>OV702289.1:26095477-31095477 GCA_916181665.1 Avena sativa | reverse complement strand
CGGACATCCACGATCTACTTCTGCTGGTCATGGCACGCGGCCATATCTTCGATGTGTGCAACACCGTCATAAGCGAGATCTAAGCCCTAAGACGAATGATACTTGCTGCGGGTCAAGCCATCATCATCCTGCTCCGATCCTTCCCCGCAACCGTCCCTGCCACACCTACAGGTCCGTGCTCATGAACGTCGAGGGCGACCTTCGCCCCAGCCCCCTTCGTACCGTCGAATCCTATGATATGGACAATTGTTGCTAGAACGTCTCGGGAGATCCTATACCAAACTTATCAGCACTACCAATAAAGAATCAACGCCATGGACATAGTCGTTGGCTGCCTTACAGGACCGTCTCCACGGCGGTCGGCAACAACAGCAATGCAACGGGCCCATGTAGGAGGTGAAAGCTTGTAGGTGAGGCTGCTCTGGCGTGGACATGACACACGGCATGTTGTGCAGATTAGCATGGAGGCCGATGGCCTGAGCAGCACGGACCAGACCGCGTTTCTCTTACTCCACGCGACGTCTCCCCTGGTCGCTCTTACAACGGCCGCGGCGGAGGTGTCGTCGTCTTTATTGCCGCAGCCGCCTCCACCTCGCCAGGATCCGACGCGGACGTCCTTTGACGATGGCTCGGTCGTCGTCGGCGCACAGGCCCGGGTTGCCGTTGAGGCGAGGTTCTGTCCGAGACGCCTGAGGGCACGACGTCGTCCATCCCGTTCTTGCCTAGGTTGAGGTGGTACATGTGCTTCAGCCGGCTCAGCCCAGTAGGATCATGCCCGTAAGGTTGTTGTTCTGCACCGATTGCGTGGTCAGGCTGGACAGCTGCTCGAACATCTGTGGGTCGGTGCCAGCTCGCCGGATTTTGTCAGGCGACGGAGATAAATTCCACGGGATGAAAGAGAAGGACGAATCCGCTCTAGACGAGAGGAGACAGAGAGAATCGGGGCGGGGGCACCGGTAGAAGTAACAGAAAACAAGAAAAAAACAAATGGTTGAACAGCTACAAACCGTCCTCACCGCAACTACTAAGGACTCAAATCCTTCGCCGTCGGTGAAGAAGTAGATCACCAGAAGTCGGTCCAGGCTTTGGCACGAAGAAACCCCTAGCCATAAGGCGTCAATGAGCCGCAATAACCACCGGCCCCGTAAGACTGGATCTAGCCTGCTGCTATGCAACATCGCGCTGGATCTGGGGCCAGCGCCACCTCGCCTATCAAGCAAGCGGCCGAATCCTCCACCATCCACCACAAACCAGCAGTTGTCCACACAGCTGAGTTAGACACCAAACATCTGTATGTACAGTTTAGTTTGTCTACCCCTATGGAATTCAGATATCTCACATACATGGAGATACGATGGAGTTTGTATGGAGCAGATGTACTTTATATGGAGATAGGATGGCTTCACTTGGACTTGTAACTCATCCATTACCAAAAACGCTACCACACTCCTTTGAACTGGTTAATTTGGTTTCTATGGTGCACGACTACATGGGGCTCGAGAAAGGGAACATAGGTGCGGTTGTTGCAGGCTGCAGCAAGCTGCTTCTCTACGCCCTCCATGCTTGCGCAAAGCTAATTCTTTTCTTCTTTGCTTTGTTTACTTTCTTCATTATTTTTTCATGCACGGTAGGTCAAATTTATATATGGTAGCACTTTCCTCAAATCTCCAAATTGAGATGCTCCCTCCGTCCGAAAATAAGTGACTTGCATTTGTCGAGATTCGCATGTATTAGAACACGTTTTAGTGTATAATACATCCGAATCTTAATCTACGTCCCTTATTCCGGACGGAGGGAGTACAAGACTTTATACATTGGTTTACTTTACAGGTTGGCATTTTGTCCGGTGAAGCAACATGAAATTCTACATATCCTAAAAATATTTAATAAATTAATCCATAGTACCGCACGGACATGAAATCAATTTGAATCATGAGATAAGCATGACATATTGGCTCTTTAAATGTTTTAGTTCCCTGGCAAGTGCATGGGTGTATAACTATTTGGTTTCAATTATTAATTTGGTATACCGATATAGAATTCATTCTTACGCTAATTTATCGCAGAGAAAAAAATGAGGCAATAAAAATAAGAGATAGAGGGAGGGACAGATGGTATCCGAACAATTCAGTCCAATTCAGTTAAGTGCTATCATAATGTCTTAGCTATCATAATGAACAAGAATTAAGAAAATACCTTGTAGTTTTACGATATGACCGAAGTGAAATTTTTGTCATGTCTATGATTTAAAATATAGTTTATTTATCCAGTTACATTTTGTGAAAGCTACAATATTTCGTTTTCCGAATATTAAGCTGCTATTGTTTTTTATACACATAAATTTCTTATGTATCATTACACGTGCATTTAGAAAAATACAATATGTCCGTGGCAACGCACGGGCATTCAGCTAGTATATATATATGTATGTATGTTTTATGCTTTTTTAATCATAATAAAAACAGAAGAGTAGGAATAGATAATTACAATGAATAACATAAATGAAAGATAAGTAAAAAAACTAAGATGAAAACTACAGAAAAAATAAAAAATAAATAAAAAGGTAGAAAATAATTAAAAACGAAAAAAATCAAATAAGAGCAAAATAAAAACTTGTCGAACTTGAATGGGTCTGGCCAGCAATGGGACCAGAGTCCAATAGTTAAAGCGGCTGGTCCAAGGCCAAGGCCAGGCCCAACCCAACTAACTAAAACCAATAGCATAACTATTTTTATTTTTTGACGCCAGGGGTCCAAGGAGGATGCATGCAAAAAACTGGAACTATGGCCAACTAGTCATGTTCACAATGGTCCATGGACCACCATGATCTGTGTTTCATTAAAAGTAAGATTTGCGGACAAATGCTATTTCTCGTCCAATACGGACGTCAATAGGCTCCGCTCACTTGGTCGCGCCCGTTGGGTTAGCCCATATAGTGTTTATTCTTTTCTTATTCTTTTGTTGTGTCTCTTTTCTCTTTTTATTTTTTGTTTTCTTTCTCTTTTCCTTCTTCTTTTCTAAACAGTTTTCAAATGTGATTTTTTTTGAATTTGAACTTTTTAAATTTTGTTTGCATTCGAGATTTGTTTAGATTTGAATTTTGTACATATTTGAAATTTGTTTATATTCAAAATTTGTTCAAAATTACTTTCTTGTTCGGTTTTAGATAATGATTAGATTTGAATTTTAACGATATGAAAAAATATTAGAGCAAATTGAAAAAGAGACGAGCGAAAAGCTAATGGGCCGACCCACCCAGAAAACCCTTCAGCAATGCCTAAATAGCAGCACCCGTAAGTCTGGTACCGAGTCTCAGTTCTTGGCGTTGCATTCTTCATGTTCCAGCATTGCATATCCATGTTCAACATGGTTACCAGCTGAATTATTTTCCCAAGGTGTACTTAGAGCACCTCCACTCATTGGATGTTTTAAGACCGAAATTCGACGCTATTTAGGATCAGACGGATGTAACTTTTGATCTAAAAACGTTCAGTTTTTCACTCGTGTTTCTAGGGCGAGTTTTCAGGCAAAGCAAAAAATGACGAGTTTTTGCCTAAATTCGGCTCAAATTCGACCAAATTTCGGTGTCGTTCGGCATAATATGAATACAGAGCATTGTTCGGCATAGTTCAACATGAATTTAAACATAGTTCGGCATGAAATTAAACATCCTGCAGCTGTTGATGCACTACAGGGTCTTGAATCTCCTGACGCATGGCAATAAAGGCAGCCTAGGTTGGCGGCACCTGGTGATCAGGCTTTGCAAGAGGTCTATGTTTGTAGTATGGCTCGTTCTGCTCGACCAAATTCACTGGGTCCTTCCTCTCATCCTCAATGATCATGTTGTGCAAGGTCACACAACAGTTCATCACTTTCCATACCTGATCTTTCGACTAGGTCATAGCAGGGAATCTGGCAACTGCAAACATGTGTTGGAGCACACCAAATGCCCGCTCCACGTCCTTCATGCAATCTTCTTGTTTCTTGGCAAACTGAGCATGCTTGGGAAGCATCGGGTTTGAGATAGTCTTCACAAATGTTGGCCATCTTGGATAGATGCATCTGCAAAATAGTATCCCTTGTTGTAGTGGTGCCCATTGATCTCAAAGTTCACAGGGGGAGTATGACCCTCGACAAGATGGCAAAGGCATTTGAGGACTGGAGGACGTTGATGTCATTGTTTCGATCCTGCCATGCCAAAGAAAGAGTGCCAGATTCAAAGATCATGTGTAGCAACTGCCTCGAGTATCACATTGTAACCTCCTTTATGGCCTTTGTACATTCCATGCCATGCAAATAGATAGTTCTTCCAGTGCCAATGCATGTAGTCTATGCCTCCAAGCATCCCAGGAAATCCTCTACTTTCATTGAATGTGAGGATCCGAGCAGTGTATTCAGCAGTGGGTGTTCTCAAGTACTGTGGCCCAAACACTACAATCGCTGCCCTGCAAAACCTGTACAAGCAATCGATGACGGTAGGCCATGCGGAGATAGTCATCGTCACTGTCACCCGACGCTCCATATGCAAGCAACCTCATCGCCACTGTGCACTTCTGCAGTGAGGAAAACTCAACCATGCCGGTGCAGTCCTTCTGTACATGAAATAGGGATCAAACTCTCGGATGGCATGCACGATCTCGAGGAAGAGCTTCTAGCTCATCCTGAAACGGTGTCGAAACACCGCCTCTTTGTGCGGCGGCTCGTTTACGAAGTAGTCGGCATACAGCATGTAGTATCCCTCCATCCACTGCCTTGCTTTACCCTTTCGGGGATCCTTCGCCGAGCCTCCAGGCTTTGGCGCTGCAATCTGCGTGTATAGCCGGGACAGAGAGGCGAGGATCTGCATATGCTCTTCATCTTAGGCGGGCGGTCTCTTCCTCCAGCATAAGGGCGAACATATCCTCGTCATCAGAGTCCATGGCTGAATGGGAAAAACACCGAACACTTGGCAAGAGGTGGCAGGAGCTTGGAGCAAAGCCGAGTTGCAACGAAGGGGGAATGGCGAAAGGAGGCCCAGACCAAGGGGAAAGGATGCGGCGACGGCGGCAGACATATCTGCAGGCGTGGCTTCGTCTTGGCGCGGTGCATGGCGACAGGGAAAGCTGGGGAAAGCTCTCCGCCACGGAAGAGGTGAGTGGTAGTGGGAAATGTGGTTGTCTCGCCGACAGGGTTGGCCCACCCATTTTTTGCTTTATCCGGCATTTCCAGGCGGTTCCCAGCGCCCCGGGTTTGTCCTGAGAATGCCGGATGAAAGTTAGACCAAATTCAACGCTATTCGACGTCCTGGTAACACGACTGGACGAAAATTCGTCGTTTGGATGAAAAAATGCTCTGAGAATGCCATCGTGGGAATGCGGGTGGAGATGCTCTTATGCACCACGGATACGTCGATCGTGCCCTCCTCGGTTCATGATGACAGCGTATGCCGTCGACGTGTTGCTTCTCGATTAGGAAATTGGGCCATCATCATATATATGAAATCTAGCTTGGAGCGATCAACCGATCGGTCATGGTGTCTACGTCTTCCTGTTCCGGCGAGGCAGCGGCCGACACTGCGGCTTCAAATCCGCTCGTCCACGTCGCCTTCAACCAGCAGGGCACGCACTTCGTGCCGGCCACGGCCACCATGTTCCATGTCTTCTGTGCGGTCTGGCCCCACGGTCGCCTCGCCCGGCCGCACGGTGTCCTCGACCGAGCAGCTCACACTAGTTGAGGTCGAAATTGGGCTTTAACACCGGTTCTCCTACCAACTGGTGTTAAAGGGGGTGCCCGTACCAGCGTGGCCCGTGCAGCAAAAGGCGCACCCCCTTTAACACCGGTTCGATCCACGAACCAGTGTTAAAGGCTTGAACCGGTGTTAAAGGGGGTGCGCCTATATAATACACCGCATCGCACACCCCTCTCTCTCATTTTTTTCACTCTCTCATTTGGAGCTTAGCAAAGAGGGTGAGAGGTGTGCTAATTTATGTTTTCTTCCTATGCACAAGAGGTGTTCGGTGAAACGCCCGAGAGATCAAATTAAGTTTTCTCGTTGCTCTTTCCTTCTCGGTCGAGGTCGGCAACTTTATCCTTTCATGTGTCATTGATGTACTATAAAAGTGGTCATCTCCCTATTAATTCATGATGTACTGTAATGATTTTTGATATACGTAATTAATTATATAATGCAGATAAATCGGCAATGGATGTACGGTGACCGACGCACTTCCGAGTACATTACGGGCCTCCAAAATTTCATCGTTGTGGCTAAGGCAAACCGTGGTCACAATGGTTTTATGTGTTGTCCATGTGTTGACTGTCAGAACAAGAAAGACTACTCAAATACCAAAACCATTCACGCCCACCTGCTTTAGTCCGGTTTCATGCCCAGCTATAATTGTTGGATCAAGCACGGAGAAAGAGGGGTTATGATGGAAGACAACGAATAAGAAGAAGATGATGATAACAACTATCATAATATGTATCCTGAATACGATGATACTATAACGGGGGTAGATGAAGATCAAGAGGCAGCAGATGGGCCCTCTGATGACGATCTTGGTTGGGCCATTACTGATGCAAAGGAATAATGTGAAACTGAAAAGGAGAATAAGAAGCTGGACCAGATGTTAAAGGATCATAAAACATTGTTGTACCCAACTTGCGAAGATGGCCACAAAAAGTTAGATACCATACTGGATTTGGTACAATGGAAGGCAGAGAACGGTGTGACTGACAACGCATTTTCAAAGTTGTTGATAAAAATGAAGAATTTGCTTCTAAGAAATAATGAATTGCCCGACAGAACATACCAAGCAAAGAAGTTTGCCTGCCCTCTAGGATTAGACGTGCAGAAGATACATGCCTGCATTAATGACTGCATCCTCTACCGCGGTGAGAAGTACAAGAATTTGGATGCATGCCCGGTATACACTGCACTGCGGTATAAGATCAGATGAGACGGCCCTTGCGATGTTGATATCTCAACAATCTTGGGTACTTAGACGAACCATTCGTCTTAGCCAATGATGTGGCTCAGGTTTTCTATGTGAAGGACATGTCTACCAAACCGAAAAAGAAAAAAAATAAGCAAACAGATACATCACACGATGAGCCAAAGCGTCACATAGTTCTTTCAGGGGAAAGAAACATCGTGGGAGTGGAGGACAAGACAGACATGTCAGAATATTATAATAAGTTTGATGAAATTCCGCCCTTCAAAGTGAAGACTGACCCAACCATCCTGTTAAACGGTGCTGATACTCCATGGTTACGGCCGACGCGATCATAGGATTGATTATATGTATAACATGAGCCATTTTTTGGCACACATATGTATCTCAACATAGAAATCAATGTTATATTTCTTCCGTTAACACTTGGTTCTAAAGAAATACATTTTTTAATCTTTATTACAAAAAATAAGCCCCTTTAGTCCCGATTGGTAAAAAATCCGCGCCTCTGTCTTCCCGCCATTTCTTCCCGCCATTTTTCTTCCCGCCATTTCTTCCCGCTATTTTTCTTTCCGCTAGCTTTCTTCCCGCCATTTCTCACTATATATATGTAGGATTGGCCTCCATTGTCATTGCACATCTCTAGACTCATATCTAAAACCTCATCACTCTTTTCCATGGCTTCCACCGTACCACTAACCCTAGGGAGGCGGAGGCGCTTTGAGCCTCGAACTACCCCTGCCCGCCGGGCTACTGCGTCCCTGTTGGCTGGATGCTGAGCGCCGGAGGCGTGCCGATTCCTCCTGCCCCTCTAGGTGTGGCGCGCCGGATGGCCATCATGAACCACTACTACTTCAAGCTCACGCCAGAGCAACGGAGGAATCCCAACTGGCATCCCGACTATTTCCCGACTTGGTAAGCCTTCTTCAGGGATCGGCGTGAGAGGGCGCTCGCCAGGCCCGAGGAGGACGGCCCAACTCCTCCGAACTTCAACGAGGCCAGCCGTCGGCTGTGGTGGCGCGGCCGGACTCTCCAGAGCGTCATGTGTTGGAGATATGCCCAAGAGGCAATAATAAAGTGGTTATTATCATATCTTGATACTTATGATAAATGTTTACATACCATTCTATAATTGTATTAACCGGAAACATTAATACTTGTGTGATTTGTAAACATAAAAGAGTCCCTAGTGAAGCCTCTTGTTAAACTAGCTTGTTGGTTAATATATGATCATGGTTTCCTGATCATGAACATAGAGATGTTATTAACAACAGGGTCATATCATTAGGAGAATGATGTGATGGACATACTCCTATAGATAAGCGTAGCATAAAGATCAAGTCATTTAATATAGTTCATTTGCTATAAGCTTTCTGATAACATAGTAACCTAATTCCTTCGACCATGAGATCATGTTAATCACCATCACCGGAAGGATGCTTTGATGACATCAAACACCACACCGTAACTGGGTGGCTATAAAGGTGGCATTGAGTGTTCGGAAAGTATGTGTTGAGGCACATGGATCAAGAGTGGGATTTATCCATCCATATGACGGATAGATATACTCTGGGCCCTCTCGGTGGAATGTCATCCAATTAGCTTGCAAGCATGTGACTGGCTCACAAGGGTTCACATATCACGGGAAAGAGAAAAGAGTACTTATCGGTAACGAGGTTGAACTAGGTATGCAGAGATACCGACGATCAAAACCTCGGATAAGTGAACTATCGTGAGACAAAGGGAAATTGGTATCGTATGTAAGTGGTTCATTCGATCGCAAAGTAATCATAGAAATATGTGGGAGCCATATGAATTCCAGATTCCTCTATTGGTTATTGATCGGACAAGTGTCTCGATCATGTCCGCATAATTCACGAACCGTAGGGAGACACACTTAAGGATTCGATGTTGTTGAGTAGTTATGGAATGATGAGTAAGAGACCGAATGTTGTTCGGAGTCTCGGATGGGATCCGGGATATCACGAGGAGATCCAGAATGGTCCGGAGAATAAGATTCATATAAGGAAAGTCCTGTTTCGGAGTTCGGAAATTATTCCGGTGTTTTCACCAGGAATGTTCTAGAAGGGTATGGAAGGTCCGGCACTCCGGAGGGGAAGGGTACATGAATGTGTCATGACAATGTGGAATGGTTGCATAATGTACTAGGTCACTTGGCTGGGCAAAATAAAGAGAGAAATCAAATCCTAGTTTGAAAGTCAAACGGCAAGTTTTGCTTGGTGGAGGGAGAGTAGGAAACCTACTGAGGGAGGAAGTCCCACTCCCTCCACCCGCCGGCCAAGGAGGAGGAGTTGGAGGAGGACTCCCTCCTCCTAGCCGCCTCCCTCCCACCTATAAAAGAAGGGGTAGGGCACCCCCCTACCCTCACACCTAAACCCTAGCCTCTAAGTCGTCGGTCACCTCCAAGCCGCCGTCGCCTAGGGCCTCCTCTAAACTCGGCGAGTTAGGGTTTCCCCAAACCCTAGCCGCTGACCAAGCCCTCCCCTTGGTGAACCATAGATCGCCAAGGCCTCTCTCATACTCCACCATACTCGCTCCGGCTTAAGGCGAAGCCCTGCGAGATCTCCCCTCTACTTCCGGTACCACGTCGTCGTGCTGCCGGAATCATGAGGAGAGTGCTACAACCTCCGCTGACTGCTGGAACAAGGGAGAGGAAGGTCTTCATCGAGTACCGAACGTGTGACCGACTGCGGAAGCGCTGCCGGAACGCAGCGCCGGAAGGATCGTCTACGTGATCTTGAGATCGGCAAGAGTACGACTACATCACCCACGATAATCTGCTCTCGTTAACCGCTTTGGAATCTTCAAGGGTGAGTTCCTCTATCGACTCGTTGCTAAAATTTAGTAGATAGATCTTGGCTTATTTGTTTGCATGCGATAGAATTTTTTTTGTTTTCCATGCTATGAACCCCTACATCATGGCCTACGACACGGCCGACTCTAACCCCCACTCGTGCTACCCTCAAGTCCAGCCCACGCGTACTCAGCCTTCAAGGTTCAACTACGGCGACCCCGACGACGACAGCGATGACGGCCGCGGCAAGTATGACGACTACAGTGGCGAGTATTACAGGTGTAGGCAGGAGCATGACTAAATCACTCCAACATTCCAAAACAAGTTCGGCCGATTGTGACTTAATCTGGCCATGTATCTTAATTTTCAGTTCTTCTATGTATCTTAATTTTCAGTCGTGCTTTATGTAACTTATTGTTAGTTGTGTTATGTACTTTAATTCCAGTTCTATCATAATAAAATTTTCTTCCCTCCCTTTTCCTCCCACGCATTCTGCCATCCCTTTCCCATTTGTTACTAGTTTGAATAGTTAGAATTTTATTATTTGAAAACAAAAAAAAAATTAGGATTAATTATTCAAATACAAACACTTTTCATGTTGAAAGTTTTGTCAGATTCCAAAGTATACAAAAGATGCTAAATTTAAATATCCAAACAATTCAAAAATGTTAATAGAAAATAAAATATGATTTGCTCTAATTATTTTTCATTTTCTAAAAATAGGGTTAGATTCCTTTTCAGATGCTTAATATTTCTTAAGTTCAAAGTTTTAGGGTTTGACTATTTTATTTTTGTCTTAATTGAATAATCAAAATTCATATGTAAGTGTTTTAATCATTTTGAAAAATTTCATCTACAATAACTATAAAATGTTTTTATATGAATGGATAGATCTTATTTTTATGAAAATTATGATATATTATTCATATTTTCTGAGTTGAAATGAAAAAGATATGAATTTTCTAAATTCTATCCTATTTTTGGGAATTAAAAATGCCCCCCTTTAACACCGGTTCCAGCCACGAACTGGTGTTAAAGGGGGGGTGCGCACGAAACGAATTAGCCCCTTCAACACCGGTTCCAGCCACAAACTGGTGTTAAAGGGGGGTGCGCGCACGAAACGAATCCCCCCTTTAACACCGGTTCGTGGCCTGAACCGATGTTAAAGGGGGGGGGTATAAAGCGCGCGCACTTCCTCTTCATATTCCCCCAGCGAGAGCAGATCGAGGAGCACAAAGAGGATCAGAGGAGAACGTCGGCAAGCTTTGTCGCCGTCCGCCGCCGTCGCCTCCGCGCCCACCCACGCCTCTTGTTTTTCCGTGTCAAAGGAATCGACGCGGGACAACCGCAATTGACCCCCAACAGCGCTTCTTCTCCGAGCCTGACGACCACCACCGTCGCCATCGTCGCCGTTTCCGACCCCGTCCGGCCTCACGGACCCCTCTGGTAGACCCACGGTGAGCCCATGGTGCTCTGGCGCCCCTCCACTCGCTCCCTCTCGCTCGGTGTCATCGCCGCCTCGCTGCTCTACAAGCACCGCCACTGGCCGTTGTTGTTGACGTTGCTCCGGTGACCCTAGGTAGTGGCGCCGACCGTTTTAGGTAGGTCGTATCGCGCTGAGTTGAACGCGCTTGCGCACGCGCCCTAGGTCGCTCTCCAGCGCCGCCAGCCGCCTCCATCTGCAGCATCCTCCGGCGAGCCCGCGTGGCGCCTTTGTGGCTCTGACGTGGCCTCGGTCCCACTCGTCAGCCACTATGGCTAGCCCCTGTTTTGGTGAGAAAAGGTTAGGGTTAGGGTGTGCTGACGTCAGGCTGAAGTAATAAGTGGTTTAATAATTCCAAAAATTGTTTAAATCTTGTAAATTCAATAACTAATTATTTATAAGTCAGAAAAATACAAATAATATATCAAAATGTTCAGAAAAATGAGAACTATCTATTTAAGCTATAATCATGCATTGTTAATCAAATTACATGACAAGTTTAATTAGAAGAACATAATGAACCCTCTCATATGCATCCGGGGTTTCTCCGAATTAGGGTTTGGACCCCTCGGACCTCGTATAAAATGATCAAGCATGTTTAGGGTTTTAATTTCATTTGTGTATTTTTGTGTATTTATTTGTGTATTTTTGTATGAATAATATGTATATTTGTGTAATTTTTGTTGGAATTATGCCCTAGAGGCAATAATAAAGATGTTATTGTTATAATTCTTGTTCATGATAAAGTTTATATTCCATGCTAGAATTGTATTAAGCGGAAACATTAATACTTGTGTGGTTTGTGAACAACACCGTGTCCCTAGTACGCCTCTATGGACTAGCTCATTGATCAATGATGGTTAAGGTTTCCTAACCATAGACATGAGTTGTCAATTGATAATGAGATCATATCATTGGAGAATGATATGGTGGATAGACCCAAACTAAGCGAAGCAATTAGATCGTGTCATCGTGTTCATCTTTGCGAAGCTTTTCTCATGTCAAATATTGTATTCCTTAGACCATGAGATAATACAACTCCCTGGTATCGGAAGAAAGCTTTGAGGTCATCAAACGTCATCCTATGAGAGGGTGATCATAAAGGTGTCTCTCAGGTAATCGGAAAGTATCTGTTGGGTTGTATGTATCGAGATGGGATTTGTCCCTCCCAAGTCGGAGAGATATACTTCGGGCCCACTCGGTAATCGATATCAACACCGCTTGCAAGCATGTGGTTAAGGAGTTAATCACAAAGTGATATCGGATTACGGAACGAGTAAAGTACTTGCTGTGAACGAGATTGAACTAGGTATGACGATACCGACGATCGAATCTCGGGCAAGTAAAATATCGCGAGACGAAGGGAATATATATGGGATTGATTGAATCCTGGCATCGTGGTTCATCCGATATGATCATCGATGAATGTGTGGGAGTCAATATGGGTGCCCAGACCCCGCTGTTGATTATTGATAGAAGATCATGTCTGCATATTCTCGAACCCGCAGGGTCACACACTTAACGTGTCTCGACGCTAGGATAGATTGGATAATTGGTTTATGAATTTTTGTTTGGAGTCTCGATGGGATCCAGGACATCACGAGAGGTTCCGGAATGGTCTGGAGAATAAGATTCATATAAGGCAGTGCAGTTTTTGGAGTTCGGAATTGTTCCGGATTAATCGGTATTGTACCAGAAGCTTCTAGAACCTTCCGGAAGGGGGCCAACGTGGTTCCACCTTCCGGGAGGGGGCATGGGCCTATGAGGGGGTGTCCTGGCCGCATTGGGCCAGGGGCACAAGGCCCCATAGGGCCCAGCCGATCCTAGAGAGTTTAAATCGTTTAAACTAGAGATAAGATAAGATGGGATTTCTATATAAGGGAGAGTTTAAATTGTTTAAACTAGAGATAGGCTTGGAGGAGAGGCTAGGGCTGGCCGCACCCCCCTCTATATATAGAGGGCTGGTGCGCCCCCCCCTCTCACACCCTTACACCTTCCTCCAAACCCAGTTGCCCTGCTGCCCTTCCTCTCTTCCTCCCGACTGTTTGTAGGCGAAGCCCTGCGGCAGAAATTCTCCACCATATACACCACGCCGTCGTGTTGTAGATCCAATCCATCTCTCCACCATACTTGCTGGTCCGAGGAAGGAGGAGACGTCGAGGTGCTGCACGTGTGCATCTCACGGAGGCACCGCCACTTGTGGTGCTAGATCGGATCGGATCGCGAGGAGGAGAAGCGAGTACGACTACATTACCCACGTTCCGACGAACGTTCCGCTGTGCGAATCTTCAAGGGTATTAAGATCTAATCCAATCTCTCTCGTTGTTTGCATCTCCTAGATTAGATCTTGGCTTTCCTTCTGTTCGCTTCCGTAGAAAATTTTGATTTACTATGCTGCGAAACCCTTCAGTGGTATCAGAGCTAGATCTATGCGTAGATGTGTTTCACGAGTAGAACACAACATGGTTGTTGCGGGCGTTGATGTTTTCTGTTGCAAGCCTCTTTTTTGTGTTCTTCTTATGGCGCGGGATAGTGAGATTGAAGCGGTCCAGGCCAACCTTACGCGACGTCGTTCGCGAGACCGGCTCCGCACTTGATGTGTGGCTTGTACCACACATGCGGCTGGTGGATGTCAGTTTCTCTCACTATAGTTGTCATGGGATTAACACCGGAGTTTGGCAACCATAATATCACCGTTGTGGCTTTCCGTAGGTAAGAATCGTTCTTAGCATCTACTCCCATGAGCCACATAAAACATGCAACAGCAAAGTAGAGGCGTCTAACTTGTTTTTGCAGGGAGTTTTCTGTGATATGGTATGGCCTAAGATGTGATGTGTATAATGTATGCGATGATCATGTTTTGTAATGTTTCACGACTTGCATGTCGATGAGTACACAACCGGCAGGAGCCATATGGTTGTCTTTATAATTGTGTATGACCTGCGAGTCAACTTCTTATACGCCATGTAATAGCTTTACTTTATCGCTAAGTAGTTAGCAATAGTTGTAGTTGCTATTCGTGGTGGAGGCAATCATGGTGGAGTGATGGAGATCATGCCGGAATGCACAAGATGGAGATCATTGCGCAAAGATTGGCTATACCATGTCACATAAAGTTATATGCATGTGATGTTTATCCTTTTATGTATCTTATTATGCTTAGATCGCGACGGTAGCATTATAAGATGATTCCTCACTTAAAGATCAAGATAAAAACTGTGTTCTCCCCAAGTATGCACCGTTGCGAAAGTTCGTCGTGTCCAAGCATCACGTGATGATCGGGTGCTATAGACTCTACGCTCACATACAACGGGTGCAAGCCAGTTTTGCACACGCGGAAATACTTGGGTCTAACTTGACGAGCCTAGCATGTACAGACATGGCCTCGGAACACAAGAACCGAAAGGTTAAGCATGAGTCATATGAATGATATGATCGACACTTCGTTGTCCACCATTGAAACCACATCTCTTCTCGTGATGATCGGATTAGGTGTGGTGAATTTGGATCGTGTTCACTAAACAACTTGAGGGATGTTGAATTTAGTGGGAGTTCATCTAGTAATTTGATTAAGTTGAACTATTTATCATGAACATAGTCTAAATTGTACTTGCAAATACTGTAGATCACATGGCCAAGTCCAACTTCAACTTCAACGTTTTTGCTGAGAAAGAAAAGCTTAGAAACAATGGGTCTAACTTCACCAACTGGTTCCGCAATCTAAGAATCATTCTGTCTGGCGGACAAAAGGACTATGTCCTTGAGAAAGCGTTAGGTAACCCCCCTGCTGCAACTGCGCCGGCTGATGAGAAAGCTGTCTATCAGTCGCGCAAAGATGATTATGGTGTGATTAAGAGCACCATGTTGTTTGCTATGGAACCGGAACTTCAAAATCGTTTTGAAAACTATCCCGGGCCCTTTGAGATTCTCGAGGAGCTGAAAACCATGTTTCAGACTCAGGCCCGTTCTGAGAGATATGAGATCTCTGAGAAGTTCTTTAACTGCAAGATGGAGGAAGGGAGTTCCGTTAGTGAGCACGCCATTAAGATGTCGGGCTACACTCAACGCCTTGAGCAACTGGACTGCAAGATTCCAGAGGAGCTCAAGATTGACAGGGTTCTGCAATCACTCCCTCCCAGCTACAAAAGTTTTGTAGTGACTCATAATCAGATTGGTTCCACTGATACGATCACCGAGCTCTTCGCAAAGCTGAAGGCTGCGGAGGTGGACATCAAGAAGGATAATCATGTGTTGATGGTCAACAAGCCCTCCTTCAAGAAAGGTAAAGGTGCAAAGAAGCCCTTCAAGAAAGGCGGCGGCAAGCGCGTTGCCCCTGCTGAGAAGAAGCTCAAGTCTGGTCCCAAGCCGGACACTGAGTGCTTCTATTGCAAGGACAAGGGTCACTGGAAGCGCAACTGTCCGAAGTACTTAGCGGACAAGAAGGCTGGCACCATCAAAGGTATATTTGATATACATGTTATTGATGTTTTCCTTACTAGCCCTCGTTGTAGTGCCTGGGTATTTGATACCGGTTCAGTTGCTAATATTTGTAACTCGAAACAGGAGCTGCGGAATAGACGGCGGCTTGCGAGGGATGAGGTGACGATGCGCGTTGGCAACGGATCAAGAGTTGATGTGATGGCCGTCGGCACGCTCTCCTTAGTTTTACCTTCGGGATTAGTTTTAAACCTTAATAAATGTTATTATGTGCCTGCGTTGAGCATGAACATTATTTCTGGATCGTGTTTATTGCAAGACGGTTATTCATTTAAATCGGAGAATAATGGTTGTTCTATTTATATGAGTAACATCTTTTATGTTCATGCACCTCTTGTGAGTGGTTTATTTCTTCTAAATCTCGAAAGGGATGAAACACACATCCATAACATTGAGGCTAAGAGATGCAAAGTAGATAGTGATAATACTACTTATTTGTGGCACTGTCGTCTAGGTCATATTGGTGTAAAGCGTATGAAGAAACTCCATTCTGATGGACTTTTGGAGTCTCTTGATTTTGAATCATTTGACACATGCGAACCATGCCTCATGGGCAAGATGATCAAAACCCCATTCTCCGGTATGATGGAGCGAGCAACGGACTTGTTGGAAATCATACATACCGATGTATGCGGACCGATGAGTGTTTCGACGCGCGGTGGATATCGCTATTTTCTCACTTTTACCGATGACTTAAGTAGATATGGGTATATCTATTTAATGAAACATAAATCTGAAACGTTTGCAAAGTTTAAAGAATTTCAGAATGAAGTGGAGAACCATCGTAACAGAAAGATTAAGTTTCTACGATCCGATCGTGGGGGCGAATATTTGAGTTATGATTTTCTCACGCATCTCAAAGCAAGTGGAATCGTTTCACAACTCACGCCACCCGGAACACCACAGCGCAATGGTGTGTCTGAACGCTGGAATCGAACCCTATTAGATATGGTCCGATCGATGATGTCTCTTACTGATTTGCCGTTATCATTTTGGGGTTATGCATTAGAAACCGCTGCATTCACTTTAAATAGGGCTCCATCTAAATCCGTTGAGACGACACCGTATGAACTATGGTTTGGTGCTAAACCTAAGTTGTCGTTTCTTAAAGTTTGGGGATGCGAAGCTTACGTCAAGAAGTTGATTCCGGACAAGCTCGAACCCAAAGCGGAGAAATGCGTCTTCATAGGATACCCTAAGGAAACTATTGGGTACACCTTCTATCACAGAACCGAAGGCAAAGTGTTTGTCGCAAAGAACGGTTCCTTTCTTGAGAAGGAGTTTCTCTCGAAAGAAGTGAGTGGGAGGAAAGTAGAGCTAGACGAGGTTATTGAACCTTCTCTTGAATTGGAGAGTAGCGCAGCACCTGAAATTGTTCCAGTGCCGCCTGCACCAACAATAGAGGAAGCTAATGACAAGGATCATGAAGCTTCGGACGATGCTGCTACTGAACGTCGCAGGTCGACAAGGTCGCGTGCCCCTCCTGAGTGGTACGGCAACCCTGTCTTGACTGTCTTGTTAGTAGAAGACAGCGAACCTACGAACTATGAGGAAGCAATGATGAGCCCAGACTCTGAGAAATGGCTAGAAGCCATGAAATCCGAATTGGGATCCATGAGCGAAAACCAAGTATGGACTTTGGTGGACCCTCCTAGCGACCGAAAGGCCGTTGAGTGCAAATGGATCTTCAAGAAGAAAACGGACACGGATGGTAATGTTACCGTCTATAAAGCACGGCTTGTTGCGAAAGGTTTTCGACAAGTTCAAGGTGTTGACTACGATGAGACTTTCTCTCCCGTAGCGATGTTTAAGTCCATTCGGATTTTATTAGCAATTGCTGCGTTTCATGATTATGAAATATGGCAAATGGATGTCAAGACTGCTTTCCTCAATGGCAACATTGATGAAGAGTTGTATATGATGCAACCCGAAGGTTTTGTCGATCCTAAGGATGCTGATAAAGTATGCAAACTTCAGCGTTCCATTTATGGACTGAAGCAAGCATCTCGGAGTTGGAACCTTCGTTTTGATCAAGTGATCAAGAGCTTTGGATTTGTTCCAAATTGCTACGAAGCTTGCATCTACAAGAAAGTGAGTGGGAGCTCGGTGATGTTTCTGGTACTATATGTGGATGACATATTGATTATTGGAAATGACATCAACATGCTTAACGATGTGAAGAGTTATTTGAACAAGTGTTTTTCAATGAAAGACCTAGGTGAAGCTGCTTATATATTGGGCGTCAAAATCTATAGAGATAGACAAAGACGCCTGATAGCTTTAAACCAAAGTACATACCTAGACAAAGTTCTGAAAAGGTTCAGAATGGATAAGGCATTGAAAGGTTCAGTGCCTATGTTGTCAGGTAAGATATTGAGCAAGGCTCAGTGTCCAGCTACGGTAAATGATAGGGAAGCTATGAGCAAAGTGCCTTATGCCTCGGCCATAGGTTCCATCATGTATGCCATGCTGTGTACTAGACCGGATGTGTCCAATGCTCTTAGTTTGACGAGCAGATATCAAAGTGATCCAGGAGTAGAACACTGGACAGCCGTGAAGAACATCCTAAGGTACCTAAATAGGACTAAAGAAATGTTCTTAGTCTATGGGGGTGATGAACAGCTCGTCGTAAAAGGTTACGTCGATGCTAGTTTCGACACCGACAAGGATGATGCTAAATCTCAGACAGGATACGTGTATATTTTGAATGGAGGAGCTTTGAGCTGGAGAAGCTGCAAGCAAAGCGTGGTCGCGGGATCTACAGTAGAAGCGGAATACATGGCTGCTGCAGAAGCGTCAAGTGAAGGAGTTTGGATCAGAAACTTCATCACTGAGCTTGGCGTGGTTCCAAGTGCATTGGACCCACTGGAGATATTGTGTGACAACACTGGCGCCATAGCACTCGCTAAGGAACCAAGATATCATCCAAAGACCAAGCATATCAACCGCAAGTTTCATATAATCCGAGATTATATAGCAGATGGAGATCTGAAGATCAGCAAAGTACATACAGATCTGAATGTCGCAGATCCATTGACTAAACCTCTTCCACGTGTAAAACATGATCAGCACCTCAGTGCCATGGGTGTGAGATTGTTGCCAAATGTAAACTAGATTATTGACTCTAGTGCAAGTGGGAGACTGTTGGAATTATGCCCTAGAGGCAATAATAAAGATGTTATTATTATAATTCTTGTTCATGATAAAGTTTATATTCCATGCTAGAATTGTATTAAGCGGAAACATTAATACTTGTGTGGTTTGTGAACAACACCGTGTCCCTAGTACGCCTCTATGGACTAGCTCATTGATCAATGATGGTTAAGGTTTCCTAACCATAGACATGAGTTGTCAATTGATAATGAGATCATATCATTGGAGAATGATATGGTGGATAGACCCAAACTAAGCGAAGCAATTAGATCGTGCCATTGTGTTCATCTTTGCGAAGCTTTTCCTATGTCAAATATTGTATTCCTTAGACCATGAGATAATACAACTCCCTGGTATCGGAAGAAAGCTTTGAGGTCATCAAACGTCATCCTATGAGAGGGTGATCATAAAGGTGTCTCTCAGGTAATCGGAAAGTATCTGTTGGGTTGTATGTATCGAGATGGGATTTGTCCCTCCCAAGTCGGAGAGATATACTTCGGGCCCACTCGGTAATCGATATCAACACCGCTTGCAAGCATGTGGTTAAGAAGTTAATCACAAAGTGATATCGGATTACGGAACGAGTAAAGTACTTGCTGTGAACGAGATTGAACTAGGTATGACGATACCGACGATCGAATCTCGGGCAAGTAAAATATCGCGAGACGAAGGGAATATATATATGGGATTGATTGAATCCTGGCATCGTGGTTCATCCGATATGATCATCGATGAATGTGTGGGAGTCAATATGGGTGCCCAGACCCCGCTGTTGATTATTGATAGAAGATCATGTCTGCATATTCTCGAACCCGCAGGGTCACACACTTAACGTGTCTCGACGCTAGGATAGATTGGATAATTGGTTTATGAATTTTTGTTCGGAGTCTCAGATGGGATCCGGGACATCACGAGAGGTTCCGGAATGGTCCGGAGAATAAGATTCATATAAGGCAGTGCAGTTTTTGGAGTTCGGAATTGTTCCGGATTAATCGGTATTGTACCGGAAGCTTCTAGAACCTTCCGGAAGGGGGGCCAACGTGGTTCCACCTTCCGGGAGGGGGCATGGGCCTATGAGGGGGTGTCCTGGCCGCATTGGGCCAGGGGCACAAGGCCCCATAGGGCCCAGCCGATCCTAGAGAGTTTAAATCGTTTAAACTAGAGATAAGATAAGATGGGATTTCTATATAAGGGAGAGTTTAAATTGTTTAAACTAGAGATAGGCTTGGAGGAGAGGCTAGGGCTGGCCGCACCCCCCTCTATATATAGAGGGCTGGTGCGCCCCCCTCTCACACCCTTACACCTTCCTCCAAACCCAGTTGCCCTGCTGCCCTTCCTCTCTCCCTCCCGACTGTTTGTAGGCGAAGCCCTGCGGCAGAAATTCTCCACCATATACACCACGCCGTCGTGTTGTAGATCCAATCCATCTCTCCACCATACTTGCTGGTCCGAGGAAGGAGGATACGTCGAGGTGCTGCACGTGTGCATCTCACGGAGGCACCGCCACTTGTGGTGCTAGATCGGATCGGATCGCGAGGAGGAGAAGCGAGTACGACTACATCACCCACGTTCCGACGAACGTTCCGCTGTGCGAATCTTCAAGGGTATGAAGATCTAATCCAATCTCTCTCGTTGTTTGCATCTCCTAGATTAGATCTTGGCTTTCCTTCTGTTCGCTTCCGTAGAAAATTTTGATTTACTATGCTGCGAAACCCTTCAATTTTATCCTAATATGTATATAAATGTTGCATATAAATTTTTATATGGTGATCCTTCATTATTATATAACACATAAAGTTCTAAGGAATTAAGATGGTTAATATTATTCCCATGATCTTAAGTGATATCAAGATAAATAGTTTGTTATAACTTGCATAGAAGTTAGGGTTTAAAATTATAAATGTCTACCATGAGCTTACTCTAGAATATTTATTATGAATCCAAGTCCACTTGAATGTTTACTCTCTTACTCTAGATAATATTATTGTTTTAGAAACTATGGATCCACTCAGTAGAAACCTTGAAGAGGAAGAAATAATGGAGAACATGATACATGAGGACACCTCACAATATCTGAACTTGGAGGGACATGATGACAGCTCAAGTAGTCATAGAGAAGATGACGTCTCCGGTGAACGCATTTTAGTGATTACAAAGTTCAGCGAGGTATATGCATGGATTAAACCTTTGCTGACTTGCACCGATTGATTTCTATATATGTACATGTATTAATTAATGCTTCTTTCTTCTTTTAGCCCTCCGGATCGACCAGCCATCAACGATCTTCTTCTACGAAAAAGAGCAAGCGAGGCGCGAGCCATCGGTTGAAAGATCGTGCAAAGTTCACGATCAAAGCAGTCCGTGTTGATGGCATGCCGATGGAGCCCAAGAAGGCCGTAGACAAATTTAAACGCCAGGCTGGAGTTCTTGTTAGGGACCAAATCCCAATCACAATTGAATATTGGAATAAGCCAAAGAAGGGCGACACTACCTTTGTCGATAAAAGATCCAAAGAAACGCTTTGGACTTCGTTGTTGTTAAATTTCAACCTACCGCTAGAGGAGGATGAAAATAAACCGATTATAAAGGAAAAGGTCAAAGAGTGGACTCTAAAGAAGATGGCTGAAGCTTTCTACAACTGGAAGACAAAATTGAACAAATTTGTCAAATGTGGCGAGACTCCAGATTTCGAAGATGCATATTATGCAAAGATAATACCTCACCGGCCCGAATTTGTGAAGTAAGGAAGGTGCTATAGCTGCAAAGAGGTCAGAAATCAATACGCTAAATGCCAAGAAGAAGGAATATCACCAGAGGACGGGGTCAGGTGGCTACATATCTCAGAGACCTAAGTGGGAGGAAGCTGAGAAGGACCTGCGCGATAGAGGGATTAGACCCCAGACAGAGGGGTGGGAGCTACGTGCAAAGACTTGGTTCTACGGAATCGGGGCAAAGTTGGACCCAGAAACAGGATTGTGTATCTTCCCAAAAATTCTTGCCAAACCCGTCAATGAACTCATCACGGCATTCAAGGAAACAGCTGTCAGGACCTTCCATCCCGACAGAGAGAATGACCAGCTGACACGCGCCATCGGTAAAAAAGAACACCTTGGACTAGCACGAGGCACATGGGGTATGACATGGAAGGATGGGTTTGCCACGTGGGCGACTCTTACAGATGGTGCGGCAGAACAGAAAAAGAGCGTACAGACCGGATGATACAGATAGAACAGACACTTATAGCACTGCAGTATTCAAACCTGAACCCCCACTTGTGCCGGACTACGAACGCCCGATTATAAAGGGGGATGCAAGGCGGAGGAAGTCTGAAAGTAGTATTCATGAACCCCGGAAAACAGTTCCCCAGCTCGGAGAGCAGGAAAACCAATCGTGTGCCCCACTCCAAGTGTTTGATACACAGATAGCTCCTCCTGTAAATGATTACGAGCAAGAGCTACAAGGAAAGGCCAATAAGATAAGGATGACTTACATTGCATACTTGAACATCATGGGAGACATATTGCCCAAAGGCGATGTCAGCCCCATATAGCCATGGAAGTACGGGAAGAATCTCGTCAAGAAAGAGGAGCTCAAGAATCTACCAACAAAGATGCGAGGATTGCATAAGTGGTACCTTAATTTCTGCAAGACAACAAAGGGATAATGGATCACTGCGCATATAAGAGATGAGATTTTCTTGTGTGGAGATGACCAGATCACCTTCAACATTCAAGACTTGCATTTTTTATTCAATCAGAAGGAACTCGACAAAGCTGCCCTCAGCCTTTATTGTGTGTAAGTACTATTTCTGTAATTTCTATCTCATCTCATTTAATTCATTAATTTCATGTATATATATGCTCACCATATATGTATATACTATTATGCAGGAAAAAGGTTATGGAATGCATGAAAGGAGGCCCTTATGACATTGGGTTCGTTGACCCAAATAGAGTTCATGAACAAGTGGTAAAACACAAATCCGGGCAAACAGAAGATTTCTTGCTAAGGTCTTTACTGAGACAACAAATTAAAAGGGAAATACTATTGTCTTACAACTTCTCGTGAGTGTTACCCTCTCTTGTACATATTTTGTTTCGGCTTACTCGATGTTAAGTGTAACTGATGATGAGTTATGCGTGCGCAGGTTCCACTTTATTCTGCTAATCATTCAAGTTGACGCGAGAAAAGTCCTTGTCATGGACTCGGCACCAAAAGTCCTTGTCATGGACTCGGCACGAAAAGACAAAGAGCTATGGGCAGACTTTAAAGCGATGCTCCAGAGGTAATTTCAATCATATTATCGCACTAGATCGGCAACTTTCGTGACAACAAGTAATTAATTACTCCTTTATTCATTTTCTTTGCCGGACAGGGTTTGGAAAAGGTTCACGGGCAGGGCCGTGGGTGAATGGTCAGAAGAACTACAATTTGTAGATCAAAATGTAAGTAATACTAGCCCGCTAGGTCTGTCTATATCTTTGATTCTGCTTTCAATTTCATTATATCATGCTTTATTGATTATTATTTTGATTGAACTCTCTATTCTCGTAAAGTGCACGCATCAGGGAGCCGACAATAACTTATATGGATACTATGTTTGCGAGTTCATTCACAATACGATATGTGCGACGGGCCAAGCCGCACTAGAACAACTTAGAGTACATAAACGAAGTACACAACATTATTTTATGACCATCAGTTATGTTGAGTTTCATTCTTATATATATATATTGACCTTATTCTTCATATATATTTAGATCGAACGGATGCAGGACAACCTCCTACCATTTGACCGTGTACGAGCCAATCAAAAGGAATTGGCGAGGTTCATACTTGATGAGATCGTCATGTCTGACGGAGAACTCTTTAGATATCCAAAATGAACGTGTACGAAGATGTTATATTGTATATATGTTTAGACGTGTTTGTCTTGTACTTAATGCTTGAACGTGTACGGAGAATACCACAATGACGATGTTTATGTATAATAATAGTTGCTTAATTATTGATGTATGTATGTACGGATGATGTATGTGTATACCTCTCCCGATCGATTCCCCTCCCCCTCCCCCCCCCCCCCCCCCCCCGTCCCCGCCGCCGCAAAAATCCGCCCAAAACGGGGCGACGACAGAACTCTGCCGTGACAGAGATTTAGACCATTTTCCTACCGCGGCAGGGAACCTTTAACATCGATTCGTGTTACGAACCTGTGTTAAAAGGGGGTGGCCTGCGCTCTGCGGAGCCCCCATATGCGCCACCCTTTAACAACGGTTCGTATAAAAACCGGTATTAAAAGGGGCTCTAACACCGAACTCGCAACAACAGTTCTACAACCGGTGTTAGATGATGGTCCGAACCGGTGTTAGAGGCATTGTTGTGCACTAGTGTCACCCGGTCACAGCTGGACGCCGTGACGTACCGGCCGGACGACGCTGATTCGGCATGTGCAAGGAAGGGAAGGTATAGTCGTCACGAGCAAGCACGCGGGGCGGTGGGCCGGATCAGCCGCCTGCATGGGGGATACATGCTCGTCGCCGGCAAGCAGAAGGCGAGGTTGTACTTCGGTGAAAACCTGGAGAAGGAAGTGACGACAGGGCCAAACCCGCTAGGGCTGTTATTGCAATAGTGGACAGAGTAAACCATTGTGATTCTAATTAGGGGAAGCGCAGTAGCATGACGATGACGGAAGTTAAAAAATCCTGCGGAATCTAAAGGATTTGCTTAAAACCAGGGTTTGATTGGAAAAGGATTAAGAGCAAGTACAAGTGTTCCCCTTTAAAAAGGGGTAAAACAATCTTGGGATGAAAACTTTCCATCCCGTCCATAGTCGTCTGATCTGCCTAGATCGACGGCCAGATCTGTTTTTTAACTTTCATTATCCTGCTTTTGCTATAAATGGTCATGTTTTTGCTACATATAGAAAAAAGGGTTCGGCTTAAAAGATAGAAAAATAGACTAGACCTCGCAGGATAATTCGCCGGAGACCTCGTCGGCGATAGTGTAGCAAAAAAGTTATGCTCATGTAGCATATCAGACCTCGTCGGAGACTCGCCGGTAGACCTCACCTGATACTGTGTAGCAAAAATTTGACACTATTGTAGCAAAACAACAAAACATATGTAGCAAAATAAATTTCCTATTGTAGCAAATCCGATCTTGTCGAAGACCTCGCCGGAGATCTTGTTAGAGACCTTGTAGCAAACCATATATACTATTATAGCAAAGCAAAGATTTTGTAGTGAAAATTTTATAGCAAAAATCAACGATGTGCAACAATGCTAGAGGTCTCGTATCTCCATAGCCAGCCACATGTAGCAAAACCAACGCTCGCTTGTAGCACTGCCGCCGGCCACATGTAGCAAAGCTCGACACCTTTTTGTAGCACCACCACTGGGCGCACGTAGCACCGCCGTCGAAGCTACCATGGAAGGGACAGAGCTGCAAATCGCCTACATGACCCCTACCATGGAATTCGAGAAGGAGGCCAAGAATCTCTTTGGAGACTTGCTGGTCAACTCCGGCGATGGCCCTTGCAGCAGATTTCTAGCAACGTGAGCGAGGATCTAGTTCGATGGCGGTCTACTCTGGTGAGAGCTCTCACCGGTGGGAGGGGGAGGGCGTCCGAGAGGGGCGTGGATGCGGGGACACTGGCGGGGATGGGATCCGGACGGCGGTGACGGCGGGTGCTTGGTCCACTAGCAGTGGCGGCATCTTCCTAGTCTACAGGCGACGGCCTCACCATGGGCAGGAGCAGGGCGCGTCCTCAGTTGGGGAAAGGAAAACGACATCGTGGGTGGGTCCCTCACGCGTTCGTGAGCCAGCAAACACTTGGGGGATCTTTTCGTTCGACCCACCGGGGGAACCGTATCATTTTCCTAAAACAATAGTACAGACAAAGAGTCGTCTAGAACAAGCGCTACAAATTGCGCTCGCGCACGTAGCTCCAGCAAAGTGCCAAATCGCGTGTTCAAATCTTTTGCCACGCGCGAGATATCGCGAAATTCATCGTGAGATATTTTGGGCGCTTGCTTCCGAGCGTGCTATAAACCAAGCGTCCGTGCACCGGTCAACTACCACCGAAGATTCACATGTACCAAATCCCCACCGCAAGCGCTCCGCACACCGTCGGGCCACAGCCCCCTCCCCGCCCCGTCGAGCGCCCGCTTCCGCCGTCATTGAATTGCACCGCCATGCTTGTTGTCTGGCTACCGCGGGATGCTCGCGCCGCCGCCGCACCTCATCATCGAGGAGGAGAAGAGGTGCCACCACTTGTCGCTCTGACGCCTCTACCACATCGGAGAAGATGAGCGTAAGCGCCGGGAGTGGGCCGCGCACTTCCCGGAGGATGTCGTGGTCGAGGCCGCCTTCTACACGGAGCGCAAGGCAGCTCGGTAGGAGCGGAGGGCTGACAAGGCAAGGCGTCGGGTGTTCATCGAAGCGCAGGAGGCCAGCCCGCAAACGATCTCCGACAACGATGACCACTGGCTCGACATGTGGTCGTCGACATCGGTGGACTCCTTGACGAAGGATGAATCGGATTCTGACATGTAGACATCGACGAGACAAGGGCGACACTCGTAAAAATGTAGGGTTGCACTATGTTGAACTTTGTTTTATCTTTGTTTGCCTATGTAAAATATATCTAGTATATTTCCAGTCTATTTTTTCTAGTTTGTTTCATCTTTGTTTGTGTAGATATGTGTGTGGATGTTTTTGACACTAGCACACTGTAATATGCAGCACCGGGTGAAGTACTTGTTTTCCAATTTTGCAGCGCGTTGCAACATAGCGCTTCCCGTGAAGCGCCATCAGCCGTAAACCAATTTTGCAATGCGTGAATTTACAGGGCTTGTTGGAGAAGCTCTAAGTAGCAATTGCTTTTGTTGAACAACAAAATGGCATGACAAGAGGACTGTAAAACAGTCGGTCATATGTAGAGAAAATTGGCTACAGTTATTTTCCATCATTTATTAAAATACATCATTTGATTGTGTCGTCAGATGAAATCCACTTTTGAACTCGGGTGCATATGCTCCTGTCACCCAAAAAACATTTTACAATGTCAAAAAAATTCTGAACGAATTTTTTTCATGTACATCTTGATATTTTATATGCGTACGAGAAGTTTGTTGGAAAACCAACGGTTTTTGTATCATGTGTAAAAAAGGTAAAAAAATATCTCATGAAGAGCTTGTTTTAGCACCGAATTTTGTCTTTTTAACACACAACACAAAACATATCGGTTTTATGTGAAACAACTTTAAGAAGACAAAGGACGTCGAGATGTATGCATCACATTTTTTGTTGGAATTTTCAAGCATGTTAAAGTATGTTTAAAATTCAATTTAAAAACAGGAGCATATGCTCCCGGAAGTAAAATGCCTCGTCCCTTTGTCCAGTACTATTATAATTTTTTAACATTTTTCAAAACACACCACGTAACCAAAAAAGAAAAGTTATGGTTCTCTTGGCTAGGTGACCATGTTAGCGTGTGCAATATGGTAAAAAAATTATGTCTAAGAGAATCTTTTTGGTCTTCTAGATCTCTGTCTAAACCGTGAAGAAGGTGAGTCTAGCCAAGTTTTTTTAGACTTGAGTCTAGTACTAGACATATGCCTAAGAGAATCATGTGACAGACGGGACCACTTGTCAATGTAAGGTAGACTTTTTATATTGATTCTTTTTATTCTATAGTTGGTGGGACCTTTACATGTGTTAAACGCTGGAGTATATTTCATTTCTTAGACTTGAGTCTTGCAATTTTCTTAGCATAAGTCTAGCAATATCTTACACTGCACATGTCCTTATGGTTGGGATTATTTTTTTAGCATGAGTCTAACAATGTCTCACACTGCACATGCACTTATGGCCGGGATTGAAGAACTTGTGCCAAACTTTCCTTTACGGTGAGTGTGTTCTTGCAAATATGCCATGTAATTATAATGGTACCTGCCGAAGATAAAATTGTACTATGTGTTTTGACAAACTCCGGAAAATAACAGTGTTATCTAGCAAATTTTCCTATTACATATTACTTTCGGGTGGAGATAGCTTATAGCTGTGCATAAGCAGTAGCCCAATCAGATCAATTTGTTGACTCCCCCTCCTGTTTTCTTGGCTACACCGGGACGAAATGTCCTCCTGCCCTTTCCAGCAGGAGCTGTCATTTCCTCTTCATCGTCCGTAACCATCATCTCCACATAGCCATTTTTCTTGTAGTCTTCCTGAATTTCAGCGATCATGTCCTTCTGCGCCTTCTCTACAAAGTCCATGTTATCCAGCTCGCGGTATCTCTCGACGGTAAAGCCTCGATCGGCGAAGTATTGCTCTCCGTTGGGGATGAGAGCTGCGAGATTTTTCAGAAACTCTTCGTCGATTGGGGGTAAGGGCTCCCACTTCTCGACCGTCATGATGCGGTTCATGTGATATTGCGGCATGCGTACCTTCTTCATTTTCTTCTTCTTCTTACTTTTCTCCACTTCCGTAGGCGGCGCCAGATCTACGGGCGGCACGTCGGCCGGCGACTTCCCCTTTGCAGAACCGACGGGAAGCACATCCGTCATGGGTGTCTTTTCGGACGATTTAGTCGCCATGGATCTCCTACCCTACTCTCCCAGGGAAGATTGGTTTCTTGGTTCTTGGACTTGCGTGTCTCCTCCTCTCCTACCGACCCCAATATAAAGAACGGCCAACCCTAAGGTACGTAATATCGATTCCTCTCCGGCTCGGAAAGCAGCTTCCTATCCGAGTCCGGCTACACCTACAGCGTTGGGCTTAATTCGGTCCATAGTTCCTTTTTTTTTTTGAGAAGGGTCCATAGTTCCTGCTGAACGCAGAGTCATATTACTCGAAAGAGAGGCCCAATTACGTTTATAAATACTGCAAACACGCCGCGTACACCCTCCCTCACATGAGTTGGCAGTGGGCCGGCCCACCACTTGTGGTTACCACCGGAGTACAAGAAGAAGACCACGCGACCGTCCTCGTCGACGAAGCGGCTGGCCACAACGCCCCAGAGGAGGTGAGGCCGGGAGGTCTCCGGAGACGGGGACGACGCGACGGGCCATGACGTCGCTAGCGTAGGTGAGGAAGAAAACTTAGGGTTAGGGGGTGGGTGCTGTCTCGCCGGACTTGGGGTTAGGTGTGGATTTCACTGGCAATCGGACTTAGAGCTAGGGTGCAGGTCGGGGGGTTTAGAGGGATGACCGGCTGCCCGGGGCCTCACCAGCGATGGGGACGACGCAGCTAGCCGCGACGGGGTCGGAGGAGGTGAGGCCAAGACCTCGTTGGAGACAGGGACGATGCGGCTATCCAGGGCTTCAATGGCGGAGGCGAGGGAGAAAACTTATGGTTAGGGTGCGGGTCTTAGGGTTCTGGTGGTGCAAGGGGGCTTAAAGGGAAGCTGGGGTGGCGGCTTAGGGTTCTTGCGGTGGGGGCGCGCAGTGGCTGATAGTGGTTTAGAGGGATGACCGGCCGGCCGGGGTCTCACCGACGACGGGAACGATATAACTAGTATATTTAGATAAATGAAGAAGAAACATCTCGGTTGTTCCACCGCCTTGACTGGCAGGAGAAGCAGTGATTGTAGCTTCTCAATGCTTCGTGCTGAGCGGCGAGAGAGAAATAAAAGAAGTGAGGAACTATACCACGTCGACAGAGCACGTTGCAAAGAGACCCGAGGACATAACCGGGGTGTGTTCTACACTAGAAAATGATGTTGTGGCAAGGCCCGATTGGAAAAAAAATTGGCTTTCTAAAGTGCCATCGGCTAATCAATGTGCGCGGATCACTAAGAGGTCGCAATCTCTTCATACCTTAATATATGTATATGTATCACATATAATTCCAATGAATAACATAGATGAAAGTTAAATAAAAACAAATATAAAACTAAAGGACAAATGAATAATAAATAAAAGGTAGAAAAAATAATTAAAAAGGAAAGGATAGAAAACAAGAAAGAGCAAAGAAAAACACGTCAGACTTGAATGGGTCTGGCCACAACGGACCAGAGTCCAATCTATACCTAATAATAATAAAGGATGAAGTGTTTCTTCTGGTCCAACATTTTTTTGAACAGATTTACCCTCCCACTAAACCACGTATTACCCAAACGCCACCGGTAAGTAAAAAAAATCTATCGTATCCTAATGCACATATTACCCCAAGCCCACCAAAGGGCCACCGGCCACCGGTAAGTAAAAAAAATCTACCTAGAATCCTAAAGGACGACTAGGTTTGGAACCCCACTAAAAACTGGTCGAGGTCCAGCAACCCAATCAACACGGCCGCCGCCGATTAGCAGTCTACAAAAACTAGCAGATGTATACTCTTGCCGTGCAGGTGCATATGCTGGGCCAAAAATCTACTAGGCCGCAACGCGCGTGCAGGTGACTTCCTCCGAACTGGGACTCTTGTACGCATCAAAGAGAGCAATGAATAGTCTCACCTCGCCTCTATATACTAAATCCCACCTGTGTGCTTGGTATCAGCAAGTCGACCGGGAACCAAATAAGAAAGACTACCGGTTGATTGATCTTTGAAATCAAATCAAGTGAGAGAAGGAATTAAATCGGCCAGGGAGAGCAAACAGATATACTCACAGTAGAGGGAATGCGCCTAGGTGTGCTTGCTGCTTCTGGATGGAACGAGGACAGTGGAAGACGAGATTGCGCCGCGATGCTATGGACGGCCTCGCCCCTCCTGGTGATGTTGGTCTCCGGCCTGTTCATTGCCGATGTGATGTTGTTCTCCCGTGGCCAGACAGCACACACCCTGATAGAGGGGATTACTGGGCGCAGTTAAAGGCATGTTCTGATGTTTAATGTTGGGGATGACTCATATGACTAGGGTGTGATTCCTCGTGAGTTTGTGCAAGACTGATTCCTTTCTAAGCTTGTAGTTTGTTAGGAACACTACATCGAGTTCCATGGTGGCTTGATGATAGGAGCACAAACACTACATCGAGTTTCATGGTGGCTTGATGATAGGAGCACAAACACACCGACAAGATTGCATCTCACTTGGCACTTCAGATTTTATTGGTCAAAATTGTGCGATCTTTATTTTTTGATATAATTCATTTGTTCTTTGTGATATCAGGTTTGTTAGTCCTCCTAGATAGTTAATTTTTTCTTCATTCTTAGAATTTAGATCAATTATTTCTAAGCTTGCAAATTTGAAATCGTAATGCATTTGAAAGTATCTTTACATGCCATCTCCAAACTTAATTTGCTTGCTTACCTAAATTCAGATGATCTTTAAATTATAAGAAAATATTGTGTAAATATTTCATTTTATTAGTACAGGGAGCATTGGCTACATTGTTGGATGGTATGGTTTTTCCTAAATAATGAAGCATAGCTATACTTGTGAAGTGATTCCCCCAAGAGTATGTCTGACACTTACGGAGCCAATGGTGCATCGATGCAATGATATCATCAAATTCTCAATGAAAAATACATGTATATGGGATATATAAATCCTTTCAGGTGAAGGTAATCTCATTTTGTTCAACATTGTTTATGAATATTTGTTGCTAGCACGCAATGCGAAGGTAAATCTCCAGTGCGATTTTTATATTAGATTATAAAGGTATAACCGTCCTGTGGATATTTATTTTATTTCTTTTTTTATAAATTAACGATCCAGTGCAACGCACGGGCATTTCTCTAGTAACTAAAATGGCGGGTCTAAGGCCGGCCCAACCCAACTAACAAAAATCAAGAGCATATAAGTAATTTATTTTTGAGGCCAGGGAGCGAGGAGGATTGCACGCAAAAAAAGTAGAACTATGGCCTGCTAGTCATGTCCACAATGGTCCATGGGCCACCATGATGCGCGTCTCATTAAGAGTAAGCTTTGCGGTGCCGAGTCTGAGTTGTTGACGTTGCAGTCCTCAGGTTCCGGCATTGCCTGTCCAAGTTCGACATGGTTACCAGCTCAATTAATTTCCGAAGAGGTCGACTTATACACCACACGGATATATACGTCGATCGAGCCCAGCTCGGTTCATGATGACCGTCGACGTGCTGCTTCTCGATTAGAAAATCGGGCCATCGTCGTCATATATACGAAACCAAGCTTGGATCGATCGATCAAAACCGATCGGTCATGGCGTCTACGTCTTCCGGCGAGGCAGCGGCCGACGCTGCGGCTCCGGATCCGCTCATCCACGTGGCCTTCAACCAGCAGGGCACGCACTTCGTGGCGGCCACGGCCACCGCGTTCCACGTCTTCTCCTGCCACACCCTGGAGCGCGTGATGCACCGGTCGGGCCCCACGGTGGCCTCGCCGGGCCGCACGGTGTCCTCCGCGGAGCTTCTCACGCGGTCGCAGCTGGCCGTGGTGACTCACCGGGCGGACGACGCCGACGTGATCGACTTCTGGAACGGCATGTGCAAGGAGGGGAAGGTGTACTCGGTGAGGAGCAAGGTCGGGGCGGTGGGCGGGATCCGGCTGCAGGGGGAGTACATGCTCGTCGCCGGCGAGAAGGAGGCGAGGCTGTACTTCGGCGAGACCAAGGAGAAGGACGTGACGACGGGGCCGAACCCGCTGGGGCTGTGCGCGATGTCGGCGGGCACGGACGGGGACGGGACGGGGTCGCTCGTGTCCTACGCGCTGCCGCGGAAGCTGGAGGGCGAGGTGCAGTTCCGGCGGCGGCGCACGCCCGGCACCGTCGAGGTGCGCGCGCACGACTCCGCCGTGGCGTGCATCGCGCTGTCCCGCGACGGCCGGCTGCTCGCCACCGCCGGCACCCGGGGCACCCTCGTGCGCGTCTTCAGCACCGCCGACGGCTCCAAGCTGCAAGAGGTACGTATACGCAACGTGGCACCTGAATCCGCTTTGTTCACGTACGTGTTGGGTGTTCTGATCAACGAGGGCTTTTTCTTACATGCTGCAGCTAAGGAGAGGCACCGACGGAGCGACCATCAACTGCATGGCCTTCTCGCCGGACTCCAGATGGCTGGCCGTCACCAGCGACAAGACGACGGTGCACGTCTTCCGCCTCGGCGACTTCAACCTGACGACGAGCTCGACGCCGGAGGACGGCTACGGCGATTTCGTGCTCCTGGCCGAATCTCCGATACCACCATCTCCTCCCGCGCAGCCGAAAGGCGCCAGTCGATCATCCATGTCGTTCCTGAAAGGTACAGTACATTGTATATACACCTACAACAAGTTCTGAACTTCTGATGAACAACTTACGTTGTTCTCGATGCTCTTCAATTTCTTGTCTCAAAATCACTGGCATGCATTCACTGAACCGATCTTCTGCAGGCTACCTGCCGACGTATTTCAGTTCAGAGTGGTCGTTCGCCCAGTTCCGGCTTCGTACAGCCGCCAAGTGCTTCGTCGCCTTCGACCAGCAGCACCCCAACACCATTACCATCGTCGGCATGGACAGGAGGTGCGTACGTGTGGAAGCTATCTTGTTTACTACTCCCTCCGTTTTAAAATATAAGATATTTTAGGTTTGTGAAGAAAATATATTTAGACTTTTTTGTGTGTAGATTTATTTTAAATATGACTGAACCTATATATTAAAAAAAGTCTAGATATTTGCTTCACAAATCTAAAACATCTTATATTTTAAAACGGAGGAAGTAGTAGTACAAAGAAGCACACACACATATCACATGCACACGGGCGTTTATGTATCCAACTCTTTGCTGCATCTCGTTTAGAACTGAAGTAGAGGAAAGTTCCATGCTGACAATGGTTAACTCGTTCTCAACTTGTGGCTGCAGCTTCTACCGGTGCGAGTTTGACCCCGTGAAAAGAGGCCCCATGAGGGAGCTGCAATACTCCAAGAACTTCATGGACATGGAGTAGTCATGGAGGCAAGGCGCGGCAAGAAATTTTCTTGGCCCAATTGGAAGAGCTCAACGAGCATATATAGGCAGGGTTTAAAAGTACAGAGAGATTTCATCGAACTAAATTTTGAAACTTCAGTGGGTTAAAAAAAATAATATATATATATATATATATATATATATATTTTTTCTATTCAAATTTTCCAACATGATTTCCCGTAGGCATATATAGGGAAAACAAATAAAATTGCCGATGCATACATAACCAAAGTGGTACTCTCTCTGTTTCAAAATATAGACGTTTTTGTTGAAATGGACTTTGGATCTTCTAGTCTAGATAATCACAGTAGCCTCTATCGATCTTGATCATGTACTGAGAGAGGAAGAGATTGGTGAGAGGGGAGAGAGACTACCTGCGCCTTGGCTCAAGAAACACGAGCCAGAGGGGATGCCAGAGCCGATGGTCATGGCGGAGAGGGGCGACGGCGTGGGCGTGGGTGAGAGTGGCGGCGGCGGAGCTTCCTGTCAGCACAGCGCTAGCGTAGATCAGATGGGTGTGTCGGTGGGGCAACTAGGGCACGACGAACCTCGTGAGGCGTGCCTTCGGCCCCACCTGTCTTTATAGCGCTGGCGACAGGGGCCCACCAACCAGATAGAGGTTGGGCGCCCCCGATCAGGGCGTGGTCAAAGGGGTTACGTTCGGGCCGTTGGGCTCGTACGGGAGAGATCAACCTAACATTCTCCCCCTTGATCTCGACTTTTCTTTTAACTTTATACTTCATACTTTACTCGTTTCATCACGGATCAATACATAGAGCATGTTTCATCGTCACAGCTCAATTGCCGATAGAATCAGACAGCCACTATATACTTTTCTATTTTAAAACAAATCCTGTTACTTTTGGGCCTCTGTAGTCTAGAAATCATAGGCTTTCCCTTAATCCCATGCCGGCTAAGTGTTCCTTAAACACATTAGGAGGTAAGCCTTTCGTTAGCGGATCCGCAAGCATATCCTTTGTCCTTATATGCTCGGGACTTATAGTTTGATCCTGGATTTTATCTTTCACAGCATAATACTTTATATCTATTGACTTTGTAGCATTACTCGACTTGTTGTTGTGAGCATAAAATATTGCGGGATCGTTGTCACAGTACATCTTTAGTGGCCTGCTAATGCAGTCTGCCACTCTCAAGTCGGGTAGAAATTTATTTAACCATAATGCCTGCCCCATGGCCTCATAACATGCTATAAATTCTGCATACATCATAGATGATGCAACTATTGACTATTCGGCGCTTCTCCATGAAATAGCACCTCCTGCAAGAGTAAAGACATATCCTGTCGTGGACTTTCTATCATCTCTATCTCCCGCAAAATCTGCATCTGAACACCCTCTTATTTCTAGGGAATCAGATCTTTTATATGTTAGCATGAGGCCTTTTGTGCCTTGCACATAACGCAAAGCTTTCTTTACCATTTTTTAGTGGTCCATGCCTGGATTATCCTGATATCTACCGAGTACCCCGGTGATAAAAGCTAAGTTAGAGCGAGTGCACACTTGTGCATACTGCAAGCTTCCAACGGCCGAAGCATATGGTACTGCTTTCATTTGATCGATCTCATATTGGTTCTTTGGACATTGAAATTTTCAAAAATTGTCGCCCTTGACTATGGGAGCAGGTGTGGCATTACTCGCATGCATATTGTATTTCTTTAGAATGTTTTCACAATGTGCCTTCTACGACAGTCCTAACACTCCATTCTTTCTATCTCGGTAAATTTCTATGCCCAAAACATAAGAAGCTTCACCAAGATCTTTCGTATCAAAATTTGAGGACAAGAACTTCTTTGTTTCTAGTAGTAGACTGACATCGCTGCTAGCAAGCAGGATATCATCCACATACAGAATTAGAAAAATGTATTTCCCACTTTTAAACTTTGCATAAATGCAGTTGTCCTTAACATTCTCTTTAAATCCAAATCTTTTGATTGTATCATTGAACTTTAAATACCACAATCTAGAGGCTTGCTTTAACCCATAAATGGATTTCTTTAGACGACATCCCATATGTTCCTTACCCTCCATGAAAAAACCCTTGGGTTGTTTCATGTAAACATTTTCTTCTAAATCTCCATTTAGAAATGCCGTTTTTACATCCATTTGATGCAACTCTAAATCAAAATGCGCAACTAGTGCCATTATGATTCTTAAGGAATCCTTACATGAGACCGGAGAAAAAGTCTCATTGTAATCTACCCCTTCTCTTTGCGTAAAGCCTTTTGCCACAAGTCTTGCTTTATACTTTTCTACATTCCCATTGAAGTCATACTTTGTTTTGTAGACCCATTTGCAGCCTACTGTTTTGGCTCCTTTAGGAATTTTCTCTAAGTCTCAAACATTGTTGGAACTCATCAATTTCATTTCATCTTCCATTGCCTCCACCCACTTGGCTGAGTGAGGGATTCTCATGGCTTCTTCATATGAGGTGGGATCACCTTCCATATGAATTGTTTCTGTGTTATAAACTTTGTAAATTTCTTTAGAAATGGCTGGTCTTCTTTCTCTTTTATACCTTCTGAGTTCGTCAGACTCTTGATCATTTCGTGCCTCAGGTTCTGGCACATTTTCTGTGTGTGGCTGTTCCGGCTCCCTTTCGTGCTCAGCAGTGGGTTCAGGCGGCTCCTGACGGACAGGTTCCAAACCTTCTCCCATTGTTGTCACACATGGAGTCATAACAGGTGCCTGTACCACAACCTCAGGGGTTGTCGATGGTGGCACAACAGGTAGCGAGAAAAATGGTTCCTGAGTCATCGGATTAGGTGCATGCACCCTCTTCTCCCCAAGATCTATTTTCTGAGCTACCATGCTCCCCCTCATCAATTCGTCCTCCAAGAAGACTGCATGTCTCGTTTCTACAAACTTTGTGTATTTGTCAGGACAGTAGAAATGATAACCTTTTGAGCTATCGGGATAGCCAATGAAGTGGCAAGTCACTGTTTTGGGGCCTAACTATGCAATATTTGGATTAAAAACTTTTGCCTTAGCTGGGCTCCCCTAGACCCTCAAGTGGCGTAGAGAGGGGATTCTTCCTGTCCACAACTCATGCGGAGTTTTGGGCACCGACTTGCTTGGTACTTGATACGTCGGAAACTTATCTATAATTTTTGATGCTCCATGCTTGTTTAGTATCTACTTTGCTTTGCTTTGTCTACATTTTGAGATGTTTTTATATCTTTTCTAGAACTAACCTATTAACAAGTTGCCACAGTGTCAGTTGCCTATTTTCTTCTGTTTTTGGTTCCACAAAGGCAGAAAATCAATATTCTCGGAATTGGATGGGACAAAAGCAAAACTCAATATTTTACTGTGGGGGACACGAAGTCCAAAGGATAGATGGAGAAGCGAACCAGGGCGGCCAGACCCCCCTAGGCACGGGTGGGCCCATCCTGTGCCTGGGTAGGGTGTAGGGCCCTTGGCCGCCTCCCAGCCTCGCCTCTTCGCCTATAAGAATCCACTGATGCAGAAACCCTAGGCACCGATCAAAACTCCACGAAACCTTCTGTAGCCGCCGCCACCGTTGTCCCTAGATCGGGGGGATCTAAAGTTCTTCCCGGCACCCTGCCAGAGGGGAGATCATCCCGAAGGCCTTCTTCTTCGGTATGATGCGTGAGTAGTTCGACCTTGGACTATGGGTCCATGTAGTATCTAGATGGTTGTATCTCCTTCTTGTGCTTTCATGTATAGATCTTGTGAGCTCCGTTCATGATCAAGATCTAATATATTTGTAATCATGCATGTTGTGTTTGCGGGGTTCCGATGGAGATTGAGATTACTATGTCAGATTGATTAATGGTTTTGTCTTTATGATTCTATCATGTCTGTGTTGTTTGTGATATTGCATGCTCTCTGTTGTTAGTAGCTATCTTGGCCAAGTAGTTGCTAGTGACTCCAAGAGGGGGTATTTATGCTCGATAGTGGGTTCATGCCTCTAGTTTCCAAGGGAAGTGACAGAAATCTCTTCGGTTGTAGATGTGTTGTTGCTACTAGGGAGAAAACAACGGTCTCTTGTTCATGGAACAAGTGGATTGTTTACCTTACACACTTTGCTTAAAGCAGTTGTCTGTTGCTCACAACTTAATACTAGAGGGGGTTTGGATGATAACCTGAAGGTGGACTTCTAGTCATAGATGCAGTTGGATGGAGGTCTATGTATATTGTTATATTTCCCAATCGAATATCATGGGATCTTTTTGTCTGGTATTGCATTGTTATGCCTTGCTCAGTTTCTGTCAATTGCCCTGATGTAATTTGTTTACCCTTCATGCCATGTTGTTTATCTAAGGAGAGCACCTCTAGTGAACTATGGACCCCGGTCTAATCTTTACCATTGATACATCCTCCACAGTTACTTGTTTACTTGCTGTAAACCATTACCTTCCACACCATACGTCCTTTGTTACAGCAAACCGGTGAGCTTGACAACCTCACTGATTCGTTGGGGAAAAGTCTTGAGTTTGTGTTGTGCAGGTTTCCATGTTGCTTGCAACACCTTTGAGACGTTTTCTTCCTCCTACTGGTTCGATAACCTTGGTTTCTTTCTGAAGGAACTTGTTGATGTGCTCATCACACCTTGCTCTTGGGGTTTCCCACAAAGCGTCCCACGACAGTGTTGGGAGTCATCAAGCTTTTTCTAGTGCCGTTGCCGGGGAGGCTAAGGACGTATTCACAAGGGGAGTCCTTCACTTCCTTTCTCTTTACTTTGTTTTTAATTTTCTTAGTTTCTTTTGCTTGGTTTTGTTTGCCTCTTTTCAAAAACTCCAAAAAAAAAATAGTTTAGTTTGGTTTGCTTTCTTTATTCAAAAACACAAAAAATTAGTTCCTACCCTAGTTGCTACCATGTCTGGTTTTGGACCAATCTTTATTTCACCTATGGAAGATATCTCCATTTTTAAGCAAAAAAGTGAAGAGAGTTTTAAAAAATCTTGGTCTAGAATCTCCGCTTTACAGAGGGAAACTGAGCCTAAGGCAAAGGACAGATCATACTTGGAAGATCCCTACTGAAACACCTTGGAGAAGTAATAGATGTGGGAAAAGGCATTATGCATTTTGCTCCTCTAGTAAGCAACTATAACTTCCCTAAAGAGAAGAATAAAGGTAAGAAAGTAAAGAACAAGAGGGTTAATACCTCATTTGAAAATACTTGATTCTTCTTGCTTCTTGTGCCTAACTTAAAGGCGCTAAATAAAAGTACTTGTTGGGAGATAATCCAAGAGTTTCCTTGAGTCTTGAAAGTTATTACTTCTGTAATTACCTCTTCTTATCTTTTTTGTTTACTTTTTGTGCCAAGAATGACCTCTAATGAGAGGGAAGTAAGATTTGGGGAGTTGCTGTCCCGAAACAGATTTCTATCCTCCACCAAAACAATTCTTGAGGAGTATATGTAACTCGGATTGAGCTGAAAATTTACGAATAAATCCCCCGGTATGTTATCTAACTTTCGTTAGTTTGACACTTTTTTATTTGAGCAACAGAAGGTCTTCGAAAAAATCGGTTTCTGCCTGCTGGTCTGTTTTGACAGATTTCTGCCATTATTTGCATTTGCTTCTTATTGATTCCTTTTTGAGTTCTTTTTAGGTGAATTGAGCTTTTTAAAGGAGTTGCTACAGTAGCATGTTTTTAGTAAAAAGTCTTGCTATTCCAAAGCTTTACCTAAGGGTCTATTATCTTTTGAATACACTAATGTTGCTAATGAAGATTATGCGAAGTTTTGTATGAAGGAAAAATTTCAGGTGTAGAGAGAGAATGATGTAATGAGATGAAGAATAGGCAAAATCTCAAGCTTGGAGATGCCACCCCGGTGTCACCCCAAGAAATATCCAAGAGGTACAAGCGTCAAAGCTTGGGGATGCCCAAGGCATCCCCTTCTTCATCAATAAAAAGTTCAGGTCTGTCTAGACACTTCGTTTTTATTGTTTCATGCACTGTTGTGTTGTTCTTGGAGCGTCTTAGTTTTTATTTGGTTTATTTAGTTTGCTTGTATAAAGTAGTTTGGACCCCCATTCTCGCTGTGTTGTTGCAAATAAGTTGCTTGGTGTTGGAAAGGAGTAGGAAGTTCTTGCTTGATAAATGCAAGAGGAGCTTGCATTGACTGTGACTTAGACTTTAGCAAGACATGATAGGTATTGTTTTGACCTTATGCTTAGTGATTATTGCTGTAGCATGTATTGTTACAAACAATTGGGATTGCTTATTGTACCTTGAAAGAAATTATGCGTTGTTTTAGCATGCAAAAGCATAGTATTGTGGTATTCTCCTTTGATGCTTTTTTTGGGTTGACTTGGCACATGCTCACACCATGTTATGACTATGACAAGTCACCATAGACTCTATGATCATTTATTCCTTGATTTGTAGTACCACTCTATGCTTTGATTATTAATGTTTTGTTGCTCTGCATGATTATGGCCATTATTACTCTCTTAGTTGGTTGCTCCCAGTCTTTTGCTAGCCTCCACTTGTATGAGTAAATCCTACGCATGCTTCCAACTTCCAAGAAACAAAGTTATTCCAAAGTGTCCACTATAAACTCCTATGCATAGTGTGTTACACCATTCCAAGTATATTCTTGTTTTCAGCTATCTTCCAATTAAAAATATTTTTTTATGTGAAAACTTAGTGATTAAAGCCCTCACAAACTTGATGACACACTTTATATTCTTTGCCCCTAATAAACTTGAACCATTGTGGCGTGTATGTTGCATATGCTTGCACTTATACGTTAGAATTACCAGAACCGTGCTGTCACGGGGAATGTTTTCAACATTGTACTTGTACTTTGTACTCAGTTGATATCATGCTCTTTTGTCTATGTATGTCACCGGTGTGAAATAAAGAGGGAACTTGTAAGTCCATGGAGTATGTATTTTGTGTTAGAGAAATGCCTGGGCCGCTAGCCTAAGCCATGCCTAATCATGGTGGAAACTTGCAGCATCACCATAGTGAGCTATCTATGAAGCATCCTCAATAAAAAGCTATGCATATAGTAAATAAAAAGATCGTTGAGATGCTTATTGTCTGCTTGCCTTATCATTTTGGTTATGGGATAGCTCCTGTACCATGTGTAAGGGGTACCCCGTTAGCGGTTCTCTATGATACGCATGTACTTACAATGACAAGAACTTATAGGTGACTGAAGTTGAGTAGGATGAGGTGTGGCCCTAGTATTCAAGGGACTTGAGATTGTCAACTTATACTTTGTCAAGCATATACTCCATAGTTTGTTCACTTTAACCTTAACCACTTCAAGATGCTTATGATAGGGGCAATGAGGGCTAAAAGCTAACAAGTACCATAATTTTTGGAAGCTATTTTTGAGACTTGAAATCCCTGCTTCCTTTATGAAAGGCCTTTCTTCCACCATTATTTGAGTCTCCCCCTTCTACTTTTAGGCACCATTAAAAGAGCATAGTTGTCATCATGTGTGCAGTGTCCCAAAACTTATTGGTTGATGCATATTGTGATATTACTTGTTCTTGTGCTACTTGTTTCTAGTCACCCTTGTGAACTTTGAAGGTGTCCTATGCATCTATTTGCTACTCTATGAGGGACAAGTTGATTGCCACTATGCCATGTTTTCTGTATGTGAAACAAACAAACGTTTTTCAATGCATGTTATTCATGATCTTTGTTTGTAGCCTTTCATGTTGCATGCATAGTTACTATGTCCTATTGTTAGAACTTCATCTTTCATGCACATGTTTAGAGTTCTTTGTTCCTAGCTTTCAATGCTTGCAAATGGTTTGATCTTGGTTTTGATGGTGCATGTCACCTCAAAAATTATTCTTTTATCACTCACCTACTCGAGGACGAGTAGGAGTTAAGCTTGGGGATGCTTGATACGTCGGAAACGTATCTATAATTTTTGATGCTCCATGCTTCTTTAGTATCTACTTTGCTTTGCTTTGTCTACACTTTGAGGTGTTTTTATATCTTTTCTGGAACTAACCTATTAACAAGTTGCCACAGTGCCAGTTGCCTGTTTTCTTCTGTTTTTGGTTCCAGAAAGGCAGAAAATCAATATTCTCGGAATTGGATGGGACAAAAGCAAAAGTCAATGTTTTACCGTGGGGGACACGAACTCCAGAGGAGAGATGGAGAAGCGAACCAGGGCAGCCATACCCCCCTAGGCGTGGGTGGGCCCACCCCGCGCCTGGGTAGGGTGTGGGGCCCCTGGCCGCCTCCCAGCCTCGCCTATTAGCCTATAAGAAGCCCCTGATGCAGAAACCCTAGGCACCCAATCAAAACTCGATGAAACCTTCTGTAGCTGCCGCCACCGTCGTCCCTAGATCGGGGGGATCTGAAGTTCTTCCTGGCACCCTGCCGGAGGGGAGATCATCCTGGAGGCCTTCTTCTCCGGTATGATGCGTGAGTAGTTCCACCTTGGACTATGGGTCCATGTAGTAGCTAGATGGTTGTATCTCCTCCTTGTGCTTTCATGTATAGATCTCGTGATCTCTGTTCATGATCAAGATCTAATCTATTTGTAATCATGCATGTTGTGTTTGCGGGGATCCGATGGATATTGAGATTACTATGTCAGATTGATTAATAGTTTTGTCTTTATGATTCTATCATGTCTATGTTGTTTGTGATCTTGCATGCTCTCCGTTGCTAGTGTTTATCTTGGCCAAGTAGTTGCTAGTGACTCCAAGAGGGGGTATTTATGCTTGATAGTGGGTTCATGCCTCTAGTTTTCAAGGGAAGTGATAGAAATATCTTCGGTTGTAGATGTGTTGTTGCTACTAGGGAGAAAACAACGGTCTCTTGTTCATGGAACAAGTGGATTGTTTACCTTACACACTTTGCTTAAAGCAGTTGTCTGTTGCTTGCAACTTAATACTGGAGGGGGTTTGGATGATAACCTAAAGGTGGACTTCTAGTCATAGATGCAGTTGGATGGAGGTCTACGTATATTGTTGTATTGCCCAATCGAATCTCATAGGATCTTTTTGTATGGTATTGCATTGTTATGCCTTGCTCAGTTCCTGTCAATTGCCTTGCTGTAATTTTTTTTACCCTTCATGCCATGTTGTTTATCTAAGGAGGGCACCTCTAGTGAACTATGGACCCCGATCCAATCTTTACCATTGATACATCCTCCACTGTTACTTGTTTACTTGATGCAAACCATTACCTTCCACACCATACGTTTAATCCTTTGTTACAGAAAACCGGTGAGCTTGACAACCTCACTGATTCGTTGGGGCAAAGTCTTGAGTTTGTGTTGTGCAGGTTTCCACGTTGCTTGCAACACCTTTGAGACGTTTCCTTCCTCCTACTAGTTCGATAACCTCGGTTTCTTACTGAGGGAAAACTTGCTTCTGTGCTCATCACACCTTGCTCTTGGGGTTTCCAACGAAGTGTCCCACGACAGTGTTGGGCATCATCAGTACTCTGTTGAGAATGTGAATGGCGATTTTAAGCGCCTCCATCCATAATCCCAATGGTAGGGTCGAATAACTCATCATAATGCGCACCATATCCATAAGAGTACGGTTATGCCTTTCAGCTACTCCATTTTTCTGAGGTTCGCCCGGCATAGAATACTGGGCGACTATTCCATTTTCCTGTAAGAACCTTGCAAAAGGTCCAGGTACTTGACCATATGGAGTGTGCCGACCGTAGTACTCCCCCCACGGTCGGACTAGACTATTTTAATTCTTTTATCATGCTGATTTTCAACTTCAGCCTTGAAAATCTTAAATTTATCCAATGCCTCAGATCTTTCTTTAATTGGATAAATGTAACCATATCGGGAGTGATCATCTGTAAATGTTATGAACGAATCATAACCATCCACACTTTTCACAGGAAACGGTCCACAAATATCGGTGTGAATGATTTCTAGTGTTGCTGTACTTCGGTTTGCACACTTTTTGATTTGCTTTACATATTTTCCTTTTATTCAATCTATGCATTGTTCGATATCTGAGAACTCTAACGGAGGAAGAATATCATTTTTAACGAGGCTTTCTATTCTTCCCCTCGAAATATGGCCTAATCGACAGTGCCATAACTTCGACGAGTCATGAGTTTGCTTTCTTTTCTTTTGTTCTTTGTTCGACAAGGAAAGTTTCTCACTCACATTACACACAGAAAGCACTTTTACATGCAAGGATAACAAATAAAGCTTATCGTGGAGTAAAGCAGTACCCACACAAGCATCCTTAAACCATATGGCACACTTGCCATGTCCAAAATAACATTCATAACTGTCTTTATCCAAACATGACACACTTATTAAGTTTCTGTGAAGCGAGGGAACAAATAAAACATCTTTTAACAGAACAATGAAACCATCAGCTAGCTTCAAGGGGATGTCGCCAACAGCTTCAACTTCTGCTTGAACTCCATTCGCGACTTCAATGCATCTTTCGCTTCTTTGCATAGTTCTTGTCGAATGGAATCCCTGTAAATAATTTGCAACATGAATAGTTGCACCTGAGTCAATCCACCAAGTAGATTTCGAAAACTATGTATACAGGGATTCATTTACAAAAGAAACTGTATCTATACCTTTCTTTGCTATTATGGACTTGAGCCATTCTGGGCAATCTTTCTTGAAGTGCCTAGACTTCTTGTAGTGGTGACACTAGTCCTTGTCCCCTAGGAGACTCTGCTAATGCTGATACTGTTGGAGACCTTTTCCATGTGGCTTGGAGAGGGAACCACCATAGTTGCTATTGTTGAAGGTTCTCTTCCTGTTGTCCTTCACATTGTTTAGAGAACCACCATGAACGGACTTGAGCCTTTCTTCCTCTTGGACACACATACCAATGGCATTTTCAATGTCCCATTTTTCAGGAGACGTGTTGTAGTTGATCACAAAGTTCTCAAACTGTTGAGGAAGGGAAGCCATGACAAGGTGAACAAATAGAGCAGGCTTGAGCTCCAGACCAACATCCATGGGATTTAGTTTAGCAGCCATGTTGCTCATCCTCAAGATGTGATCCCTAATGCCATGTGCGCCTCCTGTGTACTTTTCTGTGACCAGCTATTTGAGCAGCTGGGTGGCATACATCTTTGAAGAGCCAGTGAACTGACTCTTTATATTTTCAAGAAACTCCCCAACGGAAGCGCACTCTTCGATTGAGCCCACAGTGGCATTCTCAATCGTATTCTTTACAAATGCCATGCATTTTTTGTTGGCATTCACCCACTTTTGGTTGTAAATGGAGTAAGCCAACTCCACTGGAGCATGGTCCCTTTTCCTTTTCTCCCATGCAACATTATCATCGACAGGATCTCTTTCTAGATCTTTTGACTTGACTGGCTGTGGAGTGTCCACAGCCCAGTCAACCTCGGCACACACGAATGCCAGATCCACTTTCTTCCTCCACTCAGTGTAGTTGTCACCCCTGAGCATCGGAATATCCTTGAGGCAACTCATCAAGTTGAGACCTCCTGAAAACCACAAAGATGTGAGATAACAAAAACAATTATATGCATTAATACAACGTTGGTATAAATTAAACATACAACTGTTTGTGCAATTAAAATTATATTACCGTTGGGCAAAAATAGAGATAAATGCACCTTTGACACATAATAAACAAATCATGATCATGCTATTAATAACGTTGGTCATATAATAACAGAACCATAATCACCTTTAATATTTACTTATCACATCTTTAAAAAAATTAATTATCACTTTATTGTATTTTAGCAATCACTTTTGTCTATTTGCGGCGGAAAAATGAATAAAATTCATCAACTTTAATACTTTACAGAAATATTTTTGTTACTTTTGAATTCTCTAAACAAATTTTCGTTGGAATAATTTGAGTAGAAAAACTGTGTGAAAAACTATCAAAAACAGATAACTAATACCTGTAAAACAGCTTCTGTAAAATAAAAAACAGATAAACTGTAGTGAACAGCACTGCGCAGAAAAAAGCAGCCCACAGTGGCTGTGCGGTGTGCACCATATTCTCGGCCCATGTCGGCCCATGGCTGGTCACTGTTTACTAAGCACACTAGGAAGCTCCTTTCAACGCGTGTGCGCCTCTCTATGGCCCTTAGTGGCCCAGCATCGTCCGTGCCCTCCCGATCTCAGCCGTCCATCGTTGTTACCCTAGATCCGACGGTCGGGCGCGTCTTTAGCTTGAACAAAAACGGCCCGCTGCTGCACCCCGCAACCCTAACTCTCACATCGCCCTTCCCACTCTCTGTCCGCTCGCGCTTGCTGGCGGCGGCCCTGCGCGGCTCGAGGCGGCGGCGCCCGACACTGCCGGCGGGCCCTCCTCCCTCTCCGACATCGCGAGCCCCTCCCTCTTTACTTTCTGCTCGCTCCGCGCGCGACAAGGCAGCGAGGATGCCACGCGTGCCCCTCTCCCTCGAACGCGACCACCTCTGTGCCATCCCGTCCACCTCCCCCCACCTTGCGACATGGCGACACAGAGATAGGAAGGCGACAAACGACGGCGTCCCTCTGCCCCCCTTGCCGGCTGTGCGTCCACCCGAGGGTGGGCGCACCACCGTCAAGCGGTGCAGTAGCGGCGCCCTATGCCGGCGCATGGCCGGTGACCCCTTCCTCTGTTTATTTCTTTGATTCAGTTTGGGAACAAAATTTGGGGGTTTTCTCTGTGGGGATTTGGGGCAGGGAATAGGGAAAACCTTTGACTTTCTTTGCCCCACAGGGGGTTTGTTCTTCTTCTAGGTTGGGCGCCCCCGATCAGGGTGCGATCAAAGGGGTTCCGTTCGGGCCGTTGGGCTCGTACGGGAAAGATCAACCTAACAGTTTTAACTTTGTGAAAGGAGTGTATCTAAACCTCTTTCCAGTGTGTAGGTTCACTCCGATTTAAACACTAAAAGAGGTCTAGATACACTCCTTTCACAAAGCTAAAACATTTTATACTTTGAAACGGAGGAAGTACTTACTATAAAAGATACATAGGAGAGGTTGGATCATATTGCTACCAAGAACCCGTAGTGGAGAGTAGATTGTTGATGAAGATCCTTGTTGTGAATCCCGCGGCTGGGTGTATCCCTCTCAGTTGCGAAGATGTTCTCACTCATTCAAGGATCAAAGATAAGATCTCCTGCCGGTATCCACACATACGGAATCACCAATTTGACAAACACCCGCCATCAAGAGCGGAGAACCTAGGAGTATCATCCGCCGTCCAATCACAAATTTTCTAAATGTTAACCCAAATGATATTTGGTTGAATCTACAACATATATGGAATAAGTACTACCTGAGTCTCTCCCGTCCTAGTTTTTTTACAAGGACGGCGAGCCAAGTATTTAAAATTCGGACTACCAAAAATAATTCTAAGTAATATGTCACGGCATACATGTTTATCGGTATTTGCAAAAGAAGTTGTATAGATAATAATTAATAGAATTTTGTATATCAAAAACCACGAGTAAAAGCTTAGAGCATTATTAAGATCATTATGAAGTTTTTCTCGGAAGACACCGGAAAGAAGAAAAAGTGCTATATGGTGAAGTGGAGTATGATATGTAGACCAAAAAATAAAGGAGGATTAGGGATAAAAAAGTTAAAACTATTTAATATTTGCTTGCTATGCAAATGGTGGTCTTTGGCAATCTCTAGTGAAAGCAAAATACAATATTAAGCATGGAATCCATAAGGTTTGTGGAAAGCAAAATGATTATGCAAGTTGGGAAATTTTGTTGAAGGTCAAACATATTTATATGAATGGGAGGACAATTTCCATTTGTGAGGGCAGGGAAACTAATTTTGGGCATGATCAATGGTGTGGCTTATTCTCCCTTAGTGAAAAATTCCCTATGTTATATAGTATCCATAACCAACAACAGTGTACTGTTAGGGAAATGACGGATGCTGGAAGTAGATTCTCCTTTAGAAGATGGTTGGACCCTAGCCTACATGCTTCGTGGGCCAGACCCAGGAACATGTTGGCATTTGTAGCTCTGAATAAGCTGTCTGACAAAACAAAATGGAAGTACATAAAATCTAAGAAATTATCCGTGGAATCTTTTGTGTAATAAATTATCCTCTGCTGGCCCTGATAGATCTTTCAAACATCCTTGAAAACCTAAATACATTTGAAAATTAAATTTTGGCTTTGGATTATCTGGAACAATGCTATTGCAACCAAAGATAATATAAAGAAAAGGAAATGAGTTGGTAATTATACTTGCATATTCTACCATGCTAATGAAATTATTAATCATCTCTTTTTTCGTTATCCCACTTCAATCTTATGTGGAGCACCATTAGTTCAGTTATTGGGTCCTACACAAGACCCACACGCTTCACACAATACTTCTAGTGGATTTCCAAAATCATGCCTTTTGGGACCAATTTTCATATTGTTTGTGTAGCTGCTTTATATTGGTATCTTTGAAAAACTAGAAATTGTGCGTGTTTTGAAGTAAAATATATTACCTCCCTGGCTGAATTAATCTGCTACATGTGTGCTTTCCTTCGTTAGTGGGAAGGTTCACAAAATGAAAGTGACGGGAAGATCTTTGTAGAGGGAGCTACCAGGCTATAGAGAGCTGCTCTTCGGGTGAGGGAGATGTCAAGCAGGGCTTCATCTCTCAAAATTGTTGATGCCAATGACAAATAAGAATGGGATGTTGAAGTAACCGTTGACTAAAAACCATCGAAGGGGAGATTGGTCATAGGGGAAAGGTGGTGTTGCAAAGTCAAATGTTCAACTTGGTGTGTTTTTGGTTACCTATGCTTTCTGGCTATGTGATCTTTATTAGGTGGTGAAGGGACAAAAGAAACAATCTGACCTTAGATTTGTAATAATGCCTTAGTTTACTCTTGCTATTTTGAATTATTTTATCTTGGCATCCCTGGGTAGATGCTAGTATAGGTTTTGGTAGTTTGTATTTGAACTTTTATTTCCTTTCTTTTTATTGGTTTCGAACAAGCAGACTTCTATTTTGTTATCCTTTGATAATGGAAACAGTTTTCGTTGTGGAGGCGTATGGAAAAAAAGCTTACAATATTTCCTACATGCGAGCCCCAACGGGGTATTAGGCATGCCTGACAAATAAACACATTTAGTCGAGGCCTCAAAGCCGCATTTTTTCTGGTGTGTCCTAATAATGTGTCTAGCGCTTCTAGACCAGACCCTTCCCCTAGGGGTACATGCATGAGTGCCAAATACAAGTCACGAATGACACCACGTCGGGTCAGACTGGCGTTGTGGAGGAAGTACATAGATTTACTGCAAAGTGTCCCACATAAAAATAAATCATTGTTTTATAAATGAACAATCAATAGTCCGTACTCCTTCTGTCCGCAAATAAGTGTACTTTTAGGATTGTCCTAAGTCAAAGTTAGTAAAGTTTGATTAACTTTTTAGAAAAATGTAGCAATAATTTATGACTCTATATCGGTACTAGTAGATATGTTTTCAAATTTAGTTTCATAATATGTAGATGTAATATATGTTGTTATATTTATCTATAAAGTTAGTCAAATTTTATAAAGTTTGACTTAGGTAAAAGCTAGAAGTACACTTATTTATGGACGGAGGGAGTAGCTTTCGAACTGTGCATAATTTGTTTCTAGCGGCCCCTGATATTTCTGTGCGGCACATCCCTACACTAGTGGAAAACATGTCTTCGGTTCGATCTGCACAAAGCCAGCAGTCTCGGCCTGTCACGAACCGCGACTAGTGCTAGCACTAGTCCCGGGCCGTGAGGCCTCCAACGGCTAGAAATGGTCGTAGACACTAGTCCCGGGCCGGACCAGAGCTCTAGTCCCGGTCCGTAATACGGCTCGGGACTAATAACCTAGAGCGGGTCAGCTGCTCTTTTCGGGGACTATTAGTCCTGGGTCGTATCACGGCCCGGGACTAGTTGTCCATCAGTATATATACAATTTCCTGTTCACCTGCCCTAACCATATGGTGGCCATTTTACTCAAAGAAGCAAGCCAAGTTCATACCATTTTTTCTCAAGATTTGTCAAGATTTAGTTGGCAACCCCTAAATCCAAAGTTTTCAAAGGTTAGAACTTCATTCTTTTATCTCTTATTGCTACTTTAGCTCTATAATGCTCTAGAAGTATAGAGATATGGATCAATGCATCCATGCTCTAGAAGTAGAAGGATTTTGATATGTGTAAAAAAATTTGATTAGGCACATAGTTACTGAAAATTGAAATGTGTAATTTTAGAGTTTCAGAGCTTAGAATGGAATGAGGTTTTCACTGATAGCACAATAAAAAACTCCACATTTATCATGTTAATTGTTTTCTCCAATTCACAAATTGGTGCATGTAAATTTTTCAAAATTCAAAATTAATGCTCTAGAAGCTCTCAATATAACTTGTAATGATTTTATCATGTTGTGTAATGGTTTTTGATATACTTTTACTATAATGCAGATGGTCCGAAAATGGATGTACGGTACTGATCGACGCTCTGGCGAGTTCATTAATAGCGTGCATGAATTCATCTGTGTTGCTGATGCAAACAAGCGCAATGGTTTTATATTCTGTCCATGTAGTGGATGTAGGAATCAGAAGGATTACTCTGACTCAAAAAACCCTTCATAGCCACCTATTGAAGTCCGGCTTCATGCCTAGTTATAATTGTTGGACCAAGCACGTAGAGAGAGGGGTTATAATGTAAGACAATGAATAAGAGGAGGAGGATGACAACTATCATGGTTTCCCTGAGTACGGAGATACTTCCATGGGGGATGCTGAAGGGGAGGATGAAGAAGAAACACATGATGAACCCGCTGATGATCTTGGTCGGACCATTACCGATGCACGAAGAGACTGTGAAAATGAAAAGGAGAGGGAGAAGTTCAATCACATGTTAGAGGATCACAAAAAGTTGTTGTACCCAAATTGCGAAAATGGTCTGAAAAAGCTGGACAGCATACTGGAATTGCTGCGATGGAAGGCTGAGTGTCCTATACCTGACTCCTTATTTGAAAAGTTGCTGAAAATGATGAAGAATATGCTCCCAAAAGATAACGTATTGCTCGCCAGTACGTACGAAGCAGAGAAGGTTGTCTACCCTCTAGGTTTAGAGGTTCAGAAGATACATGCATGCCCTAATGACTGCATCCTCTACCGCGGTGAGGAGTACGAGAATTTGGATGCATGCCCGATATGCACTGCACTTCGGTATAAGATCAGACGAGATGACCCTGGTGATGTTGAGGGCGAGCCCCCCGGAAGACGGTTCCTGCCAAGGTGATGTGGTATGCTCCTATAATACCATGGTTGAAACGCTTATTTAGAAACAAAGAGCACGCCAAGTTGTTGCGATGGCATAAAGAGGAACGTAAGTCAGATGGGTTGATGAGACACCCCGTTGATGGGTCGCAATGGAGAAAAATCGATAGAAAGTACCCGAACTTTGCAGATGACGCAAGGAGTTTAAGGTTTGGTCTAAGTACAGATGGCATGAATCCTTTTGCGGAGCAGAGCTCCAGTCACAGCACCTGGCCCGTGACTCTATGCATCTATAACCTTCCTCCTTGGTTGTGCATGAAGCGGAAGTTCATTATGATGCTAGTGTTGATCCAAGGTCCGAAGCAACTCGGCAACGACATTGATGTGTACCTAAAGACATTAGTTGAAGAACTTTTACAGTTGTGGCACGAACCCGACATACGCGTGTGGGATGAGCACAAGCAGGAAGAATTTGACCTCCGAGCGTTGCTTTTCATAACACAATGCATGCACGCACTGTTTAGATGGGACTGAAAGTATATATTTGGAACACTGTAAGAAGAATGTGTACAATGGGCATCGTCGATTTATTTTGGCCAAGCGTCCCTTAAGAAAGAAAGGCAAGCATTTCAACGGTCTGGCATGTCATCATACGAAGCCTAAGGAGCGTACTGGTGCTGATATATTTGATATGGTCAAAGATTTGGATCAAATAGTAACCTTTGGAAAGGGTCCTGGCGGAAAATCTGTTCCGAAGGACGCTGACAGACACGCACCCATGTGGAAGAAGAAATCTATATTTTGGGAGCTACCAAATTGGAAATTCTTAGAGGTCCGCTCTGCAATCGATGTAATGCATGTGACGAAGAATCTTTGTGTGAACATGCTAGGCTTCTTGGGCATGTATGGGAAGACAAAAGATACACCGGAAGCACGAAATGACCATCAACATATGAAAGACCTATATGGCCTGCATCCAGAATGGTTTCAAGGCCATGCCAGCTATGCTCTTACCAAACAAGAGAAGGAAATATTTTTTGAATGCCTGAGCAGTATTAAGGTCCCGTCTGGCTTCTCGTCAAATATAAAGGGAATAATAAATATGGAAGAAAAAAAGTTCCAAAACCTAAAGTCTCATGACTGCCACGTGATTATGGCGCAAATGCTTCCGATTGCATTGAGGGGGATTCTATCGGATAATGTTCGAGTACCCATTGTGAAGCTATGTGCATTCCTCAATGCAATCTCTCAGAAGATAATCAATCCTGAAGATCTACCACGGTTACAGAATGATGTGGTCCAATGTCTTGTCAGTTTCGAGTTGGTGTTCCCGGCATCCTTTTTCAATATTATGACGCACCTACTAGTTCACCTAGTCAAAGAGATTTCCATTCTCGGTCCTGTATTTCTACACAATATGTTTCCCTTTGAGAGGTTCATGGGAATCTTAAAGAAATATGTTTGTAAATATGCTAGGCCAGAAGGAAGCATCTCCAAGAGCTATGGAATAGAGGAGGTCATTGAATTTTGTGTTGACTTTGTTCCTGACCATAGGGCGATTGGTCTTCCTCAATCGCGGTATGAGGGGATACTGATTGGAAAGGGTAATCTAGGAAGGAAATCAATAATATGTAGGGACGGACATTCTTACACCGAAGCACATTACACAGTTCTACAGAATTCTATCTTGGCAGCCCCGTATATCGAGGAACACAGGAAAATTTTATGCTCCAACAACCATGGAAAGCATGACTCTTGGATTAGAGATGAACACATGAAGAGTTTTGGCGGTTGGTTGCAACATCTCATCAAAAACAACACTCTTGGAGATCAGCTATACTTGTTGTCCAGGTCACCATCTTCGACTATATTGACTTTCCAAGGGTACGAGATAAATGGGTATACATTTTACACGATCGCCCAAGATAAAAAGATCACCAACCAAAATAGTGGTGTCCGCTTTGATGCAACATACAACAATGGGTCAAAGACCACATATTATATTTACATAGAGGAGATATGGGAACTTGACTATGGACCTACTTTTAAGGTCCCCTTGTTTCGGTGCAAATGGGTCAAGATGACAGGAGGAGGGGTTGAGGTAGACAAGAAGTACGGAATGACATTGTTGGATCTCAACAATCTTGGGTACTTAGACGAACCATTCGTCCTAGCCAATGATGTGGCTCAGGTTTTCTATGTGAAGGACATGTCTACCAAACCTAGAAAAAGAAAAAATAAGCAAAAGAATACATCAGAACATGAGCCAAAGCGCCACATAGTTCTTTCAGGAAAAAGAAACATTGTGGGAGTGGAGGACAAGACAGACATGTCAGAAGATTGTGATAAGTTTCATGAAATTCCACCCTTCGCAGTGAAGCATGACCCAAGCATCATGTTAATGAATGAAGATGCTCCATGGATACGGCGGAATCAGAAAGGGACACACGCGAAGAAATGATGTGTAATAATTGTAACATTTTATTAATGAAGATGCTCCATGTGCCCATTTTTATAGTGTTGTCTGCAAACCATCTTGAGTGTGTTAGTCCTGTTTTGTGGCTGGACCGGGACTAAAGGAGGGACTTTAGTCCCGATTCATACTTACCATTAAGATACATGCATGCCCTAATGACTGCATCCTCTACCGCGGTGAGGAGTATGAGAACTTAGATGCATGCCCGGTATGCACTTCACTTCGGTATAAGATTAGACGAGATGACCCTGGTGACGTTGAGGGCGAGCCCCCCCGGAAGAGGGTTCCTGCGAAGGTGATGTGGTATGCTCCTATAATACCATGGTTGAAACGCTTATTCAGAAACAAAGAGCACGCCAAGTTGTTGCGATGGCATAAAGAGGAACATAAGTCAGACGGGATGTTGAGACACCCTGCTGATGGGTCGCAATGGAGAAAAATCGATAGAAAGTACCCGGACTTTGCAGATGACTCAAGGAGTTTAAGGTTTGGTCTAAGTACAGATGGCATGAATCCCTTTGGGGAGCAGATCTCCAGTCACAGCACCTGGCCCGTGACTCTATGCATCTATAACCTTCCTCCTTGGTTGTGCATGAAGCGGAAGTTCATTATGATGCCATTGTTGATCCAAGGTCCGAAGCAACCCGGCAACGACATTGATGTGTACCTAAGGCCATTAGTGGAAGAACTTTTACAGTTGTGGCACGAACCCGGGATACACGTGTGGGATGAGCACAAGCAGGAAGAATTTAACCTTTGAGCATTGCTTTTCATAACAATCAATGATTGACCTGCTCTTAGTAACCTTTCAGGACAGTCAAACAAGGGATACAATGCATGCACACACTGTTTAGATGAGACTGAAAGTATATATTTGGAACATTGTAAGAAGAATGTATACAATGAGCATCGTCGATTCCTTTTGGCCAAGCATCCCTTAAGAAAGAAAGGCAAGCATTTCAACGGTCTGGCATGTCACCAGACGAAGCCTAAGGAGCGTACTGGTGCTGATATATTTGATATGGTCAAAGATTTGGATCAACGTGATTATGATGCAAATGCTTCCTATTGCATTGAGGGGGCTTCTACCAGATAATGTTCGAGTACCCATTGTGAAGCTATGTGCATTTCTCAATACAATCTCTCAGAAGATAATCAATCCTGAAGATCTACCACGGTTACAGAATGATGTGGTCCAATGTCTTGTCAGTTTTGAGTTGGTGTTCCCACCATCCTTCTTCAATATTATGACGCACCTGCTGGTTCACCTAGTCGAAGAGATTTCCATTCTCGGTCCTATATTTCTACACAATATGTTTCCCTTTGAGAGGTTCATGGGAATCTTAAAGAAATATGTTCGTAACCGTGCTAGGCCAGAAGGAAGCATCTCCAAGGGCTATGGAACAGAGGAGGTCATTGAATTTTGTGTTAACTTTGTTCCTGGCCTTAAGTCGATTTGTCTTCCTCAATCGCGGTATGAGGGGAGACTGAGTGGAAAGGGTACTCTAGGAAGGAAATCAATAATATGTAGGGACGGACATTCTTACACCGAAGCACATTACAACGTTCTACATAATTCTATCTTGGCAGCCCCATATGTCGAGGAACACAAGAAAATCTTACGCTCCAACAACCCTGGAAAGCATGACTCTTGGATTAGAGATGAACACATGAAGAGTTTCGGCGGTTGGTTGCAACATCTCATAAAAAACAACACTCTTGGAGATCAGCTATACTTGTTGTCTAGGTCACCATCTTCGACTATATCGACTTTCCAAGGGTACGAGATAAATGGGTATACATTTTACATGATAGCCCAAGATAAAAAGAGCACCAACCAAAACAGTGGTGTCCGCTTTGATGCAACAAACAACAATGGGTCAAACACCACATATTATGGTTACATAGAGGAGATATGGGAACTTGACTATGGACCTACTTTTAAGGTCCCCTTGTTTCGGTGCAAATGGGTCAAGCTGACAGGAGGAGGGGCTGAGGTAGACAAGAAATACAGAATGACATCGTTGGATCTCAACAATCTTGGGTACTTAGACGAACCATTCGTCCTAGCCAATGATGTGGCTCAGGTTTTCTATGTGAAGGACATGTCTACCAAACCTAGAAAAAGAAAAATATAAGAAAAAGAATACATTAGAAGATGAGCCAAAACGCCACATAGTTCTTTCAGGAAAAAGAAACATCGTGGGAGTGGAGGACAAGACAAACATGTCAGAAGATTGTGATAAGTTTCATGAAATTCCGCCCTTCGCGGTGAAGGATGACCCAAGCATCATGTTAATGAATGAAGATGCTCCATGGATACGACGGGATCAGAAAGGAACACACGCGAAGAAATGATATGTAATAACTGTAACATTTTATGAGTGAAGATGCTCCATGTGTCCATTTTTATAGTGTTGTCTGCAAACAATCTTGAGTGTGTTAGTCCCGTTTTGTGGCTGGACCGGGACTAAAGGGGGGCCTTTAGTCCCGATTCATACTTACCATTAAGATCTGATCTCCAAACGCGTGTGGTCACATATTAGGGAGTGCCTCTATGACCAGTTTCTTGGAGATGCCGGAGGACTAGGCTCCGGCGGCATCTCCCTGAAACTGGCCGTAGTGGTGTCCCTGCTCTCGCACACCATCTTTCGGCTTGTAACTTCTCTAACTAGATCAATATGCCAGGAAGCTAACTAACTTCACATATTAGGGTGAAACTGGCCATAGTTGTGTCCCTGCTCTTGAAGACCATCTTGGAGATGCCTCAAACTGGCTGGAGGACTGGACTCACAAGGATGCCTATTTATAGTACAAGCAGCTCGGCATTGTGTCGACACTCACGACATAATGTCGACACTCACCCCTATTATTAGTGCTCACTCGTGTTTTGTCCCGGTTGGTGTCTCCAACCGGGACTAAAGGTTCAGCTGTAGTCCTAGTTGGCGACACCATCCGGGACAAGGTACAAGCCGCACGACATAATGTCGACACTCGCCCCTATTATTAGTGCCGCCTGGCCCAGTCTACCGCAATCCCTTCAGTCGCGGTTGGTTTCTCCAACCAGTACTAAAGATGAACCCTCTATTTATAGGCATTTCCCTCTCTTTATAGAAATCTCCCTCTATTTATAGGCCTTTTCCTCTATTTATAGGCTGCTCGATCCAGCCTGCCCGCCCTTTCCCTCTATTTATAGGGCGACCGTCATGGCCACCCACACATACACACATTCCTAGTGTTGGGGATATGCTATATGGGTATCCTCATAGCATGTCTCTTATCCGACTAACCCGGGTGGCCCATAGTCGGTAGCATGGCCTATGGCCTGCTGGGCGGCCCAGTTAGGTGGATCCAGAAGGGAGGCCCATGCCGGATAAAGGAAGGCTACGGTGGAGTCACCAACGTACCCGGAGCCTTGGAGTACAAAATACACAAGACTAGTGATAGACGGTGTAGGACTCTGTAACCTGTCCGGCTAGGACTTTTCCCTGTAACCCTAGGATCTGACGACTATATAAGTCGGATCTATGGGAGCCTTTAGGGCATAACTTCAGACAACCTCGCACAGCGAACCTATCTCTATAACTCGGCGTATTGCCATTATAGTGATTTATAGCAGGAGTAGGATTCCGCCACCGTCGTGGGATCTGAACCTAGGTAAGCTGTGTTACCTCGTACCCGTCAACCGTCCGCCTTAACCCACGTCTCTAAACACGCACTGTGAGGACCCCTCCATGGCGTACTCGTCGGTAATACCACGACAGTTGGCGCCCACCGTGGGGCAAGAGGCGCTTCAGGCTCTTCAGCGGGCGAGGACCAAGATCTTCGCGGGAATCGGCGAGACCGTAGCCATCGGCCGCGTTCTCTTCTCCGGCAATGTTCCGATCGTCCCACCTGACGAGTTCTGGATCCCGGCGAAGACGAACCCTACGCGGTGTTCGATCGTTCCTATCAGAGACATCCACCTCTTCATCGGCGAAACCGACTCGGGCACTAGTTCCCTGGGAGTCGGAGGACCATCAAGACCCGCACGGACTGCCTACGGGCAAGATATGTTCGCGGAAGGATCGATGCTGGATCTCTCTTCGGAGTTTGCCGGGAAAGATCGGAAATAATCAAGACCCGCACAGACCTCCTACGGGCATGATACGTTCGCGGAAGGATCGATGCTGGATCTCTCTTTGGAGTTTGCCGGCAAAGATCGGAAAAATCCAAGGCCCACCCAAACCGCCCCTGTGCAGGATATAAAGGTGGAAGAGCACTGCAAATCCGCCGGCTTCGCCCGTGCGTCTGGACAACAGAGATCCAAGTTCGTCGGCGTGGTTACCATCTTCGATCTGGCGCGCTGCATTCAGAGAGAGGGCGAAAACCCCCGCGACTACCTCGCTAGGTGGCTCCGTATACGAGCCGACCTAACCAATTACCCCAATGATGATGCCATCTATCACTTTGTGGAAGGACTAGACCATGGCACGCTTCTCCGACATTCTCTAAGGCGGCAGCAGGCGTCAGGCCGACTTACCTTCGAAGGCATGGTGAACACCGTCAACACCTACGCGGAGGCCGAAGCGGTAGCTCAGACAGCGCTTGCGCTCATCGACGGAGCCCCTCCGATTCAGCCACCACCACCGCCTCCGACCGCGATCGTCGTAGCAGCTCCACCACCTCCAGTCATCGTCGAGGCCATTGCACCTCCACCGCCCGCCATCGAGGAAATCCTGGCACCCTCCAACTCTGTCATTGACGCACTTTATGCTGATTTCAGTGCAGATTCAGAGGAGATAGACTTCAGTCCAGAAGAGCTAGACTCCGCTATGCAGGAGATGGAGGAGGAGTATTCGTGAGACGAACAAGCTAATAACACCGTCATGTCTCGAGGGGTATTCGTTACCATCGGGACAGCGATGGATGAAGACCAGCCCGGGCAAGCTCCGCCTACGGCGCTGGATAAGGGGAAGGGGCCACTTATTGCTGCTGACGATGATCGCGCAAGAGTCATGTCTCCTCCGCCTAACCCAGTGCAACAGCCGTAGGAACTCGGCACCGGTCTGAGCAACAACAACACCGCAAACTTGCCGCCTCCAGCATCCACGTCGGCAGCAGCCCATGTTACTCCAGCTGATAGAGTGATGTACTACAACCTCCTCGTTGAGCCACTAACTGTTGATCATATCCGGAACGTGACTCATCTTGACGAGAAGCGCCAGCAGCTGCTGGAGGAAGCACAAGCCATCACGGAGCAAGGCGCTAAACTAGATCGAGATCTGGTCAACGCGCAGAAATCCATAGAAAAAGCTAGAGCAATGGAGGCCGAGTACAAGACTCTGCTTCAGCAGCAGAAGGCTAAGAAGGCTCCAGCTCGCGTCATCAACGATCCTGGTGTACGACGCAACCTAGTATGGGCTCCCTCGAAGCCGGCACAGGCTAAGCCATACATTGACAGTGAAGGCAAACAGGTGATGCCCACCCCACTCCTTAACCTCGCCGTCGCCAAGACCCTTCTGGAGCAGGATAGATCGCCTGAGGCAGTAGAGCAGGTCTATGACCTAGTGGCCAAGGCGGTAAAGCAGCAGGAAAAGGCCACCTCTCAGAGGCTTGAGTCTGACCCAGCGCTCTGCCGATCTAGCCAGTACAAACCGCCAAGGGACAGATCTCATCAGGATGTCGGATCGCAGACGGGTTCATCAGAACAAAGACGAAGGGATGCGCGCAACAGGAAGGATGCTATCCCCATATCCTTTGACCACAGAGAAAGAGCCCAACCTCGTCGCCCATCGCCACCGCCCCGATCCCCCCGGTGCCAGGAAGACTACAAGGCTCGCCATCACACGGATATGCCTCCACCAAAGCAGTGCGGCATCGTCATCCGCAACAACGCGGAGCAGACCCGTCATGACGGAGAGCGCCACCAAGGACACAGGAGTAGGTCACACCATGACCCTCCACGTCCGACAAGCAACCATGACAGGCGTGAGGCGTCGCAGGAGGGTAACAGCAAGAAAGCTAACCCACCGCCACCTCCGCCTCTGTCGCCACCAAGCAGTCACCATGGCGGAGGAGGCCCGCGTCGTTCACGCAGCCCATCCCCTGTTGACAAGAAGAAGAAGAACCCGGAGCCATACGATGCACGTTCACGGATCGATAAGATCCACGAGGCCCGGAAGGACCATACCTGGGACCACGTTGCTTTGGACCTGGAATACGGTCCGCAACTTACCCCAAAGGTTTCCGGATTGACAAGACCATCAAGCCCTATGACGACACAGCCAAACCTGCCACATGGTTGCAGGACTACGGCAACGCGGTGGAGATTGCCGGAGGCAACCCCAACATCGCCGTCAAGTACCTCCCATTAATGTTGGCGGGCACGGCCCGTCAATGGATCGACGACTTACCGGAGAAATCTATCTACAACTGGCTGGACATGCAAGAAGCATTCACCAAAAACTTTGAGGGTACATACAAGCATCCCTGCACTGTGGGCGATCTACAGCGGTGCGTGCAAGAGAAAGACGAGACATCTCGCGCCTACCTCTCCCGCTGGCTGGATATGAAGGATTCCTGCGCAGGAGTGCACGCTCAGACCGCCATGGCCGCCTTCATCGATGGGTTGGAAAGGGGCACGTTACTCCGACATAAGCTGAAGCGCTTGCAGGACAATCATCAGCTTGACTTGAATCAAATGATCCAGTTAGCTAGTGAGTTTGCAGCTGCCGACGACGACGCTCGTGGATCTTTGCCGGCAACGGCCGTTCCAACTCAAGCTCGGAGGAACAGCAGTACAAAGCGGAAAACCGCTCTAGAAGAAAAGCAATCTACCGACATGGTCGCCATGACTTTTGCAGGACGAGGAGAAGGCGGACAACGTGACCGAGGAAGGGGAGCAGGCCGCGGGCAGCAGCGAGGAAGTGAAACCAACTCGGCGCCGCTCCGCGTTCCCCAAACCTACAAAGAGTACCGTGATATGCCGTGCCTCGTACACCTCGATGCCAACGGCAAGGCCGCCCATACCAATCGACACTGCAAGTTTGTCAACGACCTTAAGGAAGACCCAGAGTCCGGCTACAAGCGAAGTCGTAAGAACAGGCCGCGAGGCAAGGGAAAGGGGAAGAAGAAGGAGGAGGAGTCCAAGGATTCAAGTGACATGGACGAGGACGTTGACCCCAAGCACGCCGCCAAAAGCGACGACAAGGGCAAGAACCCCTTCGCAAAGAAGGCCCCAGTCTACCACACTTTCCTTGGTACCCCCACCGTCCGACAACAGAAGACCTCTTTAAGGATCCTGATGGCTACTCTCCCCCCAGTTCCCCAATATCTGCGCTGGTCGGAGGTTCCAATAACTTGGGACAGGATGGACCACCCAGACCTTGTGCCCACGGAGAACCAGTACGCCATGGTCATCAACCCATTGATTGACGGCGTGGAGTTCACCAAGTGCATGGTGGATAGTGGAAGAAGCATCAACATCACGTACCTGGATACACTGGAGAAGATGAACTTGACGGAGGCAAACCTAAGGCGGACCAACACCATGTTCCATGGCGTAGTGCCTGGTCGGGAGGCTCGGTCCCTTGGGTGCATCACACTTCAGGTAGCCTTTGGCGACGTTAATAATTACCGCCAAGAGCGCATGACCTTTGAGGTAGTCCCCTTCAAGAGCGTGTACCATGTCATATTCGGCTGCGACATATTCCACACATTCATGGCCAAGCCATGCTTCGTCTACAACAAGCTCAAGATACCCGGACCAAATTATGTCATCACCGTATCCGGAAGCTTTACCAAGGAAAGGGACTGCAAAATCAATGAAGCAGCCATTGCAGAAGCTATCCTCTACATCGAAGAATTCAAGGAGATCCAAAGCAAGGTCGATGACTCAGAGATGCCCACGTCGAAGAAGCAAATCTCCGACTCCGCTCCTGCGTTCAAGGCCGCCATCGAGACCAAGCCGGTGGAACTTGTGGTAGGCGATGCCTCCAAGACCGTCGCCATTGGAACGAACCTGGATCCCAAATAGGAAAGCACGCTCATCGAGTTCCTCCGTGAGAATAGGGACATCTTTGCCTGGCAACCTGCCGACATGAAAGGTGTACCTAGGGAACTTGCCGAGCACAGCTTAAACATAGATCCAAAATGCAAACCAGTGAAACAACCTCTATGATGCTTCGGAGATGAGAAGAGACGCGCCATTGGCAAAGAGATAGCTAGGTTACTTAAGGCTGGGTTTATCCGAGAAGTCCTTCACACCCGATGGGTGGAAAATCCTGTACTTGTCCCCAAAAAGGGAACCAATGAATTAAGAATGTGTGTTGATTACACTGGCTTGAACAAAGCATGTCCCAAAGATCCGTTTGTTTTGCCTCGCATTGACCAAGTCATTGACTCGACGGTTGGCTCGGAACTTTTGCGTTTTCTCGATGCATACTCAGGATACCACCAGATCAAGATGAGGAAGTCGGACCAATTGGCCACTTCGTTCACTACCCCATACGGCACGTTTTGCTATGTCACAATGCCCTTTGGGCTGAAAAACACAGGTGCTACCTACCAGCGGACAATGCAACGTTGCCTTCACGACCAAATTGGTCGGAACGTTCACGCCTATGTGGACGATATCGCGGTGATGTATAAAAAATCAAACGACTTAATCTCCGACTTAAAAGAAACCTTTGATAATCTTCGAAAGTACAACATGATGCTCAACCCTAGGAAGTGCGTCTTCGGGGTTCCAGCCGGCAAATTGTTGGGTTTCATCGTTTCCCAGCGCGGAATCGAGGTCAACCCGGAGAAAATCAAGGCCATCTTAAACATAAACCGTCCGACATGCCTCAAGGACATCCAACGACTAACAGGTTGTGTTGTAGTAGTTAGTCAGTTTGTCAGCCGACTTGGAGAGAAGGCTCTGCCGATGTACAAGTTGCTGAAGAAGGCGGACAAATTCACATGGACGGATGAGGCAGATGCAGCATTGAAGCAGCTCAAGGAGATTCTTTCCTCATCGTCCATCCTTGCAGCACCCGAGCCTGGAGAGCCCCTGTTAATTTACATGGCGGCAACCAACCGGGTTATCAGCATCGTCGTCGTGGTAGAGCGGCAGGAACCAGGCTATGAGTACGGAGTTCAACGACCAGTTTACTACATAAGCGAGGTCTTGACAGAATCCAAGCAGCGTTACCCGCACTACCAAAAGATAGCTTATGGAGTATTCCTTGCTTCTCGGAAGTTAAGACACTACTTTCAGGAGGACCCAATCACAGTAGTGAGCAAGACTCCACTGTCCGACATTATCAACAACGGCGACGCTACAGGAAGGGTTGCGAAGTGGTGCATTGAACTTGCCGCATTCAAGATCACCTACAAGAGACGCGACGCTATCAAGTCACAAGCCTTGGCGGATTTCATTGCAGATTGGACGGAGATGCCAGATGCTACTCCGTTGCCAGAACCAGAGTACTGGGTGATGCACTTTGACGGATCAAAGTTGCTCAACGGCTCGGGGGCTGGTGTATTGCTACAGTCACCAAAAGGAGACAAGCTACACTACGTTCTGCAGATCCACTTAGAGGCTACAAACAACATGGCGGAGTATGAAGCTCTCATTCACGGACTGCGTGTAGCCAAGGATATTGGCATCAAGCGCATAGTTTGCTGTGGAGATTTCGACTTGGTTGCCCAGCAGGTGGCTGGCACCTGGAATGCGCGGAACCCTATGATGGCGGCATATCAAGACGGAGTGGACGAGATAGCCAAGAGCTTCTTGGGCTACGAAGTCAAATATGTGCCTAGGGAGCAAAACGAGGTGGCTGATCTACTGTCTAAACTTGGATCAGGGCGCAAGCAAATTCCGCCAGGAGTTTTCCTAGAGCATCTACACACACCATCCATGAAGGGCGCCGACATCGACAACCCGGACAGAGATGACTCTTTCGTCAACATGGTGACAAAGATCCCTCCGGCTTGGACAAAACCGTTCATGGAGTATCTCAAACACGGAACTTTGTCCGACGACGAAGTTGAAAGACGGCAAATAGTACGACGAGCAAAGGGTTATACCATAATCAATGGACAACTCTACAAGAGGAGCACTACTAGTGTATACCTAAAGTGTGTTTCCCAGCTAGAAGGTATGGAAATCCTACGCGAAATCCATCTCGGAGATTGCGGGCATCACGCCGCTCCTAGATCTTTGGCCGCGAAAGCCTTCCGGCAAGGATTCTACTAGATGACCGTGAAGGCGGATGCCGACAAGCTGGTTGAGACATGCACATGATGCCAGTATTATGCCCGACAACCACATGTTCCTGCTGAAGAATTGCGAACAATACCAATAACTTGGTCGTTTGCAATCTGGGGGCTAGACATGGTGGGACCGTTACAGACGGCACCATGTGGATTTACGCATCTGCTCGTAGCAGTTGACAAGTTCACCAAATGGATAGAAGCTAAACCCATTAGAAAGCTTGATGGGGCAACTGCCCTCAGGTTTGTCCGGGATTTAGTGGTGAGATTTGGTCTCCCACATAGCATCATTACCGACAACGGAAGCAACTTGTCACTTGGAGAAGTGGAGGCCTATTGTTGGGACAAAGGCATCCGACTTGACCTAGCATCTGTGGCACACCCACAATCCAATGGTCAGGTTGAGCGAGCCAATGGACTAATTCTGCAGGGGATCAAGCCACGTCTTGAGGCACCGCTGCATAGAGCAGCTGGAGCCTGGGCGGAAGAGTTGCCGTCTGTGCTGTGGAGTTTACGAACTACACCTAATAGATCCACCGGCTACACCCCCTATTTCATGGTATATGGAGCAGAAGCCATCCTACCCTCCGACATCCTCCACGATGCACCAAGAGTTGCCGCCTACGACGAAGTTGACGCTGAAGAATCCAGACGCCTAGATGTGGACCTTCTCGAGGAGGAGCGCGTTTTGGCATGCCAAAGATCCGCCATCTACCAGTAGAAGCTACGCAGCTACCATAGTCGCCGCGTTCGGCATCGCTCGTTTAAAGAGGGGGATTTGGTGCTCTGACTTAAGCAGAAGAAGTCACACAAATTATCCCCGCCATGGGAAGGACCGTTCATCATAAGCAAGGCACTGCTCAATGGGTCTTACTACCTTGTCGACAATCGTGAACTCAAGGATAGACCCAACGAGGATCATAAGCGTAAGCGACATGACCCGGATGATGACTACCCGGAGCTTGATCGGCCATGGAACATAGCACAGCTACGTCCTTTCTACACTTAGCATTTTTTATCTAATTGTGTACCTCTTATATGATCAATGAAATAAAGCTCTTTGGTTCACTCATATTTCTGAGTCTTTTACCTCCTTTAGTGTTCATTTTTGGATCATGTAAAACTTTTATGCACAAGTCTTGCGATTGCACTTGTGAAAATTCCGCCTACGGGCATTAGCTTAAGTTTTTTGGTCTACACGTTCTTTGTTGTTTTTATGTGGATTCTGGAGTAGTGACTTTCGGCACTCACTGTCGGCGATTTTGTGCTCAGGTTATTGACGGTGCCATTGGGCATCATCACCTAAGCGCATGGTTCCGACAACGAGTCTTCCGACTCACGAAAAGTCAAGCATAAAAACCAAAGTGATGGATAAGCCAGCACTTGCTTAAAAAATATATACAAATTGGCAAGAAGTTCTTAAGTAGCAGGATATGACAACTACAGTTTTCCGCCTTAAGGATTACATCACCAAGTTTCTTCCATGCATGCATCGAAGGTGAAACAAGAATTACAAAGTGTTTTTCACTCTTTGGGCGCAGGGGACTTGGAAGCCGCATCATCACCAGTCGGAGTGTCACCCTCAGCATCGGTGCTATGGTGAGACTCGGAGGATTCCGGGTTGGCGTTGTTGAGAAAGTTCCTGGGCACGAAGACGTCAACATCTACCAACTCGACAACCATGGTGTCATACCCCGCGAGTGATGACAGGATAGCATCGTGATCGATCTCCTTGCCGTCATCATCCGCGTCGGGGATACCAAATGTCACCGTGTTGATGTAGGCATCTTCATAGTGTGCCTTCACCATCGACAGCGCCATCCTTGCACCAGCCCGTGCACAAGAAGCTTTCCAGCTCATGACACACTCGGGGGCTCAGCGCAAAATCTCCGAGTACTTCGCCATGGAGTCCGAGGCCTTGATATAAATCTGCAGGGGCTTGGAAATCTCCTTGGCCTAAGCGATAGCGGTGTTGATGAAGTTGCCGGCAAGAACCATGCATTCCTTGTCCGAAGGAGGTGAGCGGGTTAAACCCATGGGCGCTGAAAATTCCGATAACGATTGCATGAGTTCAAAAATCCTAAATATCCAGACTACAGAACTACAAGGCGGAGGACACTTACTGAAGATGCTGGACTTAGCCTGCTAGACGACGTCCGCCAAGGATTCCTTCTCTTGTTGGAGGAGCTTAAACGCCTCGCTATGGCGAAGGTTTTGCTCATCGGCAGCTTGCTTCTGATCCTTTAGGATCGCAAGCTCCTCCTTCAAGCAATTGATCTCTGCGGAGGCGGAGTCCTGCAGGGCTTTCATGGAATCCTCGTGCATCTTCAGCATTTCTTCCCTCTCCTTCTTAAGGATCTTGTTCTCGCTGTCCAGCTGCTGGATGTTCTTGGACTGCTCGACAATGTCCTTAGCCTTGGCAACATGTTCTGCAAGTCGGAGAAAACACAGTACTTAGTAAGTACTCGGAGATTGGGGATACAACATAAAGACGGAAATGCGTAATAAGAAAACAGACTCTTATTTTTGATGATATGTTCCTTCAAGAAGGTGGTTTTACCCTTTTCGGCTTCAAGATCCGCTCGCATCTTCTGGTACTTGTCGTTGGCCATGCCCCTCCGAGCATTCTCGTTCTGTGAAAGAAAGTATAAAATTAAATCGTTGTTTGGTCTGCTTGGAGCTTCTAGTCGGAGATTTTCCATCTAGATGCTCGGGGGCTTTAGTGAGAGTTTTTAACTTAGCAATATGCTTAGCTTTTCTTTAAGCATCTAGTCGGAGCTAGTTCAGTTCTCAACTAGAGGCTTGGGGGCTACAGTATAAAGTTTTAACTCGGAAAAAGCATAGCTTTTCTTTAAGCATCTAGTCGGAACTAATTTAGTTACAACTAGAGGCTTGGGGGCTACGGCATTGAAAATTATGAACACTGTTGTGCTACTCTTAAAGCATCTAGTCGGAATATTTCATTCCATCTAAAGGCTTGGGGGCTGCAGTGAGAGTTTTTTCTAACTTAGTCACTCTTAGAGCATATAGATGCAAAACCTATGGTTTTCCGTCTACATCCTCGGGGGCTACAGTGGGATACTCATATGAAATATAGAAGGCAAAGTAAAACTTACAAGTGCGATGATCTTGAGGTTTGTAGCACTCTCGTCTAGCAGCTTGCCAAAGGAAATGCTATTTCCCTGCAAGATATCTGCTTGTCGGAGTAGCTCCTCCAGACCGCACGTCGGAGATGACGGCACTCCTCCAGCAACCATAGTAGTGTTACTCGGCAGAAGCGCCGGGTGAACTATCTTGGGAAACTCGAAGGGTTTTGGGGGAGTAGAGGCGCCGCCTTCGGCAGAGGTACCAGTCCCCACCACCGCCTTGCCGCTACCGATGGCATCCTTAACCGGAGCTTCAGCCATTTGAAGAGCAGTGCTCTCCCGTGTCTCCTGCTCGCCGACAACAGCAAGCTCGGTTGAAGCGCTAGAGTCCACTTCCATGACGGAAGGGCCTGGTGCCTCCTGGACTTGGGAGCTTATCGGAGCGGAGGAGGGCTTGACGGTAGGAGTGGCAGGGGCGATGGTGGGGGAAGAGTCACGATGCAGCATCTCTTTAATATTTCTAGAAGCCCCAAGAGTCTTGGTGGACTTCTTGAGGCTGGTTGTGGCTTTCTTCCTGAAATGTGCAAAATGCATAAGTACAGGAATAAGACAGATAAATAAGACAATGTCGGAGAATGAGAGGCTTACACTAGGGGTGGCGCTTTGGCAAACAACCCGGTAGCTTTTCTCTTTTCCGCCTCCAGGGCGGCAGTACTCTTTTTGGAGGCTCCACCCTCCGTCTTCTTTTTCTTGCCTCCGTCGGCAGCGTCAGAGGTGGAGCCCTTTCGCTTACGCGCCAACGGGACATCGTCGTCGGGCACGACTGTGACGTCCTTCATCTTCGGATCGTAGATTTGGGCAGCCAGGTTGCCCTCCTCTAGATCGCTAAGCTGTTAAAGTAAGAAGTCATTGTGTTAGACAAGATGGTATTGGCAAGACAGAAAAACTGGAGCAATATCATACACGGAGAATAAATTTCTACCTTTGGGCACTTGCCGTCTACGAACATGTCATAGGTGAGGGTGAAGCCGCGCTTCTTATCCTTCACCTTGACGATGTCCTTAAGGCGGAACTTCACGGAGTCGCTCGAGAAGTTGTCCTCGGAGATCCGGAGGGTATCCCTTCGGTCGCCGGTGTACTCGTACATGAACTTTGTGCGGTGCTGCAAAGGTTGGATCCGCCTGATGAAACAGCACATGGCTAGGTCCAAGCCGGTCAGATCCGTCTCTACGAACCACTCTATCCGCCTTATTGCGCGGGAAGCGTCGAGGTCGGAGGGAAGGGAGGCATGGGACCGCCATGTGGAGACCTCGGGGGCGGCTCCATCCATGAAGTCCGGGTACGTTACTTCTCGGCCCGCCAAAGGAATATCGGGGCCGTAGAAGTACGGCCGTTGCCAGTTCTTGCACGACTCGTGGCCGACGATGTCGGGGAACCGCCGGCCAGGACGGATCTTGAAGATTATGGTGCCGCAGTTTCTAAGCTCCTCCCTACTGTGTCCGGCTTCACGTTTGACGGTGAAGAAATATACAAACAAATCTAACCTAGGCCTAATCCCTAGGTAACCCTCACAAAGTGCCGCGTAGTTGCTAAGCACTAAGATACTATTGGGTGAGAGGTTGTGGGGTTGGACCTTGAAGTGATTCAAGACGGACAGGAAGAAGTGGGAGATGGGCAGAGAAACGTCGCGTACCAATTGCGCCTTGAGGTATACTTTCTCTCCGGCTTGGGGAGAGGGGGTCACCTCGCCGGCCGATGCCGCTCGCCAGGCGAGCCCCTCCGTCGCAGGGAGGTAACCCTCAGCGACCATCTCTTGGATGTCGCGGCCGGTGATGTCCGAGCCGCGCCAATCGCCTTTGTGCGAGTCTGGCTCCTCTTCCAGGGGCTCCAGCGCCGCCAGATTATGGTCGCCGCCGGTGGTCTCTACCATCGCTGATGCGGGGATGACCAGGCCCTCTGGGGCACGACGACAAAGCTCGCCGGCTTCGCCGCGACTTCGCTCGATGCCCCCATTGATGGGGATGAGCTGCTGCTAGCCATGGAGGAGGAAGAGAGCGCGACTGGTGCAGGGAGCAAGGCTAGGGTTTCTCGAGGTTTTCACGGAGAGCTCGAGGAGGCGCGCGGCTGGAGGAAGAAGATGATGACGCGAGAGAATGGGGTGAAAAAGTAACAAGTGTCCCACGGTTGCTATTTATCTTACTCTGCGTCAAGATTCGTGCAGTTAATCAGACGGTTACCGCGTAGGCGACGTGGTCTAGAACGTGTGCGGTAATTTTGGCATGTCTCCAAATGGTCGCCGCCAACGGTTCGCATTACTTGCACAGGAAAATCGGCTATGATTACGTTCTCTGCATGTGTGAGTTACGAGGCGTCGCTGACCTAGGCCTACATCGTCATAACTGACATGGTATATGAGCCGTCGCATTAAAGATTCCGGTGTGGACGGATTTAATCCGACTAACGGAAACGTACAATGGAAGATTCAGCATTTCTCCGACTTACTAATCAAAGGCGGAGAAACCTTTGCAGGGTTCTTTGGGAGGACTAGAAGTTATTGCTTGACGATTTGCCGACATCCATCTAGACGGAGCGTTCCACGTGAAAAGGCAAGACGGCGCAAGATCTCGAAGTTCTCCGGGGGCTACTGTTGGGGATATGCTATATGGGTATCCTCATAGCATGTCTCTTATCCGACTAACCCGGGTGGCCCATAGTCGGTAGCATGGCCTATGGCCTGCTGGGCGGCCCAGTTAGGTGGATCCAGAAGGGAGGCCCATGCCGGATAAAGGAAGGCTACGGTGGAGTCACCAACGTACCCGAAGCCTTGGAGTACAAAATACACAAGACTAGTGATAGACGGTGTAGGACTCTGTAACCTGTCCGGCTAGGACTTTTCCCTGTAACCCTAGGATTTGACGACTATATAAGTCGGATCTATGGGAGCCTTTAGGGCATAACTTCAGACAACCTCGCACAGCGAACCTATCTCTGTAACTCGGCGTATTGCCATTATAGTGATTTATAGCAGGAGTAGGATTCCGCCACCGTCGTGGGATCTGAACCTGGGTAAGCTGTGTTACCTCGTACCCGTCAACCGCCCGCCTTACCCCACGTCTCTAAACACGCACTGTGAGGACCCCTCCATGGCGTACTCGTCGGCAATACCACGACACCTAGCCGCCTACTTTAGGATGCCCATCCCGCATCCTCGTAGTCGACTCGGCGGCAACGATGGAGTACTAGGCTCCGCCGGACTTGTCCGAGATTGGGCTCCACCGGGCTGGCACTGGATGGTGCTACCTTCCGGGACGCGTAGCTTGGTGAGGAATCTGGGTGTCGTCTTCGACCCGGAGCTTCTTTGGTGGAGGTCGCCTGGTCCAGGAAGGGTGTAGAGGGAGCCGGCCACCGAGGAGGTGGTATGACGTCGTGTCAGGGAGGAGGACGAGCACGTCCGTTGCTATATGGCTACATTGGACACCAGGGTCGACAATACCTGGTAGATTCTTTAGGGATCTCACCCGAGCTATGCTCGTGTGATGGTTTCGTCTCTTTGGGTTTTCACCTCCCATGGCTTAGGCACTGGGAGTCGTCGTCCAGTTTGATTGAGCAATATGTATTAGTTTCAATACATTTATTAGTTTCAATACTACAGCATTTTGATTGATGTAGGCAGGTAGAAAAAACAGCATTTGATCACCTGAGCGAACTCACAAGAATACAACAACATCTTCATATTTAGTCCTGGGACTAGGTAACACTCAAGACATTTATTAATATTAAAAACCAGGACAAACCGTGACTAGATAACACTCAAGAATAAAGTTGTCCCCTTTAGTCATAATCATGCCTAGTCCTATAGTACGTAGCTTTAGGGTCTTCTTCATCATCGTCATCGTCACCTGCCACTCCGGGGATCCTCAGCTCAGCCATGGCATATACCGGGGGCACCTACAACTCCAGCCTTGGATTCACGGCGGGCGGGGGAGGGGTCTCCTGGAAGACGAGGCTGCTACCGCCAGGCGGTGGAGGGGACTTCTTGTGGCTCTATGGCGGGTGGACTTGTGGGAACCGCAGGCAAGGATGGTCTCCCCCGGCGATGTAGCGCATCACGCCGATGATAGTACGGTTCGCCCACCACAGACGGTGGCCGGCTTTGTTGTGGTTCACCGAGGACGGGCCATCACCCTCGTACCTGTCGAGCTCCCTTTTCCGTCGGTTAGCGAATAAGGCATTTCAGGTGTCGTAGTTGTCGGGATCCCACTAGGGATCCATCCGCTGCTCCGGCATGAGCTTGTGGTAGAAGTGGTTCATGATGGCCGCCTGGCGTGTGGAACCTTCAGGGACAGGAGGGACAGGAACCCCTCCAGCGCTCAGCATCCAGCTGGCGAGCGGCTGGTAGCCTGGCGTACAAGGGTAGCTAGAGGCGCACAGCGCCTCGGTCTCCTCGAGGGTCAAAATGGCCCAGTAGGCGCTGTCCATTGTTGTGAGAGAGGAAGGTGTGGATGTGTGGATAGCCATGGAGCGATCGCCCTAGAAATAGAGGGAAAGGGCGAGAGAACTTGGCGGAAAGCGGTGGGAAATGGCGGGAAATATCTTTAGTCCCGGTTAGTGACTACAACCGGGACTAAAAGCTCGGGTAAAAAGGAAAGGCCGGGAAGCGGTGGGAAACGGCGAGAAATATCTTTAGTACCGGTTAGTGACTACAACCAGGACTAAATGGATATTATATTAAGATTCTTTATAATTTCCTAATAATAATAGACATATTATTTGTTTTATTTGGATTTTTACAATATGAGATATGATTTTCCAAAGTTTTATATTTGATTTGAATTAAAAAAATAAAATTTACAAATTAAATAATTTATAAATGATGCAAACAGATGTATGGATATTATATTAAGATTCTTTATATATTTCTGATAATAATAGATATGTTATTTGTTTTATTTGGATTTCTACAATAGGAGATATGATTTTCCAAAGTTTTATATTTGATTTGAATTAAAAAAAGAAAATTTACAAATGAAATAATTTTGAAAATGATGCAAACATATGTATGGATATTATATTAAGATTCTTTATATTTTTCTGATAATAATAGACATATTATTTGTTTTATTTGGATTTTTACAATAGGAGATATGATTTTCCAAAGTTTTATATTTGATTTGAATTAAAAAAATAAAATTGACAAATGAAATAATTTATAAATGATGGCAGATGTATGGATATTATATTAAGATTATTTATATTTTTCTGATAATAATAGACATATTATTTGTTTTATTTGGATTTTTCAATAGGAGATATGATTTTTCAAAGTTTTATACTGATTTGAATTAAAAAAAGAAAATTTACAAATGAAATAATTTATAAATGATGCAAACATATGTATGGATATTATATTAAGATTCTTTATATTTTTCTGATAATAATAGACATATTATTTGTTTTATTTGGATTTTTACAATAGGAGATATGATTTTCCAAAATTTATATTTGATTTGAATTAAAAAAGAAAATTTACAAAAAATAAACTAGTCACGGGTCGTGGTTGGACCCGGGACTAGAGGGTGCCTGCGCGCAAAAACGAAGCGGCCGAAAAACACACTAGTCCCGGGTCGTGGCTTAACCCGCGACTAAAGGGTGGGTCTTTAGTCGCGGGTTAAGCCACGACCCGGGACTAGAGACCCTCTAGTCGCGTGCGGTGTTTTAGCCCGGAACTAAAGATTCGTCCATTTATATTCCACGCGCCACCGCCCACGCCTAGCCCTTGGCATTTCTCTACGAAGACGAAGACCGACACAGAGAAAACGTAAGGGAGGTGCTGCCCGGCCGCCGATTCCACCGTGTCGCCGCCCTCATCTCTGGCCGTGTGTGCTCTGACGTTCCGCCGCTCTGCCGTACGTGATGTGCCGCCGCTCCGTCGTGCTGTGCTACCGCGCGCCTCGCCGTGTCGCTTCCCCGCAACGCCGCTGTCGTACGTGTTGTCGCCGGCGTCGGTGAGGGTTGTTATTGTTTTTTTGTTTTAGTTATTACGATTATTGTTTTACCACAAATAATATTAGGGTTATTAATTAGGATTATTGTTTTACTACAAATAATATTAGGGTTATTCTTTTTGTTTTAGTTATTAGGATTATTGTTTTACCACAAATAATATTAGGGTTATTGTTTTTTTGTTTTAGTTATTAGGATTATTGTTTTACCACAAATAATATTAGGGTTATTGTTTTTTTGTTTTAGTTATTAGGATTATTGTTTTACCACAAATAATATTAGGGTTATTGTTTTTTGTTTTAGTTATTAGGATTATTGTTTTACCACAAATAATATTAGGGTTATTGTTTTTTTTTGTTTTAGTTATTAGGTTTATTGTTTTAGTTATTATGGTTATTAGGGTTATTTTTTTCTAACCTGTTTAACTCTCTTTCTGTTATAGTTAATTAAGTCATGGATCCATCCGATGATCCTGGTCGCATTGGTGAAGGTTTTCTTCAGGGCATGATAAGAGGTGAAATTCCTCTTAATATTACTACCGGTGAAGATATTTCCTCATATCTGAATCCATCCGGTGATGGACTAGAGGAAAACCTGATGTACCAAGGGGAAGACCGGATGGACGAAGGACAAACAAATAACAACAATAATGATGGCCCCTCGATAGGATCCGGCGAGGTACATATATATAAAGCCTCGTGTTACCTCTATTCATTAATTGATCTAGATATATCAATATATATATATATTAATCACTCTCTCTTCTTTTAGCCCACCGAATCGAAGCAATCGATAGCTCGAACGAAATGAGGGCCGGACAAAAAGTTGGATGGTAATCAGATGTTCACCATCGAAGAAATAGATGATGATGGTGAACCGATTGCTCTGGAGAAGCACCGGAGGATGTTTACAAATCAATGCGGGGTGCTTGTTAGGGACAACCTGCCGATCACCATCCAAGAATGGAATAAGTCAAAGAAACCCGGTGAAGAATCCAACAGCTATGTCACCGATGATGCCAAAGATGACCTTTGGCAGAAGCTCATAGCGCATTTCATACTACCTCCAGAGTATGAAGAATTTGAGGCAGATGGTATTAGCCCAAGGCCGGGTGGGCTTGAAAAAGAGCGAAATTCAAAGAGTGGGCTCTGAGCAAGATGGCCGAACTGTACCAGAACCAAAAGAAAAGTTTATACGCGAAATATGTCGCAAAAAAGAAAACTCGAGACTTCAAAGGAGCAAACGAGAAGTTGAGAGAATAGTGGCCCGATTTTATAACGTACAAGCAATCTGATAAAGCAAAGGCAAAGTCGGCAAAGAATGCGTTAAATGCTGCCCAAAATAAATACCATCATAAAATGGGGACAGATGGCTACAAGAGTGCCGTCCCTAAGTGGGAAACTATGGACTAGGACATGAGGACTAGAGGCATCACTCCTGGTACATATGGATGGCCCGAGAGGTCAAAGCACTGGTGGTACGGGCATGAGGGATCGTTGGACCCAGAAACAGGGAAGACATTATTTCATGAAAAAATTCTAAAACCCTCCAAAGACCTTACTCAAGCAATGAACGATGCTCAATTGGGATTGTTCCGTCCCGAGAGAGAGAACGACGAGATGACACGCGCCCTCGGGAATCCTGAAAAAGGTGGATGAACATGAGGCAAAGGCATCGGTGTCTCGTGGAAGAAAGGGTTTCCTCGGTACGATGCCAGTTACAGAAGCCGTCAGAGAAAGAAGGACCGAGAGGCAGACCGGATCTCCAAGGTAGAGCAGGACCTAGATGATCTGAAGAACCTCATGCAAAAAATTAGCCAAAGGCCGTTGTAGGGGTTCGTAGCATGGAATAAAGGTCAAACGGCGAAGATAGTCGACATCCCTCTGGCTCTTCCAAAGAGACCTTTGCAGGGGTTCGTAGCATGGAAAACAAAAAAATTATACCGCATGCACACAAACAAGCCAAGATCTATCTACTAGATTGTAGCAATGAGTCGATTAGAGTACTCACCCTCGAAGATTCCAAAGCGGTTAACGAGAGCAGATTCTCGTGGATGATGTAGTCGTACACTTGACGATCTCAAGATTGCGTAGACGATCCTTATGGTGCTGCGTTCCGGCGGTGCTTCCGCAGTCGGTCACACGTTCGATACTCGATGAAGACCTTCCTCTCCCTTATTCCAGCAGGCAGCGGAGGTTGTAGTTCTCCCCTCGCGATTCCGACAGCACGACGGCGTGGTCTCGGAAGTAGAGGGAAGATCCTGTAGGGCTTCGCCTAAGCCGGTGCGAGTTATGGTGGATCTAGGGTTTCCGGCAATCTAGGTTTAGAAGGCCGGAGAGGAGGAGGAGGTGTCGGCGGCGGCTATGGAGACGGCAACGGGCCGGCGGTGGCGGCGTGCGGCCGCGGCGCACGGGTGGGGAGGGGTGATGTTGTGTTCTTTGGGTCATCCATCCCCCTCTATTTATGAGAGGGAGGGCAGCTTGGGAGAGGGGAGTTTGAATCCATACCCAAACTCAAGTTGGATAGAAGGAAGGACTCTTTCCTTCTTCCACTAGGAAACTATTGTTCCAGTTTGACTTTTCAAAGCTCCCTTTTGACTTTCAATTTAGAGCTTTATTTCTCTCTCGCAAATGCCCAACCAAGTGACCTAGGACATGATCTAATCATTCCACTTAACCATGATACATTCATGAACCAATCCCCTTCCGGTTCGGTGAACCTTCAAGACCCTTCTAGAACCTCTCCGATGAAAACATCGAAATCATTCCCGAACTCCAGGGTCGGACTTTCCTTATATGAATCTTATTCTCCGGACCATTCCGGATCTCCTCGTGATATCCCGGATCCCATCCGAGACTCCGAACAACATTCGGTTTCCCTACTTACATTCCATATCTACTAAACAACATCGAATCCTTAAGTGTGTCTCCCTACGGTTCGTGAATTATGCGGACATGACCGAGACACTTCTCCGATCAATAACACATAGAGGAATCTGGAAATTCATATGGCTCCAACATATTTCTACGATTACTTTGCGATCGAATGAGCCACTTACATACGATACCAATTTCCCTTTGTCTCGCGATAGTTTACTTATCCGAGGTTTGATCATCGGTATCTCTGCATACCTAGTTCAACCTCGTTACCGATAAGTACTCTTTTCTTGTTCCCATGATATGTGATCCCTTGTGATCCAGTCACATGCTTGCAAGCTAATTGGATGAAATTCCACCGAGAGGGCCCAGAGTATATCTATCCTTCATATGGATGGACAAATCCCACTCTTGATCCATGTGCCTCAACACATACTTTCCGAACACTCAATGCCACCTTTATAGCCACCCAGTTACGGTGTTGTGTTTGATGTCATCAAAGCATCCTTCCGGTGATGGTGATTAGCATGATCTCATGGTCTAAGGAATTAGGTTACTATGTATCAGAAATCTTATAGCAAACAAACTATTGAAATGACTTGATCTTTATGCTACGCTTATCTATAGGAGTATGTCCATCATACCATTCTCCTAATGATATGATCTTGTTGTTAATAACATCTCAATGTTCATGATCGAGAAACCATGATCATACATTAACCAACAAGCTAGTATTATAAAGAGGTTGTACCTGGGACTCTAATTTAGTTTACAAATCACACAAGTATTAATGTTTCCGGTTAATACTACTATAGCATGAATGTAAACATTTATCATAAACACAAAGATATAATAATAACCACTTTTATTATTGCCTCTAGGGCATATCTCCAACAGTCTCCCACTTGCACTAGAGTCAACTAATCTAGATTACATGGTAATATACCGAACACCCATGGCGGTTTGGTGCTGGTCATGTTTTGCCCTCGGGAGAGGTTTAGTCAACGGATCCGCCACATTCAAATATGTGTGTACTTTGCAAATCTTTAGGTCACCATCTTGTACATGCTCTCGAATAGCGTGTAGCTTGATGTGCTTCATCTTTTTGTGTGACCTTGGTTCTTGCGCATTGGCTATGGCGCCCATGTTATCACAATAGATAGACATTGGGTCCAGCCCACTTGGAACCACACCGAGCTCTGTAATGAACTCCTTCATCCATATCGCCTCTTGTGAAGCCTCTGAAGCAGCTATGTATTCTGATTCAGTTGAAGATCTCGCCACAAATCTTTGTTTTGCACTCCTCCAGCTAACTGTTGTACCATTCAAAGTAAATACGTATCTAGATTGAGAGTTAGAATCATCCGGATCGGTGTTCCAACTAGCATTGGTATAACCATTAACAACGAGATGTTCATCACCTCCATAAGAAAGAACCATATCCTTAGTTCTTCTCAAATACTTAAGGATGTTTTTGACCACTGTCCAATGATCCACTCCTGGATCACTTTGATATCTGCTAGTCAAACTAACAACATATGCAATGTCGGGTCTAGTACATAGCATGGCATACATAAAAGATCCTATGGCTGAGGCATAGGGAGTTTTACTCATCCTTTCTCTATCTTCTGTCGTTGCATGACTTTGAGTTTTACTCAAGGTCGTATTGGGCAACATGGGCAAGAACCCTTTCTTGCTATCTTCCACTCCAAACCTCTTTAGAACTTTGTCCAAATATGTACTCTGTGACAATGATATTAGGCGTCTTGATCTATCTCTATAAATCTTTATGCCTAATATGTAAGCTGCTTCGCCAAGATCTTTCATTGAAAAACTATTATTCAAATAGTCCTTGACACTATTAAGAAGGTCTACATCATTCCCTATCAACAATATGTCATCTACATATAGTATTAAGAACGCTACAGAGCTCCCACTCACTTTCTTGTAAATACAAGCTTCTCCATAAGTTTGTATAAAACCAAAACTTTTGATCACCTTATCAAAACGTTGATTGCAACTCCGGGATGCTTGCTTCAATCCATAAATGGACCGTTGAAGTTTGCATACCTTGTTAGCATCTTTAGGATCGACAAAACCTTTGGGTTGTACCATATACAAATCTTCATCATGTCCCCATTGAGGAACGCCGTTTTGACATCCATCTGCCATATCTCATAATCATAATATGCAGCGATTGCTAATAAAATCCTCACAGACTTGAGCTTCGCTACCGGTGAGAAAGTCTCGTCATAGTCAACTCCTTGAATTTGTCAAAACCCGTTTGCGACAAGTCGAGCTTTATAGACAGTAACATTACCATCAGCATCTGTTTTATTCTTGAAAATCCATTTGTTCTCGACAGCCTTCCGGCCGTATGGTAAGTCCACCAAAGTCCACACTTGGTTTTCGTACATGGATCCAATCTCGGATTTCATGGATTCTTGCCATTTATTGGAATATGGGCTCATCACCGCTTCCTCATATGTCGCAGGGTCATCGGTGTTGTCCACCAACATGACACTCATAACGGGATCATACCAATCAGGAGTGGTACGAGTTCTCATTGACCTGCGAGGTTCCGTAGTGACTTCAGCTAAGTTTTATGATCAACATCATTAGCTTCCTCTCTTATTGGCGTAGGCGCCACAATAACCACTTCCGGTGTTGCGCTACTCTCAAGTTCTAGAGAAGGTTCAACAACCTCGTCGACTTCTACTTTCCTTCCAGTCACTTCTTTCGAGAGAAACTCCTTCTCTAGAAAGGTTCCATTCTTGGCAACGAAGATTTTTCCCTCGGATCTATGATAGAAGGTATACCCAATAGTTTCCTTTGGGTATCCTATGAAGACGCATTTTTCCGCTTTGGGTTCAAGCTTGTCTGGCTGTAACTTCTTTACATAAGCTTCGCAACCCCAAACTTTAAGGAACGACAATTTAGGTTTCTTCCCAAACCGTAATTCATACGGTGTCGTTTCAACGGATTTAGATGGTGCCCTATTTAAAGTGAATGCGGCTGTTTCTAATGCATAACCCCAAAATGATAGCGGTAAATCTGTAAGTGACATCATAGAACGAACCATATCTAAGAGAGTTTGATTACGACGTTCGGACACACCATTACGTTGTGGTGTTCCCGGTGGTGTCAATTGTGAAAGTATTCTGCATTTCTTCAAATGCTCGCCAAACTCGTAACTTAGATATTCACCTCCACGATCAGATCGTAGAAATTTAATCTTCTTGTTATGTTGATTCTCTACTTCACTTTGAAATTTCTTAAACTTCTCGAAAGTTTCGGACTTATGTTTCATGAAATAGATATACCCATATCTACTCAAGCCATCCATGAAGGTAAGAACATAACGATAACCATCGCGCGATGCTACACTCATTGGGCCACACACATCGGTATGTATGATTTCCAATAAGTCCATAGCTCGCTCCATCATACCACAAAATGGAGTCTTAGTCATTTTACCCATCAGACATTCTTCCCATCTTTCAAGTGATTCGAAATCAAGTGATTCAAGAAGTCCATCGGAATGGAGTTTCTTCATACGCTTCACTCCAATGTGACTAAGACGACAGTGCCACATATAGGTCGAGTTATCGCTCAATTTCAAATGTTTAGCTTCAATGTTATTAATATGTGTTTTACTACAATCGAGATTCAACAAGAATAGACCATCTATCAAAGGTGCATGTGCATAAAACATATTACTCATATAAATCAAACAACCATTATTCTCGGACTTAAACAAGTAACCGTCTTGCAATAAACATGATCCTGATATAATGTTCATGCTCAACGCAGGCACCAAATAACAATTATTTAAGTATAAAACTAATCCCGATGGTAGATGAAGAGGTAGCGTGCCGACCACGATCACACCAACCTTTGATCCATTTCCAACACGCATTGTCACCTCATTCTTCGCTAGTTTCCGTCTATTCTGCAGCACCTGTTTCGAGTTAAAAATATGAGCAACCGAACCAGTATCAAATACCCAGGCACTACTACGAGTACTAGTGAGATACACATCAATAACATGTATATCGGATATACCTTCCTTCTTGATGTTGCCGTTCTTCAAATCCTCCAAGTACTTAGGGCAATTACGCTTCCAGTGACCTTCTCCCTTGCAGTAAAAGCACTTAGTATTAGGCTTAGGCCCAGCCTTGGTCTTCTTCGCCGGTGCGGTAACTTTCTTACCGCCCTTCTTGAAGTTTCCCTTTTTCTTAGACTTGCCTTGCTTCTTGAATTTGGTGGTCTTATTGACCATCAACACTTGGTGATCTTTCTTGATCTCCACTTCCGCAGACTTTAACATGGAGAAGAGTTCGGGCAACGACTTGTCCATGTTTTGCATATTGTAGTTCATCACAAAGTTCTTGTAACTTGGTGGTAGTGATTGGAGGACATGGTGAATCCCCAAAGCGTTAGGAATCACTATACCTAAGCTTTGAAGCTTTCTTGCGTGCCCAAACATCTTAAGCACGTGCTCACTGACGGAGCTGCCCTCTTCCATCTTGCAGTTAAAGAACTTTTTAGAAGCCTCATAACTCTCAACTGCCGCGTGAGCCTCAAATATCATTTTGAGTTCACGGACAATGTCATGTGGGTCATGGTTCTCAAACCTTTTCTGAAGCTCCGATTCCAAACCATACAAGATAGCACACTGAACTGTGGAGTACTGATTCTTCCGAGTGAGGAAAACATTCTTTACCTCATCGGTAGCATCAGCTGTAGGTGGGTCACCCAGCGGTGCATCCAGCACATAGGTCAAATTACCAGCATTGAGGATAATCCTCAAATTTCGGAGCCAATCCACGAAGTTGCTTCCATTGTTTTTCAACTTTTCTTTCTCTAGGAACGCATTAAAATTGATAGTAGGGGCCGCCATTGATCTGCAACATATTTGCAATAGTTTAGACTAAGTTTATGACAAATTGAGTTCTAATTAATAGTTAAATTAATCTAGGTGAACTCCCACTCAAAACAATATCCCTCATATTGTTTTAGTGATCACACGAACCAAATCCACCACATCAAAACCGATCATCACGAGAGTTGATGTAGCTTCAATGGCGAACAATCAACATGTTCATCATATCTACTATATGACTCATGCTTTACCTTTCAGTGATCCGTGTTCTGAGACCATGTCTGTACATGCTAGGCTCGTCAAGATCAAACCTTAGCTTCCGCATGAGCAAATCTGGCTTGCTCCCGTTGTATACACTCGTAGAATCTAACACACCAGATCATCATGTGGTGCTTCAAAACAACAAGCTTTAGCAACGGTGCTTACTAAGGATGAACACTTTATAACTTGAAATTTTGTGATAGGGATCATCTTATAATGCTACCATCGCAAACTAAGCAATACAAGATGCATAAAAGGATTAACATCACATGCAATTCATAATATGTGATATGATATGGCCTTTCTTCTTGTGCTTCCAATCTCCATCTTCAAGCACGAACATGATCTCCATCATCACCGGCATGGCGTCAAGGTCAATGGCACCGCTTCATGGTTGTCGTCCACCAGCATCAACTATTACAACTACTTGAATAATAGACACGCAGGTCTTAACAGAATTAAAAAGACAACCATATGGCTCCTGCCGGTTGCCAACTTACAATAAGGAACATTGCATACATCATATATAATCACAATCATGGCCATATCACATCAAAGCACACCCCTGCAAAACAAAGTTAGATGCCTCTAATTTTCTTTGCATATTTTACGTGGTTTGGGGCTTTCAATAAGCGTCGTTCTAACTTACGAACAAGAACCACAACATTGATACTAGTATTGTCAAGTACCCATTGTAAATTGAATCTTCACTATGTTGGGAGAAACAGGCACCCGCAAAGCCACTTATGCAATACAAGTTGCATGTCAAGCGTGGAGCAAGTCTCATGGACGAACTCATGTAAGGTTAGCCCGGGCCACTTCATCCCACCATCCCACAAGATTCAAAGTACACAAGAATCAATCGACAACAAAAACATCAATGCCCACAATGACCATTGTGTTCTACTCATGCAACAGATCTACATATAGACACGACTCTGATACCACTGTAGGAGTTTGTAGCATGGAAAACAAAAAAATTCTACCGCATGCACACAAACAAGCCAAGATCTATCTACTAGATTGTAGCAACGAGTCGATTAGAGTACTCACCCTCAAAGATTCCAAAGCGGTTAACGAGAGCAGATTCTCGTGGATGATGTAGTCGTACACTTGCCGATCTCAAGATTGCGTAGACGATCCTTCCGGCGTTGCATTCCGGCAGCACTTCCGCAGTCGGTCACACGTTCGGTACTCGATGAAGACCTTCCTCTCCCTTGTTCCAGCATGCGGCAGAGGTTGTAGTTCTCCCCTCGCGATTGCGGCAGCACGACGGCGTGGTGTCGGAAGTAGAGGGAACATCCCGCAGGGCTTCGCCTAAGCCGGTGCGAGTTATGGTGGATCTAGGGTTTCCGGCGATCTAGGTTTAGAAGGCTGGATAGGAGGAGGAGGTGTTGGCGGCGGCTAGGGCGGCGGCGACGGGGCGGCGGCCGACGGTAGCGACGGCGGCGTGTGGCGGCTGTGCACGGGTGGGGAGGGCTGGTGTTGTGTTCTTTGGGGCAGCCCTTCCCCTCTATTTATGAGAGGGAGGGCAGCTTGGGAGAGGGGAGTTTGAATCCATACCCAAACTCAAGTTGGATAGAAGGAAGGACTTTTTCCTTCTTCCACTAGGAAACTATTGTTCCAGTTTGACTTTTCAAACCTCCCTTTTGACTTTCAATTTAGAGCTTTATTTCTCTCTCGCAAATGCCCAACCAAGTGACCTAGGACATGATCTAATCATTCCACTTAACCATGACACATTCATGAACCATTCCCCTTCTGGTCCAGTGAACCTTCTAGACCCTTCTAGAACCTCTCCGATGAAAACATCGAAATCATTCCCGAACTCTGGAATCGGACTTTCCTTATATGAATCTTATTCTCCAGACCATTCTGGATCTCCTCGTGATATCCCGGATCCCATCCGAGACTCTTAACAACATTCGGTTTCCCTACTTACATTCCATATCTACTAAACAACATTGAATCCTTAAGTGTGTCTCCCTACGGTTCGTGAATTATGCGGACATGACCGAGACACTTCTCCGATCAATAACACATAGAGGAATCTGGAAATTCATATGGCTCCCACATATTTCTACGATTACTTTACAATCGAATGAACCACTTACATACGATACCAATTTCCATTTGTCTGGCGATAGTTTAGTTACCCGAGGTTTGATCGTCGGTATCTCTGCATACCTAGTTCAACCTCGTTACCGATAAGTACTCTTTTCTCATTCCCGTGATATGTGATCCCTTGTGAGCCAGTCACATGCTTGCAAGCTAATTGGATGACATTCCACCGAGAGGGCCCAGAGTATAACTATCCGTCATATGGATGGACAAATCCCACTCTTGATCCATGTGCCTCAACACATACTTTCCGAACACTCAATGCCACTTTTATAGCCACCCAGTTACGATGTGATGTTTGATGTCATCAAAGCATCCTTCTGGTGGTGGTGATTAGCATGATCTCATGGTCGAAGGAATTAGGTTACTACGTATCAGAAAGCTTATAGCAAACAAACTATTGAAATAACTTGATCTTTATGCTACGCTTATCTATAGAATTATGTCCATCATACCATTCTCCTAACGATATGATCTTATTGTTAATAACATCTCAATGTTCATGATCGAGAAACCACGATCATCCATTAACCAACAAGCTAGTATTATAAAGAGGCTTTACCAGGGACTCTAATTTAGTTTACAAATCACACAAGTATTAATATTTCCGGTTAATACTATTATAGCATGAATGTAAACATTTATCATAAAATATAATAATAACCACTTTTATTATTGCCTCTAAGGAATATCTCCAACAACCTTATGACAATACCGAAGAGGAAACTGCCGCGGATGTGGCTGCCCAAGTTAAGGTATAACATCCCAAAAATATTGATCATGATTATCAAATTCCAATCACCAAAATTAGGGTTAACAAAAACTTTTGTTAATTAAATCATATGAATGCATGTGTGTATGTGATGATTGTATGGATGCGAGGAATGGTTTAAGGATGAAAACAACATCATCTAAAACATTTCCAAGCAGAAACAATTCAAGAGAAAGTCAAAAACAAACCAAATAAAGCAAATGGTCATTTTTGCCAATCTTGCTCACTAGGCCACTTTGAGTGTTTCTAGTCCAAGATTTCAAACAAAAACATTTCCATTTCTTTTCACCCCTTGCTAGACCAAGTAAAAGTGAACTCAATCCCACCTTTCAAACTTATAGAAACATTTGGCAACTTGATTCAAATGAAAATTCAAAATTGAATCTTTAACATATGTGAAGGTCACCCATTTTCAAAAACCAACCAAACTAGTACCCCTTGACCTTTCCAACTAACAGAGACTCCCTAATAGGTAACTAATACACCCACCAAGTTTGAACCAAAAATTCAAGTTTAAATTTCTTGCGGCCATTTCATCAAACACTTGGAGACAGAAAATCAAACTGGCCAAACTTCACTGTTTTGAGCAGTAATTTGGCTAAGCATTGTTCACCATTGATCACACTTGTCTTCCCCAGTGCCAACTAGTGCCTTGACCACCCCTATCCCCTACCCATTGCACCATGCCATGCCAACCCGAAGGCACCCTTGCCAGTCGACCATGGCTAGCTAGCCAGATGTTGCATCCCGGGTAAACCCTAATTATAATTATCGCCTGATGTCATCTATTTTGTGCACCATCATTGCATCAGGCATTTATTTTTCCTCTCAAAATATTTTAACTAAAGCTATTTTTGTTTACTGCAATACCTCTCCTCTTGTTTCAAAACAAACTCTTATATTTATCTGCTAAACTATTTGCCTAAAAACTATTTGCTAAAAATATTTAAAACAAAACAAAAATTAATATTTTATATTTTATTAAAATAATAAATCTAAAATCTAGACCTAAACCGGCCAGGCCCAAAGGCCCAGCCGGCTGGACCCAATCCAGCCCAAACTCTAAAACCTACCCCAGACCTAACCCTAATTCTCACCCCCACCTACTCCCTGTAGCCGCCGCCACCCCCCATCCAACTCTACACGGCACACCCGCAACTGGCCACACCACCCAACCCGCACGCTCTCTCCGTGGCCCCACTCCCCACAGCGACAGCCACGTGATGCTCCAACCGACCCCACGCACACATCGCCCGCCTCCATCCTCGACGCCTCCCTCGTGCAACTCCACCAACCATCCCGAGCACCTCCCTTCTTCGATCCATGGTGGCGCCACTGCCACGCCGTCGCCTTCCCCAGGCCGTCCCTCCGTCAGAGCCGGTCCTGCCTCTAGAGCTCCTCCCGGCCGCCCTTCCTCCACCTCAAGCCCGAGCACGGCCCACCGCTGCCGTCGTCGGCCGTGCGTACTCTGCAGGTCATCGATGTCGGACATGCCTCCGCCCTCCGCCGCTCGCCTCCCCACACCCCTTCCTTGCAGATCGTCGCTGACCGCCGGCACCACGGGTCCTCGCCCCCGAGATCCTGCCTGTGTGCGCCTCCGACAGCTTCCCAGCGCATGCGCTGCTTCCTCGCCCCGACGCCCCGGCGCCACTCTGCTCCGACCATCGGTGTTTTTTGTGCCGGCTTTTCATCCGCTGTAGCATATCATCGACAAGGGCTCTGCCTCCCAGTCGTTGAGCGCCAAGACCAGGTCTTCGTTGACCTTCCCTGCTCACATTTGTTGTGAATCCGCACTAGCTTCTATGCAAACCGTGTCCTGTTGATCGATGTGGTGTGTTGTTACTGATGAGAAGAACGGATGTGATGCTACTACAGCGGAAACCGTGTGAAGATGGGGCTAGGTTTTGCTAGAGGCATGTGATGGTATGAGATACCAGCTACTTGGACTACCTCTCGACTACTTCCGCTCGGGCAACGGAAGATGGACATGAAGTGTCCCGTCGTCAAGAACCGCTGACACTAGATCTTCGTCCCTATGTCCAAGGCCTTCAACGCGGAACGTCAATCTCTCCCTTCCAGAAACGGAACCCCTCGGAGCCGAGATCACTGAACCGATGTGTGACCCTTTCCTAGCCCTATTTTATAAATTGACATCTATATGAATTGTTGCATATCAAATCATACATGCTTGCACTCATATTTGTGTGGTTTGGGGGCCATATGCCGATTCACCTCATAATTAAATATGAAGGTCATATGCGGGCTTTTCCAGTCTAATAATGGACCCATTTAAAATTGTGTAGTGAACTGGTGTTATATTTTACCATGTTAAGACAACATTTAAATTGCGGGGTATCTAAACAACATGAACTTAATAATTGTCGGGACCCCGGTTCCGCTTAATATGGCCTAATTGCATCGCATCTTTGCCATATCATACATCATGCATGCATCATGCCCGATCTTCTGTCGTAGTATTAAATAGTGCATCCGGTGTTTCTTCTAGTGCTTTGCTTCTTCATAGATTAGGTCGATAAGTTGATGTGAGTGTCGACCCGATCTTCAGGTGAGCCTTCAACAATGTTTTCAGGCGAGAATTCTCCCCCCTTCTACCTATTTTGCATTTCTAGTCTTTACTTCTTCCAATTGATCTATTGCTATCCTTATTGTCGATGCTATAGTACCGTTCCTTTAATTACCTATTCTACTATATTGCCTTGGTTATCCTATTGCCTTGTTTGATTAGCTAGCTTTGTCCTTGCGAGTCGTAGGCATGCTTAGTATCGCTCTCATACAGGTGAAACATGATGCTTAGATATGGTTGATGATAAGATAATTAATCTGATGTTGTTGGTTATGGTTTTACCTAATGATAAGGCCCCGGCAGGGACCACCTTTGGGAACTGCTTGAGCCGACCTAGGACCCGTTCGTTCTACGATACCAGCTCTGAGTTGATCGCGCTAACCAAACGTGGGGGCTTCTGGGATCCCCCCCCTCAACTGCCGGCGCTATTCGTATATCCAGAGGGTTACAAAATTGGTTTTCCATTTGGTGCATACGCGTAATATGTCCTCGGACATGGGTTGAGTTGTGATATGATTTTGGTGGATTGCCATGGCTTGCATTGCATAAAATCGGGATATTGTGTCGGAGGTGGGATGGAGCTCTACAAGTTATCTTCCGATCATCGCCCGGCCGTAGACTCAAACGTTGTGCCACCTAGAGAATCAGCTGTATCTCTTGTGTGGGTAAAACACAGTAGGTGATGCCTCTGGATATGCGCGTAGTTATGGGACAGTTCTTGTTGTGAGATTCGTATGGCATGCATGATATGTTGCCTGAAGGGTTGAGCATGCGTTTGGGTACAGTAGTGCACCCCTGCAGGGTAAATCTTTTCGAGAAGCCGTGTGTCCATGGTTATGGACGCCTCAAGAGTACAGTGTCATGATCATAGACAATGCCACTAATATTTTGCCTCTAATAATATGATTAGTAATTAGCCTTATCAACTAAATACATGTGTAACTAAAATTGCTATTGTGTGAGTTCCGCAAGAGGACTTCCTCGACTGGTATTCGAGGGGGAAATCTTTGGATGGGTTATGTTTGGTGTTATATGAAGTTATCGTGTAGTGCTCTCTCATTTCGCTCTAATAGCCGAAGTTCTAGCGTGTCTCTATAAGTTAGATAGTGCAAGCTTTGCTGCCGCTGAGCTCACCATACCAATGTAGACGAGGACCGCCGAACTCTAGTCTCGCCGTGTACTGGCCTCAGTACTGACCGCTCTCTTTCTGTTTTCCTTTGCCCTTTGCCGACACCCTTTTGGATTGACAGGTATGTGATCGACGACTTTAGCAAGGTTACCCTTCCGGCTTGGCCTGGACAAGGTTGGACACCGCTTGGTTATTCTTCAGGACTCTTAGTCTCATTTGGATCTTGTCCGTACTCGGATACTATCTTGCTTTCTTCTTGAGTTGTATCCTCGTATTGTACCTTTTGTATTCTTGACTCGTTGAGTCGTTGTTGTATATATAAGTTCTTGTGGACTCTATTGTAAACTACTGTGATGTAACTACTTGTATTTAAATCCCACCCACATGAAAGTGTTTGGTGGGCGTCTTTGAATCGCTTCTATGCGGATTTTGGCGGGAAACGTTGAGATCTGCATAGACCCGATTCGGGGGCGTTACACCAGAGCAAGCACCAAGCCTAGCCACCATGTCTGGGATGCACGCCACCGTCCACCGCCACCCCATGTCCAGCGCTTGAGCCCTTCCAGCCACTGGACCATACGGAACACTCGCGCCCAATGTCTCTGCGAGCATGCCGAGAGCGCGCCGAGCGCCACCCTTGATACACGCCCACAGACCGCGTGGCGCCCTCACCGCTCGCAAGCGTGATCACCACCACCCCAGCAACCCCACAGACACACCCGTTCGTTGCCGCGCGACCAGGACAACACGTGCACCATAAAACTTCTCGTCGGACCCACCTAGAGCATCGCAGCGTTCCGACCGTCTCGCACCGCCCCACGCCGCGTAACCATGTCGTTGAGCTTCGCCAGGGAGCATAACACCCCCCCTACCGTCGCACAAGGCAAGCCTCACTATACAAGTTAACTTAGCAAGCTAAAACTTGCATGACAACTATGCAAACTCTATGCCTTAAGCATATGTGATTATACCTCTTTTATTATACCCAATCCTTGTTTTATTTGCAAGCTTAGTATTTTATTTATTTATCAAAACTTTCTATCAGAGTTTACTTAGTGACTTATAGATTTTAGAAAGATATTTAAAGGTAGCATAAAGAGCATAAAACTTGTCCTAAGTTAGATAAATCTTGATGTCATCCCGAGGCATGAGATTGAACTTAGATAAGTTACACTTGATTACCACCCCTCATTAGTATTTACGCTCAATTGTAGTTGCTAGTGCTAAGCATAAACTTGATCAACTTTAGATGAGAATACTTGGTGAAATTTATTATGAAAACCTTAGAATGATGAGCCATTCTACTAAAATGTTTTGACATGTGTTCTTGAATACCAGATGATTTTGATGATGAAAATGTTAAGGCATGAGCCTTAGCCCTTTATAAAACTGATGGTTGTCTGGATGCGATACCATTCCAATTTTACCATACAACCACAATACCCGAAAATTGGGTAGGGCTTGACTGGAAATTTATATACCTTAGTATGGGTTTCCTTGCGGCCAAGGTTTGAGTTGAGGCTACCTTGTGAAGATTGTCCACCTGTGCAGTACCCAAGATGACAATTGGTCATGCTTGGGAGGCCAAACTCACAGAAGAGGTGCCTATACTAGGGCGTGTAATTGAAAGGTTAGGATTGATTATCCGCATACTGACTATGGTGAATTCAGGATTGTTCCTGAAGGATGTATCGAATATTGTGGTGAAAATGTACCACCTCTGCAGAGTGTCAAACTATTCGGATAGCCGCGTCCGCGGTTATGGACAGTTGGAGTGGCCATACTGTTCTGTGTCAGATGTTTTTCAAAATGACTTATGAAATGATTCATGACTTGACTTGACTTGACCACAACAGGGTTGTGTTATGAAAATTCAAGTTCCCACTTAGGTGTTATAAAACTTTCAACTAGCTTTCTTTGCTTCTGAACTCAGTAGAGATAAATCTGGCTTTTTGCAAAACAACCTAGAGCTTAGTATTTCCTACTCAAAACCACTTCACTTGTTAGTCTTAGTTTGTGAGTACTTAAAGAGTACTCATGGCTTTGTCCCTGGCTATTCCCGTGGCTAGACTATGAAGAGGACTATCAGGAGGACGAACAACAGGAAGGTTACGACAACTAGGATCATCTCCCATTGTCAGCATTGTTTGTGACCATGAAGATGGAGCTTCGCCTACGATATCGTTATTATTACGTTATTCCGCTGCTTGATTTGTATTAAGACTGGATCATGAGATCCTTTATTTGTGTAAGACTTTATGTATGGTTTGTAATGGATGATGTACTATGATATCCAATCTGTTATGTCTCGCAAAAATGGTAATCCTAGGATTGCAATGTATGGCATAACAGACATCTGGGATTAAAAATACAGATGTTGACATAAGGCGCATTTTTCACCTAAAAAGCCTGAGCCAAAGACGATATATGATAAAAAACCAAAAAGTGGGCTAAGTCCTTTCTTGAGCAACCATCCCAGATATTGATGAATCTGGAATCAGACTATGACCGGGAAATTATTAAGCAAGCAAAGAAGAAAAAAAGCACAAGCGCAAAAAGCGGGAAGCAAGTTGCCCAACTCGGACAACAGAAGAATCAATCCCCCCCCCCCCCCCCGCTCAAAGTGATTTCAGACCTCGACAAGGCCTTCAAAGCTGAAATGGATAGGGACATGCAAATAATGGGCCCCGGAGCCAGTACTAATGCTGCACTAATGGGCATCACTGTATTGGAGGCCAAAGCACTTGCCTACAAAGCAAATATGTGGTCAATATTTAGACTATGAAGATACGCCAGTGGGTCAGATAGTACGGAAGTATGTCAAAGGGGAGGCTCTAGTCAGTAATGAGGAGCTTGCACGTCTATCCACACATATGCGACATCTGCACACATGGTACATGGTGCAAACAGAAAAAAAAGCATCAGAAAGATTGGTTTGCGGTGGACGTTAGAAAGGAGCATCACTTCAAATCATACTCGATACAAGTTCAAATGACCGAACTGTTTCAGTTATACAACCAGCGCGCCCTCGACAAATCTATTATTGGTTGCTATTGTTTGTAAGTAATTTATTTCTATAAATTAAGTTTGTAGCTCAGCTCGTTCATTGCATTTAATATATTATCCTAACTATATATCCTTTTGTATGATATTATATTCTGCAGAATGAAGATGCTTGAATGCAAAAGAGCTAGAAGATATGACGTTGGGTTCATTGACCTATATATCATTAATGAATATACGTTAAAGAATCACCCCAAGAAACTATATATCCTTTTGTATGATATTATATTCTGCAGAATGAAGATGCTTGAATGCAAAAGAGCTAGAAGATATGACGTTGGGTTCATTGATCTATATATCATTAATGAATATACGTTAAAGAATCACCCCAAGAACATGGAGGAAGAGCTGTGCAGGTTTTTAACCGAGAATAATTTTGTTAAGGAAATACTATTTCCTTACAACTTCAAGTGAGTGTTTCTATCTTGTACATATTTTATTTTTGCTTACTCGATGAGCTATGCATGTATGCTTATGTAAACGTCCGCAGATTTTACTGGATCTTGCTAAACATTCAAGTTGACAAGTCCCTAGTTGAAGTCCGCGACTCATTAACTTGGGACCAAGAGAAGTGGAGCGATATGAAAGCAATGCTCCATAAGTAATTTCAATCATTATCGCATTATATCGGTCTCTTTCGTTGATTTCCTGATATCAAGTAACTAATAACTTCTTTGTTTATTTTCTTTTCTGAGCAGGTGTTAGACACGGTTCAAACAGAAAATACCAGGTCCATTCAAAGAGGAGCTAACTTATAAAATAGTGAAGAGTTTACAACAGCCATCGGGAACTCATTTATGCGGATGCTACGTCTGCGAGTACATTCGCGAGTTGACTAGTGAGCGGAAAGTAGTTTCACATTATATTTATAATTTGCGGGAGAAACTAGAGCCAGACCAGCGCATACGAGCAATTCAAGAGGAGCTGGCGGGATTTCTGATGAAGGAGGTCCTTGATATACATGGAGAATATTATGCGGATGACGTGGAACTTGATATGTCTTAGTGATCTCTATGTAGTTGATATGATATATATATCATCAATGACCATGTAATTTCAAAACATTTCTTCCTTTTAATATGATTGATTATATGTATGCTTGCAAGGGATCGATTAATTATATAGATGCATCAATGTGTACTGTGTAGTAGCGTAGAATATATGTACTGAAATATATGTTTGAAATTATAGTGAAATATAAAACGAAAAATAAACGAAATGAAAAAAAAGGAAACACACAATCTCTGCCGCGGCAGGAAACCGTATAGTCCCGTACGGGACTAGAGGACCCCCGCCTCGCTGAAACAACCACGTGGCTGTTATCAGTCGCGGGCCGTAGAGAGCCGGAACTAGGAGGAGGGGCGGGCTCTAGTCTCGTTTTGGCAATCCCGAGCCCAAAACAGGGACTAGAGCCAGTTGCGACCTGAAACTAGAGGTCTGTTTTCTACGAGTGCTAGTTTGCATTACCCCTAATGTCCACAACTAAGTAAATTTGCGTACAGGGTCGATACATACTCCCTCCGTCCGCAAATAAGTGTACTTCCTAAGTCAAATTTTACTACATTTGACTAACTTTTTAGGACAACATACCAATATTTATGACACTAAATTGATACCATTAGATTTATTTTTAAATCTAGTTTCATAATATGTCAATTCGATGTAATATATATTTCTATATTTTTCTATAGAGTTGGTTAAATTTAATTATGTTTGACTTAGACAAAAAGCTAGAACGTGTCAACGCCACGGTATCGTCCGAAAGTCCGACACGGCGCCAGAGTCTGGTTCCTGACCGAACGGTGAGTCGGTTCCGAACATGCGAGGGAGCACGTCCCGGTTCGACATGGTTACAAACTTCTGCGGGTTCAATTTATTATTTAGAGCCACGAGACGCGTCGACCGTGCCATATCGATCACGTACGCGGGGCTTTCCACTTTCGATCGACCATGGTTTCCGCGACGGTGGCCACGGAAGCTCCGCTCGTCCACGTCGCCTTCAGCAGCGGCGCGTCCCACTTCGTCGTGTGCACGGCCACCGGGCTGCACGTCTTCTCCTGCGACGACTCGGTGGAGCGCGTCCACTGCAGGTGCAACGCCACCGTCGCCTCGGGCGGCGGCGAGGTGGCCTCCGCGGAGCTGCTCACGCGGTCGAGCCTCGCCGTCGTGCTCCGGAAGCCGAACGGCGCCTCCGCCGTCCAGGCGCTCCAGTTTCTGGACGGGATGTGCGGGGAGACGACGGCCGCGAAGTCGGTCGGCACCCCAGGCCTCGGCGCCGTGGGCGGGGTCCGCCTGCTCGGGGACCACACGCTCGTCGCCGGCGAGAAGAGTGCGATGCTGGTCGCCAACGGCGATCCCCGGAATAATAATGCGGAGGTGAAGACGACGGGCCCGAACCCGCTGGGGCTGTGCGCGCTGGCGATCGACCACCAGGCGTCGACCATCGTGTACGCGTTGCCGCGGGAGGAGAAGGGCGCCGTGCAGGTGTGCCGGAGCGGTAGTCCCGACGCCAGCGTCGACGTGCACGCGCACGAGTCGAGCCTGGCGTGCATCGCGCTGTCCCCCGACGGACGGCTGCTCGCCACCGCCGGCAGCAAGGGCACCCTCGTGCGCATCTTCAGCACCAATGACGGCACGAAGCTCCAAGAGGTACGCAACAAAACAATTCTAGTTAGTATGTTTTTCCGTTGCAGAAAATACTTTTTGAAATTAGTTGCGAACAATTTATCTCCCGATACATAAATATAAATACAGAAACTAGAAAGGAAATCGTAGCATAAAATCTGAAACCAATCAAATCTCCGAGCTTCTCGGTTTGTTGCCATGTACGGCGTCCACTATGGAAAACCTTCCTAGAAACCCCGACCTCCTGGCGTCCTCCGATGGTGCCGGGAAAAGGATCAGACCTACCCCACCTCCGCCATCAACTCACACCCACCTCTCCTTCAGCTCCGACGCGTCCTGCATCGTCGTGGCCGGCGCGTCGGCCGCCCACTGGATCTGCTGCGACACCTTCCAGCTACGGGGTCTCTACCAGGAGAAAAACCTCACGAGGACCATCGTCCTCGCAGCCGGCGACATGCTCGATCTGAAGCAGTCAACCTGCGTCATCGTTTGCTACTCTACCTCTACCACCACCAAGGCCAGGTTCTTCGCGAGACGCTGGAGGCCGGGCTTCCTGAACTACCACTGGCGGTACCTCGAGAAAGAGATGCGGACCTGCGGCGACGTGCGGGCGGTGCGCGTCCACCGCGACATGACCGTCGTGGCCTTCGACAGGCGGCTGTGCGTGTTCGGCCCGGAGGAGAAAGGCGGGGCCTCCGCCTCGCCGCCGCGCCCGGGCCGGGAGAAGAATCACGGGGTACTGCGCAGTGTCGAGACGGTGTACAATGATACCGGCCTCTGCGCCGTGACGTCTTCGGTGCCGTTCGCGTTCGCGTGCCCCGGCGCGGAGCACGGGGAGCTGCGCGTGGAGCGGTGGGTGGCGGGGCAGTTCGTGCCGCTGGTCATACGCGCCCATGCCTCTCGCATCGCCTCCGTGGCCATGTCGCCGGACGGGCGGCTCGTCGCCTCGGCTAGCATCACGGGCACCATCGTGCGCGTGTTCCGCGCCGCCGACGGTGAGCTGATCGGAAAGGTAGGCGCCGGCGTTTAGCTAGATCGCGTCGCCCTAGGGCAATCGAACAGCTAATAATGCGGTTAGAATCGTATCGTATAATAACTAAACTGATGTCTCCGATTGCTTAAGAATTTGTACACGGCATGAGCTCCTCCTCAATTCGGAAAAAAAGGTACACGGTAATTGCGGTTAATCAGTTTTGGTTTGCGCACGGTGAAACTAAATTTACGGTCTACTTTTAGCTCTTGTTGCACCATGTAAAATATTCATGTTGGATCTCGTTTTCTGACTTGTTGCAGCTGAGGAGAGGCACTGACAGAGCAGACATCCACTGCATCGCCTTCTCCCGGGACTCCAAATGGCTGGCCGTCTCCAGCGACAAGGCGACGGTCCACGTCTTCAGGGTCGCCGCCGACTTGGACCTCGCAACGTCGACGCCGCCAGAATCCGGGGCTGAGCAAAAACATAACGCACCGGAGGAAGGCGGCCAAGCTGTCCCGGCGGCGCCGGCAACAGCGTCGCCGCCTGCGCCGGCGAAAGCCAACAAGGGCTCATCGCTGTCATTCTTGAAAGGTGCTCACAAGAACCGATGTCACTGTTGTTTCCTACAGTAACTATCATCTGATGAACAGCTGTTTTAAGATGATTTCTTCATGCGCGTCTCCTTGTGCAGGCTACCTCCCGAGCTACTTCAGTTCGGAGTGGTCGCTGGCCCAGTTCCGGCTGCCGGAGGGCGTGAGGTACTCGGTGGCGTTCGGGCGGCAGCACCCCAACACCGTTCTCATCATCGGCACGGACGGGAGGTATGTCCCTGAATCTGAGTTCAGAACTGAAACGTTGCCTCGAGCTCGCGCTGACCCCCCTGCTAATGGTTTCGTTTCTGCGTGCAGCTTCTACCGGTGCCGCTTCGACCCCGTGAACGCAGGCGACATGGCGCAGCTGGAGCACAGGAAGTTCATGAAGATCAAGTCCTAGCAAGTAGCGAGGCTGCAAGAGAGGATTATCTCCACATGGAGAATATATATGGTGTTGACAGCGCTAAAAGCAAGATACCACGAATCGGGCCACATTTGGAAAGTTTTGGACGAATTTTGGTTAAAAGTTCAGAGTTTCGGGATTATATCAAAATTGTTTATAGACTGTTCTGACAATGTTTCAACTTATTTGGATGAACATAGCGAGAGAATCATCATTTTGAAGTGGTTTGTATAGTAAGCCATAAATATTTCCCTAATTGGACATGTGCCCCTTTCCATAACTGGAGGACTGGACCAACTTTCAAAAGGTGCGTCAAAATGATGAGCGTATTTTATTTTGAAGAAGATGATTTGGTCAATTTCCGGTTGCGCAATTTAGAAAAAAAAGGTGCATCAAAATGCATGCTGAACCCTAGACTCCCTCCAAATCTGGACTAGCAAGAGCCCTTGGTCCCTCTCCCTCCGTTTGAGCGGCGGGAGGGAGGGGGACCTCGTTCCTCCGCCTTGCAGTTAGGGTTAGGGTCTGTTTGTTGTGGTGCGCCGTTGGGGTGGTGGGAGCGGCGTCGGGCAAACAAATTTTGTCGCAACTCTACTCCTATACTGGGGCGACCCTCGTAGTAGGACCTCGAAAGTTGATGAAAACGTGTGTTGTTTAGTCCTTTAGGTCAGCAAATCTGTCTTCTCACCGTTCTTCAGATCTGGTGATATCAGTTTCTCATTGTGTTGTTGTCGTTCGTCGTCGATGGCGGCCGGGGAAAGAGTGGTTGCTCTGTAACGAGGATGTTGGTTTGGAGGTGGTGGATTTGTCGTCCTTCTTCGACTTCGTCCATGGGAGACGTCAGATGTTGGTCCAAGACAACATGGGAACGTCTCCTCGTCGATGTGCCACAACAGCATATGCCTCGCTGAGTGTAGTTCATCGACTCACAAAGTCTAGTTGGTGATGGTTCCTTTTGGATCTTGCAATGGCGGAGGTTCTGTTATAATTGTGACAAAAAGATAACGAAGAACGAAAACAAAATCACAGCAAGGGAACACATATTTAACGTAGAAAAACCTCTCCAACAAAGAGAGGAAAAAACCACGGGCGCCAACCAACAAAACTTCACTATATCGGGGAGTGTTTCCACTCATCCCAAGCCTCCGGCGACGGAGTACTTTATAAAATTTGGATCAACATATAACAGGTTCGACGTCTTTCGGTGTTAGACTCCACGACGCAGGAGTTGGGCAGTGGTTGCTGGCTTTGGTGGTTGTAGAAAATCCTAAGAATTATTTTGTATTTATCTTTCTCTTAGAATTTTATATGCAAAGTTTTTAGGATAATCAGTTACAACTTTCTGTTTTTTATTTGTACGTGTGCTGCTTCACATAACTTGATTTTCTATTGATGAAATATGTGGTTGCTCTTAAACAAGAATACTTTAGGACCTACCCCTGATTTACATTTTTTTACCAAATATTTACCATTGGAGGAATATATGTTTTTAATGACCAAACACGAATATGTTTATTTGTTTGGCAAAGAAATGTTGAAAGTGGTCACACTCACACGGAAACGACCGTATGCAACACTATCCGTTGGATTTTTCTGATCCGACCATCGATAATCAAATGGCCCGTCCTCATAAAACCAAGCGAATAGCCAGGCGAGTAACCTAGCTTCCGTCCCCAACCCCCACCGCCGCTTCTCCCCTCGCTACCTTTCGCCCCCGAAATCCGCCGCCGGCTGCGTCATGAGGCCGCTCGATGAGAAGGAGACCACGATGGTCTTCGAGAAGCTCTTCAAGTTCACCGGCCCCAACCTGAAGCACCTCCTGGAGCGGTCCTCCGCGGAGGGGCCCGACCCGGAGCCCGGCCGCTACTGCCTCCGCCTCCACAAGAACCGCGTCTTCTACGCCTCCGAGTCGCTCGTCCGCCGCGCCACTGCCGTCTCCCGGACGCGCCTCGCCGGGGTCGGCACCCCCATCGGCAAGTTCACCCACGGCGGCGCCTTCCACCTCACCGTCCACGCGCTCGACCTCCTCGCCGCCCACGCGCGCCGCCGCGTCTGGCTCAAGCCCGACACCGAGCGCTCCTTCCTCTTCGGCAACTCGGTGCCCAAGTCCGCCCTCGCGCGCATCACCGAGAACACCAAGTCTGGAGATGGCGTCGTCGTCATGTCCATGGCGGACGTGCCGCTCGGGTTCGGGGTCGCCGCTAGGGGCGCTCAGGACTGCAGGAAGGCCGACACAAACGCCGTGGTGGTCTTGCACCAGTCTGATGCCGGCGAGTACCTCCGCAAGGAGGAGGAGCTCATGTGAGGTGAGGGTCGATGCTTGGTTGATCCTGTGTTTACATGTTGGATCATATGAGTGAATTTAGGGACCCAATGTGTTGCTACTTGCACGAGGCTTCATGCATATGCCATTTCGATGTACTGAATGATCAATTGGTTATATTATGAGATGAGATGGTTGCCAATTTGTTCTGTGTCAGTGCTAATTGATCTTTTTCTCACTTGTTGAATACATTAAATGGGGATGTTTGGATCATATTACTATCTGTTATTATGTGAAATTGAACCAAGCAGTAGTCTGAGATTGAGTTGTTCCATTGCGTTCTTCATCGTTAGGCAGTGCCTGGGTATGTCCTTCAGAGCCTTACAACTGATTTCTACAAATTATGTGGTAGACTGAACAAATATGCCTTGTCATTTACGCTAATAGAAAAGCACATAAATGACCACTCTGAACTTCAAATTGGGAGTCTTGGTAGTGTTGGCTTATGCTTGTTGTGGTGATGAGTTGACTTACCTCAACTATCAAATCAAGGACAATGCGTGTTTCTCATCTCTGCTGTTGGTGTAATAGTGTACACTGACAAGTTTGTTTCTCCTGAACATTATTTTTTGAACATACTTGGAGTTCAGAGATGTTTCACCTGAGATTAGTGAGCCTTTGTGTGTACTCCCTCTGTCCCAAATTACTTGTCGCAGTCTAGACACACATGTATCTAGACGCGTTCTAGTGTATAGATACATATGAATCTCGACAAATCTGTGACATCTAATTCGGGACAGAGGGAGTATGTAAAGTTGTCGCTGTTTCAGTCTTCTCTCTAATTGAAGTTGGACCCCCCCCCCCCCCCCCCCCTGAAATAGTAATAGTGCTGATCACTTGGTTATCATGAATGGTAGAAAGTAAATACTAGTCAGGAATGGTGTGTTGTTTGTACAGAAATGGCGCTTTTCCCGCATGTGTACTTGATATGCGTGGTTGCCTGGTGATAGATTACGTTGCAGGTTTCATTTTCAATATTTGGTCCACCATCCCCCTCTAATTGTATCATGTGGTGAGTGTTAGGTTACCTGGGCTGCTGTAGCCACCTATCGGTCATGCAATTCTGCTTCCTTAGTTGTAAATATTATTGCTACGTTACTACCATTAGTAGAATATAATCTGCCAGTTGGCTTTTCCCTATGGCTGTGCCATTTGATTGTACAGTGAGACAAGTTCGTGACAATCGACGGCGTTAGGTTACCTGGCCTGCTGTAGCCACCTATCGGTCATGCAATTCTGCTTCCTTAGTTGTAAATATTATTGCTACGTTACTACCATTAGTAGAATATAATCTGCCAGTTGGCTTTTCCCTATGGCTGTGCCATTTGATTGTACAGTGAGACAAGTTCGTGACAATCGACGGCTGCTTTGCTCAACTCTGTGGTCTATAGATCTATCTGTCACTTTCCTGAACATTTGGTTTGCACCCTTTGATTCTGATATGGCGGCATTCCTGCTTGCAGGTGTGGTATGACTGCGGTACTGCAATATATGTTCCCTTCGTGGTTGTGATACAGAAAGGCATGTTTCATCTGTGCTTGCATCCAGCGTGCAGTTCGTTCGCCATTCCATATATGCAGATTTTTCCTAGGGCAAGAAAAGACAGATACGAAGAGACGATGCCTGATCTATGAACTGCCATAGGACAATAGTATTCTTATGACAGTTTTATGACTATAAATTAGTCACGCTGCAACTTCTCAGTAAGCTACTAGTATAGTGCCTACTGAATCGTATCATGTGAAATGTGAACTAAGATTAGAATGGTATATTTCGTGCATTGTATCGTGTGAATTGTGAACGAATATCATGGTCAAAATGATATGTTTCGTCATGGATCGTGGAGGCCTCACTGTATGAATGATCAGTCTTTTTGTTGACGAATTACATCAATGAGCACGAGTGTTGTTGGAGAAGTCTTTTACCAATAAGCTGACCTGCTCTGCTCGTGAATTTACATTTTCCGAGCCTTTGATTGCGTTATTGACAAACATATATGCTATTTTGGTGACCAGGTGAGTCACTTTTCTTATCTTCTCTGTCAGAATTCGGTGCAACGTTAGGTTAGGTTACAGATCACAGTTTGGTTTTGGAATATAGAAACATAATAAGCAAAAAAAAAAGAAAAAATATGGAAAAACTGCGCATCCAGGGAATCGAACCCTGGTCAGTACCGTGGGAGGGTACTATGATACCACTACACCAGATGCGCTTGTATGTTCTATGCTTCAACATAAGTTAACTTATGTTCTATAAAACGGAAGAAACATTTTGACATATAAGCAGTTGTATATAGCAACCAGATAACAGGATTCGCGTCAACAACATGAAGAAATAAAAAATGAACTTGAGTCCTTCAAGTGAGTACAAACTGCAAAGTAGGAAGGAAAATAAACCAAAATCCAACTCGGAGCATATGCTCCTGCATTCTAAAAAATAGTTTATGAATGTCAACTATGAAAAAGTTTAAACAGGCACATTATCGTTGCTTCACTACAATTGGCTTATAGCAAATTTGGAGACCCGAAGGAATATGATCCAAGTTAAACCGATAACCAACCCGTGGTTGGATGGTTAGGAGGGCAGTGGTACCCCCAGCCCACCAGAGTTCAAAATCCAGGTTTAACGCTTTGGTGTCTCATAAATGCGGAATATTCTTTCAGTGGGAGGCGACGGGAACGTCGATAGCGAGGCGCCTGCGGTGACTTCGTCAATCTCAAGACCCGCCGGTTCAGTCTCTCGGAGGTGCTCATAAGGGTAGGATGTGCGTGCGTGTGTTCATAGGGATGAGTGTATGTACGCATTATAAACGTCTGCGTCTGTACTGTGTTTCTCAAAAAAAAAATGATCCAAGTTAAACCAACTTTGGTGTATGATACCATAGTCGGTTTTATCAGGGAACCAACTGAGATGGAGGTGACAGTTTTTCAGCCGGTTTCTAAACCGCCTCCAATAATATGGAGTGTTAGCTCCAGTTCGCTAAAAGCAGTAGACAAAACAGACTGAGTGCAGTGCTGTAGAACTAGAAATACAGGTTATGCACTAGTAGTGATCCTATACACACACAACACCCGGTCACAAACCAGCACTAACAAAGACCCTCCTTCTCCCAATCAGTATAGTCATCTTCTCCTATAAAGCAATAACATGGTAAATAGTTCTGAAGGTGAAATTGCAAAGGCCGGCAGTGCTACCAAAACTACCACGGCAACCGCATATCTGGATTCACATCTAACAACTAAAACATGAACTTGCGTTCCAGTCTTCCCAAGTGGCAGTACAAACTACAGAGTAGCAATAAGATGGCTAGACTAATACAGTGTTCAAGAGCGTCGTCCTTGAGCACGGAGTCGAGCTTCGTATTCTGAAAGTACTTCATTGAATTCTTTCATCTTCTCTTCAACACTGGGCGAAAGTACTTTACGCAATTCCTCCATATGATCTTCAACACTGGGCTGCTGACATAGGCACCTGGAGGGCTGTCCCTGCTGCAAAACCCATCGCAAAGCGATTAGTCAGCTACTGTATTTGAGCAGGTTTTAATGATATAGATACAAGACAATAAGTTGCGGGTAGTCATGAATCCAGTAGTAAGGACATCTTGGCCCATTAGGAGCTCATTCGAGTTTTAGACTTTTAGTAATACTACCACGAAGGTCCCATACCGGCGAGAATAGCCCAGCGAACCGCCTCCGGGGATGGCCAGCGGTAGTAGCCTCCGTTGTCCCTCTGCAGCAGCCCTATGAATCCCCTGCGGTGGCAGCTGGCCAGCGAGGAGCCTTCTTCCCGCGGACCGAAGAGACATCGCCATTGCAGACTAGGTAGATTCACTCTTGCACTACAAGAAAACGCAGTATTCATGTGGGCTGAAAACCAACAGTTATTTGATTATTTATGAACAGCTCCAAACATAGTACTCAGGATGAGCTATTTAGCAGCAGAAATACAGATATATCAATTCAAACAACACTGATGTATACATAAGACAAAAATTTCAAGCTGAAAGTTCATCCCCTGACGGTTTTCCCAACCCCATGGTTACCCTGGGGACATCAAGTGATCGATGGAGGAAATACTCGTCTGCCAACTACCTTATACAACCCCTCGCAAAACCAACCTCAGCAGCATCGTGAGTTCTGCATTGCCATCCTTGAGCTGACGCCGCCTGTGCAGGATGAAGTTTTTTGCAGGGAATAGATTAGACTATTTATGATTGGCCCGCTCAATCGCAGCGTTGTGGATGTTCAGCCATAGTTATTTGGTCTGGGTTTGTATCAGTTGAGTGGGCCAAATTCTAGGGAAACCTTAATTTGGCATGGTAAACTATGTTGCCTGGATACGGCGATACGGACACGGATACGGATACCGCGATACGCCGATACGGCGATTTTATAAAAACACAGATACGGGGATACGTTTCTATATATATAATAATATTTATAATATTTAAAAATTACTGCTTTTTACCCAAATGAGAAATACTATATAATCTGTAGGAGTATAGAAGTATCTTGACAGGATTGTTTGCCACAAAAGCTTGACAACTCTAGTGGTACAGCTGTATCTCTCGCTTATCAGATATATTTTTTTTTAAAAATAATATAATACATAAGGAATAGGTATCCGATACGTATCCGAGTATCCGACCGTATCTGATACGGATACGACACTTTTTTGCCGTATCCGTGCAACGCAGATGGTAAATATCAGCTACAGAGCAATCTCTTTTTTCGATTCATCAATCATGATGCAGGCCAATCTTCAGTGTCTATAGTTCAGGGTGATCAGGGGTCTATGGTTCTCAACCTATCTCATAACTCTGAATCTTCAGAGCTGATTGGAGTGCAGGAGGATGTAATGAATCAGCCATCAAATTTGATTTTGTTCCCTCGGAATAATGCTCTGCGACTTGGTTTTGTTCAACATGTTTTCGGACCTGTCATCCCTCCAGAAATGAGTGGAAGAAACTATCCGATTCTGCTCTTCCCGCATTGCTTGCCAAGAATATTGTTAGGCCATTGTCAGGTCAGCCTTGGGCTTTTGTTTCCAAACAAAGCTGGTCAGGTGCGTTTGATGCGGGAAACTCTGTTCAGTTGATTATCTCTTCTGATGTCAGTATTGGCTTCCCTAAAACGCTATTCTATATGTGCAGGCGTAGTGTTGCTAGTGTTATATATATATATATATATTGTATTTCTCCCATATGTTAGGGGCTTCCTGCATATTTGCCCTATACCTGTATTATATATTGTGGCTTTTGGCCTCCGGAAAAATACAAGTTGCATATTCCTGACATGGTATCAGAGCTAGGTTAGCCTCCTCCTTCTTGCAACTTCGTCGCTGCAGCCGCCACCGTCCCTGTCGCCGACGGTCTTGCCGTCGTCGCCGCCGCCGGTTGCCGCCTTGTTCCTGGCCGTTGTTGCCCGTTTTGTTCCCAGATCGGTCTGCACCCGCCGTCATCCGTTTCGTCTCCAGATCGGTTCGATCTCGCTTCAGATCGGATCGAATCTCCTGTCGGTCTGCCTCGATCTGCTCGACAGCACAGACTGCTCCACGCGGGTCTTCACGCGCGGTGCTCCACCTGCCACGCCGCCTGCCACCCGCCACGCGGGTCTTCACGCGCGGTGCTCCCCTGACGATCTGCTGCTCCACCTGCCACACCGCCTGCTCCACCTGCCCATCCCCGCCTCCACGCGGGCCAGTACAGCTCTTGCGGGCGGCATGATCGAGGCGTGCTGGGCGTTGCTGTCTCCCTCCTGCTGGCTCGCGCGCGTGGGCGTGGTCCTGCTTGGTCCTGCAACACTGCTCACGTCCTGGGACTCCACGCCCTGCAGCACTGCTCCACGCGGGGGTCTTCGCGCGACCTGCTGCTGCTTGACAACTGCGCCACGCGACCTACTGCTGCTGCAGCACGCGACCTGTTGCTGTTCCACGCTGCTTGACGACTGCGCCGGATTCCAGCTCGCTCATTGGATCTGCCAGTTGATTTTCGTCGAATCTGACAGTTGGTTTTCGTCTGTTCTAGATTGGATCTGAGAGTTAAAAAAAGAGAGATGTCTTCTGTATCGGGCTATGTTGCGATTCCTCGTTGCCCGGTGATCTTCGATGGCGCGAATTATCCTGATTTTGCTGCATTCATGCGCGTTCACATGCGCGGTCTCCGTCTTTGGGGTGTGCTCTCCGGCAAGGTCTCCTATCCGCCGTGCCCCCCTGCTCCTGTGGCTCCTCTTCCACCGACACCGATTGTTCTTGGTGCTGATGCTTCTCAGGAGGCCAAGGATGTTGCTCAGAGTGCCGATGATAGTGCTGTTGCTGCCTATGACCTGAAGTTCAAACAGTACTCTGCTGATTTCGAGATCTATCGCCACGCTCTGACTGCCTACACTCAGTGGGTCGATGAGGATGCTCGTGCTGCTACTGTTCTCACCTCCAGTGTTCTATCCCAGTATGCTGCTGAGTTCATGAGTCTCCCTACTGTTGCCGCTCAATGGGCACATCTTCGTCAGCGCTATCAGCCGTCTGGGGATGCTCTTTACCTGTCTGTGGTTCGCCAGGAGCATGCTCTTCAGCAGGGTGATTCCACTATTGATGAGTTCTACACTCAGAGTGCTGCTATCTGGCGTCAGCTTGATTCTCTCCGTACTGTTGTTTGTGGCATATGCTCGTGTTGCCAGATTGTGCGCTCGGATTTGGAGTTTCACCGCATCTATGAGTTTCTGTCTCGGCTTCGCCAGGAGTTTGAGCCCCGGCGTGCTCAGCTGAATGCTCGTGGTCGTTTTCCGCTCTCTGAGGTGTTGTTTGAGCTTCGGGCTGAGGAGACCCGTCTCCGTGGTGCTGGTCTTCTTGTGGTTCCGTCTATGCTTGCTACTCGTGGTGCTCCTTTGCCGTCTGCTCCCTCGACTCAGCCGCGGTCCCCTGTGCCGCCGCCGATACTACCCACTCCTCCAGGTCAGGGTCAGGGTCAGCTTCAGCACCAGCAACCTCAGGGTCAGAGTCAGCACCAGCAGGCTTGTGGTCAGGGTCGCCATGGTTCTCTTCGTCACTGCTCTTACTGCAACAGGGATGGCCACACTTGGGCCACCTGTTATACACGGGACCCCAGTTTACGTCAGCAGTACCAGGCTCATGGGCAGTCGGCTCCTTCCGGGTCTTCAGCAGTTGCTCTCTCTGATCAGGACATTATCAGGAGTCTTCGCGGTCTGCTTGCTGCTACAGGCTCTTCTTCGACGGTCACTGCTGGTTCTGTGACTGACTCTTCAGGCACTGTGTGACCACCACCTTCTACACAGTCAGGTACGTCTCCGTGGTATCTGGATTATGGAGCTTCCTTTCATATGACCTCTAAGTCTTCTTTTCTGTGCGCTCTTCGTTCTCTCCCTTCTCCTGTCCGTGTTTTTACGGATGATGGTACCTCTCTTCCTGTTTCTAGTCGGGGCACCCTTTCTACTTCTTCCTTTTTTGTTCCTGATATTTCTCATGTCCCTCTTATTAAGATGAATCTGTTCTCTGCTAGCCAGCTTACCGACTCTGGTTGTCGCGTCATTCTTGATGCTGATTCTTGTGTTGTCCAGGACCGTCGCACCCAGGCCCTGGTTGGAGCTGGCCCTCGCAGTCGTGACTCTTCAGGACTTTGGGAGTTAGACTGGCTTCGTGTTCCTTCCGCTGCCACTTCATCTGCCAGTTCTTCTCCGGTTGTCGCCTCTACTACCAGCTCCTTTCAGCAGTGGCATCATCGTCTTGGTCACCTCTGTGACTCTCGCTTGTCGTCATTAGTTCATCGTGGTCTTCTGGGGTCTGTCGCAGGAGATGGGTCTTTGCATTGTCAGGGCTGTAGGTTGGGTAAACAGATTCAGCTTCCCTATCCTACTAGCGCGTCTGTATCTCAGCGACCTTTTGATTTAGTTCATTCCGATGTTTGGGGTCCGGCTTCTTTCGCTACGAAAGGGGGCCATCGCTACTATATTTTATTCATCGATAATTTTTCTCGGTACACTTGGTTGTATTTTATGCGCTCTCGCAGTGAAGTGCTTTCCACATATCAGCGTTTTGCGGCCATGGTCCGTACTCAGTATTCTACCCCCATCCGTGTTTTTCGTGTTGATTCTGCTGGTGAGTATATCTCCCAGATGTTGCGAGGTGTTCTTGCTGAGCAGGGCACCCTTGCTCAGTTATCCTGTCCTGGCGCACATGCCCAGAATGGCGTTGCTGAGCGTAAGCATCGCCATCTTCTTGAGACCACTCGTGCCATGATGATTGCCTCTTCTCTTCCGCCACATTTCTAGGCTGAGGTTGTTGCTACGTCAGCTTACCTCATCAATATTCAGCCGTCTGCCGCTCTGCAGGGTGGTATCCCTCTTGAGCGCCTATCTGGACAGTCTCTAGACTACTCCATGCTTCGCTTGTTTGGTTGTGTTTGCTATGTTCTTCTTGCTCTCCGCGAACGCACCAAACTGACCGCTCAGTCTGTTGAGTGTGTCTTTCTTGGATACAGTGAAAGCATAAGGGCTATCGCTGTTGGGACCCCGTTGGTCGTCGGATGCGTATCTCTCGTGATGTTACTTTTTATGAGACGCGTCCTTTCTATCCTCGTCTCGCCGCTGGTACCTACCCAGTGGAAGATATCTCTTTTCTTCTCTTTCCTGACACACCTCCTTCTACTCCTGTTGTGTCTTCTTTAGGACCTCCTCCCCCTGATGTATCTTCTTCAACATCGTCCTCCTCTGCTTCGTCTAGTTCTCCTAGTTCTCCTCGTTCTCCGGAGTCTTCCTCTGCTATTCCTTCTTCATCGTCGTCTCCTGCGTCATCTTCCTCTGATGATCTTCCCTCTCCTCGTCCTGTTCGTCAGCGTCGTACCCCCAACCGGTTGCTCTCCTAGTCAGTATGGTCTTTCTGTTGCCTCCGAGCCGACTTCTTATCGGGATGCTGAGCATCATCCTGAATGGAAGCTGGCCATGACTGAGGAGATTGCTGCGCTTGAGCGCACTAGCACCTGGGATCTTGTTTCTCCTCCTCCCGGTGTTCGTCCTATCACGTGTAAGTGGTTCTATAAGATTAAGACCCGCTCTGATGGATCTCTTGAGCGCTATAAAGCGCGTCTTGTGGCTCGTGGTTTTCAGCAGGAGCATGGTCGTGACTATGATGAGACCTTTGCTCCTGTGACTCATATGACCACTGTGCGTACTCTTCTTGTTGTTGCTTCTGTTCGTCACTGGTCTGTGTCCCAGCTTGATGTTCAGAACGCCTTTCTAAATGGTGAGTTGAGTGAGGAGGTTTATATGCAGCCTCCTCCTGGGTATTCTGTTCCCGAGGGGATGGTTTGTCGTCTTCGACGTTCTCTTTATGGCCTCAAATAGGCCCCTCGTGCCTGGTTTGAGCGCTTTGCTTCTGTAGTGGCTGCTGCTGGTTTCTCCCCTAGTGCTCATGATCCAGCGTTGTTTGTTCACACTTCTTCTCGTGGACGCACTCGTCTTCTCTATGTTGATGATATGATCATTACCGGTGATGATCCTGAGTATATCGTCTTTGTTAAGGCTCGTCTTCGTGATCAGTTTCTTATGACTGATCTTGGTCCTCTTCGATACTTTCTCGGGATTGAGGTTTCCTCCACTTCTGATGGCTTTTACATCTGTCAGGAAAAGTATATTCAGGATCTCCTTGCTCGTGCTGCTCTTGGGGATGAGCGCACTGTTGAGACTCCTATGGAGCTTAATGTTAAGCTTCAACTTACTAATGGTGATCCTCTGTCTGATCCGACGCGTTATCGTCATCTTGTTGGGAGTCTTGTTTATCTTGCTGTCACTCGCCCTGACATCTCTTATCCTGTTCATATTCTGAGTCAGTTTGTTTCTGCTCCTACCACTGTTTACTATAGTCATCTTCTCCGTGTTCTTCGTTATCTTCGTGGTACGATCACTCGTCGCCTTTTCTTTCCTCGTTCCAGCTCCCTCCAGCTCCAGTGTTATTCAGACGCTACGTGGGCGAGTGATCCTTCGGATCGCCGTTCACTTTCTGCTTACTGTGTGTTTCTTGGTGGTTCGCTCATTGCTTGGAAGACGAAGAAACAGACAGCGGTTTTCCGTTCGAGTGTTGAGGCTGAGTTGCGTGCTATGGCCTTGTTGACTGCTGAGGTGACCTGGTTACGGTGGTTACTTGCGGATTTTGGGGTCTCTATTACCACACCCAGTCTGGTTTTATCTGACAGTACAGGTGCTATTAGTGTTGCACGTGATCCGGTCAAGCATGAACTTACCAAGCATATTGGTGTTGATGCTTTCTATACACGTGCTCAGGTGCAGACTCAGGTTGTTGCGCTTCAGTATGTGTCTTCAGATTTACAGTTGGCGGATTTCTTCACGAAGGCCTAGACTAGAGCGCAACATGATTTCTTACTCTCCAAACTCAGTGTTGTGGATCCACCATGAGTTTGAGAGGGGGTGTTAGATGTATATATCTATATATTGTATTTTCCCCATATGTTAGGGGCTTTCTGCATATTTGCCCTGTACCTGTACTATATATTGTGGCCTTTGGTCCCCAGAAGAATACAAGTTGCATATTCCTGACAGCTAGAAGCTTGTCCTTTGAGGATAATTCTGCTGGTGAGGCCATGGATAATCTACCGCCTATATTTGTTGCATCTCCCCTGTCACAGGCTCACAGCAGAAGAAGAAGCGTGGTAAACAAACAGAAGCAAACTGAAATGGTGGAGAGGGGTGTACGTAGGAGTGCAAGGCAGAGTGCCATGAGAGATGGATATAGGCATCCCCCTTTACAAGCTCTACAGCAATCGGTAAGGAAACTTGCCCATTCTGCTACAAGCCTAGGTCGAAGCAGAATTTAAAGTATGCTCAGGAAGAACACTCCTCCTTCAGTGAGTCCCAGTCGTTCAATGAGAATCAAGTGCAGAGGAAGGACTTGGTGGAGTTTCACAAGTTACGAGACAAGCAGAAGGACCAGGAGAAGGGAAATGCAAACACTGTGCCTATCACACCGATCAAGACTGCAATATGTTGGCCTGAGTTTGGGTATTGAAGCAAAGTTGCTCGCTAAAGCTAGGCTTATGGCTGAGCCTTCATCTGAATCAGATGCAACTTCTGATGATGAATAGTCAAGAAGATTTTGGTGGGTCCTGGCATGGGCCTTATTATGCCCGTGGTCAGTTTATGTTTCTTTTGGTGTTGTTAACTATGATCAATCTTCAGACTTGGGGTTCAGTGGTTATGGCGCCGTATCTCTGTAATACGATGCTTGCTAATTTGGGTCTTGCTGTACCAGCTAGTACCTTGTCAGACTTTCATATTGTTTTCTATGGATCAAGAGTCATCTAGATTATGGAAGGTGTTGAACTTAAATGTTCGTGGCTTGAATGGTGATGATAGGCAACGTGATGTTAGAGCTAAAATTGAGGAGAGTCAATGCTCTGTTATTTCTGTCCAAGAGACTAAAGTGGATTATTTCGACCATGGCTTTATCCGTAAATTCTGCCCAAAGCGTTTTGATTGTTTTGCTTATTCCCCTTCTGTGGGAGTTTCTGGGGGGAGAATGTTGGATAGATCTCAACGTGACAGAGCCCAACGGCCTGTCACGCCCCTAACTGCGCCCTGATCGGGGGCGCCCAACCCTATCTGGTTGGTGGGCCCCTGTCGCCAGCGCTATATAAAGGAGGTGGGGGCCGGCAGCACGCCTCACGAGGTTAGCCGTGCCCTAGCCGCCCCACCTACAAGCCCTACCGATCTAGGCTTAGCGCTGCGCCGCCACACTCTCCCCCTTATTCCCATGGCTAACGACGGCGGCTCCAGCTCCGGCACAAGCTCCGGCATTCCATCTGGCTCGTGTCTGTCGAGCCAGGGAGCAGGTAGTTCCCCTCTCGGATCCCTCCCTCTCTCTCTCTGTTTCGATCTAGAAAGGCAAGGTACATGCTACTGGTAAATCTACACTAGTCTCATTACAAAGTTAAATTAACAGATCATTGTCATTTGGAATTCTTCTGTTTTCAAAGGGACTCTGGTGGAAGTAAAGCGCTTTGGTATTATCGTGGATTTCATATCTGCTCATAACTCTGAATGTTGGCGTCTGGTGACAGTGTATGGTCCATGTCAGGGGGAGGAGAGGGACTTTGTCACATGGCTTCGTAATTTACAAATTCCAACAAACTGGCTTATTTTAGGGGATTTTTATCCGCGGTATGGATAATACTTCGTAATTTACAAATTCCAACTAATTGAGCTGCCCATCAAGGTCATCGGTTCACGTGGTCAAACATGCAGTCAGATCCTCTCTTAGTCCAATTGGACTGGTTTTTTACCTCGGTTAATAGGAAACCTTGATATCCTAATACTATGGTATTGCCTCTCTTAGTCCAATTGGACTGGTTTTTTACCTCGATTAATTGGAAACCTTGCTATCCTAATACTATGGTATTGCCTCTGGCTAAATCCTCCTCGGACCATTTGCCTGTCACTATAGACACTTCCATTCCAAAGGCCAGAATCTTCCGTTTTGAGAATTTTTGGGTAGACCAGAAAGGTTTTGCTGAATGTGTTAAAAGGTCTTGGGACAAACCTTCTCGAAAACTGACTAGTGCGGCTAGAATTGCGGATAAGCTCAAGTCCTTGCGTTATGATCTCAAAAAATGGCAAACTAGCTTATTCCAAATCAAATATTTGATAGAATACTGCAACAAAGCAATTTTCATTTTGGACAAGCTGGAGGAGTATAGAGTTCTTTCTCGGCCAGAACACAATTTTCGGAAGCTGGTGAAGCCACATTTGGAAGGTTTATTGTCGGCCCAAAGTAAATACTGGAGAAACAGGTGTACAGCTAGATGGATTAAAGTTGGTGAAGAAAACACTAAATACTTCCATGCATCAGCGGTTCAGATGTAATACTGTTTCAACTCTGACGATGGATGATAGCTCTATCATCTCTGATCATCACCAGATGATGGGCAAATTTTGGGAGGCTTTCAAATTCAGAATGGGACGATCTGTGGGCATCTCGATGGGCTTCGACCTAGGCAGATTGATTAAAAAAATTGATGGGCTGGAAGTTTTGTCACAACCTTTCACAAAAGAAGAGATGGATTCTGTTGTTAAATACATGCCGTCAGGGCCGGATGGTTTTAACGTCTTGTTTTTAAAGCAATGCTGGGAGATTATTTCTGAGGACTTCTATCAGCTAGCACATGATTTCCATGACGGAAAGACTGGTTTGCTGAAATATCAACAGCTCCTTTATTACCCTAGTTCCTAAAAATGCTTCTCCAGAGAGAGTTAAGAGCATCATCACTCACCTACCCAGGACGCCGATCCAGACGCCGCAATTCGGTCCGGACGCTGAAAATTGACCAAGTCGCGTACCAGGGATCTGTTTTCGGCCGGATTTGGACCAATTTTGGTCCGGACTATCCAGGCCGAACCCAGGTTTCCGGGTACGCCCTAGGAAGGCCGGACGCAACGAACTCGGCGGAAAAAAACTAAACGGCGCGTGGACCCGCCGAGTCAGCGACGGAAGCCGAGTCGTCGTCATCCTCGGAACCACGCGGCGACCGCCGGACATTAACTGCCCGTCGCGTCGGCCACGCGTCGCCAAATTATGATGCCACCGTCGCCGCCTCGGCTCTCACAACGGACCGGCGGGCACTAACTTCCCGCTTCCCCTTTTCCCGTCATCGCCGCTACACCCCTCCCGCCCTCGCCGCCCACCTCGGCCTTTATAAGCCGTACCCCTCGCCGGAGATCTTCACACTCTCTCACAGCTCCCCCAGCCCACAAGCCCGAACTCCGGCGAACCCTCTCTCACATCTTCCCTTCCCAGCCATGGCCGAGCGGTACCCCGGCGATGGCGCGACAGCGAACGGCTTCGACCGGCTATATGGCGCCGCCGGACACACGGATGCCTCCGGGGTGGAAGCTAAGCGCCGGCGGTATCCCTCTCCCGCCGGCGCCGACATCGGTGGCATGGACGACCCGTCCGACACCGAGAGCGCCGACAACCTCCTGTACTGGGAGCAGTTCTTCGCGGACCGGCCCGAACAGGAGCTCGCCCGCCACGAGGGGCCGCCGAACGAGTCGCCACCGAAGCGGAACAACTCGGCTGACCGTCGACGTTGGTGGAGCACGCCAGGCCGGACGCTCGCGGCGGTGATGGAGCACATCAACCGCGGGAACACGCCGCGGCTCGGCTTTCCGCGAACACGGCGCCGCAGCCGCCGAACTGGATGCCGAGGAGGATGGCCAGCATGAGCTCGTCCTCCTCCGCCTCGGCATCCCACTCCTCCAGCTCGGCGCCGCTGCGCACGCCGACAACACCTTCGCCGGGGATGCGCGCAGCCAAGCGCGAGGTGGACTCGCCTATGCGCTCGCTGTCGCAGACACGCTCGCGCGGCATCGTCATCGGCGAGCCACGGGCGACGGCATCGCCAACTGGCCGCCTGCGTCTCCGCCGCCCCAAGACTGAAGACTCGGCGCCGCCCGAAGACGGCGCCTTGAGGATGGCGCTGGAGCAGTCGCTCCGTGACACGGCGCCGCAGCCGCCACCGGTGGAGCCCTCCTCGCCGGACATCCTGGAATGGTCCAGGAAGAACTGGGAGAAGGCGGAGCGGCAGCGCATCCTCGGTCTGCAGCAGCAGGCCGATGAGTAGGTGGCCCGTCGATGGGCGTTGTCCGCGCGCGAGCTCGCCTATCAGGACGCCCCACTCTACGTCCTCGATGACGACGAGGATGAATGCCCATCCTACCAGCCGTGGAGGTTCGGCGACCCAGGCCAGGGGAGCTCCCGCCAGAACCAGCTGCCGAGCGACGACGACGACGACGGCGATGAGGATGACGGCCAGGCCGACCCCGGCTACACGGCGTTCTACAACAACTTCGGCATGTAGGACGGCGAAGGCACCGACGGAGGCCACGGCGACGGCCTTTTTTAAGTTTATTATGTAGTAGTTTAGTTTAAATTTGATGTAATCCGTCTATATTCGCCCAACTTAATGAAATTCGCCCATATTTAATGAATTTTAGCCGAACTTGGGAACTCGGCCTGAGTACACGAGTGGGAAACTAGGCGTACCAGACCGAAAACTAGTTCCATCCGGCCGAAAAAATGTCCGATTTTCGGCCTGGGTTCGCCCAACGAGTGAAGATGCTCTAATGATTACCGCCGTATCTCGCTTACAAATGTTTGTCTGAAATTTCTCACGAAGTTGGCTGCTAATAGTCTGCAGGATCAAATACTACGTTGCATTCACAAAAATCAACATGGCTTCTTAAGAAATAGGACGATCCAAGATTGTTTGGCATGGACATTTGAGTATCTACACTTATGCCATCAGTCTAAGAAGCCAATAATCATAATGAAGCTAGATTTTGAGAAGGCCTTCGATTCAATTGAGCATGAGACTTTGCTGAAAATTATGGAGTGCAAAGGCTTTGACAAAAAAATTGTTGGTTGGGTAAGAGAGTTACTGTCCACTGGTACTTCCTCGGTGTTAAGGATGGCAATGGGTAGGGTATGGGCAGGGTAGAGCAATACCATACCCATACCCGTGTAGCCAATGGGTACAAAAACTTACCCATACCCATATCCGTGGGTATAAAACTTTACCCATACCCTTACCCGGCGGGTACCCGTACCCATTGGGTACCCGGCGGGTATATCCAATAGTATACAAGTTATTCAAAATTTTACTTTCATCAATAGCATATTTGAAAAAAGACAATAATCTCTACTTACTAATAGTAGACGAGTAGATGAAAGTATTAAAGTAAAGTTTAGAAATTGCAATCTCATACTCGTCCCTAGGCTTCTCGGCCGCATAGGTTCAAACTATATAGATAAATTTGACATGTCAGTTTAAACGGGCAGGGTATGGGTATACCCATGGGTACAAGTCTATACCTATGCCCGTACCCGTGACTTAACGGATAGGGTATGGGTATTACCCATGGGTATAAAAGTGTGTCCATACCCTACCCATGCGGGTACGGTACCCGCGGGTATCCGTACCCATGGGTAAAATTGCCATCCTTACTCGGTGTTGTTCAATGGGGTGCCGGGAAAGCAGTTCTTGTGTAGAAGGGGTGTTCCCCAAGGTGACCCCATATCTCCTCTAGCATATACCATTGGATCGGACCTTTTACAGACAGCAGTTAATGATCTTTTTGCTCAAGGTCAAATTCAGCTACCTATTCTCACATCTCATACTGATTACCCTATAGAAAAAAACTGCAGTTGGGGGGAAAAGACACAGCCGGAGAACTCACCGGAAGAAAATGACAAAAAACCACCACATTTAAGGACGAGGGGACACGAAACTACCACGTTACGGTTTTTTGACACATAAATACCATTTTAGAGGACGGGCTGTGACGCGGGGCACTGATTCCTCGTGGCTAGCCCTCTAACCAAGTTTCTGGCAAGTGGGGCCCACTGTCAGTGCACACGTGGCGGGGTGGCGGACGGACCGACCAGACGGCCATTAACGACCGCGTTAGGGCACGGTCTGAGCCGCATTTGAGCTGTCCACCTCGCTTACTCTCGTCAGTTAATCTCCCGCGAGTGCCATGGCGACAGGAGGAGGCGGCGGCTCGCCGGAAGGGCACGGCACCGGGACGATTGGAGGCGGTGGCGGCAGATACGTGAAGCAGGTGCTGTTCGGGCCAGGCTTCAACATGGGCGCCGTCGATTTGGACAGCGACGACGACCGCGAGTCGATGGAGATCTCGCTGCAGCTAGAGCAGTATGGTGCACCGGAGGAGGCATCGTCGCAGCTGGAGCCGGCGAGCCAATGTAGCAACGACCCGCTCAGCCACTACCGCTCCGACTACGGGTAAGGAAAAAGTCACTTCCCCTCTTCTATGTATTGAAATTTGTGGAATATTCAGAACATTAGGGCAATATTCAGTAAATTGTTTTGTTTTATTTCATATTAGGGAACATTCAGAGATGTGGGAACTGTTTATTTAATTTGATGGGGCCAAATTTGTGTCAACAATTATGCGTCGGTCTGATATTAGGTTTCTGAACTTGTTGGGAATGATGGATAAGGAAGGGTATGGGCTGTGTGATTCAATTTATTATGTGAAAAATGAAGGAGAGGGGTTGAATGGCCTAGAATTAATGGACAACAACATTAAGGTGGAAGAAATGCTGAGAAAGTATGAAAGGTCAAGAAAGCTTGTGTTGACAGTGATGAGGGACAAGGCTAAGCAAGCCATTGTGTTGTCCCCTGTGAAGAGCAAGAAGGGAAAACAAAAGTTGTATGCTAGGTCATATCCTAGCCACATTGCAGTTGATCTGGATGAGGAAGAGCATTGTGACAACAACATGTTGCAGACTCAGAATAGTGGCAATTTTCAGCCTCTGTGCACACAGATTGATGAAAATATGCAGAAATCAGCAGAGGAGGGAGAAGATACAGAGGAAGAAGCAGATGCAGAGGAAGAAGAAGATGCAGATGAAGAAGGAGATGCAGATGAAGATGACAGTTGGATGCATCCTTCTAAGTATGATTCAGTTCAGACAGAGAAGTTGAGGAGGAAGGAGGTTGATGAAATGCAGAAAAGAATTGGTAAGAGGAAGAGAAGGGTAGATGAGGATTTGTATGAGGATGAGTCAGAGCCAGAAGATATTTTTGACTCTTATATTCCAGAGGAGCCAGTGAAGAAGACAGTTAAGAGGCAGTGCCCAACAACCAGATCACACTCTCATGCAGAAGTGGCAGTTATGATAGATTGGGCTCCTTCTGATGATGAAGAGGAGTTTGGTTTCCTTGGAGAAGAGGATGATGATGGGTTTGAGCCTTTGCCATTTGTGTTGCCAAATGGGAGGAAGAGCAGAGCAAAAAAGCAGACAGAGAGGGTGTGGTATGATGAGACAAGGGAAAATCCAGAGCAACAATTCAGGTTAAAGCTTTGTTTCAAGGATGTGTATCAGTTCAGGCAGGCACTGTGTAGACTACATATTGTGCAGGTTAGGAATTTCCATTACCACATAAATTGCCCAGATAGGATCATTGTGTGGTGCAGGCCAGAGAAAAAGGAGAAGTACAATTGCCAGTTCTTCATTTCTGCTTCAAAGATAAAGCATGAAACTACCTTCTGCATAAATAAGATGCACTTGGAGCACTGCTGTCCTACTGAACCATCAAGCACCAGAGTTAACAGTAAGTGGCTGAGCAGTGCTTATGTTGACAAATTCAGATCAGACCCAAACACAGGTATTAGATCTTTAGTTGACAAAGCTAGAAAGGACTTTGGTGTATATGTGCCAAAAAGGATGGCATACAGGGCAAAGTCAAAGGCAAGAGAGATTGTTATGGGAGATCACAAGAAGCAGTATTATAGAATAAGGGATTATCTGAAGACTGTTATTGACAAAAATCCAGGATCTAGATGCATTGTCACCATTGAGACTGGCCCAATAGAGGAAGAGAAGGAAGCTATCAAAAGAGGGCAGCAGGTTTTCATTAGTGACAAGCCAAGATTCCATGGGCTTTTCTTTTGTGTCAATGCAACTAGGCTTGGATTTCTTGAGGGATGTAGGCCCTTCATAGGGTTGGATGGTTGTTTCATAAAGCTGACCACTGGAGCTCAAATCCTTGCAGCTACAGGCAGAGATGGCAATAACAACATTTATCCAATAGCTTGGGCCATTGTAGCAAAAGAAGATACTGAGAATTGGCAGTGGTTTCTAGAGCAGTTGAAGGAAGCACTTGGTGGAGAGGAAGGCCAGTTTGGACAGTACACCATCATGTCTGACAGGAAAAAAGGGCTGATAAAAGCTGTGAACACTGTCTTCCCAAACTCACCCAGAGATTCTGTCTTAGACACATTTATGCCAACTTCCAGACTGCAGGATTCAGAGGAGAAGACCTGAAGAAGTGCATGGATAGGGCAGCATATTCTTACACCAAGCATGGATTTGACAAGGCAATGGATGAAATGAAAAAACAGTGTGAGCAAGCTTGGCAGTGGCTTTCAAAAATTCTAGTGCACACATGGGCAAGGTGGGCTTTTGACTCAAACTGCAAGACAGATTTGGTGAACAATAATCTCAGTGAAGTGTTCAATAGATATATCTTGGATGAAAGAAACAAACCAATAGTGACAATGCTGGTAGGGATCTATGACAAGCAAATGGTCAGGTTTGATGACAAGAGAGATGGTGGTAGAAAAGCTAGGTGGGAAATCACACCACATTATGTTGAGAAGCTTGAAATGATGAAAAATTATGCTAGACATTGCATCCCACAAAGAGTAGATGCAGGACTATGGCAGGTAGCAAGTGGTGATCACACATATGAGTTAAATCTAGATAGTAGAACTTGTTCTTGCAGAAAGTGGGATTTAACTGGGTTGCCATGCAATCATGCAATTTCAGCCATCTATAAAGCAGGAAAATATCCAGAAGATTATGTCTCAGATTTCTATAAGAAACCCTACTACCTCAAATCCTATAGGCCTGTGTTCTATCCAATGCCACAGCAGCATGGCTGGACAAGAACAGATACTGAAGACATAATGCCACCTGCTTTTAAAGATCACCAAAAGGGAAGGAGGCAGGAAAAGAGGAGAAAAGGGAAATTTGAGGTCCCTAAACCCAAAGAATCATCTAGGATGGCCACTATCACATGTAGCAACTGCAAATTACAAGGACACAAGTACACAAGCTGTGCACAACCACTCAGACCTGATCTTGCACTTAGGAAAAGCCAGCACAAGGTAACTAAATTATTGCACAAATGATTTCTGTATTGTATTTATATTTTAGTTAATAACTCTGTTATTTGCAGTCAAACATGACCATTCCTGCTGGGGCAGGCCCTAGAGTTGATGGAGAAGGCTCAACTTCCAGGGCACCATCCTCATCTTCTATGCCAAAACAAACTCCCAGGCCACCAAGATCCTCTTTTGTTCCTCCAAGATCAACTACTGATGCATAACCTCCTACTGGTTCATCTCCAAGGCAAGGGAGAGGATTCATGTGTAGGGGTTCGTAGCATGGAAAACAAAAATTTTCTACCGCATACAAACAAACAAGCCAAGATCTATCTACTAGATTGTAGCAACGAGTCGATAGAATAACTCACCCTCGAAGATTCCAAAGTGTTTAACGAGAGCTGATTCTCGTGGGTGATGTAGTCGTACTCTTGCCGATCTCAAGATCGCGTAGACGATCCTTCTGGCGCTGCGTTCCGGCAGCGCTTCCGCAGTCGGTCACACGTTCGGTACTCGACGAAGACCTTCCTCTCCCTTGTTCTAGCAGGCAGCGGAGGTTGTAGCACTCTCCTCGTGATTCCGGCAGCACGACGGCGTGGTACCGGAAGTAGAGGGGAGATCTCGCAGGGCTTCGCCTTAAGCCGGAGCGAGTATGGTGGACTATGAGGGAGGCCTCGGTGATCTAGGGTTTAGACGCACCAAGGAGAGAGGGCTAGGCCGGCGGCTAGGGCTTGGGGAAGCCCAAGTCGGTGGCTAGGGTTTGCCCTAGGCGGCGGCAACAGCAGGAGGTGGTGGCGCCGGCGGCTTAGGGCTAGGGTTTGGAGAGGGCAAGGTGTAGGTCTTGGAGGGGCAGCCCTGCCCCTCCTTATATAGGTGGGAGGGCGCGGCCAAGGGGAGGGGAGTCCCTCCCCAACTCGGCCACCTTAGCCGGCAGTGGAGGGAGAGGGACTTCCTCCCCAAGTAGGTTTCCTACTCTCCCTCCACCAAGCAAAATAGCCGTTTGACTTTTCAAATTGGCGTTTGACTTTTCAAACTAGGATTTGATTTATCCCTTTATTTTGCTCAGCGATGACACCTAGTACATGATGCAACCATTCCAACTTGTTATGACACATTCATGTACCCTTCCCCTCCGGAGTGCCGGACATTCCGGAACCTTCTAGAACATTCCCGATGAAAACACCGGAACCATTCTCCAACCCCGAAACAGGACTTTCCTTATACGAATCTTATTCTCCGGACCATTCTGGATCTCCTCGTGATATCTCGGATCCCATCCGAGACTCCGAACAAAATTCGGTCTCTTACTCATCATTCCATAACTACTCAACAATGTCGAATCCTTAAGTGTGTCTCCCTACGGTTCGTGAATTATGCGGACATGATCGAGACACTTCTCCGAACAATAACCAATAGAGAAATCTGGAAATTCATATGGCCCCCACATATTTCTACGATTACTTTACGATCGAATGAACCACTTACATACGATACCAATTTTCCTTTGTCTCATGATAGTTTACTTATCCGAGGTTTTGATCGTCGGTATCTCTGCATACCTAGTTCAACCTCGTTACTGATAAGTACTCTTTTCCCGTTCCCGTGATATGTGATCCCTTGTGAGGCAGTCACATGCTTGCAAGCTAATTGGATGACATTCCACCGAGAGGGCCCAGAGTATATCTATCCGTCATATGGATGGACAAATCCCACTCTTGATCCATGTGTCTCAACCAATACTTTCCGAACACTCAATGCCACCTTTATAGCCACCCAGTTACGGTGTGGTGTTTGATGTCATCAAAGCATCCATCCGGTCAAGGTGATATGCATGATCTCATGGTCGAAGGAATCAGATTACTATGTATCAGAAAGCATATAGCAATTGAACTATTAAAATGACTTGATCTTTATGCTATGCTTATCTATAGGAGTATGTCCATCATATCATTCTCCTAACGATATGATCTTGTTGTTAATAACATCTCAATGTTCATGATAGGGAAACCACAATCATTTATTAACCAACAAGCTAGTATTATGAAGAGGCTTTACTAGGGACTTCAATTTAAGTTTACAAATCACACAAGTATTAATGTTTCCTTGTTAATACTATTATAGCATGAATGTAAACATTTATCATAAACACAAAGATATAATAATAACTACATTTATTATTGCCTCTAGGGCATATCTCCAACATCATGTCCTACTTCACAGCTGGGGCAAATGCATCCGCTGGTAGGGACTCAAGTAGTGGTCCTTTAGATGGTTGAAGCAAAGTAGTGGTCCTTTAGATGGTTGAAGCAAAGTAGTGGTCCTTTAGTTTCTGTTATTTGCTTGGAGCAAAGTTTCTGATGTAAACCTGTTATTTTGCTGTGGCAAATTGGTGAACCAGTATGTACCTACCTATGTCAGTCTTGTTGAACCAGTATGTCAGTCATGTTGAACCATTATTTAGCTACCTATGTCACTATTGTTCCACCAGTTCATTCAAATGCTTTTGTTGTCATTTATTTTCTTACATGATGTGTGTAATTTCACCATAATTCTGGCAGCTGATCCAGGCCAAAACACATATATTTCAGACCAAAACACATCATTCAGACAATAGTTATTCACATATAAATTCTGGCAGCTCACAGATACTTAAGAATTTAAACCAAAGCTCATCTCATAGTTCAACAAATAAAGCATCAGTCAGACAATAATTGTACTTATTACAACTCACAAACACTTAAGAATTCAGCTCTGAGAGCACCCATCACAGTTCAACAACACATCCTAATTGAACATTACTTAATGAAGATAAAATTACACATCACAAAGATCTTTTATCTCTCTTGAACCTGCTCTTGTAAGCTTCTTTCTGCTTCAACAAGTCAGAAATGATGGACTCCAACTTCCTCTTATCTTCTTTGTACTTGTCCCTATCATTCTCTGCTTTTTCAGCAAGCATTTGTGCATCTTACAGGTTGTTTCATCAGTGATCCTTTTCCCCTCTAATGCAGCCCTAGCATCCATCAATCCTTGTTCAGCTATAGCCTTGTGGGCTAAAGTCACCTGCTTTTCTTCCACTTGTTTAGCTAGCTCATCTTGTGAATTCCTCAGTGTGGAGCTTGTTTATTTTATCTTGATAATCAAACTTCTGCTCCATGAAATTCAGGGATTCAGTGGTCTTGGCTTGCTTAACTTCTCCATACATATCCCATAGCTTGCCTACTGCTTTCATCATAGCATCAGTAGGAACTGGATCAACCCATTGCAGAAAGTCACACTTCAATTCCTCCTAAAATTCAGTGACATTTCAGTTAAAAGAAGAACTAACTATGAATATGAGAGAAAATGGCACAAACATTTGATCACACACCTGCCCTTCACAGCTTAGAAACCTTCTACCAGTGTTGTAGCCCTCAAATCCAACAAATTTAGCCGCCACAAATCCACATTTACAGAGAATGGGCTCAGCCCCATCGTTGGCTAAACCGCACCAATCCGAATCATATATGACATTCATGCTCTAACAAGTGCAAATGGAATAGCAAATTAGACCAGGCTTGACCTAAATAACAATTTCATCACAAACCCTAGAAATAAACAATATGAGCCCGAAAATCCCCAAATCCAGTGGCAAGAACTTACACTCTCGCCGTCAAAGCTCACATCAAGAGGCGATTCGTCTCCATCGGACCACGACACCATGGCGGAAAGGGCAGCGCGCCCTGCTTCTTCACCGGCGTTGGGGAGGCAACAGCGCGACAATGGCGGGCACGAGCAGAACAAGAACAGAGCGAGGGGAATAAGCTCAGATGCGGCGGCGCAACGGTTAAAACCGTGCCCTAACGCGGTCGTTAACGGCCGTCTGGTCGGTCTGTCCGCCACCCCGCCACGTGTGCACTGACAGTGGGCCCCACTTGCCAGAAACTTGGTTAGAGGGCTAACCACGAGGAATCAGTGCCCCGCATCACAGCCCGTCCTCTAAAATGGTATTTATGTGTCAAAAAACCGTAACGTGGTAGTTTCGTCTCCCCTCGTCCTTAAATGTGGTGGTTTTTTGTCATTTTCTCACTCACTGGAGATGGAGAGGGCGATGGTCGGTAGAGGGAGGCAGTGGTGTCCGGGACGGGGAGGCTGCGGTCGGGGCGGCGATGACGGTCACCGCGGCAGCGCGAACGGTGATGGCGGCGATCGAGTGACGGAGGTGCGAGGACAGCCACCGCTGTGAGGGCGTTGACTACGACAACAGGGACGGGGACGGTGGCAGACGACCCAGGCCGCGGGAATGATTGGGGAATTTTTGCGCCTAGGGTTTAAGCCCCACAGCGTGGCACGGGTAAGCCGGCTCACAAACCATTTTGGGGAATTTTATTATTAGCCCCTGGGTGCTCTACCGCAATCTTTTATATCTAAATAGCAATCCCCCACTGCCTTATTTTCCTGGCTTGTCACGCAGCCACGTCGCCCTCTTTTTCCCCGTGTGGAGAGCCTCGCCTCGATGTTGTTAGGGCATGTACAATGCTAGAGAAAGCATGCCTTCTCTTAGCTCTCCACATCATTTAGAGAAGACACAATATATAACTTATACAATGCATTATCTCTTATTGCTATCTCTAGCAATTAATAGAATTAACTATTTTTAGTAAAAAATTGGTTGACTAAGAGAAGACATATGGTACAATGGAGAAAAATAGTCTTCTCTTATTGCTAAGAGATCATCCCTTAGCTAAGTGAAGACAACCCTCTCTCTTGTTTCTCTCTCTTCCAACTAAGCAAAAATCCAACGTGGCGAGCGGAAGGCTGACGTCACCGCATTGTACGTGCCCTTAGTCAACCATCGCTCACAGTAGGTCCTCCGTCGCCGCGACCTTCCGTCGTCCTCGCCACGATTATTCCCACCGCGACGTAAGGCCTCCTCATAAATGCTCCTCATAATTTCCTATTATTAAACTGCTCGATAGAGCTCATCCGCCGCGGCCGCCGTGTCGAGGTTAAAAACCAGCCCATCATATCACCTGCATCAACCATGGAAGCCTCCTCGCGCCACAAACTCCACCAGCGACCTCCACAAACTCCACCAGCGACCTCCACGCTGGTACCTTCCCGCTCCCCGTTCTAATTCCCACGATTTTGCTTGGATTGATTGGATTATTCCTACTACCTCAATGTATTGTTCCAGTCTGGCAGGTTCAGCTCTGGCCGGATTTGATTCCCCTCATCTTTCTTGGATTGATTGGATTCTTCCTACTACCTCAACGTATTGTTCCAATATGGCAGGTTCAGCTTTGGCCAGATTTGATTGAATTCTGCCCTGTATCCGATCTTATTGGATTCGATTTTTCATTCAAGTTGAGATCTGGATGAACTTGATTTCTTTGGAATAAGATTGGATTCTCGATTCTGTCCATACACCTGATTGATTTGGATTTGATTTAATCGATTTTGCCTGCAGGTTAAACTACGACTGGATATGTTTTGTTTGGATTTATTGGTTTGGGTCTGTATGCTCAACATAGGAATCATCGACCATCACCTGTACTACCTGCAGAAGCTGCAGAACACCTTCTTTCATTGATACACAAGATCCAACTGGAGAACTTGAACTTCATAGTGTCAAACGACTTAAGCAAGAGTACGCATGTCCCCTCATATCACATACCAAGTATCACATTCGCCATTCTCATTTGTTTATCCTCAAACAACATTCTAGACAACAACGTAACAACGTTGCAGAAAAAATCTGAGAAAGGGAACATCTAGTGCGTGTAGTTGTCCCTTCTATCCTCCCCTGAAATTTAATTATCACATGTTCCCTTCGAATCTCCCCTGAAATTTATCTATCACATGTTCTCTTCAAATCCCCTCTGAAATTTATTTGTTACATATAATTTGATCCCCTTAAATATTCCATTAAATGCATTTAAAAAAATATATTGACTAGAGACCAAAATAACACCGTTTGCTTCCTTTTTCAGTGAACGACAGCGGCCTCTGGTGACCAAGTAGTGTGCTCCTTGGGGTCACATATTGAAAATCTTGATCTCTTCTTTACCATGGTTTACTGTTTTTTTAAGTAATCTATTCCCCTCCTTCTGATCTAATACTATCCAGGTTTGTTTTTCTTTATATTCCATTCCTTCCATGCAATGTTCTATGTTTATTTTTACACTATCCTCACAAATTCTACGACAATATTTTCTTACACAAAGACAGCGGTGCTCCTTCATTATATTAAGGAGGAATACATGGTTTGCAGAAATTACACAACAAGACAGAAGAATAAACTGAAAATATAACAACTAGGCGGGTTGCGGGGGAAACTCTCTAAAGATCGGCATGTTTCTTACGCCTCTCATGGCTAGCAAGCTGAAGAAAAATTATGGATAGAATAACTACATCAGCATCACACCCCATGAATCAGTGTGGATCAAGGGGCTTCCAGGCAAACAGTTTTAAGTTATGACTCTATCTAATTTCCTTAACTATGAATTGCTTCAACTTAGTAGGGATTTTAGTACTATCCAGTATTTTTCCTGGATTGTGACATACAGTTGTAGATCAATTTTATATGATAGTACATCTTATTCGTTGAAGCCAAAACGACTTTGAAGTACTGTCCATAATCGTTTTCTCAAAATTATTCCTTTATTAATTTATATTGCTTTTCTAAAACAATCTTTTATGATTCTTGATTTTCTTGACACGGTCAGCCTTTTTTCCTTCCACGTGCATGGCTAAATTTCATGAAAATTAGATTCTTCTTACCAAAGGTTGCACCGCATCAAAAAAATGTTTATTTACATATTTATTAATGGGTTATGCTAACCACGTTTTGGCAACCGGCTCATAAACATCTTTTCTGTGAATTGTACACAAAATCTCAATAACTGATGGTCTTCAACATAGGGTTTCCACAGCAACGCGCGGGGTATCATCTAGTTATAAGAACAAGTAGAACCAGCGGTCCTAATTCTTTTTACCCGCCTTCAGTTTGGTCCTAGTTCTTTCAAAATGTATCTAGGTCCTAAATCTTTCGTAAATGATTATGCGAGGTCCTAAACGGTTTGACCGATGTTGACCGGTGCCACGCCAAAAGTGAGGCCTACGTGGCGTACTAGCCACCCTGCATATTTGCGAATAGACCCCTAAGGTTGTATTTCTTCTTCTCCAAATTCACTGTCTTTGCATGGTAGACCGGCGGTGGAGGTGCAACTCTGGTGAGGCGATTGCCGTGAGGATGGAGCCCATGAGTTTTTGCCCCTGTTCATCCATGTACCTACCTCATCCATCGTGCTCACACAAGCAATACTAGATCCCAGCAAATGTGCGCCGTGATCCTGCCTTGTCGGGCTGCACACCACTCCCATGCGCGTGTTGCCAGAAGGATGCACGCCGCTCCAACGTCTGCAACCAGACAAGTTGCGTCATTGAGTCGTACCTGACGTTCTCTGCTGTGCGTGCGGCGGTGAGGTGCACGTCACGAGCCGCAACTGCTATACTCACATCTTGGCTCCGCTTATGCCGCATGGCGGCAAGTTCCTACGCGGGTCGGAGGGGGTGCGCTCTCCGGGTCCAGGTCGTCTCCATGTCTCTCTACATGACTATGCACCTCGGAAGGTGGCAGCTCATTGCACCTGCGTCCACTAGGCCACTGACACGCTCTGGCGTCTTGATTCATGCGCTATGCGCGGTGCCGACGAGGTCAGTCGTGAACTGTTATTGAGGGCCGGGGCAAGTGCTCAAACATGAGCATGGCCGACGGGTCGACGTTCATCAACACCCATAGCCTTGCGCCTCTCCTGCAGCCGAGATCTGGCCAATGCGCGGCTCCAGTTCTGTGTCGATGAGGAGCATGATGGCGCCGATCAAGATAACGGTCGTAGGTGTATATGACCGTGTATCTAAGTAGAATAAATAGTGAATCGCCCAATCGACTCTAACCTCCCAACGTCGCAGGCCGGCATGTCTCGTGCATTGCTATGACTAATCTATCACCTAGCTTGGTGGTTTGCACGTGTGTGTTGTTAGCTAGTACTAATTGATCAGCTAGCTAGCTTTGATTCGTACCTGCGAGGACATCGGTGAGCGCAAGCGTAGCGGAACGACATGAGGTAGTCCTGCGCCATGAACATTGGCGACAAAGAGCGGAGATGGAAAAGAACTAGGAGCCTAGGAATTAGAACCTCACATCTTATAAGAGGCCATCCATAAATTTTCCCAACTTCCTGATAAACTAGTTATTAGACTCATAGTTGTATACGGCAAGGATTCGTATATAAGTCAAACTGTACCTGTACCTACCCATAACTCATATATATATATACGGGAGACGCCGGCCGTACGGGTGTGTGCGATCTACCCCTAGTACTACTGATTTTGTCATGGTATCAGAGCTGAAGATTCAGGACCCGTGATGACTACTTCGTCTTCGATCTCGAGTTCTTTCTCTGGCAGCTTGATCTCAGACAACTCGCGCTCGCTCAACTCCGGCGCTAGGAACTCTGTTTCTGCTGGGATCCCGTCCTCCACGATGGCTTCGGTTATACCGTCGTCGCCAATCAGCCTCTCCAACAAAGTTACTCTGAAGCTAAACACCGGAAATTACCTGTACTGGCGTGCTCAATTCCACCCGATCCTCCGCAGTAATCGGCTCATGGGATTCGTGGATGGATCGCTCCCCTGCCCAACGGAGATGATCCCCAACCCCGATGCTGCTAAGGATGGTGCTACCCCTACCATACTGAACCCACTCGTGACTGCCTGGCATCAACAAGATCAAGAGATCCTGTCCGCGATCGTGTGCTCTCTCTCTGAGGATGTGATCGGGCTGGTGATGCTAGCTTCTACCTCTCGCGAGGCATGGGAAACTCTGTCTGCTAGCTTCTCGTCACAATCCACGGCACGGATGATGCAGATACGTGGAGAATTACAGAAGGCGAAGAAGCTGGACATGAGTGTTACAATGTTTTACAACAAGGTCAAGCAATTGTCTGATACGCTTACGGCGATCGGACAACCTCTTCGCCCCGAGGAATTTACTGCATACTTGTTGGCAGGGCTTGACAGTGAGTATGATGCCCTAGCACAGATCGTCAGTGCCCGCAGTGTCTCCGACCCTATGCCTATCCGTGACTTATACGTGCAGATGCTTAGTACCGAGCAGCGCGTCGAGGCCAGGAAGGCAGACCTTGCTGCTGATATGCATATGGCGCATTACAGCACCAAGTCTGGTGGACGGGGGATGCCGTTTCAGCCAGCGTACCGCCCCGATCAGCGCATGTCAGGGAAGCCCGTCTACACCAACAAACCGGGTGATTGTCCCTTTACTTCTGGAGGTGGCAACGGCAATAATTATGATCGTCGTGGTCCTCCTTCAGGTGCTCCTTCTGGTGGTGGTGGAAGTCGACCTACCTGTCAAATCTGTGGAAAGCTAGGTCATGTTGCTTCTTGTTGCTTTAAGCGATACAGTCGCACTTATCTTGGCATTGGCAATGATGGACGGAACATGGAACGTCAACTTGCTGCGTTTTCAGCTACACATGGCTCTACTCCATCTTATCCGGTTGATCCCAGCTGGTACGCGGATACTGCAGCAACAGACCACTTCACCAACGACCTCGACAAACTTACTATGAGGGAGCAATATCATGGCAAGGACCAAGTCCAAACTGCCAACGGTACAGGTATGCGCATTACACATATTGGTCAATCCATAATTCCTACACCATCCCAACCTTTACATCTCAAAAATATCCTGCATGTTCCCTCCGTTACTCGCAATCTTCTCTCGGTCAAAAAGTTTACTCTTGACAACAATATCTTCTTTGAATTTCACCCTTGGTATTTTCTTGTTAAGGACCGAAATACGAGGGAGGAACTTCTTAGAGGGGGATGTCGTGGAGGTCTCTATAATCTTGACGTGTCATCCGTGAAGCAAGTTTTCAGCGGTGTCAAGGTGTCACGTGATCAGTGGCATTCTCGTCTAGGTCATCCAGCCATTCCCATAGTTCAGCATGTTTTACGTCGCCATGAGCTTTCATCAGTGTCAGTCAATAAAACTGTAGTGTGTGATGCTTGTCAACAAGGCAAGAGTCATCAGTTACCTTTTTCTTTGTCTACTCATGTTACTACTACTCCTCTTGAGATTATATATTCAGATGTATGGGGACCTGCACAAACTTCAGTTAGTGGACATCAGTTTTATGTCAGCTTTGTTGATGCTTATAGTCGTTTTACCTGGCTTTATCTTCTTAAACATAAATCTGACGTGTTCCAAGTTTTTCTTCAATTCCAACAACATGTTGAACGTCTACTAAATAAGAAAATTATACATGTTCAAAGTGATTGGGGTGGCGAGTATCATCGGTTGAATAAATTCTTTTCTGATATTGGTATTTCTCATCGTGTCTCTTGTCCCCATACTCATCAACAAAACGGCACCGCTGAACGTAAACACCGTCATATTATTGAAACTGGGCTCACTCTTTTAGCACACGCCTCCGTCCCTTTTCGTTTTTGGAGTGATGCTTTTTCTACTGCTTGTTTTCTCATTAATCGACTTCCTAGTCGTGTCATTGATATGCAAACTCCGCTTGAGCGTCTCTTAGGTGAAACACCGGACTATAATTTCTTTAAGGTGTTTGGTTGTGCATGTTGGCCCTTTACACTACTTTCTTGGTATTGAGGTACATACCCAGGGTCGTGGTGATTTACTTATGAGTCAACGCAAATATGCGTCTGAGCTATTACAACGTGCTGGTCTTCTTAAGAGTACTCCCATGTCGACACCTATGGCTTCTACTGATAAGCTCTCAGTCACAGATGGTGCTCTTTTGTCAGCTGAGGATTCTACTCGCTATCGCAGTGTTGTTGGGGGCCTCCAGTATCTTACCATGACACGACCAGATTTGTCTTTTGCGGTGAATAAGGTGTGTCAGTACCTTCATGCTCCTCGGTGCACTCATTGGTCGGCGGTCAAGCGTATCTTACGTTATGTAAAAGGCACTTTATCCCATGGTCTTCTACTTCGGCCCTCTACTACAGCTCCAGATCTTTTGTCTGCCTTCTCAGATGCGGACTGGGCTGGCAATTCTGATGACCGGCGATCCACGGGGGGTTTTGCCATCTTCTATGGTGGTAATCTAGTTTCCTGGAGTGCAAGGAAACAGGCTACAGTTTCTCGCTCAAGTACGCTCAAGTACAGAGTCCGAGTACAAGGCTATTGCTAACGCCACTGCTGAACTTATCTGGGTACAAGCTCTTCTTGATGAACTTGGGATATCTCAGAGTCGTCCACCCATTCTCTGGTGTGATAATATTGGAGCAACGTACCTTTCTGTCAACCCAGTGTTTCATGCTCGCACTAAACATATTGAGGTTGATTTTCACTTTGTCCGTGAACGGGTTGCTCAGAAGTTGCTTCAAATACGGTTTATCTCCTCCAAAGATCAATTAGCTGATATATTTACCAAGCCTCTTCCGCTGCCATTGTTTACTGTTTGTAAGCGCAATCTCAATCTTCATGGACCAGTTGAGATTGAGGGAGGATGATAAACTAGTTATTAGACTCATAGTTGTATACGGCAAGGATTCGTATATGAGTCAAACTATACCTGTACCTACCCATAACTCATATATATATACGGGAGACGTCGGCCGTACGGGTGTGTGCGATCTACCCCTAGTACTACTAATTTTGTCACTGCCACATGTCTAATGTTGATGTGGCCCGGTCAACGTGGGTCAAACCAATTTAGGACCTCGCGTAAATCACTTACGAAAGATTTAGGACCTAGATATGCATTTTGGAAGAACTATGACCAAACTAAAGGGCACCAGAAAAGAATTAGGACGGTTTACTCCAATTATAATCTTCAGGGTTTGTTGTGAAAAAAAAGGCGGTGAAGTGTGGAAGTGAGTGGAGCCCTAATAAAGAGGAACAGGGTCGGATCGGATCCCCAAGCGACTCCTCGGTTTGCCCTCGATCGATTTCCAGTACGGAGCAGAAGAAGGCTGTGGCGATGGCGGCGCTCCGACACGCGGCGAGTAGGATGCTCGCCGGCCAGGCACCGCAGCCGATCTACAGGGCGGCCGTCGGGGAGCAGCAGCAGCGGCGCCTACTGCCAACGGTCATCCCCAGCAGCTCGTCCGCCTATCCTCGCCGATTTTCCTCGATGCAGGTACTCGAGCTCGGTTCCTTCTGTCGCCGCTTGCCGATTTCCCCCTTGATTGCTGGACTGGGGCTAGTTATAACTGCCGAAATGTATCTGTTAAATTTTTATTGGCAAACTAGCTACTACACTCTTTTTCTGAACAAACCAAGTAATCTTGGGAGGAGATCCCTCATCGCAAATGAATCTTCAAACAGCCAGGTCCACGGCGGAATCGTAACAGGCCGTTGTTATCACCAAAATAATTAGGCAGTGCAGGCTTGTAGCTTGTGTAACAGATAGTAGCAGCAACTTGCAATTCGTTTTTGATTCACTTCTCAAGATGTAATCCAAGATTAACAGGCTTTGCTGCAATTAGTAGATGCCAACTTAGCAGGGATCTCAGATCAACAATCTAGCTAAACACATCCTGAAAAGATCTCTGAAAGCTGCGATTTCTTTGTTAGAACCATCAAGACTCTAGGTTTGCCACAAAAAAAGGGCCAATTTACTGTTACCATGGTTACTCTAGCTTATCTCCTTGCGTTTGTATTGTTTCAGCATGGCGAAGATGACCCGCTGACCGTTGAGGAGAAGATCAGGATCTATAAAAGAGGCGCTCACGTGATCTACAGGACAACAAAGGCAGTTGGTACAATTGTGGGTTGCTGTTTTGCTATTAAGATATCACTCACTCTGATGTTCACACCTGTACCGGAGTTATTGTCTTCTGTTGAGGAGTCGAAGAAGAAAGCACAGGATATGGTGAGAAGCTACGGACTCTGATCTAACTTTTAAGTAGCTACTGTAATCTGCTTTTGTTTGATGGCTAACTTGTTATTACGGTTCAGCTGCGGGAGTTGTGGGACAACGTAAGTACTTAAAGCATGCTAGCGAAGACAATATGCAGTTACATATGAACAGTATTGAGCTACAGTTATCGAGATGGCAAGAGATTTGTTTGGCCTAAATAATATAGCCCAGAGTTGCCAGATGCAGCGTTTTTTGATCTTTTGGCATGCTGTCCATGTTGCCAGATGCAGGCCTACTCCTACTAACCACTATTAGTGCACATGTTGTGCCTACTTTAGCTTTTACAAGTTACTTTGCCAGACTGTTAAGTTGTAAGACTATGTGGTAGCTTCTATCAAACAATCCGGTCGTTAACCTATCATTTGCCTAGAAAGTTATTAACACGACATGCATGATGTTCTGGCCCTTCAGATTCTGAGGTTCCAGTTTACTTTCTCGCAATTTAGCCTTGTCTTTACTCGATGGATGTTTCTCCTCAATTGTTCAACAACATTGTATTTTATTTGCATGGTGATGGTTCAGCAACTTCGTAAGCAGGTATGTTTGTCATTTCTGGATTGTCTCTTGCTGTCTTCAATTATCGTATTACTATATATAGTGCCCACTAGGCTATCATTAAGATTTGTGTATCTTAGATATACTTTCTTCCGTTTGATATTATGCACATACTTTACCTAACTGAACACATGACCTGCCCATTTCTAAATATGTAGGCGCCCGGACATCTTAGAGAGTCCATTTTAGTCCTATTGGGTTCCTTATATCTGGGAAACTTCAATGAAGTATAAGTATGCATTGCAATCTTTGAGCCGATAGGTTATTTGTGCGGTCAGAGATTTCCAAAGATTTATTGTCCAGCTGATATACTGGAAACTGCAGTACCCTTTACTACAAATAGGAGAGAGTGGTTGTATAAATTGATCTAACTGTTGATTAGTGTGTGCAGTTTAGTCTTTTTCGGTAACATCTTTTTCCACTGTGGTGAAGCTACTAGTACCTTGCGTGGGCCAAGCATGTTTGACTAATCAAAACATGAAGAAAATAGAGCCCTCTTGTCATTTACAAGTATACTTCTTATAGTCTTATATGATTTCTTCATGTTTTGATCCCACATATTAAAGCACATGGAAACTTTAATCCCACATGTACGAATCATGGTAGGATTTTATGGTATATAAAAAATGTCAGATTCAAATAGCATGCACATCTCGATGAACAAATAGGAACACTATCCAAAAGTAAATTCTGTAAGCACAAAAAAGAATGATTTTCTCATGTATACAATATGGAGTTGCAGAGTAATTAAAAAGCAATAAATATAAGACCGATAGTGGAATGTATGAGATTTATCCATAACAATTGGATGAACACTTGTGAAATGGAAGGTTATCCTAACTCCTTAAGAGATTCTACATTGGTGTTACTAAGATTAACTTAATTCACTTCATGATAGCTTGCATCATTATTAGTCCTATGGGATGGCAAGGTTCTGGACATGATGGTAGAGGATGAGGAACTACTGGCACATGCTTCAACTGCTACTGCGCCAACCATTGTCCATGACAAGGTGGATACTGCTAATCATGCATAATGCCGTTTTAAGGTGGACACTGCTAATCATTCAGGACTGCTTTGGTAAGGGTTCTTCTTGGTCAAAACTAAGACGGCGTGCTATTGCATCGGTTTATTTCAAGGTATTGTCGGGCCAGTGTGTGGTTGTTGCTTTTTTTTGTTATATCTATGCTGCTGTTCCATTTCAGCTTCTTTGAAGCTTGTGCTGGCAGGAAAAAAAAGAACAATGGACTGGTTTTCCTCGAGGGGCAGTTGTCGTGTTGTTACAGGAATTGCATTATTATGTGGAACTCTGCCATCCCCTACCGGACGTCATATCATTGGCTCTATATATGAAAATATGATGATGAATCTGTTCACCGGTATGGAGTTTACCCTGGCAATGAGCCCAAGTTGCCTGTTAAGCTGTATTTCGATCAGTCCGTTTAGAATCAATGAATCATCTCCCCAGCTACACGCCATCAGCTTATATGGCTGTAACGCGGCTCTTACCTACTTAACCAACACAGGTTGCACAAAGCCTCTGGAATGATAGATGATGTGGAGAGAAAACATGGAGAGAAACTTCATGAATTCTCTGAAGAACAAGATGGTTTAGTGACTGGCATTCGGTGCAAAGCGTGGCAATTCAATTTCAGAAGATGACTTGTTTGCTACTCCCTCCGTACCCAATGATACAGAGGGAATACTTATGAGATGGCAAACACAATACACCAATTTGAAACACATAAGATGGTTCATGACCTTTTTTGAGACACCTTCCTTTGAAAATTACGCTAAAATAACACACCTCGTCCGTTAATCAAGTTGAGGATCTGAGAGCGCATTTTCTTTGCTCGCAAGCTGAAGATCATGGCTCGTTACAAATGTACCAAAGCTGAATTCGCAGGTGTAAACCGGACAAGTTCAGCTCAACTGGTCATAGTGTGAGCCAAATACTAGTACTATTAACTACTAGGTCCATGCATAATGCTAACGTGGTTCAGCAAACCAGATAATCACTACAGGTTTTGTATTTCTAGCAAAAGAGATAATTTTTGCAGGTTCTCAATTTAGACAAACAGGATTGTTTCTAGAGGTTCACTTCAAAGTTGACAGTCGCATCCACCTGGACCAACAAATACGAAATTGGCACAGAAATGACGCCACGGTGCTGCTACTTCTTCACCTTGGTTGCTGTCAAGCAACTTGGGATGCCTATGAAGGTGAAGCAAACAAACTCACCAGAATCTTACTTTTAATGCTCATCATCGCAAATACAAAACTATTACTCCTACTTCTCAGCTAATTCAGAAGAGTCACTTCAGTATCGAAGTTGAGCAACTTATTCCAGAATCCAAAATGAATCATTTCAGCAATACCAGAAAAAAACCCGGTATGGAAATAGAATGAAGAGAACTGGAATGAAGTACTGTTTGTACTGGAAAACTTACAGTGAACTATTAAGGTCTTTAACAGACAATGCCAGCTTAGGAAAAACAAATATTCAATGATTAATGCCTCCATCAAAATAAAAACTATTATGGAGTTACACTTTTACATGGTGTTCACTTGTATATGAGGGGCACAGGTAATATCGACATCTCAATTTGGAAATTAGAAGAATGGTTGATAATAGGTCAAGGAATTGAAATAAAGGAAACTCCCACGATAAATGCATCATATACACGGGATTAGGATCTGAAGCTAGATGACAGCTAATGAAATCAGGAGCAAAGGTTGGCTATAGAATAGGCTTATGGAACGAGAGGTAACTTGCTGGTTACTGCCCTCTTTTATCAAACCAACGGTGGGTACCAAACACAAAACCACTAATGTCCCTCCTGGTTCACCCTCTTAATCATTTCCTATATCAAAATGCTTACACTTACTACTAGAATCTATTCCAACCTCCAAATCATCAAAGTGAATTGAAAATCCAACCACTAAGCAGGGTCGATATTGGTTGCTGGAAATCAGCTTGTTTCCAGGCCAAGGACGGTCCATGTTCCTATATTTTGCCAAAAACGTTTTTATGAATCCTGGCTAGCAGCTACTCCTACATACTAAGTGTTGAAGTCATGTCAAATTTGTGTATAGGCTACGGTTGGACTAGATTACGCGGTAGGTTAGGTGTTAGAATCGAACACTTGTGACCTGGCCTAATATGATATTAGCTAAAATAGACCAAACACGGGGCTGGTAGGTTAGATACGAGATTACATTGGAGGATGGTCAGGCACCCGTGGTAGGGGCGTTGTACCGGTGTAGCTTTGGTGATCGTCTTGTGGCTGTTGACCTCGGTAGCCTTGTCGTCGATGTTACTATGACAATACATGGGGAGGAGCACCTGTTAAGCATATCCCTAGACGTTGATCGCTAAACCGCGTTACCAAATATCGTATGCCATCTAATTTCTGTGATTATCTAATCATGTATTATGCTAACATTAGATCGACTAATATATGCCCTGGACATAATCTAGCGGATGCTTGGCAAGCACATAAAACTAAAGTGATGCCAAGTGGTCAGATATAGAGTACGACAACATTGAATAAGGGAACACTTTTGTAGATTTGTACCCTCTGTTAGAAATGAATATGGAGCATAAAGGGTAGTACAAGTGAAAAATGGAGATAAAAACAAACAACACTTCACAAAGAAGAAATTACAAGCTTTTGAAAAGAAAATACACATTATTTTAAACAAATTTTGGGAGTACATAGTATATATTACTCCTTCTGTTCCTCTCATATTATAAGATGTTTTGTAAAATGCACTTCATAAAAATATGCTCAAACCAAAAAACTCCGATAACAAAATAAGTGAAGAGAGACAAGAGATTGAAAGGAAATGAATGATTCTATTGATGTAACCCGCTCTATGTAATCAATCGCCAATGCATTATCACCTAAATTATCTTCATAAAAACGGAATATAGGAAGCACTTTAGCATATACCATATCAAGTGCTTTAGTTCTACATGAAAGTTTCTCAGTCTAAGCATCATTTCATCAGCGCCATGAAAAGCACAAATTCTATAATTTTCAAGCTAGCATAGAGTTAACATTATAATTTCCTAGTATAGGATCGTCACTATGCTCACATTGATAAGTAAGGTGATCCATGGCTTCACATACTGTACATACGAACTCACAGTTAACGTGTAAAAATAATGGATGCCTTTCCAATTGTTCCAACATTTTCTTCACCATCCCATATTGTGTAGCCAGGATTGACAAACTTTTATCCTTCATCTCCTCCATTGCTTGTATCATCTGTTCAACAGAAGTTATCTCGAAAGACATGATTAATAATAGATATCTTTATAAATAATTTTTTATTTTTTATTTTCATATAAATAAGAGCATTAAGATAAATAACAACAAACATAAATAAACTATATACAAGTGGGCAGGCAATGACCAAGCGCTTTGCTCCTCGGAAACAATGCCAATTTGATGGTTGAGTTTCCTGTATAAACAACGGAGTTATTGCAGTACTTGTAACAGAAAATATACTTTAGAAGAGTGTCCCTTTAAAGCTTTGCAGAATGGAAGCCACACAACTGCATTGTCAGCGCATTTGTGCTCGCACCTAAATCGGGTTTGAAAATAACCTATTCTACAAGTTTCTAGCATAGCTGAAGTAAAGAGTGGTTTGAAGTAACTAACAAATAAGAATGAAAGTAGTAAAAAGTAAACTAAAACTGAAAGTATAAGAGATTAAGCTAAACATGTTATGGGGAGGGTAGGGGGCTGGAATCACTGCTAGCATCTATAGAACATGATAAGGATAAGTTGTATATTTGTGCATAGGCGGAGTCCAAAACAAGGGTGGTTTTCATATGCCTATGTACTCACACCCCTCACTACCAATTCTAATGCTCCATAAGAACCTTTCTCACAATCACTTGTAATTAGTTGCAACCGCATGTGGTCACAACTGGTTCATGTTACTTCCGCCAGAATACACAAGCAGTTAAGTGTTATCCCATGATTGTGGCCATAAGTATTGTGGATCTTCGTTATTCCCTCATTAATGCATGACTAAGTAAGGAATGCCTATTCTCATTTCATGTCCGCCCACATCCATCGTACAAAACGATGACCTCATTCATGTCCCTGAAGGGCAAATACCATGCAGTCAATGTTCACATATTATCATGAAGAACATTACTGCACATTTATACAAAGCATATTTATTTCAACTCATTGTGGTTCTAGGGTTCATCCATATCCCCAACTAAACTAGATACTTAGACATGTGGGCACATACAATACATCATATGAATAAACATGGATGAATACATGAAGTGATACATGTAGGGATCCATAACAGTTTGGGATTACAATGCTATGGATGAAGGATTCATGATGGTGAACTTATTGTTCCAAGACTTCTTCACCTCTTCCTTGGATGGTGTGGAGGTACTGATGGAGATGTACATCTGATGATGGAATTATGGCGGTGGTAGGGATTTGTCGTGGAGAATGGTGGTGAGGCCTGCTGGCAACGGCGGATCTACATGGGCATAGGGGGTGCACAGGACACCAGGTGGAAGTTGTTTTCTTTGCAAACCGACAAATTTTCACCATATGTGCACCCATGAAAAGATGATTTTTATCTAGTATGGCACCTGTAGGCACCCTACTTCTGAATGCTCTTGCTCCGCCACAGCCCGCTGGCGACTAGGGTCCCCCCTCCTTAAATAGGCATCTGCACACCGGTTCAAGGTTTTTGGGGAACTATACTTCGAACATGCCCTTGGGAGTTGGGACCTTAAAAATTGAGGTTAGGTTTGATGTCGTGAACCCGTTGGAGGATGGTATGGTCGCCAGTACGATCATCAAGTTCGTTCCAGCGCTCGGTATTGTTGCAAACGCCTTATCATATTTTGGGTGCTATTTCCTCAAATGAACTCCAATTGAGGTGTTCTTGGGCTACACTGACTCGTATGGACGACGGCTATGACACGACCTTGGATATTAATTTTGTGTTGACGGAGTAATACCACTATTCAACACTTCATATGGCTAAGTATGGTGTCTATTAACTCCTCCATATTGCATCCTTTTGGCTTCTTTCACCTTGCTTTGTCCATAAATCATCAATACACCTACACACATCAAAGCCAAGGAAAATTAATAAAATCCTAATAAAAACTAATACTTGTGCAATACTCTCATGGAAATGAGTGGGAACAAGTAATCGTGCATAATAGACATAATAACTGCTAGATAAAGCATGATATGGATGGTTTTATAAACAAAAAGTTTTCTTAAAACACTACATAAAATCCACTCGGCATTCATATTGTTCACAAAGGCATGATCATATTCTTTGGATCTTTAGATATTTAACTATGAAAGTGGAGTTAGTGGTCATAGTCTTTCATCTCACTTTCTATCCCCTCCTAAGGATCACCCCAAATTATTAGGTACCTTTAGATCTAATATGTTACACCCCCTAGACCACTCATTCCCGCAAATTAAAGATACCTCATACGGTTTAGCGATGTAAAGAAAGGCAAGAAAGATAGCAAAATTTGTTTTAATTAGGAATAAAAAACATGACCTATAATTAGGGTTTTGTTTGGAAAGGAAATGAGCAATTAGAAAAGAAACAATGACTAAAAGAAATGTTTATTTTGGAGGAGAAACCAAGCATTTCTATACATACACATGGTGGTGTAAGTGTGAGGTTCTTCAAATGTCTTCACAAATCTCTTTTCTTCCTCAGCAGCACGTGGATATAATTTATTGTCTCAACAACAACACTATATCATTTTCTTTTGAGAAATACAGTACAAACGCTTACGCTTACAAATACAAATACATAACGTATAAACACTAACCCAACAACGCTACACCTATTTAATGGGTATGGGTATTCAATAAAACAGGGTGTTATACGGATCATGCTCACAACAAGGAGAAGGTGCAAGTCTAGTCAAAAAAGAGAGGATAAGGTGCAAGTATATTTCATTAAGGGAAGTACTATGCATGGAGAAATTTGACAGTTAATTTCGAAAAAAGAGCCGCTAAGCAGATGGATCTATGCCTAGCCCAACCAGATCTTTTCTGCCCTGCACACTCGTAACACTCCAATTTTAGTTAAATACTAAATTAGGGTTTGTTTGTGCATTCACGAGCATCATATTTAAAAATGCATGCAAGAAAGAAAAAAAAAGTAAAACCCTAATCCCCTCTCTCTCTTTGAAAACCTTTCAAATAGTTTTGAGTATTTTGAAAACTACCAAAAATTGGAACCCAAACTGAATAAAAGGGCCCCACAGTATTTCATATAGTTTTATAAGCCTTTGGTATTTTCAAAATAATGTTTCAAACAGAAAAGAATTTGAATCTACAAACATAAAATGGAAAACAGGAAAGGAAAAGTTTTCAGGAAATAAAAACAACTCAGTCCAGGTCGGCCCACCTTCCCTCTTCTCTCTACACGCCGCCCTTGCGCGCCCACAGACAGCCACCCGCGGCCCATCTTGGCCTGCCTCCGGCCCATACCGTTTCATCGCTATATCGCCGTCGTCCACCTCGCGCCGTGCCCGAAGCAGCCCGTTGTCGCCGCCGTGTCGCTCGCTAGCGCCAAGATGCCCGCCACCGACGCCACCGACGTCTACAAGTACCCCGATGCCGCCTTGGAGAATCCCTAGCACGTCTCTCCCTCCCCTAGTCTTATCTTCCCCCTCATGTGCGCCTTTCTTACTCTTTCCCTGCGGACCCGAAACCCTAGCCAGCAACTGTCGTGTCGTGCCGCCGTCTATGGCCTCCCCTCGCCCATCTAAGGCCACCATCATCTTCCTACCCACTTCCCCTTGACCCCTGCTTCCTCCTCACTGAAGCATGCAAGTCGGGAGGCTCCCAGGCACCGCAATCGGAAGCTCCTCCTGAGCTCTGGACATCGTCTCCGCCATCGATTACGGCCGTGTCCGAGCTCGCCTGGCCGAGCCGACCCCTTTCCTGCAACCGTGGTGAGCCATTGATTCCCAGGAACATCTCTGTTCTCTCTCTCTCGCCCTCTATCATGCCAGCGCTATGTGCCGCCGCTCGCCGTCGCGCCTCCTGTGACCTATTTCCAGAGGCGCCGCCCTCTTTCGGTCCCTAGCGAAGTCCTTGTTCGAATGTGTCTAGTCCTGCAGCCCCTCTCTGTAGGGTTTCGTAGCATGGAAAACAAAAATTTTCTACCGCATACAAATAAACAAGCTAAGATCTATCTACTAGATTGTAGCAACGAGTCGATAGAATAACTCACCCTCGAAGATTCCAAAGTGTTTAACGAGAGCGGATTCTCGTGGGTGATGTAGTCGTACTCTTTCCGATCTCAAGATCGCGTAGACGATCCTTCCGGCGCTGCGTTCCGGCAGCGCTCCCGCAGTCGGTCACACGTTCGGTACTCGACGAAGACCTTCCTCTCCCTTGTTCCAGCAGGCAGCGGAGGTTGTAGCACTCTCCTCACGATTCCGGCAGCACAACGGCGTGGTACCGGAAGTAGAGGGGAGATCTCGCAGGGCTTCGCCTTAAGCCGGAGCGAGTATGGTGGAGTATGAGAGAGTCCCTCGGTGTTCTAGGGTTTAGACACACTAAGGAGGGGGCAAGCCGGCGGCTAGGGTTTAGCTAGGCGACGGCGGCGGTTTGCCCTAGGGCCAGCGGTGGCTATGGAGGCGGCGGCGGCTTGGTGCTAGGGTTTGGAGGAGAGGATCTTGTGTGTCTCTAGGAGGGAGCCCTGCCCCTCCTTATATAGGTGGAGGGGCCGGCCGACCAAGGGGAGGGAGAGGAGTCCCTCCCCAACTCGGCTTGGGTGGGCGCCGCCGGTTGGAGGAGGGAACTCCTCCCCAACTCGGTTTCCCCTTCCTCCTCTTTTCCTCTTTCCAAATTTAGCCGTTTGACTTTTCAAACTTGCTATTTGACTTTTCAAACTAGGATTTGAATTAATCCTTTATTTGGTTCAGCGATGACACTTAGTACATGATGCAATCATACCAACTTGATACAACACATTCATGTACCCTTCCCCTCCGGAGTGCCGGACATTCCGGAACATTCTAGAACATTCCCGATGAAAACACCGGAACCATTCCCCAACTCCGAAACGGGACTTTCCTTATATGAATCCTATTCTCCGGACCATTCCGGATCTCCTCGTGATATCCTGGATCCCATCCGGGACTCCGAACAACATTCGGTCTCTTTCTCATCATTCCATAACTACTCAAACAACGTCGAATCCTTAAGTGTGTCTCCCTACGGTTCGTGAATTATGCGGACATGATCGAGACACTTCTCCGAACAATAACCAATAGAGGAATCTGGAAATTCATATGGCTCCCACATATTTCTACAATTATTTTGCGATCGAATGAACCACTTACATACGATATCAATTTCCCTTTGTCTCACGATAGTTTACTTATCCGAGGTTACGATCGTCGGTATCTCTGCATACCTAGTTCAACCTCGTTACCGATAAGTACTCTTTTCTCGTTCCCGTGATATGTGATCCCTTGTGAGCCAGTCACATGCTTGCAAGCTAATTGGATGACATTTCACCGAGAGGGCCCAGAGTATATCTATCCGTCATATGGATGGACAAATCCCACTCTTGATCCATGTGTTTCAACCAATACTTTCCGAACACTCAATGCCACCTTTATAGCCACCCAGTTACGGTGTGGTGTTTGATGTCATCAAAGCATCCATCCGGTAAAGGTGATATGCATGATCTCATGGTCGAAGGAATCAGATTACTATGTATCAGAAAGCATATAGCAATTGAACTATTAAAATGACTTGATCTTTATGCTATGCTTATCTATAGGAGTATGTCCATCATATCATTCTCCTAACGATATGATCTTGTTGTTAATAACATCTCAATGTTCATGATAGGGAAACCACAATCATCTATTAACCAACAAGCTAGTATTATATAGAGGCTTTACTAGGGACTTCAAATTAAGTTTACAAATCACACAAGTATTAATGTTTCCTTGTTAATACTATTATAGCATGAATGTAAACATTTATCATAAACACAAAGATATAATAATAACTATATTTATTATTGCCTCTAGGGCATATCTCCAACAGTCTCCCACTTGCACTAGAGTCATCTAATCTAGATTACATGGTAATATACCGAACACCCATGGCAGTTTGGTGCTGGTCATGTTTTGCCCTCGGGAGAGGTTTAATCAACGGATCCGCCACATTCAGATCTGTGTGTACTTTGCAAATCTTTATATCCCCATCTTGGATATGTTCTCGAATAGCGTGAAAACGTAGCTTGATATGCTTCAGCTTCTTGTGTGACCTTGGTTCTTGCGCATTGGCTATGGCGCCCATGTTATCACAGTAGATAGACATTGGGTCCAGCGCACTAGGAACCACACCTAGCTCTGTAATGAACTCTTTCATCCATATCGCTTCTTGTGAAGCCTCCAAAGCAGCCATGTATTCCGATTTAGTTGAAGATCTCGCCAGAACGCTTTGCTTTGCACTCCTCCAGCTAACTGCTGCACCATTCAAAATAAATACGTATCCAGATTGTGATTTAGAATCATCCGGATCGGTGTTCCAACTAGCATCGGTGTAACCATTAACAACGAGCTGTTCATCACCTCCATAAGAAAGAACCATATCCTTAGTTCTTCTCAAGTACTTAAGGATGTTTTTGACCGCTGTCCAATGATCCACTCCTGGATCACTTTGATATCTGCTAGTTAAACTAACAGCATATGCAATGTCGGGTCTAGTACATAGCATGGCATACATTAGAGATCCTATGGCTGAGGCATAGGGAGTCTTACTCATCCTTTCTCTATCTTCTGCTGATGTCGGACTTTGAGTTTTACTCAAGGTCGTATTGGGCAACATGGGCAAGAACCCTTTCTTGCTATCTTCCATTCCAAACCTCTTTAGAACTTTGTCCAAATATGTACTTTGTGACAATGATATTTGGCGTTTCGATCTATCTCTATAAATCTTTATGCCTAATATGTAAGCTGCTTCGCCAAGATCCTTCATTGAAAAACTATTATTCAAATATTCCTTGACACTATTAAGAAGGTCTACATCATTCCCAATCAATAATATGTCATCCACATATAGTATTAAGAATTCTACAGAGCTCCCACTCACTTTCTTGTAAATACAAGCTTCTCCATAAGTTTGTATAAAACCAAAACTTTTGATCACCTTATCAAAATGTTGATTCCAACTTCGGGATGCTTGCTTCAATCCATAGATGGACCGTTGAAGTTTGCATACCTTGTTAGCATCTTTAGGATCAACAAAACCTTTGGGTTGCATCATATACAACTCTTCATCAATGTCTCCATTGAGGAATGCTGTTTTGACATCCATCTGCCATATCTCATAATCGTAATATGCAGCGATTGCTAACATAATCCTCACAGACTTTAGCTTCGCTACTGGTGAGAAAGTCTCATCGTAGTCAACTCCTTGAATTTGTCGAAACCCTTTTGCGACAAGTCGAGCTTTATAGACAGTAACATTACCATCAGCATCTGTTTTCTTCTTGAAGATCCATTTGTTCTCGACAGCCTTCCGGCCATCCGGTAAGTCCACCAAAGTCCATACTTGGTTTTCGTACATGGATCCAATCTCGGATTTCATGGCTTCTTGCCATTTATTCGAATCTGGGCTCATCATCGCTTCCTCATATGTCTCAGGGTCATCGGTGTTGTCCACCAACATGACACTCATAACGGGATCATACCAATCTGGAGTGGTACGAGTTCTCGTTGACCTGCGAGGCTCTGTAGCAACTTTAACCGAAGTTTCATGATCATCATCATTAGCTTCCTCTCTTATTGGTGCAGGCACCACAGGAACTTCTTCCGGTGCTGCGCTACTCGCAATTTCGAGAGAAGGTTCAACAACCTCGTCAAGTTCTACTTTCCTTCCAGTCACTTCTTTCGAGAGAAATTCCTTCTCTAGAAAGGATCCATTCTTGGCAACGAAGATTTTGCCTTCGGATCTATGATAGAAGGTATACCCAATAGTTTCCTTCGGGTATCCTATGAAGACGCATTTTTCCGCTTTGGGTTCAAGCTTGTCCGGCTGTAACTTCTTTACATAGGCTTCGCACCCCCAAACTTTAAGGAACGACAATCTAGGTTTCTTCCCAAACCATAATTCATACGGTGTCGTTTCAACGGATTTAGACGGTGCCCTATTTAAAGTGAATGCGGCTGTTTCTAATGCATAACCCCAAAATGATAGCGGTAAATCTGTAAGTGACATCATAGAACGAACCATATCTAAGAGAGTTCGATTACGACGTTCGGACACACCATTACGCTGTGGTGTTCCCGGCGGTGTCAACTGCGAAAGTATTCCGCATTTCTTCAAATGCTCGCCAAACTCGTAACTTAGATATTCACCTCCACGATCAGAACGTAGAAATTTAATCTTCTTGTTACGTTGATTCTCTACCTCACTTTGAAATTCCTTAAACTTCTCGAAAGTTTCGGACTTATGTTTCATGAAATAGATATACCCATATCTACTCAAGTCATCCGTGAAGGTAAGAACATAACGATAACCACCACGTGATGCTACACTCATTGGACCACACACATCGGTATGTATGATTTGTTGGAATTATGCCCTAGAGGCAATAATAAAGATGTTATTATTATAATTCTTGTTCATGATAAAGTTTATATTCCATGATAGAATTGTATTAAGCGGAAACATTAATACTTGTGTGGTTTGTGAACAACACCGTGTCCCTAGTACGCCTCTATGGACTAGCTCATTGATCATTGATGGTTAAGGTTTCCTAACCATAGACATGAGTTGTCAATTGATAATGAAATCATATCATTGGGAGAATGATATGGTGGACAGACCCAAACTAAGCAAAGCTATTAGATCGTTTCATCGTGTTCGTCTTTGCGAAGCTTTTCTCATGTCAAATATTGTATTCCTTAGACCATGAGATAATACAACTCCCTGGTATCGGAAGAAAGCTTTGAGGTCATCAAACGTCATCCTATGAGAGGGTGATCATAAAGGTGTCTCTCAGGTAATCGGAAAGTATCTGTTGGGTTGTATGTATCGAGATGGGATTTGTCCCTCCCAAGTCGGAGAGATATACTTCGGGCCCACTCGGTAATCGATATCAACACCGCTTGCAAGCATGTGGTTAAGGAGTTAATCACAAAGTGATATCGGATTACGGAACGAGTAAAGTACTTGCTGTGAACGAGATTGAACTAGGTATGACGATACCGACGATCGAATCTCGGACAAGTAAAATATCGCGAGACGAAGGGAATATATATATGGGATTGATTGAATCCTGGCATCGTGGTTCATCCGATATGATCATCGATGAATGTGTGGGAGTCAATATGGGTGCCCAGACCCCGCTGTTGATTATTGATAGAAGATCATGTCTGCATATTCTCGAACCCGCAGGGTCACACACTTAACGTGTCTCGACGCTAGGATAGATTGGATACTTGGTTTATGAATTTTTGTTCGGAGTCTCGGATGGGATCCGGGACATCACGAGAGGTTCCGGAATGGTCCGGAGAATAAGATTCATATAAGGCAGTGCAGTTTTTGGAGTTCGGAATTGTTCCGGGTTAATCGGTATTGTACCGGAAGCTTCTAGAACCTTCCGGAAGGGGACCAACGTGGCCCCACCTTCCGGGAGGGGGCATGGGCCTATGAGGGAGTGTCCTGGCCGCATTGGGCCAGGGGCACAAGGCCCCATAGGGCCCAGCCGATCCTAGATAAGTTTAAACTCGTTTAAACTAGAGATAGGGTTTCTAGATAAGGGAAAGTTTAAATCGTTTAAACTAGAGATAGAGTCCTAGCCCCCCACTCCTCCTTATCCCTTGGCCGCCGGCCCAAGGCTTGGAGGAGGGGCTAGGGCTGGCCGCCTCCTCCCCCTCTATATATAGAGGGCTAGGGCGCCCCTCCCTACACACCTTCCCCTCCAAGCCCTAGTAGCCCTGCTGCCTTCCTCTCTCCCTCCCGACTGTTTGTAGGCGAAGCCCTGCGGCAGAAATTCTCCACCATATACACCACGCCGTCGTGTTGTAGATCCAATCCATCTCTCCACCATACTTGCTGGTCCAAGGAAGGAGGAGACGTCGAGGTGCCGCACGTGTGCATCTCACGGAGGCACCGCCACTTGTGGTGCTAGATCGGATCGGATCGCGAGGAGGAGAAGCGAGTACGACTACATCACCCATGTTCCGACGAACGTTTCGCTGTGCGAATCTTCAAGGGTATGAAGATCTAATCCAATCTCTCTTGTTGTTTGCATCTCCTAGATTAGATCTTGGCTTTCCCTCTGTTCGCTTCCGTAGAAAATTTTGATTTACTATGCTGCAAAACCCTTTTAGTGGTATCAGAGCTAGATCTATGCGTAGATGTGATTCACGAGTAGAACGCAACATGGTTGTTGCGGGCGTTGATGTTTTCTGTTGCAAGCCTCTTGTTTGTGTTCTTCTTATGACGCGGGATAGTGAGATTGAAGCGGTCTAGGCCAACCTTACGCGACGTCGTTCGCGAGACCGGCTCCGCACTTGACGTGTGGCTTGTACCATACATGCGGCTGGTGGATGTCAGTTTCTCTCACTATAGTTGTCATGGGATTAACACCGGAGTTTGTCAACCATAATATCACCGTTGTGGCTTTCCGTAGGTAAGAATCGTTCTTAGCATCTACTCCCATGAGCCACGTAAAACATGCAACAACAAAGTAGAGGCGTCTAACTTGTTTTTGCAGGGAGTGTTTTCTGTGATATGGTATGGCCCAAGATGTGATGTGTATAATGTATGCGATGATCATGTTTTGTAATGTTTCACGACTTGCATGTCGATGAGTACACAACCGGCAGGAGCCATATGGTTGTCTTTATAATTGTGTATGACCTGCGAGTCAACTTCTTATACGCCATGTAATAGCTTTACTTTATTGCTAAGTAGTTAGCAATAGTTGTAGTTGCTATTCGTGGTGGAGGCAATCATGGTGGAGTGATGGAGATCATGCCGGAACGCACAAGATGGAGATCATTGCGCGAAGATTGGCTATACCATGTCACATAAAGTTATTTGCATGTGATGTTTATCCTTTTATGTATCTTATTATGCTTAGATCGCGACGGTAGCATTATAAGATGATTCCTCACTTAAAGATCAAGATAAAACTGTGTTCTCCCCAAGTATGCACTGTTGCGAAAGTTCGTCGTGTCCAAGCATCACGTGATGATCGGGTGCTATAGACTCTACGCTCACATACAACGGGTGCAAGCCAGTTTTGCACACGCGGAAATACTTGGGTCTAACTTGACGAGCCTAGCATGTACAGACATGGCCTCGGAACACAAGAACCGAAAGGTTAAGCATGAGTCATATGAATGATATGATCGACACTTCGTTGTCCACCATTGAAACCACATCTCTTCTCGTGATGATCGGATTAGGTGTGGTGAATTTGGATCGTGTTCACTAAACAACTTGAGGGATGTTGAATTTAGTGGGAGTTCATCTAGTAATTTGATTAAGTTGAACTATTTATCATGAACATAGTCTAAATTGTACTTGCAAATACTGTAGATCACATGGCCAAGTCCAACTTCAACTTCAATGTTTTTGCTGAGAAAGAAAAGCTTAGAAACAATGGGTCTAACTTCACCAACTGGTTTCGCAATCTAAGAATCATTCTGTCTGGCAGACAAAAGGACTATGTCCTTGAGAAAGCGTTAGGTAACCCCCCTGCTGCAACTGCGCCGGCTGATGAGAAAGCTGTCTATCAGTCGCGCAAAGATGATTATGGTGTGATTAAGAGCACCATGTTGTTTGCTATGGAACCGGAACTTCAAAATCGTTTTGAAAACTATCCCGGGCCCTTTGAGATTCTCGAGGAGCTGAAAACCATGTTTCAGACTCAGGCCCGTTCTGAGAGATATGAGATCTCTGAGAAGTTCTTTAACTGCAAGATGGAGGAAGGGAGTTCCGTTAGTGAGCACGCCATTAAGATGACGGGCTACACTCAACGCCTTGAGCAACTGGACTGCAAGATTCCAGAGGAGCTCAAGATTGACAGGGTTCTGCAATCACTCCCTCCCAGCTACAAAAGTTTTGTAGTGACTCATAATCAGATTGGTTCCACTGATACGATCACCGAGCTCTTCGCAAAGCTGAAGGCTGCGGAGGTGGACATCAAGAAGGATAATCATGTGTTGATGGTCAACAAGCCCTCCTTTAAGAAAGTTAAAGGTGCAAAGAAGCCCTTCAAGAAGGGCGGCGGCAAGCGCAATGCCCCTGCTGAGAAGAAGCTCAGGTCTGGTCCCAAGCCGGAAACTGAGTGCTTCTATTGCAAGGACAAGGGTCACTGGAAGCGCAACTGTCCGAAGTACTTAGCGGACAAGAAGGCTGGCACCATCAAAGGTATATTTGATATACATGTTATTGATGTTTTCCTTACTAGCCCTCATTGTAGTGCCTGGGTATTTGATACCGGTTCAGTTGCTAATATTTGTAACTCGAAACAGGAGCTGCGGAATAGACGGCGGCTTGCGAGGGATGAGGTGACGATGCGCGTTGGCAACGGGTCAAGAGTTGATGTGATGGCCGTCGGCACGCTCTCCTTAGTTTTACCTTCGGGATTAGTTTTAAACCTTAATAAATGTTATTATGTGCCTGCGTTGAGCATGAACATTATTTCTAGATCGTGTTTATTGCAAGATGGGTATTCATTTAAATCGGAGAATAATGGTTGTTCTATTTATATGAGTAACATCTTTTATGGTCATGCACCTCTTGTGAGTGGTTTATTTCTTCTAAATCTCGAAAGGGATGAAACACACATCCATAACATTGAGGCTAAGAGATGCAAAGTAGATAGTGATAATACTACTTATTTATGGCACTGTCGTCTAGGTCATATTGGTGTAAAGCGTATGAAGAAACTCCATTCTGATGGACTTTTGGAGTCTCTTGATTTTGAATCATTTGACACATGCGAACCATGCCTCATGGGCAAGATGATCAAAACCCCGTTCTCCGGTATGATGGAGCGAGCAACGGACTTGTTGGAAATCATACATACCGATGTATGCGGACCGATGAGTGTTTCGACGCGCGGTGGATATCGCTATTTTCTCACTTTTACCGATGACTTAAGTAGATATGGGTATATCTATTTAATGAAACATAAATCTGAAACGTTTGAAAAGTTCAAAGAATTTCAGAATGAAGTGGAGAACCATCATAACAGAAAGATTAAGTTTCTACGATCCGATCGTGGGGGCGAATATTTGAGTTATGATTTTCTCACGCATCTCAAAGCAAGTGGAATCGTTTCACAACTCACGCCACCCGGAACACCACAGCGCAATGGTGTGTCTGAACGCCGGAATCGAACCCTATTAGATATGGTCCGATCGATGATGTCTCTTACTGATTTGCCGTTATCATTTTGGGGTTATGCATTAGAAACCGCTGCATTCACTTTAAATAGGGCTCCATCTAAATTCGTTGAGACGACACCGTATGAACTATGGTTTGGTGCTAAACCTAAGTTGTCGTTTCTTAAAGTTTGGGGATGCGAAGCTTACGTCAAGAAGTTGATGCCGGACAAGCTCGAACCCAAAGCGGAGAAATGCGTCTTCATAGGATACCCTAAGGAAACTATTGGGTATAACTTCTATCACAGAACAGAAGGCAAAGTGTTTGTCGCAAAGAACGGTTCCTTTCTTGAGAAGGAGTTTCTCTCGAAAGAAGTGAGTGGGAGGAAAGTAGAGCTAGACGAGGTTATTGAACCTTCTCTTGAATTGGAGAGTAGTGCAGCACCTGAAATTGTTCCAGTGCCGCCTGCACCAACAATAGAGGAAGCTAATGACAAGGATCATGAAGCTTCGGACGATACTGCTACTGAACGTCGCAGGTCGACAAGGTCGCGTACCCCTCCTGAGTGGTACGGCAACCCTGTCTTGACTGTCTTGTTAGTAGAAGACAGCGAACCTACGAACTATGAGGAAGCGATGATGAGCCCAGACTCTGAGAAATGGCTAGAAGCCATGAAATCCGAATTGGGATCCATGAGCGAAAACCAAGTATGGACTTTGGTGGACCCTCCTAGCGACCGAAAGGCCGTTGAGTGCAAATGGATCTTCAAGAAGAAAACGGACGTGGATGGTAATGTTACCGTCTATAAAGCACGGCTTGTTGCGAAAGGTTTTCGACAAGTTCAAGGTGTTGACTACGATGAGACTTTCTCTCCCGTAGTGATGTTTAAGTCCATTCGGATTTTATTAGCAATTGCTGCGTTTCATGATTATGAAATATGGCAAATGGATGTCAAGACTGCTTTCCTCAATGGCAACATTGATGAAGAGTTGTATATGATGCAACCCGAAGGTTTTGTCGATCCTAAGGATGCTGATAAAGTATGCAAACTTCAGCGTTCCATTTATGGACTGAAGCAAGCGTCTCGGAGTTGGAACCTTCGTTTTGATCAAGTGATCAAGAGCTTTGGATTTGTTCCAAATTGCTAAGAAGCTTGCATCTACAAGAAAGTGAGTGGGAGCTCGGTGACGTTTCTGGTACTATATGTGGATGACATATTGATTATTGGAAATGACATCAACATGCTTAACGATGTGAAGAGTTATTTGAACAAGTGTTTTTCAATGAAAGACCTAGGTGAAGCTGCTTATATATTGGGCATCAAAATCTATAGAGATAGACAAAGACGCTTGATAGCTTTAAGCCAGAGTACATACCTAGACAAAGTTCTGAAAACGTTCAGAATGGATAAGGCATTGAAAGGTTCAGTGCCTATGTTGTCAGGTAAGATATTGAGCAAGGCTCAGTGTCCAGCTACGGTAGATGATAGGGAAGCTATGAGCAAAGTGCCTTATGCCTCGGCCATAGGTTCCATCATGTATGCCATGCTGTGTACTAGACCGGATGTGTCCAATGCTCTTAGTTTGACGAGCAGATATCAAAGTGATCCAGGAGTGGAACACTGGACAGCCGTGAAGAACATCCTAAGGTACCTAAATAGGACTAAAGAAATGTTCTTAGTCTATGGGGGTGATGAACAACTCGTCATAAAAGGTTACGTCGATGCTAGTTTCGACACCGACAAGGATGATGCTAAATCTCAGACAGGATACGTGTATATTTTGAATGGAGGAGCTGTGAGCTGGAGAAGCTGCAATCAAAGCGTGGTCGCGGGATCTATAGTAGAAGCGGAATACATGGCTGCTGCAGAAGCATCAAGTGAAGGAGTTTGGATCAGAAACTTCATCACTGAGCTTGGCGTGGTTCCAAGTGCATTGGACCCACTGGAGATATTGTGTGACAACACTGGCGCCATAGCACTCGCTAAGGAACCAAGATATCATCCAAAGACCAAGCATATCAACCGCAAGTTTCATATAATCCGAGATTATATAGCAGATGGAGATCTAAAGATCAGCAAAGTACATACAGATCTGAATGTCGCAGATCCATTGACTAAACCTCTTCCACGTGTAAAACATGATCAGCACCTCAGTGCCATGGGTGTAAGATTGTTGCCAAATGTAAACTAGATTATTGACTCTAGTGCAAGTGGGAGACTGTTGGAATTATGCCCTAGAGGCAATAATAAAGATGTTATTATTATAATTCTTGTTCATGATAAAGTTTATATTCCATGCTAGAATTGTATTAAGCGGAAACATTAATACTTGTGTGGTTTGTGAACAACACCGTGTCCCTAGTACGCCTCTATGGACTAGCTCATTGATCATTGATGGTTAAGGTTTCCTAACCATAGACATGAGTTGTCAATTGATAATGAAATCATATCATTGAGAGAATGATATGGTGGACAGACCCAAACTAAGCAAAGCTATTAGATCGTTTCATCGTGTTCGTCTTTGCGAAGCTTTTCTCATGTCAAATATTGTATTCCTTAGACCATGAGATAATACAACTCCCTGGTATCGGAAGAAAGCTTTGAGGTCATCAAACGTCATCCTATGAGAGGGTGATCATAAAGGTGTCTCTCAGGTAATCGGAAAGTATCTGTTGGGTTGTATGTATCGAGATGGGATTTGTCCCTCCCAAGTCGGAGAGATATACTTCGGGCCCACTCGGTAATCGATATCAACACCGCTTGCAAGCATGTGGTTAAGGAGTTAATCACAAAGTGATATCGGATTACGGAACGAGTAAAGTACTTGCTGTGAACGAGATTGAACTAGGTATGACGATACCGACGATCAAATCTCGGGCAAGTAAAATATCGCGAGACGAAGGGAATATATATATGGGATTGATTGAATCCTGGCATCGTGGTTCATCCGATATGATCATCGATGAATGTGTGGGAGTCAATATGGGTGCCCAGACCCCGCTGTTGATTATTGATAGAAGATCATGTCTGCATATTCTCGAACCCGCAGGGTCACACACTTAACGTGTCTCGACGCTAGGATAGATTGGATACTTGGTTTATGAATTTTTGTTCGGAGTCTCGAATGGGATCCGGGACATCACGAGAGGTTCCGGAATGGTCCGGAGAATAAGATTCATATAAGGCAGTGCAGTTTTTGGAGTTCGGAATTGTTCCGGGTTAATCGGTATTGTACCGGAAGCTTCTAGAACCTTCCGGAAGGGGGCCAACGTGGCCCCACCTTCCGGGAGGGGGCATGGGCCTATGAGGGAGTGTTCTGGCCGCATTGGGCCAGGGGCACAAGGCCCCATAGGGCCCAGCCGATCCTAGATAAGTTTAAACTCGTTTAAACTAGAGATAGGGTTTCTAGATAAGGGAAAGTTTAAATCGTTTAAACTAGAGATAGAGTCCTAGCCCCTCCACTCCTCCTTATCCCTTGGCCGCCGGCCCAAGGCTTGGAGGAGGGGCTAGGGCTGGCCGCCTCCTCCCCCTCTATATATAGAGGGCTAGGGCGTCCCCTCCCTACACACCTTCCCCTCCAAGCCCTAGTAGCCCTGCTGCCTTCCTCTCTCCTTCCCGACTGTTTGTAGGCGAAGCCCTGCGACAGAAATTCTCCACCATATACACCACGCCGTCGTGTTGTAGATCCAATCCATCTCTCCACCATACTTGCTGGTCCAAGGAAGGAGGATACGTCGAGGTGCCGCACGTGTGCATCTCACGGAGGCACCGCCACTTGTGGTGCTAGATCGGATCGGATCGCGAGGAGGAGAAGCGAGTACGACTACATCACCCACGTTCCGACGAACGTTCCGCTGTGCGAATCTTCAAGGGTATGAAGATCTAATCCAATCTCTCTCGTTGTTTGCATCTCCTAGATTAGATCTTGGCTTTCCCTCTGTTCGCTTCCGTAGAAAATTTTGATTTACTATGCTGCGAAACCCTTTCATGATTTCCAACAAGTCCGTAGCTCGCTCCATCATACCAGAAAATGGAGTCTTAGTCATTTTACCCATCAGACATGCTTCGCATCTTTCAAGTGATTCGAAATCAAGTGATTCAAGAAGTCCATCGGAATGGAGTTTCTTCATACGCTTCAATCCAATGTGACCAAGACGACAGTGCCACATATAGGTCGAGTTATCGCTCGATTTCAAACGTTTAGCCTCAATGTTATTAATATGTGTATTTCCACTATCGATATTCAATAAGAATAGACCATCTATCAAAGGTGCATGTGCATAAAACATATTACTCATATAAATCGAACAACCATTATTCTCGGATTTAAACAAGTAACCGTCTCGCAATAAACAAGATCCCGATATAATGTTCATGCTTAACGCAGGCACCAAATAACAATTATTTAAGTATAAAACTAATCTCGATGGTAGATGAAGAGGTAGCGTGCCGACCGCGATCACATCAACCTTTGATCCGTTTCCAACGCGCATCGTCACCTCGTTCTTCGCTAGCTTCCGTTTATTCTGCAGCACCTGTTTCGAGTTACAAATATGAGCAACCGAACCAGTATCAAATACCCAAGCACTACTACGAGTACTAGTGAGATACACATCAATAACATGTATATCAGATATACCTTTCTTCTTGATGTTGCTGTTCTTCAAATCCGCCAAGTACTTTGGGCAATTCCGCTTCCAGTGACCTTCTCCCTTGCAGTAAAAGCACTCAGTATCAGGCTTAGGTCCAGCCTTGGTCTTCTTCGTCGGCGTGGTAACTTTCTTACCACCCTTCTTGAAGTGTCCCTTCTGCTTAGACTTGCCTTTCTTGAATTTGGTGGTCTTATTGACCAACAACACTTGGTGCTCTTTCTTGATCTCCACTTCTGCAGACTTCAACATGGCAAAGAGTTCTGGCAACGTCTTGTTCATGTTTTGCATGTTGTAGTTCATCACAAAGTTCTTGTAACTTGGTGGTAGTGATTGGAGGACACGGTAAATCCCCAAAGCATTAGGAATCACAATACCCAAGCTTTGAAGTTTGTTTGCGTGCCCAGACATCTTAAGCACATGCTCGCTGACGGAGCTGCCCTCTTCCATCTTGTAGTTAAAGAACTTTTCAGAAGCCTCATAGCTTTCAATTGCCGCATGAGTCTCAAAGATCAATTTGAGATCCTCGACAATATCATATGGGTCTGAATTCTCAAACCTTTTCTGAAGCTCTGATTCTAAACCATACAAGATAGCACACTGAACTGTGGAGTACTGAGTCTTCCGAGTGAGGTAAACATTCTTTACTTCATCGGCAGCATCAGCTGCAGGTGGGTCACCTAGTGGTGCATCCAGCACATAGGTCAAATTACCAGCTGTGAGGACAATCCTCAAATTGCGGAACCAATCCGCGAAGTTGCTTCCATTGTTTTTCAACTTTTCTTTCTCTAGGAACGCATTAAAATTGATGGTAGGGGCTGCCATTGATCTACAACATATTTGCAATATTTTAGACTAAGTTTATGACAAATTGAGTTCAAATTAAAATTAATCTAGGTGAACTCCCACTCAAAACAATATCCCTCACATTGTTTTAGTGATCACACGAACCAAATCCACCACATCAACACCGATCATCACGAGAGTTGATATAGTTTCAATGGCGAACAATCTACATGTTCATCATATCTACTATATGATTCATGCTTTACCTTTCGGTGATCCGTGTTCCGAGACCATGTCTGTACATGCTAGGCTCGTCAAGATCAAACCTTAGTTTCCGCATGAGCAAATCTGGCTTGCTCAGGTTGTATGCACTTGCAGAATCTAACACACCCGATCATCACGTGGTGCTTCGAAACAACAAGCTTAAGCAACGGTGCTAACTAAGGGTGAACACTTTATGACTTGAAATTCATGTGCATGAGGGATCATCTTATAATGCTACTGTTGTCTACTAAGCAATACAAGATGCATAAAGGATTAACATCACATGCAATTCATAATATGTGATGTGATATGGCCTTTCTTCTTTGTGCTTTCGATCTCCATCTTCTAGCACGAACATGATCTTCATCATCACCGGCATTGCATCAAGGTCAATGACGCTTCTCCATGGTTGTCGTCCACCGGCTTCAACTATTACAACTACTTTGAATAGACACGCGGGTCTTAACATAAATTAAAGGCAACCATATGGCTCCTGCCGGTTGCCAACTTACAATAAGGAACATTGCATACATAAAATATAATCACAATCATGGCCATATCACATCACAGCACACCCCTGCAAAACAAAGTTAGACGCCTCTACTTTCTTTGCATGTTTTACGTGGTTTGGGGCTTTTCAATAAGTGTCGTTCTAACTTACAAACATGAACCACAACATTGATACTAGTATTGTTAATCACCCGTTGTAAATTGGATCTTAACTATGCTAGGAGAAACAGGCACCCGCAAAGCCACTTATGCAATACAAGTTGCATGTCAAGCATGGAGCAAGTCTCATGAACGATGTCATGTAAGGTTAGCCCGGGCCGCTTCATCCCAACATCCCGCAAGATGCAAAGTACACAAGAAGCAATCGACAATAAAAGCATCAACGCCCACAATGACCATTGTGTTCTACTTGTGCAACAGATCTACATATAGATACGGCTCTGATACCACTGTAGGGTTTCGTAGCATGGAAAACAAAAATTTTCTACCGCATAGAAACAAACAAGCCAAGATCTATCTACTAGATTGTAGCAACGAGTCGATAGAATAACTCACCCTCGAAGATTCCAAAGTGTTTAACGAGAGCGGATTCTCGTGGGTGATGTAGTCGTACTCTTTCCGATCTCAAGATCGCGTAGACGATCCTTCCGGCGCTGCGTTCCGGCAGCACTCCCGCAGTCGGTCACACGTTCGGTACTCGACGAAGACCTTCCTCTCCCTTGTTCCAGCAGGCAGCGGAGGTTGTAGCACTCTCCTCGCGATTCCGGCAGCACAACGGCGTGGTACCGGAAGTAGAGGGGAGATCTTGCAGGGCTTCGCCTTAAGCCGGAGCGAGTATGGTGGAGTATGAGAGAGTCCCTCGGTGTTCTAGGGTTTAGACACACCAAGGAGGGGGCAAGCCGGCGGCTAGGGTTTAGCTAGGCGGCGGCGGCGGTTTTCCCTAGGGCCAGCGGCGGCTATGGAGGCGGCGGCGGCTTGGTGCTAGGGTTTGGAGGAGAGGATCTTGTGTGTCTCTAGGAGGGAGCCCTGCCCCTCCTTATATAGGTGGAGGGGCCGGCCGGCCAAGGGGAGGGAGAGGAGTCCCTCCCCAACTCGGCTTGGGTGGGCGCCGCCGGTTGGAGGAGGGAACTCCTCCCCAACTCGGTTTCCCCTTCCTCCTCTTTTCCTCTTTCCAAATTTAGCCGTTTGACTTTTCAAACTTGCTATTTGACTTTTCAAACTAGGATTTGAATTAATCCTTTATTTGGTTCAGCGATGACACTTAGTACATGATGCAATCATACCAACTTGATACAACACATTCATGTACCCTTCCCCTTCGGAGTGCCGGACATTCCGGAACATTCTAGAACATTCCCGATGAAAACACCGGAACCATTCCCCAACTCCAAAACGGGACTTTCCTTATATGAATCTTATTCTCCGGACCATTCCGGATCTCCTCGTGATATCCTGGATCCCATCCGGGACTCCGAACAACATTCGGTCTCTTTCTCATCATTCCATAACTACTCAAACAACGTCGAATCCTTAAGTGTGTCTCCCTACGGTTCGTGAATTATGCGGACATGATCGAGACACTTCTCCGAACAATAACCAATAGAGGAATCTGGAAATTCATATGTCTCCCACATATTTCTATGATTACTTTGCGATCGAATGAACCACTTACATACGATATCAATTTCCCTTTGTCTCACGATAGTTTACTTATCCGAGGTTATGATCGTCGGTATCTCTGCATACCTACTTCAACCTCGTTACCGATAAGTACTCTTTTCTCGTTCCCGTGATATGTGATCCCTTGTGAGCCAGTCACATGCTTGCAAGCTAATTGGATGACATTTCACCGAGAGGGCCCAGAGTATACCTATCCGTCATATGGATGGACAAATCCCACTCTTGATCCATGTGTTTCAACCAATACTTTCCGAACACTCAATGCCACCTTTATTGCCACCCAGTTACGGTGTGGTGTTTGATGTCATCAAAGCATCCATCCGGTAAAGGTGATATGCATGATCTCATGGTCGAAGGAATCAGATTACTATGTATCAGAAAGCATATAGCAATTAAACTATTAAAATGACTTGATCTTTATGCTATGCTTATCTATAGGAGTATGTCCATCATATCATTCTCCTAACGATATGATCTTGTTGTTAATAACATCTCAATGTTCATGATAGGGAAACCACAATCATCTATTAACCAACAAGCTAGTATTATATAGAGGCTTTACTAGGGACTTCAAATTAAGTTTACAAATCACACAAGTATTAATGTTTCCTTGTTAATACTATTATAGCATGAATGTAAACATTTATCATAAACACAAAGATATAATAATAACTATATTTATTATTGCCTCTAGGGCATATCTCCAACACTCTCACCATTGCCGGTGACCACCTGACGGTGGCTGTCGAGATGACGTCACCACGACGTGCTCCGTGGGCCCTTTGACCGCTGACCGCCATGGTGGCATCTGATGTGGCTCCTGGCCCACAGGTCAGTCACAGTGGCTAACCACATCCCATGTGTAAAAAGAATAAAGCTAGGCTTTGATGTCATGCTTGCATAGTAAACCTTTTTTAAATGGTTTAATAATTACAGAAATTGGTATAATCTTATAAATTCAATAACTAATAATTTATAAGTCATAAAATATGTATAATATATCAAAATGTTTAGAAAAACAAGATCTATCTTTTAAATATATAATCATGCATTGTTAATCAAATCCAATGACATGTTTAATTAGAAGAACAAAGTAACCCCTCATAGGTGCATCCGGGGTTTCTCCGAATTAGGGTTTGGACCCCTCGGAACCCTATTTAAATTGTTGAGAATGTTTTAGGGTTTCATTTGAATGTTATTTAACTTTTCATATCATCATACTCCCTCCGATCCATATTACTTGTCACTAAAATGGATGTATCTAGACATGTTTTAGTGCTAGATACATCTATTTCAATGACAAGTAATATGGATCGGAGGGAGTACTTGCTTGACAATTGCATCGATGCCATGTGTTGATTGTTTCCCTCTCTTTTCGGTGTTTTGCTTCTTCCCAGTAGAATACGAGATTGAGTCCGAGATCGAAGCTAGAGATCAACACCATCGAAGATCAAAGATCAATACTTGATCAACTATAATCAAGTCAAGTACAAGGCTTTCGAAGATCTGTCTATCTGTTATCAATGGGAAAAGGCAAGCATAGCCCCACCATGATACAATCCCATGCTTTCAAAGTATTTGAATTCTTGCCATAATGCATATGATTCTACTGTGGTCTTTTATCAATAATTGAGTATCCTGTCTATTGCATTACTCCCTTGACCTTATATTACCTGATCCACTGCTCCTAGCATAACTAGGTTTGGCTCGTGTGCACTGCTAGAGCTTATATCTATGTCTTGCTTAGCCATGCTTAGTTGTCAGTTCTGGTTCATATAGATGTTGTATCAGATATAGAGAATCTAGTATGACAAGAGAACATGATGAGATGAGATCAGAGGTGATATGAGATTAAACATGCTAAGGCTTGTATGCGAGGCCACGATGGGATGTGGTTTTTGTAGTCCCATGCTCACCACCACTAGGACCCGAGTTCTTGCCTTTGGAACCAAGACGAGTGTACAACAACACGGGGCCTAGAAAACCCCCCATGAGTAACTAACTTTCTAGTTGAAAGGACATCTACTGTCATAATAACTTTTGGTGTTTGTTAACAACAAGTAGATCATTTTACAGTATATTACTGTCTACAAGTTGTTATAATGCTAAGGGAAAAGGACCCTTACACTATGGAAAAATCCCTGCAAGTTTGACATGTTTCTGGAAATTCTAGACCGGAGTCTCCGGTGTGGACCGGAGTTTCCGCAGGAATCCCCGGAGGTGGCATCAGGATTCTGTCTGGGACAGTCTGTAAGGGGGTCCGGAGCAAGGTCAGGAGACTCCTGCGGAGTCTCCGGTGTGTGCCTCAGACCGGAGTCTCCAGTCCCGCTGGACCGGAGTCTCCAACCCACTTGGCTCACAGAAGGGCTTGGTCAATCAAAACACTGGTCCGGAGATGGGCCAGAATCTACGGTGTAGACCGGAGTCTCCGGTGTACAGACCGGAGTCTCCGGTCTGACTTTTCTCCAACGGTCAGAAAATGGTTCGTGGGAGGGGGGCTGCTTATAAATAGGGGACCTTATCCCCTTCCTCCAGCTACTCGACCCACTCAAGAACACTACCTCCATTTGAGCCACCAAATCAACAAGATCTCTTCATCCAACCATCCAAAGTCATTGATCTTTGGAGAATCGAAGGAGGAGGCCTTAATCTACAGCTTCACCAAGAGAGATCTTCATTTACCCCTCATTCACTTGAGGGCCCCCATGCTCTAGTGTTTCTTTGGAAACCCTAGCTTTGATTTGGTTCTTACAACCTTGTATTTGATTGTTTTGGCAGCTTGCTTGTATTTGGGAGCCTCCAATTAAGTTGTGGATGTGTGCCCCGAACTCGTTGTAAAGGTGTCGGCTTCCACCTCGAAGGTTGCCGATATAGTGGAAGGTGAATTGAACCCTGTGGGGTGAGGTTCATCAGAGAACAAGGGAGGCCTCTCGTGGCGTTGGTGGTTTGAAACCACCCCCTCTCCAAACGTAGATGTACTTCCCCTCAAAAGGAAGGAACTACGGGAAACAAATCCTTGTGAAGGGAATACGCCCTGAGAGGCAATAATAAAGTGTTTATTATGTGTATTCCAAGTATATGATAGATGTTTATTTTGCATGCTATAATTGTATTAATACGGAAACATTAATACATGTGTGTTTAATAAACAAACAGAAAGTTCCTAGTTATGCCTCTCTCATAAACTAGCTCGTTGATTAACAAGATGATCAAGGTTTCCTGATCATGGACATTGGATGTTGTTAATAACGGGATCACAACATTAGTGTAATGGTGTGATGAACATTCATCCGAAGTATAGCATTACGATCAAAGTCATTGAGTTTATATTGCTATAACAACTTACGAAGTGATCCTAATCCTTAGACCATGAGATCATGTCAATCACTAACACCGGAAGAGTTTCTTGATAACATCAAACGTCACACCATAACAAGGTGATTATAAAGATGGATTCAGAACTAATAAAGTGTTATGTTGAGGCTCATGGATCGAGAGTGGAATTTGTTCATCCCGATGATGGATAGATATACTCTGGGCCCTCTCGGTGATATCACATTGATTAGCTTGCAAGCAAGTGATTTGATCACTAGAATGTTATATCACGGGAACAAGAAAAGAGTGCATGTCGGAAACGAGATCAAACTAGGTATGGAGATACCAATGATCGAATCTCGGACATGTAATATATCGTGAAACAAAGGGATTAAGATACTAGCGTAAAAGGTTCCGACGATCACAAGAAAGTCATCGTTGAATGTGTGGGAGTCAGTATGGGTCTCCAGATCTCGCTTCTGATTATTGATCCGAGAGGGGTCTCGATCATGTCCGCATTATTCACGAACCGTAGGGTGACACACTTAAGAGACACCGACATCCAATTGGAGCAAAAGTTTCATGCCGAAAGAATGAACAAGCGCAGGAATTTATTTCACTAGATACCGAAACAGGTTTTCGGGTGAAATTGCATAAAGTGGTTATGCATGTGAAATAGAATTCTAGCAAGGGGTTATTTGTGAATCTTTGTCATTAAAGTAATTGACAAAATTCTGAATAAAATAAAAGATTTTTATTTAATGAGAGTTTGCATTAAATTTGGTGGAAATTTAATGGCATCTTTGAGTGGGATTTTGAGTGGAGGGAATTCAAAGGAATTTTGTGAGTGGAGTGTCCACCCACATGAAGAGGGGAGGGCAAGGGGGCAGCCCCATGCGCCGGCCACCCCCTTGGGGTTCCCCCTCCTCCTATAAAAGGATCCCCCTCCTCACTCCTCACTCACACCTCCTCGTGAAGGATCTCTCTCCCCTTCTAGAATTTATCCCCCATGGTCTCGGACTAGCGAGATACATGTTCCCGGTGGCTATTCGACAAGAAAGAGTTGTGCTTCCGCTGCATCACTGGAGAGAGGAGGCGGAGGTTGCTCGGTGCCTCGAACGTGTGTGCGAGCACGGATGCGCTGCTGATTTGCGGCGCTAGGACTTCCTCTCGATCTTGAGATCGGCAAGAGATCGTATACATCAACCACGAGTTGAACTCGTTAAGCTTTGTCGGTCTTCAAGGGTATGTTCTCTACGGATATACATCCGCCCGTTGTTTGTATCTAATAGATAGATCTTGGTACATAGTTCACATCGTAGGAAATTTTTTGTTTTCTATGCTACGAACCCTACAGTGGTATCAGAGCCGGATCTATGCGTAGATGCTTTACACGGGTAGTACACATATGAGTATGTGGGCGATGATGATCATGTTGTTGCTCCTTTTTTGTAATTTTGGATATTGGTGGCATAGTGGGATGAAGCGGCCCGGATAAACTTTACATGTCCTCGCACATGAGACCTGTTCCACGCTTGACATGCAACTAGTTTGCATAAGTGGCTAGCGGGTGTCTGTCTCTCCTACTATAGTCAATATCTATTTTGCAAACGAGTTGTCAACAATTTGGTTATCTTCGTTGTGGTTCATGTTCGTAGGTAAGAACAGTTCTATCTCGAAAGCCCTAAGCCACGTAAAACTTGCAATGGATAAATTAGAGGCGTCTAGTTTAGATTGTTGCTGGGCTAGTGTTATGATATGGTAGTGTTGTAAGTAGAAGTATGAGATGATACTCTTACAACACACATAGCGTGTAAACTCCATAGACCTTGGATTTACACATATAGGTATGATAGTGATCATACCACGATGCACATGATAGAGATCATCTGCGGGAACCATAACATTTCACTAACAAACATGTGATGTTTGATAGCATCTTATATTGCTTGTTTAGCGCTTTGTTAGCATAATAAGATGATCCCTCATTTAAATATCAAGATAAGAATGTGTTCTTCCTTTAGTATGCACCGATTATGTTTCGTCGCTCCAAGACATCACGTGATGATCGGGTGTTCTTGGATCCACGACCATATTTTGGGTGTAAAACAGTTACACATGCGAATACTAAGGTTCTAACTTGGCGAGCCTAGCATGTACAGACATGCCCTCGGAACACGGAACGAAAGGTTAAGCATGAGTCATATAGTTGATATGATGCCCATTTGATGCTCGCCTTTGAAGCTATACCGACTCACGTTATGATCGGACTTGGTATAGTGGATTTGGTTCATGTAATCACCAAAAAGGCACGAGGGATGTCGTTTTTGAGTGGGAGTTCATTCGTAATATGGATTAGTTGAACTCAATCTATCATACACTTAGTCTAAAGTTTACAAATTCTGTTGTAGATGGCACCACCTGCTTTTAATTTCAATGTGTTCATGGAGAAAGAGAAACTAGCAACGAACGGTAGCAACTTTACCGAATGTGCCATGAATTTGAGGATTCTCCTCTCTGCTGCACAAAAGCAATACGTGCTAGAAGCGCCACTAGGCCCCCCACCTTTTGATGATGCCCCTGACAAGGAGAAGAATGTCTATCAGACTCATCAGGAGGACCACAACTTAGTTCATTGCGGCATATTGTATGGGCTAGAGCCAGAACTTCGAAAGCGTTTCGAAAACGGCAATGCATTTGATACAATGGGTGAGTTGAAAATGATTTTAGACACACATGCTGCTGTAGAGAGCTACGACGCTTCAGAAAAGTTCTTTAGCTGCATGATGGAAGAGCACAGCTCCGTTAGTGAGCATGTACTCAAGATGTCGGGTTACACCGATAAGCTTGTGTCCTTGGGAATAACGATTCTCATTGACTTAGGCATCCATCGTGTTCTGCAGTCTCTGCCACCTAGCTATAAGAGCTTTGTGATGAACTATAATATGCAAGGCATGAAGAAGTCTCTCCCCGAGCTTCTGTCAATGCTTAAAACTGCAGAAGTGGAGATCAAAAAGGAACATCAAGTGTTGATGATCAATAGGAACACTGGTTTCAAGAAAGACAAGAAGGGAAAACGAAAGGGAAGTAAGGGCGGCAAGTCTGTTGCCATGCCTGAAAAGAAACCCCGAGTTGGACCTAAGTCTGATACCGAGTGCTACTATTGTAAGGGGACTGGCCACTGGAAGCGCAACTGCCCCAAGTATCTGGCAGACAAGAAGGCCGGCAAGGCAAACAAAGGTATATATGATATACATGTTATTGATGTGTACTTGACTAGTGCTCGCAGTAGCACCTGGGTATTTGATACCAGTTTAGTTGCTAATATTTGTAACTCGAATCAGGGGCTGCGGAACAAGCGACCGCTAGCAAGGGGTGAGGTCAAGATGCGTGTCGGCAATGGATCAAGCATTGATGTGATCGCCGTCGGAATGCTGCCTCTCCACTTGCTGTCGGGATTAGTTATAAACTTGAATAATTGTTATCTGGTGCCTGCACTAAGCATGAACATTGTATCTGGATCGTGTTTGATGCGAAGTGGTTATTCATTTAAATCCGAGAACAATGGTTGTTCCATTTATATGAATGAAATCTTTTATGGTCATGCACCGATGATGAATGGTTTATTTCTATTAGATCTCGATGATAATGTTACACATATTCATAATGTTGATGCTAAAAGGATTAAACTTAATGATGATATATCCGCATATATGTGGCACTGCCGTCTAGGTCATATTGGCGTTAAACGCATGAAGAAGCTCCATTCGGATGGACTTTTGGAATCACTTGATTTTGAATCATTTGATACATGTGAGCCATACCTTATGGGCAAGATGACTAGAACGCCGTTTTCCGGTTCAATGGAACGGGCGACAGATTTATTGGAAATCATACATTCTGATGTATGTGGTCCAATGAGTGTGTCGGCGCGAGGTGGATATCATTATTTTGTTACTTTCATGGATGATTTGAGTAGATACGGTTATATCTACTTGATGAAACACAAGTCTTAAACCTTTGAAAAGTTCAAGGAATTTCAGAATGAAGTGGAAAATCATCGTAATAGAAAGATCAAATTTCTACGGTCCGACCGTGGAGGTGAGTATCTAAGTTACGAGTTTAGCACTCACATGAAAGAGTGTGGAATTGTTTCACAACTCACGCCTGCCGGAACACCACAGCGAAATGGTGTGTCGGAACATCGTAATCGTACTTTATTAGATATGGTTCGATCTATGATGTCTCTGACGGACTTGCCGTTGTCATTTTGGGGTTATGCACTAGAAACTGCTGCATTCACTTTAAATCGGGCACCATCTAAATCCGTTGAAAAGACACCGTATGAATTGTGGTTTGGAAACAAACCTAAGCTGTCTTTTCTTAAAGTTTGGGGATGCGATGTTTATGTGAAGAAACTTCAACCGGATAAACTCGAACCCAAAGCGGAAAAATGCGTCTTCAAAGGATACCCTAAGGAAACTATTGGGTATTCCTTCTATCACAGATCCGAGGGCAAGGTTTTTGTTGCCAAGAATGGATCCTTTCTAGAGAAAGAGTTTCTCACGAAAGGTGTGAGTAGTCGGAAGGTAGAACTCGAAGAGGTTATTGAACCTTCTCTTCAAAGTATGGCGAGTAGCGCAGCGCCGGAAGTTGTTCCGGAGTTGGCTCCACCTATTGAAGAGGGAACTAATGATAATGATCATGAAACTCCGAAAGAGAGTACTACCGAACCTCGCAGGTCAAGCAGGACGCGTGCAGCTCCCGAGCTGTACAGAAATCCTGTCATGAATTTCATGGTTGATGAAAATGATGACCCTGCGACGTATGAATAAGCGACGATGAGCCCGTATTCCAACAAATGGTTAGAAGCCATGAAATCCGAGATGGAATCCATGTATGAAAATCAAGTTTGGAACTTGGTGGAATTACCTCACGATCGAAAGGTCGTGGAGAACAAATGGATTTTCAAAAGGAAAACTGATGCTGATGGTAATGTGACCGTCTATAAAGCTCGACTTGTCGCAAAGGGGTTTCGACAAATTCAAGGAGTTGACTACGATGAGACATTCTCTCCCGTAGCGATGCTAAAGTCAGTTAGGATTATGTTAGCAATTGCTGCATATTTCGATTATGAGATATGGCAGATGGATGTCAAAACCGCGTTTCTCAATGGTAATATTGAAGAAGAGTTGTATATGATACAACCAAAGGGTTTTGTCGATCCTAAGGATGCTAACAAGGTGTGCAAGCTTCAGCGATCCATCTATGGATTGAAGCAAGCATCACGAAGTTGGAATCTCCGCTTTGATGAGGTGATCAAAGAGTTTGGATTTGTCCAAACTTATGGAGAATCTTGTATTTACAAGAAAGTGAGTGGGAGCAATGTGGCATTTCTGATATTATATGTGGATGACATATTATTGATCGGAAATGATATAGATCTTTTAAACAGTGTTAAAAGTTATCTAAATAGCAAATTTTCAATGAAGGACCTAGGTGAAGCATCATACATATTAGGCATAAAGATCTATAGAGATAGATCTAGGCGCCTAATAGGGCTATCGCAAAGTACATACCTTGATAAGATTTTAAAGAAGTTTAAAATGGACAGAAGTAAGAAGGGTTTCTTACCTATGTTGCAAGGCAAGACATTGAGTAAGACTCAAATTCCGGCTTCGGCGGAAGAAAGAGAGATAATGGACAAAGTCCCCTATGCTTCAGCCATAGGCTCTATAATGTACGCCATGCTATGTACAAGACCGGATGTGGCACATGCTATTAGTTTGACTAGTAGGTACCAATCGGATCCAGGTTCGGAACACTGGATAGCGGTCAAGAATATCCTTAAGTACTTACGAAGAACTAAGGATATGTTTCTTGTATACGGAGGTGAAGAAGAGCTCGTCGCTAAGTGTTACGTTGACGCTAGCTTTGACACCGATCCAGATGACTCTAAGTCTCAATCCGGATACGTATTTCTCATGAATGGCGGAGCGGTTAGTTGGAGGAGCTCCAAACAACCTGTGGTAGCGGGATCAACAACGGAGGCCGAATATGTTGCTGCTTCAGAAGCGGCTCAGGAAGCAGTTTGGATGAAGGAGTTCATATCCAAACTAGGAGTGGTTGCAAACGCGTTGGACCCAGTGGTGATCTATTGTGACAACAATGGTGCCATTGCCAATGCCAAAGAACCAAGGTCTCACAAGCATTCCAAGCATATTAAGCGCCGGTTTCACTCCATCCGCGAGCATGTCAAGGATGGAGATATAAAGATTTGTAAAGTACATACGGATCTCAATGCAGCAGATCCATTGACTAAAACTCTCCCTAGAGCAAAACATGATCAACACCAGAACTCAATGGGTGTTAGATTTATCACTATGTAACTAGATTATTGACTCTAGTGCAAGTGGGACACTAAAGGGAATATGCCCTGAGAGGCAATAATAAAGTGTTTATTATGTGTATTCCAAGTATATGATAGATGTTTATTTTGCATGCTATAATTGTATTAATACGGAAACATTAATACATGTGTGTTTAAGAAACAAACAGAAAGTTCCTAGTTATGCCTCTCTCATAAACTAGCTCGTTGATTAACAAGATGATCAAGGTTTCCTGATCATGGACATTGGATGTTGTTAATAACGGGATCACAACATTAGTGTAATGGTGTGATGAACATTCATCCGAAGTATAGCATTACGATCAAAGTCATTGAGTTTATATTGCTATAACAACTTACGAAGTGATCCTAATCCTTAGACCATGAGATCATGTCAATCACTAACACCGAAAGAGTTTCTTGATAACATCAAACGTCACACCGTAACAAGGTGATTATAAAGATGGATTCAGAACTAATAAAGTGTTATGTTGAGGCTCATGGATCGAGAGTGGAATTTGTTCATCCCGATGACGGATAGATATACTCTGGGCCCTCTCGGTGATATCACATTGATTAGCTTGCAAGCAAGTGATTTGATCACTAGAATGTTATATCACGGGAACGAGAAAAGAGTGCATGTCGGTAACGAGATCAAACTAGGTATGGAGATACCAATGATCGAATCTCGGACATGTAATATATCGTGAAACAAAGGGATTAAGATACTAGCATAAAAGGTTCCGACAATCACAAGAAAGTCATCGTTGAATGTGTGGGAGTCAGTATGGGTCTCCAGATCCCGCTTCTGATTATTGATCCGAGAGGGGTCTCGATCATGTCCGCATTATTCATGAACCGTAGGGTGACACACTTAAGAGACACCGACATCCAATTGGAGCAAAAGTTTCATGCCGAAAGAATGAACAAGCGCAGGAATTTATTTCACTAGATACCGAAACAGGTTTTCGGGTGAAATTGCATAAAGTGGTTATGCATGTGAAATAGAATTCTAGCAAGGGGTTATTTGTGAATGTTTGTCATTAAAGTAATTGACAAAATTCTGAATAAAATAAAAGAGTTTTATTTAATGAGAGTTTGCATTAAATTTGGTGGATATTTAATGGCATCTTTGAGTGGGATTTTGAGTGGAGGGAATTTAAAGGAATTTTGTGAGTGGAGTGTCCACCCACATGAAAAGGGGAGGGCAAGGGGGCAGCCCCATGCGCCGGCCACCCCCTTGGGGTTCCCCCCTCCTCCTATAAAAGGAGCCCCCCTCCTCACTTCTCACTCACACCTCCTCGTGAAGGATCTCTCTCCCCCTCTAGAATTTATCCCCCATGGTCTCGGACTAGCGAGATACATGTTCCCGGTGGCTATTCGGCAAGAAAGAGTTGTGCTTCCGCTGCATCGCTGGAGAGAGGAGGCGGAGGTTGCTCGGTGCCTCAAACGTGTGTGCGAGCACGGATGCGCTGCTGATTTGCGGCGCTAGGACTTCCTCTCGATCTTGAGATCGGCAAGAGATCGTCTACATCAACCACGAGTTGAACTCGTTAAGCTTTGTCGGTCTTCAAGGGTATGTTCTCTACGGATGTACATCCGCCCGTTGTTTGTATCTAATAGATAGATCTTGGTACATAGTTCACATCGTAGGAAATTTTTTGTTTTCTATGCTGCGAACCCTACACCTTGTGTCTCTGCGTCCACCACTTTGGTTACTTCTATCCTTTACCGCACTTTACTTACTTGTTCTTGCTTAGTGTTGTGCTAGTTAATGCTTGTTTGACATATACGTAAATTCACCTTAGTTGCATAATCTAGAGAATTTACCTTTCTTGTCAAACCCTAATTTGAAAAAAAAGAAAATTTGAAGTAGCACCTATTCACCCTCCCCCTCTAGGTGCCCATACGATCCTTTCAGTTGGTATCAGAGCCTCAGATCTTTATTAGGGCTTTACCGCCTAAGAGTATATGGTTAGCAAAGAAGGGGAAGTGGATGGTGAGTCTACCGCCTTGGTGACCATGGAGGATCTCAATAACTTGGAAACAAGATTGAGCTCCACCTTGGGCAACGAGATCAAACAATTGCACAATCTACTTGAGCAACTTGTTAAAGATAAAGGTGGCTCATCATCCCCTTATCCTCAAGAGGAACTTCCACCATTACCCAAAGGGAATGCCCCGGCATCACCCACGGTAGGTGGTGGGGGATAATCAAGACACCACTAATTCCTCCACAAAAAGGGATGGTGGTAAGGGAGAGCACCATGACTCTCATTGATGGTACACTCCCGACCCTCCAATCCCTCACCCTCATATAAACAATAGAGGAGACCCACCAAAGCTAGAAGCATCTACTTTTGCTCAATGGCAATCTCTAATGAAAACTCATGTGCGCAACTCTTGCATTGAACTATGGAACATCATTGAACAAGGACTCTATATTGGGGTTCCAAACAACTTGACAAGAAGAGAAGTTGTCAATAGTCAACTCAATGCCACCGCCTTGCACATGATTCAACAAGGATTGGGTACAAAGGATTACCCACACATTGAGCACCTCAACACCGCAAAGGAAGATTGGGATGCTCTCACAGTGTTCTTTGTTGGGAATGAGAGCATGAGAAGGAACCGGTATGATGCACTAAGCAATGAAGCCGAAGGCTTCTATATGAAGGAAGGTAAAGATCATGAAGACATGTACCGTAGGCTCAAGACCACCGCCACCGCTTTTAGAAATGTGGGTGCCTCACATGTGGATGATGCTTGGATAAAAAGGAAATATGTGAGTGCACTCATGCCCTTTGAGCCCACCGAATTGAAGAGCCTACAATGAAGACACAACTACCATCTCATGACCTCCAATGAAGTTATGCAAGAGATGGCCTCTTTCAAGGTTGCCGCCAAGAATGCCAAAGATGCCCGTGCTCGAGCCCTTGGAATGGGCAATGTTGTCAACCTTGCATTGAAAGACAAAGTTGTGGAACATGGGGATGAAGATGATAGGGATGGAGGCCTCTCCATGTGCCACCCCGATGATGTCAAGATTGCTCATGGTGAATATATGGCCTTCTATGCAAAGAAATTTTGGAAGAACCCCGCCAAGGCCAAGATGGAAATGCAACGAAGAAGCAACCCAAATGGAAGAAGAGAAAATGTCACTAAATTGAGAACTTGTTTAATTGTGGTGACCGCTATCACTTTGTGGCGGGTTGTTCCTATGAGAAGAGATAAGATCATGGGGGTAAACTTGTGTTGAAGAAAACTTCCAAAGCTCCTTACAAGAAACCCTTCATCAAGAAGAATCCCATCAACAAGAAGTCGGGTGAAATTGTGTTGATCAATCATGAAGAATACCCCTCCGATGATGAAGATAATGAAGAGGAAACGTCAAGTGGTGTGGCTGCTCTTGCCACTACTTGTACTCCCACATTCTCCCTCTTCGACTCCCCAAATGAGAATCTCTCCAAGAAGAACGTCAATTGCCTTATGGCAAGAGGAATGGAGGTATCTTCATCATCTCACCCCACCCTATGCAAATGATGATGAAATGTCTCTTGAGGTTAAAAAGGAAATAATTGATTTCGATGAGTTCATGAATAACTTGCAAGGGGAACACTAAAGACATTTTGTGGACCTCTTAGATCAAATTTCTCACACCCAAGAGCTTCTTGATGAAAGATGTAAACTAGGAAGATAACACTTGATTGAGGTAGAAGCCCTAAATAATGCTCTAGAAGAAGAACAAGAGACTAGGTTGTCCCTTGAACTAAAACTTGAAGGGATTGATGGGGAAAATGATTTAATTATGAATAGACTCATTAAGGAACGTGACCTTGCTATTGCTAAATAGAAAAGGGCTAAAAAGGACAAGATTGAGTTTGGTGTGGTTCATGAAAAACTTGACGAGGATTTTAGTTTACTTAACAAGGCTCACAAGGCTTTGGAAAGTGAACTATTGTCACTCACAAAGTCCCATGAAAAGCTTCAAACTCAATTGACCAATATTCCTTCACCTAGTAATTTCATTCCATCTAGTAGTACAACTATTCTTGAAGAAAATGCTAGGTTGAAGGGGGAGATAGCTAAGGCCGCATTTCCAAAAGGTAACAAGTCCATTCATGACCTATTGTGTAAGCAAAGGTCAAATGGTGAGAAAGGGGGCATTGGTTTTGTATCCAAAGCCAAGAAGAAGAAAAACAACAATATGAAGAAGGCCAAGCCCGCACAAGAGAAAAATAAGGTCATTGTGGATAGTAAGACCACAAGTGGTAAAACTATGTCTCATGATGATTTTGCGGGAAGTGCTAACCCTCACTATGTTCTAATGCGTGATTATTATGGTGATGTGTATGCACAATATGTTGGCCCATATGATGGTTATATTGCTTGGTCTATTTGGGTCCCCAAGACCCCTGTTGCTAACAAAAGAGGACCCATTGAAAAATGGGTACCTAAAAATTAGCTTGATCTTTTGCAGACATATGCTTCCGGAGGGTCAAAATGGGTGCTTGATAGTGGTTGCACAAGTCATATGACCGGAAGCTCTTCTATTGTCAAGGATTTAAGGCCAAATGATCATCAAATATCCGTGACATATGCCGACAAGTCAAAGTCTAAGGTAATGGGTTTTGGCAAGGTGGTGGTTGCCCACGATATTACACTCGTGGACGTCATGCTTGTTGAGACCCTTGGTTACAATTTACTTTTAGTTCGTGCTCTTGGAAAGATGGGTTTTGTCGTCTTTATTGATGATGATGTTGTGGTCCTCATGTGGAGCAAGTCTCTCAAGGTCGCTTTTGTTGGGTACGTCAAAAATGACTTGTATGTGGTGGACTTTTCGGGGCAAACCACTACAAGTGCGATGTGCTTATTTGGAAAGGCTGATGTGGGTTGGTTATGGCATCACCGACTAGACCATGTCAATATGAGAACTTTGCAAAGTCTCCACAAGGGGGGACATATTGTTGGATTAAAAGAAAATGTTTTCTTGCCAAAGATCGTGTTTGCAGGGCTTGTGTGCAAGGAAAGATGCATGATGCTCCCCACAAGCCAAAGAACCGCATCAAGTCAACTAGGATCTTGGAGCTCCTTCATGTGGATCTCTTTGGTCCTCCATATCATGCAAGTCTTGGTGGGAAGAAATATTGTTTGGTGATTGTTGATGACTTCTTAAGATACTCATGGGTATATTTCTTCAAGTTGAAAAGTGAGACCCAAAAGACCTTTATCGACTTCATATACTTGGTTCAACATCAATACAATGTCCCCGTGTTGATAATAAGAAGCAGAAATGGCACCGAGTTCAAGAACTACACCTTGAATGATTTTCTTAGTGATGAGGGGATAAAACACCAATATTCCGCTGCATATACCCCTCAACAAAATGGTGTAGCCGAGAGGAAGAACCGGACTCTTATTGAGATGGCAAGGACCATGTTGGCGGAGTTTAAATCTCCATACAACTTCTGGGCCGAAGCCATATCCACCGCTTGCCATGCATCGAACCGTCTCTACCTTCGCAAAGAAGTGAACAAGACTCCATATGAAATACTTACCGGTAACAAGCCCAACATATCTTACTTTCAGGTGTTCGGTTGTAAGTGTTTCTATCTCATAAAAGGTGTTCGTTTGTCCAAATTCGAGTCTAAAGCATTAGAGGGTATTTTTGTTGGATATGGTCTCGAATCTCACACTTATAGAATCTATGATAAGCTCTCCGGAGCCATCATAGAATCTTGTATTGTGACCTTCGAAGAATATGACGGTCCCTGACGAGGATCGATCTCGTCAATGCCCATTGTTATGAGCTTGGGTTTTGGAGAAGATGGGGATGCTGGAGATCGCGGAACGGTTAGCAAACAAGCAACACGGGGACACGAGGTTTACCCAGGTTCAGGCCCCCGGAGGGAAAACCCTACTCCTGCTTGTCTGCTCTTGATTACGGCGGAACCGAAGGTTACAGGGGTGCACAGATGCAATCTGGCGTGGAGGTGTGTATGCGGTGGTATGAAGTGCCCTCATCGTCGTGCCCTCCTAGCCTTTATATATAGATAGGCAGGTCCCAGGCATATCTCGAGTCGGTTACAGGTTTTAGGGTTTACCCCTTTGAATATTCTATCTATTCTATTCTTGCTCTCCAAGGATCCGAAGGCGTCATGGGCCCTGGCCACCCGAAATTCTTCATGGGCTGGCGCATGTTTGTCGTGGGCCTTCCTTGGGCTGGACTAGGTATGCTAAGGTCGTGTACCCGTAGGGTATAACCATGTCAGTAGCCCCCGAGTGTTCAGTCGAATCGTAGATTCGGCTGAGGACTCTTCAATCTTTCGGGTGCAGCTATCTCTGTTCGTCTAGAGTAAAATTTGAGTGTGTAGGTATTGTTGATACGTGTGCCTGACTCTCCCGACGGATTAGGGCCAGTTAACTGTCTTAGGACAAAACAACACGATCTTCCTCAGATTCGAGTCCCTCGACTCGAATCCGGAACATATGCTGGCGTAATTCGACTCAGGCCGTGGAGGACTTACAGGAGTGGAATTCCAGTAAAAATTTTAAATGATGTACCCAACGCGTCCGTCTGGATTTTTCGTCGTGCCTGTTTGCACGGATTTTTACTAGCAGAGCGCAGTCGTGTGCGTTGCCAGGCCATCAGATGGTATCCGTAGGTCTTATCTTTGCGTCGCAGATGCAACATCCGAATGTTTATCACCGCGGAGGTGTTTCGGGTGGCCAAGGAGGACGTTGCTCACTTAGCGTTGATTGGGGCAGAGTTGCCAAAAAGTTTTTGCATACTGATCCGTAGGATCGCAGTCGAAGAATTCATAGGGTGCGCGACCAGCGCTCCCTATGGGAGTAGCCCCCGAGTGTCTGTTTGAGTCGTAGACTCGAGCAGAGACTTTAATTCAGTCTTTGTTGACTTTTAGGTCCGTAGGACACAAATTTGTCGGATGCTTGAATCCATCCTCCCTATGGGAGTAGCCCCTGAGTCCGTAGTGGAGTCGCAGACTCGACATAGGACTCGAAGAATAGTTCAATGGTGTAGTGCTTTGTTTCATTTTTCGGGTGCGAGGCCAGCGCTCCTGATAGGAGTAGCCCCCGAGTAGTTAGTCGAATTGTAGATTCGAGTGAGTACTTTTAGCTGTGTAGCCGAAGAATTGTAACCGTTGCTAGTATAGTTTTGATGACATCATTGTTGACGATCGGTGACCACAAGCGTCTGCGGCGCCAGAGATGACGTGATTGGACGAACATGGGTCCCACCATCTGACTTTGAATTGACTAGTCACACGTAACATGGATATAATTACGGCGTCGCCTCGATTTCTGTGCATACTGGACGGCGTGTGAGCGACGGTTCGCTACCGTGCTGACACGTGGACGGTCTGATCTTGATGTTGGCTCTAGGGCTTCCCGATGAATGGTCACCGTGTGTCTTCTTTGTCCTTATAATCATTGGGGAAAACTTTGTTTGTTTTCACCGCAGCCATTCCTGTTTCACTGCTTCCATCTCCGTGAGCTTCTCACTGCGCGCTGGAATTTCTTCCAACTTTTCCCTCTTTGTTTTTGCGCTCTCTTCATCGCTATTGCCGCACTGCGATGGGGAAGTCCAAGAAGGCCTCCACCGCAGTTGGTACTAGTGCTGCCGCCGGCAGCAAGAAGGGTTCCGCCGCCACTCGCGTCACCGATGGTGGCTGGCGGCGATCAGAGACTCGCGAGGGCGATCTCCGCAAGCTCCGTGGGCGGGGTCTGATCCCGCAGGACAGGGAGGCCGTCAAGCTTCCCGGTGACGAGGTAATTCCCCGTCCCCCCACTGGGTTTTGGGTCATGTTCGTCGCTTTTGTCCTTCGGGGCCTTTCTTTCCCAATCCATGAATTCCTTCGTGGATTGCTTTTCTTCTATGGCATCCAACTCCATCATCTTTCGCCTAATTCTGTTCTTCACATTGCCTGCTTCATCACCTTCTGCGTGTGCTGGCTCGGTATCGATCCACACTTTGGCCTCTTCCGGAAGCTCTATTTCGTGAAGAGGCAATCTGGCTCCGATGGCGTGTATTCCATCGGCGGCTGCATCATTTCCCTAAAATCCAACTTTCTCTTCTTTTCTTTCTCTATGTCTGAATCTGTCCAGTACTGGCGGAGGTGATGGTTTTATATCTGCGACTCCACAATGGCCGGGCAGAACTTTGGTCTTGCTCCTTTTGACCCCTCCCAGAAAATTGAGCCGAAAAGGTCCTGGAAGAATCATATCTTGGACAGTGAGGTGGCAGAGATAGAGGAGCTCTATCGTCGGATGGAGGATCTTCAGGTGATTCCGGATAAAGAGGTGAACGGTGTGGATATCATCCGCACCTTCCTCAAACGCCGGGTGCAGCCGCTCCAGGCTAGGGTGCACCCGATGTTTCTTTATTCTGGCCGCCATGCCCCGACTAGGGTTTCGACTGAAGAGCTCTCCAAGGGGGATGTGGACGGAATCCTCCGTCCACTGCTAAAGTTTAAGGCTGACGAGGACATTCCGGGTAGCTCGCTGACCCTTCCCTTCAGGGCCTCTCGACCGGTGCCGCAGGTGTAGATCTGGGACGTGCGCGTAGTGCTTTTTTCGACTGCGTCTCTTTGTAGTTCATTAAGTCTGAAAGTTTGTTTTCTTTTGTGCAGGAGTTCAAAGTGCCAGGTATGGCGCCTCCACTACCCGAACTTTTTCCGGATGCACCAGACAATGAGGTAGTGGAATCCATGTCTGAGCTTCCCTCGGCGCGGTCACCGGCTGAAGAAACCTTTGAGTCGAGCAAGGAGCAGACTCGAAAGCGGACACGGAGCTCGAGCGAAACGTTAGATGCCTCGACTCCGCCGATGCCTAGGAACCCGCTATGCCTTGAGCATCACAGTGGGGGTCATGGTGGCTCTTCCTCTCCTATTCCGGTCGTGCCCGTGCGGGCTGTGGAGCCACAGCCGCCGGCGAAGCGGAAGAAGGAAGAGAAGAAGGAAGAGAAGAAAGAGGAGAAGAAAGGCAGGAGGAACCCGCCTGCCTTCGACTTGAGCGATCTTGACTCGTAAGTTTCTTCAGTTGCTTTTTTCTTCTTTCGGTTTAGCTTGCTTATACATGTCCGATGTTTTCTTTTGTAGACACTCCTCCAATGACTCCTTTAGCGATGGCGCTCGGGAGATGGTGGGGGAGTCGAAGGTTGCTCCTCCTCCTCCTCAGACGGTGGCCACCTCTGAGGGCGCTGCACCGAACCCTTCTCCGCAGGAGGCTTGGGTGGTTGTCCCCCAGAAGACTACGGCCGGTCCTTCGGAGTCGCTGTCTGACCACGTAAGTCTCTTCGTTCTTGCCGCGGGGGGAGCCCCTGAGCGTTTTTCGGATGATCTGTTGATCCTTTTTGTTTTGTGTCTCGGGGGAGCCCCCGAGCGCTTTTTCGTATGCATGATTTGCCTTTCTCGTTCCTTGGGTGCAGCCCCTGAGCCTTTCTTTTGACGAGTTGTGTCTTTTGCAGCCTTTTGTGCAAGACGCCAACCAGCTGGTGCAGTAGCACCTGGTGTTGGAGGCCAGCTTCAAGCGGCTTCAGGGTACGTTCATGAGTTTATCTTTTTCGTCTTCCTCTGCTTCCTTTTCCTTCGATCTGATATGTGTTCTTTTGTTTACAGATGAAAACAATACTGCCCTCCGCGATCTTGATGCTCTCAAAAAGAGCCTTGGGCGATCGGAGAAGAAGGCCGAGGACGTCGTTGGTGCGAAGAAGCGCCTCGAGCGGGAGCTAGCCGACGCAGCTGCGGCCAAGGAGCGCCTACAGCAGGAGGCTATGGACCGCGAGGAGCAACTAGCCACCGCTGTGGCCTCACGCGAGAAGGAGGTAGCCGGAAAGCTAATGGCTGCTGCCAAGGCTATTTCGGGTGAGTGGTTTTGTCTGTTACTTTTCGGCTTCCTTGTCTTTCTTGTTTTGCTTGGTTTTTACGTTGCTTCTTCCATTTGTTTAGATGCCGCAGGCATCGAGTTTGACCGCGGTGCCCTGGAGCACGGAAGTGCTCTGGATGATGCCACTGCGGCAGTCGAAGACCGTTGCAGTACCGTGGTCAGCTCACTTGCCAAGGCCAAGGAGGTTCTCGGGCGCTTCTACAAGGAGCTCGTCCCCAAGGGCGTTGCCCTCGTGGATGTCGACTTGTTGGCGGATGCGCTGTCAACCGATGCGCCTGCAGCGTACAAGCACAAGCAGAAAGGCATCGATGCATCCGTAGGGCTGGCGATGGCCCTGCCATCTATAGCGAAGCTGGATCTTCATCAGGTCACCTCCCAGATGCCAATAGATGCTGACGGATCCGAGGTAGCCTTCGCCCTCTACGCTGCCCGTTGTAAACGCTATGGGCCGAAGCTGATTGACTTGCTGGCTGAGTATGCGGTGAGGCAGCAGGGGGAGGCCAAGAGCAGGCAATCCGGCTCCGAGGCTACTCAGGCAATCCGCCTTGTTCTTTGGCTCTGCAGGAGCTTCTCCGTGGAGCGCAGCTCCAATGAGTCCGAGTCCAGTAAGTGCGGACTTGTGCATGGCCCTTTTCGGGTCCCCCATCGGAGGTGGATGGGACGCGAGGTACGTGGTGGCTGCCATGATCGCATCTTGCGGTGTCTTCGGGATGACGTTGCCATCGGCATCCATCTCCATGAAAGACGTGTTGAGGGTCCGAGTCACCTCGCGACGTTCCTTGGGGTCCATGTTCTCCGTGCGAGAATGGTGCTTGTTGCCATGGTTGCCGTGCGAGCTGGAGTCGCCCATGGCGGAGAGCGCAGCTCGCCGCGCACTGGACTCCGAGGCCGCTTGTTTGTGCTTGTCAAGCACCTCTTGCATCTTCACCTGCTTCTTGTGCTCTTCGACTAGGAGAAGGTGGTACGCCATTAGTAGGTCCCGTGAGGCACCCACGGGTAGGATCTTGTTGCCTGCCATGGCTTCATGTGCTTGAGCCCATCCTTCCTCGCTGAGGTGGATGATCCGATTGGGATCGGTGTCCTCGTCGTTGGGCGGGGGGGGGGGGGGGGAATGGTTTCTCCTGTTCTCGCCATTCCTACCCTGCGGGTTAGGCGGCGGGTTGGGTGCATGCTGTTCCGCATCACTCTGGATGACCACGGCTCATTGGTAGCGCTCGTAGATCGGATCGCTGCTACCGCAGCTTTCGGATCCGAAACCATAGGTCCCTCCCTGCGATGGTGGATCACACAGATCTGAGTTGCAGCTGCTGCTGTCATAGGACTCATCTGTCGATGGCGATGTGCATAGCACGGGGTGTGGAGCCCATGAAGCGGGCCTGATTGATGGCAGGGGCACCCGCTCTGGGAGACGGAGAGTGCCGGTCTGCCCCACCTGGAAGAAGAAGCTCCCGAACATGATCTCGAGCCCGTCGCCAACAGGCTCGAAGTCCTTCAAGGTGGCTGGCGAGTGGGCGGTGAAGTCGTAAGCGCCAAAGAGGAGATGACTCTCCGTTGCTGCGGAGTTGTAGATCGCTCTGGTTGGGACCGTCACGATCGCACAATCAGCGCCCCCAGTTCCCACGGTCGGTGCCAATTGACGAGGATCGATCTCGTCAATGCCCATTGTTGTGAGCTTGAGTTTTGTAGAAGATGGTGATGCTGGAGATCACGGAATAGTTAGCAAACAAGCAACACGGGGACACGAGGTTTATGCAGGTTCAGGCCCCCGGAGGGAAAACGCTACTCCTGCTTGTCTATCTTGATTACAGCGAAACTAGAGGTTACAAAGGTGCGCAGATGCATTCTGGCGTGCAGGTGTGTATGCGGTGGTATGAAGTGCCCTCCTTGTCATGCCCTCCTAGCCTTTATATAGAGATAGGCAGGTCCCAGGCACAGATCGAGTCGGTTACAGGTTTTAGGGTTTACCCCTTTGAATATTCTATCTATTCTAGTCTTGCTCTCTAAGGATCCGAAGGCGACATGGGCCCTGGCCACCCGAAAGTCTTCATGGACTGGCGCATGTTTGTCGTGGGCCTTCCTTGGGCTGGACTAGGTATGCTAAGGTCGTGTACCCATAGGGTATAACCATGTCAGTCCCCAAGGGGGGCGTGTCGATGCCTGTGATGTAGATGATGAAATGCCTCGGGATGCCATAGGAAGGATGGGTGTGGGATATATCCGCCCCGTTGAGGAACCCCTTATGGCGGATCGAGAAGAACTATGCTCTACTCAAGTGGAGCCCTCATCTTCACAACATCAACAAGCTACATCCACTGAGGAGGACAATGACCCAAGCCAAAGACAAGCCGTGGACCCTCAACATGTTGATCAAGGTGACATCTCTAGTGAGGAGGATCTTGAGTCATCATTCTCCAGAATTTCAAGTGCTGCAAAGTCAATTACACAAGGAAGATCCATATAAACAGCCTTGAGACAAGCTCAAATCAATGCTAGAAGTGTGTTTGATCAAGACCAAGGTCAACCTTTGCCTCTTAATGAAAAGAATGATTCCGGTGATGATCAAGGTCAAGTTGATGGTCAAGACAAGGACCAAAATGATGAAGATGTTCCTCCAAGAAACAACAAGGAGATCCACACTGGTCGTAAAGCTAGAACGGATAGGATGTTGGAATTAAGAGATCACTCTCTAGAAAATGTGGTTGGTGACCTAAGGAGATGCATTTACACAAGAGCACAATTGAAGAGGTTTAGTAAACACCAAGCACACATCTCCATGATTTAACCAAAGAAAGTGTGGGAAGCTCTTGAAGATTCGGATTGGTTGGAAGAAATGCACAAAGAACTCAACAACTTTGAGAGAAACAAAGTATGGAAGTTAGTTGAGAAGCCAAAGGATTGCCGCAATGTTATAGGCACCAAGTGGATATTCCAGAACAAGCAAGATGAGCATGGAATTATAGTAAGGAAAAAGGCAAGATTGGTTGCACAAGGGTTCTCTCAAATGAAGGCATTGATTATGGAGAGACATATGCACCCGTGGCTGGACTTGAGTCCATCTGTATCCTTCTTGCTTATGCGGCACATCATAACTTTAAGTTGCATAGAAAGTGCATTTCTTAATGGTACATTAAATGAGTTGGTGTATGTAAAGCAACCCCCGGATTTGAGGATCCCAAATTTCCAAACCATGTCTATAAACTTGATAAGGCACTCTATGGGCTCAAACAAGCCCCACGCACGTGGTATGAGCACCTTAGAGAGTTGTTGTTTGACCGTGGATTTGAGGTTGGGAAAATCGATCCCACTCTTTTTACTAAGAAGGTCAATGAGGAGCTTTTTGTATGCCAAATATATGTTGATGATATTATCTTTGGCTCATCTAACAAAGCTTTTAATGATGAATTCTCAAAGCTTATGACTAGTAGGTTCCGGATGTCTATGATGGGGGAGTTAAGGGCATTCCTTGGTTTTGAGATCAAGCAAGTTAGAGGAGGGACATTCTTCAACCAAGACAAGTGTAACATCCCAAAAATATGAAGCAATGATCATCAAACTCTAATCACTAAAATTAGGGTTAACAGAAACTTTGATTAATTAAAATCATATGAATGCATGTGTGTATGTGATGATTTGATAAGTGCATGAATGGACTTGTGTGATTAACCTAAATAGCAAGAAATGGTTTAAAGATGAAAATAACATCATCTAAAACAATTCCATGCAGAAACAAATCAAGAGAAAATCAAAAACAAATCAAATAAAGCAAATGGTCATTTTTGCCAATCTTACTCACTAGGTCACTTTGAGTGTTTCTAGTCAAGATTTCAAACAGAAAATTTTCCAATTCTTTTCACCCCTTGCCAAACCTAGTAAACGTGAATCAAATCCCACCTTTCAAACTTGCAGAAACATTTGGCAACCTCATTCAAATCACAAGTAAAAATTGAATCTTTATCATATGTGAAGATCACACATTTTCAAAACCCAACCAAACCAGTGCCCCTTGACTAATCCAACTAACCCGAGACTCCCTAGTATGTGCCTAGAAAACCCACCAAGTTTGAATACAAAATTCAAATTTGAATTTCTTGCGGCCATTTTATCAAACACCTTGCTGGCATCAAACAAACAAACAACAAACACTATAGTGAGCAGTAATTTTGGCCAACCTTGTTCCCTCTCTAGCTCTCACTACACTCTCAGTAGATGATCTAGCCCAATTAACAAGCCTTAGCACCACTGTGAGCTTGGCATAGCCATTAATGGTGACCATGCCGAGCCTAACTTGCCACCCTCATGTCGACAACGAGCTAGGAGAAGCACCAAGCCTAGCAAGCATGTTTGGAGCATTGACCACCGTCCACCGCCACTCCCTGTCCCAGCCTAGATCACTGCCTGCCCATGGAACACCCGCCAAGCACGCGCCCATTCTCTCTGCATGCGAGCCAAGAGCGTGCTAGTGTGCCACACTCGACCAGCGCCCACAGACCGCGCGTCGCCCTCGCCGCTTGAAGACATGATCACCACCGCCCCATCAACCCCGCAGACATGCCCGTTCGCTGCCGCGCGGACCATGCGTGTTGTGCGCCATTAAAATCACCGTCGGACCCGCCCAGTGCGTCGACGCGTTCCGACCGATCAGCACCGCCCCACGCCTCGCCACCATGCCGTTGAGCTTCGCCAGGGAGCACAACACCGCCCCTATCGTCACCCATGCCATTAGCCCTTTGTGCCATCGACCACGACGAGCTAAGCCCGCAACCTTTGGTCCCCTTCTGCCACTATAAAAGGAGCCCCCCCGCTCGTTTTCTTCACACCAGTTCACTCCCCACCTCTCACTGATCACACCCACTCACCCCCGGAGCAAGGCGAGCACCAGGTGGCCGGAATTTCACTGGAGTTCGCCGCTGCAGAGGAGGAGAGCCGCCGTCGATTGGAGCCGCCCCAGGAGAAGCTGCTGGTACCAGGAGAATCGCCGTCGTCGACTTCGTCATTTTCCCCCGTCACCGACCATCGACTGAGCCCTGGTGAGCCTCCCATGACCCCCACCTGCCGCGCTAGGGTTCTGCCTCGCCGGCGCTGCCCGACGTGGACGATGAACCAGAGCCGTTCGATTAGAGTTAGATCGTGCGGCCTAGATCACCCCATACCGCTTCGCCACACACTGTCTCATTGACGCATGGGGACAGCCACTTAACCAGCCCGCACGTGCGCTGTGCGTAGTGGGCATGCCCAGTTAGACGTCCCGCGCGACCCAACAATTCAAACTTAAGTTTATTTATTTAATTTCAAACACATTTCTGTATCTAGATTCAAAAATCAACCCAGCTCAATTCACTGAACCAAAATGCATGAAACCAATTTTGTTAGAAAGGTACTGCAATGCTTAATCCAAGCCCGTTGGATTCAAACCATTTAGATTTGTAGATCACCCATGGTAAAAATAACAAGGCAGAAGCTTTCCTGCATTCAAACATTTTTCAAAATTCAACCATAAGAGCTTTTGAGTTGATTCACACTCTCAAAAATCACATTTTACTATACCTTTCAGAATATATAAAAATATATAGGTTTACTTACAGAAATAATGTTCAAGAAATAAAAGAATGCCACATAGGCATTTCTAGTCACTTTAATTGAATAAAATAAAAAGGTTAAACCTTATTAAATTGTGACACCACTTTAAATCACATTCCCATGTACTAAAATATGTGGTGATGACATGTGTCAACATGATCCCATGTTTGAGTTGGAGGATATTAAATCTTAAGTAGTTTTTCAATGAGTAGAAATTACTTTTCTAAAAATAAAATAAAATAAATAAGACAAGTGCTTTAATCTTGTAATGTTAGTGATGATGATAGATCACCTAGTGTGAACCTTTGTGTGATGATTAGAGATAGTTAAGTATTGTTTGGTGATTGTGTATATCGTATTTATCTATATACTCTAGTACCGACCAAGGATACGAGGAAGAAGGAGGATACTACGAGGAAGAAGCCGAGGAGAACTTCAACCACTGCTCTGCACAAGGCAAGCCTATACTTACAACCTTGCAAGCTAACACTTGCAGGATACCCTACTTATGCAAGCTATTAACTGAGCAAGCCTCATTATACAAATTGACTTAGCAAGCTTATACCATTCTCTTAGCAATCTTACACCACTTGATACCCAATCCTAGTTTTACTTGCAAGCTTAAGTATTTTAATTCTTCATCAAAGCTTTCTCTTAGAGTTTACTTAGCTAGTTTTAGATATTAGAAGGATATTGGAAGGTAGCATAAAGAGCATAAAATTTGGCCTAAGTTAGATAATCTTGATGTCATCCTGAGGCATGAGATTGAACTTAGATAATCCCCACTTAATTATGATCCACCATTTGTATTTACCCCACTTGTAGATGCTAGTGCTAAGCATAAAACTTGATCAACTTTAGATGGGAATACTTGGTGAAAATGGTTATGAAAACCTTAGAATGATGAGTCATCCTACTGAAATGTTTTGACATGTGTTTCCGAATACCAGATGATTTTGAGGATGAAAATGTTAAGGCATGCCTTAGCCCTTTATAAAACTGATAGTTGTCTGGATGCGATACCATTCCAATTTTACCGTACAACCACAATACCCGTAAAATTGGGTAGGGCTTGACTGGAAATTTATATACCTTAGTATGGGCTCCCTTGCGGCCAAGGTCTGAGCTGAGGCTACCTTGTGAAGATTGTCCACCTGTGCAGTACCCAAGATGACAGTTGGTCATGGTTGGGAGGCCAAACTCACATGAGAGGTGCCTATACTAGGGCGTGTAATTGAATGTTTAGGATTGATTATCCGCATACTGAGTATGGTGAATTCAGGATTTGTTCCTGATGGATGTATCGAATGTTGTGGTGAAAGTGTACAATCTCTACAGAGTGTAAACATTATAAATAAAAGTTGAAGAAGTACTATAGGTAATAAGAAAAGATTATCCAAAACTTAATAAGGTAAAATCTTGAAGGTGATAAAAGGTTAATCCTAACCGACTAATTCTATAAGAAACAACTCTTAAGTAAACCTTAAAGAATAATAGAAAACACCCAATTGGACAAGTATTGAGGAACAAGAAATTCCCAATGGTATGGACTAAATGAGTTCAAATCCAAGTTTTGAAGGAGTACCAGTATCAAGTATACTATGACAAGAATAAAAATATAGTCTTCTAACCACAAACACGGGCATATAGAAACTTAAAACTTGTTTTAGTGAGACCCTCTAGACTATATTTAACATAGTAATAAAGTTTGGTGATTAAATAAAAGAATTGGATTAGGATATCTAATCAAGTTATAGAATACTACAAATAATTACATTTAAGGTCATCATGGAGTGGAGAAATGTAGTAACCACTACAAGTAAATTCCTTACTCCGAAACATGAGAGTTTGTGAACTCAGAGGACAAAGTTTATTTTAAGTGGGAGAGTCTATAACATCCCAGCATTAGATCCTAGAAATAAGATGAACCCAGATATGTGCATTGCATTCATGCATAGAAATTCTGAATAATTTCCACGCTTTTGAACAAAACTTGTCAAAGTGATTAAAGCTTCTCTTAACTTGATGGAAATGAATTAGATCATCAAGTTGACTGCGATAAGTTTCAATATGACCTTTGCTAAAACCTTATTTTTGGGTAAGGGAGATTTGATCTAAGGGTAGATCAAATGTAATAAAAGTTAAACCCCAATACATCATGATTTATATTTGATCCTTAGGTGATCATATCATAGTATTCATTATAATCACTCATAAGTACCCAGTTGAGGATATAACATAAATAATAATAAATTAACAATTATGTCTTAATCTCATCTGCACATACCATGAGTATCATGGTAATACCTAACCCTACTTCTTAAGTAAGATTGAGTAGGAAAGAAACTAAGTTTAGATCATTCACCATATACCTTTCTTTCCATATCAACCCTTATTATATCTATTGAGTTATATTCCAATATCCGTTGTTCATCAATGTTGAGAAATCAACTATTGATTCACCAGATCTCAATCCATCAACTCTTGACCATATCATAGTTCACACTTAAGTGCCTATATAGAAACAATTAAGAAGAGATAAATAGTAATTCTAGTTTTAGACATCATCTATAGGATGGGAATGATTGAAGAGAATCAAATCAATAGGATAATTGATAGATCTTAATCACTCCTAAATAAATATAAGAATTATTTATACCATTAAATTGTATGGTAGTAATTAAGATTACAAGGATGAATTCTGAAGATAATTACCAGTAGTAATTCTATTAAACCCAGTGGGCCTAGTCCATGAATAATAGTCTTAATCCAATTAAAGATACTAAGAAGATAGTTCCAATACAATTGTGAGGTTGTATTGCTAAAGCCTTGCTTACCCAACTACAAATCTAAGATACAAATGATTAAAGGATCAAAATGGTCATACCTTACTCACCAAGATTGAATACTTATAGCAAGTATAAGTAACATTGGTGGGTAGAGCATGATTTAAACCCTAGTATAGGTAAGTTATCCTAGAGTAGTTATTATAGGTCACAACAATATAATGTGAGGTTGGAGTATGAGTTACTAGAGTAATTATAAGACAGTATGATTCAATTGAAGCTAGTCTAGCATAGAGTTGTGGAAGTAGTGTTATGTATCCTAAAGGATAGTAAGCCTTAAAGAAAGGTAGATAGATGATGAAGGAAGTTTATGAGTGGAGTTTGAAAGAACTACTTGTTGGAGTAAAGATTTTCAATAGTAGAGTAGTGGGTATAACCAAGCAAGCATATGATAAAACTATGAAATGCTTTAATATCAAACTCAATGGATTCATCCATGAGTTTAGAAGAATAATATATGAATAAGAAGATTTTTATGAGTAAAGCTCATCATACTAATCATGATGATGGATAGGAAGAAGTATTATATCTAGGAAGGGAATTCTTTAATTAAAGGTCTAGGATTGTGAATTATGGAAAATAGACATTCCTGGTAAACACTCAACTCTAATTCTTAAACCACACATAATATCCACTTCATGTTATTGATTCATAATCTTATGTCCATATCACTTTATAAGGAATATTTTCCTATAGCAAATCACATAAGCCTATCTTTATCATTTTCAATTATCTTAATCATATGTGTTTAAGAGATAATTATATCAATTCTCTTCCATAGAACATTTTTAACTTTCTATTTCAAAGGGGTGATACCATCATAGGTCTCAAACAGAAGACAATATGCTTAGTCATTAAATCTTTACTCATATCCACAAAGGAATATAAGTATGTTAAAAACCCTAAAACCCTAGGATAAACATTTATAATTAAGAACCCTAAATTTCTATGTTTACCATAATAGAATATATACAATAACATTTTCTAAATTAATGAAAATAGTATTCACCATATTAATCTCTTTTATATTTCATACATCAAATAATGATATACAATCATTATATACATAAAAATTTCTATTCAAACTATGAGTCAACTAGAGTTAAGTTTTATAAACAAATAAGAAATATAATTTAATAAATCCATGGTTAAAAGTGGAGAGAAAAATGATAAGAAAAACTTCTACAAAATATTAAAACATGGGTTCATATTGAAGAAAATAACAAGAAATATAAAAAGATTACATAATAAAGTTCACAAATGATACTAAATATATTTTAGTATTACTACAATTATCTAGCAAATAAATTCTACAAAGAAAAGTTCAAATTAAAGATTATATACAAATCTGAAAAGGAAAACAGAAAATAGAAAACAAATAAAAACCAAGACCTGGCCGTGGCCGAACTCTTACCTGCTTACCTGTCGCCCAGGTGCAGCCCACAAAGGCCCAGTAACCAGCCCAGCTCATTCTCTCCTGTGACTGACGAGTGGGGCCAAGGAAGGATCGTGGGTTGAGAAGAAATAAATGCCAGGGGGTTTTCCTCAAAAGCGACATCATCGTCATCCTCACGCACACAGGCAGCTCGCTGGAGGAGCTTGCCGCCGCCCTATGCCGTCGTCATCGTCAGCCGTGCGTCAAGATGCTCGCCGTTGTTCCAGAGGGGGATAAGAAGGCCACCGCGACGTCCTGCCTCAATCCCTATCCACAATCCCTCCTTATCCTCTCCGATTCAAATGGGGCCGAAACCCTAGCTCACCGGAGCCACATCTCACCGTCGAACCACATCTCCCCACACTCTTCCAAGCAGCCATGGAGAAGCCCCGTCCTCCGTAGATCCTCTGAGTAGAATCTTGCATCAAGGGGAGCACCGGAGAGGGCGAATTTTGCCGTTCTTCTTTGCGGCAGTTCGTCGGAATCCTAGTCGGAGAGCTCATTTCCGACCACGCCGGTCCTCGCCAACCTCTCTATCATCATCAAGGTGAGTTCCTGAACACTCCAGCATTCTTAAATCGTTGTGTCTTGTTGTTAAACATCGTCGCAACTTCTGTCATTGTCGGCCACCATCGGAGCTCGTCGGAGCTGAGGCTCCGATGAATATTTCCAAGCGGCAGCGCCACTTTAGGGTTCAGTTTGTTGCGCTAATTCAAACTAGGCTAGTTTCGCTTGTTAGGGCGCCGGGGATCATCGCCGGCGACCAACCACTGGCGATGGTGGTGGTGCTGATGCCATAGCTACGTCACACCGATGCCACCCTGTACCTAGTTCCATGTTTGACCGGTCTTTCTCTCACGTGGCAAGTGACATGGCATAGGGCCCATATGTCATTGACTAGGGGTAGCTAACCAATCGGTAACAAATGCATTTTCTTTAACCTGTGCGCACAAGTGGTAATTGGACCACTAGTCAGTGTCTTAGGCTAGCTGTGGGTGCGGTGTAAAAACTTCAAAACCTGTTTAAGAAATAAATAAAATGTTATAAGCTCAATTATTAATATTCCAGAAATCAAATAAAGGATTAAATCTTGTTTAATTAATAACTTTTGATTTATAATTCAGAAAAATGTGTATAATATATGAAAATTTGTAGAAAAATAAAATCTACAACTTAATTATTATCAAATATTATTATGATGATTATTTAAAAAAATATTATTTAATAAAGGTTTTATAAGTAATAAAACTTTGATAATTCATATTTTAATAATGGTAAATGTTAATAATATAAAGAAAATACCAAAAATCTTAGAAAAATAAAAATTATAATTTAAAACCATAATCATGTATTATTATTTCACTTAATTAAATATTTATTATTTATTATGTAATTATAAAGTAATAAGAATTATAAAAATCATATCTTATTATTTATAAATCACAAAAATAAATGTAATATACCAAAATGATCACAAAAATAATATCTACATGTTAAAAATATAATATTCACTTTTGAGTTAAATAAAAATTCAAATACTTCAATAACTCAAATTTAAACTTATTTACTTAATTGATAATTCATATAAAGGTAAATAAAAACTGCTTATATGTCTAAAAATTAACCAATGGAGTCTAATAAATAGTATTATTCTTCAACATTGATAGTATGAAGTCCAAATAGTTTAACACATTTTAATTACAATTTTATTGAATCCTTCTCAACCATAGGTGTATAATATTTTCTAAAGAAAATCCTTATTAAATATAAAATCATCAAGGATAAATTGTAGCTAAATAAAAACTTATCTCCTTTAATTTAATCACAAGCTTATCAACATACTTAAACACTATAGTGAACTCGTAAGCAATTAAGTAACATTACTCCATGATTTACAAACCATAACCACTCATCCATAAAAGGGGTAAGTGATACTATTCCATTATAAAATCAAGAAAACCACCACATCAAAGAAAAATATAACCATTCTTAAGTAACCTTAAGGCAACATTACCAATCACACAAAGTACAAATGTTATAAGCATTATACTTTCAAACTATCTATGTTTTAAAGTTAACTTTAGTCTACAAGAATCTAAATATAATACTATAAACATTATTATATGTTTTATAGTTAACTTTGGTCTGATATAGTTAAGTCGTAAAGCATCTCAAACCCAAACCATTCGAGCAAGCATAAATAACATCGACCAAACTCTACTAACCACAAAGCTTGTTTAGACCTTAGAAGAGAAACCTTTTCTTCGAAGGTTATTCTTTTTGCCACTTCAAACAAGAACTCTTATATAAGCAATCTTGAATAGCATTTCACTTTTGTGTGTGTTCCATTGTTTTTATGATATTGTAATTTTATGATTGTTTTACACACACAAGCCTTAATAAGAAGCACGAGTATAAAACTCATCCAAAAGTACAACACAATTCAAATACATTAATTCTAGTATCCAAACCCTAGAACAACGTTACCCCGAGATTCGCGTTTATAAAATGCATCACATTACTTATGCATAAGAGCATATTGCTTCTTCAAACATTAGTCCTTACCGGACCAATGATGCTGATTTCAGATTTTGGATCTTATATTACCTTGAAGACCATGAGTGCATAATCTTGCAACCACAAAAGGCAAGTTCACACTTGCTCATGTCTTTTGATTATTTTTTGTAAAGTATTTTGCAAATCAAGTGTTGTCATCACCTGCATTCCAAATAGGTCAGAAAACACTATTTTTGATAATAATGTGAACTATTGGTTACTGATCCAGGGTGATCAGCTAATCTATTAAATTTGACAGTTGGAATACCACTGCTCAGGAATATATCCTCTAGGACTTAATAACCAATGTCGCCAGTGATTCTTGCACCGTATATTACACGTTGACCATGAGATTTGGAATGGGACGGAGAAGTCAGTTGTATCCTTTTCCTCTCGTATGGAGGCAAGACGACCTTAACGTGACGTTCTGATTCCTTGTGCGGATCCAACATATGGGTGGGCACCCTTACGCCCCACACTTTTGGTGTCTAGATTATCTATGGATGGTGCTTAGTTGATGGACCATTTAATATGGAACTTGCAAGGGCGGCACCAGGTCATAGAGTATTCGAGAACTCATCATGGTTATAGCCTTCCCGAAAGGGGACTAACGGAGGTGAGCCGGCCCCGAAGGATCGTGCAGGCATATGAGGTCGCATAGAGGGCAGTGATTGGCTTGGATCTTAGTCTGGGCCTCATACCATGGAAGTATGAACGGGTTCGCGGCCCGGATGTGCAACAAAGCTAAGATCTCTCATGGGTAAAGTAACGCACCTCTACAGAGTGTAAGAACTATAAATTGTTACTCCCTGTTCCGGGAAGGAGCTGCGAACGCGGCGGGAAAGGAACTCCATGAAAGTTCGGGTAAACCCGTGAAGGCTGACGGACATAGATTTTCAGAATAAAAGCAACCTTTGAAGAAATGTTTACGAAAAATTGCATTGCCTACGACCTACGGTCTGTGGATGTAGTTATAGTGCATCAAACACTCCTTTTCTAGTGAATTTGCTAAGTACGCTCGTACTCAAAGTATCTTCTTAACCCTTGCTAGACTCTAAAACCGGGATATACAACATCTACATCAGGTTATGCTCCAGGACTCATCATCCAAAGCTAAAGCTCTTCAATGAAGTCAAGGAAGTCAACATATACATCAACTCAAGTGAAGACGAAGTTACTGATTAGATATGAATATAATCTCTAGCCAAATAACCTAATTTTGTAGTGTATTGCAATAGCAGCAATGCCAATTCCTTAGTTAAAATACTAGTTTTAATAGTATGATAGTTCTTGCGTTGTTTATCTTTGACGCTTCTCCGTAATAAGTTCTTTCTCTCTCTTTAACCTAGAGTCTTCTCTGGATCTTGTGTAAAGAGTGAGTTGTAACCTTTAGCTATGTATTGGACCCGCTATGTTTCTGTTGTGCCATTCTGAGGGATGTAATACTAGTGAACAGTGTTTCATTGGTGTTATGTCAACGACTATAGTATCCTACATCATGCAGTGGTATGCTGGGTCACTACAGTCCGCGGTTATGGACAGTTGGAGTGGCCATACTGTTCTATCGTCAGATGTTTTCAAAATGACTTATGAAATAATTTATGACTTTGAATTGACCACAACAGAGTTGTGATATGAAACTCAAGTTCCCACTTAGGTGTTATAAAACTTTACACTAAGCTTTCTTTGCTTCTGAGCTTAGTAGAGGTAAATCTGGCTTTTTGCAAAACAACCCTAGAGCTTAGCATGTCTTATTCGAAACCACTTCACTTGTTAGTATTAGTTTGCGAGTACTTAAAGAGTACTCATAGCTTTGTCCCTGGCTATTCCCGTGGCCATACTATGAAGAGGAGTATCAGGATGACGGACCGCAGGAAGGTTACGACAACTAGGATCATCTCCCATCGTCAGCATTGCCTGTGACCATGAAGATGGAGCTTCGCCCACGCTATCGTTATCTTTACGTTATTCCGCTGCTTGAATTGTATTAAGAACTGGATCATGAGATCCTTATTTGTGTAAGACCTTATGTATGGTTTCTAATGTCTGATGTACTATGATATCCAAATCTGTTATGTCTCGCAAAAATGGTAATCCCGGGATTGCGATGTATGGCATAACAGGCATCTGTGATTAAAAATCTGGGTGTTGACACCAAGTATACTCAAGATATGCTCAAAAGATTAAGTATGCAAGATCTAAATGGAGCTCCTACTCCCATGGCTACAAAGACTCATCTAGAACAAAATCCAAATGGTAAAAATGTGGATCAAAAGGTATACCGGTCTATGATTGGTTCTTTGCTTTACCTTTGTGCATCTAGACCCAATATTGTGTTGAGTGTAGGTGTGTGTGCAAGATATCAAGTGGCTCCTAAAGAGAGCCATTTGATGGCGGTCAAGAGAATCTTTTGATATTTGGTTCATACCCCACATTATGGTCTTTGGTATGCTCGAGGGTCAATATTTGCTCTCTGTGGATACACGGATTCAGATTGGGCTGGTGATAAGGATGATAGAAAATCAACATTCGGGGCTTGCCAATTCCTTGGTAGGTCCTTGGTATGTTGGTCTTCTAAGAAGCAAAATTGTATATCTCTCTCCACCGTCGAAGCCGAGTATGTGGCAGCTGCTAGTGCTTGCACTCAATTGCTATGGATGAGGCAAACTTTAAAGGAATACGGTGTCCTTTGTGACAAAATGCCTCTTCTATGTGACAATGAAAGTGCTATCAAGATTGCCTACAAACCGGTGGATCACACAAGGACAAAGCATATTGAGATTCGCCATCACTTTATTAGAGATCATGTTGCTCGAGGTGATATTGATCTATCTTATGTGTCAACCAAAGACCAACTTGCCGACATATTCACGAAGCCACTTGATGAAGCAAGGTTTTGCTATTTGAGGAATGAACTAAATATCATAGATTCAAGGAGCTTGACTTGATCACCTTGCATACTCACCTATGTCTTGACCCTTATTTGGTTTAGGTGCAGGCATGGATATAGAGGGAGTGCGGTCCTAATTGATTGGACTATCACTCCCACCATTATGCCCAAAGCAATCAAAATCATTCCTCTTAACATCATTTTGTGATATGTGAGCTTAAATGATGAGTTTCGGTAATGGACCCAAGATATATCTTCGTGGTGCCAAGCCGAGTATACTCAAATATGGTGGCCTAGGCCACCGCCCTCTCACATTCCAGAGGTTGGTGCTTACTCGTGTTTGTCATTTGTTGGTTCGTGCCTATGTGGAGCTTTCTTGAACATTTTAGTGGATTTATATGGCTCTTATTGATTCTTCACAGATTGACATCTTAACCCAAGCCTATACCCTGTCTTAAAACACTCTTATCTCTCATATATGTCCCCATACACTAAACCTGGAGTTTTTGGTCGAGGAGGACCAGAGTCTCCGGTGTAGGCCGGAGTCTCTGGTGTAGACCAGAGTCTCCGGTGCATATGGTTTCTGCCACTTAAAGGAAGGGGACGGGATGAACTGAAACAGCAGTTTCATTCTTCCACCCCCGTTCCCCTCCCTCCAACCCGTCGCCCCCTCCAGCAAAACTCCTCCCCAGAGGTTAAGAAGCCCACGGGATCCGTCGTGCTGCCGGCCAACCCTCTCCTCTCTTCCATTGGGTCATTCCCACCGGTGGAATCGATCCCATGGATATATCTAGTACCTCTCCTCCTCTTTTTTCTCCTAGGGTTCATCTCTAGATGTGTTTTTGAGGATTGATGCTGCTTTGTCCGTTGGAATCACTCGTATGCATGCACTCTAGTACTTTAGCCTTGTTGCATTGCCAGATCTATTAGATTCACCCTCACCAGCACCCTCCTAGCTCATGCTCGAGCCTCCCGACTGGAGATTCCGGCCCCAGGGGCCGGAGACTCCGGTATGAGCCGCGGAGACTCCAATGTGGGGTGACTCAAAAAGGTTCAGTAATGCATCAAAGCTCTTCTACTGCATCTTTGGGACATATATACTTATCTCCATGCTATCTCCCTCACTTCTGTTCACAGGTGATGGTTCCCGTCGTCCTCCTCGCACCAAGGCCAAGTCAAGAAGGGCCAATCCTCGCTATGATGAATCCTAGGGTCAGTTTATCGTGCCCCTTCCAACCGGAGACAGCAGGCCCGTGATGGAGCTTATATGCGGAGGGAGCAGGAAAGGACTGAGAAAGAGAACCGCGCCAAGAAGGCCAAATATGACAATCTTTAGTCTTTGTCCCACATGTCAAAGGATGAGTTCTGTGAGCTGAGGAAGACTGATTTCTATGACCTGCCACATACCAGCGATGATCCTCGTTACTGGAGGAAGGAGCAGGCTGTGTTCATGAAGGATGGGTATGGTGTGCTCACGAAATCACATGTGTGTCCCCAGAAATTCATGAGTGTTGAGCAGATGCGGCTCAACCCCTATTTCCATGATGCATTGTGGATATGTGAGAAGTTGGGGCTGTTCAATTTGAGCTCCGTGAAGACTACAATGTCACACTTGTGCAGCAGTTCTACGCCACTGTAGTGTTTGGACCTGACCAAGAAAGGACGATGACTTGGATGACTGGCACCACCCGCTGCTCAGCTACTTTCTATGACTTTGGTAATGTCATATTAGAGACCTTCCATGGCGTATCCACACCTGTTCGGTTGGGCATGCACTCAGCGTCTCTTGGAGAGAACAAGATGAAGCTTGCACTGTTGTATGGCAGTGAGGGTGTTGTATGGGGGGTCCAAGGGACTCAAGCCCCTCTACAACCTGATGTTGAGGATATTCCATCATACCATCTCACCAAGTGCTGGGAATGACGATGCTATTAGATGTGAGCTAGTCAACCTACTCTATCATACCCACCAGATCTGCAATGCTGGTCCCGAGGCAGATGCTAATCCTATTGATGTGATGGATTTCATTTTTGAGGATATGTTCCATGCCATTCTTTTCAAGAAGTCTCCTCCCTATGCTCCACTGGTTATGAGGCTCATCAACTCCAAGGAGCATGATTCCCCACTTGGCTTGGCACCCAATCTCACTGAGCACACTCTGGTTACACTACAGCAGAAGGGGCACATGGGGCCTCCCCCTAGGCGTCACTATGGCAATGATGATGAGATGGATGAGACTGAGAGGTCTCCCTCTCCTCCTAGAGGTCGGAGGAAGAATGCCACGAATGCACCTATGCCTTTCATGACCCGTGACTATGTACACGAGAAGGTCAAGAAGGCCACTTTCTGGGAGAGGACCCTATGTTGCATGAATGTAGACATCCGTAAGCAACAACATGCCTCCTACCAAAGCAACCGACGCATTGAGAAGCTCCTCAAGGAAATCAAGCCTCAAGGTGAAGAGGATGATGAGGAAGGAGAGGGTGAGTACAATGATGAGCATGGTGCTCAGCAGTCCACAGAGTCAGATCACATTCTTTCTTTTGGCGCATGGAATGCCCAACAGGACAGCCTGGTGGAATGGAAGACATTTTCAGATATCACCTCTGGATACGGGTACCAGGGTACCTCCTCTTCTTTCCCTCACGGCAAAGGGCCTGCACTCCCTGATGATGATGATGACTATGATGAGGGTGGTGAGGATCAGGACCCGTATGAGGATGATGAGGATGACGAGGACTACTGAGTTATTGGGGCGCTAGCTTAGGTCTTTTCCCTTTTCGGTGTTTTGATGCCAAAGGGGGAGAAGACATGGTCATCAATTTTCATGGGTTTGGGCTTTGGATTTGCTTTTATTTGCCCTATTTGAACTTCGTGTGTTATTTGCCACTTATGTGTGTGACTATGTGATTGTGCTTCTATTATTGTAACTCATGTGAGAACTGTTGGGGATATGCTATATGGGTATCCTTATAGCATGTCTCTTATCCGGCTAACCCGGGTGGCCCATAGTCGGTAGCATGGCCTATGGCCTGCTGGGCGGCCCAGTTAGGTGGATCTAGAAGGGAGGCCCATGCCAGATAAAGGAAGGCTACGGTGGAGTCACCAACATACCCGGAGCCTTGGAGTGCAAGATACACACGACTAGTAATAGACGGTGTAGGACTCTGTAACCTGTCCGGTTAGGACTTTTCCCTGTAACCCTAGGACCTGGCGACTATATAAGTCGGGCCTATGGGAGCCTTTAGGGCACAACTTCAGACGATCATAGATAACTTCACACAACCTTGCACAGCGAACCTATCTCTGTAACTCGGCGTATTGCCATTATAGTGATTTATAGCAGGAGTAGGATTCCGCCACCGTCGTGGGATCTGAACCTGGGTAAGCTGTGTTACCTCGTACCCGTCAACCGTTCGCCTTACCCCACGTCTCTAAACACGCACTGTGAGGACCCCTCCATGGCGTACTCGTCGGCAATACCACGACAATTGGCGCCCACCATGGGGCAAGAGGCGCTTCAGGCTCTTCAGCGGGCAAGGACCAAGATCTTCGCGGGAATCGGCGAAACCATAGCCATCGGTCGCGTTCTCTTCCCCGGCAACATTCCGATCGTCCCTCCTGACGAGTTCTGGATCCCGGCGAAGACGAACCCTACGCGGTGTTCGATCGTTCCTATTGGAGACATGCACCTCTTCATCAGCGAAACCGACTCGGGCACTAGTTCCCTGGGAGTCGGAGGAGCATCAAGGCCCGCACGGACCGCCCACGGGCAGGATACATTCGCGGAAGGATCAATGTCGGATCTCTCCTCGGTGTTTGCCGGCAAAGATCGGAAAAGTTCAAGGCCCACCCAAACCGCCCCTATGCAGGATATAAAGGTGGAAGATCACTGCAAATCCACCGGCTTCGTCCGTGTGTCTGGACAGCAGAGATCCAAGTTCGTCGGCGTGGTTACCATCTTCGATCTGGCGCGCTGTGTTCAGAGAGAGGGAGAAAACCCCCGCGATTACCTGGCCAGGTGGCTCCGTATATGAGCCGACCTGGCCCACTACCCCAATGATGATGCTATCTATCACTTTGTGGAAGGACTGGACCATGGCACGCTTCTCCGACATTCTCTAAGACGGCAACAGGCGTCAGGACGCCTTACCTTCGAAGGCATGGTGAACACCGTCAACAACTACGCGGAGGCCGAAGCGGCAGCTCAGACAGCGCTTGCGCTCATTGACGAAGCCCCTCCGATTCAGCCACCGCCACCACCGCCTCCGGCCGCCATCGTCGCAGCTGCGCCACCGCCTCCAGTCATCGTAGCTGCTGTTGCACCTCCACCGCCCGTCATCGAGGAAGTCCTGGCACCCTCCGACTCTGTCATTGACGCGCTTTATGCTGACTTCAGTGCAGATTCGGAGGAGATAGATTTCAGTCCAGAGGAACTAGAGGATTACACGCGCGACAAGCAAGCCAACAACACCGTCAGGTCCCGAGGGGTGTTCATCACCATTGGGATGGCGATGGATGAATATCAACCCGGACAAGCTCCGCCTACAGCGCTGGAAAAGGGGAAGGGGCCGCTTATTGCTGCTGGCGATGATCGTGCAAAAGTCATGGCTCCTCCGCCTAACCCAGTGCAGCAGCCGCAGGAACTCGGCACCGGCCCGAGCAACAAAAACACCGCAAACTTGCCTCCTCCAGCATCTACGTCGGTAGCAGCCCAAGTTACTCCAGCTGATAGAGTGATGTACGACAATCTCCTCGTCGAGCCACTGACCATTGCTCATATCCAAAACGTGACCCAGCTTGACGAGAAGCGCCAGCAGCAGCTGGAGGAAGCGCAAGACATCGCAGAGCAAGGCGCTCAACTAGATCGAGATCTGGTCAACGCATAGAAGTCCATAGAGAAAGCTAGAGCAATGGAGGCCGATTACAAGACTTTGCTGCTGCAGAAGAAGGCTAAGAAAGCTCCGGCTCGCGTCATCAACGATCCTGGCGTACGGCGCAACCTAGGATGGGCTCCCTCGAAGCCGGCACAGGCCAAACCATACATTGACAGTGAAGGCAAGCAGGTGATTCCCACCCCACTCCTTAACCTCTCCGTCGCCAAGACCCTTCTGGAGCAGGATAGATCGCCCGAGGCAGTGGAACAGGTCTATGACCTAGTGGCCAAGGCGGTGAAGTAGCAGGAAAAGGCCACCTCTTAGAGGCTTGAGTCTGACCCAGCGCTCTGCCAATCTAGCCAGTACAAGCCGCCAAGGAACAGATCTCCTCTTGATGTTGGATCCCAGACGGGTTCATCAGAACGAAGACGGAGGGATGCGCGCAACAGGAAGGATGCCATCCCCATATCCTCCGACCACGGAGAAAAGGCCCGACCTCGTCGCCCATCGCCACCACCCCGATCTCCCCGACATCACGAAGATTACAAGGCTCACCATCGTACGGATATGCCCCCACCAAATCAGTGCGGCATCGTCATCCGCGATAACACGGAGCAAACCCGTCATGACGGAGAACGTAACCAAGGACACAAGAGCAGGTCACGCCATGACCCTCCGCGTCCGACAAGCAACCATGACAGGCGTGAGGCGTCGCAGGAGGGTAACAGCAAGAAGGCTAACCCACCGCCACCTCCGTCTCCATCACCTCCAAGCAGTCACCATGGCGGAAGAGGCCCGCGTCGTTCACGCAGACCATCCCCTGTTGACAAAAAGAAGAACCCGGAGCCATACGATGCACGTTCGCGGATCGACAAGATCCACGAGGCCCGGGAAGGACCATACCTGGGACCACGTTGCTTTGGACCTGCAATACGGTCCGCAACTTACCCCAAAGGTTTCCGGATTGACAAGACCATCAAACCCTATGACGGCACCGCCAAACCAGCCACATGGTTGCAGGACTACGACAACGTGGTGGAGATTGCCGGAGGCAACCCCAACGTCACCGTCAAGTACCTCCCATTAATGTTGGCAGGCACGGCCCGTCAATGGATCGACGACTTGCCAGAAAAATCTATCTACAACTGGCTGGACATGCAAGAAGCGTTCACCAAGAACTTTGAGGGTACATACAAGCGTCCCTGCACCGTAGGCGATCTACATCGGTGCATGCAAGAGAAAGACGAGACATCTCGCGCCTACCTCTCCCGCTGGCTGGATATGAAGAATTCCTGCGCAGGAGTGCACGCTCAGACCGCCATGGCCACCTTCATCGACGGGTTGGAAAGGGGCACGCTGCTCCGACATAAGCTGAAGCGCTTGCAGGACAATCACCAGCTTGACTTGAACCAGATGATTCAGTTGGCTAGTGAGTTTGCAGCTGCCGATGACGACGCTCGCGGCTCCCTGCCAGCAACGGCCGTTCCAACTCAAGCTCGGAGGAACAGCAGTACAAAGCGGAAAACCGCTCCAGAAGAAAAGTAATCTACGAACATGGTCGCTATGACTTTTGCAGGACGAGGAGAAGGTGGACAACATGGCCGAGGAAGGGGAGCTGGTCGTGGGAAGCAGCGAGGAAGTGAAACCACCTTGGCGCCGCTCCGTGTTCCCCAAACCTACAAGGAGTACTGTGATATGCCGTGCCTCGTACACCTCGACGTCAACGGCAAGGCCACCCATACCAATCGACACTGCAAGTTCGTGAACAACCTCAAGGAAGACCCGGAGTCCGGCTACAAGCGAAGTCGGAAGAACAGACCAGGAGGCAAGGGCAAGGGGAAGAAGAAGGAGGAGGAGTCCAAGGATTCAAGTGACATGGACGAAGACGTTGACCCCAAGCACGCCGCCAAGGGCGATGACAAGGGCAAGAACCCCTTCGCAAAGAAGTCACCAGTCTACCACACTTTCCTTGGAACCCCCACCATCCGACAACAGAAGACCTCTCTGAGGATCCTGATGGACACTCTCCCTACAGTCCCCCAGTACCTGCGCTGTTCGGAAGTTCCAATAACTTGGGACAGGACGGACCACCCAGACCTTGTGCCCACGGAGAACCAGTACGCCATGGTCATCAACCCATTGATTGAAGGTGTGGAGTTCACCAAGTGCATGGTGGATAGTGGAAGCATCATCAACATCATGTACCTGGATACACTGCAGAAGATGAACTTGATAGAGGCAAACCTAAGGCGGACCAACACCATCTTCCACGGCGTAGTTCCTGATCGGGAGGCTCGGTCCCTTGGGTGCATTACACTTCAGGTTGCCTTTGGCGATGTTAATAATTACCGCCAAGAGCGCATGACCTTCGAGGTGGTCCCCTTCAAGAGCATGTACCACGTCATATTCGGCCGCGACATATTCCACACGTTCATGGCCAAGCCATGCTTCGTCTATAACAAACTCAAGATACCCGGACCAAACGGTATCATCACCGTATCCGGAAGCTTTACCAAAGCAAGGGACTGCGAGATCAATGAAGCAGCCGTTGCAGAAGCTGTCCTCTACATTGAAGAATTCAAAGAGATCTAGAGCAAGGTCAATGACTCAGAGATGCCCGCGTCGAAGAAGTAGATCTCCGACTCTGCTCCTGCGTTCAAGGCCGCCATCGAAACCAAGCCGGTGGAACTTGTGGTAGGTGATGCCTCCAAGACCGTCACCATTGGGACGAACCTGGATCCCAAATAGGAAAGCGCGCTCGTCGAGTTCCTCCGTGAGAATAGGGACATCTTTGCCTGGCAACCTGCCGACATGAAAGGTGTACCTAGGGAACTTGCCGAGCACAGCTTAAACATTGATCCAAAATGCAAACCAGTGAAACAAGCTCTACGACGCTTTGGAGATGAGAAGAGACGCGCCATTGGCAAAGAGATAGCTAGGTTACTTAAGGCTAGATTTATCCGAGAAGTCCTTCACACCCAATGGGTGGCCAATCCTGTACTTGTCCCCAAAAAGGGAACCAATGAATTAAGAATGTGCGTTGATTACACCGGCTTGAACAAAGCATGTCCCAAAGATTTGTTTGCTTTGCCTCGCATTGACCAAGTCATTAACTCGACGGCTGGCTCAGAACTTTTGTGTTTTCTCGATGCATACTCAGGATACCACTAGATAAAGATGAGGAAGTCAGACCAATTGGCCACTTCGTTCACTACCCCATATGACACGTTTTGCTATGTCACGATGCCCTTTGGGCTGAAAAATGCAGGTGCTACCTACCAGCGGACAATGCAACGTTGCCTTCACGACCAAATTGGTCGGAACATTCACGCCTATGTGGACGATATCGCGGTGATGTCTAAAAAGTCAGACGACTTAATCTCCGACTTAAAAGAAACCTTTGATAATCTCCGGAAATACAACATGATGCTCAACCCTAAGAAGTGCGTCTTCGGGGTTCCAGCCGGCAAATTGTTGGGCTTCATCGTTTCCCAACGTGGAATCGAGGTCAACCCGGAGAAAATCAAGGCCATCTTAAACATAAACCGTCCGACATGCCTAAAGGACATTCAACGACTAACAGGTTGTGCTGCAGCAGTTAGTCGGTTCATCAGCCGACTTGGAGAGAAGGCTCTGCCGCTATACAAGTTGCTGAGGAAGGCGGACAAATTCACGTGGACGGACGAAGTAGATGCAGCATTGAAGCAGCTCAAGGAGATTCTTTCCTCAGCGCCCATCCTTGCAGCACCCGAGCCTGGAGAGCCCCTGTTAATCTACATGGCGGCAACCAACCGGGTTATCAGCATCGTTGTCATGGTAGAGCGGAAGGAACCAGGCTATGAGCACGGAGTTCAACGACCAGTTTACTACGTGAGCGAGGTCTTGACGGAGTCCAAGCAGCGTTACCCGCACTACCAAAAGATAGCTTATGGAGTATTCCTTGCTTCTCGGAAGCCGATGCATTACTTTCAGGAGCACCCAATCACAGTGGTGAGCAAGAATCCACTATCCGACATTATCAATAACAACGACACTATAGGAAGGGTCGCGAAGGGAGGCATTGAACTTGCCGCCTTCGAGATCACCTACAAGAGACGCGACGTTATCAAGTCACAAGCCTTGGCGGATACTGTTGCAGATTGGACGGAGATACCAGACGCTACTCTGTTGTCAGAACCAGAGTACTGGGTGATGCACTTTGACGGATCAAAGCTGTTCAACGGCTCGGGGGCTAGTGTATTGCTACAGTCACCAACAGGAGACAAGCTACACTACGTTCTGCAGATCCACTTCGAGGCCACAAACAACATGGCGGAGTATGAAGCACTCATTCACGGACTACGTGTAGCCAAGGATATTGGCATCAAGCGCATAGTTTGCTGTGGAGATTCCGACTTGGTTGCCCAGCAGGTGGCTGGCACCTGGAAAGCGCGGAACCCTATGATGGCGTCATATCGAGACGAAGTGGACGAGATAGCCAAGAGCTTCTTGGGCTACGAAGTCAAGTATGTACCTAGGGAACAAAACGAGGCGGCTGATCTGCTATCTAAGCTTGGATCAGGGCGCAAGAAAATTCCGCTAGGAGTTTTCCTAGAGCACCTGCGCACACCATCCGTGAAGGGAGCTGACATCGACAACCCGGATAGAGTTGACTCTTTTGTCAACATGGTGACCAAGGTCCCCCCGTCTTGGATAAAACCGTTCATGGAATACCTCGAACACGGAACTTTGCCCGACGACAAAGTCGAAAGATAGCAAATAGTACGACGAGCAAAGGGTTATACCATAATCAATGGGCAACTCTACAAAAGGAGCACTACTGGTGTATACCTAAAGTGTGTTTCCCAGGTAGAAGGTATGGAAATCCTGCGTGAAATCCATCTCAGAGATTGCGGGCATCACGCCGCTCCTCGATCGTTGGTCGCGAAAGCCTTCTGGCCAGGATTCTACTGGCTGACCGCGAAGGCGGACGCCGACAAGCTGGTTGAGACATGCATGGGATGCCAGTATTATGCCCGACAACCACATGTTCCTGTTGAAGAATTGCGAACAATACCAATAACTTGGCCGTTTGCAGTCTAGGGGCTAGACATGGTGGGACCGTTACAGACGGCACCTTGTTGGTTTACGCATTTTCTTGTAGCAGTTGATAAATTCACCGAATGGATAGAAGCCAAACCCATTAGAAAGCTTGATGGGGCAACTGCCCTCAGGTTTGTCCGGGATTTAGTGGTGAGATTTGGTCTCCCACATAGCATTATCACCGACAACGGAAGCAACTTGTCACTCGGAGAAGTGGAGGCTTATTGATGGGAGAAAGGCATCCGACTTGACCTTGCATCTGTGGCACACCCACAATCCAATGGTCAGGTTGAACGAGCCAATGGATTAATTCTGCAGGGAATCAAGCCACGTCTTGAGGCGCCGCTACATAGAGCAGCTGGAGCCTGGGCGGAAGAATTGCCATCTGTGCTGTGGAGTTTACGAACTACACCCAACAGATCCACCGGCTACACCCCTTACTTCATGGTATATGGAGCAGAAGCCATCTTGCCTTCCGACATCCTCCACGATGCACCCAGAGTTGCCGCCTACGACGAGGATGACGCCGAAGAATCCAGACGCCTAGATGTGGACCTTCTCGAGGAGGAGCGCGTTTTGGCATGCCAAAGATCCACCATCTACCAGCAGAAGCTACGTAGCTACCATAGTCGCCGCGTTCGGCATTGCTTGTTTAAAGAGGGGGATTTGGTGCTCCGACTTAAGCAGAAGAAGTCACACAAATTATCCCCGCCATGGGAAGGACCGTTCATCATAAGCAAGGCGCTGCTCAATGGGTCTTACTACCTTGTTGACAATCGTGAACTAAAGTATAGACCCAACGAGGATCATAAGCGTAAGCGACGTGACCCGGATGATGACTACCCGGAGCTTGATCGGCCATGGAACATAGCACAGCTACATCCTTTTTACACTTAGCATTTTTTATCTAATTGTGTACCTCTTATATGATCAATGAAATAAAGCTCTTTGGTTCACTCATATTTCTGAGTCTTTTACCTCCTTTAGTGTTCATTTTTGGATCATGTAAAACCTTTATGCATAAGTCTTGCGTTTGCACTTGTGAAAATTCCGCCTCCGGGCGTTAGCTTAAGTTTTCTGGTCTACACGTTCTTTGTCGTTTTTATGTGGATTCTGGTGACTTTCGGCACTTATTGTCGGCGATTTTGTGCTCGGGTTATTGACGGTGGCATTGGGCATCATCACCTAAACACATGGTTCCGACAACGAGTCTTCCAACTCACGAAAATTCAAGCATAAAAACCAAAGTAATGGATAAGCCAGCACTTGCTAAAAATATATACATGCTGGAAATTATTTCTTAAGTAGCAGGACATAACAACCATTGTTTTCCGCCTTAAATTACATCACCAAGTTTTTTTCCACGCATGCACCAAAGGTAAAACAAATATTACAAAGTGTTTTTCATTCCTTGGGCGCAGGAGACTTGGAAGCAGCATCGTCACCAGCCGGAGAATCACCCTCAACGTCGGCGCTATGATGAGACTCGGAGGAATCTTGGTTGACACTGTCGATGGTGTTCATGGGCACGAAGACGTCAATGTCCACCAACTCGGCAACTCTGGTGTCATAACCCGCGAGTGATGACAAGATGGCTTCGTGATCAATATCTTTGCCGTCATCATCAACGTCGAGGATACCAGAGGTCACCGTGTCGATGTCGGCACCTTCGTAGTGTGCCTTCACCATTGACAGCGCCATCCTTGCGCCAGCCCGTGCACATGAAGCTTTCCAGCTTGTGACATGCTCGGGGGCTCGGCGCAGAATCTCCGAGTACTTCGTCACAGAGTCCGAGGCCTTGATGTATATCTGGAGGGACTTGGCAATCTCTTTGGCTTGGGTGATGGCGGTGTTGATAAAGTTGCCGGCAAGAACCATGCATTCCTTGTCCGAAGGAGGCGAGCGGGTTAAACCCATAGGAGCTGCAAATTCCGACAAGGAGCGCATGAGTTCAATAAATTCGAAGTATCCAGACTACAGAAATACAAGGCGGAGGAAACTTACTGAAGATGCTGGCCTTAGCCTGCTAGAGGGTGTCCGCTAGGGATTCTTTCTCTTGTTGGAGGAGCTTAAACGCCTCGCTGTGGCGTTGGTTTTGCTCATCAGCAGCTTGCTTCTGATCTTTTAAGATCGCAAGCTCCTCCTTCAAGCGATTGATTTCCGCGGAGGCAGAGTCCTGCAGGGCCTTCATGGAATCTTCATGCATTTTTAGCATTTCCTTCCTCTACTCCTTAAGGATCTTGTTCTCGCTGTCCAGCTGCTGGATGTGCTTGGACTGCTCGACAATGTCCTTGGCCTTGGCGACATGTTCTGCAAGTTGGAGAAAACAAAGTACATAGTGAGTACTCGGAGAATGTGGGCACAAAAACAAGACGGAATGCGCAAAAAGAAAACAGACTCTTGTTTTTGATGATCTGTTCCTTCAAGATGGCAGTTTTACCCTTTTCGGCTTCAAGATCTGCGCGCATCTTCTGGTACTTGTCGTTGGCCATGCCCCTCCGAGCATTCTTGTTCTGTGGAAAAAAGAAAAAATTTAAACCGTTGTTTAGTCTACTTGGAAGCATCTAGTCGGAAATTTTCCACCTAGACGCTCGGGGGCTACAGCGAGAGTTTTTTACTTAGCAATATGCTTAGCTTTTCTTTAAGCATCTAGTCGGAGCTAATTCAGTTCTCTATTAGAAGCTTGGGGGCTACAGTATAAAGTTTTAAACTCGGAATCTGCTTAGCTTTTCTTTAAGCATCTATTCGGAACTAATTCAGTTACAACTAGAGGCTTGGGGGCTACAGTATTGAAAAATTATAAACACTACGTATTCTACTCTTATAGCATCTAGTCGGAATAGTTTGTTCCATCTAAATGCTTGGGGGCTACAGTGAGAGTTTTTTCTAACTTAGTCACTCTTAGAGCATATAGATGCAAAACCTATGGTTTTCCGTCTACATCCTCGGGGGCTACAGTGGGATACTCATATGAAATACAAAAGGCAAAGTAAAACTTACAAGTGCAATGATCTTGAGGTTTGTAGCGCTTTCGGCTAGCAGCTTGCCAAAGGAGATGCTATTTCCTTGCAAGATGTCCGCTTGTCGGAGGAGCTCCTCAAGATCGCAGGTCAGAGATGACGGTACTCCTCCAGGAACCAGGGTTGTGTTACTCGGCGTGAGCACCGGGTAAACTATCTTCGGAAACTCAAAGGGTTTCTGGGGAGCAAGGGCACCGCCTTCGGTAGAAGTACCAGCTTCCACCACCGCCTTGCCGCCACCGATGGCATCCTTAGCCAGAGCTTCAGCCATTTGTTGAGTGGTACTCTCCTGCGTTGCCTGCTCGCCGACAACAGCGAGTTTGGTAGAGGCGCCAGAATCCACTTCCATGACGGAAGGACCTGGTGCCTCCTTAGCTTGTGAGCTTGTTGGGGCGGACGAGGGCTTGACGACAGGAGTAGCAGGGGCAATGGCGGGGGAGGCGTCGCGATGCAGCATATCCTTGATATTTCGAGAAGCCCCCAAAGTTTTGGAGGTCTTCTTGAGGCTGGTCGTGGCTTTCTTTCTGAAACATGCAAATGCATAAGTATAGGAACAAGACAAACATATAGACAATGTCGGAGAATGAGAAGCTTACACTAGGGAGGGTGCTTTGGCAAAGATCCCGGTGTTTTTTCTCTTTTCTACCTCCAGGGCGGCGGTAGTCTTTTTGGAGGCTCCACCCTCCGTCTTCTTCTTCTTGCCTCCATCGGCAGCGTCAGAGGTGGAGCTCTTCCACTTCCGCGCCAATGGAGCTTCGTCGTCGGACACGACCGTGACTTCCTTCATCTTTGTATCATAGATTTGAGGAGCCATGCTCATCTCATCTAGATCGCTAAGCTGTTAAGTGAGAAACCACCGTGTTAGATAAGATGGTATTGGCAAGACGGAAAAATTGGAGCATATGTCGTACACAGAAAACAAATACCTACCTTTGGGCACTTGCCGTCTACGAACATGTCGTAGGTGATGGTGAAGCCACGCTTCTTATCCTTCACCTTGACGATGTCTTTTAGGCGGAGCTTGACGGAGTCGCTCGAGAAGTTATCCACAGAGATCCGAAGGCTATCCCTCCGATCACTGGTATACTCATGCATATACTTCACGCGGTGCTGCAGAGGTTGGATTCGCCTGATGAACCAGCACATGGCTAGGTCCAAGCCGGATAAACCCATCTCTACGAACCATTCGATCCTCCTTATAGCGCGGGAAGCGTCGAGGTCGGAAGGAACGGAGGCTTGGGATCTCCATGTGGAAACTTCAGCGGCGGTTCCATCCGCGAAGTCCGGGTACATCACTTCTCGGCCCGCCAGAGGAATGTCGGGGCCATAGAAGTACGTCCGCTGCCAATTTTTGCAGGACTCGTGGCCGACAATGTCGGGGAACCGCCGGCCAGGTCGAATCTTGAAGCTTATGGTGCCGCAGTTCCTAAGCTCCTCCTTGCTATGTTCGGCTTCATGTTTGACGGTGAAGAAGTACACGAACAAGTCTAACCTAGGCCTTATCCCTAGATAACCCTCACAAAGTGCCGCGAAGTTGCTAAGCACTAAGATGCTATTGGGGGAGAGGTTATGGGGCTGGACCTTGTAGTGGTTTAAGACAGAGAGGAAGAAGTGGGAGATGGGCAGAGAAACACTGCGTACCAACTGAGCCTTAAGGTACACCTTTTCTCCGACTTGTGGAGAAGGTGTCACCTCGCTGGCCGGCGCCGCCCGCCAGGCGAGCCCCTCTGTCGCGGGGAGGTAGCCTTCGGCGACCATGTCTTGGATGTCGCGGTCGGTGATGTCTGAGCTGCGCCAATTGCCCTTATGCGAGTCTGGCTCTTCCTCCAGTGGCTCTAGCGCCGCCAGATTTTGGTCGCCGCCGGTGGACTCGATCACCACCGATGCAGGGATGACCAAGCCCTCTGGGGGCACGGCGACAGAGCTCGCCAGCTTCGCCGTGGCTTCGCTCGACGCCGCCATGGATGGGGATGTGCTACTGCTCGCCATGGAGTGAAGGATGGATGCGATTGGTGCAGATGGAAGCTAGGGTTTTCTCGAGGTTTCTCGCGGAGAGCTCGAGGAGGCGCACGGCTGGAGGAAGACGATGATGTGAGGAGAATGAGGTAAAAAGTGGAAAATGCCCCACGGTTACTATTTATCATCCTCGGCGTCAAGATTCGTGCAGCTTAATCGAACGGTTGCCGCGTAGACGACATGTTCGCGAGCGTGCGCGAAAATTTCGCCACGTCTCCAACCGTCGCCGCCAACGGTTCGTATCGCTCGCGCGGGAAAATCGGATATGATTGCGTTCTCTGCATATGTGAGTTACGAGGCATCGCTGATCTAAGCCTACGTCGTCCTAGCTGACATGGGTAGATGAGCCGTCACATCGAAGATTCCGGCATAGACGGATTTAATCCGACTACGAAAGAGTACAATAGAAGATTCAGCATTTCTCCGGCTTACAAGTCGAAGACGGAGAAAAACCTTGCAGGGTTCTTTGGGAGGACTAGAAGATGTTGCTTGACGATTTGCCGACAGCCATCTAGACGGAGAATTCCACATGAAGAGGCAAGACGGCGCAAGATCTCGGAGTTCTCCGGGGGCTACTGTTGGGGATATGCTATATGGGTATCCTTATAGCATGTCTTTTATCCGGCTAAGCCGGGTGGCCCATAGTCGGTAGCATGGCCTATGGCCTGCTGGGCGGACCTGTTAGGTGGATCCAGAAGGGAGGACCATGCCGGATAAAGGAAGGCTACGGTGGAGTCACCAATGTACCCGGAGCCTTGGAGTGCAAGATACACAAGACTAGTAATAGACGGTGTAGGACTCTGTAACCTGTCCGGCTAGGACTTTTCCCTGTAACCCTAGGACCTGGCAACTATATAAGTCGGGCCTATGGGAGCCTTTAGGGCACAACTTCAGATGATCATAGATAACTTCACACAACCTCGCACAGCGAACCTATCTCTGTAACTCGGTGTATTGCCATTATAGTGATTTATAGCAGGAGTAGGATTCCGCCACCGTCGTGGGATCTGAACCTGGGTAAGCTGTGTTACCTCGTACCCGTCAACCGTCCGCCTTACCCCACGTCTCTAAACACACACTGTGAGGACCCCTCCATGGCATACTCGTCGGGAATACCACGACAAGAACTATGTGATTTATCTTTGATACTATTTTTCTTGCATGATTTACTTGTTTACCTTAATGCACATAGTCAGGGGGAGCTTAATACAAATTATTCTATGGAAAATCACTTGTTGTCATCGAACACCAAAAAGGGGGAGATTAAAAGGACATCTACTATCATAATCACTTTTGGTGTTCGTTAACAACAAGTAGATCATTTTACAGTATGTTACTGTCTATAGGTTGTTATAATGCTAAGGGAAAAGGACCCTTACACTATGGAAAAATCCCTGCAAGTTTGACATGTTCTGAAATTCTAGACCGGAGTCTCCGGTGTCGACCGGAGTTTCTGCAGGAATCCCCGGAGGTGGCATCAGGATTCTGGCTGGGATAGTCTGTAAGGGGGTCCGGAGCAAGGTCCCGCGGAGTCTCCGGTGTGTGCCTCGGAACGGAGTCTCCGGCCCACTTGGCTCACAGAAGGGCTCGGTCAATCAGAACATTGGTCCGGAGGCTGGTCCGGAGATGGGCCGGAATCTCCGGTGTACAGACCGGAGTCTCCGGTATGACTTTTCTCCAAAGGTCAGAAAATGGTTCGTGGGGGGCTGCTTATAAATAGGGGACCTTATCCCCTTCCTCCAGCTGCTCGACCCACTCAAGAACACTACCTGCATTTGAGCCACCAAATCTACAAGATCTCTTCATCCAACCATCCAAAGTCATTGATCTTTGGAGAATCAAAGGAGGAGGCCTTGATCTACAGATTCACCAAGAGAGATCTTCATTTCCCCCTCATTCACTTGAGGTCCCCCATGCTCTAGTGTTTCTTTGGAAACCCTAGCTTTGATTTGGTTCTTACAAGCTTGTATTTGATTGTTTTGGCAGCTTGCTTGTATTTGGGAGCTTCCAATTAAGTTGTGGATGTGTGCCCCGAACTCGTTGTAAATGTGTCGGCTTCCACCTCGAAGGTTGCCGATATAGTGGAAGGTGAATCAAACCCCATGGGGTGAGGTTCATCGGAGAAAAAGGGAGGCCTCTCGTGGTGTTGGTGGTTTGAAACCACCCCCTCTCCAAACGTAGACGTACTTCCCCTCAAAAGGAAGGAACTACGGGAAACAAATCCTTGTGTCTCCGTGTCCACCACTTTGGTTACTTCTATACTTTACCGCACTTTACTTACTTGTTCTTGCTTAGTGTTGTGCTAGTTAATTCTTGTTTGACATATAGGTAAATTCACCTTAGTTGCATAATATAGAGAATTTACCTTTCTTGTCAAACCCTAATTTGAAAAAGAAGAAAATTTGAAGTAGCACATATTCACCCCCCTCTAGGTGCCCATACGATCCTTTCACTAGTATATTCCATGAGTCATATAGTTTGGGATTTCTATTTGGCATACGCATTGAAAACGTTTTCAAGAGAGGAGGAGAAGGAGGTGTGTCATAACAGGTAAGTAAGCGTGGCCGGGGTTGCTTGGGGTCGATGGAGCCCCTGATGAACCAACCTCACCTCACATCTCTAGGGATCGGCTTCAGCATTTGACCTATTATAGCGGAACCATCCTTAGGGCGTGACTCATGGTCTCGACGAAAGAAAGGTAAAGTTCGTGGTCAACCACCCTCTGCCAGCACACCAAGGAAGTGTGTCAAGTGGCACTAAGAGTCGGTTGGTATGTGTGTCAAGTGAGCATGCTCACCAAGCATGCTCAGTTTGCTAAGGAACATGAAGCTTGTAGGAAGGACATGGAGCAAGCATTTGGTATGCTCCAATAGAGGTTTGCAGTTATCCGGTTTGCTGCTATGACCTGGTCGAAAGATCAGATATGGAAAGTGATAAACTGTTGTGTGACCTTGCACAACATGATCATTGAGGATGAGTAGAAGAATCTAGTGGATTTCCTCGAACAGGAGGAGCCATACTATAGACATGGGCATCTTGCAGAGCCTGATCACACGGTGTCGGCATTATGGACTGCCTTCATCGCCATGTGTCAGGAGATCCGAGATCCAATAGTGCATCAACAATTGCAGGATGATCTGGTAGAGCACATATGGATACACAAAGGCAACACACATAGCAGCTATGCCGAATATGATCTGGCCGAACTAGGTCGAACTGTGCCGAACTATATTGAGTTTCACTCTATGGCAAACTATATTGAATGTTGTTGTGTTTAATTTTATGCCAAACTATGCCGAACATTGCCCTTTATTCATAGTTATGCCAAACTGTGTGAATTTGAGATGAATTCGGGCGAAATGTCACCGATTTTGCCCAAAAAACTGCCTTGGAACCATGCCTAGAAATGCGACTAGGAAACAGGCCGTCCGCAAACCAAAAATTACATATATCTAGCATTAAGTAGCATCAGGTTTCGTCTGAAAATGCCACACGAGTGGAGATGCTCTAACCACCCTTCCATATCCTTCCAAGATCCACCGCTCCCAACCACGATATTAGGGCATCTCCACCGGCGAGACCCAAACGAACGACCCAAACTATCCGTTTTAGTCCGTTTGGGTCGAGCCACCGACGTTTTTTGGTCATGGTCCGGCATGTCCGGCCAGCCGCACACAACAGCGTGACCCAAAGGGACAAAAATAGACGGGCCAACCCAAGTGAAGAAGGCCCATTGTGTGACTGTATTTGGGCAGTCTGTTGCCGCGTCTATCCGGACAGACGCATCTAGGCATTAGATTTGCGTCACGGATGGGTCGGATTGGGCTGACTTAGTCAAATAGGTCGTGTCGCTTGGGCACCGCGCATGTCCCGCTTGTCCGCGCAGACCGATTAAGACATGCTTGAACCATTTGGGTAGAGCCGGTGGAGATGCCTTAGGCCATCCCCAATGCACTACTAGGAAAACAATATAGATAGACAGAACTTCCGTGGCGCATGGGGCTGACCATGCGCCATAAAAGAAGTCCAGTGGCGCATATGACACAATGTGCCACAGATCCAAGGCTCTGTGGTGCATGGAATATGACAGTGTGCCACAGAAGTAAGGTGGGACCCCCACCCGGGATTGGGCTATGAAACTTCTGTGGTGCATGTGAGCACTTCTCTGGCGCATATGCCCACATGCGCCACCGAAGCAGCGTGTGGGCCCTACCACGGAATCTCGTTGACCACACTCTGACCAACATTCTGTGGCGCATATGACCATATGCGCCACAGAAGTCGAGCAGGAAAAACAAATCCCACCCCCTTGGATCGCCTTTTTAGCCTTGCAAAAAATAAAATAAAATAAAATGAAAAACACTTCAAAAAATAAAATCCTTTTCACATAGTGGTAGGTAATGTGGTCTAGTTTGTAGGAAAATTAACAAACATGCATTTCGACTTTTTTTTGCAAAAATAGGTCATGACACAGTAAAATGGCCATAACTTTTGCATACGATGTCGGAAAAAAGTTTAATATACCAAAATGATCGTCTCGAAATTTCCTACTCGATTTCAATCGCTGGAAGCCGTTGAAGTTTTACAGAATCCCCAATTTGAAAACAGAAAAAAGTTATGGCAAAAAGAAGTTTTTTTCCTACAAAAACAATAAAAAAGGGGAGCAACTTTTGTGGAGCATTTCTCCCATATGCGCCACAAAAGTGTTGGGCAGGATTCAAAATTTGAATCCCACCACCCCTTCTCCCTCTCTTTTCTCCTTTTCATCTCTTTCTCTCCTCCACACTTCTCCTCCCTCCACTTCTTCTCTCCTTCTCCCCTTCTCTCCCTATTCCCCCTCCTCCACCCCGGTGAGCTCCTCCTCCTCCCTCCTCCACCCTGATGCGGCTTGGTGACTTTAGAGCCTCGTTGGGAAACCCCAAGAGCAAGGTGTGATGAACACAACAACAAGTTTTCCCTCAGTTATGAAACCAAGGTTATCAAACCAGTTGGAGGAAGGAAACAACTCCAAGGTGTTGATAACAACTTGGAATCCTGCATAACACAAACTCAAGACTTTGCCCGAACTTATAGTGAGGTTGTCAATCTCACCGGTTTGCTGAAAACAAAGGATTAAACATACATTGTGGAAGGTAGTAGTTGCTTGTAGAAAGTAAATGGTAACAATAGATGTTGTATCAATGATAAAGATTGGACCAGGGTCCACAGCTCACTAGGGGTGTTCTCCTTAAGATAAATAACATAACATGTTGGGTGAACAAATTACAGCAGGACAATTGACAGGACCTGAGCAAGGCATAACAATTCAAATACTAGACATTCATGATTCCTATGAGATTTGATTGGGCATTACAACAATATAGATAGACCACCGTCCAACTGCATCTATGACTAATAATCCACCTTCAGGTTATCATCCTAACCACCTCCAATATTAAGTTGCAAGCAACGGATAATTGCATTAAGCAATGTATATAAAGTAAACAATAAAATTGTTCCATGAACAAAAGATTGTTATTTTCTCCCTAGTAGCAACAACACATCTACAACCTTAGAGATTCCTGTCACTTCCCCAGATTACTAGAGGCATGAACCCTCTATCGAGCATAAATACTCCCTCTTGGAGTCACAAGCATCTACTTGTCCAAGATAGCTACAAGCAACGGAGAGCATGCAAGATCACAATTAACACAAACATGATAGAATAAATAATCAACCTGACATGATAGAATCAATAATCAACTTGACATGATAGAATCAATAATCAATCTGACATAGTACCTCAATATCCATCGGATCCCCGCAAACACAACATGTATGATTACAAATAGATGATCTTGATCATGAACAGAGCTCGCAAGATCTAAACATGATAGAACAAAGGAGGAGAAACAACCATCTAGCTATTGTATGGACCCATAGTCCAAGGGTGAACTACTCACGCATCATACTAGAGGCTGGCATGGTGATGAAGAAGGCCTCCGGGATGATCTCTCCCCTCCAGGAGGGTGCCGAGAAGAGCTTCAGATCCCCCCGATCTAGGGACGATGGTGGCGGCGTCTACTGACTGTTTCATGGAGATCTGATCGGGTGTTTAGGGTTTCTGCATCGGGGTGACTTTATAGGCGAAGAGGCGAGACAGGAGGCCGGCCAGGGGACCACACCATAGGGCGGCACGCTATAGGATGGACCCGCGCGGCCCTAGGGTGTGGCCCCCCTTCAGCTGCCCTTCGGTCTCTGTGTTCTCTCTGGTAAAATATTGACTTTGGCTTTTGTCCCATCCAATTCCGAGAATATTTCCTTACTAGCTTTTCTGAAACCAAAAACAACAGAAAATAGGCAACTGGCACTACGTCATCTTGTCAATAGGTTAGTCCCAGAAAATGTATAAAAATACCTCAAAGTGTAGACAAAGCATAACAAAGTTGATACTAAACAAGCATGGAACATCAAAAATTATATATACGTTTACGACGTATCACGCCCCGGTGAGATCCTCCTCCTCCCACCTCCCTCCTCCCTCCTCCTCCACCCTAGTGAGCTCCTCCGACGACGACCTCAATCTCCTCCGACGGTCTCATCCTCTCCTCCACCAGCGACCTCCACCTCCTCCAACGGCGAGCCCCTCCTCCACCGGCCACCTTCGGCCTCCTTTTCCTCCTTTGTTGACCCCCACCTCCGGCCAGATCTGGCCGTTATTTTTGAAATTTGAAAAAAAATCTGTGGCGCATATTGGCAATATGCGTCATAGAAGTTTTAGATCTAGCCCGCCACTTCTGTGGCGCATATGTGGGAAATGCGCCACTGAACTTTTTCAATTTCTATGGCGCATTTTGAAATGTGCAAATGCGCCACAGAACTACAGTTTAGTGCCGTGATAGTAGTGGCACATCCCATATGCGCCACAGAAGTTGAAAAAAGGTGCGCCACTAATGAGCTTTTTCCTAGTAGTGATGCCCCCCCCCCCCCCCCCCCCCGCAAACGGACGCCGCGCGTCCGATCTTGCCTCCTGGACTGAGCCCAAGGCCCAACGGCCCCTGCAAACGGACCGGATAGCACGACAGGGTCTGATTCGGAGCATACCGGGCCAAAACCTATGGCTGGTTTGTGATACATCGGAAACGTATCTATAATTTTTGATGCTCCATGCTTGTTTACTATCTACTTTATTTTGCTTTGTCTACACTTTGAGGTGTTTTTATATCTTTTCTGGAACTAACCTATTAACAAGTTGCCACAATGCCAGTTGCCTGTTTTCTTCTATTTTTGGTTCCAGAAAGGCAGAAAATCAATATTCTCAGAATTGGACGGGACAAAAGCCAAAGTCAATATTTTACCGTGGGGGACACGAAGTCCAGAGGAGAGACGAAGAAGCGAACCAGGGCGGCTAGACCCCTCTAGGCGCGGGTGGGCCCATCCCGCGCCTGGGTAGGGTGTGGGGCCCCTGGCCGCCTCCTAGCCTCACCTCTTCGCCTATAAGAAGCCCCCGATGCAGAAACCCTAGGCACCCGATCAAAACTCCACGAAACCTTTTGTAGCTGCCACCACCATCGTCCCTAGATTGGGGGGATCTGAAGTTCTTTCGGGCACCCTGCCGGAGGGGAGATCATTCCGGAGGCCTTCTTCTCCGGTATGATGCGTGAGTAGTTCCACCTTGGACTATGCATTCATGTAGTATCTAGATGGTTGTATCTCCTCCTTGTGCTTTCATCTATAGATTTTGTGAGCTTCGTTCATGATCAAGATCTAATCTATTTGTAATCATGCATGTTGTGTTTGCCGGGCTCCGATGGATATTGAGATTACTATGTCAGATTGATTAATGGTTTTGTCTTTATGATTCTATCATGTCTGTGTTGTTTGTGATCTTGCATGCTCTTTGTTGTTAGTAGTTATCTTGGCCAAGTAGTTGCTAGTGACTCCAAGAGGGGGTATTTATGCTCGATAGTGGGTTCATGCCTCTAGTTTCCAAGGGAAGTGATAGAAATCTTTTCGGTTGTAGATGTGCTGTTGCTACTAGGGAGAAAACAACGGTCTCTTGTTCATGGAACAAGTGGATTGTTTACCTTACACACTTTGCTTAAAGCAGTTGTCTATTGCTTGTAACTTAATACTGGAGGGGGTTAGCATGATAACCTGAAGGTGGATTTATAGTCATAGATGCAGTTGGATGGCGGTCTATGTATCTTGTTGTATTGCCCAAGCGAATCTCATAGGATCTTTCCGACTAGTAATTGCATTGTTATGCCTTGCTCAGTTCCTGTCAATTTCCCAGCTGTAATTTGTTTACCCTTCATGCCATGTTGTTTATCTAAGGAGAGCACCTCTAGTGAACTATGGACCCCGGTCCAATCTTTACCATTGATACATCCTCCACTGTTACTTGTTTACTTGCTGCAAACCATTACCTTTCACACCATATGTTTAATCCTTTGTTACAGCAAACCGATGAGCTTGACAACCTCACTGATTCGTTGGGGCAAAGTCTTGAGTTTGTGTTGTGCAGGTCTCCGTGTTGCTTGCAACACCTGTGTGACGTTTCCTTCCTCCTACTGGTTCGATAACCTCGGTTTCTTACTAAGGGAAAACTTGTTGCTGTGCTCTTCACACCTTACTCTTGGGGTTTCCAACGAAGCGTCCCACGACAGTGCTAGGCGCCATCAGTTTGCGGGGGGTCGGACGTCGGCCTCGTCCGACGCAGTCCAACCGAGTCTTCCTCGGGCCCCACCTGGAGGTGCCCTAGAGAGAGGGGACGCGTCCTTTTTAATGGGACCGCGTCGTCCCCATCCACATCCAGTCCCCCACTTAACTCCCACTTTTAGTCCCCACTTCTAAACCCCAAAACCCTAGCCGCTCCCTCCCCACCGACAAGATCCTCCTCGCCGGCCCTCGCCGCCATGATGACCAAGGACAACTGGAAGTCCTGGTTCTAGCGTGGCCGTAACGACCACGAGGCCGGCTCCTCCACCAGCGGCGGCTGTGGGCGCCATTCCGTCTCCCGCTCGCCACCCCGGTGCAGCTCCTCCTTCTTCCGCAGCCCGCCACCGCGCCCGCGCAATGAGCGGCACGTGTACGTGCGCCTCGAGGCCGCGCACACACTCGCCGAGGCAGGCATGCCCTGTCCGTGGCCCGACGTCCACCTGACGGCGGGGTGGCACCTCAACAACGCCCGCATGCTAGTGTCAGCCATCCCCACCTTGGGCCCTATGCAACGCCGCGATATCTGCCGATGCCGGGCCTTCCTCCCGCCAGATCCGCGGCGGGATCCGGCCTACGCCATTGACTCCCCGGTCTGGGACCGGGGAGTTCAAGGCGGAGCACGTGGCCCGCGCACGAGTCCATCGAGGCCCACATCGAGAACCTCGACGACACCGACGAGGACTACTATGAGGTGTCCCAGGAGGACTCCGGCGTGGAGGGCGGCGGCCTCCACTTCCCGCCGCTGCAGCCTGGCGTCCCGGACTGGTCGCACTACCATGGCGCGAACACCGCCGCGTTCGAGGTGTGGCCGTGGCCGGAGCCGGAGCCGCCCCGGCTGGTGGCGGTCAAAATGGATGAGGAGAGGCCGGAACGGCAGCGTCGGCCGATGATGGAGGAGGAGGAGCTCCAGGCCGCCATCCTCGCCTCCCAGCTGGAGGGGGAGAAGAAGTGGGACGACACCGCCCAGGCGCTGCACGAGTCCTGGGTGGCCGTGCATGCCCAGATGCCGCCCGTGCTCCCAGCTCCGCCCACGCTACCGGCCCAGGCCTAGGTCGGCGCGTGGCCCCCGCCACAGGTCTTCATCGACCTCGCCGCCGACGACAACGAGGAGTAGGCGGCGCAGCCGTAGGACCAAGGCGTCGGCCGCCCAGCAGCAACGCTCGCCGCCTCGCCTCCCTTCCACGCCAAGGCACCCCATAATATTGGGGCTTTTTCTTTTTTTTATATATTTTGTGACTAGGGGACCCAGGAGAAGGACCTTTTTATGTAATATGTTAATTATTTCCGTTCTTGTTTTTTTATGATTTTTTGTGTGGACGAGATATTGTTTGGGGCACATGCCACCGTAAATCAGGCTAGCCCGGACGACCTGTCCTCCATCCCCGCAAACAAACTAATTCAGACCAAACTGATGGCCGAAATGCGGGGGCCGCTGGGATGGCCTTATCTCCCAATCACGCTTGGTCAGCGTTGAGCGACGCGGCCATAGTCCACGTGTGCACGCACAGGTGGACGTCCTCACGTGCGCGCACGTACTGTTCATGCGCGGCCCGCGTACTGTTCATGCGGGGGCACCCTTCCTGTGCAGCCATATCTCACAGTCCAAACCGAGCTTTCGTCCAAGTAAACATCCAGCGGTAACTTTCGCGCGCGTGGGCGGACAGCCAGCAGCCAGTCCTCCACTCCACTGGTCTCAGAATCTTCGCTGGTGTCGCCGTTGGCTAGGCTGAATATTCATGGCCAGTGGTCTGAATTGGCATACCCCTCGTGGCCCGCCCGTGGCCGCTGCCGTGTCGCATCTGCTCGATCCATCTGTTGCCAAGAGCATTTTCTTGCTCGAACTGGAAAGTAACCAATTGGCTCTGCCCCGCCCGAATCGGGGGATGCAACTGGCACCGACGCCGACGCACGGTGGCTGCGGTCGGCACTGTGCGGTCGCCGAGGAGCGCGTCCACGTGAAGGCCCTCGTGCCCTGCACGCCCCTGTATATTCCTCAGTCCACGTCGAGCCTCATACAGTATGCCGGCCGGCCGGGGGGATAACACGGAACATTGCAAAGAACAAATGTACTCCGTGTACGTCCCTATCAAATACTCCTACAGTACTAGATCGATAAGACATACGATCCATCCTCACTTGAACCTCTGCACGGCTGCCTATATAAGCACGGGCGTACCAGCAGCAGCAGACAACCAACCTGCAGGTGAAACACCACAGAGATCCAGCGTAGATACATAGCCAGAGCTCGATTCAGTTCGTCCGGAGATCGATCGACCGGAGATGGCGGCGGGCGGCGTGTGGGTGTTCAAGAACGGGGTGATGGAGCTGGAGCCGGAGGCGAGTAGCCGGAAGGCGCTGGTGTACGTGCCGGCGAACGAGACGATGAGGTCGCTGCAGGCGCTGGAGCGGAGGCTGGGCGCGCTGGGGTGGGAGCGCTACTACGAGGACCGCGCCATCGTGCAGCTCCACAAGCGCGACGGCGGCGTCGACCTCATCTCCGTGCCCAGGGACTTCTCAAGGCTCCGCTCCACCCACATGTACGACGTCGTCGTCAAGAACCGCGACCACTTCAAGGTCGTCGACCTCTAGACGGACGTACGTCAGCGCCCTGCGTACTGCGTACCTCCCCGAAGATAGCTACTAAATTATTATTCGCACTCCGCCGCTCAGTACTATGTATACAAATAAGCGTGTGTGTACCGAGGAGTTTGTGTGATGTAATATACTGTGTTTGTACGTACATGGCCAACATGGGAATATATGACAGCGCTATCTTTTCTCTTTTCTAACCAAGGCAAAAAAAACCTTTCTATTTCATTGATCGGCTAATGTTGGGTCATTAAGTAATTTTAGCGGAGTTTAATTAACGAAATTTCAGCATCACGCTATGTGTTAGAAAACTTAACCATATGCATATGCATAGCACATGTAACACATCTGCATATGGACCAACTATTAGTGCTAACATAACAAGGAGATGAGAAACACATTCGTGGACCGCAGCAAATTCGTTGTTGATGTCGGCCATGCCCTACTGGTGTTGAGGTCAACGTCGCTGGATCCACGGACGAAGAAGGCGTACGGCCGAGGCGGATGCAAACGAACGGAGGTGATCAGTAGTGCCGAGACGCTCAAAAAAAATCTTGTCGCATGTCGCCTAATTAAGAATCTCAATGGATGGGGTTCCGGGGTTCTGCTCTGCTGGCATGCAGTCATCGGGTATAGGACTGGACTATCGAGCAGCTAGACTCGTTAAAGCTTGGATCATTAAACTCGTTAAGGATAACGAGCAAAAAGTAAAGCTCGCCTCGGTTCGTTAGATATTAGCGAGCGCTCACGAGTTACATGTTAAGAAAATGCATCATCCTCAGACAGAGGCATACCGATAATTAAAAACGACAGTTAATTAAAAACAACAGTTATTTACATGTGCCCACGAGACAGAGTACATAGTTAGAGCACTACTCTCCGATCCTCCATCAAAAGTAGTTCCTGGCGCCTCCTCAGCAGCATGTGCAGATCCGTTCCATGTCCTTGCTGATATTTTAGGGCACTACTCACCGATCCTCCATCAGTAGCAGCGCTTGGCGCCTTCTCAGCAGCATGTGCAGATCGAGAAGATGGAGATGGGGTATGAGGGGGGGGGGGAGACGACAAGACAAACGAGAAATATTCTGGATCGATCAGGAGAAATGAGGTCATTGGTCGGTCGCTCTCGTTCCTGGATCGATCGGCCTTCCTGAATGGGCCAGCTGTTTGCCTTAGATGGGTTACCAAATTAGACATGTAGCAATATAATTGGGACATACCTTGGTTATTAACGAGCTTAACGAGTATCTCATGAACATTGTTAACTCGATTGTTTAGCTCGTTAAGGATATCGAGCAAAAACTATAGCTCATCTCAGATCGTTAAGGAAAGGATTCGATTTCGAACGAGCCGAGCAAGCGAGTCACAGACTGGCTCACAGACTGCTTATTCTTCTTGGTTCTCTTGCGGGGCTTCTTCATCTCGACATTAGCACCCAACTGCTCATCTGCCGCCTTATGGTGTGTGGTCGGGCTGAAAATGATTCACTAGGTGTCTTTATAAGGATCAGCGACACCAACATCCGGAGGCGTCTCCTCTAGGGTACCATGGAAGTCCGGACGCGTGCATGTTTTGGTACGAGCATTTGGGTCGCCGTGAACGCGGTAGGGCTCTTCCATGTTTGGCATGAACAAAGAGTCAGTGGCGCCAATGTTGAGCCACTTATTTGGGTTCTCATCATCATCGTTAATGTTGTCCCAAGGTGCAGCCTCTGGCGGTGGCGGTGGCGGCGCAGCGGCGGCCTTGCCATGTGGAGGCGGCGGTGCAGCGGCGACCAACAATTGCTGGCTGAGTTACTTGTTGTTCCTTCACAAGCCGAATCTGGGTCTTCGGCCATGTCAAGACCCAACCACAACAATCTTGAAGGTTCTTATGATCATCGACACCTCGAGGTTGTCTGGGGGGTCCATGTCTTCGCACCCCGGCAACACCCGAGCCAGCCGGACCTTGAACATGTCATCCTCCATCGACTTGTGCATCGTGTTGTGCCCATGCCAACATCCTTCAGCTCGCCATCCACGTAATGCAAGAGCATGCAAGGAGTGTCCTGCGGAAGAACAAGCATCGTGAGATGGCGCTGGTAGTGTTTTTGTCGTTGGCGATGTGGCCGAGCACCCAAGCAAGCATAATTCCTGGGGCACCCCACCACCAGCACCTGCCCTCGATGTTGTAGTTCTCTGATGGAGGGCCTCCACCCTTGTAGACGTTGATGTGGTCCTCCCACTGCTGCTCAAAGAACTCGTCCCAGGCCCGCTAGTTCTCGGGATCCCATGCGGGATCGTTCCTCTCCTCCGGCATGACCATGCTCCAGTAATCCTTGTAGATCGCCGTCGTGCGCGCCTGCCCGGTGGGCACAGGTGGGACGCGCAAGCCGTCGGCGCTCAGTGACCAGCACATGTTCGTGGGCACTAGGTACCTTGCGGACAACAAGTTGCATGCCTCGTGGGCTTTCAGCGAGCGCCACCCGAAGACATTCGCAGTGGCGCCTTCTCTGGGATACATCGGTGTGGGCTCGAGGAAAAGCTGATGGTAGAGAAGGTGATGGGTCGACGGCGAGGGGAAGGGGATGAGGCTATGCGATGGTGGGGACGAGGGTTCCTTATAGCGGCCGCTGGTGGTAGAGAAGGCGTCTAGATGTGGGCGAGCGGTGGCCATTGAATGCGAGGGAGCGATAGGTGAGGAGGAATCACTAGTGGAGAACGGGGCTTTAGTCCCGGTCCTAGAGGGCCTCTAGTCTCGGTTCGGCAACCGGGACTATAGAATCAGGACTAGAGGTCCCAGCCTCTAGTTCCGGATCAGTTATGGACTAGGACTAGAGTCTCTGCACGTGGCCGCGCAGGAGAGCAGGGGTGGAGGATCTCTAGTCCCGGTTCGTAACATGAACCAGGACTAATTATTTGCTATCGCGGCAGCATTTTGGGGCCGTTTTCTGCCGCCGCAGCCGATGAGGGTTTCTGCCGCGGCAGAAATCTAGGGTCGATTTCTGCGGCGGTAGCCAAATGAGGGGTTGTGTGGTGGCAGGAGGATAGGTAGAGGAGGGGTTGCGTTTGGCGTAAAGTAAATGCAACGAAAGAACCCATTACACACAACATTGTCATGATTAAATAGATATAAGGGAAATAGTGGGCTATCTAGGATGCTACCTATGCATGCTAATCTAACCATTGGATATTCTATAGAGAGCATGAATTTGAGCAGCCGGATCACAAAATATCTAACAGAAAATACCACCTCTGTTACAACAAGAGCATATTTTGCATATACTTGCTAGTACATGCAAGAACCACACGCAAGCTAGCATATGCATGCAAACTAGAAATAGCTCACGTATCACATGCAAGCTAGCAATACTAGTAGACCATTGAACCGGCTAAAATATAAGCATGCAAGCTAGGAATAAATTCAGACCATTGAACTGGCCAAAATGTCACTAGCACTACATGTATACCGGAAAAAATCTATATATAAAGGAATGATTTGAAATCTATATATAAAGGAATGAGTTTTGCATTTTATACTGAAAAAAATCTAGCGAAAACGGACACGGGAAGCACTCTGAAAACTAGACTTGAAGAGATGCGCGGATCTAGCTCGTACTACTTACTTTTACACTATGAAAACTAAGCTTATCTTTAAATTCACCAACGGTAGCATTGGTGAAAGCTTTCCAAACCCTGCCCGGCAAAAAATAAAGAATAGATGAGTTATTAGTTACTTGATATCTCAGGATATATTTGAACTAAAGAGACCAATATAGTGCGGTAATGACTGAAATTACCTCTGGAGCATATCTTTAATGAATGCGTACTCTGATTCGTCTCTCGTTAGTGAGTCATTGATTTCAACTCTTCCAGTGTCAACTTCAATGATTAGAAGAATCCAGTTATAGCTGTGCATGTTTATATACGTCATTAACTCATCAATTACACTTAGCAGAATCAAGTGAATGTGTACAAGGCAGTAACACTCTTACTTATAGTTATAGGGAAACAATATTCTTCGTTTGTAATGTTGCCTCAATAAGACCCTTAGCAAGTTACGCTTCGTATCCTTGGGGTATTCCTTTAGCAATGCTTGCTTAAACCGGTGTGGGTCCATGAACCCAATGTCAAAGATTTTCTTTCGGTCATATTCATCGCTCTTCATTCTGCATAATAGCATAGTGAAGATAATTACATGCAATGAAAGAGCTGAGTTAGAGACTTTATCATAGAAATAAATGAACCACTTACAGACAATAGGTAGCAAGGAGACTCAAGTCGACGACATCTTGTTTGAATAACATATAAAATTCCTCAAAATAAATTTGCAACTGGTCTTCACCATTAAAATGCTCACTTGTAATTCTCACAAGCAGCGCTGACAATCGATCTTCTTCATTGCATGTAGAGACTTTCTCGTACCACTTATGCAGTCTTCGCATTTGAGTTGGTAGAAGGTCGACCTCATTAGATCTAACTAGAGTCTTCTCGTATTCATATCTCCATGCAAATTCCTCTTGTTTGGAGATATGCCAACCTAGCGCTTGATCAACTGTAATACTAGCACCTTTGGCAAATTCCATTGCTATAATATTCTGATGATCAATATTGGATAACACATTGAGCGGGGCGATCGATTTGTTTGCCTGCATTCCAAGCTGCGCAACATCTTTTTTCCCGCCGCTTGCAGTAGTATTTCCTGGATTCTTCCTACAAATTCTCATCACACAGCGTTTGTAGTCACCAGCCTTATTTATCTCATATTGCGATGGTTCCTCAAGAAAACCATTAGCCCACTTTTTGGCTTTCGGATCAAATATTTGCTTTGGATCGGGAAATTTGGGTACAAAGAAGGATTTCACTTGGGCATTTGCTGATCACTTTGGTTTCCTCATCAGTCATCTCGTAAGGTAACTTGGGAGGAGGCGGCGGGATTTTCTTCACCTTTTTACCTTTGGCTTTCTTTTGAGTAGTATTATTACTAGTTGACTGAAAGACCGCCTTCTTCGTCTGACACACAGGCGGCGGAGTGGGCTGACGCGGCGGTGGAGTGGGCTGACGCGATGGTGGACTCGCGCTATGGTGGTCGTCCCACTCCTCATGTGGAATTGCTGGAGGCGGCAGACTCAGATGACGCGGAGGAGATGGTGGTGGCCCGGGTGTAGAGCCTGGAAACACGATGTATTTATTGCGCCATAGAATGATAGAGCCCCTGACTTATCCTAGCGTGCTCTCATCTTCAGGTCCAGTGATGTCAAGTTATAGTGATTCATATTGAGGTAGAACCTCATCCACCTCGACACGAGCATAACCATCTGGAATCTCTTTGCAATGTCAGCGTGCTTCAGGTTCACAAGATAAAGCATAGCCGAGAGCCGCCTTGAAGGATAAGTTTATCACACCCACATGCAGCTCACAGCTTGTCGTCTCAGTGATATTATCCATGGGATAGCGATCTATCAGATCAGCCACCGTGGAAGCGACACTGCTTCTCCGCTGAGATGGGCCACCGACACTTTCTTCTAGCCACTGATGAGTTGGACCTTGCTGGCGCATTTCGTCCAGTTGCTTATGTTTCTCCTTTAGCATGGCATATGTTTCCTCGTTATTTCTTTCCATGCTACGCAACCGGTCTACCTCCTCTATCTCCTTCCACTTCTTTGGCCTCGCTCGGCTTCTATAGGATTCAGTGTCCTCAGGAAACCCAGTATTCCACAGCACAGAAGGTCCAAAGCCTCGTGTTCGTCCTGGTTTTTCAGGATTCCTGCGGGCCTTTGTCAGCTCATCGTTCTCTTTGTCGGGTTTGAAGTTACCCTTTTTAACCCCCTCAATTGTTTTAATAATTTCTCCATGGGGTGTAGCAACATTGTACTTTTCATCGAATATTAACTCCCCTATTTCCATGTCATACTTTGCCCCATGGGCAAGTAACCAATTCCTTACTCTGATGGACCAGTCCTCTGTAGCTGGAGTGAGCCCTTGGTCACACAAGGCTTTCTCGACTTCCTCCCACTTAGGAACGGAAGTCCTGTAGCCACATGTCCCCATCTTATGGTGATATTTCTTTTTTGCAGCATTTTGTTTATTCTTTTCAGATCTTTGTTTTGCTATTGCTATTTTCTTGTAGTCCAGAAATCTTTCCCAGTAAGGCCGCTGCTTCTCTAGGGAGTCAGTGAATTCTAGAACTTTGCCTTCCTCGAGATATTCATTGTATAATCTTTTCTTATAGTTATTGAACTGTTCGTCCATCTTCTTAAGAGCAAAACGCTTGACTTTGGACCTCATATCATCTGTGGCCTTCTTAGACTCTAAGATCGGTAGGGTGAAATGTGAAATGAGCTTCTCCCATAGTGTGTCTTTGTATCTGTTCTCGACATAACTCATAGAATTTTCATCTCCCTTTGGTGGCTTATTCCAGTTGATAATGCTGATCGAGACGTTGTCCCTAACAACAAATCCACATTGATGAAAAAATGTGTTTGCGTTCTTTATGTGAAGCAATGGTTTTCCCTCTGGAGAGACCTCATCAATTGTGAGATGCGCATCTTCGGCCATCCCTTTGGCCGGTCTTCGTTTACTATTTTTAACTGACTTGGTCGATGTGGAGGTCTAAAATAAGAAAGAACATTCATTAATATATATACACATACAAATCAATTAACACATCTATCTAGTGATCAAGAGGCTTAATATATATATACCTCGCCAGACTTTGTCAAGGCTAGTCCATCATTTTCCAAGCCATCATCGAAATTAAAACTAGTCTGCGCTTCGACTAGAGGTTCTATCTCTATTCCCTCACCGGACTCATTCAGAAACTGTGAGCCATCTTCTGCTCCACAGTATTCTTCTCCACACTAATTGACGAGCGCTCCATCCTAATAAGGGAGTGCTCCATCCTGATAGGGAAGCGGTTCATCACCTCGTACCATATCGAATAAAGGCTCTTCACCTTTTCTACCATTGAAGTCCATAGAATAACTGCTATGACATAATATGCATATGAGTAATAAAATTAAAAATGTATCATATATATCCAATGGTAAAGAAATCGGTAATCGTTAACTGCTCGGTTGGCTTGGGAGTAGCGAATAATCGAAATTCGGACGATTAACTGATTTAATCGGTCGGCTATTAATCAGTACAACCTATAAAAATTAACACCTAAATCACGTATGAATCCTCTTGCACCTCAACCATCTACCCTATTAAAGGCAGCCTTAAGCTCCTGGATGAGATCCTCAAGGCATTCAAGCTCTTGTATCTGAGGTATGATCGGCAACTACGAGGAATTGGTCAACAACGACAATGAACTGGTTGGTGATGGTAGAAATCAAGCTCCTGGAGGCAGGGATCGAGCGGGAGCTTCGCAAAAACCTACTTCATTAGGGCGGGCTAGCGGATGGATGGGCGGGTGTTGATATTTTTGCAACTTTTTTGACCAAGTGTAGTGGTTAATCGGGAACATACCTAGTAATCGGAGTGTCAGACCTATTAATCGAGCTAAATGATTAACACAAACGATTAGTGGTAATCGACACAGTTAGGTCCCTAGTAGCGATTAATCGGCCTATTAATCGCTGATTCGGCCTATTTTTTAAACAGTGTATATATCACAACAAGTAGTAATTATCTCCCAGTGCTAGTCCAACGGAGCCCAGTCTCGTACAACTCCGGTAGAGTGTAGTACTCCCTCGTTGTCGCCGAGTCGACTACGAGGATGCGGTATGGGCATATCCTAAAGTAGGTATGGATTTGACCGAAATAATGCTAAGTAAATAATTATATTTTAATAATAGTAATAATTTCCTAAATATTAGCAATAATAATCCTAAATACTAACAAATATTATATACAAATATCTAAATATCCTAAATACTAACAAATATTATATATAAATCCCTAAATATCGCTAAACTAAATAATAATATGTCTAAAGAAAATTATATATCAAACTAAAATATCCTTAAATCTCTATATTAAAAATATGTAACAATATATATAAACTAAACAATATACTAAGAAATTAATATCTAACTAAAAATATTGAAACTACATACTAAGAAATTTATATCTAACTAGAAATATTGAAACTACATACTAACTAATTTATATCTAACTAAACAATATACTAACAAATTTATATCTAACTAAATTATATACTATAAATATATGAAAAACAGAAAAAAAAACACTTACGGCTTGTGGGCGGCGACCACGGGCGGTGGCGGCGCGCGGGAAGATTGGGCGGCGTCCACGGGCGACGCGGGCAGCGGCGCGGGGACGTGCAAGGGCGCCGGCGACGAAGTCCACGGGCGGCAGGGTGAGGGGCGGTGATGCGAAGACCACGAGCGTGGCTACGGGCGATGGCGACGGGGCGCAGCTCGACGGGCGCGGCTCGACGGCGACGAGATCCACCGGCACGGGCGCGGGGCGGCCTGGCGGCGTCGGTTGGAGAAGAGGGCGTCCCGGTGCGTGGCTCGAGCCAGGAGGAGGGCGGTGGGTATTTATACCCACCACCTCTAGTCCCGGTCCCAGCCCCCAGCCGGGACTAGAAGGGAGGCCTCTAGTCCTGGTCCCAGCCCCGAGCCGGGACTAGAGGTCTTTTCGGCGCGCCGTTTCGTTCGCGCGCCAAAACCTCTAGTCCCGATTTGTGGTATAGGCCGGGATTAGATATTTTAATTAATTATCTTATTAATTCAATATCTTTTTATTCTGTAATGATAAAAAATATGTATAATATATCAAATTTTGCAGAAAAAATATCTATAATATAAATGTATTATCATATAAAACTAATATTTTGTTGAATTAAATAATATCTTTTGTGGTATGGGCCGGGACTAGATATTTTAATTAATTATATTATTAATTCAATATCTTTTATTCTGTAATGATGAAAAATATGTATAATATATCAAAATTTGCAGAAAAAATATCTATAATATAAATCTATTAGCATACTCTGTTGTAAAACTAATATTTTGTTGAATTAAATAATATCGTTTCTATACTGGTGTTTGAATTTCTTATGCATGTTTCGAACTAGGTCGAACCGGCGTGCCTGAAGATAGGGGACGAGGATCGTTAGAAATTGCATTAGATCTTTGAAGAAACATTATATTGTGAGTCTAAAACTGGTTTTTTTCAAAAAATCATGGGTGGTAGATCATGTACATGTAGTTTAAACCGGACCCACTTCCTGCCGATTCAGCATATATTTGTCCTTTTCATCCGAGAAGGACGGAAATTTTTGAGATCTCTCGGTTGGGAGATTCTCCTTGAAAAGTGGTCTAGTGTTTTAGAAAAATGGGACGGTAGCATTCGGAAATAGCATTTTGGTGGTTGCTTCATAAAACGACCCGTGTTTTGCGCTCGGAAAATGGAAAATGGATTTTCCGTGCGACAAAAAGTAAAAATTCCTCCTGCAACATTGTTCTCCATCTCAATGTCCACATATATGCATAATATGGGCACCGTATCACAAACTATGCTACGATTCTGCACATAACATCGGTCATTTGGACCGAAAGCCATGAAACCTCGAACATGATAGGTCATTTTGTGGAGGTTTTTTCGAGACATAATCAATATACCAAGTTTGGTATTTTTCCTTGCAACTATGTCAGATAATATGACACCACGCGAAGGATTTACATTGTTCGGACATTTTTTAAATTTCTTATGCCCGTTTCGAATTTTGTAAGGGTTTATCTTTAGTACCAGTTAGAGAAACCAACCGAGACTGAAGGGATTTCGGCAGGCTGGGGCAAGCAGCACTAATGATAGGTGTGAGTGTCGACATTATGTCGTGCTGCTTGTATATTGTCCCGGATGGTATCGCCAACCGGGACTAAAGATGAACCTTTAGTCCCGGTTGGAAACATCAACCGGGACAAAACATGAGTCAGCACTAATAATAGGGGTGAGTGTCGACATTATGTCATGAGTGTCGACACTATGCCGAGCTGCTTGTACTATAAATAGGCATCCTTGTGAGTCCAGTCCTCCAGCCAGTTTAAGGCATCTCTAAGATAGTTTGCGAGAGCAGGGACACCACTATGGCCAGCTTGAGGGAGATGCCGCTGGAGCCCAGTCCTCCGGTATATCCAACAAGCTGGCCATAGAGGCACTCCCTAATATGTGAAATTATTTAGCTCTCAGGCATATTGATCTAGTTAGAGAAATTACAAGATGCAAGATGGTTTGTGAGAGCAGGTACACCACTACGACTAGTTTTAGGAAGATGCCGCCGGAGCCCAGTCCTCCGGCTTCTCCAAGAAACTGATCATAGAGGCACTCCCTAATATGTGAAATTAGTTGGCTCCCAGGCGTATTGATCTAGTTAGAGAAGTTGCAAGATAGTGTGCGGGAGCAGGGACACAACTACGGCTAGCTTTAGGGATATGCCGTCGGAACCCATTCCTCCGGCAATGTCCCTAAAGTTGGTCATAGAGGCACTCCCTAATATGGGATAACATCTTCATAGTTTGGGAAAGTCGTTCTACGAATCGGGACTAAAATCCCCCATTTATTCCCAGTCCAGCCATAAAATGGAACTAACACTCAAGACATTTATTAATATTAAAAAACCGAGACTATGGAATCGGTACTTAAGGCCCCATTTAGTCCCGGTCCAGCCACAAACCGGGAATAACACTCAATACATTTATTAATAATTAAAAAACCGAGACTATAGAATCAGGACTAATAAAGACCCCCCTTTAGTCATGCTCATATCTAGCCCTATAGTATTCAGCTTCAGAGTCGTCTTTGTCTTTGTCGTCATCATCGTGGTCGTTGCTAGGCGCACGCGGCTAGATGCTCAGCCCAGCATGACATATTGTGGGGGCACCTGCCACTCCGGCCTCGGATTCATGATGCATGGGGGAGGGGCTCCCGGATGACGACGCCGCTACACCTGCGGCCCTCACCACCGCCACCCTTCTTATGGCTCTGTGGAGGCTGCGGGTACCGCAGGCGAGGATGGTCTCCCCCGGCGATGTAGCGCATCACGCCGATGATAGTCCGGTTCGCCCACCACAGGCGGTGGACGGCTTCGTTGTGGTTCACCGGGGGAGGGCCATCACCCTCGTACCTGGCGAGCTCCCTTTCATGCCAGTTAGCAAAGAAGGCATTTCAGGTGTCATAGTTGTCGGGATCCCACTGGGGATCCATCCGCTGTTCCGACGTGAGCTCGTGGTAGAAGTGGTTCTTGATGGACACCTGACGTGCGGAACCTTGAGGGACAGGAGGGACATGAACCCCTCTAGCACTCAGCATCCAGCCGGCGGGCGGCCGGTAGCCCAGCGGGCAAGGGTAGCTAGAGGCGCACAGCACCTCGGTCTCCTTGAGGGTCAGAATGGCCCAGTAGGCGTTGTCCATTGTTGTGAGAGAGGAAGGTGTGTGGATGTGTGGATAGCCATGACGTGGTTGGCCTAAATATAGAGGGAAAGGGCAGGAAAACATGGCGGGAAGCGGTGGGAAATGGCGGGAAATATCTTTAGTCTCGGTTAGTGGCTACAACCGGGAGTAAAAGCTTCGGTCAGAGGGAAAGGGCAGGAAAATATGGCGGAAAGCGGTGGGAAATGGCGGGAAATATCTTTAGTCCCGGTTAGTGGCTACAACCGGGAATAAAAGCTTTGGTCGGAGGGAAAGGGCGGGAAAACATGGCGGGAAGCGGTGGGAAATGGCGGGAAATATCTTTAGTCCCGGTTAATGGCTACAACCAGGACTAAAAGCTTCAGTCAGAGGGAAAGTTAGTATAATTATTTTTATAAAATAGAAAAAATAACAAACTTGGTAAAAGCTTCACAAAATGATATACATATATACATATTGATTGCATCTAAAAAACCGCCAAAGGCAAAATTCAGAATACATCATATGACTTGCTTATGACCGTGTGGCCTTAACAATGGAGCATCTTCGTCAAGTAACATGATGCTTGGGTCATCCTTCACTAAAAACGGAGGAATTTCATGAAACTTGTCATAATCTTCTAACATATATGTCTTGTCCTCCACTCCTACGATGTTTATTTTCCCTAAAAGAACTATGTGGTGCTTTGGCTCATCGTTTGATGATGCATTCGTTTGCTTATATTTTCTTTTTCTTGGTTTGGTAGACATGTCCTTCACATAGAAAACCCGAGCTACATCATTGGCTAGGATGAATGGTTCATTTCTATATTCATTATTGTTGAGATCCACTGTTTTCATTATGTACTTTTTGTCTACCTCAACCCCGCCTCCTATTATCTTGACTCATTTGCACCGAAACAAAGGGACCTTCAAAGCAGGTCCATAGTCAAGTTCCCATATCTCCTCTATGTAACCATAATATATGTCCTTTGACCCATTGTCGTTTGTTGCATCAAAGCGGACACCATTGTTTTGGTTGGTGCTCTTTTTATCTTGGGCGATTGTGTAAAATGTATTCCCATTTATCTCGTACCCTTGGAAAGTCCATATAGTCGAATATGGTGAGCTGGCCAACAAGTACAGCTCATCACAAACAGTGTTGTTATTCATGAGATGTGTTTGCAACCAACCGCCAAAATTCTTCATGTGTTCATCTCTAATCAAGGAGTCGGGCTTTCCTGGGTTGTTTGAGCGTACAATATTCTTGTGTTCCTTGATATACGGAGCTGCCAAGGTGGAATTTGGCAGAACCGTGTAATGTGCTTGAGTGAAAGAATGCCTATCCCTACATATTATTGATTTCCTTCCTAGTGTACCTTTTCCAATCAGTCTCCCCTCATGCCGTGATCCAGTAACATCCAGTAACACCAATCGACTTAATATCAGGAATAAAGTCAACACAAAACTCAATGACCTCCTATGTTCCATAGCCTTCGAGATGCTTCCTTCTGGCCTAGCACGGTTATGAACACATTTCTTCAAGACTCCCATGAACCTTTTAAAGGGGGACATATTGTGTAGAAATACAGGACCCAAAATGGTAATCTCGTCAACTAGGTGTACCAGCAGATGCGTCATAATACTGAAGAAGGATGGTGGGAACACTAGCTCAAAACTTACGAGACACTGGACCACATCATTTGTAACCTCGGTAGAATTTCTGGATCGACTACCTTCTAAGAAATAGCATTGAGGAATGCACATAGCTTCACAATGGGCAGTCGAACATTTTCCGATAGAATCCCCCTCAATGCAACCGGGAGCAATTGCGTCATAACCACGTGACAGTCATGAGACTTTAGGTTCTGGGTTTTTTTCTCTGGCATATTTATTATTCCCTTTATATTCGACAAGAAGCCGGACGGGACCTTCATACTTCTTAGGACTTCAAAAAAATTCCTTCTCTTCTTTGGTAAGAGCATAGCTGGCAGGACTTAGACGTCCTTTATCTGTCTTCATTAGATGCATGACGCCTTGGTCTTTCATACCTTGTTGGTCTTGTCGTGCTTCTGGCGTATCTTTTGTCTTTCCATACACGCCCATAAAGCCTAGCTGGTTCACGCAAAGATTCTTTGTCACATGCATCACGTCGATTGCAGAGCGGACCTCTGGAACTTTCCAATAGGGTAGCTCCCAAAATATAGATTTCTTCTTCCACATGGACACATGTCCGTCAGCGTCATTTGGAACAGATTGACCGCGAGGACCCTTTCCAAAGATTACTTCTAGATCCTTGACCATACCAAATATATCATCACCAGTACGGCGGATAGGCTTCTTCCGGTGATCTGCCTCACCATTGAAATGCTTGCCTTTCTTTCTTGCGGGATGCCTGGCCGAAAGAAATCGACGATGCCCCTGGTACACATTCTTCCTACCTTTATCCAAATATATACTTTCAGTATCATCTAAACAATGCGTGTATGCATTGTATCCCTTATTTGATTGTCCTGAAAGTTTACTAAGAGCTGGCCAATCGTTGATGGTTACGAACAACAACGCCCGTAGGTCAAATGGCTCCTGCTTGTGCTCATCCCACATACGAACACCTTCGTCACACCACAACTGTAGTAGTTCTTCAACTAATGGCCTTAGGTACAGATCAATGTCATTGCCGGGTTGCTTCGGGCCTTGGATGAGCACTGGCATCATAATGAACTTCCGCTTCATGCACAACCAAGGAGGCAGGTTATATATACATAGAGTTACAGGCCAGGTGCTATGACTGCAGCTCTGCTCTCCAAAAGGATTCATGCCATCTATACTTAGACCAAACCTTAAGTTCCTTGCGTCATCTGCAAAGCTCGGGTACTCTCTACCGATTTTTCTCCATCGCGACCCATCAGCGGGGTGTCTCAACATCGAGTCTTTCATGTGCTCTTCTTTGTGCCATTGCAACAACTTGGCATGCTCTTTGTTTCTAAACAAAAATTTCAATTGTGGTATTATAGGAGCATACCACATCATCTTTGCAGGAACCTTCTTCCTAGGGCGTTGCTCGCCCTCAACATCACCAGGGTCATCTCGTCTGATCTTATAACGCAATGCACCGCATACCGGGCATGCATCCAAATTCCCGTACTCCTCACCGTGATATAGTATGCAGTCATTAATGCATGCATGTATCTTCTGCACCTCTAGTCCTAGAGGGCAGACGACCTTCTTTGCCTCGTATGTACTGACAGGCAATTCGTTATTCTTTGGAAGTTTCTTCTTCCAAATTTTTAGTAGCTTCTCAAATCTCTTGTCAGATAAACCATTCTCTGCTTTCTATTGCAGTAATTCCAGTATGGTACCGAGCTTTGTGTTGCCATCTTTGCAATTTGGGTATAATAATTTTTTGTGATCCTCTAACATGCGCTCCAACTTCTTCTTCTCGTTTTCATTTTCGCATTCGCTCTGTGCATCAAGAATGGCGACAAAGATCATCAGCAGTCTCATCTAATGCTCGTTCTTCACCTTCTTCTTGTTCATTGTCTTCTAGTGCAGTACCAGCGTATTGAGGAAACATTGGATAGTTGTCATCGTTCTCTTCTTCTTCTTCGTTGTCTTCCATCATAACCCTGCTTTCTCCATGCTTTGTCCAACAAATATAGTCGGACATGAAACCTGATTGAATCAGGTGGATGTGAATGGTTTTGGATGAAGAGTAATCCTTTTCATTCCGGCAGACACGACACGGACAACACATAAAACCATTCCGCTTGTTTGCCTCAGCCAAATCGAGAAAAGAATGCACGCCTTTAATGAACGCGTCAGACATTCGAGAAGCGTCGTACATCCATTCTCGGCTCATCTGCAGTATAATTAAAATTTTCTATCATATAAAAAGTTTGGATCATTTTTTACTACAATTACTTTTAAAAATCTAAAATTTTACATGCACTAATTTTTGAATTGGACAAAACTGTTAACATAAAAAATGTTGACTATTTAATTATTGCTCTAGCAGTGAAAACCTTATTCAATTCCGAGATCCGAAACTCTTAAAATGCACATCTCAACTTTCAGTAACTTTTTGTATAATCAAACTATGCTTAAAATTACATATCTAAAATTCCCTCTACACTTCTAAGCATGAAATCCCTCTCTACTTCTAGAGCATTGAGCTAAACTATAACAATAAGAGATGAACGATTGAAGTTGCTAACCATTTTAGAAGCTTGGATTGATAGATGATGCCACCAAATCTTGACAAAGCTTGGATTGGAAGTTGCCATCAAATTGGACAAAAAATGAGGATGAACTTGAGCTACCTTGGAGGAAATGGCCATGCTTTTGTGGAGGGGTCGAATGAGGGATATATAGTGGCAAAATATAGTCCCGGGTGGTAACAAGAATCCATACTAGATATTGATCTCTAGTCCCGGGTGGTAACAAGAACCCAGACTAAATATAGCAACGGGTCCCATAATAGCTCTAGTCCCGGCTTGTGTTACCAGCCGGGACTAGAGGTTCCCCACGAACCGGGACTAGTCCTATGGCTCAATCTAGCCGTTGCAAAGTTTACAGACCGAGACTAGTGCTAACACTAGTCCTAGTTCCAGACAGGGCTGGGACTAGAGGCTGGAGCAACTCCAAACGAAAGATCGTTTTTCTACTAGTGAATGCATGGCGAACGGGACACGTCAGATGCTCGCGGTGCGATAGGCGAGGAGGAAAACGGGCCAGACACCTTGGCCGTTGTCGCTGACAAGGCTACCACACGACGACCAGTCGCTTCGTGCACTTTTCTCCTGTCCTCTTTTCCGCCAAACACATCCATTCGTTGTTCCCGCTAGCCCTATGACTTGAGTTCGGTCTGAGAACACGGGTTTAGGATTTAGGGTTTCGGTCTGAAAACGCCCAATAACTAAATGGGAAAAAATGAGATAGAGAACGGTTGGTCGTGATTTTGGTGCCGACACCGCAGTTTGGCCCCAAGTGGTCTAAAAAAATGGATCGATCCCCAGTTCAACCATATATTTTCCGCCCTGCCGCTTGACCACCCTCCCATTTCCTCCCAATAATCTCCACCTCTCCCAGCCCAGAATATTATCTCCCGATCACGCTTGGTCAGCGTTGAGCGAGGTGGACATGGTCCACGTGTGCACGTGCGCGCAGCATACTGTTCATGCGAGGGCAGCCGTATCTCACAGTTCGTCCAAGTAAACATCTACGGCTAACTTTCGCTTGCGTGGACGAATCCCCGAGTTAATTGGATAAAATTACTATAATTAGGACTGTGGACGGGTCAGTACCGTTTTCGGTAATTCTCGCATGTCAGTACAACACTTGGACGCCGGAACTCTAACCGCGCAAATTCCAGCTTAAACACGTTTCTGACAGGCATGATTCACGTTCGACGCTAACATGGCCAAATGGCTGTTTTCCCTTGCCGTTTAGGACACAACCAGATGCGGTCGGACCGGACCTGGTTCGGTCTTCCTCTTTCTCAGAATCTTCGCAGGTGTCGCCGTTGGCTAAGGCTTAATATTCATGGCCATTGGTCTGAATTGGCATACCCTCGTGGCCCGCCCGTGGAGCCCGTGGCCGCTGCCGTGTCGCATCTGCTCGATCGATCTGTTGCCAAGAGCATTTTCTTGCTCGAACTGGAAAGTAACCAATTGGCTTTGCCCCGCCCGAATCAGGAGATGCAAGTGGCACCGACGCCGATGCACGGTGGCTACGGTCGCCGAGGGGCGGGTCCACGTGAAGGCCCTCGTGCCCTGCACGCCCCTGTATATTCCTCAGTCCACGTCGAGCGTCATACAGTATGCCGGCCGGGGGGATAACATGGAACATTGCAAAGAACAAATGTACTCCGTACGTCCCTATCAAATACTCCTACAGTACTAGATAAGACATACGTCGCCCAGCATCCTCACTTGCAGCCTATATAAGCACGCCACTCGCGTTCGTACCAGCAGCAGACAACCAACCCACAGGTGAAACAACCAAAGTTTAAAATAGCCGGCTATTTCATTTAGCCGTGGCTTTTTCTGAGACTATGAAAGGCTATAGCGCAGCTATAGCCGGCTATTCCATTTTAGCGTATGTTTAAAAATTAAATAAATTTTAGTTAAATCTTTTCAAAAGATAGGAAAAACAATGACTTAAACAAGATTCAAGGTATAAGTCACGCAACTATTGAACACAAATAAGTATTCAACCAATTAACTCACAAGTTGTATTGAATCATATTTAACATAGGTTTAAAAAAGAAAACAAAAAGAAGAAAACTTTAGAGAGCATAAGTTTAGCGGCTAAATTGGAGGCTAATTTAAAACTAAACCGGTCTATAGCTGGCTATTAAGCTATTTTCCATTTAGCCTACGAAGGACATAGCCATAACCGAAGACTGCTCGAAAGGCTATAGCCGAGCTATAGCCGGCTATTTAAAACTTTGGAAACAATACAGAGCAGATCGAGCCTAGGCAGCCCCAGTTTCGACCCAGTGCAAGAAGATCGACCGGAGATGGCGGCGGGCGGCGTGTGGGTGTTCAAGAACGGGGTGATGGAGCTGGAGCCGGAGGCGACGAGCAGGAAGGCGCTGGTGTACGTGCCGGCGAACGAGACGATGAGGTCGCTGCAGGCGCTGGAGCGGAGGCTGGGCGCGCTGGGGTGGGAGCGCTACTACGAGGACCGCGCCATCGTGCAGCTCCACAAGCGTGACGACGGCGTCGACCTCGTCTCCGTCCCGCGCGACTTCTCAAGGCTCCGCTCCACCCGCATGTACGACGTCGTCGTCAAGAACCGCAACCACTTCAAGGTCGTCGACCTCTAGACGGACGTCATCGCCATGCGTACGTACTGAGTACCTCCCCGAAGATATAGCTATCGTCTATCTACTAAATTATTATTCGCACTCCGCCGCTCAGTACTATGGATACATAAGTTGTATACAAATAAACGTGTGTGTACCGAGGTGTTTGTGTGATATAATATACTGTGTTTTGTACGTACATGGCCAACATGGGAATATATGTCAGCGCTATCTTTTCTCTTTTCTAACCAAGGCGTGCAAAACATTTCTATTTCATTGATCAGCAAACTGTTGGGTTATTAAGCAATTTTAGCGGAGTTTAATCAACAAAATCAACGTCACATATGTGTTAGCAGACTTAACCATATGCATAGTACATGTCACATATCTGCATATGGACCAAATACTATAGTGCTAATATAACAAGTAGATGAGGAACACATTTGAGTCGCCGGGAAGGCCTCGCCGCAGCAAATTCGGTGTTCATGTCGGCCATGCTGGTGTTGAGGTCAACGTTGCTGGATCCACAGATGAAGAAGGCGTACGGCCTAGGAGGATGCAAACGAACGGAGGCGACCGGTAGTGCCGAGACGTTCCCAAAAATCCTTGTCGCATGTCTCCTGATGAAGGATCTCAATGGATGGGGTTTCGAGGTTCTGCTCTGCTGGATGACCGTGCATGCAGTCATCGGGATGTAGGACTGGACTATCGAGCAGCTCGACTCGTTAAGGCTCGGATCATTAAACTCGTTAAGGATAACGAGCAAAAAGTAAAGTCCGGCTCGCTTCGTTAGATATTGGCGAGCGCTTATGAGTTACACATTAAGAAAATGCATCGGCCTCAGACAGAGGCATACCGATAATTAAAAACGACTGTTATTTACAAGTGCTCACGAGACAGAGTACATAGTTAGGGCACTACTCTCCGATCCTCCATCGGAAGTAGTTCTTGGCGCCTCCTCAGTAGCATGTGCAGGATCCGTTCCATGTCCTTGCTGATATGTTAGGGCACTACTCACCGATCCTCCATAAGCAGCAGCGCTTGGCGCCTCCTCAGCGGCATGTGCAGATCAAGAAGATGGAGATGGGTTATGCGGTGGGGAGAAGATGAGTGACTCAACATACCACTGCATGATGTAGTATACTATAGTTGTTGACATAACACAAATAAAACACCGTTCACTAGTATTACACTCCTCAGAGTGGTACAACAGAAACACTGCAGATCCAAGACATGACTATAGGTTACAACTAGACTCTTTACAAAAGATCCAGAGAGCACTCTAGGTTAAAGAGAGAGAAAGAAACTTATTACAAAGAAGAACCAGAAATAATCAACTCATAACTATCTTACTAATAAGACTAGTATCTAAACTATTTGGCTTGAAATTGCTTCTATTGCATTGCTCTACAGAAGTAGGTTCTATGCTTTAATATAGTACTCCTATCTAATCAGCAACTTTATCTTCACTTCATTTGATGTATATGTTGATCTTCTCGACTTTGTTGAAGAACTTGAGCTTTTGGTGATGATTCCATTGAGTATCAATTGATGTAGACGTCGTCTTATTGGCTTCAGAATCTAGCAAGGGTTAAGAAGATATGTTGAGTATGAACGTACTCAGCAAGTTCACTTAAAAGGAGTGTTTGATGCACTATCTACAGCCATAGACCAAAGGTCGTAGGCCATGCAGGTTTTCCTAAACATTTTTTCAAAGGTTGCTTTTATTCTGAAAAGCTATATCCGTCATCCTTCACAGGTTTACCAGAACTTTCGTAGAGTTTCTTTCCTGTAGCGTTCGCAGCTCCTTCCTGAAATAGGGAGTAACAAGTTAAAGTTCTTACACTCTATAGAGGTGTGTTACTTTACCCATGAGAGATCTTAGCTTTGTTGCACATCCGGGCCACGAACCCGTTCACACTTCCTTGGTATGAGGCCCAGACTAATATTCAAGCCAATCACTGCCTCCTTCGCCACCCCGCATGTCTCCTTGGTGTACGTCATGCCCACACATTGAATTACGACAATGGTTGGTATAGACCGTTCAGATGCCAGAACTATCGTGGGACATTGAGGGTTTCCACCCATGTGCTGCATATCCTCTACGAATTACCAATTAATGCATGCTACAAGGATAACAGCCACGACCTGCGCATCCGGCTACATGCGAGAGGAAGAAGATACAGCCGATTTCTCCGTCCATTCCAAATCTCATGGTTAACGTGTGATATACAGCATAAGAATCACTGGCGACATTGGTTGTTAAGTCCTAGGTATTATGTTCATGTTTATCACTTACCCACTCGAGGACGAGAAGGAGTTAAGCCTGGGGATGCTTGATATGTCGTAAACGTATCTATAATTTTTGATGTTCCATGCTTGTTTAGTATCAACTTTGCTATGCTTTGTCTACACTTTGAGGTATTTTTGATACATTTTCTGAGACTAACCTATTAGCAAGATGTCGCAGTGCCAGTTGCCTGTTTTTTGCTGTTTTTGGTTTCAAAAAAGCTAGTAAGGAAATATTCTTGGAACTGGACGGGACAAAATCCAAAGTCAATATTTTGCCGAAACAAACACGAAGTCTAGAGGAGAGACGGAGGGGCGCCACAGGGCGGCCGCACCCCCTAGGCACGGGCCCACCCTAGGCCACGCCAGGGCAGGGTGTGGGCCCCCTGGACGCCCTCCTGCCTCGCGTCTTTGCCTATAAAAGCCCCCCGATGCCAAAAACCTAAGTACCCGATCAGATCTCCACGAAATAGTCCATAGCTGCCGTCACCATCGTCCCTAGATCGGGGGGATCTGAAGCTTTTCCCGGCACCCTGCCAGAGGGGAGAGATCATCTCGGAGGCCTTCTTCATCACCATGCCAGCCTCCACTATGATGCGTGAGTAGTTCACCCTTGGACTATGGGTCCATACAGTAGCTAGATGGTTGTTTATCCTCCTTTGTGCTATCATGTTTAGATCTTGTGAGCTTCATTCATGATCAAGATCATCTATTTGTAATCATACATGTCGTGTTTGCGGGGATCCGATGGATATTGAGATACTATGTCAGATTGATTATCGATTCTATCATGTCTTAGTGATTATTGATTCTATCATGTATGTGTTGTTTGTGATCTTGTATGCTCTCCATTTTTAGTAGCTATCTTGGCCAAGTAGATGCTAGTGACTCCAAGAGGGAGTATTTATGCTTGATAGTGGGTTCATGCCTCTATTGAATCTGGGGAAGTGACAAGAATCTCTAAGGTTGTAGATGTGATGTTGCTATTAGGGAGAAAACAACAATCTTTTGTTCATGGAACAATTGTATTGTTTACTTTATATACATTGCTTAATGCAATTATCCGTTGCTTGCAACTTAATACTGGAGGTGGTTCGGATGATAACCTGAAGGTGGATTATTAGTCATAGATGCAGTTGGATGGCGGTCTATGTATATTGTTGTAATGCCCAATCAAATCTCATAGGAATCATGAATGTCTAGTATTTGCATTGCTATGCTTTACTCAGTTCCTGTCAATTGTCCCGCTGTAATTTGTTCACCCAGCATGTTATGTTATTTGTCTTAAGGAGAACACCTATAGTGAACTGTGGACCCTGGTACAATCTTTGCCATTGTTACATCATCTACTGTTACCGATACTTTCTGCAAGAAACCATTACCTTCCAACTATACGTTTAATCATTTATTTTCGGCAAACCAGTGAGATTGACAACCTCACTGTAAGTTGGGGTAAAGTCTTGAGTTTGTGTTGTGCAGGATTCCAAGTTGTTAGCAACACCTTGTAGTTGTTTCCTTACTCCTACTGGTTCGATAACCTTGGTTTAATAACTGAGGGAAAACTTGTTGTAGTGCTCATCACACCTTCCTCTTGGGGTCTCCCAACGAAGCTCTACAGTGATCTGAGCCCATCAGACATCTTCTTGCATGACGGTCGCAATCTAAGTCTGGATGCATAAGAAGTCGTCCTTAAGTTCATCATCGTCCATTATTGCCTCATCTTCGGCCCATGCTCGGAGACTAGATGACAACATAATGATGTGTGCATCCCGGACGATCTCCCGCAGGTCATGGAGGGCGTAGTAGGCCACATTGACACTGTTAGCTGGATGCTTGACGCAGGCGAAATGTGTTATGTGTTTGGACACGTGTCTGCCATTCCTGAAATTTTCCGCCCCCTTCCTAAATTCGCCTCCGTTTTTGACATATACCTCGAGAGCATCATCTAGAAGACTCCTTATGTTGGCATAGTATTTCTTCTTTATCTCGCTCCACGAGTCCAAGTACATGGCTAGCTAATAACTCGGGTGAATGAGGATCATTGTGCATTATATGTCTCTATGCAAATACAATTGAAACGAAACAATGTTAGAAAAAGAGCAACCAAAAACTAAGAAAGGACAAGTTACGGCGACGAGCGAGTGTGTGCACTTACTCAGGAAAGAAAGGCAAAATAAGGTCTTTTGCACTCTTGTTGTCCACCATGAAATTTTGGAGGTAGTTCTTGGCGTTGGCCCGGGTCACTGGATCCAACAACTGGCTATCACGCATGAATTAGGGGTCCACTATCGTGACGTCAGGGGTCTTCTCTCTATTTACCTTCATCGCCTGATGGAGCGTGTATAGGCAGACCAAGTTATAGTCCAACCATTTGTCGTGGAAAAGCTTGAAGATATCCTCGTGCGATATGAAGAAGATATCTGCGGGGGCATTATCGTTGAAGTGCATGCCTGTTGGAACCTTGACCGTGAAAACCGGGTAAGATGGATTTGCTTCTTTAAGAAGGCCTTCCTCTAGAAACAAAATACCTTGCTGCAGGTTAGACATCGCTCCACTTGCGTGTTTGATCAGCTCCTCACTTAGAATCGGTTGACCAGCTATGTGAACTCTTCTCAAGGTGCCCTCAGGGGGCTGTGTTAATGGGTCGTCCTGAGCCCGGGGCCTCTTCGGACCCGGCTGGCTCACAGACTGCTTATTCTTCTTGGTTCTCTTGCGGGGCTTCTTCATCTCGACATTAGCACCCAACTACTCATCCGCCACCTTATGGTGTGTGGTGGGGCTGAAAATGATTCACTAGGTGTCTTTATAAGGATCAGCGGCACCAACATCCGAAGGCGTCTCCTCTAGGGTACCATGGAAGTCCAGACGCGTGCATGTTTTGGTACGAGCATTTGGGTCATCGTGAACGCGGTAGGGCTCTTCCATGTTTGGCATGAACAAAGAGTCGGTGCGCCAGTGTTGAGCCACTTATCTGGGTTGTCACCATCATCATCGTTAATGTTGTCCCAAGGTGAAGCCTCTGGCGCTAGCGGCGTAGAGGCAGCTGACGAGGTTTAATCTCGTCAATGCCCATTGTTATGGACTTGGGTTTTGGAGAAGATGGGGATGCTGGAGATCACAGAACAGTTAGCAAACAAGCAATAAGGGGACACGAGGTTTACCCAGGTTCAGGCCCCCGGAGGGAAAACCCTACTCCTGCTTGTCTGCTCTGATTATGGTGGAACCGAAGGTTACAGGATGCACAGATGCAATCTGGTGTGGAGGTGTGTATGTGGTAGTATGTGAGAGAGAGATCTAGGTCGTACCCTCCTAGCCTTTATATAGAGGTAGGCAGCTCCCGGGTACAAGACCGAGTCGGTTACAAGTTTTAGGGTTTACCCCTTTGAATATTCTATCTACACTAGTCTTGCTCTCCAAGGATCCGAAGGCATCATGGGCCTTGGCCACCCGAAAATCTTCATGGGCCGGCGCATATTTGTCGTGGGCCTTCCTTGGGCTGGACTAGGTATGCTAAGATCGTGTACCCGCAGGGTATAACCATGTCAGTAGCCCCCGAGTGTTCAGTCGAATCGTAGATTCGGCTGAGGACTCTTCAATCCTTCGGGTGTGGATAATTCGAGTGTGTAGGGATTGTTGATACGTGTGCCTGACTCTCCCGATGGATCAGGGTCAGTTAACTATCTTAGGACAAACCAACATGATCTTCTTCAGATTCGAGTCCCTCGACTCGAACCCGGAACATATGCTGGCGTAATTCGACCCAGGCCGCGGAGGACTTATAGGAGTGGAATTCCAGTGAACTTTTAAGTGAGGTACCCAATGAGTCCGTCGGGATTTTTCATCGTGCCTGCTAGCACGGATCCTTACTAGCAGAGCGCAGTCATGTGTGTTGTCAGGCCATCAGATGATATCTGTAGGTCTTATCTTTGTGTCGCAGACACAACATCCGAATGTTTATCACCGTGGAGGTGTTTCGGGTGGCCAAGGAGGATGTTACTCACTTAGCGTTTAATTGGGGCAAAGTTGCCGAAAAGTTTTTGCATGCTGATCCAAAGGATCGCAGTCAAAGATTTCATAGGGTGCGCGACCAGCGCTCCCTATGGGAGTAGCCCCCAAGTGTCTGTTCGAGTCGTAGACTCGAGCGGAGACTTTAGTTCAGCTGTTGCTTACTTTAGGTCCGTAGGACACAATTTTTTTCGGATGCTTGAATCAGTCCTCCCTAAGGGAGTAGCCCCCGAGTCCGTAGTGGAGCCGTAGACTCGACGTAGGACTCAAAGAAATAGTTTAATGGTATAGTACCTTAATCATACTTCGGGTGTGCGGCCAGCGCTCCTGATAGGAGTAGCCCCCGAGTAGTTACTCGAATCGTAGATTCAGGTGAATACTTTAGCTGTGTAGCCAAAGATTTGTAACCGTTGTTAGTATAGCCTTGATGACGTCAGTGCTGACAATTGGTGACCTCAAGCGTCTGCGGCGCCAGAGGTGACGTGACTGGACGAACATGAGTCCAACCTTCTGACTTTGAATTGACTGGTCACGCGCGGCGTGGAGATAATTATGGCGTCGTCTCGATTTCCGTGTGTAGTGGACGGCGTGGGAGCGACGGTTCGCTTCTGTGTTGACACGTGGAAGCGTCGCAGTTGTGCGACATTCCATTGGTTGGAGTATGCGACTCCAGACTCCACGTGCTTGAGGCGATATGCGCCACCTGGGATGACTTCAGTGACGATGTAGGGTCCTTCCCATGGTGACTCGAATTTCTTCGGTCGCTCTTGCTTAAGTCGCAAGACTAGGTCTCCTTCGACGAAGGACCTTGGGCGCAGCCGTCGGCTGTGGTAGTTGCGGAGGATCTGTTGGTACACCGCTGATCGAGCTGCTGCTATGTCACGTGCCTCGTCAAGTGTGTCGACGGAGTCTTCGAGTGCGGCCGCCGATTCGGCCTCGCTGTAAGCGACGACCCGTGGGGCCTTGTGGCATACCTCTGGTGGTAGCACGGCTTCGGCTCTGTGCACCATGAAGAAAGGCGTGTAGCCAGTTGAGCTATTTGGCGTTGTGCGCAGGCTCCACGGGACCGAGGGTAGCTCTTGTGTCCAGGCTCCTGCGAGTCGCTCGAGTGGGCTCATTAGGCGCTTCTTGATACCAGCACCGACGAGGCCGTTGGCCTTTTCGACCTGCCCATTCGTTTGCGGGTGCGCCACGGAGGCGTATGTGATGTTGATTCCGAGGTCTTCATAGAAGTCCTGGGATTCGTTGGAGATGAAGTTCGACCCATTGTCGGTGATGATGCTGTGCGGCACGCCGAACCTGTAGACAATGGATTCGAAGAACTTGACGGCCGTTTTGCCTTTTTGGTTAGTGACGGGCATGGCCTCAATCCACTTGGTGAATTTGTCGACTGCGACCAGGAGGTAGACGTGGCCTCCTTTCGAGGACCTTGGCAGTTTGCTGATCATGTCGAGGCCCCATTGGGCGAAGGGCCAGGCCAAAGGTATGGGCCTGAGCTCTGATCCGGGTGCGTGCGGTTTATCTGTGAACCTTTGGCACCCGTTGCATCTTCGGACGATGTCCTTGGTGTCGTTCATGGCCGTTGGCCAGTAGAATCTAGCTCGTAGAGCTTTGGCGACGAGGGAGCGGCTGCCCGCATGATGGCCGCAGATGCCCTCGGGGATGTCTTGGAGGATAGTTTTGCCGTCACCGATGGTGACGCACCTTTGCAGTACACCCGAAATGCTGCGCTTGTACAACTCACCATTGATGATAGTGAAGGCCTTGGACCGGCAAGATATGCGCCGGGCATCTGTCGGGCTATCAGGCAGTTCTCCGTCTATCAGGTACCTGAGGTATGGCCGTGTCCATGTTTCTTCGACTGCCATGACCTACATTAGGTTGACCACTACGACCTCGGTGTCGAGCTTTTCGGGTCCTTCCTGTCCTTCGGGTAGCGCAGCCCCCGAGTGTTCTGCTTCTTCGGGTGATCCCTTGGGGAATTTCCTTTTGATGGACGACACACAGATCTGTTCGAGGAACACACCTGGTGGCACCCGTGCGCAGGTGGAGACGATGTTGGCGAGTCTATCGGCCTCTTTGTTGCTTTCTCTTCCAACGTGTCGAAGCTCGTAGCCGTCAAAGTCTCCTTCGAGTGCATTGTAGAGTGCGCGGTACGCAATCATGTTGGAGGCGTGTGCGTCGAACTCTTTCATCGTCTGCTAAACGACGAGGTTGGAGTCACCGTAGATGACCAGGTGCGTCGCGCCGCAGATGTTGGCCATCCTCATGCCGTGGACGAGGGCCTTGTATTCGGCTTCGTTGTTGGAAGCTCGGAATTTCATCCGGAGGACGTACTTCATCTTATCGCCCTGCGGGGAGGTCAGTATGACCCCGGCTCCTGCCCCGGCCTCGCGCTTGGAGCCGTCGAAGTGCATTGTCCATGACTGTGTCATGTCCGGGGTATCTGGCAGCTGCAGTTCCATCCAGTGTACAAGGAAGTCCTGGAGGACCTGAGACTTGATCATGTGGCGCTTCTCATAGACGATGTCTATAGGTGATAGCTCGATGCCCCACGGGGCCACGCATCCTCTGGACTCCGGATTGTTCAAGATGCTGTTCAGGGGTGCTTCGTTAACGACCATCACCTGGTGCTCCTGGAAGTAGTGGATCAGCTGATGAGCCGTCATGAACACGCTGTAGGCGAGTTTCTGGTAGTGAGGGTACCTCTGCTTTGTCAGCATCAATACCTCGCTGAGGTAGTAGGTTGGACGTTGGACCCCATGGGTCTTGCCTTCTTTGGGTCACTCGACCACCAGTACGGTGCTTACCACCTGGTGTGTGGCTGCTATGTACAGCAGTAAAGGCTCGCGCTCCTTTGGTGTGACCAAAACGGGCGAGGTAGAGAGCAGCTGCTTTAGATCTTCGAATGCGCCGTCCGCTTCGGGCGTCCACTCGAATTTGTCTGCCTTGCGTAGCAGCTGATAGAACGGCAGAGCTTTTTCACCCATGCGGCTGATGAATCTGCTCAATGCCGCGATTCGCCCGGCAAGCTGCTGGACGCCCTTGAGGTTCTTAGGCTTTTCCATTACCATTATGGCCCGGATTTTCTTCGGGTTCGACTCGATCCCTCGCTGGGAGATGAAGTAGCCAAGCAGCTGGCCAGATAGGATGCCGAAGGCGCACTTTTCTGGGTTTAGCTTGATCTTGTAGCGATCAAGATTATCGAACGTCTCGCGGAGATCGTCGATGAGCATCTTCGCCTCCCTTGTTTTGATGACTATGTCGTCGACATAGACTTCGATGTTGCAGCCGATCTGGTTCTTCAAGCATGCCTGCATGCACCGCTGGTACGTGGCACCTGCGTTCTTCAGCCCGAAAGGCATTGTGTTGTAGCAGAACACTCCGAACAGCGTGATGAACGCCGTTTTTCCTGATCTTCGACCTTCAGTCGAATCTGGTTGTAGCATGAGTAGGCGTCAAGGAAGGAGAGCTTCTCGCACCCTGCAGTCGAATCGATGATCTGATTGATCCGAGGGAGAGGGAAGTGATCCTTCGGGAAATGCTTGTTTAGCGATGTGAAGTCCACGCACATCCGCAGGATGTCCGTGTCCTTTTTGGGGACCATCACGGTGTTGGCGAGCCACTCGCTCTCCTTGATCTCCCTGATGAAGTTTGCGTCGAGTAGTCTGTTGACTTCGACTCCGATTGCTTCGCCCCGTGGTTCAGATAGTTGTCAGATGGACTGTTTGACGGGCTTGGCGTCTGGAAAGACGTTGAGTGCGTGCTCGGCGAATTCCCTGGGAACTCCTGGCATGTCCACAGGACACCTTGCGAAGATTTTCCAGCGCTCACAGAGGAATTCGATGAGCGTGCTTTCCTATGCGGAGCTGAGGTCGTTGGCGATCAGCGCCGTCTTGGAGGCATCCGTCGGGTGGACTTGCACCTTCTTTTTGTTGATGGTGGAGTCGAAGGACATGTCTGGTGCGTTCTGTCTTGCGACTGGGGGTGCCCCGTTGTCCGTCACCTCGCGGAGTCTTACGAGCTCCTCCTGCATCCCGAATGACTGGGAGATTCTATTGAAGTCCCTGTCGCAGAGGTCCGATCGGGTAAAGCTCCCGTGGACTATGATGACTCCCGTGGGTCCTGGCATCTTGAGTAGCAGGTACGCGTAGTACGGTACTGCCAGGAATCGTGCGAATGCCACACGCCCGAGGATGGCATGGTATTGTGCTGGCCAGTCCACCACTTCGAACTCGAGTCGTTCGCACCGGAAGTTATCCGGCTTGCCGAAGATGACGTCGAGCCATATATTTCCCAGGGGGAATATGCCCTTCCCTGGGACGATGTCGTGGAACATTGTGTCGGACTGTTCCAGGATGCACAGCGGGATCCACATTGCTGCTAGGGTTCTGGCGAACATCAGGTTGATGCCGCTGCCGCCGTCCATGAAGACGCGGCTCATGTCGAATCCTCTGATCTGTGCCTCAAGCACCAGGGCAGCATGGCCTAGGCGAGGGACCTGGCAAGGGTGATCCGAACGGCTGAACGTGATGCAGGATTCCGATCCGCTGAGGTACTCAGGGATGGCGGGTGGGGCGGTCATAGCCAGATTGATCTGACGGGTGATTTTCTTCTGCACCCTGTTCGTTGGGCGCCCTTTTTGGATCATCAGTGATCCTTTCAGCGCGGGGTACCCGTGCCCACCGTTATTCTGCGCGGGTGCGATTCGGTGGTTCGAAGATCCCGCAGGTGGTGGTGGAGGAGCTCCATGTGCGATCTCACCTGGTGCGGGTGCGTTCCCGTATCCAGGGATCGGGGCTTGCTGCCTCATCTGGTCCATGCTCTCGCTGAGTTTCCGGAACTCGCTGCACTCCTTGAGCATGTGACTTGCTTTCTTCTTACCATCCTGCTTGTCGATGTAGAAGTGGATGGTGCATGGACCCGATAGTTTTTCGTATGTTGAGGGTCCATCATCACGGCCGCGACACTGCCATGACTGTGTTGGGCGTCCTCCGTCGCGGAAGTTGCTTCTGCGATATCCGCCGCTGTGGCGGTCGGCGTAGCCAGCCGCGACCATGTCGGGTACATCGTGATCGTCGTAGATCGCGACCATGCCGGCCGTAGTCATCCTCCTCCTCCGAGTGTGCTCGGTGGACGGAGTCCTTGCTGTTGGCCCACCTATTGGCGATGTCCATGAGGTGGTCGAGTGTCTTAGGCTTGATGCGCCCAAGTTCTTCCTTGAAGTCCTGACGTTTGACGTCGTCCTTGAAGGCGTCGATAGCTCTCTCCTCAGAGATGTGCGTCGCGGAATTCTCGGTGTTGGACCAGTGCAGTATGTATGAGCGAATGGATTCGCCCGTTCGTTGGGTGCAGGCCCGTAGCTCCTCGATCGAGGCTGGCCTCTTGCTGGTGCCCTTGAAGTTTTGGATGAAACTGTAAGCCAGTTCCTCCCAGCTTCGGATGGATCCCGACAATAGGCTGTTGAGCCAGATTCGGGTTGCGCCTGTCAGCTGCAGCTGAAGGCATTGCAGGGCGGTTTCCTTGTTCCCGCCGTGTAGCTTGATGGACGATAGGTGGTCGCTGAGCCACGCCTTGGGGTCCTGTGTGCCGTCGAACTTCGGAGTGTCCGAAGGAAGCTTGAAATTTCGTGGCATCCGTGTCCGCCGAACAGACCTACTAAAGCATCGGGCTTCATAGAGTTCTCCTTCGTCTTCGTCCATCTCGGATTCAGACGAGCATGCGCGCTTGGCGCGCGCTTTGTCGATTTTGCGCTGGGTGAGCTCGCTTCGAGCGTCGTAATCGTGGCGGCGATGGCGCGAGATCTTGTGCCTTCGAGGAAGGGCGTGCTCCTCATCTTCGGATGAAGGTGTGGGGCTACGGTTGAACTTGACCGTAGCCTTCTTCTTTGGCTCCGCAGGAGCTTCTCCGTGGAGCGTAGCTCCAACGAGTCCGAGTCCGGTAAGCGCGGACTTGTGCATGGCCCTTTTCGGGTCCCCCTCCGGAGGTGGATGGGACGCGAGGTACGCGGTGGCTGCCATGATCGCAGCTTGCGGTGTTTTCAGGATGACGTTGCCGTCGGCATCCATCTCCATGAAGGATGCGCTGAGGGCTCGGGTCACCTCGCGACGCTCCTTGGGGTCCATGTTCTCCGTCCAAGAACGGTGCTTGTTGCCATGGTTGTCGTGCGAGCTGGAGCCAATGCCCATGGTGGAGAGCACAACTCGCCGCGCACTGGACTCCAAGGCTGCTTGCTTGCGTTTGTCAAGCACCTCCTACATATTCACCTGCTTCTTGTGCTCCTCGATTAGGAGCATGTGGTATGCCATCAGCAGGTCCCGTGAGGCATCCACGGGCAGGATCTTGTTGCCTGCTACGGCTTCGCGTGCTTGAGCCCATCCTTCCTCGCTGAGGTGGATGACCCGATCGGTGTCGTCCCCGTTGGGTGGGGGGACTAGCTTCTTCTGTTCCCACCGTTTCTACCCTATGGGTTAGGTGGCGGGTTGGGTGCGTGATGTTTCGCGTCGCTCTGGATGACTACGACGCATTGGTAGTGCTCGTAGATTGGATCGCTGCTGTCGCAGCTTTCGGATCCGGAACCGTAGGTCCCTTCCTCCGATGGTGGCTCGCACAGATCTGAGTTGCAGCTGCTGCTGTCATAGGACTCATCTATCGATGGCGATGTGCGTAGCACGGGGTGTGGGTCCCACGAAGCGGGCCTGATCGATGGCAGGGGCACACGCTCTGGGAGGCGGAGGGCGTCGGTTTGCCCCACCTAGAAGCAGAAGCTCCCGAACAGGATATCGAGTTCGTCGCGAACGGGCTCGAAGTCCTTCATGGTGGCCGGTGAGTGGGCGGTGAAGTCGAAGGCGCCGAAGAGGAGATGACTCTCTGTCGCCGCGGAGTTGTAGATTGCTTTGGTTGGGACCGTCACGATCGCACAATCAGCGCCCCCAATTCCCACAGACAGCGCCAATTGACGAGGTTTAATCTCGTTAATGCCCATTGTTATGGACTTGGGTTTTGGATAATATGGGGATGCTGGAGATCATGGAACGGTTAGCAAACAAGCAACAAGGGGACACAAGGTTTACCCAGGTTCAGGCCCCCGGAGGGAAAACCCTACTCCTGCTTGTCTGCTCTGATTATGGTGGAACCGAAGGTTACAGGATGCGCAGATGCAATCTGGCGTGGAGGTGTGTATGCGGTAGTATGCGAGAGAGAGAGATCTAGGTCGTACCCTCCTAGCCTTTATATATAGGTAGGAAGGTCCCGGGTACAAGACCGAGTCGGTTACAAGTTTTAGGGTTTACCCCTTTGAATATTATATCTACTCTAGTCTTGCTCTCCAAGGATCCGAAGGCATCATGGGCCTTGGCCACCTGAAAATATTCATAGGCCGGCGCATATTTGTCGTGGGCCTTCCTTGGGCTGGACCAGGTATGCTAAGATCGTGTACCCGCAGGGTATAACCATGTCAGCAGCCTTGCCATGTGGAGGCGGCGGTGTAGAGGCGGCCAACAATTGCTGGTGACGAGAGGTGGTGGCGTCGACTGGTTGTTGTGGCCACCACGGCAGGGGCACACGTGGACGCTGATTTACTTGTTGTTCCTTCATAAGCCTAATATGGGTCTTCGGCCATGTCAAGACCTAGCCACAACAATCTTTAAGGTTCTTATGATCATCGGCGCCTCGAGGTTGGCTGGGGGGTCCATGTCTTTGCACCCCAGCAACACCCGAGCCAGCCGGACCTTGAAGACGTCATCCTCCATCGACTTGTGCATCTTGTGGCTATTTGGTTGAATAATTGTGCCCTTGCCAACATCCTTCAGCTCGCCGTCCACGTAATGCAAGAGCGTGCAAGGAGTGTCCTGCGAAAGAACAAGAATCATCGTGAGATGGCGCTGGTAGTGTTGTTGTCGTTGGCGATGTGGCCGAGATCCCAAGCAAGCATACTTCCTGGGGATCCCCACCACCAGCACCTGCCCTCGATGTTGTAGTTCTCTGGTGGAGGGCCTCCACCCTCATAGGCTTTGATGTGGTCCTCCTACTGCTGCTTGAAGAACTCGACCTAGGCCCGCTGGTTATCGGGATCCCACGCGGGATCGTTCCTCTCCTCCAGCATGACCACACTCCAGTAATGCATGTAGATCGCCGTCGTGTGCACCTGCCCAGAAGCGCAAGCCATCGGCGCTCAGCGACCAGCGCATATCCGTGGGCACTAGGTACCCTGCGGACCACAGGGTGCATGCCTCGTGGGCTTTCAGCGAGCGCCGCCCCAAGTCGTTCGCAGTTTGAGGCGAAGTTGATGGTAGAGAAGGCGATGGGTCGACGACGAGCGGAAGGAGATGAGGCTATGCGACGGTGGCGACGCGTCTAGATGCGGGCGAGCGGTGGCCATTGAATGCGAGGGCGCGAAAGGCGAGGAGGAATGCATGGCGAACGGGACACGTCAGATGCTCGTTGGTGTGATAGGCGAGGAGGAAAACGGGCCAGACACCTTGGCCGCTGTCGCTGACAAGGCTACCACACAAGGACCAGTCGCTTCGTACACTTTTCTCCTGTCCTCTTTTCCGCCAAACGCACCCATTCGTTCCCGCTAGCCCCTATGAGCTGAGTTTGGCCTGAGAACACAGAATAACTAAATGGAAAAAATGAGATAGAGGATGGCTGGTCGTGATTTTGGCTGCCGGCACCGCAGTTTAATTTGGCCCTGAGTGGTCTAAAAAGATGGATTGATCCCCCGTTCAATCATATATTTTCCGCCATGCGGCTTGAACACCCTTCCATTTCCTCCCAGTAAGCTCCACCTCTTCCAGCCCAGAATATTATCTCCCGATCACGCTTGGTCAGCGTTGAGCGAGGTGGATATGGCCCACGTGTGCACGTGCACGCAGCATACTGTTCATGCGAGGGCAGCTGTATCTCACAATTCGTCCAAGTAAACATCTACGGGTAACTTTCGCTTGCATGGACGAATCCCCGAGTTAATTGCATAAAATTACTATAATTGGGGCTGTCGGGACGAGTTATTACCGTTTTCGGTAATTCTGGCATGTCAATACAACACTTAGACGCAGAAATTCTAACCACGTAAATTTCAGCTTAAACACGTTTCTGACAAGGCTGATCCACATTCGACGCTAACATGGCCAAATGGCTGTTTTCCCTTGCACAACCAGATGCGGTCAGACCGGACCTGGTTCGGTCTTCCTCTTTCTCAGTGAGTCTCCACCCACCCAACCCCCCCCCCCCCCCCCCCCCCCCCCCCGTGGCAGGTGTCGCCGTTGGCTAAGGCATACCCTCGTGGCCCGCCGTGGAGCCCGTGGCCGCTGCCGTGTCGCATCTGCTCGATCGATCTGTTGCCAAGAGCATTTTCTTGCTCGAACTGGAAAGTAGCCAATTGGCTCTGCCCCGCCCGAATCGGGGGATGCAACTGGCACCGACGCCGACGCACGGTGGCTGCGGTCGGCACTGTGCGGTCGCCGAGGAGCGCGTCCACGTGAAGGCCCTCGTGCCCTGCACGCCCCGCCTGTATATTCCTCAGTCCACGTCGAGCCTCATATGCCGGCCGGGGGATAACACGGAACATTGCAAAGAACAAATGTACTCCGTGTACGTCCCTATCAAATACTCCTACAGTACTAGATCGATAAGACATACGATCCATCCTCACTTGAACCTCTGCACGGCTGCCTATATAAGCACGGGCGTACCAGCAGCAGCAGACAACCAACCTGCAGGTGAAACACCACAGAGATCCAGCGTAGATACATAGCCAGAGCTCGATTTAGTTCGTCCGGAGATCGATCGACCGGAGATGGCGGCGGGCGGCGTGTGGGTGTTCAAGAACGGGGTGATGGAGCTGGAGCCGGAGGCGACGAGCCGGAAGGCGCTGGTGTACGTGCCGGCGAACGAGACGATGAGGTCGCTGCAGGCGCTGGAGCGGAGGCTGGGCGCGCTGGGGTGGGAGCGCTACTACGAGGACCGCGCCATCGTGCAGCTCCACAAGCGCGACGGCGGCGTCGACCTCGTCTCCGTGCCCAGGGACTTCTCAAGGCTCCGCTCCACCCACATGTACGACGTCGTCGTCAAGAACCGCGACCACTTCAAGGTCGTCGACCTCTAGACGGACGTCAGCGCCATGCGTACTGTGTACTACCTCCCCGAAGCTATAGCTATCCACGTATCTAAATTATGTATTTATTCGCACACTCCGCCACTACTATCGTCGGATACATATTACATATACAAATAAACGTGTGTGTAGCGAGGTGTTTGTGTGATGTAACTATACTGTGTTTGTATGTACATGGCCCGCATGGGAATATATGCCAGTGCTACTCTTTTCTAACCAAGGCAAAAAAAATTCTATTTCAGTGATCGCCAAATTGTTGGGTTATTAAGCAATTTTAGCGGAGTTTAATTAACGAAATCAACATCACGTATGTGTTAGCAAACTTAACCATATGCATATATAGCACGTGTAACATATCTGTATATGGACCAAATACTAGTGCTAACGAGAAGACGAGAAACACATTTATGTTCCAAATCTGCTATCTTTCCTCTTTATAGCTGGGAGTTGAGACGATGGAACCGCCACGCGATGGGAGACGTGGACACGTGCCAAGCATGCATATGCATGTTGACACATAACTAAACTGCAAAAAAATTAGTCTTTCACAAAACAAGTTTCTAACTTAAATTGATTTACCGAACATGACATGATGTGACACGGAGTGATGCGCGTGCAAGCTAGGCGAATCAGATAAGGATGAGTGCGCGTTGACTTCTCATCTTCTCACTCACTTAGTGAGAGTGGAAGAGCTGCTATTATAAGTTGCTCCAACTCTCTCCTAACTATCAACGGGGACTAAACTTTTTTCTCCCACACAACTCCCAAGATGCATAGTAGATGGGCCTTTGAGATTTCAGGATTTGTTAGCTTTCATAGGATGGCCACATGGGCCATAGCCGATATATATATCTAACAATCCCCAACAGACCTTAGAGACACATAGTATGACACATTAGTTCCAAATCACTGTTTAACATAGCTGCAGTTTGGTGGAGACTATTAAATTGAACTTTCACCTAGACAAAGAGTTATGTTTGACTACAAGTGAACAATGGACTAGGTCTTGAATTTCCAGTATTGTGCAACATGTTTTACTCTATGTCATTATTGGTACTAGGATGCCATAGACTACCCCTTGGTGTAGCTTATAAGTCATGCCCCTTAGCCTTTCATGAGGCTACTAGAGATTTCCCAAATATCATACACTATGACCATTGATGTAGCTTATATAAGTGTGTTCTTTAAAGATTATCTTGTAGGACAATGTTTTCGCCCACATAGAGCCAAAAAAACACATTAAGATACAATAAACATGCCTAACAATAGGCTATGAGAGAAATGTATCTGCAATAGAGTGGGAGTATTAAAATTTTCTCTCAACTTAGTTTGCTCCGGTTTGTTTTCCTAGATCCTAATTCACAGGATCTTCGATCACATAGATTGGTTTACCCACTCGACAACTCGCGTGGGTCTCAAAATCATCTTCCTCTATGCATTTTTGTATCAAGTTTCTTGATAGTCCTTCCGTAAAAGGATCTGCCATATTTTTAGCCATATAGACATAATCCAGTGCTATAATTTCAGATTTTTTTTAGTTTTCAGGCATAATTAAATCTTCTTTTGATATATCCTGAACTCTTAATAAGTTCACCTTGACAATCATAGTTTGGTTGTCACAGTTCATAAGCATTTGGCGGTATTTTTTTCAACCATAGGAAAATATATTCTGCTTCAATAGTCAAAGTATCTAGTTTTGTGAGTTCTGATTCCATAGTTGACCTCATAAAGATGGTCAATTTCCAAGAGTTCCATGAAACAATGCCACCACCAAGTGTGGATATATATCCACTTGTGTCCTTTATCTTGTCAGTATCTGATAAACCCCAAGTACTTGGGAAAGTGAAGGAGATATGCCCTAGAGGAACATAATAGTTTTTTTATTTTCCTATCTCAAATGTTCATAATAATTTTGGACTATGATCTAATTGTGTTAAGCGGAAACATTAATACACGTGTGGTATGTAAATAAACCAAGTCCCTAGTAGCCTCTAGTCAACTAGCTCATTGGTTCGATCGAGGTTTTCTGATTATGGACATTTATGTCAATTGACAATGGTGTCCTGTCATTAGATGAATGATTTGATGGACACACACCCAACCATAGTATTGCAATGAGATTTAGTCACAAAGTACGTTCAACATTGCAATAACTAGTAAAGCGTAGTAGATAACTAGTAAGGCGTAGTAACTCCTTTGACCGTGAGATCATATCTAATCACTATCACTGGAGGCCGCCTTGATTGCCTTGATTAGAATTTTCCCATCCGAGTGATGCATAGATACTATGGCCCACTCGGTGATATTACATTTATGAAGCGTGCAAGCATGTGACTAGGTCACGGGGATGTAATATCGCAGAAATGAGTAAACATGTTTGTCGGTAACAAGATCAAACTAGGTGTCAAGATACCGAATATCAGATCTTGGACAAACCAGGAATCGAAGAGCAAAGGGAATGACACTCGACGTTTTAAGGTTCGATCCATCAAGTAATTCTTGGAATGCATGGGGGCCATCAGGGGTTTCTAGATCCCACGGTTGGTCATTGATCGGAGATGTGTTTTGATCATATATGCGTATTCCCAAACCATAGGGTGGCTTGCTTAAGGGTAGATGATGCTTAGGGATTGATCCGAGAACGATGGAGAAGAGTTAAGATAGAACTGGAAGTGTTCTAGGTAAGTCTGAAGGTAGTTTGGAGTGATTCAAAATGACTTTTGGATCATGGGGAATGAATTAAATAATATTATAATATTAATTGTTTGAATTAATGATTAACAATCTAATTTAAATTTAATTTTAAAGATTCCTCTTTATTGGGACACTTCCCTTAGGGAAGGCCTATGAAAGGGGCCGGCCGACCATGGGCCTAGGAGCGTGCAAGGGTGGTTCCCACCCCACCGCTGGCTGCCGCTTCTCCCTTTAGTACCACCTCGGTTAGGCCTTGGTGGTCGAGCTCCCTTTTCCACTATATAAAGAGAGGAGGACCCCCCTCCTCAAATCACTCAATTGGAATTTTCCTTCTCTTCTTCTCCTCTCTCTCCCTCACGTGTGGTTCCACAATTGGAACAAACATACGGGGATAGAGACTTCTCCATGATACACACACCGTCGTGTTGCTAGAGTCGATCTGGATTTTTTCTTCCGCTGACCGGAGCCCAGGGATATATATACACCGGACGCGTGTAGAACTGCGGAGGTGCTGCCGGTTGTGGCACTAGATGCTTGGACGCCTTCTCGACCTTGATGTCTCACTACTAAGAAACCAGCTATAGATAAACAAATCTTCTATGACGCATATGTGTGATCATGCGCCACAGATAAACTCTAGTGACACATTTTAGGCAATGCGCCACAGAAATATTCACACTTATGTGGCACATATAGGGAAATAATGCGTCAAAGAAGTTTAGTGGACCCGTCAGCGGAGTTGAGCTCCCTCAGTTCTAACTTTTGTGGCGTATACGACCATATGCGCCACAGAAAGTGAGGGTAGGACCCACCAAAAAATTCAGTTGACCAACGTTATGTGGCACATACCTATATATGCACCACACAAGTTGTAGTTCTGTGGGCGCATATAGATATATGCGCCACAGAAGTTGAAAACAGACCCCCCTGTGGATCGCCTTTTAACGTTTATAAAAATAAATGAAAATTATCAAAAATTCAAAAAAATAATTACTTTGAGATGTAGTTATATTATGGGGTATAGTTGTAGGGAAAATTGAAAAACATGAATTCGATGTAATTTTCAAAAAAAAGTCATGGGACAATAAAACAGCCATAACTTTTGCATACGATGTCGAAAAAAAAGTTTAATATACCAAAATGACCGTCTCAAAATTTCCTACTCGATTTCAATGGCTGGAAGTTTTACAGATCCCCCAAATTCTAAAAGAGTAAAAATTTATGGCAAAAAGAAGATTTTTCCTGCAAAAAATAAAAAGGGGGAGAAACTTTTGTGACGCATTGCTCCCATATGCGCCACAAAAGTCTTGGGCGGGATTCGAAATTTGAATCCCGCCGCCCCTTCTCCCTCTCTTTTCTCCCTTTCCACTCCTCCACCATTCTCCTCCTCCACTTCTTCTCTAGGATTTTGATCGGCAAATCAAATTTACCATAAACCGACTATCATTCCAATTCAATCAAACTCCTTTGATCATGTACATCGATTTTAGATCTAGGTTCCGATTCGATCTATCATATTGATCTTCGCGTGATTCAACAGGATTTATGTGTCACTGTCTATCCCGAAGGCGGAAACCGACCGGTAGGGGTAAGTCGTTCGACAACCTCACAATCACGATCACAGAAAACAAGATCATAGATCAATCCTAAACCACCGCAATATAAACGATCACATCATTCATATCAATATGCATATCACCATATGCAAACATCCTGAACCTATAACTGAACAACATTGGCTCTGATACCACTGTAGGGATACGGGTAGGCTACACTAGCGCAAATCAAAATTTTCTACCTCGTAAACCAGGAATATTGTTGTCATAGATCATGGGATTACCACTAGACGCGCAGTTGCGGAACTTGATGAAGCGCGTCGAGGCAGTGTATATGTTCTACGTCCCCTCCTCATTCTCGTCCCATGAGCAGCTCCCCTTGCGTGGCTCATCCAAGTGCTACAGATGCAGCACCTCCGAGGTATCCACACGTGCGGGGTGGAAGCGTCAGACGCCGGACTGCTAGGTCCGCGCATGCAACACAGGCGTGAGGAGTGGCGGCTGGGTGGAATGGTGTAACCCTGGTTAGCTCGACTCACCCTCTCTTATATAGGCGTCCCTAGTGGGCTTCTACATTAGTAGCCCATTAGTAGCCTAAGCCTGGTCTAATTCGGATCCTATCCTCATTTGGCTTCCAGTCCCTTAAGTGTGTGACCCTATAGGTTCATATACGTATAGACATGATATGAATATACTTATTCTGTCAATAGTTGGTAGCGGCCTCTAGTAAGACGTGTCAACTCCTAAACGCATACAAAGATCATATCGGACGAACCATCACAAGGTTTAGTGCATGTCTTTCCCTTTGCCTCACGATATTTGGTCTGGCTCCAAGCTGACCTCCCTTTCTCGATATTGTGATTCGGAATCCCTTTACTAGGTTAAATCTTAACCTAATATAGCACGACCATGCATTTCTGGATTCGATCACTCGAGGGGCCCAGAGATATCTCTCTCAAGTAGAGAGGGGCAAATCCCATCTTGATTGACCATGTCTTGCAGCATGCTTCAGGACAAACCCGAAAGCTACCTTTATGACTATCCAGTTACGAAATAGTGGTTGATAGCCCCATAGTAGGTCGATCCACATCTCAAGTACATGCGACAATCTCAGGTCCAAGGACAAAACATGCACGATGTGTAGAGGGAGCTGCAAATCCAACTGCCAGTCTCAAGTTGGGTCAGTCCAATCCCATGTTCATAATATGTGTCCACATCATTGGTTTGACATCTCCATGTCTATGACTTGCGAAACATAGTCATCAACCAATCTATGTACTAGTCTAATATTCACGTGTGTCCTCACATGAACTCTGACTAGGGACAACTATTAAATAACCATACAAGTAAAGAGTTCCACAAACAATTCACATAATTTTTAATCAATACAAGTTGCCTGATATGGATATTCAAAGAACATTACAATAACTCATGGATACATATGAAATATAATCATCTCTATGATTGCCTCTAGGGCATATTTCCTTCACCTCCTCCTCCCTCCTCCACCCCGGTGAGCTCCTCCTCCTCCTCCTCCCACCTCCCTCCTCCCTCCTCCTCCACCCTGGTGAGCTCCTCCGGCGGCCTCCTCCTCTCCTCCATTGGCGACCTCCATCTCCTCCTTCGGCGAGCCCCTCCTCCACCGGCGGCCTCCTCCTCCTCCTTCGGCCACCATCGTCCTCCTTTTCCTCCTCTGGTGACCCCCACCTACGGCCAGATCTGGACGGTTTTATTTTGAAATTTGAAAAAAAAATGTGGCGCATATTGGCAATATGCGACATAGAAGTTTGAGATCTGGTTGAAGACTTCTATGGTGCATATTGGCAATATGTGCCACATAAGTTTTTGAGATTTCTGTGGCGCATTTCAATATGCGCCACAGAACTACACTTTAGTGGCGTGATAACAGTGGCGCATCCCATATGCGCCACCTAAGTTGAAAAATGGTGTGCCACTGATGAGCTTCTTCCTAGTAGTGTCGGCTTCGCCATACAACTACGTCGACAATGTTCTAACGGGAACGTAATCCCGCTTTCGATCTTCAAGAGTATAAACACCAAATCCCTCTTATTACTTTACATCTACATACATAGATCTTGGCTATATCGTTCTTGTTGTTAGGATTTTTTTGTTTTTTTGCACCGAAACTCCTTCAGAAAGCTATAGCACCTTTAAATATGGAAGTATGGGTATTGAACCGCAAGAGCAAGAAGGTAAAGCTTTATTTATTTTTTCTAACTAGTGTCAGAATTCTAATTGTTTATGCACTAAACAAATTAAAAAAATAATGGGAGTTCATTTAATGGTTGAAAGTAAAGTGCAACAAAATAGTAAAATAAAAAAAACGACCCATTCCTATACCATGCAAGGGGATAAGACAAAGATTTTCTCTTATAGGAACAATGTACCTAAGTTCATGGGTTTACTTGATATTCTCTCCCTAACAATGGTGGTGATCATGTTATGGATGATAAAATACACACAATTGTCATGCTTTAGTGGCTAATATCTATATGGGCTACATGTTTTACAAGAAGTTGAAAAGTAAGTACCAAGAAAAAGCAATAAAATCCTAATAAAATTAATAGTTGTGCAACTCTCACATGAAAATGAATGGGAACCAGTATCATGTATAATGGACATGATAATTGCTATTTGGAGCATGAGATGAGTGGTTTTAAATCATCAAGTATTCTTAAAATACTATATAAAATCCACTCATCAACTTTCCCGAGCTTAAACCTTGCTCGTCCTCGAGTAAGATGGTTGATAACTTCATGTTATCATCTATCTTATCGACGAAGATCAATGCCTTGTATCCTTACTTTTCCTACAAGCTGAAAGCAAGATATCACATACTCATAAAAGGCAAACAAACTTAGTTATGTATATCCAAACCACTAGAGCTTCATAAAAAAATTCTTATGCTCCATGTCAAAGTTAAATCTAGCCTACAAGAAAAATTGTGATCTTCCAATTTGCACTTTATTGTATTTTGGTATCTTCATTTTTATAAGCTTGTAACTGAGAAAGAATAGTTGTCAAACATAGATAAAAAAAAAGTGATTTTCGATGCTACCCACTAATTCCATCCATTCAAGGCTCTCAAGTGCAAACTTCAGTTGTTAAGCTCACGTAATGTAACCATGACAAGAGAGGTGTGTATGCAAGTCCATATTGTATAGGCTAGGTCGAAGTACCAAGTGTAGATAGAAAGCTACAGCTAGGATAGACTCATGACTGTGAGACCCTGGCGCATGACTTAATAGGATTGATAGGATACACATACCAACAAGTTACAACTTTTTTCCGGAAGCTCATCTGAAAAGAACTCTAAGGTTAAACATGTTTGGTCTAGAGCAATTTAAGGATGGGTGATTGATCGAAAAGTGGGTACTGGATGCGCATGAGTAAGTACAAAGTGCGTATAAAAGACTAGTATGATCTGTGGGGTTAGTCTAGATATCCTATTGAGATGCCAAGAGCGATAGCCCGGGCACTAAGAGTAAGGGGTGTTATAAGTGCTATCAGAGCCGATCCCCGCGGTTACACGGACGTGTGCGGGTTAGTGGCGGGCATGTGGAGCATGACGCGTGTGGCCCAGAATGGACGCGGCATGGCACATGTGCCGATACTGGATGCACAAACGTGTGTCAACAGGGGATGTTCCTGGCTTGTGGTTGATCGAAGAGGGCATCGATCTTCTAAGGGTGGGTGTACGTGAGATCCTGGCGCATGGATTAATAGGATTGGTAGGATACCCATACTAACAAGTTGCAACTTTTTTCCTGGAAGCTCATCCGAAAAGAACTCTAAGATTAAGCGTGATTGGCCTAGTAAGATGGGTGACCGACCGTGAAGTGGGTACCGGGTATGCACAAGTGAGGACAAAGTGCGCAGAGCAGACTAGTGTTGGTCTATGGGGTTAGTCTAGAGATCTTATTAAGCGGCCAGGAGTGACAGCCCGGACACGAAAAGTTCAGGATGGTACAATGACTAATATATGAGGTTTCCCTCAAGTTTTGATCGCTCAAAAGTTAAGAGGGATGTCCAACTTGGTTTAAAACGCAGACCTATAAGAAGCCGAAACTCATACCCATCGTAGTACTACCGCTACAGATGTTTAATTAACTCATGTATGGCTTCTAAGTTTTACCTCTACTAAATCGTTCATAGGTCAATGGAGTTGTCCGCCCCCATAGAGGTGACAATATTTCAAGACACACGTAAAGCAATATCTCGTTGTGATTCACAAGGGAAACTTTTAGCATATGTAGTGTCGAAACTTGGAACTATCAAGTTTGATTGCCAAATTCATCTATAAGAAACTATTGAGTGTATTATTTCCAACACTACGTGGCATGGTTATACCTTACGGGTACACGACTTTAGCATACCTGGTCCAGCCCAAGGAAGGCCCGCGAGAATATACGCGACCCATGAAGATTTTTGGGTGGCCCAAGCCCATGACATCTTCGGATCCTTGGAAAAAAGACTAGAACAGATAGAATATTCAAAGGAGGTAAACCCTAAAACCTGTAACCGACTCGATCTATGCCCGGGACCTGTCTATCTCTATATAAAGGCTAGGAGGGCACGACAAGGAGGCTCTCTTACACACCTTTCATACCACCGCATACACACCTCCATGTCAGATTGCATCTGCGCACCCCTGTAACTTTCGGTTCCGCCGTAATCAAGAACAGACAAGCAGGAGTAGGGTTTTCCCTCCGGGGGCCTAAACCTGGATAAATCTCGTATCCCATGGTTGCTTGTCTGTTAACCGTTCCGCGATCTCCAGCATCCCCATCTTCTCCAAAACCCAAGGTCATAACAATGGGCATTGACGAGTCGAAACCTCGTCAATTGGCGCCGTCTGTGGAAACTGGGGGCGCTGATTGTGCGATCGTGACGGTCCCAGCCCAAGAGATCTACAACTCCTCGGCAACGGAGACCCGTCTCCTCTTCGGCGCTTTCGGCTTCACCTCCCACTCGCTAGCCACCCTGAAGGACTTCGAGCCCGTTGGCGACGGGCTCGAGATCCTGTTCGGGAGCTTCTGCTTCCAGGTGGGGCAGACCGACACTCTCCGCCTCCCAGAGTGGGTGCCCTGCCATCGATCAGGCCCGCCTCATGGGCCCCGCATCCCGTGCTACGCACATCACCATCGACAGATGAGTCATAAGACAGCAGCAGCTATAACTCAGATCTGTGCGATCCACCATCAGATGAAGGGACCTACGGTTCCGGATCCGAAAGTTGCGGCAGCAGTGATCCGACCTACGGACGCTACCAATGCTCCGTGTTCATCCAGAGCGACGTGGATCCGCAAGCACCCAACCCGCCACCCAACCCACAGGGCAGGAACGGCGAAAACAGGAGAAACCAATCCCCCCCCCCCCCCGCCCAATGAGGATGACACGGATGCCAATCGAGTAATCCACCTCAGCAAGGAAGGATGAAATCAGGCACGCGAAGCCATGGCGGGCAACAAGATCCTGCCCGTGGGTGCCTCACGGGACCTACTGATGGCATACCACCTGCTCCTCATTGAAGAGCACAAAAAGCAGGTGAAGATGCAAGAAGTGCTTGACAAGCGCAAGCAAGCAGCATCGGAGTCCAGCGCGCGGAGAGCTGCGCTCTCCGCCATTGGTGGCTCCAGCTCGCACATCAACAACGCCAACAAGCATCGTTCTCGCATAGAGAACATGGACCCCGCCGCACAATGTGAGGTGACCCTAACCCTCAACACATCTTTCATGGAGATGGATGCCAACGGCAACGTCATCCCGAAGACTCCGCAAGCTACGATCATGGCAGCCACCACATACCTCGCGTCCCATCCACCTCCGGTGGGGGACCCGAAGAGGGCCATGCACAATTCCACATTAGCCGGACTCGGACTCGTTGGAATGCGCTCCACGGGGAAACTCCTGAAGAGCCAAAGAAGAAGGTTGCGGTCAGATTCAACCGCAGTCCCACATCCTCATCCGACGAGGAAGAACACGACCTGCCTCGATGGCACAAGAGCTCGCGACGTCGCAGCCGAGACTACGACGCTCGAAACAAGCTCACCCAACGCAAGATCGACAAGGCACGCGCCAAGCGCGTGTGCTCATCCGAATCCGAGGAGGATGACGATGAAGGGGAACTCTGCGGAGCTCGATGCTTCAGTAGATCCGTTCGGCGGACGCGGATGCCGCGGAACTTCAAGCTTCCTTCGGACACTCCGAAGTTTGACGGCACGTAGGATCCTAAGGCGTGGCTCAGCGACCACCTGTCGTCCGTCAAGCTGCACGGTGGAAACAAAAACACCGCTCTACAATGTCTTTAGCTGCAGCTGACAGGCGCAGCCCGGATCTGGCTCAGTAGCCTATCCTCGGGATCCATCCGAAGCTGGGAGGAACTGGCGTACAGTTTCATCCGAAACTTCAAAGGCACCAGCAAGAGGCCAACCTCGATCGAAGAGCTGAGGGGCCTACACCCAACGAATGGGCGAATCCATTCGCTCGTATATACTACACTGGTCCAACATCAAGAACTCCGCGGCACATATCTCCGAGGAGAGAACAATCGACGCCTTCAAGGATGGCGTCAAACGCTAGGACTTCAAGGAAGAACTTGGGCGCGTCAAACCCAAGACACTCGACCACCTAATGGACATCGCCAACAGGTGGGTAGATGGTGAGGACTCTGTCCACCGAGCACATTCGGAGGAGGAAGATGACTTCGGCCGCCGACACGAGCGCCGTAGCAAACAAAGATCGCGCGCCTACGACAATCGCGATGGACCCGACATGGTCGCGGCTGGCTACGCCAACCGCCGCAACGAAGGCAACCGCAACAGCGGTGGATACCGCGGAAACAACTTCTGCGATGGAGGACGCCCAACACAATCGTGGCAACGTCGCAGCCGCGATGACGAGCCCTCGGCATACGACAAGTTGTCGGGCCCATGCACCATCCGCTTCTACATCGATAAGAAGGATGGCAAAAAGAAGGCAAGCCATATACTCAAAGACTGTCGTGAGTTCCATAAACTCAGTGAGAGCATGTCCTAGATGAGGCAGCAAGCCCCAAACCCTAGGTATGGACACGCACCTGCACTAGGTGACATCGCCCACGGAGCTCCTCCACCACCACCCGTGGGACCCTCGAATCACCCAATCGCACCCGCGCAGAACAACGGCGGAAACGGGTACCCCGTGCCGAAAGGGTCATTAATGATCCAAAAGGGGCGCCCAACAAACAGGGTGCAAAATAAAATTACCCGCCAGGTTAGTTTGGCTGTGACCGCTCCACCCACCATCCTTGAGTACCTCAGCGGTTCAGAGTCCTGCATCACGTTCAGCCGTTCAGATCACCCCAGCTAGATCCCTCGCCTAGGTCATGCTGCCCTGGTGCTTGAGGCGCAGATCAGAGGGTTCGATATGAGCCGCGTCTTCATGGACGGTGGCAGCGGCATCAATCTGATGTTCGCTAGCACCTTAGCAGCAATGCGGATCCCGCTATGCAGTCTGGAACAATCCGACACAACGTTCCATGGCATCGTCCTAGGGAAGGGAATATTCCTCCAGGGAAAGATATGGCTCGACGTCATCTTCGGTAAGCCCGACAACTTTCGGTGCGAGCGACTCGAGTTCGAAGTGGTGGGCTGGCCATAACAATACCACGCCATCCTCGGGCGCCTGGCATTCGCAAGGTTCCTGGCAGTACCGCACTATGCGTACCTTCTACTAAAGATGCCAGGACCTAGGGGCATCATCACAGTCCAAGGGAGCTTCACCCGATCGGACCACTGCGACAGGGACTTCAACAGAATCTCCCAGTGATTCGGCATGCAGGAGGAGCTCATAAGGCTCCGAGAGGTGACAGACAACGGGGCACCCCCAGTCTCAAGACAAAACGCACCCGACATGTCGTTCGACTCAACAGTCAACACGAAGAAGGTGCAGGACCACCCAACGGATGCCTCCAAGATGGCGCTGATCGCCAACGACCTCAGTCCTGCATAGCAAAGCGCGCTCGTCGAATTCCTCCGTGAGTGCTGGGAAATCTTCGCCTGGTGTCCTGCGGACATGCCAGGAGTTCCCAGGGAATTTGCCGAGCATGCACTCAATGTGTTTCCATATACCAAGCCCGTCAAATAGTCCATCCGACGACTGTCCAAGCCATGGGCCGAAGCCATCGGAGTTGAGGTCAACAGACTGCTCGCCGCTGATTTCATCAAGGAGATCAAGGAAAGCGAGTGGCTAGCCAACACCGTGATGGTCCCTAAAAAGGACACGGACATCCTGCGGATGTGCGTGGACTTCACATCACTGAACAAGCACTGTCCGAAGGATCACTTCCCTCGCCCTCGGATCGATCAGATAATCGATTCGACTACAGGATGCGAGAAACTCTCCTTCCTTGACGCCTACTCAGGTCACAATCAGATTTGACTGAAGGTCGAAGATCAGGATAAAACAGCGTTCATCACGCCGTTCGGAGTGTTCTACTACAACACAATACCCTTCGGGTTGAAGAATGCAGGTGCTACGTACCAGCGGTGCATGCAGGCATGCTTGAAGAGCCAGATCAGTCGCAATGTACAAGTCTATGTTGACGACATAGTAATCAAGACAAGGGAGGCCAAGACACTGATCGATGATCTCCGCGAGATGTTCGACAACCTTGATCGCTACAAGATCGAGCTGAACCCAGAAAAGTGTTGGGAATATGCCCTAGAGGCAATCATGTATGATGATATTTCCCATTGTATTCATAAAATTATTAAGTTGTCCTTGTATAAACATCTAATGTGTATCATTGAATATGTGATTCGGTTGTGGAACTATGCATTCATATTGTTTGTACTAAATATCCTTGGTCATTGAGGTTGTACTGGACACACAACTTAGACCAATGTGAAAGTTGGCTTGATGACTCGGTTCCACTTGTCATGGGCATGGAGATGCTATTCCAACTTACACAGACTCGGTTAAAGAGTTTAGCGAGTCGGATTGACCCATATTGAGGTACAACGAACAAGTTGTCACTTGTATATCTCAATCAATGTAATCCTTAGACCTGAGGTTGTTGCATAGTCTGAGTTGAGGATCACCGACTTAGGTTCTATCAAACGTTGATCTGTAACTGGGAAGTTATAAAGGCAGAGTTCGGGTCGACTGAGAATCAAGCTGCGTGATGTGAATAACCAAGATGGGATTTTGCCCCTCCACTTGGACAGATATTGTCTGGGCCCTCTCGTGAGATATGATTTGGAAAGCATGGCCATGCACGACCTGGTTAAGTGTTAACCGAGGCGATCGACTAAGAATTAGTCGGGTGAATCACTTATCTCGGATCGAGAAGAGAGTCGGACTATTTAAGAGATGACAATTATTCACCTATAGTCTGACAAGGTATATCGTGAGGCAAAAGGGACTCGGACGTAAGTCGCATTGGAAAGGCAAGTCGTCATGACTCTTTGGTACTTCGGAGTCGGCATGTTCTGCTAGGAGCCGCTACCGACTTGTCACATCCCAAGATTTTCCAAATCTTGTAATGTGCAAAATAAATAAACAAAATAATTTTTTGTTGAAAATCAGGGTGAAAAGAAACTTTTGTTTCTAAATGGAAACTTAAAATCCCATCTTGAACAAACTTTGGTAAAAGTTTGAATCCAACAAAAATCCAAATCAAGGGAAATGCATTACTCAATGAATGTATCTGGAAATTTAAACACTTGGAAATTAAATCCAAACCCTAAACCCTAAGGGAATAAAAATCATTTCCAAGTTATCTCCAAATCTATGGATTTGATCCATATAAAAATTTGTCAACAAACATTCACAAATGATCAAGAAAGACAAATAGAAATAATTTAAGACCATAGAAATTGGTTTCACTCAATTTGGAACCATAAATAAAATCTTATGAATTTAATAAGATAAGAAATTGAAATCCCAAAGCTATTGAAGAACCTACCTTTAAATCCAAACCAAATGGTGAGCAATTGATCTTAAAAGGATTTAAAAGGATAAACAAAGATAAAATAAGATTTCACAAATTGGAATCACCAAGTTTGGACCTCTGAGTAAAAAGATATGGATTTTATAGAATGAAGAAAGAAATATTAAATGAAGAATATTTAAAGACCAAATCAAATCTTGGCCAAATCCAAAAGCAAATGGAAAGAACAGAATCCAAATCCCAATAAAAATATGGTTAAAGAAATTCCAAAATAAAATGACCTATACCAAATCCTATTGGAATAAAGACAAACCCAATTTTAAATGATTAATAAATCATATTAAAATACTTTCCAAATAATTCAAGATGAATTATTTGAACCAACTAAACAAATAAAAACCTACTAAAAGGAATTGGAAAGTTTAAAGAATTTAAATGGATTTTTAAAATTATTATTAAATCCTATCTAATTAAAAACTAGAACCTATTTTGAATAAATAAAAGACCCCAAATGAATAAGGTTTTATTCAAAAATTGACATCAGAATACAATACTAATCAGTGTTTAAAGCTACACAAATTTTGGCAAGATTTTGAGTTCAAATGAATGTTTGAATTGGCCAAACTAAATCAAAACAGAAAATTCAAATGAGAAAAAGAAAAAGAATCAGGAACAAAAAACATGGAACCAGACAGCGAGCCCACTAAGCCCAACTCGCAACCCACCTGCAACCCCTCTGCCGAAACGTTTTTCTCACTCAGAAACTCACCCACGCCGCCACTGACTACCTGGACCCACTTTCCCTTTCTCTCTTTAGCCGACAAGCGGACCCCACCTGCCCCGTCAGCGTCTTCAATCCGCGGACCCGTTCCTCCCCCTCACCTCGCTGCCGTTCTGCCGTGGATTCTCGGCGTCAATTCGTGTTACTGCGCCCATAATTCTCCCTGCAACTATGCCGTACTTAATCGCCATGCTCCCCTCTTCCTTTCCCCCCAACCAACGCCACCAGAGAGCCACCAGGCTACTCGGAATCATCTCCGAACTGCCCCTGTCTCCGACAAACTCCCTAACAAATTCTGGCCAGTCTCCGCCGCCCCTCGCCCCCTCGACCACACAAGCGTGCTCCACGAACCCAGACGCACCTCCCAGTGGCCTCAGCTCGGCCGCGCTCGCCCCAGAGCGTCGGCAAGGACAACCACTGGCCGCCGCTGTCGTCTGCACCAGCTCCGGTGAGCTACTGACACCAAACCCGTGCGCCCCTCGCGTTTTGGTGAGTACCTCTACAACCCCTGAGACAGTGCACATCCTCCTGATACTTTTTCTCGCTTGCTTGCGTCCCAGGAGCTCGTCTTCGACCACGACCGTGCGCACCCGACGGCAGAAAGAACTCCGGTGAGCAATAGCCGTGAACCCCGTGCGCCCCTTGCACTCTCGCGAGCACCTCGAGCATCACCGCGACTCTGCGAATCTGGTAAGCATCTTCCCCACTCCTCTCGCTTCCTGTAGCCACCACAGCACCGCTAGCAGAGCGCCGCCGCCGCGCGCCACCGTCGTCGCGCCGCCAGTTCTTGGCAAGGCGATAGGAGCCGTCTGATCCAGATCGTAGTGACGCGATAGAGTCACTTAACGCCGAAGGGGTACGCAATCACTGCCGTGCGGTGTAATTAGATCCAACGCGCCAGAGTAGCTGATCTAGACGAAACAGTATGGACGAGTAATAACAAGACACATGTCCCAGCTCATTGGAACTAAAACAGATTTGATCTATTAGATGCTAGATTTTGTAAAATCTATAACTTTTAATCTACACGTCCAAATTTTGCAAACTTTATATCAATGGATTCAGCAAGACAAGCTTCTGGTAAAATGTTTGTTTTTGCAGAAACTTATGTATGCTTGTTTAGGATATAAAATTTATTCCAAAATGATTTTGGGGATAAAATCTTTTGAAAATGGTGTGTTTTGAACCTACTGACCATAGGAAACACTTTGTGGATTCAAAAATGTATTTGGAGAAACAAAAGAATGAATCTTTGATTTAAACCAATTCTAGTCAAAAAAAATATGGTTTATATTTATTAAAAATGGTTTTGGAAGAAAACCTTTGGGAAATGTTTTGTTTTAAAATCTCTGACCCCAAACACCAAGTTTTATGATTTGTAAATGTATTTGGTGAACCCTATAAAACTATTACTTTACTAAAGACATTTTCAACCACATAAAATAATGACTTGGTTTAGAAAATGGTTTATAAATTGAAAACCTTTTGCAAATGACTTTGCCACTTTATAAAATGACCATTAGGTGTTTCCAAATGTTTATAACCTATTAGAAACCACTTTTACAAATAAAACAATCTCTTGTATGCTTGCATGTATTGTTTTGATTCTATCTTTTTATATGATGAATTGCTTGAATGGTAGATTGAATTTGTGCCTTGCTTGATTGAATTGTAGTGACTTGAAGAGTGTGATTGTAGCAAGGACAAGGAGTGAACTTATACTCTACCAAAAAGGCAAGTGATGCTACATACTTTTGTCCCATTATTTTCACTATGCATTAGTGATATTTCTAAGTAGGACCTGCATGGAAATTTTGCTAAGTATAAACTATAGTATGGGAAATCCTAGTAGATGAAACCTTAGTAGAATTTTCCTAAGTTAAGATTCCTACTACTATCATGCTTAGCTTAGCTAATAGAAAACAAGGGAGGAATATATATATTCATGCTATGGAAAATTTCTAAGTCTGAGGACTTGTGTTTGTTTAATAAAACAACTAAGTGAATGAATCACCTGGGTGGAATGGAAGGAATGGTTTGTGTTGAGTGGTTACACAAGGCCAGGGGACTGGTGAACCTTGTGTATCTCACTTGTGGATGGCCACCCAGGAACAAAGAGATTTGAGATGTCAAATGTTGAGAAGCTTCAAGTGCAACCACTTGGCATTATGGGCTCTGTCTGGATCATATAGGTTGCAATAACTTAGCCAAATGGACAGTTGGTGGTAGGGGTTTGATAGGTTGGAACGCGTCCATTCTGGTCTAAGGGAAGGCTTCTGAAAGATCTTGTCTTGGGAAACCAAGTCTTGTGGGGAAAGTGCACCACCTCTGCAGAGTGTAAAATCTAAGTACTTAGCCATGTCCCTGGCAAAGGACAATTTGAGCATCAAGACATGGAAGCTATCAAGAATATCATCATCCAAATTTCTAAGTTAAAACTTGTGGTTGAACAAGGGTTTAAGGATCACCAATTTCTATTGGGAGATGCCTAGGGAAAGATTTTGTCAAGCAAAAACTTAGTGTTTTCAAATGATAAGGAAAATCTATTTTGAGCAAAGCAAGCCTAAGCTCCACTTAGCCAAATGCATATAGATGATAGACTCTACTATACTACCATAGTATCACTTGCCAATACAATTCAAATGTATTGACCCTTGTGGCTGTAACTTATTATGTTGCAGGTTTTGTTTGATATTAGTGAAGTTTAATGATTAGGATTACAAGGGTACAACCAACATGTCTGCCTGTGGCACTTTGAAGATGAAGGACCCCATGCTATTGTTATATTCTGCTGCATTGTAATGAGATAGCCAAATGAGCTATGTAAGATGTAATGAATTATTTTATTCCTGGTTATAAAGTTGTATTATGACCTTTGTTTCTTGATATTACATCTTAACTGTGGATGCTAGCTATTGATCCAGGGACTAGCATTGTAAACACAGGGATCTCTACCTTATTAAAGGTTGGGAACCTTACACGACTGATCGATTGAGAGTCGGACTCCAATCGTGTCCAAGTAGCCATGAGCCTGCGGGGTCACACACTTAAGAGCAGGAGCAAGTTCGGATTGGATCTGAACCTGTAATCTGGTTGGGTTGGACCTAAACCGGATTAGGACTGAGTTAGTGAGTTGGACTCACGGTGACTAGTGTTATATGGGCTTTAGTGAATGGGTCGCGCGAGAAGAGCCCACGTTCACTCCCTATATATAGTGGAGCACCGTAACCCAGAAAGGTTAATCGTTGTTCGGTTAGGTCATTCCATGTGTTGGAAACCCTAGCTCCACAGCAGTCCTGCCGCCGTAACGAACCTAGCAGTTTGCCGCCGCTGCTCCTCCTTGTACGTGTGGATACCAGCAGAGGTGTTGTGCGATCAGCACCAGGACGATCGGATCGTGAGGACTGCACTGCATCAACTGAACACGCTTCATCAGTAATCCGCAATCGCGCGTCTAGTGGTAAACCTCGTGGCCTTGTACCTCAGCTAGATCTTGGGATCACCACGTTAGAGGAAAATTTTTGTTTTATCTCCGCGTGGCCCAACAAAAAGTGCGCCTTCGGCGCCCCATCTGGCCAACTGCTCAGCTACTTCATCTCCCAGAGACGAATTGAGGCAAACCCGAAGAAAATCCGGGCCATAATGGCCATGGAGAAACCGAAGAACCTCAAAGGTATCCAACAACTCGCGGGGAGCATCGTGGCACTAATCAGATTCATCAGCCGCATGGGTGAGAAGGCCCTGCCTTTTTACCAGCTGCTACACAAAGTAGACAGATTCGAGTGGACACCTGAAGCGGACGACGCATTCGAAGATTTGAAGCGACTGCTCTCCACCTTGCCCTTCTTGGTCACACCAAAAGAACGCGAGCCCCTCCTGCTATACATATTAGCCACGCACCAGGTGGTGAGCACTGTGTTTGTGGTCAAGCGACCCGAAGATGGCAAGACCCATGGGTTCCAACGCCCAATCTACTACCTCGGCGAGGTATTGACGCAGACAAAGCAGAGGTACCCTCACTATCAGAAACTCGCCTACGGCATGTTCATGACGGCTCGTCGACTGAGCCACTACTTCCAGGAGCATCAGGTAATAGTCGTCAACGAAGCACCTCTGAACAGCATCCTGAACAATCCGGAAGCCATAGGACGCGTGGCCCTGTGGGGCATCAAGCTGTCTCCTCTAGACATAATCTACGAGAAGCATCATGCGATCAAGTCTCAGGTCCTATCGTATTTCCTCGTCCACTGGATGGAGTTGCAGCTGCCCGACACTCTAGACATGACACGGTCATGGACGATGCACTTCGATGGCTCCAAGCGCGAGGCTGGAGCAGGAGCCGGGATCATACTGACATCCCCGCAGGGCGACAAGATGAAGTACGTCCTTCAGATGAAATTTCGAGCTTCTAACAACGAAGCTGAATACGAGGCCCTCATCCATGGCTTGAGGATGGCAAAGATTTGTGGCGCAACGCGCCTAGTCATCTATGGTGACTCGAACCTCGTCGTCCAGCAGATGATGAACGAGTGTGACGCACACGTCGCAAACATGATTGCATACCGCGCACTCTACAACAAGCTCGAAGGAGACTTTGACGGCTGCGAGCTTCAGCACGTTGGAAGAGAAAGCAACGTAGAGGCCGATAGACTCGCCAATATCGGCTCCACCTGCGCACGGGTGCCACCAGGTGTGTTCCTCGAGTAGATCTGTGTGCCATCCATTAAAATAAAATTCACCAAGGGATCACCTGAAGAAGCGGAGCACTCGGGGGCTGTGCTACCCGAAGGACACGAAGGACCCGAAAAGCTCGACACAGAGGTCGCAGTGGTCAACCTGATGCAGGTCATGGCAGTCGAAAAAACATGGATACAGCCGTACCTGCGGTACCTGATAAACAGGGAACTACCTGATGACCCGACAGATGCCCGACACATATCTCGCCGGTCCAAGGCCTTCACTATCATCAATGGCGAGATGTACAAATGCAGCATTTCGGGTGTACTCCAAAGGCGCGTCATCATAGGTGACGGCAAAACCATCCTCCAAGACATCCATGAGGGCATCTTTGGCCATCACGCGGGCAGCCGCGCCCTCATCGCCAAAGCTCTGCGAGCCGGTTCTACTGGCCAACGGCCATGAACAACGCCAAGGACATCGTCCAAAGGTGTAACGGGTACCAGAGGTTCGCAGACAAACCATACGCACCTGGATTGGAGCTTAGGCCCATACATGTGGCCTGGCCCTTTGCCTAATGGGTCATCGACGTGATCGGCAAACTGCCCAAGTCCTCGAAAGGAGGCCACGTCTATCTCCTGGTCGCAGTTGACAAGTTCACCAAGTGGAACGAAGCCATGCCCGTTACCAACCAAAAGGGTAAAACGGTCATGAAGTTCTTCGATTCCATAGTCTACAGGTTCGGCGTGCCGCACAGCATCATCATGGACAACGGGTCGAACTTCATCTCCAAATAATTCCAGGACTTCTGCGAAGGCCTCGGAATCAACATTACTTGTGCCTCCGTGGCGCATCCGCAAACCAACGGGCAAGTCAAAAAGGCCAACGGCCTCATAGGCGGCGGCATCAAGAAACGCCTAATGAGCCCGCTCGAGCGTCTTGCGGGAGCATGGATAGAAGAGCTACCCTCCGTCCTCTGGAGCTTGCGCACAACGCTAAACAGCTCAACAGGTTACACGCCTTTCTTCATGGTGCACGGAGCCGGAGTCGTGCTACCTGACGAAGTACACCATAAGGCCCCATGGGTCGTCACCTACAGCGAAGCCGAATCGACGGCCGCACTCGAAGACGCCGTCGACACACTCGACGAGACACGCGACATTGCTGCAGCACGATCGGCGGTCTACCAACAGAGCCTCCGCAACTACCACAGCCGTCGGCTACGTCTAAGGTCCTTCGTCAAAGGAGACCTAGTCCTGCGACTCAAGCAAGCGCGCCCAAAGAAGCTCGAGTCACCCTGGGAAGGACCCTACGTCGTCACTGAAGTCATCCTAGGTGGCGCCTATCACCTCAAGCACGTGGAGTCTGGAGTCGCATACTCCAACCCATGGAACGTCGCACAACTGCGACGCTTCTACCCCTAGCTATCCCCCCTTTACTTTCAATAAGGCTATTCAGCCAAGGCTACTCATCCAAACAATGTACCTCCTCATTACGATATGAATAAAGCTAAGTGTCTTGCCCCAAATTTATCTCTTACTCGCATTTATTTATGCTACAACACACTCGGGGGATCCCCTCACCTCACGACTTCGTCGACTGAGGATAACGCATGTACACCTGAGTAGCTGATCATGTCAGGCTAACGAAAAGGGCATGCATACAAACAAGCACCACATGCTAATACAATCAACCTTTACAGCAAAGGGCATAACAAGCCCAGTCAAATACATACAAGTTTTTACATCTATCTTTTTATAGGTCCTACCTATTCTAAAGAATCACCTGCGAGCGATGCTCAAAGAGATCTACAATTTGTTCGACATACTACCTCACAGCCGCATAGTGCGGGCGCATGTCCCACATGTCATCATCTGGCCGAAGGGGCGGCCCAGCCGCAACAGCAACAAGATACACATTAGGGTGATGCAGCCGCACGAGGGAAAGCGCGGCCTTCACCCCGGCAACCAACTGGTTCCGCACCAGCTCCCTGCCATGACACACGTCTCGAAACTTCGCCAGCAAGACCTAGAGAGTTGATGGCGCTTCATCCAGGGGAAACATGACGTGCAGCATCGACGCCAGAGAAGTCTTCACCTGTCGCAGCACTCGTGATACCTGGCGAACACGATCCTGGACAGTCGCAAGAACCATGGCACGGTCGCGATCCATCCAGAAAAAGCCACCGGCTTCCATATCTTGCTGGGTCAAAAAATTGATCTGAACTGCAACGCGCTCCTTATCCTCCCTAGGAACAAGGTTAGCACCTGCAACACCTATAAAGTAAGATGACAAGCCAACAAGCGCATCCGAAAATGAGCAGCAGCTCGAAGAAACTCACACTACAGCTGTTCGGCCAAAAGCCGCAGCTCCCCCATCAAATACTCCTCTCTGGCGGCGCCTCGCTCCGCCTTCGACTTCCAAACATCCGCATGGCCTCGGATGCCAAGAAACTCCTTCTCAAGACTGTGGACGCGGTCAGGAAGAAATACAAGCTACGACGCATCATCCAAGGATGGTCGCGGCTGCGGAGCAGACGAAGTATCGATAGGGTCATCACTCGAAGGTCCCTAGAGAAAAACAGCCAAGGATATGAACAACACACGAAGGGGCAACAACTCGAAAGTTCATTATACGCAACAAAAGCCACTGCATGGCACAATAAGTGTTCATAAATATATTACAACAAAAGTAGACAACAACTATCCTACAACTATGCAGTGACCCAGCATACCACTGCATGATGTAGTACACTATAGCCGTAGACATAACACTAATGAAACACCGTTCACTAGTATTACATCCCTCAGAGTGGTACAACAGAAACACAGCAGGTCCAAGACATGACTATAGGTTATAACTCAACTCTTTACACAAGATCCAGAGAACACTCTAGGTCAAAGAGAGAGAAAGAAACTTCTTGCAAAGAAGAATCAGAAATAAACAACTCAAAAATTATAATACTATTAAGACTAATATCTTAACTAATGGTCTGGCATTGCTGCTATTGCAATACACTACAGAAATAGGTTCTATGGCTAGAGATTCTATTCTTAACTAATCAACAACTTCGTCTTCACTTGAGCTGATGTATATGTTGACTTTCTTGACTTCATTGAAGAGCTTTAGATTTTGATGATGATTCCTGGAGCATGGCTTGATGTAGTCATCGTTTGTACTGGCTTTAGAACCTAGCAAGGGTTAAGAAGATACTTTGAGTACGAGCGTACTCAGCAAGTCCACTAGAAAAGGAGTGTTTGATGCACTATAACTACAGCCACAAACCATAGGTCATAGGCAATGCAAGTTTTCATAAACATTTCTTAAAAGGTTGCTTTTATTCTGAAAAGCTATGTCCGTCAGCCTTCACGGGTTTACCAGAACTTTCATGGAGTTCCTTTCCCGCGTTCACAGCTCCTTCCCAGAACAGGGAGTAACAAGTTACAGTTCTTACACTCTGTAGAGGTGCGTTACTTTTCCCATGAGAGATCAAATCCTTGTTGCACAACCGGGCGATCTTTCCCGCCCACACTTCCTATGGTGTGGGGCCCAGAAGATGATCCAAGCCAATCACTGCCCCCTTCGCGATCTCGTATGCCTCCTTGGTGTACACCATGCCCACTTATTGAATTACGACAATGGTTTGTACAGACTGTTAGATGCCAGAACTATCACGGGACGTTGAGGGTTCCCACCCATATGCTGCATATCCTCTACGAATTACCAATTAATATGCACGCTACGAGTGATAACATCCATGACCTGCACATCCGGCTACATGCGAGAGGAAAAAGATACAGCTGACTTCTTTGTCCCATTCCAAATCTCATGGTTAACGCGTGATATACGGCGCAAGAATCACTGGCGACATTGGTTGTTAAGTCCTAGATAATATGTTCCTTTACCACCGAAACTTTCATAGTAGGTTATTACCTCATGGTAAATAACCTATAATCATATTATTTTGAAAATAGTGTTTTCTGAACTTTTTCAAATGCAGGTGATGACAACACTGGATTTGCAAAATATTTTACAAAAAATAATCAAAGGACATGAGCAAGTGTGAACTTGTCTTTTGTGATTGCAAGATTATGCACTCACGGTCTTCGAGACGACATAAGATCCAATATTTGTAATCTGCATCATTGGTCCAGTAAGGACTAATATTTAAAGAAGCAATATGCTGTTGTGTATAAGTAATTCTATGCATTTTGTAAAACCCCCAAAGTGAATCCCTAATATTGTAAGTGAACTGAACTTAGGTGATTCCTTTCGGAGTTGGTTTATCTTCAATTTTTTACTTAACATGAAGTGTATCTATAGGGATCTTAAGTTTTTATATACAAGATATAAAAGTAGAGTGCAATAGTAATTTAAGATTTAAAATAGTTGCTATTTGGTGATTAGGATGGAAGTTTATGTACTGGATTATTAAGGTTTGAAAGAACTATCCTAGAGTTGTTGCTTGGAGTGGCAAAAAGAATAACATTTGAAGAAAAGATTTCCTTTCTAAGGTTTAAACAATCATCGTTGTTAATAGAACATGATCAATGTCTTTTGGTGTTTGATTTATTAGTTTGGACTTGAGATGCTTTATGTCTTAAGTTAACCAGACCAAAGTTAACTATAAAAACATAAGTGATTTATTGGACCTGATGTTTATAAGCTTTGAGACTAAAGTTAACTTTAAAAGGTTAAGTAAACTTATATTTTAATTATTCCCAAGTTTTAGATTTATGATAGGTATAACTAAGGTGTGGAATTATTCACTTTCTATTTAAGTGAATGATTAGATTAAATTTGTTTTGCTATTATGAAAAGAATATGTATTTATTTAATGGAATCATAATTAGATGGTCTTAGTATTTTGTTAGAATTTAAAGTTATGTCAATAGTGGTTAAGATATAATGATTATTCACCATATTATATAAATGGGTGATACCCAATGTTTATTTAAAAGGATTCTTAATAAGATTTTTAAAACAATATTTTAAAGTTAAAAGTTATACTTAAGTTTGATTATGAATTCAAGTTATGGGTTTGGAATTAGTACTAAGACACTAATTGTTCAAGGTTTTATAAGATTATTTGATTATTTCTTACTTAAGAATTGTTTTTAAAGAATTCACAAAATAGGTATTAGGTAAGGATTTATTATTTAAAATATTAAAGACTTTCCTAATAATATATTTAATATTTTTCTAGTGTAATATATTTATTCAAGACCTTAAAAATGAATTTTATTTATTTTTATTTATTATCTTTATTTTTATAAAATTCATCAAAGAATTAAGTGTCTTTAAATATTTGCTTTATGTTTTATTTTTAAACTCTAAGTGAGTATTTTTATAAAATAATAGAGTTATTTTGATACACAAAAATGATTTTTTTTATTTATTTTTAGTGTTTTTGTTTTATTTTATAAAATTTCATTTAGGATTTAATGGTGTTAATAATTATTTTACTTTAAATTTATTTTAAACACTTAAAATTATATTTTTGTTAGGTAGATATTATTTTTGTGGTCATTTTGATATAGCATATGTATTTTTAGGATTTTTCTATAATTTTCTATAGCTAAAAATGCTTGGAGGTTATTTTAATAATTCATTCATTTTTTATTTTATTTATTTCTAAACCTAATTAACTTGGGTCGTTTGGTTGGTACGTGGGCTGGCCTGGCCCATCTGGATCGGGCTTGGGGTCACTTTGACCCCCGACCCACTCTCTCTCCCTCACACGCGAGCACGCACGCAGGCACGATCCCTTATCCCGTTCCTCTGCTTCTCACACGCACGAACTGACCCACCGCCGCCGACGCCATCCCTTCCATCGTCGGCCATATCCAGCGCTGCCGGTCGCTGCCTCTTGCTAGGCTGGATGACCCGGGTCTCCTTCATCGGTTCCCCGCCGCCTCGATGCTGCCTTGCACTTCACAACCCCTAGCTCACGGCTAACCCTAGCCATGCAGGTCGGGTGTGTCGGTGCCACAACAACTCTTCTTCGATTTGACTTACCGGCGCGGCTTCCTAGTTCCCGTGTCTCCTGATGTTGCTCGAGGAAGGCCACGGGCACCTCCGTGCCAACCCTATTCAGCTGTTGTCGCCTACCCTTGGTGGTGCGGTGTTGCGGCTGTGGTTGCCGCCAATACTGATACCTGACGCCGGAGGGACGGTAGTAATGTCTGCAACCCTGGTGCCCTCTCTCTCGATTCTGACCCTGGTGGAATAATGCTATGGACGCAATTCTGGCGTCGGCACATCGCTAGTCCCTCGTATGGACACGGTGAGTTCTTTGTTGTGACCAGCCATTGTCGTCAGCCTTGAACTTCAGCAGCAGCCGAAAGACTCTGTCGAGGTCCCCCTTGGAGAGCTCCTCAGCCGCAACTCTCGTCAGGTCGTGGCGACCAGAATAAAGGAACATCGGGTGTGCCCTAGCCTGGAGTGGCTGCACCCGACGTTTGAGGAAGGTGCGGATGATATCCACATCGTTCACCTCCTTCTCCGGAATCACCTGGAGGTCCTCCACCCAACGGTAGAGCTCCTCTATCTCCTCCACCTCACCCTCGAAGATGTGGTTCTTCCAGGACCTCTTCAGCTGGATTTTTTGGGTGGAGTCAAAAGGGGCAAGGCCAAAGTCTTGCCTGTCCACTGTGGAATCGCGGATATAAAACCACCTCTTCCGCCAGTATTGGACAGACTCGGACATAGAAAAAGAGAAGAAAAGAAAGTTGGATCGAAGGAAAATAATACAACCACCAATCGGATAAACTCCGTCGGAGCTGGATTGCCTCTTCACAGAATAGAGCTTCCGAAAGAGACCAAAATGCGGCTTGATACCAAGCCAGCACTCGCAGAAAGTGATGAAACAAGCGATGTGGAGAAGAGAATTTGGCGAAAGATGGTGGAGTTGGATGCCATAGAAAAACAACAGCCCATGGAGAAAATCGTGGACTGGGAGCGAAAGGCCGCGAAGAACAAAAGCAATGAACATCACCCGAAACCCAGCAGGTGGATGGGGAATTACCTCATCGTCGGGAACTCGGGCGGCATCCCTGTCCTGCGAGATCACACCCGCCTCGCGCAATTTGCGTAGATCGCCCTCGTGCGTCTCCGAGCGCCGCCACCCACCATCGGTGACACGAGTGGCGGCGATGCTTTTCTTGCCGCGGGCAGCAGCGCTAGTGCCCGCCATGGTGGAGGCCTTCTTTGACTTCCCCATTATAGTACGGTGACGGCGGCGGTGCGCGCAGAAAGGAGGAAGGAAAAGATCAGAGAATTTCCAGCGCGCAGCGAGAAAAGCTCAAGAAGGTGGAAGAAGTGAAAAGCAAATGGCTACGGTGAAAACAAACAAAATTTTCCCCCAAAGATTATAAGGACGAAGACGATGAACAGGAACCTTTCATCGGGAAGCCCTAGAGCCAGCATCAAAATCTAACCGTCCACGTGTCAGCACAGCAGCGAACCGTCGCTCACACGCTGTCCACTACGCACGGAAACCGAGGAGACGCCGTAATTATCGCCACGTCACGCGTGACCAGTCAATTCCAAGTTAGAAAGTGGGACACACGCTCGTCCAGTCACGTCACCTCTAGCGCCGCAGACGCTTGAGGTCACCGATCGTCAGCACTGATGTCATCAAAGCTATACTAGCAACGGTTACAATTCTTCGGCTAACAGCTAAAGTACTCACTCGATCTATGATTCGAGCAACTACTCGGGGGCTACTCCTATCAGGAGTGCTGGCCGCGCACCGGAAGCATGACTCCGGTACTACACCGCTGAACTATTCTTCGAGTCCTACGTCGAGTCTACGACTCCACTACGGACTCGGGGGCTACTACCATAGGTAGGATTGATTCAAGCATTCGAAAAAAATTGTGTTCTACGGACTTGAAGAAAACAACGGCTGAATTAAAGTCTCTGCTCGAGTCTATGACTCGAACAGACACTCGGGGGCTACTCCCATAGGGAGCGCTGGTCGCGCATCCTATGAACTCTTCGACTGCGGTCCTTCGGATCAGAATACAAAAAACTTTTCGGCAACTTTCCCCAATTAACGCTAAGTGAGAAACATCCTCCTTGGCCACCCGAAGCACCTTCGCGGTGATAAAATTTCGGATGTTGTGTCTACGACACAAAGATAAGACCTACAGATACCATCTGATGGCCTGGTAATGCACACGACTGCGCTCTGCTATTAAAAAACCGTGCCAACAAGCGCGATGAAAATCCCGACGGACGTGTTGGGTACATCATTCGAAATTTACTAGAATTCCACTCCTGTAAGTCCTCAACGGCCTGAGTCGAATTACGCCAGCATATGTTCCGGGTTCGAGTCGAGGGACTCGAATCTGAAGAAGATCGTGTTGTTTTGTCCTAAGACAGTTAACTGACCCTGATTCGTCAGGAGAGTCAGGAACACGCATCAACAATCCCTACACACTAGAATCACTCTATGATAAACAGAGACAGATGCACCCGAAAGATTGAAGAGTCCTCAACCGAATCTACGATTCGACTGAACACTCGGGGGCTACTGACATGGTTATACCCTACGGGTACACGACTTTAGCATACCTGGTCCAGCCCAAGGAAGGCCCATGAGAATATACGCGGCCCATGAAGATTTTTGGGTGGCCCAAGCCCATGACGTTTTCAGATCCTTGAAGAGCAAGACTAGAACAGATAGAATATTCAAAGGGGGTAAACCCTAAAACCTGTAACGGACTCGATCTATGCCCGGGACCTGCCTATCTCTATATAAAGGCTAGGAGGACACGACGAGGAGGCTCTCTTACACACCTTTCATACCACCGCATACACACCTCCACGCCAGATTGCATCTGCGCACCCCTGTAACTTTTGGTTCCGCCATAATCAAGAGCAGAAGAGCAAGAGTAGGGTTTTCCCTCCAGGGGCCTGAACCTGGGTAAATCTCGTGTCCCCTGGTTTGTTGTCTGTTAACCGTTTCGCGATCTCCAGCATCCCCATCTTCTCCAAAACTCAAGCTCATAACAATGGGAATTGACGAGTCGAAACCTCGTCACTACAGGGTCGAGCTACTCCATAACTATTTATTCAAGACAATTCTAGAAAGTTAAAACTTATATGTTTCAAATAACTTGTTTTATTATGTTTTTGTATTATTGAAATATAGAGAGCATGTCAATATATTCTAGATAATCACAAAAAAATCACATGCTTGATAAAGATTTGAACAAAGTCGATCTAAGTTCTAGCTTGTCTCTTATGGAGTACACCATGCAAGTATATACCATACATAAATATGAACAAAACGCACCTAGGGAAGCATATCAAAACAACGGGATACTCGATTGCATGAAAACTTTATAAGATAAAGAACACCGCACAAGACTCTACACATGTCAAAATAACTTCCCCAAGCTTAAAACTTTGTAAGAACCAAACTCAAGAAAATCCGGTTACCAAAGATAACGTGAGAAGTAGTTACCTCTCCAAGCTTAAGTGTAAGTAAGGATGACATACTTTTATCATTTAGACACTTATGATATGTCCTTTAGTGGACATGGTACATGCACCTTTGCTTAAATGAATGTCCCTTGATATTTTATGGTGGTTGCCTTCATAGAGAACCTGGCATAAAAACAACTAAGAAGGAAGCAATATTTTGTGCTTTTGGAGTTTTCTATTTTTATTTACTTTTTGAAGCATGAAGGGTTAGCTCACAAGTGATGAAAACTTAACTACTACAAAGATAGGTTCATCAACCTAAGAACCACACTTATGTTAAACAACTAGGTAAAAAAGTTATTACTCTAATACTATGATGAAGTACAAATGAGACAAAATATAAAAACACTAGTTTGTAACCCCCATGTGCTTAATGAAAAGGAGAGACCGCACTTAAGGTGATGATGGTGTTGATGAAGATTCATGTTGGGGCCTCATTATCCTAAGCCTTGCTCTCCTATCCCTTGGATGGTGTGGTGGTGTTGAAGGTATGACGATGGAGGCAACATGACAGAAGGGATCCGCCTTGGATGTGTGTAGAGAGGATGTGGCGAATCCTAAGGTTACCATTTTTAAGTAGGCATTTGTAGGTCGATTCGGCATTTTTGGAGAGTTCCACTTTGAATATGCCCTTGGCCCCTTCACAAATGAGGTTTGCTTTGAGATCATGGACCGGTAGGAGGTCAGCACGGTAGCGCGTATGTCCATCTCCGCCGTACTAGGGCTCATTATAGATTCTGTATGCATAGTACCGTGGGCGCCATTTCCTGAAGCAGACTCTAATCGAGGTGTTCTTTAGCTTGTTGGATTCGCAGGGACTAGGTCTAAAACACTATGACCTTGGATATCAAATTTGAGGTGATAAAATACACTTTTCCACACCCTATATGGCTCATAGTTGGTGCATGTGACTCCATATTGCATCTTCTTGTCTTATTTCACTGTATTTTGTTCATAAATCCTCAATAGACCTATACACCCACCAAAGCCCAGGAAGATTAATGAAACTAATAGTTGAGCAACAACCACATGAAAATGATGGGAACAAGTGATCATGTATAATGGATATAATAATTGCTAGACCGAGCACGTGATGGGTCGTTTAATAATCATAAACTATGCTTAAAACATTATAAAATCCACTCATTAGTAGGGTTGGCGATGTGAGCTGAATTCTTGATCCGAGAGATCTACTTTGTGCATGTTTTCCTCTTTCTCTCTCACTTGTTTTTGAGCAACATCCTTTGAAATTTTGAGTTTGAGTTTGGTTGAGGATCAACCAATAGCATGTTTGGCCAATGAAGTCTGCTTGTTTCTCTTGGAGATTTTGCATCTCCTACACAATTAGGCGTTGACTATTCGAGCATCCAGTGTGTGGATTTGCCACGACAAGTTTGTGAAGGTTTGCATGTCACCCCAAGATCTGCCATTGGTGAGGCGGTAAATCCGGTTTTGGATTAGGGAGGGGGTGACTTAAGGAAATATCCACATTGAATGGTAGCTCCTAGCCGACGCTGGCTCTAGGCCTTCAAAACAACCTATAGGACAAATGATTTCGAGTGGGCCAAGCTTTGTGAAGGTTGCACTTATTATGAATAAGGCTTAGTACGAGGACTTAGGGAGTTAGGGTGCATGTGTACATAGCCCTTCCAAACGAAGGAGTATAGCTGGTGCCAACATCTTGATCTTTGGGAAACAAATATGTGTCTTTGTCTTCCTGTCTATTTATAGTTCCCAACTGTTCTTGTTCATCTGCTATACTTGATGCCTGCTTTGTTTATCTACTTGAAGCATCATATTGGTGCTCTTTATCTTTTACTTTGTTCTGTTGCTCCATCCACTGCTATATCTGCTCTAATTCCTATCACGAGTTCTCCGTAAACTGCTTGAAGTATATGCTAATCTATTTTAATTAGCACTGTTTTTTTATAAACTCCTATTCACCCCTCTAGTATGAGCCGGCAACGGATCATTGACCAGGAAGGGATGCCATCATCGGAGTGATAGAACTATGGTTCCTCGTCCATCGACTGGGAAGGGATGTCCCCTAACATAGGAACTCTCAACACATCTACTCCCTCTGTTTTAAAATATAAGATGTTTTAGTTTTGTGAAGCAAATATATCTAGGCTTTTTTTAGTATGTAGATTTACTCCAAAGCTGAATGAACCTACACATTAAAAGAAATCTAGATACATTAAACATCTTATATTTTAAAACGGAGAGAATACATGAGAAAAGAAGTCGACTATGGTCTTCGCCACTTGACCACGCCATTCAGGGCTCACCTCCACAACAAAAGAAGTCGACTATGGTCTTCGCATTGCTATCCAAAAGATGGTGTAGGTTACCGTTAGTCTGTTCCATTGACCATGACACTGATTGTGCAGTAAGCAATTCCGTGAGTTGGTTTAATCATGTGGCCAAAGGAGAGTGTAGGTACCAGAATGCACGTTTCCTCAAACCGTACCTCGATCACCATGCAGTTCATTTACCACACTGGACTGTGCAGTTTTTGCCATGTTCAAGCGAAAAGCAGACATGAAGGAGTGGTGGTCTGGTCTCAGTCCTTGATCCTCATGGTCGAAGAGTTCTGTTCTCGTGTTGTTTCAGGTGGCTATAATTGTCAGGCTGGAACTCACTAGCAAGCTGCTGAATTTCTGAGGTTGTATACAGTCAACCATTCATTTCGCTTCGCCGTGAACTTTGGGTCTGGGATGTAAGAATCAGTTTGCTTCTGATGTGGAATTGCATTCAAACAACTGCAATTAATTAGAGGCAGTTCGGTAGGCTTCTGACTGAGGAATTCTATTCTGCCTCGGTACAAAACCGTATAAGCAGTTTGATGCACAGCCCAAAATAGCTGATATAGACTGACTCTGATAGTAAGCAAAAAACAAAACGCCTAACAGATAAAAAGACTGCGCATCCAGGGAATCGAACCCTGGTCAGTACCGTGGGAGGGTACTATGATACCACTACACCAGATGCGCCTATCTGAAAACAATCAAAGAAACTGCTTTACATATTAAACAGTCATTTCACTCTCCTTACTAAAACTAACAAAAATTAATGTAACCTCGCTTTCTCAAAACCATATGGAAATCATCCCTTGGATCGAGATGAGAACCTTGTTGATACAATATGACTAACCTACCAGTATATACTCAGCCCTTACCACAAGAGCACACACATTTATGGCCAACGCAGCCCCTTTCCACAACGAGACGCGGTTTTCTCTAGTTAAAACACCGTAGCTTTCAGCTGGCACGGTCACGGTGCACCCAGTTGCCAGATAAAGCTAGGTTTGAGCTTTCTGCTCAATATATGGAGAATCTAGAGAGATGCATGTGGCATGGCACTGTTTACCTCCAGACAACCAAGACCTTTTACTCGTACGTACAGCCCCATATGCAATTCGCAAGAGGCTCCATATTATTCTATAACTTAATCTTGAGCAAAAGCGAGAGCTCTCGAGCCATCTGCCGCGCGATGCTTGCGCACGAGCGGTGGTCTGGCTTTGCGCGTGGGACCCAGCTGGCGCTCGTAGTGCAGGTCGTGGGCGGTGGACGGTTTTTTCCACACGTGTTCGACTTTTCCCTCGCGGCCCTTCGAGAGAGCTTGTCGAGAGTCGTCGGCGCCCACTACTCCCCGGCCCGATCCCCAAACTACTCTGCCGTGCTCCGCCATGGCACACCCCGTCGATTTCTGGCTGCAGCCATGGCCTTTTTTCCCATCCTCCCAGCTCCGCTCCTCCCTCTAGGCCCCCGCCTGCCACCTCTCTGTCGCTCCCCTTGCGGTATATCAATAGGAGGAATTCTTGGGGCCAAGCGCGGTAGCCGAGATCCTCGATTTCGTGCCCAATGACCTTCGTGGGAGCACAACGACATTGATGCTGACGGTGGAGCAGCGACGTTGGGCACCCTCTGGAAGGGCAGAAGCGCGAGCGCCCGGCTCCCCCTACCCGAGGCTTGAGCATTCTAGCACTGACCTCGCGCTGGGGGCAGACGCCGTCCCTTGCTGCACCGTAGGTGACCCAGCGAGTTCAGGACTCCCCTGTTGTGTGTTTCTATCGGTTCCCTTCTCACCCCTCTCTCTCTCTCTGTCAAGATCGATACCATGCCACCGAGGAGAAATATGGAGGTGCCAGATTAGAACTCACTTCTCAATCAGGTTCGTTAGCGAATTCATGATCTCTTCATGTTTCTGGCCACGCCATTTAATTTTCCCTGCCATATACAATCGAATCTGGGACCATGCTGGCAGAAACTATAGATATTTTCCATGAATTAAGTTTGTGATTATTCTGGGTTTCTCAATGCAATCTCGAGTACTCAATTATCTGGGACTTTCTAAGGCCATCCTTCTCTTTTGCAAAATTACGTTCTGACATTAATATAAAACTTTTTTCTAATCCAGATAGTCCATTGGCTTTGTTTATTTCAGCAGCGTGGAGCCATGTGCAATCACATCGGCTAAGTTGAGTATCATCAACAAAAAAATAATTTTGTCAAAGGTGCATAAGAAGGCCTATGTGCATGTCATGTCCGACAAGGAAATTAATATGGGATCAGTGGTGTTGATGCAGCTACAAGGTGTTGGTTTCAGCACATAGTACTCTCGGTTTATCAGTTAATTATGATTTGGGTCAAATCTCTTAGACGATATGACTTGGCTGCCTTCATCTTGTGCGTTCCCTTCTCACTCAGTGTGGCAGCGAATCAAGTATACTCAACGCATGCTTCAGATGGATCAAAAACTTTTGGCCCTATGGAACATTTCCCACATGGTAATGCAAGAACATTCTCTACATCTTAATCAGATATCGCAATTGGTACCGGGACTTCTATGTTCAGAGAGAATGAATCAACGTCATCCTGCAGGCGCCGAGGCAGACCTCTGCCAGCGACGCTGCCAATGTAGCCACACCCAACAGCTCATCTTCCATGCTGTTTTTTGGCCATTTAGTTTGCTGAATTTAGCCATGTGTGTTCCAGCATCTTAGAACATAACTTTGGTGAGCATTTATTTATATTGTGGAGTTTCTTCTGCCTATTCTCTTATCTTATTATTACATCTGAGTTTCGAAAAGGATTACTTCTTGCAGGTCTTCTTCGAATTTTTTTTCTGTACATTGAATTGGTGTCAACTTTGCGGTCAAGTTCGGATGCTAGGTATGACTCATGTAGGTATTTATGTTATTGACGGGCCTCGCCAGATTGTTTTGTTCTTTGATTTATATGTTCCCTTCCATTGAAGATCATATCAAGAGAAACATCGGTGTGTATTGTCTTCACTTCAAAGAAGAAAATGCCATATCTTATTTCAGGTTATCAACAGACCCATAAGAAAATGCTGAATTATTCATTATATCCTTTTGTAGATATGGTATTTTGATCATGTCTTTGTTGAAAGGGAATTGTCATGCCAACTACGTTTATGCTCTTATTTTCATATACCTTTGTTCGGGAACTATTATATTCTTCATTTAAATTATGGGATTATTACGTGTTCCCTGCTTCTCTTATTTGATATGTACATGTAGATGTCGGTCAAAGATTTGGTACTGATGTTTGTCTAATACCGGGGAACACAAAATTGCGATGTATAATCTGCTTCCTTTGACCAAAACCCAGGTGGTTTGTTTTTAGGGTGACAAGTTGAAATAGCCATCTTTACTAATGCTACTGGGTAAATATTTCGGTTTTGGAGAACCTTGATGTTTTATCTTCCTATTATGTATCTGCATTACATTTTCTTATGTGTATTGGGGCATGTTTAGTTATCTGAGGAAGACAATGTTCTTACCTTGCTTAATTAAATATTTGTTAATCATAGTTTTATATGGTGCATGTTACTTTTTATTTCAAATGCACACTAGAAAAGTTTAATAGAACTACACTCTACGTTGGTTGCTAAATAAAGCTATCAAATTACATCAGGCATCCTCATGATATAAATAGCTTGAAGGCCGTCCTATAATAGGTTTTAGTTTTATCGTACGTAAGTGCAATTTATTTAGTACTTGAACAAGGATTTTATATGTCTTATACGTAACCCCTTGGAGCGCACCGTACCGGCAACTACGAACAACAACGTCATGCAGTCGACGCGGCGAAGCGCGTATTTCCGTCTAGTATGTATATACAACCAAGACCTTTACAGCCATATATGCAATTCGCAGGAGACGCCGCCGATATAAGTCGTCGGATATCGATCGATAAAAGTGCATGCACGTATGCGAGTTACTGGTAGCCATCCATGTACAGTAAGTCAATGGATCAACAGACATTATTGCAAGCGAAACCGAAGATAACTGCTGCCTCCTAGCTAGGTATACACCACTACATCCGCAGCACACAACCGCACGACGTTAATATATTCCATTTTTGTTTCATACTCCTCCGTATAGAATACGATGATCTAGATTTATCTTAATTCGCATATATCTCGTGTTGGGCGGCGGCTGCTGGCTATGGTGGTTGCGGGAAATTTTAGAGATCATTTTGTATTTCTCGATTTGTTAGCATTTTATTTGCAGTTTCAGGATAATCAGTTTATCCCGTCTATTGTGTTATGTAACTTGATTTTCTATTAATGAAATACGTGTGTTGCTCTAAAAGACGCGTCTCGAGTGAACGACGGAGTCACCATACAAAGCGGGACAGCCGATGGGCTCCATAGACCACAAGTCGATAAGCCTCCACACTACAACTTACGGGTGCATGTTTTATATCATTATAAAAATCCATGGCAAGGCTTAATACAGCCCAACAATTCTTATAGTTGCAATACAGCCTAGTATATAGAACCTACCAAAATAAATGATGGCCTCTCTGGTTTGTAGGATTGAAACAAAAAAATGCAGGGACAAGGAAAAGTATGATTGAGATGCCATGTCATGTTTTCCTTTACCATCAATACCACAATATATTTATATTAGCGAATAGTAAATTGTGGAGATACGTAAACCATCTTCAGCGATTACAAAATAAAGTCTAAAAGAAATCAAGTGAATCTCCAAGGTATGTAAAATCTTTTTCTTTCATAGCACAATCTTGACATAGATGTCAAATCACAAACCTGATAATGCCAACAAGGTTCTTCCATACACTTAATTTCAGTCGCAATACCAAGGTTGCGTGCACACGCGCTATGCACAATGGTTGGCCATACAATCGCGATTCATAATGGAAAGGAACATATACATATTTACATAACAAATCCTATGGTAGGTCGCAAATTGGGGGAATTCGTGCCTACTCGGCATTTCACGAGTTATGAAAATGCAAGAAAGGATACTAAATCTCGCCGTTAACTAAATTCGGAATCTTTCTATTCTGAATAAACAAATGATTCAAAATAAAGTAAAGGTAGATATGGAATAACCTTATTTATGACAAGTTTCAAACTAGTAAAGTATATCCCTAGGATAAAGAAGAAGAAAAGTGTGCTAAGGAAACTCGCAAGGAAAGTGCATTGGAGTAATCAACCAACATCGACAAGAGTACCACCACCGGTATTCCAGTGAAAAGAAACCGAATAGTTGGTTGACATCGCAAGGGAGTCAAAAGTAGAGGGCGTAGCAGCCGAGAAAAATATTATGAGTATAATTCTCCTGGCGACAATCATGAGAATAAATATAAAACCGAGATCTGAAAAACCATACCTATAAACTTTAATCTTACCATACCAACATTGACACCGGGAGATCTCGTCATTAAACGAAGGGTCAAAGATCACTTATTGCGGACTATTGCATGGCATGTTTGATCCTATAGAGAAATTGAAAACGAGGAAATGTGTAAGAGGTGTTTAGTTAAGGCACATGAAAAATGTAAAGTTTACCACGGGATTAGGTGTATACCATGGTTATTTACTGAAACAAACACCAATAGTTATTACTGAAACTCACTAGCAAGCTCCTGAATTCCGAGGTTGTATCATGTGAACTTTCCGATTACAATCAATCATACATTTCGTCCTACACTGTGGGCCTGGGATGTATGAATCAGTTTGATTCTGATGTGGAATAGCATTCAAACAACTGCAATGAACTAGACCAGTCGCAGTGATGTTGTCGCCACATGTTGCTTAGTGAAGTATGTAAGAAGTAAGCTAAAAACCCGTGTGTGTTTTTAAATAAAACTTGAATTTTATAGTAAGATCTATTGGCCCTATTGCTAGGGTTAGCACGGAAGACGGTAATCTAAGGTTTGGCAGTTCGGTTGGCTTCTGAGGAATTCTATTCTGCCTCAGTAGTTAGATTAAAAATGAGGAAATGTGTAAGAGGTGTTTAGTTAAGGCACATGAAAAATGCAAAGTTTACCGCGGGATTAGGTGTATGTATATAGCATGGTTATTACTGAAACAAACACCAATAGTTATTACTGAAACTCACTAGCAAGCTGCTGAATTCTGAGGTTGTATCATGTGAACTTTCCGATTACAATCAATCATACATTTCGTCCTACACTGTGGGCCTGGGATGTATGAATCAGTTTGCTTCTGATGTGGAATAGCATTCAAACAACTGCAATGAACTAGACCAGTCGCAGTGATGCTGTCGCCACGTGTTGCTTAGTGAAGTATGTAAGAAGTAAGCTAAAAACCCGTGTGTATTTTTAAATAAAACTTGAATTTTATAGTAAGATCTATTGGCCCTGTTGCTAGGGTTAGCACGGAAGACGGTAATCTAAGGTTTGGCACTTCGGTTGGCTTCTGAGGAATTCTATTCTGCCTCAGTAGTTAGATTGAAAACGAGGAAATGTGTAAGAGGTGTTTAGTTAAGGCACATGAAAAATGCAAAGTTTACCGCGGGATTAGGTGTATGTATATAGCATGGTTATTACTGAAACAAACACCAATAGTTATTACTGAAACTCACTAGCAAGCTGCTGAATTCTGAGGTTGTATCATGTGAACTTTCCGATTACAATCAATCATACATTCCGTCCTACACTGTGGGTCTGGGATGAATCAGTTTGCTTCTGATGTGGAATTGCATTCAAACAACTGCAATGAACTAGACCAGTCGCAGTGATGCTGTCGCCACGTGTTGCTTAGTGAAGTATGTAAGAAGTAAGCTAAAAACCCGTGTGTGTTTTTAAATAAAACTTGAATTTTATAGTAAGATCTATTGGCCCCGTTGCTAGGGTTAGCACGGAAGACGGTAATCTAAGGTTTGGCACTTCGGTTGGCTTCTGACTGAGGAATTCTATTCTGCCTCAGTAGTCAGTACAATGTGTCAAAAAAAAATAGTCAGTACAAAACCGTAGGCAGTTTGATACACGGCTCAAATAGTATGCTGACTCTGACAGTAAGCAAAAAAAAACGGCTAACAGAAAAAAATTGCGCATCCAGGGAATCGAACCCTGGTCAGTACCGTGGGAGGGTACTATGATACCACTACACCAGATGCGCCTGTCTGTCTATCAGTGAAGTTCTCGTTTACATATTGACATCTTAGTTCACTCTCTCTTTACTAAAGCCAACAATTTACTGTAACCTCGCTTTCTCGAAACCATAGTGAAATCATCCATCGGATCGAGATGAGAACCTTATCGATACAAAATTTCAAACCCACCAGTATATACTCTCCGAAAGAACTGCTGCAACATGACAATGCAAATAAAAGATGTGGCATGCATGGTCTCTCATCAGAACCACACAAAGCACAGAGCACACACACATTTATGGCCAACGTAGCCTTTCCACTATGGGAGACGGTTATCTCTCTAGTTAGAATACACAGTAGCAGACAATCGATTCCCCCGCAAAAAAAAAAGAATACACAGTAGCAGAGTAGCTCTCAGCTGGCACGGTCACGGTGCATCCAGTTGACATATAAAGCTAGCTTTGAGCTTTCTGCTCTATATATACGGAGAATCTAGCTAGAGAGAGATGTGGCATGGCACTATTTTTACCTCCAGACAAACTGGCAAGAGGCTCCATTATATACAACCAAGACCTTTACAGCCATATATGCAATGATATTCTCGCAGCAGACGCCGCCGATAAGTCGTCGGATATCGATCGATAAAAGTGCGTGCATGTATGTATGCGTGCAGCTTGGCCACGTACTGTTACCGGCAGCCATGCATGTACAGTAAAACGGAATGAATAAATCGGACAAACAGAAGCAAAACCCAAGATAACTGCCTCACACGCTAACAGTCACGATCGACCGCACGACGTCAATGTATTCCATTTTGGTTCCCACAACAAAGATAACTCGTTAGATTAAAAATTACTGCCCTCCTACTCATTTCTGATAACGAAGATGGGTCTAGCTACTTCTCCCTTTTTACTCATTTTAGATACGGATTTGCTAGTACTTAGGTGTATGAGAACTTCTTTCTCATGTTTAAGTCACTTGTCTTACAATTGGATTTACATCACGATTCGTAAAATATAAGAGTTACACATGAGTTGCAACAGGTTATAACTGAGAATTTAATGAGTTGTAAATGGATTTCAACTGAGAATTAGTACAAACTTTATAAATTACAACTAGGTTACAACTCGGAATTAGCACAAATAGTAAGATTATCAATTGAGAATCGGTACAAATAGTAGGATGTAGCCGACTAAGACATAAGAAGTTCCCAGACGCCTGAGATCTAGGCGCTCCCTTTTTGATAACGTTGGTCAAACACTTTCTACTATACTTTATTTTATGCTTGGGAAATCAGGAGGTCATCTCGTGGGCGGACGTCGTCGGTGTGGTCATACAGGGTGGGAGAGGCGATGGGTTCTCTAGATCATAGGTCAACAATGCTCCGTACTACAATGGTGTGTGGTCATTCCCTGCACAAATGGTTGGCCATTTAACATTTCAGTACTTTCAAGGAAGAACTGGAAAATTGGTTTATGGGGACATCCCCTCATGGCAATCATGCATGTCTATGATGGGCAATAACATGGAGCATTGACTTATGAGAAGAGCTTACCGTAGCCCAACAACTCTTATCTAATTGGCCTCAAACCTAGGATTTTCTCGAAATGGAGGTTAAGACCCCCGGCCTCAAACCTAGGATATGACATACAAGAATAAAATACAGGTTCTATGGTTTATAGGATTTCAAAAACGTGCTGATTTTGTGACAATGTTGAATCCTACATGAGCTGAGATACATAAACGCATAAAATATGTTTTATTAAGCCACCTAGAAAATACAAGAAGTTTTTAAAGGATTAGGTTTGCACCATAGTTTTCATGGACACAAGGAAAACTTTCCATAAGGTTTGACACAATGGAAATTTTCCTATAGAATTACATGCAATTAGATCATAATCAAATTTATGTGTTCCAATTCTCCAAACCACACAAACTTCATACGGAAACTTCTTATGGAATATAATCCTTCAAAATTCGTATAAAATTCATTTGAACCAAAGAGATCTTGAGGTAATTAAGTTAAACTTCTAGTATCACATGCATAGTCATAGTTACCATTGAAACAACAGAACATGAGGTTGGAGTCAATAGCGATTTTCCTATGAAATTGCATGCAGATTAAACAATAGGGTTTGATTTGAACTAAAGCGATCTTGAGGTTGGAGTCACATGTACACCCCGCTTGTAATCTTGATTCTTTTAACCGATAAATTGATGGGAAAATTTCATTCCCCTATATGTGAACATAGTTACATCACACTTACAACACACATGGATACATCATTGTACATGATGGGCTCGATCATTTGATAGATCGCGCGCTTATTCATATGTATATATATGACGTACGTACGTCAATCTTAATTATTTACGTACGTGGCTCGAAGCCATCTTACAATAGGTAGCGGTGGTATCGGAAGGCTGGGAGATGATGATCGATGAAGATGGCTGTGGCTAGCTGGTCGACGTCGTGGTCGCGGGCACGTCGACGACCCTGAAGTGGTCGCGGTTCTTGACGACGATGTCGTACATGTGGGTGGAGCGGAGCCTTGAGAAGTCGCGTGGGACGGAGATGAGGTCGATGCTGCCGTCGCGCTTGTGGAGCTGCACGATGGCGAGGTCCTCGTAGTAGCGCTCCCACCCCAGCGACCCCAGCCTCCGCTCCAGCATCTCCAGCGACCGCATCGTCTCGTTCGCCGGCATGTACACGAGCGCCTTCTTCGTCGCCGCCCCCGCCTCGTGGTCCAGCTCCATCGTCCCGTTCTTGAACACCCACACGCCTCCCGCCGACATCTTGACTATAGTTAATTTTTTGCCTAATTTGGCAAGCTAGCTAGTTACCAGGTTCTGGACCGACCGATCTCTAGCTGTTTCTATTGTTTTGGAGGTGGTGTTGGGGCCGGGTGGTGCTTATATAGGCGCGCGGATCAATGGAGGTCGCCAGGTCGGCCGGGCATGTCGTACATGCACTACTAGCAGCAAGGAGCTTCTTTAATTCATCAAAGATTGAGGGTGAGGATGAATCAATATACACGACGAAAAGCCATGCAGATTGGGACGTGTTTGTGTTTCATATAAATTACTATGTTGGTTCAATTCCTTTCAGGATATATAAATGTGACTCTGTATGTGGAATTGAGCCAACATTTATGTGAGTATGTCTCTTGGAGACGACAGCAACATACATTATCCTTCTGCTCCGCATACTCGGTGAATTACTCGCTTTTACTAGACCATTCTGCTCTCGACAACTTGTGAGGACACTACGTCAGCAACTCAAAAGGAGACTTTGAGTGATTATTCTCCAACTGGTGGTTTACTCAGAACCACAACTTCAATAGATGGCGCACAAAACCCAGAAGAATTCCACATTTTAACACATAACCTGAACCTTAGAGATAGACAGTAAGGGCATCTCCAACGGTGACCCGCATTTTAGAGCCAAAGAAGTGTCTGAAACGGTCCATTTGCAGTGCATGACGAACAGATTAGAGGACCATGTCCTCGATGTGTTCGGTTGGGGTGACCACTGCACCCAACAACGGTAAGCCTCCAACAAAAACTTGTACAAAATAAAAAAAATAAAATCAAAACATAAATATATATATTATTACATATGCATTTAAAAGGACATAGTTTAACTAAAAAGAAAGAAAAGGACATAATAACAAAACAACCTACTCTCTAGAGTGGGTGAGCTAGCTAGGCGGCGGGGCCGCGGGACTCATGGAGAGCCATGTCATGCCTTCCCACTTTGCCTCTTCCAGCAAGGAGGCGTTGATGGTAGACTGGAGCTCCTCCTCCCTGGCCATTGGCTGCTTCTCCATCGGCTCATCCTTGATGGCGTGGAGCAGCTGTTAGCTAATCCCGATCGGACACGGCCGGGCGTCCGTGTGCGTGTGTGTCCTAAGTAGCAGACCGAGTAAAAGTAAGTTTTCATAACCGATTCATATTAAACCTGTGTGTCTTGCCGGGTATATATATACCTAGGTAGTAGCCTTGTAAGACAACCGTGAGATTCAATACAAACAACAGGACCGAGAGAGCCCTGTAGCCATCACATTATTTTTTCCCGTACGTACTCGTGTGAGTTGAGAGAGCTAGTTCTTTTGATCAGGCTAGATAGCTAGCTTGCTGATCGTTGTTAGCTGGTTCTTATACGTGCGCGCAACTCGCCAGAATACTTGGTCGTCGTCACGTCGGACTGCACTCGGCGTTTGGGGCTGGGCCAACAATTGGTATCAGAGCCTCGCGGAGGATCTCCTAATAACGGGAGGTCATGACGGGCAAGGAGCAAGGCGAGTACTCCGGTGCGGCTGCGGGTGCATCGGTGTCGTCGCAGTACCCGCGGTATGATCGCGACAACTACACGACGTGGGCAAAACGGATGGAGTGGGCCATGGAGGGCAACGACATCTGGGAGGCTGTCGATCCCGACGGCGACTAGTTCAAGAAGGGCGCGTCGAAGTACCGCAAGGACCGACAGACACTCACGGACATCGGCTCCGTGGTGCCGGCGGATGTGATGCAGCACCTGATCTCGAAGGATTTTGCAAAGGCGGCGTGGGAGACACTCAAGACGTTGAATCTTGGGCACGAGCGCGTCCGCAGGGCGACCGTACAAACCTTGCAGAAGTAGTACGAGAACCTAGAGATGGAAGGAGATGAGACGCTAGACGCTTTTGCCTCGAGGGTAGCCACAATTGTCAACGGGATTCGCACGCAAGGTGAGAAGCTAGAAGATATCTCAGTCGTAATGTGTTTCCTACGTGCAGCGCCGCTGCGGTACATATTTGTGGTGTCGGCAATCGAGCAATGCGTTGATCTCACCACCCTCACGATGGATGACCTCGTTGGACGGTTCAAGGCGCATGACGAGCGGATGAAGATCACCTACGGCGATGCGAATCAATATGATCACCTCATGCTTACACGTGCCCAGTGGCAGGCAATGGTCGCCAAGGAGAGGAGCGATAAGGCATCTGGCAGTGGCAATGGTTCGGTCCCGGCGAAGAAGTCGGACAGCAAGCCGAAGAAGCCAAAGAAGAAATTCGACAAGAAGAATCTTCGCTGCCATAAGTGCAATCAGCTCGGGCACTTCAAATCGGAGTGTCCCAACCGTTCAAAGGAGAAGGCTCTCATGGCGAAGGAAGGAGATGATGGACCGATGATGCTCATGCTCGAAGCTTGCGAGTTAATGACCACCAAGGAATCAACTCCTCAGGAGTCCGCTACGGAGATCGTCACGCTCGTGGAAGAGAAGGTCTTTCCGCGGAGGATGCAGACGGCTCACGACGTTTGGTACCTCGACACAGGCGCTAGCAACCACATGACCGGCGACAAGGCTCAGTTTTCTGAGTTGAACCTCACGGTTGAAGGCTCCGTTCGATTCAGCGATGGGTCGAAGGTGGAGATTGTAGGACGAGGCACTGTCCTGTTTGAGTTGAAGGGTGGAGGTCACAAGGTACTCACTAACGTGTACTATATTCCCAAGCTTAAGACCAACATTATCAGTCTTGGTCGGCTCGCGGAGCGTGGATGCAAGATCGTGTTGGAGGACGAGTTCCTGTGGGGATATGACCGCCAAAGGCAGCTCATCATGAAGGTGGAGAGGTCGAAGAATAGACTCTACATCCTCAATCTCAATCGGGCGGATCCAGTATGTTTGATGACAAGCATGGAAGACTCGGCGTGGAAGTGGCATGCGCGCTACAGACATCTTAATTTCCAGGCTCTACGACAACTTGGACAAAAGGAGATGGTACGTGGCTTACCGTGTGTTGATCATGTTGAGCAGGTGTGCGACGGTTGTCTCATTGGAAAGAAAAGGCGAGCCCCGTTTCCAAGGGAGGGACAATATCGAGCAAGTAAGGTTCTTGAGTTGGTGCATGGAGACTTATGCGGACCAATCACGCCGGCGACCCCCGCCGGGAACAAGTACTTTTTGCTCATCGTCGACGACTTCAGTAGATACATGTGGGTTGTGTTGCTGAAGAGTAAGGATCAAGCTTTGCAAGCGTTTAGGATTGTGAAGATAGCAGCCGAGGTGGAGTCCGAGGCAAAGTTGAAGGCCTTCCGTACCGATCGGGGTGGGGAGTTCAAATCCAATGAAATCAAGGCGTTTTGCGAAGCTCATGGGATCCGGCGGTATCTCACCGCACCATATTCACCGCAGCAAAATGGTGTTGTGGAAAGAAGGAACCAAACCGTGGTGGCCATGGCACGCAGCATGATGAAGAGCAAAGGCATGCCAGGCAGGTTTTGGGGTGAGGAAGTTAGTACAGCTGTCTATTTGCTGAATAGGGCGCCAACTTAGAGTGTAGTTGGTATGACGCCGTACGAAGCACGGTACGGGCGCAAGCCCTCGGTTGATCATCTTCGCACTTTCGGGTGCGTGGCGCATGTGAAGACGGTGACCGGGCATACTAGCAAGTTGGCGGATCGAAGTACTCCAATGGTCATGATCGGCTATGAATACGGCTCGAAGGCGTATCGCGCGTACAATCCAGTGAAAAAACAGTTGGTGGTGACACGCGACGTCGTCTTCGAGGAGGAGAAATCATGGAATTGGGGATCTGCGGAACCGGTACAATCAATTTCTGATGAAATATTTACTGCAGTCTACAGTGATTCGCATGCAGATGATCAAGAAACAGCGTCTCGTGGCGTTACGGATTTAGGAGCTGGCTCAGAAGATGGAGCTACGGAAGCGAGCAGCAGCAGTGCTACGCCTGGAGACGTCTCTCCACGTGGGAGTCCCGGCACGAGCAGTAGCTCACGCGCTGCACCTGGAGGCTCGGCGTCGCCATCCAGTCCACGCGCGGACGAGATCCCTCACGCAAGTGGCCCATCAGCTGCACACTCCTGTCCAGGAGGGACTAGCGGTAGTCCAGAAGTGGACGCGGGTGACGATGTCACGTCGCCAACATGCAGTACACCAACAGAAACTGCAGGAAATTCAGTAGACGCTGAAACAAGTACTACGTCAGCTTCCACGTCTCCTCCAAGTGCTGTTGGAGATATGCCCTAGAGGCAATAATAAAAGTAGTTATTATTTTATCTTCGTGTTTATGATAAATGTTTACATTCATGCTATAATAGTATTAACAAGGAAACATTAATACTTGTGTGATTTGTAAACTTAATTTGAAGTCCCTAGTAAAGCCTCTATATAATACTAGCTTGTTGGTTAATAGATGATTGTGGTTTCCCTATCATGAACATTGAGATGTTATTAACAGCAAGATCATATCATTAGGAGAATGATATGATGGACATACTCCTATAGATAAGCGTAGCATAAAGATCAAGTCATTTTAATAGTTCAATTGCTATATGCTTTCTGATACATAGTAATCTGATTCCTTCGACCATGAGATCATGCATATCACCTTTACCGGATGGATGCTTTGATGACATCAAACACCACACCGTAACTGGGTGGCTATAAAGGTGGCATTGAGTGTTCGGAAAGTATTGGTTGAAACACATGGATCAAGAGTGGGATTTGTCCATCCATATGACGGATAGATATACTCTGGGCCCTCTCGGTGAAATGTCATCTAATTAGCTTGCAAGCATGTGACTGGCTCACAAGGGATCACATATCACGGGAACGAGAAAAGAGTACTTATCGGTAACGAGGTTGAACTAGGTATGCAGAGATACCGACGATCATAACCTCGGATAAGTAAACTATCGTGAGACAAAGGAAAATTGATATCATATGTAAGTGGTTCATTCGATCGCAAAGTAATCGTAGAAATATGTGGGAGCCATATGAATTTCCAGATTCCTCTATTGGTTATTGTTCGGAGAAGTGTCTTGATCATGTCCGCATAATTCACGAACCGTAGGGAGACACACTTAAGGATTCGACGTTGTTTTGAGTAGTTATGGAATGATGAGAAAGAGACCGAATATTGTTCGAAGTCCCGGATGGGATCCAGGATATCACGAGGAGATCCGGAATGGTCCGGAGAATAAGATTCATATAAGGAAAGTCCCATTTCGGAGTTGGGGAATGGTTCCGGTGTTTTCATCGGGAATGTTCTAGAATGTTCCGGAATGTCCGGCACTCCGGAGGGGAAAGGTACATGAATGTGTTGTATCAAGTTGGTATGATTGCATCATGTACTAAGTGTCATCGCTGAACCAAATAAAGGATTAATTCAAATCCTAGTTTGAAAAGTCAAACAGCTAGTTTGAAAAGTCAAACGGCTAAATTTGGAAAGAGGAAAAGAGGAGGAGTGGGAAACCGAGTTGGGGAGGAGTTCCCTCCTCCAACCGGCGGCACCCTCCAAGCCGAGTTGGGGAGGGACTCCTCTCCCTCCCCTTGGCCGGCCGGCCCCTCCACCTATATAAGGAGGGGCAGGGCTCCCTCCTAGAGAAACACAAGATCCTCTCCTCCAAACCCTAGCACCAAGCCGCCGCCGCCGCCTCCATAGCCGCCGCCGGCCCTAGGGCAAACCGCCGCCGCCTAGCTAAACCCTAGCCGCCGGCTTGCCCCCTCCTTGGTGTGTCTAAACCCTAGAACACCGAGGGACTCTCTCATACTCCACCATACTCGCTCCGGCTTAAGGCGAAGCCCTGCGAGATCTCCCCTCTACTTCCGGTACCACGCCGTTGTGCTGCCGGAATCGCGAGGAGAGTGCTACAACCTCCGCTGCCTGCTGGAACAAGGGAGAGGAAGGTCTTCGTCGAGTACCGAACGTGTGACCGACTGCGGGAGCGCTGCCGGAACGCAACGCCGGAAGGATCGTCTACACGATCTTGAGATCGGGAAGAGTACGACTACATCACCCACGAGAATCCGCTCTCGTTAAACACTTTGGAATCTTCGAGGGTGAGTTATTCCATCGGCTCGTTGCTACAATCTAGTAGATAGATCTTGGCTTGTTTGTTTGTATGCGGTAGAAATTTTTTGTTTTCCATGCTACGAAACCCTACAGTGGTATCAGAGCCGTGTCTATATGTAGATTTGTTGCACGATTAGAACACAATGTTCATTGTGGGCATTGATGCTTTTATTGTCGATTGCTTCTTGTGTACTTTGCATCTTGCGGGATGTTGGGATGAAGCGGCCCGGGCTAACCTTATGTGACATCGTTCATGAGACTTGCTCCACGCTTGACATGCAACTTGTATTGCATAAGTGGCTTTGCGGGTGCCTGTTTCTCCTAGCATAGTTAAGATCCAATTTACAACGGGTGATTAACAATACTAGTATCAATGTTGTGGTTCTTGTTCGTAAGTTAGAACGACACTTATTGAAAGCCCCAAACCACGTAAAACATGCAAAGAAAGTAGAGGCGTCTAACTTTATTTTGCAGGGGTGTGCTGTGATGTGATATGGCCATGATTGTGATTATACTTGATGTATGCAATGTTCCTTATTGTAAGTTGGCAACCGGCAGGAGCCATATGGTTGTCTTTAATTTATGTTAAGACCCACGTGTCTATTCAAAGTAGTTGTAATAGTTGAAGCCGGTGGACGACAACCATGGAGAAGCGTCATTGACCTTGATGCAATGCCGGTGATGATGGAGATCATGTTCGTGCTAGAAGATGGAGATCGGAAGCACAAAGAAGAAAGGCCATATCATATCACATATTATGAATTGCATGTGATGTTAATCCTTTATGCATCTTGTATTGCTTAGTAGACAACGGTAGCATTATAAGATGATCCCTCATGCACATGAATTTCAAGTCATAAAGTGTTCACCCTTAGTTAGCATCGTTGCTAAAGCTTGTTGTTTCGAAGAACCACGTGATGATCGGGTGTGTTAGTTTCCGTAAGTGTATACAACGTGAGCAAGCCAGATTTGCTCATGTGGAAACTAAGGTTTGATCTTGACGAGCCTAGCATGTACAGACATGGTCTCGGAACACGGATCACCGAAAGGTAAAGCATGAATCATATAGTAGATATGATGAACATGTCGATTGTTCGCCATTGAAACTATATCAACTCTCGTGATGATCGGTGTTGATGTGGTGGATTTGGTTCGTGTGATCACTAAAACAATGTGAGGGATATTGTTTTGAGTGGGAGTTCACCTAGATTAAATTTATTAATTTGAACTCAATTTGTCATAAACTTAGTCTAAACTATTGCAAATATGTTGTAGATCAATGGCAGCCCCTACCATCAATTTTAATGCGTTCCTAGAGAAAGAAAAGTTGAAAAACAATGGAAGCAACTTCGCGGATTGGTTCCGCAATTTGAGGATTGTCCTCACAGCTGGTAATTTGACCTATGTGCTGGATGCACCGCTGGGTGACCCACCTGCAGCTGATGCCGCTGATGAAGTAAAGAATGTTTACCTCACTCGGAAGACTCAGTACTCCACAGTTCAGTGTGCTATCTTGTATGGTTTAGAATCGGAGCTTCAGAAAAGGTTTGAGAATTTAGACCCATATGATATTGTCGAGGATCTCAAATTGATCTTTGAGACTCATGCGGCAATTGAAAGCTATGAGGCTTCTGAAAAGTTCTTTAACTGCAAGATGGAAGAGGGCAGCTCCGTCAGCGAGCATGTGCTTAAGATGTCTGGGCACGCAAACAAACTTCAAAGCTTGGGTATAGTGATTCCCAATGCTTTGGGGATTTACCGTGTCCTCCAATCACTGCCACCAAGTTATAAGAACTTTGTGATGAACTACAACATGCAAAACATGAACAAGACGTTGCCTGAACTCTTTGCCATGTTGAAGTCTGCAGAAGTGGAGATTAAGAAAGAGCACCAAGTGTTGTTGGTCAATAAGACCACCAAATTCAAGAAAGGCAAGTCTAAGCAGAAGGGACACTTCAAGAAGGGTGGCAAGAAAGTTGCCACGCCTACGAAGAAGACCAAGGCTGGACCTAAGCCTGATACTGAGTGCTTTTACTTCAAGGGAGAAGGTCACTGGAAGCGGAATTGCCCAAAGTACTTGGCGGATTTGAAGAACGGCAACATCAAGAAGAAAGGTATATCTGATATACATGTTATTGATGTGTATCTCACTAGTACTCGTAGTAGTGCCTGGGTATTTGATACTGGTTCGGTTGCTCATATTTGTAACTCGAAACAGGTGCTGTAGAATAAACGGAAGCTAGCGAAGAACGAGGTGACGATGCGCGTTGGAAACGGATCAAAGGTTGATGTGATCGCGGTCAGCACGCTACCCCTTCATCTACCATCGGGATTAGTTTTATACTTAAATAATTGTTATTTGGTGCCTGCGTTAAGCATGAACATTATATCGGGATCTTGTTTATTGCGAGACGGTTACTTGTTTAAGTCCAAAAATAATGGTTGTTCGATTTATATGAGTAATATGTTTTATGCACATGCACCTTTGATAGATGGTCTATTCTTATTGAATCTCGATAGTGAAAATACACATATTAATAACATTGAGGCTAAACGTTTGAAATCGAGCGATAACTCGACCTATATGTGGCACTGTCGTCTTGGTCACATTGGAGTGAAGCGTATGAAGAAACTCCATTCCGATGGACTTCTTGAATCACTTGATTTCGAATCACTTGAAAGATGCGAAGCATGTCTGATGGGTAAAATGACTAAGACTCCATTTTCTGGTATGATGGAGCGAGCTACGGACTTGTTGGAAATCATACATACCGATGTGTGTGGTCCAATGAGTGTAGCATCGCGTGGTGGTTATCGTTATGTTCTTACCTTCACGGATGACTTGAGTAGATATGGGTATATCTATTTCATGTAACATAAGTCCGAAACTTTCGAGAAGTTTAAGGAATTTCAAAGTGAGGTAGAGAATCAACGTAACAAGAAGATTAAATTTCTACGTTCTGGTCATGGAGGTGAATATCTAAGTTATGAGTTTGGCGAGCATTTGAAGAAATGCGGAATACTTTCGCAGTTGACACCGCCGGGAACACCACAGCGTAATGGTGTGTCCGAACGTCGTAATCGATCTCTCTTAGATATGGTTCGTTCTATGATGTCACTTACAGATTTACCGCTATCATTTTGGGGTTATGCATTAGAAACAGTCGCATTCACTTTAAATAGGGCACCATCTAAATCCGTTGAAATGACACCGTATGAATTATTGTTTGGGAAGAAACCTAGATTGTCGTTCCTTAAAGTTTGGGGGTGCGAAGCCTATGTAAAGAAGTTACAGCCGGACAAGCTTGAACCCAAAGCGGAAAAATGCGTCTTCATAGGATACCCGAAGGAAACTATTGGGTATACCTTCTATCATAGATCCGAAGGCAAAATCTTCATTGCCAAGAATGGATCCTTTCTAGAGAAGGAATTTCTCTCGAAAGAAGTGACTGGAAGGAAAGTAGAACTTGACGAGGTTGTTGAACCTTCTCTCGAAATTGCGAGTAGCGCAGCACCGGAAGAAGTTACAGTGGTGCCTGCACCAATAAGAGAGGAAGCTAATGATGATGATCATGAAACTTCGGTCGAAGTTGCTACAGAGCCTCGCAGGTCAACGAGAACTCGTACCACTCCAGATTGGTATGATCCCGTTATGAGTGTCATGTTGGTGGACAACACCGATGACCCTGAGACATATGAGGAAGCGATGATGAGCCCAGATTCCAATAAATGGCAAGAAGCCATGAAATCCGAGATTGGATCCATGTACGAAAACCAAGTATGGACTTTGGTGGACTTACCGGATGGCTGGAAGGCTGTCGAGAACAAATGGATCTTCAAGAAGAAAACAGATGCTGATGGTAATGTTACTGTCTATAAAGCTCGAATTGTCGCAAAAGGGTTTCGACAAATTCAAGGAGTTGACTACGATGAGACTTTCTCACCAGTAGCGAAGCTAAAGTCTGTGAGGATTATGTTAGCAATCGCTGCATATTATGATTATGAGATATGGCAGATGGATGTCAAAACAGCATTCCTCAATGGAGACATTGATGAAGAGTTGTATATGATGCAACCCAAAGGTTTTGTCGATCCTAAAGATGCTAACAAGGTATGCAAACTTCAACGATCCATCTATGGATTGAAGCAAGCATCCCGAAGTTGGAATCAACGTTTTGATAAGGTGATCAAAAGTTTTGGTTTTATACAAACTTATGGAGAAGCTTGTATTTACAAGAAAGTGAGTGGGAGCTCTGTAGCATTCTTAATACTATATGTGGATGACATATTATTGATTGGGAATGATGTAGACCTTCTTAATAGTGTCAAGGAATATTTGAATAATAGTTTTTCAATGAAGGATCTTGGCGAAGCAGCTTACATATTAGGCATAAAGATTTATAGAGATAGATCGAAACGCCAAATATCATTGTCACAGAGTACATATTTGGACAAAGTTCTAAAGAAGTTTGGAATGGAAGATAGCAAGAAAGGGTTCTTGCCCATGTTGCCCAATACGACCTTGAGTAAAACTCAAAGTCCGACATCAGCAGAAGATAGAGAAAGGATGAGTAAGACTCCCTATGCCTCAGCCATAGGATCTCTAATGTATGCTATGCTATGTACTAGACCCGACATTGCATATGTTGTTAGTTTAACTAGCAGATATGAAAGTGATCCAGGAGTAGATCATTGGACAGCGGTCAAAAACATCCTTAAGTACTTGAGAAGAACTAAGGATATGGTTCTTTCTTATAGAGGTGATGAACAGCTCGTTGTTAATGGTTACACCGATGCTAGTTGGAACACCGATCCGGATGATTCTAAATCACAATCTGGATACGTATTTATTTTGAATGGTGCAGCAGTTAGCTGGAGGAGTGCAAATCAAAGCGTTGTGGCGAGATCTTCAACTGAATCAGAATACATGGCTGCTTCGGAGGCTTCACAAGAAGCGATATGGATGAAAGAGTTCATTACAGAGCTAGGTGTGGTTCCTAGTGCGCTGGATCCAATGTCTATCTACTGTGATAACATGGGCACCATAGCCAATGCGCAAGACCCAAGGTCACACAAGAAGTTGAAGCATATCAAGCTACGTTTTCATGCTATTCGAGAACATATCCAAGATGGGGATATAAAGATTTGCAAAGTACACACAGATCTGAATGTGGCGGATCCGTTGACTAAACCTCTCCCGAGGGCAAAACATGACCAGCACCAAACTGCCATGGGTGTTCGGTATATTACCATGTAATCTAGATTAGATGACTCTAGTGCAAGTGGGAGACTGTTGGAGATATGCCCTAGAGGCAATAATAAAAGTAGTTATTATTTTATCTTTGTGTTTATGATAAATGTTTACATTCATGCTATAATAGTATTAACAAGGAAACATTAATACTTGTGTGATGTGTAAACTTAATTTGAAGTCCCTAGTAAAGCCTCTATATAATACTAGCTTGTTGGTTAATAGATGATTGTGGTTTCCCTATCATGAACATTGAGATGTTATTAACAGCAAGATCATATCATTAGGAGAATGATATGATGGACATACTCCTATAGATAAGCGTAGCATAAAGATCAAGTCATTTTAATAGTTCAATTGCTATATGCTTTCTGATACATAGTAATCTGATTCCTTCGACCATGAGATCATGCATATCACCTTTACCGGATGGATGCTTTGATGACATCAAACACCACACCGTAACTGGGTGGCTATAAAGGTGGCATTGAGTGTTCGGAAAGTATTGGTTGAAACACATGGATCAAGAGTGGGATTTGTCCATCCATATGACGGATAGATATACTCTGGGCCCTCTCGGTGAAATGTCATCCAATTAGCTTGCAAGCATGTGACTGGCTCACAAGGGATCACATATCACGGGAACGAGAAAAGAGTACTTATCGGTAACGAGGTTTAACTAGGTATGCAGAGATACCGACGATCATAACCTCGGATAAGTAAACTATCGTGAGACAAAGGGAAATTGATATCGTATGTAAGTGGTTCATTCGATCGCAAAGTAATCGTAGAAATATGTGGGAGCCATATGAATTTCTAGATTCCTCTATTGGTTATTGTTCGGAGAAGTGTCTCGATCATGTCCGCATAATTCACGAACCGTAGGGAGACACACTTAAGGATTCGACGTTGTTTTGAGTAGTTATGGAATGATGAGAAAGAGATCGAATATTGTTCGGAGTCCCGGATGGGATCCAGGATATCACGAGGAGATCCGGAATGGTCCGGAGAATAAGATTCATATAAGGAAAGTCCCGTTTCGGAGTTGGGGAATGGTTCCGGTGTTTTCATCGGGAATGTTCTAGAATGTTCCGGAATGTCCGGCACTCCGGAGGGGAAAGGTACATGAATGTGTTGTATCAAGTTGGTATGATTGCATCATGTACTAAGTGTCATCGCTGAACCAAATAAAGGATTAATTCAAATCCTAGTTTGAAAAGTCAAACAGCTAGTTTGAAAAGTCAAACGGCTAAATTTGGAAAGAGGAAAAGAGGAGGAGTGGGAAACCGAGTTGGGGAGGAGTTCCCTCCTCCAACCGGCGGCACCCTCCAAGCCGAGTTGGGGAGGGACTCCTCTCCCTCCCCTTGGCCGGCCTCTCCACCTATATAAGGAGGGGCAGGGCTCCCTCCTAGAGAAACACAAGATCCTCTCCTCCAAACCCTAGCACCAAGCCGCCGCCGCCGGCCCTAGGGCAAACCGCCGCCGCCGCCTAGCTAAACCCTAGCCGCCGGCTTGCCCCCTCCTTGGTGTGTCTAAACCCTAGAACACCGAGGGACTCTCTCATACTCCACCATACTCGCTCCGGCTTAAGGCGAAGCCCTGCGAGATCTCCCCTCTACTTCCGGTACCACGCCGTTGTGCTACCGGAATCGCGAGGAGAGTGCTACAACCTCCGCTGCCTGCTGGAACAAGGGAGAGGAAGGTCTTCGTCGAGTACCGAACGTGTGACCGACTGCGGGAGCGCTGCCGGAACGCAGCACCGGAAGGATCGTCTACACGATCTTGAGATCGGGAAGAGTACGACTACATCACCCACGAGAATCCGCTCTCGTTAAACACTTTGGAGTCTTCGAGGGTGAGTTATTCCATCGGCTCGTTGCTACAATCTAGTAGATAGATCTTGGCTTGTTTGTTTGTATGCGGTAGAAAATTTTTGTTTTCCATGCTACGAAACCCTACAAGTGCACGTGAAGAAAGGAGACGGCCGCCTACTCCAGAAAAATTCCGAAGTGTACTGAAATTGTATCCGCCGGAGACCCTTCGTACAGCACGTGCGCGAGGAAGAGGACAAGGTCGGTGTTTACTCACCGAGGAGCCGACGAAATTCGAGGATGCTAATACGGAGGAGTGTTGGCGTCGTGCTATGGATGAGGAGTTGGGATCAATCAAAGACAACGATACATGGGAGCTTGTCGATCTACCCAACAATCACAAGGCCATAGGGCTCAAGTGGGTGTACAAGATCAAGAAGGATGCCGAAGGGAAGTTGTTGAAACACAAAGCTCGGCTAGTTGCCAAGGGGTATGTGCAAGAGCAAGGTGTGGATTTCGAAGAAGTGTTCGCTCCCGTTGCAAGGATGGAATCGGTGAGATTACTTATCATTCTCGCAGCTCAAGAATCTTGGAAATTGCATCACATGGATGTGAAATCCGCGTTTTTGAATGGGGAGTTATAAGAAGAAGTTTATGTGAAGCAACCACCAAGATACATCAAAGAGGGAGAATAACACAAGGTTTTGAAGCTACACAAGGCGTTGTACGGGCTACGGCAAGCCCCTCGGGCGTGGAACATCAAGCTTGATCATACATTGATCTCTCTCGGATTCGAGAAGAGCCCACTGGAGCATGCGATGTATAAGCGAGGTAAAGGAAGGGATCATCTACTAGTTGGCATCTATGTTGATGATCTATTGATAACAGGAGCGGATGAGAAGGAGATTGCAAAGTTCAAGCTACAGATGAAGGAGTTATTCAAGATGAGTGATCTAGGCTTGTTGAGCTACTACCTTGGGATCGAGGTACATCAAAAGATGGGTGAGATCACGCTATGCCAAGAGGCATATGCAAAGAAGATACTTGAGAAGTGTGGCATGGAAGAATGCAATCCAACTCATGTTCTGATGGAACCTCGTCTTAAACTGAGCAAAAGGAGTGAAGCACCTGCGGTTGATGCGACAGAGTATAGGAGTGTGGTCGGAAGTTTGAGGTATCTCATCAACACAAGACCGGACTTGGCCTATTCCATTGTCTATGTGAGTCGCTTCATGGAAGCACCCACAATGGAGCATTGGACAGCCGTGAAGCATATACTCAGGTATATCAAAGGTACTACAAACTTTGGTATTGTCTACTCGAAAGAGAAGAAGGAGGTGAAGCTACTTGGCTACAGTGATAGCGACATGACAGGAGATATTGACGACCGTAAGAGTACCTCGGGCGTGGCATATTTTTTGGGAAGAAGCATAGTAAGTTGGCTATCACAAAAGCAAAAAGTGGTGGCACGGTCATCATGTGAAGCTGAGTATATTGCGGCTGCAACTGCGGCGTGTCAAGGTGTGTGGCTAAGAAGTCTACTCGGTGATCTCACCAATCAAGAGGCGGAACAAGTGGTGCTCAATATTGACAACAAGTCTGCAATTTCATTGTGCAAGAATCCGGTGCATCATGACAGGAGTAAGCACATTGATACGAAGTATCACTACATACGGCAGTGTGTAGAGGAGAGCAAGATTGAAGTCAACTATGTTTGCACCGATGATCAGCTTGCGGATATCCTAACTAAATCTTTGGGACGAGTGAAGTTCATGGAGATGCGAGGAAGGATCGGCGTTCAAGCTGTGAAGACGGGCACATCGTGCTTAGAGGGGTGATTGTTAGCTAATCACGATCGGACACGGCCGGGCGTCCGTGTGCGTGTGTGTGTCCCAAGTAGCAGACCAAGTAGAAGTAAGTTTCCACAACCGATTCGTATTGAACCTGTGTGTATTGCCGGGTATATATACATCCAAGTAGTAGCCTTGTAAGACAACCTTGAGATTCAATACAAACAACAGGACCGAGAGGGCCCTGTAGCCATCACATTGTTTTTCCCCGTACGTACTCATGTGAGTTGAGAGAGCTAGTTCTTTTGATCAGGCTAGATAGCTAGCTTGCTAATCGTTATTAGCTGGTTCTTATACATGCGTGCAACTCGCCGGAATACTTCGTCGTCGTCACGCCGGACTGCACTCGGCGTTTGGGGCTGGGCCAACAGCAGCGGCATCTACAGTGGTGGCAACGGGTCCACGTATGTGGCCGGTGGAAGCTTCTGTGGTAGGGTTTCTACGTGTGCAAGAGTGGGTACTAGGACTGGAGTGGATAGCGATGGGCATGAAGGGTCCCCATTTAAAAAGGACGGGGATGGTAGGTGCCAGTGGTCAATGGCTTTCCCTCTCCCTAGTCGCTAATGTGTGGGTCCCGTGAGGTCCAGGGGAGGACACACAAGCGGTATGTGTCCATCGCAAAGCTAGCCCAAATTTGGGCTAGGAATAGGGACAAATGACATGAAAACAAGCATTAGGGGTGTGTTTGCACGAACAGATTTAGACATCCTCGTTTCTTTTGTGGGTCACAATTGGAGATGTCGTAAAAACTAAATCTCAATATGTTTTAACTCGAAATATGACCAAAATGTCCTACCAGCCAACTTCATAGTGGTTGTAACTTGTCATGCTACCACGAACATGCCCTCACTAGCAAAGAAGGTAGAACTACCATATAGACACCCTATGTTGCATACATGTCATCAACAAAATACCACTCATGCACGACACTTTATAGAACACATGCCCTAAGTACCTGTAAAAGGTTTTACCCGATAGATGAGCATTCACGACACCAACTTGGTACGACGCCCTATTTATTGCCATGTTGTGTATTTGCGGCGGCTATATGCACCGCGATGCGGTTTTACCAGGTCCTACCCCCGTTTTTGCTGTTCCAACCCCGCTTTTCCCTATTCGCACCACTCTTTTTGCTGGTCCTCAGATTTCAAATGGCCCCACCTAAAATTAGACCGCCTCGTGTCTACTTAGGAAAATCTTCCCTTTCCCCTTTGCAAAGCCCATATTCCCTTCTCCACACTAAACCCTCGATGTCGTCGCCGTCCACTAATTTCACCATCGACTCTAGTCGACGATGGCTAGAAGTGAATCCCTTTTGCCGCACCTTTTGTTGCCCCCGCTCCCGGCCACTCTGCGGTACTTCACTGACATTGACTAGGTCATTAGAATGTCTCCTGCTCAAACTCTGCTATGTTTCCATAGTTCCTCCCCCTCATGTGTACTACATTCACCTAGGACTTGGACATGGCTCTCTTATCCCATCGTTTCCCCTTGTGTAGATGGAATGAAGGAAGAAGAAGGCTTCTCGCAGCAACAAGAAGCTCGGGTGGTATTAACAAAATATGAATAGTGAAGAATGGAAATCATAGAAGCTAATAATGCAAGAATTGGGGATTTTTTTTGCAAACGGGTTACTTATACGGCCATCCTCTCATGAAGAACCAATTGTTCCTATAGAGAACAATGTTGGAGATGAGGTATGTATACTTGCCTGATTGTAGTTGTATCATTACTGATTACCCTTAAATTCTAGTTCTACCATTACTAATTTACCCTTAAATTTCACTTGCAGCACACTACACCATGTGAGACTAATGATTAACATTGAGATCCTTTTATTTGAGAAAGGATAGGGAGATGAAGAAGAAAAGAAAGAGGTAGAGGAAGACGAAGAGGAGGATAGGACTAAGGATGACAACTGTGGAGATGAAAGTGGCACGAATAATAAGGAAGAGGAAGATGAAGGGGAATATGTAGACGAAGAGGGAAACGAAGGTACATGTTGCAAAGTGTTAATTTAGTGAAAACTGCTAACTAAATTTTAGTCCATTATGCTAACTGGTTTTTAGTGCGAAATAGGCTAACTAGGTATTACTGCGAACTGGGCTACATACACAAAGTCTGTAAACTGAGCTACATGCTCAACATAGTGCGAACTTAGCTACATACTCATAACATAGTGTAAATGGAGCTTTCTACCCTGAGTTTCATGATTGCATCCTTGATACATGGAGTGTGAATTAAGAACGAGAGCAATGTAAGATGAGGTCAATAATAAGGAGTAATGTGATGTTCAAAATTTGTGTGAAATTCAATAGGGGTTAGAACTGCCTTGTGGGATTGTTGTGGCCAACTTTTCTAACTATATTTCCTATGTGGCAAAAAGCGCCATACCCTTTAGATTTAAAGATTGGACAAATGTTGATTAGAAGCAGAAGTTATGGGACGTACTGATTGTAATCAAGCTTTCCATGTAAACCTTTCTTGCTATGTTACACCAGTCTTAGTTATCCTAACACAAGTTTTTCAAATTGCAGAAATACTTCAATATTGATCCTTTGTGTAAAGATTGGGTGATGAGGTCAGTTGGAAAGAAATAACATGATTATAAAAGAACACTAAAGAAGGGAGTATTTCAAACCTAAGTTGACTATTGAGGAGAACATTGCAAACAGTTATGATGGAAGAATGGCCAACAGTGATTGGACAACGCTTCGTGAGTATTGGATTTTGGATTCCACCAAGGAAAAATGTCACAGGAATTGAATGCAGAAAACCGTGCTAGTCAAACAAATTCCCGACATACTTCTGGATCAAGGAATTTTTCCAGGACTAGGTACATAGGGGTGAGTATCATCTAAGTTGTCTACATATACTTGATCAAATGACAGTTAGTTTTTTTGCTTCATATCATCTTTATGAATGTTTACATTATTGATCAAGAGAAAGCTCATGATCATCCAATTAAAGAAGATAGATTGTACAGAGCTACACACTTGAAAAAATACAACGTACATGTTGATGAAGTGGCTGAAATAAATATTGTAAGTTATTCACAGTCTTTGTACATATGATGTATATATGTGAGGCTTAATGCCTGTATAAACAATATCATATGCCAAACTATAAAAATAACTTCTACTTGATATAGACATTGAGTTCGAAGATATTAAATAAAGTGTTGTTTGCTCGTGTCTTTCCAAAAGATATAAGAAAGAAAGTTCATGGATTGGGGTTGTTAGATCATGTCTGAAAGAATGTTGAGATTCCAATAAAATTTGTGAGGTGTGCAGAAACAACACATGAGAGAGTGAAGAATGTCATACTTATCGCCAGGTTGGATGCTCACGAGGCAAAATGGGTGCAATGCAGAAGAAGTTGGATAATCAATCCATTTCTACTAACCAATCTTGCATAGCAGGGCAGAACACTAGTCAACCAGAAGCTAGTGTGCAATCACCTCTTCAAAGAATGCATGAACCTCAACACTCTATCATAGATGTGGCACTTGCTGATTCCTTAGCTCTTAAAAATCTGAAGTGGCGCGCTATGTTCTAGATCCTCTCGGTGCTCCACTTTATCTCCCATCAAGTGTCAGAACTTTTGATTTTGTTCCTCGTCTTGTGCTAGCTACTCAAAGAATTCAATCTCCCCCCATATTGTTGACTCTAGTTGATTCTATGTTAATTCTAGAAGAAGCCTACCCTGATTTGACCCCAAGAGAAGTTCATACCGAAGTGCTAACTCCAGTTGATGTTGCTACTGCTACACCTCCTGATGGTGATGATGCTTCTCTAACTACCCCCCTCCTAGATGCTTGTGATGTTTCTATAACTACTACTCCAATTTTTGTCATGGCAACCCCACACACTGCTACTGTTGCTTCGAAGGGAGATGCAATTTCATCTATTGGAGGAAACCTATATCAGAAGAAGTCAGGAAGTCATTCTAAGCCTCCATTTTTCTCGCGCTTACCGCAGGTGATCATTTCACATTTCAGTAGTTACTTCATCCTATTGTAGTTATGCATTACAATTGTTTATCTCTACAATTATGTAGGCCGAGGACCGACAACCAAACTGTGTTCTTAAGTCGTTTGACTAGTTGTGGAACTCAGGTATATGTCTTCTATATGTCCTTGAGAATGTATGTTTTCTTATAGGAATGCATATATAGTTGGTGCAACGTTAACTTATTGTAAATTGAAACAAAAGTGGGTCTATGGTCAATGACAAATGATAATACATTTGCATTTGGGAAGTTAACCTCCATAGACAAGCATGCACTATGTGATGATGGGCAAACCTCGATGTTCTATGTCTTAACACCCTCTCCATCTCACGAAAAATCCCAATGTGTATATATAGAGGTTCGTTGGGTCAAGATGTTCTCTTTTCCCAAAAGGAAGTGCAAACAATGATTTGGCGGAGCTATGGCCGCTATGCGTGGATGGGGGTTTCTATGCCGGTAGGCCCCATGGTCCACCAGGTCAACTCCTCATGCAATTCTTCTTCTAGTCCTCTTTGTTTTGGAGAGATATGTGTGGGGGGGTTTCCTAGACAACTCGGACTCCATAAGGCTCCTCAAACGCAAAAATACGCAAACAAGGATTTGTTGCCTTCTAGAATGAAATAAAAAGGGATTCCGTGGAAACTCTCATAAAACAATAAAAACATTAGAGGAAACATGAGTCATTAACTTGGGAATTAACATAATATATTTCAAAGGGCATTGACGTTTGAACACCCTCAACATTAATATATGATTCTACTCAAGCATATAGATAATAAAAAGATGGATTTTGAAGTTCTTTATCATAACTTACTAAGCCATAGGTTTGATCAAATCTACTTTCCACATAATCATGTTCTAGTGAAGATAAAAGAGCACCAAACAATTGTTATAGTAATTATTAACCATTCTCATCATGGTGCGCGAGTAGCATCAAAACGTCATGTAGAAACATACTCATACATGCATCATGGAACAAAACTATAAGCTCGTGTACATGAAAAGGTGCAAAGTGAAAAATAGAGTAAAAGAATTGGTCCAGGTGAACTATAATATATTTTTAAAGACTTGCATCTACTCTTTAGAAAGAATACAATAGTCCCTTTGCAAAGGGGAGTAAGGATTTTCATGCACTAAGTTTTGATAGAAAAAAGTTTGACAACATTTTGGGAGGTGCTTGCTCACATCAACAATTTGTTGTACCGAGGCGCTCCATTGCTCCTATCATGGATGTCTTCATTCATATCATTTTTTATTTATTCCGTGCACTTTTTTCCAATATTTGCATTTTCTCTTCTTTACCACCATTTGGACTCTATTTTTTTTCCTTCTTTTGTTATTCTCATCATCATTTCTATGTATTTTCCAAGGTTTAAAGTAGAGTCTACAAAATAACACTTCTCACCAAAAATTGATGGGGATCCCTCCTCCGGATTCAGTCCACCCCCGACCAGTAGAGGTTGCACCATTTGCTGCACAAATTGTTTGGGCAAAAAAAAAAGGGGGCGAAAATCTCCTAGGGGCGTTTTTATTGAGTGCACCCCACCCCGGTGGCCTCCTCGGGCAGCAGCAGGGTGAAGGGGGCGGCGAAGAGGGGCTTTTCTGGGTGGCGACGCAGGGGTGTGTGTGTGTGGTGTGTGTGGGGGGGGGGGGGGTGTCCGTAGTCGCCCGAGAGGCAGGTCCATCGTTTGAATCCAAAGATTAACGAATTGGCCACCATGTTCTATGTAAAATTCTTCACTCATGTTAATCTTTCGAATCTTCCTGCAAGGCTTGCATAAGCATAACACTCCAAAAGTACCCGGGTACGCGAATAGTATACGCCTCAAGTTGCTGCTCAAAGCTCTTCTATAGGCAGATGTGTGCCTGCTAGATCCTCTACGCTAATCCACTGATTCAGTTATACGCAACATAGATATCTTTTGATACAGCATCGACCGGGTCATTGTTGCTGCTGACGCTGCCAATAACTAATGTATACTGTTTCCGTGGCCGGAGACGCCGCCGCCGCCGCACGGGACACACAGGGCTACGCACGAGGGCCTTTACGTGGCTAGCCGGCCGGCAAATGAAACGAGTTACCGATTCGATGGAGGATGGCCACGGGGGGTCCGCGTGCCTGGGGAATCCGTATGCCAATTCCGTCTGCCCCCTTTCGACGTCGACGGCGACCAAGATTCTGAGCGACTACAGAAACTGGCTAGTGCGGGCTGAGCTAGTAGCGGCCGGCCGCAAAAGTTAGCCGGTGGACGGTGGTGGAAACATGTTTATGCTCAGCCGAAAGCTCGGTTCGACGGAGTAGCTGCGTGCTGTACTACTACTTCTTCTTTTTAAACTACAAGATGTTTTAGCTTTATAAAAAAAATTATTTAGACTTTCTTTAGTATGTAGATTCACTTAAACCTACACATCAAAAAAATACTAAGTAAACCTACACATTTAAAATATTTGTTCACAAACCAAAAATATTTTATATTTTAAGACAGAGGAAGTAAATACAAGTAGAATCGGCCAGTTTGCAAAGTTATGCTCGCGGGCTCGCGGTACGCACGCGGACGCGTGAACAGTTACGCGGACGCAAGCGGTGCCGCGCATGGAACAGTACGCTGCGTTCACGTGAGCGCCTCCACCTGTAAAATGCACCGATGCATATTCATGCCCTGGAATCTGCGTACGTCGTCGAACGGTGGCCAAGCGTGCCTCCTTGGTTGGGACTTGGGTGGAGCTTTAGCTTGAAGCATGGCATCGGTCTATCGAGCATCCAAAGTCTCTGCTGAAAAAAACATGTCTCTAAGCGACGTTGAGACAACATCAACGAATTAGGAAGAAACGTCTTTTAACAAAATTAATTATGAAGAACTATATAGACGGTCATGCAAACTAGACTTAGAGCTGTGATGGGGTTTCATGATAAGCTTAGGGACACGGAGTGGGGCCCACATTAAAATTAGGGCTGTCTCTAAAAACAACGGATACCTGGCACAAATTGTTTTCGATAAAGAGTAATATATTACCCCTCCGATCCATATTAGTTGACTTTAATTTGAAATTATCTAGATAAGTTTTAGTGATAGATACATGCGTATTTGAGTCAACTAATATGGATCGGAGGGAATAATATAATATCAAGTTGATAGCAAGTAAATCAGAGGCTTCTCCAATCACAACTGTTTCAAGAAATGATCAAAGACATCGAGAATGCACGCACACAAAAATATCAACCGTGAGCATATCCACCTCATTAACAACATATGGACAGCGAGAAAGATTCTCTAAAAACAACTCCTCCAGGTGGAGATGGCAATTTGAAACCTTTAGGATCCGCTCTCTTTTTAGTCTAGTACAAACAAACAAAAGTATATTTCTCAAAAAAATTATGATTTATAAAAATTTAGTTCATTTCTTTGTACTAAAGAGGATAGAGGTTATCCTAAAGGTCACTCACTTCCATTCTTACCCCCAAGAAAGGAACGGCATGCAAGCTTCATCGTCGCACTTCATCCAACAACTGAAGGCCAGATCATGTGTTTTTGCCGTCAGAGTAATCCCTGTGATGCTTTCAACAAGGAAATGGTGTGTAAACCCGCCCTACCTAGAGTTTGCACCGTAGCGCTCGAGACCCGGTACTCGAAAAGAACCACCTAAACCAAAGTCCTCTTCTATTGCCTCATCCACTTGCCAAAGAAGATGATATGGTCTAGACAGGCACGAACACACCATGGACATGAGATTATAAAAATCAACTTAACCTATGGGAACGCCTACGTCTCAGGCGACTGAGAAATAACTATTTCTCAGTCGGCTGACGTGGCTGGCTCAATCGAATGGAAACATGCATGGTTTACAAACAAAAAACTGCAACCAGATGGCTCAATCGAATCTTGGAACCAAAATCCAACGGTGAACAAGATGACTGAGAAATCCGTTAACCTATAGCATACACACCCGGAGACAACTGCTCACAAGCTAGCATAGTCTTGACGTGGATGTCGTCACGTGATCGATGACCATGCCTGGAAAAAAGATGCTGCCAAGCACCGATAATAATCACCCACAACCAATTGGCGTGGAAGTCCGCCGACACATATCATGGATCAGCCGGTGCTAGAGTAAATTCATCGACGCACCAACAACCTACAAGGGGTTGTAGGGATATGAGTACGCTAGACGTGCATGCAAAACTCGATGAAGCACATCGAGACAATGTATACAATCTACTTCTTCGTCCCCGCCACCTTGTCCCATGATTAACTCCTCTTGTGCGGCTCATCTAACTGCTACAGATGCAACACCTCCAAGATAGCAACACCTGTGGAGTGGAAGAGTCACACGTTCAACTGCTAGGTCCACGGGTGCAACTGACGCGTGAGAAGTTGCGGTGACCCAGCATACCACTGCATGTATAGTATACTATAGTCGTTGACATGACACTCACAGAACACCGTTCCGTAAATATCACAACCCTCAGAGTGGTACAATAGAAACATTGTGGGTCCATATTACAACATTCACACCTTATTATTATTACAATACCAGAAGTTTAGGACTTCAAAAGGTTTCAACTTACAAACCAGAATATAAAGTGTTTTAGTGGAATTTAAAAGTAGCAACTCCGACTAGGAGTTGAGCTCAGCAGCCTATTCTATAGAGTTCATGCTGCTCGGCTCCATTGGTTACTACTAACTAGGATACTTAGTTGGACTCGTTATCATCAACACCATAGCGTATTTCGTAATCCACTCCTTCAACACCTCCTGACAGGTCAGGCTCCTCGTAGAACACATCTTCTTGACATTCAACTGCATACATTGGCACGTCTTCGGAATCCTCAGAGTCTAAGCGGGATCAAAGGAAAGGATGAGTAACAGCGTTACCCAACAAGTTCATTATATGCAAGTAGGGAAGTTTGATACTCTAACTACCACCTCGGACTATAAGTCCTTGGTACTATGCAGTTTTTGTAAATCTTTCTTCAAAGATTGATTTTATTATAAAAATCTATGACCATCAGCCTTCACAGGTTGACCAGAACTTTCATGGAATTCCTTTCCTGCCGCGTTCGTAGCTCCTTCCCGGAACAGGGAGTAACAAGTTACAATTCTTACACTCTGCAGAGGTGCGTTACTTTACCTATGAGAGATCAACTCCTTGTTGCACAACGGGCGTACTTTTCCGTCCACAATTCCATGTTGTGGGGCCCAGTAGTTGGTCCAAGCCAATCACTGCCCCCTTCGCGACCTCGCATGCCTCCTTCGTGTACACCATGCCCACATAATGAATTACGGCAATGGTTTGTACAAACCGTTAGATGCCAGAACTATCGTGGGACGATAAGGGTTCCCACCCATATGATGCATATCCTCTACGAATTACCAATTAATATGAACGCTACGAGGATAACGGCCACGATCTGCACATCTAGCTTCATGCGAGAGAAAGAATATACAGTTGACTTCTATGTCTCATTCCAAATCTCATGGCTAACGCATAATATACGGCGCTAGAATCACTGATGTCAGGGGTTATTAATGTTGGAGATATGCCCTAGAGGCAATAATAAATGTAGTTATTATTATATCTTTGTGTTTATGATAAATGTTTACATTCATGCTATAACAGTATTAACCAGGAAACATTAATACTTGTGTGATTTGTAAACTAAATTTGAGTCCCTAGTAAAGCCTCTTCATAATACTAGCTTGTTGGTTAATAGATGATTGTGGTTTCCCTATCATGAACATTGAGATGTTATTAACAACAAGATCATATCATTAGGAGAATGGTATGATGGACATACTCCTATAGATAAGCGTAGCATAAAGATCAAGTCATTTTAATAATTCAATTGCTATATGCTTTCTGATACATAGTAACCTAATTCCTTCGACCATGAGATCATGCTTATCACCATCACCGGAAGGATGCTTTGATGACATCAAACACCACACCGTAATTGGGTGGCTATAAAGGTGGCATTGAGAGTTCGGAAAGTATGGGTTGAGACACATGAATCAAGAAGTGGGATTTGTCCATCCATATGACGGATAGATATACTCTGGGCCCTCTCGGTGGAATGTCATCCAATTAGCTTGCAAGCATGTAACTGGCTCACAAGGGATCACATATCACGGGAACGAGAAAAGAGTACTTATCGGTAACGAGGTTGAACTAGGTATGCAGAGATACCGACGATCAAGACCTCGGATAAGTAAACTATCGTGAGACAAAGGGAAATTGGTATCGTGTGTAAGTGGTTCATTCGATCACAAAGTAATCCTAGAAATATGTGGGAGCCATATGAATTTCCAGATTCCTCTATTGGTTATTGATCGGAGAGGTGTCTCGATCATGTCCGCATAATTCACGAACCGTAGGGAGACACACTTAAGGATTCGATGTTGTTTGAGTAGTTATGGAATGATGAGTAAGAGACCGAATGTTGTTCGGAGTCTCGAATGGGATCCAGGATATCACGAGGAGATCCGGAATGGTCCGTAGAATAAGATTCATATAAGGAAAGTCCTGTTTCGGGGTTGGAGAATGGTTCCGGTGTTTTCATCGGGAATGTTCTAGAAGGTTCTGGAAGGTCCGGCACTCTGGAGAGGAAAGGTACATGAATGTGTCATTACAAGTTGGAATGGTTGCATCATGTACTAGGTGTCATCGCTGAGCAAAATAAAGGGATAAATCAAATCCTAGTTTGAAAAGTCAAACGCCAATTTGAAAAGTCAAACGCCAAGTTTGCTTGGTGGAGGGAGAGTAGGAAACCTACTTGGGGGGGAAGTCCCTCTCCCTCCACCGCCGGCCTTGGAAGCCGAGTTGGGGAGGGACTCCCCTCCCCTTGGTCGGCCCCTCCACCTATATAAGGAGGGGCAGGGCTGCCCCTCCAAGCACACAACTCCACCACCCGAAACCCTAACCCTAGCCGCCGGCGCCACCACCACCAAGTCGCCGCCGCCACCTAGGGTTTGCCCTAGCCGCCGAGTTGGGGCCCTTCCCTTGCCCTAGCCGCTGGCCTAGCCCTCTCTCCTTGGTGTGTCTAAACCCTAGATCACCGAGGCCTCTCTCATAGTCCACCATACTCGCTCTGGCTTAAGGCGAAGCCCTGCGAGATCTCCCCTCTACTTCCGATACCACGCCGTCATGCTGCCGGAATCGCGAGGAGAGTGCTACAACCTCTGCTGCCTGCTGGAACAAGGGAGAGGAAGGTCTTCATCGAGTACTGAACGTGTGACCGACTGCGGGAGCGCTGCCGGAACGCGGCGCCGGAAGGATCGTCTACACGATCTTGAGATCGGGAAGAGTACGACTACATCACCCACGAGAATCCGCTCTCGTTAACCACTTTGGAATCTTCGAGGGTGAGTTCCCCTATCGACTCGTTGCTACAATCTAGTAGATAGATCTTGGCTTGTTTGTTTGCATGCGATAGAAAATTTTTGTTTTCCATGCTACGAACCCCTACAGTGGTATCAGAGCCGTGTCTATATGTAGATCTGTTGCACGAGTAGAACACAATGGTCATTGTGGGCGGTGGTGCTTTTATTATCAATTGCTCCTTGTGTACTTTGCATCTTGCGGTATGATGGGATGAAGCGGCCCGGGCTAACCTTACATGACATCGTTCATGAGACTTGCTCCACGCTAAACATGCAACTTGTATTGCGTAAGTGGCTTTGCGGGTGTCTGTCTCTCCCATTATAGTAAGATTCAATTTACAACGGGCACTTGATATTTCTAGCATCAACGTTGTGGTTCTTATTCGTAAGTTAGAGCGACACTTATTGAAAGCCCCAAACCACGTAAAATATGCAAAGAAAATTAGAGGCGTCTAACTTTGTTTTGCAGGGGTGTGCTGTGATGTGATATGGCCATGATTGTGATTATATTTGATGTATGCAATGTTCCTTATTGTAAGTTGGCAACCGGTAGGAGCCATATGGTTGTCTTTAATTTATGTTAAAGACCCGCGTGTCTATTCAAAGTAGTTGTAATAGTTGAAGCTGGTGGACGACAACCATGGAGCAGCGTCATTGACCTTGATGCAATGCCGGTGATGATGGAGATCATGTTCGTGCTTGACGATGGAGATCGGAAGCACAAAGAAGAAAGGCCATATCATATCACATATTATGAATTGCATGTGATGTTAATCCTTTATGCATCTTGTATTGCTTAGTTAACGACGGTAGCATTATAAGATGATCCCTCAAGCACACAAATTTCAAGTTTTAAAGTGTTCATCCTTAGTTAGCACCGTTGCTAAAACTTGTTGTTTCGAAGCACCACGTGATGATCGGGTGTGTTAGATTCTGCAAGTGTATACAACGTGAGCAAGCCAGTTTTGCTCATGCAGAAGCTAAGGTTTGATCTTGACGAGCCTAGTATGTACAGACATGGTCTCGGAACACGGATCACCGAAAGGTAAAGCATGAATCATATAGTAGATATGATGAACATGTCGATTGTTCGCCATTGAAGCTACATCAACTCTCGTGATGATCGGTTTTGATGTGGTGGATTTGGTTCGTGTGATCACTAAAACAATGTGAGGGGTATTGTTTTGAGTGGGAGTTCACCTAGATTAATTTAACTATTAATTAAAACTCAATTTGTCATAAACTTAGTCTAAACTATTGCAAATATGTTGTAGATCAATGGCGGCCCCTACCATCAATTTTAATGCGTTCCTAGAGAAAGAAAAGTTGAAAAACAATGGAAGCAACTTCGCGGATTGGTTCCGCAATTTGAGGATTGTCCTCAATGCTGGTAATTTTACCTATGTGCTGGATGCACCGCGGGGTGACCCGCCTGCAGCTACTGCTACCGATGAAGTAAAGAATGTTTACCTCACTCGGAAGAATCAGTACTCCACAGTTCAGTGTGCTATTTTGTATGATTTGGAATCGGAGCTTCAGAAAAGGTTTGAGAATTCAGACCCACATGATATTGTCCGTGAACTCAAAATGATATTTGAGGCTCACGCGGCAGTTGAGAGTTATGAGGCTTCTGAAAAGTTCTTTAACTACAAGATGGAAGAGGGCGGCTCCGTCAGTGAGCATGTGCTTAAGATGTCTGGACACGCAAACAAACTCCAAAGTTTGGGTATAGTGATTCCTAATTCTTTGGGGATACATCGTGTCCTCCAATCACTACCACCAAGTTACAAGAACTTTGTGATGAACTACAATATGCAAAACATGGACAAGACGTTGCCAGAACTCTTCTCCATGTTGAAATCTGCAGAAGTGGAGATCAAGAAAGAGCACCAAGTGTTGTTGGTCAATAAGACCACCAAATTCAAGAAATGCAAGTCTAAGCAAAAGGGACACTTCAAGAAGGGTGGTAAGAAAGTTACCGCACCGACGAAGAAGACCAAGGCTGGACCTAAGCCTGATACTGAGTGCTTTTATTGCAAGCAAGAGGGTCACTGGAAGCAGAATTGCCCAAAGTACTTGGCGGATTTGAAGAACGGCAACATCAAGAAGAAAGGTATATCTGATATACATGTTATTGATGTGTATCTCACTAGTACTCGTAGTAGTGCCTGGGTATTTGATAGTGGTTCGGTTGCTCATATTTGTAACTCGAAAGAGGTGCTGCAAAATAAACGGAAGCTAGCGAAGAACGAGGTGACGATGCGCGTTGGAAATGGATCAAAGGTTGATGTGATCGCGGTTGGCACGCTACCTCTTCATCTACCATCGGGATTAGTTTAAATAATTGTTATTTGGTGCCTGCGTTGAGCATGAACATTATATCGGGATCTTGTTTATTGCGAGACGGTTACTTATTTAAGTCCGAGAATAATGGTTGTTCGATTTATATGAGTAATATGTTTTATGCACATGCACCTTTGATAGATGGTCTATTCTTATTGAATCTCGATAGTGGAAATACACATATTAATAACATTGAGGCTAAACATTTGAAATTGAGCGATAACTCGACCTATATGTGGCACAGTCGTCTTGGTCATATCGGAGTGAAGCGTATGAAGAAACTCCATTCCGATGGACTTCTTGAATCACTTGATTTCGAATCACTTGAAAGATGCGAAGCATGCCTGATGGGTAAAATGACTAAGACTCCATTTTCTGGTATGATGGAGCGAGCTACAGACTTATTGGAAATCATACATACCGATGTGTGTGGACCAATGAGTGTAGCATCACGCGGTGGTTATCGTTATGTTCTTACCTTCACGGATGACTTGTGTAGATATGGGTATATCTATTTCATGAAACATAAGTCCGAAACTTTTGAGAAAAAGTTTAAGGAATTTCAAAGTGAGGTTGAGAATCAACGTAACAAGAAGATTAAATTTCTACGTTCTGATCGTGGAGGTGAATATCTAAGTTACGAGTTTGGCGAGCATTTGAAGAAATGCGGAATACTTTCACAATTAACACCACCGGGAACACCACAGCGTAATGGTGTGTCCGAACGTCGTAATCGAACTCTCTTAGATATGGTTCGTTCTATGATGTCACTTACAGATTTACCGCTATCATTTTGGGGTTATGCATTAGAAACAGCCGCATTCACTTTAAATAGGGCACCATCTAAATCCATTGAAACGACACCGTATGAATTATGGTTTGGGAAGAAACCTAAATTGTCGTTCCTTAAAGTTTGGGGTTGCGAAGCCTATGTAAAGACGTTACAGCCGGACAAGCTTGAACCCAAAGCGGAAAAATGCGTCTTCATAGGATACGCGAAGGAAACTATTGGGTATACCTTCTATCATAGATCCGAGGGCAAAATCTTCGTTGCCAAGAATGGATCCTTTCTAGATAAGGAATTTCTCTCGAAAGAAGTGATTGAAAGGAAATTAGAACTCGACGAGGTTGTTGAACCTTCTCTCGAACTTGTGTGTAGCGCAGCACCGGAAGAAGTTCCTATGGTGCCTACACCAGTAAGAGAGGAAGCTAATGATGATGATCATGAAACTTCGGTTGAAGTTGCTACAGAGCCTCGCAGGTCAACGAGAACTCGTACCACTCCTGATTGGTATGATCTCGTTATGAGTGTCATGTTGGTGGAAAACACCGATGACCCTGCAACATATGAGGAAGCGATGATGAGCCCAGATTCCAATAAATGGCAAGAAGTCATGAAATCCGAGATTGGATCCATGTATGAAAACCAAGTATGGACTTTGGTGGACTTACCGGATGGCCGGAAGGCTATCGAGAACAAATGGATTTTCAAGAAGAAACAGATGCTGATGGTAATGTAACTGTCTATAAAGCTCGACTTGTCGCAAAAGGGTTTCGACAAATTCAAGGAGTTGACTATGATGAGACCTTCTCACCAGTAGCGAAGCTAAAGTCTGTGAGGATTATGTTAGCAATCGCTGCATATTACGATTATGAAATATGGTAGATGGATGTCAAAACAGCGTTCCTCAATGGATACATTGATGAAGAGTTGTATATGATGCAACCCAAAGGTTTTGTCGATCCTAAAGATGCTAACAAGGTATGCAAACTTCAAAGGTCCATATATGGATTGAAGCAAGCATCCCGAAGTTGGAATCAACGTTTTGATAAGGTAATCAAAAGTTTTGGTTTTATACAAACTTATGGAGAAGCTTGTATTTACAAGAAAGTGAGTGGGAGCTCTGTAGCATTCTTAATACTATATGTAGATGACATATTGTTGATTGGGAATGATGTAGACCTTCTTAATAGTGTCAAGGAATATTTGAATAATAGTTTTTCAATGAAAGATCTTGGCGAAGCAGCTTACATATTAGGCATAAAGATTTATAGAGATAGATCGAGACGCCTAATATCATTGTCACAAAGTACATATTTGGACAAAGTTCTAAAGAGGTTTGGAATGGAAGATAGCAAGAAAGGGTTCTTGCCCATGTTGCCCAATACGACCTTGAGTAAAACTCAAAGTCCAGCAACGGCAGAAGATAGAGAAAGGATGAGTAAGACTCCCTATGCCTCAGCCATAGGATCTCTAATGTATGCCATGCTATGTACTAGACCCGACATTGCATATGCTGTTAGTTTAACTAGCAGATATCAAAGTGATCCAGGAGTGGATCATTGGACAGCGGTCAAAAACATCCTTAAGTACTTGAGAAGAACTAAGGATATGGTTCTTTCTTATGGAGGTGATGAACAGCTCGTTGTTAATGGTTACACCGATGCTAGTTGGAACACCGGTCCGGATGATTCTAAATCACAATCTAGATACGTATTTGTTTTGAATGGTGCAGCAGTTAGCTGGAGGAGTGCAAAGCAAAGCGTTGTGGCGAGATCTTCAACTGAATCGGAATACATAGCTGCTTCGAAGGCTTCGCAAGAAGCGATATGGATGAAGGAGTTCATTACAGAGCTCGGTGTGGTTCCAAGTGCGCTGGACCCAATGTGTAACTACCTCGGTGAATTACGCTCCTAGTTACAAGCCTGGATGAACGGAAATGGTTGAAATAGTACGGTGGGGCCCAAATGCCACTCACAGGTAGACCTTTCGGCCGTCCCAACCATTTCCAAACATCGGGACAAGAACGGGCGGCGTAATCGGCAGGCGAAGGGATCAACTACATACACAAATGAGTATGTATGAAAGCCACCATACAACAGTACATCAGAGCCATTCCATCTAAAAAGAAAGGAAATATAGCAACGCCATACGGCAAGATCCAAATATCCTAGCTAGATATAATAGTTTAGGATATCTCCTCATACATCAAACATCAGAGTATCAAGCGGAAGCGGAAGACAAAATCCGAGTACGGATAAGAAGCAAATCGGCATAAGATGCCCCATAAATAAGCAGATCCCGCCCACAGATCTCACGGATCCCCGTTCCCGGAATCTCTACACCAAATGATCGTTGCCCACATCGTCCGTCTCTTCCACCCAGTATCCATCTTGCGAATGTACCTGTTCATCTGAACCAATAATTTATCGTGTGAGACCCTAGGGGTACTCAGCAAGTCTTTATGCCGCTAAAGGGGACACAACCTGGGGTGACGCAATTGCAGCAAAAGATAAACCCTAACAATTCTATAGATACTCGCTAACCATCCGCCTAACCAGAGATAGACGGATGTCCGTGAATTAATAACAACAGTTATAACAGTTATAACGGTAATATCCACAGATCCATCCTCCTCCTCGCTTACCGATGAGGAAGCGGACGAATAACCCCCCCATCCGTTGGCAGTTTTATTATCCATTCCATGAGTATTGCACTATTTACTAGTCAGGTACCTAGTCTAGTCAAATTAAAAGCGGTTCTTTAGTTATTCTTGTCTATGATCGAGAAACTGTGCTCCAAGTCGTCCATAACCGCGGACACGGCTTTCAGAAAGTTTTACCCTGCAGGGGTGCACAAATAGCAACACACACTCGATATGCCTCGGAAAAACCAAATCAAAACCCAACGAGGCAGTCACGACAAAGCAATTACAGGATTCAGAAATATTTCAGGGGGCCACCCCATTGAGCTACCCGCAACGAAGTTAGCTGACTCCGAGACGGCCTCAAGGTTTGCGTCAGTGGCTGTAAACGACTGGGAACCCGAAAATGTGACTGGGCTTGTCGATACCGCGTAAACACTCCGCTTACCTAAACAGTACAGTGTGCAGTACCTCGCACAATTTAAATAAAGCAGTAAAGCATGGCATAAGTACAGGATAGTAAATAAAACCTCAAACTAGTTTGTGGCCCCAAGAAATAAGAATGAATCAAGCTCTGGCTCAGGGGGGTTCATAAGCCTCCCGGATGTGGATAGCGCGAATATTCAAGGAACAGGAATCAAGTACTCGGGGTCCTACGGGACACAAGTGAGCCTGAAAAACCAAATAGCGAATATGGCTCACTGATGCCACTTTCATTAGTTATCCCATTACTACTCAGGTTAAGTTGTTTAGGTACCTCGTTATCCATCAGACACTCACATACCCTACACATGTTGTTCTACGACTCGCCTGGCTCAAACAACTCCTGTAGTAATGGCTCATGGGATGGAGGAACAAGCTTCGGTGGGGTTTAAAAGTAAAGGCTATGCAATACTTGGGATTCAGATTAATGCAACCACGACTCAATGATGCAAGAATAAGATAGAGGCAATAGGTACTATATGTATGCAAGCATGTGGTAGTGCTTGCCTGGCAGCTCAGTTGAAGCAAGGGATGGATCTGGGTAGTGCTCCTGGTTCTCTTGATATATCCCCTGCTCAGCGTCTACTCGAAGAAGAACCAAACAAACAAGGGCCAACATAAATAAAGTGCACAAGCATACGAATAAATGCGACAAGCAAACAATCATGCCATGATGAATGATGCACAATTTGCATGGCAATAAAGTAGCATGGCATGGGTGAGGTGTGGAATACAAGATTAAATCATTTTATTGAGTTTTAATCACATTTTAACCTCATATTAGTTGCTGTACACATTATATTTACATGATGCATGCTTCAAAACACAACATGGAATGCATAAACAGAAAGGTCTCGTCAAGCTAAACATTTTAGACATATTATTTGTTAAATTTGGACTTATAAAACAAAAGTTGTTAATTAATTAAGATAAAAGGGCATTTTATTGTAATTTTAATCAACTTGCAATTTTAAATGTTCAAAATATATTTTGGATGAAAGATTTGAATTCCGCACATTTTTCTGATTTGAAAACATATATTATATGCTTAATTTGGATTTATATTTTAAAAGTTATATTAAAACAGATTTGGATTTTGAATTTGAAATAATTTGAAAAAGATTTGAATTTAAACAGATTACAGAAAAGCTTTTTATACCCAGACAGATCCAGACACAGTCACTGACGGGTGGGGTCACTGGCTGACTCAGCAGCTCAGCGCGCAGAACAGCTTTTCTCACTGCAGCTTGATCTAGCCCTAGCAAATGACATGTGGGGCCACGGCTCACGCGGACCCACTCGCGGGCGCGCCAGCGGGGACACGACACGTGGTAGATCCAGGGAGGGCGGGTTAAGGCTAGGGTTAAATGGGGGGTTCTTTGCAAGATTGACTGGGTGGCTGTCTGGTGGGCCACGAGGTACCGCGGGTTAGGCATAAAAACTAGGAGGGGGTTTTGTGCAAAACGGTGACGCGTACTGTGCTTCTTCCTCTGCCCTCTGCCGATCGATCGGTGCTCGACAGGGCTCGGGACGCGACGCGGGGCTCGAACCAGCGACCTAGGGCTCGCGCGCGGAGGGCGGAGCCACTGCGGTGGGCTAGGGTTAGTGGTAGGGTAGGGCTGCAAGGCTAGCTAGGGTTCTGCGACGCGAGGAGCGAGCAGACGCACATGCTCGCCGGCGTACGCAGTGTGCTCGACGAAACGAGAAGCGGCTCTAGACGACGACAGCGCGGTGGAGCATGCCAGGGGGGATCGTGGGCTCACCGGGAGTTGGTCGGTGCGGTTGGTTAGGGCAGAGGAGTCGGCGATCAGCGACGTAGCAGGCGCCGGGCGGAGCTAGGGTTTCGTCGGTGCGGCGTCGGGTCCAGCGCTCCTGGGGCTCCTCCTGCTCGGCTCCGGGTACAGGGGTGGTGCAGGTGCTCGTCTTGGTCTTCCCCAACGTCCAGTCACCGCGCCCTCCTGCTGCTACGGTGGTGGTGGGGTGGTGCCGACGATGGCCGGTGATGGGTAGCTGGCGGCGATGGCGAAGAAGGGAGAAGGGCAGGGCGCCTCGGCCAGATCTGGAGAGGCCAGAGGGGAGCCGTGTGGGGGAGGATAAGAGGGAGAGGGAGGATGCCGTGGGGAGGGGGTAGATGGAAAAGGTGGCTCGGCCACTTTTTCTCTCCTCCTTCACGTGCTCGGCAGGGCAGGGGCAGGGCGAGGTGGTGAAGGAGGCTGCCAGGTGGGGACGGTAGGGCCAGAGGGGAGGCTCGGCTGATGGGGCCTGCAGGCAGAGAGAGAGCTAGAGGGAGAGAGGCTCGGGTTTAGGGTGTGGTAGAGGAATGGGTGGCTCGGGTGTAGCTAGGGTTTTGGTTGGGATGGAGGGTAGCTAGGGCAGGGGGTAGGTGGCCAGGTGGGACCTGCAAGGTGGGGCTCGGCATGGAGACTAAGGGAGGGTTAGGTTTAGAAGGAGAAGAGAGAGAGAGGGGGGATATGATGATTAGGGTGGTAGGGTTTAGCTTAGATGGGGGTATGGTTAGATGGGTAGGTGATGGTGTAGGGTTTAGAGAGAGAGATAGATGGAGTGGCTTTCTTTTGACAAGACCAAGTTAGAGCATGACAAGCTCCAACAAGATCAAGTCAAGAAAAAGAGAGGGATGAGATGAGGTAGAATGGTTTAAGCAAGATCAACTAAGACCAAGCCAAAAAGGAGGGAGAGAGGGAGAGAGATGATGATCCACTCAAGATTCAAATAAAAACCAAATACTAGAAAAGGTGGCACTTGCATGGCCCATGCAAAATAATTAATGCCAAGCTTAATCTTGTGAAAACAAAATAATAAACATGGCATTATTCTTATGCATTTCCAAAAGTGGAATAAGCCAAGCAAAAGATTTTAAAAGAAAGCTCCAAGTGGAATAGATGGAGATGATCATATTTGATTAAAATTGGAACTTGCTAGTGTGTATATTCCACTAGATGCTTAATAGTCCCCAAAATATCCCAACATGAGCATAAATCCATAATAATCCATATGGAAGCTAGGAAAAAGGTTCCACTCCCAAGGCATGCAAAGGTGGCCATGTGGCTCTCATATATCAATAATGTGAAAACAAAATGATGCCAAGATGAGAGCATGTGGAAAAGAATTGGATCCATCCCAACCCACATGAGCTAGAGGTAAAACCAATAAGTGCCAAGCTCATATATGGTGGAATGGTGGAATGATGGGGTGATGACAAGAAAGGTGGTGGAGTTAAATAAAAGATATGCCCCCAACTCAACTTGGGCATTAAACAATATATCAAGAACCAAATACAATATCAAGAGGCAAATACAATTAACAATGCATATGAGAGAAGAACCCAAAACAAAAAGGGTTTTTATATGATGCTCAAATGCAAGGTGGCATGATGACATGAGCATGATATAATGATGATGCAACAATTATATATTTGAAGTAGCCATTATATTACTAGATCAAGTAGCATTATAATTGTTAGACAATTGGGATGCTACATAATGTCTATCTACTGTGATAACATGGGCGCCATAGCCAATGCGCAAGAACCAAGGTCACACAAGAAGCTGAAGCACATCAAGCTACGTTTTCACGCTATTCGAGAACATGTCCAAGATGGAGACATAAAGATTTGCAAAGTACACACAGATCTAAATGTGGCAGATCCGTTGACTAAACCTCTCCCGAGGGCAAAACATGACCAACACCAAACTGCCATGGGTGTTCGGTATATTACCATGTAATCTAGATTAGTTAACTCTAGTGCAAGTGGGAGACTGTTGGAGATTGCCCTAGAGGCAATAATAAATGTAGTTATTATTATATCTTTATGTTTATGATAAATGTTTACATTCATGCTATAACAGTATTAACCAGGAAACATTAATACTTGTGTGATTTGTAAACTAAATTTGAGTCCCTAGTAAAGCCTCTTCATAATACTAGCTTGTTGGTTAATAGATGATTGTGGTTTCCCTATCATGAACATTGAGATGTTATTAACAACAAGATCATATCATTAGGAGAATGGTATGATGTACATACTCCTATAGATAAGCGTAGCATAAAGATCAAGTCATTTTAATAGTTTAATTGCTATATGCTTTCTGATACATAATAACCTAATTCCTTCGACCATGAGATCATGCTTATCACCATCACTGGAAGGATGCTTTGATGACATCAAACACCACACCGTAACTGGGTGGCTATAAAGGTGGCATTGAGTGTTCGGAAAGTATGGGTTGAGACACATGAATCAAGAAGTGGGATTTGTCCATCCATATGACGGATAGATATACTCTAGGCCCTCTCGGTGGAATGTCATCCAATTAGCTTGCAAGCATGTGACTGGATCACAAGGGATCACATATCACGGGAACGAGAAAAGAGTACTTATCGGTAACGAGGTTGAACTAGGTATGCAGAGATACCGACGATCAAGACCTCGGATAAGTAAACTATCGTGAGACAAAGGGAAATTGGTATCGTATGTAAGTGGTTCATTCGATCGCAAAGTAATCGTAGAAATATGTGGGAGCCATATGAATTTCCAGATTCCTCTATTGGTTATTGATCGGAGAGGTGTCTTGATCATGTCCACATAATTCACGAACCGTAGGGAGACACACTTAAGGATTCGATGTTGTTTGAGTAGTTATGGAATGAAGAGTAAGAGACCGAATGTTGTTTGGAGTCTCGGATGGGATCCGGGATATCACGAGGAGATCCGGAATGGTCCGGAGAATAAGATTCATTTAAGGAAAGTCATGTTTCGGGGTTGGAGAATGGTTCCAGTGTTTTCATCGGGAATGTTCTAGAAGGTTCCGGAAGGTCTGGCACTCCGGAGGGGAAAGGTACATGAATGTGTCATTACAAGTTGTAATGGTTGCATCATGTACTAGGTGTCATCACTGAGCAAAATAAAGGGATAAATCAAATCCTAGTTTGAAAAGTCAAACGGCAAGTTTGCTTGGTGGAGGGAGAGTAGGAAACCTACTTGGGGAGGAAGTCCCTCTCCCTCCACCGCCGGCCTTGGAAGCCGAGTTGGGGAGGGACTCCCCTCCCCTTGGCTGGCCCTTCCACCTATATAAGGAGGGGCAGGGCTGCCCCTCCAAGCACACAACTCCACCACCCGAAACCCTAACCCTAGCCGCCGGCGCCACCACCACCAAGTTGCCGCCACCACCTAGGGTTTGCCCTAGCCGCCGAGTTGGGGCCCTCCCCTTGCCCTAGCCGCCGGCCTAGCCCTCTCTCCTTGGCGTGTCTAAACCCTAGAACACCGAGGCCTCTCTCATAGTCCACCATACTCGCTCCGGCTTAAGGCGAAGCCCTGCAAGATCTCCCCTCTACTTCCGGTACCATGCCGTCGTGCTGCCGGAATCGCGAGGAGAGTGCTACAACCTCCGCTGCCTGCTGGAACAAGGGAGAGGAAGGTCTTCATCGAGTACTGAATGTGTGACCGACTGCGGGAGCGCTGCCGGAACGCGGCGCCGGAAGGATCGTCTACACGATCTTGAGATCGAGAAGAGTACGACTACATCACCCACGAGAATCCACCCTCGTTAACCACTTTGGAATCTTCGAGGGTGAGTTCCCCTATCGACTCGTTGCTACAATCTAGTAGATAGATCTTGGCTTGTTTGTTTGCATGCGATAGAAATTTTTTGTTTTCCATGCTACGAACCCCTACAATTAAGTCCCTAATTGATCATCATTGTTGCAAATAGAACCCTAAGTTCTATTGCTCCATTATATCATCACTTAGGATGATATCTATGATTTCTTTATTTGTGAAATTAATATTTTCTTTCTTTTAGAGTATATATGATAACACACAATTTGTAAATACTTTGATAAAGACTCTTCAAAGGATATGAGCAAGTGATGAACTTGCCTTGTGATGGCAAGGTAGTGACGTCCGATGCTTGCACTGGACCTTGAGCTTCTATGTCTACAAAAACATCATTATTGCCCGGTATGGATAATATTTAAAAAAGCAAAATGATTTTGCAAAGTAATGTAATGCATCATTTAATTTGATATGCATTCTCCCCATTATTATAAAAATTCTTTTTAATAATAAAGGATTTATAAATATTACTTTTTAATATTTATAATATATATTGTATTTTTTATTCTTTCCCTTTTATTTGACTTTTATTGATTTAATAATTCTTTAAAGAATTATCACTTAAATATCAAAAATTGTTATTAAATATTTATTTAGTATTTTTCAAAAATACTACAATATTAATATATATAATAAAAGTTATTTTTATTTATTTTTATCATCTTTCAATAATTTTGTAAAATTCCATAAGGAATATATAAATTACAAAATTCTTAATAAAATTTATATGTCTAAAATTTTATATCTCAATTTATTTGGATAGTTTGAATTTTTGTGAATCCAAAAATATTTTATTTATAATTTTTGGACTTTTATTTTATTTTCTAGAATTTTATTAATTTAGGGGCATTTTGGTCTTTTCCTATTTATTAAAACAGCTTCTAAACGACTTGGGCTGGCCATTTGGGCTTATTGGGCCCTTGTGGCCCAATAGGTCAGGGTCAAAACAATCACCCCGAAGGGTTTTCGGCCCACCCAGCCCACTCATTCGTTGTCTCCTCTCTCGATCTCACCTCTCTCCTTCTCCTTCCCCGACCCCGTGGTCAGTGATGTCGCCGCCGGCGATTCCCGCTGTCGTGGACTGCCATGGCTGCCGCCGTGGTGCAGGAAGGGGTTGTTGACTCCGCTCTTCCCTCATGTCCAACTGGATTTGGACATGGAGCTCTCATGCGACAGATCGATGTCGTCCCGAACCCTAGGGTTTGGGATTAGCGTTGATCCTGGCACCGCTGTTGCTGTTGTGCGTTGTGGTGATTCACCTCGCCCCTAGGCATGACTATGGTCGTCGCCGTGGTGATGTATGGGTCGCAGCGCCCCCTGGGGTGCTCCCTTTGCCGCCATGGTCGTCGGCCACCTCTGCTTCCTCTTCTAGTCTCCAGCGAGGACCTTTGGTGAGTCATTCCTCTCCCCTTGTGCTCTCTCTGTACTAAGACAATCTATGCTAGATGTTGGTGGTGACCTTTCTGGTTACTGTCATGTTCTGATTAGGGTTTTTGGTTCTACTTAGGGTTCATACCCTGCTATGGATTAGATACTGATGAATTGGATCATGTGTTGATTGTCCCTAAGCATACTAAATGATTGTTAGTTGTGGTTTGCTGCTTAAGATGAACTGTGGTGGTGCTAGTGGCTTATCAGATGATTCTATGAATTAATTTTGATGTGGTCAAATGATAAGGTTGTTATAGAAGCTATACTTGGGAATCTTGTGGTTTTCTGCTCACCACTATCATTACTTGGTTAAGGACAGTGAGTGTTGTGTGATGAAATCACTGTATTAACACATGTTGGATTAAGAATTCAGATGTAGTTTGAGATCAAATGGTTTCAAATAGTGAAGATAATAGGTGAATATTTTGTTTATGATTCCTGTATTTATAAACAGGAAAATGATTTACAGTGGTTTGGTTGTATCTGTGAAGATTGAATGCTTAATCTAATTAATATAGAATTGTTCTTGTGAAACCATCTTTGTATGGCACACAAGTTAGATTCTATTTCATTGTTTGGGTTGGTCCCAGCTTAAAATGAGTTTGGCTTTAAAGATAAGTAGAAATTTTCCTTTCTTAAATCCCTAAGACCAATGATGTTGGTCTGGGTTTAGGGATTTATACCTCTATCTAATTGGTTCACATGAATTGATTCTGATAGTGATACCAGCTATTATTGCTTGAATCAAAGTTGGGAAAATATGCTTGTAAGCTTGATAACTTAGATAGATCCGTAAGATTAGATTCTAAGGTGCTACTCTTGTATTAGAGATGTGCCTAGAAGTTAAATCTTAGCCATATTCATTCTTGAGTGAAAATATAGCTTGATAGCTAAATCAATTATGTTGTTCTGATATTTAGTTGGATCCTTATGCTTTTCTGTTTGATTTTAGAGTTTAAAACCTCAGTGATGGATTCACCCCACTTGGGTGCTTTCTGAGAGTTTGAATGAGATATAGATCATGTATGCTTGTCTAATCTTAGACATATAGATCATTTGAGGGTCTATTCACTCACCACTGTCACTTGATGTTGTGGTTGCTAGTGGTGGATCTTGTGGTAGCTTGATCTTGTGGTTGATCTTGTGCTCCCCTGGTATATCCAGCTCCTGGCTTGTCCTTGATCTAGCCCATCATCTCCTGATCCTAATGGCTTGACCTTGGTTTTGCTATCCACCTGATCTTCCCCCTCCTTATGTCACCATCTTGGTGATGTGCTCCTGGGTTTTGGTTGGTTTGATCTAGCTTGGCTTTGGCTGGGTTTGGCTGTTGGCTGTTGTGCTTGGTGTGTAAGAGCAATGGAATGGTGTGGGAATTGGTTTTCCCATGGCTGTGTTAGGAGTTTTGTTTGGTTGTGCTGCTGGTGTGGTGTTGACAGCACACACCATGTAGTTTGGTGTGTGTGCTGCTTGTGTGCTTGCTGCACAGATGTGGATACGTTCAGAATTTTTGAAAGTTTCTTTATCTTGTTATTTCTACCTGGCTGGTGAAACTTGCCCCTCTTTACTATTATCTGCCTTATGGCTTGAATTTATGAAAGATTCATCATTTCATATTGGTGAAACTTGCCCCTTTTTTATAAGATTAGTCAATGATGAACCTTGATCAGTGCACTTCACTGACAAGTCTGAGAGTAATACAATTTAACCTTAACTTTCATTATTTTTTGTTTGTGTTTGTTTTGCAGGTACCAGACTTGGAAATTCAAGATTCTAGTTTAGGTTTTCTTCTTTATTTATAGAATAGTCAAATGTAATATTCTTTATTCATTTGTAATTTTAGTTCTATCCTTTTGTAATCTTTATTTTATTATTTTGTAATAAAGATTGTACTATTATCAATAAAGAAATATTATTATTCTTTATTTATTTGCTATGATGAAGATTGTGGATGATTCTAATAAGTTACATTTTTGTAACTTATTTATTGAATAAAATTAGGAAATGGGTATTCATTTTCTTAATTGCTCTCTTTGTATAAAGTTTGAATTATTATTGGTTAACTCTGAATTAAATTAAATACTCAAACATTATTCAAAAATTCTTTTGAATTCTAATTCAAACACTCAAATTTCATTTCCCAAAACAAATAAGTCCACAAAGATCATATCAAAGTCTATAACAATCATCCTTCAAGACTATACCTAATCTCAAAGTATGAAAGAAACCTTGATCACTTTAGGTTTTTATTTGGCGAAAAATTTACCCACATTTTCACAGATGAATGCATGCAACATTTCAAATTTCTAAATCTATCCTTCGTTAGTTCCTAAATGTCGGGATGTTACAGAAGTGTGGCGGCTAGGTGGAGTAACCAACCCTAATCAGCTCGCTCACCCTCTCATATATAGGCATTCTTGATGGCTTCTATACATTATAGAACCATTAGTACTCCTAATTCTAGTTAAATCCGGATCTAATCCGAATTAGACATCTAGCCCCTTAAGTGTGTGATCCCGTAGGTTCACGCATGTATTGACATGACACAAGTACTTCTACTTGGTCAATACTTGGTAGCGGGCTCTAGAAATACCCGCCAACTTCTAAACATGCACAAAGATTATATAGGACGAACCATCACAACATTATGTACATATCATTCTGATTGCCACACAATGTATGGTGAAGCTCCAAGATGACCACTCTTTTTCCGATCATGTTCTTCAAAATCACTTGTAACATCAATGAAAATTCCAATTGCTAGGTCTGAGTATCTCTGCTTTTATTCTGCACTTCTATCGTATTCTCCTATTACATGCACGAGTTTGGGGGTCTTTTCTTTTATATGTATATATATGACTTTTTGTGTCTTGGTCTTCCACATGGGTTAGACGATATCTTTTCCTCCCTTCCAAATAGGATCGTTTTCTAGATGGATCCCAAGCGACGTGGGCAACAACTTATTGTTAGTGGTGTCGAGAAGATCAATACGGCACAAGGAGATTTTGTAGTTTAACCAAATCTTCGCCTTATGTTCACTTGGATCTCGGGACGAGATCCATTTTTAGTGATCTTGAGTTTTAATGCCCAAAAAATTATTTCATATTAGATTGCATTTTTTTTTCATCACCATGATATCGTCAATGCATATTTTTGGTCTCGAAAATTATTATTTTTCAATCCCTATTTTCTTTGCTAAATATCTTCCCATCTTTGTTTCGAATTAAAACTAATTTTTTGTACTGTTTTAATTTGTATAAAAACTATTTTAAAGGTTTTTAAAATAGAACAAAAAATAAGAAAATACTATGGTTAAAGAAAAAGAGAAGGAGAAAGAGAGAGCCTTCCCAGCCGGCATGCTTTCTAAGCCCAGGTATTGCACGATAGATTAGGTTGGTGGAGCCTAAATGGACGGAAATGTTATACGCCGTCCGCGGGCAGGTCAGGCCGTACAGGGAAATCACCCGATGGGCTGGCCCAGTTCACTTTGTAGTTTTTCTCCTTCTGGTATTCCTTTTATTTTTTTCTTTTTTTTTTTTATTCTTTTTCTTTTCATGTTTTCTTTCCCCCTTTTTAAGTCTATAATTTGATAAATTGTTCATGATTTTTGGAAAATGTTCACATTTTTAAACATTTGTTTATTATTTTTGAAAAAATGTTCATCATTTTTAAAAATTGGGTTCATGGTTTTTGAATTTTGGTTCATGATTTTTTTCAAAATTGTTCATGATTTTTTTAACTGGTTCATGATTTTTCGAAATTGTTCATGATTTTTGGAAAATTGGTTCATGGTTTTTGAAACATGTTCATGAGTTTTCAAAATTTGTTCATGATTTTTGAAAATTTGTTCATAATTTTTTGTTTTTTATGATATTTAGGAAATACTTATAAATATTAAAAAATTGTTCATGTTCATAACTCATTATTATAATAAATTGTTCAGAGTTTGAAAAATGTAGAAAAACAGAAAATAGAAAGGAATAACAAAAAAAGAAATATACGTAACTGGGCTAGCCCAACTGCCACACCCTTTAGGCGACCCGCAGGGCTGCGCCTTTTAAGCGGTGCGCCTTTTAAGCGGCATATAGCGGTCTCCCTGAATGGACGCATTTGTCTTCTTTGTATCGTAAGGGCATCTCCACCGGCGAGACCCAAATGAACGACCTAAACGGTTCGTTTCTGTCCGTCTAGGTTGGGTCACGAACGATTTGGGGTCGTGGTCAGGCCTGTTTGAACATCCGCGCACAGCAGCGCGATCCAAACGGACAAAAACGGACAGGTCAACCCAAGAGAAGAAGGTCCACATGTGTCTGTATTTGGGTCGGTTTGTGACCGGTCTCTGTCCAGACAGACCCATCCAGGCATCAGATCTGGGTCATGGATAGGTCGGTCCGCCTGAAATAATTCGAATGGGTCGTGTCGCTAAGACGCAGCGCAGTGTCGTCCGTGTTGACCGATTAGGACACGCTCGGGCCGTTTGGATCTTGCCGATGAAGATGTCCTAAGTTGTGGGCTATCCAAGGCATAAAACCATGGACCATAGATAGTACGAGTCAGCCTCATGTCTCCTCGACATTTTCCCTGGAGCTCTGCATGAAAAAGTTTTGACTTTGTTAGCTAGGGTAGTTTTATTGAACTAAACCAATCTTTCGCGGTCAACGCGCTCAAGCTATGCATTATTTAAGTGTGCTCGTCAACTTGTGCTGCTGTCATTATTAGGGACATTGAAAAATGAGTTTTCTCACGATTTGGTTGTTCTTAAACGTTCGATTGTGCTCCGAGGACAATTTTAACAGTCGACCTATGGCAGTTTTCACATTCGTCCAAATGTGAAGCTACTCTCGATATCGATTTGGCCGGGTAGATACGATCTAAAAATCGACTAAGAGCATGTCTGTCAAATCCCAAAAAACACTAGGAATGCATCAAGGTGTCGACGGTCTTTTGCTACGCCGACAACTTTTAGTCGGGGCCGTCCGCATAGGGCACGACCCAGACAGCCCAAGTAAAACAGCCGTCTGCTTAAATAAGCCATCGGTATAGGACACTCTGGGCCAAGGACAGCCGTCGGCATAGGTAGTCCATCGGCATAGGGACTTGGTTGTGACGGCGTCAGAGCAACGCCGACGGCAATGCCCTCGGCATAGGTTTCACACCTACGCCGATGGCAATGTCCTCGGATTGCTACTTTCCCTTTTACCACATTAATCTTAGAAAAAGCATAACTAATTCAAAAAAATACAAGTAATATATCAAAATTTGTAGAAAAATAAGATCTGTCTATCTAATGTTTACACATGTGTGCTGAATAAAATTTAAATAAAACATAAAAAATTATATATACTTCTGTATAACATGTTTTCAAAGATATTTAAAATAGAAAATATGGTGGAATATCTAAAAAAAACTCCTACTACGGGGCAATCGGAGTGAATCTTGTGGTAAAATGGTCACATTCTTTGTTTTACACTTCAAGTTTAGCAAGGCTGAGTCCCGAGCTAAAAATCTTCATGCCCGTGTCGTTTTGACCATTGTTTGAAATATTCATAAGAAATTCAAAAACTATCCAAACAATGTAAAACCTTCTCATGATGTTATATCATGTGATATAGTTCCAAGAAAAATACTAAACTTGCAATGTTGCAAATATCGCAAAAAAAACTTCTGAGAAATAAGCTATCATGTTCGAGATTTCATATCTTTTGGATCAAACGATCAATATTATGGCTAAAATCGTGATATAATTTATCATAATGTGTTAATATTATGCATGCATGTGCATCTTGGGATGAAAAATAATGCTGCAGAAGAAAGTTTTCCTTTTTGTCGCACCAAAGATCTATTTTCTATTTTTCGAGTGTCAAAAACGGGGTGTTTTGTGAAACAACCACCAAATTAAAGATTCAAAATAGTACTACACTATTTTTAAAAAATAATAGACCACCTTCATAGACAATTTCCCAACCGCGGTATTTTAGACCTATCCGTCCATCCTCTTGAAAAAGACAAATTCCTGTAGAATCGATAGGAGGTCAGTCAAGTTTGAACTACATGTACATGATATAATACTCATAATATTTTAAAAAAACCATTTTAGGGTTCATAATATGCTATTTTATCAGAGATCCACTACAAGTTTAGCGAGGCTCGGTCACGAGGTAAGAATCTTTATCCCGCCGTTTTGACCATAGTTTGAAACAGGAATAAGAAATTCGAAAACAATCTAAACAATGTAAAACCTTCACGTGGTGTCATATTACGTTACATAGTTTTAAAGAAAAATATCAAACTTGGAATATTGCAAATATCTCAAAACAAACCTTTTTAGAATTGAGTTATTATGTTCAAAGGTTCATGGTTTTCATGCCAAACGAACAATGTAATGGCTAGAATCGTGACATAGTTTATGATAATGTGTCCATACACACATGTGCATATTTGTATGGCAAACAATGTTACACGAGGAATTTTTATTTTTTGTCACACCAAAAATCCATTTTTCTATTTTTCGAGTAAGAAAAATAAGGTATTTTGTGAAGCAACTACCAAATAGAAGATTCAAAATGGTACCACCCTATTTTCAAAAATAATAGACCACCTTATATGGACAATATCACAACCGAGATATCTTAAACTTTTCCTTCCATCCCTTGTGAAAAAGACATTTTTTTGTCGAATCGATAGGAAGTCGGTTAGATTTTAACTACATGTACATGATATAATGCTCGTGATTTTTTAAAAAATCATTTTTAGGTTCACAATATTCTATTTTATTAGAGATCCCTACAAGTTTAGCGAGACTCAGTCCCGATCAAAAAATCTTCATGCCCGCCATTTTGACCATAGTTTGAAACGGGCATAAAAAATTCAAAAATGATCCAAATAGTGTAAAACCTTCGTATGGTGTCATAATATGTGACATAGTTGCAAACAAAAATATCAAACTTGGTAAATTTCCTCAAAAAACATTCTTAGAAATGAGCTATCATGTTCGAGGTTTCATGCATTTCAGGCCAAACGACCGATGTTATGGCTAGAATCGTGGAATTGTTTATAATAATTGGCAATATTGTGCATGCATGTGCATCTTGAGATGATAAACAATGTTGCAGGAGGAAGTTTTATTTTTCGTCGCATCAAAAAGACATTTTTTGACTGCCAAAAACGAGGTGTTTCGTAAAGCAATCACCAAATAAAAGATTCAAAATGGTACCATCTATTTTTTCCAAAATATTAGACCATCTTACATGGACAATGTCTCAACTGGGGCATCTTAATCCATTTCGTCTATCCCTCGTGAAAAACACAAATTCCTACCAAATCGTTTTAAGTCGATCAGATTTGAATTACAGGGTGCATGATATAATTCTCATAATTTTTGGGAAAATTATTTTTAGATTCACAATATGCTATTTGATAAGAGATCCACTGCAATTTTAGCGAGCCACAATCCCGAGCTAGGAATCTTCATGTCCACTGTTTTGACTAGAGTTTGAAACGGGCATAAGAAATTCAAAAACGTTCCAAACAACATAAAACCTTCAGGTGATGTCATATTATGTGACATAGCTGCAAGGAAAATATCAAACTTGGAATATTGCAAATATCATAAAAAAACCTTATCAGAAATGAGCTATCATGTTTAAGGTTTTATGGCTTTCAGACCAAACGACCAATGTTATGCTAGAATCGTGGCATAGTTTATGATAATATTCTCATATTGTGCACGCATGTGCATTTTGGGATGACAAACAATGTTGCATGAGGAAGTTTTCTTTTTCGTCACGCATGTTTTCCATTTTTCGAGTGCCAAAAACGAGGTGTTTTGTAAAGCAATCACCAAATAAAAGATTTAAAATGGTACCACTCCATTTTTCAAAAATAATATACCACCTTACATTGACAATGTCCCAACTGGTGTATCTTAAATCTTTTCGTCTATCCCTCGTGAAAAATATAAATTCCTACTAAATCGGTAGGGAGTTGGTCAGATTTGAATTACAGGTACATGATATAATTCTCATTTTTTGGAAAATCATTTTTGGATTCAAACATGCTATTTTATCAGAGATCCACTATAATTTTAGCGAGACTCGATCCTGAGCTAAGAATCTTTATGTCCGTCGTTTTAACCAGAGCTTAAAACGAGCATAAGAAATTCAAAAACGATTCAAATAATGTAAAACCTTCACGTGATGTCATATTATGTGACATAATTAAATTGAAAAATATCAAACTTGAAATATTGCAAATATCTAAAAAAATCTTATAAAAAATGAGCTATCATGTTCGGAGGTTCATTGCTTTCGGGCCGAACGACTCATGTTATGGATAGAATCGTGGCATAGTTTATGATAATATGTCCATATTGTATACACATGTGCCTCTTGAGATAGCAAACAACAGTGCAGGAGAAAGTTTTATTTTTCGTCACACCAAAAGCCATTTTTCATTTTTCGAGTGCCAAGAACGAAGTGTTTTGTGAAGCAACCACCAAATAAAAGATTTAAAATAATACCACCATTTTTAAAAAATACTAGACCACCTTACATGGACAATATGCCAATCGGGTTATCTTAAACCTTTCCGTCTATCCCTTGTAAAAAGACAAATTCCTGCCAAATTGGTAGAAAGTCGGTCAGATTTGAACTACAAATTGAAGATCTAATGCTCATGAATTTTTAGAAAAATTATTTTTAGTTTAAAAATATGCTATTGCATCAGAGATCCACTATAAGTTTAGCAAGGCTCAGTCCCAAGCTAAGAATCTTCATGCCCACCGTTTTAACCATAGTTTAAAACGGGCACAAGAAATTCAAAAATGATGCAAATAATGTAAAAATTTCACGTGGTGTCATATTATGTGACAAATTGCAAGAAAAATATCAAACTTGGAGTATTGCAAATATCTCAAAAAACCTTTTCAGAAATGAGCTATCATGTTCAAGGTTCCATGATTTCTAGACCATACGACTAATGTTATGACTAAAATTGTGGCATAGTTTATGATCATGTGCTCATATTATGCATACATGTGCATGTTTGGATGGAAAACAATGTTACATGATGAATTTTTCCTTTTCGTCGCACCAAAAAGCTATTTTTCATTTTCTGAGTTTTAAAAACGGTGTGTTTGTGAAGAAATCACCAAATAAAAGATTCGAAAATGGTACCACCCCATGTTTTAAAAATACTAGACCATCTTAAACCTTAAAAATGGTACCAACCAGGTGTCTTAAACTTTTTCATCTATCCCTCATAAAAAGATAAATTCATATCAAATCGGCAGAAAGTCGATTAGATTTGAACTACGTCACTACAGGTATATGATCTAAGCTAATTTTTAAAATATTATTATTTTAATCAATTCTAACAATATTATACAAAATTTGAAATTTTGGATTCTAGCACGGATACGGTACACGGTGCACCGGTAGGGACTAATCGGTGTACGGTACACCAACATGCACAAAACCACACACACATGTCTGAGTAAAGAAATACAACTAAACATTGATTAGTACTTATCGGTGTAACAACTATGCTAGAATCCAAAGTTCTGAATTTCGTGTAGTATTTCTAAATTTTATTTAAAAAGTGTACTATTTAAAAAATAGCCATGATCTATTGCTCATGATTTTTTGGAAAATCATTTTTAGGTTTAGAAGATGATATGAATGTCATACTTGGATTCCTCTCATTTTTCTAATCGATTTAAACATATTATTTATCAAATTCCGGTTTACAGATTTAAAATATGCCGTATTAAATAGAAAAGGCCAAAAAGAATATCATTATTTGAATTCAATATTATTATTACTTATTCATTGTTGTTTACTTAAGTATTTTTTTAATTCAAAAAAAATAAAGAGGTGTGACATCACGCTCTAAAGGTTAATAGGATTGATATGATAGTATTATCAATAAGGTATAATTTATTTCTTAGAAGCTCATCCCGAAGAAACGGAGAAGTTAAGTAGTGCGAAAATAGGGGACCAATCGAAATCCAACAATTTTAAAAAGTTGAAATAAAAGTGAAGAATTTTTTTTAAAAAAAAAACCGACGGTGTAGCCAGACGTGTCTAAGGCCCAGTTCTTTTGAGGGCTTCTCCGAGAAACCGCCCTTCCCCATCTTTTTGAAGAAGCCGGTATAAAAAATTTACGAGCCTTTCAAAATAGTTAAGTCTAAATAAATTTGGAAGCCTCGCAAAAATTTTGAACCAGCTTTTCCAAGAAGCTGGGGGTAGGACAGCTTCTAGGAGAAGCTGCCAAAAGAACTGGCCTAAGTGGGTCTTTGGCATCTAACAGAAGCCCAATCATCTTATATTCACGAACAGAGATCGATAGCACGGAAGAAGTAGACAAACACAACACTTCCGTGAACGGACAGTACGTTATCCAACTACCATGTTGCCCGCCCGATCAATCAATCATTCCACGTGCCACGTCCATTTCTCCCCGATGTCGTACGTGGTCGTCTGACCCAACCCAACCCAACCCAACCCAACCCAAATGTATCCCTGATCTGTACGTTCTGTGTTGCGCACGTACCGGTGCAACAGACGGCGGCATCCACACGGTCGCCCGCGCTCACGACAAATGGGGAATGTGGAGCCGTACCCACGTACCCTAATCCATCCATCCTGTTAATATATATCCTCACCGAGTCATGGATCGGCACGCATCGTAAAAGCAGGGAGCAAAGACAGCAAAAAAAAAACGACACGCCAAGGAGAACGAGCGGGGCACCGCGACCACGACCGCGCTCGCGACATACAATTTGTCCCGCCGCCGTCTCGTCGCGAATCTCCATCTCTCTCTCGCTGCCATCGCGGCCGTCGGCGATATATGCCGCCCGTTGCCGTCGCAAGAACTAGCCTCTGTTTTTCCCTAATCGCGTCGTCAAGCTTTCCTCTCGCCCCCCTCCCTCCCCTACGTCCACGTGAGGCGTGGCTCCTTTCCTCTGCCTTTTCTCTTCCTTTCCCCGTGCTCCTGCCTAATCTGCACCGTGACCTCCCTCACATTTCTCCTTCCCTCGCCACCTGCCCACCCCCCAATTTCACAAACTTTCCGCCGCGACATCCGACGAGCCTGGGCCATTTTCAGCTCCGGCGATCTTACCGCCCGCCCGCCCGCCCGCCCGCCCGGCCGGCCGGCCGGCCATGAAGTTCACCAAGAAGTACGAGACGTACATGAGGGGGATCAGGACGAAGGAGGAGGAGCTCCCCGGCGTGGGGCTCAAGCGCCTCAAGAAGATGCTCAAGAAATGCCGCTCCGACCTCACCTCGCACTCGCACCACCAAACGGCATCATCCTCGGAGTGCGCCGGCCATTGCTCAGGTGAAAAAACCACGACCATTTCTTTTTTCCTTGAACACAAACCACGACCATTTCGGTTCCATTTTTTTTATTACTATATACTTTTGTGAGTTCCTTCCTTGTGCCAATTCTGACCCGCCCATGCTCGACTCGTTCGTGCTCCGTCTGGAACGTTTCATTCCCCGACTTCTCTTGTTCTTTCTGAATAATATAATAATATAAGGTCAAATTCCCGGATTCCACCTCTGGCAAAATGACAAACCTATAACAGAATCACAACCTATCCGGTCACTGTCGGCGGATCAGCTTGACAAATTCTGCGTGCGTAGCTACACCGTGGTTGACTTAGGTGCTGTCCATCATGTACTAGTTTTCTTTTTTAGAAAAGAGCCATCATGTACGTAGTTGACATAGCTGCAACTGCATGTTCTACTATCAGTTCAAAAAACAGAGACCAGCCCGTAAGTGCATTTGATGATTGATTAAGAAGTCGTGATGCACTCCATTCTATTTCTACCCGTAATTGGTCCATGGTACGCCAGTTAAATCCCGCCCACGGGTTGGCAATGGCAACGGTGATGCCGCTACGCTCCCACCACCCACCGAAAGAGCCATTCCACTTACTCTCTGAAAACTGGATACCCCTGCAGATTCCTTTTTCAGATGAACCAACCAGTACAGAGTCCCTTGCTTAAACAAATTCTACTATACCCAAAAAGGGGAACCAACCAGTACAGAGTCAAGTATGCTGTGTTCTTTGCTTCGGCAAGGAGCTTCTTGTGATTGGTGCCTCCGTGCCTCTATTATCGTTACAGAAGTTGCCCGCTACTCCGACTTTGGGGCAAACTTTATTTGTAAATTCTGCGAAGTGCCGACAAAAAGAAAAAATAAACCATGGACGGTTCAGCTGGCACTGCAAATACTTCTACTAGTTCATTCAAGTGGCGTTTATATTACTCCCTATGTTTCAAAATATAAGATGTTTTAGGTTTGTGAAGAAAAAGAATCTAAACTTGTTTTAGTATATAGGTTCACTCAACTTTAGGATGAATCTACACATTAAAACAAGTTTAGATTTATTTTCTTCATAAACCTAAAACATCTTATATTTTAAAACGGAGGGAGTACCTTTCATGGTTCGATTGCTGACAAACTGTTAGTAACAAATGCTATTATGCAGTGTGCGACGGGAGTTTCTTCCCGTCCCTTCTCGACGAGATGTCGGCCGTCGTTGGCTGCTTCAACGAGAAGGCCAAGAAGCTTCTTGAGCTGCACCTGGCGTCAGGTTTCAAGAAGTACGCCTTGTGGTTCACCAGCAGGTGCCACAGGAGCCATGGGCAACTGATACAGCAGGGCAAGGACCTGGTTACGTATGCGATTATAAACGCCGTGGCGATGAGGAAAATTCTAAAGAAGTATGACAAGGTATATGTATGGCCTTAGACTCGGATGGGGTCCTGCTTTTTACTTTAAGAGTGAAGAACACAGCCGTTTAGAATATTAACAAAAGGAAAGAAAAATACAGCCGGTTAGACTCGGATGCTCCTTGCATTTCTAATAACAGCTGGATATCAGAGAGTAATAAACCAAAAGAATGACCAAAAGCATCTACTTTGCAGATACATTATTCGAAGCAAGGGCAGGAGTTCAAAGCTCAAGCCCAGAGCCTGCACATTGAGATACTGCAATCCCCGCGGCTGTCCGAGCTAATGGCTTTCTACATGAACCTGAGAAGGAGCAAGAACAACGAGGCCGCGATGGAGCTCTTCGGTGACTGTTCGCTCACATTTGACGATGACCAGCCCACGCTCTCATGCAACCTCTTTGATTCTATGCGTGTTGACATTAGCTTGACATGTTCAATTTGCTTGGTGGGTTTGCACTTCTGACATCTAAGCCAATATCATTTTAGCCTTGCAAATTGTCTTGCTCAGTGCGCAACCATAAACTAGGTAATTTATTAACTTTGCAGGACACGATGTTTGATCCCGTCGCTCTCTCCTGTGGCCACATATTTTGCTACTTGTGTTGTTGTTCTGCTGCATCTGTGACGATTGTTGATGGGCTGAAGTCTGCACACCACAAGTCAAAGTGCCCTTTGTGCCGTCAGGTATAAATAACTACATCGGCTATGTGGACAGTTGTTTGTGAATGACTAGCCGACTTGACCTAATTCTCATTTCAGGCTGGGGTCTTTCCTAATGCTGTACACTTGGATGAGCTGAACATGTTACTAAGTTATAGGTACGTGTACACCCTGACTAGTTCTCAGTGAACAAAGAAATGACAGAAAACAAGAACACTTTTCTGTCTCTTGCAATTGGTTTATCAGTGCTGAATTGCTGAACTATCAACAGTTGTCCAGAGTACTGGGAGAAGAGGATGCAGATGGAGCGAGTTGAGCGTGTTCGCCTGGCTAAGGAGCATTGGGAGTCTCAATGCAGAGCATTCTTAGGCATCTGATGGAACTTGTACTCTACTGGTAAAAATGGAGTTTCTCATCGTTGTTGGTTAGATCTTGCTTTGACGCAACTCCTTGTGTAATAAAGTTGGACCTATCCTGCCAAAATGAATTGGTCTGTAAAAATGGGAGGTCACTTTGTGCACCTAGATGTAAAATTGGGGTAAATTTGTAGTGATTATCCAAATGGAATTGTAAATATATTTATACTCAACCCAGTCAATTTGGCCAGTTTGGGTCTGCCATTTTTCACCAATGATTTGGGTCTGCTATCCAGAGAAAAGGTACCTGCTCTAACATGCACTGATGTACATGGTCTCCGCTATTATTCAAGGCAGCATCCTACATGTTTCTGCTACTTCCTGTCATGGTTAAGTGTGAATCCACTCCTTGAAGATTTATGTAAGTTGTTGGTCTGTGCTCACAAGAATACAAAACTAGGTCAAGTTACTCTAGAACTAGGATCAAATTCCTTTACAACGACAAGATTGAAATGCCCGAACGTTGGAACTTCTTACTAACATTTTTTTTCAAGAAAACACAAAGGACATGTGCATTTCGTTTCATTGAAAAGATAAAGGTTGGGTTACAGCCCTACTAAGAAGTTGATTACAGAGAGAAAGTAAACTAGTGCACGTCCCAGCCTCCCAGGTCACTGGGAGGACGACCGTGAGGCCATGAACGCCAGCCCTTGTCCGGAGTGCTGCTCATCCTTGATCATATCGGAAGCACTGGTGCTGACAGAGGGCTGAGCTCCATTGAAGATGCAGTCGTTTCATAAAGTCAATATCCGAGTTTTCTATTTTTTTTATTGTGATGAAGTCACTAAACAGCTAATACTGTCAGAAGAAAGCATCATGCCATAGGGATTATTATTGATGGATGTTATTTTCTTCTATCTAGAACACCAATTGACATTTGTGGATGTTGCAATAACAATCAAGATGAGCATTGTAATCACAGAACCTCATTACCTGCTTAACTTTTCACGATAGTGCATGCAATATAAAGTTGATAGAACAAGAAGTACAATTCATGTCGCCTTCTCTAATTCCAGATTTCAATTATTAATACATGGTTTTGGGGTAAGCACAGCACTCAACCTCTAAACTTGTATGCTAGCATCTCTATGTATCTCTTTTAGATTCCTCCTATTCTATCAAAATCAGATCCTAGATGAATAAGAATTAGAGATTTTACAAAATTGTGTTGGCATGGTGATTTACTCCTAGAGCTTATAATCACCACCACTCAAAGTTGCAGCAGAGAAATACTTCCTCGCATCTTTGCCAGCGGAATGCAAGAAGAATACCTCACATAGTAAAATGTCTGTATGTTGGTCATAAAGGGATCCTTCTTTACTCAGCTTTTAATCTCAGGATCTCCTTTGCTGTCCGCTTCCTAAAATATTCCATGTGTTCCTGCAAAGAGTAATTGATTTAGACAAATAAAACTACATAGTACCAGGTAAAAGTGTATGCCCACTATATATGGGTGTACGAGGGATTAAGCCTCATGTCAGCATGTTGTGGTTCTCAATTTGAACTTGACTTTGCATCAGCCCCTTTGGCAGGCCTATTCTGGAACCTGAGCTCGCAGAAGCTTAAGCACCTCTAAAGATACACTAATCGAGCATATTTAGTAAGTTAAAAGTATGAAGACCTCTATTAAACCGACCTGACCAAAAGATAGCCCGAGACCTCTGCTGTAGAAATCGATGAACTTGAGCATGAACATACCACAATCCCATCTATTACAAAAGAAGTTCAGTGTCAAACAAATCCATGTCTACTCATTGCCGAAGTGCAACACAGATTTTCAGGTAGAGAACAATCTGGTGTTGAAAATGCAGAAATGCACTGAGTGACGATAATTAGCACTTCATATGAGTTGTTCGCCACAACCAAAAGAAAATTCACATTCCTCAGGTCACAGCTGAATTTAGCCTATAGGCAGTGGAAAGGAAGTGTACCCATTATGTTGCAAAGGAAAAGGGTCTGGTGCTCTCCGCCAAGAACTAAAGTCTATCTCTATGTTAATCTTGTCCTTCAACTCATCGATAATATATGTAGCCTGACAGAAACAGAAAAACATAAGTTCATTTTAGCAAATATTGAAATAATCAACAAAAAAACTACAATTGCAACCAATGGATATACTTTAAATTACTAAATAATAATGTTATTTTCTGCTAGGTAAGTTAAACATGCAAACATCAAAAATGATGAATGATAAAAGATAACTCTGAGGTACATAGGTCTATAAGATACAGTAATATCATGATATTAACATGCTTTCCTGATGTACATCACAGAGCTAATCATGTGAATCACAGAAAGACACAAGTCATAGAATAGTAGTGCATTTTACTACGACTATGAACTAGCTTTGCCATCTACATGGAAAATCAAACCATGCGTACCACATGATTGGAGACAGTCACCTCAAATGTTATGCATAATCACTTGATTGTTAACAAACCATTTGTCACAAGTCATGAGAGAAGTAACTGGAGGCTATATTTGTACCTCTTGTCTCCTGGAGACAGTACTTCTAGTCTAAGATATCAGTTAAGCAGATAATATTTTATTTCAAAGACATCAGTTTAGCCTACCAGTATTCCCAGTACATCAAGGTCCATGCCACCAAGAGAATCAAGAAATTGATAAGTTTTTTCCTTCATATTAATAACTGCCAGGCACCAATGTAAATCTCTGTGTATTGGAACAAATATCTGCACACCAATATATGACGGTAAGTTGAACATGAGAAATGAACATGTAAAAGAGAAAAGGCTAGTAACAACAGAAGTGAATCCAGTAACAACTTACTTTATCACACTCCCAAAGCCCATAACCCAACTTATTGAGGCTTGTCCATCTTCTGACAGATTGATAGTCATAACCAGTTTTTCCACAAGCAAGCTGAACAACAATAAAGAAAGTCATGAAGTGTTCACTGTTCAGTGCTGGCTTCATGCTGAAGGTCATGACGACATGACGCGTGTTCAAAGAAAAAGTTCATGACGCGTCTTCAAAGAAAAATTTCATGACAGGATATCTAACAAAGAAGGTTACTAACACATAGTCAAATAGCAAGGGGATCTGACAATTAGAAAAGGAATGTAGCCCCTTATTGCATGAACATCATACAACAGTGACATATAGAATAACAGTATGCATTCTAATAATTCAACAAAGGACCATGAATTTACGTAACCATGAGGCATGAATAAACAGATCAAGGAGACTGGACATGTAGCTAGGGATGAATATCAAGCCAAGGCTTCAAGAGCCTTATCATAGAACTCGTTCGGCAGAAAGACAGGAAGAATACTCAATCTGTGAAGTACTAGAAAGCAAAGAATGCAAATCAGCTACCTTCTTAAAGAAGAATGTGTTAAAGAAGTGGCATTTTAAAAATCTTCTGGGTTCTCTTTCTGCCCTCTCCTTCAACAATTCTAGGTACAAATTGATGACCTGGAAAGGGCAAAAATTCAATACAAGATAAAGTCTTGGAACATCAAGCTCGTAATAATTGCAACATTATTTAAGCATATTCTTCAGGACGTTTTTCTTTGATGAAGAAAGTTCTTTAATATGGATATTCACCTCGTCGTTCAACCAACCACGAGGCCTCAAACACCCTAGTTTCTCTCTAGTAATCTCAATATTTGAAGGCTCGTGCAGAACTAATATATCTTTACTGCAAACAGAAGAGGAATAGTGCTTAATGGTGCTAACCAGATAAAGTAAAAGTACTGAATAAAATTCACTAAGCATGATTGCCAAGTGTACCTGTGACCACTATCACACAATAAGCTGTTTACTTCACTTTCTTCTTCATTTGTGAGAGGTGTAAATAATCCGTGAAGATCCTGAAATAGACAAGTACAAAATATGTGAGTTATACATGAAAAACTGTTGAAAAGAGTCATGACAGAACAGGTTGATGATAATGCACAAATTAATCCATTTAACATAGCTAGAGTTTCGAAAGCAGAGCTAACCCTTGAGGAGTGAAAAACATCCGGGTTTTTTTTTTTTTTTTGAGGAACCCAGAAACATTCACTTTTAAAGAGAGTTGCTACAGGTCATAGTGTCGACAAAAAATTAGCAATCAACCAAAGGAAAATTCTACTCCTACTAGTTTTATGGGTAAATTCACTCTAGCCAACAAATTCACAGATAGCTATAAAGAGCTACTTCTACGAGTCGTCTCAGTAAACGCCACCCAGGCGTGCATTAACCATTTTACTATGCATATAAGGAGGCCATGTTAATTTCTTCTTACGCCATGACCCATGAGATTAAAATGGCTACCTCTTCGGGCTTATAGCTCGGCGCCTCCTCCATTGTGATGTCGCCCTCATCGTCAATACCCCTCCAGGCGGCATTGGCACTGAGATCTCCAACCTCCCGCGGCCCCTCGACACTTCTCTTGTATCCCCTTAAGCCGCCGTTCTCGGTTTTCTTCCTCAGCAGTCGCGAGAGCGAGACCATGCCGCCCATGTCTAGCACGGTGGCCTTCCGGCGGCCACAAGGGGGCAACGCGCTGGACGCGAGGACGTAGTGAAGGAAGAATGGACGGAGGGCGAGGAAGTGGTGGGGGACGACTCTGCTGCTGCTGCTGCGGCAGCGGCGGCGGCGGGGGGGGGGGGGGGGGGGGGGGGGGGGGGGGGGGTTGGGGGGCGGGGTGAGGGGCGCCGTCGATGCGGCGCTTGTGGTGGTGGTGGGGAGCGGTGGCGAGGGCAAAGCGGAGACTGAAGGAGCGTACGGCGAGGAATCGATTGGGGCCGAGGGGGCCGCGGTGGTGAGTGGGGGACTTGGTGCGGTGAGCACCGTCGATGGGCCGCTTGCCGCGACGGCGGTGGGTTGCGGGTGTACGGGGCATAGGATGTCGTGGGGGGGCTAAGAATCCCAAGGGAGGGTGGTGGAGGCCGGAGGCGATGGGGAGTGAGGAGGCGGCGGTGGAGCTGGGGGTTTTGGGAGGCGGACGGCGCCACCGGATGCGAGGGATTTGAAAATGCGAACACGATACGGCACGGCGGCGAGATCCCCCAGCAGGCAACAATTCGATGTCGCATGGTGTAATTTGAGACGACCGAATATATCCATTTCCTCCTCAGGGAAAAGACCAAATTACCATGTGTTTGATATGGTTTAGACTTTAGACGTGACAGCTTTCTTTTTGAATTTTTTTACAAATATGTCCCCCTGCTATTTTCTATCGCCACATCTGCCCCCTTGTCGAAACAATTGTTAAATATATCCTGGCGGGAGGCGGAAAAGGCACCACGTGGCACCTTCCGCCAGGAAGTATGGCGGATCAGACAACCCGCCTTGGGGTATGACGGAAAGGACATGCCGTCCTCGGGATTGGCGGGGAAACGGGTTGGCCATGTCAGCGCGTGGCGGGAGGCATCTCTCCGCTGGCGGGAAATTGGCCCCGATATCCCACCATTTGCATCGGCGGGAAGTTTGCATGCAGTCTTACAACAGCTCCTGACTTGGCTTTTTCCATGCGAAGTGGGGGAGACAGTGATGCGACGACGCCGGCCGGCCATCTTAGGCTGGTCCTAATGGTAGTATCATACTACTAGTATCATGCATATGATACTAGTGTATGATATTATATCTCTAGTGCATTGTATCATATAGTACTCTCTTCGTTTCGGTTTACAAGTCATACGCGTATTTCTAGGTTATCAATTTAACCTATATAATTTGAATTATATAATATAAAAATTATATTATTGGAAAATACAAAGTCTAAAGTTTGCGGTGGTATATTTTTTGTAATATATACATCATACTAAATTGCTCAATTTGGCGACATAGAACTACGTGTAGGACTTGTAAACCGAAACAGAGGGAGTAGTATCAGAATAATGGTATATTTATTGATTTATAGAATCTCTATGTAAAATGTGTGTATAAGATTTACTTTCCATTATGATTTCTAGCTTTACGTGCTATGATACGGTATCTACCTATGATACACTAACCCCCTCTCCCTTCATTAATTATGGCGTCACATCAGATTTTTACCAAGTTGGCATGCATGATACATCTTATAATACTAGCACTAGGACCAGCCTTATCTTGTGCTTGACCGCAGGAAGCAGATACTACATGCAATCGCCAGCCATGCATCATGTATAAAATAAGTTGCGTATAGACGGTACTTAACCCCACGTGCAATCACAGCAGTCATACCAAATAAACAGCCTCAATACCACACTAGACTATTAGCTAATTAGTTCGGAACTCATAAAAACACCAACTATATAACGTATTTATAGTCTACGAAAAATGGTTTTATATCTCGAAAACAGCTCGGGCAGAACGGTGCCCATAAATCATGTTCACATATATGGTGGCTTTTCTTTTTGGCGAGAATAGACGAGACAGCCTTTCGTTGAACTATATGAAGTGAGTTTGCACCGTAAGAAAGTAATCATGTTCACATATATGAAAACAAAATCTGTTTGACAACACTAGGTATTGCAAGCTCGGTATTAGAGCATCTTCACATAGTACGATGCTTTCATAGCGTTTTTTTTCATCTAAACCGGATTTGGCCTAACTTTCATCCAGCGTTTTCAGGTCAAACCCGAGACGCTCGGAACGCCGGATGAAGAAAAAACGGAGTGGGTCAACTCTGTTGGCGAGACAACTCTATTTTTCACTACCACTCGCCTCTCCCGCGGCGAAGAGCTTTCCCCAACTGCCCCTATCGACATGTCGTCGCCGACGAAGCTCCACCAAGCCAAGCCAAACTCACGCCTATAGATAGATCTGCCGCCCTCGCCGCACTCTTTCCCCTTGGCCTAGGCCACCTTTCGCCGTCCCTCCTTCATCGTAGCCCGACTTAGCTCCGAGCTCCCGCCACCTTGCCCACCAAGTGTTCGGCGTTTTCCCCGTTCGGCCATGGACTCCGACAACAAGGAGATGTTCGCCATGGTGCTGGAGGAAGAGACCGCCACAGCCACCGAAGATGCAGAGCACATGCAGATCCTCGCCTCTCTAGCCCGACTATACACGCAGACTGTAGCACCGAAGCGTGGAGGATCGGCGAAGGGTCGCCGGAAGTGCAAAGCAAGGCAGAGGATGGAGGGCTACTACATGTTGTACGCGGACTACTTCACCAACGAGACGCTGCACGAAAAGGTTGTGTTTCAGCATCATTTTAGGATGAGCCGGAAACTCTTCCTCGAGACCGTGCATGTCATCCGGGTGTTCGACCCTTATTTTGTGTGCAAGAAGGACTACACCGACATGGTTGGGTTTTCCTCACTGTAGAAGTGATGCAGCCCGACCTACGGTCATTGCCACATCAAGGTCTCCAACTTATGTCAAGTCGTCATGGACTCCAAAGGTGAATCCTATCCTCTTTGAGATCCCACTTCCTATCCTATTGAATGGTATGCTACTTCATTCTCCACCCTATGACCATGATAAGTTCACACCAACGAGTACGGAGACGAGGGAGGAAGCCCGAGGACTCACGCCTGACAAGACGGAGACTTGGAAGAGGAGACGGAAGAAGCTCCAGCTGGAATCGGCGACAGGACCGACGAACCGGAACCACTGCCGGAATCTCCAGCAACAGCCCTGGTGAACCGAGCGCCCCGTCGGAATACCCAGCGCCAGGACCGGTCGACCAGAAATGCCACCAGAAACGCTTACAGAGAGCCTCTTTGGTGAGCGACCGGAACATCCGGCGACGACCGGAAATCCCGGCACCAGATTCGGCGCTGCCGGACCCTCTGCCGGAATCCACTGCCTGCGCGCGGATCTGGGTTTTATGCTCTGGAATATTCCCTTTTACTTACCCCTTTGCCTAGTTTATTCCCAAACTACCCCCTTGTTTAGTGGTTGGCCTATAAATAGAGCCTCCACCCCTTATGTATCCCTTAGGCATAGATGATAGACTAAAGACAACCTCCTTGTGTGGAATCTCTAGTTTTGCCTCATCCCCTTACAAGGGGATCGACTATCGTCATCAACCTCGATTGGACTTTGCATCACGCATCCATCGTTGAACAAGTCCTTGGAGTTCGGTGTCTCGTCTCCAAGTTGTCAAGACCCACCCCAAGGTGGTCTTCCCTCTCCGATGTGGATTTGAGGGAGCACGTTGACCGATCTTTCCTTGCGAGGATTCTATCGGACCAGTGGCCGCCATTCGGGAGCAATCGGCCTTGTATCGTGTGAGTTTTGCGTGTGTTCATCGTGTTCTTCGCGAGGTGTGTGTTCGCTTCAGCTACCCTCTCCCTTTCCCCTCGCTTTCCCATCGATTTGACCACGAGATCCGTGAAGATCAGGCCACCCAAGAGGTTAACCCCTATCATCTGGTATCAGCAGCTTTTGGTTGCCACGGATTCCTCATCGATTTGGTCTTTTCCCCATAAATTCAAAAATTTCACCAAAAATAGCTCCAGTTCATGTTTTGGATCGATCTGTGATTTGAGTGAGTTTTGGTAGGTTTTGATCCGTGGATTACTTGCTAAAATTATTGATCTACCTTCCTATGTGTTCCCATGGCCTAATTCCATCATTTGACCCTCTGATCTGAAGTTTTTCATTGAGTTTTTCCGTCAAAAATCGAATTTTCGCGTTCCTGAACTTGTTCTGGCGCCAGATCCGGCGAACCGGCGTTATCGCCGAAAATTCCGGTCAAACCGGACCCAGCGTCGGAAATTCCGGCGAGATTTCTGGTTCGCCGACCTGGTCGCCAACAGATTCAGCCCCGCACGGTTTTGAGCATAACTTTTGCATTCGAACTCGGATTTTGGTGTTCTTTAGCTCGTTTAGAAGAGGAGAAGGAGCTCTACATAATTATCCATGTTGTTCATGCTATCTACTCCATCCAAATTCCGTGAGCAAGGCGGAATCCAACAATAAAGGGTGAAGATCGTCGACGAAAGGTATAAACATTCCGCGACTTCTCCCCACTTGCATTCTTTTGTGAACTCCACTATCTTTGCGAGCAACAAACACCTATTAAGACTAGTTCCTCTTATGATTGCTTGGTCTATGCACATTTGATACCTTGTAGATTCCGAGCAAACGTTGTGAGCGCTATCTCATATAGTTATCTTGCATAGTTGTTGGCACAAGGAAGAGGCAAGTGAAAAGGAAAAAGAAAGAAATAAAATAAAAAGGAGAAATATATATAGAGAAAAAAGAAATATATATGTGCCTCATAGAATAGGAAGCGCAAGCTCGATGAACATCATATAGGTGGTACTTATTGTGCATATCTTGTAGCCCATCAATTTTATTGCAATCGAACTAGTGTCTATTATTGTACTTGTGTGACACGAGCTTATAGGCTTCGCTAGGTAATCATTTGGTTCTTAGCTCACTTTCTTCGTCGCACAAGTCCCATTTATTCCACTGTGTGTGTTTTCTTGTACATATTTCCTATCTTGTGGATTGACTTGTTTTGCTTTGTGATCATTGTGATTCTTTACTTGCCATTACAACATCTTCATTTTGTGAACCGTAGGGTGACACACTTAAGAGACATCGACACTATTTGGAACAAATAGTTTCTTGTCGAAAAGATTTACAAAGCGCAGGAATTTATTTCACTAGACACCGGAATTGTTTTGGGTGAAATTGTTGAAAGTGTTTATGCATGTGAAATAAAATACTAGCAATGGGTTTTATGTGAATGTTTGTCCATTAAATTAATTGACAAAATTCTATATAAACAAAAGGAGTTTTACAGCTCAAAAAAAAAAGGAGTTTTATTTAAAGAGATATTACATTAAATTTGGTGAAAATTTAATGGAATATGAGTGGGATTTTGAGTGGAGAAGTGAGGGGTCATCTTTATGTGAGTGGAGCTTCCTCCACATGAATGAAGGACGGGAGGGGCATCCTCCATGGTGCGCTGGCCATGGTGAGGGGCTGCCCCCTCCTCCTATAAAAGGACCCCTCTCCCCCTCTCATACTCACACCTCCTCGTAAAGGATCTCTCTCCCCCTCTAGTTTATCCCTCATGGTCTCGGACTAACGAGATACATGTTCCCGGTGGATTTTTGGCAAGAAAGAGTTGTTGCTTCAGCTGCATCGCTAGAGCGAGGAGGCAGAGGTTGCTCGGTGGTCTTGGACGTGTGTGCGAGCACGGATGCGCTGCTTATTTGCGGCGCTAGGACTTCCTCTCGATCTTGAGACCGGCAAGCATTCGTATACATTATCCACGAGTACAACCTCGCTAAACTTTGTTGGTCTACAAGGGTATGTTCTCTATGCATGTATATCCACATGTTGCTTGTATCTAGTAAAGGTCTTGGTATATAGTTGTTCCCATCGTAGGAATTTTTTTGTTTTCTATGTTGCGAACCCTACAAGCTGTGTTTTTGCTCCCTCCATGGAGCTTGACTAATGACAGATGGTCGTCGAGCCAGATCTTCAGCTCCTGCGTGGCGTCAAATTTCGGGTTGTCCGAAGGGATCTTGAAGTTCCTAGGCATCCGTGATTGTCGTACGACCCTGCTGAAGCACTTGGCGCCGCATAGCTCCCCGTCCTCATCTTCGGACTCGGTGGAGCACGCGCGCTTTGCATGTGACTCGTCAATCTTGTGTTGTGCGAGCTCGCTACGAGCGTCGTAGTTGCTGCTCCTGCGCCGTGGGCTATGGCGGCGTCCGGCAGGTCATGTTCTTCCTCCTCGGATAAGGGTGTGCATCTTCGAGTGAATTTTACCGCGGCCTTTTTCTTCGGCTCCACGGGTGTTTCGTCGTGGAGCGCAGCTCCGACAAGTCTGAGACCTGCAAGCGTAGATTTGTGGATTGCGTTTCTTAGGTCTCCCGCCGGTGGCGGGTTGGATATGAGGTAGGTGGTGGCCGCCATGACCATGGCTTGCAACGTCTTGGGAATGTCGTTGCCCTGCGAGTCCATCATCATGAAGGACATGTTGAGTGCCTTGGTAGCCTCGCGCCGCGCAGCGGGATCCATGCGTTCCAAGCGGGAATGATACTTGTGGTCGTCGTAGCCCTTCGAGGTAGAGCTACCAGCGGAGAGCGCAGCTCGCAGCATGCTCGACTTGTCAGCTGCTGGCCTGCACTTATCGAGCTCGCTTTGCTGCTTGATATGTCGATTGTGCTCCTCGATTAGGATCCAGTGATATCCCATCAGCATGTCACGGGGGGCGTCGATAGGTAGAGGGTGAGTGCCTCGCACGGCGTCGCGCACCCTCTCCCAATCCTCGTTGGAGATGTGGGTCTTGTTGCGGACATGGTTTATACCCTCGGTGCCTTGAGGTGTCCTATTCCCATTGAGATCTGGCGAGGGTGCCCCGTTTCCTCCGTTCTCGACATGGGGGTTGGGAGGCAGGGAGCGGGATTCGGCGGCAGCTCGATTCCATCGTCGACGTTGCCGTTATGGAAGGCTGCACACATGTAGAGATGGGGGAGGTCATTGCTCCTGCAGTTTTTAGATCCAGAACCGTAGGTTCCTTCATCAGTGGGGGGATCGCACAGATCAGAGCTGTAGCTGCTGATGTCATCCGAATCGCTTGTTAGCGACGTCGTGCATAAGGCGTCCATTGGTGGCACCCATGAAGCGGGCATGATTGATGGAGGTGGCTGAAGGGTTTCGCAGCATAGTAAATCAAAATTTTCTACGGATGCGAACGGGGAAAGCCAAGATCTAATCTAGGAGATGCAAACAATGAGGGGGGATAGATGAGATCTTCATACCCTTGAAGATTCGCACAGCGGAACGTTCGACGGAACGTGGGTGATGTAGTCGTACTCGCTTCTCCTCCTCGCGATCCGATCCGATCTAACACCGCAAGTGGCGATGCCTCTGAGAGATGCACACGTGCGGCACCTCGACGTCTCCTCCTTCCTCGGTCCAACAAGTGGAGTGGAGAGATGGATTGGATCTACAACGCGACAGCGCGGTGCAAGCGGTGGAGAGTTTCTGCGGTAGGGCTTCGCCTACATGCAGTCGGGAGGGAGAGAGAGAGGAGGGGCAGCAGGGCGGCTAGGGTTGTGGAGGAGGTGTAGGGGAGGGGTGCGCCCCTAGCCCTCTTTATATAGAGGGGTGGGCGGCCAGCCCTAGCCCCTCCCCCAATCCCTAGGCTGTAGGGATTCGTAGCATGGAAAACAAAAAAATTCTAACGCATACAAACAAACAAGCCAAGATCTATCTACTAGATTGTAGCAACGAGTCGATAGAATAACTCACCCTCGAAGATTCCAAAGTGTTTAACGAGAGCGGATTCTCGTGGGTAATGTAGTCGTACTCTTTTCGATCTCAAGATCGCGTAGACGATCCTTCCGGCGATGCGTTCCGGCAGCGCTCCCGCAGTCGGTCACACGTTCGGTACTCGACGAAGACCTTCCTCTCCCTTGTTCCAGCAGGCAGCGGAGGTTGTAGCACTCTCCTCGCGATTCCGGCAGCACAACGGCGTGGTACCGGAAGTAGAGGGGAGATCTCGCAGGGCTTCGCCTTAAGCCGGAGCGAGTATGGTGGAGTATGAGAGAGTCCTCGACGATCTAGGGTTTAGACACGCCGAGGAGGGGCTAGTGCCGGCGGCTAGGGTTTCACCAAGGTGACGGCGGCGAGTGCCCTAGGGCCGGCGGCGGCTTGGAGGCGGCGGCGGCTTGGTACTAGGGTTTGGAGGAGAGGATCTTGTGTGTCTCTAGGAGGGAGCCCTGCCCCTCCTTATATAGGTGGAGGGGCCGGCCGGCCAAGGGTAGGGAGAGGAGTCCCTCCCCAACTCGGCTTGGGTGGGCGCTGCCGGTTGGAGGAGGGAACTCCTCCCCAACTCGGTTTCCCCTTCTTCCTCTTTTCCTCTTTCCAAATTTAGCCGTTTGACTTTTCAAACTTGTTATTTGACTTTTCAAACTAGGATTTGAATTAATCCTTTATTTGGTTCAGCGATGACACTTAGTACATGATGCAATCATACCAACTTGATACAACACATTCATGTACCCTTCCCCTCCGGAGTGTCGGACATTTCGGAACCTTCTAGAACATTCCCGATGGAAACACCGGAACCATTCTCCAACTCTGAAACGGGACTTTCCTTATATGAATCTTATTCTTCGGACCATTCCGGATCTCCTCGTGATATCCCGGATCCCATTCGAGACTCCGAACAACATTCGGTCTCTTTCTCATCATTCCATAACTACTCAAAACAACGTCGAATCCTTAAGTGTGTCTCCCTACGGTTCGTGAATTATGCGGACATGATCGAGACACTTCTCCGAACAATAACCAATAGAGGAATCTGGAAATTCATATGGTTCCCACATATTTCTACGATTACTTTGCGATCGAATGAACCACTTACATACGATATCAATTTGCCTTTGTCTCACGATAGTTTACTTATCCGAGGTTATGATCGTCGGTATCTCTGCATACCTAGTTCAACCTCGTTACCGATAAGTACACTTTTCTCGTTCCCGTGATATGTGATCCCTTGTGAGCCAGTCACATGCTTGCAAGATAATTGGATGACATTTCACCGAGAGGGCCCAGAGTATATCTATCCGTCATATGGATGGACAAATCCCACTCTTGATCCATGTGTTTCAACCAATACTTTCCGAACACTCAATGCCACCTTTATAGCCACCCAGTTACGGTGTGGTGTTTGATGTCATCAAAGCATCCATCCGGTAAAGGTGATATGCATGATCTCATGGTCGAAGGAATTAGATTACTATGTATCAGAAAGCATATAGCAATTGAACTATTAAAATGACTTGATCTTTATGCTACGCTTATCTATAGGAGTATGTCCATCATATCATTCTCCTAACAATATGATCTTGTTGTTAATAACATCTCAATGTTCATGATAGGGAAACCATAATCATCTATTAACCAACAAGCTAGTATTATATAGAGGCTTTACTAGGGACTTCAAATTAAGTTTACAAATCACACAAGTATTAATGTTTCCTTGTTAATACTATTATAGCATGAATGTAAACATTTATCATAAACAAAAAGATATAATAATAACTAAATTTATTATTGCCTCTAGGGCATATCTCCAACAGTCTCCCACTTGCACTAGAGTCATCTAATCTAGATTACATGGTAATATACTGAACACCCATGGCAGTTTGGTGCTGGTCATGTTTTGCCCTCGGGAGAGGTTTAGTCAACGGATCCGCCACATTCAGATCTGTGTGTACTTTGCAAATCTTTATATCCCCATCTTGGATATGTTCTCGAATAGCGTGAAAACGTAGCTTGATATGCTTCAGCTTCTTGTGTGACCTTGGTTCTTGCGCATTGGCTATGGCGCCCATGTTATCACAGCAGATAGACATTGGGTCTAGCGCACTAGGAACCACACCTAGCTCTGTAATGAACTCTTTCATCCATATCGCTTCTTGTGAAGCCTCCGAAGCAGCCATGTATTCCGATTCAGTTGAAGATCTCGCCACAACGCTTTGATTTGCACTCCTCAAGCTAACTGCTGCACCATTCAAAATAAATACGTATCCAGATTGTGATTTAGAATCATCCGGATCGGTGTTCCAACTAGCATCGCTGTAACCATTAACAACGAGCTGTTCATCACCTCCATAAGAAAGAACCATATCCTTAGTTCTTCTCAAGTACTTAAGGATGTTTTTGACCGCTGTCCAATGATCCACTCCTGGATCACTTTGATATCTGCTAGTTAAACTAACAGCATATGCAATGTCGGGTCTAGTACATAGCATGGCATACATTAGAGATCCTATGGCTGAGGCATAGGGAGTCTTACTCATCCTTTCTCTATCTTCTGCTGATGTCGGACTTTGAGTTTTACTCAAGGTCGTATTGGGCAACATGGGCAATAACCCTTTCTTGCTATCTTCCATTCCAAACCTCTTTAGAACTTTGTCCAAATATGTACTTTGTGACAATGATATTTGGCGTCTCGATCTATCTCTATAAATCTTTATGCCTAATATGTAAGCTGCTTCGCCAAGATCCTTCATTGAAAAACTATTATTCAAATATTCCTTGACACTATTAAGAAGGTCTACATCATTCCCAATCAACAATATGTCATCCACATATAGTATTAAGAATGCTACAGAGCTCCCACTCACTTTCTTGTAAATACAAGCTTCTCCATAAGTTTGTATAAAACCAAAACTTTTGATCACCTTATCAAAATGTTGATTCCAACTTCGGGATGCTTGCTTCAATCCATAGATGGACCGTTGAAGTTTGCATACCTTGTTAGCATCTTTAGGATCAACAAAACCTTTGGGTTGCATCATATACAACTCTTCATCAATGTCTCCATTGAGGAATGCTGTTTTGACATCCATCTGCCATATCTCATAATCGTAATATGCAGCGATTGCTAACATAATCCTCACAGACTTTAGCTTTGCTACTGGTGAGAAAGTCTCATCGTAGTCAACTCCTTGAATTTGTCGAAACCCTTTTGCGACAAGTCGAGCTTTATAGACAGTAACATTACCATCAGCATCTGTTTTCTCCTTGAAGATCCATTTGTTCTCGACAGCCTTCCGGCCATCCGGTAAGTCCACCAAAGTCCATACTTGGTTTTCGTACATGGATCCAATCTTGGATTTCATGGCTTCTTGCCATTTATTGGAATCTGGGCTCATCATCGCTTCCTCATATGTCTCAGGGTCATCGGTGTTGTCCACCAACATGACACTCATAACGGGATCATACCAATCTGGAGTGGTACGAGTTCTCGTTCACCTGCGAGGCTCTGTAGCAACTTCAAACGAAGTTTCATGATCATCATAATTAGCTTCCTCTCTTATTGGTGCAGGCACCACAGAAACTTCTTCCGGTGCTGCGCTACTCGCAATTTCGAGAGAAGGTTCGATAACCTCGTCGAGTTCTACTTTCCTTCCAGTCACTTCTTTCGAGAGAAATTCCTTCTCTAGAAAGGATCCATTCTTGGCAACGAAGATTTTGCCTTCGGATCTATGATAGAAAGTATACCCAATAGTTTCCTTCGGTATCCTATGAAGACGCATTTTTCCGCTTTGGGTTCAAGCTTGTCCGGCTGTAACTTCTTTACATAGGCTTCGCACCCCCAAACTTTAAGGAACGACAATCTAGGTTTCTTCCCAAACCATAATTCATACGGTGTCGTTTCAACGGATTTAGACGGTGCCCTATTTAAAGTGAATGCGGCTGTTTCTAATGCATAACCCCAAAATGATAGCGGTAAATCTGTAAGTGACATCATAGAACGAATCATATCTAAGAGAGTTTGATTACGATGTTCGGACACACCATTACGCTGTGGTGTTCCCGGCGGTGTCAACTGCGAAAGTATTCCGCATTTCTTCAAATGCTCGCCAAACTCGTAACTTATATATTCACCTCCACGATCAGAACGTAGAAATTTAATCTTCTTGTTACGTTGATTCTCTACCTCACTTTGAAATTCCTTAAACTTCTCGAAAGTTTCGGACTTATGTTTCATGAAATAGATATACCCATATCTACTCAAGTCATCCGTGAAGGTAAGAACATAACGATAACCACCACGTGATGCTACACTCATTGGACCACACACATCGGTATGTTTGATTTCCAATAAGTCCGTAGCTCGCTCTATCATACCAGAAAATGGAGTCTTAGTCATTTTACCCATCAGACATGCTTCGCATCTTTCAAGTGATTCGAAATCAAGTGATTCAAGAAGTCCATCGGAATGGAGTTTCTTCATACGCTTCACTCCAATGTGACCAAGACGACAGTGCCACATATAGGTCGAGTTATCGCTCGATTTCAAACGTTTAGCCTCAATGTTATTAATATGTGTATTTCCACTATCGAGATTCAATAAGAATAGACCATCTATCAAAGGTGCATGTGCATAAAACATATTACTCATATAAATCGAACAACCATTATTCTCGGATTTAAACAAGTAACCGTCTCGCAATAAACAAGATCCCGATATAATGTTCATGCTTAACGCAGGCACCAAATAACAATTATTTAAGTATAAAACTAATCCCGATGGTAGATGAAGAGGTAGCGTGTCGACCGCGATCACATCAACCTTTGATCCGTTTCCAACGCGCATCGTCACCTCGTTCTTTGCTAGCTTCCGTTTATTCTGCAGCACCTGTTTCGAGTTACAAATATGAGCAACCGAACCAGTATCAAATACCCAGGCACTACTACGAGTACTAGTGAGATACACATCAATAACATGTATATCAGATATACTTTTCTTCTTGATGTTGCCGTTCTTCAAATCCGCCAAGTACTTTGGGCAATTCCGCTTCCAGTGACCTTCTCCCTTGCAGTAAAAGCACTCAGTATCAGGCTTAGGTCCAGCCTTGGTCTTCTTCATCGGCGTGGTAACTTTCTTACCACCCTTCTTGAAGTGTCCCTTCTGCTTAGACTTGCCTTTCTTGAATTTGGTGGTCTTATTGACCAACAACACTTGGTGCTCTTTCTTGATCTCCACTTCTGCAGACTTCAACATGGCAAAGAGTTCTGGCAACGTCTTGTTCATGTTTTGCATGTTGTAGTTCATCACAAAGTTCTTGTAACTTGGTGGTAGTGATTGGAGGACACGGTAAATCCCCAAAGCATTAGGAATCACAATACCCAAGCTTTGAAGTTTGTTTGCGTGCCCAGACATCTTAAGCACATGCTCGCTGACGGAGCTGCCCTCTTCCATCTTGGAGTTAAAGAACTTTTCAGAAGCCTCATAGCTTTCAATTGCCGCATGAGTCTCAAAGATCAATTTGAGATCCTCGACAATATCATATGGGTCTGAATTCTCAAACCTTCTCTGAAGCTCCGATTCTAAACCATACAAGATAGCACACTGAACTGTGGAGTACTGAGTCTTCCGAGTGAGGTAAACATTCTTTACTTCATCGGCAGCATCAACTGCAGGTGGGTCACCCAGTGGTGCATCCAGCACATAGGTCAAATTACCAGCTGTGAGGACAATCCTCAAATTGCGGAACCAATCCGCGAAGTTGCTTCCATTGTTTTTCAACTTTTCTTTCTCTATGATATGGCCTTTCTTCTTTGTGCTTCCGATCTCCATCTTCTAGCACGAACATGATCTCCATCATCACCGGCATTGCATCAAGGTCAATGACGCTGCTCCATGGTTGTCGTCCACCAGCTTCAACTATTACAACTACTTTGAATAGACACGCGGGTCTTTAACATAAATTAAAGACAACCATATGGCTCCTGCCGGTTGCCAACTTACAATAAGGAACATTGCATACATCAAATATAATCACAATCATGGCCATATCACATCACAGCACACCCCTGCAAAACAAAGTTAGACGCCTCTACTTCCTTTGCATGTTTTACGTGGTTTGGGGCTTTCAATAAGTGTCGTTCTAACTTACGAACATGAACCACAACATTGATACTAGTATTGTTAATCACCTGTTGTAAATTGGATCTTAACTATGCTAGGAGAAACAGGCACCCGCAAAGCCACTTATGCAATACAAGTTGCATGTCAAGCGTGGAGCAAGTCTCATGAACGATGTCATGTAAGGTTAGCTCGGGCCGCTTCATCCCAACATCCCGCAAGATTCAAAGTACACAAGAAGCAATCGACAATAAAAGCATCAACGCCCACAATGACCATTGTGTTCTACTCGTGCAACAGATCTACATATAGACACGGCTCTGATACCACTGTAGGGATTCGTAGCATGGAAAACAAAAAATTTCTACCGCATAAAAACAAACAAGCCAAGATCTATCTACTAGATTGTAGCAACGAGTCGATAGAATAACTCACCCTCGAAGATTCCAAAGTGTTTAACGAGAGCGGATTCTCGTGGGTGATGTAGTCGTACTCTTTCCGATCTCAAGATCGCGTAGACGATCCTTCCGGCGCTGCGTTCCGGCAGCGCTCCCGCAGTCAGTCACACGTTCGGTACTCGAGGAAGACCTTCCTCTCCCTTGTTCCAGCAGGCAGCAGAGGTTGTAGCACTCTCCTCGCGATTCCGGCAGCACAACAGCGTGGTACCGGAAGTAGAGGGGAGATCTCGCAGGGCTTCGCCTTAAGCCGGAGCGAGTATGGTGGAGTATGAGAGAGTCCTCGACGATCTAGGTTTTAGACACGTCGAGGAGGGGCTAGTGCCGGTGGCTAGGGTTTCACCTAGGCGGCGGCGGCGAGTGCCCTAGGGCCGGCGGCGGCTTGGAGGTGGCGGCGGCTTGGTACTAGGGTTTGGAGGAGAGGATCTTGTGTGTCTCTAGGAGGGAGCCCTGCCCCTCCTTATATAGGTGGAGGGGCCGGCCGGCCAAGAGGAGTCCCTCCCCAACTCGGCTTGGGTGGGCGCCGCCGGTTGGAGGAGGGAACTCCTCCTCAACTCGGTTTCCCCTTCCTCCTCTTTTCCTCTTTCCAAATTTAGTCGTTTGACTTTTCAAACTTGCTATTTGACTTTTCAAACTAGGATTTGAATTAATCCTTTATTTGGTTCAGCGATGACACTTAGTACATGATGCAATCATACCAACTTGATACAACACATTCATGTACCCTTCCCCTCCGGAGTGCCGGACATTCCGGAACCTTCTAGAACATTCCCGATGGAAACACCGGAACCATTCTCCAACTCCGAAACGGGACTTTCCTTATATGAATCTTATTCTCCGGACCATTCCGGATCTCCTCGTGATATCCCGGATCCCATTCGAGACTCCGAACAACATTCGGTCTCTTTCTCATCATTCCATAACTACTCAAAACAACGTCGAATCCTTAAGTGTGTCTCCCTACGGTTCGTGAATTATGCGGACATGATCGAGACACTTCTCCGAACAATAACCAATAGAGGAATCTGGAAATTCATATGGTTCCCACATATTTCTACGATTACTTTGCGATCGAATGAACCACTTACATACGATATCAATTTGCCTTTGTCTCACGATAGTTTACTTATCCGAGGTTATGATCGTCGGTATCTCTGCATACCTAGTTCAACCTCGTTACCGATAAGTACTCTTTTCTCGTTCCCGTGATATGTGATCCCTTGTGAGCCAGTCACATGCTTGCAAGCTAATTGGATGACATTTCACCGAGAGGGCCCAGAGTATATCTATCCGTCATATGGATGGACAAATCCCACTCTTGATCCATGTGTTTCAACCAATACTTTCCGAACACTCAATGCCACCTTTATAGCCACCCAGTTACGGTGTGGTGTTTGATGTCATCAAAGCATCCATCCGGTAAAGGTGATATGCATGATCTCATGGTCGAAGGAATTAGATTACTATGTATCAGAAAGCATATAGCAATTGAACTATTAAAATGACTTGATCTTTATGCTACGCTTATCTATAGGAGTATGTCCATCATATCATTCTCCTAACAATATGATCTTGTTGTTAATAACATCTCAATGTTCATGATAGGGAAACCACAATCATCTATTAACCAACAAGCTAGTATTATATAGAGGCTTTACTAGGGACTTCAAATTAAGTTTACAAATCACACAAGTATTAATGTTTCCTTGTTAATACTATTATAGCATGAATGTAAACATTTATCATAAACAAAAAGATATAATAATAAATAAATTTATTATTGCCTCTAGGGCATATCTCCAACATTGACCGGCGGCCAAGGAGGTAGGAGTGGGGGGGCAAGTTCCCCCCCTTCTAGAAGCTCCCCTAGGGTTTCCCTAGGGTTTGGCCGGCTGGGCCCTATGGGGCCTTGTGCCCCTGGCCCAATGCAGCCAGGGCACTCCCTCATAGGCCCATGCCCCCCTCCCGACAAGTGGGGCCACGTTGGTCCCACTCCGGAAGGTTCTAGAAGCTTTCGGTACAATACCGATTAACCCGAAACAATTCCGAACTCCAAAAACTTCATTGCCTTATATGAATCTTATTCTCCAAACCATTCCGGAACCTCTCGTGATGTCCTGGATCTCATCCGAGACTCCGAACAAAAACTCATAAACCAATTATCCAATCTATCCTAGCGTCGAGACACGTTAAGTGTGTGACCCTTCGGGTTCGAGAATATGCAGACATGATCTTCTATCAATAATCAACAGCGGGGTCTGGAAACCCATATTGACTCCCACACATTCATCGATGATCATATCGGATGAACCACGATGCCAGGATTCAATCAATCCCATATATATATTCCCTTCGTCGCACGATATTTTACTTGCCCGAGATTCGATCGTCGATACCGTCATACCTAGTTCAATCTCGTTCACAGCAAGTACTTTACTCGTTCCGTAATCCGATATCACTTTGTGATTAAATCCTTAACCACGTGCTTGCAAGCAGTGTTGATATCGATTACCGAGTGGGCCCGAAGTATATCTCTCCGACTGGAGGGAAAAATCCCATCTCGATACATACAACCCAACAGGTACTTTCCGATCACCTGAGAGACACATTTATGATCACCCTCTCATAGGATGATGTTTGATGACCTCAAAGCTTTCATCCGATACCAGGGAGTTGCATTATCTCATGGTCTAAGGAATACAATATTTGACATAAGAAAAGCTTCGCAAAGACGAACACGATGACACGATCTAATTGCTCCGCTTAGTTTGGGTATGTCCATCATATCATTCTTCCAATGATATGATCTCATTATTAATCGACAACTCATGTCTATGGTTAGGAAACCTTAACCATCATTAATCAATGAGCTAGTCCATAGAGGCGTACTAGGGACACGGTGTTGTTCACAAACCACACAAGTATTAAAGTTTCCGCTTAATACAATTCTAGCATGGAATATAAACTCTATCATGAACAAGAATTATAATAATAACATCTTTATTATTGCCTCTAGGGCATAATTCCAATAGTCTCCCACTTGCACTAGAGTCAATAATCTAGTTTACATCTGGCAACAATCTAACACCCATGGCACTAAGGTGTTGATCATGTTTTGCATGTGGAAGAGGTTTAGTCAATGGATCTGCGACATTCAGAACTGTATGTACTTTGCTAATCTTTAGATCTCCATCTGCTATATAATCTCGGATTATATGAAACTTGCGGTTGATATGCTTGGTCTTTGGATGATATCTTGGTTCCTTAGACAGTGCTATGGCGCCAGTGTTGTCACACAATATATCCAGTGGGTCCAAGGCATTTGGAACCACACCAAGCTCAGTGATGAAGTTCCTGATCCAAACTCCTTCACTTGACGCTTCTGCAGCAGCCATGTATTCCGCTTCTACTGTAGATCCTGCGATCACGCTTTGCTTGCAGCTTCTCCAGCTCACGGCTCCTCCATTCAAAATATAAACGTATCCTGTCTGAGATTTAGAATCATCCTTGTCGGTGTCGAAACTAGCGTCGACGTAACCCTTTACGACGAGCTGTTCATCACCTCCATAGACTAAAAACATTTCTTTAGTCCTATTTAAGTACTTTAGGATGTTCTTCATGGATGTCCAGTGTTCCACTCCTGGATCACTTTGGTACCTGCTCGTCAAACTAAGAGCATTGGACACATCCGGTCTAGTACACAGCATGTCATACATGATAGAACCTATGGCTAAGGCATAAGGCACTTTGCTCATAGCTTCTCTATCATTTACCGTAGCTGGACACTAAGCCTTGCTCAATATCTTACCTGACAACATAGGCACTGAACCTTTCTTTGCCTTATCCATTCTGAACCTTTTCAGAACTTTGTTTAGGTATGTACTTTGGCTTAAAGCTATCAGGCGTCTTTGTCTATCTCTATAGATCTTGATGCCCAATATATAAGCAGCTTCACCTAGGTCTTTCATTGAAAAACATTTGTTCAAATAACTCTTCACATCGTTAAGCATGTCAATGTCATTTCCAATAATCAATATGTCATCCACATATAGTACCAGAAATGTCACTGAGCTCCCACTCACTTTCTTGTAGATACAAGCTTCAGAGCAATTTGGAACAAATCCAAAGCTCTTGATCACTTGATCAAAACGAAGGTTCCAACTCCGAGATGCTTGCTTCAGTCCATAAATGGAACGCTGAAGTTTGCACACTTTATTAGCATCCTTAGGATCGACAAAACCTTCGGGTTGCATCATATACAACTCTTCATCAATGTTGCCATTGAGGAACGCAGTCTTAACATCCATCTGCCATATTTCATAATCATGAAACGCAGCAATTGCTAATAAAATCCGAATGGACTTAAACATCGCTACGAGAGAGAAAGTCTCATCATAGTCAACACCTTGAACTTGTCGGAAACCTTTCGCGACAAGTCGTGCTTTATAGACAGTAACATTACCATCCGCGTCCGTTTTCTTCTTGAAAATCCATTTGTTCTCAATGGCCTTTCGGTCACTAGGAGGGTCCACCAAAGTCCATACTTAGTTTTCGCTCATGGATCCCAATTCGGATTTCATGGCCTCTAGCCATTTCTCAGAGTCTAGGCTCATCATCGCTTCCTCATAGTTCGCAGGTTCACTGTCGTCTACTAACAAGACAGTTAAGACAGGGTTGCCGTACCACTCAGGAGGGGCACACGACCTTGTCGACCTGCGACGTTCAGTAGTAGCATCGTCCGAAGCTTCATGATCCTTATCATTAGTTTCCTCTATTGTTGGTGCAGGCGGCACTGGAACAATTTCAGGTGCTGCGCTACTCTCCAACTCAAGAGAAGGTTCAACAACCTCGTCTAGCTCTACTTTCCTCCCACTCACTTCCTTCGAGAGAAACTCCTTCTCAAAAAAGGATCCGTTCTTTGTGACAAACACTTTGCCTTCGGTTCTGTGATAGAAGGTATACCCAATAGTTTCCTTAGGGTATCCTATGAAGACGCATTTCTCTGCTTTGGGTTCGAGCTTGTCCGGCATCAACTTCTTGACGTAAGCTTCGCATCCCCAAACTTTAAGAAACGACAACTTAGGTTTAGCACCAAACCACAGTTCATACGGTGTCGTCTCAACGGATTTAGATGGTGCCCTATTTAAAGTGAATGCAGGGGTTTCTAATGCATAACCCCAAAATGATAACGGCAAATCAGTAAGAGACATCATTGATCGGACCATATCTAATAGAGTTCGATTCCGGCGTTCAGACACACCATTGCGCTGTGGTGTTCCGGGTGGCGTGAGTTGCGAAACGATTCCGCTTGCTTTAAGATGCGTGAGAAAATCATAACTCAAATATTCACCTCCACGATCGGATCGTAGAAACTTAATTTTTCTGTTACGATGGTTCTCCACTTCATTCCGAAATTCCTTGAACTTTTCAAATGTTTCAGATTTATGTTTCATCAAATAGATATACCCATATCTACTTAAGTCATCGGTAAAAGTGAGAAAATAGCGATATCCACCGTGCGTCGGAACACTCATCGGTCCACATACATCGGTATGTATGATTTCCAACAAGTCCGTTGCTCGCTCCATCATACTGGAGAATGGGGTTTTGATCATCTTGCCCATGAGGCATGGTTCGCATGTGTCAAATGATTCAAAATCAAGAGACTCCAAAAGTCCATCAGAATGGAGTTTCTTCATGCGTTTTACACCAATATGACCTAGACGACAGTGCCACAGATAAGTAGTATTATCACTATCTACTTTGCATCTCTTAGCCTCAATGTTATGGATGTGTGTTTCATCCCTTTCGAGATTCAGAAGAAATAAACCATTCACAACAGGTGCATGACCATAAAAGATGTTACTCATATAAATAGAACAACCATTATTCTCAGATTTAAATGAATAACCGTCTTGCAATAAACACGATCCAGATATGATGTTCATGCTCAATGCAGGCACATAATAACACTTATTGAGGTTTAAAACTAATCCCGAAGGTAAAACTAAGGAGAGCGTGCCGACGGCCATCACATCAACTCTTGATCCGTTGCCAACGCGCATCGTCACCTCATCCCTCGCAAGCCGCCGTCTATTCTGTAGCTCCTGCTTCGAGTTACAAATATTAGCAACTGAACCAGTATCAAATACCCAGGCACTATAACAAGGGCTAGTAAGGAAAACATCAATAACATGTATATCAAATATACCTTTGATGGTGCCAACCTTCTTGTCCGCTAAGTACTTCGGACAGTTGCGCTTCCAATGACCCTTGTCCTTGCAGTAGAAGCACTCAGTGTCCAGCTTAGGTCCAGACTTGAGCTTCTTCTCAGCAGGGGAAACGCGCTTGCCGCCGCCTTTCTTGAAGGGCTTCTTTGCACCCTTACCTTTCTTAAAGCTGGGGGGCTTGTTGACCATCAACACATGATTATCTCTCTTGATGTCCACCTCCACATCTTTCAGCTTAGCGAAGAGCTCGGTGATCGTATCAGTGGAACCAATCTTATTATGAGTAACTACAAAACTTCTGTAGCTAGGAGGGAGTGATTGTAGAACCCTGTCAATCTTGAGCTCCTCTAGAATCTTGTAGTCCAGTTGCTCAAGGCGTTGAGTGTAGCTTGACATCTTTATGGCATGCTCACTAATGGAACTCCCTTCCTCCATCTTGTAGTTAAAGAATTTCTCAGAGATCTCATATCTCTCAGAACGGGCCTAAGTCTGAAACATAGTTTTCAGTTCCTCAAGAATCTCAAAGGGCCCGAGATAATCTTCAAAACGATTTTGAAGGTCCGATTCCATAGCAAACAACATGGTGCTCTTAATCACACCATAATCATCTTTACGCGACTGATAAACAGCTTTCTCATCAGCCGGCGCATCTACAGCAGGAGCGTCACCTAGACTATGTTCATGATAACTAGGTCAATCTTAATCAAATTACTAGATGAACTCCCACTAAATTCAACATCCCTCAAGTTGTTTAGTGAACATGATCCAAATTCACCACACCTAATCCGATCTTCACGAGAAGAGTTGTGGTTTCAATGGTGGACAACAAAGTGTCGATCATATAATTCATATGACTCATGCTTAACCTTTCAGTTCATGTGTTCCGAGGCCATGTCTGTACATGCTAGGCTCGTCAAGTCAAACCTAAGTATTTTCGCGTGTGCAAAACTGGCTTGCACCCATTGTATGTGAACGTAGAGTTTATAGCACCCGATCATCACGTGATGCTTGAACACGACGAACTTTCGCAACGATGCATACATGGGGAGAACACAGTTTTATCTTGATCTTTAAGTGAGGAATCATCTTATAATGCTACCGTCGCGATCTAAGCATAATAAGATACATAAAAGGATAAACATCACATGCATATAACTTTATGTGACATGGTATAACCAATCTTCGTGCAATGATCTCCATCTTGTGTGTGCCAGCATGATCTCCATCACTCCACCATGATTTCCTCCACCACGAATAGCAACTACAACTATTGCTAACTACTTAGCGATAAAGTAAAGCTATTACATGGCGTATAAAAAGTTGACACACAGGTCATACACAATTATAAAGACAACCATATGGCTCCTGCCGGTTGTGTACTCATCGACATGCAAGTCGTGAAACATTACAAAACATGATCATTGCATACAACATATACATCACATCTTGGGCCATACCATATCACAGAAAACACTCCCTGCAAAAACAAGTTAGACGCCTCTACTTTGTTGTTGCATGTTTTACGTGGCTTATGGGAGTAACAAGCTAAGAACGATTCTTACCTACGGAAAGCCACAACGGTGATATTATGGTTGCCAAACTCCGGTGTAAATCCCATGACAACTATAGTGAGAGAAACTGGCATCCACCAGCCGCATGTGTGGAACAAGCCACACGTCAAGTGCAGAGCCGGTCTCGCGAACGACGTCGTGTAAGGTTGGCCTGGACCGCTTCGATCTCACTATCCCGCGTCATAAGAAGTACACAAACAAGAGGCTTGCAACAGAAAACATCAACGCCCGCAACAACCATGTTGCGTTCTACTCGTGAAACACATCTACGCATAGATCTAGCTCTGATACCACTGAAGGGTTTCGCAGCATAGTAAATCAAAATGTTCTACAGATGCGAACGGGGAAAGCCAAGATCTAATCTAGGAGATGCAAACAACGAGGGGGATAGATGAGATCTTCATACCCTTGAAGATTCGCACAACGGAACATTCGACGGAACGTGGGTGATGTAGTCGTACTCGCTTCTCCTCCTCGCGATCCGATCCGATCTAACACCGCAAGTGGCGATGCCTCCGAGAGATGCACACGTGTGGCACCTCGACGTCTCCTCCTTCCTCAGTCCAGCAAGTGGAGTGGAGAGATGGATTGTATCTACAACGCGACGGCGCGGTGCAAGCGGTGGAGAGTTTCTGCGGCAGGGCTTCGCCTACGCGCAGTCGGGAGGGAGAGAGAGAGAGGAGGGGCAGCAGGGCGGCTAGGGTTGTGGAGGAGGTGTAGGGGAGGGGTGCGCCCCCAACCCTCTTTATATAGAGGGGTGGGCGGCCAGCCCTAGCCCCTCCCCCAAGCCCTAGGCCGGCGGCCAAGGAGGTAGGAGTGGGGGGGCAAGTTCCCCCCTTCTCGAAGCTCCCCTAGGGTTTCCCTAGGGTTTGGCCGGCTGGGACCTATGGGGCCTTGTGCCCCTGACCCAATGCGGCCAGGGCACTCCCTCGTAGGCCCATGCCCCCTCCCGACAAGTGGGGCCACGTTGGTACCACTCCGAAAGGTTCTAGAAGCTTCCGGTACAATACCGATTAACCCGAAATAATTCCGAACTCCAAAAACTGCATTGCCTTATATGAATCTTATTCTCCGGACCATTCCGGAACCTCTCGTGATGTCCTGGATCTCATCCGAGACTCCAAACAAAAACTCATAAACCAATTATCCAATCTATCCTAGCGTCGAAACACGTTAAGTGTGTGACCCTTCGGGTTCGAGAATATGCAGACATGATCTTCTATCAATAATCAACAACGGGGTCTGGAAACCCATATTGACTCTCACACATTCATCGATGATCATATCGGATGAACCACGATGCCAGGATTCAATCAATTCCATATATATATATATATTCCCTTCGTCGCACGATATTTTACTTGCCCGAGATTCGATCGTCGGTACCGTCATACATAGTTCAATCTCGTTCACAGCAAGTACTTTACTCGTTCCGTAATCCGATATCACTTTGTGATTAACTCCTTAACCGCGTGCTTGCAAGCGGTGTTGATATCGATTACCGAGTGGGCCCGAAGTATATCTCTTCGACTTGGGAGGGACAAATCCCATCTCGATACATACAACCCAACAGGTACTTTCTGATCACCTGAGAGACACCTTTATGATCACCCTCTCATAGGATGACGTTTGATGACCTCAAAGCTTTCATCCGATACCAGGGAGTTGCATTATCTCATGGTCTAAGGAATACAATATTTGACATAAGAAAAGCTTCGCAAAGACGAACACGATGACACGATCTAATTGCTCCGCTTAGTTTGGGTCTGTCCATCATATCATTCTTCCAATGATATGATCTCATTATTAATCGACAACTCATGTCTATGGTTAGGAAACCTTAACCATCATTAATCAATGAGCTAGTCCATAGAGGCGTACTAGGGACATGGTGTTGTTCACAAACCAACACAAGTATTAAAGTTTCCGCTTAATACAATTCTAGCATGTAATATAAACTCTATCATGAACAAGAATTATAATAATAACATCTTTATTATTGCCTCTAGGGCATAATTCCAACAGTGGCACCTGCTTTGGGAGGCGGAGGGTACCGGTCTGACCCACCTGGAAGCAGAATCTCCCACACAACATCTCGAATCCGTCGCCTACGGACTCGAAATCTTTGCGGGTGGCCGGTGAGTGGGCGATGAAGTCGAAAGTGCCAAAGAGAAGGTGATTCTCCGTCACCGAGGAATCGAAGATTGCTCCGGATGGAACTGTTGGAGATATGCCCTAGAGGCAATAATAAAAGTAGTTATTATTTTATCTTTGTGTTTATGATAAATGTTTACATTCATGCTATAATAGTATTAACAAGGAAACATTAATACTTGTGTGATTTGTAAACTTAATTTGAAGTCCCTAGTAAAGCCTCTATATAATACTAGCTTGTTGGTTAATAGATGATTGTGGTTTCCCTATCATGAACATTGAGATGTTATTAACAGCAAGATCATATCATTAGGAGAATGATATGATGGACATACTCCTATAGATAAGCGTAGCATAAAGATCAAGTCATTTTAATAGTTCAATTGCTATATGCTTTCTGATACATAGTAATCTGATTCCTTCGACCATGAGATCATGCATATCACCTTTACCGGATGGATGCTTTGATGACATGAAACACCACACCGTAACTGGGTGGCTATAAAGGTGGCATTGAGTGTTCGGAAAGTATTGGTTGAAACACATGGATCAAGAGTGGGATTTGTCCATCCATATGACAGATAGATATACTCTGGGCCCTCTCGGTGAAATGTCATCCAATTATCTTGCAAGCATGTGACTGGCTCACAAGGGATCACATATCACGGGAACGAGAAAAGAGTACTTATCGGTAACGAGGTTGAACTAGGTATGCAGAGATACCGACGATCATAACCTCGGATAAGTAAACTATCGTGAGACAAAGGGAAATTGATATCATATGTAAATGGTTCATTCGATCGCAAAGTAATCGTAGAAATATGTGGGAGCCATATGAATTCCCAGATTCCTCTATTGGTTATTGTTCGGAGAAGTGTCTCGATCATGTCCGCATAATTCACGAACCGTAGGGAGACACACTTAAGGATTCGACGTTGTTTTGAGTAGTTATGGAATGATGAGAAAGAGACTGAATATTGTTCGGAGTCCCGGATGGGATCCAGGATATCACGAGGAGATCCGGAATGGTCCGGAGAATAAGATTCATATAAGGAAAGTCCCGTTTTGAAGTTGGGGAATGGTTCCGGTGTTTTCATCGGGAATGTTCTAGAATGTTCCGGAATGTCCGGCACTCCAGAGGGGAAAGGTACATGAATGTGTTGTATCAAGTTGGTATGATTGCATCATGTACTAAGTGTCATCGCTGAACAAAATAAAGGATTAATTCAAATCCTAGTTTGAAAAGTCAAACAGCTAGTTTGAAAAGTCAAACGGCTAAATTTGGAAAGAGGAAAAGAGGAGGAAGGGGTAACCGAGTTGGGGAGGAGTTCCCTCCTCCAACCGGCGGCGCACCCTCCAAGCCGAGTTGGGGAGGGACTCCTCTCCCTCCCCTTGGCCGGCCAGCCCCTCCACCTATATAAGGAGGGGCAGGGCTTCCTCCTAGAGATACACAAGGTCCTCTCCTCCAAACCCTAGCACCAAGAAGCCGCCGCCTCCATAGCCGCCGCCGGCCCTAGGGCAAACCGCCGCCGCCGCCTAGCTAAACCCTAGCTGCCGGCTTGCCCCCTCCTTGGTGTGTCTAAACCCTAGAACACCGAGGGACTCTCTCATACTCCACCATACTCGCTCCGGCTTAAGGCGAAGCCCTGCGAGATCTCCCCTCTACTTCCGGTACCACGCCGTTGTGCTACCGGAATCGCGAGGAGAGTGCTACAACCTCCGTTGCCTGCTAGAACAAGGGAGAGGAAGGTCTTCGTCGAGTACCGAACGTGTGACCGACTGCGGGAGCGCTGCCGGAACGCAGCGCCGGAAGGATCGTCTACACGATCTTGAGATCGGGAAGAGTACGACTACATCACCCACGAGAATCCGCTCTCGTTAAACACTCTGGAATCTTCGAGGGTGAGTTATTCCATCGGCTCGTTGCTACAATCTAGTAGATAGATCTTGGCTTGTTTGTTTGTATGCGGTAGAAATTTTTTGTTTTCCATGCTACGAAACCCTACAGGAACCGTCACGATCGCACGATCATAGTCCCTAGTTCCCACATACGGCGCCAATTGACGAGGGTTCGACTCGTCAATGCCCATTGTTATGGACTTGGGTTTTGAAGAAGATGGGATGCTAGAGATCGCAAGACGGTTAACAGACATACAACAAGGGGACACGAGGTTTACCCAGGTTCAGGCCCCCGGAGGGAAAACCCTACTCCTGCTTGTTTGTTCTTGATTACGGCGGAACAGAAGGTTACAGGGGGTGCGCAGATGCGATATGGCGTGAGGTGTGTGTATGAGTTGTCTAGGTCTTCCTCGCCGTGCCCTCTTGGCCTTTATATAGATAGGCCAGGTCCCGGGGGTAGGTCGAGTCGGTTACAAGTTATGGTTTCACCCTTGAATATTCTATCTATGGCTTGGTCGTGTTCCCCAATGAGTCGAACTTCTACTAGGCTTGGGCCACCCGGAGTCTCCTTGGGCAGCAAGTCTTCATGTGGGCCTTCCCTAGGCTGGACCAGGTATACCAATGTGAGGCACCCATAGGGTATATCCATGTCAGTGGCGTTCGAGGAGCATTGTGGCATCACACCTCTCCAACAAAGACGCAGCTTCTTTGGAAGTGAACTTCGGGATAAAAAACTCCGTGTCCACGTCCATCGGTTATCTCTCAACCGAATGATGACCCACAAGTATAGGGGGTGTATTGTAGTACTTTCGATAAATAGGAGTGTCGATCCCAACGAGGAGCAGAAGGTGCTGAACAGTGGTATGGAGCAGGAAATTCCTGTGAATACTTAGCAAACGGATTTTTAGTGGTTTTCTGACAAGGCAACAAAACAAGGTGCAAGTAACAAGAGTAACGAATAAACGGAGCAAGTGGCCCAATCCTTTATTAGCAAAGGACAAGCCGGTGGAAATACTTATAAGGACCAAACGTTCTCGAGGACACATGAGAATTCTGTCAAGTGCTTTCGCTTCAAATAACTAAGTACTCTTCTTTGGTGTTTGTAAGTGTTGTGTGGGTGAACCTGTGCTAACATACTGCCCTTCCTAGGACTAATACATACTTGTGATTAACCCCCCTGCAAACATCTGTAACTATAGGAAAGTAATTAAGACATAAATCTAACCACATCCTTAAACTCTGAGATCCTACACTCCCTTGTATAAAGGTGATCTAACCGGGGTTCAGGTTTCTGTCACTTCGGCAACCCCACGATTAGTAGCCAAATACACAATGCATTCCCCTAGGCCCATAAATGGTGAAGTGTCATGTAGTCGACGTTCACATGACACCACTAGAAGAATAGCACCACAACTTAAATACTAAACCATTGAATAATAACTCATCACAGATTCACTACTAACAACATGACTTCTTCCATGTCCTCAAGAACAAGACAAACTACTCACAAGACATCATATGGATCAAGATCAAAGATGATATGATAATGGATAACAATCTAAACATAAACAATAATCCAATGGTTACACTCACAAGCATCAACTACAATAGTAATCAACACCAGGAAAGTTTCCCCTAATGAACTAAGCAATATCCAACACAATTGTTACAGAGGGACGGAGTGGTGGTGCTGGTGCTGGTGGAGATGATGGTGTGGATGATGATGCTGATCCTGATGAAGGCTAGCTTTTTGACGGTGTTGATGGCGACGGTCTCCCCTCTCCGGGAAGGAATTCCCCCGGCAGAAATCTGTCTGTCAGAGAGATATTTCTCTCTCGGTGTTTTTCGCCCCCAAAGGCGGCGGAAATCTATCTGTGGTCGCTCCCCCAGTATTAGGGTTCCGTAGAGAAGATATATGCGAAGGGGCGGAGTCGGAGGCCGGGCAGGTGGTCCACACCTACCCTAGGCGCGGGGTCAGGTGGGCACGCGCCTAGGGGGTGTGGGCCCCCTGAGGCCCATCTCCGTCCCTCCTTCTGGCTTCCTTCGTCCTCTGGTAAAATAATATGTTTCCATATTTTTATGGTATTTTTCTGATCTTCGCGAAATTGCACCAAAACGCCTTTTTTCCATCAGAATCCAGACTCCGGGAGTCCATCCTCCAAGAATCATCCAACATGCACAAACCAATGAAAAAGCCATAAGTAATACCTCGTAATAAGACAAATATCAATTAATAGAGGTAAATTATGATATAAAAAGGTGATGCAAATTGGGCGTATCACCGAACCCTTTTCTTATGCATTTTACATTGTGATAGCCTTTGTGCTTGAAGTATTATATCTTGCTATCACCTTGTTGCTTGTATTGCTTAGCATAGGTTGTTGGTGCACTTAGGTGAACCTAGTGGTTAGGTTTTGTGCTTAATAAATTAAACGTTAGTTTTATTCTGCGTTTATTTGAGCCTCAACCGTAATAATTTTAAAAGCCTATTAACCCCCTCTAGGTGACGTCCATTGCACTTTCAGGGTGAATAGGCTTTTTGTTGGGGTTTCGGGCAGAAAATCAAAAAATTTACTACAACGGATCGCCCCAATGTCCAAGATCTATCTATGAGTAATGCAGTAATGACCGAAGGTTTCAGATACATACCCTTGTAGTTCGAAAGCAGTTAATATTCCGAGAGGAACGTGGTTAAAGTAGTCGTGCTCGTAGCCGACCTCAAGGTCACGAATCTCCTCGCAGGTCACCCCTTGCTCCATCATCATGCAGCAGTCCGGATAACGACATCGCAGTGCCCCAAGTGTTGCACCTCGTAGGTTTATACACATACAGTGTACAACGAGAACATCCATCTCCCCGATCATGACGGGAGTAGATCTCCGGCTATGGAATCCCTGCAGTGCAACGGCGTGCTGCAGATGCGTCGTCTCTTGCGTGAACAGTCCTGGGTTGTGCCAACGCATGGAGGCAACTAGAGGGAGAGAGATTGGAGAGGAGGACGAGAGCCCCAACTCATGGGATCTTTCGTATTGGTGTGTTCTCCAAAGGGGAGAGGGGGCCTCCTTATATAGTGGGGGGAGGGGGCAGCCTTGCCCCTCCCCAAGCCTTCCAATCGGCGGCCAAGGTGGGAGGAGGCGGCGACCAAGGGTGGGTCAGCCCTGGGGTGCCCCAAAACCCTAACCCTAGGCTCCCTAGGGTTTCCCCTAGGCGCATGGGCCCTTAGGGCCCACCCGGGTGGCTTTCCCTCTTCCAGTTTCCCTCATGGGCCCTTTTTCCCTAGGAATTTTGGCCCATTAGTGGAATAACCATTTAAATCAGATTTTAATATTATATTTAATATTAATTACATTAATTAATATGTAAATACATATTACCAAATCCGATTCGACCCGAAACACCTTTCGGTTCTCCTTCTATATCCTCCGAATGTCTTCAGAACATCCCGGAACAATTCCGGTCCTCTCACCGGAACTTTTCCGGTTTCCTTTCTTTCCCCGGACAACTTCGGATCTCTCTCCTCAGAAAAATTCCGTCTTTCTATTTCTCATCTATGATTCCAACTTACGGATGATCTCAAGCTCGCCAAATCTCCATGGAGAACTCAAACCTATGCAAAAAATGTAATGGCAAGTCCTTCACTCCCAAATTCCAACAAAGCTACAAAAGATATTGGGGGAATAAGGGAGGAAGAACATAAGAGGAGAACACAAAACTCTCCAAGACCTAGATCCCAATGATTTCTTCACAAAGAAGGGATTTGGTTTAGGGGAATTGTAGATCTAGATCTCCTCTCACAAATACCTCAAAATATGCAAGAATCAAAGGAGGAGGAAGGGGATAGGGAAATCTCTTCAAGGTAAACAATGCAGGATAGAGAGAAAGCCAAAAAACCATGAAAAGAGCTTATATCCACGAAGGGGAAGAGGATCTCCTTTTAAAGGGCTCCCAGATCTGACCGTTTGGGCATTTACAACCCTCGCCGGAACTTCCGATGGGAGGCCGGAACTTCCGGTGGCACCCAGCCAATGGTTAGAAAACTGTGGTTCGAGAGACAAAAACGAGCCTGGCCGGAACTTCTACCGGTCCACCAGAACTTCCGTTGAGGCCGGTACTACCGCCAGAGATTCCAACCGAAGATCCGACAGATAGAGCATATAAAACAGAGAGGTTATAGTACATGAGCGGAAGTGGAACCAGAAGTTCACCCGGTACTACTGGCGGCAATTAGGCTCGAGCGGAATTTTCGGTGCAACTTCCGGTACAGACTAGTGTTGGAAATATAACGACATGTCAAAATATTGGGTATCACCGAGGGAGAAAATACCATGAATATATATGTGATGTATCTCCCAAGGTGTGGAGCTGGAAAACTCGCAAGATTAACAACCACAATAAGATATGCAAGGGAAATCCTTATTTGATGAACTAGAGCTTGTTATGATGATAACCACAAGCTTTAGACCCTCTCATGGACAAGAACCAACTGACAACCAAGAAATATGATGCTATGTATGCAAAGGTTTGAGATCTCTCCGAACGATGCGATCGAGACACCCGCTTGAGAGCCCCTCTTGATAGAACAGCTATCTATCCCAAACCCGGTCTCTCAACTAACAACACGAGACGGTAAAAGAGAAACCCTATCAAGATCATACCTTTGTATTGAGCATTCCACTTGATCTTGATGTAGACCGTCTTGACCTTCTCAAGATGGAACACCTTTCTTGATTGCTCTTGCTCGCTCTTGCTTGATGAAGGCTTGCAAATTGCTCCCCCATACTCCATGAGGAAAACCTCTTCTTTGAACTTGTCTTCGTCACTCCATGAACACGAGGATTGAAAGCTTCAAGCATGAGATATCTTCTAGAGAAGGCGCATCTTCAGCTTGCCCTTCTTTATCCCATCTTAAGAGTTGATCCGATGAGATTCAACTCATTGCACTTGACTTGATCAATCTTCAAGCTCCTTCTTTCTTTTCTTCATCTTTCAACTTCGAGGCCAACACATGGCCCAAGCGATGCCAATGGACAAACCTACAAGTAAAACTCAATTTACACATTAGTCCATAGAGATTGCCATTAATTACCAAAACCACACATGGAGACATACATGCCCTTTCAACATGCTTACAAACCAAATTATAAAATGACATGGTGGCAAAAATTACAGTACATAAATGAAAACATAAGCAAGTCTGACTAGTAAGGCTTGACAAAAGAAATCCGAGAACAAACCACTTGCACATACTGATCACACACTCTATAGTTTTCTGTTAGTTATCACCAACCTAGACAATTCTAAAATCTAAATCTCTATTATGTAATCATAAACGCGTACATTGTAAAAATCCTTATAAATATATTTAAAGAAACTAGAATAGATATAGTTTATGAACACACAATAGTATCTCTACACGGCACCAACTAATTTGTTGACAAATATGATTTTGTCTTTTTATATGATATTCTTTTATTTATAGGAAATACAATTCATAAGTGTAGTCTTTACTATTATTTTTAAAGATGGGAGTGCCTGGTGTCACACTTTAACAAATTACACTAGAACTGCCACTGCCAACAAACTTTCTAAAACTCTCCCAACTGAAATACACACTTATCCATGCAATCCCAACAAACTCTCTCTCTCTCACACACACACGTACACACGAACATGTACATTGCCCAACAACCCAGGCCCGTATCCAGAGCATGTTTTTTTGCATGTTATATCCGGAGCACTCATACAAGGCCTCAAAAATACTGGGTTCCCAAAAAACTTTAATCCTTGAGTAAGCATTAGGTAATACAAAAATCTGTAGCATTTACTCATAGGAATCTGCACGCGGGAGAAACTTTTGGCATTTAGTGGTAAATCTAACGTTGGGGAGTAAATAGAATCTCAACTTATTTGAGTGACTATTATACGATGGTGATATGAAAAAAAAATCATTGTGATTGCATGTTAATGCCTCTACCAATGTTCCACTTTGGTGTCGTCTCTTAGCACTTCACCTTCGATTTATGTCTACATGGCGCATAAATATTACCGAGGAGAGAAGATAAATCATCTCATATCTAGAAATGATCTTCACATAATCGAATACATATAGCTTCAAATATTTCATAAAAAATTCAAACCTGCCGTATCCGGTGTCACACATAAAGAAATTACACTCAAATTTCTACTCCACACCTCATATTTACTATGAAATTAAAATCGGTGGTGTCACACTTCACGCTAATTCATACCAAATGCCATCTAAAATCTATGCATCTCTCGTCGAGTCGTGTTTCTGCCTCAACCGCCGTGATGGGGATATGCCTACCGGGGTATACCCAGCAGGACGTTTCCCGCCGGCCCAAGCCGTCAGCGAGTGGGCCTGCAGGGCGGCGACTGGATCAAGACTTGGCGTGGACTCAGGCGACTGGAAGCTGAAGGCCCAGAAGCGTAGCTAGGCCCAGTCGGACTAGGTCATAGGACCTCCGAATCCTTAACCAATTCAGTTATAATCTGTAAACCCTAGCGAGGTGAGCCTATATAAACCTCCCTAGGGGACGCATAGGGGTACGTTCCATCAGACACCCAAGCGACTCGCCGCCTAATTATACTTATCATCAATGATAAATCACTAAAAGATGGTATAGAGATATACTAACACGATAGAATATAGAGAAGTACACAGTAATATTTGTTAGTATAAATAGGCGGAGTCTTTTTCCTGACCTCCACAAATGGTGTTGAGGCACACATCATAACTAATGCAAAGGCTTGCTCCACCATGTCATAGGAATTTGATCATGGAATTGGATTAGATTAGTTACATTATGGTTTAGTTATTGTATAGCAGGCTTGTTAAAGTTGTGTGTCAAAGAAAAACGAGATAAATAACCAATATCAAAAGGAGAATAGAATTTATTCAAATTCAGTCTTATGTTTAATATAGAACACTAGTGACAATTATATGAAAGAAGACAACAAGAAGTTTTTTTGTTTGACTGATTTGTGTAAAATCAGAGATATTAGCTCATGATCAAATGTTAATATGTCCTCTAGAAAATAAAATCGTCTTAGTCTCCACTCTAGATTACTCTTAAAGGAATTTCCAATAGTACGGGGTCCTCGTCTTTTAACTCTCATCACACAAGTTAAAGTCTATATGGAGGGCCAAAAAACCGAGATAAATGTGATTCATTGCACTTAAACATGATATCAATGTTACATGCAATACATTTCATAACTCTGCACAAAAGAAAAAAGAAACAAAGGGAGAATGTGAAATATATGGTTATAGACTAGTGTTGAATACATACTGTTGAGACATGTGCGTGTAGTGATGTTGGTCAATGGCATGAATGTCTTTATGTGTATACTTAAAAATGAACTATTGGAAATTTTCTAATTTACTGACCGATGAAACAATGTCATTTGAAACGCAATGACCAAAACTATTGAAATAAAGCTCGCAATCGGTGGAATTGGAGCAATTGTGGATGGAAACAACGACATTTTTGTGGAGCACGCAAAGGGGACATGACACGACCATGCACAAGGAGGAGGACGATGTGAAGTAGGTAAAAGGAAAAGGTGCAGTTGCGAGGACGTTAGGGATGGCTATAAAAGCTAGGCTTTGTTTGCATGGGAGTCCAATTGATTCAAGTTGTCTATGATTATTCAACAAAAATGGGTCGTGAATCGCAAAGGGATTAATCGGGCATGTATCTAGATTTGCTTCAAGTTGAAGGGGCTACCTGATGGCTTCTCTAGTTCAAAGGATTTTTATAGCAATTTTATAAGATTTCAATCCATATGAATTATGCAAAATTCCTATGCATTGTTTTAACGCACTACAAATTCAATAGGATTCCTAGCAAGAGCTTCTTCCTGAAGTCTCAACCCATAAGCCGTTCCCGTCTCTCCCTCCCCTTCTGCTTCTAAGCTCCTTCCTCCAGCGACCGAGCCTCGCCCGTGTCCCCTCCGCCGGATTAGCCAACTGGAGGTGGGAAAGGGGAGGTGCCATGGCAACATATTCCCATGTTATAGCCAACCAAAGAGACCTTAAATTCCATTTTAAATTTACATTTTCCACTCCTTGCACTTAGAATCTCTAAATACCACTTCACATTTTTTTTCTCCATTTGCCCCAAAAATCTCCAACAATCATCAATTCGTAATCAAAGCTCCACACAAAAACCGTCCAACCCCGTCCGTCCGATCGTTACCGCGACCATCGTCAACCGGCACGGCCCGGCAGGCACCACCCGCCGCTCGCCTGCTCCCACGTGCCGTCCGTGCGGCCACCCATCAATCCCTCTCTCCCCCCTACGCCTCCCGCTCCGCGCACTCCACATCGGCCTCCCCCCACCCACCACCGCGCCTCCGCGCCCACCAAATGTCGGACGAGGACGGCGCCGGCGCCGGCGAGCAGCTCAGTGACGACCAGAAGCGGGAGATCGCCGTCTGGTTCCTCGCCAACGCCCCCACCGGCGAGATCCACTACGTCGCCAAAGGCAACTGCTCTCTCCGCCCCCATTTGATCCCTGCGCGTAATTTAGGCAGCCGCGTGTTCCGGCCGTGCGGTCTGTTTGACCCCCCTTTCCTGCTCGAATGCGTGCAGATGTGCGCGCGCTGCTGCAGGACGAGGCCGTGTACGAGGCCGCGGCCGCGGAGGCCTACCCGGAGTACAACAAGGCGCACCTCGTCTCCCTCGAGCTCCCCGACCGCAGCGGCGATGTGAGTATCTCTCTCTCTCTCTCTTCCGAGCGAGCTATGAGCGGCTTATGTGCTTTGACTCTCTGTATTCTCATGTATAACGTCGATTATTTTGGAAGTGATATTTATGTTAACGATAGGTGGCAAAACCAGCGGTTAAGACTCCACGAATCTGGCCTTTTAGGCTAATTTTCCGCATTTCCCAGGATTTTCTATGCCTGGGAAGTGGGAACTGATGAACTGTACTGTCTCTAGAGTTGAGGAACATGAACGTTTTGATAGATCTCTCTTTGACCACACAATAAGTAGAACAGGAGCATTCTCTGTTGGATTGGCCACAATTTGAAATGCATGTTTTAGATAAAGGGAGCATATACACATCAAATCAAAAGTGAATTTCCGTTTTCATAACTGCTTTGGGAGTGTCCTTATCGGCTGAATGTTGAATTGTCGTTGTGTGATATATGCCTGCAGATAATCATCACAACTTATGGGGAGCTTGACAAGAACGACTATATTGATCCTAGGACTGCCCAAGTTGCTACCGTGGACCATGTTAAGCAGGTAGTGTTGAAGGATGTGCCTGATACTGATCATGTTTATTTGACTTTATCATGCCTATTACGAACAATATTTAACACATGAGAAAAGCATAGTAAGTCAGTGACTACTGAATAAATATTCACTCATCTTAGAGAGTAGTGTATGTAGAAGTTGCATACACATTTGCGACATTCATGCCTTGCATCTTGAGCTTGATCGTGTTACTATTTTTACACTTCCAAGCCTGAAGAATTGCCCAGTTCATGTTTGGTTCCTCTGTCACCCATTTTGGTAATTATGCTGTGCGAATAACATATTTAATGATGAATATGGCATATGGACATGATATGTGTATAACTCTACATAACTAAGTTCAGAGCTGAGCTCTTCTTGTAAATGATCCACTCTTTCTCTTACTGGTTTATATAGTTTCAGAGGAATTAATCTTGGTAATGATACTGAATAAGCGTATGTCTAGAACCCAGATGGATTTACTGGACTTGAATGGGTTTCTTATGATATTATCTTCCATGAAATAGCTGAAAAGCAGAAACATGAAAAACGACTTCTCAAATCTGTCTCAAACACTATATCAAACAAGAGTACCAGCAGTATTGTGGTTCGCTGGTTAATATTACTCCACAAAATTGGATATGGGATTTGGTTCTCACTTTCTTCTTTTATGAAAAGATTAGAGTTCCTGCATTGAATTAATTCATTCAGTTTTGTGCTCATGTGCAAAGACTTGTACAAAATTGAGGCCTGCTTTAGACGAGGAGCTTCCTTCAGCATATATTGAGGAGTTTAGGTATATTATCTCTGCTACTTTGTATTGATCATTTCTTTCATTGCCCGTATTATATTGGTAGTGAATAATCTGTACTTATTTATTTCATACAGGTGTGCTATAGATATTGAATTGTCCAAATATGTTTGTGAAGCTTATCCAAAAGGTGTGTGTGCCGTTTATTGTACAAGCGGAAAAGATATAGAGGAACCAGGCGCTGATTTTGGTTTAGCAGTAGTTATTTCGGCTGCTAGACGCAGCCCACAAAACTTCTGGTATGTTTTCTGATTTGTGTCTGTTACCTCTATGTTGTTATAAGCAATTTACCTTGTTTACTTTAATCCTGCACCTATGATCAGTGACTTTGGTCTTGGTTATGATGGCGCTTAAAGGTTCTGTTGGTCTGGTTTTTGCACTGCAGTTTCCTTTTATTTTCAATTCCTTGTCGGCATAGTTGAGATCCCTACTTATAGTGTTTCTAGAGACTTTAGTTTTTATCATAACATCATTGTATTCCTTTAGAATCTACTTCCAGGACGCAACTTTTGATTGTAGATTTGGTGCTTCATGGTTTTTCGTTTCTGACCAAGAAATAATCATAGCTATACTATTTATCATCTGCTTAGAATACATTGCTATTTGTTTAATTGTACTTCCTTAAGATTTAGTACGTGTGCTGTATCTGAACACCTGTTTCACATAATCTGTCACTAGAACACTCAAAGTATGCTCCTTATAGGTTTGATCTTCTTATCATTTAGTGTCTATCTGATGGAGGCAACTTAATATTGTATCATCCAGCAATGGCAACTGGCGTTCTGTTTGGACTCTGGAATTCAGTTATGCGTTTCAACTTGTTGAAATTAAAGGAAAGATACAGGTTAGAACCTTTGCTTAACTGAAGCTAAAATCATGGTTAGTTAATGTTACTGTATGTAAAGTTAGTAACTTCTGTATTGTAAGGATTGCTTCTATGGTCACCAGGTAGGTGCTCATTATTTTGAAGAGGGAAATGTGCAGCTGGATACTGATGTTGATCGCAAGGACTCCACACTAATGCAGGTTGGTTCATGCATTTTTTTTACCTGCGTACTGTATCGTTGTCTTTTTTTTTTCTTTAACCTCACAGTGGTACAGCACACACTGATCTGAGATACATTTAGGCTAGAAACTACTACATTGGCTCTTTCTGTGCCCTCAATATTCGAATTTAAAGTTTGTTTGCAGAACTTGGTGTTTCACCACCTTAAACATGGCCTACCAATTAAATATGTTCTCAGGCTCTGAAGCTCTCTATTTGGTTGTTGCGTGGCTGCTTTAGTTCTTTGCTTGTACTGCTGGATCCACTCTGCAGTTATTATGAACTGTTGGGAAACTTTGTTCTATCCTTTGATAATATAGTTTTCTTGAACTCTCCTGCACATGTAGTTCAGGACCTTAGAAATGTCATATTGACTTTACCATGTCCGGTTGGTGCTTGGTGGTTTGAGTTGGACAGACCCATGTGGTTGCAGTTGCACATGCTATATTGATGCAAACAGTTCCTACTCAAACCTAAGCTTTAGGTATCTATTTGGGAAATGATGAACGATGACCTAAGCTTTAGGTATCTATTTGGGAAATGATGAACGATGGCATATTTCCTCTCCCAGATTTTACTTTGCGTAAATAGAAATGCCAGTCGCAAGTTCACCTCATGACAGGCATTTGCTGTTTCCCCTCTTAGTTCTTTTCTTTTGTAGCTGGTTGTGGAGTTTGTGTGTCCGCACCGTTCACATTTTGGGAGGATATATGTGTATCCTTTTGTCATTGACCCACTTTGATGTGTCATAGGATCTATATTTATTGCGCTGCCTTGAGTATGCTTTTGGATTTATAGTCATGCTGCTGCCTTCAGTATGCTTGAACCCCTATTTGTTTCCTTTTTTCCTTTTTATTTATATATCTTTGTCAGGTTTAAAGTTTTAACCATGCCTCTAACGTTATATTTCTTCTGTTTTCAGACGCCTGAAGACACTGCAGTCTCAGTAACTAACATCATTCGCCATCAGGAGACAGAGTATTTTTCGTCTCTTGAGGTTGGAACCTATCTGTTGTTTACTTAATCCAATCGGATGTTAACGCACTGAATAATTTTATTTTTGTTTATCTGAGCACAGGAATCATATTCGAAACTGTCGGACGCAACGTTCAAGGTACACTGAGGCAGTAGTAAATAACTTCACGATTTACGTGATAGTTATGATGCTGGATCACTGCAGTTATCTTTTACCTATCCTTTGTTCTGCATAAGTCAAAGCTGATCATGTCTCGCTCACAGGATCTTCGGAGGAAACTTCCGGTTACCCGCACCCTTTTCCCATGGCATAACACTGTAGCCCTCACCCTTACACGGGACCTCGCCAAAGAGCTAGCGATAGGGAAATGAAGTTTGTGGGGGTTCAGGTTCTCTAGGTAGATTCGGATGGATTTTTTTAGCTCCATGCAATTTGCTGTTCTGTAGACTGTACAATTGGTATCCTGTAATCAGAAATTTTCTTCTTTTGGTCTATGTACTTCCACATATCAGTGTAAATCAAAAGCATGACCTTTTTTTGTGGAAAAGTGGCATTGCGAAGTATATGTTCGTTCCAATTATGTTCTGCGTCACTTGATGTGAGATATTTGTCTCTTTTTAGCCTTAAAAACAGTTTGTGTGTATCATTTGTGTTTTGCAATGAGAATTATATTTTATTTCAGATGACCTAAATTCGATTTATCATGTATGTAGAAAATGTTATGACCGACAAAAGATGATGTAAAAAACTTTGTCCCACGAAAATTCACTAGCCTAAATTAGGCTTTGTCGCTTTTTTTTTTTACCATAAATATGCATTCGAATTACTAGTTTGGCAACTGTCCAATCAATTTTCTACTCCAAACAATTGTCATAGAATAATTCACGGAGTATATTTTTTCTGTGGCCGAAGAATTGTTAGGTCAAAATTTGGCCAATCCAAACTTCTAGCTCAGGAGCAAAGAGCATAGCAAACTTGGTCAATGAATTTTCAGAGTTGTCGGAAAGAAAAAAACCAGGAGCTGCATAGCGTTCAGAAAAAAGGAGAAAGAAGAATATGCACACCAGGCTGTTCTGGGCCATACAATTCGTTACCCCCAACGGATAACCCAGGCCCATACACTGCCGCCTAAGGCCCGTGGATACCTATAAACCCCGAAACAACTCCTCTTCTCCTTCCTTTCCGCCGCCTCCCAACCCAAACCCCGAGCAACTTTAGGGTTCGCCGCCATGGTAAGTCCCCTCCGCCTTCCTCCCAACGCCGCCGTCCAGGCCTCTCCGTGCTCCCACCTCTTCCCGATTCCATCCTCCCTGAGACCCCTCTATCTTCTCCCTCTCTGGTTGTTGTAAGATTTTGTTTTTCTGAATTCTGTGCTGATTTCCCCCTGCGTTCGAGTTGGCTGCAGCCGCAGGGAGATTATATCGAGCTCCACCAGAAGCGCCATGGCAAGCGCCCGGACTTCGAGGAGCGCAAGCGCAAGAGGGAGGCCCGGTCGGTCAAGAAGATCTCCAAGGATGCCCGCAATGTCTGATGCGATATACTCCCCTTTTAGATATGTTTTCGTGTGCTTCTGCTTGCTGAGCTGACGCGTGTGTGTTTTGGTCCGTGGGCAGTTGCTTGGTGCTAAGGGGAAGAGGTTCGCCAAGAAGCGGTATGCCGAGAAGGCGCAGATGAAGAAGACGTAAGTGCTCGTTTGATGTTTCAGGATGACTGCTTACTACTGCTCCACTTGATATATATTGATAGTATGCCTAGGATTAGGAGCAATTGCCGTGTGAGATGATGTTTCAGTACTTCTGCAGTTGATGTATTGATACATTTTAGAATCAAAGGGGCAGCAACCCCCCTGCGCCGTTGCCCCATTTAGATAGATGATGTATTAGTAATGTGAATCGGGCACACTTGAGCGTGAACAATAGTTTCCTAGTGACATAGAATCTGCGTATCTGGTTACAATTATGGGGGGCTTACTCGAAATTTTCTTTTACAGCCTGAAAATGCATGATGAGTCAACTTCCCGCCAGAAGGTTGATGATGATGTCGAAGAGGGCGCTCTACCTCCGTATCTGCTGGATCGTGATCAGACACAGCGTGCCAAGGTATAAACACTGTTCCTACCATGTACTGCGACACACGACATCTTTTTGTTGCATTGCTTGCTTATTTCTTGTAATGTGTAGGTTCTCAGCAACACAATTAAGCAAAAGAGAAAGGAAAAGGCTGGAAAATGGGATGTTCCTTTGCCTAAGGTAATTATCAATGCAAACGGTCTTTGTCTGCTTATCTGCGTAATCGATGGTTTCCCACTTGACTAAATGTTGTCATAATTTATCTTGTTTCAGGTCAGACCTGTTGCTGAAGAAGAGATGTTCAAAGTTCTACGGACTGGAAAGAGGAAAAGTAAGTCATGATTAGATTTGTTAGGCAACCTAGGTTACTATTTGTAAATTGTGTGTGTCATGCTTCATATGAAATATATTCATAATTCATTGGCAGCTGTTACCCATTTTTGTTCAGATGTTTTACTAAAACTGCAGTATGCCGCAACGCAATTGATTAATCTGCTAACTCTATTTTTTTCTGAAGTTGCTTTTATGAACTTTTGGTGAACAGCTGATACAGTTTCTTCTCCACTGAGCGAATAGCTGATACAATTTCTCCTTATGCAGCCAAGCAGTGGAAGAGAATGGTAACTAAGGCCACCTTTGTTGGTCCTGGATTTACAAGGAAGCCACCAAAGTATGAAAGGTTCATTCGGCCCACTGGTCTGCGTTTCACCAAAGCTCATGTGACCCACCCTGAACTGAAATGTACGTTCAACCTCGACATCATTTCTGTGAAGAAAAATCCTAATGGTCAAATGTACACTTCTCTTGGTGTTATGACAAGGGGAACAATCATTGAGGTATGTTATCTGTGTGAAACTTTATGTTTGCTGCATTAATATTATAGCCGATATACCCTTTGCTCTATAAGATCTCCTTACCTACTGGTGCTTACATACAATAATAAATTTCACTCAGGTGAATGTCAGCGAACTCGGTCTTGTCACCCCTGCTGGAAAAGTTGTTTGGGGTAAGGCAATCGTTAAGAATAGTTCAGCTCTTTTTTGCTCTTCCCTAAGCATAAAACGTGTTCCATTAACCAATGTTTCTTGCTTGTGCAGGTAAATACGCACAGGTTACAAATAACCCGGAGAACGATGGCTGTATCAATGCTGTCTTACTTGTGTGAAGCTGTTATGCAATTCTAGTTAAGGTGACGTGGCACGGTATTTGTATCCGGTCCAAGGAGGGCACTTTTGTTTTGTTGGCGTTCCAGTTCATGCTTGTCTTGGGATACCCACTTTCCAGTGTAATATCAGGGTGCAACAGTCTTCTCCCCTTAATGTAACCGGCTGTAAAATCTGAGCTATAGAACAACCAAATCCATGAATGAAAGTATCCTCGCACAGGTTTCCATGTTCGTGTTATGTCCTTATTTTATTACTAGTACCTCTGTTCCATGAGCATTTTTTAATCTATTTTCAGAAGTGCAAAATGCTACTCTCCGTTCTAAAATAAGTGCCTTGTGTTGCATGTATCTACACACTAAAATGTGTATAGATAGATGCGAATCCAGACAAATCTAAGTCACTTGTTTCAGAACGGAGGGAGTGCCAAGTTAGCACTGCAAATTTGTTACTCAGCTCGCATCAATGTGCTCATTATTTTTGCAGTTCTGAAGCAATGCAAACATTAAAGTTGACTATGTATTGTTTGAACACTCATGCCCTAGGATAACGAAAGTGATACTGGTCCCACTGGGTTCTACAGCCAAATGAATTTCTCACGACCTAACTGCCTTGGGCAGTAACTGCCTCTGGGCACATTCAACCCAATAAACATATGAATCCGTCTCGAAAATAAACAAACACTGGAAAATAGACGCTAGACTTGCTAGCAAATGACTACTGCTTTCTTGAGTGCATCTGTTACAAATGGTACACAAATGGTACAACACATTTGATGTTTGCTTTCCAGAGAGGAAATCATTTGGCAGGAATAAATTAATAATCCTATGGACTGATGTCAGCAAATGAAAATTCTATCTGCTGGAGCTGCGTTGGCAACATTCAGATAATTGACATCAACAGCAATCTCTCCGAAATCATCTGCAGGGTAATTCAGGGAACAGTTAGGCTATCTATCCTTTAGGAAGCGTTTGTGTCACAGCGGTACGTACAATGACAAATCATACCTTCATATATTGTTCGCACAATTTGAACATAGTCGGGTATCATATCCTGATAAATAATCCCATCAGGATGTGCATCCAAGACGACTAATACTCCTGTATGATTACAAAATTTGGACCATGAAAGTCAGTCAAGACCTGCAAAATGGGAAGCCGTTTGTGCAAGCCCTTAAAAAGGAACAATGCAGAAACATGAACAATTTCTGTTGAATACAGTAATTAGCTTAACAGTCAGAGTACTTGGTATCGGCATACCTGATGCTAACCAAGCTTTTGTCTCATTAGATGGCAATGGTGCTAACCAAAGAATATTGCGTAAGTTCATAGAATCATCATATGGTACATTAGATCCTGTTTAAGACAGTGAATTGTAATCAAATGTACACACGGTGCAAAAAAATAAATTAGATTGAGAGTTCATATGCATCTGACTTAAATCATACCAGCCTGGCAATATCCCAAATTGTATGGGAACAATTCCTTATCATATGCTGGATATTCCTTGGCATGGAACCTGTTCCAGAATAGAATCATCATGGCTATACCTAACAGTTAACACACTGTCGCTTCCACTTACCAATCTAAAGGTGTAAATGTTATACAAATTTATGTTACAGATACATACTTAATATTTGTAGTGGCATATCAGGGACTACCTTTTCACCATCCTATAATCAGTATGCTTACTCCTACTGTCCTACCTAGTTAACTTGACTGGCAAAAGCTTAGAAAGTCACATCTCTTTTTTTCCTCCAGAAGGCATCTATTTTCCAATTTAAATATGCAAACAATCCATCTTACATTGCAAGTCCATGTTGGCATGGTACCGAAGTCAATAGATTGTGACCCTACCAAACATGTCCAGATCATAAAAATGTTCTGTAATAATTACTAGAAGTTTGAACAAGAAAAACTGAGTAACACTTACAGAATCCCAACCCTTCCTGTTCCAGATGCCAGGAAAAGATGCCCATGAAACAAATCATGCCGAGTCAGTGATACATTTAATCCAACCGATGGTCCTCGTTCAACAATCAATTCAAACAAAAACGCAAAGTATGAATTGATTTCCTGATCATAACACAAACATGTAAACAACACCGAAGGTATAGGTAAAAGGAATGTCAACTAAAACTTGATCCAAAATCGGACCTCGTCGGCAAAGCGCCTTCCGTAGGGTGTTCTTGTGAGGTGGCATTTGTTCTTCTGTGATCCCTCAATATCAGGAACCTAACACGAATATCATGGTAGATTTTATTAGGGAAAGAAGGGAAAAATCCAGGCAGTAAAATTGAATAAAGCCAGTACAATAGTATCTAGACGTTGTAGTCAGTGGCGGAGCGTGACTGAAATATAAGTATGGGCCAAATTGTCAACCATGAAGATAGTATGGGCCAATCAGGCCAAATCTTTTTGATGATACACTATTTACCAAAACTGGTTGGTTAAATAGGCTAATAAAAATGAATTTCGGATTGCTAAGACTGGGCCACCACCCAGGTTGGCCTCCAAGACGCTCCGCCCCTGTTGTAGTATGCAGTACATACTACAAAGTGCAATGCAACAGCGAGTGGCAATGCCTTTCCCAATTCCCAAGTACAAACTCCAGGGAGTACAACTAACTTCAGCTCAGAACAACACCCTATCTCGTTTCAAAATCATCTAAACTAAACCGAATTCTCCTCAGGCCACAGTGGAGCGTAGGGTTTCCCATGTAGGATTACTCCGTATCAAGCAGAGCCTGGTGTTGCGTCTCTCAAGATCTCAAATGGCATCCTCAGTTCCTCACCTAAACCACCCAAGACCACCGACGGTGCAAAAATTACATACCTCTCGGAAGCAATTGAGCAACAATGAGCACTCACCGGAAGCATGGTGGGGTCAAGCATGCGATGGATCGCCCCAGGGTCGCCCCCGGAGTCGACGGCGAGGCGCGCCAGCTCCATGATCGGCGCCGGCGGCCACATCACCATCTCGTCCGCCTCTGCCGCATCGCAGCCTTCCAGGAGAACCTTCCGGGATCCCCTCCAAGGATACGAGCTAGATACGGCGGCGGGGTTGACCGGGGAGAGGAACCGGAGGCAGGAGCGCAGGCGCGACGCCTCCCCGGCCGGCACCCGCGCCGCGGCGCGCGGGCCGGCGAGGACGGAGAGGAGGTCGGCGGCTACGGACTGGGGAGAAGGCGGGGCGGACTTGGAGGTGGCGGAGGAGGGGACAGGGGAGGAGGAGCAGCAGGAGACGGCGAAGGAGACGCCGAGGGAGACGGCGAAGGCCAGCTTCAGCGAGAGGGGAGGAGACCTGAACCGGAAGCGTTCCATCCCCCTGCTGCTCCAACTGTTTTTTTTTTCTCGAGGGACCAACTGGAGGTACAGGAGTACTAGTATTTCTTTCAAGACATCCACTATGTCCGATCTGGGCCAAACAGTTGCTAAGTGAGTATTTAACTTTGTGACGGATAAAATACGGAGTTTGTAGGTACACCTAAATAATCTCGGTCATTTTTTGGACGAGAGGACAAAGGGTTCTTTCTGACGGTGCTGCAGTAGTGTCAATTTTTTTTTCCGGAAAAGATCTACATGAGTTTACAAGAAGCACAAACACCTCTAACATAATAAAAAATATATCGAGATCCTTCGACCACCTAACGATCACTATTGTCGGTAGAGCGAGCCATCGACACGCCGTTGTTGCTGCTTCATAAGTGGAGCCGGTCTGACATTGTTGATGACAGTCAGAAAGCCTTCGTGCACGTGACCCTAGAGCTGAAGCTGTCACCATTGGACCCTTGAATTGATATAAAGCTTGTAACACCAAACTTAGAACACACGTAGACTAGACAGTATCTACCATTCCATGTAAGCGGCGACCAGACGAATCTCCACCCTCCTCAACGCCAACGGTTAGATCGTCGCCGAAAGATGAGACAGATATACCTTATTCTTGCCCCGCATAACGTCGCCATAGCCACCATAATGTTGATGCCTGTCGACCAAGCTCTAAATTTAGGGACCCTTCAACAGTCCACACCCCTTCCCGCCGCTGTAACGGACAAGCAGAGGATGCGGAGACCCGTCGATTTTGGTCATAGACGGCAAGAAGCATTCAGATGGTGGCGACGGCTAGGGTGAAAACCTAGACTGCCGCCTCTATTTATTTTATGGAAGGAAAGGGGACCCAGTGTCAAATATTCTTTGACCAGAATGCAGATGGTCAAGAAGCATTTTATTTTAGGTAAAAGATAAATGATTTTTGGCTAGCATTAAATTAATGTGGGTGCCTTAAGTTCACATGGATCTCTGCCGACTGAGATGCCCATTCGACTCACGTCGTCCTACTATGTGTGACACATGGACATTCTTTTTCTAAAAAATGACATTTTTTATACCTCTCACTAATAAACAAGTTTGTTCACGTAAACAATTTTTTTGTACCTTATGAACAAAAAATCTTAGGACTTGTTTGGCTTCCATCATAGAAATGAAATGACAATGATAATATTATTTTATTTGGCAATTTCATAGAAATGACAGGGTATCAAAAGGAATTAAGATTATGCATAAAATGAAAAACATAAAATTTGCAAATGAATTCCATAACCACTTCCGTGGCAGCAGGTCCATTCTTGAAATCACAAATGAATTTCTTAGTTCTAGCACCAAATGATGGGAGCCAAACAAGCTCTTAGTCACAACCATGTACAATTCAAATCGCAGGAATCATGCGATAAATCTAAGATAGATGAGAGATTAAGCAAATTCTCAGACACATGAGAACTAGCAAATCTATAAATTAATAATATACTCAATCCAACTGTACAAGCATGCGAAGATGCAGGAAGAACTAGCTTACAAATTAAGCACATGCTAAGATGCCAAAAATAATGGCTAACAAAGACCAAAGAAAAAAAGTAGACAACATGAAAAGAAATGAAGTGCATCGTGTAGATGCTAAAGTCTTCATTCGCAAGAGCACTCGATGAACTAGGACAAGCAACGCCGAGCCAGCCAATGGAAACATAAAATCAAGGGAAGAAGAGGCCTTCTTCTACCACGGTAAAGGGCAGTACATATGTCAACGAAAAGGGCACTCTACCCCCACGCCCTGCCTCGAAAGGAGCAACGAATCAGGCTTTCGCTCCGTTATATTAATATAGCAACCACCTGATACAACCAACGATAGTCTCAACAAGAAAAGGTAAAACTAGGGCAACAACAAACAACACCCAAAAGAAAAAGGAGAAACAACATGGAAGCAGAGACGGATCGACTAAGCGAAGGTGACCCGCAACCGCTACGCCCAACGAAGAAGTTCCACCATACTCCTAGCATCAAGATGTCAAGTGTCAAGTAGCACCTTCAAGAAGGACAGCGAACGCTGCTGCCCGGACCAACTGGCCCTAGGGTTTTCCCCGACACACATGGGGAAGTGGACATTGGGTAGCCACGACGCCCTCCAGGAAGGAATGGTGCCACCCGAAGGCGGCACCGCGTCGGTGTCGGGCAAGCCGACAAGGATTTCTCTCGAAGACCCTATCCACAATGCCCAGACGATCCATTGCATAGGAGCCCCACGAGATCGAGGCCTCGACACCATCAAACTCGTCGCCCACCAACATGTGCCACTATGGTCACGAAGCCGCCATTATCGTCTCACCGAAGCCAGCGACACAAGGCCATCAAGATAAAGGCAAATGGTAGCTTGAATCGGGGGAAGCACTATAGCGGCCACTCGGAGGGAACTACCTCCGCCTTGGTGGTAGTCGACCGGATGCGGCTGCAAGGCCAAATTGGCCACCTCCCCATGGGTCCGGTCGGGCTCAGCAGGCCCAGTTGGGTCCGGCCGGGCCCAACAGGCCCGTAAAGCCCCCGCGGAGGCACACCGGTCCTAGAGGGTTCAGCCAGGCCAGGAATTGGCCTGGAAAGCCTGCCGCCACGCTGCAACAAGCTGACCACCACCGTTGCCTCTTCATCCCTGCACAGGCTAAATGACTGCCGCCATCTGCAGAACAATGTTGTGTCGCCACCACCCAGCCTAAGCCAAACCTCTGCCGCCCTGAGAGCACCAGGCTCGCCCCAAGTCACTCCCTTCACTGCCCCTGCAGACAAACGAAGGACCAAGAGCCAACCACACAGTCTGCCTTCCCGAGGCCGTCGCCCTGGCTTCCATGGTCTTGCACCGGCAGGACAACAACCGCACGTAGCAGACAATGGTGATTGTGCCATATCAAGGCCCGCCTGGCAAGATCCAGCCAACACGCAAGCAGCGGAGGGGAGGACGAAGAAACGAACAACAACGAGCAAGGCAGAAACAGAGATCCTCCCACAAGCCACCTAGTTGTACCAGAGATCCCCGCTAGGCCCACTAGCCCCTAGATCTAGGCCCGCCGGCCAGCATCTGGTCGTCGCCGACCAAATTGGCCACCTCCCCATGGGCTCACCACCGAAGGCCAACCCAGCAGAGCGCCGCAGCCCGCCACCCAAGCATCGAGAACCACCATCGTCCGCCATGGCCTTCGCCCTGAAGCCCCGATGCGAGCACCCCACACCCCTGCTCAGGGTCGTTGAACCCCTCCACCTCCACCCCACCAGCGCTCGCCAGATCGCGCCGTCGTGCGCCATACCCCCACTGCCGCGCCGGAGGCAGCCCACGCGCGTGCCAGTGCACCACCGAATCCCGCCGAGGACCTCCGCCCAGGCGCTCAAGAGGGACGCGAGGAACTGTCCCGCCGCCGCCATCGGCCTCACAGGCTTCGCCCGATGGCTTCCTCCGACGGCAACGCGGGAAAGGAGAGGGGCTGATGGCGGAGCTAGGGTTCAGGCCGGGTCGCCCCCGAGTCGCCCTGGGCGAGAGCGACATGGTTTTTTTTTGTTCACACTCGAAGGTGCAGGGCGACTAGCTGATAGATAGTTCACATTGAGCACAACTGGCAACTAAAAATATAGTTTTACTGATAGATGATAGAATTACAACACCAATATTCACATTAGTATGTAGAAGCGTCCTCACATTGTCAATTTGATATCTATATCAATAAAAAGATATATACTTATGGTGGCAAGGTCAGTTAATGAGCTAAATTTATTTAGTATACAGAGGAATATGGTTATTTGTAACTTGCAACAGTCCTACGAAACTGTTGAGCGTCCTAGGAAAATCCACTCGCCTTCAAATCGAGAAGCTGGAAATACAAGATTCGTGATGGTACAAAAGATTCGACGAAGATCGTGGAATGTGTTCAATATCGTGATATATAGATACATTCAAATTTAGTATATAGATACATTCTTTTACATACATACATATATATATATATATATGTATGTATGTATGTGTGTGTGTAAAATGACTGGTGCACCTTGGTGCCCAGCACCGTACACATTCGAATATATATGTATATATATATATTTATATTTATTTTAAATTTAGTATATAGATACATTTGAATTTAGATAAATTTAAGTCAGTTATTTCTAGATAGAGGGAGTAGTAGAGAGGGGTTAGGTAAAAGGCTGGTTATGTTTATATCCAGTTTGCACTACGCCCTTGCTCACTGAATTCTTTTACAACATCTAATGCCGACATATGTCCAGATCATGAACCAACTACATTGACGGATGACTAGGTGTGCGGAGGACTATCGTGGACGCCAATCTTGCTCTTGCATAAAATTACATCGACACTTATTTCTGAAATGTCAGAATCAAGATAACATAATGGAATTCCTCAATATATATTAAATTCTGTACCAAAAACCAATGCAATCTAGGTTCCCAAATTTCAATTTTTTAACCAAAAAGGCAGGGAAATAACTTACCCCTAAATTTTGAATTGATCATGGCCGAAGAATGTCCAAGTCATCGTGATTGCTACTAGTCGCAGTTCGATTCGAACCTGGAACCTTTTACACTAACCGACTAAAATCATTTTATTCCAATTTCAAATTACGAATGAGTGTGAGACACGAATTAGAACTAGAGGTGATTGAACGCGGCGCTTGCCATGCCTTTTTAAACACCGAGTACAAGGTAGCGTGCACACGCACACCATTTACACACACGAGAAATGTCTTTCTAGTATACATGTTAGCTAGTGTGCAATGTTTCACCAAGTTTCACTACATTCCTTTAGTTAAGTTATCTCGCAGTCCACAAAACACGATGAAACTTAGCAGCATGAATATTAGCACAAAATCGATGACACAAACATGCATGCGACCTAGCGTAAACGCTAGAATCACTGAGTTGACACCAAATCAACACACGTGCCGCGCTAATTGGTAGTAACATCGTCTCCTGCTTGGAAAAACGACCCTCAACTAACACAAAGAAGAGGATCAGAATTAAATTACAGCTCAAAAAATTACTACCATACATTCTCTAATATTTGAGCCGTTGCTTTTGAGGAACAATTTCACATTCATGTCTTTTTTCTCTTTATCATTTTCAGCCACTTAGTTGTCCTGATTTGACATATCCTCTCATTGCCTCTCTTATCAATGATATTGTTGGGATTATCGAACTTGATGCCAAAGGGGACCCTCCCCATTTGGCGCCATTTGTCGAAGCAAACAACTACTGGGACGCTCCGGAAAAGATGAGGTCATCTCCAAACGTTCGTACCAAATTAAAAATGTGACGGTCCAAAGATCGAAATCGATGTAAACAGTAGTAGGTAGGTGAGTTCTATTGTTTCTTAATTATTGGGATTTTCGGTTCCTTGTGATACTTTATCAATGATATTATGGTTCATTCATATAGTTGGATTGGGTTGGTCATATGTGGATATTAGTTTTGTGGATTTCTTTAACTTTCTATGGCGCCATGATTGAATTAACAATTAATCTCACTAGGTCATTTTTAAAGTTGCAGGCAAGTTTCCTGTAAAGAAAGTTGAGATAAATATATCCGACGGGAAGGAGATATCGCTGTTGGGTTATTAAGAACAACATCACATATGCACTAGTATACTTAACCGCATGCATAAAACTAAGCACATCTAGTAGATCCGCATATGGATCAAAAACTAGTGCGAACAAGGAGATAACACACATATAGATGTTGACTAGGAAGGTCACCACCGCAGCAGCACCACGATCACTATTTATATCGCTGATGGTGCTCTCAAGGTCGCCGAATCCATAAAGGAAGGTGACATATGGTCGGCGCGTATGCAGACAAACAAAAGCCAGTAGTCGTGCTGAGACGCTTCCAGAAAACCTTACGCCGTCTCCCGGTACATGATCTCAATGGACTGGTCTTCAGAGGTCTTCTCTCACGGATGGTCGTGCATGCATACACCGGGATGAGTAAGCCTAGAGAGCAGTGCAATGGAGAGAAACTTGGGAGAGAGACAGAAAACATAAGAGAGCTACGGTTGGTGCATCATACGAACGGCAGCGGAGGATCACTCACTTAGGAGTGGAAAAGCTGTCCTTATAGCCTAATTGAACTCTTCCTAACAAACAATGGGGTTCTAAAATTTGTATCCCAAAGCCCCAAGCTTCCTAGTAGATGGACCTTTTAAGATTTCATAATTTGCCTACATGGACGTGGTCACAGCCCATATAAATTCAACAATTTGATCGTGGCCTTGAATCCGATGGAGTAGCTCATGCTAGCAAAACCAAGTTATTAAACCTGGTGGCGCCATCTTTATCGAAAGAAAAAGGTGCCTCATTTGTGGAGAAAAAAGAACATGTCGAGGTGGAGATTTGACGCACATGAGTACCAATGATCCCTTTCCAAAACAAAATTGTAAATCATATTTTTGAGTTTTAGAATTCGGAAAAATTCTGAATGTAGCCAACAATGTATCCACAAACATGCCAAATATCATCTTTAAATACTTTGTATTGTGACTATATAAAAATAACAAGAGTGTAGATCTGAATATACATATTTTCAAATCTCCAAATTTTATTAGACTTTATTATTTTTGTGTAGACTATAATATAAAGAGTTGCAAGTTACTATTTATACATGCTTGTAGGTTATTCAGATTTTTTGAAACTAGGTATTATTTAAAAAAAGTAAGAGAGGGGTGAACCTCGGGAGCCGAAGACACTTTCAGAAACCTGGCGGCCTTGTTTAGGAAAAATGAACCTGTAGAACGATATAGAGGGGAGATTGACGGAATATGTTGGATGTATTATTGAGCCTTATGGTCGAGTATATATAGGCATACAAGAATTATCTTGGAGTACAAGACAAGTTAAGCTAGAGTCCTAACTATCCTAAACTACCATAACAACCGTATACGTACAATACTCTAACATCCACCCGCAGTCGTAGCGGTAGCGTCGTGAACGACTGAAACATCGCGGACGATCAGACTGGAGATAAACCGAAGTAGCATCCAGTAGGCTGACACCCCCCCGCAGCCCGAGCGAAAACGTCGTGGACGGTGTCGCGTCGCAGTAGCTTGGACTGTAGAGGAAGCTGATGATGCTCAAGCGAGGTGGTAGCCCTTGTGCCGATGTCGAGGGAGCCGAGAGCGCGAGGCGGTGCCATGGTCGAGGTAGCCGTGCGAGGGGTCGCCATGGTCGATGTCGTGGTCGGGGATGCCGGTGTTGAGGTAGCCGCACATGAAGCCTCATGTGCATAGTGCGCGAGGAGGATGACAGAGACGCGTCGAGGCAGTCGTCGAGGATGTCGATGCCGAAACCGATGCAATCTGAGCCGTCGAGGACGAGATGCGGCCATAGTTTTGCCAGAACTAGGCGCACGTCGGGGACGAACGCACACTCCGGTTTTGCCAGAGCCGAGTTTGCAAATAAGAACTCGTCGGTGACGCGGTCGAGGCAGTCGTAGAGGGGTCGATGCCGAAGAAGACGTTGTCGAAGCCGATGAAGACGATGCGCCGATCCGAGCTTGCCAGACTCGAGAACGCGTCGGGAACGAAGGCACTCCCGGTGTTGCCAGTACCAAGCGTGCGGGGGCAGGGACCATCATGAACTTGTCGCCATGTCAGAAAGACTAGCAGAGAAAGCCTTCAGAGCGGTTGCGACGCGCAGAGCAGCAAAGGGAGAGATGTCGGCGGTGTCCACGGTTGTCGGAGTAGAGTAGCATGTGGTGTAGTCGGGGGCGATGCGATGACGCTGTCGGCGAATTTGTAGTGGACGAAGACGTAGAGGGCGGCAAAAACAACGGTAACATGGGGTGGTCATGCTGGATGCCTAGAGTGGCGATGAGGTAGTCGGCAGGACCTGCGATAGCGAGAAGTCGCCCCGCGGGGTTACCTTGTGAAGTGCGACGGCGGTGCTCGAAGTAGGCGAGGAAGAACCCGACGGCATGGCGAAGACCATGCGCAGACGGTGGTGATCCGCACCGGAGGATATGACGCGGTGGAAACCGAGAACGTCGGTGCGCAGGGACGAAGTAGACTGCGTGCAGCAACGCTACGACCCGAGGGGGCGGCATAGCTGCAGGGCGCAAGTCGGTGCAGCGGCTGTGAGACCACCAACGACGTACACGCCAAGGAAGACGCGTTGGAAGCCGGTAGCATGAACTAAAGGCGGCGGTGCCGCGGCCCGATAGGGCGACGCAACGGCAACTCGTAGCTCGATCGGTGGTAGGCGCGTGCTCAGGGACGTGCTTGGCGTAGACAGACGCGGGATCAGTTGATCAGACCGAAGGTGCGCCTTATGCGTCATGGCGTGAACGACGCGTAGATCGAAATCGATAGCGGTGTTGTCGGTGAAGTCCCGGACGATGACGACGAAGACGATCCGAGAGAGGCAGCCGGGACAGCCTTCCAGGGAAGGCGTAGCAGCAGTCCGCGGTGCGCGGCAGCCTGCTGTGAGGCCGCAACAGCCTGCCAAGGCAGGTGCGACAGCGTAGAGGGCAGGCGCACATGCACGGTGTAGATCGTCGATGCCGATGGTCGGAGTAGAAGTGCGGCAATAACGATGACGACAGACGACGCAATCCGATCTAAAATCGATAAACCAAAATCGTATCACAAACTATATTGGAACGAGAATCGGTGACCACGCACCCAAACTATCCTAACAAATCGTATAGTACAATACTCTAACGCGCTCATTGGAACGAGAATCTGAATTCTGGAATATGGTGGAAGGAGGAAGACACGTGCTTGCCTCGCTCTCCCGCCACGCTTCTCTACGTGTCCAACGGGACGACTCCTCGGCGCGCACCGCAATCCCTGACCTCCCGGAGCCCCGCGCGCGGCGCTCACCTGCTTGCTCTCTCTGCGGCACACCACGCCGAACCCGGACACGACCACTACACTACTCCCGCTATAAACTGCACGCGTCGCCTAGATCCCACCGCGCGTAGTAGAAGAATCCTACTCAGGCACTGCTAGCTAGCTGCACTGTACCAGTAGGCAGTAGCTACTCGACCGCCGGCCGGACAGATCGATCGACCGGCATGGCGCAGGCGGAGCGCGAGAGCATGCGCGTGGTCATGTTCCCGTGGCTGGCGCACGGCCACATCAACCCGTACCTCGAGCTGGCCAGACGCCTCACCACCGTTGCCTCCGACGTCGACGTCGACGTCGTCGTCCACCTCGTGTCCACGCCGGCCAACCTCGCGCCCCTCGCGCGCCACCAGACGGACAGGATCAAGCTCGTCGAGCTCCACCTCCCCGCGCTCCCGGACCTCCCGCCCGCTCTGCACACCACCAAGCGCCTCCCGGCCCGCCTCATGCCGGCCCTCAAGCGCGCCTGCGACCTCGCCGCGCCCCGCTTCGGCGCGCTCCTGGACGAGCTCCGCCCCGTCGACGTCCTCCTCTACGACTTCCTCCAGCCGTGGGCGCCGCTCGAGGCCGCCGCGCGCGGGGTGCCAGCGGTGCACTTCAGCACCTGCAGCGCCGCCGCCACGGCCTTCTTCATGCACTGCCGCAAGATCGACCGGGTCCCCGGCGCCTTCCCGTTCGAGGCCATCGGCCTCGGCAGTGCCGACGAGGAGGCCAAGTACACCGCGCTGCTCGACATCCTGGACGACGTCGGCGGCGCCGCCTTGGTGCCCGAGCGCGCCCGCCTGACGCTCAGCCTCGAGCGCTCGTCCGGGTTCGTGGCCGTCAAGACGTGCGCCGACGTCGAGCGCAAGTACATGGACTACCTGTCCCAGCTCATCGGTAAGGAGGTCGTGCCCGTAGGCCCGCTGATCGCCCACGGAGATGGGTCGTCAGAGTACGAGCACGCAGGTGGCGAGCGCGTCATGCGGTGGCTCGACGGGGAGCAGCCGACCTCCGTGGTGCTCGTCTCCTTCGGCAGCGAGTACTTCATGTCGGAGCGCCAGATGGAGCAGATGGCGCGCGGGCTGGAGCTGAGCGGGGTCCCTTTCCTGTGGGTGGTGCGGTTCCTGGGCGCGGAGGACGATGTGCGCGGGGTGGCGAGGTCCGTGCCGCCAGGGTTCGCTCCGCCGCAGGGAATGGTGGTGGAGGGGTGGGCGCCGCAGCGGCGCGTCCTGTCGCACCCTTCATGCGGTGCGTTCCTGACTCACTGCGGGTGGAGCTCGGTGCTGGAGTCTATGGCGGCGGGGTTGCCGATGGTGGCGCTGCCGCTGCACATCGACCAGCCGCTCAACGCCAACCTCGCGGCGGAGGTGGGCGCGGCGGCGGCGCGCGTGAAGCAGGAGTGTTTCGGGGAGTTCACGGCGGAGGAAGTGGCCCGGGCTGTGCGCGTTGCTGTAAACGGGAAGGAGGGGGAGGCGGCGAGGCGCCGCGCGAGGGAGCTGCGGGAGGTAGTGGCGCGGAACGACGATGACGACACGCAGATCGTGGCGCTGCTCCAGAGAATGGCGCGGATCTGCGGCAAGGACCAGGCCGTGCCAAATCAGTAATGGTTTTTTTTAAGGGTCGTATTACGGTCCCCTGGGATAATTCCTCCGGATCCGCCGGATCCTCCTGATGACACCTGTTCTTTAAAAAGGTTTCAGATCCCATTTTTGCTATAAACATATCCGTTTTTGCTACAAATAGTCTCGTTTTTGCTATACGTAGTAGAAAACGGTTTATTTTAGAAAAAGAATAAATAGACTGGACCTCGTCGGAGAGTTCGCCGGAGACCTCCCGGTGACCTTGTAGAAAAAGAATAAATAGACTGGACCTCGCCGGAGATCTCGAATGTAGCAAAACTGACATTGCCGGAGACTCTCGCCGGAAATATCGTCGCCGGAGACCTTGTAGCAAAATCTTAAAACGGGCGTAGCAAAATATTTTTTCTAATGTAGCAAAACCGACTTTGTCGGAGACATCACCGAAGACTCCCGTCGGAGACCTCGTAGCAAAAACATAAAAAATTGGTTGTAGCAAACCAATTATATAAAAATAGCAAAAAATATATGTATACTTAGCAAAAATAATATGCTAAAGTAGCAAAATGTTAGTAGAAACAATGGATAAAAGTAGCAACACCGGACAACTAAAATAGCAAATACTCTAAACTGTGATAGCAACGCCAGACACCGTATGTAGCAGAGGATAATATTACGGTGGGTTAAAATAAAAAAGGCAGACACCATACATACCAGAGGGTCGCCACAACGCCCTGTCATCGGAATTGTGCTCGCAGCCGCGATGACAAGCTGCGGACGGCGCACGACCTGGCGACGACCTGGTCCATGGTGGTGGACGGGAGTTCTCTGCCATTCCTTCGTAGCAGTACGCCTCCATGATGATAGCAGCCATGTCTCCGTGTCTTGCTAGCAGCCTCCATAAAGGTAGCAGACATGCCTCCATGTCTTGCTAGCACCCTCCATAAAGGTAGCAGCCATGCCTCCGTGTCTTGCTAGCAGGGAACCTCGATGATCATAGCAGCCCCGTCGTGCCTTGCTAGCAGCTGTGCCGTGCCTTGTAGCATCAAGGCTTGCAGGTGGTACCATCGATGTTGGCCACGGGCTCCTACTGAGAGAAGCCACAGCGACGCTCCTTGCAGCAGCGACGGAGGGAGGAGGCCCATGGTGGCGCACCTTGCAGCAGTAGCAGAGGGACGGCCATGGCGGCACGCCTTGCAGTGGCGGGAGGAGACCATGGAGGCGCGCAGCGGAGGGAGGCCCATAGCGGCGCCTTGCAGTAGCGGCGGCGTGAAGCAAGCAGCAGGGCACGACGGCGGGAGATGCAGGCGACGGCGGCGACGGCGATGCGGCGCTAGAACAAGGCGAGGAAGACAATACTGTAAGAGAGAGTCGGGAGAAGATAACGATGCGGTGCCAGGCCCACCCACGAAGCCACGATGTGCACCCGGGGGATCGATGCCCGGTATCCCCCGAGGGAAGCCAATCGTTTTCCTTTTTTTAATCCTCTTTTCTATTCATAATAAAGACCCGCTGGTTCATGGGCTACACGGGGTGGTTTCGGTCTTTGCAGATTGAACTAATCTTTGGCGCATTCTTAGGATACTAGTAGAAAACAGGCTATTCATATGCGCCTCTAGCAACATTAGTCCCAGTTGCGCCACGAACCGGGACTAATGCTGGCACGCGTCCCGATTTGAGCGGGCACGGTGGCTGGAGGCATGCGTTCTGGTTCATGAGGGGTCATGCGTCTCGGTTTGTAACACAAACCGGGACTAAAGGTTGGACGCCAGAGATGTGTCCTGCCACACACCTTTAGTCCCTTACAAACCGGGACGTATAATCTCGTCCTCTATAAATACGACGCCCTAGCCCTCTACATCCTCTCTGTTTTTTTGGCGGAAGGTGTGCTAGTTTATTTTTTTTCCTATGCATGCATTTAAAATGTTTGATGAAATGTTTGAGTGAATGATTTCGTTCAATTTCTCACAAAACAAAAATATAGAAGGTGTCCGAGACGCACTTGAGCTTTCTCCTCTTTATTTCCCTCGATCGAGGTTAGCAATCTTATCTTTTTTCTGTCATTGATACAATGCATGTGTCGATGTGAATTGGTCATTTCACTTATGATATTTTGTTTTTGACAAACCTAATTATATGATGCAGATGAACTGTCGGGAATGGATGTACGGTGACCGGCATGTACCTGGATACATTAAAGGTGTGGATAAATTTATCTATGTGACTACGACAAACAAAGAGAATGGTTTTATCCGTTGTCCATGTGTTCAATGTCGGAACAACAAGGAGTACTCTTCCTCGTAAATCATTCGCGACCACCTGGTTATGAAAGGTTTTATGATTATAATTGCTGGACCAAGCACGGGAAAAAAGGGGTCATGATGGAAGACAATAAAGAAGAAGATGATGATAACAACTATCATCATATGTTTCTTGAATACAGTGATACTGCAATAGAAGACAATGAAGAGGAAGGAGGTGAAGAACGGGCATCGGATGATCCTGCTGATGAACTTGGTAGAGTCATTTTTGATGCAAAGTGAGACTGTGAAACATAAAAGGAGAAGTTGAAGTTGGAGGGCATGTTAGAAGATCACAAGAAATTATTGTACCCAAATTGCAAAGATGGCAGCACAAAGCTCGGTACCATACTGGAATTGCTGCGATGGAAGGCAGAGTATGGTCTAACTGACTCCTCATTTGAAAATATGCTGAAAATAATGAAGCCGAAGTTTTCAAAACATAACGAACTTCCCGAGAGTACGTAAGAATCAAAGAAGACTCTCTGCCCTCTAGGATTAGATGTGCAGAAGATACATGCATGCATTAATGACTGCATCCTCTACCACGGTAAGAAGTATGAGAATTTAGATAAATGCCCGGTATGCAATGCATTGCGGTATAAGATCAGACGAGATGACCCTGGTGATGTTGAGGGAGAGCCCCTCCGGAAGAAGGTTCCTGCTAAGGTTATGTGGTATGCTCCTATAATACCAAGGTTGAAACGCATGTTCAAAAACAAAGAGCATGCCAGGTTGTTGCGATGGCACAAACAAGACCGTAAGAAAGACGGGAAGTTGACACCCTGATGATGGATCACAGTGGAGAAAAATCGAGAGAGACTTTCTGGACTGTGCAGGTGACGCAAGAAACTTATGGTTTGGTCTAACTACGGATGGCATGAATCCTTTTGGGGAGCAGAGCTGCAGTCACAACACCTGGTCCGTGAATCTATGTATCTACAACCTTACTCCTTGGTTGTGCATGAAGTGTAAGTTCATTATGATGTCAGTGCTCATTCAAGGCCCGAAGCAACCGGGCAACGACATTGATGTGTAACTAAGGCCATTAGTTGAAGAACTCTTACAGCTGTGGGGAAAACCAGGTGTACATGCGTGGGATGAGAACAAACAAGAGCCATTTGACCTACGAGGGTTGCTTTTCGTAACCATCAATAATTGGCCTGCTCTTAGTAACATTTCAGGACAAACAAACAAGGGATACAAGGCATGCACGCACTGTTTAGATAAGACTGAAGGTACATATTTGCATAAATGAAAGAAGGTTGTGTACCTGGCGAATCAACGATTTCTTTCGACCAATCATCCCGTAAGAAAGAAAGGCAAGCATTTCAAAGTAGAGGCAGATCACCGGAAGAAGCCTGAACTCCCTGCTGGTGATGATGTATTTGGTATGGTCAAGGACATAGAAGTAATCTTTGGAAAGGGTCCCGGTGGTCAATCAGTTCCGAACGACGTCGCTACAGGAAACGCACCCATGTGGAAGAAGAAATCTATATTTTGGGAGCTGCCATATTGGAAAGTCCTACGTGTCCTCTCTTCACACGTGACAAAGAATCTTTGCGTGAACCTGCTAGGATTCCTAGGCGTGTATGGGAAGACAAAAGATACACCAGAAGCACGGAAGGAGCAGCAAATTATGAAAGACCAAAAGAACATGCAACATAGAACAAGACGGATAAAGGGCGTCACTTAAGTCTCATGAAGTCAGGTGCCGTCTGGCTTCTCATCTAATATAAAGGGGATAATAAATATGGCAGAGAAAAAGTTCCAAAACCTGAAGTCTCATGACTGTCACGTGATTATGACGCAGTTGCTTCCGATTTTATTGAGGGGGCTTCTACCAGAAAATGTTTGAGTACCCATTGTGAAGTTGTGTGCATTTCACAATGCAATATCTCAGAAGGTAATCAATCCAGATATTCTGCCAAGGTTACAGAAGGATGTGGTACAATGTCTTGTTAGTTTTGAGTTGGTGTTCTCACCATCCTTCTCCAATATTATGAAGCATCTCCTGGTTCACCTAGTGGAAGAGATTGTCATTATCGGTCCTGTATTTATGCACAATATGTTCCCCTTTGAGAGGTTCATGGGAGTCTTAAAGAAATATGTTCATAACCGTGCTAGACCAGAAGGAAGCATCTCCAAGGGATATGGAACAGAGAAGGTCATTGAGTTTTGTGTTGACTTTATTCCCGACCTTAAGCCGATTGGTATTCCTGAATCGCGGCATGAGGGAATACTAAGTGGAAAAGGCACGCTGGAAAAGAAAGCAATGATATGTAGGGACGGGAATTCTTTCACTAAAGCACACTACACAGTTCTACATAATTCCACCTTGGCAGTTCTGTATATCGAGGAACACAAGAATATTGTACGCTCCAAAAACCCGGGGAAGACTGACTCATGGATTACAGATGAACACATGAATTCTTTCGGCGGTTGGATGCGGACACATCTCTTGAATGACACCACTGTTGGAGATCAGCTATATTTGTTGGCCGCGTCACCATCTTCTACTATATTGAATTTCCAATGGTATGAAATAAATAGGAATACATTCTACATGATCGCCCAAGATAAAAAGAGCACCAACCAAAACAGTGGTGTCCGCTTTGATGCAACGGACGAGAATGGGCAAAAGGACACATACTATGGTTACATAGAGGAGATATGAGAACTTGACTATGGAGTCTCTTTTAAGGTCCCTTTGTTTCGCTACAAATGGGTCAACCTGAATGGGGAAGGGGTAAAGATAGACCAGTTGTACGGAATGACAACAGTGGATCTCAACAATCTTAGTTATAGAGATGAACCATTCGTCCTAGCCAATGATGTGTCTCAGGTTTTCTATGTGAAGGACATGTCCTCCAGACCGAAAAAAAGAAAAAAATATGCAAACAAATACATCATATGATGAGCTAAAGCGTCACATAGTTCTTTCAGGGAAAAGAAACATCGTGAGAATCGAGGACAAGACAGACATGTCAGAAGATTATAATAAGTTTGATGAAATTCCGCCCTTCACAGTGAAAACTGACCCAAGCATTCCGTTATGTAAAGAAGATGCTCCATGGTTACGTCTGAAGCGATTATAAGGAAGGACATACGCCAAGAAGTTCATGCTCATATTGTGTACCTCTAGTTCATGTCTGGCCGGCCGGCTGCATATTATGAACCTAAATGCCATGAGACATGATAGCTCGTATTGTGAAGGATATTTTATGATGTTTGCAATTTTCCAAGTTTAATAAATGTATTGAGTGTTAGTCCCAGTTTGTGGCTTGACCGGGACTATATATAGGGAGGCCTTTAGTCCCGATTTTATAGTCTCGGTTTTTAATATTAATAATGTCTTGAGTGTTAGTCCTGTTTTGTGGCTAGACCGGGACTAAAGGGGGCCTTTAGTCCCGATTCGTAGAACGACTTTCCCGAACTATGAAGAAGTTGTCCCGATTCGTACTTACCATTAAGATCTGATCTCCAAACACGCGTGGTCACATATTAGGGAGTGCCTCTATGACCAGTTTGTTGGAGATGCCGGAGGACTGGGCTCCGACGGCATCTTCTCAAACTGGTCGTAGTGGTGTCCCTGCTCTCGCGTACCATCTTGCAGCTTGTAACTGCTCTATCTAGATCAATACGCCTGGGAGCTAACTAATTTCACATATTAGGGAGTGCCTCTTTGACCAGTTTCTTGGAGATGCCGGAGGACTGGGATCCGGCGGCATCTCCCTGAAACTGGTCGTAGTGGTGTCCCTGCTCTCGAAAACCATCTTGGAGATGCCTCAATCTGACTGGAGGACTGGACTCACAAGGATGCCTATTTATAGTACAAGCAGCTCGACATAGTGTCGACACTCATGAAATGATGTCGACACTCACCCCTATTATTAGTGTTGACTCGTGTTTTGTCCCGGTTGGTGTCTCCAACCGGGACTAAAGGTTGGATCTAAAGATGAACCCTTTCCCTCTATTTATAGGTCTTTTCCCCTATTGAAAGATCCCGGGTAAAAAGGACAAATGTCTGCCGAATCGGCAGGAAGTGGGTCCGGTTTGTACTATAGGTACATGATCTAACGCCCGTGATTTTTTGAAAAAATCATTTTTAGACTCACAATATGTGGTTTCTTTAGAGATCCAATGCAAGTTCTAACGATGCTCGTCCCCTATCTTCATGCACGCCGGTTCGACGATAGTTCAAAAAGGGAAAAATTCAAAATGGGCATAAGAAATTCAAAAAAAAGTCCGAACAATGTAAATACTTCACGTGGTGTCATATTATGTGACATACTTGCAAGGGAAAATACCAGACTTGGTATATTGATCATGTCTCAAAAAAACCTTCACAAAATGACCTATCATGTTCGAGGTTTCATGGCTTTCGGTCCAAATGACTGATGTTATGTGCTGAATCGCAGTATTGTTTGTGATGTTGTTCCCATATTATGCATGCATGTGGACATTGTGATGAAGAACAATGTTGCAGGAGGAAGTTTTCCTTTTCGTCACACAGAAAAGCTATTTTCCATTTTCTGAGTGCAAAAAACGGGTCGTTTTGTGAAGCAACCACCAAAATGCTGTTTCAGAATGCTACCATCCCATTTTTCTAAAATATTAGACCATCTTACATGGACTATCTACTAACTAGGACATCTCAAACCTTTCCGTCCATCCCGGCTAAAAAGGACAAATGTCTGCCGAATCGGCAGGAAATGGGTCCGATTTGTACTATAGGTACATGATCTAACACCCATGATTTTTTTGAAAAAAATCATTTTTAGACTCGCAATATGTGGTTTCTTCAGATATCCAATGCAATTTCTAATGATGCTCGTCCCCTATCTTCATGCACGCCGGTTCGACCATAGTTCGAAAAGGGAAAAATTCAAAACGGGCATAAGAAATTCAAAAAAGTCCGAACAATGTAAATCCTTCGCGTGGTGTCATATTATGTGACATAGTTGCAAGGAAAAATACCAGACTTGGTATATTGATCATGTCTCGAAAAACCTTCATAAAATGACCTATCATGTTTGAGGTTTCATGGCTTTCGGTCCAAATGATCGATGTTATGTGCTGAATCGCTGCATAGTTTGTGATGTTGTGCCCATATTATACATGCATGTGAACATTGGGATGGAGAACAATGTTGCAGGAGGAAGTTTTCCCGCCATTTCTTCTCGCCATTTCTTCCCGCCATTTCTTCCTGCCTTTTCTTCTCGTGATTTCTTCCCGCAGTTTTCTTCCCGCCATTTCTCTTCCCGCCATTTCTTCCCGCAGTTTTCTTCCCGCCATTTCTCACTACATATATGTAGGATTGGCCTCCATTGTCATTGCACATCTCTAGACTCATATCTGTAACATCATCACTCTTTCCCATGGCTTCCACCGTACGACTAACCCTAGGGAGGCGGGGGCGCTTTCCACCTCGAACTACCCCTGCCCGTCGGGCTACTGCGTCCCCGTTAGCTGGATGTTGAGCACTGGAGGCGTTCCGGTTCCTCCTGTCCCTCTAGGTGTGGCCTGCCGGCTGGCCATCACGAACCACTACTACTTCGAGCTCACGCCAGAGCAGCGGAGGAATCCCAACTGGCATCCCGACTATTTCCCGACTTGAGAAGCCTTCTTTGGGGATCGGCGTGAGAGGGCGCTCGCCAGGCACGAGGAGGACGGCCCACCTCCTATGAACTTCAACGAGGCCGGTCATCGACTGTGGTGGCTCGACCGGACTCTCCAGAGCATCATGGCCTACGCTACGGCCGCAGACTCTATCCCTCGCCTGCGCTACCCTCAAGTCCAGCCGACTCGTACTCAGCCTTCAAGGTTCAACTACGACGACCCCGACGACGACAACGACGACGGCCACAGCGAGTACGACGACTACAGTGGCGAGTATTACAGGTGTAGGCAGGAGCATGACTGAATCACTCCAACATTGCAAAATAAGTTTGGCCGATTGTGACTTAATCTGGCATGTATCTTAATTTTTAGTCCTTCTATATATCTTAATTTTTAGTCGTGCTTTATGTAACTTAGTGTTAGTTGCGTTATGTACTTTAATTCTAGTTCTATCGTAATAAAATTTTCTTTCCGCCCATTATTTTCCGTCCTTTTCTTCCCGCCCATTAATATATAAAAATATAAGTTAATTCATTTTTAATTTTTAATGGTTTATTGTTTAAATGGTTACATTAATTATTTTTAAAAACATAAAATGGTTTTGAATTAGTTATTCAAATCCAATCACTTTTAATGTTTAAATTTTTTCTAAATTCCAAATTAATATTCCAAAAAAATAAGTTAATTCATTTTTAATTTTAAATGGTTCATAGTTTCAATGGTTACATTAATTATTTTTAAAAACAGAAAATGGTTTTGAATTAGTTATTCAAATTCAAACACTTTTTATGTTCAAAGTTTTTCTAAATTCCAAATTAATATTCAAAAAATATAAGTTAATTCATTTTTAATTTTAAATGGTTCATAGTTTAAATGGTTACATTAATTATTTTTAAAAATAAAAAATGGTTTGAATTAGTTATTCAAATTCAAACACTTTTTATGTTTAAAGTTTTTCTAAATTCCAAATTAATATATAAAAAATATAACTTAATTCATTTTTAATTTTAAATGGTTACATTAATTATTTTTAAAAACAGAAAATGGTTTTGAATTAGTTATTCAAATCCAAACACTTTTTATGTTTAAATTTTTTCTAAATTTCAAATTAATATATAAAAAATATAAGTTAATTCATTTTTAATTTTTAATGGTTCATAGTTTAAAATGTTACATTAATTATTTTTAAAAACAGAAAATGGTTTTGAATTAGTTATTCAAATTCAAACACTTTTTATGTTTAAAGTTTTTCTAAATTCTAAATTAATTATCATTTAAAAAACATTACAAATTGAAACCCAAAATAAAAAATAAGGTGGAAACAGAGAGATAATTCGTGAATTTTTTTGAAAACAGGGTCATACGTCCGGGTTGGAGCCACCAACCGGGACTAAAGGCCCTTGCGCGTGCCGCTTGGGCTCGGCCCAAAATATAGAAAAAGTGGAACATACGTCTCGGTTGGTAACTCCAACCGGGACGTATGACCCTTTAGTCCCGGTTTGAGCCACGAACCGGAACAAAAGGTTCTTCCTTTATAACTACGCGCGCCTCTTCTTCTTCTTCTTTTTCTTCTTCTTCTTCCCCTTCTCCATTCTCTGCAACCTGACGTGCCGCACACAGCAGGAGAGACACCGCCGCCCCGATCCCCACGATGCCGGCAGGCTGCCCCGTCCTTGCGCGCCCGCCGTCGCCGTCAGTGCCGCCGCCTCCATCCTCCGTCTTCGTCCATCGCCGCACGCCGCCTCCGTCCTCCATACGTCTCCGGCCACGCGTGTCGACCAGCGCCGCCACCGCCACCACCACCTGCGTCGGTACCAGCACCGCCCGCCGCCTCTCCCTCTCCTCCCCGACCGCCACAGCGCCGCCCATGCCCACCGCCACCGCCGGTACCACACGTACCCGAGAGGCCCTTCCCTTTTAGTTTTTTTAGTTGATTTAGTTGATGATTATTTTAGGTGTATTAGTTGTTAGATGATTTAGTTGTTAGATGATTTAGGTGTATTTAGATGATGTAGATGAATTAGTTATTAGATGATTTAGGTGTATTTAGATGATGTAGATGATTTAGTTGATGATTATTTTAGGTATATGTGTAGATGATTTAGTTGTAAATAGTGTTAGATGATTTAAGTAATATATGTATATGTATATTATCATATTTTTTATATATTATCATATTTGGTATTTGTATATGTATATGTATATTATCATATTTTGTATATACTATTTTTCCAATAGGAAATGAATAAATCTTATAAATTTAATAACTATTGTTTAATAATTTAGAAAAATATGCTTAATATATGATTTTTTTCAGGAAAATAAAATGTACAACTTAAAACTATTACCATACATTATTATGTAAACTATTTAAATAATTACTATTTGATAAATATTTTATAAGTATTAATACTTTGAAAATTCATATTTTAATATTCATAAATGAGAAAAATATAAATTATATACCAAAATTTTGGTATAAATAATATCCCAAAATAGTATACCTAAGTGACCCTTCTCATATGCATCTGAGGTTTCTCCGAACTAGGTTTTACACCCCTCAAAACTCCGGAATATTGATTTTAGTTGATTTTTATTATTGTAAATTCATTTTTATTATTGTGTATGTATATATTAGGGTTTCTCCGAATTAGGGTTTATATCTCTCAACACCCTACCTAACATTCTCCCTCAGCCGCTTTGACTTATCCGTTTTTCCACCTATGCAGAAAATATGGAACCAAACGGCTGAGACGAAGAAAAGTAAGAGTTGATCCAAGGTGTGATCCGCGGGGAAGAAAATTTAGATGTATCGACGTTTCTGAACAACTCTGGTGAGGGTGATCCTATTTTTACCAGAAGAGACGACTTGTTTGAGGTTGAAGGTGATGCCTTCCGCGAGGGATAAGGCGATGCCTTGTGTGATCGAGAAGACGATCGCTCCGGCGAGGTGCATGTAATATAATTAATTCATTAATTAATCATCTGCTGTCTATATAGAAATAGTAACGACGATCTTTCTTCTTTTAGCCCTCCGGATCGAACAAATCTACTGAAAAGAGAGGACGAGGCCTAACCAAAAAGTTGGAAGACCATGAGAGGTTCAAGATCAAAGAAATTGGTGAAGACGGCAAACCGATGGCTCCCGTTGTTGTCGCAAACAAATTTGTGGCACAATGCGGAGTAATCGTTAGGGACTTCGTCCCAATCACCATTCGAAATTGGAATAGGCCTGCTGATGCGGAAGAAGAGGGAACATGTTTATATGTCCCTAACATGGCCAAAGATTTACTGTGGAAGAGGCTCATGCTTAATGTCAAACTACCGAAGGTAGAGCTGGATCCAAATGCGGAGGATCCAGTTGAGGACGCCTTAGAACATGCGAAAGCCATGGAGATGAAGGTCAGGGAGCGGGCTATGAATAAGATGGCCTAGTGTTTCACCAACTGGAAGAAAAGATTGCACCTTGACTATGTCGTGAAAGAGAAGACTCCGGATTTCGAGAAGATTCAGTATCAGAAGTTAAAACCATTCTGGACTGAGTTTCTGAATTACAAGACATCAGAAAAAGCTAAGAAAATGCCCGCAACGAATAAGCTGAATGCTGCTAACAAGAAGTATCACCATACTATGGGGCAAGGTGGCTATAGGGATGGCATTCCTAAGTGGAAGAAACTTGAGGATGAACTGCGTGCTAAAAAGATCATCCCAGAGACAGACTATTGGATCGAACGTGCAAAGAATTGGTTTTACGGGCATGGGGGCATGTTGGGCTCGGAAGGGAAGTGTATATATAACATACGACATAAGGAAGAACCTTGCCAATCGAGAAGATTAGAAAAGCAGTAAAGACTGTTAAAGATGGGGACTTCATTCCCGATAGAGAGAATGATAAGCTCACACTCGCCCTTGGGAATAAGGAACATGATGGACGAACACGAGGCACAATAGGCTCCCAACCATGGAGCATTGGGTTTTCTGAAGAGAGGAAGAAATATCCTGATAGAAGCCGTAAGAGGAGAAAGGACAAGGCGGAAGTTGAAGCGGATATTCAGAAAGAGCGAATGCGTATAATTGAAGAACGAATAAAGGAACAACAAGATCAAATTAACGCACTTAGCCAACAAGGTACTACCAGCCCATCTCAGCAGCACATGGTGGTAGAACCTGCATTCGATGCTACCGGCCTATCGAATAATCGAAAAAGCAGTGTGGCTTCCACCGAGGTCCCGGGTGATGACAATGACGATGATGATGGTGCATCGACGATGGCTCGGGTTGGCTACCCAGTGGATGATATCACATAGATGACACACTGCGAGCTACATGTCAAAGTTGTGAACATATCAATGAAGGTGGCGGTCGGCTATGCCTTACCAATTGGACCCACACCAACTTACCATTGTCGTCCGGTTCCACAGGGCTACGCTGTTGTCGGGGTGGATGAAATCATGCCCACCTTTCAAGGTTTGAAGCTTGACTACCCTACAGGTGAAGGGGATGTGACTGAACTGGGAGAAGCAACAAACGTCACCATTCTATGGCCAAAGGAATGTATCGTGCTTCCAAATCACACGCCAAGGCCATCTTCGCCGCTTCCTCACCCGTCTCCAGCGCGGTCGTTGCCGTCGCGGCAGCTGTCTTCGTCGCTTCACCCGGCTCCATCGCCTCACCCGTCTCTGGCGCCTCACCAGTCTCCGGCGCAGACGTCGCCGCGGCGGCCATCGCCAGCGCCTCAGGAAAAAAGCGTAAGCTCACCACCGCTACTCTGCGGAGTGGTAAGCAATCGCCGACACGTAAACAGGAGCCTCTTCCAAAAGTACCAAAGGTTCCTCCCAAGATAGCTTATGACTCTACTGAAGAGGAGACTACGGCGATCATCGAGGCGGAAACGACAGCGTTTTTTGCTAAGCTGAGGCGGCCGAAAGAGCCAGAGTTCCCCAGCACCAAAAAAGAAGAAAAAGCCCGAGTGTTCAAAATGCTAAAGGCCCTTCACCAACCCGAGCCAAAGCTATCATCAGACTATGAGCGCTCTATTCTCAAGTCACATGCGGCACAAAAACTATCAAAGAGCAGTACTGATGCAAGTGGGAAATCTGTGCCCAGCTCGGAGAACAAACAAAACAATCTTGCGCCCCTCTCAAGGTGATTTCCCATACTAATATGGGGTCGAGCAAATATGCGGCCGAAGAGCAGTATGATCCAGATGTAGTTGCACTATACGGAGAAGCTGCCGCTGCTCAAGGTATGAGTATTGCCCACTACTTATCCCAGTTACAGTACTTCCCCGTGGGTGAAGTAGCATACAAATACCAGTACGGCAAACCTCTCGTCAAACCTGAGGAGGTAAATAATCTTTCAACAAAAATGCAAAGATTACATAACTGGTACATGCATGCCACAAAGGCCGGGGCTAACTGGATAATGCTGAGGGTTACGAAAAAGCATTATGGGAAAGAAGTAGATGACATGATAGCCATTGAATTTGTTGAACTATTTCAATTATTCAATCAAGACGCCTTGGACAAATTGATCATCAGTGCCTATTGTCTGTAAGTACTAATTATGTAATTAATTTAGTCTCTTGCTATCTCACCTCGTTTATTGCATGTATATAATCATACTATAATATGCAGAATGAAGATTCTCGAATGCAGCAAAGGACAAATCTATGGCATTGGGTTCGTTGACCCATATTGGGTTCATCAAGCTAATCTCAAAACAAACCCCCAGGATACGGAGGATAATATCGTACACGCATTAAGGTTTCAAGAAACCAGAAGGGAAATATTATTTCCTTACAACTTCGAGTGAGTGTTATTGTCTTGTATACACTTTCTATTTCGCTTACTCGACGTTAAGTATATAATTGATGAGTTATGCATGCGCAACTTCCACTATATTCTGTTAGTCATTCAACCTGACAAAGGGCGTGTACTAGTCATGGACTTGAAACATAAACCCCTTGATACGTGGAAGGACATGCAGATGATTCTCCAGCGGTAATTCTAATCATTACGACACTATATCGGCAACGTTCGTAAATTTTATGATATCAAGTAATTAATAACTTCTTTTATTCGTTTTCTTTGCCGGACAGCGCTTGGAAACGGTTCACCAAGAAGGCTAGGGGTGTTTGGAAAGAGGAGCTTACATTTAAACCACTAGATGTAAGCACCACTAGCTATATCTGCGCATCTCTTTGATTCTAGTTTTGATACTGTTATTATTATGCTTGATTATTATTTTGATTGAACTATGTTCTCGTAAAGTGCGTGACGCAGGGACCAGGGAACAATTTATGTGGATACTATGTTTGCGAGTTCATCCGTCAGACGTGTTGTGAGAAGGGCAGAAATTTAGAGCAACTTAACGTACGTAAACAATTTCTATAATTTTTAATTACCATCAAATTGTGTTTAGTTTCATTCATATAGGTTGACTTCTTTTTTAAATCAGATTGAACGTCTACAGGACGGTCTTCTGCCAAAGGATCGCGTACGAGCAATTCAGAAGGAATTGGCGGAATTCTTGGATGCAGAAGTCCTAGACCCAATCTCCTATGCGGGTGTGTATAGGCAATATGGATTGTACAAAAAGCTTATTTTATATGTAGTGCATGAACTCCGTGCATTGAATGTAATATGTTCGACACTTGGATCTATATTGTCATGATGATTTTGTGTAATATAATGGTTCCTTCATTGATGAGTGCAAAATATTAAATAAAAAAAAACAACATAAATGAATTCTCTGCCGCGGCACAAAAAATTGCCAAAATGCTGCCGCGGCAAAAAAAAGGTTGCCAAAATGAATTCTCTGCCGTGGTAGAGAAATATGCCAAATCTCTGCCGCGGCAGAGGGTTATTTGTCCCGGTTCGTGTTACGAACCGGGACGGTTGCTCCTCCCCCCTCGCGCGGAGTAGCGGCCACGTGTACGCTATTTTGTCCCGATTGGTGGGGCAACCGGTACTAAAGGTTGGGGCTTTAGTCTCGATTGCCCCGTCCCGGTTAGGGAACCGGGACTAAAGGCCCTTACCAACCGGGACACATGGGCTATTCTGCACTAGTGGGACAAGTTTCCCTGTCATGCGTTCTACTAGTCTTTTTCAACACTTTATAAGAAACTAGCATAAAGCCCTTGCGTTGCACCGGAAGAATAAAAAACTCACATTTTTTTTATGAAATAAGGGTCCATATGTTAAACCCATCAATTGGTCGAGAATTCTCATGATTCTAGTTTTATCCTGTTGCTTAACATTCTCATGATTCTAGTTTTATCCTGTTGCTTAATATGGGTCGGAGTACAATTTGTTAGGAATATACAACTTGTATTTCTCTGGGGGCCAGAGGCCACAGTATATAGTACAGGTACAAGACAAATATGCAGGAAGCCCCCTAACATATGGGGAAAATACAATATACAGATATATACATCTAACACCCCCCTCAAACTCATGGTGTATCCACAACACTGAGTTTGGAGAGTAAGAAATCATGCTGTGCTCGGGTCTATGCCTTCGTAAAGAAATCCGCCAACTGTAAATCTGAAGGCATATACTGAAGCGTAATAACCTGAGCCTGCACCTGAGCACGTGTATAGAAAGCATCAACACCAATATGCTTGGTAAGCTCATGCTTGACCGGATCACGTGCAACACTAGACAAAACCAGAGTGGGTGTGGTAATAGAGACCCAAAATCCGCAAGTAACCACCGTAACTAGGTCACCTCAGCAGTCAACAAGGCCATAGCACGCAACTCAGCCTCAACACTCGAACGGGAAACCGCTGTCTATTTCTTCGTCTTCCAAGCAATGAGCGAACCACCAAGAAACACACAGTAAGCAGAAAGTGAAAGACGATCCGAAGGATCACTCGCCCACGTAGCGTCCGAATAGCACTAGAGCTGGAGAGAGCTGGAACGAGGAAAGAAAAGGCGACGAGTGATCGTACCAGGAAGATAACGAAGAACACGGAGAAGATGACTATAGTGAACAGTGGTAGGAGCACAGACAAACTGACTCAGAATATGAACAGGATAAGAGATGTCAGGACGAGTGACAACAAGATAAACTAGACTCCCAACAAGATGACGATAACGCGTCGGATCAGAAAGAGGATCACCATCAGTAGGTAGAAGCTTAACATTAAGCTCCATAGGGTCTCAACAGTGCGCTCATCCCCAAGAGCAACACGAGCAAGAAGATCCTGAATATACTTTTCCTGAGAGATGTAAAAGCCATCAGAAGTGGAGGAAACCTCAATCCCAAGAAAGTATCAAAGAGGACCAAGATCAGTCATAAGAAACTGATCACGAAGACGAGCCTTAACAAAGGCGATATACTCAGGATCATCACCAATAATGATCATATCATCAACATAGAGAAGAAGAAGAGTGCGTCCACGAGGAGAAGTGTGAACAAACAACGCTGGATCATGAGCGCTAGGGGAGAAACCAATAGCAGTCACTATAGAAGCAAAGCGCTCAAACTAGGCACGAGGGGCCTGTTTTAGGCCATAAAGAGACTGTCGAAGATGAAAAACCATCCCCTCGGGAACAGAATACCCAGGAGGAGGCTGCATATAAACCTCCTCACTCAACTCACCATTGAGAAAGGCGTTCTGAACATCAAGCTGAGACACAGACCAGTGACGAACATAAGCAACAACAAGAAGAGTACGCATAGTGGTCATATGAGCCACAGGAGCAAAGGTCTCATCATAGTCACGACCATGCTCCTGCTAAAAACCACGAGCCACAAGACGCGCTTTATAGCGCTCAAGAGATCCATCAGAGCGGGTCTTAATCTTATAGACCCACTTACACGTGATAAGATGAACACCGGGAGGGGGAGAAACAAGATCCCAGGTGCTAGTGCGCTCAAGCGCAACAATCTCCTCAGCCATGGCCAGCTGCCATTCAGGATGACGCTCAGCATCCCGATAAGAAGTCGGCTCGGAGGCAACAAAAAGACCATACTGACTAGGAGAGTAACGATCAGGGGCACGATGCTGACGAAAAGGACGAGTAGAGGGAAGCTCGTCAGAGGAAGACGAACCAGGAGACGACGATGAAGAAGAAGGAATAGCAGAGGAAGACTCCGGAGAACAAGGAGAACTAGGAGAACTAGACGGAACAGAGGAGGACGGTGTAGAAGAAGAGACATCAGGGGTAGGAGATCCTGAAGAAGACACAATAGGAGTAGAAGGAGTAGACAGAGGGGGTGTGTCAGGAATGAGAAGAAACGAGATATCTTCCACCGGGTAGGTACCAGTGGTGGGACGAGGATAGAAAGGACGTGTCTCATCAAAAGTAACATCATGAGAGATACGCATCCGACGACCAACGGGGTCCCAACAGCGATAGCCCTTATGCTCATCACTGTATCGAAGAAAAACACACTCAACAGACTGAGCGGTCAGTTTGGTGCGTTCGCGAGGAGCAAGGAGAACATAGCAAACACAACCAAACAAGCGAAGCATGGAATAGTCTGGAGACTGTCCAGATAGGCGCTCAAGGGGGATGCCACCCTACAGAGCGGCAGAAGGCTGAATATTGATGAGGTAAGCCGACGTAGCGACAGCCTTAGCCCAGAAATGCGGCAGAAGAGAAGAAGCAATCATCATGGCACGAGTGGTCTCAAGAAGATGGCGATGCTTACGCTCAGCAACACCATTCTGAGCATGGGCGCCAGGACAGGAGAACTGAGCAAGGGTGCCCTGCTCAGCAAGAACAACTCGCAACATCTGGGAGATATACTCTCCAGCAGAAACAACACGAAACACACGAATGGGGGGGGGGGGGTAGAATATTGAGTATGGACCATAGCCGCAAAACGCTGATATATGGAGAGCACTTCACTACGAGAGCGCATAAAATACAACCAAGTGTACCGAGAGAAATCATCGATGAATAAAATATAGTAGCGATGGCCCCCTTTCGAAGCGAAAGGAGCCGGACCCCAAACATCTGAATGAACTAAATCAAAAGGTCGCTGAGATACAGACGCGCTAGTAGGATAGGGAAGCTGAATCTGTTTACACAACCTATAACCCTGACAATGTAAAGACCCATCTCCTAAGACAGACCCCAGAAGACCACGATGAACTAATGACGAAAGGCGAGAGTCACAAAGGTGACCAAGACGATGATGCCACTGCTGAAAGGAGCTGGTAGCAGAGGTGACGACCAGAGACGAACTGGAAGATGAAGTGATAGCGGAAGGAACACGAAGCCAGTCTAACTCCCAAAGTCCTGAAGAGTCACGGCTGCGAGGGCCAGCTCCAACCAGGGCCTGCGTGCGACGGTCCTGGACAACACAAGAATCAACATCAAGAATGACGCGACAACCAAAGTCAGTAAGCTGGCTAGTAGAGAACAGATTCATCTTAAGAAGAGGGACATGAGAAATATCAGGAACAAAAAAGGAAGAAGTAGAGAGGGTGCCCCGACTAGAAACAGGGAGAGAGGTACCATCAGCTGTGAAAACACGAACAAGAGAAGGGAGAGAACGAAGAGCGGACAGAAAAGAAGACTCAGAGGTCATATGAAAAGAAGCTCCAGAATCTAGATACCATGGGGACGTACCTGACTGTGTAGAAGGTGGTGGCCACACAGGGCCTGAAGAATCAGTCACAGAACCAGCAGTGCCTGTCGAAGAAGAGCCTGTAGCAGCAAGCAGACCGCGAAGACTCCTGATAATGTCCTGATCGGAGAGAGCAACTGCTGAAGATCCAGAAGGAGCCGACTGCCCACGAGCCTGGTGCTGCTGACGTAATCTGGGATCCCATGTATAACAGGTGGCCCAAGTGTGGCCATCCTTGTTACAGTAAGAGCAGTGACGAAGAGAACCACGGCGACCCTGACCACGAGCCTGCTGGTGCTAACTCCGGCCCTGAAACTACTGGTACTGACTCTGACTCTGAAGCTGCTGGTGCTGACTCTGACCCTGTCCTGGAGGAGTGGGTAGTATCGGCGGCGGCACAGAGAACCGCGGCTGAGTCGAGGGAACCGACGACATAGGAGGACCACGGGTAGCAAGCACAGATGGAATCGCAAGAAGACCAACACCACGGAGACGGGTCTCCTCAGCTTGAAGCTCAGACAACACCTCAGAGAGCGGAACACGACCACGAGCGTTCAACTGAGCACGCCGGGGCTCAAACTCCTGGCGGAGCCGAGACAGAAACTCATAGATGCGGTGAAACTCCAAATCCGAACGCACAATCTGGCAACACGAGCATGTGCCACAAACAGCAGTACGAAGAGAATCAAGCTGACGCCAGATAGCAGCACTCTGAGTATAGAACTCATCAATAGTAGAATCACCCTGCTGGAGAGCATGCTCCTGCCAAACCACATATAGGTAAAGAGCATCCCCAGACGGCTGATAGCGCTGACGAAGATGAGCCCACTGAGCGGCAACAGTAGGGAGACTCATGAACTCAGCAGCATACTGGGGCAGAACACTGGAGGTGAGAACAACAGCATCACGAGCATCCTCATCAACCCACTGAGTGTAAGCAGTCAAAGCGTGTCGATAGGCCTCGAGATCAGAAGAGTACTGCTTGAACTTCATGTCATAAGCAGCAACGGCACTATCATCAGCACTCTGAGCAGCATCCTTGGCCTCCTGAGAAGCATCAGCACCGAGAACAATCGGCGTCGGCGGAAGAGAAGCCACAGGAGCAGGGGGGCATGGCGGACAAGAGACCTCGCCGGAGAGCACACCCCAAAGACAGAGACCGCGCATGTGAACGCGCATAAAGGCAGCGAAATCAGGATAGTTCGCGCCATCGAAGATCACCGGGTAGCGAGGAATCGCAACATAGCCCGATACAGAAGACATAGCTCAATTTTTTTACCTCTCGGATCTGACGAAAACGAATCTGTGCTCAGATCCGATCAGCGCCGGCCAGCAGGACCAACAACGATGGCCAGCAGGTGGTCAGGCGCATGGAGGCCCGCGTGCAGCGTCAGGCGGACATGAGAGGCCCGCGTCCAGCAGGTGCAGTCCTGCATGGAGGACCCGCGTGGACCAGGACTCCTCGGGCGTCGGGCGGGAGGGAGCAGTCCCACGCTCCACGGGGAATCGATCTGACGCGCGGCTCAGGTGCAGTCCCGCGTGAGCAGTCCCGCGTGCAGGAGGTTGACGCGCGGCTCAGGTGTCCCACGTGAATCGATCTGGCAGCAGGGAAACGCGTGGCTCCACGGGGAATTGATCTGGCAGGCAGCGACAGCAGGGGAACGCGCGGCTCCACGGGGAATCGATCTGGCAGGCGGCGACAGGGACGGTGGCGGCCAACGAAGTTGCGAGAAAGAGGACGGAGCTAACATGACTCTGATACCATGTTAGGAATAAACAACTTGTATTCCTCTGGGGGCCAAAGGCCACAATATATAGTACAGGTACAGGGCAAATATGCAGGAAGCCCCTAACATATCTGGAAAATACAATATACAGATATATAGATATATACATCTAACACAATTATCCTCAGTTCTTTCTCATGATTCTAGTTTTATCATGTTGCTTAATACGAGGCGTGTCTGTCTATGTGTCGCAGCGTGTCCGTCTCTCCTCAATTTTCCAAATTAACTTTCTCCCGTCAGACCCATCAGCACATGAAACGGTACTGTTGCTTCTTCTTTTCTAGGGTGTCGCTTGCGAATACTGCCAGAATCTTGACGTATATAAACTGGTCAGAGTCGGTATCAAGGAGCAATGTGGGACTTGGGACTATTGAATGCCGTACTCCCTCCGTTCCAAAATATATCTTTGTGAATATATCTTTCCAAAATATATCTTTGTGGGACTGGCTTTGTGAAACGAATATATCTAGACGTCTTTTATATGTAGATTCATTCCGAACGTATACACCAAAAGACGTCTAGATATATCTGCTTTACAAAAAGCTTAAATACTCTATATTTTGAAATGGAGGAAGTAGTTGAGGTGTAACTTTTTGACATGGATATACGTCCTAAGATCGTGGCCTATAATAGAATGTGTGATATTAAGAAATTATTTTTGAGTAGAATGGGAGGGCAAAACAGAGCGTTTTCATACGCTCGTATATTTTTGTGGGTAATTTTGTGTTTAATGGGAGGGCAAAACGGCCTATAAAGTGTTAGACCGAAAGAAACACTTTGTTTTTTATTATTTCTTTATTTATTATTAGGTATATAGATTTAAAAAAGTAGGTCGGTCCCTAAAATTTAGTTCCACCATGATGAAGAGAGAGAGTTGGCCAATTGATTGCTAAGTGGATCATCAGTAAAATAACTTCAGTGCGAAATCTCCTAGAGAAAATTTTCATTGTGGATCGGCTCGTGGATACTGTCTCATTCGCAAGTTCCTTATTATTAGGAGTTCCTTATTAAAAGGTTTCGGAGAGACAAGATATATAATGGCTTGACGATCTTCACTGCATGATATTAGGCTTGGCTCAAGCTTCACGAAAGCACTTACTAAACAAAAACCGTTGAACCAAATCAAAGGAAAGACTTATTCGAACAAATTTGTTCTTAGTCGGGTATCATATGCACCTTTTGGGGCTTCTATTGAATTGAGAAATTGGATTGCTTGTTTCATATTTTTCCTATTTGACATCAATTTTGATGTATATAATGTGTCTTACGGATAATGCAAATCAAAGCTATTTGATGTATCATATGCACCGCATAATTTTTAGTATTGTATGTAGATGACATATTGTTAATGGTATAGAACTTCTTAATAGTGTAAAAGGTTATTTCAATAATAGTTTTTTAAGTGCTTATATATTAGACATCAAGATCTACATAAATAGATTAAGACACTTAATAATATTTACACAAAGTACCTATGTTGATAAAGTTCTAAAATAGTTCAGAACATACCAGTCAAAGAAATGGTTCTTGCCCATGTTGCAAGGTAAGACGTTGAGTAAGACACTATGGTAGATAAAAGAAAAGGATGAGTAACATCTCCTAAGCCTCGACCATAGGCTCAATCATGTATGCTATGTTGTGTAGTAGACTACATGTGTGCCATGTTGTTAGTTTGACAAGCAAGTACCAAAGTAATCCAAGGGTGGAATACTAGACAATAGTTAAAAATATCCTTAAGTATCTAAAGAGGACTAATAAAATGTTTCTCGTCTATGGTGGCGATGAAGAGCTCGTCGTAAAAGGTTATGTTGGTGCTAGCTTTGTCACTGATCAGCTTTGACACTAATTAGCATGACTCGAAATTTCAATCCTGATTCAAATTTATTTTGAATGGTGCGGCACTCAGCTGGAGGAGTTCCAAGCAAAGTGTTGTAGCAGCATCTTCAACTGGAGTAGGGGTATGTATCTGCTTCGAAAGGGGCGCACGAAGCAGTTTCTATGAAGGAGTTCATATCCGACTATGTATAGTTTCTAGTGTGTTAGATCCCTTGGCTATCTACTATAACAATACTGGTGCCATAACCAATACCAAGGATCCAAGATCACACAAGAATTACAATCATATCAAATACCATTTTCACACTACTTGCGAGCATATCAAAGATAGTGACATAAATATTTGCAAAGTACATACAGATTTGAGTGTCGTAGATCTGTTGACTGAGCCTTTTCCACGAGAAAAACATGACCAACAACAAGACTCCATGGGTGTTAAATTTGCACCACTATAAAGTAGATTATTGACTCTAGTGCAAGTAAAAGATTGTTGGAAATATGCTCAAAAGGGCAATAATAAAGTTATTATTATTATCATATTTGTATTTATGATAGGTTTTTATTCTTCATGCTATAATTGTACTATCTGAAAATTGAATACACTTATGGATACATAAACAACATTGTGTTACTAGTAAGACTGTACTAGACTAGTTCGTTGATTAAATGATGGTTAGGGTTTCCTAACCATGAAAATGTGTTGTCAATGAACAATGATCTCATGTCATTAGGAGAATGATGTGATGGACATACCCAAAACAAAGCACAAAAATTTAATTGTGTTGCTAAGTTTAATTTGTCGTATCTTTCTAATGTGAACTATCATATTCCTTAGAACATGGGATCATGTTAAATCACCGCGAGAATACTTTGGGTGCATCAACCGTCACTTTATAACAGGGTTATCATAAAGGTGTCTTTCAGGTATCTATGAAAGTACTTGAGTTGCATGGATCAAGACTAGGATTTGTCACTCCATGTAAAAGAGAGATACATGTATGGCCACTCGGTAACACAACATCCTAAATATCTTACACACAAGGGACTAATGTGGTTGGTCACATGGATATTGTATTATAGAACGAGTAAAGATAACTTGCCATTAACAATATTGAACTAGGCATGGTGGTACCGACTATCAAATCTCGGGCAAGTAAAATATCGTGACACAAAGGAAATTGTATGCGGGTTGTTTGAATCCTCGACATCGTGGTTCAACCGATAAAATGTCTCTATGGAATATGTAGGAATCACTATGGGAATCCATTGTAACACTATTTATTATTGATCAGGGAGTTGAATTGATCATGTCCACATGTTTTATAACCCATGGGATCACACACTTAACATTCAATGACGCTCGGTTAGTAATGATATATTAAGATGGTGATCTAGAATTTTGATTCGGAGTCTCATATGAGATCTAAGACCTCACAGAGGAGTTTTGGAATGTTCCGGATGTAAAATTTCATATAAGGGAAGTTGATTTTAGGGTTCCAGAAAAGTTTCAGATTTGTTTGATATCATACCTAGAAGGTACCAGAGGTCCACTAGTGGGACTAAATTGCATGGGGGTTCAAACGGGATAGGTAGGGGGAACCCCGGTCTACATGGTCCAGGGAACCACATCCCAAGAGGACCATGTGCCTCTAGTAAGGGTAAACCCTATGGGGGTGCGTGTATCCCTAGAGTTTTGGTCTAACTAAACCGATCGATACAGTACCTTGGGTTGCCAATAATTTCGATTGTCCAAAATTGAAAACTGATCGGTCTTATGGCCAATTGGGAATCAAGACTTCGGTGCCCCAAAACCTTCGGTTTAGCTTCAATTATTGACCGAATAGACTAGAAAAAACAGAGTCAACAGAAAGAAAATGGCATCATAACTAAAAGGGATCTTAATGAACACAAGAAATAGGAAAAGAAGATGTAGATGGATGTGCAAAATTAGAAGAAGATGAGTCATGGTAGTGATGTCGCTAGTTTCCGGTGGCCACCACCATCAGGCTCGTAACCGCCGAGTTGAATTTGATGATTTTAAAGAGAGAAAAGTGTAGAACATGCAACCCGAGTCTCTAAGATTTGGGGGTTTCCGGACATCATGGGGAAGACTACTCGTGGGAGATAGAGACCTACAATAGGTGAGATCGTGACTTGGAAGCTCGGGGCTAGTAAAATGTTACAGGAATAGGACCTAGTTAGTATCTTGATGGGCTTAGGAGTGATCTCTTAGCCTATGCTGTGGAGGGTTAGGAGTCATTCGGTCATTCGGTTCGTTCATTGAACTATGTCCTGAGACCAAATCCACTAAATTGAATTTGTTTTTTAGAACTGTAAACCAAAATAGCAACCAAATTTCTCAGTTTCAGTTAATTCAGCTTCAGTGCTGGTTAATTCAGATCCATTTTTCGTTCTTCAGTTTATATGCGCACCCCTAGGTCCTTTAAAGGGGGGGAGTTCCTCCTCCCACTTGTACGCCGCCCTAGGCCTTGCGGGAGGGGCAACGCTGCCACCCCAGACTCCTCTCATGTTGCTTAGAATCATCGTCCCTCAATGCAAAACTCTACCAGTTTCCTCCTCTCCTGTTTCTTAGAATCATCATCCCCCAACGCGTAGGTGAAGCCCTACGCGCCATAGCCACCACCCCTTCATGGTACCGGAGTTGATGTCGTCTACCTCTGCACCTCTCCTTGCTGGATCAAAAAGGACGAGACATCATCGAGCCGCACATGTGCACATCTTGGAGGTGTCGCATCCGTGGGAATCGGTGTGTCCCGGGGTGTGAGGGCGGCGCGTGACTCGGAACCGGTGACCGCGCAAGGGCTCAAGAGGGGCCTTTCGCGGGATCCCGACAGCACCCCGATGGTAGGATAATCCCGGGGATCCATCGGGAACAAGGACCTGACTGATGGTACACGTTATTTTGGGCAGTGAATACATATGTGCTTGATTCCTAAATTTGCAGTTAGATAGATGATGTTTGGCTTAGTTGTCTGTCTCATGTGACAGTGAAGTTGTACTCCTAAATCTTGGTGTTGTATCTAAAATATTTGATCCATATGCCTTGCCATGATCTTGCTGTATGTTGTGAGCTTGTTCATATGATAATATCTATATCTAAATGATTCTTGTGGCTAAATTGTAACTTGAGTTAGGAAAATGATTTGAATAAGACTCTTAATCTAAAAATTGTTGGTGATTACTAAATTGTAACTTGAGTTGGTAAATCCAGGCCTTAGTGACACTTGTGGCTAGGTTGCTACTGAGGTGCTTCCCATATTTGGAATGTGCCCAGTATTAGCCAGCCAACAAGTTTAACAGCTTTACTGCTTGGTTATACCTTCTCCTTGCTCTAGATTAGGTCAAGGATGCAAAGACTAAGATTTATAAAAATATGTTAGCTTGAGCAGTTTCAGTTTGTTTAATAAATGATTCCTATTTGACTTGACTAGGAAGATAATTTGAATTCCTTTGGACTTATATGGTATGGTAGCTTCTCAGTTGTTGATGATTTTATTGAATGAAGATTATGGCTTCTGCTGTTTTTAGGAGCTGCTACTATGGTGCCTCCACTTTGAAGTGTGCACAGTAGTATCTGAAAAACATGATCTGCTACTGAACTTTATTGCTTTCCAAAGATTATTCTTTTAAACGATTTGTTGCCAAAGATTCTTTTAGAGATGTCCCTGACCTATGATGCAAAGGCCGAGGCACAAGATTTAAATAAGAACAGATGTTTATGTGCTCCAAATCTCTATAATGAGCCTTGCATAGCATTTCTATGCAAGACTGAGAGCTTTCTCTCCCTAAATGATTATATTGCTTGAAATGATAAGAACAGGTATGTTACCAGATCTAGATAGTGATCTAGTGAGTTTCTACCTTGATGCATGTGGATTCTTGGTGTGTTGTATCTTGGTCAGCTCAGCCTAGTACTCTGGTCTTGAGCTTGTTAGCCTTCTCCTCCTGGAACTAATATTGGCTTGATCTTGATCTTCCCCTTGTCCTAGTTTCTGGATGGCTTCCTCTAGCAACCAGAGATAGGGATATGATGTTGACTTAGAGGAGGGATCTGGTGGTGATGAGCAAGAACATGTGTTGTTCTTGGTGATGAAATGGCGGAAGAAAAATCCGATCTACTTTGTCCACAGAGGTGGAAGAGTTCAAGGTCCCGGAGAAAATCGAACCCACCCAACCCACTCCTGTAGTGGAAGAAGAGGTGGAAGAAAAATCCGGATCCAATCTCCCTGATGAGATGGGATACACGGATGAAGAATATATTCGCTACGGCTCCACCATACCGGACGTCATAGCAGAAAAACTACCCTTGAAGCATAGGATAAAGGATATGATGAAGCGACCCTACATTGATTACGAAGCAATCGCCAACATCACGGAGAACTTTGAGATGGAGGAGGCGGAAACCTAGCCGTGCCACTACTTCAAGAACATGAACAAGAAGAAGCACTGTTTCGTGTACCACATAAGCACTGGATCTGACTCTGTCGATGCTGAAGCTGGTAGCGACTCAGTCCTAGACGTAATCAAAGAAAACACCGACTTACCTGGCTCCCCAGCAGAGTCAATCACGTCGCAGGAGCTTCGAGACTTCGACAAAGAGATGGAGGAGTACGAACAAGAGCACATCTCCAACCAAACGCAAGGTGAGCCGGAAAATCCTCCTAGTCCATATGATAGCATGGCTGAAAGCTACACCTCGCAGGATGACATGGACACCGGAGATTCCTCCGAGGTCCACAAGCCAACCATGACGGAAAGTACCGATGAAAGTTTATCCCCAGTACCGTACCAAAATCTGTCTTTGCCACTGGTATGCACGTTAAGTCTACTGGGCGGTCAAAGAAGACGAAGAAGAAGAACAAGAATCCGACACCGGCATAGCCGAACGTTGATAAAACCAACGAAGAAAAAGTTGATGAAGAGATCGAGATGGAGAATCAGGACGAAGATTCGATTAATACCACCCTGATCGACCCTCCTGTGGATGGACACGTTGTCACCAAGGGTGCACGTGAAATTTACGGAGATGCTCTCACAATTCCAATCCCAACGGCTTCGGATCTTACACCAGAGGCGCTGGAGAAAAGGGCTGAGGACCTGGAAATGCACCGCTTATTTCTACTCGAAGAGGCCGCGCGCATAGTCGAGATGAGGCAGCAGTTAGACAGTGATCCTGCTAGATATCAGTCAGATTTTAAGCGACATCCAAACAAGACAAGGGGAGGTTCGTTTCTTGCTAACAAGAATCCGGATATCCACAAAGATCTATTCAACGGGAAAGATGGAGGGAAGATCCGAGTCTACATCATGCCATTAGAAAATGCTGCTGCACCTCGAGCCATCCTCGCCAACAATCCGTCTCCATAGTAGGTCCAGCAGTGCGTCGCGTTGGTAGACAAAGGATTAAAGCAGCAGAAAACGGCCGCATCATTTAGTGGCAAGCTGGCCTCAGGTCCGAGTTTTGCCACACTGGCGCTGACCAAAGCGCTGACGTAAGACTCCACAGAGATATGACTCAACTCTACGTCCCCATGGAGAAGAAGAGAATTCAAGAACCGGCTCAAACGGCCACTCTCGCTGGCCGGCACATGGTTGGAAAAGAGTTATTCCGGTTGCGACCGAAGACGGCATCAGGGCAATGGTCCCCCATAAGGACCATCATTGGCAAAGCAACCGCTATAGAGAAGACCCGGAAACACGCCGCCAGCGAGAGGAGCAAGATCGTCTAAGGATTCCACCACCGAGCCATCCGGCTGGCAACGCTGGACGAAGAGATGATCCGGATCGTCCCGAATCTAGTAGGGACGATGCTTGAAGAAACAGGCATCGAAGTCAGCATAATGAGGCTCCACCGCCACAACCACGTAACCCAGCTGGAAATAATCCACTAGGGCCACCATCGCCTCCCAACAGTGACCATGAAGGATCCAGACGCAGCCATGGGAGCCGCAGGGGCGAAGGCGGCAATGGTGAGAGGAGAAGCAGAAATCCGACTCCACCGCGCAGAAGCCGCGAGCCTCCAAGGAGCAGATCTCTCTCGCCAAACCACACTCGCCATCGCATAGAATCAAACATATAAGCGCGGCGGTAAGAGGAGGAAGACGTGTACGTGGGACCCAAGTGCTTTGGACCATGCATACGTCAGACCAAATTTCCGGTTGACTTTTGTATTGCCAAACACATTCAGCCCTAAGACGGCACAACACGACCAGATACCTGGCTCCGGGATTTCTTCCAGGCCTGCTGCATCACCAAAGGAGGAAACAACCTGGTCGCGGTCCAATATCTCCCGCTCATGCTAAGGAAGACGACTCGATCATGGCTCAATGAACTGCCAGAGAATTCAATTCACAACTGGTATGACATGCATAGTGCGTTCTTTTCAAACTTTGAGGGAACTTACAGGAGGCCCTGCATAGTCGGAGACTTGCAACATTGCACAGAAAGACCCGGAGAAACTTTTCGGGATTACCTCGGACGCTGGATCGATACGAAGAACTCCTGTGAAAGAGTAAACGAGCAAACTGCGATAGAAGCTTTTATTGCAGGACTTCCAGTTGGACTTTTATGTCACAGGCTGAAGCATGACCACATCACAGATTTGGGAGAAACGATAGAGACGGCAAGAAAATATGTTGACGCCGATGATGATTCAGAAGGGCTACTAAATATTTTGGCCAATCCCAATGCGGCCAAACAACCAAAACAAACTCATAAGCGCAAGAACACCTCGGATGAAAAGCCGGCTCTGGACAACGCAGCTGTGAACGCAATGTTCAGATCCGGAGAACGAGGAGGTCGGAGAGGCGGCCGGGGTAGAGGCCGAGGAACTTCCCGAATCTAGGGCAGAGAAGACCAAAAGCAGAAGAACCTATACCTGGGCCGACATTGCAAATAATCCATGTGTCCACCACTTGGATAGTAACGGAGGACCTACCCACACAAATTCCGAGTGTCGTTTCAATGACAACCTTAAGAAAGACGAATCCGCTGGCTACAGAGCCAAGTGACGAAAAGGCAAGAAAAATTCCGAGAAAGGAAAGGAGCCCAAGGAAGATTCCGACATGGAAGAAGCGGAAGCCACTGCAGAGCCCAAGTCAGATGGAAAGAAGACTTTTTCGACCAAAAAAGACGCATACGTCTGCTTCATTGGATCCCAACCTGCTAAAGAAAAGAAGGCGGTTCTTCGTGTGCTTAATGCCACGGTTCCGGCTTTCCCACAGTTCCTGGACTGGTCAGAGGTAACCATCACCTTTGATCGTTCAGATCACTCGAGGAAAACACATAGTCGAGGAAAGTACCCTCTGGTCGTCAATCCTCTTATTGATAGCTATGAGTTCTCTAAAACACTCATGGACGGTGGGAGCAGCATCAACATCCTCTACATCGAGACGCTCCACCGCATGGAGCTACACGAGAGCCAGTTGAGTTACAGTAGTGTAACTTTCCATGGCATTGTACCAGGGAGACAGGTGGATTCTCTGGGTGAGATTACTCTGGACATGACATTCGGAACCCGAGACAATTATCGGACCGAGCCACCCTCTTTTGAGGTGGTACCGTTCAAAAGTGCTTAGCACGCCATCTTCGGACGTCCGGCTTACTGGGCGTTCATGGCCTGTCCCTGTTACATCTACAACATGATTAAACTTCCAGGTCCAAAGGGCGTAATCACCATACGAGGAAATCCGAGGAAGGCGCGAGAGTGTGACGAAGGATATGCTGCCTTCGCCGAAGCTGTGCTACACGCCCAGAAGTACCAGGAGATCAAGAAGACCATTAATCCGTCCGAGATGCCCTCTACGAAGAACGAGGTGCTGAAGCCAAGTTTGTAGTTCAAGGAGTCGGAAGAGATGAAGAGAACGTCGCTGAAGGAAGATGATCCCTCCAAGACGACGAACATAGGGGTAGGCTTAGGCCACGCATAGGAAAGCGTGCTCATCGACTTCCTCACAACTAATAGTGATATCTTCACATGGCAGCCATCTGACATGATCGGAGTACCTAGGGAACTTGCCGAGCACTCTCTTAATGTGTACCCTGACGCTAATCCGTCAAACAGTCCCTACGATGGTTTAGCGATGAAAAGCGCGAAGCAATAGCCAAGGAATTAGCCCGCCTAGAGTTAGCAGATTTCATAACAGAGGTCATCCATACAGATTGGGTGGCAAATCCTGTACTCGTCCCTAAAAAGGACATCATTGATTTATGGATGTGTGTTGATTATACCGCTTTGAACAAGGCATGCCCAAAAGATCTGTTTCCTTTGCCAAGAATCCATCAAGTTATCGACTCAACGGCAGAGTCGGAATTACTCTGTTTTCTCGATGTATATTCCGGATATCACCAAATACCGCTGAAAAAGTCAGATCAAATTAAGACGTATTTCGTCACTCCTTTTGGAACCTTCTGCTATAAAACTATGCCTTTTGGCTTTAAGAATGCAGGAAAAACATATCAACGTACTATGCAACGTTGTCTCAGTGACCAAATCAGACGCAATGTCCACGTATACGTAGACGACATAGCAGTTATATCCAAGAAGAAGGAAACCTTAATTTCCGACTTGGATGAAATGTTTGCTAGTCTATGGAAATTCAATATGATGCTAAATCCGAAGAAGTGCTTCTTTGGAATTCCGTCCGGAAAATTGTTATGCTTCATCGTCTCTAAGCAAGGCATAGAGGTGAACCGGGACAAAATCAAGGCTATCTTAAACATTACTAGGCCGACTCGCCTAAAGGACGTACAACGCCTCACTGGTTGCATTGCAGCATTGAGTCGGTTTGTCAGCCGGCTCGGCGAAAGACCCGCACCCTTATATAAACTCTTGAAGAAAACCGACAAATTTGTCTGGACCCCAGAAGCCGAAACTGCCCTACAAAGTTTGAAAGATCTGCTTTCGAACCCACTAGTTCTTGTAGCGCTAGAACCTCAGGAACCTACATTACTCTACATTGCAGCGACCAACAAGGTCATAAGTGTGGTAACAGTAGTTGAGCGCGAGGAAGAATGCTACGAGCATAAGGTGCAGAGGCCAACTTATTATCTGAGCGAGGTCCTGACAGAATCAAAGCAACGGTATCACATCACCAAAAGCTAGCCTATGGAGTGTTCTTTGCATCAAGAAAGCTACACCACTATTTTCAAGAGCACAAGATCACAGTGGTGAGCACCGCTCCCCTGCAAGATATAATCAATAACCGTGACGCCACAGGACGTGTCGCAAAGTGGGGAATAGAGCTCACAGCTTTCGATATTGAGTACAAACCACGTACAACAATCAAATCCCAAATTCTTGCCGACTTTGTTGTTGATTGGACAGAAACGGCAAAAAACTCAGGCCCTCCAGACTCGGAATTTTGGACCCTTCACTTTGACGGATCAAAGGCATGAGGAGGCTCGGGGGCTGGCGTGGTGCTCAAATCACCCCAAGGAGATAAGTTGTTCTATGTGTTGCAAATACACTTCACGGCAACCAATAATATTGCCGAGTATGAAGCACTGCTACATAGAATACGCATGCCCAAAAATATTGGCATGTCAAGACTCATGTGTTACGGAGATTCGAATTTAGTTGCTCAGCAAGTATCTGATATCTGCAACACAAACAAGCACATGGTAGCATACAAAGCCGTCGTGGATGAATTATCTAAATCGTTTGAGGGTTTTGAGATTCAACACATCCCTCGAATAGAAAATGAGGAAGCAGATGCACTATCAAGGATAGGCTCTGCGCGGAAACAAGTACCGGATGGAGCTTTTTTAGAGCATTTAAGGGTCCCCTCCATAGTCGGAGTTAATGAGGACTATCCGACTCACCTTTAATAGCAGTTCTGGCTGTAATTTCCAGCTGGACAAAACCCTATCTGGATTTCCTGATAGACGGAAAACTACCTGAAGACAAAATCTTGAGCTAGCATATTGTACGACGAGCAAAAGCCTACACTATAATAAATAGTGAGCTCTATAAACGGAGTGTTTCTGGCGTGTTTCAGAGATGTATTTCTTCGGAAGAAGGAGTGTAAATCTTAAAAGAAATTCACGAAGGCGAGTGTGGTCATCACGCTGCAGCCAGATCCTTAGTGGCAAAAGCTTTTCGACACGAATTCTTTTGGCTTACAGCTAAGGTGAATACCGATAAACTGGTCAAAACATGCAAACGCTACCAAAAGTACGCTCACCAGACACATGTTCTGGCTGAACAGCTGCGAACAATCCCTATTACATGGCCGTTCGCGGTCTAGGGGATTGATATGGTAGGGCCGTTTCGCACGACAAAATGTGGATTTACTCACCTACTAGTGATGGTGGATAAATTTATAAAATGGATTGAGGCTAAACCCGTAACAAGTTGCGATGGAGCCACAGCCAGAAGATTCGTCAAGGACGTAATCAACAGATTCGGATATCCACACAGTATAATTACTGACAACGGGAGCAACTTTTCCATGGGTGAACTTGCCAAATTCTGTGATGAACAAGGGATCCGACTCGATATTGTATCAGTCGCACATCTACAAGCCAATGGACAAGTCGAAAGAACTAATGGCCTTATCCTACAAGGAATCCGACCTTGTCTCAAGACACCGCTTCATCGGGCCGCGAGGGATAGGGCGGAAGAATTACCGTTTGTGATATGGAGCTTACGTACAACTCCTAACAGGTCAACTGGCTATACTCCTTTCTTCTTGGTCTATGGTGCAGAAGCAGTTCTTTCAAGTGATCTGATTCATCAGGCTCCACGAGTCAAAGCGTATATCAAAGAAGATGCAGAAGTTTTTCAACAAGATGATCTTGATATAATCGAAGAAGTACGTGTCGTTGCTGAGCAGAGATCTACAGCCTATCAGCAGAAGTTGCGCAAGTATCATAGTCAGAGAGTACAAAACCGTTCTTTTAGAAAAGATGATTTGGTTCTCCGACTTGTGCAAAAGAGAAAGCATAAACTTTCACCAATTTGGGAAGGACCTTCTATGATTAGCAGAGTTCTGCATAATGGGTCATATTATTTAACCGACATGAGACCAGTCAAGGAAAGACCAGATACTCGGAAGAGAAAGAGAGCTGATGGCAGATACTCGGAAGAGAAAGAGAGCTGGTGGCAGCACATACCCGAATGAAATAGACCGTCCATAGAATATTGCATAGCTACATCCCTTCTATTCTTAGTTATATTTCCTTATAATAATATATGTACATGTTCAAAGTGAAATAAATTGTTGGTTTCCTCATATTGTTATCTTTGAGACGTTTTTGCCATCTTATTTCCAAAAGAGCATGTAATTTTTTCAAAAATCCCAGAATGCTTGAAAGTACTTTATGCTCATGTTGGTTCTAGTTACGATTTTTGAATATCTAAAAAAGTTTTACCTTAGGGTACAAAATTTAATTTATTGTCTATACTTAGGTTTTTTATCTGATTGCTTAGACGTGGGCATTTTCTGAGTAATGAGTTGTTGGTATTGGAAGCCAGCTTTGTTTTCGAGTTTAAACTGGTTTAGCAATTATGTTCCATTGCTCGGCAAAGTTTCCGTGCTAAAGGTTGGCCAACCCATGAAAGGGACGAGCACTACAAGGAATCTGGCAATATATGACCCTCCATTTTCATCACAAAATCGTCATAGTAGTCTGTTTATGACGATTTTATGACGATTTTGAGATCATCGAAAGCTGGGCGTCGCAAATGAACTATAACGACGTTATTGGTAAAATCGTCATAACCGTCTATGACGATATTGGATCGTCATAACCGTTATGACGATCCAATATCGTCATAGGCAGCCTAGCCCGACCACGTCAGATCCTACGTGGCTTGTCCTACGTGGCAAAATTGTGACGAAATAAAATCGTCATGGTGCAAAATAAGCCCAGTCCATTTAGTTGGTACATATGGGCTGAGCCAATAATTCCAGCCTTGTATTTACTATGTCTTGGCCTTTTATGGTCCATTTCAATTTTGGGCCTTAGCCTTTTTCGAGCCTTTTTCTATTCCAGGCGTTGGCCTATCTAAGGTCCATTTCTTCATGGGCTGGTCCTACCAGCCAGATGGGTCCCACTTGTCAGACTATTCAATAAAATGATATTCCTTTTTCTACTGGCCCACTTGTCAGGTTTATTTCACCACAATCTGACAGCAATTAAACCACACATAATTTAGTCAAAACCAAAGAAATACGTGAAATCATTTTGATAACAACCATAAGTCTATTAGAATATTTTGGTTCAAATCCCATACATACAATAATAACTGCGCTATCAAAATATTACACAAAATGGTCTTCAAGAAAGAGGCTACAACAGAATGAAGCCCAAAATGGAGATCCCCAGGACCATATCCCTACAGTAGGAATAACCGATCATCAGTTGAAGCATCATCAGAACCTCCCTCTCCACCAATGCCAAGGAAACATGCCTGACTACTCCCAGTGTGCACCACTCCCTCCGGCACCACGTCCCAGCAGCTGGTCACATACCACCACTGGTCGAAGAACAAAGCCTTTGTCAGCATTCAACCATCCTGCATGATAACGACCACCAAAGGCAAATTATTCCATGGGTTTATTCTTTTACATGTGACCAAGCTATGATGCCTAAACCTAGAGCAGCTAGCTAGCTGAATGCACACACCAATACACAGTGATCAATAGTTGAGGCAAAGCTATGAATTAAGTGAATTAACAACAGTAGACTGTACACAAGAATCAATATAAGCAGAATTGAGATAAATCTCTATAGAGTAATGACACATACCATCGCCCAAGGTTTCCTCTCCCAGCGCTGGTCCAGGGAGAAGGCCAGTGCGCCGCCCATGGTCTCCTCGCCCAGCGTTGGCCAGGGGAAAAGGCCAGCACGTCACCCATGGTCTCGTTGCCCCCGACAAGGGAAGAAGGCTAGCGCATCGCCCATCACGCCGCCTAGGGTCTCCTCAGCAAACGCATCGCCGCCCTACGTGCTCCTGATCTCCCAACACCTCACCACTGGTCCTCCTTAAAGCATCTACTTAAAGTGAACAAAAATAAAAAGGCTTGTATTGTAAGCAAATCACATCTACTTAAAGTGAAAATAAAGAACTATAGAATTTCAAATAAAATCTTTCCAACATGCAAACAATATTTATATGGCTTTGCATAAATATAGCTAGTCAGGTTTGCTTTTTGTCTAACTGCAGCCTTGCATTATCCAAGTGCACAAAATGCATTTCAGGCAGTAAGTAGTGATACAAGTCTTTCTTCCTTGCCCTGTTTCTCTCATTGCTTTTACTAGCTACACAAGATATTCTCAGAGATCTTTTGCTCATGCTACTATAGATTTAATAGCTAACGTTAGTTAGCAGAATCGTAGCATAATGAAGACAGGCCTCCTTTTACAGTCTTTGCTAACCAGGCCATTTCACAGCCAGCATTATTTAGTTTTTTCAAGTAGCAATATTAAGGACAATTTTATTTGAGTTAGTTCTTGTTTCACTGTCACAATACATATGGAAATTCCACACTAAGGATGCATACTTGGGAATCCTAGGATGTATACAGACCAATATCGTACCCTCTACCTTCCTCTCATCTCACATGCACAGACAATCTATGCAAAATTAGCTCACGTGTAGCATCAAGGTTAGCACAGAGTAGACATGGAGAAGAGGGGAATACTGGGAGAGAGGGGAACACCTCCTAGTAGAGCTTGAGGTAGAGCTTGAGGGGCTCAACATAGTAATCGAAGCCGAGCGTGCCCATGGACCAGATCTATCGTCCATGTTCATGGTCTTTTGCTTCTTCTTCGTTCACTTGTCCCTCGCTCTGTGCTCGGGGATCAAACACAGTAAATTCATACTGAGCGACTGTTTTGCATCACATAGTAATACACTCGTAAGAAACAATAGCAAGTTAGAAGCTATGAGTCATGGCTGAACTAAGTGTTCTAATCAAGAACAATTAGATATAAACATGATAGAATTCAGGGATGGTAGGCAAATAACACTGTCTAGTAAACATGAGCATTGCACAAGAGTGTTAAGAGAAGCTTAGGCCTGACATATAATACATGTACCAGATATGAATAGTGTGTACTAGGAAGCATAGTGGAAGGGACTAACTCAGTAGCATTTGAATGAATGAATTAGAAACATTTAAGAGACAGTTAGGTAAATAAGGTTGACATAAGGCATATGATATTTGAGCACATGAATCTTATCAGTAGAAGTCAAAAGCAGCATTATACACAACCATGTAGTTCCATGTGGAACTCAGTGTATCAGTAATTTAGCAAGATAATACACATTGTGCAAACAAAAAGCAAGCATATACTATAAACTTTTCAAGCAATCGGCTAGGAATGCTATAGGTCATTTCATTTCAAGTCAAAAGATTCATGACCAAAATGCTACAGGAATGTTGCATATTTAAATATCTGGACATGAATAATTCAATCGCAAGTAGATAGTCAAATATCTCAAGTTACAGAATAACATGTATTAACCATCGCAAGTACATAGTCAAATATTCCACAAAAGGACGATCACTTATCAGTAGAACAAACATGAGTTTTCATTTTAAAGCATGCCTGTGAGAATTAGAGCAAATGTGCAGTAATATCTATAGATGTTAACTGTTGGTTTACAAACACAGTGCACAAGAAATATCACTGGCAGTTGGTTTACAAACCAAACAGGCAGAAAGGAAACATTCTAAATGGCAAAAAGATAACTAACAAACCAAGATCTTAGCCTTCTCTTATGAACAAAAACTGGTGCTAGAGACAGACAAGAACTAAGCACAATAGTAATAGAAAACATGTACCCTCATGTTTCCAATAAACTAGACAGTTCAATCTAAATGGCATTTGATTGGCATGGCTCCCACGACCTTGGAAGGAAAGAAGCATTGTATCAGTACACAATCCACTATGGACGTTGTAGTATATGAGGCAGAAATGTGTGGGGAGAGCTCACTTGGCATGGATGTCGAGGAACCTGGCGGAGCTTCCAGTAACGATTATGTCGTAGGTGAGGGAGACCTTGAACCCCGCGGTGATGGCAAACCCGACGACGGCGATGATGATGGGATTGCTGTAGCGCTCCATCTGCTTGACGAGGTCATTGATGTCACCCTTGAAGATCTCCTATGATGCCTGCAGGTTCTTCTCGGAGCAGAAGGCACGGCTTCTCCCTGCGAGCACCACCGCTACCACACTATCATCGGCGTTCAGGCGCATCTGGAAGAACTGGTCGCCCTTCTCCCGGATGCCATGCCGCATAGTGGGAGGTCGGGGGAACGCGAGAAGCCCTTCTCCCTTGATGGAAACATGTAGGAGCCCTGCTAGGGTTCACGCGCGGCGCTGTCTGGGGATCTAGATCGCGGTAGGATGGGCAGAGGTGTAGTGATGGCTCTGGACCGGGCTTGAATAGAGAGGGGGAGGGTGTGGGGGATGGGAGGAGGGGCACTGGAGTTGGTGCCGGCGGGTGGCCGTCGATCTGGAGCCTAGGAGGGGAGATCTGGAGCCTGGGAGGGGAGGGGAGAACGTGGAGGCGCTTGAAGACCGGGTTTGAATGGAGAGGGGCGGCGAGGAGGATGTGTTGACGAAGGTGGTGTGGACGGGAGGAGGGGCGCCGGAGGTGGTGCGGACGGGTAGTCGGCGATCTGGATCGTGGGAGGGGATATCGTGTTTGGGTGGTGGCGGCGCTCGAGGGTAGGTGAGAGGAGACGAGTGGAGGAGACTGAGCGATGGATGGGTCGGCTTGGATCGGATGCTGTCTGACCTAGACCAATTTTTGGGGCCAAATTTTAGTCTTTCGCGGCCAAAATCGAAAGAATCCGGCGCCAAATTTTCGTGTGGGGCAGGAGAGGTGATTTTTGGAGCGTTGGATCAAGCTGTATTGATGGCTGAGATTCGCTTGGGGCAGGGTGATCCATGGATAGTACATTTCTTGTATCTGATTGGCTGGAGGAGGGTTTCCATGAGTGAGGGTTGGATAACTCTATTCATATTGTCATCTCACAAAAGCACAAAACCAATGTTTGCACCCGTATTGTGCACACATGTGCATTATGGGATGGCGAACAATGTTGCAGGAGGAAGTTTTCCATTTCGTCGCACGGAAAAACCATTTTCCATTTTCCGAGCGCAAAAAACGACCCGTTTTGTGAAGCAACCACCAAATGGAAGTTTCAAAATTATACCATCCCATTTTTACAAAATAATAGGCCACCTTAAATGGACAAATGTGCCAACCGGGATCTCTCAAACCTTTCCTTCCATCCCTGGCGAAAAAGACAAATTCCTGCCGAATCGGTAGGAAGTGGGTCCGATTTGAACTACAGGTACATTATCCGATGCCCATTATTTTTTGAAAAAAATGAGTTTTAGACTCACAATATCATGTTTCTTCAGAGATCCAATGGAAGTTTGGCGAGGATCACCCCCTAGCTAAGAACCTTCATGCCTGCCGTTTTGACCATAGTTTGAAACGGGCATAAAAAAATAAAAAACGGTCCGATCAATGCAAATCCTTCGGGTGGTGTCTTATTATGTGACATAATTGCAAGGAAAAATACCAAACTTGGTAAATTGAGTATGTCTCAAAAAACCCTTCACAAAATGACCTATCATGTTCGAGGTTTCGTGGCTTTCGGGTCAAATGACCAATGTTATGGCTAGAATTAGGGCATAGTTTGTGATAATGTGCCCATATTGTGCACACATATGTATCATGGCATGGAGAACAATGTTGCAGGAGGAAGTTTTCCTTTTCGACACACGTAAAAACCATTTTCTATTTTCCGAGCGCAAAAAATGGGGCGTTTTGTGAAGCAACCACCAAATGACAGTTTTAGAATGGTACCGGCACATTTTGTAAAAATATTAGACCACCTTAAATGGACAATGTCTCAACCGGGGTATCTCAAACCTTTCCGTTCACCCCTGGCAAAAAAGACAAATTCCTGCCGATTCGGTAGGAAGTGGGTCCGGTTTGAACTACAAATACATGATCCGATACCCATTATTTTTGGAAAATCATTTTTAGACTCACAATATCATGTTTCTTCAGAGGTCCATCAAAAATTTTTAATAAGACTCAATCCCTATATGAGAACAGTCACTCCCTAGTTTCAAACTCATATTTTGAATTATGGTATTGTCCCTACTATGGACTAATATGGGATTAGTAAATCCACTATTTTTAATTAATCAAAGTATTGCTAATTAATACCATAAGATGTTCTACTGGATTTTATAAAAAATTAGAAACAAAAATCAATTATTTTGGACTTATTATGAAAAAGTTACAAAAAAATTAAGAAAACCAAAAAAACTAAACAGGCGGATCTGGACGGGCCATAATCTTACACTTCCTACTAAGGCCCATCGCGGCTAATTCCCTTCCCACCGAGCCCATCGCGGCCGAGTCCCTTCCCACCGAGGCGCAATATTTGAATAGATATATGGATGCGTTGTAGTAGTAAAACAAGAAAGAATGGTTGGCGTGGTGGTAAGGTGCGCTAGGTTAGTTTGGAGGTCTGGGGTTCGAATCCCCGCCTCAATTCTTTTTTGCAAATAACCTATAAGACAATCTGGGCAATTTGCTTTCGGTCCCAGTCTTAGTAGATTCGAGCAGCGCCATGTAGGCATATATTAACACATAAATATGACACGTAAGTATATATTAACAAACAAATATAACACACAAATATGACACGTAGTCAAAAACTAACACATAGGCAAGTAGATATTAACACACTAATATGACATGTAATAAAAAACTGACACATAGACATGACACATAGGCGCAATTGCTGATGTGGCCGACTACCAATTTGAACCTATCTTAATTTGGACGTCATGACGATTTGAAATCGTCGTAGTGAGGTACAAATAACGTCGTAGGCTATATCCGTCAAATTATGACGATTTGAGCTAATGAAACTATGACCTTCCTAGGCAAAATCATCGTAACTTTGTAAGGTTTTGAACCTCCCGAATGGCTTACGACCATTTGGTGCGAAATCGTCATAACTTTATGACGATTTTGTCCACGGTCACTATGAGAAGGTCATAGAATAACACATTTCTTGTAGTGGAGGCAGAGAGCCAGATAAAACGACAAGTATAGGCATAAAAACACAAAGTGCTTCAGAAGTTTTTCAAGCACAAGCATAAAAATATGTAAGAAAAAGTGCTACGATAGTAAAAGCATCAGTTTTTACAGACCATCACAAAATAAACATTGTATCCATCATTACATTGCCATGAGATCAGAATAATGCAAAGAAATTGTTTATACTGCAGAATCAGGTGGTGGTGATGAAGCAGGTGGAGCACTAGAGTCAACAACACTGTCGCCCTCAATCTCAGACTCAGAAGTTGCAATGCTGGTTTCTGGCTCTTGGGGAGAGGGAGGCACAACAACAGATCCAAAGAACGGAGTCATGTAGTTGTTCATCTCCGCCACGTGACAAGCATAACATGCACAAGACTCTTGGATAGCCTTGATGTCTTGCGGGTTACCCTCATCATCATCCTCGGCAATGCCCTTGGTGACGTGCCAGATTTCCATCTCGTTGTGGTGGCTCATCACCATTGTCAGAGCTGTCTGGGCAGCAGTCCGAGCGTAGGAGATCTTCCAGTCTTCGATAAGCTTCGGAATCTCCTTGACCTTGTCCCTCACCTCGCGCACTGACATTGTGTGCAAGTCAGAAAGCTTGACGGCTTCACCAGCCTCTTCTAGAGTTTGGAGGAAGTCATACAAGACATCTCCAACGAGCTTAATGCGCTCGAGGCGAGGTTTAGAGGTAGGAGAGTTGGAAAGATTCATGGGGGCTGGGAAAGAACCAAAAAGTCAAAATTTGGCTGAAAAGAAAGTCGAAAAAATCAACAACAAAAGAAAAGATTCGGAAATCTTACCTAGCACAGAGTGATTCCATTGCGCATGCTCCTTGCGGAGACTGTTCATTTCACTGGCTGTGGCTTGGGCAAGATCCCTCTGAATATCGAAGTCCTTCTTGAGATCAGCTAGTTCTTTATCTCGGAGGGCTATGAGCTTCTTGAGCCTCAGGTCTCGTGGTTGATTGACTCCAGGACAACGGCTATGGATTTCTCCGATTCCAAAGTTAGCTTCTCAAGATTTTCCTGGAGTTCAGCATTCTCCACCTGCAAGACCTTGAAGTTTTCGGCTTGCTCCACCATCTTGCTGGATTGGCATAACAGTTCTGCAAAGACAAAGTATCAGTCGGACAAAACAAGTTTGACTATGACACAAAAGATAACTAACAAAGAAGAAGTCGGAAAAGTTTACCTTCTGCTTCATCTTTCTCAACCTTCAACTTTGAATTCTCAAAGCGCAAAGACTTGATTTCTTTGCGCTTATTGCTAATGTTCTTAAGCAATTCCTGGTTGGAAGATGCAATTTTCTATAAGTATAGAGACGGAATACCGTCAGACAGCTACTAAGACTCGGACTGCAAATTTAACTAAGTAAAATTATATCACGAGCCTTGGGGGCTACACTACATCGTTCTTTTGCAACCTAAAAAGCATCAACTCGGATCCAATGATATTTATCCGACGTTATGCTTGGGGGCTAGAGGATATGATAATAAATGCAAATAATAATCGGAAACTTACAATGTGTTCTAGGTGCATCTTTTCAAATCCGAGTTTGGTGCTGTGAAACACCTTCTCGGTAAGGGTGAGGGAAGGAACATCCGTCGCTAGAAGTTCGCCAGATGCGACTTTAGCGTCCCAGACCAAAATTTGGTCCAGGAGGCTGACCAGCTTGACGTCCTCCTCCTCTGGGCTCGTTGCCTCTGGAGTCAAGGTTTGCTTCTCAAGACTGGATTGAGCCAATCTGAGGATCTCGTCCTTCTGTTTCCTCTTGAGGCCAAGGACAGAGGAGCCAGCAGCTTTATCCATTGTTCCTGTGTATACTACCATGGGATCATTACCCTTGACGGGTTCAACCTTGTCAGTTGCCTGGTCATCAAAGGTGACCAGGGCTTTCGAGGTTTTACCAGCATCAGGATAGGCAGAAGCTTCATGTGCTGATGGAGTACTGGATGGAGTCGATGGCGACATAGCAGGGGAGATAACAAGCTTTTTCTGGCGCATCTGCTTGCCCGGCTTGCTATCCGGCTTGGTCTTCCTCTTCAAAACTGATTTAGCTCTAGAACACGAAAATCCCATATATCAGTTGTGCTCAAGAAAGAAACAAAGATATAGGAGTACTGAAAATAAAAGATAGGGTGCTTTACTTTTTAACTGCTGACAGCACTTGGCTACCAGCAGCAACAACAACTTCTTTCGCCTTGCGCTTCTTGGAGGCGGGGGCGGCAACTTCTTGCACCTCATCATCCTCCGTCGCCTCCGGATCTTCTGAAGCATAGCCCTCTAGTGGATCTAGCTCAGACTCGGAGAGTTTATCGAGCTGACAAAGTCGAAAAGCATCAATGAAAATAGAGTCAGAGAAAGAACAGAAAAGAACGATGAAATGCTAAAAGCAGAGTCGAAATATTTACCGGAGTCAGAGGACGATTGGTCGTATACATCTTCATGGAAAATTCGGAACTTTTTGTTCCACTCTTTCCTTGATCAAATATTGCATGAGGGTCCTATAGTCCTTCGGCGCAAGCCGGCTGGAACTGACCCGCATCTTGTCCTTCTTGACGCTCGTGATCTAGTGTATGAGGCGATCTCCATGGTGCTGGAGAGGCTGAATCCGGTGCTCCAGCCAGCAGTGGATCAAGTCGGATCCACGGAGGCCCTCATGCTTCATCAAATACTCAATCCGCCTCCTTGCGAGGATCAAGATATCCGACAGCTTTGGTGCCTCCACGTCCCATGAACTCTGTTGGGGAGCAGCACCATTGACAAACTCCGAAAGACCTCCCGCCTTTCCATCAGCTGGAATATCCTTATGATAGAAGAAAGTTCCGGCCCAGCATTTGACGGACTCACTAGCGTTAATCCTAGGATAGATCTGATTCCTCCTAAGGACTAAGCTAAGAGTGTCGGTGACATAAGGCACACCAGCACTGATGGAATTTTTCCGAGTACCATAGTGGTACCGGAAAAGAGTGAGACTCGGCCTAATGCCGAGAAACCCCTCGCACAAAGCTGCGTGAGTACTGAGCTCAAGCAGGGAGTTGGGAGGAAGGTTATGGAGTTGCACACCGTAGTGATTGAGTACCTCGACGAGGAAATCCGACGGTGGCAAGCTGAGGCCGCGATTGACGTGAGTGCCGAACAGCACCCTCTCACCGTCGAGCGGGGCGGGAATGGCGTGCCCTGAGGCGCTCCGCCATGCACCAGCGATGATGAACCCTTCATCCTCCATGACTTGGAGCTCCGTGTTGTCCATGGCACTGGGGATCCAAAGACCTTGCATCTTCTTATCTTCCACTGCCGATGAACCCGCCGCCGCCTCTCCTGAGGTCGAGGCCGAAGCCATGGATCTGGGAGGAAGAAGGTTAATGGGGGAAGGAGAGATTTTTTTCTCACGGTGCGTAGATGGGAACTGGTGTGGAGCGCTCGAGGAGTACGAGGAAGCAATAAATGAATCGATGGAAATGTGAATCTGAGAGAAAGGGTTTTTCCCTCTTATTTAGCTTTACGTCAAGATTCATGCAATGACACGCGTGACTAGCTCCACGCGTATAGGATAGGGGGAGTTAGCTTCCTCGCGAATCTTCCACCCCCTCGATTCTCGTGCAGGCATTGAAACGGCTTTCTGTTCCGTAAGGAACGGGCCCACCAACGGTCATGCTGATGGAAATCCTGTCAGTGACAGGACCTGGTCTGAAAAGTTGTCAGTCCGCACGCCGCTGAAAAATCTGGCTTACGTTTCAAATCAAGCAGAGAAAAGACTAAGGTCAGAGCAACATATATCTGACTCGATTGACTCGGAATACTACATTAATGAACGAAGTTTTCGGGGACCCTTCAAGATTCTCAAGACGAAGAAACCATCAAGCTAGACGATTTATCAGACTTTGGATCTTGGAGACTTCCGGGGGCTACTGTTGCGGATATACTTTCTAGGTATACCCACAGGACTCGCTGACTGATATGTCCAAAATGTATCTACTTTCTCGAACACTTTGCTATTGTTTCTTTTCTAAACTTGTGTGATTTGGATATAACTAACACGGACTGACGCTGTTTTCAGCAGAATTACCTTGGTGTGTTGTTTTTGTGCAGAAAATGAACTATTAAGAAAAATCCCAGAAAATATGCCAAAAACTATTTCTCACCAGAAGCCCCATGGAGCCAGAAGGGGAGACAAAGGGGAGGCCTGGGGGCCCCAGACCCACCCCAGGCGTGGGCCCACTAACCCTGCGCCTGGGGGAGGTCTGGCCACCCCAGGAAGCTCCTCGGCCTCCCTCCGCGCCTATAAGTTGCCCTCTGACCTAAAAACAGAGGGGGGGGGGGGGGGCGATAGTTTTAAAGAAAGAGTTCCGCTCCGCCGCCGCCACGAGAAACCAAGATTCAGATCCAGAAACTCTGTTCTGGCACCCTGCTAGGACGGGGAATTTGGAGAGGATCATCGCCATCATCATCACCAACGCATCTCCATCAACCACCGATGTTTCCCTCATCCATGAGTGAGTAATTCCCCGCCGTAGGCTTGGGGATGGTAGGGATTGGATGAGTTCTATCATGTAATCGAATAAGATTGTTAGGGCATAGTGCCTAGTATCTCTATTAGTGCTATTTGACTTTGTTGCAACTTGTTGTGCTTAATGCTTGTCACTAGGGCCCGAGTGCCATGATCTCAGATCTGAACTTATTATTGAATCATTATGATAGTATTGTTTGTGATCTTATCTGCAAGTTGTGTACACATATCATTGTCCGGATCCAAAGGCCCCAAAGTGACAATAATTGGGACAACCGGAGGGGATGGCTATGGTGTGAGGATCACATGTGTTCACGGAGTGTTAATGCTTTGCTCCGGTGCTCTATTAAAAGGAGCACCTTAATTGCCAGTAGTTCCCTAGAGGCCCTGCTGCCACGGGCTGGCTAGACAGAACATGTTGTGCAAGTTCTCATTGCGAGCACGTATGACTATATTTGGATCACATGCCTAATATTGTTTAGTACTTGGATGCTTGTTATTATTTATCTGCAATTCCCTAGATCTTGAAGTTACATGTTTAGACTCGTCCATGTAATGCCTGTCCATCCATCCCTATGCCTACCGCACTCGAATCCTACTGTTAACGTTACCGTGACTATGGCTATTGTTTCACTATTCCTGTTGTTGTTGCTGTTGCTAGTACCAAACTATTGCTACTGATAAACTTCTGTGAGCAAGAACTGTTTCTAGGTGCAGCTGAACTGACAACTCAGTTGTTAAGGCTTGCAAGTATTCTTTGGCTCCCCTTGTGTCGAATCAATAAATTGGGTAATACTACCCGCGAAGACTGTTGCGATCCCCTATACTTGTGGGTCATCAAGACTATTTTCTAGCGCCGTTGTCGGGGAGCATATCTTTATTTGTAAGTTCACTTGGATCTATTATTGTTCACTGCTACTCTATTCATCATGGTAAGTCTCATGATGGAAAGTTCCCTATTTTACCATCCATTACAAGAAGAGGTATAGTCCTAAACACCTCTGCTGCTCTTGATTCACCGTCTGTTATAAGTAAGCTTGTCACACCACCACCACATACTCATGCTACACACACTGCTACTACTGCTGAATCTAAAACTGCTTTTGATACTCATGATGTTACTTCTACTGTTCTTGATGCGAGTGGTTCATTAGGTCCTTTTCTATATGCTACTATGGCTGGTCTAGGAAATACCAAAACTCCTAGTGAAGACATTGCTAGACCTGTTAGCTCACCTAAGTCTAGTGAGAGTTGTGATATTAATGATGGTTATATTGAGTTCACTGATGATTTTGTTGAAGAGTGCCGAAACACACATGGTACTAGTGCTATGAAGAGTCTCCTTGCTAGACGTACTATTATGCCTAAGATGTCCTCTGATCCTAAGTTTGCCACTTCTCCCATAGATATTAAAGATGAAGATTATGATTTCTCTCTTGATTTCTCTTATTTAGATATTATTGAGAAAGAACCTTTTTGTGGTACTGAAAATGAGAGTGTTGTGGCTCATATGAATGAGCTTTCTACTATGAGTGCTTTGTTCTCTGATGATTTTAAGATGCGCAAGTACTTTGTTCCTAAGATCTTCCATTTTTCACTAAAAGGAGAAGCCAGGGCTTGGTTTAATAGATTACCTTCTGGTTCCATTGATATCCTAGATTGCTTGATTTGCTTCTTTCTTCCAGAAATATTTTCCTCCCAGTGCTAGACATGTTGCTATGCAGAAACTTTTTGATTTTAAACAGGGAGAAGAAGAGAATTTGCCTGAGTCATGGAAAAGGTTCTGTGCCTTGATTCATGCACATCCTGGATGTCCATTACCTAAGAATGAGCTTCTTGATCTTTAGTATAATGGACTAACTGATGATTATAGGACCTACCTAGATAGTTTTGCTGATTGTGTTTTTAGGAAAAGGACTCCTACAGATGCTGAAGAATTAATGACTAATATAAGCAAGAATTATGATGATTGGACTTCAACTGAGCTGAATGCACCTGAGCATATTACTCCTGAACCAGTTGTTCCTGAACCAATTCCAACACCAACAACAAAGAATAGGGGAGTTATTGCATTAAGTGATGAAGTGATAAAGGAAGCTAAGAAGTGTCTAAAGGAGAAAGGTATTAGAGCTGAAGATGTGAAGAATCTACCTCCTATAGAAGAATTTGAAGGAAATGTGCCCTAGAGGCAATCATAGAGATGATTATATTTCATATGTATCCATGAGTTATTGTAATGTTCCTTGAATAACCATATCAGGCAACTTGTATTGATTGGCAATTATGTGAATTGTTTGTGAAACTCTTTACTTGTATGGTTATTTAATAGTTGTCCCTAGTCAGAGTTCATGTGAGGACACATGTGAATATTAGACTAGCACATCGATTGGTTGATGACTATGTTTCACAAGTCATAGACATGGAGATGTCAAACCAATGATGTGGACACATGTTATGAACATGGGGTTGGACTGACCCAACCTGAGACTAGCAATTAGTTGCAGCTCTCTCTCTACACATCGTGTACGTTTTGTCCTTAGACCTGAGATTGTCGCATGTACTTGAGATGTGGATCGCCTACTTTGGGGCTATCAAACGCTACTCCCTAACTAGGTAGTCATAAAGGTAGATTTCGGGTTTGTCCTGAAGCATGCTGCAAGGCATGGTCAATCAAGATGGGATTTGCCCCTCTCTACTTGAGAGATATTTATTTGGGCCCCTCGAGTGATCGGATCCAGAAATGCATGGCCGTGCTACATAAGGTTAAGAGTTAACCTAGTAAAGGGATTCCGAATCATAGTATCGAGAAAGGGAGGTCATCTTGGAGCTAGACCAAATATCGTGAGGCAAAGGGAAAGACATGTACTAAACCTTGTGATGGTTCGTCCGATATGATCTTTGTATGCGTTTAGGAGTTGGCATGTCTTGCTAGAGGCCGCTACCAACTATTGATAGAATAAGTGTATTCGTGTCATGTCTATACGTATATGAACCTATAGGGTCACATACTTAAGGGGCTGGAAGCCTAATGAGGATTGGATCCAAATTAGACCAGGCTTAGGCTACTAATGGGCTACTAATGTAGAAGCCCACTAGGGACGCCTATATAAGAGAGGGTGGGGTGAGCTGACTAGGGTTAGACCTTAGACCATTCCACCCAGCCACCACACCTCACGCCTGTGTTGCATGCGCGGACCTAGCAGTCCGGCGTCTGACGCTTCCACCCCGCACATGTGGATACCTCGGAGGTGCTGCATCTGTGGCACTTGGACAAGCCGCGCAAGGGGAGCTGCTCGTGGGACGAGAACAAGGAGGGGACGTGGAACGTCTGCACTGCCTCGACGCACTTCATCAATTCCGCAACTGTGCGTCTAGTGGTAATCCCATGATCTATGACAACAGTAATCCTGGTTTACGCGGTAGAAAATTTTGATTTGCGCTAGTGTAGCTTACCCGTATCCCTACAGCGGTATCAGAGCCGATGCTGTTCAGTTATTGGTTTGGGATGTTTGCATATGGTGATATGCAGATTGATATGAATGATGTGATCGTTTATATGGCGGTGGTTTTATGATTGATCTATGATCTTGCTTTCAGTGATCATAATTCTGAGGTTGTCGAACGACTTACCCCTACCGGTCGGTTTCCGCCATCGGGGTAGACAGTGACACATAAATCCTGTTGAATCACGCGAAGATCAATATGATTGATCGAATCGGAACCTAGATCTAGAATCGATGTAATGTGATCAAAGGAGTTTGATTGAATCGGGACAGGAGTCGGTTTATGGTAAATTTGATTTGCCGACCAAAATCCTTAAAGAAAATTGTGAAGATTCGATGTCTCATTTTTCACTAGACCCCCCTTAATGGTAGCCCCTTCGAACCCCGCAAGGGGAGACCCCCTAGACCCCACTTAATCGTAGACCCTTTTTTATCTCGTTAAGGTAACTAGGTGCTGCGATGTCACATGATCCAGTAGAATGTGATTCTATGCATAACTCGTTTTTGCAGGATGTATGTGATCAGTATGGCCCATATATGTATGTGATGCCATATGTGTTGTCATTTGTTATAATGGCATGCGTGCCAACTTGTGATGATCCCAATACTATGTAATTTTGATTACTACATGTTAGGAGTAATAGCTTGTATTAGTTCTTGGAGGATGGTTCACATAGAACATGAAGATGGAGATCATCATGGTGGACAGGTTCTATGGCGATGGAGATCACCATGAGAAAATGGTCCATACTGTGTCATATCATATGTGAATGCTATTCTTATGCGTTTTACTACTATGCATGCTTAGATGATAGAAGTAGAATGATCCCTCACAAAGTTTAAGTTAAACCATGCCCTCCCAACCAAACCTTGCACCATCCTATGCCCTGTACAATCGTTGGTGGGCCTATGAAATTAGGGTGCTGCGGTTTTCCTTGGCTGGATGGGTTTGTATCGGATACCTACATGCATAAGGGTTGGTGAGCTTGACAAGGTAATCTTAACAGTTAAGGACCTTGGGGCATAAAGGTTGGGCGCCTAGTTTTGACATAGAGATGTCACCCAACAACAAGAGTCATATGTGATATGATTAGCAAGTGTTGCTTACCGATTTACCTTGTCTTCTAGCAGTGATGCTAAAGCTCACTAGTCGACTTGTTAATTGTGGATCTTGAATCACTTAGTATCAATAGAGGGATATTGATTTAAGTGGGAGTATATGCTATTAAATTGTTTAATATGTTTTACTCTTTCATGGTTACATGGCTTAGTATTTTGCATGTTTTCTGTTGTAGATCAATGGCACCGAACACTGCATCACCTTTTTATTTGCGTTCGATTCTTGACAAAGATAAACTTAATGGAACAAACTATTTGGACTGGGTCCGTAACCTGGGAATTGTTCTCAGGTCTGATAAAAAGGAAACGGTTCTGGATACCCCAATCCCCGATGAACCTGCTGATAATGCATCTGCTGCCCTCAAGAATGCCTACAAGAGAGCATGTGATGATTCTCTTGAGGTTAGCTATCTTATGCTTGCATGCATGGAACCTGAACTCCAAAAGAAGTTTGAGGATCAGGAAGCGTACGATATGATCGTCGCGCTTAAGGACATGTTCCAAGATCAGGCAAGGACTTAGAGGTACAATGTTACCAAGTCCTTTGTCGAATGCAAGCTAGCAGAGGGAGTGGATGTAGGCCCCCATGTGATCAAAATGGTTGGTTACAGTCAGACTTTGCAAAAGCTTGGTTTTCCACTAGGCCAAGAGTTGGCCACTGACTTCATTTTGGCGTCTCTTCCATCCATCTATGGGAAGTTCATTTTGAACTACCATATGCATAGGGTGGAGAAGGGCCTTAATGAATTATGTGGGATGCTTAAAACAGCAGAAAGTGACATGAACAAGTGTGTAGGGCATAGCCATGTGATGGCTGTGCAGAACAAGCCTAGGTTCAAGAAAAAAGGTACTTCTTGGAAGAAGAAGGGCAAGGCTAAGGATACGATCCCTAAGTCTGCACCCAAGCAAAAGGCTGGACCTGCAGATGACACTGAGTGATTCTTTTGTCATGAACATGGCCACTAGAAGAGAAACTGCAGCAAGTACCAGGCTTCTTTGAAGAAGAGTGGAAGTAAGAGTACTTCCCACTCAGGTACGCTTGTTGTAAATGTTGTGGACATTCTTCTCGCTGATTCCTATGTTAACTCTTGGGTATTTGATACCGGATCGGTTGCTCATATTTGCAATTCGATGCAGGGGCTAATAAGGACTAGAGAAGTGCAGAAAGGCGAAGTGGATTTTCGCGTCGGAAATAAAGCAAGGGTTGCTGCATTGTTCGTCGGCATCATGCAATTTCACCTTCCGTCAGGATTTATTATGGAGTTGAATAATTGTTATTACATTCCTAGTATGGGTCGAAACATTTTATCACCTTCATGTTTGATGAGGGATGGTTATTCATTCGCAAGTGCAAACAATGGTTGTGTAATCTCTAAGAATGCTATGTTTATGGCTGATGCTCCCATTGTGAATGGGTTATTTATTTTAAATCTTGATGATGCATATGTTTACAATGTTAGTGCTAAAAGGCTTCGGCCTAATGATTTGAGTCCTACCTATTTATGGCATTGTCGTTTGGGGCATATAAGTGAAAAGCGCATGAAGAAGCTCCATGGTGATGGTCTTCTAACTTCGTTTGATTTTGAATCATATGAGACATGTCAAGCTTGTTTACTTGGAAAGATGACCAAGTCACCTTTTTCGGGTTTACCCGAGAGAGCGACAAACTTGTTGGAACTCATACATACTGATGTATGTGAAGGGAATATGCCCGAGAGGCAATAATAAAGTGGTTATTATCGTATTCCTTATTTATGATAAATGTTTATTTTACATGCTATAATTGTATTAATACGGAAACGTTTATACATGTGTGTTTAATAAACAAAAAGGAAGTTCCTAGTTATGCCTCTCTTATAAACTAGCTCGTTGATTAACATGATGATCAAAGTTTCCTGATCATGGACATTGGATGTTGTTAATAACGAGGTCACAACATTGGTGTAATGATGTGATGAACATTCATCCGAAGTATAGCATTATGATCAAAGTCATTGAGTTTATATTGCTATAACAACTTACGAAGTGATCCTAATCCTTAGACCATGAGATCATGTCAATCACTAACACCGGAAGAGTTTCTCGATGACATCAAACGTCACACCGTAACTGGGTGATTATAAAGATGGCTTCAGAACTACTAAAGTGTTATGTTGAGACCCATGGATCGAGAGTGGAATTTGTTCATCCTGATGACGGATAGATATGCTCTGGGCCCTCTCGGTGATATCACATTGATTAGCTTGCAAGCAAGTGATTTGATCACTAGAATGTTATATCACGGGAACGAGAAAAGAGTGCATGTCGGTAACGAGATCAAACTAGGTATGGAGATACCGATGATCGAATCTCGGACATTTAATATATCGTGAAACAAAGGGATTAAGATACTAGCGTAAAAGGTTCACACGATCACAGAAGTCATCGTTGAATGTGTGGGAGTCAGTATGGATCTCTAGGTCCCGCTACTGATTATTGATCGGAGAAGGGTCTCGATCATGTCCGCATTATTCGCGAACCGTAGGGTGACACACTTAAGGGATACCGACACCATTCGGAGCAAATGATATGCCAGGAAAAGAATAACAAGCGCAGGAATTTATTTCACTAGATACCGAAACGGGTTTTCGGGTGAAATTGCAGAAAGTGTTTCTGCATGTGAAATTAAATACTAGCAAGGGGTTATATGTGAATGTTTTTCATTAAAGTAATTGACAAAATTCTGAATAAATAAAAGGAGTTTTATTTAATGAGAGTTTGCATTAAATTTGGTGGAAATTTAATGGGAATTTGAGTGGGTTTTTGAGTGGAGGGAATTGAAAGGCTTTTGTGTGAGTGGAGTGTCCACCCACATGAATGAAAGGAGGGGAGGGGGCAACCCCATGGCTGGGCGCATGACCCCTTGGGTGCCCCCCTCTCCCTATAAAAGGAGCCCCCCTCCCTCTCTCTCTCACTCACACCTCCTCGTGAAGGATCTCTCTCCCCCCTTTAGAATTTCCCCATGGTCTCGGATCAGCGAGATACATGTTCCCGGTGGCTTTTTCTGGAAGGATTTGTTGCTTCCGCTGCTTCGCTGGAGCGAGGGCGTGGAGGTTGTCGGGGTACCCGTACATGTGTGCGATCACGAATGCACCACTGCTTTGAGGTGCTGGACTTGATCGTGCTGGACCGGCTGGACCAGATGGACTTCATCACGATCTTGAAATCGGCAAGCGTTCGTCTACATCATCCACGAGTACAACCTCGTTAACGCTATTCGGTCTTTGATGGTATGTATTCTATGGATGTATATCCACCCGTTGCTTGTATCTAGTAGATAGATCTTGGTACATAGTTGTTCCCATCGTAGGAAAATTTTTGTTCTCTATGCTGCGAACCCTACAGTGGTCTCAGAGCCGGATCTATGCATAGATGCTTTGCATGGGTAGTACACATATGAGTATGTGGGTGATGATGATCATTTTATTGCTTCTTAGTTGTACTTTGGATATTGGTGGCATAGTGGGATGAAGCGGCCCGGACAAACTTTACATGTCCTCGCACATGAGACCTGTTCCACGCTTGACATGCAACTAGTTTTGCATAAGTGGCTAGCGGGTGTCTATCTCTCCTACTATAGTCAATATCTAATTAGCAACAAGTTGTCAACAATTTGTTTATCCTCGTTGTGGTTCATGTTCGTAGGTAAGAACGGTTCTATCTCGAAAGCCCTAAGCCACGTAAAATTTGCAATGGATAAATTAGAGGCGTCTAGTTTAGATTGTTGCTGGGCTAGTGTTATGATATGGTGATGTTGTAAGTAGAAGTATGAGATGATACTCTTACAACACACATAACGTGTAATCTCCATAGACCATGGACTTACACATATAGGTATGATAGTGATCATACCACGGTGCACATGATAGAGATCATATGCGGGAACCATATCATTCCACTAATAAACATGTGATGTTTGATAGCATCTTATATTGCTTGTTTGGCGTTTTATTAGCAAAATAAGATGATCCCTCATTTAAATATCAAGATAAGAATGTGTTCTTCCTTAAGTATGCACCGACAGTGTTTCGTCGCTTCAAGACATCACGTGATGATCGGGTGTACTTGAATCCACGAGCACATCTCGGGTGTAAGACAGTTACACACGCGAATACTAAGGTTCTTACTTGGCGAGCCTAGCATGTACAGACATGGCCTCGGAACACGGACCGAAAGGTTAAGCATGAGTCATATAGTAGATATGATGCCCATTTGATGCTCGCCTTTGAAGCTACACCGACTCACGTGATGATCGGACTTGGTGTAGTGGATTTGGTTCATGTAATCACCAAAAAGACACGAGGGATGTCGTTTTTGAGTGGGAGTTCATTTCTAATTTGGATTAGTAGAACTCCATTTATCATAAATTAAATCAAAGTGAATTTGGATAATTTGTTGTAGTCATTGGCATTCGTTCACCACCTTATGCATAGTTGTAATTGAGATAATAGAACTATAGAATTCTGGATATATACTTTACGAACTGGTATCGTATTGTGTTGAGTGTCAATCTAAAGTTTAAAGTCCTATTGCAAACTTTCAGCAAACTCTATTTACTCTGTGGAATTTAATAACTGGTATTAAATCGAGAGTAACAATTCCAGTGTTAGTATCTTAAGTATCATGTTTGCCTCCATGATTCTTGATTTAAATATCGAGATTATCTAGGAGCTGAAAGAATTGTTTCAGGAACCATCATGTGTGACAGATATAACGATATCTGAAACAATGTTTTGGTTGCAATATGATAGAGTATAATATGTGTTCTCATAAAGGATGAGAATTTACGAAGGTTGGAGATGCTAGACATCCTAATCATCCAAAAGGGTTTTGGAAAGTAATGTTATACTCACGATTCGCCTTTATAAGCTACAGTAGCTTGATCATGAAAGTCGTCATGATAAGTATGAATAGAAGATGTATGTAAAGTGTTTACTATACTAAAAGATTACTAAAGAATGGATTTTGAAAGAATACCGATCATTTTGATGATGGTGATCTACTTCAAAGTGCAAGTCCAAAGGTATTATTATTTGAATATACACGCTTTGGACTATGTGTTATGTATATGGCGCCACTGTTGATGTTGATAAATTATTTTAAAAAGGAAAAGGAAATGCTGAAAGAGAATCTATAAAATATATTTGGCAGAAAAGAAAAGATTAGAAATATCCAATTTAGGTATATGGATGATATACATGTTATGGTTGTATTCTTTGCTTGTTAAACAATGTGGTTCTTGGGTATTGGATACCGAATTGGTTGGTATGAAATTTCATACGGAACAACGCAATTCATGAACCACAATGTCCTAAGTAACTAGCAAGAGAATATGTGATGATGTTCATCGAAAACAAACAAACCGTTGTTTGTATTTCTCGTTGACATCAAAGCTTGACTTCAAGATTTGTATTAATAATTGTTATTTGAATCAGGTATTATGAGAACAAAGGTTGTTCAAATAATTACCGTATTCCATATAAGATGGATGATTTACAAATCTAGTTGGAGAAATCACATCCATAAAGCTAATGCTAAAATGTCGCAAGACAAATGATTGAAAGATCACTTACGAAGTGACATCGCCGTTTAAATTATATTGGAAAGAAAACATGAAGAATCTCCATATTCATGGATTTTTGGAGTCTTTGATTTGATCAAGTGACGCTTGTGAGACTTTCCTCGGGATAATTAAAACTTCGTTCAAAGGCCAAAGAAGAACGAACGACTAAAATATTGGAATTTATACATATCGATGTATGTAGTCCATTATTTATAGTCATAAGCGATGGGTTTCAACTTCATATACTTTCTCCGGAAATTTGAGTGAATATTCACTTAATGAGAAAGAAGTGTGAAATATTTGAAAATGTTCAAAGACTTTCAAGATGAAGTGAAAATCATTGTGACAAGAAAAATAAATGAATTATGATTTATCATAAAGGGATTTATTTGAGTTGCAATTTTAGCAAAACACCTAGATTTACATTTCCCGAAACACCATAGGAGTATGGAGTGTTTGAGATTTGTAATGAAACCTTGTTTGACATGGTTGGATCAAAGGTGTTATTTATAAAACTGCCATTATGTTTTAAAAGATTAAAACTTTAGAGACTTCCGCTTTTACACTGAAAAGAGCTCCATCTTGATCTGTTGAAATGACACCATGGAAGTTATGGTTTGGGGTAAAACCCAAGTTGTCATTTCTTAAATTTTGGTATGCTAAACATAAGTAAGATGTTTACAACCAAAGTCGGATGAGCATGTCTTTGTAGGTTATTTCGAATAACAATTGGTTATTCCTCCATAAGACCGAGGACAAAAGGGTTTGTCGCTTGAAATGTGAAGTTTCTTGAAGAAGGAATTTTTCATAAAATTTAAGTGGGAGGACAATAGAACTTTGATAAGGTTAACGAACCTTAGCTAAATGTGCTGAGTTGCGCAGCGCCGGAAATCATTCCGGAGGCTGCCATAATGCTCATAGATTATGTGCCTCAAAGGTTGTGGTCACGGAGATCTAAGTTCTTATTGAATCAAGTCGGTCGGATAAACGATCAAATACTTAGATTTGAGAGTAAATCATTATTGTTTGACAATGATGAACCGACTACATGCAAAGAAGCGATGATGGGACCTGACTCCGTCAAATGGCTTGAAGCCATAAAATCCGTGATAGTTCCATACACGAGAAATCAAGTTTTGAACTTGGAAGACCCTCCGGAAAGGTGTAAAAACCTATCGGTCGTATTGGGATCTATAAAGAAACAGACATGGATGTTTCACATCTATGAAATAGTCGACATGTCGTAAAGTATTTTATGACAATGTTCAAGGAGTTGACTATGACAAGATTTGATCTTTCATAGCGATATTTAGTCTGGACGGATTAAAGTAGCAATCACTACATATAATTTGGTATATGGTAGATGAATAAACAAAACAAAGTTCTTCTAATAGAATGGTTACCTAGGACGTGTACATGACATGGTCCAAAAGGTTTTGTTAAATTCAAAGGATGCTAAAAGGGCATGCAAACTTCAATGGTTGAAGTAAGCATCGATGAGTTGAAATCTTCACCGTGATGAAAAGGAGTTTTCATCAGGAGACGATGAAGATGCTTGCATTTGCAAGAAATTAAGTGGGAGCGCTAAGACATATTTCTAATACATTATGTGGAGGACATCTTGTTGATTAGAAATGCTGTATATTTCATTGACAAAGGTTAAGAATTTCATTTCGATGAAAGACTTAGGCAAAACCCAAATATTTAGCATGAATGTCTATAGTGGATAGACTGTGATGCTAATATGGTTGTGCCAAACGTACATATATGAGATATTAAAGGATTTCAATATAGAAACAACAAGAAACGGTTCTTGTCGCATGGAAAAGAATTGAATCAAGATTCAAGTGTATCGACACTTGATAAGTGAAACAAGATTCAAGTTCTTTGACACTTGATGAGTGAAATCACGAGAATGTTTTGATCAATCATACCATGATATGTACACATCCAGATATGTCCTATGCTCTAAGTGTTATGAGCATATACCAGAATGAATCGTAAAATGATCATTGGACTATAGTAAGGATATTCTTATGATCTTTTGGAAGAACTAAGAATATATTTGTGTAGAGGTGACAAACAATTACAAATAGTTCATTGTAAAGAGTTACATTGATACTAGTTTTGTCACAAGATACAAACTAAGTTTATCTCAATTTAAACTATGAGTGGCACAATGAAATGGAAAGGAGTTTTCATGATGGATTTGGATGTATTCCAAAGTTAATACATTGTGACGAATACTACAACAAAAGGCTAAGTATATGACTGCTATAGTAGCAGCAAAGGAGGGAATTTGTGTCAAGTAGTTTGTTATCAAACTAAGGTGTGGTTCGCAACGGGCTAACACTAAAGATATATTGTATGACAATAGTATCGACGTGTTTTAAACCCCAAGGAACTAAAGGTCTCACCAAAAGACCAAATTTATACAATGCCATCTCATTGGAGAATGAGTGATGCGTGAAGACGCAAAGACATACAAATACACACGGACCTGAAGCGTCAGATCCGTAGATTATGTTAACCACTTGCAATTGCGTATATGGAACACCAGAAAGCCATAGGTGTTCAATACGCAAAGTTTTCAAACTAGATTATTGTCTCTAGTGCAAGTGGGAGACTGAAGGGAATATGCCCGAGAGGCAATGATAAAGTGGTTATTATCGTATTCCTTATTTATGATAAATGTTTATTTTACATGCTATAATTGTATTAATACGGAAACATTAATACATGTGTGTTTAATAAACAAAAAGGAAGTTCCTAGTTATGCCTCTCTTATAAACTAGCTCGTTGATTAACATGATGATCAAAGTTTCCTGATCATGGACATTGGATGTTGTTAATAACGAGGTCACAACCTTAGTGTAATGATGTGATGAACATTCATCCGAAGTATAGCATTACTATCAAAGTCATTGAGTTTATATTGCTATAACAACTTACGAAGTGATCCTAATCCTTAGACCATGAGATCATGTCAATCACTAACACCGGAAGAGTTTCTCGATGACATCAAACGTCACACCGTAACTGGGTGATTATAAAGATGGCTTCAGAACTACTAAAGTGTTATGTTGAGACCCATGGATCGAGAGTGGAATTTGTTCATCCCGATGACGGATAGATATGCGCTGGGCCCTCTCGGTGATATCACATTGATTAGCTTGCAAGCAAGTGATTTGATCACTAGAATGTTATATCACGGGAACGAGAAAAGAGTGCATGTCGATAACGAGATCAAACTAGGTATGGAGATACCGATGATCGAATCTCGGACATGTAATATATCGTGAAACAAAGGGATTAAGATACTAGCGTAAAAGGTTCACACGATCACAGAAGTCATCGTTGAATGTGTGGGAGTCAGTATGGATCTCCAGGTCCCGCTACTGATTATTGATCGGAGAAGGGTCTCGATCATGTCCGCATTATTCGCAAACCATAGGGTGACACACTTAAGGGATACCGACACCATTCGGAGCAAATGATATGCCAGGAAAAGAATAACAAGCGCAGGAATTTATTTCACTCGATACCGAAACGGGTTTTCGGGTGAAATTGCAGAAAGTGTTTCTGCATGTGAAATGAAATACTAGCAAGGGGTTATATGTGAATGTTTGTCATTAAAGTAATTGACAAAATTCTGAATAAATAAAAGGAGTTTTATTTAATGAGAGTTTGCATTAAATTTGGTGGAAATTTAATGGGAATTTGAGTGGGTTTTTGAGTGGAGGGAATTGAAAGGCTTTTGTGTGAGTGGAGTGTCCACCCACATGAATGAAAGGAGGGGAGGGGGCAGCCCCATGGCTGGGCGCATGACCCCTTGGGTGCCCCCCTCTTCCTATAAAAGGAGCCCCCTCCCTCTCTCTCACTCACACCTCCTCGCGAAGGATCTCTCTCCCCCTTTAGAATTTCCCCATGGTCTCGGATCAGCGATATACATGTTCCCAGTGGCTTTTTCTGGAAGGATTTGTTGCTTCCGCTGCTTCGCTGGAGCGAGGGCGCGGAGGTTGTCGGGGTACCCGTACGTGTGTGCGATCACGGATGCACCACTTCTTTGAGGTGCTGGACTTGATCGTGCTGGACCGGCTGGACCAGATGGACTTCATCACGATCTTGAGATCGGCAAGCGTTCGTCTACATCATCCACGAGTACAACCTCGTTAACGCTATTCGGTCTTCGAGGGTATGTATTCTATGGATGTATATCCACCCGTTGCTTGTATCTAGTAGATAGATCTTGGTACATAGTTGTTCCCATCGTAGGAAATTTTTTGTTTTCTATGCTGCGAACCCTACAGTATGTGGACCAATGAGCACGGCAACTAGAGGAGGATATCACTACTTCATTACTTTTACTGATGATTTTAGTAGATATGGTTATGTCTACTTGATCAGGCATAAGTCTGAAACTTTTGAAAAGTTCAAGGAGTTTCAGAGTGAAGTAGAGATTCAACATGGCAAGAAAATAAAGGCCTTGCGATCTGATCGTGGAGGTGAATATTTGAGTCACGAATTTAGCGATCATCTTAAGAGTTGCGGAATTGTTCCACAACTTACGCCTCCCGGAACGCCTCAAAGGAACGGGGTCTCCGAACAACGTAATCGAACTTTGTTGGACATGGTTCGATCGATGATGAGCCAGTCAGATTTGCCATTGTAATTTTGGGGTTACGCTCTAGAAACGGTAGCTTTCACACTTAATAGGGTACCATATAAATCCGTAGTTAAGACACCATATGAGATGTGGACTGGAAAGAATCCCAATTTGTCTTTTCTAAAGATTTGGGGTTGTGATGCATTTGTCAAGCGACTTCAGTCGGACAAGCTAACACCCAAATCGGATAAGTGCATTTTCATGGGATATCCAAGGGAAACCTTAGGGTATTACTTCTACAACCGAGAGGAGGGCAAAGTGTTTGTCGCTCATAGCGGTGTTTTCCTAGAGAAAGAGTTTCTCACAAAGGGAACAAGTGGAAGATCGGTGCGACTTGAAGAAGTTCAAAATGAGCCAGTTGGGGATGCTTCTAAGAGTGATGCTATTGTAGCAAAACAAGTTGAGGAACCCGTGGCAACAGAAGCACCACAACCACGAAGGTCGGCGAGGGTCCGCGAAGCGCGAGAATTATTATTGTTAGACAATGATGAGCCTGCGACCTATGCAGAAGCGATGGTGGACCTAGACTCTGAGAAATGGCTGATCGCCATGAGATCCGAGATAGAGTCCATGGGAGACAATCAAGTTTGGAACTTGGTTGACCTTCCTGATGGTTTTAAAGCCATCAAGTGCAAATGGATCTATAAGAAGAAGATTGATATGGATGGAAATGTTCACATCCATAAAGCTCGACTTGTTGGAAAAGTTTTTCGACAAGTTCAAGGAGTTGACTACGACGAGACTTTCTCGCCCATAGCGATGCTTAAATCTATACGGATAATTCTAGCCATTGCTGCACATTTTGACTATGAAATATGGTAGATGGATGTCAAGACGGCTTTCCTAAATGGAATCCTAACTGAGGACGTGTATATGATGCAGCCCGAAGGTTTTGTCGATCCAAACAATGCTGGAAAGGTATGCAAACTTCTAAAGTCCATTTATGGGCTGAAGCAAGCATCTCGGAGTTGGAACATTCGATTTGATGAAGTTGTAAAGGAGTTTGTCTTCATAAAAAACGAAAAAGAACCTTGTGTTTACAAGAAGGAAAGTGGGAGAGCGCTGGTATTTCTAATCTTATATGTGGATGACATATTGCTGATTAGAAATGACATTCCTATGCTCGAGTCTGTTAAGACCTCATTGAAAAATAGTTTTTCGATGAAGGACTTGGGAGAAGCAGCATATATTCTGGGCATCAAGATCTATAGAGATAGATCAAGGAGGCTAATTGGATTAAGCTAGAGTACATACATTGACAAAGTGTTGAAACGGTTCAACATGGAAGAGGCTAAGAAGGGGTTCTTGCCCATGTCTCACGGCATTAAACTTAGCAAGACTCAGTGTCCTTCGACTACTGATGAGCATGAGCGCATGAGCAGGGTTCCATATGCTTCGGCTATTGGATCCATCATGTATGCAATGTTATGTACTCGCACAGATGTTTCCTATGCTCTAAGTGTTCCGAGCAGATACCAGGCTGATCCAGGTGAAGGTCACTGGACAGCAGTAAAGAACATCCTTAAGTACTTGAAAAGGACTAAGGATGTGTTCCTAGTTTATGGAGGTGAGGATGAACTCAGTGTAAAGGGTTACACAGATGCGAGTTACCTTAACGACTCAAATGATTTGAAATCACAATCAGGTTATGTGTTTGTCATGAATGGTGGTGCTGTGAGCTGGAAAAGTTCCAAGCAAGATACGGTGACCTCCTCTTCAACAGAAGCTGAATATATTGTTGCCTCGGAGGCCGTAAAGGAAGCTGTTTGGATTAGGAATTTTCTGATCGTTCTCGGTGTGGTTCAGGGCGCGTCCAATCCCTTGGACGTTTATTGTGACAACAATGGTTCTATTGCACAATCCAAGGAACCTAGACAACACCAGAAGAACAAACATATCCGCATGCGTTACCATCAGATTCGTGAGTTCGTTGAGGATGGTAGTGTCATGATATGCAAAATACATACAGACTCAAATGTTGCTGATCCCTTAACTAAGCCTCTCCCCCAGCCCGTGCATGAAGCGCACCCAAGAGCAATTGGTATTAGATACATTTTAGATTGACTCTAATGCAAGTGGGAGACTGAAGGAAATATGCCCTAGAGGCAATCATAGAGATGATTATATTTCATATGTATCCATGAGTTATTGTAATGTTCCTTGAATATCCATATCAGGCAATTTGTATTGATTGGCAAATATGTGAATTGTTTGTGAAACTCTTTACTTGTATGGTTATTTAATAGTTGTCCCTAGTCGAAGTTCATTTGAGGACACACGTGAATATTAGACTAGCACATCGATTGGTTGATGACTATGTTTCGCAAGTCATAGACATGGAGATGTCAAACCAATGATGTGGACACATGTTATGAACATGGGGTTGGACTGACCCAACTTGAGACTAGCAATTAGTTGCAGCTCTCTCTCTACACATCGTGTATGTTTTGTCCTTAGACCTAAGATTGTCGCATGTACTTGAGATGTGGATCGACCTACTTTGGGGCTATCAAATGCTACTCCGTAACTGGGTAGTCATAAAGGTAGCTTCCGGGTTTGTCCTGAAGCATGCTGCAAGGCATGGTCAATCAAGATGGGATTTGGCCCTCTCTACTTGAGAGAGATATCTCTGGGCCCCTCGAGTGATCGGATCCAGAAATGCATGGATGTGCTACATAAGGTTAAGAGTTAACCTAGTAAAGGGATTCCGAATCACAGTATCGAGAAAGGGAGGTCAGCTTGGAGCTAGACCAAATATCGTGAGGCAAATGGAAAGACATGTACTAAACCTTGTGATGGTTTGTCCGATATGATCTTTGTATGTGTTTAGGAGTTGGCACGTCTTGCTAGAGGCCGCTACCAACTATTGACAGAATAAGTGTATTCGTGTCATGTCTATACGTATATGAACCTATAGGATCACACACTTAAGGGGCTGGAAGCCTAATGAGGATTGGATCCGAATTAGACCAGACTTAGGCTACTAATGGGCTGCTAATGTAGAAGCCCACTAGGGACGCCTATATAAGAGAGGGTGGGGCGAGATGACCAGGGTTAGACCTTAGACCATTCCACCCAGCCGCCACACCTCACGCCTGTGTTGCACGCGCGGACCTAGCAGTCCAGCGTCTGACGCTTCCACCCCGCACGTGTGGATACCTCGGAGGTGCTGCACCTGTGGCACTTGGACGAGCCGCGCAAGGGGAGCTGCTCGTGGGACGAGAACAAGGAGGGGATGTGGAACGTCTGCACTGCCTCGACGCGCTTTATCAATTCCACAACTGCGCGTCTAGTGGTAATCCTATGATCTATGACAACAGTAATCCTGGTTTACGCGGTAGAAAATTTTGATTTGCGCTAGTGTAGCCCAACCGTATCCCTACAGAATTATGTAAGCCAATTCCCCACTCATCCACTATTGAGGTACACTCTCTCCAACACTTTGATGAAGGTGATATTCCTTATGGTAAGCCTCCTGATCAATGTTTAGAGGAACTAGACACTTTTATTGTTAAACAAGGGTATTTTAATAAACAAGTTTAGAATCATTTGTTGGAAAACTATAGAGCTATCCATGAGTTGAAAGATATTGTGGAAAGAACTTCTAATGATATTAAAATGCTTTGTAAACACTTTCAAATGGTTCAAACCCAACTTGATCAACTTGCTAAGGTACAAAAGGATATGCTAGTTAATGCTTCAGGAAATAAACATGCTTATGGAATTAGAACTAGGAGTGGTGCAGCTACTCAAGATCCTTTATATCCTGAAGGACACCCTAAAAGAATAGAGCAGGATTCCCAACAAGGTGAAGATAGTGGTAGTCCTCATAAGATAAAGAAAAAGAAACATAAGATAGTTGAGGAACCACTTGAACCTGCTATAGATCCTAATAGTATATCTGTCACATCCCAAGATTTTCCAAATATTGTTATGTGAAAAATAAATGAATAAAATAAAACTTTGCTGATTTTCAGGGTGAGAAGAAACTTTTGAATCCAATTGGAAACTTTCAAAACCTAATTGGATCAAATAAAATCCTAAAGGGATTTAAAAAGATAAATAAACAATAAACTTAAAAATATTTAAAATTACTATTTTTGGATCTTTTAATAAAAAGATTTGGTTTTTAAATAAAAAGGGTTGAGTTATAATTAAGGACTATTTTATAAGCCAAATTAAAACTTGGCCAAGCCCTTGAAATAAAATATTTCTATTTGATAAAAATAGTAAAGGTTTATTTAAATAAAATAATGAGGATTTATTAATAAACCAAATTTATTAAAGTGAAGACTTTTTTTTCCTTTTTTTATTAAACATCAAAACTTGTTAAATTATTTTAAAACAGGTTTTCCAAGTATTTTATATTCTCAAATAAAACCTACTGAAGTGTTTTTGGTTTTATTTTAGATTTCAAAATAAAGATTTTAATAAAACAAATTCTATTTGAATTAAATAATCAAGGTATATTTATTTAATTATTAATGGACCCTAAAATAAAAATATTATTTTATTTTGGGACTTTGGTTTATGTTGTTAAACAGAACCAAAAACTCAATACAAGTTTGGAGGAGGCTTGAATTGTTTTGGATATTTGATTTGTTGTTTGAAATTCAAAACAAAAAATCAATTAGAAAAAGAAAAAGAATACTGAATAAAAAAAAAGAGAGAAACAAGCCAACCCAGCCGGCCAGACCAACAGCCTAGTCCAGCCCCCCTATCCCCCTCACCCCCGAAACGTTTTCCTTACCGCAGAAAGAACCCACGCAGCAAATGAAAACTGGACCCCACTTCCCTTTCCCCTCTATCGCTGACAAGATGACCCCACAACCACGTCATCTTCTTCCCCACGCGACCTGTTCTTCCTCCCGTTACTGCTGATTCATTCGCGTCGTCAATTCGCTTCAATGCCGCGTGATCAACGCCCCCTGACCACACTCGCTTAAACGCCCGTTTCTCCTCTTCCTTTCCCCCCAAACACCACGCCTCGAGAGCCACCAGGCTGTCTCCAATTTCTTCTGCACCGCCGCCGTCTCCGACGAGGTTCTTGGCCAATTCCGGCAGCACCGCATCGCCCCTTGCCTCCCCGACCAAGCTCACATACTCCCCAAGCCCTGGCGCATCTCTCTGCATCCCCAGCTCGCTCGCGCGTGCCTCACAGCGCCGACAACGACATCAACTGATAGCACCGCCGTCTGCAAGCAACTCCGGTGAGCCTCATCGCCTGAACCCGTGCGCGCCTCGACCAGAGCCTCATACCATTTTGTTCTCCTGTGCCTTGTGATCATCCAGGTACTCGCCATCCACTCGCGCAGGACCCGTAGCCTCGCCCCCGTCGACGTCTGACCGCACCCGAGGCCCAGCTCAACTCCGGTGAGCAATTAAAGACAATCTCGTGCGCCCCTTCACCAGCCAGTACCACGTTGAGCATCAGCAAGCTTCGACGATTATGGTGAGCCACCCCACTCCTCCTCTAGCTCCCTGTATCACTAGCACTGTCATCATCTGAGCGCTCCGCCGCCAGTAGCCACCGCAGCGCCGCCCATCTCTAGCTAGTAGGCTTAGCACCGTCATATCTTAATCGCGTGGTCACGATATAACATTAGCCGAAGGGGTAAGATCAATCATGTGCCGCACGATACGCTTTAAATCCTGCGGTCCACGTTGCTGATCCAAGTGAAACGGTACGGGCGAATAGAAACACGCCACGTTTCTCGGTTGAGTTGAATTAGAACAGAATTGATCTATTAGATATGTAATATTGTAAATTGCATAACTTTAGTTCCACACGTCCAAATTTTGCAAACTTTATATCAATGGATTCAGAAAAACAAGACCTAGCCAACCATGCCTTTTGTTTAGTAAAAAGCTTCTGGTAAAATGTTTGTTTTTGCAGAAACATTTGTATGCTTGTTTAGGTTATAAAAAATGTTCAAAAATGATTTTTGGGATAAAATCTTTGGCAAATGGATTGTTTTGAACCTACTGACCATGGGAATCACTTTGTGGTTTCAAAAATGTATTTGGAGAAACAAAATAATGAATACTTGATGTAAACCAATCCTAGTCAAATAAAAATATGGTTTATTTATTAAAAATGGTTTTGAAGGAAAAACTTTGGGAAATGTTTTGTTTTAAACTCTCTGACCCTAAACACAAAGTTTTATGGTTTGAAAACATATTTTGTGAACCCTATAGATTAAAGCGTTAGAAAAACATTTTTACACCACATAAAATGATACCTTGTTTTGAAAATGGTTTATGAAGTGAAACCTTTTGCAAACGACTTTGACACTTTATAAAATGACCATTTGGTGTTTTCAAATGTTTATGACCAATTAGGAACCACTTTTTCAAATAAAACAAAGCTTGGCATGCTTGCATGCATTACTTTGACTTCATCATTTTATGTGATGTTTTGCTTGACTAGTAGATTGAAATATTGTTTGCTTGATTGAATTGTAGTGACTTGAAGTGTGTGAACATTGCAAAGATCAAGGAGTGAACTTATACCCTCTACCAAAAAGGCAAGTGATGCTACATACCTTTGTCCCATTATTTTCACTATGCATTAGTGATATTTCTATGTAGGTCTTGCATAGAATTTTTGCTAAGTATAAACCATGCTATGGGAAATCCTAGTAGATGAAACCTTAGTAAAATTTTCTAAGTTAAGACTCCTACTACTATCATGCTTAGCTTAGCTAATAGAAAACAAGGGTAGATATATATTCACATTATGGAAAAATTTCTAAGTCTAAGGACTTGTGTTTTTGTTTAATAAAACAACTAAGTTAATGAATCACCTAGGTGGAATGGTAATTGCTTGGTGGTTTTTGGTTGAGTGGTTCACAAGGCCCATGTTTATGGTTTACCTTGTGTATCTCACTTGTGGATGGCCACCTAGGAACAAAGAGATTTGAGATGTCAAATGTGGAGAAGCTTCAAGTGCAACCACTTGGCATTATGGGCTCTGCCTGGATCATATAGGTTGCTAGAACTTAGCCATTTGGACAGTTGGTGGTAGTGGGAATGATAGGTTGGAACGCGTCCATTTGGTCTAAGGAAAGGCTTCTGAAAGATCTTGTCTTGGTGAAACCAAGTCTTGTGGGGAAAGTGCACCACCTCTGCAGAGTGTAAAATCTAAGTACTTAGCCATGTCCCTGGTAAAGGACAATTTGAGCATCAAGAGATGGAAGCTATCAAGAATCTCATCATCCAAATTTCTAAGTTAAAAACTTGTGGTTGAACAAGGGTTAAAGGATCTTCAATCTTTGATTGGGAGATGCCTTGGGAAAGATTTTGCCAAAGCAAAAACTTAGTGTTTTCAAATGATAAGGAAAATCTATTTTGAGCAATGCAAGACTAAGCTCCACTTAGCCAAATGCATATATATGATAGACTCCACTATACTACCATAGTATCACTTGCCAATACAATTCAAATGTATTGACCCTTGTGGCTGTAACTTGTTATGTTGCAGGTTTGTTTGATGTTAGTGAAGTTTCTTGATTAGGATTACAAGTCTACAACCAACATGTCTGCCTGTGGCACTTTGAAGATGAAGGACCCCATGCTTATAGATATTCTGCTGCAATGTAATGTAATAGCCAAATGAGCTATGTAAGATGTAATAAATTATGTTATTCCTGGTTATAAAGTTGTAATATGACCTTTGTTTCTTGATATTACATCTTAACTGTGGATGCTATCTAATGATCCAGGGACTAGCATTGTAAACACAGGGGACTCTACCTTATTAAAGGTTGGGACCCTTACAGATGGTATCAGAGCATTGTGTTGCCTGTAGGATTTGTAAACCTAGGATTGGACAAAACCCCTTAGAAAAATAGGAGTTGTATTTGTTCCAAAATTTATTTACAAACAATCTTGTAAAATCTTTCCTCAGCCATTTTGGTTTTGATTCTACGTCTCTTCTATTTCAAACTTGATGGACAAAACCTACCCCATGGCCAAAGACTTCACCATGTGCAAAGGACTTCATCAACTCTAATGACTTCAACATCTTCAACTCTAATGACTTCAACATCTTCAGCATTTTCACCAAGGACTTCAACCTTGGATATCACTAAAGACAAGTGAGACAAGAAATGTTACTCAAGATTTGGAAACTAAGGAAACACAACTTAGAAGGAGCCATCAACACCTTTGAAGTTTTGTGACCAAGAGTTTTTTTCCCCAAGGAAACCATGATCTCAAGCAAGAAGAATCAACCAAGAAGGATGGAAAGATCACAAGTGAACCATATAGATGGACCGCCATATTTAGTTAAGTCCAACACACCAACTTATGTGGTGTAACAAAAATATTTTTGGTTGCCTAAAAATATGCTTGAAACTTGTTGTTTGAGTGGAATGTTTGTTTGTGATTGCTTGCACATTGCTTGTGTGAATTGTGATGTGTGTGATTAGAATTATTTCCTTAGAAATCTTTTGCCTATTCTAATCTCAATTCAACCCAAACAGATGACTACTCCAAGAGACTCCAACATCAAGGTTGATGACAACACCAACAACAAAGAGGACAACATGAGAGAACTTATAGCAACCCTAAACCAGTTGAGCCAAGAGACAACTCAGCTTTTAGCCAACAACAATGGACTAGACCCAGCCATATAAAGGATTTTGAAACTTCAATCCCAATTGTTGCAAGGATTGGTTACTCAAATGATCAACATTGGAGACAACTTTTCCCAAAGAGTTAATGACAACAAGGATGACCAAGATGTTATTCTAGAAGGAACCCAAGCATGCAATATTTGTGGAGATAAGGATCATACATCCAAGGAGCATGAAGATCAATGCCCCAAAAAGAGAGAAAGATTTCCCACCTTTGAGGTGAGATATGAAGAGCATGAACTAAAAGAACTCCTAGCTTTGGAGAGACCCAAAAAGAAGAAGAAGGACAAAAGCTAGTTGCAATGTTACAATTGCAAAGAGATGGGACACTATGCCAGTGAATGCCCAGAAAAGAAGAAAAGCCAAGAAGACAAACAAAAGCTAGTGAAACCCAAGATGAGGAAGGATATTAGCCAAGTGATGTGCAACCACTGCAAAGAGTTAGGACATTATGCATCATATTGTCCAGAGAAGCCACCTCAAGACCTCAACCTTATCACATGTTTCAAATGCAAGGAACTAGGCCACTATGCAAACTTCTGTCCAGGAAAGTTACATCAAGATCCCAAGTAAGACAAGATGTAATCTAGTTGGAAATTTTTAAAGGTGGTAGTACCCTAGATGCTTTGAGCCTACTTGTAACCCTAGCCTTCCCAAATCTCGGGACGAGATTTATTTTAAGGGTGGTAGTCTGTCACATCCCAAGATTTTCCAAATCTTGTTATGTGAAAAATAAATGAATAAAATAAAACTTTGTTGATTTTCAGGGTGAGAAGAAACTTTTGAATCCAATTGGAAACTTTCAAAACCTAATTGGATCAAATAAAATCCTAAAGGGATTTAAAAAGATAAATAAACAATAAACTTAAAAATATTTAAAATTACTATTTTTGGATCTTTTAATAAAAAGATTTGGTTTTTAAATAAAAAGGGTTGAATTATAATTAAGGACTATTTTATAAGCCAAATTAAAACTTGGCCAAGCCCTTGAAATAAAATATTTCTATTTGATAAAAATAGTAAAGGTTTATTTAAATAAAATAATGAGGATTTATTAATAAACCAAATTTATTAAAGTGAAGACTTTTTTTTCCTTTTTTATTAAACATCAAAACTTGTTAAATTATTTTAAAACAGGTTTTCCAAGTATTTTATATTCTCAAATAAAACCTACTGAAGTGTTTTTGGTTTTATTTTAGATTTCAAAATAAAGATTTTAATAAAACAAATTCTATTTGAATTAAATAATCAAGGTCTATTTATTTAATTATTAATGGACCCTAAAATAAAAATATTATTTTATTTTGGGACTTTGGTTTATGTTGTTAAACAGAACCAAAAACTCAATACAAGTTTGGAGGAGGCTTGAATTGTTTTGGATATTTGATTTGTTGTTTGAAATTCAAAACAGAAAATCAATTAGAAAAAGAAAAAGAATACTGAATAAAAAAAGAGAGAAACAAGCCAGCCCAGATGGCCAGCCCAACAGCCCAGTCCAGCCCACCTATCCCCCTCGCCCCCGAAACGTTTTCCTTACCGCAGAAAGTACCCACGCAGTGAATGACAACTGGACCCCACTTCCCTTTCCCCTCTATCGCTGACAAGACGACCCCACAACCAAGTCAGCTTCTTCCCCACGCGACCTGTTCTTCCTCCCGTTACTACTGATTGATTCGCGTCGTCAATTCGCTTCAATGCCGCGTGATCAACGCCCCCTGACCACACTCGCTTAAACGCCCATTTCTCCTCTTCCTTTCCCCCCAAACACCACGCCTCGAGAGCCACCAGGCTGTCTCCAATTTCTTCTGCACCGCGCCGTCTCCGACGAGGTTCTCGGCCAATTCCGGCAGCACCGCATCGCCCCTTGCCTCCCCGACCAAGCTCACATACTTCCCAAGCCCTGGCGCATCTCTCTGCATCCCCAGCTCGCTCGCGCGTGCCTCGCAGTGCCGGCAACAACATCAACTGACAGCACCGCCGTCTGCAAGCAACTCCGGTGAGCCTCATCGCCTGAACCTGTGCGCGCCTCGACCAGAGCCTCATACCATTTTGTTCGCCTGTGCCTTGTGATCATCCAGGTACTCACCATCCACTCGCGCAGGACCCGTAGCCTCGCCCCCGTCGACGTCTGACCGCACCCGAGGCCTAGCTCAACTCCGGTGAGCAATTAAAGACAATCTCGTGCGCCCCTTCACCAGCCAGTACCACGTTGAGCATCAGCAAGCTTCGACGATTCTGGTGAGCCACCCCACTCCTCCTCTAGCTCCCTGTATCGCCGGCACCGTCATCATCTGAGCGCTCCGCCTCCAGTAGCCACCACAGCGCCGCCCATCTCTGGCTAGTAGGCTTAGCACCGTCAGATCTTAATCGCGTGGTCACGATAGAACATTAGCCAAAGGGGTAAGATCAATCATGTGCCGCACGATACGCTTTAAATCCTGCGGTCCATGTTGCTGATCCAAGTGAAATGGTACGGGCGAATAGAAACACGCCACGTGTCTCGGTTGAGTTGAATTAGAACAGAATATGTAATATTGTAAATTGCATAACTTTAGTTCCACACGTCCAAATTTTGCAAACTTTATATCAATGGATTCATAAAAACAAGCCCTAGCCAACCATGCCTTTTGTTTAGTAAAAAGCTTCTGGTAAAATGTTTGTTTTTGCAGAAACATTTGTATGCTTATTTAGGTTATAAAAATTGTTCAAAATGATTTTTGGGATAAAATCTTTGGCAAATGGATTGTTTTGAACCTACTGACCATGGGAATCACTTTGTGGTTTCAAAAATGTATTTGGAGAAACAAAATAATGAATCCTTGATTTAAACCAATCCTAGTCAAATAAAAATATGGTTTATTTATTAAAAATGGTTTTGAAGGAAAACCTTTGGGAAATGTTTTGTTTTAAACTCTCTGACCCTAAACACAAAGTTTTATGGTTTGAAAACATGTTTTGTGAACCCTATAGATTAAAGCCTTAGTAAAAACATTTTTACACCACATAAAATGATACCTTGTTTTGAAAATGGTTTATGAAGTGAAACCTTTTGCAAACGACTTTGCCACTTTATAAAATGACCATTAGGTGTTTTCAAATGTTTATGACCAATTAGGAACCACTTTTTCAAATAAAACAAAGCTTGGCATGCTTGCATGCATTACTTTGACTTCATCATTTTATGTGATGTTTTGCTTGACTAGTAGATTGAAATATTGTTTGCTTGATTGAATTGTAGTGACTTGAAGTGTGTGAACATTGCAAAGATCAAGGAGTGAACTTATACCCTCTACCAAAACCTTAGTAAAATTTTCTAAGTTAAGACTCCTACTACTATCATGCTTAGCTTAGCTAATAGAAAACAAGGGTAGATATATATTCACACTATGGAAAAATTTCTAAGTCTGAGGACTTGTGTTTTTGTTTAATAAAACAACTAAGTTAATGAATCACCTGGGTGGAATGGTAATTGCTTGGTGGTTTTTGGTTGAGTGGTTCACAAGGCCCATGTTTATGGTTTACCTTGTGTATCTCACTTGTGGATGGCCACCCAGGAACAAAGAGATTTGAGATGTCAAATGTGGAGAAGCTTCAAGTGCAACCACTTGGCATTATGGGCTCTTCCTGGATCATATAGGTTGCTAGAACTTTGCCATTTGGACAGCTGGTGGTAGTGGGAATGATAGGTTGGAACGCGTCCATTTGGTCTAAGGAAAGGCTTCTGAAAGATCTTGTCTTGGTGAAACCAAGTCTTGTGGGGAAAGTGCACCACCTCTGCAGAGTGTAAAATCTAAGTACTTAGCCATGTCCCTGGTAAAGGACAATTTGAGCATCAAGACATGGAAGCTATCAAGAATCTCATCATCCAAATTTCTAAGTTAAAAACTTGTGGTTGAACAAGGGTTAAAGGATCTTCAATCTTTGATTGGGAGATGCCTTGGGAAAGATTTTGCCAAAGCAAAAACTTAGTGTTTTCAAATGATAAGGAAAATCTATTTTGAGCAATGCAAGCCTAAGCTCCACTTAGCCAAATGCATATAGATGATAGACTCCACTATACTACCATAGTATCACTTGCCAATACAATTCAAATGTATTGACCCTTGTGGCTGTAACTTGTTATGTTGCAGGTTTGTTTGATGTTAGTGAAGTTTCTTGATTAGGATTACAAGTCTACAACCAACATGTCTGCCTGTGGCACTTTGAAGATGAAGGACCCCATGCTTATAGATATTCTGCTGCAATGTAATGTAATAGCCAAATGAGCTATGTAAGATGTAATAAATTATGTTATTCCTGGTTATAAAGTTGTAATATGACCTTTGTTTCTTGATATTACATCTTAACTGTGGATGCTAGCTAATGATCCAGGGACTATCATTGTAAACACAGGGGACTCTACCTTATTAAAGGTTGGGACCCTTACAATATCTGTCTCTAATGCTTAAACTGAGAGTGGTAATGATAATAATGATGCTCCTGATAAGAAGGAAGTCGAGGAAGAACCTGAGAAGCACACTAAGAACACTAAGTACACAAAGTAAGATTTTATTGCTAATAAACATGGTAAAGAGAGAGAACCTTGGGTGCAGAAACCCATGCCTTTTCCATCTAAGAAACACAAGTCAAAGGAGGAAGAACACTACAACAAGTTTTGTGAGTGGATGAAACCTTTATTCTTGCAAATTCCTTTGACTGATGCTATTAAGTTGCCTCCTTATTCAAAGTATATGAAGGATATTGTCTCTATTAAAAGGAAGATTCCTAATGAAGAGATTTCTACTCTACTTGCTAATTATTCCTTCAATGGTAAGTTTCCAAAGAAACTTGGTGATCCAGGTATACCAAATATTCCTTGCTCCATTAAGAATAATTATGTTAGAACTGCTTTGTGTGATTTGGGAGCTAGAGTTAGTGCTATGCCTTTTTCTCTCTATAAGAGACTCCAGCTAGAAAAGTTGATACCAACTGATATTTCTTTGCAAATGGCTGATAAGTCAACTACTATTCCTGTTGGTATATGTGAGGATGTTCATGTTCAAGTTGCTCATAATTGCATGGTCTTAACTAATTTTGTTGTGCTTGAAATGCCCAAAGATGATAATATGTCTATTATTCTTGGGAGACCTTTTCTTAATACTGCAGGTACTGTCATCAATTGCAATCAAGGAAAAGTAACATTCAATATTAATGACAAAGAGCACACTGTCTATTTCCCCAAGAAGGTTGTTTAAAGCTATTGCCTGAATTCCATTGAAAATATTGAGGGCATCAAGGTTGGAGAAATATATTGTCCCATTCCACAAGAAAATTTTGAAACTATTATGATTGGGACTATTGCTATGAAGTATGAGGTAACATAATCACCTTGTGGAATGCAAAGTTTTGTTTCATATAAGATTGTTTTGGTAACAAGAATTGATCAACCTTGTTAACAAAAGGATTTTAATGACCAAAATAATGTTTTCACGGTGGTTATGCTTGCTCACTTTTATTTTTCTCCTTTCCAATCTTTGCTCTTCGCCGTGCCTAACTTAAAGGCGTTAAAGAAAAGTACTTGTTGGGAGATAACCCAAGAGTTTCCTTGAGTCGTGGAAGTTATTATTTCAGTAATGACCTCTCCTTATCCTTTTTGTTTCCTTGTTGTGCCAAGAATGACCTCTAATGAGAGGGAAGTAAGATTTGGGGAGTTGCTGTCCCGAAACAGATTTTTTTCCTCCACCATAAAAATTCATGAGGAGTCTATGTAAGTCGGATTGAGATGAAAATTTACTAATAAATCCCCCATTTTGTTAGCTAACTTTCGATTAGTTCAACACTTTTTGATTTGAGCAACAGAAGGTCTTCGAAAAAATCGGTTTCTACCCGCTGGTCTGTTTTGACAGATTTCTGCCATTATTTGCATTTGCTTCTTATTGATTCCTTTTCGGGTTCTTTTTGGGAAATTGAGATTTTTGAAGGAGTTGCTACAGTAGCTTATGTTTTTAATGAAAAGTCTTGCTATTCCAAAGCTTTGCTAGAGGTCTAATATCTTTTGAATAAACTAATGTTGCTAATGAAGATTGTGTGAAGTTTTGTATGAAAGAGAAATTTCAGGCGTAGAGAGAGGATGATGTAATGAGATGAAGAATGGACAAAAGCTCAAGCTTGGGGGGAGCCACTCCGTGTCACCCCAAGAATTACTCAAGAGGTACAAGCATCAAAGCTTGGGGGTGCCCAAGGTATCCCCTTCTTTATCAATAAAAATCTCAGGTCTTTCTAGACACTTCGTTTTTATTGTTTCATGCACAGTTGTGTTGTTCTTGGAGCGTCTTAGTTTTTGTTTTTGGTTTTCTTTTGCTTCGTTTGGTTTTGCGTTGGTTGCCTTCTAAAAAAAATCGAAAACACCAAAAATATTTGTTCTTCTTTTTTGGTTTTGTGAGTTCTTTGCAGGGTTCATCCGTCCTCAGTGGATTTGGGTTTCATGTTAATTATTCAAGTCACACAAGTGAAGGGCAATAATGAAGATTAAGACAACTCAAGGTGTGGTAAGAGGCTGGTAACGAACTCTATTTGTTTCATTTTTGTACATATACTCATCATTGTGAGCATGCTTAGCCTGTTTGTGTAAGGTGTATGTCATTATGGATGCTTAGTAGTTCTTGCTTGTCTATGATTAGCTCCAGCTTGCTAATAGTTTGTATCATGTCATATGAATGTTTGCTTGCATTGTTTTATTCATACTTTGGTATGACATTGTGGTATCCTCCTCTGACTATTCATGTGAATCGACTTGGCACATGTTCACGCATGCATATGACTAATCAATAGTCAATAAGCCTTAATGATTTATTTTGCCTCAGAGTTCTTGTATCACTTTCATGCCATAATTAGTCCTGTTTTGTTGCAAGCATGATTCTGACAGCTATTGCTCTCTCGTTTGTCGCTCCCTCTCTATTGCAAGCCTTCACTTGCACTGAGTATGTGCTCTACATGTGCTTCCAATTCCCCAAAACCAATATTGCCAGCTGTGTCCACCATACCTACCTATTAGCATCATTTGCTACTTCAGTGCATATTTTATATATGCCGTGTTTTCTTCCAAAATAAAATGTTTGTCTGTTTTGAGAAAGTTAGTTAGTAAAGCTCTCACGAACTTGATGGCACACTTTATTCCTTGCGCTTAATAATCCTGAACCATTGTGACTAGTCCATGAAAGTTATATGCTTGCTTATTATAAACTAGGAGTCATGAGAACCATGCTATCACGGGGAACGCTTTCAACACCTGTTGGATATCTCATCCAGTTGATTCTTTGCTCTTTTGTTTATGGATGTCGATGATGTGAAATAAAAGGGGAGGTTGTGAGTACATGGAGTTTATACATTGTGTTAGAGAAACGCCTGGGACGCTAGCCTAAGCCATGCTTAATCATGGTGGAAACTTGCAGCATCACCTTAATGAGCATCTATGAAGCGTCCTCAATAAAAATTTATGCATATGGTAAATAAAAAGATTGTTGAGATGCTCATTGTCTGCTTGCCTTGTCATTTTGGTTATGGGAAAGCTCATGTACCATGTGCAAGGGGTACCCCGTTGGCGGTTCTCGATGATATGCATGTATTTAGAATGACAAGAACTTTCATGTGACCAAAGTTGAGTAGCATGCGGAGCGACCCTCGTACTCAAGGGACTTGGGATTTCCAGTATATGGTCTGTCAAGCATATGATTCAGAGTGGACCTCACATTCACCTTAACCACATGAAGATGCCTATGATAGGGGCAATGTGAGCTCAAAGCTAACGAGTACCTTCCTTTCAGCATTAGGAATCCTTTCAAACCTTCACAAAACCGTTTTCACAACCTAGTTGAGTCACCACTTATTCTATGAGCACCTTCTTGAGAGCATAATTGTCATTTTTGTGTTTGTTCCAAAACTTGGTTAATTATGTCATGACTTTGATGCTTGTATATCCGATATCTTTATCTCTAGTCTTCATATGAACTTCAGAGGTGCCTCAGCATTTATATTGTGCTCTTCAAACAAAGGCAAGCGAGATACCACTCTATCATACCTTATTATGAGCATTGCAATGTTGCTTATGTTTATGTTTCATGCTACTTATTATTATTGAGTTGGTTTTTCTTCATAGCTTGCAATGACTATTGAGTAGACTTAGTTGCATACTCCTTATTATGAATTGTCTAAGCATCTACTCCTGTTCTTAGAATATATACATCATATGAAGCAAAGTGTTCGTGAAAGTTCTTTTATCGCACTCAGTTTTCAACTGAATTGCTTGAGGACAAGCAATAAGCTAAGCTTGGGGGGGAGTTGATACGTCCAAAACGTATCTACTTTCTCGAACACTTTGCTATTGTTTTTTCTCTAAACTTGTGTGATTTGGATACAACTAACACGGACTGACGATGTTTTTAGCAGAATTACATTGGTGTCTTGTTTTTGTGCAGAAAATGAACTATCAGGAAAAATCCCGGAAAATATGCCAAAAACTATTTCTCACCAGAAGACCCATGGATACAGAAGGGGAGATAGAGGGGAGGCCTGGGGGCCCAGACCCACCCCAAGCATGGGCCCACTGACCCCGCGCCTAGGGGAGGTCTAGCCACCCCAGGCAGCTCCTCGGCCTCCCTCTGCGCCTATAAGTTGCCTTCTGACCTAAAAACAGAGGGGGGTTCAATAGTTTTCCAGAAAGAGTTCCTCTCCACCGCCACCACCAGAAACCAAGATTCGGATCCAGAAACTCCGTTCTGGCACCCTGCCGGGACGGGGAATTTGGAGAGGATCATCACCATCGTCATCACCAACGCATCTCCATCAACCACCGATGTTTCCCTCATCCATGAGTGAGTAATCCCCCGACGTAGGCTTGGGGATGATAGGGATTAGATGAGTTCTATCATGTAATTGGATAAGATTGTTAGGGCATAGTGCCTAGTATCTCTATTAGTGCTATTTGACTTTGTTGCAACTTGTTGTGCTTAATGCTTATCACTAGGGCCCGAGTGCCATGATCTCAGATCTGAACTTATTATTGATTCATTATGATAGTATTGTTTGTGATCTTATCTACACGTTGTGTACACATATCATTGTCCAGATCCAAAGGCCCCGAAGTGACAATAATTGGGACAACTGGAGGGGATAGCTGTGGTGTGAGGATCACATGTGTTCATGGAGTGTTAATGCTTTGCTCCAGTGCTCTATTAAAAGGAGCACCTTAATTGCCAGTAGTTCCCTAGAGGCCCCGCTGCCATGGGCTGGCTGGACAGAAGATGTTGTGCGAGTTCTCATTGCGAGAACATATGACTATATTTGGAGTACATGCCTAGGATTGTTTAGTACTTAGATGCTTGTTATTATTTATCTGCAATGCCCTAGATCTTGAAGTTACATGTTTAGACTCGTCCATGCAACGCCCGTCCATCCATCCCTATGCCTACCGCACTCGAATCCTACTATTACCATTACCGTGACTATGGCTACTGTTTCACTGTTCCTGTTGTTGTTGCTTTGCTATTGCTACTACCAAACTATTGCTACTGATAAACTTCTATGAGCAAGAACTATTTCCAGGTGGAGCTGAACTGACAACTCAGTTGTTAAGGCTTGCAAGTATTCTTTGGCTCCCCTTGTGTCGAATCAATAAATTGGGTAATACTGCCCGCAAAGACTATTGCGATCCCCTATACTTGTGGGTCATCACTGACCAGGGTGGCCCACCAACGGGTTAGAGCTTTGCTTCATGGGCGACCCAGTCAGAGAAAGAGGAGGAGCCAGTTCTGGCTACGACAAGGCCTAGAAGAGTTACCGACTCAGGCCTATAGTATTACTTGTAGTCCAAGCTGTACATAGTTACCGACTCTGTAACGTAGCCGGATAGGTCTCTCCTATAACCCTAGGCCCTGGTGACTATATAAACTGGCCCTATGTGAGCCTTTGGGCAACCAATCAATCATAACACCACAATCAACTTGCACAGGCGAACCTCTCTTGTAATCCATTGTAACATCCGGCTTATGCCGACATATTACTGGGTTGCTAGCAAGAGTAGGATCCGATCACCACAATCGGATCTAAACGTGGGTAAACTTGTGCTCATCGCTCCTAGAACATCCGACGTCTCATACCCCATCCTTCCAACACCACTAGGACCCCCTATGGCGTACTTGTCAACAATCCGACGACAACATGCAGTTATGTGTATGCTTCTTACCTATAAGCTTGCACTATTGTGGATCAGCACAAGTAGTTACAGTTCTTTTACTTCTTCCTTTCTACCTCCTCTGGTGAAACATGCCCCTCTTACTGCCAATGATGTAGGACTGAGGCTACACATCTGATAAGAACAGGTACTATTGATTTGGTGAAATTTGCCCCTTCTGATTTCAGCTCGATGATGAGTTAGACATAACACTTTTATGTCAAATCTAAGAGCAAAAGTTTAACCACTAACCCCTTTCTTATTTGTCTTTCTAATTATTTTATTTTTGTTTGTTTGCAGGTATAAGATCAGGAAGGGAATCTTCAGGACATGAAGATTTAGATTAGAACTACTTCTATTATTTTTGTAATTCTACTTATTTTGTAAAGTGTATCATATAATTTTTCCTTGTAATAAAATTTATAATATTTTCTTATTGTTGTAATTTCCGTTTTTTGAACATTGTAAAGACAATGTCATCTATATTTTCTTGCAATCAAGAATTCTTTTTTCATTAATGTAATTCCTTTTTCTGTTTATTTATAATTTATATCCATTACATGTTTATATCTTGTTTATAATTACTAATTCAATTCTTATTTATTGTTGTAATTATTTTTCCTTTTATATTTAAATTTTATTTATCTTTTCTATTTGAATATCTATAAAATATAGTATGTGTTCCAATAACTTTATCATGTGACTTTATTCGAGAAGTAACATTCCATTTCTCTTAAGTGTTTAAATATTCCATAATTCAATTTGTGGATTTTTATAAATTCATTTGAATTCAAATTTGAAATTAAATTTTATGTTTGAATATCTTCCCCCCTTAATAAAGAATTCTACAAATGTCATGTCAAAATCTATCACAATTGTGCTAACGCTTCCATCGGAACAAAAGAGACCTCGATCACTCTGTAGCTTCTTTAATTTTGCGCGAAAATTCCCTGGATTGCACAAACATGTGTTCACTCTATTTCTAGGTGCTAATCCTGGGATGTTACGGACTCTCCCCCTTAAAATAAACTGCATCCTCAAAGTTTGTATACTCTCACATTTCAGAATGAGGAATTAACTTGTATTGATCACGACAGTTCTCAATTCCATGATAACCTCAAATGGGAATAATTGTAGTTTCCCATATCCAAATCTTTTCCTTGATTTCTCATCATACTTGAAAATTTCCAACTTGTTGTCTCCAATGCCCCAAAGTTCCTTTTACTACTATCCCTTAGGGACAATTCCTTATAAAATCCTTAAATTGGGGTCTCTTTTTTAGTTCATTTTCCTGATTAGGTATCCTAATCCAACTCCTTTACTTGATCATTAAGCTTCCTTATCATACTAAGTAAGGTCTAGTAAGTCTCACTAAACAGGGTTTTAAATTTTATTAGACAATAATTGTGGCCAAAAGACTAATCTTTGATTTATCATTGTATGGTTTATACCGGTAGTCCTTTCGAAGATTGGTTTTGAACACATTTAGTCCATACCCATCGGAATTTATTGTTCCTCTACACATGTCCAATTGGATTTGCTTTATTCCCTCTTAAGGACTACCTAAGAGTTGTTTCCTTTAAAATTAGTCTATCTGATTAATCTCTTTTATCACCTTCAAGTTTTTTACCTTATCAATCTTTAAATAATCTTTTGTTATTACCTTAAGTAATTCTTCAATTTCCATTTATTAATTTCCTTAATGTTTAAGCACTACTATTTTGAAGTAAACTTTGATCTTTCATCCTGACATATTTCTGAAAATACTTTTATAATGATGACTTCTTTTAACCTTATGAAAATAAGGCTAAATGTTGTCATAGTTTAATACTTCATTTACTGTTTACTCTCCCCCTTTGGGATTTCTAATGGTCTCTAAACTGCCTTTATGGTATTGGCTTTATAACTATGATACTGGTCTCTATCCAACTAATACTCTACTTGTTTAAGGTTTTACGAAAGAACTTACAGTATACCCACACAATTGTGGATCTACGAAGTAGATCTTTCAAAATTATTTGTCTTACTTACTATTTGGACATCTCTTTTTTGGTAGGTCTGATTTCGTGAAGCGTCTTGGAAAACGATCGCTTTAATTTTTATATTCCTTTATGTCTTTCTTAACTTAGGCCAAGTTTTATGCTCTTTATGATATAGTAAGATGATCTGGTTAACTAAGTCAACCAAATACCAGCTCCGGACCAAATACCAGTTGCAGACCATTCTAGGGTGTATGTATTACCCTACGGGTTTTCGACGTACCACTGGCATTCTCTCTGAATTGTCAGAGCTTGAATACCAGTTTGGTTCCAAAGCTTACTTATTTGCACTTTTTCATGATACTTCCATGAACTTGGTACAACTACTTCATTAACTTCTTAGCAACATCACCTACTTTGGTTGAACTAAAGTTCATCACTTCTTGTTGCTCCATACATTTTCTACACTAATCTTCCTTCTTATAGCTAACTAATAATGATTTGAACTTGATCCATCCTACAAATTGTGTTGATACTCCTTATACTTGGCTTCACTCTTCATGTAAGTCTTCATCTTGATATTTGGAACTCGTCACTCCCTTACATGATTTCCCTTTTTCTATCTAGGTCTATAACATCAAGTAATAACTGGATGTTGCAACATGCATTTGCACACCAAGTCAAACTTCATGTACAGATCTAGTCAATCAAGAAGATCCAAGAAAACCAATAAATCCAAATGTGGTACATATAACAAACTCTAAGCCCGGAATATAGTAGTTGTGTAGTATATTACACCTCCTCATATAGGTTTACATCGTGATACTTAGCAGTTAGGGTTAAACTAATTTTTGCCTCAACATTTACCCAGATTGCCCAATTGCAAATAGGATACCTTTAAGCAAAGTGGTCTCGAATTTGTTACACCAACTCAATATTTTTCTTTTGGAGTGACTATCTATATCCAACCTTTCTTTATTAGTAAACTAACCTCACATGATCTCTCTAAAAGTCTAACAATATTCTATTTACTAACCTTTAATCAAGGATTATTGGAGATTTATGACACCTATGACTTCTTTCATAGTTCGACCATGTTATTTTCTTACTTCTACTTCGAGATGATTTAGTAAACACTTGTCATATTTATACTTATATCATGGTTTCAGAGCTAATCTCACCATGTTCTTATTATGTTTTACCTATTAATCGTGAGTAAGAGCTAATCTCACCATGATGACTTTAATTCTTATTGTATTATCATTGATCTTTAACATAATTTCACTCCTTCACGTAGAATTCTCAAATGAATCCCACATGATTTACTACCCATTATATGCTCTAATGGTCTTTATTATGTTATCTATTATTATCAACTAACAATGAGATTCCATTGACATAATTGAATTTTATGGTTAGATTACACCATTTGAACTACTTCAAAAGATATCCTACATTAGATCCAACACTACTGTGACCAATTGGCTTTCCTACAGTATCTTGGTGGGTTCTATCTTCTTTGGAAGACACAAAATAGCACTTCAGTGAGAGAAGATGGATAACTACTCCTAAGAAAGATGAGTGAAGCATCTCGTGACAAAGTTATCCTCAAGTGGATACTCATCATAAGTTATAAGAATATTCAGTTAAGATAAGATGGCTCCTATAGTCACTATCCAACCTACAGATCTTCCTAAAAGGGTTTTAATCCTAAGGTCAAAGCATATGCTCTGATACCAGTTGTGGTGACCCAGCATACCACTGCATGATATAGTACACTATAGTCGTTGACATAACACCAATGAAACACCGTTCACTAGTATTACATCCCTCATAGTGGTACAACAGAAACATAACAGGTCCAAGACATGACTATAGGTTACAACTCGATTCTTTACAAAAGATCTAGAGAACACTCTAGGTTAAAGAGAGAGAAAGAAACTTCTTACAAAGAAGAACCAGAAATAATCAACTCATAACTATCATACTAATATACTACTATTTAAACGATTGGGCTTGCATTGCTGCTATTGCAATACTCTATAGAAGTAGGTTCTATGAATAGAGATTATATTCCTATCTAATCAGCAACTTCGTCTTCACTTTAGTTGATGTATATGTTGACTTCATTAAAGAACTTGAGTTGTTGATGATGATTTCCTTGAGCATAAGTTGATGTAGACATCATCTATATTGGCTTCAGAATCTAGCAAGGGTTAAGAAGATACGTTGAGTACTAGCGTACTCAGCAAGTTCACTAAAAAGGAGTGTTTGATGCACTAGCTATAGCCACAGACCATAGGTCATAGGCAATGTAGGTTTTCATAAACATTTCTTCAAAGGTTGCTTTTATTCTAAAAAGCTATGTCTGTCAGCCTTCACAACTAGAACTTTCGTGGAGTTCCTTTCCTGCAGCGTTCGCAGCTCCTTCCCGGAACAGGGAGTAACAAGTTACAGTTCTTACACTCTGCAGAGGTGTGTTACTTTACCCATGAGAGACCTTAGCTTTGTTGCACATCCGAGTTGCATTCTCGTCCACACTTCCTTGGTGTGGGACCCATACTAAGATCCAAGCCAATCGCTGTCCTTCTCCGTGACCCCGCATACAACGCAATTGTTGTATGCCCAGATTCAAGGTAGACTTTTCCCCGTATAAAATGGCTATACCTTAGTCTAATACACACAACAACCATTAACACTAGAAATCTGTCTTTTGTAAGCCCAGATCCATGGTAGAATTTTCCCTGTATACACGGTTATACCCACGATATGCAACTTACAAAAAGCCCAGAACAGTGTTCGAGGCATGCGAAAGGGAGCCGATCCAACTGAATTCTCTGTCCCACTCCAATTCTCATGGTTAATGCGTAATATACGTCACGATAATCACTGGCGACATTTGTTGTTAAGTCCTAGATGATATATTCATGTGCAATGGTATTCCAACTGCCAGAGTTAATAGATTAGCTGATCACCCTGGATCAGTAACCAATAGTTCACATTATCATCAAAAATAGTGTTTTCTGACCTTTTTGAAATGCAGGTGATGATAACACTAGATTTGTAAATACTTTACAGAAAATAACCAAAGGACATGAGCAAGTGCGAACTTGCCTTTTGTGATTGCAAGATTATGCACTCACGGTCTTCGAGACAATAGAAGATCTAATATCTAAAAATGGCATCATTGGTCCAGTAAGGACTAATGTTTAAAGAAGCAACATGCTATTATGCATAAGTAATGCTATGAATTTTATAGAACTCCCAAAGTGAATCCCAAATAGTATAGGTGAGTTGAACTTGGGGGATTTCTTTAAGAGTTTATTTATCATCAATTTTTCACTTTGCAATCAAATGCATTTACATGAAACTTAAGTCTTAGCATGCAAGGTATAAAAACAAAATACAAATTAATTTATAATTGAGGTTAACTACCATTTGGTAGCTAGGATGAAAGTCCATGTGTTAAGTTGTTAAGGGTTGAAAGTACTATCATATAGTTGTTGTTTGAAGTGGCAAAAAGAATAACATTTGAAGAAACTAGTGTTTAGGTTAGGTTAATCAACCTTGAAGGTTACTAGGGTTTGCATTAGGGTCTGTTTGATGGTTACAAATGATGTTGAGTTATTATACTTTAATTGGTTGTATAGGTGACCAAAGTTAACTATAAAAACATGAATAAACTTCAAATAAGATGTTTATGGTTGTTTAGACCAAAGTTTAACTATAAAACTATAAGCAAACTTTAAAGTATAATGTGTTTAGAGCATCATCAACTTTTAGGATTCTGAAAAGTATATTTATGAGTGTGGGATAATTCATCTTCAATTAAAGTGAATGATGAGTTTAAGACTTGATGTGTTATTATGAAAATAACTTGTATCTTATTAATGGAAGTATAATTATATGATCTTAATATGCTGTTAAGATTTGAGGTCATGTTAATAATGATTTAAGAGATAAAGATTACCCACCATATTATATGTGAGTGCTACACGTTATCAATTTAAAAGTGTTGGGTTTTAATTTGTTTTTGAGGTTTTAAAAGAGTTTATTAAAATTCATAGTTTACACTTCAATTTTATTATGAATCCTAATTATGATTTTGGACTTTAGGACTTAGATTTAAAGGATTTAGTATTTATAAATAAATGGAATTATTTCTTACTTAGGAAATAATTTTAAGGATTTATCAAAATGGTTGTCTTATTTTAGTAAAATAGGTAAATGAAATTTTATTACCTAAAAAACTTAAAATGTCTTGGAATATTACAATTAGTATTTCTCTAGTAAATTATATTTATTTAGGATCTTGGAAATGAATTTTATTTATTTTTAAGTATTATTCTTACTTTTATAAAATTCCCCAAGGTTTAGATGTACTTAATTAATTGATTTAAGTTTTATTTGTAAAAAATTAAGTTAATAATTTTATAAAATGGTAGATTGGTTTTAATACACAAAAATAATTTCTAATTAATTTTTAAGATTTTTCCTTATTTTATGAATTTTCACTTAGCATTCAATGGTGTTAATATTTATTTTTATTTTATTTAACTTAAACAAGTAATGTTATTTCTTCCTAGATATATATTATTTTTCTGATTATTTTGATAGAGTATATGTATTTTTTAAGATTTTTATTTATTCTTCGACAACTAATATCATATTGAGGTTATTTTGGTAGTTCACATTTCCTTTTTATTTTTTACTTATTTCCTTGGTATTCATTTTTAGGTAAGACCTTGGGCCCACCAGTTAGTCTGGCCCATGGTTGGGCTAGACCAACCCGGTCAGTGGACCGAGCCGGTCAAACCGACCCGCTCGATCCAGTTCGTCTCCCCCATATGAACTACCTTGCTCTCTTGCGCCTGGGATGGCTCGACGCCGGTGTCGCTCGATTTCGGCGAGCACAGCCCGTAGTGGCCGCCGCCGCCGATCGTATTCGACGTGCCCTATCGAGATCTACCTATTGATGAGTGCAGCAACACTTCGTTGGGAGACCCCAAGCGGAAGGTATGATGCGGTACACCAGGAAAGTTTTCCCTAAGTAAGAAACCGAGGTTATCGGACTAGTAGGAGGAAGGAAACGTCCCAAAGGTGTTGCAAGCAACATGGAAACCTGCACAACACAAACTCAAGACTTTGCCCCAACTAACAGTGAGGTTGTCAATCTCACCGGTTGCTGTAACAAAGGATTAATTGTATGGTGTGGAAGGTAATGATGGTTTGCAGCAAGTAAACAGTAATAGTGGAAGATGTATCAATGGTAAAGATTGGACCGGGGTCCATAGTTCACTAGAGGTGCTCTCCTTAGATAAAAAAAACATGCCATGAAGGGTAAACAAATTACAGCAGGGCAATTGACAAGACTGAGCAAGGCATAACAATGCAATACTAGACACAAAGATCCTATGAGATTCGATTGGGCAATACAAAAATATACATAGACCGCCATCCAACTGCATCTATGACTAGAAGTCCACCTTCAGGTTATCATCTGAACCCCCTCCGGTATTAAGTTGCAAGCAACAAACAACTGCTTTAATCAAAGTGTGTAAGGTAAACAATCCACTTGTTCCATGAACAAGAGACCGTTGTTTTCTCCCTAGTGGCAACAGCACATCTACAATCGTAGAGATTTCTATCACTTCCCTTGATTAAGTATAGGCATGAACCCACTATAGAGCATAAATACCCCCTCTTGGAGTCACTAGCAACTACTCGGCCAAGATAGCTACTAACAACGAAGATCATGCAAGATCACAAATAACACAGACATGATAGAATCAAATAGACAAAACCATTAATCAATCTGACATAGTAATCTCAATATCCATCAGATCCCTGCAAACACAACATGCATGATTACAAATAGATGAGATCTTGATCATGAACGGAGCTCACAAGATCTATACATGAAAGCACAAAGGAGGAGATACAACCATCTAGCTACTACATGGACCCGTGGTCCAAAGTGGAACTACTCACGCTTCATACCGGAGAAGAAGGCCTCCGGGATGATCTTCCCTCCGGTAGGGTGCCGGGAAAAGCTTCAGATCACCCCAATCTAGGGACGATGGTGGCGGCGGATACAGACGGTTTCGTGGAAGATTGATCGGGTGTTAAGGGTTTTGGCATCGAGGGGACTTTATAGGCGAAGAGGCGAGGCAGGGGGCCACCAGGGCGGCTGCACCCCCCAGGCGCGGCTAGCCCTAGCCCGCGCCGCCAGGGTGTGTGGCCCCCTGGTGCCTCCCCTCAGTCTCGTACTCTGGCTCCGTGTTCCCCATGGTAAAATATTGACTTTGGATTTTGTCCCGTCCAATTCCGAGAATATTGATTTTCTGCCTTTCTAAAACCAAAAACAGAAGAAAACTGGAAACTGTCACTGTGGCAACTTGTTAATAGGTTAGTACCAAAAAACATATAAAAACACCTCAAAGTGTAGACAAAGCAAAGCAAAGTAGATACTAAACAAGCATGGAACGTCAAAAATTATAGATACGTTTCCGACGTATCAAGCATCCCCAAGCTTAACTCCTGCTCGTCCTCGAGTAGGTAAGTGATAAAAGAATAATTTTTGAGGTGAAATGCACCATCAAAACCAAGATCAAACCATTTGCAAGCATTGAAAGCTGGGAACAAAGAAATCTAAACATGTGCATGAAACATGGAGTTCTAACAGTAAGACAAAGTAACTATGCATGCAACATGAAAGGCTACAAACAAAGATCATGAATAACATGCATTGAAAAATGTTTGTTTGTTTCACATGCAGAAAACATGGCATAGTGGCATTCAGCTTGTCCCTCGTGGAGTAGCAAATAGATGCATAGGACACCTTCAAAGTTCATAAGAGTGACTAGATACACATAGCACAAGAACAAGTAATATCAACAATAGGCATCAACCAATAAGTTTTGGGATAGTGCACATAGAACTAAGAATGGAAACTATGCTCTCATAACTGGTGCCTAGAGGTAGAAGGTGGAGACTCAATATAATGGTGGAAGAAAATCCCTTCATAAAGGGAAGCATGGATTTCAAGTTTCAAAACGAGCTTCCAAAAATTATGGTACTTGTTAGCTTTCAGCCCTCATTGCCCCTATCATAAGCATCTTGAAGTGATTAAGGTTAAAGTGAACAAACTATGGAGCATATGCTTGACAAAGTATAAGTTGGCAATCTCATGTCCCTTGAATATGAGGGTCGCACCTCATGCTACTCAACTTCAGTCACTTGTAAGTTCTTGTCATAGTAAGTACATGCGTATCATAGAGAACCGCCAACGGGGTACCCGTTGCACATGGTACATGAGCTATCCCATAACCAAAATGATAAGGCAAGCAGACAATGAGCATCTCAGCGATCTTTTTATTTGCTATTTGCATAGGTTTTTATTAAGGATGCTTCACAGATGACTCATTATGGTGATGCTGCAAGTTTCCACCATGATTAGGCATGGCTTAGGCTAGCGGCCCAGGCGTTTCTCTAACACAAAATACATGACTCCATGGACTTACAAGCTCCCTTTTATTTCACACCGGTGACATCAATAGACAAAAGAGCATGACATCAACTGTGTACAAAGTACAAGTGCAATGTTGAAAATGTTCCCCATGACAGCATGGTTCTTCTAATTCCAACGTATAAGTGCAAGCATATACAACATAGAAGACACAATGGTTAAAGTTTATTAGGGGCAAGAATATAAAGTGTGCCATCAAGTTCATCAGAGCTTTAATCACTAAGTTTTCACATAACAAAATACTTTTTAATTGGAAGATAGCTGAAAACAAGAATATACTTGGAATGGTATAACACACCATGTGTACGAATTTATAGTGGACACTTTGGAATAACTTGGTTTCTTGGGAGTTGGAAGCATGAGTAGAGCTTACTCATACAAGTGGAGGCTAGCAAAAGACTGGTAGCAACCAACTAAGAGAGCAATAATGTCCATAATCATGCAGAGCGACAAAACATTACTAATCAAAGCATAAAATGGTACTACAATTCAAGGACTAAGTGATCATAGAAGCTATGGTGACTTTCTAGAGTCAAAACATGGTGTAAGCATGCGCCAAGTCAACCCAAACAAAGCATCAAAGGAGAATACCACAATACTATGCTTTTGTATGCTAAAACAACGCATGATTCTTTCAAAGCACACTAAGAAATCTCAATGACTTGGAGCAAGTCATGCTACAGCAATAATCACTAAGCATAAGGTCAAAACAACACCTATCATGACATGATAAAGTCTAAGTCCCAGTCAAAGCAAGCTCCTCTTGCACTTTTCAAGCAAGAACTTTCTAATCCTTTCCAACACCAATCGACTTATTTGAAACAACACAGCGAGAACGGGGGTCCAATCTACTTTATTCAAGAAAAATAAACAAACTAAGAAAAGCAAACAAAAACTAAGACGCTCCAAGAACAACACAACAGTGCATGAAACAATAAAAACGAAGTGTCTAGAAAGACCTGAGCTTTTTATTGATGAAGAAGGGGATGCCTTGGGAATCCCCAAGTTTGACGCTTGTACCTCTTGGATATTTCTTGGGGTGACACTGGGGTAGCATCCCCAAGCTTTAGTTTTGTCCATTCTTCATCTCATTACATAATTCTCTCTCTACACCTGAAAATTTTCCTTCATATAAAACTTCACACAATCTTCATTAGCAACATTAGTGTATTCAAAAGATAATAGACCCTTGGGTTTAGCTTTAGAACAACAAAACTTTCACTAAAAACACAAGCTACTGAAGCAACTTCCTTTAAAAAGCTCAATTCCCCAAAAGATAACTCAAAAAGAAATCGATAAGAAGCAAATGCAAATAATGGCAGAAATCTGTCAAAATAGACTAGCAGGTAGAAACCGATTTTTTTGAAGACCTTCTGCGGTGACCCAGCATACCACTACATGATGTAGTACACTATAGTCGTTGACATAACACCAATGAAACACCGTTCACTAGTATTACATCCCTCAGAGTGGTACAATAGAAACACAGCAGGTCCAAGACATGACTATAAGTTACAACTCGACTCTTTACATAAGATCCAGAGAACACTCTAGGTTAAAGAGAGAAAATAAACTTCTTACAAAGAACAATCAGAAATAATCAATTCATAACTATTATGCTAATAGGATTAGCATCTAACTATTTGACTTGTACTGCTGCTATTGCAATACTCTACAAAAGTAGGTTTTATGGCTAGAGATTATATTTCTATCTTATTAGACACTTAGTCTTCACTTGAGTAGATGTATATGTTGACTTTCTTGACTTCATTGAAGAGCTTGAGCTTTTGATGATGATTCCTGGAGAATAACTTGATGCAGACGTTCTCTTAATGGCTTCAAAATCTAGCAAGGGTTAAGAAGATACGTTGATACGAGCATACTCAGCAAGTTTGGTAGAAAAGGAGTGTTTGATGCACTGTATCTACAGCCACAGACCATAGGTCGTAGGCAATGTAGGTTTTCGTAAACATTTCTTCAAAGGTTGCTTTTATTCTGAAAAGCTATATCTGTTAGCCTTCACGGGTTTACCAGAACTTTCATGGAGTTCCTTTCCCGCAGCATTCGTAGCTCCTTCCCGGAACAAGGAGTAACAAGTTACAATTCTTACACTCTGCAGAGGTGTGTTACTTTACCCATGAGAGATCAACCCTTTTTTGCATAACCAGGCAGCTTATTCTCATCCACAATTCCTTGATGTGGGGCCCAGAAGATGATCCAAGCCAATCACTGCCCTCTCCGCGACCCCATATGTCTACATGATCCTTTGGGGCTGGCTCACCTCCGTTAAGCCCCCTTCCAGGCAGGCTAAAACCCTGATGAGTTCCCGAAGACTCTATGAGATGGTGGTGCACTGGTGAGTACGTTATAGGTCTGGCTAAACCTCCGGCAGCCACTCATATATAACCTAGACAGCAAAAACGTGGGGCTTAAGGGTGCCCACCCATATGTTGGATCCACACAAGGAATCACAACGTCACGTTAAGGTAGTCTTGCCACCATACGAAAGGAAAAGGATACAGCTGACTTATCCGTCCCATTGCAAATCTCATGGTTAACGCATGATATATGGCGCAAGAATCACTGGCGACATTGGTTATTAAGTCCTAGATGATATATTCCTGAGCAGTGGTATTCCAACTACCAGGTTTAATAGATTAGCTGATCACCCTGGATCAGTAACCAATAGTTCACATTATTATCAAAAATAGTGTTTTCTGACCCTTTTAAAATGCAGGTGATGACACACTGAATTTGTAAAATACTTTACAGAAAATAATCAAAGGACATGAGCAAGTGTGAACTTGCCATTTGTGATTGCAAGATTATGCCCTCACGGTCTTCAAGACAATATAAGATCCAATATCTAAAATCAACATCATTGGTCCGGTAAGTACTAATGTTTAAAGAAGCAAAATGCTATTATGTTTAAATAATGTAATGCAATTTGATAAGTTTGTATCCCTGGAATAAGCGTTAATCTAGGGTTTGGAAACTGGAAATGATTCCTTTAGAATGTGTTATACTTTTAGATAAGTTCCGCACTTGTGCTTTTTATTAAGGCTGTTGAGTGTGTGGGGAACAACATGCAATCACAATATTATACTATAATAAGATTCATGAGTGTGGAATGCTACTCAAAGATTGCTTATATAAGAATTGCCTTATCTTCAAATCTTACTTTTACAAGTATTGGCATTTATAAGGAACTTAAGTATTAACAATCCTAATATACAAGTAAAGTATAAAGTGATGTGATTATGATTAGTTGTCATCTGTTGATTGAAGTGGCACAAAGAATAACATTTGAAGATAAGATTACTTTGTTAAGGTGTAAGCAACCTTGATGGCTTTTAGAATATGATCGATGGAATGTGATTGATTGTAGAGGTCCCAACCTTTAATAAGGTAGAGATCCCTGTGTTTACAATGCTAGTCCCTGGATCAATAGCTAGCATCCACAGTTAAGATGTAATATCAAGAAACAAAGGTCATATTCAACTTTATAACCAGGAATAAAATAATTCATTACATCTTACATAGCTCATTTGGCTATCTCATTACAATGCAGCAGAAATAACTATAGCATGGGGTCCTTCATCTTCAAAGTGCCACAGGCAATCATGTTGATTGTAGACTTGTAATCCTAATCAACACATCTCACTAACATCAAACAATCCTACAACATAATAAGTTACAGCCACAAGGGTCAATACATTTGAATTGTATTGGCAAGTGATACTATGGTAGTATAGTGGAGTCTATCATCTATATGCGTTTGGCTAAGTGGAGCTTAGGCTTGCTTTGCTCAAAATAGATTTTCCTTATCTTTTGAAAAACACTAAGTTTTTGTTTGTCAAAAATCACCCAAGGCATCTCCCAATAGAAATTGGTGATCCTTCAACCCTTGTTCAACCACAAGTTTTTAACTTAGAAATTTGGATGAGGAGATTCTTGATAGTTTCCATGTCTTGATGCTCAAATTGTCCTTTGCCAGGGACATGGCTAAGTACTTAGATTTTTACACTCTGCAGAGGTGGTGCACTTTCCCCACAAGACTTGGTTTCACCAAGACAAGATCTTTCAGAAGCCTTCCCTTAGACTAGAATGGACGCGTTCCAACCTATCATCCCCTACCACCAACTGTCTATTTGGCTAAGTTATTGCAACCTATATGATCCAGGCAGAGCCCATAATGCCAAGTGGCTGCACTTGAAGCTTCTAAACATTTGACATCTCAAATCTCTTTGTTCCTGGGTGGTATACCCAAGTGAGATACACAAGGTAAACCATAGAAATGGGCCTTGTATAACCACTCAACACAAACCATTCCTTCCATTCCACCCAGGTGTTTCATTCACTTAGTTGTTTTATTAAACAAAACACAAGTCCTTGACTTAGAAATATTCCATAGCATGAATATAATCCACCCTTGTTTTCTACTAGCTAAGCTAAGCATGATAGTAGTAGGAATATTAACTTAGGAAAATTCTACTGAGGTTTCATCTACTAGGATTTCCCATGGCATAGTTTATATTTAGCAAAAATTCCATGCAAGTCCTACTTAGAAATATCACTAATGCATAGTGAAAAATAATGGGACAAAAGTATGAAGCATCACTTGCCTTTTTGGTAGAGAATATAAGTTCACTCCTTGATCTTGCAATATTCACACTCTTAAAATTCCACTACAATTCAATCAAGCAAGCAAAAATTCAATCTACCATTCAAGCAAACATCACATAAAATAATAGAAACAAAGCAATGCATGTAAGCATGCTAAAGATTGTTTTATTTGGAAAAGTGGTTTCTAATAGGTTATAAACATTTGAAAACACCTATTGGTCATTTTATAAAAGTGGTAAAACCATTTGCAAAAGATTTTACCTATAAACCCTTTTTAAACCAAAGCATTATTTTATGTGGTTGAAAATGCCTTTAGCAAAGCAATAATCTTTATAGGGTTCACCAAATACATTTTTAATTCTAAAACTTAGTGTTTGGGTTAGAGAGTTTAATCCAAATCATTTCCCAAAGATTTTTCTCCAAAAAGTATTTTTAACAAATAAACAACATTTTTATTTGACTAGAAATGCTTAAATTCAAAGATTTATTCTCTTGCTTCACAAAATATGTTTTTGAATCCACAAGTTGGTTTCTATGGTCAGTAGGTTCAAAACAAACCACTTGCCAAAGATTTTATCCTAAAAACATTGCTAGAACAATTTTTTTATATCCAAAATATACTTACACAAGTTTCTGCAAAAACAACCATTTTACCAGATGCAATTCATTAAAAAAAGTGCATGGTTGGAGAGTACTTGGTCTGCTGATTCCATTGATATAAAATTTGCAAAATTTGGACGTGTGTATTGAAAGTTATGAATTTTGCAAGTTTGAATAACTAATAGAACATTTCTGGTTTTTATTAAAACAGACTGGGCCACGTGGTGAGTTCTGATTCGTTGGTACCGGTTCGGGCGGATCAAGCGATGCGAGGCGTTGGATTAAAATGCAATCGTGCGGCTCAGGTGGATACATACCCCTTCGGGTTAAATCTAATCACACACGTCTGATTAAGATCCAACGATCCTCAACGCATCGACCAAGAACCAGCGGCGCTGGCGGCGGCGAGTGGCGGCGCGCGGTCATACGGAGGTGTTCCCGGCGATTCAGGAAGCAAGGAAGGGGAAGGAAGGCGTTACTAGAGTCGCCGTGGCGAGGAGATGCTCAAGGTGGTCTTCTCCGTCGAAGGGGCGCTCGGGATGGACAACAATTGCTTGCCGGAGTAGCTTCTAGCGACGGGTGCTCTCAGATGTTGACGGAGGCGATGCTACTGGTCACGCCAGAGATAAAGAATGGCGAGGTTAGATGCTCAAGGTTGCGGTGAGTGCTCGCATGCGAAAGAGGGGAAGAGGGGCGGTCAGACACTACCTGGGGAACTCGCCGGAGGAGGAGCAGACGATGGCGATGCTCAGTTGTCGTTGTTGCCGACGCTGGGGGTCAAGCGCGAGCAAGCCGAGACTACTGGGAGAGGCAGTGGTTGATGGGGAACAAGCTCGCGTGGTCGAGGGGGCAAGGCACGGCCTGGGTTCGCCGGAATTCGAATAAGACCTCGTTGGAGCCTGAGTGGTTGCAGCGAGTAATTAGGCTAGCCTTGGGGCGAAGAGGAGCTGGGAACAGAGGGGAATGGTAGAGGAGAGTGGGGCGACTAAGTACACGTGGTCATGGCGAGGTTTAAGCGAGCCATTTACGTGAACTGAAGCGAGTTAACACGAGCAGAAACAGCCGGCGAGGGAGGCGTGGTCGTCGCGTGGGTAGGAGAGAAGACTGGCAGGTGGGATAATGTCGCCAGCGAGTCAGAGAGAGGGGAGGTGGGGTCCAGTCGTCATAGACTCCACGGGTTCAACTGCGAGTAAGAGAAAACGTTTCGGGGAGAGAGAGTGGGAGTGGGCTGCTGGGCCAGTTGGGCTTTGCTGGGCTGGGCTGGCTTTGTTTCATTTTTTTGTACAGATTGTTTTTCCTTTTTCTTTTTCTATTTATCTGTTTTGATTTTGTTTAAACATTTCAACACCCATTTGAATTCAAACTTCTACAAAAATTTGTGTATATTCAAATACTGATTAATAATACATTCTAAAGTCAAATTTACAATAATTCTTTTATTCTTTTTAGGGTATACTAATTATTTAAAATAGGCCCTTGTGTTAAATCAAATAAGATATAATTTCAAACCTTATTTAAATTCCAATCTTTTTACAAAACCTTTTCAGTAGGTTTATTTATTTAATGGGGTGCTAAATAATTCACTTTGAATTATTTATAGTATTTTAATATGATTATTAATCATTTTAATTTGGGTAATTGTTTTTATTACAATGAAACTCAAATATGGTTTTAATTCCTTATAACTTTATTTAAATGATTCTTTCATTTCATTTAAGTCAATTAAATAACTTTTATTCCACTTGGGTAAATTCAAATTATTTTTCCCTGATTTAAGTAATCATTTCCATTAGGGATTTTGTCTTTATTCAAATAGGGATAGAATTTGGTTAATGCCATTTTATTTTGGAAAATTTCTTTATCCTTTTATTTTATTTGGGTTTGGATTATATTCATTCCATTTGCTTGTGGATTAAGCCAAGATTTAATTTGGTCTTTAAATATTCCTCATTTAATATTTCTTTCTTTATCTTATAAAATCCATATGTTTTTATTTATAGATCCAAACTTGGTCTTTCCAATTTGTAAAATCTTATTTAATATTTATTTATCCTTTTAAATATCTTTAGGATTATTTTCTCACCATTTGGTATGGATTTTTTTAGATAGGTTCTTTATTAGCTTTGGAAATTCAATTTCCTTATCTTATTAAATTCATAAGATTTTATTGATGGCTCCAAATTAAGTGTAACCAATTTCTATGGTTTTATAATATTTCTATTTGACATTCTTTTATAAATATTTGTTGACAAATTTTATATGGATCCAATCCATGATCTTGGAGATAACTTGGAAATGTTTTTCTTCCATTAGGGTTTTAGAGTTTTGGTTTATTTTCCAAGTGTTTAAATTTCAAGATGCATTTATGAAGAATGCATTTCACTTGATTGAATTTAGTTGGATTCAAACATTAATCAAAGTTTGTTCAAGATGGGATTTTAAGTTTCCATTTGGAATCAAAAAGTTTCTTTTCACCCTAAATTTCAACAATTAATTTATTTTGTTTATTTATTTTTTTCACATTACAAAATTTGGAAAATTTGGGGATGTGACAGGCTACCACCCTTAAAAGAAATCTCGTCCCGAGATTTGGGAAGGATAGGGTTACAAATTATCTTCAAGGCAACTAGGGTACTACCACCCTTAAAAATTTCCAACTAGATTACATATTGGCTTACTTGGGATCTTGATGTATCTTCTCTGGGCACTTTCTTGCATAATGGGCTAGTTCTTTGCATTTGAAACACTTCACTTGGCTGATATCTTTCTTTTCCTTTGGTATCATTGCCTCTTGTTTATTTCCTTGGTTCTTCTTCTTTTCTGGGCATTCATTGGCATAGTGTCCCATCTCTTTGCAAGTGTAAATTGCTCTTGGGTAATATCCTTCTTTCTAGGGTTGGGGCATTTCTTCTTCTTCTTGGGTCTCTCCAAAGCTAGGAGTTCTTCTAGTTCATGCTCTTCATATTTCACCACAAAGGTGGGAAATCTTTCTCTCTTCTTGGGGCAGTTACTAGATATATGACCTTCTTCTTCACAAGAGTAGCAACACTTTGTGGTCACTTTGGATTTGGCCTTATGATGCATGGTTTTGACTTTGCCTTCATCCTTCTTGGCAGAAGTTGTTCCTTCATGAGGGTTTACAAACTGTTGATGTACTCCATCTTGTTTCCTTTGTTGAACTATGGAATAGATGGGGCATTGGATAGGGACATGATTATTTCCTTCACATAGGAAACAAGTAGCTTGAGATGTGGGGCATTGATTAATTGGATGTTTCTCTTCACAATTGGGGCATTGATCTTCATGCTCTTTGGAAGTGCGATCCTTGTCTCCACAAATATTGCAAGCTTGAGTTCCTTCTAGAATATCATCTTTGACATCCTTGTTCTCACAAACTCTTTGGGAAAGGTTGTCTCCCATGTTGATCATTTGGTTTGTCATACTTTGCAACAATTGGGTTTGGGTTTCCAAAAACTTTTGCATGGTTGGGTCTAACTCATTGTAGTTGGCTAAAATCTGAGTCGTCACTTGGTTCAATTGGGTTTGGGTTGTTATGAGTTCTCTCATGTGCATCTCTTGATTGTTGTTGTTTTTATCATTCTTGATGTTGGAGTTTCTTGGAGTAGTCATCTGTTTGGGTTGGATTGGGATTAGAATAGGCAAAATATTTCTAAAGAAATAATTCTAATCACACACAACAATTCACACAAGCAATATGCAAACAATCACAACTAAACATTCCACTCAAACAACAAGTTTCAAGCACATTTTTAGGCCACAAAATATTTTTGCTACACCACAATAGTTGGTGTGTTTGATCTAAACTTAATATGGTGGTCCAACTATATGGTTCACTTGAGATTATTCCATCCTTCTTGGTTGCTTCTTCATGAACAAGATCCTTGTATCCTTGGAGAATTCCTTGCATCTTGGTCACAAAACTTCAAAGGTGATGATGGTTCCTTCTAAGTTGTGTTTCCTTAGTCTTCAATTATTGAGTAACATTTCTTGTCTCACTTGTAGTCCTTAGTGATATCCAAGTTGAAGTCCTTGTTAAGAATAAGGTTGAAATCACTTGAGTTGGTGAAGTCCTTTGCTCATGTTGAAGTCTTTGCTCATGGTGGAGGCTTTATCCATCAAGTTGAAATAGACAAGATGTAGAATCAAAAACAAAATGGTTGAGGAAAGAGTTTACAAGTTTGTTTGCAAATAAGTTTTGGAACAAATACAACTCCTACTTTTCTAAGGGGTTTTGTCCAATCCTAGGTTTACAAATCCTACAGGCAACACAGTGCTCTGATACCATCTGTAAGATCCCACCTTTATAAAGGTAAGGATCCATGTGATTGCAATGCTAGTCCCTGGATCAATAGCTAGCATCCACAGTTAAGATGTAATATCAAGAAACAAAGGTCATATTCAACTTTATAACCAGGAATAAAATAATTCATTACATCTTACATAGGTCATTTGGCTATCTCATTATAATGCAGCAGAAATAACTATAGCATGGGGTCCTTCATCTTCAAAGTGCCACAGACAATCATGTTGATTGTAGACTTGTAATCCTAATCAACACATCTCACTAACATCAAACAATCCTGCAACATAATAAGCTACAGCCACAAGGGTCAATACATTTGAATTGTATTGGCAAGTGATACTATGGTAGTATAGTGGAGTCTATCATCTATATGCATTTGGCTAAGTGGAGCTTAGGCTTGCTTTGCTCAAAATAGATTTTCCTTATCTTTTGAAAAACACTAAGTTTTTGTTTGTCAAAAATCACCCAAGGCATCTCCCAATAGAAATTGGTGATCCTTCAACCCTTGTTCAACCACAAGTTTTTAACTTAGAAATTTGGATGAGGAGATTCTTGATAGCTTCCATGTCTTGATGCTCAAATTGTCCTTTGCCAGGGACATGTCTAAGTACTTAGATTTTTACACTCTGCAGAGGTGGTGCACTTTCCCCACAAGACTTGGTTTCACCAAGACAAGATCTTTCAGAAGCCTTCCCTTAGACTAGAATGGACGCGTTCCAACCTATCATCCCCTACCACCAACTGTCCATTTGGCTAAGTTATTGCAACCTATATGATCTAGGGAGAGCCCATAATGCCAAGTGGCTGCACTTGAAGCTTCTCAACATTTGACATCTCAAATCTCTTTGTTCCTGGGTGGCATTACGCAAGTGAGATACACAAGGTAAACCATAGAAACGGGCCTTGTATAACCACTCAACACAAACCATTCCTTCCATTCCACCCAGGTGTTTCATTCACTTAGTTGTTTTATTAAACAAAACACAAGTCCTTGACTTAGAAATATTCCATAGCATGAATATAATCCACCCTTGTTTTCTACTAGCTAAGCTAAGCATGATAGTAGTAGGAATCTTAACTTAGGAAAATTCTACTAAGGTTTCATCTACTAGGATTTCCCATGGCATAGTTTATACTTAGCAAAAATTCCATGCAAGTCCTACTTAGAAATATCACTAATGCATAGTGAAAAATAATGGGACAAAAGTATGAAGCATCACTTGCCTTTTTGGTAGAGAATATAAGTTCACTCCTTGATCTTGCAATATTCACACTCTTAAAATTCCACTACAATTCAATCAAGCAAGCAAAAATTCAATCTACCATTCAAGCAAACATCACATAAAATAATAGAAACAAAGCAATGCATGCAAGCATGCTAAAGATTATTTTATTTGGAAAAGTGGTTTCTAATAGGTTATAAACATTTGAAAACACCTATTGGTCATTTTATAAAAGTGGCAAAACCATTTGCAAAAGATTTTACCTATAAACCCTTTTTAAACCAAAGCATTATTTTATGTGGTTGAAAATGCCTTTAGCTAAGCAATAATCTTTATAGGGTTCACCAAATACATTTTTAATTCTAAAACTTGGTGTTTGGGGTCAGAGAGTTTAATCCAAATCATTTCCCAAAGATTTTCTCCAAAAAGTATTTTTAACAAATAAACAACATTTTTATTTGACTAGAAATGCTTTAATTCAAAGATTTATTCTCTTGCTTCACAGAATATGTTTTTGAATCCACAAGTTGGTTTCTATGGTCAGTAGGTTCAAAACAAACCACTTGCCAAAGATTTTATCCTAAAAACATTGCTAGAACAATTTTTTATATCCAAAATATACTTACACAAGTTTCTGCAAAAACAACCATTTTACCAGATGCAATTCATTAAACAAAGTGTTTGGTTGGAAAGTAGTTGGTCTGATGATTCCATTGATATAAAATTTGCAAAATTTGTACGTGTGGATTGAAAGTTATGAATTTTGCAAGTTTGAATAACTAATAGAACATTTCTGGTTTTTATTAAAACAGACTGGGCCACGTGGTGAGTTCTGATTCGTTGGTACCGGTTCGGGCGGATCAAGCGATGCGAGGCGTTGGATTAAAATGCAATCGTGCGGCTCAGGTGGATACATACCCCTTCGGGTTAAATCTAATCACACGCGTCTGATCAAGATCCAACGGTCCTCAACGCATCGACCAAGAACCAGCGGCGCTGGCGGTGGCGAGTGGCGGCGCACGGTCGGACGGAGGTGTTACCGACGATTCAGGAAGCAAGGAAGGGGAAGGAAGGCATTACCAGAGTTGCCGTGGCGAGGAGATGCTCAAGGTGGTCTTCTCCGTCGAAGGGTAGCTCGGGGTGGACGACAATTGCTCGCCGGAGGAGCTTCTGGCGACGGGTGCTCTCAGATGTCGACGAAGGCGATGCTACGGGTCACGCCAGAGAGAAAGAAGGGTGCGGTTAGATGCGCAAGGTTGCGGTGAGTACTCGCATGCGAAAGAGGGGAAGAGGGGCGGTCAGACACTACCTGGGGAACTCGCCGGAGGAGGAGCAGACGGTGGCGATGCTCAGTTGTCGTCGTTGCCGATGCTAGGGGTCAAGCTCGAGCAAGCCGAGACTACTGGGAGAGGCATTGGTTGATGGGGAACAAGCTCGCATGGTCGAGGGGGCAAGGCACGGCCTAGGTTCGCCGGAATTCGAATAAGACCTCGTCGGAGCCTGAGTGGTTGCAGCGAGTAATTAGGCTAGCCTTGGGGCGAAGAGGATGGTAGAGGAGAGTGGGGCGACTAAGTACACGCGGTCATGGCGAGGTTTAAGCGAGCCATTTACGCGAACTGAAGCGAGTTAACACGAGCAGAAACGGCCGGCGAGGGAGGCGTGGTCGTCGCGTGGGTAGGAGAGAAGACTGGCAGGTGGGACAATGTCGCCAGCGAGTGAGAGAGAGGGGAGGTGGGGTCTAGTCGTCATAGACTCCGCGGGTTCAACTGCAAGTAAGAGAAAATGTTTCGGAGAGAGAGAGTGGGAGTGGGCTGCTGGGCCAGTTGGGCTTTGCTAGGCTGGGCTGTCTTTGTTTCATTTTTTTGTATAGATTGTTTTTCCTTTTTCTTTTGATATTTATCTGTTTTGATTTTGTTTAAACATTTCAACACCCATTTGAATTCAAACTTCTACCAAAATTTGTGTATATTCAAATACAGATTAATAATACATTCTATAGTCAAATTTAGAATAATTCTTTTATTCTTTTTAGGGTATACTAATTATTTAAAATAGGCCCTTGTGTTAAATCAAATAAGATATAATTTCAAACCTTATTTAAATTCCAATCTTTTTACAAAACCTTTTCAGTAGGTTTATTTATTTATAGTATTTTAATATGATTATTAATCATTTTAATTTGGGCAATTGTTTTTATTACAATGAAACTCAAATATGGTTTTAATTCCTTATAACTTTATTTAAATGATTCTTTTATTTCGTTTAAGTCAATTAAATAAATTTTATTCCACTTGGGTAAATTCAAATTATTTTTCCCTGATTTAAGTAATCATTTCCATTAGGGATTTTGTCTTTATTCAAATAGGGATAGAATTTGGTTAATGCCATTTTATTTTGGAATTTTTTTTATCCTTTTATTTTATTTGGGTTTGGTTTATATTCATTCCATTTGCTTATGGATTAAGCCAAGATTTAATTTGGTCTTTAAATATTCCTCATTTAATATTTCTTTCTTTATCTTATAAAATCCATATCTTTTTATTTATAGATCCAAACTTGGTGTTTCCAATTTGTAAAATCTTATTTAATATTTATTTATCCTTTTAAATATATTTTGGATTATTTGCTCACCATTTGGTATGGATTTTTTTAGATAGGTGCTTTATTAGCTTTGGAAATTCAATTTCCTTATCTTATTAAATTCATAAGATTTTATCTATGGCTCCAAATTAAGTGTAACCAATTTCTATGGTTTTATAATATTTCTATTTAACATTCTTTTATAAATATTTGTTGACAAATTTTATATGGATCCAATCCATGATCTTGGAGATAACTTGGAAATGTTTTTCTTCCATTAGGGTTTTAGAGTTTTGGTTTATTTTCCAAGTGTTTAAATTTCAAGATGCATTTATGAAGAATGCATTTCACTTGATTGAATTTAGTTGGATTCAAACATTAATCAAAGTTTGTTCAAGATGGGATTTTAAGTTTCCATCTGGAATCAAAAAGTTCCTTTTCACCCTAAATTTCAACAATTAATTTATTTTGTTTATTTTTTTCACATTACAAATTTTGGAAAATTTTGGGATGTGACATTGATGTTTTTTGTGCTTGCTTGAATAGTTTGGAATTGAGATGCTTTATGACTTAATTATATCAGACCAAAGTTAACTATAAAACACATAATAAGGTTGTTAGCATTATATTTAAAGTCTTGTAGACTAAAGTTAACTTTAAAAAACATAGATGAACTTAAGGTTCAATACTTATAACACTTGTACTTGGTTTTCCTCATAATATTTCTTTAAATCTAATTAAAAGTGGTAGTACTTTTATTTAAGTAGTGATTTCTTATGATTATACTGGAATGGAATCATTTACCTACTAATAAAGATTTGGTTACGGTTTGTTAATAGGTAAACAATATTACTTAGCTACTTATGAATCCATTGTAGTATCTTGCTATGTTGTTAACTTGTGGTTGAGATAGAGGAATAAGTTTTATTTAGCCACAATGATTCTTTGAAGGTTTAATATTAGAATAAGATTTATTTAGAGATATTTTACATTTATAGTTGAATTATAATTCAATAAGATTATATTTAAAATGTGTTGAACCATTTTAACTTCCTAATATTTTTTTTAAGACTAATATTAGTAGTAGACCTTAATTGACTAATTTTAGAAATACTACTCCCTCTGATCCATATTACTTGTCACTAAAATGGATGAATCTAGACATGTTTTAGTGCTAGAAACATCCATTTCAACGACAAGCAATATGAATCGGAGGGAGTAGCAAACTTTACTTACCGTTATATGAATTATTAAGTAAGGAATTTAGATTTAAATTTTAGTTATTAGGGTAGTAAGTTTTTTATTTACTTTAAAAGTGAAATGTTATATTTTTAACATGTAAATATTTTTTTGTGATCATTTTGGTATATTACATTTGTTTTTGTGATTTATAAATATTAAGATATGATTTCTATAAGATTTAATATTGTATAAACACTTAAAAAATAATAAATATTTAATTAAGTTGAATAATAAAACATGATTATAATATTAAATTTTAGTTCTTATTTTTCTAAGAATTTTAGTTTATTATTTATATTTTTACCATTTACCATTATTAAAATATGAATTATCAAAGTTTTATTACTTATAAAATCTTTATTAAATAATAATTATTTAAATAACTAACATAGTAAGGTTTGATAATAGTTTTAAGTTATAGATTTTATTTTTTTAAACATTTCCATATATTACACATATTTTTCTGAATTATAAAACAAGAGTTGTTGATTTAACAAGATTTAATGATTTTATTTAATTTCTGAAATATTTAAATTTGTACTTATAACATTTTATTTAGTTCCTAAACGGAAAATAACTTTTTACACCACAGCCAGAGCCACCCTACGGTTTGGTGGCCCTGGCCGCCTCCCGTTCTTGCCCCTTTGCCTATAAGAAACCCCCAATGCAGAAACCCTGGGTACCCGATCATAAATCCATGAAACCGTCTGTAGCCACCGCCACCATCATCCCTAGATCGGGGGGATCGGAAGTTCTTCCCGACACCCTGCCGAAGGGGAGATCATCCCGGAGGGCTTCTCTCCGGTATGATGCGTGAGTAGTTCCACCTTGGACTATGGGTCCATGTAGTAGCTAGATGGTTGTATCTCCTCCTTTGTGCTTACATGTATAGATCTTGTGAGCTCCGTTCATGATCAAGATCTAATCTATTTGTAATCATGCATGTTGTGTTTGCGGGGATCCGATGGATTTTGAGATTATTATGTTGGTTTGATTAATGGTTTTATATTTATGATTCTATCATGTCTGTGTTGTTTGTGATCTTGCATGCTCTCTGTTGCTAGTGGTTATCTTGGCCAAGTAGTTGCTAGTGACTCCAAGAGGGGGTATTTATGCTCGATAGTGGGTTCATGCCTCTAGTTTCCAAGGGAAGTGACAATAATCTCTTTGGTTGTAGATGTGCTGTTGCTACTAGGGAGAAAACAACGGTCTCTTGTTCATGGAACATGTGGACTGTTTACCTTACACACTTTGCTTAAAGTAGTTGTCTGTTGCTTGTAACTTAATACTGGAGGGGGTTCGGATGATAACCTGAAGGTGGACTTCTAGTCATAGATGCAGTTGGATGGCGGTCTATGTATATTGTTGTATTGCCCAATCAACCTCATAGGATCTTTCTGGCTAGTAGTTGCATTATTATGCCTTGCTCAGTTCCTGTCAATTGCCCCACTGTAATTTGTTTACCCTTCATGCCATGTTGTTTATCTAAGGAGAGCACCTCTAGTGAACTATGGACCCCGGTCCAATCTTTACCATTGATACATCTTCCACTGTTACTTGTTGCAAACAATTACCTTCCACACCATACGTTTAATCCTTTGTTGCAGCAAACCGGTGAGCTTGACAACCTCACTGATTCGTTGGGGCAAAGTCTTGAGTTTGTGTTGTGCAGGTCTCCGTGTTGCTTGCAACACCTGGATGCCGTTTCCTTCCTCCTTCTGGTTCGATAACCTCGGTCTCAACTGAGGGAAGACTTGCTGATGTGCTCTTCAAACCTTGCTCTTGGGGTTCCCAACAAGACTCCACATCAAGCACCAAGTTCTCTGGCGCCACCAAGGAGTCATCAACAAGTTTTCTAGCGCCGTTGCCGGGGAGGCTAAGGACGTCTTCACTAGGGGAGTCCTTCACTTCCTTTCTCTTTACTTTGTTTTTAGTTTGCTTTGTTTCTTTTGCTTGGTTTTGTTTGCCTCTTTTCAAAAACCCAAAAACATAGTCTAGTTTGGTTTGCTTTCTTTATTCAAAAACAAAAAAAAATAGTTCCCGCTCTAGCTCACCATGTTGCTCCCCCAGTTTGCACTGAAAGATCTTGCAATAGGTAGTGGCTCCATAATTGGGAAATATAATATTGAAGAATTCTTTAATTATGTTAGCAAGCATGAGGATATTGAGGATAAATCTATAGCTGAACTTGCTCCTAATTATGAGATTGCTGCAGCTTCTTTAGTTCATATGTTGTAGGCTAGGTTTGTTAGCCTTAACCCCTTCATACAATTCTTGTTCCTAAAACTAAAAGATGAGAAGAATGTTGAAAAAAGGGAATTCATCCTTGAAACTTTATGAAAATAATTCCATGATGTTGCTAGGAAGGCCAAAAAGGTTTTTGAACGTTTCAATATGCTAGGTTCAAGTGTAGATATTGTGGGTATTTCTGATAAAACTAAGCCTAGAGAGGAATTCAATATACCCATACCCTTTAAGCTTGTTGGAATGCATGAAGCCTTTGAAAACAACTTTGATTGGATCGCCCCTAAAAATCTTTTTGATGAAGGTAGTAGACAAAAGAGAGATGAGAAAGGATCCTCCAAAACCCATTTGGATGAGATACCTTTCATAGTTGAAGATTTTGCAAGTATGAATGTTAATGCTCCCTCATTTGAAAATACTTGATTCTTCTTGCTTCTTGTGCCTAACTTAAAGGCGTTAAAGAAAAGTACTTGTTGGGAGATAACCCAAGAGTTTCCTTGAGTCTTGGAAGTTATTACTTTTGTAATGACCTCTCCTTATCCTTTTTGTTTGCTTTTTGTGCCAAGAATGACCTCTAATGAGAGGGAAGTAAGATTTGGGGAGTTGCTATCCCGAAACAGATTTCTATCCTCCGCCAAAAAATTCGTGAGGAGGCTTTGTAACTCGTATTGAGCTCAACATTTATGAATAAATCCCCCATTATGTTAACTAACTTTCGTTAGTTTAACACTTTTTTGATTTGAGCAACAAAAGATGTTCGAAAAAATAGGTTTCTACCTGCTAGTCTGGTTGACAGATTTCTGCCATTATTTACATTTGCTTCTTATTGATTCCTTTTTGAGTTCTCTTTAGGTAAATTGAGATTTTTGAAGGAGTTACTACAGTAGCTTGTGTTTTTAGTGAAAAGCCTTGCTGTTCCAAAGCTTTGCCAGTGGTCTAATATCTTTTGAATAAGCTAATGTTGCTAATGAAGATTGTGTGAAGTTTTGTATGAAGGAAAAATTTCAGGTGTAGAGAGAGAATGATGCAATGAGATGAAGAATGGACAAAAGCTCAAGCTTGGGGATGCCACCATGGTGTCACCCCAAGAAATATCCAAGAGGTACAAGCGTCAAATCTTGGGGATGCCCAAGGCATCCCCTTCTTCATCAATAAAAAGCTTAGGTCTGTCTAGACACTTCGTTTTTATTGTTTCATGAACAGTTGTGTTGTTCTTGGAGCGTCTTAGTTTTCGTTTGCTTTGCTTAGTTTGTTTAGTTTTCTTAAGTAGTTTGGACCCCGTTCTTGCTGTGTTGTTTTGCAAATAAGTTGCTTGGTGTTTGGAAAGGAGTAGTAAGTTCTTGCTTGAAGTGCAAGAGGAGCTTGCATTGACTGTGACTTAGACTTTAGCATGACATGCTAGGTGTTGTTTTGACATTATGCTTAGTGATTATTGATGTAGGTCTTGTTCCAAACAATTGGGATTGCTTAGTGTGCCTTGAAAAAATTATGCATTGTTTTAGCATGCAAAAGCATAGTATTGTGGTATTCTCCTTTGATGTTTTGCTTGGGTTGACATGGCACATGCTCACACCATGTTATGACTATGACAAGTCACAATTAGCCTCTATGATCATTTAGTCCTTGACTTGTAGTACCACTCTTTGCTTTGATTAGTTTGCTTTGTTTCATTGCATGATTATGGCCATTATTGCTCTCTTAGTTGGTTGCTCCCAGTCTTTTGCTAGCCTCCACTTGTATGAGTAAGTTCTATTCCTGCCTCCAACTCCCAAGAAACCAAGTTATTCCAAAGTGTCCACTATAAAATCCTATGCATGGTGTGTTACACCATTCCAAGTATATTCTTTTTTTCATCTATCTTCCAATTAAAAACTATTTTATTATGTGAAAACTTAGTGATTAAAGCCCTCATGAACTTGATGGCACACTTTATTCTTTGCCCCTAATAAACTTGAACCATTGTGACAACTTTTTTGTATATGCTTGCACTTATAAGTTGGAATTAGCAGAATCGTGTTGTCACGGGGAACGTTTTCAACATTGCACTTGTACCTTGTTGTACTCAGTTGATATCATGTTCTTTTGTCTATGGATGTCACCGGTGTGAAATAAAGAGGGAACTTGTAAGTCCATGGAGTTTGTATCCTGTGTTAGAGAAATGCCTGAGCCGCAAGCCTAAGCCATGCCTAATCATGGTGGAAACTTGCAGCATCACCATAGTGACATCTATGAAGCATTCTTCTTATAAAAAAGAGACACATTGAGAAAAGAGGAAACCGAGAAAAAATCACCATATTCCCATGGTACATAAGAAGAATTGCTGAGATGCTCATTTTGGTTATGTGAAAGCTCCTGTACCATGTGCAAGGGGTACCCCGTTGGCAGTTCTCAATGATATGCAAATACTTACAGTGACAAGAACTTACCTGGAATAAAGTTGAGTATGCATGAGGTGTGGCCCTCGTATTCAAGGGGCATGAGATTGCCAACTTATACTTCATCAAGCTTATACTCCAGCTTTGCCACTTTAAACTTAACCACTTCAAGATGCTTATGATAGGGGCAATGAGGGCTGAAAGCTAACAAGTACCATAATTTTTGGAAGCTCATTTTGAAACTTGTAATCCCTGCTTCCTTTACAAAAAGGCCTTTCTTCCACCACTATTGAGTCTCCACCTTCTACCTTTAGGCACCATTAAGAGAGCATAGTCATCATTCTGTGTGCAGTGTCCCAAAGCTTATTAATTGATGCATATTGTGTTATTACTTTCTCTTGTTCTACTTGTTTCTAGTCACCTTTGTGAACTTTGCAGGTGTCCTATGCATTATATTGCTACTCTATGAGGGACAAGCTGATTACCACTATGCTATGTTTTCTGCATGTGAAACAAACAAACGTTTTCAATGCATGTTATTCATGATCTTTGTTTGTAGCTTGTCATGTTGCATGCATAGTTACTATGTCCTATTGTTAGAACTCCATCTTTCATGCACATGTTTAGAGTTCTTTGATCCCAGCTTTCAATGCTTGCAAATGGTTGGATCTTTATTGTGAGGGTGCATATCACCTCAAAAATTATTCTGTTTATCACTTACCTACTCGAGGACGAGCAGGAGTTAAGCTTGGGGATGCTGATACGTTGGAAACGTATCTATAATTTTTGATGCTCCATGCTTGTTTTGTATCTACTTTGCTTTCTTGTCTACACTTTGAGGTGCTTTTTACATGTTTTCTAGTACTAACCTATTAACAAGTTGCAACAGTGCCAGATGCATGTTTTCTGCTGCTTTTGGTATCAGAAAAGTTAGTAAAGAAATATTCTCGGAATTGGACGGGACAAACGTTAAAGTCAATTACTTTCCATGGGGAACAAGAAGTCTAGAGGAGAGCCGGAGGGGCCAGCCAGGGGGCCAGATCCACCCCAGGCGCGGGGCATGTGGGCCCGTGCTTGGATAGGGTTTGATGGCCCTGGCTGCCTCCCGGTCTCGCCCCTTCGCCTATAAGAAGCCCCCGATGCAGAAATCCTGGGTACCGGATCAGAAATCCACGAAACCGTATGTAGCCGCCGCCACCATTGTCCCTAGATCGGGGGGATCTGAAGATCTTCCCAGCACCCTGCCGGAGGGGAGATCATCCTGGAGGCCTTCTCTCCGGTATGATGCGTGAGTAGTTCCACCTTGGACTATGGGTCCATGAAGTAGCTAGATGGTTGTATCTCCTCCTTTGTGCTTTCATGTATAGATATTGTGAGCTCCATTCATGATCAAGATCTAATCTATTTGTAATCATGCATGTTGTGTTTGCGGGGATCCGATGGATTTTGAGATTATTATGTTGGTTTGATCAATGGTTTTATCTTTATGATTCTATCATGTCTGTGTTGTTTGTGACATTGCATGCTCTCCGTTGCTAGTGGTTATCTTGGCCAGGTAGTTGCTAGTGACTCCAAGAGGGGGTATTTATGCTCGATAGTGGGTTCATGCCTCTAGTTTCCAAGGGAAGTGACAATAATCTCTTCGGTTGTAGATGTGTTGTTGCTACTAGGGAGAAAACAACGGTCTCTTGTTCATGGAACATGTGGACTGTTTACCTTACACACTTTTCTTAAAGCAGTTGTCTATTCCTTGCAACTTAATGCTGGAGGGGGTTCGGATGATAACCTGAAGGTGGACTTCTAGTCATAGATGCAGCTGGATGGCGGTCTATGTATATTGTTGTATTGCCCAATCAACCTCATAGGATCTTTCTGGCTAGTAATTGCATTGTTATGCCTTGCTCAATTCCTGTCAATTGCCTCGCTGTAATTTGTTTACCCTTCATGTCATGTTGTTTATCTAAGGAGAGAACCTCTAGTGAACTATGGACCCCGGTCCAATCTTTACCATTGATACATCCTCCACTATTACTTATTACAAACCATTACCTTCCACACCATACATTTAATCCTTTGTTACAGCAAACCGGTGAGCTTGACAACCTCACTGATTCATTGGGGCAAAGTCTTGAGTTTGTGTTGTGCAGGTCTCCGTGTTGCTTGCAACTCCTGGGTGACGTTTCCTTCCTCCTTCTGGTTCGATAACCTCGGTCTCAACTAAGGGAAGACTTGCTGATGTGCTCTTCACACATTGCTCTTGGGGTTCCCAACAAGACTCCACATCAAACACCAAGTTCTCTGGCGCCACCAAGGAGTCATCAGTCGGCGGCATGAATCTCCACGCCGGCGAGCAGCGGCGCTGGCGCCAGCGAGCTGCTTCGGCGGCTGCGCGAGGTGGACGATGACGATAGAACGGACAAAGGGGTATGCGGGCCTGGGTCGGTGTTGGGCTTCAATGAATCAAGCGGAAAGAGATGGATGCGGTCTGTGAGCGACGAATAAGCAGAGGAAATGCTGGGCCGGCCTACTGCTCGGTCCAGATCCCCCTTCTCTTTTTATTTCCCTTTTCAGTTTTCTGTTTTGATTTCAAATTTGAATTTGCTCATTTGATTTGAATTTTTCTTTATAGATTTTATTTGCTGAATGGTTGCAGCAATAATAAAGTGTATTAAGATTCTTTTATGAGTTTTTAATATAATGATATTTATTTATTATTTTTTCCTTTATATATAATACTTTTGTTATGAATCTTTATTTTCATAACATATCTTGAATTTATTATTAAAGCTATTTCAAAATTTCTTGTTTTAGGATTTGAATTTATTTAAACTTAAGCACATAAGAATGGGTATTTTAATAATAGAAAACATTTAATCCATTATTCTGAAGAAAATAATCAAGAGACTTATATAGATTCTTCATAGTTATACTATATTTCTAGGATTTTTATCAAGGCATACTATTGGTAGAAATGGTTCATTCTAGGGTTTATATTCTTGTTTTATAGATCTGGATGAACATTATGGTTGAAAACATATTGCACTTATATTAGTAATAATAAATGATACCACCTTTTTAAAATAAAATTATTCTCTAGAATGATTTAGGAGATGGAATTTCTCAAGATGGTTCCTAAGCACATGGGATTATGATAGTTGGAAAGGACAAAGATATTCTTGAGTGAATTTCTATAGGAAAATATTACTATGAGCCATTGTGGAAAATGATGATGGACCACTCATATGAAATGGATATTATGTTAGGTCATAGATTTAGGGTTTAGGGTTTATCCAGAATTCCTATCTTCCATACTTCATAATTTTGGACTTCTAATTAAGGAATTCCTTTCCTAGATATTCTATTTCTTCATATCCATCACCATGTGTCCACATGATGAGCTTTTCTTCACAAGAATAATCTTATCAACACATCATCTTTCCTCATCACCAATATTACTCCAGTAGATGTATATATCAAACTACTCTCCTCAAAATCTTACTGTCATTTAAGAGGAATAATACTACTCCAGTAACTCCATGCTACTCTAGCTTCAGCTTAATCATACTATCTTATATCTTCTTAACTCCAGTATCTTTTATTCCAGTTTCACATCATATCATGGTGTCTTATCATGGCTAACCTAAGATAATATATATATACACTAGGATTTAATCATGTTCTACCCACCAATGATCCTTATACATGATATAATCAATCACCCTTAGTGACTTAAGCAATCATTATAATCCTTTGATCATTTATGGCTTAGATTTCTAGTTGGCTAATCAAAGTCTTCATCAATACCATCACAGTTGTATTATAATTATCTTCTTAGTATCTCTTACTGAGTAGAAGATATTATGCATTGACTAAACCTTCTTAATCCAATAGGATTCCTCCTTATAACTATCTTCCATATTCATCCTTATACTCCTTTTTTGTTACCACCTACACCTTTATTTCAAATAACTCTTCTATCCATTTAGAAATGAGTTAACTCCATCAATTATCATATTGATTTGATGCTCCTAAGTCACTCCCATCCTATAGAGGGTAACATAAACTAGCATTACTACTTCCTAATCCTACTTATTTCTTTATAGACCTTAAGTGAATGCTATGATATGGACATTAGTTGATAGATCAAGAATTAATAGGTTAAGAGTTGGTGATTCAATAGTTAATTACTCAACATTTGATGGATAACAGATATAAGGATGTGGTTCAATAAAGATGATAAAGATTGATATGGAAAGAAAGATATGCGGTGAATGGTCTTGACTTGGTTTCCTTCCTACTCAATCTCACTAAAGAGTTAAGGTTAGGTATTACCATGATACTCATGTTAGAATCATGTAAGAATAAGATGAGACAAGATATAATTATTAAATTCTTGTTACTTGAGTTATATTCATAACTTGGTATTTATAGATTGTTGTGATGAATACTCTGATATGATCTCTTAAAGATCTGATATTAAACATTAAACGATGTATTGTGGTTTAATGATATTATATTTGATCTATCCTTAGATCAAATCATGTTTACCCAAAATAAGGTTCTAGCAAAGGTCATATTGAAACTTATCGCAGTCAACTTGATGATCTAATTTAACTCCATCAAATTAAGAGAAGCTTCAATCACTTTGACAAGTTTTTTATTTAAAGCGCGAAAATTATTTGGATTTTCTATGCATGAATGCAATGCACACATCCGTTTTTATCTTATTTCTAAGCTCTAATGCTGGGATGTTACACCTTCTGTTGCTCAAATCAAAAAGTGTTGAACTAACGAAAGTTAGCTAACATACTGGGGATTTATTCGTAACATATCAGCTCAAACTGACTTACAGAGACTCCTCACGAATTTTTATGGTGGAGGACAGAAATCTGTTTCGGGACAGCAACTCCCCAAATCTTACTTCCCTCTCATTAGAGGTCATTCTTTGCACAAAAAAACAAAAGGACAAGGAGAGGTCATTACTGAAGTAATAACTTCCAAGACTCAAGGAAACTCTTGGGTATATCCCAACAAGTAATTTTCTTTAACACCTTTAAGTTAGGCACACGAAGGAAGTGTCGGGGGAATAACCCCCGGTAGGGTCATAAGGGGTAAAACATTGCCTAGCTTGGCTTATGCCGAGTAAAAGATGATTCAGGCCGGGTAACAACGGCCGGGTAAGAAGGTCGAGTGCGGCCGACATAAGAATTATGTCGGCCCGTATAAGACAAGTTTGTTTACCTTGCAGGAAGCAACGAGCCGAGTCTCATGAGGGAAGGCCGAGTCAGAAAGGACGCCTGGCAGCTTTTCAAGTAAGATTTAGGAGGGGCCATGGTAAAGCATGGTCAAAAGAGAAGGGCGATGTCGGGTGACACAAAAGGAGCCGGGTGACGCCCAAAGCAACGACTGACGTACAAAGTCACGGTATGACGCCAAAAAGAGCTGGAAGCTACGTACAAGAAGACCGTTAGCTGTATGGCTTTGTGGACTGGGTCAAGGGGCTCAGGGCTAGCCCATGATCCGGCCTGCACAGTGAGAACCAAGATCCAAACAGTAACCCTAGAACCCAAAGGGATGTAACTTAGCTGGCCATCGCCTATATAAGGAGGGGCATAGCTAGGGTTTAGAAAGGTTGGACCAAGTAGGAAATCAGTGCCATGAGGCTATGCTCAAACAGCTCAAGGAGCACTTGTAAAACTTCTAGGATCAATAAAAATCCTAAGTGTGGAGAGTTCATCTTGTTCTTCATGCGCGGCAAGACCGTGCACTCCCTCCCGGTTACCATAAGCGTCCATTCGGCCCCCAACTTAAGTCTACCCATGGCATCTGCCGTGACACCACCACGACAGTTGGCGCCCACCGTGGGGCAGAAGTAGGCGTTTGCTGTAGTCTTCATCCGGATGGGCAACATCATCACTAAGACGGGCGAGCGCGTCTATTTCGGCCTCATCCAGAGGTTCGGGCAGTCAACTTCGTCAGCGACAACGCAGGCTGCTTCGGGACCAAGCCGTTCCCAAGGGGCGGTCGCTTCATCAAGTTCGGCGAGCACCAGATCTACGTCGTAGTGCGCGTGGAGCGCGTATACCCGGAGCACGTCATCCTGGTGACGGATCCACCTGCAGTTCATGCCGTCGGAAAGCTTCATCAACTTGTCTCTGTCGAGGTGATGATGACTGCTCCAAACCCAACGCATCCCCCAACTCCTCTAGTAGCTCCTGCAGTTAACGAGAATGAGGGAGAAAATCCAGAAGAAACACCAAGGGTGGCAAGAACTGCAAAAGTGCCGCTAGAGAATCCAGAGAACATAGCTAGGAGTAAGAGAGCCAAAGAATTGCAAGAAGCAATAGAAAAACTAGCAGAGCCAGTAGCGCCAGCAGCAGATCCGGCACATGTATAGGCCAAGTTAGAGGAGGCCAGGATAAAAGTCTTGGAGAAGGCAAAGGAATTGGCACAGTTATAGCAAGATGTGGATATCACAATTCGAGAGCTTAACTCGGCAAACCGAGTCAAGGGCGCTAAGACCCGGCTTGATGCAACGAGATTGAGAGGGAGAAACCTCAATGAAGAATTGGCGGACGCAACGACATAGATAACACTAGAAAACAACAAAGAAATAGCCATGCGTCTGACATACACCACTATAGCAGTAAATCTGAGAGACGCAGAGGTAGAAATGGCTGAGCTTCCCCGTCTGACCGGTGAAGCAAAGAGGAAACAACAGGAACAAGTAAATGAGTTGGTGAGAGCAGCAGGAATGCTGAATGAAGTGTACTACAGGGCGAATCCGGGTATAGGTGGGAGGTCACAGCTGGTTCACTCGGCAACTCCCATCCCGACGAGATCAGCAGGCCACACAGCCTCCTCGCCAGGAGTGGCGCCGAGACAGAGGAAAGAAAAGAGCGTAGATTCGGGAAGGAACAAGCAGATGGTTGCCTATGACCCGACAATGGTTCAAGGAAACCCGGCCTGTGCCCAGGGAACAAGAAGGAATGTCGTTCAAGGAAATGAGAACCAAGAAAATGCTGGCCGAGAAAGGCAAGCAGGACAAAGAAATGACAATGGGGGAACAAATTTGCACCTCAACCTAGGCGTGGGACTCACTCGGCAGGAGGAGGATACGCATCTCTGAATCCTCCGCCAGCCCAACCCGAAAAGAGACAGCAAAGTGCGGGAAAAGCAATGCAGCAACCTGCAGACCCGAACGCAAACAGATACAATGATGGTTACTCGGTAATGGTAATGACGGGTATGAATTGCCAGATCATGTGTACCAAGCAATGGGAGCAAGACTCGGAGGCATAAATCTCCAGCCGGATGATGCAAGGCTAAAGCTTGACCAGATAAAAATGGCAGAACTGATCGAGTCGCAAGGACCAGAGGGTCCACCATGTTTTGGCCCAAGGATCATGAAAGATCTGCAGTGCCAAAATTTCAGCTCGCCAGAGGAACAAAGACCTACGACGGAAGCACAAAGCCACAAGATTGGCTCATAGATTATGGGACAACAGTAAAGATCGCACAAGAAAATTTGAGATGGGCAGTGCGGTATGTGTCACAGATGCTAGAAGGACCAGCAAGGGTGTGGCTAAATAATTTGCCACCCGGAAGCATCAATAGCTGGATTGATTTTCAGGAAGTTTTCGTAAGCAATTTCACAAGCACGTACAAGAGGCCGAATCACCCACAACAGCTAGCTATGTGCAAGCAAAGGCCGAATGAAACAAACAGGGAATTTCTCACAAGGTGGTGCACAATGCGCAACTCTTGTGAAGGGCTAATCGAGTCTCAGGCCATTGCATGGTTCACACAAGGATGCAGGCATGGAAGTGTACTGTGGCAAAGGTTACAAAGAGATATGCCGGCAAGCTTGGCAGAAAAAATAAGAATCACTGACTCATACGCGTTAGGAGATCCGACTCGGCCTTTGCTCATGTCGGCAGACGAGATGACTGAGACTCAGATCTACGATGTGGCCAGGTCGAAAAGGCGCCAAGAAAGGGCCGAGTATAGAAGCAAGAGAAGAGACGAAAGACCAGACTATAGGTATGGTTCGACTCAAGTCGCAGCTATGAGCCAGGATCATCCAGATGCTGGGAGTAGCCAACATCAAAGGACAAATGGGCAACAGCAATGGATACCAAAGAATGATGGCAAAAAGCCATATGAGCAGAGAAAACCATATCAAGACATGCATAAATATACTTATCAGATGATGTTGGATCAACCGTGTAAATTTCACACGCCAAGTCCGAGTAAGCCGACAAATCACACAACAAGACAGTGCACTTGATTTCAGAAGGGAGATAGAGTGGATTCACTGACTCAGCAGTTACCACCACCTCCCCCTCCACCGCTCACTGGAGGAAATGCTCAAGCTGTTGGAACTGAGCATAGTTATGAGAGTAGGCAGTCAAGATATCATAACCAAGAAAGAAGGGAGGTTGTGCATCAGGTGCATAACCCAAGAGGCGATGACGCTAATGTCGGCCATGGAACCAGAAACGAGTACATAGAGCATCACCAGAGCTATGCCGTATTTGTCACAGAGCCGAATGACAAGAGAAGTCAACATAGACGAATGATGGAAGTGAATGCCACAATTCCGGAAATACCAAAGTACATGCATTGGTCTGAACAAGAGATAACTTGAAGCATAAAGGATCACACCAAGATCATGCCAACACTAGGTCTGGTCTTGGATCCAACATTCATGGGCCCTGATATCAATGTAAAGTTCTCCAAGGTACTGATAGATGATGGCAGTGGCATCAATATCATGTACAAGTATACCATGCTCAAGTTAGGGATCACTATGAACATGTTGGAGCCGACTAAGACAATTTTCCATGGTATTGTGCCAGAACTATCCTGTGAGCCCATTGGCAAGATCTGGGTTAACGTATTATTTGGCAACAGAGAAAATTGTCGCACTGAAGCTATAGAGTTCGAGGTGGTTGACCTGGTCAGATCATACCATGCCTTACTCGGCAGGCCAGCTATGGCTGAGTTTATGGCTACTCCTCACATTGCTTACTTAAAAATGAAGCTGCTAGGTCCCTGCGGGGTTATCACAATTGAGGGTGATTACAAGAGATCTATTGCATGCGCCTCAGCCGGATCTTCACTGGCCGAGTCACTGGTCATAGCGCAGGAAAAGCATCAAATGATGGAAGTTGCAGCACTAGCCAAGGCAGCACAAATGTCTATGCCTGTAACATCCCTAAAATCATGATTTCAAAGATTGCATATCATTCATGCATGCACATAGAATTGAGATCAATTTCAAAACTCATTTCAAAAAAAAAAACAGAAGCACATAGTGCTATCATTTTATGTGAGCAAACTTAAATCAAATGGACATCCCCATTTGAGAGTTTGAATGTTTTAAACCTAGATTGTTGTCTTCCTTGTTGATTGGATTGAGTGTGGAATTTGAACCAAGCTTTACGAAATGGAAATGGTTACAAAAACCATTTTTCAAACATTTGCAATCAAGTGCAAAGTCCTTGTTATTTTACTTCTCCAAAAATGACCAAGCCTTTGCAAAGTAACCACATGGTTTTATGTCTATATTTGAGACTATAGCACACTGCAAAAATCCCAAATTGATTTGAATTCAAATGGGACTTGAATTCATTTGAAAACCATTTCAGAAATTCGAAACAGAAAAAGAAAAGGAGTAAAGAAAGGAAAAGGGCCAGGCGCTCCTATTCTAGCCCAGCAGCAGAACCGGCCCAGCTAGCCCACCCGGTCTCTCTCTCGCTCGCTCGCTCGCACGCGCAGACGCACCCACACAGACGCTGACACTCGGACCCCACCCCCTCCCCGTCTCACTCGCTGACTGGTGGACCGCGACAGCTCACCCTCGTCTTCCCCAAATCGCGCCCGACCCCGTCGCCGGCCGTTTCCTCCGCCCATCACTGTCGCGATTGATTCCTCGCTTAATTGCCCTTGATTCCGTGCTTAATCGCCGCTCCCCTATCGCCTACATAACCCTCTCTGCACCGTGGTCATTTCCCCCCACTCTCCTCGCTCACTCCGCCACCAGGCTGCGCGCATTTGACCTCGGAACCCCGCAGTACTGATGACTCCGGCGACTAATTCCGGTGAGCCTCGACCGTCCCCCTCTCTCTGGTTCAAACTATCGTATCCAGCATGGTCTCGTGAATCCCCTGACACCTTTCTTTTGCTTGCTCGTGACCCAGGTCATCGTTTTCATTCACGCCCGCAACCACCTGCGCCGCCGCTCGACTCCGGCGAGCAATAGCGGTAAGTTCCGAGCGCCCCTTGCCTTCCCTTTGATACCAACTTGTTCGCCAGTCACTTGCGCATCTTATAAACCCTCTGCCTTGTGCTAGGACGACACGGAGCATCGACAGCGACCTCGACTGCAAGCGACAGACGCCGCCCACAACTCCGACGAGCCCCAGCGACTGTGCCCGTGCGCCCCTCGCCAAACTGCCGCTAAGTTGAGCTTCACCTCAACACTATGAACCTAGTGAGCATCCTCCTGCCTCCCCGGAAGACCTATAGCGTCGCGCCGCCGCAGACAGAGCTCGCCGCCGCCAGTAGCCGCCGCTAGCACCGCTGGACTTTGGTCAGAGCAGCGGCAGCCGTTAGATCTGTATCGTAGGGATTAGATTAGAACGAGGACGAATCGTTTTCTTAAGATCTGGTGCGTTGGATCTAAGTTGAATCCTACGGCGCGGAAGCACGATCCGACGTGAAACGGTATCAACCAATAGAATTAAGACGCGTGGCTAGGGTTAGAGTTTTAAACAGGATTTAAAACAGATTTGGATTCAAATTTGATTAGGCTATAACTTTTGAATCCCACGTTAGATTTTTGCAAATTTTATACCGTTGGAATCAGGGAGACAAGCCCTTTATGATTATGCAATGTGCTTAGTGTTTAGTTTCTGTTAAAATGACTTTATTTGCAGAAACTTGTTTGAGACTATTTTGAGTATAGAATTTGTTTAGAAAATTGTCTTAGGGTAAAATAAACTTGGTTTAGCAAGTTCTTGACTTGTTTATGGTTCAGTACTATGCACTTGCTTGGTTGAGTTTCAAAAATCATCACTTAGCATTTTGCATGCATGCATATATTTATGTTTGTATATGAATTGTGTGTAATTTTGTGCTACTATTTTTGTGTAGACTTTGGTGCTAGTGATTGTGATTGTGAGGAGTGCTACTCTCCTAACTACCAAGGCAAGTGGTACTTCATGAATATTTCCATCCCTATATTTCATACAAGCATTAGAAGTATTTTTGCTAAGTCTTGCATGTGTCAATTTTTTTTGCCAAATGCCATGTTGGGGAAATCCTAAGTAGATATAGCAATGCTAGAAATTTCCTAAGTTAAGTTACTATGCCATGCTTAGCCTAGCTAGTAGCAATCAAGGGTTGGTAAAGTATTTACATGCTATGATGAAAATATTTCTAAGTCTTTGGACTTATGATTTTCTTAATAAAACAACTAAGTCAATGAATCACCTGGGTGGAATGGGACTTGATTGGTGGATTTTGGTTGAGTGGTTACACAAGGCCCATGGCTATGGTTTACCTTGTGTATATCACTTGTGGAAATTAAGCCACCCAGGGTTAAAGGGATTTTAGAGGCCAAGTGTTGAGAAGCTTATAGTGCAGCCACTTGACAATATGGGCTCTGCCTGGATCACATAGGTTGCTAGAACTTAGTCATTTGGACAGTTGGTGGTAGTGGGATGATAGGTTGGAACGCGTCCATTTGGCTAAGGGAAGGCTTCTGAAAGGTCCTGTCTTGGTGAAACCAAGTCTGGTGGGGAAAGTGCACAACCTCTGCAGATGGAAAATCTAAGTACTTAGCCAAGTCCATGGTAATGGACAACTTGAGCATCAAGGCATGGAAGCTATCAAGAATCTCATCGTTCCAACTTCTAAGTAAAACTTGTGGGTGAACAAGGGTGAAGGACCCCAATGTCTATTGGTGGTTTCTTGGGAAAAGTTTTTGACAAAGAAAAACTTAGTGATTTCAACTAATAGGAAAAACCTATTTTGAGCAAAGCAAGCCAAGCTACACTTAGCCAAATTTGCATATAGTAATATGGTCCACTTAAAATTTACTAAGGTATCACTTGCCAATACTATTCCAAAGTATTGACCCACTGTGGCTGTAACTTGTGATGTTGCAGGTTATTCTGATGATGATTAGGTGTCATGAGTCTACACTCAACATGTTTGCCTGTGGCACATGAAGATGAAGACTTATGTTTATTTACTTATTCCAAACTCTTGTATTAGGCCTGTGGCCTTGAGTTGTAAAAGGCTATGTTTTATCTCTGGAATGGATGTAATAAATGACCTTTGTATCTGTGTACTTCATCTTAAACTGTGGATGCTAGCAATGATCCAGGGACTAGCATTGCAATCACAGGGATCCTTTTCCTTAGGCTATCTGACAAATAGGTAAGCGAGCTCACCAGCTTCCTCTGTGAGAATCGAGATATCTTTGCATGGTCCACACAAGACCTGCAAGGAGTTCCGAGGGAGCTGGCTGAGCACTCTCTTCATGTAAGACCAGATGCCAAGCCGGTGAAGCAACCCCTCCGCCGCTTTGCCAAAGATAGGAGGAAAGTTATAGCCGTCAAGATAGCCAGGCTCTTGGCTGCCGGGTTCATCATGGAAGTACTGCATCCAGATTGGTTGTCAAACCCAATCTTGGTCAAAAAGAAAAAAACATGACCCGAACGTGGCAGTGGTGTGGCGCATGTGTATTGACTACACGAACCTCAATAAGGCATGTCCAAAAGATCCATTCCCCCTTCCACGGATCGATCAAGTCATTGACTCTACTGTCGTGTGTGAGTTGTTGTCGTTTGTGGATGCGTACTCTGGTTTCCACCAGATACCACTGATCTGAATGATCAAATAAAGACAGCGTTTATCACCCCGTACGGAGCTTATTGCTATCGTACCATGCCATTTGGATTGAGAAACGCAGGTGCCACATACCAAAGATTCATGCAAAAATGCTTGCAAGATCAACTGGACAAAAATGTTCAAGTATACGTCGATGACGTGGTAATAAAAACCAAAAAAAGTCATACTCTAGTAGAGGACTTGCCTCAAACATTCACAAATTTAAGAAGATTTCGGATGAAACTCAACCCGGAAAAATGCACATTTTGTGTCCCGGATGGAAAATTACTCAGATTTCTCGTGTCTAGCCGAGGAATTGAGGCTAAAGACCAGGGCCATCGAAAGAATGGAATTTCCGAAAACCCTCAACGATGTCCAGAAGTTTACAGGATGCCTGGCCTCGTTGAGTAGGTTTGTCAGTCGGCTAGGCGAAAAAGCCTTACCATTATATCAACTGATGAAAAGATCGGACAAATTCACATGGACACAGCAAGCTGATAGCGCTTTCCATGAACTCAAAAAGATGTTGGCAACAACACCAGTATTAGCTTCACCATTATCCAAAGAGCCAATGATGCTCTATATCGTAGCAACCAATAGAGTTGTCAGTGCGGTGATAGTGGTAGAACATGAAAAAGAGGGCAAATCAGTCCAAAAACCAGTTTATTACCTGAGCGAAGTGCTCTCTACATCAAAGCACAATTACCTCCATTACCAAAAAATGACGTATGGGGTGTATATGGCAGCAAAGAAGCTGAAGCATTATTTCCAAGAACTTCCAATCCAAGTAATATGCAAGGCACTGATACGTCGGAAACGTATCTATAATTTTTGATGCTCCATGCTTGTTTAGTATCTACTTTCCTTTGATTTGTCTACACTTTGAGGTGTTTTTATATCTTTTCTAGAACTAACCTATTAACAAGTTGCCACAGTGCTAGTTGCCTGTTTTCTTCTATTTTTGGTTCCAGAAAGGCAGAAAATCAATATTCTCGGAATTGGACGGGACAAAAGCCGAAGTCAATATTTTACCGTGAGGGACACGAATCCAGAAGACGAGACGGAGAGGGGACAGAGGGCCACCACACCCCCCAGGCGCGGGCTAGGGTGGACCCATGCCTGGGCAGGGTGTGGCCCCCCCTGGTCGCCTCCTGGCCTCGCCTCTTCGCCTATAAGAAGCCCCCGATGCAGAAACCCTAAGTACTCGATAAAAACTCCACGAAACCTTCTGTATCCGCCACCATCATCGTCCCTAGATCGGGGGGATCTGAAGTTCTTCCCGGCACCCTGCCGGAGGGGAAATCATCTCGGAGGTCCTCTCTCGTGTGTGAAGCATGAGTAGTTCCACCTTGGACTATGGGTCCATGTAGTAGCTAGATGGTTGTATCTCCTCCTTGTGCTTTCATGTATAGATCTTGTGAGCTCCGTTCATGATCAAGATCCAATATATTTGTAATCATGCATGTTGTGTTTGCAGGGATCCGATGGATATTGATATTACTATGTCAGATTGATTAATGGTTTTGTATATTTGATACTATCATGTCTGTGTTGTTTGTGATCTTGCATGCTCTCTGTTGTTAGTAGCTATCTTAGTCGAGTAGTTGCTAGTGACTCCAAGAGGAGGTATTTATGCTCGATAGTGGGTTCATGCCTCTAGTTTCCAAGGGAAGTGACAGAAATATCTTCGGTTGTAGATGTGTTGTTGCTACTAGGGAGAAAACAACGGTCTCTTGTTCATGGAATAAGTGGATTGTTTACCTTACACACTTTGCTTAAAGCAGTTGTCTGTTGCTTGCAACTTAATACTGGAGGGGGTTCGAATGATAACCTGAAGGTGGACTTCTAGTCATAGATGCAGTTGGATGGCGGTCTATGTATATTGTTGTATTGTCCAATCGAGTCTCATAGGATCTTTTTATCTGGTATTGCATTGTTATGCCTTGCTTAGTTCCTGTCAATTGTCCTACTGTAATTTGTTTACCCTTCATGCTATGTTGTTTATATAAGGAGAGCACCTCTAGTGAACTATGAACCCCGGTCCAATCTTTACCATTGATACACCTTCCACTGTTACTTGTTTACTTGCTGCAAACTATTACCTTCCACACTATACGTTTAGTCCTTTGTTACAGCCAACTTGTGAGATTGACAACCTCACTGATTCGTTGGGGCAAAGTCTTGAGTTTGTGTTGTGCAGGTCTCCGTGTTTCTTGCAACACCTTTGTGACGTTTCATTCCTCCTACTAGTTCGATAACCTCGGTTTCTTACTGAGGGAAAACTTTCTGTTGTGCTGCTTCACACCCTGCTCTTGGGGTTCCCAACAGGCTTCACATTAGCCATCAAGCTTTTCTTGCGCTGTTGCCGGGGAGGCTAAGGACGTCTTCACAAGGGGAGTCCTCCACTTCCTTTCTCTTTACTTTGTTTTTAGTTTTCTTAGTTTCTTTTGTTTTGTTTTGTTTTGTTTTGTTTGCCTCTTTTCAAAAACTCAAAAAAATTAGTCTAGTTTGGTTTGCTTCCTTTATTCAAAAACACAAAAATTAGTTCTTGCTCTAGTTGCCACTTTGTTCTAGCTCACCATGTTGCTCCCCAAATTCACCCTGAAGGACCTCTCTATAGGTAGTGGCTCCATAATTGGGAAAGACAATATTGAAGAATTCTTTAATCATGTTAGCAAGCATGAGGATATTGATGATAGATCTATAGTGGAACTTGCTCCTAATTATGAAATTGATGTAGCTTATTTAGTTCATATGTTGAAGGCTAGGTTTTTTAGCCTTAACCCCATGATGCAAATTTTGGTCCTAAAACTAAAAGAAGAAAAGAACGCAGAAAAGAGAGAGTTTATTCTTGAAACTTTATTCAGAGAGTTCCATCATGTTGCTAAGGAAGCCAAAAAGGTCTTTGAGCATTTTAATATGATAGGCTCATGTGTAGATGTTGTGGGTACTTCAGATAAAACCAAGCCTAAAGATTAATTTAAGATACCCATACCTTTTAAGCTTGTTGGGATGCATTAGGCCTTTGAAAAGAATTTTGACTGGATTGTTCCTGAAAATCCTTTTGATGGAAGTATTAAAACAAAGAGGAGTGAGAAGGGATCCTACAAGACTCATTTGGACGAGATACCTCTCATAGTTGAAGATTTTGCAAGTATTGACCTAAATTATTCATTTGAAAATACTTGATTCTTTTTGCTTCTTGTGCCTAACTTAAAGGCGTTAAAGAAAAGTACTTGTTGGGAGATAACCCAAGAGTTTCCTTGAGTATTGGAAGTTATTACTTCTGTAATGACCTCTCCTTATCCTTTTTGTTTTCTTTTTGTGCCAAGAATGACCTCTAATGAGAGGGAAGTAAGATTTGGGGAGTTGCTGTCTCGAAACAGATTTCTGTCCTCCACCAAAAAATTTCGTGAGGAGTCTCTGTAACTCGGATTGAGCTGAAAATTTACGAATAAATCCCACAGTATGTTAGTTAACTTTTGTTAGTTCAGAACTTTTTGATTTGAGCAACAGTAGATGTTCAGAAAAATCGGTTTCTACCTGTTGGTCTGTTTTGACAGATTTCTGCCATTATTTGCATTTGCTTCGTATTGATTCCTTTTTGAGTTCTCTTTAGGTGATTTGAGATTTTTGAAGGAGTTGCTATAGTATCTTGTGTTTTTAGTGAAAAGTATTGTTGTTCCAAAGCTTTTCCTAAAGGTATATTATCTTTTGAATACACTAATGTTGCTAATGAAAAATGTGTGAAGTTTTGTATGAAGGAAAAATTTCAGGTGTAGAATGGACAAAAGCTCAAGCTTGGGGAATGCCACCCCGGTGTCACCCAAAGAAATATCCAAGAGGTACAAGCGTCAAAGCTTGGGGATGCCCACTCCTACTGGTTCCTTCCAAGAGGTACAAGCATCAAAGCTTGTATCCAAGAGGTACAAGCGTCACCCAAAGAAACTGTGTGACGTTTCCTTCCTCCTACTAGTTCGATAACCTCGGTTTCTTACTGAGGGAAAACTTGTTGTTGTGCTGCTTCACACCCTGCTCTTGGGGTTCCCAACAAGCTTCACGTTAGCCATCAGGCACCTATCTCGGATATTTGGGGCAGCAAAGACGCCAGTGGCCGAGTGGCAAAATGGGCCATAGAGCTAGCACCATACACTCCATAGTACAACAGACGAGATACAATTAAATATCAAGCTGTAGCTGATTTTTTCGTTGATTGGATGGAAATGCAATATGAGCCACCACTGCCAGACCCGAATTATTGGAAGATGCACTTTGACGGATCCAAGACAAAGATGGGTCTGGGTGCCAGGATAGTACTCACATCACCAAAAAGGATCAGCTCAAGTATGTGTTGCAGATCCACTTCGCTGCATCCAATAATGTAGCCGAGTATGAATCACTATTCCATGGCATAAAAGTGTCCAAGGGAATTGGCATCAAAAGGATCATGTATTTTGGTGACTCGTATTTGGTTATCAAGCAAGTGTCTGGGCATTGGGATGCATTGGATGCAAACATGGCATTGTATCGTTTTCATGTGCAGCAGATTTCGGGATACTTTAACGGGTGTGAATTTCATCATATACCTAGAGCAGATAATGAGACAACTGATGTACTATCCAAGTTGGGCTCATCTCGGCAAGCAATACCACAAGGAGTAGCATTAGAACATCTCAGAAAATCATCGATCAAGACGTCACCAGAATCCGAGTCAATATTCATCCCGGCAAGCCAGGAGTCAGACGCTGTGCCAATGGACATTGATACAGGGGCAGGTTCGAGTAACTCGGGGACTGTTCTGCTCAACCCAGGGGCTGCCGAATCACACTCGAGGACTCCTTAGGTCATGTCGGCAGAACATATGTTGGCCGAGCCAATGGAAATTGATGGAGAAACAGATTCGGCACCGCAGATACCAGCCTAGGCGCAACCAATATTCAACTACTTAAGATATGGAACCTTGCCTAATGACTAGGTATTGGCAAGGCAAACAGAAAGAAGAGCAAAAGCATACACAATAATCAACAAGGAGTTGTACAAAAGGAGTGTGACGAGCGTATTGCAACGTTGCATAAGTCCAGAGAAAGGCCAAGAAATACTGTTGGATGTTCACCAAGGCGAATGTGGGCACCATGCCTCGTCAAGAGCATTGGTAGCCAAGGCATTCCGGCATGGATTCTACTGGCCAAGTGCACTGGCAGAAGCGCCAAGACCTAGTGAGAAAATGCAACGGTTGTCAACGTTACACGTCAAAGTCACACTTACCAGCATCCGAGTTAAAAACTATACTAATCACTTGGCCATTCGCAGTATGGTTCCTGGACATGGTAGGACCATTCAAACCAGCGAGGGGTGGCATGACTCACATACTAGTAATGGTTAATAAGTTCACCAAATGGATAGAAGTGAAGCCCATCAAAAAAATGGATGGAAAAACAGCTGTCACATTCTTAAAAGACATAATCTTGAGATACGGTCACTCGCATAGCGTAATCACAGATAATGGCACAAACTTTGTTGAAGGGTCCTTCGCTCGCTTCTGTGGGAAAAACCGAATAAGACTCGACGTAGCGTCAGTCTCCAGAATCAAATGGACAAGTTGAACGAGTTAACGGCTTAGTTCTATCCGGGATAAAAACCCGCCTAATGGAACCACTCCAGAGATCACCTGGTTGCTGGATCGAGGAACTACCCTCAGTACCGTGGAGTTTAAGGACAACTCTGAATCGATCAACAGGCTATACGCCGTTCTTCCTTGTGTATGGGGCAGAAGCAATTTTGCCTGCCAACATAGAATATGACTCGCCAAGAGTAAGATAATACTCGGAAGCCGGGGTAAAAGAGGCCCGAGAAGATGGAGTTGACTTACTCGAAGAAGCAAGAGAATTGGCATTGTCCAGATCCGCCATATACCAACAAAGTCTCCGACACTATCATAGCCAGAAAGTCCACCCTCGTGTCTTCCGAGAAGGGGATATGGTGCTCAGGCTAGTGCAACGCACAGCTGGGATGCATAAACTATCACCCCCATGGGAATGACCATTCATTGTAAGCAAAGAATTGCTCAATGATTCATATTACCTAATAGATGCTCGTGAAGCACAAAATAACAAGGCGGACAGATCAGGTGATGAGACCAAAAGGCCGTGGAATGTGGCATTGCTACGTCCTTTCTACACTTAGGAGAAGCAGTGTATGTATCTCTCAAACTCTCATATGTCGGATACTCATGTCGGCTATGTGCTAATAATAAAATGGTATGACTCGAAAAACTGTCTTGGGGACTGCCCCTTACGTTATTCTTGAAAATTCTATGTCGGCTGGCATTGACACTTAAACTTATCTTGGAATAAGTAATGTTTACTCGTATAGAATCAACTCTTCGACTATGCTGTTGTCCGAAAACACGGCTTCATGGCAAGCAAGAGGAAAAGATCAACATCGAGTAAACATGAACACCGGATAAATAAAGGGAGAAACGAGAAACACGAATCGGCTATATGTATGCTTTTAACTAACCCATTGTAGGATATATTGGTTTGTATGTCGAATGACCCTAGGTCAAGTCGTCTAGTTTCATATCCACTAACTGAATCCTTAGAACTTTGAGACTCTAATGTCGAACGCCAAAAAAGGTAGACAAGAGCCAAATTCAAGGAAAAAGGGAAACGACAAATGAAACTTGGGGACTTGCCCCTGGATGATTGGCATTCAGTGCAAAATAAAAGTTTAAGCCTTAGCAAAAGGCACGCACCCAAAATAAGTGTAGTATATATTACATCTGCACCCGGCATACCGGGGATCTCATCAAAGTTAAGTGTTTTTGACATAACCAGCTTGAGAGGCACCTGAACTCGATGGAGCGTTCTTGGGGATGGAGCTGGGAGCATCATCCGGAGCGTCGGCTGAGTCAGGTGCATCAGCCGAGTCTTTAGGACCGTCTGACTTGGTGGCCTCGCTGTCGGCACCATCATCATCGATAGTCTTGGAAAGCGGCTCACCAAGGTCGAGGAAGCTGGGCCGATCGCACCAGGCGTGCACCAAAGCATATTCTACCATGGCATAGGCTCGCTCTTGGCGCTTCCTGATGAGCTCAGGCTCGTGGATCCACTTGCCTTCAGCCCTCATATGCTGGAGAACATCAAGGTTGATGTACTCATACCATGAGAGCACAAAGGCAAGGGCCTTGTCCGCTGCAGCTCGACCGGATGACTCGCGCCATTGATCCAACCTATCCTCAGTCAGAATCATCTTGGCAACCAAAGGCTCAATGAGCGTGGGCGTAGCCTCATCCGGCTAGAGCATCCTAAATGCATGGATTGCCGAATTAAGCAAGTCGACACCGCATGACTTTAGAGTGGTTGCACACTTTGAAAGCGCTACCAGGTGCTCTTCAATGGTGATCTCTCTATCAGCGGAAGCTCTAGACTCGGCTCAAACCTTCTTCATTGCCCTCAAGGCGAACATATCAGCCTCAGGAAGTTCTCTGCAAACACAGAAGAACATTAGCAAACAATGAAAAAGGGGCAAAAAGCAAGGATATAAGTACAGTGAAAAGGGTAAGAACTCACTATCGAGAAATGAGTTGATCGCGCCAAGCTTGCTCTGCCAAATATTGGCCTTTTCTTGAAGAGCTTCCAGGTCCTGGTGCACCGAGTGAACTGCCAACTCGGCCTCCTTAAGCAGTTGGTTAGTCTTTTCTGTGTTGGCAGCATGTTTGCCATCCTTCTCGGCAAGCTCCTCGCGCAGGCCCTTCAACTCGGATTAGTGCTTCTGCTCCATATCCGCCACCTGCTGCTTCAGTCGGGTCACCTCATCTCGTTCCTTTTGGAGCTCAATCTGGTGCTTCTCTACTTATTCGGAGCATGTGACTCGTCAGTAACAGCAAATTATCTCGCTTTAGCCGAGATAGAAAATGGAAAAGGAATAAACATCAATGCGGAGCGGTCACAAGATTTCTAAGAGCTTACTTTCATCATCGCTGATCTCTAAGTGAAGTGCATTGGTGGTAGATTGGGCAGAAGCTATGGAAAGACAACGAGACAAATTCAACCAAAAGAAACAAAAAAGGTCTGCCGAATAAAAGCAAGCCGAGTGAGAAAAAGTACCTTGGCTTTGAGCCTCAGCTTTCAGGTCTTGGTGAGCGAGCTCAAGTTTTCTATACTCCTAGATGAGAGCCTGATGCACCTTAGTACGCTCGTTATGCATAAGCTACACAAAAGGATCTAGTCAGAAGGTGTACGATCAAGCTTACAGCCGAATAAGTTCATTACTCGGTAGTAACCTCGGGGGCTAGGGATCGAAAATCCAACATGCAAACTGGGCAGGAGAAAATAAAATGTTGGGTTCTAACTCAGAGCTTATAGCCGAATAAATTCCTTACTCGGAAGTAACCTCGGGGAATAGGGATCATGTATAATATAAAGATACTCAGTACGCAAAAGAGTAAGGAAGCTGCATACCTCATTCACTTGATCTGCTTTGGCCATCAAGGAAATGGCATGTTGAGTCATCTGTGAGACAGCCTTGGGGCCTAGCTTCATCTTCTGGCCAGAACTGGAGCTCACTTCTTACTCGTCGGCCGCGTTCCAGGCAATGGCATAGCGCTCCGCTGAACCAAGGCCTTGCCCGTTGAGCGTCCAAGTCAGGACCTGCCCTTTATTTAGGGAAGTCCCCACCCCGGAGCGGGTAGCAGCGACACTGGTATGAAGGGCGCCAGCTCTGGAAGCACTGCCAGACCTGGCAGCGGCAGACTCGCCCAACTGACCCGCCGAAGCGGGTGCCGTTGTTAATGGTGTGGGCCAAATCTACGGAGCGGTGCCTGGAGCGTGTACCAAGGTCAATTTATTGGTCGCAGATGGCTTGCTAGGCACAAAGAAAACTTGGCCTTGAGCAGCAGGCCGCGTTTTGCCTTTAGCCAGAGAAGCAGAAGAAACAGGTCTGGAACTGGTTGAGGATACATGAGCCGAATGAGAAGGCTCAATAGCAGAAGGAGGGGCAACAACTGGGTCAATAGGCACACTGGTAATGGGATAACTGACAACAGGGGTTTTCTCGGTGCTGATGTTACTGGCGCCAGGGTCAAGGCTCTGTTCGGGAAAAGCAACTAGAGAGCTAGGCCGGGACTCCTCTGTCGGACACGCCGCCGGCTCGGCCTCACTCTGAGACTCGTGAGCCTCAGAAGTAGGGGCAGTGACCCGGACGGGGCTATGCACAGCGGTGTCAGTACGAGGAGGAGAGGCAGGCCTTAACAGCGAAGAAACCATGCTAGGTGCAGCTTGGTTAGCAGACATGGTCGCGCTGAAAATAAAAACAGAAGCCTATAAGAGGACAAACACAAAATAGAAAAGGAAAATGAAAAGTAACAAGCAGTTAAAGTTACCCGGAAATGGTCGGGTCACGCGGGACACGACGAGTGACCCGGCGTGCTGCGGTCTTGCGGGTCTGGGATGACGTGGCAATAGGAGGTACGGCAGGATCAAGTCGACGCTTCTTTGAAGGTTGAGTGCTGGAGGAGGCCCCGGGCCGCTTAGTAGATTTGGCAGCGGGGAGCTTGCCATACCCGCCTACAGCAAGGGGAGGTTCCTCATGTACCTGACCAGCTGCATGAGTAAATAAAATGCTCAATGGGACAATTCAGAAATTTAAGGCCAAAGGACGAATACCTCCAAGACTTCACAGTCTACATCGTCATCATCGGACCAATCTTGCAAGGGATTTCGAGTAGAGGTCTTACCCGAAGCGGATGTAGTGGCATCGTGCGGGATTGGCATAAAGCACTCCAAGTCGAACTCGACCTCATTAGCGTCAGAGAGATCATCTAAATAGCCGCCAGGAGGGACGGTACTATCATCAACCTGGTGAACGAGATTCTGTGGAAGAAAAATAGAATAAGATCAATAAATAGACAAAACAACGAGTAAAAGCAAGAAAAGCTATGTCGGTGGAAATTCAACGACTCAGATGCTTACCCACGGGACAGGCCTATCCCGGCTGAAAGGGGGACAACTCCAGGCCCAGTTTTTCGCTAAGTTCAGCTTAAAAATCGAGCTGACTCGGCGGGCCACTAAGTCGTTAGTGAGCTCCAAAGTGGAGTGCCGGGTAGGATCTTGCGGGCCGCTCATGAAGCACATGTTGTGGCTTCTATCCTGGATGAGGATGACTCGGCGTGCGACGAAAGCGCACATGAGGTCCTCCTCGGATAAGTGGAAGTTCTCATCCGGTGAGAGCAGCCTCTCAAGGATCCCATGAGCCTCATTCACGGCTGGATTCTTGTCGCGCGGGTCAAGCTTCCATAGCTCCTTGCTGGGAACCTCGTCCTTGAAGGGGGAAGCCGGATGTAGTCGTTGGACCCACTATTCTTGCCATAGAAAAAGGTTATATGCCACTTCTTGAAAGAATCAATGCCAGTGACCCGAGGGAAGATCAAGTCCTTCCTGGGCGTGATGCTAGCAGCACCACACCTAGTGGGCCTCTTTTCGGCGTGGGGAATGCCAGGATCAGGAATGGCTTGTATCCGAAAATTAAAATACTTGGCCCAAAGAAGAATGGTGTGCCAGATACCGAGATAGCCTTCACAGGCAGAGATGAAACAAGAAAGAGAGCCAATGGCATTGGCAGGCAAATGGTCAGTTTGTAGATGGAAGGTGGAGAGAAAAGACATAAAGAAATTGCTGACAAGAAGAGTGAAACCACGCTTGAAGTGTGAGAGGAAAACCACCCTTTCATTGGGCTCGGGCTTGGGGATAATCTCACCTAGGGGGGAGGCGGCAATCAACCTCGAGCGGGATGCGCCAGGTGGAGCATAGCCACTCGAGTTCCTCCACCGTAACCTCAGAGCCCTCCTAGCCCCCGCGCTCGCCGGTGGCGACCTCATGCTCCTCCGCCTCCTCGCCGGCATCACGAGCATCCATGATATCGCTTGGTTCGGGCTCTTCCGCCGTTGGAAGAGGCCTAGAGACACAAAGACCCGTAGTAGAATTGAAAGGGGAAGAAGAGAATCGTTGGAAAGAAGCAGCAGAAGAGAGGAACTGCAAGGAGGCAGTTTAGGATTGGGAGGCGCAAGGAAGAAGAAGAGGGAAAGGGGGAAACTGAACAGGCAAAGGAAGTTAAGTTACCCTCACCCCTACTTAAGGAGAGTAAAAACCCCAGTGTGGGATCCTTCTGCGCCGTGTGGCCGTGTATTTGGCTGAGTGAGCGCATCAGCAAGTGCCACGTGTAGGCAATACACAAATAATCCAGGGCCACGTCACGCTGCGCAGGGCACGAGGCACTGAGCGATGGGACTGTCACAGTGATGGGGAGTTATTGCGCCATCGTCACTGTGTGGTCAGAGTTTGAGACAAAATTTGAGGCAAGCAATCATGATTACAACCTGTCAGTGACCAAGGAAAGAGAAAAATGACTCGGCAGCATAGAAAATGACTCGGCACGAGGCAAAAATGACCCAGAAAGTCAAAGATGAGACTCTGTCACATCCCAAGATTTTCCAAATCTTTTAATGTGAAAAATAAATAAACAAAATAAATTTTTTTGTTGAAAATCAGGGTGAAAAGAAACTTTTGTTTCTAAAAGGAAACTTAAAATCCCATCTTGATCAAACTTTGGTAAAAGTTTGAATCCAACAAAAATCCAAATCAAGGGAAATGCATTCCTCAATGAATGTATCTGGAAATTTAAACACTTGGAAAATAAATCCAAACCCTAAACCCTAATGGAATAAAAATCATTTCCAAGTATCTCCAAGTCTATGGATTTGATCCATATAAAAACTTGTCAACAAAACATTCACAAATGATCAAGAAAGACAAATAGAAATAATATAACACCATAGAAATTGGTTTCACTTAATTTGGAACCATGGATAAAATCCTATGAATAAAGTAAGATAAGGAAATTAAATTTCCAAAGCAAATAAAGCACTTATCCAGAAAACCATACCAATTGATGAGCAAGTAATCCTAAAAGGATATAAAAGGATAAACAAAGATAAAATGAGATTTCACAAATTGGAATCATCAAGTTTGGATCTCTAAATAAAAGATATGGATTTTATAAGACAAAGAAAGAAATATTAATTAAAGAATATTTAAAGACCAAACCAAATCTTGGCCAAATCCATAAACAAATGGAATGAATATAATCCAAATCCAAATAAAAATATTGGATAAAGAATTGCCAAAATAAAATAAAATGGCTTAGACCAAATCCTATTGGAATAAAGACAAATCCAAATTTTAAATGATTAATAAATCTTATTAAAAACTTTTCCAAATAATTCAAGATGGATTATTTGACACCCTTTTAAGTAAACAAAACTTACTGAAAGGTTTTGGAAGAATTTAGAAGTCAAATGGAAATTAAAAACATTATTAAATCCTATTTTGATTTAAAACAAGGCCCTTTTTTATTAATTAAAAAGACCCCAAAAAGAATGAATAAATTATCCTAAAAATGATTCCAGAATGTGCTACTAATCAGTATTTAAACCCACACAAAATTTGGCAAAGATTTGAAATCAAATGAGTGTTTGAATTGGTTATTCAAAACCAAAACAGAATAAAAGAAAAGGAAAAAGAAAAACAAGCAGAACAAAAAAAATGAAAGACTCAGCCAACCTAACTGGCCCAACTAAGCCCATCGCCAGCCCACGCAGGAAACCCCTCTATGGATCTTTTATCACTCAAACCCGCACCCCTCGACCACAGACAGAATGACCCCACCTTCCCTGTCTCTCCTTGCTGACGAAAGGCCCCACAGCCATGTCACCTTCTTCCTCCCCACGGTGACCACGCCCCTCACCTCGCCGGCCATTGTAGGTGATTAAGACACGGCTTAATTCGCATTACTGGCGCAGTTAACCCTCCCCCTGACCACACCCTCTTACTCGTCTGCGTTCCTCCCCATTTCCCCCCGGTCTCCTCACCCTAGCACGCCCCCAGGCTGCTTAATTTCCTCCGAGAACACCACTGTCTCCGGCGAACTATTTCTTCGATTCCGGCCAACCTTCTCTGCCCCTTGCCCCCTCAAGCACCCAAGCGTGATCTCCACCCCCTGGCGTTTCTCCCTGCACCCTCAGCTCACTCGCACGTGCCCTATAGCGTCGACTCCGTCTTCGTCTGAGCGTCGCCGCCGTCTGCCCCCGCTCCGACGAGCACTGCTGGTAAGACCAGACCTCCCCTCTCCCTCTTTTCACACACACATACTCGCCATGAACCTACGCATCTAACGCCACCTTTATTTTCCTCTGGCGTGCACCGTAGCCTCGCCACCATCTTCAACAGAGAGCACCCGACGGCAGCAAGAACTCCGACGAGCAATTATCTGCAACCTTGTGCGCCCCTTCGTCAACCGCAAGCAGGTTGAGCATCCCCATGCCACGGTGATCACGGTGAGCCACCTCTCCACCTTCCTTGCTCCCTCTATCGCCAGCTCCGCCGCTAGCCGAGCGTCGCCGCCGCGCACTTCCACTGAGCGCCGCTAGTGTTTGGTTAGATCGTCGCTAGCCGTTGGATGCAAATCGTAGGGATACGATAGACGACTTAACGAACCATTTTTGATCAATCTGTGCCACACGATCTATTTAGATCTGACGCCTCCCATAGCGCGATCCAGCCGAAGCGGTACCGACGAATAGAAACGCACCGCGTGGCACTAGTTTGGTTTAAAACAAAATTTTGAATTTGATTAGTATGCGAACTTGTAAAATCTATAACTTTTGATATACACGTCCAAATTTTGCAAATTTTATATTAATGGAATCAGCAAGACAAGCCCTAGCCAACCATGCACTTTGTTTAGTAAAAATCTTCTAGTAAAATGTTTGTTTTTGCAGAAACTTGTGTATGCATGTTTAGGTTATAAAATTTATTCCAAAATGTTTTGGGAGATAAGATCTTTGGAAAATGATTTGTTTTGAACCTACTGACCCTAGAAATCAATTGGTGTTTTCAAAAATGTATTTGGTGAAGCAAAAGAATGAATCTTTGATTTAAACCATTTCTAGTCAAATAAAAATATGGTTTATTTATTAAAAATGGTTTTGGAAGAAAACCTTTGGGAAATGTTTTGTTTTAAAATCTCTGACCCCAAACACCAAGTTTTATGATTTGAAAATGTATTTGGTGAACCCTATAGAACTACTACTTTACTAAAGACATTTTCAACCACATAAAATAATGACTTGGTTTAGAAATGGTTTATAAAGTGAAACCTTTTGCAAATGACTTTGCCACTTTATAAAATGACCAATAGGTGTTTTCAAATGTTTATAACCTATTAGAAACCACTTTTACAAATAAAACAATCTCTTGCATGCTTGCATGCATTGTTTTGTTTTATTATTTTATGTGATGTTTTGCTTGATTGGTAGATTGAAATTGTGCCTTGCTTGATTAAATTGTAGTGACTTGAAGAGTGTGATTGTTGCAAGGACAAGGAGTGAACTTATACTCTACCAAAAAGGCAAGTGATGCTTCATACTTTGTCCCATTATTTTCACTATGCATTAGTGATATTTCTAAGTAAGACTTGCATGGAATTTTGCTAAGTATAAACTATGCCATGGGAAATCCTAGTAGATGAAACCTTAGTAGAATTTCCTAAGTTAATATTCCTACTACTATCATGCTTAGCTTAGCTAGTAGAAAACAAGGGTGGAATATATATTCATGCTATGGAAAAATTTCTAAGTCTGAGGACTTGTGTTTTGTTTAATAAAATAACTAAGTGAATGAATCACCTGGGTGGAAAGGGACTTGCTTGGTGGTTTTTGGTTGAGTGGTTACACAAGGCCCATTTCTATGGTTTACCTTGTGTATCACACTTGTGGATTGCCACCCAGGAACAAAGAGATTTGAGATGTCAAATGTTGAGAAGCTTCAAGTGCAGCCACTTGGCATTATGGGCTCTGCCTGGATCATATAGGTTGCAATAACTTAGCCAAATGGACAGTTGGTGGTAGGGGTTTTGATAGGTTGGAGCGCATCCATTTTGGTCTAAGGGAAGGCTTCTGAAAGATCTTGTCTTGGGAAACCAAGTCTTGTGGGGAAAGTGCACCACCTCTGCAGAGTGTAAAATCTAAGTACTTAGCCATGTCCCTGGTAAAGGACAATTTGAGCATCAAGACATGGAAGCTATCAAGAATCTCATCATCCAAATTTCTAAGTTAAAAACTTGTGGTTGAACAAGGGTTTAAGGATCACCAATTTCTATTGGGAGATGCCTTGGGAAAGATTTTGTCAAGCAAAAATTTAGTGTTTTCAAATGATAAGGAAAATCTATTTTGAGCAAAGCAAGCCTAAGCTCCACTTAGCCAAATGCATATAGATGGTATCAGAGCATTGTGTTGCCTGTAGGATTTGTAACCCTAGGATTGGACAAAACCCTTTAGAAAAATAGGAGCGATATTTGTTCCAAAACTTATTTACAAACAATCTTGTAAACTCTTTTCTCAACCATTTTGGTTTTGATTCTACATCTCTTCTATTTCAAACTTGATGGACAAAGCCTACCCCATGGCCAAAGACTTCACCATGTGCAAAGGACTTCATCAACTCTAATGACTTCAACATCTTCAACTCTAATGACTTCAACATCTTCAACATTTCCACCAAGGACTTCAATCTTGGATATCACTAAGGACTACAAAAGACACTAGAAATATTGCTCAAGACTTGAGGACTAAGGAAACACAACTTAGAAGGAACCATCATCACCTTGAGGTTTTGAGACCAAGATGCAAAAAAAATTCTCTAAGGATACAAAGATTTTGTTCATGAAGAATCAACAAAGAAGGATGGAAAGATCTCAAGTGAACCATATAGATGGACCACCATATTTAGTTTAAGTCAAACACACCAACTTATGTGGTGTAACAAAAATATTTTTGGTTGCCTAAAAATATGCTTGAAACTTGTTGTTTGAGTGGAATGTTTGTTTGTGATTGCTTGCACATTGCTTGTATGAATTGTGATGTATGTGATTATAATTATTCCCTTAGAAAATCTTTTGCCTATTCTAATCTCAATCCAACCCAAACAGATGACTTCTCCAAGAAACTCCAACATCAAGGATGGTGACAACAACAACAACCAAGAGGACAACATGAGAGAACTCATAGTAACCCAAACCCAGTTGAACCAAGTGACAGCTCAATTTATATCCAACACCAGTGAGGTAGATCCAACCATGCAAAGGTTTTTGGAAACCCAAACCCAATTGTTGCATAAGGTGACAAATCAAATGATCAACATGGGAGACAACTCTTACAAAGGAGTTTGTGACAACAAGGATGACAAAGATGATATTTTAGAAGGAACCCAAGCTTGCAATATTTGTGGAGACAAGGATCACACTACCAAGGAGCATGAAGATCAATGCCCCAACTGTGAAGAGAAACATCCAGCTGACTAATGCCCCACATCTCAAGCTACTTGTTACCTATGTGAAGGAAATAATCATGTCCCTATCCAATGCCCCATCTATTCCATAGTTGAACAAAGGAAACAAGGTGGAGTACAACAACTGATTACAGACTATCATGAGAGAGCCAAGTCTACCAAGAAGTATGAGGACAAAGGAAAATCTCCATGTGTACCTCCATGCAATATGACCCAATTTAAAGGACCAAAGAGGAGACATATGCATTATCCAAGGAGTAATAGAAAGTCAAGGAGATCAGTAAACATTCCTACCTATGAGATAACATATGAAGAACATGAACTATAAGCACTCCTAGCTTTGGAGAAACCCAAGAAAAAGAAGGACAAAAGCCATGTGCAATGTGGTCATTGCCAAGAAATGGGACACTATGCCAGTGAATGTCCAGAGAAGAATAAGTATAAAGAGATTAGCCAAGTGTGGTGTAACAACTGCAAAGAGCTAGGCCATTATGTAGCAACTTGCCCACAGAAGATACGTGATGAACTCAATCTTATCACATGTTACAACTGTGGTAACCAAGGACATTATGCAAGCAACTGTCCAGAAAAGATGAAGCACAAGATAAACAAGCCTGTGAAGGATCTCAGCCTTGTCACATGTTTCAAGTGTGGAAATAAAGGACACTATGCAGATGTTTGTCCAGAGAAGTTTCCCCAAGATCCCAAGCAAGCCAAGATGTAGTTGGAAAATTTTAAGGGTGGTAGTACCCTAGTTGCTTTTGAGCCAACTTGTAACCCTAGCCTCCCCAAATCTCGGGACGAGATTTATTTTAAGGGTGGTAGCCTGTCACATCCCAAGATTTTCCAAATCTTGTAATGTGAAAAATAAATAAACAAAATAATTTTTTTTGTTGAAAATCAGGGTGAAAAGAAACTTTTGTTTCTAAAAGGAAACTTAAAATCCCATCTTGATCAAACTTTGGTAAAAGTTTGAATCCAAAAAAAATCCAAATCAAGGGAAATGCATTCCTCAATGAATGTATCTGGAAATTTAAACACTTGGAAAATAAATCCAAACCCTAAACCCTAATGGAATAAAAATCATTTCCAAGTATCTCCAAGTCTATGGATTTGATCCATATAAAAACTTGTCAACAAAACATTCACAAATGATCAAGAAAGACAAATAGAAATAATATAAGACCATAGAAATTGGTTTCACTTAATTTGGAACCATGGATAAAATCCTATGAATAAAGTAAGATAAGGAAATTAAATTTCCAAAGCAAATAAAGAACTTATCCAGAAAACCATACCAATTGATGAGAAAGTAATCCTAAAAGGATTTAAAAGGATAAACAAAGATAAAATGAGATTTCACAAATTGGAATCATCAAGTTTGGATCTCTTAATAAAAGTGTACAGGTAGTGTCCCAACCTTTATTAACATAAGGTGGTGTCCCCTGTGTTTACAATGCTAGTCCCTGGATGAATAGCTAGCATCCACAGTTAAGATGTAATATCAAGAAACAAAGGTCATAATATGACTTTATAACCAGGAATAACATAATTTTATTACATCTTACATAGCTCATTTGGCTATTACATTACATTGCAGCAGAATAACTATAAGCATGGGCCCTTCATCTTCAAAGTGCCACAGGCAGATGTTGGTTGTAGACTTTGTAATCCTAATCAATCAATCTTCACTAAAAACAATCAAACCTGCAACATTACAAGTTACAGCCACAAGGGTCAATACATTTGAATTGTATTGGCAAGTGATACTATGGTAATATAGTGGAGTCTATCATCTATATGCATTTGGCTAAGTGGAGTTGAGGCTTGCATTGCTCAAAATATATTTTTCCTTAACATTTGAAAACACTAAGTTTTTGTTTTGACAAGATCTTTTCCAAGACAACTCTCAATCAAAGATTGAAGATTTCAAAACCCTTGTTCAAACCACAAGATTTTAACTCGGAAATTTGAATGATGAGATTCTTGATTGCTTCCATGTCTTGATGCTCAAATTGTCCTTTACCAGGGACATGGCTAAGTACTTAGATTTTACACTCTGCAGAGGTGGTGCACTTTCCCCACAAGACTTGGTTTCCCAAGACAAGATCTTTCAGAAGCCTTGCCTTAGACCAAAATGGACGCGCTCCAACCTATCAAACACTACCACCAATTGTCCATATGGCTAAGTTCTTGCAACCTATATGATCAAGGCAGAGCCCATAATGCCAAGTGGCTGCACTTGAAGCTTCTCAACATTTGACATCTCAAATCTCTTTGTTACTGGGTGGCCATCCACAAGTGAGATACACAAGGTAAACCATAGACATGGGCCTTGTGAACCACTCAACCAAAATCCACCAAGCAAGTCCCATTCCACCCAGGTGATTCATTAACTTAGTTGTTTTATTAAACAAAACACAAGTCCTCAGACTTAGAATATTTTTCCATAGTGTGAATATATATATTCCACCCATGTTTTTCCACCCAGGTGATTCATTAACTTAGTTGTTTTATTAAACAAAACACAAGTCCTCAGACTTAGAATATTTTTCCATAGTGTGAATATATATATTCCACCCATGTTTTCTATTAGCTAGGCTAAGCTTGATAGTAGTAGGAACCTTAACTTAGGAACATTTCTACTAAGGTTTCATCTACTAGGTTTTTCTATAGCAAGGTTTATACTTAGCAAAATTCCATGCAAGGTTTACTTAGCAAAATCACTAATGCATAGTGAAAGTAATGGGACAAAAAGTATGAAGTATCACTTGCCTTTTTGGTAGAGGGTATAGGTTCACTCCTTGTCCTTGCAACAATCACACTCTTCAAGTCACTACAATTCAATCAAGCAAGGCACAAACTCAATCTACCAATCAAGCAAAACAACACACATAAAATCATAAAGTCAAAGTAATGCATGCAAACATGCCAAGCTTTGTTTTGTTTGAAAAAGTGGTTCCTAATGGGTCATAAACATTTGAAAACACCTATTGGTCATTTTGTAAGGTGGCAAAGTCATTTGCAAAAAGGTTTCACTTCATAAGCCATTTTCAAAACAAAGTATCATTTTATGTGGTGTAGAAATATTTTAACTAAGGCATTAACCTATAGGGTTCACCAAATATGTTTTCAAATCACAAAACTTGGGGTTTGGGGTCAGTGAGTTTAAAACAAAACATTTTCCAAAGGTTTTCTTCCAAAACCATTTTTAATAAATAAACCACATTTCTATTTGACTAGAAATGGTTTTAAATCAAAGAATCATTCTTTTTCTTCACCAAATACATTTTTGAAACCACAAAGTGTTTCCTATGGTCAGTAGGTTCAAATCACACCATTTGCCAAAGATTTTATCCCCAAAATCATTTTTAAACAATTTTTATAATCTAAACAAGCATACAAATGTTTCTGCAAAAACAAACAATTTAACAGAAACTTTTTACTAAACAAAAGGCATGGTTGGCTAGGGCTTGTTCCACTGATTCCATTGATATAAAGTTTGCAAATTTTGGACGTGTGGAACTAAAGTTATGCAATTTACAAAATCACAAGTCTAATTGATCAAATTCTGTTTTTAAAACAAACTCTGGGACACGCGTCTGATTCCTATTCGTCGAAAACGTTTTGCGTGGATCGACTAACACAGACCGTAGGATTTAAGTGGAATCATATGGCTCATAAGCGTGTGTACCCATTCGCTCACTTTCTATCCTAATCGTCGGATCCAAATCCTACGGTCCTAACTACTCTGACCAATACTCAGCAGCGCTGGCGGCGGCGCTCTGGCGGCAGCGCTCGGACGAGGTCGTCGCCGGTGATAAAGGACGCAAGGGAGAGGAGGAGAAGGCTCACCGTGTTCGCCGAAGCTTGGGGAAGCTCAAGGAGGTACTGGCTGGCGAAGGGGCGCATGGAGGTGAGGCTAATGGCTCGCCGGAGTTGCGTCTGACGACGGCCACGTTCTGTCGTCGTCGAGGGCGGCGCTATGGGTCACGAGAGAGCAAACGGGAAGAACAGTTAAACGTGCAAGGTCACGGTGATGATGTGTGCGTGAAGGAGAAGGAGAGGCGCGGCCAGAAACTACCTGTGGAGCTCGTCGGAGTTGGAGCGGACGGCGGCGTCGTTCAGTTGAAGACGAAGTCGATGCTGCAGAGCACGCGCGAGCGAGCTGATGATACGGAGAGGTGCGCCTGGGTCTGGGGAAGGTGCCTGTGTGCTCGGGGAGGCAAGGGGTGGCATGGGGCTGCCGAAATCCTCGCTGGAGCGTCGTCGGACAGTGGGTGGTGTAGAGATGAATCGAGCAGCCTGGGGGCGTGCTAGAGTGAGGCGACTGGGGGAAATTGAAGAGGAGATGCTGGCGCTTAAGAAGGCAAGATTGCTGAGCGGAATCACTGCAGCATTACTGCAAATTTATGGGCGGTTACAACGGCAGAAATGGCAGCGGTGTCTGGGGGAAGAACAGGTCGCGGGTGCGAACGACGAACAGTGATGTGGGTCCTGGTTGTCTACGAGAGAGAGGAAGAGGGAGTAGGGTCCACCAGTCATCCTCTGTGCGGTTAAGTTCCTGAGTGAGAAATGAACGATTCGCTAGGGAGAGAGGTGGGCTGCTGGGCTGGGATGGGCTTAGCTGGGCTGGGTCGTCTTTGCTCTATTTTTTTCTGTTCTGAATCTTATTCTTTTTCTCTTTTGATTTTCTGTTTTGAAATTCAATCAAACAACCAATCAACAAATCAAATCAAAACATTCACCAAACTTTGTATTGTGTAAGTTCTGTTTAACAACACAAAACAAGTCCAAAATAAAATAATATTTTTAATCTTTTTAGGATCCATTTATTAATTAAATAAAATGGACCTTAGTTATTAAATCAAATAGGGTTTGATTTATTTAATAAAAACTCCAATTGAAATCCAAATATTTTCAAAACCAAATCAGTAGGTTTTATTTGAAAATAGAGAATACTTGGAAACTTGTTTAAAGTAAAATCACCTTTTATTTTTGGGTCCATTAACAATTAAATGAATAGACCTTATTCCTATAATTCAAATAGGATTTGTTTTATTAAAATATTTATTTTGAAATCTAAAATAAAACCAAAACACTTCAGTAGGTTTTATTTAAGAAAATAAAATACTTGGAAAACTTATTTTAAAATAAATAAATAAGTTTTAGTGTTTATTTAAAATGGGAAGGGCCTTTACTTAAATAAAATTGGATATTAAATCCTTATTATTTTATTTAAATAAAGCTTCACTATTTTTATCAAAACAAAACATTTTATTTCAAAATATTGGCCAAGGTTTAATTTGGCTTTATAAAATAATCTTTATTTATAAATCCACCTTTTCTTTTGAAAGTCAAATCCTTTTATTTAAAAGATCCAAAATAGTAATTTTAATTATTTTAGGTTTGTTGTTTATTTAACTTTTTAAATCCCTTTAGGATTTATTTGATCCAAATAGGTTTTGAAAGTTTCCAAATGGATTCAAAAAGTTTCTTCTCACCCTGAAAATCAACAAAGTTTTATTTTATTCATTTATTTTTCACATTACAAGATTTGGAAAATCTTGGGATGTGACAGGCTACCACCCTTAAAATAAATCTCGTCCCGAGATTTGGGGAGGCTAGGGTTACATATTGGCTCAAAACCATCTAGGGTACTACCACCCTTAAAAATTTTCCAACTAAACTACATCTTGGCTTGCTTGGGATCCTGGGGAAACTTCTCTGGGCAACCTTCTGCATAGTGTCCTTTGTTTTCACACTTGAAACATGTGACAAGGCTGAGATCTTTTATAGGTTGGTTTATCTTGTGCTTCCTCTTTCCTGGACAATTGTTTACATAGTGGCCTAGTTCCTTGCATTTGAAACACATCACTTGGCTGATATCTTTCTTTTCTTTTGGTATCATTGCCTCTTGTTTGTTTCTTTGGTTCTTCTTCTTTTCTGGGCATTCATTGGCATAGTGTCCCATCTCTTTGCAATTGTAACATTGCACTTGAGTAATATCCTCCTTGTTAGGGTTGGGGCATTTCTTCTTCTTCTTTTTGGGTCTCTCCAAAGTTAGGAGTTCTTCTAGTTCATGTTCTTCATAGGTGGGAGATCTTTCTCTCTTCTTGGGGCATTGATCTTCATGTTCCTTGGATGCATGATCCTTGTCTCTAAAAATATTGCTAGCTTGGGTTCCTTCTAAAATAACATCTTTGTCATCCTTGTTGTCATTAGCTCTTTGGGAAAAGTTTTCTCCCATGTTGATTATTTGAGTAACCAATCCTTGCAACAATTGGGATTGAAGTTTCAAAATCCTTTGTATGGCTGGGTCTAGTCCATTGTTGTTGGCTAAAAGCTGAGTTGTCTCTTGGCTCAACTGGTTTTGGGTTACTATGAGTTCTCTCATGTTGTCCTCTTGGTTGTTGTTGTTGTCATCAACCTTGATGTTGGAGTCTCTTGGAGAAGTCATCTGTTTGGGTTGAATTGGGATTAGAATAGGCAAGATATTTCTAAGGAAATAATTCTAATCACACACATCAAAATTCACACAAGCATTGTGCAAGCAATCACAAACAAACATTCCACCCAAACAACAAGTTTCAAGCATATCTTTAGGCAACCAAAAATATTTTTGTTACACCACATAAGTTGGTGGGCTTGACTTAAACTAAATATGGTGGTCCATCTATATGGTTCACTTGTGATCTTTTCTTCTTTATTGGTTGATTCTACTTTGCATGAGATCATGGTTTTCTTGGGAAAACTCTTGGTCACAAAACTTCAAAGGTGGTCATGGTTCCTTCTAAGTTGTGTTTCCTTAGTTTCCAATTCCTTGAACAAGATTTCTTGTCTCATTTGTAGTCCTTAGTGCTATCCAAGGTTGAAGTCCTTGGTGAAAATGCTGAAGATGTTGAAGTCATTAGAGTTGAAGATGTTGAAGTCATTAGAGTTGATGAAGTCCTTTGCACATGGTGAAGTCTTTGGCCATGGGGTAGGCTTTATCCATCAAGTTGAAATAGAAGAGAGGTGGAATCAAAACAAAAATGGTTGAGGAAAGAGTTTACAAGATTGTTTGTAAATAAGTTTTGGAACAAAACAACTCCTATTTTTCTAAGGGTTTTTGTCCAATCCTAGGTTTACAAATCCTACAGGCAACACAATGCTCTGATACCATCTGTAGAGGTAGTGTCCCAACCTTTATTAACATAAGGTGGTGTCCCCTGTGTTTACAATGCTAGTCCCTGGATCAATAGCTAGCATCCACAGTTAAGATGTAATATCAAGAAACAAAGGTCATAATATGACTTTATAACCAGGAATAACATAATTTTATTACATCTTACATAGATCATTTGGCTATTACATTACATTGCAGCAGAATAACTATAAGCATGGTCCCTTCATCTTCAAAGTGCCACAGGCAGATGTTGGTTGTAGACTTTGTAATCCTAATCAATCAATCTTCACTAAAAACAATCAAACCTGCAACATTACAAGTTACAGCCACAAGGGTCAATACATTTGAATTGTATTGGCAAGTGATACTATGGTAATATAGTGGAGTCTATCATCTATATGCATTTGGCTAAGTGGAGTTGAGGCTTGCATTGCTCAAAATATATTTTTCCTTAACATTTGAAAACACTAAGTTTTTGTTTTGACAAAAACTTTTCCAAGACAACTCTCAATCAAAGATTGAAGATTTCAAAACCCTTGTTCAAACCACAAGATTTTAACTCGGAAATTTGAATGATGAGATTCTTGATTGCTTCCATGTCTTGATGCTCAAATTGTCCTTTACCAGGGACATGGCTAAGTACTTAGATTTTACACTCTGCAGAGGTGGTGCACTTTCCCCACAAGACTTGGTTTCCCAAGACAAGATCTTTCAGAAGCCTTCCCTTAGACCAAAATGGACGCGCTCCAACCTATCAAACACTACCACCAATTGTCCATATGGCTAAGTTCTTGCAACCTATATGATCAAGGCAGAGCCCATAATGCCAAGTGGCTGCACTTGAAGCTTCTCAACATTTGACATCTCAAATCTCTTTGTTCCTGGGTGGCCATCCACAAGTGAGATACACAAGGTAAACCATAGACATGGGCCTTGTGAACCACTCAACCAAAATCCACCAAGCAAGTCCCATTCCACCCAGGTGATTCATTAACTTAGTTGTTTTATTAAACAAAACACAAGTCCTCAGACTTAGAATATTTTTCCATAGTGTGAATATATATATTCCACCCATGTTTTCTATTAGCTAGGCTAAGCTTGATAGTAGTAGGAACCTTAACTTAGGAACATTTCTACTAAGGTTTCATCTACTAGGTTTTTCTATAGCAAGGTTTATACTTAGCAAAATTCCATGCAAGGTTTACTTAGCAAAATCACTAATGCATAGTGAAAGTAATGGGACAAAAAGTATGAAGCATCACTTGCCTTTTTGGTAGAGGGTATAGGTTCACTCCTTGTCCTTGCAACAATCACACTCTTCAAGTCACTACAATTCAATCAAGCAAGGCACAAACTCAATCTACCAATCAAGCAAAACAACACACATAAAATCATAAAGTCAAAGTAATGCATGCAAACATGCCAAGCTTTGTTTTGTTTGAAAAAGTGGTTCCTAATGGGTCATAAACATTTGAAAACACCTATTGGTCATTTTGTAAGGTGGCAAAGTCATTTGCAAAAAGGTTTCACTTCATAAGCCATTTTTAAAACAAAGTATCATTTTATGTGGTGTAGAAATATTTTTACTAAGGCATTAACCTATAGGGTTCACCAAATATGTTTTCAAATCACAAAACTTGGGGTTTGGGGTCAGTGAGTTTAAAACAAAACATTTTCCAAAGGTTTTCTTCCAAAACCATTTTTAATAAATAAACCACATTTCTATTTGACTAGAAATGGTTTTAAATCAAAGAATCATTCTTTTTCTTCACCAAATACATTTTTGAAACCACAAAGTGTTTCCTATGGTCAGTAGGTTCAAATCACACCATTTGCCAAAGATTTTATCCCCAAAATCATTTTTGAACAATTTTTATAATCTAAACAAGCATACAAATGTTTCTGCAAAAACAAACAATTTAACAGAAAATTTTTACTAAACAAAAGGCATGGTTGGCTAGGGCTTGTTCCACTGATTCCATTGATATAAAGTTTGCAAATTTTGGACGTGTGGAACTAAAGTTATGCAATTTACAAAATCACAAGTCTAATTGATCAAATTCTGTTTTTAAAACAAACTCTGGGACACGCGTCTGATTCCTATTCGTCGAAAACGTTTCGCGTGGATCGACTAACACATACCGTAGGATTTAAGTGGAATCATACGGCTCAGAAGCGTGCGTACCCATTCGCTCACTTTCTATCCTAATCGTCGGATCCAAATCCTACGGTCCTAACTACTCTGACCAATACTCAGCAGCGCTGGCGGCGGCGCTCTGGCGGCAGCGCTCAGACGAGGTCGTCGCCGGTGATACAGGACGCAAGGGAGAGGAGGAGAAGGCTCACCGTGTTCGCCGAAGCTTGGGGAAGCTCAAGGAGGTACTGGCTGGCGAAGGGGCGCACAGAGGTGAGGCTAATGGCTCGCCGGAGTTGCGTCTGAAGACGGCCACGTTCTGTCATCGTCGAGGGCGGCGCTATGGGTCACGAGAGAGCAAACGGGAAGCACAGTTAAACGCACAAGGTCACGGTGATGATGTGTGCGTGAAGGAGAAGGAGAGGCGTGGCCAGAAACTACCTGTGGAGCTCGTCGGAGTTGGAGCGGACGGCGGCGTCGTTCAGTCGAAGACGAAGTCAATGCTGCAGAGCACGCGCGAGCGAGCTGATGATACAGAGAGGTGCGCCTGGGTCTGGGGAAGGTGCCTGTGTGCTCGGGGAGGCAAGGGGTGGCGTGGGGATGCCGAAATCCTCGCCGGAGCGTCGTCGGACAGTGGGCGGTGCAGAGATGAATCGAGCAGCCTGGGGGCGTGCTAGAGTGAGGCGACTGGGGGAAATTGAAGAGGAGATGCTGGCGCTTAAGAAGGCGAGATTGCTGAGCGGAATCACTGCAGCATTACTGCGAATTTACGGGCGGTTACAACGGCAGAAACGACAGCGGTGTCTGGGGGAAGAACAGGTCGCGGGTGGGAACGATGAACAGTGATGTGGGTCCTGGTTGTCTACGAGAGAGAGGAAGAGGGAGTAGGGTCCACCAGTCATCCTCTGTGCGGTTAAGTTCCTGAGTGAGAAATGAACGATTCGCTGGGGAGAGAGGTGGGCTGCTGGGCTGGGATGGGCTTAGCTGGGCTGGGTCGTCTTTGCTCTATTTTTTCTGTTCTGAATCTTTTTCTTTTTCTCTTTTGATTTTCTGTTTTGAAATTCAATCAAACCAACCAATCAACAAATCAAATCAAAACATTCACCAAACTTTGTATTGTGTAAGTTCTGTTTAACAACACAAAACAAGTCCAAAATAAAATAATATTTTTAATCTTTTTAGGATCCATTTATTAATTAAATAAAATGGACCTTAGTTATTAAATCAAATAGGGTTTGATTTATTTAATAAAAACTCCAATTGAAATCCAAATATTTTCAAAACCAAATCAGTAGGTTTTATTTGAAAATAGAGAATACTTGGAAACTTGTTTAAAGTAAAATCACCTTTATTTTTGGGTCCATTAACAATTAAATGAATAGACCTTATTCCTTTAATTCAAATAGGATTTGTTTTATTAAAATCTTTATTTTGAAATCTAAAATAAAACCAAAACACTTCAGTAGGTTTTATTTAAGAAAATAAAATACTTGGAAAACTTATTTTAAAATAAATAAATAAGTTTTAGTGTTTATTTAAAATGGGAAGGGCCTTTACTTAAATAAAATTGGATATTAAATCCTTATTATTTTATTTAAATAAACTTTCACTATTTTTATCAAAACAAAACATTTTATTTCAAAATATTGGCCAAGGTTTAATTTGGCTTTATAAAATAATCTTTATTTATAAATCCACCTTTTCTTTTGAAAGCCAAATCCTTTTATTTAAAAGATCCAAAATAGTAATTTTAATTATTTTAGGTTTGTTGTTTATTTAACTTTTTAAATCCCTTGAGGATTTATTTGATCCAAATAGGTTTTGAAAGTTTCCAAATGGATTCAAAAAGTTTCTTCTCACCCTGAAAATCAACAAAGTTTTATTTTATTCATTTATTTTTCACATTACAAGATTTGGAAAATCTTGGGATGTGACAAAAAGATATGGATTTTATAAGACAAAGAAAGAAATATTAACTAAAGAATATTTAAAGACCAAACCAAATCTTGGCCAAATCCATAAACAAATGGAATGAATATAATCCAAATCCAAATAAAAATATTGGATAAAGAATTGCCAAAATAAAATAAAATGGCTTAGACCAAATCCTATTGGAATAAAGACAAATCCAAATTTTAAATGATTAATAAATCTTATTAAAAACTTTTCCAAATAATTCAAGATGAATTATTTGACACCCTTTTAAGTAAACAAAACTTACTGAAAGGTTTTGGAAGAATTTAGAAGTCAAATGGAAATTAAAAACATTATTAAATCCTATTTTGATTTAAAACAAGGCCCTTTTTTATTAATTAAAAAGAACCCAAAAAGAATGAATAAATTATCCTAAAAATGATTCCAGAATGTGCTAATAATCAGTATTTAAACCCACACAAAATTTGGCAAAGATTTGAAATCAAATGAGTGTTTGAATTGGTTATTCAAAACCAAAACAGAATAAAAGAAAAGGAAAAATAAAAACAAGCAGAACAAAAAAAATGAAAGACTCAGCCCAACCTAACTGGCCCAACTAAGCCCATCGCCAGCCCACGCAGGAAACCCCTCTCTGGATCTTTTATCACTCAAACCCGCACCCCTCGACCACTGACAGAACGACCCCACCTTCCCTGTCTCTCCTCGCTGACGAAAGGCCCCACAGCCACGTCACCTTCTTCCTCCCCGCGGTGACCACGCCCCTCACCTCGCCCGCCATTGCAGGCGATTAAGACACGGCTTAATTCGCATTACTGGCACAGTTAACCCTCCCCCTGACCACACCCTCTTACTCGCCTGCGTTCCCTCCCCATTTCCCCCCAGTCGCCTCACCCTAGCACGCCCCCAGGCTGCTTAATTTCCTCCGAGAACACCACTGTCTCCAGCGAACTATTTCTTCGATTCCGGCCAACCTCCTCCGCCCCTTGCCCTCTCAAGCACCCGAGCGTGATCCCCACCCCCTGGCGTTTCTCCCTGCACCCTCAGCTCACTCGCACGTGCCCTGTAGCGTCGACTCTGTCTTCGTCTGAGCGTCGCCGCCGTCTGCCCCCGCTCCGACGAGCACTGCTGGTAAGACCAGACCTCCCCTCTCCCTCTTTTCACACGCACATACTCGCCATGAACCTACGCATGTAACGCCACCTTTATTTTCCTCTGGCGTGCACCGTAGCCTCGCCACCATCTTCAACAGAGAGCACCCGACGGCAGCAAGAACTCCGACGAGCAATTATCTGCAACCCTGTGCACCCCTTCGTCAACCACGAGCAGGTTGAGCATCCCCGTGCCACGGAGATCACGGTGAGCCACCTCTCCACCTTCCTTGCTCCCTCTATCGCTAGCTCTGCCGCTAGCCGAGCGTCGCTACCGCGCGCTGCCACTGAGCGCCGTCAGTGTTTGGTTAGATCGTCGCTAGCCGTTGGATGCAAATCGTAGGGATACGATAGACGACTTAACGAACCATTTTTGATCAATCTGTGCCGCACGATCTATTTAGATCTGACGCCTCTTGTAGCGCGATCCGGCCGAAGCGGGTACCGACGAATAGAAACGCGCCGCGTGGCACTAGTTTGGTTTAAAACAAAATTTTGAATCTGATTAGTATGCAAACTTGTAAAATCTATAACTTTTGATCTACACGTCCAAATTTTGCAAATTTTATATCAATGGAATCAGAAATACATGCCCTAGCCAACCATGCACTTTGTTTAGTAAAAAGCTTCTGGTAAAATGTTTGTTTTTGCAGAAACTTGTGTATGCATATTTAGGTTATAAAATTTATTCCAAAATGTTTTGGAGGATAAAATCTTTGGCAAATGGTTTGTTTTGAACCTACTGACCCTAGAAATCAATTGGTGGTTTAAAAAATGTATTTGGTGAAGCAAAAGAATGAATCTTTGATTTAAACCATTTCTAGTCAAATAAAAATATGGTTTATTTATTAAAAATGGTTTTGGAAGAAAACCTTTGGGAAATGTTTTGTTTTAATATCTTTGACCCTAAACACCAAGTTTTATGATTTTAAAATGTATTTTGTGAACCCTATAGAACTACTACTTTACTAAAGACATTTTCAACCACATAAAATAATGACTTGGTTTAGAAATGGTTTATAAAGTGAAACCTTTTGCAAATGACTTTGCCACTTTATAAAATGACCAATAGGTGTTTTCAAATGTTTATAACCTATTAGAAACCACTTTTACAAATAAAACAATCTCTTGGATGCTTGCATGCATTGTTTTGTTTTATTATTTTATGTGATGTTTTGCTTGATTGGTAGATTGAAATTGTGCCTTGCTTGATTAAATTGTAGTGACTTGAAGAGTGTGATTGTTGCAAGGACAAGGAGTGAACTTATACTCTACCAAAAAGGCAAGTGATGCTTCATACTTTGTCCCATTATTTTCACTATGCATTAGTGATATTTCTAAGTAAGACTTGCATGGAATTTTGCTAAGTATAACCTATGCCATGGGAAATCCTAGTAGATGAAACCTTAGTAGAATTTCCTAAGTTAATATTCCTACTACTATCATGCTTAGCTTAGCTAGTAGAAAACAAGGGTGGAATATATATTCATGCTATGGAAAAATTTCTAAGTCTGAGGACTTGTGTTTTGTTTAATAAAACAACTAAGTGAATGAATCACCTGGGTGGAAAGGGACTTGCTTGGTGGTTTTTGGTTGAGTGGTTACACAAGGCCCATTTCTATGGTTTACCTTGTGTATCACACTTGTGGATTGCCACCCAGGAACAAAGAGATTTGAGATGTCAAATGTTGAGAAGCTTCAAGTGCAGCCACTTGGCATTATGGGCTCTGCCTGGATCATATAGGTTGCAATAACTTAGCCAAATGGACAGTTGGTGGTAGGGGTTTTGATAGGTTGGAGCGCGTCCATTTTGGTCTAAGGGAAGGCTTCTGAAAGATCTTGTCTTGGGAAACCAAGTCTTGTGGGGAAAGTGCACCACCTCTGCAGAGTGTAAAATCTAAGTACTTAGCCATGTCCCTGGTAAAGGACAATTTGAGCATCAAGACATGGAAGCTATCAAGAATCTCATCATCCAAATTTCTAAGTTAAAAACTTGTGGTTGAACAAGGGTTTAAGGATCACCAATTTCTATTGGGAGATGCCTTGGGAAAGATTTTGTCAAGCAAAACTTTAGTGTTTTCAAATTATAAGGAAAATCTATTTTGAGCAAAGCAAGCCTAAGCTCCACTTAGCCAAATGCATATAGATGATAGACTCCACTATATTACCATAGTATCACTTGCCAGTACAATTCAAATGTATTGACCCTTGTGGCTGTAACTTGTTATGTTGCAGGTTTTGTTTGATATTAGTGAAGTTTAATGATTAGGATTACAAGTCTACAACCAACATGTTTGCCTGTGGCAATTTGAAGAAGAAGGACCCCATGCTTAAGGATATTCTGCTGCAATGTAATGTAATAGCCAAATGAGCTATGTAAGATGTAATGAAATATTTTACTCCTGGTTATAAAGCTGTATTATGACCTTTGTTTCTTGATATTACATCTTTACTGTGGATGCTAGCTATTGATCCAGGGACTAGAATTGTAAACACAGGGATCTCTACCTTATTAAAGGTTGGGAACCTTACAGACTCGAAAGGGGCAAAATAGACTCGGCAAAGATTGAGATTATGCCAAACAGTGCGTCCTAAGCAGTAAATGCTGAAAGAAAGAAAAGTTCCAAGCACATTAAAGGAACCTAGAGACGCCTAACAGCAAAAAAACTGCTAGGCCTCACCAGCTTCAGGGACTAATGTCGGGGGAATAACCCCCGGTAGGGTCATAAGGGGTAAAATATTGCCCGGCTTGGCTTATGCCGAGTAAAAGATGATTCAGGTCGGGTAACAACGGCCAGGTAAGAAGGTCGAGTGCGGCCGACATAAGAATTATGTCGGCCCGTATAAGACAAGTTTGTTTACCTTGCAGGAAGAAACGAGCCGAGTCTCACGAGGGAAGGCCGAGTTATAAAGGACGCGTGGCAGATTTCCGAGTAAGATTCAGGAGGGACCATGGTAAAGCATGGTCAAAAGAGAAGGGTGACGCCGGGTGACACAAAAGGAGTCGGGTGACGCCCAAAGCAAGGGCTGACGTACAAAGTCACGGCATGACGCCAAAAAGAGCTGGAGGCTACGTACAAGAAGACCGTTAGTTGTATGGCTTTGTGGACTGGGTCAAGGGGCTCAGGGCTAGCCCATGATCCGGCCCGCACAGTGAGGACCAAGATCCAAATAGTAACCCTAGAACCCAAAGGGATGTAACTTAGCTGGCCATCGCCTATATAAGGAGGGGCATAGCTAGGGTTTAGAGAGGTTGGACCAAGTAGGAAATCAGTGCCCTGAGGCTGTGCTCAAACATCTCAAGGAGAACTTGTAAAACTTCTAGGATCAATAAAAACCCTAAGTGTGGAGAGTTCATCTTGTTCTTCGTGCGCGGCAAGACCGTGCACTCCCTCCCCGGTTACCACAAGCGTCCATTCGGCCCCCAACTTAAGCTACCCATGGCATCTGCCGTGACACCACCACGACAACAAGAAATCAAGTATTTTCAAATGAAGAAGCATTAACATCAAACCTTGCTTTCAAAGGAGGAGAAAAAAGTAACTTCTCTCTCCTCATAGGGAAGTGTTCAATACCTTTCTTGAATGGAAATTGGTATTTAATGGTGCCTTCTTTCATATCAATGATGGCACCAACAGTCCTAATAAAAGGTCTTCCCAAAGTAATAGGACAAGAAGCATTGTATTTAACATCCAAAACATAGAAATCAACAGGGACATAAGCATTGTTAACAATAATGAGAACATGATCAATACTCCCCATGAGTTTCTTCTTAGCATTATTATTAAGTGGGACATCCAAATAACAATCTTCCAAAGGTGGCAAATCAAGCATTTCATAAATCTTCCTAGGCATAATAGAGACACTAGAACCAAGATCACATGAAGCTTTGAGATCAAAGTCATTCACTTGCATATTAATAATGGGTTCCTAACTATCTTCTACATTCCTAGGAATAGAAGCTTTGTGTTTTAACTTCTCTTCATTAATCTTAACAAGAGCATATGTAATGTGTTTGGTGAAAGCAACATGCATATCACTAGCATTAGTACTTCTAGCAAGCTTTTGTAGGAACATAATCACTTCAGAGATATTGCAACCATTTATATCAAAATCAAACTTAGCATCACTAGTAGTAGACTCATTAGGCTTAGGCATTGTAGGAGTAGGAATAGGGACTTCTTGGGGTTTAGTGGCATCCATATTGGTGGTGATGGTGTACACACTATTGATTCTATCAATTTTAGCTTCCCTTTCCCACCTAGCATGAAGTTGAGCTAACAGTCTAACATTTTCATCAATAGTAACTTGTATGGCATGAGTGGCATCAAAGGTACTTTCCATGGTTTTAGGTTTAGTAGCCATTTTATTAATCAAAAAGGACTATGCTTCAGACAAAGAGGAAATATTTTTCTCTACATTTAAAAGCTTTTCCTCTATAGTCTTGTTGAAAGTGGTTTGTTTACTAATAAAGTCCTTGAGCATGACTTCAAGTTTAGAGGGGGCACTTCTAGCATTGTTGTAGGAGTTTCCATAGGTATTGCCATTATTAGGAGGATAAAGCCTATAATTGTTGTTACCACCAAAATTATTCCTATAGGCATTGTTGTTGAAATTGATGTTTCTAATGAAGTTCACATCAACTTGTTCTTCTTGAGCAACCAAAGAGGCTAAGGGAACACTATTAGGATCTAAAGGAGCTTTCCCATTAACAAGCATAGTCATAATAACATCTATCTTATCACTCAAAGAGGAGGTTTCTTCAACACAATTTACCTTCTTACCATGTGGAGCTCTCTTAGTGTGCCATTCAGAGTAATTAACCATCATATTATCAAGGAGTTTTGTTGCAGCACCCAAGGTGATGGTCGTAAAGGTACCTCCAGCAGCTGAATCCAACAGGTTTCTTGAAGAGAAGTTCAAACCTGCATAAAAAGTCTGGATAATCATCCAAGCAGTAAGTCCATGAGTGGGACAATTCTTAACCAAAGATTTCATTCTTTCCCAAGCTTGAGCAACATGTTCATTATCAAGTTGTTTAAATTTCATGATATCACTTCTCATAGATATAATCTTAGCAGGAGGGTAGTACTTTCCAATAAAAGCATCTTTGCACTTAATCCAAGAATCAATATTATTTCTAGGCAAAGATAGCAACCATTCCTTAGCTTTTCCTCTCAAGGAGAAAGGAAAGAACTTGAGCTTAATAATATCTCCATCTACATCCTTATACTTTTGCATCTCACAAAGTTCAACAAAGTTATTGAGATGGGCAGCAGCATCATCAGAACTAGCACCAGAAAATTGCTCTCTCATCACAAGATTCAACAAAGCAGGCTTAATTTCATAAAAGGTAGCATCAGGAGCAGGTGGGGCAATAGGAGTTCTTAGGAAATCATTGTTGTTGGTGCTAGTGAAGTCACACAACTTGGTGTTCTCAGCAGAGTTCATTTTGGCAAAAGTGGAGCAAGCCAAAAATAGCAGCAGCAACTAGAGCAGGAACTAATTTTTTTGTGTGTTTTTGATAAGAGAAAGAAAATCAAACTAAACTAATTTTTTGGAGTTTTTTTATAAAAAGAGGAACACAAAACTAAGAAAAAGAAACAAAACAAACTAAAAACAAAGTAAAGAGAAAGGTTGAGAAGGACTCCCCGGCAACGGCGCGCAGAAAAAGCCTTGATGAGTGCAGCAACACTTCGTTGGGAGACCCCAAGCAGAAGGTATGATGCGGTACAGCAGGCAAGTTTTCCCTCAGTAAGAAACTGAGGTTATCGAACCAGTAGGAGGAAGGAAACGTCCCAAAGGTGTTGCAAGCAACGTGGAAACCTGCACAACACAAACTCAAGACTTTGCCCCAACTAACAGTGAGGTTGTCAATCTCACCAGTTGTTGTAACAAAGGATTAACTGTATGGTGTGGAAGGTAATGATGGTTTGTAGCAAGTAAACAGTAACAGTGGAATATGTATCAATGGTAAAGATTGGACGGGGTCCATAGTTCACTAGAGGTTCTCTCCTTAGATAAACAAACATGGCATGAAGGGTAAACAAATTACAGCATGCAAATTGACAAGACTGATCAAGGCATAACAATGCAATACTAGACACAAAGATCCTATGAGATTCGATTAGGCAATACAACAATATACATAGACCGCCATCCAACTGCATCTATGACTAGAAGTCCACCTTCAGGTTATCATCCGAACCCCCTCCAATATTAAGTTGCAAGCAACAGACAACTGCTTTAAGCAAAGTGTGTAAGGTAAACAATCCACGTGTTCCATGAACAAGAGAAGTTGTTTTCTCCCTAGTGGCAACAACACATCTACAACCGTAGAGATTTATTTCACTTCCCTTGATTAAGTAGAGGCATGAACCCACTATCGAGCATAAATACCCCCTCTTGGAGTCACTAGCAACTACTCGGCCAAGATAGCTACTAACAACAAAGAGCATCCAAGATCACAAACAACACATACATGATAGAATCAAATAGACAAAGTCATTAATCAATCTGACATAGTAATCTCAATATCCATCGGATCCCCGCAAACACAACATGCATAATTACAAATAGATGAGATCTTGATCATGAACGGAGCTCACAAGATCTATACATGAAAGCACAAAGGAGGAGATACATCCATCTAGCTACTACATGGACTCATAGTCCAAGGTGGAACTACTCATGCTTCATACCGGAGAAGAAGGCCTCCGGGATGATCTCCCCTCCGGCAGGGTACTGGGAAGAGATTCAGATCCCCCCGATCTAGGGACAATGGTGGCGGAGGCTACAGACGGTTTCGTGGAAGATTGATCGGGTGTTTAGGGTTTTGGCATCGGGAGGACTTTATAGGCGAAGAGGCAAGGCAGGGGGCACCAAGGCGGCTGCACCCCCAGGCGTGGATAGCCCTAGCCCGCGCCGCCAGGGGCGTGCCCTCCTGGTGCCTCCCATCTGTCTCGTACTCTGGCTCCGTGTTCCCCATGGTAAAATATTGAATTTGGCTTTTGTCCCGTCCAATTCCAAGAATATTGATATTCTGCCTTTCTGGAACCTAAAAAAAAAGAAAACAGGCAACTGGCACTGTGGCAACTTGTTAATAGGTTAGTACCAAAAAACATATAAAAACACCTCAAGGTGTAGACAAAGCAAAGCAAAGTAGATACTAAACAAGCATGAAACATTAAAAATTATAGATACGTTTTCGACGTATCACCTATCTGTCCAAGATGATTTGGAAACCTTGCTCACTTTTGGCCGCCCTCATCTTTTGATGGTTCTAGGGTTTTGGATCTACTCCACCCCTGCCTTTTGCTGCCGGTTGGACGACATCTTATGCAACCCCGGTGGTTCCAACGGTGGCGTTGTTGCTTGGATGTTGGAGTCGCGCTAGTGGGGTGGCTTGGTGGTATGATGGCCACGATTGTTGATGTTGGTCGCGACTAGGCGCAGGTGCAGCACTCCGTGCCCCTATGTCGTCGTGTCATGGACTCCATCACTCACTGCTTCTCCATCGTATTATGCTTCCTCTTCGGCAAGTTGTGGCTTGCCAAAGGTTGGTGTTTCTCTCTCTGCCACTCTTCTCTCCACCTTACTATCTTACTTCTCTGGTGCACATAACTTATCTGAGCTACTAGGTTGAACACGATGTTATCATTTCCTAGTTCCTTCATGATCCTTACTTGTTCCTATTTCTATTGGTCTATTTATGATACCGCTGAATAATTATTAGTGCTTGCTAGTGTAATCTTTCCATTACGTGTTCCTCTGACTGGTTAAGATTTAGCAAACAATCTTCTACTCTAAAAAATAAACCTATTTGTACAGTAAGTGATGGTTTTATTTGGATTCAAATCACTAGTTTACATCAATTGCCTTAATAGGCTATATTGAATCTTGGTTTGTGGCTTAACTGAACTTTGTCTAGTGGTATTGTTATTTGGCAAATAAAGTTTTCCTTTGTGATAAACCCCATTGGATCCTTTCCTATCATGCTAAAATTATGAAGATAATTTATTTCTTGTTTGTGTATGTGCTCTGCAAACATGGCTTGTCTAGATTTCTAGTATTGTATATAAGACAGAGATCATGTCATAATGAAATGGTCCTCTTTGAATGCTTTCTGCTAACTAGTAGATAAACCAAGCATATATAATTGTGCCTGGGCTATCACTGTTGTGCTCAACTATGTGAGAAAATGACTAATTTGATAATACTCTAGCTTCCTGTTATTTTGGGCAATAAATACATATGTGCTTGATTCCTGAATTTGCAGTTAGTTAGATGATGTTTGGCTTAGTTGTCTGTCTCATGTGACAGTGAAGTTGTACTCCTAAATCTTGGCGTTGTATCTAAAAGATTTGATCCATATGCCTTGCCATGATCTTGTTGTCTGTTGTGAGCTTGTTCATATGATAATATCTATATCTAAATGATTCTTAATATTTATATTTAGGAAATGATTTGAATAAGACTCTTAATCTAAAAATTGTTGGTGACTGCTAAACTGTAACTTGAGTTGGTAAATCTAGGCCTTAGTGACACTTGTGGCTAGGTTGTTACTGAGGTGCTTCCCATATTTGGAATGTGCATAGTATTAGCCAGCCAACACGTTTAACAGCTTTACTTCTTGGTTATACCTTCTCCTTACTCTAGATTAGGTCAAGGATGCAAAGACTAAGATTTATAAAAAATATGTTAGCTTGAGAAGTTTCAGTTTGTTTAATAAATGGTTCCTAGTTGACTTGATTAGGAAGATGATTTGAATTCCTTTGAACTTATATGGTATGGTAGCTTCTGAATTGTTGATGATTCTATTGAATGAAGATTGTGGCTTATGTTGTTTTTAGGAGCTACTACTGTGGTGCCACCACTCTGAAGTGTGCACAGTAGTAGTTTGAACAGCATGATCTGCTACTGAACTTTATTTCTTGCCAAAGATTATTCTTTTAAACGATTTGTTGCCAAAGATTATTTTAGAGATGTCCCTGACCTATGATGCAAAGACTGAGGCACAAGATTTAAATAAGAACATATGCTTATGTGCTCCAAAGCTCTATGATGAGCCTTGCATGGCATTTCTATGCAAGACTGAGAACTGTCTCTCCCTAAATGATTAGATTGCTTGAAATGATAAGAACAAGTATGTTACCAGATCTAGCTAGTGATCTAGTGAGTTTCTACCTTGATCCATGTGGCTGCTTGGTGTGTTCTATCTTGGTCAGCTCGGCCTAGTACTCTGGTCTTGAGCTTGTTAGCCTTCTCCTCCTAGAACTGAAACTAGCTTGATCTTGATCTTCCCCTTGTCCTAGCTTCTGGATGGCTTCCTCTAGCAACCAGAGATAGGGATATGATGTTGACTTAGAGGAGGGATCTGGTGGTGATGAGCAAGAACATGTGTTGTTCTTGGTGATTAAATAGTGGTCTGAGGGTAGTTGTTGGCTAAGTGTGGTGGCCATGGGATATTTAGCTTTGCTGCTACGGTTGTGCACTCTTATCTCTCTTTGAGGCTTCCTTATGCTGACAGCACACACACATGCAGTTATGTGTATGCTTCTTACCTATAAGCTTGCACTGTTGTGGATCAGCACAAGTAGTTACAGTGCTTTTACTTCTTCCTTTCTACCTCCTCTAGTGAAACTGGCCTCTTTTACTGCCAATGATGTAGGACTGAGGCTACACATGTGATAAGAACAGATACTATTGATTTGGTAAAATTTGCCCCTTCTGATTTAAGATCGATGATGAATTAGACATAGCACTTCTATGTCAAATCTGAGAGCAAAAGTTTAACCACTAACCCCTTTCTTATTTGTCTTTCTAATTTTTTTATTTTTGTTTGTTTGCAGGTATAAGATCAAGAAGGGAATCTTCAGGACATGAAGATTTAGATTAGAACTACTTCTATTATTTTTGTAATTCTACTTATTTTGTAAAGTGTATCATATAATTTTTCCTTGTAATATTTTCTTATTGTTGTAATTTCCTTTTTTTAATATTGTAAAGACAATGTCATATACATATGTTCTTGCAATAAAGAATTATTTTATTTATTTCATTAATGTAATTCCTTTTTCTGTTTATTTATAATATATATCCATTACATGTTCATATCTTATTTATAATTACTAATTCAATTCGTATTTATTGTTGTAATTATTTTTCCTTTTATATTTAAATTTAAATTATCTTTTCTATTTGAATATCTATAAAATATAGTATGTGTTCCAATAACTTTATCATATTACTTTATTTGAGAAGTAACATTCCATTTCTCTTAAGTGTTTAAATATTCCATAATTCAATTTGTGGATTTTCTAAATTCATTTGAATTCAAATTTGAAATTCAATTTAATGTTTGAATATCTTCCCCCTTTAATAAAAAATTCTACAAAGGTCATGTCGAAATCTATCGCACTTGTGCTAACGCTTCCATCAGAACAAAAGAGACCTCGATCAATCCATAGCTTCTTTAATTTTGTCGAAAATTTTCTGGATTTTCTATGCATAAATACAATGCACAAACATGTGTTTACTCTATTTTTAGGTGCTAATCCCTGGAATGTTATAGCCGATCACCTTTGCATAGACTGGCCTTTCACTACGGCAGTCTGAAACCTCCTCTAAGTTTAGGACAACGTCACGAGGGCTCCATGGCCATGACTTCCACTTGCTCATGGCCTGGTGGGACAATCTGGATGCACGACCCCATCTGCGCTTTATGCCTTAGCTCGCGGCGGCCGATCACCTTTGCATAGACTGGAACCTCATCCAAGTTTGGGACAACGTTGTGGGGGGCTCCATGGCCATGACTTCCACTTGATCACGGGCTGGTGGGACAGTCTGATTGCCGGAAGACCAACGAGCACGAAAAGAGGAATAAGTGGTAGTCTATTCTCTGTTTTGTTGTGTTTCTAACATAAAAAACGAAAACACCTTTGGGATACATGGAAAGAGAAAAACAGACAAATTTTCACTAGCTGACGTTTGACTTATGTCAAGGTGGCTGAGATTGTGAGGGAGCGCATCCGCCAGCGCGCCCATGCTTTCGCGGCCCTGGGCCTGCCATTACAACGGAACCTGATTAGGCGTTTTTTTCGATGTTTTTGACATGTTTTTACCTAAACGAAAACATACACAACATACACCCCTATGCCGTATGATTTGCTTTATCTCTACCTATTTGAAAAGGCAGATCTCCTACCGATTATTAAAAAAAAAGCTAATTGAACTCTCGTCTTACTAGCGGTGGGATTCTAAAATTTGTATCCCAAAACCCCAAGCTGCCTAGTAGATGGACTTTTAAGAGCAAGTACAATAAATCTTAGTCAGCTGACTATAAGGCTTAAACTAGTATTGTTTTGCTTAGTTGGATGAGAGAGAAGAGGTGAGAGAATAGAAATGGGCTCTCATGCAATAGCCAGCTCTTGTGCGTGCTCCTAGGCACTATGTGAGTATGTGAGTGGACCATTGACATATAAAATATTAAATCTTTAAAGATAACTATTGTACTACTTAACTATAAACTGACTACAGATAATCTTATAACCGGCTTACCTGCTATACTATTGAAATTGCTCTAAGATTTGATAGTATGTACTCCCTCCGTTTAGAAATATAAGATGTTTTAGGTGTGTAAAACAGATGTATCTAGACATCTTTTAGTGTATAGGTTCAAATAAATCTAGACACTAAAAGATGTCTAGATATATCTTCTTTATAAATTAAAACATCTTATATTTCCAAAAAGAGGGAGTATATGACAAGCTAAGAGAGGAGTGAACCTCGGGAGCCGAAGACACTTTCAGAAACCTGGCGCCTCTTGTTTGTGGAAAAATGAACCTAGCGCTCGCGCCCATTGGACCAAGAATCTGGATTCTGGAACATGCATGGTGGAAGGAGGAAGACACGTGCGCGCCTCAAGCCCCCGCCACGCTTCTCGACGTGTCCAACGGGACGACGCCTCAGCGCGCACCGCAATCCCTGACCTCCCGGAGCCCCGCGCGCGGCGCTCACCTGCTTGCTCTCTCTGCGGCACACCACGCCGAACCCGGACACGACCACTACTCCCGCTATAAACTGCACGCGTCGCGTAGATCCCATCGGACGTAGTAGAAGAATCCTACTCACTGCTAGCTAGCTGCACTGTACCAGTAGGCAGTAGCTACTCGACCGCCGGCCGGACAGATCGATCGACCGCCATGGCGCAGGCGGAGCGCGAGAGCATGCGCGTGGTCATGTTCCCGTGGCTGGCGCACGGCCACATCAACCCGTACCTCGAGCTGGCCAGACGCCTCACCACCGTCGCCTCCGACGTCGACGTCGTCGTCCACCTCGTGTCCACGCCGGCCAACCTCGCGCCCCTCGCGCGCCACCAGACGGACAGGATCAAGCTCGTCGAGCTCCACCTCCCCGCGCTCCCGGACCTCCCGCCCGCGCTGCACACCACCAAGCGCCTCCCGGCCCGCCTCATGCCGGCCCTCAAGCGCGCCTGCGACCTCGCCGCGCCCCGCTTCGGCGCGCTCCTGGACGAGCTCCGCCCCGTCGACGTCCTCCTCTACGACTTCCTCCAGCCGTGGGCGCCGCTCGAGGCCGCCGCGCGCGGGGTGCCAGCGGTGCACTTCAGCACCTGCAGCGCCGCCGCCACGGCCTTCTTCATGCACTGCCTCAAGACCGACCGGGTCCCCGGCGCCTTCCCGTTTGAGGCCATCGGCCTCGGCAGTGCCGACGAGGAGGCCAAGTACACCGCGCTGCTCGCCATCCGGGACGACGGCGGCGGCGCCGCCCTGGTGCCCGAGCGCCACCGCCTGCCGCTCAGCCTCGAGCGCTCGTCCGGGTTCGTGGCCGTCAAGACGTGCGCCGACATCGAGCGCAAGTACATGGACTACCTGTCCCAGCTCATCTGTAAGGAGATCGTGCCCGTCGGCCCGCTGATCGCCAACACAAGTGGGTCTGAGGACGAGCATGCAGGTGGCGAGCGCGTCATGCGGTGGCTCGACGGGGAGCAGCCGGCCTCCGTGGTGCTCGTCTCCTTTGGCAGCGAGTACTTCATGTCGGAGCGCCAGATGGCGGAGATGGCGCGCGGGCTGGAGCTGAGCGGGGTCCCTTTCCTGTGGGTGGTGCGGTTCCTGGGCGCGGAGGACGATGTGCGCGGGGTGGCGAGGTCCGTGCCGCCAGGCCGTGCCAAATTAGTAATGGGTTTTTCTAATCTTCTCTATCGTTTTTTTATAGACACGCGGATCTAGATGAGGCACGCCTCCGTTGCTCTGAGTAGATGTCTCGATTCACGCCGTCGACAACCGAAATCGCTTCGCCTCTGTCCGGAATTGCACCGTCTCCGCCTGGATTCGTCCGTTCCCGCCACCTGAAGTTTCACGAAAGCACTTGCTGAACTAAAGCTGCTGAGGGAGCTGCGGGAGGTAGTGGCGCGGAACGACGATGACGACACGCAGATCGTGGCGCTGCTCCAGAGAATGGCGCGGATCTGCGGCAAGGACCAGGCCGTGCCAAATCAGTAATGGGTTTTTTAAGGGTCGTACTACGGTCCCCCGGGGGATAATTCCTCCGGATCCCCCGGATCCTCCTGATGACACCTGTCCTTTAAAAAGGTTTCAGATCCCATTTTTACTATAAACATACCGGTTTTGCTACAAATAGTCTAGTTTTTGCTATACGTAGCAGAAAACGGTTTATTTTAGAAAAAGAATAAATAGACTGGACCTCGCCGGAGAGTTCGCCGGAGACCTCGCCGCCGGTGACCTTATAGCAAAAAAATAATATTCTAATGTAGCAAAACTGACATTGCCGGAGACTCTCGCCGGAAAATATCGTCGCCGGAGACATTGTAGCTAAAAATTTATACTAACGTAGCAAAACCTCAAAACGGGTGTAGCAAAATATTTTTTCTAATGTAGCAAAACCGACTTTGTCGGAGACATCACCGAAGACTCCCGTCGGAGACCTCGTAGCAAAACCATAAAAAATTGGTTGTAGCAAACCAATTATGTGAAAGTAGCAAAAAATATATGTATACTTAGCAAAAATAATATGCTAAAGTAGCAAAATGTTAGTAGAAACAATGGATAAAAGTAGCAACACTGGGCAACTAAAATAGCAAATACTCTAAACTGTGATAGCAACGCTAGACACCGATGTAGCAGAGGATAATACTACGGTGGGTTAAAATAAAAAAGGCAGACACCATACATACCAGAGGGTCGCCACAACGCCCTGTCATCGGGATTGTGCTCGCAGCCGCGATGACAAGCTGCGGACGGCGCACGACCTGGCGACGACCTGGTCCATGGTGGTGGACGGGAGTTCTCTGCCATTCCTTCGTAGCAGTACGCCTCCATGATGGTAGCAGCCATGCCTCTGTGTCTTGCTAGCAGCCTCCATAAAGGTAGCAGACATGCCTCCGTGTCTTGCTAGCAGCCTCCATAAAGGTAGCAGCCATGCCTCCGTGTCTTGCTAGCAGGGAACCTCGATGATCATAGCAGCCCCGTCGTGCCTTGCTAGCAGCCGTGCCGTGCCTTGTAGCATCGAGGCTTGCAGGTGGTACCATCGATGTTGGCCACGGGCTCCTACTGAGAGAAGCCACGACGACGCTCCTTGCAGCAGCGACGGAGGGAGGAGGCCCATGGTGGCGCACCTTGCAGCAGTAGCAGAGGGACGGCCATGGAGGCACGCCTTGCAGTGGCGGGAGGAGACCATGGAGGCGCGCAGCGGAGGGAGGCCCATAGCGGCGCCTTGCAGCAGCGGCGACGTGAAGCAAGCAGCAGGGCGCGGCGGCGGGAGATGCAGGCGGCAACGGCGGCGATGCGGCGCTAGAACAAGGAGAGGAAGACAATACTGTAAGAGAGAGTCGGGAGAAGATAACGATGCGGTGCCAGGCCCACCCACGAAGCCACGATGCGCACCCGGGGGATCGATGCCCGGTATCCCCCGGGGGAAGCCAATCATTTTCTTTTTTTAATCCTCTTTTCTATTCATAATAAAGACCCACACGGGGTGGTTTCGGTCTTTGCAGATTGAACTAATCTTTGGCGCATTCTTAGGATACTAGTAGAAAACAGGCTATTCATATGCGCCTCTAGCAACATTAGCTCCGGTTGCGCCACGAACCGGGACTAATGCTGGCACGCGTCCCAATTTGAGCGGGCACGGTGGCCGGAGGCATGCGTTCTGGTTCATGAGGGGTCATGTGTCTCGGTTTGTAACACAAACCGAGACTAAAGGTTGGACGCCAGAGATGTGTCCTGCCACACACCTTTAGTCCCTTACAAACCGGGACGTATAATCCCGTCCTCTATAAATACGACGCCCCAGCCCTCTACATCCTCTCTGTTTTTTTGGTGGAAGGTGTGCTAGTTTATTTTTTTCCTATGCATGCATTTAAAATGTTTGATGAAATGTTTGAGTGAATGATTTCGTTCAATTTCTCGCAGAACAAAAATATAGAAGGTGTCCGAGACGCACTTGAGCTTTCTCCTCTTTATTTCTCTCGATCGAGGTTAGCAATCTTATCTTTTTTCTGTCATTGATACAATGCATGTGTCGATGTGAATTGGTCATTTCACTATTTATGATGTTTTGTTTTTGACAAACCTAATTATATGATGCAGATGAACTGTCGGGAATGGATGTACGGTGACCGGCGTGTACCTGGATACATTAAAGGTGTGGATAAATTTATCTATGTGACTACGACAAACAAAGAGAATGGTTTTATCCGTTGTCCATGTGTTCAATGTCGGAACAACAAGGAGTACTCTTCCTCGAAAATTATTCGCGACCACCTGGTTATGAAAGGTTTTATGATTATAATTGCTAGACCAAGCACGGGAAAAAAGGGGTCATGATGGAAGATAATAAAGAAGAAGATGATGATAACAACTATCATCATATGTTTCCTGAATACAGTGATACTGCAATGGAAGACAATAAAGAGGAAGGAGGTGAAGAACGGGCATCAGATGATCCCGCTGATGAACTTGGTAGAGTCATTTTTGATGCAAAGTGAGACTGTGAAACATAAAAGGAGAAGTTGAAGTTGGAGGGCATGTTAGAAGATCACAAGAAATTATTGTACCCAAATTGCAAAGATGGCAGCACAAAGCTCGGTACCATACTGGAATTGCTGCGATGGAAGGCAGAGTATGGTCTAACTGACTCCTCATTTGAAAATATGCTGAAAATAATGAAGCCGAAGTTTTCAAAACATAACGAACTTCCCGAGAGTACGTAAGAATCAAAGAAGACTCTCTGCCCTCTAGGATTAGATGTGCAGAAGATACATGCATGCATTAATGACTGCATCCTCTACCACGGTAAGAAGTATGAGAATTTAGATAAATGCCCGGTATGCAATGCATTGCGGTATAAGATCAGACGAGATGACCCTGGTGATGTTGAGGGAGAGCCCCTCCGGAAGAAGGTTCCTGCTAAGGTTATGTGGTATGCTCCTATAATACCAATGTTGAAACGCATGTTCAAAAACAAAGAGCATGCGAGGTTGTTGCGATGGCACAAACAAGACCGTAAGAAAGACGGGAAGTTGAGACACCCTGATGATGGATCACAGTGGAGAAAAATCGAGAGAGACTTTCTGGACTTTGCAGGTGACGCAAGAAACTTATGGTTTGGTCTAACTACGGATGGCATGAATCCTTTTGGGGAGCAGAGCTGCAGTCACAACACCTGGTCCGTGACTCTATGTATCTACAACCTTACTCCTTGGTTGTGCATGAAGTGTAAGTTCATTATGATGTCAGTGCTCATTCAAGGCCAAAGCAACCGGGCAACAACATTGATGTGTAACTAAGGCCATTAGTTGAAGAACTCTTACAGCTGTGGGGCAAACCAGGTGTACATGCGTGGGATGAGAACAAACAAGAGCCATTTGACCTACGAGGGTTGCTTTTCGTAACCATCAATAATTGGCCTGCTCTTAGTAACATTTCAGGACAAACAAACAAGGGATACAACGCATGCACGCACTGTTTAGATAAGACTGAAGGTACATATTTGCATAAATGAAAGAAGGTTGTGTACCTGGCGAATCAATGATTTCTTTCGATCAATCATCCCATAAGAAAGAAAGGCAAGCATTTCAAAGTAGAGGCAGATCACCGGAAGAAGCCTGAACTCCCTGCTGGTGATGATGTATTTGGTATGGTCAAGGACAAAGAAGTAATCTTTGGAAAGGGTCCCAGTGGTCAATCAGTTCCGAACGACGTCGCTACAGGAAACGCACCCATGTGGAAGAAGAAATCTATATTTTGGGAGCTGCCATATTGGAAAGTCCTACGTGTCCTCTCTTCACACGTGACAAAGAATCTTTGCGTGAACCTGCTAGGATTCCTAGGCGTGTATGGGAAGACAAAAGATACACCAGAAGCTCGGAAGGAGCAGCAAATTATGAAAGACCAAAAGAACATGCAACACAGAACAAGACGGATAAAGGGCGTCACTTAAGTCTCATGAAGTCAGGTGCCGTCTGGCTTCTCATCTAATATAAAGGGGATAATAAATATGGCAGAGAAAAAGTTCCAAAACCTGAAGTCTCATGGCTGTCACGTGATTATGACGCAGTTGCTTCCGATTTCATTGAGGGGGTTTCTACCAGAAAATGTTTGAGTACCCATTGTGAAGTTGTGTGCATTTCACAATGCAATATCTCAGAAGGTAATCAATCCAGATATTCTGCCAAGGTTACAGAAGGATGTGGTACAATGTCTTGTTAGTTTTGAGTTGGTGTTCTCACCATCCTTCTCCAATATTATGACGCATCTCCTGGTTCACCTAGTGGAAGAGATTGTCATTATCGGTCCTGTATTTATGCACAATATGTTCCCCTTTGAGAGGTTCATGGGAGTCTTAAAGAAATATGTTCATAACCGTGCTAGACCAGAAGGAAGCATCTCCAAGGGATATGGAACAGAGAAGGTCATTGAGTTTTGTGTTGACTTTATTCCCGACCTTAAGCCGATTGGTATTCCTGACTCGCGGCATGAGGGAATACTAAGTGGAAAAGGCACGCTGGGAAAGAAAGCAATGATATGTAGGGACGGGAATTCTTTCACTAAAGCACACTACACAGTTCTACATAATTCCACCTTGGCAGCTATGTATATCGAGGAACACAAGAATATTGTACGCTCCAAAAACCCGGGGAAACCTGACTCATGGATTACAGATGAACACATGAATTCTTTCGGTGGTTGGATGCAGACACATCTCTTGAATGACACCACTGTTGGAGATCAGCTATATTTGTTGGCCGCGTCACCATCTTCTACTATATTGAATTTCCAATGGTATGAAATAAATAGGAATACAGTCTACATGATCGCCCAAGATAAAAAGAGCACCAACCAAAACAGTGGTGTCCGCTTTGATGCAACGGACGAGAATGGGCAAAAGGACACATACTATGGTTACATAGAGGAGATATGAGAACTTGACTATGGAGTCTCTTTTAAGGTCCCTTTGTTTCGCTACAAATGGGTCAACCTGAATGGGGAAGGGGTAAAGATAGACCAGTTGTACGGAATGACAACAATGGATCTCAACAATCTTAGTTATAGAGATGAACCATTCGTCCTAGTCAATGATGTGTCTCAGGTTTTCTATGTGAAGGACATTTCCTCCAGACCGAAAAAAAAGAAAAAAATATGCAAACAAATACATCATATGATGAGCTAAAGCGTCACATAGTTCTTTCAGGGAAAAGAAACATCGTGGGAATCAAGGACAAGACAGACATGTCAGAAGATTATAATAAGTTTGATGAAATTCCGCCCTTCACAGTGAAAACTGACCTAAGCATTCCGTTATGTAAAGAAGATGCTCCATGGTTACGTCTAAAGCGATCATAAGGAAGGACATACGCCAAGAAGTTCATGCTCATATTGTGTACCTCTAGTTCATGTCTGGCCGGCCGGCTGCATATTATGAACCTAAATGCCATGAGACATGATAGCTCGTATTGTGAAGGATATTTTATGATGTTTGCAATTTTCCAAGTTTAATAAATATATTGAGTGTTAGTCCCAGTTTGTGGCTTGACCGGGACTATATATAGGGAGGCCTTTAGTCCCGATTTTATAGTCTCGGTTTTTAATATTAATAAATGGCTTGAGTGTTAGTCCTGTTTTGTGGCTAGACTGGGACTAAAGGGGGCCTTTAGTCCCGATTCGTAGAACGACTTTCCCGAACTATGAAGAAGTTGTCCCGATTTGTACTTACCATTAAGATCTGATCTCCAAACACGCGTGGTCACATATTAGGGAGTGCCTCTATGACCAGTTTGTTGGAGATGCCGGAGGACTGGGCTCCGACGGCATCTTCTCAAACTGGTCGTAATGGTGTCCCTGCTCTCGCACACCATCTTGCAGCTTGTAACTGCTCTATCTAGATCAATACGCCTAGGAGCTAACTAATTTCACATATTAGGGAGTGCCTCTTTGACTAGTTTTTTGGAGATGCCGGAGGACTGAGATCCGGCGGCATCTCCCTGAAACTGGTCGTAGTGGTGTCCCTGCTCTCGAAAACCATCTTGGAGATGCCTCAATCTGACTGGAGGACTGGACTCACAAGGATGCCTATTTATAGTACAAGCAGCTCGGCATAGTGTCGACACTCATGAAATGATGTCGACACTCACCCCTATTATTAGTGTTGACTCGTGTTTTGTTCCGGTTGGTGTCTCCAACCGGGACTAAAGGTTGGATCTAAAGATGAACCCTTTCCCTCTATTTATAGGTCTTTTCCTCTATTGAAAGATCCCGGATAAAAAGGACAAATGTCTGCCGAATCGGCAGGAAGTGGGTCCGGTTTGTACTATAGGTACATGATCTAACGCCCGTGATTTTTTGAAAAAATCATTTTTAGACTCACAATATGTGGTTTCTTTAGAGATCCAATGCAAGTTCTAACGATGCTTGTCCCCTATCTTCATGCACGCCGGTTCGACCATAGTTCAAAAAGGGAAAAATTCAAAATGGGCATAAGAAATTCAAAAAAAGTCCGAACAATGTAAATACTTCACGTGGTGTCATATTATGTGACATACTTGCAAGGAAAAATACCAGACTTGGTATATTGATCATGTCTCGAAAAAACCTTCACAAAATGACCTATCATGTTCGAGGTTTCATGGCTTTCGGTCTAAATGACCGATGTTATGTGCTGAATCGCAGCATAGTTTGTGATGTTGTTCCCATATTATGCATGCATGTGGACATTGTGATGGAGAACAATGTTGCAGGAGGAAGTTTTCCTTTTCGTCACACGGAAAAGCTATTTTCCATTTTCTGAGTGCAAAAAACGGGTCGTTTTGTGAAGCAACCACCAAAATACTGTTTCAGAATGCTTCCATCCCATTTTTCTAAAATATTAGACCATCTTACATGGACTATCTCCTAACTAGGACATCTCAAACCTTTCCATCCATCCCGGGTAAAAAGGACAAATGTCTGCCGAATCGGTAGGAAGTGGGTCCGATTTGTACTATAGGTACATGATCTAACGCCCGTGATTTTTTGAAAAAAATCATTTTTAGACTCGCAATATGTGGTTTCTTCAGATATCCAATGCAAGTTCTAATGATGCTCGTCCCCTATCTTCATGCACGCCGGTTCGACCATAGTTCGAAAAGGGAAAAATTCAAAACGGGCATAAGAAATTCAAAAAAGTCCGAACAATGTAAATCCTTCGCGTGGTGTCATATTATGTGACATAGTTGCAAGGAAAAATACCAGACTTGGTATATTGATCATGTCTCGAAAAACCTTCATAAAATGACCTATCATGTTTGAGGTTTCATGGCTTTCGGTCCAAATGATCGATGTTATGTGCTGAATCGCTGCATAGTTTGTGATGTTGTGCCCATATTATACATGCATGTGGACATTGGGATGGAGAACAATGTTGCAGGAGGAAGTTTTCCCGCCATTTCTTCTCGCCATTTCTTCCCGCCATTTCTTCCTTCCTTTTCTTCTCGTGATTTCTTCCCGCAGTTTTCTTCTCGCCATTTCTTCCTGTAGTTTTCTTCCCGCCATTTCTCACTACATATATATAGGATTGGCCTCCATTGTCATTGCACATCTCTAGACTCATATCTGTAACATCATCACTCTTTCCCATGGCTTCCACCGTACGACTAACCCCAGGGAGGCGGAGGCGCTTTGCACCTCGAACTACCCCTGCCCGTCGGGCTACTGCGTCCCCGTTAGCTGGATGTTGAGCACCGGAGGTGTTCCGGTTCCTCCTATCCCTCTAGGTGTGGCGTGCCGGCTGGCCATCACGAACCACTACTACTTCGAGCTCACGCCAGAGCAGCGGAGGAATCCCAACTGGCATCCCGACTATTTCCCAACTTGAGAAGCCTTCTTCGGGGATCGGCCTGAGAGGGCGCTCGCCAGACACGAAGAGGACGGCCCACCTCCTATGAACTTCAACGAGGCCGGTCATTGACTGTGGTGGCTCGGCCGGACTCTCCAGAGCGTCATGGCCTACGACACGGCCGCAGACTCTATCCCCCGCCTGCGCTACCCTCAAGTCCAGCCCACTCGTACTCAGCCTTCAAGGTTCAACTACGGCGAACCCGACGATGACAGCGACGACTGCCACAGCGAGTACGACGACTACAGTGGCGAGTATTACAGGTGTAGGCAGGAGCATGACTGAATCACTCCAACATTGCAAAACAAGTTCGGCCGATTGTGACTTAATCTGGCATGTATCTTAATTTTTAGTCCTTCTATGTATCTTAATTTTCAGTCGTGCTTTATGTAACTTAGTGTTAGTTGCGTTATGTACTTTAATTCTAGTTCTATCGTAATAAAATTTTCTTTCCGCCCATTATTTCCCGTCCTTTTCTTCCCGCCCATTAATATATAAAATATAAGTTAATTTATTTTTAATTTTAAATGGTTTATTGTTTAAATGGTTACATTAATTATTTTTAAAAACATAAAATGGTTTTGAATTAGTTATTCAAATCCAATCACTTTTAATGTTTAAAGTTTTTCTAAATTCCAAATTAATATTCAAAAAATATAAGTTAATTCATTTTTCATTTTAAATGGTTCATAGTTTCAATGGTTACATTAATTATTTTTAAAAACAGAAAATGGTTTTGAATTAGTTATTCAAATTCAAACACTTTTTATGTTCAAAGTTTTTCTAAATTCCAAATTAATATTCAAAAAATATAAGTTAATTCATTTTTAATTTTAAATGGTTCATAGTTTAAATGGTTACATTAATTATTTTTAAAAACAAAAAATGGTTTTGAATTAGTTATTCAAATTCAAACACTTTTTATGTTTAAAGTTTTTCTAAATTCCAAATTAATATATAAAAAATATAACTTAATTCATTTTTAATTTTAAATGGTTCATAGTTTAAATAGTTACATTAATTATTTTTAAAAACAGAAAATGGTTTTGAATTAGTTATTCAAATCCAAACACTTTTTATGTTTAAAGTTTTTCTAAATTTCAAATTAATATATAAAAAATATAAGTTAATTCATTTTTAATTTTTAATGGTTCATAGTTTAAAATGTTATATTAATTATTTTTAAAAACAGAAAATGGTTTTGAATTAGTTATTCAAATTCAAACACTTTTTATGTTTAAAGTTTTTCTAAATTCCAAATTAATTATCATTTAAAAAACATTACAAATTGAAACCCCAAAATAAAAAATAAGGTGGGAACAGAGAGATAATTCGTGAATTTTTTTGAAAACAGGGTCATACGTCCGGGTTGGAGCCACCAACCGGGACTAAAGGCCCTTGCGCGCGCCGCTTGTGCTCGGCCCAAAATATAGAAAAAGTGGAGCATACGTCTCGGTTGGTAACTCCAACCGGGACGTATGACCCTTTAGTCCCGGTTGAAGCCACGAACCGGAACAAAAGGTTCTTCCTTTATAACTACGCGCGTCTCTTCTTCTTCTTCTTCTTCTTCTTCTTCCCCTTCTCCATTCTCTGCAACCTGACGCGCCGCACACAGCAGGGGAGACACCGCCGCCCCGATCCCCACGATGCCGGCAGGCTGCCCCGTCCTTGCGCGCCCGCCGTCGCCGTCAGTGCCGCCGCCTCCACCCTCCGTCTTCGTCCATCGCCGCACGCCGCCTCCGTCCTCCATATGTCTCCGGCCACGCGTGTCGACCAGTGCCGCCACCGCCACCACCACCTGCGTCGGTACCAGCACCGCCCGCCGCCTCTCCCTCTCCTCCCCGACCGCCACAGCGCCGCCCATGCCCACCGCCACCGCCGGTACCCACGTACCCGAGAGGCCCTTCCCTTTTAGTTTTTTTAGTTGATTTAGTTGATGATTATTTTAGGTGTATTAGTTGTTAGATGATTTAGTTGTTAGATGATTTAGGTGTATTTAGATGATGTAGATGAATTAGTTGTTAGATGATTTAGGTGTATTTAGATGATGTAGATGATTTAGTTGATGATTATTTTAGGTATATGTGTAGATGATTTAGTTGTAAATAATGTTAGATGATTTAAGTAGTATATGTATATGTATATTATCATATTTGGTATTTGTATATGTATATGTATATGTATATTATCATATTTTGTATATACTATTTTTCCAATAGGAAATGAATAAATCTTATAAATTTAATAACTATTGTTTAATAATTTAGAAAAATATGCTTAATATATGAATTTTTTCAGAAAAATAAAATGTACAACTTAAAACTATTACCATACATTATTATGTAAACTATTTAAATAATTACTACTTGATAAATATTTTATAAGTATTAATACTTTGAAAATTCATATTTTAATATTCATAAATGAGAAAAATATAAATTATATACCAAAATTTTGGTATAAATAATATACCAAAATAGTATACCTAAGTGACCCTTCTCATATGCATCTGAGGTTTCTCCGAACTAGGTTTTATACCCCTCAAAACTCCGGAATATTGATTTTAGTTGATTTTTATTATTGTAAATTCATTTTTATTATTGTGTATGTATATATTAGGGTTTCTCCGAATTAGGGTTTATATCTCTCAACACCCTACCTAACATTCTCCCTTAGCCGCTTTGACTTATCCGTTTTTCCACCTATGCAGAAAATATGGAACCAAACGGCAGAGACGAAGAAAAGTAAGAGTTGATCCAAGGTGTGATCCGCGGGGAAGAAAATTTAGATGTATCGATGTTTCTGAACAACTCTGGTGAGGGTGATCCTCTTTTTGCCAGAAGAGACGACTTGTTTGAGGTTGAAGGTGATGCCTTCCGCGAGGGATAAGGCGATGCCTTGTGTGATCGAGAAGACGATCGCTCCGGCGAGGTGCATGTAATATAATTAATTCATTAATTAATCATCTGCTGTCTATATAGAAATAGTAACGACGATCTTTCTTCTTTTAGCCCTCCGGATCGAACAAATCTACTGAAAAGAGAGGACGAGGCCTAACCAAAAAGTTGGAAGACCATGAGAGGTTCAGGATCGAAGAAATTGGTGAAGACGGCAAACCGATGGCTCCCGTTGTTGTCGCAAAAAAATTTGTGGCACAATGCGGAGTAATCGTTAGGGACTTCGTCCTAATCACCATTCGAAATTGGAATAGGCCTGCTGATGCGGAAGAAGAGGGAACATGTTTATATGTCCCTAACATGGCCAAAGATTTACTGTGGAAGAGGCTCATGCTTAATGTCAAACTACCGAAGGTAGAGCTGGATCCAAATGCGGAGGATCCAGTTGAGGACGCCTTAGAACATGCGAAAGCCATGGAGATGAAGGTCAGGGAGTGGGCTATGAATAAGATGGCCCAGTGTTTCACCAACTGGAAGAAAAGATTGCACCTTGACTATGTCGTGAAAGAGAAGACTCCGGATTTTGAGAAGATTCAGTATCAGAAGTTAAAAACATTCTGGACTGAGTTTCTGAATTACAAGACATCAGAAAAAGCTAAGAAAATGCCCGCAACGAATAAGCTGAATGCTGCTAACAAGAAGTATCACCATACTATGGGGTAAGGTGGCTATAGGGATGGCATTCCTAAGTGGAAGAAACTTGAGGATGAACTGCGTGCTAAAAAGATCATCCCAGAGACAGACTATTGGATCGAACGTGCAAAGAATTGGTTTTACGGGCATGGGGGCATGTTGGGCTCGGAAGGGAAGTGTATATATAACATACGACATAAGGAAGAACCTTGCCAATCGAGAAGATTAGAAAAGCAGTAAAGACTGTTAAAGATGGGGACTTCATTCCCGATAGAGAGAATGATAAGCTCACACTCGCCCTTGGGAATAAGGAACATGATGGACGAACACGAGGCACAATAGGCTCCCAACCATGGAGCATTGGGTTTCCCGAAGAGAGGAAGGAATATCCTGATAGAAGCCGTAAGAGGAGAAAGGACAAGGCGGAAGTTGAAGCGGATATTCAGAAAGAGCGAATGCGTATAATTGAAGAATGAATAAAGCAACAACAAGATCAAATTAACGCACTTAGCCAACAAGGTACTACCGGCCCATATCAGCAGCACATGGTGGTAGAACCTGCATTCGATGCTACCGGCCTATCGAATAATCGAAAAAGCAGTGTGGCTTCCACCGAGGTCTCGGGTGATGACAATGACGATGATGATGGTGCATCGACGATGGCTCGGGTTGGCTACCCAGTAGATGATATCACATAGATGACACACTGCGAGCTACATGTCAAAGTTGTGAACATATCAATGAAGGTGGCGGTCGGCTATGCCTTACCAATTGGACCCACACCAACTTACCATTGTCGTCCGGTTCCACAGGGCTACGCTGTTGTCGGGGTGGATGAAATCATGCCCACCTTTCAAGGTTTGAAGCTTGACTACCCTGCAGGTGAAGGGGATGTGACTGAACTGGGAGAAGCAACAAACGTCACCATTCTATGGCCAAAGGAATGTATCGTGCTTCCAAATCACACGCCAAGGCCATCTTCGCCGCTTCCTCACCCGTCTCCAGCGCGGTCGTCGCCGTCGCGGCAGCTGTCTTCGTCGCTTCACCCCGCTCCGTCGCCTCACCTAGCTCCGTCGCCTCACCCGTCTCTGGCGCCTCACCAGTCTCCGGCGCAGACGTCGCTGCGGCGGCCATCGCCGGCGCCTCAGGAAAAAAAGCGTAAGCTCACCACCGCTACTCTGCGGAGTGGTAAGCAATCGCCGACACGTAAACAGGAGCCTCTTCCAAAAGTACCAAAGGTTCCTCCCAAGATAGCTTATGACTGTACTGAAGAGGAGACTACGACGATCATTGAGGCGGAAACGACAGCGTTTTTTGCTAAGCTGAGGCAGCCGAAAGAGCCAGAGTTCTCCAGCACCAAAAAAGAAGAAAAAGCCCGAGTGTTCAAAATGCTAAAGGCCCTTCACCAACCCGAGCCAAAGCTATCATCAGACTATGAGCGCTCTATTCTCAAGTCACATGCGGCACAAAAACTGTCGAAGAGCAGTACTGATGCAAGTGGGAAATCTGTGCCCAGCTCGGAGAACAAACAAAACAATCTTGTGCCCCTCTCAAGGTGATTTCCCATACTAATATGGGGTCGAGCAAATATGCGGCCGAAGAGCAGTATGATCCAGATGTAGTTGCACTATACGGAGAAGCTGCCGCTGCTCAAGGTATGAGTATTGCCCACTATTTATCCCAGTTACAGTACTTCCCCGTGGGTGAAGTAGCATACAAATACCAGTACGGCAAACCTCTCGTCAAACCTGAGGAGGTAAATAATCTTCCAACAAAAATGCGAAGATTACATAACTGGTACATGCATGCCACAAAGGCCGGGGCTAACTGGACAATGCTGAGGGTTACAAAAAAGCATTATGGGAAAGAAGTACATGACATGATAGCCATTGAATTTGTTGAACTATTTCAATTATTCAATCAAGACGCCTTGGACAAATTGATCATCAGTGCCTATTGTCTGTAAGTACTAATTATGTAATTAATTTAGTTTCTAGCTATCTCACCTCGTTTATTGCATGTATATAATCATACTATAATATGCAGAATGAAGATTCTCGAATGCAGCAGAGGACAAATCTATGACATTGGGTTTGTTGACCCATATTGGGTTCATCAAGCTAATCTCAAAACAAACCCCCAGGATACGGAGGATAATATCGTACACGCGTTAAGGTTTCAAGAAACCAGAAGGGAAATATTATTTCCTTACAACTTCGAGTGAGTGTTATTGTCTTGTATACACTTTCTATTTCGCTTACTCAACGTTAAGTATATAATTGATGAGTTATGCATGCGCAGCTTCCACTATATTCTGTTAGTCATTCAACCTGACAAAGGGCGTGTACTAGTCATGGACTTGAAACATAAACCCCTTGATACATGGAAGGACATGCAGATGATTCTCCAGCGGTAATTCTAATCATTACGACACTATATCGGCAACGTTCGTAAATTTTATGATATCAAGTAATTAATAACTTCTTTTATTCGTTTTCTTCGTCGGGCAGCGCTTGGAAACGGTTCACCAAGAAGGCTAGGGGTGTTTGGAAAGAGGAGCTTACATTTAAGCCACTAGATGTAAGCACCACTAGCTATATCTGCGCATCTCTTTAATTCTAGTTTTGATACCGTTATTATCATGCTTGATTATTATTTTGATTAAACTATGTTCTCGTAAAGTGCCTGACGCAGGGACCAGGGAACAATTTATGTGGATACTATGTTTGCGAGTTCATCCGTCAGACGTGTTGTGAGAAGGGCAGAAATTTAGAGCAACTTAACGTACATAAACAATTTCTATAATTTTTAATTACCATCAAATTGTGTTTAGTTTCATTCATATAGGTTGACTCCTTTTTTAAATCAGATTGAACGTCTACAGGACGGTCTTCTGCCAAAGGATCACGTACGAGCAATTCAGAAGGAATTGGCGGAATTCTTGGATGCAGAAGTCCTAGACCCAAAAGGAGAATACTATGCGGGTGTGTATAGGCAATATGGATTGTACAAAGAGCTTATTTTGTATGTAGTGCATGAACTCCGTGTATCGAATGTAATATGTTCGACACTTGGATCTATATTGTCATGATGATTTTGTGTGATATAATGGTTCCTTCATTGATGAGTGCAAAATATTAAATAAAAAAATAAAACAACATAAATGAATTCTCTGCCGCGGCACAAAAAGTTGCCAAAATGCTTCCGCGGCAAAAAAAAAAGGATGCCAAAATGAATTCTCTGCCGCGGTATAGAAATATGCCAAATCTCTGCCGCGGCAGAGACGAACCGGGACGTTTGCTCCCCCCCTCGCGCGGAGCAGCGGCCACGTGTACGCTGTTTTGTCCCGATTGGTGGGGCAACCGGTACTAAAGGTTGGGGCTTTAGTCTCGATTGCCCCGTCCCGGTTAGGGAACCGGGACTAAAGGCCCTTACCAACCGGGACACATGGGCTATTCTGCACTAGTGGGACAAGTTTCACTGTCATGCGTTCTACTAGTATTTTTCAACACTTTATAAGAAACTAGCATAAAGCCCTTGCGTTGCACCGGAAGAATAAAAACTCACATTTTTTTTATGAAATAAGGGTCCATATGTTAAACCCATCAATTGGTCCAGAATTCTCATGATTCTAGTTTTATCCCGTTGCTTAACATTCTCATGATTCTAGTTTTATCCTGTTGCTTAATATGGGTCGGAGTACAATTTGTTAGGAATAGACAACTTGTATTCCTCTGGGGGCCAAAGGCCACAATATATAGTACAGGTACAAGGCAAATATGCAGGAAGCCCCCTAACATATGGGGAAAATACAATATACAGATATATACATCTAACACCCCCCTCAAACTCATGGTGGATCCACAACACTGAGTTTGGAGAGTAAGAAATCATGCTGCGCTCGGGTCTGTGCCTTCGTAAAGAAATCCGCCAACTGTAAATCTGTAGGCATATACTAAAGCGCAACAACCTGAGCCTGCACCTGAGCACGTGTATAGAAAGCATCAACACCAATATGCTTGGTAAGCTCATGCTTGACCGGATCACGTGCAACACTAGACAAAACCAGAGTGGGTGTGGTAATAGAGACCCCAAAATCCACAAGTAACCATCGTAACCAGGTCACCTCAGCAGTCAACAAGGCCATAGCACGCAACTTAGCCTCAACACTCGAACGGGAAACCGCTGTCTGTTTCTTCGTCTTCCAAGCAATGAGCGAACCACCAAGAAACACACAGTAAGCAGAAAGTGAATGACGATCCGAAGGATCACTCGCCCACGTAGCGTCCGAATAGCACTGGAGCTAGAGAGAGCTGGAATGAGGAAAGAAAAGGCGATGAGTGATCGTACCAGGAAGATAACAAAGAACACGGAGAAGATGACTATAGTGAACAGTGGTAGGAGTAGAGACAAACTGACTCAGAATATGAACAGGATAAGAGATGTCAGGACGAGTGACAGCAAGATAAACTAGACTCCCAACAAGATGACGATAACGCGTCGGATCAGAAAGAGGATCACCATCAGTAGGTAGAAGCTTAACATTAAGCTCCATAGGGGTCTCAACAGTGCGCTCATCCCCAAGAGCAACACGAGCAAGAAGATCCTGAATATACTTTTCCTGAGAGATGTAAAAGCCATCAGAAGTGGAGGAAACCTCAATCCCAAGAAAGTATCGAAGAGGACCAAGATCAGTCATAAGAAACTGATCACGAAGACGAGCCTTAACAAAGGCGATATACTCAGGATCATCACCAGTAATGATCATATCATCAACATAGAGAAGAAGAAGAGTGCGTCCACGAGGAGAAGTGTGAACAAACAACGCTGGATCATGAGCGCTAGGGGAGAAACCAGCAGCAGTCACTACAGAAGCAAAGCGCTCAAACTAGGCACGAGGGACCCGTTTTAGGCCATAAAGAGACCGTCGAAGACGAAAAACCATCCCCTCAGGAACAGAATACCCAGGAGGAGGCTGCATATAAACCTCCTCACTCAACTCACCATTGAGAAAGGCGTTCTAAACATCAAGCTGAGACACAGACCAGTGACGAACAGAAGCAAGAACAAGAAGAGTACGCACAGTGGTCATATGAGCCACAGGAGCAAAGGTCTCATCATAGTCACGACCATGCTCCTGCTGAAAACCACGAGCCACAAGACGCGCTTTATAGCGCTCAAGAGATCCATCAGAGCGGGTCTTAATCTTATAGACCCATTTACACGTGATAAGATGAACACCGGGAGGGGGAGAAACAAGATCCCAGGTGCTAGTGCGCTCAAGCGCAACAATCTCCTCAGCCATGGCCAGCTGCCATTCAGGATGACGCTTAGCATCCCGATAAGAAGTCGGCTCGGAGGCAACAAAAGACCATACTGACTAGGAGAGTAACGATCAGGGGCACGATGCTGACGAAAAGGACGAGTAGAGGGAAGCTCGTCAGAGGAAGACGAACCAGGAGACGACGATGAAGAAGAAGGAATAGCAGAGGAAGACTCCGGAGAACGAGGAGAACTAGGAGAACTAGACGGAACAGAGGAGGACGGTGTAGAAGAAGAGACATCAGGGGTAGGAGATCCTGAAGAAGACACAATAGGAGTAGAAGGAGTAGACAGAGGGGGTGTGTCAGGAAAGAGAAGAAACGAGATATCTTCCACCGGGTAGGTACCAGCGGTGGGACGAGGATAGAAAGGACGTGTCTCATCAAAAGTAACATCATGAGAGATACGCATCCGACGAACAACAGGGTCCCAACAGCGATAGCCCTTATGCTCATCACTGTATCCAAGAAAAACACACTCAACAGACTGAGCGGTCAGTTTGGTGCGTTCGCGAGGAGCAAGGAGAACATAGCAAACACAACCAAACAAGCAAAGCATGGAATAGTCTGGAGACTGTCCAGATAGGCGCTCAAGGGGGATGCCACCCTGCAGAGCGGCAGAAGGCTGAATATTGATGAGGTAAGCCGACGTAGCGACAGCCTCAGCCCAGAAATGCGGCGGAAGAGAAGAAGCGATCATCATGGCACGAGTGGTCTCAAGAAGATGGCGATGCTTACGCTCAGCAACACCATTCTGAGCATGGGCGCCAGGACAGGAGAACTGAGCAAGGGTGCCCTGCTCAGCAAGAACACCTTGCAACATCTGGGAGATATACTCTCCAGCAGAAACAACACGAAACACACGAATGGGGGTAGAATATTGAGTACGGACCATAGCTGCAAAACGCTGATATATGGAGAGCACTTCACTATGAGAGCGCATAAAATACAACCAAGTGTACCGAGAGAAATCATCGATGAATAAAATATAGTAGCGATGGCCCCCTTTCGAAGCGAAAGGAGCCGGACCCCAAACATCTGAATGAACTAAATCAAAAGGTCGCTGAGATACAGACGCGCTAGTAGGATAGGGAAGCTGAATCTGTTTACCCAACCTACAACCCTGACAATGTAAAGACCCATCTCCTGAGACAGACCCCAGAAGACCACGATGAACTAATGACGAAAGGCGAGAGTCACAAAGGTGACCAAGACGATGATGCCACTGCTGAAAGGAGCTGGTAGCAGAGGCGACGACCAGAGAAGAACTGGAAGATGAAGTGATAGCGGAAGGAACACGAAGCCAGTCTAACTCCCAAAGTCCTGAAGAGTCACGTCTGCGAGGGCCATCTCCAACCAGGGCCTGCGTGCGACGGTCCTGGACAACACAAGAATCAGCATCAAGAATGACGCGACAACCAGATTCAGTAAGCTGGCTAGCAGAGAACAGATTCATCTTAAGAAGAGGGACATGAGAAATATCAGGAACAAAAAAGGAAGAAGTAGAGAGGGTGCCCCGACTAGAAACAGGGAGAGAGGTACCATCAGCTGTGAAAACACGAACAAGAGAAGGGAGAGAACGAAGAGCGGACAGAAAAGAAGACTCATAGATCATATGAAAAGAAGCTCCAGAATCTAGATACCATGGGGACGTACCTGACTGTGTAGAAGGTGGTGGTCACACAGGGCCTGAAGAATCAGTCACAGAACCAGCAGTGCCTGTCGAAGAAGAGCCTGTAGCAGCAAGCAGACCGCGAAGACTCCTGATAATGTCCTGATCGGAGAGAGCAACTACTGAAGATCCAAAAGGAGCCGACTGCCCACGAGCCTGGTGCTGCTGACGTAAGCTGGGATCCCATGTATAACAGGTGGCCCAAGGGTGGCCATCCTTGTTATAGTAAGAGCAGTGACAAAGAGAACCACGGCGACCCTGACCACGAGCCTGCTGGTGCTAACTCTGGCCCTGAAACTACTAGTGCTGACTCTGACTCTGAAGCTGCTGGTGTTGACTCTGACCCTGTCCTGGAGGAGTGGGTAGTATCGGCGGCGGCACAGAGAACCGCGGCTGAGTCGAGGGAACCGACGACATAGGAGGACCACGGGTAGCAAGCACAGATGGAATCGCAAGAAGACCAGCACGGAGACGGGTCTCCTCAGCCTGAAGCTCAAACAACACCTCAGAGAGCGGAACACGACCACGAGCGTTCAGCTGAGCACGCCGGGGCTCAAACTCCTGGCGGAGCCGAGACAGAAACTCATAGATGCGGTGAAACTCCAAATCCGAACGCACAATCTGGCAACACGAGCATGTGCCACAAACAGCAGTACGAAGAGAATCAAGCTGACGCCAGATAGCAGCACTCTGAGTATAGAACTCATCAATAGTAGAATCACCCTGCTGGAGAGCATGCTCCTGCCGAACCACATATAGGTAAAGAGCATCCCCAGACGGCTGATAGCGTTGACGAAGATGAGCCCACTGAGCGGCAACAGTAGGGAGACTCATGAACTCAGCAGCATACTGGGGCAGAACACTGGAGGTGAGAACAGCAGCATCACGAGCATCCTCATCAACCCACTGAGTGTAAGCAGTCAAAGCGTGTCGATAGGCCTCGAGATCAGAAGAGTACTGCTTGAACTTCAGGTCATAAGCAGCAACAGCACTATCATCAGCACTCTGAGCAGCATCCTTGGCCTCCTGAGAAGCATCAGCACCGAGAACAATCGGCGTCGGCGGAAGAGGAGCCACAGGAGCAGGGGGCATGGCGGACAGGAGACCTCGCCAGAGAGCACACCCTAAAGACAGAGACCGCGCATAAAGGCAGCGAAATCAGGATAATTCGCGCCATTGAAGATCACCGGGCAGCGAAGAATCGCAACATAGCCCGATGCAGAAGACATAGCTCAATTTTTTTACCTCTCGGATCTGACGAAAACGAATCTGTGCTCAGATCCGATCAGCGCCGGCCAGCAGGACCAACAACGATGGCCAGCAGGTGGTCAGGCGCGTGGAGGCCCGCGTGCAGCAGGTGCAGTCCCGCGTGGAGGACCCGCGTGGACCTGGACTCCTCGGGCGTCGGGCGGGAGGGAGCAGTCCCACGCTCCACGGGGAATCGATCTGACGCGCGGCTCAGGTGCAGTCCCGCGTGAGCAGTCCCGCGTGCAGGAGGTTGACGCGCGGCTCAGGTGTCCCACGTGAATCGATCTGGCAGCAGGGGAACGCGCGGCTCCACGGGGAATCGATCTGGCAGGCGGCGACAGCAGGGGAACGCGCGGCTCCACGGGGAATCGATCTGGCAGGCGGCGACAGGGACGGTGGCGGCCAACGAAGTTGCGAGAAAGAGGACGGAGCTAACGTGGCTCTGATACCATGTTAGGAATAGACAACTTGTATTCCTCTGGGGGCCAAAGGCCACAATATGTAGTACAGGTACAGGGCAAATATGCAGGAAGCCCCCTAACATATGGAGGAAATACAATATACAGATATATACATCTAACACAATTATCCTCAGCTTTTTCTCATGATTCTAGTTTTATCATGTTGCTTAATACGAGGCGTGTCTGTCTATGTGTCGCAGCGTGTCCGTCTCTCCTCAATTTTCCAAATTAACTTTCTCCCATCAGACCCATCAGCACATGAAATGGTACTGTTGCTTCTTCTTTTCTAGGGTGTCGCTTGCGAATACTGCCAGAATCTTGACGTATATAAACTGGTCAGACTCGGTATCAAGAAGCGATGGGACTATTGAATGCCGTACTCCCTCCGTTCTAAAATATAAAATGTTTTAGCTTTGTAAAACGAATATATCTAGACGTCTTTTATATGTAGATTCATTCCGAACGTACACACCAAAAGACGTCTAGATATATCTGCTTTACAAAAAGCTTAAATACTCTATATTTTGAAATGGAGGAAGTAGTTGAGGTGTAACTTTTTGACATGGATATATGTCCTAAGATCGTGGCCTATAATAGAACGTGTGATATTAAGAAAGTATTTTTGAGTAGAATGGGAGGGCAAAACGGAGGGTTTTCATACGCTCGTATATTTTTGTGGGTAATTTTGTGTTTAATGGGAGGGCAAAACGGACTATAAAGTGTTAGACCGAAAGAAACACTTTGTTTTTTATTATTTCTTTATTTATTATTAGGTATATAGATTTAAAAAAGTGGGTCGCTCCCTAAAATTTAGTTCCACCATGATGAAGAGAGAGTTGGCCAATTGATTGCTAAGTGGATCATCAGTAAAATAACTTCAGTGCGAAATCTCCTAGAGAAAATTTTCATTGTGGATCGGCTCGTGGATACTGTCTCATTCGCAAGTTCCTTATTATTAGGAGTTCCTTATTAAAAGGTTTCAGAGAGACAAGATATATAATGGCTTGACGATCTTCACTGCATGAGATTAGGCTTGGCTCAAGCTTCACGAAAGCACTTACTGAACAAAAACCGTTGAACCAAATCAAAGGAAAGACTTATTCGAACAAATTTGTTCTTAGTCGGGTATCATATGCACCTTTTGGGGATTCTATTGAATTGAGAAATTGGATTGCTTGTTTCATATTTTTCCTATTTGACATCAATTTTGATGTATATAATGTGTCTTACGGATAATGCAAATCAAAGCTATTTGATGTATCATATGCATCGCATAATTTTTAGTATTGTATGTAGATGACATATTGTTAATGGTATAGAACTTCTTAATAGTGTAAAAGGTTATTTCAATAATAGTTTTTTAAGTGCTTATATATTAGACATCAAGATCTACATAAATAGATTAAGACACTTAATAATATTTACACAAAGTACCTATGTTGATAAAGTTCTAAAATAGTTCAGAACATACCAGTCAAAGAAATGGTTCTTGCCCATGTTGCAAGGTAAGACGTTGAGTAAGACACTATGGTAGATAAAAGAAAAGGATGAGTAACATCTCCTAAGCCTCGACCATAGGCTCAATCATGTATGCTATGTTGTGTAGTAGACTACATGTGTGCCATGTTGTTAGTTTGACAAGCAAGTACCAAAGTAATCCAAGGGTGGAATACTAGACAATAGTTAAAAATATCCTTAAGTATCTAAAGAGGACTAATAAAATGTTTCTCGTCTATGGTGGCGATGAAGAGCTCGTCGTAAAAGGTTATATTGGTGCTAGCTTTGTCACTGATCAGCTTTGACACTAATTAGCATGACTCGAAATTTCAATCCTGATTCAAATTTATTTTGAATGGTGCGGCACTCAGCTGGAGGAGTTCCAAGAAAAGTGTTGTAGCAGCATCTTCAACTGGAGTGGGGGTATGTATCTGCTTCGAAAGGGGCGCACGAAGCAGTTTCTATGAAGGAGTTCATATCCGACTATGTATAGTTTCTAGTGTGTTAGATCCCTTGGCTATCTACTATAACAATACTGGTGCCATAACCAATACCAAGGATCCAAGATCACACAAGAATTACAATCATATCAAATGCCATTTTCACACTACTTGCAAGCATATCAAAGATAGTGACATAAATATTTGCAAAGTACATACAGATTTGAGTGTCGTAGATCTGTTGACTGAGCCTTTTCCACAAGAAAAACATGACCAACAACAAGACTCCATGGGTGTTAAATTTGCACCACTATAAAGTAGATTATTGACTCTAGTGCAAGTAAAAGATTGTTGGAAATATGCTCAAAAGGGCAATAATAAAGTTATTATTATTATCATATTTGTATTTATGATAGGTTTTTGTTATTCATGCTATAATTGTACTATCTGAAAATTGAATACACTTATGGATACATAAACAACATTGTGTTACTAGTAAGACTGTACTAGACTAGTTCGTTGATTAAATGATGGTTAGGGTTTCCTAACCATGAAAATGTGTTGTCAATGAACAATGATCTCATGTCATTAGGAGAATGATGTGATGGACATACCCAAAACAAAGCACAAAAATTTAATTGTGTTGCTAAGTTTAATTTGTCGTATCTTTCTAATGTGAACTATCATATTCCTTAGAACATGGGATCATGTTAAATCACCGCGAGAATACTTTGGGTGCATCAACCGTCACTTTGTAACAGGGTTATCATAAAGGTGTCTTTCAGGTATCTATGAAAGTACTTGAGTTGCATGGATCAAGACTAGGATTTGTCACTCCATGTAAAAGAGAGATACATCTATGGCCACTCGGTAACACAACATCCTAAATATCTTACACACAAGGGACTAATGTGGTTGGTCACATGGATATTGTATTATAGAACGAGTAAAGATAACTTGCCATTAACAATATTGAACTAGGCATGGTGGTACCGACTATCAAATCTCGGGCAAGTAAAATATCGTGACACAAAGGAAATTGTATGCGGGTTGTTTGAATCCTCGACATCGTGGTTCAACCGATAAAATGTCTCTATGGAATATGTGGGAATCACTATGGGAATCCATTGTAACACTATTTATTATTGATCAGGGAGTTGAATTGATCATGTCCACATGTTTTATAACCCATGGGATCACACACTTAACATTCAATGACGCTCGGTTAGTAATGATATATTAAGATGGTGATCTAGAATTTTGATTCGGAGTCTCATATGAGATCTAAGACCTCACGAGGAGTTTTGGAATGGTCCGGATGTAAAATTTCATATAAGGGAAGTTGATTTTAGGGTTCCAGAAAAGTTTTAGATTTGTTTGATATCATACCTAGAAGGTACCAGAGGTCCACTAGTGGGACTAAATTGCATGGGGGTTCAAACGGGATAGGTAGGGGGAACCCCAGCCTACATGGTCCAGGGAACCACATCCCAAGAGGACCATGTGCCTCTAGTAAGGGTAAACCCTATGGGGGTGCGTGTATCCCTAGAGTTTTGGTCTAACTAAACCGATCGATACAGTACCTTGGGTTGCCAATAATTTCGATTGTCCAAAATTGAAAACTGATCGGTCTTATGGCCAATTGGGAATCAAGACTTCGGTGCCCCAAAACCTTCGGTTTAGCTTCAATTATTGACCGAATAGACTGGAAAAAACAGAGTCAACAGAAATAAAATGGCATCATAACTAAAAGGGATCTTAATGAACACAAGAAATAGGAAAAGAAGATGTAGATGGATGTGCAAAATTAGAAGAAGATGAGTCATGGTAGTGATGTCGCTAGATTCTGGTGGCCACCACCATCAGGCTCGTAACCGCCGAGTTGAATTTGATGATTTTAAAGAGAGAAAAGTGTAGAACATGCAACCCGAGTCTCTAAGATTTGGGGGTTTCCGGACATCATGGGGAAGACTACTCGTGGGAGATAGAGACCTACAATAGGTGAGATCGTGACTTGGAAGCTCGGGGCTAGTAAAATGTTACAGGAATAGGACCTAGTTAGTATCTTGATGGGCTTAGGAGTGATCTCTTAGCCTATGCTGTGGAGGGTTAGGAGTCATTCGGTCATTCGGTTCGTTCATTGAACTATGTCCTGAGACCAAATCCACTAAATTAAATTTGTTTTTTAGAACTGTAAACCAAAATAGCAACCAAATTTCTCAGTTTCAGTTAATTCAGCTTCAGTGCTGGTTAATTCGGATCCATTTTTCGTTCTTCAGTTTATATGCGCACCCCTAGGTCCTTTAAAGGGGGGAGTTCCTCCTCCCACTTGTATGCCGCCCTAGGCCTTGCGGGAGGGGCAACGCTGCCACCCCAGACTCCTCCCATGTTGCTTAGAATCATCATCCCTCAATGCAAAACTCTACCAGTTTCCTCCTCTCCTGTTTCTTAGAATCATCATCCCCCAACGCGTAGGTGAATCCCTACGTGCCATAGCCACCACCCCTTCATGTTACCGGAGTTGATGCCGTCTACCTCTGCACCTCTCCTTGCTGGATCAAAAAGGACGAGACATCATCGAGCCGCACATGTGCACATCTTGGAGGTGTCGCATCCGTGGGAATCGGTGTGTCCCGGGGTGTGAGGGAGGTGCGCGACTCGGAACCGGTGACCGCGCAAGGGCTCAAGAGGGGCCTTTCGCGGGATCCCGACAACACCCCGACGGTAGGATAATCCCGGGGATCCATCGGGAACAAGGACCTGACTGATGGTACACGTTATTTTGGGCAGTGAATACATATGTGCTTGATTCCTAAATTTGCAGTTAGATAGATGATGTTTGGCTTAGTTGCCTGTCTCATGTGACAGTGAAGTTGTACTCCTAAATCTTGGTGTTGTATCTAAAATATTTGATCCATATGCCTTGCCATGATCTTGCTGTATGTTGTGAGCTTGTTCATATGATAATATCTATATCTAAATGATTCTTAATATTTATATTTAGGAAAATGATTTGAATAAGACTCTTAATCTAAAAATTGTTGGTGATTACTAAATTGTAACTTGAGTTGGTAAATCCAGGCCTTAGTGACACTTGTGGCTAGGTTGCTACTGAGGTGCTTCCCATATTTGGAATGTGCCCAGTATTAGCCAGCCAACAAGTTTAACAGCTTTACTGCTTGGTTATACCTTCTCCTTGCTCTAGATTAGGTCAAGGATGCAAAGACTAAGATTTATAAAAATATGTTAGCTTGAGCAGTTTCAGTTTGTTTAATAAATGATTCCTATTTGACTTGACTAGGAAGATAATTTGAATTCCTTTGGACTTATATGGTATGGTAGCTTCTCAGTTGTTGATGATTCTATTGAATGAAGATTATGGCTTCTGCTGTTTTTAGGAGCTGCTACTGTGGTGCCTCCACTTTGAAGTGTGCATAGTAGTATCTGAAAAACATGATCTGCTACTGAACTTTATTGCTTGCCAAAGATTATTCTTTTAAACGATTTTTTGCCAAAGATTCTTTTAGAGATGTCCCTGACCTATGATGCAAAGGCTAAGGCACAAGATTTAAATAAGAACAGATGTTTATGTGCTCCAAATCTCTATAATGAGCCTTGCATAGCATTTCTATGCAAGACTGAGAGCTTTCTCTCCCTAAATGATTATATTGCTTGAAATGATAAGAACAGGTATGTTACCAGATCTAGATAGTGATCTAGTGAGTTTCTACCTTGATGCATGTGGCTTCTTGGTGTGCTGTATCTTGGTCATCTCAGCCTAGTACTCTGGTCTTGAGCTTGTTAGCCTTCTCCTCCTGGAACTAATATTGGCTTGATCTTGATCTTCCCCTTGTCCTAGTTTCTGGATGGCTTCCTCTAGCAACCAGAGATAGGGATATGATGTTGACTTAGAGGAGGGATCTAGTGGTGATGAGCAAGAACATGTGTTGTTCTTGGTGATGAAATGGCGGAAGAAAAATCCAGATCTACTTTGTCCGCAGAGGTGGAAGAGTTCAAGGTCCCGGAGAAAATCGAACCCACCCAACCCACTCCTGTAGTGGAAGAAGAGGTGGAAGAAAAATCCGGATCCAATCTCCCTGATGATATGGGATACACGGATGAAGAATATATTCGCTACGGCTCCGCCATACCGGACGTCATAGCAGAAAAACTACCCTTGAAGCATAGGATAAAGGAGATGATGAAGCGGCCCTACATTGATTACGAAGCAATCGCCAACATCACGGAGAACTTTGAGATGGAGGAGGCGGAAACCTAGCTGTGCCACTACTTCAAGAACATGAACAAGAAGAAGCACTGTTTCGTGTACCACATAAGCACTGGATCTGACTCTGTCGATGCTGAAGCTGGTAGCGACTCAGTCCTAGACGTAATCAAAGAAAACACCGACTTACCTGGCTCCCCAGCAGAGTCAATCACGTCACAGAAGCTTCGAGACTTCGACAAAGAGATGGAGGAGTACGAACAAGAGAACATCTCCAACCAAACGCAAGGTGAGCCGGAAAATCCTCCTAGTCCATATGATAGCATGGATGAAAGCTACACCTCGCAGGATGACATGGACACCAGAGATTCCTCCGAGGTCCACAAGCCAACCATGACGGAAAGTACCGATGAAAGTTTATCCCCAGTACCGGACCAAAATCTGTCTTTGCCACTGGTACGCACGTTAAGTCTACTGGGCGGTCAAAGAAGACGAAGAAGAATAACAAGAATCCGACACCAGCACAGCCGGACGTTGATAAAACCAACAAAGAAAAAGTTGATGAAGAGATCGAGATGGAGAATCAGGACGAAGATTCGATTAATACCACCCCGATCGACCCTCCTGTGGATGGACACGTTGTCACCAAGGGTGCACGTGAAATTTACGGAGATGCTCTCACAATTCCAATCCCAACGGCTTCGGATCTTACACCAGAGGCGCTGGAGAAAAGGGCCGAGGACCTGGAAAAGCACCGCTTATTTCTACTCGAAGAGGCCGCGCGCATCGTCGAGATGAGGCAGCAGTTAGACAGTGATCCTGCTAGATATCAGTCAGATTTTAAGCGACATCCAAACAAGACAAGGGGAGGTTCGTTTCTTGCTAACAAGAATCCGGATATCCACAAAGATCTATTCAACGGGAAAGATGGAGAGAAGATCCGAGTCTACATCATGCCATTAGAAAACGCTGCTGCACCTCGAGCCATCCTCGCTAACAATCCGTCTCCATAGTAGGTCCAGCAGTGCGTCGCATTGGTAGACAAAGGATTAAAGCAGCAGAAAACGGCCGCATCATTTAGTGGCAAGCTGGCCTCAAAGTCCGAGTTTTGCCACACTGGCGCTGACCAAAGCGCTGACGTAAGACTCCACAGAGATATGACTCAACTCTACCTTCCCCATGGAGAAGAAGAGAATTCAAGAACCGGCTCAAACGGCCACTCTCGCCGGCCGGCACATGATTGGAAAAGAGTTATTCCGGCTGCGACCGAAGACGCCATCAGGGCAATGGTCCCCCATAAGGACCATCATTGGCAAAGCAACCGCTATAGAGAAGACCCGGAAACACGCCGCCAGCGAGAGGAGCAAGATCGGCTAAGGATGCCACCACCGAGCCATCCGGCTGGCAACGCCGGACGAAGAGATGATCCGGATCGTCCTGAATCTAGTAGGGATGATGCTTGAAGAAACAGGCATCGGAGTCAGCATAATGAGGCTCCACCGCCACAACCACGTAACCCAGCCGGAAATAATCCACCAGGGCCACCATCGCCTCCCAACAGTGACCACGAAGGATCCGGACCAGCCATGGGAGCCGCAGGGGTGAAGGCGGCAATGGTGAGAGGAGAAGCAGAAATCCGACTCCACCGCGCAGAAGCCGCGAGCCTCCAAGGAGTAGATCTCTCTCGCCAAACGACGCTCGCCATCGCATAGAATCAAACATATAAGCGCGGCGGTACAAGGAGGAAGACGTGTACGTGGGACCCAAGTGCTTTGGACCACGCATACGTCAGACCAAATTTTCGGTTGACTTTTGTATTGCCAAACACATTCAGCCCTACGACGACGCAACACGACCAGATACCTGGCTCCGGGATTTCTTCCAGGCCTGCTGCATCGCCAAAGGAGGAAACAACCTGGTCGTGGTCCAATATCTCCCGCTCATGCTAAGGAAGACGACTCGATCATGGCTCAATGAACTGCCAGAGAATTCAATTCACAACTGGTATGACATGCATAGTGCGTTCTTTTCAAACTTCGAGGGAACTTACAGGAGGCCCTGCATAGTCGGAGACTTGCAGCATTGCACAGAAATACCCGAAGAAACTTTTCGGGATTACCTCGGACGCCGGATCGATACGAAGAACTCCTGTGAAAGAGTAAACGAGCAAACTGCGATAGAAGCTTTTATTGCAGGACTTCCAGTTGGACTTTTATGTCACAGGCTGAAGCATGACCACATCACAGATTTGGGAGAAATGATAGAGACGGCAAGAAAATATGTTGACGCCGATGATGATTCAGAAGGGCTACTAAATATTTTGTCCAATCCCAATGTGGCCAAACAGCCAAAACAAACTCATAAGCGCAAGAACACCTCGGATGAAAAGCCGGCTCTGGACAACGCAGCTGTGAACGCAACGTTCGGATCCGGAGAACGAGGAGGTCGCAGAGGCGGCCGGGGTAGAGGCCGAGGAACTTCCCGAATCTAGGGAAGAGAAGACCAAAAGCAGAAGAACCTATACCTGGGCCGACATTGCAAATAATCCATGTGTCCACCACTTGGATAGTAACAGAGGACGTACCCACACAAATGCCGAGTGTCGTTTCAATGACAACCTTAAGAAAGACGAATCCGCTGGTTACAGAGCCAAGTGACGAAAAGGCAAGAAAAATTCCGAGAAAGGAAAGGAGCCCAAGGAAGATTCCGACATGGAAGAAGCGGAAGCCACTGCAGAGCCCAAGTCAGATGGAACGAAGACTTTTTCGACCAAAAAAGACGCATACGTCTGCTTCCTTGGATCCCAACCTGCTAAAGAAAAGAAGGCGGTTCTTCGTGTGCTTAATGCCACGGTTCCGGCTTTCCCATAGTTCCTGGACTGGTCAGAGGTAACCATCACCTTTGATCGTTCAGATCTCCCGAGGAAAACACATAGTCGAGGAAAGTACCCTCTGGTCGTCAATCCTCTTATTGATAGCTATGAGTTCTCTAAAACACTCATGGACGGTGGGAGCAGCATCAACATCCTCTACATCGAGACGCTCCACCGCATGAAGCTACACGAGAGCCAGTTGAGTTACAGTAGTGTAACTTTCCATGGCATTATACCAAGGAGACAGGTGGATTCTCTGGGTGAGATTACTCTGGACATGACATTCGGAACCCGAGACAATTATCGGACCGAGCCACCCTCTTTTGAGGTGGTACCGTTCAAAAGTGCTTAGCACGCCATCTTCGGACGTCCGGCTTACTGGGCGTTCATGGCCTGTACCTGTTACATCTACAACATGATTAAACTTCTAGGTCCAAAGGGCATAATCACCGTACGAGGAAATCCGAGGAAGGCGCGAGAGTGCGACGAAGGATCTGCTGCCTTCGCCGAAGCTGTGCTACACGCCCAGAAGTACCAGGAGATCAAGAAGACCATTAATCCGTCCGAGATGCCCGCTACGAAGAACGAGGTGCTGAAGCCAAGTTTGCAGTTCAAGGAGTCGGAAGAGACAAAGAGAACGTCGCTGAAGGAAGATGATCCCTCCAAGACGACGAACATAGGGGTAGGCTTAGGACACGCATAGGAAAGCGCGCTCATCGACTTCCTCACAACTAATAGTGATATCTTCACATGGCAGCCATCTGACATGATCGGAGTACCTAGGGAACTTGCCGAGCACTCTCTTAATGTGTACCCTGATGCTAATCCGTCAAACAGTCCCTACGATGGTTTAGCGATGAAAAGCGCGAAGCAATAGCCAAGGAATTAGCCCGCCTAGAGTTAGCAGATTTCATAACAGAGGTCATCCATACAGATTGGGTGGCAAATCCTGTACTCGTCCCTAAAAAGGACATCATTGATTTATGGATGTGTGTTGATTATACCGCTTTGAACAAGACATGCCCAAAAGATCCGTTTCCTTTGCCAAGAATCCATAAAGTTATCGACTCAACGGCAGGGTCGGAATTACTCTGTTTTCTCGATGCATATTCCGGATATCACCAAATACCGCTGAAAAAGTCAGATCAAATTACGACGTATTTCGTCACTCCTTTTGGAACCTTCTGCTATAAAACTATGCCTTTTGGCTTAAAGAATGCAGGAGAAACATATCAACATACTATGCAACGTTGTCTCAGTGACCAAATCAGACGCAATGTCCACGTATACGTAGACGACATAGCAGTTATGTCCAAGAAGAAGGAAACCTTAATTTCTGACTTGGATGAAATGTTTGCTAGTCTATGAAAATTCAATATGATGCTAAATCCGAAGAAGTGCTTCTTTGGAATTCCGGCCGGAAAATTGTTATGCTTCATCATCTCTGAGCAAGGCATAGAGGTGAACCGGGACAAAATCAAGGCTATCTTAAACATTACTAGGCCGACTCGCCTGAAGGACGTACAACGCCTCACTGGTTGCATTGCAGCAGTGAGTCGGTTTGTCAGCCGGCTCGACGAAAGACCCGCACCCTTATATAAACTCTTGAAGAAAACCGACAAATTTGTCTGGACCCCAGAAGCCGAAACTACCCTACAAAGTTTGAAAGATCTGCTTTCGAACCCACTAGTTCTTGTAGCGCCAAAACCTCAGGAACCTACATTACTCTACATTGCAGCGACCAACAAGGTCATAAGTGTGGTAACAGTAGTTGAGCGCGAGGAAGAAGGCTACGAGCATAAGGTGCAGAGGCCAACTTATTATTTGAGCGAGGTCCTGACAGAATCAAAGCAATGGTATCACATCACCAAAAGCTAGCCTATGGAGTGTTCTTTGCATCAAGAAAGCTACACCACTATTTTCAAGAGCACAAGATCACAGTGGTGAGCACCGCTCCCCTGCAAGATATAATCAATAACCGCGACGCCACAGGACGTGTCGCAAAGTGGGGAATAGAGCTCGCAACTTTCGATATTGAGTACAAACCACGTACAATAATCAAATCCCAAATTCTTGCCGACTTAGTTGTTGATTGGACAGAAACGGCAGAAAACTCAGGCCCTCCAGACTCGGAATTTTGGACCCTTCACTTTGACGGATCAAAGGCATGAGGAGGCTCGGGGGCTGGCGTGGTGCTCAAATCACCCCAAGGAGATAAGTTGTTCTATGTGTTGAAAATACACTTCACGGCAACCAATAATATTGCCGAGTATGAAGCACTGCTATATAGAATACGCATGCCCAAAAATATTAGCATGTCAAGACTCATGTGTTACGGAGATTAGAATTTAGTTGCTCAGCAAGTATCTGATATCTGCAACACAAACAAGCACATGGCAGCATACAAAACCGTCGTGGATGAATTATCTAAATCGTTCGAGGGTTTTGAGATTCTACACATCCCACGAATAGAAAATGAGGAAGCAGATGCACTATCAAGGATAGGCTCTGCGCAGAAACAAGTACCGGATGGAGCTTTTTTAGAGCATTTAAGGGTCCCCTCCATAGTCGGAGTTGATGAGGACTATCCGACTCACCTTTAATAGCAGTTCTGGCTGTAATTCCCAGCTGGACAAAACCCTATCTGGATTTCCTGATAGACGAAAAACTACCTGAAGACAAAATCTTGAGCTAGCATATTGTACGACGAGCAAAAGCCTACACTATAATAAATAGTGAGCTCTATAAACGGAGTGTTTATAGCGTGTTTCAGAGATGTATTTCTTCAGAAGAAGGAGTGTAAATCTTAAAATAAATTCACGAAGGCGAGTGTGGTCATCACGCTGCAGCCAGATCCTTAGTGGCAAAAGCTTTTCGACACGGATTATTTTGGCTTACAGCTAAGGCAGATACCGATAAACTGGTCAAAACGTGCAAAGACTACCAAAAGTACGCTCACCAGACACATGTTCTGGCTGAACAGCTGCGAACAATCCCTATTACATGGCCGTTCGTGGTCTAGGGGATTGATATGGTAGGGCCGTTTCGCACGACAAAATGTGGATTTACTCACCTACTAGTGATGGTGGATAAATTTATAAAATGGATTGAGGCTAAACCGTAACAAGTTGCAATGGAGCCACAGCCAGAAGATTCGTCGAGGACGTAATCAACAGATTCGGATATCCACACAGTATAATTACTGACAAAGGGAGCAACTTTTCCATGGGTGAACTTGCCAAATTCTGTGATGAACAAGGGATCCGACTCGATATTGCATCAGTCGCACATCTACAAGTCAATGGACAAGTCGAAAGAACTAATGGCCTTATCCTACAAGGAATCCGACCTTGTCTCAAGACACCGCTTCATCGGGCCGCGAGGGCTTGGGCGGAAGAATTACCGTTTGTGATATGGAGCTTACGTACCACTCCTAACAGGTCAACTGGCTATACTCCTTTCTTCTTGGTCTATGGTACAGAAGCAGTTCTTCCAAGTGATCTGATTCATCAGGCTCCACGAGTCAAAGCGTATATCAAAGAAGATGCAGAAGTTTTTCAACAAGATGATCTCGATATAATCGAAGAAGTACGCATCGTTGCTGAGCAGAGATCTACAGCCTATCAGCAGAAGTTGCGCAAGTATCATAGTCAGAGAGTACAAAACCGTTCTTTTAGAAAAGATGATTTGGTTCTCCGACTTGTGCAAAAGAGAAAGCATAAACTCACCAATTTGGGAAGGACCTTTTATGGTTAGCAGAGTTCTGCATAATGGGTCATATTATTTAACCGACATGAGACCAGTCAAGGAAAGACCAGATACTCGGAAGAGAAAGAGAGCTGATGGCAGATACTCGGAAGAGAAAGAGAGCTGGTGGCAGCACAGACCCGAATGAAATAGACCGTCCATGGAATATTGCATAGCTACGTCCCTTCTATTCTTAGTTATATTTCCTTATAATAATATATGTACATGTTCAAAGTGAAATGAATTGTTGGTTTCCTCATATTGTTATCTTTGAGACGTTTTTGCCATCTTATTTCCAAAAGAGCATGTAATTTTTTCAAAAATCCCAGAATGCTTGAAAGTACTTTATGCTCATGTTGGTTCTAGTTATGATTTTTGAATATCTAAAAAAGTTTTACCTTAGGATACAAAATTTAATTTATTGTCTATACTTAGGTTTTTTATCTGATTGCTTAGACGTGGGCATTTTCTGAGTAATGAGTTGTTGGTATTGGAAGCCAGCTTTGTTTCCGAGTTTAAACTGGTTTAGCAATTACGCTCCATTGCTCGGCAAAGTTTCCGTGCTAAAGGTTGGCCGACCCATGAAAGGGACGAGCACTACAAGGAATCTGGCAATATATGACCCTCCATTTTCGTCACAAAATCGTCATAGTAGTCTGTTTATGACGATTTTATGATGATTTTGAGATCGTCGAAAGCTGGGCGTCGCAAATGAACTATAACGACGTTATTGGTAAAATCGTCATAACCGTCTATGACGATATTGGATCGTCATAACCGTTATGACGATCCAATATCATCATAGGCAGTCTAGCCCAACCATGTCAGATCCTACGTGGCTTGTCCTACGTGGCAAAATTGTGACGAAATAAAATCGTCATGGTGCAAAATAAGCCCAGTCCATTTAGTTGGTACATATGGGCTGAGCCAATAATTCCAGCCTTGTATTTACTATGGCTTGGCCTTTTATGGTCCATTTCAATTTTGGGCCTTAGCCTTTTTCGAGCCTTTTTCTATTCCAGGCGTTGGCCTATCTAAGGTCCATTTCTTCATGGGCTGGTCCTACCAGCCAGATGGGTCCCACTTGTCAGACTATTCAATAAAATGATATTCCTTTTTCTACTGGCCCACTTGTCAGGTTTATTTCACCACAATCTGACAGCAATTAAACCACACATAATTTAGTCAAAACCAAAGAAATACGTGAAATCCTTTTGATAACAACCATAAGTCTATTAGAATATTTCGGTTCAAATCCCATACATACAATAATAACTGCGCTATCAAAATATTACACAAAATGGTCTTCAAGAAAGAGGCTACAACAGAATGAAGCCCAAAATGGAGATCCCCAGGACCATATCCCTACAGTAGGAATAACCGATCATCAGTTGAAGCATCATCAAAACCTCCCTCTCCACCAATGCCTAGGAAACATGCCTGACTACTCCCAGTGTGCACCACTCCCTCCGGCACCACGTCCCAGCAGCTGGTCACATACCACCACTGGTCGAAGAACAAAGCCTTTGTCAGCATTCAACCATCCTGCATGATAACGACCACCAAAGGCAAATTATTCCATGGGTTTATTCTTTTACATGTGACCAAGCTATGATGCCTAAACCTAGAGCAGCTAGCTAGCTGAATGCACACACCAATACACAGTGATCAATAGTTGAGGCAAAGCTATGAATTAAGTGAATTAACAACAGTAGACTGTACACAAGAATCAATATAAGCAGAATTGAGATAAATCTCTACAGAGTAATGACACATACCATCGCCCAAGGTTTCCTCTCCCAGCGCTGGTCCAGGGAGAAGGCCAGTGCGCCGCCCATGGTCTCCTCGCCCAGCGTTGGCCAGGGGAAAAGGCCAGCACGTCACCCATGGTCTCGTTGCCCCCGACAAGGGAAGAAGGCTAGCGCATCGCCCATCACGCCGCCTAGGGTCTCCTCAGCAAACGCATCACCGCCCTACGTGCTCCTGATCTCCCAACACCTCACCACTGGTCCTCCTTAAAGCATCTACTTAAAGTGAACAAAAATAAAAAGGCTTGTATTGTAAGCAAAGCACATCTACTTAAAGTGAAAATAAAGAACTATAGAATTTCAAATAAAATCTTTCCAACATGCAAACAATATTTATATGGCTTTGCATAAATGTAGCTAGTCAGGTTTGCTTTTTGTCTAACTGCAGCCTTGCATTATTCAAGTGCACAAAATGCATTTCAGGCAGTAAGTAGTGATACAAGTCTTTCTTCCTTGCCCTGTTTCTCTCATTGCTTTTACTAGCTACACAAGATATTCTCAGAGATCTTTTGCTCATGCTGCTATAGATTTAATAGCTAACGTTAGTTAGCAGAATCGTAGCATAATGAAGACAGGCCTCCTTTTACAGTCTTTGCTAACCAGGCCATTTCACAGCCAGCATTATTTAGATTTTTCAAGTAGCAATATTAAGGAAAATTTTATTTGAGTTAGTTCTTGTTTCACTGTCACAATACACATGGGAATTCCACACTAAGGATGCATACTTGGGAATCCTAGGATGTATACAGACCAATATCATACCCTCTACCTTCCTCTCATCTCACATGCGCAGACAATCTATGCAAATTAGCTCACGTGTAGCATCAAGGTTAGCACAAAGTAGACATGGAGAAGAGGGGAATACTGGGAGAGAGGGGAACACCTCCTAGTAGAGCTTGAGGTAGAGCTTGAGGGGCTCAACATATTACTCGAAGCCGAGCGTGCCCATGGACCAGATCTATCGTCCATGTTCATGGTCTTCCGCTTCTTCTTCGTTCACTTGTCCCTCGCTCTGTGCTCGGGGATCAAACACAGTGAATTCGTACTGAGCGACTGTTTTGCATCACATAGTAATACACTCGTAAGAAACAATAGCAAGTTAGAAGCTATGAGTCATGGCTGAACTAAGTGTTCTAATCAAGAACAATTAGATATAAACATGATAGAATTCAGGGTTGATAGGCAAATAACACTGTCTAGTAAACAGGAGCATTGCACAAGAGTGTTAAGAGAATCTTAGGCCTGACATACAATACATGTACCAGATATGAATAGTGTGTACTAGGAAGCATAGTGGAAGGGACTAACTCAGTAGCATTTGAATGAATGAATTAGAAACATTTAAGAGACAGTTAGGTAAATAAGGTTGACATAAGGCATATGATATTTGAGCACATGAATCTTATCAGTAGAAGTCAAAAGCAGCATTATACACAACCATGTAGTTCCATGTGGAACTCAGTGTATCAGTAATTTAGCAAGATAATACACATTGTGCAAACAAAAAGCAAGCATATACTATAAACTTTTCAAGCAATCGGCTAGGAATGCTACAGGTCATTTCATTTCAAGTCAAAAGATTCATGACCAAAATGCTACAGGAATGTTGCATATTTAAATATCTGGACATGAATAATTCAATCGCAAGTAGATAGTCAAATATCTCAAGTTACGGAATAACATGTATTAACCATCGCAAGTACATAGTCAAATATTCCACAAAAGTACGATCACTTATCAGTAGAACAAACATGAGTTTTCATTTTAAAGCATGCCTGTGAGAATTAGAGCAAATGTGAAGTAATATCTATAGATGTTAACTGTTGGTTTACAAACACAGTGCACAAGAAATATCACTGACAGTTGGTTTACAAACCAAACAGGCAAAAAGGAAACATTCTAACTGGCAAAAAGATAACTAACAAACCAAGATCTTAGCCTTCTCTTATGAACAAAAACTGGTGCTAGAGACACCTGGACAAGAACTAAGCACAATAGTAATAGAAAACATGTACCCTTATGTTTCCAATAAACTAGACAGTTCAATCTAAATGGCATTTGATTGGCATGGCTCCCACGACCTTGGAAGGAAAGAAGCATTGTATCAGTACACAATCCACTATGGACGTTGTAGTATATGAGGCAGAAATGTGTGGGGAGAGCTCACTTGGCATGGATGTCGAGGAACCTGGCGGAGCTTCCAGTAACGATTATGTCGTAGGTGAGGGAGACCTTGAACCCCGCGGTGATGGCAAACCCGACGACAGCGATGATGATGGGATTGCTGTAGCGCTCCATCTGCTTGACGAGGTCATTGATGTCGCCCTTGAAGATCTCCTATGATGCCTGCAGGTTCTTCTCGGAGCAGAAGGCACGACTTCTCCCTGCGAGCACCACTGCTACCACACTGTCGTCGGTGTTTAGGCGCATCTGGAAGAACTGGTCGCCCTTCTCCCGGATGCCATGCCGCATAGTGGGAGGTTGGGGGAACGCGAGAAGCCCTTCTCCCTTGATGGAAACATGTAGGAGCCCTGCTAGGGTTCACGCGTGGCGCTGTCTGGGGATCTAGATCGCGGTAGGATGGGCAGAGGTGTAGTGATGGCTCTGGACCGGGCTTGAATAGAGAGGGGGGAGGGTGTGGGGGATGGGAGGAGGGGCACTGGAGTTGGTGCCGGCGGGTGGTCGTCGATCTAGAGCCTAGGAGGGGAGATCTGGAGCCTGGGAGGGGAGGGGAGAACATGGAGGCGCTTGAAGACCGGGTTTGAATGGAGAGGGGCGGCAAGGAGGATGTGTTGACGAAGGTGGTGTGGACGGGAGGAGGGGCGCCGGAGGTGGTGCGGATGGGTAGTCGGCGATCTGGATCGTGGGAGGGGATATCATGTTTGGGTGGAGGCGGCGCTCGAGGGTAGGTGAGAGGAGACGAGTGGAGGAGACTGAGCGATGGATGGGTCGGCTTGGATCGGATGCTGTCTGACCTAGACCAATTTTTGGGGCCAAATTTTAGTCTTTCGCGGCCAAAATCGAAAGAATCCGGCGCCAAATTTTCGTGTGGGGCAGGAGAGGTGATTTCTGGAGCATTGGATCAAACTGTATTGATGGCTGAGATTCGTTTGGGCAGGGTGATCCATGGATAGTACATTTCTTGTATCTGATTGGCTGGAGGAGGGTTTCCATGAGTGAGGGTTGGATAACTCTATTCATATTGTCATCTCACAAAAGCACAAAACCAATGTTTGCACCCGTATTGTGCACACATGTGCATTATGGGATGGCGAACAATGTTGCAGGAGGAAGTTTTCCATTTCGTCGCACGAAAAAACCATTTTCCATTTTCCGAGCGCAAAAAACGACCCGTTTTATGAAGCAACCACCAAATGGAAGTTTCAAAATTATACCATCCCATTTTTACAAAATAATAGGCCACCTTAAATGGACAAATTTGCCAACCGGGATCTCTCAAACCTTTCCTTCCATCCCTGGCGAAAAAGATAAATTCCTGCCGAATCGGTAGGAAGTGGGTCCGATTTGAACTACAGGTACATTATCCGATGCCCATTATTTTTTGAAAAAAAAGAGTTTTAGACTCACAATATCATGTTTCTTCAGAGATCCAATGCAAGTTTGGCGAGGATCATCCCCTAGCTAAGAACCTTCATGCCCGCCGTTTTGACCATAGTTTGAAACGGGCATAAAAAAATAAAAAAACGGTCCGATCAACGCAAATTCTTCGGGTGGTGTATTATTATGTGAAATAATTGCAAGGAAAAATACCAAACTTGGTAAATTGAGTATGTCTCAAAAAACCCTTCACAAAATGACCTATCATGTTCGAGGTTTCGTGGCTTTCGGGTCAAATGACCAATGTTATGGCTAGAATCAGGGCATAGTTTGTGATAATGTGCCCATATTGTGCACACATATGTATCATGGCATGGAGAACAATGTTGCAGGAGGAAGTTTTCCTTTTCGACACACGTAAAAACCATTTTCCATTTTTCGAGCGCAAAAAACGGGGCGTTTTGTGAAGCAACCACCAAATGACAGTTTTAGAATGATACCGCCACATTTTGTAAAAATATTATACCACCTTACATGGACAATGTCCCAACCGGGGTATCTCAAACCTTTCCGTACACCCCTGGCGAAAAAGACAAATTCCTGCCGAATCAGTAGGAAGTGGGTCCGATTTGAACTACAGGTACATGATCCGATGCCCATTATTTTTTGAAAAAATGTGTTTTAGACTCGCAATATGCTATTTCTTTAGAGATCCAATGCAAGTTTAGCGAGGCTCGGCCTTGAGCTAAGAACCTTCATGCCCGCCGTTTTGACCATAGTTTGAAACGGGCATAAAAAAAATAAAAAAACGGTCCGATCAACGCAAATCCTTCGCGTGGTGTCTTATTATGTGACATAATTGCAAGGAAAAATACCAAACTTGGTAAATTGAGTATGTCTCAAAAAACCCTTCACAAAATGACCTATCATGTTCGAGGTTTCGTGGCTTTCGGGTCAAATGACCAATGTTATGGCTAGAATCAGGGCATAGTTTGTGATAATGTGCCCATATTGTGCACACATATGTATCATGGCATGGAGAACAATGTTGCAGGAGGAAGTTTTCCTTTTCGACACACGTAAAAACCATTTTCCATTTTCCGAGCGCAAAAAACGGGGCGTTTTGTGAAGCAACCACCAAATGACAGTTTTAGAATGGTACCGGCACATTTTGTAAAAATATTAGACCACCTTAAATGGACAATGTCTCAACCGGGGTATCTCAAACCTTTCCGTTCACCCCTGGCGAAAAAGACAAATTCCTGCCGATTCGGTAGGAAGTGGGTCCGGTTTGAACTACAAGTACATGATCCGATACCCATTATTTTTGGAAAATCATTTTTAGACTCACAATATCATGTTTCTTCAGAGGTCCATCAAAACTTTTTAATAAGACTCAATCCCTATATGAGAACAGTCACTCCCTAGTTTCAAACTCATATTTTGAATTATGGTATTGTCCCTACTATGGACTAATATGGGATTAGTAAATCCACTATTTTTAATTAATCAAAGTATTGCTAATTAATACCATAAGATGTTCTACTGGATTTTATAAAAAATTAGAAACAAAAATCAATTATTTTGGACTTATTATGAAAAAGTTACAAAAAAATTAAGAAAACCAAAAAAACTAAACAGGCGGATCTGGACGGGCCATAATCTTACACTTCCTACTAAGGCCCATCGCGGCTAATTCCCTTCCCACCAAGCCCATCGCGGCCGAGTCCCTTCCCACTGAGGCCCATTACCGCAGAGAACTCAGCCCAGCGCAATGTTTGAATAGATATATGGATGCGTTGTAGTAGTAAAACAAGAAAGAATGGTTGGCGTGGTGGTAAGGTGCGCTAGGTTAGTTTGGAGGTCTGGGGTTCGAATCCCCGACTCAATTCTTTTTTGCAAATAACCTATAAGGCAATCTGGGCAATTGGCTTTCGGTCCCAGTCTTAGTAGATTCGAGCAGCGCCATGTAGGCATATATTAACACATAAATATGACACGTAAGTATATATTAACAAACAAATATAACACACAAAGATGACACGTAGTCAAAAACTAACACATAGGTAAGTAGATATTAACACACTAATATGACATGTAATAAAAAACTGACACATAGGCGCAATTGCTGATGTGGCCGACTACCAATTTGAACCTATCTTAATTTAGACGTCATGACAATTTCAAATCGTCGTAGTGAGGTACAAATAACGTCGTAGGCTATATCCGTCAGATTATGACGATTTGAGCTAATGAAACTATGACGTTCCTAGGCAAAATCGTCGTAACTTTGTAAGGTTTTGAACCTCCCGAACGGCTTACGACCATCTGGTGCGAAATAGTCATAACTTTATGACAATTTTGTCCACGGTCACTATGAGAAGGTCATAGAATAACACATTTCTTGTAGTGGAGGCAGAGAGCCAGATAAAACGACAAGTATAGGCATAAAAACACAAAGTGCTTCAGAAGTTTTTCAAGCACAAGCATAAAAATATGTAAGCAAAAGTACTACGATAGTAAAAGCATCAGTTTTTATAGACCATCACAAAATAAACATTGTATCCATCATTACATTGCCATGAGATAAGAATAATGCAAAGAAATTGTTTATACTGCAGAATCAGGTGGTGGTGATGAAGCAGGTGGAGCACTAGAGTCAACAACACTGTCGCCCTCAATCTCAGACTCGGAAGTTGCAATGCTGGTTTCTGGCTCTTGGGGAGAGGGAGGCACAACAACAGATCCAAAGAACGGAGTCATGTAGTTGTTCATCTCCGCCACGTGACAAGCATAACATGCACAAGACTCTTGGATAGCCTTGATGTCTTGCGGGTTACCCTCATCATCATCCTCGGCAATGCCCTTGGTGACGTGCCAGATTTCCATCTCATTGTGGTGGCTCATCACCATTGTCAGAGTTGTCTAGGCAGCAGTACGAGCGTAGGAGATCTTCCAGTCTTCGATAAGCTTCGGAATCTCCTTGACCTTGTCCCTCACCTCGCGCACTGACATTGTGTGCAAGTCAGAAAGCTTGACGGCTTCACCAGCCTCTTCTAGAGTTTGGAGGAAGTCATACAAGACATCTCCAACGAGCTTAATGCGCTCGAGGCGAGGTTTAGAGGTAGGAGAGTCGGAAAGATTCATGGGGGCTGGGAAAGAACCAAAAAGTCAAAATTCGGCTGAAAAGAAAGTCGAAAAAATCAACAACAAAAGAAAATATTCGGAAATCTTACCTAGCACAGAGTGATTCCATTGCGCATGCTCCTTGCGGAGACTTTTCAGTTCACTGGCTGTGGCTTGGGCAAGATCCCTCTGAATATCGAAGTCCTTCTTGAGATCAGCTAGTTCTTTATCTCGGAGGGCTATGAGCTTCTTGAGCCTCACGGTCTCGTGGTTGATTGACTCTTGGACAGCGGCTATGGATTTCTCCGATTCCAAAGTTAGCTTCTCAAGATTTTCCTGGAGTTCAGCATTCTCTACCTGCAAGACCTTGAAGTTTTCGGCTTGCTCCACCATCTTGCTGGATTGGCATAACAGTTCTGCAAAGACAAAGTATCAGTCGGACAAAACAAGTTTGACTATGACACAAAAGATAACTAACAAAGAAGAAGTCGGAAAAGTTTACATTCTGCTTCATCTTTCTCAACCTTCAACTTTGAATTCTCAAAGCGCAAAGCCTTGATTTCTTTGCGCTTATTGCTAATGTTCTTAAGCAATTCCTGGTTGGAAGATGCAATTTTCTATAAGTATAGAGATGGAATACCGTCAGACAGCTACTAAGACTCGGACTGCAAATTTAACTAAGTAAAATTATATCACGAGCCTTGGGGGCTACACTACATCGTTCTTTTGCAACCTAAAAAGCATCAACTCGGATCCAATGATATTTATCCGACGTTGTGCTTGGGGGCTAGAGGATATGATAATAAATGCAAATAATAATCGGAAACTTACAATGTGTTCCAAGTGCATCTTTTCAAATCCGAGTTTGGTGCTGTGAAACACCTTCTCGGTAAGGGTGAGGGAAGGAACATCCGTCGCTAGAAGTTTGCCATATGCGACTTTAGCGTCCGAGATCAAAATTTGGTCCAGGAGGCTGACCAGCTTGACGTCCTCCTCCTCTGGGCTCGTTGCCTCTGGAGTCAAGGTTTGCTTCTCAAGACTGGATTGAGCCAATCTGAGGATCTCTTCCTTCTGTTTCCTCTTGAGGCCAAGGACAGAGGAGCCAGCAGCTTTATCCATTGTTCCTGTGTATACTACCATGGGATCATTACCCTTGACGGGTTCAACCTTGTCAGTTGCCTGGTCATCAAAGGTGACCAGGGCTTTCGAGGTTTTACCAGCATCAGGATAGGCAGAAGCTTCATGTGCTGATGGAGTAGTGGATGGAGTCGATGGCGACATAGCAGGGGAGATAACAAGCTTTTGCTAGCGCATCTGCTTGCCCGGCTTGCTATCCGGCTTGGTCTTCCTCTTCAAAACTGATTTAGCTCTAGAACACGAAAATCCCATATATCAGTTGTGCTCAAGAAAGAAACAAAGGTATAGGAGTACTGAAAATAAAAGATAGGGTGCTTTACTTTTTAACTACTGGCATCACTTGGCTACCAGCAGCAACAACAACTTCTTTCGCCTTGCGCTTCTTAGAGGCGGGGGCGGCAACTTCTTGCACCTCATCATCCTCCGTCGCCTCCGGATCTTCTGAAGCATAGCCCTCTAGTGGATCTAGTTCAGACTCGGAGAGTTTATCGAGCTGACAAAGTCGAAAAGCATCGATGAAAATAGAGTCAGAGAAAGAACAGAAAAGAACGATGAAATGCTAAAAGCAGAGTCGAAATATTTACCGGAGTCAGAGGACGATTGGTCGTATACATCTTCATGGAAAATTCTGGAACTTTTTGTTCCACTCTTTCCTTGATCAAATATTGCATGAGGGTCCTATAGTCCTTCGGCGCAAGCCGGCTGGAACTAACCCGCATCTTGTCCTTCTTAACGCTCGTGATCTAGTGTATGAGGCGATCTCCATGGTGCTGGAGAGGCTGAATCCGGTGCTCCAGCCAGCAGTGGATCAAGTCGGATCCACGGAGGCCCTCATGCTTCATCAAATACTCAATCCGCCTCCTTGCAAGGATCAAGATATCCGACAACTTTGGTGCCTCCACGTCCCATGAACTCTGTTGGGGAGCAGCACCATTGACAAACGCCAAAAGACCTTCCGCCTTTCCAGCAGCCGGAATATCCTTATGATAGAAGAAAGTTCCGGCCCAGCATTTGACGGACTCACTAGCGTTAATCCTAGGATAGATCTTATTCCTCCTAAGGACTAAGCTAAGAGTGTCGGTGACATAAGGCACACCAGCACTGATGGAATTTTTCCGAGTACCATAGTGGTACCGGAAAAGAGTGAGACTCGGCCTAATGCCGAGAAACCCCTCGCACAAAGCTGCGTGAGTACTGAGCTCAAGCAGGGAGTTGGGAGGAAGGTTATGGAGTTGCACACTGTAGTGATTGAGTACCTCGACAAGGAAATCTGACGGTGGCAAGCTGAGGCCGCGATCGACGTGAGTGCCGAACAACACCCTCTCACCGTCGAGCGGGGCGGGAATGGCGTGCCCTGAGGCGCTCCGCCACGCACCAGCGATGACGAACCCTTCATCCTCCATGACTTGGAGCTCCGTGTTGTCCATGGCACTAGGGATCCAAAGACCTTGCATCTTCTTATCTTCCACCGCCGACGAACCCGCCGCCGCCTCTCCTGAGGTCGAGGCCGAAGCCATGGATCTGGGAGGAAGAAGGCTAATGGGGGAAGGAGAGATTTTTTTTCTCACGGTGCGTAGATGGGAACTGGTGCGGAGCGCTCGAGGAGTACGAGGAAGCAATAAATGAATCGATGGAAAGGTGAATCTGAGAGAAAGGGTTTTCTCCCTCTTATTTAGCTCTACGTCAAGATTCGTGCGATGACACGCGCGACTAGCGCCACGCGTATAGGATAGGGGGAGTTAGCTTCCTCGCGACTCTTCCACCCCCTCGATTCTCGTGCAGGCATTGAAACGGCTTTCTGTTCCATAAGGAATGGGCCCACCAACGGTCGTGCTGATGGAAATCCTGTCAGTGATAGGACCTGGTCTGAAAAGTTGTCAGTCCGCACACCGCTGAAAAATCTGGCTTACGTTTCAAATCAAGCAGAGAAAAGACTAAGGTCAGAGCAACATATATCCAACTCGATTGACTCGGAATAATACATTAATGAACGAAGTTTTCGGGGACCCTTCAAGATTCTCAAGACGAAGAAACCATCAAGCTAGACGATTTATCAGACTTTGGATCTTGGAGACTTCCGGGGGGCTACTGTTGCGGATATACTTTCTAGGTATACCCACAAGACTCGCTGACTGATATGTCCAAAATGTATCTACTTTCTCGAACACTTTGCTATTGTTTCTTTTCTAAACTTGTGTGATTTGGATACAACTAACACGGACTGACGCTGTTTTCAGCAGAATTACCTTGGTGTCTTGTTTTTGTGCAGAAAATGAACTATTAAGAAAAATCCCGGAAAATATGCCAAAAACTATTTCTCACCAGAAGCCCCATGGAGCCAGAAGGGGAGACAGAGGGGAGGCTTGGGGGCCCAGACCCACCCCAGGCGTGGGCCCACTAACCCTGCGCCTGGGGGAGGTCTGGCCACCCCAGGAAGCTCCTCGGCCTCCCTCCGCGCCTATAAGTTGCCCTCTGACCTAAAAACAGAGGAGGGGTCGATTGTTTTACAGAAAGAGTTCCGCTCCGCCGCCGCCACGAGAAACCAAGATTCAGATCCAGAAACTCTGTTCTGGCACCCTGCCGGGACAGGGAATTTGGAGAGGATCATCGCCATCATCATCACCAACGCATCTCCATCAACCACCGATGTTTCCCTCATCCATGAGTGAGTAATCCCCCGCCATAGGCTTGGGGATGGTAGGGATTGGATGAGTTCTATCATGTAATCGAATAAGATTGTTAGGGCATAGTGCCTAGTATCTCTATTAGTGCTATTTGACTTTGTTGCAACTTGTTGTGCTTAATGCTTGTCACTAGGGCCCGAGTGCCATGATCTCAGATCCAAACTTATTATTGAATCATTATGATAGTATTGTTTGTGATCTTATCTGCAAGTTGTGTACACATATCATTGTCCGGATCCAAAGGCCCCAAAGTGACAATAATTGGGACAACCGGAGGGGATGGCTATGGTGTGAGGATCACATGTGTTCACGGAGTGTTAATGCTTTGCTCCGGTGCTCTATTAAAAGGAGCACCTTAATTTCCAGTAGTTCCCTAGAGGCCCCGCTGCCACGGGCTGGCTAGACAGAACATGTTGTGCAAGTTCTCATTGCGAGCACGTATGACTATATTTGGATCACATGCCTAATATTGTTTAGTACTTGGATGCTTGTTATTATTTATCTGCAATTCCCTAGATCTTGAAGTTACATGTTTAGAGTCGTCCATGTAATGCCCGTCCATCCATCCCTATGCCTACCGCACTCGAATCCTACTGTTACCGTTACCGTGACTATGGCTATTGTTTCACTATTCCTGTTGTTGTTGCTATTGCTAGTACCAAACTATTTCTACTGATAAACTTCTGTGAGCAAGAACTATTTCTAGGTGCAGCTGAACTGACAACTCAGTTGTTAAGGCTTGCAAGTATTCTTTGGCTCCCCTTGTGTCGAATCAATAAATTGGGTAATACTACCCGCGAAGACTGTTGCGATCCCCTATACTTGTGGGTCATCAAGACTATTTTCTAGTGCCGTTGCCGGGGAGCATATCTTTATTTGTAAGTTCACTTGGATCTATTATTGTTCACTGCTACTCTATTCATCATGGTAAGTCTCATGATGGAAAGTTCCCTATTTTACCATCCACTACAAGAAGAGGTACAGTCCTAAACACCTCTGCTGCTCTTGATTCACCGTCTGTTATAAGTAAGCTTGTCACACCACCACCACATACTCATGCTACACACACTGCTACTACTGTTGAATCTAAAACTGCTTTTGATACTCATGATGTTACTTCTACTGTGCTTGATGCGAGTGGTTCATTAGGTCCTTTTCTAGATGCTACTATGGCTGGTCTAGGAAATACCAAAACTCCTAGTGAAGACATTGCTAGACCTGTTAGCTCACCTGAGTCTAGTGAGAGTTGTGATATTAATGATGGTTATATTGAGTTCACTGATGATTTTGTTGAAGAGTGCCGAAACACACATGGTACTAGTGCTATGAAGAGTCTGCTTGCTAGACGTACTATTATGCCTAAGATGTCCTCTGATCCTAAGTTTGCCACTTCTCCCATAGATATTAAAGATGAAGATTATGATTTCTCTCTTGATTTCTCTTATTTAGATATTATTGAGAAAGAACCTTTTTGTGGTACTGAAAATGAGAGTGCTGTGTCTCATATGAATGAGCTTTCTACTGTGAGTGCTTTGTTCTCTGATGATTTTAAGATGCGCAAGTACTTTGTTCCTAAGATCTTCCATTTTTCACTAAAAGGAGAAGCCAGGGCTTGGTTTAATAGATTACCTTCTGGTTCCATTGATATCCTAGATTGCTTGATTTGCTTCTTTCTTCCAGAAATATTTTCCTCCCAGTGCTAGACATGTTGCTATGCAGAAACTTTTTGATTTTAAACAGGGAGAAGAAGAGAATTTGCCTGAGTCATGGAAATGGTTCTGTGCCTTGATTCATGCACATCCTGGATGTCCATTACCTAATAATGAGCTTCTTGATCTTTACTATAATGGACTAACTGATGATTATAGGACCTACCTAGATAGTTTTGCTGATTGTGTTTTTAGGAAAAGGACTCCTACAGATCCTGAAGAATTAATGACTAAGATAAGCAAGAATTATGATGATTGGACTTCAACTGAGCTGAATGCACCTGAGCATATTACTCCTGAACCAGTTGTTCCTAAACCAATTCCAACACCAACAACAAAGAATAGGGGAGTTATTGCATTAAATGATGAAGTGATAAAGGAAGCTAAGAAGTGTCTAAAGGAGAAAGGTATTAGAGCTGAAGATGTGAAGAATCTACCTCCTATAGAAGAATTTGAAGGAAATGTGCCCTAGAGGCAATCATAGAGATGATTATATTTCATATGTATCCATGAGTTATTATAATGTTCCTTGAATATCCATATCAGGCAACTTGTATTGATTGGCAATTATGTGAATTGTTTGTGAAACTCTTTACTTGTATGGTTATTTAATAGTTGTCCCTAGTCGGAGTTCATGTGAGGACACACGTGAATATTAGACTAGCACATCGATTGGTTGATGACTATGTTTCACAAGTCATAGACATGGAGATGTCAAACCAATGATGTGGACACATGTTATGATCATGGGGTTGGACTGACCCAACTTGAGACTAGCAATTAGTTGCAGCTCTGTCTCTACACATCGTGTATGTTTTGTCCTTAGACCTGAGATTGTCGCATGTACTTGAGATGTGGATCGACCTACTTTGGGGCTATCAAACGCTACTCCCTAACTGGGTAGTCATAAAGGTAGCTTTCGGGTTTGTCCTGAAGCATGCTGCAAGGCATGGTCAATCAAGATGGGATTTGCCCCTCTCTACTTGAGAGATATTTATTTGGGCCCCTCGAGTGATCGGATCCAGAAATGCATGGCCGTGCTACATAAGGTTAAGAGTTAACTTAGTAAAGGGATTCCGAATCATAGTATCGAGAAAGGGAGGTCATCTTGGAGCTAGACCAAATATCGTGAGGCAAAGGGAAAGACATGTACTAAACCTTGTGATGGTTCGTCCGATATGATCTTTGTATGCGTTTAGGAGTTGGCATGTCTTGCTAGAGGGCGCTACCAACTATTGATAGAATAAGTGTATTCGTGTCATGTCTATACGTATATGAACCTATAGGGTCACACACTTAAGGGCTGGAAGCCTAATGAGGATTGGATCCAAATTAGACCAGGCTTAGGCTACTAATGGGCTACTAATGTAGAAGCCCACTAGGGACGCCTATATAAGAGAGGGTGGGGCGAGCTGACTAGGGTTAGACCTTAGACCATTCCACCCAGCCACCACACCTCACGCCTGTGTTGCACGCGTGGACCTAGCAGTCCGGCGTCTGACGCTTCCACCCCGCACATGTGGATACCTCGGAGGTGCTGCATCTGTGGGACTTGGACAAGCCGCGCAAGGGAGCTGCTCGTGGGACGAGAACAAGGAGGGGACGTGGAACGTCTGCACTGCCTCGACGCACTTCATCAATTCCGCAACTGTGCGTCTAGTGGTAATCCCATGATCTATGACAACAGTAATCCTGGTTTACGCGGTAGAAAATTTTGATTTGCGCTAGTGTAGCTTACCCATATCCCTACAGTGGTATCAGAGCCGATGCTGTTCAGTTATAGGTTCGGGATGTTTGCATATGGTGATATGCAGATTGATATGAATGATGTGATCGTTTATATGGCGGTGGTTTTATGATTGATCTATGATCTTGCTTTCCGTGATCGTAATTCTGAGGTTGTCGAACGACTTACCCCTACCGGTCGGTTTCCGCCATCGGGGTAGACAGTGACACATAAATCCCGTTGAATCACGCGAAGATCAATATGATTGATTGAATCGGAACCTAGATCTAAAATCGATGTAATGTGATCAAAGGAGTTTGATTGAATCAGGACAGGAGTCGGTTTATGGTAAATTTGATTTGCCGATCAAAATCCTTAAAGAAAATTGTGAAGATTCGATGTCTCATTTTTCACTAGACCCCCCTTAATGGTAGCCCCTTCGAACCCCGCAAGGGGAGACCCCCTAGACCCCCCTTAATCGTAGCCCCTTTTTTATCTCGTTAAGGTAACTAGGTGCTGCGATGTCACATGATCCGGTAGAATGTGATTCTATGCATAACTCGTTTTTGCAGGATGTATGTGATCAGTATGGCCCATATATGTATGTGATGCATGTATGAAATTTTGCATGACCTGCGTGTTGTGAGTAGGGCAACACGGCTGGAGCCATATGTGTTGTCATTTGTTATAATGTCCTGCGTGCCAACTTGTGATGATCCCAATACTATGTAATTTTGATTACTACATGTTAGGAGTAATAGCTTGTATTAGTTCTTGGAGGACTCATCACTTGGAGGATGGCTCACATGGAACATGAAGATGGAGATCATCATGGTGGACAGGTTCTATGGCGATGGAGATCACCATGAGAAAATGGTCCATACTGTGTCATATCATATGTGAATGCTATTCTTATGCGTTTTACTACTATGCATGCTTAGATGATAGAAGTAGAATGATCCCTCACAAAGTTTAAGTTAAACCATGCCCTCCCAACCAAACCTTGCACCATCCTATGCCCTGTACAATCGTTGGTGGGCCTATGAAATTAGGGTGCCGCGGTTTTCCTTGGATGGATGGGTTTGTATCGGATACCTACACGCATAAGGGTTGGTGAGCTTGACAAGGTAATCTTAACAGTTAAGGACCTTGGGGCATAAAGGTTGGGTGCCTAGTTTTGACATAGAGATGTCACCCAACAACAAGAGTCATATGTGATATGATTAGCAAGTGTTGCTTACCGATTTACCTTGTCTTCTAGCAGTGATGCTAAAGCTCACTAGTCGACTTGTTAATTGTGGATCTTGAATCACTTAGTATCAATAGAGGGATATTGATTTAAGTGGGAGTATATTCTATGAAATTGTTTAATATGTTTTACTTTTTCATGGTTACATGGCTTAGTATTTTGCATGTTTTCTGTTGTAGATCAATGGCACTGAACACTGCATCACCTTTTTCTTTGCGTTCGATTCTTGACAAAGATAAACTTAATGGAACAAACTATTCGGACTGGGTCCGTAACCTGGGAATTGTTCTCAGGTCTGATAAAAAGGAAACGGTTCTGGATACCCCAATCCCCGATGAACCTGCTGATAATGCATCTGCTGCCCTCAAGAATGCCTACAAGAGAGCATGTGATGATTCTCTTGAGGTTAGCTATCTTATGCTTGCATGCATGGAACCTGAACTCCAAAAGAAGTTTGAGGATCAGGAAGCGTACGATATGATCGTCGCGCTTAAGGACATGTTCCAAGATCAGGCAAGGACTGAGAGGTACAATGTTACCAAGTCCTTTGTCGAATGCAAGCTAGCAGAGGGAGCGGCTATAGGCCCCCATGTGATCAAAATGGTTTGTTACAGTCAGACTTTGCAAAAGCTTGGTTTTCCACTAGGCCAAGAGTTGGCCACTGACTTCATTTTGGCGTCTCTTCCATCCATCTATGGGAAGTTCATTTCGAACTACCATATGCATAGGGTGGAGAAGGGCCTTAATGAATTATGTGGGATGCTTAAAACAGCAGAAAGTGACATGAACAAGTGTGTAGGGCATAGCCATGTGATGGCTGTGCAGAACAAGCCTAGGTTCAAGAAAAAGGGTACTTCTTGGAAGAAGAAGGGCAAGGCTAAGGATACGATCCCTAAGTCTGCAACCAAGCAAAAGGCTGGACCTGCAGATGACACTGAGTGCTTCTTTTGTCATGAACATGGCCACTAGAAGAGAAACTGCAGCAAGTACCAGGCTTCTTTGAAGAAGAGTGGAAGTAAGAGTACTTCCCACTCAGGTACGCTTGTTGTAAATGTTGTGGACATTCTTCTCGCTGATTCCTATGTTAACTCTTGGGTATTTGATACCGGATCGGTTGCTCATATTTGCAATTCGATGCAGGGGCTAATAAGGACTAGAGAAGTGCAGAAAGGCGAAGTGGATTTTCGCGTCGGAAATAAAGCAACGGTTGCTGCATTGTTCGTCGGCATCATGCAATTTCACCTTCCGTCAGGATTTATTATGGAGTTGAATAATTGTTATTACATTCCTAGTATGGGTCGAAACATTTTATCACCTTCATGTTTGATGAGGGATGGTTATTCATTCGCAAGTGCAAACAATGGTTGTGTAATCTCTAAGAATGCTATGTTTATGGCTGATGCTCCCATTGTGAATGGGTTATTTATTTTAAATCTTGATGATGCATATGTTTACAATGTTAGTGCTAAAAGGCTTCGGCCTAATGATTTGAGTCCTACCTATTTATGGCATTGTCGTTTGGGGCATATAAGTGAAAAGCGCATGAAGAAGCTCCATGGTGATGGTCTTCTAACTTCGTTTGATTTTGAATCATATGAGACATGTCAAGCTTGTTTACTTGGAAAGATGACCAAGTCACCTTTTTCGGGTTTACCCGAGAGAGCGACAGACTTGTTGGAACTCATACATACTGATGTATGTGAAGGGAATATGCCCGAGAGGCAATAATAAAGTGGTTATTATCGTATTCCTTATTTATGATAAATGTTTATTTTACATGCTATAATTGTATTAATACGGAAACGTTAATACATGTGTGTTTAATAAACAAAAAGGAAGTTCCTAGTTATGCCTCTCTTATAAACTAGCTCGTTGATTAACATGATGATCAAAGTTTCCTGATCATGGACATTGGATGGTGTTAATAACGAGGTCACAACATTAGTGTAATGATGTGATGAACATTCATCCGAAGTATAGCATTACGATCAAAGTCATTGAGTTTATATTGCTATAACAACTTACAAAGTGATCCTAATCCTTAGACCATGAGATCATGTCAATCACTAACACCGGAAGAGTTTCTCGATGACATCAAACGTCACACCGTAACTGGGTGATTATAAAGATGGCTTCAGAACTACTAAAGTGTTATGTTGAGACCCATGGATTGAGAGTGGAATTTGTTCATCCCGATGACGGATAGATATGCTCTGGGCCCTCTCGGTGATATCACATTGATTAGCTTGCAAGCAAGTGATTTGATCACTAGAATGTTATATCACGGGAACGAGAAAAGAGTGCATGTCGGTAATGAGATCAAACTAGGTATGGAGATACCGATGATCGAATCTCGGACATGTAATATATCGTGAAACAAAGGGATTAAGATACTAGCGTAAAAGGTTCACACGATCACAGAAGTCATCGTTGAATGTGTGGGAGTTAGTATGGATCTCTAGGTCCCGCTACTGATTATTGATCGGAGAAGGGTCTCGATCATGTCCGCATTATTCGCGAACCGTAGGGTGACACACTTAAGGGATACCGACACCATTCGGAGCAAATGATATGCCAGGAAAAGAATAACAAGCGCATGAATTTATTTCACTAGATACCGAAACGGGTTTTCGGGTGAAATTGTAGAAAGTGTTTCTGCATGTGAAATGAAATACTAGCAAGGGGTTATATGTGAATGTTTTTCATTAAAGTAATTGAAAAAATTCTGAATAAATAAAAGGAGTTTTATTTAATGAGAGTTTGCATTAAATTTGGTGGAAATTTAATGGGAATTTGAGTGGGTTTTTGAGTGGAGGGAATTGAAAGGCTTTTGTGTGAGTGGAGTGTCCACCCACATGAATGAAAGGAGGGGAGGGGGAAGCCCCATGGCTGGGTGCATGACCCCTTGGGTGCCCCCCTCTCCCTATAAAAGGAGCCCCCCTCCCTCTCTCTCACTCACACCTCCTCGCGAAGGATCTCTCTCCCCCCTTTAGAATTTCCCCATGGTCTCGGATCAGCGAGATACATGTTCCCGGTGGCTTTTTCTGGAAGGATTTGTTGCTTCCGCTGCTTCGCTGGAGCGAGGGCACGGAGGTTGTCGGGGTACCCGTACGTGTGTGCGATCACGGATGCACCACTGCTTTGAGGTGCTGGACTTGATCGTGCTGGACCGGCTGGACCAGATGGACTTCATCACGATCTTGAGATCGGCAAGCGTTCGTCTACATCATCCACGAGTACAACCTTGTTAACGCTATTCGGTCTTCGAGGGTATGTATTCTATGGATGTATATCCACCCGTTGCTTGTATCTAGTAGATAGATCTTGGTACATAGTTGTTCCCATCGTAGGAAATTTTTTGTTTTCTATGCTGCGAACCCTACAGTGGTATCAGAGCCGGATCTATGCATAGATGGTTTGCACGGGTAGTACACATATGAGTATGTGGGCGATGATGATCATTTTATTGCTTCTTAGTTGTACTTTGGATATTGGTGGCATAGTGGGATGAAGCGGCCCGGACAAACTTTACATGTCCTCGCACATGAGACGTGTTCCACGCTTGACATGCAACTAGTTTTGCATAAGTGGCTAGCGGGCGTCTGTCTCTCCTACTATAGTCAATATCTAATTAGCAACGAGTTGTCAACAATTTGGTTATCCTCGTTGTGGTTCATGTTCGTAGGTAAGAACGGTTCTATCTCGAAAGCCCTAAGCCACGTAAAATTTGCAATGGATAAATTAGAGGCATCTAGTTTAGATTGTTGCTGGGCTAGTGTTATGATATGGTGATGTTGTAAGTAGAAGTATGAGATGATACTCTTACAACACACATAACGTGTAATCTCCATAGACCTTGGACTTACACATATAGGTATGATAGTTATCATACCACGGTGCACATGATAGAGATCATATGCGGGAACCATATCATTCCACTAATAAACATGTGATGTTTGATAGCATCTTATATTGCTTGTTTGGCGTTTTATTAGCATAATAAGATGATCCCTCATTTAAATATCAAGATAAGAATGTGTTCTTCCTTAAGTATGCACCGACAATGTTTCGTCGCTTCAAGACATCACGTGATGATCGGGTGTACTTGAATCCACGAGCACATCTCGGGTGTAAGACAGTTACACACGCGAATACTAAGGTTCTTACTTGGCGAGCCTAGCATGTACAGACATGGCCTCGGAACACGGACCGAAAGGTTAAGCATGAGTCATATAGTAGATATGATGCCCATTTGATGCTCGCTTTTGAAGCTACACCGACTCACGTGATGATCGGACTTGGTGTAGTGGATTTGGTTCATGTAATCACCAAAAAGACACGAGGGATGTCATTTTTGAGTGGGAGTTCATTTCTAATTTGGATTAGTAGAACTCAATTTATCATAAATTAAATCAAAGTGAATTTGCATAATTTGTTGTAGTCATTGGCATTCGTTCACCACCTTATGCATAGTTGTAATTGAGATAATAGAACTATAGAATTCTGGATATATACTTTACGAACTGGTATCGTATTGTGTTGAGTGTCAATCTAAAGTTTAAAGTCCTATTGCAAACTTTCAGCAAACTCTATTTACTTTGTGGAATTTAATAATTGGTATTAAATCGAGAGTAACAATTCCAGTGTTAGTATCTTAAGTATCATGTTTGCCTCCATGATTCTTGATTTAAATATCGAGATTATCTAGGAGCTGAAAGAATTGTTTCAGGAACCATCATGTGTGACAAATATAACGATATCTGAAACAATGTTTTGGTTGCAATATGATAGAGTATAATATGTGTTCTCATATAGGATGAGAATTTACGAAGGTTGGAGATGCTAGACATCCTAATCATCCAAAAGGGTTTTGGAAAGTAATGTTATACTCATGATTTGCCTTTATAAGCTACAGTAGCTTGATCATGAAAGTCGTCATGATAAGGATGAATAGAAGATGTATGTAAAGTGTTTACTATACTAAAAGATTACTAAAGAATGGATTTTGAAAGAATACCGATCATTTTGATGATGGTGATCTACTTCAAAGTGCAAGTCCAAAGGTATTATTATTTGAATATACACGCTTTGGACTATGTGTTATGTATATGGCGCCACTATTGATGTTGATAAATTCTTTTAAAAAGGAAAAGGAAATGCTGAAAGAGAATCTATAAAATATATTTGGCAGAAAAGAAAAGATTAGAAATATCCAATTTAGGTATATGGATGATACACATGTTATGGTTGTATTCTTTGCTTGTTAAACAATGTGGTTCTTGGGTATTGGATACCGAATTGGTTGGTATGAAATTTCATACGGAACAACGCAATTCATGAACCACAATGGCCTAAGTAACTAGCAAGAGAATATGTGATGATGTTCATCGAAAACAAACAAACCGTTGTTTGTATTTCTCGTTGACATCAAAGCTTGACTTCAAGATTTGTATTAATAATTGTTATTTGAATCAGGTATTATGAGAACAAAGGTTGTTCAAATAATTACCGTATTCCATATAAGATGGATGATTTACAAATCTAGTTGGAGAAATCACATCCATAAAGCTAATGCTAAAATGTAGCAAGACAAATGATTGAAAGATCACTTACGAAGTGACATCGCCGTTTAAATTATATTGGAAAGAAAACATGAAGAATCTCCATATTCATGGATTTTTGGAGTCTTTGATTTGATCAAGTGACGCTTGTGAGACTTTCCTCGGGATAATTAAAACTTCGTTCAAAGGCCAAAGAAGAACGAACGACTAAAATATTGGAATTTATACATATCGATGTATGTAGTCCATTATTTATAGTCATAAGCGATGGGTTTCAACTTCATATACTTTCTCCGGAAATTTGAGTGAATATTCACTTAATGAGAAAGAAGTGGGAAATATTTGAAAATGTTCAAAGACTTTCAAGATGAAGTGAAAATCATTGTGACAAGAAAAATGAATGAATTATGATTTATCATAAAGGGATTTATTTGAGTTGCAATTTTAGCAAAACACCTAGATTTACATTTCCCGAAACACCATAGGAGTATGGAGTGTTTGAGATTTGTAATGAAACCTTGTTTGACATGGTTGGATCAAAGGTGTTATTTATAAAACTGCCATTATGTTTGAAAAGATTAAAACTTTAGAGACTTCCGCTTTTACACTGAAAAGAGCTCCATCTTGATATGTTGAAATGACACCATGGAAGTTATGGTTTGGGGTAAAACCCAAGTTGTCATTTCTTAAATTTTGGTATGCTAAACATAAGTAAGATGTTTACAACCAAAGTCGGATGAGCATGTCTTTGTAGGTTATTTCGAATAACAATTGGTTATTCCTCCATAACACCGAGGACAAAAGGGTTTGTCGCTTGAAATGTGAAGTTTCTTGAAGAAGGAATTTTTCATAAAAGTTAAGTGGGAGGACAATAGAACTTTGATAAGGTTAACGAACCTTAGCTAAATGTGCTGAGTTGCGCAACGCTGGAAATCGTTCCGGAGGCTGCCATAATGCTCATAGATTATGTGCCTCAAAGGTTGTGGTCACGGAGATCTAAGTTCTTATTGAACCAAGTCGGTCGGATAAACAATCAAATATTAGATTTGAGAGTAAATCATTATTGTTTGACAATGATGAACCGACTACATGCAAATAAGCGATGATCCGCCCTGACTCCGTCAAATGGCTTGAAGCCATAAAATCCGTGATAGTTCCATACACGAGAAATCAAGTTTTGAACTTGGAAGACCCTCCGGAAAGGTGTAAAAACCTATCAGTCGTATTTGGATCTATAAAGAAATAGACATGGATGTTTCACATCTATGAAATAGTCGACATGTCGTAAAGTATTTTATGACAATGTTCAAGGAGTTGACTATGACAAGATTTGATCTTTCATAGCGATATTTAGTCTGGACGGATTAAAGTAGCAATCACTACATATAATTTGGTATATGATAGATGAATAAACAAAACAAAGTTCTTCTAATAGAATGGTTACCTAGGACGTGTACATGACACGGTCCAAAAGGTTTTGTTAAATTCAAAGGATGCTAAAAGGGCATGCAAATTTCAATGGTTGAAGTAAGCATCACGGAGTTGGAATCTTCACCGTGATGAAAAGGAGTTTTCATCAGGAGACGATGAAGATGCTTGCATTTGCAAGAAAATAAGTGGGAGCGCTAAGACATATTTCTAATACATTATGTGGAGGACATCTTGTTGATTAGAAATGATGTATATTTCATTGACAAAGGTTAAGAATTTCATTTCGATGAAAGACTTAGGCAAAACCCAAATATTTAGCATGAATGTCTATAGTGGATAGACTGTGATGCTAATATGGTTGTGCCAAACGTACATATATGAGATATTGAAGGATTTCAATATAGAAACAACAAGAAACGGTTCTTGTCGCATGGAAAAGAATTGAATCAAGATTCAAGTGTATTGGCACTTGATAAGTGAAACAAGATTCAAGTGCTTTGACACTTGATGAGTGAAATCACGAGAATGTTTTGATCAATCATACCATGATATGCACACATCTAGATATGTCCTATGCTCTAAGTGTTATGAGCATATACCAGAATGAATCGTAAAATGATCATTGGACTATAGTAAGGATATTCTTATGATCTTTTGGAAGAACTAAGACTATATTTGTGTAGAGGTGACAAACAATTACAAATAGTTCATTGTAAAGAGTTACATTGATACTAGTTTTGTCACAAGATACAAATTAAGTTTATCTCAATTTAAACTATGAGTGGCACAATGAAATGGAAAAGAGTTTTCATGATGGATTTGGATGTATTCCAAAGTTAATACATTGTGACGAATACTACAACAAAAGGCTAAGTATATGACTGCTATAGTAGCAGCAAAGGAGGGAATTTGTGTCAAGTAGTTTGTTATCAAACTAAGGTGTGGTTCGCAACGGGCTAACACTAAAGATATATTGTATGACAATAGTATTGACGTGTTTTAAACCCCAAGGAACTAAAGGTCTCACCAAAAGACCAAATTTATACAATGCCATCTCATTGGAGAATGAGTGATGCGTGAAGACGCAAAGACATACAAATACACACGGACCGGAAGCGTCAGATCCGTAGATTATGTTAACCACTTGCAATTGCGTATATGGAACACCAGAAAGCCATAGGTGTTCAATACGCAAAGTTTTCAAACTAGATTATTGTCTCTAGTGCAAGTGGGGACTGAAGGGAATATGCTCGAGAGGCAATAATAAAGTGGTTATTATCGTATTCCTTATTTATGATAAATGTTTATTTTACATGCTATAATTGTATTAATACGGAAACGTTAATACATGTGTGTTTAATAAACAAAAAGGAAGTTCCTAGTTATGCCTCTCTTATAAACTAGCTCGTTGATTAACATGATGATCAAAGTTTCCTGATCATGGACATTGGATGTTGTTAATAACGAGGTCACAACATTAGTGTAATGATGTGATGAACATTCATCCGAAGTATAGCATTACGATCAAAGTCATTGAGTTTATATTGCTATAACAACTTACGAAGTGATCCTAATCCTTAGACCATGAGATCATGTCAATCACTAACACCGGAAGAGTTTCTCGATGACATCAAACGTCACACCATAACTGGGTGATTATAAAGATGGCTTCAGAACTACTAAAGTGTTATGTTGAGACCCATGGATCGAGAGTGGAATTTGTTCATCCCGATGACGGATAGATATGCGCTGGGCCCTCTCGATGATATCACATTGATTAGCTTGCAAGCAAGTGATTTGATCACTAGAATGTTATATCACGGGAACGAGAAAAGAGTGCATGTCGATAACGAGATCAAACTAGGTATGGAGATACTGATGATCGAATCTCGGACATGTAATATATCGTGAAACAAAGGGATTAAGATACTAGCGTAAAAGGTTCACACGCTCACAGAAGTCATCGTTGAATGTGTGGGAGTCAGTATGGATCTCCAGGTCCCGCTACTGATTATTGATCGGAGAAGGGTCTCGATCATTATTCGCGAACCGTAGGGTGACACACTTAAGGGATACCGACACCATTCGGAGCAAATGATATGCCAGGAAAAGAATAACAAGCGCAGGAATTTATTTCACTAGATACCGAAACGGGTTTTCGGGTGAAATTGCAGAAAGTGTTTGTGCATGTGAAATGAAATACTAGCAAGGGGTTATATGTGAATGTTTTTCATTAAAGTAATTGACAAAATTCTGAATAAATAAAAGGAGTTTTATTTAATGAGAGTTTGCATTAAATTTGGTGGAAATTTAATGGGAATTTGAGTGGGTTTTTGAGTGGAGGGAATTGAAAGGCTTTTGTGTGAGTGGAGTGTCCACCCACATGAATGAAAGGAGGGGAGGGGCAGCCCCATGGCTGGGCGCATGACCCCTTGGGTGCCCCCCTCTCCCTATAAAAGGATCCCCCTCCCTCTCTCTCACTCACACCTCCTCGCGAAGGATCTCTCTCCCCCCTTTAGAATTTCCCCATGGTCTCGGATCAGCGAGATACATGTTCCCGGTGGCTTTTTCTGGAAGGATTTGTTGCTTCCGTTGCTTCGCTGGAGCGAGGGCGCGGAGGTTGTCGGGGTACCCGTACGTGTGTGCGATCACGGATGCACCACTGCTTTGAGGTGCTGGACTTGATCATGCTGGACCGGCTGGACCAGATGGACTTCATCACGATCTTGAGATCGGCAAGCGTTCGTCTACATCATCCACGAGTACAACCTTGTTAACGCTATTCGGTCTTCGAGGGTATGTATTCTATGGATGTATATCCACCCGTTGCTTGTATCTAGTAGATAGATCTTGGTACATAGTTGTTCCCATCGTAGGAAATTTTTTGTTTTCTATGCTGCGAACCCTACAGTATGTGGACCAATGAGCACGACAACTAGAGGAGGATATCACTACTTCATTACTTTTACTGATGATTTTAGTAGATATGGTTATGTCTACTTGATGAGGCATAAGTCTGAAACTTTTGAAAAGTTCAAGGAGTTTCAGAGTGAAGTAGAGATTCAACATGGCAAGAAAATAAAGGCCTTGCGATCTGATTGTGGAGGTGAATATTTGAGTCACAAATTTAGCGATCATCTTAAGAGTTGCGGAATTGTTCCACAACTTACGCCTCTCGGAACGCCTCAAAGGAACAGGGTCTCCGAACGACGTAATCGAACTTTGTTGGACATGGTTCGATCGATGATGAGCCAGTCGGATTTGCCATTGTAATTTTGGGGTTACGCTCTAGAAACGGTAGCTTTCACACTTAATAGGGTACCATATTGTAGAGGGAGTGACCAAACCTTTAAAATAAGGTAAGGTGGAATCCCCTGTGTTTACAATGCTAGTCCCTGGATCAATAGCTAGCATCCACAGTTAAGATGTAATATCAAGAAACAGAGGTCATATTATAACTTTATAACCAGGAATAACATAATTTTATTACATCTTACATAGCTCATTTGGCTATTACATTACATTGCAGCGGAATAACTATAAGCATGGGGTCCTTCATCTTCAAAGTGCCACAGGCAGACATGTTGGTTGTAGACTGTAATCCTAATCAATCAATCTTCTCTAAAAGCAATCAAACCTGCAACATTACAAGTTACAGCCACAAGGGTCAATACATTTGAATTGTATTGGCAAGTTTCACTACTATGTAGAATACAAGTGGGTTCTATCACTACATGCATATTTGGCTAAGTAGGGTTTAAGGCTCATTTGCAGAAAGCAATAATTTAACTTATCTTTTCCAAAATGGTATGGTCTTTGATCAAATCTTTGAAACCTCTTGGTAAAGCCCAAGTGTTTAAGTTATTATCAAATCTCCTTGAACTCCTTGGTAACCCCAAGTGTTCAAGTTTTCACCAAAATCTCTTGAGCTCCTTGGTAACCCCAAGTGCATCAAGTTTTATCAAAATCTCTTGAGCTCCTTGGTACCCCCAAGTGCATCAAGTCTTTTGTTGTCACTTAAAAAGTTTTCTTTTAGAAATTGGAATGTCGAGATTTCCCATAGCTTCAAACTTTAGTTGCTCAGTATTGTCCATAACCGGGGACACGGCTAAGTACTTAGATTTTATTATCTTCTACAGAAGTAGTACACTTTACCCACATGTCACAACCTCATCTTGTTGCCACCAGTGGCCACTGGATTAGTGCTCACCAAGATGGAGTACTGGCAGATTGAGAATGTGACGAAGTCTTTCCAGAGGGTCCTTCCATACACCATTGCTAGCTTGTCTTTAGTACCCATGTAGGATTCCAGGTCCTCATTTTCAGTAGCCTGAAGACAATGCATGGGTCTTCCCAATGTAGTTGACTAAGACAGAGCCATAATAGCATGTGGTTGTACACGAAAGCCACAATTGGAGAAACATGTTCAATCTCTAAGTTTCCTGGGTGGTTTCCTTTTGGAGCACAACACAAAGAGATTGCCATAGACATGGTTCCTTTTGTTGCCACCTTCTCCAAAACTCAAAGTATCCTTGTCCACCCAGGTGGTTCATTGAGTCCTTGTTTTATTATCTAAAACACAAGTCCTTTATATCAACATCATAAATTCTCAACATGTAACTCTTTTCAAAATAGCATGGCTAAGCATGTAACAACTACATGGTTTTCACTAAGGAATGTATAAGGTATCCTATTAGGATTTAGCATAGCATAAGTATAGAAATTCTTTTCATGCATGTTTCAAAATCCACTAAGTATAATGAAAATAGTAGGACTTAAGATCATAATGTAACTTGCCTTTTTGGTAGGGAAAGTTGGTTCACTTCTTGATCTTGCTAGTCTCACACTTTTCTAACTTCACTACAAGTCAATCAAGCAAACACAATATCAACTAGCATTCCAACCAAAATCAATCAAACAAAACACACATAAAATAATGGATTCTAAGTCATACATGCAAGCATGTATAAGATAGTTTTATTTGCAAAGATGGTCTCCACTAGGCTTCTAAACTTTGTAAGGTTCCAAGTGGTCATTTTCCAAAGTGGCAAAGTCATTTCCAAAGGGTTTTGCCCAAAACCATTTTTAAATCCATGCATCATTTTATGTGGTGAAAAATGTTTTTTTTATCAAATCAAAACTTTATGTTTTCCACCCAATAAGTTGTTAATCCTCAAAACTTGGTGTTTTGGGTCAGTAGCTTTGAATCAAAACATTTTCCCAAAGTTTTTACTCCAAAACATTTTTCACAACAAAAACCAATAATTTTATTTGGCTAGAAATGGGCTAAATCAATTTTCCAATCCTAATCTTCACCAAATCCATTTTTAAAACCATGGGCTGGTTCCTAGGGTCAGTAAGTTCATCACAAAACAATTTGCCCAGGTTTCAACCTCAAAAACATTTTTGAATAATTTTTCTAATCTAAACAAGCATACAAATGTTTCTGCAAAAACAAACAATCTACCAGAGGCTTTTTACTAAACAAACTGCAGGGTTGGCTAGGGCTTGATCTACTGATTCCATTGATATAAAGTTTGTAATTTTTGGACGTGTGGATCAAAAGTTACAAGGGTTTCAAGTTTGTAAATAAATCTGATTCAAAATTCTGTTTTAACTCAAACCAGTGACACGCGTCTGATTTCTATTCGTCGAAAACGTTTCGCGTGGATCGACTAGCACAGACCGTTGGATCAAGTCATATCGCACGGCGCGCAGATGCTACTTACCCTTTCACCTAGCTTCTATCCTAGCCACTGGATCGAGATCGTACGGCTGCTGCAAGCTCGACCTAAAACTAGCGGTGCTGCGGCGGTGGCTGGCGGCGGAGCGGCCAGACGGTGGTGGCGCCAGCGAAGTAGGAAGTGAGAGAGGGAGGGAGTAGTCTCACCGTGTTCGCAGAAGCCTGGGGAAGCTCAACGTACGGTCGGCTCGGCAAGGGGCGCTCAGGGTTCGTCGGAATTCCTCACCGGAGTCAAGGACGGCGTCAGGCGGCTCTGGTCGTGGTCGGAGGCGACGCTGTAGATCACTAGGAGGCAAACAGAGGGTATGGTTAGGTGCAGGAGGATGTGGCGAGTATGGGAGTGTGAAAAATCAAATCCTTCACCAAACTTTGCAACTTTGAGTTTGGTTCTGTTCAGTAACATAATCCAAAATCCAAAAACAAAATAATAATTTTATTTTAGGGTCCATTATTAATTAAATTAATAGACCTTGTTTATTAAATCAAAATAGGATTTGACCTATTTAGAAACTCCTTTTGAAATCTAAATATTTTCCAAAACCAAATCAGTAGGTTTTATTTGAGAATCTAAAATACTTGGAAAACTTATTTTAAACTAATAAATAAGTTTTGATGTTTTAGGAAATAGTAAAACCTTTATTAATAAAACTTGGATATTAAATCCTTTTATTTTATTTAAACAAACTTTTACTAATTTTAACAAATAGAAATATTTTATTTCAAAGGCTTGGCCAAGTTTAATTTTGCTTATAAAATAAACCTTATTTAAAATCCTTCCTTTTCTTTTGAAAACAAAATCTTTTTATAAAAATATTTCAAAGTAGTAATTCTAAATATTTTTATTTTCCTTTAATAAAAGTTTATTTTTTTTGATCCCTTTAGGATTTATTTGTTCAAAATAGGTTTGAAGATTCTCATTGGAATTCAAAAAGTTTCTTCTCACCCTGAAAATCAACAAAGTTTTATTTTATTCATTTATTTTCACATTACTCATAGCGGTGTTTTCCTAGAGAAAGAGTTTCTCACAAAGGGAACAAGTGGAAGATCGGTGCGACTTGAAGAAGTTCAAAATGAGCCAGTTGGGGATGCTTCTAAGAGTGATGCTATTGTAGCAAAACAAGTTGAGGAACCCGTGGCAACAGAAGCACCACAACCACGAAGGTCGGCGAGGGTCCGCAAAGCGCGGGAATTATTATTATTAGACAATGATGAGACTGCGACCTATGCAGAAGCGATGGTGGACCTAGACTCTGAGAAATGGCTGATCGCCATGAGATCCGAGATAGAGTCCATGGGAGACAATCAAGTTTGGAACTTGGTTGACCTTCCTGATGGTTTTAAAGCCATCAAGTGCAAATGGATCTATAAGAAGATTGATATGGATGGAAATGTTCACATCCATAAAGCTCGACTTGTTGGAAAAGTTTTTCGACAAGTTCAAGGAGTTGACTACGACGAGACTTTCTCGCCCATAGCGATGCTTAAATCTATACGGATAATTCTAGCCATTGCTGCACATTTCGACTATGAAATATGGTAGATGGATGTCAAGACGGCTTTCCTAAATGGAATCCTAACTGAGGACGTGTATATGATGCTGCCCGAAGGTTTTGTCGATCCAAACAATGCTGGAAAGGTATGCAAACTTCTAAAGTCCATTTATGGGCTGAAGCAAGCATCTCGGAGTTGGAACATTCGATTTGATGAAGTTGTAAAGGAGTTTGGCTTCATCAAAAACGAACAAGAACCTTGTGTTTACAAGAAGGAAAGTGGGAGAGCGCTGGTATTTATAATCTTATATGTGGATGACATATTGCCGATTGGAAATGACATTCCTATGCTCGAGTCTGTTAAGACCTCATTGAAAAATAGTTTTTCGATGAAGGACTTGGGAGAAGCGGCATATATTCTAGGCATCAAGATCTATAGAGATAGATCAAGGAGGCTAATTGGATTAAGCTAGAGGACATACATTGACAAAGTGTTGAAACGGTTCAACATGGAAGAGGCTAAGAAGGGGGTTTTGCCCATGTCTCATGGCATTAAACTTAGCAAGACTCAGTGTCCTTCGACTACTGATGATCATGAGCGCATGAGCAGGGTTCCATATGCTTCGACTATTGGATCCATCATGTATGCAATGGTATGTACTCGCACAGATGTTTCCTATGCTCTAAGTGTTACGAGCAGATACCAGGCTGATCCAGGTGAAGGTCACTGGACAGCGGTAAAGAACATCCTTAAGTACTTGAAAAGGACTAAGGATGTGTTCCTAGTTTATGGAGGTGAGGATGAACTCAGTGTAAAGGGTTACACAGATGCGAGTTACCTTAACGACTCAAATGATTCGAAATCGCAATCAGGTTATGTGTTTGTCATGAATGGTGGTTGTAAGGGTCCCAACCTTTAAATAAGGTAGAGTCCCCTGTGTTTACAATGCTAGTCCCTGGATCAATAGCTAGCATCCACAGTTAAGATGTAATATCAAGAAACAAAGGTCATAATACACTTTATAACCAGGAATAACATAATTTTATTACATCTTACATAGCTCATTTGGCTATTACATTACATTGCAGCAGAATATCTATAAGCATGGGGTCCTTCATCTTCAAAGTGCCACAGGCAGACATGTTGGTTGTAGACTTTGTAATCCTAATCAACACACTTCACTAAATCAATCAAACCTGCAACATAACAAGTTACAGCCACAAGGGTCAATACAATTGAATTGTATTGGCAAGTGATACTATGGTAGTATAGTGGAGTCTATCATCTATAGCATTTGGCTAAGTGTAGTTGAGGCTTGCATTGTTCAAAATAGATTTTTCCTTGTCATTTTGAAAATACTAAGTTTTTGCTTTGACAAAAATCATTTCTCCCAATCAAAGATTGAAGATCCTTTAACCCTTGTTCAAACCACAAGTTTTTAACTTAGAAATTTGAATGATGAGATTCTTGATTGCTTCCATGTCTTGATGCTCAAATTGTCCTTTACCAGGGACATGGCTAAGTACTTAGATTTTACACTCTGCAGAGGTGGTGCACTTTCCCCACAAGACTTGGTTTCCCAAGACAAGATCTTTCAGAAGCCTTCCCTTAGACCAAAATGGACACGCTCCAACCTATCAAACTCTACCACCAACTGTCCATATGGCTAAGTTCTTGCAACCTATATGATCCAGGCAGAGCCCATAATGCCAAGTGGTTGCACTTGAAGCTTCTCAACATTTGACATCTCAAATCTCTTTGTTCCTGGGTGGCCATCCACAAGTGAGATACACAAGGTCAACCATAGACATGGGCCTTGTGAACCACTCAACCAAAACCACCAAGCAATTACCATTCCACCCAGGTGATTCATTAACTTAGTTGTTTTATTAAACAAAAACACAAGTCCTCAGACTTAGAAATTTTTCCATAGTATGAATGTATATTCCACCCTTGTTTTCTATTAGCTAAGCTAAGCTTGATAGTAGTAGGAATCTTTAACTTAGGAGAATTTCTACTAAGGTTTCATTTACTAGGTTTTCCTATAGCAAGGTTTATACTTAGCAAAAATTCCATGCAAGTTTTACTTAGAAAAAATCACTAATGCATAGTGAAAGTAATGGGACAAAAAGTATGAAGCATCACTTGCCTTTTTGGTACAGGGTATAGGTTCACTCCTTGTCCTTGCAACAATCACACTCTTCAGGTCACTACAATTCAATCAAGCAAGGCACAATCTCAATCTACCAATCAAGCAAAACAACACATAAAATCATATAGACAAGATAATGCATGCAAGCATGCCAAGGATTGTTTTATTTGGAAAATTGGTTCCTATTAGGTCTTAAACCTTTGAAAACACCTAATGGTCATTTTATAAAGTGGCAAAGTCACTTGCAAAAGATTTCACCTCAAAAACCATTTTCAAAACAAAGTATCATTTTATGTGGTGTAGAAATGTTTTTTACTAAGGCATCAATCTATAGGGTTCACAAAATATGTTTTCAAACCATAACACTTTGTGTTTAGGGTTAGAGAGTTTAAAATAAAACATTTCCCAAAGGTTTTCCTTCAAAACCATTTTTAATAAATAAACCTTATTTTTATTTGACTAGTATTGGTTTAAATCAAAGAATCATTCTTTTGTTTCACCAAATACCTTTTTGAAACCACAAAATGTTTCCTATGGTCAGTAGGTTCAAATCAAACCATTTGCAAAATATTTTATCCCCAAATTCATTTTTGAACAATTTTTATAATCTAAACAAGCATACAAATGTTTCTGCAAAAACAAACATTTTACCAGAGGCATTTTACTAAACAAAAGGCATGGTTGGCTAGGGCTTGTTCCACTGATTCTATTGATATAAAGTTTGTAATTTTTGGACGTGTGGATCAAAAGTTACAAGGGTTTCAAATCTGCATCTAAATCTGATTTCAAATTTCTGTTTTAAACAAACTGGTGGCACGCGTCTGTTTCCTATTCGTCGAAAACGTTTCGGGTGGATCGACTAACACAGACCGCAGGATTAAAAGGGGCCTGTGCGGCTTAGATCGTCGCATACCCTTTCGTTTAAGTGAACCTAACACAACCGCAGGATTCGCCTCTAACGGCTCAAAGCATCTAGACTAAGGACGGGCGGCGCTCGACGGCTGCGCGCGGCGGCGACGGTCAGACGACAGTGGAGTTGATGCTACAGGAAGTGAGGGAGGAAAGGAATATGCTCACCGTGTTCGCAGACGCCTGGGGAAGCTCAACGTGGTCTTCTTGGGTCGAGGGGCGCTCGGGGTTGTCCTTAATCTTTCGCCGGAGTTCGTTCTGGCGACGGGCGTGCTCTGGTGCTGTCGAAGATGAACTTACTGAGCGCGCTAAGGCAAACGGAGAGCAGTGTTAGATGCGCGCGAGAGAGGAGCGTGCGAGAGCATCAACGAGAGGTAAAGGGGCGGACGGAAACTACCTGGGGTACTCGCCGGAGTTAAACCAGACGGTGGCGCTCTGTCGTTTTTGTTGTCGGCGTTCTAGGGCACGCGCGGACGAGTGGTTGGTGCTGGGAGATGCGTAGGGAGATGGGGATCACGCTCGGGTGGTCGAGGGGCAAGGCGGTGGCTGGGCTCGCCGGAATCGTCGCGGTTGTTCATCGGAGACAGGGGTTGTCGCAAGCAATGCGAGCAGCCTGAGGGCAGAGAGGGGGCGGTGTCTGGGGGAAACGGAAGAGGGGAGGCAGGCGCTTTTACCTTGCGTGATGGCTGGGCGAATTAACGCGGCAATTAACGGGGATTGAAGGAGTTTTCAACGGAAGAAACGGCGACGTGGTTTGGGGGGAAGAAGAAGTCGCGGCGGGTGAGGAAGAAGGCTCGGGTGTGGGGCCGTTTCGTCAGCGGAGTGGGAGAGGGGAGTTGGGGTCCACAAGTCAGTGACCTAGTGGGTTGCTTTTGCAGTAAAAGAAAACATTTCAGGGGCGAGGGGATAGGTGGGCTGGACTGGGCTGTTTGGGCTGGCCGGGCTGGGTCTTCCAGATTCATATTTTTTTCTAGTTCTGAATCTTTTTCTTTTTCTGATTCTATTTTCTGTTTTGAAATTCAAACAAACCAATCAATCAACAAATCAAATCAAAACATTCACCAAACTTTTATTGAGTTTTGGTTCTGTTTAATCAACACCAACCAAAGTCCCAAAATAAAATAAAATAATTTTATTCTTTTTAGGATCTATTTAATAATTAAATAAAATAGACCTTAATTATTAATTCAAATAGGTTTTGATTTATTTAATAAAATCTCCATTTGAAATCCAAAATAGTACCAAAGCCAATCAGTAGGTTTTATTTGAAAACAATAAACACTTGGAAAACTTATTTAAAATAATTTAATAAGTTTTGATGTTTTAATTAAAATGGTAAAACCTTTTATTTAAATAAAATTGGATATTAAATCCTTATTATTTTATTTAAACAAACCTTTACTATTTTTATCAAAACAAAATGTTTTAATTCAAAATCTTGGCCAAGGTTTAATTTGGCTCTATAAAATAATCCTTGTTTATAAATCTATCTTTTCTTTTGAAACCAAATCTTTTTATTAAAAGCTTCAAAATAGTAATTCCAAATATTTTAACTTTATTGTTTATTTATCTTTTCAAATCCCTTTAGGATTTTATTTGATCCAAATAGGTTTTGAAAGTTTCAAATTGGATTCAAAAAGTTTCTTCTCACCCTGAAAATCAACAAAGTTTTATTTTATTCATTTATTTTTCACATTACAAGATTTGGAAAATCTTGGGATGTGACAGGCTACCACCCTTAAAATAAATCTCGTCCCGAGATTTGGGAAGGCTAGGGGTTACAAGTTGATTCAAAGCATCTAGGGTACTACCACCCTTAAAAATTTTCCAACTAAATTACATATTGGCCTTCTGGGGAAACTTCTCTAGGCAAACATCTGCATAGTGTCCTTTGTTTTCACACTTGAAACATGTGACAACGCTGAGATCCTTCATAGGCTGGTTTATATTGTGCTTCATCTTTCCTGGACAGAAGTTTACATAGTGGCCTAGTTCCTTGCATTTGAAACACATCACTTGGCTGATATCTTTCTTTTCCTTTGGTATCATTGCCCTTTGTTTGTTTCTTTGGTTCTTCTTCTTTTCTGGGCATTCATTGGCATAGTGTCCCATCTCTTTGCAATTGTAACATTGCACTTGAGTAATATCCTTCTTCTTCTTTTTGGGTCTCTCCAAAGTTAGGAGTTCTTCTAGTTCATGTTCTTCATTCCTCACCTCAAAGGTGGGAAATCTTTTTCTCTTCTTGGGGCATTGATCTTTATGCTCCTTGGATGTATGATCCTTGTCTCCATAAATATTGCAAGCTTTGGTTCCTTCTAAAATAACATCTTTGTCACCCTTGTTGTCATTAGCTCTTTGGGAAAAGTTTTCTCTCATGTTGATCATTTGAGTAACCAATCCTTGCAACAATTGGGATTGAAGTTTCAAAATCCTTTGTATGGCTGGGTCTAGTCCATTGTTGTTGGCTAAAAGCTGAGTTGTCTCTTGGCTCAACTGGTTTTGGGTTGCTATAAGTTCTCTCATGTTGTCCTCTTGGTTGTTGTTGTTGTCACCATCCTTGATGTTGGAGTTTCTTGGAGTAGTCATCTGTTTGAGTTGGATTGAGATTAGAATAGGCAAGATATTTCTAAGGAAATAATTATAATCACACACATCACAATTCACACAAGCAATGTGCAAGCAATCACAAACAAACATTCCACTCAAACAGCAAGTTTCAAGCATATTTCTAAACAACCAAAAATATTTTTGTTACACCACATAAGTTGGTGTGTTTGACTTAACTACAATATGGTGGTCCATCTATATGGTTCACTTGTGATCTTTCCTTCCTTCTGGGTTGATTCTTCTTGCACGAGATCATGGTTTCCTTGGGAAAAACTCTTGGTCACAAATACTTCAAAGGTGTTGATGGCTCCTTCTAATTTTTGCATTCCCTTAGTCTCCATATCTTGAGCAAGATTTCCTTGTCTCTCTTGTAGTCCTTAGTGGTATCCAAGGTTAAGGTCCTTGGTGATCATGCTGAAGATGTTGAAGTCATTAGAGTTGAAGAAGTTGAAGTCATTAGAGTTGAAGAAGTCCTTTGCACATGGTGAAGTCTTTGGCCAGGGGTAGGTTTTTCCATCAAGTTTGAAATAGAAGAGAGTGTAGAATCAAAACCAAAATGGTTGAGGGAAGGGTTTACAAGATTGTTTGTAAATAAGTTTTGGAACAAATAAAACTCCTACTTTCCTAAGGGGTTTTGTCCAATCCTAGGTTTACAAATCCTACAGGCAACACAATGCTCTGATACCATCTGTAAGGGTCCCAACCTTTAAATAAGGTAGAGTCCCCTGTGTTTACAATGCTAGTCCCTGGATCAATAGCTAGCATCCACAGTTAAGATGTAATATCAAGAAACAAAGGTCATAATACACTTTATAACCAGGAATAACATAATTTTATTACATCTTACATAGCTCATTTGGCTATTACATTACATTGCAGCAGAATATCTATAAGCATGGGGTCCTTCATCTTCAAAGTGCCACAGGCAGACATGTTGGTTGTAGACTTTGTAATCCTAATCAACACACTTCACTAAATCAATCAAACCTGCAACATAACAAGTTACAGCCACAAGGGTCAATACAATTGAATTGTATTGGCAAGTGATACTATGGTAGTATAGTGGAGTCTATCATCTATATGCATTTGGCTAAGTGGAGTTGAGGCTTGCATTGCTCAAAATAGATTTTTCCTTGTCATTTTGAAAATACTAAGTTTTTGCTTTGACAAAAATCATTTCTCCCAATCAAAGATTGAAGATCCTTTAACCCTTGTTCAAACCACAAGTTTTTAACTTAGAAATTTGAATGATGATATTCTTGATTGCTTCCATGTCTTGATGCTCAAATTGTCCTTTACCAGAGACATGGCTAAGTACTTAGATTTTACACTCTGCAGAGGTGGTGCACTTTCCCCACAAGACTTGGTTTCCCAAGACAAGATCTTTTAGAAGCCTTCCCTTAGACCAAAATGGACGCGCTCCAACCTATCAAACTCTACTACCAACTGTCCATATGGCTAAGTTCTTGCAACCTATATGATCCAGGCAGAGCCCATAATGCCAAGTGGTTGCACTTGAAGCTTCTCAACATTTGACATCTCAAATCTCTTTGTTCCTGGGTGGCCATCCACAAGTGAGATACACAAGGTCAACCATAGACATGGGCCTTGTGAACCACTCAACCAAAACCACCAAGCAATTACCATTCCACCCAGGTGATTCATTAACTTAGTTGTTTTATTAAACAAAACACAAGTCCCCAGACTTAGAAATTTTTCCATAGTATGAATGTATATTCCACCCTTGTTTTCTATTAGCTAAGCTAAGCTTGATAGTAGTAGGAATCTTTAACTTAGGAGAATTTCTACTAAGGTTTCATCTACTAGGTTTTCCTATAGCAAGGTTTATACTTAGCAAAAATTCCATGCAAGTTTTACTTAGAAAAAATCACTAATGCATAGTGAAAGTAATGGGACAAAAAGTATGAAGCATCACTTGACTTTTTGGTAGAGGGTATAGGTTCACTCCTTGTCCTTGCAACAATCACACTCTTCAAGTCACTATAATTCAATCAAGCAAGGCACAATCTCAATCTACCAATCAAGCAAAACAACACATAAAATCATATAGACAAGATAATGCATGCAAGCATGCCAAGGATTGTTTTATTTGGAAAAGTGGTTCCTATTAGGTCTTAAACCTTTGAAAACACCTAATGGTCATTTTATAAAGTGGCAAAGTCACTTGCAAAAGATTTCACCTCAAAAACCATTTTCAAAACAAAGTATCATTTTATATGGTGTAGAAATGTTTTTTACTAACGCATCAATCTATAGGGTTCACAAAATATGTTTTCAAACCATAACACTTTGTGTTTAGGGTTAGAGAGTTTAAAATAAAACATTTCCCAAAGGTTTTCCTTCAAAACCATTTTTAATAAATAAACCTTATTTTTATTTAACTAGTATTGGTTTTAAATCAAAGAATCATTCTTTTGTTTCACCAAATACCTTTTTGAAACCAAAAAATGTTTCCTTTGGTCAGTAGGTTCAAATCAAACCATTTGCAAAAGATTTTATCCCCAAATTCATTTTTGAACAATTTTTATAATCTAAACAAGCATACAAATGTTTCTGCAAAAACAAACATTTTACCCGAGGCTTTTTACTAAACAAAAGGCATGGTTGGCTAGGGCTTGTTCCACTGATTCCATTGATATAAAGTTTGTAATTTTTGGACGTGTGGATCAAAAGTTACAAGGGTTTCAAATCTGCATCTAAATCTGATTTCAAATTTCTGTTTTAAACAAACTGGTGACACGCGTCTGTTTCCTATTCATCAAAAACGTTTCGGGTGGATCGACTAACACATACCGCAGGATTAAAAGGGGCATGTGCGGCTTAGATCGTCGCATACCCTTTCGTTTAAGTGAACCTAAACACAACCGCAGGATTCGCATCTAACGGCTCAAAGCATCTAGACCAAGGACGGGCGACGCTCGACGGCTGCGCGCGGCGGCGATGGTCAGACGGAGGCGGAGTTGACGCTATAGGAAGCGAGGGAGGAAAGGAATATGCTCACCGTGTTCGCAGACGCCTGGGGAAGCTCAACGTGGTCTTCTTGGGTCGAGGGGCGCTCGGGGTTGTCCTTAATCTTTCGCCGGAGTTCGTTCTAGCGACGGGCGTGCTCTGGTGCTGTCGAAGATGAACTTACTGAGCGCTCTAAGGAAAACGGAGAGCAGTGTTAGATGCGCGCGAGAGAGGAGCGTGTGAGAGCATCAACGAGAGGGAAAGGGGCGGACGGAAACTACCCGGGGTACTCGCCGAAGTTAAACCAGACGGTGGCGCTCTGTCGTGTTTGTTGTCGGCGTTCTAGGGCACGCGCGGACGAGTGGTTGGTGCTGGGAGATGCGTAGGGAGATGGGGATCATGCTCGGGTGGTCGAGGGGGCAAGGCGGTGGCTGGGCTCGCCGGAATCATCGCGGTTGTTCGTCGGAGACAGGGGTTGTCGCAAGCAATGCGAGCAGCCTGAGGGCAGAGAGGGGGCGGTGTCTGGGGGAAACGGAAGAGGGGAGGCAGGCGCCTTTACCTTGCGTGATGGCTGGGAGAATTAACGCGGCAATTAACGCGGATTGAAGGAGTTTTCAACGGCAGAAACGGCGACGTGGTTTGGGGGGAAGAAGAAGTCGCGGCGGGTGAGGAAGAATGCTCGGGTGTGGGGCCGTTTCGTCAACGGAGTGGGAGAGGTGAGTTGGGGTCCACAAGTCAGTGACCTAGTGGGTTGCTTTTGCGGTAAAGAAAACGTTTCAGGGGCGAGGGTATAGGTGGGCTGGACTGGGCTGTTTGGGCTGGCCGGGCTGGGTCGTCCAGATTCATATTTTTTTCCAGTTCTGAATCTTTTTCTTTTTCTGATTCTATTTTCTGTTTTGAAATTCAAACAAACCAATCAATCAACAAATCAAATCAAAACATTCACCAAACTTTTATTGAGTTTTGGTTCTGTTTAATCAACACCAACCAAAGTCCCAAAATAAAATAAAATAATTTTATTCTTTTTAGGATCTATTTAATAATTAAATAAAATAGACCTTAATTATTAATTCAAATAGGTTTTGATTTATTTAATAAAATCTCCATTTGAAATCCAAAATAGTACCAAAGCCAATCAGTAGGTTTTATTTGAAAACAATAAACACTTGGAAAACTTATTTAAAATAATTTAATAAGTTTTGATGTTTTAATTAAAATGGTAAAACCTTTTATTTAAATAAAATTGGATATTAAATCCTTATTATTTTATTTAAACAAACCTTTACTATTTTTATCAAAACAAAATGTTTTAATTCAAAATCTTGGCCAAGGTTTAATTTGGCTCTATAAAATAATCCTTATTTATAAATCTATCTTTTCTTTTGAAACCAAATCTTTTTATTAAAAGCTTCAAAATAGTAATTCCAAATATTTTAACTTTATTGTTTATTTATCTTTTCAAATCCCTTTAGGATTTTATTTGATCCAAATAGGTTTTGAAAGTTTCAAATTGGATTCAAAAAGTTTCTTCTCACCCTGAAAATCAACAAAGTTTTGTTTTATTCATTTATTTTTCACATTACAAGATTTGGAAAATCTTGGGATGTGACAGTGGTGCTGTGAGCTGGAAAAGTTCCAAGCAAGATACGAGGACCTCCTCTTCAATAGAAGCTGAATATATTGTTGCCTCAGAGGCCGTAAAGGAAGATGTTTGGATTAGGAATTTTCTGGTCGTTCTCGGTGTGGTTCAGGGCGCGTCCAATCCCTTGGACGTTTATTATGACAACAATGGTGCTATTGCACAATCCAAGGAACCTAGACAACACCAGAAGAACAAACATATCCGCATGCGTTATCATCAGATTCGTGAGTTCGTTGAGGATGGTAGTGTCATGATATGCAAAATACATACGGACTCAAATGTTGCTGATCCCTTGACTAAGCCTCTCCCGCAGCCCGTGCATGAAGCGCACACAAGAGCAATTGGTATTAGATACATTTTAGATTGACTCTAATGCAAGTGGGAGACTGAAGGAAATATGCCCTAGAGGCAATCATAGAGATGATTATATTTCATATGTATCCATGAGTTATTGTAATGTTCCTTGAATATCCATATCAGGCAACTTGTATTGATTGGCAATTATGTGAATTGTTTGTGAAACTCTTTACTTGTATGGTTATTTAATAGTTGTCCCTAGTCGAAGTTCATTTGAGGACACACGTGAATATTAGACTAGCACATCGATTGGTTGATGACTATGTTTCGCAAGTCATAGACATGGAGATGTCAAACCAATGATGTGGACACATGTTATGAACATGGGGTTGGACTGGCCCAACTTGAGACTAGCAATTAGTTGCAGCTCTCTCTCTACACATCATGTATGTTTTGTCCTTAGACCTGAGATTGTCGCATGTACTTGAGATGTGGATCGACCTACTTTGGGGCTATCAAACGCTACTCCGTAACTGGGTAGTCATAAAGGTAGCTTTCGGGTTTGTCCTGAAGCATGCTGCAAGGCATGGTCAATCTAGATGGGATTTGGCCCTCTCTACTTGAGAGAGATATCTCTGGGCCCCTCGAGTGATCGGATCCAGAAATGCATGGCTGTGCTACATAAGGTTAAGAGTTAACCTAGTAAAGGGATTCCGAATCACAGTATCGAGAAAGGGAGGTCATCTTGGAGCTAGACCAAATATCGTGAGGCAAATGGAAAGACATGTACTAAACCTTGTGATGGTTTGTCCGATATGATCTTTGTATGCGTTTAGGAGTTGGCACGTCTTGCTAGAGGCCGCTACCAACTATTGACAGAATAAGTATATTCATGTCATGTCTATACGTATATGAACCTATAGGGTCACACACTTAAGGGGCTGGAAGCCTAATGAGGATTGGATCTGAATTAGACCAGGCTTAGGCTACTAATGGGCTGCTAATGTAGAAGCCCACTAGGGACGCCTATATAAGAGAGGGTGGGGCGAGCTAACCAGGGTTAGACCTTAGACCATTCCACCCAGTCGCCACACCTCACACCTGTGTTGCACGCGCGGACCTACCAGTCCAGCGTCTGACGCTTCCACCCCGCACGTGTGGATACCTCGGAGGTGCTGCACCTGTGGCACTTGGATGAGCCGCGCAAGGGGAGCTGCTCATGGGACGAGAACAAGGAGGGGACGTGGAACGTCTGCACTGCCTCGACACGCTTTATCAATTCCGCAACTGCGCGTCTAGTGGTAATCCTGTGATCTATGACAACAGTAATCCTGGTTTACGCGGTAGAAAATTTTGATTTGCGCTAGTGTAGCCCACCCGTATCCCTACAGAATTATGTAAGCCAATTCCCCACTCATCCACTATTGAGGTACACTCTCTCCAACACTTTGATGAAGGTGATATTCCTTATGGTAAGCCTCCTGATCAATGTTTAGAGGAACTAGACACTTTTATTGTTAAACAAGGGTATTTTAATAAACAAGTTCAGAATCATTTGTTGGAAAACTCTAGAGCTATCCATGAGTTGAAAGATATTGTGGAAAGAACTTCTAATGACATTAAAATGCTTTGTAAACACTTTCAAATGGTTCAAACCCAACTTGATCAACTTGCTAAGGTACAAAAGGATATGCTAGTTAATGCTTCAGGAAATAAACATGCTTATGGAATTAGAACTAGGAGTGGTGCAGCTACTCAAGATCCTTTATATCCTGAAGGACACCCTAAAAGAATAGAGCAGGATTCCCAACAAGGTGAAGATAGTGGTAGTCCTCATAAGATAAACAAAAAGAAACATAAGATAGTTGAGGAACCACTTGAACCTGTTGTAGATCCTAATAGTATATCTGTCTCTGATGCTGAAACTAAGAGTGGTAATGATAATAATGATGCTCCTGATAAGGAGGAAGTTGAGGAAGAACCTGAGAAGCACACTAAGAACACTAAGTACACAAAAAGTAAGATTTTATTGCTAATAAACATGGTAAAGAGAGAGAACCTTGGGTGCAGAAACCCATGCCTTTTCCAGCTAAGAAACACAAGTCAAAGGAGGAAGAACACTACAACAAGTTTTGTGAGTGGATGAAACCTTTATTCTTGCAAATTCCTTTGACTGATGCTATTAAGTTGCCTCCTTATTCAAAGTATATGAAGGATATTGTCTCTAATAAAAGGAAGATTCCTAATGAAGAGATTTCTACTCTACTTGCTAATTATTCCTTCAATGGTAAGTTTCCAAAGAAACTTGGTGATCCAGGTATACCAACTATTCCTTGCTCCATTAAGAATAATTATGTTAGAACTGCTTTGTGTGATTTGGGAGCTAGAGTTAGTGCTATGCCTTTTTCTCTCTATAAGAGACTCCAACTAGAAAAGTTGATACCAACTGATATTTCTTTGCAAATGGCTGATAAGTCAACTACTATTCCTGTTGGTATATGTGAGGATGTTCATGTTCAAGTTGCTCATAATTGCATGGTCTTAACTAATTTTGTTGTGCTTGAAATGCCTGAAGATGATAATATGTCTATTATTCTTGGGAGACCTTTTCTTAATACTGCAGGTACTGTCATCAATTGCAATCAAGGAAAAGTAACATTCAATATTAGTGACAAAGAGAACACTGTCTATTTCCCCAAGAAGGTTGTTTAAAGCTATTGCCTGAATTCCATTGAAAATATTGAGGGCATCAAGGTTGGAGAAATATATTGTCCCATTCCACAAGAAAATTTTGAAACTATTATGATTGAGACCATTGCTATGAAGTATGAGGTAACATAATCACCTTGTGGAATGCAAAGTTTTGTTTCATATAAGATTGTTTTGGTAACAAGACTTGATCAACCTTGTTAACAAAAGGATTTTAATGAACAAAATAATGTTTTCACAGTGGTTATGCTTGCTCACTTTTATTTTTCTCCTTTCCAATCTTTGCTCTTCGCCGTGCCTAACTTAAAGGCGTTAAAGAAAAGTACTTGTTGGGAGATAACCCAAGAGTTTCCTTTAGTCGTGGAAGTTATTATTTCAGTAATGACCTCTCCTTATCCTTTTTGTTTGCTTTTTGTGCCAAGAATGACCTCTAATGAGAGGGAAGCAAGATTTGGGGAGTTGCTGTCCCGAAACAGATTTTTGTCCTCCACCATAAAAATTCGTGAGGAGTCTATGTAAGTCGGATTGAGATGAAAATTTACTAATAAATCCCCCATTTTGTTAGCTAACTTTCGGTTAGTTCAACAATTTTTGATTTGAGCAACAGAAGGTCTTCGAAAAAATCGGTTTCTACCCGCTGGTCTATTTTGACAGATTTCTGCCATTATTTGCATTTGCTTCTTATTGATTCCTTTTCGGGTTCTTTTTGGGAAATTGAGATTTTTGAAGGAGTTGCTACAGTATCTTGTGTTTTTAATGAAAAGTCTTGCTATTCCAAAGCTTTGCTAGAGGTCTAATATCTTTTGAATAAACTAATGTTGCTAATGAAGATTGTGTGAAGTTTTGTACGAAAGAAAAATTTTAGGCGTAGAGAGAGGATGATGTAATGAGATGAAGAATGGAAAAAAGCTCAAGCTTGGGGGGAGCCACTCCGTGTCACCCCAAGAATTACTCAAGAGGTACAAGCATCAAAGCTTGGGGGTGCCCAAGGTATCCCCTTCTTTATCAATAAAAATCTCAGGTCTTTCTAGACACTTCGTTTTTATTGTTTCATGCACAGTTGTGTTGTTCTTGGAGCGTCTTAGTTTTTGTTTTTGGTTTTCTTTTGCTTCGTTTGGTTTTGCGTTGGTTGCCTTCTAAAAAAAATCGAAAACACCAAAAATATTTGTTCTTCTTTTTTGGTTTTGTGAGTTCTTTGCAGGGTTCAGCCGTCCTCAGTGGATTTTGGTTTCATGTTAATTATTCAAGTCACACAAGTGAAGGGCAATAATGAAGATTAAGACAACTCAAGGTGTGGTAAGAGGCAGGTAACAAACTCTATTTGTTTCATTTTTGTACATATACTCATCATTGTGAGCATGCTTAGCCTGTTTGTGTAAGGTGTATGTCATTATGGATGCTTAGTAGTTCTTGCTTGTCTATGATTAGCTCCAGATTGCTAATAGTTTGTAGCATGTCATATGAATGTTTGCTTGCATTGTTTTATTCATACTTTGGTATGACATTATGGTATCCTCCTCTGACTATTCATGTGAATCGACTTGGCACATGTTCACGCATGCATATGACTAATCAATAGTCAATAAGCCTTAATGATTTATTTTTCCTCAGAGTTCTTGTATCACTTTCATGCCATAATTAGTCCTGTTTTGTTGCAAGCATGATTCTGACAGCTATTGCTCTCTCGTTTGTCGCTCCCTCTCTATTGCAAGCCTTCACTTGCACTGAGTATGTGCTCTACCTGTGCTTCCAACTCCCCAAAACCAATATTGCCAGCTGTGTCCACCATACCTACCTATTAGCATCATTTGCTACTTCAGTGCATATTTTATATATGCCGTGTTTTCTTCCAAAATAAAATGTTTGTCTGTTTTGAGAAAGTTAGTTAGTAAAGCTCTCACGAACTTGATGGCACACTTTATTCCTTGCGCTTAATAATCCTGAACCATTGTGACTAGTCCATGAAAGTTATATGCTTGCTTATTATAAACTGGGAGTCAGCAGAACCATGCTATCACGGGGAACGCTTTCAACACCTGTTGGATATCTCATCCAGATGATTCTTTGCTCTTTTGTTTACGGATGTCGACGATGTGAAATAAAAGGGGAGGTTGTGAGTTCATGGAGTTTATACATTGTGTTAGAGAAACGCCTGGGATGCTAGCCTAAGCCATGCTTAATCGTGGTGGAAACTTGCAGCATCACCTTAATGAGCATCTATGAAGCGTCCTCAATAAAAATTTATGCATATGGTAAATAAAAAGATTGTTGAGATGCTCATTGTCTGCTTGCCTTGTCATTTTGGTTATGGGAAAGCTCATGTAACATGTGCAAGGGGTACCCCGTTGGCGGTTCTCGATGATATGCATGTATTTAGAATGACAAGAACTTTCAGGTGACCAAAGTTGAGTAGCATGCGGAGCGACCCTCGTACTCAAGGGACTTGGGATTTCCAGTATATGGTCTGTCAAGCATATGATTCAGAGTGGACCTCACATTCACCTTAACCACATGAAGATGCCTATCATAGGGGCAATGTGAGCTTAAAGCTAATGAGTACCTTCCTTTTAGCATTAGGAAGCCTTTCAAACCTTCACAAAACCGTTTTCACAACCTAGTTGAGTCACCACTTATTCTATGAGCACCTTCTTGAGAGCATAATTGTCATTTTTGTGTTTGTTCCAAAACTTGGTTAATTATGTCATGACTTTGATGCTTGTATCTCTGATATCTTTATCTCTAGTCTTCATATGAACTTCAGAGGTGCCTCAACATTTATATTGTGCTCTTCAAACAAAGGCAAGCGAGATACCACTCTATCATACCTTATTATGAGCATTGCAATGTTGCTTATGTTTATGTTTCATGCTACTTATTATTATTGAGTTGGTTTCTCTTCGTAGCTTGCAATGACTATTGAGTAGACTTAGTTGCATACTCCTTATTATGAATTGTCTAAGCATCTACTCCTGTTCTTAGAATATATACATCATATGAAGCAAAGTGTTCGTGAAAGTTCTTTTATCGCACTCAGTTTTCAACTGAATTGCTTGAGGACAAGCAATAAGCTAAGCTTGGGGGGAGTTGATACGTCCAAAACGTATCTACTTTCTCGAACACTTTGCTATTGTTTCTTCTCTAAACTTGTGTGATTTGGATACAACTAACACGGACTGACGATGTTTTTAGCAGAATTACATTGGTGTCTTGTTTTTGTGCAGAAAATGAATTATCAGGAAAAATCCCGGAAAATATGCCAAAAACTATTTCTCACCAGAAGACCCATGGATCCAGAAGGGGAGACAGAGGGGAGGCCTGGGGGCCCAGACCCACCCCAAGCATGGGCCCACTGACCCCGCGCCTAGGGGAGGTCTAGCCACCCCAGGCAGCTCCTCGGCCTCCCTCTGCGCCTATAAGTTGCCTTCTGACCTAAAAACAGAGGGGGGTTCAATAGTTTTCCAGAAAGAGTTCCTCTCCACCGCCACCACCAGAAACCAAGATTCGGATCCAGAAACTCCGTTCTGGCACCCTACCGGGACGGGGAATTTGGAGAGGATCATCGCCATCGTCATCACCAATGCATCTCCATCAACCACCGATGTTTCCCTCATCCATGAGTGAGTAATCCCCCGACGTAGGCTTGGGGATGATAGGGATTGGATGAGTTCTATCATGTAATCGGATAAGATTGTTAGGGCATAGTGCCTAGTATCTCTATTAGTGTTATTTGACTTTGTTGCAACTTGTTGTGCTTAATGCTTGTCATTAGGGCCCGAGTGCCATGATCTCAGATCTGAACTTATTATTGAATCATTATGATAGTATTGTTTGTGATCTTATCTGCAAGTTGTGTACACATATCATTGTTCGGATCCAAAGGCCCCGAAGTGACAATAATTGGGACAACCGGAGGGGATAGCTGTGGTGTGAGGATCACATGTGTTCATGGAGTGTTAATGCTTTGCTCCGGTGCTCTATTAAAAGGAGCACCTTAATTGCCAGTAGTTCCCTAGAGGCCCCGCTGCCATGGGCTGGCTGGACAGAAGATGTTGTGCGAGTTCTCATTGCGAGAACATATGACTATATTTGGAGCACATGCCTAGGATTATTTAGTACTTGGATGCTTGTTATTATTTATCTGCAATGCCCTAGATCTTGAAGTTACATGTTTAGACTCGTCCATGCAACGCCCGTCCATCCATCCCTATGCCTACCGCACTCGAATCCTACCGTTACCGTTACCGTGACTATGGCTACTGTTTCACTGTTCCTGTTGTTGTTGCTTTGCTATTGCTACTACCAAACTGTTGCTACTGATAAACTTCTATGAGCAAGAACTATTTCCAGGTGGAGCTGAACTGACAACTCAGTTGTTAAGGCTTGCAAGTATTCTTTGTCTCCCCTTGTGTCGAATCAATAAATTGGGTAATACTGCCCGCGAAGACTGTTGCGATCCCCTATACTTGTGGGTCATCACTGACCAGGGTGGCCCACCAACGGGTTAGAGCTTTGCTTCATGGGCGACCTAGTCAGAGAAAGAGGAGGAGCCAGTTCTGGCTACGACAAGGCCTAGAAGATTTACCGACTCAGGCCTATAGTATTACTTGTAGTCCAAGCTGTACATAGTTACCGACTCTATAACATAGCCGGATAGGTCTCTCCTGTAACCCTAGGCCCCGGTGACTATATAAACTGGCCCTATGGGAGCCTTTGGGCAACCAATCAATCGTAACACCACAATCAACTTGCACAGGCGAACCTCTCTTGTAATCCATTGTAACATCCAGCTTATGCCGACATATTACTGGGTTGCTAGCAAGAGTAGGATCCGATCACCACAGTCGGATCTAAACGTGGGTAAACTTGTGCTCATCGCTCCTAGAACATCTGACGTCTCATACCCCATCCTTCCAACACCACTAGGACCCCCTATGGCGTACTTGTCAACAATCCGACGACAACATGCAGTTATGTGTATGCTTCTTACCTATAAGCTTGCACTGTTGTGGATCAGCACAAGTAGTTACAGTTCTTTTACTTCTTCCTTTCTACCTCCTCTGGTGAAACATGCCCCTCTTACTGCCAATAATGTAGGACTGAGGCTACACATCTGATAAGAACAGGTACTATTGATTTGGTGAAATTTGCCCCTTCTGATTTCAGCTTGATGAGTTAGACATAACAGTTCTATGTCAAATCAGAGAGCAAAAGTTTAACCACTAACCCCTTTCTTATTTGTCTTTCTAATTATTTTATTTTTGTTTGTTTGCAGGTATAAAATCAGGAAGGGAATCTTCAGGACATGAAGATTTAGATTAGAACTACTTCTATTATTTTTGTAATTCTACTTATTTTGTAAAGTGTATCATATAATTTTTCCTCGTAATAAAATTTATAATATTTTCTTATTGTTGTAATTTCCGTTTTTTGAACATTGTAAAGACAATGCCATCTATATTTTCTTGCAATCAATAATTCTTTTATTTATTTCATTAATGTAATTCCTTTTTCTGTTTATTTATAATTTATATCCATTACATGTTTATATCTTGTTTATAATTACTAATTCAATTCTTATTTATTGTTGTAATTATTTTTCCTTTTATATTTAAATTTTATTTATCTTTTCTATTTGAATATCTATAAAATATAGTATGTGTTCCAATAACTTTATCATGTGACTTTATTCGAGAAGTAACATTCCATTTCTCTTAAGTGTTTAAATATTCCATAATTCAATTTGTGGATTTTTATAAATTCATTTGAATTCAAATTTGAAATTAAATTTATGTTTGAATATCTTCCCCCCTTAATAAAGAATTCTACAAAGGTCATGTCAAAATCTATCACAATTGTGCTAACGCTTCCATCGGAACAAAAGAGACCTCGATCACTCTGTAGCTTCTTTAATTTTGCGCGAAAATTCCCTAGATTGCACAAACATGTGTTCACTCTATTTCTAGGTGCTAATCCTATGTTACGGACTCTCCCCCTTAAAATAAACTGCATCCTCGAAGTTTGTATACTCTCACATTTCAGAATGAGGAATTAACTTGTATTGATCACGACAGTTCTCAATTCCATGATAACCTCAAATGGGAATAATTGTAGTTTCCCATATCCAAATATTTTCCTTGATTTCTCATCATACTTGAAAATTTCCAACTTGTTGTCTCCAATACCCCAAAGTTCCTTTTACTACCATCCCTTAGGGACAATTCCTTATAAAATCCTTAAATTGGGGTCTCTTCTTTAGTTCATTTTCCTGATTAGGTATCCTAATCCAACTCCTTTACTTGATCATTAAGCTTCCTTATAATACTAAGTAAGGTCTAGTAAGTCTCACTAAACAGGGTTTTAAATTTTATTAGACAACAATTGTGGCCAAAAGACTAATCTTTGATTTATCATTGTATGGTTTATACCGTTAGTCCTTTCGAAGATTGGTTTTGAACACATTTAGTCCATACCCATCGGAATTTATTGTTCCTCTACACATGTCCAATTGGAATTGCTTTATTCCCTCTTAAGGACTACCTAAGAGTTGTTTCCTTTAGAATTAGTCTATCTGATTAATATCTTTTATCACCTTTAAGTTTTTTACCTTATCAATCTTTAAATAATCTTTTGTTATTACCTTAAGTACTTCTTCAATTTCCATTTATTAATTTCCTTAATGTTTAAGCACTACTATTTTGAAGTAAACTTTGATCTTTCATCCTGACATATTTCTGAAAATACTTTTATAATGATGACTTCTTTTAACCTTATTAAAATAAGGCTAAATGTTGTCATAGTTTAATACTTCATTTACTGTTTACTCTCCCCCTTTGGGATTTCTAATGGTCTCTAAACTGCCTTTATGGTATTGGCTTTATAACTATGATACTGGTCTCTATCCAACTAATACTCTACTTGTTTAAGGTTTTACGAAAGAACTTACAGTATACCCACACAATTGTGGATCTACGAAGTAGATCTTTCAAAATTATTTGTCTTACTTACTATTTGGACATCTCTTTTTTGGTAGGTCTGATTTCGTGAAGCGTCTTGGAAAACGATCGCTTTAATTTTTATATTCCTTTATGTCTTTCTTAACTTAGGCCAAGTTTTATGCTCTTTATGATATAATAAGATGATCTGGTTAACTAAGTCAACCAAATACCAGCTCCGGACCAAATACCAGTTGCAGACCATTCTAGGGTGTATGTATTACCCTACGGGTTTTCGACGTACCACTGGCATTCTCTCTGAATTGTCAGAGATTGAATACCAATTTGGTTCCAAAGCTTACTTATTTGCACTTTTTCATGATACTTCCATGAACTTGGTACAACTACTTCATTAACTTCTTAGCAACATCACCTACTTTGGTTGAACTAAAGTTCATCACTTCTTGTTGCTCCATACATTTTCTACACTAATCTTCCTTCTTATAGCTAACTAATAATGATTTGAACTTGATCCATCCTACAAATTGTGTTGATACTCCTTATACTTGGCTTCACTCTTCATGTAAGTCTTCATCTTGATATTTGGAACTCGTCACTCCATTACATGATTTCCCTTTTTCTATCTAGGTCTATAACATCAAGTAATAACTGGATGTTGCAACATGCATTTGCACACCAAGTCAAACTTCATGTACAGATCTAGTCAATCAAGAAGATCCAAGAAAAACCAATAAATCCAAATGTGGTACATATAACAAACTCTAAGCCCGGAATATAGTAGTTGTGTAGTATATTACACCTCCTCATATAGGTTTACATCGTGATACTTAGCACTTAGGGTTAAACTAATTTTTGCCTCAACATTTACCCAGATTGCCCAATTGCAAATAGGATACCTTTAAGCAAAGTGGTCTCGAATTTGTTACACCAACTCATTATTTTTCTTTTGGAGTGACTATCTATATCCAACCTTTCTTTATTTAGTAAACTAACCTCACATGATCTCTCTAAAAGTCTAACAATATTCTATTTACTAACCTTTAATCAAGGATTATTGGAGATTTATGACACCTATGACTTCTTTCATAGTTCGACCATGTTATTTTCTTACTTCTACTTCGAGATGATTTAGTAAACACTTGTCATATTTATACTTATATCATGGTTTCAGAGCTAATCTCACCATGTTCTTATTATGTTTTACCTATTAATCATGAGTAAGAGCTAATCTCACCATGATGACTTTAATTCTTATTGTATTATCATTGATCTTTAACATAATTTCACTCCTTCACGTAGAATTCTCAAATGAATCCCACATGATTTACTACCCATTATATGCTCTAATGGTCTTTATTATGTTATATATTATTATCAACTAACAATGAGATTCCATTGACATAATTGAATTTTATGGTTAGATTACACCATTTGAACTACTTCAAAAGATATCCTACATTAGATCCAACACTACTGCGACCAATTGGCTTTCCTACAGTATCTTGGTGGGTTCTATCTCCTTCGGAAGACACAAAATAGCACTTCACTGAGAGAAGATGGATAACTACTCCTAAGAAAGATGAGTGAAGCATCTCGTGACAAAGTTATCCTCAAGTGGATACTCATCATAAGTTATAAGAATATTCGGTTAAGATAAGATGGCTCCTATAGTCACTATCCAACCTACAGATCTTCCTAAAAGGGTTTTAATCCTAAGGTCAAAGCATATGCTCTGATACCAATTGCGGTGACCCAGCATACCACTGCATGATATAGTACACTATAGTCGTTGACATAACACCAATGAAACACCGTTCACTAGTATTACATCCCTTATAGTGGTACAATAGAAACATAGCAGGTCCAAGACATGACTATAGGTTACAACTCGATTCTTTACAAAAGATCTAGAGAACACTCTAGGTTAAAGAGAGAGAAAGAAACTTCTTACAAAGAAGAACCAAAAATAATCAACTCATAACTATCATACTAATATACTACTATTTAAACGATTGGGCTTGCATTGCTGCTATTGCAATACTCTATAGAAGTAGGTTCTATGAATAGAGATTATATTCCTATCTAATCAGCAACTTCGTCTTCACTTTAGTTGATGTATATGTTGACTTCATTAAAGAACTTGAGTTGTTGTTGATGATTTCCTTGAGCATAAGTTGATGTAGACATCGTCTATATTGGCTTCAGAATCTAGCAAGGGTTAAGAAGATACGTTGAGTACGAGCGTACTCAGCAAGTTCACTAAAAAGGAGTGTTTGATGCACTAGCTATAGCCACAGACCATAGGTCATAGGCAATGTAGGTTTTCATAAACATTTCTTCAAAGGTTGCTTTTATTCTAAAAAGCTATGTATGTCAGCCTTCACAACTAGAACTTTCGTGGAGTTCCTTTCCTGCAGCGTTCGCAGCTCCTTCCCGGAACAGGGAGTAACAAGTTACAGTTCTTACACTCTGCAGAGGTGTGTTACTTTACCCATGAGAGACCTTAGCTTTGTTGCACATCCGAGTTGCATTCTCGTCCACACTTCCTTGGTGTGGGACCCATACTAAGATCCAAGCCAATCGCTGTCCTTCTCCGCGACCCCGCATACAGCGCAATTGTTGTATGCCCAGATTCAAGGTAGACTTTTCCCCGTATAAAATGGCTATACCTTAGTCTAATACACACAACAACCATTAACACTAGAAATCTGTCTTTTGTAAGCCCAGATCCATGGTAGACTTTTCCCTGTATACATGGTTATACCCACGATCTGCAACTTACAAAAAGCCTAGAATAGTGTTCGAGGCATGCGAAAGGGAGCCGATCCAACTGAATTCTCTGTCCCACTCCAATTCTCATGGTTAATGTGTAATATACGTCACGATAATCACTGGCGACATTTGTTGTTAAGTCCTAGATGATATATTCATGTGCAATGGTATTCCAACTGCCAGAGTTAATAGATTAGCTGATCACCCTGGATCAGTAACCAATAGTTCACATTATCATCAAAAATAGTGTTTTCTGACCTTTTTGAAATGCAGGTGATGAAAACACTAGATTTGTAAATACTTTACAGAAAATAACCAAAGGACATGAGCAAGTGCGAACTTACCTTTTGTGATTGCAGGATTATGCACTCACAGTCTTCGAGACAATAGAAGATCTAATATCTGAAAATGGCATCATTGGTCCAGTAAGGACTAATGTTTAAAGAAGCAACATGCTATTATGCATAAGTAATGCTATGAATTTTATAGAACTCCAAAAGTGAATCCCAAATAGTATAGGTGAGTTGAACTTGGGGGATTTCTTTAAGAGTTTATTTATCATCAATTTTTCACTTTGCAATCAAATGCATTTACATGAAACTTAAGTCTTAGCATGCAAGGTATAAAAACAAAATACAAATTAATTTATAATTGAGGTTAACTACCATTTGGTAGCTAGGATGAAAGTCCATGTGTTAAGTTGTTAAGGGTTGAAAGTACTATCATATAGTTGTTGTTTGAAGTGGCAAAAAGAATAACATTTGAAGAAACTAGTGTTTAGGTTAGGTTAATTAACCTTGAAGGTTACTAGGGTTTGCATTAGGGTCTGTTTGATGGTTACAAATGATGTTGAGTTATTATACTTTAATTGGTTGTATAGCTGACCACAGTTAACTATAAAAACATGAATAAACTTCAAATAAGATGTTTATGGTTGTTTAGACCAAAGTTTAACTATAAAACTAGAAGCGAACTTTAAAGTATAATGTGTTTAGATCATCATCAACTTTTAGGATTCTGAAAAGTATATTTATGAGTGTGGGATAATTCATCTTTAATTAAAGTGAATGATGAGTTTAAGACTTAATGTGTTATTATGAAAATAACTTGTATCTTATTAATGGAAGTATAATTATCTGATCTTAATATGCTGTTAAGATTTGAGGTCATGTTAATAATGATTTAAGAGATAAAGATTACCCACCATATTATATATGAGTGCTACACGTTATCAATTTAAAAGTGTTGGGTTTTAATTTGTTTTTGAGGTTTTAAAAGAGTTTATTAAAATTCATAGTTTACACTTAAATTTTATTATGAATCCTAATTATGATTTTGGACTTTAGGACTTAGATTTAAAGGATTTAGTATTTATAAATAAATGAATTATTTCTTACTTAGGAAATAATTTTAAGGATTTATCAAAATGGTTATCTTATTTTAGTAAAATAGGTAAATGAAATTTTATTACCTAAAAAACTTAAAATGTCTTGGAATATTATAATTAGTATTTCTCTAGTAAATTATATTTATTTAGGATCTTGGAAATGAATTTTATTTATTTTTAATTATTATTATTACTTTTATAAAATTCCCCAAGGTTTAGATGTACTTAATTAATTGATTTAAGTTTTATTTGTAAAAAATTAAGTTAATAATTTTATAAAATGGTAGATTGGTTTTAATACACAAAAATAATTTCTAATTAATTTTTAAGATTTTTCCTTATTTTATGAATTTTCACTTAGCATTCAATGGTGTTAATATTTATTTTTATTTTATTTAACTTAAACAAGTAATGTTATTTCTTCCTAGATATATATTATTTTTCTGATTATTTTGATAGAGTATATGTATTTTTTAAGATTTTTATTTATTCTTCGACAACTAATATCATATTGACGTTATTTTGGTAGTTCACATTTCCTTTTTATTTTTTACTTATTTCCTTGGTATTCATATTTAGGTAAGACCTTGGGCCCACCAGTTAGCTGGCCCATGGTTGGGCTAGACCAACCCGGTTAGTGGACCGAGCCGGTCCAACCGACCCACTCGATCCAGTTCATCTCCCCCATGTGAACTACCTTGCTCTCTTGCGCCTGGGACGGCTCGACGCCGGTGTCGCTCGATTTCGGCGAGCACAGCCCGTAGTGGCCGCCGCCGCCGATCGTATTCGACGTGCCCTGTCGAGATCTACCTATTGATGAGTGCAGCAGCACTTCGTTGGGAGACCCAAGCGGAAGGTATGATGCGGTACACCAGGAAAGTTTTCCCTCAGTAAGAAGCCGAGGTTATCGGACCAGTAGGAGGAAGGAAACGTCCCAAAGGTGTTGCAAGCAACATGGAAACCTGCACAACACAAACTCAAGACTTTCTCCCAACTAACAGTGAGGTTGTCAATCTCACCGGTTGCTGTAACAAAGGATTAATTGTATGGTGTGGAAGGTAATGATGGTTTGCAGCAAGTAAACAGTAATAGTGGAAGATGTATCAATGGTAAATATTGGACCGGGGTCCATAGTTCACTAGAGGTGATCTCCTTAGATAAAAAAACATGCCATGAAGGGTAAACAAATTACAGCAGGGCAATTGACAAGACTGAGCAAGGCATAACAATGCAATACTAGACACAAAGATCCTATGAGATTTGATTGGGCAATACAAAAATATACATAGACCGCCATCCAACTGCATCTATGACTAGAAATCCACCTTCAGGTTATCATCTGAACCCGCTCCGGTATTAAGTTGCAAGCAACAAACAACTGCTTTAAGCAAAGTGTGTAAGGTAAACAATCCACTTGTTCCATGAACAAGAGACCGTTGTTTTCTCCCTAGTGGCAACAGCACATCTACAACCGTAGAGATTTCTATCACTTCCCTTGATTAAGTATAGGCATGAACCCACTATCGAGCATAAATACCCCCTCTTGGAGTCACTAGCAACTACTCGGCCAAGATAGCTACTAACAACGAAGATCATGCAAGATCACAAACAACACAGACATGATAGAATCAAATAGACAAAACCATTAATCAATCTGACATAGTAATCTCAATATCCATTAGATCCCCGCAAACACAACATGCATGATCACAAATAGATGAGATCTTGATCATGAACGGAGCTCACAAGATCTATACATGAAAGCACAAAGGAGGAGATACAACCATCTAGCTACTACATGGACCCGTAGTCCAAAGTGGAACTACTCACGCTTCATACCGGAGAAGAAGGCCTCCGGGATGATCTTCCCTCCGGTAGGGTGCCGGGAAAAGCTTCAGATCACCCTGATCTAGGGACGATGGTGGCGGCGGATACAGGCGGTTTCGTGGAAGATTGATCGGGTGTTTAGGGTTTTGGCATCGAGGGGACTTTATAGGCGAAGAGGCGAGGCAGGGGGCCACCAGGGCGGCTGCACCCCCAGGCGCGGCTAGCCCTAGCCCGCGCCGCCAGGGGGTGTGGCCCCCTGGTGCCTCCCCTCAGTCTCGTACTCTGGCTCCGTGTTCCCCATGGTAAAATATTGACTTTGGCTTTTGTCCCGTCCAATTCCGAGAATATTGATTTTCTGCCTTTCTAGAACCAAAAACAGAAGAAAACTGGCAACTGTCACTGTGGCAACTTGTTAATAGGTTAGTACCAGAAAACATATAAAAACACCTCAAAGTGTAGACAAAGCAAAGTAGATACTAAACAAGCATGGAACATCAAAAATTATAGATACGTTTCCGACGTATCAAGCATCCCCAAGCTTAACTCCTGCTCGTCCTCGAGTAGGTAAGTGATAAAAGAATAATTTTTGAGGTGAAATGCACCATCAAAACCAAGATCAAACCATTTGCAAGCATTGAAAGCTGGGAACAAAGAAATCTAAACATGTGCATGAAACATGGAGTTCTAACAGTAAGACAAAGTAACTATGCATGCAACATGAAAGGCTACAAACAAAGATCATGAATAACATGCATAGTGGCATTCAGCTTGTCCCTCGTGGAGTAGCAAATAGATGCATAGGACACCTTCAAATCTCATAAGAGTGACTAGATACACATAGCACAAGAACAAGTAATATCAACAATAGGCATCAACCAATAAGTTTTGGGATAGTGCACATAGAACTAAGAATGGAAACTATGCTCTCATAACTGGTGCCTAGAGGTAGAAGGTGGATACTCAATATAATGGTGGAAGAAAATCCCTTCATAAAGGGAAGCATGGATTTCAAGTTTCAAAACGAGATTCCAAAAATTATGGTACTTGTTAGCTTTCAGCCCTCATTGCCCCTATCATAAGCATCTTGAAGTGATTAAGGTTAAAGTGAACAAACTGTGGAGCATATGCTTTACAAAGTATAAGTTGGCAATCTAATGTCCCTTGAATATGAGGGCCGCACCTCATGCTACTCAACTTCAGTCACTTGTAAGTTCTTGTCATAGTAAGTACATGCGTATCATAGAGAACCGCCAACAGGGTACCCCTTGCACATGGTACAGGAGCTATCCCATAACCAAAATGATAAGGCAAGCAGACAATGAGCATCTCAGCGATCTTTTTATTTGCTATTTGCATAGGTTTTTATTAAGGATGCTTCACAGATGACTCATTATGGTGATGCTGCAAGTTTCCACCATGATTAGGCATGGCTTAGGCTAGCGGCCTGTAACATCCCAAAAATATCAAACTTAGATCATCAAAACACTAATCATCAAGATTAGGGTCAACAAAAACTTTTCTAAATGAATTCATGAATGCATGTATATGTGTATGCATGAATTTTGAATTTCTTTAAAAACCACCTTGTTTGTGTGAACCATTGCTTGTAAAATGTTTCTTAGGTGAAAATAACATCATCTAAAACATTTCCCACATTTTTCCTAAAGACAAGTAAATCAAAACAAATATATTAAGGGAATGGTCATTTTGACCAATTTAACTCCCATGCCTACTTTGGCTGTCTCAAACTTTCAAAACCTAACAGAAACTTTTCTGGATCTTTGCACCCCTTGAATGTACTCATAACAGAGTATCAAGTCCCACTTTGTGATCATCCAGAAACTTTCAAATGCATAGTTTAAATGACAATTCAAAATTGAATCTTCTTCATATGGGAAGATCCCACTTTTTCAAAACCCACTCAAACAAGCTCAATTTTCAAAACCCAAGCATCTGCAGACTCACCAGAACCAATCTAGCAAACGCACCAAAATTCATTTCAAAATTCAAAACTTGAGTTCATGCGGCCATTTCATCAAACAGGTTGCAGACACAAATCAAACAAAACCACAAACACTATAGTGTGCAGTGTTTTGAGCCTAACTTGTTCCCTAGTTAGCTCACACACAACCCAGTAGATCATCTAGAAAGGTTAGCCCAACACTAGCACCCCTGTGAGCTTGCCATTTCCATTAATGGTGAACAGCCGAGCAACCCCATGTCACCCCATTGTGGACAGCAAGCTAGGAGCAGCAGCAAGCCTAGCCAGCATGTATGGGAGGCAGCCCACCGTCCACCGCCACTGCCTGTCCCAGACGCGAGCGTTGCCAAGCCCTGGACCACGCGCACGAGACACGCCCAGACCATGCCGAGCGTGCGCTAGAGCGCCACCCTCGACCAGCATCCACAGACCGCGCGCTGCCCTCACCGCGCGCACACACGATCACCACCGACCCAGGACACCGCCAGACACCCCCGTTTGCTGCCCCGTGCCATATAGCCACCGCCCACCGTCGAAGACGCCGCCTCTGCCGCGCAGAGTGCCGCCCGTTCTAGACCAAACCACACCGCCCCATGCCTTGCGATCATGTCGTTGAGCATCGCCAGGAGACACAGCACCGTCCCCTACCCTTTCCCATGCCATTAGCTGCCTGTAACGTCGCCCCCGACGAGCTCACCTTGCGCCCCGACGGTCCCCTCGCTCGACTATAAATAGAGGCCACCCCCGCACGATTTCTTCACACCATCTCACTCCCCTCTCCCCACTAACCATGCCACACCATTCTCAGAGCAAGGCGAGCACCACCCCGCCGGAATTTCACCGGAGCCCGCCGCCTCTGGAGAAGAAGGGAGCCAGCGATTGGAGCCGCCCCAGGAGAAGCCACCGGTACCAGGAGGATCGCCGTCGTCGACTTCGTCGTTCGCCCGCCTCGCCGACCCTCGCTCGTACCCCGGTGAGCCCCTAGCACCCCCCACTGGCCGCGCTAGGTTTCGTTCTCGCCGGAGCTGTCTCGCGTCGACGATGACCCGCAGCCGTTGGATTAGAACTAGATCGAACGATCCACATCACCCCATACCGCTTCGCCCAGCCCCGTGTCACTGACGAGTGGGGACACCCACTTACGCAGCCCGCGGGAGCACTGCGCTTAGCAGGCCGGCCCGTTTTCCCGCGTAGCCCAGCAATTCAAATTAAACCTTTTTCTTTTTTAATTCAAACACACTTCTGTACCCAACTTCAAAAATCAACCTAGATCGATTCAGTGCACCAAATTGGATGAAACCAATTTTGTTGGAAAGGTCTGTGAATGCTTAATCCAAGCCCGTTGGATTCAAGTCATTTGGATCTGTAGATCACCCATAGCAAACATTTCTGCATTCAAACATTTTTCAAATTTAAACCATAAAAGCTTTTGAGTTGTTTCCAACGCTCAAAATTCACATTTAACCATACCTTTCAGAATATATAAAAATATATAGGTTTACTTGCAGAAATAATGTTCAAGTAATAAAAGAATGCTTCATAAGCATTTCTAGTCACCTTAGTTAATTAAAATAAAAGGGTAAAACCTTATTAAATTGTGACACCACTTTAAATCACATTCCCATGGACTACAATATGTGGTAATGACATGTGTCAACATGATCCCATGTTTAGTTTGGAGAATATTAAATCTTAAGTAGTTTTTCAATGAGTAGAAATTACTTTTCTAAAATAAAAAGATTTAAACCAAGCCTTAACCTTGTAATGTTAGAGATGATGCTAGATCATCTATAGGACCCTTGTGTGTGATGATTGCAAGTAGTTAAGTATTGTTTGGTGATTGTGTACCTCGTATTTATTCATAGACGCTAGTACCGACCAAGGATACGAGGAGGAAGGAGGATACTACAAAGAGGAAGCCGAGGAGAACTTCAACCACTGCTCTGCACAAGGCAAGCTGATACTATACCAATGCAAGCTTTACTAACCAAGTTGACCAATGCAAGCTAACACTTGCAAGATACCCTACTGATGCCACAAACCCATACTTGTGATATGAATACTATATGCCTTAAGCATATGTGATCATACCCACTTGCTAAACCAATCCTAGTTTTATGGCAAGCTTCTTACTTTATTTCTTTATCAAAGCTTACTTAGAGTCTACCTAAGAGTTTGGTAGATATTAGACAGTTGTGCTCAAGGTGGCCTAAAGAGCATAAAATTTGGCCTAAGCTAGAAACCTTGATCTCAGCCTAAGGTATAAGGTTAGACTTAGTGAAACTCCACTAGTTTCCACCCCTCATCAGTACCACCCCCAACTGTAGATGCTAGTGCTAAGCATAAAACTTGATCAACCTTAGATGGGAATACTTGGTGGAAAAATGGTTATGAAAACCTTGGAATGATGGATCATTCTATTGAAATGCTTTGGACATGTGTTTCCAAACACTTAATGATTTTGGTGATGAAAATGTTGAGGCATGAGCCTTAGCCCTTTATAAAACTGATGGTTGTCTGGATGCGATACCATTCCAATTTTATCGTACAACCACAATACCCGAATTTTGGGTAGGGCTTGACTGGAAACTTATATACCTTAGTATTAGTTCCCTCACGGCCAAGGTCTGAGCTGAGGCTACCTTGTGAAGATTGTCCACCTGTGCAGTACCCAAGATGACAGTGGTCATGGTTGGGAGGCCAAACTCACAGGAGAGGTGCTGATACTAGGGAGTGTAATTGAAAGGTTAGGATTGATTATCCGCATACTGAGTATGGTGAATTCAGGATTTGTTCCTGACGGATGTATCGAATGTTGTGGTGAAAGTGTACAATCTCTGCAGAGTGTCAAACTATTCGAATAGCCGCGTCCGCGGTTATGGACAGTTGGAGTGGCCATACTGTTCCCCCTGTCAGACTTTTCAAAATGACTTGTGAAATGAATTGAGACTTCGACTTGACCACAACAGAGTTGTGACCTGGATTACAAGATCCCATTTAGGAGTTATAAAATTTGTGACTAGTTTTGGAACTTAGTAAAGATAAACCTGGCTTTTGCAAAACAACCCTAGAGCCTAGTGTCCTATTATCCAAAAACCCCTTACCTGTTAGTATTAGTTTGCGAGTACTTAAAGAGTACTCATGGCTTTGTCCCTGGCTATTCCCATGGCCAGACTATGAAGAGGAGTACCTGGAGGATGGACCCCAGGAAGGTTACGACAACTAGGATCATCTCCCATCGTCAGCATTGCCTGTGACCCCGAAGATGGAGCTTCGCCTACGCTACCGTTATTATTACGTATTCCGCTGCTTGAAGTTGTATTAAGAACTAGATCATGAGATCCCTATTTGTGTAAGAACTTATGTATCGTTTGTAATGGATGAAGTACTATGGTATCCAATTCTGTTATGTCTCGCAAAAATGGTAATCCTGGGATTGCGATGTATGGCATAACAGGCATCTAGGATTGAAAAATCCGGGTGTTGACAGGCCCAGGCATTTCTCTAACATAAAATACATAACTCCATGGACTTACAAGCTCCCTTTTATTTCACACCAGTGACATCAATAGACAAAAGAGCATGACATCAACTGTGTACAAAGTACAAGTGCAATGTTGGAAATGTTCCCCATGACAGCATGGTTCTTCTAATTCCAACGTATAAGTGCAATCATATACAACATAGAAGACACAATGGTTAAAGTTTATTAGGGGCAAGAATATAAAGTGTGCCATCAAATTCATCAGAGCTTTAATCACTAAGTTTTCACATAACAAAATACTTTTTAATTGGAATATAGCTGAAAACAAGAATATACTTGGAATGGTATAACACACCATGTGTACAAATTTATAGTGGACACTTTGGAATAACTTGGTTTCTTCGGAGTTGGAAGCATGAGTAGAGCTTACTCATACAAGTGGAGGCTAGCAAAAGACTGGTAGCAACCAACTAAGAGAGCAATAATGGCCATAATCATGCAGAGCGACAAAACATTACTAATCAAAGCATAAAATGGTACTACAATTCAAGGACTAAGTGATCATAGAAGCTATGGTGACTTTCTAGAGTCAAAACATGGTGTAAGCATGCGCCAAGTCAACCCAAACAAAGCATCAAAGGAGAATACCACAATACTATGCTTTTGTATGCTAAAACAACGCATGATTCTTTCAAAGCACACTAAGAACTCTCAATGACTTGGAGCAAGTCATGCTACAACAATAATCACTAAGCATAAGGTCAAAACAACACCTATCATGACATGATAAAGTCTAAGTCCCAGTCAAAGCAAGCTCCTCTTGCACTTTTCAAGCAAGAACTTTCTAATCCTTTCCAACACCAATCGACTTATTTGAAACAACACAGCGAGAACGGGGGTCCAATCTACTTTATTCAAGAAAAAAAACTAAGAAAAGCAAACAAAAACTAAGACGCTCCAAGAACAACACAACAGTGCATGAAACAATAAAAACGAAGTGTCTAGAAAGACCTGAGCTTTTTATTGATGAAGAAGGGGATGCCTTGGGCATCCCCAAGTTTGACGCTTGTACCTCTTGGATATTTCTTGGGGTGACACTGGGGTAGCATCCCCAAGCTTTAGTTTTGTCCATTCTTCATCTCATTACATAATTCTCTCTCTACACCTGAAATTTTTCCTTCATATAAAACTTCACACAATCTTCATTAGCAACATTAGTGTATTCAAAAGATAATAGACCCTTGGGTTTAGCTGAAGCAACTTCCTTTAAAAAGCTCAATTCCCCAAAAGAGAACTCAAAAAGAAATCGATAAGAAGCAAATGCAAATAATGGCAGAAATCTGTCAAAATAGACCAGCAGGTAGAAACCGATTTTTTTGAATACCTTCTGCGGTGACCCAGCATACCACTTCATGATGTAGTACACTATAGTCGTTGACATAAGACCAATGAAACACCATTCACTAGTATTACATCCCTCAGAGTGGTATAATAGAAACACAGCAGGTCCAAGACATGACTATAAGTTACAACTCGACTCTTTACATAAGATCCAGAGAACACTCTAGGTTAAAGAGAGAAAATAAACTTCTTACAAAGAATGATCAGAAATAATCAATTCATCACTATTATGCTAATAGGATTAGCATCTAACTATTTGACTTGTACTACTGCTATTGCAATACTCTACAAAAGTAGGTTTTATGGCTAGAGATTATATTTCTATCTTATTAGACACTTAGTCTTCACTTGAGTAGATGTATATGTTGACTTTCTTGACTTCATTGAAGAGCTTGAGCTTTTGATGATGATTCCTGGAGAATAACTTGATGCAGACGTTCTCTTAATGGCTTCAAAATCTAGCAAGGGTTAAGAAGATACGTTGATACGAGCGTACTCAGCAAGTTTGGTAGAAAAGGAGTGTTTGATGCACTGTATCTATAGCCACAGACCATAGGTCGTAGGCAATGTAGGTTTTCGTAAACATTTCTTCAAAGGTTGCTTTTATTCTGAAAAGCTATATCTGTTAGCCTTCACGGGTTTACCAGAACTTTCATGGAGTTCCTTTCCCGCAGCGTTCGTAGCTCCTTCCCGGAACAGGGAGTAACAAGTTATAATTCTTACACTCTACAGAGGTGCGTTACTTTACCCATGAGAGATCAACCCTTTGTTGCACAACCGGGCAGCTTATTCCCATCCACAATTCCTTGATGTGGGGCCCAGAAGATGATCCAAGCCAATCACTGCCCTCTCCGCGACCCCATATGTCTACATGATCCTTCGGGGTTGGCTCACCTCCGTTAAGCCCCCTTCTAGGCAGGCTAAAACCCTGATGAGTTCCCGAAGACTCTATGAGCTGGTGGTGCACTGGTGAGTACCTTATAGGTCTGGCTAAACCTCCGGCAGCCACTCGTAGATAACCTAGACAGCAAAAACGTGGGGCTTAAGGGTGCCCACCCATATGTTGGATCCACACAAGGAATCACAACGTCACGTTAAGGTAGTCTTGCCACCATACGAAAGGAAAAGGATACAGCTGACTTATCCGTCCCATTGCAAATCTCATGGTTAACGCATGATATAAAATAATGCATGATATAAAAATTCCACTACAATTCAATCAAGCAAGCAAAAATTCAATCTACCATTCAAGCAAACATCACATAAAATAATAGAAACAAAGCAATGCATGCAAGCATCCTAAAGATTGTTTTATTTGGAAAAATGGTTTCTAATAGGTTATAAACATTTGAAAACACCTATTGGTCATTTTATAAAAGTGGCAAAACCATTTGCAAAAGATTTTACCTATAAACCCTTTTTAAACCAAAGCATTATTTTATGTGGTTGAAAATGCCTTTAGCAAAGCAATAATCTTTATAGGGTTCACCAAATACATTTTTAATTCTAAAACTTAGTGTTTGGGGTCAGAGAGTTTAATCCAAATCATTTCCCAAAGATTTTTCTCCAAAAAGTATTTTTAACAAATAAACAACATTTTTATTTGACTAGAAATGCTTTAATTCAAAGATTTATTCTCTTGCTTCACAAAATATGTTTTTGAATCCACAAGTTGGTTTCTATGGTCAGTAGGTTCAAAACAAACCACTTGCCAAAGATTTTATCCTAAAAACATTGCTAGAACAATTTTTTTATATCCAAAATATACTTACACAAGTTTATGCAAAAACAACCATTTTACTAAATGCAATTCATTAAAAAAAGTGCATGGTTGGAAAGTACTTGGTCTGCTGATTCCATTGATATAAAATTTGCAAAATTTGGACGTGTGTATTGAAAGTTATGAATTTTGCAAGTTTGAATAACTAATAGAACATTTCTGGTTTTTATTAAAACAGACTGGGCCACGTGGTGAGTTCTGATTCGTTGGTACCGGTTCGGGCGGATCAAGCGATGCGAGGCGTTGGATTAAAATGCAATCGTGCGGCCCAGGTGGATACATACCCCTTCAGGTTAAATCTAATCACACGCGTCTGATCAAGATCCAACGGTCCTCAACACATCGACCAAGAACCAGCGGCGCTAGTGGTGGCGAGTGGTGGCGCGCGGTCAGACGGAGGTGTTCTCGGCGATTCAGGAAGCAAGGAAGGGGAAGGAAGGCGTTACCAGAGTCGCCGTGGTGAGGAGATGCTCAAGGTGGTCTTCTCCGTCGAAGGGGCGCTCGGGATGGACGACAATTGCTTGCTGGAGTAGCTTCTAGCGATGGGTGCTCTCAGATGTTGACGGAGGCGATGCTACTGGTCACGCCAGAGAGAAAGAAGGGTGAGGTTAGATGCTCAAGGTTGTGGTGAGTGCTCGCATGCGAAAGAGGGGAAGAGGGGCGGTCAGACACTACCTGGGGAACTCGCCGGAGGAGGAGCAGACGATGGCGATGCTCAGTTGTCGTTGTTGCCGATGCTGGGGGTCAAGCGCGAGCAATCCGAGACTACTGGGAGAGGCAGTGGTTGATGGGGAACAAGCTCGCATGGTCGAGGGAGCAAGGCACGGCCTGGGTTCGCCGGAATTCGAATAAGACCTCGTCGGAGCCTGAGTGGTTGCAGCGAGTAGTTAGGCTAGCCTTGGGGCGAAGAGGAGCTGGGAACAGAGGGGAATGGTAGAGGAGAGTGGGGCTACTAAGTACACGCGGTCATGGCGAGGTTTAAGCGAGCCATTTACGTGAATTGAAGCGAGTTAACACGAGCAGAAACGGCCGGCGAGGGAGGCGTGGTCGTCGCGTGGGTAGGAGAGAAGACTGGCATGTGGGATAATGTCGCCAGCGAGTCAGAGAGAGGAGAGGTGGGGTCCAGTCGTCATAGACTCCGCGGGTTCAACTACGAGTAAGAGAAAACGTTTCGGGGAGAGAGGAGTGGGAGTGGGCTGCTGGGCCAGTTGGGCTTTGCTGGCTGGGCTGGCTTTGTTTCATTTTTTTTGTACAGATTGTTTTTCCTTTTTCTTTTTCTATTTATATGTTTTGATTTTGTTTAAACATTTCAACACCCATTTGAATTCAAACTTCTACCAAAATTTGTGTATATTCAAATACTGATTAATAATACATTCTAAAGTCAAATTTACAATAATTCTTTTATTCTTTTTAGGGTATACTAATTATTTAAAATAGGCCCTTGTGTTAAATAAAATAAGATATAATTTCAAACCTTATTTAAATTCCAATCTTTTTACAAAACCTTTTCAGTAGGTTTATTTATTTAATGGGGTGCTAAATAATTCACTTTGAATTATTTATAGTATTTTAATATGATTATTAATCATTTTAATTTGGGCAATTGTTTTTATTACAATGAAACTCAAATATGGTTTTAATTCCTTATAACTTTATTTAAATGATTCTTTTATTTCATTTAAGTCAATTAAATAACTTTTATTCCACTTGGGTAAATTCAAATTATTTTTCCCTGATTTAATTAATCATTTCCATTAGGGATTTTGTCTTTATTCAAATAGGGATAGAATTTGGTCAATGCCATTTTATTTTGGAAAATTTCTTTATCCTTTTATTTTATTTGGGTTTGGATTATATTCATTCCGTTTGCTTATGGATTAAGCCAAGATTTAATTTGGTCTTTAAATATTCCTCATTTAATATTTCTTTCTTTATCTTATAAAATCCATATGTTTTTATTTATAGATCCAAACTTGGTCTTTCCAATTTGTAAAATCTTATTTAATATTTATTTATCCTTTTGAATATCTTTAGGATTATTTCTCACCATTTGGTATGGATTTTTTTAGATAGGTGCTTTATTAGCTTTGGAAATTCAATTTCCTTATCTTATTAAATTCATAAGATTTTATCTATGGCTCCAAATTAAGTGTAACCAATTTCTATGGTTTTATAATATTTCTATTTGACATTCTTTTATAAATATTTGTTGACAAATTTTATATGGATCCAATCCATGATCTTGGAGATAACTTGGAAATGTTTTTCTTCCATTAGGGTTTTAGAGTTTTGGTTTATTTTCCAAGTGTTTAAATTTCAAGATGCATTTATGAAGAATGCATTTCACTTGATTGAATTTAGTTGGATTCAAACATTAATCAAAGTTTGTTCAAGATGGGATTTTAAGTTTCCATTTGGAATCAAAAAGTTTCTTTTCACCCTAAATTTCAACAATTAATTTATTTTGTTTATTTATTTTTTTCACATTACAAAATTTGGAAAATTTGGGGATGTGACAGGCTACCACCCTTAAAAGAAATCTCGTCCCGAGATTTGGGAAGGATAGGGTTACAAATTGGCTTCAAGGCAACTAGGGTACTACCACCCTTAAAAATTTCCAACTAGATTACATCTTGGCTTACTTGGGATCTTGATGTATCTTCTCTGGGCACTTGTTTGCATAATGGCCTAGTTCTTTGCATTTGAAACACATCACTTGGCTGATATTTTTCTTTTCCTTTGGTATCATTGCCTCTTGTTTGTTTCCTTGGTTCTTCTTCTTTTCTGGGCATTCATTGGCATAGTGTCCCATCTCTTTGCAAGTGTAAATTGCTCTTGGGTAATATCCTTCTTTCTAGGGTTGGGGCATTTCTTCTTCTTCTTGGGTCTCTCCAAAGCTAGGAGTTCTTCTAGTTCATGCTCTTCATATTTCACCACAAAGGTGGGAAATCTTTCTCTCTTCTTGGGGCAGTTACTAGATATATGACCTTCTTCTTCACAAGAGTAGCAACACTTTGTGGTCACTTTGGATTTGGCCTTATGATGCATCGTTTTGACTTTGCCTTCATCCTTCTTGGCAGAAGTTGTTCCTTCATGAGGGTTTACAAACTGTTGATGTACTCCATCTTGTTTCCTTTGTTGAACTATGGAATAGATGGGGCATTGGATAGGGACATGATTATTTCCTTCACATAGGAAACAAGTAGCTTGAGATGTGGGGCATTGATTAGTTGGATGTTTCTCTTCACAATTGGGGCATTGATCTTCATGCTCTTTGGAAGTGCGATCCTTGTCTCCACAAATATTGCAAGCTTGAGTTCCTTCTAGAATATCATCTTTGACATCCTTGTTCTCACAAACTCTTTGGGAAAGGTTGTCTCCCATGTTGATCATTTGGTTTGTCATACTTTGCAACAATTGGGTTTGGGTTTCCAAAAACTTTTGCATGGTTGGGTCTAACTCATTGTAGTTGGCTAAAATCTGAGTCGTCACTTGGTTCAACTGGGTTTGGGTTGTTATGAGTTCTCTCATGTGCATCTCTTGGTTGTTGTTGTTTTTACCATTCTTGATGTTGGAGTTTCTTGGAGTAGTCATCTGTTTGGGTTGGATTGGGATTAGAATAGGCAAAATATTTCTAAAGAAATAATTCTAATCACACACAACAATTCACACAAGCAATATGCAAACAATCACAACTAAACATTCCACTCAAACAACAAGTTTCAAGCACATTTTTAGGCAACAAAATATTTTTGCTACACCACAATAGTTGGTGTGTTTGATCTAAACTTAATATGGTGGTCCAACTATATGGTTCACTTGAGATCATTCCATCCTTCTTGGTTGCTTATTCATGAACAAGATCCTTGTATCCTTGGAGAATTCCTTGCATCTTGGTCACAAAACTTCAAAGGTGATGATGGTTCCTTCTAAGTTGTGTTTCCTTAGTCTTCAATTCTTGAGTAACATTTCTTGTCTCACTTGTAGTCCTTAGTGATATCCAAGTTGAAGTCCTTGTTAAGAATAAGGTTGAAATCACTTGAGTTGGTGAAGTCCTTTGCTCATGTTGAAGTCTTTGCTCATGGTGGAGGCTTTATCCATCAAGTTGAAATAGACAAGATGTAGAATCAAAAACAAAATGGTTGAGGAAAGAGTTTACAAGTTTGTTTGCAAATAAGTTTTAGAACAAATACAACTCCTACTTTTCTAAGGGGTTTTGTCCAATACTAGGTTTACAAATCCTACAGGCAACACAGTGCTCTGATACCATCTGTAAGATCCCACCTTTATAAAGGTAAGGATCCATGTGATTGCAATGCTAGTCCCTGGATCAATAGCTAGCATCCACAGTTAAGATGTAATATCAAGAAACAAAGGTCATATTCAACTTTATAACCAGGAATAAAATAATTCATTACATCTTACATAGCTCATTTGGCTATCTCATTACAATGCAGCAGAAATAACTATAGCATGGGGTCCTTCATCTTCAAAGTGCCACAGGCAATCATGTTGATTGTAGACTTTTAATCCTAATCAACACATCTCACTAACATCAAACAATCCTGCAACATAATAAGCTACAGCCACAAGGGTCAATACATTTGAATTGTATTGGCAAGTGATACTATGGTAGTATAGTGGAGTCTATCATCTATATGCATTTGGCTAAGTGGAGCTTAGGCTTGCTTTTCTCAAAATAGATTTTCCTTATCTTTTGAAAAACACTAAGTTTTTGTTTGTCAAAAATCACCCAAGGCATCTCCCAATAGAAATTGGTGATCCTTCAACCCTTGTTCAACCACAAGTTTTTAACTTAGAAATTTGGATGAGGAGATTCTTGATAGCTTCCATGTCTTGATGCTCAAATTGTCCTTTGCCAGGGACATGGCTAAGTACTTAGATTTTTACACTCTGCAGAGGTGGTGCACTTTCCCCACAAGACTTGGTTTCACCAAGACAAGATCTTTCAGAAGCCTTCCCTTAGACTAGAATGGACGCGTTCCAACCTATCATCCCCTACCACCAACTGTCCATTTGGCTAAGTTATTGCAACCTATATGATATAGGCAGAGCCCATAATGCCAAGTGGCTGCACTTGAAGCTTCTCAACATTTGACATCTCAAATCTCTTTGTTCCTGGGTGGCATTACACAAGTGAGATACACAAGGTAAACCATAGAAACGGGCCTTGTATAAACACTCAACACGAACCATTCCTTCCATTCCACCCAGGTGTTTCATTCACTTAGTTGTTTTATTAAACAAAACACAAGTCCTTGACTTAGAAATATTCCATAGCATGAATATAATCCACCCTTGTTTTCTACAAGCTAAGCTAAGCATGATAGTAGTAGGAATCTTAACTTAGGAAAATTCTACTAAGGTTTCATCTACTAGGATTTCCCATGGCATAGTTTATACTTAGCAAAAATTCCATGCAAGTCCTACTTAGAAATATCACTAATGCATAGTGAAAAATAATGGGACAAAAGTATGAAGCATCACTTGCCTTTTTGGTAGAGAATATAAGTTCACTCCTTGATCTTGCAATATTCACACTCTTAAAATTCCACTACAATTCAATCAAGCAAGCAAAAATTCAATCTACCATTCAAGCAAACATCACATAAAATAATAGAAACAAAGCAATGCATGCAAGCATGCTAAAGATTATTTTATTTGGAAAAGTGGTTTCTAATAGGTTATAAACATTTGAAAACACCTATTGGTCATTTTATAAAAGTGGCAAAACCATTTGCAAAAGATTTTACCTATAAACCCTTTTTAAACCAAAGCTTTATTTTATGTGGTTGAAAATGCCTTTAGCTAAGCAATAATCTTTATAGGGTTCACCAAATACATTTTTAATTCTAAAACTTGGTGTTTGGGGTCAGAGAGTTTAATCCAAATCATTTCCCAAAGATTTTCTCCAAAAAGTATTTTTAACAAATAAACAACATTTTTATTTGACTAGAAATGCTTTAATTCAAAGATTTATTCTCTTGCTTCACAAAATATGGTTTTGAATCCACAAGTTGGTTTCTATGGTCAGTAGGTTCAAAACAAACCACTTGCCAAAGATTTTATCCTAAAAACATTGCTAGAACAATTTTTTATATCCAAAATATACTTACACAAGTTTCTACAAAAACAACCATTTACCAGATGCAATTCATTAAACAAAGTGTTTGGTTGGAAAGTAGTTGGTCTGCTGATTCCATTGATATAAAATTTGCAAAATTTAGACGTGTGGATTGAAAGTTATGAATTTTGCAAGTTCGAATAACTAATAGAACATTTCTGTTTTTTATTAAAACAGACTGGGCCACGTGGTGAGTTCTGATTGGTTGGTACCGGTTCGGGCGGATCAAGCGATGCGATGCGTTGGATTAAAATGCAATCGTGCGGCTCAGGTGGATACATACCCCTTCGGGTTAAATCTAATCACACGCGTCTGATCAAGATCCAACGGTCCTCAACGCATCGACCAAGAACCAGCGGCGCTGGCGGCGGCGAGTGGCGGCGCGCGGTCGGACGGAGGTGTTACCGACAATTCAGGAAGCAAGGAAGGCGAAGGAAGGCGTTACCAGAGTCGCCGTGGCGAGGAGATGCTCAAGGTGGTCTTCTCCGTCGAAGGGGCGCTCGGGGTGGACGACAATTGCTCGTCGGAGGAGCTTCTGGCGATGGGTGCTCTTAGATGTTGACGGAGGCGATGCTACAGGTCACGCCAGAGAGAAAGAAGGGTGCGGTTAGATGCGCAAGGTTGCGGTGAGTACTCGCATGCGAAAGAGGGGAAGAGGGGCGGTCAGACACTACCTGGGGAACTCGCCGGAGGAGGAGCAGATGGTGGCGATGCTCAGTTGTCATCGTTGCCGATGCTGGGGGTCAAGCGCGAGCAAGCCGAGACTACTGGGAGAGGCAGTGGTTGATGGGGAACAAGCTCGCGTGGTCGAGGGGGCAAGGCGCGGCCTGGGTTCGCCAGAATTCGAATAAGACCTCGTCGGAGCCTGAGTGGTTGCAGTGAGTAATTAGGCTAGCCTTGGGGCGAAGAGGAGCTGGGAACAGAAGGGGATGGTAGAGGAGAGTGGGGCGACTAAGTACACGCGGTCATGGCGAGGGATTAAGCGATCCATTTACGCGAACTGAAGCGAGATAACACGAGCAGAAACGGCCGGCGAGGGATGCGTGGTCGTCGCGTGGGTAGGAGAGAAGACTGGCAGGTGGGACAATGTCGCCAGCGAGTGAGAGAGAGGGGAGGTGGGGTCCAGTCGTCATAGACTCCGCGGGTTCAACTGCGAGTAAGAGAAACGTTTCGGAGAGAGAGAGAGTGGGAGTGGGCTGCTGGGCCAGTTGGGCTTTGCTAGGCTGGGCTGTCTTTGTTTCATTTTTTTGTATAGATTGTTTTTCCTTTTTCTTTTTCTATTTATCTGTTTTGATTTTGTTTAAACATTTCAACACCCATTTGAATTCAAACTTCTACCAAAATTTGTGTATATTCAAATACTGATTAATAATACATTCTAAAGTCAAATTTAGAATAATTCTTTTATTCTTTTTAGGGTATACTAATTATTTAAAATAGGCCCTTGTGTTAAATCAAATAAGATATAATTCCAAACCTTATTTAAATTCCAATCTTTTTACAAAACCTTTTCAGTAGGTTTATTTATTTAATGGGGTGCTAAATAATTCACTTTGAATTATTTATAGTATTTTAATATGATTATTAATGATTTTAATTTGGGCAATTGTTTTTATTACAATGAAACTCAAATATGGTTTTAATTCCTTATAACTTTATTTAAATGATTCTTTTATTTTGTTTAAGTCAATTAAATAACTTTTATTCCACTTGGGTAAATTCAAATTATTTTTCCCTGATTTAAGTAATCATTTCCATTAGGGATTTTGTCTTTATTCAAATAGGGATAGAATTTGGTTAATGCCATTTTATTTTGGAAAATTTCTTTATCCTTTTATTTTATTTGGGTTTGGATTATATTCATTCCATTTGCTTATGGATTAAGCCAAGATTTAATTTGGTCTTTAAATATTCCTCATTTAATATTTCTTTCTTTATCTTATAAAATCCATATCTTTTTCTTTATAGATCCAAACTTGGTGTTTCCAATTGAAGGGTTTCGCGGCATAGTAAATCAAAATTTTCTACGGATGCGAACAGAGGGAAGCCAAGATCTACTCTAGGAGATGCAAACCACGAGAGGGATTAGATGAGATCTTCATACCCTTGAAGATTCGCACAGCGGAACGTTCGTCGAAACGTGGGTGATGTAGTCGTACTCGCTTCTCCTCCTCGCGATCCGATCCGATCTAGCACCGCAAGTGGTGATGCCTCCGAGAGATGCACATGTGCGGCACCTCGACGTCTCCTCCTTCCTTGGTCCAGCAAGTATGGTGGAGAGACGGATTGGATCTACAACGCGACGGCGCGGTGCAAGCGGTGGAGAGTTTCTGCGGCAGGGCTTCGCCTACGCGCAGTCGGGAGAGAGAGATCTGGGGGGCAGCAATATGGCGGCTAGGGTTGAAGGAGTGGGGAAGGAGGGCTGCGCCCCTGCCCTCTATATATAGGGGGCTGGACGTCCCCTTTGGCCCCTCCTACAAGCCCTAGGGCGGCGGCCCCAAGGGTTGGAGTGGGGGGCAAGTTTTCCCCCTCCTTCTAGAAGGTTTCCCTAGGGTTTCCCTAGGGTTTTGGCCGGCTGGGCCTATGGGGCCTTGTGCCCCTGGCCCAATGCGACCAGGGCACTCCCTCATAGGCCCACGCCCCCTCCCGACAAGTGGGGCCACATTGGTCCCACTCCGGAAGGTTCTAGAAGCTTCCGGTACAATACCGATTAATCCGGAACAATTCCGAACTCCAAAAACTGCATTGCCTTATATGAATCTTATTCTCCAGACCATTCCGGAACCTCTCGTGATGTCCCGGATCCCATCCGAGACTCCGAACAAAAACTCATAAACCAATTATCCAATCTATCCTAGCGTCGAGACACGTTAAGTGTGTGACCCTTCGGGTTCGAGAACATGCAGACATGATCTTATATCAATAATCAACAGCAGGGTCTGGAAACCCATATTGACTCCCACACATTCATCGATGATCATATCGGATGGACCACGATGCCAGGATTCATTCAATCCCATATATATTCCCTTCGTCTCGCGATATTTTACTTGCCCGAGATTCGATCGTCGGTACCGTCATACCTAGTTCAATCTCGTTCACAGCAAGTACTTTACTCGTTCCGTAATCCGATATCACTTTGTGATTAACTCCTTAACCACATGCTTGCAAGCGGTGTTGATATCGATTACCGAGTGGGCCCAAAGTATATCTCTCTGACTTGGGAGGGACAAATCCCATCTCGATACATACAACCCAACAGGCACTTTCCGATCACCTGAGAGACACCTTTATGATCACCCTCTCATAGGATGACGTTTGATGACCTCAAAGCTTTCTTCCGATACAAGGGAGTTGTATTATCTCATGGTCTAAGGAATACAATATTTGACATAAGGAAAGCTTCGCAAAGATGAACACGATGACACGATCTAATTGCTCTGCTTAGTTTGGGTCTGTCCATCATATCATTCTCCCAATGATATGATCTCATTATTAATCGACAACTCATGTCTATGGTTAGGAAACCTTAACCATCATTAATCAATGAGCTAGTCCATAGAGGCGTACTAGGGACACGGTGTTGTTCACAAACCACACAAGTATTAAAGTTTCCGCTTAATACAATTCTAGCATGGAATATAAACATTATCATGAACAAGAATTATAATAATAACATCTTTATTATTGCCTCTAGGGCATAATTCCTACAGTCTCCCACTTGCACTAGAGTCAATAATCTAGTTTACATTTGGCAACAATCTCACACCCATGGCACTGAGGTGCTGATCATGTTTTACACGTGGAAGAGGTTTAGTCAATGGATCTGCGACATTCAGATCTGTATGTACTTTGCTAATCTTCAGATCTCCATCTGCTATATAATCTCGGATTATATGAAACTTGCAGTTGATATGCTTGGTCTTTGGATGATATCTTGGTTCCTTAGCAAGTGCTATGGCGCTAGTGTTGTCACACAATATCTCCAGTGGGTCCAAGGCACTTGGCACCACACCAAGCTCAGTGATGAAGTTTCTGATCCAAACTCCTTCACTTGACGCTTCTGCAGCAGCCATGTATTCCGCTTCTACTGTAGATCCCGCGATCACGCTTTGCTTGCAGCTTCTCCAGCTCACAGCTCCTCCATTCAAAATATACACGTATCCTGTCTGAGATTTAGAATCATCCTTGTCGGTGTCGAAACTAGCATCGACGTAACCTTTTACGATGAGCTGTTCATCACCCCCATAGACTAAGAACATTTCTTTAGTCCTATTTAGGTACTTTAGGATGTTCTTCACGGCTGTCCAGTGTTCCACTCCTGGATCACTTTGATATCTGCTCGTCAAACTAAGAGCATTGGACACATCCGGTCTAGTACACAACATGGCATACATGATAGAACCTATGGCCGAGGCATAAGGCACTTTGCTCATAGCTTCCCTATCATTTAACGTAGCTGGACACTGAGCCTTGCTCAATATCTTACCTGACAACATAGGCACAGAACCTTTCTTTGCCTCATCCATTCTGAACCTTTTCAGAACTTTGTCTAGGTATGTACTCTGGCTTCAAGCTATCAGGCGTCTTTGTCTATCTCTATAGATTTTGATGCCCAATATATAAGCAGCTTCACCTAGGTCTTTCATTGAAAAACACTTGTTCAAATAACTCTTCACATCGTTAAGCATGTTAATGTCATTTCCAATAATCAATATGTCATCCACATATAGTACCAGAAATGTCACCGAGCTCCCACTCACTTTCTTGTAGATACAAGCTTCGTAGCTATTTGGAACAAATCCAAAGCTCTTGATCACTTGATCAAAACGAAGGTTCCAACTTCGAGATGCTTGCTTCAGTCCATAAATGGAACGCTGAAGTTTGCATACTTTATCAGCATCCTTAGGATCGACAAAACCTTCGAGTTGCATCATATACAACTCTTCATCAATGTTGCCATTGAGGAAAGCAGTCTTGACATCCATCTGCCATATTTCATAATCATGAAACGCAGCAATTGCTAATAAAATCCGAATGGACTTAAACATCGCTACGGGAGAGAAAGTCTCATCGTAGTCAACACCTTGAACTTGTCGAGAACCTTTCGCGACAAGCCGTGCTTTATAGACGGTAACATTACCATCCGCGTCCGTTTTCTTCTTGAAAATCCATTTGCACTCAACGGCCTTTCGGTCGCTAGGAGGGTCCACCAAAGTCCATACTTGGTTTTCGCTCATGGATCCCAATTCGGATTTCATGGCCTCTAGCCATTTCTCAGAGTCTGGGCTCATCATCGCTTCCTCATAGTTCGCAGGCTCACTGTCATCTACTAACAAGACAGTTAAGACAGGGTTGCCGTACCACTCAGGAGGGGCACGCGGCCTTGTTGACCTGCGACGTTCAGTAGTAGCATCGTCCGAAGCTTCCTGATCCTTATCATTAGCTTCCTCTATTATTGGTGCAGGCGGCACTGGAACAATTTCAGGTGTTGCGCTACTCTCCAATTCAAGAGAAGGTTCAATAACCTCGTCTAGCTCTACTTTCCTCCCACTCACTTCTTTTGAGAGAAACTCCTTCTCGAGAAAGGAACCGTTCTTTGCGACAAACACTTTGCCTTCGGTTCTGTGATAGAAGGTATACCCAATAGTTTCCTTAGGGTATCCTATGAAGACGCATTTCTCCGCTTTGGGTTCGAGCTTATCTCGCATCAACTTCTTGACGTAAGCTTCGCATCCCCAAACTTTAAGAAACGACAACTTAGGTTTAGCACCAAACCACAGTTCATACGGTGTCGTCTCAATGAATTTAGATGGTGCCCTATTTAAAGTGAATGCAGCGGTTTCTAATGCATAACCCCAAAATGATAACGGCAAATCAGTAAGAGACATCATCGATCGGACCATATCTAATAGAGTTCGATTCTGGCGTTCAGACACACCATTGCGCTGTGGTGTTCCGGATGGCGTGAGTTGCGAAACAATTCCGCTTTCTTTAAGATGCGTGAGAAAATCATAACTCGAATATTTGCCCCCACGATCGGATCGTAGAAACTTGATCTTTCTGTTACGATGGTTCTCCACTTCATTCTGAAATTCCTTGAACTTTTCAAATGTTTCAGATTTATGTTTCATTAAATAGATATACCCATATCTACTTAAGTCATCGGTAAAAGTGAGAAAATAGCGATATCAACCGCGCGTCGAAACACTCATCGGTCCGCATACATCGGTATGTATGATTTCCAACAAGTCCATTGCTCGCTCCATCATTCCGGAGAACGGGGTTTTGATCATCTTGCCCATGAGGCATGGTTCGCATGTGTCAAATGATTCAATATCAAGAGACTCCAAAAGTCCATCAGAATGGAGTTTCTTCATGCGCTTTACACCAATATGACCTAGACGACAGTGCCACAAATAAGTAGTATTATCACTATCTACTTTGCATCTCTTAGCCTCAATGTTATGGATGTGTGTTTCATCCCTTTCGAGATTTAGAAGAAATAAACCATTCACAGTAGGTGCATGACCATAAAAGATGTTACTCATATAAATAGAACAACCATTATTCTCCGATTTAAATGAAAAACCGTCTTGCAATAAACACGATCCAGAAATAATGTTCATGCTCAACGCAGGCACATAATAACATTTATTAAGGTTTAAAACTAATCCCGAAGGTAAAACTAAGGAGAGTGTGCCGACGGCCATCACATCAACTCTTGATCCGTTGCCAACACGCATCGTCACCTCATCCCTTGCAAGCCGCCGTCTATTCCGTAGCTCCTGTTTCGAGTTACAAATATTAGCAACTGAACCAGTATCAAATACCCAGGCACTACAACGAGGGCTAGTAAGTAAAACATCAATAACATGTATATCAAATATACCTTTGATGGTGCCAGCCTTCTTGTCCGCTAAGTACTTAGGACAGTTGCGCTTCCAGTGACCCTTGTCCTTGCAATAGAAGCACTCAGTGTCCGACTTAGGACCAGACTTGAGCTTCTTCTCAGCAGAGGCAACGCGCTTGCCGCCGCCTTTCTTGAAGGGCTTATTTGCACCCTTACCTTTCTTAAAGGAGGGCTTGTTGACCATCAACACATGATTATCCTTTTTGATGTCCACCTCCGCAGCCTTCAGCTTTGCGAAGAGCTCGATGATTGTATCAGTGGAACCAATCTGATTATGAGTCACTACAAAACTTTTGTAGGTGGGAGGGAGTGATTGCAGAACCCTGTCAATCTTGAGCTCCTCTGGAATCTTGCAGTCCAGTTGCTCAAGGCGTTGAGTGTAGCCCGACATCTTTATGGCGTGCTCACTAGCGGAACTCCCTTCCTCCATCTTGCAGTTAAAGAATCTCTCAGAGATCTCATATCTCTCAGAACGGGCCTGAGTCTGAAACATGGTTTTTAGCTCCTCGAGAATCTCAAAGGACCCGGGATAGTCTTCAAAACGATTTTGAAGGTCCGATTCCATAGCAAACAACATGGTGCTCTTAATCACACCATAATCATCTTTGCGCGACTGATAGACAGCTTTCTCATCAGCCGGCGTAGTTGCAGTAGGGGGGTTACCTAACGCTTTCTCAAGGACATAGTCCTTTTGACCGCCAGAGAGAATGATTCTCAGATTGCGGAACCAGTTGGTGAGTTAGACCCATTGTTTTTAAGCTTTTCTTTCTCAGCAAAAATGTTGAAGTTGAAGTTGGACTTAGCCATGTGATCTACAATATTTGCAAGTACAAATTAGACTATGTTCATGATAACTAGTTCAACTTTTAATCAAATTACTAGATAAACTCCCACTAAATTCAACATCCCTCAAGTTGTTTAGTGAACACGATCCAAATTCACCACACCTAATCCGATCTTCACGAGAAGAGATGTGGCTTCAATGGTGGACAACAAAGTGTCGATCATATCATTCATATGACTCATGCTTAACCTTTCGGTTCATGTGTTCCGAGGCCATGTCTGTACATGCTAGGCTCGTCAAGTCAAACCCAAGTATTTCCGCGTGTGCAAAACTGGCTTGCACCCGTTGTATGTGAGCGTAGAGTCTATAGCACCCGATCATCACGTGATGCTTGGACACGACGAACTTTCGCAACGGTGCATACATGGGGAGAACACAGTTTTTATCTTGATCTTTAAGTGAGGAATCATCTTATAATGCTACCGTCGTGATCTAAGCATAATAAGATACATAAAAAGATAAACATCACATGCATATAACTTTATGTGACATGGTATAGCCAATCTTCGCGCAATGATCTCCATCTTGTGCGTGCAGGCATGATCTCCATCACTCCACCATGATTGCCTCCACCATGAATAGCAACTACAACTATTGCTAACTACTTAGCGATAAAGTAAAGCTATTACATGGCGTATAAGAAGTTGACTCACAGGTCATACACAATTATAAAGACAACCATATGGCTCCTGCCGGTTGTGTACTCATCAACATGCAAGTTGTGAAACATTACAAAACATGATCATCGCATACAATACACACATCACATCTTGGGCCATACCATATCACAGAAAACACTCCCTGCAAAAACAAGTTAGACGCCTCTACTTTGTTGTTGCATGTTTTACGTGGCTTATGGGAGTAGCAAGCTAAGAACGATTCTTACCTACGGAAAGCCACAACGGTGATATTATGGTTGCCAAACTCCGGTGTTAAACCCATGACAACTATAGTGAGAGAAACAGGCATCCACCAGCCGCATGTGTGGAACAAGCCACACGTCAAGTGCGGAGCCGGTCTCGCGAACGACGTCGCGTAAGGTTGGCCTGGACCGCTTCAATCTCACTATCCCGCGTCATAAGAAGAACACAAACAAGAGGCTTGCAACAGAAAACATCAACGCCCGCAACAACCATGTTGCGTTCTACTTGTGAAACACATCTACGCATAGATCTAGCTCTGATACCACTGAAGCGTTTTGTGGCATAGTAAATCAAAATTTTCTACGGATGCGAACAGAGGGAAGCCAAGATCTAATCTAGGAGAGGCAAACAACGAGAGGGATTAGATGAGATCTTCATACCCTTGAAGATTCGCACAGCGGAACGTTTGTCGAAACGTGGGTGATGTAGTCGTACTCGCTTCTCCTCCTCGCGATCCGATCCGATCTAGCACCGCAAGTGGTGATGCCTCCGAGAGATGCACACATGTGGCACCTCGACGTCTCCTCCTTCCTTGGTCCAGCAAGTATGGTGGAGAGACGGATTGGATCTACAACGCGACGGCGTGGTGCAAGCGGTGGAGAGTTTCTGCGGCAGGGCTTCGCCTACGCGCAGTCGGGAGAGAGAGATCTGGGGGGGCAGCAGTATGGCGGCTAGGGTTGAAGGAGTGGGGAAGGAGGGCTGCGGTCCTGCCCTCTATATATAGGGGGCTGGCAGGCCCCCTTGGCCCCACCTCCAAGCCCTAGGGCGGCGGCCCCAAGGGTTGGAGTGGGGAGCAAGTTTTCCCCCTCCTTCTAGAAGGTTTCCCTAGGGTTTTGGCCGGCTGGGCCTATGGGGCCTTGTGCCCCTGGCCCAATGAAACCAGGGCACTCCCTCGTAGGACCACGCCCCCTCCCGACAAGTGGGGCCACATTGGTCCCACTCCGGAAGGTTCTAGAAGCTTCCGGTACAATACCGATTAATCCGGAACAATTCCGAACTCCAAAAACTGCATTTCCTTATATGAATCTTATTATCCGGACCATTCCGGAACCTCTCGTGATGTCCCGGATCCCATCCGAGACTCCGAACAAAAACTCATAAACCAATTATCCAATCTATCCTAGCGTCGAGACACGTTAAGTGTGTGACCCTTCGGGTTCGAGAACATGCAGACATGATCTTATATCAATAATCAACAGCGGGGTCTGGAAACCCATATTGACTCCCACACATTAATCGATGATCATATCGGATGAACCACGATGCCAGGATTCATTCAATCCCATATATATATTCCCTTCGTCTCACGATATTTTACTTGCCCGAGATTCGATCGTCGGTACCGTCATACCTAGTTCAATCTCGTTCACAGCAAGTACTTTACTCGTTCCGTAATCCGATATCACTTTGTGATTAACTCCTTAACCACATGCTTGCAAGCGGTGTTGATATTCATTACCGAGTGGGCCCGAAGTATATCTCTCCGACTTGGGAGGGACAAATCCCATCTCGATACATACAACCCAACAGGCACTTTCTGATCACCCGAGAGACACCTTTATGATCACCCTCTCATAGGATGACGTTTGATGACCTCAAAGCTTTCTTCCGATACCAGGGAGTTGTATTATCTCATGGTTTAAGGAATACAATATTTGACATAAGGAAAGCTTCGCAAAGATGAACACGATGACACGATCTAATTGCTCTGCTTAGTTTGGGTCTGTCCATCATATCATTCTCCCAATGATATGATCTCATTATTAATCGACAACTCATGTCTATGGTTAGGAAACCTTAACCATCATTAATCAATGAGCTAGTCCATAGAGGCGTACTAGGGACACGGTGTTGTTCACAAACCACACAAGTATTAAAGTTTCCGCTTAATACAATTCTAGCATGGAATATAAACATTATCATGAACAAGAATTATAATAATAACATCTTTATTATTGCCTCTAGGGCATAATTCCAACACCAATTTGTAAAATATTATTTAATATTTATTTATCCTTTTAAATATATTTAGGATTATTTGCTCACCATTTGGTATGGATTTTTTGAGATAGGTGCTTTATTAGCTTTGGAAATTCAATTTCCTTATCTTATTAAATTCATAAGATTTTATCTATGGCTCCAAATTAAGTGTAACCAATTTCTATGGTTTTATAATATTTCTATTTGACATTCTTTTATAAATATTTGTTAACAAATTTTATATGGATCCAATCCATGATCTTGGAGATAACTTGGAAATGTTTTTCTTCCATTAGGGTTTTAGAGTTTTGGTTTATTTTCAAAGTGTTTAAATTTCAAGATGCATTTATGAAGAATGCATTTCACTTGATTGAATTTAGTTGGATTCAAACATTAATCAAAGTTTGTTCAAGATGGGATTTTAAGTTTCCATCTGGAATCAAAAAGTTCCTTTTCACCCTAAATTTCAACAATTAATTTATTTTGTTTATTTTTTTCACATTACAAATTTTGGAAAATTTTGGGATGTGACATTGATGTTATTTGTGCTTGCTTGAATAGTTTGGAATTGAGATGCTTTATGACTTAATTATATCAGACCAAAGTTAACTATAAAACACATAATAAGGTTGTTAGCATTATATTTAAAGTCTTGTAGACTAAAGTTAACTTTAAAAAACATAGATGAACTTAAGGTTCAATACTTATAACACCTGTACTTGGTTTTCCTCATAATATTTCTTTAAATCTAATTAAAAGTGGTAGTACTTTTATTTAAGTAGTGATTTCTTATGATTATACTGGAATGGAATCATTTACCTACTAATAAAGATTTGGTTACGGTTTGTTAATAGGTAAACAATATTACTTAGCTACTTATGAATCCATTGTAGTATCTTGGTATGTTGTTAACTTGTGGTTGAGATAGAGGAATAAGTTTTATTTAGCCACAATGATTCTTTGAAGGTTTAATATTAGAATAAGATTTATTTAGAGATATTTTACATTTATAGTTGAATGATAATTCAATAAGATTATATTTAAAATGTGTTGAACCATTTTAACTTCCTAATATTTTTTTAAGACTAATATTAGTAGTAGGACTTAATTGACTAATTTTAGAAATACTACTCCCTCCGATCCATATTACTTGTCACTAAAATGGATGAATCTAGACATGTTTTAGTGCTAGAAACATCCATTTCAATGACAAGTAATATGAATCGGAGGGAGTAGCAAACTTTACTTACCGTTATATGAATTATTAAGTAAGGAATTTAGATTTAAATTTTAGTTATTAGGGTAGTTAGTTTTTTATTTACTTTAAAAGTGAAATGTTATATTTTTAACATGTAAATATTTTTTTGTGATCATTTTGGTATATTACATTTGTTTTTGTGATTTATAAATATTAAGATATGATTTCTATAAGATTTAATATTGTATAAACACTTAATAAATAATAAATATTTAATTAAGTTGAATAATAAAACATGATTATAATATCAAATTTTAGTTCTTATTTTTCTAAGAATTTTAGTTTATTATTTATATTTTTACCATTTACCATTATTAAAATATGAATTATCAAAGTTTTATTACTTATAAAATCTTTATTAAATAATAATTATTTAAATAACTAACATAATAAGGTTTGATAATAGTTTTAAATTATAGATTTTATTTTTTTAAACATTTCCATATATTACACATATTTTTCTGAATTATAAAACAAGAGTTATTGATTTAACAAGATTTAATGATTTTATTTAATTTCTGAAATATTTAAATTTGTACTTATAACATTTTATTTAGTTCCTAAACGGAAAATAACTTTTTACACCACAGCCAGAGCCACCCTACGGTTTGGTGGCCCTGGTCGCCTCCCGGTCTCGCCCCTTTGCCTATAAGAAACCCCCGATGTAGAAACCCTAGGTACCCGATCATAAATCCACGAAACCGTCTGTAGCCACCGCCACCATCATCCCTAGATCGGGGGGATCGGAAGTTCTTCCCGACACCCTGCCGAAGGGGAGATCATCCCGGAGGCCTTCTCTCCGGTATGATGCGTGAGTAGTTCCACCTTGGACTATGGGTCCATGTAGTAGCTAGATGGTTGTATCTCCTCCTTTGTGCTTACATGTATAGATCTTGTGAGCTCCGTTAATGATCAAGATCTAATCAATTTGTAATCATGCATGTTGTGTTTGCGGGGATCCGATAGATTTTGAGATTATTATGTTGGTTTGATTAATGATTTTATATTTATGATTCTATCATGTCTGTGTTGTTTGTGATCTTGCATGCTCTCTGTTGCTAGTGGTTATCTTGGACAAGTAGTTGCTAGTGACTCCAAGAGGGGGTATTTATGCTCGATAGTGGGTTCATGCCTCTAGTTTCCAAGGGAAGTGACAATAATCTCTTTGGTTGTAGATGTGCTGTTGCTACTAGGGAGAAAACAACGGTCTCTTGTTCATGGAACATGTGGACTGTTTACCTTACACACTTTGCTTAAAGTAGTTGTTTGTTGCTTGTAACTTAATACTGGAGGGGGTTCGGATGATAACCTGAAGGTGGACTTCTAGTCATAGATGCAGTTGGATGGCGGTCTATGTATATTGTTGTATTGCCCAATCAACCCCATAGGATCTTTCTGGCTAGTAATTGCATTATTATGCCTTGCTCAGTTCATGCCAATTGCCCCGCTGTAATTTGTTTACCCTTCATGCCATGTTGTTTATCTAAGGAGAGCACCTCTAGTGAACTATGGACCCCGGTCCAATCTTTACCATTGATACATCTTCCACTGTTACTTGTTGCAAACAATTACCTTCCACACCATACGTTTAATCCTTTGTTACAGCAAACCGGTGAGCTTGACAACCTCACTGATTCGTTGGGGAAAAGTCTTGAGTTTGTGTTGTGCAGGTCTCCGTGTTGCTTGCAACACCTGGATGTCGTTTCCTTCCTCCTTCTGGTTCGATAACCTCGGTCTCAACTGAGGGAAGACTTGCTGATGTGCTCTTCACACCTTGCTCTTGGGGTTCCCAACAAGACTCCCCATCAAGCACCAAGTTCTCTGGCGCTACCAAGGAGTCATCAACAAGTTTTCTAGCGTCGTTGCCGGGAAGGCTAAGGACGTCTTCACTAGGGGAGTCCTTCACTTCCTTTCTCTTTACTTTGTTTTTAGTTTGCTTTGTTTCTTTTGCTTGGTTTTGTTTGCCTCTTTTCAAAAAACCCAAAAAAGTTAGTCTAGTTTGGTTTGCTTTCTTTATTCAAAAACAAAAAAAAAATAGTTCCCGCTCTAGCTCACCATGTTGCTCCCCCAGTTTGCACTGAAAGATCTTGCAATAGGTAGTGGCTCCATAATTGGGAAATATAATATTGAAGAATTCTTTAATTATGTTAGCAAGCATGAGGATATTGAGGATAAATCTATAGCTGAACTTGCTCCTAATTATGAGATTGCTGCAGCTTCTTTAGTTCATATGTTGTAGGCTAGGTTTGTTAGCCTTAACCCCTTCATACAATTCTTGTTCCTAAAACTAAAAGATGAGAAGAATGTTGAAAAAAGGGAATTCATCCTTGAAACTTTATGAAAAGAATTCCATGATGTTGCTAGGAAGGCCAAAAAGGTTTTTGAACATTTCAATATGCTAGGTTCAAGTGTAGATATTGTGGGTATTTCTGATAAAACTAAGCCTAGAGAGGAATTCAATATACCCATACCCTTTAAGCTTGTTGGAATGCATGAAGCCTTTGAAAAGAACTTTGATTGGAACGCCCCTAAAAATCTTTTTGATGAAGGTAGTAGACAAAAGAGAGATGAGAAAGGATCCTCCAAAACCCATTTGGATGAGATACCTTTCATAGTTGAAGATTTTGCAAGTATGAATGTTAATGCTCCCTCATTTGAAAATACTTGATTCTTCTTGCTTCTTGTGCCTAACTTAAAGGCGTTAAAGAAAAGTACTTGTTGGGAGATAACCCAAGAGTTTCCTTGAGTCTTCGAAGTTATTACTTCTGTAATGACCTCTCCTTATCCTTTTTGTTTGCTTTTTGTGCCAAGAATGACCTCTAATGAGAGGGAAGTAAGATTTGGGGAGTTGCTGTCCCGAAACAGATTTCTATCCTCCGCCAAAAAATTCGTGAGGAGGCTTTGTAACTCGTATTGAGCTCAACATTTATGAATAAATCCCCCATTATGTTAACTAACTTTCGTTAGTTTAACACTTTTTTGATTTGAGCAACAAAAGATGTTCGAAAAAATAGGTTTCTACCTGCTAGTCTGTTCGACAGATTTCTGCCATTATTTACATTTGCTTCTTATTGATTCCTTTTTGTGTTCTCTTTAGGTAAATTGAGCTTTTTGAAGGAGTTACTACAGTATCTTGTGTTTTTAGTGAAAAGCCTTGCTGTTCCAAAGCTTTGCCAGTGGTCTAATATCTTTTGAATAAGCTAATGTTGCTAATGAAGATTGTGTGAAGTTTTGTATGAAGGAAAAATTTCAGGTGTAGAGAGAGAATGATGCAATGAGATGAAGAATGGACAAAAGCTCAAGCTTGGGGATGCCACCATGGTGTCACCCCAAGAAATATCCAAGAGGTACAAGCGTCAAATCTTGGGGATGCCCAAGGCATCCCCTTCTTCATCAATAAAAAGCTTAGGTCTGTCTAGACACTTCGTTTTTATTGTTTCATGAACATTTGTGTTGTTCTTGGAGCGTCTTAGTTTTCGTTTGCTTTGCTTAGTTTGTTTAGTTTTCTTAAGTAGTTTGGACCCCCGTTCTTGCTGTGTTGTTTTGCAAATAAGTTGCTTGGTGTTTGGAAAGGAGTAGTAAGTTCTTGCTTGAAGTGCAAGAGGAGATTGCATTGACTGTGACTTAGACTTTAGAATGACATGCTAGGTGTTGTTTTGACATTATGCTTAGTGATTATTGCTGTAGCATGTCTTGTTCCAAACAATTGGGATTGCTTAGTGTGCCTTGAAAAAAATATGCATTGTTTTAGCATGCAAAGGCATAGTATTGTGGTATTCTCCTTTGATGTTTTGCTTGGGTTGACTTGGCACATGCTCACACCATGTTATGACTATGACAAGTCACCATTAGCCTCTATGATCATTTAGTCTTTGACTTGTAGTACCACTCTTTGCTTTGATTAGTTTGCTTTGTTTCATTGCATGATTATGGTCATTATTGCTCTCTTAGTTGGTTGCTCCCAGTCTTTTGCTAGCCTCCACTTGTATGAGTAAGTTATATTCCTGCCTCCAACTCCCAAGAAACCAAGTTATTCCAAAGTGTCCACTATAAACTCCTATGCATGGTGTGTTACACCATTCCAAGTATATTCTTTTTTTCATCTATCTTCCAATTAAAAACTATTTTATTATGTGAAAACTTAGTGATTAAAGCCCTCATGAACTTGATGGCACACTTTATTCTTTGCCCCTAATAAACTTGAACCATTGTGACAACTTTTTTGTATATGCTTGCACTTATAAGTTGGAATTAGCAGAACCGTGCTGTCACGGGGAACGTTTTCAACATTGCACTTGTACCTTGTTGTACTCAGTTGATATCATGTTCTTTTGTCTATGGATGTCACTGGTGTGAAATAAAGAGGGAACTTGTAAGTCCATGGAGTTTGCATCCTGTGTTAGAGAAACGCCTGGGCCGCAAGCCTAAGCCATGCCTAATCATGGTGGAAACTTGCAGCATCACCATAGTGACATCTATGAAGCATTCTTCTTATAAAAAAAGAGACACATTGAGAAAAGAGGAAACCGAGAAAAAATCACCATATTCCCATGGTACATAAGAAGAATTGTTGAGATGCTCATTGTCTGCTTGCCTTGTCATTTTGGTTATGGGAAAGCTCCTATACCATGTGCAAGGGGTACCCCGTTGGCAGTTCTCAATGATATGCAAATACTTACAGTGACAAGAACTTACCTGGAATAAAGTTGAGTATGCATGAGGTGTGGCCCTCGTATTCAAGGGGCATGAGATTGCCAACTTATACTTCGTCAAGCTTATACTCCAGCTTTGCCACTTTAAACTTAACCACTTCAAGATGCTTATGATAGGGGCAATGAGGGTTGAAAGCTAACAAGTACCATAATTTTTGGAAGATCTTTTTCAAACTTGTAATCCCTGCTTCCTTTACAAAAAGGCCTTTCTTCCACTACTATTGAGTCTCCACCTTCTACCTTTAGGCACCATTAAGAGAGCATAGTCGTCATTCTGTGTGCAGTGTCCCAAAGCTTATTAATTGATGCATATTGTGTTATTACTTTCTCTTGTTCTACTTGTTTCTAGTCACCTTTGTGAACTTTGCAGGTATCCTATGCATTATATTGCTACTCTATGAGGGACAAGCTGATTACTACTATGCTATGTTTTCTGCATGTGAAACAAACAAACGTTTTCAATGCATGTTATTCATGATCTTTGTTTGTAGCTTGTCATGTTGCATGCATAGTTACTATGTCCTATTGTTAGAACTCCATCTTTCATGCACATGTTTAGAGTTCTTTGATCCCAGCTTTCAATGCTTGCAAATGGTTGGATCTTTATTGTGAGGGTGCATATCACCTCAAAAATTATTCTGTTTATCACTTACCTACTCGAGGACGAGCAGGAGTTAAGCTTGGGGATGCTGATACGTTGGAAACGTATCTATAATTTTTGATGCTCCATGCTTGTTTTGTATCTACTTTGCTTTGCTTGTCTACACTTTGAGGTGCTTTTTACATGTTTTCTAGTACTAACCTATTAACAAGTTGCAATAGTGCCAGATGCATGTTTTCTGCTGTTTTTGGTATCAGAAAAGTTAGTAAAGAAATATTCTCGGAATTGGACGGGAAAAACGTCAAAGTCAATTACTTTCCGTGGGGAACAAGAAGTCTAGAGGAGAGCCGGAGGGGCCATCCAGGAGGGGCAGATCCACCCCAGGCGCGGGGCATGTGGGCTCGTGCTTGGATAGAGTTTGATGGCCCTGGCTGCCTCCCGGTCTCGCCCCTTCGCCTATAAGAAGCCCCCGATGCAGAAACCCTAGGTACCGGATCAGAAATCCACAAAACCGTCTGTAGCCGCCGCCACCATCGTCCCTAGATCGGGGGGATCTGAAGTTCTTCCCGGCACCCTGCCGGAGGGGAGATCATCCTGGAGGCCTTCTCTCCGGTATGATGCGTGAGTAGTTCCACCTTGGACTATGGGTCCATGTAGTAGCTAGATGGTTGTATCTCCTCCTTTGTGCTTTCATGTATAGATATTGTGAGCTCCATTCATGATCAAGATCTAATCTATTTGTAATCATGCATGTTGTGTTTGCGGGGATCCGATGGATTTTGAGATTATTATGTTGGTTTGATTAATGGTTTTATCTTTATGATTCTATCATGTCTCTGTTTTTTGTGACATTGCATGCTCTCCGTTGCTAGTGGTTATCTTGGCCAGGTAGTTGCTAGTGACTCCAAGAGGGGGTATTTATGCTCGATAGTGGGTTCATGCCTCTAGTTTCCAAGGGAAGTGACAATAATCTCTTCGGTTGTAGATGTGTTGTTGCTACTAGGGAGAAAACAATGGTCTCTTGTTCATGGAACATGTGGACTGTTTACCTTACACACTTTTCTTAAAGCAGTTGTCTATTCCTTGCAACTTAATACTGGAGGGGGTTCGGATGATAACCTGAAGGTGGACTTCTAGTCATAGATGCAGCTGGATGGTGGTCTATGTATATTGTTGTATTGCCCAATCAACCTCATAGGATCTTTCTGGCTAGTAATTGCATTGTTATGCCTTGCTCAATTCCTGTCAATTGCCTCGCTGTAATTTGTTTACCCTTCATGTCATGTTGTTTATCTAAGGAGAGCACCTCTAGTGAACTATGGACCCCGGTCCAATCTTTACCATTGATACATCCTCCACTATTACTTATTACAAACCATTACCTTCCACACCATACGTTTAATCCTTTGTTACAGCAAACCAGTGAGCTTGACAACCTCACTGATTCATTGGGGCAAAGTCTTGAGTTTGTGTTGTGCAGGTCTCTGCGTTGCTTGCAACTCCTGGGTGACGTTTCCTTCCTCCTTCTGGTTCGATAACCTCGGTCTAAACTAAGGGAAGACTTGCTGATGTGCTCTTCACACATTGCTCTTGGGGTTCCCAACAAGACTCCACATCAAACACCAAGTTCTATGGCGCCACCAAGGAGTCATCAGTCGGCGGCATGAATCTCCACGCCGGCGAGCAGCAGCGCTGGCGCCAGCGAGCTGCTTCGGCGGCTGCGCGAGGTGGACGATGACGATAGAACGAACAAAGGGGTATGCGGGCCTGGGTCGGTGTTGGGCTTCAATGAATCAAGCGGAAAGAGATGGATGCGGTTTGTGAGCGACGAATAAGCAGAGGAAATGCTGGGCCGGCCTACTGCTCGGTCCAGATCCCTCTTCTCTTTTTATTTCCCTTTTCAGTTTTCTGTTTTGATTTCAAATTTGAATTTGCTCATTTGATTTGAATTTTTCTTTATAGATTTTATTTGCTGAATGGTTGCAGCAATAATAAAGTGTATTAAGATTCTTTTATGAGTTTTTAATATAATGATATTTATTTATTATTTTTTCCTTTATATATAATACTTTTGTTATGAATCTTTATTTTCATAACATATCTTGAATTTATTATTAAAGCTATTTCAAAATTTCTTGTTTTAGGATTTGAATTTATTTAAACTTAAGCACATAAGAATGGGTATTTTAATAATAGAAAAAATTTAATCCATTATTTTGAAGAAAATAATCAAGGGACTTATATAGATTCTTCATAGTTATACTATATTTCTAGGATTTTTATCAAGGCATACTATTGGTAGAAATGGTTCATTCTAGGGTTTATATTCTTGTTTTATAGATCTGGATGAACATTATGGTTGAAAACATATTGCACTTATATTAGTAATAATAAATGATACCACCTTTTTAAAATAAAATTATTCTCTAGAATGATTTAGGAGATGGAATTTCTCAAGATGGTTCCTAAGCACATGGGATTATGATAGTTGGAAAGTACAAAGATATTCTTGAGTGAATTTCTATAGGAAAATATTACTATGAGCCATTGTGGAAAATGATGATGGACCACTCATATGAAATGGATATTATGTTAGGTCATAGATTTAGGGTTTAGGGTTTATCCAGAATTCCTATCTTCCATACTTCATAATTCTGGACTTCTAATTAAGGAATTCCTTTCCTAGATATTCTACTTCTTCATATCCATCACCATGTGTCCACATGATGAGCTTTTCTTCACAAGAATAATCTTATCAACACATCATCTTTCCTCATCACCAATATTACTCCAGTAGATGTATATATCAAACTACTCTCCTCAAAATCTTACTATCATTTAAGAGGAATAATACTACTCCAGTAACTCCATGCTACTCTAGCTTCAGCTTAATCATACTATCTTATATCTTCTTAACTCCAGTATCTTTTATTCCAGTTTCACATCATATCATGGTGTCTTATCATGGCTAACCTAAGATAATATATATATATATATCTATACTAGGATTTAATCATGTTCTACCCACCAATGATCCTTATACATGATATAATCAATCACCCTTAGTGACTTAAGCAATCATTATAATCCTTTGATCATTTATGGCTTAGATTTCTAGTTGGCTAATCAAAGTCTTCATCAATACCATCACAGTTGTATTATAATTATCTTCTTAGTATCTCTTACTGAGTAGAAGATATTATGCATTGACTAAACCTTCTTAATCCAATAGGATTCCTCCTTGTAACTATCTTCCATATTCATCCTTATACTCCTTTTTTGTTACCAACTACATCTTTATTTCAAATAACTCTTCTATCCATTTAGAAATGAGTTAACTCCATCAATTATCATATTGATTTGATGCTCCTAAGTCACTCCCATCCTATAGAGGGTAACTTAAACTAGCATTACTACTTCCTAATCCTACTTATTTCTTTATAGACCTTAAGTGAATGCTATGATATGGACATTAGTTGATAGATCAAGAATTAATAGGTTAAGAGTTGGTGATTCAATAGTTAATTACTCAACATTTGATGGATAACAGATATAAGGATGTGGTTCAATAAAGATGATAAAGATTGATATGGAAAGAAAGATATGCAGTGAATGGTCTTGACTTGGTTTCCTTCCTACTCAATCTCACTAAAGAGTTAAGGTTAGGTATTACCATGATACTCATGTTAGAATCATGTAAGAATAAGATGAGACAAGATATAATTATTAAATTCTTGTTACTTGAGTTATATTCATAACTTGGTATTTATAGATTGTTGTGATGAATACTCTGATATGATCTCTTAAAGATCTGATATTAATCATTAAACGATGTATTGTGGTTTAATGATATTATATTTGACCTATCCTTAGATCAAATCATGTTTACCCAAAATAAGGTTCTAGCAAAGGTCATATTGAAACTTATCGCAGTCAACTTGATGATCTAATTTAACTCCATCAAATTAAGAGAAGCTTCAATCACTTTGACAAGTTTTTTATTTAAAGCGCGAAAATTATTTGGATTTTCTATGCATGAATGCAATGCACACATCCGTTTTTATCTTATTTCTAAGCTCTAATGCTGGGATGTTACACCTTCTGTTGCTCAAATCAAAAAGTGTTGAACTAACGAAAGTTAGCTAACATACTGGGGATTTATTCGTAAAATATCAGCTCAAACTGACTTACAGAGACTCCTCACGAATTTTTATGGTGGAGGACAGAAATCTGTTTCGGGACAACAACTCCCCAAATCTTACTTCCCTCTCATTAGAGGTCATTCTTTGCACAAAAAACAAAAGGATAAGGAGAGGTCATTACTGAAGTAATAACTTCCAAGACTCAAGGAAACTCTTGGGTATCTCCCAACAAGTAATTTTCTTTAACACCTTTAAGTTAGGCACACGAAGCAAGTGTCGGGGGAATAACCCCCGGTAGGGTCATAAGGGGTAAAACATTGCCTAGCTTGGCTTATGCCGAGTAAAAGATGATTCAGGCCGGGTAACAACGGCCGGGTAAGAAGGTCGAGTGCGGCCAACATAAGAATTATGTCGGCCCGTATAAGACAAGTTTGTTTACCTTGCAGGAAGCAACGAGCCGAGTCTCATGAGGGAAGGCCGAGTCAGAAAGGACGCCTGGCAGCTTTTCAAGTAAGATTCAGGAGGGGCCATGGTAAAGCATGGTCAAAAGAGAAGGGCGATGCCGGGTGACACAAAAGGAGCCGGGTGACGCCCAAAGCAACGACTGACGTACAAAGTCACGGTATGACGCCAAAAAGAGCTGGAAGCTACATACAAGAAGACCGTTAGCTGTATGGCTTTGTGGACTAGGTCAAGAGGCTCAGGGCTAGCCCATGATCCGGCCTGCACAGTGAGGACCAAGATCCAAACAGTAACCCTAGAACTCAAAGGGATGTAACTTAGCTGGCCATCGCCTATATAAGGAGGGGCATAGCTAGGGTTTAGAAAGGTTGGACCAAGTAGGAAATCAGTGCCATGAGGCTATGCTCAAACAGCTCAAGGAGCACTTGTAAAACTTATAGGATCAATAAAAATCCTAAGTGTGGAGAGTTCATCTTGTTCTTCATGCGCGGCAAGACCGTGCACTCCCTCCCGGTTACCATAAGCGTCCATTCGGCCCCCAACTTAAGTCTACCCATGGCATCTGCCGTGACACCACCACGACAGTTGGCGCCCACCGTGGGGCAGAAGTAGGCGTTTGCTGTAGTCTTCATCCGGACGGGCAACATCATCACTAAGACGGGCGAGCGCGTCTATTTCGGCCTCATCCATAGGTTCGGGCAGTCAACTTCGTTAGCGACAACGCAGGCTGCTTCGGGACCAAGCCGTTCCCAAGGGGCGGTCGCTTCATCAAGTTCGGCGAGCACCAGATCTACATCGCAGTGCGCGTGGAGTGCGTATACCCGGAGCACGTCATCCTGGTGACGGATCCACCTGCAGTTCATGTTGTCGGAAAGCTTCATCAACTTGTCTCTGTCGAGGTGATGATGACTGCTCCAAACCCAACGCATCCCCCAACTCCTCTAGTAGCTCCTGCAGTTAACGAGAATGAGGGAGAAAATCCAGAAGAAACGCCAAGGGCGGCAAGAACTGCAAAAGTGCCGCTAGAGAATCCAGAGAACATAGCTAGGAGTAAGAGAGCCAAAGAATTGCAAGAAGCAATAGAAAAACTAGCAGAGCCAGTAGCGCCAGCAGCAGATCCGGCACATGTATAGGCCAAGTTAGAGGAGGCCAGGATAAAAGTCTTGGAGAAGGCAAAGGAATTGGCACAGTTACAGCAAGATGTGGATATCACAATTCGAGAGCTCAACTCGGCAAACCGAGTCAAGGGCGCTAAGACCTAGCTTGATGCAACGAGATTGAGAGGGAGAAACCTCAATGAAGAATTGGCAGACGCAACGACATAGATAACACCAGAAAACAACAACGAAATAGCCATGCGTCTGACATACACCACTATAGTAGTAAATCTGAGAGACGCAGAGGTAGAAATGGCTGAGCTTCCCCGTCTGACCGGTGAAGCAAAGAGGAAACAACAGGAACAAGTAAATGAGTTGGTGAGAGCAGCAGGAATGCTGAATGAAGTGTACTACAGGGCGAATCCGGGTATAGGTGGGAGGTCACAGCTGGTTCACTCGGCAACTCCCATCCCGACGAGATCAACAGGCCACACATCCTCCTCGCCAGGAGTGGCGCCGAGACAGAGGAAAGAAAAGAGCGTAGATTCGGAAAGGAACAAGCAGATGGTTGCCTATGACCCGACAGTGGTTCAAGGAAACCCGGCCCATGCCCAGGGAACAAGAAGGAATGTCGTTCAAGGAAATGAGAACCAAGAAAATGTTGGCCGAGAAAGGCAAGCAGGACAAAGAAATGACAATGGGGCACAAATTTGCACCTCAACCTAGGTGTGGGACTCACTCGGCAGGAGGAGGATACGCAGCTCTGAATCCTCCGCCAGCCCAACCCGAAAAGAGACAGCAAAGTGCGGGAAAAGCAATGCAGCAACCTGCAGACCCGAACGCAAACAGATACAATGATGGTTACTCGGTAATGGTAAATGACGGGTATGAATTGCCAGATCATGTGTACCAAGCAATGGGAGCAAGACTCGGAGGCAGAAATCTCCAGCCGGATGATGCAAGGCTAAAGCTTGACCAGATAAAAATGGCAGAACTGATCGAATCGCAAGGACCAGACGGTCCACCATGTTTTGGCCCAAGGATCATGAAAGATCCGCAGTGCCAAAATTTCAGCTCGCCAGAGGAACAAAGACCTATGACGGAAGCACAAAGCCACAAGATTGGCTCATAGATTATGGGACAACAGTAAAGATCGCACAGGGAAATTTGAGATGGGCAGTGCGGTATGTGTCACAGATGCTAGAAGGACCAGCAAGGGTGTGGCTGAATAATTTGCCACCCGGAAGCATCAATAGCTGGATTGATTTTCAGGAAGTTTTCGTAAGCAATTTCACAAGCACGTACAAGAGGCCGAATCGCCCACAACAGCTAGCTATGTGCAAGCAAAGGCCGAATGAAACAAACAGGGAATTTCTCACAAGGTGGTGCACAATGCGCAACTCTTGTGATGGGCTAATCGAGTCTCAGGCCATTGCATGGTTCACACAAGGATGCAGGCATGGAAGTGTACTGTGGCAAAGGTTACAAAGAGATATGCCGGCAAGCTTGGCAGAAAAAATAAGAATCACTGACTCATACGCGTTAGGAGATCCGACTCGGCCTTTGCTCATGTCGGCAGACGAGATGACTAAGACTCAGATCTACGATGCGGCCAGGTCGAAAAGGCGCCAAGAAAGGGCCGAGTATAGAAGCAAGAGAAGAGACGAAAGACCAGACTACAGGTATGGTTCGACTCAAGTCGCAGCTATGAGCCAGGATCATCCAGATGCTGGGAGTAGCCAACATCAAAGGACAAATGGGCAACAGCAATGGATACCAAAGAATGATGGCAAAAAGCCATATGAGCAGAGAAAACCATATCAAGACATGCATAAATATACTTATGAGATGATGTTGGATCAACCGTGTAAATTTCACACGCCAAGTCCGAGTAAGCCGGCAAATCACACAACAAGACAGTGCACTTGATTTCAGAAGGGAGATAGAGTGGATTCACCGACTCAGCAGTTACCACCACCTCCCCCTCCACCGCTCACTGGAGGAAATGCTCAAGCTGTTGGAACTGAGCATAGTTATGAGAGCAGGCAGTCAAGATATCATAACCAAGAAAGAAGGGAGGTTGTGCATCAGGTGCATAACCCAAGAGGTGATGACGCTAATGTCGGCCATGGAACTAGAAATGAGTACAGAGAGCATCACCAGAGCTATGCCGTATTTGTCACAGAGCCGAATGACAGGAGAAGTCAACATAGACGAATGATGGAAGTGAATGCCACAATTCCGGCAATACCAAAGTACATGCATTGGTCTGAACAAGAGATAACTTGGAGCATAAAGGATCACACCAAGATCATGCCAACACTAGGTCTGGTCTTGGATCCAACATTCATGGGCCCTGATATCAATGTAAAGTTCTCCAAGGTACTGATAGATGATGGCAGTGGCATCAATATCATGTACAAGTATACCATGCTCAAGTTAGGGATCACTATGAACATGTTGGAGCCGACTAAGACAACTTTCCATGGTATTGTGCCAGGACTATCCTGTGAGCCTATTGGCAAGATCTGGGTTGACGTATTATTTGGCAACAGAGAAAATTGTCGCACTGAAGCTATAGAGTTCGAGGTGGTTGACCTGGTCAGCTCATACCATGCCTTACTCGGCAGGCCAGCTATGGCTGAGTTTATGGCTACTCCTCACATTGCTTACTTAAAAATGAAGCTACTAGGTCCGTGCGGGGTTATCACAATTGAGGGTGATTACAAGAGATCTATTGCATGTGCCTCATCCGGATCTTCATTGGCCGAGTCACTGGTCATAGCGCAGGAAAAGCATCAAATGATGGAAGTTGCAGCACTAGCCAAGGCAGCACAAATGTCTATGCCGGAACTTACTAACCCGCATGGCAGTGTATCCTTCCAAGCCACCAAGGAAACAAAGAAGATACAGGTTGATGAGGCCTTCCCAGAGAGTATAGTTACCGTCGATGCTAGGATATCTGACAAATAGGAAAGCGAGCTCACCAGCTTCCTCTGTGAGAATCGAGATATCTTTGCATGGTCCACACAAGACCTGCAAGGAGTTCCGAGGGAGCTGGCTGAGCACTCTCTTCATGTAAGACCAGATGCCAAGCCGGTGAAGCAACCCCTCCGCCGCTTTGCCAAAGATAAGAGGAAAGTTATAGTCGTCGAGATAGCCAGGCTCTTGGCTGTCGGGTTCATCATGGAAGTACTGCATCCAGATTGGTTGTCAAACCCAGTCTTGGTCAAAAAGAAAAAAACATGACCGGAACGTGGCAGTGGTGTGGCGCATGTGTATTGACTACACGAACCTCAATAAGGCATGTCCAAAAGATCCATTCCCCCTTCCACGGATCGATCAAGTCATTGACTCTACTGTCGGGTGTGAGTTGTTGTCGTTTGTGGATGCGTACTCTGGTTTCCACCAGATACCACTGATCTGAATGATCAAATAAAGACAGCTTTTATCACCCCGTACAGAGCTTATTGCTATCGTACCATGCCATTTGGATTGAGAAACGCAGGTGCCACATACCAAAGATGCATGCAAAAATGCTTGCAAGATCAACTGGACAAAAATGTTCAAGTATACGTCGATGACGTGGTAATAAAAACCAAAAAAAGTCATACTCTAGTAGAGGACTTGCCTCAAACATTCACAAATTTAAGAAGATTTTGGATGAAACTCAACCCGAAAAAATGCACATTTGGTGTCCCGGATGGAAAATTACTCAGATTTCTCGTGTCTAGCCGAGGAATTGAGGCTAAAGACCAGGGCCATTGAAAGAATGGAATTGCCGAAAACCCTCAACGATGTCCAGAAGTTTACAGGATGCCTGGCCTCGTTGAGTAGGTTTGTCAGTCGGCTAGGCGAAAAAGCCTTACCATTATATCAACTGATGAAAAGATCGGACAAATTCACATGGACACAGCAAGCTGATAGCGCTTTCCATGAACTCAAAAAGATGTTGGCAACAGCACCAGTATTAGCTTCACCATTATCCAAAGGGCCAATGCTGCTCTATATCATAGCAACCAATAGAGTTGTCAGTGCGGTGATAGTGGTAGAACATGAAAAAGAGGGCAAATTAGTCCAAAAACTAGTTTATTACCTGAGCGAAGTGCTCTCTACGTCAAAGCACAATTACCTCCATTACCAAAAAATGACGTATGGGGTGTATATGGCAGCAAAGAAGCTGAAGCATTATTTCCAAGAACTTCCAATCCAAGTAATATGCAAGGCACTGATACGTCGGAAACGTATCTATAATTTTTGATGCTCCATGCTTGTTTAGTATCTACTTTCCTTTGCTTTGTCTACACTTTGAGGTGTTTTTATATCTTTTCTGGAACTAACCTATTAACAAGTTGCCACAGTGCTAGTTGCCTGTTTTCTTCTATTTTTGGTTCCAGAAAGGAAGAAAATCAATATTCTCGGAATTGGACGGGACAAAAGCCGAAGTCAATATTTTACCGTGAGGGACACGAATCCAGAAGACGAGACGGAGAGGGGCCAGAGGGCCACCACACACCCCAGGCGTGGGCTAGGGTGGACCCATGCCTGGGCAGGGTGTGGCCCCCCTGGTCGCCTCCTGGCCTCGCCTCTTCGCCTATAAGAAGCCCCCGATGCAGAAACCCTAAGTACTCGATAAAAACTCCACGAAACCTTCTGTATCCGCCACCACCATCGTCCCTAGATCGGGGGGATCTGAAGTTCTTCCCGGCACCCTGCCGGAGGGGAAATCATCTCGGAGGTCCTCTCTCTGGTGTGAAGCATGAGTAGTTCCACCTTGGACTATGGGTCCATGTAGTAGCTATATGGTTGTATCTCCTCCTTGTGCTTTCATGTATAGATCTTGTGAGCTCCGTTCATGATCAAGATCCAATATATTTGTAATCATGCATGTTGTGTTTGCAGGGATCCGATGGATATTGATATTACTATGTCAGATTGATTAATGGTTTTGTATATTTGATACTATCATGTCTGTGTTGTTTGTGATCTTGCATGCTCTCTATTGTTAGTAGCTATTTTAGTCGAGTAGTTGCTAGTGACTCCAAGAGGAGGTATTTATGCTCGATAGTGGGTTCATGCCTCTAGTTTCCAAGGGAAGTGACAGAAATATCTTCGGTTGTAGATGTGTTGTTGCTACTAGGGAGAAAACAACGGTCTCTTGTTCATGGAATAAGTGGATTGTTTACCTTACACACTTTGCTTAAAGCAGTTGTCTGTTGCTTGCAACTTAATACTGGAGGGGGTTCGGATGATAACCTGAAGGTGGACTTCTAGTCATAGATGCAGTTGGATGGTGGTCTATGTATATTGTTGTATTGTCCAATCGAGTCTCATAGGATCTTTTACTGGTATTGCATTGTTATGCCTTGCTCAGTTCCTGTCAATTGCCCTACTGTAATTTGTTTACCCTTCATGCTATGTTGTTTATATAAGGAGAGCACCTCTAGTGAACTATGAACCCCGGTCCAATCTTTACCATTGATACACCTTCCACTGTTACTTGTTTACTTGCTGCAAACTATTACCTTCCACACTATATGTTTAGTCCTTTGTTACAACAAACTTGTGAGATTGACAACCTCACTGATTCGTTGGGGCAAAGTCTTGAGTTTGTGTTGTGCAGGTCTCCGTGTTTCTTGCAACACCTGTGTGACGTTTCATTCCTCCTACTGGTTCGATAACCTCGGTTTCTTACTGAGGGAAAACTTTCTGCTGTGCTGCTTCACACCCTGCTCTTGGGGTTCCCAACAGGCTTCACATTAGCCATCAAGCTTTTCTTGCGCCGTTGCCGGGGAGGCTAAGGACGTCTTCACAAGGGGAGTCCTCCACTTCCTTTCTCTTTACTTTGTTTTTAGTTTGCTTAGTTTCTTTTGTTTTGTTTTGTTTTGTTTTGTTTGCCTCTTTTCAAAAACTCAAAAAAATTTAGTCTAGTTTGGTTTGCTTCCTTTATTCAAAAACACAAAAATTAGTTCTTGCTCTAGTTGCCACTTTGTTCTAGCTCACCATGTTGCTCCCCAAATTCACCCTGAAGGACCTCTCTATAGGTAGTGGCTCCATAATTGGGAAAGACAATATTGAAGAATTCTTTAATCTGGTTAGCAAGCATAAGGATATTGAGGATAGATCTATAGTGGAACTTGCTCCTAATTATGAAATTGATGTAGCTTATTTAGTTCATATGTTGAAGGCTAGGTTTTTTAGCCTTAACCCCATGATGCAAATTTTGTTCCTAACACTAAAAGAAGAAAAGAACGCAGAAAAGAGAGAATTTATTCTTGAAACTTTATTCAGAGAGTTCCATGATGTTGCTAAGGAAGCCAAAAAGGTATTTGAGCATTTTAATATGATAGGCTCATGTGTAGATGTTGTGGGTACTTCAGATAAAACCAAGCCTAAAGATTAATTTAAGATACCCATACCTTTTAAGCTTGTTGGGATGCATCAGGCCTTTGAAAAGAATTTTGACTGGATTGTTCCTGAAAATCCTTTTGATGAAAGTAGTAAACCAAAGAGGAGTGAGAAGGGATCCTACAAGACGCATTTGGACGAGATACCTCTCATAGTTGAAGATTTTGCAAGTATTGATCTAAATTATTCATTTGAAAATACTTGATTCTTTTTGCTTCTTGTGCCTAACTTAAAGGCGTTAAAGAAAAGTACTTGTTGGGAGATAACCCAAGAGTTTCCTTGAGTATTGGAAGTTATTACTTTTGTAATGACCTCTCCTTATCCTTTTTGTTTTCTTTTTGTGCCAAGAATGACCTCTAATGAGAGGGAAGTAAGATTTGGGGAGTTGCTGTCTCGAAACAGATTTCTGTCCTCCACCAAAAAAATTCGTGAGGAGTCTCTGTAACTCGGATTGAGCTGAAAATTTACGAATAAATCCCACAGTATGTTAGTTAACTTTTGTTAGTTCAGCACTTTTTGATTTGAGCAACAGTAGATGTTCGGAAAAATCGGTTTCTACCTGTTGGTCTGTTTTGACAGATTTCTGCCATTATTTGCATTTGCTTCGTATTGATTCCTTTTTGAGTTCTCTTTAGGTGATTTGAGATTTTTGAAGGAGTTGCTATAGTATCTTGTGTTTTTAGTGAAAAGTATTGTTGTTCCAAAGCTTTTCCTAAAGGTCTATTATCTTTTGAATACACTAATGTTGCTAATGAAAAATGTGTGAAGTTTTGTATGAAGGAAAAATTTCAGGTGTAGAATGGACAAAAGCTCAAGCTTGGGGATGCCACCCCGGTGTCACCCAAAGAAATATCCAAGAGCTTGGGGATGCCCACTCCTACTGGTTCCTTCCAAGAGGTACAAGCATCAAAGCTTGTATCCAAGAGGTACAAGCGTCACCCAAAGAAACTGTGTGACGTTTCCTTCCTCCTACTAGTTCGATAACCTCGGTTTCTTACTGAGGGAAAACTTGTTGTTGTGCTGCTTCACACCCTGCTCTTGGGGTTCCCAACAAGCTTCACGTTAGCCATCAGGCACCTATCTCAGATATTTTGGGCAACAAAGACGCCAGTGGCCGAGTGGCAAAATGGGCCATAGAGCTAGCACCATACACTCCATAGTACAATAGACGAGATACAATTAAATATCAAGCTGTAGCTGATTTTTTCGTCGATTGGATGGAAATGCAATATGAGCCACCACTGCCAGACCCGAATTATTGGAAGATGCACTTTGACGAATCCAAGACAAAGATGGGTCTGGGTGCCAGGATAGTACTCACATCACCAAAAAGGATCAGCTCAAGTATGTGTTGCAGATCCACTTCGCTGCATCCAATAATGTAGCCGAGTATGAATCACTATTCCATGGCATAAAAGTGGCCAAGGGAATTGGCATCAAAAGGATCATGTATTTTGGTGACTTGTATTTGGTTATCAAGCAAGTGTCTGGGCATTGGGATGCATTGGATGCAAACATGGCATTGTATCGTTTTCATGTGCAGCAGATTTCAGGATACTTTAACGGGTGTGAATTTCATCATATACCTAGAGCAGATAATGAGACAACTGATGTACTATCCAAGTTGGGCACATCTCGGCAAGCAATACCACCAGGAGTAGCATTAGAACATCTCAGAAAATCATCGATCAAGCCGTCACCAGAATCCGAGTCAATATTCATCCCGGCAAGCCAGGAGTCAGACGATGTGCCAATGGACATTGATACAAGGGCAGGTTCGAGTAACTCGGGGACTGTTCTGCTCAACCCAGGGGCTGCCGAATCACACTCGAGGACTCCTTAGGTCATGTCGGCAGAACATATGTCGGCCAAGCCAATGGAAATTGATGGAGAAACAGATTCGGCACCGCAGATGCCAGCCTAGGCGCAACCAATATTCAACTACTTAATATATGGAACCTTGCCTAATGACTAGGTATTGGCAAGGCAAACAGAAAGAAGAGCAAAAGCATACACAATAATCAACAAGGAGTTGTACAAAAGGAGTGTGACGAGCGTATTGCAACGTTGCATAAGTCCAGAGAAAGGCCAAGAAATACTGTTGGATGTTCACCAAGGCGAATGTGGGCACCATGCCTCGTCAAGAGCATTGGTAGCCAAGGCATTCCGGCATGGATTCTACTGGCCAAGTGCACTGGCAGAAGCGCAAGACCTAGTGATAAAATGCAACGGTTTTCAACGTTACACGTCAAAGTCACACTTACCAGCATCCAAGTTAAAAACTATACTAATCACTTGGCCATTCGCAGTATGGTGCCTGGACATGGTAGGACCATTCAAACCAGCGAGGGGTGGCATGACTCACATACTAGTAATGGTTAATAAGTGTAGAGGGAGTGGCCCAACCTTTAAATAACATAAGGTGGTGTCCCCTGTGTTTACAATGCTAGTCCCTGGATCAATAGCTAGCATCCACAGTTTAGATGTAATATCAAGAAACAAAGGTCATAATATAACTTTATAACCAGGAATAACATAATTTTATTACATCAATACATAGCTCATTTGGCTATTACATTACATTGCAGCGGAATAACTATAGTCATGGGTCCTTCATCTTCAAAAGTGCCACAGGCAGACATGTTGGTTGTAGACTTTGTAATCCTAATCAACATACTTCACTAAATCAATCAAACCTGCAACATTACAAGTTACAACCACAAGGGTCAATACCTTTGAATTGTATTGGCAAGTTTCACTACTTTGTTGAATATGAGTGGATCCTATTATTACATGCATATTTGGCTAAGTAGAGTTTTAGGCTCATTTGCATAAAGCAATAATTTATACTATCTTTTCAAAATGGTTTTGGTCCTTTGTCAAATCTCTTTTTCCAAGTCCCTTGAACTCCTTGGTAGAAACCCAAGTGTTCAAGTCCTTGTCAAAATCCCTTGAGCATCTTGGTAACCCCAAGTGCATCAAGTTTTATAAAATCTCATGAGTTCCTTGGTAACCCCAAGTGTTCATGTTTCCAACAAAATCCCTTGAGTTCCTTGGTACCCCCAAGTATATCAAGTTTTGTCAAAGTCTCTTGAGCTCCTTGGTAACCCCAAGTGCATCAAGTCCTTAAAAAGTTTTCTTTTAGAAATTAGAATGTCGAGATCTCCCATAGTTCAAACTTTAGTTGCTCAGTATTGTCCTTAACCGGGGACACGGCTAAGTACGTAGATTTTATTATCTTCTGCAGAAGGAGTACATTTTACCCACATGTCACAATCCCATCCTTTTGCCACCAGTGGCCACTGGATTAGCACTCACCAAGATGGAGTACTGGCAGATTGAGAATGTGACGAAGTCTTTCCAAAGGGTCCTCCCATACACCATTGCTAGCTTGTCTTCAGCACCCATGAAGCATTCCAGATCCCCATGTCCAGTAAACTGAAGACAATGCATGGGTCTTCCCAATGTAGTTGACTAAGCCAGAGCCATAATAGCATGTGGTTGCACACGAAAGCCACAATTGGAGAAACATGTTCAATCTCTAAGTGTCCTGGGTGGTTTCCTTTGGAGCACAACACAAAGTGATTACCATAGACATGGTTCCTTTTGTTGCCACCTTCTCCAAAACTCAAAGTATCCTTGGCCACCCAGGTGGTTCATTGAGTCCTTGTTTTATTATATAAAACACAAGTCCTTTTCTCAACCTTTGTAAAATCTCAACATGTATCTCTTTTCAAATTATAGCATGGCTAAGCATGTAACAACTACATTGTTTTCTCTAAGGAATATATAGGGTATCCTATTAGGATTTAGCATAGCATAAGTATAAAGTATTTTCATGCATGTGTCAAAATCCACTAAGTATAATGAAAATAGTAGGACTTTTAGATGATAGTGTAACTTGCCTTTTTGGTAGGGAATGTTGTTTCACTCCTTGATCTTGCTAGTCTCACACTTCACTACAATCAATCAAGCATACACAATATCAACTAGCGTTCCAATCCCAAGTCAATCAAACAATTTCACACACATAAAACAATGGATTTCTAAGTCATGCATGTAGGCATGCAAGAGATGGTTCAATTGTAAAGATGGTCTCTACTAGGCTTCTAAACTTTGTAAGTTCCAAATTGGTCATTTACCAAAATGGCAAAGTCATTTGCAAATGGGTTTTATCCATAAACCATTTTCAAAACTTTTCATCATTTTATGTGGTGAAAAACATTTTTCTCAATGCCACAATCCTAAGTGGTTTCACCAAATAAGTTGTTGTTTCCCAAAACTTGGTGTTTATGGTCAGTAGTTTTGATCCAAAATCAATTTCCCAAAGTTTTTACTCCAAAACCATTTCCATAACAAAACCATTATTTTTAAATGGCTAGAAATGACCAAATCAAGTTTTTATTCCCAAACTTTCACAAAAACCATTTTAAAATCCATGGGTTGGTTCCTAGGGTCAGTGAGTTCACAACAAATCATTTTGCAAAGGTTTTAACCCTAAAAAATTTTTTGAATCATTTTTCTAATCTAAACAAGCATTCAAAAAGTATCTGCAAAAACATACATTCTAATGGATACTATTTGCTAAACCAAGGGCAGGGTTGGATAGGGTTTGTTCCACTGATTCCAATGATACCAAATTTGCAATTTTTGGACGTGTGGATCGAAAGTTACAAAGGTTTGAAAATCACAAACAAATCTGTTTTCCAAATTCTGTTTTAAACAGATCTGGCCACGCGTCGCAATCTCATTGGACGGTACCGGTTCGGCCGGATCGGCTCTGCGGTGCGTTGGATCTAATTAGATCGTGTGGTCCAGAGAGCGTACCCTTTCGCGGTTAAATGATCCAATCCTGCTCGCTCAATCTAGATCCTACGGTACTGATTCGCTTGACCAAAAGTGAGCGGCGCCGACGGTGGCTGGCGGCGGCGACGGTCAGACAGTGGCGGCGCTGGCGAAAATAGGACGCTAGAAGAGAGGGGAGGATGCTCACCAGATTCGCAAGGACGTGGTGATGCTCGACGTGTGCTTGTCGTGGCAGGGGGTGCTCTGGTACAACTGCGATTGCTCACCGGAGTAGAGAACAACGTCGGGTGGTCCTGGTCGTGGTCGGGGTCGTCGCTACAGGTCACGAGAAGGCCAACCGAGGGTATGGTTAGGTGCGTAAGACCAAGGCGAAGTTTCTCGCATGATTGAGAAGCAGAGGGGCGGTCGAGGTTTACCGGGGGCTTGACGGAGACGAGACAGACGGCGGCGAGGTCGGAGCTTGACGAAGGTGATGCTCTGGGGCGCCCGCGGTTGAACGAAGAGCACAGGGAGATGTGTCTGGGAGTGGGGAATCTGCTAGCGTGCTCAGGGAGGCAAGGGGCGGCGAAGTTCGGCTGGAATTCGACGAGGAAGGTCATCGGAGACAGAGGATCTTGGGAAAGAATTGGGGCGTCTGGGAGCGCGTTGAGATGGGGCGACAGAGGGGAAATGGAGAGGAGACATGAGCGTTTAAGCCTGTGTGATCAAAGCGGGTAACGGTGGTCGCGTTAAGGCGAATTAAGGCTGCGAAATCATCGGCAGGAACGGTGTCGAGGGGAGGGAGAAGGAGTCGCGCGGGTGAGAAGGAAGAACAGGAGGAGTGGGGTCTACCTGGCAGTGGAAAAAGAAAGGAGGGGAGGGTCCATCGGTCAGTCTCTTTGTGGGTTTGCTAGTTGGTGTGAACCGTTTTCTTTCGGGGAGGGGAGCTGGGCTGGTTCTGGGCCTTGTGGGCTTGGCCGGCTGGGCTGGTCCAGACTCTATATTTTTTTCTGTCTGCTGGCTTTTCTTTTTCTATAACTATTTCCTGTTTTGAAATTCAAACAACCAAACATCATTCAAATTGGTTCAAACAATTACCAAGCTTTGTGACTTTGAATTTGGTTCTATTACATAGTATAAACCAAATTCCAACCAAACTAATATTTAAATCTTTTTAGGTTCCATTTATTTATTTAATAAAATGGACCATGGTTTATTATTCAAATAGGGTTTGATTTTATTTAATAAAATTTCTATTTGAAATCCAATTATTTTCACAACCAATTCAGTAGGTTTTATTTGACAACACTAAATACTTGGGAAAACTTATTTTAAATAAATAAACAAGTTTTGATGTTTTGGAAATAGTAAAACCTTTATTAACAAAACTTCGATATTAAATCCTTATTAATTTATTTTAATTAAACCTTTACTATTTTTATCAAAACAAAATGTTTTATTTCAAAAGCTTGGCCAAGGTTTAATTTGGCTCTATAAAATAATTTCTTATTTTAAAATCCTTCCTTTTCTTTTGGAAACTAAATCCTTTTATCTAAATGATTCAAAATAGTAATTCCAAAATATTTTATTTTCCTCTATTTAAATGTTTATCTTTTCAAATCTCTTTAGGAATTTATTTGATCCAAATTGGTTTGGAGTTCCAATTGAATTCAAAAAGTTTCTTCTAGCTCTGAAAATCAAACAAAGTTTTATTTTTATTCATTTATTTTCACATTACAAGATTTGGAAAATCTTGGGATGTGACAATAAGTTCACCAAATGGATAGAAGTGAAGCCCATCAAAAAATTGGATAGAAAAACAGCTGTCACATTCTTAAAAGACATAATCTTGAGATACGGTCACCCGCATAGCGTAATCACAGATAATGGCACAAACTTTGCTGAAGGGTCCTTCGCTCGCTTCTGTGGGAAAAACCGAATAAGACTCGACGTAGCGTCAGTCTCCAGAATCAAATGGACAAGTTGAACGAGCTAACGGCTTAGTTCTATCCGGGATAAAACCCCGCCTAATGGAACCACTCCAGAGATCACTTGGTTGCTGGATCGAGGAACTACCCTCAGTACCGTGGAGTTTAAGGACAACTCTGAATCGATCAACAGGCTATACGCCGTTCTTCCTTGTGTATGGGGCAGAAGCAGTTTTGCCTGCCGACATAGAATATGACTCGCCAAGAGTAAGATAATACTCGGAAGCCGGGGTAAAAGAGGCCCGAGAAGATGGAGTTGACTTACTCGAAGAAGCAAGAGAATTGGCATTGTCCAGATCCGCCATATACCAACAAAGTCTCCGACACTATCATAGCCAGAAAGTCCACCCTCGTGTCTTCCGAGAAGGGGATATGGTGCTCAGGCTAGTGCAACGCACAGCTAGGATGCATAAACTATCACCCCCATGGGAAGGACCATTCATTGTAAGCAAAGCATTGCACAATGATTCATATTACCTAATAGATGCTCGTGAAGCACAAAAGAACAAGGCGAACAGATCAGGTGATGAGACCAAAAGGCCGTGGAATGTGGCATTGCTATGTCCTTTCTACACTTAGGAGAAGCAGTGTATGTATCTCTCAAACTCTCATATGTCGGATACTCATGTCGTCTATGTGCTAATAATAAAATGGTATGACTCGAAAAACTGGCTTGGGGACTGCCCCTTATGTTATTCTTGAAAATTCTATGTCGGCTGGCATTGACACTTAAACTTATCTTGGAATAAGTAATGTTTACTCGTATAGAATCAACTCTTTGACTATGCTATTGTCCGAAAACACGGCTTCATGGCAAGCAAGAGGAAAAGATTAACATCGAGTAAACATGAACACCGGATAAATAAAGGGAGAAACGAGAAACGCGAATCGGCTATATGTATGCTTTTAACTAACCCATTGTAGGATATATTGGTTTGTATGTCGAATGACCCTAGGTCAAGTCGTCTAGTTTCATATCCACTAACTAAATCCTTAGAACTTTGAGACTCTAATGTCGAACGCCAAAAAAGGTAGACAAGAGCCAAATTCAAGGAAAAAGGGAAACGACAAATGAAACTTGGGGACTTGCCCCTGGATGATTGGCATTCAGTCAAAATAAAAGTTTAAGCCTTAGAAAAAGGCACGCACCCAAAATAAGTGTAGTATATATTACATCTGCACCCGGCATACCGGGGATCTCATCAAAGTTAAGTGTTTTTGACATAACCAGCTTGAGAGGCACCTGGACTCGATGGAGCGTTCTTGGGGATGGAGCTGGGAGCATCATCCGAAGCGTCGGCTGAGTCAGGTGCATCAGCCGAGTATTTAGGACCGTCTGACTCGGTGGCCTCGCTGTCAGCACCGTCATCATCGATAGTCTTGGCAAGCGGCTCACCAAGGTCGAGGAAGCTGGGCCGATCGCACCAGGCGTGCACCAAAGCATATTCTACCATGGCATAGGCTCGCTCTTGGCGCTTCCTGATGAGCTCAGGCTCGTGGATCCACTTGCCTTCAGCCCTCATATGTTGGAGAACATCAAGGTTGATGTACTCATACCATGAGAGCACAAAGGCAAGGGCCTTGTCCGCTGCAGCTCGACCGAATGACTCGCGCCATTGATCCAACCTATCCTCAGTCAGAATCATCTTGGCAACCAAAGGCTCAATGAGCGTGGGCGTAGCCTCATCCGGCTAGAGCATCCTAAATGCATGGATTGCCGAATTAAGCAAGTCGACACCGCATGACTTTAGAGTGGTTGCACACTTTGAAAGCGCTACCAGGTGCTCTTCAATGGTGATCTCGCTATCAGCGGAAGCTCTAGACTCGGCTCAAACCTTCTTCATTGCCCTCAAGGCGAACATATCAGCCTCAGGAAGTTCTCTGCAAACATAGAAGAACATTAGCAAACAATGAAAAAGGGGCAAAAAGCAAGGATATAAGTACAGTGAAAAGGGTAAGAACTCACTATCGAGAAATGAGTTGATCGCGCCAAGCTTGCTCTGCCAAATATTGGCCTTGTCTTGAAGAGCTTCCAGGTCCTGGTGCACCGAGTGAACTGCCAACTCGGCCTCCTTAAGCAGTTGGTTAGTCTTTTTTGTGCTGGCAGCATGTTTGCCATCCTTCTCGGCAAGCTCCTCGCGCAGGCCCTTCAACTCGGACTGGTGCTTCTGCTCCATATCCGCCACCTGCTGCTTCAGTCGGGTCACCTCATCTCGTTCCTTTTGGAGCTCGATCTGGTGCTTCTCTACTTATTCGGAGCATGTGACTCGTCAGTAACAGCAAATTATCTCGCTTTAGCCAAGATAGAAAATGGAAAAGGAATAAACATCAATGCGGAGCGGTCACAAGATTTCTAAGATCTTACTTTCATCATCGTTGATCTCTAAGTGCAGTGCATTGGTGGTAGATTGGGCGGAAGCTATGGAAAGACAACGAGACAAATTCAACCAGAAGAAACAAAAAAGGTCTGCCGAATAAAAGCAAGCCGAGTGAGAAAAAGTACCTTGGCTTTGAGCCTCAGCTTTCAGGTCTTGGTGAGCGAGCTCAAGTTTTCTATACTCCCAGATGAGAGCCTGATGCACCTTAGTACGCTCGTTATGCATAAGCTACACAAAAAGATCTAGTCATAAGGTGTACGATCAAGCTTACAGCCGAATAAGTTCATTACTCGGTAGTAACCTCGGGGGCTAGGGATCGAATATCCAACATGCAAACTGGGCAGGAGAAAATAAATGTTGGGTTCTAACTCAGAGCTTATAGCCGAATAAGTTCCTTACTCGGAAGTAACCTCGGGGAATAGGGATCATGTATAATATAAACATACTCAGTACGCAAAAGAGTAAGGAAGCTGCATACCTCATTCACTTGATCTGCTTTGGCCATCAAGGAAATGGCATGTTGAGTCATCTCTGAGACAGCCTTGGGGCCCAGCTTCATCTTCTGGCCAGAACTGGAGCTCACTTCTTACTCGTCGGCCGCGTTCCAGGCAATGGCATAGCGCTCCGCTGAACCAAGGCCTTGCCCGTTGAGCGTCCAAGTCAGGACCTGCCCTTTATTTAGGGAAGTCCCCACCCCAGAGCGGGTAGCAGCGACACTGGTATGAAGGGCGCCAGCTCTGGAAGCACTACCAGACCCGGCAGCGGCAGACTCGCCCAACTGACCCGCCGAAGCGGGTGCCGTTGTTAATGGTGTGGGCCAAATCTACGAAGCGGTGCCTGGAGCATGTACCAAGGTCAATTTATTGCTCACAGATGGCTTGCTAGGCACAAAGCAAACTTGGCCTTGAGCAGCAGGCCGCGTTTTGCCTTTAGCCAGAGAAGCAGAAGAAACAGGTCTGGCACTGGTTGAGGATACATGAGCCGAATGAGCAGGCTCAATAGCAGAAGGAGGGGCAACAATTGGGTCAATAGGCACACTGGTAATGGGATAACTGACAACAGGGGTTTTCTCGGTGCTGATGTTACTGGCGCTAGGGTCAAGGCTCTGTTCGGGAAAAGCAACTAGAGAGCTAGGCCGGGACTCCTCTGTCGGACACGCCGCCGGCTCGGCCTCACTCTGAGACTCGTGAGCCTCAGAAGTAGGGGCAGTGACCTAGACGGGGCTATGCACAGCGGTGTCAGTACGAGGAGGAGAGGCAGGCCTTAACAGCAAAGAAACCATGCTAGGTGCAGCTTGGTTAGCAGACATGGTCGCGCTGAAAATAAAAACAGAAGCCTATAAGAGGACAAACATAGAATAGAAAAGGAAAATGAAAAGTAACAAGCAGTTAAAGTTACCCGGAAATGGTCGGGTCACGCCGGACACGACGAGTGACCCGGCGTGTTGCGGTCTTGCGGGTCTGGGATGACGTGGCAATAAGAGGTACGGCAGGATCAAGTCGACGCTTCTTTGAAGGTTGAGTGCTGGAGGAGGCCCCGCGCCGCTTAGTAGATTTGGCAGCGGGGAGCTTGCCATACCCGCCTACAGCAAGGGGAGGTTCCTCATGTACCTGACCAGCTGCATGAGTAAATAAAATGCTCAATGGGACAATTCAGAAATTTAAGGCCAAAGGACGAATACCTCCAAGACTTCACAGTCCATATCGTCATCATCGGACCAATCTCGCAAGGGATTTCGATTAGAGGTCTTACCCGAAGCGGATGTAGTGGCATCGTGCCGGATTGGCATAAAGCACTCCAAGTCGAACTCGACCTCATTAGCGTCAGAGAGATCATCTAAATAGCCGCCAGGAGGGACGGTACTGTCATCAACCTGGTGAACGAGATTCTGCGGAAGAAAAATAGAATAAGATCAATAAATAGACAAAATGGCGAGTAAAAGCAAGAAAAGCTATGTCGGCGGAAATTCAACGACTCAGATGCTTACCCACGGGACAGGCCTATCCCGGCTAAAAGGGGGACAACTCCAGGCCCAGTTTTTCGCTAAGTTCAGCTTAAAAATCGAGCTGACTCGGCGGGCCACTAAGTCGTTAGTGAGCTCCAAAGTGGAGTGCCGGGTAGGATCTTGCGGGCCGCTCATGAAGCACATGTTGTGGCTTCTATCCTGGATGAGGATGACTCGGCGTGCGACGAAAGCGCACATGAGGTCCTCCTCGGATAAGTGGAAGTTCTCATCCGGTGAGAGCAGCCTCTCAAGGATCCCATGAGCCTCATTCACGGCTGGATTCTTGTCGCGCGGGTCAAGCTTCCATAGCTCCTTGCTGGGAACCTCGTCCTTGAAGGGGGAAGCCGGATGTAGTCGTTGGACCCACTATTCTTGCCATAGAAAAAGGTTATATGCCACCTCTTGAAAGAATCAATGCCAGTGACCCGAGGGAAGATCGAGTCCTTCCTGGGCGTGATGCTAGCAGCACCACACCTAGTGGGCCTCTTTTCGGCGTGGGGAATGCCAGGATCAGGAATGGCTTGTATCCGAAAATTAAAATACTTGGCCCAAAGAAGAACGGTGTGCCAGATACCGAGATAGCCTTCGCAGGCAGAGATGAAACAAGAAAGAGAGCCAATGGCATTGGCAGGCAAATGGTCAGTTTGGAGATGGAAGGTGGAGAGGAAAGACATAAAGAAATTGCTGACAAGAAGAGTGAAACCACGCTTGAAGTGTGAGAGGAAAACCACCCTTTCATTGGGCTCGGGCTTGGGGACAATCTCAGCTAGGGGGAGGCGGCAATCAACCTCGAGCGGGATGCGCCTGGTGGAGCATAGCCACTCGAGTTCCTCCACCGTAACCTCAGAGCCCTCCTAGCCCCCGCGCTCGCCGGTGACAACCTCATGCTCCTCCGCCTCCTCGCCGGCATCACGAGCATCCATGATATCGCTTGGTTCGGGTTCTTCCGCCGTTGGAAGAGGCCTAGAGACACAAAGACCCGTAGTAGAATTGAAAGGGGAAGAAGAGAATCGTTGAAAAGAAGCAGTAGAAGAGAGGAACTGCAAGGAGGCAGTTTAGGATTGGGAGGCGCAAGGAAGAAGAAGAGGGAAAGGGGGAAACTGAACAGGCAAAGGAAGTTAAGTTACCCTCACCCCTACTTAAGGAGAGTAAAAACCCCAGTGTGGGATCCTTCTGCGCCGTGTGGCCGTGTATTTGGCTGAGTGAGCGCATCAGCAAGCGCCACGTGTAGGCAATACACAAATAATCCAGGGCCACGTCACGCTGCGCAGGGCACGAGGCACTGAGCGATGGGACTGTCACAGTGATGGGGAGTTATTGCGCCACCGTCACTGCGTGGTCAGAGTTTGAGACAAAATTTGAGGCAAGCAATCATGATTACAACCTGTCAGTGACCAAGGAAAGAGAAAAATGACTCGGCAGCATAGAAAATGACTCGGCACGAGGCAAAAATGACCCAGAAAGTCAAAGATGAGACTCTGTCACATCCCAAGATTTTCCAAATCTTGTAATGTGAAAAATAAATAAACAAAATAAATTTTTTTGTTGAAAATCAGGGTGAAAAGAAACTTTTGTTTCTAAAAGGAAACTTAAAATCCCATCTTGATCAAACTTTGGTAAAAGTTTGAATCCAACAAAAATCCAAATCAAGGGAAATGCATTCCTCAATGAATGTATCTGGAAATTTAAACACTTGGAAAATAAATCCAAACCCTAAACCCTAATGGAATAAAAATCATTTCCAAGTATCTCCAAGTCTATGGATTTGATCCATATAAAAACTTGTCAACAAAACATTCACAAATGATCAAGAAAGACAAATAGAAATAATATAAGACCATAGAAATTGGTTTCACTTAATTTGGAACCATGGATAAAATCCTATGAATAAAGTAAGATAAGGAAATTAAATTTCCAAAGGAAATAAAGCACTTATCTAGAAAACCATACCAATTGATGAGCAAGTAATCCTAAAAGGATATAAAAGGATAAACAAAGATAAAATGAGATTTCACAAATTGGAATCATCAAGTTTGGATCTCTAAATAAAAAATATGGATTTTATAAGACAAAGAAAGAAATATTAATTAAAGAATATTTAAAGACCAAACCAAATCTTGGCCAAATCCATAAACAAATGGAATGAATATAATCCAAATCCAAATAAAAATATTGGATAAAGAATTGCCAAAATAAAATAAAATGGCTTAGACCAAATCCTATTGGAATAAAGACAAATCCAAATTTTAAATGATTAATAAATCTTATTAAAAACTTTTCCAAATAATTCAAGATGAATTATTTGACACCCTTTTAAGTAAACAAAACTTACTGAAAGGTTTTGGAAGAATTTAGAAGTCAAATGGAAATTAAAAACATTATTAAATCCTATTTTGATTTAAAACAAGGCCCTTTTTTATTAATTAAAAAGACCCCAAAAAGAATGAATAAATTATCCTAAAAATGATTCAAGAATGTGCTACTAATCAGTATTTAAACCCACACAAAATTTGGCAAAGATTTGAAATCAAATGAGTGTTTGAATTGGTTATTCAAAACCAAAACAGAATAAAAGAAAAGGAAAAAGAAAAACAAGCAGAACAAAAAAAATGAAAGACTCAGCCCAACCTAACTGGCCCAGCTAAGCCCATCGCCAGCCCACGCAGGAAACCCCTCTCTGGATCTTTTATCACTCAAACCCGCACCCCTCGACCACTGATAGAACGACCCCACCTTCCCTGTCTCTCCTCGCTGACGAAAGGCCCCATAGCCACGTCACTTCTTCCTCCTTGCGGTGACCACGCCCGTCACCTCGCCGGCCGTTGCAGGCGATTAAGACATGGCTTAATTCGCATTACTGGCGCAGTTAACCCTCCCCCTGACCACACCCTCTTACTCGCATGCGTTCCCTCCCCATTTCCCCCAGTCTCCTCACCCTAGCACGCCCCCAGGCTGCTTAATTTCCTCCGAGAACACCACTGTCTCCGGCGAACTATTTCTTCGATTCCGGCCAACCTCCTCCACCCCTTGCCCCCTCAAGCACCCGAGTGTGATCCCCACCCCCTGGCGTTTCTCCCTACACCCTCAGCTCACTCGCACGTGCCCTGTAGCGTCGACTCCGTCTTCGTCTGAGCGTCGCCGCCGTCTGCCCCCGCTCCGACGAGCACTGCTGGTAAGACCAGACCTCCCCTCTCCCTCTTTTCACATGCACATACTCGCCATGAACCTACGCATCTAACGCCACCTTTATTTTCCTCTGGCGTGCATCGTAGCCTCGCCACCATCTTCAACAGAGAGCACCCGACGGCAGCAAGAACTCCGACGAGCAATTATCTGCAACCCTGTGCGCCCCTTCGTCAACCGCGAGCAGGTTGAGCATCTTCGTGCCACGGTGATCACGGTGAGCCACCTCTCCACCTTCCTTGCTCCCTCTATCACCATCTCCGCCGCTAGCCGAGCGTCGCCGCCGCGCGCTGCCACTGAGCGCCGCCAGTGTTTGGTTAGATCGTCGCTAGCCGTTGGATGCAAATCGTAGGGATACGATAGACGACTTAACGAACCGTTTTTGATCAATCTGTGCCACACGATCTATTTAGATCTGACGCCTCCCGTAGCGCGATCCGGCCGAAGCGGGTACCGACGAATAGAAACGCGCCGCATGGCACTAGTTTGGTTTAAAACAAAATTTTGAATCTGATTAGTATGCAAACTTGTAAAATCTATAACTTTTGATCTACACGTCCAAATTTTGCAAATTTTATATCAATGGAATCAGCAAGACAAGCCCTAGCCAACCATGCACTTTGTTTAGTAAAAAGCTTCTGGTAAAATGTTTGTTTTTGCAGAAACTTGTGTATGCATGTTTAGGTTATAAAATTTATTCCAAAATGTTTTGGAGGATAAAATCTTTGGCAAATGGTTTGTTTTGAACCTACTAACCCTAGAAATCAATTGGTGGTTTCAAAAATGTATTTGGTGTAGCAAAAGAATGAATCTTTGATTTAAACCATTTCTAGTCAAATAAAAAAATGGTTTATTTATTAAAAATGGTTTTGGAAGAAAACCTTTGGGAAATGTTTTGTTTTAAAATCTCTGACCCCAAACACCAAGTTTTATGATTTGAAAATTTATTTGGTGAACCCTATAGAACTACTACTTTACTAAAGACATGTTCAACCACATAAAATAATGACTTGGTTTAGAAATGGTTTATAAAGTGAAACCTTTTGCAAATGACTTTGCCACTTTATAAAATGACCAATAGGTGTTTTCAAATGTTTATAACCTATTATAAACCACTTTTACAAATAAAACAATCTCTTGCATGCTTGCATGCATTGTTTTGTTTTATTACTTTATGTGATGTTTTGCTTGATTGGTAGATTGAAATTGTGCCTTGCTTGATTAAATTGTAGTGACTTGAAGAGTGTGATTGTTGCAAGGACAAGGAGTGAACTTATACTCTACCAAAAAGGCAAGTGATGCTTCATACTTTGTCCCATTATTTTCACTATGCATTAGTGATATTTCTAAGTAAGACTTGCATGGAATTTTGCTAAGTATAAACTATGCCATGGGAAATCCTAGTAGATGAAACCTTAGTAGAATTTCCTAAGTTAATATTCCTACTACTATCATGCTTAGCTTAGCTAGTAGAAAACAAGGGTGGAATATATATTCATGCTATGGAAAAATTTCTAAGTCTGAGGACTTGTGTTTTGTTTAATAAAACAACTAAGTGAATGAATCACCTGGGTGGAAAGGGACTTGCTTGGTGGTTTTTGGTTGAGTGGTTACACAAGGCCCATTTCTATGGTTTACCTTGTGTATCACACTTGTGGATTGCCACCCAGGAACAAAGAGATCTGAGATGTCAAATGTTGAGAAGCTTCAAGTGCATCCACTTGGCATTATGGGCTCTGCCTGGATCATATAGGTTGCAATAACTTAGCCAAATGGACAGTTGGTGGTAGGGGTTTTGATAGGTTGGAGCGCGTCCATTTTGGTCTAAGGGGAGGCTTCTGAAAGATCTTGTCTTGGGAAACCAAGTCCTGTGGGGAAAGTGCACCACCTCTGCAGAGTGTAAAATCTAAGTACTTAGCCATGTCCCTGGTAAAGGACAATTTGAGCATCAAGACATGGAAGCTATCAAGAATCTCATCATCCAAATTTCTAAGTTAAAAACTTGTGGTTAAACAAGGGTTTAAGGATCACCAATTTCTATTGGGAGATGCCTTGGGAAAGATTTGTCAAGCAAAAATTTAGTGTTTTCAAATGATAAGGAAAATCTATTTTGAGCAAAGCAAGCCTAAGCTCCACTTAGCCAAATGCATATAGATGATAGACTCCACTATGTTACCATAGTATCACTTGCCAATACAATTAAAATGTATTGACCCTTGTGGATGTAACTTGTTATGTTGCAGGTTTTGTTTGATATTAGTGAAGTTTAATGATTAGGATTACAAGTCTACAACCAACATGTTTGCCTGTGGCAATTTGAAGAAGAAGGACCCCATGCTTAAGGATATTCTGCTGCAATGTAATGTAATAGCCAAATGAGCTATGTAAGATGTAATGAAATATTTTACTCCTGGTTATAAAGCTATATTATGACCTTTGTTTCTTGATATTACATCTTTACTGTGGATGCTAGCTATTGATCTAGGGACTAGCATTGTAAACACAGGGATCTCTACCTTATTAAAGGTTGGGAACCTTACAGATGGTATCAGAGCATTGTGTTGCCTGTAGGATTTGTAACCCTAGGATTGGACAAAACCCCTTAGAAAAATAGGAGTGATATTTGTTCCAAAACTTATTTACAAACAATCTTGTAAACTCTTTTCTCAACCATTTTGGTTTTGATTCTACATCTCTTCTATTTCAAACTTGATGGACAAAGCCTACCCCATGGCCAAAGACTTCACCATGTGCAAAGGACTTCATCAACTCTAATGACTTCAACATCTTCAACTCTAATGACTTCAACATCTTCAACATTTCCACCAAGGACTTCAATCTTGGATATCACTAAGGACTACAAATGAGACAAGAAATATTTCTCAAGACTTGAGGACTAAGGAAACACAACTTAGAAGGAACCATCATCACCTTGAGGTTTTGAGACCAAGATGCAAAAAAAATTCTCTAAGGATACAAAGATTTTGTTCATGAAGAATCAACAAAGAAGGATGGAAAGATCTCAAGTGAACCATATAGATGGACCACCATATTTAGTTTAAGTCAAATACACCAACTTATGTGGTGTAACAAAAATATTTTTGGTTGCCTAAAAATATGCTTGAAACTTGTTGTTTGAGTGGAATGTTTGTTTGTGATTGCTTGCACATTGCTTGTATGAATTGTGATGTATGTGATTAGAATTATTCCCTTAGAAAATATTTTGCCTATTATAATCTCAATCCAACCCAAACAGATGACTTCTCCAAGAAACTCCAACATCAAGGATGGTGACAACAACAACAACCAAGAGGACAACATGAGAGAACTCATAGTAACCCAAACCTAGTTGAACAAAGTGACAGCTCAATTTATAGCCAACACCAGTGAGGTAGATCCAACCATGCAAAGGTTTTTGGAAACCCAAACCCAATTGTTGCATAAGGTGACAAATCAAATGATCAACATGGGAGACAACTCTTCCAAAGGAGTTTGTGACAACAAGGATGACAAAGATGATATTTTAGAAGGAACCCAAGCTTGCAATATTTGTGGAGACAAGGATCACACTACCAAGGAGCATGAAGATCAATGCCCCAACTGTGAAGAGAAACATCCAGCTGACCAATGCCCCACATCTCAAGCTACTTGTTACCTATGTGAAGGAAATAATCATGTCCCTATCCAATGCCCCATCTATTCCATAGTTGAACAAAGGAAACAAGGTGGAGTACAACAACTGATTACAGACTATCATGAGAGAGCCAAGTCTACCAAGAAGGATGAGGACAAAGGAAAAACTCCACGTGTACATCCATGCAATATGACCCAATTTAAAGGACCAAAGAGGAGACATATGCATTATCCAAGGAGTAATAGAAAGTCAAGGAGATCAGTAAACATTCCTACCTATGAGATAACATATGAATAACATGAACTAGAAGCACTCTTAGCTTTGGAGAAACCCAAGAAAAAGAAGGACAAAAGCCATGTGCAATGTGGTCATTGCCAAGAAATGTGACACTATGCCAGTGAATGTACAGAGAAGAATAAGTATAAAGAGATTAGCCAAGTGTGGTGCAACAACTGCAAAGAGCTAGGCCATTATGTAGCAACTTGCCCACAGAAGATACGTGATGAACTCAATCTTATCACATGTTACAACTGTGGTAACCAAGGACATTATGCAAGCAACTGTCCAGAAAAGATGAAGCATAAGATAAACAAGCCTGTGAAGGATCTCAGCCTTGTCACATGTTTCAAGTGTGGAAACAAAGGACACTATGCAGATGTTTGTCCAGAGAAGTTTCCCCAAGATCCCAAGCAAGCCAAGATGTAGTTGGAAAATTTTAAGGGTGGTAGTACCCTAGTTGCTTTTGAGCCAACTTATAACCCTAGCCTCCCCAAATCTCGGGACGAGATTTATTTTAATGGTGGTAGCCTGTCACATCCCAAGATTTTCCAAATCTTGTAATGTGAAAAATAAATAAACAAAATAAATTTTTTTGTTGAAAATCAGGGTGAAAAGAAACTTTTGTTTCTAAAAGGAAACTTAAAATCCCATCTTGATCAAACTTTGGTAAAAGTTTGAATCCAACAAAAATCCAAATCAAGGGAAATGCATTCCTCAATGAATGTATCTGGAAATTTAAACACTTGGAAAATAAATCCAAACCCTAAACCCTAATGGAATAAAAATCATTTCCAAGTATCTCCAAGTCTATGGATTTGATCCATATAAAAACTTGTCAACAAAACATTCACAAATGATCAAGAAAGACAAATATAAATAATATAAGACCATAGAAATTGGTTTCACTTAATTTGGAACCATGGATAAAATCCTATGAATAAAGTAAGATAAGGAAATTAAATTTCCAAAGGAAATAAAGCACTTATCTAGAAAACCATACCAATTGATGAGCAAGTAATCCTAAAAGGATATAAAAGGATAAACAAAGATAAAATGAGATTTCACAAATTGGAATCATCAAGTTTGGATCTCTTAATAAAAGATATGGATTTTATAAGACAAAGAAAGAAATATTAATTAAAGAATATTTAAAGACCAAACCAAATCTTGGCCAAATCCATAAACAAATGGAATGAATATAATCCAAATCCAAATAAAAATATTGGATAAAGAATTGCCAAAATAAAATAAAATGGCTTAGACCAAATCCTATTGGAATAAAGACAAATCCAAATTTTAAATGATTAATAAATCTTATTAAAAACTTTTCCAAATAATTCAAGATGAATTATTTGACACCCTTTTAAGTAAACAAAACTTACTGAAAGGTTTTGGAAGAATTTAGAAGTCAAATGGAAATTAAAAACATTATTAAATCCTATTTTGGTTTAAAACAAGGCCCTTTTTTATTAATTAAAAAGAACCCAAAAAGAATGAATAAATTATCCTAAAAATGATTCCAGAATGTGCTACTAATCAGTATTTAAACCCACACAAAATTTGGCAAAGATTTGAAATCAAATGAGTGTTTGAATTGGTTATTCAAAACCAAAACAGAATAAAAGAAAAGGAAAAAGAAAAACAAGCAGAACAAAAAAAAATGAAAGACTCAGCCCAACCTAACTGGCCCAAGTAAGCCCATCGCCAGCCCACGCAGGAAACCCCTCTCTGGATCTTTTATCACTCAAACCCGCACCCCTCGACCACTGACAGAACGACCCCACCTTCCCTGTCTCTCCTCGCTGACGAAAGGCCCCACAGCCACGTCACCTTCTTCCTCCCCGCGGTGACCATGCCCCTCACCTCGCCGGCCATTGCAGGCGATTAAGACACGGCTTAATTCGCATTACTGGCGTAGTTAACCCTCCCCCTGACCACACCCTCTTACTCGCATGCGTTCCCTCCCCATTTCCCCCAGTCTCCTCACCCTAGCACGCCCCCAGGCTGCTTAATTTCCTCCGAGAACACCACTGTCTCCGGCGAACTATTTCTTCGATTCCAGCCAACCTCCTCCGCCCCTTGCCCCCTCAAGCACCCGAGTGTGATCCCCACCCCCTGGCGTTTGTCCCTGCACCCTCAGCTCACTCGCACGTGCCCTGTAGCGTCGACTCTGTCTCCGTCTGAGTGTCGCCGCCGTCTGCCCCCGCTCCGACGAGCACTGCTGGTAAGACCAGACCTCCCCTCTCCCTCTTTTCACACGCACATACTCGCCATGAACCTATGCATCTAACGCCACCTTTATTTTCCTCTGGCGTGCACCGTAGCCTCGCCACCATCTTCAACAGAGAGCACCCAACGGCAGCAAGAACTCCGACGAGCAATTATCTGCAACCCTGTGCGCCCCTTCGTCAACCGCGAGCAGGTTGAGCATCCCCGTGCCATGGCGATCACGGTGAGCCACCTCTCCACCTTCCTTGCTCCCTCTATCGCCAGCTCCGCCGCTAGCCGAGCGTCGCCGCCGCGCGCTGCCACTAAGCGTCGTCAGTGTTTGGTTAGATCGTCGCTAGCCGTTGGATGCAAATCGTAGGGATACGATAGACGACTTAACGAACCGTTTTTGATCAATCTGTACCGCACGATCTATTTAGATCTGACGCCTCCCGTAGCGCGATCCGGCCAAAGCGGTACCGAAGAATAGAAACGCGCCGCGTGGCACTAGTTTGGTTTAAAACAAAATTTTGAATCTGATTAGTATGCAAACTTGTAAAATCTATAACTTTTGATCTACACGTCCAAATTTTGCAAATTTTATATCAATGGAATCAGCAAGACAAGCCCTAGCCAACCATGCACTTTGTTTAGTAAAAAGCTTCTGGTAAAATGTTTGTTTTTGCAGAAACTTGTGTATGCATGTTTAGGTTATAAAATTTATTCCAAAATGTTTTGGAGGATAAAATCTTTGGAAAATGGTTTGTTTTGAACCTACTGACCCTAGAAATCAATTGGTGGTTTCAAAAATGTATTTGGTGAAGCAAAAGAATGAATCTTTGATTTAAACCATTTCTAGTCAAATAAAAATACGGTTTATTTATTAAAAATGGTTTTGGAAGAAAACCTTTGGGAAATGTTTTGTTTTAAAATCTCTGACCCCAAACACCAAGTTTTATGATTTGAAAATGTATTTTGTGAACCCTATAGAACTACTACTTTACTAAAGACATTTTCAACCACATAAAATAATGACTTGGTTTAGAAATGGTTTATAAAGTGAAACCTTCTGCAAATGACTTTGCCACTTTATAAAATGACCAATAGGTGTTTTCAAATGTTTATAACCTATTATAAACCACTTTTACAAATAAAACAATCTCTTGCATGCTTGCATGCATTGTTTTGTTTTATTATTTTATGTGATGTTTTGCTTGATTGGTAGATTGAAATTGTGCCTTGCTTGATTAAATTGTAGTGACTTGAAGAGTGTGATTGTTGCAAGGACAAGGAGTGAACTTATACTCTACCAAAAAGGCAAGTGATGCTTCATACTTTGTCCCATTATTTTCACTATGCATTAGTGATATTTCTAAGTAAGACTTGCATGGAATTTTGCTAAGTATAAACTATGCCATGGGAAATCCTAGTAGATGAAACCTTAGTAGAATTTCCTAAGTTAATATTCCTACTACTATCATGCTTAGCTTAGCTAGTAGAAAACAAGGGTGGAATATATATTCATGCTATGGAAAAATTTCTAAGTCTGAGGACTTGTGTTTTGTTTAATAAAACAACTAAGTGAATGAATCACCTAGGTGGAAAGGGACTTGCTTGGTGGTTTTTGGTTGAGTGGTTACACAAGGCCCATTTCTATGGTTTACCTTGTGTATCACACTTGTGGATTGCCACCCAGGAACAAAGAGATCTGAGATGTCAAATGTTGAGAAGCTTCAAGTGCAGCCACTTGGCATTATGGGCTCTGCCTGGATCATATAGGTTGCAATAACTTAGCCAAATGGACAGTTGGTGGTAGGGGTTTTGATAGGTTGGAGCGCGTCCATTTTGGTCTAAGGGGAGGCTTCTGAAAGATCTTGTCTTGGGAAACCAAGTCTTGTGGGGAAAGTGCACCACCTCTGCAGAGTGTAAAATCTAAGTACTTAGCCATGTCCCTGGTAAAGGACAATTTGAGCATCAAGACATGGAAGCTATCAAGAATCTCATCATCCAAATTTCTAAGTTAAAAACTTGTGGTTGAACAAGGGTGTAAGGATCACCAATTTCTATTGGGAGATGCCTTGGGAAAGATTTTGTCAAGCAAAAATTTAGTGTTTTCAAATGATAAGGAAAATCTATTTTGAGCAAAGCAAGCCTAAGCTCCACTTAGCCAAATGCATATAGATGATAGACTCCACTATATTACCATAGTATCACTTGCCAATACAATTCAAATGTATTGACCCTTGTGGCTGTAACTTGTTATGTTGCAGGTTTTGTTTGATATTAGTGAAGTTTAATGATTAGGATTACAAGTCTACAATCAACATGTTTGCCTGTGGCAATTTGAAGAAGAAGGACCCCATGCTTAAGGATATTCTGCTGCAATGTAATGTAATAGCCAAATGAGCTATGTAAGATGTAATGAAATATTTTACTCCTGGTTATAAAGCTGTATTATGACCTTTGTTTCTTGATATTACATCTTTACTGTGGATGCTAGCTATTGATCCAGGGACTAGCATTGTAAACACAGGGATCTCTACCTTATTAAAGGTTGGGAACCTTACATACTCGAAAGGGGCAAAATAGACTCGGAAAAGATTGAGATTACGCCAAACAGTGCGTCCTAAGCAGTAAATGCTGAAAGAAAGAAAAGTTCCAAGCACATTAAAGGAACCTAGAGACGCCTAACAGCAAAAAAACTGCTAGGCCTCACCAGCTTCAGGGACTAATGTCGGGGGAATAACCCCCGGTAGGGTCATAAGGGGTAAAACATTGCCCGGCTTGGCTTATGCCGAGTAAAAGATGATTCAGGTCGGGTAACAACGGCCAGGTAAGAAGGTCGAGTGCGGTCGACATAAGAATTATGCCGGCCCGTATAAGACAAGTTTGTTTACCTTGCAGGAAGAAACGAGCCGAGTCTCACGAGGGAAGGCCGAGTTATAAAGGACGCGTGGCAGCTTTTCGAGTAAGATTCAGGAGGGACCATGGTAAAGCATGGTCAAAAGAGAAGGGTGACGCCGGGTGACACAAAAGGAGTCGGGTGACGCCCAAAGCAAGGGCTGACGTACAAAGTCACGGCATGACGCCAAAAAGAGCTGGAGGCTACATACAAGAAGACCGTTAGTTGTATGGCTTTGTGGACTGGGTCAAGGGGCTCAGGGCTAGCCCATGATCCGTCCCGCACAGTGAGGACCAAGATCCAAATAGTAACCCTAGAACCCAAAGGGATGTAACTTAGCTGGCCATCGCCTATATAAGGAGGGGCATAGCTAGGGTTTAGAGAGGTTGGACCAAGTAGGAAATCAGTGCCCTGAGGCTGTGCTCAAACATCTCAAGGAGAAATTGTAAAACTTCTAGGATCAATAAAAACCCTAAGTGTGGAGAGTTCATCTTGTTCTTCGTGCGCGGCAAGACCGTGCACTCCCTCCCCGGTTACCACAAGCGTCCATTCGGCCCCCAAATTAAGCTACCCATGGCATCTGCCGTGATACCACCACGACAACAAGAAATCAAGTATTTTCAAATTAAGAAGCATTAACATCAAACCTTGCTTTCAAAGGAGGAGAAAAAAGTAACTTCTCTCTCCTCATAGGGAAGTGTTCAATACCTTTCTTGAATGGAAATTGGTATTTAATGGTGCCTTCTTTCATATCAATGATGGCACCAACAGTCCTAATAAAAGGTCTTCCCAAAGTAATAGGACAAGAAGCATTGTATTTAACATCCAAAACATAGAAATCAACAGGGACATAAGCATTGTTAACAATAATGAGAACATGATCAACACTCCCCATGAGTTTCTTCTTAGCATTATTATTAAGTGGGACATCCAAATAACAATCTTCCAAAGGTGGCAAATCAAGCATTTCATAAATCTTCCTAGGCATAATAGAGACACTAGAACCAAGATCACATGAAGCTTTGAGATCAAAGTCATTCACTTGCATATTAATAATGGGTTCCTAACTATCTTCTACTTTCCTAGTAATAGAAGCTTTGTGTTTTAACTTCTCTTCATTAATCTTAACAAGAGCATATGTAATGTGTTTGGTGAAAGCAACATGCATATCACTAGCATTAGTACTTCTAGCAAGCTTTTGTAGGAACATAATCACTTCAGAGATATTGCAACCATTTATATCAAAATCAAACTTAGCATCACTAGTAGTAGACTCATTAGGCTTAGGCATTGTAGGAGTAGGAATAGGGACTTCTTGGGGTTTAGTGGCATCCATATTGGTGGTGATGGTGTACACACTATTGATTCTATCAATTTTAGCTTCCCTTTCCCACCTAGCATGAAGTTGAGCTAACAGTCTAACATTTTCATCAATAGTAACTTGTATGGCATGAGTGGCATCAAAGGTACTTTCCATGGTTTTAGGTTTAGCAGCCATTTTATTAATCAAAAAGGACTATGCTTCAGACAAAGAGGAAATATTTTTCTCTACATTTAAAAGCTTTTCCTCTATAGTCTTGTTGAAAGTGGTTTGTTTACTAATAAAGTCCTTGAGCATGACTTCAAGTTTAGAGGGGGCACTTCTAGCATTGTTGTAGGAGTTTCCATAGGTATTGCCATTATTAGGAGGATAAAGCCTATAATTGTTGTTACCACCAAAATTATTCCTATAGGCATTGTTGTTGAAATTGATGTTTCTAATGAAGTTCACATCAACTTGTTCTTCTTGAGCAACCAAATAGGCTAAGGGAACACTATTAGGATCTAAAGGAGCTTTCCCATTAACAAGCATAGTCATAATAACATCTATCTTATCACTCAAAGAGGAGGTTTCTTCAACACAATTTACCTTCTTACCATGTGGAGCTCTCTTAGTGTGCCATTCAGAGTAATTAACCATCATATTATCAAGGAGTTTTGTTGCAGCACCCAAGGTGATGGTCGTAAAGGTACCTCCAGCAGCTGAATCCAACAGGTTTCTTGAAGAGAAGTTCAAACCTGCATAAAAAGTCTGGATAATCATCCAAGAAGTAAGTCCATGAGTGGGACAATTCTTAACCAAAGATTTCATTCTTTCCCAAGCTTGAGCAACATGTTCATTATCAAGTTGTTTAAATTTCATGATATCACTTCTCATATATATAATCTTAGTAGGAGGGTAGTACTTTCCAATAAAAGCATCTTTGCACTTAATCCAAGAATCAATATTATTCCTAGGCAAAGATAGCAACCATTCCTTAGCTTTTCCTCTCAAGGAGAAAGGAAAGAACTTGAGCTTAATAATATCTCCATCTACATCCTTATACTTCTGCATCTCACAAAGTTCAACAAAGTTATTGAGATGGGCAGCAGCATCATCAGAACTAGCACCAGAAAATTGCTCTCTCATCACAAGATTCAACAAAGCAGGCTTAATTTCATAAAAGGTAGCATCAGGAGCAGGTGGAGCAATAGGAGTTCTTAGGAAATCATTGTTGTTGGTGCTAGTGAAGTCACACAACTTGGTGTTCTCAGCAGACTTCATTTTGGCAAAAGTGGAGCAAGCCAAAAATAGCAGCAGCAGCTAGAGCAGGAACTAATTTTTTTGTGTGTTTTTGATAAGAGAAAGCAAATCAAACTAAACTAATTTTTGGAGTTTTTTATAAAAAGAGGAACACAAAACCAAGCAAAAGAAACTAAACAAACTAAAAACAAAGTAAAGAGAAAGGTTGAGAAGGACTCCCCGGCAACGGCGCGTAGAAAAAGCCTTGATGAGTGCAGCAACACTTCGTTGGGAGACCCCAAGAAGAAGGTATGATGCGGTACAGCAGGCAAGTTTTCTCTCAGTAAGAAACTGAGGTTATCGAACCAGTAGGAGGAAGGAAACGTCCCAAAGGTGTTGCAAGCAACGTGGAAGCCTGCACAACACAAACTCAAGACTTTGCCCCAACTAACAGTGAGGTTGTCAATCTCACCAGTTGTTGTAACAAAGGATTAACTGTATGGTGTGGAAGGTAATGATGGTTTGTAGCAAGTAAACAGTAACAGTGGAATATGTATCAATGGTAAAGATTGGACGGGGTCCATAGTTCACTAGAGGTTCTCTCCTTAGATAAACAAACATGGCATGAAGGGTAAATAAATTACAGCATGCAAATTGACAAGACTGATCAAGGCATAACAATGCAATACTAGACACAAAGATCCTATGAGATTCGATTAGGCAATACAACAATATACATAGACCGCCATCCAACTGCATCTATGACTAGAAGTCCACCTTCAGGTTATCATCCGAACCCCCTCCAATATTAAGTTGCAAGCAACAGACAACTGCTTTAAGCAAAGTGTGTAAGGTAAACAATCCACGTGTTCCATGAACAAGAGAAGTTGTTTTCTCCCTAGTGGCAACAACACATCTACAACCGTAGAGATTTCTGTCACTTCCCTTGATTAAGTAGAGGCATGAACCCACTATCGAGCATAAATACCCCCTCTTGGAGTCACTAGCAACTACTCGGCCAAGATAGCTACTAACAACAAAGAGCATCCAAGATCACAAACAACACATACATGATAGAATCAAATAGACAAAGCCATTAATCAATCTGACATAGTAATCTCAATATCCATCGGATCCCCGCAAACACAACATGCATAATTACAAATAGATGAGATCTTGATCATGAACGGAGCTCACAAGATCTATACATGAAAGCACAAAGGAGGAGATACATCCATCTAGCTACTACATGGACTCATAGTCCAAGGTGGAACTACTCATGCTTCATACCGGAGAAGAAGGCCTCCGGGATGATCTCCCCTCCGGCAGGGTGCCGGGAAGAGATTCAGATCCCCCCGATCTAGGGACAATGGTGGCGGCGGCTATAGACGGTTTCGTGGAAGATTGATCGGGTGTTTAGGGTTTTGGCATCGGGAGGACTTTATAGGCGAAGAGGCGAGGCAGGGGGCACCAAGGAGGCTGCACCCCCAGGCGCGGATAGCCCTAGCCCGCGCCGCCAGGGGGCGTGCCCTCCTGGTGCCTCCCGTCTGTCTCGTACTCTGGCTCCGTGTTCCCCATGGTAAAAAATTGAATTTGGCTTTTGTCCCGTCCAATTCCGAGAATATTGATATTCTTCCTTTCTGGAACCTAAAACAAAAGAAAACAGGCAACTGGCACTGTGGCAACTTGTTAATAGGTTAGTACCAAAAAACATATAAAAACACCTCAAGGTGTAGACAAAGCAAAGCAAAGTAGATACTAAACAAGCATGGAACATTAAAAATTATAGATACGTTTTCGACGTATCACCTATCTGTCCAAGATGATTTGGAATCCTTGCTCACTTTTGGCCGCCCTCATCTTTTGATGGTTCTAGGGTTTCGGATCTACTCCACCCCTGCCTTTTGCTGCCGGTTGGACGACATCTTATGCAACCCCGGTGGTTCCAACGGTGGCGTTGTTGCTTGGATGTTGGAGTCGCGCTAGTGGGGTGGCTTGGTGGTATGATGGCCATGATTGTTGCTGTTGGTCGCGACTAGGCGCAGGTGCAGCACTCCGTGCCCCTATGTCGTCGTGTCATGGACTCCATCACTCACTGCTTCTCCATCGTATTATGCTTCCTCTTCGGCAAGTTGTGGCTTGCCAAAGGTTGGTGTTTCTCTCTCTGCCACTCTTCTCTCCACCTTACTATCTTACTTCTCTGGTGCACATAACTTATCTGAGCTACTAGGTTGAACACGATGTTATCATTTCCTAGTTCCTTCATGATCCTTACTTGTTCCTATTTCTATTGGTCTATTTATGATACCGCTGAATAATTATTAGTGCTTACTAGTGTAATCTTTCCATTACGTGTTCCTCTGACTGGTTAAGATTTAGCAAACAATCTTCTACTCTAAAAAAATAAACCTATTTGTACAGTAAGTGATGGTTTTATTTGGATTCAAATCACTAGTTTACATCAATTGCCTTAATAGGCTATATTGAATCTTGGTTTGTGGCTTAACTGAACTTTGTCTAGTGGTATTGTTATTTGGCAAATAAAGTTTGCCTTTGTGATAAACCCCATTGGATCCTTTCCTATCATGCTAAAATTATGAAGATAATTTATTTCTTGTTTGTGTATGTGCTCTGCAAACATGGCTTGTCTAGATTTCTAGTATTGTATATAAGACAGAGGTCATGTCATAATGAAATGGTCCTCTTTGAATGCTTTCTGCTAACTAGTAGATAAACCAAGCATATATAATTGTGCCTGGGCTATCACTGTTGTGCTCAACTATGTGAGAAAATGACTAATTTGATAATACTCTAGCTTCCTGTTATTTTGGGCAATGAATACATATGTGCTTGATTCCTGAATTTGCAGTTAGGTAGATGATGTTTGGCTTAGTTGTCTGTCTCATGTGACAGTGAAGTTGTACCCCTAAATCTTGGTGTTGTATCTAAAAGATTTGATCCATATGCCTTGTCATGATCTTGTTGTCTGTTGTGAGCTTGTTCATATGATAATATCTATATCTAAATGATTCTTAATATTTATATTTAGGAAATGATTTGAATAAGACTCTTAATCTAAAAATTGTTGGTGATTGCTAAACTGTAACTTGAGTTGGTAAATCTAGGCCTTAGTGACACTTGTGGCTAGGTTGTTACTGAGGTGCTTCCCATATTTGGAATGTGCCTAGTATTAGCCAGCCAACACGTTTAACGGCTTTACTGCTTGGTTATACCTTCTCCTTACTCTATATTAGGTCAAGGATGCAAAGACTAAGATTTATAAAAAATATGTTAGCTTGAGAAGTTTCAGTTTGTTTAATAAATGGTTCCTAGTTGACTTGATAAGGAAGATGATTTGAATTCCTTTGAACTTATATGGTATGGTAGCTTCTGAATTGTTGATGATTCTATTGAATGAAGATTGTGGCTTATGTTGTTTTTAGGAGCTGCTACTGTGGTGCCACCACTCTGAAGTATGCACAGTAGTAGTTTGAACAGCACGATCTGCTACTGAACTTTATTTCTTGCTAAAGATTATTCTTTTAAATGATTTGTTGCCAAATATTATTTTAGAGATGTCCCTGACCTATGATGCAAAGACTGAGGCACAAGATTTAAATAAGAACATATGCTTATGTGCTCCAAAGCTCTATGATGAGCCTTGCATGGCATTTCTATGCAAGACTGAGAACTGTCTCTCCCTAAATGATTAGATTGCTTGAAATGATAAGAACAAGTATGTTACCAGATCTAGCTAGTGATCTAGTGAGTTTCTACCTTGATCCATGTGGCTGCTTGGTGTGTTCTATCTTGGTCAGCTCGGCCTAGTACTCTGGTCTTGAGCTTGTTAGCCTTCTCCTCCTAGAACTGATACTAACTTGATCTTGATCTTCCCCTTGTCCTAGCTTCTGGATGGCTTCCTCTAGCAACCAGAGATAGGGATATGATGTTGACTTAGAGGAGGGATCTGGTGGTGATGAGCAAGAACATGTGTTGTTCTTGGTGATTAAATAGTGGTCTGAGGGTAGTTGTTGGCTAAGTGTGGTGGCCATGGGATATTTAGCTTTGCTGCTACGGTTGTGCACTCTTATCTCTCTTTGAGGCTTCCTTGTGCTGACAGCACACACACATGCAGTTATGTGTATGCTTCTTACCTATAAGCTTGCACTGTTGTGGATCAGCACAAGTAGTTACAGTGCTTTTACTTCTTCCTTTCTACCTCCTCTGGTGAAATTTGCCTCTTTTACTGCCAATGATGTAGGACTGAGGCTACACATGTGATAAGAACAGATACTATTGATTTGGTAAAATTTGCCCCTTCTGATTTAAGATCGATGATGAATTAGACATAGCACTTCTATGTCAAATCTGAGAGCAAAAGTTTAACCACTAACCCCTTTCTTATTTGTCTTTCTAATTTTTTTATTTTTTTTTGTTTGCAGGTATAAGATCAAGAAGGGAATCTTCAGGACATGAAGATTTAGATTAGAACTACTTTTATTATTTTTGTAATTCTACTTATTTTGTAAAGTGTATCATATAATTTTTCCTTGTAATAAAATTTGTAATATTTTCTTATTGTTGTAATTTCCTTTTTTTAATATTGTAAAGACAATGTCATATACATATTTTCTTGCAATAAAGAATTATTTTATTTATTTCATTAATGTAATTCCTTTTTCTGTTTATTTATAATATATATCCATTACATGTTCATATCTTATTTATAATTACTAATTCAATTCGTATTTATTGTTGTAATTATTTTTCCTTTTATATTTAAATTTAAATTATCTTTTCTATTTGAATATCTATAAAATATAGTATGTGTTCCAATAACTTTATCATATTACTTTATTTGAGAAGTAGCATTCCATTTCTCTTAAGTGTTTAAATATTCCATAATTCAATTTGTGGATTTTTCTAAATTCATTTGAATTCAAATTTGAAATTCAATTTAATGTTTGAATATCTTCCCCCTTTAATAAAAAATTCTACAAAGGTCATGTCGAAATCTATCGCACTTATGCTAACGCTTCCATCAGAACAAAAGAGACCTCGATCAATCCATAGCTTCTTTAATTTTGTCGAAAATTTTCTGGATTTTCTATGCATAAATGCAATGCACAAACATGTGTTCACTCTATTTTTAGGTGCTAATCCCTGGAATGTTATAGCCGATCACCTTTGCATAGACTGGCCTTTCACTACGGCAGTCTGGAACCTCATCTAAGTTTGAGACAATGTCACGAGGGCTCCATGGCCATGACTTCCACTTGCTCATGGCCTGGTGGGACAATCTGGATGCACGACCCCATCTGCGCTTTATGCCTTAGCTCGCGGCGGCCGATCACCTTTGCATAGACTGCCCTTTCACTACGGCAGTCTGGAACCTCATCCAAGTTTGGGACAACGTTGTGGGGGGCTCCATGGCCATGACTTCCACTTGATCACGGGCTGGTGGGACAATCTGATTGCCGGAAGACCAACGAGCACGAAAAGAGGAATAAGTGGTAGTCTATTCTCTGTTTTGTTGTGTTTCTAACATAAAAACCGAAAACACCTTTGGGATACATGGAAAGAGAAAAACAGACAAATTTTCACTAGCTGACGTTTGACTTATGTCAAGGTGGCTGAGATTGTGAGGGAGCGCATCCGCCAGCGCGCCCATGCTTTCGCGGCCCTGGGCCTGCCATTACAACGGAACCTGATTAGGCGTTTTTTTCGATGTTTTTGGCATGTTTTTACCTAAACGAAAACATACACAACATACACCCCTATGCCGTATGATTTGCTTTATCTCTACCTATTTGAAAAGGCAGATCTCCTACCGATTATTAAAAAAAAAAGCTAATTGAACTCTCGTCTTACTAGCGGTGGGATTCTAAAATTTGTATCCCAAAACCCCAAGCTGCCTAGTAGATGGACCTTTAAGAGCAAGTACAATAAATCTTAGTCAGCTGACTATAAGGCTTAAACTAGTATTGTTTTGCTTAGTTGGATGAGAGAGAAGAGGTGAGAGAATAGAAATGGGCTCTCATGCAATAGCCAGCTCTTGTGCGTGCTCCTAGGCACTATGTAAGTATGTGAGTGGACCATTGACATATAAAATATTAAATCTTTAAAGATAACTATTGTATTACTTAACTATAAACTGACTACAGATAATCTTATAACCGGCTTACCTGCTATACTATTGGAATTGCTCTAAGATTTGATAGTATGTACTCCCTCTGTTTAGAAATATAAGATGTTTTAGGTGTGTAAAACAGATGTATCTAGACATCTTTTAGTATATAGGTTCAAATAAATCTAGACACTAAAAGATGTCTAGATATATCTTCTTTATAAATTAAAACATCTTATATTTCCAAAAAGAGGGAGTATATGACAAGCTAAGAGAGGAGTGAACCTCGGGAGCCGAAGACACTTTCAGAAACCTGGCGCCTCTTGTTTGTGGAAAAATGAACCTAGCGCTCGCGCCCATTGGACCAAGAATCTGGATTCTGGAACATGCATGGTGGAAGGAGGAAGACACGTGCGCGCCTCAAGCCCCCGCCACGCTTCTCGACGTGTCCAACGGGACGACGCCTCAGCGCGCACCGCAATCCCTGACCTCCCGGAGCCCCGCGCGCGGCGCTCACCTGCTTGCTCTCTCTGCGGCACACCACGCCGAACCCGGACACGACCACTACTCCCGCTATAAACTGCACGCGTCGCGTAGATCCCATCGGACGTAGTAGAAGAATCCTACTCACTGCTAGCTAGCTGCACTGTACCAGTAGGCAGTAGCTACTCGACCGCCGGCCGGACAGATCGATCGACCGCCATGGCGCAGGCGGAGCGCGAGAGCATGCGCGTGGTCATGTTCCCGTGGCTGGCGCACGGCCACATCAACCCGTACCTCGAGCTGGCCAGACGCCTCACCACCGTCGCCTCCGACGTCGACGTCGTCGTCCACCTCGTGTCCACGCCGGCCAACCTCGCGCCCCTCGCGCGCCACCAGACGGACAGGATCAAGCTCGTCGAGCTCCACCTCCCCGCGCTCCCGGACCTCCCGCCCGCGCTGCACACCACCAAGCGCCTCCCGGCCCGCCTCATGCCGGCCCTCAAGCGCGCCTGCGACCTCGCCGCGCCCCGCTTCGGCGCGCTCCTGGACGAGCTCCGCCCCGTCGACGTCCTCCTCTACGACTTCCTCCAGCCGTGGGCGCCGCTCGAGGCCGCCGCGCGCGGGGTGCCAGCGGTGCACTTCAGCACCTGCAGCGCCGCCGCCACGGCCTTCTTCATGCACTGCCTCAAGACCGACCGGGTCCCCGGCGCCTTCCCGTTTGAGGCCATCGGCCTCGGCAGTGCCGACGAGGAGGCCAAGTACACCGCGCTGCTCGCCATCCGGGACGACGGCGGCGGCGCCGCCCTGGTGCCCGAGCGCCACCGCCTGCCGCTCAGCCTCGAGCGCTCGTCCGGGTTCGTGGCCGTCAAGACGTGCGCCGACATCGAGCGCAAGTACATGGACTACCTGTCCCAGCTCATCTGTAAGGAGATCGTGCCCGTCGGCCCGCTGATCGCCAACACAAGTGGGTCTGAGGACGAGCATGCAGGTGGCGAGCGCGTCATGCGGTGGCTCGACGGGGAGCAGCCGGCCTCCGTGGTGCTCGTCTCCTTTGGCAGCGAGTACTTCATGTCGGAGCGCCAGATGGCGGAGATGGCGCGCGGGCTGGAGCTGAGCGGGGTCCCTTTCCTGTGGGTGGTGCGGTTCCTGGGCGCGGAGGACGATGTGCGCGGGGTGGCGAGGTCCGTGCCGCCAGGCCGTGCCAAATTAGTAATGGGTTTTTCTAATCTTCTCTATCGTTTTTTTATAGACACGCGGATCTAGATGAGGCACGCCTCCGTTGCTCTGAGTAGATGTCTCGATTCACGCCGTCGACAACCGAAATCGCTTCGCCTCTGTCCGGAATTGCACCGTCTCCGCCTGGATTCGTCCGTTCCCGCCACCTGAAGTTTCACGAAAGCACTTGCTGAACTAAAGCTGCTGAGGGAGCTGCGGGAGGTAGTGGCGCGGAACGACGATGACGACACGCAGATCGTGGCGCTGCTCCAGAGAATGGCGCGGATCTGCGGCAAGGACCAGGCCGTGCCAAATCAGTAATGGGTTTTTTAAGGGTCGTACTACGGTCCCCCGGGGGATAATTCCTCCGGATCCCCCGGATCCTCCTGATGACACCTGTCCTTTAAAAAGGTTTCAGATCCCATTTTTACTATAAACATACCGGTTTTGCTACAAATAGTCTAGTTTTTGCTATACGTAGCAGAAAACGGTTTATTTTAGAAAAAGAATAAATAGACTGGACCTCGCCGGAGAGTTCGCCGGAGACCTCGCCGCCGGTGACCTTATAGCAAAAAAATAATATTCTAATGTAGCAAAACTGACATTGCCGGAGACTCTCGCCGGAAAATATCGTCGCCGGAGACATTGTAGCTAAAAATTTATACTAACGTAGCAAAACCTCAAAACGGGTGTAGCAAAATATTTTTTCTAATGTAGCAAAACCGACTTTGTCGGAGACATCACCGAAGACTCCCGTCGGAGACCTCGTAGCAAAACCATAAAAAATTGGTTGTAGCAAACCAATTATGTGAAAGTAGCAAAAAATATATGTATACTTAGCAAAAATAATATGCTAAAGTAGCAAAATGTTAGTAGAAACAATGGATAAAAGTAGCAACACTGGGCAACTAAAATAGCAAATACTCTAAACTGTGATAGCAACGCTAGACACCGATGTAGCAGAGGATAATACTACGGTGGGTTAAAATAAAAAAGGCAGACACCATACATACCAGAGGGTCGCCACAACGCCCTGTCATCGGGATTGTGCTCGCAGCCGCGATGACAAGCTGCGGACGGCGCACGACCTGGCGACGACCTGGTCCATGGTGGTGGACGGGAGTTCTCTGCCATTCCTTCGTAGCAGTACGCCTCCATGATGGTAGCAGCCATGCCTCCGTGTCTTGCTAGCAGCCTCCATAAAGGTAGCAGACATGCCTCCGTGTCTTGCTAGCAGCCTCCATAAAGGTAGCAGCCATGCCTCCGTGTCTTGCTAGCAGGGAACCTCGATGATCATAGCAGCCCCGTCGTGCCTTGCTAGCAGCCGTGCCGTGCCTTGTAGCATCGAGGCTTGCAGGTGGTACCATCGATGTTGGCCACGGGCTCCTACTGAGAGAAGCCACGACGACGCTCCTTGCAGCAGCGACGGAGGGAGGAGGCCCATGGTGGCGCACCTTGCAGCAGTAGCAGAGGGACGGCCATGGCGGCACGCCTTGCAGTGGCGGGAGGAGACCATGGAGGCGCGCAGCGGAGGGAGGCCCATAGCGGCGCCTTGCAGCAGCGGCGACGTGAAGCAAGCAGCAGGGCGCGGCGGCGGGAGATGCAGGCGGCGACGGCGGCGATGCGGCGCTAGAACAAGGAGAGGAATACAATACTGTAAGAGAGAGTCGGGAGAAGATAACGATGCGGTGCCAGGCCCACCCACGAAGCCACGATGCGCACCCGGGGGATCGATGCCCGGTATCCCCCGGGGGAAGCCAATCGTTTTCTTTTTTTAATCCTCTTTTCTATTCATAATAAAGACCCACACGGGGTGGTTTCGGTCTTTTTCATCACTTTACAAGAATTCAAAAAGTCTGTCACTCCCTGAAATTTATTTTGACCATGATAAAGAGAGAGTTGGCCAATTGATTGCTAAGTGGATCACTGTATAATAACTTCAGTGTGAAATCTCCTAGAGGAAATTTGCATTGTCGATCGGCTTGGGGGTACAGTCTTCGAGCATCACTAGCACCCCATCCCGTGGTAATGCAAAACGTGGATGTTGTGTAATGCAAAAAAAAAGATTGAAAAATATTGCCGCGGAACTGATACCACATATGTATACCGTAAAATAGAATTTACCCATGTATATTCTATCGTTTTTTTTATAGACACGCGGATCTAGATGAGGCACGCCTCCGTTGTTCTGAGTAGACGTCTCGATTCACGCCGTCGACAACCGAAATCGCTTCGCCTCTGTCCGGAATTGCACCGTCTCCGTCTGGATTCGTCCGTTCCCGCCACCTGAAGTTTCACGAAAGCACTTGCTGAACTAAAGCTGTTGAACCAAATCAATCAAAGAAAAAAGTTAATTGAAGAAAATATCTCGTCCGTACTTTTTTAGGTTTCTATTGAATTGAGAAATCTGATTGTATATTTCATATTTTTTTCTTAATTGATATCAATTTTGATGCAAAGTGTCTTACGAATAATCAAAAGCTATTTGATGTCTTACTCTGGCCTATATGACCAATTGATCTCGCTCGGGCTGCTAAGTATTTTCCCTTTCACTCATAGTATGGGGAGTAGACTAGAGATACTACTAATTAATCGAGTAATCAATTTTTGGCATATTTTTGAATTCATTGATCCTTTTGTGAGACTTTATTTAAATCAAGCTTGTCTCTCTTTCCAATTGGACATAGTGGGACACATTAGATTAGAAGAATGCAAGTATCCAATGAACTTCTTGAAAGTGTAAAATGTTATTTGAATAATAGTTTTTCAATTAAAGTCATTGGTGAAGCTACTTATATATTAAGCATCAAGATCCACATAGATAGATTGAGACGCTTAATAGGACTTACAATTAAAGTATATACCTTGACACAATTAAAGTATACACCTTGGAAAAGTTCTAAAAGAGTATAGAATAGACCAGTCAAATAAAGGGTTCTTACCTATACTGTAAGGTAAGACGTTGAGTACGACTAAGTGTCCAGCTACAGAAGATGAAGGAGAAAAGATGAGTAAGATCCCTTATTCCTCGGCTATAGGTTCAATCATGTATACCATATTTTGTACTAGACCAGGTGTGTCCATGTTATTAGCTTGACAAGCAAGTACCAAAGTGATCCAAGAGTGAAACGATGGAAAACATTTAAGAATATCCTTAAGTATCTAAAGAGGACTAAGTAAAAAATATTTCTCGTCTATGATGGTGATGAAGAGATCATCATAAAGAGTTACGTCGATGCTATATTTAACACTATATGACTTGAAATCTCAGTTCGGATACATATTTATGTTTAATGGTGCAGCACTCGGCTGGAGGAGTTCCAAGCAAAGCATTGTAGCAGCATCTTCAACTGAAGCGGAGTATTTAGCTACTTCGGAAGCGGCGGATGAAGCAGTTTCGATGATCCGACTAGGTGTAATTTATAGTGTTTTGGATCCCTTGGCTATCTACTATGACAACACTGGTGCCATAACCAATGCCAGGAGCCATGGTCACACAAGAATTCCAAGCATATCAAACGCCATATTCACACTATCTGTAAGCATGTCAAGTATGGTGACATAAAGATTTGGAAAGTACATATAGATTTGAATGTTGCAAATACGTTGAATAAGCCTTTTTCATGAGCAAAACATATTCATCACCAAGACTTCATGGGTGTTAGATTCATATTATTGACTCTAGTGCAAGTGTAATACTGTTAGGAATATGTCCAAGAGGTCAATAATAAAGTTGTTATTATCATATTCGGTGTTCATATTAGTGTTTGTTATTCATACTATAGTTGTATTAACCGAAAACTCAATACATGTGTGGATACATAAACAACACCGTGTCCCTAGTAAGACTCTACTAGACTAGCTCCTTGCATAAATGATGGTTAAGGTTTTCTAACCATGGAACTATGTTGTCAATTAACAACGATCTCATATCATTAGGAGAATGATGTGATGGACATGCCAAAACTAAGCATAGCAATTTTATCGTGTCGCTAAGTTTAAATTATTGTACCTTTCTAATGTGAAGTATCCTATTCCTTAGACTATGTGATCATGTTAATCACTAGCACTGAGAGAATATTTTGGATGCATCAACCACCGCTTCATAACAGAGTGATCATAAAGGTGTCTTTTAGGTATCTTTGGAAGTACCTATTAAGTATGGATCAAGACTAGGATTTTTTACTCCATGTGACGAAGAGATACCTTGCCACTCAGTAACACACAACATCCTAAATATCTTGAAAGAAAGTGACTAATGAGCTTGGTCAAATGGATATTGTATTATAGAACGAGTAAAGAGAACTTGCCAGTAAAGGGATTAAACTAGGTATGGTGGTACCGACTTTAAAATCTCGGGCTAGTATAATATCGCGAGACAGAGAAGGTTTGTTTCCTCGACATCATGGTTCAACCGATAAAATGTCTCCATGGAATATGTGGTAATCACTATGGACATCCATCATACCGCTATTGATTATTGATCGGAGAGGCGTCTCGATCATGTCCACATGTTCTCAAACCCATAGGGTGACACACTTAACATACGATGACGCTCGGGTAGTAACGAGATATTAAGACGGTGATATAGACTTGTGATTCATAGTCTCAGATGGGATACAAGACCTCACAAGGAGCTTCTAATGGTACAAACATAAAATTCCATACAAGGGAAGTTAATTCAAGGTTCTAGAAAAGTTCGGATTTTTTTGGTATCGTACCTAGAAGGTTTCGGAGGTCAACCAAGGGGACCCACTCGCATGGGGGTTCATACGGTCCATATAGGGGGTACCCCGACCTAAATGGGGTAGGGAACAACATCCCTACATGCCCACATGCCTCTGGTAGGAGTAAACCCTATGGAGGTGTGTGTAGGCCTGGGCGTTTAGTCTAACCGAACCGATTGGGTCCTCGGGTTGCCAATAATTTCGGTTGTCCAAAATTGAAGAGTGATCGGTCTGTTGGAGATATGCCCTAGAGGCAATAATAAATATAGTTATTATTATATCTTTGTGTTTATGATAAATGTTTACATTCATGCTATAATAGTATTAACAAGGAAACATTAATACTTGTGTGATTTGTAAACTAAATTAGAGTCCCTAGTAAAGCCTCTATAATACTAGCTTGTTGGTTAATAAATGATTGTGGTTTCTCTATCATGAACATTGAGATGTTATTAACAACAAGGTCATATCGTTAGGAGAATGATATGATGGACATACTCCTATAGATAAGCGTAGCATAAAGATCAAGTCATTTTAATAGTTCAATTGCTATATGCTTTCTGATACATAGTAACCTAATTCCTTCGACCATGAGATCATGCTTATCACCATCACCGGAAGGATGCTTTGATGACATCAAACACCACACCGTAACTGGGTGGCTATAAAGGTGGCATTGAGTGTTCGGAAAGTATTGGTTGAGACACATGGATCAAGAGTGGGATTTGTCCATCCATATGACAGATAGATATACTCTGGGCCCTCTCGGTGGAATGTCATCCGATTAGCTTGCAAGCATGTGACTGGCTCACAAGGGATCACATATCACGGGAACGAGAAAAGAGTACTTATCGGTAACGAGGTTGAACTAGGTATGTAGAGATACCGACGATCAAAACCTCGGATAAGTAAACTATCGTGAGACAAAGGGAAATTGGTATCGTATGTAAGTGGTTCATTCGATCGCAAAGTAATCGTAGAAATATGTGGGAGCCATATGAATTTCCAGATTCCTCTATTGGTTATTGATCGAAGAGGTGTCTCGATCATGTCCGCATAATTCACGAACCATAGGGAGACACACTTAAGGATTCGATGTTGTTGAGTAGTTATGGAATGATGAGTAAGAGACCGAATGTTGTTCGGAGTCTCGGATGGGATCCGGGATATCACGAGGAGATCCGGAATGGTCTAGAGAATAAGATTCATATAAGGAAAGTCCTGTTTCGGGGTTGGAGAATGGTTCCGGTGTTTTCATCGGGAATGTTCTAGAAGGTTCCAGAAGGTCCGGCACTCCGGAGGGGAAGGGTACATTAATGTGTCATAACAAGTTGGAATGGTTGCATCATGTACTAGGTGTCATCGCTGAGCAAAATAAAGGGATAAATCAAATCCTAGTTTGAAAAGTCAAACGCCAATTTGAAAAGTCAAACGGCAAGTTTGCTTGGTGGAGGGAGAGTAGGAAACCTACTTGGGGAGGAGTTCCTCTCCCTCCACCGCCGGCCAAGGAGGCCGAGTTGGGGAGGGACTCCCCTCCCCTTGGCCGCGCCCTCCCACCTATATAAGGAGGGGCAGGGCTGCCCCTCCAAGACCTACACCTTGCCCCTCTAAACCTAACCCTAGACGCCGTCGACCACCACAGCCGCCGCCGCCCTAGGGTTTGCCCAAGCCGCCGACTTGGGGCAATCCCCTTGCCCTAGCCGCCGGCCTAGCTCCCTCTACTTGGTGCCTCTAAACCCTAGATCGCCAAGCCTCTCTCATTGTCCACCATACTCGCTCCGGCTTAAGGCGAAGCACTGCGAGATCTCCCCTCTACTTCCGGTACCACGCCGTCGTGCTGCCGGAATCGCGAGGAGAGTGCTACAACCTCCGCTGCCTGCTGGAACAAGGGAGAGGAAGGTCTTCATCGAGTACCGAACGTGTGACCGACTGCGGGAGCGCTGCCGGAACGCGGCGCCGGAAGGATCGTCTACACGATCTTGAGATCGGGAGAGTACGACTACATCACCCACGAGAATCCGCTCTCGTTAAACACTTTGGAATCTTCGAGGGTGAGTTATTCTATCGACTCGTTACTACAATCTAGTAGATAGATCTTGGCTTGTTTGTTTGTATGCGGTAGAAATTTTTTGTTTTCCATGCTACGAACCCCTACACGGTCTACTGACCAAGTGGGAACTGAGACTTTGGTACCCCGAATTCTTCAGTTCGGCTTCGACTATTGACCAAATAGACCAAACAAAACAGAGTCAATCGAAAGAAAATGGCATTGTAGCTAAAAATTCTCAATGAACACAAGAAATATGAAAATGATATGTAGATGGATACACACAATTAGAAGAAGATGAGTCGTGGGAGTGATGTCGCTAGTTTAAGGCGGCCACCGCCATCAATAACTACCGAGTTAAATTTGATGATCTTTTAGAGAGAGAACTGTAGAACATGCAGTATGGGTCTTCGACATTGGGGGCTGCCAAGACGAGCTACATACCTACATTAGAGATGTGAGATCGTGACTTGGAGGTTTGGTGCTACGAAAAGGTTATAGGAATAGGGCCTAGTTAGAAGCTTGATGGGCTTAGGAATGATCTCTTGGCCTATACTATGGAGGGTTAGGAGTTGTTCGGTCACTTGATCCATTTCGCGAACTGAGGGCTAAGACCGCATGTGTTGGGAATATTCTCTAGAGATAAATAAATTTTTATTGTTATTCCTTTATTTATAATTGTAGTTTATTATTTATGCTATAACTGTGTTGTGTCTTGATTGTGAGAATCAACGGAAAACTCAGTAGCACGTATAAAGGTATAACACCAAGTGGTCCTGGTCTCATGGGCATGCCTAAGATGATCAAGTTTTCTTGATCATGGTATAGTTATTGTAACTGGGATACCATTTTATAGCGAGGATATATTGTTATGGCCTAACAAGAATGTTGAACTGACCCAAGTTAAAATGATCTACTAAAAGATAAACATTGTTATTCAGTTGTTGGTATATCGTTGTTGTTGTCATATCACTTTGTCCTTTGGCCACGAGGATCATTTGTCCTTCATAGTGGAATGCATGTACTGATTGCTTCCAAACGTCTCCTTTAACTAGGTGGAAATAAAGGATACATCCGGATATGTTGGAAACTTATGACTGGGTAAAAGGTAGTCCAAGATAGGATTTGCACCTCTGTCGATGGAGAGATACGCTTGGGACCTTCTCGATATTACGGTGTCACCAATACGTCTAGCCATACATAAAGTGCTAAGATTCACCGGATATAGGAATATACGAACGATAGAAATAATGACAAATCGATAATGAGGTCAAGATGGTATAGTAATCAAGAGTTGTATTACTAAGGATACTGAATTGTCTTACCTCAGGGTTGTCATCTATCGTGATTCAAAGGGATAGTAATGACATCAATACGTTTGTTCAATTACTTCGTGATTATGTGGGAATCATTATGGGTGTCCAGATCCCGCTGTTCATTATTGTCCAAAAAGAGTTTTGCGGACATGACCACATAATACCGAACCTGCGCGACCACACACTTAAGGGATCTTGTTCTGTAGATTGAGTAGAGCATGTATGTAAGTGAGCAATGGTCCAGAATATTTCTGGATCATCGGGAGAAATCTCAGGAGAAAACCGGAAGATTTTTAGAGTCATTGAATAGTTCCTTGAGGAATCATGTGCCGGAGCGAAGCCCTGGAAGGGGGTGGCGCTTGGGCTACTGATGGACCACCTATATATGGTGGCACATGGGGCAGCTAGGACCATCATGTGTGGCGCTTAGTCCTCCTATGGCTGCCACACACATTCCTAAATTGGTGGGATCCATTTTAGGAAGGTTCTGATCTAATTAATAATTATGGTTTGATATAGTCATTATGGGAAGATATCATATCTTCTATTAAAGGAAGTATATGATATTAGACATAATGAAGAGGATCAATCATTAATGGGGAGATCGAGCAGATCTAGGAGGGGCGTCGGCCAGGGAGGAACCCTGGAGCGCCCAGCGCCTCCCCATCCCCCTCTCCTGCTATATAAAGGAAGGGAGGGGGAGCCCTTAAACCATTCCACAGAAGGCTTTGGTTACCTCCCTCCCTCCAGCATCTCCTTCTCCATGTACAAGTCGGGAAGATTTCTCAGCTACTCCGGCGTTGCCGACCCTTTGATGACGAAGCTCTTCTGAGACAAGTTCACTAGATGCGTGGATATCTTCGGAGGGATCATACTATTGATCCTACATGGAGCGCATCATAAACCTCTTCGTCGACGAACGAATATCCAATGCAATGTTGGTGCGCTAGATCTCTTATATGTTGTGTTCTTGCATAGTTCAATCTTAGTGTGTTCGTACGACCAAGAAAAAAATTAAAATTCCATATGCGAAACCCAACAGAATGCACCGAGTTAAATTCGGTTTTCTAGAACTGTAAACCAAAATAGCAACCAAATTTCTCGGTTTTGGTCAATTCAAATTCGTTGCATGTTATTTCGGATCTGGTTTTCGATCTTTGGTTTATATGCCCATCCCTAAGGGGCAGTTCCCCATCCCACTTGGTCCCTGCCCTAGGACTTGCTGGAGTGGCAAGGTCGCCGCCCTAGCCCCTATATATAGAGGAGGGCTGGGCACAGCACACAAAAAACCCTAGCAGTTGTCGCCTCTCCTATTGCTTAGAATCATTGTCCCTCGGCACCCTGTTGTGTTGACGGAGTTGATCTCATCTACCTCTCCACCTCTCCTTGTTGGATCAAGGAGGAGACATCGTCGAGCCGCACTTGTGCACATCTTAGAGGTGTCATTCGTGCAATGCTTGATCGGATTGGATCGTTGAGGATAATTCATCATCAATCAGTTCCGATTAAAAAAATTCACTTGTGCTCTACAAGGGTATGTAGATCTCTCTCTCTCTCATTACTAGTATCACTTAGATTGGATCTTGGTTCTTCTCGCACTCTTATAGGATTTTTTGTTTTCCATGCTATGAATCCCATAGATGACCTCACCAAGATGCACATAAAAACTTGAGTAGCACTGAACCCACATACCTTTGTGAGTGGTATGCCAGCAAGGCCTGCCTTTGAATCCGACCGATGGAGCTCCACAGAGGAAGAATAACTGTTGGGGTCTCACCAGTCCTAGAAACCTACTGCTCTACCCCAATATACCAATAAAAATTCAAAGAGATACGGTAGGAAAAAACCTACTACTACTATTACTAGTTATTACTAGAAGAATCAAAAGCTAAATAGTATTCTGCAAAAAGACAGTCAACCACGCAAATGACTTAACGTCCGATGGAGTGATCAATGGGACACATGCACACAACTTATGATTCTCTGGGTCCTTGTGCCGCCACATGTCCCTAAAAAAGGATAAAATCCATCTTTTTCTACATTAAACCTGTTCTTGCTAAAAAAACACCGTCCTCGCTGTAGATTTCATCGGAAAACTCGTCGGAGACATTCTAGCAAAATTTGATGCTAATGTAGCAAAACCAATTTCGCCGCAAATATTCTGGAGACTACTCGTGTCAAAGACTCGCCGAAAACTTTGTAGCAAACCAAATGTGCTAATGTAGCATAACTAAAGAATAACTGTAGCGCAAAATTTGTATTAGTGTAGCAAAAACCAACTTTGACGAAGACATCGCCGGGACTCTCGCCGGAATTCATAGCCAAAAATTTATACAAAAAACCATTGCAACATTTAAAGAATGTCAATGTAGAAAAAATGAAATAGGAGTTCATAGCAAACAATAAACGATTATGTAGAAGAACCAACTTGTAACCAATTCGCTCGATCCTCGGGGTGGGCCTTGAAGACAATTATGCGAAGCGAGAGACCCGGAGTATCGTTTGGTTCCATCCCCAGAGACAGGGATATGAATCACTCCCCTTGGGAATCCCAATTGGTTATCAATTCACTCATGAATAGCAACTAGATATAGTGGTGGGTCTAGAAACTTTCAGAAGCCTGGACGAAGGGTTAAAGATGTGGATTTTTCAGAAAAAATCTCTATAAAATTCTATAAAAACACAAGGGTCCACTCATGACTAGACACTCTCTAGTAATAGGATTTGTCCCCGCTATATTAATATAGCAACCAATTGATACAACTGTGAGATTATTGTTGGGGCAAATAACATAACTCAAGACCAAAAGAAAAAAAAAAGAGAAAACAATGCTGACACCAGCGGTTTGACATAAACAGAGATGACTCGCAACCACTGCGCTCTCCGGAGAAATTTTACCATGCTCCTAACACTACGAAGGGTCGCATATAAAGCAACACCTTCGGGAAGGGAAGCAACGACGCCGACGCTACTGCTCGGACCGGACCTAGGATTTCCCCCGTTATGCATCCTAGGGTTTCCTCCGGTACGCTACGAGGGTGGGGAAGGGGTACACCTGACTCCCTTTGGGAAGTCCAGTGACATCCGTAAGAAACTCCGCGTCAGTGTTGAGACGACAAACATTTTCCCAACCCCACAAAAAACCACGCCCCGGATGCTCTGTCTCGCTCCACTAAACTAGCCGCCCACCATCACACGCCATCACTTTTGCAATCACCACCTATCGTCTCACCGTGGCCGACATCATGAGGTTGGTAGGATCGAGAAGAAGAAACTCGGACGAGAGTCAGCGGTATAGTAGCACGCGGGAGGAAACCGACTCCACAGGTTTCTGGTATAGTTTTTTTTTGGAAAGGAGCATATATTAATATCATGGAGATACCAATTACATCCAACCTCTGCAACTGTTGGAATTATGCCCAAGAGGCAATAATAAAGATATTATTATTATAATTCTTGTTCATGATAAAGTTTATATTCCATGCTAGAATTGTATTAAGCGGAAACATTAATACTTGTGTGGTTTGTAAACAATACCGTGTCCCTAGTATGCCTCTATGGACTAGCTCATTGATTAATGATGGTTAAGGTTTCCTAACCATAGACATGAGTTGTCGATTAATAATGAGATCATATAATTGGGAGAATGATATGATGGACAGACCCAAACTAAGCGGAGCAATTAGATCGTGTCATCGTGTTCATATTTGCGAAGCTTTTCTTATGTCAAATATTGTATTCCTTAGACCATGAGATAATACAACTCCCTGGTATCGGAAGAAAGCTTTGAGGTCATCAAACGTCATCCTATGAGAGGGTGATCATAAAGGTGTCTCTCAGGTGATCGGAAAGTACCTGTTGGGTTGTATGTATCGAGATGGGATTTGTCCCTCCCAAGTCGGAGAGATATACTTCGGGCCCACTCGGTAATCGATATCAACACCGCTTGCAAGCATGTGGTTAAGGAGTTAATCGCAAAGTGACATCGGATTACGGAATGAGTAAAGTACTTGCTGTGAACGAGATTGAACTAGGTATGACGGTACCGACGATCGAATCTCGGGCAAGTAAAATATCGCGAGACGAAGGGAATATAAATATGGGATTGATTGAATCCTGGCATCGTGGTTCATCCTATATGATCATCAATGAATGTGTGGGAGTCAATATGGGTTTCCAGACCCCGCTGTTGATTATTGATATAAGATCATGTCTGCATGTTCTCGAACCCGAAGGGTCACACACTTAACGTGTCTCGACGCTAGGATAGATTGGATAATTGGTTTATGAGTTTTTGTTCGAAGTCTCGGATGGGATCCGGAACATCACGAGAGGTTCCGGAATAGTCCGGAGAATAAGATTCATATAAGGCAATGCAGTTTTTGGAGTTCGGAATTGTTTCGGATTAATCGGTATTGTACCGGAAGCTTCTAGAACCTTCCGGAGTGGGACCAACGTGGCCCCACTTGTCGGGAGGGGGCGTGGCCCTACGAGGGAGTGCCCTGGCCACATTGGGCCAGGGGCACAAGGCCCCATAGGCCCAGCCGGCCAAAACCCTAGGGAAACCTTCTAGAAGGAGGGGGAAAACTTGCCCCCCACTCCAACCCTTGGGGCCGCCGCCCTAGGGCTTGGAGGAGGGGCCAAGGGGGCCGGCCAGACCCCTATATATAGAGGGCAGGGGCGCAGCCCTCCTCCCCCACTCCTTCAACCCTAGCCGCCATACTGCTGCCCTCCAGATCTCTCTCTCCCAACTGCGCGTAGGCGAAGCCCTGCCGTAGAAACTCTCCACCGCTTGCACCGCGCCGTCGCGTTGTAGATCCAATCCATCTCTCCACCCCACTTGCTGGACCTAGGAAGGAGGAGACGTCGAGGTGCCGCACGTGTGCATCTCTCGGAGGCAACGCCACTGGCGGTGTTAGATCGGATCGGACCGCGAGGAGGAGAAGCGAGTACGACTACATCACCCACGTTCCGTCGAACGTTCCGCTGTGCGAATCTTCAAGGGTATGAAGATATCATCTATCCCCTATTGGAATTATGCCCTAGAGGCAATAATAAAGATGTTATTATTATAATTCCTTTTCATGATAATGTTTATATTCCATGCTAGAATTGTATTAAGCGGAAACTTTAATACTTGTGTGGTTTGTAAACAACAACGTGTCCCTAGTACACCTCTATGGACTAGCTCATTGATTAATGATGGTTAAGGTTTCCTAACCATAGACATGAGTTGTCGATTAATAATGAGATCATATCATTGGGAGAATGATATGATGGACAGACCCAAACTAAGCGAAGCAATTAGATCGTGTCATCGTGTTCGTCTTTGCGAAGCTTTTCTTATGTCAAATATTGTATTCCTTAGACCATGAGATAATACAACTCCCTGGTATCGGAAGAAAGCTTTGAGGTCATCAAACGTCATCCTATGAGAGGGTGATCATAAAGGTGTCTCTCAGGTGATCGGAAAGTATCTGTTGGGTTGTATGTATCGAGATGGGATTTGTCCCTCCCAAGTCGGAGAGATATACTTCGGGCCCACTCGGTAATCGATATCAACACCGCTTGCAAGCATGTGGTTAAGGAGTTAATCACAAAGTGATATCGGATTACGGAACGAGTAAAGTACTTGCTGTGAACGAGATTGAACTAGGTATGACGGTACCGACGATCGAATCTCGGGCAAGTAAAATATCGCGAGACGAAGGGAATATATATATGGGATTGATTGAATCCTGGCATCATGGTTCATCCGATATGATCATCGATGAATATGTGGGAGTCAATATGGGTTTCCAGACCCCGCTATTGATTATTGATAGAAGATCATGTCCGCATATTCTCGAACCCGAAGGGTCACACACTTAACGTGTCTCGACGCTAGGATAGATTGGATATTTGGTTTATGAGTTTTTTTTCGGAGTCTCGGATGGGATCCGGGACATCACGAGAGGTTCCAGAATGGTCCGGAGAATAAGATTCATATAAGGCAGTGCAGTTTTTGGAGTTCGGAATTGTTCCGGGTTAATCGGTATTGTACCAGAAGCTTCTAGAACCTTCCGGAGGGGGACCAACGTGGCCCCACCTTCCGGGAGGGGGCATGGGCCTATGAGGGAGTGCCCTGGCCGCATTGGGCCAGGGGCACAAGGCCCCATAGGGCCCAACCGGCCAAAACCCGGGTAAAAACCCTAGATAGAGCTTCTAGAAGGGGGGGGTTTCCTTGCCCCCCACTCCTCCTCCTTTGGCCACCGGTTTGGGCTTGGGGGAGGGGCTAGGGCTGCCGCCCACCCCTCTATATATAGAGGGCTGGGGGCGCACCACCCCCCACACCTTCCCCTCCAACCCTAGCCGCCCTGCTACCCTCCTCTCTCTCTCCCTCCCGACTGCGTGTAGGCGAAGCCCTGCTGCAGAAACTCTCCACCAATTGCACCGCGCCGTCGCGTTGTAGATCCAACCCATCTCTCCACCATACTTGCTGGACCAAGGAAGGAGGAGACGTCGAGGTGCTGCACGTGTGCATCTCACGGAGGCATCGCCACTTGTGGTGCTAGATCGGATCGGATCGCGAGGAGGAGAAGCGAGTACGACTACATCACCCACGTTCCGACGAACGTTCCGCTGTGCGAATCTTCAAGGGTATGAAGATCTAATCCAATCTCTCTCATTGTTTGCATCTCCTAGATTAGATCTTGGCTTCCCTCTGTTCGGATCCGTAGAAAATTTTGATTTACTATGTCGCGAAACCCTTCATCCCCCTCGTTGTTTGCATCTCCTTAGATTAGATCTTGGCTTTCCTCGTTCGTATCCGTAGAAAATTTTGATTTACTATGCTGCGAAACCCTTCAGTGGTATCAGAGCTAGATCTATGCGTAGATGTGTTTCACGAGTAGAACGCAACATGGTTGTTGCGGGCGTTGATGTTTTCTATTGCAAGCCTCTTGTTTGTGTTCTTCTTATGACGTGGGATAGTGAGATTGAAGCGGTCCAGGCCAACTTTACGCGACGTCGTTCGCGAGACCGGCTCCGCACTTGACATGTGGCTTGTTCCACACATGCGGCTGGTGGATGCCTGTTTCTCTCACTATATTTGTCATGGGATTTACACCGGAGTTTGGCAACCATAATATCACCGTTTTGGCTTTCCGTAGGTAAGAATCGTTCTTAGCTTGCTACTCCCATAAGCCACGTAAAACATGCAACAACAAAGTAGAGGCGTCTAACTTGTTTTTGCAGGGAGTGTTTTCTGTGATATGGTATGGCCCAAGATGTGATATGTGTATTGTATGCGATGATCATGTTTTGTAATGTTTCACGACTTGCATGTCGATGAGTACACAACCGGCAGGAGCCATATGGTTGTCTTTATAATTGTGTATGACTTGTGTGTCAACTTCTTATACGCCATGTAATAGTTTCACTTTATCGCTAAGTAGTTAGCAATAGTTGTAGTTGCTATTCGTGGTGTAGGCAATCATGGTGGAGTGATGGAGATCATGCCGGCACGCACAAGATGGAGATCATTGCGCGAAGATTGGCTATACCATGTCACATAAAGTTATATGCATGTGATGTTTATCCTTTTATGTATCTTATTATGCTTAGATCGTGACGGTAGCATTATAAGATGATTCCTCACTTAAAGATCAAGATAAAACTGTGTTCTTCCCATGTATGCACCGTTGCGAAAGTTCGTCGTGTCCAAGCATCACGTGATGATCGGGTGCTATAGACTCTACGTTCACATACAACGGGTGCAAGCCAGTTTTGCACACGCGGAAATACTTGGGTCTAACTTGACGAGCCTAGCATGTACAGACATGGCCTCGGAACACATGAACCAAAAGGTTAAGCATGAGTCATATGAATGATATGATCGACACTTCATTGTCCACCATTGAAACCACATCTCTTCTCGTGAAGATCGGATTAGGTGTGGTGAATTTGGATCATGTTCACTAAACAACTTGAGGGATGTTGAATTTAGTGGGAGTTCATCTAGTAATTTGATTAAAAGTTGAACTAGTTATCATGAACATAGTCTAATTTGTACTTGCAAACATTGTAGATCAAATGGCTAAGTCCAACTTCAACTTCAACGTTTTTGCTGAGAAGTAAAAGCTTAAGAACAATGGGTGCAAACTGAGAATCATTCTCTCTGGCGGTCAAAAGGACTATGTCCTTGAGAATGCGTTAGGTGACGCCCCTGCTGCAAATGCGCCGGTTCATGAGAAAGTTGTCTATCAGTCGCGCAAAGATGATTATGGTGTGATTAAGAGCACCATGTTGTTTGCTATGGAATTGGACCTTCAAAATTGTTTTGAAGACTATCCCGGGCCCTTTGAGATTCTTGAGGAACTGAAAACTATGTTTCAGACTCAGGCCCATTCGGAGAGATATGAGATCTCTGAGAAATTCTTTAACTGCAAGATGGAGGAAGGGAGTTACGTTAGTGAGCACGCCATTAAGATGTCAAGCTACACTCAACGCCTTGAGCAACTGGACTGCAAGATTCCAGAGGAGCTCAAGATTGACAGGGTTCTACAATCACTCCCTCCCAGCTACAAAAGTTTTGTAGTGACTCATAATCAGATTGGTTCCACTGATACGATCATCGAGCTCTTCGCAAAGCTGAAGGCTGTGGAGGTGGACATCAAAAAGGATAATCATGTGTTGATGGTCAACAAGCCCCCCACCTTCAAGAAAGGTAAGGGTGCAAAGAAGCCCTTCAAGAAAGGCGGCGGCAAGTACATTGCCCCTGCTGAGAAGAAGCTCAAGTCTGGACCCAAGCCGGACACTGAGTGCTTCTATTGCAAGGACAAGGGTCACTGGAAGCGCAACTGTCCGAAGTACTTAGCGGACAAGAAGGCTGGCACCATCAAAGGTATATTTGATATACATGTTATTGATGTTTTCCTTACTAGCCCTTGTTGTAGTGCCTGGGTATTTGATACTGGTTCAGTTGCTAATATTTGTAACTCGAAGCAGGAGCTACGGAATAGACGGCGGCTTGCGAGGGATGAGGTGACGATGCGCGTTGGCAACGGATCAAGAGTTGATGTGATGGCCGTCAGCACGCTCTCCTTAGTTTTACCTTCGGGATCAGTTTTAAACCTTAATAAGTGTTATTATGTGCCTGCGTTGAGAATGAACATTATTTCTGGATCGTGTTTATTGCAAGACGGTTATTCATTTAAATCGGAGAATAATGGTTGTTCTATTTATATGAGTAACATCTTTTATGGTCATGCACCTACTGTGAATGGTTTATTTCTTCTGAATCTCGAAAGGGATGAAACACACATCCATAACATTGAGGCTAAGAGATGCAAAGTAGATAGTGATAATACTACTTATTTGTGGCACTGTCGTCTAGGTCATATTGGTGTAAAGCACATGAAGAAACTCCATTCTGATGGACTTTTGGAGTCTCTTGATTTTGAATCATTTGACACATGCGAACCATGCCTCATGGGCAAGATGATCAAAACCCCGTTCCCCGGAATGATGGAGCGAGCAACGGACTTGTTGGAAATCATACATACCGATGTATGCGGACCGATGAGTGTTTCGACGCGCGGTGGATATCGCTACTTTCTCACTTTTACCGATGACTTAAGTAGATATGGGTATATCTATTTGATGAAGCATAAATCTGAAACATTTGAAAAGTTCAAGGAATTTCAGAATGAAGTGGAGAACCATCGTAACAGAAAAATTAAGTTTCTACGATCCGATCGTGGAGGTGAATATTTGAGTTATGATTTTCTCACGCATCTTAAAGCAAGCGGAATCGTTTCGCAACTCACGTCACCCGAAACACCACAGCGCAATGGTGTGTCTGAACGCCGGAATCGAACCCTATTAGATATGGTCTGATCGATGATGTCTCTTACTGATTTGCCGTTATCATTTTGGGGTTATGCATTAGAAACCGCTGCATTCACTTTAAATAGGGTGCCATCTAAATCCGTTGAGGCGACACCATATGAACTGTGGTTTGGTGCTAAACCTAAGTTGTCGTTTCTTAAAGTTTGGGGATGCGAAGCTTACGTCAAGAATTTCATGCCGGACAAGCTCGAACCCAAAGCGGAGAAATGCATCTTCATATGATACCCTAAGGAAACTATTGGGTATACCTTCTATCACAGAAACGAAGGCAAAGTGTTTGTCGCAAAGAACGGTTCCTTTCTTGAGAAGGAGTTTCTCTCGAAAGAAGTGAGTGGGAGGAAAGTAGAGCTAGACGAGGTTGTTGAACCTTCTCTTGAGTTGGAGAGTAGCGCAGCACCTGAAATGATTTCAGTGCCGCCTGCACCAACAATAGAGGAAGCTAATGACAAGGATCATGAAGCTTCGGACGATGCTGCTACTGAACGTCGAAGGTCGACAAGGTCGCGTGCCCCTCCTGAGTGGTACGGCAACCCTGTCTTGACTGTCTTGTTGGTAGAAGACAGTGAACCTACGAACTATGAGGAAGCGATGATGAGCCCAGACTCTGAGAAATGGCTAGAGGCCATGAAATCCGAATTGGGATCCATGAGCGAAAACCAAGTATGGACTTTGGTGGACCCTCCTAGCGACCGAAAGGCCGTTGAGTGCAAATGGATTTTCAAGAAGAAAACGGACGCGGATGGTAATGTTACCATCTATAAAGCACGGCTTGTCGCGAAAGGTTTTCGACAAGTTCAAGGTGTTGACTACGATGAGACCTTCTCTCTCGTAGCGATGTTTAAGTCCATTCGGATATTATTAGCAATTGCTGCGTTTCATGATTATGAAATATGGCAGATGGATGTCAAGACTGCGTTCCTCAATGGCAACATTGATGAAGAGTTGTATATGATGCAACCCAAAGGTTTTGTTGATCCTAAGGATGCTGATAAAGTGTGCAAACTTCAGCGTTCCATTTATGGACTGAAGCAAGCATCTCGGAGTTGGAACCTTCGTTTTGATCAAGTGATCAAGAGCTTTGGATTTGTTCCAAATAGCTACGAAGCTTGTATCTACAAGAAAGTAAGTGGGAGCTCAGTGACATTTCTGGTACTATATGTGGATGACATATTGATTATTGGAAATGACATTAACATGCTTAACGAGGTGAAGAGTTATTTGAACAAATGTTTTTCAATGAAAGACCTAGGTGAAGCTGCTTATATATTGGGCATCAAAATCTATAGAGATAGACAAAGACGCCTGATAGCTTTAAGTCAGAGTACATACCTAGACAAAGTTCTGAAAAGGTTCAGAATGGATAAGGCAAAGAAAGGTTCAGTGCCTATGTTGTCAGGTAAGATATTGAGCAAGGCTCAGTGTCCAGCTACGGTAAATGATAGAGAAGCTATGAGCAAAGTGCCATATGCCTCGGCCATAGGTTCTATCATGTATGCCATGCTGTGTACTAGACCGGATGTGTCCAATGCTCTTAGTTTGACGAGCAGATACCAAAGTGATCCAGGAGTGGAACACTGGACAGCTGTGAAGAACATCCTAAAGTACCTAAATAGGACTAAAGAAATGTTCTTAGTCTATGGAGGTGATGAACAGCTCGTCGTAAAGGGTTACATTGACGCTAGTTTCGACACCGACAAGGATGATTCTAAATCTCAGACAGGATACTTTTATATTTTGAATGGAGGAGCTGTGAGCTGGAGAAGCTGCAAGCAAAGCGTGATCACGGGATCTACAGTGGAAGCGGAATACATGGCTGCTGCAGAAGCGTCAAGTGAAGGAGTTTGGATCAGGAACTTCATCACTGAGCTTGGCGTGGTTCCAAGTGCATTGGACCCACTGGAGATATTGTGTGACAACACTGGCGCCATAGCACTCGCTAAGGAACCAAGATATCATCCAAATACCAAGCATATCAACCGCAAGTTTCATATTGACGAGGTTTAATCTCGTCAATGCCCATTGTTATGGACTTGGGTTTTGGAGAAGATGGGGATGCTGGAGATCGTGGCACGGTTAACAGACAAGCAACCAGGGGACATGAGATTTACCCAGGTTCAGGCCCCCGGAGGGAAAACCCTACTCCTGCTTGTCTGCTCTTTTATTACGGCGGAACCGAAGGTTACAGGGTGCGCAGATTTGATCTGGCGTGGATGCGTGTGCGAGAGTATGAGTCGAGAGTTCTAGGGCGTTCCCTCCTGGCCTTTATATAGACTTAGGCAGGTCCCGGGCATAGTCCTAGTCGGTTACAAGTTCTAGGGTTTTATCCCTTTGAATTTCCTATCTCCGCTAGTCTTGCTCTCCAAGGATCCGAAGGCGTCATGGGCCTTGGCCACCCGAAAATCTTCATGGGCCAGCGTATATCTGCTGTGGGCCTTCCTTGGGCTGGACCAGGTATGCTGAAGTCATGTACCCGTAGGGTATAACCATGTCAGTAGCCCACGAGTGATCAGTCGAATCGTAGATTCGGCTGAGGACTCTTCCATCCTTCGGGTGCAACTATATTTTAATAGTATATGTGCGTAGGGTTTGTTGATGCGTGTTCCTGACTCACCCGACGGATCAGGGTCAGTTAACTGTCTTAGGACGAAACGACACGATCTTCTTCAGGTTTGGGTCCCTCAACCCGGACCTGGAACATATGCTGGCGTAATTCGACTCAGGCCACGGAGGACTTACAGGAGTGGAATTCTAGTGATTTTAATTTGTGTACCCAACGCGTCCGTCGGGATTTTTCATCGTACCTGCTGGTACGGCTTCACACTAGCAGAGCGCAGTCAGGTGCGATGCCAGGCCATCAGATGATATCTGTAGGTCTTATCTTTGTGTCGCAGACACAGCATCCGAATGTTTGTCACCGCGGAGGTGCTTCGGGTGGCCAAGGAGATTGTCGCTCACTTAGCGTTTTGTTGGGGCAGAGTTGCCAAAAAGTTTTTGCGTGCTGATCCGGAAGATCGCAGTCGAAGATTTCATAGGGTGCGCGACCAGCGCTCCCTATGGGAGTATCCCCCAAGTGTCTGTTCAAGTCGTAGACTCGAACGGAGACTTTAGTTCAAGCATTGTTTCAGTTGTTAAGTCCGCAGGACTCGAAAATTTTCGGATGCTTAAATCCATCCTCCCTATGGGAGTAGCCCCCGAGTCCGTAGTGGAGTCGTAGACTCAACGTAGGACTCAGAGAAGTAATTTTATCCTCATGTGCCTGTCGGGTGCGCGGCCAGCGCTCCTGATAGGAGTAGCCCCCGAGTATTTAATCGAATCGTAGATTCGAGTGAGTACTCTTAGCTGTGCAGCCGAAGTTGGTGCTAGTATAGCTTTTGATGACGTCAGTGCTGACGATCGATGACCTCAAGCGTCTGCTATGCCAGAGATGACTTGACTGGACGAAGCGTGGGTCCCACTTCCTGACTTTGAATTGACCGGTCACGTGCGGCGTGGAGATGATTACGGCGTCTCCTCGATTTCCACGCATAGTGGACGGCATGGTAACGATGGTTCGTTGTGATGCTGACACGTGTACGGCCAGATCTATCATTGGCGTTAGCTCTTCTCGATGGACGGCCAGCGTGCGTCGTCTTCGCTGTTATAATCCTTTGTAAAATCGTGGTTTGTTTTTCACCGCACCAGTTCATCTGTTCACTGCCTCCTTGTTCTTGAGCTATTCTTGCTGCGCGCTGAGATTTTCTTCCACATTTCCTTCGTTCTTTCTTCGTTTGCAACGCCACCACCGCCGTAGCACCATGGGGAAAGCGAAAAAGTCTTCATCTGCGGTTGGGACCAGCGTCGCCGGAGGCAAGAAGGGCACCGTCGCTGCTCGCATCACTGATGGTGGCTGGCGGCGATCAGAGACGCGAGAGAGCGATCTCCGCAAACTGCGCGAGCGAGGCCTGATCCCGCAAGATACGACGGCCGTCGGACTCCCCGGCAATGAGGTAATCCCCCATCCCCCCTCTGGGTACCGGGTTATGTTTCTTGCCTTCGTGGCGCGGGTTTTCTTTTCTGGTCCACGACTTCCTCCGTGGACTGCTCTTCTTCTATGGGGTTCAACTCCATCATCTGTCTCCCAACTCTCTTCTCCACATTGCGTGTTTTATCACATTGTGCGAGTGTTGGCTTGTCATTGAGCCGCACTTTGGCCTCTTACGGAAGCTTTATTCCGTAAGAGGCAATCTGGTTCGGATGGTGTGTATCCAATTGGGGGTTTCATCATCTCCCTCAATCCCAATTTTCAATTCTTTTCCTTTTCCATGTCATGTCCAGTACTGGCGGAGGCGATGGTTTTATATCCGTGACTCCGTTTTGCCCGGGCAAGATTTTGGTCTTGTTCCCTTTGACCCCTCCAAATTGATTGAGAAGAAAAGATCCTGGAAAAACCAAATCCTGGACGGTGAAGTGGCGAAGATAGAGGCCCTTTATCGTCGGGTGGAGGATCTCCAATTGATTTCGGAGAAAGAGGTGAACGGCGTGGACATCATCCAGACGTTTCTTGAGCGTCGGGTGCAGCCTCTCCAAGCGAGGGCGCACCCGATGTTTCTTTATTCTGGGCGCCGTGATCCGACGAGGGTTTCGAGCGAGAAAATCTCCGAGGGGAATCTTGACAAGGATCTTCGCGCGCTGCTGAAGTTCAAGGCCGGAGAAGAAATCCCGGGGAAGTCGCTGACTCCTCCCTTTTCTTCGACGTTGGTCGTGCCGAAGGTGTAGATTTGTGCACGTAGTGCTCCCCTTTTTTGTTTTGTTGGGTGTGTATTTGTTTCCTTTGTTTGCTAACAAAGTTCCTTCTCATCTTGTAGAGCTTAAAAGTGCCGGGCATGGTACCACCATTGCCCGAAAGGTATCCGAATGCCCCGGATAACGAAGTGGTTAATTCCGTGTCCGAGCTTCCTTCGGCGCGATCTCCGGCGGAGGATGCCGACGAGTCGAGTGAGGACCATACGCGCGAGCGATCACTGAGCTCCAGCGAGTCTTCGGATGCCTCGACTCCTCCGACTCCTAGAAATCCTCTAGGCCTAGAGCGTCATAGTGATGGTCATGGAGGTTCTTCCTCTCCCCTTCCTGCCATTCCTGTGCGGGCTGTTGCGCCGCACCCGCCAGCAAAGCGGAAGAAGGAAGAAAAGAAGGAGGAGAAGAAGGAAGAGAAGAAAGAGGAGAAGATGGCCCGAAGGGCTTCTCCTATCTTCGACCTGAGCGCATCGGGCTCGTAAGTTTTTTCTTTGTACTGCTGTCCTTTTTCCTTCATGATTTTTGCACCTGTGTTGATTGGTTCGTATGCAGGCAATCCTCCCACGACTCTAGTGATGGTGCGCGGGAGATGATGGGGGAGTCGAAAATTGCATCGCCTCCTCCTCAGACGATGGCGACTTCGGGTGGCGTCGCTCCAGATCCTCCTGTGCGGGAGGTGCTGGTTGTTGCGCCTCAGAATTTCCCAGGCGGGGCTTCGGGGTCGCCATCGGAGCATGTAAGTTTTCTGCCTCATGTCACGGGGGAAGCCCCCGAGTGTCTTCGTGTGCTAATGTTGTTTTTACTCCTTTGTGTTGGGCGTAGCCCCCAAGTCCTTTTCTTACTGTTACTTCCTTTTTCTGCAGCCTTTTGTACAGGAGGCCAAGCGGCTGGTGGAGGAACGCCTTGCGCTGGAGGCGAAACTTCGGCAGCTTCCAGGTATCCTTCTGCCTTTTAGTACCTCTCTTGTTTATCCTGGTCCTATTCTTTGACACTTGCTTGTCTTAAATGCAGAGGAGCATAACAACTCTCTCCGTGAGGTTGATGCTCTTAAAAAGAGCCTTGGCCAATCGGAGCAGAAAGCCGAGGCCGCCGTCGGCGCGAAAGGGCGCCTTGAGCTAGAGCTGTCGAAGGCAGCCGAAGCGAAGGAGCGCCTGCAGCAGGAGGCCGCAGATCACGAGGAGCAGCTGGCCACCGTTGCGGCTGCTCGTGAAAGAGGGGTGGCGGCGAAGCTCATGGCTGCTGCCAAGGCTATTTCGGGTGAGTGCTGGATTTTTGTACTTGTTTCTTTTTCTACGGGTCTTCTTCTATGCTGCCTTTCTTCATGCTTTTCTTCATTTTTGTCTCAGATGCCGCAGGCATCGAGTTCGACCGCGGTGCTCTGGAGCACGGGAGTGCTCTAGATGATGCCACTGTGGCGGTCGAAGACCGCTGCGGCACCGTCGTCAACTCCCTTGCCAAGGCGAAAGAGGTCCTTGGTCGCTTCTACCAGAAGCTCTTCCCGAAGGGCGCGCCCCTTGATGATGTGGACGCTCTGGCCGAGGCTCTGTCAGCCGAAGCGTCTGCGGCGTACAAGCGCAAGCAGAAGGGCATCAGCGCGTCCGTCGGGCTGGCGATGGCCATGGCGGCTGGAGCGGAGCTGGACTTGCCCCAGATCACCTCTCGGATGCCAACGGCTGCGGATGGATCCGAGGTAGCCTTCGCTGCCTACTCCGCTCGCTGCAGACGATATGGGCCCAAGCTCATTGACTTGCTGTCTGAGTACGCACTGCGGCAGCAAGGCGAGGCCAAAGCTAGGCAGTCTGGCTCCGAGGCGACTCAGTGTCCTGCTCCTTAGGCATAGTAGACGTAGGGTAGTGTGTAGTCTACTTTTGTTGTAAATATCTTTTGTAGTACCGTCCTTGTGCCACGTAGTGGCCTTATATATTTAATGAATTCCTCCGAGTTGTGCTCTATCCTTGGCTGAATGTCTGTGTGCCTTCTTTTTTCTGCTGCTATAGGTTCCTTGCGAGTGCTGACCCAGCTGACACTTCATCCGCAAAGCCCGTGCGACCATCGTTGGATGACTCCTTGCAGCTTACTTTCCTTCGGGATCATGTGCGCAGTCTGGAGAGGGAGTTGCTCGGGCTACGCGGTCGTGCCGACGTTTGGAAGTCCAAGGCGGATCGTGGCGCAGCCAGAGAGGAGTACTTGATGGCGGAGCTGGGTCGGCTGTCCGAGCAACTGCAGTGTAAGTTGATCCTTCTTTCGGGTTGTAGCTCAGTTCTTCAGATGAGCCTGCTGGCCTTATTCTTGTCTTGTGCGATTGTCGTAGGTGCGAATCTTGCTCCAAGGGAAGAAAAAGAGCGTGTCGCTGTTCGGGTCAATTGCTTGACTCAACAGGACATGGAGGCAGGCGGCTTCTTTTGGATGGATCGCGATCGCGCCATGGTTCTGGCGACGGTGCAGGATCGTGTTTATCAAGTTTCGCGGGTGCTCCGCCAGGTGCAGACATCACTTTCTTCAGTGCTGCACGTCATGTTTCCTTTGGATGCCGTGCCGACGACCCTTGCAGGTCTTCTGTCGAAGTTTCGGAATGCCAGCAATGTCAAAGAGCTAGTGCGGCAGTAGCTCGTCGCAGGAGTGAAGGCTGCCTTGTCTCTTGTGAGGGTGCACCGCCCTGACGTAGATTTGGCTGCTGTGGCAGCTGGGCCACCTCTTCGACCGGATGGTGGCGAGTGGAACATGCGTCCGCATTACGCGGCTGTAAGGCAGTATGCCGAATAGATTGTAGATTTGTTTGAGCAGCGTGCTCAGGTTATTCTTTAGAATAGGTAGGACCTGAAAATAAACAGATAGATGTAAAATTTGTATATTTTGGCTGGGTGTTTTTGTGCCCTTTGTTGTAAAGGTTTGCTTGTTTGTGAGCACGCAGTGCTTTGATTGAGTACGTGTCCTTTTCGTTTGCCTGACGTGGTCAGCTACTCAGGTGTACATGTTTGGTCCTCGGTTGATGAAATCGTGAGGTGGGGGAGCCTCCGAGCGCGTTTTTGTCCTCATTCGATGAAATCGTGAGGTGGGGGAGCCCCCGAGCGCGTTTTTGTCCTCAGTCGATGAAATCGTGAGGTGGGGGGAGCCCCCGAGCGCGTTTTTGTCCTCAGTCGATGAAATCGTGAGGTGGGGGGAGCCCCCGAGCGTGTTTGTAGCATATAGTAAATATGTAGGAAATAGTGAACCAAAGTTTTGGGGGGAGACACTTAGCTTTATTTATATCGTAATGGAGGAGGTACACTGTTCAGCTGAATAGCCTTGGCTGAAAGCCTTATTGGAAGTAAAGGGGTAGATTGCTACGGGTAGAATTGTCGTAGGTGCGAAATATTCCATGGGTTGTTGTATGCGACCCCAGACTCCACGTGCTTGAGGCAATAGGCGCCACCTGGTATGACTTCAGTGATGACGTAGGGTCCTTCCCATGGTGACTCGAATTTATTCGGTCGCTTTTGCTTGAGTCGCAAGACGAGGTCTCCTTCGACGAAAGACCTTGGGCGCAGCCGACGGCTGTGATAGTTGCGGAGACTCTGCTGGTACACCTCTGATCGAGCTGCTGCTATGTCTCTTGCCTCGTCGAGTGTATCAACGGCATCTTCGAGTGCAGCCGTGGATTCGGCTTCGCTGTAAGCGACGACCCATGGGGCCTGGTGGCGCACTTCGGCTGGTAGCACGGCTTCGGCTCCGTGTACCATGAAGAACGGTGTGTAGCCGGTGGCGCTGTTTGGCGTAGTCCGTAAGCTCCACAGGACGGATGGTAGCTCTTTCGTCCAGTTTCCAGCTTTGTGTTCGAGGGAGCTCATGAGGCGCTTCTTGATGCCGGCGCCAATTAGGCCGTTGGCCTTTTCCACTTGCCCGTTTGTTTGCGGGTGTGCCACTGAGGCATACGTGATGTTGATCCCAAGGCCTTCGCAGAAGTCCTGGAATTCTTCGGAGATGAAGTTCGATCCGTTGTCGGTGATGATGCTGTGCGGTACGCCGAACCTGTAGACAATGGATTCGAAGAATTTGATGGCAGTCTTGCCCTTCTGGTTGGTGACTGGCATGGCCTCAATCCACTTGGTGAATTTGTCGACTGCGACCAGGAGGAAGACGTGTCCCCCTTTCGAGGACTTTGGCAGTTTGCCGATCATGTTGAGGCCCCATTGGGCAAAAGGCCAAGCTATGGGTATGGGTCGAAGTTCGGACCCAGGTGCGTGCGGTTTGTCAGCAAACCGTTGGCAGCCGTTGCATCTTCGGACGATGTCCTTCGCGTCGCTCATGGCCGTTGGCCAGTAGAATCCTGCTCGTAGAGCTTTAGCGACAAGGGAGCGGCTGCCTGCGTGGTGGCCGCAGATGCCCTCGTGGATGTCTTGGAGTATGGCTTTGCCGTCGTCGATGGTGACGCATCGTTGAAGTACACCTGTAATGCTGCGTTTATACAGCTCGCCGTTGATGATGGTGAAAGCTTTTGACCGACGAGATATGCGCCGGGCATCTGTCGAGCTGTCAGGTAGTTCTCCGTTTATCAGGAACTGGAGGTATGGGCGTGTCCAGGTTTCTTCGACTGCCATGACCTGCATTAGGTTGACCATGGCAACTTCGGTGTCCAACTTTTCGGGTCCCTCATGACCTTCGGGTAGCATAGCCCCCGAGTGTTCTGCTTCTTCGGGTGATCCCTTGGGGAATTTCCGCTTGATGGATGGCACGCAGATCTGTTCGAGGAACACACCTGGTGGCACCTTTGCACAAGTGGAGCCGATGTTGGCGAGTCTGTCGGCTTCCTCGTTGCTTTCCCTTCCGACGTGTCGAAGCTCACAGCCGTCGAATTCTCCTTCGAGTGTGTTGTAGAGCGCGCGGTACGCGATCACGTTTTCGGCGTATGCATCGCATTCATTCATCGTCTGCTGGACGACGAGGTTGGAGTCACCGTAGATGACCAGGCGCGTTGCGCCGCATATCTTTGCCATCCTCATGCCATGGATGAGGGCTTCGTATTCGGCTTCGTTGTTGGAGGCTCTGAATTTCATCCGAAGAACGTACTTCATATTGTCACCTTGCGGGGAGGTCAGTATGACTCCTGCCCCTGCTCCGGCTTCGCGCTTGGAGCCGTCGAAGTGCATTGTCCAGGACTGCGACATGTCTGGGGTGTCTGGCAGCTGCAGCTCCATCCAGTGCACTAGGAAGTCCGGAAGGAGTTGAGATTTGATTGCGTGTCGCTTCTCGTAGACGATGTCCAAGGGTGATAGTTCGATGCCCCACAGGGCAACCCGTCCTGTTGCCTCTGGATTATTCAGGATGCTCTTCAGGGGTGCCTCGTTGACGACCATCACTTGGTGCTCCTAGAAGTAATGGCTCAACCGTCGAGCCGTCATGAACACGCCGTAGGCTAGCTTCTGGTAGTGAGGGTACCTCTGCTTTGTTGGAGTGAGAACCTCGCTGAGATAGTAAATTGGGCGCTGGACCCCGTGGGTCTTGCCTTCTTCGGGTCGTTCGACCATGAGTACTGTGCTGACCACCTGGTGTGTGGCTGCTATGTACAGCAGCAGGGGTTCGCGTTCCTTTGGCGTAACCAAAACTGGCGAGGTGGAGAGGAGCCGCTTGAGGCTTTCGAATGCGTCGTTGGCTTCTGGTGTCCACTCGAACTTGTCTGCCTTGCGTAGCAGCTGGTAGAATGGTAGGGCCTTCTCGCCCATGCGGCTGATGAACCTGCTTAGTGCCGCTACTCGTCCTGCGAGATGCTGAATGCCCTTGGGGTTTTTCGGCTTCTCCATTGTCATAATGGCTCTGATTTTCTTCGGGTTCGCCTCAATCCCTCGTTGAGAGATGAAGTATCCGAGCAGCTGACCCGAGGGGACGCCGAAGGCGCACTTTTCTGGATTGAGCTTGATCCTGTAGCGATCAAGGTTGTCGAACGTCTCGCGGAGATCGTCGATAAGTGTCCTTGCCTCCTTGGTTTTTATTACTATGTCGTCGACATAGACTTGGATGTTGCGACCGATTTGGTCCTTGAGGCAGGCCTGCATGCATCGCTGGTACGTGGCACCCGCGTTCTTTAGCCCGAAGGGCATTGTGTTGTAGCAGAATACTCCGAACGGTGTGATGAACGCCGTTTTCTCTTGATCTTCTACCTTGAGTCGAATCTGGTTATAGCCTGAGTAGGCGTCGAGGAAGGAGAGTTTCTCGCAACCTGCAGTCGAATCGATGATCTGGTCTATCCGTGGAAGAGGGAAGTGGTCCTTTGGGCAATGCTTATTTAGTGACGTGAAGTCTACGCACATCCGCAGGATGTCCGTGTCCTTCTTCGGGACCATCACCGTGTTTGCCAGCCACTCGCTTTCCTTGATTTCCCGAATGAAGTCTGCTGCGAGTAATCTGTTGATTTCCTTGCCGATAGCTTCGGCTCGTGGCTCCGACAGTCTTCGGATGGACTGCTTGACTGGCTTGGTGTCTGGAAAGATGTTGAGTGCGTGCTCGGCGAATTCCCTGGGAACTCCTGGCATGTCCGCGGGACACCAGGCGAAGATTTCCCAGCGCTCACGGAGGAATTCGACGAGCGCGCCTTCCTATGCGGTGCTGAGGTCGTTGGCGATCAGCGCCGTCTTGGAGGCGTCCGTCGGATGGACCTGCACTTTCTTAGTGTTGACGGTGGAGTCGAAGGACATGTCAGGTGCGTTCTGCCTTGTGACTGGGGGTAGCCCATTGTCCGTCACCTCGCGGAGCCTTACAAGCTCGTCTTGCATGCCGAAAGACTGGGAGATTTTGTTGAAATCCCTGTCGCATTGGTCCGATCGGGTGAAGCTCCCGTGGACTGTGATGACGCCTCTTGGTCCTAGCATCTTGAGTAGTAGGTATGCGTAGTGTGGGACCGCCAGGAACCTTGCGAATGCTACACGCCCCAGGATGGCGTGGTATTGCGACGGCCAGTCCACCACTTCGAATTCTAGGCGCTCCTGCCGAAAGTTGTCCGGCTTTCCGAAGATGACGTCGAGCCCTATTTTTCCTAGGGGGAATATGCCCTTTCCTGGGACAATGCCGTGGAACGTTGTGTCTGATTGTTCCAAGCTGCATTGCGGGATCCGCATAGCTGCTAGAGTGCTTGCGAACATTAGGTTGATGTCGTTGCCGCCGTCCATGAAGACGCGACTCATCTCGAAGCCTCCGATCTGCGCCTCTAGCACCAGGGCAGCATGACCTGGGCGAGGGATCTGGTAAGGGTGATCCGCACGAGTGAATGTGATGCAGGACTCCGATCCGCTGAGGTACTCAGGGATTGCGGGCGGAGTTGCCACGGCCAAGTTGATTTGTCGGGTGATTTTCTTCTGCACCCTGTTTGTGGGGTGTCCCTTCTGGATCATATTTAGTGCTCCCTTTGGTGGGGGTACGCGACCCCGTCATTGTTTTGCGCTGGTGCGACTGGTTGATTTGGGCCTCCAATAGGCGGCGGTGGAGGAGCTCCGTGTGCTATTTCACCTGGCGCAGGTGCGTTTCCGAACGCAGGGATTGGGGCTTGTTGCCTCATCTGCATCATGCCTTCGCTGAGTTTCTGGAACTCGCGGCAGTCCTTGAGCATGTGGTTGGCTTTCTTTTTGCCATCCTGTTTGTCGATGTAGAAGTGGATGGTGCATGGACCCGAAAGTTTGTCGAATGCTGAGGGTCCGTTGTCGCGGTCGCGGTGTTGCCACGACTGCGTTGGTCGCCCGTTGTTGCGGAAGTTTCCGCCGCGGTATCCTCCGCTGTTGCGGCTGTTGTCGTTGCGGCGGTCGGCGTAGCCGGCCGCGACCATGTCGGGTCTGTCGCGGTCCTCGTAGACGCGCGATCTCCTCTTGCTGCGGCGTTCGCGTCTTCGGCCGTAGTCGTCCTCTTCATCTGATTGCGCTCGCTGGATGCAATCTTCGTCGTCTGCCCAACTGTTGGCGATTTCCATGAGGTGGTCGAGTGTCTTGGGCTTTACACGCCCAAGTTCCTCCTTGAAGTCTTGGCGCTTGACGCCGTCCCTGAAGGCGTCGATGGCCCTCTCTTCGGAGATGTGTGCTGCGGAGTTCTTGGTTGTAGACCAGCGTAATATGTACGAGCGAATAGATTCACCCGTTCTCTGAGTGCAGGCTCGCAACTCTTCGATTGAGGCGGGCCTCTTGCTGGTGCCTTTAAAATTTCGGATGAAGCTGTAAGCAAGCTCCTCCCAGCTTCGGATGGATCCTGATGATAGGCTGCTGAGCCAGACTCGCGCCGCGCCTGTCAGCTGCAGCTGAAGGCATTGCATGGCGGTTTCTTTGTTGCCTCCGTGAAGCTTGACGGATGACAGATGGTCACTGAGCCAGGATTTTGGATCTTGCGTGTCGTTGAACTTCGGAGTATCCGAAGGGATCTTAAAGTTGCGTGGCATCTGTGTTCGCCGAACAGATCTGCTGAAGCATCGGGCCCCGCAGAGTTCTCCTTCGTCTTCATCCATCTCAGATTCAGACGAGCATGCGCGTTTGGCGCGTGCTTTGTCGATCTTGCGCTGTGTAAGCTTGTCTCTGGCGTCGTAGTCGCGTTTATGGCGGTGCGAGCTCTTCTTCCTTCGAGGAAGATCGTGCTCCTCTTCCTCTTCGGATGAGGGGGTGGGGCTCCGGTCGCGCCTGGCCGGAGCTTTCTTCTTCGGCTCCGCAGGAGCATCTTCGTGGAGCGCAGCTCCGATTAGTCCTAGTCCGGTAAGTGCGGACCTATGCATGGCCCTTTTAGGGTCCCCCTCCGGAGGTGGGTGAGCCGCGAAATACGCAGTGGCTGCCATGATCGTAGCTTGCGGTGTCTTCGGGGTGATGTTGCCGTCAGCATCCATATCCATGAACGATGTGTGGAGAGTTCGGGTCATGTCACGGCGCTCCTTGGGATCCATATTCTCCACCCGAGAGCGGTTCTTGTTTCCCTGGTTTCCGTTTGTGCTAGAGCCGGGTGCCATGGCGGAGAGCGCAGCTCGTCGCGCGCTGGACTCGGAGGCTGCTTGCTTACGTTTGTCGAGCGTCTCCTACATCTTGACTTGCTTCTTGTGCTCCTCGATGAGGAGGTAGTGGTATGCCATCAGTAGGTCGCGTGAGGCGTCCGCAGGTAGGACTATGTCGCCTGCGACGGCACGGCGCGCCTGGACCCATCCTTCTTTGCTAAGTTGGATGACGTGGCCGTTGTTTTCCCTGTTGGGTGGGGGGACTGGCTTCTTCTGTTTTCGCCGTTTCCGCCGTTCCGGTTGGGCGGCGGGTGAGGTGTTTCCTCGTTGCCTTGGATGACTGCGGCGCATAGATAGCGCTCGCAGATTGGTCGGCTGCTGCCGCAGCTTTTGGATCCGGAACCGTAGGTCCCCTCATCCGAAGGTGGATCACACAGATCGGTGTTACAGCTGCTGCTGTCGTAAAACTCATCTTTTGATGGTGATGTGCGTAGCACGGGGTGTGGAGCCCACTAACATGGCCTGAGTGATGGCACGGGCACCCGCTCAGGGAGACGTAGGGTGCCAGTTTGACCCACCTGGAAGCAGAAGCTCCCGAACAAAATTTCGAGTCCATCGCCTACGGGCTCGAAATCCTTCATGGTGGCCGGCGAGTGGGTGGTGAAGTTGAAAGCGCCGAAGAGGAGGTGATTATCCGTTGCCGCGGAGTTGTAGATCGATCGGGTCGGGACCGTCACGACCGCACAATCAGCAGCACCAGTTCCCACAAACGGCGCCAATTGACGAGGTTTAATCTCGTCAATGCCCATTGTTATGGACTTGGGTTTTGGAGAAGATGGGGATGCTGGAGATCGTTGCACGGTTAACAAACAAGCAACCAGGGGACACGAGATTTACCCAGGTTCAGGCCCCCGGAGGGAAAACCCTACTCCTGCTTGTCTGCTCTTTGATTACGGCGGAACCGAAGGTTACAGGGTGCGCAGATTCGATCTGGCGTGGATGCGTGTGCGAGAGTATGAGTCGAGAGTTCTAGGGCGTGCCCTCCTGGCCTTTATATAGACTTAGGCAGGTCCCGGGCATAGTCCTAGTCGGTTACAAGTTCTAGGGTTTTATCCCTTTGAATTTCCTATCTCCGCTAGTCTTGCTCTCCAAGGATCCGAAGGCGTCATGGGCCTTAGCCACCCGAAAATCTTCATGGGCCAGCGTATATCTGCTGTGGGCCTTCCTTGGGCTGGACCAGGTATGCTGAAGTCATGTACCCGTAGGGTATAACCATGTCACATATAATCCGAGATTATATAGCAGATGGAGATCTGAAGATTAGCAAAGTACATACAGATCTGAATATCGCAGATCCATTGACTAAACCTCTTCCACGTGTAAAACATGATCAGCACCTTAGTGCCATGGGTGTGAGATTGTTGCCAAATGTAAACTAGATTATTGACTCTAGTGCAAGTGGGAGACTGTTGGAATTATGCCCTAGAGGCAATAATAAAGATGTTATTATTATAATTCTTGTTCATGATAAAGTTTATATTCCATGCTATAATTGTATTAAGCGGAAACATTAATACTTGTGTGGTTTGTGAACAACACCGTGTCCCTAGTATGCCTCTATGGACTAGCTCATTGATTAATGATGGTTAAGGTTTCCTAACCATAGACATGAGTTGTCGATTAATAATGAGATCATATCATTGAGAGAATGATATGATGGACAGACCCAAACTAAGCGGAGCAATTAGATCGTGTCATCGTGTTCATCTTTGCGAAGCTTTTCTTATGTCAAATATTGTATTCCTTAGACCATGGGATAATACAACTCCCTGGTATCGGAAGAAAGCTTTGAGGTCATCAAACGTCATCCTATGAGAGGGTGATCATAAAGGTGTCTCTCAGGTGATCGGAAAGTACTTGTTGGGTTGTATGTATCGAGATGGGATTTGTCCCTCCCAAGTCGGAGAGATATACTTCGGGCCCACTCGGTAATAGATATCAACACCGCTTGCAAGCATGTGGTTAAGGAGTTAATCACAAAGTGATATCGGATTACGGAACGAGTAAAGTACTTGCTGTGAACGAGATTGAACTAGGTATGACGGTACCGACGATCGAATCTCGGGCAAGTAAAATATCGCGAGACGAAGGGAATATAAATATGGGATTGATTGAATCCTGGCGTCGTGGTTCATCCGATATGATCATCGATGAATGTGTGGGAGTCAATATGGGTTTCCAGACCCCGCTGTTGATTATTGATATAAGATCATGTCTGCATGTTCTCGAACCCGAAGGGTCACACACTTAACGTGTCTCGACGCTAGGATAGATTGGATAATTGGTTTATGAGTTTTGGTTCAGAGTCTCAGATGGGATCCGGAACATCACGAGAGGTTCCGGAATAGTCCGGATAATAAGATTCATATAAGGCAATGCAGTTTTTGGAGTTCGGAATTGTTTCGGATTAATCGGTATTGTACCGGAAGCTTCTAGAACCTTCCGGAGTGGGACCAACATGGCCCCACTTGTCGGGAGGGGGCGTGGGCCTACGAGGGAGTTCCCTGGCCGCATTGGGCCAGGGGCACAAGGCCCCATAGGCCCAGCCGGCCAAAACCCTAGGGAAACCTTCTAGAAGGAGGGGGAAAACTTGCCCCCCACTCCAACCCTTGGGGCCGCCGCCCTAGGGCTTGGAGGAGGGGACAAGGGGGCCGGCCAGCCCCCTATATATAGAGGGCAGGGGCGCAGCCCTCCTCCCCCACTCCTTCAACCCTAGCCGCCATACTGCTGCCCTCCAGATCTCTCTCTCCCGACTGCGCGTAGGCGAAGCCCTGCCGCAGAAACTCCCCACCGCTTGCACCGCGCCGTCGCGTTGTAGATCCAATCCATCTCTCCACCCCACTTGCTGGACCGAGGAAGGAGGAGACGTCGAGGTGCCGCACGTGTGCATCTATCGGAGGCATCGCCACTTGCGGTGTTAGATCGGATCGGATCGCGAGGAGGAGAAGCGAGTACGACTACATCACCCACGTTCCGTCGAACGTTCCGCTGTGCGAATCTTCAAGGGTATGAAGATCTCATCTATCCCCCTCGTTGTTTGCATCTCCTTAGATTAGATCTTGGCTTTCCCCGTTCGCATCCGTAGAAAATTTTGATTTACTATGTTGTGAAACCCTTCAGCAACAACACATACCCTATTGGCATTAAGGATACACAGAGCCGAAAAAAAGAAGAATTGCAAGAAAAGTCCTGCTATAGTGATCAGATCCTTAGCAGAAGCAACACTAGCACCACCAAAACAACACCAGAAGTCCAACCCTCCAAAAGCAACGCCTCCAAGAAAAAAACAGTGCACAAGCGATGTCATCGCCCAATCAAAGATTCTAGGTTTTCACCCTAGAGAAAGTCCTCACCTGCAAAACAATGCCTTTTGCAAGACCATTGCCAGGCACAACGAATGAAGGCCGGACCTTAGGTTTTCACCCTACAAGGTAAGACTGTGAACATCTCCTGTGCTATCGTCCCCTCCAACAGATGCTGCTGCGAGTCACAGATCACCAAGCCAGATCCTCATCGCTACAAAGACTCAATCCACCACAGCTAGCCCTCATGTCCTCGTATTCATGACATTCTACGCTTCTGATTTCACCATGGATCGTCAAAGATTTGAAACAGGATGATAACAGGTAGCAGACCTTCGACACGCTCCCTTTGAAACCAAATGGCCAGCAAAACACAGGTGCGCACGACCGAATTCCTTCCGATCCAGCAAACTCCGGGAATATACGCCCATGGGAGTTCGCCAGCGGAGCCTTCCAGAACTCACCGCTTCTCTCAGATCAATGTCAACCTGCATCCAACAAATCTTCATCTTGGCTCAAGAGAAACCCTAGGACCACCTACATAATTCTCAAGACCCGGAGGCCCCCACGCTGGCGGTAAGCATCCAGAATGAAAGCAGGAGACAAGGTAGTAGCAGGAAGACTCAGTTGAGGATCGTGTGACCCCCACACCAGAAGCCCATCTTGGGCACCACCAGTCTAGATCGGGGCCCAAGAGGTCTAGTTCGAGAACCAGCAGAGCCCTAAATTGCGCGCATTAGGCCGCATCCGACGGTTATCGGCGGCCACCCCGGCCGCACCCGCCACCTCCTCATCGCCGCCCCGCTGGACCTCAAGCACCGGCCACCTGGCCACGCCGCCATGTGCCCTCAATCAGCGTCGCACCACCTCCCATGCGCCGTATCTGAGCACACCTCTCCAACCCTCCGTCAATTCAACAGGGTGGGTGCCGCCACTGCCGCCGGCAGCAGCGACCAGGAGCGCCTAGATTGGGAGGGGAGTTTTACAGTTTGGGGAGGGGATCCTACTCTAGTCTAGATAGAGTTTAACTCTAAGTCTAGCTATTCATAATTTTCAACTACACTTACAAACAGTTCAAATTTCATATTTTACCGGACATATGTTCTCCATACGGCTCCCGGCCAGCAGCAAAACTGAAATCGAACCTGGAAGGGAAGCGACAACGCCGACGCTGCTACCCGTACCGGACCTAGGGTTTCCCCTGGTTCACTACGAGGGGTGGGGAAGGGGTACACCCGACGCCCTTCAGAAAGGTCGGCGACATCCACATGCAACACCGCATCGATGTCGAGACGACAAAGATTTCTCCTGACCCTAGAAAAACAACGCCCCCGAAAGCACCGTCTCACTCCACCGAACTAGCCACCTACCATCACACGCTATCATGATCTTGGAATCACCACCATCATCTCACCATGGCCGACGTGGCGAGGCCAATAGGACCGAGAAAAGAAACTCGGGCGAGAGTCGGCGATACAGTAGCATAGTACGCGGGAGAAAACTCCCCCCCCCCCCCCCCCCCCCCCCCCCCCCCCCTTCTTCTTCTGGTCTTGCTAGAGTTTAACTTTAGGTCTAGCTAGTCATAATTTTCAACTACACTTACAAACAGTTTAAATTTCAGATTTTACCTGACATATACGTTCTCCATACGGCTCCCGGCCAGCAGCAAAACCGAAATTGAACCTGGCCCGGCGGCGAGGTGCCTGTTTGGTCGAGTAAAGAAAGACAAAACTAAACTGGTGACGTCGCGCGCAATCTGGACACGCAACGGTATCTCTCGGACGTCGCCGACAAGATGCGTCGCATTCCGGCACGGCTCTCTATGTGTCATATACATCTCGAAGCAACACCTCTGCGCTCGCTCGAGCCTGCCCCTCTCCAAGCATCGCGCGTGGCGCTACCTCTGCACTGCATGTTTGCCGCGTCGTCCACCTCGTCATGGCACGGGACACCATCACTCCCGCGGTATAAAGCCCCACGACTGTGCCAGTAGTAGTATCGCAGGCAAATTCCAGTCTCGCATAGCTGCACAGCGCCAGTAGCTTCTTGAGTACGTAGCCACTCCCAGCTTGTCTCCCCCGATCGATCGCCATGGCGCAGGCGGAGCGCGAGCGCATGCGCGTGGTCATGTTCCCGTGGCTGGCGCACGGCCACATCAACCCGTTCCTCGAGCTGGCCAGGCGCCTCACCACCGTCGCCAGCTCCGGCGTCGACGTCGACGTCCACCTCGTCTCCACGCCGGCCAACCTCGCCTCCCTCGCGCGCCACCGGACGGACAGGATCAACCTCGTAGAGCTCCACCTGCCGGCGCTCCCGGACCTCCCGCCCGCGCTGCACACCACCAAGCGCCTCCCGCCCCACCTCATGCCGGTCCTCAAGCGCGCCTGCGACCTCGCCGCGCCCCGCTTCGGCGCGCTCCTCGACGAGCTCCGCCCGGACGTCCTCGTCTACGACTTCATCCAGCCATGGGCACCGCTCGAGGCCGCGGCGCGCGGGGTTCCAGCGGTGCACCTCACCACCTGCAGCGCCGCCGCCACGGCGTTCATCCTCCACGGCCTCAAGAACGCCCGACACCCCATCGCGTTCCCGTTCGAGGCCATCAGCCTCGGCGGCCCCGACGAGGACGCCAAGTACATCGCGCCGATGCTCGCCTTCGGCCAGGACGGCGACACCTCCCAAGTTCCCGAGCGCGACCGCCTGCCGCTCACCATGGAGCGCTCGTCCGGGTTCGTGGCCGTGAAGACGTGCGCCGAGATCGAGCAAAAGTACATGGACTACCTGTCACAGCTCGTCGGCAAGGAGATCGTGCCCACTGGCCCGCTGCTCACCGACGGCGCTGTATCGAACTCGGACGAGCGCGGGGGCAGCAACGAACGCGTCATGCGGTGGCTCGACGGGGAGCGGCCGGGCTCCGTGGTGCTCGTCTCCTTCGGCACCGAGTACTTCATGTCGGAGGGCCAGATGGCCCGGATGGCTCGCGGGCTGGAGCTCAGCGGGGTCCCCTTCCTGTGGGTGGTGCGGTTCCCGGAAGCCGAGGAAGACGTGCGCGGCGCGGCGAGGTCCGTGCCGCCATCCACGGCGCGCGGGATGGTGGTGGAGGGGTGGGTGCCGCAGCGGCGCGTCCTGTCGCACCCTTCCTGCGGCGCGTTCCTGACTCACTGCGGCTGGAGCTCGGTGCTGGAGTCTATGGCGGCGGGGGTCCCCATGGTGGCGCTCCCGCTGCACCTCGACCAGCCAATGAACGCCAACCTGGCGGTGGAGGTGGGCGCGGCCGCCGCGCGCGTGAAGCAGGAAGGGTTCGGGGAGTTTACGGCCGAGGAAGTGGCTCGGGCGGTGCGCGCCGCCGTGAACGGGAAGGAGGGGGAGGCGGCGAGGCGTCGCGCGAGGGAGCTGCAGGAGGTGGTGGCGCGGAACAACAGCGACGACGGGCAGATCGCCGCGCTGCTCCAGAGAATGGCGCGGCTCTGCGGCAAGGGCCAAACCGTGCCGAATTAGTAGTGGGCTTTTGGATTTAACAAGGTTCCTGTCGAGAATAAAGACGCGCTGGTTGCCGCGGCCCGCGGCCCATGTAATTAGCGACACACGTTTGGCATCGGTGGTTTCAGCCATTTTCCGTGTTTTTTTTCTTCATCTGTTTTCTGTTGTTTTCTTATTCTCTGTTGTCTTTTTTTCCCCTTTCTTGTGCTTTCGGGTGTAGTGTCTGCGTAGTTGTACTTTTTGGTGTACAGTTTTCAAGTGTGTATTTCTCTTTGTGCTTCTTGTAACGACGATCACGAGAAGTGAGAAGTACACCACAATAATTTAGTAAATGCATGCTACACATATGCTATGTGTAGGAAGTACTTTTGACATACTCCCTCCGTCTCAATATAGATTTTCAGATTTTTTAAAATTTAGATGAACCTATATACTAAATAGTGTCTAAATTCAGCCAAATTTTAATAAATCTAAGACATCTATTATGGGATGGAGGAAATAAAAAATATCGGTGGAAAACTATCAACCTGGAACTTTAAAAACAATGTGAGGAGATGAAATATTCAAAATATATTTCATTCTATTCGAAAAAAGATAATTCGTTCCAATTTTAATTACGAAAAGATCTGCAATTTTCCAACTCCGCTACACCTCCCTTCTACACCTCTCTACCATGTTCTCTTTGGCCCAGACACGATGACGAGAAGGAGAAAGAAAAATGGGAAGAGTGGCATCTGTAACGATTGCCAAACAGCCCATTCGAGAGCCACACACATGAAATTGTAGAGTGCAAGTTGCAAATGAAATCGAGATGCGAACGGTGAAGCTAGAAGTAAGACTTAAAATGATTTCAAAATATTTTGATATACTTTAGACCGTGTTACTCCTTAGAATAGGTTTTCGCCGATAGTCTCAACATGAAAAAAAGGCAGGGGCAACAACAAACACCCAAAAGAAAAAAAATGGAGGTAGAGGCGGATGGACTAAGTGAAGGTGACCCGCAACCGTTGTGTCTCCCAAAGAAGTCCCACCATGCTTCTAGCATCGAATTGTCAAGTGCCAAGCAGGACCTTCAAGAAGAAGAACGAAAGTTGCTGCCTGGACCAGCTAGCCATAGGGTTTTCCTGGCACACAGGGGGGAAGTGTACATCGGGTAGCCATGAGATCCTCCAGGATGGTGCCACCTGAAGGCGGCACCACGATAGTGTCGGGCAAGCCGACAAGGGTTTCTTCGAAAACAATCCTATCCACAACCCCCTGATGATCTATTGTATAGGAGCCCTGCGTGGACAAGACCTCGACACCACCAAACTCTTCGCCCACCAACATGTGCCATTACGATCATGAAGCCGCCACCGTCGTCTCACTGAAGCTACCTACACGAGGCCTGCAAGACGGAGGCGAATAGTAGCTTGAATCGGGGAAAGTAGTACCACAGCAGCGCGGGAGGGAACTGCCTCCACCGCCTCAGCGTTAGTCGATCAGACGTGACTGCAAGGCACACCCGTCCCGGATGGGTCCGTCCAGGCCCAGCGAGCCCGTAAAGCCCCCACGGAGGCACACCAGTCCTAAGAGTGTTCGACCAGGCCGGGAACAGGCATGTAAAGCCAGCTGCCACACTGCAACAAGTCGAGCATTGTCGCTGCTTTTCCCCTGCAGAGACTAAACCACTACCGCCATCTGCAGAACATCGTCGTGTCGCCACCACCCAGCCCGAGCCGAACCTCCGCCACCTTAAATGCATCAGGCTCACCGCAGTCACTCCCCTCGCTGCCCCTGCATCCAAACAGAGGACCAAGAGCCAACCATGTAATCCACCTCCCCGAGGCCGTCGCCCCGTCTTTCATGGTCTCGCACCGACACGACAATGACCGCACATAGCAGATAATGATGATTGCTCCAGGTGAAGGCCCGCCTGGCCAGATCTAGCCAACACGCAAACATCAAGGGAAGGGCGAAGCAACGGAGGGCAGCGAGCATGGAGGAAACGGAGCTCCGCCCACAAGCCACCCTTACTAGAGAGCCTGACTGGGCTCGCCAGACTTTATAGATCTAGACCCGTTGGCCCGCATCTGGTCATCGTCGCTAGCAAAGTTGGCCACCTCCCCACGGCCTCACCACCGCAGGCCTGCCCAGCAGAGCGACGCAGCACGCCACCAAAGCATCTAGAACCACCAATGTCCGCCACGACCTTCGCCCCGAAGCCCCGACACGAGCACCCCACACCCCCGCTCAGCGCAACAAAGACCCATGGTCGAAAACGGTCTATATACAGTGTTATACCAGAGCTTTATAGATCGTGTTGGACCAGGGCTCTTTGTTGTTTTCATTTAATATAATGGTTTTCATATATTTTTTATTTAATGGAGTCATGTCGTTACTAAAAAGTTACTCCTTTCATCGAGAGAGTTTTGTTACTCGTTTTTGTTGAGCTTTATCCGTCTATAGCTCTATAGCGTTGTCTTCTTAAAAAGTCAACCTACTCTTTTTTTGACGCTAAAGTCAACCTACTCATTCACGAAAAAAAATGTACCTACTGGTTTGTGGCTCAAAAGAAAAGAAAAGGATAAGGCAATGTTACAAGTTTTCAGAATACTGTGGTGATTTTTTTGCAACAAGTGTGCGATTGCGCGTGACTTACCTTTATAATTCAAAAAATCTAAAGGCAGAACGTGCCTTCCCTAACAACTCAGTGCGACCCCCAGGAAAAGTTGCCAGGGCAAATTTCATTTTTTTCGTTCATTTTTGCTAAAAAGAACACAGCCGTCGCTGCTTGGATGAGTGGCCGTCAATGGCGTCGCGCGTAGGAGCCAAATTCCTAACGTGCGCGCGCCAGTCAAGTTCTTATATTTTACTGGCAGAGGTTCTACTTCCTCCGTTTTAAAATAGATGTCGTAGATTTGTCAAAAATTAGATTAATCTAGACACTATTTAGTATATAGATTCATCCAAATTTTAATAAATCTAAGACATCTATTTTGAGACGGAGGGAGTAGAAGCAATAGAAAATACCTACTCCGTATCAAATTTGAACGAAGACATTCAACCAACTCTCGTCTCAAAACCAATGACGACATGTAAGTGCAGTGCGAGCACATGTTTTGATCGAGCAGAACTTGAATGGACTAGCTAGGCTCAAGCCGCCTCGCGATATGCTCCATGACTCAACGTGATAAGCATGAAGCCAAACGAAATCTCTAGTATCAAAAACTCATGTACTACTAAAACAAATTCTCCGTCAGAACCATTCGCTGAATATACATAGGCGCCTCAAATTTGACAAGGCAACCATCACGTATACACTGTCGATTTCTATTTGTGTCAATAACAAAGAGCTAAACTGCCAATTAATTAACAGGGTCAGGAGCGTTAAACCGTGGTTTCAAAATTAAAGGAATTGCTTAAGCCCAGCAGCAACAAGCAGTTCTGGTCTTGTTTGGAGCTCTCGGCTATTATTGTTGTGGGTACAGTACGCCTAAGCTGTGTAGTCAATTGACTGCACAATTTTTGGGCAATATATTTGCTAACTTAATTTCGAACTTGATATAATTCATTACAAATGGTTTAAAATAATATTTCAATGTTACTAGGTTATCCGTATAACCCATATCAAATAAAAAATAACTGAATCCAATTCAGTTATCGTAATTGGAATCTATTAGATTCTATCCTATTTTAAAAATTGTTTTCTGAATTAGAGAAATGGAAATAAAGTTTAGTAAATTCTGTATAATTTTATTAAAAGTTGTCATCTATCTTGGCCAATGAAAAAAATAGCGTGCTATTTCACGTTATTTAGCATGTAATAGCGTATTTGGAGGGTTGACGTTAAATTTTCGCAATTTTGCTCGCTACGGCGCTATTTATAAAATAGCATGTTATATCGCGCTAAAACATCATAGCAGTAGCTTTATTTCGCGCTATTTTTTTTGTTAGTGGGTGTGGAGTAAGCGAGCATATGTTGATCTTGTGGAGAAAGAGATCATATGATGCAAATCTTGATTGTTAAACATAACTAATCTGCTAAAAACATCTATTTGTTTCACTGTGTTCTTTATTCTCACTGAAATACTCTATTTTTTTTGGCTATTTTCAAAATGCTATTTTGAAAGATAGCATGCTAATACCATGCTATAACTTCTATAGCATATGGAGAGAAGGGCCACGCTAAATTAAATAGCGCACTATTTTTTTCCTTGATCTTGGCATACCAAGCAAACCTATGTTTAGTAAGTTTTATTGTTGAAAGTGCAACTTTATTTTCAAACTAGTTAATGTCTAGGATTAGTTACTACTCAATAACATAGTGCGGCTTCAGTTTCAAAACAGTTAACATCCTAACCAATCTCTTATATGTAACTTCTTAATTTTGTTTTCTTTCAAAACCAAACTATTCAAAACCAAACACATGGCACGATTCAAATAAAGTACAATAGTATGATTATGAAAGAATAAAATTTTAGTTTACAAACCGAATTATTTCAACACCAAATATATGGCATGGTTCAAATGAAACGAATTAAAGCACAACTATGAAGTGTTGTGGCTATGCCAGTGATGCTCAACAAGATCATTTTGCAACTGAATATGAACCTCCCGACTCACGATGCTTTGTTGTGTTGCGATAAATATATGTATCATGTTTCCATCATGTTATGGCTCAACAGGATCCCCGTTGGAGATGTACCAAAAGTTCTCTAGTACGTCGTGCTCATCTTTAATGATCATATTATGCAAGATGATCCAACAAACATGGCCCATGGAGAATAAATGTCACCTGCAAAGTAGTATCCCATGGTGTACCGACGGCCATTGACTTTGTAGTTGCAAAGTGTAGCATCTGCAACAAGCCTTGCCAACTGTGGTGATCTTGACAACACATTCAGGGGGAGGAGTTGAGAAGGCCGGTCGGCGATGTTGAGCGCGTGACGAAACTACGCGAAGGTCGGCTGGGTTGCACGGGCTCAAATGGACTCCAACCTTGGTCATCGGTAGCACACCAAGCTCATCGCGACCGAAGACCCGTGGTCAGGATTTCGTCGTCCTCCCTTGAGTTCAGTGTCGTCTAGCTCCGCCATGAGCGTTCTATAACATCCATCCTTCATCGTCTTCGTTTTGCAACAAACTGAGCTCGGAATCAAATCGACGTGGCGGTGGGGCCGGAGCTACGGCTCGATACCAACGGCGGCGGCAACCGGCAAGGGACTCGGGGTGGGGCTGGAGGGCGATAGAGGCTATTAGTGGTCGCCAGAGGCGTCGCCGGTAACGATGAGGTTTGGGAAGGGGAGACCGTCGACGCTGGCTGGAGAGGCCAAGTTTTTCTCTGGAGAGGCTAAGGTCGAGTTATTTAGGAGTCGTCTGACGTGAGGAGTAAAAATTATAGTCCTCTAAACGGTTTGAGGGCTCGGCTAGGTGCAGTTTAGAAGAGTAAAACAAAAAAAATTACTCCTCTAAACGGTTATAAGGGATCGGCTAGAGATGCCTTTAGACCCCTAACAGAAGAGCAAATCTCTCCCTCGAGTAGCATACGAATCACGATGCATTATTATAACATAAAACCAAGGTACATTATCTTCCGTAGTATAAAACAATGAGATCCTCGATATATATAGGAGTCGGTACTTAACAACGATATAGACGCATCGACGTCCTTGAGCTCCCTTCGCCTATCTGCAGCTAGCATCATCGATCGACCTCGACCTACTATGCGCGCGGACTAGCATTATACAAGTACGCACGCATCTCTCAGCAGGCCATTAGCGTCAGGGTGGATGGAAAAATTCAGTTCCTTTTTGGAAGCATGTGTGCGCTTTTCGCTTTGGTGACGACGACGGGCGCGAGTGCTGCGTCCCGCCTGCTACAGCTGACTAGACCTCCAGTAGTACTGATCTGCTGCTGCCTTCTTTTTTGCTTAAGCACATTATTGCCTTTTTAAGAAGCGTTGCTTCGTACCGTCATCATCCGCAGTTCCAATCTAATTTCCAATCCAAAGGCACTTAGAGTACTTTTCTTGCTACTCTGGTCCGATCCTATGAACTACCAAGGGCCGTTATATACGTGTCACTGTCAACGCCTCTACTTCAAGCTCTGGTAAAGAAGCACAGCTGCTGCAGGATAATCTATGTAGGGCCGTCTTGAGCTAGGTACTTGTCTTATGCTGAAATGGTTGGCCTGCTCATGGTTTCAGTGCTTGTCTATGAAATAGGACCTTGGTGATACCAATGGGCAATGGCCACTGCTCATTTCTCAGTTTGTATATAGTACTACCCTCAGGAATTAATAGAGAATTTGGATATATCCTAGTTATATTCCTTGCCCATTATCACTCCACAATTAGGGTATGGTCCATGATTGTGACTTAGGTAAGGATCTCGAATCTCGACTAAAACTGGTTGGCTAGCTGCACTACTGGAAAAACCATCTTCGGTTCGATCATTGGAAGCCCAGCAGTCCCGGCCCACCACGAACCGCGACTAGTGCTAGCACTAGTCCCGGTCCGTGAGGCCCCCAACGGCTAGAAATGGCCATAAACATTAGTCCCGGGCCGGACCAGAGCATTAGTCCCGGTCCGTAATACTAATAAGCTGGAGCGCCTTTTCGGGGACGTGTCCATCACTATATATACAGCTCCCTGGCCAGCTGCCCTAAAGCATATAGTGGCCATTTTTCTCAAAAAAAGCAAGAGAGTTCATGCCATTTTTTTCTCAAGATTTGTCAAGATTTGGTTTGCAACACCTAAATCCAAAGCTTTAAAAGGTTAGAACTTCATTCTTTCATCTCTTATTGCTACTTTAGCTCTATATAATGCTCTAGAAGTATAGAGATATGGATCAAATGCATGCATGCTCTAGAAGTAGCTAGAAGGATTTTGATATATATGTGTAACAAATTTTGATTAGGCACATAGTTACTGAAAATTGAAATATGTAATTTTAGAGTTTCAGAGCTTAGAATGGAATGAAGTTTTCACTGATGGAACAATAATAAAAAACTCCACATTTATCATGTTGATTGTTTTCTCCAATTCACAAATTGGTGCATGTAAATTTTTCAAAATTCAAAATTAGTGCTCTAGAAGCTCTCAATATAACTTGTAATAATTTTATCATGTTGTGTAATGGTTTTTGATATACTTTTACTATAATGCAGATGGTCCGGGAATGGATGTACGGTACTGACCGACGCTCTGGCGAGTTCATTAATGGCGTGCATGAATTCATCCATGTTGCTGATGCAAACAAGCACAATGATTTTGTATTCTGTCCATGTAATGGATGTAGGAATCAGAAGGATTACTCTGACTCAAAAACCCTTCACAGCCACCTGTTGAAGTCCGGCTTCATGCCTAGTTATAATTGTTGGACCAAGCACGGAGAGAGAGGGGTTATAATGGAAGACAATAAAGAAGAGGAGGAGGATGACAACTATCATGGTTTCCCTGAGTACGGAGATACTTCCATGGGGGATGCTGAAGGGGAGGATGAAGAAGAGACACATGATGAACCCGCTGATGATCTTGGTCGGACCATTGCCGATGCACGAAGAGATTGTGAAACTGAAAAGGATAGGGAGAAGTTCAATCACATGCTAGAGGATCACAAAAATTTGTTATACCCAAATTGCGAAAATGGTCTGAAAAAGCTGGGCAGCACACTGGAATTGCTGCGATGGAAGGCTGAGTGTGCTATACCTGACTCCTCATTTGAAAAGTTGCTGAAAATGATGAAGAATATGCTTCCAAAATATAATGTATTGCCCGCCAGTACATACGAAGCAAAAAAGGTTGTATGCCCTCTAGGTTTAGAGGTTCAGAAGATACATGCATGCCCTAATGACTGCATCCTCTACCGCGGTGAGGAGTATGAGAATTTAGATGCATGCCCGGTATGCACTTCACTTCGGTATAAGATTAGACGAGATGACCCTGGTGACGTTGAGGGCGAGCCCCCCGGAAGAGGGTTCCTGCGAAGGTGATGTGGTATGCTCCTATAATACCACGGTTGAAACGTTTATTCAGAAACAAAGAGCACGCCAAGTTGTTGTGATGGCATAAAGAGGAACGTAAGTCAGACGGGATGTTGAGACACCCCGCTGATGGGTCGCAATGGAGAAAAATCGATAGAAAGTACCCGGACTTTGCAGATGACGCAAGGAGTTTAAGGTTTGGTCTAAGTACAGATGGCATGAATCCCTTTGGGGAGCGGAGCTTCAGTCACAACACCTGGCCCGTGACTCTATGCATCTATAACCTTCCTCCTTGGTTGTGCATGAAGCGGAAGTTCATTATGATGCCAGTGTTGATCCAAGGTCCGAAGCAACCCGGCAACGACATTGATGTGTACCTAAGGCCATTAGTGGAAGAACTTTTACAGTTGTGGCACGAACCCGGGATACGCGTGTGGGATGAGCACAAGCAGGAAGAATTTAACCTCCGAGCATTGCTTTTCGTAACAATCAATGATTGGTCTGCTCTTAGTAACCTTTCAGGACAGTCAAACACGGGATACAATGCATGCACACACTGTTTAGATGAGACTGCAAGTATATATTTGGAACATTGTAAGAAGAATGTATACAATGAGCATCGTCGATTTCTTTTGGCCAAGCATCCCTTAAGAAAGAAAGGCAAACATTTCAACGGTCTGGCATGTCACAAGCAGAAAAAAAGCATCATAAAGATTGGTTTTCGGTGGACGTTAGAAAGGAGCATCACTTCAAACCATACTCGATACAGGTTCAAATGACCGAACTGTTTCAGTTATACAACCGGCGCGCCCTCGACTAATCTATCATTGGTTGCTACTGTCTGTAAGTTATTTATTTCTATAATTAAGTTTATAGCTTTAGCTCGTTCATTGCATTTAATATATTATCCTAGCTATATATCCTTTTGTATGATGATATTATATTCCGCAGAATGAAGATGCTTGAATGCAAAAGAGCTAGAAGATACGACGTTAGGTTCATTGACCCATATATCATTAATGAATATACGTTAAAGAATCACCCCAAAGACGTGGAGGAAGACCTGTCCAGGTTCTTAACCGAGCATAATTTTGTTAAGGAAATACTATTTTCTTACAACTTCAAGTGAGTGTTTATATCTTGTATAGATTTTATTTTTGCTTACTGGATGAGCTATGCATGTATGCTTATGTAAATGTCCGCAGATTCCACTGGATCTTGCTAAACATTCAAGTTGACAACTCCCTAGTTGAAGTCCATGACTCATTAAGTTGGGACCAAGAGAAGTGGAGCGACATGAAAGCAATGCTCCATAAGTAATTTCAATCATTATCACATTATATCGTCTTCTTTCATTCATTTCCTGATATCAAATAACTAATAACTCATTTGTTCATTTTCTTTGCCGAGCAGGTGTTGGACACGGTTCAGACAGAAAATACCAGGTCCATTCAAAGAGGAGCTAACTTATAAAATGGCGAAGAGTTTATAGCAGCCACCGAAAACTAATTTATGTGGATACTACGTCTGCGAGTACATCCGAGAGTTGACCAGTGAGCGGAAAGTTGACTCACATTATATTTATGATTTGCGGGAGAAACTAGAGCCAGACCAGCGCATAAGAGCAATTCAAGAGGAGCTGGCGGGATTTATGATGAAGGAAGTCCTTGATGTACATGGAGAGCATTATGCGGATGACGTGGAACTCGATTTGCCTTAGTCATCTCCATGTAGCTCATATGATATATATATTCATCAATGACCATGTAATTTCAAAACATTTCTTCCTTTTGATATGATTGATTATATATATGCTTGCAAGGGATCGATCTTATATAAATGCATCGACGTGTAGTGTGTATGTAGTAGTGTATAATATGTCTACTGAAATATATGTTTGTTATAGTGAAACACAAAACGAAAAAGGAACAAAATGGCAAAAAAAAGGAAATACACAATCTCTGCCGCGGCAGAGAAATGTGGTGTTTCTCTGCTGCGGCAGGAAATCTTTTAGTCCCGGGTCGTGTTACCGCTCGGGACTAAAGGGTTTCCGTCCCCCGCGCCGCTGAAACAGCCACGTGGCTGTTATCAGTCGCGGGCCGTTGCGAGCCGGGACTAGAGGGGGGGCCTCTAGTCCGTTTTCGCAGTCCCGGGCCCAAAACCGGGACTAGAGCCCGTTGCGGCCCGGGACTGGAGGCCCTTTTTCCACCAGTGCTGGGGTGATTTCTGTAGATCATTGGTGGCTTGGTGGGAAACACAAATCTTCAACGCAAGGCTTTTAAATCCCTTACTCTCGTTGGTAACTAACGTCTTGAAATTAAGCATCCAAGAAGAAGAAAAAAAATGGATATAGACGTGATATTTCCAGGCACCAGTAAAGGTAGATTTGCGGCACTTGTAGTATATCCTTATTAATCGTTGCATCATTTGAACATGTGAAACAGGCATCGCCTTGGACAAGAATGCAAGGCAGGGATTTAGCCGGCGCCTGAAGGCGACTCCCACGTCTAAACAACCCTTCTTCTTCCTTTTTTTTTCCAAATTTTACACAATAATAATGATCCCTTGAAATTCGTTTATGGTACAGGCATCATATGTCACCGATCTTGGCCTGGGCACCGCCCCTATTTTTCTTTATTGGTAACTAAAGATAACACTCTTCTGGCCTCTCCGATCGCGCACGTACGGCCCCATGTTTTAGCTATATTAATAGCATTGTCACTTTCTCCGCACATCATCCTCATATAGTACTAGTAACAAACTGCAGGGAGCACAAAACTTGAACATGCATTGACTAACCTAATTGCCGCCCCAACTTGATAAGCATGGCATAAATGTGTCTCAAGATTTTTTTATAATGCCTGATTAACAAGTACTACCCCCCTAAAAGAGCATCATCCCGACTTGTCCTCCTCGATCTGTCCCGCATATAATTTAAACGAAAGAACCACGTCAGCCTGCACTTTGTACTTTGTACTTTGCACTTTTTCTGCTCCTCCCTCCTCTCTATATCATCACACAGCACCAAGCCCTAGCTTATAGCCAGATCACGCAATCCGTAGCCTATTTGCAGAGAGCTAGCTAGCGGTTCGGGAAAAGGAGATGGCGAGGGTTCACTCGGCTTCGCCGTTGTTGTGTTCGTCGTCGCCGGCGGCTGCGGCGGTGTGCAGGAGCGACAAGAGCAAGGTGTTCACCCTGTGGCTCAAGTCGCTGGTGCTCAACGGGCGGGGCTGCACCGTGTACGACTCCGACGGCCTCATCGTCTACCGCGTCGACAACTACGACTCCAGGTGCAGGGACAACGTCTGCCTCATGGACCTCCGCGGCAACATCGTCGTCAACATACTCAAGAAGGTGCGTGATCAATCTAAATGCATCTTCCATTCCATTAGTTATCTCAAGAAAAGAAAGCTAAAAAGTTAGTTATTCTTTCATGTAAACTGATCATGGCATGATTTGATTGCGGGTGCAGAAGCTCGCGTTCGGCAAGTGGGAAGGGTACAGGTGGAGCGGCCGGAAGCAGGACCAGAGGGCGTGGTTCAAGGTGGCGCGGCCGTGCAGCGGCATCTTCCAGCGGAGCCGCCGCCCGTCGTCGTCACCGTGCGAGTTCGAGAGCGACGCCGGCCGCGCCATGCGGTACAGGATCGACGACGACGGCGGGTGCCGCGCCGGGAAGCGGGCGTGCTGCAGGATCGTCGACGCGGGCACCGGGCACGTGGTGGCGGAGGTGAAGAGGAAGGTGACGGCGGGTGGGGTGACGCTGGGGGAGGACGTGCTCGCCCTGGTGGTGGAGCCCGACGTCGACCACTCGCTCATCATGGGGCTCGTGCTCGTCTACGGGCTCATGAATCACACCATGTAAATAGAGTAGGAACATCTTGTTTTTGGTTTCGTTGGTGCGAGTAGAGCAAGAGTTCGTAGTGTGGAGCTACGCATAACTGACAGATGGGTCCTGATCTTTCGACACCGTAATCTTCTTCAAGGCGTGACTATCGACACCATCAGAAATTTGAACTCGGTACACTGATTTGCCCCTATTCGTCAGTACTGACAAGCAGACATACAGATATGATGGTTGTATGAGCATGTAGAGACTCACCATCTGGGAGCAAAAGTTCCAGAACAGCTAGCTCGTTATCACCTAATGCAATTCTCATCTGTCCGCCCAACTTGCTGGGTCGACGTGGTTTTACCCATAGTTCAATCTTAGGATCAACAGCGTGACCTACCTGTCGTTCTGCTTAATTTACTTCGAATTACATCGGATGTGTCTCTGTGCTTTCTGAATAAAAATCTCAAATCCACCATCGAGAAACATACAACATCCATTGTGACCAGGCAGTAGACTTAACCATCATCGAGGAACATACAGCATCCATTGACTTAGCACTGACCGCAGTCACAAAATTAACCGAACTGTGCGGATGCTGAGGCTAAAGCTACATACAGTCTTGACAGTTCAAATTCTGGAGAAGGGTGGGACCAAATCGGCCTTGTATTATTTTGTTGGAACTTTGCACTGACATCAATAAAGATTGAAACTAACAAACTCGACAGTTGCCTATCAACCAAGGACGACAAGAAAGTTATTCATCGTCAACCTTGGTCCCTCCATGCTAATATTTCTGCTGTATATACACAGACTACAATACACATAAGCTACATGAAGTAGCTTAGAGGTGTCTTCTTCCTAGATCCGCCTTCGCCATAGAGGTCGTTCCACTGAATAAGCTCGTTCATATTTGTCGAATCGGATGATATACTTGCACATACCTACACACGATGCAAGTTATGTCAGCATCACAAGTTTATGATAACAAAAAACGTCAAATGATAAAACTTGAATGTATTCTAGTACCGTAGAAGAAGAAAGTCTGTTTCTCTAATGCTAGAACCCATAACGTATCAATACTAGCATTACATACTCTCTAAAGTCTAATTTTGTAACTAAGTCCTCAACAGTCAAAAACTGTAGTCAGCAGTTGCTATATGTTTGAAGATGGACAGAGCATCCATCAGCTTCAGGGGCCCTCTGGCATCGAATCTATTTATGTAATTAAGTCTGGTTTGCATAAAGTTCATTTTTCTCCTTCTACCTTCTTTTCCTTCTTTTGACAGGGTAAGAAATAAATTAAAACAGCAGTAATATTTACCTGCTCATGTGCATGTTTGAAATCACGCAAATTTAGGGAACGGACGTCACTGCTAGAATAGTTAGGAGGCAACGGTTTATTTTCTGCTTCTGCTAAGGATCTCTCCTGCAAGTATTCACAAAATGACAAATTAGAGGCCTGATGTAGCCTTAACAAGGACAGACATAAATCACTTCAAAAAATTTAGTGACTTGGTCGACCAATGATCCGGTAATTCAAATCATGTTACCGTTCTTCTGTGCAAAAAGATACTACTAAGAGATTCTACGTTAGATAATCAGTGACTTGACAGAACACATATGGAATTAGTACAGGAAGTCAAGAATTGAAACTAACCTTCTTCTCTTTTTCAAGGATTTCTCTTATGGGACGATGTGCAGCAGTAACACACAGATTCTGGGGGGGGGGGGGGGGGGGGGGGGGGGGCAAAGTTGTCAGTAAAGAGAACATGACAACATATATTATGTTTAAAAAGGAAAATAATAAGAAGCAAACATCTCAGCATAAAAACAAAATACCTTCAGATCACTGCCTGAATACCCCTCAGTCAAGTTGGCCAGTGCCTCCAGATCTACATCGTCTGCCAAATCTTCTTTCAATAGTATTACACTAAGAATCTTTTTCCTATTGGTCGCATCTGGTAAATTCACCATCAATCTGAACAATATTTTCTGAAGAGTTATTGACTGGTCGGCATGCCACTGCCACCATTTGCATTTATTTGTTGAAGTAGACTTTAAAGATGTATAACCATTACCTCCTTGGGAGCCTCCTAATAACAGCCTCATCAAGATCAAATGGCCTATTAGTGGCAGCAAGTACTAATACACGTTCTTTATCTTTTGTTCTCAGGCCATCCCAGTTCACCATAAATTCATTTTTCATCTTACGCATGGCTTCATGTTCCCCAGGGTTCTCACGTCTACCCAGCATGCCATCAACCTACAAACAAGGGGGCATAGCAAGAAGTTCACCAAGGTAAACCAAACTATTGTTATGCTAGCCTGCTGAATCATAATCATATCATGAGCAGCGAAAGAATTTTAACTGACCTCGTCCACAAAAATGACACTAGGAGCAATTTTGCTTGCAAGTGAAAACACAGCTTTCACATATTTTTCTCCCTCGCCAAACCACTGTTACAGTTACAGGTAAGAAAATGTAGTACTAGAAAGGAGAGCAATCTGGATGAGTGTCTGTCATAGAAAAAACCTTAGATGCGATGCTTGACATGGATATATTGATGAAGTTAGCACCAGCCTCTGTTGCAACAGCTTTAGCAAGCATGGTCTTCCCCGTACCAGGTGGACCAAAAAGCAATATTCCTTTACATGGCTGGTGCAAAATTAAGAAATCAGAACAACGTTTAAATACTGAGGAAATTAAGAAAAAATGAACTGGAAAAACGATATGATCCAGAAGTATTAATGTAATATTACTTTACAGTCAGTTTGAACGGATTCTTCTTTCTTTTTTAACTAAATTTGGGGATGTATGATACCAACTAGAAACTACACAAGAAATAACTGGCGAACAGCACAAGAAACCAATCATATAAAAATAGCCCACAAAGGTATCATACATGAAGTCATAATAAAAACATTAATTCTAGAAAGCACAAAACAATAGTGATAATGGATAAACAACATGGAAGAGCAATAGATGCAGAGAGGGAGATCTTAGGTGAAAAGGAAAATGGCAAAATAAGGAGGACATTTGTTACAGATGAAAACAGAGGACTCACAGAAGGTGCAGAGTATTTTAGCAAATAGTGAACTTGAAAAATGCATTTAACTCCCGAGCTCCATGGAGCCCTTTTAAAGAAAATCAAACTATATTTTCGAATCTCAAAAAAACGAAAAAGAATTCATATGAGTACATCTACACATCTAGTATGTACTCCCTCCGTTCAGAAATATAAGACATTTTAGGTTTGTGCAATGAATGTATCTAGACGTCTTTTAGTGTGTATATCTTCACTCTGAACCTCTACGAACCTATACACTAAAAGGCACCTAGATACATTCGATTCACAATACTAAAACGTCTTATATTTCTGAACGGACGGAGTATGCCACAAGTTTCGTCCAATATGTTAATATTCGTCATCTTCACAAAAAACAAAAATGTGGGGGTCAAAAAAACAAAAAAAAAATTCATTTTCAGAGCCACAATTTGGTCATTTTTGTGTAGCCCAAAATTCTCAATAGTTCCGCGTGAAACTTTGCAGATCTGTAGATAATATAAATATGTATCAACATACCCAAAATAATAATTTTTTGAAAAGTCTGAGTAACACTTTATTTTTCCAAAATACCAGGCAACATTTTTTATTTTTCCAAAATGACACACTCATAGTTAATTTTGAAGCTTTGAGAATGACTTTTACCTTCATAAGTTCTCCCTTAGAGAACAACTCTGGCCTTTGCAATGGAAGCATCACTAATTCCTTCAAAGTGTCTTTGACATTCTCTAGTGCTCCAATGTCATCAAAGGTAACACCTATCTCATCTGGAGGGATAACATCACTAAGAAGCCTTTTTTCAAAATCATTCTCCGTGGCAACATCCTAACAATGACAAAGGATGTATATAAGTCATAGGCACCACTAACATGATAAGGCGCCCAGGGCCCCAAATAATACTTCATTACTATTATATTACTTTACTCCTGGCTTAGTACCAATCTTAAGGTGACACCCAAGCTCAGCCTAACTCACCTTGAGTGATTTCTTTGTGCTCTTTTTCTTATGGTCATTTTGCATGCTTTCTGACAAATCAACCCCATGCTGAAGGCTGAAATATAACAGTTTCAGTAAAATCAACATCACAAAACCCAGAAAGAACTTTATGGCACAACTTCGTGAAGTGTAAAGGTTACAGAAGAAACCTTTCACCAGAAAGAGCAAGTAACACGTCCTTTTCAGGAGTTGGAACAGTACATTTCATAACTTCATGACTCAAAGCATAACCAACTATTTTATCAACACCTGGAAACAAAGGTAATAGACATATGATGCTACATGTAATTATACAGGAAAGAAACATCATGTAGGACTGTACTCACATTCGTTTGTAAGAGTTCGATCTTTAACACATAGTGTTGTCTCTACATCAGCACATTCCAGACCATGGCGAGTTAGAAACTGCATTCAGTGCAAAAAGGTACAAGTAAGACCAAGAAATAATGGTTAATCTATACAATGGTACAAAACTAATTATTACTTACAGATTGAACTTTTGAAACATTAGCCTTTGCCTTCAGAATTTCGACATCACGATCTAATAACTGTTTCCACTGTGATAGCTCCAAGTCATCCTGTAGCATGTATTCAGAGTTAAAACATGGAGAGGACCGTGCTATGTAAATATCATTCTTCAATAACAAAATGACACCTGTGGTGGCTGTATTATCACTTTACTGGGGAAAAGTTTAGTGACATGCTTAGCAGTCTTCACTGCTTCTTTGTTTTTATCATTCACCCGGCCAAAGCCATCCTGCATTGGCATACAACAGACAACAGTGTGTTTAAGACGGAAGCCATAATTTAGTTGATCAAAAAGGTCCGGTAAGAAAAATAATACAGGAGGCAGGATAATAAGCAATATGGATATATATCAGAAACAACTTTTTCAGTATAATAAGCTGACAATGTGACATGGTGCAACAGAGTCCTATGCTAGCATAAATACAGAAAATCAGCCATCTTCTGTGTCTACGTCATTCTCAAGTTTGTCTCTTCCCCTGGTCATTTCTATAAATATCCTAATCTAATGTGTAGCAACCAGATGAAGCTGGCCAAAATCTGAATATACAGGATTATAGTACTCCCTCCTATCCATAATAAGTGTCACTGATTTAGTACAACTTTAACTAAACCAGTGACACTTATTATGGATCGGAGGGAGTACTAGAAGAACAAGGTATGCTTTAATGTGAGCAAACTTGAAGTTGCAAGGTACTTTCAGCAAAACCAGAAAGGGCACCTGGAACACAAGGTCAACTATGGCTGATTGGCTGTACGGGAACTTCGAAAGGAAAGGAGACCCGTTGTTTAGCTGTATATAAAAACATATTGTTTGTTAACTAAATGAAAGTGAATGGATACTGCATAGTTAAGGATTTTGGTATAGATTATCTTTACAATAAGTACCTTGTCTTTCCGAGTGTCTGCCTGGGTCTGGGACCCAATAATAAAAACACCCGCTGGAAAAAATTCGAACTTACTCTTTAGACCATGATACGAGTAACTGTTCCCACACACTTTTTCAATGTCCTTCAGAAATAGGATAAAAGGACCATGCTCGCTTTCTTCAGAAACAAACTATACAAAAATCCAAGTAAGTAATAGGAAAATAATACAAATACTAACAAAGGGTGAGAAGATCCTACATACCTCAAATATTACATCAAATGGATGTCTAGCTCTATCTTCCCATCCTGGACCATCGAGGCACAGAGAATCAACTGGAAATACACATAAACATACATGAGTGGTCACAAAAATATAGCAATAAATGACTACTCCCCTCCGTCTCACAATATAAGAGGTTTTGGAAAACTGTTTTAGCCTGCCAAAACGTCTTATAGTTTCGAACAGAGGAAGTAAGTAGATAAGAACAGCAGGGGGAAGAAACTCACCTGGACAGAAGAAACCATGATCAACCTCACAACTGCCTCCAAGATCAACGCCACTAGGAATCGGTTGATCGAATCTGACTCCAACTTTTGAGGATACATTTTCCTCAAAAGGAAGTCGAACTTCACCCTGTGAACCATAATCTGGAGCTCTGCAGATTGTATAATTTGGCGCAAATCATTAATAGATGCACGTAAAAGATGCAAATGGCAGCATTGAGAGATTTCATTTTAAACAAAGGGAAGGAATGCTAACATAATAGGTAATAATTCAGAAAGCCATATAGTACGGCAAACACCAATCCATCACAGGTGATACCAACAAGAAGAAACTCAAACCAGCATGGTTCTTTTGTTCAATAAAAAATTTAAGGATGGTTTCTCCTGATTATTGCATCAGAACTACTTTTCTATATTGCCCGTTTGGGACATAAGGTTACCAAACAGAAAGAAACATGTATTCACTGGATGAGCACTTTCCTACAAAATTCATAATCCTGTATAACAAACAAGACTAAATCACCTCTCTTTAGCAACTCACGTCCATCATATATTTCACAATTGGTTTTCCAGATATGCACGATACAAATAATTTTCCGTATGTGTATACCCTCCTGCTCGGAACTGCTTATACCACGAAAGGTACTTGGAGTAATCAATATAAAATATATTTAAAAATCTGGAACATTCACATCTGGCGCAGGAAACTCTGATGTACACTAAAAAAACGAATCTTAAGGCATGGACCACACCTTTGTCCCTCAAGGATCTTTGTTGATTGCGAAGGACCAATGTATCTCACCCTATCACCTGAACAAAACATCAGAAGCATTTTACTGCTATATAAGGTGGTTCCATTACCATAATGAAATATTATAAAAACAAATACTGCAGTCTCCTCACGTGTTATCATACCAAGGACAAATATAATGCAACCATACTCAATTCGACTGTAACTATACATCTACACTTAAATACTCTATCTGTTCCAAATTAATGACGCAGCTTTATCTAGATACGTATGTATCTACACACTAAAACGCGTCTAGATACATGTGTATCTAGACAAAGCTGAGTCAATTAATTTGGAACGGAGGGAGTAGTAAACAAAAGCCCAAAAAGATAGTGAAGGTCGCGCAATTTAGCATTGATACAGGAGGCATGACCATCTTACCATTTCTGTATGACTCCTTTAACTTCGACGACTGTCCCTGAAAAGATGAAATATACTTGAGTTCCAAATCACTGAACTTAAGAAATAGCAAAGAAAAGCAGGATAAGATGAACACGCCATCCCCTGCCCGGCTCACTTAGTATTATCTGGCTGTTGTTTATAGATCTAGGTTGTTTTGTACTTGTAGAGAGTAATCATCAAATTTTCTGCTTTGCCCCTTCCCTTTTGTAACTGTTCAAGCAAGCATATACTTAGAGCAGTGGAGTAATATACACCAGAACCATATAATTTACATCCCAATGTTCATTAAACGTGAGGCGTCAGCGAATTCATTTACGGTGAAATTAACTAATACTAGGAGCTTTCTGTGCTGTACTTTGACCTTTTGGGCTGAACAGATTTCTACCTTTTCGATATATCGATATGCAATTCTTTTGCGATTTCTCGAGAAAAAACAGTAGCAATACTGTGAACTTCATGCGATCCTGCGGTATAGCTTATCTAAAAAATTCTAACTTCTAAAAGAAAAAAACATTTCAATCTTTCAGAAACTAGCAGGATTGCACAGAATGTTGAAGTAGGATAGCAAAGGCATATCTCTCATCTCACAAAAAGAAGATGCATATCTGTCATCTCACAGAAAGAAGCATATCTCTTTAAGAAAAACTTTGGTGGCTCTGTTCAATATAAGCATTGTAGCTATTTAAGAGGCTTACACCCAACAGCAAAGACGAATCTACGACGAGAAGCTTAGCATCAAAGTGTTTGGTCAGAGCCTTCACCAATATTTCTTGGTATATGTCAGACCCTACAAAAAGTAAATTGATTTTAGTCAGCACTCCAAGCAGCGTTTAACAAAGATACAAAATCACTAACTGCAATATCCATAATTTCACTGAGTAAAAATGATAACCTGATGGACCAGTTAATAATACTCGTTGAGAAATAAAAGATATCTTTTTTGTCCACTTCATGGCTTCCTTGCAACACAAATTTACATGCGCTGGTGTCAGGAGAGAACTCTTGGTATTCTCGCTGCAAGAATGTCAAGGTATTAAAGATCGTTCTTAACCCCGGAGAGAAATGAATCAATATGCAACAGGCCAATTAACTGAGCAGAAGGTAGGTCGTACTCGAGTTACCAGTACTCATAAGGGTAAATGACAGTGTATTGGTACATATAAAATAAACTGCACTATAAGATATCCAATAGGCCCCTACTGATAAAACAAATTACGCTATTCAAAGCCCAGTGATGGTGATGCCAAGCTAGTGTAGACATCTCCACGTCTCCAAACAAATAGTGGCAAACAATTTAACAGAAGAGCTGTTTTTTACAAGGAGAGAGTTGGTAGTCTATATACCTCAGATAATATGGAAAACTATCAAATGACTCTGATATATCACTAGCATTAACAATTGCCTTCTTTAGATCTTCTTTTAACAGTTGATGTTCAGCAAAAGGTACATTTTCTTCAGAAGTAAACTGGTCCTGCTCCTCCATTGTTTTACATAAACTGCTGACTATCTCTGTATCTGATGAACAAAAAAGAGACATTCTTTTAGACTCCCTTGCAGCATAAGAAGAAATAAAAGGTACCCAGGTTTGAGAAACACTAGACAAAAAACAAGTCCTCTTATGTTTGCCACTCCCTCCACATCACAAGATGACATTCTGGACACTGACATGGTCTTCAAGATTTACCTTTGACCGCTAATATTTACTTATACTACTAATAATATACGTATAAAACACGAGAAATATTGTATTATGAATATACTTTTCGAGACAAATATAAACACATGGTTTACACATTACCAAAAGTTTAAAACAATATTTATAGTTAAAGTTTTCAAAAGTTAACTCGAAACGTGTCCAAAACGACATCCATTTGTGATATGGAGGGAGTAGCATCTCCTTTTTATAGCTATCTTGAATGCTACAAATGCTATGAACTTAATATAACAAAACTTAAGAATTAGAGCTTTAGGGAAGAACTGAAGCTGCCTCACCATGAGGAACCAATGGAGGGCGGCCATTTCCAAAATTAAATGGCACTGATAACTTGGCTCTTTTAGATGACAAATGATCTAGTGTGCCTTCGATAGCTGGATACTGCCCTTGCTGAAACATGTGCGGTGATGAAAAGGTTGATGTGCTCGATTTATCCTCTGGAAGTTGCTGAAATATCTGCCACCACGTTAAGGACTTTTACATCTAAAATGCATACTTCTCCAAACAAGGTGTTTGATTCATTGCTAACCCCACAATTGTCATCTAACTGTGCCCAGTAAGGCGATATTTAGATAGAGTTAAAAGCTTGTCCTCTCAAGCAAGTTTCTTGCATGGAGGCCCAAATTAGCTCTCCACTCTTCCATGTCAGCAATGTTAGCCTGTTCTGTTTTCTCCGGTGTAGTGCACTAGATAGTCTTAAGTAAATACATAAAATATTTTGAGCAATAATTATACTTAATAGAAAATACACATTCAGTTTACATTTTCGAGGCAAGAGAACCTAAAAATTGCTAGCCTTGCTTACCAAAGCAAGTCACAAAGACATCCGCCCTTAGCCAATAATAGGAGCAATACACAAGTATTAAGAAGTTGCTGATCAAAAAGGATACATAAGCATGCCTCCCAACCGAACTAAAAATAACTTCATCGCCTCCAATCAAGGTAACCTTAGAAGGCCTGTCTAGGGCCTTCCCATTTACATGGACAGCTTTGGATATACAGACCTCAAGGGCAGCACCCCTCTGGTAAACAGGTCAAAAATTATAGTCAAGACCTCAAAACATGAGTGCAGGAAGAACAGATATCAGTATATTAATAAATTAAGAATGCAAACATACCCTAACATGCTTCAGTTTGCAAACAAGTGCTCCAGTAGATGATTCAGTCAGTCTCAAATCATATTTGCCACCGTGGCCAACAGTGAAATGGGTAGAACAAATAGGAATCGTCGGATACTGAACAGCACAAAGAAGAATATAATCATGAGCAAAGACAATGACAGAAATAAACAGATGTTAAGACAAAATTACTAATTCCTACAGAACTAAGTGGAGAATCAACAAAAGTGGCGAGGCAACTCCCTGGTTAAAAAAACAGATGTCAAACAATTCAAATAGAAGTTTAATTGTGATTTTTTTTATGGATGTTGCGCCAAAAACAGGGCATGGACCACACTTGTTCCAATGTGGCAGACCACCTATTGTGTTGAAAACTGTAGCTATCTAAGCAGGCAACACAATCCATTAAGAAAAATACAAATCAGTAGACTCTTGCACCATGGAAAATGTAAATATCGCCATTTGCACAAATAGCATTTTCAGGTAACAGACAGATGATTTATGGGACATGTACTGACTGATGTGAACATTATTAAGGTTACAGTGCTATACAAAAGCAAGAGAAAACTCATCCAAACTGGGCCATATCAGGTACTCAGTCAGAATGATAAATATATTAGAGCGCACTCAAATGGTCTGCATCAACCTCCATGAGATTTCAGAGCACGTAAAGATGTTTCTACTCGAAACTCCAAATAATAAGTGTTCAAAATGTTATAAAATCAGACGATCGTCCTGACGATGATTAGCATCATAACATGACATATGCCTAGTACATCAGAGCAGGCAAACCATAACAAACCTAGAGTTACAAATGCAGAGACTGCAAACTGAAGATAAATATCAGATTTCAGAACGATGAATTTCGAACAATTTGATAGTTACTACTGCAAGATTACAAAACACACATTCAAGAACCATGATGCTTAATGAACTCTGACGACGGCATTATACGTGTTTGACAGGATAATGACAGGAATTGGGTAATGTACAGGGCCAGCAAACAGTAGCTAAACGAGAATTCAATGATTCATTTCAAGAAATGCTAGTTTCAGCTCCAAGAGCACATAACGGTTCTGTTCTACCCAGTAAATCAATTCATGATATGAAATGGAACTCGCAATATGCAGTCAATTGTCCAGTTCAATAGGCTAAGACAGTTGGATTGTCCAGTGCTGTAACTTGGGTCGCCAAATAAAATCGTAGCAATGCTCTGACATCAAAGGGAGTTGCAGTAAACAACATACCTGAGGAGATTGGGAAATGAGTCTTCCCCAGGCCAAATTCTGGCCACTCGGCCCTCTGTTGTGCTTCGTCTGCCAATGCGCCGCCATCTCTTCCAGAGTCGTCGTGTCTGCCGGATGAAGACGCCTGGGCGTCCTTCTCTTCCTCGCTGAAGGAAGGAACAGGCAGAACAGGGGAGTCAGGAAAACCCCTCCCAATAATCAAACCAAACCCTATCCCCCGTATCGGAACCACGAGCACGCGCGCAACTCGGGAACAGAAACAACGTGTACCTCCCGAATTCGACATCGTGGACGACGCCGGGACGTCTCCCTCCGTGGCCCGCACGCCGAACTGCGAGCTCTCTATCACAAGGCGGTCCGCTGCCTTCGCCGCCGTCTTGACCGGGGACTGGTGCGCCGCCAGCACCTCCTCGTCCGTGGCCTGCCACAGAAAACCGCGGTAATCAGATCAATCGATTGCCCGAAACCGGCGTGCGGAGAGACGGGGCGCATGCAAGGGCAGGGCCGCGACCTTGGCTCGCTTGCTCTGGCGGCCCCGGGGCTGGGACGCGGCCTTCCCCGCGGGCGCGGGCGCCTTCGACGCCGCGGACGCGGACGCGGAGGCATCCGCGTCGTCCGTCGCCGAGGGAGGAGGAGGCGGAGGAGGCGGTGGAGGGGGTGTGGAGGCCTCCTCCGGCGAGGGCGGCGGCGGGGGGCGCTTCTTGGCGGAGCTCCGCCGCGTGTCGACCATCGCGGGCGCCGGGGAAGGAACAGGGGAGGGTGGGATCCCGCGGCGGCCGAGGGCCGAATCGGTAATTTCGCGACGATGGCGAGACCAGGGGGCGCGGGGCTGGGGGGCTGGGTTTTGTTTCCGTTTACGGATCGCGAGGTTGGTGGTGGTGGGGAGGAGGCCCGCTTATTTATACGCGCCCCGCGGGGCTGGGACCTGGGGGAGATGGCGGCCGCGTCAACGGGAAATTTACCGGCGATTTTACGGAAGGAAAACGGCCGACTGATCGGTTCTCTGTCAGGAGCCGCAGCCTTTTCTCTTTTTTTCTCTCCCACGACGAGTCGGCCGACTCGGTGCGTGTGCGTGGCGGCCGCCGCGCGAGGGAGGCGAGTCACGACGCTGTGCTGTGCTGTCGCCGGGTCGATGCGTGCGGTGTGGGTGGGTGTTTGGTGCGGTGTAGAAACGGAGGCGTTTAGCGTCGGGTGGGAATGGGTTTAGGATGATTGGAAAGGGATTTGGGGTTGCTTTCGCGGCGTCTCGTCGTGTGACCCCCCTGCGGCCGGGGAGGGGGAGGAATGGATGGTTTGGGTTGATCCGGGACCAGGTGTAGTACGTGCGTCTCCTCCTCAATAAAGAAAGGAGTACAGGTTGATGGTGCCTCTTGTCCTGTGCGAAGACTGCTCGGCTTTTTGCGAGGAAACTTGTATTGGCTAGAGCGGCTTATCCTAAGCCACAAGTCTTGCTCCAATTTTTTTTCTAGAGAATACCTGAAATTACTTCGATTTTTAGAAACACAATTGATACTACGATAAGAGCATCTCCAATAGATGATGTATCATAATTTCGTGATGTATAATTTTTACATCGCAATGTGAAATTAGCCCCGGGCGATGCAAATATAAATCACCTCTTCTGGTGATGTAAAACTCAGACGCACGCGCGGGAGTCTCCAGTCATCGTTGTGAAACTTTTAGTTCCCCTCCCCGCGCATGTGCGTCTTTTTGCATGTCGTCGTCGCGATTCGGCCACTAGCAGCCACCGTGCCCGCCATGGACGGCTCTGACCTGACCACCGACCCCTCTGACATGGGTATACCCTACGGTTACCTAATGTTAGCCTACCCGGTCTGGCCCAGCGGAAGCCCATGAGACAATATACCCCCTGACGGTGAAGCCTAGGAGAATTTCAGGTGGCCCAAGTCCAAGAAGAAGGCGACTCCTTGAGAAACACGGCTAGCTTTAGATAGAAATTTAAAGGGAAAAAACCTAACCTGTAATCGACTCGACCTACCCCGGGACCTGGCTTATCTATATAATGGCCAGGAGGGCGTGGTGAGGAGGGCCAATCCACAACCCTAGCATACAAACCGCCAGATCTCATATGCGCATCCCTGTAACATTCAGCTCGCCATTAATCAAGAGCAGATAAGTAAGAGTAAGGTTTCCCTCCGGGGGGCGAACCTAGATAAATCTTGTGTCCCGTGTTGCTTGTTTGCTATCCTTTATACGATCTCCAGCGTCCCCTCCTTCTCCAAAACTCAAGTCCATAACAATGGTATTGACGAGTCGAACCCTCATTAATTAGCGCCGTCTGTGGGAATCGGGGATGCCGATGTTGCGGTTGTGACGGCCCCATCCAACGCGATCTTCGACTCTTCCGCAGCGGAGAATGACCTCCTCTTCGGCACCATCGACTTCACCGTCCACTCACTAGTGACCCGCCAGGACTTCGATTCCGTAGGAGACGGAGTTGACATGATGCTTGGGAGCCTATGCTTTCAGATCGGCCAGGTTGGCACACTTCGCCTCCCCGAGCGGGTGACATCGTCGGCGATCGCACCTGCCTCGTGGATACCGCTGATCAGCGCGCTCGGTGCACCCACGCTGGTGTATGATTCGGATAATAGCAGCAGCTGCAACTCCGATCTTTGTGACCTGCCAACAAAGGAAGGAACCTACGGTTCTGGATCCGAAAGTTGTGGGAGCAACGACCTCCCTCGTCACTTCAGGTGCGCGGTCGTCGTTGACGCCCACGTCGGTAACGGGACATTCGCGGGCCCCCAATGCTGTGAACGGAGGTCATCCTCCAAACACCAACGCCAATGGCGGCGCACATTTGAATCCCGACGGGACTGCTCCCCGAAACCCTGATGCCGCTGACGGTGGCGAAGTGGCTCGGCAGCAGATCCACCTCAATGACGCCGAGTGGGAGAGGGTCAGAGATGCTGTGCGGGGCAACCCTCTGCCACTAGACGCCTCACGTGACATGCTGATGGGCTACAACTGGCTCCTCATGAAGGAGCACAACCGACAAGTTGCGCAGCACAAGGAGCTCGAGCAGCGTCGGAAGGCAGCCGATGAATCAAGCGCTCGACGAGTCACACTCTCCTCCATCGGCAGGTCCTATTCAAAGGGAAATGACGGCTACGTGATACGTCCTAAACATATCTATAATTTTTGATGCTCCATGCTTGTTTTGTATCAACTTTGCTATGTTTTGTCTACACTTTGAGGTATTTTTATACACTTTCGGGAACTAACCTATTAACAAGATGCCACAGTGACAGTTGTCTGTTTTCTGCTGGTTTTTATTTCAGAAAGCTAAAAAATGAATATTCTCGTAATTGGACGGGACAAAAGCCAAAGTTCATATTTTTTCCTGAACGATACGGAAAATCGAACACGAGACGGAGGAGGAAACCAGGGTGGCCACACCCTAGGTGGGAACGGGCCCACCCTAGGTCATGCCCATAGGGGGTGTGGGCCCCCTGGACCTCCACTGACCTTGCCTCCTGCGCCTATAAGAAGCCCCCGGGGAGAAAACCCTAAATAATCCATCATACTTCCAGAAAAACCTCCATAGCGCCGCCGCCACCGAAAGGGAGATTTGGGGACAGAAATTCTCTGTTTTGACACCCTGCCGGGACGGGGAAGTGCCCCTGGAGCCATCTCCATCGATCTACATCGCCATCTCCATCATGAGGAGGGAGTAGTTCTTCCTCGAGGCTAAGGGCTCTACCGGTAGCTATGTGTTCATCTCTATCGATGCATGATCTTGCTGTGGTCATGAGCTTTGTAATCAAGTAGATCTACCTTGCTACTCAAGTGCTTCATTAGATCTCTGCTCTCCCCATGTGTGTGAAAGTGACAGCGTGCACACCATGGTGGCACTTAGGTTTGAGTTTACATAAATACTCTTTGTGCTTTAATAGATCTATGCTTTTCTCCACGTGTGTGAAAGTGACAGCGTGCATACCGTGTGTGGCACTTTGGCTAGATTGAATATATTTGTTATGAGTATATTTTGAATTGGTTGTCTCTATGAAATTGTGGTGTTTGTTGGAACCATATAGCTCTCAAGGTGACAGTGTGGGGTTATCTAGATTAGGGAAGGCGGACTTTTAGGAGTGTTGTTATAGCCCTACCATGGATTAGAGTGTCCAACCGGAGAGTAGTTAAGAGTAGTATCATGAAGAGAGGATATTTATATAAGAGAGTGTTCACTAGTGAAAGTAGGATCCATAGGCCTTGTTTCTAAACATTGAAACACCGTTTGCATCTAGATCTGTTGCATGTTTGCTTGCTTTAGTCTTTACCTCACCGTCAAGCTATTTTCTAGCACCGTTACCACTTGCATTTCACTATCTCTTTGCCGAACTAGTGCACCTATACACCTGACAAGGGTATTGGGTGTGTTGGGGACACAAGAGACTTCTTATATCTTGATTGCAGGATTGCTTGAGAGGGAATACCTTTGACCACTTCCTCCCTGAGTTTGATAAACCTTGGGTAATCCACTTAAGGGAAACTTGCTGCTGTTCTACAAACCTTTGCACTTGGAGGCCCAACAACTGTCTACAAGAATAGAAGTGCGTAGACATCAAGCTCTTTTCTGGCGTCGTTGCTAGGGAGGTAAGGTAAAAGGTACTCACTTTCTCCGGTGTGAGTGCTCGAAGTTATTTCCTTTAGATTCTGCAATTTTGTATTTTTGTTTCTTGTTTTCACTAGTTAGGCTTAATGGAAAACAACAACAAAATTAGAGAGCTCTATAGTGTTTATCTTGAGTTAGGACATGAAGTGTTTGAAGAGAAAATTAAAAAACCTATGGAGCTTTATTTGCATGCTAATAGCAATGTTATTAGTATGAATTTTTTGAACACCATTGTTGCTAATGCTATGGAAAATTGTAAGCTTGGGGAAGCTAGTTTTTATGAAAATGATCTTTTTAGTCCCCCATCTTTTGAGGAGAAAGTTTACTTTGATGATACTTTGCCTCCAATATATGATGATTACAATGATGAATATGATATTTTCAGTCCACCTACTATTGAGGAGAAAATTTATTGTGATTACAATATGCCACCTATATCTGATGATTATGGTGATGAGAATAGTAATGATAGCTATTTTGTTGAATTTGCTTCCACTACAATTAATAAGAGTGACTATGCTTATGTGGAGAGTAATAATCATTTTATGCATGTGGCTCATGATAAGAATGTTTTATGTGATAGTTATATTGTTAATTTCGTTCATGTTGCTACTAAAATTTATTATGAGAGAGGGAAACATGATTTTATGCATCTCAATAATATTAAGTTTCCCCTCTTTATGTTGAAAATTTTGAAGTTGCACTTGTTTTGCTTTCCTATGCTTGTTGCTTTGTGCTTTCATGACTTGTTTATTTACAATATTCCTATGCATAGAAAGTGTATTAGACTTAAATGTGTTTTGAATTTGCTTCTTGATGCTCTCTTTTACTTTAATTCATATTTTTTATGTGAGCATCTTCTCAAACTATCAAGCCTAATTTAAAGGCGTTAAAGAAAATTACTTGTTGGGAGATACCCAAGAGTTTTCTTGAGTCTTGGAAGTTATTGCTTCAGTAATGACCTCTATTTATCCTTTTTATTTGCTTTTTGTGCCAAGAATGACCTCTAATGAGAGGGAAGTAAGATTTGGGGAGTTGCTCTTCTGAAATATATTTATGTCCTCCACCATAAAAATTCGTGAGGAGTCTCCGTAAGTCGGATTGAGATGAAAATTTATGAAAAAATCCCCCAGTATGTTAGATAACTTTTGTTAGTTCAACACTTTTTTATTTGAGCAACATAAGGTCTTCGAAAAAATCGGTTTCTACCTGCTGGTCTGTTTTGACAGATTTCTACCATTATTTGCATTTGTTTCTTATTGATTCCTTTTTGGTTTTTTTTGGTAAATTAAGCTTTTTAAGGGAATTGATATAGTAGCTTGTGTTTATAGTGAAAGTTTTGCTGTTCTAAAGCTAAATCCAAGGGTCTATTATCTTTTGAATACACTAATATTGCTAATTAGGGTTGTCAAAAAAGTTCGGGCTTGACAAACTGTGCGAGTTCGGCGCGTTAACAGCTCGGCTCGAGCTTGATTCGTCTCTCTAAAAAACCAAGCTCGAGCCTGTTTTCAAGCTCGCGAGCTTAGTTGAGCCGAACTCAAACAGTTCGATAAAGCTCGTGATTTTTGTACAACCGCAAAATTGAGACTATTATTATTATTCCATCTGTTGTAAGACCGTTAAAATAATTATGCTGCCATGTTGGCACTGTATTACTATTATATGAAACTCCAAGCCATTTCTGCTATTCCGTTTTCAAGCTTTACTATTTTCTTGCTATGTAGCTGCATGTCGATGTACTAAAATTTTCTTACACCGAGCTTCAATGAACCGAGCTCAAGCCTACTCGAGCTTTCGTCGATCCGAACTCGAGCTTAGATGTAGTATAGAAGTTCAAACTAGGCTCGCTCGAGCTCGACTTGAGCTTCTAACGAGCTCGAGCCAAGTCTAACAGTGTTCGCTCGAGCTTGGCTCGTTGACAACCCTATTGCTAATGAAGATTGTGTGAAGTTTTGTATGAAGGAAAATTTTCAGGTGTAGAGAGAGAATAATGTAATGATATGAAGAATGGACAAAAGCTCAAGCTTGGGGATGCCAACCTGTTTCACCCCAAGAAATATTCAAGAGGTACAAGCATAAAAGCTTGGGGATTCCCAAGGCATCCCCTTCTTCATCAATAAAAATCTCAGGTCTTTCTAAAGACTTCGTTTTTATTGTTTTATGCATTTTTGTGTTGTTCTTGGAGCGTCTTAGTTTTTGTTTTTGGTTTACGTTTGCTTAGTTTGCTTGAGTAAGTTGGTTGATCACAACACACTTCTTTTGGAGAGAGACACGCTCTGTTTTCATTGCCTAGAACACTCTAGTTTTCACTCTTATTGTTCTTTGAGTGTTTTCTTTTACTAGCACTGTGTTTAGCCTTAGTTTTCTTGTGCTTTTAGCTTAGAACTTTTTAGTTATTCTTTGTGGATTTGTGAGACAAGCTCACTGATCTTTATTGATTATTATCTTTGTGAGTTGTTTCAAATAAGTTGTTTGGTGTTGGAAAAGAGTAGGAAGTTTCATGCTTATAGTGGTACAAAGAGGAGCTTGCATTGACTGTGACTTAGACTTTAGCATGACATGCTAGGTGTTGTTTTGACCTTATGCTTAGTGATTATTGTTGTAGCATGTCTTGTTCCAAACAATTGTGATTGCTTAGTGTGCCTTGAAGGAATCATGTGTTGTTGTAGCATAAAAAAGCATAGTATTGTGGTATTCTCCTTTGATGCTTTGTTTGGGTTGACTTGGCACATGATCACACCATGTTATGACTATGAACAAGTCACCATAGCCTCTATGATCATTTAGTCCTTGACTTGTAGTACCACTCTATGCTTTGATTAGTAATGTTTTGTTGCTCTACATGATTATGGCCATTATTGCTCTCTTAGTTGGTTGCTCCCAGACTTTTGCTAGCCTCCACTTGTATGAGTAAGCTCTACTCATGCTTCAAATTCCCAAGAAACCAAGTTATTCCAAAGTGTCCACTATAAATTCCTATGCATGGTGTGTTACACCATAACAAGTATATTATTGTTTTCATCTATCTTCCAATTAAAAAGTATTTTGTTATGTGAAAACTTAGTGATTAAAGCCCTCACAAACTTGATGGCACACTTTATATTCTTTGCCCCTAATAAACTTGAACCATTGTGTCATATTTGTTGTATATGCTTGCACTTATACGTTGGAATTAGTAGAACCATGCTGTCATGGAGAACGTTTTCAACATTGCACTTGTACTTTGTACACAATTGATATCATGTTCTTTTGTCTATGGATGTCACTAGTGTGAAATAAAGAGGGAGCTTGTAAGTCCATGGAGTTATGTATTTTGTGTTAGAGAAACGTCTGGGCCGCTAGCCTAAGCCATGCCTAATCATGGTGGAAACTTGAAGCATCACCATAGTGAGCTATCTATGAAGCATCCTCAACAAAAAGCTATGCATATAGTAAATAAAAAGATCGTTGAGATGCTCATTGTATGCTTGCCTTGTCATTTTGGTTATGGGATATCTCCTGTACCATATGCAAGGGGTACCCCGTTGGCGATTCTCTATGATACGCATGTACTTACTATGATAAGAACTTACAGGTGACTGAAGTTGAGTAGCATGAGGTGTGGACCTCGTATTCAAGGGACTTGAGATTGCCAACTTATACTTTGTCAAGCATATACTCCATATTTGTTCACTTTAATCTTAACCACTTCAAGATGCTTATGATAGAGGAAATGAGGGCTGAAAGCTAACAAGTACCATAATTTTTGGAAGCTCTTTTTGAAACTTGAAATCCCTGATTCCCTATGAAGGGCCTTTCTTCCACCAGTATTTGAGTATCCACTTTCTACCTTTAGGCACCATTAAGAGAGCATAGTTACCATTCCGTGTGTAGTGTCCCAAAACTTATTGATTGATGCATATTGTGATATTACTTGTTCTTGTGCTACTTGTATCTAGTCACTCTTATGAACTTTGAAGGTGTCCTATGCATCTATTTGCTACTCCATGAGGGACAAGCTGAATGCTACTATGCTATGTTTTCTATATGTGAAACAAACAAACGTTTTTCAATGCATGTTATTCATGACCTTTGTTTGTAGCCTTTCATGTTGCATGCATAGTTACTTTGTCTTACTGTTAGAACTCCATCTTTCATGCTCATGTTTATAGTACTTTGATCCCAGCTTTCAATGCTTGCAAGTGGTTTGATCATGATTGTGATGGTCCATGTCACCTCAAAAATTATTCTTTGTATCACTTACCTACTCGAGGACGAGCAGGAGTTAAGCTTGGGGATGCTTGATACGTCGTCAACGTATCTATAATTTTTTATGCTCCATGCTTGTTTTGTATCAACTTTGCTATGTTTTGTCTACACTTTGAGGTATTTTTATACACTTTCGGGAACTAGCCTATTAACAAGATGCTACAGTGTGAGTTTCCTGTTTTCTGCTGTTTTTGGTTTTAGAAAGCTAAAAAATGAATATTCTCGGAATTGGACGGGACAAAAGCCAAAGTTCATATTTTTTCCTGAACGATACGAAAAATCGAAGACGAGACGGAGGAGCAAACCAGGGTGCCCACACCCTAGGTGGGCGCAGGCCCACCTAGGGTGTGGGCCCCCTGGACCTCCACCGACCTTGCCTCCTGCGCCTATAAGCCCCCGGGGAGAAAACCCTAAATAATCCATCATACTTCCAGAAAAACCTCCGTAGCACCGCCGCCACCGAAAGGGAGATTCGGGGGACAGAAAGTCTCTGTTCCGGCACCCTGCCGGGATGGGGAAGTGCCGCCGGAGCCATCTCCATCGATCTCCATCGCCATCTCTATCATGAGGAGGGAGTAGTTCTTCCTCAAGGCTAAGGGCTCTACCGGTAGCTATGTGTTCATCTCTCTCTATGCATGATCTTGTTGTGGTCATGAGCTTTGTAATCAAGTAGATCTACCTTGCTACTCAAGTGCTTCATTAGATCTCTGCTCTCCCCATGTGTGTTAAAGTGACAGCGTGCACACCATGGTGGAACTTAGGTTTGAGTCTACATAAATACTCTTTGTGCTTTAATAGATCTATGTTTTTCCCCACGTGTGTGAAAGTGACAGCGTGCATACCGTGTGTGTGGCACTTTGGCTAGATTGAATATATTTGTTATGAGTATATTTTAGTTGGTTGTCTCTATGAAATTGTGGTGTTTGTTGGAACCATCTAGCGCTCAAGGTGACAGTGTGGGGTTATCTAGATTAGGGAAGACGAACTTTGAGGAGTGTTGTTATAGCCCTACCATGGATTAGAGTGTCCAACCGGAGAGTAGTTAAGAGTAGTATCATGAAGAGAGGATATTTATATGAGAGAGTGTTCACTAGTGAAAGTAGGATCCCTAGGCCTTGTTTCTAAACATTGAAACGTTGTTTGCATCTAGACCTGTTGCATGTTTGCTTGCTTTAGTCTTTACCTCACCGTCAAGCTATTTTCTGGCACCGTTACCACTTGCATTTCACTATCTCATCGCCGAACTAGTGCACCTATACACCTGAAAAGTGTATTGGGTGTGTTGGGGACACAAGAGACTTCTTGTATCTTGATTGCAGGATTGCTTGAGAGGGAATACCTTTGACCACTTCCTCCCTGAGTTTGATAAACCTTCGGTAATCCACTTAAGGGAAACTTGCTGCTGTTCTACAAACCTCTACACTTGGAGGCCCAACAAGTGTCTACAAGAATAGAAGTGCGTAGACATCACTACGTCGCCTACAAAAGTCGCTCTCTACTGGATCACATAGGCACGGACGCTAGGCGTGAGGCCACTAAGGCACTTGACATGTCCTTCATGTCAATGGACTCGCAGGGCAATATGATGCCCAAAACACCGCAAGCCGCGGTCATAGCAGCTACCACGTTCCTGCTCGCCAATCAACCACCGGCTGGGGATCCACGATCCGTCGTCCATAAGTCTGCAATCGCAGGCCTCGGGCTCATCAGAGCCGCACTAACCGGGAAAGAAATCCCAGAGCCAAAGAAGAAGGTTGCGATGAGTTTCATGAGGAACCACACGCCCTCATCCGATAAGGCCGACCATGACCTTTCACAGTGATGCCGCAGCCCGCGAAGAAGGAGCCATAACTACGACGCTCGTGATGAGCTCACGCAGCAAAAAAGTGCGCCAAATGAGCATGCTCCACTGAGTCAGAAGAGGAGGACACGGATGTCTGCGGTGCCAGATGCTTCAGCCGAGCCATATGGTAATCAAGGATGCCTAAGGGCTTTAAGCTCCTTTCGGATAACCCGAAGTTTGATGGCCTACAGGAGCCGAAGTTTGACGGCCTACAGGAGCCGAAGATCTGGTTGGACGATCATATCTCGTCAGTCAACCTGCATGGTGGAATTAAAAATACAACCATGCAATGCCTTCAGCTACAGCTAAAGGGTGTAGTACAAGCCTGTCTCAACAATCTCCCCTCCAGATCCATCAGTAGCTGGGAATGTAGGGGTTCATAGCATGGAAAACAAAAAAATTCTACCGCATGCACACAAACAAGCCAAGATCTATCTACTAGATTGTAGCAACGAGTCGATAGAAGCACTCACCCTCGAAGATTCCAAAGTGGTTAACAAGGCCAGATTCTCGTGGGTGATGTAGTCGTACACTTGCCAATCTCAAGATCGCGTAGACGATCCTTCTGACGCTGCGTTCCGGCAGCGCTTCCATAGTCGGTCACACGTTCGGTACTCGATGAAGACCTTCCTCTCCCTTGTTCCAGCAGGCAACAGAGGTTGTAGTTCTCCCCTCGCGATTCCAGCAGCACGACGACGTGGTGTCGGAAGTAGAGGGAAGATCCCGCAGGGCTTCACCTAAGCCGGTGCGAGTTATGGTGGATCTAGGGCTTCTCGATGATCTAGGGTTTAGAAGACCGGGAGGAGGAGGAGGTGTCGACGGCGGATAGTGCAGCGGTGGCGGCGGCTTGGCGCGGGGAGGGCTAGGGCTTGTAGTGTTGGGGCAGCCCTCCCCCTCTATTTATGAGAAGGGGGAAGCCTTGAGGGAGGGGAGTTTGAAACCACTTCCAAACCCAAGTTGGAAGGACTCTTTCCTTCTTCCACTAGGAAACTATTGTTCCAGTTTGACTTTTCAAACCTCCCATTTGACTTTCAATTTAGAGCTTTAATTCTCTCTCACAAATGTCCACACCAAGTGACCTAAGATATGATCCAATCATTCCACTTACCCATGACACATACGTGGACCATTCCCCTTCCGGACCGGTGAACCTTCTAGAACCTCTCCGATGAAAACATCAGAATGTTTCCCGAACTCCGGAATCGGACTTTCCTTATATGAATCTTATTCTCCAGACCATTCCGGATCTCCTCGTGATATCCCGGATCCCATCCGAGACTCTGAACAACATTCGGTATCCCTATTAACATTCCATATCTACTAAACAACATCGAATCCTTAAGTGTGTCTCCCTACGGTTCGTGAATTATGCGGACATGACCGAGACACTTCTCCGATCAATAACCAATAGAGGAATCTGGAAATTCATATGGCTCCCACATATTTCTACGATTACTTTGCGATCGAATGAACCACTTACATACGATACCAATTTCCCTTTGTATCACGATAGTTTACTTATCCGAGGTTTTGATCGTCGGTATCTCTGCATACCTAGTTCAACCTCGTTACTGATAAGTACTCTTTTCTCGTTCCCGTGATATGTGATCCCTTGTGAGCCAGTCACATGCTTGCAAGCTAATTGGATGACATTCCACCGAGAGGGCCTAGAGTATATCTATCCGTCGTATGGATGGACAAATCCCACTCTTGATCCATGTGCATCAACCCATACTTTCCGAACACTCAATGCCACCTTTATAGCCACCCAGTTACGGTGTGGTGTTTGATGTCATCAAAGAATCCTTCCGGTGATGGTGATTAGCATGATCTCATGGTCAAAGGAATTAGGTTACTATGTATCAGAAAGCTTATAGAAAACGAACTATTGAAATGACTTGATCTTTATGCTACGCTTAACTATAGGAGTATGTCCATCACACCATTCTCCTAATGATATGATCTTGTTGTTAATAACATCTCAATGTTCATGATTGAGAAACCACGATCATCTATTAACCAACAAGCTAGTATTATAAAGAGGCTTTACTAGGGACTCTAATTTAGTTTATAAATCACACAAGTATTAATGTTTCTGGTTAATACTGTTATAGCATGAATGTAAACATTTATCATAAACATAAAGATATAATAATAACCATTTTTATTATTGCCTCTAGGGCATATCTCCAATAATAAAGAGATGTTCTACAGCTTCACCCTCAATTTCAAGGGCACCTGCAAGAGACCAGCCTCAATTGAAGAGCTACGTGCATGTTTTCAAAGGTCCAACGAGTCCATACGCTCCTATGTCCAGCGTTGGTCCGTCATCAAGAACTCTGGCGAGCATATCTTAGAGGAAAGGGCAATTGACGCCTTCAACAGCGGCGTGAGACGCCACGAACTTAGGGAATAGTTGGGCCACATCAAGCCCAAAACCATCGACCATCTGATGGATATCGCCAATCGCTGGGCCGATGTGCGAAGACATGGTCCACAACAACCGAACATGTTCAGATGACGAGGACAACCTCGGCTACATACGCGGCCGCCGAGGAAAAAGGAGAGCGCGCGTCTATGACAACTGCAAAGAAATCGACATGGTTACGGCTGGCTACGCCCCACTGAGATATGAATTAACAAAGTAGGGGAAGAATCTTTCACACATAAAACTTCTTATTGATAAAATAAATTATGTTGTCCTGTTTCTTGATCAGCTTGAGGATACTAGGGTATTATCAACTCCTGAATTCAATTTTAGAAACATAGTGAAGTGTCATTTAAAGAAATTGATGGGCACTCAATCTGAATATTGGAAGCAACGTTGCACTATCATATGGGTTAAGTTAAATGGGGAGAACACAAAGTATTTTCATGCAAGGTCCACTAAGAGATATAGGCATAATACTATCTCTCATATCCAGGATGAAAATGGAATGGACATTACTGAGCACAATGAGAAAGCTTCAACATTCTGGAGGTGCTATAAAAATAGTATGGGGGTTACTTCCCCATAGAAAATATCCTGGACTTGGGGGTACTAATTTCTAAATTGGATAATCTGCAAGGATTGACCACCCCTATTACCGAAGAGGAGATTGATGGGGTGGTAAAATTCCGAAAACCTGATAAAGCACCTGGACCAGATGGGTTCAATGGCTTCTTTGTCAAAAAATGTTGGCACATCATCAAGGATGATTTCATCAAGTTATGTATGGACTTTCATCAAGGAAAGATATAATTTGAAAGCATTAATGGTTCTTTTATAGCTATGGTTCCAAAGAATCAAACTCTAGTATCAGTGAATGACTTTCGGACAATCTCATTGACAAATACATGCTTGAAATTCATAAAAAAAATTATGCTAACAGGTTACAGAAGGAAATCACTAGGTGCATTCATGATATCAGTATGGTTTTATTAAGGCTAGAACTATTCAGGATTGCTTGGCTTGGTCTTTTGAATATTTATTTTAGTGCCAACAATCAAAAAGTAAAATAGTGATTATAAAAATTGACTTTGAGAAGGCTTTTGATACAATTGAGCATCATGTTATCCTGGAAATTTTGACTCATAAAGGGTTCCCTGCATCTTTCATCAATCTTGTAAGAGAAATTCTCTCTTTAGGGTCTTCCTCTGTTTTACTGAATGGAGTCCCTAGATAGAGTTTCAAGTGTAAGAGGGGAGTTAGGCAAGGTGATCCTATGTCCCCCCTATTATATGTTCTAGGTGGAGATCTGCTATAGGGTATTGTCAATCTTGCACACTTAAATGGAAGGTTAAGAAAGCCAATTTCCAAGGAGGGGCAATATCCCATTATTTAGTATGCTGATGACACATTAATTGTGCTTCCAGCAAAGGATGATCAGCTTTTATCCTTCAAGGAACTTTTGGATCAGTATGCTGCCTTTACATGACTAAAAGTGAATTATCATAAGTATTCTATGATCCCTATTAATTTGACAGATCAGGAGCCTAGTCATCTTACTGGTACTTTTTAGTGTCAGCTTGGATCAATGCCATTTACTTATCTTGGCTTACCCATGGGTACCACCAAACCAACTGTCAAAGATTTCTCCCCGCTTATTCATAGAGTTGAAAGAAGACAGAGTGCAACCGTGTACTTCCTATCATATGGGGACAGTTTAATCTTGGTTAATTCTATTATGTCCTCTTTGCCAAATTACTTTATGTGTACCTTGGTCATTCCTCAGGGAGTTACTGAAATAATTGACAAAGCTAGAAGAAGATGCCTGTGGAGAAAGGATAAAACAAAGAAAGGGTAAACTATTTAGCAGCCTAGGATATGATCTGTAAGATGATGACTGCAAGTGCACAGATCATTTGTAGCTAGTTTTAAAGTTCAGATATCGATCCCACGGGGAGCCCAAAGGTAAGTGTTTATTGATGAAGTCTCTGTCACACCCAAAGTTGTCACAGGTCTTCGAGTGAATTGACTGCAAGTATTGAGAGTAAGAATAGAATTTGTATTTAAACATAAGTACTTAAATAAAAATAAAATATAAACTTCAGAAATAAAAAGCATAAAAGTAAAGGACGATTTGTTTGTTGTTTTCTACGGATGGTAAAAGAGGCGCGGGGAGTTTCAGTTCATGGTGATAGTGAATGTGCCGAATGGATGAGTGATAAGTGTAACAATTATAATCTTATAAGTATATGTGTAGGCGAGCAACTCATAATTAGCCGGAACTCCTCTTGGTAGATTTCATCCCAACTTCAATAATCCTACTAGCCTGTTTACCACAACCATGGTTAGTCACTAGACGAGTAAGATACTTCAGGCTGCTTAGTAGTTAAGCTCATTCACTACAAGAGGACCCTTCCTACAACAACACATCTATCTGTATCTAGATGTCCATATAAGGCGTTGCTAGCACCCATACCATCGAAAGAGTATGCATTGCGTTTTTGGGCGTTGCAAAGATACAATGCAACACATATATATCCGTTGGTAACCAATTGGTAAACGTTGCAAAGTAGCTACAGATGGAAAGCAATGGTAGTATTCGTTGGTAGATAACGCATCTGGTTTAAATATTTTCTAGATTGGGTGGCCTGATGGATTAAATAATTCATTTCAACGCACCCATTAATTTATATATTGGGTGGCCCGATGGATTCACATACGGTTGTCTTTGTTTTAATCAGAAGGAGAATATGCTTATAAGATATGTACGACAACACACATAAACAAATCACACATTATGAACACATTGCATGAAGAAACCATTCAATATTTATTATTGGAATGACAATTCGATACATGAAAATCATTTTAAATGAACATAGCTTACAATCTTACATCAAAATATGATATCTAACTAACTAATCCTATATACTATATTCTTCCAAATGTCCTGCCTTCTAATGTATATAGCTGATATCTGAATATAGTAGTCCTTCCTGATCTTTTGGGCCTGCAAAGACAAAGTTCTATTTTTAGAATAGATGTGTAGAAGATCCAAGTTCCTAGTTTACCTCAGAGGAGATAAGAGAACATCAATATGATTGTATATATAGGAACACAATTGGGAGCATTATAGACCATCTAGTATCTCAAAACTATCATTGTTTATTACAGGAATTTCAAAATTTCAAGAACCATGGGAATCTTCTATCGTTTGGAATAAAGGTACCTTAGTTCTTTCATATTATGTAGTAGGCATATACATGATTGCTAGCTATTGTAGCAGTTGTAGCCTACAACCAATAAGAGTTACCATTTATGTATATGATAATTACATACTAATGAATCAAGATTGGAAAAGCAAGTTGCCCCTTGCCAAAACGAGAGTCAAGGTGCAGCCGTACGAACATATTAAAACAGAATAAGGTCTCTAAAGTAGTATATTGGCTACTATGTACTGCTACTGAACCGGCGAGAGTATTTGCCAAAGCAAATCGGTGGACATATTATAATGTGATAAATTATCTATACACTACACAAATTTCAACACTCACTCCCAAATGAACAAACAAAATTCAGACATACCATAGCAACTAATATATAGAAGAAAAACACGTAAGGCTAGTTTTTTTTGAACAAGGAGTTGGAGGAAACAGAGAAGGCAAATTTACCAGATTGAACAGCAGATCGCTAAGTTATAAATGTACAAAATATCAGCAACCATTAGTTTTTAGGAATGCAGGATCAGAAACTAAGAAGTGTGTCAACCCCTCGTGCATCCCCCACGAAGATCGAAACCTGCACAACACCTTGCAAAAAATATTAATATAGCCATATCTGTAATTAAGAAGCATACGACAAGTTCCTGCAGCATCCTTCGCAGAAAATTCTCCAATGACTGGTTCTCCTCGCAGCAGTACTGGTCTGTTCTGCACAATCAGATGAGAACTCGGCTCAAAATACATGTGTATGTATTTGTAACAAACAACAATTAGAGAAGGAGCAGAGCAAGCACAGTCGATGAAGCAGGACAAGTAAGAATGAATCAAAGTAGTTTTATTGATGAGCCAACTACGGCAAGTTGTCAGCCTCGGTTTTGGAGAATAAATCAACCTGCAAGTTCCTGTTCTGTACGCCTGCATACAATGAAGTTATGCAGTACTTTAAATAAATTAGAATTTGTATACCCGTAACAATTTATATTTTTAGGTTCACTTGTCATGGCCATTGTAAGAAGAGGATAACTTCATAAGTATATAATTCTAATTAAAGCCACTAGACCACAATTTAAGTCTATGAAATACATGTTACAAGCAAGAAGAATTAGGTTAGTCTGATTCTAATCCTCTGTCCACACACATAATAGAGCGGTCCTAAATTTAAAATTTACCAGGACAACAATACAACATACAATGTAGCTCTGAACTACCATCTAACACGTTCTATCTGTTGAAACAAATAGATGCTGTCCGCTGTAAAATTGCAGAGTAAAACGTTCATCATTATAACTTCAGCTTACCTTGTACTGCATGGCAAAGTAAAAAAATGTTTCAGTTAGAGATCTCCTCATACTAGGATAAAATGTACAACGACAATGCATATAGGGATTCACGGATTCAATCACAGAGCTAGATTGGAAGATTCTAATTATTTTATCAACGATTCTTGATCTCACACTTGTGCCTAGCAAAGTCCTAATCATCTTGACACAGCAAGCTCGTCTTACTTCACATCCGAATCACAAGAAGCAATTTAATCAAGAATACAAGAAATAGGGTTAGAGGGCAGGGCAGAACCTTCAAGGAATTTGCAGGAAAGGGATCCGCGTGGAGAAGGTTGGGAAGACTCTACATCATCAATGAAGGGGAATCCACACAGGAAGAGCAGCGGTGGAGAGAACCCGACGGCACCATCTTCACGCACGGCCGTGAGAGCTTGCTGTGCCTCTAGGACGAAGAAATATTTGGGAGATTCATTCATATAGTCGCCGCGTTCCAAAATCTTAACCGCGACCAACCAAACAATTCGAATCTGGAAGAGTACACAAATAAGTACAGCCCAATTTCGCAGCACATCCTCCCACTCCAGCTATCGTACAACACCGGCCCGGTGTATGGGAGAGAGAAGGGTGAAGAGAGAGCTCACGATGCGACAGGATGGCAGTGGTCGACGTAGATGGATACGGCGGCAGGCATTGATGAAGATGAAGTGGGCCGTTGGTCCTTTGTGAGCCCCAACACCGGCCGCCACAGGTCATCGACGAGGGAGGATGGAAGAACGGTCATGACGCAAGCCGGGAGAGAGCGGATGGAGGCGGCTAGGTCTGGGGAGGAACTACAGGGTGCGGGCGTGTGCGTTCGTGGACGGTGGGGTTAAAGAAGAAAACAAGAAAAGGGAGTCGTGGTGGGCTGGGCTCATTTTCTTTTAGTGCATAGCAATTTGTACAATGGACAACAGATCTGTGTTGCAACACATATATCAGTATCTATGAATTTTTTTGCAACGAATGTTTAAGTCGTTGCCGAGTATGTATTATTGTAAGGGGGGTTTTCTTGTAGTGATTGGATCATACTAACGCAATAAGCTCGATGGTTCCTCGTTATCCTCAAGTCAAACTAGTTTCTCATTGATATCCCCGTGTCACTCGGGGGTCGGCGGTCTGCTAGCAGACAAGATTCTATCTATGTAGAACAAAGCATCATGTTGTTTGGGCCCTTAATTGGACAACATGCATTAAGCATTCCATAGATAGTCAATCACACATAATATAATAATTAAAATCAACCACAAACTTGATGGAAAATATATAGGCACATCATATCTCACTAATCCCCTACATATCCCAGGCCCAAGGGAACTTACTCATACATGAGAAAAGAAAGCATCATCGATATAATTAAATAAAGGGAGTTCTTCTTGATATAACCGTGGAGATCCACAATAAGAAATAGAAATAAATCCAACACAATTTAAGATGGGAATAACAATCTCAAACCCTGGTCTTGCAAAGTGGAGATCTCTCTCTCTCTCTCTCTCTCTCAAGTACAAGTGATGGCTATGGAGGTGTGGTGGCTAGGAGATCGAAGATCGTGGAGCGAGATGAAGGACGTCTTCCTCTTCTTCTTCGGATCCCTTCTTTCTCCCTTCTGGATGGTATGGCGGCTCGTGTGTTCTGTTTTCGACCTTGGCCTCTTCATGAAAGTTGTCCCTTTTAATAAGACGAAGGAGATGGCAACTATATGGCAGGAACTATACGACAGCGGCCCGTATAGTCGCTCGTTAAATCTTTGGTGTCCTCTCCTTGATTGCTTCCAAAAAAGGACTTGCTTGTTTTTGTCTGAATATTGTGTTTTTGATGTTAAATCCCTCTGTTGATGTTCAGAACCTGAAACACACATTAAAAACCAAGTTTTCTTTGCTACCGAAGTATTAGCGTTAGGTAAAGCTAGAAAACCATCAAATCCAAACGAAAACCATCGATAGAAACCATAAAAAATGTGTAGAATCTCACAGCTATCAACTCCCCCAAGCTTAGATGTTGCTCGCCCTCGAGTGACAAGAAAATAAGAAAGTATAGCGGAGATTCGAAACTGAAATAAAAGAACTTACAAGCTTGAATTGGTGTCAAATTCTTTTCTTCACATTTCCTGCAATCTTAAACATGATCATACAAATATTCACAAGATTGCACTGAGTTCACTTCCTAACCATGTATCTTGCTAGCAAATAAATCATATGCACAAGCGAGTGTCGAAAGTTTAGCTAGGAAAGTGAAACAAATCTTTTTGGCTTCTCTCTTGTTGAGAGATAAAAACTTTTTGTTCTTTTTCCTTTAATCAATTAAGAGTACTCAAATTAGCACCAAGAACTTCTAATTTAAGAATAACTCATCTGATGGGTTTCGCAGCATAGTAAATCAAAATTTTCTACCGAAGCGAACAGAGGGAAAGCCAAGATCTAATCTAGGAGATGCAAACAACGAGAGAGAGATTGGATTAGATCTTCATACCCTTGAAGATTCGCACAGAGGAACGTTCGTCGGAACGTGGGTGATGTAGTCGTACTCGCTTCTCCTCCTCGCGATCCGATCCGATCTAGCACCACAAGTGGCGGTGCCTCCGTGAGATGCACACGTGCAGCACCTCGACGTCTCCTCCTTCCTCGGACCAGCAAGTAGGGTGGAGAGATAGATTGGATCTACAACACGACGACGTGGTGTATATGGTGGAGAATTTCTGCAGCAGGGCTTTGCCTACAAACAGTCGGGAGGGAGAGAGGAGGGCAGCAGGGCAACTAGGGTTTGGAGGAAGGTGTGTGTGGGGTGAGAGGGGGCGCACCAGCCCTCTATATATATAGGGGGGGTGCGGCCAGCCCTTGCCCATCCTCCAAGCCTATCTCTAGTTTAAACGATTTAAACTTATCCCTTATCTAGAAACCCCATCTCTAGTTTAAACGAGTTTAAACTTATCTAGGATCGGCTGGGCCCTATGGGGCCTTGTGCCCCTGGCCCAATGCGGCCAGGACACTCCCTCATAGGCCCATGCCCCCTCCCGGAAGGTGGGACCACGTTGGCCCCCTTCCGGAAGGTTCTAGAAGCTTCCGGTACAATACCGATTAATCCGGAACAATTCCGAACTCCAAAAACTGCACTGCCTTATATGAATCTTATTCTCCGGACCACTCCGGAACCTCTCGTGATGTCCCGGATCTCATCCGAGACTCCGAACAAAAATTCATAAACCAAGTATCCAATCTATCCTAGCGTCGAGACACGTTAAGTGTGTGACCCTGCGGGTTCGAGAATATGCAGACATGATCTTCTATCAATAATCAACAGCGGGGTCTGGGCACCCATATTGACTCCCACACATTCATCGATGATCATATCGAATGAACCACGATGCCAGGATTCAATCAATCCCATATATATATTCCCTTCGTCTCGCGATATTTTACTTGCCCGAGATTCGATCGTCGGTACCGTCATACCTAGTTCAATCTCGTTCACAGCAAGTACTTTACTCGTTCCGTAATCCGATATCACTTTGTGATTAACTCCTTAACCACATGCTTGCAAGCGGTGTTGATATCGATTACCGAGTGGGCCCGAAGTATATCTCTCCGACTTGGGAGGGACAAATTCCATCTCGATACACACAACCCAACAGATACTTTCCGATCACCTGAGAGACACCTTTATGATCACCCTCTCATAGGATGACGTTTGATGACCTCAAAGCTTTCTTCCGATACCAGGGAGTTGCATTATCTCATGGTCTAAGGAATACAATATTTGTCATAAGAAAAGCTTCGCAAAGACGAACACGATGACACGATCTAATTGCTTCGCTTAGTTTGGGTCTGTCCACCACATCATTCTCCAATGATATGATCTCATTATCAATTGACAACTCATGTCTATGGTTAGGAAACCTTAACCATCATTGATCAATGAGCTAGTCCATAGAGGCGTACTAGGGACACGGTGTTGTTCACAAACCACACAAGTATTAATGTTTCCGCTTAATACAATTCTAGCATGGAATATAAACTTTATCATGAACAAGAATTATAATAATAACATCTTTATTATTGCCTCTAGGGCATAATTCCAACATCATCTACTCCCACGTCAAAATTTCAAGACTCTCAAAGCACCTTTTTCCTTTCCTTGTTTTTCAAAAACTTCAACTCTTTTCATAGAGAAATCATGCCACTGTTTTTAGCATGTTAATTGGGGATGTGTTGCGCACTCATGACCATGCCAATAGATAGCTGTTGAGCAATAGTGAGTTAGAGGAGTACTACAAGTTCACTTGGAACATAAAACCATGAGGAGACTAAATGTTTTACACATCATAGCATTGCAGCTACAAACGTTTACATAACTCAATAGCCAAAATCAAGTGGTTTCCCACATTTAGATTGTTCGTTGGCCAGCAGAATTAAGAGTTCCCCATGGAATATGATAGTATTTGTAGTGACACGCGTAAAGCAATATCCTACTGTATTTATTAGAAAAAGCAGTGGCATAATCTCTACTACTTTAAAGTATCCATTTTATCAAACAATTTCATTCAAGGGTCCTATCGAGTCTATTTACATTAAGCTCAATGGGGGTTGAGTAGTTTCTAAAATCAAATCTTTTGGGCTAAACATGGACTCAAGTCATCTCTTGGATGATTTTTCTTGTTGTAAAAATATTGGAAATATTTTAACCAAGTTCATTGCTCAACGTTTTAAAGCTTAAAGTGGACACTAGCAAGGGAATATAATTTATAAGATAACAAGCTAGGTGGGGAGTGACTCAAGTGCAAGCGAGTAAATAATTGTAGGATCAATTTAAAATTGCAAGAGAGGTGATGAAAGGAATGTGATACCTCCTATTGCTTTCTTTGTTCTCGTACTTGAGTCGAATCCTCTCTATATTTCCCTATTGCCAAGTCACCCGAAATTGAGCAATCTCCGAGAAAGACAAAGAAATAAATTTGCAAATAAAGGTTACATCTATTTTTTATGTGTTTTTGGTTTTAAGAATGCAAACTGAAAGTAAACATTCTATTCTTGGAAAATAAAACAAATCAAAAGAAGAAATAAAAATATGAATGCAAGTTTCGAGGTTTTCAAAACCTCCCTCAAGCTTAGGCTATTGCCATGCTTAGTTGTTGCCGTTGTTTGGCGGCGGCTGGTGGTGCTGCTGGTAGTGGTTGGGTAAGTATGTCATGAAGTTACCAAAGGTGTGAGTTAAATCACTCACATCTTCACTGACTCAAGGAAGAGTCTGGTCGATCTCCCCAACATGTTGGTTGAGCTGCAGAAATTCCTGATAGGGGACATTGTTGAACCCCTGTTGTTGCTATGGATGATTGGGCCATTGGTCCCAAGGATGATCCTCCTACTGGTGTTGCTGGTGTCCCTCCCAAGCTGGGTTGTGCTCCTGTTGATGCACATGCTCGACCTGATGCCCTCCTTCTTCCTCTTCATCGGAGTCAGGATAGAGATCCACCATGATTTTGGTCACTTGATCCTTGGTGAGGATCCAGTGGTCCCTTCCCTAAACCTCGAAGGCTTGCGGGCAAGGAAGTGGCACCTGACCATCCTGCACACCATTAAGATAAATAATTTTATAGGCTCGGAGCCTCCTGGTAACTCGGTAAACACCGAGGAAACCACAAGCAGTTACATATATGACATCCATAAGTATGGAGCCATCAACAGGTTGCGCAATATGAATTGCAATTTCAAGGGCTTGGATTAGGTGGGTTACCATTCCACCGATGCCAATATCACCTTTCTTTTTGTTGCTCTGGTGGTGGAGGTGTTGGAGAAACAGAGCTGCAAGAGTGGGACTCTGCGGCGCATTAGGGAAGAGCACCTTTGTGATCATGGCCATGTCTGCATTAGCCATCGAGCCAATATCTCCTCTTCCTAACAAAGTGCTAGCAAGAAACATAGCAAAATAACGGATGGTGGACATCTTCTTCTGATAGAAGTCCCTACCACCATCAACAGAAACAACCTCCTAAAATTCTACACTCGAGGTGCTATACAAGTTCGTAACAGTTGTTTCCCCCTCTTGAGGGAATCCATAAGCATTGCAGAATTGTTGATAGGTAATTTGATATGGTCGTTGGTTAACGGTGAATTTTTTTATCATGCATGCATTACCTTTCTCCTTGTAGTTGCTGTAGAAGGAGGCAAGGAACTCATGGGTGAGCCCTTCGTAGGTGTAGTGGCTGGCGTTGGCGAGGCCGGCGAGCCCTCCATTTGCACACAGGTAGTCGAAGTCCCCCTTCAACTCTATTGAGTTGAGGAAGCCGTTATTGGCCCATCGTGTGGGCAGCACCTTCCTCGCCAAAACCATGGCGTACTTGTTGTCGAGCTCATCCCGGATCCCCGATCCCTCACCACGTTGGCGCTTGATCTTGTGAAAAATACTACTGAGCTTGTTCATCTTGATGCACTAAAAAAATTCAACATAAAACCTTAGTAATATAGTTTCTACATTATATATAAGCCATTCTACATGGAGGAATTCAATCCTAATGTGAGAAATCAAAAGAGAAAATCAATCAAGCTTGAGTTCATCCACTAATCCAATGGGAAGATTTCAACCATGGATTTTTGAAAATAAAGCACGGATAGGGAGAGAAACATACCGATCTATTGATTCCCCCAATCAAACGAACAAAATCTGCGATGAATTGAGAGTTCTTGAGAGGTTTTGAGAGTTTTGGAGAGAGAGGTTGAGAGAAATAATGAGGGGAGGAAGAACCTTGCCCTGCCCCGACCCGTTTAAGTGGCCGGGCCAAACTATACGGCGGGAACTATACGACTAGGCCGGGTAGCTTCCGCCGTATAGTTGTGGTGACGGCGAGGGTTAGGGTTTCCCTTCGCCAGATCACAACTATACGATCACAACTATACGGCCGGACCAGATGGTCCCGCCGTATAGTTGGTCGTCAAACCTTCTGTATCCGAACTCAAAATTTTGAGATTTTTATCGATAACTATACGACCACAACTATACGGCTGGAATAAAATTTTTTGCCGTATAGTTGGTCGTTAGACCTTCTGTAGCATGCTTTTTCACTCAATTTTTCACAGATGCATTTTTTATCTAACCAATATTATTAAGCTAGTTTCTACAGATAAAACTCAAACTTTATTTTCTACTCTAAATTTGTGCTTTATTCATTCGGTATTTCTGCTACTTTTTGACAACTGCATCTTTACGGGCGCACTTCCGCAAAAATGTTTGTGAAAAAGTTGTAGGAATACGATGAACATCTTTATTATCTAACTTTATTTTATTTTATTAATATGATGGGTTCACTCCCATTAAGCATTTTATTGAGAGTGGTTGAATATTTCAACCCCTTCTCTGTTCTTGAATTCTTACCTTTGGTTGCCCTTTATCAAACACACTTGATATTACCGTGGAGATCCACAATAAGAAATAGAAATAAATCCAACACAATTCAACATGGGAAGAACAATCTCAAACCTTGGTCTTGCAAAGTGGAGATCTCTCTCTCTCTCAAGTACAAGTGATGGATATGGAGGTGTGGTGGCTAGGAGATCGAAGATCGTGGAGCGAGATGAAGGACGTCTTCCCCTTCTTCTCCAAATCCCTTTTGTAACACCCCAAAAATATTAAACTTGGATCATCAAACTCTAATCATCACAATTAGGGTTAACAAAAACTTTTCCAATTAAAAATATAAAGGCATTCATATGTGTGTGTATTCAAAATTTCTTTTGAATTGCCATGCTTATGTGTTTCTTTGCTTGTAAAATGATTCTTAGGTGAAATAAACATCATCTAAACAATCCCCAAACTTTTCCCAAAGACAAACAAGTCAAAACAAATAAACTAAGTGAATGGTAACTTTGGCCAAATTAACTCCCATGCCTACTTTGGCTATCCCTAACTTTCAAAGCTTAACAGAAACATGTATGGATCTTTGCACCTCTTGATAGTACTCATAATAAGGTACCAAGGCCCACTTTGTGATCATCCAAAAACATTTAAATGCTTAGTTTAAATGACAATTTAAAATTGAATCTATCTCATATGGGAAGATCCCACTTTTTCAAAAACCATTCAAACAAGCTCAATTTTCAAAACCCAAGCATCCACAGAACCATCAACACATGCCTAGCACACCCACCAAAAATCTTTTCCAAATTCAAAACTCAAGTTCATGCGGCCATTTCATCAAACAGGTTGCAGATCCAAATCAACAAAATCAAAAACACTATGTTGAGCAGTGTTTTGGGCCAACCTTGTTCCCTCTCTAGATGCAACTAGCCTTAATAGATCATCTAGCACCCTTGACTAACCTCTAGCACCATTGTGACCTTGCCATTGTCATCAATGGTGAGCAGGCCAAGCCTCACCATGTCACCCCAGTGTGGAAAACAATCTAGGAGAAGAACTAGCCGTGCGAACCTTGTCTGGGAGGTAGACCATGCCTCACTGCCCCCTCTCGACCAGCCCTAGCTCAAGAACAGCGACTAGGACCGCCAGGAACGTCGCGCCCGCGCCGCTGTCGACCATGCCGACGAGCACCGCAGAGCACGCGCCGTTCCCACGCAACCCGACCACCTCGAGCCCTTGCCGCCCGCCAGCATGCACCCCACCGTCCTAGGGGACCACCAGACATGTTCGTTTCACCGCCCGTACCCCGTAGCCACTGCTCGCCGCATAGTTCGCCGCCTCTGCTTCGCAGAGCATCGCACGTTCCCGACCAATTGCCACCGCCCCTACACGTGCATTTAAGCTCTAGAGCATCGCTAGGAGACCACCCGTCGATCGCCAACCTCGTCCATGCCTCTAGCCGCCCGTAGCCGTGTCACCACCATCGCCTGCCCATCCCTCTCGGTCTCGCCGTCGAGCCTATAAAAGGAGACGACCCCGCTCGATTTCGTCACACCATCTCACTCCCCTCACCTCACTGATCCTTCAACCCCTTAGCCGGAGCACGAGGAGCAGTAGCTCGCCGGAATTGCGCCGGAGCAGGCCGCCTCTAGAGAAGAAGGGAGCCATTGATTTCGACCACCCCCAGAGCTGCCGCGACCATCCCTGAGTTCGCCGTCGTTGACTTCGTCGTTTGCCCGCCTCGCCATCGTCACCGGAGGCCCAGTATGCCCCCTATGCACCCCACTGAGCCGCTAGGGTTCGAGCTCGCCGGTGACCTGTTCATCATCGACGATGACCCTCAACCGTTGATCTTACTTCTAATCCAACGCACCACATCGCCCTGTACCGCTTCGCGTGTTATGAGCCACTAACTGGTGGAACCCCCCTGTCAGCTGTGCCCCGCGCTGCGGAGTGACACTGGGCCAACCCATTAACCCTTCCCGCAGCCCAACCGTTTGAATTTAGATTTTTCTATTTAATTTAAACTCAGTTCTGTACCTAGTTTCAAATATCAACACAGCTCGATTAATTGAACCAAATTATATGAAACCAATTTTGTTAGAAAGGTACTGAAATTCTTAATCCAAGCCCATTGGATTCAAATCATTTGGATCTATAGATCAACCTTGGTAAAAATAACAAGTCATAAGCTTTTCTGCATTCAAACATTTTTCAAATTTCAACCATAATAGCTTTTGAGTTGATTCCAACTCTCAAAAATCACATTTGATCATACCTTTTAGAATATATAAAAACATATGGGTTTACTTACAGAAATAATGTCCAAGTAATAAAAGAATGCCACATAGGCATTTCTAGTCACTTTATTTATTTAAAATAAAAGATTAAATCTTATTAAATTGTGACACCACTTTAAATCACATTCCCATGGACTGAAATATGTGGTGATGACATGTGTCAACATGATCCCATGTTTGAGTAGGAGAATATTAAATCTTAAGTAGTTTTTCAATGAGTAGAAATTACTTTTCGAAAAATAAATAAATAAGACAAAGGCTTTAGTCTTGTAATGTTAGTGATGATGCTAGATCATCTATAGTACCCTTTTGTGTGATGATTGAAAATAGTTAAGTATTGTTTGGTGATTGTGTACATCGTATTTATTCATAGAAGCTAGTACCGACCAAGGATACGAGGAGGAAGGAGGATACTACAAAGAAGAAGCTGAGGAGAAATTCAACCACTATTCTGCAAAGGCAAGCCTTACAAATCAAGTTGACCTATGCAAGTTAATACTTGCTTGTTACCATGCCCACTAGATGCCTTAAGCATATGTGATCATACCCACTTGATAACCCAATCCTAGTTTATTTGCAAGCTTTTTACTTTATTCCTTTATCAAAGCTTTCTTTTAGAGTTTACTTAAGTGACTTGTAGATTCTAGGAAGATAATTGAAGGTTGCATATAGAGCATTAAATTTGGCCTAAGCTAGATAATCTTGATGTCATCCCAAGGCATGAGATTGAACCTAGTTAAACTCCACTTGTTTACCACCCTTCATTTGTGCTTACCACCCTTGTATATGCTAGTGCTAAGCATAAAACTTGACCAACTCTAGATGGGAATACTTGGTGGAAAATGGTTATGAAAACCTTAGAATGATGACTCATTCTACTGAGATGTTTTGACATGTATTTCCAAACACCAGATGATTTTGGTGATGAAAATGTTGAGGCATGAGCCTTAGCCCTTTATAAAACTGATGGTTGTATGGATGCGATACCATTCCAATTTTACCGTACAACCACAATACCCAAAATTTGGGTAGGTCTTGACTGGAAACTTATATACCTTAGTATGGGTTCCCTCATGGCCAAGGTCTGAGCTGAGGCTACCTTGTGAAGATTGTCCACCTGTGCAGTACCCAAGATGACAGATGGTCATGGTTGGGAGGCCAAACTCACAGGAGAGGTGCCTATACTAGGGAATGTAATCGAAAGGTTTGGATTGATTATCCGCATACTGAGTATGGTGAATTCAAGATTTGTTCCTGACGGATGTATCAAATATTGTGGTGAAAGTGTACAATCTCTGTAGAGTGTCAAACTATTCGAATAGCCGCGTCCGCGATTATGGACAGTTGGAGTGGCCATACTGTTCCCCCGTCAGATGTTTTCAAAATGACTTGTGAAATGAATTGAGACTTTGACTTGACCACAACCGAGTTGTGACATGAAATACAAGTTCTCGCTTAGGCATATAAGATTCAACTAGCTTCCTTGTTTTTGAACTTAGTAGAGGTAAATCTGGCTTTTTGCAAAAAACCCCTTAACTTGTTAGCATTAGTTTGTGAGTACTTAAAGAGTACTCATGGCTTTGTCCCTAGCTATTCCCGTGGCCAGACTATGAGGAGGAGTACCAGGATGATGGACCGCAGGAAGGTTACGACAACTAGGATCATCTCCCATCGTCAGCATTGCCTGTGACCCCGAAGATGGAGCTTCGCCTACGCTACCTTTATTATTACGTATTTCCGCTGCTTGAATTGTATTAAGAACTGGATCATGAGATCCTTATTTGTGTAAGACCTTATGTATGGTTTGTAATGGATGATGTACCATGATATCCAAATCTGTTATGTCTCGCAAAAATGGTAATCCTGGGATTGCGATGTATGGCATAACAGGCATCTGGGATTAAAAATCCGGGTGTTGACAAGTTGGTATCAGAGCCATCCTGACCATAGGAGACCCTAGTTAGACTGGACATTTGAATCAAAAACTTAGTTTCAAAACCAAAGGAAGCAAACATTTACAAAAACTTATTCCCATTCTTATCACTTTGATTCTTTCATGAAAATTCATGTTCCTCAAAAAACTCTTGCAAAATACATAAAATTTGACACACTTGATCACTCTACTAACTTACTCATCCTATATTATTATAGATGGACGTGAAGTACAACAAGTTTTATCAGTTGGGGAATGGAGGAGACCTCATCTTTAAGCGGGATTTGGTCCACCTTTCAGAACTTCTAGAGCGTCCGCACCCCGAGTTCTTCGGAGCTCAGCTCAATGATCAGGAAGGAGAAGATCGGCAATGGATAGTTGTTGCAAGTCTCCGAGGAAAGATTGAACCTCCCACTGCCGAGGAAATTCAGTTCACATTAAGAGAGAACAACTGTTCGATGGACTTGCCAGAGCCATGCAAGAAGCTCTTGCCCATCTGTGTGGGCAGGGTATCAACCAGATCAAGGGTACCCGCTTTGAGTTTTGTCCAAGGCGTGATGCTATGGGACAGCCACTGGAAGCCCCATACCACCACGAGCTGAAGACTCAGTTGGACCACCTCAGCTTCGTGATGTACGATTGTCAGCAGGAATTGGACAATTGACGTGACTACTCCAACCATAAGTCCACCATCATCAGGACGAAGGATCAGACCATCGCCATGCTAGCGAAGGATCGCAAGTCTCGCCGCCGTCATCTTGACAAGAAGGAGCGCATCATTGCCTGTCTTCGCCACCGTATCTCGAATTTGGAGGAGACCATCCATGAGAGAGACATGCGGTTAGAGGAAAGGGAGAATGCTGGAGAAGATCTTCGTGGAGACCCCTACTCCTATCTCAGCAATGATGATGATTTTCTGGAGGATCAGGCCATGGACTTCTTCACCGATGAGGAGGATTTCGCCTTCATCGATGACGATGAGGATGATGAGGATGACGACTACACCGACTCCGAGGAGTAGTAGCACTTGAGCACTAGCGTAGTGAGTTGTATTCGGTCCCACTGTATCGTAGTTTCCAGAATGGTTCTTAAAACCATCCGTTTTTCTTGTTTTGTGGTGTGTGTTTGTATCGTGTGCTATGAATGAATGAATGAAAAGCAAGTTGCTAGAAAAATTGAGTCAAACTTTAAAAACTTTTCAAAGACCCTGAACCTTAGAAATTTCCCTCTTTTCTCATGATCTACCTCAATCTTCAGATGCCACGCGGAGGAAGTGGTTCATCCCCGGACCCGATGTTGCAGATCCTGCAAATGTTGGTTTCTGACCGCGAAGCTGAAAGAGTAGAACGTCAAGCCAACCTAGCCACCCTTCAGCAGATAGCTCAGCTGGCCCACAACAATCAAGGCCAGGGAAATCAGGACAACCATGGATCTAAGCTCAAGAATTTCCAAAACACCAACCCACCTGTATTCACTAAGTCGAAAGAGCCCTTAGATGCAGATGATTGGCTGCAGACCATGGAAAACAACCTGGAAGTCACCGGAGTGGAAGCTAACGAGAAAGTTCTGTTCGCCACCCACTATCTAGCCGGAGATGCAAGAGCATGGTGGAACAGTGTTCGTGCAATGACCGGAGGACAGATGATGACCTGGGAGGAATTCAAGGTCAAGTTCAGCAGAACCCATGTGCCACCGGGTTTGATCAAGAGAATGAGAGATGAATTTAGAGAACTGAAGCAAGGAAGGATGACCATAGTGGAATACCATGACAAATTCTTGTCATTAGCTAGGTATGCCCCGGATGAGATCAACACTAAAGCCAAGAAGAAAGAAAGATTCCTGAATGGTTTGCATGATGAGATGCAGACTATGTTGGTCAATATCCCCTTTGTTGATATTGATGCCCTTGTCGACTCTACCATCCAGATGGAAGGAAAGATCAACCAAGCCAATGAGAACCGCAAGCGTCGCATGATGCATCAACCAGGAACCCATCATACCCCCAAAGTATCGCCCTAACCCATCTCTCGGATTTTCCTCGAGAACCAACAGACCCCCGATGAACCGTCCTACCTATCCCAACCGTGGAAACCCAAGGCCCGGAGGAAATCACAACAACTCCGGCAACTCTAATAATTTCAACCGTGCACCACCCAAGTTCAACAACAACAATGTTGCCTCCAACAACAACACTGCCCCGAGGACTGGAAGCAATGTCGTGCATTTTGCAGCAAAGGACAAGTCGCAAGTGACTTGTTATGACTGTGGAAATAAGGGTCACTACTCCAATGAGTGCCCCAAGAAGAATGCCGCAGCCCCCAATGCAAATGCCCCAGCTCAGCAGCAACATCGTGTTCAGCCCGAACGGATTAGTGAGTGAAGGATTTTTGGCTAGCATAGAACTTCAACCCACCTTGATTAGCCAGATCAAGGAGGCGCGGAAAGGAAATGCTAGTATCGACGGAATCAAGCGTCGTATCGGTACAGGCAAAGTACCCGGATTCACCGAAGACGAAGAAGGAGTTCTATGGTACAAAGGACGCCTTTGTGTACCAGCAGATTCAGAGTTGAAAGAAGTGATTTTGAAGGAAGCTCATGATACTCTTTATTCTATCCACCCCGGAGGAACGAAGATGTATCAAGATTTGAAAGAGCAATTTTGGTGGCATAATATGAAGAGAGAAATCGGAAGCTATATCGCCAAGTGTGATATATGTCAGAGATTCAAGGCGGGACATCAAAGACCCGCTGGATTGTTGCAACCATTGCAGATTCCGGAATGGAAATGGGATTCCGTTGGAATGGACTTTATCACCGGATTGCCTACTTCTAGTAGGGGAAATGACTCTATCTGGGTCATAGTGGACCGATTGTCCAAAGTCTCCCATTTCTTACCCGTCAAGACCACATACCAGAGTTCGAAGCTAGCGGAGTTATACATCGCTAGAATCGTCAGTTTGCATGGAGTCCCCAAGAACATCGTATCGGATCGAGGAACTCGGTTTACCTCGAGATTCTGGAAGAAAGTCCAAGAAGGTTTAGGAACCCGCCTATATTTCAGCACCGCTTATCACCCTTAGACCGACGGACAAATGGAGCGAGTAAATCAAATACTCGAATACATGTTGAGAACATGTGTGTTAGAGTATGGATCTAAATGGGAAGACTGTCTACCTTTCGTAGAATTTTCGTACAACAACATCTATTAAGCTAGTTTGCAAATGGCCCCATTTGAATTCATGTGCGGAAGAAAGTGTCGCACCCCTTTGAACTAGTCGGAAGTAGGAGAGAGTCAGATTTTCGGACCCGACATCCTACGAGAAGTGGAAGAGAAGGTTCACAAGATTCGTGAGCACCTCAAGACAGCGCAGTCAAGGCAGAAGAGTTACGCTGACAAGAGACGTCGAGACCTCGCCTTCAACATCGGAGATTTTGTGTATCTGAAAGTGTCGCCATTGAAAGGAATGCAGCGTTTCCAACTGAAAGGAAAGTTAGCCCCCAGATATATCGGCCCCTTCAAGATTCTAAACCGTCGAGGAGAAGTGTTGTATCAATTGGAACTACCCGAAGAGATGTTAGCCGTGCATAATGCGTTTCATATCTCATTACTTCGCAAGTGCCTCGAAGTTCCGGAGAAGACTGAAGTGTTCAAGAACATTGATCACCAGACCATAGAAATCAACGATGATCTGACCTATCCCGAAGTGTCCATCCGTATTTTGGAAGAATCTTTCAGAACTACCAGAACCCAAAGCATCAAGTTTCTCAAGATTAAGTGGAGCAACCACACAGAAGAGGAAGCTACCTAGGACCGCAAAGATCACATCAGGACGGAGTTTCCCGATCTCTTCAAATCCTAGGTAATCTTTTTCGTCCCTTTTCAAATCTCGGGACGAGATTTTGTTTAAGGGGGGAAGGTTTGTAACATCCCAAAAATATTAAACTTGGATCATCAAACTCTAATCATCACAATTAGGGTTAACAAAAACTTTTCCAATTAAAAATATAAAGGCATTCATATGTGTGTGTATTCAAAATTTGGATTCTTTTGAATTGCCAGGCTTGTGTGTTTCTTTGCTTGTAAAATGATTCTTAGGTGAAATAAACATCATCTAAACAATTCCCAAAGACAAACAAGTCAAAAGAAATAAACTAAGTGAATGGTCACTTTGGCCAAATTAACTCCCATGCCTACTTTGGCTATCCCTAACTTTCAGAGCTTAACAGAAACATGTATGGATCTTTGCACCCCTTGATAGTACTCATAATAAGGTACGAAGGACCACTTTGTGATCATCCAAAAACATTTAAATGCTTAGTTTAAATGACAGTTTAAAATTGAATCTATCTCATATGGGAAGATCCCACTTTCAAAAACCATTCAAACAAGCTCAATTTTCAAAACCCAAGCATCCACAGAACCATCAACACATGACTAGCACACCCACCAAAAATCTTTTCAAAATTCAAAACTCAAGTTCATGCGGCCATTTCATCAAACAGGTTGCAGATCCAAATCAACAAAATCAAAAACACTATGTTGAGCAGTGTTTTGGGCCAACCTTGTTCCCTCTCTAGATGCAACTATCCTTAATAGATCATCTAGCACCCTTGACTAACCTCTAGCACCATTGTGACCTTGCCATTGTCATCAATGGTGAGCAGGTCGAGCCTCACCATGTCACCCTAGTGTGGACAGCAAGCTAGGAGAAGAACTAGCCATGCCAACCTTGTCTGGGAGGTAGCCCATGCCTCACCGCCCCCTCTCGACCAGCCCTAGCTCAAGAACAGCAACCAGGACCGCCAGGAACGCCGCGCCCGCGCCGCTGTCGACCATGCCGACGCGCACCACAGACCGCCCGTCGATCGCCAACCTCGTCCATGCCTCTAGCCGCCCGTAGCCGTGTCGCCACCGTCGCCTGCCCATCCCTCTCGGTCTCGCCGTCGAGCCTATAAAAGGAGACGACCCCTGCTCGATTTCTTCACACCATCTCACTCCCCTCACCTCACTGATCCTTCCACCCCTTAGCTTGAGCACGAAGAGCAGCATCTCACCGGAATTGCGCCGGAGCAGGCCGCCTCTGGAGAAGAAGGGAACCGTTGATTTCGACCTCCTCCGGAGCTGCCGCGACCATCCCTAAGTTCGCTGTCGTCGACTTCGTCGTTTGCCCGCCTTGCCATCGTCACCGGAGCCCCGGTATGCCCCCTATGCACCACACCGATCCGCTAGGGTTCGAGCTCGCCGGTGACCTGTTCATCGCCGACGATGACCCTCAGCCGTTGCTCTTACTTCTAATCCAACGCACCACATCGCCCCGTACCGCTTCGCGTGTTATGAGCCACTGACTGGTGGAACCCCCCATTCAGCTGCGCCCCGCGCTGCGGAGTGACACTGGGCCGACCCATTAACCCTTTCCACGCAGCCCAACCATTTTGAATTTAGATTTTTCTATTTAATTCAAACTCAGTTCTGTACCTAGTTTCAAAAATCAACCCAGCTCGATTCAGTGAACCAAATTACATGAAACCAATTTTGTTAGAAAGGTACTGAAATGCTTAATCCAAGCCCGTTGGATTCAAATCATTTGGATCTATAGATCAACCTTGGTAAAAATAACAACTCAGAAGCTTTTATGCATTCAAACATTTTTCAAATTTCAACCATAATAGCTTTTGAGTTGATTCCAACTTTCAAAAATCACATTTGATCATACCATTCAGAATATATAAAAACATATGGGTTTACTTACAGAAATAATGTCCAAGTAATAAAATAATGCCACATAGGCATTTCTAGTCACTTTATTTATTTAAAATAAAAGGTTAAGTCTTATTAAATTGTGACACCACTTTAAATCACATTCCCATGGACTGAAATATGTGGTGATGACATGTGTCAACATGATCCCATGTTTGAGTGGGAGAATATTAAATCTTAAGTAGTTTTTCAATGAGTAGAAATTAATTTTCTAAAAATAAATAAAAAAGACAAAGGCTTTAGTCTTGTAATGTTAGTGATGATGCTAGATCATCTATAGTACCCTTTTGTGTGATGATTGAAAATAGTTAAATATTGTTTGGTGATTGTGTACCTCGTATTTATTCATAGACGCTAGTACCGACCAAGGATACGAGGAGGAAGGAGGATACTACGAAGAAGAAGCCGAGGAGAACTTCAACCACTGCTCTGCACAAGGCAAGCCTTACTAATAAAGTTGACCGATGCAAGTTAATACTTGCTTGTTACCATGCCCACTAGATGCCTTAAGCATATGTGATCATACCCACTTGATAACCCAATCCTAGTTTTACTTGCAAGCTTTTTACTTTATTCCTTTATCAAAGCTTTCTTTTAGAGTTTACTTAAGTGACTTGTAGATTCTAGGAAGATAATGAAGGTTGCATAAAGAGAATTAAATTTGGCCTAAGCTAGATAATCTTGATGTCATCCCAAGGCATGAGATTGAACCTAGTTAAGCTCCACTTGTTTACCACCCTTCATTAGTGCGTACCACCCTTGTATATGCTAGTGCTAAGCATAAAACTTGACCAACTCTAGATGGGAATACTTGGTGGAAAATGGTTATGAAAACCTTAGAATGATGAGTCATTCTACTGAGATGTTTTGACATGTGTTTCCAAACACCAGATGATTTTTGTGATGAAAATGTTGAGGCATGAGCCTTAGCCCTTTATAAAACTGATGGTTGTATGGATGCGATACCATTCCAATTTTACCGTACAACCACAATACCCGAAATTTGGGTAGGGCTTGACTGGAAACTTATATACCTTAGTATGGGTTCCCTCATGGCCAAGGTCTGAGCCAAGGCTACCTTGTGAAGATTGTCCACCTGTGCAGTACCCAAGATGACAGATGGTCATGGTTGGGAGGCCAAACTCACAAGAGAGGTGCCTATACTAGGGCGTGTAATCGAAAGGTTAGGATTTATTATCCGCATACTGAGTATGGTGAATTTAGGATTTGTTCCTGATGGATGTATCGAATATTGTGGTAAAAGTGTACAATCTCTGTAGAGTGTTAAACTATTCGAATAGCCACGTCCGCGGTTATGGACAGTTGGAGTGGCCATACTGTTCCCCCGTCAGATGTTTTCAAAATGACTTGTGAAATGAATTGAGACTTTGACTTGACCACAACAGAGTTGTGACATGAAATACAAGTTCCCACTTAGGCATATAAGATTCAACTAGCTTCCTTGTTTTGAACTTAGTAGAGGTAAATCTGGATTTTTGCAAAACAACCCTACAGCTTAGTGTCCTACTACAGAAACCCCCTTAACTTGTTAGCATTAGTTTGCGAGTACTTAAAGAGTACTCATGGCTTTGTCCCTGGCTATTCCCGTGGCCAGACTATGAGGAGGAGTACCAGGATGATGGACCGCAGGAAGATTACGACAACTAGGATCATATCCCATCGTCAGTATTGCCTGTGACCCCGAAGATGGAGCTTCGCCTACGCTACCTTTATTATTACGTATTTACGCTGCTTGAATTGTATTAAGAACTGGATCATGAGATCCTTATTTGTGTAAGATCTTATGTATGGTTTGTAATGGATGATGTACTGTGACGTCCAAATCTGTTATGTCTCGCAAAAATGGTAATCCTGGGATTGCGATGTATGGCATAACAGGCATCTAGGATTAAAAATCCGGGTGTTGACACCTTCTTTCTCCCTTCTGGATGGTATGGCGGCTCGTGTGTTCTGTTTTCGACCTTGGCCTCTTCATGAAAGTTGTCCCTTTTAATAAGGCGAAGGAGATGGCAACTATATGGTGGGAACTATACGACGGTGGCCGGTCTGCTAGCAGACAAGATTCTATCTATGTAGAACAAAGCATCATGTTGTCTGGGCCCTTAATTGAACAACAGGCATTAAGCATCCCATAGATAGTCAAGCACACATAATATAATAATTAAAATCAACCACAAACTTGATGGAAAATATATAGGCACATCATATCTCACTAATCCCCTACATATCCTAGGCCCAAGGGAACTTACTCATACATGAGAAAAGAAAGAATCATCGATATAATTAAATAAAGGGAGTTCTTCTTGATATTACCGTGGAGATCCACAATAAGAAATAGAAATAAATCCAACACAATTCAAGATGGGAATAACAATCTTAAACCCTGGTCTGGCAAAGTGGAGATCTCTCTCTCTCTCAAGTACAATTGATGGCTATGGAGGTGTGGTGGCTAGGAGATCGAAGATCGTGGAGCGAGATGAAGGACGTCTTCCTCTTCTTCTTTGGATCCCTTCTTTCTCCCTTCTGGATGGTATGGCGGCTCGTGTGTTCTGTTTTCGACCTTGGACTCTTTACGAAAGTTGTCCCTTTTAATAAGACGAAGGAGATGGCAACTATATGGCGGGAACAATACAGCAGCGGCCCGTATAGTCGCTCGTTAAAGCTTCGGTGTCCTCTCCTCGATTGCTTCCAAAAAGGGACTTGCTTGTTTTTGTCTGAATATTGTGTTTTGATGTTAAATCCCTATGTTTATGTTCAGAACCTGAAACACACATTAAAACCAAGTTTTCTTTGCTACCAAAGTATTAGCGTTAGGTAAAGCTAGAAAACCATCAAATCCAAATGAAAACCATCAATAGAAACCATCAAAAATGTGTAGAATCTTGATGACGGTGCCCAGTACTGTCGTGAGACACTTCGTTGGAAACCCCAAGAGCAAGGTGTGATAAGCACAATAACAAGTTTTCCCTCAGTAAGAAACCGAGGTTATCGAACCAGTAGGAGGAAGGAAACGTCTCAAAGGTGTTGCAAGCAACGTGGAAACCTACACAACACAAACTCAAGACTTTGCCCCAACGAATCTATGAGGTTGTCAAGCTCACCGGTTTGCTATAACAAAGGATTAAACGTATGGTGTGGAAGGTGATAGTTTGCAACAAGTAAACAAGTAATAGTGGAAGATGTATCAATGGTAAAGATTGGACCGGGGTCCATAGTTCACTAGAGGTGCTCTCCTTAGATAAAAAAACATGGCATGAAGGGTAAACAAATTACAGCAGGGCAATTGATAGGAAATGAGCAAGGCATAACAAATGCAATACTGAACAAAAAGATCCTATGAGATTCGATTGGGCAATATAACAATATACATAGATCGCCATCCAACTGCATCTATGACTACAAGTCCACCTTCAGGTTATCATCCGATCCCCCTCCGGTATTAAGTTATAAGCAACAGACAACTGCTTTAAGCAAAGTGTGTAAGATAAACAATCCACTTGTTCCATGAACAAGAGACCGTTGTTTTCTCCCTAGTGGCAACAACACATCTACAACCGAAGAGATTTCTATCACTTTCCTTGGAAACTAGAGGCATGAACCCACTATCGAGCATAAATACCCCCTCTTGGAGTCACTAGCAACTACTTGGACAAGATAGCTACTAACAACAGAGAGCATGCAAGATCACAAACAACATAGACATGATAGAATCAAATAGACAAAACCATTAATCAATCTGACATAGTAATCTCAATATCCATCGGATCTCCGCAAACACAACATGCATGATTACAAATAGATTAGATCTTGATCATGAACGGAGCTCACAAGATCTATACATGAAAGCACAAGGAGGATATACAACCATCTAGCTACTACATGGACCCGTAGTCCAAGGTGGAACTACTCATGCTTCATACCGAAGAAGAAGTCCTCTGGTATGATCTCCCCTCTAGCAGGGTGCCGGGAAGAACTTCAGGTCCCCCCGATCTAGGGACGATGGTGGCGGCGGGTACAGAAGGTTTTGTGGAGTTTTGATCGGATGCATAGGGTTTCTGCATCGGGGGCTTCTTATAGGCGAAGAGGCGAGGCTAGTAGGCGACCAGAGGGCCCACACCCTACCCAAGCGCGGGATGGGCACACACTCGCCTAGGGGGGTGTGGTGGCCCTGGCTCGCCTCTCCGTCTCTCCTCTGGACTTCGTGTCGCCCATGGTAAAATATTGAATTTGGTTTTTGTCCTGTCCAATTCCGAGAATATTGATTTTCTGCCTTTCTGGAACCAAAAACAGAAGAAAACAAGCAACTGGCACTGTGGCAACTTGTTAATAGGTTAGTTCTAGAAAAGATATAAAAACACCTCAAAGTGTAGACAAAGCAAAGCAAAGTAGATAATAAACAAGCATGGAGCATCAAAAATTATAGATACGTTTCCGACGTATCAAGCATCCCCAAGCTTAAAATTTGCTCGCCCTCGAGTAGGTAAGTGATAAAACAATAATTTTTGAGGTGACATGCACCATCAAAACCAAGATCAAACCATTTGCAAGCATTGAAGGTTGGGATCAAAGAACTCTAAACATGTGCATGAAAGATGGAGTTCTAACAATAAGACAAAGTAACTATGCATGGAACATGAAAGGCTACAAACAAAGATCATGAATAACATGCATTAAAAAACGTTTGTTTGTTTCACATACAGAAAACATGGCATAGTGGCATTCAGCTTGTCCCGCATAGAGTAGAAAATAGATGCATAGGACACCTTCAAAGTTCATAAGAGTGACTAGATACAAGTAGCACAAGAACAAGTAATATCACAATATGTATCAATCAATAGGTTTTGCGACACTGCACACGGAATGGCAACTATGTTGCGGTGACCCAGCATACCACTGCATGTGTAGTACACTATAGTCGTTGACATGACATCCATAGAACACTGCTCCGTAAATATCACATCCCTCAGAGTGGTACAAAAGAAACATTGTGGGTCCTTATTACAAACATACACACTTTATTATTATTACAATACCAGAAGTTCAAGACTTCAAAAGATTCAACTTACAAACCAAATATAAAGTGTTTTAGTGGAAGATTTAAAGTGGCAACTTAAAACTCCAAATTGAGCTCAACAACTTATTATTATATATTGTTCATGTTGCTCGGATCAATTGGTTCTTAGAACTACGGTAATTATTCTAACTAATGGTGCTCTTATGCATAAACGACATTGTAGTCTACCCCTTCCACGACACTGTACATATTGGGTTCTTCATAGAAGACCTCCTCTTGACTTTCAGCTGCATACATTGGGGTATCTTCTGGATCCTCAGAGTCTAAGCAGGGGATCAAAGGAAAAGGTGAGTAACAGCGTTACCCAGCAAGTTCATTATATGCAAGGTGGGAAGTTTGATGCTCCATCTACCATCTCAGACTATAAGTCCTTGGCACTATGCAGTTTTTTTGCAAATCTTTCTTCAAAGATTGATTTTATTGTGAAAATCTATGACCATCAGCCTTCACAGGTTGACCAGAACTTTCATGGAGTTCCTTTCCTGCCACGTTCGTAGCTCCTTCCCGGAACAGGGAGTAACAAGTTACAATTCTTACACTCTGGAGAGGTGTGTTACTTTACTCATGAGAGATCAACTCCTTGTTGCACAACCGGGCGTACTTTCCCGTCCACAATTCCATGATGTGGGGCCTAGTAGGTGATCCAAGCCAATCATTACCCTCTCCACGACCCCATATGTCTGCATGATCCTTCGGGGTTGGATCACCTCTGTTAAGCCCCCTTCTGGGCAGGCTAAAACCCTGATGAGTTCCCGAAGACTCTATGAGCTGCTGATGCCCAGGTAAGTACCTTATAGGTCCGGCTAAACCTTCTACAGCCACTCATAGATAATCTAGACACCAAAAACGTGGGGCCTAAGGGTGCCCACCCGTATGTTGGATCCGCACAAGGAATCACAACGTCACATTAAGGTAGTCTTGCCTCCATACGAAAGGAAAAGTATACAACTGACTTCTGTGTCCCATTCCAAATCTCATGGCTAACGCGTTATATACGGCGCTTGAATCACTGATGTCATGGGTTGTTAAGTTCCTAGTTGATCATCATTGTTGCAAATAGAAACCTAAGTTCTATTGCTCCATTATATCATCACTTAGGATGATATCAACAATTTATTTACTTGAGAAAATAATATTTTCTTTCCTTGAAACATAGATGACAACACACATTTTGCAAATACTTTGATAAAGACTCTTCAAAGGACATGAGCAAGTGATGAACATGCCTTGTGATTGCAAGGTAGTGAAGTCGGATGCTTGCATGGGACCTTGAGCTTCTATGTCTACAAAACATCATTATTGCTTAGTAAGGACAATATTTAAAGAAGCAAAATGAACATGCATAGTAATGTAATGCATTATTTATGATTTATCTTCTTTGTGTGTTTTACCCATTATTTTAGTTTTCTATAATTTCTTTATGTAATAAAGGAATCCATTTTAAAGAATAACCTTTAATATCTATTGAATATCCTATTTACTATGTAATAATTTATTTATAGAATTAAAATTTAATATAAACTCTTGTATTTTTTTTAATAACTTTTTAAGAATTAGCATTTAGATAAAAGAATTTCTTTTTATAACTCTAAATATTTATTTAGTATTTTTATAAAATACTACAATAATAATGTATAATAAAAGTGATTTTTATTTATTTTTATCCTCTTTCTTTAATTTTATAAAATCCCATAAGGAATATATATCATAAAATACTTGACCAAAAATTATATACATAAAAATTATTTCTTAATTTATTTAAATAGGTTGGATTATTATGAATCCAAAAGTATATTATTTGCTATTTTTAGACTTCTATTTTATTTTTCTAGAATTTTATTTAATTCTAGTGGTATTTTATTAATTATTAAAACTTCTTTGAGTTTTGGGCTAAACCCTTTTGGTTTTATTGGGCCAATCTGGCCCAAGTGGCTTGACCAAAAGGTTACCCTGAAGGGCTCTAGCCCAATTGGCCCATTCTCTCGGTCTCTCTCTCTCGACCTCATCTCCTCTCCTCCTCGACCCCGTGGGTGCTGGCGCCACCACCGTGCGATGCTCGCTACCGTGGTCCTCCCTGGACGCTGCTGTGGTGCAGGGCGAGGTTGTCAAACATGCTCCTTCATCTTCTCCATCTCGATTTGATTATGGGGCCCTCCTGTGGCCAGGCTAGCCCCCTTCCCGAACCCTAGGGTTTGGGGTGGTGCTGCGAACGCCGCCGCCGATCCTCCTATGGTGACGTGCGGTGCTCGTGCGCTGCTGTGCCTGCCCCCGTGGCTGGTGCGGGTTTTAGCGCCCTCTGAGGTGCTCCCCGTGCCGCCACGAGCTCGTCGACCCCTTTGCTTCCTCTTCAATTCTTCAGCGCGGACCACCAGTGAGTTGTTTCTCTGTGATCTCCCGTGCCTCTGTTTACTTTGAGTGTCTCGATGTGTAACTAGTGGTTTATCCTCCATTAGGGTTTGTACTAGTTCTAGGGTTCATCCCTGATTCTAGGGTTCATCCATGTGTGCTTGTAAAATGATGCTATGATCTGGTAGTGATGCTCAGTGAAGATTGTGTTCTCTGCACCTTAGTGCTTGTTGTCATCCTTTGATTATGTGATGGTGTTGTTGATCTAAGGCTAATGTTTGATCTGATGCTAGTGGTTCATAGTTTTGTCTCTGATTGGTGATATTGTTGCTTAGTATGTTCATCTTCTGTCAGTATCTTGATACTGACAGTAACACTATCAGTGATGATTCACTGTATCAGTGATTGTTGGTTTTCATGTTTGTCCATAGACTGAACTTAATCATTGAGTCTAGTGATACTCTAAAGATAATTGAATATGTTAAATGATATCTGAGTATAATCTCAGGGAAATGATAATTAGTGACTTGGTTGTAGGATCTGTTCTTGTGACACCATCTTAGTATGGCACACAGGTTGATTCTTCTAATGGCTTTACTGTGGTCAGTACTTGATATTGGGATAGATACTTAACAATAAGTTGAAAGCTTCACTTCATGTTTATGCCTATGATGTTGGTATCAGGATCTAGGAACTAGATTCCTATATTGCTATCACTTTCAAAATTGGCTAAGGCATCATAGTTGCTTACTGGATCTTGGATCCTAGTTGGTTAAGTTAGTTGATTTGTTTGTAGCTTATGAGATCTAATGTGCTAGTCTTTCTTGAAGATGTGCCCAGATTTTTATAAGAACAAATAATGAAACATATAAGTTGCTTTTGGTATCACCAAATCTATGAGGCTGGTCTGAGATTTTGGTGTGTTGGGTAGAGTTTGGTTCTGGCCTTTATATTTGAAATCCTCTAGGATAGGTTCACCCCACTTGGGTGATCACTGAGAGGTTGTCTTATGAAACAACACATATTTTCCGTTTGGATAAGATGAACAGATCATGTGGATGTTTATGATACTTGATGACCCACAAGTGTAGGGGATCGCAACAGTCTTCGCGGGTAGTATTACCCAATTTATTGATTCGAAACAAGGGGAGCCAAAGAATACTTGCAAGCCTTAACAACTAAGTTGTCAGTTTAGCTACACCTGGAAATAGTTCTTACTCACAGAAGTTTATCAGTAGTAACAATTTGGTAGTAGCAACAACAAAGCAACAACAACAGTAACAGCAACAGCGAAACAAGAGCAGTAGTAACAATAACGGTAACAGTAGGATTCGAGTGCGGTAGGCATAGGTATGGATGGACGGGCGTTGCATGGACGAGTCTAAACATGTAACTTCAAGATCTAGGGCATTGCAGATAAATAATAATAAGCATCCAAGTACTAAACAATCCTAGGCATGTGCTCCAAATATAGTCATACGTGCTCGCAATGAGAACTTGCACAACATCTTCTGTCCAGCCAGCCCGAGGCAGCGGGGCCTCTAGGGAACTACTGTCAATTAAGGTGCTCCTTTTAATAGAGCACCGTAGTAAAGCATTAACACTCCGTGAACACATGTGATCCTCACACCACAACCATCCCCTCCGGTTATCCCAATTATTTTCACTTTGAGGCCTTTGGATCCGGACAATGATATGTGTACACAACTTGCAGATAAGATCACAAACAATACTATCATAATGATTCAGTAATAAGTTCAGATCTGAGATCATGGCACTCGGGCCCTAGTGACAAGCATTAAACACAACAAGTTGCAACAAAGTCAAATAGCACTAATAGAGATACTAGGCACTATGCCCTAACAGATCTTATTCGATTACATGATAGAACTCATCCAATCCCTACCATCCCCAAGCCTACAGCGGGGGATTACTCACTCATGGATGAGGGAAACATCTGTGGTTGATGGAGATGTTTTGGTGATGACCATGGCGATGATCCTCTCCAAATTCCCCGTCCTGGCAGGGTGCCAAAACGGAGTTTCTGGATCCGAATCTTGGTTTTTGGTGGCGGCGGAGCAGAACTCTTTCTAGAAAACTATCAACCCCCCCCCTCGGTTTTTAGGTCGAAAGGCAACTTATAGGCGCAGAGGGGGGCCGAGGAGGTGCCTGGGGTGGCCGCACCCCCTCCAGGCACGGGATCAGGTGGGCCCGCGCATGGGGTGGGTCTGGGCCCCCCAGGCCTCCCCTCTGTCTCCCCTTCTGGCTCTGTGGATCTTCTGGTGAAAAATAGTTTTTGGCATATTTTCCGGGATTTTTCGTGATATTTGATTTTCTGCACAAAAACAAGACACCAAGGTAATTCTGCTGAAAACAACGTCAGTCCGTGTTAGTTGTATCCAAATCACACAAGTTTAGAGAAGAAACAATAGCAAAGTGTTCGAGAAAGTAGATACGTTTTGGACGTATCAACTCCCCCCAAGCTTAGGTTATTGCTTGTCCTCAAGCAATTCAGTTGAAAACTGAGTGCGATAAAAGAACTTTCACGAACACTTTGCTTCATATGATGTATATATTCTCAGCACAGGACTAGATGCTTAGACAATTCATAATAAAGAGTATGCAACTAAGTCTACTCAATAGTCATTGCAAGCTATGAGAAGAAACCAACTCAATAATAATAAGTAGCATGGAACATAAACATAAGCAACATTGCAATGCTCTTTTTGGAAACAAGCAAACAAAGAAAAACCAAACAAAAACAAAGCAAACCAAACAAAGCAAAATCTTTTTGGATTTTTCTTTTAAGGCAAACCAAAGCAAAGAAACAAACCAAGATAAACAACGAAAATATTTTTGGTATTTTTGGGTTTTTGAGAAAGAAGCATCAAGAACCAAAAAAAAAGCAAAACAATGGATATACAAAGAACTGACCGAACATGATATATATATATATATATATATATATATGAGTGTGATGTCGGTATACCTCCCCCCAAGCTTAGGCTTTTGGCCTAAGTGGGGCTCAATCCCATGATGCCCAAGTAGATGCACCTTCGTAGTATGTCGAGGAAGCTCCCTCGTCCTGGTATGAGCTTGAGGCCTCCCCTATGTAATATGCAGGGGGTCGTATGATGGTGCTTTCTCCTGATAGTGCCTGTGGAAGTTAAGAGAGCGCAGATTGTCGTCCATCTCCGCCTTCGAGCGTGACCAAGGTCCCTGAGAAAATACTGAACAAAGTGGTTTGGGGTAGATGGATCTCTCTCTCTTCCCTGTCAGTAAACAGCATTCTATAAACCAAGTTCTCAAGAGTAGAGCTAGTGGTGACAAAGTGGTGCGCCTTCATGGCAGCAAGATCAAGCCTCTGAGGATCCAAAACTGTATCATGTGGATCAACAACAATGTCCAAGGTAGCAGCAATACGAGTAGCAATAATTCCCCCATAAATGGGTCCCTTAGTAACTAAACGAAGAGCAATGAGGGAACTAATATTATACTTATCCTCACCATTGAGCGCAGCAGCTAAGAAGGCCAATTGATAGTTGGAAATATTACTAGTGTTCTCCCTACCAAGAACACTAGTGGTAAGATAGTAGGCAAAGTACCTGATGGCTGGAAGTTGAATATTTTTATCTTCCCTCGCTGAGCTCTGCGGTCATCATCATTGGTTATTCCTCGGTAAAGCGCCAACAAATCAGCGGGAATAGCTGGAATCTTCTTTAATGACCCAGTTGTACCAAGTACTAGGGCCTTGCAAAATTTCTTCAAAGACATAGTATGAGCCCTGTCATAAATTTTGAAAGACACAGAGGGCTTAAACATGTTGTTAGTAAAGGATAAACTCTCCACAGATGTTTTAGTAAGCATAGCATATTGTGCACTCTCATCATGCATGAAACTTGTTAGGACATCCCTCTGAATCAAAGTCATGAAATTTTTAAGAATCCCAACAGCTTGCAAGAAAGTTTGGCAAGGAAAGGTGGAGGGGTGCGCATCCCCTTCATCTCCCTCGTCACCAAATCGCGGAGTGATGAGATACTCATTGTATGAGGGTCTAGTACTGGTATATGACCTTGGAAGCCTTGCCCTTCTAGGTGCATCACTCTCAAATATATCACCAAATGTGTGGTGGTCCATGACTTCACTTTGCTGAAATTTTTAGACAACCATCAAACCAAGTGATTTCTAAGTTGATAAATGATGAGCAACTACTATAGGAACTTGCTAGAGGACTACACATGCATCAAAACAAAGTTTCTAAGCATAGAACAAGCATGCAAGCTCAAACAACCTGTCACCTATAGCAGCAAAATACTCAAGATACAATCTACCAATCATAAATCTAATTGGACAAGTGGAGGAGGCACATACCAAGGAGCAATCCCTCCAAAAATCAGCACTTGAGATGGGGAGAACAAGGAGATCGAAAATCGCGAGCAAGAATAGAAAGAACTCGAGATTGAGAAAGTTTTCCGGTGTTTTTCGGGAGAGAGAAAGAAGGTGGCTTTGAGGAGGTAGCCTAGAGGGGCCCAGGTGGGCCAGACCCCCCTAGGCGCCACCCCCTTGTAGGACGCGCCTACCATGGGTGTGGTGGCCTGGGGTGGCCCCCTGGGTCACCTCTGGTGCCTCTCTGCCCCTTTTTTCGAGGAAAAACTTATTTTGAATTTTCTGGGATTTTTCGGGAAACTTTATTTTTGGCCAATTTTCAGGGTATGAAAATTGATTTTCTCGTAGAAACGGTTTTTTCAGAAGAAGCAAAAGCAAACCAAAAGACAAACTACATGATATCTAAGAAACTCAAACAAGCAAATTACTAGCAAAACTAAAGCTAAAGCAAAGGCTAGGAAGGAGAAAAGTAAAAGAAAGCAAGTATAACCACAATGGAAACATTATTTTGTTCATTAAAATCCTTTTGTTAACAAGGTTGATCAAGTATTGTTACCAAAACAATCTTATATGAAACAAAACTTTGCATTCCACAAGGTGATTATGTTACCTCATACTTGATAGCAATGGTCCCAATCATAATAGTTTCAAAATTTTCTTGTGGAATGGGACAATATATTTCTCCAACCTTGATGCTCTCAATATTTTCAATGGAATTCAGGCAATAGATTCTAACAACCTTCTTGGGGAAATAAACAGTATGCTCTTTGTCATCAATATTGAATGTTACTTTTCCTTGATTACAATTAATGACAGCACCTGCAGTATTAAGAAAAGGTCTCCCAAGAATAATATACATATTATCATCTTCAGGCATTTCAAGCACAACAAAATCAGTTAAAACCATGCAATTATGAGCAACTTGAACAGGAACATCCTCACATATACGAACGGGAATAGTAGTTGACTTATCAGCCATTTCCAAAGTTATATCAGTTGGTATCAACTTTTCTAGCTGGAGTCTCTTGTAGAGAGAAAAAGGCATAACACTAACTCTAGCTCCCAAATCACATAAAGCAGTTCTAACATAATTGTTCTTAATAGAGCAAGGAATAGTTGGTATACCTAGATCACCAAGTTTCTTTGGAACCTTACCGCTGAAGGAATAATTAGCAAGTAGAGTAGAAATCTCCTCATTAGGAATCTTCATTTTATTAGAGACAATATCCTTCATATACTTTGAATAAGGAGGCAACTTAATAGCATCAGTCAAAGGAATTTGCAAGAATAAAGGTTTCATCCACTCAGAAAACTTGTTGTAGTGTTCTTCCTCCTTTGACTTGTGTTTCTTACCTGGAAAAGGCATAGGTTTCTGCACCCAAGGTTCTCTCTCTTTACCATGTTTATTAGCAATAAAATCTTCCTTTGTGTACCTAGTGTTCTTAGTGTGCTTCTCAGGTTCTTCCTCACCTTCCTATTTATCAATATACTCATTATTATTACCACTCTTAGTTTCAGCATCAGAGACAAATATACTCTTAGGATCTACAGCAGGTTCAAGTGGTTCCTCAACTACTTTATTTTTTCTTCCTCTTACGAGGACTACCACTATCTTCACCTTGTTGGGAATCCTTCTTTATTCTTTTAGGGTGTCCTTCAGGATATAAAGGATCTTGAGTAGCTGCACCACTCCTAGTTCTAATTCCATAAGCATGTTTATTTCCTGAAGCATTAACTAGCATATCCTTTTGTACCTTAGCAAGTTGATCAAGTTGAGTTTGAACTATCTGAAAGTGTTTACAAAGCATTTTAATATCATTAGAAGTTCTTTCCACAATATCTTTCAACTCATGGATAACTCTAGAGTTTTCTAATAAATGATTCTGAACTTGTTTATTAAAATTACCTTATTTAACAATAAATGTGTTAAGTTCCTCTAAGCATTGATCAGGAGGCTTACCATAAGGAATATCACCTTCATTAAATTGGAGAGAGTGTACCTCAATAGTAGATGAGTGGGTAATTGGCTTACATAATTATTCTATAGGAGGTAGATTCTTCACATCTTCATCTCTAATACCTTTCTCCTTTAGACACTTCTTAGCTTCCTTCATCACTTCATCATTTAATGCAATAACTCCCCTCTTCTTTGTTGTTGCTACAGGAATTGGTTCAGGAACAACTGGTTAAGGAGTAATAGGCTCAGGTGTATTTAGCTCAGCTGAAGTCCAATCATCATAATTCTTGCTTATCTTGGTCATTAATTCCTCAGCATCTGTAGGGGTCCTTTTCCTGAAAACACAATCAGCAAAGCTATCTAGGTATGTCATAGAATCATGAGTTAGTCCATTATAATAAATATCAAGAAGCTCATTCTTAGGCAATGGACATCCAGGATGTGCATGAATCAAGGAACAGAACCTTGTCCATGACTCACGCAATTTCTCTTCTTCTCCCTGTTTAAAATCAAAAAGTCTCTGCAAAGCAGCATGTCTAGCACTAGGAGGAAAATATTTATGGAAGAAAGAAGCAATCAAGCAATCAGGGCTATCAATGGAACCAGGAGGTAATCTATTAAACAAAGCCCTAGCTTCTCCTTTTAGTGAAAAAGGGAAGATCTTAGTAACAAAGTACTTGCGCATTTTAAAATCATCAGAGAATAAAGCACTCATAGTAGAAAGCTCATTCATATGAGCCACAACACTCTCATTTTCAGTCCCACAAAAAGGTTCTTTCTCAACAATATCTAAATAAGACAAATCAAGAGAGAAATCATATTCTTCATCTTTAATATCTATGGGAGAGGTGGCAAACTTAGGATCAGAGGACAACTTAGGCATAATAGTACGTCTAGCAAGAAGACTCTTCATAGCACTAGTACCATGTGTATTTCGGCACTCTTCAACAAATTCATTAGTGAACTCAATGTAACCATCATTAATATCATAACTCTCACTAGACTCAGGTGAGCTAACAGGTGTAATAGTGTCTTCACTAGGAGTTTTGGTATTTCCTAGACTAGCCATAGTAGCATATAAAAAAGGACCTAGTGAACTCACATCAAACATAGTAGAAGTAGCATCATGAGCATCAAAAGCAGTTTCAGATTCAGCAGTAGTAGCAGTGTGTGTAGCATGAGTATGTGGTGGTGGTGTGACAAGCTTACTTATAACAGACGGTGAATCAAGAGCAACAGAGGTGTTTAGGACTGTACCTCTTCTTGTAGTGGATGGTAAAATAGGGAACTTTCCATCATGAGACTTACCCATGATGAAAGGAGTACCAGTGAACAATAATAGATCTAAGTGAACTTACAAATAAAGCTATTCTCCCCGGCAACAGCGCCATAAAATAGTCTTGATGACCCACAAGTGTAGGGGGTCGCAACAGTCTTCGCGGGTAGTATTACCCAATTTATTGATTCGACACAAGGGGAGCCAAAGAACACTTGCAAGCCTTAACAACTGAGTTGTCAGTTCAGATGCACCTAGAAATAGTTCTTGCTCAGAGAAGTTTATCAATAGTAACAGTTTGGTAGTAGCAACAACAAAGCAATAGCAGTAGTAACAGCAACAGCGAAACAAGAGCAGTAGTAACAATAACGGTAACAGTAGGATTCGAGTGCGGTAGGCATAGGGATGAATGGATGGGCGTTGCATGGACGAGTCTAAACATGTAACTTCAAGATCTAGGGCATTGCAGATAAATAATAATAAGCATCCAAGTACTAAACAATCCTAGGCATGTGCTCCAAATATAGTCATACGTGCTCGCAATGAGAACTTGCACAACATCTTCTGTCCAGCCAGCCCGTGGCAGCGGGGCCTCTAGGGAACTACTGGCAATTAAGGTTCTCCTTTTAATAGAGCACCGGAGCAAAGCATTAACACTTCATGAACACATGTGATCATCACACCACAACCATCCCCTCCGGTTGTCCCAATTATTGTCACTTTGGGGCCTTTGGATCCGGACAATGATATGTGTACACAACTTGCAGATAAGATCACAAACAATACTATCATAATGATTCAATAATAAGTTGATCTGAGATCATGGCACTCAGGCCCTAGTGACAAGCATTAAGCATAACAAGTTGCAACAAAGTCAAATATCACTAATAGAGATACTAGGCATGTAACATCCCAGCATTAGAGCTTAGAAATAAGCTGAACACAGATGTGTGCATTGCATTCATGCATATAAAATCCGAATAATTTTCGCGCTTTTGAACAAAACTTGTCAAAGTGATCGAAGCTTCTCTTAACTTGATGGAATTGAAGGATATCATCAAGTTGACTGTGATAAGTTTCAATATGACCTTTGCTAAAACCTTATTTTGGGTAAAGGAGATTTGATCTAAGGGTAGATCAAAAGTAATAAATGTTAAACCCTAATAAATTACTTAATGATTTATATTTGATCCTTAAGTAGTCGTATCCTAGTATTCATTACATACTCATGAATACCAAGTTATGAACATAACTTAAATAATATAAATGTAACAACTAAGTCTTGATCTATCTTAATCTCATCTACTTATCCCATGAGGATCATGGTAATATCTAAACCTTAACTCTTTAGTGAGATTGAGTAGGAAAGAAACCAAGACAAGATCAATCACCATGTATCTTCTTTCCATATCAATCTTTATCATCCCTAATGAACCCTATCTTAATACCCGTTGTTCATCAATGTTGAGTAATCAACTATTGATTCACCAATTTTTGACCTATCAACTTTTGTCCTTATCATAACAATCACTCTAAGTCCTTTAGAGAATGAAGTTAGAAGAGGTAAATGATAATGCTAGTCTTAGATATCATCTATAGGATGGAAGAGTTTGAAGAGAATAAGATCAATGTGATAATTGATGGAGTTAATTCACTCCTGAATGAATAAAAGAGTATCTGAGATAAAGGTTACAAGGATGAATCCTGAAAATAGATACCAAGGAGTAATCCTGTTGGATTAAGTAAGCATAGTCCATGAATAGCATTCCTTAATCCAAGAGAGATACTAATAAGAGAATTTCAATACAACTGTAATGTTGTATTGATGAATCCTTAATTAGCCAACTGGAAACCTAAACCATAAAGAATGAAAGAATTCCAGTGATCATGCTTTAGTCACCAAGATTGAATGCTTATATCATGTATAAGTAACATTGATGGATAGAACATAATTGAAACCTAGTATAGATATATTATCCTAGGTTAGCCATTACAGGTCACATTAATATAATGTGAAGTTTAAGTATAAGATATTGGAGTCAAGTAGAGATAAGATAGTATGATTAATTTAAAGCTAGAGTAGCATGGAGTTATTGAAGTAGTATTATTCCTCTTAAAGGATAGTAAGCTTTTGAGGAGAGTAGTTTGATATATACATCCATTGGAGTAATGTTAGTGATGGGTGATTAAGGAAGAGTATGAGTGGAGTTAGAAGTATCTACTTGTTGGATTGGAGATTATCAACAGTAGAATAGTTGATTTAACCAAGTATGGATATGAGAAGATTAGGAAAAGCTTTAGTGTCAAGCTCATTGATTTACAAATGGATTTAGGAGGAGAAATTATTGATAGGATATTTTTGTGAAGTAAAGCTCATCATGTTAGCTCATGGTGATGGATATGAATAAGTAGTATATCTAGGAAAGGAATTCCTTAGTTAGAAGTCCAGGATTGTGAATTATGGAATATAGAAATTCTTGGTAAACACTAAAACCTAATTCTATAACCAAACCTAAAATCCATATCAAATGATTGATTTATCATCTTATGTCCACAATGGTTAATAGGAATAATTTCCTACATCAGATCACTTCAGCACATCTTGTTCATTCTCAACCCTCATTGTCTTAGGTGCTTAAAAAACTATCTTTATCAATTCGGTCTCATAAGTTAGCCTAGAGAACAATTCCACTATTTTACTTTAACTGGTGATATCATTAAAAATCACAAACATAAAGACAATGTGTTTAGCCATTAATCTTTATTCATATCAACAAAAGAGTACAAATGTATTAAGAACCCTAAAACCCTAGGGTAAGCATTTATAATTTCAAACCCTATTAGTACTTAGATTTTATGTATCAAATACTTATGAAGGATCACTAAATAGAAAAGTTGCCTTAATATTATGTATTAATGAGAATAAAATCTCATTAGTTAATAGTAATGCATTCTATAAATAAGGTAAGATCATTTAATAAATTCATGGTTTATTATGGAAAGAAAATTGATAACAAAGTCCCTTACCCAAATATTAGAAGGATCTATATCAACAGAATAAAGAAATAAAATTCTATATAATAAAAGTTCACAAATTGATTTATAATAGCTTTATTGTTGCTGCAAGTATTCGGCAAATAAATTCCTTAAATAAAAGTTCAAATCAAATATTAAAATACAAATCTAGAAACAAAACCCTAAAACCCTAATTCTTATTTATTCCATTCAATAAATTTTTTATATAATTGTGAACATTGAAAAATATCCACATGATTAGAGTAATAAATTAGTATAGTTATCTTTGGAATATTTAAAATATTATACAACAATTATGGTATTTAAAACCTTGAAGAAATTTGAATTGAAAACAAATTATTAAAAACAGAAAACAAAAAAGATAAGGAAAAGGAGTATCAGTCAATTCTGGCCCACATCCTGCTTCTCCTCCACCTATCTAACGCTCACGAGCAGCAGAGAAAACAACCTGCTCACTTCACCATGGCCCATAATCCCGGCCCAGATACCGTTTTGTCACCCAATCCGTCGTCTTCCTCCTCTCGTCAAGCACCTCGCTGGAGGGGTCGACGATCGCCCGATGCTGCTCCGTCGTCACGACGCCACCACCGAGGTTTCCGCGAGGATATGGATGACACGACGATGCTCTCATCCTCATCCTGGTCATTCCACACGTGCTCTCTCTCTGTCCTCCCGATTTCTTCCCATCTCAATGAAACCCTAACTTCGGGTCACCTCGATTGTCGCCGCTGTGAGCTTCCCCATGCTCCATTGATCAAACACACGGCCTCGCCTAGTTCCCTTGAACCTCCTGGTCCAAAGAATTAAAGAAGGGCGCCAGGAATCGACGCCAATGACTCCATCTCCCCGGAGCTCGATGACCACCGTCGTTACCATTACTGATGCTAGAGCCTTCCTCCGGCCTCGCCGAGCTTCCTATCGCAACGAGGGTAAGCTCCTGGTTCGAAAGAACCCTCTCCCGGTCCTCCTCATACTCTATACCGTCCTATCACCGAGCATCGTTGTGCCGGTTCCGCTATCATCGTCGCCAGTGAGGATCCAGGCCATCCCAAGACCCTGCGCCACCCTAGTTAAGTTGCCCTTGTTGATACGCTTCCGATCCGCGAATGTTTGCATCTGTGCGCGTGCCGTAGCGCCACCGCTGGATGGTCGCCGGCGTCGGCCACCGTCCACCGTGCCAGTCAGCGCGAGTCAAGCTTGGTGTGGGTCCCGTCGCTGAGGTGTCTTACCAACGTGGCCACGAGCCCACTTGTTCATCTCTCTGGCTAGGTTAGTTCAGGGTGTAAAAATATTACAGGTTTGTGCTGATGTCATCGTGGCATCACGCCTACCTCATCTTTTGACCGAGTCCACTTTTGACTAGTCCACTGCCTAGGTGTCATCCAACGTGGCCAGTACCCCACAGGTCAGTGACTAGGGTAGGTTAGGTCTAGGTAAGTAAAGTAATTTCCTATTTGTAATAATATCTAGAATTTAATTAGAAAATGATTTAATCTTGAAAATTTAATAACTTTTGTTTAATAATTCAGAAAAATATGTTTAATATATGAAAAAAATTAGAAAAATAAAATCTATAACTTAAAACTATTATCAAATATTATTATGCTAATTATTTAAATAAATATTATTTAATAAAGGTTTTATAAGTAATAAAACATAGATAATTCATATTTTAAATATTGATAAATATTAAAAATATAAATAAAGTACCAAAAATCCTAGAAAAATAAAAACAATACTTTAAAACTATAATCATACATTCTTACTTCACTTAATTAAATATTTATTGTTTATTAAGTATTTATAAAGTAATAAATCTTATAAAAATCATATCTTATTATTTATAAATCACAAAAATAAATGTAATATACCAAAAAAATCATAAAAATAATATCTACATATTAAAAATATAATATTCCACTTTTGAGTTAAATAAAAAGTTAAACACTTTCATAACTTGAATTTAAACCTATTTCTTGAATGAATAATTTATAAAAGGGCAAATAAAAATTGCTAATATTTCTAAAATTAGCCAATTGAGTCTAATAAATAGTACTAGTCTTCAATATTGATAATATGAAGTCAAAATGATTCAACACATTTTAAATGCTATTTTTTTGAATTATAATTCAACCATAAGTGTAGAATATTTCCAAAAAGAATCCTTATCAAATATAAAATCTTCAAGAATAATTTGTAATGAGATAAAACCTATTTCTTTACTTTAACTCCAAGTTATAAACAAACCAAAAAACTATATTGAATCCATAACTAGTTAACTAATATTACTTTCTTGTTTCCAAACCATAACCACTCATTTATAAAAGCATAAATGCTTCTATTCCCTTATAATGTTAGTAGACCACTACTCAAATATAAGTAATGCCATTATTAAATAATTTTAAGGTAATATTATAAGATGAGCAATACAATACCATAAGCATCACACCTTAAATCCATCTATGCCTTTAAAGTTAACTTTAGTCTACAAAACTTTAGATATAATGTTAAAGACTACATTACATGCTTTATAGTTAACTTTGGTCTGTTATAGTTAAGTCATAAAACATCTCAAGTACGAACTATTCAAGTAAACACAAACAACATCGACCACCGCTGACTAACCACAAGAGTTGTTTAGACCTTAGAAAAGGAATATTTTCTTCAAAAGTTATTAGTTTTGCCACTTCAATCAACAAACATTGTAATAATATTTCCCAACTCTTAACAAATTAAATTCAATAACTCTCATCATAATCATCTGATGACAATTAATCATAACCACATTACTTTATACTTTACTTGTTTACTTAGGATCAATAACACTTAAGTTCTTTATAAGTGACCTTACTTGTAAAGTAAAGTTTGAAGATAAACAATTAAAGTGTAAACAATCTTGAACAACATTCCATATGTGTATATTTTATTGTTGTATAAATATGTGTTGTTCACACACACTCACAAGCCCTAATAAGAAGCACAAGTGTGAAACTTATCTAAAAGGATAACACATTCTAAAGAAACCAATTCCAGTTTCCAAACCCTAGAACAACATTATTCCCGAGATTCGCATTTATAAAGTGCATTACATTACTTATGCATAAAAGCATCTTGCTTCTTTAAACATTAGTCCTTACCGGACCAATGATGCTAATTTCATATATTGGATCTTTTATATCGTCTCGAAGACCGTGAGTGCATAATGTTGCAATCACAAAAGGCAAGTTCACACTTGCTCATGTCCTTTGATTATTTTCTGTAAAGTATTTTGCAAATCTAATATTGTCATCACCTGCATTTGAAAAAGTTCAGAAAACACTATTTTCATAATAATACGATTATAGGTTATTTACCATGAGGTAATAACCTACTATGAAAGTTCCGGTGGTAAAGGAACATATTATCTAGGAATTAACAACCAATGTCGCCAGTGATTCTTGCGCAGTATATCACGCGTTAACCATGAGATTTGGAATGGGATGGAGAAGTCAGTTGTATCCTTTTCCTCTCGTATGGAGGCAAGACGACCTTAACGTGACATTGTGATTCCTCGTGCGGATCCAACATATGGGTGGGCACCCTTACGCCCCACACTTTTGGTGTCTAGATTATCTATGGATGGTGCTTAGTTGATGGAACATTTAATATGGTACTTGCGAGGGCAGCACTAGGTCATAGAGTCTTTGGGAACTCATCATGGTTATAGCCTTCCCGAAAGGGGACTAACGGAGGTGAGCCGACCCCGAAGGATCGTGCAGACATATGAGGTCGCGAAGAGGGCAGTGATTGGCTTGGATCTTAGGCTGGGCCTCATACCAAGGAAGTATGAACGGGTTGGCCGCTCGGATGTGCAACAAAGCTAAGATCTCTCATGGGTAAAGTAACGCACCTCTGCAGAGTGTAAGAACTGTAACTTGTTACTCCCTGTTCCAGGAAGGAGATGCAAACTCTGCGGGAAAGGAACTCCATGAAAGTTCTGGTAAACCCGTGAAGGCTGACGGACATAGCTTTTCAGAATAAAAGCAACCTTTGAAGAAATGTTTATGAGAACTTGCATTGCCTACGACCTACGGTCTGTGGCTATAGATATAGTGCATCAAACACTCCTTTTCTAGTGAACTTGTTGAGTACGCTCGTACTCAACGTATCTTCTTAACCCTTGCTAGATTCTGAAGCCATTAAGACGACGTCCACATCAAGCTATGCTCTAGGAATCATCATCAAAAGCTAAAGCTCTTCAATGTAGTCAGGAAGGTCAACATATACACCGACTCAAGTGAAGACGAAGTTACTGATTAGATAGGAAGATAATCTCTAGCAATAGAACCTATTTCTGTAGTGTATTGCGGTAGCAGCAATATCCGACCATTAGTTAAAATACTAGTCTTAATAGTATGATAGTTTCTAAGTTGTTTATTTCCGATTCTTCTTTGTAAGAAGTTTATTTCTATCTCTTTAACCTAGAGTGTTCTCTGGATCTTATGTAAAGAGTTGAGTTGTAACCTATAGTCATGTCTTGGACCTGCTGTGTTTCTGTTGTGCCATTCCGAGGGATGTAATACTAGTGAACGGTGTTTTATTGGTGTTATGTCCACGACTATAGTATACTACATCATGCAGTGGTATGCTGGGTCACCACAAGGCACTGAGCCCTGACAGATCTTATTCGATTACATGATAGAACTCATCCAATCCCTACCATCCCCAAGCCTACAGTGGGGGATTACTCACTCATGGATGAGGGAAACATCTGTGGTTGATGGAGATGCGTTGGTGATGATGATGGCGATGATCCTCTCCAAATTCCCCGTCCCGGCAGGGTGCCAAAACAGAGTTTCTGGATCCGAATCTTGGTTTCTGGTGACGGTGGTGGAGCGGAACTCTTTCTCGAAAACTATCGAACCCCCCTCGGTTTTTAGGTCGAAAGGCAACTTATAGGCGCAGAGGGGGGCCGAGGAGGTGCCTGGGGTGCCGCACCCCCTCCAGGCGTGGGGTCAGGTGGGCCCGCGCCTGGGGTGGGTCTGGCCCCCCAGGCCTCCCCTTTGTCTCCCCTTCTGGCTCCGTGGATCTTCTGGTGAAAAATAGTTTTTGGCATATTTTCCCGGATTTTTCCTGATAGTTGATTTTCTGCACAAAACAAGACACCAAGGTAATTCTTATGAAAATAGCGTCAGTCCGTGTTAGTTGTATCCAAATCACATAAGTTTAGATAAGAAACAATAGCAAAGTGTTCGAGAAAGTAGATACGTTTTGGATGTATCAATACTCACCACAAAAGTTGATGATTATGGTAGCTTAATGTGTTGGTGGTGTTGCTGGCCTGATCCTGTCCCTCACCTCCTGGTGTTGTTCTTGTTTCCCCTGATTCATGTGCTTGGCCTTGATCAACCCTGCCCCTCCTAGCTCATGTGAGCTTGGCCTTTCTGTCCACCTGATTCTTCCCCTCCTTATGTCACCATCTGGTGATGTTTGGATTGATCTGGTGTGAGGTTTTGTTGGCTGGTGGCTTGCTTGGCTTTGCTAAGCTAGTTGATCTTGTGTGGTGTGAGAATGCAGATATGCACTAGTGTTTGCCCACGGCTGTGCTTGGTCCTTTTACTTGATTGAGCTGTTCTGGCTATGTCGACAGCACACCCATGCAGTTTGGTGATTGAGCTACTTGTGTGTCTGCTACATGGTTGTGGATGAGATCAGTGAGGTGTTTTACCTTTTGATCTTTTTACTATTAACCTGCCTGGTGAAACTTGCCCCTTTACTTGCTGTGATCATTTGACTTATGGCTTATTTGTTATGAAGGATTGAATTCTTTCATATTGGTGAAACTTGCCCCTAAAAGATTACTCAATGATGTAAGCTTGAGTAGTGCAAATCACTGCTCTCTACTAAGAGTAAAATCAATACTTTAACTTTCATTTCCATTTTGTTTGTTCTTCGTTTTGCAGGTACAAGATTTGAAGATTCAAGATTAGTATAGGTTTACTTTTAGACAGATTAATTCCTTTGTAATTTTTTATTTCATTCTTTTGTAAGAAATGTGTAATAGTTTATTGATAGAGATCTATTCCTCTTTTTGTAATTTCACTTCTATAAAGATTCTTTATTGTCTTAATGAGTTACTTTTTGTAACTTATTTATGGAATAAAGATATGGAATAAATATGCATTTGCTTAATTGTATTTCTTATTTAGAGTTTCTATTACTATATATTATTTCTTGATTAAATAATATTACCAAATCATAATTCTTATCTTTTAAAATATAAACTCAAATTTCAAGTTTGAATTCAAATTCTTTCCCCCAAAACACACTAATTCATAAAGATCATGTCAAAATTTATAACGATCACTCTCCAGAGCTATCCCTACACTTAGAGAGTGAAAGAAACTCTGATCACTTTAAGTTTTTATTTGGAGAAAAATTTACCCACATTTTACAGATGAATGCTTGCATATGCACAAATTTTACAAATGAACTCTGGTTCCTAAATGCTAGGACGTTACATATGCTCTCTTAATGGTGCCTAAACGTAGAAGGTGGAGACTCAATATAATGGTGGAAGAAAGGCCCTTCATAAAGAAAATAGGGATTTCAAGTTTCAAAAAGAGCTTCCAAAAATTATGGTACTTGTTAGCTTTCAGCCTTCATTGCCCCTATCATAAGCATCTTGAAGTGATTAAGGTTAAAATGAACAAAGATGGAGTATATGCTTGACAAAGTATAAGTTGGCAATCTCAAGTCCCTTGAATACGAGGGCCACACCTCATGCAACTCAACTTCAGTCACCTGTAAGTTCTTGTCATAGTAAGTACATGCGTTTCATAGAGAACCGCCAACGGGGTACCCCTTGAACATGGTACATGAGCTATCCCATAACCAAAATGACAAGGAATGCAGACAATGAGCATCTCAACGATCTTTTTATTTACTATGTGCATAACTTTTTACTGAGGATGCTTCATAGATAGCTCATTATGGTGATGCTGCAAGTTTCCACCATGATTAGGCATGGCTTAGGCTAGCGGCCTAGGCGTTTCTCTAACACAAAATACACAACTCCATGGACTTACAAGTTCCCTCTTTATTTCACACCGGTGACATCCATAGACAAAAGAGCATGATATCAACCATGTACAAAGTACAAGTGCAATGTTGAAAACGTTCCCCGTGACAGCATGATTCTGCTAATTCGAACGTATAAGTGCAAGCATATACAACATAGATGACAAAATGGTTCAAGTTTATTAGGGGCAAAGAATACAAAGTGTGCCATCAAGTTTGTGAGGGCTTTAATCACTAAGTTTTCACATAACAAAATACTTTTAAATTGGAAGATAGCTGAAAACAAGAATATACTTGGAATGGTGTAACACACCATGCATAGGAGTTTATAGTGGATAGTTTGGAATAACTTGGTTTCTTGGTAGTTGGAATCATGAGTAGAGCTTACTCATACAAGTGAAGGCTAGCAAAATACTGGGAGCAACCAACTAAGAGAGCAATAATGGCCATAATCATGTAGAGCAACAAAATATTACTAATTAAAGCATAGAGTGGTACTACAAGTCAAGGACTAAATGATCATAGAGGCTATGGTGACTTGTTCATAGTCATAACATGGTGTGAGCATGTGCCAAGTCAACCCAAACAAAGCACCAAAGGAGAATACCACGATACTATGCTTTTGTATGCTAAAACAACACATAATTCTTTCAAGGCACACTAAGCAATCCCAATTGTTTGGAATAAGACATGCCACAGCAATAATCACTAAGCATAAGGTCAAAACAACACCTAGCATGTCATGCTAAAGTCTAAGTCACAGTCAATGCAAATTCATCTTGCACTTTCAAGCAGGAACTTCCTACTCCTGTCCAACACCAAGCAACTTATTTGAAACAACACAGCGAGAACGGGGGACCAAACTAATTTATTTAAGCAAACTAACCAAACTAAGCAAACCAAATGAAAACTAAGACGCTCCAAAAACAACACAACAGTACATGAAACAATAAAAACGAAGTGTCTAGACAGACCTGAGCTTTTTATTGATGAAGAAGGGGATGCCTTGGGCATCCCCAAGCTTTGACGCTTGTACCTCTTGGATATTTCTTGGGGTGTCACCGGGGTGGCATCCCCAAGCTTGAGATTTTTTCCATTCTTCATCTGATTACATCATTCTCTCTCTACACCTGAATTTGTCTTTCATACAAAACTTCACACAATCTTCATTAGCAACATTAGTGTATTCAAAAGATAATAGACCTTTAGGCTAAGCTTTGGAACAGCAAAAAAAATCACTAAAAACACAAGCTACTTTAGCAACTCCTTCAAAAAGCTTAATTCCCTAAAAGAGAACTCAAAAAGGAATCAATAAGAAGAAAATGCAAATAATGACAGAAATCTGTCAAAACAGACCAGCAGGTAGAAACCGATTTTTTCGAAAATATTCTGTTGCTCAAATCAAAAGGTGCTAAACTAACAAAAGTTATATAATATACTGGGGGATTTATTCATAAATTTTCAGCTCAATCCGACTTACAGAGACTCCTCACGAATTTTATGGTGGAGGACAGAAATCTATTTCGGGACAGCAACTCCCCAAATCTTACTTTCCTCTCATTAAAGGTCATTGTTGGCACAAAAAGCAAACAAAGAAGGACAAGTAGAGGTAATTACTGAAGTAATAACTTCCAAGACTCAAGTAAACTCTTGGGTTATCTCCCAACAAGTACTTTTCTTTAACGCTTTTAAGTTAGGCTTGATAGTTTGAGAAGATGCTCACATAAGAAATATGAATTGAAGTAAAAGAGAGCATCAAGAAGCAAATTCAAAACATATTTAAGTCTAACCCTCTTCCTATGCATCGGAATCTTGTACACAAATAAATTCACAAAGAACAAAGTGACAAGCATAGGAAGATAAAACAAGAGTAACTTCAAAACATTCAGCACATAGAGAGGTGTTTCAGTACCATGAAAAATTCTACAACCATACTTTCCTCTCTCATAATAATTTTCAGTAGCCTCATGAATAAACTCAACAATATAGCTATCACATAAAACATGCTTTTCATGATCTACAAACACATAATTTCTATCAAGCTAAAAAAATAGTGGGATTAAAACCTTCATAGGTTTTACCCAAAGTAGGTATTTCAAAAGAATCCACAGGAACATAGCATTCATCCTCCTTTGATAAGCATGGGGGACAATAAAATAATGTAAGAGGTAAAGAGTTACTCTCGTTAGGGTAGACATGGGTAGATCCATTCTTCCTCCCTTTGTTCATCACTCTTCTCCTCTTTTTCGTCTAATGAGCTTCCAGTTTCAGCAATTTCTTCTTCCATAGGCTCCTGCAAAACATTAGTCTCTTCCATTTGTGGAAAGCATCTATTAAAATATTCAAGAATATAGCCATTTTAATTCTTGTAATTATCAAAGCAAAATTTAAGTATCTCATAAACCTCATATTCATAACATGCATCATCGGTATTTTCAAGCAAACAGACAAGTTCAAATGCACCCTTGAAGGCAATAAATTCTTCAATTTGTTCCACATCATAAAAGTCATAAATTCTTGTATCATAAGAGGATATGGTAACATTATCATTATACTCACATTGTAAAGGGAGGTGTTTATACCTCCTACAGCAACAAGCTTTATCAAAGCAATAAGTAACATTATAAGTAGAGCACACCTCTCTAGAATTAGTATTAAATTTATCAATTTGTTCCCATAGGTTTTTCCCTTTTTGTGACAAACGGTGTTCCTTATAAAAAATACTTTTGTTCTTCCGTGAACCTACCTTGCCAATAAGAAGTTGTTTCAAAGAAACCATCCATTGATAGAAAGCATGACCAAGCAAGGCAATAAAAGACCATCAACTAGAGTAGGAACTAATTTTTTTGTGTGTTTTATAAGAAAAGCAAACCAAACTAGACTGATTTTTTTGAGTTTTTGATAAAAAGAGGCAAACAAAACCAAGCAAAATAAACTAAGCAAACTAAAAACAAAGTAAAGAGAAAGGTTGAGGAGGACTCCCCTTGTGAAGACGTCCTTAGCCTCCCCGGCAACAACGCCAGAAAAGCTTGATGATGGCGCCCAGTACTGTCGTGGGACGCTTCGTTGGAAACCCCAAGAGCAAGGTATGATGAGCACAGAGCAAGTTTTCCCTCAGTAAGAAACCGAGGTTATCAAACCAGTAGGAGAAAGGAAACGTATCAAAGGTGTTGCAAGCAACGTGGAAACCTTCACAACACAAACTCAAGACTTTGCCCCAACGAATCAGTGAGGTTGTCAAGCTCACCGGTTTGCTGTAACAAAGGATTAAACGTATGGTGTGGAAGGTGATGGTTTGCAGCAAGTAAACAAGTAACAGTGGAAGATGTATCAAAGGTAAAGATTGGACCGGGGTCCATAGTTCACTAGAGGTGCTCTCCTTATATAAACAACATGGAATGAAGGGTAAATAAATTACAGCAGGGCAATTGACAGGAACTGAGCAAGGCATAACAATGCAATATTAGACAAAAAGATCCTATGAGATTCGATTGAGCAATACAACAATATACATAGACCGCCATCCAACTGCATCTATGACTAGAAGTCCACCTTCAGGTTATCATCTAAACCCCCTCCAGTATTAAGTTGCAAGCAACAGACAACTGCTTTAAGCAAAGTGTGTAAGATAAACAATCCACTTGTTCCATGAACAAGAGACCGTTGTTTTATCCCTAGTGGCAACAACACATCTACAACCGAAGAGATTTCTGTCACTTTCCTTGGAAACTAGAGGCATGAACCCACTATCGAGCATAAATACCCCATCTTGGAGTCACTAGCAACTACTTGGCCAAGATAGCTACTAACAATGGAGAGCATGCAAGATCACAAACAACACAGACATGATATAATCAAATAGACAAAACCATTAATAATTCTGACATAGTAATCTCAATATCCATCCGATCCCTGCAAACGCAACATGCACGATTACAAATAGATTGGATCTTGATCATGAACAGAGCTCACAAGATCTATACATGAAAGCACAAGGAGGAGATATAACCATCTAGCTACTACATGGACCCGTAGTCCAAGGTGGAACTACTCACACTTCATACCGGAGAAGAATACCTTCGGGATGATCTCCCTTCCGGCAGGGTGTCGGGAAGAACTTCAGATCCCCCCAATCTAGGGACGATGGTGGCGGCGTCGACAGAAGGTTTCATGGAGTTTTGATCGGGTGCCTAGGGTTTCTGCATCGGGGGCTTCTTATAGGAGAAGAGGCGAGGCTGGGAGGCGGACAGAGGGACCACACCCTACCCAGGCGCGGGGTGGGCCCACCCGCGCCTAGGGGGGTGTGGCGGCCCTGGCTCGCCTCTTCGTCTCTCCTCTAGACTTCGTGTCGCCCATGGTAATATTGACTTTGGCTTTTGTCCCGTCCAATTCCGAGAATATTGATTTTCTGCCTTTCAGGAACCAAAAACAGAAGAAAACAGACAACTGGCACTGTGGCAACTTGTTAATAGGTTAGTTCCAGAAAAGATATAAAAACACCTCAAAGTGTAGACAAAGCAAAGCAAAGTAGATACTAAACAAGCATGGAGCATCAAGAGTTATAGATACGTTTCCGACGTATCAAATTTCACAACTATCAACTCCCCCAAGCTTAGATGTTGCTTGCCCTCTAGTGACAAGGAAAAAAGAAAGGATAGCGGATATTCGAAACCAAAATAAAAGAACTTACAAGCTTGAATTGGTGACAAATTCTTTTCTTCACATTTCCTGCAATCTTAAACACGATCATACAAATATTCACAAGATTGCATTGAGTTCACTTCCTAACCATGTATATCTTGCTAGCAAATAAACTATATGCATGAGCGAGTGTTGAAAGTTTAGCTAGGAAAAGTGAAACAAATCTTTTTGGCTTCTCTCTTGTTGAGAGATAAAAACTTTTTGCTCTTGTTCCTTTAATTAATTAAGAGTACTCAAATTTGCACCAAGAACTTTTAATTTAAAAACAACTCATCTACTCCCACGTCAAAATTTCAAGACTCTCAAAGCACCTTTTTCCTTCTCTTGTTTTTCAAACACTTCAACTCTTTTCATAGAGAAATCATGCTCCTATTTTTAACATGTTAATTGGAATTGTGTTGCGCACTCGTGACCATGCCAGTAGATAGCTGTTGAGCAATAGTGGGTCAGAGGAGTACTAAAACTTCACTTGGAACGTAAAACCACAAGAAGACTCAAATTTTTACACGTCATAGCATTGCAGCTACAGACGTTTACATAACTCAATAGTCGAAATCAAGTGGTTTTCCACATTTAGATCGTCCATTTTCCAGCAGAGTTAATAATTCCTCATGGAATACTACAATATTTGTAGTGACACACTTAAATCAATATCCTACTGTAATTATTAGAAAAAGCAGTGGCATAATCTCTACTACTTCGAAGTATCCATTTTATCAGACAATTTCATTCAAGGGTGCTATCGAGTCTATTTACATTAAACTCAATGGGGTTGAGTAGTTTCTAAAATCAAATCTTTTGGGCTAAACATGGACTCAAGTCATCTCTTGGATGTTTTTTCTTGTTGTAAAAATATCGGAAATATTTTAACAAGGTTCATTGCTCAATGTTTCAAAGCTAAAAGTGGACACTAGCAAGAGAATATAATTTATAAGATAATAAGCTAGATGGGGAGTGACTCAAGTGCAAGCGAGTAAATAATTATAGGATCAATTTAAAATTGCAAGAGAGGTGATGAAAGGAATGTGATACCTCCTCTTGCTTGCTTCGTTCTCGTACTTGAGTCGAATCCTCTCTATATATCCTCCCCATGCAGTTACTCACTGTGGTTCTTTCTGGTGGTGGTTTTTTTTGGCTTAGCTGATGAATGGAGAGCTATGACCAGAGGTACAGTGGGAAATGGTTTCAGTTTGTTGTTCTGAAGTGACATGTGGAATAGTACATTATTATCTGCCAAGTTTTCCAGACTTTTCTCATATGCTAGGGACAAATTGGCATCAGTCCAAGATATATGCTCCTTGCAAAATTTATATGAGGCTTTTCACCTACCTCTATCTGTAGAGGCTTTTGCAGAATATAATCAGTTTAGGGTATATTTGGATGGGATTGTCCTCAATTACAATGCTGATAAATGGACATGTCAATTAAACAATGGTGTCTATGGTGCTAAAATTTACTATAATCAGTGGTTCTCGGTTAGGCCGAATGATCAACTCTCAATGAAAATTTGGAAAAGTAAGTGTATGTCTAAGCACAAATTCTTTGCCTAGTTGATTGTGCATGACAGAATAAACATAAAGGATATGTTACAGAGAAGAAACTGGAAGGTTTTAGACACTGATGAATGTGAGCTATGTACAACATGTGTGAGGGAAGACTAGAAGCATGTGTTTTGTACATGCTCTTTTAGCACTAGAATTTGGAATTATCTGCAGATCCATTAGAGGAATACTGCAACTTTAGACTGCTTCACTTTTGCTGCAAAATCGTTCTGAGGACCATGTTTCACAGAAATAACTGTTCTGGCATTATGGAATATATGGAAGCAAAGGAATGGATGGATTTTCAAGAACATAAGACCAACTTTTAGAGGTTGGAGAGATGGATTCTTTTATGATGCCAATTTGCTAAAACATAGACTTAAGTTTTCTCTTAAGGACTCCCTGTCATCCTGGCTTGACAGTTTGCCCTGAACCTTATAGTTATTCCTATACATAGTTTTCTGTTTACCTTCCTTTGTTTGTAAGTTGGAATGTACTTTGTTTCTCTTTGATCTTTAATAAAGGGTTGTGGGGGTCTCCCCTGAAATAGAAAAGTTCAAAGAAAATGTTTTGTCTTGGTGATTTGGGTCTTGGAGCATCGACATTGGAAAGTAGGGGTTACAGTACAGGAGGATTCCAGAGTTCAAACTTGTAGGGTGAAAATCCAAGGTATGGCCTTAATTGGTTGTGTGTGGCAATGGCCTTGTTGAAGGCATTGTTTTGTGAGCGCGAACTTTCTTCGGGGTAAAAACCCATGATCATTGATCAGGGCGATGACGGTGCTTGTGCACTGTTTCCTTCTTGGAGGCATCGCTTTTGGAGAGGATGGATTTCTGGCGTTGTCTTGGTGGTGTTTGGTTTGCTGTTCTAAGGCATAGATCGCTGTAGCAGGACTTTTCCTTTTTCAGTCATTCTTCTTATTTTTGGATGCGTGCATCCGTAATGCCAATAGGATATTGCGTTGTTCCAGAGGCTGAATGTAACTGGTATCTTGTGATATTAATATATGCTCCTTTCCAAAAAAATAAGACCAGAGATGATGACATCAAGGAGTCATTAGAGAAGTGATGAATGCTCGCAAAGAGATGAATGAGAGAAGAGAGGCCATGAAGATGAAGGAACTAGAAGAGCAAAGGGATGTGAATCAATGGAAGATGGCTATGGAGAAGAGGAGGATGCTTGCTGAGGAGAGGAGGAGGGCGGCAACTGAGGAGCTCAAGGCGGCCATGGTGGAGAGGAATTTTGCTATGGAGGGACAAGCCTGAGTTATGGAGAAAGAGCAAAAGTTAATGTCCATGGGCTTTAGTGGAATGGACAAGAAGCAAAAGGCGTATGTGGAGCTTTGTCGCGATCAAGTGTTGGCAAAGAAACAAATGATGACAACATTTGGAGGAGGGTTTATGAATGCAATGGGAGCTGGCTACATGAGTGGCATGAACAATGTAATGGGAGGCATGGGGGTGGCTTCATGGGCGCCATGAACAACGCTATGTGAGGAGGCATGGGAGGTTTTCGCGGATGATCCATGGGTGCTATAGGTGGTGGCATGGGCGGCGGCTTGGGTGGAGGCATGGGAGGTGGCTCGCGGAGTATTCTTTCATTACTTTATTGAAGTATCACAAATTACTTAATTGTAATTTATTTATTGTAATATTAAATTTTGTATACTTAAAAATTCAATTAACCTTTTCTTTAATCACCTTAAATATTCATCAATACAATGTGAATTTCTTAAACTCATTTGAATTCAAATCAAGTTTAAATTATTTCCGCCTAAACACAAGAAATGCCTAGAGGTTATGTCAGAATCCATAACACTTACTTAGATGATCTAAAACCTAATCCATCAAAGTAATAGAAACTCTGATCCCTCTAGCTTTTAGTTTTGCGAAAAAATTACTCCGTTTTTTTCACTTGAATGCTTGCAGATGCACAAAATCCTAATTCTATCATTCGTTTGATCCTAAACGCTGGAATGTTACACTATATTAATCCGTTCGTGGTGTTAAACATGTATTGACAAAAGCCATATTAAAAGACAAAAACTAGTCGTTACATAAGGGAATGATCCCAGTCATGGCTATAAACCACATGGTCGTGTTAAACCATGGATGAGACCCCTAACTTTTGCTGGCTATAAACCACATGGTCGTGTTAAACCATGGATGAGACCCTAGATAAGCTGGGTTAAATTATCTATGGATGGCTCTTATCATTATGTTCATTAGTTAGCTAGCACGGGTGCAATCCTACGAGATAAGAAGGGATGAAGGATTTTCTCCTCCTATCGCTTCTTAAAGTTTTTTTTTTGAAACGAGGCAAAGAAGCTTTTGTCTTATATTGATAAAGGAGGAGCAAACAAGAGTTTGCCGAAGCCATCAAAAAAGAAAAGGGATAGACAAAATCCCTAAGAAAGTCATATTACAAGCTCCGCGAGATTCTTAGCGCCGGCTAAAATCCAATCCTTTCCTTCCTCCCCGATCTTGTGCATGACGACCGAAGGTAAGGAGGATTTGTTGTTGAAGACTCTCTCGTTCCTTTGCTTCCATATCTCCCAGGTGATGAGCATAATGGCAGTCCGAAGGCCTTTTGGAGAAGAGGTGGGGGTCCTGGCGATGGCGTGCCAATATTCCAGCACTTTAGGTCTCCTAGAACCATGGCAGAGGGCAAGGTCTGGACAGGACAACCAAGAAGCAGCCGACCAGATCCTTCTAGAGAAACGACACTCAAAAAGGATATGGCGAGCCGTCTTGGGGGCGCACTTGCAAAGCTGACAGGAGGGTTGATGTGGCCAGCCGTGTTTCGCCAGACGATCAGCAGTCCAGAGACGATTCTGAACGGCGAGCCAAGAAAAGAAGCGACATTTTGGGGAAGCCCGGGCTTTCCAAACATTCTGCTCGAAGGAGCAAGGCAGAGTAGTTAGGAACTGGTCCCTGTAACCGGAACTGGCCAAGTAGCAACCATTTGAAGACATGGTCCAAAGAATGGAGTCCGAGGTGCCAGGGTATAGATTGACCTCCGGAAGAAGATCCCAAAGGCGGACATATTGTTCCATGTGCTCGACCATAAAAGAATCCACGTTAATGCCCGCAACCCAGTTCAGACCCTCAAGCGCATCCCGAACCGTTCGGTTTTTTCTTCTAGAAACTTTAAAGATTAGGGGGGAGACATCTTTTGGGGGAGAACCCTCAAGCCAGGAAGAAAACCAGAATGAGGCCTTAACACCATCCCCAACAGTGACTCGGGTAGCAGCATTGAAAAGTTCCCTGTCGAAGGCATCGTTAGGTGTTTCAGAACCCACCCAAGGCTTCTCCGGCGCCGTCCAGATTTGTTAGGTTTCAAAACCCACCCACCCAAGGCTAACTCAGCAAGAGCAGAACACAGTATCAAGACTTGTTAGGTCCAGGGCCTGAAATCAGTCTTTTTTTCTTATATACCCGCAAAAAGAAAAAACTCGCAGGCCCAAAGCTCTAGCTTGAGCCGAAAGCGTTGCCTCGTCCACTCGTCCCAACATGCACGGCCCATCACTAGAATTCTCAACGCTGCCGTGTTTTTCTGGGAAATTGTCAGAAGGCCCACGTTTTGTAGAAATCGAAAGTGAAGGGCCTAGGCCTGCCGTGCTCCGTGTGTGCGGTAGCATTTTCTTTTTTCGCGAAAAAGAAAATATGATAGCCGTTCCGTTGCTGCCCTACGACAAACTGAAACCTCTGATGCGGGCGCTGTACTACTCCGGAATCACAGGGAGAGGAGAGGCGCTAGCGCTAGGATGGGAAGCATATGCATTGCCCTGTTGCTCTGCCGCGGAAGCCAGGGAGGCCGCCAGGCGAGGAGGACAGCAGGGGCCGATCCGTGCGGCGGCGCACGCGTCAGGCATTTGGCGCCCGGTGAAACAGAAGCGTGGTCGCGTGTGGAGGCAAACCTCGCCCCGTGCAGTGTAGCACGCGCGCGGCAAGTTTCAGAAACGCCTTGCCGGACCGCGGACCACGGCGGCAGCAAGTTTTTCGTGGTGAATGGGCGCGATAGGGCATGCCGCGGCCGTGCGGAGAACATGCCGATCGCGTAGAGCACGGCAGCCTTATTCCGCGAGGTTGGTACAGAGACGGCTCGGTAACTTGGACCGGACACGGTGCACACAGCACACGGTACCCTATGGGTACCTTTTTTGTGTGACGGTGTGAGTGTGCCACGGAGAAGACGGGGTGGTTGGAACCATGGAACCATGGCGAATGCGAGTATACATACAAACACAAAAGTCCCGGCAGAGCAGGACGGTCGGGTACGTGCGATTTAATGGCGGCCGGCGACGCGAACGGACGGCTCTGCACGGCACGGCGACGAACGCACGTTCAAACTGCCTACGACGACGGGCCGGTGCACCGTACGTTATCTTGTGCAAGACACCTCTCGAGGAAGCCGGGACGTGCTGGAACTCTCCTTCTCGTGGTCCCTTTCCTGCCCCAGGAAAGCGCACACGACAAGAACAAAAGACCCGCCGAAACTCGCTGAACTCGGGTCTCCACTCTGCCACCCACGAACAACACAGCGTTTCAGTTTTCACGGAACAGGACGACGGCGACAGAGCTTCGAGACCATCCGCCGATCGACCCCGGAGGAAAACGTCGCGCCAAAAGACAACTCTGCTGACGGTTCAACTGGTGGCCAGACGAAACAAGCCAATTCAAAGAACGGCAGCCCGGCACAAGGATCATAAAGGTGGGCAATGGAACAGATGGCCTACCACGCCAGCAATCTCGGATGAACGAAGAAGAGCGAACCTAATTGCGATTGGATTAAGCCAGAGACGGCGACCTCGAGCAACTTTCTACAAAAAGCATGCAAGTAGAATACGATGCTCAGCAGTCAGCAGCACACAGAGCAGAGCTAGTAGGACATCACCATCGCTCATCAATCATCATCCACGAACCACGATCACATTATCTAAAATCATCATCCACGATCACACATTATCTAAAGAGACTAAACCAGCGATACCACTGCCGTCACGGCCCCCTGGATTCTTCCAGTACAGTACCTTATTCAGTTCAGCTGTTCTGTCCAGGCCAAGCGCAATACAGACGAAGTCCCAATACAGAGCTCATTTTATCACATCAGGGCATGGTAGGGGGCGCCGCGCATGCTTCGGCTAGATCTGGGCCCCAAGATCCATAGGCTTGGCCTCCTCCGGCGCGGGCTCCTCGACGGTCTCGTTCAGTTCCGCAGGCTTGTCCTCCGACTCCGACTCCGACGACGACGACCCTTCCCCGACGGTCTCGTCGAGCCCCATAGGCTTGGACACCGACGACCCGGCCTCGAAGACCTTGGCGATGCGCTCGATGGGGATGGCCGGGAGGTACCGGGATCCGGGGAGCCCGTGCTGGGCCGCGTAGACGATCACCTTGTTGTACTTCTCGCACCAGTAGGCGGCGGTGGGCACGGCGATCTGCGCCACCTGCGGGAACAGCGGCAGCCTGTTGAGCGAGCGCCAGACGGAGACGGCCAGGTGCTCCGCCGCCGGCTCGTAGCGCACGTACAGGTCCTTGGCCGCCGGCTCGATCCTCCCGTACGCGTCTTTGGCCACCGGCTCCACCTTGCCGTACACGGCGCGGGCCGCGCCCGTCACGCCCGACCGCAGCGCCTCGTTGGCGATCTCCCTGGCCAGCTCCGGCGCGGCCTGCGCCACGAGGTACGCTTTGGCCGACGCCGACTTGACGGGCGACGGGAGGTGCCGGTCCAGCTCGTCCACCACGCCGTCCACCTGCGGCCATTGTCAGCGTGCGAGGCCGGTTAGAATAGCAACAACACGGCAGACGACACCATATATGCTTGGAATTCGATAGAAGAAAAGACAACTATGCTTGGAATTTAGTACTACAAGTAGCACTACGATTGTCACTAGAATGCTATAGCAAACAAAACTCAAATTCAACTCCTAGAGTGAACGAGCGTCGGCATGTGATCGCCACCACCTCGGACTCTCCGCCAGTGCTAGCAATGCGTCGGAACCAAAAGGAATCTCGAGAGCGGGACACGGGCAGATTCCACACGGGGAATTTCTCCACCACACAGCCCAGCCACCACCAAACTAGGCCCTACTACCCACAGAGGTCATGCACTGCTAAAACAGATCAGCGGCGCACCGGAGCGCCTTCCCGTGCGCAGCATGGCAACCCACTGAACTGGTGAGTGGTGAGCGAGACAACCGCTCTGCAGCGGCGCCGCGCGAAACGAGGGCGGCCGTACCCGCACCAACTGATTACTGATCGACCCTACAGCGCAGAAGGAAGGGGGTTCTCTTCGAGCGAGTCGTGCGGCGGCGTACCTTGCGGTCGAGGAAGGCGAGGAGGTCGAGGGGGAGGTCGCGGAAGCGGTCGAGGACGGGGCCGGCGGCGCCCCTGACGGCCGAGTCGACGGCGTCGACGCCGGGGCGGAGCGGGCCGGCGTGGTCCCTGGCGAGCGCGTAGAGCCCCGCGATGCACAGCGCCGCCTGCGCCGCCGCCACGTGCACGAACTCCAGCCGCCTCAGTCCCGGCCTCGCCTGCAAGCAAACCAACCCCAAACCAGAACGCCCCAAATTCCAGAACCAAATCAGCACGAACCGCGCACCAAATCGAGCCGAGAAGCAAGGGAGAGGGGTAGGGGAGGGGGACGATCGCTCCGCGCACTCACCTGCGTGCTGGGCTCCGCCATCTCTCGCGAATCGAACGGGGGTGGCTCCTAGCTCCTTCTAGAACCTGGTAGTCGTGGGGAGACGGAACTTTTTTCCCTTCGCTGAAACAAGGAACGAAATGGCAGGGGTCAGGGCCGGGGCCCTATATAGGGGGCGACGGGCGTCGCTGGGCCGTCCGATGGGGACGGCGTTTGATCACGGAGGGCAGAAGAGTCTGGACTCCGGACTCCGGAGCGGGGCCGGCACGGGACGTACTACGTCCCGGTTGGCGTGACGGGCACGTGGGTCAGTGGTTGGGTGCTGAGGGCCACGTCGCTACCGGTGGTATCTTCTTCTTTTCCCCTTCTTCGTCGTCGATCCGTGTGCGCCGTGAGGGGGGGAGATTAGATGATGATGATGATGATGGTGGTCCCGGTTTGGAGGATGGACGGCTGTGGTGGCCGGAGTCCGGCGCCGTGGAGCCCCGCTTATGTCACAGTGGTGGTGTGCACGTTAATGCTTCTGGAAGTGTCTGTTGGGGTTTGGTCGCCGATGATATGGGCCGTACATCATCAGCTTTGGCTTGCTTCACAAGTTCAAATTAAGGGCCTCTTTCGATAGTAGGATTTTTACGTATAAAATTTTTAGAGGATCTGAATCATAAGAAATTTTTTCTATGATAACCTTTTGGATTGTAGAATTGGGCCTAGCAAATTCACATGGAATCTATTCCGATGCCTCTATTCCATAGGAATCTCAACATGAGTTCTAACCTCAATTTTCATATTTTTCTCGAGAAGTCCAATGCACTTTCACTCTGTCTCTCAAATTTAGCTCACCAATCCTTCAAAAAAAATGCGTTCAATTCATGCCACCATCAAAGAAACTTCTTGGGGATTTCTATGTTTTGGTAGAAATACACTCACATGATACTCTAATCTACATTTTTTACTATTCCTATGTTTTTAAAATCTTATAATCTGATGAAGCCCTAAGCTCCAAATTAGAGCATCTTCATCGGCGCTCCCCAAATCGTAGCCGGCAGCATGGCCGACACAATGCTATGGGGAGCGATGGCAGACGGTACACGAGAATAGGGATGGGCCGCCTACACCAGCAAGCCCAATGCGGACGTACCTAATACAGATTCGATCAAAAATAGATAAATATTACATAGGAACTGAAGTGAACCTAAATCTAGTCAAGCATTTAGTTGTCGTCGTTGTCGTTGGTCTGGTCCTTGTCGGCCTCTCCCGTGTACTCCTCGTTGGAGGCGATCTCCACGATACTTGTGTTGTTTGCCTCCCTCATGAATGTGTTACAGCGTGTCACGTCAATGATATCGTAGATTTCATGACCAGGCATACACCATAAGCGTCGCTCCTCCTCGGCGTTGTGCAAATGCGGCGGGAACTCCCGCTGGTGTGTGAGGAACAAGCTAGGGCCATCCTCTGAACGTCTTGGCAAACACTCGTTATTGGACAAGTACCATGACATTGCCCTCTTCCACTCCTGTAGTTGGTGGTAGCGCTCCACGATCGTGATAGCCATCTTGTCCCACGCAATACCGGCATGACGGGCAACCCGCCGAAGCTGATGTCGAAGCCCGACGAAATCACGCGTGCGGCAACGGGAGGATGTCGTGGCAGGCGAACTCGCCGGCCTCGTACTAGTTCAGAGAGAATGTCCATGGCGAGCGGCGGGGGAAAGTGAGTGGAGGGAGGGCGCAAGTAGTGGGGAGATGAGCATCCACGTGCATTTTGTTGGAATTATGCCCTAGAGGCAATAATAAAGATGTTATTATTATAATTCTTGTTCATGATAAAGTTTATATTCCATGCTAGAATTGTATTAAGCGGAAACTTTTATACTTGTGTGGTTTGTGAACAACACCGTGTCGCTAGTATGCCTCTATGGACTAGCTCATTGATTAATGATGGTTAAGGTTTCCTAACCATAGACATGAGTTGTCGATTAATAATGAGATCATATCATTGGGAGAATGATATGATGGACATACCCAAACTAAGCGAAGCAATTAGATCGTGTCATCGTGTTCATCTTTGCGAAGCTTTTCTTATGTCAAATATTGTATTCCTTAGACCATGAGATAATGCAACTCCCTGGTATCGGATGAAATCTTTGAGGTCATCAAACGCCATCCTATGAGAGGGTGATCATAAAGGTGTCTCTCAGGTGATCAGAAAGTACCTGTTGGGTTGTATGTATCGAGATGGGATTTGTCCCTCCCAAGTCGGAGAGATATACTTCGGGCCCACTCGGTAATCGATATCAACACCGCTTGCAAGCATGTGGTTAAGGAGTTAATCACAAAGTGATATCGGATTACGGAATGAGTAAAGTACTTGCTGTGGACGAGATTGAACTAGGTATGACGGTACCGACGATCAAATCTTGGGCAAGTAAAATATCGCGAGACGAAGGGAATATAAATATGGGATTGATTGAATCCTGGCATCGTGGTTCATCCGATATGATCATCGATGAATGTGTGGGAGTCAATATGGGTTTCCAGACCCCGCTGTTGATTATTGATATAAGGTCATGTCTGCATGTTCTCGAACCCGAAGGGTCACACACTTAACATGTCTCGACGCTAGGATAGATTGGATAATTGGTTTATGAGTTTTTGTTCGGAGTTTCGGATGGGATCCGGGACATCACGAGAGGTTCCGAAATGGTCCGGAGAATAAGATTCATATAAGGCAATGCAGTTTTTGGAGTTCAGAATTGTTTCGGGTTAATCGGTATTGTACCGGAAGCTTCTAGAACCTTCCGGAGGGGGACCAACGTGGCCCCACCTGTAGGGAGGGGGCATGGGCCTATGAGGGAGTTCCCTGGCCGCATTGGGCCAGGGCCACAAGGCCCCATAGGGCCCAGCCGGCCAAACCTAGGGGAAACCCTAGGGGAGCTTCTAGAAGGAAGGGGGGAAACTTGCCCCCCACTCTTCCCTCCTTGGCCGCCGGCCTAGGCTTGGGGGAGGGGATAGGGTTGGTGACCACCCCTCTATATAAAGAGGGCTGGGGCGCACCCCCCCCACACCTCCTCCTCAAGCCCTAGCCGCCCTGCTGCCCTCCTCTCTCTCTTCCTCCCGACTGCACGTAGGCGAAGCCCTGCTGCAGAAGCTCTCCACCACTTGCACCGCGCCGTCATGTTGTAGATCAAATCCGTCTCTCCACCGTACTTGCTGGACCGAGGAAGGAGGAGACGTCGAGGTGCCGCACGTGTGCATCTCTCGGAGGCATCGCCACTTGCGGTGTTAGATCGGAGCGGATCGCGAGGAGGAGAAGCGAGTACGACTACATCACCCACGTTCCGACGAACGTTCCGCTGTGCGGATCTTCAAGGGTATGAAGATCTCATCTAATCCCTATCGTTGTTTGCATCTCCTAGATTAGATCTTGGCTTACCGTTCGCATCCGTAGAATTTTTTTGATTTACTATGCTGCGAAACCCTTCAGTGGTATCAGAGCTAGATCTATGCGTAGATGTGTTTCACGAGTAGAATGCAACATGGTTGTTGCGGGCGTTGATGTTTTCTGTTGCAAGCCTCTTGTTTGTGTTCTTCTTATGACGCGAGATAGTGAGATTGAAGCGGTCCAGACCAACCTTACGCGACGTCGTTCGCGAGACCGGCTCCGCACTTGACGTGTGGCTTGTTCCACACATGCGGCTGGTGGATGCCTGTTTCTCTCACTATAGTTGTCATGGGATCTACACCGGAGTTTGGCAACCATAATATCACCGTTGTGGCTTTCCGTAGGTAAGAATCGTTCTTAGCTTGCTACTCCCATAAGCCACGTAAAACATGCAACAACAAAGTAGAGGCATCTAACTTGTTTTTGCAGGGAGTGTTTTCTGTGATATGGTATGGCCCAAGATGTGATGTGTATGTTGAATGCAATGATCATGTTTTGTAATGTTTCACGACTTGCATGTCGATGAGTACACAACCGGCAGGAGCCATATGGTTGTCTTTATAATTGTGTATGACCTGTGAGTCAACTTCTTATACGCCATGTAATAGCTTTACTTTATCGCTAAGTAGTTAGCAATTGTTGTAGTTGCTATTCGTGGTGGAGGCAATCATGGTGGAGTGATGGAGATCATGCCGACACGCACAAGATGGAGATCATTGCGCGAAGATTGGCTATACCATGTCACATAAAGTTATATGCATGTGATGTTTATCCATTTATGTATCTTATTATGCTTAGATCGCGACGGTAGCATTATAAGATGATTCCTCACTTAAAGATCAAGATAAAACTGTGTTCTCCCCATGTATGCACCGTTGCGAAAGTTTGTCGTGTCCAAGCATCACGTGATGATCGGGTGCTATAGACTCTACGTTCACATACAATGGGTGCAAGCCAGTTTTGCACACGCGGAAATACTTGGGTCTAACTTGATGAGCCTAGCATGTACAGACATGGACTCGGAACACATGAACCGAAAGGTTAAGCATGAGTCATATGAATGATATGATCGACACTTTGTTGTCCACCATTGAAACCACATCTCTTCTCGTGAAGATCAGATTAGGTGTGGTGAATTTGGATCATGTTCACTAAACAACTTGAGGGATGTTGAATTTAGTGGGAGTTCATCTAGTAATTTGATTAAAAGTTGAACTAGTTATCATGAACATAGTCTAATTTGTACTTGCAAACATTGTAGATCAAATGGCTAAGTCCAACTTCAACTTCAACGTTTTTGCTGAGAAGGAAAAGCTTAGAAACAATGGGTCTAACTTCACCAACTGGTTCCGCAATCTGAGAATCATTCTCTCTGGCGGTCAAAAGGACTATGTCCTTGAGAAAGCGTTAGGTAACCCCCCTGCTGCAACTACGCTGGCTGATGAGAAAGCTGTCTATCAGTCGCGCAAAGATGATTATGGTGTGATTAAGAGCACCATGTTGTTTGCTATGGAATCGGACCTTCAAAATCGTTTTGAAGACTATTCCGGGCCCTTTGAGATTCTTGAGGAACTGAAAACTATGTTTCAGACTCAGGCCCGTTCTGAGAGATATGAGATCTCTGAGAAATTCTTTAACTGCAAGATGGAGGAAGGGAGTTTTGTTAGTGAGCACGCCATTAAGATGTCGGGCTACACTCAACGCCTTGAGAAACTGGACTGCAAGATTCCAGAGGAGCTCAAGATTGACAGGGTTCTGCAATCACTCCCTCCCAGCTACAAAAGTTTTGCAGTTACTCATAATCAGATTGGTTCCACTGATACGATCACCGAGCTCTTCGCAAAGCTGAAGGCTGCGGAGGTGGACATCAAAAAGGATAATCATGTGTTGATGGTCAACAAGCCCCCCACCTTCAAGAAAGGTAAGGGTGCAAAGAAGCCCTTCAAGAAAGGCGGCGGCAAGCGCGTTGCCCCTGCTGAGAAGAAGCTCAAGTCTGGACCCAAGCCGGACACTGAGTGCTTCTATTGCAAGGACAAGGGTCACTGGAAGCGCAACTGTCCGAAGTACTTAGCGGACGAGAAAGCTGGCACCACCAAAGGTATATTTGATATACATGTTATTGATGTTTTCCTTACTAGCCCTCGTTGTAGTGCCTGGGTATTTGATACTGGTTCAGTTGCTAATATTTGTAACTCGAAACAGGAGCTACGGAATAGACGGCGGCTTGCGAGGGATGAGGTGACGATGCGCGTTGGCAACGGATCAAGAGTTGATGTGATGGTCGTCGGCACGCTCTCCTTAGTTTTACCTTCGGGATTAGTTTTAAACCTTAATAAGTGTTATTATGTGCCTGCGTTGAGCATGGACATTATTTCTGGATCGTGTTTATTGCAAGACGGTTATTCATTTAAATCGGAGAATAATGGTTGTTCTATTTATATGAGTAACATCTTTTATGGTCATCCACCTGCTGTAAATGGTTTATTTCTTCTGAATCTCGAAAGGGATGAAACACACATCCATAACATTGAGGCTAAGAGATGCAAAGTAGATAGTGATAATACTACTTATTTGTGGCACTGTCGTCTAGGTCATATTGGTGTAAAGCGCATGAAGAAACTCCATTCTGATGGACTTTTGGAGTCTCTTGATTTTGAATCATTTGACACATGCGAACCATGCCTCATGGGCAAGATGATCAAAACCCCGTTCTCCGGAATGATGGAGTGAGCAACGGACTTGTTGGGAATCATACATACCGATGTATGCGGATCGATGAGTGTTTCAACGCGTGGTGGATATCGCTATTTTCTCACTTTTACCGATGACTTAAGTAGATATGGGTATATCTATTTAATGAAACATAAATCTAAAACATTTGAAAAGTTCAAAGAATTTCAGAATGAAGTGGAGAACCATCGTAACAGAAAAATTAAGTTTCTAGATCCGATCGTGGAGGTGAATATTTGAGTTATGATTTTCTCACGCATCTTAAAGCAAGCGGAATGGTTTCGCAACTCACGCCACCCGGAACACCACAGCGCAATGGTGTGTCTGAACGCCGGAATCGAACCCTATTAGATATGGTCCGATCAATGATGTCTCTTACTGATTTGCCGTTATCATTTTGGGGTTATGCATTAGAAACTGTTGCATTCACTTTAAATAGGGCACCATCTAAATCCGTTGAGACGACACCGTATGAACTGTGGTTTGGTGCTAAACCTAAGTTGTCGTTTCTTAAAGTTTGGGGATGCGAAGCTTACGTCAAGAAGTTGATGCCGGACAAGCTCGAACCCAAAGCGGAGAAATGCGTCTTCATAGGATACCCTAAGGAAACTATTGGGTATACCTTCTATCACAGAACCGAAGGCAAAGTGTTTGTCGCAAAGAACGGTTCCTTTCTTGAAAAGGAGTTTCTCTCGAAAGAAGTGTGTGGGAGGAAAGTAGAGCTAGACGAGGTTGTTGAACCTTCTCTTGAGTTGGAGAGTAGCACAGCACCTGAAATGGTTTCAGTGCCGTCTGCACCAACAATAGAGGAAGCTAATGACAAGGATCATGAAGCTTCGGACGATGCTGCTGCTGAACGTCGCAGGTCGACAATGTCGCGTGCCCCTCCTGAGTGGTACGGCAACCCTGTCTTAACTGTCTTGTTGGTAGAAGACAGTGAACCTACGAACTATGAGGAAGCGATGATGAGCCCAGACTCTGAGAAATGGCTGGAGGCCATGAAATCCGAATTGGGATCCATGAGCGAAAACCAAGTATGGACTTTGGTAGACCCTCCTAGCGACCAAAAGGCCGTTGAGTGCAAATGGATTTTCAAGAAGAACACGGATGCGGATGGTAATGTTACCGTCTATAAAGCACGGCTTGTCGCGAAAGGTTTTTGACAAGTTCAAGGTGTTGACTACGATGAGACCTTCTCTCCCGTAGCGATGTTTAAGTCCATTCGGATTTTATTAGCAATTGCTGCGTTTCATGATTATGAAATATGGCAGATGGATGTCAAGACTGCGTTCCTCAATGGCAACATTGATGAAGAGTTGTATATGATGCAACCCGAAGGTTTTGTCGATCCTAAGGATGCTGATAAAGTATGCAAACTTCAGCGTTCCATTTATGGACTGAAGAAAGCATCTCGGAGTTGGAACCTTCGTTTTGATCAAGTGATCAAGAGATTTGGATTTGTTCCAAATAGCTACAAAGCTTGTATCTACAAGAAAGTGAGTGGGAGCTCAGTGACATTTCTGGTACTATATGTGGATGACATATTGATTATTGGAATGACATTAACATGCTTAACGATGTGAAGAGTTATTTGAACAAATGTTTTTCAATGAAAGTCCTAGGTGAAGCTACTTATATATTGGGCATCAAAATCTATAGAGATAGACAAAGACGCCTGATAGCTTTAAGCCAGAGTACATACCTAGACAAAGTTCTGAAAAGGTTCAGAATGGATAAGGCAAAGAAAGGTTCAGTGTCTATGTTGTCAGGTAAGATATTGAGCAAGGCTCAGTGTCCAGCTACGGTAAATGATAGAGAAGCTATGAGCAAAGTGCCATATGCCTCGGCCATAGGTTCTATCATGTATGCCATGCTGTGTACTAGACCGGATGTGTCCAATGCTCTTAGTTTGACGAGCAGATACCAAAGTGATCCAGGAGTGGAACACTAGACAGCCGTGAAGAACATCCTAAAGTACCTAAATAGTACTAAAGAAATGTTCTTAGTCTATGGAGGTGATGAACAACTCGTCGTAAAGGGTTACGTCGACGCTAGTTTCGACACCGACAAGGATGATTCTAAATCTCAGACAGGATACGTTTATATTTTGAATGGAGGAGCTGTGAGCTGGAGAAGCTACAAGCAAAGCGTGATCGCGGGATCTACAGTAGAAGCGGAATACATGGCTGCTGCAGAAGCGTCAAGTGAAGGAGTTTGGATCAGAAACTTCATCACTGAGCTTGGTGTGGTGCCAAGTGCCTTGGACCCACTAGAGATATTGTGTGACAACACTGGCGCCATAGCACTCGCTAAGGAACCAAGATATCATCCAAAGACCAAGCATATCAACCGCAAGTTTCATATAATCCGAGATTATATAGCAGATGGAGATCTGAAGATTAGCAAAGTACATACAGATCTGAATGTCGCAGATCCATTGACTAAACCTCTTCCACGTGTAAAACATGATCAACACCTTAGTGCCATGGGTGTGAGATTGTGGCCAAATGTAAACTAGATTATTGACTCTAGTGCAAGTGGGAGACTGTTGGAATTATGCCCTAGAGGCAATAATAAAGATGTTATTTTATAATTCTTGTTCATGATAAAGTTTATATTCCATGCTAGAATTGTATTAAGCGGAAACTTTAATACTTGTGTGGTTTGTGAACAACACCGTGTCGCTAGTATGCCTCTATGGACTAGCTCATTGATTAATGATGGTTAAGGTTTCCTAACCATAGACATGAGTTGTCGATTAATAATGAGATCATATCATTGGGAGAATGATATGATGGACAGACCCAAACTAAGCGAAGCAATTAGATCGTGTCATCGTGTTCATCTTTGCGAAGCTTTTCTTATGTCAAATATTGTATTCCTTAGACCATGAGATAATGCAACTCCCTGGTATCGGATGAAAGCTTTGAGGTCATCAAACGTCATCCTATGAGAGGGTGATCATAAAGGTGTCTCTCAGGTGATCGGAAAGTACCTGTTTGGTTGTATGTATCGAGATGGGATTTGTCCCTCCCAAGTCGGAGAGATATACTTCGGGCCCACTCGGTAATCGATATCAACACCGCTTGCAAGCATGTGGTTAAGGAGTTAATCACAAAGTGATATCGGATTACGAAACGAGTAAAGTACTTGCTGTGAACGAGATTGAACTAGGTATGACGGTACCGACGATCAAATCTCGGGAGAGTAAAATATCGCTTGACGAAGGGAATACATATATGGGATTAATTGAATCCTGACATCGTGGTTCATCCGATATGATCATCGATGAATGTGTGGGAGTCAATATGGGTTTCTAGACCCCGTTGTTGATTATTGATATAAGATCATGTCTGCATGTTTTCGAACCCGAAGGGTCACGCACTTGACGTGTCTCGACGCTAGGATAGATTGGATAATTGGTTTATGAGTTTTTGTTCGGAGTCTCGGATGGGATCTGGGACATCACGAGAGGTTCCAGAATGGTCCGGAGAATAAGATTCATATAAGGCAATGCAGTTTTTGGAGTTCAGAATTGTTTCGGGTTAATCGGTATTGTACCGGAAGCTTCTAGAACCTTCCGGAGGGGGACCAACGTGGCCCCACCTGTAGGGAGGGGGCATGGGCCTATGAGGGAGTTCCCTGGCCGCATTGGGCCAGGGCCACAAGGCCCCATAGGGCCCAGCCGGCCAAACCTAGGGGAAACCCTAGGGGAGCTTCTAGAAGGAAGGGGGGAAACTTGCCCCCCACTCTTCCCTCCTTGGCCGCCGGCCTAGGCTTGGGGGAGGGGCTAGGGTTGGTGACCACCCCTCTATATAAAGAGGGCTGGGGCGCACCCCCCCACACCTCCTCCTCAAGCCCTAGCCGCCCTGCTGCCCTCCTCTCTCTCTTCCTCCCGACTGCACGTAGGCGAAGCCCTGCTGCAGAAGCTCTCCACCACTTGCACCACGCCGTCGTGTTGTAGATCAAATCCGTCTCTCCACCATACTTGCTGGACCGAGGAAGAAGGAGACGTCGAGGTGCCGCACGTGTGCATCTCTTGGAGGCATCGCCACTTGCGGTGTTAGATCGGAGCGGATCGCGAGGAGGAGAAGCGAGTACGACTACATCACCCACGTTCCGACGAACGTTCCGCTGTGCGAATCTTCAAGGGTATGAAGATCTCATCTAATCCCTCTCGTTGTTTGCATCTCCTAGATTAGATCTTGGCTTTCCCGTTCGCATCCGTAGAAATTTTTTGATTTACTATGCTGCGAAACCCTTCACATTTAGGTGGCCTCGTCATCAATTTTAGCGCAAACAACCAAGCGCCGCAGATGGTGGATTCAAATTGGTGGTTATTTCTATTTTGTCAACAACTTTGTGAAATGCAAATTTTAGTAAATGCAAGCATATTCAAACTACACGATTAGCTAGATCATCTAGTACATTCAAGTAGTCTCATACAACAATTTAAACTAATCATTTTATAATTTTTTATTCATCACATATTTGCTCGATCTTCTTCATCTTCTATTTGTTTGTATCACCTGTTTTGACAAGATCAAACAACATATACTCCAACCATTTTTTTCTTGTCTTTCATTGCTTTCTTTTTCCCATCCCATTTCTTCTTCTCCTTTAACACCTCATCTCTCTCCCTCTTCATCTTGTCCAATATGGTGTCCTCGTCCTCTCTCAACTTTGCCATGTTTTCCCGTAACACCTGCCTCTCACGGGTATCAAGAAACTTGTGTACATCTACCAATAAATTAGTGTTTTTAGCATTCGATTTGTTTTTCTCTTCAAACAAGTTCTTAACCAACTCACTATTTTGAATCTTCTCATACATGTCCCACAAAGTGGATAATACATTTTGTAGTATCGAAGTCCACTTAGCCCAACTCACAGAGCCACAGTTTATATCATCCTAAAAAATTTAGTGTGCAAAATTGAGAAACTTAGGACATTTCAATGTGCAAAATTGAGAAATCCTACCACGATACCTAAATTGTGTTGCGAGTAGGTGTAGAAGCGACGACTTGTATTCGTCCTCTCGAAATCCACGAATTTCTCTGACGGATGGTCATGGAGACGAAACAAATAGTTCGAAGTGACATTCTCTAGGTTCGTAATGTCGGTCCATGCAGGGGCGATGATGGTTTTAGGGGCATAGTCTACTTCAGATAACTATAATTTGACGAGCAAGCTAAGGAAAATGCACTACAAGAACATGGCATAATCTACTGTTAATATAAAATTGCTACATTGCACAAAGAAACGGTGAATGGGGAGAAGCACTCACATCGCTAAGCCATAAAGCACTGCTCGTCTCTCCGTCGTCCTAGCTAGGCATGTCGGGTGTCAGAGGCGGATGAGGAGTCGGAGAAGCTGATGGTGGCAGCGATAGAAGGTGTGGTGGTGGAGTGCAGACGGATCCTTGGTAGGGCGATATGCTGGAGGTTAGCATCGTCGGCTATGGCGATTCTGGTGGTAGGTGGTCGGGAAGGAGGCATGAGTAGGGATGCAACTACGTCGACGACAATGGCGATTCACGGGGTTGGGAGGTAGGTTTTGAGAGTTGGAGACGGTGAAGGGTCTATTTTGTTGGGCTTAAATCTAGCTTTTGAAGTTTGGCTTATAAGTCACAAAAGCATCGAAGTAGGTGCTTTTGGCTTTGGCTTTTAGCTTTTAACTAGACATAGTAGTATAATGATATAAGCAAAAAGCTAAAATGAAAAACACATAATTAGGTATTTTTGTGGCTTATAAGCCAAAAACAAAAGGCTATAAATAAGCACAACCAAACTTTTTTTTAACGGATTAGGCCTCGAAAGGCCTAGGAGTTTCATTCAAGCGGTGGGTGTACATATACAAAGAGGTCCAGAAAGAAATGAAAAATTACAACTTGATCCTCACATAATGCAAGAAACACCCTAACAAAGGTTGCTAAAAAGCAATCGAGACCAATCAAACCGCCGCCGACGAACAACGGCGAGGTAGCGCCACCTCTGCACCGGCGCGGGGACAAAACCACTTGGCTGGGCAAGGGACTTCGATGCTACTTCGTCGCTGGAGAAAATCCTCCCGAAGTGGATAGAAAAGCTCGGCCAAAGCATGATGCTGTGTAACATCCCAGGATTAGCACCTAGAATTATAGAGGACACAGGTTTGTGCATTGCATTTATGCATAAGAAAATCCGGGAAATTTTCATGCAAAACTAAAAGAGCTATAGAGGGATCGAGATCTCTCTTGTACTGATGGAAACTTCGGAGCAAGTGCGCTAGATTTCGACATGACCTTTATAGAATTCCTTGCTTAGGGGGGAAGTTGCTCAAGCATGTAATTGAATTTCAAATATGAAATTCAAATGAATTTATAAAATTCACAAATGGAAATTAGAAACACTTAATAACTTGAATTGAAGTGATTACAAAATAAAATGATATAAAAAGATTTCTTTATTAATATATATATACACATATTGTATTACATTGAGCTTTCACAATAAATGAATAAAAGTAAAGTATCAGGAATTACATTACTAAAATAAATAAAAGATCTCTTTATTACAACAAAATAAATATGACATTGTCTTTACAAAAGAATTGTAAAAGAAAAAGAAAATAAGTAAACTTTATTAAATAAGATACAAATCCTTACAAGTTTCAACTAACAAAGAAAAAATGAATTTCATTACATTAATAAAAGAATACAGTATTCTTTACAATATTTAAGAATCAAATAAAGTTGTAAAAGAATAAAAGAGAAACCCTAAACTATTTCCCTAGTTAGTCTTATATCTTCTATTCTTCAACTCTTCACATTCTTTACTCCTGTAAAACAAACAAGAAAGAAAACAAAACAGAAATAAAAAAGGGTTATGTTGGTTAGTTTTGCTCTTAGTATTAATAGTGAAATGCATTGTTGATAGTCATCATTGAGCTAGAAAGGAATAAGAGGCAAGTTTCACCAAATAAAGCATTTGTTCTTATCAGATGTGTAGCCTCAGTCTATGCATCACAGGCATGGGGCAAGTTTCACCAAACTAGTAACAGGTAAAAGGAGAGGCAGTAATTCCAGCAAAAGATCTAGTGTACTTGATCTGATCCTCAGCTCACAACAGTCAAGCAGACAGCTTACTCACCAGCATGCATTAGAGTGCTGTCACCACCACAAGGAAACAGCAAGTAGAGAAATCGCACTAGCCATTGCAGAATTTCTACCATATCCTCTCTCCACACACAAGCACATACAACCAGACCAGCAACTTATCATTAGCCCAAGAACACCACCAAGGACATCATTGTTCTTATCAGATCTCTCCCAAGAACGCATAAACCACAGGAACCCAACTTGCCACCAAATAAGAACATCCCTGTTCTTATCTGTCTATCATTACACCACAATGATCTCAACAACCAACATACATGATAGCTTCCACAAACCAGTGGAAGAATATGTGGGAACATGAGGAGGTGGGAGAGAGGAAGCTTACCAGCAGCAAGGAAAGCAGGCCACCAACAACATCAGGAGGACAGAGTAACAAGAAGAGGATCCAGTAGTAACATCACAAGATAGCTCCAATCTAACCTCACACTCCAGTTTGAGGTTAATCACTTTTCTCTTTTGTTCTCATCATTGATAAGGAAAAAGGGAGAGTTGTGAGAAAAGGTACTTTCAGAATTGCATACAAGTGGTATGCAAAATCATCAGCAAGTATTTGGGAAATAATAACATTTTTTATTTTCAAACTAGCCCAATTAACATCATATCATTTCACTATGGAGCATACTACTGTGCACACTCTAATGAGGCACCACAGTAGAGTATCCACCAATAATGGAAGCCATTATAGGGTAAAATGATAATCATAAATGTAATCAAAATCAAGTGCCTCAGCCTTTGCATCATTGGCTAGGTCAAGAATTTCCTTCACAAAATTCAACCATAGTAACTGATCTTAGTCAGGAAAATTGTTGGAATTATGCCCTGGAGGCAATAATAAAAATGTTATTATTATAATTCTTGTTCATGATAAAGTTTATATTCCATGATATAATTGTATTAAGCGGAAACTTTGATACTTGTGTGGTTTATGAACAACACCGTGTCCCTAGTACGCCTCTATGGACTAGCTCATTGATTAATGATGGTTAAGGTTTCCTAACCATAGACACGAGTTGTCGATTAATAATGAGATCATGTCATTAGGAGAATGATATGATGGACAGACCGAAATTAAGCAGAGAAATTAGATCGTGTCATCGTGTTCATCTTTGCAAAGCTTTTTCCTATGTCAATTATTGTATTCCTTAGACCATGAGATAGTACAACTCCCTGGTATTGGAAGAAAGCTTTGAGGTCATCAAACGCCATCCTATGTGAGGGTGATCATAAAGGTGTCTCTCAGGTTATCGGAAAGTACTTGTTGGGTTGTATGTATCGAGATAGAATTTGTCCCTCCTGAGTCGGAGAGATATAATTCGGGCCCACTCGGTAATAGATATCAACACCGCTTGCAAGCACGTGGTTAAGGAGTTAATCACAAAGTGATATCAGATTACGGAACGAGTAAAGTACTTGTTGTGAACGAGATTGAACTAGGTATGTCGATACCAACGATCGAATCTCGGGCAAGTAAAATATCGCGTGACGAAGGGAATACATATATGGGATTAATTGAATCTTGGCATCGTGGTTCATCCGATATGATCATTGATGAATACGTGGGAGTCAATATGGGTTTCCAGATCCCGCTGTTGATTATTGATAGAAGATCATGTCTGCATATTCTCGAACCCGTAGGGTCACACACTTAACGTGCATCGACGCTAGGATAGAATGGATAATGGGTTTATGAGTTTTTTGTTAGGAGTCTCGGATGAGATCCAAGACATCACGAGAGGTTCCGGAATGGTCCAGAGAATAAGATTCATATAAAGGAAAGCCATTTTTGGATTTCGGAATCGTTTCGGAGTTTATCGGTATTGTACTGGAAGGTTCTAGAAGGTTCCGGAGTGGGACCAACGTGGGCCCACTTGTAGGAGGCCTGCGTGGGACTAAGGGGAAGTGCTCTGGACACTTTGGGCCAGGGGCACAAGGCTCCTAAGGCCCAGCCGGCCATCCCTTAGGGGAAACCATAAGGGAACCTTCCAGAAGAGGGGGGATGACTTGCCCCCACTCCACCCCTTGGGCCGCCGCCCTAGGGCTTGGAGGAGAGGTCAAGGGGCCGGCCAGCCCCCTATATAAGGAGGGCATGGGTGCAGCCTCCCCCCACTCCAACCCTAGCCGCCGTCCAACTGCTGCCCCTCCACCTCTCTCTCTCTCTCTCTCTCTCTCTCTCTCTCTCTCTCTCTCTCTCTCTCTCTCTCTCTCTCTCTCTCTCTCTCTCTCTCTCTCTCTCTCCCGACTGCGTGTAGGCAAAGCCCTGCCGCAGAAAATCGCCACCATAAGCACCACGTCGTCGTGCTGCAGATCCAATCTATCTCTCCACCATACTTGCTGGATCAAGGAAAGGAGGATACGTCAGTGCACCGTACGTGTGCATCTCTCGGAGGCGCCGCCACTTGCGGCGTAGGATCGGATCGCGAGGAGGAGATGGCGAGTACGACTACGTCAACCACGTTCTGTTGAACGTTTCTGCTGTGCGATTTCTTCAAGGGTATGAAGATCTCATCAATCTCTCTCGTTGATTACATCTCCTAGATTAGATCTTGGCTTTCTTGTTCGCATCCATAGGAATTTTTTGATTTACTATGCTGCGAAACCCATCAGTGGTATCAGAGCTAGATCTATGCGTAGATATGTTTCACGAGTAGAACGCAACATGCTTGTTGCGGGCGTTGATGTTTTCTATTGCAAACCTCTTGTTGTGTATTTCTTATGGCGCGGCATAGTGAGATCGAAGCGGTCCAGGACAACTTTACGTGACCTCGTTCGCGAGACCGACTCCGCACTTGACGTGTGGCTTGTTCCACACATGCGGCTGGTGGATGCCAGTTTCTCTCACTATAGTAGTCATGGGATTTACAACGGATGTTAGCAACCATAATATCACCGTTGTGGCTTTCCGTAGGTAAGAATTGTTCTTAGCTTGTTACTCCCATAAGCCATGTAAAACATGCAACAACAAAGTAGAGGCGTCTAACTTGTTTTTGCAGGGAGTGTTTTGTGATATGGTATGGCCCAAGACATGATGTGTATGAATTGAGATGTATGCAATGATAATTTTTTGTAATATTTCACGACTTGCATGTCGATGAGTTCACAACCGGCAGGAGCCATATGGTTGTCTTTATAATTGTATATGACCTGCGTGTCAACTTCTTATACTCCATGTAATAGCTTTACTTTATTGCTAAGTAGTTAGCAATAGTTGTAGTTGCTATTCGTGGTGGAGGCAATCATGGTGGAGTGATGGAGATCATGCTGGCGCGCACAAGATGGATATAATTGCGCGGAGATTAGCTATACCATGTCACATAAAATTATATGCATGTGATGTTTATCCTTTTATGTATCTTATTATGCTTAGATTGCGACGGTAGCATTATAAGATGATTCCTCACTTAAAGATCAAGATAAAATTGTGTTCTCCCCATGTATGCACCATTGCGAAAGTTCGTCGTTTTCAAGCACCTCGTGATGATCGGGTGATATAAACTCTATGTTCACATACAATGGATGCAAGCCAGTTTTGCACACGCGGAAATACTTGGGTTTGACTTGACGAGCCTAGCATGTACAGACATGGCCTCGGAACACACGAACCGAAAGGTTAAACATGAGTCATATGAATGATATGATCGACACTTTGTTGTCCACCATTGAAACCACATCTCTTCTCGTGAAGATCGGATTAGGTGTGGTGAATTTGGATCGTGTTCACTAAACAACTTGAGGGATGTTGAATTTAGTGGGAGTTCATCTAGTAATTTGATTAAGTTGAACTAGTTATCATGAACATAGTCTAAATTGTATTTGCAAATTTTGTAGATCAAATGGCTAAGTCCAACTTCAACTTCAATGTTTTTGCTGAGAAAGAAAAGCTTAAGAACAATGGGTCTAACTTCACCAACTGGTTCCGCAATCTGAGAATCATTCTCGCTGGCGGACAAAAAGCCTATGTACTTGAGAAAGCGCTAGGTGACGCCCCTGCTACTGATGCGCTGGCTGATGAAAAAGATGTTTATCAGTCACGCAAAGATGATTATGGAGTGATTAAGAGTACCATGTTGTTTGCTATGGAACCGGAACTTCAAAATCGTTTTGAGGAGTTCGACAGGCCCTTTGAGATACTTGAGGAACTGAAAACCATGTTCTAGACTCAGGCCCGTTTTGAGAGATATGAGATCTCTGAGAAGTTCTTTAACTGCAAGATGGAGGAAGGGAGTTCCGTTAGTGAGCACGCCATTAAGATGTCGGGCTACACTCAACGTCTTGAGCAACTGGACTGCAAGATTCCAGAAGAGCTCAAGATTGACAGAGTTCTGCAATCACTCCCTCCTAGCTACAAAGGTTTTGTAGTTACTCACAATCAAATTGGTTCCACTGATACGATCACTGAGCTCTTCGCTAAGCTGAAAGCTGCGGAGGTGGATATCAAGAAAGATAATCATGTGTTGATGGTCAACAAGACCACTAGCTTTAAAAAAGCTAAGGGTGCAAAGAAATCCTTCAAGAAAGGCAGCGGCAAGCGTGTTGCCCCTGCTGAGAAGAAGCTCAAGTCTGGACCTAAGCCGGACACTGAGTGCTTCTATTGCAAGGACAAGGGTCACTCGAAGCGCAACTGTCCTAAGTACTTAGCGGACAAGAAGGCTGGCACCATTAAAGGTATATTTGATATACATGTTATTGATGTTTACCTTACTAGCACTCGTTGTAGTGCCTGGGTATATGATACTGGTCCAGTTGCTAATATTTATAACTCGAAACAGGAGCTACAGAATAGACGACGGCTAGCAAGGGATGAGGTGACGATGCGCGTTAACAATGGATCAAAAGTTGATGTGATAGCCGTCGGCACGCTCTCCTTAGTTTTATCTTCGGGATTAGTTTTAAACCTTAATAAGTGTTATTATGTGCCTGCGTTGAGCATGAACATTATATCTGGATCGTGTTTATTGCAAGATGGTTATTCATTTAAATCAGAGAATAATGGTTGTTCTATTTATATGAATAACACCTTTTATGGTCATGCACCTGTTGTGAATGGTTTATTTCTTCTGAATCTCGAAAGCAATGAAACGCACATCCATAACATTGAGGCTAAGAGATGCAAAGTAGATAGTGATAATCCAACTTATTTGTGGCACTGCCGTCTAGGTCATATTGGTGTAAAACGCATGAAGAAACTCCATTCTGATGGACTTTTGAAGTCTTTTGATTTTGAATCATTTGACACGTGCGAGCCGTGCCTCGTGGGCAAGATGATCAAAACCCCGTTCTCTGGAATAATGGAGCGAGCAACAGACTTATTGGAAATCATACATACCGATGTATGCGGACCAATGAGTGTTTCGACGCGCGGTGGATATCGCTATTTTCTCACTTTTACTGATGACTTAAGTAGATATGGGTATATCTATTTAATGAAACATAAATCTAAAACGTTTGGAAAGTTCAAAAAAATTCAGAACAAAGTAGAAAACCATCGTAACAGGAAAATTAAATTTCTACGATCCGATCGTGGAGGTGAATATTTGAGTTATGATTTTCTCACGCATCTTAAAGCAAGCGGAATCGTTTCGCAACTCACGCCACCCGGAACACCACAGCGCAATGGTGTGTCTGAACGCCGGAATCGAACTCTATTAGATATGGTGCGATCAATGATGTCTCTTACAGATTTGCCGTTATCATTTTGGGGTTATGCATTAGAAACCATTGCATTCACTTTAAATAGGGCACCATCTAAATCCGTTGAGATGACACCGTATGAACTATGATTTGGTGCTAAACCTAAGTTGTCGTTTCTTAAAGTTTGGGGATGCGAAGCTTACGTCAAGAAGTTGATGCCGGACAAGCTCGAACCCAAAGCGGAGAAATGCGTCTTCATAGGATATCCTAAGGAAACGATTGGGTATACCTTCTACCACAGATCCGAAGGCAAAGTGTTTGTTGCAAAGAATGGATCCTTTCTTGAGAAGGAGTTTCTCTCGAAAGAAGTGAGTGGGAGGAAGGTAGAGCTAGACGAGGTTACTGAACCTTCTCTCGAGTTGGAGAGTAGCGCAGCACCTGAAATTGTTCCAGTGCCGTTTGCACCAACAAGAGAGGAAGCTAATGACGAGGATCATGAAACTTCGAACGATGCTACTACTAAACTTCGCAGGTCGACAAGGTCACGTGCCACTCCTGAATGGTACGGCAACCCTGTCTTAACCGTCTTGTTGTTAGACAATAGTGAACCTGCGAATTATGAGGAAGCAATGATGAGCCCAGACTCTGAGAAATGGCTAGAGGCAATGAAATCCGAATTGGGATCCATGAGAGAAAACCAAGTATGGACTTTGGTGGACCCTCCTAGCGACCGTAAGGCCGTTGAGTGCAAATGGATTTTCAAGAAGAAAACGGATGCATATGGTAATGTTACTGTCTATAAAGCTCGGCTTGTCGCAAAAGGGTTTCGGCAAGTTCAAGGTGTTGACTACGATGAGACTTTCTCTCCCGTAGCGATGTTTAAGTCCATTTGGATTTTATTAGCAATTGCTGCATTTCATGATTATGAAATATGGCAAATGGATGTCAAGACTGCGTTCCTCAATGGCAACATTGATGAAGAGTTGTATATGATGCAGCCCGAAGGTTTTGTCGATCCTAAGGATGCTAATAAGGTGTGCAAACTTTAGCGTTCCATTTTTGGACTGAAGCAAGCATCTCGGAGTTGGAACCTTCGTTTTGATCAAGTGATCAAGAGTTTTGGATTTGTTCCAAATTGCTACGAAGCTTGTAGCTACAAGAAAGTGAGTGGGAGCTCGGTGACATTTTTAGTACTGTATGTGGATGACATATTGATTATTGGAAATGACATTGGTATGCTTAACGATGTGAAGAGTTATTTGAATAAATGTTTTTCAATGAAAGACCTAGGAGAAGCTGCTTATATATTAGGCATCAAAATCTATAGAGATAGACAAAGACGCCTAATAGCTTTAAGACAAAGTACATATCTAGACAAAGTTCTGAAAAGGTTCAGAATGGATAAACCAAAGAAAGGTTCATTGCCCATGTTGTCAGGTAAGATATTGAGCAAGGCTCAGTGTCCAGCTACGGTAAAATATAGAGATACTATGAGCAAAGTGCCATATGCCTCGACCATAGATTCTATCATGTATGCCATGCTATGTACTAGACCGGATGTGTCCAATGCTCTTAGTTTGACGAGTAGATACCAAAGTGATACAGGAGTGGAACACTGGACAGCCGTAAAGAACATCCTAAAGTATTTAAATAGGACTAAAGAAATGTTCTTGGTCTATGGAGGTGATGAGCAGCTCGTCGTAAAAGGTTACGTCGACGCTAGTTTCGACACCGACCCGGATGATTCTAAATCTCAGACAGGATACGTTTATATTTTGAATGCTGGAGCTGTGAGCTGGAGAAACTGCAAGCAAAGTGTGATCACGAGATCTACAACAGAAGCGGAATACAAGGCTGCTTCAGAAGCGTCAAGTGAAGGAGTTTGGATCAGGAACTTCATCACTGAGCTTGGTGTGGTTCCAAGTGCCTTGGGCCCACTGGAGATATTGTGCGACAACACTGGCGCCATAGCACTGGCTAAGGAACCAATATATCATCCAAAGACCAAGCACATCAACCGTCATTTTCATATAATTCGAGATTATATAGAAGATGGAGATCTGAAGATTAGCAAAGTACATACGGATCTGAATGTCGCAGATCCGTTGACTAAACCTCTTCCACGAGCAAAACATGATCAGCACCTTAATGCCATGGGTGTTAGATTGTTGCCATATGTAAACTAGATTATTGACTCTAGTGCAAGTGGGAGACTGTTGGAATTATGCCCTAGAGGCAATAATAAAGATGTTATTATTATAATTCTTGTTCATGATAAAGTTTATATTCCATGATAGAATTGTATTAAGCGGAAACTTTGATACTTGTGTGGTTTATGAACAACACCGTGTCCCTAGTACGCCTCTATGGACTAGCTCATTGATTAATGATGGTTAAGGTTTCCTAACCATAGACACGAGTTGTTGAGATCATGTCATTAGGAGAATGATATGATGGACAGACCCAAATTAAGTAGAGCAATTAGATCGTGTCATCGTGTTCATCTTTGCGAAGCTTTTTCCTATGTCAAGTATTGTATTCCTTAGACCATGAGATAATACAACTCCCTGGTATCGGAAGAAAGCTTTGAGGTCATCAAACGTCATCCTATGTGAGGGTGATCATAAAGGTGTCTCTCAGGTGATTGGAAAGTACTTGTTGGGTTGTATGTATCGAGATGGAATTTGTCCCTCCTGAGTCGGAGAGATATACTTCGGGCCCACTCGATAATCGATATAAACACCGCTTGCAAGCACGTGGTTAAGGAGTTAATCACAAAGTGATATCGGATTACATAACAAGTAAAGTACTTTCTGTGAACGAGATTGAACTAGGTATGCCGATACCAATGATCCAATCTCGGGAGAGTAAAATATCGCGTGACGAAGGGAATACGTATATGGGATTAATTGAATCCTGGCATCGTGGTTCATCCGATATGATCATCGATGACATTTTAGTCTACTCCAAGAGCAAAGAAGAGCATGAAGGACATTTGCGTTTGATACTTGAGAAGCTTAGAGAGCATAAACTGTATGCCAAATTCAGCAAGTGTGAAATCTAGCTAAATGAAGTTGGATTTCTTGGACACGTTGTGTCAGGAGATGGTGTAGCAGTTGATCCTGCTAAAGTTTCAGCTGTAACTGAATGGGAATCTCCTAAGTCAGTGAAAGAAGTTCGTAGTTTCCTCGGCTTAGCAGGTTACTACAGAAGATTCATTGAGAATTTCTCCAAGGTTGCTAAGCCTATGACAGAATTGCTAAAGGAAGACAAGAAATTTGCTTGGTCTGAAGGTTGTGAACTCAGCTTTCAGGAATTGAAGAAGAGACTTGTGGCAGCACCAGTCTTGTGTTTGCCAGACTTGGAAAAAGATTTCCAAGTATATTGTGATGCATCTCATCATGGTTTGGGTGCAGTACTTATGCATGAAGGAAAAGTGTGGCTTACGCCTCAAGACAACTCAAAACTCATGAAGTGAACTACCCTACTCATGATCTAGAGTTAGCCTCTGTTGTCCATGCACTCAAAACATGGAGACATTATCTTTTGGGAAAGCGTTGTGAAGTGTTCACAGATCACAAGAGTTTGAAGTATATCTTCACCCAGAAAGAAATTAACATGAGACAAAGAAGATGGCTAGAACTTATCAAAGACTATGACTTGAGTTTGCAATACCATCCCGGTAAAGCAAATGTTGTAGCGGATGCTCTAAGCCGCAAAGTTTTTGTAAATGGTCTCACTAAGGGAGAATTGCCAGATGATTTGTGTGCCCAATTTAGAGATCTCAGATTGGAGATTGTACCTGAAGGACATCTCATGTCTTTGGATGTTCAACCCACTTTGTTGGACAAGATCAAAGAAGCCCAGAAGATTGATAAGGAAATTGAAGAGATTAAGGAAAAGATTGGCAAAGGAAAATCCAAAGGATTCCATGAAGACGAACAGGGTACTTTATGGCATGGGAAACGTATCTGTGTTCCACAAGATCCGGAGCTTCGGAAACTGATTTTGCAAGAAGAACACAACTCACCATATTCCATTCATCCGGGTAACACCAAAATGTACATGGATATGAAGCAAAGATTTTGGTGGAATAATCTCAAGAAGGACATCGCCGAACATATTGCTTTGTGTGATGTGTGTAGTAGAGTGAAAGCGGAACATCAGAAACCAGTAGGTTTGCTTCAACCACTACCTATTCCTGATTGGAAGTGGGACAAGATTGGTATGGATTTCATTACCGGATTACCAAGGACCAGGTCAGGATACGATTCTATTTGGGTTGTAGTGGATCGCCTAACTAAAGTGGCTCATTTCATACCTGTAAAGACAACCTATACAAGTGCTAAGTTGGCCAAGATCTATATGAGTAGAATTGTGTGTCTACATGGAGTACCCAAGAGTATTGTGTCTGATAGAGGAACCCAATTCACTTCCCATTTTTGGAGGCAGCTACATGAGTCATTGGGAACGAGGTTGGAATTCAGCACTGCTTTTCATCCTCAAACTGATGGGCAGACAGAAAGGACTAATCAGATTCTTGAAGACATGTTGAGGGCATGTGCCCTAGACTATGGAGCCAGTTGGGATGAAAGTCTGCCTTACGCAGAATTTCTTATAACAACAGCTATCAAGCCAACATTGAGATGGCACCATTTGAGTTTCTCTATGGGAGAAAATGTACCACCCCATTGTTATGGAATGGTGTGGGAGAAAGAAGTTTGTTCGGACCAGAACTTATCAAAGAAGCCGAAGAGAAGGTCAAGTTGGTTAAGGACAGATTGAAGATAGCACAGTCTCGACAGAAAAGCTACGCAGATCCTAAGCGTAGAGAAGTCACCTATGAAGTTGGTGATAGAGCTTATCTTAGAGTATCACCACTTCGTGGAGTGAAGAGGTTCGGAGTCAAAGGAAAGTTGGCCCCAAGATATGTTGGACCATTCAAGATTTTGAGTCGTAAAGGAGAAGTTTATTATGAAATTGAACTGCCAGAGTCTTTGTCAGCTGTCCATAATGTGTTTCATGTGAGTCAGCTTAAGAAATGTCATCCAGAAATGGAAGAAACTTCTTTGAAGGATACTATACCTTTGGAGGAGGTACAATTGGAAAGTGATCTCACTTACGAGGAGAAGCCTATCAAGATTCTTGAGACTGCAGAAAGAGTCACACGGACTAAGACTATCAAGTTTTGCAAAGTGAAGTGGAACCATCATTCCGAAGAGGGAGCAACATGGGAAAGAAAAGATGATCTTCGGAAAGACCACCCTCACCTATTTGCTAGCCAATCCGAATCTCGAGGGCGAGATTCACCTTAAGGGGCTTATATTTGTAACATCCCTAAAATCATGTTTCAAACTCATGCATATCATCCATGCATCCATGATCGTATGAATCTCATTACAAACAAATCATTTCAAAACAGAAGCATTTATGCTTATTATTTCATGCAAGTTTGCTCTAGCCTTAATGCTATTCTCTAATGAGAAGAGTACTTTTTTTTGATTCAGTAAAGTTTGAAGTTCAAACTTAGGCACCACCAAAAGTTTGAACAAAGTTTCAAAACAAAATGAGTAATTAAAACCAATAGTATGCCTATTGAATATATATCATAAAGGCTTGGTTTTTTTTATTTTTTTTTTGATCAAAGTGTTTGGATTGGACAGTAGTGTTTGACACACATTTGAGTGCAAGGTTTGTAGTATAAAAACCTAGAGAAGATTTGAATTCAAACCCTTTTGATTTGGATTTGAAAATCATTTCAGAAAATCAAAACAGAAAAAGAAATGGAAAAAGGCCAGCGCCACCTATCTGGCCCAACTACGAATCCAGCCCACTAAGCCCACCCGGGTCCCCTCTCTCTCTCTGTCACTCGCAGACACACCCACCAGGTCACTGACTACGCGACCCCACTCCCTCTCTGTTTAACTCGCTGACGAGTGGACCCTGCGACCACGTCGTCTTCGTCGTCAATCACGCGCGGCCGCGACGCTCGCTCTGCCGTTACCGCCCCGCTGTTACTGCAGACTTAATTGCCATTGATACAACGCGCGATCCTCGCCCCTGCTCTGGCTATAAGACCACCTCTCCCACGTGGTCATTTCCCCCAACAAAGCCAGACAGATACACCCCCAGGCTGCCCTCAATTGCCCTTGCGCCGCCGCAGACAGACACACTCCAGCGACGAATCTCGGTGAGTACAGACCGCCCCTCTGCCTCTAGTTCAAACCACTGTGACCAGCATGACCTTGCGCATCCGCTAATGCCCTCCGTTTGCTTTCTCATGACCCAGAGCGACGTCCTCGTTCTCACCCGCAAGCACCTGAGCCGCCGCTCGACTCCGACGTGCGATTTAGGTAAGATGAGACCACCCCTTGCCTCCCCTTTGTTACTGTCTTGATCGCCAGGACCTTGCGCATCTCCTGAACCATCTGGCTTGTGCTAGGTCGACGCAGAGCCTCGGCAACGTCCTCAACAGCAAGCAACTGACGCCGCCCGCAACTTCGACGAGCTCCAGCGACCATCTCCGTGCGCTCCTTGCCAAGCCGTCGCCAGGTTGAGCATCAGCGCATCGTCATGTTTCTGGTAAGCATCTCCGACGACCCCAGAGCCACCCATAGCACTGCGCCGCCGTACGCAGATCTCGCCGCCGCCAGTAGCCACCGCCAGCGCCGCCCAACTATGGTCATTTGATCTGGGACCGTTGGATCTGGATCCAGCGAATGAAATTCGATCACTTAACGAAGCGGTATAGGTAGATCTGGGCCGTGCAGATTAAGTAGATCTAACGGCTCAGAAGTGTGATCCAACGCGAAACGGTACCGGCCAATTAGATTAAGACGCGTGGCAGCTGTTTAGATTTAAAAATAGGATTTGAATCTATTAGAAGTTTGATTTTGTTTTGGCTATAACTTTTGATCCCCACGTTAGAAATTGACAAATTTTATATCAATGGAATCAGGAGAGCAAGCCCTTTATAAATATGCAATGTGTTTAATGTTTTGCTTCTGTTAAAATGGTTTTATTTGCAGAAACTTGTGTAGGGATAATTTGAGTATATGAATTGTTTAAGAAATGTTTTAGGGTTTAAATAAATGTTGTTTAGCAAGTTTTTAACTTGTTTATGAACCAGTACTGTACACTTGCTTTTTTTTGAGTTTTAAAAATCATCACATATCATATTGCATGCATTCATATATTTTTGTTTGTATATGTTTTGTATGTGATTTGTGGCTATGATTCTTTGTGTAGATTTTGGTGCTAGTGATTGTGATTGTGAGGAGCGTAGCTACTCTCCAAACTACCAAGGCAAGTGGTGCTTCATGATATTTTTATCCCTATGTTTTCTACTAAGCATTAGAAATATTTTGCTAGTCTTGCATGCTATATTTTGCTTATGCCATGTTGGGAAATTCTAGTAGTTGTATAATTGCTAGGAAATTTCTAAGTTAAGATGCTTATCTATGCCATGCTTAGCCTAGCTAGTAGCAACCAAGGGTTGGTGAAATATACATGCTATGATGAAAATATTTCTAAGTCTTTGGACTTGTGTTTTGCCTAATAAAACAACTAAGTTAATGAAACACCTGGGTGGAATGGAAGGAATGGTTTACCTTGTGTATCTCACTTGTGGAAATCCACCCAGGAACAAAGAGATTTTGGAGGCCAAGTGTTAAGAAGCTTCTAGTGCAGCCACTTGGCAATATGGGCTCTGCCTGGATCACATAGGTTGCTAGAACTTAGCCATTTGGACAGTTGGTGGTAGTGGGAATGATAGGTTGGAGCGCGTCCATTTGGTCTAAGGGAAGGCTTATGAAAGGTCCTGTCTTGGTGAAAATCAAGTCTGGTGGGGAAAGTGCACAACCTCTGCAGATGGAAAAATCTAAGTACTTAGCCATGTCCCTGGAAAAGGACAACTTGAGCATCAAGACATGGAAGCTATCAAGAATCTCCTCATCCCAATTTTCTAAGTAAAAACTTGTGGGTGAACAAGGGTGAAGGACCTCAATGTCTATTGGTGGATCCTTGGGAAAAGTTTTGACAAAGAAAAACTTAGTGATTTCAACTAATAGGCAAAACCTATTTTGAGCAAAGCAAGCCAAGCTACACTTAGCCAAATTGCATATAGTATCTAGTCCACCTAAATTATACTAAGGTATCACTTGCCAATACTATTCCAATGTATTGACCCACTGTGGCTGTAACTTGTGATGTTACAGGATATTCTGATGAGGATTAGGAGTCATGAGTCTACACTCAACATGTTTGCCTGTGGCACATGAAGATGCAGACTTTTATTTATTTACTTATTCAAACTCTTGTACTAGGCCTGTGGCCTTGGAGTTGTAAAGACTATGTTTGTCTCTGGAATGACTGTAATAATGACCTTTGTTTCTATGTACTTCATCTTAAACTGTGGATGCTAGCATTGATCCAGGGACTAGCATTGCAATCACAGGGATCCTTTTCCTTTATAAAGGAGGGATCTTATAGATGGTATCAGAGCACTGTGTTGCTTGTAGGATTATGACCCTAGGATTGGAAACCACTAAGGAAAATTTTCAACAACTTCTACACTTGTCTATTCTTCTCGTAAACTTTTCTATTCTTCTTTCTCATCTCTATTTGTAGATGAACTCCATCAACGAAGCCGTAAGGAAAGGACCACTCATGACAATGACTTTGGAGTGTGAGACAGAATTTCCCAGGGCTCTCAAGGACCTCATGGTTGCAATGGAAATACATGGTGCAGCTGTGTACAAAGTGCTTTCCTGTGATGGATGAAGGAGTTGAGTACTGGTGGGTGCAACTTCACTTGTATAAAAACAAGGAAGACAACCACAAGGAATCAGGATTCTGCATGTTCACCAATTCAGTGGTGCACACCACATTGTTTGAATCAGCAAGGGATGCATCTTGGAAGACCATCAAAGAACTTGGTGATAGAGTCAAGTGCAGAATGCTCAACATCCAAAATGACCTAAAGGAAGATAAGAAATATACCCAAGAGTTGGAAGCTACCAACCAAACCTTAAGAGGAGATATTATAGACTTAGTGATGGAGTCATGTGCTCAAGAGAGAGTGATTGCTTCTAGAAATATTGTGTTAGCCAACATATCTAATGAGATAGGATTGTAAATGTACTTCGTTAGTTGGACCACCACTTATCACCTTATTTTCCAAATGTTGCCTAAAATAAGTTGAACCTTGATTGTTGTAATGGATCCATGTATGCCATGACTTGTGTGTTTTGATTTCCAAGGATATGTATGTGATGCTTTGCCTTGTGTTTTATCTTGAATTGTGTTGTTTCTAACTTTTTCTATCTTATAAATAGATGCCTAATGTTACCATCAGCACCGTTGAGGAGTTCCAGGGAACTCGCTTTGGTCCTCGTATTATTGAGCTCACTACTTTGCTCAATCTCCCTCTTCCTACTATCATGGTGCTTCCCCTCACCAAGTTTGAGAGGAAAGACCTTTGGGGCTTCAAGGTTAATCAGCCCGGACGCCAGACAGAACCTACCACGGAGGCCATCATCTTCAAGCTCATGCATGATGACAAGGAGAGAGGCCTTGAGGTAGTCATGCAGGATCTGATAGGACGTCTACTAGGGAGACACTCTCGACGGGTTAGAGGTACTCACTTCCATGTCTTCGGTAGACGAGATGAGGATGGAGAGGCCATCGACTTCGAGGACACTTCGAGGGAGACAGCGGAGCCGATTCGTCTATACCTCCAGGACTTAGAGGCTCTCATTAGGCACGTGGACACTGATAGGACCAACGTCATGCTCAACAATGATGAACTCCAGGTGTAGCTTCGCGAGAAGGACAAGCTCTTCACGGAGCAAGATGAGATAGTCAAGGAGATGGAGGCAAAGTTCGAGAGCCAGGACAGAAAGTTCAAGAGTCAGGAGAAGCGAGTCCAGGATAGGAACAAAAGGATTCGGGACATGACTGAAGAACTGCAGGCCAAGGACTTCGAGCTCGAGCATCAACAGACGGTGATTGAGAGGCTTCGTTCTCAGAAGAGGGCTCTCAAAGCCAAAGTAGAGACCTTGACCGCCAATGTCGAGGAATACAAGACCGCAATGGAGAATGCAAGTCTTACCTTTGTTGAGGAGGAGGTTGATGCCGAGGAGTAGAGTTGACTACTCATTTATCATTTATTTATCATACTTTATTTGTGTCACAATGACCATCCAACATGTGGATGGCTTGTTATTGGTGTGTTTACTTTGCGAACTTGTCGTTTTGTTGTTGAACTATTATTGCTATGATGCATGTTTCGTGATTGTTTATGTGATGTATTGTGCATGAAAGCATCTATGGGTATCTCATTCTTATCTCTATTGAACAAACCACAGATGCCTCCCCGTCGTGCCAACCCCAACCCCAACAACAACAACATCGCTCCTGAGATGCAGCAAATGATGACAGCTCAGATGCAGTTGATGCAAATGATGACTACGTTCATCCAGAACCAAAACAACAACAACAACAACAACAACAATAACAACAACAACAACCCACCGGGTTTTGACATGCTTACCAGGTTCTTGAGATTGAGGCCAGCAAAGTTCTCAGAAACAACTGATCCCATGGTGGCCAACGATTGGCTACGCTCTGTGAAGAAGGACTTGGTAACTGTGGGTTGTACCGATGCAGAAAAGGTCAGATTTGCAGCACATTTGCTGGAAGGACCAGCCGCCACATGGTGGGATAACTTCCAGATCACCACTCCCATAGAAGATGTGACATGGGCTATCTTTGAGGATGGCTTTCATACTGCTCATATCTCATCTAGAGTGATGAGTCTGAAAAAGAAGGAGTTTCATAACCTGAAGCAGCGCCACCGCAGCGTGGCAGAGTATATTGAGGAGTTCAATAATCTGGCGCGTTATGCACCGGATGAAGTTGACACTGATGATAAGAGGAAGGAGAAGTTCCTCGAAGGGTTGAATGATGAACTGAACCTGCAGTTAGTTGTGGCATATGTTCCCACATACCAGTCTCTTTGTGATAAGGCTGCTATTTTGGAGAACAAAATGAAGCAAGTTGAAAGCAGGAAGAGAAAACACTCAGACAAGCACAGCTCGGGACCGTCTCACAAACGTTCCCATTATGATGATAGCGGAAGCTCAGGATCCCACAAGCATGGGAAATTCAACAAGCACCACAACCACGACCGTCGTCATGACAACAAGCATCACCGTAGTCATGACAATGACAAGTACAAGAACCACAAGGGTGGATATAAGACCCACCACAGTGGTAATGGAAGTGGCAGTGGAAGCCAGCCTGTCAAGAGGGACATTAGTCAGGTTGAGTGCTTCAAGTGCAAGAAGATGGGGCATTATGCAAATGAATGCCCAGAAAATAAAGTTGAAGGTCCCAACAAGCCCAACCCTTTTCAGAAAGGGCAAGTTAACCACATCAATGTGGAGGAAATCTATGAAGAGCCAGATGTTGTTGCTGGTAAGTTCAAACTCAATTCTATTCCAGCACTTGTTCTTTTTGATACTGGAGCATCGCATTTATTCATATCAAAAGCATTTGTTGATATAAATGGGTTTCCAACGAAAAACATTGGGTGTCCAATAAAAGTTAGTTCTCCAGGAGGAGATATGATAGTAAGTCTTGGATGTCGGGAACTAGTGATAGAGTTTGGAAAGCATAAATTCCCAGTGAGCCTGATAATCCTAGATTCCCAAGGACTGGATGTAATTTTGGGAATGGATTGGATGGCTAAGTATGAAGGAGTACTAGATTGTGCTAATCGTACTGTTGCACTCACAACCCCGGAAAGAAAACGGATTAAATTCAAGTCTAAATTTGAATCAAAAGGGAGTAAGCTAAATTCTCTTAAGGGGGTTAGCATAGACAGTGTGCCAATTGTGAGTGAATATCCGGATGTGTTTCCGGAAGAATTGCCGGGAATGCCACCAGATAGAGATGTGGAATTTCTTATTGATTTGCTACCAGGGTCTGGACCAATAGCAAAGATACCATATAAGATGTCAGTTGATGAACTGAAAGAACTCAAGAAACAACTTGGGGAACAGTTGCAGAAAGGATTTATTCAACCAAGTTCTTCCTCTTGGGGAGCCCCAGTTTTGTTCGTGGAGAAGAAAGATAGAAGTCAAAGGTTATGCATAGATTACCGTTCACTCAATGAGGTGACTATCAAGAACAAATACCCTTTGCCTAGAATCAATGACTTGTTTGATCAGCTAGAAGGAGCTTGTGTGTTCTCAAAGATTGATCTCCGGTCAGGTTATTTCCAGCTCAAGATAAGAGAACAAGACATACCCAAGACAGCTTTCACCATAAGGTATGGATTGTATGAGTATACCGTGATGCCATTTGGTTTAATCAATGCTCCGGCATACTTTATGAATATGATGAACAAGGTGTTCATGGAATTCCTTGATAAGTTTGTTGTCGTTTTCATCGATGACATTTTAGTCTACTCCAAGAGCAAAGAAGAGCATGAAGGACATTTGCGTTTGATACTTGAGAAGCTTAGAGAGCATAAACTGTATGCCAAATTCAGCAAGTGTGAATTCTGGCTAAATGAAGTTGGATTTCTTGGACACGTTGTGTCAGGAGATGGTGTAGCAGTTGATCCTGCTAAAGTTTCAGCTGTAACTGAATGGGAATCTCCTAAGTCAGTGAAAGAAGTTCGTAGTTTCCTCGGCTTAGCAGGTTACTACAGAAGATTCATTGAGAATTTTTCCAAGGTTGCTAAGCCTATGACAGAATTGCTAAAGAAAGACAAGAAATTTGCTTGGTCTGAAGGTTGTGAACTCAGCTTTCAGGAATTGAAGAAGAGACTTGTGACAACACCAGTCTTGTGTTTGCCAGACTTGGAAAAAGATTTCCAAGTATATTGTGATGCATCTCATCATGGTTTGGGTGCAGTACTTATGCAAGAAGGAAAAGTTGTGGCTTACGCCTCGAGACAACTCAAAACTCATGAAGTGAACTACTCTACTCATGATCTAGAGTTAGCCTCTGTTGTCCATTCACTCAAAACATGGAGACATTATCTTTTGAGAAAGCGTTGTGAAGTGTTCACAGATCACAAGAGTTTGAAGTATATCTTCACCCAGAAAGAAATTAACATGAGACAAAGAAGATGGCTAGAACTTATCAAAGACTATGACTTGAGTTTGCAATACCATCCCGGTAAAGCAAATGTTGTAGCGGATGCTCTAAGCCGCAAAGTTTTTGTAAATGGTCTCACTAAGGGAGAATTGCCAGATGATTTGTGTGCCCAATTTAGAGATCTCAGATTGGAGATTGTACCTGAAGGACATCTCATGTCTTTGGATGTTCAACCCACTTTGTTGGACAAGATCAAAGAAGCCCAGAAGATTGATAAGGAAATTGAAGAGATTAAGGAAAAGATTGGCAAAGGAAAATCCAAAGGATTCTGTGAAGACGAACAGGTTACTTTATGGCATGGGAAACGTATCTGTGTTCCACAAGATCCGGAGCTTCGGAAACTGATTTTGCAAGAAGCACACAACTCACCATATTCCATTCATTCGGGTAACACCAAAATGTACATGGATATGAAGGAAAGATTTTGGTGGAATAATCTCAAGAAGGACATCGCCGAACATATTGCCTTGTGTGATGTGTGTAGTAGAGTGAAAGCGGAACATCAGAAACCAGCATGTTTGCTTCAACCACTACCTATTCCTGATTGGAAGTGGGACAAGATTGGTATGGATTTCATTACCGGATTACCAAGGACCAGGTCAGGATACGATTCTATTTGGGTTGTAGTGGATCGCCTAACTAAAGTAGCTCATTTCATACCCATAAAGACAACCTATACAAGTGCTAAGTTGGCCAAGATCTATATGAGTAGAATTGTGTGTCTACATGGAGTATCCAAGAGTATTGTGTCTGATAGAGGAACCCAATTCACTTCCCATTTTTGGAGGCAGATACATGAGTCATTGGGAACGAGGTTGGAATTCAGCACTGCTTTTCATCCTCAAACTGATGGGCAAACAGAAAGGACTAATCAGATTCTTGAAGACATGTTGAGGGCATGTGCCCTAGACTATGGAGCCAGTTGGGATGAAAGTCTGCCTTACGCAGAATTTTCTTATAACAACAGCTATCAAGCCAGCATTGAGATGGCACCATTTGAGTTTCTCTACGAGAGAAAATGTACCACCCCATTGTTATGGAATGGTGTGGGAGAAAGAAGTTTGTTTGGACCAGAACTTATCAAAGAAGCCAAAGAGAAGGTCAAGTTGGTTAAGGACAGATTGAAGATAGCACAGTCCCGACAGAAAAGCTACGCAGATCCTAAGCGTAGAGAAGTCACCTATGAAGTTGGTGATAGAGCTTATCTTAGAGTATCACCACTTCGTGGAGTGAAGAGGTTCGGAGTCAAAGGAAAGTTGGCCCCAAGATATGTTGGACCATTCAAGATTCTGAGTCATAAAGGAGAAGTTGCTTATGAAATTGAACTACCAGAGTCTTTATCAGCTATCCATAATGTGTTTCATGTGAGTCAGCTTAAGAAATGTCATCCAGAAATGGAAGAAACTTCTTTGAAGGATACTATACCTTTGGAGGAGGTACAATTGGAAAGTGATCTCACTTACGAGGAGAATCCTATCAAGATTCTTGAGACTGCAGAAAGAGTCACACAGACTAAGACTATCAAGTTTTGCAAAGTGCAGTGGAACCATCATTCCGAAGAGGAAGCAACATGGGAAAGAGAAGATGATCTTCGGAAAGACCACCCTCACCTATTTGCTAGCCAATCCGAATCTCGAGGGCGAGATTCACCTTAAGGGGGTTAGATTTGTAACATCCCTAAAATCATGTTTCAAACTCATGCATATCATCCATGCATCCATGATCATATGAATCTCATTACAAACAAATCATTTCAAAACAGAAGCATTTATGCTTATTATTTCATGCAAGTTTGCTCTAGCCTTAATGCTATTCTCCAATGAGAAGAGTACTTGTTTTTGATTCAGTAAAGTTTGAAGTTCAAACTTAGGCACCACCAAAAGTTTGAACAAAGTTTCAAAAAAATGAGTAATTAAAACCAATAGTATGCCTATTGAATATATATCATAAAGGCTTGGTTTTTAATTTTATTTTTTTTGATCAAAGTGTTTGGATTGGATAGTAGTGTTTGACACACATTTGAGTGCAAGGTTTGCAGTATAAAAACCTAGAGAAATTTGAATTCAAACCCATTTGATTTGGATTTGAAAATCATTTCAGAAAATCAAAACAGAAAAAGAAAAGGAAAAAAGAAATGGAAAAAGGCCAGCGCCACCTATCTGGCCCAACTACGAATCCAGCCCACTAAGCCCACCCGGATCCGCTCTCTCTGTGTCACTCGCAGACACACCCACCAGGTCACTGACTACACGACCCCACTCCCTCTCTGTTTAACTCGCTGACGAGTGGATCCTGTGACCACGTCGTCAATCACGCGCGGCCGCGACGCTCGCTTCGTTGTTACTGCAGGCTTAATTGCCATTGATACAGCACGCGATCCTCGCCCCCGCTCTGTCTATAAGACCACCTCCCCCATGCGGTCATTTCCCCCAACAAAGCCAGACAGATACGCCCCCAGGCTGCCCTCAATTGCCCTTGCACCGCCGCAGACAAACACACTCCGGCGATGAATCTCGGTGAGTACAGACCGCCCCTCTGCCTCTAGTTCAAACCACTGTGACCAGCATGACCTTGCGCATCCGCTAATGCCCTCCGTTTGCTTTCTCATGACCCAGAGCGACGTCCTCGTTCTCACCCGCAAGCACCTGAGCTGCCGCTCGACTCCGACATGCGATTCAGGTAAGATGAGACCGCCCCTTGCCTCCCCTTTGTTACTGTCTTGATCACCAGGACCTTGCGCATCTCCTGAACCATCTGGCTTGTGCTAGGTCGACGCAGAGCCTCGGCAACGTCCTCGACAGCAAGCAACTGACGCCGCCCGCAACTTCGACAAGCTCCAGCGACCATCTCCGTGCGCCCCTTGCCAAGCCGTCGCCAGGTTGAGCATCAGCGCATCGTCACGTTTCTGGTAAGCATCTCCGACAACCCCAGAGCCACCTGTAGCGCTGCGCCGCCGTAGGCAGAGCTCGCCGCCGCCAGTAGCCACCGCCAGCGCCGCCCAGCTATGGTCATTTGATCTGGGACCGTTGGATCTGGATCCAGCGAATGAAATTAGATCACTTAACGAAGCGGTATAGGTAGATCTGGACCGTGCAGATTAAGTAGATCTAACGGCTCAGAAGCGTGATCCAACGCGAAACGGTACCGGCCAATTAGATTAAGACGCGTGGCAGCTGTTTAGATTTAAAAACAGGATTTGAATCTATTAGAAGTTTGATTTTGTTTTGGCTATAACTTTTGATCCCCATGTTAGAATTTGACAAATTTTATATCAATGGAATCAGGAGAGCAAGCCCTTTCTAAATATGCAATGTGTTTAATGTTTTGCTTCTGTTAAAATGGTTTCATTTGCATAAACTTGTGTAGGAATAATTTGAGTATATGAATTGTTTAAGAAATGTTTTAGGGTTTAAATAAATGTTGTTTAGCAAGTTTTTAACTTGTTTATGAACCAGTACTGTACACTTGCTTTGTTGAGTTTTAAAAATAATCACATATCATATTGCATGCATTCATATATTTTTGTTTGTATATGTTTTGTATGTGATTTGTGGCTATGATTCTTTGTGTAGATTTTGGTGCTACTGATTGTGATTGTGAGGAGTGTAGCTACTCTCCAAACTACCAAGGCAAGTGGTGCTTCATGATATTTTTATCCCTATGTTTTCTACTAAGCATTAGAAATATTTTGCTAGTCTTGCATGCTATATTTTGCTTATGCCATGTTGGGAAATCCTAGTAGTTGTAGAATTTCTAGGAAATTTCTAAGTTAAGATACTTATCTATGCCATGCTTAGCCTAGCTAGTAGCAACCAAGGGTTGGTGAAATATACATGCTATGATGAAAATATTTCTAAGTCTTTGGACTTGTGTTTTGCCTAATAAAACAACTAAGTTAATGAAACACCTGGGTGGAATGGAAGGAATGGTTTATGTTGAGTGGTTACACAAGGCCCATTTCTATGGTTTACCTTGTGTATCTCACTTGTGGGAATCCACCTAGGAACAAAGAGATTTTGGAGGCCAAGTGTTAAGAAGCTTCTAGTGCAGCCACTTGGCAATATGGGCTCTGCCTGGATCACATAGGTTGCTAGAACTTAGCCATTTGGACAGTTGGTGGTAGTGGGAATGATAGGTTGGAGCGCGTCCATTTGGTCTAAGGGAAGGCTTATGAAAGGTCCTGTCTTGGTGAAAATCAAGTCTGGTGGGGAAAGTGCACAACCTCTGCAGATGGAAAAATCTAAGTACTTATCCATGTCCCTAGAAAAGGACAACTTGAGCATCAAGACATGGAAGCTATCAAGAATCTCCTCATCCCAATTTTCTAAGTAAAAACTTGTGGGTGAACAAGGGTGAAGGACCTCAATGTCTATTGGTGGATCCTTGGGAAAAGTTTTGACAAAGAAAAACTTAGTGATTTCAACTAATAGGCAAAACCTATTTTGAGCAAAGCAAGCCAAGCTACACTTAGCCAAATTGCATATAGTATCTAGTCCACCTAAATTATACTAAGGTATCACTTGCCAATACTATTCCAATGTATTGACCCACTGTGGCTGTAACTTGTGATGTTGCAGGATATTCTGATGAGGATTAGGAGTCATGAGTCTACACTCAACATGTTTGCCTGTGGCACATGAAGATGCAGACTTTTATTTATTTACTTATTCAAACTCTTGTACTAGGCCTGTGGCCTTGGAGTTGTAAAGACTATGTTTGTCTCTGGAATGACTGTAATAATGACCTTTGTTTCTATGTACTTCATCTTAAATTGTGGATGCTAGCATTGATCCAGGGACTAGCATTGCAATCATAGGGATCCTTTTCCTTTATAAAGGAGGGATCTTATAGATGGTATCAGAGCACTGTGTTGCTTGTAGGATTATGACCCTAGGATTGGAAACCACTAAGGAAAATTTTCAACAACTTCTACACTTGTCTATTCTTCTCGTAAACTTTTCTATTCTTCTTTCTCATCTCTATTTGTAGATGAACTCCACCAACGAAGCCGTAAGGAAAGGACCACTCATGACAATGACTTTGGAGTGTGAGACAGAATTTCCCAGGGCTCTCAAGGACCTCATGGTTGCAATGGAAATACATGGTGCAGCTGTGTACAAAGTGCTTTCCTGTGATGGATGAAGGAGTTGAGTACTGGTGGGTGCAACTTCACTTGTATAAAAACAAGGAAGACAACCACAAGGAATCAGGATTCTGCATGTTCACCAATTCAGTGGTGCACACTACATTCTTTGAATCAGCAAGGGATGCATCTTGGAAGACCATCAAAGAACTTGGTGATAGAGTCAAGTGCAGAATGCTCAACATCCAAAATGACCTAAAGGAAGAGAAGAAATATACCCAAGAGTTGGAAGCTACCAACCAAACCTTAAGAGGAGACATTATAGACTTAGTGATGGAGTCATGTGCTCAAGAGAGAGTGGTTGCTTCTAGAAATATTGTGTTAGCCAACATATCTAATGAGATAGGATTGTAAATGTACTTCGTTAGTTGGACCACCACTTATCACCTTATTTTCCAAATGTTGCCTAAAATAAGTTGAACCTTGATTGTTGTAATGGATCCATGTATGCCATGACTTGTGTGTTTTGATTTCCAAGGATATGTATGTGATGCTTTGCCTTGTGTTTTATCTTGAATTGTGTTGTTTCTAACTTTTTCTATCTTATAAATAGATGCCTAATGTTACCATCAGCACCGTTGAGGAGTTCCAGGGAACTCGCTTTGGTCCTCGTATTATTGAGCTCACTACTTTGCTCAATCTCCCTCTTCCTACTATCATGGTGCTTCCCCTCACCAAGTTTGAGAGGAAAGACCTTTGGGGCTTCAAGGTTAATCAGCCCGGACGCCAGACAGAACCTACCACGGAGGCCATCATCTTCAAGCTCATGCATGATGACAAGGAGAGAGGCCTTGAGGTAGTCATGCAGGATCTGATAGGACGTCTACTAGGGAGACACTCTCGACGGGTTAGAGGTACTCACTTCCACGTCTTCGGTAGACGAGATGAGGATGGAGAGGCCATCGACTTTGAGGACACTTCGAGGGAGACAGCGGAGCCGATTCGTCTATACCTCCAGGACTTAGAGGCTCTCATTAGGCACGTGGACACTGATAGGACCAACGTCATGCTCAACAATGACGAACTCCAGGTGTAGCTTCGCGAGAAGGACAAGCTCTTCGCGGAGCAAGATGAGATAGTCAAGGAGATGGAGGCAAAGTTCGAGAGCCAGGACAGAAAGTTCAAGAGTCAGGAGAAGCGAGTCCAGGATAGGAACAAAAGGATTCGGGACATGACTGAAGAACTGCAGGCCAAGGACTTCGAGCTCGAGCATCAACAGACGGTGATTGAGAGGCTTCGTTCTTAGAAGAGGGCTCTCAAAGCCAAAGTAGAGACCTTGACCGCCAATGTCGAGGAATACAAGACCGCAATGGAGAATGCAAGTCTTACCTTTGTTGAGGAGGAGGTTGATGCCAAGGAGTAGAGTTGACTACTCATTTATCATTTATTTATCATACTTTATTTGTGTCACAATGACCATCCAACATGTGGATGGCTTGTTATTGGTGTGTTTACTTTGCGAACTTGTCGTTTTGTTGTTGAACTATTATTGCTATGATGCATGTTTCGTGATTGTTTATGTGATGTATTGTGCATGAAAGCATCTATGGGTATCTCATTCTTATCTCTATTGAACAAACCACAGATGCCTCCCCATCGTGCGAACCCCAACCCCAACAACAACAACATCGCTCCTGAGATGCAGCAAATGATGACAGCTCAGATGCAGTTGATGCAAATGATGACTACGTTCATCCAGAACCAAAACAACAACAACAACAACAACAACAACAACAACAACAACAACAACAACAACAACAACAACAACAATAACAACAACAACCCACCGGGTTTTGACATGCTTACCAGGTTCTTGAGATTGAGGCCAGCAAAGTTCTCAGAAACAACTGATCCCATGGTGGCCAACGATTGGCTACGCTCTGTGAAGAAGGACTTGGTAACTGTGGGTTGTACCGATGCAGAAAAGGTCAGATTTGCAGCACATTTGCTGGAAGGACCAGCCGCCACATGGTGGGATAACTTCCAGATCACCACTCCCATAGAAGATGTGACATGGGCTATCTTTGAGGATGGCTTTCATACTGCTCATATCTCATCTAGAGTGATGAGTCTGAAAAAGAAGGAGTTTCATAACCTGAAGCAGCGCCACCGCAGCGTGGCAGAGTATATTGAGGAGTTCAACAATCTGGCGCGTTATGCATCGGATGAAGTTGACACTGATGCTCAGTACTACGCTCTCACCGCCGGGGCCGCGGCACCGCAATGGGGAAGCCCAAGAAGTTTTCTTCTGCGGTTGGTACCAGCGCTGCTGGAGGCAAGAAGAGTGCTCCCGCCACCCATGTCACCGACGGTGGCTGGCAGCGATCGGAGACGCGGGAGAGTGATCTCCGCAAGCTTCGTGAGCGGGGCTTAATCCAGCAAGATAGGGAGGTCGTCCAACTCCTAGGTAACGAGGTAATTCCCCGTTCCCCAGTTGGGTTTCGGGTTATGTTTGTTGCTTTTGTTCTTCGGGGCTTCTCCTTCCTAGTCCACGACTTCCTTCGTGGACTGCTTTTTCTTTACGGCATCCAGCTGCATCATCTTTCCCCCAATTCTCTTCTGCACATCGCCTGTTTCATCACTTTTCGCGAGTGCTGGCTCGGTATCGAGCCGCACTTTGGCCTCTTCTGGAAACTCTATTCCGTGAAGAGGCTTTCTGGTTCTGATGGTGTTTATCGCATTGGGGGTTGCATCATCTCTCTCAAACCCAATCTTATTTTCTTCTCCTTTTCTATGTCTGAATCTGTCCAGTACTGGCGGAGGCGATGGTTTTACATCCGCGACTCCACGGTTGCTGGGAAAGATTTTAGTATTGTTCCTTTTGACCCCTCCCAAAATATCGAGCCGAAGAGGTCTTGGAAAAAACAGATCTTGGATGGCGAGGTAGCGGAGATAGAGTCTCTCTATCGTCGGGTGGAGGATCTCCAGCTGATTCCTAATAAGGAGGTAAACGTTGTGGATATCATCCGCACCTTCCTGAAACGTCGGGTGCAACCACTCTAGGTTAGGGCGCACCCGAAGTTCCTTTACGCTGGTCGTCGTGACCCAATGAGGATTTCGGCTGAAGAATTCTCCAGGGGAGATCTCGACGGTGTCCTTCGCCCGCTGTTGAAGTTCAAGGCTGGAGAGGATATCCCGGGGAAGTCGCTGACTTCTTCGTTCTCTGCTTCGCGTCCTGTTCCACAGGTGTAGAGCCGGTTCATGCGCGTAGTGCTATTTTCGACTGCATTGTTCTTGTATTTGTTTGCTTAACAAATTTTCTTCTTCTGTGCAGGAGTTCAAGGTGTCGGGCATGTCGCCACCGCTTCCCGAATTGTTTTCGGCTGCACCGGACAATGAGGTAGTGGATTCCATGTCCGAGCTGCCATCGGCGCGATCTCCGACTAAAGAGGCCAACGAGTCGAGCGAGGACCACACTCGCAAGCGGACACGGAGCTCCAGCGAGTCTTCGGATGCCTCGACTCCTCCGACTCCTTGGAACCCACTGTGCCTTGACCGTCACGGTGATGGGCATGGGGGCTCTTCCTCTCCGATTCCTGCTGTTCCTGTGTGGGCTGTGGCACCGCACCCACCGGCGAAGCGGAAGAAGGAAGAAAAGAAGGAAGAGAAGAAAGAGGAGAAGAAGGTCCGGAGGACTCCTCCCGTCTTCGACTTGAGCGAGCTTGACTCGTAAGTTTCTTTAGTCCTGTATTGTCTTTCTTGCTTGTTTCTTTTGTACTTGTGCTAATTTGTCTTTGTGCAGCCACTCCTCCAACGATTCTTCCAGTGATGGTGCTCTAGAGATGATGGGGGAGTCGAAAGTCGTGCTTCCTCCTCCTCAGACGGTGGCCACCTCTGAAGGCGCTGCTCCAGACCCTTCTCCGCAGGAGGTTCGGGTGGTTGCGCCTCAGAAAGCTGCAAGCGGACCTTCGGAGTCGCCGTCGAATCATGTAAGTAACTCTGCTTTCTGCCACGGGGGGAGCCCCCGAGCCTTTTTTGTGTGATCCTTTGATTATCTCCTTTGTTCCTACCTCGGGGGGAGCCCCCAGTCGTCTGTAGGGTAGTTTGCTTTGTCGTTTTTCTTTCGAGTCTCGGGGGAGCCCCTGAGCACTTTCATATGTGTAACTTGCTTCTGCTCGTTCTTTTGGGCGTATCCCCCGAGCCCTTCTTTTGACTAGTAGTTCTTTTTTCTCCAGCCTTTTGTGCAAGATGCCAATCGACTAGTGCAGCAGCACCTGGCGCTGGAGGCCAGCCTCAAACAGCTTCAAGGTACTTTTTTATGCCTTGGTCTTTGTTTCTTCTTGTATTCATGTCCTGTTATCCGACGCTTGTATTGGTTTATTGCAGAGGATCACAACACCTCCCTTCGTGAGATTGATGCTCTCAAAAAGAGCCTCGGTCAAGCGGAGAAGAAGGCCTAGGTCGCCGTTGGTGCCAGGGAGCGCCTCGAGCTGGAGCTGGCCAATGCGGCCGAGGCTAAGGAGCGCCTGCAGCAGGAGGCCATGGACCGCGAGGAGCACTCGCCACCGCCGCGGCTGCACGCGAAAGAGAGGTGGCCGGCAAGCTTATGGCGGTTGCCAAGGCTGTTTCAGGTGAGTATCTTCATCTTCATCTTTTTTGTAGTGCTTTCATTCATGTTGTAGTGCTTTCGTCATTTTGCTTCCTTATTGTCTCATATGCCGCGGGCATCGAGTTTGATCGCGGTGCTCTGGAGCACGGGAGTGCTCTAGATGATGCCACTGCAGTGGTCGAAGATCGCTGCAGCACTGTCGTCAACTCGCTTGCCAAGGCAAAGGAGGTCCTTGGGCGCTTCTACAAGGAGCTTATCCCCAAGGGCGTGGCCCTTGATGATGTTGATGCCCTGGCGGAGGCGCTGCCAGCCGAAGCACCTACGGCGTACAAGCGTAAGCAGAAGGGCATCGGCGCTTCCGTCGGACTGGCGATGGCCTTGGCGGCTGGAGCGGAGCTGGACCTTCATCAAGTCACTTCCCGAATGCCGATGACTGCTGACAGATCCGAGGTAGCCTTCGCCACATATGCTGCTCGCTGTAAGCGTTACGGGCCGAAGCTGATTGATCTGCTGGCCGAGTACGCGCTAAGGCAGCAGGGGGAAGCCAAGGCGAGGCAGTCTGGCTCCGAGGAGACTCAGGGTGCCGCGTCGTAGGCGTTGTAGCTGTAGGGTAGTTGTATCTTCTTTTGTTGTAATTATTTTGATGAACAATCCGTGTGCCACGTAGTTGCTTTTGCTGCACTTAATGAATTTGTTGAGTTCTGTTCTCCTTTATCTGCGTGTTCATGTCCTTGTCTTTTTGTTACTCTAGGTTCCTTCGGGTGATGATCCCGTTGATACTTCGTCTGCGGCGCAGCTGCGACCATCCTTGGATGATGCGTCCTAGCTAGTGTTTCTTCTAGACCGTATCCGTAGCCTCGAGAAAGAGTTGCTAGCGGTGCGTGGTCATGCTGACGTTTGGAAATCCAAGGCGGATCGAGGCGCTGCCAGAGAGGAGTACTTGATGGCGGAGTTGCTTCAATTGTCCGAGCAGCTTCAGTGTGAGTTTTTCGAGTTGTTGCCCGTTACTTCGGATACACCTGTTGGCATTTCGTCTTACTCTTTTGCGAGTACTGCAGGTGCTAATATTGCTCCAAGGGAGGAGAAGGAGCGTGTTGCTGTTCGAATCAACTGCTTGACTCAGCAGGACATGGAGGCCGGCGGGTTCTTCTGGATGGACCGTGACCGTGCCATAGTCCTTGCGACGGTGCAAGACTGTGTTCACCAAGTGTCGCGGGTGCTTCGTCAGGTGAAGACTTCACTTGCGTCGGTTCTGCATGTGATGTTTCCGCTGGATGATGCACCGTCGACTCTCTCTGGCCTTCTGTCAAAGTTTCGGAACATGCATCATGTCAAGGAATTGGTGCGGCAGCAGCTCGTCGCAGGGGTGAAGGCTGCGCTGTCCCTTGTGAGGCTACACCGCCCTGATTTAGATCTATCTGTTATGGCATCTAGGCCGCCTCTTTGGCCAGATGGTGCCGAGTGGGATATGCGTCCGTATTATACGGCTGTAAGGCAGTATGTCGAACAGGTCGTAGATCTTTTTGAGCAGCGTGCTCAAGTTATTATTCAGAATAGGTAGTACCTGTAAAAAGGACAGATGTAAAATTTGTATATATTTGTCTGGGCGTGTTTTGCCCTTTTGTTATAAAGGTTTGGTTCTTGTTGAGCACGTAGTGTTTTGTTCGCATATGTGTCCTTTTCATTAGCCTGACGTGGTCAGCTACTCAGGTGTACACGTGTTATCCTCAGTCGACGGAATCGTGAGGTGGGGGGAGCCCCTGAGTGCGTTTGTAGCATGGAGTAAAAGTGCAAATAGAAAACAAAATTTTGAGGCGAGACATTTAGATTTATTTATATCGTAATGGAGGAGGTACATTGTTCGGCTGAGTAGCCTTGGCTGAATAGCCTTATTGAAAGTAAAGGGGGAGGTAGCTAGGGGTAGAATCATCGCAGTTGTGCGACGTTCCATGGGTTGGAGTATGCGACTCCAGACTCCACGTGCTTGAGGCGGTAGGCTCCACCTGGGATGAATTCAGTGATGATGTAGGGTCCTTCCCATGGCGATTCGAATTTCTTCGGTCGCTCTTGCTTGAGTCGCAAGACTAGGTCTCCTTCGACGAAGGACATTGGGCGCAGCCGTCGGCTGTGGTAGTTGCGGAGACTCTGCTGGTATACCGCTGATCGAGCTACTGCTATGTCTCTTGCCTCGTCGAGTGTGTCGACGGCGTCTTCGAGTGCATCCGTGGATTCGGCTTCGCTATAAGCGACGACCCGGGGGGCCTGATGGCGTACTTCGGCTGGTAGCACGGCTTCGGCTCCGTGCACCATGAAGAACGGCGTGTAGCCAGTTGAGCTGTTGGGCGTGGTACGCAGGCTCCATAGGACGGAGGGTAGCTCTTTCGTCCAGGCTCCGGCGAGTCGCTCGAGTGGGCTCATGAGACGCTTCTTGATGCCAGCGCCGATTAGGCCATTGGCCTTTTCCACCTGCCTGTTCGTTTGCGGGTGCGCCACGGAGGCATATGTGATGTTGATTCCGAGGCCTTCGCAGAAGTCTTGGAATTCTTTGGAGACGAAGTTCGATCCATTGTCGGTGATGATGCTATGCGGCACGCCGAACCTGTAGACAATGGATTCAAAGAACTTGACGGCGGTCTTGCCCTTTTGGTTAGTGACCGGCATGGCCTCAATCCACTTGGTGAATTTGTCGACTGCGACCAGGAGGTACACGTGCCCCCCTTTCAAGGACCTTGGCAGCTTGCCGATCATGTCGAGGCCCCATTGGGCGAAAGGCCAGGCCAAAGGTATGGGCCTGAGATTTGACCCGGGTGCGTGTGGTTTGTCGGTGAACCTTTGGCACCCTTTGCATCTTCGGACGATGTCCTTTGCGTTGTTCATGGCCGTTGGCCAGTAGAACCCAGCTCGTAGAGCTTTGGCGACAAGTGATCGGCTGCCTGCGTGATGGCCGCAGATGCCCTCGTGGATGTCTTGAAGTATGGTTTTCCCATCACTGATGGTGACGCACCTTTGTAGTACACCTGAAATGCTACGCTTGTACAGCTCGCCATTCATGATGGTGAAGGCTTTTAACCGGCGAGGTTTGCGTCGGGCATCCATCGGGCTATCAGGCAGTTCTCTATCTATCAAGTACTGGAGGTACGGTCGTGTCCAGGTTTCTTTGACTGCCATGACCTGCATCAGGTTGACCACGACGACCTCTGTGTCCAGTTTTTCGGGTCCTTCATGACCTTCGGGTAGCGTGGCCCCCCGAGTGCTCTGCCTCTTCGGGTGATCCCTTGGGGAATTTCCGCTTGATGGATGGCACGCAGATCTGTTCGAGGAACACACCTGGCGGCACCCTTGCGCAGGTGGAGCCGATGTTGGCGAGTCTGTCGGCCTCCTCGTTGCTTTCTCTTCCAACGTGTCATAGCTCGCAGCCGTCGAAGCCTCCTTCGAGTGCGTTGTAGAGTGCGCGGTACGCAATCATGTTGGCGGCGTGCGCGTCGCACTTGTTCATCATCTGCTGGACGACGAGGTTCGAGTCACCGTAGATGACCAGGCGCGTTGCGCCGCAGATTTTTGCCATCCTCATGTCGTGGATGAGGGCCTCGTATTCTGCCTCATTGTTGGAGGCTCAAAACTTCATCCGAAGGACGTACTTCATCTTATCGCCCTGCGGAGAGGTCAGTATGACCCCGGCTCCTGCTCCGGCTTCACGCTTGGAGCCGTCGAAGTGCATCGTCCATGACTGCGTCATGTCTGGGGTGTCTGGCAGCTGCAGCTCCATCCAGTGTACAAGGAAGTCCGGGAGGACTTGAGACTTGATCGAGTGGCGCTTCTCGTAGATGATGTCAAGAGGTGACAACTCGATACCCCACAGTGCCACGCGTCCTGTGGCCTCTGGGTTGTTCAGGATACTGTTCAGGGGTGCCTCATTGACGACCATCACCTGGTGCTCCTGGAAGTAGTGGCTCAACCAACGAGCCGTCATGAACACGCCGTAGGCGAGTTTTTGGTAGTGAGGGTACCTCTGTTTTGTTGGCGTCAATACCTCGCTGAGGTAGTAGATTGGGCATTGGACCCCATGGGTCTTGCCTTCTGCGGGTCGCTCGACCACCAGCATGGTGCTTACCACCTGGTGTGTGGCTGCTACGTACAGCAGTTGGGGCTCACGCTCCTTTGGCGTAGCCAAGACGGGCGAGGTGGATAGCAGCCGCTTTAGATCTTCGAATGCGTCATCCGCCTCAGGCGTCCACTCGAATTTGTCTACCTTGCGTAGCAGCTGGTAGAAGGGCAGGGCTTTCTCGCCCATGCGGCTGATGAACCTGCTCAATGCCGCTATTCGTCCTGCGAGCTGCTGGACACCTTTGAGATTCTTCGGCTTCCCCATGGCCATGATGGCCCGGATTTTCTTCGGGTTCGCCTCGATCCCTCGCTGGGAGATGAATTAGCCAAGCAGCTGACCCGATGGGACGCCGAAGGTGCACTTTTCGGGATTGAGCTTGATCCTGTAGCGGTCAAGATTATCGAACGTCTCGCGGAGATTGTCGATGAGCGTTCTCGCCTCCCTGGTTTTGATGACTATGTCATCGACAAAGACTTGGACATTGCGACCGATCTGGTCTTTCAGGCATGCCTGCATGCACCGTTGGTACATGGCACCTGCGTTCTTTAGCCCGAAGGGCATTGTGTTGTAGCAGAACACTCCGAACGGCGTGATGAACGTCGTTTTCTCTTGATCTTCAACCTTGAGTCGAATCTGGTTGTAGCTTGAGTAGGCGTCGAGGAAGGAGAGTTTCTCGCATCCTGCGGTCGAATCGATGATCTGATCGATTCGAGGGAGAGGGAAGTGGTCCTTTGGGCAGTGCTTGTTCAGCGATGTGAAGTCCACGCACATCCGCAGGATGTCAGTGTCCTTTTTGGGGACCATCACTGTATTGGCGATCCACTCGCTTTCTTTAATCTCCCTGATGAAGTCTGCAGCGAGTAGTCTATTGATTTCAATCGCGATGGCTTCGGCCCGCGGTTCGGACAGTCTCCGGATGGATTGCTTGACGGGCTTGGTGTCTGGAAAGACGTTGAGTGTGTGCTCGGCGAATTCCCTGGGAACTCCTAGCATGTCCGCAGGACACCAGGCGAAGATTTCCCAGCGCTCACGGAGGAATTCGACGAGCGCGCTTTCCTATGCGGGGCTTAGATCGTTGGCAATCAGCGTTGTCTTGGAGGCATCCGTCGGGTGGACCTGCACCTTCTTTGTGTTGACGGTGGAGTCGAAAGACATATCAGGTGCGTTTTGTCGTGCGACTGGGGGTGCCCCATTGTCCGTCACCTCGTGGAGCCTTACGAGCTCCTCTTGCATGCCGAATGACTGGGAGATTCTGTTGAAGTCCCTGTCGCAGTGGTCCGATCGAGTGAAGCTCCCGTGAACCGTGATGACGCCTCTGGGTCGTGGCATCTTGAGTAGCAGGTACGCGTAGTGTGGTACTGCCAGGAACCTTGCGAATGCTACACGCCCGAGGATGGCGTGGTATTGTGATGGCCAGTCCACCACCTCGAACTCGAGCCGTTCGCATCGGAAGTTGTCCGGCTTGCCGAAGATGACGTCGAGCCATATCTTTCCCAGGGGGAATATGCCCTTTCCTGGAACGATGTCGTGGAACGTTGTGTCTGACTGTTCCAGACTGCACAGCGGGATCCACATTGCTGCTAGAGTGCTTGCGAACATCGGGTTGATGCCGCCGTCGCCGTCCATGAAGACGCGGCTCATCTCGAAACCTCCGATCTGCGCCTCAAGCACCAGGGTAGCATGACCTGAGCGAGGGACCTGGCAAGGGTGATCCGAACGGCTGAACGTGATACAGGACTCCGATCCACTGAGGTACTCAGGGATGGCGGGTGGAGCTGCCACGGCCAGGTTGATCTGACGGGTGATTTTCTTCTGCACCCTATTCGTTGGGCGCCCCTTTTGGATCATCAGCGCTCCTTTCGGCGGGGGGTATCCGTGCCCAGCCTTGTTTTGTGTTGGTGTGACTGGTTGGTTCGGGCTTCCTACACGTGGCGGTGGAGGAGCTCCATGCGCTATCTCTCCTGGTGCGGGTGCGTTCCCAAATCTAGGGGGTGGAGCTTGCTGCCTCATCTGAACCATGCTTTCGTTGAGCTTCTGGAACTCGCAGCAGTCCTTGAGCATGTGGCTTGCCTTCTTCTTACCATCCTGCTTGTCGATGTAGAAGTGGATCGTGCATGGACCCGATAGTTTTTCGTATGCTAAGGGTCCGTTATCGCGATCGCGGCGCTGCCACGACTGTGCTGGGCGTCCTCCATCGCGGAAGTTCCCTCCTCGGTATTCGCCGCTGTTGCGGTTGGCGTCGTTGCGGCGATCGGCGTAGCCGGCCACGACCATGTCGGGTCCATAGCGATCGTCGTAGACGTGCGATCTCCTCTTGCTACGGCGTTCCCGTCGCCGGCCGTAGTCGTCCTCTTCCTCCGAGTGCGCCCGGTGGACGGAATCTTCATTGCCGGCCCACCTGTTAGCGACGTCCATGAGGTGGTCGAGTGTCTTGGGCTTGACGCGCCCAAGTTCCTCCTTGAAGTCCTGGCGCTTGACGCCGTCCTTGAAGGCGTCGATGGCCCTTTCTTCGGAGATGTGCGTCGTGGAGTTCTTGGTGTTGGACCAGCGCAGTATGTACGAGCGAATGGATTCGCCCGTTTGTTGGGTGCAGGCTCGCAACTCCTCGATCGAGGCGGGCCTCTTACTGGTGCCTTTGAAGTTTCGGATGAAACTATAAGCCAACTCCTCCCAGCTTCGGATGGATCCTGAAGATAGGCTGCTAAGCCAGATCCGAGTTGCGCCTGTCAGCTGCAGCTGAAGGCATTGCGTGGCGGTTTCCTTGTTTCCACCGTGCAGCTTGACGGACGATAGGTGGTCGCTGAGCCACGCCTTGGGGTCTTGTGTGCCGTCGAACTTCGGAGTATCCGAAGGGATCTTGAAATTTCACGGCATCCGTGTTCGTCAAACAGATCTGTTGAAGCACCGGGCCCCGCAGAGTTCTCCTTCGTCTTCGTCCATCTCGGATTCAGACGAGCATGTGCGCTTGGCTCGCGCTTTGTCGATTTTGCGTTGTGTGAGCGCGTCTCTGGCGTCGTAATCGTGGCTACGATGGCGCGAGCTCTTGTGCCTTCGGGGAAGGTCATGGTCCTCTTCTTCAGATGAAGGAGTGGGGCTGCGGTCGAACTTGACCGTAGCTTTCTTCTTCGGCTCCGTAGGAGCTTCTTGGTGGAGCGCAGCTCCGACGAGTCCGAGTCCGGTAAGTGCGGACTTGTGCATGGCTCTTTTAGGGTCCCCCTATGGAGGTGGGTGGGACGCGAGGTACGTGGTGGCTGCCATGATCGCAGCTTACGGCGTTTTCGGTATGATGTTGCCGTCGGCATCCATCTCCATGAAGGATGCGTGCAGGGTTCGGGTCACCTCACGGCGCTCCTTGGGGTCCATGTTCTCCGTCCGGGAGCGGTGCTTGTTGCTGTGGATGCCGTTCGAGCTGGAGCCGATGCCCATGGCGGAAAGCGCAGCTCGCCGCGCGCTGGACTCCGAGGCTGCTTGCTTGCGTTTGTCAAGCACCTCTTGCATCTTGACCTGCTTCTTGTGCTCCTTGATGAGGAGTAAGTGGTATGCCATCAGCAGGTCCCGTGAGGCATCTGTAGGCAGGATCGTGTTACCCACCACGGCGGCGCGTGCCTGGGCCCATCCTTCTTTGCTAAGGCGGATGACCTGGCCGGCGTCGTCCCCTTCGGGTGGGGGGGATTGGCTTCTTCTGTTCTCTGCGTTTCTGTTCTGCGGGTTAGATGGCGGGTTGGGCGCTCGCTGATCCACGTCGCTCTGGATGACTACGGCGCATTGGTAGCGCTCGTAGATTGGTCCACTGCTGCCGCAGCTTTCGGATCCGGAACCGTAGGTCCCTTCGTCCGATGGCGGATCACACAGATCGGAGTTGTAGCTGCTGCTGTCGTAGGACTCATCTGTTGATGATGATGTGTGTAGCATAGGGTGTGGGGCCCATGAAGCGGGCCTGATCGATGGCATGGGCACCCGCTCTGGGAGGCGGAGGGTGCCGGTTTGCCCCACCTGGAAGCAGAAGCTCCCGAATAGGATCTCATGTCCGTCGCCTACGGGCTCGAAGTCCTTCATGGTGGCCGGTGAGTGGGCGGTGAAGTCGAAAGCGCCGAAGAGGAGGTGACCCTCCATCGCCGCGGAGTTGTAGATCGCTCGGGTTGGGACCGTCACGATCGCACAATCAGTGTCCCCAGTTCTCATAGACGGCGCCTATTGACGAGGTTTAATCTCGTCAATGCCCATTGTTATGGACTTGGGTTTTGGAGAAGGTGGGGATGCTGGAGATGGCGGAACGGTTAGCAAACAAGCAACACGGGACACGAGGTTTACCCAGGTTCAGGCCCCCAGAGGGAAAACCCAACTCCTGCTTGTCTGCTCTTGATTACGGCGGAACCGGTGATTACAGGGGTGCGCAGATGCAATCTGGCGTGGAGGTGTGTATGCGAAGGTATGAGGTCAGAGATCTAGGTTGTGCCCTCCTAGCCTTTATATAGACTTAGGCAGGTCCCAGGCACAGACCTAGTCGGTTACAGGTTTTAGGGTTTACCCCTTTGAATTTCCTATCTACTCTAGTCTTGCTCTCCAAGGATCCGAAGGCGTCATGGGCCTTGGCCACCCGAAAGTCTTCATGGGCCGACGTATATTTGTCGTGGGACTTCCTTGGGATGGACCAGGTATGCTGAGATCATGTACCCGCGGGGTATAACCATATCAGCGAAACCCATAAAAAATAACATCCATGCAATATTCAGCTTCTGACCAGCAAACCACAGCTTCTAGTCTACAGGGCACATTCCCAGAGGGTAGCACCTTTGTACCTAACAGATTCAGAATGTCTTGAGCACTAACTCAAGTCCATTTTCTTAAATCCACAAATCATTTTCCTAAAAAGATTCAGGAATCATTTAAAATGGTTGTTATCATATAGGCAGTGTACTCATATTGGCCACTCAGTTACACTTACTGATCAAACAATCTTATCACTTCCCTAGTCAACCATCTAGGAAACCATTTATCCAGTTATCAAGATATTGGTAGATAAAGAAAATCTACAGTGTATATCTCAATTCATATTTTTCCAAGGACATGCCTTTGTAAGATATGATCATCAATAGCTCATTTAAAGCCATCTACAAGCAACCAACATTAAAAATTTAGATCATTTTCCTAGCCATATGGCTAGGAATCATTTGGGTGTAACAACTCTGTCATATTGACAGGCATAGAATTCAATTGAACATTATGAATCCATAACTTATAAAAAATATATGAGTACCACCACAAGATTAGATTAGCAGTGCCAAAGCATAGCTTACACATATTTTAAATCAATCCCAAGAGCATCACATAGTTCTGTAATAGATCCAGGAAGTTCACTTATATCATTTCCCTGAATATTTACTTCTAGGAATCATTTTTAACACTAGCTGTTAACATGGATAGCTAATTTTAGTTCAATACAGACTCCAGATCATCATTGAACCAAAGGTTAAATAACTCAAAGCCTAGTATATTATCATCTTAACCAGCTACCAACTTAACCACATTTTTTTAGCAAAACCACTTGTTCTCTGATCAAACTAACAACCAAAGATAACTGTACAAGTGACAAATACCAAGTACTGGTAGTGTGAAATTAAGATACCTGTGTCACACTTTTGACCTGAGAATAACAGTAATCACAAACCTCTCTTCTAACAATAAATTTTATAAGCTATCCAATATATTTCATCAACCCAATTTCCTCCACTTAGCAATTCAAAGGGAATCAGATCCTCATCATACAAACACTAGGACAACACATTCGTGCTACTTAGAATAATCCTATCATCACATAGAGAAATTGGAGAGGATTCAGGTGGATAAAAGAAAGGGGGAGAATCCCCACTTACCCGTGGTCCTCGCTAGAGTGTGAAGAGTAAGCAATGGCCGGCGTCGAGGATGAACACGGCGGCACGGGGAGCACCCAGATGGCGCTGCAACCCACGCCAAGCCGCGTTCATAGAGATCACAGTGAGGAAGACAACACCATCTCCTCACCAAGGCACCGGGGCGACGCCAGAGGAGCATCGGAGCACCACATCATCGGCAACAGCGCAAACCCTAGCCATCAGAGAGAGAAGCGCGTCTAGGAGAGGGCTCGAGCATCAAATCGAGTTGGGCCATTGATGCAGCGTCATCCACAGCGTAATTTCACACCACGATGGCGGTTGTGGTGGCCGGAGCCGACCATGATCAAGGAACGGTGGCGGCAGTACCAGGGGGTCGCCCAGAGAGAGAGAGAGGGATTCGAGCAAGGAGGAGGACGCACTAGACCGAGTGGGTCGGTCTGACCGGCTTGGTCCACCGATCGGGTTGGTCTAGCCCAACCATGGGCCAGACTGACTGGTGGGACCAAGGTAAAATGATATCAAGAAAATAAATAAAAGGAAAAAGGAAATAATAATTACCAAGATAGCCTCAATATAATATTAGTTGTAGAAAAATAAATAAAAATCCTAAAAATACATATAGTATATCACAATGTTCACAAAAATAATATCTACCTAATAAAAATATAACTTTATTTGTTTAAAATAAAAATAAAGTAAAACAATTATTAACACCATTAAATCTTAAATGAAATTTTATAAAATAAAACAAAAATCCTAAAAATAAATAAAAAAATCATTTTTGTGTATCAAAATAACTCTACTATTTTATAAAAATACTAACTTAGAGTTTTACAAATAAAACATAAAGCAAGTAATTAAAGACACTTAATTCTTTGATGAATTTTATAAAAATAAAGATAATACCTAAAAATAAATAAAATTCATTTTCAAGGTCTTGAATAAATATATTACACTAGAAAAATATTAAATATATTATTAGGAAAGTCTTTAATATTTTAAATAATAAATCCTTACCTAATACCTATTTTATGAATTCTTTAAAAACAATTCTTAAGTATGAAATAATCACAATTCTTATAAAACCTTGAGCAATTAGTGTCTTAGTACTAATTCCAAACCCATAACTTGAATTCATAATCAAACTTAAGTATAACTTTTAACTTTAAAATATTTTTAAAAAAATCTTATTAAGAATCCTTTTAAATAAACATTGGGTATAACCCATTTATATAATATGGTGAATAATCATTATATCTTAACCACTATTAACATAACTTTAAATTCTAACAAATTACTAAGACCATCTAATTATGATTCCATTAAATAAATACATGTTCCTTTCATAATAGCAAAACAAATTTAATCTGACCATTCACTTGAATGTAAAGTGAATAATCCCACACTTTAATCATACTTATCATAAATTCAAAACTTGAGAATAATTAAAACATATTACATCTTAAGTTTACTTACCCTTTTAAAGTTAATTTTAGTCTCAAAGCTTATAAACATCAGGTCTAATACACTACTTATGTTTTTATAGTTAACTTTGGTCTATTCCAATTAAGACATAATGCATCTCAAGTCCAAACTAATCAATCAAATACCAGAAGGCATTGATCACATTTTATTAACAATGAAGATTGCTTAAACATTATAAAGGAAATCTTTTCTTCAAATGTTATTCTTTTTGCCACCTCAAATAACAATCTTATAATAAGTTCTTCAACTCTTAACAACTCAATCCCAAGGATTTTTATCATAGTCACCACTTGACAATTCACCATAATCACATCATCTTATACTTTACTTACATATTTTGGATTGTTAACACTTAGGTTCCTTATAAAGGTCATTACTTGTAAAGTAAAATTTGAAGATAAACCAACTCTGAAAAGAATCACTTGAATTCACTTCACTCAAAGTATTGGGAATTCAATTTGGGAGTTTTACAAAATGCATAGCATTACTTATGCATAACAGCATATTGCTTCTTTAAACATTAGTCCTTACCGGACTAATGATGCAGATTTCAAATATTGGATCTTATGTCGTCTCGAAGACCGTGAGTGCATAATCTTGCAATCACAAAAGGCAAGTTCACACTTGATCATGTCCTTTGATTATTTTCTGTAAAGTATTTTAAAAATCCAGTGTTGTCATCACCTGCATTTGAAAAGGGTCAGAAAACACTATTTTCATAATAATATGATTATAGGTTATTTACCATGAGGTAATAACCTACTATGAAAGTTCCGGTGGTAAAGGAACATATTATCTAGAACTTAACAACCAATGTCACCAGTGATTCTTGCGCCGTATATCACGCGTTAACCATGAGATTTGGAATGGGACGGAAAAGTCAGCTGTATCTTCTTCCTCTCGCATGTAGATGGATGTACATGTCGTGGTTGTTATCACTTGTAGTGTGCATATTAATTGGTAATTCGTAGAGGATATGCAGCATATGGTTGGGAACCCTCAACATCCCACGATAGTTCTGGCATTTAACGGTCTATACAAACCATTGCCGTAATTCAATATGTGGGCATGGTGTACACCAAGGAGGCATGCGAGGTCGCGAAGGAGGCAGTGATTGGCTTGGATCATCTTCTGGGCCCCACAACATAGGGAGTGTGGACGGGAAATATCGTCCGGTTGTGCAACAAGGATTTGATCTCTCATGGGAAAAGTAATGCACCTCTGTAGAGTGTAAGAACTGTAACTTGTTACTCCCTATTCCGGGAAGGAGCTGCAAACGCGGCGGGAAAGGAACCCCATGAAGGTTCTGGTAAACCCGTGAAGGCTGACGGACATAGCTTTTCAGAATAAAAGCAACCTTTTAAGAAATGTTTACGAAAACCTGCATTGCCTACGACCTATGGTCTGTGGCTATAGATATAGCGCATCAAACACTCCTTTTATAGTGAACTTGTTGAGTACGCTCGTACTCAAAGTATCTTCTTAACCCTTGCTAGGTTCTAAAGCCAGTACAGACGATGTCTACATCAAATCATGCTCCAGGAATCATCATCAAAAGCTAAATCTCTTCAATGAAGTCAATAAAGTCAACATATACATCAACTCAAGTGAAGACGAAGTTACTGAGTAGATAGGAATATAATTTCTAGCCATAGAACCTATTTCTATAGTGTATTGCAATAGCAGTAATGCCAGACCATTAGTTAAGATACTAGTCTTAATAGTATGATAGTTTTGGAGTTATTTATTTATGATTTTTCTTTGTAAGAAGTTTCTTTCTCTTTCTTTAATCTAGAGTGTTCTCTGGATCTTGTGTAAAGAGTTGAGTTGTAACCTATAGTCATGTCTTGGACATGCTGTGTTTCTGTTGCACCATTCTGAGGGATGTAATACTAGTGAACGGTGTTTCATTGGTGTTATGTCAATGACTATAGTGTACTAGATCATGCAGTGGTATGCTGGGTCACCGCATATTGAGCACGGCGTGGCCACCCATCTGGCCATGGATAGCGGTGGCGGATCCTCGCCGTCGCTTGGGAAACACCGCGGGGAGAATAAACTCCGGAAGCTCCCCAGAGCCCTGCGCAGCACTGGCAGCACACCGCACGCTCGAGACCACCTCCTCACCGCCACGGCAGGCCAGGTATTCCGGAGCTGCAGAAGGGTCGCCACCAGCAGCGCAGCAGCCGCACGAGATGCAGAGGGAGTTGGTCCTTCGCCATCGCCCATCCTTCTTGATCTCCTCGCCGCCACGGTCGGCCGGAATAAGAAGAGAGGCAGATGGCCAGAAGAACCGCCTACTGGCATCGCGCGCATATGCCAGCAAGGAGAAACTACCGTTGTGACCCGTACCACATCTCGACATGCTCTCCACCTCCACCCCCCGTCACCAAGGCCGACCAAAGGAAGATAGCAGAGCATCCCAACGACGAGGTAGAGGAAACAGCCAACAACGACTTTATTGGAAGATGCGGTGGTCTTCCTCATCTTCCCTAGCTTCGGCCAGAGGATCTTGAGGATCACGGGGACAAACCCTACTCTCCAGATCTGTCTGCACCCGCCTGGAGGAACCACATCACCGGGCATAAAGCCCATTACCGGCAACAAGCCGCTACCCCTAAACCTAACTACTCTGGCGCCACCTCCTTCCCATCTCTGACCGGCTATTCTGGCGAAGGGGCCAATGGAGGGGCCCGGTATTTGGTGGAGGTTGGTCAGAAACAGGGGGCAGGGGAGGAGCAGAGGAGGAAGGCACAACCAAACATGGGTGTCAGTGTTGGCTCGCGGGCGACATCCTACATGCCTTGAGGCCGACTATTGTATTGAGATCCAAAATATATCAACAGGTTATTAGTGCTGTCAGTGTGAGAAAAAAATTTGAGTGTGCATCCTTTAAAGTAATATGACCCGCCCAAGTACCTGGTACCATCTCTATGTGAAAAATGTAAGGAAAATGATAGGAATCGTCCGGGGGATCGCACGCGACGCATCCCCCGGCTTGAATACTCGACACGCGTCCCACAAACGACACTGTGATATGTGGGACCCACCCACGTTGGCCTTATCTTTTACCTTTCTCCTTTCCCTATCCTGACGGAAACTTCACGGGAGACACAAATGCCATGGATTTTCTCCACCTTCGCCGATGTTCCTCTCCTCTTGGACTTTGCTAACGCTGCTCTCGCGGCCGTGCTCCACTGCCGTTCCTCTCGCACCGACGCGCCACCGCCACGCCGCCGTTCTACAAGGGCGAGGCAACGGGGTCTAGCCGCTGGCCACACGAAAGCTGGGCGAGGTGAAGCTGCACGGCGTCCTACCGCCGGTGCTTCCCGCAGGGCAGTGCTCCTCAACACGCCCGCCATGGCCGCCGCCCCATCAGGACTCCACGTCCTCCTCGAGATACAAGCGAGGGCTCCTATTTGCTACAGCCGGTTGCGCCGTTGCTACAAGGGGCATGCTACTAGAGGCTCGCGGCGTTGATATGGCAGGCCTCGGCGGGGCTGCTACAAGCGGTCACCAGAGCTGCTACAAGGGGCAATGCTGCCTGCTACTAGAGGCTCGCGGCGTTTCTATGGCAGGCCTCGGTGGCGCTGCTACAAGCGGTCACCGCCGCTGCTACAAGGGCGACGCTGCCTGCTACTAGGGGCTCGCGGTGTTGCTATGGCAGGCCTCGGTGGCGCTGCTACAAGCGGTCACCGCCTCTGCTACAAGGGGCGAGGCGTTGCTACTAAAGGGGGCACCGCCGCTGCTACAAGGAAGAGGCGCATTTGCTACAGGGAGAGGTGCCGCTGCTACAAGGCGGCACCGATGCTGCTACAAACGAGCACTGGCGCTGCTACAAGGTGCCAATGGGGGCACCGCCGTTGGCTGCTCGCTACTGGCCGCTACCGTTACTGCTACTGGCCGCTACTTGCTCGCTACACTGCTACATTTGGCCACGGGCGTTGCTACTGCCATGGGAGACGAGCGAGGTGCTTTCTGGGAAGGACGTGGATGTCGCCGGAGCTGGACGTCGCCATCGCCGGAGCTGCCGGTCAGGGCCAAGCTGACCGTCCCCATGGCGACAAGGTCGGGGACTTGCTGGGCAGGAGCGAGGCCGAAAGATGAGGCTGTCTTTTTTTTTCCACGTGCGTGTGTGGTTCTGGATGGAAACGTGTCAAACCCGGGAGGCGGGGGATCGTATGTTCCGATCCCCCGGGGACGCTTAGCACGACCATAATGTAAGCTCATCTGCTAGCTAATAAAAGTTCATGGTGATGTAAAAGAAAAACAGCAGCACGCCGGAGGGGATATTCCGTCGCCGGCAGGTTTGCACCTGCTCACGTGTGTCAGATTGGATCCACTACGTACTTGGTGCTGGAACCAGATCCTTGCCCCACCGTCGATCAAAGGGACGACATGAAGATTTCGACTAATTAAAACCTGACTCCAGCAGATGATGCTAGACAAGCCACCAAAGCTAATCCTACATGCGGCTGGAAGTGTCAGATTCTGCTGGACAGACCTTTTTTTTTTTTAAGTTCTTCTGCCGGACTGACCTGACTGACTGGTGTTCGCACAAGGCCGTGCCGCCAGGCACTCGGGCTGTCCGATGAGAGGCCTTGGATCACAGCCGTCGTCGACACTGTGCCAGAACAAATCAGTTAATGTAACATAGGGATATCTTCACTTCACATGTTCAAACCGTTAAGTAAACATCCTGATAATAACAAAGCCGGTGCTTGCTACTCTCTTTGTTTCAAAATATAAGGGCATGTTTGATTCAAAGAATTTACAAAGGAATTTTGTAAGATTCTTATCTATAGGATTTTTTCTATAGAGACCATTTGATTCAAAAGATTGAACCCTTTAAAAAAATTATGGATTCCTTTCCTATAGTACAATCCCATAGGATTTCTAACAAGAGGTTAAACCTTTTGGATAATTTCCTACGTGTCTATGATAACTATGCATGTACGCAATCTATATATAAATTTCCTGTGTTTTTCCTATAATGCAATCAAACGACTTCTGCAGCTAATTCCTGTGTTTTTCGTTCATGTAGGATTTCACATGTCATGGCATATCATTCCTACGGTTTTCCTATTCATGTGTTTTTAAAATCCTTTGAATCAAACATGCCCTAAAAGTGTGGAGATGCGAACCTATGTCTTTAGAAGTTGAAGCATTAAGCTGATTTTGTTGAACCAAATTCAAACCAGTTACCGTGGTATAGGAATTTCTTCACTTCACATGTTCAAAACCGTTAAATAAACATCCTCATGGTAACATAGACGATGCTTGCTACTTGGTTTCGTATAGTATGAAGAAATAAAATCAAATTTTGTGAGAAAAAGAGTAAACAGTAGTTGTCCTTTGTTCTCTGTTGGAACTGTCATGAATTCCTCCCATAGTTAAAACATGACTTCTACGATATATGTTTTCTTCTAGTCTATCTATTAGTTTCCACGTTTGTTTATTCATGTAACTTGTTTTTCTATTAATGCAATACATGGTTGCTCTAAAAAAGGACTTCTACTCGGGTGATTGTGAAAAATATCTTTGTTGACGCCTAAACAACACCGGTGGTTGTCATCGTTGTTGGCATAGACCCCCGCAGAAGATAAGACCGAGACCATTACAAAAACTACACACAACCACCAAACTGAACCTCGACCCAAAGGCCGACCACACAAAGATCTTTCACGGTTTTATGATATGTATTTTGAATTTTTGATACATACGGAGTAGAAGTGAGGCTTCAGCTGATACGTGTCCGAATGCTTCTATCAATGGGAAGTCCTCGAGAAGAACATATTGGTTCAAGAAAGGATTGTAGCTCCCGTGAAAATGTACAGTATTCTCCCTGGGTAAATTGAAATAGTGAGGCCTTCAGATTGTTATCTCCTCGGAGCAGTTTTGCACTGAAGTTTTACCTGTTAGTTGAATTATTAAAGCGGCGGTTTCTGGTCCCCTAACCCTAATGCACCGTACATAGAAAATATGTGTAACATTGCCCGAACGAAGTCATTACTGATTAATAAAATATAAAATATTGCATATGAACCCATTGTTTCTAGATCAGACACGCGAAGCCTACTGGTAAACATAGGGCCCTGTGACTTATCTGCTGTATCAACAATGCGAATATTATTTTTAAACCGAAGGCCACTCTATTTTCAATGCGATTATTATAAAGACCACGCTATTGTTGCACCTTCTCTGACATACAGTTAGGATGAACTAACATGGGAGCACAACATGAAACGGACCCACAATCGAGGGCGCGGAGGTCTTCATACCTCCGGCGTGATTTTGCAGCTTCGAACTGTGAATAGTGAAGCCCGTAGTATGGTTGACATTTAGCATTAACACCGGCGTGATCTCCCGTTTCTGTTTATAGTTGTGAAACTAAGTTTGGCTTGATCTGAATTTTATTCTGAAATCCAAAGCAGAAGATCTCTGTTCAAAGTAGTAGTATTGATATCTGTTGGCTACCTTGGTATTTGGATAATATATCGACCAAATAGTATGCTTACAAACCGATGTGTCTAAATGTTGCTTCAGGAATCAACAGATCGGTTTCCTGATTAACAAGCCCTTCATAATCACCCTTTCTTCTTACTATACCTGACCGCTTGTCATGACAAATTTTAATCAAGGGAGAAATTATAGATGAACGCACTACTGTATTTTGTGCTGCCTGCGACAAGATAGGAGCTATGTGTGGCTGCTGCATGCCTTCATTTTTTTTTTCTTACTAAATCGCTGGCGCTAAAACAAGTATCGGAGCCGATTCAGTCGCATCCATGACTGCAGAACTGGATATATAAGTAGACCGCTCAATCTGCCTTAGCTTCTTAGCCGCCTCCCCTTGGCCCATTCACCATAGAGACCCAATCTTTTTATTTTCGTCAAAGTTCGGTCTAAAGTTGTCACAATTCTTTCAAATTAGACCAACTCACCTTCACTGCGATCAACGCAAAACCCGTCTTTATCTCTCGAGTAGCATGCCCATGCTTGTTCGCCTCGAAGGAACAGCGATATTCAGCATGATGGATGCATGAGTCTGCGGCTACCTTGAACTTCAATTCCATCCGAGCACCCTTCTGTACAGAGACCACAGACCTCTTTAGGCCACCTGACTCACTGATAGCGCCATCAAAGAGCCGGATTTCTTCATGTATCCCACTGGTAAAACAGCAGAGACGCATTACCGAAACTGCTTTGCGCTTGTGATATGACAACCTTTGTGGTCGCCTCGCTAAATCCTATGCATGGTAACTAGCTAAGTTACTCCTACTATGATTAGTCTCACTACTCCCTCCTTTCCATTTTAGGATGCCTATTAGTTTTGGTCAAAGTCAAACCTCATAAAGTTTAATCAACTATATAGATAAATAAATCAACATCAGCAACATGAAATGCATATAATAAAAAAATACATTTCATAATGATTCTAATAGCATTAAGGTTGTAGAGATTGATATTTATTCAATAAACTTGGTCAAAAGTTATGAAGTTTGACTTTGATCAAAACTAATAGGCATCCTAATTTAGGAAGGAGGGAGTAAATCCTATGCATGAACCCCAAATCATTAAATCCCACTATGACTAGCTAAGCTACACCTCCTGCACGCAACCATAGGCAGAAAAATCGGCTAGCCCAATCCTATGCATGCATGAACCCCAAATCATTAAATGCATGACCCCTTTAGATACACCCTTAAAAACACTTCATTGTAGTGACCGTTTTTTAGAATATGTCAATGCCTATGATAACGCGCTAAGAAACGTTCTATTGTGAAAGGCCTGAGTGAAATGCATCCACCGTCCTTAAACTTGTTGGCCATGTCTAAAATAGTCCTTAAACTCAAAAACTGATTAAGTATAGTCCCTAATCTTGTTCCATATGCCCACATATAGTCCAAAACATGGTGGAGGATGTATTTTGCTGACGTGTAGCCCTAGCGGGTCCACCAGAAGCTCGTAATTCGTGGTCGTCTTTCCAGAGTAGCATGCCACCAGACATCATGTGGCAGTTGTCATCGTCGCCATTCCAACCACCGGCCGCTCGCTTATCTAGGGTACACGGATGTCGGCTTCCGGTACTCTGCCTTGTTGTGGTGGTCGTCGACGGCGTGCCGGCATACTACCTCGCAGGCAGCCTTGTGGATGTCGGCACGGCATGTTTGCAGTCCAGGGAGTGGCCACTATCGTCTTAAACCTCATGGTGCTCGCCACACTCGTCCTACTCATGCTACTCAATATGTATGTGTTAGATAGATCTCTCCCCGTTCGAGCCTAACGGCCGAACGGAGTCCCTTATCCGCGCCCTGATTGGGGGCGCCCCAACCTCATCTGGTGGGTGGGCCCCTGTCGCCGTGCTATATAAAGAGGTGGGGTACCGGCAGCATGCAACACGAGGTTAGTCGTTGTGCCGTACGCCCCACAGATATCCATACCGATCTAGGGTTAGCGCGAGCCGACGGGAAGCACCGCCACCACCGCACACCCACGTCGTCGCCCTACTCCCATGGCCGCTAGAAGTAGCACCAACTCTAGCATCCCCTCTGGCTTGTGTACATCGATCCAGGGCGCAGGTGGTTCCTCTCCTCTCAGATCCCTCTCTCCCTCTCTCAGATTCGTGTCTAGATACACAATGCAAAGTGCTACCGAATAGATCTATACTAGTTTGTAGCTAAACTAACATTGGTATCAGAGCCACTAGTGGCTAGATTTTTCGGTGCAAATAGAAAGCAAAAGGTGAAAAACCTAGATCTAAAGTGTGCCTGCCCTACGTCCACGCCGTTCCTCTCGATCTAGATGAGCATCAACATGAGGCATCTAGACGAAGAACAAACCCCTTCGGGGGCAAAGCAAAACCCAAGACCTAAAGCCCCAAAAGAAAACCCTAAACCTAGATCCACCTTGAGCAAATCCCTAGATCCCACAGATCCATCCATAAAGAAAATCGAAAGCTTCGAATCACCCCTAGAATCCCCAAAGAAAATCCCCACAGAGAGAATACACCAAAAACCGAATCAAAAAAAGGGGAAAAGAACCACCGGCCAGCCACCGCCGGCAAGGTGGCACCGCCGTTGCGCCTCTTGACGGGCGTGCGTCCACCCACGGGTGGATGCACCGCCGGCAAGGGGGGCAGGGAGGCACCGTAACTCTCGGTCGCCCTTCTCTCTATCTCCTAACAAGGTGGAAGGGGGTGGTCGGGACAGAGGAAAGGGGAGAAGGGGGAGCTAGCTCGTGGGAGGGAGGGGCTCGCCGCCAGCGGAGCTGCCGGGCGGCGCAGACGCCTCACCGAACCTCCACGGCGCCGCCATAGAGAGGAGCAAGGTGGGGCGCGGGGTGGACAGAGGGGGCAAATGGCTAGGGTTTCGTGGGGGGCACCGCGGGGGCGTTTTTATTCCGCCAATCGGCGCGCGCGGCCGTCCGATTGGAACCCTAGCTATCGTGCGGCTGCGATCGGGTCGATGCGTGCGGCTGCGGGCTGCTGGGCGTCGCGGGCCGCGGTGTTGGGCCAGGCCATGGGGCGCTGGCGGGCTGCTGGCGCCGCAAGCGAGCGAGCGAGCGTGTGCTGCATCGCGCGGGCGGCAGCCAGTGAGCGGCGCTGGGCGGGCTGCTGGATGGGCCTGGCAGGCTGCATGGGCCATCACGGGCCGGTGCTGTTTTGAGCGGCTGGGCGCTGTTTACAGCGCGCGCGACACAGGCCGCTAGGCCGCTAAGATAACTGGCCTAGTAGGGCATACAGTGCTGGTTTTTCTGTTTTTTTATTTACAGAGACTGGTTTAAATTGTTTTTGTTCAGTTTTTGAGCATTTTTGTATAGTTTTTCGTACTCAAATTTATTCCAGCGAATGTTTGATTAGAGAATATGAAAGTGACAGAATTTTTTCTGTAAAGTTTAAGTTTATGACTATTGTAATAATGTTTCCATTGCAAATAGTTGATTTAAATTGCTAGAATGCAATAAAGTGTATTAAATTTTGTTTTAAAAGATGTGATAAAGTGATTTAAAGTTGATTATGCTCCATGTTATTAATTGACCAACGTTATTAATAAACATGATCATGATCCCTTTTATTATGTATTAAAGGTGCATTTAATTTTATCTTTACCCAACGGTGATATAATTTTAAATGACACAAACAATTGCATGTTTAATTTATACCAACGTTGCATTAATGCATACACTTGTTTTTGGTTGTCTCACATCTTTTGTGGTTTTCAGGAGGTCTCAACCTCATGAGCTGCCTGAAGGACATCCCACTGCTCAGAGGAGATAACTATTCTGAATGGAGGAAAAAGGCAGACATGGCCTTTGTCTACGCCGAGGTGGACTGGGTTGTTGAAACCAAACAGCCAGTCAAGCCTAACGATCCAGTGAGGGATGATACTGAGCACAATGCTGCATGGAAAAAGAAAAAGAGGGACCATGCTCAAGTGGAGATGACATACTCAATAGATAACCAAAAGTGGGTCAATGCAAATAAAAAGTGCTTGGCTTTTGTCAAGAATACGATTGAGAATGCAATAATGGGCTCAATCGAAGAGTGTGCCTCTGTTGGTGAGTACCTTGCAAAGACAAAGAGCCAGTTTACTGGCTCTTCAAAGATGTATGCAACCCAGCTGAAAGTACAAAGGAAGTCGCCTAGAGGGGGGTAAATAGGCTTTTAAAAATATTACGGTTTAGGCTCAAGTAAATGCGGGATAAAACTAACGTTTAATTTATTGAGCACAAAACCTAGCCACTAAGTTTATCTAAGTGCACCAACAACCTATGCTAAGCAATACAAGCAACAAGGTGATAGCAATAAATAACTACGTCAAGCACGATGGCTATCACAATGTAAAGTGCATAAGTAAATGGCTCGGTTGAGAGATAACCGATGGACGCGGAGACGAAGATTTGTTTTCCGAAGTTCACTTCCAAAGAAGCTACGTCTCCGTTGGAGAGGTGTGATGGCGCAATGCTCTCCGAACGCCACAAATGGCTCACCTCGAGGTGTGGTGGCTCGATGCTCACCCAACGCCACACAAGGCCTCACCCCGGATGCGGAAGCACGCAACTCACCGACGCCACAAAAGGCTCACCCTATTCTCCCAAGTGCGCACCACAAAAGGCGGGCACTTGCTCCACTATGGGACGCTTGAGGGCGGTCACCGAACCCGTACAAGATTGGGACTAACTCCACAACTCAATTGTAGGCTCCCAACAACAAAGACACAAAAGGCTACAATGCCACAAAAGGCCAACAAAGCCACGAGAGGCTACAAGACCACAAAAGGTCAACAATCCAACCACACAACCGTCTAGGGTTCCAAGAACCCAAGAGTAACAAGCCCACAAGCTTGTACTCGCCAAATCTCCGAGGAGAACTCAAATCTATGCACCAAATGCAAGGGCAAGTCCTTCTCTCCCAAATTCCAACAAAGCTACAAAAGCTATTGGAGGAATAAGGGAGGAAGAACACAAGAGGAGAACTCAAACCTATGCACCAAATGCAAGGGCAAGTCCTTCTCTCCCAAATTCCAACAAAGCTACAAAAGCTATTGGGGGAATAAGGGAGGAAGAACACAAGAGGAGAACACAAAACTCTCCAAGATCTAGATCCCAATGATTCCTTCATAAAGAAGGGATTTGACTTGGTGGGATTGTAGATCTAGATCTCCTCTCACTTTTCCCTCAAAAAGATGTAAGAATCATGGGAGGGAGAGGGAGTAAGAGAGCTCAAATAGGTCAACAATGGTGGGCAAAAACGAGCTCAAAAGATAGGGAACCATTGGGGAAGAAGCCCCCCTTAAATAGGATAAGGAAAAACTGACCGTTTGGGCCAGATTCGCGCCCCCACCGGAACTTCCGACCTCCCACCGGAACTTCCGGCAAATAGAAACACAAGTTACTAAACCTGACCGGAACTTGGGTCGGAACTTGGGCCGGAACTTGGGTCGGAACTTGGGCCGGAACTTCCGCTCAAGCAAAAACACAGGACAACATTGCACGAAAACTTCAATAACTTTTGATCCCGGACTCCGTTTTTGATGATCTTGGGCTCGTTTTGAAGAGAACAAAAAGTTTTACAAGATTGTGAAAAGAAACATAATAGTCCAGTATGGAAGTATAAAACCAAATTGAGAAAGATATGACCTCTCTAGAAGCGATGAACCGGTAAAACCTCCAAAACCCAAAACACAAGAAGTTGAGCTTGGAAACTCCGATTGGGATGAAACCAATTTTGTTGGAAAGATAAAACCAAGTAGAACCCAACAAAATGTGAAATATTGGATACCACCAAGGGAGAAAATATCAAGTATATATATGTGATGTATCTCCCAAGGTGTGGAGCCGAAAAACTCGCAAGATCAAAAACCGCAATAAGATATGCAAGTGAAATCCTTATTTGATGAACTAGAGCTTGTTATGATGATGACCACAAGCTCTAGATCCTATCATGGACAAGAACCAAATAACAACCAATAAAGATGATGCTATGAATGCAAAGGTTTGAGCTCTCTCTGAACGATGCGATTGAGACACCCGCTTGAGAGCCCCTCTTGATAGAACGGCTATCTATCCTAAACCCGGTCTCCCAACTAACAACACGAGACCGGCAAAAGAGAAGCCCTATCAAGATCATACCTTTGCCTTGAGAATTCCACTTGAACTTGATGTAGACCGTATTGTTCTTCTCAAGTGGGAACACCTTTCTTGTTTGCTCTTGCTCGCTCTTGCTTGATGAAGACTTGCAAATTGCTCCCCCATACTCCATGGGGAAACCTCTTCTTGAACTTGTCTTCATCACTCGATGATCACGAGGATGGAAAGCTTCAAGCATGAGATCTACTAGAGATGGCGCATCTTGAGCTTGCCCTTCTTCATCCCTTCTTGAGGTTGATCCATCTTGATGCAACTCTTTGCACTTGTCTTGATCAACCTTCAAGCTCCTTCTTTCTTCATGAATCCAATGGCACAAAGCCCTTGGACATTTCTTCATCTTTCGACCTTGAGACCAACACATGGCCCAAGTGATGCCAATGGACAAACCTACAAGTGAAACTCAATTTACACATTAGTCCATAGAGATTGTCATTAATTACCAAAACCGCACATGGGGGTATACATGCCCTTTCAATCTCCCCCATTTTGGTAATTGATGACAATCCATTAGCGAGGGTTTAAATATGACAATTAATGACCAAAACGGTTGCCCCAACATCAAATACTACACAAGTATGTGATGTTGGTACAACCACAATATATAGAGCAAACTCTCCCACAATCTATGCATGTGTGATGAATTTGAATTTCATTGCATAGATTGCCAACCTTTACCATTGGTTGAGTTTCCTCTATATATTAAACATGCAAAGCAACCACAAATATTCAAGAGCATGAGAGGCAAATGCTTAAGAACACACCCAAATCAAAGGCCGACTTCCCTTAAACCCTCCTAAACTTCTCCCCCATTGGCATCGATTGCCAAAATGGGTGAAAAGTTCTAGATGGCCAATATAGTAAGAATTCCTCCAAAGGTGTGCATATGCACAAGTCAAATGATGAGAACTTGGTAGGAAGTAAAACTATATTGAGGACCCAAAGAAAGCAAAAAGAAAAGAAAAAGAAATAAGCTTCAACAAATGAAGCGAGCAATCAAAAGATCCAAATGAAGCAATTGAAACACCAACAAATGATGTTAAATGGAAGCAACAACCAAGAGTGTTTAAATGAGAATAGAGAAGCTCCCCAAAAATTTGTGAAAAGTTTGGAATATTTGTATTGAATACAATATGCGCGGAATCCTTGCTGCCCCACAAGCATTTAATCCACAAGAAATGAGAAAGAAGGAAATTGTGCACTATTAAATGAATTAGAGAAGCTCCCCAAAGATTGTGCACCAATTATAGTAATTGTATTTGGAAACAACATGCACGACCATGGACTCCTCACTTATCCAAACTCATTTAATGCAATCAAAGGTCAAAAAATAGGAAGCCACCGAAGAATCAAAAATAAATAAGAGGTGGTTTCCAAGAAATATAAAAAGCAACCAAAGAATGATCTACTCTTGTGTGTATAAATTTCTAGGTGGAAAATATCACAAAGACAAGTGCCCACAAAGAAACATGCACACACAAAATAGATACTCAAGAAAGCACATGAAAACCAAAAAGAAGTCATAGAATATACCAATAAGATGTTTTGCTTGAAAGCATGCCCAAGGGCTTAAATATATCTTATTGTACATCAATGAGCTTCAAACACCAACATACCCCATATAATACAACTATTCACAAGGGAAGAAGGGGATAGAAGGAATATATGGAGAAAGGCAACAAGTATCATAAGATAGGAATCAACTTTGAAAAAAATACTCACTATTGCACATGAGAGATATTGAGGAAATTATATGCAACAAAATTGCTAGATTGACATATTTGGGATAGGTGAATCATGAGCATGATTTAGTATAGTACCCAATATATGCACTCATCTCAACATACACACATTTGCAATAGAGAGAACTTCTTCAAAACCAAAGCAAGAAATCCAACATATGCAAGTACACAAATTCATGCCAAAAAGCAACCTACAAAAGGTTGGGAACAAGATAAGTAGCATGAGAGAGATACTTGTTACCGAGATATAATTGGTAGGATGAAAAAGATGTGAATTCGTTGATCATCCTAGATTGCATCCAATTGACATGTAGACGCCACTCCTTCCTTGTTCAAGATACAAGTACCCAATATATATCTCCAATGTACCTAAAAAACAATTAAGTACACTATGGTCCCCAAACAAATTGGGTCCAAAGTAGTTAGTGCAACTGCAATACATAGGAGAACCTCCACACAAACATGTGCATATTGATATGAAATGGAATTTCATGTACATCTTAGCCCTTTAGGATTTGATGGAGTTTCCCTTATATATTGGATCAAAGAAACCAAGCATGCCATAATATATACAAGAAGTAAACATGCATGCATAGACTTTCAAGAACCAAAAGGAGATACAATTTGAACAAAAACACCAAGTAAACCAATAAGACACACACAAAGGTGTGACTCAATAAAAAGTGTCTAAATTGTACCAAAGAACCAAATAAACACATGAAAGGTCACAAGTTCAACAAATGAACTAGAAAGAGTCAAAGAAGAAGGATAAGAAAAATACCAAGGCTCAAGGATTTATCTCATCCTAAAAAAACAAAACAAGTGAAAAGGAATGAGATAAAACCAACTCCCAACGAGAGCAAGGAAGCAACAACTAAAACAAACTCTTCACACTTTTCATGATGGCACACAAAGTACCAACACAAAAAAGGATTAAGCTTCCAAGCAAAAATGGATCAAATCAAGAAGCATAAAACAATGTTCTAGAAAATATAGGAGAGCTCCCCCATAAGTAGAGCATTATATATAATTTTTCCTTTGAATGCAAAATGCCCACAAATGAGATCATCACTACTACCTACACTAAATAAAACACAAGGGGATACAATTAAAATAAGAAGATCCACAAGAGGCAAGGAAAGGTTGGGAGCAAATAGAAAAACATTTTCTTGGCCAAATATAAGGCAAATAAGAAAATGCAAAAGTGAATATGATCAATAAAATCTACCATATATGGAGTACCAATTGTCCAAAGACAATAAATATAAGGTAAATTTTCCCTAGGTAGTTTGCAAGGATATCACGATCTTATTCACCAAGAAGCATATAACAAGATATAAGAATTAGGCTTGATGCTTCGAAAGAGATTCTTGATAGCTTCAAATAGTCACACAAACACTAGTTATTAGATTAAATATAAGCAAGTGGTTCCCATGAGGATATATAGATCCAAATATGAGGAAACACATACCAAGAATAACTCTCACAAACAAGATCCAAAATATGAGAAATAAAAGCATACAAGCAAATTGGAACTTGTATGAGCCATTGTGCCACATAGGAGCTAGATAATTTTCAATATCAATTCTAAGTGGCACTACCTCAAATGTTCACATTTTATAGGTTTGTAATATGCACAAAGCATATGACTCCCCCATAATGTTATAAACCAAGAAATCTCAATAAGAGACAAAAAGATCAAGCTAGAAGTATTAATGGACATTATGGAAAAGATTTTATCATGAGAAAGACATACCACAAAGAGACTTAATAACCAAACAATATAACTACTAAGTGGTTTTCCTCATGTACACACATTTTAGGATTGTGGAATGCCCAAGCATGACACCCCCCAAAACGGAATAGTCCATTAATCCCTCATAAGAGCCAACAAGGATATCAACTAGAATCAATAAAGGCTCAAAACCAAGAAACACAAATACATGGTGTGACAACCAACATACACAAATATAACTCATATAACAATATGAGTAAGTGGGAAGCACAACATGTACACACATATGCAAGGTACAAAACCAACATATGCACAAGGGAGCAAGTAACTATAATGTAAAGGAGTTTAGCACAAATTACCGGAAGGAGGAACATTGGATAAGGGATAGAAGCATGATAACCAATGACTTGACTTTGATAACAAGAAAATGATGAAGATCCCTCAATTCTTCATAATGTAGCCAAGTCACCAATGCCCTCCAAAAACACCTATTGATCAAGTTTTAGCTTGTTGGTCCCCAACCAAGTTGGGTCCTAAGAAGTTAGTCACAATAGGTTTGGCCACCCAAATGGTTCTTCTCTTGACGCCACTTTGGGAACCAACAAATTTGGCAAACACATTGCCCATCTGATCCTTACGAAGAAAATAAGCATCATCAATCAAGATAGGATGAGATGAGGAGATACCCATGGTGCATGAGGAAGAAAGGTGCCCCTTTTCACGCCATATGTAGCAAGTTCTTATCTTGCCATCTTTCTTCTTGGGAGGAGCTGGGCCATGAAGAAGAGCTTGAGGCTTCTTGGGAAGTGGCCCATCTTGAGCTTGTGGAGGAGCTTGAGGACGCTTCCCTTGTTGCTTCTCACTAGGAGGCTTCTTCTTTAATGGGAAATCCCTCACATGATGCCCTTCTTCCTTGCACATGAAGCACACAATGTTGGCCGGATTCTTCACTTGTCCTTGGCCCTTCTTCTTGTTGCCCTTGTGCTTCAACGAGTTAGTGAGCTTGCTCTTGGTGTTGGAGTTGAATCCAAGCCCACTCTTGTCACTTGGGGGTCGTCGCACACTCAACATCTTATTGAGTGTGGTCTTCCCTTCATGACACCTTTTCAAGTCATTCTTCAAAGAAGTGACTTGAGCCTTGAGCTCTTTGACTTCTTCTACATGGTTAGTATCAACAACAATACTAGAGGAAGTAGAAGCTTCATTGTTAGAGCAACAGGGCAAAGAATGCAATTCATCACTAGATATAACATGGTTATGAGTGGATGAATTACAAGGACTAGCACATGGCAATTAGGAGTAGATGTAGTGCTAATGTACACATGAGGCCCACTATATGTTACCTTTGACACAATGGCCTCATGAGCTAACCTTAGCCTACCATGGGAGACTAGAAGATCCTCATGCGAGCTTGAAATCTTGGCATGACTTTCTTCTAATTTCCCATAGTTGCTTGTTAGCAAAGCAAGTTGAGCCTTTAGCTCAACATTCTCCTTCAAGATAGATGCTTCACAAGAAATAGAGTTAGTAGCACAAGCATCATCATTTAAAGCAAGAGGTGAGGCCAACTTGGAAAGCTCTTTGGAATAAGAAGCTTTAAGTTGCTCATGTAACTCGGTGAGTTTGATGAGCTCACCCTTGATGACCCTAGAGCCATTGTTGAGGTACTCAAAATCCTCAAGGAGTTTGGCATAAGCAACTTCAAGTTCATCATTTTTAATTTGAAGGGAACGTGCCACTTCAAGATCTCTATCATGAGATTTCTTCACTCTAGATAGCTCTAGAGCAAATGTCTCCTCAAGGGATTCCTTAGTGGTTTGTTCCTCTTCAAGAGCTTCATTTAGGTTGGCAATGTCATTAGCATACTCACGCTCAAGAAAACCCATTTTCTCAATAGTATCCTCGTGCTCATCAATAAGTTGCCTACTTTCTATAGCAAAGGTTAATATTTCAATCAAAGTATAGCAAGCATTTTTATTTGGATGAAGAGCACGAAGAACTAGCCCCCCTTCTCTTTTAAAGAAGCTACATCATCATCTACTTCTACATGATCAACATTCACATCATCATGAGATATATTGGAGTCCAAAGGAGATGTTACCTTTGAACCCTTAGCCATGAGGCACAAGTGATCATTGGAAGAAGATGATGATGGGGGAACACATGAAGCTCCAATCGCAACCTTGCCTTGGCCCACAATATCTCCGATTTCCTCTACATGGTTAGAAATACAAGTACTAGAGGAAATGGAAGCACATTTATCATGGTAACAAGGCAAAGCAACCATATCATCATGAGATATATTCAATTCATTTCTACAAGATATACAAGGGCAATTAACACTAGGTTGTAAATCACATATGGTCCTACAAGTGTTCATGCCCAAAGATACAACATTGCAATGAGATAGAGACAAAGAATCATGAATGGAAATCTCACTATCTACATTGCAAGTTCTATCACCACTCACCATATCATTACCTTGTGACAACTCACATGTTGGTGTAGTGGAAGAAGATGAGAACTCATCGCGGCCGGAGGTGGATGGAACACAATCATCCTCATTAAGCTTGGACACATCATATTTTGCTTGAATCTTGGTCCATATATCATGACCATTCCGGAAAGGCGTGATTGAGGAAAGAACTACAAAGCTCACAACATTAACAAGCACATTAGATGCTTGAGCTTCGAGATAAGAGTTTGTCTTCTCCTCCAAAGATAGATTTTGGGGATCCTTAGGAGGAGACAAGCCCATATCTAGAATTCGCTCAATGTTTGGGTCAATGGCCCGGAAATGACTAAGCATGCGGATACGCCAAACATCATAATTTGTGCCATCAAATGTAAATGTGTGAGAGTGCACTAAACCCCCAGGAGACATCTTTACTCTCGAGGCGGTGAAGCCTAAAAGCGAGAGACCTCGCTCTGATACCAATTGAAAGTACAAAGGAAGTCGCCTAGAGGGGGTGAATAGGCTTTTAAAAATATTACGGTTTAGGCTCAAGTAAATGCGGAATAAAACTAACGTTTAATTTATTGAGCACAAAATCTAGCCACTAAGTTTACCTAAGTGCACCAACAACCTATGCTAAGCAATACAAGCAACAAGGTGATAGCAAGAAATAAATACTTCCAGCACGATGGCTATCACAATGTAAAGTGCATAAGTAAATGGCTCGGTTGAGAGATAACCGATGGACACAGAGACGAAGATTTGTTTTCCGAAGTTCACTTCCAAAGAAGCTACGTCTCCGTTGGAGAGGTGTGATGGCGCAATGCTCTCCGAATGCCACAAATGGCTCACCTCGAGGTGTGGTGGCTCGATGCTCACCCAACGCCACACAAGGCCTCACCCCGGATGCGGAAGCATGCAACTCACAGACGCCACAAAAGGCTCACCCTATTCTCCCAAGTGCGCACCACAAAAGGCGGGCACTTGCTCCACTATGGGACGCTTGAGGGCGGTCACCGAACCCGTACAAGATTGGGGCTAACTCCACAACTCAATTGGAGGCTCCCAACAACAAAGACACAAAAGGCTACAATGCCACAAAAGGCCAACAAAGCCACGAGAGGCTACAAGACCACAAAAGGTCAACAAGACCACAAAAGGTCAACAATCCAACCACACAACCGTCTAGGGTTCCAAGAACCCAAGAGTAACAAGCCCACAAGCTTGTACTCGCCAAATCTCCGAGGAGAACTCAAACCTATGCACCAAATGCAAGGGCAAGTCCTTCTCTCCCAAATTCCAACAAAGCTACAAAAGCTATTGGAGGAATAAGGGAGGAAGAACACAAGAGGAGAACTCAAACCTATGCACCAAATGCAAGGGCAAGTCCTTCTCTCCCAAATTCCAACAAAGCTACAAAAGCTATTGGGGGAATAAGGGAGGAAGAACACAAGAGGAGAACACAAAACTCTCCAAGATCTAGATCCCAATGATTCCTTCATAAAGAAGGGATTTGACTTGGTGGGATTGTAGATCTAGATCTCCTCTCACTTTTCCCTCAAAAAGATGTAAGAATCATGGGAGGGAGAGGGAGTAAGAGAGCTCAAATAGGTCAACAATGGTGGGAAAAAATGATCTCAAAAGATAGGGAACCATTGGGGAAGAAGCCCCCCTTAAATAGGACAAGGAAAAACTGACCGTTTGGGCCAGATTCGCGCCCCCATCGGAACTTCCGGCCTCCCACTGGAACTTCCGGCAAATAGAAACACAATTTAATGAACCTGACCGGAACTTGGGTCGGAACTTGGGCCGGAAGTTGGGTCGGAACTTGGGCCAGAACTTCCGCTCAAGCAAAAACACAGGACAACATTGCACGAAAACTTCAATAACTTTTGATCCCGGACTCCGTTTTTGATGATCTTGGGCTCGTTTTGAAGAGAACAAAAAGTTTTACAAGATTATGCAAATAAACATAATAGTCCAGCATGTAAGTATAAAACCAAATTGAGAAAGATATGACCTCTCTAGAAGCGATGAACCGATAAAACCTCCAAAACCCAAAACACAAGAAGTTGAGCTTGGAAACTCCGATTGGGATGAAACCAATTTTGTTGGAAAGATAAAACCAAGTAGAACCCAACAAAATGTGAAATATTGGATACCACCAAGGGAGAAAATATCAAGTATATATATGTGATGTATCTCCTAAGGTGTGGAGCCGGAAAACTCGCAAGATCAAAAACCGCAATAAGATATGCAAGTGAAATCCTTATTTGATGAACTAGAGCTTGTTATGATGATGACCACAATCTCTAGATCCTCTCATGGACAATAACCAAAAACAACAATAAAGATGATGCTATGAATGCAAAGGTTTGAGCTCTCTCTGAACGATGCGATTGAGACACCCGCTTGAGAGCCCCTCTTGATAGAACGGCTATCTATCCTAAACCCGGTCTCCCAACTAACAACACGAGACCGGCAAAAGAGAAGCCCTATCAAGATCATACCTTTGCCTTGAGAATTCCACTTGAACTTGATGTAGACCGTCTTGTTCTTCTCAAGTGGGAACACCTTTCTTGTTTGCTCTTGCTCGCTCTTGCTTGATGAAGACTTGCAAATTGCTTCCCCATACTCCATGGGGAAACCTCTTCTTGAACTTGTCTTCATCACTCGATGATCACAAGGATGGCAAGCTTCAAGCATGAGATCTACTAGAGATGGCGCATCTTGAGCTTGCCCTTCTTCATCCCTTCTTGAGGTTGATCCATCTTGATGCAACTCTTTGCACTTGTCTTGATCAACCTTCAAGCTCCTTCTTTCTTCATGAATCCAATGGCACAAAGCCCTTGGACATTTCTTCATCTTTCGACCTTGAGACCAACACATGGCCCAAGTGATGCCAATGGACAAACCTACAAGTGAAACTCAATTTACACATTAGTCCATAGAGATTGCCATTAATTACCAAAACCACACATGGGGGCATACATGCCCTTTCACCAGTTGCTAAAACAGCTGGTGACAAAAAAGTATACAGGAGGGCCACATGGCATTAGAGAGCACATCTTGAGGATGTCCAACATGGCGGCTAAGTTAAAGCCCATGGATGCGGACCTCGAGCTTAAGCCTACTCTACTGGTGCATCTTGTCATGGCCTCTCTTCCCCAACAGTTCGAGAACTTCGTCATCAACTATAACATGTCCCCTGAAAAGTGGGACATTGAAAATACCATAGGGATGTGTTCTCAAGAGGAAGAAAGGCTTAAGTCCATTCACAGTGGTTCTTTGAACTACGTGAAGGACAACAAGAAGAGGAACTTTACCAACATCAACCATGGTGGCTCCCCTTCCAAGCCACATGGCAAGGGCCCCCTACAACACCAGCATCAGTATCAGCAGTCTCTCCTTGGGGACAAGGACCATTGTCACCATTGCAAAAAGCCTGGTCACTTCAAGAAAGATTGCCATATATGGCTTAAGACCATAATGGAAAAGAACGGTAAAGACATAGTTTCTTTTGTAAATGAATCCTTGTATGAAAAGTTTTCTAAATCTACTTGGTGGATTGACTCTGGTGCAACTGTTCATGTTGCCAACTCTTTACAGGGATTCCATTCGACAAAGACTTTGCAAAGAAGAGGAAGACTCATTGAGGTGGCGAATGGGGTCCAAGCAGAAGTGGAGGTTGTTGGCGACATTCCTCTGGAGCTAGATGATGGCTCTACTATTCTACTTAAGGTTGTTTTGTTTGTTCCTTCCATCCATAGAAACTTAATAAGCGTGTCGTGCCTGGATAAAGACATGTATGAGTGTTATTTTGGACATGGCAAAATGTGCCATTTTGTTGAAAGATACTTGTGTGGGTGTTGCTTCACTACATGATAAGCTTTATTTATTATCCTTGCATGAGAAAGTGTTTTCTGTGTGTGATGTGAACGAACAAGTTCCCTTGTCGAACAAAGAACAAAAGAAAAGAAAGCGAACTCTTGACTCATCGAAGTTATGGCACTGTAGATTAGGCCATATTTCGAGGGGAAGAATAGAAAGCCTCGTTAAAAATGACATTCTTCCTCCGTTAGAGTTCTTAGACATCGAGCAATGCATAGATTGCATCAAAGGAAAGTATGTAAAGCAAATTAAAAAAAGGGTGCAAACCGAAGTATAGCAACACTAGAAATCATCCACACTGATATTTGTGGACCGTTTCCGGTGAAAAGTGTGGATGATTATAATTCATTCATAACATTCACAGATGATCACTCCCGGTATGGTTACATTTATCCAATTAAAGAAAGATCTGAAGCATTGGATAAGTTTAAAAATTTTAAAGCTGAAGTTGAAAATCAGCATGATAAAAGAGTTAAGATAGTCCGGTCTGACCGTAGGGAGGAGTACTACGGTCGGCATACTCCATATGGTCAAGTACCAGGACCTTTTGCAAGGTTCCTACAAGAAAATGGAATAGTCGCCCAGTATTCTATGTCGGGCGAACCTCAGCAAAATGGAGTAGCTGAAAGGCTTAACCGTACCCTCATAGATATGGTGTGAAGAATGATGAGCTATTTCACCCTCCCATTGGGATTGTGGATGGAGGCGCTTAAAACCGCTATTCACATTCTCAGCAGAGTACCAAGTAAGTCGGTGCCCAAAACACCGTACGAATTTGTGGACAGGCAGAGTCCCCTCTCGGCACCACTTGAGGGTCTAGGGGAGCCCAGCTAAGGCAAAAGTTTTCAATCTAAACATTGCAAAGTTAGACCCCAAAACAGTGTCTTGCCACTTCATTGGTTATCCAGATAGATCAAAAGGTTATCGTTTCTACTGTCCTGATAGATACACAAAGTTTGTAGAAATGAGACATGCAGTCTTCTTGGAGGACAAATTGATGAGGGGGAGCACGGTAGCTTGAAAAATTGATCTTGGGGAGAAGAGGGTGCATGCACCCAATCTGATGACTCAGGAGCCATTTTTATCGCTACCTGTTGTGCCACCATCTACAACCCCTGAGGTTGTGGTGCCGGCACTTGTTGTGACTCCACACGTGAGAACAATGGGAGAAAGTCCAGAACATGTCCGTCAGGAGCCGCCTGAACCCAATGTTGAGCATGAAAGGGAGCCGGAACAGCCACACTTATCAAATGTTCCAGAACCTGAGGCACGAAATGAGCAAGAGTCTGATGAACTCAGAAGGTCTAAAAGAGAACGAAGACCAGCCATTTTCAAAGAAATTTACAAAGTCTACAACACAAACAGTTCATATGGAGGGCGATCCTACCTCAGATGAAGAAGCCATGAGAAGCCCTCACTCAGCCAAGTGGGTGGAGGCAATGGAAGATGAAATGAAATCGATGAGTTCCAACAATGTTTGGGACTTAGAGGAAATTACTAAAGGATCCAAAACAGTAGGATGCAAATGGGTCTACAAAACAAAGTATGACTTCAATGGGAATGTAGAAAAGTATAAAGCTAGACTTGTGGCAAAAGGCTTTACGCAAAGAGAAGGGGTAGATTACAATGAGACTTTTTCTCCGGTCTCATGTAAGGATTCCTTCAGAATCATAATGACACTAGTTGCACATTTTGATTTAGAGTGGCATCAAATGGATGTTAAGACGGCATTTCTAAATGGAGATTTAGAAGAGAATGTTTACATGAAACAACCCAAGGGTTTTTTCATGGAGGGGAAGGAACATATGGGATGCCGCCTAAAGAAATCCATTTATGGGTTAAAGCAAGTCTCTAGACAGTGGTATTTAAAGTTCAATGATATAATTAAAAGATTTGAATTCAAAGAGAATGTTGAGGACAGTTGCATTTATGCAAAGTTTAAAAGTGGGAAATATATTTTCCTAATTCTGTATGTGGATGACATCTTGATTGCTAGAAGTGAGGTCAGTCTACTATTAGAAACAAAGAAGTTCTTGTCTTTAAATTTTGACATGAAAGACCTTGGTGAAGCTTCTTATGTTTTGGGCATAGAAATTCACCGAGATAGAAAGAATGGAGTGTTAGGACTGTCGCAGAAAGCATATTGTGAAAAGATTCTAAAGAAATACAATATGTATGCGAGTAATGCAACACCTGCTCCCATAGTCAAGGGCGATAGTTATGGAAAATTCCAATGTCCAAAGAACCAATATGAGATCGATCAAATGAAATCAGTACCATATGCTTCGTCTGTTGGAATCTTACAGTATGCACAAGTGTGCACTCGCCCTGACTTAGCTTTTATCACCGGGGTACTCGGTAGATATCAAGAAAATCCAGGCACAAAGCACTGGAAGATGGTAAAGAAAGCTCTGCGTTATGTGCAATGCACAAAAGGCCTCATGCTAACATATAAAAGATCTGATTCCCTAGAAATAAGAGGGTATTCAGATGCAGATTTTGCGGGAGATAAAGACGACAGAAAGTCCACGACAGGATATGTATTTACTCTCGCAGGAGGTGCTATTTTGTGGAGAAGCGTCAAACAGTCGATAGTTGCATCATCTACGATGTATGCAGAATTTATAGCATATTATGAGGCCATGGGACAGGCGTTATGGTTAAAGAAATTTCTACCCGACTTGAAAGTGGTTGACTGCATCAGCAGGCCACTAAAGATGTACTATGACAATGGGCCCGCAGTATTCTATGCTCACAAAAACAAGTCGAGCAATGCTACAAAGTCAATAGATATAAAGTATTATGTTGTGAAGGATAAAGTCCAGGATTAAACTATAAGTCTCGAGCATATAAGGACAAAGGATATGCTTCTGGATCCGCTAACGAAAGGCTTACCACCCAATATGTTCAAGGAACACATATCCGGTATGGGATTAATGGAAAGCCTATGATTTCTGGACTACAGAGGCCCAAAAGTAACAGAATTTGTTTCAAAATAGAAAAATATGTAGTGGTTGTCTGATTCTATCGGCAATTGAGCTGAGACGATGAAATATGCTCTATGTACCGATCCGTGATGAAACGAGTAGAGTACAAAGTTAAAAGTAAAGTCGAGATCAAGGGGATAATGTTAGATAGATCTCTTCCCGTTCGAGCCCAACGGCCGAACAGAGTCCCTTATCCGCGCCCTGGTCGGGGGCGCCCCAACCTCATTTGATGGGTGGGCCCCTGTCGGCGCGCTATATAAAGAGGTAGGGTACCGGCAGCACGCAACACGAGGTTAGTCGTTGTGCCATACGCCCCACCGATATCCCTACCGATCTAGGGTTAGCGCGAGCCGACGGGAAGCACTGCCACCACCGCACACCCACGCCGTCGCCCTACTCCCATGGCCGCTAGCAGCAGCACCAACTCCGGCATCCCCTCTGGCTCGTGTACATCGAGCCAGGGCGCAGGTGGTTCCTCTCCTCTCAGATCCCTCTCTCCCTCTCTCAGATTCGTGTCTAGATACGCAATGCAAAGTGCTACCGAATAGATCTAGACTAGTTTGTTGCAAAGCTAAACTAACAGTATGAACTGCTCCTAGCGCCAACACCCGGCCTCGCGGCCTGAATGCTCGAGATCGCATGGCCTTCTTGGCGGCGCAGTTCGCCGTTATCATTGGCAGCATCGACGGCATCTGAAAACTTGAGGAAGTACTCTACACCAGTGTTGGTCACTGCTGGCCTGAGCCAATGTCTTTGCGTCGGCTAACACGCTCGCCACGTTCGCCCCTTAGACGTTCACCTTCGCGTAGGGCGTGCTCGTTCATGCCATGATCGACGTCCCATTCCAGCTGTGGCGGTTGCTTAGCTCAAGTGAGAGTTGCGTCTGTTTACACGTCGCTACTCAGACACCGAACGCTCCTGGGCGCATCGGAGGTGCCGTCATCGCAGATCATGGGCGTGCACGCGCTCTACTCTAAGGAAGCTACCAAATCGCTCACACGGTGCCATGAAATAAAAATACGGAATGCATACGGCATTAGGACCGTATATGGACTCATTTACTCTCTCCGATCCATATTACTCCCTCCGTTTGGAAATATAAGATGTTTTAGATTTGTAAAGATGTCCGTGGTCTCGGCTCTGAGAATCTCGTAAAGGGCCTTGGATTCCGACGAAAGGGACTCCATCACCTGTGCTCGCCGGCGCGTCGCGAATCTGGTGGCGTGGTGATGATTGGGCAACTCCAGAGCTCTGGATCGTCTGGTCTTTGATACCAAGATGTAAGATCCCAGTAATCTACTCTCAATCTCACAAGAATTCAAGGAATATATTGGAATTATATTGGATCTAGCCTGATCCTCCCGACCACCCCCGAGCTAGTTACTTCATCCACGGCACTGCCGTTCGTTCAATCCATTACAAGCCACCTCGCTCGCTAGCGTGTTCTCGCGTGATATACTCTCTGACTAGCTTCGGTATAGTTTCAAGGCTTCACTTAGCCCATTCCTGGCCTGCAAGCCATCCTGGAGCCCGTCTCGTCTTGATGGGCCTCATCTTGAGTTGTTGCCGTTGTAGCCCATCTTCAGGAGTGCTAGTAGTAGAGCTATGGTCGCTGACACATTCCAACCACCGGCCGCTCGCCTATCTAGGGTAAAGAGTTAAAGACACGGATGTCGGCTTCCGGTACTCTGCCTTGTTGTGGTGGTCGTCGACGGCGTGCCGGCATACTACCTCGCAGGCAGCCTTGTGGATGTCGGCACGGCATGTTTGCAGTCCAGGGAGTGGCCACTGTCGTCTTAAACCTCATGGTGCTCGCCACACTCGTCCTACCCATGCTACTCAATATGTATGAACTGCTCCTAGCGCCGGCACCCGGCCTCGCAGCCTGAATGCTCGAGATCGCATGCCTCCTGGCCTTCTTGGCGGCGCAGCTCGCCGTTATCATTGGCAGCATCGACGGCATCTGAAAAATTGAGGAAGTACTCTACACCAGCGTTGGTCACTGCTGGCCTGAGCCAATGTCTTTGCGTCGGCTAACACGCTCGTCACGTTCGCCCTTAGACGTTCACCTTCGCGTAGGGCGTGCTCGTTCATGCCATGATCGACGTCCCATTCCAGCTGTGGCGGTTGCTCAGCTCAAGTGAGAGTTGTGTCTGTTTACACGTCGCTGCTCAGACACCGAACGCTCCTGGGCGCATCGGAGGTGCCGTCATCGCAGATCATGGGCGTGCACGCGCTCTACTCTAAGGAAGCTACCAAATCGCTCACACGGTGCCATGAAATAAAAATACGGGTTGCATACGCCATTAGGACCGTATATAGACTCCCTCCGATCCATATTATTCGTAATGTATCTAGTTATGTTTTAGTGTAAGATATATCTATTTCAACGATAAGTAATATGGATCGAAGGGAGTAGAAAGAATAGCTAGGGACCGTATTGATGCAATTCTAGAGTTTGGGCACTGTTTTGGACATAGCTCTAGATAGATGTGCACACCTGCTCCACGATGACGGGATCATCCCTACTGAAATTGACGATATAATTAGGGCAGCCCTACGCGTCCTTCCGGGAATTTGTGCTTTTTATTTCCCGAGTTCCCAGCCAACCACGTGTCCTCTTTTTAGATCAAAATCCCGTTTTTACTATAGAAAGTCCCGTTTTTGCTACAACTAGTCCCGTTTTTGTTACACGGTTCAACCTAGGAAATAGAAAAATAGACTAGATCTTGCCGGAGACCTCGCCGGCGACCGCATAGCAAAAAATATATGATAATGTAGCAGATCCTACCTCGCCGGAGATTCGTAAGAAACTTTCGCCGGTAGACCTCACCGGAGACTGTGTAGCAAAAACTTTACGCTATTGTAGCAAAAACACAAAACGTATATAGCAAAAAAATTATCATATTGTAGCAAATTTGACCACGTCAGGATCTCTCCTCAGACATTGTAACAAAACCCAAGACACACTTGTAGCACCGCCGCCGGTCGCACGTAGCAAACATCGACGCAATAGGTAGCAGCGCCACTAACCCCATGTAGCAAACCTCGATGCCGATGGTAGCACCGTCAGCGCCAGTAGGTAGCAGTGTCGTTAACCCTATGTAGAAAACCTCCATATCTTAGGTAGCAACGTCAGTTGTGTATGGAGGCTACGGCGAGGTGCCAGCGGCCGCGCGACGCTGCATAGGAGAGGGATGGTGGAGCAGGACAGCAGCGCGGTGCTCCGGCGAGGTGGGCGACACGAGGACGGCGACCGCCGCTCCGGTGAGGGACGGCATATGCGAGCGGCGGCGCGAGCAGCAGGGCACGGCGGCGGGCGGCGGCGCGCCGGCGTAAGCAGCCGGAGACAACGGTGGGAGGTGCAGCCGGCGGAACGGCGAGAGCTGGAGGCAGCTGCGTGCGCGGCGGCGCGAGCTATAGGCGACGGGACAGCGCAGCGGGGTGGCCTTCCTTGGTGGCGGCGGCATGGGATGGGATTAGATGCTCACACGTGCGTAACTGAGAAGGAGTTCATGGCGATTTCTCTAGTCATGGGAGAGAAAGGAAGTGGGAGGTCCTCGGGGAGAGAGGCCTCTGGCCGGCGGCGAGGTAGACGAGCGCTGGGCATGGTGAAGCTGGGAGTACTGGGCGGCGACGGAAGCTGTGTTCTAGATTGGGGAACACGCGTGAGTAGTTCGGGCGAGAGGATAAGGCAACATAACGAGAAACCCACCCACGTACGACACTGGATGATGGGCGGCCTCGTGACGCGAGCGGCAGCGACCCGGGAGATCAGATTGTTCGATCCCCAGGGAAACCGTATCATTTTCCATATAATTAACTGATGTAACCGGATAATCCCGCACCGTTATATATCCATATAACTCGACCGAGCCATGCTCCGCATGAATTTTAGCCAACCTTACTGAAAAAAGTTGGAACATGTGACGACTCGAGTGTGACACGCATTTTCCATCGTCGAAGAAGCAATCCGTGGGATCTGAAAACATCATTGACTCCTGCCGAGCTTCATAGAAGAAGAAGAAAATGCAGTTTTAGTAGGATTGGAAATTAATAAGAGAAACAAATATAATGGTTGCCATACGCGAGATTGGTCGATCACGTACTCTCATTACGGTCAGCAACGCGATGGCTTCTTTTCTAGTCCTCTGTGCCGCCGTATAGGGAACCATCGCGGTGGCTGCTGTCTGGAAGTATGTCGATGAGGGGCACATCGTCCATGGGGAGATCGGGTGTCTCTGCTCCTGCAGCAGAACGGGTATCTTTGTCATCAGCGCTGCCTTTTACTCCTTCACTGCTGCTGGCCATGTTCCGAGATCCATGAGAAAACCTATCAGAGAGAGAGAGAGAGAGAGAGAGAGAGAGAGAGAGAGAGAGAGAGAGAGAGAGAGAGAGAGAGAGAGAGAGAGAGAGAGAGAGAGAGAGAGAGAGAGAGAGAGAGAGAGAGAGAGAGAGAGAGAGAGAGAGAGAGAGAGAGAGAGAGAGAGAGAGAGAGTATAAACAGCGAATTTCAGCAGAGACGACACAAATAAGATGGTATCATCAGTCTGGATTGAAATTTTCCAGTGTGAGGCTGAAATCAGTTTCTATTTTTGGGCCTCTTTTCCCTGTTTTGGGAGCCATCTGGGATTCCCCCATTTGCCTTGCAAAGATCGACGGATCCCGGTCTATGGCAACCCAGCTACAGGCACGAGGTTTGGCATGCGAACTCACCGGGAAACACGACGGGTAGGTGGGCTGGCTGCAGCAAAGCGCGGAGAAACTCGTCGCGCAAGCGCTGCAGCCTGCAGATGCCATGGAAGAGAGGAGAGGTAGAGGTCGAGCGGTAGAGGCGAGGCGGTGCATCGAGGTTGAGGGAGGCAGGAGATGGTAGAGAGACGATGAACCGAGCGCGACAGGATCGCCGGTCTGTTTCAGCTGCCTGTCTACCGAGCGGCCCAGCTCGGCCCAGCAACACGCACAGGGATGATATGTTCTTGTATCTAGAGTAGTTGCTACGCTAAACTGGAAATTCACTCTCATTTTTATCCTGCCGAAAGTTGCTGAATGATGATGCCGGCTCAGGCCTCAAGGGTCCACTTCCATTGCAACCACACAGGACCTACCTGGCTACCTGACATCATGCTACCAACATCAGCCAAGCAAGCATTCGTTGACCAGAGATATTCTGCTCAAACCTGGTTACAGCGGCTACACTAGGAAGCAGAGCAAATTCAGACGTTAGGTCACCCATTTCCAGCTACCATCACCAGTTCCAGCATATATTCAGTAGAGAATTTAAATTCATTTCTCAGCACCTTGTAGCCTGAACCTAAAAACTGCCACATAACAAGACTTTTTTTTTATCAAGGGACATGACATAGGAATCTGTCAACTAGGATTACATTTTAATTGTGAAGTTCACGCGAGCGGTCACCAAGACTATCATTCTATCTCTACCAATATTCAACTCACACGCAGCACAATCTTCTTTTTTTGAATTAAGCAAAGACATTTAAAAATAAAACAAAAGCGACGAATAAAAGGACAATTGGCAAACTCAGAATAATATAATAATACATAAGAACATACAACCTTCTTCCCTGTTAGATGCCTTCTACCTCCGACTCCACGTCCTATCAGATACTCTTATTGTTTTCTGACATTAAATAATGGGCAAGCGCGAGCACAATTAGCTTCAGCGCTGCACAACATGGACACAATGATCTCGCACCACACTGGGCGCGATGTTAGCCACTGGCAGCTACTACACGTAGCAACATCCAGCAGAAGCATATTGCTGTTGTACAGTCTGAGCTCGTTGCAGGAAGCAAAGCAGCATGCACCTCAAGTTTCCGCCCTATCGAGTGAAAGCCGCGGAGTCTCTCTCCTGCTCTACCGTGATGCCAGGGCTTAGCCCATCTTGCATCTGCTGTCCAGATCCCTGTTTGCAGTACAAATGTTAGATGCAGAAAAATAGTAGAAAAGTAATCTGAACCCAAAAAAAACAATTTTGAAATAACAAATTATTGTTCATTGGCAGCGAATGTGCATGTTCAACCAGTTGACCATGCTCAAACCCCAAGAGGAATCAACAGGTGGCATCTTAGGTCTTTCTGCTCCTAGGTTCAGCCAGCATTATCACATTCTAGTGTTGTCAAAGTTCTCTCAAAAACAGACGTATAGGCCATATAGTGAATATTTCTGGTGTTGCCAATGTTCTGTCAGAAACAGAGGTACCATATGGCAATATTTCTAGCGTGTTCAATGTTCTGTCAGAAACATAGGTTTTACATACAATTACAGTATACCACGTGAAGAATACTGTACAAAACAATGCGCTGATTGATCTCCAATACATAAATAGAAAAAAACAGTAACTTACTTGCACCTGCAAAGATGACAACGGCTGCTGTTGGTCTTGTGGCACATATTGTTGTGGTTGAGACAACCTGTAGTACGGCTCCTTCAGTTCAAGTTTGGCCGTGGATGTCTGCAGAATGCCACCTTGCTCCGCACCTACACCCCACATTTTGGCTTCAAGAAAGAATCGGAAAAACACAAGAACCATGAGCTTCAAAATTTCAAAAGCAATAGGTAGTAGTGATATCAAAAGAAGAAAAGGGTGCCCAACCTGACAATGTTAAATATATTGTGTAACTTTGCGCACTGTGGGCCACCAGATGAAGGCGGCCTGTTATTTCTTGGCCAGCCATAACATACAGTGGCTGCGCAAGTACGCATCGCAACTGGTACCAGTGAGTCGTAGGGGAACCTGGAGCGGTGGTAAGCCATCTTTGCACAGTGCTACATTACAAATAATACAAGACTTTTAATCCCAGAGAAATGAATTACGGAATTGAAGATGGTATAAGCAGACCAAAGCAAATACTACACAGAAATATTCTGACCTTCCATCGAACAATACATCAAACCAACAAGCTAGCCCATGCACCCTAGTGCCAACAGTCGATACAAAACTCAGAGGAATATCCATTTCATAAAGGTCCTCTTCCTGAAAAAGAAACATAATGATGCCACGTTTTGTACAAACCAAAACAACTTCAAGAAAAATTGCATGTAACTTCAATCCCATCTCCAGGAATGCATACCTTCATTTTAGTGAAATCAAGAGTATGATACGTAGGTGGAGATATCAACAATCTTGGATCAAATGCATCCACCACAGGCTGCACAAGAATTACAAAATGTTTAGATTTGTTAATACATAACAGTCGCTCGCATGGACAGCACTCATTCCTGGGTCATATACGAAGTAAAAAAATAACAGTTGCATTTGTAATGTCATGCTTCAACTGTGTAAGAACCAAGCAAAAATCATTAAAGTAGCCAGAGATTTGTTCATCTCAGTCGAGTAGCTTGTGAGATCCGCAATTAACAGAACACAATTAATTTTACCAATTAAATGGTTGGAAAGAGAAAGCAAAAAAATCTTTAAGTTAACTTGCTATCATAATGTTCTATTGGTACCATACTAAATGTCTATAAGATAGTGGAGAATAGTAGGTTCTTCTGAAGCAAATATGAGGCATAGAAGCTGCTCTAAACTATCCAAGATAAAGGCAAAACTAATGATCAGCTACAAAATGGACCAAATGATACTATTTACTAGTGACACTAAGAATGTTGCCGCAATTCCAGGGTAAACTATAATGCGGGGCCACACATGCTACAGAGGTAGCTGAACAGAGAGACAACATAAGATTACCCATTTTAACTAACAGTTCACCATATCTAGCTGCATACAACTTGAAATGCAAACACAATGCTGCTAACTGTAAGGTCAAACAGAGTCACCTGTGAAAAATATCCATCGAACGCTGAACTATGCAAGGGCGTGAGATCAACACCAAAAAAGTTATGCTGCTGCCAAAAGAGGGCCTGCAAGTACAAAAATTCAAATTAGACCACAGAAATCAAATAAGAGATACCTGCTCTTTCAGTAAAACCGAATGCAAACAGAAAGTAAGCCCAGCACTCATGCAGAGATGGTAGTTAGCACTCAGTGTGAGAATGTGAGGCACCATACTTCCCCAGATTTATCTTTGACCAACAATTAGATCAACCAATAAATTCAATTATGTGAAACAAAATGGATACCATTGGAAGAGCGGTGAGAACGAATCACACAGTATCATTTTTTTTTGCGAAATAATCCAGCAGTATCATTGTGTCACGTATCTTCTTATTGATCTAATTATTGGTCAAAGGCAAGTCTTGAAAAGTGTGGCATCTTACATTTGCAAACGGATGGAGACCTATCACAGAACAACTGCATTATTTTATTATATTGGCTTCATATTTTCAAGTTTGCAGGTCTGGGCACATCCTGATCACAGTGCAGTATCATGACATAATAAAGCATGGACAGGCAACAGATTCTTGTCATTGGCTAGGTCTTAAATACTCCCTCCATTTTTTATATTACTACCTCTGCCTCAAAATAGATGTCGGAGATTTGTCTAAATTCGCATGTACCTGGACGTGTTTTTGTGTATAGGTACATGTGAATTTAGAAAAATCTCCGACATCTATTTTGAGACAGAGGGAGTACTTGTTATCCTGAATTTGTACTTCCACCAAGACACCGAATAAAAATACTATAGTGCCCTTTTTCCATTTTGACTTGGCCTAATAACTCGTTTTCTAGATGTTAGTTGTTATTTTGCACCATGCACCTCACACTTAAGACAAGCTAAGGGTTAATAAATAATGCTGGGCAGTAATAGTGCTGGGAATTATTCTTAGAAGAGAGATATATTTTTTGAGAAAACGTAAAGAGGTGTTTGTGTTTCGTTTCATTGCAAAGGTAGAGTTCGTTACAATCATCCTAAGAGGAGATCACAGGAATAGGAAAAAACTACTACTCTAGTGTACTACTCCTAAGAGGATTATTCATAGAGAAGAGAGATCACCTAGTAGAATGGCATTATTAGGAAAAGGGTATATCAAGAAAAGAAGAGCAAAAGTTGGTAATTATGATGAGTATTTTGGAACAAAATTTGAAAGGTAGGATAACAAGTATTATGATATAGAGGGAGCATTTAAGAGATGTTATTGTGTGGCCATTTTTCATACTGGATGGGGTGGCAAAATAAAAAAATGGGAACTCGTTTTTGCATCATTTTAGCATATAGAAACAAACATGCTGTCGAACATGCTTGAGATTCTTGTGATTAGCTGGTTAGATGTAAACATACACAGAGCCACAAATTCCTCTCTTCTCTAGTATTTATAAATACAGAAGTAAATACACCACCCAAAGTATAAATCAGTAATTATGCTTTAGTTTCATAAATTAACACAATGAGATTAATAAAGCTTGAAAAAAGCACTTGATAATACAGGGTAAAACTAGCAAACAATGGTACCTTGTTTGCCATTTCAACATAAAGGTATTCATCGGAAAATGGAGCCATATGAATCCTAAAAGATGTTCAAGAAGTCAAGCAGCAGTGAGAAACCTTTAGATAGACTAAAAAAAATACATGCAAGCTCACCATTTTAGAAAAAAAAAGAGGCTGAAATAACTTGTAAAATGATTTAACTCCAGAATTGCACATAATTTAAACATAATGCAATCAGCCCCAAATAATGTATATTGGAACTAGTTGCTGACAAAATGAATGCCTATACAACCTGACCCACTCTTTTACTTTTCAAATAAATTATTGATACTGTCAACAAGCATCCCCAACATCTCCAACGCATCGTTCTGTTGAGGACCAAAAAACATTGTCCGGAATTCCAACCAGACAGGCAACAGAAGTTACAACCTTACGAACCAAAGCACCAGCCAGGCTTACACACAGCAGCAGAGCTACAAACACATTGTTGGGCTGGCCAGGCTAAAGAGAGAGCAGGCTCAGAGGTCTGCTAGTGGGCTAAGATTCACCAGTTCATACGTCTAAAAAATATCATCACCTGGGCTGGGCGAGCCACAGCCCGCCTTTGCTATCACGTAGCTCCACCACTGCTTACATGACATGAATATCACTCAAACTGTCAAACATATACTTTTTTCCAAAATTTACAGACATATTTGACGGCTGCGATCTTTGAGAAAGGCAGGTACAGAGCAATATTTTGTGAAAATGGAATACGAAAGAGTGAACCCTCTTGACCTGCTCATATAAGCTAGGGCCCGAAGCCAGACCTGAAAAGCCTCAAACCTGGCCCAGTCCAAGCATGTAAACTTTATTTCATTTTATTTCCTTCGCAAACCAGTACCATATTTTTAAAACTATATTTCATTATTGTTCGTGGCTGGCTTTGGTGCAGGCCTGAGGGTCAAAGGTCTTGCCCAAACCCAAAACTGAGCTGTCCATGAGACTGAAGGATGATCAACTAACGCAAATGTCTCTTTTTGCAACTAAAAATGCTAAGGAACAATCAATTAAGTGCACAAGAAATAATGATAAAAAATAGATACTCCCTCCGTTCCATAATAAAGTGTCGCAGTTTTGAACTGAGGTTAGTTCAAAATGGCAACACTTATTATGGATCGGAGGTAGTAGAAATATATAACCAAGCAGAGAGTAACTGGAGAGTGGAGGCAGATGCCAAAAGTTATTATTATCCAGAGTTATTAAACAATGATACATAAGAATCATACCTTCCTGTTGTTGGGAACATTTTACCATCCGGCGCAAGGAATCTGTCCCTAGCTATAACATAGGACTCCAGCATCCTCTCATTCACCAAAAGGGTTCCTACAAAACATTACAGTACTAAATAATAAATACAAACTTCAGAAACAAACTAAATAATGGTTGTGTTATTACTCAAGATAATAAGTATATAAGTCAATGTTGGAAAACAAAGACTTTGAACAAAAACACGGACAAACCAAACCAACTGTGTTAATGGCCTACACCAAAACTTGATACATGATCTTTTTTCGTCATCTAATCATTTTAAGGAGCAGTCAACTTCTTAATTACTGTTCAATGTTCTAATTTCAGAATGCTTACATTATGCAAATTGCTAAGGTTGTCATCCTGCTATTACAGACAGCTAAGGCACCTACTATGTCAAATTACAGTCCTATTAACTTTCAACAGATTAAATTAAACTGATGAATTAAACATAGTACATCCTGTACAATTTAGGAGCAGTTTGGAAGTAAAATGTACTCTGGTACATGTCTTTAGAGCTGGACTTCTCAGTGAAACAAAAGGGTATACAGTAGTGCCTTAAAAATCACTAAAAGATATACATGGTACACATACAGATCAATGAAAGTATAGAACAGTTCAGAAAACTTAAATAGAACCATACCCATAGGTTCGGAGATCAGTATATCAGCTTTCTCTGGAAGTTCGACTTCCTCAACTTTGCCTTTGATGATCTAATTAGGAGGGGTGGGCCACAGTTTCATTAGTCAAAAGGGGGATCTGGAAAGAAACATATCCAATCCAACTGAGATGAAACATACTGTGATTCGTTGTCCAAGCGATGGGTTCCCAGAAATAAGCCGTTGGGCATGTTCGACCATTTCAGATGCCTCGACAGCATACACATGTTTGGCGCCAGCCTGACATGAACATGGAAAACAGCACATATTAAGTTATCCGACACGGAAGTGAAACAACCCATGGACGAGCTTAAAGCGCACCTGTGCAGCAAATAATGAAAGAATACCACTACCAGCTCCAACATCAACCACAACCCGACCCTCGAAGTCAGATCGGTTTTCCATTACAGCAGCATAATATGTTCCTGGAGCGGAAGAAGGTGCACTTGTTATATTTATGCACAAGGGGAGTTCGATGCCATGTTGGTAACAAAATCAAATAACTCAGAACTTCGATTTGAAATGTAGGTTAACATTTCTCAAAATCCATATACAATGTAGATTTAATTAAGTATGTAATTCAAGAACAGGTAGAGACACTGACCCGTCCTCACAAAATCTTGCAACATATTTTGCTGATGTAATAGCTGGCCATAATAGTGGAAATACATCTGCGCTGACGATGCCTCTATTTTTGTATCAAATTTACTTTTAGGAACCATTATTGATCCATTCTCCAAGGGTTCACCTGGCAGATAGGCAGTCATATAATGGACATCAAAATCCATAGTTATATTTCCACCAAATAAAAACTAAAATATTGCTTTGTGGCACAATTTCTGGCATAGGTGGTTAGATGAACATGTCACTACTATTCATCAGGCCCACACAGAACCAAGGATATACATACTTTTGCAATTTCCAAAAAACATTCAGTAGAATTCATCATGCACGGTTTAGTCACAACAAAATGACATGTCAATGTTCTTCTGATGATATAGTTAGGACAATATATCAAATAACTGTGTTTGTAAGTATGTAGAATAATAGGCACTTGTATTTGAGGAAAACTACCGAGAACTTTATTGCAGATAGAGAGAGATAACTAATGTCATGTATTTATCGGAAACAAAAACTAATGTCATGAATAAGACTCTAAAGTTTAACACTGAGAAATGACTATGAGATAATGCAACAACATGCAAATTAAATATCTGACAAAAGAAATGAAAGAACAAACCAGCTTTTCTACCAAGTTGCTTCCATCGTTGAAAAGCTAGAGAGAAGGCTTTGCTCTCAGCTTCTGTCCTAAGAACAGCCTTAATTGCTCTTGAAAATAACTTCTGCTTCAAAGAATTGAGAGTTAACATGAAGCCATTTAATATGTAATACAAGAATGTTCTGATGTACAGGGCGATAGAACGATCATCAATGTTTCATGTTAACTTCACCTCTAGCCCACATTAATAAAAATTAGTAATAAGGTATTAAAAGGGTGGCAACAAAGAAGTGACACGGAGCAGGGATAGATCTTTACACCATGTCAAGATAACAGTAAAAGAACTTTTCAGAGTTTTATCAGGATAGGAAGCACCAGAGCCCTTTGCAAACAGGAAAATGTGTGAACAGTTGTTGCTTATCAAGTACAAATTTGAAGTTATATCGAAGAGGTACATTTAGAACATACATGCTTAGATCATAGTACTATTTCATCTAGTAGTACTAATTAAGTCACTATTAGAATAAAATGAGCCAAAATACCACTTTACAAAATACGAAATGCAATGTCATCTGCTATGTTCATGTCATGATATGTAAGTACAGAACTAGTATTTTCCATCCAGTTCATGAAAAATCACCAAATCTTCACTCGAGCATTTTTTTAAGACGAAATTAGAAGTTCCTCTACATCGGTATGTCATACCCTGCATCAACTAATCCTCGGAACAGAAAATTGAGCGAATTGGGCACGACACGTATTCAGATGGGTATGTCCAATAGAAGAGCGGAACTGAATAAAAGGCAACAATGCAATTGAAGAGTACCTCTTCCACGCCAGGCTTAGCCTCCGTCTCGCCGCTCACGCACAGCCACTCCGTGCGCCCCAGCTTAAATATCTGCGAAAACCCACAACATTACTCTCCAAACGCGTAGCAATGACACACAGAGACCTCCTCAAGCCACACGAATTCGAACCCAACAAGCCACAGCACTCCAGCTGCTCCACTCTCCCCAAATCACGGAGATCACGGCGGGTACCTGCGCGTCGGAGAGGTAGATCTCCATCGCCTGGTCGTCCCCGGTGCTGACGAAGCTGAGGCGCGCCGCCCCGGAGGCGGCGTCCAGGCCGAACACGGCCTTGCCGCCGCCGCCAGCCTCCTGCGAGGCGGCGGCGGCGTTGACGTCGGAGAAGGAGACGTTGGGGAACATGTCCGCCGAGGGGAACATGTCCGCCGACGCCATTGGGTGAGAGAGAGCTCGGGATCCCGGAGCGGCCTGAGGTTCCCCGAGCGGCCGCGGCGGGGGCGAGGGGCTAGCTAGGGTTTTGGCTTTTGGGGGCGGGAGGGTGGTGGCTCGCGTGGAGCTGGCTGCTGTTTGTTTGTACGCGTGGGAGCACTCGGGTTTTCTTTTTACGGCTCGTGGCCCTTTTTCCTCTGCGGATTTTAATTTCTGGCGGAGACGACGCGCCGCCAGAACCACAGCGACGCGGTTCTCGTCCTATCGGTGGCCATTGACTAGTCGGCCCGGTTTGCACTACCTGTTCGGGCCGTCCTGTCAGTGGACTTCATCAGTACTCCTCCGTGTACGGCCGAGACACGAGGTTTCACTGAGACGGAGACCTGGAGCAGGGTTTTCCTGGCCCCACGGCTCGGTGAGGTAACTTTGGGGGTAATGATGAGTGTGTCATTTGTCGCATAGATCTGGTAACTACAAAATCAGTGCGAATGGGCTTTCGGGCCACTTGGATTTATTCTTCTGGAAGCCCAACATTTTTTGGACCATCTCGATATACTTCACCGGTACCGGTTTTCAAATCTCCCGGTCACGGAAAGAACGCAGTATTCTCTTAGGACGTGTTTGGTTCGCAGTTTTGTAACGTAATCTCATAGCAGTGGTAACGGGTCCCGTTAAATTCTGTTTGTTTCTGTTGCTCCGTAATTTCATTACGTGGTATCTGATTTCAGCCAAGCACAAATCTAATTCTGCCGAGGAACCTGCGTAATCGGATAACGATCCAGAAAGCGTCTCGTCGCTGCTGATGTTGTTTCCGTCGTTGGCGCCGCAGCCCGTCGCCGTCGCAAGCTATCCGTTATCTCCGATCTCCGCCCCGATCTCCGCCGTCAGAAGCCGCTCCCTGTAGTCGCTGCTGCAACCGCCACCACCTGCTATAGTCGCCGCCGCCTCCTGATTTGCGCCGCCGCCGGCGCCTGCTGGAGTCGACACCGCTGCCTGCTGGAGTCGATGCCACTGCCGCCTGATGTAGTCGCTGCCGCAAGCCGCAAGCCGTTCCTCTGCCGCTGTTGGGCAGCAGGAAGCTACGTATGAATCCATATGTACATCCCTGCTCGGTGCCTGGACATGGCGCTGCCGGCCAGTAGCTGCTACTCCCGTATGAGTGTTACCGGAGTAACAACCAAACAGATTTCAATCTTTGTCAATTCCGTTTACATTAACAGTGTAAATCGATTGCGTTTACGTTTTCATTACCACTCCTGAAACAAACACGTCCTTAGGTGTCACTGGACGGGTGGGACCGAATGACTAGATCAAAGCAGATGGTGGCATGGGCTTTCGTGATTTGCATATTTTTAATCTAGCTATGCTCGCAAGATAGGGATGGAGACCGTTGCCAAACCTCTATTCTTCACACTAAGGCGAGACCTGGCATATCGTACGCCATGGCGAAGTATCTTGAGGGTTGTTGAGCTTCCGAAGGAAGGGATTGTTTGGAGGGTGGGATCAGGTGAGGAAATTGGAGTCTTCTCTAATCCATGGATTTCAGAGAGGCATTATATGTCCATAACGTATCTATAACTTTTGATGATTTCACGATAATATTATGCTTTTGACACTTCTTTTTATATAAAGCTCATGAGTTATTTGGACTAACCTACTAATAGTTGCAAAAGTGCATAATATTCTTGTTTTACACTTTGATGTGTAGGAATTATCAAGAATACAAGTGGAACTCTTGTTTTTTTGACATAAGTGGAACCCTTGTTGAAGTCAAATTGAAATTTTCTAAAATCTGTCTCAGAACTCTTTTTGAAGATGGTCATATTTCGGATCAAAGACGACGTCAAACGGAAAACTCTTCAACTATAAAGTTGTAGAAAATTTCGCGACAATCGTTCTAGATATAAAATTTAGCTGATTCCAAATTCGAACGGGCCCGTTAGAGCCGATTTACTACAGTCCAAGATGGGGTGACGGGAATCCGAGAAGCTATATAAAGGGAGAAAACCTAATTCGTGGAGAGACCTCCACCCACGAATTTGTAGCCACCAAAGCCACGTTTTTGCCTCCCCATGGATCCCATCTCCATGGGGGAGGGCTCCCAAGAGGCCTCATACGTCTAAAACGTATCTACTTTCTTGAACATTTTGCTATTGTTTCTCGTCTAAACTTGTGTGATTTGGATATAACTAACACGGACTGACGCTGTTTTGAGCAAAATTACCTTGGTGTCTTGTTTTTGTGCAAAAAATTAACTATCAGGAAAAATTCCAAAAAATATGCCAAAAACTATTTTTCACTAGAAGGGGAGACAGAGAGGAGGCTTGGGAGGGCCCACACCCACCCCAGGCGCGAGCCCACCTGACCCCGCGCCTGGAGGGGGTGCAGCCACCCTAGGCACCCCCTCGGCCTCCCTCTGCGCCTATAAGTTGTCTTTCGACCTCAAAACCGAGGGAGGTTCGATAGTTTTCCAGAAAGAGTTCCGCTCCGCCGCCGCCACCAGAAACCAAGATTCGGATCTAGAAACTCCGTTCTGCCACCCTGCCGGGACGGGGAATTTGGAATGGATCATCGTCATTGTCATCACCAACGCATCTCCATCAACCACAGATGTTTCCCTCATCCATGAGTGAGTAATCCCCCGCTATAGGCTTGAGGATGGTAGGGATTAGATGAGTTATATCATGTAATCAAATAAGATCTGTTATTGAGTTGGTTTATCTTCATAGCTTTCAATGACTATTGAGTAGACTTAGTTGCATACTTCTTATTATGAATTGTCTAAGTATATACTCTTGTGCTGAGAATATATACATCATATGAAGCAAAGTGTTCGTGAAAGTTCTTTTATCGCACTCAGTTTTCAACTGAATTGCTTGAGGACAAGCAATAAGCTAAGCTTGGGAGGACTTGATACGTCCAAAACGTATCTACTTTCTCGAACACTTTGTTATTGTTTCTCCTCTAAACTTGTGTGATTTGAAAACAACTAACATGGACTGACGATGTTTTCAGCAGAATTACCTTGGTGTCTTGTTTTTGTGCAGAAAACCAACTATCAGGAAAAATCCCGGAAAATATGCCAAAAACTATTTTTCACCAGAAGATCCACGAAGCCAGAAGGGGAGGCAGAGAGGAGGCATGGGGGGCCCACACCCACCCCAGGCGCGGGCCCACCTGACCCCGCGCCTGGAGGGGGTGCAGCCACCCCAGGCACCCCCTCGGCCTCCCTTTGAGCCTATAAGTTGCCTTTCGACCTAAAAACCAAGGGGGGTTCGATAGTTTTCTAGAAACAGTTCCGCTCCGCCGCCGCCACCAGAAACCAAGATTCAGATCTAGAAACTCCGTTCTGGCACCCTGTCGGGACGGGGAATTTGGAGAGGATTATCGCCATCGTCATCACCAACGCTTCTCCATCAACCACCGATGTTTCCCTTATCCATTAGTGAGTAATCCCCCGTTGTAGGCTTGGGGATTGTAGGGATTGGATGAGTTCTATCATGTAATCGAACAAGATCTGTTAGGGCATAGTGCCTAGTATCTCTATTAGTGCTATTTGACTTTGTTACAACTTGTTGTGCTTAATGCTCTTCTCTAGGGCCCGAGTGCCATGATCTCAGATCTGAACTTATTATTGAATCATTATGATAGTATTATTTATGATCTTATCTACAAGTTGTGTACACATATCATTGTCCGGATCCAAAGGCCCCAAAGTGATAATAATTGGGACAGCCGGAGGGGATGGCTTTGGTGTGAGGATCACATGTGTTCACGGAGTGTTAATGCTTTGCTCCAGTGCTCTATTAAAAGGAGCATCTTAATTGTCAGTAGTTCTCTAGAGGCCCCGCTGCCACGGGCTGACTGAACAGAAGATGTTGTGCAAGTTCTCATTGCGAGCACGTATGACTATATTTGGAGCACATGCATAGGATTGTTTAGTACTTTGATGCTTGTTATTATTTATTTGCAATGTCCTAGATCTTGAAGTTACATGTTTAGACTTGTCCATGCAACGCCCGTCCATCCATCCCTATGCCTACCGCACTCGAATCCTACGGTTACCGTTACTGTTACTATTGCTCCTGTTTCATTGTTATTGTTGCTACTACAAACTGTTACTACTGATAAACTTCTGTGAGCAAGAACTATTTTCAGGTGCAGCTGAATTGACAACTCAGTTGTTAAGGCTTGCAAGTATTCTTTGATTCCCCTTGTGTCAAATCAATAAATTGGGTAATACTACCCGCGAAGACTGTTGCGATCCCCTACACTTGTGGATCATCAAGGCCATTAAGGAAGGGGGCTAAGGGGCGGTGATCCCCCACGATGCCGACGACGGGGAAGGAGTCCCCCGCGTCGCCGCCGCCCTCTTCACCATCTTCACCGACATCTCCATCATCTAATCCTCCTAGTATGCAGTGGTTTATACTCCCACACACACCTCTGTACCGTCCTATGTAAACATGGTGTTTGATACTATAAGTTATAATCCTATGATCTATGTCATGTTTGTGTAGTTTCTTTGTTCTTAGATTGAATGGTTGAACATCTTTGGTTCATTAGAGTTGTATGTTGATATGGTACAGTCCTTTGGTGTCCATTATATTTATGCGTGCATGGATTAAACATCATAGGGTTTCTAGTATGTGTAAGAGGTAGGGGAAGTTCTGTCGGGGTGACAGAAACCTAAGAACGCGAACCGGAACGTTGCACGTGTGGGAGTAAGAGGACCATCAACTTAAGGCTATGGTTGGGGAAACCTTAATGCATTGTTAGTAGTTACGGATGTTTGCTAATAATCCAATCATATAGTACATGTAATTCCAAGTAGTGAAGCGCATGTATATTTAGCCTCTCCCATATAGAAAACTGCATCGAAGACAATAAACCCGATTTATTCGCCAATTAAACTTGGACAAAGCCACCACAATTACCATCACTATTACACACTCATGGTTATGTTAGTTTAGTGTATTTTATTGCTGCAACAACTAAATTTACTTTCTTGTTATTTATTATCTTGCAAAGCTTTCTCTAATACTTGTTTTGTTGCTCTAGTTTTATTTCCTAGATAATGCAAACGTTTAGTATGCGTAGAGTTGTATCAGTGGTTGATAGAACTTGAGAGAATATTTATCCTACCTTTAGCTCCTTGTTGGGTTCGACACTCTTACTTATCGAAAAGGCTACACACGATCCCCTATACTTGTGGGATATTAGGGCATACTAGGAGTTTCTACACTTGACGAGCTGGATGAGGATATAAAGATGTGTGACTTGATTAATCATACGATGGGTCAATAAAACGAAGAGACGATCAAAAATTTATTCAATCATGCTGATGGGGCTAAGAGCCCTGAAGAATAACCAATGGCGTCCATAACCCTGCCCAGGCCAAGCCGGAAGGGTAACCCTGCTAACGACGTCGATCTCAAAACCTACGTAAACAAAAGGGGTGCCGACAAAGGGCAAAGGAAAAAGAGAGAGCGGTCAGTACTAAGGCCAGTACACGGCGAGACTAGAATTCGGCGGTCCTCGCCTACATAGGTATGGTGGACTGAAGCGGCAGCGCAGCATGCACTAAACAACCTATAGAGACTCAATACAACTGACGGCTATCAGATAGGGATAAGAAAGACCTACTCGGATCCAACCTGATTCTAACACCAAACATACCCATCCTGGTATTCCCCCTCGATACCAACCGAGGAAGTCAACCGGGGAACTCACACCGTTGGCAGCTTTATCCATTTCGTTATAGTTGCGGCAATTACTAGTCAGATATAGATAGCATGAGTCATCCTGATATAATAAGCAGTGGACAGTTTTAGTTAACCATTCCGTTGTAGTTGTAGTACTTACTAGTCAGGTACATATAGCATGAGGCATCCCAAAACCCAGTAGTTGTTTGTACTTTTATTTAGCCATTCCATTATAGTTGTAGTACTTACTAGTCAGATACAATGGTAACAGCCGACAACCCAAACCAGCAATTGTTGGCACTTTTATTTAGCCATTCCATTATAGTGAAGCTAATTACTAGTCATTATAAAGTCAAATTTATAGCACTACTTTAGTTATAGTTGTCTATGATCGAGATACTGTGCTCCAAGTCGTCCATAACCGCGGACACGGCTTTCAGAAAGTTTTACCCTGCAGGGGGGCACAAATAGCAACACACGCACGATCAACCTCGAGAAAAACCAAATGAAAACCCAACGAGGCATCACGACAGAGCAATTGCAAGATTCATATAAATTTCAGGGGGCCACCCCACCAAGCAACCCGCGACGAAGTTGGCCGGCTCCGAGACGGACCCAAAGGTTTGCAAGAACGGTTGTAAACGACTGGGAACCCGAAAGTGTGACTAGGCTTGTCGATACCGCGTAATCGTGCCGCGATCCAAAATAGTACAGGCGCTCCACGCGCAATCGTAAATAAAGCAGTAAAGCATGGCATAAGTACAGGATAGTAATAAAGCCCCAAACTACTTTGTGGCCCCAAGAAATAAATATGACTCAAGCTCTGGCTAGGGGGATTCATGGTCCCACATGCGGATAGTGCGAATATTCAAAGAACAGGTATCAAGTACTCAGGGTCCTACGGGACACAAGTGGACGGTTAAAAACCAAATAACATCTATTGTCCACCTGTGCCTCTGCATTATTTACCTACTTCAATTTTAGTTATTAAATGGTAATTAAAGTTATAATCATCTCCAACATAAAACATATGGCAGTCTTCCAACAACTGTGGTACTAGACGACACGCAACAACACTTGAGCAAGCAACTACAACACGCAACTCCAACTATATACCAAACAACAGGTAATAGGATGTGTCCAAGGCAATATAAGTCTACAAAGGATATCGCGGATACAAAAACTAGAGCATCGTAACATAGATAGCAATAGATCAACAGGAGGAAATAAAGACTAGAAATGTAAAATAGGTAGAAAGGGGGAGAATGCTCGCCTGAAAACATTGCTGAAGTTTCATAACCGAAAAACTTGTCGAAGCTCACAACATCTCATCGTCCTATCCGGTAAGAAGCAAAACACTAAAAAAAACAAGCGATGCCACAATTACAACTAATGCAGAAGAATCGGCATGATTATGATGTGATGCATGACATGACAAGTTAATGATGCAAACTATGTCGGAAAGGTATTAGGAGCATCGCTCATTGATGATATCGCATTTGTGAGTCCTTATTAATAAGAATCAATTAGTTTCCAATTTTATTTAGCATGTTTTTCTTGCATAAACAGTACTGATTATAAAACTGCTCTTAATGCATGATGCAAATGATAACATGGATATCATGGTTGGAGAGGTCTCGTCGCGCTGATCGATTTAGACATATCATTTGTCGAATTCGAAGTTACGAATTTAAAGTTATGCAATTATTAAGATATGGGCATTTATTAGCATTTATTAATTCGAAAAATTTAAATTGCTCAAATGATATTATAAATAGCATAAACAGATTTCTCACATTTTTCTGATTTAAAAACATATATTATTCATATTATTTGAAAATATGAATTTAAATTAATATTAAAGTAAAGTTAGTCAAATGGAGTCAAAGTCAAAGGTTTGACTAGTTTGAATTAGTTCTGAAATTATTTGAATTTCTATTTGAATTCATTTGCAAAAATAAAACATATTTCATGTTGGAAAAATATTCAAATTTAAAAGTATTTGAAAGTTGTTAATACATTTGATTAATACTCAAATTTTGGAATTTGTTTGGATTAGAGAATCAGAGACACTTTCTCACTCAGGTCTTTCCTACTCCAAGTCAATGATAGGTGGGCCAGAAAGCTGGGAGGCCCACTGCGCGTGTGAATGGTTCAGGCTGTAACACGTGGTCGGTCCAAGGTGTGCGGGTTCAGAAACAACAAAGAGCAGGGGCGTTTTTATAAAAGTTGCCGGGCTGCTGACTGTCGGACACGCAAACTGAATTTTAACACTCGAAAAACTGCGAGCTGGAACCAAGTTCGGAAGACGATGGCGACCATTTGGTCGCGAATTTGGAGGTGCCACAAAAACGAAAATTGCATAGAAGAACAAGGGTACAACTTTGGTGTTCACAGTTTCCTCGTAGAAGGTCTCTGTGCGCCAGAAAGGAATAGTGAATAGAAGCCAAAACAAGTGACGAAAGCTGAATTTTTTTGCACCCGAAAACTGCTAGATCAATCACTCTTTCGAGGATGATTCCCAGGTCTTTGGTGCACCAAAACGGGCGTGTGACGGCTCGTTTTAAAGAGGGAAGTACAAGCTACATCTTTGATGTTCGGAGGTTCTCCAACGGAGGTCTGCGGAGCTCGGAAATCTTAGGGGAACCGAGGGCAGCAGGTCGGGGTGCAGACACGACTGACGCGCACGCTGGCGGTGACTGCGGCGGCGCGCGTGCACGCGGGGTGCTCGACGCAGGGCGGCGGTGCTACGGTACAAGATAGGGTAGGGAACATGTCTGGGAGGTCAAGGGGGCTCACCAGAGAGCTATTGGGCGAGAAGAACTTGCTGGGGAGGAGACAATCCGCGGTGGATCTCGCGGTCGGGAAGCTTCGGCTCCTGGAGTTCATGGCGCTGCAGAGCTTTCTCCAGCGGGTTCCAGCGGCACCTGCGGGTACTGGTAGAGGTAGATGAAGTAGACAAAGCTCCTCATGCTCCTTGTACAGCTTGGCGCGCTCGGGATCGTCGGCTAGCAAGGCAGGCCGGAGCTAGGGTTTAGAGGAACCATGGCCATGGCAAGGATGGTGTGGGAAGGAAGGAGAGGGGTCTGGGTTTTCCCTAGATCTCGATCTGGTTGTGGAGTAGGCATGTGGGGGAGCTGGTGCTACAGATAAGAAGAGAGGGGAAGGATCACATGGTTTTGATGAGGTGCAAAAGAGGGCTCGGGTGGGGCTTCCTTCTCTCTCCTTTCTTGTGCTTTAGCTAGAGAGATGGAAAGAGAGGGACCAGGGGAGGGGCATGTGCTGAACGTGGTGGTGCTGGATGTTGGCTTAACCATCTTGTGGTGCAAGAAATAAGAGGATGGATGGATGGTTGTTGTGGTTGCATGGCCATGGGGTGTAGCCGTGTGTGGCATGGGTGGTTGTGTGTGTGTGTTGAGGGTTGAGTTTAGGTGTATATTGTTGGAGATATGCCCTAGAGGCAATAATAAAAGTAGTTATTATTATATCTTTGTGTTTATGATAAATGTTTACATTCATGCTATAATAGTATTAACAAGGAAACATTAATACTTGTGTGATTTGTAAACTTAATTTGAAGTCCCTAGTAAATCCTCTATATAATACTAGCTTGTTGGTTAATAGATGATTGTGGTTTCCCTATCATGAACATTGAGATGTTATTAACAACAAGATCATATTGTTAGGAGAATGATATGATGGACATACTCCTATAGATAAGCATAGCATAAAGATCAAGTCATTTTAATAGTTCAATTGCTATATGCTTTCTGATACATAGTAATATAATTCCTTCGACCATGAGATCATGCATATCACCTTTACCGGATGGATGCTTTGATGACATCAAACACCACACCGTAACTGGGTGGCTATAAAGGTGGCATTGAGTGTTCGGAAAGTATTGGTTGAAACACATGGATCAAGAGTGGGATTTGTCCATCCATATGACGGATAGATATACTCTGGGCCCTCTCGGTGAAATGTCATCCAATTAGCTTGCAAGCATGTGACTGGCTCACAAGGGATCACATATCACGGGAACGAGAAAAGAGTACTTATCGGTAACGAGGTTGAACTAGGTATATAGAGATACCGACGATCATAACCTCGGATAAGTAAACTATCGTGAGACAAAGGGAAATTGATATCGTATGTAAGTGGTTCATTCGATCGCAAAGTAATCGTAGAAATATGTGGGAGCCATATGAATTTCCAGATTCCTCTATTGGTTATTGTTCGGAGAGGTGTCTCGATCATGTCCGCATAATTCACGAACCGTAGGGAGACACACTTAAGGATTCGACGTTGTTTGAGTAGTTATGGAATGATGAGAAAGAGACCGAATGTTGTTCGGAGTCCCGGATGGGATCCGGGATATCACGAGGAGATCCGGAATGGTCCGGAGAATAAGATTCATATAAGGAAAGTCCCGTTTCGGAGTTGGGGAATGATTCCGGTGTTTTCATCGGGAATGTTCTAGAATGTTCCGGAATGTCCGGCACTCCGGAGGGGAAGGGTGCATGAATGTGTTGTATCAAGTTGGTATGATTGCATCATGTACTAAGTGTCATCGCTGTTCCAAATAAAAGATTAATTCAAATCCTAGTTTGAAAAGTCAAATAGCTAAATTGAAAAAGTCAAACGGCTAAATTTGGAAAGTGGAAAAGAGGAGAAAGGGGGAAACCGAGTTGGGGAGGAGTTCCCTCCTCCAACCGACAGCGCCCCCTCCAAGCCGAGTTGGGGAGGGACTCCTCTCCCTCCCCCTTGGCCGGCCGGCCCCTCCACCTATATAAGGAGGGGCAGGGCTCCCTCCTAGAGACACAAGTTCCCTGCCCCAAACCCTAGCTTGGCGCCACCACCTCCTGCAGCTGCCGCCGCCTCCTAGGGTTGCCCTAGCCGCCGACTTGGGCTGCCCCAAGCCCTAGCCGCCGGCTCTAGCACCTCTTCCTTGGTGTGTATAAAACCTAGATCGCCGAGGAGCTCTCTCATAATCCACCATACTCGCTCCGGCTTAAGGCGAAGCCCTGCGAGATCTCCCCTCTACTTCCGGTACAACGCCGTTGTGCTGCCGGAATCGCGAGGAGAGTGCTACAACCTCCGCTGCCTGCTGGAACAAGGGAGAGGAAGGTCTTCGTCGAGTACCGAACGTGTGACCGACTGCGGGAGCGCTGCCGGAACGCAGCGCCGGAAGGATCGTCTACGCGGTCTTGAGATCGGGAAGAGTACGACTACATCACCCACAAGAATCCGCTCTCGTTAAACACTTTGGAATCTTTGAGGGTGAGTTACTCCATCGACTCGTTGCTACAATCTAGTAGATAGATCTTGGCTTGTTTGTTTGTATGCGGTAGAAATTTTTTGTTTTCCATGCTACGAAACCCTACATATATGTGGTTTGCTAAGAGATGGTAAGTTAGCTAGGATAGCTAAGATTGAATTCAAATACAAATACAAGCTCAAGGGTTTTGAATCAAGCATAAAAAGAGACAAGACAAGAAGTGAGAATGTGAAAGGTTATGGAGTAAGCATGTGGCATGCACAATTGCATCCATGCATGTGGTGATTCAATAGGGAATATGTATTATCTCGATTAAGTGTGGAGTGAAACCATACCAAGTGCATGTGGGGTAGAATTAAAATCCAAAGAAAATACAAAACCCACTCACGTGATAGATGGTAGGATTAAGATGAGATCAAATGGGAGTTGACCTTACCAAGTTAGTAGGTGGGAGGATTTTTTTTAAAGAGATGCCCTCAACTCAACTTGGGCATTAAGCATTATATCAAAAGCCAACTACAATATATCAAGAGGCAAATACAAGTAATATTATATAAATGCATATGGGATAAGAACAACAAAAAGGGTTTTATATGATGCTCAATTACAATGTGACATGAACATGATATAATGATGATGCAATAAATGACATGTAGAAAGTAGCAATATATAGACTAGGCAAGTAGCATCACAATTGTTAGACAATTGGGATGCTACAGAAACCCCAAGAGAAAGGTGTGATGAGCATAGCAACAAGTCTTACCTCAATTGAGACCGAGGTTATCGAATTAGAAGGAGGAAGGAAACGCCACACAGGTGTTGCAATCAACACGGAGACCTGCACAACACAAACTCAAGACTTTGCCCCAACGAATCAGTAAGGTTGTTAAGCTCACCGGTTTGCTGTAATAAAGGATTAAACGTATAGTGTGGAAGGTAATGGTTTGCAGCAAGTAAACAGGTAACAGTGGAAGATGTATCAATGGTAAAGATTGGACCGGGGTCCATAGTTCACTAGAGGTTCTCTCCTTAGATAAACAACATGGCATGAAGGGTAAACAAATTACAGCGAGACAATTGACAGGAACTGAGCAAGGCTTAACAATGCAATTACTAGCCATAAAGATCATATGAAGTTGATTGGGCAATACAACAATATACATAGACCGTCATCCAACTGCATCTATGACTAGAAGTCCACCTTCAGGTTATCATCCGAACCCCCTCTAGTAAGTAGCATTATAAGTAGAGCACACGTCTCTAGCAATAGTATTCAACTTATCAATTTGTTCCCATAAGTGTTTCCATTTTTGTGACAAACGGTGTTCCTTATAATAATACTTTTGTTCTTCGTGAACCCACCTTGCCAATAAGCACTAGTTTCAAAGAATCCATCCATTGATGGAAAGCATGACCAAGCAAGGCAATGGCAGACCACCAACTAGAGTAAGAACTATTTTTTTGGGTTTTTTGGAAAGAGGCAAACAAAACCAAGCAAAAGAAACAAACCAAACTAAAAACAAAGTAAAGAGAAAGGAAGTGAAGGACTCCCCTAGTGAAGACGTCCTTAGCCTCCCCGGCAACGGTGCCAGAAAGTCTTGATGATGCTCGACATGGCACTTCGTTGGTAACCCCAAGCGCAGGGTGTGTGAAGAGCAAGCAGCAAGTTTCCCCTCAGTTGAGACCGAGGTTATCTAACCAGAAGGAGGAAGGAAACGTCACACAGGTGTTGCAAACATCGTGGAGACCTGCACAACACAAACTCAAGACTTTGCCCCAACGAATCAGTGAGGTTGTCAAGCTCACCATCTTGCTGTAACAAAGGATTAAACGTATGGTGTGGAAGGTAATGGTTTTCAGCAAGTAAACAAGTAACAGTGGAAGATGTATCAATGGTAAAGATTGGACCGGGGTCCATAGTTCACTAGAGGTGCTCTCCTTAGATAAACAACATGGCATGAAGGGTAAACAAATTACAACGAGGCAATTGACAGGAACTGAGCAAGGCATAACAATGCAATTACTAGTCAGAAAGATCCTATGAAGTTGATTGGGCAATACAACAATATACATAGACCGTCATCCAACTTCATCTATGACTAGAAGTCCACCTTCAGGTTATCATCCGAACCCCCTCCAGTATTAAGTTGCAAGAAACAGACAACTGCTTTAAGCAAAGTGTGTAAGGTAAACAATCCACATGTTCCATGAACAAGAGACCATTGTTTTCTCCCTAGTAGCAACAACACATCTACAACCGAAGAGATTTCTGTCACTTCCCTTGGAAACTAGAGGCATGAACCCACTATCGAGCATAAATACCCCCTCTTGGAGTCACTAGCAACTACTTGGCCAAGATAACCACTAGCAACGGAGAGCATGCAAGATCACAAACAACACAAACATGATAGAATCATAAAGATAAAACCATTAATCAAACCAACATAATAATCTCAATATCCATCGGATCCCCGCAAACACAACATGCATGATTACAAACAGATTAGATCTTGATCATGAACGGAGCTCACAAGATCTATACATGAAAGCACAAAGGAGGAGATACAACCATCTAGCTACTACATGGACCCATAGTCCAAGGTGGAACTACTCACGAATCATACCGGAGAGAAGTCCTCCGAGATGATCTCCCCTCCGGCATGGTGCCGGGAAGAGCTTCAGATCCCCCCGATCTAGGGACGATTGTGACGGCGGCTACAGACGGTTTCGTGGATTTTTGATCGGGTACCCAGGATTTCTGCATCGGGGGCTTCTTATAGGCGAAGGGGCGAGACTGGGAGGCGGCCATGGCCACCAAACCCTAGCCAGGCGCGAGCCTACCTGCCCCCGTGCCTAGGGTGGGCCTGGCCCCCCTGGCTGGCCCCTCCGGCTCTCCTCTGAACTTCTTGTTCCCCACGGAAAGTTATTGACTTTGACGTTTGTCCCATCCAATTCCGAGAATATTTCTTTACTAACTTCTCTGAAACCAAAAACAGCAGAAAACAGGCATCTGGCGCTGTTGCAATTTGTTAATAGGTTAGTACCAGAAAACATGTAAAAAGCACCTCAAAGTATGGACAAGTACAACAAATTAGATACTAAACAAGCATGGAACATCAAAAATTATAGATACGTTTTCAACGTATCAGTTGCTAACAACTTGGAACCTTCACTCAAACTTAATACTTTGCCCCAACTTACAGTAAGGTTGTAAATCTCACCGGTTTGCTGAAAACAAAGATTAAACGTATAATGTGGAAGATAGTAGTTGCTTGTAGAAAGTAAATAGTAAAACGATAAACAGTAGATGGTGTATCAATGATAAAAGAATGTACTGGGGTCCACAGTTCACTAGAGGTGTTCTCCTTAAGATAGATAGCATGTTGGGTGAACAAATTATAGCGGGACAATTGACAGATTGAGAAAGCATAACAATGCATATAGTAGGCATCTTGATTCCTACGAGATTTCATTGGACATTACAACATAATACATAGACCATAATCCAACTCTGAGAATATTTCGAGAATATTTCCTTACTAGCTTTTCTGAAACACAAAACAACAGAAAACATGCAACTCGCACCGCGACATCTTGTTAATAGGTTAGTTCCAGAAAATGTATAAAAATACCTCAAAGTGTGGACAAAACATAAAAAAGTCGATACAAAATAAGCCTCGAGCATAAAAAATTATAGATACGTTTACGACGTATCACTTCTATATGCCGAGGTTGCCGTAGAAGGACGTGTAGCCAGAATCGGCCGTGCCATCGTCTTCGCCGTCGTCGTCGTCGTTGCTCAACGACTGTGGTGGGCGGGATCTCCCCTGGCCGGCGTCACCGCACCTCCAAGGCTGGTAGGAGGGGCCGGCCTCCTTGTCATCGCCGAGGACAATGAGCAGCGCGCTCTGGTAGGCGATCACGCGGCCAGACCAGGCCTGGCGTTCGTGTAGGGTTTCGTAGCATGGAAAACAAAAAATTTCTACCGCATACAAACAAACAAGCCAAGATCTATCTACTAGATTATTGCAACGAGTCGATGGAATAACTCACCCTCGAAGATTCCAAAGTGTTTAACGAGAGCGGATTCTTGTGGGTGATGTAGTCGTACTCTTCCCGATCTCAAGATCGTGTAGACGATCCTTCCGACGCTGCGTTCCGGCAGCGCTCCCACATTCGGTCACACGTTCGGTACTCGACGAAGACCTTCCTCTCCCTTGTTCTAGCAGGCAGCGGAGGTTGTAGCACTCTCCTCGCGATTCCGGCAGCACAACGGCGTGGTACCGGAAGTAGAGGGGAGATCTCGCAGGGCTTCGCCTTAAGCCGGAGCGAGTGTGGTGGACTATGAGAGAGCTCCTCGGCGATCTAGGGTTTAGACGCACCAAGGAGGAGGCTTGGCCGGCGGCTAGGGTTAGCTAGGCGGAGGCGGTTTTCCCTAGGCCGGCGGCGGCTTGGAGCTAGGGTTTTGGGTGGAGGTGTTGGGTGCTAGGAGGGGCAGCCCTGCCCCTCCTTATATAGGTGGAGGGGGCGCGCCAGGGGAGGGGAGTCCCTCCCTAACTCGGTTTCCCAAGGGGGCCGGCGGTGGAGGGGAGGAACTCCTCCCCAACTCGGTTTCCACCTTCCCCTCCACTTCCCAAAATAGCCGTTTGACTTTTCAAATTGGCGTTTGACTTTTCAAACTAGGATTTGATTAAACCCTTTATTTTGTTCAGCGATGACACCTAGTACATGATGCAATCATACCAACTTGATATAACACATTCATGTACCCTTCCCCTCCGGAGTGTCGGACATTCCGGAACCTTCTAGAACATTCCCGATGAAAACACCGGAACCATTCTCCAACCCCGAAACAGGACTTTCCTTATATGAATCTTATTCTCCGGACCATTCCGGATCTCCTCGTGATATCCCGGATCCCATCCGAGACTCCGAACAACATTCGGTCTCTTACTCATTATTCCATAACTACTCAAACAACGTCGAATCCTTAAGTGTGTCTCCCTACGGTTCGTGAATTATGCGGACATGATCGAGACACTTCTCCGAACAATAACCAATAGAGGAATCTGGAAATTCATATGGCTCCCACATATTTCTACGGTTACTTTGCGATCGAATGAACCACTTATATACGATACCAATTTCCCTTTGTCTCACGATAGTTTACTTATCCAAGGTTATGATCGTCGGTATCTCTGCATACCTAGTTCAACCTTGTTACTGACAAGTACTCTTTTCTCGTTCCCGTGATATGTGATCCCTTGTGAGCCAGTCACATGCTTGCAAGCTAATTGGATGACATTCCACCGAGAGGGCCCAGAGTATATCTATCCGTCATATGGATGGACAAATCCCACTCTTGATCCATGTGTCTCAACCAATACTTTCCGAACACTCAATGCCACCTTTATAGCCACCCAGTTACGGTGTGGTGTTTGATGTCATCAAAGCATCCTTCCGGTGAAGGTGATATGCATGATCTCATGGTCGAAGGAATTAGGTTACTATGTATCAGAAAACATATAACAATTGAACTATTAAAATGACTTGATCTTTATGCTACGCTTATCTATAGGAGTATGTCCACCATATCATTCTCCTAACGATATGATCTTGTTGTTAATAACATCTCAATGTTCATGATAGGAAAACCACAATCATTTATTAACCAACAAGCTAGTATTATAAAGAGGCTTTACTAGGGACTCTATTTCAGTTTACAAATCACACAAGTATTAATGTTTCCTTGTTAATACTATTATAGCATGAATGTAAACATTTATCATAAACACAAAGATATAATAATAACTATATTTATTATTGCCTCTAGGGCATATCTCCAACAGTTCGACCTCCTGCTCAGGCGATGGACGCGCCGCCGCTCCGTCTCCTCCTAGTCCGTCCTGGACCAGGCGAGGATGTCCGGCGAGGACGGCTCCACCGGCGGCTGCGGCGCCAACTCCCGGAGGGACTGTTCCACCGCCATATTGATGGTGAATGCATCCTCGTCGACGGGCACAACCCAGTACTACGGCTCCAGCTTCGGCTAGCGAAGGTGGAGACGGCCGGTGGGCGACGACGGAGCGCTCGGCTCGTTGATGACGATGCCGCGCGACTTGGTCCTCGGAGGCGACCGGACCGGCGTTTCCGGCTCCTGCTTAACCGGCCGGAGCGGCGACGAAGTCGCCCGCGCGGACCTGTAGGAGCAGGTCGCTAAGACGGAGGAGGAACAGGAGAGGCTGGCCATCCTCCTCGACGGCCAATTGGCCGAAGGTTGGCGCCTCGCCCTTGACAACGGCGTGGTGTTGCGAGGGAAGCCGAGGCGTGACTCATTGCTGGCGTGGATGTGCTCTAGCACGGCGGTGAGGGTGTGCCCGGGAGCGCTCCACCAGCGGCATCACCCAGCCGCGTTGCTCTTCTTCGGCGGCGAGCCCGACGGCCCCTCGTGGCGGGCGAGCTCCTGCTACCGCCGGTAGGCGAGGTACTGTTCCCAGAAGACCCGGTTGCCCGGATCCTCGGCGAGGTCTGGGTCCTCCATGGCGGCGATGGCAGACTCGATCTCGTCGTCGAGCTCCTCGGGTTTTGGCGGCGGTGAAATCAGGATCTTGCTAGCGCTGAGCTTCCAGCCGGTTGGGAGGCGGATGTCCGACGACACCATGTAGTCCGCATCGTACAACATGCATGCCTCCCACAGTTGGAGGGTGCGGGGATCGAAGCCGTTCGCCGCCGCTGGGTCGCCGGGGTACCTTTCGCCCATGGGGAAGTGTGGGGAGGGGAGCTCGGAGTTCGCCGGAGTATGAGAGTGTGGAGAGTTCCGGCGAGGGATACGACTCCTATAGGACGAGACGGGCGGCGAGGGCGGGAAAAGCGGAAACAACGGGAAGTTATTGCCTGTCGGTCCGTCGCGGGAGCCGAGGGGGCGACGGTGGCGCGACATTCGATGACGCGTGGCCTTCGCGGGGTTTCGAGGACGACGACGACTCAACTTCCGTCGCTGACTGGGCGGGTCCACACGCAGCGTCCTTTTTTTTTGTAGAATTCGCTTCGTCCGGCGTTCACAGGGCATTCTCGGGATCCTGGGAATGGCCTGGTAAGTCCGGACCAAAGTTGACCCAAATTCGGATGAAAACAGGTTTCTGAAAACGCGACTGGGCCAAATTTCAATGTTCGGACCTAATTTTAGCGTTCGGATCGGTCTTCTAGGAATGCTAGTGGAGATGCTCTAAGACTAGCCCCAATGAGGGTATCATAGGTAGTATCATGCACCACATGTATGCAAAATGCTTATGTGTCACTGTAATTAATGATGAAAGGGATTGTGTTGGTGTCATAGGTAGATACAATATCATAGCACATAGAACTAGAAAAACTAATCCCAAATAAATCTTGTACATAAATTTATATTGAGATTCTACAAAACAATAAATACACTAAGACTATATCATGATACTATGTATATATCATATGGTACTTTACATTATGACTAGTCTAAGGGTAAGAAAATGAATGCATTCACACGCATCAAACCAGCACGTGCATAACATGCTAGGATCCTTAATTCGTGCAAGATTTCACCTTGTGTGTGTGCACATCGCTGGTGCAGTGTCCCTCTTCACCAGTCGTCGTCGTCAAGCTCGTGACTTTGTCGATCGAGTTCCTCCTCCTGTACAGCCCCGGACGGTTCCAACTTCCAAGCACCAGCGCGACCACAATGGCGTTGCTAACAACCTCTCTACTGCTTCTCTCCCTCCTCGTCACGGCGACGCCGGTCGCAGGATCCAGCGAGAAGATCGCGCCGCGCACAGGCACAGGCGTGATCAAGTGCTACGACGACGCGGCGCCGGCGCCCACCAACGGCAGCAGGGCGTTCCGCGCCAGCCTGCACCGGCTCCTCCGCGCGCTCCCCTCCGCCGCCGCGCCAACGGGCTTCGCCTCCACGAGTTCCACCGGCCGCCACCGCGCGTTCGCCCGCGCCCTCTGCTTCGGAGAATCCACGGAGCCGTCCGAGTGCCTCGGGTGCCTGTCCGGCGCGGCCAGGACCCTCGCCTCCGGCTGCGGCGCCACCGCCCGCCGCGCCGGCATCTGGACCGACGGCTGCTTCATGGCCTACGCGGACACCGACTACTCCACGCCCAGCGAGGACGCCTTCCGCTCGCGCGTGCTCCTCGGGGGCCACGTCGCCGTCCCCGTCCCCGCCGACGCGACAGGTCTAAACTACTCCGGGCGCCTGCATGCCGAGGCCGTCACCTGGGCACAGCTCGTGGCCGAGGGCGCGGCTTTCAATATCACAGCGCCGCGGATGGTGGCCACGGCGGACGAGACCAGCGACGCCGGCTGGCCCGTGACGCTGAGGACCACGGTGCGCGTGCTGGCGCAGTGCGGCAGGGACCGTTCCGAGGTCGAGTGCAAGCTGTGCCTGTCTGACTCGGCGCGGGCCGTGGGCTGGGACCTCGACGCCGCCCGCGGCGACGGTGGCGTGGCCGCTGCGGTGGTGGGCTTCAGCTGCTACCTACGCTTCGAGGTCTCCTCTTCGCCGGCGTCTGGAAACGTTGGCAATGAGCTCTCTCTCTCTCTCTCTCTCTCTCTCTCTCTCTCTCTCTCTCTCTCTCTCTCTCTCTCTCTCTCTCTCTCTCTCTCTCTCTCTCTCTCTCTCTCTCTGATACAGTACGTTTTCTTTTTCAGTGTTTGTCTACTGCGTCATTGGAAGCCTTTTCACAGCAATTACTTTCTTTGTATCATTGGCTTCGGCAGTTCTACGGAACCTGCAATAACCCTTCTCGATCCAAGGTACTGTAAGAGATTTCTGGGAGTTTAATCTCCATTCCGCCCAACAAAATCAGTTTTCCACTCCAACTCCCCCCCCCCCCCCCCCAAAAAAACATGCATATGCATCATTCAGTATGTGCTCTGGCTTTATTTTGTTCACATATTTACTGTGTTTGTCGGATCGCAGTGATGAGAGATGAGATGAGATCAGAGCAAAGCTGCAACAAACTCAAGGGGCAACAAGACGCACAATCTGCATATGCAGTAGTCTTAACTAGCGCTCAATCTGCATTTGTGTAGGCCTTCAATGGAACTTCAATCGTCTCTTTTTAGTTCTGATTAGTTCCCTGACTACTGTTCGTGACCAGTGTAATGTGTGTATGGTCAATCAGTAAGAGCATGCGTTCTTCCGTTTACTTCAAGTTTCGTTATGCACTACATGCCTGTCACCCCCGTTCTGAACCTCTGAACCTCTGAAGTGGTAACTCAGGAACCGAGAGCTGTACAAGTTCTATTGAGTTGATGATCAACGGGAACAATCTCCATCTATGGGGTGTGGCAGCCACCTAGCCGCAGATGTGCTCTGCTTTAGGTTGTGCTTCCTTCGCTCAGGGAAAAGCTCCAACGATCGAATCAATGGCAGTAGCATGCAACAACACCACAACCACACTCTGATGGCAGTAGCATGCTGCAAGGACACCAGGCGCTCTGATGCTCGATCGCTCAGGTAAACGCTCGTGATAATTAGGCACCAAATCGTATCTCTTACATGTACTCATGCACTTATCACATCTTTACAAAAAAACCACAGCAGCAAAGAATTACAGCAAAGAAAAAATGAATATGTGTATCAAAGAGAGAAAATTCAATCCAAACGCCGAAAGCAAAGGAGGCAGCAGCGGCGCCGGCGACGCGACACGGTGGTCGGCGTCCTCGATCGATCAGCCGCGGCACAAGGTGATGCTGGAGCAGCCGCGCTCGTAGGGGTAGGCCTCGGCGCCGGGGCGGCAGTTGTAGTAGGACGCGCCCTGCACCGAGCACGGCACGTTGTTGGCGTACAGCGCGCCGTAGCTGATGTACGACATGTAGCTCGATGCCGCGTCCGCGGCGGGGCCCTCGGCCGGAGCCACGGCGCCCAGGTCCTGCAGCCACCGCCTGGAGCCGAGCTCGACGGTCTCGCCGTGGAACGGCGCCGCGGCGACGGCGACGGCGACGGTGGCCAGGAGGAAGAGCAGAGGCAGAGCGCGCCTTGCCATTTGTGGTAGTACGAAGGATGAAGCTAGCAGGCCGCGCGATGGAGCTGGACGTGCGAGGAGCTTATGCTGTGGGAGGGAGCGCGCGGGGTTTTAAACGAGGATCGGGGCTGGGAGGAGAAGGGTTCGCCGGATCGATACGGGTGGGTGACCACTCTGCCCTTTGACTTTCAGGCCAGCAATATGATTGGGGCTCCACTACGGCTCCAGGCCGAAGTTTTTTTTTTTTAAGAACCCCGGCCGAAGAAATTGACTCTTTTTTTTTTGAAAAGGTTTCGTATTCAAATCATAATGTTGAAACCAACTGTGAATTGAGTTGATGAAGGGAAATAAAATATAATTAAATGATAACGGTAATTTTGAAAAACCCCAAGTTTTTCTTTTGACATTTAGGTAAATACGCGTCCTAAAATAAAAGGTATTATACGGTTTTGGCCAAAAAAAATCAATTAGACCCCTCATTTTGGCTAACTGTATAGGTTCCCCATAAAACAGCCCCAACGCGGTATATTCCCGGTTTGATCTAATACAGGGTTCCTCGAATCACTCGAAAATCCTTGGCACGCTAAATTTTTAGCTCGTGGCCTTCATGTCGCCTTTGTCGCAACAGCGTGTCTGTCGTCGATTTTTGTTGCCCCTTCGACTTCGCGTTGCCTATAAGACCCCTCCCCACTGTCTGTCGCACCATTCCTGCATCTTTGGTCGCACGCGGCTTGTCTTTTCCTTCTACATCGAGTAGACCCGAGCAACCGCCATGAATCCGGTGCAGAGCTCCACGGGGTACCCTGCAACACTCAGGATGTCTGCCGCCGGCCACTCCATGGTGTAGTTGCCGCCGCCGATGGTTGGCGGAGGGCACGTCGTTGAGGTAGCAGGCGACGTGCTTGATTTGCCGACCGTCGGTCCTCTCCATCCTGATTTGCCACACCGCCTCTTCGTCCGTCAGTTCTTTTAACAATCCAAAAGTAAAATTCCCCTTATTCCTCAGATTTTTAGTTTAGGAAGTTTCCATAATGATTTTTAACATAGGAATTTATATAAATTCTTGTAGACGAGATTGTCCATGAGTCAGTCCGTGCAATTTTTTCGAGGACTTGTCACCGCCAGACTCATATATACATGGCTTCATTCACGCCGGCGACGTCTAGAACATCATCATGAATCTCAATATGAAGGAACTTGAAGAAAGCAAGATAATAAAGCAGATACGATCAACAGTTGCTTATCTTTGCATTCCTAAAAAATGAGCTTTCTGACAGTCGGCTTGCAAGTACACTAGTTTTTGCCAACAACATCTATCCTTCGTGGTCTAAATATGTAAAGACCCTCCAACATCTTCAAGGTAAAAAGATGTTTTTTTGTCAAGCTCAAGAAGCATGTCAAAAGGATATCGAGAGAGTTTTTGGTATGTTGCAACCTCATTTTTCTATTGTTCGAAGTCCTACTTGTCTCTGATATAAGAAATCCATCTCAAATATCATGAAGGAAGGTGCGATTCTATACAACATGATCTTCGAGGATGAGTGATTTGAAGTTTTACTTTGACAATGTTGGTAGTTGTGTCAAAACTAGCAGGAGCCATAATCGGATCCGTGATTTTCTTGAGACATATCGGTACTAAAGACAGGGCTACACATATCCAGTTTTGTGATGATCTCACTGAGCATCATTGGCAGTTCTATGATAGATAATCTCCCAATTTATTCATATGTATTTGAACTCTTTGTTGCATTTTGGACAATTCATTATTTCTTTAGTTATTTGGATCTAAATTATTATTGTATCTTTTATTTAAAAAATTGATAAATTTGATTTATATTGTCATTGTATTCATTTTTTCTTGCCCAAAATCACAAATATATGTGCTAAAATACTAACCCTATTTCCGGAAATCCAATTCGGCCCACGGGGTGTAGTTGAACCCATTGTTTGAAAAAATATTCTAAAATGTAAAAAAAATAAAAATATTCTTATGTATATCTGGACATTTTATATCCGCACACAAGTTTTCGGGAAAAAGTAATATTTTTATGTCCTGTGTAAAAAAGACAAATTCGGATGCTACAACATGATTATTGTTGGACATTTTTGTTGTCTTTTTTACACAAGTTACATAAATTTTTCTTATTTTCCAAAAATATATGTGTGAAGACCAATTTTTGGATGTACACACGAATAAGTTTTTTAAAATTTTGACATTTTAAATTTTGATATTTATGTATTTCTGTAACAGGTCCATCTGCACGTGTGAGCCAAAGACAAAACAATCATGTACATGTTCAACTTTACTGTAAACCGATAAGAAAAAGGCCCAATGGCCATCAGGAAGGCCCAGTTGATCCGAAACAAGGCCTAGGGTTTATGCAGGTATTAAATCCAAATCCGGTCGCCTTGTGATCCCCCTCCTCCTTCCTGCCCACCACCACCGCCGTCGTCGCCGCAGCACCCGTCTCCTCCTTCAACCGAGGTATGTCACAGTTCGCCATTCCAGATTCCACCCTCCCGAATCCATCTTCAATAATCTTGCCCCGTGCCAGCCACACGTAGGTTATCCATGAATCATGTATTTGGGGATGATTTGGTTGATCTCGCAAAATTTGTGTTCTACTTGTATACCGGTCAGCATCGGTTAGAACTTTTTTGTTCGTGATTACGTGCTTTAGATATTACGAACATCCTCACGTTCGATCCCCGATAGAAGAGAGATGGGTTTTATTTCTGTTTTTTTTTTGCGGGTAGATGGGTTTTATTTCTGTAACTGCTAAACCTTTTAAGAAGATATTTTAGATTGTTTAGTGGCAGTGGTAGCTCTGAGTTGTGATATAATTCACTGAGTACGCTTGAATCAGTGAATGTGTGGCCTTTATTTCTTAGAATGATGGTTGATCTTCTTATCATAATAACTAACTCCTTGCAGACTGGTTGGATGTTGGGGGTATTAAAACATTGTTTTTTAGGCTGATTTTATTCATCATCTAGTTTCTATGCCCGGTTACATCACATATGTAAAGTTCAGTTCATGCATTGGAAACAAAAACACCCATACCAAGTTTGCTTGCTTGCTTGATGAAGGGTTAGGGTCTTGTTTGCCACCCTGACAAAACACAGTTGATAAAAGTTATTGCTTTATCCTTTTAGAGAGAGTTTTGGATGGAAACTAGACCATATAATTTTTGCTGGTTGGACAGTCAGCGTGGTCTGGTTTCAATCTATGGTCTGTAGTTCGGTACTGTTGAGTGTTGACAGAGATTGTGCTCTCTGGAACAAACTGTTTCAGAGTCACTCTTGTTCTTGGGTCTGATCCATTGAGCTATCTCTTATAATTGTCTTCTTTGTTCTCTAGCATCCTTTGTCATTAGTTTCACTGCTAAATTTGAGCTTGTTTCGTTGATAACCAGCAGTAGTGTTCCGGCATCCCACCAATTGTCACCATGGAGAACGAGGAGGGAAAGATGGTCGACCTCTATGTCCCCAGGAAGTGGTACGTACTGTTATGTTCTTGGTGAAATACAGCAGGGTTGGCAACACTTTCTCATATTTGCTTCGTATTGGTTCCTGCAGTTCTGCCACAAACAGGATCATAACTGCCAAGGACCACGCTTCTGTCCAGATCAACATCGGGCATGTGGATGAGAATGGGCTGTATGATGGCCGTTTCACCACGTTTGCTCTCTCTGGTTTTGTCCGTGGCCAGGTGCTTTACCCCTATTATGTTGACACCACACGTTTGTTTAGCACGTTGTATGAAGGATCCAGATGCTCTATGCTCTATTCTGATTGTTCTTGTGTGGATTTGTGTTTGTTATTTATTTTTCTGTCTTTCTGATCAGAAAGATGTTGATCATGTTATTGACATACTTGTGGTTCCCTTTGATGGCTTGATGTGTGTGGAATCAGTTCCTTAAGATATCCTTGCATAAAGACAGTAAAGTCGAGAAAGGTAATAGTGTTAGCAAAACATTCTGGTAAACTAGTAATAATAACTTGTGAAGTAATAACTTTCTATAATAGTAGTAATAACTTGCGGAGTAAGTTTTTGTTATGAGATCACTATCATGAAACTGCTTAGCCATTCAAATTGAAGGTTTGTTCATTTTTCTAAGCTTCTTTTTGTACAGTTGTTCATGTATGCTACAGTCTGATATTATCCAGAACCAGCACTAATTTGTTTTAGCATTTCAAAATCATGATGTCTAATTTGTTTTAGCATTTCAAAATCATGATGTCTAATGGACCCTGTTGTTTCCGACATACATAGTCAGATACTGAGATATACTTTATCAGTGGTGCGTGAGTATTGGTATCTTGGCTGGTTCCCCCTTTTATAATGGTCATGTGGTAAATTTGAGTCCTTTTTGAATAGATTTCTGGTTTCATGTCGGTTAATACTGACATTCTTGTGTTCATTAAGTATGGCGATAGTGAGCTATTTAACGAAGTCTGCAGTGATATATTATTCATGAACGACTGTTGCTGCAACTCTGACTTTGGTTCTTCTATCCGTCTGGCTTGCAGGGTGATGCCGATGGTGCTTTGGACAGGCTCTGGCAGCAGAAGAAGGCTGCGATCAAGCAGTAGATGAGTTATGTGTGGAAGATTTTGCTAGAATAGATATTCATGAAGCCGCATGAAACCTTATTTGATGAAACTCTGTTATGGTTGACTATGTGTTGCCTATGAATGGTCCATTGGCTATGATAAAACTGCAGACTGGAGCGTAATACTTCTTCTGGAAACCGTAATTGAAGAATCAATCATGGTTGTTTATACCTTTGCTTATGAATAGTCTATGTTTCTAAGATGAAATGTCAGACATGGTGTAATGTCTCCTGAGAATGTGCATTTTTGGCCACTGTTCTCTTGGCCTGTCTTTGAGGCATTTTGGCCACTGTTCTCTTGGCCTGTCTTTGAGTTGTTGCCCTTGCTACCTCTAGTTAGCGAAGCTGGAAAATGGCTTCTTGCTCTTAAACGTGCCCTGATTTTAGTTTGGATAAGGTGTAGAAGGTTCTTTACAAACTAAACCACAATGAAAATACATCGAAACGAGCCAACAACAAGTGGCTTATTTGGAATATGAATAAGACCGTATGCTTGTTTGGCAAAAGCATATCAATTTATCTTTTCTAGAGCAAGGAATGCCATGTTTTTTAAACCTGAACAAGTTTGGCAAATCAACTTACTATAGTTGATTCATGCTAGTTTGCTACTTTTTGAAAACCAGGTTCAGTTTGATTTTTCAAGGGGAGCAACTGTGCACCATTAGATTTTTTTTTGAGGGATAGAAAGCTCACAGGAAACGATATGCTAAATAAAATGAACATCACGTCTCGTCATTCCTCAAGAGATCCTAGAGATAACTTCAAATATTTCATTTTCTAAAATAGAGATAAATTCGCATCTTCTTTTCTCTCCCCAAGCGAGCTGCTAAGTTCTAACTGTGTCAGTAGTCTGTGTAGCAGACTAGCAGCGGCACAAAGGTTGTGAGCACCATCAAAAAGTTGTCATCTCAGTTCCACCTTCATAACCAAAGTTGAAGAAATATCCAGCCATTTGTGCAGAATCCAGGTTGCAACTGTAGGAGTGTAGGTTCTCTCCTACCTAGTAGTGGATAGTGTAGTTCCTTGATGTCCCCCACCAATCCACCATCCTCCTCCAAAGAGAAGCTACTAGAATAGGCAGACACACACAGTCCAGGCCCCTACTGTTCTTGATGTATGTAAAGGAGGAACACAAAAGGCAATCATTTCTCAAAAGCACAATGCATTCTCCCAAGCATGCCCACAGCTCCATGATGAAAGCGCCCTCCTCTCTTGCTTCCCTCCCCTGTTTTGTTATGGTGGTATTCATGATCGATCTAATCTTGAAAGTAACCCATTTATATTTTCCCTCAGTTTCCACGGCTCTTGATTTGTAGGAGACTTGGGACACTGTTTCTCATGAAAATCTTTAGGAGCCGTGGCGATTAGATGTAGATATTATGTAAACACTGGCTTTAGAACGATGTTGACTTGAGCGATTTATGCTGGAGAGCAGATAAACATAAAGATTTGTTCCTTCTACTTTTCGGACGAAGATCACTCTCTTGCTTAATGTCGCATCCACCAAGTGTTCGGTAAAACTCCAAAACCTTATGTCTCTTCAGTGCTAGTTCATTCTTGCACATGCCCTTATTCTGTTCATGGTGGATGCAGGCTGGCCGCTTCCAAGAGGACATCTATGTACGTTTCTTTTGTTGAGCGAGAAGGCAAGATCTCACAAGGATGACGATCAGGAACTTGCTTAATGTCGCGCTCACCAAGTGTTCGGTAAAATGAAAAAAAATCCAAAACCTTATGTCTCTTGAGTGCTAGTTCATTTCTTGCACATGTCCTTATTCTGTTCATGGTGGATGCAGGTTGGCCGCTTCCAAGAGGACATCTATGTACGTTTCTTTTGTAGAGTGAGAAGGCAAGAAGATCTCACAAGGACGACGATCAGGAAAGGCAGGGGTATATGACAAGGACAAGGTAATGAGAGATCAAACCACTTGTCTTTTTTATTAGCACTGCAACTTTAGCAAAGAATCTGTGCAATGTTTCACTTTTTCCGTACATAGTTAATGGATGAGGAGCAAGGAACCACCGTTGGTAGTGCACCATACGCGGCGAGCATCCGCAAACTGTAAAAGCACACCCTTTATCCTGAGTTGACTAGGGAATATCAGAGACGGACACGATACCTGATAATTGTTACGTACACGCTCATTCCATCAGTGTCACCTTTTGGGTTGGGCTAACGTATGGTACGGACTTCTCACTTCTCTTGGGGGGAATGTGGTCTCCAATTGAGAGAAACGGATTAGGGAATTGTCCATCAATTCAACTCTGCAACAGTGCTAATCATGTTTCAGTCGAAGAATGGACCTAATTGAGCAAATACATATGCATGTTTCTTTACCTTTCAGAACAATCTGGCCTTATTAGTATTGACTAATCTTGGGATCTTCAAGTTGTCATGCACGTGATATTCCATTGGTATTTTTTATGACTAAATAGAGCTGGGCGCCTAGTTAGCTTTGATCCCCTGAAAGTACGCGTGCTGCTATAACTCACAAAGTACAGTAAGCATGTTTCTGTTGTGCAATTCCACATCATAGCGCTTTGGATTATACATGAACCATTCAGATGTTGATACAACCTTTTCAGAATAATATTTGAAGTGGATAAAATGTGTTCTTACTTTACCGTGCTGTTTGGTTGCGTGTTACCATGGCTGTATATGATATCTGTTCCTTAGGTTCATTATTGGTAACTTTAGCTCGGTACTGATTATCCTTGTCTCTTCATGCTCACCTTTTCCCTCACAATCTTGTTGAGTAGTTTCTCTTCGATATATTGTTTGCCTGTATGTTTTATTTTCTGTTGCCGATATCTCCATGCTCGCTTTCCTATGAGATTGACCTAAAAAAGTCCACCAATATTTTTGAATGATGCTCAGGTCCATGGGATTGTTTGATAGAGGAAGCATCAATGTTGCTTTGAGTGCTTTTTGTTTCCTCTTTGTGCTCACAATATATGAGAACCTCAAAATTTTGCACTACTCTTGCATGGATCTAGTAATTAATTGTGATATTATGCACAAGTAGATGGTCTCTACTCCGGAAAAGTTTGTAAAGTGATATAAACCTATAATCACTCAGTTAATCTATTACTGTTTTAAACTTTTTTGTCCCCTATCAGGTTATCATGTCCTTCAAAATAATTTAGTCGTTAAGCAGCCAGTTCTAGAGGTAGAGCTTTGCATTTGTGTGGCTATTGACCTTCGATTTTCTGACTAAGCAATGTCTACAAATGAGACATCATGGTACAGTTCACCTATATCATTTAGATATGGCCCCCTCTTCATTTGTAGCGCATACTACTTCATACAAAAAGATGAACCATATGAAGCGACATTTTTCACACTTTGGTAGGATCTTCAGCTTGTTCCCAGCCCTTTTGGCCTGCATTTTGAAATATCTACGACCATACGATCATGTATACTGGTTAACTAAGTATACTGTCTTTTCAATCTCTATATGTCACATATGTTCTCATTGCTAGTTTGTTGAGATATTTCAAGAGTGCGGCATATGTACATGGTTTTATTGAAAAAAATGAGATGTAGTTCTTAAAATGTGCATATACTGAAAAACAGGTGGAGTTCCATGTCACAAGACAAAATGAGGTGGTAGGTAATGGAGCACACGCAACTTAATAAAATGTCAACATATCTTTGTGTTGCTTTACATTTTTCAGTTGAACAACAATAGTGTGAGTTCCAGAAATATTGAAACATATAGTCATGTCCAGAAAGATAATAAGTGGATCATCTTACATGGCAGATGGGCTCGCTTTCTAATTGGCCAAGAATCTCACTCGGAAAGAGGAAATATTAAGCAGATATGCTTCTCATGATCATGCACCACCGCAGTATAAAAGGGGCAAACAAGCTCCAGAAGCTATTACTTTGAGCCCCTCCCCTCCTCTTTTACTCAAGGTCCATTTCTAGTTCTTCTTTTGCTTGTATCATGGACAACAATAAGCTAGGTTATAAGAGAAATGATGCTCTTCAAGAGCTTGAGATGCTGACAGTGAATGCCAAAGAAGCCCAACAGCTTATACTGACAAAAATCCTTGAGAGGAATCAGGGTAGTGAGTACTTGAGAAAATTCATGGAAGGATCCACAAACATTTCCACATTCAAGAGACATGTTCCAGTAGTGACATATGATGTGGTTCAGCCCTACATTACGAGGATCTCAAGTGGTGAGGATTCTTCAATCATATGTGGAGAACGAATTGTAGAACTGCTGAGAAGGTGCGCTTCTTATCCTGTTGCTCTCATAGTTAGCATTTTTTGCAGGTATATGTTATAGATAGAAAGAAACAGCATATATTTTTGTTAGAAAAACGTCACAACCTTGATGGAAGTGTCTTGTTTTGTTAAGGGGCTAGTAGGCGAAATAAATGTTACTGCTATTTGTTAGTCTGATTCTAGTTACTGCAAGGCTCATATCTATCATTTACTAAACTAATTTGTTGCTTTTAGCATGTGCCAGGTCAAAATGCCAAACCAAACTAAAATCATATCTATCCATAAAATTTCTTTAATGATATTGTGCCTTGGATTATTGAATACATGTCCGTTCTTTGACATGACTTAACTTGTGAGACTGCACTGATTCACCAAGCATGTTTTGCTGTTACATGCTCAACACCGGAGTGATTTAGCTTTGTGATTCTCACATCTGAGGATCCCATTAAGCTATCTCACTTAACAATCATAAGTTATTTATATTTTAATATGGTTTTGTGGTGAAAGAAACTCCCCTGTATTTTCCTATGGTGGCTATCTGGATGGGACCTCTCCAAGACTCACAAAGTTAGTCTTCTCCCATGAAGCTAATTTGGAACTTTGAATTGTGCCCCTCTGGACAGGCTGAATACTAGTGTGCTAAACACTAATCCTTTGATATCTCCTTGACTGTTTACCCACAATAGCTAGTGTTTGTGAATTGTGTAGTTCCCTGTAATTTTTGTGAATTCCATATCCTGACCAATTGTATATTACATCATTTGAGGTTCACTGCATGTGCTTCTATTCTTCTTCCTTAAATCTCCATATGGAAGAATAGAACTAGACTAGTAGAGCAGACACAGCACACAAAAAATGATGTATCATACTTTGTAGACACTTCTTTTGTTATAGATATGGAAGGCAGACCTTTTTCTTTACGAGAACATGCACAAAAACTGTCCATATTTTGCATTAAGACAGAAGAAGGAATGGAAACTCAGTCCTGCATAGCTCGAAACCAGTATAGCAAGGAGCCAGTTTAACATAAGTAACTAAATAGCGCCTCCAAACAAGATACAGAATAGCCCACAAACCAAACATATATGCCAGTCTACTAACCATTGAGGACATATCACATGCTTCTCTGGAGAAGGCCATGTTTTTTTATCCATCTTCCTTAAAATGTCTGTATTTACTGTTTTAAATAAACTTGCTGTTAGTAGTAGTCGTTCTATTTGTTTGGTGATCATGCCTTCGATTGTTTACCATAATTAATTTATAGTTCCGGAACTTCTCGAGGTGAGCCAAGATTGATGCCAGCCATTTCAGAGGATCAAGACCGTCGAACCTACCTTTATAGTCTGCTAATGCCCATAATGAACAAGTAAGCTCTTGTTTTTATGCAATTTTGTGGTTCATAACATATTGACTATTAAATTCATGTAGTTTTTTTATTTGTCAAATTCACGCAGTTGACAGTTCTAAAGATAATTTGACTCATACCTGAATTTTGGACATAACTGCCTGCGTGCCCCTACATGTCTTGAATTAGTTTAAATGCTTTCGTCACTGGATGTATTCATGTGTGATAAACACAGCAATCAGACATGTATGTTTTATAGGTTACTAAGGGTTTTGCAGTCAAATTTTACCTTAACTAAAACTCCTCGGGTCAATCTGCAGGTATGTATCGGGCCTTAGCGAGGGGAAGGCCATGTATCTTCTCTTTGTGAAAGCTGAAACACTCACAAATTCTGGCATTCCAGTTCGATCAGTCCTCACTAGCTATTACAAGAGCCCTCACTTCCTGCACCGCAAGCACGACTTGTACAACAACTACACCAGTCCCAATGAGGTCATTCTTTGCCCTGATAGCCAGCAGAGCATGTACTGCCAGCTGCTCTGTGGCCTGGTTGAACGCCAGCATGTCCTCCGTCTCGGGGCAGTCTTCGCCTCAGCATTCCTTCGGTCTATCAGCTTTCTTGAGCAGCACTGGTGTGACCTTGTCAACGACATACGGGTTGGTAAACTCAGCTCCAATATCACCAACACCACGTGCCGGTTGGCCATGGTGGGATTTCTCTCATTGCCCAACCCGGAGCTAGCTGATAAGCTTGAGGAAATCTGCAGCTGTGGGACATGGAAGGGAATTCTAGGCAAGCTATGGCCTAATGTCAAGTACATCGAAGCTGTTCTTACAGGCACTATGGCACAATACATCCCCATGCTAGAGTTCTATAGTGGTGGTACAATTCCCTTGGTCTGCACCATGTACGCTTCCTCAGAGAGCTATTTTGGTGTCAATCTAAGGCCATTGTGCAAACCAACTGACGTGTCTTACACCATCCTCCCAAACATGGCCTACTTTGAGTTCATACCTTTGGAGGATGGTCTCAGAGTGACGGATGATGATGATGTGGTGGAGAATGACAAGCTTGTCAATTTGGTGGATGTGAAGGTCGGGTGCTACTATGAGCTTGTGGTCACCACATTTTCCGGTAAGAACAACTCCGGCAAAATATCTTCTCGTATTTTCTTGGAGTAAGCATATCAATATAGGGAATTTGAGAACCATATCAACTCTTGTACATAATATAGTTGAGTACTCAGACTCATTTACTTTTCCATCATTATCTACACAGTAACATAGGAATAATTTGACATTGACCATCGTTGAGTGAAACCTCACTTATATGAACATAATATCTGTTGAAACTGATATATTTCGGCCTAAAGGTTCCTTGTTAATTAAACTTGAATGACCGGTTTGTCAAGAGAGCGACGGCGCGCGAAACTCACGTATGACTCAAGAGGCCTATACGTGGACATAGAGGGGTCAACAGCAATTTTAGGATAAATTGCGAAAGCCAGGACTCGAACTCGAGACCTTAGGCTCTGATACCATGTCAAGCTTCATGCACTAGCCAACGCAAACAAAAGTCCGAACTGATGGAAAGGGCTAGTGCAATCCACTTATACACTTCAACAGGGTTATGAACTGAAATGTCAGAAGTAGCAGGTGTTCTACCGTGGTACATCAGAGTAGAAAAATCAATGAAATGATCACTGCCAGCATGATAAACATTAGGGATAAGATGCTAGCACGGAAACACAAATTAGACTACCGTGTCCTGTTCTGCTCTACATTCATATGCGTGTCAAGAACTCTGAAGTTATGTTTTTGGCCCAGGTCTTTACAGGTATAGGGTCGGCGACGTGCTTCAGGTCACAGGATTCTACAACTGCGCGCCGCAGTTCAAATTCATCTGCCGGAGAAACGTCATACTCAGCATCGACTCTGACAAGACCAACGAGGAGGATCTCCACAACAGCGTCACCCGCGCCAAGAAACTCCTCGAGGATCGAAACTACATCCTCCTGGAGTACACTAGCTACGCAGATGCATCCACTGTCCCTGGCCACTACGTTCTATTCTGGGAGATCAAGTCCACCTGCGAGGGCGTGACGCCTCTCGACGCTCAGCTCCTCAAGAGCTGCTGCATCTCCGTCGAAGAGTCGCTCGACTACATCTACAGGCGCTGCAGAGCCCATGACAAGTCGGTCGGCCCACTGGAGATACGCTTGGTTGAGGACGGAGCGTTTGACGCTCTGATGGATCTGCTGGTTAGTCAGGGCAGTTCTATTAACCAGTACAAGACCCCAAGATGCATCGAGTCTGGTCTCGCGCTGAAGCTGCTCAACTCCAAGGTCACCGCTTCCTTCTTCAGCCCCCGGGATCCTGAGTGGACCATGTAAGCTTCCAGGTAAAACAGTAGCAGGTTTGCTTGATCGGTATTGAGAATGAAGAAGAGCATTTGTAGCCTCGGTTAGCCTCAGGCACCATGTGTATTATAGCTCTGAACTTCCTAAGATGAGATTATTCTGCTAGATTCTTCGGACTATAAATAATTGTCGACGCGTTTGCGTAGTAACCTTTAATTGAATCTTGGAAGTTGTGGAAAGCTTGTCTGGAACAGTCTTGACTTATTGCCCCAAAACGAAAAAAGAAAATCCCTGGCTAGAATCCTTACATGTTTTGAGCAAGTTTCAGGAATGAGGATCAACTATAACAAAAGTGAGCTTATTCCTTTAGGTCTAGATGAAGAGGAAATCCCAGCTATTGCTAACATCTTGGGATGAGTATTTAGGAATACCTCTTCACTATGAAAAGCTGAGGAGGGAAGACACCCAACCTTTTTGATTGACAAAATTCTGAAAAGAATAGCTGGTTGGAGGGGTAAACTTCTCTCTTATGCTGCTAGATTAACCCTCATCAAAGCTTGTCTGTCAAGGATCCCTATTTATTTGCTCTCCTTTTTCAAGTTCCCAAAATGGCCTCTAGATTTGATAAACACACAAATGGCTAATTGCATTTGGAATGATTTTGAGGGCCATAGGAAATTACATCTTAGCTAATTGGAAGCTGGTGTGCAAGAAAAAAGAGTTTGGTGGATTGGGTATTCCTGATCAGCAAATGTAAATCTGTGTCTGCTAGGGTCTTGGCTTAAGAGATATGCCAAAGATGATGGTAAGCTCTAGAATACTCTGGTGGATCTTCTAGAATACTCTGGTGGATCTAAATATAACACCCAAAACCCCAATATCTTTTGCAGCCACACTGTTGGGGTCTCCTAATTCTAGAAAGGGTTTATGTGGGCTGTCAACAGTGTGAAACTAGGGTATTGATGGAAGATTGGGGATGGTGCTAAAGTTAGACTCTGGGAGGATACCTGTATAGGTACCTCTCCCTTGCTGTTCAGTTTTTTTATCTTTATATATTCTCTGCAATGAGAATAATAAAACAATAAGACAAGTGTGGGATGGGACCCAACTTGTATTAACCTTTAGGAGGAATTTCAATCTTTCTTTGATGCAGAAATGGTTATGAAGTAGAAGAAATCTCTTCAGCCATTACTTTTTCTGCAGATTCAGATAGTCTTATCTGGCAGTATGAAAACAAAGGGGAGTTTTCCACTTCCTCCCTTTATGCAATCTTTAATTAACTTTGGTGGGGTTACCCCTGTTTTCATTTCTGCAGTCTGGCAGTTGCATATTTCCCCTAGGGTGCATATTTTCCTTTGGCTTCTCTCTCAGAATAAACTCATGACCAGATATAATCTGAAAAGGAGACATTTGAATAAACCTGAAGATTGCATTTTCTGTACTGAACAAGAAACTATTGATCATCCTTTCTCAGGGTGCATTGTTGCTAGACAAATTTGGCATGTGACAGGTGATTTTCTTTTTGATGTTGATATTGGTTCTAGCTATCTGTCTATGGCTAAATTCAGTTTGTTCTGTTGTGCTCAGGAGCCTCTAGAAAACAAGAAACTATATGATTTTTGATGGCCAGCCATGGCTGAATACTCACCAGGTGTGGAGGCTGATCCTCAACTCCCTGGAAAGGTGAAGGGTCGTCTTCAAGGAGCACATCATGCTCGAGGAGGTGGATCGCTTATGTTCCCAGATCTCCCTGATGCCGCGAGAGCTTTCAAACTCTGGAGAGTGGCTAGGGAGGACTGGCGCGCCTGATGCACTGAGGAATGTCAGGATCCCTGCGTGCAAGCTTGACTGGCGGCTCGCCGGAAGCTAAGAAGATGGCGTGTCAGGGGACCTGGACTACTCCGACGCCAACGTTGGGCACATCCTTCAACTCAGCCTGCTGAGGCCTGAAAAGCTGTAATCTTCTCCTTTTGTTTCTCGGCCCAGTCGGGGGTCTGTTTTTGGTAGTTTGGTACTCTGTTTTAGTTGTTGCTGTTTTGCTGCTGAACCTCCTAGTACCCAGTCTCTAAGATTTGGGCTTTATTTGTGTAACCTGCTGGACAGGTTTCGTTGAGTCTATCAATGAAACCGGAGAAGAAAAATCCCTGTTATATTCTAAAAAAAAAAAAATAGTAGAATTCTTGTGGAGAAACAGCTCCTTTCCTATGGGTTACCGTGGCGATAAGCGAACAGTTTGCTCTCGTTTCGCATCTACCGACTTGTTGCCTGAACTTCTTGTGTGCCATCCTTGCAGCCGCAGGAGAGCTTCACTTGCTGTCGGATCATCACACTGTCCCGCTGCTTGCCTGGGATAACAGTGTTTCTGCTCGCCTCTAACTTTTCATCTGAGAGTTGGTCATTAGCCTGCTGCAGTGCTGTACTACCGAAGCCCTAAAAGCAGAGAGTGAAGTGAAGGCCAAGTCCTGCTACTAATCTACTATGATCGTCGATCTGAACTCTGAGCCGAGTGGTGATATATCTCCATGGTGAATGGTGATGATGTGGATTGTGCTACATACAACGGAATTCTACCGAGGAGTCCCATTATTCCAGACGAAAACATAGAAACGCCATGCTAGAGCCTGCACGACGCTCACGCACCACTAGGAAATAGTAGACCAATTAATTAATGCCTCGACCTTGACTCATCCAATTGATTCCCCTGATGCCTCAATTTCCCAGAACAACACTGCCGCTCATGTGACTTATCAAGGTCGCGAGAATTTAGTTAAAAAGATGGGCCCCGAACATATGTGAAGACCAAGTTTGCTGTCGTACCAGTACACAAGCAGACCTTCCGCGATTCTCAAAAATTATACCATCTCTTGCATCCTCTTCTAAATTCTGCCAAATAGCTCTTTTCTGACTTTTTGCACAAGCCAATGGATTGGAGGGAGTGTTCAAGAGAAAAGGGAAATGGGGAAGTATCCTTCAAATCATCATCTATCTGTTCAGTGTGAGGTTTTCTTTTTCTTGCTGCGGATCCAACTACCAACATCCAGATCAAGCCATATACAGGTGCTTCCATTCCTTGTCTTGGCTTTTTTTTTATGCAAATCGTGATGACATTCTAGAAAGTATTATGTCGTTGCAATGTAATGTTTTGCATATGTCGTTGCAATATGTCATTGCAAAATACTTTCTTTGCTCGCTAATGTATGATTATGGAGGAATAGCAATATATTTCCAAAGTCCTTGTGTGAACAAGGGCCTCTTGATATAGTATTGCCTCCAGGGCCCCTAATATCTATGGACCCGTCCTGGCTACATACTCCCAGTTCATATTATCCGTTTCCCCGTCTGGTCTCTTCTGTGCTGGTTCAGTATACAAGTTGTGTAGTAGTATTTTTTTTTCTGTTCATGAAAGCTGCTTGGTATTTTTTGTGTGTGTGTGAGATTGGGCCAGTATTCTTGGCAATAGCCCGTGAATCCGACAAGGCCCCGCTGGACCGACGGCCCTTGCCGGGTCGACCTTTTTTTTTCTTCTGGCACCGGCACCGATCCAGTTTTATCACTGGCCATATTTTGTCAAGGCCACAAAACACAAGCTTTTCTTTTGCAACAAGGCCACACACAACAAGCTTTTCTCCGGGGAGGTAATCAATCGCACTGCACTCCCATCAACATCAACCCTCGTGTCAGGGCTAAGTAATCCCAATTGCTTCTCAGCTAAGACTTGAAGAAACGAAAGATATGGAGGGGAGGTCTGTGCCACCAAAGCGAAGATTATTAGCATATCCACCAGGGCCTGAATGGACCCACCATGCAATATCCATCTCTTTTCTCAAATGTAGCTCTGCTTTCACAGCCTACACTGTCAGCTTTGCATGCAATATGCAACCTCTTTCACCCAATCTAGCTTGTAAAAAGCGCAATTGTCATCACCGTCTTGTGTCGTGTGCCCCGATCGAACTCTCTCGTCTCGTCGACCGTACTACTGGTACTACTAGTCCCATGCAAAGCTGGCGCTGCGTGAACTTATCATTGCACTAGTCCACTGCCTGCACTCCGCCTTGGCTCTCTCCTTGTACTTTTTCCATCAAGACTGGCAGGAGTACGGATGAAATTACTACCACATGCACAGCGCGTGATCGCGTCTGCTCCACTCGTACTGCTGTACTCGTCTGAGAGATATACCAGCAGCGACGAATGGACCAATTTGCTTGCCTGTGGTCAAACCATGGTGATTGATGCGGCAGGAGAGGTGGATGGAATGATGATTCAGTGATTAGCTTAGCTAGCTCGTGATATGGTGGCCAGCATTATGGACCGGGAGACTCGCAAGGTTATATCATTATTATATGCTTATATAAGTACTGTAGTACTTTTCGTAGTACTGATAATTGAATCCAAAAGTGACATTATCGTCCAAGTTCAATCAAAGCCTTCTCGCTGCATGGATCTGCTCGTACAAAAAAAAAGAAGAAGTTCTCATCAATCGCTTGGAGTAGTAAAAAGAACGAACGAACGAACGAATACTACACAGTAGCATGAGTACCACGTACCAACTCCGTCTCCTCCTAGCACCCCCCAAAGTTCGCAAGACGGCATTAATGCGCGCACCAGCCACCTAGCTAGATCCTGCCATCGGCATTGAATTTGGCCTGGCGGTCTTGTCCCTCTGGCCTCTGCATCGATCGATCGATCACGAGATCCTTCATCATGGATCACGTACACATTTGCGCCTGCCGAGGCGCAGCGCGGGGGGGGGGGGGGGGGGGGGGGGGGGGGGGGGGGGTTCGCAGCAGTCGCAAGGGACGCGCGCTAGCGAACAAAGCCCTACGACGACGACGACGCGCGCGTCACGCCCGATGCAGACTCGCCCGCAGGCTGCAGCGCAGAGCCAGAGCACGGAGAGAGCGGGGCTGACATGTGCGCGCCATTAATCCCCCTCCCTCCCTCCCTGGCCTCGCCGGCCGCCGGCGCAGCGCGGTTGCTGCTGGCAGACCGTCGGGCAGTCAAAACTCTTTACATTACCCGCCGGCAGGGCGCCTGGGCCGAGGCCGGCGCGTGCCGGGTCGTTTCGTCCGTCTGCTTGGACTGCGGCGCACCGAGTGTACATGCGCCGCCTCGTGGGCGCGGTTGGAAGAGATCACGAGACTCCTGACGGCGCAGCGGCGCGCGTGTCAGTCAGTCAGTCCGGTCAAAGCGCCAGGTGGACTGGTGGAGCAGCAGCAGAGATTAGTATTTTAGCTCTTCGGCCTCTGCCTTCTTGCACGCTAGCGCTGTCGCCGTGCTTCAGGCCGCGGCGAGCAGCTAGATTCCGTTTAGCCTCGGGTTGACCAGCGCCCGGCCGCTTAATCTGACTCCGCCGATCTACTGCTGCGCCGACGGAGGATATTGGATATTGGATATTAACAGAGGGACGGTGTACGAGGATATTGGATATTCTACGTGGAAAAATACATTCTGTTGCGACTTTTTTTTTTAACGGGTAAGTGCCGGAATGCCCCAGAAGCTGCTCATATACTCCAAAGCGGTGGGTATATTTACGTAGACACCCCTATCCAAAGGGGGGAGTAAAAGATAAGGACGACACACTTGCAGAAAAGACCCTAGGAAAAATAAAATAAAAACTCGCCCTTCACCACCGCATTCAGAGATCGTCGTCGTCCTGGAGTCCGCATCGCCGCCGGGGAACAAGCCACTTGGTTTTTTTTTGGCCAAATTTGACCTTTTTAAAAAACTTCAACCAAATCTGGCCCTTTCCCGAAACTAATTCGGAATCTGGCCCCCTAGGGTCGGCGTCATTTTAAACGGAGCCAAAGTTATACAGGCCGGCGCCAACACGTGACAACAGGGAAAACCTAGGGAGGTTGACGCTGTTTAACATGGAGCCGATGTCGGCGCCGCTTTAAATGGAGCCGACCTCCTTCGGTTCGGTTTTCTGATTGTTGGCGCCAACCTGTACAACTTTGGCTCCATTTAAAATGGCGCTGACCCCAAGGGTCAGATTTCAAATTAGTTTCGAGGAGGGGTCAGATTTGGTTGAAGTTTTTAGATTTGGTTGAAGTTTTCAGATTTGGGTAGATTTGGCAAAAAATACGCCACTTGGTGCGATGCCGACTTTGGATCTCACGCACAGGACAACGAGGAGCTTCCGCCACTCGTGTAAGAAAAGGCTCGGCTTCCTCCGAGCGAAGAAGTGGCCCTCTTGGCCATAGATAACGGCGGCGCACCATCGCGGACGTTGGAGCTTCCGATATGTAGCTTCACGAACCACTGCACTCCAGACAGCAACCGCCTCGCTACTCTTCTCCACCCCCTCGCCTCCACGGTCGTCCAGGTTAATAAGAGCATCACCGACATCGATATGGGAATAGCAGGAGCGATTGAAGATAAGGGAGCCAGTCACTTGCCGCCTCTGCTCTTCCTTCTTCCCGTCGCCACCACAGTAGGCCAGAAAGAGGACAGAAACAACTGCAGACGAAGACGACCTCCTTTCGGCGCCACGCACACGCACCAGAACAGAAGAACTCCCGCCATGTGACACCCCGGGATCAGGGCTAAACAAATCCCAGACCTCCGTCTGACATAAGCTTAACCTTGAGCTCGAGAATATCCAGTGAAAAATCGATAACACAACAGTGACTCTACGACACAAAAATTTATTACAGCAAGCTCATAACTGACAGATAACCAAATTATTACAAGCAGAGATCACTGACCACAAATATCAAATAACGGAAGGCAGGTTATGCTATTAAGTATAGCAAACTTAATAAATGGCCTAAGAGGCCTGAAGCATAACGATGACGTCTCAGCCCATAGATTTCAGGATGCCGTCCTAGAACTCCAAGCTAATCGTCGGTGTCGATGTAGTACCAAACTGATATTCCAGGAACACTTACTCTGCCAAAAGTATCAACAAAGCAAGGGTGAGTATAGGGTGTACTCCAAAAGTATCATCATCTCTTGAACTAGGATCACCCCTCGTACCCATGAGGAGGCATCCTTAATCACACGTTGATCTGCCAAGTTTTACGATTAGGTTCATGTTCTCTATGATCATCACATCCGTTCCCAAGTCGTCCATAACCGTGGACACGGCTTTCCGAAAGATTATTACCCTGTAGGGGTGTATAACTTTACCCACACGTACTAACCTTCTCTTAATGCCACTTAAGGTTAGCTTTCTTCCTTGGAAGGCCGGCAGAGGATGGTTAGACATGACCTTTACCTTGCTTTCGTCGAGACTATGAGTCATGCAATAAGTATGGTTCCGCCGTAACGGGTCAAATTCCGAAGTCGGTACTTAAAGATGTGAGGCGAGGTTGGTTTATCAGGGGCGCCATCTACCCCAAGCAACCCCGGCCACGCTTACCTACCTGTTATGAATGCACCTGCACCCGGCAAATCTTTCAAAAGGTTTTCTATGCACCATCTCCGACGTTGGAGCTTCCGATATGTAGCTTCACGAACCACTGCACTCCAGACAGCAACCGCCTCGCTACTCTTCTCCACCCCCTCGCCTCCACGACCGTCCAGGTTAATAAGAGCAGCACCGACATCGATATGGGAATAGCAGGAGCGGTTGAAGATAAGGGGGACAGTCACTTGCCGCCTCTGCTCTTCCTTCTTCCCGTCGCCACCACAGTAGGCCAGAAAGAGGACAGAAACAACTGCAGACGAAGACGACCTCCGTTTGGCGCCGCGCACACGCACCAAAACGGAAGAACTCCCGCCATGTGACACCCCCGGGATCAGGGCTAAACAATCCTAGACCTCTGTCTGACATAAGCTTAACCTTGAGCTCGAGAATATCCAGTGAAGAATCGGTAACACAATAGTGACTCTACGATACAAAAATTTATTACAGCAAGCTCATAACTGAGCAGAGAACCAAATTATTACAAGCAGAGGTCACTGACCACAAATATCAAGCAACAGAAGGCAAGTTATGCTATTAAGTATAGCAAACTTAACAAATGGCCTAAGAGGCCTGAAGCATAACGATGACGTCCCAGCCCATAGATTTCAGGATGCCGGCCGGGAACCCCAAGCTAATCGTCGGTGTCGATGTAGTACCAAACTGATCTTCCAGGAACACTTACTCTGCCAAAAGTATCAACAAAGCAAGGGTGAGTACAGGGTGTACTCCAAAAGTATCATCATCTCCTGGACTAGGATCACCCCTCGTACCCATGAGGAAGCATCCTTAATCACATGTTGATCTGCCAAGTTTTACGATTAGATTCATGTTGTCTATGATCATCATGTTCGTTTCCAAGTCGTCCATAGCCGTGGACATGGCTTTACGAAAGATTATCCACACGTACTAACCTTCTCTTAATGCCACTTAAGATTAGCCCTCTTCCTTGGAAGGCCGGCAGAGGATGGTTAGACATGACCTTTACCTTGCTTTCGTCGAGACTATGAGTTATGCAATAAGTATGGTTCCGCCGTAATGGGTCAATCCCGAAGTCGGTACTTAAAGACGTGAAGCGAGGTTGGTTTACCTTGGGCGCCATCTACCCCAAGCAAACCCGACCACGCTTACCTACCTGTTATGAATGCACCTGCACCCGGGCAATCTTTCAAAAGATTTTCTATGCATATGTCAAATGGAACGTCCGAACTATGTGACTCATGGAATCTACTAGGAAAGTTAGTCAATCAGGGGGTCCCCATAAACCCCGTATGGTTGTACGCTTGTCTTGGTTCAAGAGGCAAGAACTCGGGTCCTAGTGGTGGCGAGCATGGTTCTAGAAAAATCACATCCCACCGTGGCCTCCCATACAAGCCTTAGCATGTTTAATCTCATCTTACTGATCTCATCTTACCACGTTCTCCTATCATACTAGATTCTCTGCATCTGATACATCATCTGGATGAACCAGCACTGACAGCTATGCATGGCTAAGCAAACACAGATACAAGCTCTAGCAGTGCACACAAGCCAAACCTAGTTATGCTAGGAGAAGTGGATCAGGTAATATAAGCTCAAAGGGAATATGCAATAGATAGGATACTCTATCTATCGATAAAAGACCATAGTAGAATCGTATGCATCATGACAGAATTGAAATGATTTCGAAATCATAGGATTATATCATGGTGGGGCTATGCTTGCCTTTGCCAGTTGATAACCAATAAGAAGATCTTCGGGAACCTTGTACTTGACTTGGTTACAGTTGGTCAAGTATTGTTCGTCGATATTCGAACTTCGATGGTGTTGATCTCGGTCTTCGATCTTGATCTCTATCTCGTATTCTACCGAGAAAAACCAAACACCGGAAAGAGATGGAAACAATCAACACATAGCATCGATGCAATGCTTGAGCAATAATGATGATATGATAAGTTAAATTGTATTGAATTAAAACCCTAAAACATGCTCGACAACTTAATTGGGGTTTCGAGGGGTGAAAACCCTAACTCGGGGAAACTCCAGAATCACCTATGAGGGTTACTACGTTCTTCTAAGTAAACTTGCCATTTAAATTGCTTAACAATGCATGATTATAACTTAAATAGGTAGTTCTCATTTTTCTGAACATTTTTATATATTATTTGTATTTTTCTGACTTATAAATAATAAGTTATTGATTTTACAATATTAAACCATTTTCTGGAATTTATTTAATCAATTTAAAACATTTATGACCTCAGGCTGAAGTCACCACAGGGTCTGGGGTTTTTCTCACTGGGGCTGAGGCTACCCACAGTCACTGACGACTGGGTCCCGTGGGATATTTATTAATTCTAGAAAAGAATTACATAAAGGATTAAATAAAACAAAAAATGGGTTATGACGTAGGCATGACGTCATATGGGGACTGATCTTTAGATCGTGGATCGATCCATCGATCGGGAGGGCGCGTGCGAGCGAGGAGGGTCGTGCTCGACTCAGCGCATCACGCTGAGTCAAACAGTGGTGGCGCCGCCAATGTTTGGCCACCGGACCATGGTCGACGACGACCTCCTGTGGCGGCAGATGGTGACTTGCGTCGGGAGGGCAACACAGAGCAAGAGGGCGATAGGGAAGAGGATTTCGAGAACAGGTGGCTCACCGAGAGCTTGATGGTGTGGCCGAAGAGGGTTGGGGAGGCTGGAATCGATGGTGACGGCGGCGGCCGGAGTCGGGGACGGAGATACCGATTGGAGCATCTGGGGCTTCCCCGGCTTGTGAGCTTGAACGAGGTGAACGAGGAGACGGTGATGGTTCTAACGTTGGTATCACCAGGTCTCGGCGAGGTCGGGAACGCCGGGTCGGTTGAGCTCCGGCGAGTTCGGGTTCAGCCAGAGAGAAATTCGGGGAAGAGGAGAAGATGGGGTTCGCCTCTGCGCAGGGGGGTCTTGTAGACGTCATCTAGGGTGGTAGCACGCATCTACTTGCAGTGGGCATCGCAGCGAGGCAGGGACGGCGTCGGTGTCGACACGCAGCTACTCCTCCCCGTTGTCCTTCTGTCGGGAGGAAGAATAAAAGGGAAAGAAAGGCGAAGGGTTATAGGCTGGAGATGGGCCGGCTGGGCCGCGAGCTGCTGCATGCAGGTGACAGGAAGAGGGGAGAAGGGAGCTGGGCTGGCTGGGCTGCGGCCTGCCACGGCTGCTGATGTTCTATTTTTTTCAGAAATCTTTTTCTATTTAGCTTACTTATTTCTTTCTTTTACAAATTCATGTCAAATCTGTTTTTGATCATTTGAAAAATACCAAAGCATTTGCAAATGTTAAAATATTGCAAGGACCCTTGTAACAATTTGGGTTCCATACATTTTGGTAATTTTCGAAATTCAAACCATTTGAGAGTGTTTCGAAAAGAGGGGAGAAAACTAGGGTTTAGGGTTTTATTTATTTTCTTCAATGCACAATTTAAATGGTGATGCTTATGCAATGCACAATCAAACCCTAATTAATAATTAGCTAGAACTGGGGTGTTACACGCCACCTCCTGAATCCTATCGCACTGCGAGCCCCAACTCCCGCCCCTCGCCTCCATGGCCGATCAGAGGGAGAGGGAGACACAAAACACCACGAGAAAGAGGAGGCAGAAAACGACCACACCTTTATTGGATGATGCAGTGGTCGTCGATTTTGCCGCCAGCTTCAACCAAAGAATCACGAGTGTGTCGCTGACAAACCCTAGAGGCCAGATCTGGTCGCAATTATCTAGCACTCCACACCCGGGCAGGACGCCCAAAACTATGGCCACTACACCTATGCCTATGGGTCCAATCTACTCCGGCGCCTCTCCTTGCCTACCTCCGGCTGGCTAATCCGGCGGACGGGACAGGGGCGAGACCTGGTCGTTATTGGGAGGAGGTAGAGACGGGCACGGGGGAAGGGGGTGATTTTTTCTGCGACCTCCTACGATGGCACACACACATCCTCGAAGCTGGTTTTATCGTGCAAACTTATTCCAAGCAAACCAAAAATTCCAAGCTCCAGGAGACACGACACGAGTCATCGACGGATACGACGCGTCACGAAATGCCAGCATCCGTGTGTGACTGGTGCATTTTTTCTATAATACATTCTAGGAAGTGTACCAAACATATAGAAGAAAGGCCTAGACGATCAAAACAATGCCAAGAATCGCTATAACTCGACATCACACGATACACAGCTTAAATGGTCGACACAACGACACGAAGGCTACATCGATACAAACACCACACCACACGACATACAACGCAACCCACGACGACCAAACATCAGGGGCTTTCCTTGCAACGACTCCCACCATGAATGGAGAGGAGGCGAAACAGCAAGCTCCCGGGCCGCGTCACGATCGAAGGAGGATCTTTGGAAGAAAAGCGTCTCCAGGATGGCACAACCAATGCACCGCCCACCCATGTGCGCTAGGTGGAGATCGAGCGACGGGGGCGGACAACCCGAGAGGAAGTCGCCCGAGAAGCGCCTTGAACGATGTATATTGCGCCCCGAAATCCCATGCTCACAGCAGCCCCTAACCTGGACTCCGCACTGCCGATCCGTGGACTCTCGAGCAAGCTAGACAATGTCTCCAAGATGGCGACGACACCGTGGTGTTGGAGATATGCCCTAGAGGCAATAATAAAAGAAGTTATTATTATATCTTTGTGTTTATGATAAATGTTTACATTCATGCTATAATAGTATTAACAAGGAAACATTAATACTTGTGTGATTTGTAAACTTAATTTGAAGTCCCTAGTATAGCCTCTATATAATACTAGCTTGTTGGTTAATAGATGATTGTGGTTTCCCTATCATGAACATTGAGATGTTATTAACAACAAGATCATATCGTTAGGAGAATGATATGATGGACATACTCCTATAGATAAGCGTAGCATAAAGATCAAGTCGTTTTAATAGTTCAATTGCTATATGCTTTCTGATACATAGTAATCTAATTCCTTCGACCATGAGATCATGCATATTACCTTTACCGAATGGATTCTTTGATGACATCAAACACCACACCGTAACTGGGTGGCTATAAAGGTGGCATTGAGTGTTCGGAAAGTATTGGTTGAAACACATGGATCAAGAGTGGGATTTGTCCATCCATATGACGGATAGATATACTCTGGGCCCTCTCGGTGAAATGTCATCCAATTAGCTTGCAAGCATGTGACTGGTTCACAAGGGATCACATATCACGGGAACGAGAAAAGAGTACTTATCGGTAACGAGGTTGAACTAGGTATGCAGAGATACCGACGATCATAACCTCGGATAAGTAAACTATCGTGAGACAAAGGGAAATTGATATCGTATGTAAGTGGTTCATTCGATCGCAAAGTAATCGTAGAAATATGTGGGAGCCATATGAATTTCCAGATTCCTCTATTGGTTATTGTTCGGAGAAGTGTCTCGGTCATGTCCGCATAATTCACGAACCGTAGGGAGACACACTTAAGGATTCGACGTTGTTTGAGTAGTTATGGAATGATGAGAAAGAGACCGAATGTTGTTCGGAGTCCCGGATGGGATCCGGGATATCACGAGGAGATCCGGAATGGTCCGGCGAATAAGATTCATATAAGGAAAGTCCCGTTTCGGAGTTGGGAAATGGTTCCGGTGTTTTCATAGGGAATGTTCTAGAATGTTCCGGAATGTCCGACACTCCGGAGGGGAAGGGTGCATGGATGTGTTGTATCAAGTTGGTATGATTGCATCATGTACTAAGTGTCATCGCTGTTCCAAATAAAGGATTAATTCAAATCCTAGTTTGAAAAGTCAAATAGCTAAATTGAAAAGTCAAACGGCTAAATTGTAGGGGTTCGTAGCATGGAAAACAAAAAATTTCTATCGCATACAAACAAACAAGCCAAGATCTATCTACTAGATTGTAGCAACGAGTCGATGGAATAACTCACCCTCGAAGATTCCAAAGTGTTTAACGAGAGCAGATTCTCGTGGGTGATGTAGTCGTACTCTTTCCGATCTCAAGATCGCGTAGACGATCCTTCCGGCGCCACGTTCCAGCAGCGCTCCCGCAGTCGGTCACACGTTCGGTACTCGACGAAGACCTTCCTCTCCCTTGTTCCAGCAGGCAGCGGAGGTTGTAGCACTCTCCTCGCGATTCCGGCAGCACAACGGCGTGGTACCGGAAGTAGAGGGGAAATCCCGCAGGGCTTCGCCTTAAGCCGGTGCGAGTATGGTGGAGCTTATGAGAGAGGCTATTAGTGGTCTAGTAATTAGACACACCAATTAGAGGGCTCTAAACCAATTAGAAGGCTCTAAACCGCTGGCTAAAGCAATTAGAAGCTCTAAACCAAAACGGCTCTAAACCTGAAATTTAGAGGTGAAAAACTTGTGTCTAGGAGGGGAGCCCTGCCCCTCCTTATATAGGTGGGAGGGGGTGGCGCGCCAGGGGAGGGAGGGAGTCCCTCCCCAACTCGGCCTAGGGCTGGCCGCCGGCTTGGAGGAGTTGGACTCCTCCTCCAAGTTGGTTCCAACTCCTCTTGCTTGTTTCCCACAGTTTCTTGTTTTAGCCGTTTGACTTTCAAACTGGACATTTGACTTTTCTGTTTTAGGATTCAATTTAATCCTATATTTGGGACAGCAAGAACACTTAGTACATGATGCAATCATTCCAATATGTAATGACACATTCATGTACCCCTCCCCCCCCCCGGAGTGCCGGACAATCCGGAACCTTCTAGAATATCCCCGATGAAAACACCGGAATCATTCCCGAACTCCGAAACGGGACTTTCCTTATATGAATCTTATTCTCCGGACCATTCCGGATCACCTCGTGATATCCCGGATCCCATCCGAGACTCCGAACAACATTCGGTCTCTTTCTCATAATACCATAACTACTCAAACAACGTCGAATCCTTAAGTGTGTCTCCCTACGGTTCGTGAATTATGCGGACATGATCGAGACACTTCTTCGAACAATAACCAATAGAGGAATCTGGAAATTCATATGGCTCCCACATATTTCTACGATTACTTTGCGATCGAATGAACCACTTACATACGATACCAATTTCCCTTTGTCTCACGATATGTTACTTATCCGAGGTTATGATCGTCGGTATCTCTGCATACCTAGTTCAACCTCGTTACCGATAAGTACTCTTTTCTCGTTCCCGTGATATGTGATCCCTTGTGACCATGTCACATGCTTGCAAGCTAATTGGATGACATTCCACCGAGAGGGCCCAGAGTATATCTATCCGTCATGTGGATGGACAAATCCCACTCTTGATCCATGTGTTTCAACCAATACTTTCCGAACACTTAATGCCACCTTTATAGCCACCCAGTTACGGTGTGGTGTTTGATGTTATCAAAGCATCCATCCGGCAAAGGTGATATGCATGATCTCATGGTCGAAGGAATTAGGTTACTATGTATCAGAAAGCATATAGCAATTGAACTATTGAAATGACTTGATCTTTATGCTACGCTTATCTATAGGAGTATGTCCACCATATCATTCTCCTAACGATATGATCTTGTTGTTGATAACATCTCAATGTTCATGATATGGAAACCACAATCATTTAATCAACCAACAAGCTAGTGAAGTATAGAGGCTATACTAGGGACTTCAATTTAAGTTTACAATTCACACAAGTATTAATGTTTCCTTGTTAATACTATTATAGCATGAATATATAAACATTTATCATAAACACAAAGATATAATAATAACTATATTTATTATTGCCTCTAGGGCATATCTCCAACAGTCTCCCACTTGCACTAGAGTCATCTAATCTAGATTACATGGTAATACACCGAACACCCATGGCAGTTTGGTGTTGGTCATGTTTTGCCCTCGGGAGAGGTTTAGTCAACGGATCCGCCACATTCAGATCTGTGTGTACTTTGCAAATCTTTATATCCCCATCCTGGATATGTTCTCGAATAGCGTGAAAACGTAGCTTGATATGCTTCAGCTTCTTGTGTGACCTTGGTTCTTGCGCATTGGCTATGGCGCCCATGTTATCACAGTAGATAGACATTGGGTCTAGCGCACTAGGAACCACACCCAGCTCTGTAATGAACTCTTTCATCCATATCGCTTCTTGTGAAGCCTCCGAAGCAGCCATGTATTCCGATTCAGTTGAAGATCTCGCCACAACACTTTGCTTTGCACTCCTCCAGCTAACTGCTGCACCATTCAAAATAAATACGTACCCAGATTGTGATTTAGAATCATCTGGATCGGTGTTCCAACTAGCATCGGTGTAACCATTAACAACGAGCTGTTCATCACCTCCATAAGAAAGAACCATATCCTTAGTTCTTCTCAAGTACTTAAGGATGTTTTTGACCGCTGTCCAATGATCCACTCCTGGATCACTTTGATATCTGCTAGTTAAACTAACAGCATATGCAATGTCGGGTCTAGTACATAGCATGGCATACATTAGAGATCCTATGGCTGAGGCATAGGGAGTTTTACTCATCCTTTCTCTATCTTCTGCCGATGTCGGACTTTGAGTTTTACTCAAGGTCGTATTGGGCAACATGGGCAAGAACCCTTTCTTGCTTTCTTCCATTCCAAACTTCTTTAGAACTTTGTCCAAATATGTACTCTGTGACAATGATATTTGGCGTTTCGATCTATCTCTATAAATCTTTATGCCTAATATGTAAGCTGCTTCGCCAAGATCCTTCATTGAAAAACTATTATTCAAATATTCCTTGACACTATTAAGAAGGTCTACATCATTCCCAATCAACAATATGTCATCCACATACAGTATTAAGAATGCTACAGAGCTCCCACTCACTTTCTTGTAAATACAAGCTTCTCCATAAGTTTGTATAAAACCAAAACTTTTGATTACCTTATCAAAACGTTGATTCCAACTTCGGGATGCTTGCTTCAATCCATAGATGGACCGTTGAAGCTTGCATACCTTGTTAGCATCTTTAGGATCGACAAAACCTTTGGGTTGCATCATATACAACTCTTCATCAATGTCTCCATTGAGGAATGCTGTTTTGACATCCATCTGCCATATCTCATAATCATAATATGCAGCGATTGCTAACATAATCCTCACAGACTTTAGCTTCGCCACTGGTGAGAAAGTCTCATCGTAGTCAACTCCTTGAATTTGTCGAAACCCTTTTGCGACAAGTCGAGCTTTATAGACAGTAACATTACCATCAGCATCTGTTTTCTTCTTGAAAATCCATTTGTTCTCGACAGCCTTTCGGCCATCCGGTAAGTCCACCAAAGTCCATACTTGGTTTTCGTACATGGATCCAATCTCGGATTTCATGGCTTCTTGCCATTTATTGGAATCTGGGCTCATCATTGCTTCCTCATATGTCTCGGGGTCATCGGTGTTGTCCACCACCATGACATTCATAACGGAATCATACCAATCTGGAGTGGTACGAGTTCTCGTTGACCTCCGAGGCTCTGTAGCAACTTCAACCGAAGTTTCATGATCACCATCATTAGCTTCCTCTCTTATTGGTGCAGGCACCACAGGAACTTCTTCCGGTGCTGCGCTACTCGCAATTTCGAGAGAAGGTTCGACAACCTCGTCGAGTTCTACTTTCCTTCCAGTCACTTCTTTCGAGAGAAATTCCTTCTCTAGAAAGGATCCATTCTTGGCAACGAAGATTTTGCCTTCGGATCTATGATAGAAGGTATACCCAATAGTTTCCTTCGGGTATCCTATGAAGACGCATTTTTCCGCTTTGGGTTCAAGCTTGTCCGGCTGTAACTTCTTTACATAGGCTTCGCATCCCCAAATTTTAAGGAACGACAATTTAGGTTTCTTCCCAAACCATAATTCATACGGTGTCGTTTCAACGGATTTAGATGGTGCCCTATTTAAAGTGAATGCGGCTGTTTCTAATGCATAACCCCAAAATGTTAGCGGTAAATCTGTAAGTGACATCATAGAACGAACCATATCTAAGAGGGTTCGATTACGACGTTCAGACACACCATTACGCTGTGGTGTTCCCGGCGGTGTCAATTGTGAAAGTATTCCGCATTTCTTCAAATGCTCGCCAAACTCGTAACTTAGATATTCACCTCCACGATCAGAACGTAGAAATTTAATCTTCTTGTTACGTTGATTCTCTACCTCACTTTGAAACTCCTTAAACTTCTCGAAAGTTTCGGACTTATGTTTCATGAAATAGATATACCCATATCTACTCAAATCATCCGTGAAGGTAAGAACATAACGATAACCACCGCGCGATGCTACACTCATTGGACCACACACATCGGTATGTATGATTTCCAGTAAGTCCGTAGCTCGCTCCATCATACCAGAAAATGGAGTCTTAGTCATTTTACCCATCAGACATGCTTCGCATCTTTCAAGTGATTCAAAATCAAGTGATTCAAGAAGTCCATCGGAATGGAGTTTCTTCATACGTTTCACTCCGATGTGACCAAGACGACAGTGCCACATATAGGTCGAATTATCGCTTGATTTCAAACGTTTAGCCTTAATGTTGTTGATATGTGTATTTCTACTATCGAGATTCAATAAGAATAGACCATCTATCAAAGGTGCATGTGCGTAAAACATATTACTCATATAAATCGAACAACCATTATTCTCTGATTTAAACAAGTAACCGTCTCGCAATAAACAAGATCCTGATATAATGTTCATGCTCAACGCAGGCACTAAATAACAATTATTTAAGTATAAAACTAATCCCGATGGTAGATGAAGAGGTAGCGTGCCGACCGCGATCACATCAACCTTTGATCCGTTTCCCACGCGCATCGTCACCTCGTTCTTTGCTAGCTTCCGTTTATTCTGCAGCTCCTGTTTCGAGTTACAAATATGAGCAACCGAACCAGTATCAAATACCCAGGCACTACTACGAATACTAGTGAGATACACATCAATAACATGTATATCAGATATACCTTTCTTCTTGATGTTGCCGTTCTTCAAATCCGCCAAGTACTTTGGGCAATTCCGCTTCCAGTGACCTTCTCCATTGCAGTAAAAGCACTCAGTATCAGGCTTTGGTCCAGCCTTGGTTTTCTTCGTCGGCGTGGTAACTTTCTTACCACCCTTCTTGAAGTGTCCCTTTTGCTTAGACTTGCCCTTCTTGAATTTGGTGGTCTTATTGACCATCAACACTTGGTGCTCTTTCTTGATCTCCACTTCTGCAGATTTTAACATAGCAAATAGTTCTGGCAACTCTTTGTTCATGTTCTGCATGTTGTAGTTCATCACAAAGTTCCTGTAACTTGGTGGTAGTGATTGGAGGACACGGTAAATCCCCAAAGCATTAGGAATCACTATACCCAAGCTTTGAAGTTTGTTTGCGTGCCCAGACATCTTAAGCACATGCTCACTGACGGAGCTGCCTTCTTCCATCTTGCAGTTAAAGAACTTTTCAGAAGCCTCATAGCTTTCAATTGCCGCATGAGTCTCAAAAATTAATTTGAGATCCTCGACAATATCATATGGGTCTGACTCTTCAAACCTTTTCTGAAGCTCCGATTCTAAACCATACAAGATAGCACACTGAACTATGGAGTACTGATTCTTCCGAGCGAGGTAAACATTCTTTACTTCATCGGGAGCATCAGCTGCAGGTGGGTCACCCAGCGGTGCATCCAGCACATAGGTCAAATTACCAGCTGTGAGGACAATCCTCAAATTGCGGAACCAATCCGCGAAGTTGCTTCCATTGTTTTTCAACTTTTCTTTCTCTAGGAACGCATTAAAATTGATGGTAGGGGCTGCCATTGATCTACAACATATTTGCAATAGTTTAGACTAAGTTTATGACAAATTGAGTTCAAATTAATTAATGAAATTAAACTAGGTGAACTCCCACTCAAAACAACATCCCTCACATTGTTTTAGTGATCACATGAACCAAATCCACTACATCAACACCGATCATCACGAGAGTTGATATAGTTTCAATGGCGAACAATCGACATGTTCATCATATCTACTATATGATTCATGCTTTACCTTTCGGTGATCCGTGTTCCTGAGGCCATGTCTGTACATGCTAGGCTCGTCAAGATCAAACCTTAGCTACCGCATAAGCAAATCTGGCTTGCTTACGTTGTATTCACCCGCGGAATCAAAGACACCCGATCATCACGTGGTGCTTTGAAGCAGCAAGTTTTGGCAACGGTGCATACTAAGGGTGAACACTTTAGAACTTGAAATTTATGTGCATGAGGGATCATCTTATAATGCTACCGTCGTCCACTAAGCAATACAAGATGCATAAAGGATTAACATCACATGCAATTCATAATATGTGATATGATATGGCCTTTCTTCTTTGTGCTTCCGATCTCCATCTTCAAGCACGAACATGATCTCCATCATCACCGGCATAGCATCAAGGTCAATGACGCTTCTTCATGGTTGTCGTCCACCAGCTTCAACTATTACAACTATTTTGAATAGACACGCAGGTCTTAACAGAAATTAAAGACAACCATATGGCTCCTGCCGGTTGCCAACTTACAATAAGGAACATTGCATACATCAAATATAATCACAATCATGGCCATATCACATCACTGCACACCCCTGCAAAACAAAGTTAGACGCCTCTACTTTCTTTGCATATTTTACGTGGTTTGGGGCTTTCAATAAGTGTCGTTCTAACTTACGAACAAGAACCACAACATTGATACTAGCATTGTTGATTACCCGTTGTAAATTGGATCTTAACTATGCTAGGAGAAACAGGCACCCGCAAAGCCACTTATGCAATACAAGTTGCATGTCAAACGTGGAGCAAGTCTCATGAACGATGTCATGTAAGGTTAGCCCGGGCCGCTTCATCCCAACATACCGCAAGATGCAAAGTACACAAAAAGCAATCTACAATAAAAGCATCAACGCCCACAATGACCATTGTGTTCTACTCGTGCAACAGATCTACATATAGACACGGCTCTGATACCACTGTAGGGGTTCGTAGCATGGAAAACAAAAAATTTCTATCGCATACAAACAAACAAGCCAAGATCTATCTACTAGATTGTAGCAACGAGTCGATGGAATAACTCACCCTCGAAGATTCCAAAGTGTTTAACGAGAGCAGATTCTCGTGGGTGATGTAGTCGTACTCTTTCCGATCTCAAGATCGCGTAGACGATCCTTCCGGCGCCACGTTCCAGCAGCGCTCCCGCAGTCGGTCACACGTTCGGTACTCGACGAAGACCTTCCTCTCCCTTGTTCCAGCAGGCAGCGGAGGTTGTAGCACTCTCCTCGCGATTCCGGCAGCACAACGGCGTGGTACCGGAAGTAGAGGGGAAATCCCGCAGGGCTTCGCCTTAAGCCGGTGCGAGTATGGTGGAGCTTATGAGAGAGGCTATTAGTGGTCTAGTAATTAGACACACCAATTAGAGGGCTCTAAACCAATTAGAAGGCTCTAAACCGCTGGCTAAAGCAATTAGAAGCTCTAAACCAAAACGGCTCTAAACCTGAAATTTAGAGGTGAAAAACTTGTGTCTAGGAGGGGAGCCCTGCCCCTCCTTATATAGGTGGGAGGGGGTGGCGCGCCAGGGGAGGGAGGGAGTCCCTCCCCAACTCGGCCTAGGGCTGGCCGCCGGCTTGGAGGAGTTGGACTCCTCCTCCAAGTTGGTTCCAACTCCTCTTGCTTGTTTCCCACAGTTTCTTGTTTTAGCCGTTTGACTTTCAAACTGGACATTTGACTTTTCTGTTTTAGGATTCAATTTAATCCTATATTTGGGACAGCAAGAACACTTAGTACATGATGCAATCATTCCAATATGTAATGACACATTCATGTACCCCTCCCCCCCCCCGGAGTGCCGGACAATCCGGAACCTTCTAGAATATCCCCGATGAAAACACCGGAATCATTCCCGCACTCCGAAACGGGACTTTCCTTATATGAATCTTATTCTCCGGACCATTCCGGATCACCTCGTGATATCCCGGATCCCATCCGAGACTCCGAACAACATTCGGTCTCTTTCTCATAATACCATAACTACTCAAACAACGTCGAATCCTTAAGTGTGTCTCCCTACGGTTCGTGAATTATGCGGACATGATCGAGACACTTCTTCGAACAATAACCAATAGAGGAATCTGGAAATTCATATGGCTCCCACATATTTCTACGATTACTTTGCGATCGAATGAACCACTTACATACGATACCAATTTCCCTTTGTCTCACGATATGTTACTTATCCGAGGTTATGATCGTCGGTATCTCTGCATACCTAGTTCAACCTCGTTACCGATAAGTACTCTTTTCTCGTTCCCGTGATATGTGATCCCTTGTGACCATGTCACATGCTTGCAAGCTAATTGGATGACATTCCACCGAGAGGGCCCAGAGTATATCTATCCGTCATGTGGATGGACAAATCCCACTCTTGATCCATGTGTTTCAACCAATACTTTCCGAACACTTAATGCCACCTTTATAGCCACCCAGTTACGGTGTGGTGTTTGATGTTATCAAAGCATCCATCCGGCAAAGGTGATATGCATGATCTCATGGTCGAAGGAATTAGGTTACTATGTATCAGAAAGCATATAGCAATTGAACTATTGAAATGACTTGATCTTTATGCTACGCTTATCTATAGGAGTATGTCCACCATATCATTCTCCTAACGATATGATCTTGTTGTTGATAACATCTCAATGTTCATGATATGGAAACCACAATCATTTAATCAACCAACAAGCTAGTGAAGTATAGAGGCTATACTAGGGACTTCAATTTAAGTTTACAATTCACACAAGTATTAATGTTTCCTTGTTAATACTATTATAGCATGAATATATAAACATTTATCATAAACACAAAGATATAATAATAACTATATTTATTATTGCCTCTAGGGCATATCTCCAACATAAATTTGGAAAGTGGAAAAGAGGAGGAAGGGGGAAACCGAGTTGGGGAGGAGTTCCCTCCTCCAACCGGCGGTGCCCCTCCAATCCGAGTTGGGGAGGGACTCCTCTCCCTCCCCCTTGGCCGGCTGGCCCCTCCACCTATATAAGGAGGGGCAGGGCTCCCTCCTAGGACACACAACTTCCACGCCTCAAACCTCTCAGCTGCTGCCCACCATAGCCGCCGCCGCCCCCTAGGGTTTCTCCCCTAGCCGCCGACTTGGGCACCTCCAAGCCCTAGCCGCCGGCCCTAGCACCTCTTCCTCGGCGTGTCTAAACCCTAGAACACCGAGGGACTCTCTCATAGTCCACCATACTCGCTCCGGCTTAAGGCGAAGCCCTGCGAGATCTCCCCTCTACTTCCGGTACCACGCCGTTGTGCTGCCGGAATCATGAGGAGAGTGCTACAACCTCCACTGCCTGCTGGAACAAGGGAGAGGAAGGTCTTCGTCGAGTACCGAACGTGTGACCGACTGCGGGAGCGCTGCCGGAACGCAGCGCCGGAAGGATCGTCTACGCGATCTTGAGATCGGGAAGAGTACGACTACATCACCCACGAGAATCCGCTCTCGTTAAACACTTTGGAATCTTCGAGGGTGAGTTATTCCATCGACTCGTTGCTACAATCTAGTAGATAGATCTTGGCTTGTTTGTTTGTATGCGGTAGAAAATTTTTGTTTTCCATGCTACGAAACCCTACAGTGGTATCAGAGACGTGTCTATATGTAGATCTGTTGCACGAGTAGAACACAATGGTCATTGTGGGCGTTGATGCTTTTATTGTCGATTGCTTCTTGTGTACTTTGCATCTTGCGGGATGTTGGGATGAAGCGGCCCGGGCTAACCTTACATGACATCGTTCATGAGACTTGCTCCACGCTTGACATGCAACTTGTATTGCATAAGTGGTTTTGCGGGTGCCTGTTTCTCCTAGCATAGTTAAGATCCAATTTACAACGGGTGATTAACAATACTAGTATCAATGTTGTGGTTCTTGTTCGTAAGTTAGAACGGCACTTATTGAAAGCCCCAAACCACGTAAAACATACAAAGAAAGTAGAGGCGTCTAACTTTGTTTTGCAGGGGTGTGCTGTGATGTGATATGGCCATAATTGTGATTATATTTGATGTATGCAATGTTCCTTATTGTAAGTTGGCAACCGGCAGGAGCCATATGGTTGTCTTTAATTTATGTTAAGACCCGTGTGTCTATTCAAAGTAGTTGTAATAGTTGAAGCCGGTGGACGACAACCATGGAGAAGCGTCATTGACCTTGATGCAATGCCGGTGATGATGGAGATCATGTTCGTGCTAGAAGATGGAGAATGGAAGCACAAAGAAGAAAGGCCATATCATATCACATATTATGAATTGCATGTGATGTTAATCCTTTATGCATCTTGTATTGCTTAGTAGACAACGGTAGCATTATAAGATGATCCCTCATGCACATGAATTTCAAGTCATAAAGTGTTCACCCTTAGTTAGCACCGTTGCTAAAGCTTGTTGTTTCGAAGCACCACGTGATGATCGGGTGTGTTAGATTCCGCAAGTGTATACAACGTGAGCAAGCCAGATTTGCTCATGCGGAAACTAAGGTTTGATCTTGACAAGCCTAGCATGTACAGACATGGTCTCGGAACACGGATCACCGAAAGGTAAAGCATGAATCATATAGTAGATATGATGAACATGTTGATTGTTCGCCATTGAAACTATATCGACTCTCGTGATGATCGGTGTTGATGTGGTGGATTTGGTTCGTGTGATCACTAAAACAATGTGAGGGATATTGTTTTGAGTGGGAGTTCACCTAGATTAATTTTAATATTAATTTGAACTCAATTTGTCATAAACTTAGTCTAAACTATTGCAAATATGTTGTAGATCAATGGAAGCCCCTATCATCAATTTTAATGCGTTCCTAGAGAAAGAAAAGTTGAAAAACAATGGAAGCAACTTCGCGGATTGGTTCCGCAATTTGAGGATTGTCCTCACAACTGGTAATTGACCTATGTGCTGGATGCACCGCTGGGTGACCCACCTGCAGCTGATGCTTCCGATGAAGTAAAGAATGTTTACCTCACTCGAAAGACTCAGTACTCCACAGTTCAGTGTGCTATCTTGTATGATTTAGAATCGGAGCTTCAGAAAAGGTTTGAGAATTCAGACCCATACGATATTGTCGAGGATCTCAAATTGATCTTTGAGACTCATGCGGCAATTGAAAGCTATGAGGCTTCTGAAAAGTTCTTTAACTGCAAGATGGAAGAGGGCAGCTCCGTCAGCGAGCATGTGCTTAAGATGTCTGGGCACGCAAACAAACTTCAAAGCTTGGGTATTGTGATTCCCAATACTTTGGGGATTTACCGTGTCCTCCAATCACTACCACCAAGTTACAAGAACTTTGTGATGAACTACAACATGCAAAACATGAACAAGACGTTGTCAGAACTCTTTGCCATGTTGAAGTCTGCAGAAGTGGAGATCAAGAAAGAGCACCAAGTGTTGTTGGTCAATAAGACCACCAAATTCAAGAAAGGCAAGTCTAAGCAGAAGGGACACTTCAAGAAGGGTGGTAAGAAAGTTACCACGCCGACGAAGAAGACCAAGGCTGGACCTAAGCCTGATACTGAGTGCTTTTACTGCAAGGGAGAAGGTCACTGGAAGCGGAATTGCCCAAAGTACTTGGCGGATTTGAAGAACGGCAACATCAAGAAGAAAGGTATATCTGATATACATGTTATTGATGTGTATCTCACTAGTACTCGTAGTAGTGCCTGGGTATTTGATACTGGTTCGGTTGCTCATATTTGTAACTCGAAACAGGTGCTGCAGAATAAACGGAAGCTAGCGAAGAACGAGGTGACGATGCGCGTTGGAAACGGATCAAAGGTTGATGTGATCGCGGTCGGCACGCTACCCCTTCATCTACCATCGGGATTAGTTTTATACTTAAATAATTGTTATTTGGTGCCTGCGTTAAGCATGAACATTATATCGGGATCTTGTTTATTGCGAGACGGTTACTTGTTTAAATCCGAGAATAATGGTTGTTCGATTTATATGAGTAATATGTTTTATGCACATGCACCTTTGATAGATGGTCTATTCTTATTGAATCTCGATAGTGGAAATACACATATTAATAACATTAAGGCTAAACGTTTGAAATCGAGCGATAACTCGACCTATATGTGGCACTGTCGTCTTGGTCACATTGGAGTGAAGCGTATAAAGAAACTCCATTCCGATGGACTTCTTGAATCACTTGATTTCGAATCACTTGAAAGATGCGAAGCATGTCTGATGGGTAAAATGACTAAGACTCCATTTTCTGGTATGATGGAGCGAGCTACGGACTTGTTGGAAATCATACATACCGATGTGTGTGGTCCAATGAGTGTAGCATCGCGCGGTGGTTATCGTTATGTTCTTACCTTCACGGATGACTTGAGTAGATATGGGTATATCTATTTCATGAAACATAAGTCCGAAACTTTCGAGAAGTTTAAGGAATTTCAAGTGAGGTAGAGAATCAACGTAACAAGAAGATTAAATTTCTACGTTCTGATCGTGGAGGTGAATATCTAAGTTACGAGTTTGGCGAGCATTTGAAGAAATGCGGAATACTTTCGCAGTTGACACCGCCGGGAACACCACAGCGTAATGGTGTGTCCGAACGTCGTAATCGAACTCTCTTAGATATGGTTCGTTCTATGATGTCACTTACAGATTTACCGCTATCATTTTGGGGTTATGAATTAGAAACAGCCGCATTCACTTTAAATAGGGCACCGTCTAAATCCGTTGAAACGACACCGTATGAATTATGGTTTGGGAAGAAACCTAGATTGTCGTTCCTTAAAGTTTGGGGATGCGAAGCCTATGTAAAGAAGTTACAGCCGGACAAGCTTGAACCCAAAGCGGAAAAATGCGTCTTCATAGGATACCCAAAGGAAACTATTGGGTATACCTTCTATCATAGATCCGAAGGCAAAATCTTCGTTGCTAAGAATGGATCCTTTCTAGAGAAGGAATTTCTCTCGAAAGAAGTGACTAGAAGGAAAGTAGAACTCGACGAGGTTGTCGAACCTTCTCTCGAAATTGCGAGTAGCACAGCACCGGAAGAAGTTCCTGTGGTGCCTGCACCAATAAGAGAGGAAGCTAATGATGATGATCATGAAACTTCGGTTGAAGTTGCTACAGAGCCTCGCAGGTCAACGAGAACTCGTACCACTCCAGATTGGTATGATCCCGTTATGAGTGTCATGTTGGTGGACAACACCGATGACCCCGAGACATATGAGGAAGCGATGATGAGCCTAGATTCCAATAAATGGCAAGAAGCCATGAAATCCGAGATTGGATCCATGTACGAAAACCAAGTATGGACTTTGGTGGACTTACCGGATGGCCGGAAGGCTGTCGAGAACAAATGGATCTTCAAGAAGAAAATAGATGCTGATGGTAATGTTACTGTCTATAAAGCTCGACTTGTCGCAAAAGGGTTTCGACAAATTCAAGGAGTTGACTACGATGAGACTTTCTCACCAGTAGCGAAGCTAAAGTCTGTGAGGATTATGTTAGCAATCGCTGCATATTACGATTATGAGATATGGCAGATGGATGTCAAAACAGCATTCCTCAATGGAGACATTGATGAAGAGTTGTATATGATGCAACCCAAAGGTTTTGTTGATCCTAAAGATGCTAACAAGGTATGCAAACTTCAACGGTCCATCTATGGATTGAAGCAAGCATCCCGAAGTTGGAATCAACGTTTTGATAAGGTGATCAAAAGTTTTGGTTTTATACAAACTTATGGATAATAGTTTTTCAATGAAGGATCTTGGCGAAGCAGCTTACATATTGGGCATAAAGATTTATAGAGATAGATCGAAACGCCAAATATCATTGTCACAGAGTACATATTTGGACAAAGTTCTAAAGAGGTTTGGAATGGAAGATAGCAAGAAAGGGTTCTTGCCCATGTTGCCCAATACGACCTTGAGTAAAACTCAAAGTCCGACATCGGAAGAAGATAGAGAAAGGATGAGTAAGACTCCCTATGCCTCAGCCATAGGATCTCTAATGTATGCCATGCTATGTACTAGACCCGACATTGCATATGTTGTTAGTTTAACTAGCAGATATCAAAGTGATCCAGGAGTGGATCATTGGACAGCGGTCAAAAACATCCTTAAGTACTTGAGAAGAACTAAGGATATGGTTCTTTCTTATGGAGGTGATGAACAGCTCGTTGTTAATGGTTACATCGATGCTAGTTGGAACACCGATCCGGATGATTCTAAATCACAATCTGGATACGTATTTATTTTGAATGGTGCAGCAGTTAGCTGGAGGAGTGCAAAGCAAAGCGTTGTGGCGAGATCTTCAACTGAATCGGAATACATGGCTGCTTCTGAGACTTGACAAGAAGCGATATGGATGAAAGAGTTCATTACAGAGCTGGGTGTGGTTCCTAGTGCGCTGGACCCAATGTCTATCTACTGTGATAACATGGGCGCCATAGCCAATGCGCAAGAACCAAGGTCACACAAGAAGCTGAAGCATATCAAGCTACGTTTTCACGCTATTCGAGAACATATCCAAGATGGCGATATAAAGATTTGCAAAGTACACACATATCTGAATGTGGCGGATCCGTTGACTAAAACTCTCCCGAGGGCAAAGCATGACCAGCACCAAACTGCCATGGGTGTTCGGTATATTACCATGTAATCTAGATTAGATGACTCTAGTGCAAGTGGGAGACTGTTGGAGATATGCCCTAGAGGCAATAATAAAAGAAGTTATTATTATATCTTTGTGTTTATGATAAATGTTTACATTCATGCTATAATAGTATTAACAAGGAAACATTAATACTTGTGTGATTTGTAAACTTAATTTGAAGTCCCTAGTATAGCCTCTATATAATACTAGCTTGTTGGTTAATAGATGATTGTGGTTTCCCTATCATGAACATTGAGATGTTATTAACAACAAGATCATATCGTTAGGAGAATGATATGATGGACATACTCCTATAGATAAGCATAGCATAAAGATCAAGTCATTTTAATAGTTCAATTGCTATATGCTTTCTGATACATAGTAATCTAATTCCTTCGACCATGAGATCATGCATATCACCTTTACCGGATGGATGCTTTGATGACATCAAACACCACACCGTAACTGGGTGGCTATAAAGGTGGCATTGAGTGTTCGGAAAGTATTGGTTGAAACACATGGATCAAGAGTGGGATTTGTCCATCCATATGACGGATAGATATACTCTGGGCCCTCTCGGTGAAATGTCATCCAATTAGCTTGCAAGCATGTGACTGGTTCATAAGGGATCACATATCACGGGAACGAGAAAAGAGTACTTATCGGTAACGAGGTTGAACTAGGTATGCAGAGATACCGACGATCATAACCTCGGATAAGTAAACTATCGTGAGACAAAGGGAAATTGATATCGTATGTAAGTGGTTCATTCGATCGCAAAGTAATCATAGAAATATGTGGGAGCCATATGAATTTCCAGATTCCTCTATTGGTTATTGTTCGGAGAAGTGTCTCGGTCATGTCCGCATAATTCACGAACCGTAGGGAGACACACTTAAGGATTCGACATTGTTTGAGTAGTTATGGAATGATGAGAAAGAGACCAAATGTTGTTCGGAGTCCCGGATGGGATCCGGGATATCACGAGGAGATCCAGAATGGTCCAGAGAATAAGATTCATATAAGGAAAGTCCCGTTTCGGAGTTGGGGAATGGTTCCGGTGTTTTCATAGGGAATGTTCTAGAATGTTCCGGAATGTCCGGCACTCCGGAGGGGAAGGGTGCATGGATGTGTTGTATCAAGTTGGTATGATTGCATCATGTACTAAGTGTCATCGCTGTTCCAAATAAAGGATTAATTCAAATCCTAGTTTGAAAAGTCAAATAGCTAAATTGAAAAGTCAAACGGCTAAATTTGGAAAGTGGAAAAGAGGAGGAAGGGGGAAACCGAGTTGGGGAGGAGTTCCCTCCTCCAACCGGCGGCGCCCCCTCCAAGCCGAGTTGGGGAGGGACTCCTCTCCCTCCCCCTTGGCCGGCCGGCCCCTCCACCTATATAAGGAGGGGCAGGGCTCCCTCCTAGGACACACAACTTCCACGCCTCAAACCCTAGCAGCTGCTGCCCACCATAGCCCCCGCCCCCCCTAGGGTTTCTCCCCTAGCCGCCGACTTGGGCACCTCCAAGCCCTAGCCGCCGGCCCTAGCACCTCTTCCTCGTCGTGTCTAAACCCTAGAACACCTAGGGACTCTCTCATAGTCCACCATACTCGCTCCGGCTTAAGGCGAAGCCCTGCGAGATCTCCCCTCTACTTCCGGTACCACGCCGTTGTGCTGCCGGAATCATGAGGAGAGTGCTACAACCTCCGCTGCCGGCTGGAACAAGGGAGAGGAAGGTCTTCGTCGAGTACCGAACGTGTGACCGACTACGGGAGCGCTGCCGGAACGCAGCGCCGGAAGGATCGTCTACGCGATCTTGAGATCGAGAAGAGTACGACTACATCACCCACGAGAATCCGCTCTCGTTAAACACTTTGGAATCTTCGAGGGTGAGTTATTCCATTGACTCGTTGCTACAATCTAGTAGATAGATCTTGGCTTGTTTGTTTGTATGCGGTAGAATTTTTTTTCCATGCTACGAAACCCTACACGTGGTGCCACCGCTATCCGATATGGCTCACCAAATCAAGGGTTTCCCCCGCTGCTTGATGTGGTGCAGCACAGACAATGCCACGACGACGCCCCCAAGAAGGAAACGACACCTGCAGGCATCGCCGTCGTCATCATCAAGCAGGGCTTCGCCCCGGCACATCTGTCTGCCCCAAAGTCCGCCGGAAGCGGTCATGAGACACTCTTGGCTGCATCGTAGTATAGAGAATAGTCGAACAGCGATGTCGGCGAAGGAGGTGCGCCGAGCCGCCAACCTCCATCCACCACCATCGGACGGACTGGCCGGTGGAGGTCCAGCCTGCCGTCGCCACCTAGCTGGTCACTGTCACCACCAAGGTGCCAGGGAACCGCTGATTCCAAGCGCAACAACACCTCGTCACCATGGACGCCGCCAAGTGATAGCGCTTGACGAGGTGGAAGAGGTTGAAGTAGATTCCGCAATAACGACACCAGAAAGCTTGATGGCGCCTAGTGTTTGATGTGGAAGCGCTTCGTTGGAAACCCCAAGAGCAAGGTGTGAAGCAGCAAGCAACAAGTCTTCCCTCAGTTGAGGCCGAGGTTATCGAACCAGAAGGAGGAAGGAAATGTCACACAGGTGTTGGAAGCAGCGTGGAGACCTGCACAACACAAACTCAAGACTTTGTCCCAACGAATCAGTGAGGTTGTCAAGCTCACCGGTTTGTCGTAACAAAAGATTAAACGTATGGTGTGAAAGGTAATGGTTTACAGCAAGTAAACAAGTAACACTGGAAGATGTATGAATGGTAAAGATTGGACCGGGGTCCTTAGTTCACTAGAGGTGCTCTCCTTAGATAAACAACATGGCATGAAGGGTAAACAAATTACAGCGGGGCAATTGACAGGAACTGAGCAAGGCATAACAATGCAATTACTAGCCAGAAAGATCTTATGAGGTTGATTGGGCAATACAACAATATACATAGACCGTAATCCAACTGCATCTATGACTAGAAGTCCACCTTTAGGTTATCATCCGAACCCCCTCCAGTATTAAGTTGCAAGCAACAGACAACTGCTTTAAGCAAAGTGTGTAAGATAAACAGTCCACATGTTCCATGAACAAGAGACCATTGTTTTATCCCTAGTAGCAACATCACATCTACAACCGAAGATATATCTGTCACTTCCCTTGGAAAGTAGAGGCATGAACCCACTATCGAGCATAAATACTCCCTCTTAGAGTCACTAGCAACTACTTGGCCAAGATAACCACTAGCAACGGAGAGCATGCAAGATCACAAACAACATAGACATGATAGAATCATAAAGATAGAACCATTAATCAAACCAACATAATAATCTCAATATCCATCGGATCCCCGCAAACACAACATGCATGATTACAAATAGATTAGATATTGATCATGAACGGAGCTCAGAAGATGTATAAATGAAAGCACAAAGGAGGATATACAACCATCTAGCTACTACATGGACCCATAGTCCAAGGTGGAACTACTCACAAATCATACCGGAGAGAAGGCCTCCGGGATGATCTCCCCTCTGGTAGGGTGCCAGGAAGAGCTTCAGATCCCGCCGATCTAGGGATGATGGTGGCAACGGCTACAGACGGTTTCGTGGATTTCTGATTGGGTACTGAGAGTTTCTGCATCAGGGGCTTCTTATAGGCGAAGGGGCGAGTCCGGGAGGCGACCAGGGCCACCAAACCCTAGCCAGGCGCAGGCCCACCTGCCCCCGTGCCTGGGGTGGGTCTTGCCCCCTGGCCGGCCCCTCCGGCTCTCCTCTGGACTTCTTATTTCCCATGGAAAGTAATTTACTTTGATGTTTGTCCTGTCCAATTCCGAGAATATTTCTTTACTAACTTTTCTAAAACCAAAAACAGCAAAAAATAGGCATCTGACACTGTTGCAACTTGTTAATAGGTTAGTACCAGAAAAACATGTAAAAAGCACCTCAAAGTGTCGACAAGTAAAGCAAAGTAGATACTAAACAAGCATGTAGCATCAAAAATTATAGATACGTTTCCAACGTATCACCAAGCAGGCCCGCCCAAGCCTAGATGGCCCATGAACATGCCGACGCCGTGGTCCAGCCAATGCACCACCCCGAGAGGAAGGCCGAGCCCCCACCACACACGTCGCCGTGCCGCCAACTGTCGAGAACCCGCGGCACCGTGCCGCCAGATCGAGGACGAATCCGCGCCGTCGCCGTCGCCGCCATTGCAGGAGAGCTGCTGCTCGGTAGGGAGAGGCCCTGCCACCGCCATCCCCACCAGGGCTTTGCCCGACGGAGCCTCACTTCCGTGACGAGGGGAGGGGACATCGGGAAAGGGCTGATGGCGGCGGAAATCTAGGGTTCCCGCATGTCGCCTCAAAGCAGTGGCGGAGGACGAAAAAAATCCGAGGTAGGGCAAACTAAAAAAATGATGTAAATATCAAAATAGCCTCGAGAACAATAGTACATATGATGCAAACATAGTCACTTAATGCAATAAAAATAGTAACATATTTGATTATAAGTGAAACAAAAAATACTAATTGTCAAAATCTTCTGTATTTTACCGATGAAGACTTTTATCCCTTGCTCGATTTAGCATATCATCAATTCATGGAGAAGCAATCATGAAAATATTTTTGTGCAACTCGGTCTTAATGATCTTTGCCATCGAGAAAGGCCTTTCAACTTTTGCCGTCGCCATTAGTAAAAGCAATGACAGGTCAACAAGACGATAAACCGTATGAAACATGATGCTTCGTTCAAAAAGATAATCTCTAAAGTGTTTAATTCTCCGCATATGAATAGCTGTAAGCTGAGAAATCTTATTCAAGTTGAACCTATATAATGAATCACTTGAGTCAAGCCAAGAAGTTACGAAGGAACGGTAACGATAGCTCATCAAAGAAAATTGGTTGTAATAGAGTCTATAGTTAAATAGAAGGTGTCCACAACATGAAAATAATCAACAATGACATGGTGTCTTCCCTCTTTTAATGATTTTCACTCATTCTTTTACCATTTCATCCATACCTAGGATTGTGATATCATTTTCTGCGCGAATTCACATCTTTCAGGAGGGCTCCAAACCATCATTTCTCTTATTGAACAAGTAATACTCACATCCTTCACCAATAGTATTAACTAAAGTGATACAATTAGAATTTTAGATCAATAATTTATACAAAGGAAAATTAGATCCATAATACATTGTTTAGAGTCAAATTTACTGTGAATTAGCTATTGCAAAGAACAATATGAATTCAAACTATACTACACCTAGTCTTTATTTCACTTTGGAAACAGTTTTGCGCAGTCCTCAGTAAAACTAACATAATTTTCTCATACGAAGTATGTTTTCAATGTACGACCAGTCAAATTATTTAAAAAAAATATACATATCTAAAGGTGTTTGCCAAAAATCAAGGTAGGGCGGCGCCCTACTGGAAGCTCCGCCCCTGCCTCTAAGAAGGACGCAGGGGCTGTATATTTCTCGGTATACTTTTTATTTGCCGGGGCCGCTTTTCTACGGTGAAAAGGCGACAGCACATCGTAAAGTACTTCTACGATGGTGCTGTCAGCGGGTAATTGCAGAGCCGTTTGTCTCGTGTAAATGAATCCGCGCCCTGTTTCTGCACACAATACTGGTAGCCAGGACTGTACTGGTACGTAGTCTACTGTCGCGGCAGCAAGCAGTCCGGGAACCTCTATTTATACTAATCCCTCCGTCCCATGTTTTTTAAAATTTAGATAAATCTATATACTAAATAGTGTCTAGATTTATTTAAATTTTGAAAAGTTTGAGACTTCTGTTTTGGGACGGAGGGAGTACCTCTCCGAGGTACAACCACAGCGGTACAGCGTACTACCCAGCTTGATAAATCAGGGCACTCTTGTATCCCAACTTGTTTAGTAAATAAACTTAGTTTTTCTCTTTAAGAAAAGCCTCATGGCACTTTATTGATTAGATAACACGATCGTTTCAAACAAAGGACAGCGCTAGGCCATCCTCCGGAGGATAATTTTCTGGTGCCTAGCCCGCCACGTGTCCCTAAAACGAGGTCTAATCTCGTTTTTGCTATAAACGGATCAATTTGCTACAATAATGCCTGCTTTTGTTACATATAGCAAAAAATAGTTTGACTCAGGAAATAGAAAAATAGACTAGATCTTCGTCGGAGATTTCGTTGGAGACTTCGCCGGTGACCGCGTGGCAAAAAATATATACTAATATAGCAGATTCGACCTCGCCGAAGACTCGTCTATGGTTTTCGGAGCATCCATGGTTTCCGAAGTAAAGTCCAGTGGGAACATGTCCTAAAAAGAGAATGAATTGAGTCAAATCGAGCTAAATCGAGTAGCTGGTCAAAAAAATCACAAATCGTCGATGAACCCTAACCATAAATCCAGATGGGCACGTTACTTACCAACAACCCGGAGGTGCTTGACGAAGCGCCGTCGTGCCAGCTGGGCATGGCGGCGACGGCGCAAACAGACGGTGCATGCGATGTAGACGGAGAATGGCGGCGACAGCAAATGGACGGCGGCGACCGAACGACACCGACCAGGCACATCGGGAGTGAGCAAGCGGAGGACCTGGCCTCAACGCAGCGAGAGCCTTTTCCATGGTGGTGGGGCCCGCGCGCCATTAACGGCGACAACGACCGTGTCGGGTGCCATCTAAAGGATGCCATGTCATCTCTGCAGGTGGGCCCGGCCTGTCAGAACCGGTGTCAATTCGGGTTTAGCGTCGAATTGGTGTTTCTCTAGATAACTAACGGATTTTGTGGTAGATTTTTGTATCATTGTCACAAAGTGGTATCAATTAGTAGATTTTACTATTAAAGTGGTGATTTTATGCTACTAACTCGCCCTTTTAGATCTTGCAACGGTGGATGCTCGTGTCTGTCTTGGCGGCGCTGGAGTTGGATGGTGGCCGATGGCTTCAGTGGTTGCAGTAAACCTTAAACATTGTTTTGTATTTCTCGATTTTTTTAGGATTTTATCTGCAAATTAAGGATAATCATTTTTATCCCGATTTTTTCTTTTAGTTTCCACGTCTGTTACTTATTGTAATTTGTTTTTTAATTAGTGGAATATCGTGGTTGCTCTAAGAAAACACGGATCAAGACGAGTACTGATCTAGCTGGCCCTGCCCAAAAGGGAGGCAGCTTACCAAACGCACCCAAAATTTCCAAAGCTCCGGTAGACGAGTCCTCGACGGATACGACGCGTCACGAAACGCCAGCGTTCGTGCACACCCTTGTGTGTCTCGATACACCTTTTTCGCCAGGGCTGCCTCGGTGCGCACGGTGAAGAGGCAAGAGCACACCATAAAGTACGGTGTGGTGTTTGTCTGGTGTAAGTGAATCCGCGCGCTGTTTCTGCACGCTCGCTACTGGTGGCAGGACTGTAGACTGTAGACTGTCGCGGTTACAGCAAGCAGTCCGGGAGGCTCTATTTATACCTCTCCAAGGTACAGCGGCACAGCGTGCGTGTGCTCCCCCGGCTTGATGAAAATCATGCCACTCTTTCTACCCCACGCAGATGCTTCATCAAGCTCTCTCAGATTATTTTTCTCGTTATTTGGAGTAGATAGATCCTCCAAATTCTGATCAAATTATATTCATACATACACATACTCTCTTTGCTGTGCCTGTGCGACTCGGTGCAAGTGGTTAGCAAATAAAATAGTTGGGGCGGACATGTGTAGCAAATTTAACTACTCCCTCCGACACATATTAATTGACTTGGATTTGTCAAAATTTAGATAAACCTATATACTAAATAGTGTCTAGATTTATCCAAATCTAAACAAATGTGAGTTAATTAATATCGGTTGGAGGAAGTATAAGATTAGGTACCCAAAAAAAATTAGGATTAGGAGGGCTGGTAGTACTAATTTAAGCAGCTCCGTGCTCCCAAAAAGAAAAATTTGAACTGCTCCTTGTCCACACTGATTTGACCGCCACCAGTAGACCGTTCCATCATTACGGAGCACTCGCCTAATCAAATCGAGAGGGGCAGTACGGAGTGGGTATCATAAAGCAAGGCATACAACGATCATCATTGCGTTAGTACAAGTGACAACCCTATTTGAAACAATACTTTAGTTTCAGGGACAATCATCGTAGCAGGGAAAAGAACAAAAAGCCTGTGAGCCAACATGCCAGCCTAATTAAGCCTGGCCAAAGCCTCATCTTTGACAAATGTGACACCACTTTCAGAATATTGTACTACTACTAATCAGTTACAACCAAATTGAATTGGACATTATTCAAATAAGCTAGTGGTAGTAGCAACCAAAAAAACACATTACTGAAACTACTCATGTCATTACATGACGAGCTACTAGTAATCAAGATAAAATTTGTTAAAAAGGAAAAAAAGGTCTGGTCAATAAGAGAGCTTTGACCACCTAATTAACAGTACCCACTTCACCACTCTACCTAGTAACCAACGGGACGAAGGCTTCTATTACGGAGCCTCGCCCTTTAACTACAACTTCGATCCCGAGCCCGGCTGCGTCCGGCGAGGTGCGGCGGCGTCCGCGTCACATGATGCTACAGGAGCTGGGGTTCTCCTCGTTGAACATGTTGCCGTACGACTCCTGCGGCGGGGACGACCTCATGCCCGGCGGGCCGTACACGTACTCCGGCGGCGGTGGCGGCATCATCATCGGCGGGTACGGCGAGTACCCGTACGGCATGTGCGGCGCCGGAGGCGGTGGCATTGGCTGCAAGGAGGCTACCGGCATGGGCGCGTAGTACGACACGCTCGAGCTCGGGTGCGCCATGTTGTAGCTCATCACCGGCTGCGGCGGGTAGTACGGGAACGGGGGTCCGCCGTGCGCGCGGTCCGGTCCCTGCTGCATGGGCGGCATCGCCTGCTGCGGCTGCGGCTGTGGCTGTGGCTTTGGCTTGGGCTGCTGCTGCTGCGGTGGCGGTGGCTTGTCCGCAGCGGGGTCCCCGTCGCCGCCGGCGTCCTTCTGCTTGTTCTTCTTCTTCCCCTTCTTGCCGCCTGACTTGTCCCCGCCGGCCTCCTCGGCGTTGGCTTCTTTGGTCGCCGGCTCAGGCTCGCCCGTATCCTCCTTCTCAGCCTCCTTGGCCTTGTCCTTGGGTTTGTTCCCCTCGGCCTTCTTCTCCGATACCTTGTCCTCCTCCGGCTTCTTCTTCTCCGAACTCTTGCCCTTCTCCGGCTTCTTCTCCGAGCTCTCGGGCTCCACCTCCTCTGCCATTTTCTTGGGCTTGTTCTTCGTCTCCTTCTTATCCGCGCCCTTGTCGGCGGCAGCCGGAGCGGCAACCACCTGATCCTCTGCCTTCTCCTTCTTGGCCTCCCCGACAGCCGGCGCCGGCCAGAGCGCGGCGTGCTTGCCGGACCTGAGCAGGCGCCTGACGAGCGCGTCGGCGGCCACGCTGCCGGTGACCGTGACCTTGTGCTGCGCGGCGTCGATCGTCACCTTGTACACACCTAGCAATTGTTTCGCACACATTCAATCAAAACTGCAGGGTAAATAAACAGAGGAGAACGGACCCGAACTGCTCTGAGTTTGGTGGTACCTTCGATGCCATGAAGCACCTTCTTGACCTTCTTCCGGCAGCCCTCGCAGTGGATGGACACCCGCAGGACGCTGGTCTGCACGCACAGCAACAACAACCAGGGGCAATGTCAGCAAAAGAAGAGCCTAGCAAGCTAACGAGGAGGAGGAGGAAGAAGAAGAAGGTGTTGAGGCTGTTTCCGCTCACCGAGTACTGCAGCGGCTCTGCTGGCTCCCCTGACGCCATGGAAGGATATGTAGAGAGGTAGCTACAGAGAAAGAGGCTAGCTTGGAGTGGGGAGCTGGCTGGGGCTGGGGTCGCTCGTGAGCTAGCAGCCGGGTTCTCGGTGGCGGCGGCTGGCCTGGCCTGGCCCCGGGGCGGCAGTGCGTGGCTGCTGGTGCGAGAGGGTGGCAAAGCGATTTCCAGCAAGAGGGCCTTGCTTCGCTAGGCAGCTAGACCTTTTATAACGGTGAACCAGCAAGCGCGTAGCAGGGACCGGGCTCGGTGCGGCCGCTGACGCGTGGGTCCCCCGGCGTACCGGTACCACGTCACTCCGGACCGAGCTGAACCACCACCACGCGGTGGGGAGGGCTAGCTCGCGAGCGTTTGGCAGCGGCGACGGTGACATCACAGCCACACCTGTGCATGATTGGAGGAGCATCCGTCCGTCCGTCCGTCCGTCGATCGATGATGATCGATCCATGCATGCATGTGTCCACATGGATGATGATGTGCTCGATCCATGATTTCGCCAACGCTGCAGCTGTTTGGTGACGAAGATCTTATCTCGATAAGGGGTCTTCAATCGTGCAAGGCCACATCCGATCGATCGATCGATCTCGTTTAGTTTGGCTTCGGAGAACAGATGCCGTGTTCGCGTCTCGCTGTTTCGATCGTAACTTTTTTCTTGCGCGCCTTTTTTCAGGGGAGTGACATGACATGCAAACGGCCGGCCCTCATAACTAATATGGCTGCTGCAGGCTTGACTTTGACAGGTCACTAGATAGGCCAGTAACAACTTAGAGCATCTCTACTCACTCCATATCGGTTTAAAGGGTTAGCACATAGTCCAATAGAAAAGTTTGATCGCAAGTTTGATCTACAAAATCTGAATTATATTTTTGTATTTTCGGTTTTGAGTCAAAAATTAACCAACCAAAATCCGTAAACACCATTCAGCCCAAAAAAAAACTTTTTTGGTGCCTCGCAAATTCTGCCACCGCGCCCATACATCCTCAGGTTTCACGGGCGATCCGAGGGGCTCCGTAGACGCGTGGTAGGTTTGGCAGGAGGGCATTTCAGTGTCGCCGTTTCTCGCCTCCCCGCTTCTGCCGCCGCAGACCCACCTCTCCAGCCGTCGTCCAGCCCCGTCGCGTCCCAGATTCGACTCCGACGGACACTGCCGACCTCCTGACTATCATCGGAGTTGCGGCGCTGCCCCAATCGACCCCTCATCAACCGTCGCTAGTTGCACCTGTGCGTGCACACAACGTAGGGTTGTCGAAGCTGGACGGTGCAGGCACGAAGTGGAAATGGCTAGCGAGCACTTCATTCGGGTAGGAGCCGCACCATCGGCATCTGCCTCCGATACCACGCCCACGCCTGCACCGGCTTAGAGCACCGTCGTTCAAGATCCAAAGAAATCGAGGTAGAAAAGACCGGGCGTAAAGGGCATCCCTGTGGCGAAGAAGGTGACCAGTAGCCACCGCGATCTGGCCGCGCCTCCACCTTCTCCGGACGCGACTACCGCTATTGCCCACGATGTGTTCGTGCAAACATCCGCAAGGTATGCGTCTATCCCCTACCTTTTCATTTCCATTGTATTGCAAATTGTGACATTATAGTTCTCAATTTAGCTACGATTTGCACAATGTGCCGTGCTCGTTCGATAGTGCGATCGATGTATCAGAGGCTCCAGTTGGGGGCTTCGATGGTGAGGAGGAAGGAGGGCACGGTCATGATCGTGATTGATGGGTCAAATGATGTAAAGCTCGCTGGGGACCCCAAGTGGAAGGTATGCTGAGCACAGCAGCAAGTTCCCTCAATTATAAAAACAAGGTTATCGAACCAGTAAGAAAAAGAACCAACTCCTAAGGTGTTGCTAGCAATTTGGAACCTGCACAATACAACCATAATACTTTTCCCCAACTTACAGGTTATCAATCTCACCGGTTTGCTAAAATCAAAGGATTAAACATATAGTATGGAAGAAAGTAGTTGCTTTGTAGGAATTGCAGAAAGTAAACAGTTGAAATGGATCGTATGGGCACCTAGAGGGGGGGGGTGAATAGGTGCTAACCAATTTTTAATACTTTTTCAATTTTAGGCTTGACACAAAGTAAATTCTCTAGATATGCAACTACGAGAATTTTCCTATATGTAGCCCTAACTACTAAGCACGTAAAAGAGGAGCGAGGAAACCGTAGTGGAGCACGCGGAGACACAGGGATTTGATTTACCGCAGTTCCTTCCTTGTTAAGGGAAGTACATCTGCGTTGGAGGGGTGGGCGGTTCTAAGACCACCACGCCACAATAGGCCTCACCCTATTCTCCGATGGATCTCGCCACGAGAGGCCTGATCCACCTTCTCCACTATTGGATCCCTTCAAGGCGGGAACCGGTGCCTTTTACAACACTATCGGGGCACACACCCACAACCGAATTGGGGGCTCCCGGGATGACAACAAGCTACCACAAGAACAAGGTTTATCAATAAACAAAAACGAGGATCTAGATATCTGCAAGAAATACTAGATCGGAGGTTCTCCAAATGAATGGAGAGGAGATGAAGCGCTTGATTGCTGATGATGAAGATCGAGTTCTCCTCCTTTGATTCCCCACGGGATGGGGCCTTTGGGTGGATCTAGGTGGAGCACTCTTGTATGAAGCTTTTAGATCTGATCTGTTCTTTTTCGAGATGAATCAAGCGTTCTGGCAGGAGGGGGATGGCTGGATTAAATACCCCCTCCCCAGATCTGACCGTTGCACAACTTTGGGGGCGGATTATCCGCCCCCCCACTTGGGGCGGATTATCCGCCCCCTGAGAAAACTCCGCCCCAAGGACGGATTCTCCGGGGGAAACTCCGCCCCCTCTCTGGGGCTTGCGCCTTTGGTGAAGCTTGGTGTAGATCTTGGGGGGCGGATAATCCGGCCCCCCTGAGGGGCGGATTATCCGGCCTAGCCGGAAAGTCCGGCCAAAACTCCGCCCCCTCTCTGGGGCTTGCGCCTTGGCGATGAGCAAGGGGGGGCGGATTATCCGGCCCCCTGGAGGGGCGGATTATCCGGCTGGGCCGGAAAATCCGGCCAAAATTCCGCCCCCCTTCTGGGGCTTGCGCCTGCTTGGGCAGAGGGAGGGGCGGATTATCCGCCCCTGGTGGGGCCGGATTATCCGCCCCCAAAGGCAGAGTTCTTTTCCCTTTATTCTCAAATAGAGCTGCAACACTTCAACACACATTAAATGATCCTTGGTATTGTCATCTAACACACAAAACACTAGGGATTAAGAAATGTTCTTTCAATCTCCCCCTTTTTGGTGTTAGATGACAATACTAGGATTTGCAATAACAACCGGCAAATGCCACCTTAAATAAAGAAAGACGCTCCCCCTAGATGTGTGCATATTTAAGATTTGCATGAAATACAAATACACACACTAGGGAGAACATTACTTTAAGGTTTTGAAAAAAATGCCATACCACCGAAATGAGAATATAGCCAAGGCATACATAGATAATCCCATGAATCCATATGCCATCAAATGTGCTCCATAATTCCAGAATTCCATGGGGTCCATGATAGATAAATCCATAAATCCATGAATACCAACCATAGTACCAAACTGTGGAGTACGACATAGTCTTACACAAACAATCACAAATAGCAAACAAGTTCACGCTAGAAAAAGGCACAAGCAAGCAAATTAAAACGACTAAAATCGAAAAGCTTGTGCCCACCCTTGCAAATCCACGAGACCTAATAGAACTACTTCTCCCCCTTTGGCATCGAAACGCCAAAAAGGAAGAAGAGCGATGCTAACGTCCCTGGAGATCACTCCTCCTCATCCTCGTCGTAGTCGGTCCCGTCTCCTTCCTCTTCATCATACTCATCATCATCGTCATCAGCTGGAGGAGTGGGTGCCCTCGGTGGAGGAGGAAAGAGACAACTCTCGAGCTCGCCATAGTTGATCCCTGAAGTGTTCCACTGGGCATACGGATCCGGAGCAGTGGGAGGAGGTGGATTGCCAGTGGCACCTGAGACATGGTGGAGGATAAGCTGCTGCGTGTGATCCCTCTCATGATCCCTGCGGTACGCCTCATATTGGCCCTTGTGAATGTCAATACCCATGCAAAGAATGTTCCGCTGAAACCAATTAAGCCGCTTGACCTCACGTGCCATTGGGGACACCGTGGAACGACGACCACTAGCCCGAGCATCACACATGAAGGACTCCGGGGCAGTGGAGGGGTAATGAGTCTTCTGAGCCTTGTTGTAGATTTTCTTGGGCTTATGAACACCATCCAAAGCAGTGCCAAACTCTTCATGGGGTAACATATGCTTGACAAGCATCATAATGAACGGAGCATAAGGAATAGAGAGCCGGTTGATCATAGCATCCGTCATCTCATGAAAAATATAGTCCATGACATCCAGTTTGTAACCAGTGGCTGATCCAGTGTTGGTGGCACACTCGTGAGCAAACGCAAGGAGAGGAACAAGGTGGCCACGGATCTTGTCATTGTGGCCACCACTAGCCGCGATGCAGTCCCTAAACATGCCAACAAGAGAGGCATACAAGGGAGAGAGACCAGCGAAAGTACCAGCAACACCATCAGGAGAAAGACAGGGAGCCAGAGCAGTGTCCTTGGATGGCTTCAATGGAGTAATGATGCGGTGACCCGCGGGAGTGTCACGACCACGGAAAGCATACCCAAGAACCTGCCCAAAAGTGCGAAAGTCTGACTGAAGCATGGTAGTCCCGGTCATCCACTTCATAGTGCGGCGCTCATCACCGCAGATCACAAGTGTGGAAAAGAACTGGCGCACCACAGAAGAGTCATAATTGCACTGAATGGTCATGAGGTGGTGAAGCCCCATCTTGTTGGTCACATCCAATGCCTCAAGGAGCCGAGCCTTGGATTGAGCCTCAGTCAAGTTAATGGGACGCATGGGGCGAATCTTAAGAGTAGCATAGACATCATCATGGATAGCCCGAAAGTGAGCATTCCAAAACATTGTGTCCTCAGGTTGGCCATCACTGTCAACATCATCATAGTAGTCTGTCTGGCGGATGGTGGCATACTGAATGCTGTCCATAGACTTGTAATTGGGCCGAGACTGTTTGCCCTTGCGAGAAGCGGTCCGCTTAGATTTCTTACTTGCCTCTGCCATCCTTGCAGCCTCTCTTGCTGCCCTGCGGACCTCTGTTTCATCAATAGACTTCCCTTCTGCAGTGGGTTTAAGATAACGGGGACGACGGGCGAAGGTCTTGGTCGGCTTGGAACCACCTGTGAATAGCATTGAGAGAGGTAGCATGGAGATGAGCATACACACAAGTCCAGGAGAAAGAAAACACGGAGAAAGAGTAGCAATGCAACCCCATAAGCAATGATGTGCATGAGCAGAACTAGAACCAAAACAGACCAGAGTGCAGCTCTCCAGGCCGGATTATCCGGCCCTGGCAGGGCGGATAATCCGCCCCCCGCAAAAAAAATTCTGGATTGGCTCAGATCTACCATGGCAAAACAGATCGAGCACTAGGGTTGCAAGGCTACTGATTCTAGCATGTAAGAAACAACACCAAGAACCTTCTACAACGAGATTTCCACCAAATAGAATACATCCCATACAAAAGGAGAGAGATGAGGGAGTTACCCTCACTCATTGGAGGAAAACCACGGAGGAGAAGATACCCGGAGGCGAGGTGAAGAAGATCCGGGGAGAGCCCGGAGAATCCGGTGGTCAAATCGACTCCGGGAGAGGCGGATGCTCCGGCGGCGGCTGGGGGGCAGAGGTAGGGTTGGGGGAGGACTGGCTGCTCTGTTTGAGCCTGCCCTCCCCGACCCAGCCTATAAGGGGCTGATTTCGCCCGGGGCGGATAATCCGCCCCCCACTCAGGGCGGAGAATCCGCCCTCCCCCCCTAGAAATTCTGAAAAACAGAATCAGTCCAGAGCAACCTAGCAAATCTCTCGATGGTGTTTTAGAGGACTTGTGTGCGAGAATAGATGGTTCAAGGAGGGAGAGAAAGGCATGGGTTGAGAGTATCGAACTGAGATGGTACTACACACCCAAAGTTGCAAGAAGCAAATCAACCAAAAGCCAAAGTTGAGTGTGTTTTCCATAAGAACAAAAAGGTATGCAAGAAAATCCAATGAGACCCATGAAAAACCAACTCTTCTCGAGGAAGAGGGCGGTGGCCGAAGCCACCATGTTGGAGCGCATGGCATGACACCGCGAAGATGTATCTTGAGTTCAAAACCAATGCTCATCGATGACTCACATATCACAAAATGATATTAAGGGAACTGATTTTACTTGCTTTCGGCATTATGGGGGGAGGGTTGGCCCAATAAATTCGGACCACACTCCCCCTATGTCTATGCCTGCATCTAAACCAAATACATGAATAAGAGCAAGTGAGTGTGCAAGGGTAGTCAAGCCAAGCTCCTTGAATCTATGATATTTAGCTCATTCCGCAAATAACAAAATCTTGCTTCATCGAGGGGCTTCGTGAAAATATCAACAAGTTGGTTCTTCGTGCTCACAAAGGATAGAGCAATATCTCCACGAGCAACATGATCCCGAATAAAGTGGTTGCGAATCTCTATATGTTTTGTTCTCGTATGCTGCACGGGATTGTAAGCAATTTTGATAGCACTTTCATTGTCGCATAAAAGAGGCACTTTGTCACAATTGACACCATATTCCTTTAAAGTTTGCCTCATCCATAACAATTGAGTACAAGCACTTGCAGCAGCAACATATTCAGCTTCGGCGGTTGAGAGTGAAATACAATTCTATTTCTTTGATGACCAACACACTAGAGACCTGCCCAAGAATTGGCATGCACCAGAGGTTGATTTCCTATCATCTTTGTCACCAGCCCAATCTGAATCGGTGTAACCACATAGAGAGAAACTTGAACCCTTGGGATACCATAACCCAAAATTTGCGGAATGAACCAAATATCGGAAGATTCGCTTGACTGCCACTAAGTGGCTTTCTTTAGGAGCAGCTTGGTGCCTTGCACACACTCCTACACTTAACACGATATCGGGCCTAGATGCGCAGAGGTAAAGGAGAGAGCCGATCATGGATCGGTATACCTTTTGATCCACATCTTTACCCTTGGGATTGAGCTCAAGATGACATTTTGTTTGCATTGGGGTAGCAACGCCATTGAGATCCGTCATCTTGAACCTTTTGAGCATGTCTTGGATGTACTTAGCTTGATTAATAAAGGTTCCCTCTCTAAGTTGTTTGATTTCAAATCCAAGAAAGAACCTGAGCTCACCCATCATGGACATCTCAAACCTGTCAGTCATAAGCTTTGAAAATTCATCGTTAAAAGCTTGGTTAGTAGAGCCAAAAATAATGTCATCTACATAAAGTTGGCAGACAAAAAGCTCCCCCATTAACCTTCTTAGTAAAAAGAGTGGGATCGATTTGCCCAACTTCGAATCCACGGTCTAGCAAAAGCTCTTTAAGGTGCTCATACCACGCACGTGGGGCTTGTTTAAGGCCATAGAGCGCCTTATCGAGTTTGTAGACATGGTTCAGAAATTTGGGGTCCTCAAACCCCGGGGCTGCTTGACGTATACTAACTCATGTAGAGGACCATTAAGGAAAGCGCTCTTAACATCCATTTGTTGTAATTTAAAATTATGATGGGCTGCATATGCAAGAAGGATACGGATGGACTCAAGGCGAGCCACAGGAGCGTAGGTCTCGCCAAAATCAATTCCTTCTACTTGAGAGAATCCTTGAGCCACGAGTCGTGCTTTATTCCTCACAACAATGCCATTTTCATCCTGTTTGTTCTTGAAGATCCACTTGGTGCCGATAACATTGCGGCAATCCTTTGGCTTTTCTACGAGCTTCCAAACTTTGTTGCGTTCGAAGTTGTTTAATTATTCATGCATTGCAACAACCCAATCGGGGTCTTCAAGAGCATCAAAAACCTTCTTTGGTTCAACCATGGAAATGTGAGCTTGATGATCACAGAAGCTAGCAAGCTCACTTTGAGTGGATACCCTTCGTCGTAGATCACCAACAACCTTGTCAAGAGTGTGACCTCTTAGTTTAAGGTTGCGATCAGCGCGAGCCTTGCGACGAGCCTCAATGTCCTTATTGTTTCTAGGAGGAGTGGATTCAATTGTTGTATCCTTGTCTTGATTACTGCCTTGCCCTGGATCTTGGTCACCGTTACTGCCAGAGGATTGTTGCTGAACATTTTCTTCAGGCCCGGATAATCCGCCCCTTGGAGGGGCCGGACTATCCGGCCTGGGAGGTGAAGTACCAGAGCCATCTTCCTGAGAGAGCCTGACTGGAGTTGGAGACCCATGGCCGGATACTCCGCCCCTGGGGGCCGGAGAATCCGGCCTGGGAGCTTCAGAGATGTTGATTTCTCCTTCGGATCCCCTGGTACGAGTTGTAGTGCCAGGGGCGGATTGTATGCCCCTTGGAGGGGCGGATAGTCTGGCCTGGGACTACTAGCTTGTCCAGTGGACAGATGGTCTTCAGCAGATTGTGGTGTTGGTGCAGGATTGTCTCCAACAGTAGGAGCTTGTTGATCTTGTGTAGATGAGGGCTCCGCATGTGTGGAGCATTGTCCTTCCCGATCCGTCACAAGGGGTTCCTCAATGGGGCGGAAAAATCCCACGCCCATTCTTCTTATGGCATCTTGGGGTATTTCAACATCTGCATCACAAACATCAACTTGCCCAACAAAGGAGCCGTTATTTTCATCGAACTCCACACTACAAGATTCTACAACAATCCCAGTGAGCTTGTTGTGGACTCTATAAGTGTGGGATTCGGCACCGTAACCAACAAAAATACCTTCTAAAGCCTTGGATTCAAATTTTGACAAACGGACACCTTTAATAAGAAAGAAACACTTACACCCGAATACCCTGAAGTATGAGATGTTGGGTTTGTTGCCGGTAAGTATTTCATATGGGGTCTTGTCCAAGATCTTCCGAAGGTAGAGCCGGTTTGATGAGTGACAAGCAGTGGATATGGCTTCAGCCCAAAAATTATAAGGAGACTTGAATTCAGCTAGCATAGATCTTGCCATATCCATTAAAGTCCGGTTCTTTCTCTCGGCTACACCATTTTGTTGAGGGGTGTACGCAGCGGAATATTGGTGTCTAATCCCCTCTTCGCTAAGAAACTCGTTTAAAGTGTAGTTCTTGAATTCTGTGCCGTTGTCACTTCTAATTGCCAAGATGGGAACATTGTGTTGACGTTGAACTTCATTGGCAAAGTCGATGACAGTTTGTTGAGTCTCACTTTTAAGCTTGAAGAAATATACCCATGTATATCTTGAGTAATCATCGACGATGACCAAGCAATATTTCTTCCCACCAAGACTTGCATGAGAAGGAGGACCAAATAAATCCACATGGAGTAATTCCAAGATCCTCTTTGATGACACAATAGTCTTCCTCTTGTGGGGAGAATCATGCATTTTTCCTTCAACACAAGCCCTGCACACACGATCTTTGGCAAAGGAGACATTGTCTTTTAGTCCAAGAATGTGGCCACCCTTTTGGAGACTTTGCAAAGTTCTCATGTTGACATGGGCTAAACGGCGATGCCATAGCCAGCCCACGTCGGCCTTTCCGAATAGACACATCGGACCCGAAGTGGTTTTCCCCGAGAAGTCCACCACATACAGGTCATTTTCGACGTATCCAACGAAAGCGACCTTTAGAGACTTGCTCCATAAGAGTACCACCAAATCATCATCGATAAAAACAGCAAAACCCATCTTGCCAAGGGCACGAACAGAAAGAAGATTGTAGCCAAGGGTCTCAACAAGCATGACGTCCACGAGAGAGATATCGTGGGCAACCACAACCTTGCCAAGACCCAATACCTGAGATCTAGACTTATCACCATAGGAGACTGTGATATTATCAAGATTTGGACGCATCTCCGTGATGATCTCCTTGCTTCCGGTCATATGACTAGTGCAGCCACTATCCAGCACCCATTTCGACCCACCGGAAGCATAGCCCTGCAAGAAAATTACTTCTTGGTTTTAGGTATCCATTTTTCAATGGATCCTTTCATGTTAGTAACAAGGGTCTTTGGGACCCAAATAGACCAAGCAATATATTCATCAAAAGGACCAACATAATAAGCATAAACATCGCCATAATCATCACAAAAGAGTTCATAATTCGGATTGTGAGACCCTACAAAACCAATATTATTAGTTTTGTCTTTTGTGACAACCTTCTCAGCAGTGCTTGTCTTTAATTGCACATTCTTGGTCTTGTTCTTCTTGGTTTTCTTCTTCTTGGACTTGGTGAAATACCCAAGTCCCTCTTTACCATGATTTGACCTTTGCTTGCCAAGAACTTCATCAAGCACACCTTTGTCCTTTGTAGTGATGTGCTTGATCACTCCTTTTTCCACACTAGCATTTTTCTTGTTACTATATGTTAAGTTGGACGAGCTAGGAGTATCATATTCGGCCAATCGACTTTGAAGCTGATCATGTGACAGAGAACTCGTTTTTCAACGCCTTGTGAGCATTGTCAAGTTTCTCCAATTCCTCGGAGAGTCTATCATGAGCAGCCCCAAAGTCAATCCTTTCCTTCTTTAACTTCTTTGCCTTGGTGACAGCATTGTCACGTTCCTTAACGAGGTTAGTCACAATTTCTTCATGTGACTCTTCCATAGACTCAAGCCTCTCTTCAAGAGAGACCCGAGCTTCTTCTTCTTCTTCTTCTTCTTCTTCAAGAGCATTTTTTAGGGATGCAATTTCCATTGCATCCTCCCTTTCAATTCTGCCCTTTTCTTCGAGGAGTGCTTCGTTTTGGGCCAGCTGATCCATAAGAGCCTCAAAACGAACTTTGTGCTCACCTTGCAAGTTAGTATAGAAATAATCCAAAGCAATAATCTCTTCTTTAACCTTAAGACTAGCAGGATCATCCATGTCTATCATAGCCTTGGGAAAAGAAGAGTTAGAAGAAGTTACCTCGGAGCTTCTTGCCATGAGGCAAGTAGCATTCTTGTTGATGATGTTTTCGTTCGGAGAGTCGAAGAGAGATGTTGATGTAGATGTGGTGGCTATAGCAGCCACCTCTTGAGAGCTATCGTCCTCGTCCTCATCTTCACTCCCCGATGAATATTCTTCTTGAGCTACTAGAACAATCTTTGGTTGCTTCTTGAAAGGAGCATTCTTCTTTACAAACTGTTTCTTACGTGGAGCTTTTGATTTGTCCTTGAAAATGAGTCTTCCTCCATTATCCTCTCTACTTTGATAAGGACACTCAGCTACGAAGTGCAGCCGGTCACCACAATTAAAGCATGTTCTCAGCTTGGGACCATTTTCTTTTCTTCCATAGGCTCCACTTTTGCGATCTAGTTCAGCTTTAGCCTTGGCTGGATCTTTCCAAAAGTTTCTTGCATAAAGAGCCAAGTATTGTCCGTGGATCCTTTTTATATCTTCGGGACAGTCCAGACCTTCTACCGCCTATTCATCATGATCAATCACACTAGTCTTCAAAGCCATGTTGACCCCCTTTTGCATCCCCATAGCTCGAGCACGAGCATCTTCGGCATTCTTGGCAGCCACTTTGAAGGCGGCCATTTCTTGCATTACCTCATTGGATGACATGAGGTGATAATTATGCCTACCTTGGAGACTTTTCAAATCTGTGGGCTCAAATGGCATAAGAGCACTGACATACTTGCGCTTGATCCAAGCATCATCAACATAAGCTGCACCGTGGTTTCTGAAGGTTGTAGCTATTGCCTTGAGCCTCCTATACATGTCCTCGTGGTCTTCTCCATCTAGCATATAAAATCCTTCAGCTTCATTGCTCAAGGCATCATATCTATTCCTTCTCATACTTTCATTTCCGATGAAGAGCTCGGTGAGAGCATCCCAAGCTTCTTTAGCTGTGCTAAGATGCTGAATGTGTGGCATGTCTTTATCACCCACACCAAGCTGTATCATGTGTAGAGTTGTGGCATTGAGTTGGCTATCGACCACTTCTCTCCTTGTGAGATTGTTAGGATTTCCAACGTGAAGACCATTTTTGATGATCTTCCACAACTCTATGGAGGAACTGCACACATGAGATTTCATCAAAAATTGCTATTGAGAGAAAGTAGAAGCTGACAGTTTGGGTGGATCACCCCTATTATGTATATGTGGGTGAGGAATAGGCGGATCAGGGGAATACACATGAGAAACCTCATTGTATCCATCCTTACCGCTATCCCTTTTCGAGGAGGAGCTCTTACTAGTATCATCACCTACCACTTCGTTATCTTTGGAAACAGTTTTACCCGTTTCCTTGGATTGCGGAGTGGTATCCTCAGAGTTAGATGGAGGTGATGCTGCGGATGTGGAGAGACGCATTATCAATTGACGCATCTCTTCCATCTTAGCCTCCATTGAACTCACCAAGGTTGTTTCCAACGTCTTGAGATCGTTCATGGTGATTACCTCCGGAGCATCACTCCCATCTCCCTTGGAACCCATACTTCTCTTAGGCGGTTAAGCCCGAAATAAGAGCCGAGGCTCTGATACCAATTGAAATGGATCGTATGGGCACCTAGAGGGGGGGGGGGGTGAATAGGTGCTAACCAATTTTTAATACTTTTTCAATTTTAGGCTTGACACAAAGTAAATTCTCTAGATATGCAACTACGAGAATTTTCCTATATGTAGCCCTAACTACTAAGCACGTAAAAGAGGAGCGAGGAAACCGTAGTGGAGCACGCGGAGACACAGGGATTTGATTTACCGCAGTTCCTTCCTTGTTAAGGGAAGTACATCTGCGTTGGAGGGGTGGGCGGTTCTAAGACCACCACGCCACAATAGGCCTCACCCTATTCTCCGATGGATCTCGCCACGAGAGGCCTGATCCACCTTCTCCACTATTGGATCCCTTCAAGGCGGGAACCGGTGCCTTTTACAACACTATCAGGGCACACACCCACAACCGAATTGGGGGCTCCCGGGATGACAACAAGCTGCCACAAGAACAAGGTTTATCAATATAAACAAAAACGAGGATCTAGATATTTGCAAGAAATACTAGATCGGAGGTTCTCCAAATGAATGGAGAGGAGATGAAGCGCTTGATTGCTGATGATGAAGATCGAGTTCTCCTCCTTTGATTCCCCACGGGATGGGGCCTTTGGGTGGATCTAGGTGGAGCACTCTTGTATGAAGCTTTTAGATCTGATCTGTTCTTTTTCGAGATGAATCAAGCGTTCTGGCAGGAGGGGGATGGCTGGATTAAATACCCCCTCCCCAGATCTGACCGTTGCACAACTTTGGGGGCGGATTATCCGCCCCCACTTGGGGCGGATTATCCGCCCCCTGAGAAAACTCCGCCCCAAGGACGGATTTTCCGGGGGAAACTCCGCCCCCTCTCTGGGGCTTGCGCCTTTGGTGAAGCTTGGTGTAGATCTTGGGGGGCGGATAATCCGGCCCCCCTGAGGGGCGGATTATCCGGCCTAGCCGGAAAGTCTGGCCAAAACTCCGCCCCCTCTCTGGGGCTTGCGCCTTGGCGATGAGCAAGGCGGGGCGGATTATCCGGCCCCCTGGAGGGGCGGATTATCCGGCTGGGCCGGAAAATCCGGCCAAAATTCCGCCCCCCTTCTGGGGCTTGCGCCTGCTTGGGCAGAGGGAGGGGCGGATTATCCGCCCCTGGTGGGGCCGGATTATCCGCCCCCAAAGGCAGAGTTCTTTTCCCTTTATTCTCAAATAGAGCTGCAACACTTCAACACACATTAAATGATCCTTGGTATTGTCATCTAACACACAAAATACTAGGGATTAAGAAATGTTCTTTAAACAGTAGGCAGTAGATTGAATATCAGTAGGAAGGAATGGATTGGGGTCCACAGTTCGCCATAGGTGTTTCTCCATAAGATAAATAGCATGTTAGGTGAACAAATTACAGTTAGACAATTGACAGGATAGAGAAAGCATAGCAATGCATATACATGTCCTGATGATCGCTATGAGATTCGTTTGGACATTACAATATAATACATAGACAGTAATCCAACTCCATCTATGACTAATAATCCACCTTCAGGTTATCATCTGAACCTCCTCCAGTATTAAGTTGCAAGCAACGGATAATTGCATTAAGCAAAATCTATAAAGTAAACAATATAATTGCCCTTGGACAAAGGATTGTTGTTTTCTCCCTAGTAGCAACAGCACATCTACAACCTTAAAAGTTTCTGTCACTCTCCTAGATTACTAGAGGCATGAACCTACTATCGATCATAAATACTCCCTCTTGGAGTCACAAGCAATGGCCAGAGTAGCTACTAGCAACAAAGATCATTCAAGATCACAAACAACATAGATATGATAGAATCAATAATCAATCTTCACGTACTACTCAATATCCATCGGATCCCAACAAACACAACATATAAGATTATAAATAGATGATCTTGATCATGATAGGCAGCTCACAAGATATAAACATGATAGCACAAAGAAGGAGAAACTACCATCTAGCTAGTGCTATGGACCCATAGTCCAAGGATTAACTACTCACGCACCACTCCGGAGGCTGGCATGGTGATGAAGAAGGCCTCCAGGGTGATCTCCCTCTTCGGCAAGGTGCCGAGAAGAGCTTCGGATCCCTCCTGATCTAGGGACGATGGTGGCGGCGGCTACGAACTTTTTTGTGGATTTCTGATCGGGTACTTAGGGTTTCTGTCTCGAGTGGTTTATATAGGCGAGAGGGCAAGGTCAGTGGCCGCCCGAGGGGCCCACACCATGCCTAGGCGTGGCCAAGGGTGGGCCCGTGCCTAGGGGTGGTTTGTCTGCCTCGTGGCTCTCCTCTGTCTTCGCTTTGTACTCCGTCTTGTGTCCGAAAGAATAGGAACTTCGGCTTTTGTTCCGTCCAATTCCGAGAATATTTCTTTACTAGCTTTTTTGAAACCAAAAACAGCAAAAAAGGGCAACTGGCACTGTGGCATCTTGTTAATAGGTTAGTTCCAGAAAATATATAAAAATGCCTCAAAGTGTAGACAAAATATAAGATAGTTGGTACAAAACAAGCATGGAGCATCAAAAGTTATAGATACGTTTACGACTTATCGGTGATACATGTGATGATGGTGGCTATCACGTGTATGGTGATGACGATGGTGACGAGGTGGAAGAGATAGATGAGGGGGCCTTCGAAGGGAAGAAACCGAGACCAAGGGCGGTGAATTACACTGAGATGGAGGATGTCACTTTGGTACGGGCATGGGAGCTAGTGTCCCTTGATGCGGTCTCCGACAATGATCAAACCAGCAAACGATATTGGCAAAGGATTAAAGACAAGTTTTCCAACTCCTGCCTCGACTAGCAAACCCAACTCCTCACTCATACCGATCACTCCAAGGGCGTTGGGATGCCATCAAATCTTGTTGTAGCCGATGGAGGGGATGCTTGGAACTAGCGCGGGATGCACCACCAAGTGGTGTCAACATTGATGAATATGTGAGTTATTTCTCATTTTTTTGCATGTCAATTAACCCCTAGTGAAAGATCATATTGCTCACATACAATGTTTTATACTCCCTCCGTCCCAAAATAGATGTCTCAAATTTGTTAAAATTTGGATGAATCTAGACACTATTTAGTATATAGATTCATCCAAAATTTAAAAAACCTAAGACATCTATTCTAGGACGGAGGGAGTACATAGGATCGCATAAGAAATGTATATACAAGTTGCTTGAGAAGAGTGAAAAACGGAGGTTGCTAGACCAAGAATCAATTTCCAAAAGAGGGGCCATGATCCAATTGGATGATGATGAGAGTGATGAAGGTGGAAGAAACAAGAACATGCCGGATGAAACAAGAAGGAAAAGGAGAAGATTAGGAATACAGACGAAGCAACAAAGTTAAGTAGCAAAATTGATGAGGTGGTTAAGTCCAAAGAGATGTTGACTACCAAGGCTTTGGAAGACAAGGTTATGTTAGCACGGAAGAAACAAGAAATAAAACAAGTGAAATGGCTAGCCATTCATGAAGATGCCAAGCACAAAGCTGAGTTGGAGGAGAGGAGGGTCAAGATCGAGGAGGATAAGACTAGGAGGGAGCTTATTACGGAAGAAACAAGAATAATGACGATGGTCCAAGCAAAATGGATTCACACGGATTGAAATGGTGGAAACTAGCAAGGATGGAGATCTTAGAGAGGAGGCAGCGAGCTCTCCTAAGTCGTGTTGATGGCTGGTGCCGTCGTCGGTGGCGGCGATGAGGGTGTCTCCGGTGGTCTCAGCGACGATCGTGGTGCGTGATGATATGTTCTATGGGCTGATATGCTGCAGGTCTAATATTTTGGTGGGTAGGATCATTGAAAAGGGAGATGTGTAATCTCTGAACTGTGTCAAATTTCGTTTGATCATGCGTGAATAATTGTGAACTCGTGTTTTTGTTTCAATTTACGGTTCAACTATTCGCTTGCACGGAACCGACCCCACTCTCTGTGGGAGTACGGATATGTTTTCGCGCGAACGAAAATTCCGCTAGAGACGGTCCTACTCAAACCAAAAAAAGGTCGCTTTCGTAATGGAGCATCATGGTGTACAGCTAACTAGCGGGGCTCTTTCAGTGCTGCCTGTTGCGAGAACCTGTACTGACGAGGCGTCCATCCCTGTGCCTAGCTAGCTTCTCCAACTAAGGGCTTGTTTGATTCATGTGATAGGAAAAGTATAAAAATAGGAAAACCATAGGATTGAGATGTCATGCCAATGTGAATCCTATAGGAAGAGGGATCTTGTTTGATGTGGCGAAGGAATTTTTCCATGAGGTGTGACCTAATGTTGTTTTCTTATAGGAATTGCACTACAAGATTCCTATAGGATTAATTTCTATAGGATGTGTTCCTATGAATCAAACACTAACATAGAAAATTTTTCATAGGATTCAAATCCTACACCGTCTCTGAGGAGCTAGCCTCCAATTGTCCAATCTGTCTACGTGGACGTATACCGCTGCACACATGCATGATGCACGGTCAGCTATAGGCCATTTTATTCTAAAAAAAAACCTATAGGCCATTTTCTACCGTATCTTTTATCTCGGTTTGCATCGAAGATACACGTATACACGCGCGCGCACCCGTTCCACCACTCACTAGGAATCGATTTGAATAGGACGACTCCAACGGAAGCTAGTAGGATACATCACGTAGAAAGAGCGACAGTACGACTGGTACACTACTGCGAGCTGCACGTAGATGCGTTGGTGATCAGCACGTACGTACGTGTGCTGGACTAGATGACGATGCATGCAAACTTTCTCTATAGAACGAAGGGTAGACTCCACCGACATGCGATGTTTCCACCCGTAAAAAAGACACGCCTAGCTCGGTCGCTACCAGAACCTAGCATAGACATTTTACCGAGTGTATTTGTCCGAAACTCGGTATACAATATCTTTTGCTGAGTACCGGTAAAAATACGCTCCAGTAAACCTTAGGTACTCGGCAATCAGGGTTGTATGCCGTGAATCGGCAAAACCTCCGATACTCGGAAAACACGTCTAACAACGCCGTGAAGGCAGCCACTCTTACTGAGTGTTTTTTTTCCTGTCATTCTTATCCCCCGCAAAAATTCGCTCATGCCCTTTTTTTTTCTGAGTGTCTAGGGTTTGATATTGGGCAAACATCCGTTCCATCCTTCCACTTTCTCCCAGGCATAACTTGTTTCCCGTGCAATGTTTGTCGAGTGTACCCTAGAATACACTGACTCGGTAAACATTTCCAGGTTTCATGTTTCTGGCTACTCTTTTCTATTGTTTCTTTCCCATCATCTCTCGACCCTCGTGACCGTATATATAACCTCGCAGCGACATTCGCTCCTCACTCGGTGTAAATAAATGACAAGGTTACCCTTCATCATGGACGGTCCGATCTGCTTGGTACTCCAGCATATGGTTTTGGGAGTACTAGGGTACCGTTAAAAACCTCAAATACGGAGGGGGCTCCCTAGGGGGTTTCATGCTGATTTTCTTAGAAGAATCGAATGGCACCTAGTAGGGAGTTCCTGAGTACGATTGCATTTAATCATGATAGTTTTTCTCCGTTCGCTCGGTGTAGGTGACGTTCCTCAAATACATAGGTAACATGAGGATTCACTTGGTGGTGACATATACGCTTCTTCTTCCGATGAAATCTGCTGGTTTGTATTAAAAATTTAAATTATGATAATATACGCCGCAACATGTACGGACTCTCCAAATGTGTCTAATACTAGATTACTAGTGGCATACCCCCCGGTGTCTCTCGCACGACACACCACTGGTAATTGATAGTTACCGGAGGCGCTATATTAGTGGATTATTTGAGGTTGAAGAAACCGCACCTTCGTGTATCCCGCTCCCATCAAGATGAATGTGATAAAGTGTGTAAGACCTGGCTGCAGGTGCCACCAGGTTCTATTGTAGACTCTCTGGAGCATATGACTCTGTCTATGTTTAATTAAGATCGCAGCACTTGTTCTAAAAAAAAAGTATTCCGTGAGAGAACTGCTACATACGGACGCATTCGTGTCCAATACTTGCACGAGGATGAGGCCAGTCAGTCCGGTGTGGCAATTGCTGAGGCGTCCCGCGGTGCACGTGCAGTGCAGGGCATTGTTGTACACACTTGGTGGTACTTACATGACATGTTCGTGTTCACAGCACATTCGCCTCTGAAATGCCGTACCGATCATCTCGAGCCGGCGATGCTAATTACTTACCCTCATCGTAGCTGATTAGTGGTTACGTAGTAGCATGTGTCGCCGTAGTCTCGTAAATCGGCCAGATACACCCATGCAGTATTGCGTACTAGTAGTACAAGTATTCGAATTCGAGCGTGAAGCGTCGACCCGGCAGAGCAATAAATCCCGACCCGGCGGCAGCTGGGGTTTTATTTATACTAGCAATGAATGGAATGGAATGGAATCGCGCCCGTCCAAGCCCGTCAATCTAACCCGCAGCACGCAGGTGCAGCCGTGCAGGGTACAATTCCCCAATCCCCATCATCAATTCACGCCCTCCCGTCCGTCCGTCCGTCCATCCCTGCCCCCACCAGGCCATGTTTATGACAGGAGTGGTGAGACAGTGGTCACAGGCGCCACTGTGAGCCGCCCGCCCGCCTTAAACATCTCTGTCAGAGAGGCCGTAATTATTCCTTGTCCAAGAGGAAAAAGGCTCCCGCTGCCTTCGTCCTTCCTCCGTCCTCCTCGTGCGATTTATTATTTCCACGGCGGAGCCTGCCTTCAACTGCTAGCGCCAACCATAACCTGGTGGCTGGCATGGCGCCCAGGCAGACGCCACACATGCCTCGACTGGGAGCGGAGCGGCGGATTACTCCTAGTCCTAGCACGCTGGCTATAGCTAGCGCGGCCGCTGCTCGGTCAGTGGGTGTACGGTAGTAGTGGCTCCAGCGGCTCGAGGTACGGACGCACTTGGGCTTGCACATGGAAAGGAAGATCACGGATTGTTTGTCATCGATCCTGGACTGGAGTTTGAAATGTGGCCATTGGCCTGAAGGAAATTATGTTGGTCAGACTATTTGCACACAACTAAACCTGTTGGAGGGAATCGACCTCTTTCCGTTCCGGCCGGGCTTTGTAGTATCAGGCTGTCTCTGTCGCAGGTTCCGCCTGCTTTAAATTTTTCCTCCTGTTCGGACGAGACACGGTGTTCCCACCCACGCACCTGCTCTGCCCGCCCTCTGAAGTCTGAAGGAGAAATTAGAGCCAAAGGCAGCAAAGCAAAACCCTGCACCGCTGCACTGAATTCCCACCTAAAACCCCGGCCTTGTCACCGCTCGTGCATGCATGATCCTGACTCCACCTGTGCTCCCAGTTACCAGATCAAGACCGTTCGTGTTAGTTGCTCGTCCTAATCTTGAAGGGTCATCTCCAGACTATTCATGGCGACTTGGCGACTGTTGGTTCGTTCAGTACTCCTACGTACAGCCAGAGAAAAAGAAGATCCAATCATGATTCGCTCGTCCATGTCCAAGCCCGTAGTTGGCTCTCCTCTCCTCTGCACGAGCAGAGGAGATCCAATCAAATCCGATACGCGACGGACGAATATAGGCACGGCAAAGGCAAAAGCTGCTGTTGTACCCATCAGATTTCATCTCTAAAATAAGTGCGGGCGCGCGCGCACACACGAGATCCTTTTTGATCGCCCGGCCTCCCTCCTTCCCTCCCTCCGTAGGCCGTAGCTGGCCAGCTAGCTAGTGCCGCCGCGGTAAGTGTGCCGAGCTTTTTGGCATCGAAAGCAGGGCCTCTGGCCGTCCGACCCCGGAATTAAATTCTGCTGCGCGGAAAGGCTGCAGGCCCTGCTTTGCTTTGCTTCACTCAAATCACCCGGCCGCTCTGGCATCTGCTGCTTCAGGTTTCTATCCTCCGCAAAGAAAAAGAAAAAGTGAAAAGTATCCGGCGGAGATGCATCGAGCCCGTCGCGGTATCCGGCGGCCGGTCGAACACGGGCCGGCGAGGCCAGGCCACTACGTCGGCGCATGCCACAACGGGATGCCATGGCGGGGCCGCCCGCCGTCAACTGTACTAGTCCGGCTCCCCGGCTCTGGCACGCAGCGGCAGCGGCGCGACGGGTGCGCGCGGCCCTGGCCCCTGTGCACAATGCCGCCCCGCCCGCCCGCACGGTCGTCACATCACACCGCTGTGGTGTTCTGCAGAAAGTTGGATTCGACCGCCCGCGCCCGCAGATGCCCGTCGGCGCAGAACGAAACCACTGTGTTCGTACGAGCACGTACGACGTGCACATGCGTGCGCGCCGAAGAGGGTCCCCTGACGTGTGACATATGCGATGCTGGCTGCCTGCCTGCCTCCCTCGCGCGTCACTTGTCTCTCGATCGTCCGTGCGACGGGACGGGCGTAGGGCGCGTACACTGGGGACGGGAACGTGGCTGTACACGCGCGGCATCACGTCGCTGCAGCTCACCGGGCAGACAGGAGGCCGCGTGCGTGCCAGAGGTTTTAGCACATGACGTGTACTTTTAACTTTTGCCTAAACCCTAAACTTTACTAAATCCGATCAACTTTATATATAAATATATCAAACATATATATTACATCAAATTGCCATACTATAAAACTAAATTTGAATATAGACCTAGTGGTATCAATTTAGTGTCACAAATATTCCTATATTTTTCTATAATGTTATACTCCCTTCGTTTTAAAATATAAGATGTTTTAGGTTTGTAAAGAAAATAAATCTAGACTTATTTTAGTACGTAGGTTCATTCAACTTTGGAATGAATCTACACACTAAAAAAAATCTAGATTCATTTTCTTCACAAACCTAAAACATCTTATATTTTAAAACGAAGGGAGTACTAGTTATTTTTTACTAAGTATGATTTTTTTTGCGGGTATACTAAGTATGACTTTGGACAAGCCTAGTACACTTATTAGCAGAAGGAGAGACTTGTTCGGGCATTTTTTATGAGAATAACAATCTCAGTTATATTCTGCAGAAAACACCGGCTTATAGAACATCTCCAGTCGCGCGTCTCCTAAATTAAGTCACTTTCTTGGGGACGCTGTCGCATATGGAGCACGTCTTTCCTTGCCGCGTGTCTGAAATATCGTCCCAATGATGAGTTTTATTTATTTCACCACTTATAATATTTGAACATGCAAACCATATATATGTTTTACAATAGTTTAAATAAATTCAGTCAATACAAATTAATTCAATCCAAAAATTCAAACAATACAAAATAGTCAAGCCTTGGGCCGTTTGACTATCCTCTAATTCTCCACACATGCTCTACGATATCATTCTGCAGTTGATCATGAGTATCGACGTCACGAATTTCTCCATGCACAGCGAGAAAATCAACAAATTTTGCAAACACTTGGTGACAAACGAGGAAGAAATCTTAGGGTTTAGGGTGTGGGTCTTAGACTTCTCGTAGTACAAGGTGTTAGGGTATGTACAATGGTAGAGAACACATGCCTTTTCTTAGTTTTCTACTTCCTCCCTTTCAAAATAAAGATATTTTAGGTTTACAAAGAGAATGTATTTAGACTTGTTTTAGTGTGTAGATTCACTTTAAACATGTGTGAACCTATATATACTAAAAGTAGTCTAGATATATTTGCTTCATAAACCTAAAGCATCTTATATTTTGAAACAGGGGGAGTATATCATTTAGAGAAGACAATATATATCAACTGTACAATGCATTATCTCTTAGTGTCATTTCTACCTATTAATGAGAATTGACTGTTTTTAGTAAAAAGATGATTTTATAAAAGAAGACAACCTTATTTTTAAGAGATTATCACTTTGCTAAGAAAAAACAACCTTAGGTTTCTTAATCTCTCCTCGATATAATCAAATATCTAATATGGTAGTCATAAAAAAGTGACGTTACCGCATTGCACGTGACTTTAGAGGGATGACTGGCCGATCAATACCAGAAAGAAGTCTTAACTAGACTCCGAGATTTGTGTGACAGAGAAGAAGATGACCGCATTTGTGCCGTGGTGGGCCGCTGCCCACGATGTTGCATGCGGCCCCTCATTCGGTGGGGCGGAGGATCGTATTACGCACCACCTTCTTGATTCGGAAAAAAATCTATTCTAAACCTTGAACTTGTAAAGGTTTGACGATTTGAACCCTAAAATTAAAATCCTGGTCGTTCGCACCATGAAGTATCTAATCCCGGTCTAAAACGAACCATGCAGCCGTTTGGTGCACAGGAAAAACAACGTTCCCGGCCGGGATTATTAGCAGCTCTCACTGACATGTGGACCCAACTTGTAAAAACTTTCTTCCCCAATTTCCCTTCTCTCCTCTCTGTCCGACCCGATCAATCCTTGCATCTCGCGTGTGCACCGCAGCAGACCGAGTACGACGATGACCTCTCGCAGAGGTTGTGAGCTCGAGGCTCGCGGTTCTTGATCCCCAGGCTCGCGTTGTCTTCCCGATCGACTTCTTGCTCACGGTGGCCAGTATCCGGCTACCCGTGGGGCTGTTCGTCGGTGCGCCTTCAGAAATCCCGTCCCCGATGGCAGCCCAGAGGAGAACTGTCGCGGCCACGACTCTATGACACACACTAGCTAGCTAGCTCTCTATGAAGTATATTGAAATTAATTAAATATCGGGTGCGTGAATATGCTAATGCTTGGTGACAGATTTAATCGACCACGGGCAACCTTTGCTGGCTTGATCCCCTGTGTGGATGCTAGCTAGCACCTGTTTGCGCGCGAGAGAGGCAGCTTCACGCGCGAGACAGGGAAGGCAACGCGTCTGCCCCTGCGCGTCTTCGCCGTGTACCCTTCCCGATCTGATGTGATGTGATTGTCATATTGGGGATTCGGATGCTTTCGTGGACGGAAAGTAAGAAGAGAATGGGAGAGACAGAAGAGAAGCGTGTTTCATCTTCCATTCATTTTCAGCATAGTGGTTCAGAGTTCATTACACATATTTATAGGCCCACACTCCACATCAGCCCACCCGTTTACTATGTCAACCGGCCCGTCGCTATGGTGTGCTGCCAGTCGTGACAACACCCCCCGGAGAAACACTCGCTTGTCCCCAAGTGAGGACCACAGGAAACTTCACCTTCAGAGTGTCCCAGTCTTCCCAGGTAGTAGCATCGTCAGGAAGAGAGCTCCATTTAATCTTCACCTGAGTGATCGCCGCGCCTCTTTTCTTCACCAAGCGACGGTCCACAATCTTCTCTGGTATTGGGTCATCAACATCCAGGACAGGTAACTCAGACAGATCGTCAAAGACAAGAGTGTAATCTGGGCGATGCTCTTTGAGTTGAGAGACATGGAACACGTTGTGTATCTGGCTCTCTGCTGGCAGCTGTAACCTGTAGGCCACCTTGCCCACCCGTTCCAGAATCTCAAAAGGTCCGAAGAACTTAAATGCTATCTTGGGAAAAGGTCGACTAGCAACTGTGCGCTGAACGTAGGGTTGCAATTTCAGTAGTACCTTGTCTCCCACCTGAAATTCCTTCTCAGTACGATTCATGTCTGCTTTTTACTTCATGCGATTCTGTGTAGCAGCCAGATTCGTCTTCAGACAGTCCCAGAGTGCCTCCCGATTTGCAAGTAGAGCAGAAAGAGAGGAAGTTGTGTCTGCTTCCACTGAAGGCATAGCCCCCGAATTGGGTGCATGTCCATACAGAGCTTTGAAAGGTTTCATACCTGTAGCACTGTGAACTGATGAATTATACCACAACTCGGCCAATGCTAGCCACTTCTTTCATTCTTTAGGATTCTCTTGCACACTGCATCGCAGATACATTTCTAAACTCTGATTCACTCTTTCAGTCTGGCCGTCCGTTTGAGGATGATATGCTGTAGTAAATTTGAGTTTAACAGCTAGCTTGGCAAACAGTTGGCGCCAAAAATTGCTTGTGAAAATGGCACCCCGATCAGAGACAATTGAACGTGGTGTTGGAATTATGCCCTAGAGGCAATAATAAAGATGTTATTATTATAATTCTTGTTCATGATAAAGTTTATATTCCATGCTAGAATTGTATTAAGCAGAAACATTAATACTTGTGTGGTTTGTAAACAACACCGTGTCCCTAGTACGCCTCTATGGACTAGCTCATTGATTAATGATGGTTAAGGTTTCCTAACCATAGACATGAGTTGTCAATTAATAATGAGATCATATCATTGGGAGAATGATATGATGGACAGACCCAAACTAAGCAAAGCAATTAGATCGTGTCATCGTGTTCGTCTTTGCGAAGCTTTTCTTATGTCAAATATTGTATTCCTTAAACCATGAGATAATACAACTCCCTGGTATCGTAAGAAAGCTTTGAGGTCATCAAACGTTATCCTATGAGAGGGTGATCATAAAGGTGTCTCTCAGGTGATCGGAAAGTGCTTGTTGGGTTGTATGTATCGAGATGGGATTTGTCCCTCCCAAGTCGGAGAGATATACTTCAGGCCCACTCGGTAATCGATATCAACACCGCTTGCAAGCATGTGGTTAAGGAGTTAATCACAAAGTGATATCGGATTACGGAACGAGTAAAGTACTTGCTGTGAACGAGATTGAACTAGGTATGACGGTACTGACGATCGAATCTCGGGCAAGTAAAATATCGCGAGACGAAGGAAATATATATATGGGATTGATTGAATCCTGGCATCGTGGTTCATCCGATATGATCATCGATGAATGTGTGGGAGTCAATATGGGTTTCCAGACCCCGCTGTTGATTATTGATAGAAGATCATGTCCGCATATTCTCGAACCCACAGGGTCACACACTTAACGTGTCTCGACGCTAGGATAGATTGGATAATTGGTTTATGAGTTTTTTGTTCGGAGTCTCGGATGGGATCCGGGACATCACGAGAGGTTCCGGAATGGTCCGGAGAATAAGATTCATATAAGGCAGTGCAGTTTTTGGAGTTCGGAATTGTTCCGGGTTAATCGGTATTGTACCAGAAGCTTCAAGAACCTTCCGGAAGGGGACCAACGTGGCCCCACCTTCCGGGAGGGGGCATGGGACTATGAGGGAGTGCCCTGGCCGCTTTGGGACAGGGGCACAAGGCCCCATAGGGCCCAACCGGCCAGCTAGGGTAAAACCCTAGATAGACCTTCTAGAAGGGGGGGTTTCCTTGCCCCCCACTCCTCCTCCTTTGGCCGCCGGCCTAGGGCTTGGGGGAGGGGTTAGGGCTGCGCCCACCCCTCTATATATAGAGGGCTGGGGGAGCACCACCCCCCCCCCCACACACACACCTTCCCCTCCAACCCTAGCCACCCTGGTGCCCTCCTCTCTCCCTCCCGACTGCTTGTAGGCGAAGCCCTGCTGCAGAAATTCTCCACCAATTGCACCGCGCCGTCGCGTTGTAGATCCAACCCATCTCTCCACCATACTTGCTGGACCAAGGAAGGAGGATACGTCGAGGTGCCGCACGTGTGCATCTCACGGAGGCATCGCCACTTGTGGTGCTAGATCGGATCGGATCGCGAGGAGAAGCGAGTACGACTACATCACCCACGTTCCGACGAACGTTCCGCTGTGCGAATCTTCAAGGGTATGAAGATCTAATCCAATCTCTCTCGTTGTTTGCATCTCCTAGATTAGATCTTGGCTTCCCTCTGTTCGTATCCGTAGAAAATTTTGATTTACTATGCCGCGAAACCCTTCAGTGGTATCAGAGCTAGATCTATGCGTAGATGTGTTTCACGAGTAGAACACAACATGGTTGTTGCGGGTGTTGATGTTTTCTGTTGCAAGCCTCTTGTTTGTGTTCTTCTTATGACGCGGGATAGTGAGATTGAAGCGGTCCAGGCCAACCTTACGCGACGTCCTTCGCGAGACCGGCTCCGCACTTGACGTGTGGCTTGTTCCACACATGCGGCTAGTGGATGTCAGTTTCTCTCACTATAGTTGTCATGGGATCTACACCGGAGTTTGGCAACCATAATATCACCGTTGTGGCTTTCCGTAGGTAAGAATCGTTCTTAGCATCTACTCCCATAAGCCACGTAAAACATGCAACAACAAAGTAGAGGCGTCTAACTTGTTTTTGCAGGGAGTGTTTTCTGTGATATGGTATGGCCCAAGATGTGATGTGTATAATGTATGCGATGATCATGTTTTGTAACGTTTCACGACTTGCATGTCGATGAGTACACAACCGGCAGGAGCCATATGGTTGTCTTTATAATTGTGTATGACCTGTGTGTCAACTTCTTATACGCCATGTAATAGTTTCACTTTATCGCTAAGTAGTTAGCAATAGTTGTAGTTGCTATTCGTGGTGGAGGCAATCATGGTGGAGTGATGGAGATCATGCCGGCACGCACAAGATGGAGATCATTGCGCGAAGATTGGCTATACCATGTCACATAAAGTTATATGCATGTGATGTTTATCCTTTTATGTATCTTATTATGCTTAGATCGCGACGGTAGCATTATAAGATGATTCCTCACTTAAAGATCAAGATAAAACTGTGTTCTCCCCATGTATGCACCGTTGCGAAAGTTCGTCGTGTCCAAGCATCACGTGATGATCGGGTCTATAGACTCTACGCTCACATACAATAGGTGCAAGCCAGTTTTGCACACGCGGAAATACTTGGGTCTAACTTGACGAGCCTAGCATGTACAGACATGGCCTCGGAACACATGAACCGAAAGGTTAAGCATGAGTCATATGAATGATATGATCGACACTTTGTTGTCCACCATTGATACCACATCTCTTCTCGTGAAGATCGGATTAGGTGTGGTGAATTTGGATCGTGTTCACTAAACAACTTGAGGGATGTTGAATTTAGTGGGAGTTCATCTAGTAATTTGATTAAAATTTGAACTAGTTATCATGAACATAGTCTAATTTGTACTTGCAAATATTGTAGATCACATGGCTAAGTCCAACTTCAACTTCAACGTTTTTGCTGAGAAAGAAAAGCTTAGAAACAATGGGTCTAACTTCACCAATTGGTTCCGCAATCTAAGAATCATTCTCTCTGGCGGTCAAAAGGACTATGTCCTTGAGAAAGCGTTAGGTAACCCCCCTGCTGCAACTGTGTCGGCTGATGAGAAAGCTATCTATCAGTCGCGCAAAGATGATTATGGTGTGATTAAGAGCACCATGTTGTTTGCTATGGAATCGGACCTTCAAAATCATTTTGAAGACTATCCCGGGCCCTTTGAGATTCTTGAGGAGCTAAAAACTATGTTTCAGACTCAGGCCCGTTCTGAGAGATATGAGATCTCTGAGAGATTCTTTAACTGCAAGATGGAGGAAGGGAGTTCCGTTAGTGAGCACGCCATAAAGATGTCGGGCTACACTCAACGCCTTGAGCAACTGAACTGCAAGATTCCAGAGGAGCTCAAGATTGACAGGGTTCTGCAATCACTCCCTCCCAGCTACAAAAGTTTTGTAGTGACTTATAATCAGATTGGTTCCACTAATACGATCACCGAGCTCTTCGCAAAGCTGAAGGCTGCGGAGGTGGACATCAAAAAGGATAATCATGTGTTGATGGTCAACAAGCCCTCCTTTAAGAAAGGTAAGGGTGCAAAGAAGCCCTTCAAGAAAGGCGGCGGCAAGCGCGTTGCCCCTGCTGAGAAGAAGCTTAGGTCTGGTCCTAAGCCGGACACTGAGTGCTTCTATTGCAAGGACAAGGGTCACTGGAAGCGCAACTGTCCGAAGTACTTAGCGGACAAGAAGGCTGGCACCATCAAAGGTATTTTTGATATACATGTTATTGATGTTTTCGTTACTAGCCCTCGTTGTAGTGCCTGGGTATTTGATACTGGTTCAGTTGCTAATATTTGTAACTCGAAACAGGAGCTACGGAATAGACGGCGGCTTGCGAGGGATGAGGTGACGATGCGCGTTGGCAACGGATCAAGAGTTGATGTGATGGCCGTCGGCACGCTCTCCTTAGTTTTACCTTCGGTATTAGTTTTAAACCTTAATAAATGTTATTATGTGCCTGCGTTGAGCATGAACATTATTTCTGGATCGTGTTTATTGCAAGACGGTTATTCATTTAAATCGGAGAATAATGGTTGTTCTATTTATATGAGTAACATCTTTTATGGTCATGCACCTATTGTGAATGGTTTATTTCTTCTAAATATCGAAAGGGATGAAACACACATCCATAACATTGAGGCTAAGAGATGCAAGGTAGATAGTGATAATACTACTTATTTGTGGCACTGTCGTCTAGGTCATATTGGTGTAAAGCGCGTGAAAAAACTCCATTCTGATGGACTTTTGGAGTCTCTTGATTTTGAATCATTTGACACATGCGAACCATGCCTCATGGGCAAGATGATCAAACCCCGTTCTCTGGTATGATGGAGCGAGCAACGGACTTGTTGGAAATCATACATACCGATGTATGCGGACCGATGAGTGTTTCGACGCGCGGTGGATATCGCTATTTTCTCACTTTTACCGATGACTTAAGTAGATATGGGTATATCTATTTAATGAAACATAAATCTGAAACATTTGAAAAGTTCAAGGAATTTCAGAATGAGGTGGAGAACCATCGTAACAGAAAGATTAAGTTTCTACGATCCGATCATGGGGGCGAATATTTGAGTTATGATTTTCTCACGCATCTTAAAGCAAGCGGAATTGTTTCGCAACTCACGCCACCCGGAACACCACAGTGCAATGGTGTGTCTGAACGCCGGAACCGAACCCTATTAGATATGGTCCGATCAATGATGTCTCTTACTGATTTGCCGTTATCATTTTGGGGTTATGCATTAGAAACCGCTGCATTCACTTTAAATAGGGCTCCATCTAAATCCGTTGAGACGACACCGTATGAACTGTGGTTTGGTGCTAAACCTAAGTTGTCGTTTCTTAAAGTTTGGGGATGCGAAGCTTACGTCAAGAAGTTGATGCCAGACAAGCTCGAACCCAAAGCGGAGAAATGCGTCTTCATAGGATACCCTAAGGAAACTATTGGGTATACCTTCTATCACAGAACCGAAGGCAAAGTGTTTGTCGCAAAGAACGGTTCCTTTCTTGAGAAGGAGTTTCTCTCGAAAGAAGTGAGTGGGAGGAAAGTAGAGCTAGACGAGGTTGTTGAACCTTCTCTTGAATTGGAGCGTAGCGCAACACCTGAAATTGTTCCAGTGCCGCCTGCACCAATAATAGAGGAAGCTAATGATAAGGATCATGAAGCTTCAGACGATGCTACTACTGAACATCGCAGGTCGAAAAGGTCGCGTGCCCCTCCTGAGTGGTACGGCAACCATGTCTTAACTGTCTTGTTAGTAGAAGACAGTGAACCTACGAACTATGAGGAAGCGATGATGAGCCCAGACTCTGAGAAATGGCTAGAGGCCATGAAATCCGAATTGGGATCCATGAGCGAAAACCAAGTATGGACTTTGGTGGACCCTCCTAGCGATCGAAAGGCCGTTGAGTGCAAATGGATTTTCAAGAAGAAAACGGACGCGGATGGTAATGTTACCGTCTATAAAGCACGGCTTGTCGCGAAAGGTTTTCGACAAGTTCAAGGTGTTGACTACGATGAGACTTTCTCTCCCGTAGCGATGTTTAAGTCCATTCGGATTTTATTAGCAATTGCTGCGTTTCATGATTATGAAATATGGCAGATGGATGTCAAGACTGCGTTCCTCAATGGCAACATTGATGAAGAGTTGTATATGATGCAACCCGAAGGTTTTGTCGATCCTAAGGATGCTGATAAAGTATGCAAACTTCAGCGTTCCATTTATGGACTGAAGCAAGCATCTCGGAGTTGGAACCTTCGTTTTGATCAAGTGATCAAGAGCTTTGGATTTGTTCCAAATTGCTACGAAGCTTGTATCTACAAGAAAGTGAGTGGGAGCTCGGTGACATTTCTGGTACTATATGTGGATGACATATTAATTATTGGAAATGACATTAACATGCTTAACGATGTGAAGAGTTATTTGAACAAGTGTTTTTCAATGAAAGACCTAGGTGAAGCTGCTTACATATTGGGCATCAAAATCTATAAAGATAGACAAAGACGCCTGATAGCTTTAAGCCAGAGTACATACCTAGACAAAGTTCTGAAAAGATTCAGAATGGATAAGGCAAAGAAAGGTTCGGTGCCTATGTTGTCAGGTAAGATATTGAGCAAGGCTCAGTGTCCAGCTACGGTAAATGATAGGGAAGCTATGAGCAAAGTGCCTTATGCCTCGGCCATAGGTTCTATCATGTATGCCATGCTGTGTACTAGACCGGATGTGTCCAATGCTCTTAGTTTGACGAGCAGGTATCAAAGTGATCCAGGAGTGGAACACTGGACAGCCGTGAAGAACATCCTAAAGTACCTAAATAGGACTAAAAAAATGTTCTTAGTCTATGGGGGTGATGAACAGCTCGTCGTAAAATGTTACGTCGACGCTAGTTTCGACACCGACAAGGATGATTCTAAATCTCAAACAGGATACGTTTATATTTTGAATAGAGGAGCTGTGAGCTGGAGAAGCTGCAAGCAAAGCGTGATCGCGGGATCTACAGTAGAAGCGGAATACATGGCTGCTGCAGAAGCGTCAAGTGATGGAGTTTGGATGAGGAACTTCATCACTGAGCTTGGCGTGGTTCCAAGTGCATTGGACCCACTGGAGATATTGTGTGACAACACTGGCGCCATAGCACTTGCTAAGGAACCAAGATATCATCCAAAGACCAAGCATATCAACCGCAAGTTTCATATAATCCAAGATTATATAGCAGATGGAGATCTGAAGATTAGCAAAGTACATACAGATCTGAATGTCGCAGATCCATTGACTAAACCTCTTCCACGTGTAAAACATGATCAGCACCTCAGTGCCATGGGTGTGAGATTGTTGCAAAATGTAAACTAGATTATTGACTCTAGTGCAAGTGGGAGACTGTTGGAATTATGCCCTAGAGGCAATAATAAAGATGTTATTATTATAATTCTTGTTCATGATAATGTTTATATTCCATGCTAGAATTGTATTAAGCGGAAACATTAATACTTGTGTGGTTTGTAAACAACACCGTGTCCCTAGTACGCCTCTATGGACTAGCTCATTGATTAATGATGGTTAAGGTTTCCTAACCATAGACATGAGTTGTCAATTAATAATGAGATCATATCATTGGGAGAATGATATGATGGACAGACCCAAACTAAGCGAAGCAATTATATCGTGTCATCGTGTTCGTCTTTGCGAAGCTTTTCTTATGTCAAATATTGTATTCCTTAAACCATGAGATAATACAACTCCCTGGTATCGGAAGAAAGCTTTGAGGTCATCAAACGTCATCCTATGAGAGGGTGATCATAAAGGTGTCTCTCAGGTGATCGGAAAGTGCTTGTTCTGTTGTATGTATCGAGATGAGATTTGTCCCTCCTAAGTCGGAGAGATATACTTCGAGCCCACTCGGTAATCGATATCAACACCGCTTGCACGCATGTGGTTAAGGAGTTAATCACAAAGTGATATCGGATTACGGAACGAGTAAAGTACTTGCTGTGGACGAGATTGAACTAGGTATGACGGTACCGACGATCGAATCTCGGGCAAGTAAAATATCGCGAGACGAAGGGAATATATATATGGGATTGATTGAATCCTGGAATCGTGCTTCATCCGATATGATCATCGATGAATGTGTGGGAGTCAATATGGGTTTCCAGACCCCGCTGTTGATTATTGATAGAAGATCATGTTCGCATATTCTCGAACCCGTAGGGTCACACACTTAAAATGTCTCGACGCTAGGATAGATTGGATAATTGGTTTATGAGTTTTTTGTTCGGAGTCTCGTATGGGATCCGGGACATCACGAGAGGTTCCAGCATGGTCCGGAGAATAAGATTCATATAAGGCAGTGCAGTTTTTGGAGTTCGGAATTGTTCCGGGTTAATCGGTATTGTATCGGAAGCTTCTAGAACCTTCCGGAAGGGGACCAACGTGGCCCCACCTTCCGGGAGGGGGCATGGGCCTATGAGGGAGTGCCCTGGACGCTTTGGGATAGGGGCACAAGGCCCCATAGGGCCCAACCGGCCAGCTAGGGTAAAACCCTAGATAGACCTTCTAGAAGGGGGGGTTTCCTTACCCCCACTCCTCCTCCTTTGGCCGCCGGCCTAGGGCTTGGGGGAGGGGTTAGGGCTGCGCCCACCCCTCTATATATAGAGGGCTGGGGGAGCACCACCCCCCCACACCTTCCCCTCCAACCCTAGCCGCCCTGCTGCCCTCCTCTCTCCCTCCCGACTGCTTGTAGGCGAAGCCCTGCTGCAGAAATTCTCCACCAATTGCACCGCGCCGTCGCGTTGTAGATCCAACCCATCTCTCCACCATACTTGCTGGACCAAGGAAGGAGGAGACGTCGAGGTGCCGCACGTGTGCATCTCACGGAGGCATCGCCACTTGTGGTGCTAGATCGGATCGGATCGCGAGGAGGAGAAGCGAGTACGACTACATCACCCACGTTCCGACGAACGTTCCGCTGTGCAAATCTTCAAGGGTATGAAGATCTAATCCAATCTCTCTCGTTGTTTGCATCTCCTAGATTAGATCTTGGCTTCCCTCTGTTCACATCCGTAGAAAATTTTGATTTACTATGCCGCGAAACCCTTCACGTGGCATGCCATGTAACTTAACCACCGAATCCACAAAAACCCGAGCAACGTGAGGCGCTGAGAAAGGATGTTTAAGTGGCAGAAAATGAGCAAACTTGGTAAAACGGTCCACCACAACCAGAATTGCATTTGCTCCTTCCGATAAGGGTAGCCCTTCAACGAAGTCCATCGTAATGTCCTGCCACACTCCTTCAGGTATGGGCAACGGCTGTAACAAACCCAAAGGATGCTTGTTTGAGTGTTTCGCTTGCTGACAGACACTGCATTGTTGCACAAATTCAGAAACAACAGTCTTCATGCCAGTCCACACAAAGAGCCGCTTGAGACGCTTGTAAGTGGCCTCGATGCCTGAATGGCCACCAACGGCACTTGCATGAAAAGTTGCAATCAACTTGGTATGTAAGGCTGAATTCGCGCCCAGCCATATACGACCTTTGAAACGAATCAGGCCCTCTTGCAACTGATACCCCTGCTCATCACAGTCAACCACTGCTAATTCTGTAAGGCGCTGCTGTGCCTCTGTATCAGTAACATATGAGTTGACGATTTCTTGCATCCAAGCTGGCTGAACTGCTGAGCAACCTTGGAGAGCAAACAGATGTCCCACACGTGACAGCGAGTCGGCAGCGTGATTTTCAGTCCCTTTACGATAAATGATCCTGAACAGCAGTCCCATCAAACGAGCCATCGCTTTGCGCTGTAGGGGAGATTGGAGGGTCTGATCCTCTAGATAACACAAACTGTGGTGGTCTGTGCGAATGTCAAATTCGCTGCGCTCCAGATAGGAACGCCATCGTTCAACCGCCATCAAGAGAGCAAGAAATTCTTTCTCGTAAATAGACAACTGTCTGTGCGCCTGCCCCAAAGGTTTGCTCATAAAAGCTAAAGGATGATCGTCTTGCATCAGCACCGCGCCAATCCCAGAGTCACAGGCGTCAGTTTCTACCACAAATCGCCTGTTAAAATCAGGCAATTGAAGAACTGGGGTTGAAACCATTGTTGTCTTCAGAGCTTGAAAAGCTTGGGTTGCCTGGTCTGTCCAACATAATGCTTTCTTCTTCAGCAAGAGAGTCAAAGGTCGTGTAATAACAACATAGTTTCTGACAAATTTTCTGTAGTAACCGGTGAGGCCCAGAAAACCCCTCAGTTCCGTAACAGTTGTTGGTAATGGCCATTGCACCATAGCTTCAGTCTTGTTTGGATCAGTAGCCACCCCAGCAGCTGAAATAATATGACCCAAGTACTCTAGACTCGAACAAGCAAACGAACATTTACTATATTTAACAAACAACTGATGTTGGCGCAGCAACTGCAACACTTCAGTCAGATGCTGAATATGTTGATCGAGTGTCGGGCTGTAGACCAGAATATCGTCCATGAATACCAGGACAGATCGACGAAGACACGGGCTCAGCACTTGATTCATCACACATTGAAAGGTTGCTGGAGCATTACAGAGCCCAAAGGGCACTACTCTGAACTGACAATGTCCTTGATGTGTTTTAAAAGCTGTCTTATGCTCATCTGCCGGCAACATGCGAATCTGGTGGTAACCAGCCCGTAAATCCAGTTTGGAAAATATGGTGGCTCCTGCAAGTTCATCCATCAGTTCGTCTATCACTGGCATAGGGAACACATTCTTGATTGTTAGTTCATTCAGACGTCTGTAATCAATACAAAACCGCCAACTGCCATCTTTCTTTTGGATCAGTAGTACAGGTGATGCAAATGGTGACATGCTTGGCACAATTGTTCCGGCTGCAAGCATCTGCTTCACCTGAGCTTCAATCTCGTCCTTGTGTGCAGGAGAGTAGCGACATGGCCGAGCGTTGAATGGTGTAGCATCAGCTTTCAAGGGAATAGCATGATCATATTCCCTTGCAGGAGGGAGTTGAACAGGAACTGCAAACACATCCTGAAACTTATCAAGCACAGATTGTACTGCAGGTGGAACAGGAACTTGATCTTGATCTGTTGCTGGTGTAAGTACTGCCATTGCCCACACTTCATTTCCCTTATGCCATTTAAGCAGTTGCTCCACTGGTAATTCTTGAATGGAATTTGTTGCGGGTGCTAAAACCCCTTTCAGAGTAATGATGGAATTGTTGTGTGCAAACGACAGAGAATGATGTTTCCAATCAGTAACCATGGGGCTATGGGATTCCAACCAATCCATGCCCAAAATTGCGTCATAAGCTCCCAACTCTAGGATTCGCATATCAGTTGTGAAAGTCTGCCCCTGACACCACCAAGATAGAGCTGGTGCCAGTTTGGTACAGTTCATGAAAGAACCATCCGCTATCTTGACTGGAATGGGGACAGTATCCTGCACTAGACACTGAATTCTGTCCACCACGTGGGCATTGAGAAAACTGCCGCTGCTGCCAGAGTCCACTAGTATGAGTAAAACCTGATTTCCAATCATAGCTCGTAATCTAAGAGTTTTGGCTCCCTCTGTTCCTGCCATGGCATGAATGGACAGACTCAGTTGTTCAGCTTGAGCAAGATCGTTTTGTTCTATCATATTTAACACTTCATCAGATAGCAATTCCGGACACTCAACAGTTTCGGCAGCATGAACTTTCAGTGTAGTTTTCTTCCCACACTGATGAGTAGGGTCAAACTTGTCTCCACACTTAAAATAGAGCCCATTTGCTCGACGGAAATCTCGTAACTGCTTGTCTTTCCAGAGATCCCCACTGCCCAATTTTACTGTAGGCTTGGCCCAATCAGTTTTCGCGACAACTGGTCCAGATTTGTTGTAGGCGTTAGCGCGAGGAGCCCACGGTTTGGCACTGGCCAGCACTTCCTGTTGTACCACTGCCAGTAAGATTGCACGCTCAACTGAACTAGGCACTTGAACCTCGACCGCAGCTCTAATATCTGTCTTCAGTACTTTGATGAAATGGGAGACAAAGAATTATTCACCGTAGTGTGGGTTTTGCATTGATATCAGATAAGACAACCTCTCAAACTCAACCTGATACTCCTCCACTGTACCACGCTGCTTGAGAGCCAGAAACTGCTTCAGAAATTTCCTGTGATCATCACTGCCGAATTTCTCTTCGACTGCAGTCATCAAAGCCGGCCAGGAACTGATGTCATGCCTCAACCTATACGCTTTCAGCCACAGAGCAGCATTGCCCTCCATATGCAAGGTTGCAGACACGAGCCACAATGAAGGATGAACATTGAACAAACGGAAATAATCTAAGCACTTATCCTTCCAGATGCGAGGCTGATCACCATCAAACCGAGGAAACGACATCTTCAGATTATGCTTCGGAGGTAATTCCGAAATACCCGAGTTTCTACCGCCACCAGCGCCACCCAGGCCACCGCCAGCCCCAGATCCCCCCCACACACCGCCTCCTGGACCACCAATACGACCGCCCCCAACGCCTCCAAGCACACCCTCACTTGTACCCCCGCCGCCGCCCAATTGCCCAGCCGCGCGCGGAGACAGAACAGCATCACCATTACCTCTTGGAGCGTGATTCGACGCCGAGGCCCCTGGCGCATCGCCAATCCACGAAGCGCGAACTGACTGAAGCGAGCTCTTGCCAGCTGGTTCGAGGACCTCTGGATCAGGATCATCTTCCGCCGGTGAAAGCGAACGCGAATGATGCCGATCCAATCGCTCCACCGTGGCCACCAACTTGTCGTTGAGATTTCGCCCCAGCAGCGACCGCCTCCGAAATCAACGCGAGCTGCGCGACCAGGCTCTGCTGCGTGGTGTCCATAACCGCGACCCGGCTGTGGAGCAGATCGACCGCCTGTCGACACTCGTGAGGGCGTCTGCTGACGCCGCAACCGCTTCACCCATCGCCGTCAGGACGAGTTGGGTCTGCGGTGATGGCTTGGAAGGAGCCGTGGTGAAACTCCTCGCGAACTGGTGCCAACCGATCCGCCGAAGCCTCTCAGAATTTTACAGCCACACAACACCGTGAATTGGGAGATCGCCGCCCCGCTCACCGCCGTGGAGATGAGGATTTTACCGGAAGAGCGGCCAGGAGACAGCCTCCCGAACCTGTCGCCACCGTGAAGCGCGCCCACAGACCGTAGAATCTGATACCAAGTGTACCCTCCCCGATCTGATGTGATTGTTAGATTGGGGATTTGGATGCTTTCGTGGACGGAAAGTAAGAAGAGAATGGGAGAGACAGAGGAGAAGCGTGTTTCACTTTCCATTCATTTTCAGCATAGTCGTTCAGAGTTCATTACACATATTTATAGGCCCACACTCCACATCAGCCCACCCGTTTACTATGTCAACCGGCCCGTTGTTTACCACGTCACGCTATGGTGCGCTGCCGGTCGTGACACGCCGGCGGCCGCCATCTCGCCTCGGCAGGACCGCACGTGTCCCCGTCGTCCCTGCTTCTTCACGCGCTCCGGCCAGTTGGCCGTCTACAAACTGCTGCCACAGTCCACATCACTGGTCGCATCGAGGAGGCCGCACGACACGAGTGAGCAGCACTAGTCTGCTTCAGATTTTAGGGACCAACATATTGGAATAGATAATTATTTAGGGATTTTTTTGTAAAATTTTGCCTACATGACGCCAGTCAATTTGGTCAAATAGCTGCAGGGTTTATTTTAGACCGCAATTAAATACTTCAGTATGCGAACGACCAGGATTTCGACTTTAGGATTTAAATCGTCGAACCTCTACAAGTTCAATGTTTAGAATAGACTTTTTTCTTCTTGATCCGACAAAACGCCTATTGTAAATGGGCCACCACCGCGAGTCAATTCCTGTCTCGCCCGTCCATGCTTCGTCCTTCCGTTGCTGGTTGGCCCAGTAACTAAAGCGCTCGGCGAGGGCGAGGCAATGATATCGGAGATAAGGCCAGGGCCAACGCGGCCCACTTCGACTCGTACCCCCTCCCTGCAATGCCGACCATGGCGACGTCCGACCCCGCCGCGCGGCCGCTGGCGGCGAAGCCTGCCTCGGCCGCCGCGCCGCTCGCCGCCTTCGCGTCCCTCCTCGCCGCGCGCCGATTCGGCGCGGCGAAGTCTATGCTCCCGTCCCTCCTCACGCCCAGCCTCCTCACCGTGCCCTTCGCCGACCTCGCGGCCGCTTCCCTCCCGCGCGCCGCACCGCACCACGCCGTCGTGGCGTTCCACGACATGCTCTTCCGCGCCTACGCCGACGTTGGGGCGCCCGACCGCGCGGCCGAGGCGCTCGACCTCACCGTCTCCCGGCTCGGCCGCCTCGACCCGCGCTCCCTCACCTCCTCGCTCATCTCGCTCCGCCGGGCCGGCCACCTCCTCGCCGCAGCAGAAATCCTTAACAAGGCGCTGGCTTCGTATCCCGACTCCGTCACGCCTCTCTCGGCGTCCGTCGTCGTCGACGGCTTCTGCAAGTCCGGCCGCATGGACGATGCCCGCAGGCTGCTCGACGAAATACCGAGGCGCGGCATGAAGCTGAACGCCTGCTGCTATAACCCGCTGCTCGATACCTACACGCGCCAGAAGAATGATGGACGGGTCGCCGAGGTCCTCAAGGAGATGGAGAATGCTGGTGTGGAGCCGACGGTTGGGACATACACGATCCTTGTGGATGGTTTGTCGACAGCCGGCAATATCAGCAAGGTTGAATCTGTTTTTGATGAGATGAAGAGGAAGAATGTTGCAGGCGATGTCTACTTCTATAGCACGGTCATCAATGCATACGGTCGGGCTGGAAATGTGCGGAGGGCGTCTGAGGTGTTTGATGAATGCATTGCCAATGGCATCGAGCCGAATGAGCGGACGTATGGGGCATTGATCAATGGGTTCTGCAAGATTGGGCAGATGGAGGCTGCAGAGATGTTGATGACAGAAATGCAGTTGCGAGGAATAGGCAATAACCAAATTATTTTCAACACGATGATTGATGGGTATTGTCGCAATCGCATGGTGGACAAGGCCCTTGGAATAAAGGTGGTTATGGAGAAGACGGGCATTCAGTTGGATGTCTATACATACAACACTCTCGCATGCGGGCTTTGTAGGATGAATAGAATGGAAGAGGCCAAGCAGCTACTGCATATCATGGCAGAGAACGGAGTCGCACCAAACTATGTCAGCTACACTACGTTGATCAGCATCCATTCCAAGGAGGGTGACATGGTAGAGGCAAGAAGGCTGTTCCGAGATATGGAAGGGAAGGGGTCAAGACCAAGTGCCGTAACCTATAATGTCATGATTGATGGGTACATCAAGAATGGGAGCATCCGTGAAGCCGAGCGGTTCAAAAAGGAGATGGAGAAGAAAGGACTTGTCCCAGATGTATACACTTATGCAGCACTAGTTCATGGGCACTGTGTCAATGGGAAGGTAGATGTGGCACTGAAGCTATTCGAAAAGATGAAGCATAGTGGAACAAAACCTAACCTTGTGGCATACACAGCTCTCATATCTGGTTTAGCGAAGGAAGGGAGATCAGAGGAGGCCTTCCAGTTGTATGAAAGTATGTTGAGAGCTGGATTGACTCCAGATGATACTCTATACTCTATGCTTGTTGGGAGCCTTCATACAGATAAAAGAAAAGATGAATTCCCATGAAAAATGTAAGGCTTGTCAGGCTGTATTATTGTTGACAAATGATATCGTAAGGGAATTGACCAAATCCTCCCCTCATGTGCATGACTTGAACACCAACACTAGCTGCGCTGTAACCATGTCCAAGGATTACGTGCTATGGGAATTTGGTGTCGCTACCAGGTCGAGGCATGACTGCTGAAAGGCTGGCACCAACACTGTTGTGGTGCTGAATATCTCCACAAGGAGGAGGACCTCATGTAAGGTGAGGGCCATGCTTGGTTTTACCGTGCCGACTTGACATCTGACTGAATAGAAGCCTATTGTTGTACCATTTGTTGTCTCAGGCATATGCATTTGGATGTACTGGATGGTTAGCTGGTTATGAGTTTGTAGCATCAATGCTAATAGTTTTTTCATTACTTCTGAGTGCATTGAGTATGGTTGTCTGGCACTTGGATCAGATTATTTGCCGAAACAACTAAAAATTAAAGTAAAGTCATCTTTAAATTGAATTAGTGATAATAAACCTTATAACTGAGGGTACAGATATGATGTGCTAAAGTGAACAAATATATTATACATCATCTGTACTAACAGCACCATATAAATGTCCGACAGATCTTTACTTTGGTACTCTTAATAATGGTCATCTTTGTGCTTGTCATTTAAAGTGTTGACTTACTTTAAGTGTCATATTTAGGATATGTTAGCTTTGGTTTCTTCCTATGGCATACACTCCTTGATATAGCTATATTAACATACCCCGGAGTCCGGAAGTTGAGATTATCCGATTTCCCGAGCCTTTGTATGTTTGTAATTGTCACTACTATGGTCTTTCTGTTAGTGCTTTGACCATGATTCAAAGTTAAACCTCTTTAAACTATAACTATCCTAATTGATTTTGTAATCATGAATGGTAAAAATCTTCAGATTGTTTTGCTGAAGATGAGCTGTATGCTGTTCTTGCAGTCTGTCTGCGTTCCATCATGAACTTGGCGTGCTTAGGGGCCTGGTTGTAGATAACTAGATGTACCGAACAGTCCGAACTATGAATTTGAGTTACAGGATTTTAGTTTTGAACTTGTATCCACCGTTTCTTGTAACCAGAGCATGTGGTGGCTGTTGGGTTGGCATGAGATGAAATAACCACTTATCAATAGCCTGCCTTCCATCATGAAACTATTCTTTCACATTTGCATTGTATTGGCCAAAGCAAAAACTATTTGAGTCCATAGAGAGTTTGGTCAATCAAGTAATCTACTGATATTTTTTTGTTTACTGTAATGTCATATTTGGTTTGAGCCGTGTGATTCTGATTCTACAGCTTTCTGCTTGCAGGTCAGGCATGTCTATGGTGCCGGACATATTTGTCTCCTCTGTTCTTGAGAATGTCCGATCAATTTACAGTTCTACAACCATTCAAGGTGGAAACAGGCAGCGGAGATCTGATCTATAAACTGTCTTAATTGAAAAGCTTTGTTCTCAGGAAGTTCCAGTGGTTAGCTTCTGTAGTAAGCTATATATACTGCAGTATTACCGAGTGCTTACTGCAGTGTGCCTTTTAATGTTAGTAAATTTAAGCGATGTAGGATACTAGGTTGTTGGGTTAGGAAAAAGTAGAAGGATTTTTGAAGCACAGAAGTGATCTCACACATGGATGTGTTATGTTAAATTCGGTACTACAAAGATTTGATTTAGAGAACACATGGATTTTTTTACAAAAAAATTTAAGTATCTTTATAAAAATACAACGTATATAGAATTATTACAAATCAGGCAACTCTTGTACACGTAAAATTTGACTTCTACAAGATTTTGGAACTTATGTGCTTCAGTTTGCTGATACTTGTACACAGATATGCGTAGGACGCTAGCAACAAGTGCAGTGCGCGAGATTTCAGGTACCACTTCTGATCCATTGTGGTATGTATTCACCTTACCGGGCCCATGTTGACGTATTTATGAAGTTTTTGTTTTGTATACACAGGACGAAGTACAAGTTTTTTTGAATTAGAGGACCACGGATTCATGCTTGCACTACAGTTTGCTGCTCCATTTGGGCATAGTCAATCTTGAGTAGTTGAGTCGGTCCGCTGGGCATGTTCTGTTCCGTCATTGCTCTGCAACAGAAGCAAATCATTGCTGGTTTTGGTTCGGACGAAGACTAGTTCAGTTGATTTACTAGAGCATCATCACATAAATAGCATGCTAACCAACCTCCTCAGAATTTTTGAGAGCAGCTGTTACACTGCCCTTCTCTTCCTGGATCGCAGACCTGATCTCCTCGATATCCTTGAAAAAGCAAACACCATGAACGTGAGCTTTCTGAAGTTCTCAAGGATACAATACGAACCCAGGAGGAGGTAACAAGAATAATGGTCGGCAACAGAAAGATGATCACACCGATTTCAGGTGCTGCACTTCAGAGCTAAGCGCCTCCTTCGCCTCCAGAAGCTCCTGCAGGTAACCCGATTGTGAGTCAGTTCATCGCCGAACAAGCGAGCTGCTGGGACCTACTTAGTAATTACTCACACCCTTGAATGTCTTGCCCTGTGCCTCGAGATTGGATCGCCATTTGTGCACCTCCTGAAAGCGAAACAGAGTGCATCCATGATCCGTCCCGTGTGATCATGCATCTCTCATCACCAAACCAAACGGATTCCCAACTCCAAATTCTACTCTGTGACAGCAGGAAGCGAAGGTCAAAGCAGCAGTCTCACATGGGATGGATGCGTATACCTGTTTGAGGCTCTGGATCCTGCGCAGCAACTCCGCCTGCGACGAGGTCAGCTCCTGCAGCAAACCGCCACGAAATCAGCCCAACAGAATAGCATCAGAGCCGAACGGATGAGCGGCCGGAATGAGTGAACGACCGACCTCGATGCGCGCGTCCAGTGGCTGGAACCCCGACAGTTTCTGCAGATGAACAATAAGGACGGGAAATGTTAGAATCCGATCCAGGAACGGGTCAGAGTCGTCGTGGAAACTAGCTGCTTCCTGTTGCTCGAAGCCTGGCCAGGGATCGATCGTACCGGACGAGTCGCCGGAGACGGAGCTGGAGCAGGAGCCGGGGCGGTTTCTGCCATCTGGGGGTTTGGGTGATCGGTCGCCGGTGGCGAGGCTGGATCGAGCACGGCGCGGCAGTGGCTTTGAAGCTAATCTGAAGGTATACAGTATATTTTGGTTTGACAGTGTCTGAAGGCGTATTTTTGGTTTGGAACGTACGCAAAGTTGTTGTTGGGTTTGGTTGCAGACGCTTGTCTCCCGCCTTCCAAGGCATGTTTTACCTACTTATTATACGTGACAAGGAAGAATGGAGATTACAGCGCGTTCCAGTAATATCCAATTGATCGATCGCCAGCCCGCCAGGAACCAATGGCGATGGCCATATTTGCTGGGTTTCTAGCAGCGGAGCTCGATCACAGGGATGCATAGTACTCTTTGGAAATATAAGATGTTTTAGATTTATGAAGACGATGTATCTAAACACTTTTTAGTATCTAGATTCGAAACTAGATACTAAAAAGTGTTTAGATACATCGTCTTCATAAATCTAAAACATCTTATATTTCTAAACGGAGGGAGTAGAAGGATATCGAAGCCTAAACACTACTCCCTACTGTGCATATTAACGTTCTCAATTTGTCTAAATACAAATGCATCTAGTCTAAATACTAATTAGATATATACGAATTTAGACGAAGTTAAGAATATTATTATGGACTGGAGGGATTAGCACAATTGTAGCGGGTATCTTCTTTTGCTCCGAACCTCGTCTAAGTGGACATGATGTTTTAGCTCGTAAGTCTAGATACACCCATTATAAAAAAAATACATTTTAAAATATAAACAAATTGAAAAACTATTGTGGAGGATTGGAAGTTGTCTTTATTACACGGTATTTTCATTTTTCGCAAAACTTTGTGTTTGCACATAAAATGTGTGGATGTACCCTTATATTTTTTTCAGTTTTTCTTGACATTTTGAGACATGTTTTTTTTGCAATTGTTTTATCTACACATGTGAGTCAAAGTGAATTTCCGATCTCTCCCCTCCTTGCATTCCCCCGTCGATTTGTACTTCCTCCATTTCAAAATTAAGATGTTTTAGTTTTTTTACAGAACACATGTATCTAGACGTTGTTTAATGTGTAGGTTCGGAGTAAAATAAATGAAACTACACAATAAAAGATCGTTTAGATACATTTGTCTTAGAAAAAAGTTAAAATATCTTATATTTTGAAACAAAGGGCTCTTTAGTTCCCCCCTGGCAATAGTGTTTGTGAGTTATTGCTACGTTTTGGGTATCGAGCGCCATGGGGCTTTTTATTGTGAGAAATTAAAAAAAAAACCGTTTCAAACAACTATGAAAGAAAACCTAGATGCATCCAATGATGTATTCCACCAAAGTGCAAAATGACGATGCCAAATACGTTGTGGTCTGGACTGCACAAAAATGGTAAAAATGAGGTTTTACGTAGTGAAAGAATGCAATTTTCAAACCACTAATTTTTTTTGAATTTGTTATTTTTGTGTTGCCCGGAATAGAGTATATTCCACATAAAAAATCATGTTCATACAACTTAAAATATCATTTTTGCTTTTAAAAAAAGAGCTACATGCAGCCTGAGCTCTAAAACGAGTTTTTTGTTTGTTTGTGACATGTATATACTGCTGACGTGATACCATTGAGAGCACTCTTTGATTTGTAGACGAAAGTGAAGGATAAATCTGAAATTTTTCCTCTTTAGCAACAGATAAAAAGTGCCGCAGAATTCTACTGTAATCACTTTGCATGACGAACAAGGCGGGATTATTTTATGACACCATAACATTACAACTTTAGCTTTCTTGCGATTTGATTTGTGTTTGACCATGTTAGGATGAACACTACATGAAACAAATATGTTGCCGCCGAAAAATTAGGTTAGTGTCATTATGTTAGGTTTAATAGAGAGTTTAATGATTAACTCCCCTATCAGGTTACTAATCTGCAGATCTTCTCTCTGTCTTTAATTGAAAAAAAAAACAGAATGACAATAACCTAATTTGTTCTCTGATGGCGATGACACTAAACTGAAGATGGTGTTTATACACCAGCCTAAAACCTGAGAAGGGCATGAACAAGATCCTTGTATATTCAATGGAAATAGAACTTGGGCAGATAGTTCACTTCCCCATTCAAAATCTTCTCTCTTTCTCTCACTCATACATCAGACAACACACATACAAGCAGCCAGGCAGGTTATCACTTGTATTCTGAGAACATTTTTACCTAGTTTGCTTCAGGGTGTCAAAACTCCAAATCTTTTGGTTCTGGTATCTGACAAAATAGAGATTTTTTTAGAGGAACAAAATAGAGATTTGACAATTGTAAGGCTGTGTTTGGTAGCAAAGTATTTTTGAAGTATTTCATCAATACTACAGTTTAAAATACTTTGATGTGTCTGGCTATGATTAAATACCGTGGTATTAATGCTTCATTATCTCACTTACTCACAAATACTACATTTTAAAATACTTTGATGTGTTTGGCTATGATTAAATACTGTGGTATTAATATTTTATTATCTCTCAAAACATGCCATTTTTAAAGTATTGGAAAAACAACTCCGAACCTCTTTTTCTAAAACTGAAGTATTACTGGCCGGACAAGTAAATACCAGTCTTGTAATACTTCAGTTTTTTGAAAACTTTGTTTCAAACTAGGCCTAAATGTTAATACATTTTCAGTATTTTTTATCAAACTTGACACTGTTTGATTTCTCAGAAAATTTATAGGTGAAACACTAGCGCGCATCGCGAGACAGCATGCAAAGATAACCGCAGATTTGAACTCTTTCACTCTGGATACCTAAGCGCACTTCTTCGAACCAAACCAAGCGACGTCACCTCGTAACAGAAAAGGTTCTTGACATCAAACGGCTCAACCGACACCACTCCAAAAGACAACCGATTATGTATCACAAATGGATGGAGATTAAGATAGTACTATAAAAATGGGCACAATACCAAGAAGCAAGCAAACTATGCCAACAACAAAATCCCAATCAGCGCCAGGAGGCAGAGATGGCAGCCCAGCTCACCTGCCATGGTTCGATACTTCTTCTCTGCCTCAGCATCCTCCTACGCGGTGCAACCGCCGGTGCGCACAACTCTTCCCACGACGACTTTCTGCAGCCGCACAACGCCGCGCGCGCGGAGGTCGGCGTCCGGAAGCTCCAGTGGAACGCCACCCTGGCGGCGTACGCCCGGAGGCACGCCGAGAGGAGGAAGCTCGAGGGCTGCAAGATGGCGCACTCGCGCGGGCCCTACGGCGAGAACATCTTCTGGGGCAGCGCCGGGCGGCGGCGGTGGAGCGCGGCGGACGCGGTGGAGGCGTGGGTCGAGGAGCGCGCGGACTACGACCGCGCCAGGAACGCCTGCAAGCGGAAGCGCGTCTGCGGGCACTACACGCAGGTGGTCTGGGCGCGCACGAGGCGGCTCGGGTGCGCGTCGGTGACCTGCGACGGCGGCGGCGGCACGTTCATCGTCTGCAGCTACGACCCGCCGGGCAACGTCCGCGGGAAGGCGCCCTATCCTGGTTGCGGGGATGGGCAGAGTGTTGCAGCTGTGTTCGTAGCATGACCTCGTTACTGACTGTTTGGTCTCATCAGATAGTTGAAGTCGGCCCGTTATTAGCGAGTAATTCCACTATCCAATCATCGTCACATCTACAAAATTGATGCTTCCTACTCCCTCTGGTTCATACTAATGGCCTCAAGTTTGTCTAGATTCTAAATACGTACAAATCTAGACAAAGTTAAAATCATTAATATGGACCAAAGAAAATAATGTGTTTTAACTGATACCTAAATGTTAAAATTATATGTACATAAGCACAGTGCTGATTCAGGATATCTTTACCGAAGAGTGCAAATGGGGTGTGTTGTGCCAAACCTATCATGTGGCATTATATATATGCATGCTTTTGATGTTATGCCCGATGGGATCCTGGATCCTTGGTTCAAAAAATGCAAATTTCTTATTAAATAGTTCTAAAACAATATAATTTTTTGTACAGATGTACACGGAGATGATTTAAATGTAGATGTTCTTGTTTGATAAAGACATGGTTGCCTTATGTTCTCATACGGTTTGTTATTCCCTTGCCAACCTAGCTGGCTGAAAGCGTAAGTGAAGAGAGGACCCCTTCACGTCGCCCCTTCGAGGCGACACCAAGGGAAACCTTAGATGGTGCTTCCAAACCCCAACTTGATTCCTTGGGGCAGCTGCCTCCGGCCTCCTTCGTTGTGGTGGCAGGTCCAACACAGGAGGCATCCGAGAATTCTACTTGTGGCAAGATAAGCATTAATGCAATATAACCCTTTGATCTACTCATGGGGAAGTAACCACAAAATGTTAGTACTTTGGATCTCATCAATGGGAAGGTTAGAATTTGCTAAGCCTAAGTCACAAAAGTGTGGCGAGAATGGCGCCACAAAGTGTGTCAAATCTTGGCAAAAATTTCACTCAATGAGAGATGTGCCATATGGACGATAAAATGTAGTAATGCTTGAGTGTGGCAAAAACTAAACACGTTTTAAATTGCCAAACTTTGGCTAGAAAAAGTGTGGCCGAGAACAAAAAAGGCCCTTGATGTGTCCACGAAGCATGCGTGCTTCATCTTAAAATCAGACTACCATGTGAAGTCTGTAAAGAATCTTTCGTTCATCGTGATGTAACACGAGGTCTACAACAGCTTGGTCGATCGAATCACTATTTTACTAGCATATAAAACAGCATCGTGTGTCTTGGGTCTCCACACCGACAAGAGGTATCAAAATTTTAGAAGATTAATTCAACCTGACAGCAGATTAACTCTTCAGACATTTAGTATCTTTCTCCAAAGTATAACGAGAAAAAATCGAGCTTATCAGTTACACATAGCGCCCAACAGCCTGCAATAATCTACAATCGTATGATTCAAAACTCTTTCACTACATAGAAAACGGTTATCGATATATACCACCTCATTCAAACCTCTGTGATGCTAATGTAAGACGGGCAGGTTTATTGAAAACTGCCACCAGTAGAAAAAGGGCCTATAGTCCCGGTTTGTAAGGGCCTTTAGTCCCGATTTTGCACCCGGGACTGTAAAATCGAGACTAAAGGTCCCTATCTCTAGTCCCGGTTTGTTACAACTCAGGACTAGAGGTCACCGCATGGGCCAGCGCATATCCATTTTTATAGCAGGGGGACGAAGAACCTTTAGTCCCGGGTCGTAATACGGCCCTGGACTAAAGATCTTTTTTCAAATACTTTTTTTATTTTTATTTCAAAAAAAATCTTGAACTTTTGAATTGTTTGGCTCGTAATCCTCTCACTTGGAATATTTTTAGTACTAACTATATCTAATCTTAGGTCAAATTACACTTACGGTAAACTTTTCAGTCGGTCACCCATCCTAGCACTACTCCACCCTCAGCACGCTTAACTTCTCTGTTCCATCAAGATGTCCTCGCGTGAAGCCCATTTATACCTTGTTGTTAACACTACAATATCTATCCTATTACCCTATATCAATATGCCATACATCTTTATTTTTTGAAATTACAAACAACTATTTTGTAAACAACAATAAAGAAGTAATAATAATATTTTAATCCAATAAAAGTAAAAAACCAAATAAAATAATATTTTATTCTTTTTTTGCCATTTATTCATTTAATATGGCATAAATAATATCTTTAAATCTGTAAATCGAAATTCGACAAATAATATATCCATAATTATCATAAAAATGTGAGGAATCCAAATATGGAATAAATAAAATTGCAAAAAAAATTAATTTTTTAAATAACTTTTTTCTTTTCGAATTTTAAAAATCTAAAATAATCTAAAACGGCCTAAGGCGGTTGAAATCGAATTCACATTTTTTTCCACACATTTTGATAGGTTGTACATTTTTCCGATATCGTACGCAAAAGTTATAGCAAATTTAAGTTTTCCTGCCGGGGCCCGCACCCCTTTAGTCCCGGTCCGTATCACGACCCGGGACTAAAGGTCCGAAACGACCCGGGACTAGAGTTTCCTCGGACTCCTAGCCACCAAAAACGGTACGAACCGGGACTAGTGCTCATACTATCATGAGACAAAGGGAAATTGGTATCGTATGTAAGTGGTTCATTCGATCACAAAGTAATCGTAGAAATATGTGGGAGCCATATGAATTTCCAGATTCCTCTATTGGTTATTGATAGGAGAAGTGTCTCGGTCATGTCCGCATAATTCACGAACCGTAGGGAGACACACTTAAGGATTCGATGTTGTTGAGTAGTTATGGAATAATGAGTAAGAGACCAAATGTTGTTCGGAGTCTCGGATGGGATCCGGGATATCATGAGGAGGTCCGGAATGGTCCGGAGAATAAGATTCATATAAGGAAAGTCCTGTTTCATAGTTGGAGAATGATTCCGGTGTTTTCATCGGGAATGTTCTAGAAGGTTCCGGAAGGTCCGGCACTCCGGAGGGGAAGGGTACATGAATGTGTCATAACAAGTTGAAATGGTTGCATCATGTACAAGGTGTCATCGCTGAGCAAAATAAAGGAATAAATCAAATCCTAGTTTGAAAAGTCAAACGCCAATTTGAAAAGTCAAACGGCAAGTTTGCTTGGTGGAGGGAGAGTAGGAAACCTACTTGGGGAGGAAGTCCTCTTCCCTCCACCGCCGGCCAAGGAGGAGGAGTTGGAGGAGGACTCCTTCCTCCCAACCGCGCCTCCCTCCCACCTATAAAAGAAGGGGCAAGGGTGCCCTTCTTCCCTACACCTCTCTCCTCTAAACCCTAGCCCTAGCCGCCGGTTTCCACCAGGTCGCCGCCGCCCCTAGGGTTTGCCTAGCCGCCGAGTTGGGGCTCTCCCCTTGCCCTAGCCGCCGGCCTAGCCCTCTCTCCTTGGTGCCTCTAAACCCTAGATCGCCAAGGGCTCTCTCATAGTCCACCATACTCGCTCTGGCTTAAGGCGAAGCCCTGCGAGATCTCCCCTCTATTTCCGGTACCATGCCGTCGTGCTGCCGGAATCACGAGGAGAGTGCTACAACCTCCGCTGCCTGCTGGAACAAGGGAGAGGAAGGTCTTCATCGAGTACCGAACGTGTGACCGACTGCGGGAGCGCTGCCGGAACGCAGCGCCAGAAGGATCGTCTACGCGATATTGAGATCGGCAAGTGTACGACTACATCACCCACGAGAATCTGCTCTCGTTAACCGCTTTGGATCTTCGAGGGTTAGTATTCCATCGACTCGTTGCTATAATCTAGTAGATAGATCTTGGCTTGATCATAGATTAGATCTTGATTGTGTGTTCATGCGGTAGAATTTTTTTGTTTTCCATGCTACGAACCCCTTCAGTGGTTCATTCGATCGCAAAGTAATCGTAGAAATATGTGGGAGCCATATGAATTTCCAGATTCCTCTATTGGTTATTGATCGGAGAAGTGTCTCGGTCATGTCCACATAATTCACAAACCGTAGGGAGACACACTTAAGGATTCGATGTTGTTGAGTAGTTATGGAATGATGAGTAAGAGACTGAATGTTGTTCGGAGTCTCGGATGGGATCCGGGATATCATGAGGAGGTCCGGAATGGTCCGGAGAATAAGATTCATATAAGGAAAGTCCTGTTTCGGAGTTGGAGAATGATTCCGGTGTTTTCATCAGGAATGTTCTAGAAGGTTCCGGAAGGTCCGGCACTTCGGAGGGGAAGGGTACATGAATGTGTCATAACAATTTGGAATGGTTGCATCATGTACTAGGTGTCATCGCTGAGCAAAATAAAGGGATAAATCAAATCCTAGTTTGAAAAGCCAAACGCCAAGTTTGCTTGGTGGAGGGAGAGTAGGAAACCTACTTGGGGAGGAAGTCTTCTTTCCTCCACCGCCGGCCAAGGAGGAGGAGTTGGAGGAGGACTCCCTCCTCCCAATCGTGCCTCCCTCCCACCTATAAAAGAAGGGGGAAGGGTGCCCCTCTTCCCTACACCTCTCTCCTCTAAACCCTAGCCCTAGCCACCGGCTTCCACCAAGTCGCCGCCGCCCCTAGGGTTTGCCTAGCCGCCGAGTTGGGGATCTCCCCTTGCCCTAGCCACCGGCCTAGCCCTCTCTCCTTGGTGCCTCTAAACCCTAGATCGCCAAGGGCTCTCACATAGTCCACCATACTCGCTCTGGCTTAAGGCGAAGCCCTGCGAGATCTCCCCTCTATTTCCGGTACCACGCCGTCGTGCTGCCGGAATCACGAGGAGTGTACTACAACCTCCACTGCCTGCTGGAACAAGGGAGAGGAAGGTCTTCATCGAGTACCGAACGTGTGACCGACTGCGGGAGCGCTGCCGGAACACAGCGCCGGAAGGATCGTCTACGCGATATTGAGATCGGCAAGTGTACGACTACATCACCCACGAGAATCTGCTCTCGTTAACCGCTTTGGATCTTCGAGGGTTAGTATTCCATCGACTCGTTGCTACAATCTAGTAGATAGATCTTGGCTTGATCATAGATTAGATCTTGATTGTGTGTTCATGCGGAAGAATTTTTTTGTTTTCCATGCTACGAACCCCTTCAGTGGTATCAGAGCCGTGTCTATATGTAGATCTGTTGCACGAGTAGAACAAAATGGTCATTGTGGGCGTTGATGCTTTTGTTGTCGATTGCTTCGTGTGTACTTTGCATCTTGCGGGATGGTGGGATGAAGCGGCCCGGGCTAACCTTACATGACATCGTTCATGAGACTTGCTCCACGCTTGACATGCAACTTGTATTGCATAAGTGGCTTTGCGGGTGCCTGTTTCTCCCAACATAGTTAAGATTCAATTTACAACGGGGGATTGACAATACTAGTATCAATGTTGTGGTTCTTGTTCGTAAGTTAGAACGACACTTATTGAAAGCTCCAAACCACGTAAAACATGCAAAGAAAATTAGAGGCGTCTAACTTTGTTTTGCAGGGGTGTGCTGTGATGTGATATGGCCATGATTGTGATTATGTTTGATGTATGCAATGTTCCTTATTGTAAGTTGGCAACCGGCAGGAGCCATATGGTTGTCTTTAAATTCTGTTAAGACCCGCGTGTCTATTCAAAGTAGTTGTAATAGTTGAAGCTGGTGGACGACAACCATGGAGCGGCGTCATTGACCTTGATGCAATGCCGGTGATGATGGAGATCATGTTCGTGCTTGAAGATGGAGATCGGAAGCACAAAGAAGAAAGGCCATATCATATCACATATTATGAATTGCATGTGATGTTAATCCTTTTATGCATCTTGTATTGCTTAGTTCACGAGGTAGCATTATAAGATGATCCCTCAATCACACAATTTCAAGTTTTAAAGTGTTCATCCTTAGTAAGCACCGTTGCTAAAGCTCGTTGTTTCGAAGCACCACGTGATGATCGGGTGTGTTAGATTCTACGAGTGTATACAACATGAGCAAGCCAGATTTGCTCATGCGGAAGCTAAGGTTTGATCTTGACGAGCCTAGCATGTACAGACATGGTCTCGGAACACGGATCACCAAAAGGTAAAGCATGAGTCATATAGTAGATATGATGAACATGTTGATTGTTCGCCATTAAAGCTACATCAACTCTCGTGATGATCGGTTTTGATGTGGTGAATTTGGTTCGTGTGATCACTAAAACAATGTGAGGGATATTGTTTTGAGTGGGAGTTCAACAACAATATGATTAAAAGTTGAACACTATTTATCATAAATTAAATCAAAGTGAATTTGCATAGTTGTTGTAGTCATTGGCATCCGTTTACCACCTTGCGCTTAGTTATAATTGAGATGATAGAACTATAGAATTCTGGTTAGTTACTTTACGAACTGGTATCGTATTGTTTTGAAGTGTTAATCTAAAGTTTAAAAGTCCCATTGCAAACTTTCAGTAAGTTTCGATTACTTCGTAAAATTTAATAGTTGTTATTAAATCAAGAGTAACAATTCCAGTATTAGTATATAAGTATCATGTTTATCATCATGATTCTTGATATTCAAAGGATTGTCTTAATATCAAGGTTATCTAGGATCTGAAAGAGTTGTTTCAGAAACCATGATGTGTGGAAGATATTGTGATATCTGAAACGAAGTTTTGGTTGCAACATGATAGAGTATAATATGGCAAAAGTCATGTTCTCATATTTGATGAGAATTTGCAAAAGGTTGGAGACACTAGTTGTCCTAATCCTCCAAAAGGTTTTGGAGAGCAACATTATACTCGTGATTCACCATTATAAGCTAAAGTAGCTTGATCAAGAATAATTCCATGAGAAGGGTGAATATTTGATGTAGGTAAAATGTTTACTACACCAAGAGATTACTAAAGAAAGGAATTTGAAAGAACACCAAACATTTGATGATGGTAATCTACTTCAAAGTGCAAGTCCAAAGACATTGGTATTTAACTATACACGCTTTGGACTACGTGTCATGTGTATGGCTCCACTATTGATGTTGATAGATTCTTTCAAACAGAAAAAGAAATACTGAAAGAGAATCTCATAAATATATGGCAGAAAAAAAAGACTAGAATTGTTCAGTTTATGTATATAAAGGATATACGTGTTATGGCTATATTATTTGCTTGTTAAACAATGTGGTTCTTAAGTATTTGATACTGAATTTGTTGGTGTGAATCGTCATACGAAACAACACAATTCATGAACTACAATGGCCTAAGTAACTAGCAAAAGAATATGTGATAATGTTCATCGAGAACAAATAAAGGATTATTGTGCTGCTCGTTAAACATCAAAGCTTGCCTTCAAGATTTGTTTTATCAGGTATTATGATAACAAAAGGGTTGTTCAAATAATTGCCATAATCCATAAAAGATGGATGATTCACAAATCTGGTTGGAGAAATCACATCCATAAAACTAGTGCTAAAAATGTCGAAAGACAAATTAAAAGATCAGTTAGAAAGTGACATCGCCGTTTAAATTATATTGGAAAGAAAACATGGAGAAACTCCATATGGATGGAATTTTGGAGTCTTTTGATTTTTGATCAAATGACGCTTGTGAAACTTTCCTAGAGATAATTAAAACTTCGTTCATAGGCCGAATGACTAGCTTATTGGAACTTGTACATATTGTTGTATGAAGTCCATTATGTGTAGTCAAGAGCGATGGATTTCAACTTCATATGCTTTCTCCGAAAATTTGAGTGAATATATGAATAATTACTTAATAAGGATGAAGTATGAAACAATTGAAAAGTTCAAAGATTTTTAAGATGAAGTGCAAAATCATTGTAACAAAAATATAAATAGTTTATGATAAGATCATAAAGGAAGATATTTGAGTTACAAGTTTAGCATAATACCTAAGATTTAAGGAATCGTTCCATGGATTGCATTTTCCGAAACACCATAAGAATATGGAGCGTTCGAGATATATAATTAAACCTTGTTTGACATGGTAAGATCAAAGGTGTAAATCATAAAACTGTCATTATATTTTAAAGATTAAAAGCTTTAGAGACTACCGTTTTTCCACTAAAAAGAGCTCCATCATAATCCGTTGAATTGACACCATATAAAGTTATGGTTTGGGATAAAACCCAAGTTGTCCTTTCTTAAACATTGGTATGCTATGCATAAGAAAGATGTTTTGCATCCAAAGTCGGATGAACCTATCTTTGTATGTTATTTCGAATAAGTGTTCCTCCATAACATCGGAGACAAAAGTGTTTGTCGCTTAGAACGTCAAGTTTCTTTGAGAAGGAATTTTTCGTGAAAAGTTAAGTGGGAGGACAATTGAACTTTGATAAGGCTAAAAGAACCTTAGCTATATGTGCAAAGTTGCACAGCGCCGAAAAGTGTTCTGGAGGCAGCAACAATGCTCATGGCTCACGTGCCTCAAAGGTTGTGGTCACAGAGATCTAAGTCCCTATTGAAACAAGTAGGTCGGGTAAACAATCAAATACCAAGATTTGAGAGTTAAATCATTATTTGACAATAATGATCCGATTACATGCAAAGAAGTGATGATGAGCCCTGACTCCGTCAAATGGCTTGAAGCCATAGAATCCGTGATAGTTCCATATACGAGAGATCAAGCTTTGAACTTGAAAGACCCTTTGGAAAGGTACAAGACCTTACAGTCGTATTTGGATATATAAAGAAATAGACATGGATGTTTCACATCTATGAAATAGTCGACATGTTGGGAAAGAGTTCACAACAATTCTCAAAGGTTGACTATGACAAGATCTGATTTTTCATAGCGATATTTAGTCTAGACGGATTAATGTAGCAACCACGACATATAATTTTGTTATGTGTTGAATAAACAAAACAAGTTCTTCTAATAGAATGGTTACCAAGGACGTGTGCATGACACGGTCCAAAGGGTTTTGTTAATTCAAAGGATGCTAAAAGCATATGCAAACTTCAATGGTTGAAGTAAGCATCGCGGAGTTGGAATCTTCACTATGATGAAACTGCTAAAAGAGTTTAATTTCATTGGAGACGATGAAGATGCTTCCATTTGCAAGAAATTAAGTGGGAGCGCTAAGACATGTTTCTAATACATTATGTGGAAGACATATTGTTGATTGGAAATGATGTATCTTTTAGTAACACAGGATAAGAATTTCATCTCGATGAAAGACTTAGGCAAAACCCAAATATTTGGCATCAATAGACGCTAATATGGTTATGCCGAAAGTACATAGATGATATATTGAATGAGTTCAATATAGAAACTACAAGAAAGGTTCTTGTCGCACAGAAATGATTGAATGAGTTCAATATTGATGATATATTCAAGTGTATTGACACTTGGTAAGTGAAACAAAGGTTCAAGTATAGATTGATACTTGATGTATAAAATCACAAAGAGTATTTTATCAATCATGATGTGATGTGTACAAATCCAGATATGTCCTATGCTCTAAATGTTATGAGCGTATACCAGAATGATTCATAAGATGATTATTGGACAATAGTAAAGATATTCTTATGATCCTGTAAAAGAAATAAGAATACATTATTTTGTAGAAGTGACAAATAGATGGTTAGTTCATTGTAAATGAATTACATTGATACTAGTTTTGTCACAAAGTACAAATTAAGTTTATCTCAATCTAAACTAAGGGTGGCACAATATGATGGAAAGTAAGTTCCATAATGAATTTGGATGAGTTCCAAAGTTAAGATATTGTGACAGATACTACAACAAAAGGGCTAAGTATAGAACTGCTATTATAGCAGCAAAAGAGGGCATTTGTGTCAAGTAGTTTGTTATCAAACTAGGTGTAGTTCACAGCAGGGATAATGCTATGGAGATATATTGTACGACTATATTATCAACATGTTTTAACCCCAAAGAACTAAAGGTCACACCAAAGGACCAAATTTGTACAAAGCCATATCATTAGAGAATGAGTGATGCGTAGAGACGCAAAGACATGCAATTACACACGGACCTGGAAGTGTCAGATCCGGAGATCAGTTGACCACTAGCAATCGTGGACATACGACACCAGAAAGCCATAGGTGTTGAATACACAAAGGTTTGAAACTAGATTATTGACTCTAGTGCAAGTGGGAGACTGTTGGAGATATGCCCAAGAGGCAATAATAAAGTGGTTATTATCATATCTTCATACTTATGATAAATGTTTACGTACCATGCTATAATTGTATTAACAGGAAACATTAATACTTGTGTGATTTGTAAACATAAAAGAGTCCCTAGTAAAGCCTCTTGTTAAACTAGCTTGTTGGTTAATATATGATCATGGTTTCCTGATCATGAACATAGAGATGTTATTAACAACAGGGTCATATCATTAGAAGAATGATGTGATGGGCATACTCCTATAGTTAAGCGTAGCATAAAGATCAAGTCATTTAATATAGTTCGTATGTAAGTGGTTTATTCGATCGCAAAGTAATCGTAGAAATATGTGGGAGCCATATGAATTTCCAGATTCCTCTATTGGTTATTGATCGGAGAAGTGTCTCGGTCATGTCCGCATAATTCATGAACCGTAGGGAGACACACTTAAGGATTCGATGTTGTTGAGTAGTTATGGAATGATGAGTAAGAGACTGAATGTTGTTCGGAGTCTCGGATGGGATCCGGGATATCATGAGGAGGTCCGGAATGGTCCGGAGAATAAGATTCATATAAGGAAAGTCCTGTTTCGGAGTTGGAGAATGATTCCGGTGTTTTCATCGGGAATGTTCTAGAAGGTTCCGGAAGGTCCGGCACTCCGGAGGGGAAGGGTACATGAATGTGTCATAACAAGTTGGAATGGTTGCATCATGTACTAGGTGTCATCGCTGAGCAAAATAAAGGGATAAATCAAATCCTAGTTTGAAAAGTCAAACGCCAATTTGAAAAGTCAAACGACAAGTTTGCTTGGTGGAGGGAGAGTAGGAAACGTACTTGGGGAGGAAGTCCTATTCCCTCCACCGCCAGCCAAGGAGGAGGAGTTGGAGGAGGACTCCCTCCTCCCAACCGCGCCTCCCTCCCACCTATAAAAGAAGGGGCAAGGGTGCCCCTCTTCCCTACACCTCTGTCCTCTAAACCCTAGCCCTAGCCGCCGGCTTCCACCAAGTCGCCGCCGCCCCTAGGATTTGCCTAGCCGCCGAGTTGGGGCTCTCCCCTTGCCCTAGCCGCCGGCCTAGCCCTCTCTCCTTGGTGCCTCTAAACCCTAGATCGCCAAGGGCTCTCTCATAGTCCACCATACTCGCTCTGGCTTAAGGCGAAGCCCTGCGAGATCTCCCCTCTATTTCCGGTACCACGCCATCGTGCTGCCGGAATCACGAGGAGAGTGCTACAACCTCCGTTGCATGCTGGAACAAGGGAGAGGAAGGTCTTCATCGAGTACCGAACATATGACCGACTGCGGGAGCGCTGCCGGAACGCAGCGCCGGAAGGATCGTCTACGCGATATTGAGATCGGCAAGTGTACGACTATATCACCCACGAGAATCTGCTCTCGTTAACCGCTTTGGATCTTCGAGGGTTAGTATTCCATCGAATCATTGCTACAATCTAGTAGATAGGTCTTGGCTTGATCATAGATTAGATCTTGATTGTGTGTTCATGCGGTAGAAATTTTTTGTTTTCCATGCTACGAACCCCTTCACTTTGCCGACTTTGCCTTTGCTTTATCAGATTTCTTGTACTGTAAAAACTCGGGCCACTGTTCTCTCAACTTCTCGTTTACTCCTTTGAAGTCTGGATTTTTCTTTTTCGCGACATATTTCGCGTATACATTTTTCTTGTGGTTCCGGTACAGTTCAACCATCTTGCTTAGTGCCCACTCCTTGACTTTCGCTCTATTTTCAAGCCCACCCGGCCTTAGGGTAATACCATCTACCTCAAATTCCTCATACTCTGGAGGTAGTATGAAATGCGCTATCAGCTTCTGCCAAAGGTCATCTTTGGCATCATCGGTGACATAGCTGTTGGATTCTTCACCGGCTTTCTTTGACTTATTCCATTCTTCGATGGTGATCGGCAGGTTGTCCCTAACAAGCACCCCGCATTGATTTATAAACATCCTCCGGTGCTTCTCTAGAGCAATCGGTTCACCATCATCATCTATTTCTTCGATAGTGAACCTCTGATTACCATCCAACTTTTTGTTCGGCCCTCGTTTCGTTCGAGCTGTCGATTGCTTCGATCTGGTGGGCTAAAAGAGGAAGAGAGAGTGATTAATATATATCTAGATTAGTTAATGAATAGAGGTAACACGAGACTTTATACATATATATATATGTACCTCGCCGGATCCTGTCGAGGGGACATCATTATTGTTGTTATTTGTTTGCCCTTCGTCCATCTGTTCTTCCCCTTGGTACATTAGGTTTTCCTCTAGTCCATCACCGGATGGATTCAGATACGAGGATATCTCTTCCTCGAGCAAAATATCTTCGACGCCGGTAGTAATATTAAGAGGAATTTCACCTCTTATCATGCCCTGAAGAAAACCTTCACCGATGCGACCAGGATCTTCAGATAGATCCATGACTTAATTATGTATAACAAAAAGAGAGTTATACAGGTTAGAAAAAACAATAATCCTAATAACTAAAACAATATAATCCTAATTATAATAATCGTAATATTATTTGTGCTAAAACAATAATCATAATAACTTAAACAAAAAATAACCCTAATAAAACAATAAATAAAACAATATAATCCTAATAAATAAAACAAAAAATAACTAAAACAATAATCCTAATCCTAATTCTAATATTTTAATTAAAACAATAATCCTAATACTAAAACAAAAAACCCTAATATAAAAAAACTATAGAAACAAACTATAACAAAAAAAACCTAATAAACCTAATTATAATAATCCTAATACTAATCCTAATAACTAAATCTTAATTATAATAATCCTAATTATAATCCTAATTATAATAATCCTAACTATAAAAACTATAGAAAAAAACTATAACAAAAACCACCCTAATAATCCTAATTATAATAAACCTAATAATCCTAATTATAACAATCCTAATAATTTTAATTATAATCCTAATTATAATAAACCTAACTATACAAAAAACTATAACAAAAAACTATAACAAAAAAAACTATAAAAAACCACCCGCGCGCGGCCTCTCCATCGAGCTCACCGACGAGGGGCGGCGAGGCGGCACGGCGGCAGCGAGGCGGCACGCGCGCGGAGAGGCGGCCTGCGTCGCGCGGCGGCGAGGATGCGTCAACGCGGCGGCACGTCATGGCACGGCGCGGAGCGGCGGCGGCGGTGGACAGCACCTCCCCTGCGTCGTCTTTGATGCGGGCGTGCTTCGTCTTCGCTGCGTCGAGAATGCCAAGTGTTGGGCAGCACCTGCCCTGACGCGCGAACTATATAGTGGCCACCCCTTTAGTCCCGGGCTAAGCCACGAGACGGGACTAAAGGGTCTTTAGTCCCGGACCGTGGCTTAGCCCGTGACTAAAGACCCCCTCTTTAGTCGCGGGTTAGGCCACGGCCCGGGACTAAAGGGTTTTTTCGGCTGATTCGTTTTCGCGCGCGCAGACACCCTTTAGTCCCGGGTCCAGCCACGACCCGCGACTAATTGTTTTTTTGTAAATTTTCTTTTTTTAATTCAAAATTTTTGGAAAATCATATCTTTTATTGTAATAATCCAAATAACACAAATAATATGTCTATTATTATCACAAAAATATAAAGAATCTTAATATAATATCCATTTATCTGTTTGCATCATTTATAAATTATTTCATTTGTAAATTTTCTTTTTTTAATTCAAATCAAATATAAAAACTTTGGAAAATCATATCTTTTATTGTAATAATCCAAATAAAACAAATAATATGTCTATTATTATCAGAAAAATATAAAGAATCTTAATATAATATCCATTTATCTGTTTGCATCATTTATAAATTATTTCATTTGTAAATTTTCTTTTTTAATTCAAATCAAATATAAAAACTTTGGAAAATCATATCTTTTATTGTAATAATCCAAATAAAACAAATAATATGTCTATTATTATCAGAAAAATATAAAGAATCTTAATATAATATCCATTTATCTGTTTGCATCATTTATAATTTATTTAATTTGTAAATTTTCTTTTTTTTAATTCAAAACTAATATAAAAACTTTGGAAAATATAAAGAATCTTAATATAATATCCATTTAGTCCCGATTGTAGTCACAAACCGGGACTAAAGATATTTTTCGCCATTTCCCACCGCTTCCCATCAAGTTTTCCCGCCCTTTCCTTTCTACGAGAGCTTTTAGTCCCGGATGTAGTCACTAACCGGGACTAAAGATATTTCCCGCCATTTCCCAAAGCTTCACGCCAAGTTTTCCCGCTATTTCCCTCTATATTTAGGGCGATCGCGCCGTGGCTATCCACACATCCACACCTTCCTCTCTTAGAACAATGGATAATGCCTACTGGGCCATTCTGACCCTCGAGGAGACCGAGGCGCTGTGCGCCTCCAACTACCCTTGTCCGCCGGCTACCGGCCTCCCGCCGGCTGGATGTTGAGCGCTGGAGGGGTTCCTGTCCCTCCTGTCCCTCAAGGTTCCGCACGCCAGGCAGCCATCACAAACCACTTCTACCACGAGCTCACGCCGGAGCAGCGGATGGATCCCCAGTGGGATCCCGACAACTACGACACTTGGAATGCCTTCTTCGCTAATAGGCGGGAAAGGGCGCTCGCCAGGTACGAGGGTGATGGCCCGCCACCGGTGAACCACAACGAAGCCGGCCGTCGTCTGTGGTGGGCAAACCGTACTATCATCGGAGTGATGCGCTACATCACCGGGGGAGACCATCCTCGCCTGCGGTGCCCACGAGTCCACCCGCCACAGGCCCCACACCGGCCCGGCGGTAGCGGCATCGTCTTCCAGGAGACCCCTCTCCCGCCCGCCGTGAATCCGAGGCTGGAATGGCCCCTGGTATATGCCATGGATGGGCTGAGGATCCCCGGAGTGGCAGGTGACGATGACGATGACGATGACGATGACGATGAAGACCCTGAAGCTGCGTACTATAGGACTAGGCATGATTATGACTAAAGGGGACGGCTTTAGTCCTGAGTGTTAGCTAGTCCCGGTTTGTCCCAGTTTTTAATATTAATAAATGTCTTGAGTGTTACCTAATAAATAGAGGGAAATGCCTATATAAAGAGAGGGTTCATCTTTAGTCCCGGTTGGAGAAACCAACCGCGACTGAAGGGATTGCGGCAGACTGGGCCAGGCAACACTAATAATAGGGGTGAGTGTCGACATTATGTCGTGCGGCTTGTACCTTGTCCCGGATGGTGTCACCAACCGGGACTAAAGATGAACCTTTAGTCCCAGTTGGAGACACCAACCGGGACTAAACATGAGTCAGCACTAATAATAGGGGTGAGTGTCGACATTATGCCGAGCTGCTTGTACTATAAATAGGCATCCTTGTGAGTCCAGTCCTCTAGCCAGTTTGAGGCATCTCCAAGATGGTTTTCGAGAGCAGGGACACCACTACGGCCAGTTTCAGGGAGATGACGACGGAGCCCAGTCCTCTGGCATCTCCGAGAAACTGGTCATAGAGGCACTCCCTAATATGTGAAATTAGTTAGCTCCCAAGCGTATTGATATAGTTAGAGAAGTTACAAGCTGCAAGATGGTTTTTGAGAGCAGGGACACCACTACGGCCAGTTTCAGGGAGATGCCGACGGAGCCCAGTCCTCCGGCATCTCCGAGAAACTGGTCATAGAGGCACTCCCTAATATGTGACATCACGCGTTTCGAGATCAGATCTCAATGGTAAGTATGAATCGGTACTAAATGCCCTCCTTTAGTCCCGGTCCAGCCACAAAACGGGACTAATACACTCAAGATTGTTTGCAGACAACACTATAAAAATGGACACATGCATGGAACATCTTCACTCATAAAATGTTACAATTATTACATATCATTTCTTCGCGTGTGTTCCTTTCTGATCCCGTCGTATCCATGGAGCATCTTCATTCATTAAAATGATGCTTGGGTCATCCTTCACCGCGAAGGGCGGAATTTCATGAAACTTATCACAATCTTCTGACATGTCTGTCTTGTCCTTCACTCCCACGATGTTTCTTTTTCCTGAAAGAACTATGTGGCGCTTTGGCTCATCGTCTGATGTATTCTTTTTCTTATTTTTTTGTTTTCTAGGTTTGGTAGACATGTTCTTCACATAGAAAACCTGAGCCACATCATTGGCTAGGACGAATGGTTCTTCTAAGTACCCAAGATTGTTGAGATCCAACGATGTCATTCCGTATTTCTTGTCTACCTCAACCCCTCCTCCTGTCAGCTTGACCCATTTGCACCGAAACAAGGGGACCTTAAAAGTAGGTCCATATTCAAGTTCCCATATCTCCTCTATGTAACCATAATATGTGGTCTTTGATCCATTGTTGTCTGTTGCATCAAAGCGGACACCACTGTTTTGGTTGGTGCTCTTTTTATCTTGGGCTATCGTGTAAAATGTATACCCATTTATCTCGTACCCTTGGAAAGTCGATATAGTCGAAGATGGTGACCTAGACAACAAGTATAGCTGATCTCCAAGAGTGTTGTTTTTGATGAGATGTTGCAACCAACCGCCAAAAATCTTCATGTGTTCATCTCTAATCCAAGAGTCATGCTTTCCAGGGTTGTTGGAGCGTAAGATTTTCTTGTGTTCCTCGATATATGAGGCTGCCAAGATAGAATTCTGTAGAACAGTGTAATGTGCTTCGGTGTAAGAATGTTCGTCTCTACATATTATTGATTTCCTTCCTAGAGTACCCTTTCCACTCAGTCTCCCCTCATACCGCGATTGAGGAAGACCAATCGGCTTAAGGTCAGGAACGAAGTCAACACAAAATTCAATGACCTCCTCTGTTCCATAGCCCTTGGAGATGCTTCCTTCTGGCCTAGCACGGTTACAAACATATTTCTTTAAGATTCCCATGAACCTCTCAAAGGGAAACATATTGTGTAGAAATACAGGACCGAGAATGGAAATCTCTTCGACTAGGTGAACCAGCAGGTGCGTCATAATATTGAAGAAGGATGGTGGGAACACCAACTCAAAACTGACAAGACATTGAACCACATCATTCTGTAACCGTGGTAGATCTTCAGGATTGATTATCTTCTGAGAGATTGCATTGAGAAATGCACATAGCTTCACAATGGGTACTCGAACATTATCTGGTAGAAGCCCCCTCAATGCAATCGGAAGCATTTGCGTCATAATCACGTGGCAGTCATGAGACTTTAGGTTTTGGAACTTTTTTTCTGCCATATTTATTATCCCCTTTATATCCGACGAGAAGCCAGACGGGACCTTAATACTGCTTAGGTATTCAAAAAATATTTCCTTCTCTTATTTGGTAAGAGCGTAGCTGGCATGACCTTGAAACCATTCTGGATGCAGGCCATCTGGGTATTTCATACGTTGATGGTCCTTTCGTGCTTCCGATGTATCTTTTGTCTTCCCATACACGCCCAAGAAGCCTAGCAGGTTCACGCAAAGATTCTTCATCACATGCATCACATCGATTGCAGAGCGGACCTCTAAGAATTTCCAATATGGTAGCTCCCAAAATATAGATTTCTTCTTCCACATGGGTGCGTGTCCTTCAACATCTTTCGGAACAGATTTTCCTCCAGGACCCTTTCCAAAGGTTACCATTTGATCCAAATCTTTGACCATATCAAATATATCAGCATGAGTACGCTCCTTAGGCTTCGTCTGGTGACATGCCAGATCGTTGAAATGCTTGCCTTTCTTTCTTAAGGGATGCTTGGCCAAAATAAATCGACGATGCTCATTGTATACATTCTTCTTACAATGTTCCAAATATATACTTTCAGTCTCATCTAAACAGTGTGTGCATGCATTGTATCCCTTGTTTGACTGTCCTAAAAGGTTACTAAGAGCAGGCCAATCATTGATTGTTACGAAAAGCAATGCTCAGAGGTTAAATTCTTCCTGCTTGTGCTCATCCCACACGCGTATCCCGGGTTCGTGCCACAACTGTAAAAGTTCTTCCACTAATGGCCTTAGGTACACATCAATGTCGTTGCCGGGTTGCTTCGGACCTTGGATCAACACTGGCATCATAATGAACTTCCGCTTCATGCACAACCAAGGAGGAAGGTTATAGATGCATAGAGTCACGGGCCAGGTGCTGTGACTGGAGCTCCGCTCCCCAAAGGGATTCATGCCATCTGTACTTAGACCAAACCTTAAACTCCTTGCGTCATCTGCAAAGTCCGGGTACTTTCTATCGATTTTTCTCCATTGCGACCCATCAGCGGGGTGTCTCAACATCCCATCTGACTTACGTTCCTCTTTATGCCATCGCAACAACTTGGCGTGCTCTTTGTTTCTGAATAAACGTTTCAACCGTGGTATTATAGGAGCATACCACATCACCTTCGCAGGAACCCTCTTCCGGGGGGCTCGCCCTCAACGTCACCAGGGTCATCTCGTCTAATCTTATACCGAAGTGAAGTGCATACTGGGCATGCATCTAAATTCTCATACTCCTCACCGCGGTAGAGGATGCAGTCATTAGGGCATGCATGTATCTTCTGAACCTCTAAACCTAGAGGGCAGACAACCTTTTTTGCTTCGTATGTACTGGCGGGCAATACATTATATTTTGGAAGCATATTCTTCACCATTTTCAGCAACTTTTCAAATGAGGAGTCAGGTATAGCACACTCAGCCTTCCATCGCAGCAATTCCAGTGTGCTGCCCAGCTTTTTCAGACCATTTTCGCAATTTGGGTATAACAACTTTTTGTGATCCTCTAGCATGTGATTGAACTTCTCCCTATCCTTTTCAGTTTCACAATCTCTTCGTGCATCGGCAATGGTCCGACCAAGATCATCAGCGGGTTCATCATGTGTCTCTTCTTCATCCTCCCCTTCAGCATCCCCCATGGAAGTATCTCCGTACTCAGGAAAACCATGATAGTTGTCATCCTCCTCCTCTTCTTGATTGTCTTCCATTATAACCCCTCTCTCTCCGTGCTTGGTCCAACAATTATAACTGGGCATGAAGCCGGACTTCAACAGGTGGCTGTGAAGGGTTTTTGAGTCAGAGTAATCCTTCTGATTCCTACATCCATTACATGGACAGAATACAAAACCATTGTGCTTGTTTGCATCAGCAACATGGATGAATTCATGCACGCCATTAATGAACTCGCCAGAGCGTCGGTCAGTACCGTACATCCATTCCCGGACCATCTGCATTATAGTAAAAGTATATCAAAAACCATTACACAACATGATAAAATTATTACAAGTTATATTGAGAGCGTCTAGAGCATTAATTTTGAATTTTGAAAAATTTACGTGCACCAATTTGTGAATTGGAGAAAACAATCAACATGATAAATGTGGAGTTTTTTATTATTGTTCTATCAGTGAAAACCTCATTCCATTCTAAGCTCTGAAACTCTAAAATTACACATTTCAATTTTCAGTAACTATGTGCCTAATCAAAATTTGTTACACATATATATCAAAATCCTTCTAGCTACTTCTAGAGCATGCATGCATTTGATCCATATCTCTATACTTTTAGAGCATTATAGAGCTAAAGTAGCAATAAGAGATGAAAGAATGAAGTTCTAACCTTTTAAAACTTTGGATTTAGGTGTTGCAAACTAAATCTTGAGAAAAAAATGGCATGAACTCTCTTGCTTCTTTGAGAAAAATGGCCACCATATGCTTTAGGGCAGCTGGCCAGGGAGCTGTATATATAGTGATGGACAATTAGTCCCGGGCCACTTATAGTCCCCGAAAAGAGCTGTTGCCCCGCTCCAGCTTATTAGTCCCGGACCGTATTACTGACCGGGACTAATGCTCTGGTACGGCCCGGGACTAGTGCTTATGGCCATTTCTAGCCGTTGGAGGCCTCACGGACCGGGACTAGTGCTAGCACTAGTCGCGGTTCGTGACGGGCCGGGACTGGTGACGTTGCTCTGATCGAACCGAAGGCCTGTTTTCCAGTAGTGATTGAGCTTAGCTCATAACATCTAGTATATAAGTAAATATATTCCCACCTAATATATTATCTTAAATTAACATATTCGTCATGCCCAAGACAATTTAGTTACTAGTTTATCTAGCAGGATAACTGTACGGCTTATGCTAGTTTTATCTTCCCCGTGTAATTAAGCTAGTCAAACACTTGCGTACCAACCATGTGCCATGCACTATTACAACATATTAACTTTTCTTTAGATGCTCGTGTATCACGAGACGCATTGGAGCTAGTATTGCCACGTTACAAGCACAATAGATAAGATGAAGCACTACCATGGATCTACTCCTCTATCATGTGCCCTAGCTTTCAATCCATTCTATAAATACCCATGCGCCAGAAGCAATTTCTCACACAACACAAAGCCACAACACTTGGTCAGATCAAGCAAGCTCTAGCCAGATCCTAGACCTACTTCGCCAGTAGTTCTTCCTTTCACCACTTGCCATGGCCAATCCCTCAAATTTCCAGACCACTCGCTACTACGGACCACAAGTAGAGAACACCAAGTTTGACTTCCACAACCTTTACCTACATCAGATTTTTTCTGGACCCAACCCAACTCAAGAGAAAATAGTTGATGGAAATTCCGCGTCTCACTTCGGTGAGACGGCTGTCAACAACTGGGAAATATATGATGGTGTGGGCACAGGTGCAAAACTTGTAGCCCGGGCACAAGGCATGCATATGAATGCTAGCAGCTGGTACACCTCATTCAACATGGTGTTCGTGAATGGAAGGTATGCAAATCTGTGTATATTTGGATTTACTTGTATTGGTTTTAATCCGTTAGGTGGTATTTCGTGTATGGCAGTGTGAGTAGTGTAGTATATATAGTCCAAACTCCTTCCCCTTTTTGAAAATAAAAATAGTCCCAACTCCTTGTTTACATATATTACAAGGACATATATGTGTATTAGGATTTAGGAGAGCATCTTATGTTGTTTAATGTTAGTTTTTTTAGAACATGCATGATAATTTATATATGGATCTGTGCAGGTTCAAGGGCTCCACCCTTCAAATAATGGGAGCATCTATTGGCGAAGAAAGTGAGTGGGCCATTGTTGGCGGTACCGGTGAATTTGCCTTCGCGCGTGGTGTCATAGACAAAAAAGTGCATGCCAATATAAATGGTGGACAAATACAAAAGCTTACTATCAACGGAATCTGCTTAATGAAGGTAGGACACATATTCAGCTTCATGTTGTTTATGTGCTCTTCTTATCCATCCAAGTAGTATATGAGATCAATCTCTCGTATGTGTATGTTTTCAGAGCAACCAACCCATCGTCACGAAGATTGGACCATGGGGTAAGCAAGGGAAAAGGGCACATGACATTGACGACAAGCCTGAACGTCTGTTAAGTGTGAGAGTTCGCCATGGCGACGTCCTCGATGGAATCGCATTTTCATACATCAACACATCTGGGCAGACGCGCACAACGGATCTTTTTGGTTTTGGTGGTGGGAGCGAAACTACGGTGAGCTATTTTCGATTTTTTTTCCATGAATGTTCTTTCTCTTCCATGTAGTATATGAAGTCTCACTTGATAGTAATTTTTGTTTATCTCTTTCGCGTGATTTCTGCAGATCAACCTAGGCCCATCTGAGTATGTGATGCAAGTGTCCGGGACGACCAATGTCCAGGGTGAAATATCTTCACTTACGCTGGTCACAAATTTGAAGCCATACGGACCTTTTGGGAAACCAGCAGGCACTTCTTTCAGCGCACCCGTGCCTGCAAACAGCCGCGTTGTGGGCTTCTTTGGGAGTTCAGGAGCCTCGTTCCCGTGTATGAACTCAATTGGTGTTTACTTGGTCTCTTAATTCAGACAAGAGCCAGCGTTGATGATGTCCTTTCTGGATGGCAACGTGTTTATTTTTTCTCCAGTTTCAGAAATAATTTGGTTATTAGGACCCTCACTAGGCCAGCCAGTGATCCATGGTCCCCTTGTAGTGTCAGCACTTTTTTTATCCACCATGTTTTTTTTCAAAATAAGTTCCATGTAATGATGTTCAATAAATTGTCTTCCGGATGTGTGTGTTAGTTTGTTCTTCTCATATTACGTGTGTCCATTAAAATCTTACATGCAAGAATATATTTTTGTCCATTGTTCACATGGTTGGATCTGAAATCCTCTCCTCGGTATTATACACCCAGGTGCACCTTGAGCAAGCTCACTCATGAAAATTTCTCTTTTCGGAACACGTAGAAGTTAATTACCCTACTTGTAATATACTTAAGGTGAAACACTGCGTGCTCCGACACATCATGGTACGATAAGCACACTTTGCACTTGAGTGACGTCACACATAACAGAAACGGTTCGTGACATCGAAAATATGACGCGGCAAGCGACATTGCTTCAAAAGACAACCCTTTTATGTACGGTAAGGCCTTGTTCGATTTGCAATGGATTGAAATGGATTAACATAGATTAAGGGGAAATTAATCCTATCTAAGTCAAAATTTATGTGTATCATTCCACTCCAATCCATGCGTGGGATGGATTGAACGATCAAGCCCTGGGTGGAGATTCAGATACAAAAATGGGCACGGTATCAGCAAGTAAGAAGCAAACCGTGCCAAAATCTTGATCAGCGCCATGAGGCAGAGATGGCGGGCCCGCTCACCTACTATGGTTCGATACTTCTTCTCTGCCTCAGCATCTCTTTTCACGACCACTTTCTGCAGCCCCACAACGCCGCCCGCGACGGTGACGGTTGGCGGTGGCACATTCGTCGTGTGCAGCTATGGCCCGTCGGGCAATGTCCGACGGTACCGTGTTTGTGGAGACGAGCATTGTGTATCTAGCATGACTTAGTTACTACTGTTTTGAAGGAACAATTAAGCAAGCTAATAGGTCTAGACTTATTCATAGTCCTAGCATCATTTTCTTTTGGGATCAAGGTGATCATAGCAAAATTCAATCTAAAGATGTCTAGATGATCCTCATACCAAGCCTGAAACATTGATATGAGATCATGCTTGATAACCTCCCAGTAGGATTGGTAGAACATAAAAGATAAACCATCAGGTCCAGGTGCTCTATCAGCATATGACCCAAAAACAGCTGCTCTAATTTCCTCTTCAGTAAAAGCAGCTCCTAAACCTATATTTTCATCCTCACTAATTTTTTCATCTTCAGAGAAAAATTATGTTTCAACCTAATGTTAGGTCTAGGTTCCCATGCAAAAAGATCTTTGTAGCAATCAGTAGCAACTTAATCATATCATCAATCTTAGTTTAAGGCCTATCTGGGCCTTCAAGTATATTTATTAACTTTTTCCTCCTCCTCTGGTTAGCTAATGCATAAAAATAAACAGTATTTCTATCTTCTTCTAATATATTCCTATCCCTAGATCTTTGTCTAGCCTTAGTTTCCTCCATGATCCAAAACGTCTGGAGTTCTTTAAAGATCCAGTTTAATCTACCTCTTTCCTCATCAGAGAGCAGCTGAGTTTCAGATTTAATGTCTAAAAAATCATACTCCTCCAAAAGTTCTTTCTTATTCTTCCTAATAGCAGCTTCTATGTTAATGTTCCAACCTTTTGCTAGTTTCCTAAAATTCCTAAATTTGCTTTGCCAAACATCAAGAGGATTAGAACTATTTATCCTTAAATACCAAGCTTTAATAACTATATCCTTAAAATCTGCTCTAGCTATCCCAAATCGTGGGAGTATGATCATTCTCCACTCTAGAAAGATCTCTAGCACTAGCTAAAGGAAATTTCCTATCAAAATCACTAGAACAAAAAACTCTATCTAGCTTACACATAGTAGGGTCTGCTTGATTATTTCCCCAAGTGTAGGCTCTACCAGATAAACCAATCTCCATAAGGGCCCATAATTCAATCCAAGCATTGAATTTATCAACCCATTTAAAATCTATATTCTTATTGTTTTTATCCTCAGGAGATTTAATTAGATTAAAATCCCCTCCTATCATAGCTGACCCATTCCAATTAAGAAAAAGTTCATGTAATTCAGAGATGAAATCTTGTTTCCTCTCTTCATATGCAGAACCATAAACAATAAACAGTAGTAATTCTACAGACAAAAGCAGTAACTCTATTTCTAAGGACAACGCTAACTGAAAAAGCAGTAGTTATTTCCCAATAACGTAACATCATATCTAAGCAAAGCATTATTGCTTTTAACACAGACAAGTAAACCTTTACTTTTGATGTTATGTACGAGGATGGACATATGGCTCCGGGCTCCTGAAATACTAAAAGATGCAAAATCTGTATCAAAAGGTTTTAAAATAATATAATTTTATTTACAGAGGTTCAAATAGATGATTTACTGAAAGTTGTCCTTCTGGTTTGATTATGGCACGGTTGCCTCATGATCTCGGCTAGTTGGTTGTTCCCCTTGCCAATCATTATTTCTAGCCTAGATGGCCGAAAAAGTGAAGAGAGGCCCCCTAGCGTCGCCATACCCTGTCGACGCAGGGGAAAACCCTAGATATTGCCTCCAACCAACCCTAACTCGATTTACCGTCCTTGTTGCCGCCTCCAGCCTCCTTCAGTGTGGTGACAGGTCCAGCCGCAGGAGGCGTCGGGGGATTCTAGTATTAGCACGGTTAGCGCGACATGGGACAAACAGAGCCCGTCTCACCAACGCGGGTGTCAGGTGCTCAGGTCAAAGCGTCATGCACGCGGAGTGTGGTGTTGTTGTGGTTAAGTCATCATGTGTCTTGGTGGTGGCGGTTGCGTCAGGCTTCATCGTATTGGTGGTTCTAGAGGATAACTCGATGCGCCTCTCAGTGGTGGTGGCTATTGGAGATATGCCCTAGAGGCAATAATAAATGTAGTTATTATTATATCTTTGTGTTTATGATAAATGTTTACATACATGCTATAATAGTATTAACCAGGAAACATTAATACTTGTGTGATTTGTAAACTAAATTAGAGTCCCTAGTAAAGCCTCTTCATAATACTAGCCTGTTGGTTAATAGATGATTGTGGTTTCCCTATCATGAACATTGAGATGTTATTAACAACAAGATCATATCATTAGGAGAATGGTATGATGGACATACTCCTATAGATAAGCGTAGCATAAAGATCAAGTCATTTTAATAGTTCAATTGCTATAAGCTTTCTGATACATAGTAACCTAATTCCTTCGACCATGAGATCATGCTTATCACCATCACCGTAAGGATGCTTTGATGACATCAAACACCACATCGTAACTGGGTAGCTATAAAAGTGCCATTGAGTGTTCGGAAAGTATGGGTTGAGACACATGGATCAAGAGTGGGATTTGTCCATCCATATGACGGATAGATATACTCTGGGCCCTCTTGGTGGAATGTCATCCGATTAGCTTGCAAGCATGTGACTGGCTCACAAGGGATCACATACCATGGGAACGAGAAAAGAGTACTTATCGGTAACGAGGTTGAACTAGGTATGCAGAGATACCGACGATCAAAACCTCGGATAAGTAAACTATCGTGAGACAAAGGGAAATTGGTATCGTATGTAAGTGGTTCATTCGATCGCAAAGTAATCATAGAAATATGTGGGAGCCATATGAATTTCCAGATTCCTCTATTGGTTATTGATCGGAGAAGTGTCTTGATCATGTCCGCATAATTCACGAACCGTAGGGAGACACACTTAAGGATTCGATGTTGTTGAGTAGTTATGGAATGATGAGTAAGAGACCGAATGTTGTTCGGAGTCTCGGATGGGATCCGGCATATCACGAGGAGATCTGGAATGGTCCGGAGAATAAAATTCATATAAGAAAAGTCCTGTTTCGGAGTTGGGAAATGATTCCAGTGTTTTCACCGGGGATGTTCTAGAAGGGTCCGGAAGGTCCGGCACTCCGGAGGGAAAGGGTACATGAATGTGTCATGACAATGTGGAATGGTTGCATCATGTACTAGGTCAGTTGGCTGGGCAAAATAAAGGGAAAAATCAAATCCTAGTTTGAAAGTCAAACGCCAATTTGAAAAAGTCAAACGACAAGTTTGCTTGGTGGAGGGAGAGTAGGAAACCTACTTGGGGAGGAAGTCTCCTCCCTCCACCCGCCGGCCAAGGAGGACGACTTGGGGAAGGACTCCCTCCTCCCAAGCCGCGCCCTCCCACCTATATAAGGAGGGGCAGGGATGCCCCTCTCCCACACACCCAACACACCCAAAACCCTAGCCCTACCGCCGGCCTCCTCCAAGTCGCCGCCGCCTCCTAGGGTTTCTCCAAGTCGCCGACTTGGGGCTTCCCCAAGCCCTATCCGCCGGCCAAGCTCACCCCATTGGTGCCTCTAATCCCTATATCACCAAGGCCTCTCTCATAGTCCACCATACTCGCTCCGGCTTAAGGCGAAGCCCTACGAGATCTCCCCTCTACTTCCGGTACCACGCCGTCATGCTGCCGGAATCGCGAGGAGAGTGCTACAACCTCCGCTGCCTGCTAGAACAAGGGAGAGGAAGGTCTTCATCGAGTACCGAACGTGTTACCGACTATGGAAGCGCTGCCGGAACGCAGCGCCGGAAGGATCGTCTACACGATATTGAGATCGGCAAGAGTACGACTACATCACCCACGAGAATCGGCTCTTGTTAACTGCTTTGGAATCTTCGAGGGTGGGTTCCTCTATCGACTCGTTGCTACAATCTAGTAGATAGATCTTGGCTTGTTTGTTTGCATGCGGTAGAAATTTTTTGTTTTCCATGCTATGAACTCCTACAGTGGTATTAGAGCCGTGTCTATATGTAGATCCGTTGCACGAGTAGAACACAATGGTCATTATGGGCGGTGGTGCTTTTATTATCAATTGCTTCTTGTGTACTTTGCATCTTGCGGTATGATGGGATGAAGCGGCCCGGGCTAACCTTACATGACATCGTTCATGAGACTTGCTCCACGCTCAACATGCAACTTGTATTGCATAAGTGGCTTTGCGGGTGCCTGTCTCTCCCATCATAGTATAGATCAAATTTACAATGGTCACTTGATAGTTCAATCATCAACGTTGTGGTTCTTGTTCGTAAGTTAGAGCGACACTTATTGAAAGCCCCAAACCACATAAAATATGCAAAGAAAATTAGAGGCATCTAACTTTGTTTTGTAGGGGTGTGTTGTGATGTGATATGGCCATGATTGTGGTTATATTTGATGTATGCAATGTTCCTTATTGTAAGTTGACAACCGGCAGGAGCCATATGGTTGTCTTTAAATTCTGTTAAGACCCGCGTGTCTATTCAAAGTAGTTGTAATAGTTAAAGCTGGTGGACGACAACCATGAAACGACGCCATTGACCTTGACATCATGCCGGTGATGATGGAGATCATGTTCGTGCTTGAAGATGGAGATCGGAAGCACAAGAAGAAAGGCCATATCATATCACATATTATGAATTGCATGTGATATTAATCCTTTATGCATCTTGTATTGCTTAGTTAACGATGGTAGCATTATAAGATGATCCCTCAAGCACACAAATTTCAAGTTTTAAAGTGTTCATCCTTAGTAAGCACCGTTGCTAAAGCTCGTTGTTTCGAAGCACCACGTGATGATCGGGTGTGTTAGATTCTGCGAGTGTATACAACGTGAGCAAGCCAGGTTTGCTCATGCAGAAGCTAAGGTTTGATCTTGACGAGCCTAGCATGTACAGACATGGTCTCGGAACACGGATCACCGAAAGGTAAAGCATGAGTCATATAGAAGATATGATGAACATGTTGATTGTTCGCCATTGAAACTACATCAACTCTCGTGATGATCGGTTTTGATGTGGTGGAGTTGGTTCGTGTGATCACTAAAACAATGTGAGGGATATTGTTTTGAGTGGGAGTTCACATAGATTAATATAACTATTAATTAGAACTCAATTTGTCATAAACTTAGTCTAAACTATTGCAAATATGTTGTAGATCAATGGCGGCCCCTACCATCAATTTTAATGCGTTCCTAGAGAAAGAAAAGTTGAAAAAACAATGGAAGCAACTTCGCGGATTGGTTCCGCAATTTGAGGATTGTCCTCAATGTTGGTAATTTGACCTATGTGCTGGATGCACCGCTGGGTGACCCGCCTGCAGCTACTGCTACCGATGAAGTAAAGAATGTTTACCTCACTCGGAAGAATCAGTACTCCGCAGTTTAGTGTGCTATCTTGTATGGTTTGGAATTAGAGCTTCAGAAAAGGTTTGAGAACCATGACCACATGATATTTTCCGTGAACTCAAAATGATATTTGAGGCTCACGCGGCAGTTGAGAGTTATGAGGCTTCTGAAAAGTTCTTTAACTACAAGATGGAAGAGGGCAGCTCCATCAGTGAGCATGTGCTTAAGATGTCTGGGCACGCAAACAAACTCCAAAGTTTGGGTATAGTGATTCCTAATTCTTTGGGGATTCATCGTGTCCTCCAATCACTACCACCAAGTTATAAGAATTTTGTGATGAACTACAATATGCAAAACATGGACAAGACGTTGCCAGAACTCTTCTCCATGTTGAAATCTGCAGAAGTGGAGATAAAGAAAGAGCATCAAGTGTTGTTGGTCAATAAGACCACCAAATTCAAGAAAGGCAAGTCTAAGCAAAGGGGAAACTTCAAGAAGGGCGGTAAGAAAGTTGCCGCACCGGGGAAGAAGACCAAGGCTGGACCTAAGCCTGATACTGAGTGCTTTTACTGCAAGGGAGAAGGTCACTAGAAGCGGAATTGCCCAAAGTACTTGGCGTATTTGAAGAACGGCAACATCAAGAAGAAAGGTGAAAGAGCATTTTCCTATCCCTCTGATTTTGATGTTTGATAACAACACACTTATCGGTTTAATAGTGTGCTAAGTGTATCACAGGTTTGATAAGGGTGTGGCACAAATTTTGGCATATCAATTCCCTTTGCGAAAAACCAATGTGCCAACCGGTAGTACCGGAACTACGACCGGTACTATCGCTTGACACCGGTACTACCGGTTCCAGTACCGGTTGGTACCGTGCAAAACTGATAAGGGTGTGTGCTAGTCAGTACCACCCGGTACCACGGAGCGGCACTACCGGTCCAACCGGTAGTACCGCTTGAGACAAGCGGTACTACCGCTTGACACGGTCGTACCGCTCGGCAGTACCGGGCCATTCTGAAGAACATCCACTCCTCTCTGTTTTGGTCAGTACCAAGCGGTACTTGGGACCGGTACTACCGCCCAGATCGGTAGTACCGCTTCATACGACCGGTACTACCGCTTGGGGGTAGTACCGCAAAGGCGATACCACCCTAACTTGAAGCTGGCTAGACGAACTGAAGCATCTCCGGTACCTGGTCTGGTACTTGACCGGTAGTACCGCTTGCAAGAGGTACTACCGCTTGAGTACCGGTACTACCGGTGCATTAATGGTCCCAACGGCCATATTTAGTGGAGGGGTATAAATACCCCTCCACCTACCTTGGGACAAATTGCTCAGCCACATTAAAGTCAAGACCACCATTGGAGCCACCCAATCTTCAAGATCTCCTCATTCCACCACCCAAAGTCCTTGATCTTTGGGGAATCGAAGGAGGAGGCCCCGATCTACTACTTCACCAAAAGAGATCTTCATTTCCCCCTCATTTCATTGAGGGCCCCTTTGTTATAGTGTTTTCTTGGAAATCCTAGTTCTTGTTTTGGTTCTTACAAGCTTGTCTTTGATTGCTTTGACATCTTGCTTGTATTTGGGAGCCTCCGATTAAGTTGTGGATGTGTGCCCCAAACTTGTAAAGGTGCCGGCTTTCACCTCGAAGGTTGACGATATAGTGGAAGGTGAATCGATCCCGTTGGGGTGAGATTCATCGGAGAACAAGGGAGGCCTTTCGTGGCATTGGTGGTTTGCAACCACCCCCTCTCCAAACGTAGACGTACTTCCCCTCAAAAGGAAGGAACTATGGGAAACAAATCCTTGTGTCTCCGCGTCCACCACTTTGGTTACTTCTATCCTTTACCGCACTTTACTTACTTGTTCCTACTTTGTGTAGTGGTAGCTCTTGCATAATTTTCATATAGGTAAATTCACCTTAGTTGCATTATCTAGAGAATTTACCTTATTGTCAAACCTTAATTTGAAAAAGAAGAAAATTTGAAGTAGCACCTATTCACCCCCCCTCTAGGTGCCCATACGATCCTTTCAATTGGTATCAGAGCCTCGGCTCTTTATTTGGGCTTTACCGCCTAAGAGAATATGGGTAGCCGCGAAGGGGATGGTGATGGTGAGCCCACCACGGTGACCATGGAAGATCTCAAAAACTTGGAAACAAGATTGAGATCTTCCTTGGTCAACAAAGTCAAGAAGATGCTAGAGCAACTTCTTAAAGACAAAGAAGGCTCATCACCCCCATCTCCTCAAGAGGATCAACCATCCATTTTACCTAAGGGGAATACGTCAGTATCCCCCGAGGGTATGATGGTGGGGGTAAACCAGACAACGCTAATTCCTCCACACAACTTGATGGGGGAAAGGGTGAGCACCGTGATTCTTGGTACTCTCCCGATCCTCCCATCCCACACCCTCATGTGTACAATAGGGGTGACCCACCTAAGCTTGAAGAGTCGGCTACTTTTCCTCAATGGCAATCACTAATGAGAACTCATGTGCGCAGCTCTTGCATTGAACTATGGAACATCATCGAGCATGGACTCTTTATTGGGGATCCAAACAACTTGACAAGAAGAGAGGTTGTCAGTAGTCAACTCAATGCCACTGCTTTGCATATGATTCAACAAGGTTTGGGGACAAAGGACTATCCACACATTGAGCACTTTAGCATTGCCAAGGAAGCTTGGGATGCTCTCACTGTGTTGTTTGTTGGAAATGAGAGTATGAGAAGGAACCGATATGATGCTCTAAGCAATGAAGCCGAAGGCTTCTACATGAAAGAAGGTGAAGATCACGAAGACATGTATCGAAGGCTCAATACCACTGCCACCGCTTTTAGAAATGTGGGTGCCTCACATGTGGATGATGCATGGATAAAAAGGAAATATGTGAGTGCACTCATGCCTTTTGAGCCCACCGACTTGAAGATCCTACAAGGAAGACACAACTACCATCTCATGACCTCAAATGAAGTTATGCAAGAGATGGCCGCGTTCAAGGTTGCCGCCAAGAATGCCAAAGATGCCCGTGCTCGTGCCCTTGGTATGAGAAATGTGGTCAATGTTGCTTTGAAGGCCAAAGTTGTGGACCTTGGGGATGAATATGATAGTGATGAAGGACTCTCCATGGACCATCCCGATGAAGTCAAGATTGCTCATGGTCAATATATGGCTTTCTATGCAAAGAACTTTTGGAAGAACCCCGCCAAGGCCAAGATGGAAATGCAACGAAGAAGCAATCCAAATGGGAAAAGAGAGAATACCACTAGGTTGAGAACTTGCTTCTATTATGGTGACCGCTATCACTTTGTTGCAAGCTGCCCCTATGAGAAGAGAGAAGATCATGGTGGTAAGCTTGTGTTGAAGAAGACTCTCAAGGCACCTTACAAGAAACCTTTCATCAAAAAGAATCCTGTCAACAAGAAGTCGGGAGAAATTGTCTTGATCACTCATGAAGAATACTCCTCCGACAATGAAGATGAGGAAAAAGAAACTTCTCATGGTGTGGCTGCTCTAGCCACCACCTCTACTCCGACATTCTCACTCTTCTATTCTCCAAATGAGAACTCTTCCACCAAGAACGTCACTTGCCTTATGGCAAGAGGAACAGACGTATCCTCATCATCCCGCTCTACTCACTTCGATAATGATGAAATTGATGATGAAATGTCTCTTGATGTTAAAAAGGAATTAATTGCCTTTGATGAGTTCATGACTAACCTAGAAGGAGATGCTAAGTTACATTTTAGGAACATCTTAGATCAACTCTCACATACTCAAGAGCTTCTAGATGTAAGATGTAAACTTGGGCATGAACATATGATTGAGCTAGAGGCTTTAAACAATGCTCTAGAGGAAGAACAAGAAACTAGGTTGTCACTTGAACTAAAACTTGAAGGGCTTGATGAGGCCAATGACACTATTGTTAACAAACTCATCAAAGAGCGTGATCATGCTATTGCTAAATACAAAAGAGCTAAAAAGGACAAGATTGAGTTTGGTGTGGTTCATGAAAAACTTGCCGAGGAGATTAGTTTGCTTAACAAGGCTCACAAGGCCTTGGAGAGTGAACTCTTGTCACTCACAAAGTCCCATGAAACGCTTCAAACTCAATTGGCCAATATTCCTTCACCTAGCAACTTAATACCATCTAGTAGCACAACTATTCTTGAATAGAATGCTAGGTTGAAGGGGGAGCTTGCTAAGGCCACATTTCCACAAGGCAACAAGTCCATTGATGATCTTTTGAGAAATCAAAGGCGTAGTGGTGACAAAGGGGGCATTGGTTTTGTTTCCAAAACCAAGAAGAAGAACAATAAGAAGAAGAAGGCCAAGCCCGCACAAGAGACCAACAAGACCATTGTGGAGAGTAAGACCACAAGTGGTAAAACTATGTCTCATGATGACTTTGCGGGAAGTGCTAACCCTCACTATGTTCTAATGCGTGATTACTATGGTGATGTGTATGCACAATATGTTGGCCCTTATGATGGTTATATTGCTTGGTCTATTTGGGTTCCCAAGACCCTTGTTGCTAACAAAAGAGGACCCATTGAAAAATGGGTACCTAAAAAATTAGCTTGATCTCTTGTAGACTTATGCTTCCGGAGGGTCAAAGTGGGTGCTTGATAGTGGTTGCACAAGTCATATGACCGGAAGCTCGTCTATTTTCAAGGAGTTAAAGCCAAATGATGATCAAATTACCGTGACATATGCCGACAAATCAAAGTCTAAGGTAATGGGTTTCGGCAAGGTTGTGGTTGCTCACGACATTACACTCGTGAACGTCATGCTTATTGAGACCCTTGGATACAATTTACTTTCTGTCCTTGCTCTTGGTAAGATGGGCTTTGCCGTCTTCATTGATGTAGATATTGTGGTCCTCTTGTGGAGCAAGTCTCTCAAAGTCGCTTTCGTTGGGTACGTCGAACATGACTTGTATGTGGTGGACTTCTCGGAGCAAACCACTACAGGTCCGATGTGCTTATTCGGAAAGGCCGATGTGGGTTGTATATGGCATCACCGACTAGCCCATGTCAATATGAGAACTTTGCAAAGTCTCCATAAAGAGGGCCATATAGTTGGACTAAAATAAAATGTTTCCTTTGCCAAAGATCGTGTTTGCAGGGAATGTGTTCTAGGGAATATGCATGACGCTCCTCACAAGCCCACGAACCAAATCAAGTCTAACAAGATCTTGGAACTCCTCCATGTGGACCTATTTGGTCCTCCATCTCATGCAAGTCTTGGTGGGAAGAAATATTGTTTGGTGATTGTTGACGACTTTTCAAGATACTCTTGGGTTTATTTCTTCAAGTTGAAGAGTGAGACTCAAAAGACTTTTATCGACTTCATCAACTTGGTTCAACGGCAATACAATGTTCCCGTGTTGATTATAAGAAGTTAAAACGGCACCGAGTTTAAGAACTACACCTTGAATGATTTCCTTAGTAATGAGGGGATTAAACATCAATATTCCGCTGCATACACCCCTCAACAAAATGGTGTGGCCGAAAGGAAGAACCGGACTCTTATTGAGATGGCTAGGACCATGTTGGCGGAGTTTAAATCTCCATACAACTTGGGCTGAAGCCATCTCCACCGCTTTCCATGCTTCAAACCGACTCTACCTCCGCAAGAAAATCAACAAGACTCCATATGAGATACTTACCGGTAACAAGCCCAACATATCTTATTTCCGGGTGTTCGGTTGTAAGTGTTTCTATCTCATCAAAGGTGTTCGTTTGTCTAAATTCGAGTCTAAAGCATTAGAGGGTATTTTTGTTGGCTATGGTCTCGAATCTCACACTTATAGAATCTATGATAAGCTCTCCGGAGCAGTCATAGAATCTTGTAGTGTGACCTTTGAAGAATCTGATGGTCCCCAAGGGGGGCGTGTTGATTCTTGTGATGCAGATGATGAAACGCCTCAGGATGCCATAGGAAGAATGGGTGTGGGATATATCCGCCCGGTTGAGGAACCCCTTATGGCGGATCGAGAAGAACTATGCCCCACTCAAGTGGAGCCCTCATCTTCACAACCTCAACATGCTCCATCCACCGAAGAGGACATTGGCCCAAGCCAAAGACAAGATGTGGACCCTCAACATGATGATCAAAGTGTCAACTCTAGTCAAGGGGAGCTTGGTCCATTCGACGGGTTATCAAGTGGTGCCAAGTCAATTTGTCAAGGAAGATCCATACAAACTGTTTTGAAACAAGCTCGAATTGATGCTAGAAGGGCACTTGATCAAGACCAAGGTCAATATTTGCCTCCAATTATAGAGGATGATTCCAATGATGATCAAGGTCAAGATGATGGTCAAGACGAGGATCAAAATGATGAAGAGGGTCCTCCAAGAAACAATACGGAGATCCACGCTCGTCGCGAAGCTAGAAAGGAAAGAATGTTGGAGATAAGAGACCACTCCCTCCAAAATGTAGTTGGTGATCTAAGGAAAGGTATCTCCACAAGAGCACAATTGAAGAGGTTCAGTGAACACCAAGCACACATCTCCATGATTGAACCAAAGAAAGTGTGGGAAGCTCTTGAAGATCCGGATTGGTTAGAAGCTATGCATAAAGAACTCAACAAATTTGAGAGAAACAAAGTGTGGAAGTTAGTAGAGAAGCCAAAGGATTGCCGCAATGTTATTGGAACAAAGTGGATATTCAAGAACAAGCAAGATGAGCATGGAATCATAGTAAGGAACAAGGCTAGATTGGTTGCACAAGGGTTCTCTCAAATTGAAGGCATTGACTATGGAGAGACATATGCACCCGTGGCTCGACTTGAGTCCATTCGTATCCTTATTGCTTATGCGGCACATCATAACTTTAAGTTGCAATAAATGGATGTAGAAAGTGCATTTCTTTATGGTCCATTAAATGAATTGGTATATGTTAAGCAACCCCCGGGATTTGAGGACCCCAACTTCCCAAAACATGTCTACAAACTTGATAAGGCGCTCTATGGGCTCAAGCAAGCCCCACGCACGTGGTATGAGCACCTTAGAGAGTTATTGTTTGACCGTGGTTTTGAGGTTGGGAAAATCGATCCCACTCTTTTTACTAAGAGGGTCAACGGGGAGCTTTTTGTATGCCAAATATATGTTGATGATATTATCTTTGGCTCATATAACAAAGCTTTTAATGATGAATTCTCAAAGCTTATGACTAGTAGGTTCCGGATGTCTTTGATGGGAGAGTTGAGAGTATTTCTTGGCTTTGAGATCAAGCAAGTTAGAGGAGGGACATTCTTCAATCAAGCCAAGTATACTCAATATATGCTCAAGAGATTCAATATGCAAGATTTAAATGGATCTCCTACTCCGATTGCTACAAAGACTCATCTAGAACAAAATCCAAATGGTAAAGATGTGGATCAAAAGGTATACCGATCTATGATTGGTTCTTTGCTTTACCTTTGTGCATCTAGACCAGATATTGTGTTGAGTGTAGGTGTGTGTGCAAGATATCAAGCGGCTCCTAAGGAAAGCCATTTAATGGCGGTTAAGATAATCTTTCGATATTTAGTTCATACCCCATTTTATGGTCTTTGGTATCCTCGAGGCTCAACATTTGCTCTTTGTGGATACATGGATTCGGATTGGGCGGGGGACAAGGATGATAGAAAATCAACATTCGGGGCTTGCCAATTCCTTGGTAGGTCCTTGGTGTGTTGGTCTTCCAAGAAGCAAAATTGTATATCTCTCTCCACCGCCAAAGCCGAGTATGTGGCATCTGCTAGTGCTTGCACCCAATTGCTATGGATGAGGCAAACTTTAAAGGAATATGGTGTCCATTGTGACAAAGTGCCTCTTCTATGTGACAATGAAAGTTCCATCAAGATTGCATACAACCTGGTGGATCACACAAGGACAAAGCATACTGAGATTCGACATCACTTCATTAGAGATCATGTTGCTCGAGGTGATATTTATCTATCATATGTATCAACCAAAGATCAACTTGCCGACATCTTCACGAAGCCACTTGATGAAGCAAGATTTTGCTACCTGAGGAATGAACTAAATATCGTAGATTCAAGGAGCTTGACTTGATTATCTTGCACTCTCACCTAATACTCGACCCATATTTGGTTTAGGTGTAGGCATGTGACGAGGTTTAATCTCGTCAATGCCCATTGTTATTGACTTGGGTTTTGGAGAAGATGGGGATGTTGAAGATCGTGGCACGGTTAACGGACAAGCGACCAGGGGACACAAGATTTACCCAGGTTCAGGCCCCCGAAGGGAAAACCCTACTCCTGCTTGTCTGCTCTTGATTACGGCGGAACCGAAGATTACAGGGTGCGCAGATTCGATCTGGCGTGGATGCGTGTGCGAAAGTATGAGTCGAGAGATCTAGGACGTGCCCTCCTGGCCTTTATATAGACTCAGGCAGGTCCCGGGCATAATCCTAGTCGGTTACAAGTTCTAGGGTTTTACCCCTTTGAATTTCCTATCTCCGCTAGACTTGTTCTCCAAGGATCCGAAGGCGTCATGGGCCTTGGCCACCCGAAAATCTTCAGGGGCCAGCGTATATCTGCTGTGGGCCTTCCTTGGGCCGGACCAGGTATGCTGAAGTCATGTACCCGTAGGGTATAACCATGTCAGTAGCCCCCGAGTGATCAGTCGAATCGTAGATTCGGCTGAGGACTCTTCCATTCTTCGGGTGCAACTATGTTTTAATAGTGTATGGGCGTAGGGATTGTTGATGCGTGTGCCTGACTCACCCGACGGATCAGGGTCAGTTAACTGTCTTAGGACGAAACAACACGATCTTCTTCAGGTTCGGGTCCCTCAACCCGGACCTGGAACATATGCTGGCGTAATTCGACTCAGGCCGCAGAGGACTTACAGGAGTGGAATTCCAGTAATTTTAATTGGTGTACCCAACGCGTCCGTCGGGATTTTTCATCGTACCTGCTGGTACGGCTTCATACTAGCAGAGCGCAGTCAGGTGCGTTGCTAGGCCATCCGATGATATCTGTAGGTCTTATCTTTGTGTCGAAGACACAGCATCCGAATGTTTGTCACCGCGGAGGTGCTTTGGGTGGCCAAGGAGATTGTCGCTCACTTAGCGTTTTATTGGGGCAGAGTTGCCAAAAAGTTTTTGCGTGCTGATCCGGAAGATCGCAGTCGAAGATTTCATAGGGTGCGCGACCAGCGCTCCCTATGGGAGTAGCCCCCAAGTGTCTGTTCGAGTCGTAGACTCGAACAGAGACTTTATTTCAAGAATTTTTTCAGTTGTTTAGTCCACAGGACTCGAAAATTTTCGGATGCTTAAATCCATCCTCCCTATGGGAGTAGCCCCCGAGTCCGTAGTGGAGTCGTAGACTCAACGCATGACTCAGAAGTAATTTTGTCCTCATTTGTTTGTCGGGTGCGCGGCCAGCGCTCCTGATAGGAGTAGCCCCCGAGTATTTAGTCGAATCGTAGATTCGAGTGAGTACTCTTAGATGTGAAGCCGAAGTTGGTGCTAGTATAGCTTTTGATGACGTCAGTGCTGACGATCGATGACCTCAAGCGTCTGCTACGCCAGAGATGACTTGACTAGATGAAGCGTGGGTCCCACTTCCTGACTTTGAATTGACTGGTCACGCGCGGCGTGGAGATGATTATGGCGTCTCCTCGATTTCCGCGCGTAGTGGACGGCCAGGAATCTTGCAAATGGTACACGCCCCAAGATGGCGTGGTACTGCGACGGCCAGTCCACCACTTCGAATTCTAGGCGCTCCTGCCGAAAGTTGTCCGGCTTCCCGAAGATGACGTCGAGTCCTATTTTGCCCAGAGGGAATATGCCCTTTCCTGGGACAATGCCGTGGAATGTTGTGTCTGATTGTTCCAGGCTGCATTGCGGGATCCACATAGCTGCTAGAATGCTTGCGAACATTAGGTTGATGCCGCTGCCGCCGTCCATGAAGACGCGACTCATCTCGAAGCCTTCGATCTGCGCCTCCAGCACCAGGGCAGCATGACCTGGGCGAGGGATCTGGCAAGGGTGATCCGCGCGAGTGAATGTGATGCAGGACTCCGATCCGCTGAGGTACTCAGGGATTGCAGGCGGAGTTGCCACGGCCAAGTTGATTTGTCGGGTGATTTTCTTCTGCACCCTGTTGGTAGGGCGTCCCTTCTGGATCATATTAAGTGCTCCATTTGGTGGGGGGTATGGGACCCCGGCGTTGTTTTGCGCTGGTGCGACTGGCTGATTTGGGCCTCCAATAGGCGGCGGTGGAGGAGCTCCATGCGCTATTTCACCTGGCGCGGGTGCGTTTCCGAATGCAGGGATTGGGGCTTGTTGCCTCATCTGCACCATGCCTTCGCTGAGTTTCTGGAACTCGCGGCAGTCCTTGAGCATGTGGCTGGCTTTATTTTTGCCATCCTGCTTGTCGATGTAGAAGTGGATGGTGCATGGACCCGAAAGTTTGTCGAATGCTGAGGGTCCGTTGTCGCGGTCGCGGCGTTGCCATGACTGCGTTGGTCGTCCGCTGTCGCGGAAGTTTCCACTGCGGTATCCTCCGCTGTTGCGGCTGTTGTCGTTACGGCGGTCGGCATAGCCGGCCGCGACCATGTCGGGTCCGTCGCGGTCCTCGTAGACGCGCGATCTCCTCTTGCTGCGGCGTTCACGTCTTCGGCCGTAGTCGTCCTCTTCGTCTGATTGCGCTCGTTGGATGCAGTCTTCGCCGTCTGCCCAACTGTTGGCGATTTCCATGAGGTGGTCGAGTGTCTTGGGATTTACGCGCCCAAGTTCCTCCTTGAAGTCTGGGCGCTTGACGCCGTCCCTGAAGGCGTCGATGGCCCTTTCTTCGGAGATGTGTGCTGCGGAGTTTTTGGTCGTAGACCAGCATAGTATGTACGAGCGAATAAATTCACCCGTTCTCTGAGTGCAGGCTCGCAACTCTTCGATGGAGGCTGGCCTCTTGCTGGTGCCTTTGAAATTTTGGATGAAGCTGTAAGCGAGCTCCTCCCAGATTCGGATGGATCCTGATGATAGGCTGCTAAGCCAGACCCGCGCCGCGCCTGTCAGCTGCAGCTGAAGGCATTGCATGGCGGTTTCTTTGTTGCCTCCGTGAAGCTTGACGGATGACAGATGGTCGCTGAGCCAGGACTTTGGATCTTGCGTGCCGTTGAACTTCGGAGTATCCGAAGGAAGCTTGAAGTTGCGTGGCATCTGTGTTCGCCGAACGGATCTGCTGAAGCATCGAGCTCCGCAGAGTTCTCCTTCGTCTTCATCCATCTCAGATTCAGACGAGCATGCGCGTTTGGCGCATGCTTTGTCGATCTTGCGCTGCGTAAGCTTGTCTCTGGCGTCGTAGTCACGTTTATGGCGGTGCGAGCTCTTCTTCCTTCGAGGAAGGTCGTGCTCCTCTTCCTCTTCGAATGAGGGGGTGGGGCTCCGATCGCGTCTGACCGGAGCTTTCTTCTTCGGCTCCGCAGGAGCGTCTTCGTGGAGCGCAGCTCCGATTAGGCCTAGTCCGGTGAGTGCGGACCTATGCATGGCCCTTTTTGGGTCCCCCTCCGGAGGTGGGTGAGCCGCGAGATACGCAGTGGCTGCCATGATCGCGGCTTGTGGCGTCTTCGGGATGATGTTGCCGTCGGCATCCATATCCATGAACGATGTGTGGAGAGTTCGGGTCACATCACGTCGCTCCTTGGGATCCATGTTCTCCACCCGAGAGCGGTGCTTGTTTCCCTGGTTTCCGTTTGTGCTAGAGCCGGGTGCCGCGGCGGAGAGCGCAGCTCGTCGCGCGCTGGACTCGGAGGCTGCTTGCTTGCGTTTGTCCAGTGTCTCCTGCATCTTGACTTGTTTCTTGTGCTCCTCGATGAGGAGGTAGTGGTATGCCATTAGTAGGTCGCATGAGGCGTCTGCAGGTAGGACGGCGTCGCCTGCGACAGCATGGCGCGCCTGCACCCATCCTTCTTTGCTAAGTTGGATGACGTGGCCGTTGCTTTCCCTGTTGGGTGGGGGGACTGGCTTCTTCTGTTTTCGCCGTTTTCGCCGTTTCGGTTGGGCGGCGGGTTAGGCGCTTCCTCGTCGGTTTGGATGAATGCGGCGCATAGGTAGCGCCTGCAGATTGGTTGACTGCTGCCGCAGCTTTCGGATCCGGAACCGTAGGTCCCTTCATCCGAAGGTGGATCGCACAGATCGGAGTTGCAGCAGCTGCTGCTGTAGAACTCGTCTGTCGATGGTGACGTGCGTAGCACGGGGTGTGGAGCCCACAGACGGCGCCAATTGACGAGGTTTAATCTCGTCAATGCCCATTGTTATGGACTTGGGTTTTGGAGAAGATGGGGATGCTAGAGATCGTGGCACGGTTAACAGACAAGCGACCAGGGGACACGAGATTTACCCAGGTTCAGGCCCCCGGAGGTAAAACCCTACTCCTGCTTGTCTGCTCTTGATTACGGCGGAACCGAAGATTACAGGGTGCGCAGATTCGATCTGGCGTGGATGCGTGTGCGAAAGTATGAGTCGAGAGATCTAGGACGTGCCCTCCTGGCCTTTATATAGACTCAGGCAGGTTCTGGGCATAGTCCTAGTCGGTTACAAGTTCTAGGGTTTTACCCCTTTGAATTTCCTATCTCCGCTAGACTTGTTCTCCAAGGATCCGAAGGCGTCATGGGCCTTGGCCACCCGAAAATCTTCAGGGGCCAGCGTATATCTGCTGTGGACCTTCCTTGGGCCGGACCAGGTATGCTGAAGTCATGTACCCGTAGGGTATAACCATGTCAGCATGGACATAGGGGGAGTGCGGTCCTAATTGATTGGACCATCTCTCCCCCCCCATTATGCGCAAAGTAAACCAAAATCATTCCTCTTAATATCATTTTGTGATATGTGAGCTTAATGATGAGTTTCGGTAATGGACCCAAGATATATCTTCGTGGTGCCAAGCCGAGTATACTCAAATATGGTGGCCTAGCCCACCGCCCCTCTCGCAATCGAGAGGTTGATGTGCGTACTCGTGTTTGTCATTTTTCTGATTTTTACTCATGGTTGTCATCTATTTGAATTGTCTTCACCGTTCTTAGTCTCATGCACTCTAGTTTGGTGTTTAACATTTTTTTGATTTTTAGAGTGCATGTGCTTCCCAGCTCACCTGTCTCAACCCAAGCCTCCTTACTCCCTCTCAAGAACCCTCTCTCTATCTGCACAAGAATCACCTTTGTTTCCTGGCTTTGGAATCAGATGGGACCGATACTACCGGATGTACGAGCGGTACTACCGGACCTGGGTAGTTCCCAGGTCATTTCCTGGAAACTGCTCCAGGAACGGTACTACCGCCCATATGTCTGGTACTACCGGTTGGGGAACCGGTACTACCGCTTCAACAACCGGTACTACCGGTTGGCGGTTTCCGGGTATATATTGGACGCGCGTGGGGAGGCACCTCTCAGTGCCTCATTATTCCCCACGCCCTCCACTCAAACATGCGCCGCCACCGGAGACCTTGACGCCGCCGGAGCCCTGCCACGCCCTTCTCTCCCCGGATTCCCCTTGGATTCGGCCTCTTGGCGGGATCCCATCTCTTTCCACCGCCATGGATCCCGGTACAACCGCCCTTTCTCTCTCCGTCTAATTTCCTCATTGGATCTAGGTTTTGGCTTAGATTTGTGAAGAAATTGACTTGGTGTAAGGTTGTACTGCCATATACTTCCCTTGTCATCGAGTAGAATCGTCTATTTTACAGTTTGTTGCCGTCACTTTGGTCCGTTTCTCCCAGATCTGACGAACTTGTGCCGCTCAACCGGTAGTACCGGAACTTTGTATAGTACTACCGCTTGCAAGCGGTACTACCGGTTGTCAGGTCCGGTAGTACCGGCCTAACCTGACTGCATTTCTCTATTTGATATTCAGTTCTCTCATTTTTTCCTGTCGTGGTTCTTGTGCCCTTACCCCTTGTTATCCTCCCTCGTGATTTCACAGATGCAGGTGGTTCTCGGGGTGCGCGCAAGCGTTCCAAGATGAGCCGTGAGATTGCTGAGGAAGAGACGGAGTCTGAGGAAGAGGTTATGCCACAGCCAAGACACCGTTCCAAGTTGCCTGCCACTCGAGGTGGTCGTGGGGGTCGTGAGGGGGTTACCAAGCGCTCTGCTGGGCGTGGAAGCGCTCCTCCCCCTCGCCCCTTCCTCAGGGCGTACCAAGAGTCTTAGCTTAGGGCCATCAGGGCCAAAGAAACTGTCTGACATCTCAGATTCCGAGTTTAGGGCTCTCAGGATTGATAATGCATACTCTCGCAACAGGGACAAGGACAGAGCTGGCAGCCTTTTCTTCAATGATTTCCAAGAGCGTGTTTATCATGAGGTTCTTTTGACCAATATTCAGATGGTGGTGCCCCAGCAGTATATAGACATGGAACACATGAACAAGAATCTTGACTACTTTACAGAGGCTAAGGAAATCTGCTCTCACCTTGGCATGTTCCCCATTATGGAGTTCCAGCATGACTATGAGCCACTTCTTATTGCACAGTTTTATCCCACAACACATTTCTCCGCTGGCCGTACTCGGAAGATTACCTGGATGACACAAGGTGCAATCAAGGAGGCCACCCTTGCGGAGTTTGCTGCAATATTGGGGTATGAAGATCGTGGCCGGGACACTCCTTGTGGCTTTCGCTGTCACACTCGGGAGCACCCCTCCAAGAAGGATGTTCTTACACCTATGTATATCCATGGCCACGGTATTGCTGGCAAGATCAAGGATCTTCTCCCCACATATGACATTCTCCATCGCATTTTCCGTGAGACTATTGCTCCTCGTGCGGGCAACAAGGATGAGATACATGGATTCTCTGTAGACTTGCTGTTCAACACTTTCCTCAACCGTGACTCTGACACTCCTCTTGATGTGGCAGACTATATATGGAATGAGATGGTTGCTGCTGCCTACACTCAGAGGGTTCCACCATTTGCTCCGTATATTATGGCCCTCATTGTGTCAAAGTGCCCTCCCATTGCTAGGACTCTCTCCACTCACCCTCTCATTGTGCACAGGCCCAAGGCTCTCAAGATCAAGACACATGCTAAACCCCGCGTTGTGGCGTGTGGGGAGGAAGAGGATGACTCTGAGGATGCCGACAGTGGTCATGACACTAACTATGTTGTCTCCTGTCGCAAGAATGCTAAGCCCACTTGGGCCACAAGGATGGAGGCCAAGCTCAAGAAGATCTTCTGCTTTCAGATGGACAACCAGAAACGCATGTATGAGGCGCATGTGTATGCCAAGAAGGCCAGTGCTCGGCAGAAGGACATGATGGCTGCTCAGGGTTTGACCGTCTCCGAGGGGTCCGAGACCAACATCACTCCAGAAGATCAGTGGATATCTCAGCACAGCCGTTGGGACGATGATGTCTCTTCCTCGCACCGCGCACCACCCCCCTACGAGGAGGACCTTTAGGATGAGGATGAGGAGGAGGATTGACTGTCGGGACGGTAGTCTTGCACTTGTCCCTTTTGGCGTCTTGATGCCAAAGGGGGAGAAGTTGCACTTTAGGCACGGGTGTTGCATGGGAAGTCACAAGCTCGTTCTTATTTTGATCCTTTTATTGCTTGTGAACTTCGATTTCCCTCTATTTATGTGTGAGACTATGTGATTATATCTTATGAGACTATGTGGTGTATTTCATTGGATCCATCTTGTGATGTTATGCGGTATCTATTGTCTATACATTCCTCATCACATGTTTTTGTGCAAAGGTATGATTTCAAATGCTAGTATCTATATTTGTGCACCCATGTTGGGTTTGTAAAATAGAGGGGGAGGTTTGCTTCTACACATCTAGGGGGAGCCCCGTCTCTATTTTACAAATTTCATATGTTTCCTATTAAAATCATCTTGCAAAAGTGTATTGTCATCAAACACCAAAAAGGGGGAGATTGAAAGAGCATTTTCCTATCCCTCTGATTTTGATGTTTGATAACAACACACTTATCGGTTTAATCGTGTGCTAAGTGTATCACATGTTTGATAAGGGTGTGGCACAAATTTTGGCATATCAATTCCCTTTGCGAAAAACCAATGTGCCAACCGGTAGTACCGGAACTACGACCGGTACTACCGCTTGACACCGGTACTACCGGTTCCAGTACCGGTTGGTACCGTGCAAAACTGATAAGGGTGTGTGCTAGTCAGTACCACCTGGTACCACGGAGGGGCACTACTGGTCCAACCGGTAGTACCGCTTGAGACAAGCGGTACTACCGCTTGACACGGTCGTACCGCTCGGCAGTACCGGGCCGTTCTGAAGAACATCCACTCCTCTCTGTTTTGGTCAGTACCAAGCGGTACTTGGGACCGGTACTACCGCCCAGACCGGTAGTACCGCTTCATACGACCGGTACTACCGCTTGGGGGTAGTACCGCAAGGGCGATACCGCCCTAACCTGAAGCTGGCTAGACAAACTGAAGCATCTCCGGTACCTGGTCCGGTACTTGACCGGTAGTACCGCTTGCAAGTGGTACTACCGCTTGAGTACCGGTGCATTAATGGTCCCAACAGCCATATTTCATGGAGGGGTATAAATATCCCTCCACCTACCTTGGGACAAATTGCTCAGCCACATTAAAGTCAAGACCACCATTGGAGCCACCCAATCTTCAAGATCTCCTCATTCCACCACCCAAAGTCCTTGATCTTTGGGGAATCGAAGGAGGAGGCCCCGATCTACTACTTCACCAAAAGAGATCTTCATTTCCCCCTCATTTCATTGAGGGCCCCTTTGTTCTAGTGTTTTCTTGGAAACCCTAGTTCTTGTTTTGGTTCTTACAAGCTTGTCTTTGATTGCTTTGACAGCTTGCTTGTATTTGGGAGCCTCCGATTAAGTTGTGGATGTGTGCCCCAAACTTGTAAAGGTGCCGGCTTCCACCTCGAAGGTTGACGATATAGTGGAAGGTGAATCGATCTCGTTGGGGTGAGATTCATCGGAGAACAAGGGAGGCCTTTCGTGGCGTTGGTGGTTTGCAACCACCCCCTCTCCAAACGTAGACGTACTTCCCCTCAAAAGGAAGGAACTACGGGAAACAAATCCTTGTGTCTCCGCGTCCACCACTTTGGTTACTTCTATCCTTTACCGCACTTTACTTACTTGTTCCTACTTTGTGTAGTGGTAGCTCTTGCATAATTGTCATATAGGTAAATTCACCTTAGTTGCATTATCTAGAGAATTTACCTTATTGTCAAACCTTAATTTGAAAAAGAAGAAAATTTGAAGTTGCACCTATTCACCCCCCTCTATGTGCCCATACGATCCTTTTAAAAGGTATATCCGATATACATGTTAATGATGTGTATCTCACTAGTACTCGTAGTAGTGCCTGGGTATTTGATACTGGTTCGGTTGCTCACATTTGTAACTCGAAACAGGTGCTGCAGAATAAACGGAAGCTAGCGAAGAACGAGGTGACGATGCGCGTTGGAAATGGATCAAAGGTTGATGTGATCGCGGTCGGCACGCTACCTCGTCATCTACCATCGGGGTTAGTGTTATACTTAAATAATTGTTATTTGGTGCCTGTGTTGAGCATGAACATTATATCTGGATCTTGTTTATTGCGAGACGGTTACTTGTTTAAGTCCGAGAATAATGGTTGTTCGATTTATATGAGTAATATGTTTTATGCACATGCACCTTTGATAGATGGTCTATTCTTATTGAATATCGATTGTAGTAATACACACATAAATAACATTAAGGCTAAATGTTTGAAATTGAGCGATAACTTGACCTATATTTGGCACTGTCGTCTTGGTCATATCGGAGTGAAGCGTATGAAGAAACTCCATTCCGATGGGCTTCTTGAATCACTTGATTTCGAATCACTTGAAAGATGCGAAGCATGTCTGATGGGTAAAATGACTAAGACTCCATTTTCTGGTATGATGGAGCGAGCTACGGACTTATTGGAAATCATACATACCAATGTGTGTGGACCAATGAGTGTAGCATCGCGCGGTGGTTATCGTTATGTTCTTACCTTCACGGATGACTTGAGTAGATATGGGTATATCTATTTCATGAAACATAAGTCCGAAGCTTTTGAGAAGTTTAAGGAATTTCAAAGTGAGGTAGAGAATCAACGTAAAAAGAAGATTAAATTTCTACGATCTGATCATGGAGGTGAATATCTAAGTTACGAGTTTGGCAAACATTTGAAGAAATGTGGAATACTTTCACAATTGACACCGCCGGGAACACCACAGCGTAATGGTGTGTCCGAACGTCGTAATCGAACTCTCTTAGATATGGTTCGTTCTACGATGTCACTTACAGATTTACCGCTATCATTTTGGGGTTATGCATTAGAAACAGCCGCATTCACTTTAAATAGGGCACCATCTAAATCCGTTGAAACAACACCATATGATTTATGGTTTGGGAAGAAACTTAAATTGTCGTTCCTTAAAGTTTGGGGTTGCGAAGCCTATGTAAAGAAGTTACAACCGGACAAGCTTGAACCCAAAGCGGAAAAATGCGTCTTCATAGGATACCCGAAGGAAACTATTGGGTATACCTTCTATCATAGATCCGAGGGCAAAATTTTTGTTGCAAAGAATGGATCCTTTCTAGAGAAGGAATTTCTCTCGAAAGAAGTGATTGGAAGGAAAGTAGAACTCGACGAGGTTGTTGAACCTTCTCTCGAACTTGCGAGTAGCGCAGCACCGGAAGTAGTTCCTGTGGCGCCTACACCAATAAGAGAGGAAGCTAATGATGAAGATCATGAGACTTCGGTTGAAGTTGTTACAGAGCCTCGCAAGTCAACGAGAACTCGTACCACTCCTGATTGGTATGATCCCGTTATGAGTGTCATGTTGGTGGACAACACCGATGACCCTGCGACATATGAGGAAGCGATGATGAGCCCAGATTCCAACAAATGGCAAGAAGCCATGAAATCCGAGATTGGATCCATGTACGAAAACCAAGTACGGACTTTGGTGGACTTACCGGATGGCCGGAAGGCTGTCGAGAACAAATGGATTTTCAAGAAGAAAACAGATGCTGATGGTAATGTTACTGTCTATAAAGCTCGACTTGTCGCAAAAGGGTTTCGACAAATTCAAGGAGTTTACTACGATGAGACTTTCTCACCAGTAGCGAAGCTAAAGTCTGTGAGGATTATGTTAGCAATCGCTGCATATTATGATTATGAGATATGGCAGATGGATGTCAAAACGGCGTTCCTCAATGGAGACATTGATGAAGAGTTGTATATGATGCAACCCAAAGGTTTTGTCGATCCTAAATATGCTAACAAGGTGTGCAAACTTCAAAGGTCCATATATGGATTGAAGCAAGCATCCCGAAGTTGGAATCAACGTTTTGATAAAGTAATCAAAAGCTTTGGTTTTATACTCCCTCCGTTTCAAAATATAAGATGTTTTAGGTTTGTGAAGAAAATGAATCTAGACTTGTTTTAGTATATAGGTTCACTCAACTTTGGGGTGAATCTAAACACTAAAAGAAGTCTAGATTCATTTTCTTTACAAACCTAAAACATCTTATATGTTGAAACAGAGGGAGTACAAACTTATGGAGAAGCTTGTATTTACAATAAAGTGAGTGGGAGCTCTGTAGCATTCTTAATACTATATGTAGATGACATATTGTTGATTGGGAATGATGTAGATCTTCTTAATAGTGTCAAGGAATATTTGAATAATAGTTTTTCAATGAAAGATCTTGGCGAAGCAGCTTACATATTAGGCATAAAGATTTATAGAGATAGATCGAGACGCCTAATATCATTGTCACAAAGTACATATTTGGACAAAGTTCTAAAGAGGTTTGGAATGGAAGATAGCAAGAAAAGGTTCTTGCCCATGTTGCCCAACACGACCTTGAGTAAAAATCAAAGTCCAGCAACGGAAGAAGATAGAGAAAGGATGAGTAAGACTCCCTATGCCTCAGCCATAGGATCTCTAATGTATGCCATGCTATGTTCTAGACCCGACATTGCATATGTTGTTAGTTTGACTAGCAGATATCAAAGTGATCCAGGAGTGGATCATTGGACAACGGTCAAAAACATCCTTAAGTACTTGAGAAGAACTAAGGATATGGTTCTTTCTTATGGAGGTGATGAACAACTCGTTGTTAATGGTTACACTGATGCTAGTTGGAACACCGATCCGGACGATTCTAAATCTCAATCTGGATACGTATTTACTTTGAATGGTGTAGCAGTTAGCTGGAGGAGTGCAAAGCAAAGCGTTGTGGCGAGATCTTCAACTAAATCAGAATACATAGCTGCTTCGGAGGCTTCACAAGAAGCGATATGGATGAAGGAGTTCATTACAGAGCTCGGTGTGGTTCCAAGTGCGCTGGACCCAATGTCTATCTACTGTGATAACATGGGCGCCATAGCCAATGCGCAAGAACCAAGGTCACACAAGAAGCTGAAGCACATCAAGCTACGTTTTCACGCTATTCGAGAACATGTCCAAGATGGTGACATAAAGATTTGCAAAGTACACACATATCTGAATGTGGCGGATCCGTTGACTAAACCTCTCCCGTGGGCAAAACATGACCAACACCAAACTGCCATGGGTGTTCGGTATATTACCATGTAATCTAGATTAGTTGACTCTAGTGCAAGTGGGAGACTGTTGGAGATATGCCCTAGAGGCAATAATAAATGTAGTTATTATTATATCTTTGTGTTTATGATAAATGTTTACATTTATGCTATAACAGTATTAACCAGGAAACATTAATACTTGTGTGATTTGTAAACTAAATTAGAGTCCCTAGTAAAGCCTCTTCATAATACTAGCTTGTTGGTTAATAGATGATTGTGGTTTCCCTAGCATGAACATTGATATGTTATTAACAACAAGATCATATCATTAGGAGAATGGTATGATGAACATACTCCTATAGATAAGCGTAGCATAAAGATCAAGTCATTTTAATAGTTCAATTGCTATAAGCTTTCTGATACATAGTAACCTAATTCCTTCGACCATGAGATCATGCTTATCACCATCACCGGAAGGATGCTTTGATGACATCAAACACCACACCGTAATTGGGTGGCTATAAAAGTGGCATTGAGTGTTCGGAAAGTATGGGTTGAGACACATGGATCAAGAGTGGGATTTGTCCATCCATATGACGGATAGATATACTCTGGGCCCTCTCGGTGGAATGTCATCCGATTAGCTTGCAAGCATGTGACTGGCTCACAAGGGATCACATACCACGGGAATGAGAAAAGAGTACTTATCGGTAACGAGGTTGAACTAGGTATGCAGAGATATCGACGATCAAAACCTCAGATAAGTAAACTATCATGAGACAAAGGGAAATTGGTATCGTATGTAAGTGGTTCATTCGATCGCAAAGTAATCGTAGAAATATGTGGGAGCCATATGAATTTCCAGATTCCTCTATTGGTTATTGATCGGAGAAGTGTCTCGATCATGTTCGCATAATTCACGAACCGTAGGAAGACACACTTAAGGATTCGATGTTGTTGAGTAGTTATGGAATGATGAGTAAGAGACCGAATGTTTTTCGGAGTCTCGGATAGGATCCGGGATATCACGAGGAGATCCGGAATGGTCCGGAGAATAAAATTCATATAAGGAAAATCCTGTTTCAGAGTTGGGGAATGATTCCGGTGTTTTCACCAGGAATGTTCTAGAAGGGTCCGGAAGGTCCGGCACTCCGGAGGGAAAGGGTACATGAATGTGTCATGACAATGTGGAATGGTTGCATCATGTACTAGGTCAGTTGGCTGGGCAAAATAAAGGGAGAAATCAAATCCTAGTTTGAAAGTCAAACGACAAGTTTGCTTGGTAGAGGGAGAGTAGGAAACCTACTTGGGGAGGAAGCCTCCTCCCTCCACCCGCCGGCCAAGGAGGCCGACTTGGGGGAGGACTCCCTCCTCCCAAGACGCGCCCTCCCACCTATATAAGGAGGGGCAGAGCTGCCCCTCTCCCACACACCCAACACACCCAAAACCCTAGCCCTAGCCGCCGGCCTCCTCCAAGTCGCCGCCGCCTCCTAGGGTTTCTCCAAGTCGCCGACTTGGGGCTTCCCCAAGCCCTAGCCGCTGGCCAAGCTCCCCCATTTGGTGCCTCTAATCCCTAGATCACCAAGGCCTCTCTCATAGTCCACCATACTCGCTCCGGCTTAAGGCGAAGCCCTGCGAGATCTCCCCTCTACTTCCGGTACCACGCTGTCGTGCTGCCGAAATCGCGAGGAGAGTGCTACAACCTCCGCTGCCTGCTGGAACAAGGGAGAGGAAGGTCTTCATCGAGTACCGAACGTGTGACCGACTGCGGAAGCGCTGCCGGAACGCAGCGCCGGAAGGATCGTCTACGCGATCTTGAGATCGACAAGAGTACAACTACATCACCCACGAGAATCTGCTCTCGTTAACCGCTTTGGAATCTTCGAGGGTGAGTTCCTCTATCGACTCGTTGCTATAATCTAGTAGATAGATCTTGACTTGTTTGTTTGCATGCGGTAGAATTTTTTTGTTTTCCATGCTACGAACTCCTACAGTGGCTACATCAAGCTTCGTTGTATGGAAGCCACGACACCGGTTCATCGGTTGGAGGTGACCTCGTGGAGGCTTTCCAAGTGAGCCCTGTTGAAGGCTTCTGAGACAATTCATCTTCGGCGGGATGGAGCCACCGGCCTCCGCGCCGTTGCAGAGACCGTCATGACCGCGACTTGGAATGACAGAATCAGCCATCAATATCGTCTCCAATATTGTCTTTTATGTGACATTTCCTTTTGTGACCCTATTCATAGCTACATTTCATATTTCCCTTCTCTTGTAGCACTAGAACTCTTGTCATTTCTCTCTAAACAAAAAAAAACTGTCATGGAGGCCTCACGTACGTAAGAGATGCTACTTTCTTGGTTTATGTTGGAGGTGAGAGAGAATCATGGATCGTACAAGGAGATATGCTTCACCTAACGTGAAGTCAAGCAATCAGTAACCAGCAGCTAGGTGCTTGACATGTACTCCCTTCGTTTCAGGGCTTAGGGCGTCTTCGTTTTTTACCAAAAATTACTCTAAATATATAAAGAGTTTTGATATAAAACTAATATTACTGAAAAGTGTTTTTTAATACGAATCCAACGGTATTAATTATGTATAATATAATTGAGATTTTGTTGTTCAATTATTTTGGTCAAACTTTGCTTTGGAAAACGTGTGTGTGACTTAAGCCTTGAAACGGAGGTAGTACTGTACTAATTATTATACTCCGTCACTGCAGTGGCGGGGATTAGTTATTCCTTAAGCTCATTAATTAGGAGTTCTTTGGAGGTCAGAGGTACAAGTAAACGGAGAATATAAGCCGCATATGCTCCTGGTAGCTCGCGTTGACTCCGAGCTCCCGGTTGATCCTAGCAGCATATCCTTCAGCTCTCTAATTTTCTTTTGCACCCACTGGGCACTAGCTCATTTTCTTACTGATTCCGTCCGTTTCAATGGCTCTGCTCGGGTGCAAGCGACACGGTGCCGCTGACAATTTGATGATCTCGTCTTGAGTCTTGACTGCCGCGGCGGCTGCAGTATAAGGGCGGATGCAGACCCCCGTGTAGGCCGTAGCCGCGTCGATCGATCGAGAGAGGAGGAGGAGGAGGAGGAGGAGAGAGTTGGCGGAGATCGATCGACCATGGAGATCCTGAGCCCGTCGCCGCCGCCCAGCCCCGCCGCCCACGGGTTCCTCTACGGCGCCGGCGCCAGCGCTCTGCTCCGCCGGGACCATGCCCAAGCCCACGCGCTGCTCCACGTCGCCGTCGGGAGGTCGCCGGAGAAGACGTTGCCGCTGCTGCGCTGGGCCTTCCGCCGCTTCGCCTGCTCCCGCGTCGCCCTCGTCCACGTCCACCAACCCTCGCCGGTCATCCCCACCCTCCGTACGCACCCAAATTCCATTTCCCTTTCTTTTTCTTTCTTTTTTTCTTTTTCTTTTGCGAATTCGTGACAACAGTTCACATCCTTGCTTCTCCAGTAGGAAAGATTCCTGCCGCTCAGGCTACGGAAGAGCTCGTCTCCTCCCACCGCAGGTCCGAGAGGGACGAAATGAACAAGATCCTCCTCACCTACCTCGCCTTCTGTCACAGGGCGCAGGTACCTTCATTTTTCTCTTGTTATTACAAACTGCTAGCTTTCCCTCAGCACACTGGCCTACGTTTACCAGGTAGCACTAGTAACAGATGAATTAGCTGGACAAGCATAGCAGTCATACTTTCCTTTGGCCACAGGTGAGGCCAAGTGTTCTCGTCACGGAGAACGAACAGATCCACGATGGCATCGTCACTCTGGTCAGGGACCATGGTGTTACGAAGCTTGTCATGGGTTCTATACCGGATAAGTAAGCACTGCTCCCGCTCTCGTCAGCTACGTTTAAATACGGCATGATCTTCTTGCTTGTGCTACACAAGGAATTTTAACTGTTGAAAGTCTGGAACTTTTTGTCACTAATAACTGGGTTACAAGGAAAGAAAAAATTACAACATGTATTCGACACCCCGCTCCAAAGCTTAGACCAAGTTCAGTTAACCATGAACAGCACTAGTAAAAAAAAGAAATGAAAACGCAAGGTGTGATTGCCAAGTGAATCAACACCGACTAATTGTAGCCACTTCTCTCATAAAAGAAATTAAGTCCTTTCCTGTTCAAACTATTCTGTTTACAGACACGAAACATAAGTTCTTATCAGGATGTGAACTTGCATCCTACTTCACTAAAAGCACAAGGTCTTATCACGCTACTGTTGCCAAATTATGTCATACACATGCCACTTATCTGTTATTGGCTTGGTTGATCCTTCATAAAAATGTGAACAGTGGACTTTTATCTAGTTTCTGAGTTTGTGGAGATGTACTTTTTTGCTGGTATCTTTTTGTTACTATCTTAACTCAAATGCATCTATCCACAAATGCAGCTGCTTCAAGTTAAAAGCGAACCACAGCAAAGAATATTTTATGGCAAAGAATGCGCCAGCATTTTGTGAAATTTGGTTTGTTTGGAGAGGAAGACACATCTGGACAAGAGAAGCGAGTGCTGCCATTGACAACAGCATCTCAGTCTACAACCAAGACGATATTATGATGATCAGGAAGAGGACTAGGTTTAGTCCAAATAATAATGATGCTGAATCCATATTTGATGAAAGATATATGACTTGCGGGACGTCAACAGCAGCTGAAATTCATGAAGGCATTGTTTCAGATAATGGTCGATTGAATGACTATGGAGCTCTTGGAGCTGATGTCAACTATTTCTACAGTATGAACAATTCAAATTTAAAAGATGCAGAATCTGCATTCAACTCAACCCTCTGGCCTGAATCTCCACCTGAGTTGCATTCCAAGGTGTCCCTTCTGCTTCATTTCAGTATTTATAGTTCTGTATTCGGAGTTGATCTTATTGTGTTAAACTTGAAGTTAATGGTACTTATCAGGAAGTGTTGGATACAAATCTCAAGCAAGTCATGATCGAAGCTGAGGGGTCAAGGAAGGACGCTTTTGTTGAGCTTCTCAAGCGCAAAGAAACAGAGTCAAAAATGGCCAGTGCTTTTGTCAGGGTATTCAGCTAACTATTCTCACCATCTAACTAGGCCGCCTTTTCTTCTTCTTTGAATACGTGAAGGAAATTATTCATTTATATCTTAACTGGCTTGTGCTCCTTGATCAGGTAAAAGCTTCCGAGTCTTCTAAAAAACGAGAAGTAAAAATAAGGGAGGAACTGGAAGGTTTATTCCTAGTCACAAGAAAGCAGCATGAAGATCTGGCAAAAAGTAAAGAGAAAGCTACTGCTGTGTTGGACTCTTCTATGAAAAGATTAGAAATGCTAGATGCTCGTGCTAAAAACACGAACCTTCGGATGGATGAAGCTGCGGCGAAGCTGGAGGTGATTCAATCTTCCATAAAGATTCTTAAGCAGGAAAAATCAAAAAGGCTAGAGGATACACATATTAACCAGGATGAAGGATGCACAGACAGCCATGATCCCTACACCTTTAGACAATTGACAATGTTAGATGTGGAAGCTGCAACTTGTAAATTCTCAGAGAGGTTCAAAATACGGCCACGAGGTCATGGTTATGTTTACAAAGGAGAAATTATGAACAGGAGCGTGATGATTCATAAGTTGCATTCACAACACATGAAGAGTTCAATGCAGTTCCAGCAAGAGGTATGCCCTGCTACCCTGCTTCTTATGCTCCTTATATTTGATGCATTAGTAATTAGTCAATTATCTAACATGGAAAATTCTGAACTGTAATTTGCAGTCACATGCATAAAATAGAACTATACATTTTCGATAAAGAATAGAACTATACATGGCTCAATGAATGATCCAAATATGCATTTTTCTAGATTTGTCCAGAATTTTGTAGTTTTATGTCTGTTATCGTGAACTGAAACAACCAATAATGACATCAGTGAATATAGAAATATCTCTTTGGAACATAATCAAGCTTGAAATATTGTGGCCAGTAAGTAATAGGTATGGTCTACTGTGTAACGTTTACGCCTTATTATATGGCTATATGCTTATAATTCTGCTTGAAACAGCAGACATAATAATAAAAAATACTTTTAAGGCAATCTTTAGTTATAGCTTTTTTTGAATGTTTGTAATAAACTAGGCTTGTCTAGCATTAAGTATTATTTAACTCATGGCATTTATTTACTTTTTGTAGGTGTGCATCCTTAACAAAGTGAGGCACCCTCATCTAGTGACCTTAGTTGGTGCATGCCCAGATGCACTGTGCCTTGTCTATGAGTATCTGCAGGGTGGGAGCCTTCAAGGCCATCTCTTCAGCAAACGCTACAATACCCCACCGCTACCATGGAAAATCCGTGCGCGTATTGTTTCAGAGATCTCAAATGCTCTACTGTTCTTGCACTCCTGTGAACCACAGATGATGGTTCATGGTGGATTGAATCTTGAGAACATCGTTTTAGATACAGACTTCCACTGCGAGTTGGCAGATTTTGGTTTACTGACAGAGGAGCATGCAAAGGATCATCCATCATTTGATTCTGGACTGCTGGCACACCAGTCGGATTTACGCTCCTTTGGTACTGTGATACTGCAGTTACTAACTGGCAAGCAGCCTGGTCCAGGCCTTGCAAGTGAAGTCAGGCGCGCTCTGTCTTGCGGAGAGCTGTCTGCGATCTTGGATCCAACAGCTGGGGAGTGGCCTATGGAGGTGGCTCGGTGGCTAGCAGAGTTTGGACTCGAGTGCAGCGCAGATGGGACGGAGCTGACAGCGGAGACGGCACGAGAACTGGAGCAGCTGCACCTGATCAGGGGGAGACGAGCGCCGTCCTTCTTCCTGTGCCCGATCCTCAAAGAAACCATGGATGATCCTGAGGTGGCCGCGGACGGGTTGACCTACGAAGGGCGCGCCATCCGAGAGTGGATGGAGAATGGCCGGGCAGTGGCTGACCTGAAGCTGAAGCACCTCAACCTCATCCCCAACCATGCCCTCCGGTTCGCCATTCAGGACTGGCTCTCCCAGTCTCACTGATGATGATGATGATAATTCTCCAGCTGCTTCAGCTTGCAACTAGCTTAGATAGATAGCGCCCCCTTGTGAATATTCTGTGCTGTACATTAGTGTACCATGTTACTGCTAGCTTAGTGCAGTTAGTGCAGTGTAGGGAATGAATAATGTTGCTCTTTTTTGTGCAGTTATACTACAGTACTGATTATGAATTTTGCAGTTCATTGGTGACATTTTTGCGAGGTGTACAATATTATTTTTTACTTTTGAGATGGAATTTTTTTTTAGAATATATTATAGGACTCTACATTAAATCTTTTTTTTAAGAAAACGCAAAAAAGCCTTTGCGTTTCATTATATTGGAAAGAAAGAGTTCGAATACAAGCCTCCTAAGAGGTTAACCCGGCACACATACATACACGCACAGAACGCTCTAGTGTACATCCTATGTCGTTGGCACTATGTCACTAAGGCCTTGTGCCCCTGTCTAGACCCAAGCGGCTGCCTCGTCCTTGATCTTGATGAGCAGCGCCGATATGGAGGGCTGCGCTCGGTTAAAGACACCGTCGTTGCGATGTTTTCAGATCATCCACGGGACTAGAAGGGCCGTCAAGGCCAGTCCGCGGCGCATTGGCTTCGGTGTGTTTCGCTTGGCCTCGGTCCACCAGTCAACTACATTAAATCTTGCCCAATATGATACTGTGGAATCATGTACTGTGTATTTCCTTAGGCTGGTTTTTTTTTAGGGACCTTAGGCTGAATATATAGGTTGCATTAACCGGGTTCTGGACTGGCCCGGAGTCCAAAAGGCCCATCCCAGCTACCAATAGGCAATAACCCATTTGCTTCTCAATTTGAATTGCTGCGAGCGAGACGAGAAGCAAAATCCCCAATTGTGGACCCTCGCCTGCGCCATGGGCGACCTCGACGACGCCGCGCTTTGGGCCTCCGTCGACACCGCCGCCGAAGCCTCTCGCCGGGCGCTCCCCAAGCCCTCTCCCTCCCCTGCGGTCGCCCGGCGCCCCGAAGACGACCCGCACCGAGGCGAGGTGCTGCAGCCCGCCCGGCCCTTCAAGCTCCTGCGCATCGCCTCCCGCGGCCACGGCCACGCCACGCCTCCTCCGCTCTCGCCCTCTCCTCCCCCGCCCTACATGACGCCCGACGCCTCCAGGAGGTTTATGGTCGTACAGAGCCCGCACCCCGAGCTACCCTGGGCCATGGAGCCCAACGTGGCGAGCCCCGTCGCCGCCGCACATGGCCCCTTCCCTTCCGCCGCCGCGTCCGTGGCCAGCTTCAGAAAGTACCAGGAAGTTGCCCTCTCGGTACGGCCTCTCTCATCTCCCATCCCATGCCTAATACTTTCTCTGCCCGTTTTCCTCCTTCACGGGATCACTACTCTCGTCTGGTTAATTAGAGGTTTTGTTTTACTGCGACGACTCTGCTCGTTTAGGTGTTACAAATTCTCAGAAAAAATGTTTGAGATACAGATTACAGACTATTAGTGATCCAAAATTATTTCAGGCAGTACACTTCACATGGAAACATGCTCCTCTTCTGTGCAGCTGTGTCCTCTAAGAATTCCATGCATTACATTACATGCTACTGTGATTTCCCTCTTTTACTCTGCAATGAAAAAGCTCAGTCAGTTCTATTGTTCACACATCTCGTTAGGGGTTAAAATTAACCGAGAAGGCTTGATCAGATGACTTCTCCGTGATATTTGAGATATAAATTGTAGAATAGTCATCGAAAATTATTCCAAGTAACACACTATGTAGGTTGATATGTTTCTCTTTTGCATGCTTTAGAATTTTACATGCTAGCTAGTGTAGTTTCTTCGTCTTTTTTTACTTGCGATGGAAAGCTCAGATTATACGGTTTACATTTTTGTCTCGAACATATCAATTTCAGATTCTAGACAAAAGCGACTACACCTTGATCAGTGGGAATCCATACATAAAGAAATCAGGTCCGAACTTTTACACTGTCGTGACTGGCTGTGAGTTCTGATTATAGAGTCGACTAACTTCTCTAACCCATCTCAGGGTGGAGAAAAATATCATGCTTCTACAACATCTCATTTGAGATCAGGGACCACTCTATTGAGTTTGATGACAGCCGCAATGTCAACCGTGCTGAATTTCTTGTCAGAGCGTCTATGCAGTATGTCATTTTGTATGCATTTGCAACTCATTCTGTTTGAAGATCACCAGCCCTTGGTGGTACAGTATTAACTTGTTTTTTTCTTTTCTTATGTGTATAAAGAGGTGGCAGGTTCTCAGATGGTTGGGGTTCATGTGATCGACGAGGGAAGAGATTTAACAATCCAAACCATGATATTCCCAGCACAGCAGAAACCAAAGCTAAGAACAAAGCCTGTCAGGTGTGGAACAAATCATGCCTTGGTTTTCACTTGTCTCCTTTAGATTTAGATAATTTCTTGTTCTGCCAGTTTTATGAACCACCAAAAAATCCATTACAACACGTTCTCCTAGGTTTTCTTAAGTAAGTTCACTTGCAGTTACTATTTTTGATGACTTGATGCTGAAGTGTAAGAAACACCACATGGATAAGCAAATGATTCAGTTAGGGTCTTTCAAAGGAGAAGGGTGGCATATTAGCAGTGTACATGCATGGTAGTCTTGTTTGATAAAGAAATGATGCATTTGAAGACGTGCACATATTATGTAGCTCTGAACCTAATTAACAGCATGATGCAATACTGTAATTAATTTGAGAGGCTTGCAATGATGTATTGCCACAGATCCTTCGGAGGCTGTACTGCTGACCCAAGGCTACTACACAATTATATAAGACATAAATAATTGCAGAAGGAACATGCCATTTAAAACTGTGCAGCCTGCGTTTGTTACTGAGAAGATGGTCAAGTTTGATTTTCCATGGCTTACATTTTGGATGTGAATGCGGCCTCTTAAGTCTTTGACATGATAGTTTAGAATGGTTTCTGTCTGATTACATTATAAAGCCTATCATCTCTTCTATCAGTACTAACTACTAAGCACAATTCTGAGATGTAGGTTCGAACCATGCCCATGCATTCAGTTGTTTCTATAGCTGTCTGCGCCCATATCCATCGTGCATTATAACTGAGAAGTCTGATGCATACTTTTGTTTATTGAAATAAGGATATACGTGAAGGTTTAATTGTTCCCTGTTGTAAATGCCTTTCCCAGGATCTTCTTGGCATTGGCCATAATCGTCCAGGATGAGGCATTAACTGGTCCGAGGTCTGACTGAGATAGTAGGAGCTTCCGCCCCGGCCGGTAAACTGAAGACTGTAACGGTGAGAGAGAAGTGCCTTGACGCAGGACCAGGGATAGAACACCAGACGTGTGCTGGATGCTGGGCATTTGCAGACTGCAATACTATCACTCGCTCTGTTGTTGAATCGCTAGCTACACATGCATACACTCCCATGTTATACTAGTATAGTACTAGGAAAGTTTCAGTAGCGAACATGAGGCTGTCAATTGCTGCCTCGGCTATTGTGGGTTTCTGTCACTCCCATATTATTGTAGTAGTACTAGCAGTTGTTAGACAGATTTAGTCGTTCACGTGTGCCAGGAATCATGCGTGATGAGCTCCTGGAGTCGATCCTGTAGAAGTCTCCTGCGCAGATGGGATTATAATATAAACCAAAGCAAAGGATCTTTAGCAAAGCCTACTTGTTCCTCTGTTTCTTCTCTTCTCTCCAGCCTCCTTCAGGCATGAATCTCGCTAGACATCAATATAAATAACTATGTAGTATATGGGGAGTTCAGATTGCAGGAAGAGAAGAGAATAGCTCAAACTGAAAAAAAGAAGAGAAAGTGAAGCTCTTTTTGTTGTTGTTGCGGAACGAGAAAGTGAAGCCTTCGTAACCTCTCATGCTATAGTTTTATTTGCACCCCAAAAACAAGCTGTTTCATTTGTCTGGAGGCGTCCTTTCAGAGATGCAATAGGCACGGCGTCGATTATTTTTTGGTAATTTCGGGAGGAGCCATTTTGTAGAATTCAGTATCGCCTCTTCGTAAAAAAAAAATGATTTCAATATCTTAGCGGGAAAAGATTTGGTCAAGCCAACTGCAGATTCATGTATAATGGGAGGTGCTTAGATGAGTGCTTACAAAATAAACCAACCATTTTGCTAAACATTAGTGCTTATTTCTATAGAAGATGTGTTTAGTTAGGCATATATCTACTATAAATAAGCACCGGTGTTAATAGAAAAACTGGTTTATTTTTCTAAGCACCTTGCATTGTACATGCTCTAATGTAACCTCTAATGTAATAAAAAAAATAAAAAAAAGAGAAAGTGAAGCCTTTTTTTTGTTTTTCCATGAATGTTCTTTCTAATGTAACCTCTCATGCTATAGTTTTATTTGCACCCCAAAAAACGAGCTGCTTCATTTGTTTGGAGGCGTCCTTTCAGAGATGCAATAGGCAGAGTGTTGATAATTTTTTGGTAATTTCGAGAGGAGCCACTTTGTAGAATTCGGTATTGTCTCTTCGTAAAAAAAATGATTTCAATATCTTAGCAGGAAAAGATTTGGTCAAGCCAACTGCGGATTTACTGAACAAGGCGGTGCATTGGTGAATTGGTTTGGTCAGTTAGAATGATCACGTCAAGATCTATACAGCCCTTTGTTCATCCAACCATCGCCAGGCAATGCATAAACTCGATGCTAGAGTTGGTATTCTGGGTTAAGAATAAGGGCAAACTTTGATTGGATGAACTAAACTCTTTAACACGAGGAAATCTTGGTCAATGGTTGAGATTTGAATTTCAGACTAGCAGAATGTCAAATGTTGAGCTAGATGTTCATGAACACGACCAGAATGTCAGAATCTGGGATAGAAATTTCACCGACAGACAGTCTGTTGGACGAGTCGATCAAATGATTAAGACGGTTGTCAACTCTCTTCTTAAGTGTGTGCAGTGCTAGAGGCCACAAAATTGCACGTGTGCTACAAATCGTCCATGCCATGGCATTTAGAACATAGTGAAAGAAAAAAGTTGGACTCGACGATCAAACGATTAATATAGTATTCTGCTTAGAGCATCTCTAGCAGATACCCGAAAACACTAATTCCGTAAATAACTTTACTTTTTTCTGGTGTAAAAATTGACCTGAGCAGATTCGAAAAAACTCGAGCCCTTAGAACTTAAATGTGCACAGAATATTCACAAGGGGCCACTCCGAATCGCCGACGCGGGTCACCAAGGTCGCGACGGCCATGGATGAGGCATGTGTTTGATTTCGCTAGCATCTTCGGTAGGTTCTTGTGTTCAGAAGCAGTTGTTGACCTTCAAAAATTGTAGATGGATTCGATGAGTCATGAGCGAGAAGGCTTTTTTCAAAGACACTGTACTAAAAAATACCCCCGTGCGCGACATTTTTTTTGGACGGCCTAAGCTAAAGCTATCTGCAAAATTTGTTTACCTGATGGATAAGCATGGATGAAACCATTTTTATGCGGCGACCACGTATACACAAATACGATACCGAACATAGAAGTGTCGTGTTACATGGCCACGTATACCAACGCATTTTACTACCTAGTAGATGTATAGATGCTTATACTAGTACGTCGTGCATCGTACGCAACATTTAGAACATGTCCCAGGCGGGAGACTTCTACATGACTTGTGTGATCTCCCACCGGCAAGACTGGCCTTTAGATCTCCTTGTACACCTTTAGCAACTGCAACCTCGATCTCAACCTCAATCTAACTCTTACTACTTCAAGTCTCATATACTCTCCCCAATTCTCCCTCTGGGAGTCTTAACCGCCTGCGACACCAAGCCGATGGCGCACCAAGTATGTTCCTTTTATCTAACTTTTTTCTTTTAGTTCTAGGCAGTTGTTATCAATCTCTATATTGATCAGAAGATATAATAATCTGGGCATATTATATCTATAGAATATCCTTCTAGGTTGCATGTGCGGCTGTAGCTTTCAGCCGCTTTGCCTCATCGTCGTCAGTGGCGATAACGTTGGCCGCAGGTTCCCTAGTGAAAGATCACGGATGCCGCCTAGAGGGGGGTGAATAGGTGGTTAAAAACTTTTACAAGATGAGCTTAACAATGATGGAATAAAACTAGTGTTTTCTTTTGTTAAGCACAAAGCCTATATATGCTAAGGTTCACTTATGTCCACCAACAACTTATGCTAAGCAAGACAAGCAACAATGTGATAGTAGGGTAGAATACTTCAAGCACGAAGGCTATCATAATGGAAAGTGCATAAGTAAAGAGCTCGGTATAGAGATAACCGAGTCATGCAGGGACGACGATATTTTACCGAGTTCCTTCCACAAGAAAGTACGTCTCATTAGAGAGGTGGGCGATACTAAGACCACCAACGCCACAAGAGGCCTCACCATATTCTCCTGAGCACCCGCCGCACGACAAGCACATGATCCACTATGGGACACTTGAGGTCGATCACCAAACTCGTACAAGATTGGGGAAATCTCCATAACTTAATTGGAGGCTTCCAATAAACGTCACCAAGGCCAAAAACTTGAGGATAGATCCGCAACTTAATTGGAGCCCCCAAAAACACACCACAAAAGCCACACAACTATCTAGGATTCCAAGAACCCAAGAGGGACAAGCTTCTATGATTTTATCAACCAAATCCTCCAAGGAGAACTCAAACCGATGCACCGAATGCAAATGGCAAGAACACCACCAAGATGCTCTAACCCTTCACTCTCAAGTTCCAACAAAGCTACTAAAGCAATTGGGGAACAAGAGAGGAATAACACAAGAAGAACACATAATTCTCTAAGATCTAGATTCCAAAGATTCACTCGCAAAGAGATGAATTGGTTTGGTCAAATTGTAGATCTAGATCTCCTCTCTCTACCTCTCAAATATGAGCAAGAACCATTGGAGGGAGGGAAAGAAAACAAGATTCAAAGAGGAGGGACAAATAATGGGGCAAGCTTGAGCAAAGAGGAAGAAGAAGTCTTAGAGAGAGAGGGGGGAATATATAGGGCCAAGTTTTTCTGCCTGTTGGGGGCTTAAAAATCGACCTAGGCCGGTAGTACCGGCCCACTACCGGTACTACCGCCCAAGAGCTAGCAGCGCTAGGGAAGCAGGCCAAGCGGGCGTGCAGAAAGCACGGTCAACGCGAGCAGCGAGGGAAATGGGATAGGGGGAAGGCTAGCTAGCGAGCGAGCCGAGTGCTGCGGGCGAGCGACGGCTGGAGTCGCGAGGTGCACACGAGCAAGGCTGGTGGGCAAGACGGGCTGGAGGAAGGCGAGGAAGAGGTAGGCCGGCCGGGTACTACCGATCAGCCGGGCGGAGCACGCGCAGGGGATCGGGCGACAGAGCGAGCAGCGCGCGGGGAGGAGATAGCCCAGCGAGGGAGCGGCGAAGCCGGACGCGTGGAAGATGGGACGACCCGGTAGTACCGTCCAGCCAAGCAGTAGTACCGGGCTGGGCCGGTACAACCGGACCGGGGCTACCGGGCGGCACAGAAGGTGAGGGGCGCGCGCGCAGAATGGGTCGGTAGCACGCATCGGTACTACTGCTCGGCCCAAGAACATATTTTTTCCTTTTATTTTTAAACCAAATAAAAGGCAATATTCAAATGGCAATAACTTGAGTTAGGAAAATCCGATTGACCCAAAACCAATTTTGTTGAAAATGTTGGTTATCGCCAAGTGAGAATATTTGATGTATTATAATGTAAGATATCTCCCTTGGTGAAAAAACAAAAAACCTCCAAGAACAAGAACGCAATAACATATAAAAGGGAAATCCGTTTTATATGAACTGAAGCTTATTATGAATATTAACGCAAGCTCTAGAACCTCACAAGAATAAGATCTAAATAACATCCAAGAAAGAGGATGCTAGGAATACAAAGGTTTGAGTGTTGGGGATATGCTATATGGGTATCCTCATAGCATGTCTCCTATCCGGATAACCCGGGTGGCCCACAGTTGGTAGCATGGCCTATGGCCTGCTGGGCGGCCCAGTTAGATGGATCCAAAAGGGAGGCCCATGCCGGATAAAGGAAGGCTACGGTTGGAGTCACCGACGTACCCGGAGCCTTGGAGTACAAGACACGCAAGACTAGTAATAGACGGTGTAGGACTCTGTAACCTGTCCGGCTAGGACTTTTCCCTGTAACCCTAGGACCTGGCGACTATATAAGTCGGGCCTATGGGAGCCTTTAAGGCACGACCAAGTAGCGATTAGCATACACCTCGCACAGCAAACCAATCCCTGTAACTCGGCGTATTGCCCTTATAGTGATTTATAGCAGGAGTAGGATTCCGCCACCGTCATGGGATCTGAACCTGGGTAAGCTGTATTACCTCGTACCCTTCAACCGTCCGCCTTCCCCCACGACTCTAAACACGCAATGTGAGGACCCCTCCATGGCGTACTCGTCGGCAATACCACGACAGTTGGCGCCCACCGTGGGGCAAGAGGCGCTTCAGGCTCTTCAGCGGGCGAGGACCAAGATCTTCGCGGGAATCGGCAAAACCGTGGCCATCGGTCGCGTTCTCTTCTCCGGCAACGTTCCGATCGTCCCCCCCCCCCCCCGACGAGTTCTGGATCCCGGCGAAGACGAACCCTACGCGGTGTTCGATCGTTCCTATCGGAGACATCCACCTCTTCATTGGCAAAACCGACTCGGGCACTAGTTCCCTGGGAGTTGAAGGAGCATCAAGGCCCGCACGGACCGCCTACGGGCAGGATACGTTCGCGGAAGGATCGATGTCGGATCTCTCTTTGGAGTTTGCCGGCAAAGATCGGAAAAATTTAAGGCCCACCCAAACCGCCCCTGTGCAGGATATAATGGTGGAAGATCACTGCAAGTCCGCCGGCTTCGCCCGTGCGTCTGGACAGCAGAGATCCAAGTTCGTCGGCGTGGTTACCATCTTTGATCTAGCGCGTTGCGTTCAGAGAGAGGGTGAAAAACCCCGCGATTACCTGGCCAGGTGGCTCCGTATACGGGCCGATCTGGCCCACTACCCCAATGATGATGCTATGTATCACTTTGTGGAAGGACTGGACCATGGCACGCTTCTCCGGCATTCTCTAAGATGGCAGCAGGCGTCAGGACGCCTTACCTTCGAAGGCATGGTGAACACCGTCAACAACTACGCGGAGGCTGAAGCGGCAGCTCAGACAGCGCTTGCGCTCATTGACGGAGCCCCTCCGATTCAGCCACCACCGCCTCCGGCCGCCATCGACGCAGCTGCGCCGCCACCTCCAGTCATCGTCGCTGCTGTTGCGCCTCCACCCCCGTCATCGAGGAAGTCCTGGCACCCTCCGACTCTGTGATTGACGCGCTCTACGCCGACTTCAGTGCAGATTCAGAGGAGATAGATTTCAGTCCAGAAGAGCTAGACTCCGCCATGCAGGAGATGGAGGAAGAGTACACGCGCGACGAGCAATCCAACAACGCCGTCACGTCTCGAGAGGTGTTCTTCACCATTGGGACGGCGATGGATGAAGATCAACCCGGACGAGCTCCGCCTACAGCGCTGGAAAAGGGGAAGGGGCCACTTATTGCTGCTGACGATGATCGCGCAAAGGTCATGCCTCCTCCGCCTAACCCAGTGCAGCAGCCGCAGGAACTCGCCACCGGCCCGAGCAACAACAACACCGCAAACTTGCGGCCTCCGGCATCCAGATCTGCTGCTGCCCAAGTTACTCCAGCTGATAGAGTGATGTACGGCAATCTCCTCGTTGAGCCACTGACCGTAGCTCATATCCGGAACATGACTCAGCTTGCCGAAAAGCGCCAACATCTGCTGGAGGAAGCGCAGGCCATCGCGGAGCAAGGCGCTAAGCTGGATCGAGATCTGTTCAACACGCAGAAGTCCATAGAGAAAGCTAGAGAAATGGAGGCCGAGTACAAGACTCTGCTGCAACAGCAGAAGGCCAAGAAAGCTCCGGCTCGCGTCATCAACGATCCTGGTGTACGGCGAAACCTAGGATGGGCTCCCTCGAAGCTGGCACAGGCCAAGCCATACATTGACAGTGAAGGCAAACAGGTGATGCCCACCCCACTCCTTAACCTCGTCATCTCCAAGACCCTTTTGGAGCAGGATAGATCGCCCGAGGCAGTGGAAAAGGTCTATGACCTAGTGGCCAAGGCGGTGAAGCAGCAGGAAAAGGCCACCTCTCAGAGGCTTGAGTCTGACCCAGGACTTTGCCAGTCTAGCCAGTATAAGCCGCCAAGGGACAGATCTCCTCTTGATGTCGGGTCCCACACGGGTTCATCAGAACGAAGACGGAGGGATGCGCGCAACAGGAAGGATGCTATCCCCATATCATCCGACCATGGAGAAAAGGCCCGACCTCGTCGCCCATCGCCGCCGCCCCGATTACCCGACATAGCGAAGATCCCAAGGCTCACCATCGTACGGATATGCCCCCGCCAAGGCAGTGCGGCATCGTTATCCGCGACAACGCGGAGCAGACCCGTCATGACGGAGAGCGCAACCAAGGACACAAGAGCAGGTCACGCCATGACCCTCCGCGTCCGACAAGCAACCGAGACAGGCACGAGGCATCGCATGAGGGTAACAGCAAGAAGGCTAACCCACCGCCACCTCCGCCTCCATCACCACCTAGCAGTCACCATGGCGGAGGAGGCCCGCGTCGTTCACGCAGCCCATCCCCTGTTGACAAGAATAAGAAGAACCCGGAGTCGTACGATGCACGTTCGTGGATCGATAAGATCCACGAGGCCCGGGAAGGACCATACGTGGGACCACGTTGCTTTGGACCTACAATACGGTCTGCAACTTACCCCAAAGGTTTCCGGATTGACAAGACCATCAAGCCCTATGACGGCACCGCCAAGCCAGCCACATGGTTACAGGATTACGGCAACGCAGTGGAGATTGCCGGAGGTAACCCCAACGTTGTCGTCAAGTACCTCCCTTTGATGTTGGCGGGCACGGCCCGTCAATGGATTGATGACTTGCCGGAAAATTCCATCTGCAATTGGTTGGACATGCAAGAAGCGTTCACCAAGAACTTTGAGGGTACGTACAAGCGTCTCTGCACTGTTGGCGATCTACAGCGGTGTGTGCAAGATAAAGACGAGACATCTCGCGCCTACCTCTCCTGCTGGCTGGACATGAAGAATTCCTGCGCACGAGTGCACGCTCAGACCGCCATGGCCGCCTTCATCGATGGGTTGGAAAGGGGCACGTTGCTCTGACATAAGCTGAAGCACTTGCAGGACAATCACCAGCTTGACTTGAACCAGATGATTCAGTTGGCTAGTGAGTTCGCAGCTGCTGACGACGATGCTCACGGCTCCTTGCCAGCAACGGTCGTTCCAACTCAGGCTCGGAGGAGCAGCGGTACAAAGTGAAAAACCGCTCCAGAAGAAAAGCATCTCCCGACATGGTCGCCATGACCTTTGCAGGACAAGGTGATGGCGGACAACATGGCCAAGGACGGGGAGCTGGCCGTGGGCAGCAACAAGGAAGTGAAACTACCTCGGCACTGCTCTGCGTTCCCCAAACCTACAAAGAGTACCGCGATATGCCGTGCCTCGTACACCTCGATGTCAACGGTAAATCCACCCAGACCAATCGACACTGTAAGTTCGTCAACGACCTCAAGGAAGACCCGGAGTCCGGCTACAAGCGAAGTCGGAAGAACAGACCGCGAGGCAAGGGCAAGGGGAAGAAGAAGGAGGAGGAGGAGTCCAAGGATTCAAGTGACATTGACGAGGATGTTCACCCCAAGCACACCGCCAAGAGCGACGACAAGGGCAAGAACCCCTTCGTGAAGAAGGTGCCAGTCTACCACACTTTCCTTGGCACCCCCACCGTCCGACAACAGAAGACCTCTATGAGGATCCTGATGGCTACTCTACCCCCAGTCCCCCAGTACCTGCGCTGGTCGGAGGTTCCAATTACTTGGGACATGACGGACTACCCAGACCTTATTCCTACGGAGAACCAATACGCCATGGTCATCAACCCCTTGATTGACAACGTGGAGTTCACCAAGTGTATGGTGGATAGTGGAAGCAGCATCAACATCATGTACCTGGATACACTACAGAAGATGAACTTGACGGAAGCAAACCTAAGGCGGACCAACACCATCTTCCACGGAGTAGTTCCTGGTCAGGAGGCTCGGTCCCTTGGGTGCATTACACTTCAGGTTGCCTTTGGCGTTGTTAATAATTACCACCAAGAGCGCATGACCTTTGAGGTGGTCCCCTTCAAGAGCGTGTACCACGTCATATTCGACCGCGACATATTCCACACGTTCATGGCCAAGCCATGCTTCGTCTACAACAAACTCAAGATACCCGGACTAAACGGTGTCATCACCGTATCCGGAAGCTTTACCAAGGCAAGGGACTGCGAGATAAATGAAGCAGCCTTTGCGGAAGCTGTCCTCTATAGCGAAGAATTCAAAGAGATCCAAAGCAAGGTCGATGACTCAGATATGACCGCGTCGAAGAAGCAGATCTCCAACTCCGCTCCTGCATTCAAGGCCGCCATCGAGACCAAGCCGGTAGAACTTGTGGTAGGCGATGCCTCCAAGGTCACCGCCATTGGGACGAACCTGGATCCCAAATAGGAAAGCGCGCTCGTCGAGTTCCTCCGTGAGAATAGGGACATCTTTGCCTGGCAACCTGCTGACATGAAAGGTGTACCTAGGGAACTTGCCGAGCACAGCTTAAACATTGATCCAAAATGCAAACCAGTGAAACAACCTCTACGACACTTCAGAGACGAGAAGAGACGCGCCATTGGCAAAGAGATAGCTAGGTTAATTAAGGCTAGATTTATCCGATAAGTCCTTCACACCCGATGGGTGGCCAATCCTATACTTGTCCCCAAAAAGGGAACCAAAGAATTAATAATGTGCGTTGATTAAACCGGCTTGAACAAAGCATGTCCCAAAGATCCGTTTGCTTTGTCTCGCATTGACCAAATCATTGACTCGACGGCTGGCTCGAAACTTTTGTGTTTTCTCGATGCATACTCAGGATACCACCAGATCAAGATGAGGAAGTCGGACCAATTGGCCACTTCGTTCACTACCCCATATGGCACATTTTGCTATGTTACGATGCCCTTTGGGCTAAAAACGCAGGTGCTACGTACCAGCGGACAATGAAACGTTGCCTTCATGACCAAATTGGTCGGAACATTCATGCCTATGTGGACGATATCGCGATGATGTCTAAAAAGTCAAATGACTTAATCGTCGACTTAAAAGAAACCTTTGATAATCTCTGGAAATACAACATGATGCTTAACCCTAAGAAGTGCGTCTTTGGGGTTCTAGCCGGCAAATTGTTGGGTTTCATCGTTTACCAGCGCGGAATCGAGGTCAACCCGGAGAAAATCAAGGCCATCTTAAACATAAACCGTCCGACATGCCTAAACAACATTCAACAACTAACAAGTTGTGTTGCAGCAGTTAGTCGGTTCGTCAGCCGACTTGGAGAGAAGGCTCTGCCGTTGTACAAGTTGCTGAAGAATGCGGACAAATTCACGTGGACGGATGAAGCAGATGCAACATTGAAGCAGCTCAAGGAGATTCTTTCCTCAACGCCCATCCTTGCAGCACCCAAGCCTGGAGAGCCCCTGTTAATCTACATGGCGGCAACCAACCGGGTAATCAGCATCGTCGTCGTGGTAGAGCGGAAGGAACCAGGCTATGAGCACGGAGTTCAACGACCAGTTTACTATGTGAGCGAGGTCTTGACCGAGTCCAAGAAGCGTTACCCGCACTACCAGAAGATAGCTTATGGAGTATTCCTTGCTTCTCGGAAGCTGAGGCATTACTTTCAGGAGCACCCAATCATAGTGGTGAGCCAGACTCCACTGTCCGACATTATCAACAACAGCGACGCTACGGGAAGGGTCAAGAAGTGGGGCATTGCACTTTCCGCATTCGAGATCACTTACAAGAGACGCGACGCTATCAAGTCACAACACTTGGCGGATTTCATCACAGATTGGATGGAGATGCTAGATGCTACTCTGTTGCCAGAACCAGAGTACTGGGTGATGCACTTTGATGGATCAAAGCTGCTCAACGGCTCGGGGGCTAGTATATTGCTACAGTCACCAACATGAGACAAGCTACACTATGTTCTGTAGATCCACTTCGAGGCTACGAACAACATGGCGAAGTATGAAGCACTCATTCACGGACTACGTGTAGCCAAGGATATTGGCATCAAGTGCATAGTTTGTTGTGGAGATTCCGACTTGGTTGCCCAGCAGGTGGCTGGCACCTAGAATGCGCAGAACCCTATGATGGCGGCATATCGAGACGAAGTGGACGAGATAGCCAAGAGCTTCTTGGGCTACGAAGTCAAGTATGTGCCTAGGGAGCAAAACGAGGCGGCTAATCTGCTATCTAAGCTTGGATCAGGGCGCAAAAGAATTCCGCCAGGAGTTTTCCTAGAGCATCTACGTACACCATCTGTGAAGGGAGCCGACATCGACAATCCGGATAGAGCTGACTCTTTCGTACACATGGTGGCAAAGGTCCCTCCGGCTTGGACAAAACCATTCATGGAATATCTCGAACACGGAACTTTGCCCAACGACGAGGTCGAAAGACGGCAAATAGTACGACAAGCAAATGGTTATACCATAATCAATGGACAACTCTACAAAAGGAGCACTACTGGTGTATAACTAAAGTATGTTTCCCAGTTAGAAGGTATGGAAATCCTACGCGAAATCCATCTCGGAGATTGCGGGCATCACGCCGCTCCTCGATCATTGGTCACGAAAGCCTTCCAGCAAGGATTCTACTGGCTGACCGCGAAGGCGGACGCCGACAAGCTGGTTGAGACATGCATGGGATGCCAGTATTATGCCCGACAACCACATCTTCCTGGTGAAGAATTGCGAACAATACTAATAACTTGGTCGTTTGCAGTCTGGGGGCTAGACATGGTGGGACCGTTACAGACGGCACCATGTGGGTTTACGCATCTGCTAGTAGCAGTTGATGAATTCACCAAGTGGATAGAAGCTAAACCCATTAGAAAGCTTTATGGGGCAACTGCCCTCAGGTTTGTCTGGGATCTAGTGGTGAGATTTGGTCTCCCACATAGCATTATCACCGACAACGGCAGCAACTTGTCACTCGGAGAAGTGGAGGCTTATTGTTGGGAGAAGGGCATCCGACTTGACCTTGCATCTGTGGCACACCCACAATCCAATGGTCAGGTTGAGCGAGCCAATGGATTAATTCTGCAAGGAATCAAGCCACGTCTTGAGGCACCGCTACATAGAGCAGTTGGAGCCTGGGCGGAAGAATTGCCATCTATGTTGTGGAGTTTACGAACTACACCCAGCAGATCCACCGGCTACACCCCTTACTTCATGGTATATGGAGCAGAAGCCATCCTACCTTCCGACATACTTCACGATGCACCAAGAGTCGCCGCCTACGACGAGGATGACGCTGAAGAATCCAGACGCCAAGATGTGGACCTTCTCGAGGAGGAGTGCATTTTGGCATGCCAAAGATCCACCATCTACCAGCAGAAGCTACGCAGCTACCATAGTCACCGCGTTCGGCATCGCTCGTTTAAAGAGGGGGATTTGGTGCTCCGACTTAAGCAGAAGAAGTCACACAAATTATCCCGGCCATGGGAAGGACCGTTCATCATAAGCAAGGCGCTGCTCAATGGGTCTTACTACCTTGTTGACAATTGTGAACTGAAGGATAGACCCAACGAGGATCATAAGTGTAAGCGACGTGACCCGTATGATGACTACCCGGAGCTTGATCGACCATGGAACATAGCACAGCTACGTCCTTTTTACACTTAGTATTTTTTATCTAATTATGTACCTCTTATATGGTCAATGAAATAAAGCTCTCTGGTTCACTCATATTTCTGAGTCTTTTACCTCCTTTAGTGTTCATTTTTGGATCATATAAAACCTTTATGTACAAGTTTTGCGATTGCACTTGTGAAAATTCCGCCTACGGGCATTAGCTTAAGTTTTCTGGTCTACACGTTCTTTGTCGTTTTTATGTGGATTCTGGAGTAGTAACTTTTGGCACTTATTGTCGGGATTTTGTGCTTAGGTTATTGACGGTGCCATTGGGCATCATCACCTGAGCGCATGGTTCCGACAACGAGTCTTCCGACTCACGAAAAGTCAAGCATAAGAACCAAAGTAATGGATAAGCCAGCACTTGCTTAAAAAATATATACATGCTGGAAACTAGTTCTTAAGTAGCAGGACATACAACATTGTTTTCCGCCTTAAGTTAATACATAGTTTTTTCCGCATACACATCAAAGGTGAAACAAATATTACAAGTTGTTTTTCATTCCTTTGGCGCAGGCGACTTGGAAGCAGCGTCATCGGCAGCAGGAGAATCACCCTCGAAGTCGGCAGTGCGAAGCGACTCGGAGGAGCTTTGGTTGCCGCCATCGATGGTGTTCATCGGCACGAAGACGTTGACGTCGACTAACTCGGCAACTCTGGTGTCATATCCCGCGAGTGACGACAAGATGGATTCGTGATTAATCGCTTTTCCATCGTCATCTACGTCGGGAATGCCAGAGGTCACCGTGTCGATGTCGGCATCTTCGTAATGCGCCTTCACCATTGACATCGCCATCCTTGCACCGGCCCGTGCACATGAAGCTTTCCAGCTTGTGATACGCTCGGGGGCTCGGCGCAGGATCTCCGATGCCTTGATGTTGATCTGGAGGGGCTTGGCAATCTCTTTGGCTTGCGCGATGGCGGTGACGAGGTTTAATCTCGTCAATGCCCATTGTTATGGACTTGGGTTTTGGAGAAGATGGGGATGCTGGAGATCGTGGCACGGTTAACAGACAAGCAACCAAGGGACACGAGATTTACCCAGGTTCAGGCCCCCGGAGGGAAAACCCTACTCCTGCTTGTCTGCTCTTGATTACGGCGGAACCGAAGGTTACAGGGTGCACAGATTCGATCTGGCGTGGATGCGTGTGCGAGAGTATGAGTCGAGAGATCTAGGACGTGCCCTCCTGGCCTTTATATAGACTTAGGCAGGTCCCGGGCATAGTCCTAGTCGGTTACAAGTTCTAGGGTTTTACCCCTTTGAATTTCCTATCTCCGCTAGTCTTGCTCTCCAAGGATCCGAAGGCGTCATGGGCCTTGGCCACCCGAAAATCTTCATGGGTCAGTGTATATCTGCTGTGGGCATTCCTTGGGCTGGACCAGGTATGCTAAACTCACGTACCCGTAGGGTATAACCATGTCAGTAGCCCCCGAGTGATCAGTCGAATCGTAGATTCGGCTGAGGACTCTTTCATCCTTCGGGTGCAGCTATATGTTAAATAGTATATGTGTATAGGGATTGTTGATGCGTGTGCCTGACTCACCCGACGGATCAGGGTCAGTTAACTGTCTTAGGATGAAACAACACGATCTTCTTCAGGTTCGGGTCTCTCAACCCGGACCTGGAACATATGCTGGCGTAATTCGACTCAGGCCGCGGAGGACTTACAGGAGTGGAATTCCAGTGTTTTTAATCGGTGTACCCAATGCGTCCGTCGGGATTTTTCATCGTACCTGCTGGTACGGATTCATACTAGCAGAGCGCAGTCAGGTGCGTTGCCAGGCCATCAGATGATATCTGTAGGTCTTATCTTTGCGTCGCAGACACAGCATCCGAACATTTATCACCACGGAGGTGCTTCGGGTGGCCTAGGAGATTGTCGCTCACTCGGCCGTTTTGTTGAGGCAAAGTTGCCAAAATGTTTTTGCGTGCTGATCCGGAAGATCGCAGTCGAAGATTTCATAGGGTGCGCGACCAGCGCTCCCTATGGGAGTAGCCCCCAAGTGTCTGTTCGAGTCGTAGACTCGAACGGAGACTTTAGTTCAAGCATTGTGTCAGTCGTTAAGTCCGCAGGACTCGAAAATTTTCGGATGCTTAAATCCATCCTCCCTATGGGAGTAGCCCCCGAGTCCGTAGTGGAGTCGTGGACTCGAAATAGTCCTCATTTGTCTGTCGGGTGCGCGGCCAGCGCTCCTGATAGGAGTAGCCCCCGAGTATTTAGTCGAATCGAAGATTTGAGTGAGTACTATTATCTGTGGAGCCGAAGTTGGTGCTAGTATAGCTTTTGATGACGTCAGTGCTGACGATCGATGACCTCAAGTCTGCTATGCGAGAGATGACTTGACTGGACGAAGCGTGGGTCCCACTTTCTGACTTTGAATTGACCGGTCACGCGCAGCGTGGAGATGATTATGGTGTCTCCTCGATTTCCGCGCGTAGTGGACGGCGTGGTAACGACGGTTCATTGTGATGCTGACACGTGTACGGCCAGATCTACCGTTGGCGTTAGGTCTTCTCGATGGACGGCCAGCGTGCGTCGTCTTCGCTGTTATAATCCTTGGTGAAATCGTGGTTTGTTTTTCACCGCACCAGTTCATCTGTTCACTGCCTCCTTGTTCTTGAGCTATTCTTGCTGTGCGCTGAGATTTCCTTCCACATTTCCTTCGCTCTTTCTGCTTTTGGCATCGCCACCACCGCCGTAGCGCCATGGGGAAAACAAAAAAGTCTTCATCTGCGGTTGGGACCAGCGCCGTCGGAGGCAAGAAGGGTACCGCCGCTGCTCGTGTCACCGATGGTGGCTGGCGGCGATCAGAGACGCGGGAGAGCGATCTCCGCAAACTGCGCGAGCGGGGCCTGATCCCGCAAGATACGACGGCCGTCAGACTCCCCAGCAATGAGGTAATCCCCCGTCCCCCATCTGGGTACCGGGTTATGTTTCTTGCCTTCATGGTGCGCGGGTTTTCTTTGCCGTTCCACAACTTCCTCCGTGGACTGCTCTTCTTCTATGGGGTTCAACTCCATCATCTGTCTCCCAACTCTCTTCTCCACATTGCGTGTTTTATCACTTTTTGCGAGTGTTGGCTTGGCATTGAGCCGCACTTTGGCCTCTTCCGGAAGCTTTATTCCGTGAAGAGGCAATCTGGTTCGGATGGTGTGTATCCCATTGGGGGTTTCATCATCTCCCTCAGTCCCAATGTGCAATTATTTTCCTTTTCCATGTCCGAATCTGTCCAGTACTGGCGGAGGCGATGGTTTTACATCCGTGACTCCGTATTGCCCGGGCAAGATTTTGGTCTTGTTCCCTTTGACCCCTCCCAAAAGATTGAGAAGAAAAGGTCGTGGAAAAACCAAATCTTAGACGGTGAGGTGGCGGAGATAGAGGCCCTTTACCGTCGGGTGGAGGATCTCCAACTGATTCCTGAGAAGGAGATGAACGGCGTGGACATCATCCGGACGTTTCTTGAGCGTCGGGTGCAACCTCTCCAAGCGAGGGCCCACCCGATGTTTCTTTATTCTGGGCGCCGTGATCCGACGAGGGTTTCGAGTGAGAAAATCTCCGAGGGGAATCTTGACAAGGATCTTCGCGTGCTGCTGAAGTTCAAGGCCGGAGAAGAAATCCCGGGGAAGTTGCTGACTCCTCCCTTTTCTTCGATGTTGGTCGTGCCGAAGGTGTAGATTTGTGCACGTAGTGCTCCCCTTTTTTTTGGGTTTGTGTTTGTTTCCTTTGTTTGCTAACAAAGTTCATTCTCATTTTGTAGAGCTTCAAAGTGCCGGGCATGGTACCACCATTGCCCGAAAGGTATCCGAATGCCCCGGATAATGAAGTGGTTGATTTCGTGTCCGAGCTTCCTTCGGCGCGATCTCTGGCGGAGGATGCCGACGAGTCGAGTGAGGACCATACGTGCAAGCGATCACGGAGCTCCAGCGAGTCTTCGGATGCCTCGACTCCTCCGACTCCCAGAAATCCTCTAGGCCTTGAGCGTCATAGTGATGGTCATGGAAGTTCTTCCTCTCCCCTTCCTGCCATTCCTGTGCGGGCTGTTGCGCCGCACCCGCCAGCAAAGCGGAAGAAGGAAGAAAAGAAGGAGGAGAAGAAGGAAGAGAAGAAAGAGGAGAAGAGGGCCCGAAGGGCTTCTCCTATCTTCGACCTGAGCGCATTGGGCTCGTAAGTTTTCCTGTTGTGTTGTTGTCCTTTTCCCTTTATGATGTTTGCACCTGTGTTGATTGGCTTCGTATGCAGGCAATCCTCCCACGACTGTAGTGATGGTGCGCGGGAGATGATGGGGGAGTCGAACATTGTGTCGCCTCCTCCTCAGACGGTGGCGACTTCGGGTGGCGCCGCTCCAGATCCTCCTGTGCGGGAGGTGCTGGTGGTTGCGCCTCAAAATTCGCAGGCGGAGCTTCGGGGTCGCCATCGGAGCATGTAAGTTTTCTGCTTCATGTCACGGGGGGAGCCCCCGAGTGTCTTCGTGTGCTGATGTTGTTTTTGCTTCTTTGTGTTGGGCGTAGCCCCCAAGTCCTGTTCTTACTGATATTGCCTTTTTCTGCAGCCTTTTGTACAGGAGGCCAAGCGGCTGGTGGAGGAACGCCTGGCGCTAGAGGCGAAACTTCGGCAGCTTCAAGGTATCCGTCTGCCTTTTAGTAGCTCTCTTGTTTATCCTGGTCCTGTTCTTTGACACTTGCTTGTCTTAAATGTAGAGGAGCATAACGACTCTCTCCGTGAGGTCGACGCTCTTAAAAAGAGCCTTGCCCAATCGTAGCAGAAAACTGAAGCCGCCGTCGGCGCGAAAGAGCGCCTTGAGCTAGAGTTGTCGAAGGCAGCCGAAGCGAAGGAGCGTCTGCAGCAGAAGGCCGCAGATCGTGAGGAGCAGCTGGCCACCATTGCGGCTGCTCGTGAAAGAGGGGTGGCGGCGAAGCTCATGGCTGCTGCCAAGGCTATTTCGGGTGAGTGCTAAATTTTTGTACTTGTTTCTTTTTCTACGGGTCTTCTTCTATGCTGCCTTTCTTCATGCTTTTCTTCATTTTTGTCTCAGATGCCGCAGGCATCGAGTTCGACCGCGGTGCTCTGGAGCACGGGAGTGCTCTAGATGATGCCACTGTGGCGGTCGAAGACCGCTGCGGCACCATCGTCAACTCCCTTGCCAAGGCGAAAGAGGTCCTTGGTCGCTTCTACCAGGAGCTCTTCCCGAAGGGCGCAGCCCTTGATGATGTGGACGCTCTGGCAGAGGCTCTGTCAGCCGAAGCGCCTGCGGCGTACAAGCGCAAGCAGAAGGGCATCAGCGCGTCCGTCGGGCTAGCGATGGCCATGGCGGCTGGAGCGGAGCTGGACTTGCCCCAGATCACCTCTCGGATGCCGACGGCTGCGGATGGATCCGAGGTAGCCTTCGCTGCCTACTCCGCTCGCTGCAGACGATATGGGCCCAAGCTCATTGACTTGCTGTCTAAGTACGCGCTGTGGCAGCAAGGCGAGGCCAAAGCTAGGCAGTCTGGCTCTGAGGCGACTCAGTGTCCTGCACCTTAGGCATAGTAGACGTAGGGTAGTTTGTAGTCTACTTTTGTTGTAAATATCTTGAAGAACACCATCCTTGTGCCACGTAGTGGCTTTATATATTTAATGAATTCCTCCGAGTTGTGCTTTATCCTTCGCTGAATGTGTGTGCGCCTTCTTTTTTCTGTTGCTATAGGTTCCTTCGGGTGCTGACCCAGTTGACACTTCATCCGCAAAGCCTTTGCGACCATCGTTGGATGATTCCTCGTAGCTCGCTTTCCTTCGAGATCGCATGCGCAGCTTGGAGAGGGAATGGCTCGGGTTACGTGGTCACGCCGATGTTTGGAAATCCAAGGCGGATCGTGGTGCAGCCAGAGAGGAGTACTTGATGGCGGAGCTGGGTCGGCTGTCCGAGCAGCTGCAATGTAAGTTGATCCTTGTTTCGGGCTGTGGCTCATTTCTTAGGATGAGCCTACTGGCCTTATTCTTGTTTTGTGTGATTGTTGCAGGTGCCAATCTTGCTCCGAGGGAAGAAAAGGAGCGTGTCGCTGTTCGGGTCAATTGCTTGACTCAACAGGACATGGAGGCCGGCGGCTTCTTCTGGATGGATCGCGATCGCGCCATGGTTCTGGCAACGGTGCAGGATCGTGTTTATCAAGTTTCGCGGGTGCTCCGCCAGGTGCAGACATCACTTTCCTCGGTGCTGCACGTCATGTTTCCTTTGGATGCCATGCCGACGACCCTTGCAGGTCTTCTGTCGAGGTTTCGGAGTGCCAGCAATGTCAAGGGGCTGGTGCGGTAGCAGCTCGTCGCAGGAGTGAAGGCTGCCTTGTCTCTTGTGAGGGTGCACCGCCCTAACGTAGATTTGGCTGCTGTGGCAGCTGGGCCACCTCTTCGACCGGATGGTGGCGAGTGGAACATGCGTCCGCATTACGCGACTGTAAGGCAATATGCCGAACAGATTGTAGATTTGTTTGAGCAGCGTGCTCAGGTTATTCTTCAGAATAGGTAGGACCTGAAAATAAACAGATAGATGTAAAACTTGTATATTTCGGCTAGGCGTTTTGTGCCCTTTGTTGTAAAGGTTTGCTTGTTTATGAGCACGCAGTGCTTTGATTGAATACGTGTCCTTTTCGTTTGCCTGACGTGGTCAGCTACTCAGGTGTACACGTGTGGTCCTCAGTCGATGAAATCGTGAGGTGGGGGGAGCCCCCGAGTGCGTTTGTAGCATGTGATAAAGTTGCAGAAAAATAGTCAACCGAAGTTTGGGGGCGAGACACTTAGCTTTATTTATATCGTAATGGAGGAGGTACATGGTTCAGCTGAGTAGCCTTGGATGAAAGCCTTATTGAAAGTAAAAGGGGGTAGGTTGCTACGGGTAGAATCATCGCAGGTGCGAGATATTCCATGGGTTGGAGTATGCGACTCCAGACTCCACGTGCTTGAGGCGATAGGCGCCACCTGGGATCACTTCGGTGATGACGTAGGGTCCTTCCCATGGTGACTCGAATTTGTTCGGTCGCTTTTGCTTGAGTCGCAAGACGAGGTCTCCTTCGACAAAAGACCTTGGACGCAGCCGGCGGCTGTGATAGTTGCGGAGACTCTGCTGGTACACCGCTGATCGAGCTACTGCTATATCCCGCGCTTCGTCGAGTGTGTCGACGGCGTCTTCGAGTGCAGTCGTGGACTCGGCTTCGCTGTAAGCAACGACTCGTGGAGCCTGGTGGCGTACTTCGGCTGGTAGCACGGCCTTAGCTCCGTGCACCATGAAGAACGGTGTGTAGCCAGTGGAGCTGTTTGGCGTGGTCCGTAAGCTCCACAGGATAGACGGTAGCTCTTTCGTCCAGTTTCCAACTTTTTGCTCGAGTGAGCTCATGAGGCGCTTCTTGATGCCGGCGCCGATTAGGCCGTTGGCCTTTTCCACTTGCCCGTTTGTTTGCGGGTGTGCCACTGAGGCATACGTGATGTTGATCCCGAGGCCTTCGCAGAAGTCCTGGAATTCTTCGGAGATGAAGTTTGATCCGTTGTCGGTGATGATGCTGTGTGGTACACCGAACCTGTAGACAATGGATTCGAAGAATTTGACGGCGGTTTTGCCCTTCTAGTTGGTGACTGGCATGGCCTCGATCCACTTGGTGAATTTGTCGACTGCGACCAGGAGGAAGACGTGTCCTCCTTTCGAGGACTTTGGCAGTTTGCCGATCATGTCGAGGCCCCATTGGGCAAAAGGCCAGGCTATGGGTATGGGTCGAAGTTCGGACCCAGGTGTGTGCGGTTTGTCGGCGAACCGTTGGCACCCGTTGCATCTTCGGACGATGTCCTTCGCGTCGCTCATGGCCGTTGGCCAGTAGAATCCTGCTCGTAGAGCTTTGGCGACAAGGGAGCGGCTGCCTGCGTGGTGGCCGCAGATGCTGAAGGGTTTCGCAGCATAGTAAATCAAAATTTTCTACGGAAGCGAATAGAGGGAAAGCCAAGATCTAATCTAGGAGATGCAAACAACGAGAGAGATTAGATTAGATCTTCATACCCTTGAAGATTCGCACATCGGAACGTTCGTCGGAACGTGGGTGATGTAGTCGTACTCGCTTCTCCTCCTCACGATCCGATCCGATCCAGCACCACAAGTGGCGGTACCTCCGTGAGATGCACACGTGCGGCACATCGACGTCTCCTCCTTCCTCGGACCAGCAAGTATGGTGGAGAGATGGATTAGATCTACAGCACGACGGCGTGGTGTATATGGTGGAGAATTTCTGCTGCAGGGCTTCGCCTACAAACAGTCGGGAGGGAGAGAGGAAGGCAGCAGGGCTACTAGGGCTTGGAGGGAGATGTGTGTGTGTGAGGGGGCGCACCAGCCCTCTATATATAGAGGGGGTGACGGCGGCCAGCCCTAGCCCCTCCTCCAAGCCTATCTCTAGTTTAAACGATTTAAACTCTCCCCTTATCCAGAAATTCTATCCCTAGATTTAAACGAGTTAAATCTATCTAGAATCGGCTGGGCCCTATGGGGCCTTGTGCCCCTGGCCCAATGCGGCCAGGACACTCCCTCATAGGCCCATTCCCCCTCCCAGAAGGTGGGACCACGTTGGCCCCCTTCCGGAAGGTTCTAGAAGCTTCCGGTACAATACCGATTAATCCGGAACAATTCCGAACTCCAAAAACTGCACTGCCTTATATGAATCTTATTCTCCGGACCATTCCGGAACCTCTCGTGATATCCCGGATCCCATCCGAGACTCCGAACAAAAATTCATAAACCAATTATCCAATCTATCCTAGCGTCGAGACACGTTAAGTGTGTGACCCTGCGGGTTCGAGAATATGCAGACATGATCTTCTATCAATAATCAACAGCGGGGTATGGGCACCCATATTGACTCCCACACATTCATCGATGATCATATCGGATGAACCACGATGCCAGGATTCAATCAATCCCATATTTATATTCCCTTCGTCTCGCGATATTTTACTTGACCGAGATTCGATCGTCGGTATCGTCATACCTAGTTCAATCTCGTTCACAGCAAGTACTTTACTCGTTCCGTAATCCGATATCACTTTGTGATTAACTCCTTAACCACATGCTTGCAAGCGGTGTTGATATCGATTACCGAGTGGGCCCGAAGTATATCTCTCCAACTTGGGAGGGACAAATCCCATCTCGATACATACAACCCAACAGATACTTTCCGATCACCTGAGAGACACCTTTATGATCACCCTCTCATAGGATGACGTTTGATGACCTCAAAGCTTTCTTCCGATACCAGGGAGTTGTATTATCTCATGGTCTAAGGAATACAATATTTGACATAGGAAAAGCTTCGCAAAGATGAACACAATGACACGATCTAATTGCTTCGCTTAGTTTGGGTCTGTCCACCATATCATTCTCCCAATGATATGGTCTCATTATCAATTGACAACTCATGTCTATGGTTAGGAAACCTTAACCATCATTGATCAATGAGCTAGTCCATAGAGGCGTACTAGGGACACGGTGTTGTTCACAAACCACACAAGTATTAATGTTTCCGCTTAATACAATTCTAGCATGGAATATAAAATTTATCATGAACAAGAATTATAATAATAACATCTTTATTATTGCCTCTAGGGCATAATTCCAACAGTCTCCCACTTGCACTAGAGTCAATAATCTAGTTTACATTTGGCAACAATATCACACCCATGGCACTGAGGTGCTGATCATGTTTTACACGTGGAAGAGGTTTAGTCAATGGATCTGCGACATTCAGATCTGTATGTACTTTGCTGATCTTCAGATCTCCATCTGCTATATAATCTCGGATTATATGAAACTTGCGGTTGATATGCTTGGTCTTTGGATGATATCTTGGTTCCTTAGCGAGTGTTATGGCGCCAGTGTTGTCACACAATATCTCCAGTGGGTCCAATGCACTTGGAACCACGCCAAGCTCAGTGATGAAGTTTCTGATCCAAACTCCTTCACTTGACGCTTCTGCAGCAGCCATGTATTCCGCTTCTACTGTAGATCCCGCGATCACGCTTTGCTTGCAGCTTCTCCAGCTCACAGCTCCTCCATTCAAAATATACACGTATCTTGTCTGAGATTTACAATCATCCTTGTCGGTGTCGAAACTAGCATCGACGTAACCTTTTACGACGAGCTGTTCATCACCCCCATAGACTAAGAACATTTCTTTAGTCCTATTTAGGTACCTTAGGATGTTCTTCACGGCTGTCCAGTGTTCCACTCCTGGATCACTTTGATATCTGCTCGTCAAACTAAGAGCATTGGACACTTCCGGTCTAGTACACAGCATGGCATACATGATGGAACCTATGGCCGAGGCATAAGGCACTTTGCTCATAGCTTCCCTATCATTTACCGTAGCTGGACACTGAGCCTTGCTCAATATCTTACCTGACAACATAGGCACTGAACCTTTCAATGCCTTATCCATTCTGAACCTTTTCAGAACTTTGTCTAGGTATGTACTCTGGCTTAAAGCTATCAGGCGTCTTTGTCTATCTCTATAGATTTTTATGCCCAATATATAAGCAGCTTCACCTAGGTCTTTCATTGAAAAACACTTGTTCAAATAACTCTTCACATCGTTAAGCATGTTGATGTCATTTCCAATAATCAATATGTCATCCACATATAGTACCAGAAACGTCACCGAGCTCCCACTCACTTTCTTGTAGATGCAAGCTTCGTAGCAATTTGGAACAAATCCAAAGCTCTTGATCACTTGATCAAAACGAAGGTTCCAACTCCGAGATGCTTGCTTCAGTCCATAAATGGAACGCTGAAGTTTGCATACTTTATCAGCATCCTTAGGATCGACAAAACCTTCGGGTTGCATCATATACAACTCTTCATCAATGTTGCCATTGAGGAAAGCAGTCTTGACATCCATCTGCCATATTTCATAATCATGAAACGCAGCAATTGCTAATAAAATCCGAATGGACTTAAACATCGCTACGGGAGAGAAAGTCTCATCGTAGTCAACACCTTGAACTTGACGAAAACCTTTCGCAACAAGCCGTGCTTTATAGACGGTAACATTACCATCCGCGTCCGTTTTCTTCTTGAAGATCCATTTGCACTCAACGGCCTTTCGGTCGCTAGGAGGGTCCACCAAAGTCCATACTTGGTTTTCGCTCATGGATCCCAATTCGGATTTCATGGCTTCTAGCCATTTCTCAGAGTCTGGGCTCATCATCGCTTCCTCATAGTTCGTAGGTTCACTGTCTTCTACTAACAAGACAGTCAAGACAGGGTTGCCGTACCACTCAGGAGGGGCACGCGACCTTGTCGACCTGCGACGTTCAGTAGCAGCATCGTCCAAAGCTTCATGATCCTTATCATTAGCTTCCTCTATTGTTGGTGCAGGCGGCACTGGAACAATTTCAGGTGCTGCGCTACTCTCCAATTCAAGAGAAGGTTCAATAACCTCGTCTAGCTCTACTTTCCTCCCACTCACTTCTTTCGAGAGAAACTCCTTCTCAAGAAAGGAACCGTTCTTTGCGACAAACACTTTGCCTTCGGTTCTGTGATAGAAGGTATACCCAATAGTTTCCTTAGGGTATCCTATGAAGACGCATTTCTCCGCTTTGGGTTCGAGCTTGTCCGGCATCAACTTCTTGACGTAAGCTTCGCATCCCCAAACTTTAAGAAACGACAACTTAGGTTTAGCACCAAACCACAGTTCATACGGTGTCGTCTCAACGGATTTAGATGGAGCCCTATTTAAAGTGAATGCAGCGGTTTCTAATGCATAACCCCAAAACGATAACGGCAAATCAGTAAGAGACATCATCGATCGGACCATATCTAATAGGGTTCGATTCCGGCGTTCAGACACACCATTGCACTGTGGTGTTCCGGGTGGCGTGAGTTGTGAAACGATTCCACTTGCTTTGAGATGCGTGAGAAAATCATAACTCAAATATTCGCCCCCACGATCGGATCGTAGAAACTTAATCTTTCTGTTACGATGGTTCTCCACTTCATTCTGAAATTCTTTGAACTTTTCAAACGTTTCAGATTTATGTTTCATTAAATAGATATACCCATATCTACTTAAGTCATCGGTAAAAGTGAGAAAATAGCGATATCCACCGCGCGTCGAAACACTATCGGTCCGCATACATCGGTATGTATGATTTCCAACAAGTCTGTTGCTCGCTCCATCATACCGGAGAACGGGGTTTTGATCATCTTGCCCATGAGGCATGGTTCGCATGTGTCAAATGATTCAAAATCAAGAGACTCCAAAAGTCCATCAGAATGGAGTTTCTTCATGCGCTTTACACCAATATGACCTAGACGACAGTGCCACAAATAAGTAGTATTATCACTATCTACTTTGCATCTCTTAGCCTCAATGTTATGGATGTGTGTTTCATCCCTTTCGAGATTTAGAAGAAATAAACCATTCACAAGAGGTGCATGACCATAAAAGATGTTACTTATATAAATAGAACAACCTGAAGGGTTTCGCAGCATAGTAAATCAAAATTTTCTACGGAAGCGAACAGAGGGAAAGCCAAGATCTAATCTAGGAGATGCAAACAACGAGAGAGATTGGATTAGATCTTCATACCCTTGAAGATTCGCACAGCGGAACGTTCGTCGGAACATGGGTGATGTAGTCGTACTCGCTTCTCCTCCTCGCGATCCGATCCGATCTAGCACCACAAGTGGCGGTGCCTCCGTGAGATGCACACGTGCGGCACCTCGACGTCTCCTCCTTCCTCGGACCAGCAAGTAGGGTGGAGAGATGGATTGGATCTACAACACGACGGCGTGGTGTATATGGTGGAGAATTTCTGCAGCAGGGCTTCGCCTATAAACAGTCGGGAGGGAGAGAGGAAGGCAGCAGGGCTACTAGGGCTTGGAGGGAGATGTGTGTGTTGGGGGGGAGGGGGCGCACCAGCCCTCTATATATAGAGGGGGTGGCGGCGGCCAGCCCTAGCCCCTCCTCCAAGCCTATCTCAAGGTTAAACGATTTAAACTTATCCCCTTATCTAGAAATCCTATCTCTAGTTTAAACGATTTAAACTTATCCCCTTATCTAGAAATCCTATCTCTAGTTTAAACGATTTAAACTCTCTAGGATCAGCTGGGCCCTATGGGGCCTTCTTCCCCTGGCCCAATGCGGCCAGGACACTCCCTCATAGGCCCATGCCCCCTCCCGGAAGGTGGGACCACGTTGGCCCCCTTCCGGAAGGTTCTAGAAGCTTCCGGTACAATACCGATTAACCCGGAACAATTCCGAACTCCAAAAAACTACACTGCCTTATATGAATCTTATTCTTCGGACCATTCCGGAACCTCTCGTGATATCCGGGATCCCATCCAAGACTCCGAACAAAAATTCATAAACCAATTATCCAATCTATCCTAGCGTCGAGACACGTTAAGTGTGTGACCCTGCGGGTTCGAGAATATGCAGACATGATCTTCTATCAATAATCAACAGCGGGGTCTGGGCACCCATATTGACTCCCACACATTCATCGATGATCATATCGGATGAACCACGATGCCAGGATTCAATCAATCCCATATATATATTCCCTTCGTCTCGCGATATTTTACTTGCCCGAGATTCGATCGTCGGTATCGTCATACCTAGTTCAATCTCGTTCACAGCAAGTACTTTACTCGTTCCGTAATCCGATATCACTTTGTGATTAACTCCTTAACCACATGCTTGCAAGCAGTGTTGATATCGATTACCGAGTGGGCCCGAAGTATATCTCTCCGACTTGGGAGGGACAAATCCCATCTCGATACATACAACCCAACAGATACTTTCCGATCACCCGAGAGACACCTTTATGATCACCCTCTCATAGGATGACGTTTGATGACCTCAAAGCTTTCTTCCGATACCAGGGAGTTGTATTATCTCATGGTCTAAGGAATACAATATTTGACATAAGAAAAGCTTCGCAAAGACGAACACGATGACACGATCTAATTGCTTCGCTTAGTTTGGGTCTGTCCACCATATCATTCTCCCAATGATATGATCTCATTATCAATTGACAACTCATGTCTATGGTTAGGAAACCTTAACCATCATTGATCAATGAGCTAGTCCATAGAGGCGTACTAGGGACACGGTGTTGTTCACAAACCACACAAGTATTAATGTTTCCGCTTAATACAATTCTAGCATGGAATATAAACTTTATCATGAACAAGAATTATAATAATAACATCTTTATTATTGCCTCTAGGGCATAATTCCAACACAACCATTATTCTCCGATTTAAATGAATAACCGTCTTGCAATAAACACGATCCAGAAATAATGTTCATGCTCAACGCAGGCACATAATAACATTTATTAAGGTTTAAAACTAATCCCGAAGGTAAAACTAAGGAGAGCGTGCCGACGGCCATCACATCAACTCTTGATCCATTGCCAACGCGCATCGTCACCTCATCCCTCGCAAGCCGCCGTCTATTCTGTAGCTCCTGTTTCGAGTTACAAATATTAGCAACCGAACCAGTATCAAATACCCAGGCACTACAACGAGGGCTAGTAAGGAAAACATCAATAACATGTATATCAAATATACCTTTGATGGTGCCAGCCTTCTTGTCCGCTAAGTACTTCGGACATATGCGCTTCCAGTGACCCTTGTCCTTGCAATAGAAGCACTTAGTTTCCGGCTTGGGTCCAGACTTGAGCTTCTTCTCAGCAGGGGCAACGCGTTTGCCGCCTCCTTTCTTGAAGGGATTCTTTGCACCCTTACCTTTCTTAAAGGAGGGCTTGTTGACCATCAACACATGATTATCCTTTTTGATGTCCACCTCCGCAGCCTTCAGCTTTGCGAAGAGCTCGGTGATCGTATCAGTGGAACCAATCTGATTATGAGTTACTACAAAACTTTTGTAGCTGGGAGGGAGTGATTGCAGAACCCTGTCAATCTTGAGCTCCTCTGGAATCTTGCAGTCCAGTTGCTCAAGGCGTTGAGTGTAGCCCGACATCTTTATGGCGTGCTCACTAACGGAACTCCCTTCCTCCATCTTGCAGTTAAAGAACTTCTCAGAGATCTCATATCTCTCAGAACGGGCCTGAGTCTGGAACATAGTTTTCAACTCTTCGAGAATCTCAAAGGGCCCGGGATAGTTTTCAAAACGATTTTGAAGTTCCGGTTCCATAGCAAACAACATGGTGCTCTTAATCACACCATAATCATCTTTGCGCGACTGATAGACAGCTTTCTCATCAGCCGGCGCAGTTGCAGCAGGGGGGTTACCTAACGCTTTCTCAAGGACATAGTCCTTTTGTCCGCCAGACAGAATGATTCTTAGATTGCGGAACCAGTTGGTGAAGTTAGACCCATTGTTTCTAAGCTTTTCTTTCTCAGCAAAAAACGTTGAAGTTGAAGTTGGACTTGGCCATGTGATATACAGTATTTGCAAGTACAATTTAGACTATGTTCATGATAAATAGTTCAACTTAATCAAATTACTAGATGAACTCCCACTAAATTCAACATCCCTCAAGTTGTTTAGTGAACACGATCCAAATTCACCACACCTAATCCGATCATCACGAGAAGGGATGTGGTTTCAATGGTGGACAACGAAGTGTCGATCATATCATTCATATGACTCATGCTTAACCTTTCGGTTCTTGTGTTCCGAGGCCATGTCTGTACATGCTAGGCTCGTCAAGTTATACCCAAGTATTTTCGCGTGTGCAAAACTGGCTTGCACCCGTTGTATGTGAGCGTAGAGTCTATAGCACCCGATCATCACGTGATGCTTGGACACGACGAACTTTCACAACGGTGCATACTTGGGGAGAACACAGTTTTTATCTTGATCTTTAAGTGAGGAATCATCTTATAATGCTACCGTCGCGATCTAAGCATAATAAGATACATAAAAGGATAAACATCACATGCATATAACTTTATGTGACATGGTATAGCCAATCTTCGCGCAATGATCTCCATCTTGTGCGTTCCGACATGATCTCCATCACTCCACCATGATTGCCTCCACCACGAATAGCAAGTACAACTATTGCTAACTACTTAGCGATAAAGTAAAGCTATTACATGGCGTATAAGAAGTTGACTCGCAGGTCATACACAATTATAAAGACAACCATATGGCTCCTGCCGGTTGTGTACTCATCGACATGCAAGTCGTGAAACATTACAAAACATGATCATCGCATACATTATACACATCACATCTTGGGCCATACCATATCACAGAAAACACTCCCTGCAAAAACAAGTTAGACGCCTCTACTTTGTTGTTGCATGTTTTACGTGGCTCATGGGAGTAGATGCTAAGAACGATTCTTACCTACGGAAAGCCACAACGGTGATATTATGGTTGCCAAACTCCGGTGTTAATCCCATGACAACTATAGTGAGAGAAACTGACATCCACCAGCCGCATGTGTGGTACAAGCCACACGTCAAGTGCGGAGCCGGTCTCGCGAACGACGTCGCGTAAGGTTGGCCTGGACCGCTTCAATCTCACTATCCCGCGTCATAAGAAGAACACAAACAAGAGGCTTGCAACAGAAAACATCAACGCCCGCAACAACCAAGTTGCGTTCTACTCGTGAATCACATCTACGCATAGATCTAGATCTGATACCACTGAAGGGTTTCGCAGCATAGTAAATCAAAATTTTCTACGGAAGCGAACAGAGGGAAAGCCAAGATCTAATCTAGGAGATGCAAACAATGAGAGAGATTAGATTGGATCTTCATACCCTTGAAGATTCGCACAGCGGAACGTTCGTCGGAACGTGGGTGATGTAGTCGTACTCGCTTCTCCTCCTCGCGATCCGATCCGATCCAGCACCACAAGTGGCGGTGCCTCCGTGAGATGCACACGTGCGGCACCTCGACGTCTCCTCCTTCCTCGGACCAGCAAGTATGGTGGAGAGATGGATTGGATCTACAGCACGACGGCGTGGTGTATATGGTGGAGAATTTCTGCTGCAGGGCTTCGCCTACAAACAGTCGGGAGGGAGAGAGGAAGGCAGCAGGGCTACTAGGGCTTGGAGGGAGATGTGTGTGTGTGAGGGGGCGCACCAGCCCTCTATATATAGAGGGGGTGGCGGCGGCCAGCCCTAGCCCCTCCTCCAAGCCTATCTCTAGTTTAAACGATTTAAACTCTCCCCTTATCCAGAAATTCTATCCCTAGATTTAAACGAGTTAAATCTATCTAGAATCGGCTGGGCCCTATGGGGCCTTGTGCCCCTGGCCCAATGCGGCCAGGACACTCCCTCATAGGCCCATGCCCCCTCCCGGAAGGTGGGACCACGTTGGCCCCCTTCCGGAAGGTTCTAGAAGCTTCCGGTACAATACCGATTAATCCGGAACAATTCCGAACTCCAAAAACTGCACTGCCTTATATGAATCTTATTCTCCGAACTATTCCGGAACCTCTCGTGATATCCCGGATCCCATCCGAGACTCTGAACAAAAATTCATAAACCAATTATCCAATCTATCCTAGCGTCGAGACACGTTAAGTGTGTGACCCTGCGGGTTCGAGAATATGCAGACATGATCTTCTATCAATAATCAACAGCGGGGTCTGGGCACCCATATTGACTCCCACACATTCATCGATGATCATATCAGATGAACCACGATGCCAGGATTCAATCAATCCCATATTTATATTCCCTTCGTCTCGCGATATTTTACTTGCCCGAGATTCAATCGTCGGTATCGTCATAACTAGTTCAATCTCGTTCACAGCAAGTACTTTACTCGTTCCGTAATCCGATATCACTTTGTGATTAACTCCTTAACCACATGCTTGCAAGCGGTGTTGATATCGATTACCGAGTGGGCCCGAAGTATATCTCTCCAACTTGGGAGGGACAAATCCCATCTCGATACATACAACCCAACAGATACTTTCCGATCACCTGAGAGACACCTTTATGATCACCCTCTCATAGGATGGCGTTTGATGACCTCAAAGCTTTCTTCCGATACCAGGGAGTTGTATTATCTCATGGTCTAAGGAATACAATATTTGACATAGGAAAAGCTTCGCAAAGATGAACACAATGACACGATCTAATTGCTTCGCTTAGTTTGGGTCTGTCCACCATATCATTCTCCCAATGATATGGTCTCATTATCAATTGACAACTCATGTCTATGGTTAGGAAACCTTAACCATCATTGATCAATGAGCTAGTCCATAGAGGCGTACTAGGGACACGGTGTTGTTCACAAACCACACAAGTATTAATGTTTCCGCTTAATACAATTCTAGCATGGAATATAAACTTTATCATGAACAAGAATTATAATAATAACATCTTTATTATTGCCTCTAGGGCATAATTCCAACAGATGCCCTCATGGATGTCTTGGAGTATGGCTTTGTCGTCGTTGATGGTGACGCACCGTTGTAGTACGCCCGTAATGCTGCGTTTGTACAGCTCGCCGTTGATGATGGTGAAGGCTTTTGACCGACGAGATATGCGTCGGGCATCTGTCGGGCTGTCAGGCAATTCTCCGTTTATTAGGAACTGGAGGTATGGGCATGTCCAGGTTTCTTCGACTGCCATGACCTGCATCAGGTTGACCATAGCGACCTCTGTGTCCAGTTTCTCGGGTCCTTCATGTCCTTCGGGTAGCGTAGCCCTCGAGTGTTCTGCTTCTTCGGGTGATCCCTTTGGGAATTTCCGCTTGATGGATGGCACGCAGATTTGTTCGAGGAACACACCTGGTGGTACCTTTGCGCAAGTGGAGCCGATGTTGGCGAGTCTGTCGGCTTCCTCGTTGCTTTCTCTTCCAACATGTCGAAGCTCACAGCCGTCGAATTCTCCTTCGAGTGCGTTGTAGAGAGCGCGGTATGCTATCATGTTTTCGGCGTGTGCGTCACACTCATTCATCATCTGCTGGACGACGAGGTTGGAGTCACCATAGATGACCAGGCGCGTTGCGCCGCATATCTTTGCCATCCTCATGCCATGGATGAGGGCTTCATATTCGGCTTCGTTGTTGGAGGCTCTGAATTTCATCCGAAGAACGTACTTCATCTTGTCACCTTGCGGGGAGGTCAGTATGACTCCTGCCCCTGCTCCGGCTTCGCGCTTGGAGCCGTCGAAATGCATTGTCCAGGACTGCGACATGTCCGGGGTGTCTGGCAGCTGCAGCTCCATCCAGTGCACCAGGAAGTCCGGAAGGACTTGAGATTTGATTGCGTGTCGCTTCTCGTAGACGATGTCCAAGGGTGATAGTTCGATGCCCCACAGGGCAACCCGTCCTGTTGCTTCTGGATTATTCAGGATGCTGTTCAGGGGTGCCTCGTTGACGACCATCACCTGATGCTCCTGGAAGTAGAGGCTCAGCTGTCGAGCCGTCATGAACACGCCGTAGGCTAGCTTCTGGTAGTGCGGGTACCGCTATTTTGTTGGTGTCAGTACCTCGCTGAGGTAGTAAATTGGGCGCTGGACCCCGTGGGTCTTGCCTTCTTCGGGTCGTTCGACCACGAGTACGGTGCTGACCACCTGGTGTGTGGCTGCTATGTACAGCAGCAGGGGTTCGCGCTCCTTTGGCATGACCAAAACTGGCGAGGTGGAGAGGAGCCGCTTGAGGCTTTCGAATGCGTCGTTGGCTTCTGGTGTCCACTCGAACTTGTCTGCTTTACGCAGCAGCTGGTAGAATGGTAGGGCCTTCTCGCCCATACGGCTGATGAACCTGCTTAGCGCCGCTACTCGTCTTGCGAGCTGCTGGACGCCTTTGAGGTTTTTCGGCTTCTCCATCGTCATGATGGCTTTGATTTTCTTCGGGTTCGCCTCGATCCCTCTTTGAGAGATGAAGTACCCGAGCAGCTGACCCGAGGGGACACCGAAGGTGCACTTTTCTGGATTGAGCTTGATCCTGTAGCGATCAAGGTTGTCGAACGTCTCGCGGAGATCGTCGATAAGTGTCCTTGCCTCCTTGGTTTTTATTACTATGTCGTCGACATAGACTTGGACGTTGCGACCGATCTGGTCCTTGAGGCAGGCCTGCATGCATCGCTGGTACGTGGCACCCGCGTTCTTTAGCCCGAAAAGCATTGTGTTGTAGCAGAATACTCCGAACGGTGTGATGAACGCTGTTTTCTCTTGATCTTCGACCTTGAGTCGAATCTGGTTATAGCCTGAGTAGGCGTCGAGGAAGGAGAGTTTCTCGCAACCTGCAGTCGAATCGATGATCTGGTCGATCCGTGGAAGAGGGAAGTGGTCCTTTGGGCAATGCTTATTTAGTGACGTGAAGTCTACGCACATCCGCAGGGTGTCCGTGTCCTTCTTCGGGACCATCACCGTGTTTGCCAGCCACTCGCTTTCCTTGATTTCTCGGATGAAGTCTCCTGCGAGTAATCTGTTGATTTCCTTGCCGATAGCTTCGGCTCGTGGCTCCGACAGTCTTTGGATGGACTGCTTGACTGGCTTGGTGTCTGGAAAGACATTGAGTGCGTGCTCGGCGAATTCCCTGGGAACTCCTGGCATGTCCGCAGGACACCAGGCGAAGATTTCCTAGCGCTCACGGAGGAATTCGACGAGCGCGCCTTCCTATGCGGTGCTGAGGTCATTGGCAATCAGCGTCGTCTTGGAGGCGTCCGTCGGATGGACCTGCACTTTCTTGGTGTTGACGGTGGAGTCGAAGGACATGTCAGGTGCGTTCTGCCTTGTGACTGGGGGTAGCCCATTGTCCGTCACCTCGCGGAGCCTTACAAGCTCGTCTTGCATGCCGAAAGACTGGGAGATTTTGTTGAAATCCCTGTCGCATTGGTCCGATCGGGTGAAGCTCCCGTGGACTGTGATGACGCCCCTTGGTCCTGGCATCTTGAGTAGTAGGTATGCGTAGTGTGGGACGGCCAGGAACCTTGCGAACGCTACACGCCCCAGGATGGCGTGGTACTACGATAGCCAGTCCACCACTTCGAATTCTAGGCGCTCCTGCGAAAGTTGTCCAGCTTCCCGAAGATGACGTTGAGCCCTATTTTGCCCAGGGGGAATATGCCCTTTCCTAGGACAATGCCGTGGAACATTGTGTCTGATTGTTCCAGGCTGCATTGCGGGATCCGCATAGCTGCTAGAGTGCTTGCGAACATTAGGTTGATGCCGCTGCCGTCGTCCATGAAGACGCGACTCATCTCGAAGCCTCCGATCTGCGCCTCCAGCACCAGGGCAGCATGACCTGGGCGAGGGATCTGGCAAGGGTGATCCGCGCGAGTGAATGTGATGCAGGACTCCGATCCGCTGAGGTACTCAGGGATTACGGGCGGAGTTGCCACGGCCAAGTTGATTTGTCGGGTGATTTTCTTCTGCACCCTGTTTGTGGGGCGTCCCTTCTGGATCATATTTAGTGCTCCCTTTGGTGGGGGGTATCCGACCCCGGCGTTGTTTTGCGCTGGTGCGACTGGTTGATTTGGGCCTCCAATAGGCGGCGGTGGAGGAGCTCCGTGTGCTATTTCACCTGGCGCAGGTGCGTTTTCGAACGCAGGAATTGGAGCTTGTTGCCTCATCTGCACCATGCCTTCGATGAGTTTCTGGAACTCGCGGCAGTCCTTGAGCATGTGACTGGCTTTCTTTTTGCCATCCTGCTTGTCGATGTAGAAGTGTATGGTGCATGGACCCGAAAGTTTGTCGAATGCTGAGGGTCCGTTGTCGCGGTCGCGGCGTTGCCACGACTGCGTTGGTCGTCCGTTGTCGCGGAAGTTTCCGCCGCGGTATCCTCCGTTGTTGCGGCTGTTGTCGTTACGGCGGTCGGCGTAGCCGGCCGCGACCATGTCGGGTCCGTCGCGGTCCTCATAGACGCGCGATCTCCTCTTGCTGCGGCATTCGCGTCTTCGGCCGTAGTCGTCCTCTTCATCTGATTGCGCTTGCTGGATGCAATCTTTGCCGTCTGTCCAACTATTGGCGATTTCCATGAGGTGGTCGAGTGTCTTGGGCTTTACACGCCCAAGTTCCTCCTTGAAGTCTTGGCGTTTGATGCCGTCCCTGAAGGCGTCGATGGCGCTCTCTTCGGAGATGTGTGCTGCGGAGTTCTTGGTTGTAGACCAGCGTAGTATGTACGAGCGAATAGATTCACCCGTTCTCTAAGTGCAGGCTCGCAACTCTTCGATTGAGGCGGGCCTCTTGCTGGTGCCTTTGAAATTTTGGATGAAGCTGTAAGCAAGCTCCTCCCAGCTTCGGATGGATCCTGATGATAGGCTGCTAAGCCAGACCCGCGCCGCGCCTGTCAGCTGCAGCTGAAGGCATTGCATGGCGGTTTCTTTGTTGCCTCCGTGAAGCTTGACGGATGACAGATGGTCGCTGAGCCAGGACTTTGGATCTTGCGTGCCGTTGAACTTCGGAGTATCCGAAGGAAGCTTGAAGTTGCGTGGCATCTGTGTTCGCCGAACGGATCTGCTGAAGCATTGAGCTCGGAAGAGTTCTCCTTCGTCTTCATCCATCTTAGATTCAGACGAGCATGCGCGTTTAGCGCGTGCTTTGTCGATCTTGCGCTGTGTAAGCTTGTCTCTGGCGTCGTAGTCGCGTTTATGGCGGTTTGAGCTCTTCTTCCTTCGAGGAAGATTGTGCTCTTCTTCCTCTTCGGATGAGGGGGTGGGGCTCCGGTCGCGCCTGGCCGGAGCTTTCTTCTTCGGCTCTGCAGGAGCGTCTTCATGGAGCGCAGCTCCGATTAGTCCTAGTCCGGTAAGTGCGGACCTATGCATGGCCCTTTTTGGGTCCCCCTCCGGAGGTGGGTGAGCCACGAGATACGCAGTGGCTGCCATGATCGCAGCTTGTGGCGTCTTCGGGATGATGTTGCCGTCGGCATCCATATCCATGAACGATGTGTGGAGAGTTCGGGTCACGTCACGCCGCTCCTTGGGGTCCATGTTTTCCACCCGAGAGCGGTGCTTGTTTCCCTGGTTTCCGTTTGTGCTAGAGCCGGGTGCCATGGCGGAGAGCGCAGCTCGTCGCGCGCTGGACTCGGAGGCTGCTTGCTTGCGTTTATCTAGCGTCTCCTGCATCTTGACTTGTTTCTTGTGCTCCTCGATGAGGAGGTAGTGGTACGCCATCAGTAGGTCACATGAGGCGTCTGCAAGTAATACGATGTCGCCTGCGACGGCACGACGCGCCTGGACCCATCCTTCTTTGCTAAGTTGGATGACGTGGCCGTTGTTTTCCCCGTTGGGTGGGGGGACTGGCTTCTTCTGTTTTCGCCATTTTCGCCGTTTCGGTTGGGCGGCAGGTTAGGTGTTTCCTCGTCGGTTTGGATGACTGCGGCGCATAGATAGCGCTCGCAGATTGGTCGGCTGCTGCCGCAGCTTTCGGATCCGGAACCGTAGGTCCCTTCATCCGAAGGTGGATTGCACAGATCAGAGTTGCAGCTGCTGCTGCTGTAGAACTCATCTGTCGATGGTGATGTGCGTAGCACAGGGTGTGGAGCCCATGAGGCGGGCCTGATTGACGGCACGGGCACCCGCTCAGGGAGGCGGAGAGTGCCAGTTTGTCCCACCTGGAAGCAGAAGCTCCCGAACAAAATTTCGAGTCCGTCGCCTACGGGCTCGAAATCCTTCATGGTGGCCGGCGAGTGGGCGGTGAAGTCGAAAGCACCGAAGAGGAGGTGATTCTCCATCGCCGCGGAGTTATAGATCGATCGGGTCGGAACCGTCACGACCGCACAATCAGCATCCCCAATTCCCACAGACGGCGCCAATTGACGAGGTTTAATCTCGTCAATGCCCATTGTTATGGACTTGGGTTTTGGAGAAGATGGGGATGCTGGAGATCATGGCACAGTTAACAGACAAGCAACCAGGGGACACGAGATTTACCCAGGTTCAGGCCCCCGGAGGGAAAACCCTACTCCTGCTTGTCTGCTCTTGATTACGGCGGAACCGAAGGTTACAGGGTGCGCAGATTCGATCTGGCGTGGATGCGTGTGCGAGAGTATGAGTCGAGAGATCTAGGACGTGCCCTCCTGGCCTTTATATAGACTTAGGCAGGTCCCGGGCATAGTCCTAGTCGGTTACAAGTTCTAGGGTTTTACCCCTTTGAATTTCCTATCTCCGCTAGTCTTGCTCTCCAAGGATCCGAAGGCGTCATGGGCCTTGGCCACCCGAAAATCTTCATGGGTCAGTGTATATCTGCTGTGGGCCTTCCTTGGGCTGGACCAGGTATGCTAAAGTCACGTACCCGTAGGGTATAACCATGTCAGGCGGTGTTGATGAAGTTGCTGGCAAGAACCATGAATTCCTTTGCTGGAGGAGGCGACCGGGTTAAACCCATAGGAGCTGCATATTTCGACAAGGAGCACATGAGTTCAAAAATTCAGAGTATCCAGCTTATAGAAATCCAAGACAGAGAATCACTTACTGAAGATGCTAGCCTCAGCTTGCCAGAGGGTATCCACCAAGGAGTCCCATTCTTGTTGGAGGAGCTTGTACACCTCATGATGGCGTTGATTCTGCTCATCGGCAGCTTTCTTCTGATCTCTTAAGATCGAGATCTCCTCCTTCAAGCGGTTCATCTCCTCGGTGGCGGAGTCCTGCAAGGCTTTCATTGACTCCCCATGCATCTTCAGCATGTCCTTCCTCTCCTGCTTAAGGATCTTGTTCTCGCTATCCAGCTCTTGAATGTGCTTGGATTGCTCGACAATGTCCTTAGCCTTGGCAATGGTTTCTGCAAGTCGGAGAAAGCAAAGTACACAGTGAGTACTCGGAGAATACACAAGTTCAAGTCGGAATGCGAAAAAGAAAGGAAAAACAGACTCTTGCTCTTGATGATATGTTCCTTCAAGAAGGCAATTTTACCCTTTTCGGCTTCCAAGTCCGCGCGCATCTTCTGGTACTTGTCGTTGGCCATGCCCCTCCGAGCATTCTCGTTCTATGGAAAAAAGAAAAAAATTAAACGTTGTTTGGTCTGCTTGGAGCATCTAGCCGGAAATTTTCCACCTAGATGCTCGGGGGCTACAGCGAGAGTTTTTAACTTAGAAATATGCTTAGTCTTTCTTTAAGCATCTAGTCGGAACTAATTCAGTTTTCGATTAGAAGCTTGGGGGCTATAGTATAAAGTTTTTAACTTGGATATATGATTAGATTTTCTTTAAGCATATAGTCGGAACTAATTCAGTTACAACTAGAGGCTTGGGGGCTACAATATTGAAAATTATAAACACTGTGTATGCTACTCTTAAAGCATTTAGTCGGAATAGTTCATTCCACCTATATGCTTGGGGGCTACAGTGAGAAGTTTTCTAGCTTAGTCACTCTTTGAGCATCTAGACGCAAAGACCTATGGTTTTCCGTCTAAATCCTCAGGGGCTACAGTGGGATACTCATATGAAATGCAAAAGGCAAATAAAACTTACAAGTGCAATGATCTTGAGGTTGGTAGAACTCTCGGACAGCAGCTTGCCAAAGGATACGTTGTTTCCTTGCAAGATCTCTGCTTGTCGGAGGAGCTCCTCTAGACCGCACGTCGGAGATGTCGGCGCCGCACCTGGAACCAGAGCAGTGCTACCCGGTGTAAATACCGGATAGACTATCTTCGGATACTATATGGCTTTCTTAGGTGGCGGGGCGCCGCCTATGGCAGAAGTACCAGCTTCTACCATCGCCTTACTGCCACCGATGGCATCCTTAGCCGGAGCTTCAACCATTGAGTGTGCGACACTCTCCTGCGTCGCCTGCTCGCCGACGACAGCAATCTCTGTAGAGGCACCTGAGTCCACTTCCATGGCGGAAGGGCCAGATGCTTCCTTGTCTTGTGAGCTTGTCGGAGCGGAGGAGGGCTTGACGCTGGGAGTAGCAGGGGCGATGGCGGGAGATGCGTCGCGATGCAGCATGTCCTTGATGGTTCTAGAAGCCCCCAATGTTTTGGAGGTCTTCTTCAAGCTGGTCGTGGCTTTCTTCCTGAAACGTGTTAAATGCATAAGTACAGGAACAAGACAGATAAATAGACAATGTCGAAGAGAAAGAAGCTTACACAAGAGGGGGTGCTTTGGCAAAGGGTATCCTGGTAGTCTTTCTTTTCTCCGCCTCTAGGGCAGCGATAGTCTTTTTTGAGGCTCCACCCTCTGTATTCTTCTTCTTGCCTCCGTCGGCAGCGTCAGAGGTGGAGCTCTTCCGCTTTCGCGCCAACGGAGCATCGTCGTCGGACACGACGGTGACTTCCTTCATCTTTGGATCATAGATTTGAGGAGCCATGCTGTCCTCATCTATGTCGTTAAGCTGTAAGGTGAAGAACCATCGTGTTAGATGATATGACAATTGCTAGACGGAAGAACTGGAGTATATGTCATACACGGAAGATAAACAGTTACCTTTGGGCACTTGTTGTCTACGAACATGTCGTAGGTGATGGTGAAGCCACGCTTCTTGTCCTTCACCTTGACGATGTCCTTAAGGCGGAGCTTGACGGAGTCGCTCGAGAAATTGTCCATGGAGATGCAGAGGCTATCCCTTCTATCGCTGGTATACTCGTGCATCAGCTTCACGCGGTGTTGCAGAGGCTGGATTTGCCTGATGAACCAGCACATGGCTAGGTACAAGCCGATCAAACCCGTCTCTACGAACCACTCTATCCGCCTTATGGCGCGGGAAGCATCAATGTCGGAGGGAAGGGAGGCCTGGGATCTCCATGTCGAAGTTTCGGCGGCGGCTCCATCGACGAAGTCCGAGTACATTACTTCTCGGCCGGCCAGAGGGATATCTGGGTCGTAGAAGTAAGTACCTGCCAGTTCTTGTAGGACTCATGGCCGATGATGTCGGGGAATCGCCAGCCAGGACGGACCTTGAAGCTTATGGTGCCACAATTTCTAAGTTCGTCTTTACTGGCTCCGGCTTCACGCTTCATGGTGAAGAAATACACGAAGAGATCTAGCCTAGGCTTAATCCCTAAGTAACCCTCGCATAGCGCCGCGTAATTGCTTAGCGCTAGGATACTATTGGGAGAGAGGTTTTGGGGCTGGACTCGGTAGTGGTTCAAGACGGAAAGGAAGAAGTTAGAGATGGGCAGGGAGACGCCGCGTACCAATTGCGCTTTGAGATACACCTTTTCTCCGGCTTGGGGAGAAGGTGTGACCTCGCCGACCGGCACCGCCTGCCAGGAGAGCCCCTTTGTCGCGGGGAGATAGCCCTTGACGATCAGCTCCTTGATGTCCGAACCGCGCCAATCACCCTTGTGGGAGTTGTTGTCCTCCTCCAGCAGCCCTAGCGCCGCCTGATTATGGTTGCCGCCGGTGGTCTCGACCACCACGGAGACAGGGATGACCAGGCCCTCTGGGACACGACGACGGAGCTCGCCGGCTTCACCGCGGCTTCACCTGACACCGCCATCGAGGGAGTAGAGTTGCTGCTGGCCATTGTGCAAGTTTGGAGGTGACTGGCAAGATTGGGAGCTAGGGTTTTTCGCAAGGTTGCGCGGAGAGCTCGAGGGGGTGCTCGCTGGAGGAAGAAGACGATGCGAGGAGAGAATGAGGTGAAAGGTAAATATTCCACCGCAGTTACTATTTATGATCTCTAGCATCGAGATTCGTGTAGCTTGATCGGACGGTTGCCGCGTAGACGACGTGTGTGCGAACGTGCGCGGAAATTTCGCCACGTCCCAACCGTCGCCGCCAACGGTTCGTATCACTCGCGCGGGAAAAGTGGACATGATTGTGTTCTCTGCATATGTGAGTTACGAGGCGTCGCTGACCTACATCTACGCCGCCCTAGCTGACATAGGCAGATGAGCCATCACATCAAAAGATTCTGGCATGGACGGATCCAGTCCGGCTACGGAAGAGTACGATGGAAGATTCAGCAAATTCTCCGACTTACCAGTTGAAGACGAAGAAGACCTTGCGGGGTTTTTTGGGAGGACTACAAGATATTGCTTGACGATTTTTCGACATCCATCTAGACGGAGCATTCCACATGAAGAGGCAATATGGCGCAAGATCTCAGAGTTCTCCGGGGGCTACTATTGGGGATATGCTATATGGGTATCCTCATAGCATGTCTCCTATCCGGATAACCCGAGTGGCCCACAGTTGGTAGCATGGCCTATGGCCTGCTGGGCGGCCTAGTTAGATGGATCCAGAAGGGAGGCCCATGCCGGATAAAGGAAGGCTACGGTTGGAGTCACCGACGTACCCGGAGCCTTGGAGTACAAGACACGCAAGACTAGTAATAGACGGTGTAGGACTCTATAACCTGTCCGGCTAGGACTTTTCCCTATAACCCTAGGACCTGGCGACTATATAAGTCGAGCCTATGGGAGCCTTTAAGGCACGACCAAGTAGCGATTAGCATACACCTCGCACAGCGAACCAATCCATGTAACTTGGCGTATTGCCCTTATAGTGATTTATAGAAGGAGTAGGATTCCGCCACCGTCGTGGGATCTGAACCTGGGTAAGTTGTGTTACCTCGTACCCGTCAACCGTCCGCCTTCCCTCACGACTCTAAACACGCACTATGAGGACCCCTCCATGGCGTAATCGTCGGCAATACCACGACATTGAGCTCTCTCCGAAAGATATGATCGAGATACTCACTCGAGAGCCCCTCTTGATAGTACGACTATCTATTCTAAACCCGGTCTCCCAACTAACAACATGAGAATGGCAAAAGGGAAAACCTATCAAGATTATACTTTTGCCTTGAGCATTCCACTTGAGCGCAATGTAGATGATCTTGTCCTTCTCAAGATGGAACACATTTCTTGATTGTTCTTCATCGATCCATGACCACCGAGGATGGCAAGCATCAAACATGAGATCTTTTAGATATGGCGCATTTTGAGCTTGAACAACACTTCTTCTTTATTTCATCTACCTTGAAGCCAACACATGCTCCAAGCGATGCAAATGGACAATTCCTACAAGTGCAACTTAGTACACACATTAGTCCATAAATATTATCATTAATTACCAAAACCACACATGGGGACCCATATGCTCTTTCACCCGGGTGCCACCACAAAGCGCTGAAGTGCAAGTTCCTGATTTGGATCGATCCTCTGAGCAATCCGAAAATGCAAATTCCCTCGAAAAGGAAGCAAAGTGACGATGACACCGGGTACAAGAAGCAACTTCTGTCCAAGGCCAGAATCGAGTACAAAACTGGTGAACAAAGAGCGAAATCCTATGGCCTGGTGGCGCCATAGAAAACTCCATATGTATACTGATATGTTATTTTCTATTGCAATTTCAATACATATATTTGAGCATTGTGTTTATCAAATCTTGCCGTTTTATTACTTTACTGTTTATGTTGTAAGTTTTGATTATGAAACATGAGAGAACACTAGATATAGCGGTACTCCACATGTGACCACCTAATTTAATTCACGATAGCCTATGGGATTTTAAGAAAGTCAGACCCATAATACAAACCCTACATCTAGCAGTACTCATATAATACGTGGAACACTTGATTTACTTCTATCCACGTTGCCACACTCCACACCTTGCAGCACCCCCTCTCTGCTAACCCTAGATCTCCCTCTGCTCTCTCTATCTCTCCATGACTAACCCAAGATCCATCACCATATCTCTCCACCCCTATCCTAGATCTACCAGCACCGTGTGGAAGATGATGTTTAGGCTTGCACCATGCAGATCCACCGCATGAAAGAAGGTGCTCGGGTCAGCAGCGAGGTCGCTTGCGTCATGCTAATCCACCACGTGGAAGATGGTGCTTGGGTCAACAACGAGGTCGTTTGTGTCGTGCTTATCCACCCGTGGATATGGTAGTCAGGTTAGCGACGAGGTCGTTTGCGCCGTACAAATCTACCGCGCTGAAGACGATGGTCAGGCCACCAACGATGAAGATCTTCCACCTTGGACATGTTGTGGAGAATCTCGTGCATAATAGGAAGGAGCTATTTTTAGGGATTTGTAGTTAGTTATTTCCCTTTTTTAGCATAATAGGATTTTTGCTTTGTAATTTATTTTGGAGAAATGAACAGACGGGGGCTCAAGTAATGCATTGGAAAAACTGTATATCAATGGATTTTCAATCTAAATGTCATGAATCAACTAATTTATTTATCATTCATTGTGATTAATGGTTTTAACGTCGGATAAAATATGTTAGCATAGATTATATTACGCCACATGTAATCTATAAAGGCAGTAAAATTGCGTCATATTCTTTAATGCACCGAGGCGCATTATCAGTGGTGCCAAGAAAGCGCTAGTTTGGGGGATATCGATGTGATTTGCGACAAAACGTCCCGTCTATCCACTTTCTCCAACGCAGTTATCCCTTGCAGGCTTGTTTGCCGTGATAGCACGAGTGTGGTGATTATGCGTGCGCCTCGACATTTATAAGTGCGAGGGACCACCCCGGTGTTGTAGTGTCATAATCTTCTGATGATTCAGACATTGAAGAATTGCTCAAGAGGCATGCTGCAAGGACAATGAGATAGCTTTTGGGTTGTTGCAACCCATTTTTTCTATTATCCGAGGTCTTGCTCACATTTGGGATGAGAAATCCCTAAACAACATCATGACTAGTGTGATCTCCACAGCATGATCATCAAGGACGATGAAGACTTGAATTTGATTTTTTTTGACAATGTTGGTAGCAGAGTGAGGTCACAAAAGAATCCTGATCACATTCAAACTTTACTTGAGACATATCGGAAGATTGAGAACTCCTGCACGCATACCGCACTTCAACATGATCCCATTGAGCACCATTGGCAGCTGCATGGACGATGATCTCTTTCCACTTTTATTCATATAATTTTCTATTCATTCATGTGAGTTGAACTATTTGTCCTCTGAACCATTCATTATTTGATTTAAACATTTCTTGTAATTTTATCTCAAAAAATTCTTATAGTTTGGATTATTAATACATTGTGCTTGATGATTAAATGTTCATAAATTTGAGCTATGTTGGTGTCATATCAACTATATTTATGCAAATTTATGAAATGTGAAAACATGTTTCACGGTCCGGTTTGGACTCCCATGAAATAGATCCAACATCATGCGCCCATAAAACAGAATCACGAGAAACTAATTGGGACAGTAAAACACGTTTTACATGGCGTGTATACACATTTTACAGGCTACGTTTTTATGGAATCTGCTAGAGATGATTGTAGTTTGCGTGAAGTGGTAGAGGTGATTGCAATATTGCATGTTGTGCTAGGAAATGTTCCTATCATGGCATTCAAAACATAGTAATGAAAAATATAAGCTACTAGGGGATGATGTACAACTACATCTTGATAACTCGGGAGGGAGTGGCGTGAGAATTGACCTCGTATGATTGTCAGTTTGCATCTAGTTTTTTCATGCTTTTCATGTATGATGATATACAAAATGGGACTTTCATGACTTATTTTCCTTTTGTGTGTATGAATATAAATATAATTCACAAACTTATCTTTATCTACCAGACAATCCATAGCAATGAAGTAGTAATTTTACATTAGATAGAGTAATTGAAACAAACACGAAAAATAAAAACTCATATAAAACACAAAGATGCCTTAGATTATAATTTTAGTATTTGACATTGTTGTTTGTAGCTCCACCTCTTAATGTTTCTTGATACATTCGGATAAGAAAACTTAAAGAAGCACAACCTAGTCTCGAAGAGATGCCATACCTATATGTGAAATCTAGTAGCACCAGTGGCACTATAGCCGGTTGCAAGCCCAGGCCCGCGATAAGTGCGGGTAATGAGAATAGTAAAACATGAGAGTCACTTACCAACACAAACTTAACAATGCGATTCAGCCATCATCAAGACAAGTTGAAATGCTATACAATAATCCGACAAAAATACACACAAACCTATAAGAAAAAAACTTAATCCAAAATTGCGGGGGACCAATGAAAACTATGAGGAACACACAATAAAGGACCGCCCTTATCCCGCGGCTAATGTTTCATGTTGTATTCGATTTCCATGTCATCGAAGTAGTTTCTTGTTCAAACCCAAGCCAAGAAGATTCATAACAGTGTGATATCAACCTTTTGGCATGTAGAATTGTTGTTGAGTCGAAAAAAAGTTATATTCTCTTCATTAAGGGATGAACCATCCCTATTCTATTCATCTTTTTTGAAACAGGTGAACTATAAATAAAATAGAGACAATGTTACGATTACAATCCAGCAGAGCTAGCTCCAACACGCAGGAAGGAGCAGAGCCTTGTAAAACACCAGCACTATAGCACTACACTTGACCCAACTAAATTTTGCTAATTCATGAGCAGGTTTTTTGTCTTCTCTTGAGATTTTGTAGAATCGAGAGCTTGAAACAAGAGCTACTAGGCGTTGGATGTCAGTTACCACGCTTGATGTATGTGAACAATTTTTGTCAGACACAGTGACCTTCTTGATTAATATGGCACAGTCACTTTCAATGGTTATGCCATTAACAACCAACAGGATAGAATGTTTTATACCCTCCAAGCAAGCAATCGCCTCCTTATTTTCTGCAATGTCGCGGTTTTGGATTAAACCCCAAGCAGAACAATAGATATGTCCTTTGTGGTCATGAATAAGTGCACCCTAGGAAGCCGTACTAGTGTGAGGGATATAACTAGCATCAACATTTAAGCAAAGTCAGTCATTGACAGGAGGTTTCCAATGCGGTACCTTAGGAAGAGCATGATTGATGTTCTGGATTTCCTTTAGATCAAAGATTGGTATTTTTTCCTTTGGCATCAAGGACTGGGTTTCCGTCCTTTATGTTTGTAAGAGTACTCAAGTAGTTATTCAGGAACTGGGACGATTAAGCAATACTAGCGTTGTCGTCTCCGAAGATGATGTTGTTTCTGAGGTGCCAGACCCTCCACCAAAGCATCATCAGTCTTCCTCTCATACTAGTATCAACATTACTCCGAATATTTAGCGTCCACTCATCACCCGATTTCTATAGGATCCTTTCATCCAGTAGTACCCAAATTTTCCTTATATACTCTCAGAGTGCTACAGATTTAGTGCAGCGCATGGTTGCGTGATATCCATCTTCTGGTTTCCTCCCGTAGATAGAATAGGTCGAATTCAGTGTCATGTTCCTAGAGAACCCGTTTTCCTAGACAACCAGGGCTTCCATAGCTAATCTCCAAGTGAAGATCCTAACTTTCTGCGGAACATTCGTCTTCCAGATCACATCCCAGGTTGATCGATCACCATTAGGCTTCTTACTTTGTTGTCTAGAACAGAAGTTCGCACTATTTTGTAGGAGAGCCAACCTGTATGCACTACGAACACCGAAGACCCCAATTTTTTCATAGTGCCAGGCAACAAAGTCATTGCCATTCGATTGTGGGAGTCCTATACGAAGAAATTTCTTCAGCATCATAGTGAGGAAACATGGATCTGATTAGTTGTAGGGTTCGCAGCATAGAAAACAAAAAAATTCCTACGATGGGAACAACTATGTACCAAGATCTATCTACTAGATACAAACAACGGGCGGATGTATATCCGTAGAGAACATACCCTTGAAGACCGACAAAGCTTAACGAGTTAAACTCGTGGTTGATGTAGACGATCTCTTGCCGATCTCAAGATCGAGAGTAAGTCCTAGCGCCGCAAATCAGCAGCGCATCCGTGCTCGCACACACGTCCGAGGTACCGAGCAACCTCCGCCTCCTTGCTCCAGCGATGCAGCGGAAGCACAACTCTTTCTTGCCGAATAGCCACCGAGAACATGTATCTCGCTAGTCCGAGACCATGGGGGATAAATTCTAGAGGGGGAGAGAGATCCTTCACGAGGAGGTGTGAGTGAGAGAGAGGGAGAGGGGTGCCTTTTATAGGAGGAGGGGCACCCAAGGGGGTGGCCGCCGGCCATGGAGGCTTCCCCCTCCCCTCCTTCATTCATGTGGGTGGACACTCCACTCATAAAAACCTCTTCATTTCCCTACACTCAAAATCCCACTTAAACTTGCAATTAAATTTCCACCAAATTTAATGCAAACTCTCATTAAATAAAACTCTTTTTATTTATTCAGAATTTTGTCAATTACTTTAATGACAAACATTCACATATAACCCCTTGCTAGAATTCTATTTCACATGCAAAAACACTTTCTGCAATTTCACCCGAAAACCTGTTTCGGTATCTAGTGAAATAAATTCCTGTGCTTGTTATTCTTTCCGGCATAAAACTTTTGCTGCAATTGGATGTCGGTGTCTCTTAAGTGTGTCACCCTACGGTTCGTGAATAATACAGACATGATCGAGACCCTTCTTGGATCAATAATCATAAGCGGGCTGGAGACCCATACTGACTCCCACACATTCAACGATGACTTTCTTGTGATCGTCGGAACCTTTTACGCTAGTATCTTAATCCCTTTGTTTCACGATATATTACATGTCCGAGATTCGATCATCGGTATCTTCATACCTAGTTTGATCTCGTTACTGACATGCACTCTTTTCTTGTTCCCGTGATATAACATTCTAGTGATCAAATCACTTGCTTGCAAGCTAATCAATGCGATATCACCGAGAGGGCCTAGAGTATATCTATCCGTCATCAGGATGAACAAATTCCACTCTCTATCCATGGGCCTCAACATAACACTTTGTTAGTTCTGAACCCATCTTTATAATCACCCTGTTACGATGTGACGTTTGATGTTATCAAGAAACTCTTCCGGAGTTAGTGATTGACATGATTGAAGGGTTTCGCAGCATAGTAAATCAAAAAATTCTACGGATGCAAACGGGAAAGCCAAGATCTAATCTAGGAGATGCAATCAACGAGAGGGATAGATGAGATCTTCATACCCTTGAAGAAATCGCACAGCGGAACGTTCAATAGAACGTGGTTGATGTAGTCGTACTAGCCTTCTCCTCCTCGCGATCCGATCTGATCCAACGCCGCAAGTGGCGACGCTTCCGAGAGATGCACACGTACGGCACCGCGATGTCTCCTCCTTCCTCGGTCCAGCAAGTGGGGTGGAGAGATAGATTGGATCTACAGCACGACGGCGTGGTGCAATGGTGGAGAGTTTCTGCGGCAGGGCTTCGCCTACACGCAGTCGGGAGAGAGAGAGAGAGGTAGGGCAGCAGCTAGCGGCTAGGGTTTGGGGTTAGGGTAGGGTGTGCCCCCTCCTCCAAGCCCTAGGCCGGCGGCCAAAAGGGTGGAGTGGGGGGCAAGTCTTCCCCCTTCTAGAAGGTCCCCTAGGGTTTTGGCCGGCTGGGCCTATGGGGCCTTGTGCCCCTGGCCCAATGCAGCCAGGGCACTCCCTCGTAGGCCCACGCCCCCCTATGACAAGTGGGGCCACGTTGGTCCCACTCCGGAAGCTTCTAGAACCTTCCGGTACAATATCGAACATTCCGAAACAATTCCAAAATCCAAAAACTGCTTTCCTTTATATGAATCTTATTCTCCGGACCATTCCGGAACCTCTCGTGATGTCCTGGATCTCATCTGAGACTCCGAACAAAAACTCATAAACCAATTATCCATTCTATCCTAGCGTCGAAGCACGTTAAGTGTGTGACCCTACGGGTTCGAGAATATGCAGACATGATCTTCTATCAATAATCAACAGCGGGATCTGGAAACCCATATTGACTCTCACATATTCATCGATGATCATATCGGATGAACCACGATGCCAGGATTCAATTAATCCCATATATATATTCCCTTCGTCACGCGATATTTTACTTGCCCGAGATTCGATCGTTGGTATCGGCATACCTAGTTCAATCTCGTTCACGGCAAGTACTTTGCTCGTTCCGTAATCCGATATCACTTTGTGATCAACTCCTTAACCACGTGCTTGCAAGCGGTGTTGATATCGATTACCGAGTGGGCCCGAAGTATATCCCTCCGACTTGGGAGGGACAAATCCCATCTCGATACATACAACCCAACAAGTACTTTCCGATCACCTGAGAGACACCTTTATGATCACCCTCACATAGGATGACGTTTGATGACCTCAAAGCTTTCTTCCGATACCAGGGAGTTGCATTATCTCATGGTCTAAGGAATATAATATTTGACATAAGAAAAAGCTTCGCAAAGATGAACACGATGACACGATCTAATTGCTCTGCTTGATTTGGGTCTGTCCATCATATCATTCTCCTAATGACATGATCTCATTATTAATCGACAACTCATGTCTATGGTTAGGAAACCTTAATCATCATTAATCAATGAGATAGTCCATAGAGGCGTACTAGGGACACGGTGTTGTTCATAAACCACACAAGTATCAAAGTTTCCGCTTAATACAATTCTAGCATGGAATATAAACTTTATCATGAACAAGAATTATAACAATAACATCTTTATTATTGCCTCTAGGGAATAATTCCAACAGTCTCCCACTTGCACTAGAGTCAATAATCTAGTTTACATCTCGCAACAATCTAACACCCATGGCATTGAGGTGCTGATCATGTTTTGCTCGTGGAAGAGGTTTAGTCAACGGATCTGCGACATTCAGATCCGTATGTACTTTGCTAATCTTCAGATCTCCATCTGTTATATAATCTCGAATTATATGAAATTGGCGGTTGATGTTCTTGGTCTTTGGATGATATCTTGGTTCCTTAGCCAATGCTATGGCGCCAGTGTTGTCGCACAATATCTCCAGTGGGTCCAAGGCACTTGGAACCACACCAAGCTCAGTGATGAAGTTCTTGATCCAAACTCCTTCACTTGACGCTTCTGCGGCAGCCATGTATTCCGATTCTACCGTAGATCCCGCGATCACGCTTTGCTTGCAGCTTCTCCAGCTCACAGCTCCTCCATTCAAAATATAAACGTATCCTGTCTGAGATTTAGAATCATCCGGGTCGGTGTCAAAACTAGCGTCGACGTAACCTTTTACGACGAGCTGCTCATCACCTCCATAGACCAAGAACATTTCTTTAGTCCTATTTAAATACTTTAGGATGTTCTTTACGGCTGTCCAGTGTTCCACTCCTGGATCACTTTGGTATCTGCTCGTCAAACTAAGAGCATTGGACACATCCGGTCTAGTACACAGCATGGCATACATGATAGAACCTATGGCCGAGGCATATGGCACTTTGCTCATAGTTTATCTATCGTTTACCGTAGCTGGACACTGAGCCTTGCTCAATATCTTACCTGACAACATGGGCATTGAACCTTTCTTTGCCTTATCCATTCTGAACCTTTTCAGAACTTTGTCTAGGTATGTAATCTGGCTTAAAACTATTAGGCGTCTTTGTCTATCTCTATAGATGTTGATTCCTAATATATAAGCAGCTTCTCCTAGGTCTTTCATTAAAAAACATTTATTCAAATAACTCTTCACATCGTTAAGCATACCAATGTCATTTCCAATAATCAATATGTCATCCACATATAGTATTAGAAATGTCACTGAGCTCCCACTCACTTTCTTTTAGATACAAGCTTTGTAGCAATTTGGAACAAATCCAAAGCTCTTGATCACTTGATCAAAATGAAGGTTCCAACTCCGAGATGCTTGCTTTAGTCCATAAATGGAACGCTGAAGTTTGCACACCTTATCAGCATCCTTAGGATCGACAAAACCTTCGGGTTGCATCATATACAACTCTTCATCAATGTTGCCATTGAGGAACGCAATCTTGACATCCATCTACCATATTTCATAATCATGAAACGCATCAATTGCTAATAAAATCCGAATGGACTTAAACATCGCTACGGGGGAGAAAGTCTCATCGTAGTCAACACCTTGAACTTGTTGAAAACCTTTCGCGACAAGTCGAGCTTTATAGACAGTAACATTACCATCCGCGTCCGTTTTCTTCTTGAAAATCCATTTGCACTCGACGGCCTTACGATCGCTAGGAGGGTCCACCAAAGTCCATACTTGGTTTTTGCTCATGGATCCCAATTAGGATTTCATGGCCTCTAGCCATTTCTCAGAGTCTGGGCTCATCATTGCTTTCTCATAGTTCGCAGGTTCACTGTTGTCTACTAACGAGACAGTTAAGACAGGGTTGCCGTACCACTTAGGAGGGGCACGCGACCTTGTCGACCTGCGACGTTCAGCAGTAGCATCGTTCGAAGTTTCATGATCCTCGTCATTAGCTTCCTCTCTTGTTGGTGCAGACGGCACTGGAACAATTTCAGGTGCTGCGCTACTCTCCAACTCGAGAGAAGGTTCAACAACCTCGTCTAGCTCTACCTTCCTCCCACTCACTTCTTTCGAGAGAAACTCCTTCTCAAGAAAGGATCCGTTCTTTGCGACAAACACTTTGCCCTCGGATCTGTGGTAGAAGGTATACCCAATCGTTTCCTTAGGGTATCCTGTGAAGACGCATTTCTCCGCTTTGGGTTCGAGCTTGTTCGGCATCAACTTCTTGACGTAAGCTTTGCATCCCCAAACTTTAAGAAACGACAACTTAGGTTTAGCACCAAACCACAGTTCATACGGTGTCGTCTCAACGGATTTAGATGGTGCCCTATTTAAAGTGAATGCAACGGGTTCTAATGCATAACCCCAAAATGATAACGGCAAATCTGTAAGAGACATCATCGATCGCACCATATCTAATTGAGTTCGATTCCGGCGTTCAGACACACCATTACGCTGTGGTGTTCCGGGTGGCGTGAGTTGCGAAACGATTCCGCTTGCTTTAAGATGCGTGAGAAAATCATAACTCAAATATTCACCTCCATGATCGGATCGTAGAAATTTACTTTTCCTGTTACGATGGTTTTCCACTTTGTTTTGAAATTCTTTGAACTTTTCAAATGTTTCAGATTTATGTTTCATTAAATAGATATACCCATATCTACTTAAGTCATCAGTAAAAGTGAGAAAATAGCGATATCCACCGCGCGTCGAAACACTCATTGGTCTGCATACATCGGTATGTATGATTTCCAATAAGTTCGTTGCTCGCTCCATTATGCCGGAGAACGGAGTTTTGATCATCTTGCCCATGAGGCACGGCTCGCACGTGTCAAATGATTCAAAATCAAGAGATTTCAAAAGTCCATCAGAATGGAGTTTCTTCATGCGTTTTACACCAATATGACCTAGACGGCAGTGCCACAAATAAGTTGTATTATCACTATCTACTTTACATCTCTTAGCCTCAATGTTATGGATGTGTGTTTCATTGCTTTCGAGATTCAGAAGAAATAAACCATTCATAGCAGGTGCATGACCATAAAAGATGTTACTCATATAAATAGAACAGCCATTATTCTCCGATTTAAATGAATAACCGTCTTGCAATAAACACGATCCAGATATAATGTTCATGCTCAACACAGGCACATAATAACACTTATTAAGGTTTATAACTAATCCCGAAGGTAAAACTAAGGAGAGCGTGTCGACGGCCATCACATCAACTCTTGATCCGTTGCCAACGCGCATCGTCACCTCATCCCTTGCTAGCCGCCGTCTATTCCGTAGCTCCTGTTTCGAGTTACAAATATTAGCAACTGAACCAGTATCAAATACTCAGGCACTACAACGAGCGCTAGTAAGGTAAACATCAATAACATGTATATCAAATATACCTTTAATGGTGTCAGCCTTCTTGTCCGCTAAGTACTTCGGACAGTTGTGCTTCTAGTGACCCTTGTCCTTGCAATAGAAGCACTCAGTGTCCGGCTTAGGTCCAGACTTGAGCTTCTTCTTAACAGGGGCAACGCGCTTGCCACTGCCTTTCTTGAAGGACTTCTTTGCACCCTTACCTTTCTTGAAGCTAGGGGTCTTGTTGACCATCAACACATGATTATCTTTCTTGATATCCACCTCCACAGCTTTCAGCTTAGCGAAGAGCTCAGTGATCGTAAGAGTTGCATTATCTCATGGTCTAAGGAATACAATATTTGACATAAGAAAAAGCTTCGCAAATATGAACACGATGACACGATCTAATTGATCTGCTTGATTTGGGTTTGTCCATCATATCATTCTCCTAATGACATGATCTCATTATTAATCGACAACTCATGTCTATGGTTAGGAAACCTTAACCATCATTAATCAATGAGCTAGTCCATAGAGGCGTACTAGGGACACAGTGTTGTTCATAAACCACACAAGTATCAAAGTTTCCGCTTAATACAATTCTAGCATGGAATATAAACTTTATCATGAACAAGAATTATAACAATAACATCTTTATTATTGCCTCTAGGGCATAATTCCAACAATGATCTCTTGGTCTAAGGATTAGGATTACTTCGTAAGTTGTTATAGCAATATAAACTTAATGACTTTGATCGTAATGCTATATTTCAGATGAATGTTCATCACACCATTACACTAATGTTGTGATCCCGTTATTAACAACATCCAATATCCATGATCAGGAAACCATGATCATCTTGTTAATCAACAAGCTAGTTTATGAGAGAGGCATAACTAGGAACTTTCTCTTTGTTTATTAAACACACATGTATTAATGTTTTCGTATTAATACAATTATAGCATGCAAAATAAACATCTATCATATACTTGGAATACACATAATAAACACTTTATTATTGCCTCTTAGGACATATTCCCTTCAGTCTCCCACTTGCACTAGAGACAATAATCTAGTTACATAGTGATGAATCTAACACCCATGGAGTTCTGGTGTTGATCATGTTTTGCTCTAGGGAGAGTTTTAGTCAACGGATATGCTACATTGAGATCCATGTGTACTTTATAAATCTTTATATCTCCATCCTTGACATGCTCGCGGATGGAGTTGAACCGGCGCTTAATATGCTTGGAATTCTTGTGAGACCTTGGTTCTTTGGCATTGGCAATGGCACCATTGTTGTCACAATAGATCACCATTGGGTCCAACGCGCTTGCAACCACACCTAGTTTGGATATGAACTCCTTCATCCAAACCGCTTCGTGAGCCGCTTCCGAAGCAGTAACATATTCGGCCTCCGTTGTTGATCCCGCCACCACAGGTTGTTTGGAACTCCTCCAACTAACCGCTCCGCCATTCATGAGAAATACGTATCCGGATTGAGACTTAGAGTCATCCGGGTCGGTGTCAAAGCTTGCGTCGACATAACACTTAGCGACGAGCTCTTCTTCACCTCCATATACAAGAAACATATCCTTAATTCTTCGTAAGTACTTAAGGATATTCTTGACCGCTATCCAGTGTTCCGAACCTGGATCCGATTGGTACCTACTAGTCAAACTAATAGCATGTGCCACATCCGGTCTTGTACATAGCATGACGTATATTATAGAGTCTATGGCTGAAGCATAGGGGACTTTGTCCATTATCTCTCTTTCTTCCGCCGTAGCCGGACTTTGAGTCTTACTTAATGTCTTGCCTTGCAACATAGGTAAGAATCCCTTCTTACTTCCGTCCATTTTAAACTTCTTTAAAATCTTATCAAGGTATGTACTTTGAGATAGTGCTATTAGGCGTCTAGATCTATATCTATAGATCTTTATGCCTAATATGTATGATGCTTCACCTAGGTCCTTCATTGAAAATTTGTTGTTTAGATAACTTTTAACACTGTTTAAAAGATCTATATCATTTACGATTAATAATATGTCATCCACATATAATATCAGAAATGCCACATTGCTCCCACTCACTTTCTTGTAAATACAAGCTTCTCCATAAGTTTGGACAAATCCAAACTCTTTGATCACCTCATCAAAGCGGAGATTCCAACTTCGTGATGCTTGCTTCAATCCATAGATGGATCGCTGAAGCTTGCACACCTTGTTAGCATCCTTAGGATCGACAAAACCCTTTGGTTGTATCATATACAACTCTTCTTCAATATTACCATTGAGAAACACAGTTTTAACATCCATCTGCCATATCTCATAATCGAATTATGCAGCAATTGCTAACATATTCCTAACTGACTTTAGCATCGCTACGGGAGAGAATGTCTCATCATAGTCAACTCCTTGAATTTGTCGAAACCCCTTTGCGACAAGTCGAGCTTTATAGACGATCACATTACCATCAGCATCAGTTTTCCTTTTGAAAATCCATTTGTTCTCCACGGCCTTTCGGTCGTGAGGTAATTCCACCAAGTTCCAAACTTGATTTTCATACATGGATTCCATCTCGGATTTCATGGCTTCTAACCATTTGTTGGAATCCGGGCTCATCATCGCTTCTTCATACATCGCAGGGTCATCAATTTCATCAACCATGAAATTCATAACAGGGTTTCCGTACAGCTCGGGAGCTACACGCGCCCTGCTAGACCTGCGAGGTTCGGTAGTACTCTCTTTTGGAGTTTCATGATCATTATCATTAGTTCCCTCTTCAATAGGTGAAGCCAACTCCAGAACAACTTCCCGCGCTGCACTACTCGCCATACTTTGAAGAGAAGGTTCAATAACCTCTTCGAGTTCTACCTTCCGACTACTCACACCTTTCGCGAGAAACTCTTTCTCTAGAAAGGATCCATTCTTGGCAACAAAAACCTTGCCCTCGGATATGTGATAAAAGGAATACCCAATACTTTCCTTAGGGTATCCTATGAAGACGCATTTTTCCCCTTTGGGTTCGAGTTTATCCGGTTGAAGTTTCTTCACATAAACATCGCATCCCCAAACTTTAAGAAATGACAGCTTAGGTTTGTTTCCAAACCACAATTCATATAGTGTCTTTTCAACGAATTTAGATGGTGCCCGATTTAAAGTGAATGCAGCAGTTTCTAGTGCATAACCCCAAAATGACAACGACAAGTCCGTCAAAGACATCATAGATCGAACCATATCCAATAAAGTACGATTATGACGTTCCGACACACCATTTCGCTGTGGTGTTCCGGCAGGTGTGAGTTGTGAAACAATTCCACACTCTTTCATGTGAGTGCTAAACTCGTAACTTAGATACTCACCTCCACGGTCGGACCGTAGAAATTTGATCTTTCTATTACGATGATTTTCCACTTCATTCTGAAATTCCTTGAACTTTTCAAAGGTTTCAGACTTGTGTCATCAAGTAGATATAACCGTATCTACTCAAATCATCCGTGAAAGTAACAAAATAACGATATCCACCTCGCACCGACACACTCATTGGACCACATACATCAGAATGTATGATTTCCAATAAATCTGTCGCCGTTTCATTGAACCGGAAAACGGCGTTCTAGTCATCTTGCCCATAAGGCATGGCTCACATGTATCAAATGATTCAAAATCAAGCGATTCCAAAAGTCCATCCGAATGGAGCTTCTTCATGCGTTTAACGCCAATATGACCTAGACGGCAGTGCCACATATATGTGGATATATCATCATTAAGTTTAATCCTTTTAGCATCAACATTATGAATATATGTAACATTATTATCGAGATCCAATAGAAATAAACCATTCATCATCGGTGCATGACCATAAAATATTTCATTCATATAAATAGAATAACCATTGTTCTCAGATTTAAATGAATAACCACTTTGCATCAAACACGATCCAGATACAATGTTCATGCTTAGTGCTGGCACCAGATAACAATTATTCAAGTTTATTACTAATCCCGATGGCAAGTGGAGAGGTAGCGTTCCGACGGTGATCACATCAACGCTTGATCCATTGCCGACACGCATCTTGACCTCACCCCTTGCTAGCGGTCGCTTGTTTCGCAGCCCCTGATTCGAGTTACGAATATTAGCAACTGAACCGGTATCAAATACCCAGGTGCTACTGCGAGCACTAGTCAAGTACACATCAATAACATGTATATCATATATACCTTTGTTTGTCTTGACGGCCTTCTTGTCTGCCAAATACTTGGGGCAGTTACGCTTCCAGTGGCTAGTCCCCTTATAATAGTAGCACTCGGTATCAGACTTAGGGCCAACTCGGGGTTTCTTTTCAGGCACGGCAACCGGCTTGCCGCCCTTACTTCCCTCCCGTTTTCCCTTCTTGTCTTTCTTGAAACCAGTGTTCTTATTGATCATCAACACTTGATGTTCCTTTTTGATCTCCACTTCTGCAGTTTTAAACATTGACAGAAGCTCAGGGAGAGACTTCTTCATGCCTTGCATATTATAGTTTATCACAAAGCTCTTATAGCTTGGTGGCAGAGACTGCAGAACACGATATTCCCAAGGACACAAGCTTATCGGCGTAACCCGACATCTTGAGTACATGCTCACTTACGGAGCTATGCTCTTCCATCATGCAGTTAAAGAACTTTTCTGAAGCATTGTAGCTCTCTAGAGCGGCATGTGTGTCGAAAATCATTTTCAACTCACCCATTGTATCAAATGCATTGCCGTTTTCGAAACGCTTTCGAAGTTCTGGCTCTAGCCCATACAATATGCCGCAATGAACTAAGTTGTGGTCCTCCTAACGAGTCTGATAGACATTCTTCTCCTCGTCAGGGGCATCCTCAAAAGGTGGGGGGCCTAGCGGCGCTTCTAGCACATATTGCTTTTGTGCAACAGAGAGGAGAATCCTCAAATTCATGGCCTATTCAGTAAAGTTGCTACCGTTCGTTGCAAGTTTCTCTTTCTCCATGAACACATTGAAATTAAAAGCAGGTGGTGCCATCTACAACAGAATTTGTAAAGTTTAGACTAAGTTTATGATAGATTGAGTTCAACTAATCCACATTAAGAATGAACTCCCACTCAAAAACGACATCCCTCGTGTCTTTTTGGTGATTACATGAACCAAATCCACTACATCAAGTCCGATCATCACGTGAGTCGGTGTAGCTTCAAAGGCGAGCATCAAATGGGCATCATATCTACTATATGACTCATGCTTAACCTTTCGGTCTGTGTTCCGAGGCCATGTATGTACATGCTAGGCTTGCCAAGTAAGAACCTTAGTATTCGCGTGTGTAACTGTCTTACACCCGAAATATGGTCGTGGATCCAAGAACACCCGATCATCGCGTGATGTCTTGAAGCGACGAAAACATAATCGGTGCATACTAAAGGAAAAACACATTCTTATCTTGATATTTAAATGAGAGATCATCTCATTATGTTAATAAAACGCCAAATAAGCAATATAAGATGCTATCAAACATCACATGTTTATTAGTGGAATGATATGGTTTCCGCATATGATCTCTATCATGTGCACCGTGGTATGATCACTATCATACCTTTATGTGTAAGGCCAAGGTCTATGGAACTTACACGTTATGTGTGTTGTAAGAGTATCATCTCATACTTCTACTTACAACATCACCATATCATAACACTAGCCCAACAACAATCTAAACTACACGCCTCTAATTTATCCATTGCAAATTTTACGTGGCTTAGGGCTTTCGAAGATAGAACCGTTCATACCTACGAACATGAACCACAACGAGGATAACCAAATTGTTGACAACTCGTTGTAAAATAGATATTGACTATAGTAGGAGAGACAAACACCCGCTAGCCACTTATGGCCCAGAGTATATCTATCCGTCACCGGGATGAACAAATTCCACTCTCGATCTATGGGCCTCAACATAACACTTTATTAGTTCTGAACCCATCTTTATAATCACCCTGTTACGGTGTGACGTTTGATGTTATCAAAAAACTCTTCCGGTGTTAGTGATTGCCATGATCTTATGGTCTAAGGATTAGGATTACTTCGTAAGTTGTTATAGCAATATAAACTCAATGACTTTGATTGTAATGCTATACTTTGGATGAATGTTCATCACACCATTACACTAATGTTGTAATCCCGTTATTAACAACATCCAATGTCCATCATCAGGAAACCTTGATCATATTGTTAATCAATGAGCTAGTTTATGAGAGAGGCATAACTAGGAACTTTCTGTTTGTTTATTAAACACACATGTATTAATGTTTCTATATTAATATAATTATAGCATGCAAAATAAACATCAATCATATTCTTGAAATACACATAATAAACACTTTATTATTGCCTCTCAGGGCATATTCCCTTCATTAGTTCCTCTTTCCACTGTTTTGTGCTTGTGTCAATTAAGTCAGACGCCCTCCTGTAGCGGCCACCACCAGCCTTAGTGTTGGCTTTCAGGTTCCCTCTTGGGATCCAATTGTCCCTCCAAATTCGGATTTTGAGCCATTCTGAACTCTCTAGATAACTTTTTTTTAACAGTTCTAAACCATGACAAATCCATTGCCACCTTGCAGAGGAGCTTTGAGATAAGGAAGTGTCTGTCGGTTCTCCCGGGGTAGTATTTTGCCTATTTTCTTCATCTTGGACTTGTACAAGATATCATGTCTTTGGGATGGATATTAATAGCTAGAGAAAACATACGGAGTAGAATAAATCACAAAGATAACTTGATAATATCCTAAAGATAAGTTCTAATGTTTTTCTTAGACTAAAAATCTAGAATGACCCTCGTGGCCGTGACGTGTTTTTTCTTGGAAAGAAAAGTCGGGATGAGCGGCTCCTATCCGTCCATGCTCGGCTGCTCCTGCAGCACGACACGTTTGAACTGGAAACCACCCCCAACGGACCGCACCGGAGTGGGCCCACCACCCACCACCGCTTGCGCAGTTGCGCTTTGACCCGAACCCGTTCCCGTTGCATTCCTTCCACGGTTCCACCCCGCGCTGCACCCTTTCCCAAGACAAAATCTCCAGACGAGGAGGAAAAAAAGGAAAAAGGCAAAAGAAACACGGCCTGCCTTCCATTCCCTGGACTCCGACGAGGGTTTCGCCGAGCCGCCGCCGCCGCCCCATCCATCCATTGACCGCACAAGGTTCGTCCCGATTCACTCCCTCCTCCCCGATCCGCCGTCGTTCTTTTTTTTAGGGCCATTGCTCGGTTGATTTATCGATTTCGATTCGATTTAGGAGGAGGAGCGCGACAGGGGGAGGACAACAATGACGTGGTTCCGCGCCGCCACGGGCGTGGCCCGCCACGCCGTGCGCCGGACCCTCATCGCCCGCGCCACGGCCGGCACCGCCGCCACCCGATCCGCGGGGTTCCACTCCTCCGCGCTGCGCCGCAGGGCCTCGGCCCCCGCGCCCCGCGCCGTCCCGCTCTCCAGGCTCACCGACAGCTTCCTCGACGGCACCAGCAGCGTCTACCTCGAGGAGCTCCAGCGCGCCTGGGAGGCCGACCCGTCCTCCGTCGATGAGTCCTGGGACAACTTCTTCCGCAACTTCCTCGGCCAGGCCGCGCCCTCCGCGGGCCTCTCCGGCCAGACCATCCAGGAGAGCATGCAGCTCCTCCTCCTCGTCAGGGCCTACCAGGTCAACGGCCACATGAAGGCCAGGCTCGACCCCCTCGGCCTCGACGACCGCGCCGTCCCCGAGGACCTTGACCTCAGCAACTACGGCTTCACCGAGGCCGATCTCGACCGCGAGTTCTTCCTCGGCGTCTGGATGATGTCCGGCTTCCTCTCCGAGAACCGACCCGTCCTCACCCTCCGCGAGATCCTCAGCAAGCTCGAGCAGGCCTACTGCGGTCCAATCGGGTTCGAGTACATGCACATCCCTGACAGGGACAAGTGCAACTGGCTCAGGGAGAAGATTGAGACCATCAGGCCCAATCAGTATGAAAAGGACCGACGCCTCGTCATGCTCGACAGGCTCATCTGGAGCACCCAGTTCGAGAACTTCCTTGCCACCAAGTGGGCCACCGCCAAGAGGTTCGGCCTCGAGGGTGGTGAGACGCTTATCCCAGGTATGAAGGAGATGTTCGACAGGTCCGCTGACCTCGGCGTCGAGAACATTGTTATTGGGATGCCACACAGGGGAAGGCTCAATGTGTTGGGCAATGTTGTCCGCAAGCCCTTGTCTCAGATATTCAGCGAGTTTGCTGGCGGGACGAGGCCTGTCGAAGGCGAAGATGGGCTCTACACTGGAACTGGCGATGTCAAGTACCATCTGGGTACCTCCTACGACCGCCCCACCCGAGGTGGCAAGAGGATCCACTTGTCGTTGGTCGCTAATCCCAGTCATCTAGAGGCTGTTGATCCTGTTGTCGTAGGCAAGACGCGGGCAAAGCAGTTTTACTCCAATGACTCTGACAGGACAAAGAACATGGGCATTCTGATTCACGGAGATGGTAGCTTTGCTGGGCAGGGCATTGTTTACGAGACACTCCATCTAAGTGCCCTCCCAAACTACACAACTGGAGGAACCATTCACATCGTTGTCAACAATCAAGTTGCCTTCACAACTGATCCAAGAGCCGGCAGGTCTTCACAGTACTGTACGGATGTTGCCAAAGCTGTGAATGTCCCTATATTCCATGTTAATGGTGATGATCTGGAGGCAGTTGTACGTGTCTGCGAACTTGCAGCTGAGTGGCGGCAGACTTTCCATTCTGATGTCGTGGTCGATCTCATCTGCTACCGTCGATTCGGCCACAATGAAATTGATGAGCCATCCTTCACACAGCCAAAGATGTACCAGGTAATCTTCATGCTATTGATTCTGATTACTTTGCACACATTACTGATCATTTCTACATAGTTTGCTACCCAATGCAGTATACAGCTCGGCGCCCATTTCTTTTTTAGCCACTCCTGATTACCCTTTCTACTGTGTTCCTGTTTTCTGTCCAATTCCTATTAGTATCATACTTTTGTGCTTTTTTGCTGATATTTATGCTTTGGGATTCTGGCACACATTACTGATTACTTTGCACACATTAGTTTGCTACCCAATGCAGTATACAGCTCGACGCCCATTTCTTTTTTAGCCACTTCTGATTACCCTTTCTACTGTTCTCCTGTTTTCTGTCCAATTTCTATCTGTATCATACTTTTGTGCTTTTTTGCTGATATTTATGCTTTGGGATTCTGGCACAGTGTGTATTTCTAATGAATATTATTCTTTGGCAGGTCATTAAGAACCATCCCAATTCATTGAAGCTTTATGAGGAGAAACTGCTTGGAACAGGCGAAGTCAGCAAAGAAGATGTTCAAAGGATCCACGACAAAGTGAACCGAATCCTGAATGAAGAATTCGCTAAAAGCAAAGATTATGTTCCCAACAAGAGGGATTGGCTCGCAGCTTACTGGACTGGCTTTAAGTCACCTGAGCAAATTTCACGTGTCCGCAACACTGGGTAACAACATTAGCTGTGTTGATTATGCTTGTAATTTATGTCTTCAACAAATTTATCATCCATCATCATTGAAATGGTTGCTTTGCAGGGTTAAGCCGGAGGTACTGAAACGTGTTGGTCAAGCAATTACTACTCTACCTGAAGGCTTCAAGCCCCACAGAGCAGTAAAGAAGATTTTTGAGAACCGCGCTGCAATGATTGAAAGTGGTGAAGGTATTGATTGGGCCGTGGCTGAAGCCCTTGCCTTCGCAGCACTCATAGTTGAAGGCAACCATGTTAGGCTGAGTGGACAGGATGTGGAAAGGGGAACTTTTAGCCACCGGCATTCGGTTCTACATGACCAAGAAACTGGGGCGAAGTACTGCCCACTCGATCATGTTGTGATGAATCAAGATGAAGAGCTGTTTACTGTTAGCAACAGGTAAGTCTGCTAATGGAACTCTTATTTATATCATCGGCTGACTGCTCTGATATTATCTAGACTTGTTAAATTTGGAAGTTTATAAGATCATTCATGCTTCCCTGGTTTTTAGACAATAATGGAGGAAATATATTTGGTTTTGTAGGATTGTTTGGCCTATCTCAGCTTTCGTATATAATTGTTGAGTATAGGTTCTATAAAACAATAAGTTCTACTTTTACTTACTGCCTTGACTGTCCACTTAACTTTCTTAAGTTGTTGCCTTGCATATGCAACCTTGTGCTGTTCCTATATTTTTTGTGATAGCTCTTGTTTTACCCGTAATAAGTTTCAGTTCAAATAAGAAGGATAATTTGCTTTTCTTGGGTTTGAGAACAAGAATTTTTCTTTTGCAGTTCACTGTCAGAATTTGCTGTTCTTGGGTTTGAATTGGGTTACTCCATGGAGAACCCGAATTCACTAGTACTCTGGGAGGCTCAGTTTGGCGACTTCTCCAATGGTGCGCAAGTGATGTTCGACCAGTTTCTAAGTAGTGGAGAGGCAAAATGGCTGCGCCAAACTGGCCTTGTTGTTCTACTGCCTCATGGTTACGATGGCCAAGGTCCGGAACACTCTAGCTCCCGTCTGGAGCGCTTCCTTCAGGTAATTCACAGTACAAATTTACTAAACTTTTTTATATCATGTATCCATTTAATGCTGTCCAGTCAGAAGCAGCCTCCTGCATTGTGTCCTTGTTCTTTGATAGTTCTCTAGCATGCTATAGTTTATTGGATTGGGAAGAAAATATCCTGTCATTAATCAAGAAAATACAATATGTTCTACAACTTCTGATAGCTCAAGTTGTTATGGTGATGATTTGGCTTTCTGAAACGTTCATATATCTTGATGGTTGGTGTGCTTTGTTCTTGAATGTTTGTTACTTATTTGAGATTATCAATTTGCTTCACAGATGAGCGATGACAATCCTTTTGTCATACCTGAGATGGACTCTACACTTCGCAAGCAGATACAGGAGTGTAATTGGCAGGTTGTGAATGTGACAACCCCTGCAAACTATTTCCATGTGCTGCGTCGTCAGGTTAGTTTGTTTTCACAATCTGAAGTTTTTCCAGATACCAGCATATGAGCCACTACTAGCATGAATTAATCCTTACTCGTCTGCGGAATCTAGATACATAGGGAGTTCCGCAAACCTCTGATTGTGACAGCTCCCAAGAACCTACTTCGGCACAAGGAGTGTAAATCCAACCTTTCCGAGTTTGATGATGTTGAAGGGCACCCAGGATTTGATAAGCAAGGGACACGTTTCAAGAGGCTGATAAAGGACCGTAACGATCACAAGGAAGTCGAGGAGGGTATCAACCGCCTTGTATTATGTTCTGGAAAAGTATGTTCACTTTTAAGAAATCAAGCTAGACAGATTACCAGCTTAGTGCAGATATGAACTCCCTTTGAAATTGCCATCCTGCAGGTGTACTATGAGCTTGATGAAGAGAGGAAAAAGACCGAGCGCAATGATATTGCTATTTGCAGAGTTGAGCAACTTTCCCCATTCCCGTATGACCTTATCCAGAGAGAGCTAAAAAGATATCCAAGTATGAATCCTTTTCCTCAAAAATTTAATCCATTATTTATCTGAACATGTACATTTGAAATGTTCGCCTGTAGTTCCTCATATTTGCAACATTGTCATGCGGTGTTATTGCTTATTTCACAGTGAGCTTTGGTTTTGTTGCACCTGCATTGCTGTTTCTTATATGCTTCTAGAGCTTGACAGTAGAACATAGCCAATTTTAGCACCTGTAGATGGTACGGCACGGTGCCACCTCACCGGGTTGGTGCTAGGCAGATAGGTGGGCACCAGTACCACTAATTGGGTGTTGTGATTCCTGTCTGATGCTGTAGCTACTGCTGGGCAACTAAGAGTTGTTGCCCAAGTTATTATGTTGCATTGTTCTGTCTTGAGTATATTTATTAGTTGTACAACTGTTCATGTTTGCACTGTCTACACAGATGCCGAGATTGTGTGGTGCCAAGAGGAGCCTATGAACATGGGTGCATACACCTACATCTCTCCTCGCCTGTACTCAGCCATGAAGACCCTTGGGCGGGGTTCTTTCGAGGACATCAAGTATGTGGGGAGGGCACCTTCGGCGGCCACAGCCACTGGCTTCTTGTCTGTTCATGTGCAGGAACAGTCGGAGCTAGTGAAGAAAGCGTTGCAGCCAGAGCCGATCAAGTTCCCCTGATGGAAAGCTGCTTGCGAAATAACTCTCGTCAGGCTCAAGTTGTCCAGCCTGTACACACCATCTGAAAGTTTTGGCATGTAACAAGTTCTTTTTTCTCTTCGTTCTTCTTTGAGGCGTTTCATGCTGAAGGTCGTGAATAATCAACTCTTATGAACCTTCTTGCTGTTGAAGAGGTGTGAGACCTATCTCAACACGAGCAACATTTTTGAATCATTATGCTAGTTTTACTGACTGTATGGTGCTATCGTGAAAAAACCTGCTTTGCAATGTGTAGTCAATGGGGTAGTGGTATCTGGCAGAGAATAGTGCTATTTCCGCTTGCACCTGCGACAGCAGCTGCTCACGGGTTGATTCATTTCAGAATCAACTAATGCTACTGTAACTGGAATTAGCCATGGTAAAGCTTTTGCTTGGCTCAGGAAATCAGCACCAGGCTTGACTTCAAGCTCCAACTTAAGGCAATATGGTCTGTGTTGCCATACAGGGATGAATGCAAACAGATACCACCAGTGAGATTTCAACAATCTCTCAGACAACATATCCATAATTCTTCTCGCAATCACTTGAGGCATCTTACAACACTAACAACTGTTAAAAGAAATACTCCCTAAATACAAGCTTGGACTACAGAAGAAGTCAGATTAAGTGTCAGGTCACCCTAAGTAAAAGTCGCAAGCAGCAGCCAACCTATCTATTCTACCTTCCATTTGGATCAAATATCTGGGAGAAGACTCTTGTTACTACGGTGGCATCTGTCACATCGCTGCGAATGCTGCAGCTACCATTTTCGGCGTCGGCCGTAGCAAGACGAATCCTACCGGGGAGTTCCTGGAAGCGATTTGTTCTGCTGCTGCTTGCTTCACCGGCAGAGCATAGGAATGACTCTTGCAGCTGAAGAGCGCACTCCAAGTTCCACAGAACGTCGCCCATCATGGGCCTATCGACGCCATACTCCGCTAGGCATTTCTCCGCGGTTTCTCCGAACTTCCGCAGCGAACCGATGCTGACGCTGCCCACAAGGCGTGGATCCATCAGTCTCTCCAGCTGGCCGAGTTTCTGCCATTTCATCGCCCAGTCCACGATGTTCGCCTGTTCGCGAGGAAGGGCGGGGTCGATGGCAGGCCTGGCGCAGAACACCTCCATGAGGACGACGCCGAAGGAGTACACATCCGACTTGTCCGTCAGCTGCTGCCTTCTGAAGTAGTCGGGGTCGAGGTAACCGAAGCTACCTTTCACTGCCGTACTGACATGTGCCTGGTTAATAGCCGGTGCCGACATCGATAACCCGAAATCTGCAACCTTGGCAGACAGATTGTCGTCCAGGAGGATGTTGGTGGTCTTCACGTCTCGATGGATGATCGTCTCGGAGACCCCTGTGTGGAGGTAGTGCAGGCCCTTCGCCGCCCCAATGCAGACCTCGAGCCTTTGCTTCCATGACAGCGGCGGAAGTGAAGACCCATACAAGTGCTGTCGGAGAGGTCCGCCTGCCATGAACTCATAGACCAGGACCATCTCGCCGGCCTCGTGGCAGTACCCGATGAGGGACACTAAATGGCGGTGCCGTAGCCTGGATAGCATTTCGATCTCTGTGCGGAACTCCAGCAGGCCTTGCTGTGACTGAGGGTTCCCGCGCTTTACCGCAACCATCGTGTCATTCCAGAGAATCCCTTTGTACACCTTCCCGAATCCGCCGACACCTATGACCAAGCTCTCGTCGAAGTTGTTGGTCGCCTGCCTTATCTGGCCGATGCCAAGAGAAGGTCCTGAGGCTGGGGAGCTTCTAGCTGAAACCTTGGATGCAGAGATGCCAGTGTGGGTATCAAGCCCTACAGAGGATGGCTGTCGGTCGAGAGAGCGGCGTTTACCCTCCTTCCGGCGGTGCCTCAAGAACAACAGCATTCCCACAATGCAGATGAAGAACATCGCTCCACCGGCAGTTACAGCAGTGATGACTGCAACCTTCTTCTTGCGAGCTTTCGATCCCGGCTGAGCGGTAGCAAGGGCATCGACACGGCGCACCGTCTCCTGGTCACCGAGCTTCATGATCTCGATGCCATTGAGGATGGCATTGGGCTGTGAATATGACACACGGGGCGGCCCAACCTGCAGCAGTATCTTCTTCAACCCTGGCGGGACAGCAACGATGAAATCCACAAAGTAGGCATTGAACAAGCCGAGCTTGCCGGACAAATCAAAGGAGCTGAGGACGGTGTCGTTGTTGAGGTAGATGTTGAAGACAAGGTCCGTGGAATTGCGGCCGACGATGTCGCAGAAGTGCAGCCTGACGGAGTAGCGGAAGCCCGGATCGACGGGGAACGCCCACGACAGGTTGAAGCGCTGGTTGCCGACACGGGCGTCGGCCATCTCTTGCGCTTGGGCGTACACCGCAGCCGGGGCGGCGTACGGCGGAACGACCCCCGCGGGGTAGCGGATGCTGGCTGGGTCGACGGAGACGGAGCTCGCGGCGGCCGCGTTGAGGAGGTAGGCGGCGTCGCCCTCCCAGAGCCTCCAGAAGGAGTCGTTGAGCGAGGACGCCTCCCCGTGCGCACCGGCATTGACGCGGTAGAAGGTCTGAGCAAGCCTAAGAACCCCTGGTGGGTTGAGTGGAAGCGGGAGCAGGGCGTCAGGCGCCGGGAAGAGCTCGACGGCGCTGAGGAGAGCGAGGGAGCCGGGGCGCGGCGAGAAGCGGAGGCGCAGGAGGTTGCCGCCGTGGTTCGGCAGCAGGTACTCCCGGTAGTGGTAGCGGGCCCAAGCTGTAGGAGTGGTCGAACGGAAGCCGGAGATGAGCTGGAGGTCCCCGGAGGCGACGGCGAACTGGGCGGACTTGAGGAAGTGGAGGCGGATGAGGAGGTGGTGGTGGGCTGAGCGGGGGACGGGGAGAGAATAGGTGGCCTCGGCCGAGAAGACGCGCACCGTGGAGTAGAGAGGCGAAGAGGCCGTGGTGGTGGTGGTGCGGGAGGCGTGGACCGGGGAGATGGAGACATTTGAGTCCGGGAAGAAGACGCGGCCGTCGGGGAGGGTGATGGGGGCTGCAGCGCCGCATGCGAGGAGGAGCGCGTCTTCGCCGGCAACCACCACCGCCACAAGGTGGAAGAGGACGAGGGTCAAGCCGGCGGCGGCGGCGTAGGCGGTGGCCATGGCGCAATCCCTCACTCACTCCACATTGCCACCCCAGTCACCGAGCTGCCTGAACTGCGAAGGGAACCAGTGGAAATGGGCTTGGGCCCAACTGAAAAACCGAACCCAAACCGAGCCCAACCAAACAAAAAGAAGGGGACGAATGGACGATGGCCCGAACGACCCATCGCCATGCCGCCCCTGGCCGCCGCCGACGCCTTCCTCGTCCTGGAGTACCTCGCCGGCAACCGCCGTGTCCCTCACCCCGTCTTTTCCGCCCTCCTCGCCGCTCTCCCGCCCGTCACATCCCACAATTCCCCGCGCCTGCGCAAAGGCTTCGCGCTGCGAGAACTGGACCTCGTCCTCTCGGACGCGGACGCCGAAGCCTCCGTCCTCTTCCGCAACGCAAGGGCCGTCCTCGCTGAACCTGATCTCGCGTCCTGCTTCCCCGACCATCTCGCTCTCTGCGATGACGTGGTCTCCCTCAGGCGCCTCGTCGACGCCGAGTGGGCGAGCCTCCCTGCCTCTGCGCTTGAGGCCGCCGCCGATCGGATCGTCGGCGCAGGAGCCCCCCACACGTGGGCCAACGCAGACCAAGACACGCGCAGAAAGCTTCACCTGCTCGGTGAGCGTCGCCTTCCCTTCCTATTGATTTTTTTCCTTAAGAAATCCCAATATTAGAATTTCCGTGGTTCATGTTGAACAAAGATGAAATCTCTGTTTTGGGACTTGATCTCGCATTGAAATAGCTGGATAATTACATCTCAATTTATCTTTTTTTTTGTCGGTTAACGCAGTAGGGGATTCCACGGGACGTGAGATTTTAGGCAAGCTTGGGCAAGATCGATCCACTGATCCTCGAGATGATAAAGAGGCTAATGCACCCAGCACGAGCGGTGCTAACGAAGCCGACCGTGCTCAGCAAGATGATAAAGCTCATCTTGATAGGGGAAATGGCAATGCTGACCATGTTCAAGAGGACTGGGCTCATCGGCCACAAGAGCCAGTAGAAAGAACAACGGATGCCCGACTTCCTGAAAAGCCAGTAACAAGCGCAGCAATCAAAGGAAAGGGCATAGCTACATCTTCTGATGTCACTGAACAGATTGCCCCTGACAATAACACAAGCCATCCAGTAAAAGGTTCTAAGCCTAGTCTCATGGAGAGGAATCCTACTGCATGCGCTTATGAGGTGATTTCTCTTTAGCTGTTATTGATGTTCTGGTAAAGGTACAATTATCTGGAAGGTTGCGCGTATAAGAGTACTCTCATATACTAGTAGCATAGAAAATTACCCATTTCAAGCAACTTTGTTTTGTACATACATTCTTAGCTCTTCATCTCTGATGATAGAAAAGCAACTTTTCAGCATAACTGTTGCTGCCCTGTTGCGCATTGCTCACTCAACACTTTGGTAATTATCAGTTCAATAAAACACTTAGGTAATTTTCCACTCCTACTTTTATGTTTTCTGCAAGGGGTGATCTAGGGGATCTCATGTTTGTTTTATCAGAGTAAACATTTCTAGTCAGAAAGTACAAATTTATGTCTGATCCGGGGCTTCCCCTTTCCGAAAAAAATAGATGTCTGATCACAACTTAAGTTACAGAGTTTCCACAATCTTTAACAAAAATCCTTGCTGAGAATGCGCATGTCTGGTTGCTGACTATGGTCATCTATTTTACCAGTTTAAGTATACTACTAGTGCACGGAGAATTCCAAATTCTTCAATGTTGTTTTTTCCATTGCAACGCAAACTATGCAGTATTCTGATGGTATGCTGTCATCTTGGTTAATGCAGTGGGATGAATCGGGCGACTCTGACCACGAAAGGCCGCCGTGTAAGCGTCAGCTACCCACGTACGAAAGGAAACCAAGACCCCCAAGACCTCCAACTGCATTTCCGCACAGAACAAAAAAGAGGTGGACCGACTTAGAGGAAAAAACCTTGATCGAAGGTGTTGAAAAGTAATTCTCTCTCTCTCCTTTTATCGCTCCTACATACATTTCATATTGGAAAAAAAAATCTCCCTAAAGAAACCTTTTGTTCCGTCGCTTCCTGGTGGGCATCTATCTACTTATGCTGACGATGATGCATGAAGGTACGGCAAAGGAAACTGGACGGAGATCAAGATCGCCTACCCTACCGTGTTCGCGGAGAGATCCACGGTACTTATTCTGTTGCGTGTATGCATGTATGTTACCCCGTTTAGTTCCGATGGCACGGTCGTGTTTGGCACATAAACTCTGTCTTCCTTGCGCAGGGCGATCTGAAGGATAAGGTGAGAAACATGGAGAGGTACCACTGATCAAGCGTTGTTGTCCGAACATAGAAGCATCGCCACGCGAACAAGCAGATATAGTATATTGCTGGCGCCTGCAGGCGTGTATATAGGCGGCACGCACGGGGTCCGTCGCCATCCTGCAAAGGGCATGAGATATCCGGTTGTTGCGAAATGCAGATAGGAGGTGGGAGAGGCCAGCGCTTTCTCTTGTACAGGGAGAAATCTGAGCTATGCCTGTAGGCTGTAGAAAGTGATCTGGTGTTCTCTGGAAGTAACTGATGAGCTTTCTGATGATGGCGATGATGGCTTCTCTTGTTGCTGTCGCTGATGGATGCCAAGGTCTGTATTTTTTTTTTGGAAGGGAGAGCGGACTAGACGTCTGCGTCTGGTGGGTGGGGTTAGTGTCGGTGTGGCGGTAGATTAGAGCCACCGATCTTACCTGTTCGGACTGCAAAAAATGCACAATTTGATTAATTTTTAGGCGCAGATTATACTGCTGCTTAAGCATGGGAAGGTACGGCCATGGCAGGGATCACATGACATGAGAGGGTCGGCTTAGGGTGCATGTGACCAGAAACGTTGACGTTTCTCGTGCTTGCATCGCCTGTTGGTTGTACCAAACCGAAACCGTTTCTGGACCGTCCGTGCTCGTGGAGCGTTAACGTACGTGCACACTGCATCCAGTTCAGGCGGAGAGTTTGTGTGGGTCTGTGTACGCATGCGAGTCCAAAATCAATCAAGAGGATTGATGAGTACCTGGCTGACCTCATGATGCTGCTGCGATGCTTTGTCTCTTTTGTGCATGAGAGTTTAAAACTGGATTGATCATAGCTGATTATGGCAGTGATGATGGAGAAGAAAAAGAGCTGAGTTGAGGTCATTTTTTTAATGAGATTGTTGCAGATAACACCTTGTGAAATGTCTAGTGTGCAATTTTACAACATGCGGAAGCACCGGGGTCGTAAACGGTTTTGTGATCTTTGACTTAAAAGTAACAAAATATTCACAACAAACCTCACAACACACAAAAGGACTGGGTCAGTGGGTCGTAATAAACAGATGTCTAGCGTGAACTAACTCTTTGACTAAAAGTAACAGAATGTTCACAGCTAACCTTATATTGCCTTTGTATCACGTCTCTTGTAGGGATCCCCTCTTGTAGTGCTCCTTGTAGGCTTGGGGGTTTAGACACGCTCTTTTGACTTTTGTATTGAGTTATTTTGTCGCTGCTTCTATATGTCGTGGCCGAGGATTGAAAAGCAAGTGTAATGGATTATGGCCGTAGAATCCCTTCGAGAGCAGTGAAAGGCTGCGAAAAGAGATTACATAGATATGTAGCGAAATCACTTTTAGCTCATGGATGCATTTGCATCCATTATAAGAAAACATATTTTACAATGTCAAAAAATTCGAAAAAAGGTCTACATATCATTCAAACATTTTATGTTTGTTTATAAGTTTTTGGGATGAAAGAATATTTTATGTTTCATGTATAAAAAAATAAAAAATGTCACGTGAGTATGACTATTCACAGGATATTTTTTTGTCTTTTTTGCATGGGACACGTAAAATGTTATTTCATCCCAGAAACTTATGAATATACATAAAATGTTCGAATGTATATATAAACATTTTTTTTGAATTTTTTGATATTTTTGAAATATGTTTTCTCACAATGGGTGCAAATGCACCCGTGAGACGAATAGCCACCTCCGATATGTAGTGTTTCGTGTCAATTCTCTTGCAAATTTGTGTGGTTCAAAATGATGTTCCATAGAGACTTGAGGTACTACCACAACTAACATTCTACTAAAAGAATAATCCATATTTACGAGACATAGAAGGCCCCAACCATTTTTACTGACCATGTGGTACTATAGGACTACATCAAGGTTCAGTTTTGAGCCCATACATTTTTGACTTGATGATAGATGAGATTACTAAGGACATACAAGGAGATATTCCTTGGTGTATGCTTTTTGCTGATGCTGTGGTACTAGTAGATGAGAGTAGAGTGGGCGTCAATAGGAAACTGGAGTTGTGGAGGCAAACCTTAGAATCCAAGGGGTTTAGACTTAGTGACAAAGACAGAGTATATGTAGTGCGGTTTGAGCGGCTTTAGATGTGGAGGCGAAGGGGTTAGTCTAGGAGGGAAAGTAGTGCCTAAGAGGGTCACTTTCGACAATGCTGCAAAGCAATGGTGTAACACCCGATCTCTTTGGACGGGCGGCTGTCACCCCTAGTAGTTCAATATGGTCTCTAGACCGGCCCCATAGACCAACATTAGTATTTGTGCATAGTTTGTCCTTATTTGTGCATCCTCGGGAACAACTTCTCGGTCAGTCAACCATTCTTAGATTGCTCTGGGCCAAGAACGCTTAACCTTAGAGTTTTTGCTTTCAAAAAAGAAGTTGCAATTTGTTGATATGTGTATCCTATCAATCCTATTAAGCTATGTGTCAGGATCTCACAAATGATACTATCGACAAGGATGTTAGCCACACGATCAAGGAAGGGTGGATGAAGTGGCAGCAAGCATCTGAAATACTATGTGACAAGAAGGTCCTACAAAAGCTAAAATATAAGTTTTATAGGATAACAATCAGACATGTCGTGCTTTATGGAGCAGAATGCTATCCCACTAAGCGACAACACAACATATGAGTGTCGCAGAGATGCATATGCTAATGTGGATGTGTGGCCACACAAGAAAAGACCCGATTAGGAATAAAGTGATACACGATAAGGTAAGGATAACGCCAATTAAAGAGAAGCTTGTCCAACACAAATTAATGTGGTTTATGAATGTCCAACTGAGGCCACCAGAAGCACCGGTTAATAATGGTATTCTAAGGGGTATCGATAATGCCGAGCTAGCTCTAAATACATCAAACAGAGCAATATAGTTTCTTGGATAATATAGAGGTGCTGTTGAAACTCTTAAGTCTGAACTGTCGTGGATGTGGAAAGGATGAGACCGTGCCTGAACTCCACAATATTGTTTAGTGTCATCGTCCCGATGTAGTGTTCCTGATGGAAACTAAGCTTGAAAGGATCGTATGAGCACCTAGAGGGGGGTGAATAGGTGCTACTTCAAATTTTCTTCTTTTTCAAATTTAGGTTTGACAATAAGGTAAGTTCTCTAGATAATGCAACTATGGTGAATTTACCTATATGACAATTATGCAAGAGCTACCACAACACAAAGTAGTAACGAGCAAGGTGCGGTAAAGGATAGAAGTAACCAAAGAGTGGACGCGGAGACACAAGGATTTGTTTCCCGTAGTTCCTTCCTTTTGAGGGGAAGTACGTCTACGTTTGGAGAGGGGGTGATTTCAAACCACCAACGCCACGAAAGGCCTCCCTTGTTCTCCGATGAATCTCACCCCAACGGGATCGATTCACCTTCCACTATATCGGCAACCTTCAAGGTGGAAGCCGGCACCGTTACAAGTTTGGGGCACACATCCACAACTTAATCGGAGGCTCCCAAATACAAGCAAGCTGTCAAAGCAATCAAAGACAAGCTTGTAAGGACCAAAACAAGAACTAGGGTTTCCAAGAAAACACTAGAGCAAAGGGGCCCTCAATGGAATGAGGGGGAAATGAAAATCTCTTTTGGTGAAGTAGTAGATCGGGGCCTCCTCCTTCGATTCTCCAAAGATCAAGGGCTTTGGATGGTGGAAAGAGGAGATCTTCAAGATTTGAGTGGCTCCAATGGTGGTCTTGACTTTAATGTGTTTAAGCAACTTGTCCCAAGGTAGGTGGAGGGGTATTTATACCCCTCCATAGAATCTGGCCGTTGGAGCATTTATTGAAGCGGTAGTACCGGAAGTTCAAGCGGTAGTACTGGAAGTTCAAGCGGTACTACCGGAGAACTCCGGTACTACCGGACCTGGTACCGGACCACCCCTTTTTCAAACTTCATCAAATCCTGCCCACAGCGGTACTACAATTGCTTCTACCGGAAAGCGGTAGTACCGCCAGTGGCAACCGGTACTACCGGTCATGGAGAAATCAACATTTTTCAGACGAAAAACTCTCTGTCACGCCAGGTAGTAAAATGCGGTAGTACCGCATTTTGCTACCGGTGCAGACAGAAGCTTTTTGCAACGTGCAAAAAGTATCTGTCACGCCAGGTAGTAAAATGCGGTACTACCGCATTTGCTACCAGCGCAGACAGAAGCTTTTTGCAAAGTGCAAAAAGTCTCTGTCCCGAGCGGTACCGGAGCAGGCAGAAGCTTTTGTCAAGCTGTCAAAAAGCTTCTGTCGCGCTAGGTACTAAAATGCGGCACTACCGCTTTTTAGTACCTGGCGCGACAGAGACTTTTTGACAGTTAGTCATAGGCTTCTGTCTGGTCCGGTAGCAAAAAGCGGTACTACCGCTTTTTGGTACCGCGCCAGGCAGACAGTTTTTGAATGTTTGCAGATCTTTTTTAATGTACCTGACACACTTAGCAAATCATTAGTCCGATATGTGAGTTGTTATCAAACACCAAAATCACTGGGGATAGCAAATGCTCTTTCATTCTCCCCCTTTTTGGTGTTTGATGACAACACACATATTGCAGGGAAATCTAGTGATGACAAGATGTAGATGGGGCTCCCCCTAGATATGTAGAAACAAGCCCCATACACTTTAACAAGCTATCTGGGAGTAGAAGTCGCACATACCTTTGCTAAATAACATGTGATGACCAATTTGACTAGAAATGGGGAAGGTCGTCACATAGGATGTATCCAAATAAGAATAGCCACATTACACACAAGATGGATCCATACGATAACCACATAGTCTTACCGCATAACCACATAGTTCACACATAATAAGTCACACATAATAAGAGGCAAACAAATAAAGTTCACAAGCGAATAAAAACAATGGCAAGAACGAGCTTGTGACTTTTCCCTCGCAAATCCCGCATACCTAATGTGCAACTTCTCCCCCTTTGGCATCAAGACGCCAAAAAGGGACAAGAGCAACACTAACGCCCCGGAGATCACTCGTCATCATCATCATCAACCCAGTCTTCCCATGCATCATCATGAGGTGGCGGGGCACTGAAGGAGGAGGTGGCATCATCTTCCCAGTTGCTGTGCTTGGAGATCCATTGGTCTTCTGGGGTAATGTTGTTCTCGAATCCCTTGGAAATGGTCAAGCCTTGAGCCTCCATCATTTCCTTCTGACGAACAACAGATTTCTTGGCATAGACATGGGCCTCGTACATGCGTTTCTGATTGTCCATTTGGAAGCAAAATATCTTCTTGAGTTTGGCCTCAAACCTCTTAGCCCAAGATGGCTGTGCGGACTGGCGACGTGAGACCACAAATGCAGCAGCCTGCTGCTCATCAGCTGCATCACCTGACTCCCCCTCAACCGGGTTCCCATCCTCATCAACAATCTGACTGTCGGCATTGCGTGGTTTGAGATGGGTCTTGATCAACAGATTCTTGTGGCGGTGAGTGGCAAGACAAAGAGAAGGCAAGTCACGGGCAATCACCGGGCACTTGCTAATGATGAGAGACATGATGTATGGAGCAAAAGGAGGCACCCTCCTCTAAAAAGTGGCGCAGACCATTTCATTCCAAATAACATCCATCACATCCATAGGTAGGCAGAGTCACGATGGTGATGGGTGGCCATCATAATATCGACCATGAAAGTATGTATCTCATCAACATTCCCAGCATGAGGGGCGACAGTCTCGCAAAAGATGTGGTGCAAGATGTCATAAGTAGGGAGGAGCCCCTTGATCTTTCCAGGGATTCCGCGCCCCCGGATGTACAGTGGGGCAAGCACATCTTTCTTCATGGGACGATCATTGGCGTGGCACCGAAAGCCAACGGGAATGTCCTTGCCACGGTCTTCATACCCGAGGATAGCCCCAAACTCAGCCAACGTTGCTTGCTTGACATCACCCTCGGTCATCCAAGTGAGAGTCTGAGTATCATTCTTGGCAAAGTGAACGGTTGCATAGAACTGAGCAATGAGCATTGGATCATAGTTGCACCGGAACTCCATAATAGGAAGCAAGCCAATGTTGGTGCAAATGTCAAGGGCCTCACCAAAGTAGTTCATATTCTTCCTCACATGATTCATCTCGATCCATTTTTGAGGAACCACAACTTTGTCATCTTTCATGAGAATCTCATGGTACACCCACTCCTGAAAATCCGTAAAGAAGAGGCTATTTTCACGAGCATAAGAGCGAGCTGTCCCATATGGACTGACCACCCGCAGGGCATGAAACTCTGTCTCAGACAAATCAGACAACAGCTTTGGCCCAGATGGCCCGGAACTTTGACTCTTGCGAGGACCAGAAGGAGGAGGAGGTGGAGGAGCTTTACCACGACCAGCACATTGCTTGACACCCCCACCCCTACGACCACGACCACGAGTTGTTGGCAGTTTCAGACGGGCACTAGGTTGAGGCATGACCTCCTCTTCTGACTCAGTCTCAGATTCTGACTCATAGTCCTCGATCTCATAGTGAGCTTTGGAGCGTTTGCGCGATCCCCAGGAACCCCCTGCACCTATGAAAGAACGAGGGAGATAGCATAGGGGTAAGGGCACAAGAACCTGAGGTTAACAGTGTTGAGTTTCGTAGCATGGAAAACAAAAAATTTCTACCGCATACAAACAAGCCAAGATCTATCTACTAGATTGTAGCAACGAGTCGATGGAATAACTCACCCTTAAAGATTCCAAAGTGTTTAACGAGAGCGGATTCTCGTGGGTGATGTAGTCGTACTCTTCCCGATCTCAAGATCGCGTAGACGATCCTTCCGATGCTGCGTTCCGGCAGCGCTCCCGCAGTCGGTCACACGTTCGGTACTCGACGAAGACCTTCCTCTCCCTTGTTCCAGCAGGCAGCGGAGGTTGTAGCACTCTCCTTGTGATTTCGGCAGCACGACGGCGTGGTACCGGAAGTAGAGGGGAGATCTCGCAGGGCTTCGCCTTAAGCCGGAGCGAGTATGGTGGACTATGAGAGAGCTCCTCGGTGATCTAGGGTTTAGACACACCAAGGAGGAGGTGCTAGGGCTGGCGGCTAGGGCTTGGGGCTGCCCAAGTCGGTGGCTAGGGGAGAAACCCTAGGCGGTGGCTATGTTAGGGTTTAGAGGGGGCAATCTTGTGTGCTAGGAGGGGCAACCATGCCCCTCTTTTTATAGGTGGGAGGTGCCGGCCAAGGGGAGGGGAGTCCCTCCCCAACTCGGATCCCAAGTGGGCCGGCGGTGGAGGGGAGGAACTCCTCCCCAACTCGGTTTCCACCTTCCCCTCCACTTCACGAAATAGCCGTTTGACTTTTCAAATTGGCGTTTGACTTTTCAAACTAGGATTTGATTAAACCCTTTATTTTGTTCAACGATGACACCTAGTACATGATGCAATCATTCAAACTTGATATGACACATTCATGTACCCTTCCCCTTCGGAGTGCCGGACATTCCGGAACCTTCTAGAACATTCCCGATGAAAACACCGAAACCATTCTCCAACCCCGAAACAGGACTTTCCTTATATGAATCTTATTCTCCGGACCATTCCGGATCTCCTAGTGATATCCCGAATCCCATCCGAGACTCCGAACAACATTCGGTCTCTTACTCATCATTCCATAACTACTCAAACAACGTCGAATCCTTAAGTGTGTCTCCCTACGGTTCGTGAGTTATGCGGACATGATCGAGACACTTCTCCGAACAATAACCAATAGAGGAATCTGGAAATTCATATGGCTCCCACATATTTCTACGATTACTTTGCAATCGAATGAACCACTTACATACGATACCAATTTCCCTTTGTCTCACGATAGTTTACTTATCCGAGGTTATGATCGTCGGTATCTCTGCATACCTAGTTCAACCTCGTTACCGATAAGTACTCTTTTCTCATTCCCGTGATATGTGATCCCTTGTGAGCCAGTCACATGCTTGCAAGCTAATTGGATGACATTCCACCGAGAGGGCCCAGAGTATATCTATCCGTCATATGGATGGACAAATCCCACTCTTGATCCATGTGTCTCAACCAATACTTTCCCAACACTTAATGCCACCTTTATAGCCACCCAGTTACGGTGTGGTGTTTGATGTCATCAAAGCATCCTTCCGGTGAAGGTGATATGCATGATCTCATGGTCGAAGGAATTAGGTTACTATGTATCAGAAAGCATATAGCAATTGAACTATTAAAATGACTTGATCTTTATGCTACGCTTATCTATAGGAGTATGTCCACCATATCATTCTCCTAACGATATGATCTTGTTGTTAATAACATCTCAATGTTCATGATAGGGAAACCACAATCATTTATTAACCAACAAGATAGTATTATAAAGAGGCTTTACTAGGGACTCTATTTTAGTTTACAAATCACACAAGTATTAATGTTTCCTTGTTAATACTATTATAGCATGAATGTAAACATTTATCATAAACACAAAGATATAATAATAACTATATTTATTATTGCCTCTAGGGCATATCTCCAACAGTCTCCCACTTGCACTACAGTCATCTAATGTAGATTACATGGTAATATACTGAACACCCATGGCAGTTTGGTGCTGGTCATGTTTTGCCCTCGGGAGAGGTTTAGTCAACGGATCCGCCACATTCAGATATGTGTGTACTTTGCAAATCTTTATGTCCCCACCTTGGACATGTTCTCGAATAGCGTGAAACGTAGCTTGATGTGCTTCAGCTTCTTGTGTGACCTTGGTTCTTGCGCATTGGCTATGGCACCCATGTTATCACAGTAGATAGACATTGGGTCCAGCGCACTTGGAACCACACCCAGCTCTGTAATGAACTCTTTCATCCATATCGCTTCTTGTGAAGCCTCTGAAGCAGCCATGTATTCCGATTCAGTTGAAGATCTCGCCACAGCGCTTTGCTTTGCACTCCTCCAGCTAACTGCTGCACCATTCAAAGTAAATACGTATCTAGATTGTGATTTAGAATCATCCGGATCGGTATTCCAACTAGCATCGGTGTAACCATTAACAACGAGCTGTTCATCACCTCCATAAGAAAGAACCATATCCTTAGTTCTTCTCAAGTACTTAAGGATGTTTTTGACCGCTGTCCAATGATCCACTCCTGGATCACTTTAATATCTGCTAGTTAAACTAACAGCATATGCAATGTCGGGTCTAGTACATAGCATGGCATACATTAGAGATCCTATGGCTGAGGCATAGGGAGTCTTACTCATCCTTTCTCTATCTTCTGCCGTTGTCGGACTTTGAGTTTTACTCAACGTCGTATTGGGCAACATGGGCAAGAACCCTTTCTTGCTATCTTCCATTCCAAACCTCTTTAGAACTTTGTCCAAATATGTACTTTGTGACAATGATATTAGGCGTCTCGATCTATCTCTATAAATCTTTATGCCTAATATGTAAGCTGCTTCGCCAAGATCCTTCATTGAAAAACTATTATTCAAATATTCTTTGACACTATTAAGAAGGTCTACATCATTCCCAATCAACAATATGTCATCTACATATAGTATTAAGAATGCTACAGAGCTCACACTCACTTTCTTGTAAATACAAGCTTCTCCATAAGTTTGTATAAAACCAAAACTTTTGATTACCTTATCAAAACGTTGATTCCAACTTCGGGATGCTTGCTTCAATCCATAAATGGATCTTTGAAGTTTGCATACCTTGTTAGCATCTTTAGGATCGACAAAACCTTTGGGTTGCATCATATACAACTCTTCATCAATGTCTCCATTGAGGAATGCTGTTTTGACATCCATTTGCCATATCTCATAATCATAATATGCAGCGATTGCTAACATAATCCTTTCAGACTTTAGCTTTGCTACAGGTGAGAAAGTCTCATCGTAGTCAACTCCTTGAATTTGTCGAAACCCTTTTGCGACAAGTCGAGCTTTATAGACAGTAACATTACCATCAGCATATGTTTTCTTCTTGAAAATCCATTTGTTCTCGACAGCCTTTCGGCCATCCGGTAAGTCTAGTCCATACTTGGTTTTCGTACATGGATCCAATCTCGGATTTCATGGCTTCTTTCCATTTATTGGAATCTGGGCTCATCATCGCTTCCTCATATGTCGCAAGGTCATCGGTGTTGTCCACCAACATGACACTCATAAAGGGATCATACCAATCAAGAGTGGTATGAGTTCTCGTTGACCTGCGAGGCTCTGTAGCAACTACAACCGAAGTTTCATGATCATCATCATTAACTTCCTCTCTTATTGGTGCAGGCACCACAGGAACCACTTCCGGTGCTGCGCTACTCGCAAGTTCGAGAGAAGGTTCGACAACCTCGTCAAGTTCTACTTTCCTTCCAGTCACTTCTTTCGAGAGAAATTCTTTCTCTAGAAAGGATCCATTCTTGGCAACGAAGATTTTGCCTTCGGATCTATGATAGAAGGTATACCCGATAGTTTCCTTCGGGTATCCTATGAAGACGCATTTTTCCGCTTTGGGTTCAAGCTTGTCCGGCTGTAACTTCTTTACATAGGCTTCACAACCCCAAACTTTAAGGAACGACAATTTAGGTTTCTTCCCAAACCATAATTCATACGGTGTCGTTTCAACGGATTTATATGGTGCCCTATTTAAAGTGAATGCGGCTATTTCTAATGCATAACCCCAAAATGATAGCGGTAAATCTGTAAGTGACATCATAGAACGAACCATATCTAAGAGAGTTCGATTACGACGTTCGGACACACCATTACGCTGTGGTGTTCCTGGAGGTGTCAATTGTGAAAGTATTCCGCATTTCTTCAAATGCTCGCCAAACTCGTAACTTAGATATTCACCTCCACGATCAGAACGTAGAAATTTAATCTTCTTGTTACGTTGATTCTCAACCTCACTTTGAAATTCCTTAAACTTCTCAAAAGTTTCGGACTTATGTTTCATGAAATAGATATACCCATATCTACTCAAGTCATCCGTGAAGGTAAGAACATAACGATAACCACCGCGCGATGCTACACTCATTGGACCACACACATCGGTATGTATGATTTCCAATAAGTCCGTAGCTCGCTCCATCATACCAGAAAATGGAGTCTTAGTCATTTTACCCATCAGACATGCTTCGCATCTTTCAAGTGATTCGAAATCAAGTGATTCAAGAAGTCCATCGGAATGGAGTTTCTTCATACGCTTCACTCCAATGTGACCAAAACGACAGTGCCACATATAGGTCGAGTTATCGCTCAATTTCAAACGTTTAGCTTCAATGTTATTAATATGTGTATTTTCACTATCGAGATTCAATAAGAATAGACCATCTATCAAAGGTGCATGTGCATAAAACATATTACTCATATAAATCGAACAACCATTATTCTCGGACTTAAACAAGTAACCGTCTCGCAATAAACAAGATCCCGATATAATGTTCATGCTTAACGCAGGCACCAAATAACAATTATTTAAGTATAAAACTAATCCCAATGGTAGATGAAGGGGTAGCGTGCCGACCGCGATCACATCAACCTTTGATCCATTTCCTACGCGCATCGTCACCTCGTTCTTCGCTAGCTTCCGTTTATTCTGCAGCACCTGTTTCGAGTTACAAATATGAGCAACCGAACCAGTATCAAATAACCAGGCACTACTACGAGTACTAGTGAGATACACATCAATAACATGTATATCAGATATACCTTTCTTCTTGATGTTGCCGTTCTTCAAATCCGCCAAGTACTTTGGGCAATTCCGCTTCCAGTGACCTTCTCCCTTGCAGTAAAAGCACTCAGTATCAGGCTTAGGTCCAGCCTTGGTCTTCTTTGTCGGCGCGGTAACTTTCTTACCACCCTTCTTGAAGTGTCCCTTTTGCTTAGACTTGCCTTTCTTGAATTTGGTGGTCTTATTGACCAACAACACTTGGTGCTCTTTCTTGATCTCCACTTCTGCGGATTTCAACATGGCGAAGAGTTGTGGCAACGTCTTGTTCATGTTTTGCATGTTGTAGTTCATCACAAAGTTCTTGTAACTTGGTGGTAGTGATTGAAGGACACGGTAAATCCCCAAAGCATTAGGAATCACTATACCCAAGCTTTGAAGTTTGTTTGCGTGCCCAGAAATCTTAAGCACATGCTCACTGACAGAGCTGCCTTCTTCCATCTTGTAGTTAAAGAACTTTTCAGAAGCCTCATAGCTCTCAATTGCCGCATGAGTCTCAAAGATCAATTTGAGATCACGGACAATATCATGTGGGTCTGAATTCTCAAACCTTTTCTGAAGCTCCGATTCTAAACCATACAAGATAACACACTGAACTGTGGAGTACTGAGTCTTCCGAGTGAGGTAAACATTTTTTACTTCATCGGTAGCAGTAGCTGCAGGTGGGTCACCCAGCGGTGCATCCAGCACATAGTTCAAATTACCAGATGTGAGGACAATCCTCAAATTGCGGAACCAATCCGCGAAGTTGCTTCCATTGTTTTTCAACTTTTCTTTCTCTAGGAACGCATTAAAATTGATGGTAGGGGCCGCCATTGATCTACAACATATTTGCAATAGTTTAGACTAAGTTTATGACAAATTGAGTTCTAATTAATAGTTATATTAATCTAGGTGAACTCCCACTCAAAACAATATCCCTCACATTGTTTTAGTGATCACACGAACCAAATCCACCACATCAAAACCGATCATCACGAGAGTTGATGTAGCTTCAATGGCGAACAATCGACATGTTCATCATATCTACTATATGATTCATGCTTTAACTTTCGGTGATCCGTGTTCCGAGACCATGTATGTACATGCTAGGCTCGCCAAGATCAAACCTTAGCTTCCGCATAAGCAAATCTGGCTTGCTCACGTTGTATACAGTTGCGAAATCTAACACACCCGATCATCACGTGGTGCTTCGAAACAACAAGCTTTAGCAACGGTGCTTACTAAGGGTGAACACTTTTAGGACTTGAAATTCATGTGCATGAGGGATCATCTTATAATGCTACCGTCGTTAACTAAGCAATACAAGATGCATAAAGGATTAACATCACATGCAATTCATAATATGTGATATGATATGGCCTTTCTTCTTTGTGCTTCCGATCTCCATCTTCAAGCACGAACATGATCTCCATCATCACCGGCATTACATCAAGGTCAATGACGCCGCTTCATGGTTGTCGTCCACCAGCTTCAACTATTACAACTACTTTGAATAGACACGCGGGTCTTAACATAAATTAAAGACAACCATATGGATCCTGCCGGTTGCCAACTTACAATAAGGAACATTGCATACATCAAATATAATCACAATCATGGCCATATCACATCACAGCACACCCCTGCAAAACAAAGTTAGACGCCTCTACTTTCTTTGCATGTTTTACGTGGTTTGGGGCTTTCAATAAGTGTCGTTCTAACTTACGAACAAGAACCACAACAAAGATAATAGCATTGTTAATCACCCGTTGTAAATTGAATCTTAACTATGTTGGGAGAAACAGGCACCCGCAAAGCCACTTATGCAATACAAGTTGCATGTCAAGCGTGGAGCAAGTCTCATGAACGATGTCATGTAAGGTTAGCCCGGGCCGCTTCATCCCACCATCCCTAGAGGCAATAATAAAGATGTTATTATTATAATTCTTGTTCATGATAAAGTTTATATTCCATGCTAGAATTGTATTAAGCGGAAACTTTAATACTTGTGTGGTTTGTGAACAACACCATGTCCCTAGTACGCCTCTATGGACTAGCTCATTGATTAATGATGGTTAAGGTTTCCTAACCATAGACATGAGTTGTCGATTAATAATGAGATCATATCATTGGGAGAATGATGTGATGGACAGACCCAAACTAAGCGAAGCAATTAGATCGTGTCATCGTGTTCATCTTTGTGAAGCTTTTCTTATGTCAAATATTGTATTCCTTAGACCATGAGATAACACAACTCCCTGGTATCGGATGAAAGCTTTGAGGTCATCAAACGTCATCCTATGAGAGGGTGATCATAAAGGTGTCTCTCAGGTGATCGGAAAGTACTTGTTGGGTTGTATGTATCGAGATGGGATTTGTCCCTCCCAAGTCGGAGAGATATACTTCGGGCCCACTCGGTAATCGATATCAACACCGCTTACAAGCACGTGGTTAAGGAGTTAATCACAAAGTGATATTGGATTACGGAACGAGTAAAGTACTTGTTGTGAACGAGATTGAACTAGGTATGACGATACCGACGACCGAATCTCGGGCAAGTAAAATATCGCGTGACGAAGGGAATATATATATGGGATTGAATGAATCCTGGCATCATGGTTCATCCGATATGATCATCGATGAATGTGTGGGAGTAAATATGGGTTTCCAGACCCCGCTGTTGATTATTGATATAAGATCATGTCTGCATATTCTCGAACCCGAAGGGTCACACACTTAACGTGTCTCGACGCTAGGATATATTGGATAATTGGTCTAAGAGTTTTTGTTCGGAGGCTCGGATGGGATCCGGGACATCACGAGAGGTTCCGGAATGGTTCGGAGAATAAGATTCATATAAGGCAATGCAGTTTTTGGAGTTCGGAATTGTTTCGGGTTAATCGGTATTGTACCGGAAGCTTCTAGAACCTTCTGGAGGGGGACCAACGTGGCCCCACCTGTCGGGAGGGGGAATGGGACTATGAGGGAGTGCCCTGGCCGCATTGGGCCAGGGGCACAAGGCCCCATAGGGCCCAGCCGGCCAAACCTAGGGGAAACCCTAGGGGAGCTTCTAGAAGGAGGGGGGGGGGGGAAACTTGCCCCCACTCTTCCCTCCTTGGACGCCGACCTAGGCTTGGGGGAGGGGCTAGGTTTGGCGCCCACCCCTCTATATAAAGAGGGCTGGGGGCGCACCACCCCCTTACACCTCCTCCTCAAGCCCTAGCCGCCCTGCTGCCCTCCTCTCTCTCTCCCTCCCGACTGCACGTAGGCGAAGCCCTGCTGCAGAAACTCTCCACCACTTGCACCGCGCCGTCGTGTTGTAGATCCAATCCGTATCTCCACCATACTTGCTGGACCGAGGAAGGAGGAGACGTCGAGGTGCCGCACATGTGCATCTCTCGGAGGCATCGCCACTTGCGGTGTTAGATCGAAGCGGGTCGCGAGGAGGAGAAGCGAGTACGACTACATCACCCACGTTCCGACGAACGTTCCGCTGTGTGAATCTTCAAGGGTATGAAGATCTCATCTAATCCCTCTCGTTGTTTGCATCTCCTAGATTAGATCTTGGCTTTCCCGTTCGCATCTGTAGAATTTTTTTGATTTACTATGCTGCGAAACCATTCGGTGGTATCAGAGCTAGATCTATGCGTAGATGTGTTTCACGAGTAGAACACAACATGGTTGTTGCGGGCGTTGATGTTTTCTGTTGCAAACCTCTTGTTTGTGTACTTCTTATGACGCGGGATAGTGAGATTGAAGCGGTCCAGGCCAACTTTACGCGATGTCGTTCGCGAGACCGGCTCCGCACTTGACATGTGGCTTGTTCCACACATGCGGCTGGTGGATGCCTGTTTCTCTCACTATAGTTGTCATGGGATTTACACCGGAGTTTGGCAACCATAATATCACCGTTGTGGCTTTCCGTAGGTAAGAATCGTTCTTAGCTTGCTACTCCCATAAGCCACGTAAAACATGCAACAACAAAGTAGAGGCGTCTAACTTGTTTTTGCAGGGAGTGTTTTCTGTGATATGGTATGGCCCAAGATGTGATATGTGTATTGTATGCGATGATCATGTTTTGTAATGTTTCACGACTTGCATGTCGATGAGTACACAACCGGCAGGAGCCATATGGTTGTCTTTATAATTGTGTATGACCTGTGTGTCAACTTCTTATACGCCATGTAATAGTTTCACTTTATCGCTAAGTAGTTAGCAATAGTTGTAGTTGCTATTCGTGGTGGAGGCAATCATGGTGGAGTGATGGAGATCATGCTGGCACGCACAAGATGGAGATCATTGCGCGAAGATTGGCTATACCATGTCACATAAAGTTATATGCATGTGATGTTTATCCTTTTATGTATCTTATTATGCTTAGATCGCGACGGTAGCATTATAAGATGATTCCTCACTTAAAGATCAAGATAAAAACTGTGTTCTCCCCATGTATGCACCGTTGTGAAAGTTCGTCGTGTCCAAGCATCACGTGATGATCGGGTGCTATAGACTCTACGTTCACATACAACGGGTGCAAGCCAGTTTTGCACACGCGGAAATACTTGGGTTTGACTTGACGAGCCTAGCATGTACAGACATGGCCTCGGAACACATGAACCGAAAGGTTAAGCATGAGTCATATGAATGATATGATCGACACTTCGTTGTCCACCATTGAAACCACATCTCTTCTCGTGATGATCGGATTAGGTGTGGTGAATTTGGATCATGTTCACTAAACAACTTGAGGGATGTTGAATTTAGTGGGAGTTCATCTAGTAATTTGATTAAGTTGAACTATTTATCATGAACATAGTCTAAATTGTACTTGCAAATACTGTAGATCAAATGGCTAAGTCCAACTTCAACTTCAACATTTTTGCTGAGATAGAAAAGCTTAGAAACAATGGGTCTAACTTCACCAAATGGTTCCGCAATCTAAGAATCATTCTCGCTGGCGGACAAAAGGACTATGTCCTTGAGAAAGCGCTAGGTGACACCCCTGCTATAGATGCGCCGGCTGATGAGAAAGCTGTTTATCAGTCGCGCAAGGATGATTATGATTTGATTAAGACTGCCATGTTGTTTGCTATGGAATCGGATCTTCAAAATTGTTTTGAGGAGTTCGCCGGGCCCTTTGAGATTCTTGAGGAGCTGAAAACTATGTTTCAGACTCAGGCCCGTTCTGAGAGATATGAGATCTCTAAGAAATTCTTTAACTGCAAGATGGAGGAAGGGAGTTTCGTTAGTGAGCACGCCATTAAGATGTCGGGCTACACTCAACGCCTTGAGCAACTGTACTGCAAGATTCCAGAGGAGCTCAAGATTGACAGAGTTCTGCAGTCACTCCCTCCTAGCTACAAAAGTTTTGTAGTTGCTCACAATCAGATTGGTTCCACTGATATGATCACTGAGATCTTCGCTAAGATGAAAGTAGCGGAGGTGGACATCAAAAAGGATAATCATGTGTTGATGGTCAACAATCCCCCCACCTTCAAGAAAGGTAAGGGTGCAAATAAGCCCTTCAAGAAAGGCGGGGGCAAGCACGTTGCCCCTGCTGAGAAGACGCTCAAGTCTGGACCCAAGCCGGACACTGAGTGCTTCTATTGCAAGGACAAGGGTCACTGGAAGCGCAACTGTCCGAAGTACTTAGCGGACAAGAAGGCTGGCACCATCAAAGGTATATTTGATATACATGTTATTGATGTTTTCCTTACTAGCCCTCATTGTAGTGCCTAGGTATTTGATACTGGTTCAGTTGCTAATATTTGTAACTCGAAACAGGAGCTACGGAATAGACGGCGGCTTGCGAGGGATGAGGTGACGATGCGCGTTGGCAACGGATCAAGAGTTGATGTGATGGCCATCAGCACGCTCTCCTTAGTTTTACCTTCGGGATTAGTTTTAAACCTTAATAAGTGTTATTATGTGCCTACGTTGAGCATGAACATTATTTCTGGATCGTGTTTGTTGCAAGACGGTTATTCATTTAAATCGGAGAATAATGGTTGTTCTATTTATATGAGTAACATCTTTTATGGTCATGCACCTGCTGTAAATGGTTTATTTCTTCTGAATCTCGAAAGGGATGAAACACACATCCATAACATTGAGGCTAAGAGATGCAAAGTAGATAGTGATAATACTACTTATTTGTGGCACTGTGGTCTAGGTTATATTGGTGTAAAGCGCATGAAGAAACTCCATTCTGATGGACTTTTGGAGTCTCTTGATTTTGAATCATTTGACACATGTTAACCATGCCTCATGGGAAAGATGATCAAAACCCCGTTCTCCGGAATGATGGAGCGAGCAACGACTTGTTGGAAATCATACATACCGATGTATGCGGACCGATGAGTGTTTCGACGCGCGGTGGATATCGCTATTTTCTCACTTTTACCGATGACTTAAGTAGATATGGGTATATCTATTTGATGAAGCATAAATCTGAAACATTTGAAAAGTTCAAGGATTTTCAGAATGAAGTAGAGAACCATCGTAACAGAAAAATTAAGTTTCTACGATCCGATCGTGGAGGTGAATATTTGAGTTATGATTTTCTCACGCATCTTAAAGCAAGCGGAATCGTTTCGCAACTCACGCCACCCGGAACACCACAGCGCAATGGTGTGTCTGAACGCCGGAATCGAACACTATTAGATATGGTCCGATCAATGATGTCTCTTACTGATTTGCCGTTATCATTTTGGGGTTATGCATTAGAAACCGATGCATTCACTTTAAATAGGGCACCATCTAAATTCGTTGAGACGACACCGTATGAACTGTGGTTAGGTGCTAAACCTAAGTTGCCGTTTCTTAAAGTTTGGGGATGCGAAGCTTACGTCAAGAAGTTGATGCCGGACAAGCTCGAACCCAAAGCGGAGAAATGCGTCTTCATATAAATACCCTAAGGAAACTATTGGGTATACCTTCTATCACAGAACCAAAGGCAAAGTGTTTGTCGCAAAGAACGGTTCCTTTCTTGAGAAGGAGTTTCTCTCGAAAGAAGTGAGTGGGAGGAAAGTAGAGCTAGATGAGGTTGTTGTACCTTCTCTTGAGTTGGAGAGTAGCGCAACACCTGAAATGGTTTCAGTGCCGCCTGCACCAACAATAGAGGAAGCTAATGACAAGGATCATGAAGCTTCGGACGATGCTGCTACTGAACGTCGAAGGTCGACAAGGTCGCGTGCCCCTCCTGAGTGGTAAGGCAACCCTGTCTTGACTGTCTTGTTGGTAGAAGACAGTGAACCTACGAACTATGAGGAAGCGATGATGAGCCTAGACTCTGAGAAATGGCTGGAGGCCATGAAATCCGAATTGGGATCCATGAGCGAAAACCAAGTATGGACTTTGGTGGACCCTCCTAGCGACCGAAAGGCCGTTGAGTGCAAATGGATTTTCAAGAAGAAAACGGACGCAGATGGTAATGTTACCGTCTATAAAGCACGTCTTGTCGCGAAAGGTTTTCGACAAGTTCAAGGTGTTGACTACGATGAGACCTTCTCTCCCGTAGCGATGTTTAAGTCCATTCAGATTTTGTTAGCAATTGCTGCGTTTCATGATTATGAAATATGGCAGATGGATGTCAAGACTGCGTTCCTCAATGGCAACATTGATAAAGAGTTGTATATGATGCAACCAGAAGGTTTTGTCGATCCTAAGGATGTTGATAAAGTGTGCAAACTTCAGCGTTCCATTTATGGACTGAAGCAAGCATCTCGGAGTTGGAACCTTCGTTTTGATCAAGTGATCAAGAGCTTTGGATTTGTTCCAAATTGCTACGAAGCTTGTATCTACAAGAAAGTGAGTGGGAGCTCAGTGACATTTCTGGTACTATATGTGGATGACATATTGATTATTGGAAATGACATAAACATGCTTAACAATGTGAAGAGTTATTTGAACAAGTGTTTTTCAATGAAAGACCTAGGTGAAGCTGCTTATATATTGGGCATCAAAATCTATAGAGATAGACAAAGACGCCTGATAGCTTTAAGCCAAATTACATACCTAGACAAAGCTCTGAAAAGGTTCAGAATGGATAAGGCAAAGAAAGGTTCAGTGCCTATGTTGTCAGGTAAGATATTGAGCAACGCTCAGTGTCCAGCTACGGTAAATGATAGAGAAGCTATGAGCAAAGTGCCTTATGCCTCGGCCATAGGTTCTATCATGTATGCCATGCTGTGTACTAGACCGGATGTGTCCAATGCTCTTAGTTTGACGAGCAGATACCAAAGTGATCCAGGAGTGGAACACTGGACAGCCGTGAAGAACATCCTAAAGTACCTAAATAGGACTAAAGAAATGTTCTTAGTCTATGGAGGTGATGAACAGCTCGTCGTAAAGGGTTACGTCGACGCTAGTTTTGACACCGACAAGGATGATTCTAAATCTCAGACAGGATACGTTTATATTTTGAATGGAGGAGCTGTGAGCTGGAGAAGCTGCAAGCAAAGCGTGATCGCGGGATCTACAGTAGAAGCGGAATACATGGCTGCTGCAGAAGCGTCAAGTGAAGAAGTTTGGATCAGGAACTTCATCACTGAGCTTGGCGTGGTTCCAAGTGCATTGGACCAACTGGAGATATTGTGTGATAACACTGGCGCCATAGCACTCGCTAAGGAACCAAGATATCATCCAAAGACCAAGCTTATCAACCGCAAGTTTCATATAATCCGAGATTATATAGCAGATGGAGATCTGAAGATTAGCAAAGTACATACAGATCTGAATATCGCAGATCCGTTGACTAAACCTCTTCCACGTGCAAAACATGATCAACACCTTAGTGTCATGGGTGTTAGATTATTGCCAGATGTAAACTAGATTATTGACTCTAGTGCAAGTGGGAGACTGTTGGAATTATGCCCTAGAGGCAATAATAAAGATGTTATTATTATAATTCTTGTTCATGATAAAGTTTATATTCCATGCTAGAATTGTATTAAGCGGAAACTTTAATACTTGTGTGGTTTGTGAACAACACCGTGTCCCTGGTACGCCTCTATGGACTAGCTCATTGATTAATGATGGTTAAGGTTTCCTAACCATAGACATGAGTTGTCGATTAATAATGAGATCATATCATTGGAAGAATGATGTGATGGACAGACCCAAACTAAGCGAAGCAATTAGATCGTGTCATCGTGTTCATCTTTGCGAAGCTTTTCTTATGTCAAATATTGTATTCCTTAGACCATGAGATAATACAACTCCCTGGTATCGGATGAAAGCTTTGAGGTCATCAAACGTCATCCTATGAGAGGGTGATCATAAAGGTGTCTCTCAGGTGATCGGAAAGTACCTGTTGGGTTGTATGTATCGAGATGGGATTTGTCCCTCCCAAGTCGGAGAGATATACTTCGGGCCCACTCGGTAATCGATATCAACACCGCTTGCAAGCACGTGGTTAAGGAGTTAATCACAAAGTGATATTGGATTACGGAACGAGTAAAGTACTTGCTGTGAACGAGATTGAACTAGGTATGACGGTACCGATGATCGAATCTCGGGCAAGTAAAATATCGCGCAACGAAGGGAATATATATATGGGATTGAATGAATCCTGGCATCATGGTTCATCCGATATGATCATCGATGAATGCGTGGGAGTCAATATGGGTTTCCAGACCCCGCTATTGATTATTGATATAAGATCATGTCTGCATATTCTCGAACCCGAAGGGTCACACACTTAACGTGTCTCGACGCTAGGATAGATTGGATAATTGGTTTATGAGTTTTTGTTTGGAGTCTCGGATGGGATCCGGGACATCACGAGAGGTTCCGGAGAATAAGATTCATATAAGGCAATGCAGTTTTTGGAGTTCGAAATTGTTTCGGGTTAATCGGTATTGTACCGGAAGCTTCTAGAACCTTCCGGAGGGGGACCAACGTGGCCCCACCTGTCAGGAGGGGGCATGGGCCTATGAGGGAGTGCCCTGGCCGCATTGGGCCAGGGGCACAAGGCCCCATAGGGCCCAGCCGGCCAAACCTAGGGGAAACCCTAGGGGAGCTTCTAGAAGGAGGGGGGAAACTTGCCCCCCACTCTTCCCTCCTTGGCCGCCGGCCTAGGCTTGGGGGAGGGGCTAGGGTTGGCGCCGACCCCTCTATATAAAGAGGGCTAGGGGTGCACCACCCCTTACACCTCCTCCTCAAGCCCTAGCCGCCCTGCTGCCCTCCTCTCTCTCTCCCTCCCGACTGCACGTAGGCGAAGCCCTGCTGCAGAAACTCTCCACCACTTGCACCGCGCCGTCGCGTTGTAGATCCAATCCGTCTCTCCACCATACTTGCTGGACCGAGGAAGGAGGAGACGTCGAGGTGCTGCACGTGTGCATCTCTCGGAGGCATCCCACTTGCGGTGTTAGATCGGAGCGGATCGCGAGGAGGAGAAGCGAGTACGACTACATCACCCACGTTCCGACGAACGTTCCGCTGTGCGAATCTTCAAGGGTATGAAGATCTCATCTAATCCCTCTCGTTGTTTGCATCTCCTAGATTAGATCTTGGCTTTCCCATTCGCATCCGTAGAATTTTTTTGATTTACTATGCTGCGAAACCATTCAAAGTACACAAGAAGCAATCGAAAATAAAAGCATCAACGCCCACAATGACCATTGTGTTCTACTCGTGCAACAGATCTACATATAGACACAACTCTGATACCACTGTCGGGTTTCGTAGCATGGAAAACAAAAAATTTCTACCGCATACAAACAAACAAGCCAAGATCTATCTACTAGATTGTAGCAACGAGTCGATGGAATAACTCACCCTCGAAGATTCCAAAGTGTTTAAAGAGAGCGGATTCTCGTGGGTGATGTAGTCGTACTCTTCCCGATCTCAAGATCGCGTAGACGATCCTTCCGGCGCTGCGTTCCGGCAGCGCTCCCGCAGTCGGTCACACGTTCGGTACTTGACAAAGACCTTCCTCTCCCTTGTTCCAGCAGGCAGCGAAGGTTGTAGCACTCTCCTCGTGATTCCGGCAGCACGACGGTGTGGTACCGGAAGTAGAGGGGAGATATTGCAGGGCTTCGCCTTAAGCCGGAGCGAGTATGGTGGACTATGAGAGAGCTCCTCGGTGATCTAGGGTTTAGACACACCAAGAAGGAGGTGCTAGGGCCGGCGGCTAGGGCTTGGGGCTGCCCAAGTCGGCGGCTAGGGGAGAAACCCTAGGCGGCGGCTATGTTAGGGTTTAGAGGGGGCAATCTTGTGTGCTAGGAGGGGCAACCCTGCCCCTCCTTTTATGGGTGGGAGGCGTCGGCCAAGGGGAGGGGAGTCCCTCCCCAACTCGGATCCCAAGTGGGCCGGCGGTGGAGGGGAGGAACTCCTCCCCAACTCGGTTTCCACCTTCCCCTCCACTTCACAAAATAGCCGTTTGACTTTTCAAATTGGCGTTTGACTTTTCAAACTAGGATTTGATTAAACCCTTTATTTTGTTCAGCGATGACACCTAGTACATGATGCAATCATTCAAACTTGATATGACACATTCATGTACCCTTCCCCTCCGGAGTGCCGGACATTCCGGAACCTTCTAGAACATTCCTGATGAAAACACCGGAACCATTCTCCAACCCCGAAACATGACTTTCCTTATATGAATCTTATTCTCCGGACCATTCCGGATCTCCTCGTGATATCCCGGATCCCATCCGAGACTCCGAACAACATTCGGTCTCTTACTCATCATTCCATAACTACTCAAACAACGTCAAATCCTTAAGTGTGTCTCCCTACGGTTCGTGAATTATGCGGACATGATCGACACAATTCTCCGAACAATAACCAATAGAGGAATCTGGAAATTCATATGGCTCCCACATATTTCTATGATTACTTTGCGATCGAATGAACCACTTACATACGATACCAATTTCCCTTTGTCTCACGATAGTTTACTTATCCGAGGTTATGATCGTCGGTATCTCTGCATACCTAGTTCAACCTCGTTACCGATAAGTACTCTTTTCTCGTTCCCGTGATATGTGATCCCTTGTGAGCCAGTCACATGCTTGCAAGCTAATTGGATGACATTCCACCGAGAGGGCCCAGAGTATATCTATCCGTCATATGGATGGACAAATCCCACTCTTGATCCATGTGTCTCAACCAATACTTTCCCAACACTTAATGCCACCTTTATAGCCACCCAGTTACGGTGTGGTGTTTGATGTCATCAAAGCATCCTTCCGGTGAATGTGATATGCATGATCTCATGGTCGAAGGAATTAGGTTACTATGTATCAGAAAGCATATAGCAATTGAACTATTAAAATGACTTGATCTTTATGCTACACTTATCTATAGGAGTATGTCCACCATATCATTCTCCTAACGACATGATCTTGTTGTTAATAACATCTCAATGTTCATGATAGGGAAACCACAATCATTTATTAACCAACAAGCTAGTATTATAAAGAGGCTTTACTAGGGACTCTATTTTAGTTTACAAATCACACAAGTATTAATGTTTCCTTGTTAATACTATTATAGCATGAATGTAAACATTTATCATAAACACAAAGATATAATAATAACTATATTTATTATTGCCTCTAGGGCATATCTCCAACAAACAGAGGATGGAACTTGATGTTTTAAAAAAAATTGCTGCCAGTACTGGGCGGTAGTACCGGACCTGCACTAGCGGTAGTACCGGCAAGCGGTAGTACCGGAAAAAGATTCCCGGTACTACCGGCCCGCGACTATAGTGCAGATCTGAACTAGAGATCCAAGTACGAGCAATAAATTTGTTGTAAAACACGATTTCCATCGGACCAAGTGATAGATCTGGTAAATAGCACACGATACAACCTCAAGAATGCGAGTTTTAACCAAGAATCAAAGTTACCCTAGATTCAATGGAGAAAACAAGTAAGAAGATGAGGAGGGCGGTAGTACCGGTGTCCATGACGGTGGGGAAGAGAGAGGAGCCTGCAGGGAGACCGGATCCGGTGTGAATCCGGGAGAAGGAGGGAAGGGCGGGGCTCCTCCGGCGTCCTCTTGCTCTGGTGGTGGCGCTGGTGAGGAGTGGAGACGAGGGATGAATGAGGCACTGAGGGGTGCCTCTCCCCCGTCTTCAGTCTTAACCGACACGCACAAGCGGTAGTACTGGGTCCATGAGCGGTAGTACCGCTAGGCGGTAGTACCGGAGGTACCGACCAGTAGTACCACACCTGGGAAGTTTTCAGGCAGGAACCTGGAAACAAAACCAGAGGCGGTAGTACCGCTGGTAACTTCCGGTAGTACCGTTTGGCGGTAGTACCGCATATGAGATCCGGTAGTACCATAACCATCAGGACAGAGAGCCAAGATACATAAAAAATGGAAGGTTCTTGTGGAGAGTAGATGGGTTTTGTTGAGGGATAAGAATGGTATGGGTTTAGAGAGTCACACTGATATGGGCCAATGCTCTCAAAAATTACAAAAGGAACGTATGAAGAGCCAAATGTGAGTGCACGACCAAGGAAACAAAACCAACTAAAGGATGACAAACATGAGTAAGAACCAATTCAAATAGATGACAGACACGAGTAAGCACCTCAACCTCTCGATTGAGAGGGGACGGTGGCCTAGGCCACCATATTTGAGTATACTCGGCTTGGCACCACGAAGATATATCTTGGGTCCATTACCGAAACTCATCATTGAGCTCACATATCACAAAATGATATTAAGAGGAATGATTTTGTTTACTTTGCGCATAATGGGGGGAGGGATAGTCAAAATCAATTAGGACCGCACTCCCCCTATGTCCATGCCTACACCTAAACCAAACATGGGTCGAGTATTAGGTGAGAGTGCAAGATAATCAAGTCAAACTCCTAGAATCCACGATATTTAGTTCATTCCTCAAGTAGCAAAACCTTGCTTCATCAAGTGGCTTCGTGAAGATATCGGCAAGTTGATCTTTGGTTGATACATAGGATAGATCAATATCACCTCTAGCAACATGATCTCTAATGAAGTGATGTCGAATCTCAATATGCTTTATCCTTATGTGATCCACCGGGTTGTATGCAATCTTGATGGCACTTTCATTGTCACATAGAAGAGGCACTTTGTCACAATGGACACCGTATTCCTTTAAAGTTTGCCTCATCCATAGCAATTGGGTGCAAGCACTAGCAGCAGCAACATACTCGGCTTCGGCGGTGGAGAGATATATACAATTTTGCTTCTTAGAAGACCAACATACCAAGGACCTACCAAGGAATTGGCAAGCCCCGGATGTTGATTTTCTATCATCCTTGTCTCCCGCCCAATCCGAATCCGTGTATCCACAAAGAGCAAATGTTGAGCCTTGAGGGTACCAAAGACCATAAAATGGGGTATGAACTAAATATCGAAAGATTCTCTTGACCGCCATTAAATGGCTTTCCTTAGGAGCCGCTTGATATCTTGCACACACACCTACACTCAACACAATATCGGGTCTAGATGCACAAAGGTAAAGCAAAGAACCAATCATAGACCGGTATACCTTTTGATCCACATCTTTACCATTTGGATTTTGTTCTAGATGAGTCTTTGTTGCCATGGGAGTTGGAGCTCCATTCAAATCTTGCATTTTGAATCTCTTGAGCATATCTTGAGTATACTTGGCTTGATTGAAGAATGTTCCTCCTCTAACTTGCTTGATCTCAAAGCCAAGAAATACTTTCAACTCCCCCATCAAGGACATCCGGAACCTACTAGTCATAAGCTTTGAGAATTCATCATTAAAAGCTTTGTTAGATGAGCCAAAGATAATATCATCAACATATATTTGGCATACAAAAAGCTCCCCATTGACCCTCTTAGTAAAAAGAGTGGGATCGATTTTCCCAACCTCAAAGCCACGGTCAAACAATAACTCTCTAAGGTGCTCATACCACGTGTGTGGGGCTTGCTTGAGCCCATAGAGTGCCTTATCAAGTTTGTAGACATGGTTTGGGAAGTTGGGGTCCTCAAATCCCGGGGGTTGCTTAACATATACCAATTCATTTAAGGGACCATAAAGGAATGCACTTTCTACATCCATTTGTTGCAACTTAAAGTTACGATGAGCCGCATAAGCAAGAAGGATACGGATGGACTCAAGGCGAGCCACGGGTGCAGAAGTTTCTCCATAATCAATGCCTTCAATTTGAGAATACCCTTGTGCAACCAATCTAGCCTTGTTCCTTACAATAATCCCATGCTCATCTTGCTTGTTCTTGAATATCCACTTTGTTCCAATAACATTGCGGAAATCTTTTGGCTTCTCAACTAACTTCCACACTTTGTTTCTCTCAAAGTTGCTGAGCTCTTTGTGCATAGCTTCTAACCAATCCGAATCTTCAAGAGCTTCCCACACTTTCTTTGGTTCAATCATGGAGATGTGCGCTTGATATTCACTGAACCTCTTCAATTGTGCTCTTGTGGAAATTCCTTTTCTTAGATCTCCAACAACATTTTGGAGGGTGTGGTCTCTTATTTCCAACATTCTTTCTTTTCTAGCTTCGCGACGAGCGTGGATCTCCTCATTGTTTCTTGGAGGACCCTCTTCATCATTTTGATCCTCGTCTTGACCATCAACTTGACCTTGATCATCATTGGAGTCATCCTCTACATTGGGAGGCAAGGATTGACCTTGGTCTTGATCAAGTGCTCTTCTAGCATCAATTTGAGCTTGTCTCAACACAGTCTGGATGGATCTTCCTTGACAAATTGACTTGGCACCACTTGACAACCCATCGAATGGACCAAGCTCCCTTTGATTAGAGTTCACACATTGATCACTATGTTGAGGGTCCACATCTTGTCTTTGGCTTGAGTCAATGTCCTCTTCGGTAGATGGAGCATGTTGAGGTTGTGAAGATGAGGTCTCCACTTGAGTGGAGCATAGTTCTTCTCGATCCGCCATAAGGGGTTCCTCAACGGGGCGGATATAACCCACACCCATTCTTCCTATGGCATCCTGAGGCATTTCATCATCTGCATCACAAGCATCAACACGCCCCCCTTGGGGACCATCATATTCTTCGAAGGTCACACTACAAGATTCTATGACGGCTCCGGAGAGCTTGTCATAGACTCTATAAGTGTGAGATTCGAGACCATAGCCAACAAAAATACCCTATAATGCTTTAGACTCGAATTTAGACAAACGAACACCTTTGATAGATAGAAACACTTACAACCGAACACCCGGAAATAAGATAGGTTGGGCTTGTTACCGGTAAGTATCTCATATGGAGTCTTGTTGATTTTCTTGCGGAGGTAGAGTCGGTTTGAAGCATGGCAAGCGGTGGAGACGGCTTCGGCCCAGAAGTTGTATGGATATTTAAACTCCGCCAACATGGTCCTAGCCATCTCAATAAGAGTCCGATTCTTCCTTTCGGCCACACCATTTTGTTGAGGGGTGTATGCAGCGGAATATTGATGTTTAATCCCCTCATCACTAAGGAAATCATTCAAGGTGTAATTCTTGAACTCGGTGCCATTGTCACTTCTTATAATCAACACGGGAACATTGTGTTGCCATTGAACCAAGTTGATGAAGTCGATAAAAGTCCTTTGAGTTTCACTCTTCAACTTGAAGAAATAAACCCAAGAGTATCTTGAAAAGTCGTCAACAATCACCAAACAATATTTCTTCCCTCCAAGACTTGCATGAGGTGGAGGACCAAATAGGTCCACATGGAGGAGTTCCAAGATCTTGTTAGACTTGATTTGGTTCGTGGGCTTGTGAGGAGCGTCATGCATTTTCCCTAGAACACATGCCCTGCAAACACGATCTTTGGCAAAGGAAACATTTTCTTTTAGTCCAACAATATGGCCCTCTTTATGGAGACTTTGCAAAGTTCTCATATTGACGTGGGCTAGTCGGCGGTGCCATAGCCAACCCACATCGGCCTTTCCGTATAGGCACATCGGACCTGCAGTGGCTTGTCCCGAAAAGTCCACCACATACAAGTCGTTTTCGACGTACCCAACGAAAGCGACCTTGAGAGACTTGCTCCACATGAGGACCACAATATCATCACCAATAAAGACGGCAAAGCCCATCTTTCCAAGAGCATGGACAGAAAGTAAATTGTATCCAAGGGTTTCAACAAGCATGACGTTCACGAGTGTAATGTCGTGAGCCACCACTACCTTGCCGAAACCCATTACCTTAGACTTTGACTTGTCGGCATATGTGACGGTGATTTGATCTTCATTTGACACCAAGTCCTTGACCATAGACGAGCTTCCGGTCATATGATTTGTGCAACCACTATCGATCACCCATTTTGACCCTCCGGAAGCATAAGTCTACAAAAGATCAAGCTAGTTTTTTAGGTACCCATTTTTCAATGGGTCCTCTTTTGTTAGCAACAAGGGTCTTGGGAACCCAAATAGACCAAGAAATATAACCATCATAAGGGCCAACATATTGTGCATACAGATCACCATAGTAATCACGCATTAGAACATAGTGAGGGTTAGCACTTCCCGCAAAATCATCATGAGACATAGTTTTACCATTTGTGGTCTTACTCTCCACAATGGTCTTGTTGGTCTCTTGTGCGGGCTTGTCCTTCTTCTTGTTGTTGTTCTTCTTCTTTGTTTTGGAGACAAAACCAATGCCCCCTTTATCACCACTATGCCTTTTCTTGCTCAAAAGATCATCAATAGACCTGTTGCCTTGTGGAAATGTGGCCTTAGCAAGCTCCCCCTTCAACCTAGCATTCTCTTCAAGAATAGTCGTGCTACTAGATGGAATGAAGTTACTAGGTGAAGGTATATTGGCCAATTGAGTTTGAAGCGTTTCATGGGACTTTGTGAGAGACAAGAGTTCACCCTCCAAGGCCTTGTGAGCCTTGTTGAGCAAACTAAAGTCCTCGGCAAGTTTTTCATGAACCACACCAAACTCAATCTTGTCCTTTTTAGCCCTTTTGTATTTAGCAATAGCATGATCACGCTCTTTGATGAGTTTGTTAACAATGATGTCATTTGCCTCATCAAGACCTTCAAGTTTTGACTCAAGGGACAACCTAGTCTCTTCTTCTTCTTCTTCTAGAGCATTGCTTAAAGCCTCTAGTTCAATCATATGTTCATGCCCAAGTTTACATCTAACATCTAGAAGCTCTTGAGTATGGGAGAGTTGATCTAAGATGTTCCCAAAATGTAGTTTAGCATCGCCTTCTAGGTTAGTCATGAATTCATCAAAGGCAATTAATTCCTTTTTAACATCAAGAGACATTTCATCATCAATCTCATCATTATCTAATTGAGTAGAGTGGGATGATGAGGATACCTCCGTTCCTCTTGCCATAAGGCAAGTGACGTTCTTGGTGGAAGAGTTCTCATTTGGAGAATTGAAGAGTGAGAGTGTCGGAGTAGAGGTGGTAGCTAGAGCAGCCACACCATGTGAAGTTTCTTCTTCCTCATCTTCATCATCTTCATTGTCGGAGGAGTATTCTTCATGAGTGATCAAGACAATTTCTCCCGACTTATTGTTGACGGGATTCTTTTTGATGAAGGGTTTCTTGTAAGGTGCCTTGAGAGTCTTCTTCAACACAAGCTTACCACCATTATATTCTCTCTTCTCATAGGGACAGCTTGCCACAAAGTGATAGCGGTCACCACAATTGAAGCAAGTTCTCAACCTAGTGGTGTTCTCTTTTCCCATTTGGATTGCTTCTTCGTTCCATTTCCATCTTGGCCTTGGCGGGGTTCTTCCAAAAGTTTTTTGCATAGAAAGCCATATATTGACCATGAGCAATCTTGACTTCATCGGGATGGTCTAAGGAGAGACCTTCACCACTATCATCTTCATCTTCAAGGTCCACAACTTTGGCATTCAAAGCAACATTGACCACATTGCTCATACCGAGGGCACGAGCACGGGCATCTTTGGCATTCTTGGCGGCGACCTTGAAAGCGGGACATCTCTTGCATAACTTCATTTGAGGTCATGAGATGGTAGTTGTGTCTTCCTTGTAAACTCTTCAAGTCGGTGGGCTCAAACGGCATGAGTGCACTCACATATTTCCTTTTTATCCATGCATCATCCACATGCGAGGCACCCACATTTCTAAAAGCAGTGGCAGTGGTCTTGAGCCTTCGATACATGTCTTCGTGGTCTTCACCTTCTTTCATGTAGAAGCCTTCGGCCTCATTGCTTAGAGCATCAAATCGGTTCCTCCTCATACTCTCATTTCCAATAAACAACACAGTGAGAGCATCCCAAGCTTCCTTGGCAATGCTAAGGTGCTCAATGTGTGGATAATCCTTTGTCCCCAAACCTTGTTGAATCATGTGCAAGGCAGTGGCATTTAGTTGACTATTGACAATCTCTCTTCTTGTCAAGTTGGTTGGATCCCCAATAAAGAGTCCATGCTCGATGATGTTCCATAGTTCAATGCAAGAGCTGCGCACATGAGTTCTCATTAGTGATTGCCATTGAGCAAAAGTAGCAGACTCTGAAAGCTTAGGTGGGTCACCCCTATTGTTCACATGAGGGTGTGGGATTGGAGGATCGGGAGAGTACCAAGAATCACGGTGCTCACCCTTCCCCCCATCATGTTGTGTGGAGGAATTGGCGTGGTCTTGTTTACCCCCCACCATCAAACCATAGGGGGATACCGACGTATTCCCTTTAGGTAGAATGGATGGTTGATCCTCTTGAGGAGGTGGGGGTGGTGAGCCTTCTTTGTCTTTAAGAAGTTGCTCGAGCATCTTCTTGACTTTGTTGACCAAGGAAGAGCTCAATCTTGTTTCCAAGTTTTTGAGATTTTCCATGGTCACCGGTGTTGGCTCACTACCACCATCCCCATCGTTGCTACCCATATTCTCTTAGGCGGTAAAGCCCGAATAAAGAGCCGAGGCTCTGATACCAATTGAAAGGATCGTATGGGCACCTAGAGGGGGGGGGGGGGGTGAATAGGTGCTACTTCAAATTTTCTTCTTTTTCAAATTTAGGTTTGACAATAAGGTAAGTTCTCTAGATAATGCAACTATGGTGAATTTACCTATATGACAATTATGCAAGAGCTACCACAACACAAAGTAGTAACGAGCAAGTAAGGTGCGGTAAAGGATAGAAGTAACCGAAGAGTGGACACGGAGACACAAGGATTTGTTTCCCGTAGTTCCTTCCTTTTGAGGGGAAGTACGTCTACGTTTGGAGAGGGGGTGGTTTCAAACCACCAACGCCACGAAAGGCCTCCCTTGTTCTCCGATGAATCTCACCCCAACGGGATCGATTCACCTTCCACTATATCGGCAACCTTCAAGGTGGAAACCGGCACCGTTACAAGTTTGGGGCACACACCCACAACTTAATCGGAGGCTCCCAAATACAAGCAAGCTGTCAAAGCAATCAAAGACAAGCTTGTAAGAACCAAAACAAGAACTAGGGTTTCCAAAAAAACACTAGAGCAAAGGGGCCCTCAATGGAATGAGGGGGAAATGAAAATCTCTTTTGGTGAAGTAGTAGATCGGGGCCTCCTCCTTCGATTCTCCAAAGATCAAGGGCTTTGGATGGTGGAAAGAGGAGATCTTGAAGATTTGAGTGGCTCCAATGGTGGTCTTGACTTTAATGTGTTTGAGCAACTTGTCCCAAGGTAGGTGGAGGGGTATTTATACCCCTCCACAAAATCTGGCCGTTGGAGCATTTATTGAAGCGGTACTACCGGAGAACTCCGGTACTACCGGACCTGGTACCGGACCACCCCTTTTTCAAACTTCATCAAATCCTGCCCACAGCGGTACTACAATTGCTGCTACCGGAAAGCGGTAGTACCGCTAGTGGCAACCGGTACTACCGGTCATGGAGAAATCAACATTTTTCAGACAAAAAACTCTCTGTCACGCCAGGTAGTAAAATGCGGTAGTACCGCATTTTGCTACCGGTGCAGACAGAAGCTTTTTGCAACGTGCAAAAAGTCTCTGTCACGCTAGGTAGTAAAATGCGGTACTACCGCATTTTGTTACCGGCGCAGATAGAAGCTTTTTGCAAAGTGCAAAAAGTCTCTGTCCCGAGCGGTACCGCATTTTAGTACCGGAGCAGGCAGAAGCTTTTGACAAGCTGTCAAAAAGCTTCTGTCGCGCTAGGTACTAAAATGCGGTACTACCGCTTTTTAGTACCTGGCGCGGCAGAGACTTTTTGACAGTTAGTCATAGGCTTCTGTCTACCGCTTTTTGGTACCGCGCCAGGCAGACAGTTTTTGAATGTTTGCAGATCTTTTTTAATGTACCTGACACACTTAGCAAATCATTATTCCGATATGTGAGTTGTTATCAAACACCAAAATCACTGGGGATAGCAAATGCTCTTTCAAAGCTGAATGACCGCAACTGCGAGCGCTTGCGATGGAAGTTAGGCTTTTCTCATGGTATTTGTGTTAAATCTCAGGGAAGAAGCGGAGGTTTGGCTATGGTGTGGAAAAGGGACATCAGTGTCACTCTAAAGTCACTAGATAAATCACATATTGATGTCTTCATATCTCCGGATGAGTCAGGAACAAAAGAATACAGGTTCACCAGCTTCTATGGTGACCCTTGTCGTGAGTATAGAAAGGAAAGCTGGCAGCTTATGAAATATTTGAGAAGGAAATTTAGAATCCCATGGTTATGCGTTGGCGACTTCAACGGAATTTTGTCGCAGGCAGAATATTTTGGCATGGGAGAGCGAGATAATTGGCAAATCGATGGCTTCAAGGATGTTGTTGATTATTTCAAATTCATTGACCTGGGCTATGTAGGATTGCCATACACATGGGATAACAACCGAAATGTAAAAGTCAGACTTGATAGAGCCCTAGCAGATGAATACTTTGCGAATTTATTTAAAGGTACTTGGGTCCAGCATATTCAAAACACAGTCTCTGATCATTGTGGCCTTCTTGTGGAAATAAAAAAACCTCCAAATGGCAGCACGAGAAGACAGGTTCATGCCTCTTTCGATATGAGAATATGTGGAGATCCCATGAAGACTATGAGCACATTGTATCTACAGCGTGGAGAAAGATGTGCAGACTAGACCTAAGTCAGTTATCTTCAGTTTTTCGGGATGTACAAGAAAAACTTCAAAATTGGAGTTTTCAAACATTTGGATCAGTCCAAAAGAACCTGAAGAACTTACGCAAATAGTTGAATACCATCCGAGGAAGTTCCCTCTACACGGGACCAACGAATAGAGAGAAATATGTGATATGGGAAATAAATAAAATGCTTGGTTGTGAACAAACAATGACGAGGCAACGTGCCCATATTCACTGGCTACGAGATGGTGATCGTAACACAACTTTTTTCCATGATGTGCCAAAACAACATGGGCGTCAAAACAGAATTGGGCCGCTAACTCGTGAAGATGAATCACTTGCCACATGTAAAAAGGAATTGGAATCACTTGTTGAACAATTTTACGGTCGATTATTCATAGCCCATGAATACCTTGATCCCTCTCTTATCACTCGCTTTGTGGCAAGAAAGATTACAAAGGAAATGAATGATTTCTTAGATTCTCCTTTCCTTGAGGACGAAGTGTATAAATCCATATTTACGATGCATTCAAAAAAAAGCCCTGGTGTTAATGGCTTCACAGCTGGCTTTTTCCAAAATCATTGGGATATGGCGGAGTTATGAAGAGGAGATAAACAAAACCATATAAATTCTCATTTCCAAAATAAAAAAATCCTTAGTCTCCATCTTACTATCGATCCATTGCTTTATGCGCCACAAATTTTTGAGTTCTGGCCTGACTTAATTCTGTGGCTCATATTGACAATATGCGCCATAAAATTTTGAGATTTCTATGGCGCATATATGCGCCACATAATTATAATTTAGTGGCATGATAACAGTGACGCATCTCATATGCGCCACATAATTCGAAAAATATGCGCCACTGATAAGCTTTTTCCTAATAATGGTTGGCCTCGGGTGTGACAGGTGTCATGTCTCGCAATTCGAATGGTTAGTTCATTGCTGCAAGGTGTGTCAGGTATAATGCACTGCCTAATGCATTGGCTGTTGAATCTAGCGCATGCAAAGATGGGGGTGGAATTAGATGTTACCCTACGCATGAAACATATAGCGCTAGAGACCGGTTGCTTGAATTTTGTCAATACGTGGAAAATGAGGGGCAATAAACATTCTGAGATTATAGGAATCATTCAATAGATCAAGACTCTCAGCAAACAGTTTGACACGTTTTATATCGACTATGTTTTAAGAGAAGATAATCATGATGCACGTTTATGTGCTCTGTGACGAATAGCGTAATTTGTAGTAGTATCTGGCTAGACTCAGTCCCGGATTTTCTCACTAGATGTATTAACAATGAATGTAATCTGTTAAGTGAGAATAAATAAAGGACATCAAGTTTCTTCTAAAAAAATGCAGAGATTGGTAGAGGTTGACCAAAGTTGATATGAGAGGAGGCAATTAGAAGAGACCTGAAGGATCAGAATGTATTGGAGATTTGACTTTTGATAGGACTACATAAAAAATCAGCAATCCATGTGCCCAAACGTTAATTTACTTTTTTGCTTTTTTATTTTACTTGCATATTTCATTAATTTATGCTTGATTTGCACTTTTCACTAGTTTCTGTCATACTTGCACTTTCCATTTGTTTTTGTTTGAGTTTAATATCTAGCGACTTGCTTGGGACAAAAGGCTTTTTGTCGTTATTGTAGAAAGCCCCAAACCATTTGAGGTACTATCACCCCTAACATTCTAAAACCACCTGGTGTGTTTCCTAAAAAAAAACCTGGTGTGTGTCCACTAAAACTTTCTATTATGTACGATTTACTCCATTTTAATTAAAAAGACTCCCGGAGGAAGCACAGGGGCTTAAGTGATAAATGCACACTCCCTAGTCCCTACCTCCTTCCCTACAGTCCACAGATTCAAGAGAGAGAAGAGAGACCCAACGGAGCAGAGCACAGTTTCCTGCCCGTGCTCGCTCTCAGCAGCTGAGTTCCCTGTCTTGTCCGAAAGATCCCTGTGGTGCCCTGCCCTGCCCTGCCCTGCCAAGATGGGGGGAATTCGCCGCGGCGGAGACACGGACGGACAAGACTCCCGCCGCCACCACCACCGCCGCCGCCCCAGTCACAATGCCCTCCCCCACCCCAATCTCGCTGGTACGCCTCCTCGCACCATCCTCTCTTCCTCATTCTCATTTCAGTTTCTCCTCAAATCTCAGGGCTCCGTTCATGTCCTACCCATCCATTCTTGTATTTTCTGATTGATGCCTCAATGCCGAGTTAGTTGGTCCCTTCTCTTTTTTACCGCTTGTATTTTTTGAGGTTTTTTTTACTTTTTTTCTGCTCTTTTGGAGCGGCAGCTTGGGATTCTTGTGACTGGCGTTCTAGAGCCATCGACATTAGGCACTTCTTTTTTTGCTTAAAAAGTTTTTGCTTTCCCCCTTTCTGTTCTGTTGCTTAGCCCCTCTCAGCTTGATTTCTGAGACAATCGAGTGGTTCTCGTGAGGAGAGTTCTGTTCTAGGGTCTTCTTAACATCAGAGTGGACACAGGAGAAAGAAAGATTCTTGCCTGCCTTGACTTGACTTGGCTTGCACACGAAATTTCATTTCTCCGTGAGTTAAACTTGTATGTAGTACTACACAGCATTTTTTTCCCGCAAATTCCGGGCTAACGCATGGTGATAGTCATTGGATTCTTGCCTGGCACTTAGATTATTCCCACCAGATCACGCAATCCAAGCCTTATTTCATGGAACATGGCACCATGCTCAAGGTCAAGAACTGTTATATTATGTTAGAGCTCACATGTTCACGAAGCACTATGAAGCTTCGTTGACATAGGGATTCGTATTCTGATCAGCAAAATAGCAGCATTGTCTTACTCCTAATCCTGAACACTAAAAAAAAAGTACTGCTAGCTGGGCCAAGTCACAATGTTGGAACTTGGAAGTAGTAAATTATAGTAGCAGTACAAGTTTTGTCTGATCATTGTGTCGGATCCAAGTTAATACTAGTACTAGTGCTCCGTATGTGCTAATCCGTTGGATGGTTGGTCGTACATAGCTGGTATCTCTCCTCTGAGCCGATCCCGTTCCTAATCTTGCCAGTTATTCTGGTAGGCTATTGCTGTCACAGCTGTTCATTTTCACCTCAAGTGCAAATGTGCAAACTCCAACATATATCACTTCCTTTCTTACCATAATCTTAGCTTAGGAAGGAAAACATGTCAAAAATAAAAAAAGCTTAGGAAGGAAATATATCAGTTTCAAGTTGCTGCTTAATTGGACTTGGCTCGTGGAGTTTGTTCATCTGTATCTTTAATTCTTTATCTTTGATGCAGGCGTGGGGTCCCTGAGAAAACAAGGAGGTGAAGCTGGGATGCATCCCAATTCTTTGGTGAGTGGTGTACTTTTATCTTTAAACCTTATAGAATGGTGTAGCTAAAAAAAATTAAGCCTACAAAAATCATAGCAATTAGCTTAACTTTGGCAATCTTTTGCCATAGCCTAGAGCATATGCAGAATTATTTAGTAGCTTGTTTTGTAGCAACTAGTTTAAGCATGGCAAAAGGTCTATTTTGAAGTTTTTTTGCACGACATCTTTATGGAGAACCAGTTTCTTGTAATGTGTAGGTTTTAATCAAATACTTCACGGTTCAATTCTCTGTTGTCTATTAAAGCTACATCTTACTTCGTTACTTTGTAGTTCAATGTGCTATATCATTTTAAGAACAAACTAACAATTTCAGATGTACTGCTCTATTGTTTTCTCAGTTTGATGGGAACAGGCTTTGTACACCCAAAAGAGCTACGCGGATGAAACTTGTAATAGATGATGAAGTATCTAGAGATGTTACTGCTAGGCATACATCACCTGGTATTGTAGGAAGGCTTATGGGCCTTGACATAATGCCTTCACTTGGATTGAACCAAGATACATGTAATGGAAACCGTTTACAGGGCATTTCGCCAGGGAATTGCGGTGATAAATCAGGGAATTGCAGTGAAAAATATGCTTTGTCTGGAGATGTTCCACGTAAGACAAGCACTGATGAGATTCTGGAATTCAAAGATGTTTTTGAAGTAATGGAGACCACAGGACTGAAGAACCGAAACAGTAATACTTGTTCTGGACATGACAAGGTTAACAATGCTGACCTTAATTTTGTAAGGCAGAAATTTATGGAAGCAAAACGTCTTTCTACTGATGAGTCCTTTCAGAGATCGGAAGAGTTCAATAATGCGCTAGAGGCATTGGTATCAAATAAAGATGTTCTCATGGAAATTCTTCAAGAATCCAACAATGTTGCCACGAGTGATCTGTCTGGACTCGGCTGTTCTCCATCCTCTGGCTTAAACCGCATCACACTATTAAAACCATCCAGAAGGAATAAGTTCATTGAAGCAGATGTTGTCTATACACCAAAAGATGACACTGAAAGGTGTTTCCACACAGCAAAAGAAGCAAAGCATTCTCCAAGGAAGCAGCCTCATATTAAGCCTACTCCGGAAGAAGAAACTGGTTCGTTCAGACAAAAGTTGTCCAGGTCAAGCTACAGGGATTGCATCGATAAACGCATTTCTCCCACCAGGATTGTTGTTCTGAAACCATATCTCGATAAAACTCAGAACATGGAAGGAGCATTTCCACTTACTGAAGACATGTTTTGCTCTAGTTCCAGAAGGACTGAAGCATGCCTAGATGATGGTATTGAAACGCAACCTGCAGAAGAATCCATGCCTCCGATCTCCACAGGATATTCTGATGCACCACGCCATAGGACAAAGGGGTCAAGAGAGATTGCTCGAGAGGTTTCAATGCAAATGAGGAAAGCTGTCAGGGGAGATGTAAGCGGAAAGCAGAAACTCAGTCCAGATATTGGGACGTCTAACCAGGATGACCAGATTTCTTTATTGGCATCCCTGGCTAAACTAAAGAGTTCAGCGGCATTGCAAAGATCTTCTGTTCTATGTGATGCTTCGGATGCTCCTTGTGTAGGGACTTCGCCAACACATTCAACTAAGAGATCAATTAGGAAGGAAGCAAGGAGACGCCTATCTGACAGATGGAAGGTGGCTCACCAGCATCAACATCCATCGCAAGATGCTAATACGTTCAGTACACTTGGGGACATGCTTGCTCTCTCTGATAAAGAGGTGTCAAATTTTACTTCAGGGGCAGCCCCTTGCCGGCAATGGCCAGAGAGAGAGTTACATAGGGATGCTATACCAGGATCATGTGGTTATCCTTTTGGTATCAGTAGCAATGATGGTTGGAAAGATGAGAACATATGTAACTTGAAAAGGTTGGAGTCTACTACTAGATCCATCAACCGAGGGAGTCTGAAATTGCGCAGCAGAAAAGCAAGTTTTATGCATGGTGAATGCTCTATGGTCGAAAACATCGTCAGATCGGTGCCTTATAAGTCTGAAGATTTGCATCAGGACAGGCAAAGGAGATCAATGATCAGAAGTGCAGCATATCGCTGTGATGGAAGTGATATATCATCTCTGGATGAAGCGGAAGGTACGGTGGTTGAACGCGAGATACATGTGAATTTTGAAGAACCAACTTGCATTAGTGCAGTGCCAGAGCTATCTGAAACTGGAGGAAGACTTGTACATGCTGGAAATTCTTACCAGAGTTTAGGTTCTGAACGATATTTTGGTGCAGTTCCAAAAAGGCAAGGCAAGGCTCAGTCTTCTACACACAACAAGATTATTAACCAAGAGCAGGCATCCATACTAGACGACAATCTTAGTTTTAGAGAATCTGCATCTCAGGTATGTTGATTTGATGCTAGTCAAATTTCTGCTAAGCACGGTTAAAGCATAAGTTGCTTATACTATATGAACATATGATTTCGCACCCCTCTGCTCGGTAGACTGAAGTTTTTGGTTGGTGTACGGATTACTGATCTATTAATATTCTTTATCCTTTCGAATGATCTATTAACTGGCCGTTCTTCTGCACTCAGACTGAGGGGGATGAGCACAACCGATGCGAAGATAATCAAGCTCCATCGGATCATCTGACAGAATTGGTATCTGTTGTGAGCTCCAACGAAGACGATCAACCAAGTCCAGTGTCTGTGCTCGAATCTTCCTTGGACGCAGAAGACTGCTGTTCAGGAGGTTTTGAAAAAATAAGTGCAGATCTTCAAGGCAAGTGAACAACTTGTAAATTGCCAATTCATTTTCCTGCTTCTGTTCAGATTACTGACTCGATTCATTTTGGCTGCTACAGGGCTCAGGATGCAACTTCGACTGCTCAAGATGGAGGCAGCAGACAATGCAGATGAGACTGATCTTGCTTTATTTAGTGACGATGAAACTGCTGCGAGTTGCGAACTAGTTGATGAAAGTTTGCCGACATCCTGTACTTTCTGGGATGAAGCCGAAAGGGATTTTTCTTATGTGGTTGACATGCTCACCTGTCTAGGTATTCAGAGTGCTGAGCAGGATCTTCTACTTGGTGCATCCTGTTTATTGAGATCTCCAGCGTGCAGTGATGTGTATGATAATCTCGAAAAGAAGTACAGAAAGCTCATTCTGTGGCCGCAGCCTGAGAGGAGGCTCCTTTTTGATCTGACAAGTGATATCCTCGTGGACATCATAACTTGTTTGACGCAGTGCAGTGGTGAGGGGCTGATGAAAAAGTGTCAGCTGAGCATGAAATGGGACAAGGAGAGGCTTGTGGAGGAGGTCTGGGAAAGGGTGTGCCGACAACGGCGAGAAACAGAATGCTTCCAAGAGGAAAAACTGATGGGTGTAGCATGGCTGGAGTGTGAGGATGTCACTGAGCAGATCGCGGCGGACGTCGGGACCATGCTATGTGAGGATATCCTTGAAGATGCTATAGCTGACTTTGATCTATTGAAGCTTTTTGGTTAGGAAGGAGGTCCGCTTCGCACACCGGGAATATCAAGAACTTACTAGTTATGTACAACAGTACAAGTAGTGCTAGTATTCTCTGTCTGTTTCTTACTATAAGAAAGGAAAATCTGCAGCTTATTTGTGCCTGCCCAGGCAGTGGCTGCTGCAAGTGTAATGCTCCATTTCCATCCATAGTGACAATATAAACAATGGTAAAGAATGTAAATTATTCATATGTGCAGTAGCCTTTTTCTTCTGATTAAGTGCATCTCAAGTATCTGTTAGTAATAGTCTTTTGATAAGATGTGGATGTCATAAGGAGTTTTGTTTGTTTGTTTGTTGTAAGTAACGGTGGTATATTTGCCCCATTGGGCTTTTTATAATACCTAGTGTTATAGGTGAAAGTTCCTTTTGGTACATACAGTGACCGCATAGCGCAGTGGATTAGCGCGTCTGACTTCGGATCAGAAGGTCGTGGGTTCGACTCCCACTGTGGTCGCAAGGTTTTTTTGTCCATTTGGTTATTTTTTATTTGATCTTTAGGCCCATCATTCAGGAATCACCACTCGCCTCCTCTATCCAGTGTAAATTCTTTCTTATACAGGAAAGATCGATAATAGCACACGCCAGGAGTTTATTACAATGCTAAGAGCGAGTAGAAACTGAAACAATTGTTACAGCATTTGAACCTGAATCTAGTAGTAGCAACAACCTTTTTCAGTCTGGGGGCCTGGCCACAGGTTTCCACCCAGCGCAGAGCCACCGGCTCCATCGTGGACAAGTTGGTTTGCAAGGCTTGAAGTTAAATTCTTTGCTTGGCTCGTCACATAAAATAGAATTTGGATGGCAAATTATTTGGCCAAAAGGGGTGGCAAAACGATAGACCTTGCCCTCTTTGCAAGCAAGTCACCGAGACAGTTACCATCTATTTATCTCACGTAGGTACACTAAACGCATTAGGGATTTAGTAAAAGAATGGATCGGTACCTCCAAGATGGACCAATCTTAATGGGAGGCCTATTCCGAACCACAAAGCTATGGCGACGATAACCCTTCTCACCATACGGGAGATTTGGAATAAGCGCAACGATAGAGTCTTTCACAACAAGCAGAAGCCACCTATCGTAATCGTATATAGTATCAAGTGTGAAGCCCGTATTTGGGTGACTACGGGAGCTAAACATTTGGGTGATTTCATGCCACGAGAGTAATCGCATGTATAATTCGGACTTTTATTTTTCTGTAAAACTTCTCCTTAATTAATAGTTTGGGGCATTCAAGAATAACCTCCTTGAGATCCGGCGACGCAACCTCCATGGTCCACTGGTCGTAGGAATCCTCTGGCCTATAGAGGCTCTCGACGGCCGGGCCACCGTTTCTTCCCTGTCAGCAGCCTGCACCAACAAAACCCGCTTCTCAGCTCCGCAATATTCGTGCACAATGTGTAAGAAGATAAAGATGCAAGCACCTTCTCGAGCAAGTATTTGAAAACCGTCTTCATCTAGGCTCCTTCGCGTATGTTACGCTAGGATACAATCAACGAGTAGGGAGGGTATTATTGTACTTTACTTCATCAAGTGTTGTCGATCGGATGTAACCATTATTCGATTTGACGAACATATTGATGGGTGAGTTCACCTGTTATGAACTTATGATGTGTGGATGTTGTTATGAACTACTGTAATTTCTTGTTTATGCCACTTGTGCTATGTGTGTGCTATGTATAAGAGATATAAATTATCCACTTGTGCTATTTGTTAGAGACAAAATTGTTATCCATGTTGTAATTGTTTTTGGTACATGAAAACTATTTTGTGTCATGTGTGTTGTTGTTGTGACTTTGTTCGGGTTATTTTAATGCTATTATGTGTAAAAAATAATATATAAATATCTAATTTACACATACTATTTTTCATACATGTGTACAAGTTTATATTGTCCAAACTAAAACAAACATCCGATTCCACGGTTTGCACATCCAAACAGAAATTGGAGTTGGGTGTCACCGTTTGATTCAAACAACAAATACCATGCACACCCAAACAACATAATTAGAATTGGAGGTCATCTCCTTTCCATCTTGGTTTTGATATTTCCTTTCCTATTCAATCCAAGCCCAAAACCTACATCCAAACACATCATTGTAATAATTGAAAACAGTGAAGTAGGGGTATTGGAGCAACATGCTTAGAGAGAAAGTACTAGTTAGTAGGCTGTCTACATCAGCCTTATAATGGAGGTTTTTTGAATTGGTTCAATCGTCTCTTTGGAGCACGACTTAGTCCTATGCACGGAGAGTGTTGTCAAAAGATGCGCAACCAATGAGACTTGTGCCGTGGTGAACTTCACAAGTGTCGATTCTAGGTACTCTCCTCATCTACATTGGTCTGAACCATCATGAACTACACATATCCAAAACTAGATCTTCTTGTTGAGAACTTGGATTCTCTAGCCCTCTCCCATTAAATTGTATTCAGCGTGAGTGAATGGTTACATCCCCCATGAATAATATTTATATTCTAAGGGGCTTGAAAAATAACCAAGTGATGGGAATTAATTTGAAATATATGGGGTAAATTTCTTATTGCTTGTTTATAGTACATTAGAGAATAATGATGTATAAAGTTGATTGGTGCATAATCTTGATCACCGTATGTTTTGGTAACCAAACTTCAGAAGTCATTTTTTTATCATCCTATGTACGGATGAGTATGGACTAAGCTTGACTATGTTGACACATAAAAAACTTAGCTATGCATTTTGAAGTTTGGTATCATATTATAATGTTTCCATTGTTATTTACCAATTTTTGTTCGCTATACGCACTAAATCAAGTTTGTTTTTCTAAGAAATTCCCTTTTGCCTGTTTATTTATTTCAGGTATTTTCTCTAACCACTGTAAAATTTATCTTATACAGGATAACATGTACATGTTATAATCACTCGAGACCAATCATATCACAAGCTAAGAGTTTATCACAACGCTAACACTGCAAGTGGAAGCTTAAACAACTAGTACGTGACAGCAAGAAACGTAGAGGGTCTTGGTTTGCAGCATCTGGACCTCAACCTGAATTCCACGAGTTAACGCGTTAGCAGTCTGGGGGCCTGGCCACAGGTTGCCACCCAGCGCACAGCTGAATAACCTCCTTGAGGGCCGGCGACGCCGCCTCCATGGTCCACTTGTCGTAGTAATCCTCCGGCCTGAAGACGGCTTCGACGCCTGGACCGTCGACCAGGCATGACTGTGCCCCGTGCAGAAACGCGTCGCCTTCCGACCTGACCCACCCTGCCGCTGATTCTTCCCTGTCAGCAGCCTGTATCCGCATTCAGCAATGCAGTCAGCTACCAGTTATTAGTCGCTGTAACCAGACAGTAGATGCAATTGCAAGATCTCATAGTGTCTGAAGATGGAAGTATTACCTTCTCTGGCATGTATCTGAAAACCCTCTCCTTGTGTCCTCGCTCGTATATGTTACACTGAGACACAATCTGCAAAGTGGAGTGGCATTGTCATCGATGATTGTTTTATATGTGCTGTGAACTGCAGGATGTGTTAAGAACCTGACGGCAGCACGTATTACCTGCGCTTCGACGCCAGCTGCAACGGCGTATATGCCCCAGTTCCTGGTGTAATTGTTGTACAGGTGCACTTTGCCAAACCGCAGACGCGGGTGCCTCTGCGTCGTGCCGTCGAAGAAGCAGTGGTGGATGGTGACCCTGATGCATCTGTCGTCGACGTGCTTGGGGTCTGCGCCGATCAGCATCGTCTTGTCATGCCTTGCAAAGTGGCATCTGCACAATGCAATCACATAGAGACAGACACGACTACTACCTGTTAACATAGCAGCAGCTTCCATTTGACGAGTTCAGTGAGGAACGCTCTGAAGTTATTTTCAGAGAAATTAAGCATGTGAGCAGGGACAGTAGACCTGGAGACTGTGATGTCGGTGCTCTGGCGGGTGATGTCGATGAGGCCGTCGTCGTAGTCTGCGAGTGAGCAGCGGTCGATCCAGATGTTGGTGGAGCCGGGCTTGATCTGGATGCCGTCGACGTCGTGGCCGCGGCCGGCCTCGAACTCGAGGTTGCAGACGATGACGTGGTGGCAGTCCTTGAGCTGGAGGCCCTTGCCGGTGAGCTTCACCCGCTGCCCGCGGCCGTCGATGGTCTTGTGGGAGGAGACCCGGAGGTAGTGGTCGAGGTGGATGGTGCCGGAGACGGCGAAGACGATCCAGAGCGGCTCCTTGGCGCGGCACGCCTCCCGGAGCGTCCCGTACCCGTCGTCTGCAGATTAGGGAAGGATCAACTTAAATTCGGCCCCAATTTGTAATGGAATTCGAGAGCAGTAGTAGTTGAGAGGGTGACCTTGGAGGGACGTGACGTAGTAGAGGGCGCCGTGGAGGCCGCCGATGGCGTGGCGGCCGAAGCCCTCGGCGCCGGCGGCGAGCGCGCGGAGGGTGCGGTCGGCGTCGGCGTAGGGAAGCCGCGGCTGCGAGGGGTGGGGGATCTCTGCCTCCGTCTCCATGTGGGAGCAGGGGAGGTAGGGTGAGGAGGCGGCGGGAGGAGGGCGGGGGGCGGAGGAGATCCAGCAGCAGCAGAGGCGCGAGAAACAGGACGCACCCATGGGGATTGGGGACGAAAAAGAAGTAGTAGTACAGTATGAAATTAGGCCGAGTTGCCGCGTAGATCGGACTGGACTGGGTGGAAGTGGAATCCCTCCAAATTTGGGGACGAATCCAAACGCTCACTCGCTCAGTGCACGATGACTCGACACATAGCCTTGCCTCTCCCCTCTTTTAAAGGGCCTTGGGGTAACAGAATTGAGAAACACAGTATTTGATAGGATTGCAATAGAGAACAAATGTCTTTGATAAAAAAAAAGGAAAGTATACATGAAAAGTACTTCCTCCGTTTTAAAATATAAAATATTTTTGCTTTGTAAAGCAAATGTATCTAGACTATTTTTAGTACTCCCTCCGACCCATATTACTTGACTTGGATTTGTCTAGATTTGAATGTATCATTTAGATTTATAATGAATCTAGAGATTAAAAAAAATTAGGTACATTTTTTTTTCACAAATCTAAAATCTTATATTTTAAAACGGAGGGAGTACTCTTAAAATGGAGTATAAAAAAGAGGATGGAGTAAACGTTGAAATTCAAACGGGACTGTCACGTAGAAATGCAATCCATAAAAATTCTGAAGATGCCATTCCTTTCGTCAAAGAGTAATCTTACGGATTAGAATCCTTCCAAAATTATAGTACTCCCTCCGAACCATATCAATTGACTTAAATTTGTTTAGATTTGGATGAATCTAAATACTATTTAATATATAGATTCATCTAAATTTTAAAAAATCCAAATCAAGTAATATGGGTCGGAGGAAGAAATATAAAAATTCTTCGATGCAAAGAGTCACTAGGAGGGAATGCATCTTCCATTGCCTTGTCTCCTTTTTCTTTTTCCGAAACGAATCGTTCTTCGCTTTCGCATGTGCATTCCATAAAGTGTAGAACGTGTATATAAGCTACTATCTCTGTTTCAAATTATAAAACGCTTTATAAGACTAAAATGGTTTCTAAAATATATCTAGTAATAATTTGAAACGGAGATAGTATTCGGTATTGACATGTTACACGGACCACTGCACCGTCCGATGTAGCATTCACACCGGCCAACAGGTACAGGCTTGGCCATCCACTGTGTCGTTACATCTAACCGTTTTCTCAAGCACACCCACAACCATTTAAAGTTTGATGCTCTTATTAGCGTCACAGATAAAATGATGATTGATGTCAGGATCCAACAATTAATACACCAGTCCGGGAGAGGATAGATCAAAGCCTTGCTAGTTTTGCTGAACGATGTTCCAAGGTTTTTGAACGGGGTCAGGGAAAATCTTGCTCAACCAGATTGATCGTACTCAAAATAGGACGCGTTAGGCCGTGTGCGGTACCGCGGTGCCACATTCAGCAAAAGTGTTGCATGTTGTCAGGGGTGGAGGAAGAAAAGAGTTTGGCACCGGCTCGGCAGCGTGGTTAAGTTGGCATAGCTTCTTGTAAAGGCCCATATGCATAAAAAAATACTCTTTCGGCTCAGAAATAGAAATAACTGACTAATTTTGTCTAGATATAAATGTATCTAAACATATTTACTAATACAAAACATTTTGACTAGTACAAAACATTTTGTCTAGATATTTATTTCTGAATGGAGAAAGTATTTTAATTACGTGCATAAGTGATAACTGTTGGAGATATGCCCTAGAGGCAATAATAAATGTAGTTATTATTATATCTTTGTGTTTATGATAAATGTTTACATTCATGCTATAACAGTATTAACCAGGAAATATTAATACTTGTGTGATTTGTAAACTAAATTAGAGTCCCTAGTAAAACCTCTTCATAATACTAGCTAGTTGGTTAATAGATGATTGTGGTTTCCCTATCATGAACATTGAGATGTTATTAACAACAAGATCATATCATTAGAAGAATGGTATGATGGACATACTCCTATAGATAAGCGTAGCATAAAGATCAAGTCATTTTAATAGTTCAATTGCTATATGCTTTCTGATACATAGTAACCTGATTCCTTCGACCATGAGATCATGCTTACCACCATCACCGGAAGGATGCTTTGATGACATCAAACACCACACCGTAACTGGGTGGCTATAAAGGTGGCATTGAGTGTTCGGAAAGTATGGGTTGGGACACATGGATCAAGAGTGGGATTTGTCCATCCATATGACGGATAGATATACTCTGGACCCTCTCGGTGGAATGTCATCCAATTAGCTTGCAAGCATGTGACTGGCTCACAAGGGATGACATACCACGAGAACGAGAAAAGAGTAGTTATCGGTAACGAGGTTGAACTAGGTATGCAGAGATACCGACGATCAAAACCTCGGATAAGTAAACTATCGTGAGACAAAGGGAAATTGGTATCGTATGTAAGTGGTTCATTCGATCGCAAAAGTAATCGTAGAAATATGTGGGAGCCATATGAATTTCCAGATTCCTCTATTGGTTATTGTTCGAAGAAGTGTCTCGATCATGTCCGCATAATTCACGAACCGTAGGGAGACACACTTAAGGATTTGATGTTGTTGAGTAGTTATGGAATGATGAGTAAGAGACCGAATGTTGTTCGGAGTCTCAGATGGGATCCGGGATATCACGAGGAGATCCGGAATGGTCCGGAGAATAAGATTCATATAAGGAAAGTCCTGTTTCGGAGTTGGGGAATGATTCCGGTGTTTTCATCGGGAATGTTCTAGAAGGGTCCGGAAGGTCCGGCACTTCGGAGGGGAAGGGTACATGAATGTGTCATAACAATATGGGATGATTGCATCATGTACTAGGTATCATGGCTGAGCAAAATAAAGGGATAAATCAAATCCTAGTTTGAAAAGTTAAACGCCAATTTGAAAAGTCAAACGACAGTTTTGCTTGGTGGAGGGAGAGTAGGAAACCTACTTGGGGAGGAGTTCCTCTCCCTCCACCCGCCGGCCAAGGAGGCCAACTTGGGGGAGGACTCCCTCCCCTTGGCCGGCGCCCTCCCACCTATAAAAGAAGGGGCAGGGGGTGCCCCCTCTAGCCTACACCTCTCTCATCCAAAACCCTAACCCTAGCCGCCAGCCTCCTGCAGCCGCCGCCGCCCTAGGGTTTGCCCTAGCCGCCGACTTGGGGCTCTTCCCAAGCCCTATCCACCGGCCTAGCCCTCTCTCCTTGGTGCTTCTAAACCCTAGATCACCAAGGCCTCTCTCATAGTCCACCATACTCGCTCCGGCTTAAGGCGAAGCCCTGCGAGATCTCCCCTCTACTTTTGGTACCACGCCGTCGTGCTGCCGGAATCACGAGGAGAGTGCTACAACCTCTGCTGCCTGCTGGAACAAGGGCGAGGAAGGTCTTCATCGAGTACCGAACGTGTGACCGACTGCGGAAGCGCTGCCGGAACGCAGCGCCGGAAGGATCGTCTACACGATCTTGAGATCAGCAAGAGTACGACTACATCACCCACGAGAATCCGCTCTCGTTAACCGCTTTGGAATCTTCGAGGGTGAGTTCCTGTATCGACTCGTTGCTACAATCTAGTAGATAGATCTTGGCTTGTTTGTTTGCATGCGGTAGAATTTTTTTTATTTTCCATGCTATGAACCCCTACAGTGGTATCAGAGCCGTGTCTATATGTAGATTTGTTGCATGAGTAGAACACAATGGTCATTGTGGGCGGTGGTGCTTTTATTATCAATTGCTTATTGTGTACTTTGCATCTTGCGGTATGATGGGATGAAGCGGCCCGGGCTAACCTTACATGACATCGTTCATGAGACTTGCTCCACGCTGAACATGCAACTTGTATTGCATAAGTGGCTTTGCGGGTGTCTGTCTCTTCCATTATAGATAGATCCAATTTACAACGGGCACTTGATAGTTCAAGCATCAACGTTGTGGTTCTTGTTCGTAAGTTAGAGCGACACTTACTGAAAGCCCCAAACCACGTAAACTATGCAAAGAAAATTAGAGGCGTCTAACTTTGTTTTGCAGGGCTGTGCTGTGATGTGATATGGCCATGATTGTGATTATATTTGATGTATGCAATGTTCCTTATTATAAGTTGGCAACCGGCAGGAGCCATATGGTTGTCTTTAAATTCTGTTAAGACCCGCGTGTCTATTCAAAGTAGTTGTAATAGTTGAAGCTGGTGGACGACAACCATGGAACAGCGTCATTGACCTTGATGCAATGCCGGTGATGATGGAGATCATGTTCATGCTTGAAGATGGAGATCGGAAGCACAAAGAAGAAAGGTCATATCATATCACATATTATGAATTGCATGTGATGTTAATCCTTTATGCATCTTGTATTGCTTAGTTAACGACGGTAGCATTATAAGATGATCCCTCAAGCACACAAATTTCAAGTTTTAAAGTGTTCATCCTTAGTTAGCACCGTTGCTAAAGCTTGTTGTTTCGAAGCACCACGTGATGATCGGGTGTGTTAGATTCTGCAAGTGTATACAACGTGAGCAAGCTAGATTTGCTCATGCGGAAGCTAAGGTTTGATCTTGACGAGCCTAGCATGTACAGACATGGTCTCGGAACACGGATCACCGAAAAGTAAAGCATGAGTCATATAGTAGATATGATGAACATGTTGATTGTTCACCATTGAAGCTACATCAAATCTCGTGATGATCGGTTTTGATGTGGTGGATTTGGTTCATGTGATCACTAAAACAATGTGAGGGATATTGTTTTGAGTGGGAGTTCACCTAGATTAATTTAACTATTAATTAGAACTCAATTTGTCATAAACTTAGTCTAAACTATTGCAAATATGTTATAGATCAATGGCGGCCCCTACCATCAATTTTAATGCGTTCCTAGAGAAAGAAAAGTTGAAAAACAATGGAAGCAACTTCGCGGATTGGTTCCGCAATTTGAGGATTGTCCTCAATGCTGGTAATTTGACCTATGTGCTGGATGCACCACTGGGTGACCCGTTTGCAGCTGATGCTACCGATGAGGTAAAGAATGTTTTCCTCGCTCGGAAGAATCAATACTCCATAGTTCAGTGTGCTATCTTGTATGGTTTGGAATTGGAGCTTCAGAAAAGGTTTGAGAACCATGACCCACATGATATTGTTCGTGAACTCAAAATGATATTTGAGGCTCACGCGGCAGTTGAGAGTTATGAGGCTTCTGAAAAGTTCTTTAACTGCAAGATGGAAGAGGGCAGCTCCGTCAGTGAGCATGTGCTTAAGATGTCTGGGCACGCAAACAAACTCCAAAGTTTGGGTATAGTGATTCCTAATTCTTTGGGGATTCATCGTGTCCTCCAATCACTACCACCAAGTTACAAGAACTTTGTGATGAATTACAATATGCAAAACATGGACAAGACGTTGCCAGAACTCTTCTCCATGTTGAAATCTGCAGAAGTGGAGATCAAGAAAGAGCACCAGGTGTTGTTGGTCAATAAGACCACCAAATTCAAGAAAGGCAAGTCTAAGCAAAAGGGAAACTTCAAGAAGGGCGGTAAGAAAGTTGCCGCACCGGTGAAGAAGACCAGGGCTGGACCTAAGCCTGATACTGACTGCTTTTACTGCAAGGGAGAAGGTCACTGGAAGCGGAATTGCCCAAAGTACTTGGCGGATTTGAAGAACAGCAACATCAAGAAGAAAGGTATATCGGATATACATGTTATTGATGTGTATCTCACTAGTACTCGTAGTAGTGCCTGGGTATTTGATACTGGTTCGGTTGCTCATATTTGTAACTCGAAACAAGTACTGCAGAATAAACGGAAGCTAGCGAAGAACGAGGTGATGATGCGTGTTGGAAATGGATCAAAGGTTGATGTGATCGCGGTCGGCACGCTACCTCTTCATCTACCATCGGGATTAGTTTTATACTTAAATAATTGTTATTTGGTGCCTGCGTTGAGCATGAACATTATATCGGGATCTTGTTTATTGCGAGACGGTTACTTGTTTAAGTCCGAGAATAATGGTTGTTCGATTTATATGAGTAATATGTTTTATGCACATGCACCTTTGATAGATGGTCTATTTTTATTGAATCTCGATTGTAGTAATACACACATAAATAACATTGAGGCTAAACGTTTGAAATTGAGCGATAACTCGACCTATATGTGGCACTGTCGTCTTGGTCACATTGGAGTGAAGCGCATGAAGAAACTCCATTCCGATGGACTTCTTGAATTACTTGATTTCGAATCACTTGAAAGATGCGAAGCATGTCTGATGGGTAAAATGACTAAGACTCCATTTTCTGGTATGATGGAGCGAGCTACAGACTTATTGGAAATCATACATACCGATGTGTGTGGACCAATGAGTGTAGCATCGCGCGGTGGTTATCGTTATGTTCTTACCTTCACGGATGACTTGAGTAGATATGGGTATATCTATTTCATGAAACATAAGTCCGAAACTTTCAAGAAGTTTAAGGAATTTCAAAGTGAGGTAGAGAATCAACGTAACAAGAAGATTAAATTTCTTCGTTCTGATCGTGGAGATGAATATCTAAGTTACGAGTTTGGCGAGCATTTGAAGAAATGCAGAATACTTTCACAATTGACACCGTCGGGAACACCACAGCGTAATGGTGTGTCCGAACATCGTAATCGAACTCTCTTAGATATGGTTCGTTCTATGATGTCACTTACAGATTTACCGCTATCGTTTTGGGGTTATGCATTAGAAACAGCCGCATTCACTTTAAATAGGGCACCATCTAAATCCGTTGAAATGACACCGTATGAAATATGGTTTGGGAAGAAACCTAAATTGTCGTTCCTTAAAGTTTGGGGTTGCGAAGCCTATGTAAAGAAGTTACAGCCGGACAAGCTTGAACCCAAAGCGGAAAAATGTGTCTTCATAGGATACCCGAAGGAAATTATTGGGTATACCTTCTATCATAGATCCGAGGGCAAAATCTTCGTTGCCAAGAATGGATCCTTTCTAGAGAAAGAATTTCTCTTGAAAGAAGTGACTGGGAGAAAAGTAGAACTCGACGAGGTTGTTGAACCTTCTCTCGAACTTGCGAGTAGCACAGCACCGGAAGAAGTTCCTGTGGCGCCTACACCAATAAGAGAGGAAGCTAATGATGATGATCATGAAACTTTGTTTGAAGTTGCTACAGAGCCTCGCAGGTCAACGCGAAATCGTACCACTCCTGATTGGTATGATCCCGTTATGAGCGTCATGTTGGTGGACAACACCGATGACCCTGAGACATATGAGGAAGCGATGATGAGCCCAGATTCCAATAAATGGCAAGAAGCCATGAAATCCGAGATTGGATCCATGTACGAAAACCAAGTATGGACTTTGGTGGACTTACCGGATGGCCGAAAGGCTGTCGAGAACAAATGGATTTTCAAGAAGAAAACAGATGTTGATGGAAATGTTACTGTCTATAAATCTTGACTTGTCGCAAAAGGGTTTCGACAAATTCAAGGAGTTGACTACGATGAGACTTTCTCACCAGTAGCGAAGCTAAAGTCTGTGAGGATTATGTTAGCAATCGCTGCATATTACGATTATAAAATATGGCAGATGGATGTCAAAACAGCGTTCCTCAATGGAGACATTGATGAAGAGTTGTATATGATGCAACCCAAAGGTTTTGTCGATCCTAAAGATGCTAACAAGGTATGCAAACTTCAAAGGTCCATATATGGATTGAAGCAAGCATCCCGAAGTTGGAATCAACGTTTTGATAAAGTAATCAAAAGTTTTGGTTTTATACAAACTTATGGAGAAGCTTGTATTTACAAGAAAGTGAGTGGGAGCTCTGTAGCATTCTTAATACTATATGTAGATGACGTATTGTTGATTGGGAATGATATAGACCTTCTTAATAGTGTCAAGGAATATTTGAATAATAGTTTTTCAATGAAAGATTTTGGCGAAGCAGCTTACATATTAGGCATAAAGATTTATAGAGATAGATCGAGACGCCTAATATCATTGTCACAAAGTACATATTTGGACAAAGTTCTAAAGAGGTTTGGAATGGAAGATAGCAAGAAAGGATTCTTGCCCATGTTGCCCAATACGACCTTGAGTAAAACTCAAAGTCCAGCAACGACAGAAGATAGAGAAAGGATGAGTAAGACTCCCTATGCCTCAACCATAGGATCTCTAATGTATGCCATGCTATACTAGACCCGACATTGCATATGCTGTTAGTTTAGCTAGTAGATATCAAAGTGATCCAGGAGTGGATCATTGGACAGCGGTCAAAAACATCCTTAAGTACTTGAGAAGAACTAAGGATATGGTTCTTTCTTATGGAGGTGATGAACAACTCGTTGTTAATGGTTACACCGATGCTAGTTGGAACACCGATCCAGACGATTCTAAATCTCAATCTGGATACGTATTTACTTTGAATGGTGCAACAGTTAGCTGGAGGAGTGCAAAGCAAAGCATTGTGGCGAGATCTTCAACTGAATCGGAATACATAGCTGCTTCGGAGACTTCACAAGAAGCGATATGGATGAAGGAGTTCATTATAGAGCTCGGTGTGGTTCCAAGTGCGCTGGACCCAATGTCTATCTACTGTGATAACATGGGTGCCATAGCCAATGCGCAAGAACCAAGGTCACAAAAGAAGCTGAAGCACATCAAGCTACGTTTTCACGCTATTCGAGAACATGTCCAAGATGGTGACATAAAGATTTGCAAAGTACACACATATCTGAATGTGGCGGATCCGTTGACTAAACCTCTCCCGAGGGTAAAACATGACCAACACCAAACTGCCATGTGTGTTCGGTATGTTACCATGTAATCTAGATTAATTGACTCTAGTGCAAGTGGGAGACTATTGGAGATATGCCCTAGAGGCAGTAATAAATGTAGTTATTATTATATCTTTGTGTTTATGATAAATATTTACATTCATGCTATAACAGTATTAACCAGAAAACATTAATACTTGTGTGATTTGTAAACTAAATTAGAGTCCCTAGTAAAGCCTCTTCATAATACTAGCTTGTTGGTTAATATATGATTATGGTTTCCCTATCATGAACATTGATATGTTATTAACAACAAGATCATATCATTAGGAGAATGGTATGATGGACATACTCCTATAGATAAGCGTAGCATAAAAATCAAGTCATTTTAATAGTTCAATTGTTATATGCTTTCTGATACATAGTAACCTAATTCCTTCGACCATGAGATCATGCTTATCACCATCACCGGAAGGATGCTTTGATGACATCAAACACCACACCGTAACTGGGTGGCTATAAAGGTGACATTGAGTGTTCGGAAAGTATGGGTTGAGACACATGAATCAAGAGTGGGATTTGTCCATCCATATGACGGATAGATATACTCTGGGCCCTCTCGATGGAATGTCATCCAATTAGCATGCAAGCATATGACTGGCTCACAAGGGATCACATACCACGAGAACGAGAAAAGAGTACTTATCGGTAACGAGGTTGAACTAGGTATGCAGAGATACCGACGATCAAAACCTCGGATAAGTAAACTATCATGAGACAAAGGGAAATTGGTATTGTATGTAAGTGGTTCATTCGATCGCAAAAGTAATCGTAGAAATACGTGGGAGCCATATGAATTTCCAGATTTCTCTATTGGTTATTGTTCGGAGAAGTGTCTCGATCATGTCCGCATAATTCACGAACCGTAGGGAGACACACTTAAGGATTCGATGTTGTTGAGTAGTTATGGAATGATGAGTAAGAGACCGAATGTTGTTCGGAGTCTCGAATGGGATCCGAGATATCACGAGGAGATCCGGAATGGTCCGGAGAATAAGATTCATATAAGGAAAGTCCTGTTTCAGAGTTGGGGAATGATTCCGGTGTTTTCATCGGGAATGTTCTAGAAGGGTCCGGAAGGTCCGGCACTCCGGAGGGGAAGGGTACATGAATGTGTCATAACAATATGGGATGATTTCATCATGTACTAGGTATCATGGCTGAGCAAAATAAAGGGATAAATCAAATCCTAGTTTGAAAATTCAAACGCCAATTTGAAGAGTCAAACGACAGTTTTGCTTGGTGGAGGGAGAGTAGGAAACCTACTTGGGGAGGAGTTCCTCTCCCTCCACAAGCCGGCCAAGGAGGCCGACTTGGGGGAGGACTCCGTCCCCTTGGCCGGCGCCCTCCCACCTATAAAAGAAGGGGCAGGGGTGCCCCCTCTAGCCTACACCTCTCTCATCCAAAACCCTAACCCTTGCCGCCGGCCTCCTGCAGCCGCCGCCGCCCTAGGGTTTGCCCTAGCCGCTGACTTGGGGCTCTCCCCAAGCCCTAGCCGCCGGCCTAGCCCTCTCTCCTTGGTGCTTATAAACCCTAGATCACCAAGGCCTCTCTCATAGTCCACCATAATCGCTCCGGCTTAAGGCGAAGCCCTGCGAGATCTCCCCTCTACTTCCGGTACCATGCCGTCGTGCTGCCGGAATCACGAGGAGAGTGCTACAACCTCCGCTACCTACTGGAACAAGGGAGAGGAAGGTCTTCATCGAGTACCAAACGTGTGACTGACTGCGGAAACGCTGCCGGAACGCAGCGCCAGAAGGATCGTCTACACGATCTTGAGATCGGCAAGAGTACGACTACATCACCCACGAGAATCCGCTCTCGTTAACCGCTTTGGAATCTTTGAGGGTGAGTTCCTCTATCGACTCGTTGCTACAATCTAGTAAATAGATCTTGGCTTGTTTGTTTGCATGCGGTAGAATTTTTTTTGTTTTCCATGCTACGAACCCCTATAATAACTAGTAGAAAATTGGGTCCCATTGCTTCTCATATGGACTAGGGAATCATTATTATATTGCATCAACATTTGTGGCATTTGAGTAGGAATCGGAATCTTTTTTATGGCACCGCGTGGGCAGCGTAGGGAATTGGCAATCGATGCCTTCAAATCGAATTTGGCAGCGATCAAACCATAAGCTGTAGAAGGCCTTAGAGTCGGAAGTGGCACTAATGCTTAGTTGCATCGTCCAAACGAAAGTGTTTCATAACTTGCTCAGGAATATATTTTTTTCAACTAAGATGTTGCGATTATTGATCTTATAAGAAGAAAAAATGGCTCAATTTATAAGGGAGAAAACCGAACGTGCAAACCATATAACACCTGGAAAAGTTAATAATTAGGGCAACATTGTGCGGCGAATCACAACACAATAACTCACGACACCAACAACATTACACCACCAACAACACTTACAACACACCATCACAACAACACCATCGAACCCCGCACAAACCAATGACTCAAAGCATGCAACAAGGAACTGCACTACAATTCCACCATGGAGGAGGACCTCGACTTCCATCTTCATCTGACCAAGCAAGGCCTAGGTGCTATGTCGCCATATGATTGCCACCCGACAACACTCGTAAGAGAGGGAGGAGTGTCAAATGGAAACTAGGTGATCCTAGATTGAACACAAATTAGTTAACCCGACTTTTAGTGAGAGTGTCGGATTCTTCCACAAACTTGATCGATCAATGAGACCAAGGAGCACACTTTGGCACACCTCCATCCATCAACCTAAAACCCTCCATGGAACTCATATCGGCAAACAACACTTAGATAGAGACAACGAACAACCAACAAGGTTTAGGTGGCTCTAGGATAGAGCCTCCAAGGAGGTAGCAATGTCGAAGATGTCGTCGTCGTTCGATCTGAACAAATATCTGTGACTTTAATTTCACCCAAAGAACACTTAGGATATCCAGGGTGTAGGAGCTCCATGACGACGTCTACGACAAGTGAGATGACGCTCAAGTGTGTCGTCGTCATTGGTGCCAACATAGTTGATGCAAAAGCTTCTGATAGCAACATCACAACCTGACACCTCTGCCAAACTACTTTATCTGTTGGGATCTCCATACCTGTGCGCTACCGGCCAGATCGAGGACTCACCAGACCACCACTTCCTTCCCACACCCATGCATGTTGTTGTTTCGTAGCCCGCCTCAATCGACTCCTCGACTCCTCAGCCGCAACAACTGCCCTCCATAGGTGCCACCATGCGTGACTTACACAAAGCATCGTATATCTAGAACTCCAGAAGCCCAGACCACCACACCGTCCTGGCTAATGCGATTTCGACTAGCCAGAAGCTGGCTGGCCACATCTCACACTGTAGGACCCTGCCTCTGGCCACGAAGTTCAGTCGATGCAAGGGCACAACCAATTATGGGCCTGAGAAGCAAGGGCTATCGCGGCAGTCTCACAACCTCCTCGGATGTAATCACCACCGCCATCCACCTCCTACGACTGCTGAAAATGATCTCGATGCTCCGTACTCTAAGGCCAACCACCTTCCCTGGGGCACACGTGCTTCACGAGTAGACCCTTTGTCAGCACCAATGTGGGGGAGGTTTTTTGAATCGACTAGGGTTCCCCTATGTTACCATAGTAGGGCAACGCATGAGGAGGTTGGGGGTGGCTATTAGAAAAATGCATGGCTTTCTCAGAAAATTGATCGTAATCAAAATGGAAGCCACTTCACAAAGAATTAGCTAAGAACCAAATTAAGATCAGGAACACATGATTAAACATAATTAACATTGTAATGATGAATTTTAGTTGCTATATTAGTATTCATAAGCCTAATTAGTAGAACTTCCTTTTTTAACTCCTAGCATTCGACAGGTAGTAAACTTAGATGCTTTAATCAATGTCTCATCAAGGGAATACAACCTACGTATATACAATGTGCTGCATACAACACCTATAAGCAACTAAGATACTCCTATAAACAAAAGCAACATAGTATATATAACACAAAAATAAGACAATTAAGACACTAAGACCAATCTGTAGACCAAACCACCATTCAGTTTGGGTACAACCTCCTTGGTAGCCTACTTGACATGGGTACATGTTGCTGTAAATAACCCCTAGTATTCCCATCATTAAAGAAAAAATGGAGTACAAAATTAATGCGCGTATACATGAGTACATAACCTGTGGTGGAAATTATTTTTTTCTTCTAGAAACCACATCATTCTTTGTTAGAGCTATAGTGGGTTAGTGATACGTTGTAAATGTATCTATAAATTTTGATGATCCATGCTTGTTTAGTATCTACTTTGCTTTACTTGTCTACACTTTGAGGTGCTTTTTACATGTTTTCTGGTACTAACCTATTAACAAGTTGCAACAGTGCCAGCTGCCTGTTTTCTGCTGTTTTTGGTTTCAGAAAAGTTAGTAAAGAAATATTCTCGGAATTGGACGGGAGGAACACAAAAGTCAATAACTTTTCGTGGGGAACAAGAAGTCCAGAGGAGAGACGGAGAAGCGGGCTAGGGAGGCCAAACCCTCCCCCAGGCGCAGGGTCAGGTGGACCCACGCCTAGGTAGGGTTTGCCTACCCTGGCCGCCTCCCGGACTCCCCCCTTCGCCTATAAGAATCCCCCAACACAGAAACTCTCGGTACCCGATCAGAAATCCACGAAACCGTCTGTAGCCGCCGCCACCATCTTCCCTAGATCGGGGGGATCTGAAGCTCTTTCCGGCACCCTGCCAGAGGGGAGATCATCCTGGAGGCCTTCTCTCCGGTATGATTTGTGAGTAGTTCCACCTTGGACTATGAGTCCATATAGTAGCTAGATGGTTGTATCTCCTCCTTTGTGCTTTCATGTATAGATCTTGTGAGCTCCATTTATGATCAAGATCTAATCTATTTGTAATCATGCATGTTGTGTTTGTGGGGATCCGATGGATATTGAGATTATTATGTTGGTTTGATTAATGGTTCTATCTTTATGATTCTATCATGTTTGTGTTGTTTGTGATCTTGCATGCTCTTCATTACTAATGGTTATCTTGGCCAAGCAGTTGCTAGTGACTCCAAGAGGGAGTATTTATACTCGATAGTGGGTTCATGCCTCTAGTTTCCAAGGGAAGTGACAGAAATCTCTTCGGTTGTAGATGTGATGTTGCTACTAGGGAGAAAACAACAGTCTCTTGTTCATGGAACATGTGGACTATTTACCTTACACACTTTTCTTAAAGTAGTTGTCTGTTGCTTGCAACTTAATACTGGAGGGGGTTCGGATGATAACCTGAAGGTGGACTTCTAGTCATAGATGCAGTTGGATTACGGTCTATGTATATTGTTGTATTGCCCAATCAACCTCATAGGATCTTTCTGGCTAGTGATTGCATTGTTATGCCTTGCTCAGCTCCTGTCAATTGCCCCGTTGTAATTTGTTTACCCTTCATGCCATGTTGTTTATCTAAGGAGAGCACCTCTAGTGAACTATGGACCCCGGTCCAATCTTTACCATTGATACATCTTCCAATGTTACTTGTTTACTTGCTGCAAACCATTACCTTCCACACCATACGTTTTATCCTTTGTTACAACAAACCGGTGAGCTTGACAACCTCACTGATTCGTTGGGGCAAGGTCTTGAGTTTGTGTTGTGCAGGTCTCCACGTTGCTTCCAACACCCGTGTGACGTTTCCTTCCTCCTTCTGGTTCGATAACCTCGTTCTCAACTGAGGGAAGACTTGCTGCTTGCTGCTTCACACCTTGATCTTGGGGTTTCCAACGAAGCGCTTCCACATCAAACAGCCAGCCAACACAAGTTTTCTGGTGCCATTACTGGGGAATCTACTTCAACCTCTTCCACCTCGTCAAGTGCTATCAACAAGTTTTCTGGCGCTGTTGCCGGGGAGGCTAAGGACGTCTTCACTAGGGAAGTCTTTCACTTCCTTTATCTTTACTTTGTTTTTAGTTTGCTTTGTTTCTTTTGCTTGGTTTTGTTTGCCTCTTTCCAAAAAAACCAAAAAAAAAAAAATCTAGGTTGGTTTGCTTTCTTTATTCAAAAACTCAAAAAAAATAGTTCCTGCTCTAGTTGCTGGTCTGTCTTTGCCTTGCTTTGCCATGTTTTCTATCAATGGATGGTTTCTTTGAAACTAGTTCTTATTGGCAAGGTGGGTTCACGGAAGAACAAAAGTATTATTATAAGGAACACCGTTTGTCACAAAAAGGGGAACACTTATGGGAGCAAATTGATAAGTCGAATACTATTGCTAGAGACGTGTTCTCTACTTATAATGTTAATTATTGCTTTGATAAATCTTATTGCTGTAGGAGGTACAAACAGCTCCTGTTTCAATGTGAGTATAATGATAATGTTACCATATCTTCTTATAATAAAGGAAATTATGACTTTTATGATGTGGAACAAATTGAAGAATTTATTGCCTTCAAGGGTGCATTTGAACTTGCCAGTTTGCTTGAAAATACTGATGGTGCACCTTATGAACAAGAAGTTTATGAGATACTTAAATTTTGCTTTGACAACTACAAGGAAGCAAATGGCTATATTCTTGAATATTTTAATAGGTGCTTTCCACAACTGGAAGAGACCAATGCCTTGCAGGAGCCTATGGAAGAAGAAATTGTTGAAACTGGAAGCTCATTAGATGAAAAAGAGGAGGAGAGTGATGAACAAAAGGAGGAAGAATGGATCTACCCATGTCTACCTTCTAATGAGAGTAACTCTTTACCTCTTATATTATTTTATTGCCCCCCATGCTTACCAAAGGAGGATGAATGTTATGTTCCTGTGGATCCTTTTGAAACATCTACTTTGGATAAAACCTGTGGAGGTTTTAATCCCACAATTTTTGAGCTTGATAGAAATTATGTGTTTGTAGATCATGAAAAGCATGCTTTATGTGATAGCTATATTGTTGAGTTTATTCATGATGCTACTGAAAATTATTATGAGAGAGGAAAGTATGGTTGTAAAAGTTTTCATGGTACTAAAACACCTCTCTATGTGCTAAAAGTTTTGAAGTTGCTCTTGTTTCATCTTCCTATGCCTTTCACTTTGTTCTTTGTGAATTTATTTGCATACAAGATTCCTATGCATAGGAAGTGGATTAGACTTAAATGTGTTTTGAATTTTCTTCTTGATGCTCTCTTTGACTTCAATTCATAATTCTTATGTGAGCATCTTCTCAAGCTATCAAGCCTAACTTAAAGGCGTTAAAGAAAAGTACTTGTTGGGAGATAACCCAAGAGTTACCTTGAGTCTTGTAAGTTATTACTACTATAATGATCTCTCCTTATCCTTTTTGTTTGCTTTTTGTGCCAAGAATAACCTCTAATGAGAGGGAACTAAGATTTGGGGAGTTGCTGTAACAGATTTTTATCCTCCACCAGAAATATTCGTAAGGAGGCTCTGTAACTCGGATTGATCTAAAAATTTACGAATAAATCCCCCAGTATGTTGGATAACTTTTGTTAGTTTAACACTTTTTGATTTGAGCAACAGAAGATGTTCGAAAAAATTAGTTTCTACCTGCTGGTCTGTTTTGACAGATTTCTGCCATTATTTGCATTTGCTTCTTATTGATTCCTTTTTGAGCTCTCTTCAGGTAAATTGAGTTTCGTTGAACGAGTTAATACAGTAGCTTGTGTTTTTAATGAAACGCCTTGCTGTTCCAAAGCTTTTCCCGCGGTCTAATATCTTTTGAATAAGCTAATGTTGCTAATGAAATTTGTGTGAAGGAAAAATTTCAGGTGTAGAGAGAGAATGATGCAATGAGATGAAGGGTGGACAAAATCTCAATCTTGGGGATGCCACCATGGTGTCACCCCAATAAATATCCAAGATGTACAAGCGTCAAAGCTTGGGGATGCCCAAGGCATCCCCTTCTTCATCAGTAAAAAGCTCAGGTCTGTCTAGACACTTCACTTTTATTGTTTCATGCACAGTTGTGTTGTTCTTGGAGCGTCTTAGTTTTCGTTTGCTTCGCTTAGTTTGTTTAGTTTGATTTAGTAGTTTGGACCCCCTTTCTCGCTGTGTTGTTTTGCAAATAAATTTGCTTGGTGTTTGGAAAGGAGTAGTAAGTTCTTGCTTTAAGTGCAAGAGGAGCTTGCATTGACTATGAGTTAGACTTTAGCATGACATGCTAGGTGTTGTTTTAGCATTATGTTTAGTGATTATTGTTGTAGCATGTCTTGTTCCAAACAATTGGGATTGCTTAGTGTGCCTTGAAGAAATCATGCGTTGTTTTAGCATGCAAAAGCATAGTATTGTGGTATTCTCCTTTGATGTTTTGCTTGGGTTGACTTGGCACATGCTTACACCATGTTATGACTATGACAAGTCACCATTAGCCTCTATGATCATTTAGTCCTTGACTTGTAGTACCACTCTTTGCTTCGATTAGTTTGCTTTGTTGCATTGCATAATTATGACCATTATTGCTCACTTAGTTGGTTGCTCCCAGTCTTTTGCTAGCCTCCACTTGTATGAGTAAGTTCTACTCATGCTTCCAACCCCCAAGAAACCAAGTTATTCCAAAGTCTCTACTATAAACTCATATGCATGGTATGTTACACCATTCCAAAGTATATTCTTGTTTTCATCTATCTTCCAATTAAAAACTATTTTGTTATGTGAAAACTTAGTGATTAAAGCCCTCACGAACTTGATGGCACACTTTATTCTTTGCCCCTAATAAACTTGAACCATTGAGGAAACTTTGTTGTATATGCTTGCACTTATAAGTTGGGATTAGCAGAACCGTGCTGTCACGGGGAACGTTTTCAACATTGCACTTATACTTTTTGTACTCCGTTGATATCATGCTCTTTTGTCTATGGATGTTACCGGTGTGAAATGAAGTGGGAACTTGTAAGTCCATGGAGTTTGTATTCCGTGTTAGAGAAACGCCTAGGCCGCTAGCCTAAGCCATGCCTAATCATGGTGGAAACTTGCAGCATCACCATAGTGACATCTATGAAGCATTCTTCTTATAAAAAATAGAGACACATTGAGAAAAGAGGAAAGAGAGAAAAAACACCATATTCCCATGGTACATAAGAATAACTGCTGAGATGCTTATTGTCTGCTTGCCTTGTCATTTTGGTTATGGGAAAGCTCCTGTACCATGTGGAAGGGGTACCCCGTTGGCGGTTCTCAATGATATGCAAATACTTACAGTGACAAGAACTTTCCTGGGCCCTAAGTTGAGTATCCATGAGGTGTAGCCCTCATAGTCAAGGGACTTGAGATTGCCAACTTATACTTTGTCAAGCATATACTCCAGCTTTGCCACTTTAACCTTAACCACTTCAAGATGCCTATGATAGGGGCAATGAGGGATGAAAGCTAACTAGTACCATAATTTTTGGAAGCTCTTTTTGAAACTTGTAATCCCTGCTTCCTTTACAAAAAGGTCTTTCTTCCACCACAATTGAGTCTCCACCTTCTACCTTTAGGCACCATTAAGAGAGCATAGTTGTCATTCTGTGTGCAATGTTCCAAAGCTTATTAATTGATGCATATTGTGTTATTACTTGCTCTTGTGCTATTTGTTTCTAGTCACCCTTGTGAACTTTACAGGTGTCCTATGCATTATATTGCTACTCTATGAGGGACAAGATGATTACCACTATGCTATGTTTTCTGCATGTGAAACAAACAAACGTTTTTAAATTCATATTATTCATGATCTTTGTTTGTAGCTTGCCATGTTGCATGCATAATTACTATGTCCTATTGTTAGAACTCCATCTTTCATGCACATGTTTAGAGTTTTTTTATCCCAACTTTCAATGTTTGCAAATGGTTGGATCTTTATTGTGAGGGTGCATGTTCACCTCAAAAATTATTCTTTTATCACTTACCTACTCGAGGACGAGCAGGAGTTAAGCTTGGGGATGCTGATACGTTGGAAACGTATCTATAATTTTTGATGCTCCATGCTTGTTTAGTATCTACTTTGCTTTACTTGTCTACACTTTGAGGTGCTTTTTACATGTTTTCTGGTACTAACCTATTAACAAGTTGCAACAGTGCCAAATGCCTGTTTTCTACTGTTTTTGGTTTCAGAAAAGTTAGTAAAGAAATATTCTCGGAATTGGACGGGACGAACGCAAAAGTCAATAACTTTCCGTGGGGAACAAGAAGTCCAGAGGAGAGACGGAGAAGCGGGCCAGGGAGGCCAAACCCCCCCAGGCGCGGGGTCAGGTGGACCCGCGCCTGGGTAGGGTTTGCCTACCCTGGCCGCCTCCCGGACTCCCCCTTCGCCTATAAGAACCCCTGATACAGAAACTCTCGGTACCCGATCAGAAATCCACGAAACCATCTGTAGCCGCCACCACCATCGTCCCTAGATCGGGGGGATCTGAAGCTCTTCCCGACACCCTACCGGAGGGGAGATCATCCCGGAGGCCTTCTCTTCGGTATGATTTGTGAGTAGTTCCACCTTGGACTATGGGTCTATGTAGTAGCTAGATGGTTGTATCTCCTCCTTTGTGCTTTCATGTATAGATCTTGTGAGCTCCGTTCATGATCAAGATCTAATCTATTTGTAAGCCTACATGTTGTGTTTGCGGGGATCCGATGGATATTGAGATTATTATGTTGGTATGATTAATGGTTCTATCTTTATGATTCTATCATGTCTGTGTTGTTTGTGATCTTGCATGCTCTCCGTTGCTAGTGGTTATCTTGGCCAAGTAGTTGCTAGTGACTCTAAGAGGCAGTATTTATGCTCGATAGTGGGTTCATGTAGGGTTTCGTAGCATGGAAAACAAAAAATTTCTACCGCATACAAACAAACAAGCCAGGATCTATCTACTAGATTGTAGCAACGAGTCGATAGAATAACTCACCCTCGAAGATTCCAAAGTGTTTAACGAGAGCGGATTCTCGTGGGTGATGTAGTCGTACTCTTTCCGATCTCAAGATCGCGTAGACGATCCTTCCGGCGCTGTGTTCCGGCAGCGCTCCCGCAGTCGGTCACACGTTCGGTACTCGACGAAGACCTTCCTCTCCCTTGTTCCAGCAGGCAGCGGAGGTTGTAGCACTCTCCTCGTGATTCCGGCAGCACAACAGCATGGTACCAGAAGTAGAGGGGAGATCTCGCAGGGCTTCGCCTTAAGCCGGAGCGAGTATGGTGGAGTATGAGAGAGTCCTCGACGATCTAGGGTTTAGACACGCCGAGGAGGGACTAGTGCCGGCGGCTAGGGTTTCACCTAGGCGGCGGCGAGTGCCCTAGGGCTGGCGGCGGCTTGGAGGCGGTGGCGGCTTGGTACTAGGGTTTGGAGGAGAGGATCTTGTGTGTCTCTAGGAGGGAGCCCTGCCCCTCCTTATATAGGTGGAGGGGCCGGCCGGCCAAGGGGAGGGAGAGGAGTCCCTCCCCAACTCGGCTTGGAGGGGGCGCCGCCGGTTGGAGGAGGGAACTCCTCCCCAACTCGGTTTCCCCTTCCTCCTCTTTTCCTCTTTCCAAATTTAGCCGTTTGACTTTTCAAACTAGCTGTTTGACTTTTCAAACTAAGATTTGAATTAATCCTTTTTTTGGTTCAGCGATGACACTTAGTACATGATGCAATCATACCAAATTGATACAACACATTCATGTACCCTTCCCCTCCGGAGTGCCGGACATTCCGGAACCTTCTAGAACATTCCCGATGAAAACACCGGAACCATTCTCCAACTCCGAAACGGGACTTTCCTTATATGAATCTTATTCTCCGGACCATTCCGGATCTCCTCGTGATATCCCGGATCCCATCCGGGACTCCGAACAACATTCAGTCTCTTTCTCATCATTCCATAACTACTCAAAACAACGTCGAATCCTTAAGTGTGTCTCCCTACGGTTCGTGAATTATGCGGACATGATCGAGACACTTATCCAAACAATAACCAATAGAGGAATCTGGAAATTCATATGGTTCCCACATATTTCTACGATTACTTTGCGATCGAATGAACCACTTACATACGATATCAATTTCCCTTTGTCTCACGATAGTTTACTTATCCGAGGTTATGATCGTCGGTATCTCTGCATACCTAGTTCAACCTCGTTACCGATAAGTACTCTTTTCTCGTTCCCGTGATATGTGATCCCTTGTGAGCCAGTCACATGCTTGCAAGCTAATTGGATGACATTTCACCGAGAGGGCCCAGAGTATATCTATCCGTCATATGGATGGACAAATCCCACTCTTGATCCATGTGTTTCAACCAATACTTTCCGAACACTCAATGCCACCTTTATAGCCACCCAGTTACGGTGTGGTGTTTGATGTCATCAAAGCATCCATCCGGTAAAGGTGATATGCATGATCTCATGGTCGAAGGAATTAGATTACTATGTATCAGAAAGCATATAGCAATTGAACTATTAAAATGACTTGATCTTTATGCTGCGCTTATCTATAGGAGTATGTCCATCATATCATTCTCCAAACAATATGATCTTGTTGTTAATAACATCTCAATGTTCATGATAGGGAAACCACAATCAGCTATTAACCAACAAGCTAGTATTATATAGAGGCTTTACTAGGGACTTCAAATTAAGTTTACAAATCACACAAGTATTAATGTTTCCTTGTTAATACTATTATAGCATGAATGTAAACATTTATCATAAACACAAAGATATAATAATAACTACTTTTATTATTGCCTCTAGGGCATATCTCCAACAGTCTCCCACTTGCACTAGAGTCATCTAATCTAGATTACATGGTAATATACCGAACACCCATGGCAGTTTGATGCTGGTCATGTTTTGCCCTCGGGAGAGGTTTAGTCAACGGATCCGCCACATTCAGATCTGTGTGTACTTTGCAAATCTTTATATCCCCATATTGGATATGTTCTCGAATAGTGTGGAAACGTAGCTTGATATGCTTCAGCTTCTTGTGTGACCTTGGTTCTTGCGCATTGGCTATGGCGCCCATGTTACCACAGTAGATAGACATTGGGTCCAGCGCACTAGGAACCACACCTAGCTCTGTAATGAACTCTTTCATCCATATCGCTTCTTGTGAAGCCTCCGAAGCAGCCATGTATTCCGATTCAGTTGAAGATCTCGCCACAACGCTTTGCTTTGCACTCCTCCAGCTAACTGCTGCACCATTCAAAATAAATACGTATCCAGATTGTGATTTAGAATCATCCGGATCGGTGTTCCAACTAGCATCGGTGTAACCATTAACAACGAGCTGTTCATCACCTCCATAAGAAAGAACCATATCCTTAGTTCTTCTCAAGTACTTAAGGATGTTTTTGACCGCTGTCCAATGATCCACTCCTGGATCACTTTCATATCTGCTAGTTAAACTAACAGCATATGCAATGTCGGGTCTAGTACATAGCATGGCATACATTAGAGATCCTATGGCTGAGGCATAGGGAGTCTTACTCATCCTTTCTCTATCTTCTGCTGATGTCGGACTTTGAGTTTTACTCAAGGTCGTATTGGGCAACATGGGCAAGAACCCTTTCTTGCTATCTTCCATTCCAAACCTCTTTAGAACTTTGTCCAAATATGTACTTTGTGACAATGATATTTGGCGTTTCGATCTATCTCTATAAATCTTTATGCCTAATATGTAAGCTGCTTCGCCAAGATCCTTCATTGAAAAACTATTATTCAAATATTCCTTGACACTATTAAGAAGGTCTACATCATTCCCAATCAACAATATGTCATCCACATATAGTATTAAGAATGCTACAGAGCTCCCACTCACTTTCTTGTAAATACAAGCTTCTCCATAAGTTTGTATAAAACCAAAACTTTTGATCACCTTATCAAAACGTTGATTCCAACTTCGGGATGCTTGCTTCAATCCATAGATGGACCGTTGAAGTTTGCATACCCTGTTAGCATCTTTAGGATCAACAAAACCTTTGGGTTGCATCATATACAACTCTTCATCAATGTCTCCATTGAGGAATGCTGTTTTGACATCCATCTGCCATATCTCATAATCGTAATATGCAGCGATTACTAACATAATCCTCACAGACTTTAGCTTCGCTACTGGTGAGAAAGTCTCATCATAGTCAACTCCTTGAATTTGTCGAAACCCTTTTGCGACAAGTCAAGCTTTATAGACAGTAACATTACCATCAGCATCTGTTTTCTTCTTAAAGATCCATTTGTTCTCGATAGCCTTCCGGCCATCCGGTAAGTCCACCAAAGTCCATACTTGGTTTTCGTACATGGATCCAATCTCGGATTTCATGGCTTCTTGCCATTTATTGGAATCTGGGCTCATCATCGCTTCCTCATATGTCTCAGGGTCATCGGTGTTGTCCACCAACATGACACTCATAACGGGATCATACCAATCTGGAGTGGTACGAGTTCTCGTTGACCTACGAGGCTCTGTAGCAACTTCAACCGAAGTTTCATGATCATCATCATTTGCTTCCTCTCTTATTGGTGCAGGCACCACAGAAACTTCTTCCGGTGCTGCGCTACTCGCAATTTCGAGAGAAGGTTCGATAACCTCGTCGAGTTCTACTTTCCTTCCAGTCACTTCTTTCGAGAGAAATTCCTTCTCTAGAAAGGATCCATTCTTGGCAACGAAGATTTGGCCTTCGGATCTATGATAGAAGGTATACCCAATAGTTTCCTTCGGGTATCCTATGAAGACGCATTTTTCCGCTTTGGGTTCAAGCTTGTCCGACTGTAACTTCTTTACATATGCTTCGCACCCCCAAACTTTAAGGAACGACAATCTAGGTTTCTTCCCAAACCATAATTCATACGGTGTCGTTTCAACGGATTTAGACGGTGCCCTATTTAAAGTGAATGCGGCTGTTTCTAATGCATAACCCCAAAATGATAGCGGTAAATCTGTAAGCGACATCATAGAACGAACCATATCTACGAGAGTTCGATTACGACGTTTGGACACACCATTACGCTGTGGTGTTCCCGGCGGTGTCAACTACGAAAGTATTCCGCATTTCTTCAAATGCTCGCCAAACTCGTAACTCAGATATTCACCTCCACGATCAGAACATAGAAATTTAATCTTCTTGTTACGTTGATTCTCTACCTCACTTTGAAATTCCTTAAACTTCTTGAAAGTTTTGGACTTATGTTTCATGAAATAGATATACCCATATCTACTCAAGTCATCCGTGAAGGTAAGAACATAACGATAACCACCACGCGATGCTACACTCATTGGACCACACACATCGGTATGTATCATTTCCATCAAGTCCGTAGCTCGCCCCATCATACCAGAAAATGGAGTCTTAGTCATTTTACCCATCAGACATGCTTCGCATCTATCAAGTGATTCGAAATCAAGTGATTCAAGAAGTCCATCGGAATGGAGTTTCTTCATACGCTTCACTCCAATGTGACCAAGACGACAGTGCCACATATAGGTCGAGTTATCGCTCGATTTCAAACGTTTAGCCTCAATGTTATTAATATGTGTATTTCCACTATCGAGATTCAATAAGAATAGACCATCTATCAACGGTGCATGTGCATAAAACATATTACTCATATAAATCGAACAACCATTATTCTCGGACTTAAATAAGTAACCGTCTCGCAATAAACAAGATCCCGATATAATGTTCATGCTTAACGCAGGCACCAAATGACAATTATTTAAGTATAAAACTAATCCCGATGGTAGATGAAGGGGTAGCGTGCCGACCGCGATCACATCAACCTTTGATCCGTTTCCAACGCGCATCGTCACCTCGTTCTTTGCTAGCTTCCGTTTATTCTGCAGCACCTGTTTCGAGTTACAAATATGAGCAACCGAACCGGTATCAAATACCCAGGCACTACTACGAGTACTAGTGAGATACACATCAATAACATGTATATCAGATATACCTTTCTTCTTGATGTTGCTGTTCTTCAAATCCGCCAAGTACTTTGGGCAATTCCGCTTCCAGTGACCTTCTCCCTTGCAGTAAAAGCACTCAGTATCAGGCTTAGGTCCAGCCTTGGTCTTCTTCGTCGGCGTGGTAACTTTCTTACCACCCTTCTTGAAGTATCCCTTCTGCTTAGACTTGCCTTTCTTGAATTTGGTGGTCTTATTGACCAACAACACTTGGTGCTCTTTCTTGATCTCCACTTCTGCAGATTTCAACATGGCAAAGAGTTCTGGCAACGTCTTGTTCATGTTTTGCATATTGTAGTTCATCACAAAGTTCTTGTAACTTGGTGGTAGTGACTGGAGGACACGGTAAATCCCCAAAGCATTAGGAATCACAATACCCAAGCTTTGAAGTTTGTTTGCGTGCCCAGACATCTTAAGCACATGCTCGCTGACGGAGCTGCCCTCTTCCATCTTGCAGTTAAAGAACTTTTCAGAAGCCTCATAGCTTTCAATTGCCGCATGAGTCTCAAAGATCAATTTGAGATCCTCGACAATATCATATGGGTCTGAATTCTCAAACCTTTTCTGAAGCTCCGATTCTAAACCATACAAGATAGCACACTGAACTGTGGAGTACTGAGTCTTCTGAGTGAGGTAAACATTCTTTACTTCATCGGAAGCAGTAGCTGCAGGTGGGTCACCCAGCGGTGCATCCAGCACATAGGTCAAATTACCAGCTGTGAGGACAATCCTCAAATTGCGGAACCAATCCGCAAAGTTGCTTCCATTGTTTTTCAACTTTTCTTTCTCTAGGAACGCTTTAAAATTGATGGTAGGGGCTGCCATTGATCTACAACATATTTGCAATAGTTTAGACTAAGTTTATGACAAATTGAGTTCAAATTAATAAATTTAATCTAGGTGAACTCCCACTCAAAACAATATCCCTCACATTGTTTTAGTGATCACACGAACCAAATCCACCACATCAACACCGATCATCACGAAAGTTGATATAGTTTCAATGGCGAACAATCGACATGTTCATCATATCTACTATATGATTCATGCTTTACCTTTCGGTGATCCGTGTTCCGAGACCATGTCTGTACATGCTAGGCTCGTCAAGATCAAACCTTAGTTTCCGCTTGAGCAAATCTGGCTTGCTCACGTTGTATACACTTGCGGAATCTAACACACCCGATCATCACGTGGTGCTTCGAAACAACAAGCTTTAGCAATGGTGCTAACTAAGGGTGAACACTTTATGACTTGAAATTCATGTGCATGAGGGATCATCTTATAATGCTACCGTTGTCTACTAAGCAATACAAGATGCATAAAGGATTAACATCACATGCAATTCATAATATGTGATATGATATGGCCTTTCTTCTATGTGCTTCCGATCTTCATCTTCTAGCACGAACATGATCTCCATCATCACCGGCATTGCATCAAGGTCAATGACGCTTCTTCATGGTTGTCGTCCACCGGCTTCAACTATTACAACTACTTTGAATAGACACGCGGGTCTTAACATAAATTAAAGACAACCATATGGCTCCTGCCGGTTGCCAACTTACAATAAGGAACATTGCATACATCAAATATAATCACAATCATGGCCATATCACATCACAGCACACCCCTGCAAAACAAAGTTAGACGCCTCTACTTTCTTTGCATGTTTTACGTGGTTTGGGGCTTTCAATAAGTGTCATTCTAACTTACGAACATGAACCACAACATTGATACTAGTATTGTTAATCACCCGTTGTAAATTGGATCTTAACTATGCTAGAAGAAACAGGCACCCGCAAAGCCACTTATGCAATACAAGTTGCATGTCAAGCGTGGAGCAAGTCTCATGAACGATGTCATGTAAGGTTAGCCCGGGCCGCTTCATCCCAACATCCCGCAAGATGCAAAGTACACAAGAAGCAATCAACAATAAAAGCATCAACGCCCACAATGACTATTGTGTTCTATTCGTGCAACAGATCTACATATAGACACGGCTCTGATACCACTGTAGGGTTTCGTAGCATGGAAAACAAAAATTTTCTACCGCATAAAAACAAACAAGCCAGGATCTATCTACTAGATTGTAGCAACGAGTCGATAGAATAACTCACCCTCGAAGATTCCAAAGTGTTTAACGAGAGCGGATTCTCGTGGGTGATGTAGTCGTACTCTTTCCGATCTCAAGATCGCGTAGACGATCCTTCCGGTGCTGCGTTCCGGCAGTGCTCCCGCAGTCGGTCACACGTTCGGTACTCGACAAAGACCTTCCTCTCCCTTGTTCCAGCAGGCAGCGGAGGTTGTAGCACTCTCCTCGTGATTCCGGCAGCACAACGGCGTGGTACCGGAAGTAGAGGGGAGATCTCGCAGGGCTTCGCCTTAAGCCGGAGCGAGTATGGTGGAGTATGAGAGAGTCCTCGATGATCTAGGGTTTAGACACGCCGAGGAGGGACTAGTGCCGGCGGCTAGGGTTTCACCTAGGCGGAGGCGATGAGTGCCCTAGGGCCGGCGGCGGCGGCTTGGTACTAGGGTTTGGAGGAGAGGATCTTGTGTGTCTCTAGGAGGGAGCCCTGCCCCTCCTTATATAGGTGGAGGGGCCGGCCGGCCAAGGGGAGGGAGAGGAGTCCCTCCCCAACTCGGCTTGGAGGGGGCACCGCCGGTTGGAGGAGGGAACTCCTCCCCAACTCGGTTTCCCCTTCCTCCTCTTTTCCTCTTTCCAAATTTAGCCGTTTGACTTTTCAAACTAGCTGTTTGACTTTTCAAACTAGGATTTGAATTAATCCTTTATTTGGTTCAGCGATGACACTTAGTACATGATGCAATCATACCAACTTGATACAACACATTCATGTACCCTTCCCCTCCGGAGTGCCGGACATTCCAGAACCTTCTAGAACATTCCCGATGAAAACACCGGAACCATTCTCCAACTCCGAAACGGGACTTTCCTTATATGAATCTTATTCTCCGGACCATTCTGGATCTCCTCGTGATATCCCGGATCCCATCCGGGACTCCGAACAACATTCGGTCTCTTTCTCATCATTCCATAACTACTCAAAACAACGTCGAATCCTTAAGTGTGTCTCCCTACGGTTCGTGAATTATGCGGACATGATCGAGACACTTCTCCGAACAATAACCAATAGAGGAATCTGGAAATTCATATGGTTCCCACATATTTCTACGATTACTTTGCGATCGAATGAACCACTTACATACGATATCAATTTCCCTTTGTCTCACGATAGTTTACTTATCCGAGGTTATGATCGTCGGTATCTCTGCATACCTAGTTCAACCTCGTTACCGATAAGTACTCTTTTCTCGTTCCCGTGATATGTGATCCCTTGTGAGCCAGTCACATGCTTGCAAGCTAATCGGATGACATTTCACCGAGAGGGCCCAGAGTATATCTATCCGTCATATGGATGGACAAATCCCACTCTTGATCTATGTGTTTCAACCAATACTTTCCGAACACTCAATGTCACCTTTATAGCCACCCAATTACGGTGTGGTGTTTGATGTCATCAAAGCATCCATCCGGTAAAGGTGATATGCATGATCTCATGGTTGAAGGAATTAGATTACTATGTATCAGAAAGCATATAACAATTGAACTATTAAAATGACTTGATCTTTATGCTACGCTTATCTATAGGAGCATGTCCATCATATCATTCTCCTAACAATATGATCTTGTTGTTAATAACATCTCAATGTTCATGATAGGGAAACCACAATCATCTATTAACCAACAAGCTAGTATTATATAGAGGCTTTACTAGGGACTTCAAATTAAGTTTACAAATCACACAAGTATTAATGTTTCCTTGTTAATACTATTATAGCATGAATGTAAACATTTATCATAAACACAAAGATATAATAATAACTACTTTTATTATTGCCTCTAGGGCATATCTCCAACAGTCTCCCACTTGCACTAGAGTCATCTAATCTAGATTACATGGTAATATACCGAACACCCATGGCAGTTTGGTGCTGGTCATGTTTTGCCCTCGGGAGAGGTTTAGTCAACGGATCCGCCACATTCAGATCTGTGTGTACTTTGCAAATCTTTATATCCCCATCTTCGATATGTTCTCGAATAGCATGGAAACGTAGCTTGATATGCTTCAGCTTCTTGTGTGACCTTGGTTCTTGCGCATTGGCTATGGTGGTTCGGATGATAACCTGAAGGTGGACTTCTAGTCATAGATGCAGTTGGATTATGGTCTATGTATATTGTTGTATTGCCCAATCAACCTCATAGGATCTTTCTGGCTAGTAATTGCATTGTTATGCCTTGCTCAGTTCCTGTCAATTTCCCTACTGTAATTTATTTACCCTTCATGCCATGTTGTTTATCTAAGGAGAGCACCTCTAGTGAACTATGGACCCCGGTCCAATCTTTACCATTGATACATCTTCCACTGTTACTTGTTTACTTGCTGCAAACCATTACCTTCTACACCATACGTTTAATCCTTTGTTACAGCAAACCGTTGAGCTTGACAACCTCACTGATACGTTGGGGCAAGGTCTTGAGTTTGTGTTGTGCAGGTCTCCACGTTGCTTCCAACACCTGTGTGACGTTTCCTTCCTCCTTCTGGTTCGATAACCCTGATATCAACTGAGGGAAGACTTGCTGCTTGTTTCTTCACACCTTGCTCTTAGGGTTTCCAATGAAGCGCTTCCACATCAAACAGCCAGCCAACACAAGTTTTCTGGTGCCATTACTGGGGAATCTACTTCAACCTCTTCCACCTGGTCAAGCGCTATCAGTTAGCTCCTAATTTTGATATTTTTCCTAATGTTGTGTCCCAGAGTGCCTCTTCTATGCTTTTTGGTTCACTTGTAGAGAACAACATGAATGCCTTAGAAAATCATATCATCATAAAGTTTACATTACTTCACTATTTCTTTTTGCAACTACTTAACTGCACCTGTAGGAGCAAGATGCTTCATTGTTCCTACTTTTATATTATGTTCTTTTCCTCCAATGACACTGTGAGTAACCTTGATTTTTGAGTGATCAATAACAGCCCTTTCAGTATTCAAGGAACTTATCCCAACAATAATACATAAACTATTATCCTAAAAAATATAAAGACTTATAAATCTACATGCATCATTACATTAGTAGTAAGAACATGACATCCTCACAAATCCTAATAGGTCTAGCTAGTGTGGACTTATCAACCATTTGCAAGGAGACCACAATAGGACCTAACTTGCTTAGATCAACTTTCTTATAAAGATACAATGGCATAACACTTACTCCACCACCAATATCATAAAGAGCGTACTTACCACAATTATTTTTAACAGAGTAGGGTGTACTTGGAGTTCCTAAATCTCTACAATTTCTAGAATTATGCCATGTAAAGAGTAGTTGGAACTAATAATAGTAATAGCTTCTGTAAAATCTTCCTCTTATCTATAATAATATATTTCATACATGTATAATAAAGAAGGAATCTTAATTGCATCGGTTGAACCGATTTGCAAATATAAACAATTTTAGCCATGTGTTCCTAAAATTATCAAGTCATCAAAAGGGAACACAATAATCCTATTATCCAACCCCCTCATTTCACCAAGGCCATAAATGAACTAAGCGTGATCAAGGATGTCCTTTTCTTGCACATCAAACACTTTGTGAATCAAAGATCCGCATATGCAACAACTCTATGTATGTCGTATGAAGTTGGCTTCCCTTGGCAAAATATTTTCGTGTGAATTTTTATATAGGCCAAAGATATGGTCATATAGTGGCGACACATGCCACCTAGGCGAGTGTGGAAAACTAGCAAGTCGGTCTGACATGTGGTCTCCTTGGTCGACTATGGCAACCCGCTTCAGCCTGCTTATCAAGCCTTTCGCTTATATCTTTATAGTATTGTTCCATTTTTTAGTTAAACCAATACCTGCGCGAGAAAAACAAAAAAGTAAATTCTATTAAAATAATATCAATTATGGTTGTTTTAATTTAATTTGGTAAAGGTGAATAATCAAAAAAATGACTGAAAAGGTAATATATTTATAATGTGTCACCTACAAAGTCTACAACAATGGCAAAACGCTCCAAGCAATAAGAACAAATATGTTCTGTTGGATTTACAGGATTTACGTGAGCCCTGACCCATGTGGACAGTCCATATAGGCTATAGATCTTGAAATCTTCAGGGTGATCTATTATGGTTGCTTATGAGTTGTGTGTAAGATAAAGTTTAATCTCACATTACTAGTTGAGAGAAAGAAAAAGAGAGATAGATAGCAAGAGTTTGAGCATCTTATAAGGTGAGTTGTTTCACCGAAATAGATAGATAGAAAGAGTTGTAGCATCTTATAAGGTGAGTTGTTTCACTCCCACTAAGTGAATGGAAAGAGAAGTAGTCCACGCGTACTCCTTCTCCTTTGTCGTTAGCCTTGCTCGCATGCATGTCGTATTTCGTGAATCGAGTTCAAGATAGAAACGCTCCCCGCATCGCTCCCAGAAATACAAATTTAAGTTGCAGCCAGAAAAACAAAGCGGAACCGTCCCCGCGCCACTCCTAGGGGGTGGCTCGGGCGACCGATCCCTAATCCCGCCGCCATCCCTCCTCCCCCTCCACCTCTGTAACATCCCAGCATTAGAGCTTAGAAATAAGATGAACCCAGATGTGTGCATTGCATTCATGCATAGAAAATCTGAATAATTTTCGCGCTTTTAAAACGAAACTTGTCAAATTGAATGAAGCTTCTCTTAGCTTGATGGAATTGAAGTAGATCATCAAGTTGACTGCGATAAGTTTCAATAAGACCTTCGCTAAAACCTTATTTTGGGTAAGGGAGATTTGATCTAAGGGTAGATCAAATGTACTATAAGTTAAACCTTAATACTATGTGAATTATATTTGATCATTAGGTGATCATATTATAGTATTCATTATAATCACTCATAAGTACCAAATTAAGGATATAACACAAATAATAAGAATGTAACAACTATATCTTAATCTCATCTGCATACATCCTGAGTATCATGGCAATATCTAGCCCTACTTATTAAGTAAGATTGAGTAAGAAAGAAACTAAGTTTAGATCATTCACCTATACCTTTCTTTCCATATCAATCCTTATCATCCCTATTGAGTTATATTTTAATATCTATTGTTCATTATTGTTGAGAAAACAACTATTGATTCACCCATTCTCAACTTAACAAGTACTTGATCATAACACATCTTACAAATAAGTATCTACAAAGAAATAACCTAGAAGAGGTGAATAGTGATGCTAGATTCAAATGACATTTATTTTATAAGAATGATTGCAAAGAACCTAATCAATAGGATAATTGATGGAGTTAAATCCCTCCTTGATAGGAAAGAAGATTACAAGGATGAAATCTGAAGATAGTTGCCAGGAGTAGTCCTATTGGATAAACTAGGTATAATCAATGAATTATATCTCTTAATCTAATAGAACTAAACAGAAGATGTTTATCATACAACTGCAATGATGTAGGGATGGAAGCCTTGATTAACCAACTGGAAACCTAAACCATAAAAGGATCACAAGATTATAATGATCAAGCCTTATTCACCAAGACTGAGTACTTATGTCATGTATAAGTGGTATTGGTGGATAAAACATGATTGAAACCCTAGTAAATATAAGATATTCTAGAATAGTCATTACACACCACATAAATATGATTTAGGGTTGGAGTGTGAGTTTATGGAGTAAAGTGAATCTAAGATGATATTATTCAATTAAAGCTAGTATATCATGGAGTCATAGAAGTGTTGTTAGTCATTCTAAAGGATAGTCAACTTTAGAGAAAGGTTGTTGGATGCATACAACTATTGGAGATACATTAGTAATGAATGATTAGGGATGATTATGAGTAGAGTTTGAAGGAACTATTTGTTGGATGGAAGGCTATCAACAGTAGAGTAGTAAATACAACCAAGCAAGGATATGAGGAAGTTATGAAATACTTTAGTATCAAACTCATTTGGTTTATCCATGAGTTTAGAAGGTTAATAAGTGAATGAGAATATTTCTGTGAAGTAAAACTCATCATGTTAATCATGATGATAGATAGAAAAGGGTAGTATATCTAGGAAAGGAATTCCTTAATAAGAAGTCTAGAATTATGAATTATGGAAGATAGTAATTCTTGGTAAACAATTAACTCCAAATCTTAAAACCAAGTATAATATGCATTTCATATTAAGAATTCCTCATCTTATAACTATATCACTTGATAGGAACATTTCCCTAAAACAAATCACATAAGCACATCTCTGTTAATTCCAACCATCATAACTATATGTGCTTAAGTATATCTTTATCAATTCCTTTCTATAAAACATTCTAATTATAAGTTTCTTTTATAAAAGGTGATGTCATCAAATATCACAAACAGAAGACCATATGCTTAGTTATTAATTCTTTACTCATATCCATAAAGGAATCTAAGTATATTAAAAACCCTAAACCCTAGGATAAATATTCATAATTCAAAACCTTAAACTTCTTTGTTTATCACAATAGAATATGCACATTGCCATTGTCCAAATCAATGGGAGTAGTAATATCAATGTCTTTTATATTTCATGCATCAAATAATGGTATAGGATCATTATACATATAAAAGTTTCTATTCAAATTATGAGCCAACTAGAGTTAAGTTATAAATAAATAAGAATATATCATTTAGAAATCCATAATTAAAAGTGGAGAGAAAAATATTAAGAAAAGTTTCTACAAATTATTAAAAGGGGTTCATATTAAGAAGATAAAAGAAATATAAAAGATTATATAATAAAAGTTCACAAATGATATTAAATATATTTTAGTATTATTGCTAATATCCAGTAAATAAATCCTACAAAGAAAGGTTCAAAATATAAATCAAATTCAAATCTGAATAGGAAAATAGAAAATAGAAAAAGAGTAAAACAAATAAAAACATTACCTGGCCGAGCCCAACATCTCTGTTTTTACCTGACGCCCACGTGCAGCCCACTTCGGCCCGCGACCAGCCCACCAGCAGCCCGTACCGCTTCGGCCTTCTATTTCTCGTCATCTTCCTCGCCGGCGGAAGCAGCTGCGTGGCGTCGCGGCGGTCGTCGATCTCCGACGCGTTACGATGCGCGCCGCCACTAGTGAGAAGAGGGATAAGAACGCCCGCGAGCTCCTCTATCCATTCGTACCCGAATCACTCTCTCTCGTTCTCTCTCTAAAATTTCCCCAACCATGCTGAAACCCTAACTCGCCGGAGTTGCTCATTGTCGTTGTTCGAGACCACCCCAAAGCCAACTGAAGGTTCCACCAGCACCGCCATGGTGGACTTCGTCTGCTAGAAGGAGGAATCGAGCCGGGAAGCCTGAAATCATGTGCATCGAGCTCGTCTGTCCGTCGTTCGCCGTCGACCATGGCGACGCCGTATGAGCTCGCCTCTCCTTGTCACTGCCACTACAAGCTTCGTGGTGAGATTCTGCTTCTGCTAGTTCTCTCCGATTTGATCCTAGTCGTCTGTAGCGCCCAGTTCGCATGAACCTGAGCGGGTCACCGTCGGAGCTCGTCGGAGCTAGTGCTCCGGTGACCATTCCGAGGTGGCGTAACCATAGTTCGACTCGCCGTTGCACCCTCTTTCCAACGCACCAAACCACGCATGCTAAAACATTGTAGATCATCACCGGCGACCTTGATCTGGTGGCGGAGGTCGTGCTGGCGTCAGCATGACGACATGCTGGGGTCAGCCTGGACCCAGTTCCCTGTTTAGGAAGTAATAAAATGTTATAAACTCAATTATTAATATTTCAGAAATCAAATAAATGATTAAATCTTGTTTAATTAATAACTTTTGATTTATAATTCAGAAAAATGTATATAATATATGAAATTTTTTAGAAAAATAAAATATATAACTTAAAACTATTATCAAATATTGTTATGGTGATTATTTAAATAAATGTTATTTAATAAAGGTTTTATAAGTAATAAAACTTTGATAATTCATATTCTTATAATGATAAATATTAATAATATAAATAAAATACCAAAAATCTTAAAAAAATAATAATTCTAATTTAAAACTATAATCATGTATTATTATTTCACTTAATTAAATATTTATTATTTATTAAATAATTATAAAGTAATAAGAATTATAAAAATCATATCTTATTATTTATAAATCACAAAAATAAATGTAATATACCAAAATGATCACAAAAATAATATCTACATGTTAAAAATTTAATATTCTACTTTTGAGTTAAATAAAAAATTAAATATTTGAATAAATCAAATTTAAACTTATTTACTCCATTAATAATTCATATAAGGATAAAAAATTATTAATATTCCTAAAATGAGTAAATTAAGTTTAATAAATAGTATTACTCTTAAAAATTAATAAAATGAATCTTAAATGGTTTAAAACATTATAAATATCTTTTTATTAAATTATCATCACCCCTAAGTGAAGATTATATTCTCAAAGTATTTCAATTTATAATAAAAACCTTAAAGAACAACTTATGAATACACTAAACCTTTTCTATATATATTAACTACCAAATTACAAAAACTACCACAACACTATAGAAGGTTCAAAAGTAATTTAGTGACAATATATCTTGGTTTATAAACTATACTCACTCATCTATAAAAGATAAATAATATTACTCCATTATAGAATCAAGAAACCGTTGCCCAAGTAAAAGAATAACCATTCTTAAGTAACTTAAAGAAAACATTTCAGATACACAAGATACAAATGTATAAGTATTATACTTTCAAAACTATCTATATTTTAAAGTTAACTTTAGTCTCCAAGAATATAAATATAATACAATAAATATTACTTTATGTTTTATAATTAACTTTGGTCTGAAGTAGTCAAATTATAAAGCAACTCAAGCTAAACCATTTGAGCAAACCAATAACATCAACCATCACTAACTAACCACAAAGTTTGTTTAGACCTTAGAAGAGAAACCTTTTCTTCGAAGGTTATCCTTTTCGCCACTTCAAACAAGAACTTTTGTATAACCAATCCTAACTAGTATTTCCTAAGTATATATATTTTATTGTCACACATGTGTTGCTCACAACCACTCATAAACTCTAATAGGATCACAAATGTGAAACCTACCTAAAAGAACCACACATTCCAAAATAACCATTTTCGGAATCCAAACCCTAGGACAACGTTATCCCCGGGATTTGCGCTTAGAACGTGCATCACATTACTTATGCATAAAAGCATATTGCTTCTTTAAACATTAGTCCTTACCGGACCAATGATGCTGATTTCAGATTTTGGATCTTATACTGACCCGAAGATCGTGAGTGCATAATCTTGCAATCACAAAAGGCAAGTTCACACTTGGTCATGTCCTTTGTTATTTTCTGTAAAGTATTTTACAAATCCAGTGTTGTGATCACCTGCATTTGAAAAAGGACTAAAAACACTATTTTCGATAATAATGTGAACTATTGGTTACTGTCTAGGGTGATCAGCTAATATATTAAATCTGACAGTTGGAATACCACTGTTCAGAACTATATCACCTAGGACTTAACAACCAATGTCGCCAGTGATTCTTGCGCCGTATATTACGCGTTGACCATGAGATTTGGAATGGGACGGAGAAGTCAGTTGTATCTTCTTCCTCTCGCATGAAGCCGGATGTGCAGGTCGTGGCTGTTATCCTCGAAGCATGCATATTAATTGGTAATTCATAGAGGATATGCAACATATGGGTGGGAACCCTCAACGTCCCACGATAGTTCTGACATCTAACGGTTTGTACAAACCATTGCCGTAATTCTTTATGTGGGCATGGTGTACACCAAGGAGGCATGCGAGGTCGCGAAGGGGGCAGTGATTGGCTTGGATCATCTTCTGGGCCCCACATCATGGAATTGTGGACGGGAATAAGCTGCCCGGTTGTGCAACAAAGAGTTGATCTCTCATGGGTAAAGTAATGCACCTCTGCAGAGTGTAAGAACTTTAACTTGTTACTCCCTGTTTCGGGAAGAAGCTACGAACGCGGCGGGAAAGGAACTCCATGAAAGTTCTGGTAAACCCGTGAAGGCTGACGGACATAACTTTTCAGAATAAAAGCAACATTTGAAGAAATGTTTATAAAAACTTGCATTGCCTACGACCTACGGTCTGTGGCTATAGTTATAGTGCATCAAACACTCCTTTTCTAGTGAATTTGCTGAGTATGCTCGTACTCAAAGTATCTTCTTAACCCTTGCTAGATTCTAAAGCCATGAAGACGATGTTTACACCAAGTTATGCTCCAGGAATCATCAACAGCTAAAGCTCTTCAATGAAGACAAGGAAGTCAACATATACCTCAACTCAAGTAAAGAAGAAGTTACTGATTAGATAGGAGTATTATCTCTAGCCAAAGAACCTATTTCTGTAGTGCGTTGCAATATCAGCAATGCCAACCTCTTAGCCAGAATACTAGACTCAATAGTATAATCGTTCTTGTGTTATTTATCTTTGATTCTTCTCCGTAAGAAATTCTTTCTCTCTCTTTAACCTAGAGTGTTCTCTGAATCTTATGTAAAAGAGTGAGTTGTAACCTGTAGCCATGTATTGGACCCGCTGTGTTTCTGTTGTGCCATTCTGAGGGATGTAATACTAGTGAACGGTGTTTCATTGGTGTTATGTCAACGACTATAGTATACTACATCATGCAGTGGTATGCTGGGTCACCGCAACCTCCTCCCGCCGTCGCCGGAGGACGCTGCCAGACAAAGGCCGTGCGGCTGACGACGGCGGAAGGCCTCCCTCCTCTCGTGCGACGGGATCTGGGCGGGGGCCTCTTCCCATCGGGCGGCGGGAGCTCCAGCCGGAGCGACGCGACGGCCCTAGACGCGGCGGCGTCTCCTGTGGAGTTTGGGCGCCAGGGTGGCGGTGCGGCGGCTGCAATGGCCGCGTGGGCGGCGCGTCCTGGGAGCTCATGTCTGTGGCCTTCGGTGTTCGTCCTCGAACCCCGCGTCGGTGTTGGTCGGTGCCCCCCTCTTCATGGCGTTCTGGCGGCGCCCACGATGCTCTTCGACAGCAGGCTAGTGCTGTTCGGCCTCTCTTCTCCGCGTGGTGTGGTTGGTGGCGGTCGTGGTCGTGGGGCTCTCCGGTCTGGTATGTTGGTGGTGGTGGCTGATGTGCGGCATTTGGCGCTGCCGGCGTGCGAGGTGGAGGATGGTGGTGGCTATGGTCTTCGTTCCTCTCTGCGACAACAGTTGCCCGAGTTCACTCTGGTTGCTTCGGCAGCTAACTAGCGGGCAGCGGTGATGATCTATACGACGGCTTTTGTCGCAGCGACGGGGAGCCTAGGTGTGGCGGTGTGTAGGTGGCCGGGTCCAGCTGCCCAGTCCGATGGCTTCGAAGGTGGACGTGCGGGATGGTGATGGTGGTCTGGCCGGCCTCGAGTGGCGGGTGTGAGGTTGCGACTCTCTGCCAGGCAAAAGTCTTGTTCTGGATGCGGCTGGAGCCGATGGCGGCGACGCCTTTTGGCGCTGTTTCCTCCTTGGGGGCGTTGTCGTGGTGGTGTTCTTGCTCCTACGCCCGGGTTCTTCGGGAGAAACCATGATCCCTCGCGGGATCGGGCATGGGCGTCACTTTCTTGTGTCGTTTGGCCTTCTGGGTCCTCGCCTTGGATGCTCCGTCGGCTAGAGGGACTAGCGAAGCGAGTTGGTTGTTGGCGTCGACGGGCTGTTGGATTCCTCGACTCGGCGGTCTGGTGGACACGACTTTAGTTTGGTGTGCTCCCGGTGAAAACCCTGCTCTGGCCACGACCGATGCCGGTGATGGCGGCGCTCTTGGTCGTCCCTCCCCTTGTTGGAGGCATAACTGTGGAGGCCCTTTCCTGCAAGTGTTGGTGTTCGGTTTGTCTGTCTTGTCGGTTTTTTCTTTGACCCGTTTTCGGCTAGGTGGTGCGCGGCCCCGGGGGTCGGCGTGGTTGTCGGAGCAACGGCTCCGAGTCTTTGTCTCCGCCTTGTTGGGTTTTGAGGTGTTTTGGGTGTCGGCATTGGCCACTTAGGTGGCTAGGCCATCGGCTCGTGTGGTGTGCAGTCTCGGGGCCGGTGTGTGGTATTGTGTTATATCGGTTTTTGGCTGGTTTCCCTCATAAACTTGCCACCTCTCTTCTACTATATCAATGAATGGCAAGCCTCTTGTCTAGTTAAAAAAAAAAGAAACGCGTTTTGTGGAAGACAAATTTTTGCACGGTGCACCATCCTATTTGGATACGTGTCAACATGTGTGTCTTCTTCCACAGTGTGGCGGTTTGGTCGGTTCCCTTCAAGGCTATACGAGAGATATATGTCAGACCTAGTCATTAAATATTAAATGTTCTTTCTCTGTCTCTCTCGTCCTTGTTTCTTTTGCTACGCTGCTCTCTACTACTCTTCATCCTGATGTCTGCGTGCATGATTGTCCGCGAGAGCACGCCTCCAAAGCCTTGTCCGTCGAGATCCTACATGGTAAACGAGCTATACGATTTTTGGAAAGCGTCTTTTGCAATATGTGTTCTACTTTCTCTACGGATCATGTGACCGGCAAGCTCGACAACAGCCGTGACCATAGTGCTGCTGCGATGATGACCTTCCGGATCAACGTGTATGTGTTAATTCTTATTTTGTTTGCACCAGTTCATGCTAAAATTACAGATTTACTAGATGTGCAATGGCTGTATATGTGCATATGTTTTAGATCTGCTAGTGCTTACAGCTGTTGATTTTGGTAATTATCTCGTGCGAAAATCGTCCACTAGTATTGGTTCTCTTATCGTGATGACAAGGCAAAATCTCCTAACCTCACCGTTTCATAATTTTTTTATTCCCTCCAACCCATATTACTTGACTCAAATACAGATGTATCTGTCACTAAAACTGGTCTAGATATATCTAAATTGGAGTTAACTAATATGGATCGGAGGAAGTATCATGATCATAGTTCAAATTTCAACAAAAACCACTGTTCAAAAAATCGTTTGAATCAACAATTAATAGGCCGATTAATCTCTACTAGGGACCTGACCATGTCGATTACCACTAATCGTTTGTGTTAATCGTTTAGCCCGATTAATAGCTTTGACACTCTGATTACTAGGTATGTCCCCGATTAATTATTACACTTGGTCAAAAAAGTTGCAAAATTATCAAGACATATCGTTCATCCATCCGCTATCCCGCCCCAATAAAATAGGTTTTGCGAAGCTCCCGCTTGATCCCTTCCTCCAGGAGCTCGATTTTTGCCATCATCAACTAGTTTCTTGCCGTTGTTGACAAGTTCATCGTAGTTGCCGACCAGACCTCAGATACAAGAGCTTGAGCGTCTTGAGGATCTCATCCGGAAGCTCGAGGTTGCCTTTAATAGGATAGGTGGTTAAGGTGCAAGAGGAGTCATACGTGTTTTATGTGATAATTTTTGTAGGTTGCACCGATTAATAACCGACCGATTAAATCAGTTAATCGTCTGAATTTCGATTAGTCGGTACTCACAAGCCAATCGAGTAATTAACGATTATCGATTTCGTTATCATTGACAAAAACCATGACAAGAATTATAGACTTGAGTAGGTAAGTCTCTTTTTTTTTCACAAGCTCAGCAACCGTACCCTGACGTGACCTAAGAGCTGTTATCGTCATCAAGCGAACAAGCCAAAAATCTCTCTACATTCTCCGGTGGACACGTACATATAAAATCTTTACCGTGTTTGATACCCAGCCTCCTAGCTTGGACACCAAAAGAGAAAAGAATCAGGGCGAGAGAATATATTTTTTCCTTTCCGTGGCGAGAAAATAATCGTGGCGCCCAAAAGCAGGCTTCCAAACCTGCAAAGCTCACCGCCGACGATCGGATCGACCATCGTGGCGCCCACGCCAGCGTCCTCCCCGTTAATCCTCTTTTCCTCCCTTGATAATTCAGCTTTGCACGTCCCCCTCCTTTGTTCCCATCATGCTTCCATGCTCGACCCATTCTTTTCCTCTGACTACTTTTCCAGAAATCAGATTTGCTTTGCACCTCATCGATCAACGTAAAAAAAGATCCCCACGTGGCATTTTGTTGCCTTGGAAGCCGTGATGAGAAGCCATGGATAATTTTCGGTGTTTTTTATTTGTTATTAGAATAATAAAAAATCTGAAGCAGAAAACAGCTAAGCCCATAATATCCCCAGTGTGAACGTGCTGGAGTTTCCCCTTTTTGACAGCGTAAACTTGTTTTTTCGACAGAGGAAGAAAGAAAAACTGAAGACGGGAAAAGAAACGCGCACAAGAAAAAGAAAAAACGGAGACAGAGAGATACGGGGCAGACTATTAATTATTCATTCTCCGGCTCCATCCTTCTCTGCTCTGTTTCTTTCCTCCTCCGCCTTGCTCTCGCCGAGGGGGATAGAGAGAAGATCCTCCAGGAGAGGAACACAGAGAGAGATCCGAAATCCCAAGTCCCCGCCGTCCTCCTCCCTCGTTCTCCTCTCCCTCGTGTCTCGCAGCTTCACGTCCCCCAGCCCATCGATCGATTCCGCCTGCTCGCCCGGGCGCCCGGCTTCTTCTCCAATCCGAGGTTGCTGCTGATCTGAGCTAGTCTAGTCCAGTCCACCGTAGTCTAGCCCGGAGTTCCTGATGAGATGCTGCAGCGGGCGGCAAGCAACGCCTACTCCTGGTGGTGGGCGAGCCACATCCGCACCACCCAGTCCAAATGGCTCGACGCTAACCTCCAAGGTACTATTGTTACTACGATCCAAATTAATCTTTTTTTTTCTTGATAGGCAGTATTCCAGTTCATCGTCTGCTCTCCCGAATCCCAATCCTATCTTTTAGGTGCCACCGCTTGTTTGTACCTTTCCTTTTATTTTTCCATCTTTTTTCGATGGAAAAGATATTTTCGGTCCTTCAGGTGTCCGTTACCTACTCAATACCAAGCTGCCCTGCCAAAAAAAGGGAAAAAACTAGGATACTTGTCATACTGCAAAATCAAAGAGCAATAGGCTTCTTCTCGTCATGAATTCATCAAATCCAATAACTAAATAGTCACATTTTGCTGCATGTTTTTTCCGCATGTCAGAATATCTGCTGTGCACTTTGTTTGTACAATTGTACCATCTAGAACTGAACAGAGACCTTTTTTTTTTGTTCTCTCTCCATTTTTTAACATCTTATAATACTATCTATATCTATATGTATTTGTGTTCATGGAATAATTGCTGGCTTTCATTCATCATGTCCTACCGTGATTAAAAGCAAACACAAATGCAGCACAGCTCCTTGTATACGTATACATGAGGGAGTTAACCCTTGGTACTCTGTGCAGATGTGGAAAACAGGGTCAAGATCATGCTCAAGCTCCTCGGGGAGGAGGCCGATTCGTTCGGCAAGAGAGCTGAGATGTACTACCGCAGAAGGCCGGAGGTCATAAACCACGTCGAGGACGTTTACAGGGCCTACAGGGCTCTCGTCGAGCGCTATGACCACCTATCCAAGGAGCTGCATAAGGCTAACCACACCATCGCTACTGCTTGTCCGGATGAAGTGCAGTATGCGATGCTGGAAGAGGAGGATGACAATTTCCCAAGAGCAATCATGCCGATCAACTCCCGCAAGATACAGAAATCAACCGTGGAAGACATTCTGAAGAGGAAAAGAGAAGGGACACCGGGGCGGTTGAGGGGAGTGCACGAAAGACCCGATCCTAATTTGACCACGGAAAAGGCTGAGGAAGAGATTGGCAGGCTACAGAAGGCTATACTTGTAATGCAGACTGAGAAAGAATTCGTTAAGAGTTCTTATGAGAGTGGAATTGCCAAGTACTGGGAGATTGAGAAGCAGATTGCAGATATGCAGGAGGAAATTTGTCACATGCAAGATGAATTTGATGCACATGCAGCCATCGAGGATGATGAAGCCCGCGCCTTGATGACGATAACAGCTCTTAGGTCTTGTCAGGGTACGGTTGCTGAGCTTGTGAAAAAATTCGAGGAGTTAATTAGGAGTGCAAAAATGGAGTCAGAAAAGATTATGTCTTTCCGAGAAAAGCTGTATGCTATGAGCAGAATCATTCATCCGTCAAAAGAAGATGTTGACAGCATAAACATGACAGGGAACAGCAGAATTTATCCTATTACTCAGGAAATACTTGAATTGCAGACTGTCTACGATAAAATTGAGGACTTCTTTGAAAACAATTCGGAATCCTCTGTGGAGGAGATGGCATATAAAGTTGACGAACTGGTTGATAAGATCATTAATTTGGAGCTAAAGTTCCCAAAGCAGTCTGCACAAATCAAACAACTGAAAGAAGAAAACGAGATCATCAAGAACAAATTAGATGATTTACAAGACCAGATGGCACTCCTTGATGATCCAAGTGACTCGAGTGAAGAGCTCAAGCTAGTAGAAGATGCATTGAAGAGAAGCAGGGTTCTTGAAGGATCTATAATTGAGGACGAAGTTCTTGTTAGCACAGCCTTTTCTGAAATTTTTAACTGCATAACTAATATCTCAAAGGTATTTGGACCTGTTGGTCCTGAAGACCTGCCTGGTTTGTCAGCTGCAGCTGGAGACAGCGCAGCATGTTCTGAAGATGTATGCATGGAGACCGTCACAAAAGAGGGCACCGAAATGAATAGAGGAGAAATCAGAGACATAGAGGCACCGACTACAGGTGGTAATTTGGGAAGCCACATGCCTAGACAAGATGATGACCCAAAAGTTGTTGATCACAATTCATTAGGTGGTACCGATGGCGTCTATGACTCCAATAATGGTGCTGAGGTAAATGTTCCGGTGGGAAATTGCTTAATGCAGGAAGAATTCGGAGATAAAAAGTCAATACAAGCTGGAAACCATATTGATCTGGCTGTTAGTTCAGACAATGAGAATGGTCTCAAGAAGACATGGGAGAGCAAAACAGATAGCTCATCGGAAGAAGTAAACCAGAGTTCATCAGATGGTACGAATGAAAATGGGGATATGGGAAATAATGGCTTTGAAAACTTTGCTCAGGGGAAAATTCTGGAAGGTGAATATTCACCAACTGCAGCGAGTCAGACTCATCTCCTTCCCTCAGAAAGTCTCAATACTTTAAATAATACAAATGACTCTAATGGAGGAGGGTCGTCAGTAGAAGTTGCTGAGAGTTCATTTGAAGGTGACAACATAACTCAAGACTTGAAGGTTGATGGTGATGAAAATGTTCCTGAAAACAGCTTGATCCAAGAGGAAGAAGTCAGGGTTGGATATGGTGAATTACCAAAAACGAGTGGGGATATTGGTGTAGTTGGTTCAGCAAACTTTCATAGTTTATGTGAAGAAGGTACCCCTGAGAAAAGCTCGCTACCGGAAGCTGATCAGAGTTGTTCCAGTGGTGCAGAAAAGAACCTGGACTCCTGGCATGCGGGTGAATCAAAATCAGGTGAAGAATTGCCAAAGGAAGGTGGCCAAATCGCTTCAGAAAACAATGAAGGCCTGAACAAACACGGTGAAATTGACTCGTCTGAAGGTGTCCAAAGTTCATTTGATCATACTAACACATATCCCTTGGAAGCGGGAGATGAAACCTCTCTCTCTGTACCAGCTAGAGATTCGGAGGAAACGGCAGGAATGTATCTGCTAGTATCAGAAGTACCGAAAGATTCAGAAGATATGGCCAGTCACATTTCTGATAGTCAGGTAGAAAAGAAAAATCCAAATGTGGAAGTGCTTGCAAGAGAAAAAAGTATCTTTAGCAATTATGGAAGCAGGAGTGGGCATGATAAGTCTAGTTTGGTTTCACAAGAAGATGTACCCAGCTGGCCAGAGTTTCTTCTTGATGGGCTTGAGGATAAAGACGCGATATTAGTATCTGACTACACTTCAGTTCTGCGGAGCTACAAAGAAACAAAAAGAAGGCTTGCTGAGTTGGAAAAGAAAAACCAGGAGCATCTCGAAGATACAAAGGCAGTAATAAGGGAATTGAGGAATGCGAATTCCATGAAATATGTTGAGATCCAATCGCTCAAAGGTCTCCTGGACTCTTCGGAGATGCCACCCAGTACACTGGGAACTTACAGGTCAAATAAAACTTTGGATAGAGTTATTTCAGTTGTGAAGGAAACCGATTCGAGCAGCACTGGAGCACCGGAGGAGGCTTCACCATTTGAAATGAAGTTCAGAACTGAGATCGACGGGTTAGTCGAGGAAAACCTGCGGTTCTTGGCAAGGTACAGCATGGCTTGCCACCAGATGCAGGAATTTAGCAGAAAATATCAGGAGCTACAGCATGAAATGGAGAGTCCTGAAAATAAGGAGACGGGAGGAGAGCCTGACGCTGCAGTAGAGCCTGGACCTGCTGAGAAGAAACTGAGAGAGCTCAGGACTGAAGTGGATGTGTGGTTTGAGCAGAATGCACTTCTCGATCGAGACCTGCAGCTCAAAACCGCATCTCTTTGCAGCGTGCAAGAGGAGATAGCCGAAGCCCTGCGGTCTAGCACGGAGGCTGATGGCGCCAGGTTTACGCCGTACGAAGCGGCCAGGTTTCAAGGGGAGGTGCAGAACATGCAGCAGTCCAACAACAAGATCGGGAACGAGCTGCAGGCAGCTCTGGAGCGCATGAGGGAACTCGAAGGCAAGGTCAACGAGACCCTGCGGAAGCTGCGGGAGAGCTTCGATCTTTCGTCCAGGCGCTCGTCCCGGCTGGAGGCAGACACCAGCTACCAGAACCAGTTCAAGCATTTCCCGAGCAGGACGAGAGTGCCGCTGCGGAACTTCCTGTTTGGAACGAAGCCGAAGAAGAAATCGCTATTCGCCTGCATAAATCCTACATACCAGAGACAGTTCAGCGATTTTTGAGGTGTGCTCCTATTTCTTGTGCATCGCAGTTGTACTTTTGGCATAATTAACCTGGGTTCGTTCCGGTTAGCTGACATTTTTGTATTTGCTTGCTGCAGTGAATATAGCGCTGAAGCAAACAAAGTAGCCACTAAGATTTGGCTCATTGCCAGGAGGTAGTGCTTATTTATTTTTTACAGAACAATTAATACAGTGGAGTGGCCCCGCTATTTGGATGGGAACACATAAGACAGAATTACCATGTTTTTTCATAGACAGAAACATTACCATTATACTGTATAACATTCCAGAAGAAAACATTACACCATGCCGTAGCTGTTTGCTACACATAAACAGAATCTGTGTTCAGATATGTACCATGAGGCAGTTGTGGTTGCTTCTAGTGTTAGCTTTTGATTTGCGAGAGTAACAAGGGAGCAGGTTTCGCTGGATGAATCTGCATTTGGGAAGAACTTTAGCATTGTTTTAGTTTGCGATGTAAGGTTTGCTGTTTCATATATTCCATTCGTTTTTCATTGGTTGCACAGAAGATTTATACTGATGTATGTTGTGTTCATCAGCCTGCCTTTTTCTTATGGCGGATGTGTATTTGTTTTTTGCGACATGAGTTGGTGCGTGCAGCTGGTGATAGCTGACTTATGTTAGCAGGCAACTAATTTTTACTTTCGGCTGGTACGAGTGATTGTTGCGTTAACATTCATTTTGTTAGGTCAACTCCAACAGCCCCTCCAATCAGACTCCACGCGTCCAATCCCGTCCTTCCAGGCCAATGTGTACCCGCAAATCGAGATCTAGCCCTGGACCCGTTCATTTTGGCGTAAACCGGACCAAAACCTGGGGCTGGTTTGCGGGGGCTCGGACTGCCCGCGCGTCCGGGCCTTGTCCTGCACTTCCACGCCCCTGGCCCTCCCGTCAGACACAAACCCGTGTCCCTTCACCCCTGCTTCCCCCACCTCCCCTTCTCCCGCCGTCATCGCCACCGCGACACCCTTCCTCCCGGAAGGCCGTCGCCGGACCCCGTTGCCTCCTTTTCCACAGGCCTCTTTGTTGGTGAAGCCTCCTCGCCATTGAAGCCTCTAGTACCCTAATATCTCGTCGGCCTGGGCGTCGAGCTCGGACTTCTCCTAGGACGCACTCCACCTGTTCGACCATTTGCCCCCGCATACAGGTACTGCATTCTGCTACCTTCGCCTAGTCCTCGTCCTAGTCCTTAACCTCGTCCTTGCGAACTTGAGCTCATCCTTCTCATCGTGCAGACATGGACGACAGTGGGGACGAGTTCTTCAAGAAATATGTCATGTCGTCCTCCGACGAGTCCGACGACGACAGTGAATTTTGGGCCACCACAACCGTGCTCCTCCATCAGCACAATAAGGATACGAAGCAAACCTACCATGGTTCGGTCCCGGGCCGGGGAGGGGGAGGGCTAGAACGTGGCTGAGTCGCCGGCCACGAGATGATGTTTCGAGATTACTTCCACCGCGCCAGGCCTTTGTACCCTCCGCACTATTTCGGCGGCGCTTTCGGATGTCAAGGAAGGTGTTCATGCGTATTCTTCACGGAGTGAGGGATCATGACGACTACTTATCTTTGAAAAAAGATGCGACCGGTAAGCTCGGCTTCACCTCCTACCAAAAATGCACCGCAACTATTCGCATTCTTGCTTATGGAGTAGCTGCTGATTGTGTTGACGAGTACTTGCGCATGAGCGAGTCCACTTGTCTGGAAGCAATGTATAAGTTCTGCAAAGCTATGGTGGACATTTTTGGTGAAGAATTCCTGAGGGCACCCAATGCCGAGGACACTCGCCGGCTTTTGGCTTTCAACAAAACCAGAGGGTTTTCAGGAATGATTGGAAGTATAGATTGTATGCACTGGGAGTGGAAGAATTGTCTGTTTGCCTAGTAGGGGCAATATAAAGGACATGCAAAGGGGTGAACGGTCATACTTGAAGCCGTTGCATCCTATGATCTTTGGATCTGGCACTCGTTCTTTGGCATGGTTGGTTCCCACAATGATATTTGTGTTGTTCAGAGGTCCAATGTGTTTTCTAGGCTTGCAGAAGGCATTGCTCCCTGTGTGAACTATCAAGTGCGAGGCCACTCCTACAACAAGGCATATTACCTAGCAAATGGTATCTATCCTACTTGGTCTACCTTGGTGAAGACCATACGCAACCCCACCAAAGAGAAGCACAAGAGGTTTGCCAAGGAGCAGGAGACCGCTAGAAAGGATGTGGAGCGAGCCTTTGGTGTACTCCGGTCCCGGTGGGCGATAGTGCGGCACCCTGCTAGAACTTAGGACAATGAGACAATGTGGGAAGTGATGACGACATGTGTGATCATGCACAACATAATCGTCGAAGATGAGCGTGATGAAAGCATCTATGACCAAGGCTGGGAATTTTAGAGAGAATTGGTTAAACCAGCGCCAGGTCTGTCACCTAGTTTTGCGGAATTCCTGCAGGTGCATCATGAGATTCGAGATCGAGCTACCCATAACCAACTCCAGAATGATTTGGTTAACCATATATGTGAATTTGTGGGAAACCAACCGGGCGCGCAGCCGAATAACTAGCTTTTACCTTCTTTTATTTCAAGTTTAATTCATGTAATTTGATTGTGTAAACTTGATCTGGATCATGTACTGCTATTTGTTGTGACTTGTCGATTTTAATTTAAATTGTAGACCTATTTGGATTTTTATGTATTTCTATATGTATGAAACTATCCATTTCATACCCTAGTAAAAAAAGGCCGGATAAATGGGAAGATGGCACTGTTGGATGCATCGATTATTCCAGGTCGGGCGGCGTCTGATACGTATCTATAATTTTTGATGTTCCATGCTTGTTTAGTATCCACTTTGCTTTGCTTTGTCTACATTTTGAGGTGTTTTCATATGTTTTCTGAGACTAACCTATTAACAAGATGCCACAGTACCAGTTCCCTGTTTTCTGTTGTTTTTGGTTCCAGAAAAGTCAGAAAATAAATATTCTCGGAATTGGATGGGACAAAAGCCAAAATCAATATTTCACCGAGGGGAACATGGAGCCAGAAGATGAGACCCCTGGCCGCGCGGCCAGGCCTGGCCCACGCCTAGGGGGTGCAGCCACCTCGGGCACCCCCTCGACCTCCCTCTTCGCCTATAAGAAGCCCCTGATACCTAAACCCTAAGCACCCGATCAATCTTCCACGAAACAGTCTATAGCGGCCGCCACCATGGTCCCTTGATCAGGAGGATCTGAAGCTCTTCCCGGCACCCTGCCGGAGGGGAGAGATCATCCCGGAGGCCTTCTTCATCATCATTCCAGACTCTGGTATGATGCGTGAGTAGTTCCACGTTGGACTATGGGTCCATACAGTAGCTAGATGGTTGTTTCTCCTCCTTTGTGCTACCATATTTAGATCTTGCGAGCTAGTTGGTAATTTGTTTACCAAGCATGTTATGTTATTTATATTAAGGAGAACACCTCTAGTGAACTGTGGACCCCGGCCCAATTTTTACCATTGATACCTCTTCCATTGTTACTGTTTACTTTCTACAAGCCACCATTACCTTCCACACCATAAGGTTAATCCTTTGTTTTCAACAAACCGGTGAGATTGACAACCTCACTGTTCGTTGGGGCAGTCTTGAGTTTGTGTTGTCCAGATTTCCAAGTTGCTAGCAACACCTTTGAGTCGTTTCCTTCCTCCTACTGGTTCGATAACCTTGGTTTCTTACTAAGGGAATACTTGTTGTTGTGCTCATCATACCTTGCTATTGGGGTTTCCCAACGAAGCTCTATAGTGATCTGAGCTGCAATCAACAGCGTCCCGGGACATCCTATGATCAAAAGGGCTGTCAAAAATGTGTGTGTGTGTGTGTGGGGGGGGGGGGGGGGTCCTTAGGGAATCTCCATCGAGCCAACCCATCCAGTCCGCGCGTGTCTGAAACTGTCCGCACGGATGCACCGGGCGACCCATCCAGCAAAACGCGTCCGTCTCGACCCATCCATGCATCTAATCTGGGGCTCGCTTGCGTCGGCTCGGACGCGTGGGCACGTCATCCCCGCGCGTGCCAGTGGCCCACCCATCAGCCACACACGTCATTGATTTCAGACGCGGTCTATGGCACCGATTCAGACGCAACCGTGACAGCGATTTAGAGGCGCTGCGTGGAATGCTGATCGGCGGTAGCCTGCGCCATCAATGGCGACGCGACGGCACGCGGACCCACTGGGCGCCGCCTGCGGTCTCGCGTTGGCTGATGTCTACGCACTTCTATTCTTGTAGACAGTTGTTGGGCCTCCAAGTGTAGAGGTTTGTAGAACAGTAGCAAGTTTCCCTTAAGTGGATTACCCAAGGTTTATCGAACTCGGGGAGGAAGTGGTCAAAGGTATTCCCTCTCAAGCAACCCTGCAATCAAGATACAAGAAGTCTCTTGTATCCCCAACACACCCAATACAATTGTTAGGTGTATAGGTGCACTAGTTCGACGAAGATATAGTGAAATACAAGTGGTGACGGTGCCAGAAAATAGCTGACGGTGAGGTAAAGACTAAAGCAAGCAAACATGCAACAAATCTAGATGCAAACGGTGTTTCAATGTTTAGAAACAAGGCCTAGGGATCATACTTTCACTAGTGAACACTCTCTCATATAAATATGTTATCTTCATGATACTACTCTTAACTACTCTCCGGTTGGACACTCTAATCCACGGTAGGGCCTTCCCCAATCTAGATAACCCCACACTGTCACCTTGAGCGCTAGATAGTTCCAACAAACACCACAATTTCATAGAGACATCCAACTCCAAATATAACTCATAACTATATTCAATCTAGCCAAAGTTCCACACACGGTATGCACGCTGTCACTTTCACACATGTGGGGAAAAACATAGATCTATTAAAGCACAAAGAGTATTTATGTAGACTCAAACCTAAGTGCCACCATGGCGTGCACGCTGTCACTTTCACACACATGGGGAGAGCAGAGATCTATTGAAGCACTTGAGTAGCAAGGTAGATCTACTTGATTACAAAGCTCATGACCACAGCAAGATCATGCATAGAGAGAGAGAGAGAGATGAACACATAGCTACCGGTAGAGCCCTTAACCTCGAGGAAGAACTACTCCCTCCTCATCATGGGAATCAGCAATGGTGATAAAGATGGCGATGGAGATCGATGGATATGGCTCTGGGGGCACTTCCCCGTCCCGGCAGGGTGCCAGAACAGAGACTTTCTGTCCCCCGAATATCCCCTTCGGTGGCGGCGGCGCTGCAGAGGTTTTCATGGATTTCTTCTGGATGCCCTAGGGTTTTTGGGTCGGAGGCTTCTTATAGGCGCAGGAATCAAGGTCGGTGGGGGTCCAGGGGTCCCACACCCCCCGTGGGCGCCTCCAGGGCTTTCCTGCGCCTAGGGGGTGCGGCCACCCTGTGGCCCCCCTCCGGCTCTGCTTCGTGGTTCCGTGTTACTCTAGGAAAAATAATGACTTTGGCTTTTGTCCCGTCCAATTCCGATAATATTGATTTTCTGCCTTTTTGGAACCAAAAACAGAAGAAAACAGGCAACTGGCACTGTGGCATCTTGTCAATAGGTTAGTTCCAGAAAGTGTATAAAAATACCTCAAAGTGTAGACAAAACATAAGACAAATGATACAAAACAAGCATGGGGCATAAAAAATTATAGATACGTTTACGACGTATCAAGCATCCCCAAGCTTAACTCCTACTCGTCCTTGAGTAGGTAAGTGATAAAAAGAATAATTTTTTAGGTGACATGCACCATCAAAACCAAGATCAAACCATCTACAAGCATTGAAAGCTGGGATCAAAGAACTCTAAACATGAGCATGAAAGATGGAGTTCTAGAAATAAGACATAGTAACTATGCATGCAACATGAAAGGCTACAAACAAAGATCATGGATAACATGCATTGAAAAACGTTTGTTTGTTTCACATATAGAAAACATGGCATAGTGGCATTCAGCTTGTCCCTCATAGAGTAGCAAATAGATGCATAGGACACCTTCAAAGCTCACAAGGGTGACTAGAAATAAATAGCACAAGAACAAGTAATATCACAATATGCATCAATCAATAATCTTTGTAACACTGCACAAAAAATGACTACTATGCTCTCTTAATGGTGCCTAAAGGTAGAAGGTGGAGACTCAATAGTGGTGGAAGAAAGACCTTTTATAAAGGAAGCAGGCATTTCAAGTTTCAAAAAGAGCTTCAAAAAATTATGGTACTTGTTAGCTTTCAGCCCTCATTGCCCCTATCATAAGCATCTTGAAATGATTAAGGTTAAAGTGAACAAAGATGGAGTATATGCTTGACGAAATATATGTTGGCAATATCAAGTCCCTTGAATACGAGGGCCACACCTCATGCTACTCAACTTCAGTCACTTGTAAGTTCTTGTCATTGTAAGTATTTGCATATCATAGAGAACCGCCAACGGGGTACCCCTTGCAGATGGTACACGAGCTTTCCCATAACCAAAATGACAACGCAAGCAGACAATGAGCATCTCAGCAATCTTCTTATTTACCATGGGAATATGGTGCTTTTTCTCTCTTTCGTCCTTTCTCAATGTGTCTCCTTTTTTATAAGAAGAATGCTTCATAGATGTCACTATGGTGATGCTGCAAGTTTCCACCATGATTAGGCATGGCTTCGGCTAGCGGTCCAGGCGTTTCTCTAACACAGAATACAAACTCCATGGACTTACAAGTTCCCTTTTTATTTCACACCGGTGACATCCATAGACAAAAGAGCATGATATCAACTGAGTACAAAGTACAAGTGCAATGTTGAAAACGTTCCCCGTGACAGCACGGTTCTACTAATTCCAATGTATAAGTGCAAGCATATACAACATAGATGACACAATGGTTCAAGTTTATTAGGGGCAAAGAATATAAAGTGTGCCATCAAGTTTTTGAGGGCTTTAATCACTAAGTTTTCACATAACAAAATAGTTTTAAATTGGAAGATAACTGAAAACAAGAATATACTTGGAATGGTGTAACACACCATGCATAGGAATTTATAGTGGACACTTTGGAATAACTTGGTTTCTTTGAAGTTGGAAGCATGAGTAGAGCTTACTCATACAAGTGGAGGCTAGCAAAAGACTGGGAGCAACCAACTAAGAGAGCAATAATGGCCATAATCATGCAGACAATAAAGCATTACTAATCAAAGCATAGAGTGGTACTACAAGTCAAGGACTAAATGATCATAGAGGCTATGGTGACTTGTTCATAGTCATAAAATGGTGTGAGCATGTGCCAAGTCAACCCAAACAAAGCATCAAAGGAAAATACCACAATACTATGCTTTTGAATGCTAAAACAACACATGATTCTTTCAAGGCACATTAAGCAATCCTAATTGTTTGGAACAAGTCATTCTATAGTAATAATCACTAAGCATAAGGTCAAAGCAACATCTAGCATGACATGATAAAGTCTAAGTCACAGTCAAGGCAAGCTCCCTTTTGTACCACTTAAGCATGAAGCTTCCTACTCTTTTCCAACACCAAACAACTTATTTGAAACAACTCACAAAGATAATAACCAATAAAGATCAGTGAGCTTGTCTCACAAATCCACAAAGAAGAACTAAAAAGTTCTAAGCTAAAAGCACAAGAAAACTAAGGCTGAATGCAGTGCTAGCAAAAGTGAACACTCACAAAACAATAAGAGTGAAAAGTAGAGTGTTCTAGGCAATGGAAACAGAGTGTGTCTCTCTCCAAAAGAAGTGTGGTGTAACCAACCAACTTACTCAAGCAAACTAAGCAAACGAAAACCAAAAATGAAAACTAAGACGCTCCAAGAACAACACAACAATGCATGAAACAATAAAAACGAAGTGTCTAGAGAGACCTGAGCTTTTTATTGATGAAGAAGGGGATGCCTTGGGCATCCCCAAGCTTTGACGCTTGTACCTCTTGGATATTTCTTGGGGTGACACCATGGTGGCATCCCCAAGCTTTATCTTTTGTCCATTCTTCATCTCATTGCATCATTCTCTCTCAACACCTGAAATTTTTCCTTCATACAAAACTTCACACAATCTTCATTAGCAACATTAGTTTATTCAAAAGATAATAGACCTTTGGGTAAAGCTTTGGAACAGCAAGGATTTTCACTAAAAGCACAGGCTACTATAGCAACTCCTTCAAAAATCTCAATTCACCTAAAGAGAACTCGAAAAGGAATCAATAAGAAGCAAATGCAAATAATGGCAGAAATCTGTCAAAACAGACCATCAGGTAGAAACCGATTTTTTCGAAGATCTTCTGTTGCTCAAATAAAAAAGTGTTGAACTAAGAAATTTAGCTACTGGGGGATTTATTCGTAAATTTTGAGCTCAATCCGAGTTACAGAGACTCCTCACGAATTTTTTTGGTGGAGGATAGAAATCTGTTTCGGGACAGCAACTCCCCAAATCTTACTTCCCTCTTATTATAGGTAATTCTTGGCACAAAAAGCAAACAAAAAGGATAAGGAGAGGTCATTACTGAAGTAATAACTTCCGAGACTCAAGGAAACTCTTGGGTTATCTCCCAACAAGTACTTTTCTTTAATGCCTTTAAGTTAGGCTTGATAGTTCAAAGATGCTCACATAGGAAATATGAATTTATTTAAAAGAGAGCACGTAGAAGCAAATTCTAAGAACATTTAAGTCTAACCCACTTCCTATGCATAGGAATCTTGTAAAGAAACAAGTCATGACAACACAAAGCAACAAGCATAGGAAAGCAAAACAAATGCAACTTCAAAATTTTCAACATAAAGAGGGGAAACTTAATATTGTTGAGATACATAAGACCATGTTTCCCTCTCTCATAATAACTTTCAGTAGCATCATGAATAAAATTAACAATATAACTATCACATAAAATATTCTTATCATGAGCCACATGCATAAAATGATTATTACTCTCCACATAAGAATAGTCATTCTTATTAATTGTAGTGGGAGTAAAGTCAACAAAATAGCTATCACTATCATTCTCATCACCATAATCATCAAATATAGGAGGCATATTGTAATCACAATAAATTTTCTCCTCAATAGTAGGTGGACTAAAAATATCATATTCATCATTGTAATCATCATATATTGGAGGTATAGTATCATCATAAGCAATAGAATAGCTATCTTCCCAAGTGTGTTCATTTGTAAACATATAATCATTGGAAGGAACATGGATATCACTAATAGCACAACAACTATTAATATCATCATTTTCATAATTGGTACCAAAGAGATTTTCAATATCAAAAGTGGTGTGCTTTTCCCAATCATGATCACTACTATATGTAACAGGCATAGGAACATCATCTAGTTCAGACTCATCAACAAAAACTATGATAGGAGCAACATGATTAGAGGAAGATACCATTTCCTCTCTCCTTTTACTCCTCTTCTTCTTCTTCTTCTCCTCCTCTTTAGGAGGGAGAGGCTTGAAAGGAAGCTTCTCCACATACCCTGGCTTATTGTTAGAGACAATAGAAGAAACTTTGGAAGATTACTCCTTTTCATTAATAAGAACAAAACTCATATCAGTCCTGTCATATTTTGGTAAAATATCATATTTTATAAGATTTTGTATGTAAGTATTCGCATGGAAATTATCAACACAATAAAGATGACACCCATGCAGGGCGCAATTCATACCAAAAGCAATCATGTCTACCAAAGATGTTTTTCTTGATAACTCTTCACACCCCAAAAACAATGTAAGTTCATCATGTTGATTATCAGTGATCGCGTTATCACAATACAAGCTTGCATTACTCATATGGCATGAGCATTGAAAATTGAAATGACCCACTTCATAGCAGAGTTCACAAATAAAAGGGTAGAGGGCACAATTTTTTTATCAAGATCATTTAGAGCCTTATACCATGTTTTGGTTTTTTCATTCTAGTGGGTGATACAATATTCTTCTTCTATTTGATTCTTCTCACAAGGTCTATGCATACCACAAAAATTAACATGCTTATAATAAATAGTACTTTCAGAAGTTTGAGCATGTTTATTGCAATCATTAGTAACATTTTCATTTTCCATGCAAGTGTCTTTAAAAGGTTCATGATACGTGTCCCATTTTTCTTTAGGAGCATTAATATGGGAAGCAAAGGCTCTATAATATCTAACAAGAATTTGAGGATCAAGACCATGTTTAGCACTAAGCTCTTGAAAATCAGCAGTTTCCGCGAAAGACTTAATGCAATCATACTCATAGCTTATACCTGGTTCTTTACCTTTGTCGTTATACCAATCTTCAGTATTGCTTTGAATTGTTTCAAGAAGATCCCACTTAGTTTTGACCTTCTTACTTGTGAAGGATCCCTCTGAACAGGTATCTAGGTGGTCCTTGTAATGTCCTGAAAGCCTTGCATAAAAATTGTTGATAATAATGTTACTGGGGAGCTCATGAATGGGACATTTGAGCATTAGTGAATTCAATCTCCCCCAAGCTTCGAAAATACTTTCTCCCTCATGAGGATGAAAATTATAAATATAGTTCCTATCTTTATGAATTTCATGAGGAGGATAAAATTTAGAGTAAAAGAGAGATTCAAGTTCCTTCCACTCCAAATGACGAGGATCATCTAGTAGCTCAAACCATTCCCTTGCTTTGTCCCTAAGTGAGAAAGGGAATAGCTTCCTCTTAACTTTGTCCATTGAAATACCTACACACTTGAACAACTCGCATAATTCATATATAAAGAGTAAATGATCACTAGGATGGAAAGTTCCATCTGCAAAATAGCAGTTATTCATAACACGTTCAACAATTTCAATAGGTATTTTAAAAGGGACACTTTCAGTATGTGGATTTAAAATATCACAAGTATCATTAGAATTACCACATATGGGAGATAAAGTATCATCGGAGCAAATTTTCTTTCCTAAAGCTGGGGAACTAAAAAGATCTTTCTTATAAAAACTAGCTTCCCCAAGCTTAGACGTTTCCATACCATTAGTAACAATGGTGTTCAAAAAATTCATACTAATAACATTGCTATTAGCATGCAAAGAAAGTTCCATAGGTTTTTTAATATTCTTTTCAAACCACTCAAATTCTAACTTAGGAAAAATACTAAAAAGCTCTCTAATTTTTTGCTATTTTCCATTAAGCCTAACTAGTGAAAACAAGAAACAAAAAGACAAAACTGCAGAATCTAAAGGAAATAACTTTGAGCACTCACACCGAAGGATGTGAGTACCTTTTACCTTACCTCCCCGGCAACGGCACCAGAAAAGAGCTTTCTGGCTTGCTGTTGCCGTGGGGTAAGTGTGTGAGTGCCTTTTACCTTTCCTCCCCGGCAACGGCGCCAGAAAAGAGCTTGATGTCTACGCACTTCTATTCTTGTAGACAGTTGTTGGGCCTCCAAGTGCAGAGGTTTGTAGAACATCAACAAGTTTCCCTTAAGTGGATTACCCAAGGTTTATCGAACTCAGGGAGGAAGTGGTCACAGGTATTACCTCTGAAGCAACCCTGTAATCAAGATACAAGAAGTCTAGCCAAATATAACTCATAGCAAATATTCAATCTAGCCAAATTGGCACACACGGTATGCACGCTGTCACTTTCACACATGTGGGGAAAAGCATAGATCTATTAAAGCACAAAGAGTACTTATGTAGACTCAAACCTAAGTGCCACCATGGCGTGCACACTGTCACTTTCACACACATGGGGAGAGCAGAGATCTATTGAAGCACTTGAGTAGAAAGGTAGATCTACTTGATTACAAAGCTGATGAACACAACAAGATCATGCATAGAGAGAGATGAACACATAGCTACCGGTAGAGCCCTTAGCCTCGAGGAAGAACTACTCCCTCCCCATCATGAGAATCAGCAATGGTGATGAAGATGGCGATGGAGATCGATGGAGATGGCTCCGGGGGCACTTCCTCGTCCCGGCAGGGTGCCGGAACAGAGACTTTCTGTCCCCTGAATCTCCCCTTCGGTGGCGGCGGCGCTGCGGAGGTTTTTGTGGATTTCTTCTGGATGCCCTAGGGTTTTTGGGTCAGAGGCTTGTTATAGGCGCAAGAATCAAGGTCGGTGGGGGTCCAGGGGACCCACACCCCCTGTGGGCGCCTCTAGGGATTGCCCGCGCCTAGGGGGTGCGGCCACCCTGTAGCCCTCCTCCAGCTCTGCTTCGTGGTTCCGTGTTGCTCCGGGAAAATAATGACGTTGGCTTTTGTCCCGTCCAATTCCGAGAATATTGATTTTCTGCCTTTCTGGAACCAAAAACAGAAAAAAACAGGCAACTGGCACTATGGCATCTTGTTAATAGGTTAGTTCCAGAAAGTGTATAAAAATACCTCAAAGTGTAGACAAAACATAAGACAAATGATATAAAACAAGCATGGAGCATCAAAAATTATAGATATGTTTACGACATATCACCGGCATTGATGGCGAAGGAGCGGGAAGCTGCGCGTGTTCGCGGGCGAAGGGGCTAATTAACCCTGCGCCCGTCGGTGCCACATTCCTCGCCTCTCGCCATCGCAAACCCTAGCCGCCGCCACCACCACCACCGCTACCGATGAAGACGCCATCGTGGCTGAAGAAGGGGAGGGGCAAGAATGACCACAAGGCGTTTGGCTCTAGCAGCCAGCGCTCCGGCCGGATGCCGGCCTTCCCCCGCGGCACGTCCCTGCCGCCTCCGCCGTGGCCAAAGGATTTCTGGGGTCGCCGCGTGGAGGCTCGCCCGCCACCGCGGCCGGAGGGAGAGCGCCGCGATCGGCAATACTTCCGCATCCAGCACTGGAGGGAGTGCGAGCGCCGCTGGAGGGAGGGACAGGGCATCCACCACAACGACGTGTCCCTCCCCATCGGCTGGCACCTAAACCGGGACAGTGTCCCGGTGCCGCCCGTGCCCAAAGAGGGCAAAGGGCTGGAGGATGAGATCCGCCGCTGGATTAGGGGCCTCCCGCCGGCCCAACGGTGGGATCCTGCCTACCAGAGCGAGGCCTACTAGAAGGAGTGGCTCGACTGGGAGCACAAGGTGCGCCGCGCCACCACCATCCGCCATGACCTGCAGCCGGGGGAGGTCCCATCCCCGACATTGACTCGAACGAGGAGGGCGTCGTCAACCACTCTGACGCCAATCTCGGCAGCGAGGATGGCAATGGCGAGGGCAGCGACAACGACATCATCGTCAAACAGGAGGCGGTGGACGATGTCGCCGCCAACCTGCACCCGGAGTACCGCGCAGGGCTACGACGAGGACGCCTTCACTGAGCAGGCCATTGCGGCCAGAGCGTAGGAGGAGGAGGCCCAGTGACGCGGCTACGAGGAGGCCCTCGCGCTCACCCGCATGGTGGTTGAGACGAACGGCCAGCTGCCTCCACCGCCGCCGCTGCCGATTTGGGCGCCTCCGATCGCGCCGGAGGTGGGGATGGAGCTGGCACACCTCCAGCAGTGGGAGTTGTGGCCTGTGCGGGCGATCAACCCGCCTGCACCCGCTTCGGCCATGCCGCCGCCCAACCTCTGGATGTCGTCGGAGTACATCGACCTCGACCCGTAGATAGACGAGACGGCGCCGGCGCGCGAAGATCGGTAGCTAGGGCTATGATTAGTTTAAATTATGTTTTTTATATTTTGGATGTAAATTAGTATAAAATTTGCCATTTTTTCACGCGAGTTGTTTGTGTTTGGATCTGAAATTCTTTTTGTCTCACCCAGTACGAATAAATAGGTCGCGTCGCTGGAGGAGGCTGGCCGAACAGACCATACCGCCTACCCATATTCACTGGGACCCGATCCAAACAGACTGAAAAGAACCATTTAAAATGACCGTATTAGTCGGCATGGTGGAGATGTAGATAAGTCATCCATGTGACAACTTAATCATGTTAGCGCTGCAGACAGCTATATCCCTGTTTCACCATATGATGACTTTGTACTTTCCTGTCGTCGCATACTGCACGGCAGACAACATGCCTGAAAAAGGCAACTAAGTATAGCGGAAAATAGATTTGGAGCACAGGCTTACTGTAGACAGTTTTTAAATTTTTTAAAAATCATCCAATATTTCTAAAAAATACCCATGTGTAGTCAACAATACACACTAGACTAAGTCCGTAAAATTTCTATAGAAAATACTTTATATTTTAGACACAGCAAAAAAAAATATATGTGACATATTAAAGGAATGCGGTAGCCCATTCAAAATTGCACTGTCCATGCTTAGATCAGCAGCCTTTTTTTTGCTGAGGCTGGAATACAAGATATTTTCACATGATTTTTTGCATGCGCGAATTATTAATTATTATCTATATCCTGATATTTAAACTTCTCAAAAACAAAAAAGACTCCAAGCTATCGTCAACTTGTTGACGGCGTGGTGGATTTAGAAGCAATGCAATCCGGCCATATTCGACAATATCTCTATGAGCTTGGACGGCCTGTTGGATACGATTCGATACGAGGCTCGATCTTGGACTGTTGCTGGGATAAGGATATCTCGGCCGCCAGATCTAGTGGCTTGAGTTGTATGGCGTTCGTTTGTCAGTTTTATCGATATATCAAGACGTAAGCTTTGTGTTTTGGGTCATGGAGTGCTTGGAAAATCAACTGCGTCGGGCATAAGTTAAATACAGTAACAGTCTCCTATACTCCTCAGGTTGGCTCGATTTAGTCCTCATACTTGGAATTTGGTGAATTTTATCCATTTTCTTGTGAATTGAGTTTGATTTAGTATCATTCGATGTTTGTCGTCGAATTTGAGCAGAGCAGACGCGGACGACACATGCAGCATCTGAGAAAATTCCAAAAAATAACCACAACTGAGGCTAGATATAATAATAGTCCCTATACATGTCTGGTTAGCTTGATTTAGTCCTGATACTAGCAATTTGCATAATTTAATCTGTGTACTTGTCAATTGGATTAGATTTAGTCCAAAAGTATGTTTATCATCGAATTTGAGCTGACACGTGGATGCGGGTCCCACTAGCAGCTGGCGTGAAAACTTGTAAACCCTCCTCCGACATCTAGAACGTACATTTCCGCAGCCGTCGGTGTAGTTTTGACGTTCAGGCTAGCTAGTCTCCAGTAAGTAGGACCTGCGTCCACATGTCATTCACATCAGTTCAAATTCGACAGTAAACATGTGTTTGGGCTAAATCAAGACCAACTGACAAGTATCAGAACTAAATCGAGTCATTCACATCATTACGTAACTAATGTTGTATTTTGCAACATTTGTGATCGTCTTTGTGCAAATTTCTCAAATGCATGAGGGCGTTTTTGTAAGATTTCAATCCACGTGTCATTCACGTCAGCTCAAATTCGATGACAAACATCGAATTTGACTATTCACAAATATATGAACAAAATTTAGCAAATTCAGAATACGAGAACTAAATTGAATCAACCCGACAAGTACTGTTAGTGTATTTAACTCGCCGGGCATCTTAGGCGGGTGACAGCGAGAGTCTGCCTTACTTTTGGCAACGTGCATTTGTAGAGTGCACCTGTTGAGTGATGACCAGTGACCACCGACTGCAGTTAGCAGGTAGACAGCTACTTTTTACTTTCGGCCGGTATGAGTGACCACGTTTCAGTCACACGTATTTTGTCAAAGTCATCCATGCATTTGTTAAGCCGACCAGAGACATCACTATGACACTATCTGATTCACGTAATCGCCTTTCGCATAAAACACTCGTTGTTACTGCGATGCAAAGACTCAACTCGAGGTAACTTGTATTTTATGTTGTGCTAAAATGACAAAAGTGTGAATCTGAAGTAGGTGAAAAATATATAATTTGAAACTTCTAAAATTTTCTTAGATTTTACAGTATCATTTTCGCTTGGCCCTAAATACAAAGTGTTTCAAGTTGAGATTTTGCATGGTTGGTAGAATACATCATTACGAGCATCTAGAGGATGATTTTCAGATTTTTTTTGAAACTTTAAAATGTTTTTTCAATTTTTGTCAACAAAAGGGGTTATATGTAACCTGAGCTACATTGGCAGTTCCCGTCTGCTGGTTCACAGGGTACATAGCCGAAATTTGAAAAATTCCTACAGTAACACTATTTATCCATTTTGATTTAAAGGGACAGCGCGTTTGGAGCAAAAACAACGGAATAATACAATCCTCTGAAGCTTCTTCTCTATGCTACGTGGTAATAATGACCCAATCCTACTTTTGCATATGTTTTTAATCTTAGTTTGACTATGACTTTTTCTGCACAAGCAATCATGTTTAGTCATGTGTTTATTCCTATTTTTTGGACCCCCGCAAATCAAAGAAACCCCTACAAGCAAAAGCTATATGTTTTGTCATCCATGTGACAACTTACTGATATTAGCACTGCAGACAGCTATATCCCATTTTCACCATAGGATGACGTTGTACTTTCCTGTCGTCGCATACTGCACGGCAGACAACATGCGTGAAAAAGGTAACAAAGTAGCGGAAAATCGATTTGGAGCAAAGGCTCACCGTAGACCTTTTTGATTTTTTTTAAAAAAACATCCAATATTTCTGAAAAAATACCTACGTCTAGCCAGCAATAGACACTAGACTAGAAGTCTGCAAAATTTCTATAGAAAATACCATATATTTCGGGCACAACAAACAAGATATATATATGACATATTTAGAGAATACGATGGTCCAGCCCATTCAAAATTGTTGTTGGGATATGACCCTGGATAACTCAGAGTTGACGTATCAAGTGATCCAATAGAGCAATAAGTAATTCAATAAAAGATGTATGTAGAGAAAATACCTATATGAATGAAGATATGGAGTACAAAAAGAATTAAATAAAGGGAAGAGGGAAAAACTGGTCTGGGCCGGCATAGATAAGTTTTGGCCTAGTAGGCCACTCCCCAGGCCGAATCTTTCTTCTCCCAGACTGGCTCACCTTCGTCTCGGTTGGGCTGCTCCCGGCCGGCCCACCTCGGCTTTGACCCGGCGTCCTCCACTGCGAATCCCGGCTGGCTGGATTACCTACCGGCCCACCACACTTCCTCAACACCACCTTGACGCCACGCTCACCTCCTCATACGGCATCGCCCCACACGCCGCCAACTCCCGCCGCCTCGACGTCGCCTCTGCACCGCCTCCCTCGGGTGGACCGGCTTTGGTCAATCCTGGCCCACCCCTGGCTACCCTCCTCAACTCGTCGCCACCTTCACCCGGGTGGGCCGACATTAGCCTGTCCCGGCCCATCGCGTGCCAACGTCTCCATGCCAAAACTTTCCTAGGCCGAGATTCAATTAACCCGCCTCGGCCGAGTCAGGGAAGACTCGACTGGGCCGCTTCCCTCTCACCCGGTTGGGCCCTTTGACTCTGCCTAGGCTGGGCCGAGTTAGTCTACACCAGGACGAGTTTCCTCTTCGCCCAGGGCACTTGGGCCGAGTTAATTCACCATAGATGCCCTCTTATTCTCCCCAGATGCTCCCCCAACCTCTACATCGAGCAGCAGCTTCTTCCTCCTCCTCCCCCCCCAATGTACAGAGACATTGGAGCTGGCATACAAGCCTTTCTTGTTGACTCAACCAACAAGTATACTGTGAGTATCAACTGACTCAAACACCAACACGCACATGAGATAACCCTGAATGTCACTCGGGGGGGGGGGGGGGGAGGGGGGCTATCACCCTTTTATCACTTAGTTGTTCACCTCGTGAAGGAGATATCTCAACCCGGGGGCTAGCCAGCATATCAGTAGAATCATCCATAGATAGAAAAAGTATCTCGGGGACTCAGTCATTATATGACCTGGCATCCCCATGCTTAGAATTGTTATTTAGAGTAAACATAAGATATGTCATCTATTATGTGTTCACATATGTCAACTGTTATATGTCTTTTAGCTATGTCTTCTACTGCTACAATATAACATTGGTTATATGAGCCTCTTGACTAACTGTATCATTTGAAATGACCATTGATGAGGAAACTTACCCCAAGTCATCGCAACATATATTATATTTCGGATTACTATCTGAATCGGTTTGTCAGATCATATTATATCTCAGATTACTGTTTGAATTAGTTTTCCAAATCATATTATATCTCGTCTTATTGTTTGAATCAGTTTGCCAAGTCATATTATATCTCGTATTACTGTTTGAATCAGTTTGCCAGGTCATATTATATCTCGGATCCCCTAGTTTATGGAAATTTGCCAGCATATTATATCTCAGAATTATATCTCGGATCTCAGTTTATGGCAGTTTGCGAGCATATCGTAAAGTCATATTATATCTCCGAATTATATCTTAGACCTCAGTTTATGGCAGTTTGTCAGCATATCGTAAAATCATATTATATCTCAGAATTATATATCAGATTTATATATCGGATCACGGTTTATGGCAGTTTGCCAGTATATCATAAGATCATATTATATCTCGAATTTATATCTCAGATCACTATTTATGGCAGTTTGCCAGCATATCATAAGATCATATTATATCTCGGATTTATGTCTCAGATCACAGTTTATGGCAATTCACCCGCATACCATAAAATCATATTATAACTCAGATTTAAGTCATATAACTTAAATTTGAGTCATATAGCACAGATTTAAGTCATATAATTCGGATTTTAAGCTATATAACTCAGATTTGGGACATGTATGTCGAATTCATATGTTAATGACAAAGTGCCCATGCAGGCCATAATTCAAATTTATATAACTTGAATTTTGGGTTATATAATTCGGATTAGGGACATATGTCAGATTTCGAGTCGTGTAACTCGGATTTTGATTTATATAACTCAGATTTGGGACGTATGACATATTTTGAGTCACATGACTCGGATTTTGGATTGGATAACTTGGATTTGGACGTATATGTCAGAATTATGAAAGGTATGTCAAATTTGCCCAAAGATGCCAATATGACCAAGTGTCCATGATAGCCATGAGTCAAATTTGCTCAAATAAGACTATGTGACCAAGTTCCCATGATGGCCATGAGTCGGATTTGCCCAAAGAAGGCTATATGACCAAGTGCCCATGATGGTCATGAGTCAAATTTGCCCAAAGAAGGCTATATGACCAAGTGCTCATAATGGCCATGAGTGAAATTTGCCTAATGAAGGATATATGATGAGTGACCATGAAGGCTATATATATATCAATTTTCCCAATAAAGGCTATATGACGAATGTCAATGAAGGTTATATGTCGAATGTTGGGTCATATTACTCATGGTCATATAACTCAGATTTTGGGTCCTATAACCCAGATTGGGATATATATGTAGAATGTTGGGTCATATAACCCGGATTTAAGTCATATGACTTGGATTTTGAGTCATATAACTCGGATTTTGGACAAATATGTCAAATTATGAAAAAGTATGTCAAATTATGACAAATATGTCGGATTTTGACACATAAGTTAAATTGGCCTAACGAAGTCTATATGACAAGTGCACATGATGGCCATATGTCAAATTTGCCCAATAAGGCATATGACAAGTGCCCATAATGGTCATATGTCAATTTGTCCAATGAAGGCCATAAGTCAAATTTACCTAAAGAGATTATATGACAAATGCCCAAAAACGTCATATGTAAATTTAAGCCTATTCAGGCAAAGTATGATATTGGTACAACCTAAGGGAGTTGAATGTCGAATTTGAGAATATAAATCATGTGTCAACTAAGCCGATTCAAGCAGATGAATGATACCGGCGCAATTTATGCCGGTTAAATATTACAATAGAGGAAAAAGACTATATGTCAATAAATCACTCTAGGGATATTTTACTATGAAGCCTATGCGCGACTCTATGAGTCCCACATAGCCTCGGGGACTAATATCGAGGATATGAACACCCAGATACCCCAAAGTTGACGTATCAAGTGATCCAATAGAGCAATAAGTAATTCAATAAAAGATGTATATAGAGAAAAGACATATATATGAATGAAGATATGGAGTACAAGAAGAATTAAATAACGGGAAGTGGGAAAGACTGGTCTGGGCCGACATAGATAAGTTTTGGCCTGGTAGGCCACTCTCTAGGCCGAATCTTTGTTCTCCCAGACCGGTCACCTTCATCCCGGCTAGGCTGATCCCGGTCGGCCCACCTCAGCTTTGACCTGACGTCCTCCACTGTGAATCCTGGATGGGCCGGATTACCCAGCCATCCCACCACGCTTCCTCAATACCTCCCTGATGCCACGCTCATCTCCTCATCCGGCATTGCCCCAGACGCCGCTAACTCCCGTCGCCTCGACGTCGCCTCTGCACCGCCTTCCTAGGTGGACCGACTTCGGTCAATCCCGGCCCACCCTGGGCTACCCTCCTCAACTCGTTGCCACCTTCACCCGGGTGGGCCAGCATTAGCCTATCCCGGACCATCGCGGGTCAGCCTCTCCATGCCAAAACTTCCCCAGGGCGAGATTCAATTAACCCGCCTTGGCCGAGTCAAGGAAGACTCGGCTGGGCCGCTTCCCTCTCACCTGGCTGGGCCTTTTGACTCTGCCTAGGTTGGGCCGTGTTAGTCTATACCAGACCGAGTTTCCTCTTCGCCCAGGGAACTTGGGCCGAGTTAATTCAGCCTAGATCTTATTCTCCCCAGATGCTCCCCGAAACTCTACATCAACATACCTCAAGCTCTTACGTCACGTGCCAGTCTTGGGACACCCATGGCTCAGACTGGCACGGTAAAGCATTGTTAGTCCAAGATGCCCTTGGTATCTCAAGAGATGCTATGGGATATGCTCTCTGGTCCATAGAAGGAGATAAGGACAAGGACTAAAAGATGCCAAGGACAACACTACAGCACAAGCAAAAGAACATACATGAGCTGGCAGGACACCATGACATATGTCACGAATAGAGAACAAGACCCCATTAGCCATCTCAGGCATGATGCATGTGGGACATATTTTGTCCCCTGGGCTCCCCTTTATAAGGAGCACCAGGGGGATCAATCCAGAAGGCCCTAGGAGGGCTCCTCTCTTCTCTGCTCATAGGAGCACTTCTTCCTCTGACTCTCCTAGAGAAGGTCATTAGAGGCATAGAGAACACAACTTATGACATGGTTATACCCCGCGGGTACATGATCTTAGCATACCTGGTCCAGCCCAAGGAAGGCCCACGGCAAATATACGCCAGCCCATGAAGACTTTCGGGTGGCCAAGGCCCATGACGCCTTCGGATCCTTGGAGAGCAAGACTAGAGTAGATAGGAAATTCAAAGGGGTAAACCCTAAAACCTGTAACCGACTAGGTCTGTGTCTGGGACATGCCTAAGTCTATATAAAGGCCAGGAGGGCACGGCCTAGATCTCTCGACTCATACTTTCTCATACACACCTTCACGCCAGATCGCATCTGCGCACCCCTGTAATCACCGGTTCCGCCGTAATCAAGAGAAGACAAGCAGGAGTAGGGTTTTCCCTCCGGGGGCCTGAACCTGGGTAAACCTCGTGTCCCGTGTTGCTTGTTTGCTAACCATTCCGCGATCTCCAGCATCCCCATCTTCTCCAAAACCCAAGTCCATAACAATGGGCATTGACGAGATTAAACCCCGTCAATTGGCGCCGTCTGTGGGAACTGGGGACGCTGATTGTGCGATCGTGACGGTCCCAACCCGAACGATCTACAACTCCGCGGCGACGGAGCGTCACCTCCTCTTCGGCGCTTTCGACTTCACCGCCCACTCGCCGGCCACCATGAAGGACTTCGAGCCCGTAGGCGACGGACTTGAGATCTTGTTCGGGAGCTTCTGCTTCCAGGTGGGGCAAACTGGCACCCTCCGCCTCCCTGAGCGGGTGCCCCTACCATCAATCAGGCCCGCTTCATGGGCCCCACACCCTGTGCTACGCACATCGTCATCAACAGATGAATCCTATGACAGCAACAGCTGCAACTCCGATCTGTGCGACCCGCCGTCGGATGAAGGGACCTACGGTTCCGGATCCGAAAGTTGCGGCAGCAGCGGACCAATCTACGAGCGCTACCAATGCACCGTAGTCATCCAGAGCGGCGTGGATCAGCAGGCGCCCAACCCACCGCCCAACCCGCAGGACAGAAACGACGGGAACAGAAGAAGCCAGCCCCCCCACCCGAAGGGGATAACACCGGGCATGTCATCCGCCTTAACAAAGAAGGATGGGCCCAGGCACGCGCCGCCGTGGCGGGCAGCACGGTCCTGCCTGCAGACGCCTCACGGGACCTGCTGATGGCATACCACTTACTCCTCATCGAGGAACACAAGAAGCAGGTCAATATGCAAGAGGTGCTTGACAAACGCAAGCAAGCAGCCTCAGAGTCCAGTGCGCGATGAGCTGCGCTCTCCGCCATGGGCATCGGCTCTAGCACAAACGACAACCAAGGCAACAAGCACCGCTCTCGGATGGAGAACATGTATCCCAAGGAGCGCCGTGAGGTGACCCGAACCCTCCACGCATCCTTCATGGAGATGGATGCCGACGACAACGTCATCCCGAAAACACCGCAGGCTGCGATCATGGCAGCCACTGCGTACCTCGCGTCCCACCCACCTCCGGAGGGGGACCCGAAAAGAGCCATGCACAAGTCCGCACTTACCGGACTCGGACTCGTCGGAGCCACACTCCACCAGGAAGCTCGTACGGAGCCAAAGAAGAAAGCTCCGGTCAGGTTCGACCGCAGCCCCACCCCTTCATCCAAAGAAGAGGACCATGACCTTCCTCGAAGGAACAAGAGTTCGCGCCAGCGCAACCGTGATTACAACGCCAGAGACGCACCCACACAGCGCAAAATCGACAAAGCGCGAGCCAAGCGCGCATGCTCGTCTGAATCCGAGATGGACGAAGATGAAGGAGAACTCTGCGGAGCCCGATGCTTCAGTAGATCTGTTCGACGAACAAGGATGCCATGAAATTTCAAACTTCCTTCGGATACTCCAAAGTTCGATGGCACACAAGATCCAAAGGCGCGGCTCAGCGACCACCTGTCATCAGTCAAACTGCACGGCGGAAACAAAGAAACCGCCATGCAATGCCTTCAGCTACAGCTGACAGGCGTAGCCCGGATCTGGCTTAGCAGCCTATCTTCAGGGTCTATCCGAAGCTGGGAGGAGCTAGCTTACAGCTTCATCCGAAACTTTAAAGGTACCAGCAAGAGGCCCGCCTCAATCGAGGAGTTGTGGGCCTGCACTCAACGAACGGGCGAATCCATTCGCTCGTACATACTACGTTGGTCCAACACCAAGAACTCCGCAGCACACATCTCCGAAGAGAGGGCCATCGATGTCTTCAAGGACGGCGTCAAGCGCTAGGACTTCAAGGAGGATCTTGGGCGCGTCAAGCCCAAGACACTCGACCACCTCATGGACATCGCCAACAGGTGGGCTGACGGCGAAGATTCCGTCCACCGGGCACACTCGGAGGAAGAGGACGACTACGGCCAACAACGAGAGCACCGTAGCAAGAGGAGATCACGCGTCTACGACGATCGCGATGGACCCGACGTGGTCGCGGCCGACTACGCCGATCGCCGCAACGACGCCAACCGCAACAGTGGAGGATACCGCGGAGGAAACTTCCGCGATGGAGGACGCCCAGCACAGTCGTGGCAGCGCCACGATCGCGATAACGGACCGTCAGCATACGAAAAACTTTCGGGTCCATGCACCATCCACTTCTACATCGACAAGCAGGACGACAAGAAGAAGGCAAGCCACATGCTCAAGGACTGCCGCGAGTTCGAGAAGCTCAGCGAAAGCATGGTCCAGATGAGGCAGCAAGCTCCACTTCCTGGATTCGGGAACGCACCCGCACCAGGTGAGATAGCGCATGGAGCTCCTCCACCGCCACCTGTAGGAGGCCCGAACCAACCAGTCGCACCAGCACAGAACAACGCTGGAAATGGGTATCCCCGCCGAAAGGAGCACTGATGATCCAGAAGGGGTGCCCCACGAATAGGGTGCAGAAGAAAATCACCTATCAGATGAACCTGGCAGTGACAACTCCACCCGCCATCCCTGAGTACCTCAGCGGATCGGAGTCCTGCATCACGTTCAGTCGTTCGGATCACCCTTGCCAGATCCCTTGCCCAGGTCATGCTGCCCTGGTGCTGGAGGCGCAGATCGGAGGTTTTGAGATGAGCCGCGTCTTCATGGACGGCGACAGCGGCATCAACCTGATGTTCGCAAGTACTCTAGCAGCAATGCGGATCCCGCAGTGCAGCCTGGAACAGTCAGACACAACGTTCCACGGCATCGTACCAGGAAAGGGCATATTCCCCCTGGGCAAAATATGGCTCGATGTCATCTTCGGCAAACCGGACAACTTCCGACTCGAGCGGCTCGAATTCGAAGTGGTGGACTGGCCATCACAATACCACGCCATCCTCGGGCGTGTAGCATTCGCAAGGTTCTTGGCTGTCCCACATTACGCATACCTGCTACTCAAGATGCCAGGACCAAGGGGCGTCATCACAGTCCACGGGAGCTTCACCCGATCGGACCAATGCGATAGGGACTTCAACAGAATCTCCCAGTCATTCGGCATGCATGATGAGCTCGTAAGGCTCCGCAAGGTGACGGACAATGGGGCACCCCCAGTCGCACGACAAAACGCACCTGACATGTCCTTCGACTCCACCGTCAACACAAAGAAGGTGCAGGTCCATCCGATGGATGCCTCCAAGACGGCGCTGATCGCCAACGACCTCAGTCCCGCATAGGAAGGCGCGCTCATCGAATTCCTCCGTGAGCACTGGGAAATCTTCGCTGGTGTCCTGCGGACATGCCAGGAGTTCCCAGGGAATTCGCCGAGCACGCACTCAACGTCTTTCCAGACACCAAGCCCGTCAAGCAGTCCATCCAGAGACTGTCCGAACCACGGGCCGAAGCCATCGGGATGGAAATCAACAGACTACTCGCTGCAGACTTCATCAGGGAGATCAAAGAAAGCGAGTGGCTCGCCAATACAGTGATGGTCCCCAAGAAGGACACGGACATCCTGCGGATGTGCGTGGATTTCATGTCACTGAACAAGCACTCCCTCTTCCTCGGATCGATCAGATCATCGATTCGACTGCAGGATGCGAGAAACTCTCCTTCCTCGACGCCTACTCAGGCTACAACCGATTCGACTCAAGGTCGAAGATCAAGAGAAAACGGCGTTCATCACACCGTTCGAAGTGTTCTACTACAACACAATGCCCTTCGGGCTAAAGAACGCAGGTGCCATGTACCAGCGATGCATGCAGGCATGCCTGAAGGACCAGATCGGTCACAACATCCAAGTCTATGTCGACGACATAGTCATCAAAACCAGGGAGGCGAGAACGCTCATCGACGATCTCCGCGAGACGTTCGATAACCTCGACCTCTACAGGATCAAGCTCAATCCCGAAAAGTGCGCCTTCGGCGTCCCATCGGGTCAGCTGCTTGGCTGCTTCATCTCCCAGCGAGGGATCAAGGCCAACCCGAAGAAAATCCGGGCCATCATGACCATGGAGAAGCCGAAGAATCTCAAGGGTGTCCAGCAGATCGCAGGGCGAATAGCGGCACTGAGCAGGTTCATCAGCCGCATGGGCGAGAAAGCCCTGCCATTCTACCAGCTGTTACGCAAGGCAGATAAATTCGAGTGGACGCTCGAAGCGGACGATGCATTCAAAGATCTAAAGCGACTGCTCTCCACCTCGCCCGTTTTGGTCACGCCAAAGGAGCGCGAGCCCCTGCTGCTGTACATAGCAGCCACACACCAGGTGGTCAGCACCATGCTAGTGGTCGAGCGACCCGAAGAAGGCAAGACCCATGGGGTCCAACACCCAATTTATTACCTCAGCGAGGTACTGACGCCAACAAAACAGAGGTACCCTCACTACCAAAAACTCGCCTATGGCGTGTTCATGACGGCTCGTCGGTTGAGCCATTACTTCCAGGAGCACCAGGTGATGGTCGTCAATGAGGCACCCCTGAACAGCATCCTGAATAACCCAGAGGCCACAGGACGCGTGGCCCTATGGGCATCGAGCTGTCACCCCTAGACATCGTCTACGAGAAGCGACTCGCAATCAAGTCTCAGGTCCTCCCGGACTTCCTTGTACACTGGATGGAGCTGAAGCTGCCAGACACCCCAGACATGTCGCAGTCATGGACGATGCACTTCGACGGCTCCAAGCGTGAAGCTGGAGCAGGAGCCGGGGTCATACTGACCTCCCCGCAGGGCGATAAGATGAAGTACATCCTCCGGATGAAGTTTCGAGCCTCCAACAACGAGGCCGAATACGAAGCCCTCATCCACGGCATGAGGATGGCAAATATCTGCGGCGCAATGCGCCTGGTCATCTACGGTGACTCCAACCTCGTCTTCCAATAGACAATGAACGAGTGCGACGCACACGCCGAAAACATGATCGCATACCGCGCACTCTACAATGCATTCGAAGGAGAATTCGACGGCTGCAAGCTTCGGCACGTTGGAAGAGAAAGCAACGAGGAGGCCGACAGACTTGCCAACATCAGATCCACCTGCGCAAAGGTGCCACCAGGTGTGTTCCTCGAACAGATCTGCGTGCCATCCATCAAGCGGAAATTCCCCAAGGGATCACCCGAAGAAGAAGAACACTCGGGGGCTACACTACCCGAAGGTCATGAAGGACCCGAGAAACTGGACACATAGGTCGCTATGGTCAACCTGATGCAGGTCATGGCAGTCGAAGAAACCTGGATGCGACCGTACCTCCGGTTTTTTATAGACGTAGAACTACCTGACAACCCGACGAACGCCCGACGCATATCTCGCCGGTCAAAAGCTTTCACCATCATCAATGGCGAGTTGTACAAGCGCAGCATTACGGGTGTACTACAAAGGTGCGTCACCATCAGTGACGGGAAAACCATCCTCCAAGACATCCACAAGGGCATCCGCGGCCATCACGCAGGCAGTCGCTCCCTTGTCGCCAAAGCTCTACGAGCTGGATTCTACTGGCCAACGGCCATGAGCGACGCAAAGGACATCGTCCGAAGATGCATGGGGTGCCAAAGGTTCGCCGACAAACCACACGCACCCGGGTAAGAGCTCAGGCCCATACCTCTAGCCTGGCCCTTTGCTCAATGGGGCGTCGACATGATCGGCAAACTGCCAAGGTCCTCGAAAGGGGGGCACGTCTACCTCCTGGTCGCAGTCGACAAATTCACCAAGTGGATCGAGGCCATGCCGGTCACTAACCAAAAGGGCAAGACTGCTGTCAAGTTCTTTGAATCCATTGTCTACAGGTTCGGCGTACCGCATAGCATCATCACCGTTAATGGATTGAACTTCATCTCCAAAGAATTCCAAGACTTCTGCGAAGGCCTCGGAATCAACATCACATACGCCTCGGTGGCACACCCGCAAACGAACAGGCAGGTGGAAAAGGCCAACGGCCTAATCGGCGCTGGCATCAACAAGCGCCTCATGAACCCACTCGAGCGAAAAGCCGGAGCCTGGACGAAAGAGCTACCATCCGTTCGATGGAGCCTGCGTACCATGCCAAACAGCTCCACCGGCTACACGCCGTTCTTCATGGTGCACGGAGCCGAAGCCGTGCTACCAGCCGAAGTACGCCACCAGGCCCCCTGGGTCGTCGCTTACAGCGAAGCCGAATCCACGGCTGCACTCGAAGACGCCGTCAACACACTCGACGAGGCACGAGACATAGCAGCAGCTCGATCAGCGGTGTACCAGCAGAGTCTTCGCAACTACCACAGCCGACGGCTGCGCCCAAGGTCCTTCGTCGAAGGAGACCTCGTCTTGCGACTCAAGCAAGAGCGACCGAAGAAATTCGAGTCACCATGGGAAGGACCCTATATCGTCACCGAAGTAATCCCAGGTGGCGCCTATCGCCTCAAGCACGTGGAGTATGGAGTCGCATACTCCAACCCAGGGAACGTTGCACAACTGCGATGATTCTACCCCTAGCTACCTACCCCTTTACTTTCAATAAGGCTATTCAACCAAGGCTACTCAGCCGAACAATGTACTTCCTCCATTACGATATAAATAAAGCTAAGTGTCTCGCCCCAAAATTTTGTTTTGCTATTCGCATCTTTACTTCACGCTACAAACGCACTCGGGGGCTCCCCCCACCTCACGATTTCATCGACTGAGGACAACACGTTTACACCTGAGTAGCTGACCACGTCAGGCTAACGAAAAGGACACATATGCAAACAAAGCACTGCGTGCTCAAACAACAACCAAACCTTTATAACAAAGGGCAAAACACGCCCAGTCAAATATATACAAATTTTACATTTATCTCTTTTACAGGTACTACCTATTCTGAAGAAAAACCTGAGCGCGCTGCTCAAATAGATCTACGATCTCTTTGGCATACTGCCTTACAACCGCGTAATGCGGACGCATATCCCACACACCACTATCTGGTCGAGGGGGTGGCCCAGCCGCTACAACACACAGATCTACACCAGGATGGTGCAGCCTAACAAGGGACAGCGCAGCCTTCACCCCTGCGATGAGCTGCTGCCTCACCAATTCCTGGACTCGATTCACGTTCCGAAACTTCGACAGAAGACCAGACATGGTTGTTGGTGCAGCAGCCAGTGGAAACATCACATGCAGAACCGACGCGAGTGAAGTCTGCACTTGACGAAGCACCTGCGATACTTGGTGAACACGATCCTGCACCGTCGCCAGAGCCATGGCCCGGTCACTATCCATCCAGAAGAACCCGCCGGTTTCCATGTCCTGTTGAGTCAAGCAATTGACCCGAACAACAACACACTCTTTCTCCTCCCTTGGAGCAAGGTTAGCACCTGCAATACTTGCACAAAAGTAAGATGCAATGCCAGCAGGAGCATCCGAAGAAATGGGCAACAACTCGAAAAACTTACACTGAAGCTGCTCGGATAATCGAAGCAATTCCGCCATCAAGTACTCCTCTCTGGCCGCACCGCGATCCGCCTTGGACTTCCAAACGTCGGCATGGCCACGCACCCCAAGAAACTCCTTCTCGAGACTACGAACACGGTCTCGAAGAAAAGCAAGCTGCGATGAATCATCCAAGGATGGCCGCAGTCGCGCGGCAGGAGAGGTGTCAACGGATCAGCACCCGAAGGACCCTAGATCAGCAGAAAGGCAAAGACATGAACACTCAGACAAAGAAGCACACAACTCAAAAAATTCATTAAGTGCATCAAAAGCCACTACGTGGCATAAGGATTTGTTCATCAACATATTTACAACAAAAGAGACTACAACTATGCTACAGCTACAGCGCCTAAGATACGGCACCCTGATTAGCCTCGGAGTCGGATTGCCTCGCCTTGGCTTCCCCTGCTGCCGTAGCGCGTACTCGGCCAGCAGATCAATCAGCTTTGGCCCATATCGCTTACATCGAGCAGAATAGGTAGCGAAGGCTACCTCGGATCCATCCGCAGTCGTCGGCATCTGGGAAGTGATCTGGGGAAGGTCCAGCTCCGCTCCAGCCGCCAAAGCCATCGCCAGCCCGACGGATGCGCCGATGCCCTTCTGCTTGCGCTTGTACGCCGCAGGTGCTTCGGCTAACAATGCCTCCGCCAGAGCGTCAACATCATCAAGGGCCGCGCCCTTGGGGACAAGCTCCTTGTAGAAGCGCCCAAGGACCTCCTTGGCCTTGGCGAGCGAGTTGACGCCGGTGCTGCAGCGATCTTCGACCGCTGCAGTAGCATCATCCAAAGCACTCCCGTGCTCCAGAGCACCGCGGTCAAACTCGATGCCCATGGCATCTGAGACAATAAAGAGAAGGAATGAGCGAAAGCACAGCATAAGAAAGACAAGAAAACCAAAAAAGACGCAAGTGAAGATACTCACCCGAAACAACCTTGGCAGCCGCCATGAGCTTGCCAGCCACCTCTCTTTCACGCGCAGTCGCAACAGTGGCAAGCTGTTCCTTGCGGTCTGTGGCCTCCCGCTGCAGGCGCTCCTTAGCCTCGGCCGCAGTGGCCAGCTCTAGCTCGAGGTGCTCTTTCGCACCACTGGCGACCTCGGCCTTCTTCTCCGCTTGACCGAGGCTCTTTTTGAGAGCATCAATCTCACGAAGGGAGGTGTTGTGCTCCTGTGCATTCAAATAATACAAGCATCAGATAACAGGACAAGAATACAAGAAGAAGCAAACATCAAGGCATAAAAGTACCTCGAAGCTGTTTGAGGCTGGCCTCTAGCACCAGGTGCTCCTGCACCAGTCGTTTGGCATCCTGCACAAAAGGCTGCAGGAGAAAGACCTACTAGTCAGGAAAAGGACTCGGGGCTATGCCCAACAGAAAAGAAGCAAAGCAAAATACACACACGAAAATGCTCGGGGGCTTCCCCGAGCCTCGAAGGAAGAACAAACAACAAAACCCTTTTACAGACGCTCGGGGGCTCCCCCCGTGGCAGGAGACATAACTACTTACATGATCTGATGGTGACTCCGAAGGTCCGCTCGCAGCCTTCTGAGGTGCAACCACCTGAACCTCCTACGGAGAAGGGCCCGGAGCAGCGCCTTCAGAGGTAGCCACCGTCTGAGGAGGAGGAGACGCAACTTTCGACTCCCCCATCATCTCCCGAGCACCATCGCTGGAGGAGTCGTTGGAAGAGTGCCTGCACAAGGACAAATTAGCACAAGTGCAAAGCAAACATGCAAGAAAAAGCAGTGCAGAGGAAACTTACGAGTCAAGCTCACTCAGGTTGAAGACACGAGGGGTCCTTCGGACTCTCTTCTCCTCTTTCTTCTCTTCCTTCTTTTCTTCCTTCTTCCGCTTCGCTGGCGGGTGCGGCGCTACAGCCTGCACGGGAAGAGCAGGAATCAGAGAGGAAGAGCCTCCATGCCCATCACTATGACGCTCAAGACACAACGGGTTCCTAGGAGTCGGAGGAGTCGAGGCATCCGAAGACTCGCTGGAGCTCCGTGATCGTTTGCGCGTGTGGTCCTCGCTCGACTCGTTGGCCTCTTCAGCCGGAGACCGCGCCGACGGCAGCTCGGACATGGAATCCACCACATCATTATCTGGAGCATCCGGAAATACTTAGGGTAATGGAGGCGACATGCCCGGCACTTTGAAGCTCTGCAAAAGAGAAGAAAATTTGTTAGCAAACAACCGCAAATACAATGCAGTCGAAAATAGCGCTACGCGCACGGATCTACACATGTGGAGCAGGAAGCAAAGCAGAAAATGGAGAAGTCAGCGACTTCCCCGGGATATCTTCTCCAACCTTGAACTTCAGCAGCGAACGAAGGGCCCTGTCGAGATCTCCCTGGGAGAATTTCTCAGCCTAAACCCTCGTCGGATCGCGGTGGCCAGCATAAAGAAACATCAGGTGCACCCTAGCCTGGAGTGGCTGCACCCGACGCTCAAGACATGTGCGTATAATATCCACACCGTTCACTTCCTTCTCCGGAATCAACTGGAGATCCTCCACTCGACGATAGAGAGCCTCTTCCTTCTTCTCTTTCTTCGGACTCTCTTCTCAGAAAAAGCAGTGCAGAGGAAACTTACGAGTCAAGCTCGCTCAGGTTGAAGACACGAGGGGTCCTTCGGACTCTCTTCTCCTCTTTCTTCTCTTCCTTCTTCTCTTTCTTCTTTTCTTCCTTCTTCCGCTTCGCTGGCGGGTGCGGCGCTACAGCCTGCATGGGAAGAGTAGGAATCAGAGAGGAAGAGCCTCCATGCCCATCACTATGACGCTCAAGACACAGCGGGTTCCTAGGAGTCGGAGGAGTCGAGGCATCCGAAGACTCGCTGGAGCTCCGTGATCGTTTGCGCGTGTGGTCCTCGCTCGACTCGTTGGCCTCTTCAGCCGGAGACCGCGCCGACGGTAGCTCGGACATGGAATCCACCACATCATTATCTGGAGCATCCGGAAATACTTAGGGTAATGGAGGCGACATGCCCGGCACTTTGAAGCTCTGCAAAAGAGAAGAAAATTTGTTAGCAAACAATTGTAAATACAATGCAGTCGAAAATAGCGCTACGCGCACGGATCTACACCTGCGGAGCAGGAAGCAAAGCAGAAAATGGAGAAGTCAGCGACTTCCCCGGGATATCTTCTCCAACCTTGAACTTCAGCAGCGAACGAAGGGCCCTGTCGAGATCTCCCTGGGAGAATTTCTCAGCCTAAACCCTCGTCGGATCGCGGCGGCCAGCATAAAGAAACATCGGGTGCACCCTATCCTAGAGAGGATGCGCCCGATGCTCAAGAAATGTGCGGATAATATCCACACCGTTCACTTCCTTCTCCGGAATCAATTGGAGATCCTCCACTCGACGATAGAGAGCCTCTATCTCCGCCACCTCGCCATCCAAGATCTGGTTTTTCCAGGACCTCTTCGGCTCGATTATTTGGGAGGGGTCGAAAGGAGCAAGACCAAAATGCTGCCCAGCCACTGTGGAGTCGCGAATATAAAACCATCGCCTCCGCCAGTACTAAACAGATTCAGACATGGAAAAAGAAAAGAAAAGGAGATTGGCTTTGAGGGAGATGATGCAACCCCCAATGGGATAAACACCATCCGAACCAGATTGCCTCTTCACGGAATAGAGTTTCCGGAAGAGGCCAAAGTGCGGCTCGATACCAAGCCAGCACTCGCAGAAAGTGATAAAACAAGCAATGTGAAGAAGAGAATTGGGGAAAAGATGATGCAATTGGATACCGTAAAGAAAGAGCAGTCCATGAAGGAAGTCGTGGACTGGGAAGGAAAATCCACGAATAACGAAGGCGAGGAACATAACCCGATACCCAGCGGGGGGACGAGGGATTACCTTGTTGCCTGGGAGTTTTACGGCCTCCCTATCCTGCGGGATCAAGCCCCGCTCACGAAGCTTGCGGAGATCACTCTCCCGCGTCTCCCATCGCCGCCAGCCACCGTCGGTGACACGGGTAGCGGCGACACTCTTATTTCCTCCAGAAGCGCTGGTACCAACCGCAGATCAAGACTTCTTTGACTTCCCCATTGCGGTACGGCGGCGCTGGCGACGAGAGCGTAGGATGGAAGAAGGAAATGTGAAAGGATATTCCAGCGCGCAGCAAGAACTCTCAGAGAACAAGGAAGCAGTAAAAACGAGAATAGCTGCGGTGAAAACAAACTAAAGTTTTCCCAATGATTATAAAGATGAAGACGATGCACGACAACCGTCCATCGAGAAGACCTAACGCCAACGGCAGGATCTGGCCATACACGTGTCAGCATCGCAACGAACCGTCGCTAACATGCCGTCCACTACGCACGGAAATCGAGGCGATGCCGTAATTATCTCCCCGCCGCGCGTGACCGGTCAATTCAAGGTTAGAAAGTGGGACCCGCGTTCGTTCAGTCAAGTCATCTCTGGCGCAGCAGACGCTTGAGGTCATCAATCGTCAGCACTGATGTCATCAAAAGCTACACTAGCAACAGTCACAATTTCTTCGGCTTCAAAGCTAAGAGTACTCACTCGAACCATGATTCGACTAATTACTTGGGGGCTACTCCTATCAGGAGCGCTGCCCGCGCACCCGAAAGATGAAAAACATCGAACTATTTTTTCGAGTCCTACGTCGACTCTACGACTCCACTACGGACTCGGGGGCTACTCCCATAGGGAGGATAGATTTAAGCATCCGAATTTTTTTGTGTCCTACGGACTTAACACTGAGCAACGTCTGAATTAAAGTCTCCGCTCGAGTCTACGACTCGAATAAACACTCGGGGGCTACTCCCATAGGGAGCGCTGGTCGCGCACCCTATGAATTCTTTGATTGCGATCCTTCGGATCAGCATGCAAAAACTTTTCGGCAACTCTGCGGTGATAAACATTCGGATGTTGTGTCTACGACACAAATATAAGACCTACAGATATCATCTGATGGCCTGGCAACGCACACGACTGTGCTCTGCTAGTAAAAAATCCGTGCCAGCAGGCGCGATGAAAAATCCCGACGGACGCGTTGGGTACATCAATTCAATTCACTAGAATTCCACTCCTGTAAGTCCTCCGCGGCCTGAGTCGAATTACGCCAGCATATGTTCCAGGTTCGATTTGAGGGACTCGAACCTGAAGAAGATCGTGTTGTTTCGTCCTAAGACAGTTAACTGACCCTGATCTGTCGGGTGAGTCAGGCACACACATCAACAATCCCTACACATGAACTATTGAAATACATAGTCGCGCCCGAAGGATTGAAGAGTCCTCCGCCGAATCTGCGATTCGACTGATCACTCGGGGGCTACTGACATGGTTATACCCCGCGGGTACATGATCTTAGCATACCTGGTCCAGCCCAAGGAAGGCCCACGGCAAATATACGCCGACCCATGAAGACTTTCGGGTGGCCAAGGCCCATGACGCCTTCGGATCCTTGGAGAGCAAGACTAGAGTAGATAGGAAATTCAAAGGGGTAAACCCTAAAACCTGTAACCGACTAGGTCTGTGCCTGGGACCTACCTAAGTCTATATAAAGGCTAGGAGGGCATGACCTAGATCTCTCGACTCATACTTTCTCATACACACCTTCACGCCAGATCGCATCTGTGCACCGCTGTAATCACCGGTTCTGCTGTAGTCAAGAGCAGACAAGCAGGAGTAGGGTTTTCCCTCCGGGGGCCTGAACCTGGGTAAACCTCGTGTCCCGTGTTGCTTATTTGCTAACCGTTCCGTGATCTCCAGCATCCCCATTTTCTCCAAAACCCAAGTCCATAACAATGGGCATTGATGAGATTAAACCTCGTCAACTTAAGAAACACCAATGTAGCTATAGTAAATGGAGGAGTAGGGATTGTACCTCACTAGGAGATCCCTGAACCTGGATATACTGTGTGTACTTATGTTTGCTTGTTCTTATCATATGTGCAGATTCACTGCATCATCCCTTCCCGGGTTTCTCCATTGTCCATGCGGCTCCTACTTAAGCCTACCCAGACATCTGCAGTGACCCCATCACGAAAATTGCACTGTTCATGCTTAGATCAGCCATATTCTCTCTTTTTTATTAAGGCTGGAATACAAGATATTTTTACATGATTTTTTGCGCTATATCATGGTTCTTTTTTTTTGAATCTTTTGATCTTTAAATTTGAACTTCTCAAAAACAAAAAAGACTCCGAGCTATCGGCTTATTGATGGTGTGGTGGATTTAGAAGCAACGCAACCCTATCATTCTTTGACAATATCTCTCCGAGCTTGGTTGGCCTTTTGGATACGATTCGATAGGAGGCTCGATCTTGGGCATAAGAGTATCTTGGCCAGCCAATCTAGTGGTTTGAGTTGTATAAGGTGTCCGCTTGCTACCGTGTAAGTATTTGTACTGAACTTTGGCATTGGCATTTTGGGCCATGGAGTGCTTGTAAAATTGACCGCGCCGAAGTGACGGCAAGGTAGCAGCCCCATCTTCTAAGGGCACCTACAGCGTTTTGCCAATTGTGGTTATATATTGCCTTTTCAGAATTTGTAACTACTCTCTTCGTTTTAAAATATAAGATATTTTATCTTTGTGAAGAAAATGAATCTAGACTTCTTTTAGTGTATAGATTCATTCCAAACCTGAGTGAACTTTCATACTTAAAGAAGTCTAGATACATTTGCTTCACAAAGCTAAAACATCTTATATTTTGAAACGGAGGGAGTAGTTTTCACCATCGTGAGGTTAGTTCCAAAAGAGAGAAAAGGAGGAATCGGCGTAGGTTTGTGCTCCGATGCCAAATCGTTGCCAAATCCGTCGATGTAATAAAATAAGATTTCTCTCACACGTCTTCAACCTCTCTTGCATCTCACGTCTCAGCCTGGACATCTCCGGCGAAGCCGCGCCTCGGCCGGCGGCGCTGGCTGAGTTGGCCGAGAGCTAGACGAGGGGTGTCACGCATGGCCGGCGTGAGGTGGGGTGCCGCGCGTGGCCGGCACATTGAAATGAGATGGTGTGGCGGCTGAAGCGCGTCAAGCTGCAATTGGAGTCAGAGCGCGCGTGCCGGTGGGCGGCGGGGAGGTAGCAGAGGAGTTGATCCTGAGATGCCCGTGTTGTGCGAGGCGACGACAAAGGAGCGCTTGACCGGACTCCTGTGCAAGATGAGCTCAATCCGTTGTGTCCCTCCGGCTGAAGAGCCCAAATGATCGATGAGAAGCAGCTTTAGCACGTCCTATACACTGGTGGAAAAAGGGCCTCCAGTCCCGGGCCGTAACGGGCTCTAGTCCCGGTTTTGGGCCCGGGACTGCGAAAACGGGACTAGAGGCCCGCCCTTAGTCCCGGCTCGCAACGGTCCGCGACTGATAACAGCCACATGGCTGTTTCAGCGCCGCGGGGGGCGGAAACCCTCTAGTCCCGGGCTGTAACACCACCCGGGACTAAAAGGTTTCCTGCTGCGGCAGAGAAACACCACATTTCTCTGCCGCGGCAGAGATTGTGTATTTCCTTTTTTTTTGCCATTTTGTTCCTTTTTTGTTTTGTGTTTCACTATAACAAACATATATTTCAGTAGACATATTATACGCTACTACATACACACTACACGTCGATGCATTTATATAAGATCGGTCCCTTGCAAGCATACATATAATCAATCATATCAAAAGGAAGAAATGTTTTGAAATTACATGGTCATTGATGAATATATATATCATATGAGCTAAATGGAGATGACTAAGGCAAATCGAGTTCCACGTCATCCGCATAATGCTCTCCATGTACATCAAGGACTTCTTTCATCATAAATCCCGCCAGCTCCTCTTGAATTGCTCTTATGCGCTGGTCTGACTCTAGTGTCTCCCGCAAATCATAAATATAATGTGAGTCAACTTTCCGCTCACTGGTCAACTCTCGTATGTACTCGCAGACGTAGTATCCGCATAAATGAGTTCCCGGTGGCTGCTGTAAACTCTTAGCCATTTTATAAGTTAGCTCCTCTTTGAATGGACCTGGTATTTTCTGTCTGAATCGTGTCCAACACCTTCTCGGCAAAGAAAATGAACAAATGAGTTATTAGTTACTTGATATCAGGAAATGAATGAAAGAGGACGATATAATGCGATAATGATTGAAATTACTTATGGAGCATTGCTTTCATGTCGCTCCACTTCTCTTGGTCCCAACTTAATGAGTCATGGACTTCAACTAGGGAGTTGTCAACTTGAATGTTTAGCAAGATCTAGTGGAATCTGCGGACATTTACATAAGCATACATGCATAGCTCATCCAGTAAGCAAAAATAAAATGTGTACAAGATATAAACACTCACTTGAAGTTGTAAGGAAATAGTATTTCCTTAACAAAATTATGCTCGGTGAAGAACCTGGACAGGTCTTCCTCCACGTCTTTGGGGTGATTCTTTAACGTATATTCATTAATGATATATGGGTCAATGAACCCAATGTCGTATCTTCTAGCTCTTTTGCATTCAAGCATCTTCATTCTGCGGAATATAATATCATCATACAAAAGGATATATAGTTAGGATAATATATTAAATGCAATGAACGAGCTAAAGCTACAAACTTAATTATAGAAATAAAGTAGCAACCAATGATAGATTTTTCGAGGGCGCGCTGGTTGTATAACTGAAACAGTTCGGTCATTTGAACCTGTATCGAGTATGGTTTGAAGTGATGCTCCTTTCTAACGTCCACCGGAAACCAATCTTTATGATGCTTTTTTTTCTGCTTGCGACATGTACCATTCATGCAGATTTAACATATGTGTGGATAGACGCGCGAGCTCCTCATTACTGACTAGAGGCTGCCCTTGGACATACTGCCATACTATCTGACCCACTGGCGTATCTTCATAGCCTAAATATTGACCAAGAGACATATTTGCTTCGTTAGCAAGTGCTTTGGCCTCCGATACAGTGATTCCCATAAGTGCAGCATTATTACGGGCTCTAGGGTCCATTATTTGCATGTCTATATCCATTTCATCTCTGAAGGCCTTGTCGAGGTCTGAAATGACTTTGAGCGGGGCGACCGATTGATTCTTCTGTGCTCCGAGCTGGGCAACTTGCTTCCCGCTTTTTGCACTTGTGATTTTTTTCTTCTGTGCTTGCTTAATAATCTCCCGGTCATAGTCTGATTCCAGATTCATCGATATCTGGGATGGTTGCTCAAGAAAGGACTTAGCCCACTTTTTTGTTTTTTCGTTATATACCGGCTTTGGCTCAGGCTTTTTGGGTGCAAAATGCGCCTTAACTTGGGCAGCCACATCCACGTTAGTTTCCTCGTCGGTCTTGTCATAAGGTCTCTTTGGAAGAGCCGGCGGGATATCGACTATCTTCGGCGTTTGACCTTTCTTCGATGTGGGGCGCGGGGGACCGTCGAACTTCCGTTTCTTCGACGAGGTAGTAGTATTGCACGGAGGTGGAGGCGGAGATCGAGTTGATGTACTCCTGCTACGGCGATCGTCAGCGGGGCGGGGTGGACTTGGAGGTTGGCGATAATCGGGTTGGGGTGGACTTGGAGGTTGGCGATATTCGGGTTGGGGTGGACTTGGAGGTTGAAGATATTCGATGCGGGGTGGATTTGGATTCCTTGGAGTCTGTGGCCTTGGCGCCGAGCCTGGAAACTTGATGTACTTCTTATTCCATAGAATGATGTTGCGCTTGACATCTCCTAGTTTCGTAAGGCCTTCAGGCGTAGCAATTTCAATCTCTAGGTCCGCAAAATCCTCCACTATGTCATCCACCGTGACACGAGCATAGCCTGGTGGAATCGGAAGTGAATGGTGGAGTGCTCCAGGTAGACAAGGTAAAACAGTGCCGATTGGCACCTTGAAGGACAGGTTGTTCATTGGCTGATGTAGTTCACATTGTGCCATCTCTCTGACATCATCCACGGGGTAGTGAGGAGCCGGTGCATCATCCAGCAGTGCTTGATCATCAGCACGGACCTCCGTGGAAGCCACGCTGCTTCTCCGTTGGCTAAGATCCAATGCAGGATCATCAGACCGCGGGTGAGTTGACGACGGCGGCCTTTGGCTAATTTCATGCATGAGGTTCTTCAGATCAGCTAGGTCCTGCTCTACCCTGGAGATCCGGTATGCCTCCCGGTCCTTCTTTCTCTGACAGCTTCTGTAACTGGCATCGTACAGAGGAAACCCTTTCTTCCACGAGACACCGGCGCCTTTGCCTCGTGTTCGTCCTCCCTTTTCAGGATTCCCTAGGGCGCGTGTCAGCTCGTCGTTCTCTCTCTCGGGACGGAACAATCCCAATTGAGCATCGTTCATTTCTTGAATAAGGTCTTGGGAGGGTTTTAGAATTTTATCATGAAATAATGTCTTCCCTGTTTCTAGGTCCAAGGATCCCCCGTGCCCGTACCACCAGTGCTTTGACCTCTTGGGCCATCCATCTGTACCAAGAGTGACGCCTCTAGCCCTCATATCCTTCTCCATAGTTTCCCACTTAGGGATGGCACTCTTGTAGCCACCTGTCCCCATTTTATGATGGTATTTCTTGTTGGCAGCATTTAACGCGTTCTTTGCCGACTTTGCCTTTGCTTTATCAGATTGCTTGTACTGTACAAAATCGGGCCACTATTCTCTCAACTTCTCGTTTACTCCTTTGAAGTCTGGAGTTTTCTTTTTCGCAACATATTTCGCGTATAATTTTTTATTGTGGTTCCGGTACAGTTCATCCATCTTGCTTAGTGCCCACTCCTTGACTTTCGCTCTATTTTCAAGCCCACCCGGCCTTGGGGTAATACCATCTACCTTAAATTCTTCATACTCTGGAGGTAGTATGAAATGCGCTATGAGCTTCTGCCAAAGGTCATATTTGGCATCATCGGTGACATAGCTGTTGGATTCTTCACCGGATTTCTTTGACTTATTCCATTCTTGGATGGTGATCGGCAGGTTGTCCCTAACACGCACCCCGCATTGATTTATAAACATCCTCCGGTGCTTCTCTGGAGCAATCGGTTCACCATCATCATCTATTTCTTCAATGGTGAACCTCTGATTACCATCCAACTTTTTGTTCGGCCCTCGTTTCGTTCGAGCCATCGATTGCTTTGATCCGGTGGGCTAAAAGAAGAAGAGAGCGTGATTAATATATATCTAGATCAGTTAATGAATAGAGGTAACCCGAGACTTTATATATATATATATGTACCTCGCCGGATCCTGTCGTGGGGCCATCATTATTGTTGTTATTTATTTGCCCTTCGTCCATCTGGTCTTCCCCTTGGTTTTCCTCTAGTCCATCACCGGATGGATTCAGATATGAGGATATCTCTTCCTCGAGCAAAATATCTTCGGCCGTGCCCGTAATAAGAGGAATTTCACCTCTTATCATGCCCTGAAGAAAACCTTCACCGATGCGACCAGGATCTTCGAATGGATCCATGACTTAATTATCTTTAACAAAAAGAGAGTTAAACAGGTTAGAAAAAACAATAATCCTAATAACTAAAACAATATAATCCTAATTATAATAACTTAAACAAAAAAATAACCCTAATCCTAATCCTAATTGTAATCTTAATAAATAAAACAAAAAATCACTAAAACAATAATCCTAATCCTAAAAATTATATAAACAATTATATATTCCTAAAAACAACTATAAACAATTATATAAACAATTATATATTCCTAAAAACAACTAAAAACAATTATATATTCCTAAAAACAACTAAAAACAATTATATAAACAATTATATATTCCTAAAAACAACTAAAAACAATTATATAAACAATTATATATTCCTAAAAAAGAAACTAAAAACAATTATATAAACAATTATATATTCCTAAAAACAACTAAAAACAATTATATATTCCTAAAAAAAGAAATTAAAAACAATTATATAAATAATTATATATTCCTAAAAAAAGAAACTAAAAACAATTATATATTCCTAAAAACAATTATATAAACAAATATATATTCTAAAAAAAGAAACTAAAAGCAATTATATATTCCTAAAAAAAGAAACTAAAAATGCTACTAAAAAATTATACTAAGATATAAAAAAGAAACTAAAAATTCCTAGCTAAATAACGCACATCGAGGTGGCGGCGGTTGGCGGGACGGCGCGACGGCGGGACAGCGCGTGGCGGCACGGCGGCGCGCGTTGCGGGGCGGCGGGACAACGTGTGGCGGCGTGGCGGCGCGCGTTGCGGGGCGGCGGCGGCAGCACCTCCCCTGCGTCTTCGATCGATGCTTCGTCTTCGTCTTCTTCGTTCGTCGAGAAATGCTAAGTGTTGTTGGGCAACCCCCTGGCGCGCGAAATATATATATATAGACGGACCTTTAGTCCCGGGCTAAGCCACCGCCCGCGACTAAAGGGTCTTTAGTCGCGGGTCGTGGCTTAACCCGCGACTAAAGACCCCCCTTTAGAATATATATTTGTTTATATAAAGGGTTTTTTCGGCCGCTTCGTTTTCGCGCGCGCACTCACTCTTTAGTCCCGGGTCCAGCCACGACCCACGACTATTTGTTTTTTTTTTAATTTTATTTTTTAATTCAAAACTAATATAAAAACTTTGAAAAATCATATCTTTTATTGTAATAATCCAAATAAAACAAATAATATGTCTATTATTATCAGAAAAATATAAAGAATTTTCATATAATATCCATTTATATGTTTGCATCATTTATAAATTATTTCATTTGTAAATTTTCTTTTTTTAATTCAAATCAAATATAAAAACTTTGGAAAATCATATCTTTTATTGTAATAATCCAAATAACACAAATAATATGTCTATTATTATCAGAAAAATATAATGAATCTTAATATAATATCCATTTATCTGTTTGCATCATTTATAAATTATTTCATTTGTAAATTTTCTTTTTTAATTCAAAACTAATATAAAAACTTTGAAAAATCATATCTTTTATTGTAATAATCCAAATAAAACAAATAATATGTCTATTATTATCAGAAAAATATAAAGAATTTTAATATAATATCCATTTATCTGTTTGCATCATTAATAAATTATTTCATTTGTAATTTTTTTTAATTCAAATCAAATATAATTTTTTTGGAAAATCATATCTTTTATTGAAATAATCCAAATAACACAAATAATATGTCTATTATTATCAGAAAAATATAATGAATCTTAATATAATATCCATTTATATGTTTGCATCATTTATAAATTATTTCATTTGTAAATTTTCTTTTTTAATTCAAAACTAATATAAAAACTTTGAAAAATCCCACCTCTTCCCGCCAAGTTTTCCCGCCCTTTCCTTTCTACGAGAGATTTTAGTCCCGGATGTAGTCACTAACCGGGACTAAAGATATTTCCCGCCATTTTCCAAAGCTTCACGCCAAGTTTTCCCGCCCTTTCCCTCTATATTTAGGGCGATCGTGCCATGGCTATCCACACATCCACACCTTCCTCTCTTAGAACAATGGACAACGCCTACTGGGCCATTCTGACCCTCGAGGAGACCAAGGCGTTGTGCGCCTCCAACTACCCTTGTCCGGCGGGCTACCGGCAGCCCGCCGGTTGGATGCTGAGCGCTGGAGGGGTTCCTGTCCCTCCTGTCCCTCAAGGTTCCGCACGCCAGGCGGCCATCACAAACCACTTCTACCATGAGCTCACGCCGGAGCAGCGGATGGATCCCCAGTGGGATCCCGACAACTCCGACACCTGGAATGCCTTCTTCGCTAATAGGCGGGAAAGGGAGCTCGCCAGGTACGAGGGTGATGGCCCGCCACCGGTGAACCACAACGAAGCCGGCCGTCGTCTGTGGTGGGTGAACCGTACTATCATCAGAGTGATGGGATACATCGACGGGGGAGACCATCCTCGCCTACGGTGCCCACGAGTCCACCCGCCACAGGCCCCACACCGTCCCGGTGGTAGCGGCATCGTCTTCCAGGAGACCCCTCTCCCGCCCACCGTGAATCCGAGGCTGGAATGGCCCCTGGTATATGCCATGGATGGGCTGAGGATCCCCGGAGTGGCAGGTGACGATGACGATGACGATGATGATGACGATGACGATGAAGACCCTGAAGTTGCGTACTATAGGACTAGGCATGATTATGACTAAAGGGGGCGGCTTTAGTCCTAAGTGTTAGCTAGTCCCGGTTTGTCCCGGATTTTAATATTAATAAATGTCTTGAGTGTTACCTAATAAATAGAGGGTTCATCTTTAGTCCCGGTTGGAGAAACCAACCGCGACTGAAGGGATTGCGGCAGACTGGGCCAGGCAACACTAATAATAGGGGTGAGTGTCGACATTATGTCGTGCGGCTTGTACCTTGTCCCAGATGGTGTCACCAACCGGGACTAAAGATGAACCTTTAGTCCCGGTTGGAGACACTAACCGGGACTAAAGATGAGTCAGCACTAATAATAGGGGTGAGTGTCGACATTATGTCGTGAGTGTCGACATTATGCCGAGCTGCTTGTACTATAAGTACACCCGATCATCACGTGATGTCTTGAAGCGACGAAACATTGTCGGTGCATACTTAAGGAAGAACACATTCTTATCTTGATATCTAAATGAGGGATCATCTTATTATGCTAATAAAACACCAAACAAGCAATATAAGATGCAATCAAAACATCACATGTTTATAAGTGAAATGATATGGTTCCCGCATATGATCTCCATCATGTGCACCGTGGTATGATATCTATCATACCTTTATGTGTAAGGCCAAGGTCTATGGAACTTACACGCTATGTGTGTTGTAAGAGTATCATCTCATACTTCTACTTACAACATCACCATATCATAACACTAGCCCAGCAACAATCTAAACTAGACGCCTCTAATTTATCCATTGCAAGTTTTACGTGGCTTAGGGCTTTCGAAGATAGAACCGTTCTTACCTACGAACATGAACCACAACGAGGATAACCAAATTGTTGACAACTCGTTGCAAATTAGATATTGACTATAGTAGGAGAGACAGACACCCGCTAGCCACTTATGCAAAACTAGTTGCATGTCAAGCGTGGAACAGGTCTCATGTGCGAGGACATGTAAAGTTTGTCCGGGCCGCTTCATCCCACTATGCCACCAATATCCAAAGTACAACTAAGAAGCAATAAAATGATCATCATCGCCCACATACTCATATGTGTACTACCCGTGCAAAGTGATGGGGGAATACCAAACGGGGTATACCCACGAAGCGGATTCGCCAGCTGGATCGAGCCGATTGAGCCAAGCCTAGAGCGGATCGACTCGCCCAATACGGCGACTGGCGCATACTGAACCCAGGCGAGTGGCGCCGACTGGAGGCTCAATGTAGCGACTTCAATACAAAGCCACCAAATACTTGTAAACCCTAACTGGCTGCATTATAAAGCCACCAGGGGCGCCCCCACAGGATATGTCATATTAGATCTAGTCTCCTAGTCTCTCCCTCCGCCTGTGGCGGCTCCCTTGTAAACCAATCTATGATCATATACTGGATTGACAGCAGGACGTAGCGATCCTCCACCGAGGAGACGTGAACCTGGGTACATCGTGTGCCAATCTCGCTCCCGGATTCTCCTACGTCGCCTTGCTCCCTCTACGTAAGCTACCCCCAGTAGCATCTGCCGTGCAAGACCACGACAGTTGGCGTCCACCGTGGGGCAAGCATTACTTGGAGGGTGATAATCCGGGCGGGATCCCTTACCGCCAGATCGCATCTAGCTGGTTCATCCGCGCCGTCACGGTCGACTTCATCATCACCAAGCGCAGTGTATCGAGACTCAACGTGTCTTTGCGGACTGCTATTCGGAGACTCCAGATTACACGTACAATCTCCTAGTAAAAGATTGGCCACGTGAACAAGCATGATCGGTTTGATGAGTTTTCTATTAATTCCCTCTCCCTCTCGTTACTCTTCCAGCTGATTACATTACCTATTTTTATGATTTGGTTCACTGCCCATGACTATAAGATTGGATCGGCATGCTTTTAGTTCCAGGCCTTGATTGAAGCGCGATTACGCCGAGTTGGTTTTACACACCATCATGATTGGCTGCGTCAGAGGCTTCCTGCATGCACGACGAGAAATCAATCTCCGATGAGTCAACCTCTTTTTGCTTATTAATTTTGGCTACCGATTATTCTATTCAATATTATAATTATCATGTACTTTAACGTTTTGAAGCAACGCATGATCCAGACCGGCTCTTGACGTGCAAGACTTGAACTCGCTCATGAAGAGCCATAACCACTGGAGAATTAATCCACGAAGGAGAGGCGATCTGTGCGCCGTTGAAAACCCGTCATTGCCAATTCTCCATCATGGACTCTCTACTCGAGGACTTGCCCGCTGTGGACTGATCCACGGCGGACTCGTCCATCAAGGACTCGCCCATCGTCGGATCGCCACACTCACGTCGACTCGGCATCCGGGAACTTCCCACTCGCGGACTCTCCATGCTTGGGAAGTCAATCTTGCAGACGCGGACACGCTTAAACGCTGACTCGCTAGGCTCGGCGACTCACCCGCCGCATATTCGCCATGCTCGGAGACTCGTCCGCCATGAACTCGTCATCAACGGCTCGCCACGTCGGTGATTCACCTGCTTATATTCGCCGTGCTCAGCTACCGCAAGCTGCTTCACCGTCGTAGCTGCCTACAATTTCGCCATCGACGACTTGGCTATGGCCGAATAATTTTCTTCCAGTTGATCTTATTTTAAATATTTTATTTGTATACTAATAATCTTTTTACTAAATGTGTGTTGATGCATATGTGTGGAGAAGAAGCAAATTGCACTCTTGCGGCCTGGATGCGTGCGGCACGCCTACCCGCCACGTACTCGCCACGTCCGGCGACTCGTCCATCGCGGACTCGACATGCTCCGGACCTCGCCTAAACGCGGACACGCTTAAACGCGGACTCGCTAGGCTCGGGGACTTGTCCGTTGCAGACTCGCCTTCCGCGTCGACATCGCCATAGCGCGATCTCCGTCCGCCGCGTCAACTTCGCCATAGTGCGACCTCCGTCCGCCGCGTCGACCCTGTGTCCGCCGCGTCGACCCTTTCCGGCTACGTCGAATGCATACGCCGTGCCTACTGAGGGACCTTCATCATTCGAGTTGCCAGAGAGGGTCACTTGCCACGCTGCATGGACTCACCACTAGGCGTCTCTTCCCCTCGGGAAAAATCAATTCGCCTTTGTCAACCTTTGAAAGAGCGACTCGTAATGGCCAAGTAGTGCGGACGAGGACTCGCAAACCGAGCCTCGGTTCGTCCACGAAAAACGCTAACCGAGAGCCATCATTGGAGTCGCCTTGCTCGACTAGCCTTCCGGGCCAAGACAAATGGCAGTGCTACACAAACAGCACCATGTCCTCCTCAACCTTAGATAGCGCGACTCGCATGGCCAAGTACTGCGGACGAGGACTCGCAAACCGAGCCTCGGATCGTCCAGGAAAGAACGCCAAGTTGAGAGCCATCTTTGGAGTCGCCAAGCGACTGGCCCCCCGGGCCAAGACGAGAGACTCTCTAACAAAAACAGCGCAATCAACATCATCGCGGACTCGCTAACAAAAACAGCGCAATCAACATCATCGCGGACTCGCAATCATCGCGGACTCGCCACACTCGGGGACTCTCCACTCGCGGACTTGCTATCATCAACGACACGCCACGATCGGTGACTCGCCCGCCGTGACCACGCCATCACGGCCTCGCCATCACAGCCTCGCCATCGCGACCTCGCCCTCGCGGACTCGCCATGCTCACAGACTCGCCATGCTAACATCGTGCTTTTTCTTCCTTCTCAGCAAAGCGGTGTCTTTCTCGCCACTCGCCGCTCTCGGGGACTCGGCACGCTACAGACAGCGCCATTCGCCCAACCTCGCCACTCGGCGTGCTCGGGGACTCGGCGCTCGCCGGTCGCTCGACCTCGCCACTCGCCGCGCTCGGGGGCTCGGCGCTCGCCGGTCGCTCGACCTCGCCACTCGTCATGCTCGGCAGCAACCACTACTATTTTCAGAATATGCATCTCTAAAGAGCCTCAAGTCGCCTCTACAAGCCAACTCGAGCCTCGGGAACTACTCCTAGGCATGCAGTATGTACGCGTGGTTCCACGACCGCGGCTCGCCCTCGTCGACTCGCCACCGTGGATTCGCCCTCGCGTACTCGACACGCTCGGGGACTCGCCACCACGGACTCGCTCTCGCGTACTTGACATGCTCGGGGACACGCCACCGCGGACTCGCCCTCGCGTACTCGACACGCTCGGGGACTCGCCACCGCGGACTCGCCCTCTCGTACTCCACACGCTCGGGGACTCGGCGCCCGTCGGTAACTCGACCTTGCCACTCGCCGCGCTCGGGGACTCGGCACGCTCTATGTTCGGAGACTCGCCACAACTGGCGGCTTCACCGACACCCTACGTCTTTCGCCAACTGGTCATCACTGACTGGCTCACGCCGACTGCCTCCCGCTTCACGATTCTTTTCTTTTTTTATGAGCTCGTCATCGATTCGCCACGGCCCATCGTCAAGACTCTCCGCGCCCTGCCTCAAGCCCGCGTCGAATCGACAACGCGCTCGGGGACTACTGATGGGGGAATACCAAACGGGGTATACCCACGAAGCGGATTCGCCAGCTGGATCGAGCCGATGGAAGCCAAGCCCAGAGCGGATCGACTCGCCCAATACGGCGACTGGCGCATACTGGACCCAGGCGAGTGGCGCCGACTGGAGGCCCAATGTAGCGACTTCAATACAAAGCCCACCAAATACTTGTAAACCCTAACTGGCTGCATTATAAAGCCACCAGGGGCGCCCCCACGGGGTATGCCATATTAGATCTAGTCTCCTAGTCTCTCCCTCCGCCTGCGGTGGCTCCCTTGTAAACCAATCTATGATCATATACTGGATTGACAGCAGGACGTAGCGATCCTCCACCGAGGGGACGTGAACCTGGGTACATCGTGTGCCAATCTCGCTCCCGGATTCTCCTACGTCGCCTTGCTCCCTCTACGTAAGCTACCCCCAGTAGCATCTGCCGTGCAATACCGCGACACAAAGTATCTACGCATAGATCCGGCTCTGATACCACTGTAGGGTTCGCAGCATAGAAAACAAAAAATTTCCTATGATGGGAACATCTAAGTACCAAGATCTATCTACTAGATACAAGCAACGGGTGGATATACATCCATAGAATACATACCCTCGAAGACCGAATAGCGTTAACGAGGTTGTACTCGTGGATTATGTAGACGAACGCTTGCCGATCTCAAGATCGTGATGAAGTCCGTCTGGTCCAGCCGGTCCAGCACGATCAAGTCCAGCACCTCAAAGCAGTGGTGCATCCGTGATCGCACACACGTACGGGTACCCCGACAACCTCCATGCCCTCGCTCCAGCGAAGCAGCGGAAGCAACAAATCCTTCCAGAAAAAGCCACCGGGAACATGTATCTCGCTGATCCGAGACCATGGGGAAATTCTAAAAGGGGGAGAGAGATCCTTCGCGAGGATGTGTACTTTGAGAGGAGGAGAGGGGGGCCTTTTATAGGGGAGAGGGGGGCACCCAAGGAGCATGGCGCCCAGCCATGGGACTGCCCCCACCTCTTCCACATTCATGTGGTGGAGCTCCCAATCAAAATGAAAAGCCTCCACTCCCATTAAAAAGCCTCCACTCAAAAATCCACTCACATGCATTAAATTTCCACCAAATTTAATGCAAGCTCTCATTTAAATAAAACTCTTTTATTTATTTATTCAGAATTTTGTTAATTACTTTAATTAACAAACATTCACATAAAACCCCTTATAAAATTTTAATTTCACATGCAGAACCAGTTTCAGCAATTTCAACCGAAACAGTTTCGGTGTATAGTGAAATAAATTCCTGCGCTTTCCTTTTTCTTTTTCTGGCATATCATTTGCTCCGAATGGTGTCGGTATCCCTTAAGTGTGTCACCCTACGGTTCGCGAATAATGCGAACATGATCGAGACCCTTCTCCGATCAATAATCAGTAGCGGGACCTGGAGATTCATACTGACTCCCACACATTCAACGATGACTTCTGTGATCGTGTGAACCTTTTACGCTAGTATCTTAATCCCTTTGTTTCACGATATATTACATGTCCGAGATTCGATCATCGGTATCTCCATACCTAGTTTGATCTCGTTACCGACATGCACTCTTTTCTCGTTCCTGTGATATAACATTCTAGTGATCAAATCACTTGCTTGCAAGCTAATCAATGTGATATCACCGAGAGGGCCCAGAGCATATCTATCCGTCATCGGGATGAACAAATTCCACTCTCGATCCATGGGTCTCAACATAACACTTTAGTGTAGGGTTCGCAGCATAGAAAACAAAAAATTTCCTACGATGGGAACTACGTACCAAGATCTATCTACTAGATACAAACAACGGGCGGATGTATATCCGTAGAGAACATACCCTTGAAGACCGACAAAGCTTAACGAGTTCAACTCGTGGTTGATGTAGACGATCTCTTGCCGATCTCAAGATCGAGAGGAAGTCCTAGCGCCGCAAATCAGCAGCGCATCCGTGCTCGCACACACGTTCGAGGCACCGAGCAACCTCCGCCTCCTCGCTCCAGCGATGCAGCGGAAGCACAACTCTTTCTTGCCGAATATCCACCGGGAACATGTATCTCGCTAGTCCGAGACCATGGGAATAAATTCTAGAGGGGGAGAGAGATCCTTCACGAGGAGGTGTGAGAGACAAGTGAGGAGGGGGGCTCCTTTTATAGGAGGAGGGGGGCACCCAAGGGGTGGCCGCCGGCCATGGGGGGCAGCCCCCTCCCCTCCTTCATTCATGTGGGTGGACACTCCACTCACAAAATGCCCTTTAAATTTCCTTCACTCAAAAGTCCACTCAAATTCCCATTAAATTTCCACCAAATTTAATGCAAACTCTCATTAAATAAAACTCTTTTATTTTATTCAGAATTTTGTCAATTACTTTAATGACAAACATTCACAAATAACCCCTTGCTAGAATTCTATTTCACATGCATAACCACTTTATGCAATTTCACCCGAAAATCCGTTTCGGTATCTAGTGAAATAAATTCATGCGCTTGTTCATTCTTTCGGCATGAAACTTTTGCTCCAGTTGGATGTCGGTGTCTCTTAAGTGTGTCACCCTACGGTTCGTGAATAATGCGGACATGATCGAGACCCCTCTCGGATCAATAATCAGAAGCGGGATCTGGAGACCCATACTGACTCCCACACATTCAACGATGACTTTCTTGTGATCGTCGGAACCTTTTATGCTAGTATCTTAATCCCTTTGTTTCACGATATATTACATGTCCAAGATTCGATCATCGGTATCTCCATACCTAGTTTGATCTCGTTACCGACATGCACTCTTTTCTCGTTCCCGTGATATAACATTCTAGAGATCAAATCACTTGCTTGCAAGCTAATCAATGTGATATCACCGAGAGGGCCCAGAGTATATCTATCCGTCATCAGTATGAAAAAATTCCACTCTCGATCCATGAGCCTCAACATAACACTTTATTAGTTCTGAATCCATCTTTATAATCACCCTGTTACGGTGTGACGTTTGATTTTATGAAGAAACTCTTCTGGTGTTAGTGATTGACATGATCTCATGGTCTAAGGATTAGGATCACTTCGTAAGTTGTTATAGCAATATAAACTCAATGACTTTGATCGTAATGCTATACTTCGGATGAATGTTCATCACACCATTACACTAATGTTGTGATCCCGTTATTAACAACATCCAATGTCCATGATCAGGAAACCTTGATCATCTTGTTAATCAACGAGCTAGTTTATGAGAGAGGCATAACTAGGAACTTTCTGTTTGCTTATTAAACACACATGTATTAACGTTTCCGTATTAATACAATTATAGCATGCAAAATAAACATCTATCATATACTTGGAATACACATAATAAACACTTTATTATTGCCTCTCAGGGCATATTCCCTTCAGTCTCCCACTTGCACTAGAGACAATAATCTAGTTACATAGTGATAAATCTAACACCCATTGAGTTCTGGTGTTGATCATGTTTTGCTCTAGGGGGAGTTTTAGTCAACGGATCTGCTACATTGAGATCCGTATGTACTTTACAAATCTTTATATCTCCATCCTTGACATGCTCGCGGATGGAGTGAAACCGGCGCTTAATATGCTTGGAATGCTTGTGAGACCTTGGCTCTTTGGCATTGGCAATGGCACCATTGTTGTCACAATAGATCACCATTGGGTCCAACGCGTTTTCCACTACTCCTAGTTCGGATATGAACTCCTTCATCCAAACTGCTTCCTAAGCCGCTTCTAAAGCAGCAACATATTCGGCCTCCGTTGTTGATCCCGCTACCATAGGTTGTTTGGAGCTCCTCCAACTAACCGCTCCGCCATTCATGAGAAATACGTATCCGGATTGAGACTTAGAGTCATCCGGATCAGTGTCAAAGCTAGCATTGACATAACACTTAGCGACGAGCTCTTCTTCACCTCCGTATACAAGAAACATATCCTTAGTTCTTCGTAAGTACTTAAGGATATTCTTGGCCGCTATCCAGTGTTCCGAACCTGGATCCGATTGGTACCTACTAGTCAAACTAATAGCATGTGCCACATCCGGTCTTGTACATAGCATGGCGTACATTATAGAGCCTATGGCTGAAGCATAGGGGACTTTGTCCATTATCTCTCTTTCTTCCGCCGTAGCCGGACTTTGAGTCTTACTCAATGTCTTGCCTTGCAACATAGGTAAGAATCCCTTCTTACTTCCGTCCATTTTAAACTTCTTTAAAATCTTATCAAGGTATGTACTTTGAGATAGTGCTATTAGGCGTCTAGATCTATATCTATAGATCTTTATGCCTAATATGTATGATGCTTCACCTAGGTCCTTCATTGAAAATTTGTTGTTTAGATAACTTTTAACACTGTTTAAAAGATCTATATCATTTACGATTAATAATATGTCATCCACATATAATATCAGAAATGCCACATTGCTCCCACTCACTTTCTTGTAAATACAAGCTTCTCCATAAGTTTGGACAAATCCAAACTCTTTGATCACCTCATCAAAGCGGAGATTCCAACTTCGTGATGCTTGCTTCAATCCATAGATGGATCGCTGAAGCTTGCACACCTTGTTAGCATCCTTAGGATCGACAAAACCCTTTGGTTGTATCATATACAACTCTTCTTCAATATTACCATTGAGAAACACAGTTTTAACATCCATCTGCCATATCTCATAATCGAATTATGCAGCAATTGCTAACATATTCCTAACTGACTTTAGCATCGCTACGGGAGAGAATGTCTCATCATAGTCAACTCCTTGAATTTGTCGAAACCCCTTTGCGACAAGTCGAGCTTTATAGACGATCACATTACCATCAGCATCAGTTTTCCTTTTGAAAATCCATTTGTTCTCCACGGCCTTTCAGTCGTGAGGTAAGTCCACCAAGTTCCAAACTTGATTTTCATACATGGATTCCATCTCGGATTTCATGGCTTCTAACCATTTGTTGGAATCCGGGCTCATCATCGCTTCTTCATATGTCGTAGGGTCATCATTTTCATCAACCATGAAATTCATGACAGGATTTCCGTACAGCTCGGGAGCTACACGTGTCCTGCTTGACCTGCGAGGTTCGGTAGTACTCTCTTTCGGAGTTTCATGATCATTATCATTAGTTCCCTCTTCAACAGGTGCAGCCAACTCCGGAACAACTTCCGGCGCTGTGCTACTCGCCATACTTTGAAGAGAAGGTTCAATAACCTCTTCGAGTTCTACCTTCCGACTACTCACACCTTTCGCGAGAAACTCTTTCTCTAGAAAGGATCCATTCTTGGCAACAAAAACCTTGCCCTCGGATCTGTGATAGAAGGAATACCCAATAGTTTCCTTTGGGTATCCTATGAAGACGCATTTTTCCGCTTTGGGTTCGAGTTTATCCAGTTGAAGTTTCTTCACATAAACATCGCATCCCCAAACTTTAAGAAATGACAGCTTAGATTTGTTTCCAAACCACAATTCATACGGTGTCTTTTCAACGGATTTAGATGGTGCCCGATTTAAAGTGAATGCAGCAGTTTCTAGTGCATAACCCCAAAATGACAACGGCAAGTCCGTAAGAGACATCATAGATCGAACCATATCTAATAAAGTACGATTACGACGTTCCGACACACCATTTATCTGTGGTGTTCCGGCAGGTGTGAGTTGTGAAACAATTCCACACTCTTTCATGTGAGTTCTAAACTCGTAACTTAGATACTCACCTCCACGGTCGGACCGTAGAAATTTGATCTTTCTATTACGATGATTTTCCACTTCATTCTGAAATTCCTTGAACTTTTCAAAGGTTTCAAACTTGTGTTTCATCAAGTAGATATAACCGTATCTACTCAAAACATCCGTGAAAGTAACAAAATAACGATATCCACCTCACGCCGACACACTCATTGGACCACATACATCAGAATGTATGATTTCCAATAAATCTGTCACCCGTTCCATTGAACCGGAAAACGGCGTTCTAGTCATCTTGCCCATAAGGCATGGCTCACATGTATCAAATGATTCATAATCAAGTGATTCCAAAAGTCCATCTGAATGGAGCTTCTTCATGCGTTTAACGCCAATATGACCTAGACGGCAGTGCCACATATATGCGGATATATCATCATTTAGTTTAATCCTTTTAGCATCAACATTATGAATATGTGTAACATTATCATCGATATCTAATAGAAATAAACCATTCATCATCGGTGCATGACCATAAAAGATTTCATTCATATAAATGGAACAACCATTGTTCTCGGATTTAAATGAATAACCACTTCGCATCAAACACGATCCAGATACAATGTTCATGCTCAGTGCAGGCACCAGATAACATTTATTCAAGTTTATAACTAATCCCGACGGCAAGTGGAGAGGCAGCATTCCGACGGCGATCACATCAACACTTGATCCATTGCCGACACGCATCTTTACCTCACCCCTTGCTAGCGGTCGCTTGTTCCGCAGCCCCTGATTCGAGTTACAAATATTAGCAACTGAACCGGTATCAAATACCCAGGTGCTACTGCGAGCACTAGTCAAGTACACATCAATAACATGTATATCATATATACCTTTGTTTGCCTTGCCGGCCTTCTTGTCTGCCAGATACTTGGGGCAGTTGCACTTCCAGTGGCCAGTCCCCTTACAATAGTAGCACTCGGAATCAGACTTAGGTCCAACTCGGGGTTTCTTTTCAGGCACGGCAACAGGCTTGCCGCCCTTACTTCCCTTCTGTTTTCCCTTCTTGTCTTTCTTGAAACCAGTGTTCCTATTGATCATCAACACTTGATGTTCCTTTTAGATCTCCACTTCTGCAGTTTTAAGCATTGACAGAAGCTCAGGGAGAGACTTCTTCATGCCTTGCATGTTATAGTTCATCACGAAGCTCTTATAGCTAGGTGGCAGAGACTGCAGAACACGATGGATGCCTAAGTCAATGGGAATCGATATTCCCAAGGACACAAGCTTATCGGCGTAACCCGACATCTTGAGTACATGCTCACTAACGGAGCTGTGCTCTTCCATCATGCAGCTAAAGAACTTTTCCGAAGCGTTGTAGCTCTCTACAGCAGCATGTGTGTCGAAAATCATTTTCAACTCACCCATTGTATCAAATGCATTGCCATTTTCGAAACGCTTTCGAAGTTCCGGCTCTAGCCCATACAATATGCCGCAATGAACTAAGTTGTGGTCCTCCTGACGAGTCTGATAGACATTCTTCTCCTCGTCAGGGGCATCATCAAAAGGTGGGGGGCCTAACGGTGCTTCTACCACGTATTGCTTTTGTGCAGCAGAGAGGAGAATCCTCAAATTCATGGCCCATTCGGTAAAGTTGCTACCGTTCGTTGCTAGTTTCTCTTTCTCCATGAACACATTGAAATTAAAAGCAGGTGGTGCCATCTACAACAGAATTTGTAAAGTTTAGACTAAGTGTATGATAGATTGAGTTCAACTAATCCATATTACGAATGAACTCCCACTCAAAAACGACATCCCTCATGCCTTTTTGGTGATTACATGAACAAAATCCACTATACCAAGTCCGATCATCACGTGAGTCGGTATAGCTTCAAAGGCGAGCATCAAATGGGCATCATATCAACTATATGACTCATGCTTAACCTTTCGGTCTGTGTTCCGAGGCCATGTCTGTACATGCTAGACTCGCGAAGTTAGAACCTTAGTATTCGCGTGTGTAACTGTTTTACACCCGAAATATGGTCGTGGATCCAAGAACACCCGATCATCACGTGATGTCTTGGAGCGACGAAAACATAATCGGTGCATACTAAAGGAAGAACACATTCTTATCTTGATATTTAAATGAGGGATCATCTTATTATGCTAACAAAGCGCTAAAACAAGCAATATAAGATGCTATCAAACATCATATGTTTATTAGTGAACTGATATGGTTCCCGCAGATGATCTCTATCATGTGCATCGTGGTATGATCACTATCATACCTATATGTGTAAATCCAAGGTCTATGGAGTTTACACGCTATGTGTGTTGTAAGAGTATCATCTCATACTTCTACTTACAACACTACCATATCATAACACCAGCCCAGCAACAATCTAAACTAGACGCCTCTAATTTATCCATTGCAAGTTTTACGTGGCTTAGGGCTTTCGAGATAGAACCATTCTTACCTACGAACATGAACCACAACGAGGATAATAAAATTGTTGACAACTCGCTTGCAAAATAGATATTGACTATAGTAGGAGAGACAGACACCCGCTAGCCACTTATGCAAACTAGTTGCATGTCAAGCGTGGAACAGGTCTCATGTGCGAGGACATGTAAAGTTTGTCTGGGCCGCTTCATCCCACTATGCCACTAATATCCAAAATTACAACAAAGGAGCAACAACATGATCATCATCGCCCACATACTCATATGTGTACTACCCGTGCAAAGTATCTACGCATAGATCCGGCTCTGATACCACTGTAGGGTTCGCAGCATAGAAAACAAAAAATTTCCTACGATGGGAACTACGTACCAAGATCTATCTACTAGATACAAACAACGGGCGGATGTATATCCGTAGAGAACATACCCTTGAAGACCGACAAAGCTTAACGAGTTCAACTCGTGGTTGATGTAGACGATCTCTTGCCGATCTCAAGATCGAGAGGAAGTCCTAGCGCCGCAAATCAGCAGCGCATCCGTGCTCGCACACACGTTCGAGGCACCGAGAAACCTCCGCCTCCTTGCTCCAGCGATGCAGCGGAAGCACAACTCTTTCTTGCCGAATAGCCACCGGGAACATGTATCTCGCTAGTCCGAGACCATGGGGGATAAATTCTAGAGGGGAAGAGAGATCCTTCACGAGGAGGTGTGAGAGACAAGTGAGGAGGGGGGGTCCTTTTATAGGAGGAGGAGGGAACCCAAGGGGGTGGCCGCCGGCCATGGGGGCTGCCCCCTCCCCTCCTTCATTCATGTGGGTGGACACTCCACTCACAAAATGCCCTTTAAATTTCCTCCACTCAAAAGTCCACTCAAATTCCCATTAAATTTCCTCCAAATTTAATGCAAACTCTCATTAAATAAAACTCTTTTATTTTATTCAGAATTTTGTCAATTACTTTAATGACAAACATTCACAAATAACCCCTTGCTAGAATTCCATTTCACATGCATAACCACTTTATGCAATTTCACCCGAAAACCCGTTTCGGTATCTAGTGAAATAAATTCCTGCGCTTGTTCATTCTTTCGGCATGAAACTTTTGCTCCAGTTGGATGTCGGTGTCTCTTAAGTGTGTCACCCTACGGTTCGTGAATAATGCGGACATGATCGAGACCTTATCGGATCAATAATCAGAAGCGGGATCTGGAGACCCATACTGACTCCCACACATTCAACGATGACTTTCTTGTGATCGTCGGAACCTTTTACGCTAGTATCTTAATACCTTTGTTTCACGATATATTACATGTCCGAGATTCGATCATAGGTATCTCCATACCTAGTTTGATCTCATTACCGACATGCACTCTTTTCTTGTTCCCGTGATATAACATTCTAGTGATCAAATCACTTGCTTGCAAGCTAGTCAATGTGATATCACCGAGAGGGCCCAGAGTATATCTATCCCTCATCGGGATGAACAAATTCCACTCTCGATCCATGAGCCTCAACATAACACTTTATTAGTTCTGAATCCATCTTTATAATCACCCTGTTACGGTGTGACGTTTGATGTTATCAAGAAACTCTTCTGGTGTTAGTGATTGACATGATCTCATGGTCTAAGGATTAGGATCACTTCATAAGTTGTTATAGCAATATAAACTCAATGACTTTGATCGTAATGCTATACTTCGGATGAATGTTCATCACACCATTACACTAATGTTGTGATCCTGTTATTAACAACATCCAATGTCCATGATCAGGAAACCTTGATCATCTTGTTAATCAACGAGCTAGTTTATGAGAGAGGCATTAACTAGGAACTTTCTGTTTGTTTATTAAACACACATGTATTAACGTTTCCGTATTAATACAATTATAGCATGCAAAATAAACATCTATCATATACTTGGAATACACATAATAAACACTTTATTATTGCCTCTCAGGACATATTCCTTCAATATTTAGTCTGGACGGATTAAAGTAGCAACCACTACATATAATTTGGTATATGGTAGATGAATAAACAAAACAAAGTTCTTCTAATAGAATGGTTACCTAGGACGTGTACATGACACGGTCCAAAGGGTTTTGTTCAATTCAAAGGATGCTAAAAGGGCATGCAAACTTCAATGGTTGAAGTAAGCATCGCGGAGTTGGAATCTTCACCTTAATGAAAAAGAGTTTTCATCAGGAGACGATGAAGATGCTTGCATTTGCAAGAAATTAAGTGGGAGCGCTGAGACATATTTCTGATACATTATGTGGAGGCATAACTAGGAACTTCCTTTTTGTTTATTAAACACACATGTATTAACGTTTCCGTATTAATACAATTATAGCATGCAAAATAAACATTTATCATAAACAAGTAATACGATAATAACCACTTTATTATTGCCTCTCGAGCATATTCCCTTCAGTCTCCCACTTGCACTAGAGACAATAATCTAGTTTGAAAACTGTGTATTGAACACCTATGGCTTTCTGGTGTTACAAATACGCAACTGCAAGTGGTTAACATAATCTACGGATCTGATGCTTTCAGGTCCGTGTATATTTGCATGTCTTTGCGTCTCCACGCATCACTCATTCTCCAATGAGATGGCATTGTATAAATTTGTTCTTTTGGTGAGACCTTTAGTTCCTTGGGGTTAAACCATGTCGATACTATTGTCGTACAATATATCTTTAGTGTTAGCCCGTTGCGAACAACACCTTAGTTTGATAACAAACTACTTGACACAAATTCCCTCCTTTGCTGCTACTATAGCAGTCATATACTTAGCCTTTTGTTGTAGTATTCGTCACAATGTCTTAACTTTGGATTTCATCCAAATTCATCATGGAATCTCCTTTCCATTACATTGTGCCACCCATAGTTTAAATTGAGATAAACTTAATTTGTATCTTGTGACAAACCTAGTATCAATGTAACGCTTTACAATGAACTATTTGTAATTGTTTGTCACCTCTACACAAATATATTCTCAGTTCTTCCAAAAGATCATAAGAATTTCCTTACTATTGTCCAATGATCAATTAATGATTCATTCTGGTATATGCTCATAACACTTAGAGCATAGGACATATCTGGATGTGTACATATCATGGTATGATTGATCAAAAACATTCTCGTGATTTCACTCATCAAGTGTCAAAGCACTTGAATCTTGTTTCACTTATCAAGTGTCGATACACTTGAATCTTGATTCAATTCCTCTCCATGCAACAAGAACTGTTTCTTGTCGTTTCTATATTGAACTCCTTCAATATCTCATATATATGTTTGGCACAACCATATTGGCGTCACAGTCTATCCACTATAGACATTCATGCTAAATATTCGGGTTTTGCCTAAGTTTTTCATCGAAATGAAATTCTTAACCTTTGTCAATAAAAGATACATCATTTCTAATCAACAAGATGTCATCCACATAATGTATTAGAAATATGTCTCAGTGCTCCCACTTATTTTCTTGCAAATGCAAGCATCTTCATCGTCTCCTGATGAAAACTCTTTTTCATTAAGGTGAAGATTCCAACTCCGCGATGCTTACTTCAACCATTGAAGTTTGCATGCCCTTTTAGCATCCTTTGAATTGAACAAAACCCTTTGGACCGTGTCATGTACACGTCCTAGGTAACCATTCTATTAGAAGAACTTTGTTTTGTTATTCATCTACCATATACCAAATTATATGTAGTGGTTGCTACTTTAATCCGTCCAGACTAAATATTGAAGGGAATATGCCCTGAGAGGCAATAATAAAGTGTTTATTATGTGTATTCCAAGTATATGATAGATGTTTATTTTGCATGCTATAATTGTATTAATACGGAAACATTAATACATGTGTGTTCAATAAACAAACAGAAAGTTCCTAGTTAATGCCTCTCTCATAAACTAGCTCGTTGATTAACAAGATGATCAAGGTTTCCTGATCATGGACATTGGATGTTGTTAATAACAGGATCACAACATTAGTGTAATGGTGTGATGAACATTCATCCGAAGTATAGCATTACGATCAAAGTCATTGAGTTTATATTGCTATAACAACTTACGAAGTGATCCTAATCCTTAGACCATGAGATCATGTCAATCACTAACACCAGAAGAGTTTCTTGATAACATCAAACGTCACACCGTAACAGGGTGATTATAAAGATGGATTCAGAACTAATAAAGTGTTATGTTGAGGCTCATGGATCGAGAGTAGAATTTGTTCATCCCGATGACGGATAGATATACTCTAGGCCCTCTCGGTGATATCACATTGATTAGCTTGCAAGCAACTGATTTGATCACTAGAATGTTATATCACGGGAACGAGAAAAGAGTGCATGTCGGTAACGAGATCAAACTAGGTATGGAGATACCGATGATCGAATCTCGGACATGTAATATATCGTGAAACAAATGGATTAAGATACTAGCGTAAAAGGTTCCGACGATCACAAGAAAGTCATCGTTGAATGTGTGGGAGTCAGTATGGGTCTCCAGATCCTGCTTCTAATTATTGATCCGAGAGGGGTCTCTATCATATCCGCATTATTCACGAACCGTAGGGTGACACACTTAAGAGACACCGACATCCAACTGGAGCAAAAGTTTCATGCCGAAAGAATGAACAAGCGCAGGAATTTATTTCACTAGATACCGAAACGGGTTTTCGGGTGAAATTTCATAAAGTGGTTATGCATGTGAAATGGAATTCTAGCAAGGGGTTATTTGTGAATGTTTGTCATTAAAGTAATTGACAAAATTCTGAATAAAATAAAATAGTTTTATTTAATGAGAGTTTGCATTAAATTTGGTGGAAATTTAATGGGAATTTGAGTGGACTTTTGAGTGGAGGAAATTTAAAGGGCATTTTCTGAGTGGAGTGTCCACCCAAGGCCACCCCTTGGGTGCCCCCCTCCTCCTATAAAAGGAGCCCCCCTCCTCACTTGTCTCTCATACCTCCTCGTGAAGGATCTCTCTCCCCCTCTAGAATTTATTCCCCATGGTCTCGGACTAGCGAGATACATGTTCCTGGTGGCTATTCAGCAAGAAAGAGTTGTGCTTCCGCTGCATCGCTGGAGCGAGGTGGCGGAGGTTGCTCGGTGCCTCGAACGTGTGTGCGAGCACGGATGCGCTGCTGATTTGCGGCGCTAGGACTTCCTCTCGATCTTGAGATCGGCAAGAGAACGTCTACATCAACCACGAGTTGAACTCGTTAAGCTTTGTCGGTCTTCAAGGGTATGTTCTCTACGGATATACATCCGCCCGTTGTTTGTATCTAGTAGATAGATCTTGGTACGTAGTTCCCATCGTAGGAAATTTTTTGTTTTCTATGCTGCGAACCCTACAGTGGTATCAGAGCCGGATCTATGCGTAGATACTTTGCACAGGTAGTACACATATGAGTATGTGGGCGATGATGATCATGTTGTTGCTCCTTTGTTGTAATTTTGGATATTGGTGGCATAGTGGGATGAAGCGGCCCGAACAGACTTTACATGTCCTCGCACATGAGACCTGTTCCACGCTTGACATGCAACTAGTTTGCATAAGTGGCTAGCGGGTGTCTGTCTCTCCTACTATAGTCAATATCTATTTTGCAAGCGAGTTGTCAACAATGTGATTATCCTCGTTGTGGTTCATGTTCGTAGGTAAGAACGGTTCTATCTCGAAAGCCCTAAGCCACGTAAAACTTGCAATGGATAAATTAGAGGCGTCTAGTTTAGATTGTTGCTGGGCTAGTGTTATGATATGGTAGTGTTGTAAGTAGAAGTATGAGATGATACTCTTACAACACACATAGCGTGTAAACTCCATAGACCTTGGATTTACACATATAGGTATGATAGTGATCATACCACGATGCACATGATAGAGATCATCTGCGGGAACCATATCATTTCACTAATAAACATATGATGTTTGATAGCATCTTATATTGCTTGTTTAGCGCTTTGTTAGCATAATAAGATGATCCCTCATTTAAATATCAAGATAAGAATGTGTTCTTCCTTTAGTATGCACCGATTATGTTTTCGTCGCTCCAAGACATCACGTGATGATCGGGTGTTGTTGGATCCACGACCATATTTCGGGTGTAAAACAGTTACACACGCGAATACTAAGGTTCTAACTTGGCGAGCCTAGCATGTACAGACATGGCCTCGGAACACGGACCGAAAGGTTAAGCATGAGTCATATAGTTGATATGATGCCCATTTGATGCTCGCCTTTGAAGCTATACCGACTCACGTGATGATCGAACTTGGTATAGTGGATTTGGTTCATGTAATCACCAAAAAGGCACGAGGGATGTCGTTTTTGAGTGGGAGTTCATTCGTAATATGGATTAGTTGAACTCAATCTATCATACACTTAGTCTAAACTTTACAAATTCTGTTGTAGATGGCACCACCTGCTTTTAATTTCAATGTGTTCATGGAGAAAGAGAAACTAGCAACGAATGGTAGCAACTTTACCGAATGGGCCATGAATTTGAGGATTCTCCTCTCTGCTGCACAAAAGCAATACGTGCTAGAAGCGCCGTTAGGCCCCCCACCTTTTGATGATGCCCCTGACGAGGAGAAGAATGTCTATCAGACTCGTCAGGAGGACCACAACTTAGTTCATTGCGGCATATTGTATGGGCTAGAGCCGGAACTTCGAAAGCGTTTCGAAAACGGCAATGCATTTGATACAATGGGTGAGTTGAAAATGATTTTTGACACACATGCTGCTGTAGAGAGCTACAACGCTTCAGAAAAGTTCTTTAGCTGCATGATGGAAGAGCACAGCTCCGTTAGTGAGCATGTACTCAAGATGTCGGGTTACGCCGATAAGCTTGTGTCCTTGGGAATATCGATTCCCATTGACTTAGGCATCCATCGTGTTCTACAGTCTCTGCCACCTAGCTATAAGAGCTTCGTGATGAACTATAACATGCAAGGCATGAAGAAGTCTCTCCCCGAGCTTCTGTCAATGCTTAAAACTGCAGAAGTGGAGATCAAAAAGGAACATCAAGTGTTGATGATCAATAGGAACACTGGTTTCAAGAAAGACAAGAAGGGAAAACGGAAGGGAAGTAAGGGCGGCAAGCCTGTTGCCGTGCCTGAAAAGAAACCCCGAGTTGGACCTAAGTCTGATTCCGAGTGCTACTATTGTAAGGGGACTGGCCACCCAAGTATCTGGCAGACAAGAAGGCCAGCAAGGCAAACAAAGGTATATATGATATACATGTTATTGATGTGTACTTGACTAGTGCTCGCGGTAGCACCTGGGTATTTGATACCGGTTCAGTTGCTAATATTTGTAACTCGAATCAGGGGCTGCGGAACAAGCGACCGCTAGCAAGGGGTGAGGTCAAGATGTGTGTCAGCAATGGATCAAGTGTTGATGTGATCGCCGTCGGAACGCTGCCTCTCCACTTGCCGTCGGGATTAGTTATAAACTTGAATAAATGTTATCTGGTGCCTGCACTGAGCATGAACATTGTATCTGGATCGTGTTTGATGCGAAATGTTTATTCATTTAAATCCGAGAACAATGGTTGTTCCATTTATATGAATGAAATCTTTTATGGTCATGCACCGATGATGAATGGTTTATTTCTATTAGATCTCGATGATAATGTTACACATATTCATAATGTTGATGCTAAAAGGATTAAACTAAATGATGATATACCCGCATATATGTGGCACTGCCGTCTAGGTCATATTGGCGTTAAACACATGAAGAAGCTCCATTCGGATGGACTTTTGGAATCACTTGATTATGAATCATTTGATACATGTGAGCCATGCCTTATGGGCAAGATGACTAGAACGCCGTTTTCCCGTTCAATGGAACGGGCGACGGATTTATTGGAAATCATACATTCTGATGTATGTGGTCCAATGAGTGTGTCGGCGCGAGGTGGATATCGTTATTTTGTTACTTTCACGGATGATTTGAGTAGATACGGTTATATCTACTTGATGAAACACAAGTCTGAAACCTTTGAAAAGTTCAAGGAATTTCAGAATGAGGTGGAAAATCATCGTAATAGAAAGATCAAATTTCTACGGTCCGACTGTGGAGGTGAGTATCTAAGTTACGAGTTTAGCACTCACATGAAAGAGTGTGGAATTGTTTCACAACTCACACCTGCCGGAACACCACAGAGAAATGGTGTGTTGGAACGTCGTAATCGTACTTTATTATATATGGTTCGATCTATGATGTCTCTGACGGACTTGCCGTTGTCATTTTGGGGTTATGCACTAGAAACTGCTGCATTCACTTTAAATCGGGCACCATCTAAATCCGTTGAAAAGACACCGTATGAATTGTGGTTTGGAAACAAACCTAAGCTGTCATTTCTTAAAGTTTGGGGATGCAATGTTTATGTGAAGAAACTTCAACCGGATAAACTCGAACCCAAAGCGGAAAAATGCGTCTTCATAGGATACCCTAAGGAAACTATTGGGTATTCCTTCTATCACAGATCCGAGGGCAAGGTTTTTGTTGCCAAGAATGGATCCTTTTTAGAGAAAGAGTTTCTCGCGAAAGGTGTGAGTAGTCGGAAGGTAGAACTCGAAGAGGTTATTGAACCTTCTCTTCAAAGTATGGCGAGTAGCACAGCGCCGGAAGTTGTTCCGGAGTTGGCTCCACCTGTTGAAGAGGGAACTAATGATAATGATCATGAAACTCTGAAAGAGAGTACTACCGAACCTCGCAGGTCAAGCAGGACGCGTGTAGCTCCCGAGCTGTATTGAAATCCTGTCATGAATTTCATGGTTGATGAAAATGATGACCCTGCGACGTATGAAGAAGCGATGATGAGCCTGGATTCCAACAAATGGTTAGAAGCCATGAAATCCGAGATGGAATCCATGTATGAAAATCAAGTTTGGAACTTGGTGGACTTACCTCACGACCGAAAGGTCGTGGAGAACAAATGGATTTTCAAAAGGAAAACTGATGCTGATGGTAATGTGACCGTCTATAAAGCTCGACTTGTCGCAAGGGGGTTTCGACAAATTCAAGGAGTTGACTACGATGAGACATTCTCTCCCGTAGCGATGCTAAAGTCAGTTAGGATTATGTTAGCAATTGCTGCATATTTCGATTATGAGATATGGCAGATGGATGTAAAAACCGCGTTTCTCAATGGTAATATTGAGGAAGAGTTGTATATGATACAACCAAAGGGTTTTGTCGATCCTAAGGATGCTAACAAGGTGTGCAAGCTTCAGCGATCCATCTATGGATTGAAGCAAGCATCACGAAGTTGGAATCTCCATTTTGATGAGGTGATCAAAGAGTTTGGATTTGTCCAAACTTATGGAGAAGCTTGTATTTACAAGAAAGTGAGTGGGAGCAATGTGGCATTTCTGATATTATATGTGGATGACATATTATTGATCGGAAATGATATAGATCTTTTAAACAGTGTTAAAAGTTATATAAACAGCAAATTTTCAATGAAGGACCAGGGGAAGCGTCATACATATAGGCATAAAGATCTATAGAGATAGATCTAGGCGCCTAATAGGGCTATCGCAAAGTACATACCTTGATAAGATTTTAAAGAAGTTTAAAATGGACGGAAGTAAGAAGGGGTTCTTACCTATGTTGCAAGGCAAGACATTGAGTAAGACTCAAAGTCCGGCTTCGGTGGAAGAAAGAGAGATAATGGACAAAGTCCCCTATGCTTCAGCCATAGGCTCTATAATGTACGTCATGCTATGTACAAGACCGGATGTGGCACATGCTATTAGTTTGACTAGTAGGTACCAATCGGATCTAGGTTCGGAACACTGGATAGCGGTCAAGAATATCCTTAAGTACTTACGAAGAACTAAGGATATGTTTCTTGTATACGGAGGTGAAGAAGAGCTCGTCGCTAAGTGTTATGTCGACGCTAGCTTTGACACCGATCCGGATGACTCTAAGTCTCAATCCGGATACGTATTTCTCATGAATGGCGGAGCGGTTAGTTGGAGGAGCTCCAAACAACCTGTGGTAGCGGGATCAACAACGGAGGCCGAATATGTTGCTGCTTTAGAAGCGGCTTAGGAAGCAGTTTGGCTGAAGGAGTTCATATCCAAACTAGGAGTGGTGGCAAACGCGTTGGACCCAATGGTGATCTATTGTGACAACAATGGTGCCATTGCCAATGCCAAAGAGCCAAGGTCTCACAAGCATTCCAAGCATATTAAGCGCCGGTTTCACTCCATCCGCGAGCATGTCAAGGATGGAGATATAAATATTTGTAAAGTACATACGGATCTCAATGTAGCAGATCCGTTGACTAAAACTCTCCCTAGAGCAAAACATGATCAACACCAGAACTCAATGGGTGTTAGATTTATCACTATGTAACTAGATTATTGTCTCTAGTGCAAGTGGGAGACTGAAGGGAATATGCCCTGAGAGGCAATAATAAAGTGTTTATTATGTGTATTCCAAGTATATGATAGATGTTTATTTTGCATGCTATAATTGTATTAATACGGAAACGTTAATACATGTGTGTTTAATAAACAAACAGAAAGTTCCTAGTTATGCCTCTCTCATAAACTAGCTCGTTGATTAACAAGATGATCAAGGTTTCCTGATCATGGACATTGGATGTTGTTAATAACGGGATCACAACATTAGTGTAATGGTGTGATGAACATTCATCTGAAGTATAGCATTACGATCAAAGTCATTGAGTTTATATTGCTATAACAACTTACGAAGTGATCCTAATCCTTAGACCATGAGATCATGTCAATCACTAACACCAGAAGAGTTTCTTGATAAAATCAAACGTCACACCGTAACAGGGTGATTATAAAGATGGATTCAGAACTAATAAAGTGTTATGTTGAGGCTCATGGATCGAGAGTGGAATTTGTTCATACTGATGACGGATAGATATACTCTGGGCCCTCTCGGTGATATCACATTGATTAGCTTGCAAGCAAGTGATTTGATCACTAGAATGTTATATCACGAGAATGAGAAAAGAGTGCATGTCGGTAACGAGATCAAACTAGGTATGGAGATACCAATGATCGAATCTCGGACATGTAATATATCGTGAAACAAATTGATTAAGATACTAGCGTAAAAGGTTCCGACGATCACAAGAAAGTCATTGTTGAATGTGTGGGAGTCAGTATGGGTCTCCAGATCCCGCTTCTGATTATTGATCCGAGAGGGGTCTCGATCATGTCCGCATTTTTTACGAACCGTAGGGTGACACACTTAAGAGACACCGACATCCAACTAGAGCAAAAGTTTCATGCCGAAAGAATGAACAAGCGCAGGAATTTATTTCACTAGATACCGAAACGGGTTTTCGGGTGAAATTGCATAAAATGGTTATGCATGTGAAATGGAATTCTAGCAAGGGGTTATTTGTGAATGTTTGTCATTAAAGTAATTGACAAAATTCTGAATAAAATAAAAGAGTTTTATTTAATGAGAGTTTGCATTAAATTTGGTGGAAATTTAATGGGAATTTGAGTGGACTTTTGAGTGGAGGAAATTTAAAGGGCATTTTGTGAGTGGAGTGTCCACCCACATGAATGAAGGAGGGGAGGGGGCTGCCCCCCATGGCCGGCGGCCACCCCTTGGGTGCCCCCCCTCCTCCTATAAAAGGAGCCCCCTCCTCACTTGTCTCTCACACCTCCTCGTGAAGGATCTCTCTCCCCCTCTAGAATTTATTCTCCATGGTCTCGAACTAGCGAGATACATGTTCCCTGTGGCTATTCGGCAAGAAAGAGTTGTGCTTCCGCTGCATCGCTAGAGCGAGGAGGCGGAGGTTGCACGGTGCCTCGAACGTGTGTGCGAGCACGGATGCGCTGCTGATTTGCGGCGCTAGGACTTCCTCTCGATGTTGAGATCGGCAAGAGATCGTCTACATCAACCACGAGTTGAACTCATTAAGCTTTGTCGGTCTTCAAGGGTATGTTCTCTACGGATATACATCCGCCCGTTATTTGTATCTAGTAGATAGATCTTGGTACGTAGTTCCCATCGTAGGAAATTTTTTGTTTTCTATGCTGCGAACCCTACAAATATCGCTATGAAAGATCCAATCTTGTCATAGTCAACTCCTTGAACATTGTCGTAAAATACTTTACGACATGTCGACTATTTCATAGATGTGAAACATCCATGTCTGTTTCTTTTATAGATCCAAATACGACCGATAGGTTTTTACACCTTTCCGGAGGGTCTTCCAAGTTCAAAACTTGATTTCTCGTGTATGGAACTATCACGGATTTTTATGGCTTCAAGCCATTTGGCGGAGTCAGGGCCCATCATTGCTTCTTTGCATATAGTCGGTTCATCATTGTCAAACAATAATGATTTACTCTCAAATCTTAGTATTTGATTGTTTATTCGACCGACTTAGTTCAATAAGAACTTAGATCTCCGTGACCACAACCTTTGACGCACATAAGCTATGAGCATTATGGCAGCCTCCGGAACCATTTCCGGCGCTGCGCAACTCAGCACATTTAGCTAAGGTTCGTTAACCTTATCAAAGTTCTGTTGTCCTCCCACTTAACATTTATAAAAAATTCCTTCTTCAAGAAACTTCACGTTTCAAGCGACAAACCCTTTTGTCCTTGGTGTTATGGAGGAATAACCAATTGTTATTCGAAATAACCTACAAAGACATTCTCATCCGACTTCGGTTGTAAACATCTTACTTATGTTTAGCATACCAAAATTTAAGAAATGACAACTTGGGTTTTACCCCAAACCATAACTTCCATGGTGTCATTTCAACGGATCAAGATGGAGCTCTTTTCAGTGTAAAAGCGGTAGTCTCTAAAGCTTTAATCTTTTTAAAACATAATGGCAGTATTATAAATAACACCTTTGATCCAACCATGTCAAACAAGGTTTCATTACAAATCTCAAACACTCCATACTACTATGGTGTTTCGGGAGATGTAAATCTAGGTGTTTTGCTAAACTTGCAACTCAAATAAATCCCTTTATGATAAAATCATAATTCATTTATTTTCTTGTTACACTTGTAACTCAAATAAATCCCTTATGATAAAATCATAAACCATTTATTTTCTTGTTACAATGATTTTTCACTTCATCTTGAAAGTCTTTGAAATGTTTTTCAAATATTCCATACTTCTTTATCATTAAGTGAATATTCACTCAAATTTTTGGAGAAAGCATATGAAGTTGAAACCCATCGCTTACGACTACACATAATGGACTACATACATCGATATGTATAAATTCCAATAATTTAGTCGTTCGTTCTTCTTTGGCCTTTGAACGAAGTTTTAATTATCACGTGGAAAGTCTCACAAGTGTCACTTGATCAAATCAAAGACTCCAAACATCCATGAATATGGATATTCTTCATGTTTTCTTTCCAATATAATTTAAACAGCGATGTCACTTCGTAAGTGATCTTTCAATCATTTGTCTTGCGACATTTTAGCATTAGCTTTTATGGATGTGATTTCTCCAACTAGATTTGTAAATCATCCATCTTATATGGAATACGGTAATTGTTTGAACAACCTTTGTTCTCATAATACCTGATTCAAATAACAATTATTAAAACAAATCTTGAAGTCAAGCTTTGATGTCAACGAGAAATACAAACAACGGTTTGTTTGTTTTCGATGAACATCATCACATATTCTCTTGCTAGTTACTTAGGCCATTATGGTTCATGAATTGCGTCGCTCCGTATGAAATTTCATACCAACCAATTGGGTATACAATACCCAAGAACCACATTGTTTAACAAGCAAAGAATACAACCATAACATGTATATCATCCATATACCTAAATTGGATATTTCCAATCTTTTCTTTTCTGCCAAATATATTTCATAGATTCTCTTTCAGCATTTCCTTTTCCTTTTTAAAATAATCTATCAACATCAAAATTGGCGCCATATACATGACACATAGTCCAAAGCGTGTATATTCAAATAATAATACCTTTGGATTTGCACTTTGAAGTAGATCACCATCATCAAAATGATCGGTATTCTTTCAAAATCCATTCTTTAGTAATCTTTTAGTGTAGTAAACACTTTACATACATCTTCTATTCATCCTTATCATGAGGACTTTCATGATCAAGCTATTGTAGCTTATAAAGGCGAATCGTGAGTATAACATTACTTTCCAAAACCCTTTTGGATGATTAGGATGTCTAGCATCTCCAACCTTCGTAAATTCTCATCAAATATGAGAACATATATTATACTCTATCATATTGCAACCAAAACATTGTTTCAGATATCGTTATATCTGCCACACATGATGGTTTCTGAAACAATTCTTTCAGCTCCTAGATAAACTTGATATTAAAACAATCAAGAATCATGGAGGCAAACATGATACTTAAGATACTAACACTGGAATTATTACTCTTGATTTAATACCAACTATTAAATTTCACGGAGTAAATAGAGTTTGCTGAAAGTTTGCAATAGGACTTTAAACTTTAGATTGACACTCAACACAATACGATACTAGTTCGTAAAGTATATATCCAGAATTCTATAGTTCTATTATCTCAATTACAACTATGCATAAGGTGGTGAACGAATGCCAATGACTACAACAAATTATGCAAATTCACTTTGATTTAATTTATAATAAATTGAGTTCTACTAATCCAAATTAGAAATGAACTCCCACTCAAAAACGACATCCCTCGTGCCTTTTTGGTGATTACATGAACCAAATCCACTACACCAAGTCCGATCATCACGTGAGTCGGCATAGCTTCAAAGGCGAGCATCCATATGGTCATCATATCAAAATATATGACTCATGCTTAACCTTTCGGTCCGTGTTCCGAGGCCATGTCTATACATGCTAGGCTCGCCAAGTAAGAACCTTAGTATTCGCGTGTATAACTGTCTTACACCCGATATATGCTCGTGGATTCAAGTACACCCGATCATCACGTGATGTCTTGAAGCGATGAAACATTGTCGGTGCATACTTAAGGAAGAACACATTCTTATCTTGATATCTAAATGAGGGATCATCTTATTATGCTAATAAAACGCCAAACAAGCAATATAGGATGCAATCAAAACATCACATGTTTATAAGTGAAATGATATGGTTCCCGCATATGATCTCCATCATGTGCACCGTGGTATGATCTCTATCATACCTTTATGTGTAAGGCCAAGGTCTATGGAACTTACACGCTATGTGTGTTGTAAGAGTATCATCTCATACTTCTACTTACAACATCACCATATCATAACACTAGCCCAGCAACAATCTAAACTAGACGCCTCTAATTTATCCATTGCAAGTTTTACGTGGTTTAGGGCTTTCGAAGATAGAACCGTTCTTACCTACGAACATGAACCACAACGAGGATAACCAAATTGTTGACAACTAGTTGCAAATTAGATATTGACTATAGTAGGAGAGACAGACACCCGCTAGCCACTTATGCAAAACTAGTTGCATGTCAAGCGTGGAACAGGTCTCATGTGCGAGGACATGTAAAGTTTGTCCGGGCCGCTTCATCCCACTATGCCACCAATATCCAAAGTACAACTAAGAAGCAATAAAATGATCATCATCGCCCACATACTCATATGTGTACTACCCGTGCAAAGTATCTATGCATAGATCCGGCTCTGATACCACTGTAGGGTTCGCAGCATAGAAAACAAAAAATTTCCTACGATGGGAACATCTAAGTACCAAGATCTATCTACTAGATACAAGCAACGGGTGGATATACATCCATAGAATACATACCCTCGAAGACCGAATAGCGTTAACGAGGTTGTACTCGTGGATGATGTAGACGAACGCTTGCCGATCTCAAGATCGTGATGAAGTCTATCTGGTCCAGCCGGTCCAGCACGATCAAGTCCAGCACCTCAAAGCAGTGGTGCATCCGTGATCGCACACACGTACGGGTACCCCGACAACCTCCGCGACCTTGCTCCAGTGAAGCAGCGGAAGCAACAAATCCTTCCAGAAAAAGTCACCGGGAACATGTATCTCGCTGATCCGAGACCATGGGGAAATTCTAAAAGGGGGAGAGAGATCCTTCGCGAGGAGGTGTACTTTGAGAGGAGGAGAGGGGGGCCTTTTATAGGGGAGAGGGGGGCACCCAAGGGGCATGGCGCCCAGCCATGGGGCTGCCCCCACCTCTTCCACATTCATGTGGGTGGAGCTCCTACTCAAAATGAAAAGCCTCCACTCCCATTAAAAAGCCTCCACTCAAAAATCCACTCACATGCATTAAATTTCCACCAAATTTAATGCAAGCTCTCATTTAAATAAAACTCTTTTATTTATTTATTCAGAATTTTTTTAATTAATTTAATTAACAAACATTAACATAAAACCCCTTATAACATTTCAATTTCACATGCAGAACCAGTTTCAGCAATTTCAACCAAAACAGTTTCGGTGTCTAGTGAAATAAATTCCTGCGCTTTCCTTTTTCTTTTTTTGGCATATCATTTGCTCTGAATGGTGTCGGTATCCCTTAAGTGTGTCACCCTATGGTTCGCGAATAATGCGGACATGATCGAGACCCTTCTCCGATCAATAATCAGTAGCGGGACCTGGAGACCATACTGACTCCCACACATTCAACGATGACTTCTGTGATCGTGTGAACCTTTTATGCTAGTATCTTAATCCCTTTGTTTCACGATATATTACATGTCCGAGATTCGATCATCGGTATCTCCATACCTAGTTTGATCTCATTACCGACATGCACTCTTTTCTCGTTCCCGTGATATAACATTCTAGTGATCAAATCACTTGCTTGCAAGCTAATCAATGTGATATCACCGAGAGGGCCCAGAGCATATATATCCGTCATCAGGATGAAAAAATTCCACTCTCGATCCATGGGTCTCAACATAACACTTTAGTAGTTCTGAAGACATCTTTATAATCACCCAGTTACGGTGTGACGTTTGATGTCATCGAGAAACTCTTCCGGTGTTAGTGATTGACATGATCTCATGGTCTAAGGATTAGGATCACTTTGTAAGTTGTTATAGCAATATAAACTCAATGACTTTGATCGTAATGCTATACTTCGGATGAATGTTCATCACATCATTACACTAATGTTGTGACCTCGTTATTAACAACATCCAATGTCCATGATCAGGAAACTTTGATCATCTTGTTAATCAACGAGCTAGTTTATAAGAGAGGCATAACTAGGAACTTCCTTTTTGTTTATTAAACACACATGTATTAACGTTTCCGTATTAATACAATTATAGCATGCAAAATAAACATTTATCATAAACAAGGAATACGATAATAACCACTTTATTATTGCCTCTCGGGCATATTCCCTTCAACCACTACGGCCAGTTTCAGGGAGATGCCGACGGAGCCTAGTCCTCCGGCATCTCCGAGAAACTGGTCATAGAGGCACTCCCTAATATGTGACATCACGCGTTTGGAGATCAGATCTTAATGGTAAGTATGAATCGGTACTAAAGGCCCTCCTTTAGTCCCGGTCCAGCCACAAAACGGGACTAACACACTCAAGATTGTTTGCGGACAACACTATAAAAATGGACACATGCATGGAACAACTTCACTCATAAAATGTTACAATTATTACATATCATTTCTTCGCGTGTGTTCCTTTCTGATCCCATCGTATCCATGGAGCATCTTCATTCATTAACATGATGCTTGGGTCATCCTTCACCGCGAAGGGCGGAATTTCATGAAACTTATCACAGTCTTCTGACATGTCTGTCTTGTCCTCCACTCCCACGATGTTTCTTTTTCCTGAAAGAACTATGTGGCGCTTTGGCTCATCGTCTGATGTATTCTTTTTCTTATTTTTTCGTTTTCTAGGTTTGGTAGACATGTCCTTCACATAGAAAACCTGGGCCACATCATTGGCTAGGACGAATGGTTCGTCTAAGTACCCAAGATTGTTGAGATCCAACAATGTCATTCCGTATTTCTTGTCTACCTCAACCCCTCCTCCCCTCAGCTTGACCCATTTGCACCGAAACAAGGGGACCTTAAAAGTAGGTCCATAGTCAAGTTCCCATATCTCCTCTATGTAACCATAATATGTGGTCTTTGACCCATTGTTGTATGTTGCATCAAAGCGGACACCACTGTTTCGGTTGGTGCTCTTTTTATCTTGGGCTATCGTGTAAAATGTATACCCATTTATCTCGTACCCTTGGAAAGTCGATATAGTCGAAGATGGTGACCTAGACAACAAGTATAGCTGATCTCCAAGAGTGTTGTTTTTGATGAGATGTTGCAACCAACCACCAAAACTCTTCATGTGTTCATCTCTAATACAAGAGTCATGCTTTCCAGGGTTGTTAGAGCGTAAGATTTTCTTGTGTTCCTCGATATATGGGGATGCCAAGATAGAATTCTGTAGAACGGTGTAATGTGCTTCGGTGTAAGAATGTCCATCTCTACATATTATTGATTTCCTTCCTAGAGTACCCTTTCCACTCAGTATCCCCTCATACCGCGATTGAGGAAGACCAATCGGCTTAAGGTCAGGAACAAAGTCAACACAAAATTCAATGACCTCCTCTGTTCCATAGCCCTTGGAGATGCTTCCTTCTGGCCTAGCACGGTTACGAAGATATTTCTTTAAGATTCCCATGAACCTCTCAAAGGGAAACATATTGTGTAGAAATACAAGACCGAGAATGGAAATCTCTTCGACTAGGTGAACCAGTAGGTGCGTCATAATATTGAAGAAGGATGGTGGGAACACCAACTCAAAAATGACAAGACATTGGACCACATCATTCTGTAACCGTGGTAGATCTTCAGGATTGATTATCTTCTGAGAGATTGCATTGAGAAATGCACATAGCTTCACAATGGGTACTCGAACATTATCTGGTAGAAGCCCCCTCAATGCAATCAGAAGCATTTGCGTCATAATCACGTGGCAGTCATGAGACTTTAGGTTTTGGAACTTTTTTCTGCCATATTTATTATCCCCTTTATATTCGACGAGAAGCCAGACGGGACCTTAATACTGCTTAGGCATTCAAAAAATATTTCCTTCTCTTGTTTGGTAAGAGCGTAGCTGGCATGACCTTGAAACCATTCTGGATGCAGGCCATCTGGGTCTTTCATACGTTGATGGTCCTTTCGTGCTTCCGGTGTATCTTTTGTCTTCCCATACACGCCCAAGAAGCCTAGCAGGTTCACGCAAAGATTCTTCGTCACATGCATCACATCGATTGCAGAGCGGACCTCTAAGAATTTCCAATATGGTAGCTCTCAAAATATAGATTTCTTCTTCCACATGGGTGCGTGTCCTTCAGCGTCTTTCGGAACAGATTTTCCTCCAGGACCCTTTCCAAAGGTTACCAGTTGATCCAAATCTTTGACCATATCAAATATATCAGTACCAGTACGCTCCTTAGGCTTCGTCTGGTGACATTCCAGACCGTTGAAATGCTTGCCTTTCTTTCTTAAGGGATGCTTGGCCAAAAGAAATCGACGATGCTCATTGTATACATTCTTCTTACAATATTCCAAATGTATACTTGCAGTCTCATCTAAACAGTGTGTGCATGCATTGTATCCCTTGTTTGACTGTCCTGAAAGGTTACTAAGAGCAGGCCAATCATTGATTGTTACGAAAAGCAATGCTCGGAGGTTAAATTCTTCCTGCTTGTGCTCATCCCACACGCGTATCCCGGCTTCGTGCCACAACTATAAAAGTTCTTCCACTAATGGCCTTAGGTACACATCAATGTCGTTGCCGGGTTGCTTCGGACCTTGGATCAACACTGGCATCATAATGAACTTCCGCTTCATGCACAACCAAGGAGGAAGGTTATAGATGCATAGAGTCACGGGCCAGGTGCTGTGACTGGAGCTCTGCTCCCCAAAGGGATTCATGCCATCTGTACTTAGACCAAACCTTAAACTCCTTGCGTCATCTGCAAAGTCCGGGTACTTTCTATCGATTTTTATCCATTGCGACCCATCAGCGGGGTGTCTCAACATCCCGTCTGACTTACGTTCCTCTTTATGCCATCGCAACAACTTGGCGTGCTCTTTGTTTCTGAATAAGCGTTTCAACCGTGGTATTATAGGAGCATACCACATCACCTTCGCAGGAACCCTCTTCCGGGGGGGCTCGCCCTAAACGTCACCAGGGTCATCTCGTCTAATCTTATACCGAAGTGAAGTGCATACCGGGTATGCATCTAAATTCTTATACTCCTCACCACGGTAGAGGATGCAGTCATTAGGGCATGCATGTATCTTCTGAACCTCTAAACGTAGAGGGCAGACAACCTTCTTTGCTTCGTATGTACTGGCGGGCAATACATTATCTTTTGGAAGCATATTCTTCATCATTTTCAGCAACTTTTCAAATGAGGAGTCAGGTATAGCACACTCAGCCTTCCATCGTAGCAATTCCAGTGTGCTTCCCAGCTTTTTCAGACCATTTTCGCAATTTGGGTACAACAACTTTTTCTGATCCTCTAGCATGTGATTGAACTTCTCCCTATCCTTTTCAGTTTCACAATCTCTTCGTGCATCGGCAATGGTCCGACCAAGATCATCAGCGGGTTCATCATGTGTCTCTTCTTCATCCTCCCCTTCAGCATCCCCCATGGAAGTATCTCCGTACTCAGGAAAACCATGATAGTTGTCATCCTCCTCCTCTTCTTCATTGTCTTCCATTATAACCCCTCACTCTTCGCGCTTGGTCCAACAATTATAACTGGGCATGAAGCCGGACTTCAACAGGTGGCTGTGAAGGGTTTTTGAGTCAGAGTAATCCTTCCGATTCCTACATCCATTACATGGACAGAATACAAAACCATTGTGCTTGTTTGCATCAGCAACACGGATGAATTCATGCACGTCATTAATAAACTCGCCAGAGCGTCGATCAGTACCGTACATCCATTCCCGGACCATCTGCATTATAGTAAAAGTATATCAAAAACCATTACACAACATGATAAAATTATTACAAGTTATATTGAGAGCTTCTAGAGCATTAATTTTGAATTTTGAAAAATTTACATGCACCAATTTGTGAATTGGAGAAAACAATCAACATGATAAATGTGGAGTTTTTTATTATTGTTCCATCAGTGAAAACCTCATTCCATTCTAAGCTCTGAAACTCTAAAATTACACATTTCAATTTTCAGTAACTATGTGCCTAATCAAAATTTGTTACACATATATATCAAAATCCTTCTAGCTACTTCTAGAGCATGCATGCATTTGATCCATATCTCTATACTTCTAGAGCATTATATAGAGCTAAAGTAGCAATAAGAGATGAAAGAATGAAGTTCTAACCTTTTAAAGCTTTGGATTTAGGTGTTGCAAACTAAATCTTGACAAATCTTGAGAAAAAAATGGCATGAACTCTCTTGCTTTCTTTGAGAAAAATGGCCACCATATGCTTTAGGGCAGCTGGCCAGGGAGCTGTATATATAGTGATGGACAATTAGTCCCGGGCCGTGATACGACCCGAGACTAATAGTCCCTGAAAAGAGCTGTTACCACGCTCCAGCTTATTAGTCCCGGGCCGTATTACGGACCGGGACTAATGCTCTGGTCCGGCCCGGACTAATGCTTATGTCCATTTCTAGCCGTTAGAGGCCTCACGGACCGGGACTAGTACTAGCACTAGTCGCGGTTCGTGACGGGCCAGGACTGCTGGGCACTGATCGAACCTAAGATGGTTTTTCCAGTAGTGATACCTTGGCCACCCACGCACGCGACTGGAATTGAGCTTTAGGAGAAGCAGCCGGAAGGGGATTTTTTTTTAGGAGAAGATGAGGAAGATGACCAGATGAGGTACGTGAGGAGAGAACATACGGGAAGGAAGTAAGAATTTTTTTATGCTATTTGTCTCAGCAGTGGGATCGCAGTATTTACATTTAGAACCAGGGAACGCTGCGGAGGCATTGCTAAATTTCACGCCGATGTTAAATACTATGATATGTCTGTTTTGACGATAGCAACACCGTGGGTGCCCTAAGTCTGCCTTACCTTTTGGCAGCGTGCATTTGTAGAGTGCACCTGGTGAGTGGTGACCAGTGACCACCGACTGCAGTTAGCAGGTAGACAGCTAGTACTTTCTACTTCCGGCCGGTATGAGTGACCACGTTTCATTCACACGCATTTTGTCAAACTCATCCATGCATTTGTTAAGCCGACCAGAGACATCACTATCTGATTCACGTCATCGCCTTTCACATAAAACACTCGTTGTTAGTATTACTACGTTATCTTTTTTATATTCTCTCCGACCTATATTAGTTGACTTAGATTTATCTAGATACAAATGTAGCTAGTAAAATTTTAATACTAAATACATTCGAATTTAGGTAAATTTGAGCCATCTAATATGTGTCGGAGAGAGTAATATATACCACGACGCAAAGCCTCTGACTCGAAATACCTTGTATTTCTTGTTGTGGAAAGAAGACTAAGTGTGAATCTGAAGTAGGTGAAAAATATAAAATTTGAAACTTCTAAAATCTGTTAGATTTTATCATTTTCGCGTGGCCGTAAATACAAAGTGTTTCAAGTTGAGATCTTGCATGGTTGGTAGAATACATCATTACGAGCATTTAGAGGATGATTTTCAGAAATTTTTGAAACTTTAAATTGTCATTTCAATTTTTTTCAACAAAAGGGGTTATATGTAACCTGAGCTACATTGGCAGTTTTCGTCTGCTGGTTCACAGGATACATAGCCGAAATTTGAAAAATTCCTACAGTAACACTATTTATCCATTTTGATTTAAAGGGACAGCGCGTTTGGAATATTATTCTGTGGGTGGAGCAAAAACAACCGAATAATACAATCCTCTGAAGCTTCTTGTCTATACTACGTGGTAATAATGACCCAATCCTACTTTTGCATATGTTTTTAATCTTAGTTTGACTATGACTTTTTCTGCACAAGCAATCCTGTTTAGTCATGTGTTCTCTGTTCCTATTTTATGGACCCCCGCAAATCAAAGAAACCCCCACAAGCAAAAGCATCGGCCTAGACAGATGTTGCTTGCCTATGGCCAGATCACTAAAAACACCTCACCTTAGAGTCGGACATTCAGGAACCAGAACCCTCAGACTCTGGATATAAAGAGACAATGACACACTTGATAATTCTGTCTTCCAAAGCAGAAATAATAATTCATAAGGAACTGTAATGCCATGGGACATGGGTTACACCGACTCTTCTAGCTAAATCAGACCCGGACTTTGACCTGGGAACACATGCATGCATCATCTCTATAGGATCTCCTCTAAGACAGATCAACATACATCACCGATTCATCATTTCCCTAACATTAACATGTAAACCCAACCGCCTCGCTATCCACAAAATCTCACTCAGTTTCCATTTGTGACTCCTAGCTCTTCCCAGATACAGCATCGACAAAATTCAGGGCCTTACCAGAGCCCCTCATGTTGCTTTTCTACACATAGTATTATTACCACCTCACACACTTCCTCGCTGATGATCCGCGCCATGGTTCCTTGCTCGGGGCGGTGTGCCAGGTACAACCGAATGCGACCTGCGATGGACGCCATGCACTTCTGGATCGTAAGTCTGAGAGGCAAGGTAGCTCAGGGCTGTCACAACATCACCGATCACCGGTCTCATGGACGGCTGTTCTTGGACGCACATTGCAGCGACAGCCAGGGCTTGGTACAATCCCCTTGGCGGATACCGGCCCTCGAGTGCCGGGTCTGCCATCTGGGGAAACTTCCTCCTGTCTTTGAACAAGGGCCGGGCCTGAAATTGTGCAGCAACAATTATTATATTAGCACTGATTGCAAAATACTATACGATATGTTTGGCAAAGTCTTTGGTGTGTCATGGCCCTCTTGTTTCGATCCCTATTCAATTGACTAGAGTAATGTCTTTAGAGCGAAGGCAAACCTTGGCCAAATGAACAGTGGAAAAACCAAAGCATTATGATACTAGTATTCATTCTACATAAAAAATATAATTCCAAAACAGGAAAGAAATAAGGAGAGGAACTGAAAATTAACCGCCTATAGTTCCCCTCCAGGTGTTACGAAAGATTGCGCTAAGACTCAGCTTACGCAACTTCCGAGCTAAGAGGCTGATATCTGGTATTTTTCCAGAATAAATTAACAATCAATACTCACAACTGGTATCAGATTTCAAAATGTGATGTCCTCCCTCCATAGCCAAACTATAGTAGAATATATCATAACGGAGAAGAAGAAACGAATGTAATGAAAAAAAAATTCAGCAGCTCACCCAGGCAACAAGATTTTGCTCTCCTGCAGCTCGGGTGTTGTCGATAGCCCTTCGCCCCGTGATGATCTCAAGCAGAGCAACACCGTAGCTATAGACATCCGACTTCAGAGTCAACTGGCCAGTCATAGCATACTCAGGGGCACAATACCCGTACGTACCCATCACTCTAGTGGAAACATGGGTTTTATCGCCAACTGGGCCAAGCTTCGCCAGCCCAAAGTCAGACAGCTTCGGGTGATATCCCTCTCCAAGTAAGATGTTTGAACATTTCAAGTCTCGGTATATGACAGGAGGATTGGTTTTATCATGCAAATGCTCCAACCCTTTAGCTGCACCAGCAGCAATCTTCATCCTTGTATTCCAGTCAAGACGGGGCTTATCTGGGGAAGGATCTGAGTAAAATAAGATCCAGTTGTGAGCATACATACATACAAACTTTAATCATCCAATAAAAGCTGTACCCAGCACAGAAACTCTTTTGTTTTTCAGTAGCGTACCGTGAAGGTGGCCTTCCAAAGAACCTAGCGCCATATACTCGTAAACCAGAAGCCTCTGATCACCATCGGCGCAATAGCCGATGAGGTTGACTAGATTCGGGTGGTGCAGCAAGCTGAGCATCAGAACCTCAACAAGAAACTCCCTGTTGCCTTGCAGTCCATTACGGTCAAGCTGCTTTATAGCAACAACCTAGAGATGGTAACAAAATACTCACCATGTTAGTCAGCTACAGGAAATGGTTTGACAAATTATTATGCATGAGAGTGACATTCTTCCACACGTTATCGCTCAACAGATAGATCATAGATGTAAATCAATAGAGGATTTATAAGCATTTCTTGATAGCTGCAGTTCCAATTGTCTCGGGTTCAGACAATGGGACACGTTCAGTAGTAGACAGTTTAAGTACAAACAAATAATAAACAAATAAAGCGCGGAGTTGGAAGCAGGATAGCGACTTAGCAAGAGGCCAAGAAAGAAGCTCACCTGGTTGACGCTCTCGAGATAGCCCTTGTAGACCCGGCCAAAGCCGCCCTCCCCTAGAAGGCAGTCGGCCCTGAAGTTGTTGGTCGCCACCGCGAGCTCCCTGAAGGTGAAGGTCTGCGCGGCAATGTGGCGGTTCTCGGATCCGTTGCTGAGGACGAACTCCTTCCTGGCCTCCGACAGCGAGTCCTGCCGCGCCGCGCCCGCTGCCGCCGCCGAGGAGGAGGAGCACCCCGCCGGTTTCGCTTTCTCTGAAAAAAGAAACGGTACATACACCACGCGGAATCAGTCAGTCAAAAGGAATTTAGGGGGGAAAAAAGGAGTGCGCGGGTTGTCTGGCGGAAAAAGGGGGACTGACAGAGCACGCGTCATCCCCGACCGGAATTCCGCCAGCAGACGGCCGTATTTTGAGGAAATCTCGCTTTCCGGATTTCGGGCCGGGTTCGCAGGTAAATTATGGGGGGCAGGCGAAGTAGATTGGCAGGACAGGTCGTGAATCAAGAACAGCAGTGCCGACTGAGTCCGCGCCACAGATTACTCGGCGGAATCGCAACGAGAAAAGCAGAATCAGCAGAGTATTCCCGTGAATCGAGTGAAGTTTCACGAATCCCCGGTGGTCGCAGACGCAGAGCCAACACGAGGAGAAGAGAAATTGCAGGGGGGAGAAGAGAAAGAGGGCTGGCACGGGCGGATCACCTGCGGCGGGAGGGATCTGCGGCTTCTCCATCGGCGGCAGCGGCTTCTTCTTCTTCTTGGCACCCAGGCAGGAGAAGCAGCAGTCCATGGCGGATTGGCCCGTCGAGTCTCGAGACCGACCAGAGAGAGAGAGGGAGAGGGGTTTGAGTGTGCGCCGCGGTCCGTCCGCGTGGGGAAGAGGAAGGCGAGGAGAGCGAAACGAGGAAGGAATTAATTTTCGAGTTATTTGGGGGTCCGGCCTGATCTATCTCCTCCCACCTTCTTCTACTCTTCCTTGGCTTCTAGAACAACCAACGCACACATGACAGGACCGGACGGCTACTCTGCATGCAAGTGTCAAACGGAAAGCAAAAGCAGCACTCGTAGTAGCGGCACCGCATTTTCCTAACCTAAATTTCATCGGGGATCGTGAAATCAAACGAACTTGCTTCCCAGCCGTCGACTAGAAGTATAGTTGGACATTTTTTGGGCCGGGCCGGGCCAGGGCAAAAAACCCTACGCATGAATACCAGGGCCCAGGCCCGGCTCGACTGTCTGGCCAAAAATTCTAGCCCAAGCCCGGCCTAAACCTGCAAGAAGTCAGCGGGTTGTCGGGCCATACCTTACATAATTTGGCCATTTTCTAAGCCCAAGCCTGGCCCGAGGTGCACACCGGGGTACACTTTCTAGCCTAGGCCCGGTCCATGGGCCAAAAGCATGGCCCGCTTGATTTTGGGCCGTGTTGGGCCTAACCGGCCCAGGTTTCCCATGTCCAGGTTTGACTAGAAGTACATGGGTTCAATGATTGTAATCGGTTTTATTTACTCCATAATTACACATTTATTCTATATATACTGGTACAAATTAAAATAAATGTCTAGCTGCTAGGTTTGGAGGATATTTGTGAAATATCTAAAAAGACATCGGGCTCAACAAACTCAAACGTGTTTGTTAGGAGAATCTGCAAATATCAAATGAAACGACATAACATAACATAATAGATAATTATTAGTATTTCATTCTATGTAGTCATAACTAGTCGTGCATTTGCCAAGTGGCACTACAATATATGTATTGACTTATCACCTTTGCGTATTGACCGTGGGTGAAAATGGTCATAAATCAGTGATGATCTAGCACCAAATGGTTATAAACCGTTCAGAAGGGTCATAACTCTAAAAGTCATAATTTTATTAGATGAAATCGTCGTTGACATGGATTATGACCTTGTTTTTAGGTGATTACAACCGGTTTAAAATCGAAAGACCGCTATTGTGATGCCTTAAAATGACTAGACCGCCACTTCATCAATTTCATATGTGTGTCTTATCCATGTGTCAACTTTAGCTTACGAGATGTTTGCATTTTTTTGCAGAAAAAACTATTACCTGGCCAAAGAAAAAATTCTACTCCCTTAATTACAAAATATAAGATGTTTAGTTTTTTTAAAAAAACACATGTATCTAGATGTCAAACTTACACACAAAATTACTAAATACATGTGATTTTTTTTTTCAAAACAGGCTTTCGCCCTGCTTTATAAATAAAACACACATGTGAGACCGCTGTTGGGCCAGACAGCACAACGCCCAAACAAGACATAACACGATACAAGATGCTGGGGCAGCAGCACACACACACGTCCGAACTAAAACTAGAAAAATCAAAAAGGAATGAAGACGAAGACGGATCAACTAGACGAGAAAGACCGCAACCGTTGGGCCCTCCAAAGAATGTCCACCCCACTCCTAGTCCCGACTCGTCAAGCACCAAGCAGCACCCTCAAGAGGGAAGCGAACGCTGCTGCCCGGCCAACTAGCCCTAGGGTTTCCCCCGACACACAGAGGGAAATGGATGAAGGGTAGTCATGTCGCCCTCCAGGAAGGAAGATGCCACGCGGGCGGCACCGCGTCAGTGTCAGTCGAGCCGACAAGGATTTCTCCCGAAAGCCTTATCCACAACCCCCGGACGAGGCGTAGCACGAGAGCCCCGGAGGGAAGGCCTCACCACCACCAAACTTGCCACCCACGAACATGCGCCACTCCGGTCCCAAATCCGCCAGCGTCGTCTCATCGAGCAAGCCGTCGTGAGGTCTGTAATATCACGACACAGGTAGAACTGAAACAAGGCCCCCGGTACCGCGGCCGCGCGGGAGGGAACTTCCTCCACCGCCTGAGACGGTAGTCGACTGGACGTGGCCGCAAACAAACCAGTCCTCCATAGGTCTGGCCGGGTCCAGCGGACCCGTAAAGCCTCCGCAGAGGCAAACCAGTCCCATGGTGGTCCGGTCGGGCCCGTAAAGTCCGCAACCACGCTGCAATAGGCCGGCCGAGGAAACCGCGGATCCCATCTCCCCTACCCGCCACGATCTGCAAAGCAGTCAAACCCGAGCCGACCGGCCTACCCTACCCAGATCCAGGCCCAAAGGGGCCCAATCTGGGCCGCCATGGCTCTGCCAGCTCGAGCTCCGTCTGCCACTGCTGCCCGCGCTGCCCCGCCGCCCACAGCCGCGCCGCCAAGCCCCAGAACGTTGGTCCTCCGCCGCCCCAAGCGTACCGCCGTCGAGCGAGGGAGCCCCGACTCCCGTCCTGGCGACGTGGGGAGAAGAAGTCCGCCGCCACCGGCGCCACGCGGGCAGCGCCCGACAGCCCTGGCCGGCGGCGGCGACGAGAGGGGGGAGGAGAGGGAGGGGGAGGCCGGCGGCGCTCCCGTCGCCCTGGGATGGCAGGGGGGGGGAGGGGGCGAGAGGAGCGATACCCGTTCGAGCAAAATTCCTGTGCTTAAACATCTTAGAATTTAGAAATTAGAGAGTATACTAGCCAAAAGGTATGTACGAGAAAACAAATACTCCGCTTTTCCATTTGACTCCGTGAGAGTACTTTGCTTTATTTTTATGGATATTACCAACAAATAATTTAGGCCAGTCAGAGGAGACCATGTGAAAAGCTCCAGTTGTTTAGGCGATTCATCCTCCTCCTCGCGGCTACCCGATTGGCTCCACATTTGCAACACACATCGACCGGTTCACCTCATAACCCACGAGAAATTTGACAAAGTGGACTAAATATAGTTATACTATTCGTCCCTACACAATTAGTTGAAGAAGAATCCAGAAAGATCTCAAACACAAAGTCCAAAAACAATTGTACGAAAATGGGAAAGAGAGTGTTACTCCTGTACACGAAAGAAACCGCGTGCTCTTCCGTTGCTATTAAATGCCTGCTGGAGCCAGCGTGCGGTTGCAGATATACGTAGAGTACGCTTGAGCAGGCGTATATTATACGATACGGTATTGGTAGGTGAATAAATGGTGGAAGAGGACAAGTTGAACAGCGGTACGGTGCTGCAGCTAATTAATTAGGCAGTATTTCGATTTGAACCGTCTTCCCGCGCGCCGTCGGATTGGAGCGTAGCTGTCGAGAACGTATGTGTACGTACATGGATCACACGCTACGGGGAAGTACCCGTATGTGTATACGTGGGGAAGAAAAACAAAGTATTATACCCTCGTGGTCGTGGTCGTGGTAACAAATGTAGTACACTAGTAGTATAGTACTACATGTATAGCACTACTACATGAATCACACGCTACGGTGAAGCTAAAACAAAAGTATCTTACACTCGTGATAATAAATGTAGTATACTACTCCCTATAAGATGTTTTAGCTGTGAAAAGAGACATCTTTTAGTGTGTAGGTTCAGAGTGATTCGGTGTGAACCTACACACTAAAAGATGTTTACATACATTATTTTCATAAAGCTAAACCATCTTATATTATAAAACAGAGGGAATATTAGTATAGTACTAGGTATGTGCATGCATCAGTGTCTGGATATGTCTTTGAAGGATAAGTTCCCTGATCTGTTTGATATTTGCCAGAATCAAATGATCACTGTGGCTGATATGGCTAGAAAAAGGTGGAGATGCTCTTTTAGAAGGTGGTTGGATGTGGATGGGATGAATCATCAGGAATAATTGAAATATCTGTTAAATGGGGTGAGTTTGAATCAGGAAAAAGACAGACCAGTGTGGATGTGGAATAAATCTGGCAAGTTTTCTGTTAAGTCGATGTATTCACATCTGTCGAATATAGGGATTGATATAAGCTTCAAACATTTGTGGAAAGCTAAGATTTCCCTGAAGATTAAAATTTGGTTGTGGCTTATCTGGCACAATGCTATACTCACCAAAGATAACATGAGGAAGAAGAAGTGGGTAGGGGATTTTACTTGTAGATTTTGTAGTGATGATGGAAACATTGGGCATTTGTTCTTTACTTGTGTGGCAGCTAGATATGTTTGGGGGGTGGTTGCCAGAGCGATTGGTGCTGCGAATAGGCCTGGGTCCTTTTCTCAGTATTTCTGGTGGGCTCCTCAGTTTTTGGGAGTCAGTAGGAATGTGCAAGTTACGGTGGTGGCGGCGATTTGTTGGGCTATCTGGAAGCTCAGGAACAGGGCTTGTTTTGAAAAAAAGCTTATTAATCCGCCTGTTGATTTGGTTATATATGCCTGTGTGTTCATTCGTTATTGGGCAGGTGAAAGGACATGTTGGGCCCCCATGTGTGGTTTTGGTAATTAATAACAATCTTTATGGACTAATGTGTGTATTGAGTTATACTTGTAGGATTTGTCCATTGGCCTCGCTTGGAGCATGTGTTGTGGCTTCAAGGTCGACGAAATGCAAAGAAGATATGTTGTGCAAGCTCAATATGCGAGGTCGATGATGAGGAATTAAGAAAGACGTTCCATCTTGAGAAGGGCAAGACCGTCTACATCGAGCTCAAGTGGAATACTCAAGGCAAAGGTATAATCTTGATAGGTTTTCCCTTTTGCCGGTCTCACGTTGTGTGTGTGAGACCGGGTTTAGGATAGATAACCGTACTATCAAGAGGGGCTCTCGTATGAGTAATTTGGTCACATCGTTCAGAGAGAGCTCAAACCTTTGCATACTTGCATCATCGTATTTGGTTGTTATTTGGTCTTATCCATGTGAGGATATAGAGCTTGTGGTAATCTCCATAACAATCTCTTGTTCATCAAAATCGGATCTCCCATATGTATCTTGTTGCGATTTTGATTTTGGCGGCTTTTCGGTTTCTCACCAAGTGAGGTATCTCATATTATTATACATGATACATTCTCACTTGGTGATAACCAATATTTTCACCTTTCATAGGGTAGCTCATGTCGTCCTTTTTCCAACGCAATTGGACTCGGGTCGATCGGAGTTACCAATCAAAAGTTATAGAGGTTTGAATTTTCCTAGATACCAAAATGCAGTAGTACCGCATTTTAGTACCTAGCGCGGCAGTAGGTTTTGGCAAATGCCAAATGCCACTGCCCTCCTAGGTACCAAAATGCGGTAGTACCACATTTCAGTACCTAGCACGGCAGAAGGTTTTTGACAAGTTTCCAAAAGCAACTGCCGGGCTAGGTACCAAAAAGTGGTAGTACCGCATTTTAGTACCTAGAGCGGCAGAAAGTTTTTACTTCGTCATTTGGATCTATCCTCCCTTGCTGGACTATGATGTTTCTTTGCATGATCTTGTAGAGGTTGTTGTCCTCTTCGAAACGAGCCCAAGATCATCGAAATCGGAGTCCGGATGCAAAAGTTATGGCTGTTTTCGTTCTGTGATGACCGGTAGTACCGGACCAGGATCCGGTAGTACCGCATTTTGGTACCGGGGAGCGCAGAGAAAAATGCGTTTGGAGCCCCAGGAAATGTCCGGTAGTGCCGGGAAAGTCCGGTAGTACCGGAAAAAAGTCTGGTAGTACCGGAAATCGCGTTTTTGGGCTGCAACGGTTGGATTTTGGAGGGACATATATAAGGGGCCTTCTTCCCCAATGGTTTCTCAACCATTCTTGCAAGTTTTCCCCTCCATTGTTGACCTTCTTGAGCTTGCTTTCTCTCAATCCCTCCGATGATTCTTGCATATTCTTGAGGGATTTGAAAGAGGAGATCTAGATCTACAATCCCACCAATCAATCTCTCCTCTAAGTGAGAGGAACATATTGGGATCTAGATCTTGGAGTATTTTGTGGATTTCCTCCATTGTTCTTCCTCTCTTATTCCCCCATAAGCTTTTGTAGATTTGGTGGAATTTGGGAGAGAAGGATTTGAACACCTTTGTGGTGTTCTTGCCATTTGCATTTGGTGCATCGGTTTGTGTTCTTCTCGGAGGATTTGGTTTGAATTACTCATTGGAGCTTGTCCCTCTTGGGTTCTTGGAACCCTAGACGGTTTTGTGGCCTTGGTGGCATTGTGGCCTTTTGTGGCATTTGTTGGGAGCCTCCAATTAAGTTGTGGAGAAGTGCCCCAACCTTGTGAGAGGTTCTGGTTGCCACCGACAAGTGCACCGATAGTGGAAGTGTGGATTGATCCCGTTGGGGTGAGATTTACCGGAGAATGAGGGAGGCCTTTTGTGGCGTTGGTGGTTGTATACCACCCCCTCTCCAAACAAGATGTACTCCATGTTGGGAGGAAGTCGGTAAAATATCGTTGTCCCCGCGTGCCTCGGTTATCTCTATACCCGAGCTCTTTACTTATGCACTTTACATTGTGATAGCCTTCGTGCTTGAAGTAATATATATCTTGCTATCACTTTGTTGCTTGTATTTCTTAGCATAAGTTGTTGGTGCACATAGGTGAACCTTAGTTGTTCTAGGTTGTTCTTAACAAAGTAAACACTAGTTTTATTCCGCCTTTGTTGAGCCACTCTAGGAAAAGTTTTAACCGCCTATTCACCCCCCCTTCTAGGCGACATCCGTATCCTTTCAATTGGTATTAGAGCCTGGTCTCTCATTTTAGGCTTCACCACCTTGAGAGTAAAGATGTCGGCTAGGGGATTAGTGCACAAGTACATGCTCACATTCGATGGCACAAATTATGATGTTTGGAAAATTCGCATGCTTAATTTATTTCAGGAAATTCACCCAATTATCGAGGGATATCTATATGTGGGTTTCTCTTATCCTATGGATACCCAAAACGAATCTTTAGAGGATAAGTTGAACTCTCATATAGATGCTCTAGCTACTAAAATTCTTTTGCATGTTGTGAGCAATGTAGTTCTTTCTTCTATCATGCCTTATTCAAGCGCTCGCGAGATATGGACCAAGCTTCAAGATAAATATAGCAAGTCCAACATTTTTGAGGATGATTGTGTTGCTTCCACTTCCGGTCGAGATGAGTTCTCATCCTCTACCACTTCACCAACATGTGACTTTTCACAAGGTAATGATATGGTGAGTGGTGATAGAAATTGCAATTTGGATAGTGTGCTTACTATTTGTAATCCTTCATCTCTATCTAGTTGCAATGATCTATCTTTGGACCTTAAAACTTCTAGCACTCAAAATTCCTCACATGCTTGTGTTAATAGTCCTTGCATATCATGTAGAAATAACTTGAATAAATCTCATGATGATATGCTCATGTTGTCTTGTTGCCATGATAAAAATGCTTCTATTTCCTCTAGTGCGTGTGTTGCTAACCATGTAGAGGAAAATGAAGATTCTATGGGCCAAGACAAGGTCTTGAAGAGAGCTACAAGTGCAATCTCATCATCACCTTCCTCCGGTTCTCACATGTGCCTTATGGCTAAGGGAACAAAGGTAACCTCTTTGAATCCCATTGTATCTCATGATGATGATGAGGAGGTTGAGAATGATAATGATGATTATAGAGGTAAGTATGATATTACCTCTATTAAGAAAATGGGAGAGGTTGTCTATAGCGCTCTGTTCAAAAATAAAATTGCTTCCTCCAACTTTCTTGAAATCTTGAATTGTGCCATAGAAGGCAATGATCTTATTAAGGAGCAAGAAAACTTATTGATGAAAAGTTTGCACTTGAGCGTGAGTATGCTAATGAAGTTGCACAACTAAAGGACTCCCTTGAAGAAGAACAAACCACCAAAGAATCTCTTGAGGAGACTTTTACTCTAGAATTATCTAGAGTAAAGGAATACCATGATAGAGAACTTGCGGTGGCTAACTCCTTCAAGATTAAAAATGATGAACTTGAAGTTGCTTATGCTAAACTTGTTGAGGATTTTAAGCACCTCGAAAATGGCTCTCGGGTCGTTAAGAGGGAGCTCATCAAACTCACTGAGTCACATGAGCAACTTAAAGCTTCATATTTAAAAGAGCTTGACAAGTTGCCCTCACCTCTTGCTAATAATAATGATGCTTGTGCTACTAACTCTATTTCTTGTGAAGCATCTATTTTGAAGGAGAATGTTGAGCTAAAGGCTCAACTTGCTTTGCTAACTAGCAACTATGGGAAATTAGAAGAAAGTCATGATAAGCTCTCGAGCTCGCATGAGGATCTTCTAGTCTCCCATGGTAGGCTAAAGTTAGCTCATGAGGCCATCGTGTCAAAGGTAACATCTAGTGGGCCTCATGTGGACATTAGCACTACATCTACTCCAAATGTTATATTGCCATGTGCTAGTCCTTGTAGTTCATCCTCTCACAACCATGATATATCTCGTGATGAATTACATTCCGTGCCTTGTTGCTCTAACAATGTAGCATCTACTTCCTCTAGTATTTTTGTTGAAACTAACCATGTAGAGGAAATCAAAAGGCTCAAGGCTCAAGTCACTTCTTTGAAGAATGACTTGAAAAAGGGTCATCAAGGGAAGGTCACACTCAACAAAATCTTGAGTGTGCAAAAATCCCCCAATGACAAGAGTGGGCTTGGATTCAAATCCAATGTCAAGAACAAGTCCACTATAAAGTTGAAGCACAAGGACAACAAGAAGAATGGCCAAGATCAAGTCAAGAATCCAGCCAATATTGTTTGCTTCAAGTGCAAGGAAGAAGGGCACCATGTTAGATCTTGCCTATTGAAGAAAAAGCCTCTTAGTGTGAAGCAACAAGGGAAGCGGCCTCAAGCTCCACCTCAAGTCATTAATGGGCCACTTCCTAAGAGGACTACTCAAGCTCTTCCTCGAGTTGTGACTTCATCTAAGAATAAAGATGGCAAGAGTAGAACTTGCTACATATGCCGTGAGAAGGGGCATATTTCTTCCTCATGCACTATTGGTATCTCCTCATCCCATCCTATCTTGATTGATGATGCTTATTCACTTCGTAAGGATGAGGTTGGCAATGTGTTTGCCAAATTTGTTGGTGCTCAATGTGGTGTCAAGAAAATAACCATTTGGGTTGCCAAGCCTATTGTCACTAACCTCTTAGGACCCAACTTGGTTGGGGACCAACAGTCCAAAACTTGATCAATAGGTGTGTTTTGGAGGGCATTGGAGTCTTGGCTACATTATGAAGAATTGGGGGATGTTCATCAATTATTATTGTCAAGCCAAGCCATTTGTATTATCTTGATTATATTATATTTCCAATGTTCCTCCTTGTGGTAACATATGCTAAACTCTTTACATTGAAAGTTACTCGCCCCCTTGTGCATGTGTTGGTTTCTTATCTTCCATGCTTTTATACATGGTGTGCTATTCACTTAATTATCTTGAGGTATCAAGCATATTTGTGTATGATTAGGTGGCACTCCATGTATGTGTGTTTCTTGTGTTTGAGCCTTACTTGGTTATATTTGATATCTTATTTGGCTCATGTGAGAGATTAATGGATTATCCCATTTTGGGGGAGTGTTATGCTTGGGCATTCCACAATCCTAAAAAAGCGTGTACATGAGGAATACCACCTAGTATTTACATTGGATTATTGTCTAGTCTCTATGTGGTATAATCATGAGTAATTTAAGTTTTATAATGTCCATTAATTATATCTATTTGTATCCTTTTGCCTCGTGTTGGTTTTATGGTAGTATCACATTATGGGGGAGTCATATGCTTAGTGCATATTACAATCCTAGAAAATGTGAATATTCGAGGTTGTGTCACTTAGAATTGATATTGATAATTATCTAGCACCTATGTGACACATTTGCTCATACAAGTTCCAATTTGCTTGAATGCCTTTATTGATCATATCTTGGATATTGTATATAAGAGTGTTTCTTGGTATGTGTTTCCTCATATTTAGATATCTATATCCTCATGGAAACCATTTCCTTCAAGTTACTCTAATCACTAGTGATTGTGTGACTATTGGAAGCTATCAAGAATCTCTTTCGAAGTATCAAGCTTAATTCTTATATTTAGTTATATGCTTCTTGTTGTGACTATGATCTTGGTTATCCATGCAAGCTACCTTGGAAAAATTATTTCCAATATTTCTTGTCCTTGGACAATGAATACTAAATTATGGTAGAATTTATTGATCATATTCACTTTGGCCTTTGATTAAATCTTGTCCTATCTTTGGCCAAGTAAATGTTTTGTGTGCTCCCATGTATTCCTTGCTACTTTTGGATCCTTTTACTTTATTGATATCCTCTTGTGTCTTAATTATTGTAGGTACTAGTGATGATCCTATTTGTGTGCATTTTGCTTTCAAAAGAAAAATCCTACATAATGCACTATCCATGGGGGAGCTCTCCTATATTATTTAGAACACTCATATTTATGCTTCTTTGTTTGATCCACATCGGATTTTATGTGCTTGGAACCTCAATCCTTTCGTTTTGGTATTTGTGCCATCATGAGAAGTTTGGGGAGTTTGGTTTCTTGTTGGAACCTTGCTCTTTTTGGAAGTTGGTTTTGTCTCATTCCTTGTTTCATGATTTGACAATTTTAGAATGAGATAGATCCTTGAGCATTTTTATTTCTATCTATCTTTTGCTCCTTTGGTTTTAGCCTAGTTCATTTGTTGAACATGTGATCTTTCATGTGTTGAATTGGTTCTTTGATACAATTTGGACATAATTTGTCATGTCACACTCTTGTGTGTACAATCTTGATTTACTTGGTGTTTTTGTTCAAATCGTATCTCCTTTTGGTTCTTAAAAGCTTTATGCATGCATATTTACTATATGTTTATATTATGGCATGCTTGCTTTCTTTGATCCAATATATAAGGGAAACTCCACCAATTCCCATCGGCTAAGTTGTGCATGAAATTCAATTTCATATCAATATGCACATAATTATGTGGAGTCTCTCCTATGTATTGTAGTTGCACTAACTACTTTGGACCCAATATGTTTGGGGACCATTTTGTACTTAATTGTGTTTTAGGTACATTGGAGATATATTGGATGCTTGTCTCTCAATTTTGAAGAAGTGGTGCATACATGAAAATTTGAGACAAGCTATAGGATGATCAATAAATCGATATCATCTACATCCTACCAATTATATCTCGGTAACAAGTATCTCTTTCTCATGCTCATATATCTTGATTCCTACCGTTTGTCGATTTCCTTCTAGCATGAATTCATGTAGTTGTATTATTGTATCTCTAGCCATGGTATGAAAAGAACTCTCTATTGTAAATGTGGAGAAGTTGAGATGAGTGCATATAATTGGAACTATACAAAATCATGTATATGATCCTCCAATTCCAAATATGTCAATCTAGCAATTTTATTGCCTATCATTTCCTCAACTTCTCTCATGTGCAATAGTGAGATTTTGCTAGTTTTAGTGATACTTGTTGCCTTTCTTCATATATTCCAACTTTCTCCTTTTTCCCTTGGTGATAGTTGTAATATATGTAGTGTGTTGGTGTTTGAAGTTCATTAATGTACAATAAGATAGATTTGAGCATTTGGCCATGCTTTGAAGCAAAAATCTTATTGGTATATATTATGACTTCATTTTTGCTTTTCATATGCCTTCTTGTATATCTTCTTTATGTGTGCATATTTCTTTGTTGGCATATGTCTCTGTGATGTTTTCCACTTATAGACATATACACATATGAGAAGATAATTTGAGTTGATTTTTAATCCTTGGAGACCACCTTTCTATTCCTTTTGATTCTTTAGTGGCTTCCAAATTTAATTTCCTATAAGTGTTAGTTCCTCTTGTTTGCATATTTGGGCACTCATATTTGTTATCTCATGCCTTGCATTGTTAAATAAACTTGGATGAGTGAGGATTCCATGATTATGCACCTTGTTCCCAAATACAATTATCATAATTGATGCATTATCTTTGGGGAGCTCATCTAATTCATTTAATAATGCTCATTTGTCTTATTTCTCATTTATTGTGCCTTAAATATTTATGGAGGAGTTAGGATTCCATATTTGTGCATTTTTGTATTGAAATACAACGATTCTTAAGTATGCACAAATCTTGGGGAGCTTCTCCATTTTATTTAAACATTTATTTGATCCTTCATTCGTTGTGTTTTAAATGCTTATGGGGGAGCGAGGATTCCATATTTGAGCAATATGTATTCTAATGCATTTAATTTGAATTTTACACAAATCTTGGGGAGCTTCTCTATTTGTTATTTAAAGCACTCTCTTGCTCATATCATAATATCTTGTAGTTTCCATTTGAACTCATTTGTTGTTTTCAATTGGTTTGTGGGACCTTGTAATTGCTTGCATCATTTGAATTTATTTATTTTGGCAATCTTCGGGTCCTCGATATAGTTCTACTCCCTCCCAAGCATTCATCATTGCATATGTGCGAAGGCACACCTTTGGAGGAATTATTATTATATTTGCCTTCTAAAACTTGTCACCTATTTCGGCAATCGATGCCAATGGGGGAGAAGTTTTAGAGGGTTTAAGGGAAGTAGGTTTATGCATTGAGTTTATTCTTAAGCATTTGCCTCTCATGATCTTGCATCTTTGTTGTTGCTTAGCATGTGGTATATATAGAGGAAACTCCACCAATGATAATGATTGGCAATATATGCAACGAAATTCAAGTTCATCACACATGCATAGATTGTGGGGGAGTTTGCTCTATATATGGTGGTGGTACCAATATCACATACTTTTGTAGTATTTGATATTTGTATTACCATTTTATTCATTAATATTCCTTATATAAACCCTCTTAAAGGGATTGTCATCAATTACCAAAATGGGGGAGATTGAAAGAACATGTTGGGCCCCCATGTATGGTTTTGGTAATTAATGACAATCTTTATGGACTAATGTGTGTATTGAGTTATACTTGTAGTATTTGTCCATTGACATCGCTTGGAGCATGTGTTGGCTTCAAGGTCGATGAAATGCAAAGAAGATATGTTGTGCAAGCTCAATATGCGAGGTCGATGATGAGGAATGAAGAAAGGCGTTCCATCTTGAGAAGGGCAAGACCGTCTACATCGAGCTCAAGTGGAATGCTCAAGGCAAAGGTATAATCTTGATAGGTTTTCCCTTTTGCCGGTCTCACATTGTGTGTGAGACCGGGTTTAGGATAGATAACCGTACTATCAAGAGGGTCTCTCGTATGAGTAATTTGGTCACATCGTTCGGAGAGAGCTCAAACCTTTGCATACTTGCATCATCGTATTTGGTTGTTATTTGGTCTTATCCATGTGAAGATATAGAGCTTGTGGTAATCTCCATAACAAGCTCTTGTTCACCAAAATCGGATCTCCCATATGTATCTTGTTGCGATTTTGATTTTAGCGGCTTTTCGGCTTCTCACCAAGTGAGGTATCTCACATTATTATACATGATACATTCTCACTTGGTGATAACCAACATTTTCACCTTTCATAGGGTAGCTCATGTCGTCCTTTTTCCAACGCAATTGGAATCGGGTCGATCGGAGTTACCAATCAAAAGTTATAGAGGTTTGAATTTTCCTAGGTACCAAAATGCGGTAGTACCGCATTTTAGTACCTAGCGCGGCAGTAGGTTTTGGCAAATGCCAAATGCCACTGCCCTCCTAGGTACCAAAATGCGGTAGTACCACATTTCAGTACCTAGCACGGCAGAAGGTTTTTGACAAGTTTCCAAAAGCCACTGCCGGGCTAGGTACCAAAAAGTGGTAGTACCGCATTTTAGTATCTAGCGCGACAGAAAGTTTTTTACTTCGTCATTTGGATCTATCCTCCCTTGCTGGACTATGATGTTTCTTTGCATGATCTTGTAGAGGTTGTTGTCCTCTTCGAAACAAGCCCAAGATCATCGAAATCGAAGTCCGGATGCAAAAGTTATGGTTGTTTTCATTCTGTGATGACCGGTAGTACCGGACCAGGATCCGGTAGTACCGGGGTCCGGTAGTACCGCATTTTGGAGCCCTAGGAAATGTCCGGTAGTGCCGGGAAAGTCCGGTAGTACCGGGAAAAAGTCCGGTAGTACCGGAAATCGTGTTTTTGGGCTGCAACGGTTGGATTTTGGAGGGACCTATATAAGGGGCCTTCTTCCCCAATGGTTTCTCAACCATTCTTGCAAGTTTTCCCCTCCATTGTTGACCTTCTTGAGCTTGCTTTCTCTCAATCCCTCCGATGATTCTTGCATATTCTTGAGGGATTTGAAAGAGGAGATCTAGATCTATAATCCCACCAATCAATCTCTCCTCTAAGTGAGGGGAACATATTGGGATCTAGATCTTGGAGTCTTTTGTGGATTTCCTCCATTGTTCTTCCTCTCTTATTCCCCCATAAGCTTTTGTAGATTTGGTGAAATTTGGGAGAGAAGGATTTGAACACCTTTGTGGTGTTCTTGCCATTTGCATTTGGTGCATCGGTTTGTGTTCTCCTCGGAGGATTTGGTTTGAGTTACTCATTGGAGCTTGTCCCTCTTGGGTTCTTGGAACCCTAGACGGTTTTATGGCCTTTGTGGCATTGTGACCTTTTGTGGCATTTGTTGGGAGCCTCCAATTAAGTTGTGGAGAAGTGCCCCAACCTTGTGAGAGGTTCCGGTTGCCACCGACAAGTGCACCGATAGTGGAAGTGTGGATCGATCCCGTTGGGGTGAGATTCACCGGAGAATAAGGGAGGCCTTTTGTGGCGTTGGTGGTTGTATACCACCCCCTCTCCAAACGAGACGTACTCCATGTTGGGAGGAACTCGGTAAAATATCGTTGTCCCCGCGTGCCTCGGTTATCTCTATACCCGAGCTCTTTACTTATGCACTTTACATTGTGATAGCCTTCGTGCTTGAAGTAATATATATCTTGCTATCACTTTGTTGCTTGTATTGCTTAGCATAAGTTGTTGGTGCACATAGGTGAACCTTAGTTGTTCTAGGTTGTGTTTAACAAAGTAAACACTAGTTTTATTCCGCCTTTGTTGAGCCACTCTAGGAAAAGTTTTATTCCCCCTCTAGGCGACATCCGTATCCTTTCAGCAGGGTTGCATGGGGAGGAAGACCGGGCGGTGATGCAAGCTGGAGCTGATACTTTGCAACAGAATGCACTGGCTGACGCGACGGCTATGGATGTGGCTCCTGTTCCTTTTCTGGGACTGCCAGCAATCCCTGAAGATCGCACTCATGAAGCTCCAGAGCTGGAAAGGGGGCGGGAGAAAAGAAGGAGAACCTGAAAAGCTGGTTTTTATGAGAAGATTATGAGTTGGCATCTCACATGGTTTTCTTCGGTGGTCTGGTAGTTCCCCGTTGTGTTTGATTATACTGTTTCCCCACTAGCCTGAGGGCGGTGTTCTTGCGTCTCCAGCCTTCTCCCTTTCGTCTGTTAAGTTTGTTTGGTTTGTAATATGGATACCTAAAGTCGTTTTGACCCCCTAGGAGGGTCAGTACTACGTTTGTGTGTTTTGTGATTGTTGTTCCGTTGTCTGTTGATAATGAAGCCGATCCCTCTTTTGGGGGGATTGTATGGAAAAAAATGTGCATGCATCGGTACAAAAGAAATAATAGTTGAGAAACCTCAGTTTAATTTGATAGGACCTTGGATGAAGTATTTTTTTATATGTTTAGAGTGTTTTGTAGTTCTTGTGAACTCCTAGAATAGATTCAGATCTTTTGTGAGAAAAGATGAACAAATATTAAGTATTGTTAGGGTTTTAGTTTCTCGCAACGATGTATCATGAACCATCAAATTTTTATGTTGTACGGCGCCATGTTACAAAGTTGCCACAACTCATCCCTGAATTTTTTGTTGCAGCTTCTATGTTATTTCGGTAATAATATGAAAATACATTTCAAGAAAATCTAGTGATACTAAATTGGTGCTACAAGTATAGTCATTTTTCTTTCATAAAATTGGTGAAATTTGAAAATATCTAATTCAAGAAAAAGTTAAAAGCAAGTTTATTTATGTACAGAGGGAGTACGTCGGCGCTAGGACGATTTACTCCCTTGTATCTTAGTTCATACATGATACTTCCTCTGTTAATAAACAATTAATAAATACAATTAGCTCCTCGTAATCACTCCCAACTTTATTCTTCAATCTTCATTCTTCGCATCCACCTCCTCCATCAATCCTCGTTCTCATATTTTATTTATATTGGTGGAGACTCGCAAAAAGAGAGATAGAAAGCTAATTTGTCTAATATAGTATTTTCTAAATGTACACTTATTCAGGGGTGGAGTGAATTGTGAATATATCGTACATAGTCCACTTGAGTTCCCCTGCGCATATCTGAGCATGTCGCTGGACCGTCGCCTCCCCAAGTCTGCTTATATAGATAAATTTGTCAAGATCTTGGTTGGACGGAAGGCCCTGCATCTCGCCGTAACATGAAAGATATAACAAAAACAAGACCACTGAGGGAGTAGAATAGAAGTTGCAAGGATTGAGCCGAATTTGCGGAATAAATCAGGGTGACTTGCTCTGCTCTGCCCGGCCGAGAGACACCACCATTACTCTAGCCACTCGGCTATGACCCCATCCACTATAACAGGTAGACTTGTTCAAGTCCGTTTTATCCTAGTATCTGTTATGCAAATCTTTTAACTCCGGTTTAGCTTCATCACTTTAAAGTTGGGCTCATCTCAAGCCCTATTGTTTTTTTCTTCCAACTCCTTGCCATTGACATGGCCAAATGGTTGAAAAAGCATCTGGACAAGCTGAGAAGGGCGTTCCTCTGGTCTGCTACAGATAAGCGGGAAATGCCTTGTGATGTGAAGTGAAGTGGATTTCTGTTTTGCTCGCCACGATAGTTTTGAGGACTGGGCGTGATGATTTTTCAGTGTCAAAGCAAAGCTCTCAAGCCTTGAGGGGGCTCGGGATCGTCAGGAAGAGGATGAACAGTGGACTCGCCGTGACAGGCCATGGTATTTGAAGCTATCAGTGACAGTATTGGCAAGGTTATTTGAAGCTCCCAAGCTGATTCATGTTTGACGGTCGAACTGTTAACTACCTTGTTGTTCTCCAAGTCAGGTGGTGCTCTCTGATGTTGCAATTACCTAACCTGTTCACGCACAGCAGAGAAAAGAAGGTCACGATCTTTGAAGCTATCAGTGACAACCTCTGGATTCAACTGCAGCATTTCTCCCTGAATTCGACTGAATCTGATTTCGCCGAATGGAAGTTCAGCTCTTCTGGACAAGTGCTCTATTCAGCTTGAATGGAGGCAAAGTCGTACTCCCTCCATTTAGAAATATAAGACGTTTTAGAGAATGTCTAGATACATTCAATTCATAAAGATAAAACGTCTTATATTTCTAAATGAAGAGAGTAAGTTGTAACACCAGCTCAAGTCTGCAGAATTAAAATCACATCCCAATCCCAAGTGCTTGTGTTTTTTTTTTTTGCATGGCTAGCAATCCAGGATAGTAGATGTCTGACAGCGGATAACTTAGCGAAGAAGGTTTCTCGTCCGTTTGTTGGGTGTTCCTTCACTAGTGATGTCTAGACGCGCCTCCTACCTAGAATCAGCTTCCCTACTGCTTCAGTGACAGGGCGCGCATTTCAAATCCTCGCTTCGATCGTGGCTGATCTGGAAATAAAGAGAGCAACTCTGGCAAGAAGGCATGTCCAGCTTCGGACGTCTGCGACAAAATTTGCTCTGAGCTGAATGTGTGGTGTGGTGCTGGGGTTTCTGGCGTTCAGCGGTTAAAACCACCTTGAACACAGCTTCTTAGCCATCACGGTTGTATGGGCTTTTTTCCAAAAATAAATAAATAAATCATTTCCTTACCCCGTAATTGTTTCTTTCCTTCAAAATAAAGTAGTCAGAACCTACATGATGAAATTAAACGAAACGTCTCTACTTTTGAGTATAGGAAAATTTAGACTTCTACTATAGAAAAGGGACGAAAAAGTATTACTCAACTAATTTGTCCGGTATATGTTTATAACTGCACTTAAAAAGGTTATTCGTATGTAATGGACCCTCATAATAATTATATTATATGCACAAAACGATCATCCACCACTATGTACAGCTTACGTCCGGCTCGCGATACGAACCTTGTTTTAGAGATGACTCGCAACCCAGCTGTGTCTCACGATCCGAACGTCAAATTCTCCGTACGCTTCTGGATTCAGTTCTTGTAGAGAAATGGTCTGCTGTTTGGAGCGAGTTGACCCCATTTAAAGCCTGGTACTGCGATTTGCATCGTGTCGTCTTTGTCTCTGTACGGTCCCTAGCAGGCAAGCAAGCTCAAGTTTTTAATTTGGATTGCTTTGATTTTGACACGGCGTCTTCAAATTTGGCCTAGGTACCCCCATGCGCGTGGCAGATTCCGGCTTAGAGCATCTCTAGCAGATATCCCAATCAAGCAACCCTGCAAGACACGGATAAGGGAAAATGAAAAATGGTTTTTCAGTTCCAACTGAGTTACGGCATAACAAATGTTGCAAATAATTACTATATATTTTTTCAAATAACTAGACGTGGAAAGTTTTAGCGCAATGATCATACGAGTTCATGTTGGAAACTTAATTTACATAGTAATGGTGCACGTGCCACGCACGTGTGATCTTCGAGAATTTCTTCTCCAATGAGATAAACAAAGTGGTAGTGAGTACCATATTGTCTTTTTCTTTGACAACATAAATGCAAAATAGTGGTACATAGACTATGAATGGACTAAGTTTGACCCATGACATTTATTTTAGTCATCTAGTACACTACTTCAAGCCATTATACAGGGAGGTTTTACAACTCAACACTTTGACCTGGACCTTAATAATTTTCATGCCATCGATGAGAATCCGTTGACGAAAATGGCATGCCTATTATTTACTTACACCTTGATGAACTAATAATGACACATCCACTTCCTACCAACTGATCTTTTCATTTTGGCTTCGGGCCTAGCACTTCCTTGCACCTCGTATATTATCGCAACAGCAATAACATATAGAGGGGGGCTTAGATTATTGCAATAGCAATAAAACATAGAGGGGGAAGGGGGGGGGGATTAGATTATCGCAACAACAATAACAACTATGACGACACGGCCAACTACAGAACATATGTAAGCTGGCTTATGAAAGGTTTAGGTGTAACCAACTGTAGGGTGAAGTCAAATCACGTGTGTGTATTTCTGGTTCATATCATGCCCAAAATAGATGATAACTAAATGAACTGAATGCACACACATATATAAGTATTACTCCCTCCGTCCTAAAATAGATGTCTTAGATTTGTCAAAATTTAGATGAATCTAGACACTATTAAGCATATAGATTCATCCAAATTTTGATAAACTTGAGACATCTATTTTGGGACCGAAGGAGTATATTAAATGCATGGCAAGGAGTATTACAAGTTATATACCATGTCAACCACGAATTTGATGCAAAGTGTGTAATTTGGTCTTACAAGGTTATACAATATACAAATAAGTTGAATTACCACATGCCATGAATCACCATGCCTCCAAATATCATAATACATGTTGCGCCAGGCTTATAAATTTGCAATCTCTATGGCTCCCCTCCCCTCTTCTCCATGTTGAAGCTAATTTTGAATATGAAGAATGAGATAACCAGAAAGTTCAGTAGCATTACTTTTGACCTTTGCGAGCATAGCAAACCAAAGTTTCTACATCAATTATACAGAAGCTAACAGTAACACGGCATCATATGTGCGGAGTACATAATTAATTTGGCTTTGAAATAATGATTTTCAAAATTGCAAACCAAAGTTTGTACATCAATTGTACCGAAGCTACACAAACTTCACGGTATCAATTAACTTGAGGTGAAAAAAAATCTATGAGATAATAAACATCATTAGTTCACGGCAAGTCACATAAAAAATTTGAACGGCAAATGATGAAGTAGATATTCTTTTTTCCTTGCCTTGTAACTTCACAAATCTCAATGGTCAGAACTTTGTTCATCTCTTCCCAACCACAATGTATGAGAAATGGATCACACTACTATACAGCGGATTAGCTACCCTCATACTTTTTGGGGAAACACATAATTTAAAAGAGCTAGTTACTAAAGTTTATTATTTGAAACCATCTCAATCCTGATCGAGCAAATAAATCAGATGCCCGCAATTTGAAGATGTGGAATTGCAACACTTGGTAGTGGAAAACATGTGAGCAATCAACCAATTATATATAATCCTACTATTGTGTACAATCATGCCAAACCAGAGCTAAGCTGGAATAACAACATAATTCAACTAAAGACACTTTTGGTCATTCACAAAAGAAAACTAATTACATGGGCACTATATTTCTTACCCAGGGAACTCAGATTGTAAGAGTTGCTCCATACACCTACATATAGCAGAAACATCAATCAAGTGTGTAATTTTCTTGCCTAGATATGTAAACAGAAAATTGTCCAATGGTAAGACATAGCAAACTGTCTCTAAAGCGAATGCCAAAACTTTATGAGTCGATCACCAAGAACAAACCAAAGAAAAGACTATTCTTTCTGGAAAGAGGCATCAACCGGATCCTCAGCTCATAAAAATATATACAATGGTGGCTGATTGACCTGTACAAATGGTAACAAGGTTTATTTAAAAGATTATTGCCGTTAATGAGATAGTTTCTAAAGCTGCAACAAAATTCATGTACGACAAAGGATGATATATACTATCATGGACAATTGCTCAAAATGCTGAAGCATTTAAATATTCAATTAGGACAAAAATAGTGAGGTCGTACATACCAAACACCCAATGTGATCTGTTAGGCGCTGCTGCAGGTGCTGGCACAGTGGTACTGCCCTTCACCTCGCGGTCTGTCGAGGCCTCTACATCAGCACGGCAGAGACAACGATCTCAGGGACAAGGTGCATGATGTCGGCCATTACCGAGAGCCCTCGTCGTCCGGCCATCCAGGATGGGTCGAGCTGACCTCGGAGGAGCAGGACGCAGTCGAGCCGGGTGCAGAGTTAGGCAGGCGCAGTGGCCAGTTGAGGCAGAGTAATCGCGGAGTGGGCAGGGGGATCAGGGCAGTGCGGCGGCGTCCGGTGCGAAGGCATGGAGCAGTGCGAGGGGGGAGGGCAGGCCACCTCACGTTGGGCAGCGCGGCGGCGTGGGCAGGTTGCGGCGGTGGTTGGGGGAGAAAAATGGGGAGGGGATCTGGATTCATGATGAGATTAGCGGGGGTGGGATCCTCCGCCTGGTCTTCTTCTCCCATTTTCTGTGATGCATCTCTTCATCGGTGGCGGGGTCGGGCAACGCACTGCGTCGGCGACGTGTGGCTTCCGCCAATTCACGGGGGACAGCGCGCGGCGGCAATGTGCGCGGGGCGCCGGGAGGTGGCGCGGCGGCGTACGTGTAGGCCGCAACGCATTTATCGCTTTTTTTTTTTCAAAACCTGCAGTTTGATTAGACGTGGGATGGTGGGCGTCTAACCACGATTTTAGCGGTAATCTAGGCCGATGGATTAGACGATTGAATGGTTGAGATGGTTTGGATCTGCGGTTCTGAGACTTTTTATATTAGTGTAGATATATTTTAATCCTACATTGGACAAGTTGCGGTAGAACACTATGAGCTAGACCTAACCCTAATCGTGCAGACAAAAGGGGGCGGCAACACTTCACCGAGGAACAAAAGGCAGTGTCGCTTCTTCACCGAGATGTGCAGACGGTGGCGCTTCACGGCTCGTCAAAGAAGGAGTGCGGCCGGTAGGGCTGGAGAAGCCCCTAGGCGCGCCATGCCTCATTGTTGGCCTCGTGCTACTTGAAGGCCTACATACCCTATTCTAGTTGCGCCGATCCTATGGTTGCCCCGGCACACTGAAAGAAGAGGAACAAGAATAGCCGTGACGTCCTCCAAGAACAAATGGTGCCATCAGCAGGCGGTACCGCATCAGTGTCAAACTGGCAAACAAGGATTTCTCTCGAAAAATGCCATCTACGTACAACCCTCACCGTTGCACAAGAGCCCTATGAGGTAAAAGCCTCGTCACTACCGAACTCGCCGTCCACTAACATATACTACCACGGTCAATAAGCCACCATCGTCAGTCTCCCTGGCCGAAACAACCGCCACTGCGCCAGAGGCCCAGAGCTGTGTTTGGAACTCGACAGTTCCGAATGGGTTGATCCCACAGGCAGTTTAAAGTCTGATGCCTACATGACGCTGTATCCTGTCCGTTTTTTCACCATAAAAACCTGTCCTCGGATCCAATTTTTTAAGGAGCGCGCGGTGGGCGTGCGTCGAGATTCTGACGCACCATCCTCCGGTCTATAATTAGAATGGGCCGGGCTTAATTAGTTCTAACCATAACTATATCCAGTCGGTCGTGGACCTTGCTAGTAGTCCTTAATTAGGTCAGTCCCCTCACACATTTACACGCACATACATATGTACACTTCTGCTAAATGCGAGTCATCCTCCTATGTTATAAAAATACGACTTGGAGGTTAGACAGGCCTCGAAGCAACTCAGGATCTCGCAGACAGGACAGGTATCAACACCATCTAGGCTATGCCTCGGTTCACATCCTCCGACATACGTTATTATTGATCGATGCTCTGAGCCGTTCGACGGTGTCTCTGTGTCGAGGTTCATAACATGACATGACCTATTGTTAGATCAGACGTCTGGCATCATCGGTTTTGATAGTAGAAGGTTTGTCGAGGTTCATAACATGATATGACCTATGATTAGATTAGACGCCTGGCATCATCGGTTTAGATTTTACATGGTTTAAATGGATTTAATTGTAGTTTTGAGGGGGAAAATTAGAGCCTATTTGGATCGCATGATATTCAAAACTTACAAATAAAAAAATACATAACATTGGAATTTCACGTACTGATAAATTCTTCCGGGATTTTAAATACATAATTTTTTATAAGAGGTGTCCTTGGATGGTACTCTACATAGGAAACAAAGACAAGAATTTTACAGGAATATAAGGAGAGAATAGAGAGATGGCATCATCGGTTTTGGATTTTAGAAGGTTTGTCGAGATTCATAACGTGATATGACCTATGATTAGATCAGCCAACGTCTGGCATCATCGGCTTAGATTTTATAAGGTTTAAATGGATTTAATTGTAGTTTTGGAGGAAAACAATTAGAGCCTATTTGGATCGCATGATTTTCAAAACATACAAAATAAAAAATACATAACATTGGAATGTCAAAATTCTTAAGGGTTTTTAAAATACATATTTTTTGTAAGAGACCTCAAAAAAAATTATAATAGGTGTCCTTGGATGGTACTCTACATAGGAAACAAAGACAAGAAGTTTATATGAATGAATGAGGAGAGAATATAGAGATTGGAGTATAACTGCATTGGATTTTTCAAAGGAAAAAAACAAAGTATGGTTGAAGCTTATATTGAGATTCCTATGAAACGTAGCGCATAGAAACAGATTCCGCGGGAATTTGATGGTCTCAATCTTACGATCCAAAATGTTTGTGAGTTAGAATTCTCTAAATTCCTATAAAATCCGTCTCATCTAAAACAACCTGTACTGTGAACATAGGCGTGTCGGTTGTTGTCATGTCACTGCAGGTCTGTTCTGAATTTAGTTAGGATTAGTAGTAGAATCTAGAGTCACCGGCATAGTGGCGTGGGGAATTAGATAGGGCAGGCCGGCCATTGGTGCTTAATAGGTACTGTACCCCGGAGCCCGGACGGACGTGGATGGGCAACCACATTCTTTAAATTTGAGTCGCTGTCGCCACTAAAGGACGTCACTGCTCGTACGCTGACATGAACAGCCACCTGGATCGCTGGATGGATCCAGTGGCAGCGAGCACACGTCGCTCACTCCCTATTCTTACTCTTCGATCGACGATCCTCGGTATATATAGAGCAAGTTGGCCTTGGGTTCTGCAGCTAGCTAGCGCTCTCGTATGTGCTCCGTTGCCCCCTGCGCAATTAACTGAGATGACGATCCCGCGAGCGGTCGCCGGCGGGGTGATGCACGCGCTCGTCGCCGGCGTCTTCGGGGCGGCCGGGACGGTGCTCGGCGCCGCGTACGGCCTCCTGTCGGCCGCCTTCGTCGACGAGGGCTTCGCGCGGGGGACGCTGCTGGGGGCCGTCGCGGGGGCGCTCGTCTCCCTCGACCTCGCGCACTCCCTCCTAGCCATATGGTGCTGCCGCTCCCCGGATTACACTTGCACGGGGCGAATCAAGCGCACCGTCACCGCCATCTACGGGCTGGCGAGCCTCGCCGACCCGCGCTCTGGCCGAGGCCAACGCGTCACCGTCTTCGACGACGACGAAAACGACGAGGTGGATTGGTCCACCTTCCTCTCCCCGCCGGTGGCCGTCGTCGTGGTGGCGAAGGAGACTGCTGCGGCGGATTGCACCACCTGCCCCATCTGCCTCGAGGGGTTCGAGGCCGGGGCCGGCGGTGGAGGCCAGTGGAGCGCGGGGAGGCTCCCTGGCTGCTCCCACGTTTACCACGTAGAGTGCATCACGAGATGGCTCCGCTGCAAGTCCCACTGCCCCATGTGCCGCCACGCCGTCTGCTAGGATATACTATAGTCGTCCCTCGCAGAGTCAGAGATGATGACGTGTTCAAGGTTTTTTTTTTGCGAAAAGTTTTGTTTTGCACAAGGTTGATCAATTTGTGAATTCCTCATTCTTAGGCGATTTCAGTTCGTGATTACCCGCTCAATTTGTGGTCTATTTTTTTTTAGATCAAAAGGGCTTCAAAAGGGGAGCTTCGGTTCCATTTCATAGAAACGAAACCAGACAAACTGTCCAAGCGGCTTGCACAAAACAATTCCAGAGGTGTCCACTAAAAGATTACAGGAAACATGGTCCTGTGACAGACAAACTAGACAGAAAAGGAGGCTTAAGACTCCAAAACTCTCATAGATCTCTCTAAGCTTCACCTTCGCCTCATTCACAGGCAGAAGTCCCTGAGGTTTCACCCACTCACTGCACCAGCAAGGCGTGAGGGGAGAGGCAGGCATCATCTTGTCGAAGCTCTTGGGAGTGAGGAGGGTAGGAGAGACCTCCATGTGCAAAGATTCCGCCAACGAAGCCATCGAGATGGTCCCAGAGTTCAACTCCACTCGAGGGGTCTTGGCGATTGGAGCAAATTGATCTCCGCCGAGAACGGATCCATTTTCTCCAGCATGTGCTCCTTGTATAGCAGGCGCCATTTCTTGATAGTTCTCAGAATGAGCCACCAAACCTGTTTGATACATAGCCAAGTTTGATTGTCAAATATAAGAGCATTCCTTGATTTCCAGATACCCTAGATAATCAAAGGGCAGACAGTGTTCAACATGAATTTTTTTATTTGCAACCCAAAATTTGGCTATGGATTCAAAACAGGAACCTAAAGAGCAGCCAAAGAAGGTGAAAGTAAATTTCCACATTTCTTTGGCCACCACACAATCAAAAAACAGATGTTTGACAAATTCATTATCATTACAGAACACACAGTACAATGGTTTTCCTAGGCATCTTTTCTTCAAGTTGTCTCTTGTCATGAGTTTGTTATGAGCAAACAACCAAATAAATATATGAACCTTAGGGGGAACCACTAACTCCCAGATAGATGGTATATAAATGGGAAATACACCCCCGAAGCTAATAATTTTATATAAAGAGCTAGCAGAGTAGACCCCACTGACAGTGTGTTCCCAGATAAGCGAATCACATTTGTCAGAGAAAGAAATGTTACAGCAAATTTTCTCAATTTCATACCACTGTTCCATCATTAAAGGACTAAACTTTCTTCTGAATGAGAACTTAATGATCCACTCATCCCATACTTTTGAAACAGTGGCAAGCTGTTTATTGCAAATACTATAAATATCCGAAAACAGGACAGAGAGGGGGGAGGTACCAAACCAACTATCCTCCCAAAATTTTACCTGTCTGTCATTACCAATTATCCATTTGTACCCAAATCTAACTGCCCTAATAGCCCATAGGAAACCTTTCCAGAAACTAGAAGATCCCAGCTCCCTACAGGCAAAGATGTTTGGGTTACTAGTATTATATTTATTATCAATTAAGTTTTTCCAAAGCTTCCCTTCTCCACTAATGTATCTCTTCAACCAGGAAGCAAGCAAACAGATATTTACATCCCTGAGAGAAGGGATACCTAGCCCACCCTAGTCTTTTGGGAGACAAACCAAATGCCAGTTTGCAAGATGGAGTTTCCTATCCTCTCCGGTGTCATTCCACAAGCAATAAGACATCTGGGACTTGATGAGTTGTAAGGCCCATTTAGGGAATTTGAAGGAGGAATGGATATAAACAGAAATGCTAGCTAGACAGGTTCTAACTAGCAGCACCCTTGTAGCGTGTGAAAGAAGTTTCCCCCTCCATCCAGATATCCTTTTAAGGATCTTATCAATGATTGGTTGGAGATCTTCTCTTCTAAGTTTATCATAGTGCAATGGAATACCCAAGTATTTAACATGAAAATATCCCACAACACATCCAAGGATCTGTTGGAAACCATTTGTTTCCTCAGCATCTAGATTGATGGGGATCGGCTCACTTTTTCCATAGTTAATTTTCATGCTAGAAACTTTTTCAAAATAGGTCATTACTCATTTTAAATTCCTGATTTTTTCTATTGCTAACAAATAGGATAGTGTCATCTGCATATTGCAGACTAATCACCCCATTAGGGACAAATTGGAGGCAGATGCCTTCAATCAATCCCTGAAGAGATGATTTATGAAGCATCCTAGAGAAAACATCTACCACAAAATCAAAAGGAGTGGGGATAGGGGATCAACCTGCTCGAGGCCTCTCCCTATAATGAAAGAGCCCCTTTTTGCACCATTGATCTTAACAGCAACATACCCTTTCCTGGTGACCTGAGAAATCAGATTCCTAAAAAAGGGTCTAAAACCTCTTCTAAGTAGGAGCTCATCTAAGATATATAAATTAACCATATCAAAAGCTTTTTCATAATCAAGCTTAAGAATTGCACCTTTTCATTTCCCTGATGGACAAAGTGAAGAACCTCATGTGCAGTCACAACACTCTCCAAAATGTACCTCCCTTTTATAAAGGCAGTTTGATTTGGAGAAATTAGGAGATCCATGAGGAAAGCAAGCATATTAGTCAAGACTTCAGTGAAAAGCTAAAAAATGCAGTTAATGAGACTAATTGGTCTAAAAAATCATAGTGGTAGCATCTGGTTCTTTTGGAATAAGGGTAAGCACAACAAAATTAATCATGTATATGTCTAAATCTCCATTGTGGAAATCATGAAACATATCCATTATATCTTTCTTAACCACATTCCAGAAATTTTGATAGAAAATAAAGGAAAGCCCATCAAGGCGGCTCCATCAGATTAAGAATTGAAATTTTGTGGTCTATTTGATATCAATTTTGCTTCGGTGTACCCCCCTCTTCGAACTTTGACAAATAGAAATTAGACACTGATTCGTTTTGAAGATCGTACAAACCCACACAAACCCGTATGGTCTTTTTGGACGTATACTCACCTACATGTATACTTGCATGTCTACGGGAGACGAAAATCAGGAGGTATATAACTACATCAACAAAATTTTAAAACGTGGCATGCAAATTTCACTATGGGCAGTGGCTCTTTCTTGGCCTTATGGCTTGACACTTGGAATGACGACGCCCTGCTCTGTGACCGTTTCCTTGCCCTTTTCTCTCATATGACTAGGCCCAATTCTCAGTTGCCCACATTCTTACGCACGGCCTTTCTGAATGCCTCGCACCTCGTCTCACCACCGCTGTCGTTGCTCAGTTGAGCTCTCTCTCCACTGATATCCTCTCTGTTTCCCTTCGCCCAAATGTCCCTGATCTACGGAATTTCTGACTCACTAACAAGGAATTATGGAACAAAAGTTTCTATGTCAATTCTTTCAGGCATTTGCAAAAAAATGAATAGGTGACGATGATTTGGGGTAGCAATGCTCCCTTGAAGCGCAAGATCTTATGTTGGCTTGCACGCCACCGACAGCTTCCAACCAATGAACGGATATTTCACCACAAGCTCTCCGTGATGGCTGACTGCCCCATATGTCAAGAAGAGGAAACTATTGATCATTTGCTTGCGACTATACCAGGGCTAAGGAGGTTTGGGTTCTCTTCCCCCTACGGATGACAAGCGCTACCAAGACTTCACTGATCTCTGGGTGTCCCGCAGCGTGAGATTTACGGCAGCTACTATCTGCATCGGTGTCCTCTAGAACATCTAGAAACGAAGGAATGCCCTTGTGTTCAACAACATCATCGAACCTCTCCTTATTTATAGCAGGTGCATCGAAGATGTGCGACTCTAGGCGTACCGTTGTACGAACCTGGGCTCCGCATATAGCCTTAAATCCTAGTGTAATAGCTATGATCCGCCAGGACTCCTCATGTCTAACATACCCCCTCCGTCCTCTAAAACTCTGCTATGAACCCTGTAATTCCGATCCTTTGGTTGAATGAAATGTTCAGGCTGGCGTAAGCCCGCCGTAGTACAAATAAAAAAGACGTAGATCTCGATAAGGGGAGGTGAGATCAGCCGGTGGGAACGTGAAGTATACCTAGCTCGACTGAGTACACCTATACGGAGTTATACAAGGCCTTAATATGGGTTCGACGAGTCAAAAGAAAATTGCCTGATGCAAATTTAAGTTTGGGTTGTGGGGATGGAGGCATCGAAGCACACCATATATGCAGATGACACATGTACACTGCTTAACCAAGAAAATAAGGATCAGTTTGGGGACTTATCTTTTCCTCCAGAAAGCCCCTTGAGAGTCCACTATTGGTGCACCTGGGATCCTTCCCGATCCCCGATCTGCTCCGATCGTGCTGCCGCCCAGAGTGGAAGAGGGAGAGGCGCGTGGAGTTCCTATGTATATAGTAGGTCTAAGTTGTGTGCTTGTCTTGCCTTGTGGTTTTATGCCGTTTGGGGTGGTGACCACGCCTGCGCACGATGTTGGTCCATGGAAGATTTTCTCCGTCATCTTGCTCATGTGGCCAACGCAGCGAGTGGAGACCGGATCTTCCGAATCCCTGTCAAATAAGCGTGGTGGTTCTAGGTGATGGGTTGTCTATGCCGCCGCATCCACATCTGACCGTCATGGTAATGGGGGATTTGAGGAGGTCTGGTACTGACCTGGTCTGCTGATGCAAATGCTGGTGCTTCCTCTAGCCGACCATGGTGGCGAGGGTGGGAGGCGCTCCATTGAGTGTTGCGGCATTCTGGTCCTGTTCCTGGCCGGCCGAGGTGGCGAGGGGGAATGGGATTCCGCCACCATGTCCTCTGCATCGAAAATTTCCTCGTCCTGGCCTCCTGTGCATCTCTTGGACGATCTCGGCGGTGAATGGTGAGTGGGAGAGGCGCGAGCGCGCGTGGATGAGGATTCGCACTAGCTATCCTAGCGACGGTGACATGGGTATGCCCTATGGGTGCCCAATATTAGCATATCTGGTCCGGTCCAGCAGAAACCCATGTGATGATCCGCACCTGATGGTGAAGCCCAAGAAGGATTCGGGTGGCCCAGGCCTGTGAAGGAGACGATTCCTTGGAGGATACAGCTAGCTCTAGATAAAAAGTTTAAAGGGTAAAAACCTAATCTATAATCGACTCGATCTATTCCCGAGACCTGGCCTCCCCATATAAACGCCAGGAGGGCGTGGCGAGGAGGATCATGAAACACCATAGCCTACACACCGCCAGATCTCATTCGCGCACTCCTGTAACCTTCGGTTCCGCTATAAAAAAAGAGCAGACAAGCAGGAGTAAGGTATTCCCTCTAGGGGCCTAAATCTGGGTAAATCCTTTGTCTTGTGTTGCTTGTCTGTTAGCCGAACGCGATCTTCAGCGCACCCTGCTTTCTCAAAACCCAAGTCCATAACAATGGGCATTGACGAGTTGAACCCGCGTCAGACGGTGAGTGGTAGAGCTCTTTGTTCTTTGGAGCTATGTGGGGAGTTCCTCAACGACAACCTTTGACTAGTTCACTAAGCCTGCTTGTAGGGTTCTTTCTAGGGCCGCTCTCCTCGACGCCTGCCTCCTCCCACCCATGGCATGAGTTGCGACTCTGATGGCAGGCTGGCTTTCACTTTCGGCGTTGGTAAAAAGCCCTCTACTGCAGGTCCCTTCTGCTCATCATATCTTCTTCTTCCACCAGCCGACGCAGTGGTTGCGAAAATTGGAGGCGTCGATTGGGTGAGCAACAGTGTCAGGCAACAATGGAGTTGGAAAGCGATTTTCTCGAGCACCACCTCGGCGGCGGGTGACAGCCGTCCGACATCCAAGGCCAGAATATGGCCTATCCAGAAGCCAGTGACGAGTCGGCAATTGTTCAACCTCCTCGATGAGGCCCCTTTCAAGGTCAACGGACGCATTCCTCGTCTGCACGGAAGCAAGTGGTTTCGTCTCCGCTTCCGAGCTTAACGACGGCATGTCTGACTTTCGGCTCGGCGGTGGAGAAAGAGAAAGATCAGATTGCTGTTTTCCATCTTTTAATGAGGTCTTTTGTGCAAATATCAGGGACCTATGTATTATTTCTTATTTTATGGAGTCCTTTGTAACATTTTATACGTTCACCTCTTGGAATAAATGTGATGCTTCCGGTTCCTTCAGGGACGCTCTTCGTTCAAGAAAAAAACATGTACACTGCTTTTTCAGTAACCTGGTAGCCCTTTTTTTTAATATGTACTATTAAAGGCGAAAGGCAGAAGTTGTGCTTTCACTACTGATCAAGGACGATTACAGGGCACAGAGGAAAAATATCCACAGACCGAGCTACTACTACTACTGAACTGGTGACATCAGACAATGGAGAGCGACAAGTCCCCGCTCCTCCCTTTCCTCGAGAATCTTATCGCAAACCTTGAAGAAATCATGGTGGGCGATCATCTCCCTTCTGGCATTTCTCACTAGATGGACGGCTCGAGACCGAAGCACCTCTTCCCAATTCCGTTCGAACACACAGCCGCCTCCGAAAGCTTTTGGGCAGAGCGCCATCGATGGAAATGGACAACGACTGCCAACCGCTCTGCCATTTCAGCGTACCACATAGTACAGTTCCAAGGGGCGTGGGCGTCCAACACACATTCTAGCTGGTTTGGGGTGTCAACGTCCGCGGCGGCCAGAATGCAAATTCGTCTCGAATGGTTGACAGTACAAGGCAAAAGCCCAACGGCTCAAATAGATAGCTTTAGGCGAAGCGCAAGATCCAACTTGTCCTCCATGGCCGGAATCTTCAGTCCGCCTCATGGTCATGGCCGACCACCCTTTCGCCGTTGGCGTTTGAGCAAAGGTTCTCTTTAGTTGCCGCGTTTGGGCGAGGTTCTCTCTACTCTTTAGTTGCCGCATAGTACTTACATTGCTGCATGAATGAGCCAGCAACGTGAGCACCCTTCGCTAGGTTGACTGCCCGAAAACCGAAGACCACAAATATGTGTTGATTGATGCATTCGTTGACACTTGACAAGGCTGTGGCTGCATACCATTGCTGCCAGAGCCAGCTGATTACAAGAGCACAGCACAATACTCACTCATATCGTTCAGGTTCACACATTCGTTAAGTGCTACTAGTACTACATAAATAATAACTTGCTACCGGAGCCTGCCTGATAGACTCCGGCCGGATACTACTACTACTAGAGTACTATACATGCTCCTCCACCATCAGGCTTCTATCTATGTATGGTAGGCAGGCAGGCAGGCAGGAGTTGCCTGTTATTCTTCCAGGAGATTCTCCGAAATGATCCGTGGCCAAGGACAAGAATCAAATGTCTAGATATATTAGTACTACTAGGTAGCCAGGTGTGGCGGGAGGTTATCTCTCCACCACCGCCGGCGGCGGGGGCGGCTGCTTCACAAACTGCCCGCGCACCCGTGGGCGCTGCTCCGCCAGCCGCTTCCTGCTCTGGTACCTCACCTGCAATTAAAAACCAAACAGATCAATTAGCACGGTACTAGCTAGTACTTGATGCGACACCGGAGAATAATGGAGTCAGGAGCAGATAAAAGAACTGAGGGCAGCAGCCTACCTTCTTCCCGAAGTTCCGCTCTTTCCTCTTCTCTCTGAACTTGTTCACGGCGGCCACTCGACGCTCCCGTTTCAAATACATGGCGTGTCCACTTCTCTTGTCGATGCCACCGGTCTCCACATTTGCAGCAGCAGCAGTAGCAGCGGTGCTCCCGTTGTTAGTATTGTTGTTACTGCCCGAGTTGCTACCGTAGTTGGCCGCATGACCTTCGACCGGAGCCGAAGGATCACTAACATTGGACTGAGGGACCCCTGCAGATCCACCATTCCCATCATGGACCCCACAGGGACGTTTGCTCTCTGCTTCGCCAGCCTTGTCGTTCCCTCCTGCTGCTGCTGCTGCGGCATTCTTCTTGCCCACTTCATCGGCCTTGTCTTTACCGGCTGCTGCTGCTGGTGTCCACTGCTGCACGCGATGGAACGCCGATGTGTGCGTTCTTCCGTTAATAGGGGAAACCTTGTTGCAAACAGGCTTTGTCGCCATGTTCATCGTAGTAGAACCCATGTCGTTGTTGTTGCTACTGCCGTTTGAGCCTTGCTTCATCAGAGCAGCGTCCGAGCCTGACTTCATGTTGTAGTCCGCTTTCGCGGCCTCGGAGCTGTTACCATCTGGCGAACAGCTCCCCATGAACCCTGCTCCGCCTTGATTGGAAACCATGCACGTATTGTACCTTGCAGAGAATATAACGGTTAGTATGCAACATACCGATGATTTCAGAATTTATCAAAGACACTGATATTATGTTTTGCACCTCGTGAATGCCGACAGGTCCGACCGTCTGAAGACGTTCCTCTGTTCCTCTTGGATTGCATTTTCACCGTCTCCGGTTGACCTTGTCCTCTTCAAGCTCAGCTCAAGCGATGGCATAGTGTCGTCACGGTCCGTTTCTTTCCCTTCCGGCACTTTGGAGGAGCAATTAGGAGCAGCTTTGGCTCTTGCCGCCTGTTGAGCGTCCATGTTTTTCGCCATTGAACCAATGAGGTCAGCAGCTCGAACCATTCGATCCTCCAAATTTTCCACAATTTTACCCTCGGAGTTGTTCTGTGGCGGATACTCACACCGTGTATCTGTTGGTTTGACGGAACTCCCGTTTGGAGAAGATTGGTCTTTTGTATTCAAATTACTAGGGGCGCCTATTTCCAACTGCTTCCCTTTGAATTCGTCTGAAAAAATGTATTGAAATTTTAATTAATACAAAATAGTGTAAGTAGGGTTTTGTTCAGCTACGCGGTAGACTGGTTGAGCAGACCATACCATTAGTTTCTTTGTTCTTGCATTTTTTGTTGTCTGTACCTTGTAACCGCCCATTGCTGCATATGCCTGACTTCGGGTAGATCACATGAGCACAAGTGCTATCAGGGGGGTCATTTGACTGATTTGGAGACATAGCCTGTGGGCTGTCGATTTCCACAGCACGCTTCGTCCAAGAGCTCTGCGCCTTAATAATAAATTGATGAGAAAATAAGTTCAAATGTGGATGCTTTCACTTATGTAAGTATTCTAATTAGAGCAGAACCATTTAAGCAATGAAGGACTATTGCTATATACTCAATTATAATACTATATGTATAATATGCAATTGGCACTGTAGTGATTTTCTTCATATGCTACATGTTACAATCATTTGCCATTTTCTTCATATACTCAAAAATGGACTGGAAGTAGTTGAAATTTTATTGTCCAGCATTTTCTATAATTTAAGAATAAAATAAAATAGGCATGTAGAAAATATACAAATCAGCGAGATATTGTGTTTTTGGTATGCAGTGTGTGCTAGTCATTTGCCATTTTAGCCTGACGAACAATAGAACATTGTAAGGGTGGCACTAGGTTTTGGGCTTCCTAAGTCATGTAGTTATAGTACAGTACTGGTCATATACAGCTAGCCAAGTCCTGTAGTTCCAAAATAATTAATCTGCTATGTAGCCCAATGGTAAGGAGTTTGTGGCATGTCCCTGCGTACCAGGGTTCAGCTCATGTCATGATCAAATTCTATGTGCACTAATTGGCCTCTGATGCTCTAGCAGAAGCTAATGGTTATGGCCTTATGGACAATCCATTCAGTTTTTTTTATCTTGCAGTTGTTTATCCTAACTACTCCTCTGTTTAATCTTGGCTAGAAGTTTTTTTCTAAAGGAACTTTGAAATGTTTTTCAGAAGTTAAAATATTACAGCAAGCCAGTAGTAAGCTTTGAAGAAGTAAAAACATGGAAATGTCATACTTGAGTGCCACTGCCATTATCGCTGCCATCCCTTGCGTTAAGCCCCATGCTCGTATCACCGTTGCGATCATTGCTGCCACTGTTGTTATTGGATTCATCCCCACTCTTTGATTTGGTACACTTCTGCGTCTGGATTTCACTTCCACCTCCACTTCCACTGCCACTGGACTGAGTTCCAAACATAGAGGGTTTAGCATAGAGCAGTGACAGAGATAGATATTGAGGCAGTAAACCAAGCAAACCGGAAGCATATAATAATTCTAGTAACACATAATAGTTATGATTTATGAAGGATAAACGGCCAGTAACTGAACAAGCAGTAACTTACGCTGTGGCACCGTCTCCACACATGCTGCCAAAGGTTCTTGAGCTCGTTCTTACGTATGGGCTTGACTAAGAAGTCGGCGGCACCCTTTGACAGGCATTCGAAGACCGTGCTCATGGAGTCGTTGGAAGACATCACTGCAGGCAAACAATATCAACGACCGGCGCAGCAGCAGCAGCAGCTAAAAACAGAGTATAGCAGAGCAGGCAGTGGTGTGTGTATTGAGGAGGGAGCTAGTAATAAAGCTACTACTTACTGATGACTGGGATGTCCTTGCAGACGCTGTGGGTCATGATCTTGTCGAGCAGAGAATTCCCAGATGCGCAAGGCACGATCTCGGTGAGGACGATGTCGATGTTGCTCTGCGCGCTTTGGAGGCAAGCCCATGCTTGCTGGCCATTCTCGGCAGGGATAACTAGATTGGAACGAAATAATTAAGAAGAAAGTTAGGAACCAGAGGCTACACGTGGTGCGGATGGAAGCAAGCTGAGCAGGGTGTGTAACGAAGTCAGGCAGGACCTTGGTACATGCAGTGTCGAAGCAGGGCGGTGACGATCTGCCTGGTGGAGTCATCGGTCTCCACGAGCAGGACCCTGATGGTCTTCTTGTGCAGGAACTGCTCCCAGCAGAGCGGCTGGGCCTGCGCGGGCGGCGGCGGCTGCGGCTGCTCCATCAGGTGGTGTGGCTGTGCGGGAGGTGGGGGCTGCCGACGAGATTTTCTGGAGGAGAGGAGGGAGGCGCGCACATAGCAGGCCACGAAATCGGCCGAACTCCGCGTCGTGCACAGCAAACCGAACAGATTGGGAACAAAAAGGAGAGCGCTAGTATAGCAGCAGCAGTATCTGTATCGCTGTGAGGGCACAGAACAGAAGAAGTGAATCAGTGAATGAGGCCGTCTCTCTGTCCTTCTCTTGAAGGAATTTTGGCGGCAGCGCGCGGAGGATCAGCTAAAAAAAAAGAGCAGCAGCAGACAAGGGAACGAACTGGTTAAGCCATCATCATCATCATCAATCTGTCGCTCATACAGGCCAGAGATCCGCACGCCGACTGACGATGAACCCATCGATCGATCCGCGCGCAGACTGGTCGATCTGGTGGTGTCCCTCGGAGAAGGAACGAACCCTCCCCCCAAATTACTGAGCAGGAATAAAGAAGCAAGGTAAAGCAGGCAGCAAGGGAGGAGGGAGCACCTTGGTTTCAGCGGGAGGAGGAAGGCGGCGGCATGGCGCGACACCGGACCGGAGGGAGAGGAGGCCGCTGATGTCTGAGGAGGAGGAGTGGTGCGGAGGGAGGCGGGGAGGGGGGGGGGGGGGAGTAGATATTGGGGAAGGAGACGATGACGTGGACGAAATGGAGGTGAGGAGGGGCGGTGGTGGGACCCTCAGGGAGGAGAAAGAGATCCGGCTAAATCAAAAGCCGCGCTCGCGCTCCACAAGGCCTTGCTCCGCTTGCTTTAGATCCGCGTATCTTTTCTGCTCTCGGCGGAGGACGCCGAGGGGATATGTCATAGTATACAATATACATGTGGATTTTGTGGGTCCCGGATGGCGGTGAGGGCTAGTGGAGGACCGATAGCATGTCGACACGTGTGTGATGGATGATGCTCTTCAGCTCTTGCCCTGCCTGCTCGGGTGATTCCAAGGTGCACCCGAAAACCCTAAACCCCCTGTGCTACGCAAAAATAAATGGGTTAATTATTGGTTTGCCACCGGAGACCGTCATATGCTTAGTTTTGCCACTAGCACGAAATGGTTCTTAGTTTTGCCACTACTTCGGACACAGCTGTTATAGCGAGGCCAACCAGTCAGTTTAAATAAGCATAACAAATTAAAAAAATGAAAAACCTACGCATATAGTCTTATTATGTCTTATACTAACGATTCAAGTTGATAAACAATGTATACATGCATTCAAACAAAAAAAAAAATCATATTTTCATGTATGTAGACCTTGTTTATCACGTATTCATTAATTTTTCGTTTGAATGTATATAGACCTTGTTTATCAACTTGAATCGTTAGTATAAGACATAAGAAGACTATGTGTGCGGGTTTTTCTTTTTTTATTATTTTTTTGAATTTGTTATGCTTATTTTAAACTGGAAGGTTGGCCTTGCCATAGAAGCTGCGCCCGAAGTAGTGGCAAAACTGAGCACCGTTTCGCGCTAGTGGCAAAATTGAGCATATCTCTAGTGGCAAACCAATAATTAACCCAAAATAAATAAATACACAATACCCACAGTTCAGAGATATTCAAAAAATAGGGTGGCGTGTATATTTTATCTCCTTTTTTTGTAAGATTTGTGAAAATATAGTACTAATAGATTTTGTACCATGTGCAACATAACATGTTTATTGCGTAGCAGATTTGATTAAGTCATCGATTTTCTCACTAAGGTGCACAATCATTCTACTATATTTCAAGATAACAGGTTTAGCGCTTAATCTCAATTGAATCGCATGGGCTAGACACCGCATTGGTAAGAGCAACTTTTCCTCAACAACCCAAAAAATGCTCAAGCTATCAAGTCTTTCTCCAATTGCTTTGCCTCTTGATGTCGATAGTTTTTTGAGTACCTGGTCGTATTTTTCCTGTGTTGTGTATACTTGAAAGAGTGCCAACAAAGTAATAGTGTGTTAGATTGTAAGAATAGTAAGCGGTTCGTTATAGGCGATAGGTTTAGCCACCAGCTCATATATTTTTGAAAATTTGTATGTGTTTTTTTGTCCTCGGCAGGGAAGAGCTAGGGCCATGCCCCCCATGCTGAAACTAATACTAAGACCCCCCTCCCTCCTCCCCCGCCCCCCACCCCCTGCCCCCGTAAGTATTGTGCGGAGTTGATCTCCAAATTTATCTACATGGTCCTCTAAAGTTGCATAATGTTCAATTGGGCCCTTGTGTAATATTCATGGCACTATCGTCTAGTCCCTGTGTATACCTAAAAGAGTGCCATCTGTTGCATTGACATGTGCAGGGTTTTGGTCTCGTGCAATTTTCACGAGGATAACTTCTCAGAAGACTGATCAGACGTTTCGCCTCAGCATAAAGATGGTCATACACATATCTATTGCATGTATTCTCTCTCAGCACCGAAAGGATAGAGGCACGATCCGGTTGGATGACAATTGGGTCCTCCGACCAGTCATGAGCAAGCGCCAGTCCCTCCATCACCACACTGATCTCTGCCTCCAAAGCATCATCGCAATTGAAAAGGTATATTCGGTCATATTTCCATGTGTGTATACCTCATGGGCGGAGTTAGTAGGGGCGAACAACGGCCATGGCTTCCCCCATGCTGAAACTATTCTAAGACACCCCCCCTAAGTCGTGGAATTGGTCTCCAGATTTATCAATATGCCCCTCGAAGTTGCATAATGTTCAATTGGCCCCTTGTGTAATATTCGTGGCACTGTCGTCTAGTCCCTGCGTATACCTAAAAGAGGGTCATCTGTTGCATTGACATGTGCGGGGTTTTGGCCCTGGACACTTAGGGCGTCCACACGCGAGATGATATAGACACCGGAGGAGGACGATGCTCCTTCCACTGTTAAGAAAGAAAGAAACAAAGTTGACCTGTTGATTCGCGGCCATTAGATCATGAGATAGAATCCGAAGCGGCCCGATGCACGTGGCCGGGAAGAATCAGCTGAGAATGACTCAAAAGAGCTCGGTACTAACCAGCCTGAGCCACTAGATCGTCCATGGCCGTGTATCACAGGCCTGCCGCTGGCTAAGGCCGACACATCATCACCTCCCGAATCTGTTCCTCAATCCTCCTTTACCAGCTGCGCCAACCGCATATGTGTTAGAAATAATGGGGCTAATCCATTTAGGCCCATGAGTATTTTAGATTTTCCCTAAATCTCAAAGCCCAAATTTGTGGCAGCCCATATGTGTTTGGGCCCATGTTTGTGGCAGCTCATATGGGAGTGTAGTGGGAGCTAAAATTTAGTCCCACATGGAAAGTTGGAGGAGAGTTGCACCACCTTATAAGGAGGAGTGTTGCACCACTTTGTAAGTAAGTGGGAATAAGAGAGATACACACGCACGCTCGCCTCGCCTCGCCTCGCCTCGTCATGACGCGCGCGCGCGCCGCGGGTTGCGGGTTGCGGGTTGCGGGTTGCGGGTTGCGGGAATCTCGCCGAGCCGAGCTTTATTTTGCTGCTCAGGAAAATTGACAGACGTGTCAAACGGTTAGCTTATTCGGGTCGCTCCCGGATCGTGGGCTACTGTAACCGACCCGAACATGCGTAGCGTGGACTCGGCCCACGTTCGCCTCCGTTAGGGTTTCCTGAGCCGCTCTATATAAAGTCTTGCACGGCTACCGCCACAACAACCACCTAAAAACCAATCTAGGGTTTTGCCATCCTCTCTACTTGTGCCGTCACCGTAGTCTACTCCATCCCGCTTGCCGGCGTGCACCGGCGGACGGGAGAGCAGGTCTCCAGAACCACTCGCCCTTGTGATCCTGTACGGGAGAGGGCGAATAAGGTTTTTGGGAAGCGCTCTGCGCGACTGCTCGAGTTCTCCATCACGGGTCGTCTTCCATCCAAGTCAGGCGGTGCTGCATACCGCCGTCTTCGTCGCCATCTGCTGCGATCACTCTTCCCCAAAGTTTCTACTACGACAACCGAACGGTACGTGCTACGTGATCCTGTTTGGTTATTCATCATGTTCTGCGAGTACATGTTAGGCTGCTGTTTGTTTCCAATCATCCTGTTGTTTAGTACATCTAGTATGTTCAAGTTACATGAGCTAGTAGCTGGTTTTGTCATGATTTATATTCTGGAATTAATCGTGGAAATTATGCCTAATAATCCAACAATCCAAAAACCTTATTGTAAGCAATTTCCTGAATTAACAATGGCTGGTTTTACCGATGCACTGAGGCCGGATAAGTTTACCGGTGTGCACTTTAAGAGGTGGCAGTACAAGGCTGAGCTTTGGCTGACCACGATGAAAGTGTTCCACATCAGTAAAGGCAAACCTGAGGGAACTATATCTGACGAGGATCAGAAGAAGTTCGAGGATGCTAATACTGTCTTTGTGGGATGTATTCTGAGCATTCTTGCTGACTGTCTGTGTGATGTGTTTATGCACATAAAAGACGGAAAGGAGCTCTGGGATGCACTGGATGCCAAGTTTGGTGCTGCAGATGCTGGTAGTGAATTGTATATCATGGAGAGCTTTCATGATTTTAAGATGACTAAGGACCTTCCTGTGGTTCAACAAGCTCATGATATACAGTGCATTGCCAAGGAGCTCGAACTCCTTAAGTGTACCTTACCCGACAAGTTTGTGGCGGGATGCATTATTGCTAAGTTGCCCCCTTCATGGAGGAACTTTGCCACAACTCTCAAACACAAGAGACAGGAGATATCAGTTGAAAATCTGATAGCGTCCCTTGATGTTGAGGAGAAGGCTCGGGCTAAGGACACTACTGAGAAAGGAGAGGGTCTTGCTACTGCTAACTTTGTGCAGAAAGGCAAATCCGTAGGCAAGAACAAAGGGAACTTCAAACCCTCCTTTAACAAGCCTGTAAAGACTACAACCTTCAAGAAGAAGAGACGAACAGGGACAAGAGTGAACTGTCTTGTTACACTTGTGGAGAGCCCGGCCATTTTTCCAAGGACTGTCCAGAACGCGCAGACCGCAGAGGGAAAAAGGCCAAGACTGTCAACGTCGTGACCGCTAGCAATACTGATGGGTATGGTAATTTATTTACTGTTCTTTCAGTATTTCAATCACCGTGTTGGTGGCTTGATACGGGTGCTAATGTTCATGTGTGTGCTGACATCTCTATGTTCACTTCTTATCAGGTCGCTCGGGATTCATCCGTCCTAATGGGGAATGGATCACATGCTTCTGTTTGTGGTGTTGGCACGGTGGATCTGAAGTTTACTTCCGGAAAGATCGTGCAGCTGAGGAACGTGCAGCATGTCCCTACTATGAACAAGAATCTCGTTAGTGGCTCCCTTCTTTGCAGAGATGGGTTTAAGGTTGTCTTAGAGTCTAATAAAGTCGTTGTTTCGAAACATGGACAATTTATTGGTAAAGGTTATGAGTTCGGAGGCTTGTTCCGATTTTCACTTTCAGAGTTTTGTAATAAATCCGTGAATCATATTTGTGGTGGTGTTAATGATGATACCAGTATTTGGCATTCTCGTTTATGTCACATTAATTTTGGTTTGATATCTCGGATGTCCAGCATGAGTTTAATTCCGAATTTCACTATTGCCAAAGGTTCTAAGTGCCATAGTTGTGTGCAATCAAAGCAACCTCGAAAGCCTCACAAGGCTGCCGAAGAGAGAAACTTGGCACCTCTAGAACTCATACATTCTGATCTATGCGAGATGAATGGTGTGTTGACAAAAGGTGAAAAGAGATATTTCATGACGTTAATAGATGATGCTACTAAATTTTGCTATGTTTACTTGTTGCAAACTAAAGATGAGGCTTTAGACTACTTTAAAATCTATAAGGCCGAAGTTGAAAATCAACTAGAGAGAAAGATCAAGCGTCTTAGGTCGGATCGTGGTGGTGAGTATTTTCCCAAAATATTTGATGAATTCTGTCAGGAACACGAAATTATTCATGAGAGGACGCCTCCCTACTCGCCCCAATCAAACGGGGTTGCCGAGAGGAAAAATCGCACGCTGACTGACTTGGTGAATTCCATGTTAGCCACTGCTGGTTTATCAAAGGCATGGTGGGGGGAGGCTTTGTTGACTTCATGTCATGTCCTGAATAGAGTTCCTAACAAGAATAAAGAAAAGACCCCTTATGAGGAGTGGGTTGGGAGAAAACCATCACTTTCGTATTTGCGCACTTGGGGGTGTTTGGCGAAGGTCAACATACCGATTCCCAAGAAACGCAAGCTCGGACCCAAGACAGTGGATTGTATCTTTCTAGGATATGCTCCACGGAGTGTAGGCTATAGATTTCTAGTGGTTAAATCTGAGGTACCTGATATGCATGTTGATACTATAATGGAATCTCGTGATGCAACATTCTTTGAGAATATTTTTCCTATGAAAGATATGCATAGCATTGGTAGGATTTCTTCTGAAATACTTCCTGAATCTAGTGCATCTATTGAGAATTCTGAACAACCACATGAGGAATTTCTTGAGAAGGATGACGATGAACCTCTCACGAGGAGTAAGAGACAGAGGGTTGCAAAATCCTTTGGTAATGACTTCATCGTGTACCTTGTGGATGATACTCCCAGATCCATTACTGAGGCATATGCATCTCTAGATGTAGATGATTGGAAAGGAGCTGTCCAAAATGAGATGGACTCGATTCTTTCTAATGGAACTTGGGAATTATCAGAACGACCCTATGGTTGTAAACCTGTGGGATGTAAGTGGGTGTTCAAGAAGAAACTAAGGCCTGATGGTACTATTGAGAAGTACAAGGCGCGTCTTGTAGCTAAGGGCTACACACAGAAAGAAGGCGAAGATTACTTCGACACCTATTCACCTGTCGCTAGACTGACCACCATTCGAGTACTACTATCCCTGGCTGCCTCTTATGGTCTTCTCGTTCATCAAATGGACGTGAAGACAGCTTTCCTTAATGGAGAGTTGGAAGAGGAGATCTATATGGATCAGCCGGATGGGTTTGTGGTAAAAGGTGAAGAGACAAAGGTGTGTAAGTTATTAAAATCTTTATATGGCCTGAAACAAGCACCTAAGCAATGGCATGAGAAGTTTGACAGAACTCTACTTTCTGCTGGCTTTGTCATTAATGAGGCTGATAGGTGTGTTTACTATCGTCATGGTGGGGGCGATAGCGTTATATTATGTTTGTATGTGGATGACATTCTGATCTTTGGTACAAACATAAAAGTGATAAATGAGGTCAAGTCTTTCCTGTCAAAGAGTTTTGATATGAAAGATCTGGGAGAGGCTGATGTCATTCTGAACATCAAGCTTATTAAGAACGAGAATGGGATTACTTTAATACAATCTCATTATGTTGAGAAGGTCTTGAGCCGATTTGGCTTTAATGATGGCAAGACTTCTCCAACACCTTATGATCCCAGTTTGACATTACGAAAGAATAAGAAGGAACCAACAGATCAGCTGAAATATTCACAAGTTGTTGGTTCTCTCATGTACTTAGCGAGCGCTACAAGACCCGATATCTCTTTTGCTGTGAGCAAGTTGAGTAGGTTCATGTCTAACCCGGGTATTGATCATTGGCATGCACTTGAAAGGGTCATGCGCTATCTATGTGGTACAATGAGCTATGGGATTCACTATTCAGGGAATCCTGTTGTGCTTGAAGGATATAGTGATTCAAATTGGATCTCTGACGTTGATGAACTCTACGCCACGAGCGGGTATGTGTTTACCCTTGGAGGTGGCGCAGTGTCATGGAGGTCTCGTAGACAAACCATATTGACGAGGTCAACTATGGAAGCAGAACTTACTGCTTTAGACACAGCCACTGTTGAGTCAGAATGGCTGCGTGAGCTCTTGATGGACTTGCCTGTGGTTGAGAAACCTGTGCCGGCAATCCTTTTGAATTGTGACAACCAAACTGTTATTGTCAAAGTGAACAATTCTAAGGATAACGCGAAGTCATCAAGACACGTGAAGAGACGTTTGAAATCTGTCAGGAAATTGAGAAACTCCGGAGTAATAACTGTTACGTATATTCAAACAGACAAAAACCTGGCAGATCCCTTTACAAAGGGACTATCACGAAATGTGATAGAAAGTGCATCGAGGGAGATGGGGTTGAGACCCATGGATGTCACACCTTAGTGGTAACCCAACCTATGTGATCGGAGATCCCGTGAATTAGGACCTGGGAAGAACAAGCTAGTGGTTTGACTGAGGAGAGTATTTTGTAACCCTCTCTATGTGAAGATGCATGACTCTCATAATCTGTAAGGCAGGTTGGCAACATGCCTTAATGTGTTTCTGTTGGCTTTAATTAGCAAAGATGCCGTCCTACAGGGCATTCTGAAAAGAACACACCTATATGAGCTCGACTGTAAACGTCGCGGTCTATGAGATCTGGGTGATCTCTAGTAAACTCATGAAGAGACCAGGGAGTATGACGCATATGCTCCAACCCGCGGGGTAGGCTACTGACAGCCAAGTACTAGTTATGATTCTGAGCGAAATCTATTGGCACCAAACTTGCAATTCAAGGTTCGTCCATTGTTCAAGTTGTTGATAGACGTAGTTCAAGTTTCTAGGCGGAAGTTCAACTTAACAGTCTCTGCTGAAACACTGGTATATAAACAAGTAGCAAGGATTGGCAAATCTTCAAATGGGCATTTGAGATCTGGTGGGGGATTGTTAGAAATAATGGGGCTAATCCATTTAGGCCCATGAGTATTTCAGATTTTCCCTAAATCTCAAAGCCCAAATTTGTGGCAGCTCACATGGGAGTGTAGTGGGAGCTAAAGTTTAGTCCCACATGGAAAGTTGGAGGAGAGTTGCACCACCTTATAAGGAGGAGTGTTGCACCACTTTGTAAGTAAGTGGGAATAAGAGATATACACACGCGCGCTCCTCCTCCGACGACGCCGTCGCTCGCACGCTCGCCTCGCCTCGCCTCGCCTCGCCACGACGCGCGCGCGCGCCGCGGGTTGCGGGTTGCGGGTTGCGGGTTGCGGGAATCTCGCCGAGCCGAGCTTTATTTTGCTGCTCACCGACCCGAACATGCGTAGCGTGGACTCGGCCCACGTTCGCCTCCGTTAGGGTTTCCTGAGCCGCTCTATATAAAGTCTTGCGCGGCTACCGCCACAACAACCACCTAAAAACCAATCTAGGGTTTTGCCATCCTCTCTACTTGTGCCGTCACCGTAGTCTACTCCATCCCGCTTGCCGGCGTGCACCGGCGGACGGGAGAGCAGGTCTCCGGAACCACTCGCCCTTGTGATCCTGTACGGGAGAGGGCGAATAAGGTTTTTGGGAAGCGCTCTGCGCGACTGCTCGAGTTCTCCATCACGGGTCGTCTTCCATCCAAGTCAGGCGGTGCTGCATACCGCCGTCTTCGTCGCCATCTGCTGCGATCACTCTTCCCCAAAGTTTCTACTACGACAACCGAACGGTACGTGCTACGTGATCCTGTTTGGTTATTCATCATGTTCTGCGAGTACATGTTAGGCTGCTGTTTGTTTCCAATCATCCTGTTGTTTAGTACATCTAGTATGTTCGAGTTACATGAGCTAGTAGCTGGTTTTGTCATGATTTATATTCTGGAATTAATCGTGGAAATTATGCCTAATAATCCAACAATATGCATGTACCGATAAAGGTAGAGCTGATCTTGGAGAGAAGTAATCTACTGCTGTTAAGTATAGTAGCTTTTTTATAGCACACTTAAATTTAATTATGTTTTTTTTCTTGAGAGTGAGCTAGGTACAAAATAAGCATGATACCTTCTCGATGGTCAGAAACAGGGCTACGTCTGCCAAAAAAACACATACACACACACCTTTGCATGCTAGACTAACAACGCACAAATTGCCACACCACAACTACAGCCAGTAGAAATGGCGGGAACTGGAAACAGTATGATTATACATTAAAAAAAATCGTAATCAGGCAAGGCTTCACACTTAACAAATATACTCAGTTTTTAGTATTTGCGAAAATACAGCATGCAGTGAAAATTATTGAGCAAGGTCAATTGGGGTGGTGTGAGTGTGTGTATCTACGTTGCACGTTTTTTTAATAAAGAAACAGAAAGAACATGCAAGGAAGATTGTTTTAAGACGAGTCCTATTTTTCTTTTATCTCTACAAAAGTATCCCAGTTTAACTCCTAATTAAAGAACCGTCTTCTTTTTTCTTTTTGTTCAGACTCATCTTGCATGGAAGTAAATTTAGAGAAAAATGCATGTTGTATTTACTCGCTACATTCTTCTAAAACATTACCACAAATATTAAAAGAGTAGTTTGATTGGGTGTGTGAAGATCACATGTATAGTTATTTTCCATAAATGGCGCATTTCTTAAACTCAAACATCCGCAGCAAGGTGATACAAGCAAAATGAGAGTAGACCTTGATCGGAGCTAGTGCGTACATTGATAAATAACCAGCAAAGGGGACGGATTCTTATAGTAAAATATTTTGATTGGATGTGTGAAATGATATATATAGTTTTGTTTCATATATACATGTATATCTTGTGATGTAAATACATTTTTTAGGTTTGACTCGGCATTGTAGTATGAGTTGATGATCAAAACTAAAATCCGACTTTCTGCAAGAATGAAAGGAGTAATTTGTAGAAGAACTGTCAAATAAGATTTTATATTCTCTCTATTATTTGTGCTCACAGATACATAGTATATGCTTTTGTGATCGGAAAGACTTTCGTGGCTGGAAAGAAAGCTATGCATGTCTAAAGAACCAACCACAATTGAGGTATATATATTCCAAGATGTCTATCACAGTCCCACCTCCTCTTCTCAAAGTGCACCTCTGAGTCTAGTTAATGAAAAACATAAACACTTTCTGCATGCCAGAGTAACAGGGCACAAATTGCCATCACAAACATAGCTTTAGCACGCACCTAGGTTGAGATAAAGCCAAAGCACCCACACCAAAATCAGCTTTGGTCTACTGCTTGCATCACTAACTATGGCCATTAATTAATTACTCGTGGGGAAAATAAGTAAGATATTCTAGCTAAAAAATGCAGCGAACTCCAAATTACTTTGACCAGCTGAATCAAACAAGGGTCCCATACTTCACAAGTAATTAACACTCTAACAGAAACTGGGAACTGCTTAGTAGTGTCGGTAACAGAGAAGGAAGAGAAGACTCTTGGGCTCTTGGCTAGTTGAATCCCACTTGGTTCATGAGATTCTGCGGGCATCATCTAGTCTAGCTTTCACTTATCCTTTGCTTGTTGTGGCTGGGAGAGGAGCTGCAGTGCCTTTTAACTTTGCATCTTTCTTTTGCTTTACTCTTGTGTGGCTTCCGCTGAATCCTTTCCCTCCTCTTCTGATTCTTCTTGCCTTTTGGACATCTTGGTTCACATGGCACCAGAAATCCCGAGGATCACAGTGTTTTTTCATTTGGTTTCAGGAATATTTTATTTTATGTTTTTTCAATTATATTGCAGCCACGACATTATACGGTCATGATTCATCATCTTGTTTAAAATACTTGGTCTTACTCTCTCCGACTCATATTAGTTGACTCAAATTTGTCTAGATACGGATATATCTAGCACTAAAACTTGACTAAATATATTCATATCTGGATGAATCTAAGTCAACTAATGTGGGTCAGAGGAAGTAATATATTTTTCTATTTTTATTTGATGATTAAAGTGCTTTGACGAAATGGCGAAGGGCAATGCAAGTGCGCAAAAGGGAGAATATTGTGAGGGTGATGGTGATCTAAACATGTCTTAATTATACTTATTGCATGTGTGTATTAATTAAATAACTGATATAGAAAAGTAATTACTATTCTATTTGTACGGTGATCCAAAAATTGTGTTCTTTTTGTTATATAAGAACATACAAGCATAATAATAACATAAAAGTAATTAGTTTTCTATTTGTTATATATAACTCAACTTATGCTAATATTGTTAGTGTAAGTTAACCATTTTGAAGCTTGGAACGCAAAATGATGTTAGGATATCAACACAGCATAAAGAAAATAGTGAAAAAAGAGGGAATATTTAATGTGCCAAGGAAGTGATTTGGGTAGGAATTGTCGACAAAGAAACTTACTTAGGCTTGGTTTGAGGCCACAAAATGAATAATAAATTTGTTAGCCTAAAGTTAAAATCATCATAAACTACATGGAAAAATGGAAATATTGTAATCTATTGAAAAAACATGATCTTATTTTGTGCATTTGGCGATTGTTAAGTCGTGTTGAACCTAATTTGTAAGTTGATGTAGAAAGGAAATTATTATCTTGTTTGGTAGAAACAATTAAAATTTTAAATAACATAAAGCACAAAAAAAACTTTATGCCTACTAATGTTTGCCACTACTACTAACATCGCGGGCGCATAAATCTGCTGAACTGTGTGCAGGCGAGGGTGGGCGATGATGGCTCCGATATTGTTGACGATTTAAATAAGCCAATCTATTTCCGATTGCACAAGATTGAAACAACGTAATTGTTTGGGAGTACCATTCTTTTTATATTATCATTTGGATGCTAGATAAATTTAAAATTTTAGGTGAACGGCAAAACTTATTGTCTATCCCGTTTGAATCGAAGTTTACTCTCGGGCTTGGATTCCTGAATAGAGGAAGTATTACTTTTTCTATAGCCAAATTCAAAATTTCAGCTTCGACGGTGGCGGTCGGCGTAGCCAGCCGTGACCATATCGACCTCTTCGCGGTCGTCGTAGACACGCGTTCTTCTTTTTCCTCGACGATCGCGTCTTCGGCTGAAGTCTTCCTCGTCATCCAAACGTGTTCGGTTGACGGTATCTTCGCCATCGGCCCAGCGATTGACGATGTCCATCAAGTGATCGATGGTTTTGGACTTGACATGCCCGAGCTCTTCTTTGAATTCGTGGCGCCCCACGCCATCATTGAAGGCGTTGATTGCCCTTTTCTCCGAGATGTTCGCGGAAGAGTTTTTTATGATGGACCAGCGCAATATGTACGAGCGGATAGACTCGTTGTACCTCTGGCAATATGTGCATAGCTCCTCGATTGAAGTCGGTCTCTTGCTGGTACCTTTGAAGTTGCAGATGAAGCAGTATGCCAACTCTTTCCAGCCGCGGATGGATCCGGAAGGGATGTTGTTGAGCCAGGCTCTGGCTGCGCCCGTCAGCTGGACCTGAAAGTATTGCATGGTTGTGTTTTTACTCCCACCATGGAGCTTGACTGATGGCAGATGGTCATCGAGCCAGATCTTCGACTCCTGGGCACCATCGAATTTTGGGTTGTCCGAAGGGAGTTTGAAGCCCTTAGGCATCCACGATTGTCGTACGGCTCTGCTGGATCACCTGGCACCGCACAACTCCGTGTCCTCATCCTTGGACTCCGTGGAGCACGCGCGTTTTGCACGTGACTTGTCAATCTTGCGTTGCGCGAGCTCGCTACGAGCGTCGTAGTTATGGCTCCTGCGCTATTGGCTGCGGCGGCGTCGCAGCAGGTCATGCTCTTCCTCTTCGGATGAGGGCGTGCGGCTTCAGATGAATTTTACCATAGCATTTTTCTTTGGCTCCACGGCTGCTTCGTCGTGGAGCACAGCTCCAACAAGTTCGAGACATGCAACCGCAGATTTGTGTATTGCGTACCGTCGGTCTCCCGCCGGTGGCGGGCTTGATGCCAAGTAGGTGATGGCCGCCATGACTGTGGCCTGTGGTGTTTTGAGCATGATATTTCCCTACGAGTCCATCGTCATGAAGGACATGTTGAGTGCCTTGGTGGCCTCGCGCCTTGCGGAGGGATTGATGATGCTCAAATCACTATAGAGTTTCGTTGGGTAACCCCAAGAGGAAGGTATGATGAGTACAACAACAAGTTTTTCCCTCAATAAGAAACCAAGGTTATCGAACCAGTAGGAGGAAGGAAACGACTCAAAGGTGTTGCTAGCAACTGGAAACCTGCACAACACAAACTCAAGACTTTGCCCCAACAAACAGTGAGGTTGTCAATCTCACCGGTTTGCTGAAAACAAAGGATTAACTGTATGGTGTGGAAGGTAATGGTGGTTTGCAGAAAGTAAACAATAATAGTGGAAGATGTCTCAATGGTAAAGATTGGACTAGGGTCCATAGTTCACTAGAGATGTTCTCCTTAAGATAAACAACATAACATGCTGGGTAAACAAATTACAGCGGGATAATTGACAGGACAAAGCAAGGCATAACAATGCAATACTAGACATTCGTGATCCTATGAGATTTGATTGGGCATTACAACAAGATACATAGACCGCCATCTAACTACATCTATGACTAGTAATCCACCTTCAGGTTATCATCCGAACCCCCTCTAGTATTAAGTTGCAAGCAACGGATAACTACTTTAAGCAAGGTGTGTAAAGTAAACAATACACTTGTTCCATGAACAAGAGATCGTTGTTTTCTCCCTAGTAGCAACAACACATCTACGGTCTTAGAGATTTCTGTCACTTCCCCAGATTAAATAGAGGCATGAACCCACTATCGAGCATAAATACTCCCTCTTGGAGTCACTAGCATCTACTTGGCCAAGATAGCTACTAGAAACGGAGAGCATGCAAGATCACAAACAACACAGACATGATAGAATCAATAAGATAGAATCATTAACCAATCTGACATAGTAATCTCAATATCCATAGGATCCCCGTAAACACAACATGCATGATTACAAATAGATGATCTTGATCATGAAAGGAGCACACAAGATCTAAACATGGTAGCACAAAGGAGGAGAAAAAAACATCTAGCTACTACATGGACCCATAGTCCAAGGTGGAACTACTCACGCTTCATACCGGAGGCTGGTATGGTGATGAAGAAGGCCTCTGGGATGATCTCTCCCCTCCGGCAGGGTGCCGGGAAGAGCTTTAGATCCCTCGATTTAGGGACGATGTTGGCGGCGGCTATGGACTGTTTCGTGGAAGATTGATCAGGTACTTAGGGTTTAGGTATAGGGGGCTTCTTATAGGCAAAGAGGGAGGCCGAGGGGGTGCCCGAGGCGGCTGCACCCCCCAGGCACAGGCCAGGCCAAGTCGCGCGGCCAGTGGGTGTGGCCCCCTCGAGGTCCTCCTCCGTATCGTCTTCTGGCTCCGTGTTCCCCACGGTAAAATATTGACTTTGGCTTTTGCCCCGTCCAATTCCGAGAATATTCATTTTCTGACTTTTCTGGAACCAAAAACAACAGAAAACAGGCAACTGGCATTGTGGCATCTCGTTAATAGGTTATTCCCAGAAAACATATAAAAATACCTCAAAGAGAAAACAAAGCAAAGTAGATACTAAACAATCATGGAACATAAAAAATTATCTATACGTTTACGACGTATCAAGCATACCCAAGCTTAACTCCTGCTCGTCCTCGAGTAGGTAAGTGATAAAAAAATAATTTTTGAGGTGACATGCACCATCAAAATCAAGATCAAACCATTTGCAAGCATTAAAAGCTGGGATCAAAGACTCTAAACATGAGCATGAAAGAAGAAGTTCTAATAGTAAGACAAAGTAACTATGCATGCAACATGAAAGGTTACAAACAAAGATCATGAATAACAATGCATTGAAATACGTTTGTTTGTTTCACATATAGAAAAACATAGCATAGTGGCATTCAGCTTGTCCCTCATGGAGTAGCAAATAAATGCAAAGGACACCTTCAAAGTTCATAAGAGTGACTAGATACAAATAGTTCAAGAACAAGTAATATCAACAATATGAATCAATCAATAAGTTTTGGGACAATGCACATAGAACTAAGAATGGCAACTATGCTTTCTTAATTGGTGTCTAAGGATAGAAGGTGGAGATTCAATATAATAGAGGAAGAAAGGCCCTTCATAAAAGGGAAGCAGGGATTTCAAGTCTCATAAAGAGCTTCCAAAAATTATGGTACTTATTAGCTTTCAGCTCTCATTGCCCCTATCATAAGCATCTTGAAGTGATTAAGGTTAAATTGAACAAACTATGGAGTATATGCTTGACAAAGTATAATTTGGCAATCTCATGTCCCTTGGGTACGAGGGCCGCTCCTCATGCTACTCAACTTTAGTCACCGGTAACGGGGTACCCCTTGCCCAATGATACAAGAGCTATCCCATAACAAAATGACAAGGAAAGCAGACAATGAGCATCTCAGCAATCTTCTTATTTACCATGGGAAAATGGTGCTTTTTTCTCTCTTTCCTCTTTTCTCATCTCTTTTTTTTCTTTTTCTCAATCTCTATCTCTATTTTTTTATAAGAACAATGCTTCATAGATTACTCACTATGGTGATGCTGCAAGTTTCCACTATGATTAGGCATGGCTTAGGCTAGCGGCCTAGGCGTTTCTCTAACACACATACATAACTACATGGACTTACAAGATCCCCTTTCATTTCACACCGATGACATCCATAAACAAAAGAGCATGATATCAACTGGGTAGATTTTTACAAGTGTTGAAAGTGTTCCCCGTTGAAAGGATACGGATGTCACCTAGAGGGGGGGGGGGTGAATAGGCGATTAAAACTTTTCCTAGAGTGGCTCAACAAAGGCGGAATAAAACTCGTGTTTACTTTGTTAAGCACAACCTAGAACAACTAAGGTTCACCTATGTGCACCTACAACTTATGCTAAGCAATACAAGCAACAAAGAGATAGCAAGATATATATATATTACTTCAAGCACGGAGGCTATCACAATGTAAAGTGCATAAGTAAAGAGCTTGGGTATAGAGATAACCGAGGCACGCGGGGACAACGATATTTTACCGAGTTCCTCCCAACATGGAGTACGTCTCGTTTGGAGAGGGGGTGGTATCAAACCACCAACTCCACAAAAGGACTCCCTTATTCTCCGGTGAATCTCACCCCAATGGGATCGATCCACACTACCACTATCGATGCACTTGTCGGTGGCAAACCGGAACCTCTCACAAGGTTGGGGCACTTCTCCACAACTTAATTGGAGGATCCCAACAAACGCCACCAAGGCCACAACCTGCAACACCAACAAACCGTCTAGGGTTCCAAGAACCCAAGAGTAAAAATCTTCTCAACTTTCACTCACCAAATCCTCCGGGGAGAACTCAAACTGATGCACCAAATGCAAATGGCAAGAACACAAGTAGTGCTCAAATCCTTCTCTCCAAAATTCCACCAAAGCTACAAAAGCTTGTGGGGGGATAAGAGAGTAAGAACAATGAAGGAAATCCACAAAAGACGCCAAGATCTAGATCCCAAGATGTTCCCCTCACTTAGAGGAGAGATGGATTGGTGGGATTGTAGATCTAGATCTCCTCTTTCAAATCCCTAAAGTATATGCAAGAATCAAGGGAGGGATTGAAGGGGGAGCAAGCTCAAGAGGGTCAAGAATGGAGGAGAAAGCCTATAAAACTCGAGCAGTTACATTGGGGAAGAAGGGCCCCTTTTTAAGGCCCACAGATTTCTGACCGTTTTGTGCCCGTTGGGGAAAAGTCAGACCGGAGACTCCGGTCTACACCGGAGATTCCGGCCCAACCACCGGACCAGCCTCCGGACCGACCATCTGAATTACCTGGGCCGTCCAAGACCCAACAAGACCGGAGACTCCGGTCATCCAACACCGGAGACTCTGGACTGAGGAAACACCGGAGACTCCGGGGTAGCCTCCGGACCTGGCTCCGGACCCCCATACAGTATGTCCTAGCCCTAATTCTAAAGTCACCACTGGAGACACATTTGGAAACTCCGGACTATACCGGAGACTCCGGTCCACACAAACTGGAGACTCCGGTCAGGACCAAATAAGAGCCAAACTACAAATGGCGATATCTAGAGTTTGGAAACTCCGATTGACCCGAAACCAATTTTGTTGGAAAGAGGACAACAAGGGCTATCCAACTGTAAGATCCCTCCTTTGTAAAGGAAAAGGATCCCTGTGATTGCAATGCTAGTCCCTGGATCATTGCTAGCATCCACAGTTTAAGATGAAGTACACAGATACAAAGGTCATTTATTACATCCATTCCAGAGATAAAACATAGTCTTTTACAACTCAAGGCCACAGGCCTATTACAAGAGTTTGGAATAAGTAAATAAACATAAGTCTTCATCTTCATGTGCCACAGGCAAGCATGTTGAGTGTAGACTCATGACACCTAATCATCATCAGAATAACCTGCAACATCACAAGTTACAGCCACAGTGGGTTAATACTTTGGAATAGTATTGGCAAGTGATACCTTAGTAAATTTTAAGTGGACTATATTACTATATGCAATTTTGGCTAAGTGTAGCTTGGCTTGCTTTGCTCAAAATAGGTTTTTCCTATTAGTTGAAAACACTAAGTTTTTCCTTGTCAAAAACTTTTCCCAAGAAACCATCAATAGACATTGAGGTCCTTTACCCTTGTTCACCCACAAGTTTTACTTAGAAGTTGGAGTGATGAGATTCTTGATAGCTTCCATGTATTGATGCTCAAATTGTCCATTGCCATGGACTTGGCTAAGTACTTAGATTTTCCATCTGCAGAGGTTGTGCACTTTCCCCACCAGACTTGGTTTCCCAAGACAGGACCTTTCAGAAGCCTTCCCTTAGCCAAATGGACGCGTTCCAACCTATTATTCCCACTACCACCAACTGTCCAAATGACTAAGTTCTAGCAACCTATATGATCAAGGCAGAGCCCATATTGCCAAGTGGCTGCACTATAAGCTTCTCAACACTTGGCCTCCAAATCCCTTTGTGCCTGGGTGGCATACCACAAGTGAGATACACAAGGTAAACCATATCCATGGGCCTTGTGTAACCACTCCACCAAAAACCACCATTCAAGTCCCATTCCACCCAGGAGGTTTATTGACTTAGTTGTTTTATTAAGAAAAACATAAGTCCAAAGACTTAGAAGTATTTTCATCATAGCATGTATATACTTTACCAACCCTTGTTTGCTACTAGCTAGGCTAAGCATGGCATAGTAACTTAACTTAGGAAAATTTCCTAGCAATTCTATAACTACTTAGGATTTCCCAACATAGCATTTGGCAAAAAGTAACATGCAAGACTTAGCAAAATATTTCTAATGCTTGTACAAAATATAGGGATGGAAATAATCATGAAGTACCAGTTGCCTTGGTAATGGGGAGAGTAGCACTCTTCACAATCACAGTCACTAGCACCAAAATCTACACAAAAAATGGTAACACTCAATTTACACACAATTCATATACAATCATAAAATATATGCATGCATGCAAAAGAAAATGCTAAGTGATGATTTTTAAAATCTAACCAAACAAGTGCAAGGTACTGATCTATAAACAAGTCAAAAACTTACTAAACCAAGTTTATTCTACACTTAAACAATTTTCCAAACAATTTCTATACTCAAAATAGCCTTAAACAAGTTACTGCAAATAAAGTCATTTTAACAGAAACTTTTTACTAAACACATTGCAGATTCAGAAAGAGCTTGTCTCCCTGATTCCAACGATATAAAGTTTGCAAAAATCTAACGTGGGAATCAAAAGTTATAGCTATTTCAATTTTGGATCAAAATCTGATTTCAAAACTGTTTTTGAATCTATCCCTAGCCACGCGTCTTAATCCTATTGGCTGATACCGATTCGTTCAGGATCACCCTCCCGCGCCGTTGGATCTATATAAAACTTCACGGCTCAGATCTACCCATAACGCTTCGCTAAAAGATCTAATCCTATACGTTGGATCCAGATCTGGCGGCTCTGGATCAAGCGACCAAATCGGGGCGGCGCTGGCGGCGGCTACTGGCGGCGGCGAGTTCTGCCTGTGGCGGCGCGGTGCTACAGGTCGTCCGGAGGGGCAGGAGGATGCTTACCAGGTTCGCAGCGTCGAGGAGAAGCTCAACCTAGCAGTGGCTTGACGAGGGGCGCACGGGTCCGGTCTCTGGGGCTCGTCGGAGTTGCGGCGGCGTCTGTCGTTTGCAGTCGGGGTCACTGGCGAGGCTCCGCGTCGTCCTAGTACAAGACAGAGGGTTCAGAAGATGCGCAAGTGACTGGCGAACCAGTTGGTATCAAAGGGAAGGCGAGGGGTGCTCGGAACTTACCGCTATTGCTCGCCGGAGTCGAGCGTCGACGCAGGTGGTTGCGGTCGTGAATGGAAACGATAACCTGGGTCACGAGCAGGCAAAAGAAAGGTGTCAGCAGATGCGCCAGATCATGCTGGACAAGATAGTTTGAACCAGAGAGAGAGGGGCGGTCGAGGCTCACCGGAATTAGTCGCCGGAGTCGTCAGTACTGCGGTGCTTCGAAGACAAATGCGCGCAGCCTGGTGGCGGAGTGAGCGAGGAGAGTGGGGGGAAATGACCGCGGTGCAGAGGGGATTAAATAGGCTCAAACGTGACAGGAAACGCCTGCGGCATCAAGGCTAATTACGCCGCGCCATTACCGGCATCAACAGCAGCGGCGACGTGGTCTGCGGGCGCGATTTGGGGAAGACGAGGGTGACGTGGGGAGGGCCCGCTTGTCGGCGAAACGCGCAGAGAGGGAGTGGGGTCTGGTTGTCAGCGTTTGCGTGGGTGCGCTTGTGCGTGCGAGAGGGAGAGGAATGGCCCGGGTGGGCTAGTTGGGCCAGTTCTGTTGCTGGGCTAGAATCCTAGCGCCGACCCTTTTCCAATTCTTTCTCCTTTTTCTTTTTCTTTTTCTTTTTCGATTTTCTGAATTGGTTTTCAAATGAATTCAAGTTCCATTTGAATTCAAAACTTCTTGGGATTTTTGCAGTGTGCAGTAGTCTCAAATACAGGCATGAAATCAAGTGGTTGCTTTGCAGGGCTTGGTCACTCTTGGAGAAACAAAATATCAGAGACTTGGCACTTGATTTGCAAAGTTTGAAAATTGGTTTTTGAAACCATTTCTAATTTGTAAATTTTGGTTTAAAATCTACACTCAAACCTTTCAACAAAGAAGGCAAACAATCTTGGTTCATAACATTCAAACTTTCAAATGGGGATGGCCATTTGATTAAGTTTGCTCACATAAAATCATAGCACTATGTGCTTCTGTTTTTCTGAAATGAGTTTGAAATTGATCTCAATTCTATATGCATGCATGAATGATATGCAATCTTTGAAATCATGATTTTAGGGATGTTACAAATCTAACCCCCTTAAGGTGAATCTCGCCCTCGAGATTCGGATTGGCTAGCAAATAGGTGAGGGTGGTCTTTACGAAGATCATTTTCTCTTTCCCATGTTGCTTCCTCTTCGGAATGATGATTCCATTGCACTTTGCAAAACTTGATAGCCTTAGTTCTTGTGACTCTTTCTGCAGTCTCAAGAATCCTGATAGGCTTCTCTTCATAAGTGAGATCACTTTCTAGTTGAACTTCTTCCAAAGGTATGGTATCCTTCAAAGAAGTTTTTTCCATTTCTAGGTGACATTTCTTAAGCTGACTCACATGAAACACATTATGGACAGCTGGCAGAGATTCTGGCAATTCTATTTCATATGCCACCTCTCCCTTGCGACTTAGAATCTTGAATGGCCCAACATATCTTGGTGCCAACTTTCCTTTGACTCCGAATCTTTTTACTCCACGAAGTGGTGATACTCTAAGATAGGCTCTATCTCCAACCTCGTAGGTGACTTCTCTACGCTTAGGATCTGCGTAGCTTTTCTGTCGGGACTGTGCTATCTTCAATCTGTCTTTAACCAATTTGACCTTTTCTTCGACTTCTTTGATAAGATCTGGTCCGAATAAACTTCTTTCTCCCACACCATTCCATAGCAATGGGGTGGTACACTTTCTTCCATAGAGAAACTCAAATGGTGCCATCCCAATACTGGCTTGATAGCTGTTGTTGTAGGAGAATTCTGCGTAAGGTAGACTTTCATCCCAACTGGCTCCATAGTCTAGGGCACATGCCCTCAACATGTCTTCGAGAATTTGATTAGTCATTTCTGTTTGTCCATCGGTTTGAGGATGAAAAGCAGTGCTGAATTCCAACCTCGTTCCCAATGATTCATGAAGCTGTCTCCAAAAATGAGAAGTGAACTGAGCTCCTCTATCAGACACAATACTCTTGGGTACACCATGAAGACATACAATTCTACTCATGTAGATTTTGGCTAACTTGGCACTTGTATAAGTTGTCTTCACGGGTATAAAATGAGCCACTTTAGTTAGACGATCCACTACTACCCATATGGAATCATATCCTGACCTGGTCCTTGGTAATCCGGTAATGAAATCCATACTAATCTTGTCCCACTTCCAATCAGGAATAGGTAGTGGTTGAAGCAAACCTGCTGGTTTCTGGTGCTCCGCTTTTACTCTACTACACACATCACACAAAGCAATATGTTCGGCGATGTCCCTCTTGAGATTGTTCCACCAAAATCTTTCCTTCATGTCCATGTACATTTTGGTGTTTCCCGGGTGAATAGAATATGGAGAGTTGTGGGCTTCCTGCAGAATCAGTTTCCATAGCTCCGGGTCTTGTGGAACACAAATACGTTTCCCATGCCATAAGGTACCTTGTTCGTCTTCATGGAAACCTTTGGCTTTTCCTTGGCCAATCTTTTCCTTAATCTCTTCAATTTCCTTATCAGACTTCTGGGCTTCTTTGATCCTGTCCAACAGAGTGGGTTGAACATCCAAAGACATGAGATGTCCTTCAGGCACAATCTCCAATCTGAGTTTTCTAAATTGGGCACACAAATCATCTGGCAATTCTCCTTTGGTAAGGCCATTCACAAATACCTTACGACTTAGAGCATCTGCTACAACATTTGCTTTACCGGGATGGTATTGCAAGCTTAAGTCATAATCCTTGATAAGCTCTAACCATCTTCTTTGTCTCATATTGATTTCCTTCTGAGTGAAGATGTACTTCAAACTTTTGTGATCCGTGAACACTTCACAACGCTTTCCCAAAAGATAGTGTCTCCATGTTTTAAGTGCATGGACAACAGAGGCTAACTCTAAATCATGAGTAGGATAATTTACTTCATGAGTTTTGAGTTGTCTCGAGGCATAGGCCACAACTTTTCTGTCTTGCATAAGTACTGCACCCAAACCTTGATGAGATGCATCACAATATACTTGGAAATCCTTTTCCAAATCTGGCAGACATAGAACGGGTGCTGTCACAAGTCTCTTCTTCAATTCTTGAAAGCTGACTTCACAACCTTCAGACCAAGCAAATTTCTTGTCCTTCTTTAACAATTCAGTCATTGGCTTAGCAACCTTTGAGAAATTCTCAATGAACCTTCTGTAGTAACCTGCTAAGCCAAGGAAACTACGAACTTCTTTCACGTTCTTAGGAGATTCCCATTCAGTCACAGCTGAAACTTTAGCAGGACCAACTGCTACACCATCCTTTGTCATAACATGACCAAGAAAACCAACTTCTTCCAACCAGAACTCACACTTGCTGAATTTGGCATAAAGTTTATGTTCCCTCAATTTCTCAAGTATCAAACGTAAATGTCCTTCATGTTCTTCTTTGCTCTTGGAGTAGACTAAGATGTCATCGATGAAAACGACAACAAATTTGTCAAGGAATTCCATGAACACCTTGTTCATCATATTCATGAAGTATGCTGGAGCGTTGGTTAAACCAAAAGGCATTACGGTATACTCATACAATCCATACCTTTTGGTGAAGGCTGTTTTAGGTATGTCTTGTTCTCTTATCTTGAGTTGAAAATAGCCTAACCGGAGATCAATCTTCGAGAACACACATGCTCCTTCTAGCTGATCAAACAAGTCATTGATTCTTGGCAAAGGGTATTTGTTTTTGATAGTCACCTCGTTGAGTGAACGGTAATCTATGCATAACCTTTGACTTCTATCTTTCTTTTCCACGAACAAAACTGGGGCTCCCCAAGATGAAGAACTTGGCTGGATGAATCCCTTCTGCAACTGTTCTCCAAGTTGTTTCTTGAGTTCCTTCAGTTCATCAACTGACATTTTATACGGTCTCTTTGCTATTGGTCCAGAACCTGGTACCAAATCTATCAGAAACTCCACATCTCTATTTGGTGGCATTCCCGGTAGTTCTTCCGGAAACACATCCGGATACTCACTCACAATTGGCACACTGTCCATGCTAACCCCCTTAAGAGAATTTAGCTTACTCCCTTTTGGTTCAAAGTTAGACTTGAATTTAATCCGTTTTCTTTCCGGGGTTGTGAGTGCAACAGTACGATTGGCACAATCTAGTACTCCTTCATACTTAGCCATCCAATCCATTCCCAAAATTACATCCAATCCTTGGGAATCTAGGATTATCAGGCTCACTAGAAACTTATGATTTCCAAACTCTATGACTAAGTCATGACATCCTGAATTTACTATCATTTCTCCACCAGGAGAACTTACTCTTATAGGACACCCAATAGTTTCTACCGGCAGTTCATTTCTTTCAACAAATGCTCTTGATATGAATGAATGAGATGCACCAGTATCAAAGAGTACAAATGCTGGAATAGAATTGAGTCTGAACTTACCAGCAACAGCATCAGGCTCCTCATAGACCTCCTCCACATTGATGTGGTTAACCTGTCCTTTCTGAAAAGGATTTGGCTTGTTAGGTCCTTCAACTTTCTTTTCAGGGCATTCATTTGCATAATGCCCCAGCTTCTTGCATTTGAAGCATTCAACCTGACTGATGTCTCTCTTAGCAGATTGACTTCCACTTCCACTTCCATTGCCACTGTGGTGGCTCTTATGTCCACTCTTGTGGTTCTTATACTTATCATTGTCATGACTGCGATGATGCTTGTTGTCATGACAGTTGTGGTTGTGGTGCTTGTTGAATTTCCCATGCTTGTGGGATCCTGAGCTTCCACTGTCATCAAAATGAGATCGTTTGTGAGACGATCCCGAGTTGTGCTTGTCGGAGTGCTTTCTTTTCCTACTCTCAACTTGCTTCATTTTGTTCTCCAAAATAGCAGCCTTGTCACACAGAGACTGATAAGTTGGAACATATGCCACAGACAACTGCAGGTTTAGCTCATCATTCAAGCCTTCCAGAAATTTTTCATTTCTCTTGGCATCAGTGTCAACTTCATCCGGTGCATAGCGCGCCAGATTGTTGAACTCCTCAATGTATTCAGCCACGCTACGGTGGCGCTGCCTCAGATTGTGGAACTCTTTCTTTTTCAGGCTCATTATTCCTGACGAGATGTGAGCAGTGTGAAAGCCATCTTCAAAAATAGCCCAAGTCACTTCATCAATAGGAGTAGTGATCTGAAAATTGTCCCACCAAGTGGCGGCTGGCCCTTCTAGCAGATGTGCTGCAAATCTGACTTTTTCAACATCCGTGCAGCCCACGGTCACTAAGTCTTTGTTTACAGAACGTAGCCAATCATTGGCCACCATGGGACCAGTTGTCCCCGAGAACTTAGCTGGCCTCAACCTCAAGAATCTGGTAAGCATGTCAAAGCCCGGAGGGTTGTTGTTGTTGTTGTTGTTGTTGTTGTTGTTGTTGTTGTTGTTGTTGTTGTTGTTGTTGTTGTTGTTGTTGTTGTTGTTGTTATTGTTGTTATTGTTGTTGTTATTGGGGTTGTTGTTGTTATTATTCTGGTTCTGGATGAATGTTGTCATCATTTGCATAAGCTGTGTTTGAGCAGTCATCATTTGCTGCATTTCTGGAGTGGTGTTGTTGGGGTTGGGGTTTGCACGACGGGGAGGCATCTGTGGTTTGTTCACATAGAGATAAGAATGAGATACCCATAGATGTTTTTCATGCACATTACATCACATAAGCAATCACAAGCATGCAACAAGGTAAAAGATCAACAACAAGATAATGAGTTCACAAAGTAAAACACACAAGTAGCAAGCCATCCACATGTCGGATGGTCCAATAACAAGTTCTCAACATAACAAGTCTGATAATAAAAAGATAAACGAGTAGCCAAATCTACTCATCGGCATCAATCTCCTCCTCGACAAAGGTAAGACCTGCGTTCTCCATCGCGGTCTTGTTCTCCTCAATAGTAGTGGTCAAGGACTCTATCTTGGCCTTGAGAGCCCTCTTCTGGGAACGAAGCCTCTCAATCACCGTCTGCTGCTGCTCTAACTCGAAGTCCTTGGACTGCAGTTCCTCGGTCATATCCCGGATCTTCTTGTTCCTATCCTGGACACGCTTCGCCTGACTCTTGAACTTCCTGTCCTGGGTCTCGAACTTGGCCTCCATTTCCTTGACTATCTCGTCCTGCTGCGCGAAGAGCTTATCCTTCTCGCGAAGCTGCACCTGGAGCTCGTCATTACTGAGCATGACATTGGTCCTGTCAGTGTCCACGTGCCTAATGAGAGACTCTAAGTCCTGGAAGTACAGACGTATCGGCTCTGCTGCGTCCCTCGAGTCGTCCTCGAAGTCGATGGACTCTCCGTCCTCATCACGTCTTCCGAAGACGTGGAAGTGAGTGCCTCTAACCTGTCGGGAGTGTCGTCCTAGCAGACGTCCTATTAGGTCCTGCATAACTACCTCCATGCCTCTCTCCCTGTCATCGTGCATAAGCTTGAAGACGATGGCCTCCGTAGTAGGCTCTGTCTGGCGTCCTGGCTGGTTCACCTTGAAGCCCCAGAGGTCCTTCCTCTCGAACTTGGTGAGTGGGTGCACCATGATGGTGGGAAGAGGGAGATTGAGCAAAGTAGTAAGCTCAACAATACGAGGACCAAAGCGAGTAGCCTGGAACTCCTCAACAGTGCTGATGGTAATAGGCATCTATTTATAAGATAGAAAAGTTAGAGCAACACAATTTAAGATAAACAAAAGACAAAACACCACATACATATCCTTGGGAAACAAAACACACAAGTCATGCATACATGAAGTCATTACATCAATCAAGGTTCACTCTTATTTTAAGACAACATTTTTGGAAAATAGGGTGATAGGTGGTGGTCCAACTAACGAAGTACGTTTACAATCCTATCTCACTTGATCTGTTGGCTAATACAATGTTCCTAGAAGCAATTATCCTATCTTGCTCACATGACTCCATCACTAAGTCTATAATGTCTCCTCTTAAGGTTTGGTTGGTATCTTCCAACTCTTGAGTATGTTCCTTCTCTTTCTTCAAGTCTTTTTGGAGATTGAGCATTCTGCACTTGACTCTGGCACTAAGTTCTTTGATAGTCCTCCAAGCTGCTTCTCTTGCCGACTCAAAGAATGTGGTGTGCACCACCGTGTTGGTGTACATGCAGAATCCTTTTTCCTTGTGGTTGTCTTCCTTGTTTTTGTACAAGTGAATTTGCACCCACCAGTACTCAACTCCTTCATCCATCACTGGAAAGCCTTTGTACACAGCTGCACCATGTATCTCCATTGCCACCATGAGGTCCTTGAGAATATTGGGGAACTCTGTCTCACACTCTAAGGTCATGGTCATGAGTGGTCCTTTCCTTATGGCTTCGTTGATGGAGTTCATCTACAAATAGAGATGAGAAAGAAGATTAGAAAAGTTTACGAGAAGAATAGACAAGTGTAGAAGTGGTTGAAAAAATTTTCTTAGTGGTTTCCAATCCTAGGGTCATAATCCTACAGGCAACACAGTGCTCTGATACCATCTGTAAGATCCCTCCTTTGTAAAGGAAAAGGATCCCTGTGATTGCAATGCTAGTCCCTGGATCATTGCTAGCATCCACAGTTTAAGATGAAGTACACAGATACAAAGGTCATTTATTACATCCATTCCAGAGATAAAACATAGTCTTTTACAACTCAAGGCCACATGCCTATTACAAGAGTTTGGAATAAGTAAATAAACATAAGTCTTCATCTTCATGTGCCACAGGCAAGCATGTTGAGTGTAGACTCATGACACCTAATCATCATCAGAATAACCTGCAACATCACAAGTTACAGCCACAGTGGGTCAATACTTTGGAATAGTATTGACAAGTGATACCTTAGTAAATTTTAAGTGGACTATATTACTATATGCAATTTTGGCTAAGTGTAGCTTGGCTTGCTTTGCTCAAAATAGGTTTTTCCTATTAGTTGAAAACACTAAGTTTTTCCTTGTCAAAAACTTTTCCCAAGAAACCATCAATAGACATTGAGGTCCTTTACCCTTGTTCACCCACAAGTTTTACTTAGAAGTTGGAGTGATGAGATTCTTGATAGCTTCCATGTATTGATGCTCAAATTGTCCATTGCCATGGACTTGGCTAAGTACTTAGATTTTCCATCTGCAGAGGTTGTGCACTTTCCCCACCAGACTTGGTTTCCCAAGACAGGACCTTTCAGAAGCCTTCCCTTAGCCAAATGGATGCGTTCCAACCTATTATTCCCACTACCACCAACTGTCCAAATGACTAAGTTCTAGCAACCTATATGATCAAGGCAGAGCCCATATTGCCAAGTGGCTGCACTATAAGCTTCTCAACACTTGGCCTCCAAATCCCTTTGTGCCTGGGTGGCATACCACAAGTGAGATACACAAGGTAAACCATATCCATGGGCCTTGTGTAACCACTCCACCAAAAACCACCATTCAAGTCCCATTCCACCCAGGAGGTTTATTGACTTAGTTGTTTTATTAAGAAAAACATAAGTCCAAAGACTTAGAAGTATTTTCATCATAGCATGTATATACTTTACCAACCCTTGTTTGCTACTAGCTAGGCTAAGCATGGCATAGTAACTTAACTTAGGAAAATTTCCTAGCAATTCTATAACTACTTAGGATTTCCCAACATAGCATTTGGCAAAAAGTAACATGCAAGACTTAGCAAAATATTTCTAATGCTTGTACAAAATATAGGGATGGAAATAATCATGAAGTACCAGTTGCCTTGGTAATGGGGAGAGTAGCACTCTTCACAATCACAGTCACTAGCACCAAAATCTACACAAAAAATGGTAACACTCAATTTACACAGAATTCATATACAATCATAAAATATATGCATGCATGCAAAAGAAAATGCTAAGTGATGATTTTTAAAATCTAACCAAACAAGTGCAAGGTACTGATCTATAAACAAGTCAAAAACTTACTAAACCAAGTTTATTCTACACTTAAACAATTTTCCAAACAATTTCTATACTCAAAATAGCCTTAAACAAGTTACTGCAAATAAAGTCATTTTAACAGAAACTTTTTACTAAACACATTGCAGATTCAGAAAGAGCTTGTCTCCCTGATTCCAACGATATAAAGTTTGCAAAAATCTAACGTGGGAATCAAAAGTTATAGCTATTTCAATTTTGGATCAAAATCTGATTTCAAAACTGTTTTTGAATCTATCCCTAGCCACGCGTCTTAATCCTATTGGCTGATACCGATTCGTTCAGGATCACCCTCCCGCGCCGTTGGATCTATATAAAACTTCACGGCTCAGATCTACCCATAACGCTTCGCTAAAAGATCTAATCCTATACGTTGGATCCAGATCTGGCGGCTCTGGATCAAGCGACCAAATCGGGGCGGCGCTGGCGGCGGCTACTGGCGGCGGCGAGTTCTGCCTGCGGCGGCGTGGCGCTACAGGTTGTCCGGAGGGGCAGGAGGATGCTTACCAGGTTCACAGCGTCGAGGAGAAGCTCAACCTAGTAGTGGCTTGACGAGGGGCGCACGGGTCCGGTCTCTGGGGCTCGTCGGAGTTGCGGCGGCGTCTGTCGTTTGCAGTCGAGGTCACTGGCGAGGCTCCGCGTCGTCCTAGTACAAGGCAGAGGGTTCAGAAGATGCGCAAGTGACTGGCGAACCAGTTGGTATCAAAGGGAAGGCGAGGGGCGCTCGGAACTTACCGCTATTGCTCGCCGGAGTCGAGCGACGGCGCAGGTGGTTGCGGTCGTGAATGGAAACGATAACCTGGGTCACGAGCAGGCAAAAGAAAGGTGTCAGCAGATGCGCCAAATCATGCTGAACAAGATAGTTTGAACCAGAGAGAGAGAGACGGTCGAGGCTCACCGGAATTAGTCGCCGGAGTCGTCAGTACTGCGGTGCTTCGAAGACAAATGCGCGCAGCCTGGTGGCGGAGTGAGCGAGGAGAGTGGGGGGAAATGACCGCGGTGCAGAGGGGATTAAATAGGCTCAAGCACGACAGGAAATGCCTGCGGCATCAAGGCTAATTACGCCGCGCTATTACCGGCATCAACAGCAGCGGCGACGTGGTCTGCGGGCGCGATTTGGGGAAGACGAGGGTGACATGGGGAGGGCCCGCTTGTCGGCAAAACGCGCAGAGAGGGAGTGGGGTCTGGTTGTCAGCGTCTGCGTGGGTGCACTTGTGCGTGCGAGAGGGAGAGGAATGGCCCGGGTGGGCTAGTTGGGCCAGTTCTGTTGCTGGGCTAGAATCCTAGCGCCGGCCCTTTTCCAATTCTTTCTCCTTTTTCTTTTTCTGTTTCGATTTTCTGAATTGGTTTTCAAATGAATTCAAGTTCCATTTGAATTCAAAACTTCTTGGGATTTTTGCAGTGTGCAGTAGTCTCAAATAGAGGCATGAAATCAAGTGGTTGCTTTGCAAGGCTTGGTCACTCTTGGAGAAACAAAATATCAGAGACTTGGCACTTGATTTGCAAAGTTTGAAAATTGGTTTTTGAAACCATTTCTAATTTGTAAATTTTGGTTTAAAATCTACACTCAAACCTTTCAACAAAGAAGGCAAACAATCTTGGTTCATAACATTCAAACTTTCAAATGGGGATGGCCATTTGATTAAGTTTGCTCACATAAAATCATAGCACTATGTGCTTCTGTTTTTCTGAAATGAGTTTGAAATTGATCTCAGTTCTATATGCATGCATGAATGATATGCAATCTTTGAAATCATGATTTTAGGGATGTTACACCAACAAAAAGTGGAAATGTTGGATACCACAAAGAGAGAACATTTCATGTATTATAATGTGATATACCTCTCTTGGTGAGAAACCGTAAAACCTCAAAGATCAAAAATGCAATATGATATAAAAGGGAAATCCGTTTTTGATGAACTAGAGCTTGTTATGAATATTACCACAAGCTCTAGAACCGCACATGGATAAGATCCAACCAAGAAAGGATGATGCTAAGTATGCAAAGGTTTGAGCTCTCTTTGAAAGATATGATCGAGTTACTCACTTGAGATCCCCTCTTGATATTACGGTTGTCTATCCTATAAACCGGTCTCCCCAACTAACACCACGAGACCGGTAAGAAAGAAATCCTATCAATATCATACCTTTGCCTTGCGCATATTCCACTTGATTTTGATGTATATGATCTTGTCCTTCTCAAGATGGAATACCTTTCTTGATTGCTCTTGCACGCACTCGCTTGATGAAGACTTGCAAGTTACTCCCCCATACAACATGGGGAAACCTTTACTTTGACCTTATCTTCATCGATCCATGATCACCGAAGATGTCAAGCTTTAAGCATGAGATCTTCATAGGTTTAACTCTCACATGACCAATCTGTGGATCACTCTTCGAACACCTTGGTCACCACTTGATCCTCTTCACTTTCTTCTTCTCCAAACCTTGAAGCCAACATATGGTTCAAGCATAGCCTATGGACAATTCCTACAAGTACAACTTGATACAAGCATTAGTCCATAGAGATTGTCATTAATTACCAAAACCACACATGGGGGCCCACATGTTCTTTCAATCTCCCCATTTTGGTAATTGATGACAATCCATTTGAGAGGGTTTATATAAGGAATTTGACAAATAAAATGGTAGCGCCAATATCAAATACTACACAAGTATGTGATATTGGTACCATCACCATATATAGAGCAAACTCCCCCACAATCTATGCATGTGTGATGAACTTGAATTTCATTGCATATATTGCCAATCAATATTATTGGTGGAGTTTCCTCTATATACCACATGCTAAGCAACAACAAAGATGCAAGAGCATGAAAGGCAAAATGCTTAAGAACAAACTCAAGGCATAGACCATTTCCCTTAAACCCTCTAAAACTTCTCCCCCATTGGCATTGATTGCCGAAATGGGTGACAAGTTCTGGAGGACCAATATAGTGATAAATCCTCCAAAGGTGTGCATTCACACATATCCAATGATGAATACTTGGGAGGAAGTAGAAATATATCGAGGACCCAAAGATTGCCAAAAAAAAGAAGCATCAACAAATGATGTAAGCAATCACAAGATCCGACAAACTAATTGAAAACAACAAATGAGTCCAATGGAAACAACAAGATATTATGATACGAGTAGATGAGTGTTTTAAATAACAAATAGAGAAGCTCCCCAAGATTTGTGTACAATTTAAAATAAATGCATTGGAATACATAATGCACAAATATGGACTCCTTGCTCCCCCATAAACATTTAAGGCACAATAAATGAGAAAGAAGACAAATGAGCATTATTAAATGAATTAGATGAGCTCCCCAAAGATAATGCACCAATTATGATAATTGCATTTGGGAACAAAGTGCATAATCATGGAATCCTCACTCATCCAACTCCATTTAACAATACAAGGCATGAGAGAACAAATATGATAAGCACAAAGTGATGCTATAAATAAAATTAGGAAGCTCCCCAAGGTATGTGCAACATTAGGTTTTTGTATGTGAATACAATGTGCACAACATGGAATCCTCACTTCCTCTATTTTACTTATAAAACAGCTTAGTGCACATGAGAAAATACCAAGGCATAAAATTTGCAAGAAACAAATGGTTGAGCAATAAGTAAGAGACAACATATTAGCGGGCTCAACCACAAGGATGTGTGAGATGCATGACAAAGCATATTATAAGACTAGTACAAGGATGATCATTGCGTATCCACATAGTCTTCAATGAATGATATTGCTTAGTATGACCATACAACACACACGAAACAAGGAAGCTATCAAGGAAAAATTGAGTAACCTCTTTTATGTGTATAAGTTTCTAAGTAGACAATCTTGCAAAGATATTAATCCACAAAGAAACATGTACACACAAAGTAGATACTTAAAATCAATAGAGAAAGATATCCAAAATGAAGTCATGACAATACCAATAAGATTTTTCTTGAAAGCATGGCCAAAAGGCTCAAATATCTTATTGTACATTGATGAGCTTCAACAACCAACACACCCCATACATTACAATTATCACCAAGGGAAAAGGAGAAAGTTGGAATATATGGATAAAGGCAACAAGTATCACAAGGAGAAATCAACTAGCAAAATTTCACTATTGCACATGAGAGAAGTTGAGGAAAAGATAGGCAATAAAATTGCTAGATTGACATATTTGGGATTGGTGGATCATATGCATGATTTTGTATAGTCCCAATTATATGCATTCATCTCAACTTATGCACATATACACTAGAGAGTCCTATTAATACCATGGATAGAGATACAATCAATAAATATAATAACAACAATTCATGCCAAGATGCAACCTACAAAAGGTTGGAAGCAATATAAATATGCATGAGGAAGAGATACTTGTTACCGAGATATAATTGATAGGATGTAGAGGATATGAATTCGTTGATCATCCTATAGCTTGCCTCCAATTTTCATGTATGCATCAATTCTTCAAAATTGGGAGACAAACATCCAATCTATCTCAAATGTACCTAAAACACATTTAAGTACAAAATGGTCCCCAAACTTATTGGGTCCAAAGTAGTTAGTGCAACTACAATACATAGGAGAGACTCCACATAATTATGTGCATATTGATATGAAATTGAATTTCATGCACAACTTAGCCGATGGGAAATTGTGGAGTTTCCTATATATATTGGATCAAAGAAAGCAAACATGCCTTATATAAACATATAGTAAATATGCATGCATAAAGCTTTCAAGAACCAAAAATGAGATACAATTTGAACAAAAACACCAAGTAAACCGAGTTGGCACACACATGAGTGTGACAAGACAATCGGTGTCCAAATTGTATCAAATAACCAATTCAACACATGAAAGAGCATAAGTTCAAAAATGAACTAGGCAAAAGCCAAAGAGCAAAAGATAGATAAAAATACAAATGCTCAAGGATTTATCTCATTCTAAAATGGTCAGAGTGTGAAACAAGGAATGAGACAAAACCAACTCCCAAAAAGAGTAAGGTTCCAACAAGTAAACCAAACTCTCCAAACTTTTCATGATGGCACATAATACCAAAACGAAAAGAACAAACTTCCAAGCACATAAAACCCGGTATGGATCAAACAAGGAAGCATAAAAGGATTGTTCTAGATAATATAGGAGAGCTCACCCATAAGTAGTACATTATATAGAATTTTGCTTTTGAATGCAAAATGCACACAAATGAGATCATCACCACTACCTACATTAAATAAAACACACGAGAATACCAATAAAATAAGAAGATTCATAAGAGGCAAGGAAGGAATGGGAGCACACAAAACATTTACTTGGCCAAAGATAGGACACGATTAAGCAAAGGCCAAAGTGACTATGATCAATAAATTCTACCATAACTTGAGTACTCATTGTCCAAGGACAAGAAATATTGGGAATAATTTTCCCAAGGTGGCTTGCATGGATATCCAAGATCATAGTCACAACAAGAAGCATATAACTAAATATAAGAATTGAGCATGATACTTTAAGCAAGATTCTTGGTAGCTTCCAATAGTCAAATAATCACTAGTGATTAGAGTAACTTGAAGCAAATGGTTTCCATGCAAATATATATATCTAAATATGAGGAAACACATACCAATGCAAGAATCATTCTCACATACAAGATCCAAAATATGAGCAATAAAGGCATTCAGGCAAATTGGAACTTGTATGAGCAAATGTGTCACATAGGCGCTAGATAATTATCAATATCAATTCTAAGTGGCACAACCTCGAATATTCACATTTTCAAGGATTGTAATATGCACTAAGCATGTGACTCCCCCATAATGTGATACTACCATAAAACCAACGCGAGGCAAAATAATAGAAATAGAGATAATTAATGGACATTATAAAACTTAAATTTCTCATGAGAATTATACCACATAGAGACTATACAATAATCCAATATAAATACTAGGTGGTATTCCTCATGTACACACAATTTTAGGATTGTGGAATGACCAAGCATAACACTCCCCCAAAATGGGATAATCCATAAATCTCTCACAAGAGCCAAATAAGATATCAAATATAATCAAGAAAGGCTCCAATACACGAAACACACATACATGGTGTGCCACCTAATCATACACAAATATGATTGATATCTCAAGATAATTAAGTGGAAAGCACAACATGTACAAACACATGGAAGATACAAAACTAACACATGCACAAAGGGGGCGAGTAACTTTCAATGAAATGAGTTAAGCATATGTTACCGCAAGGAGGAACATTGGAAATATAATAGGAGCAATCTAATCCATATGACTTGGCTTGACAAATATAATACTGAAGATCCCTCAATTCTTCATGATGTAGCCAAGTCTCCAATGCCCTCTAGAAATACCTATTGATCAAGTTTTGGCTTGTTGGTCCCTAACCAAGTTGGGTCCTAAGAGGTTAGTCACAATAGGCTTGGCAACCCAAATGGTTCTTTTCTTGACACCACATTGAGCACCAACAAATTTGGCAAACACATTGCCAACCTCATCCTTACAAAGTGAATAAGCATCATCAATAATGATAGGGTTGGATGAGGAGATACCAATAGTGCATGAGGAAGAAATATGCCCCTTTGCACGGCATATGTAGCAAATTCTTCTCTTTCCATCTTTCTTATTAGGTGAAGCCACAACTCGAGGAAGATCTCGAGTAGTCCTCTTAGGAAAAGGCTCATTAATGACTTGAGGTGGAGCTTGAGGCTGCTTCCCTTGTTGCTTCACACTAAGAGGCTTTTTCTTCAATGGGCAAGATCTAACATGGTGCCCTTCTTCCTTGCACTTGAAGCAAACAATGTTGGCCGGATTCTTGAATTTATCTTGGCCATTCTTCTTGTTGTCCTTGTGCTTCAACTTAATAGTGGACTTGTTCTTGACATTGGAGTTGAATCCAAGCCCACTCTTGTCATTGGGGGATTTTTGCACACTCAAGATTTTGTTGAGTGCGGCCTTCCCTTGATGACCATTTTTCAAGTCATTCTTCAAAGAAGTGACTTGAGCCTTGAGCTCTTTTATTTCCTCTACATGGTTAGTTTCAACAAAAGTACTAGAGGAAGTAGATGCTACATTGTTAGAGCAACAAGGCACGGAATGTAATTCATCACGAGATATAACATGGTTGTGAGAGGATGAATTACAAGGACTAGCACATGGCAATATAACCATTGGAGTAGATATAGTGCTAATGTCCACATGAGGCCCACTAGATGTTACCTTTGACATGATGGCCTCATGAGCTAACTTTAGCCTACCATGGGAGACTAGAAGATCCTCATGTGAGCTTGAGAGCTTGACATGACTTTCTTCTAATTTCCCATAGTTGCTAGTTAGCAAAGCAAGTTGAGCCTTTAGCTCAACATTCTCCTTCAATATATATGCTTCACAAGAAATAGAGTTAGTAGCACAAGCATCATCATTATTAGCAAGAGGTGAGGGCAACTTGGCAAGATCTTTTGAATATGAGGCTTTAAGTTGCTCATGTGACTCGGTGAGTTTGATGAGCTCACCCTTTATGACCCTAGAGCCATTTTTGAGGTGCTCAAAATCCTCAAGGAGTTTAGCATAAGCAACTTGAGTCTCATCATTTTTACTTTTGAGATCATTTGCCACCTCAATTTGTGTTTCTAACTTATCAATATGTTCTTTGCTCCTAATAGCAAAGTCCAAGACTTCAACAAAGTCTAAGGATAGAAGGTGGAGATTCAATATAATAGTGGAATAAAGGCCCTTCATAAAAGGGAAGCAGGGATTTCAAGTCTCATAAAGAGCTTCCAAAAATTATGGTACTTGTTAGCTTTCAGCTCTCATTGCCCCTATCATAAGCATCTTGAAGTGATTAAGGTTAAATTGAACAAACTATGGAGTATATGCTTGACAAAGTATAATTTGGCAATCTCATGTCCCTTGAGTACGAGGGCCGCTCCTCATGCTACTCAACTTTAGTCACCGGTAAGTTCTTGTCATAGCAAGTACATGTGTATCATAGAGAACCGCCAACGGGGTACCCCTTGCCCAATGATACAAGAGCTATCCCATAACAAAATGACAAGGAAAGCAGACAATGAGCATCTTATCAATCTTCTTATTTACCATGGGAAAATGGTGCTTTTTTCTCTCTTTACTCTTTTCTCATCTATTTTTTTTCTTTTTCTCAATCTCTATTTTTTTATAAGAACAATGCTTCATAGATTACTCACTATGGTGATGCTGCAAGTTTCCACTATGATTAGGCATGGCTTAGGCTAGCGGCCCAGGCATTTCTCTAACACACATACATAACTACATGGACTTACAAGATCCCCTTTCATTTCACACCGATGACATCCATAAACAAAAGAGCATGATATCAACTGGGTAGATATTTACAAGTGTTGAAAGCATTCCCCATTGAAAGGATACGGATGTCGCCTAGAGGGGGGGGGGGGGGGGTGAATAGGCGATTAAAACTTTTCCTAGAGTGGCTCAACAAAGGCGGAATAAAACTCGTGTTTACTTTGTTAAGCACAACCTAGAACAACTAAGGTTCACCTATGTGCACCTACAACTTATGCTAAGCAATACAAGCAACAAAGAGATAGCAAGATATATATATTACTTCAAGCACGAAGGCTATCACAATGTAAAGTGCATAAGTAAGAGCTCGGGTATAGAGATAAACGAGGCACGCGAGGACAACGGTATTTTACTGAGTTCCTCCCAACATGGAGTATGTCTCGTTTGGAGAGGGGGTGGTATCAAACCACCAACTCCACAAAAGGCCTCCCTTATTCTCCGGTGAATCTCACCCCAATGGGATCGATCCACACTACCACTATTAGTGCACTTGTCGATGGCAAACCGGAACCTCTCACAAGGTTGGGGCACTTCTCCACAACTTAATTGGAGGCTCCCAACAAACTCCACCAAGGCCACAACCTGCAACACCAACAAACCGTCTAGGGTGTTGGAATTATGCCCTAGAGGCAATAATAAAGATGTTATTATTATAATTCTTGTTCATGATAAAGTTTATATTCCATGCTAGAATTGTATTAAGCGGAAACTTTAATACTTGTGTGGTTTGTGAACAACACCGTGTCCCTAGTATGCCTCTATGGACTAGCTCATTGATTAATGATGGTTAAGGTTTCCTAACCATAGACATGAGTTGTCGATTAATAATGAGATCATATCATTGGGAGAATGATATGATGGACAGACCCAAATTAAGCGAAGCAATTAGATCGTGTCATCGTGTTCATCTTTGCGAAGCTTTTCTTATGTCAAATATTGTATTCCTTAGACCATGAGATAATACAACTCCCTGGTATCGGAAGAGAGCTTTGAGGTCATCAAACGTCATCCTATGAGAGGGTGATCATAAAGGTGTCTCTCAGGTGATCGGAAAGTACCTGTTGGGTTGTATGTATCGAGATGGGATTTGTCCCTCCCAAGTCGGAGAGATATACTTCGGGCCCACTCGGTAATCGATATCAACACCGCTTGAAAGCATGTGGTTAAGGAGTTAATCACAAAGTGATATCGGATTACGGAACGAGTAAAGTACTTGCTGTGAACGAGATTGATCTAGGTATGACGGTACCGACGATCAAATCTCGGGCAAGTAAAATATCGCGAGACGAAGGGAATATAAATATGGGATTGATTGAATCCTGGCATCGTGGTTCATCCGATATGATCATCGATGAATGTGTGGGAGTCAATATGGGTTTCCAGACCCCGTTGTTGATTATTGATATAAGATCATGTCTGCATGTTCTCGAACCCGAAGGGTCACACACTTAACGTGTCTTGACGCTAGGATAGATTGGATAATTGGTTTATGAGTTTTTGTTCGGAGTCTCGGATGGGATCCGGGACATCACGAGAGGTTCCGGAATGGTCTGGAGAATAAGATTCATATAAGGCAGTGCAGTTTTTGGAGTTCGGAATTGTTCCGGGTTAATCGGTATTGTACCGAAAGCTTCTAGAACCTTCCAGAGGGGGACCAACGTTGTCCCACCTGTCGGGAGGGGGCATGGGCCTATGAGGTAGTGCCCTGGCCGCATTGGGCCAGGGGCACAAGTCCCCATAGGGCCCAGCCGGCCAAACAAGGGGAAACCCTAGTTTGGAGCTTCTAGAAGGGGGGGGGGATTACTTGCCCCCCACTCCTCCCTCCTTGGCCGCTGGCCTAGGGCTTGGGGGAGGGGTTAGGGCAGGCGCCCACCCCTATATATATAGTGGGCTAGGGCGCACCACCCCCCTACACCTCCTCCTCAACCTTAGCCGCCCTGCTGCCCTCCTCTCTCTCTCTCCCAACTGCGTGTAGGCGAAGCCCTGCTGCAGAAACTCTCCACCACTTGCACCGCACCATCGCGTTGTAGATCCAATCCGTCTCTCCACCATACTTGCTGGACCGAGGAAGGAGGAGACGTCGAGGTGCCGTACGTGTGCATCTCTCGGAGGCATCGCCACTTGCGGTGTTAGATCGGATCGGATCGCGAGGAGGAGAAGCGAGTACAACTACATCACCCACGTTCCGACGAACGTTCCGCTATGCGAATCTTCAAGGGTATGAAGATCTCATATAATCCCTCTCGTTGTTTGCATCTCCTAGATTAGATCTTGGCTTTCCTCTATTCGCATCCGTAGAAAATTTTGATTTACTATGCCACGAAACCCTTCAGTGGTATCAGAGCTAGATCTATGCGTAGATGTGTTTCACGAGTAGAACGCAACATGGTTGTTGCGGGCGTTGATGTTTTCTGTTGCAAGCCTCTTGTTTGTGTTCTTCTTATGACGCGGGATAGTGAGATTGAAGCGGTCCAGGCCAACCTTACGCGACGTCGTTCGCGAGACCGGCTCCGCACTTGACGTGTGGCTTGTTCTACACATGCGGCTGGTGGATGCCTGTTTCTCTCACTATAGTTGTCATGGGATTTACACCAGAGTTTGGCAACCATAATATCACCGTTGTGGATTTCCGTAGGTAAGAATCGTTCTTAGCTTGCTACTCCCATAAGCCACGTAAAACATGCAACAACAAAGTAGAGGCGTCTAACTTGTTTTTGCAGGGAGTGTTTTCTGTGATATGGTATGACCCAAGATGTGATGTGTATGTTGTATGCAATGATCATGTTTTGTAATGTTTCACGACTTGCATGTCGATGAGTACACAACCGGCATGAGCCATATGGTTGTCTTTATAATTGTGTATGACCTGTGTGTCAACTTCTTATACGCCATGTAATAGTTTCACTTTATCGCTAAGTAGTTAGCAATAGTTGTAGTTGCTACTCGTGGTGGAGGCAATCATGGTGGAGTGATGGAGATCATGCCGGCACGCACAATATGGAGATCATTGCGCGAAGAATGGCTATACCATGTCACATAAAGTTATATGCATGTGATGTTTATCCTTTTATGTATCTCATTATGCTTAGATCGCGACGGTAGCATTATAAGATGATTCCTCACTTAAAGATCAAGATAAAACTGTGTTCTCCCCATGTATGCACCGTTGCGAAAGTTTGTCGTGTCCAAGCATCACGTGATGATCGGGTGCTATAGACTCTACGTTCACATACAACGGGTGCAAGCCAGTTTTGCACACGCGGAAATACTTGGGTCTAACTTGACGAGCCTAGCATGTACAGACATGGCCTCGGAACACATGAAATGAAAGGTCAAGCATGAGTCATATGAATGATATGATCGACACTTCGTTGTCCACCATTGAAACCACATCTCTTCTCGTGAAGATCGGATTAGGTGTGGTGAATTTGGATCATGTTCACTAAACAACTTGAGGGATGTTGAATTTAGTGGGAGTTCATCTAGTAATTTGATTAAAAGTTGAACTAGTTATAATGAACATAGTCTAATTTGTACTTGCAAACATTGTAGATCAAATGGCTAAGTCCAACTTCAACTTCAACGTTTTTGCTGAGAAGGAAAAGCTTAAGAACAATGGGTCTAACTTCACCAATTGGTTCCGCAATCTGAGAATCATTCTCTCTGGCGGTCAAAAGGACTATGTCCTTGAGAATGCGTTAGGTGACGCCCCTGCTGCAAATGTGCCGGCTGATGAGAAAGTTGTCTATCAGTCGTGCAAAGATGATTATGGTGTGATTAAGAGCACCATGTTGTTTGCTATGGAATCAGACCTTCAAAATCGTTTTGAAGACTATCCCGGGCCCTTTGAGATTCTTGAGGAGCTGAAAACTATGTTTCAGACTCAGGCCCGTTCTGAGAGATATGAGATCTCTGAGAAATTCTTTAACTGCAAGATGGAGGAAGGGAGCTCCGTTAGTGAGCACGCCATTAAGATGTCAGGATACACTCAACGCCTTGAGCAACTAGACTGCAAGATTCCAGAGGAGCTCAAGATTGACAGGGTTCTGCAATCACTCCCTCCCAGCTACAAAAGTTTTGTAGTGACTCATAATCAGATTGGTTCCACTGATATGATCACCGAGCTCTTCGCAAAGCTGAAGGCTGCGGAGGTGGACATCAAAAAGGATAATCATGTGTTGATGGTCAACAAGCCCCCCACCTTCAAGAAAGGTAAGGGTGCAAAGAAGCCCTTCAAGAAAGGTAGCGGCAAGCGCGTTGCCCCTGCTGAGAAGAAGCTCAAGTCTGGACCCAAGCCGGACACTGAGTGCTTCTATTGCAAGGACAAGGGTCACTGGAAGCGCAAGTGTCCGAAGTACTTAGCGGACAAGAAGACTGGCACCATCAAAGGTATATTTGATATACATGTTATTGATGTTTTCCTTACTAGCCCTCATTGTAGTGCCTGGGTATTTGATACTGGTTCAGTTGCTAATATTTGTAACTCGAAGTAGGAGCTACGGAATAGACGGCGGCTTGCGAGGGATGAGGTGACGATGCACGTTGGCAACGGATCAAGAGTTGATGTGATGGCCGTCGGCACACTCTCCTTAGTTTTACCTTCGGGATTAGTTTTAAACCTTAATAAGTGTTATTATGTGCCTGCATTGAGCATGAACATTATTTCTGGATCGTGTTTATTGCAAGACGGTTATTCATTTAAATCGGAGAATAATGGTTGTTCTATTTATATGAGTAACATCTTTTATGGTCATGCACCTACTGTGAATGGTTTATTTCTTCTGAATCTCAAAAGGGATGAAACACACATCCATAACAACATTGAGGCTAAGAGATGCAAAGTAGATAGTGATAATACTACTTATTTGTGGCACTGTCGTCTAGGTCATATTGGTGTAAAGCGCATGAAGAAACTCCATTCTGATGGACTTTTGGAGTCTCTTGATTTTGAATCATTTGACACATGCGAACCATGCCTCATGGGCAAGATGATCAAAACCCCATTCTCCGGTATGATGGAGCGAGCAACAGACTTGTTGGAAATCATACATACCGATGTATGCAGACCGATGAGTGTTTCGACACGCGGTGGATATCGCTATTTTCTCACTTTTACCGATGACTTAAGTAGATATGGGTATATCTATTTGATGAAGCATAAATCTGAAACATTTGAAAAGTTCAAGGAATTTCAGAATGAAGTGGAGAACCATCATAACAGAAAAATTAAGTTTCTACGATCCGATCGTGGAGGTGAATATTTGAGTTATGATTTTCTCACGCATCTTAAAGCAAGCGGAATCGTTTCGCAACTCACGCCACCCGGAACACCACAGCGCAATGGTGTGTCTGAACGCTGAAATCGAACCCTATTAGATATGGTTCGATCGATGATGTCTCTTACTGATTTGCCGTTATCATTTTGGGGTTATGCATTAGAAACCGCTGCATTCACTTTAAATAGGGCACCATCTAAATCCGTTGAGACGTAACCGTATGAACTGTGGTTTGGCGCTAAACCTAAGTTGTCGTTTCTTAAAGTTTGGGGATGTGAAGCTTACGTCAAGAAGTTGATGCCGGACAAGCTCGAACCCAAAGCGGAGAAATGCGTCTTCATAGGATACCCTAAGGAAACTATTGGGTATACCTTCTATCACAGAACCGAAGGCAAAGTGTTTGTCGCAAAGAACGGTTCCTTTCTTGAGAAGGAGTTTCTCTCGAAAGAAGTGAGTGGGAGGAAAGTAGAGCTAGACGAGGTTGTTGAACCTTCTCTTGAATTTGAGAGTAGCGCAGCACCTGAAATTGTTCCAGTGCCGCCTGCACCAATAATAGAGGAAGCTAATGATAAGGATCATGAAGCTTTGGACGATGCTGCTACTGAACGTCGCAGGTCGATAAGGTCACGTGCCCCTCCTGAGTGGTACGTCAACCCTGTCTTAACTGTCTTGTTAGTAGATGGCAGTGAGCCTGCGAACTATGAGGAAGCGATGATGAGCCCAGACTCTGAGAAATGGCTAGAGGCCATGAAATCCGAATTGGGATCCATGAGCGAAAACGAAGTATGGACTTTGGTTGACCCTCCTAGCGACCGAAAGGCCGTTGAGTGCAAATGGATTTTCAAGAAGAAAACAGACGCGGATGGTAATGTTATCGTCTATAAAGCACGGCTTGTCGCGAAAGGTTTTTGACAAGTTCAAGGTGTTGACTACGATGAGACTTTCTCTCCCGTAGCGATGTTTAAGTCCATTCGGATTTTATTAGCAATTGCTGCGTTTCATGATTATGAAATATGGCAGATGGATGTCAAGACTGCATTCCTCAATGGCAACATTGATGAAGAGTTGTATATGATGCAACCTGAAGGTTTTGTCGATCCTAAGGATGCTGATAAAGTATGCAAGCTTGAGCGTTCCATTTATGGACTGAAGCAAGCATCTCAGAGTTGGAACCTTTGTTTTGATCAAGTGATCAAGAGCTTTGGATTTGTTCCAAATTGCTACGAAGCTTGTATCTACAAGAAAGTGAGTGGGAGCTCGGTGACATTTCTGGTACTATATGTGGATGACATATTGATTATTGGAAATGACATTAACATGCTTAACGATGTGAAGAGTCATTTGAACAAGTGTTTTTCAATGAAAGACCTAGGTGAAGCTGCTTATATATTGGGCATCAAAATCTATAGAGATAGACAAAGACGCCTGATAGCTTTAAGCCAGAGTACATACCTAGACAAAGTTCTGAAAAGGTTCAGAATGGATAAGGCAAAGAAAGGTTCAGTGCCTATGTTGTCAGGTAAGATATTGAGCAGGGCTCAGTGTCCAGCTACAGTAAATGATAGAGAAGCTATGAGCAAAGTGCCTGATGCCTCGGCCATAGGTTCTATCATGTATGCCATGCTGTGTACTAGACCGGATGTGTCCAATGCTCTTAGTTTGACGAGCAGGTACCAAAGTGATCCAGGAGTGGAACACTGGACAGCCGTGAAGAACATCCTAAAGTACCAAAATAGGACTAAAGAAATGTTCTTAGTCTATGGAGGTGATGAACAGCTTGTCGTAAAAGGTTACGTCGACGCTCGTTTCGACACCGATAAGGATGATTCTAAATCTCAGACAGGATACGTTTATATTTTGAATGGAGGAGCTGTGAGCTGGAGGCTGCAAGCAAAGCGTGATCGCGGGATCTATAGTGGAAGCGGAATACATGGCTGCTGCAGAAGCGTCAAGTGAAGGAGTTGGGATCAGAAACTTCATCACTGAGCTTGGCGTGGTTCCAAGTGCATTGGACCCACTGGAGATATTGTGTGACAACACTGGCGCCATAGCACTCGCTAAGGAACCAAGATATCATCCAAAGACCAAGCATATCAACCGCAAGTTTCATATAATCCGAGATTATATAGCAGATGGAGATCTGAAGATTAGCAAAATACATATAGATCTGAATGTCGCAGATCCATTGACTAAACCTCTTCCACGTGCAAAACATGATCAACACCTTAGTGCCATGGGTGTGAGATTGTTGCCAAATGTAAACTAGATTATTGACTCTAGTGCAAGTGGGAGACTGTTGGAATTATGCCCTAGAGGCAATAATAAAGATGTTATTATTATAATTCTTGTTCATGATAAAGTTTATATTCCATGCTAGAATTGTATTAAGCGGAAACTTTAATACTTGTGTGGTTTGTGAACAACACCGTGTCCCTAGTATGCCTCTATGGACTAGCTCTAATGATGGTTAAGGTTTCCTAACCATAGACATGAGTTGTCGATTAATAATGAGATCATATCATTGGGAGAATGATATGATGGACAGACCCAAATTAAGCGAAGCAATTAGATCGTGTCATCGTGTTCATCTTTGCGAAGCTTTTCTTATGTCAAATATTGTATTCCTTAGACCATGAGATAATACAACTCCCTGGTATCGGAAGAGAGCTTTGAGGTCATCAAACGTCATCCTATGAGAGGGTGATCATAAAGGTGTCTCTCAGGTGATCGGAAAGTACCTGTTGGGTTGTATGTATCGAGATGGGATTTGTCCCTCCCAAGTCGGAGAGATATACTTCGGGCCCACTCGGTAATCGATATCAACACCGCTTGCAAGCATGTGGTTAAGGAGTTAATCACAAAGTGATATCGGATTACGGAACGAGTAAAGTACTTGCTGTGAACGAGATTGAACTAGGTATGACGGTACCGACGATAAAATCTCGGGCAAGTAAAATATCACGAGACGAAGGGAATATAAATATGGGATTGATTGAATCCTGGCATCGTGATTCATCCAATATGATCATCGATGAATGTGTGGGAGTCAATATGGGTTTCCAGACCCCGCTGTTGATTATTGATATAAGATCATGTCTGCATGTTCTCGAACCCGAAGGGTCACACACTTAACGTGTCTCGACGCTAGGATAGATTGGATAATTGGTTTATGAGTTTTTGTTCGGAGTCTCGGATGGGATCCGGGACATCACGAGAGGTTCCGGAATGGTCCGGAGAATAAGATTCATATAAGGCAGTGCGGTTTTTGGAGTTCGGAATTGTTCCGGGTTAATCGGTATTGTACCGGAAGCTTCTAGAAGCTTCCGGAGGGGGACCAACGTGGTCCCACCTGTCGGGAGGGGGCATGGGCCTATGAGGGAGTGCCCTGGCCGCATTGGGCCAGGGGCACAAGGCCCCATAGGGCCCAGCCGGCCAAACAAGGGGAAACCCTAGTTTGGAGCTTCTAGAATGGGGGATTACTTGCCCCCCACTCCTCCCTCCTTGGCCGCCGACCTAGGGCTTGGGGGAGGGGTTAGGGCAGGCGCCCACCCCTCTATATATAGAGGGATGGGGCGCACCACCCCCCTACACCTCCTCCTCAACCCTAGCCGCCCTGCTGCCCTCCTCTCTCTCTCCCTCCCGACTGCGTGTAGGCGAAGCCCTGCTGCAGAAACTGTCCACCACTTGCACCGCGCCGTCGCGTTGTAGATCCAATCCGTCTCTCCACCATACTTGCTGGACCGAGGAAGGAGGAGACATCGAGGTGCCGCACGTGTGCATCTCTCGGAGGCATCGCCACTTGCGGTGTTAGATCAGATTGGATCGTGAGGAGGAGAAGCGAGTATGACTACATCACCCACGTTCCGACGAACGTTCCGCTGTGCGAATCTTCAAGGGTATGAAGATGTCATCTAATCCCTCTCGTTATTTGCATCTCCTAGATTAGATCTTGGCTTTCCTCTATTCGCATCCGTAGAAAATTTTGATTTCCTATGCCGCGAAACCCTTCATAGGGTTCCAAGAACCCAAGAGTAAAAAGCTTCTCAACTTTCACTCACCAAATCCTCCGGGGAGAACTCAAACCGATGCACCAAATGCAAATGGCAAGAACACAAGTAATGCTCAAATCCTTCTCTCCCAAATTCCACCAAAGATACAAAAGCTTGTGGGGGAATAAGAGAGTAAGAACAATGGAGGAAATCCACAAAAGACTCCAAGATCTAGATCCCAAGATGTTCCCCTCACTTAGAGGAGAGATGGATTGGTGGGATTGTACATCTAGATATCCTCTTTCAAATCCCTAAAGTATATGCAAGAATCAAGGGAGGGATTGAAGGGGGAGCAAGCTCAAGAGGGTCAAGAATGGAGGAGAAAGCCTGTAAAACTCGAGCGGTTGCATTGGGGAAGAAGGGCTCCTTTTTATAGGCCCACAGATTTCTGACCGTTTTCTGCCCGTTGGGGAAAAGTCAGACCGGAGACTCCGGTCTACACCAGAGATTCCGGCCCAACCACCGGACCAGCCTCCGAACCGCCCATCTGAATTACCTAGGCCGTCCAAGACCCAACAAGATCGGAGACTCCGGTCATCCAACACCGGAGACTCCGGACTAAGGAAACACCGGAGACTCCGGGGTAGCCTCCGGACCTGGCTCCGGACCCCCATACAGTATGTACTAGCCCTGATTCTAAAGTCACCACCGAAGACACATTCGGAAACTCCGGACTACACCGGAGACTCCGGTCCACACAGACCGGAGACTCCAGCCAGGACCAAATAAGAGGCAAACTTCAAATGGCGATATCTAGAGTTTGGAAACTCCGATTGACCCGAAACCAATTTTGTTGGAAAGAGGACAACAAGTGCTATCCTACAAAAAGTGGAAAAATTGGATACCACCAAGAGAGAACATTTCATGTATTATAATGTGATATACCTCTCTTGGTGAGAAACCGTAAAACCTCAAAGATCAAAAATGCAATATGATATAAAAGGGAAATCCGTTTCTGATGAACTAGAGCTTGTTATGAATATTACCACAAGCTCTATAACCGCACATGGATAAGATCCAACCAAGAAAGGATGATGCTAAGTATGCAAAGGTTTGAGCTCTCTTTGAAAGATATGATCGAGTTACTCACTTGAGAGCCCCTCTTGATAGTACGATTGTCTATCCTATAAACCGGTCTCCCCAACTAACACCACGAGACCGGTAAGAAAGAAATCCTATCAATATCATACCTTTGCCTTGCGCATATTCCACTTGATCTTGATGTATATGATCTTGTCCTTCTCAAGATGGAACACCTTTCTTGATTGCTCTTGCACGCACTCGCTTGATGAAGACTTGCAAGTTACTCCCCCATACAACATGGGGAAACCTTTACTTTGACCTTATCTTCATCGATCCATGATCACCGAGGATGTCAAGCTTTAAGCATGAGATCTTCATAGGTTTAACTCTCACATGACCAATCTGTGTGGATCACTCTTTGAACACCTTGGTCATCACTTGATCCTCTTCACTTTCTTCTTCTCCAAACCTTGAAGCCAACATATGGTTCAAGCATAACTTATGGACAATTCCTACAAGTAAAACTTGATACAAGCATTAGTCCATAGAGATTGTCATTAATTACCAAAACCACACATGGGGGCCCACATGTTGCTTTCACCCGTGACAGCATGGTTCTGCTAATCCCAACTTATAAATGCAAGCATATACAACATAGATGACACAATGTTTCACGTTTATTAGGGGCAAGAAAAATAAAGTGTGCTGCTCTTATGGAATGCTAAGATGATCTGGTTAACTAAGTTAACCAAATACCAGCTGCAGACAAGATACCAGCTGCGAACCATCCTAGGGTGTATGAATTACCCTACGGTTTCCAACATACTACTGGCATTCTCTCTGAATTGTGAGATCTTGAATACCATTTTGGTTCTAAAGCTTCTTCTTTGCACCTTTTCATGATACTTCCATGGACTTGATACAACTACTTCATTAACTTCTTAGCAACATCACCTACTTTGGTTGAACCTTAAGTTCATCACTTCTTGTTGGTCAATATATTTCCTACATTAATCTTCCTTCTTATTGCTGGATAGTAATGAGTTGAACTTGATCCATCTTTCAAATTGCGTTGATACTCCTTATACTTGGCTTCACTCTTTATGTAATCCTTCATCTTGGTCTTTGGAATTCATCACTCCCTTACAAGAATTCCCTTTTCTATCTAGGTCTATAATATCAGGTAATAACTGGATGTTGCAACATGCATTTGCTCACCAAGTCAAACTTCATGTATAGGTCTAGTCAATCAAGAAGATCCAAGAAAAACCAATAAATCCAAATGTGGTAGATATAACACACAATATTCTAAGCCCGGAATTAAGTAGTTGAGTATAATATCTCTAGCATTCAGGCTTAGTTGTGTAGTATATGACACCTCCTCATATAGGTTTACTTCGTGATACTTAGCACTTAGATGGTCAAACTAATTTTTGTTTTAATATTACCCAAATTGCTCAATTGCAATAGGATAATTCTAATCAAAGTGGTCTCAATTTAGTTTTGACTAACCTTTGGCCTTACTTTTGTAATAACTAGCTGTAACCAACCTTTCCTTTACTAATAAGCTATACCCACATAATCTCTCCAAATGACTAACCAGATTCTATTTACTAACTTAAACCAAAGATTATTGGAAATTTCTGGCACCCATGATTTCTATCATAGTTCTACCATGTTATTTTCATACTTCTACTCCAAGATAATTCACTAAGTACTTGGCATACTGTAGAGGGAGTGTCCCAACCTTTATTAATATAAGGTGGTGTCCCCTGTGTTTACAATGCTAGTCCCTGGATCAATAGCTAGCATCCACAGTTTAGATGTAATATCAAGAAACAAAGGTCATAATATAACTTTATAACCAGGAATAACATATGTTTATTACATCTTTACATAGCTCATTTGGCTATTACATTACATTGCAGCGGAATAACTATAGTCATGGGTCCTTCATCTTCAAAAGTGCCACAGGCAAATGTTGGTTGTAGACTTTGTAATCCTAATCAATCAATCTTCACTAAAATCAATCAAACCTGCAACATTACAAGTTACAGCCACAAGGGTCAATACATTTGAATTGTATTGGCAAGTTCCACTTCTATGCAGATTAAAAATGGATCCTATCATTACATGCAATTTGGCTAAGTAGAGTTTTAGGCTTATTTGCATAAAGCAATAATTTATCCTATCTTTTTAAAATGGTTTTGGTCCTTTGTCAAATCTCCTTTTTCCAAGTTCCTTGATCTCCTTGGTAGAAACTCAAGTGTTCAAGTCCTTGTCAAAATCCCTTGAGCTCCTTGGTAACCCCAAGTGCATCAAGTTTTATAAAATCTCATGAGTTCCTTGGTAACCCCAAGTGTTCATGTTTACAACAAAAATCTCTTGTGTTCCTTGGTACCCCCAAGTACATGAAGTTTTGTCAAAGTCTCTTGAGCTCCTTGGTAACCCCAAGTGCATCAAGTCCTTAAAAGTTTTCTTTTTAGAAGTTAGAATGTCGAGATCTCCCATAGCTTCAAACTTTAGTTGCTCAGTATTGTCCATAACCGGGGACACGGCTAAGTACTTAGATTTTATTATCTTCTGCAGAAGGAGTACACTTTACCCACATGTCACAATCCCATCTTGTTGCCACCAGTGGCCACTGGATTAGTGCTCACCAAGATGGAGTACTAGCAGATTGAGAATGTGACAAAGTGTTTCCAAAGGGTCCTCCAATACACCATTGCTAGCTTGTCTTCAGCACCCATGAAGCATTCCATATCCCCATGTCCAGTAAACTGAAGACAATGCATGGGTCTTCCCAATGTAGTTGACTAAGCCAGAGCCATAATAGCATGTGGTTGCACACGAAAGCCACAATTGGAGAAACATGTTCAATCTCTAAGTTTCCTAGGTGGTTTCCTTTGGAGCACAACACAAAGAGAATGCCATAGACATGGTTCCTTTTATTGCCACCTTCTCCAAAACTTAAAGTAACCTTGGCCACCCAGGTGGTTCATTGAGTCCTTGTTTTATTATATAAAAACACAAGTCCTTTTCTCGACTTCATAAAATCTCAACATGTATCTCTTTTCAAAATATAGCATGGCTAAGCATGTAACAACTACATTATTTTCTCTAAGGAATGTATAAGGTATCCTATTAGGATTTAGCATAGCATAAGTATAAAATTTGTTTTCATGCATGTTTCAAAATCCACTAAGTATAATGAAAATAGTAGGACTTTAGATGATAGTGTAACTTGCCTTTTTGGTAGGGAATGGTGGTTCACTCCTTGGTCTTGCTAGTCTCACACTTCACTACAATCAATCAAGCAAACACAATATCAACTAGCATTCCAAACCAAAGTCAATCAAACAATTTCGCACATATAAAACAATGGAATTCTAAGTCATGCATGTAAGCATGCAAGGGATGGTTCTATTTGCAAAGGTGGCCTCCACTAGGCTTCTAAACTTTGTAAGGTCCAAAGTGGTTATTTACCAAAATGGCAAAGTCATTTGCAAATGGGTTTTATCCATAAACCATTTTCAAAACCTTTCATCATTTTATGTGGTGAAAAACATTTTTTTTCTCAATGCCACAACCTTAAGTGGTTTCACCAAATAAGTTGTTGTTTCCCAAAACTTGGTGTTTATGGTCAGTAGGTTTGGTCCAAAGCATTTTCTCCAAAGTTTTTACTCAAAACCATTTTCATAACAAAACCATTATTTTTAAATGGCTAGAAATGACCAAATCAAGTTTTTATTCCCAAACTTTCACAAAAACCATTTTTCCATGGGTTGGTTCCTAGGGTCAATGAGTTCAGAACAAACCATTTTGCAAAGGTTTTAACCCTAAAAACATTTTTGAATCATTTTTCTAATCTAAACAAGCATTCAAAAGTATCTGCAAAAACAAACACTCTAATGGATACTATTTGCTAAACCAAGGGCATGGTTGGCTAGGGCTTGTTCCACTGATTCCAATGATACCAAATTTTCAATTTTTGGACGTGTGGATCGAAAGTTACAAAGGTTTGAAAATTGAATCTATAACAGATTCAAATCTGTTTTTAAAACGAAACCTGGCCACGCGTCGCGTCGTCATTCGCTGGTACCGGTTCGGGTGGATCACGCGCTGCAGACCGTAGGATCTAATTTAGATCGAGCGGCGCAGAGGCATACGATACCTGTTCGCTTATGTTCTATCATAGCCATACGATCTAGATCTAACGGGCGCAATCATCAGACCACTAACTGGCGGCGCTGCGCGGCGGTGGACGGCGGCGACGGTCAGGCAGCGGGCTAGCGGCTGTTCTAGGAAGCAAGGAAGACAGAGGGGGTGCTCACCGAGATCGTAGGAGGCTGGGGAAGCTCAACGTGTGGTCGACGATGCAGGGGGCGCACGGGAACGGTGGCGATTGCTCGTTGGAGACGTCGTCGGCGTTGGGTGGTTCTGTCCGCGGTCGAAGGCGACGCTGCGGATCGCCCTGGGGCAAGACAGGAGCATGGTTAGGTGCGTAAGACCAAGGCGAAGTTGCTCGCATGATCGAGAAGCAGAGGGGCGGTCGGATTTCACCTGGGGAACTCGCCGGAGTAGGAGACAGACGACGGCGCTCAGAGCTTGGTCGGAGTCGACGCTCAGGGACGCCCGCGGTCAAACGAGGGGCACGGACAGATGCGTCAGGAGGTGGGGAATCTCCCAGTGTGTTGAGGGAGGCACGGGGCGGTGTTGAGTCGCCGGAATCGGCACCGGACTTTGTCGAAGCAGAGGGTGGTGCTGGGCGCAATTCAGCAGCCTGGAGGCATGCAAATGTGGGGTGACAGAGGGGAAATGTAGAGGAGGGATGAGCGTTTAAATGGGCGTGATTGCAGCGAGGTTAAGGCGCGGTATTACTGTGTATTCAACGCCGGCGTAATTAGCAGCAACGGCAGGGCTCGTCAGCGCGAGGAGGAAGAAGACGTGCTGGCTGCGTGGGTCCCTGTTGCCAGCGAGGAATGAGAGGGAGAAGAGGGTCCACCGGTCAGTCTCTTTGTGGGTCTGGGAGTTGGTGCGAACCGTTTTCTTTCGGGGAGGAGAGCTGGGCTGGTTTGTTGGGCTTCCTGGGCTGCTGGGTTAGGTCAGGTCCAAATCTATTTTTTTTTCTTCCAAATTGTTTTTCCTTTTCTGTTTTCATTTTCTCTTTTGAAAACCAAACAACAAATCAAACAAACAAAACACATCAAACATTCATCAAACTTTTCATTTGAATTTGGTTCTGTTTAACACATAAACCAAAGTCCAAAATGATATAATATTTTAAATCTTTTTAGGTTCCATTCATTAATTAAATAAAATGGACCATGGTTTATTAATCAAATAGAGTTTGATTGATTTAATAAAATCTCTATTTGAAAATCTAATATTTTCAAAACCAAATCAGTAGGTTTTATTTGGAAATATAAAATACTTGGAAAACTTATTTTAAATAAATAAGTTTTGATGTTTTGGAAATAGTAAAACCTTTATTAATAAATTTTGGATATTGATTCCTTATTAATTTATTTTTAAACCTTTACTATTTTATCAAAACAAGGCATTTTATTTCATAAGCTTTGGCCAAGGTTTAATTTGGCTTTATAAAATAATCTTTAACACAATTTCTATTTCATTTGAAAACAAAATCCTTTTATTTAAAGATAGTAATTCCAAAATATTTTATTTTCCTTTATCAAATATTTTATCTTTTTAAATCACTTTAGGATTTTATTTGCTCCAACTTGGTTTGAAGTTCCAATTGAGTTCAAAAAGTTTCTTCTGGCCCTGAAAATCAAACAAAGTTTTATTTTATTCATTTATTTTCACATTACAAGATTTGGAAAATCTTGGGATGTGAGAGGCTACCACCCTTAACATAAATCTCGTCCCGAGATTTGGGAAGGCTAGGGTTACAAGTAGGCTCAAAACAACTAGGGTACTACCACCCTTAAAAAAATTTAAACAAAAATTACATATTGTCCTTCTTGGGATCCTGGGAAAACTTTCTCTAAGCAAAAAGTTGCATTTGTGTCCTTAGTTTCCATGCTTGACTCATGGGCCAAGGTTGAGTTTCTCCATAGGCTTGGTGATCTTGTTCTTCATCTTTTCTGGATTCTCCATAGGCTTGGTGATCTTGTTCTTCATCTTTTCTGGACAGTTGCTTTCATAATGTCCTGGGTTTTTGCAATTGAAACAGTGGATGTCTTGGAGTTCTTTACGTGGCTCTTGTGGACAAGTTGCTACATAGTGGCCTAATTCTTTGTAGTTGTTGCACACCACTTGGCCAATCTCTTTATTCTTCTTGTTCTCTGGGCATCCACTGGAGTAGTGTCCCATTTCCTTACATTTACGACATTGCACAAGGCTCATGTCCTGCTTTTGTTTCTTGGGTTTCTTTAGTCCTTTGAATTCGGTTGTCTTGTTTGGAGGTATAAATGGTCCTTTTCCTTTCTTGGTAGACTTGGATCCTTCTTGTTTCCTTTGTTCCACAATGGAGTAGATGGGGCATTGGATAGGGACATGGTTGTTTCCTTCACATAGGTAGCAAGTAGCTTGAGAAGTAGGACATTGTCCAACAGGATGTTTCCCTTCACAGTTGGGGCATTGGTCTCCATGCTCCCTGGAAGTATGATCCTTGTCTCCACAAATAATGCAAGCTGGGGCTCCATCTAGAATAACATTTTTGTCATCCTTGTTGTCACAAACTTTCTTGGGATAGTTTTCTTCCATTTTGATCATTTGATCAGTCACCTTAAGCATCAGTTGGCCTTGAGTTTCCAAAAATCCTTGCAGGGCTGGATCTGCTCCACTAGTGTTAGCTATGAACTGAGCTGTCACTTGGTTCAACTGGTGTTGGGTTGCTATAAGTTCTTTCATGCTGTCCTCTTGGTTGGTGTTGGTGTCATCAACCTTGATGTTGGAGTCTCTTGGAGTAGTCATCTGTTTGGGTTGAATGGAGATTAGAATAGGCAAAATATTTCTAAGGAATCAATTCCAATCACACATATCACAATTCACACAAGCAATGTGCATGCAATCACAAACCAAACATTTCACTCAACAACAAAGTTCAAGCATACCCTTAGGCAAAAAAATATTTTTGTCACACCGCATAAGTTGGTGGGTTTGACATAGCTAAAATATGGTGGTCCATCTATATGGTTTACTTGTGATCTTCCATCCTTCTTGGTTGCTTCTTCTTACATGAGATCATGGTTCCTTGGGAAAAACTCTTGGTTACCTTGACTTCTAGTGAAGTGAGCTCCTTCTAACTTTTGCATTCTCTCAGTCTCTAAGTCTTGAGCAAGATTTCCTTCTTTTCACTTGCAATCCTTAGGGGTATCCAAGTTGGAAGTCCTTGGTGAACATGCTGAAGATGTTGAAGTCATTATAGCCGAAGAAGTTGAAGTCATTAGAGTTGAAAGTGTTTGGAGAAGTCCTTTGCACATGGTGTAGTCTTTGGTCATGGGTAGGTTTTTCCATCAAGTTGAAAATAGAAGTGATGTAGAGTTGAAATCAAAAATGGTTGAGGAAGGAGTTTACAAGTATGTTTGTAATTAAGTTTTTGGAATGAGTACAACTCCTATTTTCTAAGGATTTTTGTCCAATCCTAGGTTTACAAATCCTACAGGCAACACAATGCTCTGATACCATCTGTAGAGGGAGTGTCCCAACCTTTATTAATATAAGGTGGTGTCTTCTGTGTTTACAATGCTAGTCCCTGGATCAATAGCTAGCATCCACAGTTTAGATGTAATATCAAGAAACAAAGGTCATAATATAACTTTATAACCAGGAATAACATATGTTTATTACATCTTTACATAGCTCATTTGGCTATTACATTACATTGCAGCGGAATAACTATAGTCATGGGTCCTTCATCTTCAAAAGTGCCACAGGCAAATGTTGGTTGTAGACTTTGTAATCCTAATCAATCAATCTTCACTAAAATCAATCAAACCTGCAACATTACAAGTTACAGCCACAAGGGTCAATACATTTGAATTGTATTGGCAAGTTCCACTTCTATGCAGATTAAAAATGGATCCTATCATTACATGCAATTTGGCTAAGTAGAGTTTTAGGCTTATTTGCATAAAGCAATAATTTATCCTATCTTTTTAAAATGGTTTTGGTCCTTTGTAAAATCTCCTTTTTCCAAGTTCCTTGATCTCCTTGGTAGAAACTCAAGTGTTCAAGTCCTTGTCAAAATCCCTTGAGCTCCTTGGTAACCCCAAGTGCATCAAGTTTTATAAAATCTCATGAGTTCTTTGGTAACCCCAAGTGTTCATGTTTACAACAAAATCTCTTGTGTTCCTTGGTACCCCCAAGTACATGAAGTTTTGTCAAAGTCTCTTGAGCTCCTTGGTAACCCCAAGTGCATCAAGTCCTTAAAAGTTTTCTTTTTAGAAGTTAGAATGTCGAGATCTCCCATAGCTTCAAACTTTAGTTGCTCAGTATTGTCCATAACCGGGGACACGGCTAAGTACTTAGATTTTATTATCTTCTGCAGAAGGAGTACACTTTACCCACATGTCACAATCCCATCTTGTTGCCACCAGTGGCCACTGGATTAGTGCTCACCAAGATGGAGTACTGGCATATTGAGAATGTGACGAAGTCTTTCCAAAGGGTCCTCCCATACACCATTGCTAGCTTGTCTTCAGCACCCATGACGCATTCCAGATCCCCATGTCCAGTAAACTGAAGACAATGCATGGGTCTTCCCAATGTAGTTGACTAAGCCAGAGCCATAATAGCATGTGGTTGCACACGAAAGCCACAATTGGAGAAACATGTTCAATCTCTAAGTTTCCTGGGTGGTTTCCTTTGGAGCACAACACAAAGAGAATGCCATGGACATGGTTCCTTTTGTTGCCACCTTCTCCAAAACTTAAAGTAACCTTGGCCACCCAGGTGGTTCATTGAGTCCTTGTTTTATTATATAAAAACACAAGTCCTTTTCTCGACTTCATAAAATCTCAACATGTATCTATTTTCAAAATATAGCATGGCTAAGCATGTAACAACTACATTATTTTCTCTAAGGAATGTATAAGGTATCCTATTAGGATTTAGCATAGCATAAGTATAAAATTTGTTTTCATGCATGTTTCAAAATCCACTAAGTATAATGAAAATAGTAGGACTTTAGATGATAGTGTAACTTGCCTTTTTGGTAGGGAATGGTGGTTCACTCCTTGGTCTTGCTAGTCTCACACTTCACTACAATCAATCAAGCAAACACAATATCAACTAGCATTCCAAACCAAAGTCAATCAAACAATTTCGCACATATAAAACAATGGAATTCTAAGTCATGCATGTAAGCATGCAAGGGATGGTTCTATTTGCAAAGGTGGTCTCCACTAGGCTTCTAAACTTTGTAAGGTCCAAAGTGGTTATTTACCAAAATGGCAAAGTCATTTGCAAATGGGTTTTATCCATAAACCATTTTCAAAACCTTTCATCATTTTATGTGGTGAAAAACATTTTTTTTTCTCAATGCCACAACCTTAAGTGGTTTCACCAAATAAGTTGTTGTTTCCCAAAACTTGGTGTTTATGGTCAGTAGGTTTGGTCCAAAGCATTTTCTCCAAAGTTTTTACTCAAAACCATTTTCATAACAAAACCATTATTTTTAAATGGCTAGAAATGACCAAATCAAGTTTTTATTCCCAAACTTTCACAAAAACCATTTTTCCATGGGTTGGTTCCTAGGGTCAGTGAGTTCACAACAAACCATTTTGCAAAGGTTTTAACCCTAAAAACATTTTTGAATCATTTTTCTAATCTAAACAAGCATTCAAAAGTATCTGCAAAAACAAACACTCTAATGGATACTATTTGCTAAACCAAGGGCATGGTTGGCTAGGGCTTGTTCCACTGATTCCAATGATACCAAATTTGCAATTTTTGGACGTGTGGATCGAAAGTTACAAAGGTTTGAAAATTGAATCTATAACAGATTCAAATCTATTTTTAAAACGAAACCTGGCCACGCGTCGCGTCGTCATTCGCTGGTACCGGTTCGGGTGGATCACGCGCTGCAGACCGTAGGATCTAATTTAGATCGAGCGACGCAGAGGCATACGATACCTGTTCGCTTATGTTCTATCACAGCCATACGATCTAGATCTAACGGACCCAATCATCAGACCACTAACTGGCGGCGCTGCGCGGCGGTGGACGGCGGCAACGGTCAGGCAGCGGGCTAGCGGCTGTTCTAGGAAGCAAGGAAGACAGAGGGGGTGCTCACCGAGATCGTAGGAGGCTGGGGAAGCTCAACGTGTGGTCGACGATGCAGGGGGCGCACGGGAACGGTGGCGATTGCTCGTCGGAGACGTCGTCGGCGTCGGGTGGTTCTGTCCGCGGTCGAAGGCGACGCTGCGGATCGCCCTGGGGCAAGACAGGAGCATGGTTAGGTGCGTAAGACCAAGGCGAAGTTGCTCGCATGATCGAGAAGCAGAGCGGCGGTCGGATTTCACCTGGGGAACTCGCCGGAGTAGGAGACAGACGACGGCGCTCAGAGCTTGGTCAGAGTCGACGCTCAGGGACGCCCGCGGTCAAACGAGGGGCACATACAGATGCGTCAGGAGGTGGGGAATCTCCCAGTGTGTTCAGGGAGGCACGAGGCGGTGTTGAGTCGCCGGAATCGGCACCGGACTTTGTCGGAGCAGAGGGTGGTGCTGGGCGCAATTCAGCAGCCTAGAGGCATGCAAATGCGGGGTGACAGAGGGTAAATGTAGAGGAGGGATGAGCGTTTAAATGGGCGTGATTGCAGCGAGGTTAAGGCGCGGTATTACTGCGTATTCAACGCCGGCGTAATTAGCAGCAACGGCAGGGCGTCGTCAGCGCGAGGAGGAAGAAGACGTGCTGGCTGCGTGGGTCCCTGCTGTCAGCGAGGAATGAGAGGGAGAAGAGGGTCCACCGGTCAGTCTCTTTGTGGGTCTGGGAGTTGGTGCGAACCGTTTTCTTTCGGGGAGGAGAGCTGGGCTGGTTTGTTGGGCTTCCTGGGCTGCTGGGTTGGGTCAGGTCCAAATCTATTTTTTTTCTTCGAAATTGTTTTTCTTTTTCTGTTTTCATTTTCTGTTTTGAAAACCAAACAACAAATCAAACAAACAAAACACATCAAACATTCATCAAACTTTTCATTTGAATTTGGTTCTGTTTAACACATAAACCAAAGTCCAAAATGATATAATATTTTAAATCTTTTTAGGTTCCATTCATTAATTAAATAAAATGGACCATGGTTTATTAATCAAATAGGGTTTGATTGATTTAATAAAATCTCTATTTGAAAATCTAATATTTTTAAAACCAAATCAGTAGGTTTTATTTGGAAATATAAAATACTTGGAAAACTTATTTTAAATAAATAAGTTTTGATGTTTTGGAAATAGTAAAACCTTTATTAATAAATTTTGGATATTGATTCCTTATTAATTTATTTTTAAACCTTTACTATTTTATCAAAACAAGTCATTTTATTTCATAAGCTTTGGCCAAGGTTTAATTTGGCTTTATAAAATAATCTTTAACACAATTTCTATTTCATTTGAAAACAAAATCCTTTTATTTAAAGATAGTAATTCCAAAATATTTTATTTTCCTTTATCAAATATTTTATCTTTTTAAATCACTTTAGGATTTTATTTGCTCCAACTTGGTTTGAAGTTCCAATTGAGTTCAAAAAGTTTCTTCTGGCCCTGAAAATCAAACAAAGTTTTATTTTATTCATTTATTTTCACGTTACAAGATTTGGAAAATCTTGGGATGTGACACATACTTACACCTACATCATGGTTTCAAAGCTAATCTCACCATGACCTTGTTATGTTTTAACTATTCATCATGATTCAAGATTAATCTTACCCTGATGACTTTACTTCTTTCCTTAATATATTGAATTCTTAACAAAATTCCACTTCATCACATATAATTCTCAAGTGAATCCCACATGATTTACAACCCATTACAACTATACATGCTCTAATAGTCTTCATTATATTATCTATTGTTATCAATTAACAATAATATTTATCTGTCTTACTTAAATCCTATGGTTAGAATACACCATTTGTATTACTTCAATTTACATACTAAACTTAATTCAACTCTACTACGACCAATTGACTTTCCTAAAGTATCTTGGTGGGTTATATCTCCTTTGGAAGACACTAAATAACACTTCACTGAGATAAGATGCATAATTATTCCTAAGAAAGATGTTTTAAGCATCTGGTGACAAATTTATCCTCAAGTGGATATTCATCACAATTCCTAAGAATATTTGGTTTAGATAAGATGGCTTCTATAGTCACTATCCAACCTATAGTTCTCCTAAAAGGGTTTTAATCCTAAGGTCAAAGCATATGCTCTGATACCAGCTGCGGTGACCCAGCATACCACTGCATGATGTAGTACACTATAGTCGTTGACATAACACCAATGAAACACCGTTCACTAGTATTACATCCCTCAGAGTGGTACAACAGAAACACAGCAGGTCCAAGACATGACTATAGGTTTGATACGTTGGAAACGTATCTATAATTTTTGATGCTCCATGTTTGTTTAGTATCTACTTTGCTTTACTTGTCCACACTTTGAGGTGCTTTTTACATGTTTTCTGGTACTAACCAATTAACAAGTTGCAACAGTGCCAGATGCCTATTTTCTGCTGTTTTTGGTTTCAGAAAAGCTAGTAAAGAAATATTCTCGGAATTGGATGGGACGAACGCCAAAGTCAATAACTTTTCGTGGGGAACAAGAAGTCCAGAGGAGAGACGGAGAAGCGGGCCAGGGAGGCCACCCCCCAGGCGTGGGGTCAGGTGGACCCGCGCCTGGGTAGGGTTTGCCTACCCTGGTCGCCTCCCGGACTCCCCCATTCTCCTATAAGAAGCCCCCGATACAGAAACTCTCGGGACCTGATCAGAAATCCACGAAACCGTCTATAGCCGCTGCAACCATCGTCCCTAGATCTGGGGATTTGAAGCTCTTCCTGGCACCCTACCGGAGTGGAGATCATCCCGGAGGCCTTCTCTCCGGTATGATTCGTGAGTAGTTCCACCTTGGACTATGGGTCCATGTAGTAGCTAGATGGTTACATCTCCTCCTTTGTGCTTTCATGTATATATCTTGTGAGCTCCGTTCATGATCAAGATCTAATCTATTTGTAATCATGCATGTTGTGTTTGTGGGGATCCGATGGATATTGAGATTATTATGTTGGTTTGATTAATGGTTTTATCTATTTGATTCTATCATGTCTGTGTTGTTTGTGATCTTGCATGCTCTCCGTTGCTAGTGGTTATCTTGTCCAAGTAGTTGCTAGTGACTCCAAGAGGGAGTATTTATGCTCGATAGTGGGTTCATGCCTCTAGTTTCCAAGGGAAGTGACAGAAATCTCTTCGGTTGTAGATGTGCTGTTGCTACTAGGGAGAAAACAACGGTCCCTTGTTCATGGAACATGTAGATTGTTTACCTTACACACTTTGCTTAAAGCAGTTGTCTGTTGCTTGCAACTTAATACTGGAGGGGGTTCGGATGATAACCTGAAGGTGGACTTCTAGTCATAGATGCAGTTGGATTACGATCTATGTATATTGTTGTATTGCCCAATCAACTTCATAGGATCTTTCTGGCTAGTAATTGCATTATTATGCCTTGCTCAGTTCCTGTCAATTGCCCCACTGTAATTTGTTTACCCTTCATGCCATGTTGTTTATCTAAGGAGAGCACCTCTAGTGAACTATGGACCCCGGTCCAATCTTTACCATTGATACATCTTCCACTGTTACTTGTTTACTTGCTGCAAACCATTACCTTCCACACTATACGTTTAATCCTTTGTTACAGCAAACCGGTGAGCTTGACAACCTCACTGATTCGTTGGGACAGAGTCTTGAGTTTGTGTTGTGTAGGTCTCCACGTTGCTTCTAACACCTGTGTGACGTTTCCTTCCTCCTTCTGGTTCAATAACCTTTGTTTCTACTGAGGGAAATCTTGTTGTTGTACTCTTCATACCTTGCTCTTGGGGTTTCCAACGAAGCACTCTTCCTCCCTGTTGAGTGTAGCATCAAGTAATTTGTGGCGCCGTTGCCGGGGAGGCTAAGGACATCTTCGCAAGCTAGGGGAGTCCTTCACTTCCTTTCTATTTACTTTGTTTTTAGTTTGCTTAGTTTCTTTTGCTTTGTTTTGTTTGCCTCTTTTCAAAAAACCCAAAAAAATTAGTCTAGTTTGGTTTGCTTGCCTTATTTAAAAACACAAAAAAATTAGTTCTTTCTTTAGTTGCTTCCATGTCGGGGTCTGCCTTTATTTCCCCTATGGTAGAAATTTCCACTTTTAAGCAAGAAAGTGAAGAAAGTTTTAAGGAAGCTCGGTCTAGAATCTCTGCTTTCCAGAGGGAAACTAAGCCTGAGGTAAGCCTCATCTTGGTTATTGATAGTTTTTACCGCGGTATTGCTCTTCGTTATAGATATGCTTTGGATGCTGTGGACGAGAAAGATATTTTGCTTTGTACTGAGGATGAAGCCTTTGATGCCATAAAAAGTTCATTGCAATTTATAATACACCTGGCAAGTCTGATTCCTCTTTCACAAATATTTTTGACAGGTTGAACACTCTTGAGACTAATATTGCTGCCATGAATAGTTGCTATCACACTGTTAGGGCTTACCATGCTTATGTTCCTATAAATTATGAGCCTTCAAATTGGTTTCCCACAATTAAAGTCTTAATAAACACTACATTTTTTGATGCTCGCAGTGATATCATGTCTGAATTTTGTCTCATGCATAAAGATATATTTGATTCCTTGAGTCTTTGGGGGCTTACTGAAGGAGGAGAGGAAATATCTCTTACCAATAATGCCACTATATTTCACATTGGAATAGCTGAAGGTGTGTTTAAAAAATCTCAGGGAAAATGGTGTCTACTGATTATCTTGTTATTGAATGTGTAGGCAAAGGACTGGTCACACTTGGAAGATTTCTACTGAAACACCTTGGGGCAGTAATAGACATGGGAGAATGCATCATGCACTTTACTCCCCCGGTAAGCAATCATATCTTCCCTAAAAATAAAATAAAGGTAAGAAAATAAGGAGCAAGAGGAGCAATTCTTCATTTGAAAATACTTGATTCTTCTTGCTTCTTGTGCCTAACTTAAAGGCATTAAAGAAAAGTATTTGTTGGGAGATAACCCAAGAGTTTCCTTGAGTCTTAGAAGTAACTACTTCTGTAATGACCTCTCCTTATCCTTTTTGTTTGCTTTTTGTGCCAAGAATGACCTCTAATGAGAGGGAACTAAGATTTGGGAAGTTGCTATCCCGAAACAGATTTCTGTCCTCCACCAAAACAATTCGTGAGGAGGCTCTGTAACTCGGATTGATCTCAACATTTACGAATAAACCCCCCAGTATGTTGGCTAACTTTCGTTAGTTCAACTTTTTGATTTGAGCAACAGAATATGTTCGAAAAAATTCGTTTCTACCTGCTAGTCTGTTTTGACAGATTTCTGCCATTATTTGCATTTGCTTCTTATTGATTCCTTTTTGAGCTCTCTTCAGGCAAATTGAGTTTCTTTGAAGGAGTTACTACAGTAGATTGTGTTTTTAGTGAAAAGCCTTGCTGTTCCAAAGCTTTGCCCGCGGTCTAATATCTTTTGAATAAGCTAATGTTGCTAATGAAGATTGTGTGAAGTTTTGTGTGAAGGAAAAATTTCAGGTGTAGAGAGAGAATGATGCAATGAGATGAAGAATGGACAAAAGCTCAAGCTTGGGGATGTGACCATGGTGTCACCCAAAGAAATATCCAAGAGGTACAAGCATCAAATCTTGGGGATGCCCAAGGCATCCCCTTCTTCATAAATAAAAAGCTCAGGTCTGTCTTGACACTTCACTTTTATTGTTTCATGCACAGTTGTGTTGTTCTTGGAGCGTCTTAGTTATCGTTTGCTTTGCTTAGTTTGTTTAGTTTGCTTTAGTAGTTTGGACCCCCGTTCTCGCTGTGTTGTTTTGCAAATAAGTTTGCTTGGTGTTTGGAAAGGAGTAGTAAGTTCTTGCTTGAAGTGTAATATGAGCTTGCATTGACTGTGACTTAGACTTTAGCATGACATGCTAGGTGTTGTTTTATCATTATGCTTAGTGATTATTGATGTAGCATGTCTTGTTCCAAACAATTGGGATTGCTTAGTGTGCCTTGAAGAAATTATGCGTTGTTTTAGCATGCAAAAGCATAGTATTGTGGTATTCTCCTTTGATGTTTTGCTTGGGTTGACTTGGCACATGCTCACACCATGTTATGATTATGATAAGTCACCATTAGCCTCTATGATCATTTAGTCCTTGACTTGTAGTACCACTCTTTGCTTTGATTAGTTTGCTTTTTTGCATTGCATAATTATGGCCATTATTGCTCTCTTAGTTGGTTGCTCCCAGTCTTTTGCTAGCCTCCACTTGTATGAGTAAGTTCTACTCATGCTTCCAACTCCTAAGAAACCAAGTTATTCCAAAGTGTCCACTATAAACTCCTATGCATGGTGTGTTACACCATTCAAAGTATATTATTATTTTCAACTATCTTCCAATTAAAAACTATTTTGTTATGTGAAAACTTAGTGATTAAAGCCCTCACGAACTTGATGGCACATTTTATTCTTTGCCCCTAATAAACTTGAACCATTGAGGAAACTTTGTTGTATATGCTTGCACTTATAAGTTGGGATTAGCAGAACCGTGCTGTCACGGGGAACATTTTCAACATTGCACTTGTAATTTTTGTACTCCATTGATATCATGCTCTTTTGTCTATGGATGTTACCGGTGTGAAATGAAGTGGGAACTTGTAAGTCCATGGAGTTTGTATTGTGTGTTAGAGAAACGCCTGGTCCGCTAGCCTAAGCCATGCCTAATCATGGTGGAAACTTGTAGCATCACCATAGTGACATCTATGAAGCATTCTTCTTATAAAAAAGAGAGACACATTGAGAAAAGGGGAAAGAGATAAAAAAGCACCACATTCCCATGGTACATAAGAAGAATTGTTGACATGCTCATTGTCTGCTTGCCTTGTCATTTTGGTTATGGGAAATCTCCTGTACCATGTACAAGGGGTACCCCGTTAGCGGTTCTCAATGATATGCAAATACTTACAGTGACAAGAACTTGCCTGGGCCCTAAGTTGAGTATCCATGAGGTGTATCCCTCATAGTCAAGGGACTTGAGATTGCTAACTTATACTTTGTCAAGCATATACTCCAGCTTTGACACTTTAAACTTAACCACTTCAAGATGCTTATGATAGGGGCAATGAGGGCTGATAGCTAATAAGTACCATATTTTTTGGAAGCTCTTTTTGAAACTTGTAATCCCTGCTTCCTTTACAAAAAGGCCTTTCTTCCACCACTATTGAGTCTCCACCTTCTACCTTTAGGCACCATTAAGAGAGCATAGTTGTCATTCTGTGTGCAGTGTGCCAAAGCTTATTAATTGATGCATATTGTGCTATTACTTGCTCTTGTGCTATCTGTTTCTAGTCACCCTTGTGAACTTTGCAGGTGTCCTATGCATTATATTGCTACTCTATGAGGGACAAGCTGATTGCCACTATGCTATGTTTTCTGCATGTGAAACAAACAAACGTTTTTCAATACATATTATTCATGATCTTTGTCTGTAGCTTGTCATGTTGCATGCATAGTTACTATGTCCTATTGTTAGAACTCCATCTTTCATGCATATGTTTAGAGTTCTTTGATCCCAGCTTTCAATGTTTGCAAATGGTTGGATATTTATCACTTATCTACTCGAGGACGAGCAGGAGTTAAGCCTGGGGATGCTGATACATTGGAAACATATCTATAATTTTTGATGCTCCATGCTTGTTTAGTATCTACTTTGCTTTACTTGTCCACACTTTGAGGTGCTTTTTAAATGTTTTTTGGTACTAACCTATTAACAAGTTGCAACAGTGCCAGATGCTAGTTTTCTGGTATTTTTGGTTTCAGAAAAGTTAGTAAAGAAATATTCTCGGAATTGGACAGGACGAACGCCAAAGTCAATAACTTTCCGTGGGGAATAAGAAGTCTAGAGGAGAGACGGATAAGCGGGCCAAGGAGGCCACCCCCCACCAGGTGCGGGGTCAGGTGGACCCGCGCCTGGGTAGGGTTTTCCTACCCTGGTCGCCTCCCGGACTACCCCCTTCGCCTATAAGAAGCCCCTGATACAGAAACTCTTGGTACCCGATCAGAAATCCACGAAACTGTCTGTAGCCGCTGCCACTATCATCCCTAGATCGGGGGGGATTTGAAGCTCTTCCCGGCACCCTGCTGGAGGGGAGATCATCCCGGAGGCCTTCTCTCTGGTATGATTCGTGAGTAGTTCCACCTTGGACTATGGGTCAATGTAGTAGCTAGATGGTTGTATCTCCTCCTTTGTGCTTTCATGTATAGATCTTGTGAGCTCTGTTCATGATCAAGATCTAATCTATTTTTAATCATGCATGTTGTGTTTGCGGGGATCCGATGGATATTGAGATTATTATGTTGGTTTGATTAATGGTTTTATCTATTTGATTCTATCATGTTTGTGTTGTTTGTGATCTTGCATGCTCTCCGTTGCTAGTGGTTATCTTGGCCAAGTAGTTGCTAGTGACTCCAAGAGGGAGTATTTATGCTCGATAGTGGGTTCATGCCTCTAGTTTCCAAGGGAAGTGACAGAAATCTATTCGGTTGTAGATGTGTTATTGCTACTAGGGAGAAAACAACGGTCCCTTGTTCATGGAACATGTGGATTGTTTACCTTACACACTTTGCTTAAAGCAGTTGTTTGTTGCTTGCAACTTAATACTGGAGGGGGTTCAGATGATAACCTGAAGGTGGACTTCTAGTCATAGATGTAGTTGGATTACGGTCTATGTATATTGTTGTATTGCCCAATCAACTTCATAGGATCTTTATGGCTAGTAATTGCATTGTTATGCCTTGCTCAGTTCCTGTCAATTGCCCCGCTGTAATTTGTTTACCCTTCATGCCATGTTGTTTATCTAAGGAGAGCACCTCTAGTGAACTATGGACTCCGGTCCAATCTTTACCATTGATACATCTTCCACTGTTACTTGTTTACTTGCTGTAAACCATTACCTTCCACACCATACTTTTAATCCTTTGTTACAGCAAGCCGGTGAGCTTGACAACCTCACTGATTTGTTGGAACAGAGTCTTGAGTTTGTGTTGTGCAGGTCTCCACGTTGATTCCAACACCTGTGTGACGTTTCCTTCCTTCTTCTAGTTCGATAACCTTGGTTTCTACTGAGGGAAATCTTGCTGCTGTACTCTTCATACCTTGCTCTTGGGGTTTCCAACGAAGCACTCTTCCTGCCTGTTTAGTGTAGCATCAAGGTTACAACTCGACTCTTTACATAAGATCCAGAGAACACTCTAGGTTAAAGAGGGAGAAATAAACTTCTTACAAAGAAGAATCAGAAATAATCGACTCATAACTATTATGCTAATAAGATTAGCATCTAACTATTTGGCTTGTATTGCTACTATTGCAATACTCTATAGAAGTAGGTTCTATGACTAGAGATTATATTTATATTTAATCAGCAACTTCGTCTTCACTTTAGTTGATGTATATGCTGACTTCCTTTACTTCATTGAAGAACTTGAGCTTTTGATGATGATTCCTGGAGTATAACTTGATGTAGACGTCATCTAGCAAGGGTTAAGAAGATACGTTGAGTACAAGCGTACTCGGCAAGTTCACTAGAAAAGGAGTGTTTGATGCACTATATCTATAGACACAGACCATAGGTCATAGGCAATGCAAGTTTTCGTAAACATTTCTTCAAAGGTTGCTTTTATTCTGAAAAGCTATGTCTGTCAGCCTCACAGGTTTACAAAAAATTTCATGTAGCTCCTTTCCTGCCACGTTCATAGCTCCTTCCTAGAACAGAGAGTAACAAGTTACAGTTCTACACTCTGCAGAGGTGCGTTACTTTTCCCATAAGAGATCTTAGCTTTGTTGCACATACAATTTGCAGGCTCGTTCACACTTCCTTGGTGCGAGTCCGAGACTAAGATCCAAGCCAATCACTGCCCTCTCCGTGACCCCCCATGTCTGCATGATCCTTGTGGTCGGCTCACCTCCGTTAAGCCCCCTTTCGGGCAGGCTAAAACCCTGATGAGTTTCCAAAGACTCTATGAGCCGGTGATGCCCCTCGCAAGTACCATATAGGTCCGGCTATACCTCCGATAGCCACTCATAGATAATCTAGACACCAAAATCGTGGGGCATAAGGGTGCCCACCCATACGTTGGATCCACACAAGGAATCACAACGTCATGTTAAGGTCGTCTTGCCTACATACGGAGGGAAAATGATACAACTAACTTCTCCGTCCCATTACAAATCTCATGGTTAACGCGTGATATACGGCACAAGAATCACTAGCGACATTGGTTGTTAAGTCCTAGATAATATGTTCCTTTACCACCGGAACTTTCATATTAGGTTATTACTTCATGGTAAATAACCTATAATCAAATTATTATGAAAATAGTGTTTTCTAACCTTTTTGAAATCAGATGATGACAACACTGGATTTGCAAAATACTTTACAGAAAATAATCAAAGGACATGAGCAAGTGTGAACTTGCCTTTTGTGATTGCAAGATTATGCACTCACGGTCTTCAAGACAATATAAGATCCAATATCTGAAAATAGCATCATTGGTACGGTAAGGACTAATGTTTAAAGAAGCAAGATGCTATTATGCATAAGTAATGTAATGCAATTTGATAAACTCGAATAACCGGAATAAGCGTTGACCTAGGGTTTGGATACTGGAAATGGTTTCTTTGCCATGTGTTGCTCTTTTAGATAAGTTTCACACATGTGCTTCTTATTAAGGCTTGTGAGTGTGTGTGAAACGGCATGTAATTATAATATTATACAACAACAGGATACACAAATGTGGAATGCTACTCAAAGACTGCTTATATAAGAATTGTTTTATCTTTAAATTTTACTTTACAAGTAATGGCATTTATAAGGAAATTAAGTGTCAACAATCCTAAATATACAAGTAAAGTATAAAGTAATATGATTATGATTATTTGTCATCTTTTGACCATGATAAAAGTCCTTGAGTTTAGTTGTCTAGATTTAGAGATATTATTACAAAATTTGTTGTTTGAAGTGGCAAAAAGGATAACCTTCGAAGAAAAGGTTTCTTTCCTGAGGTTTAAACAATCTTTATGGTTAATAGAAGGTGGTCAATGTCTTTTGGTGTTTACTTGGTTAGTTTGGTCTTGATACGCATTAGGTCTTAATTGAAACAGACCAAAGTAAACTATAAAATACATAATAAAGTCTTTATCGTAATGTTTATAGTCTTGTAGACTAAAGTTTAACTTTAAGGACATATATGGACTTAAGATGTAATGCTTATGATATTTATTCTTTGTTCACTTCATAATGTTTCTTTAAAGCTAACTAAGAGTGGTAATACTTCTATTTGAGTAGTGGTTTCTTAATATTATAATGGAATAAAATCATTTATCTCCTTATAAATGTGCGGTTATGGTTTGTGAATAAGTAAACAATATTATTTACTACTTATAGATGAATGATAATTCTTCAAAAACTGTAATTAGGATGTTTTGTACTACATGAAGTTTATACTATCAATATTTAAGTCAAATACTATTATTAGGCCTTAGATGTAAAATATTAGAAATATTAGCAATTTTTTATTTATCCTTTACATGAATTATCAATTAAGGAATTAGATTTGAATTCAAGTTATTAGAGTGTTTGATTTTTATTTACTTCAAAGGTGGAATGTTATATTTTTAACATGTAGGAATTATTTTTTGATCATTTTGGTATAATACATTTATTTTTGTGATTTATAAATAATAAGATATTATTTTTATAAGATTTACTATTTTATAAACACTTAATAAATAATAAACATTTAATTAAGTGATATAATATTTTATGTTTATAGTTTTACATTTTAGTTCTTATTTTTCTAAGAATTTTGGTATATTATTTATATTTTTATCATTTAATAATATTAAAATATGAATTATTAAAGTTTTAATACTTATAAATCTTTATTTAAATAATAATTATTTAAAGGTTAACATAATAATATATGATAATAAACTTAAATTATAGATTTTATTTTTCTAAACATTTTTAGATATTAAACATATTTTTCTGAATTATAAAACAAAAGTTATTAAATTTACAAGGTTTAATCATTTTATTTAATTTCTGGAAAATATTTATATTTGAAATTATATTGTTTTAGCTATTTAATAAACAGGAAATAACTTTTTACACTGAACCCAGACCTACCCTAGGTCACTTACCCGTGGGGTCAGGACCACGTAATCTGCCACCTAGGCATGGACTGGTCAAATGGGTGGACCAGGACAACCTCGACGCGTGCATGACGTCACGATGACGACATCACGGCCTCCACCGCCGGGAAATGGTCACCGGCGGTGATCTACGACGCCCCAGCAAGCGTGGCTAACCTAGTTCGTATAAGTGCGACGTGCTGAACCCTATAGTGGCGGAGCTACCCAGGAATGGTCGCCGGAACCTCGTCGGCGACGAGCTCCCGTGGCGGTGCAATTGGCATACACGTGGCCAGACGGCTACGGCGTGCGGGAAACAAATCAGAGAGGGTCAGATGGTCCAGAAACTTACCAGGAGCACGAAGATATGGTTGGGGAGGCTAGACATGGTCGGAGGCGAGCCCTTCGACAAGATTTCTAATGAACTCCGACAGAAAGGAATGATGAAATTCACCCCAACCCGAGCTCCCCTTGATCTATTGAGTGTACTATGATGAAGAGTGATGCAGCGATTCTCCTCGACCACGCCATGGACTCTAGGGTGACCTCTAACAGCGACGGTGGTCTACTCTGGTCGGCTAGGGTTTCGGCCCTTTGCGAAATAGAGAGGATAAGAGAAAGTGGGGGTGAGCGAGTGAGAGGATGAGGACGAGAGGGCTTCACGGTGGCGTTCTTATCCCTCCCGGCGATGACGACGAGCATCTTCGTGCACCCCGACGCGGTGGATGGCGACACACACCTGCTTCGGCCGCTGCGCGAGGTGGACGACAACGATAGCAAGGATGAAACAGTATTTGGGTCGGGCCGGTGTTGGGCTTTGGTGCAGTGGGCGCGATTCTGCAAGGTTACACGTGGTGACGGATAACGCGAGGATAAAGTGGGCCGCGGGTTGGTACTCCTAGTTTACTCTTTTTCTTTTCTCTTTTCTCTTTTCTCTTTTCTATTTTCTGTTTTCTTTTCTAGTTTTGTATTTACACATTTGTTTTAAGTTTTCTAGAAATTTTCTTTAGAAAATTGTAAGTTTATGGAAATATGCTTAAGACTCTGGTATGAATTATTATTATAATAATATACTTTATTTATTTACTCTTTTTCTACTCTCTTATTCATAATCATATGAGAGGTTATTATATTAAATAGAATAAGTAGAAATTAGGGTTTTAGGTTTTAGGATTTTTTTATGATCCTATAAAATGATTTTTTATTTCCTCTTAACGAATGTAATGAGAATGGTTTAAGATAGTTAAGGATATGCAAAGAATACATCCATATTTATTATTATATAGGAATCATTATATATAAGATGATTTAATTATTAAGGTTTTTAAAATGGTAAATTCTTTTAGGGAAATATTGTGCTACCAAGGGGGATAGCTGCCCCCCTCTTGTCCATCATACGATAAGATATTTCGAGATTTATTCCTATCTACTTAGTGGATTATTCTACATAGGTTATGTTCTTTATAAGATTCTTTTGGCTAGGTACATCCTAGTAACACAGGACACATAGTGCACATGCATTGCTTCCACTTTTTATTGAAATATGCTCCTTTGTCTTCATGTTAGTATACTATACATACCATGTACATGCATGTTGGAAATTGATATTTGTATTTATGTTGTTGCCTTGCTACCATGTTGGCTAAACCACTTTGCCTAATGCTAAAGTAAGTGTAGATAAGCATGTTCAAAGTCCTGGTAAATTACAATACATGAGGCTATGCTGACACATCCGAGCAGACACTGTTATCATTTTTGTTCTCTAGCGATTTGTCATGTTGCCTGCAAGCAGCCATATTGACACATTACTTGCAACACATGAGCTTTAATCACTCATTACCGGTCACTTATTGGTTTGATATCGCATTGTGGTTACATGCTAGCACATATCTCTAGACACAAGGGGAGGATGGATGAAAGGGGGACAGCTATCCCCCTGGGCAGCAAATCCACACTCATTCTTTTATCCCAATTCCACTAATAGGTGAATAATGTTTTAATAATTTTTTGGTATGACATTAACTATACATTTATAATCATGATTAAAATAGAAGTTAGGGTTTAGAATTATAAATGTTTACCATGAGTTTTAGGAAATTTAATATACTTGTATTATTTTATAAATGTAGATGAACATTATGGGTGAAGACATATTGCCCTCATGTTTGTGATCATGAATGATATAACCTTTTAAAATAGTAAGGTTATTCTCTAGAATGACTTAAAATATATAATTGATAATTATAGTTTCTAGGCACATAAGATTTTAATGTTTTGAAATGGCAAAGATATGCTTGAGTGATTTGCTTATAGGAAAATATTCCTATAAGCCATTGTGGAAATAAGTTGATTGATCAAATATATGAGATAGATATTAAATTTTGTTATAGAATTAAGGTTGAGTGTTTACCAATAATTCCTATCTTCCATACTTCATAATTATTGACTTCTACTTAAGGAATTCCTTTCCTAGATATACTACTTCTTCTTATCCATCATCATGTGTTAACATGATAAGCTTTTCTTCACAAGAATATTCTTATCAATACTTCCTCCTTCTAAATACATTTGTAAATCCAATGAGCTTGACACTAAAGCTCTACATGATCTCCCCATAAAGATAATTCTCATCTCTAGAATGCTTCTAATGAATCTAATTCCACTTGAATAATTACTCTCTTACTTCACAATTTACTTTGTAATCACACTTATAAATCTTAGAATCTTGTGACTGAAGCTTTTCATAATCTTCTCATATCTATACTTGGTTATATCAACTACTCCACTAATGATAACCTTCAATCTAACAAGTAGTTACTTTTAACTCCATTCATACACTTCCTTTATCACCCAACACTAATATTACTCTAATAGATGTATACATATCAAATTCTACTTCACTCAGGTGCTTAGTATGTCCTAAGAGGAATATACTACTTCTATAACTCAATGTTGCTCTAGCATCATCTTAATCATACTATCTTATCTCTACTTATCCATGAACTCATACTCCAACCTCACATTATATTAATGTGACTTGTCAGGACTAACCTAGGATAACATACTATACTAGGGTTTATCATGTTCTATCCATCAATGCCACTTATACATGATATAATCATTCACTCTCAGTGACTTGAGCATGATCATTATAATCCTTTGATCATTTATGGCTTAGGTTTCCAGTTGGCTAATCAAGGCTTCATAAATACAACATTATAGTTGTATTATACTATATTCTTAGTGTCTCTATCTAACTAAGAGTTATTATTCAATGACTATGCCTACTTGATCCAATGGAAGTACTCCTTGGTAACTGTCTTCAATATTCATCCTTATAATCTTCTTTGTTACCACATATATCTTCATTCAAGATAACTCTTCTATCCATTCAGGGGTGAGTTAACTTTATCAATTATCATATTGGTTTGATTCTCTTCAAACACTCCCATCCTATAGATGATATCTATAACTAGCATTACCATCTACCTCTTCTTACTTCTTTCTCTAAGGGCTTTAAAGTGAATGCTATGATAAGTACAAGAGTTGATAGATCAAGAGTTAATAGGCTAAGAATTGATAAATCAATAGTTGATCACTCAACATAGATTAACAATAGATATAAGGATGTGGTTCAATAGATATGATAAAGATTGTTATGGAAAGAAAGATATATGGTGAATGGTCTTGACTTGGTTTCCTTCCTAGTCTATATAACTAAAGAGGTAGGGTGAAGTATTACCATGATCCACATGGTAGAATTAGATAAGGATAAAATAGGTCAAGAGTTAGTTATTACATACTTGTTCTTGAATTATATTCATTGCTTGGCATTCATGGGTTATTGTAATGAATGCCATGATATGATATCTAGAGGATCTGATATTAATCATTAAATAATGTGTTGTGGTTTAATTTATTAAATTTGATCTACCCTTAGATCAAATCATCTTTACCCAAAAATAAGGTTTTAGCAAAGATCATATTGATACTTATCGCAGTGAACTTGATGATCTACTTCAATTCCATCAAGTTAAGAGAAGCTTCAATCACTTTGACAAGTTTTGTTCAAAAGCGCAAAAATTATTCAGATTTTCTATGCATCAATGCAATGCACACATCTGAGTTCAGCTTATTTCTAATCTCTAATGCTGGGATGTTATAGTTATCTCCCAAGAAGTACTTTTAGTTAACGCCTTTAAGTTAGGCACAAGAAGCAAGAATCAAGTATTTTCAAATGAAGAAGCATTAGCATCAAACCTTGCTTTCAAAGGAGGATCAAAAGGCAACTTCTCTCTCCTCATAGGGAACTACTCAATACCTTTCTTGAATGGAAATTGATATTTAATGGTGCCTTCTTTCATATCAATGATGGCACCAACAGTTCTAAGAAAAGGTCTTCCCGAAGTAATAGGACAAGAAGCATTGTATTCAACATCCAAAACATAGAAATCAACATGGACATAAGCATTGTTAACCATAATAAGAACATCATTAACACTCCCCATGAGTTTCTTTTTAGCATTATTATCAAGTGGGACATCCAAATAGCAATATTCCAAAGGTGGCAAATCAAGCATTTCATAAATCTTTCTAGTCATAACAGAGACACTAGAACCAAGGTCACATGAAGCTTTGAGATCAAAGTCATTCACTTGCATATTAATGCTAGGTTCCCAACTATCTTCTACTTTCCTAGGAATAGAAGCTTTGTGTTTCAATTTTTGTTCCTTAATTTTAATGAGAGCATCTGTAATGTGTTTGGTGAAAGCCACATTCATATCACTAGCATTAGGACTTCTAGCAAGCTTTTGTAGGAACATAATCATTTCAGAAATATTGCAACCATCAAGATCAAAATCAAACTTAGCATCACTGGTAGTGGACTCGTTGGGTTTAGGCATTATGGTAGGAGGAATAGGGACTTCTTGTGGTATGGTGACATCCATATTGGTGGTGATGATAGTGCAAACACTATTGTTTCTATCAATTTCAGCTTCTCTTTCCCACTTAGCATGTAGTTGAGCTAAGAGTCTAACAGTTTCATCAATAGCAACTTGTATGGCATGAGTAGCAGCAAAGGTACTTTCCAAGGTTTCAGGTTTAGCATCCATTTTATTAATCAAAGAGGACTGTGCTTCAGACAAAGAGGAAATATTTTTCTCAACATTCAAAAGTTTTTCCTCCACAGTCTTGTTGAAAGTGGTTTGTTTACTAATAAAGTCTTTGAGCATGACTTCAAGTTCAGAGGGAGCACTTCTAGTATTGTCGTAGGAATTTCCAGAATAATTACCATTATTAGGAGGATAAGGCCTATAGTTATTGTTACCACAAAGATTATTCCGATATGCATTGTTGTTGAAATTGTTGTTTCTAATGAAGTTCACATCAACTTGCTCTTCTTGAGCAACCAAAGAGGCTAAGGGAACATTATTTGGATCAATATGAGCTTTTCCATTAACAAGCATAGCCATGATAACATCAATCTTATCACTCAAAGAGGAGGTTTCCTCAACATAATTTACCTTCTTACCATGTGGAGCTCTCTCAGTGTGCCATTAAGAATAGTTGACCATCATATTATCAAGGAGCTTTGTTGCAGCACCCAAGGTAATGGCCATAAAGGTACCTCCAGTAGCTGAATCCAACAGATTTCTTGAGGAGAAGTTTAAACCTGCATAAAAAGTCTAGATAATCATCCAAGCAGTCAGTCCATGAGTGGGACAATTCTTTACCAAGGATTTCATTCTTTCCCAAGCTTGAGCAACATGTTCATTATCAAGTTGTCTAAATTTCATTATTTCACTTCTCATAGATATAATCTTAGCAGGAGGACAATATTTTCCAATAAAAGCATCTTTGCACTTAATCCAAGAATCGATACTTTTTGTAGGCAAGGATAGCAACCATTCTTTAGCTTTTCCTCTCAAGGAGAAAGGAAACAATTTGAGCTTAATAATATCTCCATCTACATCCTTATATTATTGCATCTCACAAAGTTCAACAAAGTTATTGAGGTGGGCATCATCATCATCAGAACTAGCACCAAAAAATTGCTCTTTCGTCACAAGATTCAACAAAGCAGGCTTAATTTCATATAAGGTAGCATCAGGAGCAGGTGGAGCAATAGGTATACTTAGGAAATCATTGTTGTTTGTGCTAGTGAAGTCACACAACTTGGTGTTCTCGGCAGAGTTCATTTTTGCAAAAGTGGAGCAAACCATCAGCAGCAACAACTAGAGTAGAAACTAATTTTTTGTGTTTTTAATAAGAAAAGGCAAACCAAACGAAACTAATTTCTTTGTGATTTTTGATTAAAAAAAGGAAAACAAAACAAGGCAAAAGAAACTAAGCAAAACAAAAACAAAGTAAAGAGAAAGGTTGTGAAGGACTCCCCTTGTGAAGCCATCCTTAGCCTCCCCGGCAATGACGCAGAAAAAGGCTCAACGCGGCTCAGATCATTGTAGAGCTTCGTTGGGAAACCCCAAGAGGAAGGTATGATGAGTACAGCAGCAAGTTTTTCTCTCAGTAAGAAACCAAGGTTATTGAACCAGTAGGAGGAAGGAAACGACTCAAAGGTGTTGCTAGCAACTGGAAACCTGCACAACACAAACTCAAGACTATGCCCCCACGAACAGTGAGGTTATCAATCTCACTGGTTTGTTGAAAACAAAGGATTAACTGTATGGTGTGGAAGGTAATGGTGGTTTGCAGAAAGTAAACACTAACAGTGGAAGATGTATCAATGGTAAAGATTGGACCGGGGTCCATAGTTCACTAGAGTTGTTCTCCTTAAGATAAACAACTTAACATGCTGGGTAAACAAATTATAGTGGGGCAATTGGCAGGACAGAGCAAGGCATAACAATGCAATACTAGATATTCATGATCCTATGTGATTTGTTTGGGCATAACAATAAGATACATAGACCGCCATCCAACTGTATCTATGACTAGTAATCCACCTTTAGGTTATCATCTGAACCCCCTCTAGTATTAAGTTGCAAGCAACGGATAACTGCTTTAAGCAAGGTGTGTAAAGTAAACAATACACGTGTTCCATGAACAAGAGATGGTTGTTTTCTCCCTAGTAGCAACAACACATCTACAACCTTAGAGATTTCTATCACTTCCCCAGATTAAATAGAGGCATGAACCCACTATCGAGCATAAATACTCCCTCTTGGAGTCACTAGCATGTACTTGGCCAAGATAGCTACTAGAAACGGAGAGCATGCAAGATCATAAACAACACAGACATGATAGAAGCAATAAGATAGAATCATTAACCAATCTGACATAGTAATCTCAATATCCATCGAATCCCCGCAAACACGACATGCATGATTACAAATAGATGATCTTGATCATGAATGGAGCTCACAAGATCTAAACATGGTAGCACAAAGGAGGAGAAACAACCATCTAGCTACTACATGGACCCATAGTCCAAGGTGGAACTACTCACGCTTCATACCGGAGGCTGGCATGGTGATGGAGAAGGCCTCCAGGATGATCTCTCCCCTCCGGCAGGGTGCCGAGAAGAGCTTCGGATCCCCCCGATCTAGGGACGATGGTGGCGTCGGCTACAGACTGTTTCGTGGAAGATTGATCGGGTACTTAGGGTTTAGGTATTGGGGGCATCTTATAGGCGAAGAGGGAGGATGATACGTTGTAAACATATCTATAATTTTTGATGCTTCATGCTTGTTTAGTATCTACTTTGGTTTGCTTGTCTACACTTTGAGGTGATTTTTACATGTTTTCTGGTACTAACCTATTAACAAGTTGCAACAGTACCAAATGCCCGTTTTCTGCTATTTTTGGTTTCAGAAAAGTTAGTAAAGAAATATTCTCGGAATTGGACAGGAAAAACGCCAAAGTCAATAACTTTCCATGGGGAACAAGAAGTCCAGAGGAAAGCCGGAGGGGCCGACCAGGGGGGCCAGACCCACCCCAGGCGCGGGGGCAGGTGGGCCCGCGACTGGCTAGGGTTTGGTGGCCCTGGCCGCCTCCCGGTCTCGCCCCTTCGCCTATAAGAAGCCCCCGATGCAGAAACCCTGAGGACCCGATCAGAAATCCACGAAACCGTCTGTATCCGCCGCCACCATCGTCCCTAGATAGGGGGATCTGAAGCTCTTCTCGGCACCCTGCCGGAGGGGAGATCATCCCAGAGGCCTTCTCTCCGGTATGATTCGTGAGTAGTTCCACCTTGGACTATGGGTCCATGTAGTAGCTATATGGTTCTATCTCCTCCTTTGTGCTTTCATGTATAGATCTTGTGAGCTCCGTTCATGATCAAGATCTAATCTATTTGCATGCATGTTGTGTTTGTGGGGATCCGATGGATATTGAGATTATTATGTTGGTTTGGTTAATGGTTTTATCTTTATGATTATATCATGTCTGTGTTGTTTGTGATCTTGCATGCTCTCTGTTTCTAGTGGTTATCTTGGCCAAGTAGTTGCTAGTGACTCCAAGAGGGAGTATTTATGCTCGATAGTGGGTTCATGCCTCTAGTTTCCAAGGGAAGTGACAGAAATATCTTCGGTTGTAGATGTGCTGTTTCTACTAGGGAGAAAACAATGGTATATTGTTCATGGAACATGTGGACTGTTTACCTTACACACATTGCTTAAAGCAGTTGTCTGTTGCTTGCAACTTAATACTGGAGGGGGTTCGGATGATAACCTGAAGGTGGACTTCTAGTCATAGATGAAGTTGGATGACGGTCTATGTATATTGTTGTATTTCCCAATCAACCTCATAGGATCTTTCTGAATAGTAATTGCATTGTTATGCCTTGCTCAGTTCCTGTCAATTGCCTCACTGTAATTTGTTTACCCTTCATGCCATGTTGTTTATCTAAGGAGAGCAGCTCTAGTGAACTATGGACCCAGATCCAATATTTACCATTGATACATCTTCCACTATTACCTATTTACTTGCTGCAAACCATTACCTTCCACACCATATGTTTAATCCTTTGTTACAGCAAACCGGTGAGCTTGACAACCTCACTGATTCGTTGGGGCAAAGTCTTGAGTTTGTGTTGTGCAGGTCTCCGCGCTGCTTGCAACACCTGTGTGACGTTTCCTTCCTCCTTCTGGTTCGATAACCTCGGTCTCAACTGAGGGAATACTTGTTTCTTGCTGCTTCACACCTTGCTCTTGGGGTTTCCAACAAAGTGCTCCATGTCAACACCGTCCATCAAGTTTTTTGGCGTCGTTGCCGGGGAATAAAGAAAGAAGCTCCCACGTCAACAAGGCGCCATCAAGGATTCACCAGAGGATGAAGGGGTGCCCGAGGCGGATGCACCCCCAGGCGCAGGCCAGCCTAGACTACACGGCCAGGGGGTGTGACCCCCTCGAGGCCCTCCTCCGTCTCGTATTCTGGCTCCGTGTTCCCATGGTAAAATATTGACTTTGGCTTTTGTCCCGTCCAATTCTGAGAATATTCATTTTCTGACTTTTCTGAAACCAAAAACAACAGAAAACAGGCAACTAGCACTATGGCATCTTGTTAATAGGTTAGTCCCAGAAAACATATAAAAATACCTCAAAGAGAAGACAAAGCAAAGCAAAGTAGATATTAAACAAGCATGGAACATCAAAAATTATAGATATGTTTACGACGTATCAGGGATCCATGTGCTCCATGCGAGAGCGATACTTGCGGCTGTTGTAGCCCTTCAAGGAAGAGCCACCAGTGGAGGAGAGCGTAGCTCGGCGCATGCTCGACTCGCCAGCCGCTCACTTGCGCTGCTCAAGCTCGTGTTGTTGCTTGATTTGTCGATTGTGCTCCTCCATGAGGATCCAGTGTTAACCCATCAACATGTCCCGAGGGGCGTCAATTGGCAGAGGATTAGTGCCTCGCACAGTTTCACGCACCCTCTCCCACTCGTCGTTGCTGAGGTTAATCTCGTTGCGAACGGGTTTATACCCTCAGTGTTTTTGGGTGCCCTGTTCCCATTGGGATTGGGCGGGGGTGGTCCGTTTCCTCGGTTCATAGCATGTGGGTTGGGAGGGGGATTTTGTGGATCCACGTCGTCATCGACATTGCCATTGTGAATGGCCGCGCACATGTAGCGATGGAGGAGATCGTTGCTCCCACGGCTTTCAAATCCGGAACCGTAGGCTCCATCCTCCGTAAGAGGGTGATGAGCTCAGATCACTTTAGAGCTTCGTTGGGAGACCCCAAGAGGAAGGTGTGATGAGAACAGCAATAAGTTTTCCCTCGGTTATGAAAAAAGGTTATCAAACCAGTAGGAGGAAGGAAACAATTCCAAGGTGTTGCTAGCAACTTGGAATCCTGCACAACACAAACTCAAGACTTTGCCCCAACTTACAGTGAGGTTGTCAATCTCACTGGTTTGCTGAAAACAAAGGATTAAACGTATAATGTGGAAGGTAATGGTTGCTTGCATAAAGTAAACGGTAACAATAAATGATGTAATAATGGTAAAGATTGGACTGGGGTGCACGGTTCACTAGAGGTGTTCTTCTTAAGATAAATAACATAACATGCTGGGTGAACAAATTACAGTGGGGCAATTGACAAGACTGAGCAAGGCATAATAATGAAAATACTAGACATTCATGATTCCTATGAGACTTCATTGGGCATTACAACAATATACATAGACCGCCATCCAACTGCATCTATGACTAGTAATCCACCTTTAGGTTATCATCCAAACCCCCTCCAGTATTAAGTTGCAAGCAACGCATAACTACATTAAGCAATGTGTGTAAAGTAAACAATACAATTGTTCCATGAACAAAATATTGTTGTTTTCTCCCTAGTAGCAACAACACATCTATAACCTTAGAGATTCCTGTCACTTCCCCATATTCAATAGAGGCATGAACCCACTATCGAGCATAAATACTCCGTCTTGGAGTCACCAGTATCTACTTGGCCAAGATAGCTACTAGAAACGGAGAGCATGCAAGATCTCAAACAACACAAACATGATAGAATCAATAATCAATCTGACATAGCAATCTCAATATCCATCGGATCCCTGCAAACACAACATGTATGATTACAAATAGATGATCTTGATCACGAATGTAGCTCATAAGATCTAAACATGATAGCACAAAGGAGGAGAAACAACCATCTAGCTACTGTATGGACCCATAGTCCAAGGGTGAACTACTCACGCATCATACCGGAGGCTGGCATGGTGATGAAGAAGGCCTCCTGGATGATCTCTCCCCTTCGGCAGGGTGCCGGGAAGAGCTTTAGATCCCCCCGATCTAGGTTCAATGGTGGTGGCGGCTACAGACTGTTTTGTGGAGATCTGATCGGGTGTTGAGGGTTTTAGCATCGGGGGGCTTATATAGGCGAAGAGGCGAGGCAGGAGGGCGGCCAGGGGGCCCACACCCTGCCCAGGCACGGCCTAGGGTGGGCCCGCGCCTAGGGGTGCGGCCACCCTGTGGCGCCCCTCCGTCTCTCCTCTGGACAACATGTTCTCCTCGGTGAAATATTAACTTTGGCTTTTGTCCCGTCCAATTCCAAGAATATTTCCTTACTAGCTTTTCTGAAGCCAAAAAGAACAGAAAACAGGCGACTGGACTGTGGCATTTTGTTAATAGGTTAGTCCCAAAAAAATGTCACATCCCAAGATTTTCCAAATCTTGTAATGTGAAAAATAAATGAATAAAATAAAACTTTGGTGATTTTCAGGGCCAGAAGAAACTTTTTGAAATCCAATGGGAATCTTCAAACCTATTTTGAACAATTAAAACCTAAAGGGATTTAAAAAGTTAAAACATTTAATAAAGGAAAAATAAAAATATTTTATTACTACTTTGAAATCTTTTTATAAAAGGTTTTGGTTCTCAAAATGAAAAGGAAGGTTTATAAATAAAGATTATTTTATAGAGCCAAATTAAACCTTGGCCAAGCTTTTGAAAATAAAACATTTTGTTTTGATTAAAAGAGTAAAGGTTTGTTTAAATAAAATAATAAGGATTTGATATCCAAATCTTATTTAAATAAAAGCTTTTCCCATTTTTAATTAAACACTAAAACTTATTTTAAATAAGTTTTCCAAGTATTTTATTTTCTCAAATAAACCCTACTGAATGGTTTTGGTACTGTTTTAGATTTCAAAATAAAGTTTTTAACAAAACAAATCCTATTTGGTTTAATAACTAAGGCCCATTTTATTTAATTATTAATGGACCTTATAACAAAAATGTTATTTTATTTTAAACAAGCTTTCCAAGTATTCTTTACTTTCAAATAAAACCTACTGATTTGGTTTTGAAAATATTTGGTTTTCAAATGGAGATTTTATTTAAATAAATCAAACCCTATTTGATTAAATAACTAAAGGTCCAATTTATTTAATTAATGAATGGATCCTAAAAAGAATAAAATTATTATTTTATTTTGGGATTTGGTTTATGTTGATAAACAGAACCAAGTTCAAAGTTGTGAAGTGTGGTGTTTGTTTGAATTGATTTGGTTGATTGGATTGTTTGTTTGAATTTCAAATCAGTAAATAGAAATAGAAAAGATAAAACAATCAGACAGAAAAAAATAAGCAAAAGACCCAGCCCAACAAACTGGCCCAATAGGACCCAGTCCAGCCCAGCTTCCCTCCCCCACGCGCGAAGCGTTTTTCTACCCAACCGCACACCCGCAGAGCGACTGACAAGCAGGCCCCACTCCCACTTCCTCCACCTCGCTGACACTAGGCCCCACCGCCACGTTCCCCTTCTTCCCCACCCGCGGACTACGCTTCCCCCTCGCCGGCCGTTGCAGACGGAATTAATCCGGCGTAATACGCCTTAATCACGCGTTGAATCAGCCCCGTGACCACACACGATAAATCGCCTGCCCCTCCTCTCCACTTCCCCTCTGTTTCCTCCCCCAAGTGCGCCTCCAGGCCGCCTCAATTCCTCCCCGAGCACCCCTGTCTCCGACGACCCTCCGCGCCGATTCCGGCCAGTACTCGCCACCCCTTGCCTCCCCGACCAAGCTCACACCTTCCCCACTCCCAGGAGCATCTCCCGGCGCTTTCCATTCACCCGCGGGCGCCCCAGAACGCCGTCTCCAACAAACCACTGAGCGCCGCCGCGTCTGGTTCTTCTCCGACGACCTCCCCCCGGTAACACTGACCTCCCCTTCATCTCAGGATGATACTCCTACTCTCTACTCTCTCTTGCGCATCTAACAGACCCCCTGTTTTGTCTTTCCGTGATCTGTAGCCTCGCCAACTATGATGCCAGTGCGTGCCCGACGCTGTCCTAGACTCCGGCGAGCGATTGCCGTCCACCCCGAGCGCCCCTTCGACAGAGACGACCACGTTGAGCACCAGCATTCCACGGCGATCACTGTGAGCATCTCCCCACCTTCCTTTGCTTCCTGTACTGCCGGCGCGGTCATCGACTGGCCGCTCCGCCGCCAGCCACCACCGCAGCGCCGCTAGTTTAGGGACGAGCTCACAGCAGCCGTCCGATATCGATCGGGTGGATGTGATAGAATCACTTAATAACGAAGGGGTATGCGCTCAGTACCGCACGATCTGACTTGATCCAACGCGCCAGAGCAGTCGATCCACGCGAAACGTTTTCGACGAATAGGAGTCCGACGCGTGTCACTGGTTTGAGTTAAAACAGATTTTTTGAATCAGATTTAATTGCAAACTTGAAACCTTTGTAAATTTCAAACCACATGTCCAAAAATTACAAACTTTAAACCTTTGGAATCAGGAGATCAAGCCCTAGCCAACCATGCCTTTGGTTTAGCAAATAGTATCTGTTAGAGTGTTTGTTTTTACAGAAACATTTGTATGCTTGTTAAGGATGTGAAAATTGTTTAAAAATGAATTTGGGGATAAGATCTTTGGCAATTGGTGAGATTTGAACCTACTAACATTATGAAACACTTTGTGGACTCAAAAATGTATTTGGTGAAACAAAATAATGATTCTTTGATTTAAAACCATTTCTAGTCAAATAGAAATGTGGTTTATTTATTAAAAATGGTTTTGGAAGAAAACCTTTGGAAAATGTTTTGTTTTAAACTCTCTGACCCCAAACACCAAGTTTTATGGTTTGGAAACTTATTTGGTGAACCCTATAGATTAATGCCCTAGTAAAAAATATTGCTACACCACATAAAATGATACTTTGTTTTGAAAATGGTTTTTGAGGTGAAACCTTTAGCAAATAACTTTTCCACTTTACAAAATGACCATTAGGTGTTTTCAAATGTTTATGACCCATTAGGAACCACTTTTTCAAATAAAACAAAGCTTGGCATGCTTGCATGCATTTCCTAGACTTTATGATTTTATGTGATGTTTTGCTTGATTGGTAGATTGAGTTTGTGCCTTGCTTGATTGAATTGTAGTGACTTGAAGAGTGTGATTGTTGCAAGGACAAGGAGTGAACCTATACTCTACCAAGAAGGCAAGTGATGCTTCATACTTTTTGTCCCATTACTTTCACTATGCATTAGTGATTTTGCTAAGTAAATCTTGCATGGAATTTTGCTAAGTATAAACCTTGCTATAGAAAAACCTAGTAGATGAAACCTTAGTGGAAATCTTCCTAATTTAAGATTCCTATTACTATCAAGCTTATCCTAGCTAATAGAAAACATGGGTGGACTATATATTCACACTATGGAAAAATTCCTAAGTCTGAGGACTTGTGTTTTGTTTAATAAAACAACTAAGTTAATGAATCACCTGGGTGGAATGGAAGGAATGGTTTATGTTGAGTGATTACACAAGGCCAGAGGACTGGTGAACCTTGTGTATCTCACTTGTGGATGGCCACCCAGGAACAAAGAGATTTGAGATGTCAAATGTTGAGAAGCTTCAAGTGCAGCCACTTGGCATTATGGGCTCTGCCTGGATCATATAGGTTGCAAGAACTTAGCCATATGGATAGTGGGTGGTAGTGTTTGATAGGTTGGAACGCATCCATTTTGGTCTAAGGGAAGGCTTCTGAAAGATCTTGTCTTGGGAAACCAAGTCTTGTGGGGAAAGTGCACCACCTCTGTAGAGTGTAAAACCTAAGTACTTAGCCATGTCCTTGGTAAAGGACAATTTGAGCATCAAGACATGGAAGCAATCAAGGATCTCATCATTCCAATTTCTAAGTAAAACTTGTGGTTTGAACAAGGGATAAAGGATTTAAATCTTTGGTTGAGAAAAATGATTTTGTCAAGCAAAAACTTAGTATTTTCAAAAGTTAAGGAAAAATATATTTTGAGCAATGCAAGACTCAACACCACTTAGCCAAATGCATATAGATGATAGACTCCACTATACTACCATAGTATCACTTGCCAATACAATTCAAATGTATTGACCCTTGTGGCTGTAACTTGTTATGTTGCAGGTTTGATTGGTTTAGTGAAGTGTGTTGATTAGGATTACAAAGTCTACAACCAACATGTCTGCCTGTGGCCCTTTGAAGATGAAGGACCCATGCTTATAGATATTCCGCTGCAACGTAATGTAATAGCCAAATGAGCTATGTAAGATGTAATAAAATTATGTTATTCCTGGTTATAAAGTTGTATTATGACCTATGTTTCTTGATATTACATCTTAACTGTGGATGCTAGCTATTGATCCAGGGACTAGCATTGTAAACACAGGGGACTCTGCCTTATTGGAAGGTCACCCCCTCTACAAAAAATGTATAAAAATACCTCAAAGTGTAGACAAAGCATAGCAAAGTGGATACTAAACAAGCATGGAACATCAAAAATTATCGATACGTTTACGATGTATCAAGTATCCTCAAGCTTAACTCCTGCTCGTCCTCGAGTAGGTAAGTGATAAAAAGAATAATTTTTGAGGTGAGATGCACCATCACAATCTTGATCAAACTACTTGCAAGCATTGAAAACTAGGATCAAAGTACTCTAAACATGAGCATGAAAGATGAAGTTCTAACAATAAGACAAAGAAACTATGTTGCAACATGAAAGGATACAAACAAAGATCATGAATAACAATGCATTGAAAGACGTTTGTTTGTTTCACATATAGAAAACATAGCATAGTGGCATTCAGTTTGTCCTTCATGGAGTAGTAAAACATAAATGCATAGGACACCTTCAAATTTCATACGGGTGACTAGATACAAATAGTTCAAGAACAAGCAATATCAACATTATGAAACAACCAATAAGTTTTGGGACAATGCACATAAAACTAAGAATGGCAACTATGCTCTCTTAATTGGTGCATAAAGATAGAAGGTGGAGACTCAATATAAAAGTGGAAGAAAGGCCCTTCAAAGGGAAGCAGGGATTTAAAGTTTCATAAAGAGCTTCCAAAAATTATCATACTTGTTAGCTTTCAACTTTCATTGCCCCTATCATAAGCATCTTGAAGTGATTAAGGTTAAAGTGAACAAAGTATGGAGTATATGCTTGACAAAGTATAAGTTGGCAATATCATTGTCCCTTGAGTACGAGGGCCGTTCCTCATGCTACTCAACTTTAGTTACCGGTAAGTTCTTGTCATTGTAAGTATATGTGTATCATAGAGAACCTTCAACGGGGTACCCTCGCCCCATGACACAGGAGCTATCCCATATCAAGATGACAAGGCAACAAACAATGAGCATCTCAGCAATCTTCTTATTTACCATGGGAAAATGGTGTTTTTTTCTCTCTTTTTTTCTCTTCTTTTTTTCTTTTTCTCTTATCTTTTTTTCTATCTCTCTTTTTTCATAAGAAGAATGCTTTATAGATAGCTCACTATGGTGATGCTGCAAGTTTCCACCATGATTAGGCATGGCTTAGTCTAGCGTCCCAAGCATTTATCTAACACATATACATCACTCTATGGACTTACAAGCTCCCCTTTTATTTCACACCGCCGACATCCATAAACAAAAGAGCATGATATCAACTGGGTAGATATTTATAGGTGTTGAAAGTGTTCCTCGTGACAGCACGGTTCCGCTAATTCTCAACTTATAAATGCAACATATACAACATAGATGACACAATCAGGGGCGGAGCCAGGATTTGGACATAGGAGGGACGAAGCGACGACATTTTTGTTTGAAGTATAGTATATATATGTAGATTTCGAACATATACTTGAAGTAAAGTAGCATAATTTTTAGATGTTTGGCTTACAGTTAATATAAATTATCTCACATGTTCATAGATAAGCAAAACACCATATGTTTGTCAACAACAGAATGCGAAATTTCTAAGTGAAATATAGCTCTTTTACCAACAATTTGATCTAAGTTTGGCACTAGGTCAGTTTCAGGCTAGATGCAATTGACATGGGAAAACAGTAGGTTGCATTATTTTTGTTTGTCTATTTCTTAATTAGCAAATATAGAGTAATAGCTTAACCGGAGAAAAAAAGACTCAGATTAGATTAGCCGTATGTATATAGTGTATCGTGTACCTTAGACAAATAATTTGGCAGTCAGTCGACGAGATGTGCAGCAAGCAGATGAACAAACGATCAGTGACACCCGGCGTGCTCGTGGCTACTCTACTGGCTTGACAGCCGGAGCAGCGAGCGGCGGTGGGCGATCTCACGGCCGGCAGGGAGATCGGTCCGGGGGGAAGCCAACGATGTGCCTATTTTGCAAATACTGCCGTATAGCGTTGGTATAGATCTGCTTAAATCAATCCATTATTCACGGCCTAGACATAGCTAGCTACTGCGATCGCTTTGGCAATCAATATCATGGGCTAATGGGCTATGACTTTTGCAGTTTCACACAAGGAACTTAGGCCTAATGGGCGATAATTAACTGTAATAATACTCTGCCAATTGTTAGGGGGGGCGATTGTTAGGGGGGGGTCTAGCCCCTGCTCGCCCCTCTTGGCTCCGCCCCTGGACACAATGGTTCAAGTTTATTAGGGGCAATAAAAATAAAGTGTGCCATCAAGTTTGTGAGAGTTTTAATCACTAATTTTCACATAACAAGTTTAATTTGGAAGATAGATAAAACAAGAATATACTTGGAACTGTGTAACACACCATGCATAGGAATTTATAGTGGACACTTTGGAATAACTTGGTTTCTTGGAAGTTGGATGCATGAGTAGAGCTGTAACATCCCAAAAATCATGATTTGTAAAAGCTTGCACTTCATTCATACATTCATGGAATTCTTAGCTTGCACAAAAATTTTCAAATCAAAACTCAAAATAAAACCAATTTTATGCCTATGCTTTATATATCATATGAGGCTTGGTTTTATTTTTATTTTCAAATGACCTAAGTGTAATTGAGTAAACAAGTGTGTTTGACACATGTTTGAATACTTGGATCACACTACAAAAATCCAGAGGTAGTTTGAATTAAAACTAATTTGAATTTGGTTTGAATTTGGTTCTTGAAAATTCAATTAGAAAAAGAAAAGAGAAAAGAATAAAGAAAAGGCCAGCGCAACCATTTCGGCCCAGTGCCAGAGGCAGCCCACGAGCCCACCCGGCCGTTTTCCCCCTCTTATCTATCTCACGCGCGCAGCTCTTACCCCGCTGTCACTGCCCGGTGGACCCGCGCTAGCTCAGCGTCGTCTTCCCCCAAATCATGCGCCAGACCACATCGCCGTTGTCGTTGCTGCCGTTGATGGCGCGGCGTAAATGCCATTGATTCAGCAGTGATTCTCGCCATGCCTCTGCCTACTTAAGACCATCCACACCGTGAGCTTTTCCCCTCAATCAGAACCCTCTTTCCGCCACCAGGCTGCCAGTATTTCGACTTGCAACGCCGCTGCCCGAGCGTCTCCGGCGAGACATTACGGTGAGCTCCGTCCACCCCGCCCCTTCTCATTCATGCTATAGTAATCCCCTTGCTCGTGCGCTTCTTCTCATATGCTTGTTTCGCCTGCTCGTGACCTAGGTCATAGGATTCATCCACCATCGCGAGCACCCGACACCACGCTCATCTCCGGCGAGAAATTCTGGTAAGGTGCGACCACCCCCAACCTCTAGATCAAACGACGATGTCTTCCTCGTCCTTGTGCATGCACTGATGCTGTTTTTTGTCCTAGGGAGGCCTAGAACGTCGCCGCCGTCTCCATCAAGCCGTTCCCGACACCAGCTAGGTTTCCGACGAGCTCTCTCGGCCACCACAGCACGCCCCTGCCACGCCAACGACACGTTGAGCTTCCTCGTGATCACGCGAGTCTGGTAAGCATCACCGCAAACCCCAGCTCCCTTTGTAGCCGTCGAAACGTTACTGGCAGAGCGCCGCCGCCGCGCAGCCATCCTCTGCGTCGCCAGTCTGTCACATCCCAAGATTTTAGGAATTTGGGACTAGAAAAAAATTTATTCGCATCGCATTGGCATAGCATTTTGCATTCATGAAAAATTTGAATTGCAAACCCTCATTTATAAACCCTATTTTGAATCACTAAAATGCACCTACAAAGGAATATGAAAGGATTTAAAATTCACTATTTGCAAATTAGTGGAAATGATGCAAAAATGATCCTAAGATGATCTACTGAATTTTAGAAATTTTTAGAAACAAAATTGAACTCATTTGGAGTCATAAATAAAAAGATATAAAAGAAATACAAAACAGAAAAAGAATAAAAGAACAATAACAAAAAAAACTAACTAAACCTGCCCTGCCCGCCCTGCGGCCCAGCCCACCCAGCAGCCAGCCCGATTGGGCCACTCGCCAGCGCCAGAGCCCAGCGGCCAGCCTGTCTCCACTCTGTGCGACCGACAGGGGGGGCCTACCTGTCATCTCCCTCACCTAGCTCGTCCCCGACCTGGAAACCGCTACCGCCGCCGCGGTTTGCGCCGATTCGGCTTGAGTCCGAGACTTCCCCTGCATCCTAACCAACCCCTCCTCGATAAATACCCCCTCCTCCCCTACCTTTTTTTTCGAGAATAGCCAACCCTAGCGCCGCCCCGGTGCTCGCCCGATCTCGCCACCGTCTGTCGCCATTGCCGAGCTCGAATACGGAGGTTCCCGAGCCGCCCTGATCCTCCCTTGACCCCTGTCCTCTTCCCCTTGACACACCGCACCTCCCTGACCATCTTTCCCCTTCTGTAGATCCCCAGAGGCGCAGCACCGCCTCGCCGGAGTTCGGCCACCGCTGAGCACCTCCATTCATTCGTGGACGCCGCCCCTGGAAGCAGAACACGCCGTCGAGCCCTCCATAGACCACGCCACCCTCTCTCGGTCCGTGTCTGCCGCCTCCCCTCGCCGAGAATTCGCTAGAGCCGCTGCCACCGTTGCCACCGAGCACTACCGCCGCCGCGAACCGCCGTTGACCCACCTAGGCCAGAGGCTTTCCACCAGGACCGTTGGATCCTCGCTGGACGGTCGCGATTAGAAGAACGACGAAGAGGTACCGACCACTCAGGCTTTGACGCGTGGCAGCACAGTCAGCGTGTAGCGTCGCCGCTCCGTCAGCGTACACGTCAGCGCCAGGTCAGCTCCTGCGCCCAGTCAGTTCCTGCGCCCAGTCAGCGAAGAATATTCCCAGGGAGTATTCCCTATGAATTTAAAATTGAATTAAAATTGCAGAAAATTGTATAAACTTGTAAAATTCATAATAAAAGATTGGTAGGTCCAAAAATAGCGTATAATATATCAATAGATTCATAAAACTGAGTAGATTATTCATATTAAATTGGATCTAACTCTTACTGTACGTGTTTACTGTAATAATTTAATTAGTTTTAATGGTCTTTTAGGTTAATAAATTCATAGTAAAATATCTACTGGTCCAAAAATCACAAATAATATACCGATGGATTCACAATTGTGTGTAGATCGTCAATATGCAAATGGTTCAGGCAAATACTGTAAGGTTTTGCAGTAATGAAATAAATGGTTTAATGGCTTATTTAGAGTAATAAATTCTTAAGAAAATAAATAATGCTCAGAAAATTACAAATAATATGTCCCTGGAATCACAATTCCGTGGAGATTACAGATATAATTTTAGTTTGATTGTTAGGCAACAGAAACTATATGAATCATTTAAAACCCATTAAACACTATTTAAATCATACAAAAAGATCTATAACTCCGATTAAGGTGAATACAACGCCTACTGGTTCGTATTAACGTCCTCTATCCATTAAACCGAAGAAACAAACTTAATTCGACAGTTATAACAGTCGTTACAACAGAACTATTAAAAACCCTATATTGGCAAGTAATTATTAATAACAAGTACTCCATTGCATTAATTGGTCTCTTACATGCATCATATACTTCAGTATTGTTTAGAGAACTAAAGTAACAACCATTGTGACTTATTAAATTGTTATGCATGCATTTGTTGCATTTGTTTGATCTCTATGTGTTATTGTTTATGTTGTATGCAATTGTTTGCTCGATAGATTGCGAGGAGTGCAACGTGTGGGATTGCAACGAGTGCTTGACCGACTTCACCAACTACCAAGGCAAGTAGATGCTACTTTGTTCATGATGTTTTCCTACTATTTTCAATGCATTGTCGTGTATTTTGTAGATGCATATGTAGGATAATACTATCGCTCTGCTATGTCCTATTATGTGGTAGGGCTCTCCTGTAGATGAGCCACCGTTGGTAGATGTGCTCAGCCATGCTTGATGAACGAGGGCTAGGTTACATCACTGAAAGTTGTTTCTAAATGTGTTGGTTTGTGAAAACTAAAAACAACTTAATCAAGGAATCTCCTGGGTGTGATGGGATTGATAATTTTTGGTGGTAAAGGCACCCAGGTATCAAGAGGAAATGATTGGCTTCTTTATTTTGTAGCTTATGTGTACAACCATGTGCCAATAATGGAATGGGCGGTTGGTTGGACTCAGTAGGTTATGGTAACTCGAACCCACGTATCCAGAGATGTAGAATTTTGGTAGGTTGGACCGGTGCGTGTCGGGTTTGGGGAGCTACTTCCCGAACGGTCCCTTCTTGGACTTCTCCCTATCATCACCCAAAATGAGAGTGGTGGTACGAGCTGGGCTGGCCAAGTCACATGGGTAAAGTGTACTAACCCCTGCAGGGTGTATAATCTAATCGATTAGCCGTGTCCTCGGTTATGGACATCTGAGTTGCTTGATATTAATTTCATGACATGTTTCTTGCTCATTCTAATTTCATAATTGCTTTAATGTTGATGGGTTAACTTAATTGGGATCTTTTCAAAGAAAATCAAAAACTGTTTATGAAAGTAGGATAAGGATATTTGCAAATGCAAGTTAGCCACAGCTCCACTTGCCAAATAAGCATGTAGATGCTAGGATTATTGTCTCCTTTAATAGCTCTACTTGCCATACATTCCAAGTATTGACCCTTCGGGGCTGCTACGTTTTATGTTGCAGGATGTTCCGATTCTGAGTGATCGAATAGGTCGCGATACTCCACTCAACAGTTGTTCGCCTGTGGCACAATTGAAGATGGAGCCTATCAATTGTTTATGCTTCCGTATGCTACTTGATATTGAGCTAGCCTTGAGCTAAGCATTATTGTAATAATTGCAAATTCTGGATCAATTCGTTATTTATAATGCACTGTTAAATTCTTTGGTATTCATCTGTACTGTGTGTGCCAGTGAACCGATCCAGGGATTGGCACTATACACATGAACTCAGCCTTATCAGGCAAGGGTGTTACACAGTCTCTGGTTGCTTGTGCTAGCGCTATCAGATCTGAATCCTAGGCTGAGATTAGATCCTAGCGCGAAACGGTATCGTTAGATCTGAGCCGCTGGATCTGACTTAGATCCAACGCTCCATGTTGGCCCATCCATGCGAAGCGGTATCGACCAATCAGACATAGCCACGTGTCCGGGGTTTTGATTTAAAATCTGTTTTATGTCTATTAGAGATTCAAACTTGTAAAATTCATAATTTTAGTTCTGTTTGGCCAAAGTTTGCAAATAATATATCATTGGAATCAGAAAAATAAATCCTACACTACTGTGGGCTTAATTATATTTTGCTTCTGTAAAAATGGGTTTTTGTGCAGAGACAATTATAGGCTTATTTAGACTATATAAATTATATAGAAATGTTTCCAAAGCAAATTCAAGTTTATTTAGACTATAATTAGGTAGTTTTGTGTTCAGTACTGTTTGGTTTGAATATTTTAGTGTAGAAAATTCATTTCATTGCATTTGCATGCATTCATTTATTTTTTCTTGATTATTTGAATGTAAATTTGGTGCTATCATTTTATGTGAAGATTTTGGTGCTAGTGGTGATTGTGATTGTGAGGATTGTTGCTACTCCCCCAACTACCAAGGCAAGTGGTGCTACATATATTTTTCCTATTATTTTTGACTATGCACTAGTGTTATTTTGAGTAGGCCTTCCATAGAATTTTACTAAGTATATATATATATGCTATGCCTTGGGAAAACCTAGTAGTTGTAGTCTTGGTAGAAATTCTGTAAGTTAAAATACTTGTTGATATCATGCTTAGCCTAGCTAGTAGCAAACAAGGGTGGAATATATTCATGCTATGGAATATTTCTAAGTCCATGACTTATATTTTTGCTTAATAAAAAAACTATATGAATGAATCACCTGGGTGGAATGGAAAGAATGGTTTGTGTTGAGTGGTTACTCAGGGCCCATTTCTATGGCCTCCTTGGTGTATCTCACTTGTGGAAAGCCACCCAGGAACAAAGGGATTTGAGATACTTAGTGTTTAGAAGCTTCTAGTGCAACCACATGGCATATGGGCTCTGCCTTGATCATATAGGTTGCAATAACTTAGCTAGATGGACAAATGGTGGTAGGGTGATAGGATGGAATGCGTCCATTTGGTCTAAGGGAAGGCTTCTGAAAGATCTTGTCTCGATGCATGTCGAGTCTTGTGGGGAAAGTGCACCACCTCTCGAGAAGGAAAAACCTAAGTACTTAGCCGTGTCCCTGGCAACGGACAATTTGAGCATCAAGACATTGAAGCTATCAAGGATCTCCTCATCCCAATTTCTAAGTTAAAACTTGTGGTTGAACAAGGGTTAAGGTTCACCAATGTCTATTGGTGGTTCCTTGGGAGTTTTTGTCAAACAAAAACTTAGTGTTTTCAACTGATAGGAAAAACCTATTTTTATCAAAGCAAGCCTAAGCTACACTTAGCCAAATTCATATAGATATTAGATACTTCTATTCTACTATGGTATCACTTGCCAATACAATTCCAAATGTATTGACCCACTATGGCTGTAACTTATGATGTTACAGGTTACTCTAATGAGGATTAGGGTTATGAGTCTACACTCAACATGCTTGCTTGTGGCACATGAAGATGAAGACTTTACTTTATTTTACTTATGTTATGAACTCCTGTACTAGCCTTTGGCTATGGAGTTGTAAAAGACTATGTTTATCTCTGGAATGACGATGTAATAAAGACCTTTGTATCTGTTTACTTCATCTTAAACTGTGGATGCTAGCATTTGATCTAGGGACTAGCATTGCAATCATAGGGACCTTTACCTTATAAAGGTGGGGTCTTACAAGAGCTTACTCTATACAAGTGGAGGCTAGCAAAAGACTGGGAGCGACCAACTAAGAGAGCAATAATGGCTATAATCATGTAGAGCGACAAAACATTATCAATCAAAGCATAAAGTGGTATCACAAGTCAAAAACTAAATGATCATAGAGGCGAAGGTGGCTGGTTCATAGTCATAACATAGTGTGAGCATGTGCCAAGTCAACCCAAACAAAGCATCAAAGGAGAATGCCACAATATTATGCTTTTGTATGCTAAAACAACGCATGAATTTTTCAAGACACACTAAGCAATCTCAATTGTTTGTGAAAAGTCATGCTACAGCAATAATCACTAGGCATAAGGTCAAAACAACATCTAGCATGACATGATAAAGTCTAGGCCACAGTCAAAACAAGCTCCCTTTTGTATCACTATAAGCATGAAACTTTCTACTCTTTTCCAACACCAATCAATTTATTTGAAACATCACAGCGAAAGCGGGGGTACAACTACTTTATTCAAGCAAACTAAGCAAACAAAAACCAAAAATTAAAACTAAGACGCTCCAAGAACAACACAACAGTGCATGAAACAATAAAAACGAAGTGTCTAGAAAGAGACCTGAGATTTTTATTGATGAAGAAGGGGATGCCTTGGGCATCCCCAAGCTTTGACGCTTGTACCTCTTGAATATTTCTTGGGGTGACACAGGGTGGCATCCTCAAGCTTGAGCTTTTGTCCATTCTTCATCTCATTACATCATTCTTCCCCTACACTTGGAAATTTCCTTCATACAAAACTTCACACAATCCTCATTAGCAACATTAGTGCATTCAAAAATAATAAACCTTTGGGTTTAGTTTCAAAACAACAAAACTTTCATTAAAACACAAGATACTGTAGCAATTCCTTCAAAAAGCTCAATTTCCCAAAGAGAACTCAAAAAGAAATCAATAAAGAGGCAAATGCAAATAATGGCAGAAATTTGTCAAAATAGACCAGCAGGTAGAAACCGATTTTTTCGAAGACCTTATGTCGCTCAAATAAAAAAGTGTTGAGATAACTAAAGTTAGATAACAACCTGAGGGATTTACTCAGAAAATTATATCTCAATCAGACATACAGAGATTTTGCAAGAATTTTTACAATGAAGCACAAAAATCTGTTTCGGGACAGCAACTTCCCCAAATCTTACTTCACTCTTATTAGAGGTTATTCTTGGCACAAAAAATCAAATAAAATGGATAAGGAGAGTTTATTACAGAATTAATAACTTCCAAGACTCAATAAAACTATTGGGTTATCTCCCAATAAGTATTTTTCTTTAACGCCTTTAAGTTAGGCACAAGAAGCAAGAATCAAGTATTTTCAAATGAAGAAGCATTAAGATCAATACTCGAAATTTCTTCAACCAGGAAAGGTATCTCATCCAAATGTGTTCTAGAGGATCCTTTATCCACTATCTTGGATTCACTACTTTCATCAAATGGATTTTCAGGAACAATCCAATCAAAATTCTTTTCTAAGGCTTCATGCATTCCTACAAGTTTAAAAGGTATGGGTATTTTAATTTCCTCTCCATTGGGTTTGGTTTTATCCAACTTTCTAATATACCCATAACATCTACACCTAAGCCTAGCATATTGATACGTCCATTTTGCATCACTATTCTATATCATAATTTACTGTTATTCATTGATATATTTCTTATTAAGAGGTGATACTTATGTCATTTCATCTATTTTTGCATGTTGGATGATTCTTGGAGGATGAACTGTCAGAGTCATAATTCTGATGGAAAAAGTGGTGTCTAGATGCAATTTTCGTGAAGATCAGAAAATACCAGAAAATATATGGAAAATCATATTTTTCCAGAAGACGAAGGAAGCCAGAAGGGGAGGCTGAGATGGGCCACAGGGGGCCCACACACACCCCATGCGCGGGCCACCCTAGGCCGTGCCACCAGGGGGTGTGGCCACCCTGGCCCACCTCCTGCTCCGCCCTTTCGCCTATATCATCCTTCCTAAACCCTAAAGTTTAGGGGTGACCACAGAAAGATTATGCCGCCTCTACGGGCGGAAACTACAGAGAGAGAAAGAGCTCTCCGGTAGACAGATTTCTGCCAGGGAAATTCCTTTCCGGAGAGGGGAGATCGTCGCCATCAACACCATCATCAATCTAGACTTCATCGGGATCATTATCATCCTCGCCACCATCCCCACTAGCACCATCATCACCACTCCATCCCGCTGTAACTATTGTGTTAATTACTTTTGTAGTTAATGCTTGTGAGTGGAACCATTGAATTATTGTTTATGTTCAGATTGTTATTCATCATCATATCATATCTGATCTTGATCCATATGATGTCTCATGAGTAGTTCATTTATTTCTTGAGGACATGGGAGAAGTCATGTTGTTAGTAGTGGAATTGTGTCGAGGTATTATTCAATGGTTTAATATTTAAGTTGTGGTGCTATTCTTCTAGTGGTGTCATGTGAATGTCGACTACATGATACTTCACCATTTATGGGCCTAGGGTAATGCATTGTGTATTAGGCTACTACTTGTGGGGTTGTCGGAGTGACAGAAACCTGAACCCTCATTAGGAAACCTTTGCACAAGGGAGTGTAGGATCTCAGAGTTTAAGGTTGTGGTTAGGTTTTTATCTTAATTACTTTCGTGTAGTTGCGGATGCTTACAAGGGGTTTAATCACAAGTTTGTATTAGTCCTAGTAAGGTCATTACATTAGCATAGGTTCACCCACACAACACTTATCAAACCAAAGAAGATTAATCAACTATATGAAACAAAAGCACTTGATAGAATTCCCATATGTCCTCGAGAACGTTTGGTCCTCAAAATTATTACAAACGGTTTGTCCTTTGCTAAGAAAGGATTGGGCCACTTGCTGAAATTATTTGTTGTCTTTATTTACTTGCACTTTATTTCCTTGCATTATCAAAAAAACTAAAAATCCGTTTGCTAAGTATTTACATAGATTTCCTGCTCCAAACAACTAGTCAACACCTTGTAACATCCTCAAAATCATGTTTCAAGACTCATGCATATCATCCATGCATCCATGAACATTTAGGGTTTCATTTCAAAACCATTTCAAAACAGGAGCATCTGATGCTCATTATTTTATGTGAACAGCTATTAGTCTAATGTCACTCTCAATTGAAGAGTTAGTTGCTCTAAACCAAGCATTGCTTGCTCTCTTGTTATTGTGTTTGATTGTTGAAGTTTGGTGAAATTTTACAAAACAAATATGATTCAGAAACCATTTCCAAAACTTATTCAAATCATGTGCTATAGCACTGCTTATTTTGTTTGATCAAAAGGACCAAGCTAATACAAAGAGACCACATGATTTTATGTCCAGAAACATGAAGGTTACACTCTGCAAAAATCCTGAAAAGATTTGAATTCAAATAGAGTTTGAAATCATTTGAAATTCATTCCAGAAATTCAAAACAGAAATAGAAAAGGATTAAAGAAAAGGAAAAGGGCTGGCGCTGCTAATCTAGCCCAACAGAGAAACCAGCCCATTTAGCCCACCCGGGTTCCCTCTCTCCCTCTCTCACTCGCAGACGCACCCAGCAAGTGACTGACGCCAGGAACCCAAACCCCCTCTGTTTCTCTCGCAGACAACTAGGCCCCGTCCACGTCACCGTCGTCTTCCCCAAATCCCGCCCACAGACCACGTCGTCGCTGCCGTTGATGCCGATAATGGCGCGGCGTAATTAGCCTTGATTCCGCAAGCGTTTCCTGTCGCGCTTCGGCCTACTTAAACCACACCCCGCCGCGGTCATTTCCCCCCACACTGCACACTCTTCTCACCACCAGGCTTCCTCTAATTCGTATTGCACCGCCGCAGTCAGAGCCAACTCCGGCGAGGTATTCCGGTAAGACCCCGTCGCCCCTTGCTGTCTAAGTTTGCCAGAATGATCACGTCAACCATGCGCATCTTCTCACCCTATTGGTGCATGCTAGGACCATCTGGAGACTCGCCAACGACGACGACTGCAAGCACCTGACTCTTTCTTCTTCTCCGGCGATCGATTGTGGTAAGCACTGAGCGCCCCTTGACCTCTCTCGCATACGAATAGGTTCGCCTTGCCCTTGCGCAGCTACTGATGCCTCTGGTTGGTACTAGGAAGGCCCAGAGCGTCGGCAACAACCTCGTCTGCAACCACCTGACGCCGTGCACGACTCTGACGAGCTCCAGCAGCCCACACCGTGCTCCCCTTGCCAAGCCACCGCCACGTTGAGCTTCAGCACACCACCGCGGTTCTGGTGAGTATCCTCCCACCTCCCCGAACGACCTAGCTCGCCAGCTTCGGCACTGACAGAGTCGCCGCCGCCAGTCGCCGCCGCTAGCGCCGCTCGACTTTGGTTAAAGCAGCAGCCGCCGTTAGATCTGCATCGTAGGGATTAGATTAGAACGGGGACGAACCGTTTTCTTTAGATCTGGCGCGTTGGATCTAAGTTGATCCTACGGCGCGGAAGCACGATCCGATGCGAAGCGGTATCGGCCAGTAGAATAGCGCCGCGTGGCAGTGAGTTGGATTTAAAACAGAATTTGAATCTGATTATTGTTTGAATTTGATTTGGCTATAACTTTTGATCCCCACGTTAGAATTTGACAAATTTTATACTGTTGGAATCAGGAGAACAAGCCCTCTCTAAATATGCAATGTGTTTAATGTTTTGCCTTTGTTAAAATGGTTTTATTTGCAGAAACATGTGTAGGGCTTATTTGAGCATATGAAATGTTTAGGAAATTATTTAGGGTTTAAACAAAAGTTGTTAGGCAAGTTTTTGACTTGTTCTTGATTCAGTACTATTTACTTGCTTTGTTGAGTTTTAAAAATCATCACTTAGCATTTTGCATGCATGCATATATTTTTGATTGTATATGTTTTGTATGTGATTGTGGCTATAATTCTATGTGTAGATTTTGGTGCTAGTGATTGTGATTGTGAGGAGTGTAGCTACTCTCCAAACTACCAAGGCAAGTGGTACTTCATGAATATTTCTATCCCTATGTTTTATACTAAGCATTAGAAATATTTTGCTAAGTCTTGCATGTTAATATTTTTGCCTATATGCCATGATGGGAAATCCTAAGTAGTTGTAGAATTACTAGGAAAATTCTAAATTAAGTTACTATCTATGCCATGCTTAGCCTAGCTAGTAGCAAACAAGGGTTGGTGAAATATACATGCTATGATGAAAATATTTCTAAGTCTTTGGACTTTTGTTTTGCTTAATAAAACAACTAAGTCAATGAATCACCTGGGTGGAAAGGGACTTGATTGGTGGTTTTGGTTGAGTGGTTACACAAGGCCCATGGCTATGGCTTACCTTGTGTATCTCACTTGTGGAAAGCCACCCAGGAACAAAGGGATTTTAGAGGCCAAGTGTTGAGAATCTTATAGTGCAACCACTTGGCAATATGGGCTCTGCCATGATCATAGGTTGCTAGAACTTAGCCATTTGGACAGTTGGTGGTAGTGGGATGATAGGTTGGAGTGCGTCCATTTGGTCTAAGGGAAGGCTTCTGAAAGGTCCTGTCTTGGTGAAAATCAAGGCTTGTGGGGAAGTGCACAACCTCTGCAGATGGAAAAATCTAAGTACTTAGCCAAGTCAATGGTAATGGACAACTTGAGCATCAAGACATGGAAGCTATCAAGAATCTCCTCATCCCAATTTCTAAGTAAAAACTTGTGGGTGAACAAGGGTGAAGGACCTCAGTGTCTATTGGTGGTTCCTTGGGAAAAGTTTTGACAAAGAAAAACTTAGTGATTTCAACTAATAGGCAAAACCTATTTTGAGCAAGGCAAGCCAAGCTACACTTAGCCAAATTTGCATATAGTATCTAGTCCACCTAAATTATATTAAGGTATCACTTGCCAATACTATTCCAAAGTATTGACCCACTGTGGCTGTAACTTGTGATGTTGCAGGTTATTCTAATGAGAATTAGGTGTCATGAGTCTACACTCAACATGTTTGCCTGTGGCACATGAAGATGAAGACTTTTATATATTTACTTATTCAAACTCTTGTATTAGGTCTGTGGCCTTGGAGTTGTAAAGACTATGTTTATCTCTGGAATGGATGTAATAATGACCTTTGTATCTGTGTACTTCATCTTAAACTGTGGATGCTAGCATTGATCCAGGGACTAGCATTGCAATCACAGGGATCCTTTTCCTTTATAAAGGAGGGATCTTACAGATGGTATCAGAGCACTGTGTTGCCTGTAGGATTATGACCCTAGGATTGGAAACCACTAAGGAAAAAATTTCAACAACTTCTACACTTGTCTATTCTTCTCGTAAACTTTTCTAATCTTCTTTCTCATCTCTATTTGTAGATGAACTCCATCAACGAAGTCGTAAGGAAAGGACCACTCATGACAATGACTTTGGAGTGTGAGACAGAGTTTCCCAAGGCTCTCAAGGACCTCATGGTGGCAATGGAAATACATGGTGCAGCTGTGTACAAAGGCTTTCCTGTGATGGATGAAGGAGTTGAGTACTGGTGGGTGCAACTTCACTTGTACAAAAACAAGGAAGACAACCACAAGGAAACAAGATTCTGCATGTACACCAACACTGTGGTGCACACCACATTCTTTGAGTCAGCAAGGGATGCAGCTTGGAGGACTATCAAAGAACTTAGTGCTAGAGTCAAGTGCAGAATGCTCAACCTCCAAAATGACCTAAAGAAAGAGAAGAAACATACCCAAGAGTTGGAGGCTACCAACCAAACCTTACGAGGAGACATTATAGACTTAGTGATGGAGTCATGTGAACAAGAAAGGCTAATTGCTTCTAGAAATATTGTGTTAGCCAACAGATCCAGTGAGATAGGATTGTAAACGTACTTCGTTAGTTGGACCACCACTTATCACCTTATTTTCTAAATGTTGCTTTAAAAATAAGTTGAACCTTGATTGTTGTAATGGATCATGTATACCTTGACTTGTGTGTTTTGATATGTATGTGATGCTTTGCCTTGTGTTTCATTTTAGATTATGTTGTTCTAACTTTTTCTATCTTATAAATAGATGCCTAATGTTACCATCAGCACTGTTGAGGAGTTCCAGGGAACTCGCTTTGGTCCTCGTATTGTTGAGCTTACCACCTTGCTCAATCTCCCTCTTCCTACCATCATGGTGCTTCCCCTCACCAAGTTTGAGAGGAAAGACCTTTGGGGCTTCAAGGTCAATCAGCCCGGACGTCAGACAGAGCCTACCACGGAGGCCATCATCTTCAAGCTCATGCACGATGACAAGGAGAGAGGCCTTGAGGTAGTCATGCAGGATCTGATAGGACGTCTGTTAGGGAGACACTCTCGACAGGTTAGAGGTACTCACTTCCACGTCTTCGGTATACGTGATGAGGATGGAGAGTCCATTGACGTCGAGGATGATTCGAGGGACACAGCAGAGCCAATTCGTCTACACCTCCAGGACTTAGAGTCTCTCATTAGGCACGTGGACACTGATAGGACCAACGTCATGCTTAGCAATGACGAACTCCAGGTGCAGCTTCGTGAGAAGGACAATCTCTTCGCAGAGCAAGATGAGATAGTCAAGGAGATGGAGACGAAGTTCGAGAGCCAGGACAGAAAGTTCAAGAGTCAGGAGAAGCGAGTCCAGGATAGGAACAAGAAGATCCGAGACATGACTGAAGAACTACAGGCCAAGGACTTCGAACTCGAGCATCAGCAGACGGTGATTGAGAGGCTTCGTTCCCAGAAGAGGGCTCTCAAAACCAAGATAGAGACCTTGACCACCAATGTCGAGGAATACAAGACCGCAATGGAGAATGCAGGTCTTACCTTTGTCGAGGAGGAGGTTGATGACGAGGAGTAGATTTGACTACTCATTTACCGTTTATTATCATACTTGTTGTTTGAGAACTTGTTATTTGACCATCTGACATGTGGATGGCTTGTTATCTGTGTGTGTTTTACTTTGCGAACTTGTTATCTTGTTGTTGAACCTTTATCCTTTTTGTTGCATGCTTTGAGATTGTTATGTGATGTATTATGCATAAAAGCATCTATGGGTATCTCTTTCTTATCTCTATTGAACAAACCACAGATGCCTCCCCGTCGTGCAAACCCCAACCCCAACAACAACAACAACATCACTCCAGAAATGCAACAAATGATGACAGCTCAGACTCAGCTGATGCAGATGATGACGATGTTCATCCAGAACCAAAACAACAACAATAACAATAAAAATAACAACAACAACAACCCACCGGGATTTGATATGCTTACCAGGTTCTTGAGGTTGAGGCCAGCAAAGTTCTCAGGAACAACTGATCCCGTGGTGGCCAATGATTGGCTACGCTCGGTAAACAAGGACTTGGTAACTGTGGGTTGTACTGATGCTGAAAAGGTCAGATTTGCAGCACATTTGCTGGAAGGACCAGCCGCCACTTGGTGGGACAACTTCCAGATCACCACTCCCATAGAAGATGTGACATGGGCAATCTTTGAGGATGGGTTTCGTACTGCTCACATCTCATCCGGAGTGATGAGTCTGAAAAAGAAGGAGTTTCACAACTTGAAGCAACGCCACCGCAGTGTGGCAGAGTATATTGAGGAGTTCAACAATCTGGCACGTTATGCACCGGATGAAGTTGACACCAATGCTAAGGGAAGGGAGAAATTCCTTGAAGGCCTGAATGATGAACTGAATCTGCAGCTATCAGTGGCCTATGTTCCCACTTATCAGTCTCTTTGTGATAAGGCTGCTATTTTGGAGAACAAAATGAAACAAGTTGAGAGTAGAAAGAGAAAGCACTCCGACAAGCATAGCTCGGGATCGTCTCACAAACGTTCCCACTATGATGACAGTGGAAGCTCAGGATCCCACAAGCATGGGAAATTCAACAAGCACCACAACCACAACCGTCATGACAACAAGCATCACCGTAGTCATGACAATGACAAGGACAAGAACCACAAAAGTGGACATAAGAGCCACCACAGGGGTAATGGAAGTGGAAGTGGAAGCCAGCCTGTTAAGATAGACATTAGTCAGGTTGAATGCTTCAAGTGCAAGAAGATGGGGCATTATGCAAATGACTGCCCAGAAAAGAAAGTTGAAGGACCCAACAAGCCCAACCCTTTTCAGAAGGGACGAGTAAACCACATCAATGTGGAGGAAGTCTATGAGGAACCTGATGTTGTTGCTGGTAAGTTCAAACTCAATTCTATTCCAGCATTTGTTCTTTTTGATACTGGAGCATCGCATTCATTCATATCAAAAGAATTTGTTGATAGAAATGGGTTTCCAACGGAAAACATTGGGTGTCCAATAAAAGTTAGTTCTCCGGGTGGAGATATGATAGTAAGTCTTGGATGCCGGGATCTAGTAATAGAGTTTGGAAAACATAAGTTCCCAGTGAGTCTGATAATCCTAGATTCCCAAGGACTGGACGTAATATTGGGAATGGATTGGATGGCTAAGTATGAAGGAGTACTAGATTGTGCTAATCGTACTGTTGCACTCACAACCCCGGAAAGAAAACGGATTAAATTCAGATCTAACTTTGAACCAAAAGGGAGTAAGCTAAATTCTCTTAAGGGGGTTAGCATAGACAGAGTGCCAATTGTCAGTGAATATCCGGATGTGTTTCAGGAAGAACTGCCAGGAATGCCACCAGATAGAGATGTGGAGTTTCTTATAGATTTGGTACCAGGGTCTGGACCAATAGCCAAGAGACCATATAAGATGTCAGTAGATGAACTGAAAGAACTCAAGAAACAACTCGGAGAACAGTTGCAGAAAGGATTTATTCAACCAAGTTCTTCATCTTGGGGAGCCCCAGTTTTGTTCGTGGAGAAGAAAGATAGAAGTCAAAGGTTATGCATAGATTACCGTTCACTCAACAAGGTGACTATCAAGAACAAATACTATTTGCCTAGAATCAATGACTTGTTTGATCAGCTAGAAGGAGCATGTGTGTTCTCAAAGATTGATCTCCGGTCAGGATATTTTCAACTCAAGATAAGGGAACAAGACATACCTAAAACAGCTTTCACTACAAGGTATGGATTGTATGAATATACCGTAATGCCTTTTGGTTTGACCAATGCTCCAACATACTTCATGAATATGATGAACAAGGTGTTCATGGAATTCCTTGACAAGTTTGTTGTCGTCTTCATCGATGACATTTTAGTCTACTCCAAGAGCAAAGAAGAGCATGAAGGACATTTGCGTTTGATACTTGAGAAGTCAAGAGAGCATAAACTTTATGCCAAATTCAGCAAGTGTGAATTCTGGTTGAATGAAGTCAGTTTTCTTGGACATGTTATGACAAAGGATGGAGTAGCAGTTGATCCTGCTAAGGTTTCAGCCGTAACTGAATGGGAATCTCCCAAGTCAGTGAAAGAGGTTCGTAGTTTCCTTGGCTTAGCAGGTTACTACCGAAGGTTCATTGAAAATTTCTCCAAGATAGCTAAGCCCATGACGGAATTGCTAAAGAAAGACAAGAAGTTTGCTTGGTCTGAAGGTTGTGAACTCAGCTTTCAGGAATTGAAGAAGAGACTTGTGACAGCACCAGTCTTGTGTCTGCCAGATTTGGAAAAGGATTTCCAAGTATATTGTGATGCATCTCATCAAGGTTTGGGTGCAGTACTTATGCAAGACGGTAAAGTTGTGGCTTATGCCTCGAGACAACTCAAAACTCATGAAGTGAACTATCCCACTCATGATTTAGAGTTAGCCTCCGTTGTCCATGCACTCAAAACATGGAGGCACTATCTTTTGGGAAGTGTTGTGAAGTGTTCACAAATCACAAGAGTTTGAAGTATATCTTCACCCAGAAGGAGATTAATATGAGGCAAAGAAGGTGGCTAGAACTCATCAAGGACTATGACTTAAGTTAGCAATACCACCCCGGTAAAGCGAATGTTGTAGCAGATGCTCTAAGTCGTAAGGTTTTTGTGAATGGCCTTACTAAAGGAGAATTGCCAGATGATTTGTGTGCCCAATTCAGAAAACTCAGGTTGGAGATTGTGCCTGAAGGACATCTCATGTCTTTGGATGTTCAACCCACTTTGTTGGACAAGATCAAAGAAGCCCAGAAGATTGATAAGGAAATTGAAGAGATTAAAGAAAAGATTGGCAAAGGAAAAGCCAAAGGATTCCATGAAGACGAACAGGGTACTTTATGGCATGGGAAACGTATCTGTGTTCCACAAGATCCGGAGCTTTGGAAACTGATTTTGCAAGAAGCACACAACTCACCGTATTCCATTCATCCGGGTAACACCAAAATGTACAGGGACATGAAGGAAAGATTTTGGTGGAATAATCTCAAGAAGGACATCGCCGAACATATTGCTTTGTGTGATGTATGTAGTAGAGTGAAAGCGGGACATCAGAAACCAGCAGGTTTGCTTCAACCACTGCCTATTCCTGATTGGAAATGGGACAAGATTGGTATGGATTTCATTACCGGATTACCAAGGACCAGGTCAGGATATGATTCAATTTGGGTTGTAGTGGATCGCCTAACTAAAGTGGCTCATTTCATACCCGTGAAGACAACCTACACAAGTGCTAAGTTGGCCAAAATCTATATGAGTAGAATTGTATGTTTACATGGAGTGCCCAAGAGTATTGTGTCTGATAGGGGAACTCAATTCACTTCCCATTTTTGGAGACAGCTACACGAGTCATTGGGAACGAGGTTGGAATTCAGCACTGCCTTTCATCCTCAAACTGATGGACAAACCGAAAGGACTAATCAGATTCTTGAAGACATGTTGAGGGCATGTGCCCTAGACTACCGAGCCAGTTGGGATGAAAGTCTGCCTTACGCAGAGTTTTCTTATAACAATAGCTATCAAGCCAGCATTGAGATGTCACCATTCGAGTTTCTCTACGGAAGAAAGTGTACCACCCCATTGTTATGGAATGGTGTGGGAGAAAGAAGTTTATTCGGACCAAATCTTATCAAAGAAGCCGAAGAGAAGGTCAAGTTGGTTAGGGACAGGTTGAAGATAGCACAATCCCGACAAAAAAGCTACGCAGATCCCAAGCGTAGAGAAGTCACCTACGAAGTTGGTGATAGAGCTTATCTTAGAGTATCACCACATCGTGGAGTGAAGAGGTTCGGAGTCAAAGGAAAATTGGCACCAAGGTATGTTGGACCATTCAAGATTTTGAGTCGTAAAGGAGAAGTTTCCTATGAAATTGAATTGCCAGAGTCCTTGTCAGCAGTTCATAATGTGTTTCATGTGAGTCAGCTTAAGAAATGTCATCCAGAAATGGAGGAAACCTCTTTGAAGGATACTATACCTTTGGAGGAGGTTCAATTGGAAAGTGAAATTACTTACGAGGAGAAGCCTATCAAGATTCTTGAGACTGCAGAAAGAGTCACATGGACTAAGACTATCAAGTTTTGCAAAGTTCAGTGGAACCATCACTCCGAAGAGGAAGCAACATGGGAAAGATAAGATGATCTTCGGAAAGACCACCCTCACCTATTTGCTAGCCAATCCGAATCTCGAGGGCGAGATTCACCTTAAGGGGGTTAGATTTGTAACATCCTCAAAATCATGTTTCAAGACTCATGCATATCATCCATGCATCCATGAACATTTAGGGTTTCATTTCAAAACCATTTCAAAACAGGAGCATCTGATGCTCATTATTTTATGTGAACAGCTATTAGTCTAATGTCACTCTCAATTGAAGAGTTAGTTGCTCTAAACCAAGCATTGCTTGCTCTCTTGTTATTGTGTTTGATTGTTGAAGTTTGGTGAAATTTTACAAAACAAATATGATTCAGAAACCATTTCCAAAACTTATTCAAATCATGTGCTATAGCACTGCTTATTTTGTTTGATCAAAAGGACCAAGCTAATACAAAGAGACCACATGATTTTATGTCCAGAAACATGAAGGTTACACTCTGCAAAAATCTTGAAAAGATTTGAATTCAAATAGAGTTTGAAATCATTTGAAATTCATTCCAGAAATTCAAAACAGAAATAGAAAAGGATTAAAGAAAAGGAAAAGGGCTGGCGCTGCTAATCTAGCCCAACAGAGAAACTAGCCCATTTAGCCCACCCGGGTTCCCTCTCTCCCTCTCTCACTCGCAGACGCACCCAGCAAGTGACTGGCGCCAGGACCCCACACCCCCTCTGTTTCTCTCGCAGACAACTGGGCCCCGTCCACGTCACCGTCGTCTTCCCCAAATCCCGCCCGCAGACCACGTCGTCGCTGCCGTTGATGCCAATAATGGCGCGGCGTAATTATCCTTGATTCCGCGAGCGTTTCCTGTCGCGCTTTGGCCTACTTAAACCACACCCCGCCGCGGTCATTTCCCCCCACACTGCACACTCTTCTTGCCACCAGGCTACCTCTAATTCGTATTGCACCGCCGCAGTCAGAGCCAACTCAGGCGAGGTATTCCGGTAAGACCCTGTCGCCCCTTGCTGTCTAAGTTTGCCAGAATGATCACGTCAACCATGCGCATCTTCTCACCCTATTGGTGCATGCTAGGACCATCTGGAGACTCGCCAACGATGACGACTGCAAGCACCTGACGCTTTCTTCTTCTCCGGCGATCGATTGCAGTAAGCACTGAGCGCCCCTTGACCTCTCTCGCATACGACTAGGTTTGCCTTGCCCTTGCGCAGCTACTGATGCCTCTGGTTGGTACTAGGAAGGCCCAAAGCATCGGCAACAACCTCGTCTGCAACCACCTGACGTCGTGCACGACTCCGACGAGCTCCAGCAGCCCACACCGTGCGCCCCTTGCCAAGCCACCGCCACGTTGAGCTTCAGCACACCACCGCGGTTCTGGTGAGTATCCTCCCACCTCCCCGAACGACCTAGCTTGCCAGCTCCGCCACTGACAGAGTCGCCGCCGCCAGTCGCCGCCGCTAGCGCTGCTCGACTTTGGTCAAAGCAGCAGCCGCCGTTAGATCTGCATCGTAGGGATTAGATTAGAACGGGGACGAACCATTTTCTTTAGATCTGGCGCATTGGATCTAAGTTAATCCTACGACGCGGAGTCACGATCCAACGCGAAGCGGTATCGGCCAGTAGAATAGCGCCGTGTGGCAGTGAGTTGGATTTAAAACAGAATTTGAATCTGATTATTGTTTGAATTTGATTTGGCTATAACTTTTGATCCCCACGTTAGAATTTGACAAATTTTATACTGTTGGAATCAAGAGAACAAGCCCTCTCTAAATATGCAATGTGTTTAATGTTTTGCCTCTATTAAAATGGTTTTATTTGCAGAAACATGTGTAGGGCTTATTTAAGCATATGAAATGTTTAGGAAATAATTTAGGGTTTAAACAAAAGTTGTTAGGCAAGTTTTTGACTTGTTCTTGATTCAGTACTATTTACTTGCTTTGTTGAGTTTTAAAAATCATCACTTAGCATTTTGCATGCATGCATATATTTTTGATTGTATATGTTTTGTATGTGATTGTGGCTATAATTCTATGTGTAGATTTTGGTGCTAGTGATTGTGATTGTGAGGAGTGTAGCTACTCTCCAAAATACCAAGGCAAGTGGTACTTCATGAATATTTCTATCCCCATGTTTTATACTAAGCATTAGAAATATTTTGCTAAGTCTTGCATGTTAATATTTTTGCCTATATGCCATGATGGGAAATCCTAAGTAGTTGTAGAATTGCTAGGAAATTTCTAAATTAAGTTACTATCTATGCCATGCTTAGCCTAGCTAGTAGCAAACAAGGGTTGGTGAAATATACATGCTATGATGAAAATATTTCTAAGTCTTTGGACTTTGGTTTTGCTTAATAAAACAACTAAGTCAATGAATCACCTGGGTGGAAAGGGACTTGATTGGTGGTTTTGGTTGAGTGGTTACACAAGGCCCATGGCTATGGCTTACCTTGTGTATCTCACTTGTGGAAAGCCACCTAGGAACAAAGGGATTTTAGAGGCCAAGTGTTGAGAAGCTTATAGTGCAACCACTTGGCAATATGGGCTCTGCCAGGATCATAGGTTGCTAGAACTTAGCCATTTGGACAGTTGGTGGTAGTGGGATGATAGGTTGGAGCGCGTCCATTTGGTCTAAGGGAAGGCTTCTGAAAGGTCCTGTCTTGGTGAAAATCAAGGCTTGTGGGGAAAGTGCACAACCTCTGCAGATGGAAAAATCTAAGTACTTAGACAAGTCCATGGTAATGGACAACTTGAGCATCAAGACATGGAAGCTATCAAGAATCTCCTCATCCCAATTTCTAAGTAAAAACTTGTGGGTGAACAAGGGTGAAGGACCTCAATGTCTATTGGTGGTTCCTTGGGAAAAGTTTTGACAAAGAAAAACTTAGTGATTTCAACTAATAGGCAAAACCTATTTTGAGCAAAGCAAGCCAAGCTACACTTAGCCAAATTTGCATATAGTATCTAGTCCACCTAAATTATACTAAGGTATCACTTGCCAATACTATTCCAAAGTATTGACCCACTGTGGTTGTAACTTGTGATGTTGCAGGTTATTCTGATGAGGATTAGGTGTCATGAGTCTACACTCAACATGTTTGCCTGTGGCACATGAAGATGAAGACTTTTATATATTTACTTATTCAAACTCTTGTATTAGGCATGTGGCCTTGGAGTTGTAAAGACTATGTTTATCTCTGGAATGGATGTAATAATGACCTTTGTATCTGTGTACTTCATCTTAAACTGTGGATGCTAGCATTGATCCAGGGACTAGCATTGCAATCACAGGGATCCTTTTCCTTTATAAAGGAGGGATCTTACACACCTTCTGCTCCTTGTTGGGATCAACACTCCTATTTATCGAAAGTACTACGATAAACCCCCTATACTTGTGGGTCATCAAGACTATTTTATGGCACCATTGTCGGGGAGTGAAGCGCTATTGAAGAGTGGAATTGGTAAAGGAAACTTCTACTGTGAGGATTGCTTTTTATTTTTGTTTGTTACTTTGTTTCCAATATGGGTAACCCACTTGGTTTCTTATTTGGGAAAGCTACTACCACTACTAGGGTAGTAGATGAACCACCACTTGTTCAGATAGATTCTTTTAAGATACCTACAAGAATTATTGATCGTGTTATGGATAATTATTATTTTGGGGATGGAACTATCCATCCTGGTGATCACTTGCTTTTTATCCATGAATTATGCGGGTTGTTTAGGTTTGCAGGTATTACAACTGAACAAGTCAAGAAGAAGTTACTCTCTATATCATTGAAAGGAAGAGCTGAAGAATGGTATAAGCTACTGGAAAATGGACAATGTGTGGAATGGGAGGAAATGGTACCTCTCTTTTATTCTAAATTATATCCTCCCAGTGAGATTCATAAGGATAGGAATAGAATATATAACTTTTGGCCTCATGATGGAGAGAGTACATCCCAAGCTTGGGGGATATTGAAGTTACTAATGCTTAAATGTCCTATTCATGAACTCCCTAATAATATTATTATCAATAACTTTTATGCAAGGCTATCTCTTCATGATAAATATTTATTAGATGCTTCTTGTGCTAGATCATTTACACGTATGAAGGAAGAATCTAAATGTGATCTTCTAGACTGTATTCAAGAAAACACTGAAGCATGGGAGAATGACAAAGGAAGAAAGTCAGGTATAAATTATGGTTATGAATGTATTAAATCTTTTATGGGAACTGATGACTTTCATGATATTAGTACTGAGTATGGTCTTGATTCTCAAAGTATTGCCAACTGTATTAAGGCCTTTTCCTATTATATATAAATTCCCCAAAAGAAGTGGAACAAGTACCATGCACCTTATAAAGATGTTGTTAATCATGTTCCTGTTACAAACACTGAAGTTTGTACTATTGATCGCATTTTGCTTGAACCTTATATTCAGAAAATACATTTCCCTGCCAAGGTAAAGGAACATTCTATTATATCTAATGTGGTTAGCAAAAGTACAAAGAAAGTTGTTGAACCTAATGAAAAAATAAATATTGAACCTGTAGTAGCCATTGTGAAAGACCTTGTCACTAAAAATGTAGAAGATGGGCACATTATCTTTCGTGAAGATGCTTCTAATATTGTCTCTCATCCTAGTAAAGCTAGGAAAGCTAGTGTCCCTGTGCTTTCTATTAGAATTGGTGATCATTGCTGTTATGGTTTATGTGACATTGGTGCTAGTTCTAGTGTTATTCCTTATGAGCTTTACAGGGATATTATGCATGAAATTGGTCCTTGTGAACTTGAGGACATTGATGTGGTTATTCACCTTGCTAATAAGGAAACCATATGCCCTATTGGTATTGTAAGATATGTGGAAGTTCTCTGTGGTAAGATAAAATATCCTGCTGATTTTCTGGTGCTTGGTAAGGAAGCTAGTAAAACTTGTCCAATCATTTTTGGTAGACCTTTTCTGAACACTTGTGGAGCTATTATAGATTCTAAGAAGGAGAAAGTTTTAACTAAGTTTGATGGAGAATCTTATGAGTTTAAATTTTACTAATTTTCTAAACCTCCTTATGAAAATAATTTGCCTAATGAGGATTTTAGAGTTGAACAACTTGCTTCTATTGATCCAGATTTTGACCTTAGACCTCTTTTTGATCATTGTAAGTATGCTCATTCTGATGATAAAGTTGTTTCTTGTGATAGTTATATTGTCAAATTTATTCAAAGTGCTACTGAAAGTTATTATGAGAGAGGGAAACATGGTTTTATGCATCTCAATAATATTAAGTTTCCCCACTTTATGTTGAAAGCTTTGAAGTTGCATTTGTTTTGTCTTCCTATGCTAGTGGCCTTTTGTTTCAATAATTTGTTTTCTTATGAAACTCCCTTGCATAGGAAGTGGGTTAGACTCAAATGTGTTGGATATTTGCTTCTTGATGCTCTGTTTCACTTTAAATCCATATTTCCTATGTGAGCATCATTGAAATTGTTATGCCCATCTTAATGGCTATAAAGAAAGAGCTTTTGGGAGACAACTCATTTTAGTTTGCTTACGGTTTTTGTTTCTTTGAGTCTTGGAAGTTATTACCTCTGTAATAACCGCTCCTTATCCTTTTAGTTTGGTTTTTGTGTCAATATCAACCTCTTTTGAGAAGTAGAGGAGTTGTGAAAAGTTGTTGTCCTGGGACAGATTTTTTGTGATGCATTGTAAAAAATCGTGAAAGATATCAGGTCTTCGATTGGAGATGTAATTTTTTGTGCTTGTGCCCCAAGTTTTTATCCAACTTTCGTTAGTTTTGCACTTTTTGATTTGAGCAACATAAGATGTTTGAAAAAATCAATCTTTACTTGCTGGTCTGTTTTGACAGATTTCTGCCATCATTTGCATTTGCCTCTTAAATCATCTTCCTTTTAAATGATTTTTGGGCTTTTGAGAGGAGTTGCTATAGTAGCTTTTGTTTTGATGGATTTTAGTTGAAATTTGAACCCAAAGGTTTATTGTTTTTGCTTACACCAATGTTGCTAATGAAGATTGAGTGAGACTTTGTATGAAAGGAACTTTCAAGTGTTGGAGAGAAGGAATCTGCAGAGTCCGTTTCCGAATAGGTAAAAGTGCTGGAAATCAAAGGTTCGTGAAAAACTCTTCTCTTTATATTTTTGCTGTTTTTATTCCATATGGAAGGTTACTAGATGAAAAAGAGGAGGAAGCGGAGCCCAGGTGGGCCACACCTCCCAGTGGCGCGGGCCCTGCCTGGCCGCGCCACCATGGGACGTGACCACCCCGTAGTTCGTATCCATCCCATTTTCGCCCTGTACCTTCCTTATGTCATAAAATTTCGTAATATATAACCCCCCGGATCCCCCGAGGTTCGTATATCGTGTTATCGTCGTGTTTTCGTTAAGATCTGTTTCTTTCAGGAAATGTTCTCAAGTTTAGAGGCACCATGGTCTCCGCCAACGACAAGGGCAAGGGGGCCCGTGGAAGAAGAAAGGATCGATGCTAGGCGCGAAGACATGGATTGGAGCGTCGGCGAGGAAGTAAAGAACATGTCAGCTGTCAACACCCGGATTTTTAATCCCAGATGCCTGTTATGCCATACATCGCAATCCCAGGATTACCATTTTTGTGAGACATAACAGAATTGGATACCACAGTACATCATCCATTACAAACCATACATAAGGTCTTACACAAATAAGGATCTCATGATCTAGTTCTTAATACAACTCAGGCAGCGGAAATACGTAATAATAAAGGTAGCGTAGGCGAAGCTCCATCTTCGGGGTCGCAGGCAATGCTGACGATGGGAGATGATCCTAGTTGTCGTAACCTTCCTGGGGTCCATCATCCTGGTACTCCTCTTCATAGTCTGGCCATAGGAATAAAGAGGGATAAATCCATGAGTACTCTTTAAGTACTCGCAAACTAATACTAACAAGTGAAGAGGGTTTTTGTAGTAGGACACTAAGCTCTAGGGTTGTTTTGCAAAAAGCCAGATTTACCTCTACTAGTTTAGAAGCAAGAAAGCTAGTTGATAGTGTTATAACACCTAAGTGGGAACTTGAATCTCATGCCACAACTCTGTTGTGTTCAAGTCAAAATCTCAATTCATTTCACAAGTCATTTTGAAAACATCTGACGGAGAAACAGTATGGCCACTCCAACTGTCCATAACCGCGGACGCGGCTATTCGAATAGTTTGACACTCTACAGAGATTGTACACTTTCACCACAACATTCGATACATCCGTTAGGAACAAATCCTGAATTCACCATACTCAGTATGCGGATAATCAATCCTAACTTTTCAATTACACGCCCTAGTATAGGCACCTCTCCTGTGAGTTTGGCCTCCCAACCATGACCAACTGTCATCTTGGGTACTGCACAGGTGGACAATCTTCACAAGGTAGCCTCAGCTCAGACCTTGGCCGTGAGGGAACCCATACTAAAGTATATAAGTTTCTAGTCAAGCCCTACCCAATTTTCGGGTATTGTGGTTGTACGGTAAAATTTGAATGGTATCGCATCCAGACAACCATCAGTTTTATAAAGGGCTAAGGCTCATGCCTTAACATTTTCATCATCCAAATCATCTGGTGTTCAGAAACACATGTCAAAACATCTCAGTAGAATGACTCATCATTCTAAGGTTTTCATAACCATTTTCCACCAAGTATTCCCATCTAAAGTTGATCAAGTTTTATGCTTAGCACTAGCATCTACAAGTGAGGTAAGTACTAATGAGGGGTGGTAACAAGTGGGGATTAACTAAGTTCAATATCATGCCTTAGGATGACATCAAGATTTTCTAGATTAGGCCAAATTTAATGCTCTTTATGCAACCTTCAATTATCTTCCTAGAATCTACAAGTCACTTATGTAAACTCTAAGAAATAGCTTTGATAAAGAAATAAAGTAGAAAGCTTGCAAGTAAAACTAGGATTGGGTATCATCAAATGTGTCCAACCAAGCATGCTTAGTGCATTGCATAGGTTATCTAACTTTCATAATTGCAAGTGTTAGCTTGCTCAATCAACTAGTAGTAGTAGGCTTGCCTTGTGCAGAGCAGTGGTTGAAGTTCTCCTCGGTTTCTTCTTCGTAGTATCCTCCTTCCTCCTCGTATCCTTGGTCGGTACTAGCGTCTATAAATAAATACGAAGTACACAATCACCAAACAATACTTAACTACTTTCAATCATCACACAAAGGGGTTCGAAATACGATCTAGCATCATCACTAACATTACAAGACAAAAGCATTTGTCTTATTGATTTATTTTTAGAAAAGTAATTTCTACTCATTGAAAAACTACTTAAGATTTAATATTCTCCAAACCAAACATGGGATCATGTTGACACATGTCATCACCACATATTTCAGTACATGGGAATGTGATTTAAAGTGGTGTCACAATTTAATAAGGTTTAACCCTTTTATTTTAAATAAATAAAGTGACTAGAAATGCCTAGGTGGCATTCTTTTATTACTTGGACATTATTTCTGTAAGTAAACCCATATATTTTTATATATTCTGAAAGGTATGATCAAATGTGATTTTTGAGAGTTTGAATAAACTCAAGAGCTATTATGGTTTAACTTTGAAAAATGTTTGAATGCAGAAAAGCTTCCGCCTTCTTATTTTTACCAAGGTTAATCTATAGATCCAAATGATTTGAATCCAACGGGCTTGGATTAAGCATTTCAAAGCCTTTCTAACAAAATTGGTTTCATGCAATTTGGTTCACTAAATCGAGTTGGGTTGATTTTTGAAACTAGGTACAGAACTGAGTTTGAATATAAATAGAAAAAGCTAAATTCAAATGAGTGGGCTGCGCGGGAAAGGGGTAATGGGCCGGCCCAGTTTCACTCCGCAGCACGGGGCACAACTGACAGGGGGGTCTACTGGTCAGTGACTCTTTAAACGCGAAGCGATACGGGGCGATGTTGTGCGTTGGATTAGAATGAAGATCGACAGCTGAGGGTCGTCGTCGACAATGAACAGGTCACCGGCGAGCTCGAACCCTAGCGTCTCGGTGGCGGTGCATAGGGGGCATACCGGGGCTCTAGTGATGACGGCGAGGCGGGCAAACGACGAAGTCGACGATGGCAAACTCAGGGGTGGTCGCGGCAGCTCCGGGGGTGGACGAAATCAACGGCTCCTCTTCTCCTCTACAGCGGCGAGCTCTAGCGCAATTCCGGCGATGCGCTGCTCGCCTTGCTCTGGCTAAGGGGTGGAACGATCAGTGAGGTGAGGGGAGTGAGATGGTGTGCTTCAATCGGCTGGGGGTGGCCTCCTTTTATAGGCCCGACGGCGAGACCGAACGGGATGGGCAGGCGACAGTGGCAACACGGCTACGGGAAGCTAGAGGCATGGCCGAGGGCGGCGATCGATCGGTGGTCTCCTAGCGATGCTCTAGGGCTTTAATGCATGTGTAGGGGCGGTGGCAAACGGTCGGGAACGTGCGGTTCTCTGCGCGGCAGAGGCGGCGTCTTCGATGGTGAGCGGTGGCTGTGAGGCATGGGGCGGCGAACGGGGGTGTCTACGGGGTTGCTGGGGCGGTGGTGATCACGTATGCACACAGCAAGGGCAGCGTGCGGTCTGTGGGCGTGTGTCGAGGGTGGCGCTCTGGCGCGCTCTCGTCATGCGCTCAGAGAAGCTTGGAATGGCATGGGTGTGTGGTCCAGTGGCTGGCAGGGTTCGAGCGCTGGACAGGGGGTGGCGGTGGACGGTGGGTTGCCTCCTGGACATGGTGGCTAGGCGCGGCGAACGCTCCTGCTAGCTTGCCATGGTCGGCTGGCAAGGGGTGCTCGGGTTGGCATGGTATGGTGCAAAGGGTAGGGGCTAGGGTTGGTCAAAGCACTGATTGGCACTAGGGGAGACAAGGGTGATCAATGGTGAACATTGCTTAGCCAAATTACTGCTCAAAATAGTGAAGTTTGGCCAGATTGATTTGTTGCCTCCCAAGTGTTTGATGCAATGGCCACATGAACTCAAGTTTTGAATTTTGAAAATATTTTTGGTGGGTGTGCTAGGCATGTGCTGGTGAGTCTGTGGATGCTTGGGTTTTGAAAATTGAGCTTGTTTGAGTGGTTTTTGAAAAAGTGGGATCTTCCCATATGAAATAGATTCAATTTTAAACTGTCATTTAAACTATGCATTAAAATGTTTTTGGATGATCACAAGGTTGTCCTTGGTACCTTATTATGAGTACTATCAAGGGGTGCAAAGATACAAACAAGTTTATGTTAAGTTTTGAAAGTTAGGGATAGCCAAAGTAGGCATGGGAGTTAATTTGGTCAAAGTGACCATTCACTTAATTTGTTTGTTTTGACTTGTTTGTCTTTGGGAAAAGTGTGGGGATTGTTTAGATGATGTTTATTTCACCTAAGAATCATTTTACAAGCAAATAAACACACAATCATGGCAATTCAAAAGAATCCAATTTGTAATGCATACACATATGAATGCTTTCATATTTTTAATTGGAAAAGTTTTTGTTAACCCTAATTTTGATGATTAGAGTTTGATGATCCAAGTTTAATATTTTTGGGATGTTACAAACCTTCCCCCCTTAAACAAAATCTCATCCCGAGATTTGAAAAGGGACGAAAAAGATTACCTAGGATTTGAAGAGATCGGGAAACTCTGTCCTGATGTGATCTTCGCGCTCCCAGGTAGCTTCCTATTTTGTGTGGTTGCTCCACTGAATCTTGAGAAACTTGATGCTCCGGGTTCTGGTAATTCTGAAGGCTTCTTCCAAAATACGGATGGGTACTTCGGGATAGGTCAGGTCATCGTTGATCTCTATGGTCCGGTGATCAATATTCTTGAACACTTCAGTCTTCTCTGGAACTTCGAGGCACTTGCGAAGTAATGAGATATGGAACACATTGTGCACGGCTGACATCTCTTCGGGTAGTTCTAATTGATACGACACTTCTCCTCGACGGTTCAGAATCTTGAAGGGTTCGATATATCTGGGTGATAACTTTCCTTTCAGTTGGAAACGCTGCATTCCCTTCAATGGCGACACTTTCAGGTACACAAAATCTCCTATGTTGAAGGCGAGGTCTCGACGTCTCTTGTCGGTGTAACTCTTCTGTCTGGACTGGGCTGTCTTGAGGTGCTCACGAATCTTGTGAACCTTCTCTTCTGCTTCTCGTAGGATGTCAGGTCCGAAAATCTGACTCTCTCCTACTTCTGACTAGTTCAAAGGGGTGCGACACTTCCTTCCATACATGAATTCAAATGGGGCCATTTGCAAACTAGCTTGATAACTGTTGTTGTATGAAAATTCTGCAAACGGCAGACAGTCTTCCCACTTAGATCCATATTCTAACACACATGCTCTCAGCATATCTTCGAGTATTTGATTTACTCGCTCCGTTTGTCCGTCAGTGATAGGGTGATATGCGGTGCTGAAATCTAGTCGGGTTCCTAAACCTTCTTGGACTTTCTTCCAGAATCTCGAGGTAAACTGAGTTCCTCGATCTGATACGATGTTCTTGGGGACTCCATGCAAACTGACGATTCTAGCGATGTATAAATCCGCTAGCTTCGAACTCTGATATATGGTCTTGACGGGTAAGAAATGGGCGACTTTGGACAATCTGTCCACTATGACCCAGATAGAGTCATTTCCCCTAATAGAAGTAGGCAATCCGGTGATAAAGTCCATTCCAACGGAATCCCATTTCCATTCCGGAATCTGCAATGGTTGCAACAATCCAGCGGGTCTTTGATGTCTTGCCTTGACTCGCTGACATATATCACACTTGGCGATATAGCTTCCGATTTCTCTCTTCATCTTATGCCACCAAAATTGCTCCTTCAAATCTTGATACATCTTTGTTCCTCCGGGGTGGATAGAATAAAGAGTATCATGAGCTTCCTTCAGAATCACTCCTTTCAGCTCAGAATTTGCTGGTACACAAAGGCGTCCTTTGTACCACAGAACTCCTTCTTCGTCTTCCGTGAATCCGGGTACTTTGCATGTACAATACGACGCTTGATTCTGTCGATACTAGCATTTCCTTTCTGCGCCTCCTTGATCTGGCTGATCAAAGTGGGTTGAAGTTCTATGCTAGCCAAAAATCCTTCACTCACTAATTCCATTCGAAAATCTTCCATCTCTTTGTGCAGGCTTGGTTGCTCCTTCAAAATCATGGAGTTCAAGCGGCACGGCAATCTGCTAAGGGCATCTGCTACCACATTGGCTTTACCGGGGTGATAGTGAATGTCCAGGTCATAATCCTTGATTAGCTCAATCCATCTTCTTTGCCTCATATCCAGCTCCTTATGAGTGAATATATACTTCAGGCTCTTGTGATCCGAATAAATCTCACAACGATTTCCCATCAGGTAATGCCTCCATGTCTTCAGGGCTAGAACTACGGCTGCGAGTTCGAGGTCATGGGTTGGGTAATTTTGCTCATGTTGTTTCAGTTGTCGAGATAGATAAGATATAACTTTGCCTTCTTGCATTAGCACACATCTGAGACCGATCTTGGATGCATCACAATACACGTCAAAGGGCTTCGTGATATCCAGCATGATTAAGATTGGGGCTGAAATCAATCTCCTCTTGAGTTCTTGAAAACTCGCTTCACATTTGTCAGTCCATTCAAACTTCTTGTCCTTCTTCAGCAATTGGGTCATGGGTCTGGCAATACTCGAGAATCCTTCTACGAACTTGTGGTAGTATCCCGCCAATCCGAGAAATGCACGAACTTGGGTTTGAGTGGTTAGGGCTTGCCAATCTTCTACATCCTTCACTTTTGCAGGGTCAACGGCAATTCCTCCGACTGATACAATGTGACCGAGGAATCCTACCTCCTATAACCAGAATTCACATTTGCTAAACTTGGCATACAACTGATGCTCTCTAAGGGTTCCAAGAATGGTCCTTAGGTGTAACTCATGTTCTTCTTCTGATTTGGAATAAATTAGAATGTCATCGATGAAAACAACGACAAACTTATCCAGGAAGTCCATAAAAATCTTATTCATGAGATTCATGAAATAAGAGGGGGCATTGGTTAATCCAAAAGACATGACAATATACTCGTATAATCCATATCTAGTGGTAAAGGCAGTCTTGGGAATATCCTCTGCGCGAATCTTGAGTTGATGATAGCCAGTTCTAAGATCAATCTTAGAAAACACTTTGGCACCGGTCAACTGATCAAAAAAATCTTCTATCTTAAGCAATGGGTACTTGTTCTTGATGGTGACATCATTCAACTTCCGATAATCCGTACACAAACGGTTACCTCCATCCTTCTTGTCCACGAACAAGACAGGGGATCTCCATGGTGACGCACTTGGTTGAATCAATCCAATTTCCAGCATGGCATCCAGTTGCTTCTTTAGTTCTTGTAGTTTAGACGGGTTCATACTATAGGGTCTCTGAGCTATGGGTCCTGTTCTGGAGATTAGTTCAATGATAAACTCGGTATCCCGATCTGGGGGCATACTGAGCAAAACATATGGAAATACATCGGGGTATTCACAGACTATCCGGACTTGGTCAATGGTAGGTTGGGCTATACTCTTGTTGCACTTGAATTGACAAGGTAAGGTTTCCGATATATGCTCGACTGATATTCCGGTTGTACTGGTCATGGTTATGGCTTTCTTGGCACAGTCAATCAATCCTTTATGTTTGGACATCCAATCCATTCCTAGTACTACTTCCAAACCTTTAGTTCCGAGTACTATCAGATTAGCATAAAAGTCTATGCCATGGATTCGGATGGGGACGGCTTTGCAAATTTGCCTAGCTTTGGTGGTTGAACCGGGGATTTGAACAATCATGACATGCTTTAGTTTGGTTGGTTGAATTTTACTAGTGCATGCAAATTCTTCGGTGACAAATGAGTGCGATGCACCAGAATCAAACAACACTCTAGCAAGTACTGAATTGACAGAAAACATACCCAGCACGACGTCTGGCGCTTCCTGGGCTTCTTTAGCATGCATGAGAAAAAGACGGCCGTTGCGGTTGAGCGAATTCCCTAGGGCAAACCTTCTTCCGGGCTGAACACGACGCTGCTGCTGAGCTGGGGCATTGGCATTGGGGGCTGCGGCATTCTTCTTGGGGCACTCGTTGGATTAGTGACCCTTATTTCCACAGTCATAACAAGTCACTTGTGACTTGTCCTTTGCTGCAACAGGCACATCATTGCTTCCAGTCCTCAGGGCAGTGTTGGTGTTGGCGGTAGCATTGTTGTTGTTGAACTTGGGTAGTGCATGGTTGAAATTGTTAGAGTTGCCGAGGTTGTTGTGATTTCCTCCGGTCCTAGGGTTTCCACGGTTGGGATAGGTCGGACGGTTCATTGGGGGTCTATTAGTTCTCGGGGCAAATCCTGGAGATGGGTTAGGGCGGTACTTTGGGGTCTGATGGGTTCCTGGCTGATGCATCATGCGACGCTTGCGGTTCTCATTGGCTTGGTTGATCTTTCCTTCCATCTGGATAGCAGAGTCGACAAGGGCTTCAATATCCGCAAAGGGGATATTGACTAACACAGTCTGCATCTCATCGTGCAGACCATTCAAGAATCTCTCTTTCTTCTTGGCTTCAGTGTCGATCTCATCCGGGGCATACCTAGCTAATGACAAAAATTTGTCACGGTATTCCACTACGGTCATCCTTCCTTGCTTCAGTTCTCTGAACTAATCTCTCATTCTCTTAATCAAACCCCGTGGCACATGGGTTCTGCTGAACTTGACCTTGAATTCCTCCCAGGTCATCATTTGTCCTCCGATCATTGCACGAACGCTGTTCCACCATGCTCTTGCATCTCCGGCTAGGTAGTGGGTGGCGAACAGGACTTCCAGGTTGTTTTCCATGGTCTGCAGCCAATCATCTGCGTCTAGGGGCTCTTCCGACTTAGTGAAAACAGGTGGATTGGTATTTTGGAAATTTTTGAGCTTAGATCCATGGTTGTCCTGATTTCCTTGGCCTTGATTGTTGTGGGATAGCTGAGCTATCTGCTGAAGGGTGGCTAGGTTGGCTTGACGTACGGCTCTTTCGGCTTCGCGGTTAGAAACCAACATTTGCAGGATCTGCAACATCGGGTCCAAGGATGAACCACTTCCTCCGCGTGGCATCTGAAGATTGAGATAGATCATGAGAAAAGAGAGAAATTTCTAAGGTCTAGGGATTTTGAAAAGTTTTTAAAGTTTGGCTCAGATTTTCTAGCAACATGTTTTTCATGCATTCATTCATAGCACACGATACAACACACACCACAACAAAGGAAAGCAGATGGTTTTAAGAACCATTCTGGAAACTACGATACAGTGGTACCGAATACAACTCACTATGCTAGTGCTCAAGTGATACTACTCCTTGGAGTCGGTGTAGTCATCATCCTCATCATCCTCATCATCATCGATGAAGGAGAAATCATCCTCATCGGTGAAGAATTCCATAGCCTGATCCTCCAGAAAATCATCATCATCGCTGAGATAGGAGTAGGAGTCTCCACAAAGATCCTCTCCAGCATTTTCTCTTTCTTCCAACTGCATATCTCTCTCGTGGATGGTCTCCTCCAAATTAGAGATACGGTGGTGAAGACGGGCGATGATGCGCTCCTTCTTGTCGAGCTGACGGCGGCGAGACTTGCGATCCTTCGCTAGCATGGCGATGGTCTGATCCTTCGTCTTGATGATGGCGGACTTGTGGTTGGAGTAGTCACGGCAATTGTCCAATTCCTGCCGACGATCGTACATCATGAAGCTAAGGTGGTCCAATTGGGTCTTCAGCTCGTGGTGGTATGGGGCTTCCAGTGGCTGTCCATTAGCATCACGCCTTGGACAAAACTCAAAGCGGGTACCCTTGATCTGGTTGATACTCTGCCAACACAGACGGGCAAGAGCTTCCTGCATGGCCCTGGCAAGTCCATCGAGCCAGTTGTTTTCTCGCAAGGTGAACTGAATTCCCTCGGCAGTGGGAGGTTCAATCTTTCCTCAGAGACTTGCAACAATTAGCCACTGCAGATCTTCTCCTCCTTGATCATTGAGCTGAGCTCCGAAGAACTCGGGGTGCGGACGCTCCAGAAGTTCCGAAAACTGGTCCAAATCCCGCTCAAAGATAAGGTCTCCTCCATTCCCCAACTGATAAAATTTGTTGTACTTCACGTCCATCTATTAAGAATATAGGATGAGTAAGTTAGTAGAGTGATCCGGTGTGTCAAATTTTATGTATTTTGCAAGAGTTTTTGAGGAACATGAATTTTCATGAAAGAATCAAAGTGATAAGAATGGGAATAAGTTTTTGTAAATATTTGCTTCCTTCGGTTTTGAAACTAAGTTTTTGATTCAAACGTCCATTCTAACTAGGGTCTCCTATGGTCAGGATGGCTAAGATACCAACTTGTCAACACCCAGATTTTTAATCCCAGATGCCTGTTATGCCATACATCGCAATCCCAGGATTACCATTTTTGCGAGACATAACAGAATTGGATACCACAGTACATCATCCATTACAAACCATACATAAGGTCTTACACAAATAAGGATCTCATGATCCAGTTCTTAATACAACTCAGGCAGCGGAAATACGTAATAATAAAGGTAGCGTAGGCGAAGCTCCATCTTCGGGGTCGCAGGCAATGCTGACGATGGGAGATGATCCTAGTTGTCGTGACCTTCCTGGGGTCCATCATCCTGGTACTCCTCTTCATAGTCTGGCCATGGGAATAGAGAGGGATAAATCCATGAGTACTCTTTAAGTACTCGCAAACTAATACTAACAAGTGAAGATGGTTTTTGTAGTAGGACACTAAGCTCTAGGGTTGTTTTGCAAAAAGCCAGATTTACCTCTACTAGTTTAGAAGCAAGAAAGCTAGTTGATAGTGTTATAACACCTAAGTGGGAACTTGAATCTCATGCCACAACTCTGTTGTGTTCAAGTCAAAATCTCAATTCATTTCACAAGTCATTTTGAAAACATCTGACGGAGAAACAGTATGGCCACTCCAACTGTCCATAACCGCGGACGCGGCTATTCGAATAGTTTGACACTCTACAGAGATTGTACACTTTCACCACAACATTCGATACATCCGTTAGGAACAAATCCTGAATTCACCATACTCAGTATGCGGATAATCAATCCTAAATTTTCAATTACACGCCCTAGTATAGGCACCTCTCCTGTGAGTTTGGCCTCCCAACCATGACCAACTGTCATCTTGGGTACTGCACAGGTGGACAATCTTCACAAGGTAGCCTCAGCTCAGACCTTGGCCGTGAGGGAACCCATACTAAAGTATATAAGTTTCTAGTCAAGCCCTACCCAATTTTCGGGTATTGTGGTTGTACGGTAAAATTGGAATGGTATCGCATCCAGACAACCATCAGTTTTATAAAGGGCTAAGGCTCATGCCTTAACATTTTCATCATCCAAATCATCTGGTGTTCGGAAACACATGTCAAAACATCTCAGCAGAATGACTCATCATTCTAAGGTTTTCATAACCATTTTCCACCAAGTATTCCCATCTAAAGTTGATCAAGTTTTATGCTTAGCACTAGCATCTACAAGTGAGGTAAGTACTAATGAGGGGTGGTAACAAGTGGGGATTAACTAAGTTCAATATCATGCCTTAGGATGACATCAAGATTTTCTAGATTAGGCCAAATTTAATGCTCTTTATGCAACCTTCAATTATCTTCCTAGAATCTACAAGTCACTTAAGTAAACTCTAAGAAATAGCTTTGATAAAGAAATAAAGTAGAAAGCTTGCAAGTAAAACTAGGATTGGGTATCATCAAATGTGTCCAACCAAGCATGCTTAGTGCATTGCATAGGTTATCTAACTTTCATAATTGCAAGTGTTAGCTTGCTCAATCAACTAGTAGTAGTAGGCTTGCCTTGTGCAGAGCAGTGGTTGAAGTTCTCCTCGGTTTCTTCTTCGTAGTATCCTCCTTCCTCCTCGTATCCTTGGTCGGTACTAGCGTCTATAAATAAATACGAAGTACACAATCACCAAACAATACTTAACTACTTTCAATCATCACACAAAGGGGTTCTAAATATGATCTAGCATCATCACTAACATTACAAGACAAAAGCATTTGTCTTATTGATTTATTTTTAGAAAAGTAATTTCTACTCATTGAAAAACTACTTAAGATTTAATATTCTCCAAACCAAACATGGGATCATGTTGACACATGTCATCACCACATATTTCAGTAATGGGAATGTGATTTAAAGTGGTGTCATAATTTAATAAGGTTTAACCCTTTTATTTTAAATAAATAAAGTGACTAGAAATGCCTAGGTGGCATTCTTTTATTACTTGGACATTATTTCTATAAGTAAACCCATATATTTTTATATATTCTGAAAGGTATGATCAAATGTGATTTTTGAGAGTTGGAATAAACTCAAGAGCTATTATGGTTTAACTTTGAAAAATGTTTGAATGCGGAAAAGCTTCTGCCTTGTTATTTTTACCAAGGTTAATCTATAGATCCAAATGATTTGAATCCAACGGGCTTGGATTAAGCATTTCAAAGCCTTTCTAACAAAATTGGTTTCATGCAATTTGGTTCACTGAATCGAGCTGGGTTGATTTTTGAAACTAGGTACAGAACTGAGTTTGAATATAAATAGAAAAGGCTAAATTCAAATGAGTGGGCTGCGCGGGAAAGGGGTAATGGGCCAGCCCAGTTTCACTCCGCAGCACGGGGCGCAACTGACAGGGGGGGTCTACTGGTCACTGACTCTTTAAACGCGAAGCGGTACGGGGCAATGTGGTGCGTTGGATTAGAATGAAGATCGACGGCTGAGGGTCGTCATCGACGATGAACAGGTCACCGGCGAGCTCGAACCCTAGCCTCTTGGTGGCGGTGCATAGGGGGCATACCGGGGCTCTAGTGACGATGGCGAGGCGGGCAAACGACGAAGTCGACGATGGCAAACTCAGGGGTGGTCGCGCCAGCTCCGGGGGTGGACGAAATCAACGGCTCCTCTTCTCCTCTACAGCGGCAAGCTCTGGCGCAATTCCCGCGATGCGCTACTCGCCTTGCTCCGGCTAAGGGGTGGAACGATCAGTGAGGTGAGAGGAGTGAGATGGTGTGCTTCAATCGGCTGGGGGTGGCCTCCTTTTATAGGCCCGACGGCGAGACCGGACGGGATGGGCAGGCGACGATGGCAACACGGCTACGGGCAGCTAGAGGCATGGCCGAGGGTGGCGATCGATCGGTGGTCTCCTAGCGATGCTCTAGGGCTTTAATGCGCGTGTAGGGGCGGTGGCAAACGGTCGGGAACGTGCGGTGCTCTGCGGGGCAGAGGCGGCGTCTTTGATGGTGAGCGGTGGCTGTGAGGCATGGGGCGGCGAACGGGGGTGTCTACGGGGTTGCTGGGGCGGTGGTGATCACGTATGCACACAGCGAGGGCGGCGTGCGGTCTGTGGGCGTGTGTCGAGGGTGGCGCTCTGGCGCGCTCTCGGCATGCGCTCAGAGAAGCTTGGCATGGCATGGGTGTGTGGTCTAGTGGCTGGCAGAGTTCGAGCGCTGGACAGGGGGTGGCGGTGGACGGTGGGCTGCCTCCTGGACATGGTGGCTAGACGCGGCGAACGCTCCTGCTAGCTTGCCATGGTCGGCTGGCAAGGGGTGCTCGGGTTGGCATGGTATGGTGCAAAGGGTAGGGGCTAGGGTTGGTCAAAGCACTGATTGGCACTGGGGGAGACAAGGGTGATCAATGGTGAACATTGCTTAGCCAAATTACTGCTTAAAACAGTGAAGTTTGGCCAGATTGATTTGTTGCCTCCAAGTGTTTGATGAAATGGCCGCATGAACTCAAGTTTTGAATTTTGAAAATATTTTTGGTGGGTGTGCTAGGCATGTGCTGGTGAGTCTGTGGATGCTTGGGTTTTGAAAATTGAGCTTGTTTGAGTGGTTTTTGAAAGAGTGGGATCTTCCTATATGAAATAGATTCAATTTTAAACTGTCATTTAAACTATGCATTAAAATGTTTTTGGATGATCACAAGGTGGGCCTTGGTACCTTATTATGAGTACTATCAAGGGGTGCAAAGATCCAAACAAGTTTTTGTTAAGTTTCAAAAGTTAGGGATAGCCAAAGTAGGCATGGGAGTTAATTTGGCCAAAGTGACCATTCACTTAATTTGTTTGTTTTGACTTGTTTGTCTTTGGAAAAAGTGTGAGGATTGTTTAGATGATGTTTATTTCACCTAAGAATCATTTTACAAGCAAAGAAACACACAATCATGGCAATTCAAAAGAATCCAATTTGTAATGCATACACATATGAATGCTTTCATATTTTTAATTGGAAAAGTTTTTGTTAACCCTAATTTTGATGATTAGAGTTTGATGATCCAAGTTTAATATTTTTGGGATGTTACATCAGCAGGCATGAAGGGACAAACTGCCACAGGATCAAGGGCAAGAAAACCTACTTTTGTAGGGGCAATTAACACTAGACATGCTTTTTCTCATAATATGCAGGGGATGATGACCTCCGTTCCAGACCTCAGTTCCTTCCTTGAGGTAGTGGAAGCCCTTCGACTCACTGATGAGTTTTGTGTTAAGTACCGATCTCTAAGGAGGAAGGTGGATATACTTCAAGAGGATAATAGCAGGCTTTGTAAGATGCTAGAGGGTTTTCTCACCCTGAACAAGGGAACACCACCACCACCGAAGGAGTAACTCATCATCAAGTTTTGGCATCCCCTTGGCTTGTTCCAAGCTTGGGGAGTGCCGCAGTATCACATCATTATCTTTCATCTTTTTACCTTTTTAGTAGAGTCATATCTTGAATAGAGAAGTTATCATATAGGATGGTTTGCATTATGGAAGTATCTCTCCTTTAGTTGGTTATCTATGTATCCCTTGGTGTGAGTGCCTTTATGGAATATTAATGAGAAGCTTCATCTTTTACTTTTTGCACTTCTTATTTTAGTTTGCAATCTCTATTACATGATTGATCTTATTTATTAGTATTGGTATCACTTTGGGAGCATCAAGTAAATCTAAATTGGTTTTGGCAAACCGAGCTCTGGTCAGTAGCAACACTTTTTGAGGTTTGAAAGGAAAAGAGAAAAGCACTTACATGTATTTTATATTGTTTTCCTTCTTTCTTGATCGGCTCATAAGCTTAGTATTCTTTACTTAAGATCTTTTGTGCTTTCAAGGAAGATTGCATGTTTGTCTTTATCACTTGTATGTTTTCTTGTTTCCCTCAATTCTTTTGCTTGCTACCCAGCCTTGCTAGCCAAAAACCTGTACTGAGAGGGAATACTTCTCATGCATCCAATCCTTTAAACCAAAACCTATGCCATTTGTGTCCATCATATCTACCTATTAGCATTATTGCTATTCCAAGTAAATTCTCAAGCTTCATCTACCTTTCAAATTAAAAATTCTTTTGTTATGTGAAAATTGGTTAGTAAAGCTCTCACGGACTTGATGGCAAACCTTATTTTCTTGCCCTTACTAAACTTGAACCATTGTGTCATCGATGTTGTATATGCTTGCACCTATAAGTTGGGATTAGCAGAACCGTGCTGTCACGGGGAACGCTTTCAACACCTATAAATATCTATCCCGTTGATATCATGCTATTTTGTTTATGGATGTCATCGGTGTGAAATAAAAGGGGAGCTTGTAAGTCCATGGAGTTATGTATATGTGTTAGAGAAACGCCTGGGCCGCTAGCCTAAGCCATGCCTAATCATGGTGGAAACTTGCAGCATCACCATAGTGAGCAATCTATGAAGCATTCTTCTTATATAAAAAAGAGAGAGACATAGAAAAGAGGAAACAAGATAAAAACACCATTTTCCCTTGGTAAATAAGAAGATTGCTAAGATGCTCATTGTCTGCTTGCCTTGTCATTTTGATATGGTATAGCTCCTGTATCATGGGGCAAGGGTTACCCCGTTGGCGGTTCTTTATGATACACATGTACTTACTATGACAAGAACTTACCGGTAACTAAAGTTGAGTAGCATGAGGAGCAGCCCTCGTACTCAAGGGACATGAGATTGCCAACTTATATTTTGTCAAGCATATACTCCATCTTTCTTCACTTTAACCTTAATCACCTCAAGATGCTTATGATAGGGGCAATGATAGCTCAAAGATAGTAAGTACCATAATGTATTGGAAGCTCTTTATGAAATTGAAATCCCTGCTTCCCTCTAGGAAGGGCCTTTCTTTTACTTCTGAGTTGAGTCAGTAAACCTTTTCCTCTCTATCTCCAGCAAGCATTTGATTTGATGTGTTTCAATCATTCATATGATGATTTATTCAATCATGTTTCTTATCTTCTTTGTTTTGCACATTGTTCTTATCTGAATGAGTATTACTTTGAAAGCCATCATTGTGAAAAACCTTTTATGTTTGAGCAAAAAGACTCCTGTTATAAACTTCTTTACAAAATCTTTGCTTGAAAAAGTATGATTTGTCATCTGTTCTCTAACCAAGAACAAAGGTTGCCATTACCAATTATGATTTGTCTTTATGCATCTTTATTGTGACTCCCTTACTTGTTGAAAGGTAAGTTATATAATGGTGAGTTGCTTTCTATTATGAGTTGTGTATTGGTAAGTGTGATGCCTCTTGTCCGTATTCTTTTTATCGACACTTCACTCCATAAACTTGTGGACATGTTTACTCAGCTCGGTTTTCGCTTGGGGACAAGCAAGGTCTAAGCTTGGGGGGAGTTGATACGTCCATTTTGCATCACTATTCTATATCATAATTTACTATTATTCATAGATATATTTCTTATTAAGAGGTGATACTTATGTCATTTCATCTATTTTTGCATGTTGGATGATTCTTGGAGGATGAACTGCCAGAGTCAGGATTCTGATGGGAAAAGCGTTGTCTAGATGCAATTTTCGTGAAGATCATAAAAATACCATAAAGAATATGGAAAATCATATTTGTCCAGAAGACGAAGGAAGACAGAAGGGGAGGCTGAGATGGGCCACAGGGGGCCCACACACCCCATGCGCGGGCCACCATGGGCCGCGCCACCAGGGGGTGTGGCCACCCTAGCCCACCTCCTGCTCCTCCCTTTAGCCGATATCTTCCTCCTAAAACCCTAAAGTTTAGGGGGCGACCACAAAAATATTCCGCCGCCTGTACGGGGCGGTAACTGCAGAGAGAGAAATAGCTCTCCGGCAGACAGATTTCTGCTGAGGAAATTCCTTCCCGTAGAGGGCAGATCGTCGCCATCAACACCATCATCAAGATAGACTTCATCGGGATCATCATCATCATCCTCACCACCATCTCCACCAGCACCATCATCACCACTCCATCCCGCTATAACAATTGTGCTGAATCTTGCATAGTTCTTAGGGGAAACTTTCCTGGTGTTAATTACTTCTGTAGTTGATGCTTGTGAGTGGAACTATTGAATTATTGTTTATGTTCAAATTGCTATTCCTCATCATATCATCTCTGATGTTGATCCATATGATTTCTCGTGAGTAGTTCGTTTAGTTCTTGAGGACATGGGAGAAGTCATGTTATTAGTAGTGGAATTGTGTTGAGGTATTATACAATGGTTTAATATTTAAGTTGTGGTGCTATTCTTCTAGTGGTGTCATGTGAACGTCGACTACATGATACTTCACCATTTATGGGCATAGGGGAATGCATTGTGTATTTGGCTACTAATTGTGGGGTTGCCGGAGTGACAGAAACCTAAACCCCCGGTAGGAAACCTTTGCACAAGGGAGTGTAGGATCTTAGAGTTTAAGGCTGTGGTTAGGTTTTTATCTTAATTACTTTCTTGTAGTTGCGGATGCTTGCAAGGGGTTTAATCACAAGTTTGTATTAGTCCTAGTAAGGCCAGTACATTAGCATAGGTTCACCCACACAACACTTATCAAACCAAAGAAGATTAATCAACTATATGAAACAAAAGCACTTGACAGAATTCCCATGTGTCCTCGAGAACGTTTGGTCCTCATAAGTATTACAACTGGCTTGTCCTTTGCTAAGAAAGGATTGGGCCACTTGCTGCAATTATTTGCTTTCTTTATTTACTTGCACTTTATTTCCTTGCATTATCAAAAAAAAACTAAAAAATCATTTGCTAAGTATTACAAAGATTTTTTGCTCCAAACCACTAGTTAACACCTTCTGCTCCTCGTTGGGATCGACACTCCTATTTATAAAAAGTACTACGATACCCCCCTATACTTGTGGGTCATCACATATTAAAATGATCAAAGACCTTTTTTTAGCTTCCTTAGCAACATCATTGAACTCCTTTAGCAAAGTTTCCGGAATAAAATCTCTCTTTTTAGTATCCTCAATTTCTTTAATCTTAAGAAACATTATTTGCATCATGGGGTTAAGATTAACAAACCTAGCCTCCAACATGTGAACTGAAGAAGCTGCAGCGATTTCATAATTAGGAGAAAGTTCTGCTAAGGATCTATCCTCGGTATACTCATGTTTGCTAATATGATTAAATAATTCTTCAATATTTTCTTTCCCAATTATAGAGCCACTACCTATTGAAAGGTCTTTCAGGCTGAACTTAGGGATCACCATGGCAAGCTAAAACAAGGTTACAACTATAGTAAGAACTATTTTTTGTGTTTTTGATAAGAAAAAGAAAACCAAACGAAACTATTTTTTTGTAATTTTTCATAAAAGGAAGCAAGCAAAACAAAGCAAAAGGAAATAAGCAAAACAAAAACAAAGTAAAGAGAATGGTTGTGAAATATGATACATTGGAAACGTATCTATAATTTTTGATGTTCCATGCTTGTTTAGTATCTACTTTGCTTTGCTTTGTCCACACTTTGAGGTGTTTTTATATGTTTTCTGGTAATAACATATTAACAAGTTGCCACAGTGCGAGTTGCCTGTTTTTTGCTGTTTTTGGTTCTAGAAAAGCTAGTAAGGAAATATTCTCGGAATTGGTCATGACAAAAGCCAAAATCAATATTTCACCGAGGAGAACACGGAGTCCATAGGAGAGATGGAAGGAGGCCACAGGGCGGCCGCACCCCCTAGGCGCGGGCCCTCCCTAGGTCGCGCCTGGGTAGGGTGTGGGACCCCTGGCCACCTCCTAGCCTCGCCTCTTTGCCTATAATAAGCCCCTGATGCCTAAACCCTAAGGACGCGATCAATATTCCACGAAACCATCTGTAGACGCCGCCACCATCATCCCTAGATCAGGGGGATCTGAAGCTCTTCCCGACACCCTGCCGGAGGGGAGATCATCCCGGAGGCCTTCTTCTTCATCATGCCAGCTTCCGGTATGAAGAGTGAGTAGTTCCACCTTGGACTACGGGTCCATGTAGTAGCTAGATGGTTGTATCTCCTCCTTTGTGCTTTCATGTCTAGATCTTGTGAGCTCCATTCATGATCAAGATCTCATCTATTTGTAATGATGCATGTTGTGTTTGCGGGGGTTCCGATGGATATTGAGATTACTATGGAAGATTGATTAATGGTTTTGTCTTATTGATTCTATCATGTCTGTGTTGTTTGTGATCTTGCATGCTCTCTATTGTTAGCAGCTATCTTGGCCAAGTAGTTGCTAGTGACTCCAAGAGAGAGTATTTATGCTTGATAGTGGGTTCATGCCTCTATTTAATCTAAAGGAAGTGACAGAAATCTCTAAGGTTGTAGATGTGTTGTTGCTACTAGGGAGAAAACAACGGTCTCTTGTTCATGGAACAAGTGGATTGTTTACCTTACACACTTTGCTTAAAGCAGTTGTATGTTGCTTGCAACTTAATACTGGAGGGGGTTCGGATGATAACCCAAAGGTGGACTTCTAGTCATAGATGCAGTTCGATGGCGGTCTATGTATCTTGGTGTATTGCCCAATCGAATCTTATAGGATCTTGATGTCTAGTATTGTATTGTTATGCCTTGCTCAGTCCTGTAAATTTCCCTACTGTAATTTGTTTACCCTGCATGCCATGTTTGTTTATCTAAGGAGAGCACCTCTAGTGAACTGTGGTCCCCGGTCCAATCTTTACCATCGATACATCTTCCACTATTACTGTTTACTTTCTGCAAACCAATATTACCTTCCACACCATACAGTTAATCCTTTTTTACAGCAACCGGTGAGATTGACAACGTCACTGTTCGATGGGGCAAAGTCTTGAGTTTGTGTTGTGCAGGATTCCAAGTTGCTTACAACACCTTTGAGACGTTTCCTTCCTCCTAATGGTTCGATAACCTCGGTTTCTTACTGGGGGAATACTTGCTGCTGTGTTGCATCACACCTTGCTCTTGGGGTTTCTCGACGAAGCGCTCCCACGTTGATAAAGCGCCAACAAGTTTTTCTGGCACCGTTGCCGGGGAGGCTAAGGACATCTTCACAAGGGGAGTCCTTCTCAACCTTTGTCTTTACTTTGTTTTTGTTTTGCTTGGTTTTGTTTGCCTCTTTTTACCAAAAACTCCAAAAAATTAGTTTAGTTTAGTTTGCTTTCTCCTATCAAAAACACAAAAAAGTTAGTCCCTACTCTAGTTGTTGTTGTTGTTGGCTTGCTCCACTTTTGCCAAAATGAACTCTGCTGAGAACACCAAGTTGTGTGACTTCACTAGCACAAACAACAATGTTTTCTGATGTCTACACACTTCTATTCTTGTAGACAGTTGTTGGGCCTCCAAGTGCAGAGGTTTATAGAACAGCAGCAAGTTTCCCTTAAGTGGATCACCCAAGGTTTATCGAACTCAGGGAGGAAGTGATCAAAGGTATTCCCTCTCAAGCAACCCTGCAATCAAGATACAAGAAGCCTCTTGTGTCCCCAACACACCTAATACACTTGTCAGGTGTATAGGTGCACTAGTTCGGCGAAGAGATAGTGAAATACAAGTGGTAACGGTGCCAGAAAAGAGCTTCATAGTGAGGTAAAGACTAAAGCAAGAAAACACGCAACAGATCTAGTAGCAAACGGTGTTTCAATGTTTAGAAGCAAGGCCTAGGGATCATACTTTCACTAGTGAACACTCTCTCATATAAATATCCTCTATTCATGATAATACTCTCCGGTTGGACACTCTAATCCATGGTAGGGCCTTCCCCAATCTAGACAACCCCATACTGTCACCTTGATCGCTAGATGGTTCCAACAAAAACCACAATTTCATAGAGACATCCAACTCCAAATATAACTCATAACAAATATTCGATCTAGCCAAAGTGCCACACACAGTATGCATGCTGTCACTTTCACACACGTGGGGAAAAGCATAGATCTATTAAAGCACAAAGAGTATCTATGTAGACTCAAACCTAAGTGCCACCATGGCGTGCACGATGTCACTTTCACACACATGGGGAGAGCAGAGATCTAATGAAGCACCTGAGTAGCAAGGTAGATCTACTTGATTACAAAGCTCATGACCACAACAAGATCATGCATAGAGAGAGAGATGAACACATAGCTACCGGTAGAGCCCTTAGCCTCGAGGAAGAACTACTCCCTTCTCATCATGGGAATCAGCAACGGTGATGAAGATGGTGGTGGAGATCAATGGAGATGGCTCCGGGGGCACTTCCCCGTCCCGGCAGGGTGTCGGAACAGAGACTTTATGTCCCCCGAATCTCCCTTTCACTGGCGGTGGCGCTACGGAGGTTTTCTCGGATTTCTTCTGGATTGTTTAGGGTTTTATCCCCGGGGGCTTCTTATAGGCAAAGGGGGAGGCCGAAGAGGCGTCCAGGGGGCCAAACCCTAGCCAGGCGCGTCTGGCTGCCCTGGCCGGCCCCCCGGCTCCCCTCTGGACTTCTTGTTCCCCACGGAAAGTAATTGACTTTGACGTTTGTCCCGTCCAATTCCGAGAATATTTCTTTACTAACTTTTCTAAAACCAAAAATAGTAGAAAACAGGCATCTGGCATTGTTGCAACTTGTTAGTAGGTTAGTACCAGAAAACATGTAAAAGGAACCTCAAAGTGTAGACAAGTAAAGCAAAGTAGATACTAAACAAGCATGGAACATCAAAAATTATAGATACGTTTCCAACGTATCAATTTCCTAAGCACTCCTATTGCTCCACTTGCTCCTGATGCTACCTTTTATGAAATTAAACCTGCCTTGTTGAATCTTCTGATGAGAGAGCAATTTTCTGGTGCTAGTTCTGATGTTGTTGCTGCCCATCTCAATAACTTTGTTGAACTTTGTGAGATGCAAAAGTATAAGGATGTAGATGGAGATATTATTAAGCTCAAGTTGTTTCCTTTCTCCTTGAGAGGAAAAGCTACAGAATGGTTGCTATCCTTGCCTAGAAATAGTATTGATTCTTGGATTAAGTGCAAAGATGTTTTTATTGGAAAGTACTACCCTCCTGCTAAGATTATATCTATGAGAAGTGATATTATGAAATTTAAACAACTTTATAATGAACATGTTGCTCAAGCTTGGTAAAGAATGAAATCTTTGGTTAAGAATTGTCCCACTCATGGACTTACTGCTTGGATGATTATCCAGACTTTTTATGCAGGTTTGAACTTCTCTTCAAGAAACCTGTTGGATTCAACTGCTGGAGGTACCTTTATGACCATCACCTTGGGTGCTGCAACAAAACTCCTTGATAATATGATGGTTAATTATTCTGAATGGCACACTGAGAGAGCTCCACATGGTAAGAAGGTAAATTCTGTTGAAGAAACCTCCTCTTTGAGTGATAAGATAGATGTTATTATGGCTATGCTTGTTAATGGGAAAGCTCCTTTAGATCCAAATAATGTTCCCTTAGCCTCTTTGGTTGCTCAAGAAGAGCAAGTTGATGTGAACTTCATTAGAAACAACTGAAAAGGATACAGATGCCGCCTAGAGGGGGTGAATAGGCGGTTTAAAACTTTTACGAGATGGGCTTAACAAAGGCGGAATAAAACTAGTGTTTACTTTGTCAAGCACAAAACCTATATAAACTACGGTTCACCTATGTGCACCAACAACTTATGCTAAGCAAAACAAGCAACTATGTGATAGCTAGATATAAGAATTCAAGCACGAAGGCTATCACAAAGTAAAGTGCATAAGTAAATATCTCGGGTATAGAGATAACCGAGGCATGCGGAGACGATGATTTATTACCGAGTTCCTCCCATAAAGAGAGTACGTCTCGTTGGAGGGGTGGGCGGTACTAAGACCACCACGCCACAAAAGGCCTCACCCTATTCTCTTGTGAACCTCGCCACAAGAGGCCTGGTTCACTTCTTCACTATCGGTGCACTTGTCGGTGGCAATTCGTAACCTCTCACAAAGGTTGGAGCACTTATCCAGAACTCAATTGGAGGCTCCCAACAAACAAGCTTGGGGAAAGCTCCACAACTTAATTGGAGGCCCCAAGTAATCCACAAACCTGCAAAACAACTAAACCGTCTAGGGTTCCAAGAACCCAAGAGTAAAAAGCTTCTCACCTTTCACCCAATCGAATCCTCATAGAGAACTCAAACCGATGCACCAAATGCAATGGCAAGAACACACGAAGTGCTCAAGTCCTTCTCTCCCAAATTCCACCAAAGCTACAAAAGCTAGTGGGAGAATAAGAGAGGAAGAACACAAGAGGAAATCCACAAAAGAAATCCCAAAATCTAGATCCCAATATGTTCCCCTCACATAGAGGAGAGATGGATTGGTGGAGTTGTAGATCTAGATCTCCCCTTTCAAATCCCCAAAGAAGATTCAAGAAATATGGGAGGGATTGAGAGTATTTGCAAGCTCTTGAAGGTCAAAGCAATGGAGGAGAGATAGAATACAAGCCACCAGCCTAAGGAGGAAGAAGGGGTCTATTTATACCCCTCACAAACGAAATATGACCGTTTGGGACCTCCCAGGCCGGAAAATCCGCCCCTCCCCTGGATATTCCGGGTTCCCCGGGCCAAAATATGGCTAAGGACTTCACGGCGCGACCCTCTGTATAGGGGGCGGATTATCCCCCTCCCCCCCCCCCAGATTTTTGGCTGGATAATCCGCCCCTCCAAAAACTGGTAGGAACAGCAAAACTGAAACCATCATAACTTTTTCATCCGAACTCCGATTTTGATGATCTTGGGATAGTTTCAAAGATAGTAACGAGCTATACAAGATCATGCAGGGAACCATCATAGTCCAGCAAGGGAGGACAGAACCAAATGATGAAAGGTTTAACCTATCTATAAAAGACAAACCGGTAAAACCTCCAATATCGAAAACACAATAGAGAATGCATATGAAATCCGTTTTCGATGAACTTAAGCTTGTCATAGAGATTGACACAATATCTAAATCTTCTCATGGATAATAACCAAATAAGAACCAAGAAATATGATGCCAAGTATGCAAAGGTGTCACATCCCAAGATTTTCCAAATCTTGTAATGTGAAAATAAATGAATAAAAATAAAACTTTGTTTGATTTTTCAGAGCCAGAAGAAACTTTTTGAATTCAATTGGAACTTAAAACCAATTTTGGATCAAATAAATTCCTAAAGAGATTTAAAAAGATAAACATTTAAATAGAGGGAATAAGATATTTTGGAATTACTATTTTTGAATCTATTAAATAAAAAGGATTTAGTTTCCAAAAGAAAAGGAAAGATTTTAAAATAAGAAATTATTTTATAGAACCAAATTAAACCTTAGCCAAAACTTGGAAACAAAAAGTTTTAAATAAAGGTTTATTCAAAAATAAAACAATAAAGGATTTAAAATCCAAGTTTTATTAATAAAGGTTTTTTGTTATTGGTAAAACCTTCAAAAATTTATTTATTTGTTTAAAACTAAGTTTTCCAAGTATTTTACATTCTCAAATAAAACCTACTGATTGGTTTTAAAATTTTATAGACTTCAAATGGAGCCTTGAAATAAATCCAATCCTATTTTTGATTTAATAACATTGGTCTATTTATTTAATTAATAATGGGCCCTATTATTAAAACTATTATTTTGATTTTGGATTTTGGTTCATGTTACTGAACAGAACTAATTTCAAAACTACAAAGATGGGTGTTGTTTGAATTGATTTGGTTGATGTTTGTTTGTTTGAAATTCAAAACAGAAATTAAATTCAGAAAAAGAAAAGGAATCAGAATAGGAAAAAAAATGAAGTAAGGCCGACCCAACCCAGCAGCCCACTAAGGCCCAGCAAAACCAGCCCAGTTTTCCTCCCCGAAGAAAACGATTCGCACTCAGAATCTAACTCAGACAGACGATGACTGGTGGACCCATCCCTCGCTCTTTTCTCACTGACCAGCAGACCCCACTCTCCCACTCCTCCTTCTTCCTCGCGACGACCGCGCCGGCCGTTTCTGCCGTTGATGTCGCGGTTTGAATACGCATTGATGCCGCGCCTTAAACCTCGCCGTGACTGCACGCTATTAAGCGCCTGCGTTTTCTCCTTCTTTCCCCTCTGTCACCACACCTCGACTCGCCCTCAGGCTGCTGAATTTTGCCAGAGACCATCCTCTGTTCCGACGACACCTCGGTGACGATTCCGGCCAAATTTCACCACCACTTGCCTCCCTGAGCACCCTAGCAGCTTCCCCACTTACAGACACATCTCCCCGTACCACCCATTCGACCGTGGGCGCCCCAGAGCGTCGGCTACAACAAGCTTCCGAACGCCGCCGCGTTCGCAACCTCTCCGACGACCTCCCCTGGTAAACGCTGACCGCCCCGAGCCTCCTCGTCCACGCTCCCTCACTCGCCTCGGTCTTGCGCAACTAACCCTGACCTCTGTTTGTCTTTTCGTGACCAGTAGCCTCGTCTTTGACCACGGATAGAGCCGTCCGACGCCGTTCCCAACTCCGGCAAGAGATTCCACCTGACCCTGAGCGCCCCTTGCCGAGCCGACCATACGTTGAGCATCTCCGCATCCCTGCGATCACGGTGAGCATACTCCCCTCTCTTCTAGCTTCCTGTTTCACCAGCGCCGCCACTGCCTGACCGTCGCCGCCGCTATCCACCGTCAGCGCCGCTCACTTTTGGTCAAACGAATCAGTACCGTAGGATCTAGAGTGAGCGAGCAGGATTAGATCACTTAACCGCGAAGAGGTACGAGTCCTGTGCCGCACGATCGATTAGATCCAACGCACCGCAATGCCGATCCGGCCGAACCGGTACCGTCCAGTTAAAACCCGACGCGTGGCCAGATCTGTTTAAAAACAGATTTGAAATCTGTTTGAGATACAAATTTCAAACCCTTGTAACTTTGGATCCGCACGTCCAAAAATTACAAATTTTATGTCGTTGGATTCAGGAGAGCAAGACCTAGCCAACCATGCCTTTGGTTTAGCAAATAGTAGCTGTTATTTTGCTTGTTTTTGCAGATTCTTTTGTGTGATTGTTTAGAGTAGAAGAATTGTTTAAAATTGATTTTAGGGTTAAAACTTTTGCAAAATGGTTTGATGTGACCTTACTGACCCTAGGAGCCAACCCATGGTTTTGAAAATGGATTTAGAAAAGTTTAGGATGGAATATTAGATTTCGTCCATTTCTAGCCAAATAAAAATAATGGATTTGTTATGGAAATGATTTTGGAACAAAAACTTTGGGAAAATATTTTGATTCAAAGCTACTAACCCCAAAACACCAAGTCTTGAGAGTTAGAAACTTTTGGTGAAGACTTAAAGGTTTTAGATTTGATAAAACTAATTTCCACCACATAAAATGATGAATGGATTTAAAAATGTTTTTTGGACAAAACCCTCTTGCTAATGGCTTTGCCACTTTGGTAAATGACCAATTTGGATCTTACAAAGTTTAGAAATACAATAGAGACCCTCTTTGCAAAATAAAACTATCTTGTGCATGCTCCCATGCATGACTTAGTTTCCATTGTCTTGTGTGTGTGAATTTTGGTTTGGAATGTTAGTTGATTTGTGTTTGCTTGATTGACTTGTAGTGAAGTTAGAGAAGTGTGAGACTAGCAAGATCAAGGAGCAAGCCACCATTCCCTACCAAAAAGGCAAGTTACACTATCATCTAAAGTCCTACTATTTTTCATTATACTTAGTGGATTTTGAAAAACATGCATGAAAATAATTTTATACTTATGCTATGCTAAATCCTAATAGGATACTCTATACTTTCCTTAGAGAAAACATTGTAGTTGTACATGCTTAGCCATGCTTTATTGTGAAAAGAGATACATGTTGAGATTTTACAAAGTTGAGAAAAGGACTTGTGTTTTATATAATAAAACAAGGACTCAATGAACCACCTAGGTGGAGGATACTTTAAGTTTTGGAGAAGGTGGCAACAAAAGGAACCATGTCTATGGGAATCACTTTGTGTTGTGCTCCAAAAGAAAAACCACCTAGGAAACTTAGAGATTGAACATGTTTCTCCAATTGTGGCTTTCGTGTGCAACCACATGCTATTATGGCTCTGGCTTAGTCAACTACATTAGGAAGACCCATACATCGTCTTTAGTTACTTGACATGGGGATCTGGAATGCTTCATGGGGGCTGAAGACAAGCTAGCAATGGTGTATGGGAGGACCTTTTGGAAAGACTTCGTCACACTCTCAGTCTGCCAGTACTCCATCTTGGTGAGCACTAATCCAGTAGGCCACTGGTGGCAAAAGGATGGGATTGTGACATGTGGGTAAAGTGTACTCCTTCTGCGGAAGATAATAAAATCTAAGTACTTAGCCGTGTCCCCGGTTATGGACAATACTGAGCAACTAAAGTTTGAACTATGGGAGATCTCGACATTCCAACTTCTAAAATAAAAACTTGATGCCCTTGAGTGTCTACCAAGGAATTCAAAGAGATTTTATAAAACTTGTTGCACTTGGGTGTTACCAAGGTGCTCAAGAGATTTTGATGAAAACTTGATGCACTTGGGGGTTACCAAGGAGCTCAAGAGATTTTGACAAGGACTTGAACACTTGAGTGTCTACCAAGGAGTTCAAGGGATTCTTGGAAAAGAGATTTGACAAAAGACCAAAACCATTTTGAAAAGATAGGATAAAATATTGCCTTATGCAAATAAGCCTTAAACTCTACTTAGCCAAAATTACATGTAATGACAGGATCTACTTATAATCTACATAGTAGTGAAACTTGCCAATACAATTCAAAATGTATTGACCCTTGTGGCTATAACTTGTAATGTTGCAGGTTTGATTGATTTTGGTGAAGATTGTTTGATTAGGATTACAAAGTCTACAACCAACATCTGCCTGTGGCACTTTGAAGATGAAGGACCCCATGATTATAGTATTCCGCTGCAATGTAATGTAATAGACATATGAGCTATGTTTGATGTAATAAAATTATGTTATTCCTGGTTATAAAGTTATATTATAACCTTTGTTTCTTGATATTACATCTAAACTGTGGATGCTAGCTATTGATCCAGGGACTAGCATTGTAAACACAGGGATCTCTACCTTATTAAAGGTTGGGAACTCTACAAAAGGTTTGAGCTCTCACTGAGGGATATGATCAAGTTACTCACTGGAGAGCCCCTCTTGATAGTACGGTTATCTATCCTATAAACTGGTCTCTCCAACTAACACCACGAGACCGGTAAGAAAGAAACCCTATCAAGATTAGACCTTGTATATTCCACACCTCAAGATGGAGCACCTTTCTTGATTGCATTAGCTTGGTTAAGACTTGGAATTTGCTCCCCCATACTCCACTATGGAAGAGCCTCTCTTTTAGGCATATCTTCACATATCCATGATCACCATAAGGATGGCAAGATACACTTGAGATCATCTTATTATTCAAGACACACTTGCCATAGGCTCAACTTCTACTTGAGCAATCTCCGAATCATTCCTTGAAACCTTGATCAACACTTGATCTTCTTCACTTTCTTATTATTCCAACCTTAAAGCCACCATATGGTTCAAGCATTGTCTATAGACAAATCCTACAAGTAAAACTCAATGCAAACATAAGTCCATAAAACATTGTCATTAATTACCAAAACCACACATGGGGGCACACATGTTCTTTCAATAAAAACTTCAACAACAATGCCTATAGGAATAATTTTGGTAGTAACAAAAATTATAGGCTTTATCCTCCTAATAATGGCAATACCTATGGAAACTCCTACAATAATGCTAGAAGTGCCCCCTCTGAAATTGAAGTCATGCTTAAAGACTTTATTAGTAAACAAACCACTTTCAACAAGACTATGGAGGAAAAGATTTTGAATGTAGAGAAAAATATTTCCTCTTTGTCTGAAGCACAGTCCTCTTTGATTAATAAAATGGCTGCTAAAACTGAAATCATGGAAAGTACCTTTTTCTGCTACTCATGCCATACAAGTTACTATTGATGAAAATGTTAGACTGTTATCCCAACTTCATGCTAAGTGGGAAAGGGAAGCTGAAACTGTTAGAAACAATAGTGTGTGCACTATCACCACCACCCATATGGATGCCACTAAACCACAAGAAGTCCCTATTCCTCCTCCTATAATGCCTAAGCCTAATGAGTCTACTACTAGTGATGCTAAGTTTGATTTTGATATTGATGGTTGCAATATTTCTGAAGTGCTTATGTTCCTACAAAAGCTTGCTAGAAGTCCTGATACTAGTGATATGCATGTTGCCTTTACCAAACACATTACAGATGCTCTTGTTAAGATTAAGTAAGAGAAGCTAAAACACAAAGCTTCTATTCCTAGGAAAGTAGAAGATAGTTGGGAACCCATTATTAATATGCAAGTGAATGACTTTGATCTCAAAGCTTCATGTGATCTTGGTTCTAGTGTCTCTATTACTGCTAGGAATATTTATGAAATGCTTGATTTGCCACCTTTGGAAGATTGTTATTTGGATGTCCCACTCAATGATGATGCTAAGAAGAAACTCATGGGGAGTATTAATGATGTTCTCATTATGGTTAACAATGCTTATGTCCCTGTTGATTTCTATGTCTTGTATGTTGAATACAATGCTTCTTGTCCTATTACATTGGGAAGACCTTTTCTAAGAACTGTTTGTGCCATCATTGATATGAAAGAAGGCACCATTAAATATCAATTCCCATTCAAGAAATGTATTGAACACTTCCCTATGAGGAGAGATAAGTTTCTTTTGTCTCCTCCTTTGAAAGCAAGGTTTGATGTTAATGCTTCTTCATTTGAAAATACTTGATTTCTTGCTTCTTGTGCCTAACTTAAAGGCGTTAAAGAAAAGTACTTGTTGGGAGATAACCTAAAAGTTTTCTTGAGTCTTGGAAGTTATTACTTCAGTAATGACCTCTCCTTATCCTTTTTGTTTGATTTTTTGTGCCAAGAATGACCTCTAATGAGAGGGAAGTAAGATTTGGGGAGTTGCTGTCCTGAAACAGATTTATATGCTCCACCATAAAAATTCGTGAGGAGTCTCTGTAAGTAGGATTGAGATGAAAATTTACTAATAAATCCCCCAGTATGTTATATAACTTTACTTAGTTCAACACTTTTTCATTTGAGCAACATAAGGTCTTCGAAAAAATCGCTTTCTACATGCTGGTCTGTTTTGACAGATTTCTGCCATTATTTGCATTTGCTTCTTATTGATTCCTTTTTGGGTTCTTTTTGGGAAATTGAGATTTTTGAGGGAATTGCTACAGTAGCTTGTGTTTTTAGTGAAAGTTTTGCTATTCTAAAGCTAAACCCAAGGGTCTATTATATTTTGAATACACTAATGTTCCTAATGAAGATTGTGTGAAGTTTTGTATGAAGGAAAAAATTTAGGTGTAGAGAGGGAATGATGTAATGAGATGAAGAATGGACAAAAGCTCAATCTTGGGGATGCCACCCCGGTGTCACCCCAAGAAATATCCAAGAGGTACAAGCGTCAAAGCTTGGGGATGCCCAAGGCATCCCCTTCTTCATCAATAAAAAGCTCAGGTCTTTCTAGACACTTCGTTTTTATTATTTCATGCACTGTTGTGTTGTTCTTGGAGCATCTTAGTTTTCGTTTGCTTTGCTTAGTTTGCTTGAATAAAATAGTTTGGACCCCCGTTCTTGTTGTGTTGTTTCAAATAAGTTGATTGGTGTTGGAAAGTAGTAGAAAGTTCTTGCTTGAATGGTGCAAGAGGAGCTTGCTTTGACTATGACTTAGACTTTAACATGTCATGCTAGGTGTTGTTTTGACCTTATGCTTAGTGATTATTGCTATAGCATGACTTGTTCCAAACAATGTTGATTGCTTAGTGTGCCTTGAAGGAATCATGTGTTGTTTTAGCATGCAAAAGCATAGTATTGTGGTATTCTCCTTTGATGCTTTGTTTGGGTTGACTTGGCACATGCTCACACCATGTTATGACTATGAACAAGTCACCATAGCCTCTATGATCATTTACTCCTTGACTTGTAGTACCACTCTATGCTTTGATTAGTAATGTTTTGTCACTCTGCATAATTATGGCCATTATTTCTCTCTTAGTTGGTTGCTCCTAGTCTTTTGCTAGCCTCCACTTGTATGAGTAAGCTCTACTCATGCTTCCAACTCCAAAGAAACCAAGTTATTCCAAAGTGTCCACTATAAATTCCTATGCATGGTGTGTTACACCATTCCAAGTATATTCTTGTTTTCAGCTATCTTCCAATTAAAAAGTATTTTGTTATGAGAAAACGTAGTGATTAAAGCTCTCACGAACTTGATGGCACACTTTATATTTCTTGCCCCTAATAAACTTGAACCATTATGTCATCTAAGTTGTATATCCTTGCACTTATACGTTAGAATTAGCAGAACCGTGTTATCACGGGTAACGCTTTCAACATTGCACATGTACTTTGTACATGGTTGATATCATGCTCTTTTGTCTATGGATGTCGTCGGTGTGAAATGAAAGGGGAGCTTGTAAGTCCATGGAGTTATGTATGTGTGTTAGATAAACGCTTGGGCCGCTAGCCTAAGCCATGCCTAATTATGGTGGAAACTTGCAACATCACCATAGTGACATCTATGAAGCATTATTATTATAAAAAAAGAGATTGATAAAAGAGGAAAATAGAGAAAAAAGCACCATATTCCCATGGTAAATAAGAAGAATGCTGAGATGCTCATTGTCTGCTTGCCTTGTCATTTTGGTTATGGATAGCTCATGTACCATGTGCAAGGGGTACCCCGTTGGCGGTTCTCTATGATACACGTGTACTTACTATGACAAAAACTTGCAAGTAACTAAACTTGAGTAGCATGAGGAGCGGCCCTCGTATTCAAGGGACATGAGATTGCCAACTTATACTTTGTCAAGCATATACTCCATAATTTGTTCACTTTAACCTTAATCACTTCAAGATGCTTATGATAGGGGCAATGAGGGCTAAAAGCTAACAAGTACCATAATTTTTGGAAGCTCTTTTTTAAACTTGAAATCCCTGCTTCCCTTTATGAAGGGCCTTTCTTCCACTATTATATTGAGTCTCCACCTTCTACCTTTAGGCACCACTTAAGAGAGCATAGTTGCCATTCTTAGTTCTATGTGCATTGTCCCAAAACTTATTGATTGATGCATATTGTTGATATTACTTGTTCTTGTGCTATTTGTATCTAGTCACTCTTATGAACTTTGAAGGTGTCCTATGCATCTATTTTCTACTCCATGAGGGACAAGCTGATTGCCACTATGCCATGTTTTCTGTATGTGAAACAAACAAACGTTTTTCAATGCATGTTATTCATGATCTTTGTTTGTAGCCTTTCATGTTGCATGCATAGTTACTTTGTCTTACTGTTAGAACTCCATCTTTCAGGCTCATGTTTAGAATTCTTGATTATCCTTGCTCACTTTTACTTTCTCTATTTCAATCTTTGTACTTCACCTTGTTCATCCTAGTATTGCTAGTAGCTTGCATATTAGAGTGTCTTAGAACTTCTATAGTTTTAGTTTTGATTTGTTTTTGCATCATTCCAAAATCTTTTTTCTGCAAGAAAATCATTTATACCTGAAAATTGCTCAAAAATAAAGTTTCTCAAAAAATCCCAAAAAATTCATATTAAATTTTTACGCCAAAAAGGGGTAGAAAGGCACCTGGAGTGACCTAGGGGGTCCCACCAGGCAGGCACACCACCTGTTAGCGCGGCCAGACCAGGGGCACGCCTGGCCATGGTGTGGGCCACCCCTGGCCCTCCACTTATTCTCCCTCCTGCCACTTCTTTCTCTCTCCCAAGAAAACACCATTTCATCGACTCAAACCTGTGTTCTTGCTATTCTTACTCGCGATTTTCGATCTCCTTGCTCAGCCCACCTTAGCTACTAACTTTTGGAGGGTTTGCTCTCCGGTATGTGCCTCCTCCGCTTGTCTAATTAGATTTTTGATTGGTGGACTATATCTTGAGTATTTTGCTACTTTAGGTGATAGGTTATGTGAGTTTGCATGCTTGTTGTATGCTTAGAGAAATCATTTTTATGCATGTTTATCCCTCTTGCAAGTCCCTATAGTAGTTCCCCATCACTTATTAGCTTTGAAATTACTTGGTTTGATGTTTGTCTAAAAATTTCAGAAAAAAGAGAGATGAACAACCATACTTTTGGAGAAGTGTTTGAAAGAGATACACCCAGGAGTGCAAGGCCTTCGAGATCAGCCTCTCAATTTATGTCAACATATAATGAAGATCTTATTGTGTCGCGCTTTGACAATGAGGGAGATGATGGAGATGCGCACCCATCTACCTTCCCTTGTTTTGCCTTTTTGCAAGCTGCAGGGATCCTTGATGATGTCTTACTTCTTGTTCAGAGGGTTGGTATAACCACCTACATGCAGGATGAGAGTGAGCAGTATGCTTTGCTCACCAAAACTTTTGTGGAGAGTTTCACTTTCACTAACACTCCTTATAGGTCAACTGTTTCATTTAAAATCTATGATAAACCTATCACCATGCCATTGGAAAGATTTTGCAGCATTATAGTTATTAGCATGACTGGGACATCGAACAAGATCTAGGGGTGACCCGCTGATTTGCTAGATCTCTACCGAGGTGTAATAAATGACGATGACCGCACAACCCAGCGTGGGAAGATAAGAAACATTCAACTCCCAGCTCTTAGATATTTTGCTTACTATCTTGCCATTAGCATTCTTGGTAGGGAGAACACTAATAATATTTATAATTATCATTTAGCTTTTCTCGCTGCTGCACTTAATAATGAAACCGGGTATAATCTTGGTTCTCTCATTGCTCGCCGCCTAGCTGCTAGAGGACCCATTTATGGGGGCATTATTGCTGCACGCATAGTTGATGCCTTGGACCTTTCTGTCGATCCTAATGATACAGTGCTGAACCCACAGAGGCTTGATCTAGCTGCCATGAAAGCACATCACTTTGTTACTACTAACTCTAGCATTGAGAGTTTAGTTTACAGGATGTTGTTTACTGACGAAGAGGAGAGGGAAATTCCCTTGCCACAGTCTACTTTGTTCGGTATTTTCAGGAGGCCATGGTCATGCTCCAAGGAGGAGATGGACGAGTAGCTCCGCTTGCTTGGATTCCACGGGCGGCACCAGGGGGATGCGCCCTCTTATGACTACTCTGCGCACTAGGCCGGGGCTTCCTAGAGTTCGTACCAAGACGAAGGCACTTCTTCGTCATATTATGGAGACACTCCTTCTTGGCCAAGTTGAGATTGATATCCACTTAGGCCAAAATCCTAAGCTTGGGGGGAGGTATACCGACATCACACTCATCTACATATCATGTTCCGTCGGTACTTTGCATATCCATGTTTTGCTTTCTTTTTAGTTTTTGTTTCTGTATTCCAAAACACAAAAAGACCAAAAATATTTTTGTTATTTTTCTTTGTCGCTTCTTTATCTTTTTAGCTTTGGTTTGTTATAAGAAAAATCCAAAAAAAATCTTTGTTTGCTTTTGCCTTTAGCTCTTGCTTTAAAAAATCGAAAACCCAAACATATTTGTTGTTCTTCTCTGGTTTTGTAAAGTTTGTTGCAGGGTTCACCGGTCCTTAGTGACTCCTTTGGAGTTTGGTTTCATATTATTATTCAAGTCACACAAGTGAAAGGCAATGATGATTTATGACAACTCGAGGTGTGGTAAGAGGATGGTATGAACTCTATTTGTTTTAATTTTATTACATATACTCATCATTGTGGGCATGCTTAGTATGTTCATGTAAGGTGTATGTTATTTAATGGATGCTTAGTAGTTCTTGCTCTCTTATGATTAGTTCCACCCTACTAATAGTTTGTAGCATGTCATATAAATGTTTGCTTGCATTGTTCTATTCATAACTTGGTATGCCATGTTGTATCCTCCTCTGAATGTTTTATTTGGATCGACTTGGCACATGTTCATGCATGCATATGACTAAATAAAAAGTCAGTTAAGCCTTGATGATTTATTTTGCCTCAGAGTTCTTGTATCACTTTTATGCCACTATTAATTGTGTTTTGTCGCAAGCATGATTATGACAGTCACTGCTCTCTCGATTGTCGCTCCCTTTCTATTGCTAGCCTTCACTTGCACTGAGTATGAGCTCTACTCGTGCATCCAACTCCCCAAAACCAAAATTGTCAAAAAGTGTCTACCATATCTACCTATTACCATCATTGCTATTCCGTGCATATTTATTATGCCTTGTTTTCTTCCAAATAAAATGTTTGCTTGTTATGAGAAAATTAGTTAGTAAAGCTCTCAAGAACTTGATGGCACACTTTATTTTCTTGCACTTAATAAACCTGAACCATTGTGGCGATCTATATAGTTATATGCTTGCAAATTATAAGTTGGGAGTTAGCAGAACCATGCTGTCATGGGGAACGCTTTCAACACATGTACATATTTACCCAGTTGATATCATGCTCTTTTGTTTATGGATGTCGGTGGTGTGAAATAAAAGGGGAGCTTGTAAGTCCATGGAGTTATGTATATGTGTTAGAGAAACGCCTGGGCGGCTAGCCTAAGCCATGCCTAATCATGGTGGAAACTTGCAGCATAACCATAGTGAGCAATCTATGAAGCATCTTCAGAAAAAAAAATATAAAGAAGAGAAAAAAGAGAGGCACCATACTCATGGTAAATAAAAAGATCGCTGAGATGCTCATTGTCTGTTGCCTTGTCATTTTGATATGGAATATCTCATGTGTCATGGGGCAAGGGGTACCCCGTTGGCGGTTCTCTGTGATACACATATACTTACAATGACAAGAACTTACCTGTGACTAAAGTTGAGTAACATGAGGAACGACCCTCGTACTCAAGAGACATGAGATTTTCAGCTTATGATCTTTCAAGCATATAACTCATATTTGACCTCACTTTAACCTTAACCATTTAAAGATGCTTATGATAGGGGCAATAAGAGCTAAAAGCTAATGAGTACCATACTTTCAACATTTGGAAACCAGCCTTTTAATCTTTTCTTTTACTTTTATGTTGAGTCACCATTTATTCTATGAGCACCTTCCCGAGAGCATAGTTGTCATTCTTAGTGTAATGTGCTTGTCCCAGAACATGGTTAATTGTGACATAACTTTGATGCTTGTATCTTTGACATCTTTACTTCTAGTCTTCACTTGAACTTCAGAGGTGCCTTGGCATTTATGTTTTTCACCAAAATAAAGTCAAGCGAGATACCATACCTTCTTATGAGCATTACAATCTTGCATATGCTTATGTTTCATGTTGCTTATTATTATTGTGTTGGAATCTCCTCATAAGCTTGCATGATTACTGGGTAAACTTATTTGCATACTCCTTATTATGAATTTCCTAAGTATTTGATCATATGCTGAGAATATATACATCTTAATGTGTTCCTGAAATTTTATTTTATCCCACTCAGTTTTCAACTGAATTGCTTGAGGACAAGCAATAAGCTAAGCTTGGGGGAGTTGATACGTCCAAAATGTATCTACTTTCCCGAACACTTTTGTTATTGTTTCTTCTCTAATTTGTGTGATTTGGATACAACTAATGCGGACTAACGCTATTTTCAGCAAAATTGCTTTGGTGCCTCGTTTTTGTGCAGAAAATAAACTTTCAAGAAAAATCCCAGAAAATATGCAAAAAATCCTATTTTCCTAGAAGACTCATGGAGCCAGAAGACGGAGGGGAGAAGAGGCCTGAGGGGCCCACACCAACCCCTGGCGCGGGCTAGGCCTGGCCCCGCCAGGGCATGGTGTGGCCGCCTGGACCTCTCCTTTCGCCTACATAAGCCCTTTGACCTAAAAACAACGGGGGGTTCAACGTTTTTCTAGAGAGAGTTCCGCTGCGCCACCAGAAACCACGATTCGGAACCAAAAACTCCCTTCTGGCACCCTACCGGGACGTGTGTAACATCCGAGCATTTAGGAACCAACAAAGGGTAGATTTAGGAATTTGTGCATATGCATGTATTCATCTGTAAAATGTGGGTAAATTTTCCGCCAAATAAAAACCTAAAGTGATCAGAGTTTCTTTCACTCTCTAGGTGTAAGAATAGCTCTGGAGAGTGATCGTTATAAATTTTGACATGATCTTTATGAATTGGTATGTTTTGGGGGTAAGAATTTGAATTTAAATTTGAAATTTGAACTTATATTTTCAAGTTAGGATTTGGTATTTTAGAATGAATCCCAAACATGATTTAGTAATATTATTTGTTTTGACAAAGAGATAATAAATAGTAATAAAGAAATTCAATAAAAAAATTCAAATAAGAAATGAATCTTTATTCCTTATCTTTATTTTATAAACAAAGTACAAAGATAAACTCATTCAAGTAATAAAGATTCATTACAGTAAAGAATTTATAAATGAGGAAATTAAAAGAATAAATAAACTATTACAACATTCTTACAAAAGAATGAAATAAAGATTACAAAGGAATCTATTTATCTAAGTAATCCTATACTAAACCTTGAATCTCCAGATCTTGTACCTACAAAAATTTAAAACAAACAAAATAAAATAAAATTTTAATTGTTAATTTTACTCTCAGTAGAGAGCAGTGAGTTGCACTGCTCAAAATTACATCATTGAGTAATTTTTATAAGGGAATGTTTCACCAATATGAAAGAATTTGATCTTTCATAATAAATAAGCCACAAGTCAAATATTCACAGCAAGTAATAGGGGCAAGTTTCACCAGAAAATTTAATAGTAAAAAGATCAAAGGGTGTGACACCTCACTGATCTGATCCAAAACCATGTAGCAAGCACACACGCAGCACAATCACCAAATGCATGGTGTGTGTTGTCGACACGACAACAACAGCTCACCCAAGTAAAAGGAGCAAGCACAGTCGTGGGCAGCCCACTAGTTCATCTTTGCATCTCAAACACCACACCAAGAACACACTCAGCTTAGCAAAGCCAAGCAAACCACCAGCCAGACCACACACCAGATCATCCTAGCATCACTAGATGGTGACATAAGGAGGGGGTGGATCAGGTGGATAGCAAGGCCAAGTTGCAGGAGCTAGGAGGTGAAGGGCAGATCAAGGTTAAGCTCATAGGAATCAAAGGTAGTAGGAGGAGCACCAGGAGGTGAAGGACCAGATCAAGCCACAAGATCAACCAGTTACAACACCAACAACTCAACTGCTGTGGTGAGTAGTATAAAACCATCACATGGTCTGTCTATCTAAAGTTAGATAAGAATTCATGTGTTGTCTTATATTAAACCTCTCAGAAAGCACCCAAGTGGGGTGGATCCATCATAGAGGATTTTGAATACTAAAGTCATAGTGTAACATCCCAGCATTTAGGAACCAATGAAGGGTAGATTTAGGAATTTGTGCATATGCATGCATTCATCTGTAAAATGTGGGTAATTTTTTGGCCAAATAAAAACCTAAAGTGATCGGAGTTTCTTTTACCCTCTAGGTGTAGGAATAGCTCTGGAGAGTGATCGTTATAAATTTTGACATGATCTTTATGAATTGGTATGTTTTGGGGGGTAAGAATTTGAATTAAATTTGAACTTATATTTTCAAGTTAGGATTTGGTATTTTAGGATGAATCACAAACATGATTTAGTAATATTATTTGTTTTAACAAAGAGATAATAAATAGTAATAAAGAAATTCAATAAAAATAAGTTCAAATAAGAAATCAATCTTTATTCATTATCTTTATTTCATAAACAAAGTACAAAGATAAACTCATTCAAGTAATAAAGATTCATTACAGTAAAGAATTTACAAATGAGGAAATTAAAAGAATAAATAAACTATTACAACATTCTTACAACAGAATGAAATAAAGATTACAAAGGAATCTATTTATCTAAGTAATCCTATACTAAATCTTGAATCTCCAGATCCCTTACCTGCAAAAATTTAAAACAAACAAAATATAATAAAAGTTTAATTATTAATTTTACTCTCAGTAGAGAGCAGTGAGTTGCACTGCTCAAAATTACATCATTGAGTAATATTTATAGGGGCAAGTTTCACCAATATGAAAGAATTTGATCTTTCATAATAAATAAGCCACAAGTCAAATATTCACAGCAAGTAAGAGGGGCAAGTTTCACCAGGAAAGTTAATAGTAAAAAGATCAAAGGGTGAGACACCTCACTGATCTGATCCAAAATCATGTACCAAGCACACATGCAGCACAATCACCAAATGCATGGTGTGTGCTGTCGACACAGCAACAGCAGCTCACCCAAGTAAAAGGAGCAAGCACAGCTGTGGGAAGCCCACTAGTTCATCTTTGCATCTCAAACACCACACCAAGAACACACTCAGCTTTGCAAATCCAAGCAAACCACCAGCCAGAGCACACACCAGATCATCCTAGCATCACTAGATGGTGACATAAGGAGGGGTGGATCATGTGGATAGCAAGGCCAAGTTGCAGGAGCTAGGAGGTGAAGGGAAGATCAAGGTCAAGCTCACAGGAATCAAAGGTAGCAGGAGCAGCACCAGGAGGTGAAGGACCAGATCAAGCCACAAGATCAACCAATTACAACACCAACAACTCAACTATTGTGGTGGGTAGTATAAAACCATCACATGATCTGTCTATCTAAAGTTAGATAAGAATTCATGTGTTGTCTTATATTAAACCTCTCAGAAAGCACCCAAGTGGGGTGGATCCATCATAGCAGATTTTGAATACTAAACACTACACCACAGCAAAAGATCCCCAACAGACAAGTTGGTCGGTAATACGGCCTTCACCGACCAAAAGTCGGCCAGGGATGAGTATTGCTGACCGACATGGTCGATCACCGTAAGTCCAGTCGGCAAAGGTCTTTCCCGACCGACATTACTTTCCCGACCGACGGTTTGACGGCACTTGAAAACTTTCCCGACCGACATATTCTTTACCGACCGACGTTTGTTTATCAACCGAAATTGTTTTGCTGACTAATCTGCGGTTGGTAAAAGTTTTCCCGACCGACAAATCTGTTAACCCATGACGCATAATACTTCCTTATGACGTTCTGTCAGTGTTAGTTTTGCTGACCAACATTTGGATATTTCAGATATTTAAATTTCAATACATTCTCATATTTCCACACAATCATACGTGCATGTCAGAAAATAATAGGAGACATGACACACTAATATGCATAAAAATCTTACAATTCATATTGTCTCAACTTATTACAACATAGTCAAGTTCACAATAGAACACAGTAGATTACTTGTCACCCCATAAGTAGGTTTTACAAAAAGGAAGTCCAACTAGTAGCATCTAAACAGGATTACAAAATGAAAGCCACGACTACCATATGACCTAGTTCCACAATTTGTCCTGTTGGTGGGAAACATCCAGCTACTTGGTTTTGCATGTTTGAAGGAACACCTGCAAAAACAAGAACAAATGTGTGAGCACGGGCAAAACGCTAGCTTGGCCCAAACATTTACATGAGAGACTAAGCGGAAGAAAACACAGACAGGAATTACAAATGATCCATTGCTGAACTACAACTATTCAATTGCTGAATTATAAATGTGGCATCCCCAAATAGGGAAACTACCACTGTCCATGCAAAATGAATCGGACATGTATGCAACAGACAAAGGTGTATACAGTGTGGTGTTCTCAGATTTTACACGTGTTTAGGTCCAAATAGAATGTTTGATGAATGACGTATTGTGAGCATCCATGTAATGGGGTTCAAGTAAGCAATTTCTAGCGTAGAATTATGCATGTAGTTTTTTTAATAAAGTACACCATATCACGAAATAAAAAACCCTTATTTAAGTTGAACACTCCATGAAATACAAGACAAACGATTCTCATTGTTTCTTTCAGTCATGGGTCGATCCAGAACCTGCATCTAGACTGGCAGCGTGATGTACATTACATTAAGTTTGAAGAGTAAGATGAGGAAATGAGGAGATGAGGAAGAAGAGGACCATCCAGACAATCAGGAATTACTATGCATTAAAGTGTGCTTAATGTAAAATTCATTCTTTGACTTACCCAATCACTAGGCAGTAGTATTATCAAAATTACTATGTATATTATATGCACATAGCCAAACCAAAAAGAAGACTATCAAACAATTTTAGAACATTCCAGTATCCAGGATCATGAGCATTCATGTGTGAAACTAATACTACAAGAAGGAAGAGCAGACAGAACATAAGTACAGAAGTTTTACTCACATCATATTCAGTTGATGTCTTCGAAACTAAAAGATCTCAGTGGCGAGATGAGCTAGACACAGCTGGTTTGTAGGGCTTTATATACCAAAATTATCACAAGTGAGCATAACAGAAACAAATAAGGATGTGCATAAAACACACAGGCATGCATGGTGATTACCTTGTTAGATGTCCATGCAATGGACCTTGTGACAGCATCACTAATGTATTGTAAATCATCATACTGATATGGCAGAATAGTATCCCTTTTAATGGCAACATTCACAATAACCTCATAAGTACCAAGTCCAAGGGGCTCCCCACCCACAGTTGTGTCTGGATCGACCGAGAGAACAGTTGCCTTAGCAACAGGAGTTTCATGACCAGTCCATGCATAAAGAAGCACATCCGTCCCAATCTGAAAAGAATGATATATATATGCAATAAGGATGCATGAGATAATTACAGAAACATGAAAGCAAAATAAAATGTAGTAAGGATGCATGAGAAACTTACAAGGCTTTCATCTTGCTGGATTGAAGAGTTTCTTGGATTTGCAACAAATTTTCTTCTCTGAACATTGTCATCTTCGTTGTCCTCTTCATCACTTTCTTCCTCAATTTGAGCTCTTGAGTTCTACCGAAAATAATATGTAAATTAATGGATGCATGATGAACATTTAATTCAACGAACATATTAGGTATGTGAAAAACAGTTTATTACTTGTCGAGAATTAGAATCATTTTGCGAGCTAGGAGCCTCCAAATTATGCCCTCCTTGTGAAGCTGACATCATTTCTAGCATTTTGTTCATTTGTTGCTGCATTTGTTCCATGTGGTCCTCCAAAGTGCGCATGTGGTGTTCATCATCTCGGCGTGCTACCATTTCAACTAGGACACGTGTGCTCACTTTAGCCCGTGTACCCGGTGTGCCCATATATTGAGGTGTTGGCCCTAGACCTAATCCACGGACTCGGCCCCTTGGCTCTTTTAGTCCCAAACTCGTGCAAACAGATCACCTTCTTTCAAAGTCTTATCCTTCCAGTCAGGGTGCTCATCAGCTGCAGTTATGAGTTTACTCTGCAGATGTGCACCACAGTTACTATAATATAGTTTCTAAATGATAAAAAACATATCTAGCAGAAGGGAGGAAGACATACAATAATTGGTGCTGCTTGTGGCACATGTTGTCCTTTGTTAGGTCCTTTCTTGAGGGTATGAGTTCTGATAAACACTTCGTCTCTCCGAGGGGCATACCCAAGTTCGTCAGCCTACAATCACTTCTTATTTTCTAGTTGGGACAGTGTTTTTACCATTTCTTTTGTAACACGGGCATGACTCTTGCTGCCAGCTGTATGAGGCACTACTGACTTGGACCGATTCTCTTTTGCTATAGCACTGCGAGCCTGCAAAAAGAAGAATTTGCATTTGTATTTAGTGGCAGTGAAGCTAGTAAGATGTTGCATTTGCATTTTTGTTATAGCATCATATTATGACTTACTTCGAATTCAGGAGATCTCCAATGTTTAAGAAGCTCCTTCCAATCAGCTCCACTGATTCTGTCGTCCCTTCTTACCATAAGCTCTTCATCAGTCAGTTCAGCATCAAACTTGTTCTTCTTTAAATCTGCTTTCCATTCCTTTCATTTTGTGTGTGATGTGTTGACCACATATCACAGTTGAGTCCACCTCATAAAATGCCTATTGAAAGGCAAATGGCGGTTAAGTTGTAAATGGCTGTAATTTTTAAATGGCTTTAAGTTGTAAATAATACCTGGACGTGATCCCACACTATCAACTTCTTAGCTTCATCAACTTCTCTCCAATCTACAGTTTTGGGTGGTATGTGCTTCCTGACCAGAGTGCCAATGAAATTTGCAAATTCAGTTGCATCTGGCCCAATTGGCTGGCCATGCTGATTTTGGGCTTATTCAACCTTGCATATATGTTAGCCTTCTTAATTATGGTTTTGACACCTTTCTCGGCAACAACAATCGCTGCACATCAAGATAGTGGACCGAGTTCAATAAAAATATTCTAGCTACTTACAAGAGGCTATAATCTGAAATAATCAGTTTTCCAATTATACCTTGGGGAGTGGCAGTTGCAGCTAACACAGTCTCTGCATTATCAGTATCAGTTTATTTTGCTGCCTTGGATGGTTGAACACGTCTTTCAACTGTATTTTGAAGTGCTGAGGATGGTGCCTACATAGATATGTCATAATGTAAGCTACATTTTTCCTGTTTTGTGCATCTGCAAAGAAAAAGGAATATTTTGAAGCTACGTACCTTTCTTTTTTATGTATTTTGGGGGGTGGGTTTGTTCGCACATTTCACTAAGTGCAGCACTTTTCTAGTGTACTGCTGCTAACCTTTTCTCGTTGTCTTCAACGTTCCTGTTTATTTGTAGTTCATACTCAAGTTCTGTTAGTTGTTCCATGGTGACCGTCTCATCTCTACCCCTTCCTCTTCCGCTTGCCATTTTTCCTGCTGCAAAAGACACACTATTATGAATACATTGTTGATAATACAGAGCATATAAGAAAGTACAACCAAGTACATTACTTACAGTTGCTTAACTAGACTTGATTTAAGAACAAGTCCTTCCATATCCGTCCTACTAGAACCAATGCCTCTGTCGGCAACACTCACACGGATAGTAGTGCATGGATCAAGCAATTTCGTATGCAAAGCATTACCAGGCTCAATATTTAGAGATTCGTTTATGTCATAATATGAAGGTACAACAACAGTAGACCACTCAGCATCAATGGGATCTTCAACATAGTAAACTTGAGTTGCCTGTGATGCTAAAATGAAGGGCCCGTCAGACATTTTCTCACCAGTATTAAATAGATGCTTGCAATTCACAAAAGTGATTCCAAATTGATCAGTCTTTACCCATTTATCTTCTACATGATTATCAACCCAATCACATTTCAGCAAAACTACTTTCCACTCATGTTGATAGTTTAAGAATCTTCTTTATAATGCCATAATATGCCTTGTTTCCACTGTTGCTTTGTGCAATGAGATCTACTCCACTACCTTGAATTGTACCGCCCTCATCATATGATTTTCTATGAAAGTCTAACCCATTTATTGTGTAGCTACTAAACTTCCTCACAACCATGTTTGGCTCTTTAGCTAATATTTTTATCTCTCGTGGAGCTTCATCATCCATCTTTTCCACGTGCAACTTAAACCACTCATGGAAGGTCTCGTAATGCACACGATTGATTTCACGTTTACTTTCAAGACCAACAGTGGAAAGATAATTAATATGCTCGCTGCAAAGGTAACATTTTTCAATCAGACAAGGAAGACAACAATATTGCAATAGCCAAGATTTTATGTAGTGGATCTTACTTTAAGTATGGTTCTATGTGTTCATAGTTGAATAGGACATATCTGTGGGCTTGAAGCCAAGTTTTGTTATATAACATCACTTCACACTTGCCAGCTAGCCCTCGACCAGATTTGTGGAAGAATGAAGTTGCAGCAGCAGATTCGAAATCTCCATCATTTCTACATCCTCGGTTAAACCGAGTCTCGCCGTCTAAATAGCGAGAACAAAATGTCAAACTCTACTCAAACAAATATCCCTCTGCAATTGATCCTTCCACGTGACTTCTAGTATGGACATGGCCCTTAAGGTTTCCTATATACCTATAATTACACACACATAGACAACTACACATAAGATTAATTATAAAGTAGTTGTTACTATCCTAAGAAAATTAGTGCTACAACATACCTCTCTATAGACCACATGCTACGAAATTATACTGGTCCAGCAACCATTGCTTGGGCTGGAAGATGAACCATCAAGTGCACCATAATTTCGAAAAAGGATGGGAGGAATATGGCCTCAAGAAGGCTTAAGGTCTCAGCAATTTTAGCTGCCAACTTTTGCATCTCACTTACACGAATAACAGGTGAGTACATTTTCTTAAAAAATCTGCTAACCCGTATCAATACAGCACTCACTCTTTCTGGCAAAGTTCTTCTCACAGCAAGTGGCAATAAGTCCTGCAAAAGAACATGGTTGTCATGGCTTTTTAATCCAATTATCTTCTATCCTTGACATGCACATTACGACGTATGTCAGATGCATAATGGGGAGGAAATGTGGCACTTTTAACTACTTTGCAGACTGTCCTTTGCTGATCTGGCGCCATTGCATAAGGTGCAGGAGGGAAATAGACTTCTTCATCACTAAGATCAATTGGATGAAGATCACTCCTAATCTTGTGTTCTTCAAGGTCATACCGAGAATTAATGTTATCCTTGCTTCTTCCCTCAACACCCAACAGTGTGTTAACTATGTTATCACACACATTTTTTGTATGTGCATGATATCAAAGTTGTGGTGCATCTTCAAATCCTTCCAATATGGCAATTTAAAAAAATAGAATGCCTTTTCCAAACTATCAGTGGTTCCCCTTCCTTGCGTTTCTTCTTTCTAGGCTTCTTCCCACTAGGATCCTTCCCAAATTTGCTTGGAATATTTTTAGTCAGTTCAAAGATTTCACTACCAGAAAGTGGAATAGGTGTTGTCCTTGTTTCTATTTTACCAAATGTACGTGTGTCATACCTTAAATGGTGTTTTTCATGCAAAAACCTACGATGGCCCATATAGCAATTCTTACTACCATTATTCAGCCTTAGCCAATCTGTATTGGAATAGCATTCAGGGCAAGCTCCTTCTCCAGATGTAGCACATGCAAACACATTCCCAAGACCGGGATAATCAGTAATTGTGCATATTATTGTTGGAGATATGCCCTAGAGGCAATAATAAATATAGTTATTATTATATCTTTGTGTTTATGATAAATGTTTATATTCATGCTATAATAGTATTAACAAGGAAACATTAATACTTGTGTGAATTATAAACTTAAATTGAAGTCCCTAGTATAGCCTCTATACTTCACTAGCTTGTTGGTTGATTAAATGATTGTGGTTTCCATATCATGAACATTGAGATGTTATCAAACAACAAGATCATATCGTTAGGAGAATGATATGGTGGACATACTCCTATAGATAAGCGTAGCATAAAGATCAAGTCATTTCAATAGTTCAATTGCTATATGCTTTCTGATACATAGTAACCTAATTCCTTCGACCATGAGATCATGCATATCACCTTTGCCGGATGGATGCTTTGATAACATCAAACACCACACCGTAACTGGGTGGCTATAAAGGTGGCATTAAGTGTTCAGAAAGTATTGGTTGAAACACATGGATCAAGAGTGGGATTTGTCCATCCACATGACGGATAGATATACTCTGGGCCCTCTCGGTGGAATGTCATCCAATTAGCTTGCAAGCATGTGACTTGGTCACAAGGGATCACATATCACGGGAACGAGAAAAGAGTACTTATCGGTAACGAGGTTGAACTAGGTATGCAGAGATACCGACGATCATAACCTCGGATAAGTAACATATCGTGAGACAAAGGGAAATTGGTATCGTATGTAAGTGGTTCATTCGATCGCAAAGTAATCGTAGAAATATGTGGGAGCCATATGAATTTCCAGATTCCTCTATTGGTTATTGTTCGAAGAAGTGTCTCGATCATGTCCGCATAATTCACGAACCGTAGGGAGACACACTTAAGGATTCGACGTTGTTTGAGTAGTTATGGTATTATGAGAAAGGGACCGAATGTTGTTCGGAGTCTCGGATGGGATACGGGATATCACGAGGTGATCCGGAATGGTCCGGAGAATAAGATTCATATAAGGAAAGTCCCGTTTCGGAGTTGGGGAATGGTTCCGGTGTTTTCATCGGGAATGTTCTAGAAGGTTCCGGAATGTCCGGCACTCCGGAAGGGGAAGGGTACATGAATGTGTCATTGTAAGTTGGAATGATTGCATCATGTACTAAGTATTCTTGCTGTCCCAAATAAAGGATTTATTTAAATCCTAAATTGAAAAGTCAAACGGCTAGTTTGAAAGTCAAACGGCAGTTTTGGGAAGTGGGAAAAGAGGAGGAGAGGTGGAGGCCGAGTTGGAGGGGAATTCCTCCCCTTGGCCGGCGCACCTCCCTAGGCCGAGTTGGGGAGGAACTCCTCCCCTTGGCCGGCCAGCCCTCCCACCTATATAAGGAGGGGCAGGGCTCCCCTCCTAGACACACAAGTTTCCTATCCTCTAAACTAAACCCTAGATCTAGACCCCGGTTTAGAGCTATTCGGTTTAGAGCCTTCTAATTGGTTTAAAGCCCTCTAATTGGTGTGTCTAATTACTAGACCACTAATAGCCTCTCTCATAAGCTCCACCATACTCGCACCGGCTTAAGGCGAAGCCCTGCGGGATCTCCCCTCTACTTCCGGTACCACGCCGTTGTGCTGCCGGAATCACGAGGAGAGTGCTACAACCTCCGCTGCCTGCTGGAACAAGGGAGAGGAAGGTCTTCGTCGAGTACCGAACGTGTGACCGACTGCGGGAGCGCTGCTGGAACGTGGCGCCGGAAGGATCGTCTACGCGATCTTGAGATCGGAAAGAGTACGACTACATCACCCACGAGAATCTGCTCTCGTTAAACACTTTGGAATCTTCGAGGGTGAGTTATTCCATCGACTCGTTGCTACAATCTAGTAGATAGATCTTGGCTTGTTTGTTTGTATGCAATAGAAATTTTTTGTTTTCCATGCTACGAACCCCTACAGTGGTATCAGAGCCGTGTCTATATGTAGATCTGTTGCACGAGTAGAACACAATGGTCATTGTGGGCGTTGATGCTTTTATTGTAGATTGCTTTTTGTGTACTTTGCATCTTGCGGTATGTTGGGATGAAGCGGCCCGGGCTAACCTTACATGACATCGTTCATGAGACTTGCTCCACGTTTGACATGCAACTTGTATTGCATAAGTGGCTTTGCGGGTGCCTGTTTCTCCTAGCATAGTTAAGATCCAATTTACAACGGGTAATCAACAATGCTAGTATCAATGTTGTGGTTCTTGTTCGTAAGTTAGAACGACACTTATTGAAAGCCCCAAGCCACGTAAAATATGCAAAGAAAGTAGAGGCGTCTAACTTTGTTTTGCAGGGGTGTGCAGTGATGTGATATGGCCATGATTGTGATTATATTTGATGTATGCAATGTTCCTTATTGTAAGTTGGCAACCGGCAGGAGCCATATGGTTGTCTTTAATTTCTGTTAAGACCTGCGTGTCTATTCAAAATAGTTGTAATAGTTGAAGCTGGTGGACGACAACCATGAAGAAGCGTCATTGACCTTGATGCTATGCCGGTGATGATGGAGATCATGTTCGTGCTTGAAGATGGAGATCGGAAGCACAAAGAAGAAAGGCCATATCATATCACATATTATGAATTGCATGTGATGTTAATCCTTTATGCATCTTGTATTGCTTAGTGGACGACGGTAGCATTATAAGATGATCCCTCATGCACATAAATTTCAAGTTCTAAAGTGTTCACCCTTAGTATGCACCGTTGCCAAAGCTTGCTGTTTCGAAGCACCACGTGATGATCGGGTGTTTTGATTCCGCGGGTGAATACAACGTAAGCAAGCCAGATTTGCTTATGCGGTAGCTAAGGTTTGATCTTGACGAGCCTAGCATGTACAGACATGGTCTCAGGAACACGGATCACCGAAAGGTAAAGCATGAATCATATAGTAGATGTGATGAACATGACGATTGTTCGCCATTGAAACTATGTCAACTCTCGTGATGATCGGTGTTGATATGGTGGATTTGGTTCGTGTGATCACTAAAACAATGTGAGGGATATTGTTTTGAGTGGGAGTTCACCTAGTTTAATTTCATTAATTAATTTGAACTCAATTTGTCATAAACTTAGTCTAAACTATTGCAAATATGTTGTAGATCAATGGCAGCCCCTACCATCAATTTTAATGCGTTCCTAGAGAAAGAAAAGTTGAAAAACAATGGAAGCAACTTCGCGGATTGGTTCCGCAATTTGAGGATTGTCCTCACAGCTGGTAATTTGACCTATGTGCTGGATGCACCGCTAGGTGACCCACCTGCAGCTGATGCTCCCGATGAAGTAAAGAATGTTTACCTCACTCGGAAGAATCAGTACTCCATAGTTCAGTGTGCTATCTTGTATGGTTTAGAATCGGAGCTTCAGAAAAGGTTTGAAGAGTCAGACCCATATGATATTGTCGAGGATCTCAAATTAATTTTTGAGACTCATGCGGCAATTGAAAGCTATGAGGCTTCTGAAAAGTTCTTTAACTGCAAGATGGAAGAAGGCAGCTCCGTCAGTGAGCATGTGCTTAAGATGTCTGGGCACGCAAACAAACTTCAAAGCTTGGGTATAGTGATTCCTAATGCTTTGGGGATTTACCGTGTCCTCCAATCACTACCACCAAGTTACAGGAACTTTGTGATGAACTACAACATGCAGAACATGAACAAAGAGTTGCCAGAACTATTTGCTATGTTAAAATCTGCAGAAGTGGAGATCAAGAAAGAGCACCAAGTGTTGATGGTCAATAAGACCACCAAATTCAAGAAAGGCAAGTCTAAGCAGAAGGGACACTTCAAGAAGGGTGGTAAGAAAGTTGCCATGCCGACGAAGAAGACCAAGGCTGGACCCAAGCCTGATACTGAGTGCTTTTACTGCAAGGGAGAAGGTCACTGGAAGCGGAATTGCCCAAAGTACTTGGCGGATTTGAAGAACGGCAACATCAACAAGAAAGGTATATCTGATATACATGTTATTGATGTGTATCTCACTAGTATTCGTAGTAGTGCCTGGGTATTTGATACTGGTTCGGTTGCTCATATTTGTAACTCGAAACAGGAGCTGCAGAATAAACGGAAGCTAGCAAAGAACGAGGTGACGATGCGCGTGGGAAACGGATCAAAGGTTGATGTGATCGCGGTCGGCACGCTACCTCTTCATCTACCATCGGGATTAGTTTTATACTTAAATAATTGTTATTTGGTGCCTGCGTTGAGCATGAACATTATATCGGGATCTTGTTTATTGCGAGACGGTTACTTGTTTAAATCCGAGAATAATGGTTGTTCGATTTATATGAGTAATATGTTTTATGCACATGCACCTTTGATAGATGGTCTATTCTTATTGAATCTCGATAGTAGAAATACACATATCAACAACATTGAAGCTAAACGTTTGAAATCAAGCGATAATTTGACCTATATGTGGCACTGTCGTCTTGGTCACATTGGAGCGAAACGTATGAAGAAACTCCATTCCGATGGACTTCTTGAATCACTTGATTTTGAATCACTTGAAAGATGCGAAGCGTGTCTGATGGGAAAAATGACTAAGACTCCATTTTCTGGTATGATGGAGCGAGCTACGGACTTATTAGAAATCATACATACCGATGTGTGTGGTCCAATGAGTGTAGCATCGCGCGGTGGTTATCGTTATGTTCTTACCTTCACGGATGATTTGAGTAGATATGGGTATATCTATTTCATGAAACATAAGTCCGAAACTTTCGAGAAGTTTAAGGAGTTTCAAAGTGAGGTAGAGAATCAACGTAACAAGAAGATTAAATTTCTACGTTCTGATCGTGGAGGTGAATATCTAAGTTACGAGTTTGGCGAGCATTTAAAGAAGTGCGGAATACTTTCACAATTGACACCGCCGGGAACACCACAGCGTAATGGTGTGTCTGAACGTCGTAATCGAACTCTCTTAGATATGGTTCGTTCTATGATGTCACTTACAGATTTACCGCTATCATTTTGGGGTTATGCATTAGAAACAGCCGCATTCACTTTAAATAGGGCACCATCTAAATCCGTTGAAACGACACCGTATGAATTATGGTTTGGGAAGAAACCTAAATTGTCGTTCCTTAAAGTTTGGGGATGCGAAGCCTATGTAAAGAAGTTACAGCCGGACAAGCTTGAACCCAAAGCAGAAAAATGCGTCTTCATAGGATACCCGAAGGAAACTATTGGGTATACCTTCTATCATAGATCCGAAGGCAAAATCTTTGTTGCCAAGAATGGATCCTTTCTAGAGAAGGAATTTCTCTCGAAAGAAGTGACTGGAAGGAAAGTAGAACTCGACGAGGTTGTCGAACCTTCTCTCGAAATTGCGAGTAGCGCAGCACCGGAAGAAGTTCCTGTGGTGCCTGCACCAATAAGAGAGGAAGCTAATGATGGTGATCATGAAACTTCGGTTGAAGTTACTACAGAGCCTCGAAGGTCAACGAGAACTCGTACCACTCCAGATTGGTATGATTCCGTTATGAATGTCATGTTGGTGGACAACACCGATGACCCTGAGACATATGAGGAAGCGATGATGAGCCCAGATTCCAATAAATGGCAAGAAGCCATGAAATCCGAGATTGGATCCATGTACGAAAACCAAGTATGGACTTTGGTGGACTTACTGGATGGCCGGAAGGCCGTCGAGAACAAATGGATTTTCAAGAAGAAAACAGATGCTGATGGTAATGTTACTGTCTATAAAGCTCGACTTGTCGCAAAAGGGTTTCGACAAATTCAAGGAGTTGACTACGATGAGACTTTCTCACCGGTAGCGAAGCTAAAGTCTGTGAGGATTATGTTAGCAATCGCTGCATATTATGATTATGAGATATGGCAGATGGATGTCAAAACAGCATTCCTCAATGGAGACATTGATGAAGAGTTGTATATGATGCAACCCAAAGGTTTTGTCAATCCTAAAGACGCTAACAAGGTATGCAAGCTTCAACGGTCCATCTATGGATTGAAGCAGGCATCCCGAAGTTGGAATCAACGTTTTGATAAGGTAATCAAAAGTTTTGGTTTTATACAAACTTATGGAGAAGCTTGTATTTACAAGAAAGTGAGTGGGAGCTCTGTAGCATTCTTAATACTGTATGTGGATGACATATTGTTGATTGGGAATGATGTAGACCTTCTTAATAGTGTCAAGGAATATTTGAATAATAGTTTTTCAATGAAGGATCTTGGCGAAGCAGCTTACATATTAGGCATAAAGATTTATAGAGATAGATCGAAACGCCAAATATCATTGTCACAGAGTACATATTTGGACAAAGTTCTAAAGAAGTTTGGAATGGAAGAAAGCAAGAAAGGGTTCTTGCCCATGTTGCCCAATACGACCTTGAGTAAAACTCAAAGTCCGACATCGGCAGAAGATAGAGAAAGGATGAGTAAGACTCCCTATGCCTCAGCCATAGGATCTCTAATGTATGCCATGCTATGTACTAGACCCGACATTGCATATGCTGTTAGTTTAACTAGCAGATATCAAAGTGATCCAGGAGTGGATCATTGGACAGCGGTCAAAAACATCCTTAAGTACTTGAGAAGAACTAAGGATATGGTTCTTTCTTATGGAGGTGATGAACAGCTCGTTGTTAATGGTTACACCGATGCTAGTTGGAACACCGATCCAGATGATTCTAAATCACAATCTGGGTACGTGTTTATTTTGAATGGTGCAGCAGTTAGCTGGAGGAGTGCAAAGCAAAGTGTTGTGGCGAGATCTTCAACTGAATCGGAATACATGGCTGCTTCGGAGGCTTCACAAGAAGCGATATGGATGAAAGAGTTCATTACAGAGCTGGGTGTGGTTCCTAGTGCGCTGGACCCAATGTCTATCTACTGTGATAACATGGGCGCCATAGCCAATGCGCAAGAACCAAGGTCACACAAGAAGCTGAAGCATATCAAGCTACGTTTTCACGCTATTCGAGAACATATCCAGGACGGGGATATAAAGATTTGCAAAGTACACACAGATCTGAATGTGGCGGATCCGTTGACTAAACCTCTCCCGAGGGCAAAACATGACCAACACCAAACTGCCATGGGTGTTCGGTATATTACCATGTAATCTAGATTAGATGACTCTAGTGCAAGTGGGAGACTGTTGGAGATATGCCCTAGAGGCAATAATAAATATAGTTATTATTATATCTTTGTGTTTATGATAAATGTTTATATTCATGCTATAATAGTATTAACAAGGAAACATTAATACTTGTGTGAATTATAAACTTAAATTGAAGTCCCTAGTATAGCCTCTATACTTCACTAGCTTGTTGGTTGATTAAATGATTGTGGTTTCCATATCATGAACATTGAGATGTTATCAAACAACAAGATCATATCGTTAGGAGAATGATATGGTGGACATACTCCTATAGATAAGCGTAGCATAAAGATCAAGTCATTTCAATAGTTCAATTGCTATATGCTTTCTGATACATAGTAACCTAATTCCTTCGACCATGAGATCATGCATATCACCTTTGCCGGATGGATGCTTTGATAACATCAAACACCACACCGTAACTGGGTGGCTATAAAGGTGGCATTAAGTGTTCAGAAAGTATTGGTTGAAACACATGGATCAAGAGTGGGATTTGTCCATCCACATGACGGATAGATATACTCTGGGCCCTCTCGGTGGAATGTCATCCAATTAGCTTGCAAGCATGTGACTTGGTCACAAGGGATCACATATCACGGGAACGAGAAAAGAGTACTTATCGGTAACGAGGTTGAACTAGGTATGCAGAGATACCGACGATCATAACCTCGGATAAGTAACATATCGTGAGACAAAGGGAAATTGGTATCGTATGTAAGTGGTTCATTCGATCGCAAAGTAATCGTAGAAATATGTGGGAGCCATATGAATTTCCAGATTCCTCTATTGGTTATTGTTCGAAGAAGTGTCTCGATCATGTCCGCATAATTCACGAACCGTAGGGAGACACACTTAAGGATTCGACGTTGTTTGAGTAGTTATGGTATTATGAGAAAGGGACCGAATGTTGTTCGGAGTCTCGGATGGGATCCGGGATATCACGAGGTGATCCGGAATGGTCCGGAGAATAAGATTCATATAAGGAAAGTCCCGTTTCGGAGTTGGGGAATGGTTCCGGTGTTTTCATCGGGAATGTTCTAGAAGGTTCCGGAATGTCCGGCACTCCGGAAGGGGAAGGGTACATGAATGTGTCATTGTAAGTTGGAATGATTGCATCATGTACTAAGTATTCTTGCTGTCCCAAATAAAGGATTTATTTAAATCCTAAATTGAAAAGTCAAACGGCTAGTTTGAAAGTCAAACGGCAGTTTTGGGAAGTGGGAAAAGAGGAGGAGAGGTGGAGGCCGAGTTGGAGGGGAATTCCTCCCCTTGGCCGGCGCACCTCCCTAGGCCGAGTTGGGGAGGAACTCCTCCCCTTGGCCGGCCAGCCCTCCCACCTATATAAGGAGGGGCAGGGCTCCCCTCCTAGACACACAAGTTTCCTATCCTCTAAACTAAACCCTAGATCTAGACCCCGGTTTAGAGCTATTCGGTTTAGAGCCTTCTAATTGGTTTAAAGCCCTCTAATTGGTGTGTCTAATTACTAGACCACTAATAGCCTCTCTCATAAGCTCCACCATACTCGCACCGGCTTAAGGCGAAGCCCTGCGGGATCTCCCCTCTACTTCCGGTACCACGCCGTTGTGCTGCCGGAATCACGAGGAGAGTGCTACAACCTCCGCTGCCTGCTGGAACAAGGGAGAGGAAGGTCTTCGTCGAGTACCGAACGTGTGACCGACTGCGGGAGCGCTGCTGGAACGTGGCGCCGGAAGGATCGTCTACGCGATCTTGAGATCGGAAAGAGTACGACTACATCACCCACGAGAATCTGCTCTCGTTAAACACTTTGGAATCTTCGAGGGTGAGTTATTCCATCGACTCGTTGCTACAATCTAGTAGATAGATCTTGGCTTGTTTGTTTGTATGCAATAGAAATTTTTTGTTTTCCATGCTACGAACCCCTACAATTATGGCTACATACAACTGAAAGAACTCCCTAGTCAAAGCAACATAGGTTCTAACACCATCAACAAACATATCTAGCATGTCATCAACAAGAGGCTCAATATCACTACCAGGAGCTCTTGGTCCAGGAATTAACAAAGATAACATGAAATTTGGCTGCTTCATAACCATCGATGGTGGAAAGTTATAAGGAATCATTAGGACATGCCAGATGCTGTAACTGAGATTCATGGAACGAAAAGGGTTAAAGTCGTCTGTGGCTAGTACAAGCCTAATGCTTCGACTATCTTTAGCAAATTTTGGATTTTTTTCTCAAAGTCTTTCCAAAGAAGAGAATTTGCGGGATGCCTAAGTAAACCATCGTCCACACGCTCTTCTGCATGCCATTTTGTGAGATCCGCAGTTCTGGAGCATGCAAACAACCTTTGAAGCCTTTTCTTTATTGGGAAGTAGCGCATAACCTTCTTAGGAACCTTGTGGACACGTTTCCCATCTGCATGCTTTCTTTGAAATTTCCATCGCGAGGCTTTACATTTTGGGCATGAATTGGCATTGGCATTGTTTTTCCAAAAGAGAATGCAATCATTTCACATGCATCAATCTTAACATACCCAAGACCCATGCATTTGACTAGTTTTTGAAGGGATACGGGTAGGCTACATTAGCGCAAATCAAAAAAAATCTACCGCGTATACCAGGATTACTGTTGTCATAGATCACGGGATTACCACTAGACGCGCAGTTGTGGAATCGATGAAGCGCGTCGAGGCAGTGCAGACAATCTACGTCTCCTCCTTGTTCTCGTCCCACGAGCAGCTCCCCTTGCGCGGCTCATCCAAGCGCTACAGATGTAGCGCCCCCGAGGTATCCACACGTACAGGGTGGAAGCGTCAGACGCCGGACTGCTAGGTCCGCGCGCGCGACACATGCGTGAGGAGTGGCGGCTGGGTGGAATGATCTCAGGCCTAAGCCTGGTCTAATTCGGATCCAATCCTCATTAGGCTTTCAGCCCCTTAAGTGTGTGACCCTATAGGTTCATATGCGTATAGACATGACACGAATACACTTATTCTGTCAATAGTTGGTAGCGGCCTCTAGCAAGACGTGCCAACTCCTAAACGCATACAAAGATCATATCGGACGAACCATCACAAGGTTTAGTACATGTATTTCCTTTTGCCTCACAATATTTGGTCTAGCTCCAAGCTGACCTCCCTTTCTCGATACCGTGATTCGGAATCCCTTTACTAGGTTAACTCTTAACCTTATGTAGCACGGCCATGCATTTCTGGATCCGATCACTCGAGGGGCCCAGAGATATTTCTCTCAAGTAGAGAGGGGCAAATCCAATCTTGATTGACCATGCCTTGCAGCATGCTTCAGGACAAACCCGAAAGCTACCTTTATAACTACCCGGTTACGGTGCAGCGTTTGATAGCCCCAAAGTAGGTCGATCCACATCTCAAGTTGTAAGATCCCTCCTTTGTAAAGGAAAGGATCCCTGTGATTGCAATGCTAGTCCCTGGATCAATGCTAGCATCCACAGTTTAAGATGAAGTACACAGATACAAAGGTCGTTTATTACATTCATTCCAGAGATAAAACATAGTCTTTTACAACTCAGGGCCAAAGGCCTAATACAAGAGTTTATGGAATAAGTAAATAAACATAAGTCCTCATCTTCATGTGCCCCAGGCAAGCATGTTGAGTGTAGACTCATGACTCCTACTCATCATCGGAGTAACCTGCAACATCACAAGTTATAGCCACAGAGGGTCAATACTTTGGAATAGTATTGGCAAGTGATACCTTAGTAAATTTTAGGTGGACTCTATTACTATATGCATTTTGGCTAAGTGTAGCTTGGCTTGCTTTGCTCAAAAATAGATTTTTCCTATTAGTTGAAATCACTAAGTTTTTCTTTGTCAAAAAGCTTCCCAAGAAACCACCAATAGACATTGGGGTCCTTCACCCTTGTTCACCCACAAGTTTTACTTAGAAGTTGGAGTGATGGGATTCTTGTAGCTTCCATGTCTTGATGCTCAAGTTGTCCATTGCCATGGACTTGGCTAAGTACTTAGATTTTCCATCTGCAGAGGTTGTGCACTTTCCCCACCAGACTTGGTTTCCCAAGACAGGACCTTTCAGAAGCCTTTCCTTAGTCAAATGGACGCGTTCCAACCTATCATTCCCACTACCACCAACTGTCCAAGTGACTAAGTTCTAGCAACCTATATGATCATGGCAGAGCCCATATTGCCAAGTGGTTGCACTGTAAGCTTTCTCAACACTTGGCCTCCAAATCCCTTTGTGCCTGGGTGGCATACCACAAGTGAGATACACAAGCCAAATCCATGGCCTTGTGTAACCACTCAACCAAAAACCACCATTCAAGTCCCATTCTGTTGGAGATATGCCCTAGAGGCAATAATAAATGTAGTTATTATTATATCTTTGTGTTTATGATAAATGTTTACATTCATGCTATAATAGTATTAACAAGGAAACATTAATACTTGTGTGATTTGTAAACTTAATTTGAAGTCCCTAGTAAAGCCTCTATATAATACTAGCTTGTTGGTTAATAGATGATTGTGGTTTCCCTATCATGAACATTGAGATGTTATTAACAACAAGATCATATCGTTAGGAGAATGATATGATGGACATACTCCTATAGATAAGCGTATCATAAAGATCAAGTCATTTTAATAGTTCAATTGCTATATGCTTTCTGATACATAGTAATCTAATTCCTTCGACCATGAGATCATGCATATCACCTTGACCGGATGGATGCTTTGATGACATCAAACACCACACCGTAACTGGGTGGCTATAAAGGTGGCATTGAGTGTTCGGAAAGTATTGGTTGAAACACATGGATCAAGAGTGGGATTTGTCCATCCATATGACGGATAGATATACTCTGGGCCCTCTCGATGAAATGTCATCCAATTAGCTTGCAAGCATGTGACTGGCTCACAAGGGATCACATATCACGGGAACGAGAAAAGAGTACTTATCGGTAACGAGGTTGAACTAGGTATGCAGAGATACCGACGATCATAACCTCGGATAAGTAAACTATCGTGAGAAAAAGGGAAATTGATATCGTATGTAAGTGGTTCATTCGATCGCAAAGTAATCGTAGAAATATGTGGGAGACATATGAATTTCCAGATTCCTCTATTGGTTATTGTTCGGAGAAGTGCCTCGATCATGTCCGCATAATTCACGAACCGTAGGGAGACACACTTAAGGATTCGACGTTGTTTGAGTAGTTATGGAATGATGAGAAAGAGACCGAATGTTGTTCGGAGTCCCGGATGGGATCCGGGATATCACGAGGAGATCCGGAATGGTCCGGAGAATAAGATTCATATAAGGAAAGTCCCGTTTCGGAGTTGGGGAATGATTCCGGTGTTTTCATCGGGAATGTTCTAGAATGTTCCGGAATGTCCGGCACTCCGGAGGGGAAGGGTGCATGGATGTGTTGCATCAAGTTGGTATGATTGCATCATGTACTAAGTGTCATCGCTGTTCCAAATAAAGGATTATTCAAATCCTAGTTTGAAAAGTCAAATAGCTAAATTGAAAAGTCAAACGGCTAAATTTGGAAAGTGGAAAAGAGGAGGAAAGGGGGAAACCGAGTTGGGGAGGGAGTCCCTCCTCCCCAAGCCGGCGCACCACCCAAGCCGAGTTGGGGAGGGACTCCACTCCCTCCCCTTGGCCGCCGGCCCCTCCACCTATATAAGGAGGGGCAGGGCTCCCTCCTAGCACACACAAGTCCCTCTCCTCCAAACCCTAGCTTGGCGCCACCACCTCCTGCAGCTGCCGACGCCTCCTAGGGTTGCCCTAGACGCCGACTTGGGGTGCCCCAAACCCTAGCCGCCGGCTCTAGCACCTCCTCCTTGGTGTGTCTAAAACCTAGATCGCCGAGGAGCTCTCTCATACTCCACCATACTCGCTCCGGCTTAAGGCGAAGCCCTGCGAGATCTCCCCTCTACTTCCGGTACCACGCCGTTGTGCTGCCGGAATCACGAGGAGAGTGCTACAACCTCTGCTGCCTGCTGGAACAAGGGAGAGGAAGGTCTTAGTCGAATACCGAACATGTGACCGTCTGCGGGAGCACTGCCGGAACGCAGCGCCGGAAGGATCGTCTACGCGATCTTGAGATCGGGAAGAGTACGACTACATCACCCACGAGAATCCGCTCTCGTTAAACACTTTGGAATCTTCGAGGGTGAGTTATTCCATCGACTCGTTGCTACAATCTAGTAGATAGATCTTGGCTTGTTTGTTTGTATGCGATAGAATTTTTTTGTTTTCCATGCTACGAAACCCTACAGTGGTATCAGAGCCGTGTCTATATGTAGATCTGTTGCACGAGTAGAACACAATGGTCATTGTGGGCGTTGATGCTTTTATTGTCGATTGCTTCTTGTGTACTTTGCATCTTGCGGGATGTTGGGATGAAGCGGCCCGGGCTAACCTTACATGACATCGTTCATGAGACTTGCTCCACGCTTGACATGCAACTTGTATTGCATAAGTGGCTTGCGGGTGCCTGTTTCTCCTAGCATAATTAAGATCCAATTTACAACGGGTGATTAACAATACTAGTATCAATGTTGTGGTTTTTGTTCGTAAGTTAGAACGACACTTATTGAAAGCCCCAAACCACGTAAAACATGCAAAGAAAGTAGAGGCGTCTAACTTTGTTTTGCAGGGGTGTATTGTGATGTGATATGGCCATGATTGTGATTATATTTGATGTATGCAATGTTCCTTATTGTAAGTTGGCAACCGGCAGGAGCCATATGGTTGTCTTTAATTTATGTTAAGACCCGCGTGTCTATTCAAAGTAGTTGTAATAGTTGAAGCCGGTGGACGACAACCATGGAGAAGCGTCATTGACCTTGATGCAATGCCGGTGATGATGGAGATCATGTTCGTGCTAGAAGATGGAGATCAGAAGCACAAAGAAGAAAGGCCATATCATATCACATATTATGAATTGCATGTGATGTTAATCCTTTATGCATCTTGTATTGCTTAGTAGACAACGGTAGCATTATAAGATGACCCCTCATGCACATGAATTTCAAGTCATAAAGTGTTCACCCTTAGTTAGCACCGTTGCTAAAGCTTGTTGTTTCGAAGCACCACGTGATGATCGGGTGTGTTAGATTCCGCAAGTGTATACAACGTGAGCAAGCCAGATTTGCTCATACGGAAACTAAGGTTTGATCTTGACGAGCCTAGCATGTACAGACATGGTCTCGGAACACGGATCACCGAAAGGTAAAGCATGAATCATATAGTAGATATGATGAACATGTCGATTGTTCGCCATTGAAACTATATCAACTCTCGTGATGATCGGTGTTGATGTGGTGGATTTGGTTCGTGTGATCACTAAAACAATGTGAGGGATATTGTTTTGAGTGGGAGTTCACCTAGATTAATTTTAACATTAATTTGAACTCAGTTTGTCAAAAACTTAGTCTAAACTATTGCAAATATGTTGTAGATCAATGGCAGCCCCTACCATCAATTTTAATGCGTTCCTAGAGAAAGAAAAGTTGAAAAACAATGGAAGCAACTTCGCGGATTGGTTCCGCAATTTGAGGATTGTCCTCACAGCTGGTAATTTGACCTATGTGCTGGATGCACCGCTGGGTGACCCACCTGCAGCTGATGCTTCCGATGAAGTAAAGAATGTTTACCTCACTCGGAAGACTCAGTATTCCACAGTTCAGTGTGCTATCTTGTATGGTTTAGAATCGGAGCTTCAGAAAAGGTTTGAGAATTCAGACCCATATGATATTGTCGAGGATCTCAAATTGATCTTTGAGACTCATGCGGCAATTGAAAGCTATGAGGCTTCTTAAAAGTTCTTTAACTGCAAGATGGAAGAGGGCAGCTCCGTCAGCGAGCATGTGCTTAAGATGTCTGGGCACGCAAACAAACTTCAAAGCTTGGGTATTGTGATTCCCAATACTTTGGGGATTTACCGTGTCCTCCAATCACTACCACCAAGTTACAAGAACTTTGTGATGAACTACAACATGCAAAACATGAACAAGACGTTGTCAGAACTCTTTGCCATGTTGAAGTCTGCAGAAGTGGAGATCAAGAAAGAGCACCAAGTGTTGTTGGTCAATAAGACCACCAAATTCAAGGAAGGCAAGTCTAAGCAGAAGGGACACTTCAAGAAGGGTGGTAAGAAAGTTACCACGCTGACGAAGAAGACCAAGGCTGGACCTAAGCCTAATACTGAGTGCTTTTACTACAAGGGAGAAGGTCACTGGAAGCGGAATTGCCCAAAGTACTTGGCGAATTTGAAGAACGGCAACATCAAGAAGAAAGGTATATCTGATATACATGTTATTGATGTGTATCTCACTAGTACTCGTAGTAGTGCCTGGGTATTTGATACTGGTTCGGTTGCTCATATTTGTAACTCGAAACAGGTGCTACAGAATAAACGGAAGCTAGCGAAGAACGAGGTGACGATGCGCGTTGGAAACGGATCAAAGGTTGATGTGATCGCGGTCGGCACACTACCCCTTCATCTACCAACGGGATTAGTTTTATACTTAAATAATTGTTATTTGGTGCCTGCGTTAAGCATGAACATTATATCGGGATCTTGTTTATTGCGAGACGGTTACTTGTTTAAATCCGAGAATAATGGTTGTTCGATTTATATGAGTAATATGTTTTATGCACATGCACCTTTGATAGATGGTCTATTCTTATTGAATCTCGATAGTGGAAATACACATATTAATAACATTGAGGCTAAACGTTTGAAATCGAGCGATAACTCGACCTATATGTGGCACTGTCGTCTTGGTCACATTGGAGTGAAGCGTATGAAGAAACTCCATTCCGATGGACTTCTTGAATCACTTGATTTCGAATCACTTGATAGATGCGAAGCATGTCTGATGGGTAAAATGACTAAGACTCCATTTTCTGGTATGATGGAGCGAGCTACGGACTTATTGGAAATCATACATACCGATGTGTGTGGTCCAATGAGTGTAGCATCGCGCGGTGGTTATCGTTATGTTCTTACCTTCACGGATGACTTGAGTAGATATGGGTATATCTATTTCATGAAACATAAGTCCGAAACTTTCGAGAAGTTTAAGGAATTTCAAAGTGAGGTAGAGAATCAACGTAACAAGAAGATTAAACTTCTACGTTCTGATCGTGGAGGTGAATATCTGAGTTACGAGTTTAGCAAGCATTTGAAGAAATGCGGAATACTTTCGCAGTTGACACCACCGGGAACACCACAGCGTAATGGTGTGTCCGAACATCGTAATCGAACTCTCTTAGATATGGTTCGTTCTATGATGTCACTTACATATTTACCGCTATCATTTTGGGGTTATGCATTAGAAACAGCCGCATTCACTTTAAATACGGCACCGTCTAAATCCGTTGAAACGACACCGTATGAATTATGGTTTGGGAAGAAACCTAGATTGTCGTTCCTTAAAGTTTGGGGATGCGAAGCCTATGTAAAGAAGTTACAGCGGGACAAGCTTGAACCCAAAGCGGAAAAATGCGTCTTCATAGGATACCCGAAGGAAACTATTGGGTATACCTTCTATCATAGATCCGAAGGCAAAATCTTTGTTGCCAAGAATGGATCCTTTCTAGAGAAGGAATTTCTCTCGAAAGAAGTGACTGGAAGGAAAGTAGAACTCGACGAGGTTGTCGAACCTTCTCTCGAAATTGCGAGTAGCGCAGCACCTGAAGAAGTTCCTGTGGTGCCTGCACCAATAAGAGAGGAAGCTAATGATGATAATCATGAAACTTCGATTGAAGTTGCTACAGAGCCTCGCAGGTCAACGAGAACTCGTACCACTCCAGATTGGTATGATCCCGTTATGAGTGTCATGTTGGTGGACAACACCGATGACCCTGAGACATATGAGGAAGCGATGATGAGCCCAGATTCCAATCAATGGCAAGAAGCCATGAAATCCGAGATTGGATCCATGTACGAAAACCAAGTATGGACTTTGGTGGACTTACCGGATGGCCGGAAGGCTGTCGAGAACAAATGGATCTTCAAGAAGAAAACATATGCTGATGGTAATGTTACTGTCTATAAAGCTCGACTTGTCGCAAAAGGGTTTCGACAAATTCAAGGAGTTGACTACGATGAGACTTTCTCACCAGTAGCGAAGCTAAAGTCTGTGAGGATTATGTTAGCAATCGCTGCATATTACGATTATGAGATATGGCAGATGGATGTCAAAACAGCATTCCTCAATGGAGACATTGATGAAGAGTTGTATATGATGCAACCCAAAGGTTTTGTCGATCCTAAAGATGCTAACAAGGTATGCAAACTTCAACGGTCCATCTATGGGTTGAAGCAAGCATCCCGGAGTTGGAATCAACGTTTTGATAAGGTGATCAAAAGTTTTGGTTTTATACAAACTTATGGAGAAGCTTGTATTTACAAGAAAGTGAGTGGGAGCTCTGTAGAATTCTTAATACTATATGTGGATGACATATTATTGATTGGGAATGATGTAGACCTTCTAAATAGTGTCAAGGAATATTTGAATAATAGTTTTTCAATGAAGGATCTTGGCGAAGTAGCTTACACATTAGGCATAAATATTTATAGAGATAGATCGAAACGCCAAATATCATTGTCACAGAGTACATATTTGGACAAAGTTCTAAAGAGGTTTGGAATGGAAGATAGAAAGAAAGGGTTCTTGCCCATGTTGCCCAATACGACCTTGAGTAAAACTCAAAGTCCGACATCGGCAGAAGATAGAGAAAGGATGAGTAAGACTCCCTATGCCTCAGCCATAGGATCTCTAATGTATGCCATGCTATGTACTAGACCCGACATTGCATATGATGTTAGTTTAACTAGCAGATATCAAAGTGATCCAGGAGTGGATCATTGGACAGCGGTCAAAAACATCCTTAAGTACTTGAGAAGAACTAAGGATATGGTTCTTTCTTATGGAGGTGATGAACAGCTCGTTGTTAATGGTTACACCGATGCTAGTTGGAACACCAATCCGGATGATTCTAAATCACAATCTGGATACGTATTTATTTTGAATGGTGCAGCAGTTAGCTGGAGGAGTGCAAAGAAAAGCGTTGTGGCGAGATCTTCAACTGAATCGGAATACATGGCTGCTTCGGAGACTTCACAAGAAGCGATATGGATGAAAGAGTTCATTACAGAGCTGGGTGTGGTTCCTAGTGCGCTGGACCCAATGTCTATCTACTGTGATAACATGGGCGCCATAGCCAATGCGCAAGAACCAAGGTCACACAAGAAGCTGAAGCATATCAAGCTACGTTTTCACGCTATTCGAGAACATATCCAAGATGGGGATATAAAGATTTGCAAAGTACACACAGATCTGAATGTGGCGGATCCGTTGACTAAACCTCTCCCGAGGGCAAAACATGACCAGCACCAAACTGCCATGGGTGTTCGGTATATTACCATGTAATCTAGATTAGATGACTCTAGTGCAAGTGGGAGACTGTTGGAGATATGCCCTAGAGGCAATAATAAATGTAGTTATTATTATATCTTTGTGTTTATGATAAATGTTTACATTCATGCTATAATAGTATTAACAAGGAAACATTAATACTTGTGTGATTTGTAAACTTAATTTGAAGTCCCTAGTAAAGCCTCTATATAATACTAGCTTGTTGGTTAATAGATGATTGTGGTTTCCCTATCATGAACATTGAGATGTTATTAACAACAAGATCATATCGTTAGGAGAATGATATGATGGACATACTCCTATAGATAAGCGTAGCATAAAGATCAAGTCATTTTAATAGTTCAATTGCTATATGCTTTCTGATACATAGTAATCTAATTCCTTCGACCATGAGATCATGCATATCACCTTTACCGGATGGATGCTTTGATGACATCAAACACCACACCATAACTGGGTGGCTATAAAGGTGGCATTGAGTGTTCGGAAAGTATTGGTTGAAACACATGGATCAAGAGTGGGATTTGTCCATCCATATGACGGATAGATATACTCTGGGCCCTCTCGGTGAAATGTCATCCAATTAGCTTGCAAGCATGTGACTGGCTCACAAGGGATCACATATCACAGGAACAAGAAAAGAGTACTTATCGGTAACGAGGTTGAACTAGGTATGCAGAGATACCGACGATCATAACCTCGGATAAGTAAACTATCGTGAGACAAAGGGAAATTGATATCGTATGTAAGTGGTTCATTCAATCGCAAAGTAATCGTAGAAATATGTGGGAGCCATATGAATTTCCAGATTCCTCTATTGGTTATTGTTCGGAGAAGTGTCTCGATCATGTCCGCATAATTCACGAACCGTAGGGAGACACACTTAAGGATTCGACGTTGTTTGAGTAGTTATGGAATGATGAGAAAGAGACCGAATGTTGTTTGGAGTCCCGGATGGGATCCGGGATATCACGAGGAGATCCGGAATGGTCCGGAGAATAAGATTCATATAAGGAAAGTCCCGTTTCGGAGTTGGGGAATGATTCCGGTGTTTTCATCGGGAATGTTCTAGAATGTTCCGGAATGTCCGGCACTCCGGAGGGGAAGGGTGCATGGATGTGTTGTATCAAGTTGGTATGATTGCATCATGTACTAAGTGTCATCGCTGTTCCAAATAAAGGATTATTCAAATCCTAGTTTGAAAAGTCAAATAGCTAAATTGAAAAGTCAAACGGCTAAATTTGGAAAGTGGAAAAGAGGAGGAAAGGGGGAAACCGAGTTGGGGAGGGAGTCCCTCCTCCCCAAGCCGGCGCACCACCCAAGCCGAGTTGGGGAGGGACTCCACTCCCTCCCCTTGGCCGCCGGCCCCTCCACCTATATAAGGAGGGGCAGGGCTCCCTCCTAGCACACACAAGTCCCTCTCCTCCAAACCCTAGCTTGGCGCCACCACCTCCTGCAGCTGCCGCTGCCTCCTAGGGTTGCCCTAGCCGCCGACTTGGGGTGCCCCAAACCCTAGCCGCCGGCTCTAGCACCTCCTCCTTGGTGTGTCTAAAACCTAGATCGCCGAGGAGCTCTCTCATACTCCACCATACTCGCTCCGGCTTAAGGCGAAGCCCTGCGAGATCTCCCTTCTACTTCCGGTACCACGCCGTTGTGCTGCCGGAATCACGAGGAGAGTGCTACAACCTCCGCTGCCTGCTGGAACAAGGGAGAGAAAGGTCTTCGTCGAATACCGAACGTGTGACCGTCTGCGGGAGCGCTGCCGGAACGCAGCGCCGGAAGGATCGTCTACGCGATCTTGAGATCGGGAAGAGTACGACTACATCACCCACGAGAATCCGCTCTCGTTAAACACTTTGGAATCTTCGAGGGTGAGTTATTCCATCGACTCATTTCTACAATCTAGTAGATAGATCTTGGCTTGTTTGTTTGTATGCGATAGAAATTTTTTGTTTTCCATGCTACGAAACCCTACACATTCCACCCAGGAAGTTCATTGTCTTAGTTGTTTTATTAAGAAAACCATGAGTCCCAAAGGACTTAGAATTATTTCACCATAGCATGTACTTACTTTGCCAACCCTTGCTTTCTACTAGCTAGGCTAAGCATGGCATAGTATCTTAACTTAGGAAAATTCCCTAGCAATTCTACAATTCTACAACTACATAGGATTTCCCAACATAGCATTTGGCAAAAGTAGCATGCAAGACTTAGCAAAAATAATTCTAATGCTTATCCAAAATAAAGGGTGGAATATCATGAAGTATCACTTGCCTTGGTAATGGGGGGAGTAGCACTCTTCACAATCACAGTCACTAGCAAAATCTACACAAAAATTTGTAGCATATAATTACACACAATTTATATACAATCAAAAATATGAATGCATGTATGCAAGAATTTGCTAAGTGACGATTTTGAAAACTCTACCAAGCAAGTGCATGATACAGAAACATAACAAGTCACAAAGTTTGCTAACTAAACTTATTTAGCCTTAAAACAATTTGCTAAACAAAAACTATACTCAAAATGGCCCTAAACTTGTTTCTGCATACAAAGTCATTTTAACAGTTACTATTTGTTAAACACATTGCACATTCAGAAAGGCCTTGAATCACTGAATCCAACGGTATAAAGTTTGCAAAATTCTAACGTGGCAATCAAAAGTTATAGCCGATTGAAATTTGGATCTAAATCTGATTTGAATTCTGTTTTTGATTTAAACTCTAGCCACGCGTCGTGTTTCTATTGGCGCGTACCGCTTCGGCTGGATCGAGCTCTGCAGCCGTAGGATCTAAGTGAGATCTGGCAGCTCAGATGCGCGCTTACCTCTTCGCCCATGTTCTAATCTACGCCGTAGGATCTACATCTGACGCTCCTAATCGTCCTGACCATACACGAGCGCGCTAGCGGCGTTGACTGGCGGCGGCGCGTCTGACCGCGGCGGTGCTGGCGCTCTAGGTCGCCTGGAAAGGAAGGGAGGCGCTTACCAGAACCGCTGTGGCGTGCTGAAGCTCGACATGGTGTTGGTTTGCGAAGGGGTGCGCGGGAACGGTCTCTGGAGCTCGTCGGAGTTGCGGGCGGCGTCGGTAGCTTGCAGTCGTGGTCCTTGCCGAGGTTTGGCGTCGCCCTAGCACGAACCAGTGGCATCAGGATTTGCACAAGACATAGGCGAACAAGCTCGCGTGAAGGAGGGGGCAAGGGGCGCTCGGGTTTTACCTTAATTGGTCGTCGGAGTTTATCGGCGGTGCAGGTGGTTTCGGTCGCGAACGGAGACGACGACCTGGGTCACGAGCAGGCAAAAGGAAGGTATCAGCGTAAGCACGAGATCATTCCGAACATCCTCGTTTGAACCAGAGAGAGGGGTGGTCGAGGCTCACCGTAATTGGCCGCCGGAGTTGTCGGTACTGCGGGGTTTCGAGGGCAATTGCGCGCAGCCTGGTGGCGGAGTGAGCGAGGAGAGGGGGGGAATGCTTGCGGGGCAGAGGGGTTTAAGTAAGCCTAGGTGCGACAGGAAACGCTTGCGGAATAATGGGCAATTACACCGCGCCATTACCGGCCTTGACAGCAGCAGCGACGTGGTCGCGGGCGTGGTTTGGGGAAGACGAGGGTGACGTGGACGGGGCCCGCTGGTCAGCGAAATAAACAGAAGGGGCGTGGGGTCTGGCTGTCAGTGGCTAAATGGGTGTGCTCGCGCGTGAGAGAAGAAAAGAGATGCCCCGGGTGGGCTTGCTGGGCCTGCTCCGTTGCTGGGCTAAAATGGCAGCGCTCGGCCTTTTCTATTTGTTTGCTTCTTTTCTTTTTCTGAAATGATTTTCTGAATTGCTTTTGATATGAATTCAAACTCTTTTTGAATTCAAACTTTTTCTGGGTTTTTGCAGGGTGAAGTAGTCTCCAATTTAGGCACACAAACAGGTGGTTTGCTAAGTAAGGGCTTGGTCAAGCTTGGGGATCAAAATAACAGAGACTAGGCATTTGGTTTGCAAAAATTGAAAAATGGTTTTTGAATCTATTTCCAATTTGAAAACCTTGGTTTAAATTATACACTCAAATCTATCTTCATAGAAGGCAAGCAACCAAGTTTCTAAACTTTCAAATTTTCAAATGATGATGGCCATTTGAATTTAATCTGCTCACATAAAATCATAGCACCATGTGCTTCTGTTTTCTGAAATGAGTTTGAATTTTTACCTCAAATCTATATGCATGCATGAATGATATGCAAACTTTGAAATTATGATTTTAGGGATGTTACACAAGTACATGTGACAATCTCAGGTCTAAGGACAAAACATACACGATGTGTAGAGAGAGAGCTGCAACTAATTGCCAGTCTCAGGTTGGGTCAGTCCAACCCCATGTTCATAACATGTTTCCACATCATTGGTTTGACATCTCCATGTCTATGACTTGCAAAACATAGTCATCAACCAATCCACGTGCTAGTCTAATATCAACGCGTGTCCTCACATGAACTCCGACTAGGGACAACTATTAAATAACCATACAAGTAAAGAGTTTCACAAACAATTCACATAATTGACAATCAATACGAGTTGCCTAATATGGATATTCAAGGAACATTACAATAACTCATGGATACATATGAAATATAATCATCTCTATGATTGCCTCTAGGGCATATTTCCTTCAGTTTTTTAGCTTCATTGCAGTTTTTAGGTATTGCATAATCTGGGTAAACCTCTTTAAGCAGATCTAATAGCAAATTAAAACTTTTATGAGACCACCCACCAAGAATTTTGGTGTGAAGAAGTCTAACTAGGAAACGGAGCTTTGAAAAGTTTTTACAACCAGGATATAGCTCTTGTCTAGAATCATCTTCCAGCTTGTGCAGGGATTCTAAGACAGGATCATCCTCATCTACACCACCATCATCTTCAAATTCTCCCCTATCATCATCTAAACCACCACCTAGGTCTCTTAGAAAAGCAGAAATATCATCACCCTCATCCCTCTCTTGGACATCATAAAAATTTGGTGGATCCTGAGAAGAAGTGCCACACTCTCCATGGAAGATCCACTGGCTATATCCTTCGGCAAAACCCTCACACACCAGGTGCTCATGAACTATTCTTTCTTCTCTCCAGTAAGAATTCACACAGTTTTTGCAAGGACATAATATTCTATTCTCCATGGAGGATTTAGCAAATGCATAACCCAAGAATCTAGCTAGCCCTTGTATGTACTCGTCGGTATGCCTACATTCACACATATGTAAATAGCGACTTACATCTCATTTAATTATGCAAGTACTAAAGTCTAATAAATTTAGCAATGAGTGCTATACCTAGGCGCATTCATCCAATCTTTATCCATGTTAATTGCACGTTTTATTATTAAGTGATCAGTACAAAATCCTGCCAGAACAATATCAGAACCACGGGAAATTTATTAGGATTTATGCTAGAGTGATCTATATACATGTTTTCCCCGCCTAGCTGGGAAATACATTAATCGATCTGGATTGTTGCTGAAAACATAAAATTTGGATGCACGCATGCGCAAACGAGCTGATGCTACCAGACGGAGGCTACGTATAGTTAAGAACTGATTAAATCGACAACCCATTCACGTGCAACATGCATTATGAGCAATACCATCATGTACTACAAAAGAAACGCCACGAAGCCTTTGTGCTGTAAGAAGTGATAGCACTAAAAGTGAAAATAAGGAGGATAACCGAGCAACCAATCAAGCGACAGCAACAGAACATAAATGGAGGAAGGAGGAGAGAGGGAGGTGACCTGTCTGGCTTGGGCGCAGCGACGACAACAGCCGGAGAGAGCTTCGGGCGGCGAGGTGAGCTTCAGCGCGTGACGGTCAGCAACACGTCGAGGACGGCACGCAAGGTCGAGCGACCGGCCGCAGCTCGGAGCGGCAGCACAGGCGCGGAAAGGCGGAGGAGAGGGGTGGAGCTCAGAGCGGCGACGCAGGCGGGAGAGGTGGAGGAGAGGGCCGGAGCTCCAAAGCGGCGGCGCAGGCATGGAGATGCAGAGGAGAGTAGAGCGTGTTTTGTTCGATTTGGGGATTTAGTAATTTAGGGTTGGTGAGGGGGAAAGGCAAGAACGTTTCGTGGCTGGACCAAAATGGAGCGGGACAGCGCGCGCTGGGCCAAAATGAGGCGGGATAGCGCCAAAATGAGGCGGGATAGCGCGCGCTGGGCCAAAATGAAGCGGGACAACAAGGCGCACGCGCCTCGGCCTACTTGGCGACTAGTAGTCGTTCGGGAAAGTTTTACCGACCGACGCGCGGATGGCGATGCATTCTTTGCCGACCGACTATCCAACGGCGAAGTTTTCTGTATTGCCGACCGACAATCCGTCGCTAACTGATGGTATCTCCGACCAACTGTTCGACAACAACTTTGCCGACTGACATTCTATCGGCACTAACCAACATTGCCGACCGACGCCTGTCAGCAATCTAGTGCTGTGGTGTAGTGAAAGTCATAGCCATAAGAAAATCATACAAGTAAATCTACCAAATCAACCAGGATCTCGGGCCAACATCATAGATCCCGGTGATAACAAACAACCCATCTATTCCAACATGTGTTCATATAGTTTATAAATTCTAGGCACGTCTTCTAATGGAGTAACACCTCAGATTTCATAAATTCTATGCATCAACATAAGGCTATGAGCAAACCAACCATCTTAGCCAACTACAATCCAAGATCCAGTGAACAACCATGATGCTTAAGCATTTCTATGAGGGACAGCAAAATAGGAACTTAGTTCCTATGCCTCAGACCAACATCATAGGCATTAATCCTTAAAGAAAGAAGCTTGCAATTTATCTTTAGCATTTATCCAACCTTAAGCACTGACCAAAATAAAGTTTAGTAGTAGAACCACAACTTGTGTGCCATTCTAAGACGGTGTCACAAGAACAAGTTCTAAAATTCAAGCCAAAACAATTACTTAACTTTCATAAATAAACCAGCAATCCATTAACTATCATTTTCCTGGAAACCATCACCAGGAATCATGTTCAAGTTCATGTATACAGAGCATCACTATAAGAAACTAATTAAGCTCAACTTGCACATGAATCCACAAGCCAACATCTACTGATGCAGTGAATCACCACTGACAGTGCTACTGTCAGTACTAAAGTAATGACAGTAGACGAACACACTAAGCATTAACACAATCACCCAGCTTTCACAGTTATACCATCAGATTAACCAAGCTTAATTACCAATGAGAGGCAACACTACAGAACCACTAGAATCAGATCACCAATAGCATCAAACCACCAATAGCATCAGATAATAAAATCATGATAGTAAGCAATGAAGTGCAGTAGATCACAATACTTACTAGGCACCACTATCAGACCAAATTACCATTTTACAAGCACGCAGAGGGATGAACCCTAGAACCATGGAAGAACCCTAGAACATGTATGAACTCTAATTAGGAGTGGCCACTAGAGACACACAAATTAACTCAGAGGACAAAAGGCAGAAGGCATGGGTGATAATCAAGACCAACTCACTAGTGGTCCTCGCTGAAGAATAGAAGAGGAGGCAGAAGGGCCGACGAGCGCATGGTGGCACGGGGAGCACCCCAAGGGGCGTTGCAACCCGCACCTAGCCGCGACGGCAGCCACAGTAGCACACGAGGACACACTTCACCCCACAGCAACGCACGAGCACCTCACAGCACCACGTGAGCATCGTCAGCGGCGTCATTAGCACCACCCCAAACCCTAGAGTTAGGGACGGGGCTAGCCTGGCCGCAGGTGTGCCCCAGAGCCAAATCGAGTTGGAGCGGATGAAGGAGCATGGTCAACAACCTCGCCATACACCACGGTGGTGGCCAGGGCAGACCACGGTGGCGAGAATCGCACAATGGCGGCGCTAGCGACCACGGGGTCGAGGAGGAGAAATGATAAGGTCAAGAGAAGGTAAGGCAGAGGAATGGGCCGATAGGGCCAAAACCCCTTCGGGAAGAGCTTTTGGCTAAGCCACTTGGGCCAAGTTTGGCCCAATAAGCCCAATGGTTGGCCCAAAATCCTAAAAGAAATTTTAATAATTAATAAAATACCAAAATACCCCTAGAACTCAATAAATTCTAGAAAATAAAATAGAAGTCTGGAAAATACAAATAATATATTTTTAGATTCATCATAATCCAACCTATTTAATTAAATTAAGAAATTATTTTATATACATATAATTTTTGGTCAAGAATTTTAAATATATATACTCCCTATGGAATTTTATAAAACTAAAGAAAAAGGATAAAAATCACTTTTATTATACCTTGTTATTCTAGTATTTTATAAAAATACTAAATAAATATTTAGAGTTACCAAAAAGAAATTCTCTTTTATCCAAATACTAATTCTTAAAAGAAATATTAAACAGATAAATACAAGAGTTGATACTAAATAAAAATCTTATCTTTTAACTCTATTAATAATATATTATATTATAAAATAGTGAATGTAATATTTATAAAATATTAAAGGTTATTCTTTAAAATGAATTTCTTTATTACTTAAAGAAATTCCAAAAACTAAAATATTGGGTAAAACACACAAAGAAGATAAATAATAAATAATGCATTACATTACTATGCATATTCATTTTGCTTCTTTAAATATTGTCCTTACCGGGCAATAATGATGTTTTGTAGACATAAAATCTCAAGGTCCAGTGCAAGCATCCGACTTCACTACCTTGCAATCACAAGGCAAGTTCATCACTTGCTCATGTCCTTTGAAGAGTCTTTACCAAAGTATTTATAAATTGTGTGTTATCATCTATGTTTCAAGGAAAGAAAATATTTTTTTCTCAAATAAATAAATTGATGATATCATCCTAAGTGATGATATAGAGAAGAAATATAACTTAGGGTTCTATTGGCAACAATGATAATTATCTAGGAATTTAACAACTCCTAACATCAGTGATTCTAGCGCCATATATTACGTGTTAACTATGAGATTTGGAATGGGACAGAGAAGACATTTGTATTTTCTTCCACTCGCATGTAGTCGGATGTGCAGGTCATGGCTGTTATCCTCGTAGCATGCATTAATTGGTAATTCATAGAGGATATGCAGCATATGGTTGGGAACCCTCATTGTCCCACCATAGTTCTAGCATCTAACGGTCTATACAAACCATCGCCGTAATTCAATGGGTGGGCATGGTGTACACCAAGGAGGCATGCGGGGTCGCAAAGGGGGCAATGATTGGCTTGGATCACCTACTGGGCCCCACATCATGGAATTTTGGATGGTAAAGTACGCCCAGTTGTGCAACAAGGAGTTGATCTCTCATGGGTAAAGTAACGCACCTCTCCAGAGTGTAAGAACTGTAACTTGTTACTCCCTGTTTCGGGAAGGAGCTACGAACGCGGCAGGAAAGGAACTCCATGAAAGTTCTGGTAAAGCTGTGAAGGCTGATGGGCATAGATTTTCACAATAAAATCAATCTTTGAAGAAAGATTTATGAAAACTGCATAGTGCCAAGGACTTATGGTCCGAGGTGGTAGATAGAGCATCAAACTTCCTACCTTGCATATAACGAACTTGCTGGGTAACGCTGTTACTCACCCTTTCCTTTGATCCCCTGCTTAGACTTTAAGGATCCAGAAGATACTCCAATGTATGCAGCAGAATGTTAGGATGATGTCTTCTATGAGGAGCCTGCTCTATCAGGCGGTGTCGAAGGAGTGGATTACGAGATCCAATATGGAGTGGACGACAACGAGTTAGATTATTTGCCTTAGTTATTAGTAACCAATTGAGCCGAGTAGCATGAACCTTATATAATAAGTTGTTGAGCTCAACTCTGAGATGAAGTTGTTACTTTAAAACTTCCGCTGAAACACTTTATATGTGGTTTGTAATTTGAATCTTATGAAGTCTTGAACTTTTGGTATTGTAATAATAAAAATGTGTGTATGTTTGTAATATGGACCCACAATGTTTCTGTTGTACCACTCTGAGGGATGTGATATTTACGGAACGGTGTTCTGTGGATGTCATGTCAACGGCTATAGTTTACTACAAATGCAGTGGTATGCTAGGTCACCGCAACGGGGAATTAGAGGATATCATCGCCATCATCATCACCAACGCCTCTCCATCAACCATCCATGATTCTCCCATCCATGAGTGAGTAATCCCTCGTAGTAGGCTATGGGGATGGTAGCGATTGGATGAGATCTCTCATGTAATTGCATAAGATTGTTAGGGCATGGTGCCTAGTATCTATTGTTAGTGTCTTTTGACACTATTGCAACTTGTTATGCTTAATGCTTGTCACTAGGGCCCGAGTGCCATGATCTCAGATTTGAACATGTTATTGATTCGTGGTGATATTATTGTTTATGATCTTACCTGCAAGTTGTATACACATATCATTGTCCGGAACCCGAGGCCCCGAAGTGACATAAATCGGAATAACCGGAGGGGATGGCTGTGATGTGAGGATCACGTGTGTTCATGGAGTGTTAATGCTTTACTCCGGTACTCTATTAAAAGGAGTACCTTAATTGCCAGTATATTCCCTTGAGGCCCCGCTGCAACGGGCTGGCAGGACAAAAGATGTTGTGCAAGTTCTCATTGCGAGCATGTATGACTATATATGGAACACACGCCTATGATTACTTAGTACTTGGATGTGATACGTCCAAAACGTATCTACTTTTCTGAACACTTTTGCTATTGTTTCTCCTCTAAACTTGTGTGATTTGGATACAACTAACACGGACTGACGTTGTTTTCAGCAGAATTACCTTGGTGTCTAGTTTTTGTGCAGAAAATCAACTATCAGAAAAAATCCCGGAAAATATGCCAAAAATCCTATTTCACCAGAAGATCCACGGAGCCAGAGTACGAGATGGAGTGGAGGCCTGGGGGGCACACCCCTGCCAGGTGCGGGCCAAGCCTGGCCGCGCCTAGGGGGTGCGGCCACCCTAGGCACCCCCTCGGCCTCCCTCTTCGCCTATAAGAAGCCTCTTGACCTAAAAACCGAGGGGGGTTCGTCGTTTTTCCGGAAAGAGTTCTGCTGCGTCTCCACCACTAGAAACTGCGATTTAGATCCAGAAACTCCGTTCTGGCACCCTGCTGGGACGGGGAATTTGGGGAGGATCATCGCCATCGTCATCACTAACGCCTCTCCATCAACCATCAATGTTTCCCTCATCCATGAGTGAGTAATCCCTCGCTGTAGGCTATGGGGATGGTAGGGATTGGATGAGTTCTGTCATGTAATCGAATAAGATTGTTAGGGCATGGTACCTAGTATCTCTATTAGTGCTATTTGACTTTGTTGCAACTTGTTGTGCTTAATGCTTGTCACTAGGGCCTGAGTGCCATGATCTCAAATATGAACTTATTATTGAATCATTATGATAGTATTGTTTGTGATCTTATCTGCAAGTCGTGTACACGTAACATTGTCCAGATCCAAATGTAACATCCCAGCATTAGAGCCTAGAAATAAGCTGAACCCAGATGTGTGCATTGAATTCATGCATAGAAAATCCGAATAATTTTCGCGCTTTTGAACAAAACTTGTCAAAGTGATTGAAGCTTCTCTTAACTTGATGGAATTGAAGTAGATCATCAAGTTGACTGCGATAAGTTTCAATATGAACTTTGCTAAAACCTTATTTTGGGTAAGGGAGATTTGATCTAGGGGTAGATCAAATGTAATAAAAGTTAAACCCTAATACATTATGATTTATATCTGATCTTTAGGTGGTCATATCATAGTATTCATTATAATCACTCATGAGTACCCAAGTTAAGGATATAACACAAATAATAATAATGTAACAATTATATCTTAATCTCATCTGTATATACCATGAGTATCATGGTAATACCTAACCCTATTTCTTAAGTAAGATTGAGTAGGAAAGAAACTAAGTTTAGATCATTCACCATATATCTTTCTTTCCATATCAATTCTTATCATCTCTATTGAGTTAGATTCCAATATCTGTTGTTCATCAATATTGAGAACTCAACTATTGATTCACCAACTCTCAATCTATCAACTCTTGACCAGAACACAGCTTACATTTAAGTGTCTATAAAGAAACAACTAAGAAGAGGTAAATAGTAATGCTAGTTTTAGATATCATCTATAGGATGGGAGTAATTGAAGAAGAATAAATCAATGTGAAAATTGATGGAGTTCAACTCACTCCTGAAATGATAGAAGAGTTATTGGGATATATAATTATAGGGTAGGAAAGAAGATTACAAGGAGGAATCCAGGAGATAGTTACCAATAGTAATTTTATTGGATCAAGTGGGCATAGTCCATGAATAACAACCTTAATCCAATTAAAGATACTATGAAGATAATTTCAATACAAATGTAAGGTTGTATTAATGAAGTCTTGATTAGCCAATTGGAAACCTAAGCTATAAATGATTAAAGGATTATAATGATCATACTTGATCACCAAGATTGGATACTTATAGCTAGTATAAATGATAATGGTGGGTAGAACATGGTTGAAACCTTAGTAGAGATAAGTTATCCTAGATTAGTTATTAAAGATCACATTAAAATAATGTGAGGTTGAAGTAGGAGTATTAGAATGAAGTGAATGAAGGATGGAATGATTAAATTAAAGCTAGTATAGCATAGAGTTATGGAAGTAGTGTTATTCATCTTTAAGGATAGTAAGCTTTAGTAAGGTAGTTGGATAAATACATCTAATGGAGAAATATTAGTGATGGATGATTAAGGAAGATAACGAGTGGAGTGTGAAGGAACTACTTATTGGATTGAATATTATCAGCAAAGGAGTAGTTGACATAGCCAAGTATGGATATGAGAAGATTATGAAAGGCTTTAGTGTCAAGCTCATTGGATTCATCCATGAGTTTAGAAGAATAAAAGATGAATAAGAATATTTTGATGAAGTAAAGCTCATCATGCTAACCATGATGATGGATAGGAAGAAGTAGTATATCTAGGAAAGGAATTCCTTAATTAGAAATCCAGGATTGTGAATTATGGAAAATAGACATTTTTGGTAAATATCCAACTCTAAATCTTAAACCAAACATAATATCCATTTCAGGTTATTGATCTATCATCTTATGTCTATATCACTTTATAGAAATATTCCCCTATAGCAAATCACATAAACACATCTCTGTCAATTCCAACCATCATAATTATATGTGCTTAAGAGTATCTTTATCAATTCCTTTCTATAAAAAAATCAAGATATAACTTTCTATTTTAAAAGGCGATGTCATCAAATATCACAAACATAAGACAATATGATTAGTTATTAAATTTGTTCTCACATCAACAAAGAAATATAAGTAAATTAAGAACCCTAAACTTCTATGTTTATCATAATAAATATATACAATACCATTTTCTAACTGAATGGAAGTAGTATTAACCATATTAATTTCTTTTGTAATTCATGTATTAAATAATAATATAGGATCACTATACATATAAAAATTTCTAACCAAACCATGAACCAACTAGAGTTAAGTTTTATAAACAAATAAGAATATATAATATAATAAAACCATGGTTTAATGTAGAAAGAAAAATGAATAATAAGGGCTTCTACATAATATAAAAAGGGTTTTTGATAGAAAAATAAATAAAGAAATAATACCACTATTTGGCAAACTCATAAAAGAACTTAAATATACTTTATTAATGCTACAATCATCCAGCAAAACAATTCTATAAAGAGAATTCAAATCAAATAAGTAAAATTCAAATCTGAAAGGAAAACAGAAAATAGAAAAAAGGAAAACTAAGAAAAAACATTACCTGGCCGTGGCCCAACTCCTCTTTCCTTATCTGACGCCCATGTGCAGCCCACAAAAGCCCAGAAAGCCAGCCCATCTCGTTCTATTCAGTGACAAACAGGTGGGACCAAAGCAGGATCGCGAGTTGAGCTTACGAAAGTGCCAGGGGGTTATCTGCAAAACCGTCATCGTCGTCTTCCTCCAGCTGGAAGCAGCTCGATGGCGAGGCCGAGGCCGTCCGTCGTCGTCCTTGCGCCAAGATCCACACCGTCGTTGCCAGGAGAGGATAAGGAGGCCACCGCGACACCCCTGCTCATCCCCATTTTCCTCCTCTAAAAACTCCTCTGCCTCGTTTCCCTTTTCTTCACCGAGAACCCTAGCTCGGAGGTGAGCCGGAGCTGGCGATTCCGTGCTCGCCTCGGCCAGATAAGACCACGGTGGAGGATGTCGTGCTCTTCTCGTTCGATTGCCCCAACTTGCACCAGCGGAGGAGGCGTAAATCATTCCAATCGCACCCTCGTTCCCGACGCTGTTCGTCGACCTCACCGTCGTCTCCGACCGTGCCTCGCCAAATCAAGCACACCATCGCGTTCCTGGTGAGTCACTGAGTCTCCTAGCATGAATCGATGCCTTGTTTGCTTCCTAAATCCACGCCACCATAATCAACCACAAGCACCGCCACATAAGCTCGTCGCTGGTTGCCCTCCGATGACCAAAAACCAGCGGCGCCACCACTATCTTATTCGCCTTATTGTTCTGGTTCGAACAAGCCCCTGCACACCCGCTCACTCGCACGCTACTGCCCTCCTCGCCGTCGTCTGCCATGCCACCGGCGAGATGATGTCAGGGTGAGATCACCCCTAGCCACGTCAACGTGTTTGACCCAGTCTTTGCGTCACGTGGCTGATGACATGGCCTAGGGCCCATATGTCATGGTCTAGGAGTAGAACTGGGTCGGTCATAAAAACATTTATTCATCTGAGCGTTGAGGTGGTCACTGGCCCACTGGTCAGTGACCAGGTCTAGATGTGGACGCGGTGTAAAAAGTTATTTTCTGTTTAAGAAATAAATAAAAGCTCAGTTATTAATATTCTAGAAATCAAATAAATGATTAAATCTTGTTTAATTAATAACTTTTGATTTATAATTCAGAAAAATGTGTATAATATATAAAAATTTGTAGAAAAATAAAATCTACAACTTAATATTATTATGATGATTATTAAATAAATATTATTTAATAAAGGTTTTATAAGTAATAAAATTTTGATAATTCATATTTTAAAAATGGTAAATGATAAAAATATGAATAAAATACCAAAAATCTTAGAAAAATAAGAACTATAATTTAAAGCTATAATCATGCATTATTATTTCACTTAATTAAATATTTATTATTTATTAAGTAATTATAAAATAAAAAGAATTGTCAAAATCATATCTTATTATTTATAAATCACAAAAATAAATGTAAAATACCAAAATGATCACAAAAATAATATCTACATGTTAAAAATATAATATTACACTTTTGAGTTAAATAAAAATTTAAATACTTTATTAACTCAAATTTAAACTTATTTATTTAACTGATAATTCATTTAAGGGTAAATAAAATTTGCTAATATGTCTAAAATTAACTAATTGAGTCTAATAAATAGTATTAGTCTTCAACATTAATAATATAAAGTCCAAATAGTTTAACACATTTTAATTACAATTTTATTGAATTCTCCTCAACCATAGGTATGTAATATTTTCTAAAGAGAATCCTTATCAAATATAAAATCATTAAGAATAATTTGTAGTAAAATAAAAACTTATTTACTTTACTTTAATCACAAGCTTATCAACATACTAAAACACTATAGTGAACTCATAAGCAATTAAGTAACATTACTCCATGATTTACAAACTATAACCACTCATCCATAAAAGGGGTAAGTGATAGTAATTCATTATAAAGTCACCACATCAAAGAAAAATATAACTATTCTTAAGTAACCTTAAGGCAACAGTCCCAAATATACAAGGTACAAATGCTATAAGAATTATACTTTCAAACTATCTATATTTTAAAGTTAACTTTAGTCTACAAGAATCTAAATATAATACTATAAACATTGTTATATGTTTTATAGTTAACTTTGGTCTGATATAGTGAAGTCGTAAAGCATCTCCAACCCAAACTATTCGAGCAAGCACAAATAACATCAACTAGGCCCAATTAACCACAAAACTTGTTTAGACCTCAGAAAAGAAACCTTTTCTTCAAATGTTATTCTTTTTGCCACTTCAAATAAGAACTCTCATATACGCAATCTTGAGTAGCATCTCACACTTGTGTGAATCCTATTGTTTTATGATATTGTAACTATATGATTGTTTCACATATACTCACAAGCCTTAATAATAAACACGAGTATAAAACTCATCCAAAGTACAACTCATTTCAAATACATCATTTCTAGTACCCAAACACTAGAACAACATTGTCCCCGGGATTCGTGTTTATAAAATGCATCACATTACTTATGCATAAGAGCATACTGCTTCTTTAAACATTAGTCCTTACCGGACCAATGATGATGATTTCAGATTTTGGATCTTATACTGACTCGAAGACCGTGAGTGCATAATCTTGCAATCACAAAAGGCAAGTTCACACTTGCTCATGTCCTTTGGTTATTTTCTATAAAGTATTTTACAAATCCAATATGGACATCGCCTGCATTTGAAAAAGGTTCGAAAACACTATTTTTATAATAATGTGATTATAGGTTATTACCATGAGGTAATAACTTACTATAAAAGTTCCGGTGGTAAAGGAACATAATATCTAGGACTTAACAACCAATGTCGCCAGTGATTCTTGCGTCGTATATTACGCGTTAACCATGAGATTTGGAATGGGACGGAGAAGTCAGTTGTATCCTTTTCCTCTTGTATGGAGGCAAGACGACCTTAACGTGATGTTGTGATTCCTTGTGCGGATCCAACATATGGGTGGGCACCCTTACACCCCACACTTTTGGTGTCTAGATTATCTATGGATGGTGTTTAGTGGATGGACCATTTAATATGGCACTTGCCAGGGCAACACCAGGTCATAGATACTTCGGGAACTCATCAGGGTTTTAGCCTGCCCGAAAGGGGGCTTAACGAAGATGAGCCAGCCTGAAGGATCGTGCATACATATGAGGTCGCGGAGAGGGCAGTGATTGGCTTGGACCAACTACTAGGCCCCACAACATGGAATTGTGGACGGGTAAGCCGCCCGGTTGTGCAACAAGGAGTTGATCTCTCATGGGAAAAGTAACGCACCTCTGCAGAGTGTAAGAACTATAACTTGTTACTCCCTGTTCCGGGAAGGAGCTGCGAACGCGGCGGGAAAGGAACTCCATGAAAGTTCTCGTAAATCCGTGAAGGCTGACGAACATAGATTTTCAGAATAAAAGCAACCTTTGAAGAAATGTTTACAAAAACCTGCATTGCCTATGACCTATGGTCTGTGGCTGTAGATATAGTGCATCAAACACTCCTTTTCTAGTGAACTTGCTGAGTATGCTCGTACTCAAAGTATCTTCTTAACCCTTGCTAGATTCTGAAGCCAATACAGATGATGTCTACATCAAGTCATGCTCCAGGAACCATCATCAACAGCTCAAGTCAATGAAGTCAAGAAAGTCAACATATACATCAACTCGAGCGAAGACGAAGTTACTGAGTAAATAGGGATATAATCTCTAGCCATAGAACCTATTTCTATAGTATATTGCGATAGCAGCAATGCCAACCCCTTAATTAAAATACTAGTTTGAAAAGTATAATAGTTGGTGCATTATTTTTTTAATTCTTCTTTGTAAGAAATTCTTTCTCTCTCTTTAACCTAGAGTGTTCTCTGGATATTGTGTAAAGAGTGAGTTGTAACCCTTAGCCATGTATTGGACCCGCTGTGTTTCTGTTGTGCCATTCTGAGGGATGTAATACTAGTGAACGGTGTTTCATTGGTGTTATGTCCATGACTATAGTATACTACATCATGCAGTGGTATGCTGGGACACCGCACCAAAGGCCCCGAAGTGATAGAAAATGGGACAAGCGGAGGGGATGGCTGTGATGTGAGGACCACATGTGTTCACGGAATGTGAATGCTTTGCTCCGGTGCTCTATTAAAAGGAGCACCTTAATTGCTAGTAGTTCCCTAGAGGCCCCGCTGCAACGGGCTGGCAGGACAAAAGATGTTGTGCAAGTTCTCATTGCGAGCATGCATGACTATATATGGAGCACATGCCTTTGATTGTTTAGTACTTGGATGCTTTATCTCATTTATCCGCAATTGCCCTAGATCTTGAAGTTACATATTTAGACTCGTCCATGCAACGCCCGTCCATCCATACCTATGACTACCGCGCTCATATCTTACTGTTGGCTACTACTGTTACTGTTGCTCTTGTTTTGCTGCTGTTGTTGCTACTACAAACTATTGCTACTGATAATCTTCTGTGAGCAAGAACTATTTATAGGTGCAGCTGAATTGACAACTCAGTTGTTAAGGCTTGCAAGTATTTTTTGGCTCCCCTTGTGTCGAATCAATAAATTGGGTAATACTACCCGCGAAGACTATTGCGATCCCCTATACTTGTGGGTCATCAAGACTATTTTCTGGCGCCGTTGCCAGGGAGCATAGCTTTATTTGTAATTTCACATGGACCTACTACTGTTTGCTGCTACTCCTTTCATCATGGGGAAGTCTCGTGATGGAAAGTTTCCTATTTTACCATCCACTACAAGAAGAGGTACAATCCTAAACACCTTTGTTGCTCTTGATTCACCGTCTGTTATAAGTAAGCTTGTTACACCACCACCACATACACATGCTACACACACTGCTACTACTGCTGAGTCTGAAACTACTTTTTATACTCATGACGTTACTTCTACTGTGCTTGATGCGAGTGGTTCATTAGGTCCTTCCCTAGATGCTACTATTGCTAGTCTAGGAAATACTGAAACTCCTAGTGAAGACACTGTTACACCTGTTAGCTCACCTGAGTCTAGAGAGATATACGATATTAATGATGGCTACATTGAGTTTACTGATGAATTTGTTGAGGAGTGCCGAAACACACATGGTGCTAGTGCTATTAAGAGTCTCCTTGCAAGACGTACCATTATTCCTAAACTATCCCCTGATCCTAAGTTTGCCACCTCTCCCATAGATATCAAAGATAAAGATTATTATTTCTCTCTTGATTTATCCTATATAGACATTATTGAGAAAGAACCCTTTTGTGGGACTGAAAATGAGAGTGTTGTGGCTCATATGAATGAGCTTTCCACTATGAGTGCTTTATTCTCTGATGGTTTTAAGATGCGCAAGTACTTTGTTACTAAGATCTTCCCTTTTTCACTAAAAGGGGAAGCTAGGGCTTGGTTTAATAGATTACCTCCTAGTTTCATTGATAGCCCTGATTGTTTGATTGCTTCTTTCTTCCAGAAATATTTTCCTCCTAGTGCTAGACATGCTGCTTTGCAGAGACTTTTTGATTTTAAATAGGGAGAAGAAGAGAAATTACCTAAGTCATGGACAAGGTTTCGTGCCTTGATTCATGCACATCCTGGATGTCCATTGTCTAAAAATGAGCTTCTTGATATTTATTATAATGGACTAACTGATAATTCTAGGACATACCTAGATAACTTTGCTGATTGTGTTTTCGAAAAAGAACTCCTACAGATGTTGAAGAATGAATGGCTAAAATAAGCAAGAATTATGATGATTGGACTTCAACTGAGCTAAGGACGCCTGAGCCTATTACTCCTGAACCAGTTGTGCCTGAACCAGATCCATTACCAACACCAAAGAAGAGGGGAGTTATTGCATTAAATGATGAAGTGATGGAAGAAGCTAAGAAATGTCTTAAGGAGAAAGGTATTAGAGCTGAAGATGTGAAGAATCTACCTCCTATAGAAATATTATGTAAGCCAATTCCTCACTCATCTACTATTGAGGTACACTCTCTCCAACACTTTGATGAAGGTGATATTCCTTATGGTAAGCCTCCTAATCAATGTTTAGAGGAACTTGACATTTTTATTGTTAAGCAAGGTAATTTTAATAAACAAGTTCAGAATCATTTATTGGAAAACTCTAGGGCTATTAAAGAGTTGAAAGATATTGTGGAAAGAACTTCTAATGATATTAAAATGCTTTGTAAACACTTTCAAATGGTTCAAACCCAAATTGACAAACTTTCTAAGGTACAAAAAGATATGGTAGTTAATGCCTCAGGAGATAAACATGCTTATGGAATTAGAGCTAGGAGTGGTACAGCTACTCAAGATCCTTTATATCCTGAAGAACACCCTAAAAGAATTGAGCATGATTCTCAACAAGGTGAAAGTAGTGGTAGTCCTCGTAAGAGAAAGAAAAAGAAACATAAAATAGTTGAGGAACCCCTTGAACCTGCTATAGATCCTAATAGTATATCTATCTCTATTGCTGAAACTGAGGGTGGTAATGATAAAAATGATGCTCCTAATAAGGAGGAAGTTGAGGAAGAACCTGAGAAGCACACTAAGAATACTAGGTACACTAAGGAAGATTTTATTACTAATAAACATGGTAAAGAGAGAGAACCTTCGGTGCAGAAACCTATGCCTTTTCCAGGTAAGAAACACAAGTCAAAGGAAGAAGAACACTACAACAAGTTTTGTGAGTGGATGAAGCCTTTATTTTTGCAAATTCCTTTGACTGATGCTATTAAGTTGCCTCCTTATTCAAAGTATATGAAGTATATTGTCTCTAATAAAAGGAAGATTCCTAATGAGGAAATTGCTACTTTGCTTGCTAATTATTCCTTCAATGGTAAGGTTCCAAAAAACTTGGTGATCCAGGTATACCAACTATTCCTTGCTCTATTAAGAATAATTATGTTAGAACTGCTTTATGTGATTTGGGAGCTGGAGTTAGTGTGATGCCTTTTTCTCTCTACAAGAGACTTCAGCTAGAAAAGTTGATACCAACTGATATATCTTTGCAAATGGCTGATAAGTCAACTACTATTCCTGTTGGTATATGTGAGGATGTTCCTGTTCAAGTGGCTCATAATTGCTTGGTTTTAACTGATTTTGTTGTGCTTGAAATGCTTGAAGATGATAATATGTCTATTATTCTTGGGAGACCTTTTCTTAATACTGCAGGTGTTGTCATCAATTGTAATCAAGCAAAAGTAACATTCAATATTAATAACAAAGAGCATACTGTCTATTTCCCCAAGAAGGTTGCTAAAAGCTATTGCCTGAATTCCATTGAAAATGTTGAGAGCATCAAGGTTGGAGAAATATATTGTCCCATTCCACAAGAAAATTTTGAAACTATTATGATTGGGACCATTGCTATCAAGTTTGAGTTAAGATAATCACCTTGTGGAATGCAAAGTTTTGTTTCATATAAGATTGTTTTGGTAACAACTCTTGATCAACCTTCTTAACAAAAGGATTTTAATGAACAAAATAATGTTTTCACTATGGTTATACTTGCCTTCATTTACTTTTCTCTTTCCTAGTCTTTGCCTTTTCTTTTATTATCTTTAGTTTTGTTAGTTGTTTGCTTGTTAGAGTGTCTTAGAACTTTTGTAGTTTGGTTTTGGTTTGCTTTTGCTTCTTCTAAAAAACCATTTCTGCGAGAAAATCAATTTTCATACCCTGAAAATTGGCCAAAAATAAAGTTTCCCGAAAAATCCTAGAAAATTCAAAATAAATTTTTCCTCGAAAAAAGGGGCAGAGGGACACCTGGAGTGACCTAGGGGCCACCCCAGGCCAGCACACCCCTTCGTGGCATGGCCAGCCCCCAAGTAGCGCCTGGCTAGGGTGTGGCCCACCTGGGTCCCTCCAAGATGCCTCCTCCCAGCCATCTTATTTCTCTCTCCCAAAAAACACCGGAAAACTTTCTCAAACTTGAGTTCCTGCTGTTCTTGCTCACGAATTTCGATCTCCTTGCTCAGCCCATCTTTGTTGCTATTTTTTGGAGGGATTGCTCCTTGGTATGTGCATCCTCCACTTGTCCAATTAGATTTGTGATTGATAGATTGTATCTTAAGTATTTTGCTGATATAGGTGACAGGTTGTGTGAGCTTGCATGCTTGTTATATGCTTAGAGTTTTCATTTTGATGCATGTGTATCCCTCTAGCAAGTTCCTATAGTAGTTTCTCATTATTTATCAACTTGGAAATCACTTGGTTTGATGTTAGTCTAAAAATTTCAGAAAAAAGAGGTCATGGACAACCACACCTTTGGTGAAATATTTGAGAGTGACGCACCTAGGAGGGCAAGGCCTTCAAGATCATCCTCCCGAGCTAGGCCCTCATACAATGAGAATCTCATTACACCGCAATTTGGCGACAAGGGAGATGAGGGGGATGCGCACCCTTCCACCATTCCTTGCCCAACCTTTTTGCGGGCTGCTGGGATTCTCGAGGATTTTCTAACCTTGGTTCGGAGGGTTGGACTAACAAGCTATATGCAGGATGAGAGCGTGCAATATGCTACGCTCACTAAAACATTTGTGGAGAGCTTTTGTTTTTCTAACAGCATGTTCAAACCAGATGTGTCTTTCAAAATTTATGGCAGGCCTTACACCATGACATTGAAGAAATTTTGCGAGGCCCTGGACCTTGGTACAGCTGGGTCGGTGAAGAAGATTCCAGCTCAACCCGCTGATTTGTTGGAGCTCTACCGCGGGATAACTAATGATGATGACTGTAGAGCCCAACGGGGAAATATAAGAAATATTCAACTCCCAGCCATCAGGTACTTTGCTTATTATCTTGCCACTAGTGTTCTTGGTAGGAAGAACACTAGTAATATTTCCAACTATCATTTGGCCTTCATAGCTGCTACGCTCAACAATGAAACTAAGTACAATCTTGGTTCTCTCATTGCTCGTCGCTTAGCTGCTAAGGGACCCATTTATGGGGGAATTATTGTTGCACGTGTTGTTGCTGCCTTGGAACTTGCCGTTGATCCAAATGATATAGTTTTGGCTCCTCAAAGGCTTTATCTTGCTGCTATGAAAGCACATCACTTTGTCACTACTGGTTCTACCCTTGAGAGCATGGTTTATATAATGTTGTTTACTGACGGGGAGGAGAGAGATCCCTCTACCCCAAACCACTTTGTTCAGTATTTATCAGGGACCTTTGTCACGCTCCAAGGAGGAGGTGGATGATAAGCTGCGCATCCTTGGGTTCCATGGACACTACCAGGGGGACGTGCCCTCATACGACCCCTCTGTGCACTACAAAGCCGAGTCCTCGAGCTCGTACCAGGACGAAGGGGCCTCCTCGACATACTATGGAGGTGCACCTACATGGTCACCATGGAGTTGAGCCCCACTTAGGCCAAAAGCCTAAGCTTGGGGGGAGGTATACCGACATCACAATCATATTTATATCATATTCGGTCGGTTTTTTGTATATCCATTGTTTCGCTTTCTTTTTGGTTTTTGTTCCTGCTTTCTCAAAACACAAAAATACCAAAAATATTTTCGTTGTTTCTCTTGTTTTGTTTTCTTTGTTTTCTAGCTTTGGTTTGCCTTAAAGAAAAATCCAAAACAATTTTGCTTTGTTTGTTTTTGCTTTGTTTGCTTGTTTTTAAAAAATTGAAAACACCAAAAATATTTATTGTTCTTCTTTGGTTTTGTGAGTTCTTTGCAGGGTTCATCCGTCCTTAGTGGATTTGGTTTCATGTTATTATTCAAGTCACACAAGTGAAGGACAATAATGAAGATTAAGACAACTTGAGGTGTGGTAAGAGGCTGGTAACAAACTCTATTTGTTTTCATTTTTGTACATATACTCATCATTGTGAGCATGCTTAGTCTGTTCATGTAAGGTGTATGTTATTGATGGATGCTTAGTAGTTCTTCCTTTCTTGTGATTAGCCCCAGCTTGCTAATAGTTTGTAGCATGTCATATGAATGTTTGCTTGCATTGTTTTATTCATATTTTGGTATGATATTGTGGTATCCTCCTCTGAAAGTTTCATATGAATCGACTTGGCACATGCTCACGCATGCATATGACTAAACAATAGCCAATAAGCCTCGATGATTTATTTTGCCTCAGAGTTGTATCACTTTCATGCTATAATTAGTCCTGTTTTGTTGCAAGCATGGTTACGACAATTTTTTCTCTCTCGTTTGTTGCTCCCTCTCTTTTGCTAGCCTTCACTTGCACTGAGTATGAGCTCTACTTGTGCATCCAACTCTCCAAAACCAATATTACCAACAATGTCCACCATACCTACCTATTAGCATCATTTGCTATTCAATGCATATTATATATGCCTTGTTTTCTTCTAAATAAAATGTTTGACTGCTTTGAGAAAGTTAGTTAGTAAAGCTCTCACGAACTTGATGACACACTTTATTTCTTGCACTTAATAATCCCGAACCATTGTGATCTGTCCATGAAAGTTATATGCTTGCAAATTATAGGCTGGGAGTTAGCAGAACCGTGCTGTCACGAGAAACACTTTCAACACTTATGGATACATATCCAGTTGATACCTTGCTCTTTTGTGTGCGGATGTCATCGGTGTGAAATAAGAGGGGATCTTGTGAGTTCATGGAGTATATATATGTGTTAGAGAAACGCCTGGGCCGCTAGCCTAAGCCATGCCTAATCATGATGGAAACTTGCAACATCACTCAAGGGACATGGGATTTCCAGTTTATGGTCTGTCAAGCATATAACTCATATTGGACCTCACTTTCACCATTAACCACATAAATATGCCTATGATGGGGCAATGAGAGCTCAAAGCTAATGAGTACCTTACTTTCAGTATTTGGAAGCCTTTCAAACTTTTCAAAACTTTTCCACTTCCTTGTTGAGTCACCACTTATTCTATGAGCACCTTCTTGAGAGCATAGTTGCCATTCTTGTGTTTGTTCGAAAACTTGGTTAATTATGTCATGACTTTGATGCTTGTATCTCTGATATCTTTACTACTAGTCTTCATGTGAACTTCAGGGGTGCCTTGGCATTTATATTATGCTATACAAACAAAGGCAAGCGAGATACCACTCTATCATACCTTCTTATGAGCATTGCAATGTTGCTTATGTTTATGTTTCATGCTACTTATTATTATTGAGTTGGTTTCTCTTCATAGCTTGCAATGACTATTGAGTAGACTTAGTTGCATACTTTTTATTATGAATGGTTTAAGTATCTACTCCTGTGCTGAGAATATATACATCATATGAAGCAAATGTGTTCGTGAAAGTTCTTTTATCACACTCAGTTTTCAACTGAATTGCTTGAGGACAAGCAATAAGCTAAGTTTGGTGGGAGTTGATACGTCCAAAACGTATCTACTTTCCCGAACATTTTTGCTATTATTTATCCTCTAAACTTGTGTGATTTGGATACAACTAATAAGGACTGACACTATTTTTAGCAGAATTACCTTGGTGTCTAGTTTTTTTTTTGCAGAAAATCAACTATCAAGAAAAATCCCGGAAAATATGCCAAAAATACTATTTCACCAGAAGATCCACGGAGCCAGAGTACGAGACGGAGTGGAGGTCTGGGGGGGCCACACCCCTGCCAAGCGTGGGCTAGGCCTGGCCGCGCCTAGGGGGGGTGCGGCCACCCCAGGCACCCCCCTCGGCCTTCCTCTTCGCCTATAAGAAGCCTCTTGACCTAAAAACCGAGGGGGAGGTCGTCGTTTTTCCAGAAAGAGTTTCGCTGCACCGCCACCACTAGAAACTGCGATTTAGATCCAGAAACTCCGTTCTGTCACCCTGCCGGGACGGGGAATTTGGGGAGGATCATCGCCATCGTCATCACCAACGCCTCTCCATCAACCATCAATGTTTCCCTCATCCATGAGTGAGTAATCCCCCGCTGTAGGCTATGGGGATGGTAGGGATTGGATGAGTTCTATCATGTAATCAAATAAGATTGTTAGGGCATGGTTCCTAGTATCTCTATTAGTGCTATTTGACTTTGTTGCAACTTGTTGTGCTTAATGATTGTCACTAGGGCCTGAGTGCCATGATATCAGACATGAACTTATTATTGAATCATTATGATAGTATTGTTTGTGATATTATCTACAAGTTGTGCACACATATCATTGTTCGGATCCAAAGGCCCCGAAGTGACAAAAATGAAGGGGTTTCGCAGCATAGTAAATCAAAAAAAAAATCTATGGATGCAAACGGGAAAGCCAAGATCTAATCTAGGAGATGCAATCAATGAGAGGGATAGATAAGATCTTCATACCCTTGAAGAAATCGCACAGCGGAAACGTTCAACATAACGTGGGTGATGTAGTCGAACTAGCCTTCTCCTCCTCGCGATCCGAACCGATCCAATGCCGCAAGTGGCGACGCCTACGAGAGATGCACACGTACGGTGACGCGACGTCTCCTCCTTACTCGGTCCAGCAAGTAGGGTGGAGAGATAGATTGGATCTGCAGCACGATGGCGTGGTGCTATGGTGGAGAGTTTCTGCGGCAGGGCTTCGCCTACGCGCAGTCGGGAGAGAGAGAGAGAGAGAGAGAGAGAGAGAGAGAGAGAGAGAGAAAGGGCAGCAGCTGGCGGCTAGGGTTTGGGGTGAGGGGAGGGTGCGCCCCCTGCCCACCTTATATAGGTGGCTGGCCGGCCCCCCTTGCCCCCTCCTCCAAGCCCTAGGGCGGCGACCCCAAGGATGGAGTGGGGGGCAAGTCTTCCCTCCTTCTAGAAGGTCCCCTAGGGTTTCCCCTAGGGTTTTGGCCGGCTGGGCCTATGGGGCCTTGTGCCCCTGGACCAATGCGGCCAGGGCACTCCCTCGTAGGCCCACACACCCCTCCGACAAGTGGGGCCACGTTGGTCCCACTCCGGAAGCTTCTAGAACCTTCCGGTACAATACCGAACATTCCGAAACAATTTCGAAATCCAAAAACTGCTTTCCTTTATATGAATCTTATTCTCCGGACCATTCCGGAACCTCTCGTGATGTCCTGGATCTCATCCGAGACTCCGAACAAAAAATCATAAACCAATTATCCATTCTATCCTAGCGTCGAGACACGTTAAGTGTGTGACCCTATGGGTTCGAGAATATGCAGACATGATCTTCTATAAATAATCAACAACGGGATCTGGAAACCCATATTGACTCCCACATATTCATCGATGATCATATCAGATGAACCACGATGCCAGGATTCAATTAATCCCATATATATATATTCCCTTCGTCACGCGATATTTTACTTGCCCGAGATTCGATCGTTGGTATCGGCATACCTAGTTCAATATCGTTCACAGCAAGTACTTTACTCGTTCCGTAATCCGATATCACTTTGTGATTAACTCCTTAACCACGTGCTTGCAAGCGGTGTTGATATCGATTACCGAGTGGGCCCTAAGTATATCTCTCCGACTCGGGAGGGACAAATCCCATCTTGATACATACAACCCAACAAGTACTTTCCGATCACCTGATAGACACCTTTATGATCACCCTCTCATAGGATGACGTTTGATGACCTCAAAGCTTTCTTCCGATACCAGGGAGTTGCATTATCTCATGGTCTAAGGAATACAATATTTGACATAAGAAAAAGCTTCGCAAAGATGAACACGATGACACGATCTAATTGCTTTGCTTGATTTGGGTCTGTCCATCATATCATTCTCCTAATGACATGATCTCATTATTAATCGACAACTCATGTCTATGGTTAGGAAACCTTAACCATCATTAATCAATGAGCTAGTCCATAGAGGCATACTAGGGACACGGTGTTGTTCATAAACCACACAAGTATCAAAGTTTCTGCTTAATACAATTCTAGCATGGAATATAAACTTTATCATGAACAAGAATTATAATAATAACATCTTTATTATTGCCTCTAGGGCATAATTCCAACAAAAAATTAGGACAACCGGAGGGGATGGCTGTGATGTGAGGATCACATGTGTTCACGGAGTGTTAATGCTTTGCTCCGGTGCTCTATTAAAAGGAGCACCTTAATTGCCAGTAGTTCCCTAGAGGCCCCGCTGCAACGGGCTGGCAGGACAAAATATGTTGTGCAAGTTCTCATTGCGAGCACGCATGACTATATATGGAGTACATGCCTATGATTGTTTAGTACTTGGATGCTTTATCTCATCTATCTGCAATTGCCCTAGATCTTGAAGTTACATGTTTAGACTCGTCCATGCAACGCCTGTCCATCCATCCCTATGCCTACCGCGCTCATATCCTACTGTTTGCTACTACTGTTACTGTTGCTCTTGTTTTGCTGCTGCTGTTGCTACTACAAACTATTACTACTGATAAACTATTGCTGCTGAATTGACAACTCAGTTATTAAGGCTTGCAAGTATTTTTTGGCTCCCCTTGTGTCGAATCAATAAATTGGGTAATACTATCCGCGAAGACTGTTGCGATCCCCTATACTTGTGGGTCATCGGGATGCTTTATCTTATTTATCTACAAATGCCCTTGATCTTGATATTACATGAATTGTCTTGTCCATGCAACGCTCATCCATCCATCCCTATGCCTACCGCACTTTAATCCTGTTGTTTACTACAATTTTTATTACTGTCTTTATTTTACTACTGCTGTTACTTTGCCATTTCTACTTCAAAACTGTTGCTACTGATAAACTACTACGAGCAAGACTGTTTCCAGGTGCAGCTAAATTGACAACTCAATTGTTAAGACTTACAAATATTTTTTGGCTCCCCTTGTATCGAATCAATAATTTGGGATTTACTTCCCTCGAAGACTGTTGCAATCCCCTATACTCGTGGGTCATCAATGGCGGAATCGAAGATTATAGGGGGTGCACAGATGCAATCTGGCATGAGGTGCGTGTATGAGTTGGAGAGATCCTCCTTGCCGTGCCCTCCTGGCCTTTATATGGGGAGACCAGTTCCCGGGTAAGTCGAGTCGGTTAAAAGTTAGGGTTTCACCCTTGAATATTCTATCTATAGCTTAGCCGTGTTCTCCAAAGAGTCTAACTTTTACCGGTCTTGGGCCATCCGGAGTCTCCCCGGGCTTCGCGTTAGCAGCAAATCTTCGTGTGGGCCTTCACTGGGCTGGACTGGGTAGGCCAATATTAGGTACCCGTAGGGCATATCTATGTTAAATGGAGCGCGATAAAAAACGGTAGCTTCATGGAGTCATCACGTTGAGGAAATAGCATGGGGCATCTACTCTACAACGCGAGTCTACAAGCTGCAACCTTTTAAGTGGACCTTATACCATACTTTTTTTGCACACGGTGTCATCTTCTTCCTCCCTTCTCCCGCGTACACTTCTTCTCTATCTTTATTTTCTCCCTTTTGCTTGCTTTCTTGATTGGAGTGACTGCCTCTTCTGCAAGCAGCACTAACACTCTCCAAGCCTGCATTTCTGATAATCTGAGCCTAAAAAGCCTTTGGGGCATATGGTTGGGGCTATGCATTGGCCATCCCCTTACATTAAATTGACAAGCTAGCCCCCTTTCGTCATAGGCCACACAGAACCTCATCTCCCCATTAATCACACAGTCCTGTTGCCTCTCCTTGCGTCCTTCACTCCAGCGCCCCGCCAAGCAACGCCACCAGAACCGAGAAAACACGCGCATGACCCACGAGATGGGAGGAGAGGCGTCACACGCTTGTTTTGTGCCATGCTACGCTCCGGTATTCCTCGCTGAGCCTCTCCGGCCTATGTGGTCGGGCGCATCCTGTACAGGATGCGAGAGACGCTTAGTAGAGATCCTGACGGAATTGGAGGAAGGGCCGATGGTGCCAGACGAAAGCTTAGGACGTGGCAAGGATAGATATTGAGATGGGAGCACCGCCAGCAAGGACCCTATATCCTTGGAAGTGATCAGGCTCCTAGTGCCGACTAGAGAGCGATTAGGGTCAGGAGAGGGTGAGATGGGAGGGACGGCGGCGGTGGGACCCTATGCTATGGGAGGAGGTTGGGGGATAATAGGTCGAGGCCCTTGATTTCTTTTTTCGTCTGGCATTTTGAACCAACATTTTACACTTACCGGTGGCAGACTATTGAGACGACTCCCTGTACCGTCGGATGTATATCAGACAGTCCGATTTTTTCAATGATTGATGTCAAAGTGTCAAACTGTGACCTACCAACACCAACTTCTTTTTAGTAAAAATAAATAAATAAAGATAAAAATTATTAGAGACACAGCCCATCTTTTCCGTGAAGTTGCTGGGCCAATCCTACTTACAGTAATGGAACGTGGGTGGATTGAGGGTTGAGGCCCATGCTTCACGGCTGACCTCCATTTCCGTTAATAGATAAATCGTCAGAAACAAGGCCCACCAGGCAGCTTCACATCAACGTGAGCCCCAAGCCAAAAAAATCCCCATTCTATGGCGGCCTCTGCCCCATCTTCCTCTTCTCCGTCTCGTCGCCTCCACTCCACCAGTCCACCCCCGCCACCGCTAGGGCAGGGCAAGGCGCATGGAGCTCTCCCGGATTCGAATCTTCGAGAAGCGCGTCCTCCGGCCGCTCCTCCGCCTCCCCACGCGCTCCAGGGGCTTCCAGACCCTGGCCCGCTCCCCTCCGCCTCCCCGCGCCCCCTCCCTCCTCCTCCTGCTCCGCACGCGCGACCTCCCTCCCCCTCCTCCCCGGCGCGCCTCTCTCCCGATCCTCCGCTCGTTCGCCTCCGTCTCCCCGGCCCCGGCCCCAGGGACGGACCTCCACTGCAACAACGACGACGACCTCCCGCCCGCGCCCCTCCCGCCGCCTCCCGAAGAGCTCGCCTCCGACGACGACGCCTACTACCAGGAGCAGCTGCTCGAGTACACGCAGGAGGACGAGACCCGACTCGTCCCCGTCAAGGCCTACTTCCCCTGCACCAGGTCGCCTAGCGTATCTCACTTGTCAATATAGTTAGTTGTTGGGATTTTGGGATTCACTTTGTTCCTCTTGCCAAATTGTCATGTCTTGCAGCATCAACCTCAAGAGCCTCCAGTCGCAGAATTCCTTCAATGTCATCCCGCCCACGTCGCGTGCCACAAACTACGTCGTCCTCAGATACTATGATGTCAAGGGCGACCCAGAGGTGAGTCAAATCCTGGCCCATCAATGTTTATCAATTTGTTACAATTTCTGTGGTCGATTTCCGCTGCAGCTTGTTGATTCGTACACAATGCGACCATCATTAGGTGGTCTGGTCAGCTCCTTAGAAACAATGTAACTCCTGCACCATGTTGTGTCAGTCCACACTTGGTATCTTGGAGTGAAGATTTAGAATAGGCATGATTTGCAAAAAACCTACTTAACTACAGCCACATTGACACAGCCACATTGTTCTTCACCTTTCCAGTCCCTGCATAGCCTATAGGTTAGTTAAATATGAAGTATGTCGCCCACGAATCGCCTTCACGACTCTATATGTTTTCTTCAGTTATTTGGACAAATTGGGGTATTATTTAGATCATGAAAATGATTTGAAACATATTTGAACTTGTAGATGTGTATCTGGAAGCTTGAATGTGGACATTGTTTTGCTCACTACATATTTATTCTAGGACACATTTATACTTTTCAGACTTGTGATGGCTGTCTTGTTTATTCATAGTTATTCATGACGAGTTCACTGTTTTCTATCCTATTTGCATCATGAAAAACTGTTGGAAGTTGATTATCTCCAGCCTCCAGTTCAAGTCAAGTCAGTCTCAGAGTACCAAGATAACTAGGAATATCAGTTTTTCAGACACAAGAACAGAAAAACATAAAGCTCTCAAGATCTTGGCATGCCTTACAACTCTAGTTTAAGTTTTCCATGACAAAAACATGATACATGACATATTTAGTGGCGTTCTTTTGGTTTCTGTTACCACGGTGACAGGGCCGCATTGTTCTTCTCTTTTTTCGTCCCTACATAGCCTACAGGTTTGTTAAAAATACAGAGTATGTTACACACGAATTGCCTTTGCGACTCTGTTTATGTTTTCTCGGTTATTTGTACAAAATATGGGACTTAAGACCATGACAAAATGATTTCGAATATATTTGACCTTGTGGATGTTATGTAAAAGTTTGATTGTTGACATGCTTTTACTCACTACATATTTCTTCTAGGGCACATTCATACTTTTCAGACTTGTGATGGCCATCTTGTTTATTCATATGTTATTCATGAGGAGTTCACTATTTTCTCTCCTATTGGGATCATGAAAAACTGTTGCAAGCTCTTCTGTTAGTTATTTGTGTGATTGCACCAACACTTTTCTAGAATGGTAATGTTATCATTCTGTAATGTGTTCCTAAGGATTTAATAGAGACTTACAGGGCCGTGGTCACCTGCTATTTTGTAGGGTTTTAAGACTGGTGTCATAGATGAGAGTCATTGCCACTATATGGTAGTTTTCCAATATGGGTCCATTGTGCTGTTCAATGTTTCTGATCATGAAGCAGATGGATACCTAAAAATTGTCGAGAGGCATGCTTCAGGGTTACTGCCAGAGATGAGGAAAGATGGTAAACCCTTACTCAGTTCAAGATGATAATACTTATCTGATTTGATAGAGTATAATTCCTGAATCTTTATCTGATTTGTCTGTTACTGTTTACTTCCTCATATGAATGTTATATTGATAATTAATGGCGAAACATTTTCATATTAGTTCTGTAACATGGATTTTTGTCAATGCTCTTTGTTCATGCAAAAGGCTGTTATGATGGTAGGAGGCCTGCGTAGAAATCTATTGTATGGCTAAATGTTCTCTGTTAACCAACATCTAGCAACAAAATTTATGTATGGCAGCAACCTTCTTTCAGATGACTGTTAGCTAATTTTATAATACTCGATCTGTGTTTTCTTTTTTCACATGCAGAATGGCTCCTATAATAACCATGACATTTCCTCTTAGTTCAAGCTGCTACTGGAACTGTACAATCTTGTCATACTTTGTGAATAATCCATGTGGCCTTTAATTTCGTTATGTAGAACTCGTATAAGTTGGTCTCACATTTTGTTAGATGGTCTGTGACGAAGTTAATTGCTGATTTGTGGTGAACTTTTCGCTTTCATTTCGGTGTTTTGCAAGAGCAAATAGCATATGCTGTAAGAGCCGCATTCTGCACCTCTAAATAAACCTAGCTTCATCATATGGATGCATCATTGTGATTACCATTGTAGCAATCTAATTGTTTGCATTTATGAGGACTCAACCTTGGGATCTTATACTGTAGATTATGCCATTGTTGAAAAGCCTACGTTGGAGACGTGGATGGAGGGTGGTCTTGACTTTATTATACTTAGGGACCTGAGTATTGATGGCATTCGTACAATTGGGAGTGTCCTTGGTCAGAGCATTGCTCTAGACTATTATATCCGCCAAGTACGTACTGTTTAATTTCATACATGTGGTTATTAAACTTTGAGATATCTATTTAACTATCTCCATTTATAGGTGGATGGAATGGTCGCTGAGTTCACGGATATAAATCGTGGAATGGAAAAAACTGGTACCTTCAATATGGAAAAGAAAAAGCTTTTCCAGCTAGTAGGAAAGGCTAACTCTAACTTGGCAGATGTCATTCTTAAGCTTGGACTTTTTGAGAGGTAACTATAGCATCATACTGAGAGCTAAACATGTAAATATATTTTGTGTCAAAATGTGTGGCTTACATTCCAGAACATGTGCCAGTATGTGACTGTTTGGCTAGTCTCTTGTATAGTCATATTTTGTTGTATCTAAACTAGAAATCGTTTCCAAGCTCTGGAATATAAACAAGGTACTCCCTCCGATCCAAATTAATGTTCTCAGATTTTTCTAGATTCGGATGTATCTAGCATGGCTAGATTATGGATGCAAGTGGACAGTCCACCGGACAAAGCGGACAGTCCGCTAGATTAGTGTATGAAGCAAATTCGTTGAGTATTAGTGTATGGGTGATTAGCTGATTAGAAGACGGGTTGATTTGGCGGACTGGCCGGGATGTCTGGGCGGACGTCCGCCTGCATCCTTAGGCTAGATACATCCGAATCTAGACAAATCTGTGAACATTAATTTGGATCGGAGGGAATAGATAATTTTCTTTGTTTCATTCACCATGTTAAATGATACTCCCTCTGTCCTGAAAAGGATGTCGCAAGTTTATCTAAATTTGGATGAATCTATATACTAAACAGTGACTAGATACATTCGAATTTAGACAAATCTACAACATCCTTTTCAGGATGGAGGGAGTATGTCCTTCTTGCATGTTAATTATTGTTGCATGTGTTTTCACAATTACCCTGTCAGATAACTGGTGGTTTCATCCACTTGTTAGTCATGTACTCTTCATGTGATCAGCCGATCATATCTGAGATAAGCTTTAGCTTCATTTATAGCTTAGTGGTTTTCTGGAGTGCTGGGGAGGTGTCAAAAACTAATGGAATAAGATTGAAGTTGCATTGTTGCATAATCGCTGTCCAATTTAAATCTCACATTACAGTCAAAGTATTACATGGATACCGGGCGAATACTTTTTTGGGAAAGAGCTTCTTTTGCAGAATGCCAGAATCATGAGAAAAATAATCTTTGTCCCTGACTTGAAATAGGTGTCCTTTTTTGTGTGCAACTTCATAGGGATTCTGAGTTCGGTTTTATTCCAACACTTTATTGTCTTAATTGGATAGTTTTTATTGGCATTCTTCATTTCAACTATTTAAGTATGTAGGTAAAGTCACACATGATGATAATTCTGATAGTTTATGTACATGATGGCCTTATGTCTCTGCAAAAACAATGTTTGTTTGCTATATGAAAATTGAAGTATTGAAAGTTGAAAACTCTGAAAAGCTGAAGGGATTTCCCCTCTTAAGTATGAACTCGCAAGGCTTACACTTTTTCATCCCTTCCGGTTCACATAAAACATGTATCTACCCTTTAGTATTTGTGCTTACAATTTTGTGCACTCCAGGTCAGACATTGCTTGGAAGAACGCAAACTATGCTCAGATTTGGGAATTTCTTCGAGACGAATACGAGTTAACTCAAAGATTTGGGAACCTTGATTTTAAGTTGAAGTTTGTCGAGGTAAGATTAGTGGTGTGATGTATTACAACATTTGTTGGTTCACTGCCTATATCACTAGCAAATAGCAAATGCACACCTCGGCACATGGTTTGTTTATCTGAAGACTTCTGACTGTTGTGAATTTTGCAGCACAACATCCGGTTTCTCCAGGAGATTCTTCAGAACAGGAAGTCAGATTTTCTGGAATGGCTGATCATCATCCTGATCAGCGTGGAGATTTTGATATCTGTCTATAACATTGTCCAGGAGCAAATGTAGGCGTTAGGAGAGAACCTGTATGAGAGCGGAGAAGCAAAACCTCCTCAGTCGCTAGAGCCACCGTTACACGAAGCACATGTTTTGCCGCCCGTGATTTTATTCATTTGCCCCGGTACCCCCTTTAAAGAAATGCTTGGATCGGATTCTACATCCGCCGATAAGTCATCACATAGTCGTAGTGCACTTTCTTGTCTTGGTTCCAGTCGAAGAGTGTGAAGGTACGATGTTTTGTTTTGTTTTGTTTTGTGGGAGTGTTGGTTAAGTTGAAGCCCGTGGTGTGAAATGTGGACCAAGTGAGGCCGTAGCGCCTAGTTATATGCCCTTGGTCCCTCTTCCTCGTGGAAATTCCATGTGCTCGTGAGACTCTGAGAGCGTGTGTGGCTAACACGGCATGATATTGACATTACGGATGGCGATTGGATCCTTTCCTGTTGCGACGCATGTGAGTGGTTCGAGTGACGTTGGCCGGCCGGGCGCGTGCAGGGCATAAGCCAAGTTCACATTCTGACGACTACCACTGCGTACTGCCTTTTCGAATGGAAACAAACTTGGAATTTCAGATGCAACATCGATGTCGATCCACCGGACTATACAAGTATTATGTACGTTATATAATTATAAGATTAGTAATTCTCCTTTTTTTTAGATGAATGATACTGCTGGTACACCATGATTTGTGTTAGAATAGCATATCTATTGGCCACTTGCCCTGATTAATGAGGCGGGCGGCCAGATGCATGCCTACCCTGTCCGCCTGTCTCCTCCTCCACTCTCTTGCATCTACCACTGCGAGTCGTCGCGCACCTCCCCCTCCGAATAGCGCTCTCTGACTGACGTGGCCCGGGCGGAAATGCTCGGATCCGGACCACTCACGGCCAGCCACGTGGCGCGCTCCCCGTCGGAATCTCCCGTGTTCACACCGTAAAATTACCCCAATGCCCACGCGCCCTACGACTTCATAAACACGAGAGAGGGCCAGGGCCACAGGCCTCCATCTCACCCGGACCCCCAACCCCTCTCTTCTCGCATTTCCAATCGGACCTCACAGCCATGGCCGCCAAGTGCTACCCGAAGGTCAGCGATGAGTACCTGGCCGCCGTCGCCAAGGCCAAGCGCAAGCTCCGCGGCTTCATCGCCGAGAAGAACTGCGCGCCCCTCATGCTGCGCCTCGCGTAAGAGTCCCATCCCCCGATCTGCGTCCTCTTCTTTTCTCTTCCCTTCCGCGAGACGAGACCCCCCCGATCTGATCTGGCCGCCCTCCCGTATGCAGGTGGCACTCGGCGGGTACCTTCGACGTCGCCACCAAGACCGGCGGCCCCTTCGGCACCATGAAGTGCCCCGCGGAGCTCGCGCACGGCGCCAACGCCGGCCTCGACATCGCAGTCAGGCTCCTCGAGCCCATCAAGGAGCAGGTCCCCATCCTCTCCTACGCCGACTTCTACCAGGTCAGTCCCGATCCGATCAGATCTCGCCCGCCCAGATCGCGGGTGCTTTTATATTGTCCTCAAAAAATGAAACATTAACCTGATCTGGTTTTCCTCCGTCGCAGCTCGCTGGAGTCGTCGCCGTCGAGGTCACCGGCGGGCCCGAGGTTCCCTTCCACCCGGGTAGACAGGTGAGAATTATTTCGTGACCCCTCATACGGTGAAATAAGATTTCTCTAGGGTTTAAGCCATTTTTGCCGTGGGACCTGTATGATGCACCATTTCTGCACCCTATCTCTTAGTGGGATGGTGGGCCTGTGAGTGAGTGAGTGTTGTTGACTTTAGTGACGACATGTGCGGTATTGTTTTACGTGGGTGGTTGGAATTGGTGGCACGGAGGAAATTATTTCTACGATGATAGTGACTTTGCGAAAGAGAGGGGCTTGTTTATTGGTGTGATTGATAGGTTTAAGGCAATTTATTGCTGCTTCCTGTATGGGGTGTTTTATTTTGTCCCATTCAGTGTCTGATTCTGATCTGCTAGCCATAAATATGAAAAAGAAATTGCATGGGTATCTCATCAAGTTTCTGGCCCAGATGTGTTAGGTGTGGGTTAGCAAAGAGTTCAGAAGGGATGGTGTTCTCTTCTAATTATATTGATTGGACTGTCTTGTCTCTCCATGTTATGTCTGGGTTTTTTTTTTGTGATTGGACTGTCTTGTCTCTCCATGTTATGTCTGGGGTTGCTGCTGTGGTTTGACCATGGGGGATTGACAGGTTGTGGAACTAATTGATCATCTTCTACATAGATCCTATATACATAGGTGGTCACGTTTTCTGGTACTACAGTTTTACAAATAGCATGTAGGGACATGGATTTTGTATGATAAGCATAATTGCACATCCTAGCAGACAACATCTATGTTTCATATATGTATACATCTTCTTGTTGAGGACTGTAGGTTTAAGTAACTATTGGTAGTTTAGACTTGGTAGTTAGCTCTCCTGATATGTTGTACGTGTGGAAGATTCTACATTTTTTGATAGGCAACATTGTATGCATTTGTATAGAATCTAGATGCGCTGCCTCACAGTGCTAACAGTTATCTGCTTGTCGAATCGAACAATATATAACATATGAGAATGAGAATGATCCTGCTAATTATGGGGTCTATCAGAACGTTTATGGATCATGTACTGATGATTTTTTTGAAGTAAGGGTCCTGTACTGATATGTGTGATTGAGTTAGAATATGTATGTCTTGCAGCAATTCTCATGACCCTGTCTAAAATCTTTTACATGGAAATGACTTAAGGGCACCGGTTTTCTTTCTCTGTATCTTTATGTGCCTTGTTAACTGTGTATGTTTATAATTTCTTGTCTATGTTTGTAGGACAAGCCTGAGCCTCCTCCAGAAGGCCGTCTTCCTGACGCCACCCTAGGTACAACGAGCAACATCTTCTAAATCAACACAACTATAGTACTATGCAACTTCTATACTGACAAACATGGCTTGTTATGCTGTTCTTTTTGGTACCATTTATGCAACAAAATGTTTGCATAATGTGTTAAATAATCATCATCAAGCATTTTACAATGGTATCTAGTATGTGACACTAGTATGTTTTAGTGGACATAGTTTTATCGCTGAACACACTTAACTACCCCAGCCAAATAGTTAACAATTCGATATCACAAATCCAATACCTACATGCTTCTGTGACTTTTGGGTAACCTCTGAATTTAAGTTACTAGGCTGACATGGTGAGCTTACTGTTGTATCAGGCTCTGACCACCTCAGGCAGGTGTTCTCCACTCAGATGGGCTTGAGCGACCAGGACATTGTTGCTCTTTCTGGTGGTCACACCCTGGTTAGTCCATTAGTGTGCAATTAGCATATCCCTGTCATGCTTGTTACTGGTTTGGAAAGTTGTGCTTACGCAGTAATTATCTTGTGCAGGGAAGATGCCACAAGGACAGATCTGGCTTTGAGGGAGCCTGGACTGCCAACCCTTTGATCTTCGACAACTCCTACTTCACGTATGTGATATCATGTTTGTTTACAAAGAAGTTGGAAGTTTATGCTGTTTTTTCTGAAACTAACAGTTTGAATGTCTTTACAGGGAGCTGCTGACAGGTGAGAAGGAAGGCCTTCTTCAGTTGCCAACCGACAAGGTCCTCCTCACTGATGCCGCCTTCCGCCCACTTGTGGACAAATATGCCGCGGTACACCCTCTGTCCTTATGGCCTTTCTGGCTTCCTTGAGATTTCATTGATGAGTTCATCGTTAGCTATCCTAGTTTGTGAGATCTGAGACGCTGGTTGTTGATTGTTTGCAGGATGAGGATGCTTTCTTTGCCGACTACGCTGAGGCACACCTCAAGCTCTCTGAATTGGGGTAAGTGATGCGACCATGGATGCATCATTGCAATCAAAATCTGGTGCATTATTCTTAGTACTGAATCTCTTGTCTTGTTTGATTTCAGATTTGGCGAGTTCGCTGAGGGCTGCTGCTAATTCGTGTTCGTCCTCCGAAGCCGGTATGAAGACGACGAAGAAGAGCAATAAAAATGTGTCGGCCTGATGGCCATGTGATGTGTTATTTGGACTTGGTTTAGCTCGAAATCAGTGGGGGTATTTCATTGTTTTGCTTGATGCCTCGTGTCTCCGTGGCCTCATGGGCATTATTGTAGTTCGAACTATGAATTGTTATGTAGTTCCTTTCATGTTATTCCATCTCGAGGACGAAATTGAAAGTTTGTTTGCCCTCATCTTGGCTGTTGAACCAAATCTCAGTGTCTGCTTTACTAGCTTATCGTTCTCTCAGCTTTATTTGTTCATGGCATGTGGCTGGGATGCTTGGTGGTTTGATGTCTTTTCTAGTTTTGCTTCTGAAGCTGCAGATATGCATTTGAAGCATTTTGCAGCATATATATATGTTCCCACTTCCCAATGGAATGAATACACATTTTACCATCGAACTGTTGTACACGCGATGCTTGGCCGGCAACTGATCTGGTGGTTTGGTTTGATTTATCATCAGCGTTTGCAATTGTATCGAGGGGATATGTAATGGCGTTCAAGCCAATAATCGTGGCGTGTAATGCGTACTCAATCGAAGTAGTACTCCTGTAAATCGATGGAGTACTAATTAGCACATATATTTTCTGTTGCTTTCATTAATGTTATATCGAGTTGCAATGAGAACGATTGTCAAAAAAAAAAAAAAAAGGAGTTGCAATGGGAACGGCTTCAATTTTTCTTTTGAAAAAAGAGAGAAGAGGAAGGACAAAGTTGGCACTCCTATAAATCTGTCTCCCACCTCAACTCCCTCCCTCGTTAAGAAGCCGCCGCAGTCACCACCGCACCAACCACCAGCAGTCAGATCAGTCCACCATACCCAGATTACCATGGCCTCCTCCTCCGCGCTACGAATCCCCACACCAACCCACCACCCCGCCGCGGGGGCCCGTCCGCGGCCGCCCCGCGCCGCCTTCGTCTCCGTCCGCGCACGCCGCCCCGCGGTCTCCGTCTCCGCCTCCTCGCCGCAGCAGACACCAGGACACGGCGACGCCGCCGCCGACGGACCCACCGGCGTGCCCGCGCCGATACCGGCCTCGCGCGACACCGCCATCGCGCTGCCTCGTAAGCTCAAGCATCTCGCTCTGGCTTCCTACCCGGGGTAATCTGTTTGCTGCTGCTCGCTTCGCTGCCGTAACTGTATGTATGTGTGTGCGTATGTTTGTTTGGGAAATGCAGGGCCGCTGACGAGCGCGGATCTGATGGGGGAAACCAACACGCACGGCCTCAAGGTCGCATACCAGGTCTGCTCCTTCCTCTGTCCTCTCCCCTTCAGAGAAGCTTGCTGTTATGCTGATGATCGACGATTCTGACGACGCAATTCAAACTCGATCGATCATCCACAGGGGTGCCCGGGAGCATACAGCGAGGCGGCCGCCAGGAAGGCCTACCCGGGCTGCCAGACCGTGCCCTGCGAGTACTTCGAGACCGCCTTCCAGGTACCATCCATGGTCAATCTTCTCGTTTGGGAGATATGTGACGCTATTAGCATTGCTGATCCCCTCAGACATGGCGATAGGCAGATAACTAGCGATGATTCTTCCCCGTATGTGTCTAACAGGCTGTTGAGAGTTGCGTGGCTGATCGCGCGGTGTTGCCGCTGGAGAATTCGTTAGGTGGCAGCATACATCGAAACTACGACCTTCTGCTTCGCCATAACAAGCTGCACATTGTTGGTGAGGTACGGCTCGCGGTTCGCCACTGCTTGTTGGCCAACCGTGGTGTCAAGATCGAGAACCTGCGGAGTGCCATGAGCCACCCTCAAGTAAGCTTTTCTTCACCCCAGCCATTTTATGAATTGTTATTCTTCACCCTGTTTGATTAGCTTTCTTTCTGTACATCAACTTGTAGGCCCTTGCGCAATGTGAGCAAACACTGACGATGTTGGGCATTGAGCACAGAGAAGCTGTTGATGATACGGCTGGCGCAGCCAAGGTATTATGCTGTTTACTTTTACCTGCTGCACTGACTACAATGATTAACGGAATGCTGGTCACTTGTTTGTTTAGTACTAGTTCAGAACATCAAGTGGTTCATCTAGTTAATTTCGTCGACAGTAATCAGAGTAATATGTCCCCTTCAGCATATTGCAGAACAAAAACTCCAGGACACTGGCGCGGTTGCTAGTTCCTTGGCTGCTGAACTTTATGGACTGGATATCCTTGCAGAAAATATCCAGGTAGAACAAATTCATTCTGAAATGTCAAGAGAACATTCTCTCTCCTTATTCTCGGAAAAAATAACTCACCTATTTCTGTAGGATGACACGGATAACGTAACCCGCTTTATGATGCTGGCTAGGGAACCTATTATTGCTCGCACAGATAAGCCATTCAAGGTACGCGATGCGTAGAATCGTCCAGCAATTCGTCACTCCACCATTTCCTAGTGAATGTTAATAAACTTGTTTCTTCCATCATATGATCGCCAGACTAGTATAGTCTTCTCACTGGAAGAAGGGCCTGGACAACTCTTCAAGGCGCTTGCAGTGTTTGCTCTAAGAAAAATTAATCTCACCAAGGTATCTTCAGCAAAGTCATGCTTTTAGTATTTCTCCAACACTCACATGCTCCACGCTTGAAGCAGAGCTGATCACTCCTCCATCCTTTTTGTATGACGAGCAGATGGAAAGTCGCCCACACAAGAAAAGGCCTCTACGTGTAGCTGATGATAACTGTTCCACGCCCCTGAAGTAAGACAGGATCTATTCATCTGAGTTTCAGTCAACAGTGCACATTTCTTAGTTGCATAGGAACTGTATATGCAATAACATTTCCCAAACTGTTGCGCCAGGCACTTCGACTACCTCTTCTATGTAGATTTTGAGGCGTCAATGGCTGATCCAAATGCTCAAAATGCTCTGAATAACTTGAAGGTGTGGTTTTATTGTTTTAGTATGCTCTGGTGGCAGGCAAGCGGCGACTGAATTTGTTTTTGTTTTTGTTTCTTGCAGCAGGAGTTTGCTACCTTTCTAAGAGTTCTTGGGAGCTATCCTACTGATGTTAGTGAAACATGAATCATCTGGCACCAGTTCCAAACTATGCTCTTGTGATTGAGTAAAAGAAAGGGAAAACCATCCCTTGGCTGTCGATATTATGCTCCGGAAGAGAGCCATTTTTTTCGTAACTCCACGATCCATTTCTGTTCAAATTAAATCGTCCTGGGTTGTAGTTTGTTCCTTCCATGGGACAGTACTCCAGATGTTCTTCTTTCTTCTCCCGTGTGATAGAATTCTTGACACATTTCTCTCTTATCTGAGAGCTGGTAAGTGCTTGTATTTATAGTGATATATATATACTTGTGGGGGAATAGTTTTGGTTGTTTTGTCTGCCTTGATATAGTAGTTTGAAGTGGAGCATTATGTGATGTTATGTTTGAGGTCGAAATAATGTGTGTGTGCCCGTTATATGTAATGTTGGGTGGGGATGTGCTAGCCAACATGGGTGGTGTGGTCTGACCCTCAGTCTATCCACATATTATTCTTTGTATTCTGAAACTCGGGCTATCGTCAAATCTGGGCCCTTTGATCATGCTTCAATCCTGCAAAATTAGTTAATTCCTCCGATACATAATATGTGTCACTGATTTAGTACAACTGTATTAAATCAATGATACTTATTATGGATCGGGGGAGTAGCATACATGCATGTCGGTGCTATATGCATATTGCTATTGGTAAGACAAATCAAGAACCGAGAAGCTGTTTTACCTTGAGCTGGCCAATAAGGCATGGCTGAGCAAGAGTTGTGTCCAACGTGGCCTTGTCGAAAGGACATTGCGAGCCAACGACACATCGTACACGGATACAGATGCCAAATCGGTCGGAAATGGATCCAATCTCAGATGGATGGACATAAAACAGTGAGTAACATATGTTGTACTTACTTACTACCGTTTATTGCTCGATTTTTTTACTGATAAAAGGTTGCTAAACAGAGCAGCACTCATCGGGTCGGTAGCAAAGCTCGCTGCAGTTATTTTCCATAGGGTGATGTGAGGCCAGGTCGTCAACGGTTGAGGAAGCCGCTGATGGCCATGTCCTGCGCGAGGGCCTCGCTGCAGCACGGGTCCAGCAGGTGGAACCTGTGCCCTTTGCCCGTCGCCTGCCACAACTCCGCCTCGCCGCGCCACCCGCTCGTGGCGAGCCGGTCGTGGTACGCGCGGCCACGGTCGCGGAGCACGTCGTCCTCGCCGACGCAGACGAGCACGCGCCGGCACGCTAGGGCCTCGAGGCCCGGCGCGCTGTCGGCGAGCGGGTTTATGAGCGGGTCGTCCTCCCCCGCTGTGGTCGGGCACATGACGCGCCACAGGCGCCCGAGCCTCTCCCGGAACCGAGGGTCCAGGTCGTCGGAGCCCACCTTGTCGCTGCCCAGGAAGTAGGGTTGGACCATGACGAGGCCGCGGATGCCGCTGGAGAGGGCGAGGTCGGCGCCCGCCCGCATGGCCATGTGGTGCGCGATGTTGGCGCCGGCGCTGTCGCCGCTGAGGTAGAGGCGGGAGAGGTCGGCGTGGTCGGTCAGCCATGGCTCGTGTCCGTCGCCGCCGGAATGGTGGGATGCGACCCACGCGAGCGCCTCCCACGAGTCGGCGTACGCGGACGGTACGGGGTGCTCCGGCGCGAGGCGGTACTCGACGGAGACGACCAGGACGTTGGCGAGCGCGGCGAACCTGTTGAAGTAGGCGTGGAAGGTGGAGTCGAAGGCGGAGCCGAGGCAGAAACCCCCGCCATGGTAGTACACGAGCACGGGGAGCTTGGCCGCCGGCCGGAAAGCTTCTAGGCTCCGCCGGGGCAGGTAGAGACGTGCGGAGACGCGGGCGGAGATGGTGATGTCGCGTGAGGTGACCGCGGCGTCGCCGTCCATGGAAGCGGCGACGAACTCATCGGAGCACGGATAGCGCTCCACGCGGTTCCTGTAGACCCGGAGGCGGGGCATGGACTCGTAGAGGATCTCGTCGTCGTCGGCGACGGCAAGGGTCGCCATGGTGGGTGCGGCCATAGCGTGGATGATTTGCGGCATTCAAGTGATCGGCAAGCTGCCTGGAGTGTGATTGTTTATTCCCTCCGTTTGGAAATATAAGATGTTTTAGGTTTGTGAAGACATGTTGTGTCTAGATACATCTCCTTCACAAACCTAAAACATCTTATATTTCAAAACGGAGGGAGTACTATATTAGGATAGTCAAAGTTAGTTGGTTGGATGATGGAAATGTCAAAGTTCCTTCGATTCAAACTTTTCTCGAAGCCAAAGCCTTTGATCGAGATAACATTATTTAGCTGTTTCATGTGAATGCTTCCGATGTGCAAGTTTGCTACAGAGTAGTAAAACATGTGTGTTGAACAAAATCTAACAGCAAAATGAGACATTCTTCCGACTACCAAGTGCTCACTATATGCAAGCACTGTTTATTTCTAAAATTATTGATATTTACAGGGAACATATGGTAGGAATATACAGATACATGTGTTGCAATCGACCTATAAATGATATACAACCATGACTAAGATGTGATATTTGTAAGGACACACTCGATGTAGACACAAACATAAAGAATGCAATGGGAGATCGACTAGTCTTCCAAATCAATTGTCGCTATCGGACCAGGTGATGCCCTCCATGCCGATGTTCTGGTCGAGCCCTAGGGCGTTCCACACCGCCGGAGAGGCGTCGACGATGTTGTTCGCACAAGGGGGTTCAAAGTTATGGTCTTCATCGCAGCCATACACGGAGTCGCACTCGTCCACCACCTTGGCATACACGGATTTGCCATTGGCATTGATCTTGATGCGGTGCCCGCAACGGGCCATGTTCTTGAACCAGCCGGTGGAGAGCGCGACAACCATCTCCTCATCACTATGGTAGGCGTTGTCGCACTCCGACGGGCCACCGCCGTCCTTGCCCTTCTCGAAACTGTTGAGCGTCAAGACGGCCTTCGTGCTCGAGGTGACCGGCGGCGAGCAGTAGAACTGCGGGTACCTCTTGCCATCCTCACAACAGTCTGGGTCGTTGCTCTTCTCACAGTTCCCTGACTTTCCTGGGAGGTAGCCGCTTGCATGGCAAACACCGAGGCCAGGGCGGAGTGAGGATGCAATGTGGGAGGTTGAGAGCGTCACCAGGAGGAAGATTGCCATGGTGGATAGAGCTCTTGCAGTCGCCATCTTAGACACTTAACACTCTTGAATTACAACAGGTCTTTTTTGTGGTTGCGACACTAGTCTGTTTGACTTGATTGCTTGTGATCAGATAGCTGCAGCAGGGTCGACTTTATATGGTGATCTTCCTGCCGTCTGCTAGTTTAGTTATGAACACTAGAAGGTAGCATGTTTTCCACGACAAATTGTTTTTGACCTGCACGGTAATTTTTTTGTTGATACGTTTAAAATTGGACAGTCCGTAACGTATCAATAAATTTGACAAATAGGACAGACGTGCCGTAAAAAAAGATTAGGGAGATGATAAAATATTGCAGAATAGGTTCAAGGAGTTGAATGGACTGATAGCAACACTTCCAGGGTGCTTCCAAGCACGACTAATAACACTATGAAATGATCATGAAAATCGAGAGATTTTGGTTAGATAAATATAACTTCAACTATAGTGTTATATTTGAATTTAGAAATTCAAATATCTGAATTCTGTTTGCAACGTTAAGAAAGGAAATTAACCAGCTGACGTCACCGTGGGAAATCCGAAACGCAAACAGGATGTCATCAAAATCTTCCACTGTTTCAGAAACACAAAGGTGCAATCTACGACTACAACCAATAGGGGCCTGTTTGATTCAAAGGATTTTCAAAGGAATTCTATAGGATTTTAATCCATAGGAATTTTTTCAATATGGTGTGTTTGTTTTAAAGGAATAAATCCTTCAAAATTTCTATGCATGGCTTTCCTACACTACAATCCTATAGGATTTTTAACAAGAGGTGAGACCTCTTGGAAAAATTCCTTTGTGTTTATGACAACTATGACACGTACCTAAATCCTATAAAATTTCCTGCGTTTTTCCTGTGATGCAATCAAACAAGCTATCTTACCGATTCCTGCATTTTTCATTCCTATAGAATTCTAAGTGTCATGTCATTCTATTCCTGCACTTTCCTATTCCTATGTCTTACAAATCCTTTGAATCAAAAAACAAGCAAGTAGCCTACGCAGAGTAATAGCTTCGGTGGTTAGTTGAGTTCACCCCGATGCAAATTCCCAGCCAATCAACTTAACTTCGCCTGTCAAACCATAAAACCAATTCACTGTCATGTGAGTGCATCAGGCTTTAGCATGAACAAACTTTTTTTTGAGTAATTTTAGCATAAACAAGTTGATTATATCGAGCATTGAGCCACTTGGGATTTTCAAATTTTCACCACAGCATGTACTGCTTCCAGAATATGGAGCTTAACTACTTCTGGCCCCACCAATTTAGATGCAAAAATATGTTTTTATTTAACCTGACAAGCTGAAAACCAAACAAAAAATAATGCATCACATAAATCGCCCTCGGCTGAGCATTCGTCAGACCTCCTTTCCTTGCCCCGATGTGAACCGGAGTTGAACACTCGGGAAGGCGGCATTCTCTGTCTGTCTGTCTTTCTTGACAGAGTGGTCAAGATCTCTCGAAACGATCTTTCGTCTTACTATATTAATATAGCAATCATCCGATACTACTGATACAACACTGTTTGATAAGAAAACACAAACCAAGCCAAAAAAAAAGAGAAAACAATGCATCAACGAAAATGGGGATGACTCGTAACCGTTGCACTCTCTGAAGAATTTTCACCATGCTCATAGCACTCTGAAGCACCACTAACCAAGCAGCACCTCTAAGAAAGAAAGCGACGATGACGCTGCTGCTGCCCAGACCATACCTAGGGTTACCCTCGGTTCACGACGGAGGGTGGAGAAGAGGTACCGATGCCCTGCAGGAAGGAAGGCGACACCCGCAGGCGTCATCACGTTGGTGCCGAGACGATAAAGATTTTTTCCAACCCCCTAAAAAACCACACCCCGGACACTTTGTAGCGCTCCACCAAGCTTGCCACGCACCAGCGTGCAACACCACATCCTTGCAATCACCACCACAGTCTCACCATGACCCACGTTTGATGCCGCTTAAACGGAGAAGCAGAGACTCCGACATGGGTCGGCAGTACAACGACACGCGGGAGGGAACTACCCCCCACCATCGGGAGGCAGTAGCCGATCGGATGCAATAGCCGGACAAACCAGGCCCTTACTGGCCCGACCAAGCCCGAGAGGGCCCGTGAAATTCTGTCGCCACACTGCAGCAAGGGCACCACTGACGCCACCATCCCAACACTAGACTCTACCCTCGTCTACCGGAGGAGACACCACGCCTCCCAGCGGCCAATGTCCATGTGGCCGCTTTGCAAACCACCCGGTCGCAGGATCTCACGCCGCCGAGCCGGGCCGGGCCGCTATCGGCCGAGGAGCCCCGAACTCGCCCCAATAGGGCATAGCTTTGACCACCTCGGGCTCACCTGGACGGGCATGGAGCGCCAACACCGATTCCAAGCCCACCTGGCCCGGATCCGAGCCATATAAACATGGCAGGGAGTGGGCATGGCAGGAGCCGCCACACGCGGCCGTGGAACCAGATAGGCCTGCAGCAGTGGCCCGACCTAGGCCCTCCTGGCTCGGGTCAGGCCGTCACTACCACGCCAGATCGGGCTGCAAGGCAGGTGCCCGACCTAGGCCCACCTGGCCCAGGTCAAGCCGCCACTACCGCGCTGCCCTCGGGAGGGGCTCCGCACACTCCCCGGTCGCACATTGCTAGTCAGAGGGCCAACAACACCGCCCTTGACCACAACCCCGCCAGCCTAGATCTAGCCCACATGGGGTCCAAATAGGCCCAGCACGTCCACGCTTTCGCCCTGTCTCGAGGTCCAGACCGCCGGCGCTCTCACCGCCAGTTGAAGCCCTCCGCGGCTGCCGCCTACCGCCCCACCAAGACGAGTTTCCGATGAGGCTTCCATGGAGCTCCGCTGGTCCGCTACCAGTGGCGAAGGTCGGACTAAGTTTTTGGTGTGGCGAAATTGAACAGTTGGTGTCCGGGATAAAATCCTTAATACCTATGAAGTCAACATTATTGTCCTCTTCTTCATGAATCATGGAAGTTCATCCTCAATATGCTCATCTTCCTCTTGTCTTGCAATCTCAACTTGCTCTTCACTTTGTTTAGTTCCTTCCTCTTCTTCTTATTCTTCTATCTCATCATTTCTGCTTGTGATGCCAGTACTTGGAGTCGCTTCGCTGCTGCTTGGTACGACTCGATAATACTTCTTTAGACCTAGCAGTTTACACAATCACAAATAATATATCATAATTCAGACACTTGGAATTTTTTAATATCGTTTCACATCTAATTGTTCTAATAACGTTACCTTTAATTTTGAGATTTGGCCTATGCTTAGGCGGTGCCATCTCTCCTTTCCGTCAACGAGAGTTCACGCATGGCGTATCGTTTGCCGGACGGCCGGAATGTCTTGGCAAGCTCTTGCCCAGTCGATGTCCCCGCAAGCCTCGCTCAGCGCCGGTCTAGTGCCCTAATCATCTTCTTAAAACAGGCTTTCATTCCGCTTTATAAATAAAGCACACAGGTGAGGTCGCTGATGTGCCAGACAATACAACGCCCAAAGAAAGCGACACAACACGATACAAGGTGTTGGGGCAACAACACACACGCACAAACGAAAACAAAGAAAAACAAAAAGGAATGGAGATGGAGGCAGATCAACTAAACGTTGGTAACTCGCAACCGCTGCGCCCTCCGTAGAATGACCACCCTCAAGAGAGAAAGCAACCGCTGGTGCCCGAACCAGAATGGTCCTAGGGTTTCCCCTGACATACAGAGGGAGGTGGAAGAAGGGTAGCCATGACGCCCTTCAGGAAGGAGAGATGCCATCCGTGGGCGGCACCGCATCGGTGTCGAGCAAGACGACAAGGATTTCTCCCAAAAACCCTATCCACCACCCTCGGATGAGACGTTGCACAGAAGCCCCGCGAGGACGAGGCCTCACCACCACCAAAACTTGTCGTCCACGAGCATGCGCCACCACGGTCACGAGGCTACCATCGTCAGCTCACTGAGACACCCATCGCGAGGTTTGCAAAGCAGCGGCGAAAGATAGCTAGAATTGGGCCAGCAGAGCCACGTTCGCGCGGGAGGGAACTACCTCCACCGCCTGGGCGGTAGTTGACCGGACGCGACCACAGACACCCCAGTCCCAGTTAGATGAGATAGAAGAACAAGAAGAAGAGGGCCCGTGAAGCCCCCGCAGACACATCATTTCTTCTATCTCATCATTTCTATGTCATCATTTCACGCGCAGCACCCTCACTGGCCGCCGACGCCCGTGCCTCCATGACCACGAGAGGGGGGGAGAAGGGCCCTGCCGTCGCCTGAGCCGCACGGGCTTCGCCCGACGACCCCCTTTAGCGGCGGCGGAAAGGGGAAAGGGGTGGGGAGAGCCGGGGAGGGGCGCGCCGCCGGGAGCCAGCGCCGCTCGTGGGCACGACGCGAGGCTCCGCCCTAGGGTTCGCTTCCTTTACCCCCGAGGACTCGCTCCCTAATCATCTCGCCAGTTACAGCAGCCGCCGCCTCTCCTTTTCGGGTTTTTTGATCGATTAATTTTTTTGAGGTTTTTTTGATCGATCAATTGATCCAGCAATCTGAGTCTTTTGGTCGCATGTACAAGTACAGGTATGCATACATGGTCACTCGGTCTAGTTTAAGCCCAAGAAAGTTATCATGCATGCATGCCCATGTATTTCTTAATCGTATCAGTGTCTTCATTAATCTTTAATTATATAATTAGGGGACAAGATAATTTAGTGTCGTATCGATTCAACCATTGCAGCTAGCTAGATATTGCATACTACTAGGTGTAGGTACCTGACTTAGGTCGGGCGATCGCCATGGTCTTCCCTATGGGCTCCTTCACCTCTGTCCGCTACCACACACGGAGAAGCAGGTCGCCGCCACCGGCACTTCACAGGCTTCGCCCGGTGTCTCTCACCGGCGGTGACGGAGGTGAGGGAGGCGAGGGAAGGGCTAAGAGAGCTAGGGTTTGTTTCGCCTGCTCGATCGCTCACGGGGACGACACAAGGCAGGCCGGAGAGTGTTTCCCCCACCGTGAGGATGCAGCACTGAATGGTCGAGATGAGGATGCTGAAAGGAGCTTCGACCTTCATCACGGGCCTTTTCTTCTTTGGGTACCGGTGTGCCCAGACCCGTTAGTATCAAATAATACTTTGTCATGATTGGTCAGGATGTTGATTGTACCTATCACTATATTGTCAGAATTGATCACTTGCTCCACATTCGTGGAGTTTAACTTTTTGAATGCATTTCCTCTTCTTTCAACATTATCTTCTTTAAAGTTTCTTCCTTTGAAAGGCTGTCCTCCATTTGCTGGCTTATTTCCACTGGTTGGTGATGCAATTCCGGTGTGTTTATTGGGACAGCTGGGTTCCTGTAGAACCGGAGGCTGGGCATGGACTCGTAGAGGATCCCATCGGGTCTCCATGGGTGCGGCCATAGCATGGACGGTTGCCATATTCAAATTGTAAACCATATAGTCGGGCTGCAATCTGCACGCCTCGACGTTTCCATTGACTCATATAAATATAGGTTACACAAGCAAAAAAAATCAACAACCTGTTGTGTTTGATTGGTTTTATAAATATAGGATAATTAAAATTTAGTTGGTCGGACGATGGAAATATAAAAGTTCGTTTGCTAAAACTTTACTTTTCTTGAAGCCAAAGCCTTGATCGAAATTTAGTTGGTCGGACGATGGAACTCTTCTGCTGTGCAAATTTTGCTAGGAAAACTGGTACGGAACAAAATCTCACAGCAAAATGAGACATTCTTCGGCCTACCAAGTACTCACTATGGGCAAGCACTATTAATTTCTAAAGTTATTGATATTAACAAAGAAAATATGGTAGGAATATATATACATGTGTAGCAATCGACCTATAAATGATAATACTCCCTCCGTTTTAAAATATAAGATGTTTTAGGTTTGTGAAAAGAATGAATCTAGACTTGTTTTAATATGTAGGTTCACTCAATTTTAGGATGAATCTACACACTAAAACAAGTCTAGATTCATTTTCTTCACGAAGCTAAAACATCTTATATTTTGAAACGGAGGGAGTATAAAACTATGACTATATGACTAGGATGTAATATTTGTACAGACACGACACTCGATTTAGAAACAAACATGAAGAATGCAATGGTGATCGGCCGTCTTCCTAATCAATTGTCGCTATCGGACCAGGTGATGCCCTCCATGCCAACGTTCTGGTTGAGCCCCAGAGCATTCCACACTGCCGGAGAGGCGTCAACGATGTTGTTGGCACATGGGGGTTCAAAGTTGTGATCTTCATCACAACCATACACGGAGTCGCACTCGTCCACCACCTTGGCATACACGGATTTGCCATTGGCACTGATCTTGATGCGGTGCCCGCAACGGGCCATGTTCTTGAACCAGCCGGTGGAGAGTGCGACAACCATCTCATCATCACTGTGGTAGGCGTTGTCACACTCGGAGGGTCCTCCTCCGTCTTTGCCCTTCTCGAAACTGTTGAGCGTCAGGACGGCCTTCGTGCTCGCAGTGACCGGCGGCGAGCAGTGAAACTGCGGGTACCTCTTGCCGTCCTCACAACAGTCTGGGTCGTTGCTCTTCTCGCAGTTCCCCGACTTTCCTGGGAGGTAGCCGCTAGCATGGCAAACACCGAGGCCGGGGCGGAGTGAGGATGCAATGTGGGAGGATGAGAGCGTCACCAGGAGAAGGATTGCCGTGGTGGCTACAGCTCTCACAGTTGCCATCTTAGACACTGAACACTATGGAATTATAACCACTCTACTTTGTGGCTGCTACACTAGTTTGTTTGCCTTGATTGCTTGTGATTAGAGAGCTGCAGCAGGGGACTTTATATGGTGATCTCACTGCTGGTCTGCTAGTTCAGTTATGAACACCAAACGGTTGCACACGGCAACCTGTTTTTTGACCTGCACGGCAAATTGTTGATAAGTTTATAGTTAGCAGTCCACCAGTCCGTAACGTATCAAAAAAAAATTGACAAATAGGACGGACGTGCGGTATGTCTTATCAGGATCCTTTGAAAAGAAAGGTTTAGAGCGACAGAAAAATATTGCAGAATAGGTTCAAGGAGTTGAATGAACTGATAGCACATTTTCCCGGTGCGCCACGACTAACACCATAAAACGGTCATGGAAATCGAGAGATTTTAGTTAGATAAATATTACTTCAACTTATTCCAGCTATATTGTTACAATATTAAATATCTGAATTACGTTTGCACATTAAGAAAAGAAATTAACCAACTGACGTCACCGTGGAAATCGTAAACAGAATGGCATCAATCTTCCAATGTTTCGGAAACACAAACTTGTTACAATCTACAGCCACTTTTGAGTCTGACCTCGCGCTCTAAGGTGACCATGTTGGACCTAACCGTTTTGAGCTAGCTACCTGAAGATGGTAATGCTAATTGTCTAGAGGGACTATTTTGAGGTTAATTTGGCTAATGCCTAGAAAACGTTTTAACTCAAAATATGTCCGTAACGTCTCTCTAGTTTTTTTTTGCGAAATTCACAGATCTATTAATAATCATCAACAATAGTATAAAAGGTTCTAAAAACAATAAAAATTACAAATATGTCAATGTTCCATCTAGTGACGACTACAAACATTGACACGAGCCGAAGGCGCGCCGTCGTTCTTGCCCCTTCCATCACCGGAGCCGGACAAAGCTTGTCGTAGTAAAACTTGTTGTGATAGACGGACGGAAAGTTGTCGTGCTAAGCTCCCAAAGTACCAGCGCATCAGAGCAACAACCATCGCCGAAAAGACGGCGGTGTCAATTGCTAGAGGGACTATTTTGTGGTGAATGCGGCTAATGCCCGATAAAACATTTTAATTTAAAATATCTCCATGTTGGGTCCATCTTGTCAATTTTGCACCGTTATTTCATTTCCACCTGGGTGCCACGCAGATTATATCGTTGGCATTCACATCCATTTCCCATCCTTCGCGTTCCTGCTGTCCTCCCAAATTGAAGCTCCCCGTTGTTGTGGTCGCTACCATGGAACTTTATTGGGACGAGAATTCCTTTCCGGAGGAAATCTATCAACTCGACGGACCTGCTCGGCCCAGTTCTCCACTTCTCCTCCCTAATTCGGGAGGCAGAGAATCATGGCCTTGTTCTTGTGGCTACCGTGTCGATGACATGGCCGAAGGTGTCGCATGTGTACTTCTTGACGGCTTCCGCTAATTTGAATCATGCGAAAACAATTTAAGTTAGAAGTGTGCATTCCGCTAATGAATTCCTCGTCTCACCACGGTCGAGAGCCTATTCTGCTAGCAAAATTTCTAGTACTATGGAGCTCCCTAAATGTTTGTTGATTGAAAGTACAGTACTATATGTATTGTTTGAATGAGCTGAAATTTGTTATCCAAGTTAGTGTGAAGTGTCTAAAAACAGTCTGAATTTGCACTAAACTGCAAGAGTATTTACCACCCTACATTTTCAAAGGATAACTGAATAGAGAACTTGCAAAAACAAAAGAAAAATAACTTAGTCTATATACATATTTACATACACATGATACAACATCTTATAATCTCACACAGATACATATATGAATAAGCATAATTTAGTCTTACACATAACCATACCATAGATCATAAACCAAGTTGAAAACTAGTGCAACAAAGCCGGTGAAAGAGTAATTGCCCCTATGTGTGGTTTTGGTGATTAATGACAATCCCTATGGACTAATGTTTTCACTGAGTTTTATATGAAGGAATATTCCGTAGGTCATGCTTGTAGTCTATGTGTTGGATTCAAGTATGGATGCCATGAAGATAAAGATATACCTTGAGTATTGGCATCAAGATCATCGAGTTGAAGAGAAGAATATGATATGATCAAGATCTTGAGAGTGTGATTTCAATAGAAGAATTCAAGATATGGCTCTAAGATGGTGTCATGATAGCCTTATTAGTTGATCTATGATTGACTATGATTTAGAGCATGTAATCAAATTAAGAGTTTTTTATGTACCTCAAGATATTGAGATGGAGCATGATAAGATACATGGTTGACCTATACAAAGAGTAAAGAGTGATTTCAAGTTGGTCAACACATGAAGCATAAAGAATGTACCACATGATCTTGTGGTATGGTAAGTCTTTCAATTATGCATTATGAACTAACCCATTATATATGTGCCTTTGCGTTTTCTATATGGGATAGGTATCTTTTCATGGGTATGCTTCAAAAGTGAAGATCTTATATAGCCCATGAGAGGATGACATCAAGTGGTGATCGTCATCAAGGTTGAGAAGGGCAAGTTCAAGATAAACATCTCGAGAAGATCATTTGCTTGAAGCTTGTCATCCATATTGGTGATAATGGACATGTGAAGACATGTATTAATGAAGCTATCCAATAGTGGTGTATGGGGGAGCAAATTAGGAGTCTTCACGAAGCAACAATGATCAAGTGATGCATTCCGTCTTGGATGAAGATTGAAGTGTTTTCATCAAGATCAAGCGGGATTCGCAAGGCAAATGTATGGCCTTGCTAGGTTTTCCTTTTATCGGTCTCAAGGTGGTTGTTGGGAGACCGGGTTATAGAATACATAGCCGCACTATTAAGAGGGGCTTTCGGTTGGGTAACTTGATCACATCGTCATAGGAAGCTCAATCTTTTGTATTATTTGCATCTTCCTATTTTGTTGCTTCTTGGTGTTTCTCCATGTGAGGTTCTTGAGCTTATTGCTACCTCTTCAACAAGCCCAAGTTCAACGAAAACGGAATTCGTATGCATCTTCTATGGCCTTTTCGAGTTTGAAGGTTTTATCGATTCTTCTTATAGGGAGGCTTCTTACCTTTCTTCATTTGGTTCTATCCTCCTCTATTTGACTATGATGTTTCTCTTCACCATCTTGTAGGTATTGTTGTCCTCGTCAAAACAAGCCCAAGATCATCGAAATCGGAGTCCGGACGCAAAAGTTATCGCCATTTTCGTATGTCATGTTTGGTTCCAGCGGAATTCCGACAGGAATTCCGGCGGACCGAGTCTGTGGCCAGAATTTCCGGCGACCGCCGGAAATTTCCGGCAAACCGCCGAAAAACTGTTCTGTATGCTGTTTCGGTTTGTACCGAAACTTTCGGTTTTGACCGGAAATTCCGGCGGCTGATCCGGCGGCACCGGTTTCGTCGCCAGAACGTGTTCGCCCAACGCATCTTGCTTCCAACGGTCATCCCCCTTGAAGGGGTATAAAAGGGGGGCTTCTTCCCCAAAGTTCAAAAGGCTCTTGAGCACGTTTTTGACCTCCATTGTTGACCCCTTTGAGCTTTCTTTCTCTCCCTTCCCTCCTATAATTCTTGCATCTTTTTGAGGGCTTTGGAAGAGGAGATCTAGATCTACAATCCCCACCAATCAATTCTTCCTCTAAGTGAGGGGAACCCATTTGATCTAGATCTTGGAGTCATTTGTTGGTTTCCACCATTGTTCTTCCTCTCTAATTCCTTCCTAGAACTTGTTGCTTTGGTGGGATTTGAGAGTGAAGGATTTGAGCACCCTTGGTGTTCTTGCTTTGCATTCTTGCATAAGTGTTGAGCTCTCCATTACAATTTGTTTGAGTGAGAGACCGTGAGCTTATTACTCTTGGAGGGTGACCTCCTAGTTGGCTTGGCGATTGGTACCGCGGTGTCCTCTTTGTGGAAGATTGTGAAGAGACCCGGGCTTCTCCTTCGTGGAGCTTGTGAAGTGGTTGTGGAGCTTGCCATCTCCGGAGTGGAGGAAAAGCTAGCCATAAGGAAAGGGCCTATCCTTCGTGGGATAGACTCGGAGAAGAAGGTGAGCCTTCGTGGCGTTGGGAAATCCTTTGTGGAATCTCACACCTCTCTAACATGACGTACCTTACTTGTAAGGGAACACGGGAATACATCTTCGTCTCCGCGTGCCTAGGTTATCTCTATATCCGAGCTTACTTTCCTTGTGATAGCCATCGAGCTTGAAGTACTTATATCTTGCTTATCTCTTATGGTATATTCATCTTGTGCTATCTTGCTTAGCTTAACTTGTTGTTGGTGCACTTATTTGAGCCTAGTGTATTTAGGTTTTGTGCTTGTAAAATAAATGTTAGTTTAATTCCGCATTCTATCAAGCCAAAACTGTAATAGTTTTGAAATTACCTATTCACCCCCTCTAGGCGACATCTCTATCCTTTCAATTGGTATCAGAGCAAGGTATCTTCTTGTTTAGGCTTCACCGCCTAGAGTGTAAAGATGTTGGCTAGTAGTATAGTGCACAATGACACAATTATCTTTCATGGCACAAATTATGCTTTGTGGAACAATTGCTTGCTTTGTAATCTTCGGACCTTGTGTCCAAATATTGAGCAATTTCTAGATGTAGGTTTTTCTCCTCCGATGGATCCTCAAAATCTATCTTTAGAGGATGAGAAAAATTTACATCTCGAAGCTCAAGTATCTAATGATATGATTTTCTCCTTGAGCCCCCACAATTAATTTGTTCTTGATGATTGTAAAGCGCAAGTCGTGTCATGAGATGTGGTCCAAGCTTAAATAAATATTTGGTGGTTCCATCTCTAATATTGTCGGTGGTTTCACCGAGGAGATCTATTTTCCTTCACATCATGAAGAGCTCCAAGTTTCTTCCACCTCCGTCCACGATGAGTTCTCATCTTCACCCACTTCACCAACGTGTGGCAAGACACAAGGTAAAGATATGGTGAGTGGTGTTGGGAATTGCAATGTTGATATTGTGTTTGCTAATGATGATCCTTCATCTCTATCCCATTGCAATGTTTCTTCTTTGGACTTAAGCGCTTCTTGCAACAATAATGCTATATCCCCTTGTGTTGCTAGTCCTTGTATATCATATAGAAATTATTTGAGTACTAGTGTAGATGATATGCTTTATTTGCCTTGTTCCCATGAAAAAAATGTTTCTATTTCCTCTAGTTGTTTATCTAACAATGTAGAGGAAATCAAACATTCTATGGAGCAAGAAATGATCATGAATGAATATTCAAGAATATCCTCATCTTCATCCTCCCGTGCTCACATGTGCCTTATGGCAAGAGGATCAAAGGTATCTCCTACTTTGGATCCCAATATATCTTCTAAATATAATATCAATGATAATAATGATAGTGATGATGACATTGATGAGGATACTAGTGCTATCTTGCTTATTGAGTTGACTTTTTTGTGTACCTCTCTTCGTGGTAATAATAAGGTTGTTACTTGTCTCAAACATGTTATGGACACCATAACTAGACAAACGGGAACCATAGAGGAGTTGGATTTCCAACTTGATGATGGGAGTCGGAGATTCAATCTCCTTAAGCAAGAGCTTGCCAAGTAGAAGCACACTAATTGTCTCACAAAAAAAATTGAATCTTATGAGCTTGAAAAGAAAAATTCCATTAATGATGCTTGTGCTACTAACTCTACTTCTTGTGAAGCATCTACCCTAAAGGAGAACGTTGAGTTAAGGGCTCAACTTGATCTGCTAACTAGCAAGTATAGGAAATTGGAAGAAAGTCATGAAAAGCTCTCAGGCTCTCATAATGATCTTCTAATCTCCCATGATGGGCTAATGTTAGCTCGTGAGGCAAGTATTACCAAGGTAACATCTTGTGAGCCTATTTTGGACATTAGCACAACTTCTACTCAAAATGCTATTTTGCAGTGTGCTAGTCCTAGTAATCCATCTAGCCATACTATTGATAAACCATGTGTTGGATTACTTGCTTTGCCTTGTTGCTCTAACAATGAAGCTTCTACTTCCTCTAGTACGTGTATTTCTACTAACCATGTAGAGGAAATCAAAGAGCTCAAGGCCCAAGTCACTTCCTTAAGGAATGACTTGGAACAGAGTCATGGAGGGAAATCCACACTCGATAATATTTTGAGTGTGCAAAAATCCCCTAATGATAAAAGTGGACTTGGATTCAACTCCAATAACAATAACAAGTCTAAGAGAAACAAGAAGAAGGGCCAAAACTAAGTCAAGAATTTGGCCAAGATTATTTGCTTCAAGTGCAAGGTTGAAGGACATCATGTAAGATCTTGTCCATTGAAGAAAAAGCACTTGAGTGAGAAGCAAAAAGGGAAGCGGCCACAAGTACAAGATCAAGCCCAAGTTGAAGTTAGGCCACTTCCGAAGAATAATCAATATAATGATCCCCAAGCCAATAAATCAATGAAGAAGAGAAAGGGGAGCACTTGTTGCTACATATGTCGTGTGAAGGGGCACTTTGCCTCTTCATGTTCAAACGGTACCTTATCTAATCCTATCATTATTAATGATGATTATTCTCTTAGGAAGGATAAGGATGGCAATGTGTTTGCCAAGTTTGTTGTAACTCGAAGTGGTGTCAAGAAAAGAACCATTTGGGTTGTCAAGCCTATTGTGACTAACCTCTTAGGACCCAACTTAGTTGGGGACCAACAAGCTCAAACTTAATCAATAGGTGTTTTTGTAGGGCATTGGAGACTTGGCTAACTCATGAAGAATTAAGGGATCTTCCTATATTATATTTGATCAAGCCAAGTCATAAGGATTATCATTTCCCTATCTTATATCCAATGTGCCTCTTCGCAGTAACTTGTACTTAACTCATTTATTTTGTAAGTTACTTGCCCCCTTTACATGTTTTGGTTTTGTACCAAGTATGTGTTTGTATCCCGTGTGCCTCATGCTTGATTATTTTGTGTATTCAAGTATGTATAGGTGTTTGGCATATCATTTACTCGTGTGTTTTGCTTGGAACCTCTAATGCATCTTGATGATATCTTATTTGGATATTTTTGAGTGGTTAATGGAACATCCCATTTTGGGGGAGTCACATGCCTCGCGCATCTCTCAAACCTTAAAATGTGTGTACATGAGTACTACCACTTAGTATTGATATTGCAAGCTTATCTAGTCACTATGTGGTGTGTCATACTCATGAGAAATTCAAATTCTAAATGTCCATTAATTCTCTCTAGTTGAGGTTGCTTTGCCTCTTATTAAGAAAATTTCACATTATGGGGGAGTAATATGCTTCTTTTGCATATCATAATCCTAGGAACTGTGAACATATGAGGTAGTGCCACTTAGAGTTGATATTGTTGATTATCTTGTTTCTAGGTGGCATGTTGGCTCAAACAAGGTCCTATTTTTGTTAGAATCTTTTATTTCTCGTCTTTTCGGTCTTTGTTTGAGTAAGAAATTCTTGATGCGGTCTTCCTCAAATACATATCTCTATATCTTATTTGGGAGACCATTTGCTTCAAGTTATTATATCATTGCTTTGCATGATTGTGTGACTAGATTCAAGCTATCAAGAATCTCTATTTTTGCATAGTGCTTAATATTTTTATTCCTATCCTATGCTTTTTATTGTGAAGATTTATCTTTAATATCCATGCAATATACACCGAAAATCAATTCCAATACACTCATTGTCTTCGACAATTGATATACTTATGTGTGGTAGCATTTGTGGATCATCTTCACCTTGGATTTCACCTCTTATTGCCTTATTTTCTTTCCAAAAATTTGTTGTGGATCCCATTGTCTTCCTTGGCTTTTGAACATCTCTTTGATGATGTTTTTGATTATTATAAAATGTGTTTTAGTGGAAGACAAAACTTTTCTTCTCGGAACCTTGTGCCATTGTAAAAAGTGTTAAGGGTTTGGTTTATTTGTTGAAACCTTGCTCTTTTAGGAGTTTGTTATCTCATTCTTTCTTCTCTATTTTATTTGCTTGAATGAGATAAATCGTTGAGTATTTTTGTTTTTATTTCATCTTTTTTCTCAATAGTTTTTGCTTAGTTCATTGGTTGAACTTCGTTGAACAAATCTTGTGTTGATTTGATTCTTTGATATAGTTTGGGCAACAAATGTGTTTTGTCACACCTTGTATGCCTTCTTGAATATTTTTGTGTTTTTCCAAATTATATCTTCTTTGGATATTGAAAGTCTCCATGTGTTTGCTTTCTTTGATCTAATATATAGGGTATACTCCATCAAATCCTTAAACGGCTAAGATGTGCATGAAATTCAAATTTCATCTCTAAATATGTACATATTTTTATGGAGTGTGTCCTATGTGTTGTGGTTAGTCTAACCACTTTGGACCCAATAAGTTTGGGGACCAAGATGTACTTGAATGTTGTTTTAGGTACATTGGAGATGCAGTGGATGCTTGTCTCGCCTATAAGGAAAGTGTTGTCACCACATGATAATTGGAGCCAAGCTAGGATGATCGAAAAAATTTCATCTACTACATCATACCATTGCTATCTCGGTAACAAGTATCTTATTCATGCATACTATTCTTTCATCCAATCTCTTGTAGGTTGCATCTTGGCATGAATTTATCCGTTTGTAAATGTTGCGGTTCTTGCAAGGATCTTTGAAAGACTTCTTTATCCTTATTGCTTATGTGAGTAATTTGAGATGATGCATATAATGGGGAGTATATAAAATCATGTTCATGATTCACCAATTCCAAATATGCCTTCTATCAATTTATTTCATATCAATTCCTCAAGGTACTCTCATGTGCAATATTGTTGAAATTGCTTTGGATCCTTCCTTTTGCTACTTGTTGCCTTTCTCAAAGTATCCCAACTAGCATTTGTTCCCTTAGTGTTAGTTGTGATGTTTTTGAGGTTTTTCTTTTTTCTTTGGTGAAGTTCATTGATATACCATAAGAGAAAATAGAGCCATGGGCTATATATGCACTTAAGCAAAAATATGGTATATCTTATGACTTCCTCTTTGATATCATGTTTTCTTATTTTATTAACCTCTTATGTATGGTTGTTTATTTGTGGATTATTCTCATGTTTTGTCCACTTATAAACTTATATACACGAGATTGTTAATCTCTCACCTTGATATCATCGCTCTTTGCCGACCATATTTCTTATCCTCTTGGTTTTTAATGGTATTGGTAAGGTCTTGATTTATGAGTGCTTGGTTTAATTTTATTGCATCTTCACGCACTCATATCTCATATTGGTTTCTTTTGGACTTAAGCTTGTCTTGTCAAGTGTATTTATTTATATCTACTCCTTGTATCTTGGTTGTGTTCTAAATAATATAGAGGGAGTGAGGATTCCATGTTTGTGCATATTGTATTCAAATACAATAATTTATGCACGAACCTTGGGGAGCTTCCTTATTTCATTTAGAGCACTATTTGTCCATTTGATTTTTTGGATCATTGGATTGCTTGCTTCATCCGTTGAAGTTTCTTCACCGTTTTATCCTTGTAGCAATCTTTGATCCTCAATATAGCTTGATTTCCTCCAAATATTCATCATTGGATACGTGCATTTGATTCCACTCAAATTATGAGAAATGCACACCTTGGGGATGAACTCATACTATATTGGCCTTCTAACTTTGTCATCCATTTTGGCACTTGTTGTCAATGGGGGAGAAGTTTAGAGGGTTTAAGGAAAATGGTTTTATACTTAAGATTGGTTTGTTCTTAAGTGTTTGCCTTTCATGCATTTCATCTTTATTATGTTTTGCATGGTTGTATATATAGTGTAAACTATCCCAAAGTTTATTCTTGACAATGTATGCAATGAAATTCAAGTTCATCACACATGCATATATTGTGGGGGAGTTTGCTCTATATATGTTGATTCTACTCACATCTCTTACATTAGTTGTAGTTTGTGTAAGTAGAATCCGTTTTGATATGTGCTAGTAGCTTTGTGTTACTTGACCATATCAAATGCAACCTCTTGTACACAACTTATTCTCGGATAAGCTGTGTACTTATTTCTAATATTCATTATATAAACCCTCTTGTTGTGATTGTCATCAATTACCAAAATGGGGGAGATTGAAAGAGTAATTGCCCCTATGTGTGGTTTTGGTGATTAATGACAATCCCTGTGGACTAATGTTTTCACTGAGTTTTATATGAAGGAATATTCCATAGGTCATGCTTGTAGTCTATGTGTTGGATTCAAGTATGGATGCCATGAAGATAAAGATATACTTGAGTATTGGCATCAAGATCATCGAGTTGAAGAAAAGAATATGATATGATCAAGATCTTGAGAGTGTGATTTCAATAGAAGAATTCAAAATATGGCTCTAAGACGGTGTCATGATAGCCTCATTAGGTGATCTATGATTGACTAAGATTTAGAGCATGTAATCAAATTAAGAGTTTTTTATGTACCTCAAGATATGAGATGGAGCATGATAAGATACATGGTTGACCTATACAAAGAGTAAAGAGTGATTTCAAGTTGGTCAACACATGAAGCATAAATAATGTACCACATGATCTTGTGGTATGGTAATTCTTGTCAATTATGCATCATGAACTAACCCATTATATATGTGCCTTTGTGTTTTCTATATGGGATAGGTATCTTTCCATGGGTATGCTTCAAAAGTGAAGATCTTATATAGCCCATGAGAGGATGACATCAAGTGGTGATCGTCATCAAGGTTGAGAAGGGAAAGTTCAAGATAAACATCTCGAGAAGATAATTTGCTTGAAGCTTGTCATCCATATTGGTAATAATGGACATGTGAAAACATGTATTAATGAAGCTATCCAATAGTGGTGTATGGGGGAGCAAATTAGGAGTCTTCACGAAGCAACAATGATCAAGTGATGCATTCTGTCTTGGATGGAGATTGAAGTATTGACATCAAGATCAAGCGGGATGCGCAAGGCAAAGGTATGACCTTGCTAGGTTTTCCTTTTACCGGTCTCAAGGTGGTTGTTGGGAGTCCGGGTTATAGGATACATAGCCGCACTATTAAGAGGGGCTTTCGGTTGGGTAACTTGATCACATCGTCATAGGGAGCTCAATCCTTTGCATTATTTGTATCTTCCTATATTGTTGCTTGTTGGTGTTTCTCCATGTGAGGTTCTTGAGCTTGTTTCTAGCTCTTCAACAAGCCCAAGTTCATCGAAAACGGAATTCGTATGCATCTTCTATGGCATTTTTGAGTTTGAAGGTTTTATCGGTTCTTCTTATAGGGAGGCTTCTTACCTTTCTTCATTTGGTTCTATCCTCCTCTATTGTACTATGATGTTTCTCTGCACCATCTTGTAGGGCTTGTTGTCCTCGTCAAAACAAGCCCAATATCATCGAAATCGTTGTCCGTACGCAAAAGTTATCGCCGTTTTCGTGTGTCCTGTTTGGTTCGAGCGGAATTCCGGCAGACCGAGTCTGTGGCCGGAATTTCCGGCAAACCGCCAAAAAACTGTTCTGTATGTTGTTTCGGTTTGTACCGGAACTTTCGGTTTTGACCGGAAATTCTGGCGGCTGATCCGGCGGCTGATCCGGCGGCGCTGGTTTCGTCGCCGGAACGTGTTCGCCCAGCGCATCTTGCTTCCAACGGTCATCCCCCTTGAAGGGGTATAAAAGGGGGGCTTCTTCCCCAATGTTCAAAAGGCTCTTGAGCATGTTTTTGACCTCCGTTGTTGACCCCTTTGAGCTTTCTTCCTCTCCCTTCCTTCCTATGATTCTTGCATCTTTTTGAGGGCTTTGGAAGAGGAGATCTAGATCTATAATCCCCATCAATCAATTCCTGTTCTAAGTGAGGGGAACCTATTGGATCTAGATCTTGGAGTCATTTGTTGGTTTCCACCATTGTTCTTCCTCTCTAATTCCTCCCTAGCACTTGTTGCTCTGGTGGGATTTGAGAGTGAAGGATTTGAGCATCCTTGGTGTTCTTGCTTTGCATTCTTGCATAAGTGTTGAGCTCTCCATTACGATTTGTTCGAGTGAGAGACCGTGAGCTTGTTACTCTTGGAGGGTGACCTCCTAGTTGGCTTGACGGTTGGTACCATGGTGTCCTCTTCATGGAAGATTGTGAAGAGACCCGGGCTTCTCCTTCGTGGAGCTTGTGAAGTGGTTGCGGAGCTTGCCATCTCCGGAGTGGAGGAAAAGCTAGCCATAAGGAAAGGGCCTATTCCTTCGTGGGATAGACTCAGAGAAGAAGGTGAGCCTTCGTGGCGTTGGGAAATCCTTTGTGAAATCCTACACCTCTCCAACATGATGTACCTTACTTGTAAGGGAACACAGGAATGCATCTTCGTCTTCGCGTGCCTCGGTTATCTCTATATTCGAGCTTACTTTCCTTGTGATAGCCATCGAGCTTGAAGTACTTATATCTTGCTTATCTCTTGTGGTATATTCATCTTGTGCTATCTTGCTTAGCTTAACTTGTTGTTGGTGCACTTAGTTGAGCCTAGTGTATTTAGGTTTTGTGCTTGTAAAATAAATGTTAATTTAATTCCGTATTCTATCAAGCCAAAACCGTAATAGTTTTGAAATTGTCTATTCACCCCTCTCTAGGCGACATCTCTATCCTTTCAGCCGGCCATGAAGCTCTTGGTGTGGCAGGTGGAGCGTTGGAACGAACCACATCAGTGCCTCGACGTGATGATCATATCCTCAATCCGTACTCCATTGTTGAGTCAATGGCATGCCCCCATTAACGTGCATGCGGCTCTAGTCAGAAATTGGCCGGTTAAGATGTCGGGCGCGCACGTGTGTAGCAAATACACAGTCCGGTTTGAATAGTGAAAGATGTGATTCCCCGATAGGAGCAGGTTCTTCTGTGCAGCAGCAGCATCAGATTCTTCATCACCACCACCACCACAACTCCACAAGAAAGTTCTTCGGTAGCAGTAGGAAGTTCTTCTTCAGTTGCAGCCCATTCTCATCAGTTGCAGCCCCTGGAACCTCTTCGTGATCAGTAGCTATAGCAGCAATAGGTTCTTCGTCAGCAGACGCATGTTCAGTATTTCCAGGGACTTCGACAAAGAATGAGTAGTTGATCACAAGAAATACAGATTGTCGAGTCTGATCTATTCTTTTTCTACATGGTCATGAAGTGGTTAGGCAGATGTCGAGAAGACGTGGCACCGTAGATTTCGATAAGAGAGCAGCATTGTCCCCATGTGTGCGATTGAAGCGCCAACGCTGGTTCGTGCACCCCTGGTAAGAATCCAGGCGGGGCCGAGGGAGGTAGATACGCACTGAGACACATGCGGAGTTGGTGACGTCGTGTGAAGTGACCGTGGTGTTGCCGTCCATGGAAGTGGCGACGAACTCATTGGAGCGTAGATAGCGCTCCACGCGGTTCATGTAGACATGGAGGCAGGGCATGGACCAACGAAAAAAATAGCACGCTATTTCGGCGCTATAGCGTTTTCGGGAGTCAGACGCTACGTTATGCATAAAATGCTCGCTATGACGCTAATTGTGTTTTAGCGGCGCTAAATGGCGCTATACACGCTATACTTTATACCGTTATAGCGGCGCTATAAAATCTTGAACTTATCGGCAGTCTATCCGGCCCATTAAGCCCGCACGACTCAACAAACCTAGCTAAATCAACTCCCAACCCCACGTCGCATCACATTCCCCACCACGTGACAGTGGTGGAGGCTGCAGGATCCTCCATCTCCTCCAGCTCCGGCCGGTCGCCTGCCTCCATCCGGCACATCCCTGACCAAAGGGAGTGCAACTAGCAACGTTGTGACCAAGGATCTCCCACAACAGTAACCAACACCACACCTAGCTGCATCCCCACCGATTCTCCACTTCTTCTCCATATTGGAGAGCACTGGAAGTCTTGGAACAAGCACGATGTCTGCCTCGCCCCAAAGAAGTCAGCTTTATCCCCATCAATTCTGAATAAGTAGTTTCTCCTATGTTGTTGTTTGGATGCCTTGTTGGCTGTTGATGCGTCTGTCTGAAAAATATGTTCTTTATTTTAAATTTTCCAATAATTTTAATCCGTACTCTATCATTTAGTCACCATTTGGTCATCGATGGTTAATAGTCTATGCATGTATTACTTTGGATAATTTTTTAGCTACGGAAATCTTTAGTATATAGACTATACCTATCAAATTTTTTATTATTTTGCAAAACGCTATTTTGAAAAATAGCATGCTATTAGCACGCTATAACTTGCGTAACATTTGGAGAGAGACGGCGCTATTTTTTTCCTTGGCGTGGACTGGTAGAGGATCACGTCGCCGGCAACGACAAGGGTCGCCATGAATGTGGCCATAGCGTGTGGACGGTAAGTGATAGGCAAGCTGCGTGTGTTTGATTGGTTTTATATATAGGATAGTCAAAGTTAGTTGGTCGGACGATGGAAATGTCGATGTTCCTTCGCTCAAACTTTTCTTGAAGCCAAAGCCTTGATCAAGATAACATTGTTTAGCTGTTCCGTGTGAACTCTTCTGATGTGCAAATTTTACTAGGAAAACAAGTACGGAACAAAATCTAACGACATTCTTGTGACTACAAGTGCTCACTATACGCAATCAATTATTGATATTAACAGAGAACATATGGTAGGAATGTATTTTTACATGTGTAGCGACCGACCTATAAATGACATAAAACTATGACTAGGATGAATATCTGTACAGACATACAACACTCTGATGTAGACACAAACATGAACAGTGCAATGGTGATCGTCCGTCTTCCTAATCAATTGTCGCTATCGGACCATGTGATGCCCTCCATACCAACGTTCTGGTCGAGCCCCAGTGCATTCCACACCGCCGGAGAGGCGTCGACGATGTTGTTGGCACAAGGGGGTTCAAAGTTGTGGTCTTCATCGCAACCATACACGGAGTCGCATTCGTCCACCACCTTGGCATACACGGATTTGCCGTTGGCACTGATCTTGATGCGGTGCCCGCAACGCGCCATGTTCTTGAACCAGCCGGTGGAGAGTGCGACAACCATCTCCTCATCACTATGGTAGGCGTTGTCGCACTCCGAGGGGCCACCACCGTCCTTGCCCTTCTCAAAGCTATTGAGGGTCAGGACGGCCTTCGTGCTCGAGGTGACTAGCGGCGAGCAATGGAATTGCGGGTACCTCTTGCCATCCTCACAACAGTCCGGATCGTTGCTCTTCTCACAGTTCCCTGACTTTCCTGGGAGGTAGCCGCTAGCACGGCAAACACCAAGGTTGGGGCGGAGTGAGGACGCAATGTGGGAGGATGAGAGCGTCACTAGGAGAAGGATTGCCGTGGTGGCTAGAGCTCTCGCAGTTGCCATCTTAGACACTAAACACTGCTGAATTATAACCCGTCTTCTTTGTGGCTTCTACACTAGTCAGTTGCCTTGATTGCTTGTGATTAGAGAGATGCAGCAGGGTCGACTTTATATGGTGATCTTCCTGCTGGTCTGCTAGTTCAGTTATGAACACCAAACGGTAGCATGTTTTCCATGACAAATTGTTTTTGACCTGCACGGCAAATTTTTTGTTGATAAGTTTAAAATTAGACAGTCCGTAACGTATCAACAAATCTGACAAATAGGACGGACGTGCCGTAAAAAGAAGATTAGAAAGATGATAAAATATTACAGAATAGGTTCAAGGAGTTGAGTGAACTGATAGCAACACTTCACGGGTGCTTCCAAGCACGACTAATAATACTATAAAATGATCATGAAAATCAAGAGATTTTGGTTAGATAAATATAACTTCAACTAATATAATATAATACAGTTAAAAAGATTGGGACAGTTCGTCACCCCCAAAATCCGTATGCCGTGGATTGACCTTTTTGCCCCTGGCAGTTCGAAGAAATAACAGCCTATGCCACCGCAAAGCCAAAGATCGCAGCACAACCAGACCCGTCTCACCTTCCCTTTCTTCCGCCCCGCACGCGAAATAGAGTCGTCCCGCACACGAAATAGAGTTTGTACCGAACTCGATTCCTACCAAATCGATCTAGATTTCTTTGCCCCCCTCAAATCGACTCATATGTTCCTAGAAAAATTTCCACCAAATCGACTTATATGTTCACCGGAGTTCGCTCAGCATCAAAGTTTCGAATCGAGTTCCGTCGAGATCCCCGATAGTTGGTCCAAGAAGAATGGGCCGCCGCCGGATTTGGCCAGAGCCCCGCGCCTCAAATCAAGCAGCGCCACCGTCTGGAGCCGGGCCAGGACGACCACCGCCTCCTACAGAGAACTGATCTCGGGCCACGCCTGGCTGGTGCGCGTCATGGCGGAAGAGCTCGGTCGCTGGCCTAAGCGTGGATGCGGAGCTGCTCGACCTGCCACCCGATTGAAATTCATTATCGTGTCGTGTGTTCACTAATGTAGAGATATCTCTATAGTCTACAACAGGATAGAGGGAGATTGATCTAGTTGTTGTTCAGCAGTGTGCCCTGGCGCTGGCTGTTTTCTTTCTTCCGTCTTAGCGAGCTAGCTCGAGAGGCACTAGATTGATTTGGAATCTGCCACTCCGGAGTATTACTTTTTCGGATATTTTGCGTCTGCGTCTATGTTGAGGAACGAGGGTATCTAACAGTGGAGACGGCCCGGTTGCCCAATGTTGTGCTGAAATTTGTGAACGGACATTCAGTTTTTCGCTGTAGAAATCAGCCATCTTTATGGAGTCTAGAATCGTGCTATCACTGAATCTTAAGAAGACGTCCGGTGTTGTCTGCGTAGTTTCTCAGCATTTGGGTCGTTGATTTCGGTCAGCAGCTTCTACCGTGAGCTGGTATGGAATTACCTAGAGGGGTTTATTCCACCGTACAAAGTTTGATACTACAATGCTGCTGCTTTGTGCTAAGTAGGTCACTCTGATTGTGATTTTGTCAACAAATGTAGCTTGATGCTTTGTGATACAACCCTATCCCTTCGACCCATATTAGTTGACTTAGATTTGTCTAGATTCAGATATATTTAGACATGTTTTAGTGCCAGATACATCTAAATCTAGATAAATTTGAGTCGGAGTGAGTATGTGTTTCCATCTTAATACATTGATTGGTGATGTCTAGCATAGAACTTCTAGAATTTTTTATGAATCTGGACTTTAAGTGGCAGCTCTGTCAAACAACTGAATTTAGCAGACTACAATCTTCCCTATCAATGATAGATGTTTGAATTTACCACATGAGCACCACGAACACGAACACGGAGGATGTGCATGATATTGCTTTCATCACTACCGTGCGTAAGTTCGTCTTTGCCAATCAAGTTTCCGTAGCAAGTGCTAGTCTCTATATCTAAAACATACAACAGCGTTCCGTTTTCTGCCCGCAGCACTACGTCGATTCCTTGGTCCGTCTCTCTCTCGCGAGCGTTTCCTCCGACATGTGGGCCTTCGAGCGCGCGACTCTCTTTCTCTCAACGCAATTAGCGCTGCCCTCGACCAGTCTCGTCCTCTAACAGTTCACCGCCGCTCTCCCAAACTGCTCGCCCCGTTGCCAAGATCCCAAAGGGGGATGAGTCTGGCTCCAGAGCGAGGCGACCGTGGAGGAACGAGGAAGGCCAGAATCGGCCATCTTCCTTCAATCAACACCTAAGACGAGGCGCTCATCTCGGATGGCCTTGAGGAGGCCGCTGCTTCCCATACCTGCGTAGTACGGGATTGGTGTCCACTAAGCCTGTGCTCACCTTGTTCATGCCATTGCCAGGTCAATCACCGTCATGACCATGGCTTGCCTCGATTTCGTCGACGTCGCAAATGGCGTCCTCTTCAAAGTTCCAGGGCGGGCGCCCCCTAGGGTTCACATTGGACGTGCCTCAATCGTGCTTGTCCGGGCATCGGCTCTCTCCTCTACAGTGTCGGCCAGAGTTTTAGATCAAGAGAGTCCGATGGATTCAAATCCTCATGTAAGTGGACCTTTTATTCTTGTATGGTTTGTAAAGGGATCGGGCGAGATCAACTATGAGAGAATGAGAGAGGAGACGGATTAGATAGATCCGATACCTTCGCTTATATGAAGGCGATTCAAGTTCTAGCTTGTTCTATTTCGTTCTGACCGTTCCTTAAAGGGATTTCTGTGTATTTCTGCATTTTGTGATGTTGCAAAACTGAACTACGGAAGGAGCACAAGTTTGAGGTTTTTGAGGTCGATCTCCTACTGATAAGCATGGTTAAGTGATATTGCCTAGAACGTATGTATATGAATCATTTTATTTTGGATAGTTCACATTAATTTTCTGGCTTTGCAGGTTGTTGAAATGCAAGCTATTTCTCGGATTGGTACTGATGATGAAGTGTCAGTAGGCACCCATATGCGACCAGCAAGATAGTGCCTGAGAAGAGGGATTGGCCGGTTCTGATGTCGGTGTGCCTGGGGGAGGATTTCTCTGGACTGGAGTGGCGCCATATCATACTGCCGCTCGTGGCGGTATGCTGCATACTCCTAGCCGCTGTTCTTCGCATCACTCGACCTCGATCCGGCCTTGGAGTCCATTGGCGCCAACGCTGTCGAGTGGTGGACGCCAACCTTCGAGCACTGCGTCGACGCTATGCTCTGCTCCACTGCCTCACTCGCTGTAGGGGACCTCCGCGATGTCCATATTGAATACTGATCCGATTATGCAGAAGCTTGAGGGCTCTCTCTATCCACATGGCTAATGCGGCCAGTCAAGGTTCGGGGAGAAGGCTTAAGTTCCTTCTTGTTGCACATTGCTTTACTTACCCTATTCCATATTATTCATTTTTCTGCATTCTTATTTCATTCTTCTATACATTCCCTAAAGAAATAAATCACCTAATTTAGGAGTATTGGCCATATTCTGGAATAAGATAATCTTGATGCCCTACAAACGGTGAATGAAGTAGGTCGAGATTTTCAGATTGTCCTTTGGGATTATTATTTCCAGCAACTCAATTAATGTCACATTCAGATTACCCTTATGTTGTTGCTACTTTCTGTCTTGTGTTGAGTTCCAAAATGCCCAAATTTTAAATGCACCAACCATTTATTTTCTTTTGATAATATAGTTGATCTAAGCATCAAAGGTTCATCATTTGTATACTTATACCATTTATTTTTAATGATATCTCTGGTTTATTTTCAGGGGCATTATGAATTATTTGCGGTCGCATGGTCCTGCTAGGCATGCTCAGCAAAAATGATCGTGTTTTTGTCATACTGATTGTTCTTAAGGCGTGTCAATCTATTCTTGAAGCTATCATATCATATATAATTTAGATGTTCAGAGATTGATGTGCTCATATGTAATTGAGGACAAGGTATATTCGAAGTAATCTTACCTTTCCATAGTTTCAGCAACAACAAAAAAATGCCTTTTTATTTGTTTAGTTTATGCTTCTTTAAAGAAACACAGTATGTTATTACTCAAGTAATCTTCATTAGGTTCACTATTTGTCTTCATAACTCCAAGAGTATGAAGAGGAAAAAAAGCAACGAGTGACAAGATAGTAGTGGCAAATTTCTCAGGAGAACAAACAATGCAGCAGTGTGCGGAAATTTGTTTCTTCTGATTCGGAAAGATGCATGGACGACAAAATATGCACAACTCCACGCTGCTAGAGGATAACTGTTGTTCAACAATGGGCAAGCTAGACATCAATTTTCCATTCACCAGTTGTCCTGGCACATGCTAGAAAACAACGGCTGTATGGATTACAAGAACTGTGCAACTTATGTACACAATTTAGTAAAAGGGTAAAAGGAAACTGCAATACATCTATGTACTCGGTTTACGTGAATGCAGTTTTGCTGCAGATTGGTCACCAGCACACACAATTACCAAGAATATAATTCTCCTTTTGTGTTATACTTTGCAGATTCCCATTGACCCTTACATCGACAAGTGACCCTTACATCAACAAGTGACCGTTGGTGCAGTTTAAACTTTGTTAGCAACGTGTATGTAATTATTATCTAACAAAAATATGAGAGAGAGAGAGAGATGAGAGAGAGAGAGATGAGATGAGATGAGAAATATAGTTGCGGAGAGATTAAGGGGGGAGGAAATGGCTTTAGTTGTACAGAATATGTGTATCCTTTGGTGTGCTTCAGCTGTACCAGTGTATTTGTATGCAAGCAAAGCCTGCAGATGCTGGCAAGTCATGTTTTCCTGGGAGCTATTGACTTTTCTCATAGAGAGATCAAAAGCTACTTTCGGAAATAAGCACCTTAAGGTTGATCTGTGTAATTGTTTTAGATAACCAACTTTATTGCTAATTGAAAGAGCTTTTTTCTTCATTAGCAAATTTTTCTACCATTTGATATATGATACATGAATATGTTATGTGATTTCTACAAAAAGAGACATGTCTGCATAAGGTGTGGAGAATTGGCGGTGAGCAATGCTGATGATAGCTAAATTTTGCATATGATCTTGTCTGTACTGTGTAGGGGAAGCTAATGATCAACAGTGTCCTGGAAGCTGCGGCATTTGCATCGTCGAGGTGCTTAATCACCTCCGTAACTGACTCCATTGTTTTCATGACCAAATAAGGCTGAAAAGTTGCAATGGTTCTTATGCAGTGTAACCGAGACTATAGCGTGGTGTCGTGGCCATGCAAATTATTCCATCTGAGGACGATGGGGGAACCTCTAGGTTATGCTCCATCCTCTGCTTATTGTTTTTCCTTCTTTTGTTCTTTTTTTTTCCAGTTCAGACCATGTATGTCATGATACTCAGGGCATGTGCATCTATCAGTTGGTAAATCGGGCCTCCGCTCGGGGTTATCGGCGACTACGAAGAACGATGTGAGTACCTTCTCTATCTAGATTTCTCATTTCTTTAAATCGGCATTGTCATGCAACTTCTGACTATCAAGATCTGTTGATTTGTACACAAGTGTATCAAGTGCTAATTCCACTCTCGGTTGGTGGTTATTAAACTAATAGATCATTAGATTTGATGGTGCAAATTTGATTGTTCCAATTAGGTAATGATTTATATTCAGATGTGACACCTGAAATGAACTTATGTTTGCTTCTATGGAATGAATTTCATTGCTTTGCGGGCTGATTATAGGTTTGTGATCTCTAGCCTTCACAACTTAAAATTTGTCAGAATGACCATTTCTTTTAACTAACTGAATGTATACTTCAGATTATTGTCAATTGCCAAGTAATTTGCATGTACATAAATTATGAAGCTGTCTAAACTAGAAAGATCAACATCTCTACCTTGCAATCAGTTTGTTCTTGAGAGCTGCCAAAAATTCCTTTCAGCTTCTCCAGCTTATTGTTGGTTTATCAATGATAAAAAGTAACACCTGATTGCTAAGACCAAACACCAAAAATAAACACCCCTCGCGAGAGCTGCCGCCGCCCTCGAGGATGAGATGTGATGTGAACACGAGAATGAGATGTGAACAAAAAATCTATTGTCGATTGACTGCATATATACTGTCAACTTCATTTTTCACTTTATTGTCGATTGTTCCAGGTTATCTTCAAGACACAAAGTCTATTTGAAAGCTAGACAACACTTCAACAATACTGTTTAGATTTCAAAGGTTTGGTGAAGCGTGCTATTCGCTGCAAAAAACAACGTGCTATTTAGCAAAGAAATGTTCCATATTTCGCAAAGAAATGTTCCATATTTCGCTGGCACGGCGAGAAAATAAGGAAGGGCTTTCTTCTTGATTCTGCAAGATTGGGCGTATATGTGTATTCATGGTTTTGGTTTTAATTATTTTTTTGAAAATACTTCTGGCCACTTTACCTTGGTTGTAGTACAGTTGCTAAAAGTTAACGCATTTCAGGATATGGATGCTATTTTGTTTTTATATACTCAACTGCTCCTTCGAGCATTTGTGAGATCTCCGATGTATTATTTTCTGATCATACATAACATAAATTATTTTTATATCAGAAAGTTATATGTGACATCAGGTTCTGGTATACAACATTCGGTTTAATATTTCATTGTCAACTTTATGTGTTCTTTATAAACTATGTTGAGTAGTACTCCCTCTGTTTCAAAATATAAGATGTTTTAGCTTTGTGAAGCAAATATATCTAGACTTATTTTAGTATGTAGTTTCACTCAGGTTTGTAGTGAATCTACACACTAAAAGAAGTCTAGATATACTTTTTTCACAAACCTAAAACATCTTATATTTTAAAATAAAAAGAGTACAAGTTTACACCATCAATCTCTGGCCAGACATAAAAAATGTTCGAAGCCCACAATGATCAATAACAATGCCACTGGCGGTTCGAAGTGTGCTTATCCTGCAAAATTATTCAATTGTTCTAATAAGAGATAATTGGTTGGATTTTTATGTATATAATTTATTCGGAACCATGAATGCCCACGTGTATATTGGTGACATATGGAGATGTAGTGCTAGCTTGCTACAGAGTTCCAATCATGGTAAATTTCATGGAGATGATTTTTGCTTTCTTGGATAGATTCTCGAACTTATCAGATGGTTCAAAAACTAAGTGATTTAGAACAAAATAAAAAAATGTTGGGTATACGAACCGTAATAATTTGGGGAAGACATAGAACGCATATCTAAGGGTCATATAGCGTTGTAGTATGAGAGCAGCTACGCCAAGCTTATGTACTTTAGGATTCCATTTATTCTACACGCATAATGATTTATATTTTGGATTTCTTCCATCCTTCCGTGAAACTATTTAACGCCGAAGAAGGAGGAGGAGAATGAGGAGGAGAAGAAGAAGAGACTAATGTTCATGACAAGAATGGAGGAGGAAAAGAAGACGCCATTGCATTATATATACGAGATCCTCACATTATATGTTTTACACGATTAACGTGAAACCATACAAATATTTATACCCGTAGCAACGTACGGGCACTTAACTAGTACTATTAAAAAGAAGATTGAGACCAATTGTCTACACACAAAAAAATCCGTATGCCACAAAATGACCGTTTTGCCCTCCCACAGAATCCCAAATTACTCACCCCTGCCACGGGCAAGTCAAACCTACGGTTAATCGATCGACAAATCCCCCTCCTCTCCCTCTCCTCTCTCGTCCCCAGCCCCTCACCAGTTCCAATCTCCAGCTCCACCAGCCGGCATCCACGGGCGAGCTCAGCTCTGTCCTGCGGCAGTAGCAGGCGTGGGACGACGCTGTAGGGAGATGGACACCGCCAACAAAGGACGAGCCGAAGGGGGTCATGGCTGGCGCGCATGAAGCAGGGAGGTCGGACGCAGACGGCGCTAGCAAGTCATGATGGAGCAAGGTGCGGCGGTGGGAAAGATGTGGCACGCGCGGAATAGCTCTAGGACGTCCGGGACGGCACGTTGCCGGCGGGCGTCATGGCGTGAGCGCCGGGCATGGCCGGAACTATAGAAGGTGTGAGCAAGCAAGGGTCTGCAGCGACGCGCGTGAGGGTGGAGAGGGAGCTTCGGCGAGGGAGAGAGGAGAGAAGAAAGGGAGGAACGGCAAGGCAGGCCGGCCGGCGTGTGGCTGGTCTGGTCCGGCGACGGTCAACGAAGGAAGAGCAGCGCTGCTCGCGTGTGTGTGTGCTGCGGTTAGAGATAAGGTTTTGGGTGGCTTGGGCTGGCTGGGTCGTCGCCCGTTGGTAGGAACCGAAACAAAACTAAGGGGCAGCTTTGATCTGTATCTACGCCCATCAGAATGGCCCGGTTGATATGATGCATGTACACACGCTTCCATGCTGGAGCTAACGTGGATGACACCTGGACGCAGGTCCCGCTTGTGGAAAAGCATCTGGCTTACAAACTTGTAGGAACCCTCCTGCATCTAGAATGTATATTTTTGCTCGCACTCCATCCCCATTCAATCCAGCCACGGACCCAAGCCATTACTGTGTCCTTTAGTTCCATATTGTTCTGCTCGAGAGAAGGGGAAAAGAAAGGAGTCAACGGTGGTGGCGATCACTCGACCAGAACCTGAAGCAGTTGTTCGTGGAGGGGATACGATATCGAGGCGACACCATTGACAATGGGAATATACTTTCTAGGTGCCGCGTGGCGAGGGGGTTCCACAAGTTTCTAAACCTGCTGCTCTCTTGCAAGCAAGACTCGCGTCCACGTGTCGCCTCCGTCGGCTCAAACTGAACGGCAAACATGCATTTGAACTAAATCACGGGTTAAATTGTGCAAATTGTGCAAGGACAAAATCGAGCCACTCAGACAAGTCGTCTCTCGCACGTCAATTTATTCGCCAACTTGTCTAAGTGGTGTGTGGTGGTATAAGGATTTTTTTGCACGGAACAACATCAAGAGGTCTAGAAGCTGCAATTATTAAAAGGTAGATACAAATTTGCTTTCGGGTCCTTTGCGTCTATTTCCCTGGCAAACCTAGAATTTGAAAAGAAGGGCTTGAATAATTAAAAAAACTTGGGACAAAAAAGAAAACGCAATCAAGCCCATCCCCGTCAATGTCTCCTCCATTGCAGGTGGGTCTAGATTGACGTCCGCCTCGTCGTTGTCGGGGACGAATCACTTGACAATGACGAGAAGGGAACTCCAGCAAGAGACACCGGTCAAAGCCTTCGCACTGGAGGTGGAGAATAAAGGTCTCCTTTCGACCAGCTAAGGCAAAGGCCCAGCGGAAATCGCCACCGTGAGTAAGCCTCTGCGGATGAACACTAGGGGATATAGCCAGAGGAGCGGAAGGTGTATGCCGACGCAGACACACCACCTCCTTGGAACCACCACCATGATGGCTACGATGAGGTGGCGCAGATGCCATCCACCATAACACTGCTCTAGATAAACGACCTCCCACACCGGAGAGGCCTGGAACCATCAAAAAGATGAAGAAGCCGGCGCGCCGCCTCTCCCCCACCCTCTCCACCATGGCCGACCAAGGGGGAAGCAACATCAAGCACCAACTGACTATCGTGGCGCTCCCTCTCGCCACCCTGGTCGGCCAGGAGCACCACAAAAAAAACATATTGACCTCTCCAGTAGCGGTCAACGACTCTATTATCAAAGAAGCTCAACAAATCTCTCGCCTGCCAAATCTGGCTCCGGCCACCGGGGCATCATAGTGAGGGACGGAAGGAGGAGACAACCCCAGATCCAGTCGGTGAGATCTGGAAGCTTCTTCTTCATGGCATGATGCCAGACTACTGCACTTGACCAACACCTACACCTACAACTCCTAAAGAGACCTAAGCCTACTCCAGCACCATCGCTATTCTGGCGAGGGCCCATGGAAGAGGCCCAGCCGCAAGGAAGTGACTCTCAAGTTTTCCTCTCGATTGGTGCAAAGCGGTGGGGGACTCTCCTAGGTAGTTCCACAGTCTTGTCCTGCAATGTAACCGTGTGGATGTATTAGATGGAGCGGTGTGGCTGCTTAAGATGGAAGGTATTGTTGCACTTGCATCATGTGTTCATGTGATGATTTTAGTAGCAACAATAGTACTACAATTGTTACTTCATGGGTCGTAGTCCCACATTAGGTTATTTTGTGTAAATTTTCATATTGGGTTAAATTACAATTTTGTCCACTCAAAGCGAATAGCTAAGTGAAAAACAAACTCAAATTAATAAGTATATGTAAATGTATTATGTTGTGCCGTGGCAACGTACGGGCATTCACCTAGTAGTGTTATATTTGAATTCAGATATTCAAATATCTAAATTTTGTTTGCATGTTAATAAAGGAAATTAACCAGTTGACATCACCGTGGGAAATCCGAAACGCAAACAGGATGGCATCATCAAAATCTTCCACTGTTTCAGAAACACAAAAGTTCCGGTAATCTACGACTACAACCAATAGAAGGGCATGTAGCCTACGCAGAGTAATAGCTTCGGCGGTCAGTTGAGTTCACCCCGATGCAAATTCCCAGCCAATCAACTTAACTTCGTCTGTCAAACCATAAAACCAATTCAGTGTCATGTGAGTGCATCAGGCTGCTTTAGCATAAACAAGTTGATTATATCGAGCATTGAGCCACTTGGGATTTTCAAATTATCACCACAGCATGTACTGCTTCCAAAATATGGAGCTTAACTACTTCTGGCCCCACCGATTTAGATGCAAAAATATGTTTTTATTTCACCTGACAAGCTGAAAACCAAACAAAACATAATGCATCACATAAATCGCCCTTAGCTGAGCATGCACATTTATTCTTGCGTCGTCAGACCTCCTTTCCTTGCCCCGATCTGAACCGGAGTTGAAAGCGGCATTCTCCGTCTGTTTGGCTTCCTTGACCGAGTGGTCAAGATCTCTCGAAATAGGCTTTCGTCTTACTATATTAATATAGCAATCATGCAATACAACTGATACAACACTGTTGGATCAAAACAACACAAACCAAGCCAAAAAAAAAACAATGAATCAATGAAAATGGAGATGACTCGTAACCATTGCGCTCTCCGAAGAATTCTCACCATGCTCATAGCACTCTGAAGCACCACTAACCAAGTAGCACCTCCAAGAAAGGAAGCGGCAATGATGAAGCGGCTGCCCGGACCGTACCTAGGGTTACCCCCGTTTCACGGCGGAGGGTGGAGAAGAGGTACCCCGATGTCCTGCAGGAAGGAAGGCGACACCCGCAAACATCATCACGTCGGTGCCGAGACGACACAAATTTTTCCCGACCCCCTAAAAAAACCACACACCCAAGCACTTTGTAGCTCTCCACCAAGCTTGCCACCCACCAGCGTGCGCCACCATCGTCTCACCATGTCCCCGTCGGTTTTTAGGTTGAAAGGCAACTTATAGGCGCAGAGGGAGGCCGAGGAGCTGCCTAGGGTGGCAGCACCCCCTCCAGGCGCGGGGTCAGGTGGGCCCGCGCCTGGGGTGGGTCTGAGCTCCCAGGCCTCCTCTCCGTCTCCCCTTTTGGCTCTGTGGATCTTCTGGTGAAAATAGTTTTTGGCATATTTTCTGGGATTTTTCCTGATAGTTGATTTTCTGCACAAAAACAAGACACCAAGGTAATTCTGCTGAAAACAACGTTAGTCTGTGTTAGTTGTATCCAAATTACACAAGTTTAGAGAAGAAACAATAGCAAAATGTTCAAGAAAGTAGATATGTTTTGGACGTATCAACTCCCCCAAGCTTAGCTTATTGCTTGTCCTCAAGCAATTCAGTTGAAAACTGAATGCGATAAAAGAACTTTCACAAACACTTTGCTTCATATGATGTATATATTCTTAGCACAGGAGTAGATGCTTAGACAATTCATAATAAGAAGTATGCAACTAAGTCTACTCAATAATCAATGCAAGCTATGAAGAGAAACCAACTCAATAATAATAAGTAGCATGAAACATAAACATAAGCAACATTGCAATGCTCATAATAAGGTATGATAGAGTGGTATCTCGCTTGCCTTTGTTTGAAGAGCACAATATGAATGCTAAGGCATCTCTGAAGTTCAAGTGAAGACTATAGGTAAAGATGTTAGAGATACAAGCATCAAAGTCATGACATAATTAACCAAGTTTTGGAACAAACACAAGAATGACAACTATGCTCTCAACAAGGTGCTCATAGAATAAGTGATGACTCAAAAAAATTGTGAAAGCGGTTTTGTGAAGGTTTGAAAGGCTTCCTAATGCTGAAAGGAAGGTACTCATTAGCTTTGATCTCTCATTGCCCCTATCATAGGCATCTTCATGTGGTTAAGGTGAAAGTGAGGTCCACTCTGAATCATATGCTTGACAGACCATAGGCTGAAAATCCCAAGTCCCCTGCGTACAAGGGCCGCTCCGCATGCTACTCAACTTTGGTCACCTGAAAGTTCTTTTCATTGTAAATCCATGCATATCATCGAGAAACGCCAACGGGGTACCCCTTGTATATGGTACTGGAGCTTTCCCATAACCAAAATGACAAGGCAAGCAGACAATGAGCATCTCAGCAATCTTTTTATTTACCATATGCATAGCTTTTTATTGAGGATGCTTCCTAGATGCTCATTACAGTGATGCTGCAAGTTTCCACCATGATTAGGCATGGCTTAGGCTAGCGGCTCAGGCGTTTCTCTAACACAATGTATAAACTCCATGAACTCACAACCTCCTCTTTTATTTCACATCGTCGACATTCGTAAACAAAAGAGCAAAGTATCAACTGGATAGGATATCGAAAAGGTGTTGAAAGCGTTCCTCGTGACAGCACGGTTATGCTGACTTCCAGCATATAATAAGCAAGCATATAACTTTCATGGACTAGTCACGATGGTTCAAGATTATTAAGCGCAAGAAATAAAGTGTGCCATCAAGTTTGTGAGAGCTTTACTAACTAAATTTCTCAAAACATACAAAAACTAATACACTCCAAGACAGGGACAACACAACTGTGCATGAAACAATAAAAACGAAGTGTCTAGAAAGACCTAAGATTTTTATTGATGAAGAAGGGGATGCCTTGGGCACCCCAAGCTTTGACGCTTGTACCTCTTGAGTAATTCTTGGGGTGACAGGGAGTGGCTCCCCCAAGCTTGAGCTTTTGTCCATTCTTCATCTCATTACATCATCCTCTCTCTACACCTGAAATGTTTCTTTTATACAAAACTTTACACAATCTTTATTAGCAACATTAGTTTATTCAAAAGATATTAGACATCTAGCAAAGCTTTGGAACAGAAAGACTTTTCATTAAAAACACAAGATACTATATCAACTCCTTCAAAAATCTCAATTTTCCAAAAAGAACCCGAAAAGGAATCAATAAGAAGCAAATGCAAATAATGGCAGAAATCTGTCAAAACATACCAGAAGGTAGAAATAGATTTTTCCGAAGAACTTCTATTGCTCAAATCACAAAGTGTTGAACTAACGAAAGTTATCTAACATACTGGGAGATTTATTCGTAAATTTTCAGCTCAATCCGACTTACAGAGACTCCTCACGAATTTTTATGGTGGAGGACAAAAATCTGTTTCGGGACAGCAACTCCCCAAATCTTACTTCCCTCTCATTAGAGGTCATTCTTGGCACAAAAATCAAACAAAAAGGATAATGAGAGGTTATTACTGAAGTAATAACTTCTAAGACTCAAGGAAACTCTTGGGTTATCTCCCAAAAAGTACTTTTCTTTAACGCCTTTAAGTTAGGCATGGCGAAGAGCAAAGATTGGAAAGGAGAAAAATAAAAATAATCAAGTATAACCACTGTGAAAACATTATTTTATTTATTAAAATCCTTTTGTTAACAAGGTTGATCAAGTATTGTTACCCAAACAATCTTATATGAATCAAAACTTTGCATTCCACAAGGTGATTATGTTACCTCATACTTGATAGCAATGGTCCCAATCATAATAGTTTCAAAATTTTCTTGTGGAATGGGACAATATATTTCTCCAACTTTGATGCTCTCAATGTTTTCAATGGAATTCAAGCAATAGCTCTTAACAACCTTCTTGGGGAAATAGACAGTGTGCTCTTTGTCATTAATATTGAATGCTACTTTTCCTTGATTGCAATTGATGACAGCACCTGCAGTATTAAGAAAAGGTCTCCCAAGAATAATAGACATATTATCATCTTCAGGCATTTCAAGCACCACAAAATCAGTTAAAACCATTCAATTATGAGCAACTTGAACAGGAACATCCTCACATATCCCAACAGGAATAGTAGTTGACTTATTAGCCATTTGCAAAGATATATCAGTTGGTATCAACTTTTCTAGCTGGAGTCTCTTGTAGAGAGAAAAAAGGCATAACACTAACTCCAGCTCCCAAATCACATAAAGCAGTTCTAACATAATTGTTCTTAATAGAGCAAGGAATAGTTGGTATACTTGGATCACCAAGTTTCTTTGGAACCTTACTATTGAAGGAATAATTAGCAAGCAAAGTAGAAATCTCCTCATTAGGAATCTTCCTTTTATTAGAGACAATATCCTTCATATACTTTGAATAAGGAGGCAACTTAATAGCATCAGTCAAAGGAATTTGCAAAAATAAAGGCTTCATCCACTCACAAAACTTGTTGTAGTGTTCTTCCTCCTTTGACTTGTGTTTCTTACCTGGAAAAGGCATAGGTTTCTGCACCCAGGGTTCTTTATCTTTACTATGTTTATTAGCAATAAAATCTTCGTTTGTGTACCTAGTGTTCTTAGTGTGCTTCTCAGGTTCTTCCCCAACTTCCTCCTTATCAGGAGCACCATTATTATTACCACTCTCTGTTTCAGCATCAGAGACGGATATACTATTAGGATCTACAGCAGGTTCAAATGGTTCCTCAACTATCTTATGTTTCTTCTTCTTTCTCTTACGAGGACTACCACTATCTTCACCTTGTTGGGAATCATGTTCTATTCTTTTAGGGTGTCCTTTAGGATATAAAGGATCTTGAGTAGCTGCACCACTCCTAGTTCTAATTCCATAAGCATGTTTATTTCCTAAAGCATTAACTAGCATATCCTTTTGTACCTTAGCAAGTTGATCAAGTTAAGTTTGAACCATTTGAAAGTGTTTACAAAGCATTTTAATATAATTAGAAGTTCTTTCCACAATATATTTCAACTCATGGATAGCTCTAGAGTTTTCCAATAAATGATTCTGAACTTGTTTATTAAAATTACCTTGTTTAACAATAAATGTGTCAAGTTCCTCTAAACATTGATCAGGAGGCTTACCATAAGGAATATCACCTTCATTAAATTAGAGAGAGTGTACCTCAATAGTAGATGAGTGGGGAATTGTCTTACATAACTCTTCTATAGGAGCTAGATTCTTCACATCTTCATCTCTAATACATTTCTCCTTTAGACACTTCTTAGCTTCCTTCATCACTTCATCATTTAATGCAAAAACTCCCCTCTTCTTTGTTGTTGGCGCAAGAACTGGTTCAGGAGTAATAGGCTCAGGTGTATTTAGCTCAGTTGAAGTCCAATCATCATAATTCTTGCTTATCTTGGTCATTAATTCTACAGCATATGTAGGAGTACTTCTCCTGAAAACACAATCAACAAAGATATCTAGGTATGTCCTAGAATCATCAGTTAGTCCATTATAATAAATATCAAGAAACTCATTCTTAGGCAATGGACATCCAGGATGTGCATGAATCAAGGCACAGAACCTTGTCCATGACTCAGGCAATTTCTCTTCTTCTCCCTGTTTAAAATCAAAAAGTCTCTACAAAGCAGCATGTCTAGCACTGGAAGGAAAATATTTATGGAAGAAAGAAGCAATCAAGCAATCAGGGATATCAATGGAACCAGGAGGTAATTTGTTAAACCAAGCCCTAGCTTCTCCTTTTAATGAAAAAGGGAAGATCTTAGTAACAAAGTACGTGCGCATCTTAAAATCATCAGAGAACAAAGCACTCATAGTAGAAAGCTCATTTATATGAGCCACAACACTCTCATTTTTAGTCCCACAAAAAGGTTCTTTCTCAACAATATCTAAATAAGACAAATCAAGAGAGAAATCATAATCTTCGTCTTTAATATCTATGGGAGAAGTGGCAAACTTAGGATCAGAGGACAACTTAGGCATAATAGTGCGTCTAGCAAGGAGACTCTTCATAGCACTAGTACCGTGTGTGTTTTGGCACTCTTCAACAAATTCATCAGTGAACTCAATGTAACCATCATTAATATCATAACTCTCACTAGCCTCAGGTGAGCTAACAGGTGTAACAGTGGCTTCACTAGGAGTTTCGCTATTTCCTAGACTAGCCATAGTAGCATCTAGAAAAGGACCTAATGAACCACTCGCATCAAGCACAATAGAAGTAACATCATGAGCATCAAAGCAGTTCCAGATTCAGCAGTAGTAGCAGTGTGTGTAGCATGAGTATGTGGTGGTGGTGTGACAAGCTTACTTATAACAGACGGTGAATCAAGAGCAACAGAGGTGTTTAGGACTGTACCTCTTCTTGTAGTGGATGGTAAAATAGGAAGCTTTCCATCACGAGACTTCCCCATGATGAAAGGAATAGCAGTGAACAATAATAGATCCAAGTGAACTTACAAATAAAGCTGTGCTCCCCAGCAACGGCGCTAGAAAATAGTCTTGATGACCTACAAGTGTAGGGGATCGCAACAGTCTTCGCAGGTAGTATTACCCAATTTATTGATTCGACACAAGGGGAGCCAAAGAATACTTGCAAGCCTTAACAACTGAGTTGTCAGTTCAACTGTACCTGGAAATAGTTCTTGCTCATAGAAGTTTATCAGTAGTAACAGTTTGGTAGTAGCAATAGCAAAGCAACAGGAGCAGTAACAGCAACAGTGAAACAATAGCAATAGTAACAGTAACAGTAGCAGTAGGATTCGAGTGCGGTAGGCATAGGGATGAATGGACGGGCGTTGCATGGACAAGTCTAAACATGTAACTACAAGATCTAGGGTATTGCAGATAAATAATAACAAGCATCCAAGTACTAAACAATCCTAGGCATGTGCTCCAAATGTAGTCATACGTGCTCGCAATGAGAACTTGCACAACATCTTCTGTCCAGTCAGCCCGTGGCAGCGGGGCCTCTAGGGAACTACTGGCAATTAATGTGCTCCTTTTAATAGAGCACCGGAGCAAAGCATTAACATTCTATGAACACATGTGATCCTCACACCACAGCCATCCCCTCCGGTTGTCCAATTATTGTCACTTTGGGGCCTTTGGATCCGGACAATGATATGTGTACACAACTTCCAGATAAGATCACAAACAATATTATAATGATGATTCAATAATAAGTTCAGATCTGAGATCATGGCACTCGGGCCCTAGTGACAAGCATTAAGCACAACAAGTTGCAACAAAGTCAAATAGCACTAATAGAGATACTAGGCACTATGCCCTAACAGATCTTATTCGATTACATGATAGAACTCATCCAATCCCTACCATCCCCAAGCCTACAGCGGGGGATTACACACTCATGGATGAGGGAACATCGGTGGTTGATGGAGATGCATTGGTGATGACGATGGCGATGATCCTCTCCAAATCTCCCGTCCCGGCAGGGTGCCAGAATGGAGTTTCTGGATCCGAATCTTGGTTTCTGGTGGCGGCGGCGGAGCGGAACTCTTTCGGGAAAACTATTGAACCCCCCTCGGTTTTTAGGTCGAAAGGCAACTTATAGGCACAGAGGGAGGCCGAGGAGCTGCATGGGTGGCAGTACCCCCTCCAGGCGCAGGGTCAGGAGGGCCCCCTAGGCCTCCTCTTTGTCTCCCCTTCTGGCTCCGTGGATCTTCTGGTGAAAATAGTTTTTGGCATATTTTCCCTGATTTTTCCTGATAGTTGATTTTCTGCACAAAAACAAGACACCTAGGTAATTCTGCTGAAAACAGCGTCAGTCTATGTTATTTGTATCCAAATCACACTAGTTTAGAGAAGAAACAATAGCAAAGTGTTCGAGAAAGTAGATACGTTTTGGACGTATCAAACCACTAGACCACTTTGAGTGTTCCTAGTCAAAGATTTCCAATAGAAAGAAATCCAATTCTTTTCACCTCTTGCTAGACCAAGTAAAAGTGAATCCAAGCCCACTTTACAAACCAACAGAAACAAATTCAAAATTTATTTAAAGGACAGTTCAAAATTGAATCAAGTGTAGGTACTAAGATCACCATTTCTCAAAAACAAATCAAACCAGTTCACCTTGCGAAATCCAAGCAACCTTAGACTACCAAGATTGTGTCTAGAGCACTCACCAAAATTCAGCCAAGAATTCAAATTTAAATTTCATGCAGCCATTTCATTAAACACCTGGTAAACACAGATCAAACTTGCCTAACTTCTACTGTTTTGAGCAGTGTTTGATCAAACCATTGTCCCCAAATTACTCCCCTTTTCACCCCCAGCACCCAGCATCATATTGAACAAGCTATCCCTCTACCCGTTGCACCAGTGCCGCGCCACCCGAAGCCCACTCGCCGGCCGACAGTGGACAGCACGTAGGAGGCAGCGTCGCGCCCGTCCACGATGTCCAGGAGGAAGCCCACCGTGCACGGCCACCCCCTGTCCAACCCTCGAGCGAAGCCAAGCCTGTAACATCCCAAAAATAATGATTTTAAAGTTTGCATATCATTCATGCATTCATGATCATTTTAGGGTTATTTCCATTTTAGACTTCAAAAACAGAAGCATTTGATGTCTATTATTTTATGTAAGCAAGGCAATGGCCCCATTGCTACTCTCTATTATGAGAATACTTGTTTAAACCAGAAAAGAATTAAACATAGGTTTGATTGATATATTTAGAAACTTCATCAAAAATTTCAAATCAAGATATGAATTCAAACCATTCATATGCCTATTGGAAATAACTAATGAAGGCAATGTTTATTTTAAATATCAAGGGGCCAATATAAATTGTGAGTGAACAGCAAGATTTAACACTCAATTTTGTACATGATTCACTCTACAAAAATCCATAGGAAATTTTAATTCAAAATCATTTGAAAAACATTTGAAAAAGGATTCTAGAAAAACAAAATAGAAATGGAAAATAATAAAAGAAAAGGGAAAAGACCGGCGCCAGCAAATAAGCCCAACAACAGAAGCAGCCCATTAGCCAGCCCACCCGGGTTTTTCCCTCTCTCTGATTTTCTTTCACCGCACCCGCGCTACCCAAACGGTCACTAACTGGTGGACCCTCGCCAGCTCACCTCCTTCTTCCCCAAATCACGCCCGCGACCACGTCGTCGCCAGTTGTTTCCTCCTCCTTCACTGTCGCGCCATAATTCGAGTAAAGCCGACGATTACGTGCGTGATCCTCGCCCCCGCTCGGACTACTTAATCGCCTCCCCCTCGCGGACATTTCCCCCAACACAACCAGCCCGAAGTGCCGCCAGGCTCCCCAAATTTCACCCAACACCGCCGCAGCACCGAGGAACTCCGGTGAGCCATCACGGTGAGTCTCGAGCACGCCTTGCCCTCTGGTTCACGCGAGCTGCTTTACCATCATCTTGTGCACCTTCTCATGCTTTCAATTTGTTCTGAATCGCCCTAGGTCGTCGCCCTCATCAATATCTGGAAATGGCCGAAGCTTAGCTCGACTCCGACGAGCCATTCTGGTGAGCCCCGTGTTCCCCTCTGTCTCTGGTTCACGCAACCGTGTTCACCAGTGCCTCACGCATCTGCTAACGCTTTCCGTTTGAATCCTTGCGCCCCAGGTCGTCGTCTTCGACTCTGACAGTGAGCACCCGACGCGCGGACAACCTCCGACGAGGTTTTCCTGATGTGTCAGTGCGCCCCGACCCTGTCCACCTGCACGTTGAGCATATCCACGACCTCGCGATCTCGGTAAGCCCTAGCACGACCCCCCTGCACCTCTGACCTTGCCGGCGTTTCGCCGCCAGAGCCGTCGCCGCCGCAAGCACCATTTGCGTCGCTCGTTCTTGGTCAGATGGATCTAATCCATCAGATCTAAATCCTAAGGCCTCGACTAGATCTGTAGCGAAATGGTATGATTAGATCTGGGTCGTGCAATATTAGTTAGATCCAACGCTCCACGTAGCATGATCCACGCGAACCGGTATGCACCAATCAGAACATGACGCGTGGCTCAGGTTTGTTTTAAAAACAGAATTGAAACTATTAGTTGTTCAAACTTGCAAAATTCATAACTTTTGATCCACACGTCCAAACTTTGCAAATTTTATATCATTGGAATCAGGAGAAAGAATTCTATCCAACCATGCACTTTGTTTAATAAATTGCTTCTGTAAAATTGGTTATTTTTGCAGAGACATTTGTAGGCCTATTTTGAGTATAAAAATGTTTTAAAGATCAAATTAAGTTTAATTAGTGTATAAATGTTTAGTTTAGTGTTCAGTATTGTTTTACTTGTCTGGTTTGAATTGGAAAAGTCATCACATGGCTTTTGCATGCATTCATATATTTTTGCTTGTTTATTTTTGATATGTGAATTTGGTGCTATCATTTTATGTGTAGATTTTGGTGCTAGTGGTGATTGTGATTGTGAGGATTGTTGCTACTCCCCAAACTACCAAGGCAAGTGGTGCTTCATATCTTTGTCCCAATATTTTGACTATGCACTAGAGTTATTTTATGTAGGATTTGCATGATAATTTTTGCTAAGTATCTATATGCTATGCTTGGGAAATCCTAGTAGTTGTAGAATTGTTAGTTTTTCCTCTAAGTTATGATACTTACTACATTTCCATGCTTAGCCTAGCTAGTAGCAAACAAGGGTGGATTATTATTCATGCTATGGAAATTTTGCTAAGTCTTTTGACTTGTGTTTTGCTTAATAAAACAACTAAGTGAATGAATCACCTGGGTCCAATGGTGGATTGGTTTGTGTTGAGTGGTTACACAAGGCCCATTTCTATGGTTTACCTTATGTATCACACTTGTGGAATGCCACCCAGGAACAAAGGGATTTGAGATGCCATATGTTAAGAAGCTTCTAGTGCAGCCACATGGCATTATGGGCTCTGCCTGGATCATATAGGTTGCAATAACTTAGCCATTTGGACAGTTGGTGGTAGTGGCTGATAGGTTGGAATGCGTCTATTTGGTCTAAGGGGAGGCTTCTGAAAGGTCTTGTCTTGGTGAAAATCAAGTCTTGTGGAGAAAGTGCACCACCTCTGCAGAAGGAAGAATCTAAGTACTTAGCCATGTCCCTAGTATGGGACAATGTGAGCATCAAGACATGGAATCTATCAAGAATCTCCTCATCCCAACTTCTAAGTTAAAAATTGTGGTTGAATAAGGGTAAAGGTTCACCAATGTCTATTGGTGGTTCCTTGGGAGTTTTTGCTAAACAAAAACTTAGTGTTTTCAACTGATAGGTAAAACCTATTTTGAGCAAAGCAAGCCTAAGCTACACTTAGCCAAATTCATGTAGTAACTAGATGCTAATATTATACTAAGGTATCACTTGCCAATACTATTCCAATGTATTGACCCACTGTGGATGTAACTTGTGATGTTGTAGGTTACTCTGATGATGATTAGGGGTTATGAGTCTACACTCAACATGCTTGCCTATGACACATGAAGATGAAGACTTTATTTATATTGTTAAGTTAAACTCTTGTATTAAGCCTATGGCTATGGAGTTTTAAAAGACTATGTTATCTATGGAATGACTTTGTAATAATGACCTTTGTATCTGTGTACTTCATCTTAAACTATGGATGCTAGCATTTGATACAGGGACTATCATTGCAATCACTGGGACCTTTACCTTTATAAAGGTGGGGTCTTACAGATGGTATCAGAGCACTGTGTTGCCTGTAGGATTATGACCCTAGGATTGGATTAGAAACCACTATGGAAAAAAATTCAACACTTTGAAAAATTCCACACTTGTCTTTTTCTTCTCGTAAACTTTTCTAATCTTCATTCTCATCTCTATTTGTATATGAACTCCATCAACGAAGCCGTGAGGAAAGGACCACTCATGACCATGACCTTGGAGTGTGAGACTGAATTTCCCAAAGCGCTCAAGAACCTTATGGTTACCATGGGGATACATGGTGTAGCTGTGTACAAGGGATTCCATGTGATGGATGAAGGAGAAGAGTATTGGTGGGTGCAACTTCACTTGTACAAAAACAAGGAAGACAACCACATGGAGTCGGGATTCTGCATGATCACCAACTCAGAAATGCACACAACATTCTTTGACTCTGCAAGAAATGCAGCTTGGAATGCTATCAAGGAGCTTGGTGATAGACTAAAGTGCAGAATTCTCAACACCCAAAATGACCTTAGAGAAGAAAAGAATCATACCCAAGAGTTAGAGACAACCAATCAACAACTAAGGGGAGACATCATAGACTTAATATGGGAGTATTGTGAGCAAGATAGGTAGATGGCTACTAAGGATGCCCTGATAGCTATTTTGTCTAGTGAGTGAGAGTTGTAACGTACTTCGTTAGTTGGACCACAACACTTATATTTTTGCTTCCAAAAATTTGTTTAAGTTATGTTGAACCTTTGATGGTTGTAATGGATTTGAGTATGCAATGACTTGTGTGTTTGTTGCTAAGTGATGTGCTTGTGATATTTTGACTTGTGATTTTTATCTATTGATGTTGATTCTAACTTTTTCCATCTTATAACAAATATATGCCTAATGTTGTTATCAGCACGGCCGAGGAGTTCAAGGGAACTCGTTTTGGTACTCGTCTCATTGAGCTCACTAGTGTGCTCAACCTTCCACTTCCTAGCATCATGACACTTCAGCTCACCAAGTTTGAGAGGAAGGACTTATGGGGCTTCAGAGTCACACATCCGGGACGCCAAAAAGAGCCAACCACGGAAACCATCACTTTCAAGCTGATGCATGATGACAAGGAGAAGGGCTTGGATGTAGCCATGCAGGAGTTACTTGGACGTCTGGTAGGGAGACACTCAACCGAGCTTAGAGGTCTTTACTTTCACCCCTTCGAGAGACGCAACGAGGAGGGTGAGGCTATAGAGTATGAGGATGCTACTAGAGAGATGATGGAGCCGATTTGTCTGTACCTCCAGGACCTAGAGGGTCTTATTAGACACCTAGATACTGATAGGACCAACGTCATGCTTAGCAATGAAGAGCTCCAGGTTCAGCTTCGTGAGAAGCACAAGCTCTTCGTGGAACAAGAAGAGATTGTCAAGGAAATGGAGGCCAAGTTTGAGAGCCAGGACAGGAGGTTCAAGAGCCAAGAGAACAGAGTCCAAGACAGGAACAAGAAGATCCGGGAGATGAAGGAAGAGTTAGAGGCCAAGGGCTTCGAGCTCGATCATCAGCAGGGAGTGATCGAGAGGCTTCGCTCACAGAAGAGGGCTCTTAGGGCTAAGATTGAGGCCTTGACTACTAGTGTTGATGAGTACAAGACCGCCATGGAGAGTGCAGGTCTTACACTTGTTGACGAGGAGATTGATGCGGAGGAGTAGTGTAGACTACTCGATTATCTTTCATCTACCGTACTTTGATTATTGAGTCGCAATGACCATCCAACATGTGGGTGGCTTGCTATGGTGTGTTTGCTTTTTTCCAAAACTTGTTGTTTATGTCGTTTAAACTCTATGTTATTTTGATGCTTGGTTATTATGATTGACTATGTGATGTATTGTGCATGCTAAGCATCTATGGGTATCTCATTCTTATCCTTATTAAAACCACAGATGCCTCCTCGACGTGCCAACCCCAACCCAAACAACAATGTCATCCCCGAGATGCAATAGTTGATGACAGCACAGACACAACTGATGCAGATGATGACCACTTTCATGCAGAACCAGAATCAGAATAACAGCAACAATAACAACAACAACAATAACAACCAGAATAATCCGCCAGGATTTGACATGCTCACCAGATTCCTAAGACTGAGGCCTGCAAAGTTCTCAGGAACCACTGATCCAATGGTGGCCAATTATTGGTTACGTTCAGTGAACAAGGATTTAGTGACTGTCGGTTGCACCGACGAAGAAAAGGTCAGGTTTGCGTCACATCTGCTGGAAGGGCCCGCAACAACCTGGTGGGATAACTTTCAGATCACCACTCCCATTGAGGATGTGACTTGGGATATATTTGAGGATGGATTCCGTACAACTCACATATCATTAGGGGTGATGAATTTTAAGAAGAAGAAATTCCACAATCTGAAACAGCGTCACTGCAGCGTGGCTGAATATATTGAGGAATTCAACAATCTGGCGTGTTATGCACCGGATGAGGTTGATACTGATGCCAAGAGGAAGGAAAAATTCCTCGAAAGATTGAATGATGAACTGAATCTGCAACTGTCTGTTGCCTATGTTCCAACCTATCAATCACTACGTGACAAGGCTGCCATCTTGGAAAGTAAGATGAAACAGGTTGAGAGCAGGAAGAGGAAGCATAGCTTTGATAAGCACAGCTCGGTATCGTCTCACAAACGTTCCCATCATGATGATAGTGGGAATTCCGGATCCCACGAACATGGAAAGTACAACAACCACCACGGCCACAACCGTCATCATGACAACAAGCATCACCACAGTCATGATAATGACAAGTACAAGAACCACAAGAGTGGATACAAGAACCACCACAATGGAGATGGAAGTGGTAGTGGAAATCAGCCTGTCAAGAAAGATCTCAGTCAGGTTGAATGCTTCAAGTGCAAGAAAATGAGACACTATGCTAATGAGTGCCCCGAGAAGAAAGTTGATGGTGCCAACAAGCCCAATCCCTTCCAAAAGGGACAAGTGAACCACAACAATGTGGAGGAGATTTATGAGGAACCTGATGCTGTGGCTGGTAAGTTCAAACTCAATTCTGTTCCAACACTTGTTTTTTCGATACTGGCGCATCGCATTCATTCATATCAAGAGCATTTTTTGATAGAAATGGACTTCCAGTGGAAACTATTGGGTGTCCTATAAAAGTAAGTTCTCCTGGTGGAGAAATGATAGTAAACTCAGGATGTCATGACCTAGTGATAGAATTTGGGAAGTATAAGTTTTCCGTTAATTTGATAATCCTAAATTCCCAAGGATTGGATGTTATTTTGGGAATGGATTGGATGACTAAGTACAAGGGAGTGCTAGATTGTGCCAATCATACTATCACACTCACAACCCCGGATAATAAAAGGATTAGATTCAAGACTAACTTTGAATCAAAAGGGGGTAAGATAAATTATCTTAAGGGGGTTAGCATAGACAATGTGCTAATAGTGAGAGAATACCCCGATGTGTTTCCGGAGGAATTACCGGGATGCCACTAGATAGAGATGTGGAGTTTCTTATTGATTTGCTACCAGGATCAGGACCAATAGCAAAGAGACCTTACAAGATGTCAGTTGATGAGTTTAAAGAACTCAAGAAACAACTTGGAGAACAGTTGCAGAAAGGATTTATTCAACCAAGTTCTTCGTCTTGGGGAGCACCGGTCTTGTTTGTTGAAAAGAAAGATAGAAGTCAAAGGTTATGCATAGATTATCGTTCACTCAATGAGGTGACTATCAAGAACAAATATCCTTTGCCCAGAATCAATGACTTGTTTGATCAGTTAGAAGGAGCCCGTGTGTTCTCAAAGATTGATCTTCGGTCAGGCTATTTTCAACTTAAGATAAGGGAACAAGACATACCTAAGACTGCTTTCACCACTAGGTATGGATTGTATGAGTACACTGTATTGTCGTTTGGTTTGACCAATGCACCAGCCTACTTCATGAATATGATGAACAAAGTGTTCATGGAGTTTCTTGACAAGTTTGTTGTCGTCTTCATCGATGACATTTTGATCTACTCCAAGAGCAATGAAGAGCATGAGGGACATTTGCGTTTGATACTTGAGAAGCTTAGAGAGCATAAGTTGTATGCTAAATTCAGCAAGTGTGAGTTCTGGTTGAATGAAGTTGGATTTCTTGGACACATTGTGTCAGGATATGGTGTAGCAGTTGATACCGCAAAAGTGTCAGCTGTAACTGAGTGGGAATCTCCTAAGTCAGTAAAAGAAGTTCGTAGTTTCCTTGGCTTGGCAGGGTACTATAGAAGGTTCATTGAGAATTTCTCAAAAGTAGCTAAGCCAATGATGGAGTTACTAAAGAAAGACAAGAAATTTGATTGGACTGAAGGATGTGAACTTAGTTTCCAAGAGTTGAAGAAGAGACTAGTAACAACACTAGTATTATGTCTGCCAGATTTGGAGAAGGATTTCCAAGTTTATTGTGATGCATCTCATCAAGGATTAGGTGTAGTCTTAATGCAATAAGGGAAAGTTGTGGCTTATGCCTCGAGACAACTCAAAACTCATGAAGTGAATTATCCTACTCATGATTTAGAGTTAGCCTCTGTTGTTCATGCACTCAATACATGAAGACATTATCTTTTAGGAAAAAGATGTGAAGTGTTCACAGATCACAAAAGTTTGAAGTATATCTTCACTCAGAAAGAAATCAACATGATACAAAGAAGATGGCTAGAACTCATCAAAGACTATGACTTGAGTTTGCAATACCACCCCGGTAAAGCAAATGTTGTAGCCGATGCATTAAGCCGTAAGGTTTATGTGAATGGCCTAACTAAGGGAGAGTTGCCAGATGATCTGTGTGCCCAATTCAAAGATTTCAGATTGGAGATAGTGCCTGAAGGACATCTCATGTTATTGGATGTTCAACCCACCTTGTTGGACAAAATCAAGGAAGACCAAAAGATGGACAAGGAAATTGAAGAGATTAAGGAAAAGATTGGTAAAGGAAAAGCCAAAGGATTCCATGAAGATGAACAGGGTACTTTATGGTATGGAAAACGTATCTGTATTCCGCAAGATCCGGAGCTTCGGAAACTGATTTTACAAGAAGCGCACAACTCACCATATTCCATTCATCCGGGTAACACCAAAATGTAAATGGATGTGAAGGAAAGATTTTGGTGGAATAATCTCAAGAAGGACATCACCGAACATATTGCTTTATGTGATGTATATAGTAGGGTGAAAGCGGAACACCAGAAACCAGCAGGATTGTTACAACCATTAACTATTCCTGATTGGAAGTGAGACAAGATTGGCATGGATTTCATCACCGGATTGCCAAGGACCAGATCAGGATATGATTCCATTTGGGTCGTAGTTGATCGCCTAACTAAAGTGGCTCATTTCATACCCGTGAAGACAATCTATACAAGTTCTAAGTTAGCCAAGATCTATATGAATAGGATTGTGTGTCTGCATGGAGTACCCAAGAGTATTGTGTCTGATAGGGGAACTCAATTCACTTCCCATTTCTGGAGGCAACTGCATGAGTCATTGGGAACGAGATTGGAATTCAGTACTGCTTTTCATCCCCAGACTGATGGACAGACAGAAAGGACCAACCAAATATTAGAAGATATGTTGAGAGCATGTGCCCTTGACTATGGAGCTAGTTGGGATGAAAGTCTACCTTACGCAGAATTCTCTTACAACAACAGCTATCAAGCCAGTATTGAGATGGCACCGTTTGAATTTCTCTATGGGAGGAAGTGTACTACACCACTATTATGGAATGGTGTTGGAGAAAGAAATTTGTTCGGACCAGAACTAATCAAGGAAGCTGAAGAGAAAGTCAAGTTAGTAAAAGACAGATTGAAGATAGCACAGTCCCGACAAAAGAGCTACGCAGATCCTAAGCGTAGGGAAGTCACCTATGAGGTGGGTGATGGAGCATATCTTAGAGTATCACCACTTCGTGGAGTGAAGAGATTTGGAGTCAAAGGAAAATAGGCACCAAGCTATGTTGGACCATTCAAGATTCTGAGTCCTAAAGGAGAAGTGGCATATGAGATTGAATTGCCTGAATCATTGTCTGCCATTCACAATGTGTTTCATGTGAGTCAACTAAAGAAATGCCATCCGGAGATGGAAGAGACTTCTTTGAAGGATACTATACCTTTGGAAGAGGTCCAATTGGAAAGTGATCTCACTTATGAAGAAAAACCTATCAAGATTCGTGAGACTGCAGAAAGAGTTACATGGACGAAGACTATCAAATTTTGCAAAGTTCAGTGGAACCATCATTCCGAGGAAGAAGCAACTTGGGAAAGAGAAGATGATCTTCGGAAAGACCACCCTCACCTATTTGCTAGCCAATCTAAATCTCGAGGGCGAGATTCACCTTAAGGGGTTAGATTTGTAACATCCCAAAAATCATGATTTCAAAGTTTGCATATCATTCATGCATTCATGATCATTTTAGGGTTATTTCCATTTTAGACTTCAAAAACAGAAGCATTTGATGTCTATTATTTTATGTAAGCAAGGCAATGGCCCCATTGCTACTCTCTATTATGAGAATACTTGTTTAAACCAGAAAAGAATTGAACATAGGTTTGATTGATATATTCAGAAACTTCATCAAAAATTTCAAATCAAGATATGAATTCAAACCATTCATATGCCTATTGGAAATAACTAATGAAGGCAATGTTTATTTTAAATATCAAGGGGCCAATATAAATTGTGAGTGAACAACAAGGTTTAACACTCAATTTTGTACATGATTCGCTCTACAAAAATCCATAGGAAATTTGAATTCAAAATCATTTGAAAAAGGATTCTAGAAAAACAAAATAGAAATGGAAAAGAATAAAAGAAAAGGGAAAAGACCGGCGCCAGCAAATAAGCCCAACAACAGAAGCAGCCCATTAGCCAGCCCACCCGGGTTTTTCCCTCTCTCTGATTTTCTTTTACCGCACCCGCGCTACCCAAACGGTCACTAACTGGTGGACCCTCGCCAGCTCACCTCCTTCTTCCCCAAATCACGCCCGCGACCACGTCGTCGCCGGCTGTTTCCTCCTCCTTCACTGTAGCGCCATAATTCGAGTAAATGTCGATGATTACGTGCGCGATCCTCGCCCCCGCTCTGGCTACTTAATCGCCTCCCCCTCACGGGCATTTCCCCCAACACAACCAGCCCGAAGCACCGCCAGGCTCCCCAAATTTCACCCAACACCGTCGCAGCTCCGAGGAACTCCGGTGAGCCATCATGGTGAGTCTCGAGCACGCCTTGCCCTCTGGTTCATGTGAGCTGCTTCGCCATCATCTTGCACACCTTCTCATGCTTTCAATTCGTTCTGAATCTCCCTAGGTCGTCGCCCTCGTCAACATCTGGAAACGGCCGAAGATTAGCTCGACTCCAACGAGCCATTCTGGTGAGCCTCGTGTTCCCCTCTGTCTCTGGTTCACGAAATTGTGTTCGCCAGTGCCTCGCGCATCTGTTAACGCTTTATGTTTGAATCCTTGCGCCACAGGTCATCGTCTTCAACTCCGACAGTGAGCACCCGACGCGCGGACGAACTCCGACGAGGTTTTCCTGCTGCGTCAGTGCACCCCGACCCTGTCCACCTGCACGTTGAGCATATCCACAACCTCGTGATCTCGGTAAGCCCTAGCATGACCCCTCTGCACCTCTGACCTCGCCGGCGTTTCGCCGCCAGAGCCGTCGCCGCCGCAAGCACCATTTGCGTCGCTGGTTCTTGGTCAGATGGATCTGATCCATCGGATCTAAATCCTAAGGCCTCGACTAGATCTGTAGCGAAACGGTATGATTAGATCTGGGCCGTGCAATATTAGTTAGATCCAACGCTCCACGTAGCATGATCCACGCGAACCGGTATGCACCAATCAGAACATGACGCGTGGCTCAGGTTTGTTTTAAAAACAGAATTGAAACTATTAGTTGTTCAAACTTGCAAAAGTCATAACTTTTGATCCACACGTCCAAACTTTGCAAATTTTATATCATTGGAATCAGGAGAAAGAATTCTATCCAACCATGCACTTTGTTTAATAAATTGATTCTGTAAAATTGCTTATTTTTGTAGAGACATTTTTAGGCCTATTTTGAGTATAAAAATTATTTGAAAAATGTTTTAAAGATCAAATTAAGTTTAATTAGTGTATAAATGTTTAGTTTAGTGTTAAGTATTGTTTTACTTGTCTGGTTTGAATTGGAAAAGTCATCACATGGCTTTTGCATGCATTCATATATTTTTGCTTGTTTATTTTTGATATGTGAATCTGGTGCTATCATTTTATGTGTAGATTTTGGTGCTAGTGGTGATTGTGATTGTGAGGATTGTTGCTACTCCCCAAACTACCAAGGCAAGTGGTGCTTCATATCTTTGTCCCAATATTTTGACTATGCACTAGAGTTATTTTATGTAGGATTTGCATGATAATTTTTGCTAAGTATCTATATGCTATGCTTGGGAAATCCTAGTAGTTGTAGAATTGTTAGTTTTTCCTCTAAGTTATGATACTTACTACATTTCCATGCTTAGCCTAGCTAGTAGCAAACAAGGGTGGATTATTATTCATGCTATGGAAATTTTACTAAGTCTTTTGACTTGTGTTTTGCTTAATAAAACAACTAAGTGAATGAATCACCTGGGTGGAATGGTGGATTGGTTTGTGTTGAGTGGTTACACAAGGCCCATTTCTATGGTTTACCTTGTGTATCACACTTGTGGAATGCCACCCAGGAACAAAGGGATTTGAGATGCCATATGTTAGGAAGCTTCTAGTGCAGCCACATGGCATTATGGGCTCTGCCTCGATCATATAGGTTGCAATAACTGAGCCATTTGGACAGTTGGTGGTAGTGGGTGATAGGTTGGAACACGTCTATTTGGTCTAAGGGGAGGCTTCTGAAAGGTCATGTCTTGGTGAAAATCAAGTCTTGTAGAGAAAGTGCACCACCTCTGCAGAAGGAAGAATCTAAGTACTTAGCCATGTCCCTGGTATGGGACAATTTGAGCATCAAGACATGGAAGCTATCAAGAATCTCCTCATCCCAATTTCTAAGTTAAAAATTGTGGTTGAACAAGGGTAAAGGTTCACCAATGTCTATTGGTGGTTTCTTGGGAGTTTTTGCTAAACAAAAACTTAGTGTTTTCAACTGATAGGTAAAACCTGTTTTGAGCAAAGCAAGCCTAAGCTACACTTAGCCAACTTCATGTAGTAACTAGATGCTAATATTATACTAAGGTATCACTTGCCAATACTATTCCAATGTATTGACCCACTATGGCTGTAACTTGTGATGTTGCAGGTTACTCTGATGATGATTAGGGGTTATGAGTCTACACTCAACATGCTTGCCTGTGGCACATGAAGATGAAGACTTTATTTATATTGTTAAGTTAAACTCTTGTATTAAGCCTATGGCTATGGAGTTGTAAAAGACTATGTTATCTCTGGAATGACTTTGTAATAATGACCTTTGTATCTGTGTACTTCATCTTAAACTGTGGATGCTAGCATTTGATCCAGGGACTAGCATTGCAATCACAGGGACCTTTACCTTTATAAAGGTGGGGTCTTACAAAGACGTGGACCACCGAGAATAGTCGTGCCCATTTTCTCTGCATCGATGCCGAGAGCGCGCCAGAGCACCACGAACGACACGCTCGCCCTCACCGCGCCTCTCCCTCGCCGCGCATTGCTGCACACGCCATGACCCTAGCTAGCCCTAGACATGACTGTTCACTGCCGCGCGACCAGTAGCCACTGGACGTCGTCTAAAACGCGGTCGGTGCCGCGCAGAGCATCGACCTATTCCGACCGCCCCATGTCGTGCCATTAAGCCAGCGATGATCGCCAGGAGACGCCGCACCGGCCTACGCCCTTCGCCATGGCGTTAGCTCACTGCACCATCGTCACCGACGAGCCCTGACCATCCCGCACTGCCCCTCTCGCCGGTGTATAAATAGAGGCCCCTCTGCCTCAATTCACCAGACCATCTCACTCCCCTCTCTCTCAGAACCACCCCTGGCCCTTCCCCGGAGCAAGGCGAGCACTAGGCCATCGGAATTTCACCGGAGTCCGCCGCTGCAGAGGAGGAGCGGAGTCGATGATTGGAGCCACCATAGGAGCCGCCTCGACCACCGTTCGAACCGTCATTGTCGACAATGTCGTTCGCCCCCATTCCGACCCTATCTGGAGCCTAGGTGAGCCACCGCATACCCCCACCGTCGCAGTTAGGGTTTGGTCTTGTCGGAGCTGTTCGACGGAGACGACGAACGTGAGCCGTAGATCTTGTTCTAATCGTAGGGCTAAGATTGAAAAGTATCGCTTCGCTTAGACTGAGCCGCTGACGCGTGGGACCACTCTGTTAGCAGCCCGTTGCACACGCGCTGTGCAGATGGGCCATCCCAGTTTAGTTCCCGCGCTCAACCAAGAGATTCAAATAGAGATTTTCTACTTTATTCAAAACCTAGTTCAGTCAGTAGATTCAAAAATCAATTCAAGGAGATTTACTGAACAAAATTTCATGAAACCAATTTTGTTAGAAAGATATTGAAATTATCTATCCAAGACCATTGGATTCAAACCATTTGAAATTATAGATCACCTATAGTAAAAATAACAAGACAAACTCTTTTTCATATTCAAACATTTTTCAAAAATCAACCATAAATGCTTTTGAGTTGATTCCAACTCTCAAAAATCACATTTGACAAGATCTATCTGAATATGTAAAAATATTTAGGTTTACATGCAGTGATCTTGAACAAGTACTAAAAGAATGCTACATAGACATTTCTAGTCACTTTAATTATTTAAAATAATAACTTTAAACTTATTAAATTGTGACACCACTTTAAATCACATTCCCAAGTATTAAAATATGTGGTGAGGACATGTGTCAACATGATTCCATATTTTAATTGGAGAATATTAAATCTTAAGTAGTTTTTAATGAGTAGAAATTACTTTTCCAAAATAAAATAAATAGGACTAGGTCCTTATTTCATGTGATGATTGTGATGATGCTAGATCATCTAGTGTGAACCTTTGTGTGACAAATAGAGTTAGTTAAATATTGTTTGGTGATTGTGTACCTCGTATTCATTTATAGACGCTAGTACCGACCAAGGATACAAGGAGGAGGAGTACTACGAAGAAGAAGAAGAAAAAAACTTCAACCATTGTACCAATCAAGGCAATCTACCACTTGCAAGTTTCTTAACCATGCAAGCTAATACTTGCAAGCCCCACCATGCAAGCTAACACTTGCAAGCTAGCTGCATTAGGCATACTTTGGTTATGCAACCTTGCTTATACCAAATCCCAATTTTACTTGCAAGCCTTACTCTTTTATTTCTTTATCAAAGTTCTTTATTACTTTTAATTAGTGAATTGTGAGTTTGGGAAAGATACTATAGATAGTATAAAGAGCATAAAACTAGGCCTAAGTTAGTTAGGACTAGATGTCATACTAAGGCATGAGACTAGATTTGGATAGTCACACTTGATTAGCACCCCTCACTAGTGAATACCCTCAACTTTAGTGGCTAGTGCTAAGCATAAAAGTTGATCACTTTAGATGGAAATACTTGGTGAAAATTATTATGAAAACATTGGAATGAAGATTCATCTTGAAATGATTTGACATGTGTTATGAAAACAAGGTGACTTGATGATGAAAATGTTGAGGCATGAGCCTTGACCCTTTATAAAAACCGATGGTTGGGTTCGGATGCGATACCATTCCAATTTTACCGTACAACCACAATACCCAAATTTGGGTAGGGCTTGACTGGAAGTTTATATATCTTAGTATGGGTTCCCTTGTGGAAGAGGTTGAGCTACCTCGTGATTGTGAATGTCCACCTATGCAGTTTCCAAGATGACAGATGGTAATGGTTGGGAGGCCAAACTCATAGGGGAGGTGCCTATACTAGGGTGTGTAATTGAAAGGTTAGGATTGATTATCCGCATACTGAGTATGGTGATTCAGGGTTATCTGTTGGGGATATGCTATATGGGTATCCTCATAGCATGTCTCTTATCCAACTAACCCGGGTGGCCCATAGTCGGTAGCATGGCCTATGGCCTGCTGGGCGGCCCAGTTAGGTGGATCCAGAAGGGAGGCCCATGCCGGATAAAGGAAGGCTATGGTGGAGTCACCAGCGTACCCGGAGCCTTGGAGTACAAGATACACAAGACTAGTGATAGACGGTGTAGGACTCTATAACCTGTCCGGCTAGGACTTCTCCCTGTAACCCTGGGATCTGACGACTATATAAGTCGAACCTATGGGAGCCTTTAGGGCACAATCTCATACGATAACTTAGACTCTCTAGTCACCTCGCACAGTGAACCTATCTCTATAACTCGGCGTATTGCTATTATAGTGATTTATAGCAGGAGTAGGATTCCGCCACCATCGTGGGATCTGAACCTGGGTAAGCTGTGTTACCTCGTACCCGTCAACCGTCCGCCTTACCCCACGTCTCTAAACACGCACTGTGAGGACCCCTCCATGGTGTACTCGTCGGCAATACCACGACAGTTGGCACCCACCGTGGGGCAAGAGGCGCTTCAGGCTCTTCAGCGGGTGAGGACCAAGATCTTCGCGGGAATCGGCGAGACCATAGCCATCGGTCGCGTTCTCTTCTCCAGCAACGTTCCGATCGTCCCTACTGACGAATTCTGGATCCTGGCGAAGACGAACCCTACGCGGTGCTCGATCGTTCCTATCGGAGACATCCACCTCTTCATCGGCGAAACTGACTCGGGCACTAGTTCCCTGGGAATCGGAGGAGCATCAAGACCCGGACGGACCGCCTACGGGCAGGATACGTTCACGGAAGGATCGATGTCGGATCTCTCTTCGGAGTTTGCCGGCAAAGATCGAAAAGCATTAGGACCCGCTCGGACCGCCTACGGGCAGGATACGTTCGCAGAAGGATCGATGTCGGATATCTCTTCGGAGTTTGCCGGCAAAGATCGGAAAAATCCAAGGCCCACCCAAACCGCCCTTGTGCAGGATATAAAGGTGGAAGATCACTGCAAGTCTGTCGGCTTCGTCCGTGCGTCTGGACAGCAGAGATCCAAGTTCGTCGGCGTGGTTACCATCTTCGATCTAGCGCGCTGCGTTCAGAGAGAGGGCGAAAACCCCCGCGACTACCTCGCCAGATGGCTCCGTATACGGAGCGACCTGACCAACTACCCCAATGATGATGCCATCTATCACTTTGTGGAACGACTGGACCATGGCACGCTTCTCCGACATTCCCTAAGGCGGCAGCAGGCGTCAGGCCGACTTACCTTCGAAGGCATGGTGAACACCGTCAACACCTACGCGGAGGCTGAAGCGGCAGCTCAGGCAGCGCTCGCACCCATCGATGGAGTACCTCCGATTCAGCCACCACCGCCTTCGGCCGCCATCGTCGTAGCGACACCACCACCTCCAGTCATCGTCGAGGCCGTTGCACCTCCACCGCCCGTCATCGAGGAAATCCTGGCACCCTCCGACTCTGTCATTGACGCTCTTTATGCTGATTTCAGTGCAGATTCAGAGGAAATAGACTTCAGTCCAGAAGACCTAGACTCCGCTATGCAGGAGATGGAGGCGGAGTACTCGCGCGACAAACAAGCTAATAACACCGTCATGTCTCGAGGGGTGTTCGTCACCATTGGGACAGCGATGGATGAAGACCAACCCGGGAAAGTTCCGCCTACCGCGCTGGAAAAAGGGAAGGGGCCACTTATTGCTGCTAACGATGATCGTGCAAGAGTCATGCCTCCTCCGCCTAATCCAGTGCAGCAGCCGCAGGAACTCGGCACCGGTCCGAGCAACAACAACACCGCAAATTTGCCGCCTCCAGCATCTACGTCGGCAGCAGCCCATGTTACTCTAGCTGATAGAGTGATGTATGGCAACCTCCTCGTCGAGCCACTAACCGTTGATCATATCCGAAACGTGACTCAGCTTGATGAGAAGCGCCAGCAGCTACCGGAGGAAGCGCAAGCTATTGCGGAGCAAGGTGCTAAACTAGATCGAGATCTGGTCAACGCACAGAAGTCCATAGAGAAAGCTAGAGCAATGGAGGCCGAGTACAAGACCCTGCTACAGCACCAGAAGGCTAAGAAAGCTTCGGCTCGCATCATCAACGATCCTGGTGTATGGCGCAACCTAGGATGGGCTCCCTCGAAGCCGGCACAGGCCAAGCCGTACATTGATAGCGAAGGAAAGCAGGTGATGCCCACCCCACTCCTTAACCTCGCCGTCGCCAAGACCCTTCTGGAGCAGGATAGATCGCCTGAGGCAGTGGAACAGGTCTATGACCTAGTGTCCAAGGCGGTAAAGCAGCAGGAAAAGGCCACCTCTCAGAGGCTCGAGTTTGACCCAGCGCTCTGCCGATCTAGCCAGTACAAACCGCCAAGGGACAGATCTCCTCTGGATGTCGGATCATAGACGGGCTCATCAGAACGAAGACGGAGGGATGCGTGCAACAGGAAGGACGCTATCCCCATATCCTCCGACCACGGAGAAAGATCCCAACCTCGTCGCCCATCGCCACCGCCCTGACCCCCCCGACATCAGGAAGACTACAAGGCTCGCCATCGCACGGATATGCCTCCACCAAAACAGTGCGGCATCGTCATCCGCGACAACGCGGCACATACCCGTCATGATGAAGAGCGTCACCAAGGACACAAGAGCAGGTCACACCATGATCCTCCGCGTCCAACAAGCAACCGCGACAGGCGTGAGGCGTCGCAGGAGGGTACCAGCAAGAGGGCTAACCCACCACCACCTCCGCCTCCGTCGCCGCCAAGCAGTCACCATGGCGGAAGAGGCCCGCGTCATTCACGCAGCCCGTCCCCTGTTGACAACAAGAAGAAGAACCCGGAGCCATACGACGCACGTTCACGGATCGATAAGATCCACGAAGCCCGGGAAGGACCATACCTGGGACCACGTTGCTTTGGACCTGGAATACGGTCCGCAACTTACCCCAAAGGTTTCCGGATTGACAATACCATCAAGCCTTATGACGGCACAGCCAAACCTGCCACATGGTTGCAAGACTACGGCAACGCGGTGGAGATTGCCGGAGGCAACCCCAACGTCGCTGTCAAGTACCTCCCATTAATGTTGGCGGGTACAACCCGTCAATGGATCGACGACTTGCCGGGGAAATCTATCTACAACTGGCTGGACATGCAAGAAGCGTTCACCAAGAACTTTGAGGGTACATACAAGCGTCCCTGCACTATGGGCGATCTACAGCGGTGCGTGCAGGAGAAAGACAAGACATCTCGCGCCTACCTCTCCCGTTGGCTGGATATGAAGAATTCCTGTGCAGGAGTGCACGCTCAGACCGCCATGGCCGCCTTCATCGATGGGTTGGAAAGGGGCACGTTGATCCGACATAAGCTGAAGCGCTTGCAGGATAATCATCAGCTGGACTTGAATCAGATGATTCAGTTAGCTAGTGAGTTCGCAGCTGCCGACGACGACGCTCGTGGCTCCTTGCCGGCAATAGCCGTTCCAACTCAAGCCCGGAGGAACAGCAGTACAAAGCGGAAAACCGCTCCAAAAGAAAAGCAATCTACCGACATGGTCGCTATGACTTTTGCAGGACGAGGAGAAGGCGGAAAACATGGACGAGGAAGGGGAGCAGGCCGCGGGCAGCAGCGAGGAAGTGAAACCAACTCGGCGCCCCTCCGCGTTCCCCAAACCTACGAAGAGTACCGCGATATGCCGTGCCTCGTACACCTCGACGCCAACAGCAAGGCCACCCATACCAATCGACACTGCAAGTTCGTCAACGACCTCAAGGAAGACCCAGAGTCCAGCTACAAGCAAAGTCAGAAGAACAGACCGCGTGGCAAGGGCAAGGGGAAGAAGAAGGAGGAGGAATCCAAGGATTCAAGTGACATGGACGAAGACGTTGACCCAAAGCACGCCGCCAAGAGCGACGACAAGGGCAAGAACCCCTTCGCAAAGAAGGCCCCAGTCTACCACACTTTCCTTGGAACCCCCACCGTCCGACAATAGAAGACTTCTCTAAGGATCCTGATGGCAACTCTCCCCCCAGTCCCTCAGTACCTGCGCTGGTCGGAGGTTCCAATAACTTGGGACAGGACGGACCACCCAGACCTTGTGCCCACGGAGAACTAGTATGCCATGGTCATCAACCCAATTATTGACGGCGTGGAGTTCACCAAGTGCATGGTGGATAGTGGAAGCAGCATCAACATCATGTACCTGGATACACTGCAGAAGATGAACTTGACGGAGGCAAACCTAAGGAGGACCGACACCGTGTTCCATGGCGTAGTGCCTGGTCGGGAGTCTCGATCCCTTGGGTGCATCACACTTCAGGTAGCCTTTGGCGACGTTAATAATTACCGCCAAGAGCGCATGACCTTTGAGGTAGTCCCCTTCAAGAGTGTGTACCACATCATATTCGGCCGCGACATATTCCACACGTTCATGGCCAAGCCATGCTTCGTCTACAACAAGCTCAAGATACCCGGACCAAACGGTGTCATCACCGTATCCGGAAGCTTTACCAAGGCAAGGGACTGCGAGATCAACGAAGCAGCCGTTGCAGAAGCTGTCCTCTACAGCGAAAAATTCAAGGAGATCCAGAGCAAGGTCGATGACTCAAAGATGCCCGCGTCGAAGAAGCAAATCTCCGACTCCGCTCCTGCGTTCAAGGCTGCCATCGAGACCAAGCCGGTGGAACTTGTGGTAGGCGATGCCTCCAAGACCGTCGCCATTGGGACGAACTTGGATCCCAAATAGGAAAGCGCGCTCGTCGAGTTCCTCCGTGAGAATAGGTACATCTTTGCCTGGCAACCTGCCGACATGAAAGGTGTACCTAGGGAACTTGTCGAGCACAGCTTAAACATAGATCCAAAATGTAAACCAGTGAAACAACCTCTACGACGCTTCAGAGATGAGAAGAGACGCGCCATTGGCAAAGAGATAGCTAGGTTACTTAAGGCTGGTTTTATCCGAGAAGTCCTTCACACCCGATGGGTGGCAAATCATGTACTTGTCCCCCAAAAGGGAACCAATGAATTAAGAATGTGTGTTGATTACACCGGCTTGAACAAAGCATGTCCCAAAGATCCGTTTGCTTTGCCTCGCATTGACCAAGTCATTGACTCGACGGCTGGCTCGGAACTTTTGTGTTTTCTCGATGCATACTCAGGATACCACCAGATCAAGATGAGGAAGTCGGACCAATTAGCCACTTCGTTCACTACCCCATACGACACTTTTTGCTACGTCACAATGCCCTTTGGGCTGAAAAACGCAGGTGCTACCTACCAGCAGACAATGCAACGTTGCCTTCATGACCAAATTGGTCGGAACGTCCACGCATACGTGGACGATATCACGGTGATGTCAAAAAAATCAAACGACTTAATCTCCGACTTAAAAGAAACCTTTGAAAATCTCCGGAGATACAACATGATGCTCAACCCTAGGAAGTGCGTTTTTGGGGTTCCAGCCGGCAAATTGTTGGGCTTCATCGTTTCCCAGCGCGGAATCGAGGTCAACCCGGAGAAAATCAAGGCCATCTTAAACATAAACCGTCCGACGTGCCTAAAGGACATTCAACGACTAACAGGTTGTGTTGCAGCAGTTAGTCGGTTCGTCAGCCGACTTGGAGAGAAGGCTCTGCCACTGTACAAGTTGCTGAAGAAGGCGGACAAATTCACATGGACAGACGAGGCAGACGCAGCATTGAAGCAGCTCAAGGAGATTCTTTCCTCAGCGCCCATCCTTGCAGCACCCGAGCCTGGAGAGCCCCTGTTAATTTACATGGCGGCAACCAACCGGGTTATCAGCATCGTCGTCGTGGTAGAGCGGAAGGAACCAGGCTATGAGTACGGAGTTCAATGACCAGTTTACTACGTAAACGAGGTCTTGATGGAGTCTAAGCAGCGTTACTCGCACAACCAAAAGATAGCTTATGGAGTATTCCTTGCTTCTCGGAAGTTAAGGCATTACTTTCAGGAGCACCCAATCACAGTAGTGAGCAAGACTCCACTGTCCTACATTATCAACAACAGGGACGCTACAGGAAGGGTCACGAAGTGGGGCATTGAACTTGCCGCCTTCGAGATCACCTACAAGAGACGCGACGCTATCAAATCACAAGCCTTAGCGGATTTCATTGCAGATTGGACGGAGATGCCAGATGCTACTCCGTTGCCAGAACCAGAGTACTAGGTGATGCACTTTGACGGATCAAAGCTGCTCAACGGCTCGGGGCTGGTGTATTGCTACAGTCACCAAAAGGAGACAAGCTACACTACGTTCTGCAGATCCACTTCGAGGCTACAAACAACATGGCGGAGTATGAAGCACTCATTCACGGACTACGTGTAGCCAAGGATATTGGCATCAAGCGCATAGTTTGCTGTGGAGATTCCGACTTGGTTGCCCAGCAGGTGGCTGGCACCTGGAATGCGCGGAACCCTATGATGGCGGCATATCGAGACGAAGTGGATGAGATAGCCAAGAGCTTCTTGGGCTACGAAGTCAAGTATGTGCCTAGGGAGCAAAACGAGGCGGCTGATCTACTGTCTAAACTTGGATCAGGGTGAAAGAAAATTCCGCCAGGAGTTTTCCTAGAGCATCTACGCACACCATCCGTGAAGGGAGCCGACATCGACAACCCAGACAGAGCTGACTCTTTCGTCAATATGGTGACAAAGGTCCCTCCGGCTTGGACAAAACCGTTCATGGAATATCTCGAACACGGAACTTTGCCCGACGACAAAGTCGAAAGACGGCAAATAGTACGACAAGCAAAGGGTTATACCATAATCAATGGACAACTCTACAAGAGGAGCACTACTGGTGTATACCTAAAGTGTGTTGCCTAGCTAGAAGGTATGGAAATCATACGCGAAATCCATCTCGGAGACTGCGGGCATTACGCCGCTCCTTGATTTTTGGTCGCGAAAGCCTTCCGGCAAGGATTCTACTAGCTGACCGCGAAGGCGGACGCCGACAAGCTGGTTGAGACATGCACAGGATGCCAGTATTATGCCCGACAACCACATGTTCCTGCTGAAGAATTGCAAACAATACCAATAACTTGGCCGTTTGCAGTCTGGGGGCTAGACATGGTGGGACCGTTGCAAACGTCACCATGTGGATTTACGCATCTGCTTGTAGCAGTTGACAAATTCACCAAATGGATAGAAGCTAAACCCATTAGAAAGCTTGATGGGGAAACTGCCCACAGGTTTGTCCGAGATCTAGTGGTGAGATTTGGTCTCCCACATAGCATCATCACCGACAACGGAAGCAACTTGTCACTCGGAGAAGTGGAGGCCTACTGCTGGGACAAAGGCATCCAACTTGACCTTGCATCTATGGCACACCCACAATCCAATGGTCAAGTTGAGCGAGCCAATGGATTAATTCTGCAAGGGATCAAGCCACGTCTTGAGGCACCGCTACATAGAGCAGCTGGAGCCTGGGCGGAAGAATTGCCATCTGTATTGTGGATTTTGCGAACTACGCCCAATAGATCTACCGGCTACACCCCCTATTTCATGGTATATGGAGCAGAAGCCATCCTACCTTCCGACATCCTCCACGACGCACCAAGATTTGCCGCCTACGACGAAGATGATGCTGAAGAATCCAGACGCCTAGATGTGGACCTTCTCGAGGAGGAGCGCGTTTTGGCATGCCAAAGATCCGCCATCTACCAGCAGAAGCTACGCAGCTACCATAGTCGCCGCGTTCGGCATCGCTCGTTTAAAGAGGGGGATTTGGTGCTCCGACTTAAGCAGAAGAAGTCACACAAATTATCCCCGCCATGGGAAGGACCGTTCATCATAAGCAAGGCGCTGCTTAATGGGTCTTATTACCTTGCCGACAATCATGAGCTCAAGGATAGACCTAGCGAGGATCATAAGCATAAGCGACGTGACCCGGATGATGACTACCCGGAGCTTGATCGGTCATGGAACATAGCACAGCTACGTCCTTTCTACACTTAGTATTTTTTATCTAATTGTGTACCTCTTATATGATCAATGAAATAAAGCTCTCTGGTTCACTCATTTTGCTGAGTCTTTTACCTCCTTTAGTGTTCATTTTTGGATCATATAAAACTTTTATGCACAAGCTTGTAATTGCACTTGTGAAAATTCCGCCTACGAGCGTTAGCTTAAGTTTTCTGGTCTACATGTTCTTTGTCGTTTTTATGTGGATTCTGGAGTAGTGACTTTCGGCACTTGTTGTCGGCGATTTTGTGCTCAGGTTATTGACGGTGACATTGGGCATCATCACCTAAGCGCATAGTTCCGACAACGAGTCTTCCGACTCACGAAAAGTCAAGCATAAAAACCAGAGTAATGGATAAGCCAGCACTTGCTTAAAAACTATATACAAACTGGCAATAAATTCTTAAGTAACAGGATACGATAACCATTGTTTTCCGCCTTAAGGATTACATCAATAAAGTTTTTCCGCGCACATTCCAGAGGTGAAACAGAAATTACAAAGTGTTGTTCATTCTTTGGGTGCAGGAGACTTGGAGGTCGCATCATCACCAGCCGGAGCATCACCCTCAGCATCGGTTCTATGGTGAGACTCGGAGGATTCTGGGTTGGCATTGTCAATAAAGTTCCTGGGAACGAAGACATCAACATCCACCAACTCGGCAACCCTGGTGTCATACCCCGCGAGTGTTGACAGGATAGCATCGTGATCGATCGCCTTGCCGTCATCATCCGCGTCGGGAATTCCTGAGGTTACCGTGTCGATGTCAGCATCGTCATAGTGCGCCTTCACCATCGACAGCGCCATCCTTGCGCCAGCCCGTGCACAAGAAGCTTTCCAGCTCATGACACGCTCGGGGGCTCGGCGCAGGATCTCTGAGTACTTCGCCACGGAGTCCGAGGCCTTGATATAAATCTGCAGGGTCTTGGCGATCTCCTTGGCTTGGGCGATGGCGGTGTTGATGAAGTTGCCGGCAAGAACCATGCATTCTTTGTCAGAAGGAGGCGATCGGGTTAAACCCATGGGCGCTGAAAATTCCGACAACGATCGCATGAGTTCAAAAATCCTAAGTATCCAGACTACATAACTACAAGGCAGAGGACACTTACTGAATATGCTGGCCTTAGCCTGCCAGACGACGTCCTCCAAGGATTCCTTCTCTTGTTGGAGGAGCTTAAACGCCTCGCTATGGCGAAGGTTTTGCTCATCGGCAGCTTGCTTCTGATCCTTTAGGATCGCAAGCTCCTCCTTCAAGCGATTGATCTCAGCGGAGGCGGAGTCCTGCAGGACTTTCATGGAGTCCTCGTGCATCTTCAGCATTTCTTCCCTCTCCTTCTTAAGGATCTTGTTCTCGCTGTCCAGCTGCTGGATGTGCTTGGACTGCTCGACAATGTCCTTAGCCTTCGCAACATGTTCTGCAAGTCGGAGAAAACACAGTACTTAGTAAGTACTCGGAGATTGAGGATACAACATGAAGACGGAAATGCGTAATAAGAAAACAGACTCTTATTTTTGATGACCTGTTCCTTCAAGAAGGCAGTTTACCCTTTTCGGCTTCAAGATCCGCTCGCATCTTCTGGTACTTATCGTTGGCCATACCTCTCCGAGCATTCTCGTTCTGTGGAAACAAAATACAAAGTCAAGTCGTTGTTTAGTCTGCTTGGAGCTTCTAGTCTGAGATTTTCCATCTAGACGCTCGGGGGCTACAGCGAGAGTTTTTAACTTAGCAATATGCTTAGCTTTTCTTTAAGCATCTAGGCGGAACTTGTTCAGTTCTCAACTAGAGGCTTGGGGGCTATAGTATAAAGTTTTAACTCGGAAAAAAGCTTAGCTTTTCTTTAAGCATCTAGTCGGAACTAATTCAGTTACAGCTAGAGGCTTGGGGGCTATAGCATTGAAAATTATGAACACTGTTAGGCTACTCTTAAAGCATTTAGTAGGAATATTTCATTCCATCTAAAGGCTTGGGGGCTGCAGTGAGAGTTTTTTCTAACTTAGTCACTCTTAGAGCATATAGGTGCAAAACCTATGGTTTTCCGTCTACATCCTCGGGGGCTACAGTGGGATACTCATATGAAATATATAAAGCAAAGTAAAACTTACAAGTGCGATGATCTTGAGGTTTGTAGCACTCTCGGCTAGCAGCTTGCCAAAGGAAATATTGTTTCCCCACAAGATATCTGCTTGTCGGAGTAGCTCCTCCAGACCGCACGTCGGAGACGACGGTACTCCTCCTGCAACCATAGTAGTGTTACTCGGCAGAAGCGTCGGGTAAACTATCTTGGGGAACTCAATTGATTTTTGGGGAGTAGAGGCGCCGCCTTCGGCAGAGGTACCAGTTCCCACCACCGCCTTGCCGCTACCGATGGCATCCTTAGCCGGAGCTTCAGCCATTTGAAGAGCAGTGCTCTCCTGCGTTGCCTGCTCGCCGACAACAGCAAGCTCGGTTGAAGCACCAGAGTCCACTTCCATGACGGAAGGGCATGGTGCCTCCTGGACTTGGGAGCTTGTCGGAGCGGAGGAGGGCTTGACGGCAGGAGTGGCAGGGGCGATGGCGGGGGAAGAGTCGTGATGCAGCATCTCTTTAATATTCTAGAAGCCCCAAGAGTCTTGGAGGACTTCTTGAGGCTGGTTGTGGCTTTCTTCCTGAAACGTGCGAAATGCATAAGTACAGGAATAAGGCAGATAAATGAGACAATGTCGGAGAAAGAGAGGCTTACACTAGGGGTGGCGCTTTGGCAAACAACCCGGTAGCTTTTTTCTTCTACGCCTCCAGGGCGACTGTACTCTTTTTGGAGGCTCCACCCTCCGTCTTCTTTTTCTTGCCTCCGTCGGCAGCGTCAGAGGTGGAGCCCTTCCGCTTACGCGCCAATGGGGCATCATCGTCGTACACGACCGTGACGTCCTTCATCTTCGGATCGTAGATTTGGGCAGCCAGGTTGCCCTCCTCTAGATCGCTAAGATGTTAAGTAAGAAGTCATTGTGTTAGACGAGATGGTATTAACAAGACGGAAAAATGGAGTAATGTCATACACGGAAAATAAATGTCTACCTTTGGGCACTTTCCTTCTACGAACATGTCATAGGTGAGGGTGAAGCCGCGCTTCTTATCCTTCACCTTGACGATGTCCTTGAGGCGGAACTTGACGGAGTCGCTCAAGAAGTTGTCCTCGGAGATCCGGAGGGTATCCCTTCGGTCGCCGGTATACTCGTGCATGAGCTTCACGCGGTGCTGCAGAGGTTGGATCCGCCTGATGAACCAGCACATGGCTAGGTCCAAGTCGGTCAGACCCGTCTCTACAAACCACTCGATCCGTCTTATTGCGCGGGAAGCATCGAGGTTGGAGGGAAGGGAGGCATGGGACCACCACGTGGAGACTTCGGCGGCAGCTCCATCCATGAAATCCGGGTACGTCACTTCTCGGCCCGACAAAGGAATGTTGGGGCCTTAGAAGTACGTCCGTTGCCAGTTCTTGCACGATTCGTGGCCGACGATGTCGGGGAACCGCCGGCCAGGACGGATCTTGAAGCTTATGGTGCCACAGCTTCTAAGCTCCTCCCTACTATGTCCGGCTTCGCGCTTGACGGTAAAGAAGTATACAAACAAATCTAACCTAGGTCTAATCCCTAGGTAACCCTCACAAAGTGCCGCGTAGTTGCTAAGCACTAAGATGCTATTGGGTGAGAGGTTGTGGGGTTGGACATGGAAGTGATTCAAGAAGGACATAAAGAAGTGGGAGATGGGCAGAGAAACGCCGCGTACCAATTGCGCCTTGAGATACACCTTCTCTCCGGCTTGGGGAGAAGGAGTCACCTCGCCGGCCGGCGCCGCCCGCCAGACGAGTCCCTCCGTCGCAGGGAGATAGCCCTCAGCAACCATCTCTTTGATGTCGCGGCCGGAGATGTCCGATCCGCGCCAATCGCCTTTGTGCGAGTCAGGTTCCTCTTCCAGGGGCTCCAGCGCCGCCAGGTTATGGTCGCCACCGGTGGTTTCTATCACCGCCGATGCGGGGATAACCAAGCCCTCTGGGGGCACGACGACGGAGCTCGCCGGCTTCGCCGCGGCTTCGCTCGATGTCGCCATTGAAGGGGATGAGCTGCTGCTAGCCATGGAGGAGGAGGAAGACGAGACTGGTGCAGAGAGCAGGGCTAGGGTGTTGGAATTATGCTCTAGAGGCAATAATAAAGATGTTATTATTATAATTCTTGTTCATGATAATGTTTATATTCCATGCTAGAATTATATTAAGCGGAAACTTCAATACTTGTGTGGTTTGTGAACAACACCGTGTCCCTAGTACGCCTCTATGGACTAGCTCATTGATTAATGATGGTTAAGGTTTCCTAACCATAGACATGAGTTGTCAATTGATAATGAGATCATATCATTGGGATAATGATATGATGGACACACCCAAACTAAGCGAAGCAATTAGATCGTGCCATCGTGTTCGTCTTTGCGAAGCTTTTCTTATGTCAAATATTGTATTCCTTAGACCATGAGATAATACAACTCCCTGGTATCGGAAGAAAGCTTTGAGGTCATCAAACGTCATCCTATGAGAGGGTGATCATAGAGGTGTCTCTCAGGTGATCGGAAAGTATCTGTTGGGTTGTATGTATCGAGATGGGATTTGTCCCTCCCAAGTCGGAGAGATATACTTCGGGCTCACTCGGTAATCGATATCAACACCGCTTGCAAGCATGTGGTTAAGGAGTTGATCACAAAGTGATATCGGCTTACGGAACGAGTAAAGTACTTGCTGTGAATGAGATTGAACTGGGTATGACGGTACCGACGATCGAATCTCGGGCAAGTAAAATATCGCGAGACGAAGGGAATATATATATGGGATTGATTGAATCCTGGCATCGTGGTTCATCCGATATGATCATCGATGAATGTGTGGGAGTCAATATGGGTTTCCAGACCCCGTTGTTGATTATTGATAGAAGATCATGTCCGCATATTCTCGAACCCGAAGGGTCACACACTTAACGTGTCTTGACGCTAGGATAGATTGGATAATTGGTTTATGAGTTTTTGTTCGGAGTCTCGGATGGGATCCGGGACATCACGAGAGGTTCCGGAATGGTTCGGAGAATAAGATTCATATAAGGCAATGCAGTTTTTGGAGTTCGGAATTGTTCCGGGTTAATCGGTATTGTACCGGAAGCTTCTAGAACCTTCCGGAAGGGGACCAACGTGGCCCCACCTTCCGGGAGGGGGCATGGGCCTATGAGGTAGTGCCCTGGACGCATTGGGCCAGGGGCACAAGGCCCCATAGGGCCCAGCCGGCCAAGAAGGGATAAACCCTAATTGGACCTTCTAGAAGGGGGGGTTTCCTTGCCCCCCACTCCTCCTCCTTGGCCGCCGGTTTTGGCTTGGGGGAGGGGCTAGGGTTGCCGCCCCACCCCTCTATATAAAGAGGGATGGGGGCGCACCACCCCCACACACCTCCTCCTCAACCCTAACCGCCCTGCTGCCCTCCTCTCTCTCTCCCTCCCGACTGCGTGTAGGCGAAGCCCTGCTGCAGAAACTCTCCACCAATTGCACCGCGCCGTCGCGTTGTAGATCCAACATATCTCTCCACCATACTTGCTGGACCAAGGAAGGAGGAGACGTCGAGGTGCCGCACGTGTGCATCTCACGGAGGCATCGCCACTTGTGGTGCTAGATCGGATCGGATCGCGAGGAGGAGAAGCGAGTACGACTACATCACCCACGTTCCGACGAACGTTCCACTGTGCGAATCTTCAAGGGTATGAAGATCTAATCCAATCTCTCTTGTTGTTTGCATCTCCTAGATTAGATCTTGGCTTCCCTCTGTTCGCATCCGTAGAAAATTTGATTTACTATGCCGCGAAACCCTTCAGTGGTATCAGAGCTAGATCTATGCGTAGATGTGATTCACGAGTAGAACGCAACATGGTTGTTGCGGGCGTTGATGTTTTCTGTTGCAAGCCTCTTGTTTGTGTTCTTCTTATGACGCGGCATAGTGAGATTGAAGCGGTCCAGGCCAACCTTACGCGACGTCGTTCGCGAGACCGGCTCCGCACTTGACGTGTGGCTTGTTCCACACATGCGGCTGGTGGATGCCTGTTTCTCTCACTATAGTTGTCATGGGTTTAACACCGGAGTTTGGCAACCATAATATCACCGTTGTGGCTTTCCGTAGGTAAGAATCGTTCTTAGCTTGCTACTCCCATGAGCCACGTAAAACATGCAACAACAAAGTAGAGGCGTCTAACTTGTTTTTGCAGGGAGTGTTTTCTGTGATATGGTATGGCCCAAGATGTGATGTGTATAATGTATGCGATGATCATGTTTTGTAATGTTTCACGACTTGCATGTCGATGAGTACACAACCGGCAAGAGCCATATGGTTGTCTTTATAATTGTGTATGACCTGCGAGTCAACTTCTTATACGCCATGTAATAGCTTTACTTTATCGCTAAGTAGTTAGCAATAGTTGTAGTTGCTATTCATGGTGGAGGCAATCATGGTGGAGTGATGGAGATCATGCCGGCACGCACAAGATGGAGATCATTGCGCGAATATTGGCTATACCATGTCACATAAAGTTATATGCATGTGATGTTTATCCTTTTATGTATCTTATTATGCTTAGATCGCGACGGTAGCATTATAAGATGATTCCTCACTTAAAGATCAAGATAAAACTGTGTTCTCCCCATGTATGCACCGTTGCGAAAGTTCGTCGTGTCCAAGCATCACGTGATGATCGGGTGCTATAGACTCTACGCTCACATACAATGGGTGCAAGCCAGTTTTGCACACGCGGAAATACTTGGGTTTGACTTGACGAGCCTAGCATGTATAGACATGGCCTCGGAACACATGAACCGAAAGGTTAAGCATGAGTCATATGAATGATATGATCGACACTTTGTTATCCACCATTGAAGCCACATCTCTTCTCGTGAAGATCGGATTAGGTGTGGTGAATTTGGATCGTGTTCCCTAAACAACTTGAGGGATGTTGAATTTAGTGGGAGTTCATCTAGTAATTTGATTAAAAGTTGAACTAGTTATCATGAACATAGTCTAATTTGTACTTGCAAATATTGTAGATCACATGGCTAAGTCCAACTTCAACGTTTTTGCTGAGAAAGAAAAGCTTAAGAACAATGGGTCTAACTTCACCAACTGGTTCCGCAATCTGAGAATCATTCTCTCTGGCGGTCAAAAGGACTATGTCCTTGAGAAAGCATTAGGTAACCCCCCTGCTGCAACTGCGCCGGCTGATGAGAAAGCTGTCTATCAGTCGTGCAAAGATGATTATGGTGTGATTAAGAGCACCATGTTGTTTGCTATGGAATTGGACCTTCAAAATCATTTTGAAGGCTATCCCGGGCCCTTTGAGATTCTTGAGGAGCTGAAAACCATGTTTCAGACTCAGGCCCGTTCTGAGAGATATGAGATCTCTGAGAGATTCTTTAACTGCAAGATGGAGAAAGGGAGTTCCGTTAGTGAGCACGCCATAAAGATGCCGGGCTACACTCAACGCCTTGAGCAACTGGACTGCAAGATTCCAGAGGAGCTTAAGATTGACAGAGTTCTGCAATCACTCCCTCTCAGCTACAAAAGTTTTGTAGTGACTCATAATCAGATTGGTTCCACTGATACGATCACCGAGCTCTTCGCAAAGCTGAAGGCTGCGGAGGTGGACATCAAAAAGGATAATCATGTGTTGATGGTCAACAAGCCCTCTTTTAAGAAAGGTAAAGGTGCAAAGAAGCCCTTCAAGAAAGGCGGCGGCAAGCGCGTTGCCCCTGCTGAGAAGAAGCTCAGGTCTGGTCCAAAGCCGGACACTGAGTGCTTCTATTGCAAGGACAAGGGTCACTAGAAGCGCAACTGTCTGAAGTACTTAGCGGACAAGAAGGCTGGCACCATCAAAGGTATATTTGATATACATGTTATTGATGTTTTCCTTACTAGCCCTCGTTGTAGTGCATGGGTATTTGATACTGGTTCAGTTGCTAATATTTGTAACTCGAAACAGGAGCTACGGAATAGACGGCGGCTTGCGAGGGATGAGGTGACGATGCGCGTTGGCAACGGATCAAGAGTTGATGTGATGGCCGTCGGCACGCTCTCCTTAGTTTTACCTTCGGGATTAGTTTTAAACCTTAATAAATGTTATTATGTGCCTGCGTTGAGCATGAACATTATTTATGGATCGTGTTTATTGCAAGACGGTTATTCATTTAAATCGGAGAATAATGGTTGTTCTATTTATATGAGTAACATCTTTTATGGTCATGCACCTATTGTGAATGGTTTATTTCTTCTAAATCTCAAAAGGGATGAAACACACATCTATAACATTGAGGCTAAGAGATGCAAAGTAGATAGTGATAATACTACTTATTTGTGGCACTGTCATCTAGGTCATATTGGTGTAAAGCGCATGAAGAAACTCCATTCTGATGGACTTTTGGAGTCTCTTGATTTTGAATCATTTGACACATGCGAACCATGCCTCATGGGCAAGATGATCAAAACCCCGTTCTCCGGAATTATGGAGCGAGCAACGAACTTGTTGGAAATCATACATACAGATGTATGCGGACCGATGAGTGTTTCGACGCGCGGTGGATATCGCTATTTTCTCACTTTTACCGATGACTTAAGTAGATATGGGTATATTTATTTAATGAAACATAAATCTGAAACATTTGAAAAGTTCAAGGAATTTCAGAATGAAGTGGAGAACCATCATAACAGAAAGATTAAGTTTCTACGATCCGATCGAGGGGGCGAATATTTGAGTTATGATTTTCTCACGCATCTTAAAGCAAGCGGAATTGTTTCGCAACTCACGCCACCCGGAACACCACAGCGCAATGGTGTGTCTGAACGCCGGAATCAAACTCTATTAGATATAGTCTGATCAATGATGTCTCTTACTGATTTGCCGTTATCATTTTGGGGTTATGCATTAGAAACCGCTGCATTCACTTTAAATAGGGCACCATCTAAGTCCGTTGAGACGACACCGTATGAACTGTGGTTTGGTGCTAAACCTAAGTTGTCATTTCTTAAAGTTTGGGGATGCGAAGCTTACGTCAAGAAGTTGATGCCAGACAAGCTCGAACCCAAAGCGAAGAAATGCGTCTTCATAGGATACCCTAAGGAAACTATTGGGTATACCTTCTATCACAGAACCGAAGGCAAAGTGTTTGTCGCAAAGAACGATTCCTTTCTTGAGAAGGAGTTTCTCTCGAAAGAAGTGAGTGGGAGGAAAGTAGAGCTAGATGAGGTTGTTGAACCTTCTCTTGAATTGGAGAGTAGCGCAGCACCTGAAATTGTTCAAGTGCCGCCAACACCAATAATAGAGGAAGCTAATGATAAGGATCATGAAGCTTCGGACAATGCTGCTACTGAACGTCGCAGGTCGACAAGGTCGCGTGCCCCTCCTGAGTGGTACGGCAACCCTGTCTTAACTGTCTTGTTAGTAGATGACAGTGAGCCTGCGAACTATGAGGAAGCGATGATGAGCCCAGACTCTGAGAAATGGCTAGAGGCCATGAAATCCGAATTGGGATCCATGAGCGAAAACCAAGTATGGACTTTGGTGGACCCTCCTAGAGACCGGAAGGCCGTTGAGTGCAAATGGATTTTCAAGAAGAAAACGGACGCGGATGGTAATGTTACCGTCTATAAAGCACGGCTTGTCGCGAAAGGTTTTCGACAAGTTCAAGGTGTTGACTACGATGAGACTTTCTCTCCCGTAGCGATGTTTAAGTCCATTCGGATTTTATTAGCAATTGCTGCGTTTCATGATTATGAAATATGGCAGATGGATATCAAGACTATGTTCCTCAATGGCAACATTGATGAAGAGTTGTATATGATGCAACCCGAAGGTTTTGTCGATCCTAAGGATGCTGATAAAGTATGCAAGCTTGAGCGTTCCATTTATGGACTGAAGCAAGCATCTCGGAGTTGGAACCTTCATTTTGATCAAGTGATCAAGAGCTTTGGATTTGTTCCAAATAGCTACGAAGCTTGTATCTACAATAAAGTGAGTGGGAGGCCGGTGACATTTCTGGTACTATATGTGGATGACATATTGATTATTGGAAATGACATTAACATGCTTAACGATGTGAAGAGTTATTTGAACAAGTGTTTTTCAATGAAATACCTAGGTGAAGCTGCTTATATATTGGGCATCAAAATCTATAGAGATAGACAAAGACGCCTGATAGCTTTAAGCCAGAGTACATACCTCGACAAAGTTCTGAAAAGGTTCAGAATGGATAAGGCAAAGAAAGGTTCAGTGCCTATGTTGTCAGGTAAGATATTGAGCAAGGCTCAGTGTCCAGCTACGGTAAATGATAGGGAAGCTATGAGCAAAGTGCCTTATGCCTCGGCCATAGGTTCTATCATGTATGCCATGATGTGTACTAGACCGGATGTGTCCAATGCTCTTAGTTTGACGAGCAGGTATCAAAGTGATCCAGGAGTGGAACACTGGACAGCCGTGAAGAACATCCTAAAGTACCTAAATAGGACTAAAGAAATGTTCTTAGTCTATGGGGGTGATGAACAGCTCGTCGTAAAAGGTTACGTCGATGCTAGTTTCGACACCGACAAGGATGATTCTAAATCTCAGACAGGATACGTGTATATTTTGAATGGAGGAGCTGTGAGCTAGAGAAGCTGCAAGCAAAGCGTGAACGCGGGATCTACAGTAGAAGCGGAATACATGGCTGCTGCAGAAGCGTCAAGTGAAGGAGTTTGGATCAGAAACTTCATCACTGAGCTTGGTGTGGTGCCAAGTGCCTTGGACCCACTGGAGATATTGTGTGACAACACTGGCGCCATAGCACTCGCTAAGGAACCAAGATATCATCCAAAGACCAAGCATATCAACCGCAAGTTTCATATAATCCGATATTATATAGCAGATGGAGATCTGAAGATTAGCAAAGTACATACAGATCTGAATGTCGCAGATCCATTGACTAAACCTCTTCCACGTGTAAAACATGATCAGCACCTCAGTGCCATGGGTGTTAGATTGTTGCCAAATGTAAACTAGATTATTGACTCTAGTGCAAGTGGGAGACTGTTGGAATTATGCCCTAGAGGCAATAATAAAGATGTTATTATTATAATTCTTGTTCATGATAATGTTTATATTCCATGCTAGAATTGTATTAAGCGGAAACTTTAATACTTGTGTGGTTTGTGAACAACACCGTGTCCCTAGTACGCCTCTATGGACTAGCTCATTGATTAATGATGGTTAAGGTTTCCTAACCATAGACATGAGTTGTCAATTGATAATGAGATCATATCATTGGGAGAATGATATGATGGACAGACCCAAACTAAGCGAAGCAATTAGATCGTGTCATCGTGTTCGTCTTTGCGAAGCTTTTCTTATGTCAAATATTGTATTCCTTAGACCATGAGATAATACAACTCCCTGGTATCGGAAGAAAGCTTTGAGGTCATCAAACGTCATCCTATGAGAGGGTGATCATAAAGGTGTCTCTCAGGTGATCGGAAAGTATCTGTTGGGTTGTATGTATCGAGATGGGATTTGTCCCTCCCAAGTCGGAGAGATATACTTCGGGCCCACTCGGTAATCGATATCAACATCGCTTGCAAGCATGTGGTTAAGGAGTTAATCACAAAGTGATATCGGATTACAGAACGAGTAAAGTACTTGCTGTGAATGAGATTGAACTGGGTATGACGGTACCGACGATCGAATCTCGGGCAAGTAAAATATCGCGAGACGAAGGGAATATATATATGGGATTGATTGAATCCTGGCATCGTGGTTCATCTGATATGATCATCGATGAATGTGTGCGAGTCAATATGGGTTTCCAGACCCCGCTGTTGATTATTGATAGAAGATCATGTCCGCATATTCTCGAACCCGAAGGGTCACACACTTAACGTGTCTCGACGCTAGGATAGATTGGATAATTGGTTTATGAGTTTTTGTTAGGAATCTCAGATGGGATCCGGGACATCACGAGAGGTTCCGGAATGGTCCGGAGAATAAGATTCATATAAGACAGTGCAGTTTTTGGAGTTCGAAATTGTTCCGGGTTAATCGGTATTGTACCGGAAGCTTCTAGAACCTTCCGGAAGGGGACCAACGTGGCCCCACCTTCCGGGAGGGGGCATGGGCCTATGAGGGAGTGCCCTGGCCGCATTGGGCCAGGGGCACAAGGCCCCATAGGGCCCAGCCGGCCAAGAAGGGATAAACCCTAATTGGACCTTCTAGAAGGGGGGTTTCCTTGCCCCCCACTCATCCTCCTTGGCCGCCGGTTTTGGCTTGGGAGAGGGGCTAGGGTTGCCTCCCCACCCCTCTATATAAAGAGGGCTGGGGGCGCACCACCCCCACACACCTCCTCCTCAACTCTAACCGCCCTGCTGCCCTCCTCTCTCTCTCCCTCCCGACTGCGTGTAGGCGAAGCCCTGCTACAGAAACTCTCCACCAATTGCACCGCGCCGTCGCGTTGTAGATCCAACCTATCTCTCCACCATACTTGCTGGACCAAGGAAGGAGGAGACGTCGAGGTGCCGCATGTGTGCATCTCACGGAGGCATCGCCACTTGTGGTGCTAGATCGGATCGGATCGCGAGGAGGAGAAGCGAGTACGACTACATCACTCATGTTTCGACGAACGTTCCGCTGTGTGAATCTTCAAGGGTATGAAGATCTAATCCAATCTCTCTCGTTGTTTGCATCTCCTAGATTAGATCTTGGCTTCCCTCTGTTCGCATCTGTAGAAAATTTTGATTTACTATGCTGCGAAACCCTTCATAGGATTTCTCGAGGTTTTCGCGGAGAGCTCGAGGAGGCACACGGCAGGAGGAAGACGATGACGCGAGAGAATGAGGTGAAAAAGTAACAAGTGTCCCACGGTTACTATTTATCCTGCTCTGTGTCAAATTCGTGCCGTTAATCGGACGGTTGCCGCGTAGACAACATGGTTGAGAACGTGTGCGGTAATTTCGGCACGTCTCCAAACGGTCGCCGCCAACGGTTCGCATTACTTGCGCGGGAAAATCGGCTATGATTACGTTCTCTGCATGTGTGAGTTACAAGGCGTCACTGACCTAGGTCTACGTCGTCATAACTGACATGGTAGATGAGCCGTCACATCGAAGATTCCAGCATAGACGGATTCAATCCGACTAAACGGAAACGTACGATGGAAGATTCAGCATTCCTCTGACTTACTAATCGAAGGCGGAGAAAGTTTTGTAGGGTTCTTTGGAAGGACTAGAAGATATTGCTTGACGATTTGCCGACATCCATCTAGACGGAGCATTCCACGTGAAGAGGCAAGATGGCGCAAGATCTCGGAGTTCTCCGGGGGCTACTGTTGGGGATATGCTATATGGGTATCCTCATAGCATGTCTCTTATCTGACTAACCCGGGTGGCCTATAGTCGGTAGCATGGCCTGGCCTGCTGGGCGGCCCAGTTAGGTGGATCCAGAAGGGAGGCTCATGCCGAATAAAGGAATGCTACGGTGGAGTCACCAGCGTACCCGGAGCCTTGGAGTACAAGATACATAAGACTAGTGATAGACGGTATAGGACTCTGTAACCTGTCCGGCTAGGACTTTTCCCTATAACCCTGGGATCTGACGACTATATAAGTCAGACCTATGGGAGCCTTTAGGGCACAATCTCATACGATAACTTAGACTCTCTAATCACCTTGCACAACGAACCTATCTCTGTAACTCGGCGTATTGCCATTATAGTGATTTATAGCAGGAGTAGGATTCCGCCACCGTCGTGGGATCTGAACCTGGGTAAGCTGTGTTACCTCGTACCCGTCAACCGTCCGCCTTACCCCATGTCTCTAAACACGCACTGTGAGGAACCGTCCATGGCGTACTCGTCGGCAATACCACGACATTATCCCTGACGGATGTATCGAATGTTGTGGTGAAAGTGTATCACCTCTGCAGAGTGTAAAACTATTTGAATAGCCGCGTTCGCGGTTATAGACAGTTGGAGTAGCCATACTGTTCCTCGTCAGATGTTTTCAAAATGACTTGTGAAATGAACTATGACTTTGACTTGACCACAACAGGGCTGTGAATGTGAAAAATAAGTTCCCACTTAGGTGTTATAGAACATTAAACTAGTTTTCTTTACTTCTGAACTCAGTTAAGATAAACCTAGCTTTTTGCAAATAAACCTAGAGCTTAGGATTCCTACTCGAACTACTTTACTTGTTAGTGCTAGTTTGTGAGTACTTAAAGAGTACTCATGGCTTTTTTCCTGGCTATTCTCATGGCCAGACTATGAAGAGGACTACCAGGATGATGGACAACAGTAAGTCTATGACAACTAGGATCATCTCCCATCGTCAGTATTGCCTGTGACCCTGAAAATGGAGCTTCGATCATGCTATCCTTATTATTATTCTTCTGCATTGATTGTATTAAGACTAGATCATGAGATCCTTTATTTATAAGACCTTTATTATGGTTTGTAATGGATGATGAACTATGGTACCAATCTATTATGTCTCTCAAAAATGGTAATCCTGGGATTGCGATGTATGGCATAACATGCATCTGGGATTAAAAATCCGGGTGTTGACACCCCGTCTCGAGGTCTAGACCGCCGGCGCTCCCGCCGCCAGTTGAAGCCCTCCGCGGCCGCCGCTTACCGCCCTACCGAGACGAGTTTCTGATGACGCCTCCATGGAGCTCCGCTGGTAGCTGGATCGTCTCGTGTTGGTCCGCTACCAGTGGTGGAGGTCGGACTAAATTTTTGGTGTGGCGAAACTGAACAATTGGTGTCCGGGATAAAATCCTTAATACCTATGAAGTCAACATTATTGCCCTCTTCTTCGTGAATCATGGAAGTTCATCCTCAATATGCTCATCTTCCTCTCGCAATATCAACTTGTTCTTTAGTTTGTTTCGTTCCTTCCTCTTCTTCTTGTTTTTCTATCCCATTATTTCTTCTTGCGATGCCATTACTTGGAGTCGCTTCGCTGCTACTTGGTACGAATCGATAATAATTCTTTAGACCTAGCATTTTACATAATCACAAATAAAATATCACAATTCAGACAATTGGAATTATTTAATACCGTTTCACATCTAATTGTTCTAATAACAGTACCTTTAATTTTGATATTTGGCCTATTCTTAGGCGGCGCCATCTCTCGTTTCCATCAACGAGAGTTCACGCATGGCGTGTCGTTCGCCGGACGGCCGGAATGTCTTGGCAAGCTCTTTCCCACTTGATGTCCCCGCAAGCCTTTCTCAGCGCAGCTCTAGTGCCCTAATCATCTTCTCGAAACAGGCTTTCGCCCCGCTTTATAAATAAAGCACACATGTGAGACCGTTGCTAGGCTAGGCAGCACAATGCCTAAAGGAAGACACACAACACGATACAAGGTGTTCGAGCAGCAGCACACACACGCTCAAATGAAAACAAAGAAAAACAAAAAGGACTGGAGACGGAGGCGAATCAACTAAACGATGGTAACCCACAACCGCTGCGCTCTCCGAAGAATGACCACCATGCTCCTTGGCCCAACTCGTCGAGCGCTAAGCAACACCATCAAGAGGGAAAGCAACCGTTGCTGCCTAGACCAGAATGGTCCTAGGGTTTCCCCCGACACATAGAGGGAGGTGGAAGAAGGGTAGCCACGACGCCCTTCAGGAAGGATAGATTTCACCCGTGGGAAGCACTGCGTCGGTGTCGGGCAAGCCGACAAGGATTTCTCCCGAAAACCCTATCCACCACCCTCGGACGAGATGTTACATAGGAGCCCCGCGAGGACGAGGCCTCTCCACCACCAAAACTTACCGCCCACGAGCATGCGCCACCACGGTCACGACACTACCATCGTCAGCTCACCGAGACACCCGTCGTGAGGTTTTCAAAGCAGCGGTGAAAGGTAGCTAGAATCGGGCCAGCAGAGCCACGTTCGCGCGGGAGGGAACCACCTCCATCGCCTGGGCAGTAGTTGACCGGACGCGACCGCAGACACCCCAGTCCCCGTTAGATCCGGCTGGGTCCAGCGGACCCGTGAAGCCCCCGCGAGGGTATACTAGTTCCAAGAGGGTCCGGTCGGGCCCAGACCAGCCCACAAAGTCCGCCTCCACGCTGCAACAAGCCCGAACATAGCGGCCGCTGGATCCCTGCACGAGCTACCCTGCAACTGGCCGCAGATCAAGCAGAGGGTCGGGCCCACCAGCCTGCCCCAAGCATTAGGACTGGCCAGCGCAGCCACGCCGCTGCCTGCCACCTATAGTGCCGCATGTAGCCGCGCCGCCGTGATGCCATCTCCCGCCCTCGCCGGACCACCGTGGCATGAGCCCCGCGTCAGCCGCCGCCGCGATGCCATCTCCCGCCCTCGCCGAACCACCATCACCCGAGCCCAGCACCGGCCGCCGGGGACTCCAGGGAGCCGCCGCCACCACGTCGCCACCACGCCGCTGCCAAAGCACCGCGCCGGCGTGCTCGATGCCCAGCACAACACCCTCGCTGGCCGCCGACGCCCGCGCCACCACGACCACGAGAGGGGGAGAAGGGCCCTACTGCCGCCGGAGCCGCACGGGCTTCGCCCGATGACCCCCTCTGGCAGCGGAGGGAGGGGAAAGGGGTGGGGAGGGTGGGGCAGGGGCGTGGCGCCGGGAGCAACGCCGCTCGCGGGAGCGACGCGAGGCTCCGCCCTAGGGTCCGCTTCCTTTATCCCCGAGGACTCACGCCCTAAACATCTCGCCAGTTACAGCAGCCGCCGCCTCTCCTTTTCAGGTTTTTTGATCGATTAATTTTTTGAGGGTTTTTTGATCGATCAATTGATCCACCAATCTGAGTCCTTTGGTCGCACATACAAGTAGAGGTATGCATACATGGTCACTCGGTGTAGTTTAAGCCCAAGAAAATTAGTAGGCATGCATTCCCATGTATTTCTTAATCGTGTTAGTGTCTTCAATAATATTTAATTATGTAATTAGGGGGCCAGATAATTTAGTGTCGTACCGATTCAACCATTGCAGCTAGCTAGATATTGCATACTACTAGGTGTACGGACCTGACTTAGGTCGGGCGATCGCCATGGTCTGCCCTATGGGCCCCTTTGCCTTTGTCCGCTACCACGCAGGGAGAAGCAGGCCGTCGCCGTCGGCACTTCACAGGCTTCGCCCGGTGGCTCTCGCCGGCGGTGATGGAGGTGAGGGAGGCGAGGGAAGGGCTGAGAGAGCTAGGGTTTGTTTCGCCTGCTCGATCGCTCGCGGGGCGACACTGAGGCAGGCCGAAGAGTTTTTCTCCACCGTGAGGATGCAGCACTGAATGGTCGAGATGAGGATGCCGAAAGGAGCTTCGACCTTCATCTCGGGCTTTTTCTTCTCTGGGTACCGGTGTGCGCAGACCCGTTAGTATCAAATAATACTTTGTGGGGATTGGTCAGGATGTTGAGTGTACCTATCACTACATTGTCAGAATTGGTCACTTGCTCCACATTCGTGGAGTTTAACTTTTTGAATGCATTTCCTCTTCTTTCAACATTATCTTCTTCAAAGTTTCTTCCTCTGAAAGGCTGTCCTCCATTTGCTTGCTTATTTCCACTGGTTGGTGATACAATTCCGGTGTGTTTATTGGGACAGTTGGGTTCCTGTAGAACCGGAGGCTGGGCATGGAATCGTAGAGGATCCCATAGGGTCTCCATGGGTGCGGCCATAGCATGGACGGTTGCCATATTCATATTGTAAACCATATAGTCGGGCTGCAATCTGCACGCCTCGACGTTTCCATTGACTCATATAAATATAGGTTACCATCAAACACAAGTGATCAATAACCTGTTGTGTTTGATTGGTTTTATAAATATAGTATAATTAAAATTTAGTTGGTCGGACGATGAAAATTTAAAAGTTCCTTCGCTAAAACCTTAGTTTTCTTGAAGCCAAAGCCTTGATCGAGATAACATTGCCTAGCTGTTCCGTGTGAACTCTTCTGCTGTGCAAATTTTGCTATGAAAACAGGTACGAAACAAAATCTCACAGCAAAATGAGACATTCTTCGGCCTACCAAGAACTCACTATGCGCAAGCACTAATAATTTCTAAAATTATTGATATTAACAAAGAAAATATGGTAGGAATATATATACATGTGAAGCAATCGACCTATAAATGATATTCCCTTCGACCCATATTAATTGACTTGGATTTGTCTAAATTCAAATGTATCTAGCACTATGTCTAAATACATCCGAATCTAGACAAACCCAAATCAACTAATATGGGTCAGAGGGAGTAGTATAAAACTATGGCTATATGACTAGGATGCAATAATTGTACAGACACGACACTTGATTTAGAAACAAACATGAAGAATGCAATGGTGATCGGCCGTCTTCCTAATCAATTGTCGTTATCGGACCAGGTGATGCCCTTCATGCCGACGTTCTGGTCGAGCCCTAGGGCGTTCCACACTGCCGGAGAGGCGTCGACGATGTTGTTGGCACATGGAGGTTCAAAGTTGTGATCTTCATCGCAACCATACACGGAGTCGCACTCGTCCACCACCTTGGCATACACGGATTTACCGTTGGCACTGATCTTCATGTGGTGTCCACAACGGGCCATGTTCTTGAACCAGCCAGTGGAGAGTGCGACAACCATCTCCTCATCACTATGGTAGGCGTTGTCGCACTCTGAGGGACCACCGCCATCCTTGCCCTTCTCGAAGCTATTGAGGGTCAGGACGGCCTTCGTGCTCGAGATGACTGGCGGCGAGCAATGGAACTGCGGGTACCTCTTGCCATCCTCACAACAGTCCGGGTCGTTGCTCTTCTCACAGTTCCTGACTTTCCTGGGAGGTAGCCGCTAGCATGGCAAACACCAAGGCTGGGGCGGAGTGATGACGCAATGTGGGAGGATGAGAGCGTCACTAGGAGAAGGATTAACGTGGTGGCTAGAGCTCTTGCAGTTGCCATCTCAGACACTCTAAACACTATTGAATTATAACCACACTTCTGTATGACTGCTACACTAGTTTGTTTGCCTTGAATGCTTGTGATTAGAGAGCTGCAGGAGGGTCGACTTTATATGGTGATCTCCCTGCTGGTCTGCTAGTTCAGTTATGAACACCACATGGTTGCATGTTTTCCACGGCAAATTGATTTTTGACCTGCACGGCAAATTGCTGATAATAAGTTCAGACTTGGCAGTCCGTAAGGTATCAACAAATTTTTTAAAAATAGGACGGACGTGCCGTATGTCTTATCAGGATCCTTCGAAAAAGATGATTAGAGCGATAAAATATTGCAGAATAGGTTCAAGGAGTTGAATGAACTGATTGCAACATCTTTCCGGTGCTTCCAACCACGACTGACACCATAAAACGGTCATGAAAATCAAGAGATTTTGGTTTGATAAATATAACTTCAACTATATCCCAACTATGTTACTGTACAGTATTAAATTCTACTTGCATATTAAGAAAGGAAATTAACCAGCTCATGTCACCGTGGGAAATCCGAAACACAAACAGAATGTCACACACACACACACACACACACACACACACACACACACACACACACACACACTACTTGCATATTAAGAAAGGAAATTAACCAGCTCATGTCACCGTGGGAAATCCGAAAAACACACACGCACACGCATATATATATATATATATATACATATATATATATATATATATATATATACATATATATATATATATATACATACATATATATATATATACATACATATATATATATATATGCAAAATAGTGGGGTGCCATGGGGGATACGTGTGCACCCCCATTTAGCCATTGGATCTGGCTATAGGGTATTTTCAACCATAGATTTTAGTTAACGGTGTTAGTGTAACCATTTTCACCAACGAAAGGTAGCCATGTCCATCCCTAATTAATGAAAAAAAGAGTCTTGCCATTCTTTGTCAAAAATAAAGATCAACGGTTGTTTAGTCCCATGCACACTTCAAAAGATACACAAGTCTCGTCAATAATAAGTAGCACCGTCCATCCCCAATTAACAAAAAAAGAAACATGCAATTCTTTGTCAACGAAATAAAATCAACTATTGTCTAGTTAAATGCACGACTGGTTCACTTCTAAGAAAACATACAAATCCTTCAACAAAAAATACCCAACAACCGTAACCAACTAACACAAAAAGAAGTTATGCCATTCTTTGTCAATGGAAAAAGAGTAATGGTTTCCGGTAGGTAGCCTAGTAAAAATAAGATAGCGTTTCTAGTTCTTTATTTTGAAAGAGAACCGTTATTTTGTTTGCCTTAGAATAATAGTCTTTGGATAAAGTGAGTTTTTGCCAAAACAAATACGGCTCACGGTAAACGGCCGTAACTTGAGCCAAACGGAAATACGAATCTCGGGGCTATATCCAACGATAGCAAACGCGTGCGCACGTACCACCATAGGCATAAAATCCTTATATATATATATATATATATATATATATATATATATATATATATATATATTAAGGCCGGCAGGCTTTGCGCGCTATCATCGCTTTGGCCACTATTCATCGCGGATAAACAGTGCGCGGGCGATAAACAGTGTGTGGTTCATTTCGGGCATTCTTTCTTTGATCCGTCGGTCGAGTTCGTGTGCTATTCACAGTTTAATTTGGTCAAATCGTGTGCCACGTTACGTAGATATAATAAAAAAAGGTTGGCTAAAAACCATATATTAAGGCCGACAAGCTTTGCGCGCTACCATCACTTTGGCCACTGTTCATCACGGTGCGTGGGCGATAAACAGTGTGTGGTTCATTTCGGGCATTCTATCTTTGATCCGTTGGCCGCGTTGGTGTGCTATTCACAATTTAATTTGGTCAAATCGCGTGCCATGTTATGTATATATAATAAAAAAAAGTTGGCTAAAATTTTCTTTTTCTAACCGTTTTTTTTATGTTTATCTTTTCTAATTATTCGATTTATCTGGCTTACCTTTCCTATGCATTTGATCCGGCGGCACGCGTCCGTGTGCGTGCCATTCATAGTCTAATTTTATCCACTGTGTGCCATGTCACGTAGACGCAATATAACATTTTGACTAAAATTTTGTTACTCTAACCGATATTTTTTTACGTTTGCCCGCCTTTCCCGTCCTTTTGATCCGGCGACCAGCGTCCGTATTTACTATTCATCGTCTAATTTTGCCTAATTGTGTCCATCTTCGATCTGGCGACCCGCGTCTGCGCGCGTGCTGTTCGCATCTAATTTTGTCAAATCGTGTGCCACTTCACATAGACGCAATACAACTTTTCGATTAATTTTTTTGCCTTATCCAATAAATTTTTACGTTCATCTTCTCTAACTATTCGGCTTAGATTTTCTGGTTCACCTTTTCTCGCTAGAATTTTTCTACTTAATTTTTGGACACAATGTCTTGGGTTTATTTTTGCAGCGGTAGTTATCTCATGTCTACGATAATATTTCTTGACTCTATTTTTTGATTATTCAAAGGTAATTTTCCGACAAAACTTTCTAAGCATAATTTTCCACAGGTACTTACTCACGGTAACTTTACGATGGTGTGTTATTGTCTAATCTTACTTTAACAACAGTATTTATTTTAGGGTTATTTCGTTCCGTCACACTTTCCTATCTGCAAATTTGACACGAGTTACCCTTCGATAATTTTTCATGGATGATAATGTTTTGGTGTAATTCATAATCGGAAATTCAATTTTGTTATACTTTTAATTCATCAACACTAATCGGACTATCCGCCGCCTATTTTATCTACAAATAATGTTACCATTGTCTTCTGCCATAACTTTAGACAATAATAATCTTCAGCAACAATTTTAATCCATTAATTGACGACATTGTCCCTCACGGCGCGGCGTCACGCCCACGCCATATTCCCTAGTACTATATATTAAGACTCGCAGCCTTCGCGAGCTCTCGACGCTCCGGCCACTGTTCATCGGTCAGATGAACAGTGCGCCCGGATGAACATTGCGCGTTTAGTTTTTGGTCCTCTATTTTCAATCCAACGGTCCATATTCAATCATGTATTATTTATTGTCTAATTTTGTCCAACACCGTGCTAATGTAGACGCAACGCAACTTTTTGGTAAAAAAATTCTTGCTCTAACCGATAATTTTTTATGTTTATCTTTTATAACTATTCGGCTTAAATTTGTTGGCCTACCTTTCCAGCCATTTGATCCGACGGTCCATATCTTATTTATCGTCTAATTTTGTCTAATTGCGTTCTACGTCACGTAGTTGCAACATAACACATTAAAATTTTCTTGTCTTAACCAAATATTTTTTACGTTCATCTTTTGTAACTATTCGGCTTAAATTTTCTGGCTCATAATTTCCGTCTGTTCGATTCAACAGTCTGCGTCCGCACGTCTACTATTTATCGTCTAATTTTTTTTATATCGTATGTCACGTCAACTAAATTTGGTCTATCTTTTCTGGCCGTTTGATCCGAACGGACGGTCCGTATCAACGCGTCTACTATTTATCGTTTAATTTTGTCCAATCATATGTCATGTCAAGTAAATTTGGCCTACCTTTTGTGTCCATTTGATCCGACGGTCCGCGTCCACGCGTGTACTATTTATGGTCTAATTCTGTCCAAATGACCGCCATATCATATAGACGCAACAAAAAAAATTGACTACAATTTTTTGCCCTAACCGATATTTTTGTATACTGCATATGCATATACGTATCTCTAGCAACAACTTTTACTAACTAATTAACAATATTGCACCTCACGGACGCGCGTGACGCCGCGCCATGTTTCCTAGTACTATATATTAAGACTCCCAGGATTGCTAGCCTCTCAATGATCCGGACACTGTTCATCAATCACATGAACAGTACAGGTTCGATGAACAGTATGTGGGCATTTCCAGCCGTCCGTCCTTGATCCGGCGGCTCGTGTTCGCGCGTGTGTTATTCATCGTCTAATTTAGTCCAATCGTGTGTCACGTCACGTAGACGCAATATAATTTTTCGGCTAAAATTTCCTTGCCTAATCAATACTTTTTTATGTTAATTTCTTTTAACTATTCGGCTTAAATTTTTCCCACATTTTCGGTCATTTGATCCGACGGTCCATACTTTTATTTTTTCTAACTATTCAGCTTAAATTTTTTGGCCCACCTTTTCTGACCATTAGAACCGACGGCCCGGGTTCGTGCGTGCAATATTTATCGTCTAATTTTGCACAAATGCATGCCACATCACGTAGATGCAATACAACTTTTCGCCTAAAATTTTCTTGCCCTAACCGATATTTTTTTACGTTCATTTCTTCTAACTATTCGGCTTAAATTTTCTAGCTCACCTTTTTCGATCGTATTTTTTCTACTTAATTTTGGACATAACTTTTTGGCTTCATTTCTGCAGCGATAGTTATTATATGTATATGATAATATTTTTTCGTTCCATTTTTATTATTTAAAGGTACTTTTCTGAAATAATTTTGATAGTCAATCCATGGTAACTTCTCGCTGATGTATAATTATATAACCTTAGTTTGCCAACAATATTTTTTTTAGGATTATTTCATATTCTTTAGCGGAGGTGTTTCTTTTAGTAATTTTATTATATTCTTTAGCATAGTTTGCCAACAATATTTCTCTTAGGATTATTTCATATTATTTAGTGGAGGTGTTTCTTTTAGGTAATTTTATATTCTTTAGCAGTAATTTTTCCTCGCACTTTTCCATATGTAATTTCTATAAGGTCGTTATCCTTCTGTGCTTTTTCAAGGGTGTATAATTTTCTAGCTATAATTAACAGACGGTGATTCAATTTTGTTATACTTTTTCATTTTTCCACGTTAATTGTATTATACGTTGCCTTTTTTATTTGCAAATAGTACTTTTTTTTGCCGTAACTCCGGACAACAATAATACGCTGCATAAGACATACTTTTTAGCAATAATTTGAACTGATTAATTCATAACATTATTCCTCACGGACGCGACGTGACGCCACGCCATGTTCCCTAGTATAGACTTAAGGCACGTCGCACTACTGTTTTTTATGGTGAATCCGACCAACTACTACAACTCAGAATACCAGATTTCCAAATTATTCTTATGTAGCAGTATTTTTTGGACAATACTTCTTCGCCGGCATTTTCTAACAGTGGACGTAATTTTTCGGCTCGCAGGATTGCTGGCCTCTCAATGATCCGGACATTGTTCATCAATCACATGAACAATACATGTTTGATGAACAGTATATGGGCATGTCCCAGCCGTCCGTCCTTGATCCGGCGGCTCGTGTCCGTGTGCTATTTTTTGTCTAATTTAGTTCAATCGTGTGTCACGTCATGTCGACGCAATATAATTTTTCGGCTAAAATTTCTTTACCTAATCAATATTTTTTATGTTAATCTTTTTTAACTATCCGGCTTAAATTTTTTCTCACCTTTTCTGGCCGTTTGATCCGACGGTCCGTACGTTTATTTTTTCTAACTATTCAGCTTAAATTTGTTGGCCCACCTTTTATGACTGTTAGAATCGACCGCCCGGGTTCGTACATGCAATATTTATCGTCTAATTTTGCACAAACGTGTGCCACATCACGTAGACGCAATACAACTTTTGGTCTAAAATTTTCTTGCCCTAACCGATATTTTTTTATGTTCATTTTTTCTAACTATTCGGCTTAAATTTTCTAGCTCACCTTTTTCGACTGTATTTTTTCTACTTAATTTTGGACATAACTTTTTGGCTTCATTTTTGCAGCAATAGTTATTATATGTATATGATTATATTTTTGGGTTCCATTTTTTATTATTCAAATGTACTTTTCTAAAATAATTTTGATAGTCAATCCATGGTAACTTCTCGCTGATGTATAATTATATAACCTTAGTTTGCCAACAATATTTCTTTTAGGATTATTTCATATTCTTTAGCGGAGGTGTTTCTTTTAGTAATTTTATTATATTCTTTAGCATAGTTTGCCAACAATATTTCTCTTAGGATTATTTCATATTATTTAGCGGAGGTGTTTCTTTTAGGTAATTTTATATTCTTTAGCAGTAATTTTTTCTCGCACTTTTCCATCTGTAATTTCTATAAGGTAGTTACCCTTCTGTGTTTTTTCAAGGGTGAATAATTTTCTAGCTATAATTAACAGACGGTGATTCGATTTTGTTATAGTTTTTCATTTTTCCACGCTAACTGTATCATACGTTGCCTTTTTTATTTGCAAATAGTACTACTGTTTTTTTGCCGTAACTCCGGACAACTATAATACGCTACATAGGACATAATTTTTATCAATAATTTTAACTGATTAATTCATAACATTATTCCTCACGAACGGGGCGTGACGCCACGCCATGTTCCCTAGTATAGACTTAAGGCATGTCGTGCTACTGTTTTTTATGGTGAATCCAACCAACTACTACAACTCAGAATACCAGATTTCCAAATCAGTATTTTTTAGACAGTACTTCTTCGCCGGCCTTTTCTAACAGTGGACTAGTAATTTTTCAACATTACTTTTTTGACCTAGGTCGGTATTTCTCTGTAGTTATTTTAACATGGATATTTTTTTATCGTAGGTAACTCCACCAATAATTTTCACGTCACTCTTATCTATAGTGTTTTCCTTTTTTTCAATACTTTGACTAATAAATTTTGTCATAATTTTCCGCCAGTATTTTCCTGACCGTGATTACCTGTGGTAGGTCCTTTGCGGTCACTAGTTTTCTCGCTGCAATTCATCATGCAGTAATTTAATTTTTTAGATTTGTTTTCTATTCTTTGACAATACTTCTTGACAAATTCTTTCTATCGTAATTTGCCATTGGTTGTTTTTCCAATGTAACTCCTCGATGGTAAGTAATTTTTTGGCGCACTTCTCTGCCAGTAAGTTCCTGACCGTACCTACAATTCGCTAATTCTTTGGTCGTGAGTGATTTTCATGTCGTAGTTCGCCATTAGTGATTCAAATTGTTTTGAGCAATATAATTTTTTGGCTAAAATTTCCTTACCTAATCACTATTTTTTATGTTAATCTTTTTTAACTATTCGGCTTAAATTGTTTCCCACCTTTTCCGGCCGTTTGATCCGACGGTCAATAATTGGTTTATTTTTTCTAACTATTCAGCTTAAATTTTTTGGCCCACCTTTTCTGACCGTTTGAACTGATGGCCTGCGTTCATGCACGGAATATTTATCGTCTAATTTTGCACAAACGCGTGCCACATCACATAGACACAATACAACTTTTCGCTTAAAATTTTCTTGCCCTAGCCAATATTTTTTTACGTTCATTTCTTCTAACTATTCGGCTTAAATTTTCTAGCTCACCTTTCCCGGTTGTATTTTTTCTACTTAATTTTTGGACATAACTTTTTGGCTCCATTTCTGTAGCCATAGTTATTATATGTATATGATAATATTTTTGGGTTCCATTTTTTATTATTCAAAGGTACTTTTCTGAAATAATTTTGACAGTCAATCCATCCTAACTTCTCGCTGATGTATAATTATATAACCTTAGTTTGCCAACACTATTTCTTTTAGGATTATTTCATATTCTTTAGCGAAGGTGTCTCTTTTAGTAATTTTATTATATTCTTTAGCATAGTTTGCCAATAATATTTCTCTTAGGATTATTTCATATTCTTTAGCGGAGGTGTTTTTTTAGGTAATTTTATATTCTTTAGCAGTAATTTTTCCTCGCACTTTTCCATCTGTAATTTCTGTAAGGTAGTTAACCTTCTGTGCTTTTTGAAGGATGAATAATTTTCTAGCTATAATTAACAGACGACGATTCAATTTTGTTATACCTTTTCATTTTTCCACGCTAATTGTATCATACTTGCTCTTTTTATTCGTAAATAGTTCTACCGTTTTTTTGTCATAACTTTGGACAACAATAATACGCTGCATAGGCATATTTTGTAGCAATAATTTTAACCGATTAAATTATAACATTATTTTTCACGGACACGGCGCCACCGCGCCATGTTCCCTAGTAACTATATATTAAAGTGCATGGCCTTCGCGGCGGCCGGTGCGCCGTGCCGCACGGATGAACAGTGTCCCGCGATGAACAGTGTTTGCTGCTTTTCGGTCACCTGTTATTGATCCGATAGTTCGCCTCCGTGCGTATAATATTCTTTGTCTAATTTTAATTAATCGCATGCCACGTAACATAGATGTAACTCACCTTTTTGTTTAAAATTTTCTTGCCATAATCGATATTTTGTCACTTTTATCTTTGCTAACTATTCAGCTTACATTTTTGGCCCACCTTTTCCGACCGTTCGATTTGATGGTCCGTGTACTATTCATCATCTAATTTTGTCCAATCACGTGTTACATTACGTAGACACGCTACAACTTTTCGGCTAAAATTTTCTTGCCCTAATCGATATTTTTCCTTTATCTTTTCTAACTAATCGGTTTACATTTTTTGGCCCAACTTTTCCGGACATTCTTTCCGACTATCCGTTTCCGCGCTTGTACTATTTATCGTTTAATTTTGCCCAATCGCGTGCCACGTCTAATTTTGCCCAATTGCGCTACAACTTTTCAGCTAAATTTTTTTCTAACCAACATTTTTTACGTTCGGCTTTTCTAACTATTTGGCTTAAATGTCGTAATTTTTCTACTTAATCTTCCATCACAACTTTCTAGCTTCATATTTGTAGCGGTAGTTATTCTATGTCTACGATAAATTTATTTGGTTCCATTTTTATGGACTTCTCTGAAATAACTTTGGTAGTTAACGCATGGTAACTTCTCGTCGGTGTATAAATTTATAAAATTAGTTCATCAACAATATATTTTTTAGGATTATTTCTTATTATTTAGGGCAGGTATTTCTTTTAGATGTTTTCATATTCTTTAGCGGTAATTTTTCCTTGCACTTTTCCACATGTAATTTCCTTACGGTAGTTACCTTCGGTACTTTTTCAAGGGTGAATAATTTTCTAGCTATAATTAACAAGTAGTGATTTAATTTTGTTAGAATTTTTCATTCTTTCACACTAATTGTACCATCCGTCGGCTTTCTTATTTATAAATAATACTAATAGTTACTGTTTTCTTCTGCCACAACTTCGAACATCAATAATACACTGCATAGGACGTACTCTCCAGTAATAATTTTAACCGATAATTTTACAACATTGCCCCTCACGAACGTGGCGTGATGCCGCGCCATATTCCCTATTCTATTAGAAGGGCATGTAGTCTATGCAGAGCAATAGCTTGGGCGGTCAGGTAAGTTCACCCCGACGTAGACCCCCAGCCAATCAACTTAACTTCGCCTGTCAAACCATAAAACTAATTCACTATCATCTGAGTGCATCAGGCTTTAGCATAAACAAGTTGATTGAGGTATATACATCTTTAGTCCCACATCTTACATCGTAAAAACGTTTTACTTCCACATCTTGCAAAGTAAACAACAATAGTCCCACAATTTGCAATTTAGAAGCATTTTAGTCCAATTTAATCAAATTTTAAAAAGTTTAACCGATTCGTTTATGTTAGAGCTGTCTCGACGGCGTTTTGCATTTTAGTCAGGGCCCAAAAAATCTACATTGACATGCATATATTGGTAAATCGAACTCAGGATCCAGACGTCCGAACAATCGCGTCTGCCATTGGACCACACAGAGTTACATGATATTTAGTAGGACGGTACTTTCTTAGTTAATGAAGCTAATGAAGATTCTATCGCTGATTACCACCGGCCGAGGAACAAGAAAACTGGCTTTATTTTTCAAGGGGAATCAGGCACCGGATGTCTCGACCGGAGGACAAGTGAATAAACCAGCGGAGCTATGATGCGTATCTTATCGACGTACAAGGGCATACCCAATTGAACCAGAGTTGAGGATGGGATGGTAGAACGCAGAGCCTGAGGCGAGGGCAAAAAAGACCAGGAGGGCCGGCGGACGTAGTGACAACGACTTGTGCTTGGCAGGAGTTTGGCCGAGATGCTGGAGGCGAGGAGACGCGGACTTGTAAGACAAAGAGGAAAACAACCGAGCTCGGGCGCAAGCTCGACCTTGTCAGTCAAGGCGGCGTGCAGGTCGACACGACGTTTGACGCGCTGGCGGTGGCGGTGAGGAGGAGCACCGGGAGGAAGGGCCACTGCGCCGTGCACGCCCAGCCCCGTCCCGCACCTCTTGGGAATCGGCTCACTCCTAGACTCTTTGCTGTCACGGCGCAACGGCGGGCAAGGTACATGGGAGACCACGGACAGGCACCCGTTGGACGCAGAGACATGGAGGCGTGGCGTTTGTCGTGGTGGCGTAGCACGGACACCGCTACCCCGCAGAACTTGAGCATCATCGGCGGCATGCCGGCGCCATGGTGTTCGTCTCGCGCTCCGCACGATGCCGAGTGCCCCGCCGTGCGTTTCGCCGTCAAACTAGCGGAAACGGTGGAGGTAGAAGCTGACGGCTCCACTTAGTCATCGAAGATCAAGCGGCGCATGACATTTGAAATGCTGCATAAATCTCCGTCACATAATATTAGAAGTACGTCCCAGTTTCTACCATAAATTGGCATGTGTATTACTGGTAGTCACGTGTGTATTAGTCGTGTAATGTTGGGAGATCGAGTCCTCATAACACAGATTTATTTTTAAGCAGCTCCTTCCGTACCTGACAGCTTGGACCCCCATGTAAGGCAGAATAAAGGTCAAATCTATTAGAGAGAAACATATAAGAGTCATTTAAGAAAAGTCACACCGACAATGCCACCTCTAGTGTATTTGGACCAGTCAAACTAGCTGAAATTCGATCGAATTGGACTAAAATGCTCTCGGTTTGCAAGTTGTGGGACTAGTATTGCTCAGTTTGTAAGATGTGGGACTAAAACGTTCCCACGGTGCAAGATGTGGGACTAAACCTGTATATACCTCAAGTTGATTATATCGAGCATTGAGCCACCTGGTAGTATCTTATTTCCAAAATATGGAGCTTAACTACTTCTGGCCCCACCGATTTAGATGCAAAATATATGTTTCTATTTTATATGACAAGCTACTGAAAACCAAACAAAACATAATGCATCATATAGAGGCTGAGCATGCACATTTGTTCAGTATAAGAGGTGGCATCCTGAGTAAACCAGAGAGGGAAGTGGAATAGCAGGATAACACAAAAGTAAAAGTGCAAAAGAAATTGCACAACACTACATGATATCATCATGAGTAAGTTCCTATGGGCATCAAACAAAGAATTCACGCATCTACCTTCTAAGTCATGGAAGAACACTAGGTAGGAAAAAACCAAGACCAACCCCTTCGGGGGGGGGGGGGCTCTCCCCTTTCTTCGGCGCCTCTCTCCCCCTTGGTCGCTGCCGGCAGGGTCCATCAGGTGCATCCCCGGGGGTGCCAGCGGCGGCGGACAGCCTCTCCACGCAGCTTAGAGGCGGGTTCGGGGGCCATGTCCTCCCGACGGTGGTATGTTTCAGGCGGCAGCGGCCCTGCTTCGGCGGGAAGGTGCGGTGGCGGTGGCATGGTTGTGGCGGCTGGGCAGCGCGGCACAGCTCGTGGCAGGTGGAGGCAGGGCTAACAGCGGCCAGGCCCTACGTGCCCAGATCAGGCCCTTAGGGGCCCATCTAGGTCTTGGGCATCTGGCGGGTTGCCCCTGAGCTTCACTCGATCTGTAAACATGGAAGGGTAGGGGATTCGGGATCGGCGGCGTCCATGACCCACCGGTTGCAGCGTGGCTGCGAGCTTTACATGCCCAGCTGGGCCCGGTCGGACCCTTTTGGGACTGGTATGTCCCCGCGGGGGCTTTACGGGCCTGCTGGCTCGGCCGGTCCTAATTGGGAGTTGTGTGCTCGCAGCTGCGTTCGGTCGACTATCGCCTGTGGTGGAGGCAGTTCAACTCTCGTGCGTTTGCGGTACTGCTGGCCCCGATTATACCTATTTTTCTCTTCTGTCCTGCAGACCCCGCAATTGTATCCTGAGTGAGACGATGTGGGCGGCTTCGCGTCCGGAGTGGCGCATGCTCGTGGACGGCAAGTCTTGTGGTGGCGAGGCCTTGTCCTCGTAGGGCTCCTATGCAAAGGATCGATCGGGGGTAGTTGTTAGGGTTTTCGGGAGAAATCCTTGTCGGCACGACCGACACCGACATGGTGTCGTCCTCGGATGGCACCAGTCCTTTCTGAAGGGCGTCGTGGCTACCCTACCACTTCCCTCTGTGTGCAGGGGAAACCCTAGGACCATTCTCTAGTCTGGACAGCAGTGTTGGCTTCCCTTCTTGAAGGTGTTGCTTGGTGCTTGTCGAATCGTTGCTAGGAGCGTGGTGGAACTTCTCCAGAGGGCGCAACGGACGCGAGCCACCTGCGTGAAGTTGATCTGCCTATGCCTCCATTTTGTTTCTTCTTTTTTCCTTTCTTTTGGGTGTGTGTCTACTGGTGCCTCAGCATTTTCTTTCTTTTCGAACTCGTGTGGTTGTATTGTCTTTAGGCGTTGTGCTGTCTGCCCAGCAACTGTCTGACATGTGTGCTTTATTTATAAAACGGAACGAAAGCCTGTTTCGAGGAAGAATACTAGGTAAATAGTTCTCTGAGAGGAAGTTTGTAATGGTAGCCATACTTAAAGAGGAAAGAAATGAAACTACATATGCTACCTACTTCTAGGGAACAGAATACCTGCAAGAATTAGTTGATTTTAGGGTTTAAGTAGTACTGTGGATCCCTGAAGAACGCGATAACTGTCTCTGCCTTATCCGTGGAGAGGTCAGTATTTTCTACTAGAATAAAACCCTTGGATGCCTTTGCGATCGCTTCAATAGAGCCAATAGCTCGGCCAAGCTACGAAATCAAGAGTAGCATGACTATCAGCCTGACATGATACTGATACGAATGGTGTGGAGATACAAAACATAGAAAAGATAACTAGAAAAACAAAATTACTGTTTCATTGTTCAGCGATAGACTTGACTGTAATTAGCATGGCATGATAAATATTACGGAGCAGGTAGAGAAATTCTCAAGTTAAATAATCTAGCAAATGCATAGTTCCCATTCTTGATTAGTTGCATAAACAAGTATTTTCATCAGAAGGCACAGAAATTGTGTTTGAGCCTATGAGATCTGATCTACCATGGACTATCATTTACCATGCTTTAGCAAAATGATTTGCCAATAGAAAGGGAAATTATCATAACCATTTCAGTTATTTGGCTCAATAGTGACAAAACTTGCAAATAATTATTAACTGAAATTGATTTGTAAGTAACCACGAGATCACGCAGTTACACAAAAAGGATAGAAGATATTAAAGTACACACCATACTGGCATCGTGATTGTCAATACCAGAAATGGAGGTGAGCACTCCTAAAAAGGCATCCATGGACTGAACTGCTTGCTCTCGCTGCGAACACAAGCGGGAAAATGATTAGCTTAATCGTAGGCTATTCAGTTCGTAAGTTTAGTGTTATTGTTTTCTCAAATCCCATCTCTTCGTGGCTGACAGGCACAAATGTAGGGCAGCCAAGCTCCATGTCATACCTTGGTTAAGACTCGCATGGGACATGGAGCTTGATTCGAGGTGCTTATTGCTCCATGAAAGCCTGATTCGAGGTGCTTATTGGGACAGTTGGGTTCCGGTAGACTCGGAGGCGGGGCTTGGTCTCGTAGAGGATCTCGTCGGCGGTGATGGCAAGGGTCGGGTCGCCATGGTGGTGCGGCCATAGCATGGACAGTTTACGATATTCAAGTGGTCGGCGAGCTGCGTGTGTTTGATTGGTTTTATATATAGGATAGTCAAAGAAAGTTGGTTGGACGATGGAAATGACAAAGTTCCTTGGCTCAAACTTTTCTTGAAGCCAAAGCCTTGATCGAGATAACATTGTTTAGCTGTTCCGTGTGAATTCTTCTGTTGTGCAAATTTTACGAGGAAAACAGGTACGGAACAAAATCTAACAAAAAATGACATTCTTCCGACTAACAAACACCGACAAGCACTGTTTAATTTTGAAATTATTGATATTAACAGAGAACATATGGTAGGAATATACTCACATGTGTAGCACTAGCAATCGACCTATGAATGATAAAACTACAAATGAGTATAAGATGCAATATTTGTACACGCTACTCCCAATATATACCGGCACTCAAGGGGTCAATCATCCAGCTAATCAATTGTCGCCATCGGACCAGGTGATGCCCTCCATGCCGACGTTCTGATCGAGCCCTAGGGCGTTCCACACTGCAGGAGAGGCGTCGACGATGTTGTTGGCACATGGAGGTTCAAAGTTGTGATCTTCATCGCAACCATACACGGAGTCACACTCGTCCACCACCTTGGCATACACGGATTTACCGTTGGCACTGATCTTGATGCGGTGCCCGCAACGGGCCATGTTCTTGAACCAGCCCGTGGAGAGTGCGACAACCATCTCCTCATCACTATGGTAGGCGTTGTCGCACTCCGAGGGGCCACCGCCGTCCTTGCCCTTCTCGAAGCTGTTGAGGGTCAGGACGGCCTTCGTGCTCGAGGTGACCGGCGGCGAGCAATGGAACTGCGGGTACCTCTTGCCGTCCTCACAACAGTCCGGGTCGTTGCTCTTCTCGCAGTTCCCTGACTTTCCTGGGAGGTAGCCGCTTGCATGGCAAACACCGAGGCCAGGGCGGAGTGAGGACGCAATGTGGGAGGTCGAGAGCGCCACCAGGATAAGGATTGCCGTGCTGGCTAGAGCTCTTGCAGTTGCCATCTTAGACACTAGACACTGCTGAATTATAACCCGTCTTCTTTGTGGCTGCTACACTAGTTTGTTTGCCTTGATTGCTTGTGGTTAGAGAGCTGCAGCAGGGTCGACTTTATATGGTGATCTCCCTGCTGGTCTGCTAGTTCAGTTGCATGTTTTCCACGGCAAATTGTTTTTTGACCTGCACGGCAAATTGTTGATAATAAGTTTAGACTTGGCAGTCCGTAAGGTATCAACAATTTTTAAAAATAGGACGGACGTGCCGTATGTCTTATCAGGATCCTTCGGAAAGAGATGATTAGAGCAATGATAAAATATTACGGAATAGGTTCAAGGAGTTGAATGAACTGATTGCAACATTTTCCCGGTGCTTCCAACCACGACTGACACGATAAATCGGTCATAAAAATCGAGAGATTTTGGTTTGATAAATATAATTTCAACTATATGCCAACTATGTTACAATATTATATTCTGTTTGCACATTAAGAAAGGAAATTAACCAGCTGACGTCACCGTGGGAAATATGAAACGCGAACAGAATGGCATCAATCTTCCACTGTTTCAGAAAAATAAAGTTGTGGCAATCTACAACCAATAGAAGGGCAAGTAGCCTGCAAACAGCAATAGTTTCGGCGGTCAGTTGAGTTCACCTAGATGCAGATTCCCAGCCAATCGACTTAATTTCACCTGCCAAGCCAGAAAACCAATTCACTATCATGTGAGTGCATCAGGCTTTAGCATAAACAAGTTGATTATATCGAGCATTGAGCCACATTGGATTTTCAGTTTTTCATCACGGCATGTATCTTGCTTCCAGAAATATGGAAATTAACTAATTCTGGCCCCACCGATTTAGATGCAAAATATATGTTTTTATTTTATCTGGCAATCTACTGAAAATTAAACGAAACATAATGCATCATATGGATCACTCTAGGCTGAGCATGCACATTTGTTCAGTGTAAGAGGTGGAGTCCTGAGTAAACCAGAGAGGAAAGCGGAATAACAGGAAAACAAAAAAGTAAAAGTGCACCAGAAATTGCACAACACTACAAGCTGTCATCATGAGTAAATTTCTATAGGCATCAAACAAACAATTCATACATCTACATTCTAATTGCGGAAGAATACTAGGTAGACAGTTCTCTGAAAGGAAAGTTTGTAATGGTAGCCATACTTAAGAGGAAAGAAATGAAACTACATATGCTACCTACGTCTGGGGAACAGAATACCTGCAAGAATTAGTTGATTTTGGGGCTTAAGTAGTACTGCGGATCCCTGAAGAACGCGACAACTGTCTCTGCCTTATCCGTGGAGAGGTCAGTATTTTCTAGAATAAAACCCTTGGATGCCTTTGCGATTGCTTCAATAGAGCCAATAGCACGGCCAAGCTACGAAATCAAGAGTAGCATGACTATCAGCCTGGAATGATACTGATACAAGTAGTGTAGAGATACAAAACATAGAACGGATAACTAGAAAAACAAGGTTCACGGCTCAGCGATAGACTTGACTGTAATTAGCATGGCATGATAAATAATACAGAGCAGATATCAGAGAATGGAGAAATTCTCAAGTTAGATAATCTAGCAAATGCATAGTTCCCATTCTTGATTAGTTGCATAGACAAGTATTTTCATCAGAAGGCATAACAATTGTGTTTGAGCGTATGAACTCTGATCCACCATGGACTATCATTTTTTTTTCGAAAAGGAGGCAAATGGACTATCATTTACCATGCTTTAGCAAAATGATTGCCAATAGCAAGGGAAATGATTGTAAATTAACCATTTGAGTAATCTTGCTCAATAGTGACAAAACTTGCAGATAATTATTAACTGAAATTGATTTGTAAGTAACAAAGAGATCAAACAGTTACATAAAAGGATAAAAGATATTGAAGTACACACCATACTGGCATCGTGATTGTCAATACCAGGAATGGAGGTGAGCACTCCTAAAAAGGCATCCATGGACTGAACTGCTTGCTCCCGCTACGGACACAAGCGAGAAAATCATTAGCTTTTTAGAGCTACATATAGTGCACCAATGGACACGAAAACATGTGAAAGTACCTCAATCCTCATTGTTGAGCTAATGTCCTGCTGCTTGCATACTGAACAAAACACATGTATTGACCGGTGTCAGCTGCTTGCAGCTCAGGACTTGATCATGAGCCAAATGAAGTTAAGAGAGTTTACCTCCACGAGCATGAGCGATCTTGAGCATTTTCTCAAATCCCATCTCTTCGTCGCTGACAGGCACAAACGTGGGGCAGCCAAGCTCCATGTCATACCTTGGTTAAGACACATGAGTAACAACGATCAAAATAACATACTCCAGCACTAGCAAAGATATCGTGTAATAGGTGCTTACTGGAAATATGATCGATTGAATGATTCGATTTGCTCCACCGTGGGAACAGTAACAACGACATAGAGATTTTTGAACTGCCTCTTCAGTGTATTCACCCTGCCAAAAAGTAAACATTCCAACCGTGAGGGCACCATTACAATCGTTACAGAAAACAACATAGCATGATGTAAACCACTAAACCATAAAAGGGAAGAGCCCCGCACCTGCTAAAAACAGCAGCTGCATTCCCACAATCCCAGCTTGTTTCGAAGATAAAGGCAACAGATAAGCCCCCATTGTTGAAGATGAAGTCCTGGAATACAACTTGCTTGATCAGGGTACACAAAGGCACCCCCTAAATCTTTCCCAACTTGTGACTTGCAGGGCAGGAAGAGATGCTTACAGGAGATATCGGCATGAAGTTTAGGCGATATGAGTTTGCAGACAGGAACGCAGCGATGAAGTTCACAAGGTTTGGGTGTTGCTTGTCTCTCCACGAAGTGCTCATCATGCATACTCCACGGCCTGCGATACGACACCGAGCGGGATCCATCAGCATCCAATCCAACATATCGTTAACTGTGCGGTTTTGGGATAAGCCAAAGCATCCTGGTAGCAGTTCTTCACTTCTTACAGGTCTTTTATCGGAATCTTCATCAGCAAAACAGTTTATGAACCTAACCTTGGAGCCACGCAACCTTCATTCATATATCACAAGTAATAGAAAGAGAGAAAGGGGAAATCCTATCTGGGCATGACAATGCTACTGACACGGAAATGCTTGCGGGTCTGTACTGAAAATTGGTCAGAAACATTCTTAGGACGACGATTAGAGTGGGGAACGATGCAAATTTCATAATGGCCATGAACCATGGTCATGAATCCCCATCAACACATCACATCATCATATCACATACGCAAGCAAAACATTTCGGCCGAGTCGAGCAATTTCTGACGCCACGCGGGGAGACAAATATTCAGGTACTAAACGAAGGAGAAAATGAGCAATGCTGCTTAGATGGGTCGCAACGATGTGGGTTTTAGTCATCAGCGCGTGCAGTGAATCGCGTGGTGCGGTGGCGCCAGAACCCTAGCTAGCTAGCGAGGGTCGCGGAACGGGGGCGGCGCGCGCGTTCGTGCGCGACGAGGGAGCGGGGAGGGACGAGTTGGTGAGTGGGTGGGTGGATCGCCGAACCTGGAGCTGGAGCTGGTGCTGGAGCGGGCTGGGGCCGCGGCGGAGGGAGCGAGGTCCGGCCGGCGGAGTGGACGGAGCGGGCGGAGCGCTCCATCTGGAAAGGAGAGGAGAGGAAGCCGGGGGGCGCGGCGGTACGGTGGCGCGAGGCTTCTCGTTGGTGTGCCTGCGCGCGTGCGACGGCCGACGACGGGTGACGAGGAAGGAACCGTTGGGCTGGGCTCCGCTGCTGAGGCGGGCCTGAATGACTCGTGGACTGGGCTAGGGCCTTCTCTAGATGTTACTCCCCCTCTTTTCACTGTTTGTGTGGACTGGGCTGGACTAGGCTCTCTTTTCACTGGTATTTTACCACGTTCCAACTCGAGCTTTTGAAGATTTTTTTCCCCAAGAAAGTACATTTCATTTCTGTGACGAAATCTCTCGTGCTATCACCCACAGAACATGAGGAAATAAGAAGCTTGCGCTTGCATCTGCATAATGCATAAACTGCGAACAATGATGTCCAGTTGAAAATAGTGAATGGTGAGAAAATAACTGATGACATCAAAGAATCTCTTTCGGACCACAAAATAATCCTCCCGGTAAAAAGAACCGGGAGGACCCAAAAGTTATGTGCTCATTGGTCAAAACTGATGTCCAGCCTAAAAATCTCTTGAGCGGAAAATGCCCAATGGCAGCAAATTATGCTCTTCCAGTGCTATTGGTGAAACTAAGAAAAATAAGGACCAGGCGGAAAACAAAAAAAAACTGTGTTTTTTTATAGTGCCATAATATTCATTAAAACTTCAAAGATCCTGGTCATAAAATAAGCGTCAGAAAATCATTGGACATTTTTGCTGCAGTGGGTATTTTTGCTGATGATATAGAAAAACTTGTTTTCCCACCTATGGCCAATGATACAAAGAACGTGTGCGGATACCCAACGGAATAAATAGTGCCTGGGCAATGAAATATCCGAGGTCATCAAAACTAACAAAGCGGCCTCGTTTCCCAAAAAAAAAAAAAAAAACTAACTAACAAAGCGGGCGAAATTCTAGTCAGCAATGAAAGAAGCAAAACCCCCAAGTGAGTGTAACTAAGTCAGACTCGGAATCATGGTTAACTCGGTGCTCACAAATCCCCCAACGGCGGCAGTAGTGACCATGCCGACACAAGAAACCAATATTGCTCAACTGACTGAATGGTTTAGCAGCAGGCAGGAACTTCAACCACAAATTGGAACCTCATCAGGTTTAGTAACACACACAAAACTATCAGACGATGCAACTGAACATGGACTAGACATGCGTACCGTTCAGGTCTGGCAGCATCAGTAAACATTGCAAGGTTAGTTGCAGTCAATACCACACGTGCATAATAACTACTCCCTCCGTTCCACAATGTAAGCCTTTTTAGTAAGCTGTTTTAGCTTGCTAAAAAGGCTTATATTATGGAACAGAGGTAGTAATATTCATGGCAGGCAAAATAGCAAAGCTATTGTATACAAAAACAATGTCAACTTGGTCGTACCCATGTCACTTGAAAAAAGAGGTACATTGTGATCTATGAAGTTGAAGGATGAAGATTATACTAGTATTACGTTGTTGCACTACACAGAATTTGCCATGCGAGATGCTGGTAACAATTTTGACGGTTAAGGAAGAACCGTCTGGTCCAAAAAGAAAACAAAAAGGGAAAAGGGCTACAAAAGAACCAGCTTTAGGGAAGCTGTCACTTATTATCACAACAAACACTATGTCCAGGCTATGCAGTTGAACTGAGAAAGGGAAGTAACGATTATGAGTCTACGATAACTAAGCATATCCTGAAGATATAGAAGGAAAAGAACTCACATCTGAGCGAGTGAAACAATCTTTTTGACACCAACCAGAAAAATAAAAGGCAAAACATTATCTACATGCTTTCCACTTAACCAAGACAGTGCATGTGGTAGTTAACATGCCCTCAATTGCCAAATCGGGCAGCAAAAACAGTAATGTACTATCCTCATTTAAGGTTTTCCTTCTTTGTTCACATCTAAGTAGAAATAAAAGAAATAAGATGGCATGATACATCTCTAAGAGGAGGGCGGGGGAAACATAGCATGCAAACTAAAGCGGTAAGTGATAAATTGCTATACGTAGCTTACGACAAAATATGTCCAATCATATATGCCAGCTTATATGACATAGTGTATGAACCATGCTATAAAGGGTTCACACCACACGACATGAACTGATGACCGACGACATTATAGTAAGGCCATTAAATGTACACGAAGGAATCTACAAGGTTTAAAATAATTGCAGCATTATATACCAAAAAAATTGGGTAATACTTCAGACGAACAATATAGCTATGATTCCCAAATCCACCCTGGTCACAGCAACCTTTCTCTACCACACAGGACACAAGCGTGTGCACTTCCAAACATGCACGAAGCATGAGCAAGTTACTATGCACACGCCACATATGCATTAAAAACATTAGTTCAGATTTAGCTCAGCAAAAAATAGTGATTGTCAATTATTCTTATCTAGTTTGTAACTAAGACCATCCTAATCAAAATAAGTTTCAGTATTACATGTTACCGCAGCTTTTTTCCTTGAAACAACAACTATTAAAACACTCGTACGCAATACTAGTACTAGTATTAGAGCACGACAAGGAAAATGAAGTGAGTAGGGCCTAAACAGGAAACACAAGCTAAGAGAACAGCATACCATTAAGATCCACAGCTCTGCGATGATTTCTACACAATATCACAATACAGAACGATAAGTCGCTAAGATAACAAGGATAGACATGAAGTGGACATCCACCGTCTAATACATTACTTTAAGCTACCTCTGACCCCAGGTACAACAAAGCAGTCCTCCAAATGCATTAAACTAGACAAAACCTAAAACTTTTCACACCCAACTGGCCAACTCAACTCATGTGACCTGGTCAGTGAGTTTCCTAGCTCTAAGTCGGTGACACAAACTTATGTTCCCTTGCTCACGTCTTCATGACGCAGTTCCCTGTATTCATAATGTGGGCTCACTGAGTTGGCAGGAGTAAACGAATCAAGAAATATGATTGAAAAAATGTCAAAAGATGCGTACCTCCAAGAGTAACATAGCCACCGTCTAAGGAACTTGAGGAGACGGTTGCAGGTATTTAATTTCATATGTGAGAAGTGCTGGACCAAAAGCATTGTACTTTCCCGAACTGCTATATGCTTGCTCTGCATCAGCTCGCTTAGAGAAAACTACCTTTGCAGTCTTTGACTTCTTGGTGATCTCAGTCTGACCCTCCACGATCGATCCATGGGCACGGAATACGCTATTAATACGATCCACTGAAGGAATGGATTCCACAGTACCAAAATACAAAATCAAAGCTGCTGGACCATCAGCCGATTTCGCATCTGGAGGATCAGTAGAGCCCTCATCTTGAGGTGCCACCTCCTGCTTTGTCTTCTTACTGCCATTCCTATTCTGAGACACCCGCTTCCTTTTGCGGCCTTCATAATCACTCGATGTGTCACCATCATCAAAATCGCTGATGATAATGTCACACCAGTACGAGTCCTCTGCCTTTCTAGCTGAGTAAATGCCCCCAGCAGATTTCCTCCTGCCCCTCTGGCCGTCTGTGGCCTCCAATTGTTCTTCATCAATCTCATGTTTAGCCTTGGTAAAACTTGCAACAGATTTTGTTCTGCCCTTCTTAACACCCAATGCCTCTAACAGCTCTTTATCATCGTAGGCGCTCGGCACTCCCGAGTCCTTGAGCTTTGAGAAGAAGCTAAAAATGACATGCACAGAATCATAACCCTTGAAGTTAAATGGATCAGCAGCAACCGATGTAAGCTGGAGCAACAATTCAGCGGGCGACGGATACTCTATTTTCTCTTCCACCTCCTCATCCTTCACCTGAGAGGGCCTGGGAGCATCCGTTTTCCTAGGCCTCCCGCGTGGCCTCCCAGTCCCGCCCCCGCGTGGTGCACCGCTGCCGCTGCTCTTACCCCTTGAGGCCCTCTTACGCCCAATATCAACATCAGTATCAGAGTCACTTCCACCCTTCTTGCGTGGGTCCCAGTCCTCATCGGAATCCACCTCCTGGACTTCTTCCTTCCTCTTCCTCCCCCGCCGGGATGGTGGGGTGGACGAGTAGTCGCCACCGTTAAGCTCGGTTGCACCCTTCCTACCCCTATCCATGGAGGTAGGAGTAGCCAAAGCATCAGCATTCACTATGCCGAGCTCCAAGGTGTACACAGGAGGGTCAGGCAAACCCCTGAACTCATCGAAGGCCCTGAGATGCGCCTTGGTGATAGCAGCCTGCACCCTGTTGCTGAAGCCCATGCGGTCGGCGGCCAAATCCTGGAGCGAGGTGATGAAATCCAGCGGAACCAAGGGCCGCCTGAGGGAGGCGGGGGCGTCGGCGGCGCCGGTTAGGGCGGCCTGGACGCGGCGGGAGAACTCGTCGAGGGAGGCGTCGACGGCGGCGTCGAAGTCGTCGGCCTCGCCGTCGTAGAGCTCCCCTACGGGGAAGTAGGCCTCGTAGGGCCTGAGCTGGGCCGCGTCGCACCAGGCGAGGGCCTTCTCGCCGAAGAAGGAGACGAGGAGCTGGGTGCCGCCCGAGGCGACGGAGAGGACCTCGCCCGGCCAGGAGGGGTGGGCAAGCTTCTTGCCCCAGACCAGGTCCTTGGGGGAGAAGGATCCCACCGCCCCAGCCCCAGCCCCAGCCCCGGCACCAGCACCAGCCCCAACCCCAGCCCCAGCCCCAGCACCAGCACCAGCTAGGTCGACGGGATCCGGCGCCGCGGGGGCCGGGGGAGTGGCGACGGCGCTGGTGGGGGGTGGGGGCGGAGGATTCTTGCGGGGGCGGCCACGGCCGCGCTTGGGCGGGGCTAGGGTTTGGGGGGCGGCGGCGTTGAGGTCGATGTGGTCGGACATGGCGATTTCTTGGCTAGGGCTTCCCCTGCTGGATCGATGGGAGTGAATGAGTGAGGCAAAAGAACGAAACGGACGGTGCCTTTGGCATCGCTTCCTCCTTCTCAAAGCTTCCTCGCTATAAACACAATCCTCTTCTTAACCATGTCTTGTTAAAACCCTGACTGTGCATCATGTACGTTCAAATCAGACACTTAGTCGAAAATACCCTTTGCTATAATAACTAATAGATGTCTCAATTCCTCTCATATCTTCGTTTCACCTCTCTATCTTCGTAATTGTCACAACGCATGTCGTGGTTGAGTAATAGGGTTAAATGTTTGGACATGTGTTTGTTTTTAGAATTGTCTAGGTTCATTGGAGTCGGCGATCATAATGCTATAGTGTTGGTTCCATCCTTATCCACGGAGATGTTCGTCACAAATGCGACAAGGCGGGACATAGACCGATATGGATGCGTCGTTGATAGTGTGATCGTGACTTTTTCTGTTGTGTGAAAGGATGATAAAACCGCCAACTTGATATGAAGTATTGCCTTGAGGGCGGGCTTCCTGCCATAATATGTGTGTTACGATCTACTCTTACGCATGACTTATGGACCCATGTAATGTTATAAGTTTTTTTTAGAAACGTAATGTTATAAGTTGTTGAAATCACATGGTAACAAACTTCCGCGCAAACACTATGATATGACATGGCATAACCGATGTTATGTGGGCCCATACAACATTATTTGTTATAGAAAACACATGGTTAAAAAACTCCGCTACAAGTGTGAAACGATGTGTCCTAACATAGTTGTTGTGGTGCTAAATTTAAATAAAAGGTGCAAAAAATGGCACATATAACAATGATGTAAAAATGTTGTTACATTAAAAGGGGTCTGGTTTCCTCTCTCCCGCTTTCTCATCTATGTTGGCACAATCAAACTACTCTAGACTTCTTCGTGTTTACAAAACTTATTTTATTCTTTTTTCAAAGTGATAAATGGTAGCCATGTAGTTTTGAAGGAAATGAAACTCCTACAGATGGTTCAGTTCAGTATGAAACACAAAGGTTCAACATAATGGTATCATGTCACATGGTAGAAAATTCTAAAGCAGTATATACAAAGCACAGCATATAACCATGTGATTCTCCTAGGCTCGAAGCATCTCACCAACAAGTCTGTAAGTTGGAAGGAAAAGTGTAACTATTATATGTTTATGAAAACATTGTGATAGAAGTCTGAAAGTTTAACTAATATATATCTTTATCATAGATTACCATGTTTGTCTAACATTAACTATACGATTGTGGATTCACTCCCCACATGGGTATATACGTATTCATCCGCTGTCGTTTAATTTGATGTAAGATGGATGTTGTTTCCAGCTAGTCTTTTGACCGGTTTCAGTAGAGAATCTTTCTAATAATTGTTTTGGAGTTAGACAGTGTTTTAGATTTAGCGCGCGTGTAGTTATTTGCAGAGCGTGGGAGTTGTCTTTGGCGCGTTAGAAAATGGCGCCAAAAAATATGCTCTTCCTGCATAACCTCTTGTGCTAGCTGAAGCATCAAAATATTGATCAAGCATAAAGATGCCTTTCACATTGCAAAAAAGCATCTTTTGATTCCTCTATCATTATTGCTAGCTATGAAGGATCTTTTGATACCTTGATTTAACTAGTTTGGCATCCTGCAAAATTATTAATGGTGGAAGAGGAACTTTTGATTCATATGTCTATGTTGCAAGAGGATTTTTTGATGCCGTGGTGTTGCCCGGCAAATAAAAGGGAATAAAAAACTATGCTCTGGTCATGTGACAAACCAAGTGTTACTGTGTATCTTTTTCTCCGTTTCATTCCTTCTGAAAACATGGCATCAGTGATAGGTGTTGGCTATGACTAGAGTTTTTCCTTCGTTGTTGTGCGAACAATGGGTGAGCTTCATACATCAGTACACCTTCTTGAGCTATGAATAATACAGCTTCGGGTGAGGTTGTACTTGGAATCTTAGTTGAGCTTGCATGCATTCATATCTCTACGTGCATCTATTCTTGGTGCATGAGCAATTCTTGAAAGCTTACTTGGATGCACGAGCAGTCCTTCGTTGAGATTACATAGATGGATGAGCAGTCCTTACGCCTGATCCATTTCCATGGCATGTGAGGGAAGCATACTCTTGCAGCCTATGATGACTATAAACTCTATGTGCTAGCTACCTACGATGTGTTACAAGCTACCATCTACCGTTTGTAATTTTGAACCCTTCATATATATAGGTTGCAAGGCTAGTGGTCCCTTTTTGAATTCAAACAGAGTGACACATGTGGACATGTGGGCAGTTTAAGTATTAACTCTATTTGTGGGGAGGCTGGTTTGGCCTAATGAGTTTTGACAACCATGCCACATGTCAGGCATTGGGAGGGGGTGTAGCTACACATATGGGTAGCAACTCATTTTTGTTAATTATAATGTCCCAAAACAAATACTTCACAAATAATGTAAGATCCCTCACTTATCTTTATGATTAATGCTATAGGTAACTCATCAAACAAAAAATTCAAGGCACCCCTCCCCATGTATATGTTAAAGATCAAGATGTCGCCTAGAGGGGGTGAATATGCGTTTTAAAAACTATTACAAATTTGACTTGAAAGAATGCAGAATTAAACTAATGTTAATTTTTTAAGCACAAAACCTAAATAAGTTAGGGTCAACTAAGTGCGCCAACAAAAACTAGGATAAGTAAGACAACACAAGATAAATTTTACAAGTGAAAAGCAAGATATAAATACTACAATCTTGATGGCTATCACAAGGAAGTAAACTCAAGTATAGTGATAACCGAGGTAGGCACGAACAAAGATGTAACCCGATGTTCACTTACACGAAGTAATATACTCACTATTGGAGAGGTGCGGGTTACCATGAAGGACCTCGAGCTCTATGAAATCTCTCCTTCTTCTCCGATCTCCCTCGTAAAATATAATTGCCCTTTTCTATGGCTAACTCTTTCTCCACTCCGGAGGTGGTAAGCTCCACAACCACTTCACAAACCCCACGAAGGAGAAGCCCGACCCTCTTCACAATCCTCCATGAAGAGGGCACCAATCGCCAAACAAACTAGGAGGTCATCCTCCAAGAGTAACAAGTCCACCATCTCACTTGAATCGATCATAATGGAGAGCTCAAAACTATGCAATGAATGAAAAACCAAGAACACCAAGAAACATGCTCAAATCCTTCTCTAAAATTCCACAAGAGCAACAAATGATATGGAGGAAGTAGAGATGAAGAACAATGGAGGAAATCAACTAATGGCCCCAAGATCTTGATGCAATGGATTACCCTCACTTAGAGGAGAAATTGAGGTGGGATTGTAGATATAGATCTCCTCTTCTGTACCCCTCAAAAATATAAAAGAATCATAGGAGGGATTGGGAGGAAGCAATTTGTTAGGTCATCAATGGTGGGGGAATAGAAAAATTTTTGGGGAAGAAGGCTTCCTTTATACAACAAGAGAATTTGCCTGTTACATAGTTTTTGCAACCCTGGGAGTCTAGCCCAAGAAATGGGTTGGGTACTGAGCATGTAAAATAGTTCATGTTCCTCCAGGAATCCACTTGGATCCTAGCCCGGAAACAATTATGGACTAGGTACTAGACACCGAAACAACAAATCATATCATACGAAAAATGTGATAACTTCTTTTATCCGGACTCTGATTTTGATGAGCGTGATCTGGTTTTGAAGACAACAACAAGCTCTGAACTTCATGCAGAGACACACAAAAACTATCTAGAGATAAAATACCAATAGCTGAGAGGTGCGAAACCTCCCAAACTGAAGAATCGGTCAAACTCAAAAACACAATATAAGTTTCATATGAATTCCGTTTTTGATGGACTTGGGCTTGTTGGAAAGCTAGAAACAATATCAAGAACCTCACACAGGAAAACATGTAGAATCAATAAATATGGATATGCAAAGTATAAAATGATTGAGCTCCCTAAGATGATGTCATCTAGTTACTGACTGAAATTCCCTCTTGATAGTGTGGTTGTCAATCATATAATCAGGTCTCCCAACAAACACCATGAGACCAGTAAAAGGAAAACATAGCAAGGTTGTACATTTTCCTTGCGCGTCCCTCTTGATCTTGATGACGAGGCTTTATGCTTCCCTCAAGCCGGAATGCTTCACTGGATCATTGTTGTTTGGTGAAGATTCACAATTTTCTCCCCATAAACCACTATGGGATGCTTCATTAAATCACAATATTCACATGTATTACCAAATGAACGATAATCTTCAAGCATATGATCTTTTCAAGATTATCATATTGAAATTGTACTTCTCAACCTTGATGACGGTCACCACTTGATGTCATCTTCTCTCATGGGCTATATGAAATCTTAGTTTTGATCATGCCCAATGGAAAGATACCTAATCCCACTTAGAAACACAAGACACATAGATTAGGGTTATTTCATAAGGCATGATTGATAAAGTTTACCATACCACAAGATCACTTGATCACACATGGTACATTCTTTATGATTTGTGTTTTCACTAACTTAAATCTACACTTTTCTCTTTGACTTAGTCAACCTTGTATATTCTCATGCTCTATCACAATCGCTTGAGCTATATAAAGATTTCTTCACTTAATTGCACGATCTAAGTCTTTGTCAACCATAGTTCAACTCATGAGTCTATCATGACATCGACTTAGAGCCATATATTGAATTCTTCTCTTGGATACTCTCGGTATATTGATCCTCCTATGGATTAATACATAAGCTAGAACACGGCTTTCTTTGAGTTCCACACAAGAACTCCATCTTATTTGTTCTTATTAATCATATTGAATTCATATTTTTAGATTGATGATCTTGATGCCAACACTCAACATACATATATATCTTCATGGTATCCACCCTTGAATACAACACGTGGCCTTCAAGCATTTATGGATAATTCCTTCATATAAAACTCAATAAAAACATTAATCCATAGAGATTGTCATTAATTACCAAAACCACACATGAAGGCTATATGAGCTTGAGCGGAAAAAATAAAATCAAGCAGGTTTTGCCATGTAAAGTATAAACTATTATTCTAATGTCATGTTTCTAGTGTCCTAGCATCCTAGACGACAAGCACTGTAACCAACAAAAGAAAATAACTAAAATAATTTAATAGAAATGATGGGAAAGAAAACCCCGCAACAAATTTATATTAAAGTTAAATATGTACAATTTGTCCAAAGGAAGGAAAAAAATATCCTTGGATCCTGAAAATATTATTATTTATGGGCATAGAAATGTTCCAGGAAGCTAAAATGATAGCATCCATGGAAAAAAGTACACTTATCTTTTCCTTGCAATAGCCTCGAGAACCGATAGGTCTATTCCCCTTGTGAAAAACACATCCCAAAAATTGATAGCAAAATGGCATGCCCAAAATATGAATCGGAATTTCCTTTAATGGACACAATAGTACATTACAATTGTAAATTGGAAGTTGAAAGTTCTTCCCTTGCCTGAGTTCTGTAGGATTAAGTATGACACAAAGGAGTAAACCGAAGAAAATTTTGTACTTTTGTTGGGAAGGGGACTTCCAAATATATTTGAATTATGGGGAGTTGGCTGGTGGCTAATAAGGACTTTGTATGCTTTAATAGAATAATATTGAAGATCCCCCCAAATGTAAGACCAAGTATCCAACTCGTCACATAATCAAGTTGAGTGTTTTCACATATAATTTCAAGGGTCGGGAACTATTGGTAAGACCGAGGAGGAAGAGACATATGAAACACATACTCAAGGAACTCATGTTGCATCACTTGTTGCATTTTTTACAGAAGTAAAATGTAGGGTAGCTCAAACTCTAATCATGTATCATGCCAACGGTCTATCCAGAAAAAAATCTATTCTTCCATCACTATATTTCATCTTGCCATTCTTTTAAATGGGCCCATGCGATGACGAATTAATTTCCACCAAAAGGATCAACCATTTGGTCTCTGGGCACATATCCATCGTCATAGGAAGCATTTCAAACTGAAGTTACCCAATGGATCTCTTGTCTATTAAAAAAATTATGCATATACTTAATCGTCAATCTTTGTTTTGTGCTACAATGCATGCTTAGTACTTCCAAATCACCTTGGCTTTTAGGTTGCACACTTTGGACCCTCCAAGCGCAGATCCTTTATTCTAAAGATCAGGGCTACCCTAAAACAAATACCTCATATATTTGATGATTTTATCTCTAATATTATTAACTATCACATCCAAGTTGCACATGAAGAATGTGGAGGAGAGGCCAATAGAGATTTATCTGTAAGCAATTTTCCACCATAAGTGAGCAAGTTTGTAATGTCGTATAACCTCATGTCAATCCTTTGTCCAATGACATAAAAATATTCAACTCTAGGCATGTATCTACAGGAAGCCCAAGGTAAGTAAAATAAATAACTGTTGCTAACAGTGTTTAAATCCCTAACAAAATGTGTAATCATTTTATTATCCAAATTTATTGAAAATTTAAATAATTTGTGATATTAACTTTCAGACTTGTTGATTAGCATAGGGGCATCCGCCTGTAAAATGAGCAATTTACCATTTCCATACTGGTTAGAATATTTTCACGTTTAATTTGAAATTATTGGCTATAACATAGTTCCTTTAAATAGGTTGTACAAAATGTTTGGAGCATTCCTAACGGATTTACTGATAAAGCAAGAAGGATTAAATGCAAAATTCAAGAATTTAAGAAGAGGTATGAAACTATGGTCAAAGAATCTTCCGCGCCTTAAAGCCTAGTCTAGTTCAGATTATGAGGTATTAACTAAAAGTTAATAATATTTAACATGGTTGTCTAGCTCCCGAGCTCCAATGGCCCCTTTATTTTTAAAAAATAAAAATTCATGATTATAATTATTAAAAAGTTGTTAAAAATAAAATTATACTCAATGATGTATCCTTCAAACATGCATAATATCAATTGAAATACTTTGTATTCTAAGCCACACAAAAAATGGAGAAGATATGTGTAGGGTAACGTGTGGAATTTTTTTTGGCTTACACAAACACCGAAGATCTATCTATGAAGATGCAATCTACACGATCAAATCTTGATTGGAAACTAACCAACATTGCAGCGGAAAAAAATAAATGAAGATCCAAATCTTGGCGATCCGCTAGGCATGTCCCTTCCAGTCACGAGGATTATCTCCTTCTCGTGCGAGGATCAAAGGTATGATCCATCTGCCGGTAATCATGCATACAATCCTTCAGTCTGTCAGGGTCCCGTCATCTAGAGCGACGCGTAGACGGAGAGAGTGGGGCATCCTTTTGAAGTCTATGTGGAGAACTCAGAGAGAGAGAGGTAGCCATCTTGAGAAGAATTGTGTGTTTTTGGAGAGGGGGTTGCTTCTCTTTATATAGGAGAAGGAGGGGCATCAAATTGGACAGAGACAACCCCTTGGCCTCCCCTCTCAACCCTAGCCGCCCTCAACTTGGGGAGAGGGAAAGTGGAGGCTCCAACCATAGGATGCTTAGGAGCCAGCCCTAGGCTGCCCTAGGTGGCCTAGGTGACTGGCCAGATGGGCCATACGACGCCCATGCGACCGACCCCTGCTGGGTTTGTAGCCTGACTCCCTGTTGGCCCTTCTTGATACCCTCCAAACTTTTTGACAAAGCCCGTGTACCATATTTTGTACTCCAAAATTATTCCAAACTATTTCGGAACCTCTTCGATATTTCTGATACTTTCAAAAAAGTATGTCACATCAATATGCCATCCTATATAATCCCGAGACGATTCTGGCCTATCTCTGAAACCCTTCCGATTACATCGGAACAATACTAATACTTCTCCAAAACTATGTCGGTGTCTCCAAAACTGTTACGGTTAACTCTCTTAACCACATATCATAAATAAAACCATCACAACTGATTGAATGCCTTTAAGCGTCTGAGCCAATAGTAGGTTCAGTAATGTGTGGACATGACTCTTAAACAGTTTTTGGATCAATAACCAACAATGGGACCATGGACGTCTGATGGCTCCTGCACATACACGAATAACATCGAATGAACCTTTGGGTTACAGAAGTTCTAATCCCTTCGCTTCACGATAATTATGACAACCCGAGGCGAGACTTCGTTATCCTCGTGATTCAACACTTGATCGCTATACCTGTTATCCTCGTTCCGGTTTCATTCTATTTACTCGTTATGTATTTCGATGTCTCCATGATCATCATCACGATGTGTTTGCGTAGACTAATAGATGACATTGTAATACTGAGAAGGCCTGGAGCGCATCTCTCCTTCTTCAGTAGGAGCAAGATTCCAATATTGAACTATACAAATTCCCAAACACGCCTTTCGATGCACCTAAAGATCACCGTTATTATCACGGTGTTAAATGTAATGTTTAGTGATAATCAAAGCACACCTTCCAGTATGAGGGCATGATACGTCGAAAACGTATCTATAATTTTTTATGTTCCATGCTTGTTTAGTATCTACTTTGCTTTGCTTTGCTTTGTCTACATTTTAGGGTGTTTTTATATGTTTTCTGGTACTAACCTATTAACAAGATGCCATAGTGCCAGTTGCTTGTTTTCTTCTGTTTTTTGTTCCAGAAAGGCAGGAAATCAATATTCTCGGAATTGGACGGGACAAAAGCCAAAGTCAATATTTTACCGTGGGGAACACGGAGCCAGAAGACGAGACGGAGGAGGGCCTCGAGGGGGCCACACCCCCTGGCCGCGCGGCCAGGCCTGGCCCGCACTAGGGGGTGCAGCCGCCTCGGGCACCCCCTTAGCCTCCCTCTTCGCCTATAAGAATCCCTCGATGCCTAAACCCTAAGTACCCGATCAATATTCCACGAAACCATCTGTAGCCGCCGCCACCATCGTCCCTACATCGGGGGGATCTGATCTCTTTCCGGCACCCTGCCGGAGGGGAGATCATCCCGGAGGCATTCTTCTTCATCATGACAGCCTCCGGTATGAAGCGTGAGTAGTTCCACCTTGGACTACGGGTTCATGTAGTAGCTAGATGGTTGTATCTCCTCCTTTGTGCTTTCATGTTTAGATCTTGTGAGCTTCGTTCATGATTAAGATCTCATCTATTTGTAATCATGCATGTTGTGTTTGCGGGGATCCGATGGGTATTGAGATTACTATATCAGATTGATTAATGGTTTTGTCTTATTGATTCTATCATGTCTGTGTTGTTTGTGATCTTGCATGCTCTCCGTTGTTAGTAGCTATCTTGGCCAAGTAGTTGCTAGTGACTCCAAGAGGGGGTATTTATGCTCGATACTGGGTTCATGCCTCTATTTAACCTAAGTGAAGTGACAAAAATCTCTAAGATTGTAGATGTGTTGTTGCCACTAGGGATAAAACAATGGTCTCTTGTTCATAGATTAAGTGGATTGTTTACCTTACATACTTTGCTTAAAGCAGTTGTCTATTGCTTGCAACTTAATACTGGAGGGGGTTCAGATGATAACTCAAAGGTGGACTTTTAGTCATAGATGCAGTTGGATGGCGGTCTATGTATCTTGTTGTATTGCCCAATCGAATCTCATAGGATCATGAATGTCTAGTATTGCATTGTTATGCCTTGCTCAGTCCTATCAATTGCCCTGCTGTAATTTATTTACCCAGCATGCCATGTTTGTTTATCTAAGGAGAACACCTCTAGTGAAATATGGACCCCGGTCCAATCTTTACCATTGATATATTTTCCACTGTTACTATTTACTTGCTGCAAACCGCCATTACCTTGCACACCATACAGTTAATCCTTTGTTACAGCAAACCGGTGAGATTGACAACCTCACTGTTCGTTGGAGCAAAGTCTTGAGTTTGTGTTGTGCAGGTCCCCAAGTTGCTAGCAACACCTTTGAGTCGTTTCCTTCCTCCTACTGATTCGATAATCTCGGTTTCTTACTGAGAGAAAACTTGCTGCCGTACTCATCATACCTTCCTTTTAGGGTCTCCCAACGAAGTGTTCACGCACTCATCAGGGCACTCATTCTCATGATCTAATGACTTACGACATTATGATAAAGCTAATAACAGTGTTGAAACGATCTCGTAGTTTATCATAGAATTGGATCAGTTTAGCATCCTTATTCTTCTAACAATATGCTCTCATTGTTGTCAGCATCCTTGTTCTATAACAACGTCATGATCAGAAAAACGTGATCATCAAATAACACGTGAGCTAGTCATAGAGGCATGACTAGAAACATGCTTGCGAGCTTTTCTTCGAATCTCTCATTCGAGAATCACACCAGTAATGTACATAATCACTTAATATGATTGCATCTAGGGCATTAACTTCCTTAGTATGGATATGAGTATACTGAACAGTGCGTGTTTTCAAAACTCCAAAATTTATCAGATTTTTTCATTTTTGTGTAGTCCAGAATTTAAAGAATTTAGCATGAGATTTGCATATTTGTAGGATACATCTATTTTCTTTTCAGATTTTTTGAAATATGATTTTGAACTCTTTAAAATAATAAAGCGATCACCATGCTCGGGAGCCAAAGAGAGTTCTCGAATAATAATTCACTACCTTTTGTTTTTTGGGACTTTGTGTAGATTTAGGTATAATACTAGAAGCGAGAAGAGAGAAAAAATGGCGGAGCCACAACAGGGCAGGTCTGATGTTTGCACATCTGTAAACCCTTAGCTTGGCTAGCACTTTGGAAATGTGTAACTGCAAGCTTGTTTAACTTGCTAAAAGAGCTTATACTGTGAAACAGAGGGAGTACTATTTAATCTTAATCAAAAAATATAATACCCGCCCCGTCTGGAAATAACTGACTTGCGTTTGTTTAGATTTGTATGTATCTATACACTAAAACGTGTCTAGACAAATGCAAGTCACTTATTTCTAGATGAGGGAGTACTAATCTTGAACCCTGTTCACACACTCCTGTGAACCTTGCACCACATAAGTAACATGCCTGTAGCAACCGTTTCTCTGAAAATACTGCATTTTCTCTCTAGTCCAGTCCCCGGTGCACTCTTTCTACAAAGAAAGAAGTCTACATAACCCCCGTAAGTATCTGGTTTCGGTCACTAAACCCCCCTATGTTTAAGTTGGGTCACTTAACCCCCTATGTTTGCAAAACCGGACAATTAGCCCTATGAGGGTGGTTTTGGTTGTATAACAAGCGGTTTTGGTTATATGGACATGCTGCAGTTTCTAGCGTGGCATAACCAACTCACTTGACCTCGCCTCCTTTGCTCCGCTTCGCGCCGGCGACAGAGACCAGCCGCCCCTGTCCACCTTCTGCTCCGCTTCCTCTGATGTGCCTCCTCACCTTGCGCCGGCGATGGGGACCAGCTGCCCCCATCCACCCATCTGCTGTGCTTCCTCGCTTTGAGCCGTCGGGAAGATGCTCATGCCGCACCAAGTCACCAGACCGACGATAGGCCGTCGTCGCAGGGAAGCAGCAACGAGAGCTGCAACGTCGTCGTGGACCACGCGCCGCCGGCAGTGCCATAGGTGTTTCATCTCAGATGGGCATTTTCTGTCTCATCTCGTACACGCTCAAGGAGCTACAGGGAACTGAATTTTTGGGCATTTTCTGTCTTTCACACTTGGTGCTCGGAATTGACATTGGTTTTTAGTTAGTAATTGCTTACCGTCTGATTCTTGTATATGCTTCCCTGCTACTCACTGAAGCTCGGGACTACAGTACGTGGTGTAAATTAAATAATGAACTTCATGTCAACAGTGCTATGGACAATGAACTGCAAGAGGTGCTGCTTCACATGTTTTCAGCGATCAGATTAGTGCAGATTCATCATGTCAACATTGCTATGGACAACAAGTAAGTTGTAGATGAAGAAGTAGTTAAGATTAGTGTAGATTCAGTTCTGTTCGTTTGGCATTTTCTCTTTTATCTGGACTGAGTCACAACGGAAAAGAGGAAATGAATCCTTTGATTCGGAAAAAAGATGAACTAACCTGGATTGGTCGTTGTGCCGTCCTCAAATCGCCAATTTGATCTGTTGGTCATCAGCCATGTGCCCTTGGCCGCCGCCGGGAGAGAGGAGCAGAGGCATAGAGATCAGGAGGAGCAGAGCAAGGAATTGGCTCGAGCAGACCAAGTACTGGAGGGGTTATTTGGCTAGACCGGAACAGGTGCCTGTATGGTTGACCCACGTGGACTAAAACCACTAACCAAAACAGTCATTAGCCTCCCAAAACCGCCGAAGGAGGTTAATTGCCCGGTATAAGATATTTAGGGGGGTTAAGTGTCCCAATCTAAACTTAGGGGGGGTTAGCGTCCCAAACCGGAAACTTAGAGGGGTTATATGGACTTCTTTCTTCTAGAAATTGACAGTGTATGAGCTTGCTATAACCAATCTCTGCGGTGGGTCAGTTTAACATGCATTTGTTTGAATTAGCTTTGATGGGAGATATTCTTAGCATGATCCAAGCTAGATTAAAATCAGTCTTTGTCTAGCCTCTTACTTTTGGAGATGTACTGCCTTGCAACCAGGTGCCTCTTCAGAGTTACAGGTAAACACATGCCGATCTCTAGAAAGATGCACAGAGTAAAACCCCATGCCTCTTAAGACTTAGCTTGACCTAAACAGATTATGGTACCATCTAGCTTAAGGTTTGCTACTTTCAGATGGCCTATGAGTGGCTATGAGCAGAGGTTAGCTTGTTTGATCAACTTGAATTCAGCACTTTCTCGCACCTGAGTTCAATCATTTAGTACTAGTTCCCAATTGTGGTTTGATGCATCTCTTCCTGACTGCAATGCTAACGTGGGATTAATTTTGTTGTTGTTCTTTGCCCATGAACTGGCCTCTCTGGCAAGAGAATCAGGCGTGTCTAATTCCTGGTTAGGCATTGTGCCAAATAGGGTCCTGCCGAGTCTCCTAGCTCTCTCTCGAAATAGGCTTTCGCCCGCTTTATAAATAAACCCATATGGCCAAACCGATATATAGTGATGAGGAATTTCTCTAACAAACAGATAAAGCCGAGTCTCCTAGCTGACTGTAGTACTGTACAACTCATGTGACAGCACCTGCTCACTGTCTTTTTTTTTTGTTATTGTTCTCAGCTAGATAATGCCTGATCGATGAGGACACTAAGAAATAAGCAGATGCAATGCAATGCTCGAATATTCTCTGTACACTTAGGCGCCACCTGGGTCCTGGTCTGCCTCCTACTACAAACAGCATGCAGCTACCTTAGCAGATCTGGAATGAGGGTCTGAAAGTTCAAAAAAAAGAATGAGGGTCTGGATGAAACATTTTTCCTTCTAGAGAGGAATCCGTATGGTAAAAATGGATAACAAAATGAGCTTGTACTGTTCCTGCTTATAATTGAATAAACATTGTACTCAACAGAAATTCCAGATTTTCAGTCCAGATCGCCACACAAACAATCACTTGTTCTTCTCAACATTTATGAATGCTCTAATTAGCCCTTTGGTTTTTCAAAACTGCAAATATGATCCCAAGGACATCAAATATGTGAACTAGCGAGAATAAACAATTAAAGATAGGATAGTGCCTGCTCCAGATCTTCTGAATTTTCCAGCCCTCTCATTATGACACTCCCCGGTAACCTTTTCAGGAATTATACAAGTCTGATAAAATGGGAGAAAGTCAACTTTGTTTAACATGACTTCTTCTATGCCCAGATACTTTGAAAATCCATCAGTGTCTTGTACTCCCTCCGTGATGTCACTTATTTTCAGACGGAGAAAGTACTATTTATTAAATTTTCCATGATGTCTCCTAGGTGGTTCTAAAGATACTAGCTTAGTTTCGAGTTACGATTTATTTAACCAACTCTATGTACTCCCTCTACTGTAATTTGTTTTCTTCACTCACTGGGCTATTTTATGATATATATCTTTTTAAATGGGAGTAAATAAATAGACACTATTTTCCTGATAATTGTTTCTTTGACATGATTCACTGCTAATAATCAGATCGCAGATATTGCTCCCATGTTAAGAATGCCATATCTTCCTTTAAATTTTTCTAGAGCAGCTCAAAATGTTAGGACGAGATTTCTTTTCATCGAAGTCTTACTACTGTAACCATTCTTTTGTTTTGAGAAAAATGTAGGAATCCTCTGAACAGAACCATGGTATGTCTGTATGATCATAAATTTCTGTTTCTGGTTTCATTGCTTCTTTGTTGATTAACTCCTCTGTGTTTCGTTCTCAAGTATCAGCAGATCCCCATCTACTGTGCTCAGCAGCAACCCAGACACAAGGGCTCCATAAATAATATAAATGGATTAACTTTTGCCTATGGGTATAATAATATTTTTTTGAGGTAGTTATCCATTAACCAGCTCCAAATTATTTCTACCGAACAAGTCATGTCCGAGGCATGGCATTTTTTTTCTCCTTTCTTGGATTAACAGGTGCGATATTCTGCATGAAAAAGTGGACTTCATGAGGAGGATGCCCACCATGAGGGATAATCGAACCTTGGGTGACATGGTGGAGCTGATATTGCTATTCAGAACAAGGCAGATTCAGAACAGTAGTGTTGTCCCTGATTACTCAGGTTTAGCAGAGTAGCCAGTCCACTCCAAGTCTGTTCACCTTATGGAGAACCGGTATGAAACATCTGAGACAGGATGTGAAATTTGCGATAACATCAGGTAGTTTTTGCTCGGACAAATGCTGTTTTTAAGTCTTTTTCTTGCGCGGGAAATAGTTTCTGTAAGTCGTAACCCAGTTTTGCAGCTTTCTTACTCTGGTAAAATAAAATAGGAAGCGTAGTTGTCTGATATGATCTACTCCCTCTGTTCGGGATTATAGGTCCTACGCGTATACCTAAGTTGTTAATTTGACCAATAAAATATAACTTACTATACTCTACAAAAATTATACTATTAAAAAATATAACCTCTAAAGTATCTAATGATATAATCTTTATGCTGTAATATTTATATTATCTTATTTAAATTGGCAACCTAGTTATCCGCGCGGGACTTATAATCCCAATCGGAGGTAGTAGTAGCTAAAACCTATTGCACTTTCATTTCTCCTGCTAGTTACTAGCTGCGTGCAAGCATCACAAATAGATGCAAAACAGAAGAAAATAAATGTGGAGATGCGGGGTATCGATCCCCGTGCCTCTCGCATGCTAAGCGAGCGCTCTACCATCTGAGCTACATCCCCTGATGATGTTTAAATTGAAACGGCAAACTACTTAACCTAAAGTCACGACGAAGGAAATGCTTATTCTACAGCGTGTTGTTTCTCTCGACAGGGTCAGTCGCCCTCTTGCAGTAAATCCTATTGGTCCATTTGCTGGCTACGAAGGAAGCCAATGTGACATAAATTCAAGATTCCAATGTGATCAAGCGGGTAACCGTACACCAGCTACTCAGAAATTTGTGAGTTTTCCAACTTGTAATAACTTCGTAATAAAGGCTGAAAAGCTTCCTTCCATTCTCAAAAAGATGAAGACGCCAATCAGCCCAACATGATCGAAAGCGCGCATTGATTGCACGCATAGAGTCACTACTCACTAGTCACTACGTACTCGATCAGTACGGCTGTATGAAAGCTAAGTACCCTAACGACTGACAAGGAGGTCGATGGACATAATTAAATCAGCGGCGGAGGAGCATCGTCGTCGCCCTTGAGTACACGGCGGGAGATGGTGACTAAGCTGGCGGCATGCTAGCTGCATCACTGTTTATGGTGTGGATTTGAGTTGACCCTATACGGTTAACTTTTTTGTTGGCACTTATACCTTATTTAGCAGCTTTACATTTCGATTTTACTGTCTTTCAACAATTTGTGAGCTTTCCAACTAGTGTCACATCGTGGTTTTCTCCATGCCATTTTTCTCGCCCAAACCAGTTCGCCTAAACGACACATATGGGTATATTTGGTTTGTGCCAACTCATGCCCTACCAATTTTTGCTACCACTGGCTAGCCAAAAAATTGGCTAAGGATTCCTTTGCCCTTGGTTGGCCAAAATTTTGGCTAGCATTTGTGAGAGGAATGTAGGTGGTAGGTGGGCAGCTTTTTGTTGGCAACCAAAATTTTGGCTATCAACCAAACAAGAGTCAATATACCATAGGTTGTTAAAAAATTGGCAGGGCACGGTTGGGCACCAATCAAACATGTCCATAGTTCATCTCCAACGAATCGTTTGCCTTGCATCGTCCGAGCGTGGTTAAAGCATCTCCACTCGCCTACCCACAAGGCCGATCCGGACGCCGAAATTACGTCCGGACGCCGAAAATCGGCTCAGTCGCGTACCCAGGGACCTCTTTTCGGCCGGATTTGGGCCAACTTTGGTCCGGACTACCCAGGCCGAACCCAGGATCCCAGGTATGCCCTGGGGACGCCGGACGAAGCGAATTCGGCGAGTGGACCAGCCAGTCAGCGACAGAAGCCGACTCGCCGCCATCCTTCCTGCCGTTTTCCTTTTCCCGCCCTCGCCGCTACACCCCTCCCGCCATTCTTCCGGCCTATAAAATCTGTACATCTCGCCGTCTCTCTTCACAGTCCCTCACACCACCACAACTCCGGCGAACTTCGGACGTTCGCACCTTTCTTCCTCCTCAACTCCGCCGAGAATCCATGGCCGAGGGACGACGCACGCTATCGCTGTGGAAAGCCCGGCTGCTCCACGAGGCGCGCTATACGGCGCCGCCGGACACTCGTCTCCCCGTAGGCTGGAAACTCAGCGCCGGCGGGATCCCCGTTCCGCCGGTGCCGGACGGAGACGACCTCGCCGGAGAGATCCAGGCGGCTATCGCCGCCATGGAAGACCCAGAACTGGCCGGAGAGATCCAGACCGCTATCGCCGCCGTGCAAGACCCGGATCTCGCCGAGGATCAGGGAAACCTTGTCTTCTGGAGGCAGTTTTTCTCCGATAGGCGCCTCGAGGAACTCGCCCGACACGACGGACCGCCGGGCTCGCCGCCGCCGCTGGTGGAGCGTTCCAGGGCGGACTCTCGCCGGAGTCATGGCGCACATCGAGGCCGGCAACAACCCCCGCCTCGTCCTGTAGTTGTGGCGTCCGGCGTCGACCACGGCGGCGGCCTTTTCTAGTTATGAATTCCGATGTACTATGTATCCCCTTGCCTACTTTAATAAAATTTCGCCTATATTCGCCCATATTTCGTCGAGTTTAACTGAATTTAGTCGAACTTGGGAACTCGGCCTAGGTACGCGAGTGGGAAACTGGGCGTACTCAGGCCAAAAACGCGATTCGTCCGGACGAAAATTGGTCTGGTTTTTGGCCTGGGTTCGCCTAACGAGTGAAAATGCTCTAAGACACACCTACCACAAGGTCAGGCACACCACCCTCACTCCTCTTGCTCGGGCATGCCTAGGGTTAGGGCTCTGGAGGCATTCGAGCGTGAAAACAACAAATCATGTGACAACTGCTGCCATAGCTACCACATGTACCTTCAGAATCTCCTAACCGAATCCATTGAGAGTTTAAAAGGTGTGAAATCTAGCACACAATTTGCTAGGGTGAAAACTTGCTAAATGCAGGGAGATTAGTGTAAGAATGGCAATGTAAAAAAAATGATGCTCACTTGGGAGAGCCACGAGCGGTTATTGAAAGATGTATTCATGCGTACGTACCAGAAATGCGAGTAATAGGGCTCGAACCTGGGCGGGCAGGGGCGTATCAACCCACCCTTGCCACTGGGCTATGCCTCAGTCCACTAAGAATGACAATGTAGCCGGTAGAAACTAGTACTATCGCTATTGCTAAATGTAATATGTCTTGGTACTCGCTATGTAGGCAACAGGACATGTTCGACACCTTTTGAAGGCGGCCCGCCGGCTCTCCACCCCTTCCCGTCTTTGATTGCTTGTTGTTTTGGCGCTCTTGTATTTGTCTTTTCTAGTCGAGCATGTTTGTATTGTTGCCCTAGCAGAACTTGGTTTTTCTTTCGTGCTTTGTAAACTTTGTATGGATGGTTGCTTTATTTATAAAGCGAGACGAAAGCCTGTTTTAAGGAGGAACATATTATATTTAGGAATGAGAAAATATAATCTACTCCTATGTTTTTTTTATAAATGATATTTTATTACTTAAAAAGTTTTTAAGCATATACCCTGCCTCTGCATAACTAGGATGCACATAACCGACACATGTTTAGAAATCGAAATAACAGAAAAAAGCGAATTACATATCATTGATGAGAAATTTCAAAACGGGTATGGTGGCAGACGATAGGTCCGAAGATTATGTTGTCATCTATGTTGGATAAGAAAATCTCTCACCATATCGTCCAGTCATGTAGACACCTTGTTTCATAAACAGGTCATGAGACTCCATACGCTTTAGAGACGACCGTAAAATCCAATATATAATTAATTAGAGGTTAAAGCAATCGATTCAAGCACTTACAAATAATTATTTCTCGTATCCCCACTAACTGATTAACTCCTATTTTTCTTGGTCTTGACTTGTAGCAGCGGCACCGTTAAGCGGGGGCGGCAACACGGAAGGAGCACATACTCTTATCTTTTAGGATGAAAATCCAATGTCTGACCTTAATTGGTTGCGTATGGCAATGATTTTGTTGGAGGCATTGTTTTGAGAGCGAGAACTTTTTAGAGGGTGAAAACCTGGCGTCTTTGATCGGGAGACAATGATGCTTATACAATATTTCTTTTTTGGAGGCATCACTTTTAGAGAATTTGGACCCTGGATGTTGTCTTGCAGCAGTTTGTGTTGAAGTTACATGGTTTTGATCACTCTAGAGATGTGCATTTGTGATGTGTTTAGGATATTTTGTTGTTATAGAGATTGGGCGTAGTTGGGATGATCATGATATTAATGTATCCCTTATCGAAAAAATGCCATGATGCCAGATAGTAGTTGACAAAAGGAAAGAAAAAAATTTGATGCGGTGCCATTCTCTGAAAGTCTGAACCCGGCCGGCCACATGTACGTGTCAGCAGGGCTTCTCCTGATACATGCACGATCCGAGAGGTCCAAGTCGTATAGAATCATTTCCCACCCAGAAACCCAGCAAGACCCGATCACACTCACCCACTCGCTCCATCGATCATTCACCCAACACACTAGCTAAGCTGCCGCTGCCGCTAGCTCATGGCGTCGCCGAAGAAAGCGAAGCCGCGTGCGAGGCGGCCGTCGCTGCTTCGGCGAGCCATGCTGCATTCCTGCGTCTGCTTCCTCGCCGGCCTCGTGGCCGGCCTCGCCCCCGCGTCCCGCTGGACCGCCACGGCCTCCACCGCCGCCACCGCCCACGTCTTCCGCGCGCTCCACGCCGTCGACGGCGCCATCAACCAGACCGTGCTCCTGCTCCAGCAGCAGCGACCCGACGACGCGTCCGATCTACACTCGCCGCCGCCTCCGGAGCCGCTGCGGCAGCCGCAGCTGCTGCTGGTGGTGACGGCGACGGAGCGGTCGGACCCGGAGCGGCGCGCCGCGGGGCTGACGCGCGCGGCGCACGCGCTCCGGCTCGTGCCCCCGCCCGTGCTGTGGCTGGTGGTGGAGCCGGCGCGCGACGCGCGGGCCACGGCGCGGCTGCTGCGGAGCGCCGGGGTGTCGTACCGGCACCTAACGTACGCGGAGAACTTCACGGCCGGCGAGGCGGAGAAGGAGCGGCACCACCAGCGGAACGCGGCGCTGGGGCACGTCGAGGAGCACCGCCTCGCCGGGGTCGTGCTCTTCGCCGGCCTCGGCGACGTCTACGACCTCCGCTTCTTCGACCAGCTCAGACAGATCAGGTCCGTGCGCGCGCGCGCGCCCCGCGTATATTTTCAGCCTATTATTAGCTCGTTCGATCGTTCGTTCCGATCATGCATGCACTGCCATTACCGATCAATCGCATATACTCATACAGTCATACTAGTTTTTTTATCAACAGTAAGTCAGCAGCTGGATGATTAAGAACTTAATTAGTTACTGTTCCTAGCCAGCTCTCGTTAAAGTGGAGTGTCTGGCAAGTGTCGGTGGTGGAGCTCGATCGAGGATGCGATAGTGGAGTACTAGTAATTAATGGCCATGACATGATGCGGCCGAGCTAGGTGAGCGCCTGAGCGTAATGTAGGGATCGGTCAGGAATAGCTCGCTAGCCATGCATGGCATGGCATGGCATGATGGATGTCACAGCAGCAGCAGCAGTACTATGTTGTCGATCGCGCGAGTGCATCCATGTGCGCGCCATGCTCGATCTGCGCTGCTACACTTCAGTGCTTCCTCTGCTCGCCAAAGTGTCGGCAGAGCGAAATGTACTGTCCCGGAAACATGGACGGACGAATGATTGGCGCTAGTACTAGTAGCTTGCTTTATTTTGAACCGATCGATTCATTCATTCATTAGCCGTCGCCGTTGTTAAACTCTAATGTGATGTGATGCGTGACACGTACATAGTACAGTACTAACACTGTGCGCGCGCGACGCGGACATGCATGTGCGCAGGACGTTCGGCGCGTGGCCCGTGGCGACGGTGTCGGAGCGCGAGCGGAAGGCGACGGTGGAAGGCCCGGTGTGCGGCGGCGCGCCGTGGAAGGTCACCGGCTGGTTCTCCATGGTGGCCACCAGCAGCGCGGCGCCGGCGGTGAGGAGGGCGAGGCCGCCGCCGGGCGCGGTGGACGTGCGCGGGTTCGCGTTCGGCAGCGCCGTGCTCTGGGACCCCAAAAGGTGGGACTGTTTCCCCGTCTCCGAGCCGGACGTCTCCCAGGTACGGTTGCAATTAATTGGCTTACCCGTTTTGACCGGGCATTCCGCGCGTGACGACGACGGTCACGGTCGGCGGTGCCGGGAGGCGGTCTCGTCAAAAGCAGCCGCGAATACGTGCAGCTTTTCCTGCACGGTATACGTGTCCTGTCGATTTGTTGCCGTGCTATGCTCCAATTTTTTTTTACGCGCTAGCTGCGCCGCACAAACAAACGGCCGGGACGAGAAATGAACTTGACCCGTAATTCGTGCACCGCACGCGCCGAGGCACTAGCAAAGTACTAGCAATATTTTGTTCCTCTATCTATAGCTTTGATCATGGCCTGGTCTAATGTTTCTTTTTTTCAGGATTCGGTGAAGTTCGTGCAACGGTTGGCCGCCGAGGAGTACAACAAGTCGAGGGGAATGCCCAACCATGATTGCTCCGAGATCATGGTGTGGCGTGGTGATCAGTTCGTCGCTACCTAGATTGCTCGCTAGCTAGCTCTCACTTAATCATAATATACATAATCGTCATTTGGTACTTGGGTTAACTCCAACTATCAGACCACATAAGATAGCTAAGCAAGTTTTGCAAGATAGCGCTCGTGGTTATGAATTACGATACTCCCTCCGTCCAATGTTACAGATTTATATAAATTTGGATGTATCTAAATATTATTTAGCGTATAGATACATCTAAATTTAGACAAAATTGTGATATTTTTTTAGAACAGATGGAGTAATTGCTCATCAAATTGTTTCCGTGTAGAGTGATCATGGACGTACTGTTCATTTTTGTTACTCTCTCCGATCTTAATTATTTTTGGTAGGCTCTACAATCCAAATTGTAATTTCAGTGGATAAGGTAGCAGTGTAGTACTATATACCGTTGGATATTAAGTAATTTCTAAGGTAGTTTAATTATTGAAATCCGACATTATATATATGCTAACAGATCTAATCACATGCAACATAATCAGACTAAGCACATCTAGCATATCTACATATGAAGCAACTACTAGTGCAAGCAAGGAGACCATAATCACATACTGTGTTTACCGAAACGGTTACCACTCGAGAAGCATTGTCGTTGTCGTCCATGGTGGTGTCAATTATGCCAGTCGCCATATCCATAGAGGAAGCAGTCGGGTTTCAGATGTCAGCTCTCCTGGACGGCCTTGCACATAATCGCAGAGAGAAAGAGGGTGCACCGATCTGTTATATCTCTCATCACTTCTGTATCCTAGGGGAGGAGGCGCAGCGCCGAACCGCCACGTGGTGAAAAACGTTGAGTACATGTCAATCATGCACACGCTTGTTGACAGTACACACTTAGTCGTGCATGGAAAAAAAATTCTATCTTCCACTAAAACAGGTTTCTAACTCAAACTCGATGCATGCAATGCAAGCCGCGACGAGCGACGGTGGTGGAGGAGGAGTGCGCCTAACTTAGTAGAGGTAGAAGAGATACCATTATAAGCATCTACAACTCTCTCCCAACTAAGTCTTCATGTTGCACCTAGCGGGCCAAAAAGTGATCATTTGGTTGTCCACAAAGTCTATGCACCGCACCTAGTGGGCCAAAAAGAAAATGTTTGGTTTCTTGTGAGCACTGCTAGGCGTGCATCACATGGTTTCTAAAAAATCCTAAAACTTGGCCCCGAAGAAACTTCCGAATTGGCCATTTTCATGGGGACATGCCCATGTGAGCGCAAAGGGACCACGCAGCTGCACACGCGGAGATGAGTGGGAGACAACTTGTTGTTTTGGGAACGCGCACCAAAAATCCCCACATCGCTCACTCTCCTCCCTCACTCACCCCCGTTCACATCGCCCTCACCGATCTCCTCTCTCACCATCGGTGGTTCCACTTCTGCCGACAAACCGTAGAGCACTACGAAGACTAGTGACGATGAAAGACCAGGCTGGTGACCGGCATACTCTCTCTCTCTCTAAAAGCAGGTCGGCGACCTACATGCTTCGTCCGCACTGCTGACTCCTCACTTGACCTTTATCAATGGGGTAAGCTCTCATCCTTGTCTCATAACTAGCCGTCTTAGATTTGTGTGTAGATTAGCTAGTTCTTGCTTAAGGTTTACATGCACGGTTGATTTTAGGGATAAGTTTAATAATTGGTTTTGGTCGATTTTGGTTGGGGTCGATCTTGTTTTAATTTAGGGTTGGATATAGTTCGATTTGGGGAGATGGTCGATATAGGGTTCGATGTAAGCCCACTTTTGGGGACATGCAATGTCCATAGTTCGATCTAAGCTCGATTAGTTCATATGTTGTGTTAGGGTAGATGTAAGGTAGATGATTCATCTTAGACACATGATGCCAAATATGAGGCATAGTAAAACCATTATGTTCACTGAGTTACCGATTTTTATTCAACATAGCCTTACAAAGACAATACAAAGATCAACCGAAGCCACCTCACTAACGACAGTTGTCGCAACACCTACAACTTTGATGATTTGGGTGGCCATGTCAGGGCCATTGTCCTTACCTCACACCCATGCACATCATCATAAAACTGGAGACCTCATTCAACCATCCAACAGAGAGCCGGGGCACAAACCAGTTCGACAGACCCTCAACACACACGCTCGAGAAGTTGCCGCCACCATATTTTGTCAACCCGTCTTGGAGACAGGGATCAAGGCATTAACCTTGTCAGTCCTGCCATCGATGATGCCACAACGCCAGACAGTGCCATCGCCTTGTGCTTGTCCAGCAAAATGCGCGCGCCGCCGAGAACCCGATGCACCATGCCACCGAGACCCGCCGATGTCTCTGCCAGCAGACCCCTCTAAGTAGTAACTGCTCTAAAACGATGCCCTTAAGAGGGATAAAAACATCAGTTACCATCACCATACGATCCGGGAGACACAGATCTAGAGTTTCCCCAAGAGCGTCCTGAGCAAGCAAGCGGAAATTACAAAATGATGACTTTGACAAGGGAACGACGCCAAGAAATGCCGCCATCGTCCACCTCAGTTTTCATCGGCAGCTGCGCAATTCCATGTCTGGCGCTGGATGGACAAGATGCAGGGACGTGCATAATGGAAGAGATTCCCACACTAGTAGAAAACGGGCCAACAGTCCTGGTTTGTAAGGGCATTTAGTCCCGGTTTTGCAACCGGGACTACGAAATCCCTTTAGTCCCAGTTGTGTCACAAACTGGGACTAAAGGCCCTCCCAGGGCCGCGGTCGATCGCGAGGCCATGTAATACAAACCGAGACTAAAGATTTTTTTTTGAATTCTTTTTCATTTTTTTTCAAATTTGTTTTTCTATTTTCTTTAACTTTTGAATTATCTGACTCGTTAATACATATCTCTCTCACTTGGAATATTTTTAACACTAACTATACTTAATCTTAGGTCAAATCGTAGACTTCCCAGTCGATGACCCATCCTAACAATACTCCAGCTCTAGCACGCTCAACTTCTCTGTTCCATCCGGGTGTCCTTGTGCGAAGTCCATTAGTACTTTATTATCAACACTACCATATCAATCATATTAGATCATATCAATATGTCATACGTCTATGTTTTGAAACTACAAACAACTATTTAAATAAACAACAATAAATAGCTAATAATAATATTTTAATCCAATAAAAGTAAAAAACTAATTAAAATAATATTTTATTCACATTTTTGCTATTTATTCATTTAATATGGCATAAATAATATCTTTAATCCGTAAATCGAAATTCGACAAATAATATATCTATTATTATCAAAAAAATGCGAGGAATCCAAATATGGCATACAATTTTTTTCTAAAAAAAATAATTTTTAATAACTTTTTTCCTTTTCAAATTTTAAAAATCTAAAAAAATCCCAAACGGCCTATGACCGTCGAAATCGAACTCCAAATTTTTTTTCCGCGCATTTTGATATGTCATATGTTTTTCCCGGCATCGTACACAAAAGTTATAGCCGTTTGAAGTTTTCATGACAATTTTTGGCAAAAAATATCGAAATTCATGTTTGTTATTTTTTGTAACAACTAAATCACTTAATATAACTACAGTCTAAGGAATTTTATTTTTATAAATTTTTATAATTTTCTGGCCTGCTTTCGAAACTAGAAATGGCGATCTCGGGGGGAGGGGGGTGCAGTGGGCAGAAATATCCTAATTTTTTCCTATTTTCCTGCCGTGGCAGAACCAGCCAAAGTGTTTTTTGCCAAAAATTTTAGTCTCGATTGATGTCTCAAACCGGGACTAAAGGTCCATCTTTAGTCCCAGTTTGTGTCTCCAACCGGGACTAAAGGGTGTTGCCCATTTCCACCCATTTAGAATTGGGACCCGTTCGAACGGTGACTAAAGGTTGCCGGCATCCAAGCTGTTCGAACCGATACTAATGTGAGTATTAGTCACGGTTCTTAACACACCCGGGACTAATGCTCCGGAGGGCTCTGGACGAAAGCCCTGTTTTCTACTAGTGCCAAAACCGATGGAAGACCAGGCCTAAATATCCCTGCTACTTCAGATCCGCTGCCCGTACCAATCGGAGGTGCAACATCCAGATCGCAGCCACAAGATCGTCATCTGCTGCATCGCTGCCGCTCTAGACTTCAAGCCGCCACCACACGCTAGAGGGCCTCACCGCTATGATGCACAACCAGCACACCGTCTAGGCCCGCGGTAGTGTCTCGCGCCACCAATCCCACACACATGGAGAGGCGAGATCCCTGCCACTGATGGTGATGACCAAGCTTCGCTCTTCTACTCCCTCTAGCGGCGGAGGGGGAGGAAGGAGAGAAGGGTGGGAGAGCTGGCGGTGGCTAGGGTTCCCTCCCTGTCGCCTAACAATAGGGACGCGAGAGCAGACATCTCCAACCATGATTAAAGCACCCTAAAAATAAATACAACAAAAGAACAAAAACAATGAAGACAACAAAATAACAAAAAAATGAAACGACAAAACTAAATAAAAATTAAAATGAGGCTTATCATGAGACATGTCTTTGTATCTTTAAACAACCCATACAAAATATCGTGTTCTCGCGAAACTTTATACTGACACATAGATTGTTGAGATGCATACACAATTTTTAACAATTTGAAATATGTGTTTTTGTTAAAGGGAGCATATGCACCTTAGATAAAAATAATTTCCGCATTTTTTAGTAAAACCGGTCTGGATAATCCTATTTCACACCAACCAAGTAGAGAAGCAAGAAACACAAGAAAGTTTGCGCAATTTGGCCATATGTACCATGACTATGAGTCTAGCGATTACTGCATTGTTGGTGCGAGATATTGATTGTTGCATTCTTTTTTTTGTTATGTGCATACGTGGTGTCCCGGCTATCTCTTAACATTAAGTTGTGGTTGAGAACATGCGTAACTATTATCTTCTTGATATTAATATATTATTTTTTCCAAAAAACAATATGGTTAGTTCTTGTCAGCAACCTGGTGGAACCTTATAAAATAAATGGCAGATACCTTCAAACCAAAATTGCGGCCTCCTCGCTCACTCCTCGCTCCTCTCTTAAGCCACTCGCTCCCCCGAGTCAACTTCCATAGCCGACGCCGCTAGCTATAGGACCATTGCTTGACCCTATCCATGTCACTGAAGATCATTGCCCAACACCCGACAACAATCCAAAATTCAAGGTTTTACAATTCCGTCATCCTAGATCTCGATGACTTGTTGGGCCTTATCCGACCTGCCGACTACACGAGTTTGACTTACTCGATCATCTACTTCCTACTGGTAGCTAGACATTCGCCTCAACCTAGATTACTTCTAGACACCTGGCATGGCCATAGATGCCAAATTCTCACGTTAAAATTTTGTGTAGATAAGGAGATTTAAAATAAATGATGGGGTGCTATTTACACTAAACATTTTTAAATCCCAAAATTCAAATATATGTACATATCATTTTTACTAACACTTTTTTTACAAGCTTAACCATTATTTTGTATCTAATACATTAACCACATAGTTGCTTTAGTACAATTACAATGTAAAATTTAATATTCCACAACTCAAACATCTTCATGTCAAATTAGAACTCTTTTGGTTGTTTTTACTTCCTGATGGCATATTTCTAAAACTTAATTCATTCTAAAACAAAATATCATAATATTATGACAAAAGCACATACATTTGTAGAATATTTTGTGCCACTTGGATGTATTGTAGTATTTATAAATGTGTGTTTTCTATTTAGTATCCATAGATATCTCGATAGAAAGTACTATAATGCAGAAGTCTAACAAATATGCATCCTAATGGGGTTAGTAGAATAGTAATTCATATGTCCGATACTATAAGATATAATTACAACGAATATGCAAGTATATTATTGGTTATAATACTCTGAGAGACTGAGAGAGTAGCTTTGACTATTATGGAGATACTCTAATACCATGTTGACTTTGCTCGTCCAAATTAATTGACATGAATTTATCTAGATTTGAATGTATTGTCTAGATACTTGTGTCTAGACAAAACTTTGCTCAATTACTTTGGGACGGAAGGAATAAAAGATTGTCTTGTCCGATCTCTTTTGAGAATGAATTGAACATAATCATCCACATTTTTATCGTAAATCAAGGGTTACTTCGTCTCCTATTTGTGTCAGACCCACCTGTCGTGGCTAAATTCTTTCGTTATCATTTGATGTGCTTACATATTTCTGCAAAACATGTTTATTCTTCAACAAGAAAATATCCATGATTCTACGCCAACCATGTAAAACGATATAAACGTAAATCTTAAGTTTTTTAGCTAGCTATTTTCAAATAAGATGATTAAAGCACCTAAAAGAACCAAAAATTAAAGACAATGAAAGAACTAAATAATCACTAAAATGAGGCTTACCACGAAACATGTTTTTGTGTTTTCTACACAACCCATTAAAAAATAGTCTTTTCGCGAAACTTTATGTGAGCACTTTTTTATGTTGATACGCATATGCACCCTAGATCAAAAGTGAATTTTCCTCTTGATCCCTTTGACTTGCTCGATGCTCACTCTTCTCTTGAGTCACTTGCTCCCCCCAATGCGGCTAGCTATAAGACCATTGCCAGACCCATCTTATATGCATTATCTTCCACCGACGGACCTCCTCATCCATATCGCCCCCGATCAATGCCCATCTCGTTGTCCTAGCCCTAACACTCATTGACCACCCGAGGTTCTTCGGCTCCGCCCTCCAGGATCTGTGACTTTTGGGGCCTCATCCAGCACGCGGCACACCGACTACAATATCAATCCTCGTCTTGCTGCTGGTAGTTAGACTTTTACCCTAACCTAGATTACCTCTAGACACTTGTCATGGCCATAGATGCCAAATTCTCATGCTAAAATTTAATGCAGATAAAGTGATTCAAAATAAATGATGGAGAGCTATTTATACTAAACATTTTTAAATTCTATAATTTTCAAATATCTGCGGATATCATTTTCACTAATAATATTTTTAGAAACTTAACCATTATGTAATAACATTAAACACATAGATGCTTTAGTACAATTAGAATGTAAATTTTAACATTCAACAACTCAAATATCTTCATGTCAAAGTAGAACTCTATTGGTGGGGCTTTATTTCCGGTTGGCACATTTTACGAAACTTAATTCATTCTAAAACAAAAACAGTCATAATATTATGACAAAATAACATACAACTGGAGAATAATTTGTGCCACTTGGATGTATTGTAGTGTTTATAAATGTGTATTTTCTATTTAGTATCAATAGATATCTTGATAGAAAGTACTATAATGCAGAAGTCTAACAAATATGCATCCTAATGGGGTAGTAGAATTATAAGATGTAATTACAACGAATATATGAGCATAATATTGGTTATAATAATATCTTATGTTATGGGACCGAGAGTCCGAGAGAGTAGTTTTGACCATTATGAAACTATAGAGTTTACAAGGTGTCAATCCCCTTCTCCCAAGAGTAGGTATTGCTTGTTATTCCGTGGTCAAATATTTTTATTTTGCCTACTTCATATACAGATGTACTAGTGTGAAATCCTGTCATTAAAAGAAATTACCCCTGTGTCCCAAAAAAAAATTACCCCGTGCTCACATCACTGATTCTAGTGACTAGGGGCCTGTTTGGTCCCCATGTCAATTTTGGGGTAGAGCCTGTCCTCAGGGAAATGCCATTTGAGCTACGTTCTTCTCTTTGTTTGGTTGCCTACGCCACCTTTTTTTGGCTCTGGGGAGATGGGAGTGACACCTGTTTAGTTGGCCACACTCCATTTGTTGTCCCGTGATTAACCACTAACAACCACACGTAAGGACTCCTAATATTTCAGAGCCACGTCAACCCGCTCATGAAGCTCTTGTGTCACTTCGTCAACCACGCCTTTGAGGTCACCTTCGTCAACACCGAGCTAGACCACACGCTCGTGCTCGCCTAGCTACCGTCAAAGGGCGATAGAGCGCCGCAACGTCAACATGCGGTGATTCTTCAAGGTCGCCAAAAAGCTCGACATCTGTGTTGCCGACTTCTGGCCGGCGTCGTGGCGTGCCTCGCCTTCATGCTCAAGTGGATAGTCCATCCTTTAGAACCGCATAATCGTCGTCTTCAGGAACGTCCTCTACTTTTTCATCATCAGAGATCACACCAGCAAGAAGATCACGGCGGTCGGCGACGTACGCCACTTCGCATTCCCAACAACATCTCCATGGTCAAGCTCGCCGTCGTGAACCTTCTGTCCCCCGTGCCCGCGCGCCTCCGCCTCCTTCTGAATAATTTCTCTAGGATCATTATAAGTAGGTAGCATCTTTAGTTAGTGCCCATATGTAAGAGTATGACTAATAGCACCCGTAAAATGGGCAAACCCTTAAAATAACCGCCAATATACGGGTTTCGGTGAAGAAACGATGCAGATTAGAACCCTCAAACCACGCGATCGGTAAAAAAATTGAAGGGCCGGAGCGAAAACCATCCGTCGGCATATGCGGGTTGCACGACCGACCCGAATGCCGGACCGCACTCGGAAGAACCCTAGGGTGCGCTGAAGTTTCACGACACAACTCGCACACTTCCTATTCCCCCTTCCGCGTGCGTCACCACCGCCCGCCACCCGATTTGCCCCCCCCCCCCCGCCCACACGTAGCTGCTTCGGAAGGCCCAACCTCCTTACCGGCCGTCCTCTCTCCCTTCCGCGCCACGCCTCCATGCGCCGATGCCGCCGCGCGCCCATTCGAGGATGAACTCAGGCGAGCACCAAGATCTGCTAGATTGGTCATCGTCGGACGATTCCGACATCGACGATTTGCTCCACGACGACGATTGCGAGACAACCATTCTCCTCCTTGCCGTCAAGGAGCACGAGGACCGCGCCAAGATGCTGGGTTATAGGCATGAGTCGGTGATGGGCCGCACCTACATCCAGCGCAACCGCTTCCTCAGCCACACAACCTTGATGGAGGATTACTTTGGCGAGGTACCTACACATCCGCCAAATCTTTTCCATAGGAGGTAGCGAATGCTCCATAGCTTGTTCGCCAGAATTGTCGAGGCAAACTCAGCATATTTCAAGCAACGGCACAATGCTAGCAGCGACCTAGGATTTAGCGCATACCAAAAGATCTCAGCTGCCATGCGAGTGATTGTGTATGGCGTCCCCGCAGACTACACCGATGAGTACCTTCACATAGGTAAAGATACAACCACTGAGTCCGTTCGTAGATTTGCGAAGATGGCTATCAAGTTGTTTGGTCCAATTTATCTCCGAGCTCTTAATGAAGAAGATACCAACAGGTTAATGGAGATAAATGAAAAAAAGGATGGCCGGGCATGCTTGATAGTATAGATTGCATGCATTGGACTTGGAAAAATTGTTCAAAAGCATGGCATGGAATGTATTATGGTAAATCTATGATCCTACTATCGTGCTAGAGGCGGTTGCTTCACAGGATTTGTGGATTTGACACTGTTTTTTGGGCTGCCTAGAACACTCAGTGACATCAACGTGTTACAAAGATTCCATTTGTTTGAAAAACTAGTAGCCGAATATGAACCTACTTGCCATTACAAATTCATGGATCATGACTATACAATGAGCTATTATCTATCCGATGGCATATATCCCGAATGGACAACTTTTGTGAAGTCTAAGGATAGCAATTTTACCCATCGGTACGGGTACCCACGGGTATCGTACCTGTATGGATAGGGTATGAGCATACTTTTATATCTATGGGTAATATTCATACCCTGTCTGTTATGTCATGGGTATGGGCACGGGTATAGGGTTGTACCTGTGGGTATATCCATACCCTGTCCAGTTAAACTGACTTGTAAAACTTACATGTAGAGTTTCAACCTATGCGGCCGAGTAGCCTAGGGGCAAGTATGAGATTGCGATATCGAAACTTCGATAATTGTCATGTACTCGTCTACCTATCATTGAGTAGAGATGCTTATTTTTTTTATCAAATATGATATTGATTAATGTAAAATTAGGAATAATTTGTGTACTATTGGATCTACCTGTCGGGTATCCAACGGGTGTGGGTACCCGTCGGGTATGGGCATGGATAAATATTTATCCCCGTAGGTACGGGTATGGGTAAAGTTTTCTATCCATTAACTATACGGGTATGGTATGTGTATGGGTATGGTATTGCTCTACACTGCCCATATTCTATCCATTGCCATCCTTAGTGAAGTCCATTAAAGATCCCCAAAATAAAAAAGAAGCTATATTTGCCAAGGCACAAGAGGCAGAGTGCAAGGACATTGAGAGGGATTTTGGTGTTTTACAAGCAAGATTTTCTATTGTTCGAGGCTCAGCTAGATTTTGGGACAAGGAAACCCTTGTCGACATCATATCATGTTGTGTGATTCTACACAACATGATCATCGAGGATGAGAGGGGATTAAACTTGCCATGCTTCTATGACAATGTTGGCACCCAAGTACGGCCCGAAATAAACCCCAATCTCCTTGAAGCTTTTCTTAAAGGATATCGGCAGATTGAAAACAAGGCAACTCATAGGAAGCTCGTCAATGATCTCATCCAGCACCATTGACAGCTGTATGGCCGCCGTGCTACCTCTCGCTTATGATTTACCCTTTTTTTTTCTTCGTCATGTTTGTGTGAGATGAACCATTCGGGAACATTTGTTTATTTATTTGATTTAAACAATTGTTCTAATTTGATTCAAACTATTATTGTAATAACTAGGATGATAATTGTGTGTACCTCGAAACTATTATTTGTGTTTCATTAATCGATTGTTGTACTATGTTTTATGTTTGTATTTTCATTTTCATATGTAAAATTCCGATTTACGGATCAACAAACTACACTGCGCCGATCAGAGTCCGCAACCGCAGCAGCCTGTAAAATGTTTACAGGTTATGTTTGCGGACCCTGATCTGCGCACAGTTAAGTTTGCTGACCTGTAAAACAGGTTTACCACAGCCTGTATACCAATTTAAGGGTTAGACATTTACGGATGCTGTTAGTTATGCTCTAAGTAGCTTACAATATGTTTAGAGAGCTATATATATTTTTCACGGGAGTTGTGATGAACGGTGAGTTCAATCTAATCGAAGCATCATGTGTAATGCTGCATCCAGAGTTTGCGCGGGACACGCTTACAAAATCTTCTCCGTGGGGGTCTGGCTGACCCTCGGACAGCCTACCAAACGTGAAACGTGATCTAGTATGCGCGCATGACCCAACTTAACTACCACCATAGCACCATACCGATATTGCATGAGTAGACTTGTACATATGAAAGACCATTGAAGTGTAAGTCTCGTACAACTATGGCTAGATGTTCAGAATCCAGCAACGAAATATCAAAAGGAAAAAACCATATGGCATATGTGATGAGCAACCTAACACAGAAATATCAAAAAATATGAAAAAGAAAAATACAATAGGTATCGTCGATATTATGCCAAAGCGCCAGGAAACCGAGTGGGATTGCTCGTTTGTTCACATAGCCTAGGCACTATCAGTGTGGTTAATTATGTCCCTGCTACCACGACCATATTTTTACTCGAAACAAGCTGACAACAAAACAACATGCACAACCGGCAACAGCAAGGAATGACATACGTAATACTTTGCTACCACAACAAAATGTTTCAGCCAGCATAGTTAGAAAATGCAGGTTACTACAGGGCAGGCAAATATCAGTCAATTAGTTACGTCATCTCCAACTCACACCAGGCATCAAGCCACAGATTCGGTAGACCAACACAGAGGAACATCTAGCAAATCAACAGCAACATATACCATACTTCACACTCCAGCTTGCACCAAAAGAACCGCTTTCTGCCAAAGCTTAAGCTGAGCTGACCTCCGCAATCGAGAAAGGGTGATGGAAAGAAAAATCCGCCCCATCCTTAAACCTCCAGAGGTGACCTCCTACATGGTCGTCGCTCCAAATGACAAGCTTTCTGCAGGAAGTACTCGCCATGTTTTTGCAACACTTTTCCACTTTGGAGTACGCCTCGTCTGACGAAAATGGTGCGAGGCTTGGATTGGCCATCACGACAACTACGGTCCTCACCACCCGTGCGCTCCGAGAAAAGTACTCCAGGAAGGCAGCCTCGCCTGGCTCCCCTCTGAACTCACGGAGACTCATCGTGTGGATGCGCGAGATGACATTCTCAATGGGGCCAGAATCCTCCCAGAACCTGGGCGTGAGCTTACTGCCAGCAGGTTGATCACGTTTTGTACTCTGCAAAAAATATAGTCAGCTAGTCAACAGTTTGGAAAGCATCCACGCAAGGCAGGGATGACATGGTAATTGTGTCGTGGAACACATACTATAAATTACACTCGTGCATTCCTAAATGCCAGCTCTGATATGTTTTGAGAAATGATAAATCAATACTTCCATGCATCAAACTAGCACAAAGCATCAAGTAGCTTACTAGAACAGAAGAACAACTATGCTGGTGTGTATATGCAGTCCCTCGAGTATAACAAAATACAAAGTCGGGCAGACACAATGGGAAACACTAAAAGAAGAATTCTGGACATACCAGAGATCAAGATAATAGTATAGCAATAAACTGTAGCACAAGAAAATTTCCATAGAAAATCTCATAACACAAACAGATAAACATGAAACCCTGATAATTTCAGTTGTGTACTCTAGTCTGTGTGCATAGACCAACCTGATGGGTGAGAATAACTGGAAATGCTTGCTTTTTAGCTATATAATTGGTCACAGTCTTATAGTACGATAATTGGTCATGTATGCCTAGTCATATTGTTGATGTTATCATCCCCTTGTTTTGTTATTCATGAGCAATACTTAGCCTAGCATGCATAGCTTAACACATGACATATTTCACAGTAGAAGAAAACAAAAAGACCATACAGAGCTCCAATGATAAATTGATAACTGAATTGACACATCGACGCAAATAATCAGGAAACTGCAAACAATAAAATATGCTGCGAGATCAGAACAAAAATTTCAAGTAAGTGTAGAGGAAATTGTTAAGAATATAACCAAAGCATGGATAAACTGAGATAAATTGGTCAGTAGCTTTCATTAGCTGTCTGGAAGAAAAAGTTAGACAAGGCAGTACTATTATCAAAGTCCTTTCTTTATCAAAAGAATTATCAAAGTCCTTTTTCTGTGTGAAAATGGAGCATTTATGTGGCCAAGTTTAGAACCTACACCTTATGCCGTGCTAACTGCTAACACAAAGTACTGCAAATTATAGTTGTCCAAATCTAAATGCTGGATCAGATTTGCAGGAGAAGTGACAAATCTATATTTCCAAGGATGAATGTAGAACTTACTTTTTTTTTTTGAAGGATGAATGTAGAACTTACTAATTACCAATACCAATATCAGAACAGCCTACGGAACTGTCAACATAAACGTGTTAGCTTACGTTTGTTTTTTCGAAATGGGGGAACGTGCTAGCTTACGTACCTGGTACCTGTATCTTTCAGAAGTTTGTAATAAGCAATGATTGTCTGTTACAGTGCCATAGGCCATAGCACCGAACACTAGTAGCTCATATAAACACGGTGGGAAACACTATAAAAAGAAAATCTGTACATAAGTAAAGAAGCAAAGCACTAAGTCTAGATAGAGGAAACTGTGGTAATTGTGCCACCCGAAACCCTTCTAATTATAATTGATACCAGGTTGTAGAGAAGACCTGATGGCTGAGAACAAATGGCAAGGCATAGCATTTAACATATAGCACACATCATAACTAGCCTAGTATGCCTAGTCATCCAGACTGATGTTCTCATCACCTTTACTTGACGTAGGAAAAAATTACTTAAACTAGCTTGCACACCATTCATAAACCAAAGGACCAAAAAGAACTGTCACCATAGCTGGCTAGAAAGATCTATGCAATCAACCAGAACCAGAGCACTATGTACAACCGTACAAGCAATAACATGCAAGAAATCCGTAGAAATGTAAGCTGAACATGTATCACCGACAGCAAATACCATAATATGCAGTCTCTCAGCGTTGGGAAAGCATCTGAGGAAGGGAGGCACCATCATGACGTCATCGCGAACTCCGAACCGCACACTCAAACTTGTGAGCATGGTATTTGTGCTCATCTTTATCTCAGGCTGAAATTCGCCCAATTCAAGAATGAAGATCACGCATCGAGTCATGGACCTCCATCAGGTAGGTGGACATGTATGGTTGCTAACTGAACAAATGGAAATCCTGAGAGGGGAGAATGGGAGATGTACCATGATGACAGTGTCTCGGATCTCTAGCACCTGACTTGGTCCTGGCTGCAAGTACCCAAACGCGTGCAGTTTGGGGGCATCGCCAATCCTAACTCTGGTGCACAAGCCACTAGGGGTGCAGGATGCATACAGGATGAGCCGCTCGAGGCATGGCGCCTTTACCACGGCGATGTTGTCCATCATTGAGCCGACGATTTGTACGCACCGTAGGCTCTGGCTGACGAGGCGAAGGCGCAGCCCCTTGAGGCATGCGAGGATGTTGAGGTTCTCCAGGGTGGGCTCCTCGCGACGAGGGAGTCGACGTCGCCATGCTCCATTTGGACGCAGCAGAGGCCGAGCTCGCGCAGGTGGGGAAAGGAGGCGCCACGCAGGACGGCCGCGTCGGGAAGCTTCCAGACGCCGAGGTAGAGGCGGGTGAGCGTGGAGATGGCGAAGACCGTGGCGGGGAGCTGCAGGTCGCGTGGCCACGGGCGATTGACGAGGATGAGGTCCTGGACGCCCTTGGCGGCGAGGAGCTGGAGCCAGCGCGAGCTGGGGACGGTACGAGTTCATGTTGGTTCGAGATAGAGCATCGCAGCCCCCCGCGTCGCTCCCGCGAGCGATCGGGGGCTCCCCGCCGCCGCCAACCCCAGTACCCTCCCCTCTGGTCTCCCCCCTCGCCGCCACCGGGTAGCGCTGGCGGCAAAGCCGCTCGGCGTTGGTGGCGGCGGGGCCTTCCTCTCCCCCTGCTCTCCGTCTTCTGGCGCGGGCCGAACACGCAGAGTGGCGGCGGGGCGTTTCGCGGGCGCGGCGGCGCGCGGTGCGGTGGCTTGGCGGCGGCGGAGTCGCGGCGCGGAGGACCGCGTGGGTCGGTGGCGGTGGCTCGGCCCTGGCGGCTTGGACAGGGTCCCGGGGCGGCGTCGTGCTCGTCCGGCGGCGGGGCTTCGGCGGCGGTGGAGCTCACCTGCTGGAGGTGCGTGTCTTGGCCAGCGCAGCTAGCGGGCGCGCTCTGCCGCGGTGGCGCGGTCGAGGTCTGCCGGTGGCGGGTCATGGCGGCGGGGCTGCTGTAGCGGTGCCGGTGGGGGGCGCCTCGCGGAGCAGCTCGTTGGCGGCGGTGAGACCTGGTTGCAGCAGCGGGGGCGGTTCCACGGGCCAGATCTGGGCCTGATGCGGGCCTGGCCGGGCCTGATCTGGGCCTGATCTTGGACCTATGGATGTCGCTGCCCGTCCGGACGGCACCCACCGCAAGGTGATGGAGGGTAGTTCTCCTCCGCTAGGTTTCCCGTGTGCTCATTGACTGCGAATCCGAGTTCTCACCTTCACCGGAACTCTCGGCGGTTGTGTGTTGTGACGGTGGCCGGGGCCTTGGCTCGAGTGCAGGGAAGCCGGGGCGGCGGCCCCGGAAGGTGGTTTGCGCGGCCGTTCCTTTGGCCATGGGGTGGCGAGGTTCGGTCGCTGTTCCTCGGACTGACAACGGTCCGGCTGGCCTGGGTGGTCTCGATGGCGATGGTGCTGCTGCTTGGCGGCGGGGATTTGTCAAGGTGGCGGATTCTCTGGTGGAGGGAGGAGTGGAGCCTGGGGCTAGGGGAGGCGTTTGCAGAGGCACCCTTGCTGCAGTGCGGCGGCGGGGCTTTACGAGCCTTGACGGGCTCGGCCGGGCCAAGAAGGTTTGGTATGACCTGCTACTGCATCCGGTCGGCTATCGCCTTCGGGCGGTGGAGATTGTTCTCTCCCGCGTGCTGATGCCATGCCTATCCACGTCGATGTCCCCGCTCTCTCGCTCCTACCAGCCTCGGTCTGTGTTCCATGGTGTGACGGTGGTGAAGTCCTCAAGACCGTGTTGGCGCGTGCAGGTGGGCGACAAACTTGGCGGAGCAATACATAGCGGTCGGGAGGGTCGTTGGAGGGATCAGGAGAAATCTTTGTCTCTTTGACACCGGCGCGGTGACGCCTTTGGGTATCGCCATCCTTCTTGAAGGGCGTCGGGGGTATCTCCTCCGCGTCTCCCATGGCGTACCGGGGGAAACCCTAGGACTAGTTCGGACAGCAGAGTCGTCATCGTCACTCCCCTTCTTGGAGGTGCTGCTTTGGTACGTGGCGCTCTGGATTGCTAGTGATGTGGTGGTACTTCTCCGGTGGGCGCAACGGTTGCGAATCTTCTCTGTTTCGTCGCTCCGCCGTTGTCGGCTTTGTTTTCTTTTCTCTCTTCTTGTTTTTGTTTTTGTTTTGGACTTGCCTGTTCGGTCCGTGTATCGTGTTGGTCCTTTGGGCGTTGTGCTGTCTGGCCCAGCAGTGGTCTCACCTGTGTGCTTTATCTATAAAGCGGGACGAAAGCCTTTTTCGAGGAGTTCATGTTGGTGCAGACGAGGTGGACGGATTCGAAGGGCCCCGAGTGCGCCTCAAGGATGCGGGAGACGGCGGCGGTGATGGCCGGCGAGTTGGCCTGCGTGAAGGGCCAGCAATGGCCTTCGGGGAGGAGGTGGGCGTCTTTAAGGAAGAGGGGCGTAAAGAGGCGCCATACCGTGCGCCAGCGGGAGGAGAGGACGGCGGTGCGCGACGTACTTGACAGGGAGGCGGGAGACGATGTCGCGTCGGATCTCGCGGGGGAGGCGGCTGATCGGGTCGATGCGGCCGGAGTCGGCGAGGGCGGGCGGGAGCCGGCAGACATAGACGGGGAAGTCGGGGAGGTTGACGTAGGTGTACAGCAGGACGCGCTCCATGGATTGGTCCAGCCTGTGCGGGTCAGAGCCCTTGCGGAGTGCATCGCCACCGTCGCTGGGTCGATGTTGGTGAACGATTTCCGCCCAGCCATGGTCGACGGCGGTGCCGGCGAGGGTTTGGGGATTTCGGGTTTCTCAGGCCTCTCACAGTGTTGCAAAACGACGGTGCCCTATTCGTTTTAGGCATCGATGGCCAGTGCCCACACACTGTGAGGCCGGTGCCCCAATCAAAAATTCAAGGCATCGGAGCAACTTGGTGCTCCGATTCCCAGTTCCAATGGCTAATAAACAATGCATATTTTGAACAGTGAACAACGACTTCTCCTCAGCTGGAAACCAGGGCGTGACTTGGTCAAGATTGTATAGCTATATAAGTGGGTCCTACATTTATTTTACCGGCATCAGTTACGCTGTGAGACCGATGCCAGATTTCTCTCACTCGGCATCGCTACTCACGTGGCAATCTTTTCATGCAGTGGACATCGGTCCTCAGTGAGTGTGGTGTGGACAAAGTGTGGACTTGGGAGGTAGTGTGGAGACGGATGTTGGGCCATATTCCGACATAGGTCACTCCGTCACGGGCCATGAGTCATCCACTTGTTTGTTCTTTTGTTTAGGAAAATGATACCGACCCCCGGACGATGCCATCTCCAGATCGAACCTCTCGTTAGTAGGCTTCATCCATGCATCCTTATTCTTTCCCAGACTTCCGTTCTTCCTCGTCCTTTTCCCCGTGCGAGCACGCCGTTCATGGAGAAGCTCGCGTCCTCGTGCCGTCACGATGCCGGCCACCCAGCTCCATAGCTCGCCGGCCGCCTGCTCCTCCGCTCGCGCGCCGCCCCGCTCTTGCCTTCTCGAAGCACCCTCCCTCTCCACTCGGTCGCTCCTTCCTGCTTCCGTGATTCCCTTGTCCCCCTTCCCGTCCCTTCTCCCCGCTCCTCGTTTCAGAACTATTTTCGTTTGCTCCTCCCATCCGCAGCACTGCCCGAGTTGACTCGCGCGGGCTGGCAGAAGCTTGGCATGCGGTTGTCGTCGGGGTCTGGCCGCCGAACTTGAAATTTAAGGTCCGATTCTAGTGTCGATCGGTGGCGGCGCAACTGCAGTTGTAGCCGCTGTCGTGATCTGATTCCAGCATACTCTGCAGCCCTAAACTAATTTGCTCGACTTTTTTTTTGCTTTACCTACTGCTTACCGCGACTGCTTCTGTTTATGCTCCGAATCTCATGCGCATGCTGCTTGCATCGTCATTATTGTTATTGGATTATTGTCTGACTGCACTTTTATCATTATACATCAATTTGCGGCGACAAATTTGCTATCAACGGCCACATGATTTGCAACCTACGGCGTCCGGCTCTGCTGCCTACGCCACACGGTGCTGCTGCAAGGGGTACGAGGGGCTGCTAGCAACGACTGATGTTATTGCTACCTGTACAGCGACGGATTTTTGCTACCGACGGTCGGTGTCGTCGATGGCCAATGGATTTGCTACAATAGTACAAATATTTCGCTACAATCATTTTTCTATTTTTTTTGCTACGACATCCCCGGTGAGTTCTTCGACGAGGTGTCTAGAAAAGTCTCCGGCAAGGTCTCCGGCGATATCAGTTTTTTGCTACATTAGAGGAACTTTGTTGCTATAACCGTTTTGTGGTTTTGCTACAACAGTATCAACTTTTTGCTACAAGGTCTCCGGCGAGAGTCATCGGCGAGTTTTTCCGACGATGTCTCCGGCGAAGTCGGTTTTGCTACATTCGCATAATTTTTTTGCTGCATGGTCTCCGGCGAGGTCTCCGACGAGACGTTCTATATTTGAAACGAACCTTTTTTTTGCTTCGAAAGTAAAAGCGGGGACATATGTAGCAAAAACGATGTTTTGCAGTAAATGGACACGTGGCAGCACAGAAAGCATGATGATGGGAACTCTCTGGGAACATCTAGCACTTGCCTTTTGTTTAGCTCTATCGGTCTTCCCGCTAAAAAAAAGCTCTCTCGGTCTTACTAAAACGGTGTTTGCTCAATTTAAAAATAGCAAGTCCATCTCAAAAGAAAAAAGGCAAGTCAACGAAAAAGAGACCGTTGTTTCATGGTTGGGATCGTGTGCTTACTGGAGCTAAAGAAAACACAGCATATGTCTGAATTATTTGATGAAAAAAATGGATGAGTAAACTTCAACTTAATATTTAGGTGCGTGATCAGTTTTTATTATTTTCTAGAACTTATAAATGTCTTTTCTGCCAAGATCTAGAAAGTGTGTACGGATGAACTATCTTCATTATTTACCCTTCAACTTTTTTGGCATGTACAAAAGAAATTGAACTGGTAGTTTAGATTTTAAAACCGGCATCAGACCAATATTTTCGCATGAAAGGATGGAACTTCATTCTACCATCTGTTTGCGAAAAGGTTAGCCTATTTACGAAGGAAAAATCTAAGAAAAGGCGCCATACCCGTGGCTATCCCGTGCGGCGGCGCGCTAAGATACGTGAACAGTGGATCGTGTCCCGTGTGGCTAGTTGACTGGATCCAACAACTTTCTTATCCTTATCTCCACGCCTCCTGGCCGCACAATCCCCCGCTCTCCCTCTCGCGTAGGTAGCCACGAATAGCATCCCCGTCCGAGGATGTTGAGGAGCACCGCCATGGAGTCGCCGGCGGAGAGCACACAGCAAGGAGGATACCGCCCCCGAGCGTGGAGAGGAGGCGTACACAGCGAGTAGGGCGCCAATGCAGAGCGCGCATCGGGGGACCGAGGGCTCCGCCAATCCGTCGCCTCCGAGCGAGGAGAGGAGGAGCCACGATGCATCGAGGTTGCCGCCGAGCGAGGAGGACGCTGGGCATAGCGAGGTCCCATCAAGCCTCCGCCGCAGAGCGTGGAGGAAGCGCGGCTCACGGAGGGCTCCGCCTGGCCACCGCCACGAGCGTGAGAAGGAGGTGCGACATCGCGACGGCTCCGCTAGGCCACCGCTATCGACGGACGCAAAGAGGAGGCGCAACACAGAGAGGCCTCTGCTAGGCCGTCAACGATATGCGCGAGGAGGAGACTTCCGTCCCAAAGGTGGGAATGCCGCCGCTGATGAGCACACAACGGGGAGGTCGCCGTGCGTTGCCGAGCACACGACAGGGAGTCTACCGGCGCCGAGCATAGGGAAGCTGCCGGCAAGCGGTGGGGTAGTGCACGCCAAGCATCCTTGTATGAGTTTTTCCCCTTCCCCAACATCTCGATCTCTTGATTTTTCTATACAGAATACTAGTGATTTTTGGCTTTTGTGAACTATTACTCTGAGTGATTCTATGGTTGAATGTCATCTTTCAGCCGGAGTATCTAAAACTATAGGAATTAGAAAAAATTAGGCAGCTAGGCACTTGGAATTTGGCAGTTAAGCGCTAGAACTTGGCAAGTGGTCACTATCAATTTTCGGAAGGAGTAGGCGTTGCTCAATAACCTGGTAGCTATTCGGAGAAAACCTGGTAGTTATTGCTAATTAATTTCATAATTACTAGTACTAAAATAATGTGCTTGGATTTTTGTTTTGAAAAAAAAACCCGGTAGCTATTCTCAATTAACCTGGTAGTTATAGCTAATTAACCTGGTAGTAATTACTAAAATAATATGCTTGGATTTTTGTTTTGAAAAAACCCGGTAGCTATTCTCAATTAATCTGGTAGTTAGTACTAAAATAATATGCTTGGATTTTGTTTTTTTAAACCCGGTAGCTATTCTCAATTAACCTGGTAGTTACTACTAAAATAATATGCTTGGATTTTTGTTTTTTTAAACCCAGTAGCTATTCTTAGTTAACCTGGTAATTGTTGTTAAATAACCTCGTAGTCTTCTCAGTCTAAAAGTTTGCATTTTGCATATCAAAGTTTTTGCCAAAGTTGTGCATAAAAAAAAAATAGGCAATACAAACATGTGACACCATAGTAATTTAGGCCATGCAAACATGTTGTGAGAGGAATGATAGTGCAAAACAGCAAGACACCATAGGTAATAGTACTATGCTAGGAGTACAATATTATTAGCAGCATGCAAGAGGACTACCCACCCAGTAAAAAGATAGCGCATGCAAGAGAACGAAAAGTGTAGACATGGACTGAAGATAAAGAAAATATGGGCACCTGGAAATTACCTTTTGCCAGCCGCCGCGCGAGAGCTATCCAGATGCGGCACCGCGGGTTAGCACAGTCCATTTATGAATCATAATCAAAAGCAGTATAAAGATTCTTAAATGTAATAAAATTATACTCCCTTCGTCTAGAAATAAGTGACGTGGATTTGTCTGAGTTCGTATATAGACACATTTTTATATATAGATATATGTGAATCTAGAGAAATCCAAGTCACCTATTTTAGAATGGAGAGAGTAATACCATTGCCAAATCGCTTTGTGGCTTCTCGTCTTCCTCATCCTTGAGAGGGGCAAGGGGAGTTCTCGGCATCGAGGAAGATGACCACGACATGGAGACTAACATCCTCCGCAGCACCCACCATGTCTGGACTGGTGGGTAGTGCAGGCGCTTGCATCATGTGACAATGTGTTCCATCACCGCCCAGAGCATGCAGCCCGCACGCCCTACTAGAGCTTGCAACCGGCCGTGTTCTTGTTGGTCGGGGGCACCACCCTTGTACTTGGCGAGCTCAAACTTCTGGCGCTGCCGGAAGAAGGAGTTCCAGGTGATCTGTCTGTCGAGGTCCCAGATGGGGTCTATGCCCTACTTCGGCGTGAGCTTGCCACAATAGTGCTGGTGGATCGCCACCAGCTGAGATACTCCAGGTGGTTCCGGCGGGATTGGAATGCCGTAGTCGCTGAGCTCCAATCCCAAGGACTACGAAAGTCTGGTGACTCGGGTACTGATGACTGCAAGTGTATAGATCAATGGTAGCTAGTTTCGAAATAAGAGTATCGAACGCCATGGTCATCATGCCAGGGCTGACCGCCATGGTCATCACGCCAGTCCTGTCCACGGGGAGGAGGGCCACCTCGCCAATCTACGTGTCAGATGAGGTAAACCCAACATCTGCACTCTTGTGCAATCTATCATATGCTTGTACTTGATCAAACAAATCAGACATGCTGGTATCAAGGTTTGCACGAACAACTGTAACCAGGGTGTTGTAAGAACTAACGAGACCATGAAGAACATAACAGAGGAGCTCATCATCGTCAAGAGGCTTGATAGTAGCGGCAAGTTCAGAAGCAAGAGTCTTCATCTTGGCAGAAAGATCATTCTTTTTGGTGTCATTGAGAGCACCCCGCAGACGTTGCGCTCGGGATTTCGACGAAGAGGAGGCGTGAGCATTGAGGGCAGCCCACACCTCATCAGATGTCTCAAGGACAATCATATGAGCAAGAACATCTGGGGATATGGCGTTCGGAAGCTAGCGAAGAACCTGTTGATCACGAGCTATCCAGGATGAGTATTCGGGATTTTCAATCGTAACCTTTTTCTTGTTGGTGTCCTTAGTTTGCAGCTCCTCATCCGGCGCCTCCTTGTTTATCTCCACAAGATCAAGAACTCGGGCACCACAGAGAGCAGGGACGACGAGGGCCTTCCACACAAGAGCATTCTCTCGGGTGAGAAGCTGCGTCAGTGGCGCTCCAAGGGCAGCCGCCAGAGCAGTTGTGGATGGCGATGATGACGCCATCAGATCGGAAACTTGCAGGTGCGACAGCGACAGAAGATCTGTGGCGGTGGTGCGACGTGGATCTTGATGCAGCGGGGGCTTTTAGAAAGCGGCAACGAAAGATTTTGGCTTGGGTTTCGTTTGGTGTTTTTGGCTTGATCGTAGTGTTTTGTGGCGGCAGCCTAGAGATCGGCGGCATCAGAGTTTTTGTGTAGGGTTTTGGTCGTGGTGTAGTTGTCTAAAACTCTAGATTTTAGCCATCTACCGAGATGAAGGCATGCCCAAGCAAGAGGGTATACCATTACATCAGCAAATAGATACAACAGAGACAGCAAAGAGGTTCATTCATTTGATTTAAAAATTGTTCAGCACACGGATACAACAGAGACACATAGAGAATATACGATTACGTCAGCAACGCACATGGATCTTCATTTCTGCTGAATAAGCAACAGACAAAGGACAACTAACAACCCTATTACAAATTTTAGAATAAGCACTGCTTCTTTAAGCAGATCAACCGTAGATACCAACTTCATCAATGCAAGTTCCTCATTCCTAGGCTTTAATGCTGCTCTTTCTTTTTTCCTTAGCTCCAGAGTTTCCCTCCTCTCCTCTGCCCATCCATAAGCATCTATTGCTGCATCACCAATCAGAAAACCGTTCTCACACAAGTACTCCACGTACTTCAACTCCCATCGCTAAAAATTGCATTCAATCTGTAAAATTAGGAACACTGAATATCAAACACTAAATTTTATATGAACACTGCTCAAATTGTAGCTACGCGCGCCATCGACTGCATGAAAATCAGACCAAATCAAATTAATGCTTACCCCATGAGTTTTGCACTTGTAAAATACCCAGCCATCGTGGTCATCAGTGCCGGAGACATGCCTACTGACAACGACGCCGCAGTCGGAGCAGGGAACCAGGGGAATGTAGGACGAAGGGTGCCGATCATGCGACATGCGGTATGACCTTAAAACAGACATGGCGACTACTAAGGATCCCGACCAGGGCGACAACTCTGACGGCAAATGCCTATCGGCAGCAGGGCCACAATTCTTTTAGGAAGGCGGTGTGAGAAAGTTAGGGTTTCTGTTTCTCTTATAAATAGCCAACCCACATTATCCGGATGTCTTATTGGGTCGGCCTTTATAGTTTTATTCCTCTTATAAAACTCAAACGCTATCCCTGCAGTGACGTACATTTCCATAAACCAGGGCTACCACCGCCAGCTAATCTTACTATCATCTAGAGTCTCACATAAGACTTTGACTAAAAATGCACCGTACATACCACACTAAAAGAGCCATTTGTAAGTACGTAAAATTTAGTCAATGTAATGTAGCTAATCATTTATTTTAACCCATTATGAACTAGCTAAAGAAACCCTAACACATATACATTCCCCAGATTTCCTTGTTATCCCTTTATGCCACCATTTCCCACAAATACATGACCACAGTACATATGCATAGGATTAAAAATTACCAGGAACAAAATAGGTTAAACATGAAATAACCTTGATAAGCACAAACATTAGATTGTTCACACAGTAGTTCAACCACAGTAGCCTACATGATCAAGTTCAACACAACATACATAATTAAAATTTAAACATAAGTACTAGATTAGCAGACACACGCATGACACTAGCTACGTCTGGGGGAGGTGCTTCAGCAGGAACACGCCATAAGTTGCGTGTTTGGCCTTAAGGTGCGGCTGATGCTTCTGGCTGCTAGCTCCATAGTAGGTAGCATGCTGCAGCATTCCAGGTAGTCCTTTGGCATCTTCTTCCGAAAGCACCACGGACACTTGTACTCCCCTGGGCCCAGAAGGTACTGGATGTCGCTAGCCTTGAACTTCTTTAGCATAGCACGGCTCTTGCGGTCCCTGTCCTCCTCGTCACTCCTGACACCGTCTGACTTCTGTGCAAATTTGTGAAATGAAATAAGGCTTACAATAATAAATCTATGAAACACGACTATACGTGCCACATATTAAATAACGGGAAACTTGGACACTTGTTTTTCATTTGAAAATTTAAAATTCATAACAGAATAGTTTATATGTCACACATATGAAGTTAGATCAGAGCAGCATTATGTACAAATCAAATATGTGCAGCAAAACAAAACATCTGCTGGAAGCATTAGTGCAACAAAAAATTATGCCTTCCAAGCAGATTGATCTATCACACTTATTAATTTTAATTTGTATCACTGGAGCATTAAATAACAACTTAAGTTTGCAGCAGAATATCCCATGTGCTGAAAGCAGTAGTGCAATAAAAATTATAATCCCATGAAGCAGAATGTTGTATCACACGTAATAATCTTAAGCTATATCACATCAGCATTAACTACCAACTTATGTGTGGAGCATAAGAAAACAACTGCTAAAAGTAGTAGTGCAACAAAAAATTAAACCAATGAAGTAAGATAACAACTGTTACTAGCAGTACTACAACCAGGAATTTATGCATCTGTAACTGTAACATAACACATAAGCTTTCAACTCCAGAACTACAACTACATAAATGCTTGATATGTTATAAATATTTTACAAATACAAAACAAAAGTATTAAATTTAACAACTATCATGAACGTACTAGAACCATATGTTCTATGTGACACAAGCATTTCAAAAGACTAGAAAATTACCGAGACAGACACTCTGACTATGTGTACATAGACTATGTATATTAAGCTCAGTATAAAGTGACCAGATGATCTAATGAACTGAATTCAAAAGAAAAGTAAATGACACCACATACAATCTACAGAACAGTATATTGACAAGCACCTGGTACATATTCCCATGTCTCTTTTACTTAACTATTACAGTCAAATTCACAAACTAGCATTGTTGTACTATCTAATAATTTTTGGCAAGTAACACCTAATATGAACTTGAACTATGCATGATCATATTACCTAAATTTACGATCTCGAAGAGGTCGCAAGTAGAACCCATAAATCAATTATATTACTGGCATCAAGGGAGAACACATTAGTAGCTAATATGTGAAGATCAATAGGCAGCAGCCCCATTCCATTTTCATTGCAAACGAAATGCCAGGTTGTAACTTGGCAGATTGTTCAAGACCAAAAACTCAGGCACAAAGGCCAAGCATAAGCTACAACATCTAGGCGCATGTAAACCTGGCACATATTACAGATGCCATAACATTCAAAGTAAGAGGAACCACTCGACGACCTAGCCTGCAAAAACAGAAGCCTACTCGATCCTACATCCATCACAACGTCGCCAAAGGGGTCTTAGGGAAATCAGAAGCTAATCTACGGTGCATCTAACCTGGCACAAACTAGCATCGCTAGGCGCATCTAACCCTACTAGCACCACAAACCCTAGCAAGAACAGGACGAGGCAGACCTCGGCGGCAAGAACAGTAGGAACGAGATCTGGACTTACCTCATCGGAGTCATCGCCGTCGGACTTGCGGAAGGTCATGACGTCGGCAGGCGAGTAGATCTTCTCCCCCTCTCCTTCCTCTCCTGACGCAGCTTGCTCTTTAGGTTCTTCTTCTTCCGCCTGATCTGGTGTAGACGCGCCCACCGAAGCTGGAGCTCCCTTTGCCACCCTCTGCATCCGCGACCTGCTTCCCCTTCTCCGCGTGCTCGGCGCCCGCCGCCACCTGCTTCCCCTTCTCCGCGTTGTCAGTGGGCGCCGCCACCTGCTTCCCCTTCTCCATGGACGGGCGCCGCGATCGAGGATTTGTGGAGAGACGGCTAGCTAGGGTTTGCTATTCGATTTGGGGAATTTTTCTAAGTGGTTGAAACGCACACCAACCACTGACTATGCTACTTAAGGAAGCCGACGGTTCGGCATCCACGTGCATACGTGTATTATACGCGCCGGTGAACGGGCCGTACGGGCTTCTACGCGGGCTTCTACGGGTTTTTTTACAAAGCAAGGACAAAAATTTTGGAACAACGATCGGGTCCCCCGACTAAGAATCGTCCGCGTGTATCCCAGCCGTCCATGTGTTTTCCTCGGCTTCTGGTTTCCACGCGGGTACGCACTAAAGTAAAAGCGTTGAAATGGAGGGAGTAATATCCAACTCCTACTCCTACTAATGTTCGCAGGCACATAAAAGATCCAACTCCTACTCCAAGCAATAGCCTTGGGGTGATGAGTCATTACACATGGATTAACATCTAGTATTTTCTCTGTTTGGGACATCATTGGCTTTAGCCTTGATTAAGCAAAGTCAAAAGTGCTCGTCTCGCCCATTTTTTCCTTTACCCCTGCCTCGGGCAGCGGCTCTCGGATCTGGTGCCCGATGGGGATGGATCTGCTGATTCTACAGAAATTGGTGCATTTCGCGCCGGACCAACAGGCGTGCGGGGCTCTCTGGATGAATAAACAGATGTAGGTGGTGTGAGAGAGATATTTGTGGCCATTCCAGTCCGGCTTGTTCCTTTCGTTGGGTTCGTCGAATCGCGAAGTCTTCCTTGGCTCCTAGCTAATGTCTATGTTTACAGGTTTGTCATGTGATGTGTTCACAACAATAATACTAATTCGTATGTAGTCGCTCCCATGACCTTTTGTGTGCTCATTCAGACTGAATGCAGCTCTTTGTGAAGTGCCCCATCGGCAGGACAATCTGCCTCAGGGTCTGATACCCTCCATGCTGTCAAGGAAAAGATTCAGGAACAACACCGCCTTTTCTTTGATGGAAAGCAGCTCAATGACAACCATACATTGGCTGATTACGGCATCCAGCATCAGTCCACGCTTGACCTCAAAGAAAGTATGCAAATCTACGTAACGGATACGCTAGCAGGCAGGACCCTCACTTTTGAGGTCGAGAGCTCATTAAGAAACAGTAAAACTCAACCACCTATGGGCCTTCACGGTGATTTTGCATCCAGCACCGTCCGATCGATCGCGCATAGGAATGGTCCAGATGTAACCATCGAGCTGAAACGTCGCTGTTACTTGTTCCGACGGTCAATCCGTGTAAAAAATGGGACCGTCGTGGGAGTTCCCTGGTTAATCAGGCCTAAATTCTTAAAAATTGGCCGATGGGTACTTAAAGGCCCGTGCGGTCCACTTCAGTCTACTCTGGTGGAAAAGAATAGCCCGCACGAGTGAAGATGCGAGGCGATGTCGGCTCGTGAATCGATGAGGGTCTCCTCGTCTGATGCGGCACGGAGAGACGAGCGTCGCCGCCGCTGCTTACTTGATGCGCCACGGGTGATTGAAACTAGCTTAATGCAAGCATTGATGTGCACCACTCGCCGGCCGCGATTAATACATGTACTCCTCCGGCGGTGTATATATATATGCTTCGTCGTCGCCTCAGGCGGCGCAACGAAGGGCTCCTCATCATCATAATTCGCCTCTCCTGGGGGCGATGAAGATGAAACGCCTAGCGCCCTAGCTGCTCGCTATCGCTCACAAGCCATGCGGCGAGGTTGCAGTGAAGTTGTGTGTGAAGGGGCTCCAGACAGCCATGGTGGTGTCCCCGGCTCGTCGGTTTGTCCTGTGGTCAATAGGGTGAGGCGCTTCATAGCTCGGCATGCCCAGGTTTGGTTTTGAGGTTCAATTCCCTTTGTTCTCTATGGTTTCTCTGAAATCCATGGTTTTGCAGCCTAGGCAACCGACCTCATGGGGGGTCGGAGCCGTCATGTGTTTGGGAATTCATTGAATGCCGGAGGCAAGTATTTCGCACAAGGATAGTTTAGCTTTCCAAAAAGTCTTATAATTTGGAACAGAGTTTGTATCTCTTTGCCATGTATAGTCATTATATCTACCTCTTTATTTACGCTTATGCACTCGAAACACTAAGACCATGTTATGGAACTCCTCTTATAAAAAACTATTTTACTTTATAGAGCATGCAGGTGTACAGCCCTGTGAGTAAGCAACAGACTAGACAAGGCAATCAAGCCAATTGAGAAAGCCGTGGAGCTCCATGCATGTTGCTTGTATGAGCATTGGACGGACCTCAAGTCTGCCCTCAGAGCTTTCCAGAAGCTACTGCTCTTTGACTAAACAATAAAGTGATTCAACACGATCTGAGCATGTACAAAAGAGAAGTCGCTGAAATAAAGAAAATCGATAATTCGGAGTGAATTTCATATGATATCAAATCACTGTAATAGTAGTGTTGTAAAGACGACGTGAACTTTAGGTATAGCGTCAGCAGTGTGGGCCATTTCAACTTGCAGTTTTAAAAATCAAAACGTTTTCCAGTTAGAACCAAATGTAGAGTTCTTTATCGGATTTGTGAGACTTCATTAGGCCTATCATACATACTTTTTCTAGGTATTATTGTTTTTCATTTTGTATATATTATTATTATTATCATTATTTCACTTTTATTAGTACATGTAGTTGGACGGGCGCGGCAAAGCGCGCTTATATGGTCTAGTGTACTATTGACAAGGTGAAGACCAAGATTCAAGATTACGAGGGCTTTCCCAAGGCTCGGCAGTGTCTCATCTTTGGCAGCAAACAACTGGAGAGCGACCACACCTTGGAAGACCTCAACATTTGCAACTAGTGTAGTCTTCTCCTTGCCATCTACCCGAGCCTGGGAGCCTGGGAGGTACGATGCTCATCTTTGCGAAGACACTAGATGGAAATACCATCCCTCTCAATGTTGAGAGATCAGATAGCATCAACAAAGTCAAAGATAAAGATCTATGTGGACCGCACTCGCCCAATACAACAAAGCCTCATCTCTGCTGGCAAACAGCTAGAGGACGGCCACACCCTGGAGGACTATAACATTCGGAGGGAATCCCACCCTCCATTGTGTGCTCTGCCTTTGTGGTTGTTGAGATGGATGCCATGGTCGTTCGACGCCTCGATGAGTATTGTTGCAATCTTTTTTTGTTTATCTTTTCTTTTTAATATATAATTTGTATTAAGGTGGTTTTCGTCACTCTATGATTTTCGTCCGTCATATATTTGGACGATTATATCCCTGAGATTTGATCATAATTGCTGATACTGCCACCGCTAAGTCAAAGGTCCGGTTCTGTATTCTTCTTCCCCCACGATCAAACGCCGTCTCGCTCATCCCGCTGGAGGAAAGGAACCGCTAATTTCCCCTGTCCCCTGAGATCTGGGTCTTCCCGTGGCCGAGCGCAGAGGCGGACACGGAGCTGCGCAGGCGCGGCGAGCATCGAGGCGGGTCGCCGACGGGCGGTAGAGGTCGGAGATGAGGTCGTCCAATTCTTTGTTCCTCTGTCAGCGCCTCCCGAATCCGCCACCGGCGCCGCATCTCCTCTGCATCACACCGCGCCAGCTCCTCTGCGCTGCTTTCCAGACATGGGCGAGAGGACCTACGATGTCTTTAGATTCTGTGCGCCTCCTTCTACTAGGACAGCGGGTGCGTACGACATAAAATTTGCACTCCTCCTCAATTACGATGGATTTTCAGCGGTTTCTTCGGTTGGATTCGCCGGGTGGGATCTCTAATTCTCGGTGCCCGGTGAAGTTTTTGCTTGTTCTATGTCAGGAGGAAGGACGGATTCAAGATTTCGATGCCAACCAGAAGACTTCTCTAGGAGAACCATACTGACTTGTTCTCTTTCCCCATTAGCGCCGTTCAGTGTTCACTGCAGATACCTGATGGCACTTTGTTTGTTTTAGATAGAATGATTGGTGGTGTGCCTTGTTCTACTAAACCGAATATCCAAAAATTGTACTCCTGAAGTTCAGATCCTTCTTTAGTGCATTTTTATGGTATAACCAGTTAATTCATCCACTGTAAATTCAATACGGTGAGGCTCCAGCTCTACCACAGAATAGCAAATCTCAAACGGGAAACAAGGAACATAGTGTGCTAACTACCTGTACTGCCACATTACAAAAATTGTTTATGTGTTTTAATCAGTACTAGAGTACTAGACGCTGTGTTACAGACCAAGTGTACCTGCAGTGACAGTTGGAAGTTCGTAGATTCTGGACATAACTATGCGGACCATTGTAATTTGATCTTGCATTTTCTTGTGTACAAGTTACTTTTACCTCCAACGACCATATTATCTCTGTCATTTAATGCTAAAGTTCCTCTAAGGTGTAGAGCAAATCAAAATTTGTATTGTGCAATTGCAAGGAAATAGAACAACGCCAATAGTAATGTAAATTAAAATATATGTATGTATATCTCTTTTTTAGTCGGTCTAATGTTTATCATACACCTTCGGGTTGCATCTCATCGTTCATTTGCCTCTCATCGTTCATATGTTGATATTGCTGAGGTTAGGACAGAGAAGGGGAGAGCGTCGATTCCTCCTCATCGGAGGATTTTTTTTTCTGAAAAGTACAAATCTAAAGATTCAAAAAAAATACGAAAAAAGTACCTGGATGTAGATAATAATTAGTAATACACACATGCAAAAAAGCGTATAGAAATAATTTGTATTCCGGCCTCTACAAAAAAGAGAAATGTTTAGATCTGGGTGTGATTAGTGCAAATGTGAATGGGCCTCCCTTTGTCCAAAATTTATCATATTTGTCTTTTTCTGTGCTGAAAATATAAAGTATTTTACAATAAAAATTTGCATATTTGTATTTCGTATTATTGGTTACACGTAGGTATTTTTTCGAAAATATTTGACGTTTTCTGAAAAATTCAAAAAAAGGCCTCCAGTAAGCCCGTCCTCTGAAGTGAATATCCGCAGAGAAGGGATGCTACATTCCGTATTCCACTTGTTACTTCAAGGATGGATGATCTTGTGAGGTTTACCGATTCAAAATATTCAGGTGGCTTCTCTCCAAACCCACATTTTCAAAAGTCGAACTATCTTTCTAATTAATTTTCTCTCACTCACTCTTAAAAACACAAGCTTATAGTGCTTACATTTAATCATGTGTTTGGAGAGAACAAATGTGTAAAACATCGAGCAGGTAGGAGTGGCAGCCACAAGGACATCTTAATGTTTCTTGAAAGTAAACAGAAGATTAGGAGGAATAAGTTCTGAATTCAAGTCCATGTCTCGACAAACTGCTAGATTAGCAGGGAACAATCCATGTTCGTCAACCCAGTTTGTTTGGTCATCGTAGGGCATTATAGCTGTCCTTTCTCTCTTTATTCTGATCGTGACGTGCATATCATTCTATAGATGTGAATTTTTATGGGTATCACATTTTCATAAATAAAGAATAAAAAATTTAAAAAACCGTGGCAACACACGGACACTTAGCTAGTGTTAGTGGTATTTTATCGGTAAAACCTTTGTTGCAATATTTTCTTTCTAGTAGTGGTGTGCTACCAGTAAACCTGCCATCCTAGTACGTTGGCATCTTCAAGTTTTTCATGAAGAAAAAAAGTGAGATGTGTAGTATAAAGAGTCCCTAGGTTACGCCTTGGCACCAGTTGATGGATAAATATAGTTGATCTGACTTATAAAATGGGCTTGTTTTACTGTACCTTTTACCGGTCACATAGGTAGCAAAAGTATGATTTGCACCGATGGCTGAGATCAATATGTATAGATTAGGCCCAATAGGCCCAAATTTAATTAATTCACGAAAGGTAAAAAACATCTTAGGAAAAAAATAAGCCAGCAGATTCAATCCAATCGGTCTGCCTCTCCAGGTGTCCCGACCTCCACGCCGCCGCAGCGGTAGACGACCACCTGGCAGACGTGTCCTCTTACCGAGCTTCACGCCGTCGGCGCCTGGCAGTCGCCGCCGGCGCGACCTCCACCAGACACGTCGCCAGGAAGCCGTTGCCACGACCTCCCGGCAGACGCTGTCGCGGCCACCTTCACGTTGTCGGCGTCGGGCAGTCGCTGCCGTTGTAACCTCCACCTGACCCGCGGCTAGCGCTACCACCTGCTACACGCGGGGCCTGCACCTCGACGCCCCGGACTACTATTGGGGATATGCTAAATGGGTATCACCATGACATGTCTCTAATCCGGCTAACCCGGGTGGCCTATAGTTGGTAGCAAGGCCCATGGCCTGCTAGGCAGCCCAGTTAGATGGATCCATAAGGGAGGCCCATGTCAGATAAAGAAAGTCTACGATGAAGTCACCGACATACTCGAAGTCTTGGAGTGCAAGACACGAAGACTAGTTAGTACTAGTGTAAGACTCTGTAACCTGTCCGGCTAGGACTTTTCCTTGTAATCCTAGGATCTGACGTCTTTATAAGCCGGACCTCTAGGAGCCTTTAGGGCATCGATTTACACATCTTACACAACAAACCAATCCATGTAACTCGGCATATTGCCTTATAGTGATTTATAGCAGGAGTAGGATTTCACCACCGTCGTGGAACCTGAACCTAGGTAAGCTGTGTTACCTCGTACCCGCCAACTTGTCGTCTTCCCCCATGTCTCTAAACACGTACTATGAGAACTCCTTCATAGCGTACTCATCGGCAATACGACGACAATCTCCACCTTGAACGCCAAGATTGCAGCGACCGAATAGCTCCGACCCAATCTCTTGGAGAGGTCAATCGGTACGTGTTCCCCTCCATCCTCCCTACTCTCTCCCTCTATCACAAAGAAACGTTTATTATCCATAATATGATTTTCCCCTTTTGGTCGGATCCTTACCGGAATGCAGTTTTGTTGATTTTACCTCTATAGGCGATAACATAGAGTAGCTACTGTTTAGGTGCATCAGTTATATTATGCAATGAATTTTACTAACTACGGTAAGAAATTGCTGAAGCTGATATGTGTGATCGCCAGAGCGGTTGCGGGTCATCCTCGGTTTCGTTGAGACACTATCGTCAGATTTGTTTTCTCTTTTCTTCTTTTTTTTCCTTTTGGGTGTTATGCTGTCTGGTTCAGCAGTGATCTCAATCTTGGTGGCTATATTTATATAGCTAGGCGTATGCCTATTTCAAGAAGGATCTCCAGAGGCTCAGCAACAGCTCAGGCGTTGGCGCCTCCACTCTCCAGATTCCAGTTAGGCTCATCATAATAGTCTCTCCTGATTATAGTGTCAACATTGGGAAAAATAACTAACAAAAAACCATGGGTGTGTTTGTTATAAAATTGCACAGCTGATCCTTTTTCTTCCACGGGTAATCAAAATATTGCCTTTCCGTAGGTGAGAGATGTCTTTTGTTTTCTTTAGGTTTCTTAAGCTGAACTAGTAAGCGTTCCTGTGCTTTAAGTAGTCGATGAAACTAAATTTGTAATGTTGTGCTTTTCTCCTAGAATCCTTAGACCTATCATGGGTGGTGCTCATATCACAAGTGAGATTGTCGCATTTGCATTTGCAGTGCTGTTCAAACCAAATTTGAAGTGATATCACAAGTGAAATTGATGAGGACAACCTATCTGCAGATGTTTGTGACAGCTAATATCAATTATCCGAGGCATAGAGTGCTGAAATGAAGATCAAAAGTACGATGGCCGGCTGCCCTGCTGTTTGATTATGCTATTTGTGAAATAAATGAGTCATATTCATATACTTGATGAACCAAATTTATTCGTTGCTTTCAAACTAGATCATCTTTCTTCACATGGCGAGGCTACTTTTACTATGGTTGTGCTGCATAATGAGTTAACATCACCATATTCCTGTGAAATCTACCTGTACCATTTCTAGTTTACTTAATTTTTAGTATACTCATTAATTTAGAGTTAGACAAACGAACTAAAAGTTAGTGCATTGTTAATTGTAGAGAATTTTTGTTGTAGAATACAAAAAAAAATCACCTCTGTCAGATTGCATTTTAGAAAGCATAGAATTCATAATTTTCATCGTAGTAGACGTGTCACACTACCGGTTCATGGCAACAACATTCGACGCAAGTTGCCGGTCACGTTGATAAAGTCGCCTCACAATAAGGAGAAGAGAGGACCAAAAAAGGATGAAGACGTCAGTTCGGAGATCTAGTCATTTATTTTTGAACTATATTTGCTATTTTTTATGGATATTGGATTATTGTAATAAGAAGTACAATTTATACTTTCCCTATGGATGATGGATATGGATTTTCCCGATATATGTGATGTCATGAATATGTTACTTACCGTTCTGTTCTGCCTGAGTTTGTTACTGGGTGAATGCACATGCTGAAGCAACGTACTACTATATGCTATGCGGGTGCTTGCTTCACTTGATTGAAAGTTACTCACTTGACTGAAACCGTTGTCTGGAAATAAAAGTTACCTTGTCTGTTTCAAGTTCTTGGTTCTAGACTTGTGGCTGCTGATTTGCATTGTTGTTTTAGTACAATATGATTACTACTCGGATATATTTTGGAAGATGCCATATGCTCAACACATGTTTTTCAGTGCACCCCTTCGCTAGACAGTCAACAGCAATGGTAACCTAGAGCAGCAATCAGGGATGCAGTATGCAGGGACAAGTAGTAAATCACGCTGAACAAAATAACTAGATAGATATATATACTCCCTCCGACCCATATTATTTGACTTGGATTTATCAAAATTTGGATGAACCTATATACTAAATAGTGTCTAGATTCATCTAAATCTAGTCAAATTTGAGTCAAGTAATATGGGTCGGAGGGAGTATATTTATTATGACGATACAAACAAAAATACATAGGAGTATACTGCAAACATACTCATTCCCCAGCTCTTAGCTAAGCCCCAACCGACCACCAGATGAAACTGAAGCCTGCTACCAAGGAAGATGCAGCGCTCAAACTGAGGTGATGAGTGGTGCGGCTGGTGCCTGCGCTCGCCGTTGGCTTGGCCACTGCAGCAGCACAGAAGGATTCAGTTAGAGGCCTTAAAAGTTCAGGTAATCTAGTTGACTCTGCTGGGCTCTTGGGCCGGGGTCGTCTCCGGCCTTTTTTGGGTTCGGTGGCAAAAATAGACATAAGTATGATTAATACTTGCCCCATATTTGACACAAGTATGATTTGTTATAGTCCATTAGATGAACGAAAATAAAGTGCTATAATTTGTTTTGGGGTACCACAAAACACCTCAAAAAATGGTGGAGAACATGAAATTAAGACTAGCCCACAAAGATGATGCTATGTTAAATCATGCGTGAAACAGATTTTGATCATCTAAAACATAGCTCCTTTCTATACTACTCCCTCCGTTTCAAAATATAAGATGTTTTAGTTATGTGAAGTTAGTGTATCTAGACACTTTTTAGTATATGCAGATTCGGAGTAAACCTCTTCGAACCTACACACTAAGAAGAGTCTAGATACATTATTTTCATAAACCTAAAACATCTTATATTATAAAACGGAGGAATACATTATCTTCATAAATCTAAAACATCTTATATTATAAAACGGAAGGAGTACATATCTATGAGCAGCTAGATGCTGTCTAAATACTACCCAGCGCACGCACTAGTTGTACTTGGTCTGCCTGAGTTCCAAATGGCTGCATGTAGTCCATAGGGGCAAGCATACAAATACTTAGCAGGAAGTCTATATATGCTCTAAATTAGAGATTACAGACTTCGTGCTGGTGGATGTCTGTATGTAGTATATACGTTACAGAAGCAATATGGCAATGCAATCTGCCAATAAAGGAAAAAACGCTAATTTTTTTTAAATAATACATTTTTTTATTAAATTTCACAAATAATACATAAAACGAGCAAATTGCAAAACTGTTTATCGGTCGGTCGTTCAACAGACGACAGACTCGTTTCGTCCGTTCAACGGACGACACACAGCCTTCGTTCGTTCAACGGACGACACGCAGCCTTCGTCCGTTGAACGGACGACAAGCAGCAGCAGCCGCATGCAGCGCAGCACAGCACAGCAGAGCAGCTAGCAGCCGCATGCAGCGCAGCACAGCAGAGCAGCTAGCAGCATGCAAGCAGCTAGCAGCGCAGCGGTGCGGGCAGCTAGCAGCCAAGCAGCGCGCATGCAGTCGCGGGCCCGCAGGCAGGCGAGCAGAAGCAGCTCGCGCGCAGAGCAGCAGGCGGCAGCTGCACGGCAAGCGAGCGCGCGGCGGCAGCTGACAGCAGACTGTCGTCCGTTCAACGGACGAAGGCTGCGTGTCGTCCTTTAAACGGACGAAGGCTGTGTGTCGTCTGTTGAACGGACGAAGACAGTGTTTCGTCTGTTAAACGGCCGACCGACAAACAGTTTTGTAATTTGCCAGTTTTATGTATTATTTGTGAAATTCAATAAAAAAAATATATTATTTAAAAAAATTAGCGGAAAAAACATTGTGCTTGACATGACTGGCATACAAAGAAAAAAAACATTGCGAGTCAGACTCGATACCAAAACAGCCCAAACAGGGCAGTGCTACGCATTCCATCCCCGGTTCCTAGCCGTCCGATCGAGCCTGATCGACGGTCAGATTTCCTTCCCATTTCTTTATCCTGCTTTTGTTATAAATAGTCTCGTTTTCTACATATAGCAGAAAACGGTTTGGTTCAAAAAAAGAATAGACAGACTAGACCTCGCCGGAGAGTTTGCCGAAGATATCACCGGTGACCTTGTAGCAAAAAAATGTCCTAGTATAGCAAAACTGACTTCACCGGAGACATCGTCGTAGACTCCCGCTGGAAAAAATATTGTCGGAGACCTCGTAGCAAAAAATTTACCTATTATAGCAAAACCACAAAACAGTTGTAGAAAAATATTTTTTCTAATGTAGCAAATGGAACATCACCGGAGACTCCTTGCCGGAGATCTCGTAGCAAAACCGCAGAGATTGGATGTAGCAAAGAAAATGTGAGAAAGTAGCAAAACGTATATAAATATATAGAAAAAAATATGATAAGGTAGCAACACCCTCGTATCAAAGACAGACACAAAAGTAGCGACATCGGCCAACTATAGTAGCAAACGCTTTTGACTTTATAGTGCCTACTGCTGAGGACACATTGGAAGAGTGGTGGTCAAGCGAGCGAGGGAGAATGAGAGTGAAAGAGAAGAAGTGGTTTGATGGTTTTGTAAGCACAACAGGCTATGCTCTTTGAAAAAATCGAAATGCCTGGTGCTTCCAAAACGTGCAGCGCCAAAATTCAGTGTTAGCAATCTCAGGCATCATTTTGGAGGAGGTCGAACTGCTGAGAAGAGTGAGGTAGGAGTAGGAGTAGCAAATAACGTGAGTATAGTCTTTTCTTTTCTTGGAGACTTGGAGTTGCTGGCAATTGTGGTTTACACAATATGCCATGCTGTATATAAACATTCTGCCTTCTATAAAAAAAATCCAGTGCACGATCAAGCAGATTTAAAGGAAATGGCAAATTAAACCCTGAGAAATCAGACCAAAAATCTCTGCCCGCAAAACTCGGTTTAAAATCAGGATCTGATTAAAAATCTCTGGCTGAATTTTAACAAAAATAATTCACTAATCCCTACTCAAACCGGTGAGTCGCCGGAGAACCTGCCAGACCATACAGGAGAATAAATGGGTATAGGAAAAATTTCCACTTTCGGTAGAAGGGGCATAAACAGTTCGATCAATAGTCTGCGGCTTTAGCTAGTCTAAAAAAGTGTGAATAGCCAGCGGATTCCAGCGGATGGTCCGCGTAAAATTTACCAGCAATCCAAGCATCAGCCGGAGAAATAATCTCCCAGAAAATGGCAGTGGTATCAACCTCGAAAAACAGAGAAATCCAGTTATATCCCCATTTTGGTTTCTTCCCAGCAGACTTACTTCGTTCCCCAGATCGATTCCTGAGCCACTCACATTGCTCAGATCAGAGCACCTTGCAGTTTGCTTCCATAATAATGCAAACACATCAATTGTAAATACTACTACATCCATTTCAATGACAAGTATTATGGATCGGAGGGAGTAGTGAGTACCGTAGTAGTTGCTAAATAGTATTAGTGTTTCCTAATGCTACCCAGCGCATGCCTGCAGTACCGGTGTATCATTTGTGTAGCGCGCCTGGGGAGTGGGGAGTCTACTCCCCGGTCGGTCTGGTCGGTCTCTGTTGACTATACAGCCTCGGCCCAGAGCTGTACTCCGGCATATGTAACGTCAGTGACGCACGTGTCCGCGCGACGCTTGCAGGGAGTCTGTATGTACTTTGCCTATGCCCGCTAGCTACTGATTGGATTGAACACAACCGGTGGATGGAGCATCCAACTGTCGTCTTGCAATACTGTCCTTCCTGAAACGACAATCGGTAGCAACTAGATTATTAACATGCATATGCTCAATGCAGTAGGCAACACCATCAATCACGCAGGCAATTAATGTTTGCAGACACGGAATGGGAAAAACAAAAGTAAGACAGCACAAGGAGATTAATTAAGGTCTTACCTGCTGGATCATAGAAATTGTTTATCTGGAATGTGCTCAATCTTTTTCCAGTTTGCATGTCCGACTGTTTGACACGACTTCATAAACTCTTTGTTGCAGTAAAAGAGTATAAACTTCTCGAGAGACTGGGGCAGTGTCGGAAGAGACCGGATGTTCTCGCATGCATAGATCCACAGTTCCTTGAGCGATGTAAGGTGTTCCATATTATCTGGTAAGGTGTCCCAGTTGCAGTCGAAAAGCCTAAGCACACTAAGATGAGGAAAAGCCTCGGCAAGTCCAGAAGATACCAGTTGGCTGCATCCCCAGAGAAAAAGTACTTGCAGGTACTTTGGGCCACCGCTGTGCTTACTCACCATCCAATCTGGGTACCTCGAGCCTGCAAAGTAATAGACCATCAGTTCTTGAAGCCCTGCGGGAGGGCATAGGCCCTCAAGTACATCCGCTTCAACTTCTGGACTGCATCTTGTATCAACATCATAACTCCACGACAGTCTCAGTGCAGTTAGCCGTTCCTTGGCAGCTAGATTGGCTTGAAGAGCTTGCGCCATGCTTTTAACATTTTCAAGGCCACGGATGTCTAGTTTGCCTCGAAGCTTGTTTAGGTCCCTTAGCTGTTTCAACTCACAACCTTGTTCATTGCTCACTTCGAAGGGGCGTAGTAATGTTTGGAGAGAGATAAAACTGCCTAGTAATATGTGCCGCAAGTTGACAAGTGCGGCCAAGGTAAATTTCGAAATATAGCCATCACCAAAATCTAGGACTTGGATATGCTGAAGTTCATTTACTGTGCTTGGTAAAGTTATCATGCAAGAGCTGCCAGTCCTAAAAGAAAGATAGCGCAGGTACTTTAACTCACTAATGGACTTTGGGAACAAGAACCTATTGGGTTGCTTGATTGGATCATGTTCCTGGCTGAAAGCAATGGCTAGTACCCACAGTTGTGGCAGCCTATTGCATATACTCTCAATGACTTTTTCTTCAACTGTTGTATCCTTTCCAACAACATGCACAATCAGAGTGTGTAAATATTCCAACCCAATGATTGTCTTGGCAATCAGTTCTCCATCATAATGCTGAATAAGAAGATGCTGGATATGTCGAGGGACATCTCCTTCCCAAGCTTCCCCTCTGTGGCTCCCTGCATTCTCGATTCTGAAGCAATTTTCAGCAACCTTGTCCAATATATCATGTATCACATAATGAATTGTAAAGCAATCAGTATCAGAGCTAGTTCTGATTGGTTGCAGAAATGAGCTCGACACTAAATCTTGAATGTACCCCACAGCTATGTCTTCCATGTCGTCTGTTGCACATACGGTCTTCACAAACCCTTGCGCTATCCACAGGCGAACTAAGTCATCCCTTCTCAACTTGGATCCTCTAGGGAAAATACTGCAGAATTCAAGGCATCGCCTGATGTCCGGATTAAGACTATGCACAGTCTCATTCAACTTGTCAAGGTTTGCAGTATTTTCCCAAAAACTATTACATGGGTTTGTCTCTGCCACTGGAACTGCAGTGGCATCTTCCTGCAAGGAGCAAAATTTCAAGTGAGTATGCTAGTCAGTTTGTATTAGAGAGAGATATATGTACCTAGAATTTACCACTATATCGATGAGAACTCACCTTTGAGCTTGTCTCTATTAGTGAGTTAGGCATATCTTGATGCTGTTCGTTGGGAGCATGTTCGGCCTGTTCAAATAGCAGATGAAAGATATTTCACCTCATTTGCTGGCTCGGAGCAAGATACGCATCAAAAGTCACATCCCTAGAGATAACGCATCCGACGACCGATAGGATCCCAACATTGATAACCCTTATGCTCATCACTATATACTAGAAAAACACACTCAACAGACTGAGTGGTCAGTTTGGTGCGTTCAAGAGGGGCTTGGAGAAAATAACAAACACAACCAAACAAACGAAGTGCTGAATAATAATCAGGAGAGCAACTAGTGAGACGCTCTAGAGGAATACCGCCCTGTAGAGCTGAAAGATCGGTATAAGTGACTAGAGGGGATGAATAGGCGCTACTCAATTTTTAGCTTCTTTTCAAATTAAGGCTTCACAAAAAGTAAGTTCTCTAGATATGGAACTAGGTAAGAGAACCTACATGACAAGCAAGCATGCAACAACAATAATAGTGAGTAAAGGATAGAATTAACCGAGTAGTAGACACAAAGATGTTTTCCCGAAGTTCCGTCCTTTTGAGGGGAAGTACGTCTCCGTTGGAGGGGTGGGCGGTACTAAGACCGCCAGCGCCACAAAAGGCTTAGAGTTGAATAATTGACTGTTCACACTTAATGAGCTCTCTGATCTCAATAATACTATTCTCTCTTTCAACTTCAAATAAAGCATCTCTTTACACAGTTTGATTGCAAGATACCTTAAACTAGTGAGCTTACCTGGCCAGTGTGCCCATCCGTGCTCTCAGATTCACTCCCAATGCTGATTGATTCTGATATACAAGGTTGATCTTCCGGTTCTTCTTCCCTGCAGTGTGCTGCTGTTTCCATTCAAAGGTATACAGAAAGACAAGGAAGAATTAGACATGGATGTATCAAGATTTTCATAGATCCCGGAAATTGGTTCTCAGAAATGGTTGGAGGGAATGAACTGCAGAAAATAAAATACAAATACCTGGAATAGGTAGACCCGAGGACTCCGGCTGCATATGAATCCTGATGACAATAATCATGTAGCATCATTAAAATGGGGTCAAACTTTGTTCTTCTTCTTTTCCTTTTGATTTTTTTACTCAAACTATATTTGTGCCCCCTTGCCAAATTTTGGAAGGAGACAATCTAGATCTTTCTTTTATACGAAAACACTCATACTTGTGGCTGTGGTGTAAACTATAGACATGTAAATACTGATTTAAAAAAATGAACATCACAACTATTGTTCTAATTGCGAATCAATTATATGCAAAGTAAAGGACAAGGGAGGCAGCATTTGTTTTCTGAAGGTAAATTTTATACCTGATATCAGCTTCTCTGTTCTCATCTTCCTCTGAGCCTTCAGATGTCACCACTCCTCTACATTCGTCACCATAAAAAATCGAACCCATCAATTGCACCTTAGGATTTCCAGGATCGTTTCTAATTGCTTTCCACCAGGAACACCCTGCATCAGCGCCTGCAGAACCAATTATTGCAAAGATCTCTTTAAGGCCAAGCAAGTACTCGATGATAATGATCCGTGTAGTCCCTTGTTCATCCACTACTGGGGAATTGAAACATAGCTTGAGCTTCTCGAGGCTAGGCATTGCACCCGCTTCAAATTTAAGCCAAGGCACAGTGCATGCGAACTTGAAGTATTTAAGCACTGAGAATCCTTCCTTGCCAAATACGATCCTTTCCGCAGACATTGGTTGCACATGCAACGAGAGAGCAGTAAGAGCAGGCATTCCTTTCAGGATATCAATATCTTCCTTCAACAGTTTGCTAACTCCAATCTTAAGAATGCAGAGTTCATGAAGTTCCCCAATCCACTTGGGGACTCTGGAGAAGATGCAACAGTGACGCGACAACTCGAGTCTCTGAAGATTTGCCAGGGCAGGGGACACGATGCACAAGCTGTCATGGGAAATGCAGATTCTTGAAGAGTTGGCAGGCACAGTATTTACACTACATGATCCTGAAGCAGGGACCACAGCTAGACATCTGAGGCTGCTCAGTTTCTCCAGAATTGAGCGCAGGCACTTCATCTGTTCTTCCAGATTTTCAACTGTGAAACAAGTGAGCTGAAGATCCAGGAGACTGGTCAGATCGCCAAGGTACCTCACATCAGCCATGCTTGGACAGCGGAGGTGCATTAATTTCTTCAGATGGGCAATATCCGATGGAATGGCAACTACTTCTGCATGTAATTCCAGTGTACCCAAGTGTTGCAACCTTTGAATCTTCCATGGAAGTCTGGCGGTGATATTACATTCAATCTTCAGATGTACCAAATGACATAGCTCACCAATTGTAGTGAGATTAAAGATATTGTCTTCGTCGGACCAAATATGAAGATTCAAAACCCGAAGAAGCCCATAATCCGCAATAGAGGGTACACATTTGAGGAATCCATAGAATGCAAGTGACCGAACTTGAGATAATATGATGCTTTCGGGTATGCTCGCACCTTTTTCACATCCAAACTGGACAGAGAGTCGACGAACAATGTCAGGGTGTCCAAGAGTTGATTCAAGATTGTCCACAACAACAATGAAATTATCTTCCTTGGATTTGTACCTGATAAGATCCAGTACTGTATGGTGAACTGTGCATGACAGTACCTCACCTTTATGATTTCTGTCTAGAGGTTGAATCATTCCTCTAGCAACAAGATCATCAAAATAACAATGTGCAATTCCCTCTGTTTTATTTTGAGGAACCTTTGTGGTTTCCTCTGTCTTATCTTGAGGAACCTCTACAATTTCCCCTCTTTCACCTCGAGGACCCTCTGCAATTTCCTCTCTTTTAGCTTGGGAGACCTCAGAAATTTCCTCTGTGCGGTGCCTTTCTAGTGCGGCGATGAAACCTTCAGCAACCCACCGTTTTGCTAAATCACCCTTCGTGACCGTGCTACCCTCTGGATACATACTGAAGTAGAGCAAGCATGTCTTCAAATGAAGCGGAAGATTATTATATCTAATGTTTAGAACTGTGCTCTTCTCTTTGGTACTAGTATGCGTGCAACAATCATCAGTAGCGCCCATCTTAAAGATAGCAGACTTCAATTTATAGCCAGAATACGCCGCTTCTACCTGCTCACTCTGTGTGGTCACTATCATTCTGCTGCGAAAATCACCACCGGGAAAAGCATGGCTAATAATATCCCAAACTGACGGGCTCCGTACATCATCAATTACTATGAAGTACCTGCAAAAATGCGTTCATAGTAAATAAATTTTCCCAAGTTGACGCAGTGACAGCTATGGAGAAATAGAATGCATATCTGTGTCCATACATAACATATACTCCATTTGGAGATATTAATAAACAGAATAACTTGTCCTAGTCTAAGCGAGGATAATGCTAATGAGCGACTTCCTGAAACATCGTCTCCCGCCGTGCTATATTCATCTGAAGCGCCGATTTGAAGAGGGCTAACCTGTGAGTACTCGTGCTATTACCATCCACTTTGCCTCCTCTATCAGTTCATCCACATGCCCGACAAATAAACGACACCAAGTATCTCCAGGGGGGATCTGAACAGGAAAACGAAACGCACCACACGTATCTCCAGGGGGGATTCGGTCATTTGCTCGCCTTACTTGCGGGGATTTGATCAATTGCCCAAGCAGGTCTCTCTCTCCGCCCACCCCGCAGCCCCACGCCACACCCAGCACTCCTCGGGCGCCGGACCGTCGCGCTTCGCCTGGCCGTCGGCGTGCCCGTAGGCAGGTTAGTGTAACACGCGGCGGTCGCGGTACAGACTACAGAGAAAGCAGGGGAGAACACGGGTTCTGGAGAACACGTGACCTAAAGGGAAAAGCGTAGTTAAAGGCGTGCGTGTTAGTTAGTTCGGTGTATCATTTGGGCAATTTGATTACATATATTTTTGGATAAAGATCTATATACTTCTATATAGTGTGACAGCACTTATTATAGATCGGAGAAAGTAGTATATAGTACTCCCTCCGTTTAAAAATATAAGATGTTTTACATTTGTGAAGAAGATGTATCTAGATATGTTTTAGTGTCTAGATTCATTTGAACCTAGACACTAAAAGATGTCTAGATACATTTCTTTTACAAACCTAAAACATCTTATATTTCCAAACGGAGGGAGTAATATTATGAAGACATCAATTATATCCAATCTTTACAACAATGCATCATCCTAGCAGCAATATAGATGCGCACAACAAGAAAAAGGAAGAGAAATTATAGGAAAAAAAGCCCTGCTATATCAATCTTTTGCTTGTAACAACAGCACTAACACCACCATAGTGGCGGATGTAGGTTCACATTGTAGAGGTGCCAAGCTCAATTTTATAGCTTAAATATTATGTATAAGTATTTTTTTAACATATAGAATTAGACTAATTACTACAAGATGAAAAGAAAATGCATTTTAGGGGGTGCTATGGGTAACATGGCACCCCACTAGATACGTCCCTACACCACTAAGACAGCACCAGAAGTTTAGCTTCTCCAAACATAACGTCTTCAAGAAGAAAACAGTGCACAAACGTTATCGTCGCCCGATCATAAATCTTAGGTTTTCACTATCGAGAAAGTCCTCGCTCTCAAAACAATGCCTTCAACACGACCATTGACAGACATAACCAATGAAGGTCATACCTTTAATTTTCACCTTGAAAGACAAGACTTTAAACTTCTCATGTGCAATCACCCCCACCTGCAAGCCGCTCCTCCAAGTCAAGAAACACCAAGCCAATTCATCATCGCCACAAAGCTTTGAACCACCATTGCTAGTCCTAAAATCTTGGCTTCCATGACCTTCTTCGCCAGCACCATGGAACGAGAACATGCCCCATGATATTAACAACCAACATAGCTTCGAAGTGCTCCCTCTAAAACCAAACAGCCAGAGTAAACACGGGTGCGCACAACTGGATCTCCCGATCTAGCAAACTCTAGGCATGTGTCGCCCAATGGAGATCGCCGGCGGAGCCTTCCGGAACATGCCACTGCAACCGAATCGATAACGACATGCATCCGGACAGTTTTCATATCGACGGGAGGAGAAACCCTAGGACCGCCCGTAGTAATTATTGTGCAAGGCATGGGATCTCGGGATCCACCATATCTCGCTACCCACTTCTAGCGGAAGGAGGAGATTGACACCACCATGCATGGGGTCGATGCCTCGGCTCCCTGGTGATGCGAGCAAAGCAGCAAGCCATCGATGCCACGCGTAGAACAAAACCACAGAAGGGGATCGGGACCCTCTAGGCCCAAACGGGTCCAAATCAGGCCCAAACTACTCCGCCGTCTCTGTCCGCCTGCCGCCATCACTCCTCCTGCCGCTGCTCTGGCCACCCCGTCCAGCCACCATCGCCCAACATCCCCGCAGCGGATGGAGGAGCAGCATGCGCCGCTGCCGCACCTGACCGCAACCAGCATGTACCCCCCCCCGGTCGCCGCCACACTGCGGGATTTTTCTGGTTGTGCCTCCGCAGACGGAGGAGGAGGCAAAGAGGGAGAGGAGCGGGGTCAAGTGCCAGGAGGGAGGGATCCCCGGTGTGGTGAAGGGGCCACCGCACGGGGGTCAGATGCGTTTTTTGAGCTTGTCCCTAGTCGAGGTTTTTTCTCGGCCATTTGGTTACCTAGGCTCGTAGCATCAAATGTCGGCCCGCTAGGTGGAAACAGTCGATCTTTGTCGAGTGAGGAGATGGTCGCATGCATCCGATGAAAATCAGCTAGAGAAATTTCTTCAACTCGTAGTGATTCACAAACTTGATTAACCCTCCTTCGACTATCACAAAACGTGTGCCACCATCCCCATCCCCCCTCGAGCTCTTTGATTCGGGAAGCTTATTCACTGACCAACAGGAAAGCGGCGCCATCTACTCTGATCGGTGGTCAGCAACATCCTCTTCTCGAGTTATTCCCTGCATTATTGCCTACTTTGACCCTAATTCATGTAGCTTTGATATGTGAGCATATGGTAGATTTCAGTAGATTTGAAGGTACTATGATAGGTTTATATAATATTGCTTTATGATGTTATATGAGGACGAGATAGATCAGATCGTCTGATAGAATTTGCTTGTGATGATGTAGCACTAGATCGATGCTTGTGTGGTAGTATTACAGGTTTTGTGTAAACTGCTAGTGTTCTTGTATATTGTGTTGATGTCTATTTCCTGATTATCTATGTTGATATTGTATATCAGATGATATCTTACTCATGTTTAGTATAATGTTAGCTGCATGTTTTGTGGTACTGTGTTGAGTTTACTTATCTTCATTATCGTGTAGTCGATGTAAAAGGCGACTATTGGTATGATGATTGGTTCTAAATATAGCATAGTTGTCCTTGTACTAGCAATCCACTTAGACATAGTGAAGACCAATCAAGGTTTACACAAGAATGCATTGTTCATGTTCACAATGTGGTGTTTTATCGGTCTTTTTTCACAATGCTAGTCCTAATGCTAACCATTGTAGGACATGAATGATGATGACTTGGTCAAGCCTTGACATTGTAGAAAATCCATCCCTATCCCTCCTATGTTGAAGACTTTTGTCATCATTGTCTCATACCAACGCTCTAAAGCGAAATTCATTCTGGAATGAGATGCAAATACAAGATACGTTCATGCTGTTGCCAATGGCAAGCATAAAAAGAAATTTATTTACTCTCTAAATCAGGAAGAAGGTATGATTGAGGGACATGAGAAACTGAAGTCTTATATCACATCTTAATATAAATCCTTATTTGGGGATCCACGAGAAAACTCTTTCTCTTTGGATGAGTCCCAAACGACAGATATCCCACAGGTTTTTTTGGAGGAAAACAACTTCCTAACTACCTCTTATACTGAGGAGGAGGTTAACAAAGCTGTTTTTAAATGGAACATAACAAAGCGTTAGGGCCGAATGATTTCCCAGCGGAATTAGACCAAAAATTCTAGGATGTCATCAAGGAGGACCTGATGAATTTGTTTTGGTTTTTATTAATTGGATCTTTTTAAACTAAAATTTGGCAACATAATTTTACTATCTAAGGTTAATAATGCAGAACATATACAACAATATTATCCAATCTGTCTTCTTAACTTTAGTTTTAAAATTTTCACAAAAGTTGCTATGATTAGACTAAATTCAGTAGCTGACCATGTTGTCAGCCCTTCTCAAGCTGAGTTCATGCAAGGGAGAAATACCCTAGATGGTATAGTAATCATGCATGAAACAATTCATGAACTACACTAAAAAAACTAAATGGTGTACCTTTTAAGATTGACTTTGAGAATGCGTATGCCAAAGTTAATTGGTCTTTACTTCAGCAAATACTCTGCATGAAAGGTTTTTCTGAAGAGTGGCGCACTCTTATACAGTCTTTTGTGTCTGGGGGTAGTGTTGCCATTAAAGTAAACGATGATACTGGCAATTACTTTCAGACCAAAAAGGGACTAAGACAGGAGGACCCTCTATCGCCTATACTATTTAATATAGTGGCTAATATGTTGGCTATCCTTATTGAGAGAGTTAAGGCTGATGGCCAAATTGAAGAACTAGTTCCACATCTTGTTGATAGAGTACTCTCCATTCTTAAATACACTGACGACATAATATTATTTATGGAACACGATCTCGAAAAATCTAAGAATCTAAAATTGATATTATCAGCATTCGAGCAGCTCTTTAGACTGAAAATAAACTTCTATAAGAGTGATTTGTATTATTTTGGAGAGGCTCAAAACAAGGACTACCTATATGGTAAACTTTTCAGTTGTGGTCAGAGGCAATTTTCAATCAACTATTTAGAAATACAGATTCACTATCAGCGTCTCACAATTGCTGAATAGAAACTCGTTGAGAAAAGACTTCAAAAACGTCTTAATAGTTGGAAATAAAAATTGTTATCCCTCGGAGGAAGACTTGTACTCATAAATTCAGTACTCACCAACATGGTATTGTATATGATCTCGTTTTTCCAGCTATCAAAAGCTGTCTTAAATAAAGTGGATTATTTCTGATCAAGATTTTTTTGGCAGGGAGATAGTGAAAAAATAGAAATATCGACTGGCCAGATGGAATGTGGTTTGCCGACCGAAAGAATACGGTGGACTTGATATACACAATTTGCAAGTCAAAAATACCACACTTTTGGGTAAATGGCTTTTCAAACTACTAACTGAAGATGGTGCCTGGCAAACCATTATATGGAGGAAATATGTGGGCTCCAAATCTGTGTCTCAAGTGGTTTAAAAATCCGGTGACTCACATTTTTGGACGGGACTAATGGCGTCTAAAAAACATATCTTCTATTTTGGTGCTTTCAATATTAAGGATAGATCGCACTCTGGAAGGATAAGTTGCTTGGCCAAAATTCTCTTCGCGAACAATGTCCAACTCTATATTTGATTGTTAGGCACAAAGGAGATACACTTTTCACAATGATGGAATCTAATCTCCTAATATGTCTTTCAGAAGAAGTCTTATAGGTCCTCGACTAGCATCTTGAAACAATCTTTTATTACGATTATCCATGATACAACTGTAGGATGGTGTGGATGAGTTCAAATGGAAATTACTAAAAAGTGGTAAATTTTCCGTTAATTCATTCTATAGAGTATTGATTCAACCTGATATTCTAGTCGATGATAATAGTTAAATTTGGAAAATGAAAATACCTCTAAAGACAAACATATTCGCTTGGTATGTCGGTAAGGTGGTAATTCTTACAAAAGATAATCTTATAAAGAGGAATTGGCATGAAAGTACACAATGCGTTTTTTGTCATCAAGATGAGACAATCCATCATTTATTCTTCCATTGTAAATTTACTCGCTCTATTTGGTCATTCATCTAAATAGCCTCTGGTTTATCTCCTCCACACTCGGTGGCCAATGTTTTTGGTAACCGGTTGCATGAGATAGATGGTAAATATAGGACTTTGTTTAGAGTAGGAGCGTTTTCCATCATCTGGTCGCTATGACTATGTAGAAATGACAATATTTTTAATAACATTGTGTCTTCTTTCATGCAGGTTTTATATCGAGCAACGGCTATCCTCCGATCATGGACTATTCTCCAACGTATGGAGTTTCACGACTTGTTTGTGGAGGGATGTATGTGATTGGAGGATACGGCGAGGAATGTTTTTTTCCGACATGGATGGCCGCGTGATTTGCGGATTGATTTGCCATAGTCTATAGCCGCTGGTTTTATTCATGATTTTTGTAATTTTTCTAAACTTTCTGTTTTCTCCTTTTGTGTGGTTTAGTGGGCCTGTGTGCATCCTAGTTATACAGAGGCCGGATGTAAACATAACTCATAGTAATAAAAGTGCCCATTTCCAAAAAAAATGTAGAGGTGCCTAAGCACGTTGCCTTGGTGGTGGAGACGCCTAAGATTTTAAGAAAGCTACCTATCAAGGCTGGTAAGGCACAAACAAGAGGGTTGATGAAGGGTACGACAATGAAGTACCCTCAACAAGATGTGTCAATCTCATCGCCAATGAAGTGAGGACTGATAAGGGCTCCAAGGAGGTGCACCTGAGTGTTGTTACCAAGATGGTTTTTGTGTTCAATGGCATAGATGTGTCTTCATAGCAGCTGAACAACCATCTTAGTAAGTGTAGGACCAAATGGATCCGGGTATTAAGGCTTAGTGACCTTAGCAGTGCACAATAGAACGATGACACCTTTGTTGGAGGTTGGGCGTTGAAGATGTCACATCATGGTTAGCAAACCCATCGCTCCATTCACTTGATCTAACATGCCAACCACTAATAACACAATGTTGGTCACCTCAAGAATGTTAAATAATTCAACAAGCCCATCCTAAAATACTCTCAAATGCAGGCCATCTTCTATTTTGGTCCGGCTATTGGCAAGTTTGCTATGGGCTATAGTGATCCTCTCGGTACACCTTCACCTGACTATCCAATTCGAGACCATTATTCTTGATGGCCCTGACAAGGCTGGTGATCGCATCCCTGCTCCTAACAAGAAGAGGAAGAGTCATCGGTCATTAAAGACGAGGTGATCATCTTCACCAACATGAGCAAGATCGTCAACGAGGTGTCATCTACCATCAGGGACACCAAGCTTGTTGATGTGGACCCTGGCATCTACAACATCGCCATGGATGCTCCTAAGTTCACTCCAGAGGCTCTGATGGTCGCTTTGAGCTAGCTCCTCATCAACAGGTCTCAATATCTTGGGTTTGTTGGGATGGTAGAGGACCACACGGAACTTTGGCTTTGTACATAATCGACCATGCACTACGTGTAGGGATTGGATCTCTCTCGTAGAGGTGGTGGTGATGCATGGAATGATGTGGTCATAGGATCACACCATAGTAGGTAGGATGAACTAGTGATGCTTTTCCAATATAATTCCTACATGCTTATGATGCATATGTTCATGTGAACTTGTGGTGCTTCCATGTAAATTTTTTGTTTTTGGTCTTGGTAGCTGAAATAGTACATAGATGAGCCTAACGTCGCGACCATCGGCTCCATTTCCATGGATGACACCACCTAGATACGGGATGGTGGAGATCGCTGTGATGGAGCTGAAGAAGATCCTCCTATTATGTTTTCCGGATAGGAGGAAGAAGAGGAAAGTGCACAAGGCACCAAAACATACAGTTGTCTCATCGACCAAGAATAACAATGGCGCGAACATGCCACCAGTGATGGTCTCCGTTCATCACAACTTCAAGATCTTCCCTCAGATCTCCAAATCCTTGCTTGTCATCCTTCCTTCTGCAATCGTGATATCCAAAATGAGTAAATCCACTAGCATCGAGGGCTTCGCCACGCTTATTGATGAATGTGTTGTCAGATCTGACACCCCCACACAGACACCTCCACGATAACCCATTGGAGAGCGACTCTCGCGACTCCAGCATTGCATCGGTGCCAACGAGTGGCACTTCCATGGGGTAAAGTTGAAACACTACAAGGGAAAACTGCAATCTAGTAGAACTACTACTACTAGACATATCTACAAGAGGAAACCAATCTCCTCTTCTCCCCCCACTCTGGCCAATGAGGTTGCCGAAGGAGAGGGGGAGAGAAGTCAAGGCAATAGTGGCGGCTCTCAAGGAAAGGGAGGGGGGATATATCCATTTGTGTTAGCAATGCTCTTGAGGAGTTTTATATAGTCTCACAACAATACTTAAAATCTATACAAATATCTGATATTTATTGGATGAATAAAACACGTACTCTTAGTTCAAACATACATATGTATAAAGCGAGGAAAATGACCTATCCGACCTAAAACCGTATAAACTCTAAAAAAAATGTTCAGAACAAAGCCCTAAACACATATACGTACTACAAAATTCCAAACCCAAAACCTTAAATCCAATTCAAATTACCATTTTAACAAAAAAGAGAATCACGGGAATAAGTAGTACTGACAGGCTACAACAATAGCCGGTCAGTAGTATGGTCATTATTGACCCGCTTTTATAAGTGCCCGTCAACACTGATCACCCTACTGAGTGCCGATTCTTGTCATGGATGACCAATAATCGCTTTTGATGAGTACTCTCTCCATTTCACAATATAAGATGTTTTAGTTTTTGTGAAAAAAGTATATCTGAATCTTTTTAGTTTGTAGGTTTATTTATTTTCACTCAGAACCTATACACCGAAAAGGGTCTACGTACGCTTCTTTCACAAAATCTAAAACATCTTATATTTTGAAACAAAGAGAATAGGTATTACTGACCGGTATAATTTATGCAACTATCAGTAATTATATCATCGATATATATTTGTCGGACGCGGTACTTGGTGAAACTTGACAGAATTGACGGTGTTGCTCTCGGAGAACTAGATACAATCCACGAATTTTCTTTTTGCTAGGTATATATGGAGATGTCCCTCTTATATATAGGCTATAAAAAGTGCACAACATGAACTACTCTACACACCGGTGTATAAAAATAAGAGGAGACGGGGGAAAACAAAGTGAACTGAAAAAGATTTGCCCATATACAAAAGAAATTATACATGATGCTCGACCATTTAGCAAAATATAAGTCATAGAGTAAGATAACAGAATTAAGCCAAGAATGAACGAACGCTTATAGCAAAAAATTAAGGCATAGTAGAACCGTAAGAATACCATAATCAGTATACACGCATACATACAAAAGAAGAATTATACACAACACTAACCATGTAGCAAAGTAACAAGCAGTTCGATTTACTGTCGTAATCGTGTTCTAACAATTAATAAATAAGATAAAAAAAAGTTAAGCTAAAAGACGGATGGCATGGCAATTCAAATTCAAGGTACAACAAAACCGCGAGGATAACAAATTACTCATGTATACACATATATATGTGTGCAAAAACTGGAAGGAAATACTAAAGCGGCCTCGGTAGTATGTACCTTTTTCCTTGCAGATGATCACTGATACTGGAAATAAGGCCTTGCACATCACAAAGGCCCTGTGGCGATGGTGCCTTAATTTGAGAGAGGATGCTGGTGAGGAGGCTCCGGAAATCTGGATTTCGAGAAACCCGTACAAACGCCGAACACTGGAATTTCCTTTTACACTTGGCATACAATGTTCTGGCAAGTGTGGTCTTTCCAGAACCTTGAAATCCAGAGATAGCTACCAACTTGAGCTGTGTCTGCTTGTCGTCCTCAAAGGCCAGCATATGGACAAGTTGGGCTGTGAGGGTCTCTATGTCAGCTATGTTTTCTTCTTCCTTGAGGGAAATCTCAGCTTTTATTTCTTTGTTGTTGAGGGAGATGGCAGCTTCGATTTCCGTGTCGATGATTGTTTCGCATGTTTTCTTCAGGACCTGCGCACGAGCCATGAATTTGGAGAGCCTGGTGCGCAACTTGAGCTTACTTTGAATCCACCAGATAATGTATCTAGCGATTCTTCCGAGTGTTGTGCTGTGGATCACGGTGGCACCGGATTGTACCAAGTAGTCCTCGGTGTCATAACAGAGTTCCCGAACCTCCTTCATCCACCACTTGGCCCTGAAGCTGCTAGTCTCCTCCATCTCCGATAGATTCATCAGTGGCTTGCGAAATCTTTCGAGATGCTCTCTGAGCTTCCCGATCTGACTCACACAAAGCCCCATTGGAAGAGTGTGTTTGCACCCTTCCAATGATTTGAGCCGCCATATGAGGCGATCTATGGGGCCGAGCGAAGCAGTAATAATAGGAGGATCCTCCATGTGCGCCTGATCAGTAGGAGGATCCGACACCCCAGCTGAACCAAGGCTTCACCTTCCCCCTGCCAACAACCATTTCAACCTGAAACAAATAAGCAAAAGAAAGAAGAAATATGTAGTACTAGCTAGCTACTCATCATGCGTGGATCAGCAAGAAAGAACAACTAAAATCTGTTTCGATGGATGGAATGGATGGATGGAGGACTATACCAACTATAGAACATCTCATTTCCGAAGACTCTCGACGATGAGGTTTTCTTGCTTGGTGGATGGATCGTAGCAACTGGCACATTTCCGAAGAGATAAGGGCAAACAAAATTACATATTAGCACTCCAACTTTGAAGGAATATTAGGATGTAACAAACCGCATAATTACACCCTTGTTTCTGCAAATTATTACAGACTGCCCCCAACAAGTCGTCTCAAGCTCATCGCATTAACTTTCAGTTCAGCCACCCACACAACGAGTGGCACCTGTTGAGAAGCTGCGTGGAAATTTGTTTTCCACGAAACAAAACATAGGAAGGGAGAAAGCAGGCCGGCCAGGAGCAGGTATCGTCGTCGTCGTCGTCATCCCCCCTCTTTCTCTCTCCCTGCTATCTATGTATGCATCGACGCTAGATGAATCTCCCTTTTGATTTGCAGCCAATCAATAGCATGTAGTCCCAGTCCCCACAAGGAAATCAAAAAGAGATGGCCGTTGCTATCGCTGCGGCCACATTCAGATCGTTCATCGCCATCGGCCTGCCGATTCTTAGAAATACGGTGGGCAAGGATCTGCGGGATGATGTGGAGTCCATAAGCAGTCTCTTGAACTATATCGTTGCATCCTTTCGGGATCGTCCCGGCCGGTGGAGCGTTGCTGCTAATACTAGTAACAGTAACGTGGAGGACCAATGGCTTAAAGATATGAACCTCCTGGCGTACGCCATGGAAGACCTCATAGACTGTTTCCTGACCAAAACGCCTCTAGACATCGTAGACAGTGAAGCTGCGGGATTCCTCTCTCCTGCCTGGCGATTTGCCAAGAGGATGGTGAATCCCAGAAGCGTACAGATAGGCAAGAAGATTCGTCGGCTGAAGCAGAGATTAGAAGAGGCACGTACGAGCTTTGATCGTCTTGTTGTGAAGAAGGGATCAGAAGAAGATGCACCAGCTGCTTCCACACAAGACGAAGCTGCTACCCACGTGGTGGATCACGTGGCCAAGGACCGTGAGCTTCTTCAGCATCTTCTCCGCACGCCCAGCGAATCGGAGAAGAAGCTGACGGTGATCTCCATCGTCGGATACGGCGCACTAGGTAACACTCTTCTCGTCAACAATGTTTACGGTACAAATGAAGTGCAAAATCGCTTCTCTCGGAGAACTAGATACAATGCTGCGGGCAAGGAACCTGGGCTGGTTATCAAGGAGATCAGCGCTCAAGTAACTCTGACGAATCAGAATGGTGGGAGCACCGCCGTCCCCGAACACCAGGAGAATGATGAGGGAAAAGCAGCCGTCCTGAAACATCACAAGACTACTGAGAGTACCCCAGTCAAAGATCTCAAGGGAAAGGCGGCTGTCATGGAAGATCAGGAGACGGAGAATACCTCCCTCGCCCAATATTCCGGATCAAGTCAGAAAGATGAAAGGTGATCAATTTTTCCTCTTTGCTTTTTTTTCAGAATTTTTCCATTGTATAAAATAACTAAGGGAACGTCTACGTCTCAGGCGACTAAGAAATAACTATTTCTCATTCGGCTGACGTGGCTGGCTCAATCGAATGGAAATATGCATGGTTTGCAAACAAAAAACTGCAACCAGATGGCTCAATCGAATCTTGGAACCAAAATCCAACGGTGAACAAGATGACTGAACTATTTCTCAGGCGCCTGAGAACTATATACAATGTTTTTTTTATGGTCCGTATGTAGAAAAATTCATATTTTTCTGAAATCAAAATTATATAGAGCTACCTAGGACCTGGGAGAAAACTCGTTGCTCCTGTTGTGTGTTGCCTTTGTGAATCCATTCATCTTATGCACACTCGTGAGTGTTGCTGTTATGTACCAGGCCAGGCGTTTATGTCTATTAACTTTCCCTTTTTCAATTTCTATCTTATTACAGGTATTTGCTTGTAATTGATAATGTGGACATGGACAAATTACTGGCGATAATCAACAGCTTTGATAATGTAGAGGGCGGCATAATCATCGTTGTGACGACCGACTATACTGAAGCGATACACTGCAAGTGTACACCACTTGATCTGGACAAAGGAGATGACCAGAAGTACATAAGGATAAATGATCTGACAAATACAGTATGTAAAGAAGAGGCTATTTTTAGAGAAGAGACCGGGACACATAAACAAAAGTTAAAAGAGTTGCTTGTCCATAACTACAACAAGAGTCTATCTAGCCTTGATCTTGAGCATTGTTTGCTATACTTTTGCATGTTCCCACGTCATCATCTAGTGAGGTGGAATCTTTTGATAAGGAGATATAGGGCTGAAGGAATTGACATTGGTGAAAGAGATGGTGAATTACGTAGGTCCCTGGAGATTTTCATCGACCATCATGCTGTTCAAGTCAGCGAAAACGGAGAGGTGAAGAGATGCCAATTTCCTGTGATGATGCTCAACCACATTTCCTGCGAGTCCAACTCCAGTAACTTCTTGACATCATCATGTGGTTCGATGGAGATACCCACAAGTGGTTTTGGTAATCCTGTCCGAAGGCTTTCTCTCCATCAAATCATTGGTGACAATGGCACATTGAGGTTGCCTGACGCAAGTGTTTACCGTTGTCTCCGAACTCTGGCAGTTTTTCATACTGGTCGTATTGCCAATATTTCCAAGCTTTCTAGATATAAGCTTTTGAGAGTGTTGGATATGAAAGAATGTCCAGTTTCTCTGACCAAGAATCAGCTGAAGAAAATATGTAACCTGCTGCTGCTGAAATATCTAAGCCTCGGGGACAGTATTGATCAGGTTCCAAGGGAAATAGCAAAGCTGCGATTGTTACAGACACTCGCCATGACGAAAACCAAAACAGTGTATGTGCCAGTGGAAGTCATGGAGCTCCCGGTGTTAAAACACCTGCTTGGAAAGTTTCAGCTATATAAACGTGATATCACAAAGAAGAAGCTCAAACAGTTATTGGCAACAGAAAGCCAACTGCAGAGTCTTTCAGGGTTTGTCGTGGGCGACAGCGAAGAATTTAGACAAGTGATGAGCCGTATGAACAAGTTGAGGAAAGTTAAAATATGGTGTGATGCTGAAAAATTGACTAGCAATGTCACAGATGCGATCGACAAGTTCACCAAGGAAGTGCCTTCAGGGACACGCTCCCTGTCTCTTGAATGCAATGGATATCCAAGTGAAATCGTCAAATGCCTGCGGAAACACGGTTTTCTGACCTCCCTCAAATTGCGTGGTGATCTGAAAACTCATCTGGATGTCCATGTCGATCGTCCTATTATAGGGCTGCAAGGTTTAGGGCTGAAGGGTATTACCATGCTGTGCCTTGAAGGGACTAATCTAAGCGGCGATGAAATTGTACGCCTCGTTACACTTTTCCTATCATTGGGATATCTGAAGCTTGTTGAAGATAACCTGGGGGAGCTCAAGATACCAGCTGGTTGTTTGTACAGCCTGAAGAGGTTGTGCCTGGTGGCCGTCAGCAATCTGGACCGTATAATAATCAGTGAAGATACTGTTCTGTGTTTTCTTGTCTCACTTCATATGCTCGTCAATACTCAATGTGATCTTTCGGGCATTGACATCGACAAACTCAAAAAACTGAATGAGATCACACTCTATTCTGATGCCGCTGACCAAAGAGAGTGGCAAAGAAAGGCAAGTAGGGATACACACAATCCCAAAGTTCTCTTCATTCAAAGGCCAAATGCAAGTGAAGCAATATCACGGTGAGTTCTGTCGATGTCCTGCTGCTTCCTCATCATCATTTTTTAATCACGTACTTGTCAATTCCTTAAACTCTTTGAATTGTTTTTCTGCAGTGCAAACTGTTGAAATCCTTTATGGAGACTGTCTTGCTGCACGGATCCTTCTTGTTACCTAATGACGTTCACCATACGTTGTTCAGTTTGCCCTGCCTTTTCCCCCTACCAATATGAACACACATGTTATATCCGATACTTCTGATCTGAGTTGTACAAAATTTCTCATCCAGTTTCATTAGTATTATCTATCCAGTGATTGTGATACCGCCCATAATTGCTCTTATCTTAATAGTCTCTTCGTTGTACTTAGGGTTTCTTGATTATTTCATATATATACATGGAGCGATACGAGAGATAAGGCTCGGCCCCCGAACCTCCCTGGTCGCCTCACTCCCGGGAAGCTCCGGCACACCCTCCAGCCCCGGCCGGTCTTGAAGCAGAGTCCGCCACTGCCGCTGGCGGCAGTGGCGGCGCCCACCCGGTCGTTCCGACGGTGGGCAGGAGAGGTGCTCGTGGCAAGACCGTTGCCTGTGGACTCTGGTGGGAGGCAGTGGAGGGACGTCGGCGCGCTGCCGTGGCGGCCATCGGCAGCAAGGGCGGAGACCTCCGGTGCGCCACGATCTGGATCCAATTGGGCCACGATCTGGTGCTCCGGTTGGGCCACGATATTGGCCTTCTGGGCCTCGATCTAGACCTTCGGGTTAGGCTTCTGCTGTAGGAGTCTCGTGCTCCTGCAAACGAGCCTTGTGCTATCATTTTTCTGCTTCCGTCTTGCTGGAGCTTGACTGATATTGGAGGCGGTCGTAGGGATCCTCCTCCTGTCGAGATGAAGATTGGCCGGATGCATTGCTTCTCATTTCGGTTGCAGCGGCATGTTCTGGAAGGCTTTGCCGGCCAACTCCAATGGACGACTCATGCCTGGAGTTTGCTGAATCGGAAGATTCGGTCGTGTGCATCCGTGTTTTACTCTGACTCTTTGGTTTTAGAGGGAGCGCTTCAAAGCTTCGCTGGCTGTTATTATCATGGAGTATGTTCTTGTTCCATGGTGCTGACGGAGAAGATCATGGTGGCCGAGATCTGAGAACTAGCAATGGTGGTTGGAAGCTCAGTGGCGATGAGGAATTGGCTTGAAGTTCTTTTTAGAGGAGCAGCTTGCAAGTGAGGGCAATTGCACAGAAGAAGTTCAAAGTCTTGTCTTTCAGGATGAAAATCAAAGGTTTCACTTTCATTGGTTGTGTCTGGCAATGGTCTTATTGAAGGCTGAGAGCAATAAATTTCTTCAGGGTGAAAACCTAAGATCTATGATCGGCGGCAACAACGCTTGTGCATTGTTCCCTTCTTGGAGACGTCGTTTTTAGAGAAGCTGGACTTCTGATGTTGTCTTGCTTGTGTTAGTGTTACTCTAACAAGAGATAGATCATTGTAACGGGACTTTTTTTATAATTTTTCTTTTTTTGACTGTATGCATCCATATTGCCGCTAGGGTGAGGCTATGTATAACTGGTATCTTTCGTGATATTAATATATACTCTTTATTAAAAAATAAATATTTTTTATACATGGTATAAGCATATTTAGATTTTTTGCCGGGTGCTTGCAATATGTTTTATTCTATATATACTAGATTTTCTACAAAAAGTATGATAATTACATTTTTAATAGTTTTCTTACATGTCAATAATATTTTTCTTAAATTGGATATGGAGAAGGCCTTTAGACTCGTTCATCTCGGGAATCCCCAGGAGAAAAGACTTTGGAAACAAATGGTGCCTCCAGATCTCACAACTCTTTAACACGGCTTGTTCCTATGGTATTCTCAATGGAATGTCTGGCAACGAATGACCCGGCAGGAGAGACGAGCAGGACGAATCCTCCACATGAGGTAGACGAGCAGGACGCACCCGCCAAATTTTAGCCGGACGCATCCTGTCCGAGCGGGTATCCGAACTTGTCCGCGCGGTGTTTTAGCGGTTCGATCCATTCGGACAAACGCGTCCAGCTCGACCTATCCGTGTATCTAATCTGGGCAACAGTTGCGTCGGCCCGGACGGGCACGGACAGCACGGGTGTCTGCCCAATAATTCATCCGGGCCCTCTTGACAGTGGCATAACAGACGCTCTCCTCCCCTAAACCCTCGCACTCCATATCCCGTGTCTCGATTAGTCGCAATCTTTGCCGCCGCAACCGCTCACTGCCACCGATGTCCCCGCGATATCGAGCGCCACAGCAGGCTACGCGCGTTGCCGGAGTTGTCTGGACGCGCCGCAGGCAATCCCGCCTCCCTCGGCTTCCGTCTGTGGACTGAACGCGCGACACCCTCTGGGTAGCGCACAACCTGCTCGATCATTTGCCTGAGGTACGTTCGCCGGTCCTTTCTATGTTTTATCCGGCCCGCTGCGGGAGCTGGCATCGCCATTAACAGCCCAGTACTTTGCAGATGGGCAGCAGCCGAAGAAGGGCAATGGAGGTTTTCTATAAGAATTTCATGGAGCCATCGTCTTAGGAGGAGTCCGGCGGTGAGACCGAGATTCTGCTAGCAGCTGCACAGATGATACACGGCCACTACCTCTTGCCGTATAATACGTCCAAAACGTATCTGCTTTTTCGAATATTTTTGCTATTGTGTCTCCTTTAATTTGTGTGATTTGGATATAACTAATATGGACTAGCGTTGTTTTCAGCAGAATTGCTCTGGTGTCTCGTTTTTATACAGAAAATCAACTTTTAGGAAAAATCCTAGAAAATATGCCGAAAATCCTATTTTTCTAGAAGACTCACGGAGCCAGAAGACGGAGGGGAGGAAAGGCCAGAAGGGCCCACACCACCCTAGGCGCGGGCCAAGCCAGGCCTGGCCGTGCCAGGGCATGGTGTGGCCGCCCCGGACTCCGCCTCGACCTCTCCTTTCGCCTACATATACCCTCTGACCTAAAAACACCGGGGGTTCGACAATTTTTAGAGAAGAGTTCCGCTGCGCCGCCACCACCAGAAACCGCGATTCGGAACCAGAAACTCCGTTCTGGCACCCTGCCGGGACAGGGACTTAAAGGAGATCATCGCCATCATCATCACCAACGCCTCTCCATAAACCATCCATGATTCCCCCATCCATGTGTGAGTAATTCCTCGCAGTAGGTTATGAGGATGGTAGGGATTGGATGAGATCTCTCATGTAATTGCATAAAATTGTTAGGGCATGGTGCCTAGTATCTATTGTTAGTGTATTTTGACATTGTTGCAACTTGTTGTGCTTAATGCTTGCCACTAGGACCCGAGTGCTATGATCTCAGATCTGAACATGTTATTGATTCATGATGATATTATTGTTTATGATCTCACCTACAAGTTGTGTACACATATTATTGTCCGGAACCCAAGGCCCCGAAGTGACAATAATTGGGATAACCGAAAGGGGTGGCTGTGATGTGAGGATCACGTGTGTTCACGGAGTGTTAATGCTTTGCTCCGGTGTTCTATTAAAAGGAGCACCTTAATTGCTAGTAGATTGTCTTGAGGCCCCGCTGCAAACGGGCTGGTAGGACAAAAAATATTGTGCAAGTTTCTCATTGTGAGCACGCACGACTATATACGGAACACATGCATATGGTTACTTAGTACTTGGATGCTTTATCTTTATTTATCTGCAATGCCTTTATCTTGATTATTACATGAATTATCTTGTCCATGCAACGCCCGTCCATCCATCCCTATGTCTACCGCATTTTAATCATGCTATTTATTGCAATTGCTACTGCTGTCTTTATTTTACTGCTCCTATTACTTTGCTACTGCTATTACAAAATTGTTGCTACTGATAAACTATTGCGAGCAAGGTTGTTTCCCGGTGCAGCTGAATTGACAACTCATATGTTAAGGCTTATAAATATTTTTTAGCTCCCCTTATGTCGAATCAATAAATTTGGGTTTTACTACCCTGGAAGCTGTTGCGATTCCCTATACTTGTGGATCATCAAGACTATTTTCTGGTGCCGTTGCCAAGGAGCATAGCTTTATTTATAGGTTCACTTGGAATTATTATTGTTCGCTGCTATCCATTCATCATGGGTAAAACTCGTGATGGAAAAGTTCCTATATTACCATCCACTATATGAAGAGGTACAATTCTGAACACCTTTGTTACTCTTGATTCACCATCTGTGATGAGTAAGCTCCTTACACCACCACATAGACATGTTACACATACTGCTACTTCTGTTGAATCTGAAAATGCTTCTGATAATTTTGATGCTTCTTCTACTGTGCTTGATGAGAGTGGTTCATTAGGTCCTTTCCTAGATGCTACAATTGCTAAAACTATAATGGGAAATACTAAAACTCCTAATGAAAATATTACTATACTTGTTAGTTCACCTGAGTCTAGAGAGTATCCTAGTGATGATCTTGATGAAGATTACGTTGAACTTAGTGATGAATTTATTGAAGAATGTCAAAACACTAGAGGTGCAAGTGCTATTAAGAGTCTTATTGAGAGACGGGCTGTTAAATATAAATTATCTCCTGATGCTAAATTTGCTACTTCTCCCATAAATATTAAAGTTAAGGAATATGATTTATCTCTTGATCTATCTTATATAACTATTGTTGAGAAAGAACCTTTTTGTGAGACTGAAAATGAAAGTGTTGTGGCACATATGCATGAGCTCTCTACTTTGAGTGGCTTATTTTCTGATGACATTAAGAAACGCACCTACTTTGTTGCTAAATTTTTCCTTTTTCATTAAAAGGTAAAGCTAAAGCTTGGTTTAATAATTTATCTCCTAGATCTATTGATAGTCTTATTTGCTTGGTTAATACTTTCTTTCAGAAATATTTTCCTGCTAGTGCTCAACATGCTATTTTGTAGAAACTCTTTGATTTTAAGCAGGGAAAAGGAGAGAACTTGCCTAAATCATGGACAAGGTTTTGTTCTTTAATTAGAGAACAACCTGGATATCCAGTACCTAAGAATGAACTCCTTGATATATATTATAATGGACTAACCGATGAATCTAGGACATACTTAGATAGTTGTGCTGGTTGTGTTTTCAGGAAGAGAACTCCCGTTGAAGCTGAGGAATTAATGCCTAAAATAAGCAAGAATTACGATGATTGGACTATACATGAGCCAACTACACTTGATCCAACTACACCTGAGCCAACCCCAACACCAACACCAAAGAAGAGGGGAATGATTGAATTAAATGATGGAAGTGATGAAAGAAGCTAAGAAATGTCTTAAGGAGAAGGGTATTAAATCTGAAGATGTAAAGAATTTACCTCCTATAGAAGAATTATGTAAGCCAATTTCTCACCCATCTACTATTGAGGTACACTCTCTCCAACATTTTGATAATGGTGATATTCGTTACTCTAAACCTCATGATCAGTGCTTAAAAGAATTTGATATTTATGTTGTTAAGCAATATAATTTTAATAAGAGAGTGCAGAATCATCTAATGGAAAATTATAGAGCTATTAATAAGTTGCAATATATTATGGAGAGAACCTCCAATGATGTTAAAATGCTTGTTAAACATTTCCAAATGGTTCAAACTCAAATTGATCAGCTTACTAAGGTGCAAAAAGATTTGCTAGTTAATGCTTATATAGAAAAACATGCTTATGAAATTAGAACTAGAAGTGGTGCTTCTACTCAGGATCCTTTATATCCCGAGAGACATCCTAAAAGAATTGAGCAAGATTCCCAACAAGCTAAAAATAGTGGTACTCCTTCTAAGAAAAAGAAACATAAAACAATTGTAGAATCTTCTGAACCTGCAAAAGATCCTGATAGTATATTTGTCTCTGATGCTGAAACTGAAAGTGGTAATGATAAAAATGATGCTTCTGATAAAGAAGAAATTGAAGAAGAACCTGAAAGGCACACTAAGAATACTAAGTACACTAAGGAAGATTTTACTGCTAATAAACATGGTAGTGAAAGAGAGCCTTGGGTGCAAAAACCAATGCCTTTTCCTGATAAGAAACACAAGTTAAAGGAAGAAGAACACCATAACAAGTTTTGTGAGTGGATGAAACCTTTGTTTTTGCAAATTCCTTTGGCTGATGCTATTAAATTGCCTCCTTATTCAAAGTATATGAAGGATATTGTCTCTAATAAAAGGAAGATTCCTAATGAGAAAATTTCCACTCTGCTTGCTAATTATTCCTTCAATAAGGTTCCAAAGAAAAGTTGGAGATCCAGGTATTCCAACTATTCCTTGCTCTATTAAAAATAATTATGTTAGAACTGCTTTGTGTGATTTGGGAGCAGGAGTTAGTGTTATGCCTTTTTCTCTCTACAATAGACTTCACCTGGAAAAATTGATACCAACTGATATATCTTTGCAAATGGCTGACAAGTCTACTACTATCCCTGTTGGTATATGTGAGGATGTTCCTGTTCAAGTGGATAATAGTTGTTTGATATTAAATGACTTTGTTGTGCTTGAAATTCCTGAAGATGAGAATATGTCTATTATTCTTGGAAGACCTTTTCTTAATACCGCAGGTGCTGTCATTGATTGTAATCAAGGAAAAGTAACTTTTAATGTTAATGACAAGGAGCATACTTTTAATGATAACTGATATATCTCTGCCAATTTTTGCAGGACTCGTGGCCTACAATGTCGGGGAACCGCCGGCCAGGCCGGATCTTGAAGCTAATGGTTCCACAGCTTCTGAGCTCGTCCTTGTTCGCTCCGGCTTCCCTCTTGTCGGTGAAAAAGTAGATGAACAGATCTAACCTAGGCCTAATTCCTAGGTAGCCCTCACAAAGCGCCGCATAGTTGCTAAGCACGAGGATGCTATTCGGAGAAAGGTTCCGAGGTTGAACCCGGTAATGTCTAAGGACAACTAAGAAGAAGTCAGAGATTGGGAGGGAGACGTCGCGTACCATTTGTGCTTTGAGGTACACCTTCTCTCCGGCTTGGGGAGAAGGAGTGACCTGATGACCCACAAGTGTAGGGGATCGCAACAGTCTTCGCAGGTAGTATGACCCAATTTATTGATTTGACACAAGGGGAGCCAAAGAATACTCGCAAGCCTTAACAACTAAGTTGTAAGTTCAGCTGCACCTGGAAATAGTTCTTGCTCACAGAAGTTTATCAGTTGCAATAATTTGGTAGTAGCAACAACAGAGCAACATCAACAGTGGAACAAGAGCAATAGTAATAGTAGGATTCGAGTGCGGTAGGCATAGGGATGGATGGACGGGCGTTGCATGGACGAGTCTAAACATGTAACTTCAAGATCTAGGGCATTGTAGATAAATAATAACAAGCATCCAAGTACTAAACAATCCTAGGCATGTGCTCCAAATATAGTCATACGTGTTTGCAATGAGAACTTGCACAACATCTTCTGTCCAGCCAGCCCGTGGCAGCGGGGCCTCTAGGGAACTACTGGAAATTAAGGTGCTCCTTTTAATAGAGAACCGGAGCAAAGCATTAACACTCCATGAACACATGTGATCCTCACACCACAGCCATCCCCTCCGGTTGTGCCAATTATTGTCACTTTGGGGCCTTTGGATCTGGAAAACGATATGTGTACACAACTTGCAGATAAGATCACAAACAATACTATCATAATGATTCAATAATAAGTTCAGATCTGAGATCATGGCACTCGGACCCTAGTGACAAGCATTAAGCACAACAAGTTGCAACAAAGTCAAATAGCACCAATAGAGATACTAGGCACTATGCCCTAACAGATCTTATTCGATTACATGATAGAACTCATCCAATCCCTACCAACCCCAAGCCTACAGCGGGGGATTACTCACTCATGGATGATGGAAACATCGATGGTTGATGGAAATGCGTTGGTGATGACGATGGCGATGATCCTCTCCGAATTCCCCGTCCTAGCAGGGTGCCAGAACGGAGTTTCTGGATCCGAATCTTGGTTTCTGGTGGCGACGACGGAGCGGAACTCTTTCTGGAAAACTATCGAACCCCGTCGGTTTTTAGGTCGAAAGGCAACTTATAGGCACAGAGGGAGGCCGAGGAGCTTCCTAGGGTGGCAGCACCCCCTCCAGGCGCGGGGTCAGGTGGGCCTGCGCCTGGGGTGGGTGTGAGCCCCCCAGGCCTCCTCTCCGTCTCGTCTTCTGGCTCCGTGGATCTTCTGGTGAAAATAGTTTTTGGCATATTTTCTGGGAGTTTTCCTGATAGTTGATTTTCTGCACAAAATCAAGACACCAAGTGTAACATCCCAAGATTTTCCAAATCTTGTAATGTGAAAAATAAATGAATAAAATAAAACTTTGTTGATTTTTAGGGTGAGAAGAAACTTTTGAACCCAATTGAAAATCCTTCAAACCTATTTTGAACAAGTAAATCCTAAGGGGATTTAAAAAGGTAAAAACAACAAAGTTAAAAATATTTGGAACTACTATTTTGGATCTTTCATTAAAAAGATTTGGTTTCAAAAGCAAAGATAGAATTATAAATAAGGATTATTTTATAAGCCAAATTAAACCTTGGCCAAGTATTTGAAACAAAATATTTGGTTTTGATTAAAAGGAATAGAGGTTTATTTAAATAAAATAAGGAGGATTTATAAATATCCAATTTTATTAAAGTAAAGATTCTTCCCATTTTTAAACACTAAAACTAGTTATTTTATTTTAAATAAGTTTTCCAAGTGTTTTATAATTTCAAATAAAACCTACTGATTGGTTTTGGTACTATTTTTTTTATTTCAAATGGAGTTTTAAATAAATCAAGTCCTACTTTGAGGAAATAACTAAGGACCATTTTATTTAATTAATAAATGGATCCTAAAAGAATAAAGGTTTTATTCAGTTCTGGACTTTGTTTTGTGTGGATTAAAAGAATTGAAATCAATGCATAGTTTGGCAAAGATTTGAATTCTTTTGAGTGTTTGATTTGTTGTTTGAAATTCAAAATAGAAAAATCGAATTGGAAAAAGAAAAGACATTCAATACAAAAAAATGAGCCAAACAGCAACCCAACCCATCTGGCCCAACAGCCCAGCTCCAGCCCAACTTCTTTCCCCACGCGCGAATCGTTTTCCACTCAGAAACGCACCCACTCAGCGACTGACTGGTGGACCCTCTCTCTATCTCACTCCCTCGCTGACGCCCAGACCCCACTGACACCTCAGCGTTGTCTTCAACCCCCAAACCCCGCCCTGCCGTTGCAGTAGAGAAACGCCGGCGATGAATACGCGTTGAAGACCGCCTTAACTCCTCGCAGTGACTACGCACGTTAAATCGCCCCTCTCCGCTCTATCTTTTCCCCCAGATAGCTCCTTCCCTCTGCCCATAGGCTGCCCTGAATTTTCCTTGCACCACCACTGCTTCGACGAGGTTTTCCACCGATTCCGGCCACACCTCATCGCCCCTCTCCTTTCTCTGCATGCGAGCTTGCTTCCCACCTCCTGGCGCATCTCCCCATGCCACTCATTCGCTCGCGGGCGCCCCAGAACATCGACTTCGACAACCTCTGAGCGCCACCGCGTCTGCTTCTTTCTCCGGCGAACTCCACAGGTAAACTCCGTTCGCCCCAGCACTCCTCGATGATGCTCCCATCTTCTCCAGAAAAACACACTCCTAACCGTACCACCCGCTTGTCTTAGGGCGATCTGCAACGTCGCCCCCGACAACGAACAGAACCACCTGACGCTGCCATCGTCTCCGGCGAGCAATCCCCGTCACGTCTGAGCGCCCCTCGCCAAAACAGCACCACCTTGAGCTTCCCCAGTACCCTGCGAACCCGGTGAGCACCTCCCCCTCTCCCTTTGCTTCCTGCATCGCCAGTACCGCCACCGTCTGAGCGTCGCCGCCGCCAGCCGCCGCACAACGCCGCCCGCTGTTGACCAAGCAGTCGTGTCCGTAGGATCTAGATCGGACGAACGCGATAGAAGCTAGACGAAGGGGTAAGTAGCATCTCACCGTCGTGCGATCGGTTTAGATCCAACGAACCACAGAGCGCAATCCGCGCGAACCGGTACCGCCCAATGAGAACACGCCGCGTGGCACCAGTTTGTTTTAAAACAGATTTTTGAATCAGATTGATATGCAAATTTGAAAACCTTATAACTTTTGATCCACACGTCCAAATTTTACAAACTTTATATCAATGGAATCAGTGGAACAAGCCCTAGCCAACCATGCAATTTGTTTACTAAAAAGCTTCTGGTAAAATGTTTGTTTTTGCAGAAACATTTGTATGCTTGTTTAGGTTATAAAAGTTATTCCAAAATGATTTTGAGGTTGAAATCTTTGCAAATTGGTTTGTTGTGAACCTACTGACCCTAGGAACCAACTTATGGATTTAAAAATGTTTTGGTGAAGATTAGGATTGATTAATTGAATTAGCCTATTTTTAGTCAAATAAAAATATTGATTTCACTATGAAAATGATTTTGGAGTAAAAACTTTGGGAAAATGATTTGAATCAAACCTACTGATCCTAAACACCAAGTTTGGTGAATTAACAACTTATTTGGTGAACAATATAAAATTGTTGCTTTGCTAAAAACATTTTCCACCACATAAAATAATGGTTGGATTTAAAAATGGTTTATGGATAAAACCTTTTTGCAAATGACTTTGCCACTTTAGAAAATGACCACTTTGATCCTTACAAAGTCTAGAACCTAGTAGAAACCATCTTTGCAAATAAAACTATCTTTTGCATGCTTGTATGACTTGGTTTCTATTATTTTATGTGTGTTAAATTGTTTGAATATTGGTTGGAATGCTAGTTGAATCTATGTTTGCTTGATTGATTTGTAGTGAATATTAGAAGAGTGTGATATTAGCAAGATCAAGAAGTGAACCAACATTCCCTACCAAAAAGGCAAGTGACACTATCATCCAAAGTCCTATTATTTTCATTATACTTAGTGGATTTTGAAACATGCATGAAAAGGATTTCTATACTTATGCTATGCTAAATCCTAATAGGATACCCTTATATATTCCTTAGTGAAAATAATGTAGTTGTAAAATGCTTAGCCATGCTAAATATTTTGAGAAGAGATACATGTTGAGATTTTATGAAGTTGAGAAAAGACTTATGATTTATATAATAAAACAAGTACTCAATGAACCACCTGGGTGGACAAGGATACTCAAGTTTTGGACAAGGTGGCAACAAAAGGAACCATGTCTATGGCAATCTCTTTGTGTTGTGCACCAAAAGAAAACCACCCAGGAACTTAGAGATTGAACATGTTTCTCCAACAGTGGCTTTCGTGTACAGCCACATGCTAATATGGCTCTGGCTTAGTCAACTATATTGGGAAGACCCATGCATTGGTCTTCAGGTTTACTGGAAATGAGGGAACTAGGAACCCTACATTGGTGCCTTAAGTCAAGCTAGCATTATATTGGGACCCTATGGAAAGACTTCGTCACATTCTCAATTTGCCAGTATTCCATCTTGGTGAGTACTTATCCAGCGGCCACTGGTGGCAACAAGATGAGATTGTGTCATGTGGGTAAAGCATACAACTTCTGCAGAAGATAAAAATTCTAAGTACTTAGCCGTGTCCCCGGTTATGGACAATACTGAGCAACTAAAGCTTGAAGCTATGGGAAATCTCGACATTCCAATTTCTAAAAGTAAAACCAGAAAGATTTTAACAAAAGACTTGAAGTACTTGGGGTTTACCAAGGAACTCAAGAAGATTTTGATAAAGACTTGAAGTACTTGGGGTTTACCAAGGAACTCAAGAAGATTTTGATAAAGACTTGAAACCCTTGGGGAATTCACCAAGGAGTTCAAAATGATTTGACAAAAGATCAAAACCATTTTAAAAAAAATAGGATAAAAATTATTGCTTTCTGCAAATAAGCCTAAACTCTACTTAGCCAAATATGCATGTAATGATAGGATCCACTTATTTCTACAAAGTAGTGAAACTTGCCAATACAATTCAAATGTATTGACCCTTGTGGCTGCAACTTATTATGTTGCAGGTCTGTTTGATGTTAAGTGGGTTGATTAGGATTACAAGTCTACAACCAACATGTTTGCCTATGGCACTTTGAAGATGAAGGACCCCATGCTTATAGATTTCTGCTGCAATGTAATAAAATAGCCAAAAGAGCTATGTAAGATGTAATAAAATTATGTTATTCCTGGTTATAAAGTTATATTATGACCTTTGTCTCTTGATATTACATCTTAACTGTGGATGCTAGCTATTGATCCAGGGACTAGCATTGTAAACACAGGGATCCTCTTTTCTTTACAAAGGAGGGACCTCTACAGATGGTATCAGAGCACTATGTTGCCTGTAGGATTTGTAAACCTAGGATTGGACAAAACCCTTTAGAAAAATAGGAGTTGTTTTTGATCCAAAACTTATTTACAAACAATCTTGTAAACTCTTTCCTCAACCATTTTGGTTTTGATTCTACATCTCTTCTATTTCAAACTTGATGGACAAAGCCTACCCCATGGCCAAAGAAGAAACAATAGCAAAGTGTTCAAGAAAGTAGATACGTTTTGGACATATCAACTCCCCCCAAGCTTAGCTTATTGCTTGTCCTCAAGCAATTCAGTTGAAAACTGAGTGCGATAAAAGAACTTCCAGGAACACTTTGCTTCATATGATGTATATATTCTCAGCATAGGAGTAGATGCTTAGACAGTTCATAATAAGAAGTATGCAACTAAGTCTACTCAATAGTCATTGCAAGCTATGAAGAGAAACCAACTCAATAATAATAAGTAGCATGAAACATAAAAATAAGCAACATTGCAATGCTCATAATAAGGTATGATAGAGTGGTATCTCGCTTTCCTTTGTTTGAAGAGCACAATATGAATGCCAAGGCACCTATGAAGTTCAAGTGAATACTAGAGATAAAGATATCAGAGGTACAAGCATCAAAGTCATGACATAATTAACCAAGTTTTGAGACAAACACAAGAATGACAATTATGCTCTCAAGAAGGTGCTCATAGAATAAGTGGTGACTCAACAAAATTGTGAAAATGGTTTTGTGAAGGTTTGAAAGGTTTACCAATGCTGAAAGGAAGGTACTCATTAGCTTTGAGCTCTCATTTCTCCTATCATAGGCATCTTCGTGTAGGGGTTCATAGCATGAAAAACAAAAAAAATCTATCGCATGCATACAAACAAGCCAAGATCTATCTACTAGATTGATGCAACGAGTCGATTAGAGTACTCACCCTCGAAGATTCCAAAGCGGTTAACGAGAGCAGATTCTCGTGGGTGATGTAGTCATACACTTGTCGATCTCAAGATCGCGTAGACGATCCTTCCGGCTCTGTGTTCCAGCAGCGCTTCCGTAGTCGGTCACACGTTCGATACTTGATGAAGACCTTCCTCTCCCTTGTTCCAGCAGGCATCGGAGGTTGTAGTTCTCCATCGCGATTCTGGCAGCACGACGGCGTGGTGTCGGAAGTAGAGGGAAGATCCCGCAGGACTTCGCCCAAGCCGGTGCGAGTTATGGTGGATCTAGGGTTTTCCGACGATCTAGGTTTTGAAGGCCGGAGAGGAGGAGGTGGTGTCGGAGGCGACTAGGGCGACGGCGACGAGCTGGCGGCGGCGGCGCGGCACGGGTGGGGAGGGCTGGTTGTGTTGGCTTTGGGGCAGCCCCCCTCTATTTATGAGAGGGAGGGAGGCTTGGGAGAGGGGAGTTTGAATCCATACCCAAACCCAAGTTGGATAGAAGGAAGGACTCTTTCCTTCTTCCACTAGGAAACCATTGTTCGAGATTGACTTTTCAAACCTCTCTTTTGACTTTCAATTTAGAGCTTTATTTCTCTCTTGCAAATGCCCAACCAAAGTGACTTAGGACATGATCCAATCATTCCACTTACTCATGACACATTCATGGACCATTCCCCTTCTGGTCCAGTGAACCTTCTAGAACCTCTTCGATGAAAACATCGAAATCATTCCCGAACTCCGGAATCGGACTTTCCTTATATGAATATTATTCCCCGGACCATTCCGGATCTCCTCGTGATATATCGGATCCCATCCGAGACTCCGAACAACATTCGGTTTCCCTACTAACATTCCATATCTACTAAACAACATCGAATCCTTAAGTATGTCTCCCTATAGTTCGTGAATTATGCGGACATGACCGAGACACTTCTCCGATCAATAACCAATAGAGGAATCTGGAAATTCATATGGCTCCCACATATTTCTATGATTACTTTGCGATTGAATGAACCACTTACATATGATACCAATTTCCCTTTGTCTCACGATAGTTTACTTATTCGAGGTTTGATCGTCGGTATCTCTGCATACCTAGTTCAACCTCGTTACCGATAAGTACTCTTTTCTCGTTCCCGTGATATGTGATCCCTTGTGAGCCAGTCACATGCTTGCAAGCTAATTGGATGCCATTCCACCGAGAGGGCCCAGAGTATATCTATCCGTCATATGGATGGACAAATCCCACTCTTGATCCATGTGCCTCAACACATACTTTAGGAACACTCAATGCCACCTTTATAGCCACCCAGTTACGGTGTGGTGTTTGATGTCATCAAAGCATCCTTCCGGTGATGGTGATTAGCATGATCTCATGGTCGAAGGAATTAGGTTACTATGTATCAGAAAGCTTATAGCAAACGAACTATTGAAATGACTTGATCTTTATGCTACGCTTATCTATAGGAGTATGTCCATCATACCATTCTCCTAATGATATGACCTTGTTGTTAATAACATCTCAATGTTCATGATCAAGAAACCACGATCATATATTAACCAACAAGCTAGTATTATAAAGAGGCTTTACCAGGGACTCTAATTTAGTTTACAAATCACACAAGTATTAATGTTTCCGGTTAACACTATTATTGCATGAATGTAAACATTTATCATAAACACAAAGATATAATAATAACTACTTTTATTATTGCCTCTAGGGCATATCTCCAACAGTCTCCCACTTGCACTAGAGTCAACTAATCTAGATTACATGGTAATATACCGAACACCCATGGAGGTTTGGTGCTGGTCATGTTTTGCCCTCGGGAGAGGTTTAGTCAACGGATCCGCCACATTCAGATCTGTGTGTACTTTGCAAATCTTTATGTCACCATCTTGGACATGCTCTCGAATAGCGTGAAAATGTAGCTTGATGTGCTTCATCTTCTTGTGTGACCTTGGTTGTTGCGTATTTGCTATGGCGCCCATGTTATCACAATAGATAGACATTGGGTCCAGTGCACTTGGAATCACACCGAGCTCTGTAATGAACTCCTTCATCCATATCGCCTCTTGTGAAGCCTCCGAAGCAGCTATGTATTCCGATTCAGTTGATGATCTTGCCACAACGCTTTGCTTTGCACTCCTCCAGCTAACTACTGCACCAATCAAAGTAAATACGTATCCAGATTGAGATTTAGAATCATCCGGATCTGTGTTCCAACAAGCATCGGTGTAACCATTAACAACGAGTTGTTCATCACCTCCATAAGAAAGAACCATATCCTTAGTTCTTCTCAAGTACTTAAGGATGTTTTTGACCGCTGTCCAATGATCCACTCCTAGATCACTTTGATATCTGCTAGTCAAACTAACAACATATGCAATGTCGGGTCTAGTACATAGCATGGCATACATAAGAGATTCTATGGCTGAGGCATAGGGAGTCTTACTCATCCTTTATCTATCTTCTGTCGTTGCAGGACTTTGAGTTTTACTCAAGGTCGTATTAGGCAACATGGGCAAGAACCCTTTCTTGCTATCTTCCATTCCAAACCTCTTTAGAACTTTGTCCAAATATGTATTGTATGACAATGATATTAGGAGTCTTGATCTATCTCTATAAATCTTTATGCCTAATATGTAAGATGCTTCGCCAAGATCTTTCATTGAAAAACTATTATTCATATAATCCTTGACACTATTAAGAAGGTCTACATCATTCCCAATCAACAATATGTCATCTACATATAGTATTAAGCAATGGTAAGAAAATCGGTAATCATTAACTGCTCGGTTGGCTTGTGAGTAGCGACTAATCGGAATTCGGACGATTAACTGATTTAATCGGTTGGTTATTAATCGGTGCAACCTACAAAAATTAGCACCTAAAACACATATGACTCCTCTTGCACCTCAACCACCTACCATATAAAAGGCAGCCTCGAGCTCCCGGATGAGATCCTCAAGGCGCTCGAGCTCTTGTATCTGAGGTCTGGTCGGCAACTACGGGGAACTTGTCGGCAACGACAAAGAACTAGTTGGTGATGGAGGAAATCGAGCTCCTTGAGTCAGGGATCGAGCGGGATCTTTGCAAAACCTACTTCATTGGGGCAGGCTAGCGGATAGATGGGCGATTTGTGTTGATAATTTTGCAACTTTTTCACCAAGTGTAATAATTAACCGGAAACATACCTAGTAATCGGAGTGTCAAAGCTATTAATCGGGCTAAACAATTAACACAAACGATTAGTGTTAATCGACACGGTCAGGTCCCTAGTAGCGATTAATCGGCCTATTAATCGTTGATTTAGACGATTTTTTGAACAGTGGTATTAAGAATGCTACAGAGCTCCCACTCACTTTCTTGTAAATACAAGCTTCTCCATAAGTTTGTATAAAACCAAAACTTTTGATTACCTTACCAAAACGTTGATTCCAACTCCGGGATGCTTTCTTCAATCCATAAATGGACCGTTGAAGTTTGCATACCTTATTAGCATCTTTAGGATCGACAAAACTTTTGGGTTGTACCATATACAACTCTTCATCAATGTATCCATTGAGGAACGCCGTTTTAACATCCATCTGCCATATCTCATAATCGTAATATGCAGCGATTGCTAACAAAATCCTCACAGAGTTTAGCTTTGCTACCGGTGAGAAAGTCTCATCGTAGTCAACTCCTTGAATTTGTCAAAACCCTTTTGCGACAAGTCGAGTTTTATAGACAGTAACATTACCATCAGCATATGTTTTTTTCTTGAAAATCCATTTGTTCTCGACAGCCTTCCGGCCATCCAGTAAGTCCACCAAAGTCCATACTTGGTTTTCGTACATGGATCCAATCTTGGATTTCATGGCTTCTTGCCATTTATTGGAATCTGGGCTCATCATCGCTTCCTCATATGTCGCAGGGTCATCGGTGTTGTCCACCAACATGACACTCATAACGGGATCATACCAATCAGGAGTGGTACGAGTTCTCGTTGACCTGCGAGGTTCCATAGTTACTTCAACCGAAGTTTCATGATCGACATCATTAGCTTTATCTCTTATTGGTGTAGGCACCACAGGAACTACTTCTAGTGCCGCGCTACTCGCAAGTTCGAGAGAAGGTTCAACAACCTCGTCGAGTTCTACTTTCCTTCCAGTCACTTATTTCGAGAGAAACTCCTTCTCTAGGAAGGATCCATTCTTGGCAACGAAGATTTTGCCCTCGGATATATGATAGAAGGTATACCCAATAGTTTCCTTCGGGTATCCTATGAAGACGCATTTTTCCGCTTTGGGTTCAAGCTTGTCCGGCTGTAACCTCTTTACATAAGCTTCGCAATCCCAAACTTTAAGGAACGACAATTTAGGTTTCTTTCCAAACTATAATTCATATGGTGTCATTTCAACGGATTTAGATGGTGCCCTATTTAAAGTGAATGCGGCTGTTTCGAATGCATAACCCCAAAACGATAGCGGTAAATCTGTAAGTGACATCATAGAACGAACCATATCTAAGAGAGTTCGATTACGACGTTCGGACACACCATTATGCTGTGGTGTTCCCGGCGGTGTCAATTGTGAAAGTATTCCGCATTTCTTCAAATGCTCGCCAAACTCGTAACTTAGATATTCACCTCCGCGATCAGATCGTAGAAATTTAATCTTCTTGTTACGTTGATTCTCTACTTCACTTTGAAATTCCTTGAACTTCTCGAAAGTTTCGGACTTATGTTTCATGAAATAGATATACCCATATCTACTCAAGTCATCCGTTAAGGTAAGAACATAACGATAACCACCACGCGATGCTACACTATTTGGCCACACACATCGGTATGTATGATTTCCAATAAGTCCGTAGCTCGCTCCATCATACCTGAAAATGGAGTCTTAGTCATTTTACCCATCAGACATGCTTCGCATCTTTCAAGTGATTCGAAATCAAGTGGTTCAAGAAGTCCATCGGAATGGAGTTTCTTCATACACTCCACTCCAATATGACCAAGACGACAGTGCCACATATAGGTCAAGTTATCGCTCAATTTCAAACGTTTAGCTTCAATGTTATTAATGTGTGTATTTCTACAATCGAGATTCAATAAGAATAGACCATCTATCAAAGGTGCATGTGCATAAAACATATTACTCATATAAATCGAACAACCATTATTCTCGGACTTAAACAAGTAACCGTCTCGCAATAAACATGATCCGGATATAATGTTCATGCTCAACGCAGGAACCAATTAACAATTATTTAAGTATAAAACTAATCCCGATGGTAGATGAAGAGGTAGTGTGCCGACCGCGATCACATCAACCTTTGATCCATTTCCAACGCGCATTGTCACCTCATTCTTCGCTAGTTTCCGTCTATTCTGCAGTACCTGTTTCGAGTTACAAATATGAGCAACCGAACTCGTAACTTAGATATTCACCTCCGCGATCAGATCGTAGAAATTTAATCTTCTTGTTACGTTGATTCTCTACTTCACTTTGAAATTCCTTGAACTTCTCGAAAGTTTCAGACTTATGTTTCATGAAATAGATATACCCATATCTACTCAAGTCATCCGTTAAGGTAAGAACATAACGATAACCACCACGCGATGCTACACTATTTGGCCACACACATCGGTATGTATGATTTCCAATAAGTCCGTAGCTCGCTCCATCATACCTGAAAATGGAGTCTTAGTCATTTTACCCATCAGACATGCTTCACATCTTTCAAGTGATTCGAAATCAAGTGGTTCAAGAAGTCCATCGGAATGGAGTTTCTTCATACACTCCACTCCAATATGACCAAGACGACAGTGCCACATATAGGTCAAGTTATCGCTCAATTTCAAACGTTTAGCTTCAATGTTATTAATGTGTGTATTTCTACAATCGAGATTCAAAAAGAATAGACCATCTATCAAAGGTGCATGTGCATAAAACATATTACTCATATAAATCGAACAACCATTATTCTCGGACTTAAACAAGTAACCGTCTCGCAATAAACATGATCCGGATATAATGTTCATGCTCAACGCAGGAACCAATTAACAATTATTTAAGTATAAAACTAATCCCGATGGTAGTGAAGAGGTAGTGTGCCGACCGCGATCACATCAACCTTTGATCCATTTCCAACGCGCATTGTCACCTCATTCTTCGCTAGTTTCCGTCTATTCTGCAGTACCTGTTTCGAGTTACAAATATGAGCAACCGAACCAGTATCAAATATCCAGGCACTACCACGAGTACTAGTGAGATACACATCAATAACATGTATATCGGATATACCTTTCTTCTTGATGTTGCCGTTCTTCAAATCCACCAAGTACTTAGGGCAATTCCGCTTCCAGTGACCCTCTACCTTGCAGTAAAAACACTTACTATCAGGCTTAGGCCCAGCCTTGGTCTTCTTCGTCGGCGCGGTAACTTTATTACCGCCCTTCTTGAAGTTTCCCTTTTTCTTAGACTTGCCTTGCTTCTTGAATTTGGTGGTCTTATTAACCATCAACACTTGGTGCTCTTTCTTGATCTCCACTTCCGCAGACTTTAACATGGAGAAGAGTTCCGGCAACGACTTGTCCATGTTTTGCATATTGTAGTTCATCACAAAGTTCATGTAACTTGGTGGTAGTGATTGGAGGACACGGTGAATTCCCAAAGCATTAGGAATCACTATACCCAAGTGTAACATCCCAGTATTTAGGACCGAACGAAGGGTAGATTTAGGAATCAAAATTGTTGCATGCATTCATTTGTGAAAATGTGGGAAAATTTTCGCCAAATAAAAAAACCCTAAGTGATCAATGTTTCTTTCATACTTTGAGATTAGGATTAGTCTTAAAGGGTGATTGTTATAAACTTTGAGATGATCTTAAGGAGTTATGTGTTTAAAATGAATTTGAATTTTAAACTTGGGTGTTTGAATTATAATTTAAATGATTTAGATATAAGATTTTAATCTTAAATTAATTAAGAAATAAGTACTATAACTTAAATCTTATCCAAAAACAATATTGAATATGAAATTCATTTCATATTATTAATACATAAACAAGTTACAAAAAATGTAATCTACTGAAGTCATTCCAAACTTCACAATTTACAAAAGAATAAAGAATAAGAATATTCTTTATTAATAATAATATAATCTTTATTACAATTAAATAAAATAAAGAATATAAGAATAATAAAAGAAAAATTACATAAGAATAACAAAATTAAATTTGAATATCTACTAACTATCCTATATCTAAATCTTCATCTTTATCTTTGTACGTGCAAAACAAAGACTAAATAGAAACAAAATAAGATTAGTGTTAGTATAATTTCTCTCAGATATGCCAGTGAAATGCACTTGACAAATTCATCATTGAGAAATGTTATAAAGGGGCAAGTTTCACCAATATGAAAGATTTCATCTTTCATAAATTCAAAGCCAGAAGTCAAATGACAGCCAAGAGGGACCAATTCACCAGCCAGGTGAAAGTAATCTGGTAATAGTAAGTTCAAAATTTCTGAACCTATCCACAAGTGCATAGCAGGCACACAAGCTGGACACACACCAGCATGCACATGGTGTGCCGTCGACCTCACAAGCATAGCCCAATCTCACAAAACCACAGCACAGCCGTGGAGGAGCACATCAGTGCATCTCTCCACTACACAGCACACAAGCACAACCAGTGTAGACAGCAGGTAAACCAAGAACAGTAGCCAAACCAAACCACCACAGATCAACCAAACATCACCAGGATGGTGACATAAGGAGGGGGATGAATCAGGTGGACAGCAAGGTCAAGCCCAGGAGCTAGGAGGAGCAGGCAAGCTCAAGAGCAAGCTCAGGAGTCCAGCAAAACCAGATCAAGATCATCATCATTATCAACTTACTACAACAACATCAGATTTTGTGGTGAGCCTCATAAAACCATCACATCATTTATTCATAGTATCTGAACAGAAGCATGTATTACTTTATGAAGTAATCTCTCAATAATCACCCCAAGTGAGGTGAATCTATCCTAGATATTTTAAGTATAAAGATAAGAAATCAAACTCAGCCAAAAGCACTAAAACCCTCAGACCAGCATCACAGGGTCTAGTGTTAATTTATGCAACTTAAACCATCTTTCATTTGTACTTATCAGATCAGGGCGCATCTCTCAGAGAGAGTATCACCTCTAATCTTACAAGTTACAAACCAACTATTTGCTCAACTAACTAGGATTTAAAATCCTAGAGCCTCAGACCAACATCATAGGCAGGAGAGTTAAGAAAAGCTTTTATTCTATCTTGCCAGTATTAATCACAAGTATTGACAAAGCTAAGACCAGAAATAAAAACCCAATCACTTTTGTGACAGATTACAATGGTATCACAAGGATAAGTTCTTAATGAGCTAAATACTAATCTTTGCTTGGTTCCCACAGATAAAAGGGCCAAACCAATACACATCATCTCCCTGAAGCCAAGTACCAGGCATCAACATCTAATTAATCTATAAATCCATAGACAATCATTACATGTAATGATTATATTCAGTATGTATAACCTCATACAAGGCTACCATTATAATTGCAGTAAGCAGCTACTGAGAGAAAACTACTGTCAGTATAAGCATTCTGACAGTAGAGTAAATTCTCAGATCAACAACATAATCCAATCAGGGATTCCATAGAAACACTAGCATGGGATCATAGTGGATTACCACTAGAATAAATCTGACAAGCCACTAGCATCATCAAAGCCACTACAAATCATGATCCATAGCAAACAATCATTCTTCATGCTCAAGTATGATCAACACTAGATCTAAAGCATCATGGATATGATCAACAGGAGGTTATGAACCCTAATGATAACAAGAACCCTAATTAGGAGATGAACCTATAGGGTTTCGTAGCATGGAAAACAAAAAATTTCTATCGCATACAACCAAACAAGCCAAGATCTATCTACTAGATTGTAGCAACGAGTCGATGGAATAACTCACCCTCGAAGATTCCAAAGTGTTTAACGAGAGCGGATTCTCGTGGGTGATGTAGTCATACTCTTCCCGATCTCAAGATCGCGTAGATGATCCTTCCGGCGCTGCGTTCCGGCAGGGCTCCCGCAGTCGGTCACACGTTCGGTACTCGACGAAGACCTTCCTCTCCCTTGTTCCAGCAGGCAGCGGAGGTTGTAGCACTCTCCTCGCGATTTCGGCAGCACAACGGCGTGGTACCGGAAGTAGAGGGGAGATCTCGCAGGGCTTCGCCTTAAGCCAGAGCGAGTATGGTGGAGTATGAGAGAGTCCTCGGTGTTCTAGGGTGTAGACACACCAAGGAGGGGGGCAAGCCGGCGGCTAGGGTTTAGCTAGGTGGCGGTTTGCCCTAGGGCCGGCGGCTTGGGGCTAGGGTTAGAGGTGTAGGAACTTGTGTGTCTTGGAGGGGAGCCCTGCCCCTCCTTATATAGGTGGAGGGGGCCGGACAAGGGGAGGGGAGTTCCTCCCCAACTCGGCTTGGTGGTGCACCGGCGGTGGGAGGAGGAACTCCTCCCCCAAGTCGGTTTCCACCTCCCTCTCCACTTCCCAAAATTGCCGTTTGACTTTCAAACTTGGCGTTTGACTTTTCAAACAAGGATTTGATTAATCCCTCTATTTTGTTCAGCGATGACACTTAGTACATGATGCAATCATACCAACTTGATATAACACATCCATGTACCCTTCCCCTCCGGAGTGCCGGACATTCCGGAACCTTCTAGAACATTCCCGATGAAAACACCGGAACCATTCCCCAACTCCGAAACGGGACTTTCCTTATATGAATCTTATTCTCCGGACCATTCCAGATCTCCTCGTGATATCCCGGATCCCATCCGAGACTCCGAACAACATTCGGTCTCTTTCTCATCATTCCATAACTACTCAAACAACGTCGAATCCTTAAGTGTGTCTCCCTACGGTTCGTGAATTATGCGGACATGATCGAGACACTTCTCCGATCAATAACCAATAGAGGAATGTGGAAATTCATATGGCTCCCACATATTTCTACGACTACTTTGCGATCGAATGAACCACTTACATACGGTACCAATTTCCCTTTGTCTCACGATAGTTTACTTATCCGAGGTTATGATCATCTGTATCTCTGCATGCCTAGTTCAACCTCGATACTGATAAGTACTCTTTTCTCGTTCCCGTGATATGTGATCCCTTGTGAGCCAGTCACATGCTTGCAAGCTAATTGGATGACATTTCACCGAGAGGGCCTAGAGTATATCTATCCGTCAAATGGATGGACAAATCCCACTCTTGATCCATGTGTCTCAACCAATACTTTCCGAACACTCAATGCCACCTTTATAGCCACCCAGTTACGGTGTGGTGTTTGATGTCATCAAAGCATCCATCTGGTAAAGGTGATATGCATGATCTCATGGTCAAAGGAATTAGGTTACTATGTATCAGAAAGCATATAGCAATTGAACTATTAAAATGACTTGATCTTTATGCTACGCTTATCTATAGGAGTATGTCCACCATATCATTCTCCTAACGATATGACCTTGTTGTTAATAACATCTCAATGTTCATGATAGGGAAACCACAATCATTTATTAACCAACAAGCTAGTGATGTATAGAGGCTATACTAGGGACTTCAATTTAAGTTTACAAATCACACAAGTATCAATGTTTCCTTGTTAATACTATTATAGCATGAATGCAAACATTTATCATAAACACAAAGATATAATAATAACTACATTTATTATTGCCTCTAGGGCATATCTCCAACAGAACCCTAATCAGAACATAATCACTAGGCACGAGAAGCCACTAGACACACAGAGAGATTCATGGTAGTAGCATGAACAAGAACCATAGAAGCAACTTATCCGAGGTCCTCGTTGATGAATCAAAGAGGAAGCAGATTGGCCGATGAACCGCGGCGGCACAGGGAGCACCCAGGGGGCGCTACAACCTGCACCAGCCACAACAGCACACAAGCCCAGCACACCACCTCAGGCGGGACCGCGGTGGTGGCGACAACACCTTTCCCTAACCCTAGGATTCGGGAACGGGGTGAATCTGACCACGGGGAAGCCCCGAAGTCAAATCAAGTTGGACTAGACGAACAAGCGGAGTTACAAACCTCGCCCTGCACCACGGCAGCGGCCAGGGGAAGCCACAATGGCGGCCATCGCCAGCGGCAGCGCCAGAGCCCGCGGGGTCGGGGAAGAGGAAGGGTGAGAACGAGGAGGAGGCAGATAGAATGGGCTGGGTGGGCCAAAACCCCTCGTGGTGGTATTTTGACCTTGCCCTATTGGGCCACACTAGCCCAATAAGCCCAAAAGACCAGCCCAAGTTGTTTAAAAACTGTTTTAATCAATTGGAAAAGACCAAAATGCCCCTGACCTTAATAGAATTCTAGAAAATAAAATAAAAGTCCAAAAATTATAAATAAAATATTTTTGGATTCACAATAATCCACTCTATCCAAATAAAATAAGATATAAAATTTTGGACATTTAAATTTTTATAAGAATTTTGTAATTTATATATTCCTTATGGAATTTTACAAAATTATTGAAAGATGATAAAAATAAATAAAAATCACTTTCATTATATATTAATATTATAGTATTTTTGAAAGATACTAAATAATTATTTAATAATAAATTTTAATGTATAATTAATAATTCCTAAAATAATTATTAAATCAATAAAAGTCAAAAAAAGGGAAATAAAATTAAATAATTCAATATATGCAATAAATATAAAAAAATAATATTTATAAATGCTTGATTAGAAGGCACCTTATATAGGGAAAATGCATATAGAATTAAATAATGCATTACATTACTTGCATAATCATTTTGCTTCTTTAAATATTGTCCTTACCGGGCAATAATGATGTTTTTATAGAACTAGAAGCTCAAGGTCCAGTGCAAGCATCAGACTTCACTACCTTGCCATCACAAGGCAAGTTCATCACTTGCTCATGTCCTTTGAAGAGTCTTTATCAAAGTATTTGCAAATTGTATGTTATCATATATGGTATAAAAGAAAGAAAATATTATTTTCACAAATAAAGAAATCATAGATATCATCCTAAGTGGTGATATAATGGAGCAATAGAACTTAGAGTTCTAATTGCAACAATAATGATCAAGTAAGGACTTAATAACCCCTGACATCAGTGATTCTAGCGCCGTATATTATGCGTTAGCCATGAGATTTGGAATGGGATAGAGAAGTCAACTTTATCTTCTTCCTCTCGCATGAAGCCGGATGTGCAAGTTGTGGCTGTTATCCTCGTAGTGTGCATATTGTAGAGGATATGCAGCATATGGGTGGGAACCCTCATCGTCCCATGATAGTTTTGGCATCTAACAGTTTGTACAAACCATTGCCGTAATTCATTATGTGGGCATGGTGTACACCAAGGAGGCATGCGGGGTCGTGAAGGGGCATTGATTGGCTTGGACCAACTACTGGGCCCCACATTATGGAATTGTGGACGGGAAAGTACGCCCGGTTGTGCACAAGGAGTTGATCTCTCATGGGTAAAGTAACGCACCTCTGCAGAGTGTAAGAACTGTAACTTGTTACTCCCTGTTCTGGGAAGGAGCTACGAACACGGCAGGAAAGGAACTCCATGAAAGTTCTGGTCAACCTGTGAAGGCTGATTGGCATAGTTTTTCGGAATAAAATCAATCTTTGAAGAAAGATTTACAAAAACTGCATAGTGCCAAGGATTTATAATACGAGGTGGTAGTTAGAGCATCAAACTTCCCACCTTGCATATAATGAACTTGTTGGGTAACGTTGTTACTCATTATTTCCTTTGATCCCTTGCTTAGACTCTGAGGATCCCGAAGACGTGCCAATGTATGCAGCCGAATGCCAAGAAGATGTGTTCTATGAGGAACCAGATCTATCCGGAGGAGTTGAAGGAGTGGATTACGAGATCTGCTACGGTATCGATGAGAACGAGTCCAATTAAGTATCTAGTTAGTAGTAACTAGCGGAGCCGAGCAACATGAAATCTATAGAATAAGTTGTTGAGCTCAACTCCTAGTCGGAGTTGTTACTTTTAAATTTCCGTTGAACACTTTATATTTTGGTTTGTAAGTTGGATCTTTTGGAAGTCTTAAACTTCCGGTATTGTAATAATAATAATGTGTGTACATTTGTAATATGGACCCACAATGTTTATGTTGTACCACTCTGAGGGATGTGATATTTACGGAACGGTGTTCTGTAGATGTCATGTCAACGACTATAGTGTACTACACATGCAGTGGTATGTTGGGTCATCGCAGTTGGTATCAGAGAAAATTGCTTTGACCTTAGGTTGGAAACCTAGTAAAGGGTATTACCTGTAGGAAAGCTAGCAACAATAAAGAATTCTCTAAAAGTAATATAATGGGTATTCAAATGAGAATATTCTGTTATATATATTTTAGTGCGTTAATTCTTTGTTATGATACAATATATCATTAGTAACTAATCAAAAATTATTTTCCGGATATATAGAGATATGGCACCAAAGTTTCCAAAACAGACTTTGGTAAGGAAAGAGGAGACTCTTGATGATTATCAAGGATCATTTACAGACCAACTCCGACAACTTTTAAAGCTCTTTAGTTGTCCAACTAGAATTCCAGTGAACACTATCACTTACCTTGATGGACGGATGTTATCCAAGTATCGTGTGAGTATCCAATTTCTAGAGAAGCTTGGATTATATCACGATCTACCCATAGGAGAAGGTAGGAGTCATTTAGCAGCCTATCATGTTGCTGTTGTGGAGGCAATAACTAATATCCGGGAGCAGAAAACCAAGGAATTAGAAGGTAGCACATTCTCTGTGATACCTCATGATTCTATAGACTCGGAGCTTATACCGGATCATCTTACTTTGGTTAAGAAGCATCCTAAGTTAGCTTCCAAGTTTATGGATAGATACCGAACACTCGTTGCATATTTTTATAAGACTCATCAAGTGATTGTTGAAGATAAAAATGACATGTTAGAGGATCTAACTGATCCGGAAAGGAGGAAGCAGTTAGCATTCCAGTTAGAGAAAGAAGCAAGTAGTAGTGCAACACCTATCTTTAAGGATATACCTATAGATTCGGAATCCTTTATACCATATCCTTATTCACCAAGACCTAAACCTACACATGATCCTACTATGGATAGGCGGTATGCAGTACCACAGGGCTCAGAGGATGGTTCTGACTCAGAACTTCCTATTGAGAATTCAGATGGTTGGAGAATGGGATCATATAATGGATCTCACGAATATCAGATATCCACAGATGGTTCCGATAGGAATGTTGGACAATCTAGTGGGATGGGTGCAAGGATGAACCCTAATAATAGTAGTAGAAATACCATGTCAATAGATAACCAGGATGAAGAAGAAGATCCTGAGGAGAGAGTGTTTAAATCATCAACATCTTATCAAAACCCAGGGAATATACATTATCCAATGTTCAACTATCTTGCCCATGAGAGCACTTGGGGAGAAGCAGGATCTGTGTATCCTGTTGACAACTCAAGAAATGAAGCTCAGGAGATGCAGGCTAGAGATAATGTTGAATATGTTTCTGAAGACTTTTCAGCTGAGCTGGAGGGAGTCAATGCGCTCAGGTTGAGTAATAACTCAAGTCCTGACACTTCAGATACAGAGTATGTTCCTTCTGGAAGGCCATATGTTCCACAAACTGTGCGACAAACAACACGTCATCATGGTTGGACATCAGGCATGTACGATGAACGTAGTTACTATTAGGAGGAGACAAGTAGTCAATAGTATCAAGTACTGTGTATTGTACCCAAGTAATAAGGTAGTCTTGTAATGATACCTATATGGTATATGTTGTAATGACTTTGTATCATTATGTAAAATATGTGAAATGCATATTTGGATTTTCTTTGGATCTTCATTGTGTGACTAGTTCGTGCGTAAAGTCGAGCTCAGAACACATGTGCATGATGTAATTATGAGTATTCACTTTATGTTTCAGGACTAGAGGGTCATGGATACGGGTGTAGAAATGGAAACTGAGCAGCAGCGGATGGAGCGAGAGGCCAAGGAAAAGGCCGATGCAGATGCAGCAAACCAAGAAGCATTACCACCACCACCACCAATGAGGCTATTAATGGAGCAGAACTTTATGCAATGCATGCAAATGATGCAAGAGACCCAAAACAAGTTCATGGAAGAGCTACTGGGGCGAGCAAATCAGAGGGCACCTGAAGGTGGAGGAGTGAGTTTATCTGATTTCCAGAATGCAAGACCGTTACGTTTTGCATCAGCTCCTGAAAAATTGGATGCAGAAGACTGGCTAGCATATACAGAAAGGAAGCTGAAAACTGTGGGTTGCAATGATGAGGAAAAATTAAGGTATGCAACTCATCTGTTGATTGGACCTGCAACATCATGGTGGGAGAATCAGTTAGCCATGCAACAGCCAGGAAGGGAGTTTACCTGGGAGGAGTTCAAGCAGAGATTCCGTGAATATCATGTTCCGGAAAGTGTCATGGAGTTGAAGCGGAGAGAATTTGAGGAGCTTCAGCAAGGATATACTAGTGTCATGAAGTACATCCGGGAGTTTAGCCAACTGTCTCATTATGCTGAGGAGGATGTTAATACTGAAGAGAAGCGGAAGAAGCGTTTCTTGCATGGATTGAATCCATTTGTGAAGATGCAGCTAAGGTTAGCCAATAAGCAAACTTATCAGCAGTTGTTGGATGCAGCCATTACTTTTGAGGATGACTACAAGAATGTCCAAGAGGATCGGAGGAAGAGAGCCAAGAAGGAAACCAAAAGAATTCAGGCAAGCAAACCTAAACCTAACCTGGAGTTCAAACCTCGGAATAGGAATTATGGCAACAACAATAATAACAATAACAATAACAAGGGCAGTGGTCGAAATCAATCTATTCCGAGAAGGAATGTTATCTGTAACAATTGTGGAATTCCAGGGCATTTCCAAAGGGAGTGCAAAAAGCCTGTAGTGATCTGTTATGGTTGTGGCCAGAAGGGGCATATCAAGCCAGATTGTCCGAGCAAACCCCCAGGAGGATGGCCTACTAAGGGAGGAGGACAAGCCAGTGGAGGAAATGTACATCCCAACAAAGGAGGAAATAATGGCAAGAACAACAATGGCAAGAGAAACCGACCTACCGGAAAAATGAACTGTGCAACCCTCGAGGAGGTGGATAATTCATAGCATGCAGTGATAGGTACGCTCAATATCCTCACTAATCCCGGCAAAGTTCTACTTGATACTGGTGCAACTACTTCATTCATTTCTGAAGAATTTTGTGATAAGTTCGGGATTAAAAGGGCAACGTTAGAAAGTCCTATGACCGTAGTTACGACAGGAGGGAATGTGATTGTACGCCACATAAAACAAGATCAGGTTATCTTGATCTGTAGTTGTACATATTTTACAGACCTTTATGTGATACCTTTGAAGGGAATTGTGTAACATCCCTAAAATCATAATTTCAAAGTTTGCATATCATTCATGCATGCATATATATTTGAGGTAAAAATTCAAACTCATTTCAGAAAACAGAAGCACATGGTGCTATGATTTTATGTGAGCAGATTAAATTCAAATGGCCATCATCATTTGAAAATTTAAAAGTTTAGAAACCTGGTTGCTTTCCCTCTATGAGGATAGATTTGAGTGTAGAATTTAAACCAAGGTTTTCAAATTGGAATTAGATTCAAAAACCATTTTTCAATTTTTGCAAACCAAATGCCTAGCCTCTGTTATTTTGATCCCCAAGCTTGACCAAGCCTTACTTAGCAAACCACCTGTTTGTGTGCCTAAATTGGAGACTACTGCACCCTGCAAAAACCCAGAAAAAGTTTGAATTCAAAAAAGAGTTTGAATTCATATCAAAACCAATTTAGAAAATCGTTTCAGAAAAAGAAAAGAAGCAAACAAATGGAAAAGGCCGAGCGCTGCCATTTTAGCCCAGCAACGGAGCAGGCCCAGCAAGCCCACCCGGGGCATCTCTTTTCTTCTCTCACGCGCGAGCACACCCATTCAGCCACTGACAGACAGACCCCACGCCCCTTCGGTTTATTTTGCTGACCAGCGGGCCCCGTCCACGTCACCCTCGTCTTCCCCAAACCACGCCCGCGACCACATCGCTGCTGCTGTCAAGGCCGGTAATGGCGCGGTGTAATTGCCCATTATTCCGCAAGCGTTTCCTGTCGCACCTAGGCTTACTTAAACCCCTCTGCCCCGCAAGCATTCCCCCCTCTCCTCGCTCACTCCGCCACCAGACTGCGCGCAATTGCCCTCGAAACCCCGCAGTACCGACAACTCCGGCGGCCAATTACGGTGAGCCTCGACCACCCCTCTCTCTCTGGTTCAAACGAGGATGTTCGGAATGATCTCGCGCTTACGCTAATACCTTCCTTTTTCCTGCTCGTGACCCAGGTCGTCGTCTCCGTTCGCGACCAAAACCACCTGCACCGCCGATAAACTCCGGCGATCAATTAAGGTAAAACCCGAGCGCCCCTTGCCTCCTCCTTCACGCGAGCTTGTTCGCCTATGTCTTGCGCAAATCCTGATGCCACTGGTTCGTGCTAGGGCGACGCCAAACCTCGGCAAGGACCATGACTGCAAGCTACCGACGCCGCCCGCACCTCCGACGAGCTCTAGAGACCGTTCCCGCGCACCCCTTCGCAAACCAACACCACGTCGAGCTTTAGCACGCCACAACGGTTCTGGTAAGCGCCTCCCTCCCTTCCCAGGCGACCTAGAGCGCTAGCACCGCCGCGGTCAGACGCGCCGCCGCCATTCAACGCCGCCAGCGCCGCTCGTGTATGGTCAGGACGATTAGGAGCGTCAGATGTAGATCCTACGGCGTAGATTAGAACGTGGGCGAAGAGGTAAGCGCGCATCTGAGCCGCCAGATCTCACTTAGATCCTACGGCCCGCAGAGCTCGATCCAGCCGAAGCGGTACGCGCCAATAGAAACACGACGCGTGGCTAGAGTTTAAATCAAAAACAGAATTCAAATCAGATTTAGATCCAAATTTCAATCGGCTATAACTTTTGATTGCCACGTTAGAATTTTGCAAACTTTATACCGTTGGAATCAGTGAATCAAGGCCTTTCTGAATATGCAATGTGTTTAACAAATAGTAACTGTTAAAATGACTTTGTATGCAGAAACAAGTTTAGGTCCATTTTGAGTATAGTTTTTGTTTAGCAAATTGTTTTAAGGCTAAATAAGTTTAGTTAGCAAATTTTGTTACTTGTTATGTTTTTGTATCATGCACTTGCTTGGTAGAGTTATCCAAATCATCACTTAGCAAATTCTTGCATACATGCATTCATATTTTTGATTGTATATAAATTGTGTGTAATTGTATGCTACAATTTTTTGTGTAGATTTTGCTAGTGACTGTGATTGTGAAGAGTGCTACTCTCCCCATTACCAGGGCAAGTGATACTTCATGATATTTCCATCCTTTATTTTGAATAAGCATTAGAATTATTTTGCTAAGTCTTGCATGCTACTTTTGCCAAATGCTATGTTGGAAAATCCTATGTAGTGTAGAATTGTTGAATTGATAGGGAATCTTCCTAAGTTAAGTTACTATGCCATGCTTAGCCTAGCTAGTAGAAAACAAGGGTTGGCGAAGTATGTACATGCTATGATGAAATAATTCTAAGTCCTTTGGGACTCATGCTTTTCTTAATAAAACAACTAAGTCAATGAACTTCCTGGGTGGAATGGGACTTGAATGGTGGTTTTTGGTTGAGTGGTTACACAAGGCCATGGATTTGGCTTGTGTATCTCACTTGTGGTATGCCACCCAGGCACAAAGGGATTTGGAGGCCAAGTGTTGAGAAAGCTTACAGTGCAACCACTTGGCAATATGGGCTCTGCCATGATCATATAGGTTGCTAGAACTTAGTCACTTGGACAGTTGGTGGTAGTGGGAATGATAGGTTGGAGCGCGTCCATTTGACTAAGGAAAGGCTTCTGAAAGGTCCTGTCTTGGGAAACCAAGTCTGGTGGGGAAAGTGCACAACCTCTGTAGATGGAAAATCTAAGTACTTAGCCAAGTCCATGGCAATGGACAAATTGAGCATCAAGACATGGAAGCTACAAGAATCTCATCACTCCAACTTCTAAGTAAAACTTGTGGGTGAACAAGGGTGAACGACCCCAATGTCTATTGGTGGTTTCTTGGGAAGCTTTTTGACAAAGAAAAACTTAGTGATTTCAACTAATAGGAAAAATCTATTTTTGAGCAAAGCAAGCCAAGCTACACTTAGCCAAAATGCATATAGTAATAGAGTCCACTTAAAATTTACTAAGGTATCACTTGCCAATACTATTCCAAAGTATTGACCCTCTGTGGCTGTAACTTGTGATGTTGCAGGTTACTCCGATGATGAATAGGAGTCATGAGTCTACACTCAACATGCTTGCCTATGGCACATGAAGATGAGGACTTATGTTTATTTACTTATTCCATAAACTCTTGTATTAGGCCTTTGGCCCTGAGTTGTAAAAGACTATATTTTATCTCTAGAATGAATGTAATAAACGACCTTTGTATCTGTGTACTTCATCTTAAACTGTGGATGCTAGCATTTATCCAGGGACTAGCATTGCAATCACAGGGATCCTTTCCTTTACAAAGGAGGGATCTTACAAATTGCAGTAGTGCTGGGGATGGATTGGATGATGGAACACGGAGCTCAGATAAATTATGAGGAGAAAACTGTCTCAATTAAAACTCCAAGTGGAGCAAGGATAGTTTACCAAGCAGATAAACACAGTCATATCATGGTGGATCTGCAGTTGAATTCAATGAAAGAAGTTAAATTAGAAGAGATTCCTATAGTTAATGAATTCCAAGATGTTTTTCCAACAGAGTTACCGGGAATTCCACCAGACCGGGAGATAGAGTTCACCATCGACCTAATACCTGGTACATCGCCAATACCTCAAGCACCATATAAAATGGGACCCAAGGAGTTGAAAGAACTCAAAGAGCAAATTGATGAGTTAGCGGGAAAAGGATTTATACAGGAAAGCGTATCTCCATGGGGAACACCAGTAATCTTTATGGATAAAAGAGATGGTGGAAGACGGATGTGTGGTGATTATAGAAATCTGAACAACATGACTATCAAGAATAAGTATCCTTTACCAAGAATTCAAGATTTGTTTGATCAAGTGAAAGGAGCTGGAGTATTTTCAAAGATCGATTTAAGATCTGGATACCATCAAATAAAAATCAAGTCGGAAGATGTTCCAAAAACCGCATTTGTCTCAAGATATGGACACCATGAGTATCTGGTAGTACCATTTGGTTTGACCAATGCACCGGCAATATTCATGAATCTGATGAACAAGATTTTCATGCCTTATTTGGAAAAGTTTGTCATCGTCTTTATTGATGATATTCTGATATATTCCAAGGATAAGGAAGAGCATGCTGACCATTTGAGGATAGCATTGCAAACTTTAAGAGAACATAAGCTTTATGCTAAGTTTAGTAAGTGTGAGTTCTGGCTAGATGAGGTAGAATTCCTAGGTCATGTGATCAGTAAGGATGGGATTGCTGTGAACCCATCTAAAGTTCAGTCGGTACTAGAGTAGACTACACCGACCAATGTAAAAAAAATTCGAGGTTTCTTAGGAATGGATGGTTATTATCGGAGATTCATTGAAGGTTTCTCCAAAATAGCCGAACCGATGACCAAATTATTAAGGAAGAATACCCCATTCAAGTGGGATGAGAAATGTGAAGCAAGTTTCCAAGAGTTGAAGACTAGATTAACCACAGCTCCAATCTTAGTAGTTCCTGAAACAGGGAAGGACTTCACCGTATACTGTGATGCGTCTAAAGAAGGTTTGGGTTGTGTGTTAATGCAAGATCGGAAAGTGATTGCTTATGGTTCAAGACAATTGAAACCACATGAAGTCAATTATCCAACTCATGATTTAGAGTTAGCGGCAGTAGTTTTTGCACTGAAAGGATGGAGGAATTTTCTTTATGGAGCCAGATGTGAGTTATACACTTACCATAAAAGTCTCAAATATTTCTTCACTCAAAAGGAATTGAACATGAGACAAAAGCGTTGGTTGGAATTAATCAAGGATTATGATTTAACAATCAATTACACCCCAGGGAAAGCAAATGTTGTAGAAGATGCTTTAAGCAGAAAGAGTGCAGATATTCAGCCTAGCAATAGGGAGCTACCAAAAGAGTTACAAATGGACTTGGAAAGATTAGAACTTCAATTCATCAGAACAGAGGTTATTGGAGGATTGGCTACTATGCAGGTAGTGGCAGAGCAGGACAGTGATCTTAAGCAAGAAATTTTTAGACATCAAGAAGAATATCCTTTTTATTACTGAGGAAATTCGGAGGATATCTCAAGGGCAAAAATCAGTTTTTCGCCTTGGGGATTATGGGTCTTTATGGTTCCAAGATCGTCTATGTGTTCCAGATGTAACTGAGATCAGAAATGTCATACTCAAAGAAGCACATGATACACCATATTCTATACATCCAGGGAGTACTAAGATGTATATGGATTTGAAAAAACTATTCTGGTGGAATAACATGAAAAGAGATATTGCTAAATATGTATCGGAATGCCATACTTGTCAAAGGGTGAAAGATGAACATCAAAGTCCAGCAAGACCATTACAACCCTTAGAAATTCCTGAATGGAAATGGGAGGAAATAGGTATGGACTTCATTACAGGATTACCTATGACACCAAAAAGAAAGGATATGATATGGGTAATTGTGGACAGACTCACTAAGAGTGCACATTTCATTCCGGTGAACCAAAAGGATAATGCCGAGAAGTTAGTTGAAGTATATGTCAAAGAGATAGTAAGTAAGCATGGAGTACCCAAAAAGATCGCAACTGATAGGGGATCAATGTTTACTTCAGCATTTTGGAAGCAATTGCATGAAGCACTTGGTTCAAAGTTAGATTTCAGCACGGCATATCATCCTGAGACAGGAGGTCAAACTGAAAGAACAAATCAAATACTATAAGACATGTTGAGAGCTTGTGCACTAGATTTTGGAGGAACATGGGAAGATCACCTACCGTTGGCAGAATTTTCTTATAATAATAACTATCACAGTAGTCTGAAGGCATCTCCATATGAGATTTTGTATGGAAGGAAGTGTAGATCACCAATATGTTGGTATGAACCTGGAAGCAGCAAAGAATTTGTGCCAGATTATATCAAGGAGAGACAAGACATTATTGATAAGATCAGGGATAGACTGAAAATAGCCCAAAGCAGGCAGAAAAGTTATGCGGATCAAAGTCGAAGATCATGGCATCCAGAAGTGGGAGATATGGTCTATTTGAAAGTAAGTCCAATGAAAGGAGTAAAAAGATTCGGAGTTAAAGGGAAATTGAGTCCAAGATATATCGGACCATTCAAGATACCGAGTCAAAACAGAACTATAGCTTATGCTTTAGAGTTACCATCAAGATTGGCTCAAGTGCATAATGTTTTCCATGTGTCACAACTTCGCAAATGTTTGAAAGTTCCAAATGATGCAATAACACATCAAGATATAGAACTACAAGCATATCTGACTTATATTGAAAAGCCCTGTAAGATTCTAGAAGAAAACTGGAAAAGATTAAGGAATAGAGCAATCAAATATTGCAAGGTACAGTGGGAACATCACCCTGAGAGGGAAGCCACATGGGAGAAGGAAGAGGATTTAAGAAAAGTTTATCCAGAACTATTCAGGTACATCTCCACAAACTTCGGGATGAAGTTTAATTTAAGGGGGGAAGTCTGTAATATCCCAGTATTTAGGACCAAACGAAGGGTAGATTTAGGAATCAAAATTGTTGCATGCATTCATTTGTGAAAATGTGGGTAAAATTTTCGCCAAATAAAAAAAACCTAAGTGATCAATGTTTATTTCATACTTTGAGATTAGGATTAGTCTTAAAGGGTGATTGTTATAAACTTTGAGATGATCTTAAGGAGTTATGTGTTTAAAATGAATTTGAATTTTAAACTTGGGTGTTTGAATTATAATTTAAATGATTTAGATATAAGATTTGAATCTTAAATTAATTAAGAAATAAGTACTATAACTTAAATCTTATCCAAAAACAATATTGAATATGAAATTCATTTCATATTATTAATACATAAACAAGTTACAAAGAATGTAACCTACTGAAGTCATTCCAAACTTCACAATTTACAAAAGAATAAAGAATAAGAATATTCTTTATTAATAATAATATAATTTTTATTACAATTAAATAAAATAAAGATTATAAGAATAATAAAAGAAAAATTACATAAGAATAAGAAAATTACATTTGAATATCTACTAACTATCCTATATCTAAATCTACACTAAATCTTCATCTTTATCTTTGTACCTGCAAAACAAAGACTAAATAGAAACAAAATAAGATTAGTGTTAGTATAATTTCTCTCAGATATGTCAGTGAAATGCACTTGACAAATTCATCATTGAGAAATGTTATAAAGGGGCAAGTTTCACCAATATGAAAGATTTCATCTTTTATAAATTCAAAGCCAGAAGTCACCAAATGACAGCCAAGAGGGACCAATTCACCAGCCAGGTGAAAGTAATATGGTAATAGTAAGTTCAAAATTTCTGAACCTATCCACAAGTGCATAGCAGGCACACAAGCTGGACACACACCAACATGCACATGGTGTGCTGTCGATCTCACAAGCATAGCCCAATCTCACAAAACCACAGCACAACCATGGAGGAGCACATCAGTGCATCTCTCGACTACACAGCACACAAGCACAGCCAGTGTAGACAGCAGGTAAACCAATAACAGCAGCCAAACCAAACCACCCCAGATCAACCAAACATCACCAGGATGGTGACATAAGGAGGGGGGTGAATCAGGTGGACAGCAAGGTCAATCCAAGGAGCTAGGAGGAGCAGGCAAGCTCAAGAGCAAGCTCAGGAGTCCAGCAAAACCAGGTCAAGATCATCATCATCAACTTACTACATCAACATCAGATTTTTTGGTGAGCCTCATAAAACCATCACATCATTTATTCATAGTATCTGAACAGAAGCATGTGTTGCTTTATGAAGTAATCTCTCAATAATCACCCCAAGTGAGGTGAATCTATCCTAGAGATTTCAAGTATAAAGATAAGAAATCAAACTCAGCCAAAAGCACTAAAACCCTCAGACCAACATCACAGGGTCTAGTGTTAATTTATGCAACTTAAACCATCTTTCATTTGTACTTATCAGATCAGGGCACATCTCTCAGAGAGAGTAGCACCTCTAATCTTACAAGTTACAAACCAACTATTTGCTCAACTAACTAGGATTTAAAATCCTAGAGCCTCAGACCAACATCATAGGCAGGAGAGTTAAGAAAAGCTTTTATTCTATCTTGCCAGTATTAATCACAAGTATTGACAAAGCTAAGACCAGAAATAAAAACCCAATCACTTGTGTGCCAGATTACAATGGTATCACAAGGACAAGTTCTTAATGAGCTAAAGAACAATCTTTGCTTGGTTCCCACAGATAAAAGGGCCAAACCAATACATATCATCTTCCCGAAGCCAAGTACCAGGAATCAACATCTAATTCATCTATACATCCATAGACAATCATTACATGTAATGATTATATTTAGTATGTATAACCTCATACAAGCCTACCATTATAATTGCAGTAAGCAGCTACTGAGAGAAAACTACTGTCAGTATAAGCATTCTGATAGTAGAGTAAATTCTCAGATCAACAACATAATCCAATCAGGGATTCCATAGAAACACTAGCATGGGATCATAGTGGATTACCACTGGAATAAATCTGACAAGCCACTAGCATCATCAAAGCCACTACAAATCATGATCCATAGCAAACAATCATTCTTCATGCTCAAGTATGATCAACACTAGATCTAAAGCATCATGGATATGATCAACAGGAGGTTATGAACCCTAATCAGAACAAGAACCCTAATTAGGAGATGAACCCTAATCAGAACATAATCACTAGGCACGAGAAGCCACTAGACACACACACACAGAGATTCATGGTAGTAGCATGAACAAGAACCACATAAGCAACTTACGCGAGGTCCTCGCTGACGAATCGAAGAGGAAGCAGATTGGCCGACAAACCGCGGTGGTACAGGGAGCACCCAGGGGGCGCTGCAACCTGCACCAGCCACGGCAGCGGCCACAGCAGCACACAAGCCCAACACACCACCGCAGGCGGGACCGCGGCGGTGGTGACAACACCTTTCCCTAACCATAGGATTCGGGAACAGGGTGAATCTGACCACGGGGAAGCCCCGGAATCAAATCAAGTTGGACTAGACGAACAAGCGGAGTCGCAAACCTCGCCTGCACCACAACATCGGCCAGGGAAAGCCACAACGGCGGCCATCGCCAGCGGCGGCGCTAGAGCCCGCGAGGTCGGGGAAGAGGAAGGGTGAGAACGAGGAGGAGGCAGATAGAATGGGATGGGTGCGCCAAAACCCCTCGGGGTGGTATTTTGACCTTGCCCTATTGGGCCACACTAGCCCAATAAGCCCAAAAGGCCAGCCCAAGTTGTTTAAAAAACTGTTTTAATAAATTGGAAAAGACCAAAATGCCCCTAAACTCAATAAATTTCTAGAAAATAAAATAAAAGTCCAAAAATTATAAATAAAATATTTTTGGATTCACAATAATCCGTTCTATCCAAATAAAATAAGATATAAAATTTTGGACATTTAAATTTTTATAAGAATTTTGTAATTTATATATTCCTTATGGAATTTTACAAAATTATTGAAAGATGGTAAAAATAAATAAAAATCACTTTCATTATATATTAATATTATAGTATTTTTGAAAAATACTAAATAAATATTTAATAATAAATTTTAATGTATAATTAATAATTCCTAAAAGAATTATTAAATCAAGAAAAGTCAAATAAAAAGGGAAATAAAATTAAATAATTCAATATATGCAATAAATATAAAAAATAATATTTATAAATGCTTGATTAAAAGGCACCTTATATAGGGAAAATGCATATAGAATTAAATAATGCATTACATTACTTGCATAATCATTTTGCTTCTTTAAATATTGTCCTTACCGGGCAATAATGATGTTTTTATAGAACTAGAAGCTCAAGGTCTAGTGCAAGCATCAGACTTCACTACCTTGCCATCACAAGGCAAGTTCATCACTTGCTCATGTCCTTTGAAGAGTCTTTATCAAAGTATTTGCAAATTGTGTGTTATCATATATGGTATAAAAGAAAGAAAATATTATTTTCACAAATAAAGAAATCATAGATATCATCCTAAGTGGTGATATAATGGAGAAATAGAACTTAGAGTTCTAATTACAACTATAATGATCAAGTAGGGACTTAATAACCCCTGACATTAGTGATTATAGCGTCGTATATTACACGTTAGCCATGAGATTTGGAATGGGACAGAGAAGTCAGCTGTATCTTCTTCCTCTCGCATGAAGCCGGATGTGTAGGTCGTGGCTGTTATTCTCGTAGCGTGCATATTAATTGGTAATTCATAGAGGATATGCAGCATATGGGTGGGAACCATCATCGTCCCACGATAGTTCTGGCATCTAATGGTTTGTACAAACCATTGCCGTAATTCATTATGTGGGCATGGTGTACACCAAGGAGGCATACGGGGTCGCGAAGGGGGCAGTGATTGGCTTGGACCAACTACTGGGCCCTAATCATGGAATTGTGGACGGGAAAGTACGCCTGGTTGTGCAACAAGGAGTTGATCTCTCATGGGTAAAGTAACGCACCTCTACAGAGTGTAAGAACTGTAACTTGTTACTCCCTGTTCCGGGAAGGAGCTACGAACGCGGCAGGAAAGGAACTCCATGAAAGTTCTGGTCAACCTGTGAAGGCTGATTGTCATAGTTTTTCGGAATAAAATCAATCTTTGAAGAAAGATTTACAAAAACTGTATAGTGCCAAGGATTTATAATCCGAGGTGGTAGTTAGAGCATCAAACTTCCCACCTTGTATATAATGAACTTGTTGGGTAACGCTGTTACTCATTCTTTCCTTTGATCCCTTGCTTAGACTTTGAGGATCCCGAAGACGTGCCAATGTATGCAGCCGAATGCCAAGAAGATGTGTTCTATGAGGAACCAGATCTGTCCGGAGGATTTGAAGGAGTGTATTATGAGATCCGCTATGGTGTCGATGAGAATGAGTCCAATTAAGTATCTAGTTAGTAGTAACTAGCGGAGCCGATCAGCATGAACTCTATAGAATAAACTGTTGAGCTCAACTCCTACTCGGAGTTATTACTTTTAAATTTCTGATGAACACTTTATATTTTGGTTTGTAAGTTGGATCTTTTGGAAGTCTTGAACTTACGGTATTGTAATAATAATAATGTGTGTACATTTGTAATATGGACCCGCAATGTTTCTGTTGTACCACTCCGAGGGATGTGATATTTATGGAATGGTGTTCTGTAGATGTCATGTCAACGACTATAGTGTACTACACATGAAGTGGTATGCTGGGTCACTGCACCAAGCTTTGAAGCTTTCTTGTGTGCCCAGACATCTTAAGCACATGTTCACTGACGGAGTTGCCCTCTTCCATCTTGCAGTTAAAGAACTTTTTAGAAGCCTCATAACTCTCAACTATCTCATGAGCCTCAAATATCATTTTGAGTTCACGGACAATATCATGTGGGTCATGGTTCTCAAACCTTTTCTAAATCTCTCATTCCAAACCATACAAGATAGCACACTGAACAGTGGAGTATTGATTCTTCCGAGCGAGGGAAACATTATTTACCTCATCAGTAGCATCAGCTGCAGGTGGGTCACCCAGCGGTGCATCCAGCACATAGGTCAAATTACCAGCATCGAGGATAATCCTCAAATTGCGGAACCAATCCGCGAAGTTGCTTCCATTGTTTTCAACTTTTCTTTCTCTAGGAACGCATTAAAATTGATGGTAGGGGCTGCCATTGATCTATAACATATTTGCAATAGTTTAGACTAAGTTTATGACAAATTGAGTTCTAATTAATAGTTAAATTAATTTAGGTGAACTCCCACTCAAAACAATACCCCTCACATTGTTTTAGTGATCACATGAACCAAATCTACCACATAAAAACCAATCATCACGAGAGTTGATGTAGCTTCAATGGCGAACAATCAACATGTTCATCATATCTACTATATGACTCATGCTTTACCTTTCGGTGATCCGTGTTCCGAGACCATGTCTGTACATGCTAGGCTCGTCAGGATCAAACCTTAGCTTCCACATGAGCAAATATGGCTTGCTCCCGTTGTATACACTCGCAGAATCTAACACACCCGATCATCACGTGGTGCTTCGAAACAACGAGCTTTAGCAACGGTGCTTACTAAGGATGAACACTTTATAACTTAAATTTTTTGTGCTAGAGGGATCATCTTATAATGATACCGTCGCAAACTAAGCAATACAAGATGCATAAAAGGATTAACATCACATGCAATTCATAATATGTGATATGATATGGCATTTCTTCTTGAGCTTCCGATCTCCATCATCACCGGTATGGCGTCAAGGTCAATGCCACCACTTCATGGTTGTCATCCACCGGCATTAACTATTACAACTACTTGGAATAGACACGCAGGTCTTAATGGAATTTAAAAGACAACCATATGGCTCCTGCCGGTTGCCGACTTACAATAAGGAACATTGCATACATCATATATAATCACAATCATGGCCATATCACATCACAGCACACCCCTGCAAAACAAAGTTAGACACCTCTAATTTTCTTTGCATATTTTACGTGGTTTGGGGCTTTCAATAAGTGTCGTTCTAACTTACGAACAAGAACCACAACGTTGATACTAGTATTGTCAATTACCCGTTGTAAATTGAATCTTCACTATGTTGGGAGAAACAGGCACCCGCAAAGCTACTTATGCAATACAAGTTGCATGTCAAGCGTGGAGCAAGTCTCATGAATGATGTCATGTAAGGTTAGCTTGAGCCGCTTCATCCCACCATCCCGCAAGATGCAAAGTACACAAGAAGCAATCGATAATAAAGCATCAACGCCCACAATTACCATTGTGTTCTACTCGTGCAATAGATCTACATATAGACACGGCTCTGATACCACTGTAGGGGTTCATAGCATGGAAAACAAAAAGTTTCTACCGCATGCATACAAACAAGCCAAGATCTATCTACTAGATTGAAGCAACGAGTCGATTAGAGTACTCACCCTCAAAGATTCCTAAGCGGTTAACAAGAGCATATTCTCGTGGGTGATGTAGTCGTACACTTGCCGATCTCAAGATCGCGTAGACGATCCTTCCGGCGCTGTGTTCCGGCAGCGCTTCCGCAGTCGGTCACACGTTCGATACTCGATGAAGACCTTCCTCTCCCTTGTTCCAGCATGTTGGAGATATGCCCTAGAGGCAATAATAAATGTAGTTATTATTATATCTTTGTGTTTATGATAAATGTTTACATTCATGCTATAATAGTATTAACAAGGAAACATTAATACTTGTGTGATTTGTAAACTAAAAGAGAGTCCCTAGTAAAGCCTCTTTATAATACTAGCTTGTTGGTTAATAAATGATTGTGGTTTCCCTATCATGAACATTGAGATGTTATTAACAACAAGATCATATCGTTAGGAGAATGATATGGTGGACATACTCCTATAGATAAGCGTAGCATAAAGATCAAGTCATTTTAATAGTTCAATTGCTATATGCTTTCTGATACAAAGTAACCTAATTCCTTCGACCATGAGATCATGCATATCACCTTCACCGGAAGGATGCTTTGATGACATCAAACACCACACCATAACTGGGTGGCTATAAAGGTGGCATTGAGTGTTCGGAAAGTATTGGTTGAGACACATGGATCAAGAGTGGGATTTGTCCATCCATATGACGGATAGATATACTCTGGGCCCTCTCAGTGGAATGTCATCCAATTAGCTTGCAAGCATGTGACTGGCTCACAAGGGATCACATATCACGGGAACGAGAAAAGAGTACTTATCAGTAACGAGGTTGAACTAGGTATGCAGAGATACCGACGATCATAACCTCGGATAAGTAAACTATCATGAGACAAAGGGAAATTGGTATCGTATGTAAGTGGTTCATTCGATCGCAAAGTAATCGTAGAAATATGTGGGAACCATATGAATTTCCAGATTCCTCTATTGGTTATTGTTCGGACAAGTGTCTCGATCATGTCCGCATAATTCACCAACCGTAGGGAGACACACTTAAGGATTCGACGTTGTTTGAGTAGTTATGGAATGATGAGTAAGAGACCGAATGTTGTTCGGAGTCTCGGATGGGATCCGGGATATCACGAGGAGATCCGGAATGGTCCGGAGAATAAGATTCATATAAGGAAAGTCCTGTTTCGGGGTTGGAGAATGGTTCCGGTGTTTTCATCGGGAATGTTCTAGAAGGTTCCGGAATGTCCGGCACTCCGGAGGGGAAGGGTACATGAATGTGTTATATCAAGTTGGTATGATTGCATCATGTACTAGGTGTCGTCGCTGAACAAAATAAAGGGTTTAATCAAATCCTAGTTTGAAAAGTCAAACGCCAATTTGAAAAGTCAAACGACTATTTTGGGAAGTGGAGGGGAAGGTGGAAACCGAGTTGGGGAGGAGTTCCTCCCCTCCACCGCCGGCCCACCTTGGAAGCCGAGTTGGGGAGGGACTCCCCTCCCCTGGAGCGCCCCCTCCACCTATATAAGGAGGGGCAGGGCTGCCCCTCCAAGCACACCTCTCACACCCCGCAAACCCTAGCCGCCGGCACCGCCACCTCCTGCTGCCGCCGCCTAGCCAACCCTAGCCGCCGGACTTACCCCCTCCTCAGCGTGTCTAAACCCTAGATCATCAAGGGTCTCTCTCATAGTCCACCATACTCGCTCCGGCTTAAGGCGAAGCCCTGCGAGATCTCCCCTCTACTTCCGGTACCACGCCGTTGTGCTGCCGGAATCGCGAGGAGAGTGCTACAACCTCCGCTGCCTGCTGGAACAAGGGAGAGGAAGGTCTTCGTCGAGTACCAAACATGTGACCGACTGTGGGAGCGCTACCGGAACGCAGCGCCGGAAGGATCGTCTATGCGATCTTGAGATCGGGAAGAGTACGACTACATCACCCACGAGAATCCGCTCTCGTTAAACACTTTGGAATCTTCGAGGGTGAGTTATTCCATCGACTCGTTGCTACAATCTAGTAGATAGATCTTGGCTTGTTTGTTTGTATGCGGTAGAAAATTTTGTTTTCCATGCTACGAAACCCTACACAGCAGGCAGCGGAGGTAGTAGTTCTCCCTCGCGATTCTTGCAGCACGACGGCGTGGTGTCGGAAGTAGAGGGAAGATCCTGCAGGGCTTCGCCTAAGCCGGTGCGAGTTATGGTGGATCTAGGGTTTTCTGGTGATCTAGGTTTAGAAGGCCGTAGAGGAGGAGGTGGTGTCGGCGGCAACTAGGGCGACGGCGACGAGATGGCGGCGGCGGCACGGCACGGGTGGGGAGGGCTGGTTGTGTTGACTTTGGGGTATCCCCCCTCTATTTATGAGAGGGAGGGAGGCTTGGGAGAGGGGAGTTTGAATCCATACCCAAACCCAAGTTGGATAGAAGGAAGGACTCTTTCCTTCTTCCACTAGGAAACCATTTTTCGAGTTTGACTTTTCAAACCTCTCTTTTGACTTTCAATTTAGAGCTTTATTTCTCTCTCGCAAAAGCCCAACCAAAGTGACTTAGGACATGATCCAATCATTCCACTTACCCATGACACATTCATGGACCATTCCCCTTCCGGTCCGTTGAACCTTCTAGAACGTCTCCGATGAAAACATCGAAATCATTCCCGAACTCCGGAATCGGACTTTCCTTATATAAATCTTATTCCCTGGACCATTCCGGATCTCCTCGTGATATCCCGGATCCCATCTGAGACTCCGAACAACATTCGGTTTCCCTACTAACATTCCATATCTACTAAACAACATTGAATCCTTACGTGTGTCTCCCTACGGTTCGTGAATTATGCGGACATGACCGAGACACTTCTCCGATCAATAACTAATAGAGGAATCTGTAAATTCATATGGATCCCACATATTTCTACGATTACTTTGTGATCGAATGAACCACTTACATACGATACCAATTTCCCTTTGTCTCGTGATAGTTTACTTATCCGAGGTTTGATCGTCGGTATCTCTGCATACCTAGTTCAACCTCGTTACCGATAAGTACTCTTTTCTCATTCCCATGATATGTGATCCCTTATGAGCCAGTCACATGCTTGCAAGCTAATTGGATGACATTCCACCAAGAGGGCCCAGAGTATATCTATCCGTCATATGGATGGACAAATCCTACTCTTGATCCATGTGCCTCAACACATACTTTCTGAACACTCAATGCCACCTTTATAGCCACCCAGTTATGGTGTGGTGTTTGATGTCATCAAAGCATCCTTCCGGTGATGGTGATTAGCATGATCTCATGGTCGAAGGAATTAGGTTACTATGTATCAGAAAGCTTATAGCAAACGAACTATTGAAATGACTTGATCTTTATGCTACGCTTATCTATAGTAGTATGTCCATCATACCATTCTCCTAATGATATGACCTTGTTGTTAATAACATCTCAATGTTCATGATCGAGAAACCACGATCATCTATTAACCAACAAGCTAGTATTATAAAGGGGCTTTACCAGGGACTCTAGTTTAGTTTACAAATCACACAATTATTAATGTTTCCGGTTAATACTATTATTGCATGAATGTAAACATTTATCATAAACACAAAGATATAATAATAACTACTTTTTTATTGCCTCTAGGGCATATCTCCAACACTTCATGTGGTTAAGGTGAAAGTGAGATCCACTCTGAATCATATGCTTGATAGACCATAGACTGGAAATCCCAAGTCCCTTGAGTGCGAGGGTTGCTCCGCATGCTACTCAACTTTGGTCACCTGAAAGTTCTTGTCATTGTAAATACATGCATATCATCGAGAACCGCCAACGGTGTACCCCTTGCAGATGGTACAAGAGCTTTACCATAACCAAAATGACATGGCAAGCAGACAATGAGCATCTCAGCAATATTTTTATTTACCATATGAGTAGCTTTTTATTGAGGATGCTTCATAGATGCTCAATATGGTGATGCTGCAAGTTTCCACCATGATTAGGCATGGCTTAGGCTAGCGGCCCAGGCGTTTCTCTAACACAATGTATAAACTCCATGAACTCACAACCTCCCCTTTTATTTCACATCGTCGACATCCATAAACAAAAGATCAAGGAATCAACTGGATGAGATATCCAAAAAGTGTTGAAAGCGTCCCCCGTGACAGCACGGTTCTGCTGACTCCCAGCATATAATTAGCAAGCATATAACTTTCATGGACAAGTCACAATGGTACAATATTATTAAGCACAAGTAATAAAGTGTGCCATCAAGTTCGTGAGATCTTTATTAACTAACTTTCTCATAACAGACAAACATTTTATTTTGGAAGAAAACACAGCATATATAAAATATGCACTGAAGTAGCAAATGATGCTAATAGGTAGGTATGGTGGACACAGCTGGCAATATTGGTTTTGAGGAGTTGGAAGCACAGGTAGAGCACATACTCAGTGCAAGTGAAGGCTAGCAATAGAGAGAGAGCGACAAACGAGAGAGTAATAACTGTCATAATCATGCTTGCAACAAAACAAGACTAATTATGGCATGAAAGTGATACAAGAACTCTGAGGCAAAATAAATCATCGAGGCTTACTGACGATTGATTAGTCATCTGCATGCGTGAGCATGTGCCAAGTCGATTCACATGAACAGTCAAAGGAGTATACCACAATGTCATACCAAAGTATGAATAAAACAATGCAAGCAAACATTCATATGTCATGCTACAAACTATTAGCAAGCTGGAGCTAATCATAGACAAGCAAGAACTACTAAGCATCCATAATGACATACACCTTACACAAACATGCTAAGCATACTCACAATGATGAGTATATGTACAAAAATGAAACAATAGAGTTTGTTACCAGCCTCTTACCATACCTCGAGTTGTCTTAATCTTCATTATTGCCCTTCACTTGTGTGACTTGAATAATTAACATGAAACCAAAATCCACTGAGGACGGCTGAACCCTGCAAAGAACTCACAAAACCAAAGAAGAACAACAAATATTTTTGGTGTTTTCAAATTTTTAGAAATAAGCCAACAAAGCAAAAACAAGCAAAGCAAAAACAAACCAAGCAAAGCAAAAACTTTTTGGAATTTTATTTTAAGGAAAACCAAAGCAAAGAAACAAACCAAGTGAAACAACGAAAATATTTTTGGTATTTTTGTGTTTTTTGGAAAGAAGCAACAAAAACCAAAAAGAAAGCGAAACGATGGATATACAACGACTGAACATGATATATAAATGAGTGTGACGTCGATATACCTCCCCCAAGCTTAAGATTTTGGCCTAAGTGGGGCTCAATAGCGCGGGTAGTAACCCCATGCTAGTGGGTCATCATAGGAATGATCATAGTCAGGCGCTTGCGATGAAGAAGAAGACGCACCCCAATCAAATGAGGGCTGCTGGTATGAAGACTCTCCCAAGTTGGAGGGCTGAACCGAATTATCTTCGGCATGCTCTTCAACGTTCTCCTCTTGCTGGGAGAGTTCCCCCACATAAGGTCAACCTCCTCCTCTATAAGTGACCATCCTTGCCCGTTATCAAAGTTAAACAAAGCAGGTACAGGAAAATAAACTATTTTCTCAGTCCTACCTTTTCTCCGGCCTTGCTGGGCAAAAGATAATTCAAATGGTAAAATTCTCACATTATCCACCAAGGAAACAAAACCATGCTGAATCATGGATTCAATATCAAGCCTCTCTATGGGGAACTGAAAATCTGAATAGTGAGGCTCTAAACCATGGAAAGCTAGCAACCTAGAAGCAATGAGACCTCCACAAATTCCACCCTTCTCACGGTTGGTGGTGAGACGGTGAGCTATCAGCGCACCCAAACTATAATACCTATTCCTATTCAGAGCAGCTGCAATAAAAGCTAGATCGAAAGAAGACAACTTTCTAGCAATCTTCCTAGCAAGAACACACTTGGTAATGAAATAGCCAAAGTATCTAATAGCTAGGAGCTGAATGTTCCGAATTTTACCACTTTCCTTTGAGAAGTCGAAACCTTGGAAAATCTCAGCATATAAATCCATAAGTTCCTTGGGCCTCTCCTTGTTCTTCTCGCAAGATCCCCACTAAGGTACTCTAACTGCTGCACAGAAATCAGCAAAAGGCAGGTCGACAGGCATATTATATATTTTGTAATGAACCATGGGATTAGAAGTAGACCAAGTGAATCGGAAGTCCTGCACAAAATCCATGGTTAGCTTAACATATTGGAATGGTTCACCTTAAACAAAGTGTTCCAACCATGCATTTGTAACCATAGTTTGGAAATCTTGGAGGATCCCTGCAGCTCTCATAAATTCATGGCATGGATATATGGAAGGAAAAACTGCCTCCTCACGATGAACCTTCATTGGCTCATGCACCATCAAGTCATATTGATTTAGTGGATAAGTACTCATCTTCCTTGCTGAAATTTTTAGACAACCATCAAACCAAGTGATTTCTAAGTTGATAAATGATGAGAAACTACTATAGGAACTTGCTAGAGGACTACACATGCATCAAAACAAAGTTTCTAAGCATAGAACATGCATGCAAGCTCAAACAACCTGTCACCTATAGCAGCAAAATATTCAAGATACAATCTACCAATCACAAATCTAATTGGACAAGTGGAGGAGGCACATACCAAAGAGCAATCCCTACAAAAATTAGCACTTGAGATGGGCTGAACAAGGAGATAGAAAATCATGAGCAAGAACAACAAGAACTCGAGCTTGAGAAAGTTTTCCGGTGTTTTTCGAGAGAGAGAAAGAAGGTGGCTTTGATGAGGCAGCCTAGAGGGCCCCAGGTGGGCCAAACCCCCCTAGGCGCCACCCCTTGGTAGGCCACGCCTACCATAGGTGTGGTGGCCTGGGGTGGCCCCCTGGGTCACTTCAGGTGTCTCTCTTCCCCTTTTTTCGAGGAAAAAATTATTTTGAATTTTCTAGGATTTTTTGAGAAACTTTATTTTTGGCTAATTTTCAGGGTATAAAAATTGATTTTCTGGCAGAAACATTTATTTCGAAAGAAGCAAAAGCAAACCAAAAACAAAACTATAGGAGCTATAAGAAACTCAAACAAGCAAACAACTAGCAAAACTAAAGCTAAAGCAAATACTAGGAAGGACAAAAGTAAAAGAAAGCAAGTATAACCATAGTGGAAACATTATTCTGTTCATTAAAATCCTTTTGTTAACAAGGTTGATCAAGTCTTGTTACCAAAACAATCTTATATGAAACAAAACTTTGCATTCCACAAGTTGATTATGTTACCTCATACTTGATAGCAATGGTACCAATCATAATAGTTTCAAAATTTTCTTGTGGAATGGGACAATATATTTCTCCAACCTTGATGCTCTCAATATTTTCAATGGAATTCAGGCAATAACTTCTAACAACCTTCTTGGGGAACTAAACAGTATGCTCTTTGTCATCAATATTGAATGTTACTTTTCCTTGATTACAATTAATGATAGCACCTGCAGTATTAAGAAAAGGTCTCCTAAGAATAATGGACATATTATCATCTTCAGGCATTTCAAGCACAACAAAATCAGTCAAAACCAAGCAATTATGAGCCACTTGAACATGAACATCCTCACATATACCAACAGGAATAGTAGTTGACTTATCAGCCATTTGCAAAGATATATCAGTTGGTATCAACTTTTCTAGCTGAAGTCTCTTGTAGAGAGAAAAAGGCATAACACTAACTCCAGCTCCCAAATCACATAAAGAAGGTCTAACATAATTGTTCTTAATAGAGCAAGGAATAGTTGGTATACCTGGATCACCAAGTTCCTTTGGAACCTTACCATTGAAGGAGTAATTAGCAAGCACAGTATAAATCTCCTCATTAGGAATTTTCCTTTTATTAGAGACAATATCCTTCATATACTTTGAATAAGGAGGAAATTTAATAGCATCAGTCAAAGGAATTTGCAAAAATAAAGGTTTCATCCACTCACAAAACTTGTTGTAGTGTTCTTCCTCCTTTGACTTGTGTTTTTTACCTGGAAAAGGCATAGGTTTCTACACCCAAGGTTCTCTCTCTTTACCATGTTTATTAGCAATAAAATCTTACTTTGTGTACCTAGTGTTCTTAGTGTGCTTCTCAGGTTCTTCCTCAACTTCCTCCTTATCAGGAGCATCATTATTATTACCACTCTCAGTTTCAGCATAAGAGACATATATACTATTAGGATCTACAGCAGGTTCAAGTGGTTCCTCAACTATCTTATGTTTATTTTTCTTTCTCTTACGAGGACTACCACTACTCTCACCTTGTTGAGAATCCTGGTCAATTCTTTTAGGGTGTCCTTCAGGATATAAAGGATCTTGAGTAGCTATACCTCTCCTAGTTCTAATTCCATAAGCATGTTTATCTCTTGAAGCATTAACTAGCATATCCTTTTGTACCTTAGCAAGTTGATCAAGTTGAGTTTGAACCATTTGAAAGTGTTTACAAAGCATTTTAATATCATTAGAAGTTCTTTCCACAATATCTTTCAACTCATGGATAGCTCTAGAGTTTTCCAACAAATGTTTCTGAACTTGTTTATTAAAATACCCTTGCTTAACAATAAATGTGTCAAGTTCCTCTAAACATTGATCAAGAGGCTTACCATAAGGAATATCACCTTCATCAAAGCGTTGGAGAGAGTGTACCTCAATAGTAGATGAGTGGGGAATTGGATTACATAATTCTTCTATAGGAGGTAGATTCTTCACATCTTCAGCTCTAATACCTTTCTCCTTTAGACACTTCTTAGCTTCCTTCATCACTTCATCATTTAATGCAATAACTCCCCTCTTATTTGTTGTTGGTGCTGGAATTGGTTCAGGAACAACTAGTTCAGGAGTAATAGGCTCAGGTGCATTCAGCTCAGTTGAAGTCCAATAATCATAATTCTTGTTTATCTTGGTCATTAATTCTTCAACATTTGTAGGAGTCCTTTTCCTGAAAACACAATCAGCAAAGCTATCTAGGTATGTCCTAGAATCATCAGGTAGTCCACTATAATAAATATCAAGAAGCTCATTCTTAGGTAATGGACATCCAGGATGTGCATGAATCAAGGCATAGAACCTTGTCCATGACTCAGGAAATTTCTCTTCTTCTCCCTGTTTAAAATAAAAAAGTCTCTACAAAGCAGCATGTCTAGCACTGGGAGGAAAATATTTCTGGAAGAAAGAAGCAATCAAGCAATCAGGGCTATCAATGGAACCAGGAGGTAATCTATTAAACCAAGCCCTAGCTTCTCCTTTTAGTGAAAAAGGGAAGATCTTAGTAACAAAGTACTTGCATATCTTAAAATCACCAGAGAACAAAGCACTCGTAGTAGAAAGCTCATTCATATGAGCCACATCACTCTCATTTTCAGTCCCACAAAAAGGTTCTTTCTCAACAATATCTAAATAAGACAAATCAAGAGAGAAATCATAGTCTTCATCTTTAATATCTATGTGAGAAGTGGAAAACTTAGGATGAGAGGACAACTTAGGCATGATAGTACGTCTAGCAAGGAGACTCTTGATAGCACTAGTACCATGTGTGTTTCGGTACTCTTCAACAAAATCATCAGTGAACTTAATGTAACCATCATTAATATCATAACTCTCACTAGCCTCAGGTGAGCTAACAGGTGTAACGGTGGCTTCACTAGGAGTTTCGATATTTCCTAGACTAGCCATAGTAGCATATAGAAAAGGACCTAATGAACCACTCGCATCAAGCACAGTAGAAGTAACATCATGAGCATCAAAAGCAGTTTCAGACTCAGCAGTAGTAGCAGTGTGTGTAGCATGTGTATGTGGTGGTGGTGTAACAAGCTTACTTATAACAGACGGTGAATCAAGAGCAGCAGAGGTGTTTGGGACTGTATCTCTTCTTGTAGTGGATGGTAAAATAGGGAACTTTTCATCACGAGACTTCCCCATGATAAAAGGAGTAGCAGTGAACAATAATAGATCCAAGTGAACTTACAAATAAAGCTATGCTCCCCGGCAACGGCGCCAGCAAATAGTCTTGATGACCCATAAGTGTAGAGGATCGCAACAGTCTTCGCGGGTAGTATTACCCAATTTATTGATTCGACACAAGGGGAGCCAAAGAATACTTGCAAGCCTTAAGAACTGAGTTGTCAGTTCAGCTGCGCCTAGAAATAGTTCTTGCTCACAGAAGTTTATCAGTAGCAACAGTTTGGTAGTAGCAACAGCAGAGCAACAGCAACAGTGGAACAAGAGCAATAGTAACAGTAGGATTCGAGTGCGGTAGGCATAGGGATGGATGGACGGGCGTTGCATGGACGAGTCTGAACATGTAACTTCAAGATCTAGGGCATTGCAGATAAATAATAACAAGCATCCAAGTACTAAACAATCCTAGGCATGTGCTCCAAATATAGTCATACGTGTTCGCAATGAGAACTTGCACAACATCTTCTGTCCAGCCAGCCCGTGGCAGCGGGGCCTCTAGGGAACTACTGGCAATTAAGGTGCTCCTTTTAATAGAGCACCGGAGCAAAGCATTAACACTCCATGAACACATGTGATCCTCACACCACATCCATCCCCTCCGGTTGTGCCAATTATTGTCACTTTGGGGCCTTTGGATCTGGAAAATGATATGTGTACACAACTTGCAGATAAGATCACAAACAATACTATCATAATGATTCAATAATAAGTTCAGATCTGAGATCATGGCACTCGGACCCTAGTGACAAGCATTAAGCATAACAAGTTGCAACAAAGTCAAATAACACTAATAGAGATACTAGGCACTATGCCCTAACAGATCTTATTCGATTACATGATAGAGCTCATCCAATCCCTACCAACCTCAAGCCTATAGTGGGGGATTACTCACTCATGGATGAGGGAAACATCGGTGGTTGATGTAGATGCGTTGGTGATGACGATGGCGATGATCCTCTCCAAATTCCCTGTCCCGGCAGGGTGCCAGAACGGAGTTTCTGGATCCAAATCTTAGTTTCTAGTGGCGGCAGCGGAGCGGAACTCTTTCTGGAAAACTATCGAACCCCCCTCGGTTTTTAGGTCGAAAGACAACTTATAGGCGCAGAGGGAGGCCGAGGGGGTGCCTGGGGTGGCTGCACCCCCTCCAGGCGCGACCAGTGGTGGGCCCACACCTGGGGTGGGTGTGGGCCCCCCCAGGCCTCCTCTCCGTCTCGTCTTCTGGCTCCGTGGATCTTCTGGTGAAATATAATTTTTGGCATATTTTCCAGGATTTTTCCTGATAGTTGATTTTCTGCACAAAAACAAGACACCAAGGTAATTCTGCTAAAAACAGCGTCAGTCAGTGTTAGTTGTATCCAAATCACTCAAGTTTAGAGAAGAAACAATAGCAAAGTGTTCGAGAAAGTAGATACGTTTTGGACGTATCATGACCTCAGGTCGACGCCACCCGCCAGACCAGTCCCTCTGTCGCGGGGAGGTACCCCTCGGCGACCAGCTCCTTGTGATCGCCATCGGCGATATCGGAGCCGCGCCAATCTCCTTTGTGGGAGTCGCTCTCCTCCTCCAGCGGTTCTAGCCCCGCTGGAATATGGTCACCGCCGGTGGTTTCCACCACCGCGGAGCACAGCACAATCACACCCTCTAGAGGCATGTGGACAAAGCCTACCGGCTTGGCCGTGGCTTCGTTCGTCGCCGCCATGGATGGGGTGAAGCTGCTGCTTGCCATTGGAGTGGGAAGAGAGGTGACTGGGAGATTAGGGAAGAACTAGGGTTTTTCTCGTGCGCGCGGAGAGCTCGAGGAGGTGCTCGCAGGAGGAAGAAGATGACACGAGGGAGAATGCGGTGAAAGGATAAAATTTACCATAGTTGTAATTTATAACCCTCGTCGTCAAGATTCGTGCAAGTTGATCGAATGGTTGCTGCGTGGACAGCGTGTGCGTGCGCGAAAATTTTGCCACGTTTCCATCGCCGCCGCCAACGTTTCGCATCCTTCGTGCGGAAAAAATGGCTATGATTGCGTTCTCTGCATGTGTGAGTTACGAGGCGTCGCTGACCTATGGTCTACGTTGCTCTAGCTGACACGGGCAGGTGAACCATCCCATCCAAAGATTTCGGCATGGATGAATCCAGTCCGGCTACGAGAAAAATACGATGGAAGATTCAGCAGTTCTCCGACTTTTAAAGACGGAGGGCATTGCATGGTTCACAGTGTATATGGAGATGGAACATTATGGGCTCCACCCACGTGAGCTCCTAGCATACGCCAGTCAAACCAGCATACAGTCAAACCAGCATACATCGTGTGGGCTCCACCATCCTGCGCGAGCTGCAGACCAAGCAATGAGCGGAGGGCGGGCTCCACCCATGTGGAAAAGCATGCGCGTGTCGCCGTCAACCGGCTGATGGATCGGCTGGTTAAGGAACAGTTTTTTTCCCATACGAAAATACTAGTACTATAGTATAAAAAAGAATCATCCAAAATCCAAAATAAAAAAAGGCACGCGTACAATACAAATTGGCGCATATATATCAAAAATAGACATTCTCGGGCGTAAAAGGCACGCACTCAACCGGCGGGAACACCACGACCTCATGGCCCGGCGGCGCTACCTGCAGTCTCAGCGGACAGCTCAGGTGCATCCGCCTGAGTTTTCTGTGCGCCAGGAACTTGATCTCCCCGGAGAGGCGCATCTCCAGGTCGAACACGCCGGTCGCGTTCTGCTTCTCGAACTCCTCCATTGCCGCGGTGTCGAGAACCTGCGACGGCACCTCCCAAGCAGCGTGGAGGAGGTGCAGGCGTGTACTGGACCGCCGCTGACTCCGCCCCTCCTCCACAAAGCTGGCGTTGTGGAGACGCCGCTGGAAGAAGACGAAGGCCGCGACGAGGGGCTTGGTGTACTCCATGCTCATAGCCCAGTTGGGGTTACGAACGGCGACGGCGACGGAGATGTTGCCGCCGGCAAAGAGGCCTGCAGTGTGGTTGGTGGTGTAGAGGGCGAAGGTGTCGAGGCGGACGTCCTCGACCTTGGCCTGGACGTCGTGGATGACGGCGAAGGCCTCGCCGACGACCACGGCCGCTACGACGAGGGCTAGGGCGATTACCACGACAAAGGCTGTGAACCACCGCCAGTTGTCCTGTATTGTGCTCAAGTATAAGGTGCGATTGCGGCGGGGGCTTGCCATTCCTGCGGTGGATCGATCTATGGAGTCACAGCTCTACATACAGAGTTCTGCTATTCAGTTCTGTAAGATTTTCTAGATCCAGAGCCTCCTCAATCTTATTTGCACGGGCAGTTTATTCCTCGCCAACCCACGGTGGTCATCCCTCGAGGTGATGGCCGAGCAAGTATTCAGCTGGGTTCGGGTTCTTGTGCGATAGGCTAGCTTAATTCGGTGATATATTATTTATTTATTTATAAGTTGCATAATGAATAGAGGGATTTTTTATAATTGAATTAGTTTATCCAAATCTTTGGTCTACTAATGTTTTTTCTTCATTTTTTGTCACTCATAATGAATATGGGATTATCTATAAAAGCAAAGAAATATAAAAATGTTTTTCAAGGCATCTATTTGATCCATATCGTCTAAATTATTTTAACAGTTAAATCTTTAACGTATGGCTTAGATTTTACGAAAATAGTTGTACGCAAAAGTCTAGTCTACAAAAGAGGTGCAATGTCCTGTACCCGTGTAAGTTCAAGGAAACATGAAACGTAGATGTACAATGATTTTCCTTTGACACGTGCTCCCTCCGTTTTAAAATATAAGATGTTTTAACTTTATAAAATAAATATATTTAGACTATTTTTAGTATGTAGTCTAGGCAGGAAAAAAAAAGACTACCTATCTTGTACCCGCCGTGTAGTTCAAGGAAGCACGAAAAACGGAGTCCCCTCCCATACAAATAGTGTTTGTATTCTTGCTAGACCTTCACGTCTCCCAGATTTTTTGTCCGGGATTGTTGCAGTTAGCACATTATGCATGAATTGCATGTACATACAAAAAACTAATTTTTAGTGTTACATGTGAAGGTAAAAAAAATGATATATTGTGCTTACGAAACAAAAATTCTTAGTACTCTTCCATGTGATTTTATACTGACTACACCCTGGGTTTCCCACCAAAAATATTATAGATTGGCTAATTAAAGAAAAGAACTCTCCAGATTGGCTAGGATCAATCCAGGTACCATATGAGCAAATGAGGATTAAACTTTAGAGCGGTGTTCCATAGTTTAACCGGTGAAGTTTGATACATGCATCCCACAATTCTAAATATGATTATTTCAATTCTTTTTTTTTGGTACTCTTAAGATACGATTTTGAATTACACAAGCAATCAAGCATCACAAGGAGACATTCAACGGTCACTTAGATAATCCATCTTTCTATTTCTTAGAGCATGAGTAGCAAAAGTCCATTCGTCTGCAAATTAAATCTTGAGTCGACATAGATACTTCTTTGTCCTTATAAATTTGTTCTCGCATTTACTCCCTCTATATGAAATATTGATGTTATTCGTTAGTTATAAAAAAAATTCATGTTTTAGACACAAATAACGTCTCCAAGATTTAACTTTGAACCTTTTTATAAATATATTCTGAGAAAAAATTGTGCTCAAATTTAAAGATAATACTCTAGAAGGAATGTATATACGTAGTCATGTTTGTAACAACTTTCAGAATTTAAAACTTAATGCGTGCACAAACAAATCATTTATAGTTCAAAAACTTTTTAGCTCCGGCGAGGACTCCAGCGAGCCGCCCCAAGATCAAGGCAATAGTTCATACCTCTTGACGTGCAGGTGCGAAAGCCGAGGAAGCGCGTCACGGTGGTGCCATACATTCCTCTTCGTCTCGTCTGGTTCCGACAAACTGATCGATCCTAGGACCACCTCGTCGCCGGCTCTGGTGCTCCTCCTTCTTGCGCGTCCGACTCCGCCGCCCAACCAAGGGAGGGCCTAGAATTCTTAGATCGGGTATTCAAAATATACAAAAAGTTGTATGTAAAAAATGTTTTAAAAAATCAAGCATGGGAGTTTGAACCCCAAACCAAAAGGTTCAACAGATTGTGCCTAACGAGTTGAGCTACTTCATCCTTTGTTTGATTATAAGATGATTAATGTTTTGTATATACATTGCATAAAATTCACATATCAATATTTTGCCAAAATATTTTGGGTATTCAACTGAATACCCTTGACTTGAGATGGGCCCGCCCCTGCGCCCAACGCCGACGAGCACCACAGGTATAGTGCCTCTACCGTCTCACACACGTACAGGTGGAACAACAACAAGTGAGGTGCTAGCCTCAGTTTTGCCGTCTCGGGACAGGAGGTGGGAATGGCAAAGTATAGCGAAACCCTTAGGAAGTAGCACTAGAACATATGTCTGCCGCCACCTACCTTCATTTATATAGGCGAGTAGTTGAGGGCACACAACACTTGTGTCCCTCGGTCCTAAACCCTAACTCTAGTCAAAGTGGGTCCAAACCATTGACACGTGTCACTGTCTGAGCAAGTCTAACTTGTCGGCTCATGATAGTCGGATCAACATCCGCCCAGCTCCACTCTCTTTAAGTGTGTCATTCCGCAGGGTTACGGTAATCCGGACACAGCTTAGTAGTCTTTGATCAAAGTTGTAGCTCAGTGATCTTCCGACTCTAAAGCCAATAGTCGGTAGTGGCCTCTAGCAAAACTTGCCGACTCCCAGTACCCGCAAGTGCCCTCAATGTGATGATCTGTTCGAGTCCTTTTGCCTCACGGTATTAGTGATAAACCATAGGGGATATTCCGTCATCCTAGTGTCGGTTTAACTCTCTTATCGTTGCAGCGATAATTGATTTCATTCGGCTTCACTAAGTCAGAATATCTCGATCAACACTTGATCGAGTAGCGCATGGTCATGCTTCTGAATCATATCACACGAGAGGGCCTAGATAATATCTCTATGAGTTGGAGGGGCAAATTTCATCTTGGCTGATCCACGTCACGCAGCTTGCTTCCGCGTCGGCCCAAATACATGCTTATGACTCCCAGTTACGGTAAGTGAACGATGAGATCAAAGACGGTTTTTTCACCACCCGGATTGTGCGATCCCCTCACGTCTAAGGATTCCATTGTGTTAGTCAGAGTGTATGACGATGTGCTCATGTCCCGCTATACCTCTTTCGACTAGGCAATGTAAGGCGGATAGCATCTCCATGCTCATGACACGTGAAACATTGTCGTCTTCCGACTTACAAATTAGTCTCGGTAGTGGGTTTCCCTCCCAACATCAAATGACTAAGGACAAACTGGATAGAGCTAGATACAAGTATATAGTTCCACACCTGCGACAATTGCAGTGATATATACAACTAGTTCTATGCCGGATTCCGGGTTTACAAATACAAGACAGAATGTGAGCCTCTAGGGCATCTTCCTAATAGGTATTCCCCGCCGTCGTTTTTGGCTCTCTCCATGAGAGCGCCGCCGCAGAGGGAAGAGGGACCACATCGAGAAGGGGGAGGCCCAACTCCACCAGCTCAAAGCACCCGAGGCAAGCGAATGCATGCCCTCAGCCAGCTTCTCTACACCGCCACTTGCCACCAGCGGGACGCATCGGAGCAGGGGAGAGACGAGGTGCGGTGGATTTGGCCGCCGGACTCCACCGTCCGACCCTCAGACGCCACATGGGCAAACACTACTAAGGACAAGCCTACAACTACTATGGTACACAGGGGTGGGACCCTCACCTAGTCTCGACACCGGCCATCGGCGACAAAGATAGGGGGAGGGGCCAGACAACCCCAAGAAAGAGGAAGCTTTGGAGGAGGGATGTCGGAGGGGAGAGGAGAGGGGGAACAGCCTCTGTGTGGGTTGGCTTGATGAAGCTGGAGAAGAGGGATAAGATGCAGGCGCACATAGGAAAGGGATGGAGGAAGCCAACGGCTGGCTTCCGGCCTGGTCCGACTCAAAGCCCAGCCCAGCATTTGCAGCTTGGCTAACCATGGCATGGCTATTTTTTTATTTTGTTTGAAACATGGCATTAACTGCTTAATTAATCAAAAGAAGACTGGTTTGCTGAATTCGAAATGGAAATTTGTGGAGAGTATAATAATGTGTTAAACTTGGGCTGCTGTGTGTAAGGTAATCCAGCCTGAAAAAATTCTAACGACTGGCCTATGGATGCATCCATGGAGGAGGATTTAGGGGCTGTTTTCTTGCAACAGGAATAGCCGGGTACAAGCTAGCTACAAAAGCGGATGTCACCATCGCAGCTCACATCAACCAGACTGCTCATTAACGCCCATCATATCATAGTCCTACACTACCTAAAATCGAGAGGGCTTCGTTCTGTAATGACTCGTGGCTAAGGCGTGCTGTCTAAACCTGTAAGCTACTGTTGGTTGCTATCGGAGATGCATGGCTGCAGGGTTTTCCTAGTAGATCTGGGCCCAGTCTGGACGCTGCAGGCTCTGCCCAGCCACGTTGGTGGCATGGCTAGATTCGGGCAGGTGGGCTCATGTTTGGTTGCCATCGTTGCTAGGTTCGGCCTGCGGACGGTGCGGAGGTTGCCATGTCCGGTCTGCTTGTTGTCGTCGGCTTGTTCACCGATACCCCTTGCCCGTACCAATGGGTTAGCTGTAGTCTAGGCTCTCGGCTGATGGTTCGAGTCCGGTGCTCCTCAGACCGGCAGCGGCCCGGTTGACCCGGGTGACCACGGTGGCGTTGGCGCGGCTACTTGGCGGAGGGGATCTGCGGTGGCGGCAGATCCACTGGTGGGTGGATGAGTTGGGACTTGGGCTAGGGGTTGGTGGCGACGGTGACACCCCTGTTGCAGTGTGGCACGGGGCTTCACGAGTCCATTTGGACTCGGTCGGGCCAGAGAGGGCCTGGTCTGCCCCTGCTGCTACATCTGGTCGGCTATCGCTTTCTGGCGGTGGAGGTAGTTCCCTCCCGCATGTTACTGTTCCGTCGACCCCGCTGAAGTTTCTTCTTTTCGGTCGGACCAGCCTCACATTGTGGGTCATGGTGAGACGATGGTGGTGACTGCAAGACCGTGGTGGCATGTGCTGGTGGACGGCGAGTTTGGTGGAGCAATTCGAAGCGTCCGGGAGTGTGGTTTTTTGTGAGGTCGGGAGAAATCCTTGTCGTCTTGACACCGACGCGGTGATGCCTGTGGGTGTCATCGTCCTTCAAGGGCGTCGGGTGTATCTCTTCCCCACCTATCGTAGCGTACCGGGGGAAACCCTAGGCCTAGTCCGGGCAGCAACATCGTTATCGTTGCTTGCCCTCTTGGTGGTGCTGCTTGGTACGTGACGCTTCGGAACGTTAGGAGCGTGGTCAAATTATCCGGAGGGCGCAACGGTGGCGGGTCATCCTTGTTCGTTGAGCCACTGTTTTCGGCTTTGATTTCTCTTCTTTTTCTTCTTTGTTTTCTTTGTTTTCCTTTTGGGCGTTGTGTTGTCTGGCCAGCAGCGATCTCAAACGGCTGCTATATCTATATAGCTGGGCGAAAGCCTGTTTCGAGGAGGGTTTTCCTAGTTTGGTTTACACCACAAAATCCACAAACAAGTGAACCTTGACATATTGTTTTGTATTATCAATTAACATGTTCATATTATAAAACAGCCAACATATATTATTCATATAAAAACAAACTATATTATCACAATAGACAAATCGCATTGAAGCCATTAGGTAGTCCTGTGACACTAACAATTTGGCGACACCTGCAGCAATCTAATTTGTACCAGCCACAACTAGAGAAATATCTGCACATCAACATCATAGCAGCCATTGATCTTGACTCTTTAATGTATGACCAAATATTATCTCTTCATATATAATCTTGGTTCAGAAACTGCTTGATTGCTTCAAGCCATTGATCATGTAATTCTAGTCAGAGTCCACACGTGCTTGATATATGTATACAGAAGCTAACAAAAGTATGGTCCAAATAAAACAATAAGCATGTAGGAATTGTCCAAGGACGAAAACCTGACCAAGCAAATCTCCGAAGAAATATATACCGCTAGAAAGAGTGCAAGCCCTAGTTATGTCCCTCCATCTTCATTTAGTTTCTCCTTCTCATGAGTATCCATGAGTAGCATTAAGCGTCTCTCCTTGCTTCTACATCTCTTCTTCTTCATCGTTATTAATCTTTCCGTGCTTCCTACTGGGCAAGACCAATTTGTCTATTCCGGCTTCACCGGGGCGGACCTCACCCTCGACGGTGTGGCTACAATCGCACCAAATGGCATGCTTGAGTTCACCAATGGCACCGTGCGGCTCAAAGGCCATTCTTTCCACCCAACTCCGTTCCAGTTTGGCAGTGGCACCTCCTTTGCCGCTTCCTATATGTTTGCTATCTACTGTGTCCATTTCTACCTCTGTGGCCACGACATGGCCTTTCTTGTTGCCGCAAGCAACAACTTCTCGGACGCTATGCCGACCCAGTACTTGGGCGGTTGGGCCTCATCAACGACCACAACAATGGCTACGCAATCAATCGCTTCTTCGCCGTCGAGCTCAACACCAATTGGAGCGATGAATTCAGAGACATTGACAACAACCATATGTCGAAATCGACATCAACGGTCTCGATTCTGTCAACTCTAGCAGCGCCGATTACTATCGCGATGACGATAACTTCCAAAACTTGACACTCGCGAGCTACCAAGTGATGCAGGTGTGGGTGGAATATGACGGATATACCAAATAGATCAACACTTTTGCTTCGGTCCCCCCCTCCTTTCAAACTTTTGACAAACAAAAACTTGATACCGATTGGTTAGAGGACCATAGGAACTCACCCGAAGTCTGTATGGTCCTCTTAGACGTATGCTCACCATATACGTATACTCATGTGTCCCCGGAAGGCGAAAATCGGAAGTTATATAACAGCAACAAAATTTTTAAATATGACATGCAAAGACGTAGATCACGATAATGGAAGGTGAGATCAGCCGACCGGAACGTGTATTATACCCAGTTCGACCGAGTACACATATACGGAGATATACGTAGCCTCGATATGGGTTTCGACGGGTAAAAAAATAAAACGGCCCATGGAGCTTAAGTTTAGAGGGGGGGGGGGGGGGGGGGCAAAGCATATACAGATCAATGTGAGCTTGGCTCCCATACACATGTCCAAACCCATGAAACCACTACTATCCACCACCTATAACCTCTCAACGATGCTCACAACTGATATGGTTTATGTTGGCTTCTCATCCTCCACAGGCTCATTCATCTCACGACAATATGTGTTTGGTTGGAGTTTCAGCATCAACATACCCGCTCCAGCAATTGACATCGCCAAGCTGCCCAAGCTACCTCGTGAAGGACCCAAGTCTAGATCCAAGGTACTAAAAATTGTACTACCAATAGTTACCGCATCATTTTTTCTTGTTGTGGGTAGCACTGTCATTTTTCTTGTTCGAAGGCGAATAAGGTATGCTGAACTAAGAGAAGATTGGGAAACTGATTTTGGCTCACATAGATTTTCATACAAGGACTTGTTTCATGCTACCCAAGGATTTGAGAACAAAAATCTACTAGGTCTTGGAGGATTTGGAACACTATACAAGGTTTTTTTTTCCAATGTCTAAAGTGGAGATTGCTGTGAAAAGGATCTCCCGTGACTCGAAGCAGGGGATGACGGAATTTGTTGCTAAGGTTGTAAGTATTGGCCACCTCCAATGAAATTGCATGGATATTGCCGTCACAAATCGGAGCTTTTTTTGGTGTACGAATATATGTCCAATGAAAGTCTTGACTGTTGGATCCTATGGATCAACTAGCTCAAGATTTGAACCACAAACAGAGAAAATATTAGGGAAAACATATCTTGCTGCAGAAGATAGCATCTGGGGCTTCTTCTTATTCCCTTAGCACAGCTCCTAGAACATTTAGGAGATGCTGGTGAGATCCTTCCCGTGGCTGTCTGTGCTTGCTGGGTTGGGCAGCGGTTAAGGAGTTGAGAGAGAGAGAGAGAGTTCTGGATTCATACTCTTATTCTCTTGTACACCTCTTATATATATATGCACGGTGCCATGGGGGGGCCCACCTGTCAGTTAGATATTTGTGTCCCCAATCAGGACACTTTGTCAATTTGGTTTTGACAACTACAGTAGCCATGTGTTTGGTTTGGCATGCAGGTCAATCTAACATTCTTCACCTTGATCATAAGGCTAAACTTATAAGCCCACTTATCAATGAAATGGCATATGAGATGAAAGGATTGCTGAGGTCAGTTATCTAGTACCATAGAAACCCAGTCACTACAATATACCACCCCATCTTAGAATGGAACTTCTTTAACTTAGGAGCTCCATAAACTTAAGCTTAAGTAGAAAAACTTATGAGATCATTTCTTTACTAGAACTTATACAGAGACAATAAATTACAATGGTCAATTAAGTACCATTGAACTAATTGACTACAGTACATCATTCCATTAAAGAAACAAACCCTTCTTATGCTTACGGGGAGATGGTGTTACAATAGTCCAAATAGTGCAGTTTGTTCTCTTATATGTATGTACTTATGCGCATTCTTTAAATGAGAACAAAAAGGGTTTTTGTTTTCAGATTTATAATAAGTCCCTCAATAATAGGCTGCCATAAATTCTTAATGCCAGCAACATTAGAAGGCAAGCCTGTTAAATATGTGCTTAGCACTTAATACCTTAGTGTAATGCTTATTTATATACTAAGCACCCAAAAGTTAAACTTATGTAGTGTTAAACATTTATGCCTTATGTTTAGTATTTAATTTTTTTGAACACTAAAACATCAAGGCCTAGAACATGTTTGACTCTGAAATCAATATTTCACAATGTCTTAGGTATGACAGGTACCTCTTGACATGTTTTTTTTCTTCCATATGATCCCCATGACATAGGGATCGGGTTACACTATCAACAAATAACGGAACAAATAACCACACAAGCTGTCTTTTAGTCTTTGACCCATCTAGATGATCAAACAGAGTATGTCACCTTATTACAAACCATCACACACAACGAAAAGAGAAAGCTAGGGAAGCTGGAGACGCAAGAACACCGCCCGTAGGCTAGAGAAAGTTGTTCAGGCAGAAATAAACCAACATAGACATAACATGAAGGACCCAGAGATTTTCGCCCAGCAGCATCACATCCTTCTTCTTTTTTCCCTTCCCCTCTTCAAGTCAGGTGCATCATGTGTACGATCCTCAGGAATCGCTGGAAGCCCCAAGAAAGGTACTTGAGCCACATCCATAGCCACAACATCAGATAATGCATTTTGTTGCAAAACATCAGCCCCAGCACGCATCATCCCCTGCTCATCTTCCCCATGTAAACCTGCCCAATACCGAATGAAAACACATGCATATATAACGAAATCAATGGGAGAGTTAATAAGTTTTTTTTCAAAACAGTCCATGTTCCTAAGCTTCCAAATAGCCTAGCAAATCGCTGCCAACACCGTAATCTGCACATTTCTACTAACTCCTAGAAACCGAGGAGCCCACCAGAAGTACTGAGAAAAGGACCCAGGCCTATTCTCAGCACCAATAGACTTAGCAACCACACCCAACACATATTTAGCAGCCACACAGGAAAAGAACAGGTGCCCAATGGTTTCCTCCTCTCGACAAAATTTGCAAGTGGAGTCCCCTTCCTAGTTTTTCTTTTTCATATTGTCTTTAGTGAGAATAGCATTATGCCATATCAACCACAACCAAATTTTAATCTTCAAAGGAATTTTTGCTTTCCATAGATGCTTAAAACTCCTATCAACCCCACCATTTGATAAATGAGAATACATAGATCTGACTGAGAATCTGCCAGATTTATTCCACAACCAGATAGGCTTATTGTCGGCAGGATAACCCCCGGTAGGGTCACGAGAGGTGAAAAATAGCACCGCTTGGTTAGCTCCGAGTAAAGAAAGAACCAGACCGGGTAAGAGAAGCATGAGAGGCCGACATATAAATTATGTCATCCCGCATAAGGAAAAGTTGTAATTCTTGCAGGAACCGACGAGCCGAGTCTACCGAGGAAGGGCCGAGTCAAGTAGGACGCGTGGCACCTTTCCGAGTAAGATTCAGGAGGGACCATGGTAAAGCGTGGTCAAAAGAGAAGGGCGACGCCGGGTGACACAAAAGGAGCCGGGTGACGCCCAAAACATACGCTGACGTACAAAGTTACTGCATGACGCCGAAAGGAACGGGAAGGAGCGTACCAGAAGACCGTTAGCTGTCAAGCTTTATGGACTGGGCCATTGGGCTTAGGGCAAGCCCATGAACCGACCCACATTGTAGGGACCAAGATCCAAACAGTAAACCCTAGAATCCAAAGGTGTATAAGCTAGCAAGCACTGCCTATATAAGGGAGGGCATAACTGTAGTAGAGGGAGGTTGGACCAAGTAGGGAACGAGTGCACTGAGCCCTAGTTGATACAACTCAAGGAGCACTTGTAATCTTTGGGTATCAATCAAATTGCTAAGTCTGGAGATTTCTTCTTGTTCTTCGTGCATGGCTCGACCGTGCACTCCCTCACCGGTGACCACAAGCACCCATTCGGACCCCAACTTAAGCCTACCCATGGCATCTGTCGTGCCACCACCACGACAGTTGGCGCCCACCGTGCGGCACAAGCAGGTGCTTGATGGAGTCTTCATCCGGACGGGCAACATCATCGCCAAGACCGGCGAGCGCGTCTACTCCGGCCTCATCCAGAGGTTTGGAGCGCTTAAATTCGTCAGCGATAATGCGGGCTGCTTCGGGACCAAGCCGTTCCCTAGGGGAGGTCGCTTCATCAAGTTCGGCGAGCACCAGGTCTACGTTGCGGTGCGCGTGGAACACGCATATCCTGAGCGCGTCGTCCTGGCACCGGATCCTCTAGCGATTCCTGTCGCTGGGAAGCTTCCCCAACTCGTCTCCGTGGAGGTAATGACGACAGCGCCAAACCCCGCAGCTCCCCCAATAGTTCCAGTAGTGAATGGGAATGCTGAGGGAGGAAATCATGAGGAAACGCCAAGGGCTGCAAGGACAGCAAAGGCACCACTAGAAAAACCAGAAAACATAGCTAGGAGTAAAAGGGCTAAGGAACTGCAGGAAGCGATAGACAAGTTGGCAGAGCCAATGGCACAGGCAACTGACCCGGCACGTGTGCAAGCCGAGTTGGAGGAAGACAGGATAAAGGTTTTGGAGAAAGCAAAGGAATTAACACAGTTATAGCAGGACGTGGATATCACCATTCGAGAGCTTAACTCGGCAAATTGAGTCAAGGGCGCAAAGACCCAGCTTGATGCAACGAGATTGAGAGGAAGGAACATTAACGAGGAGCTGGAAGATGCCACGTCAAAAATAACGCCAGAGAACAGCAACGAAACAGCCATGCAACCAACATATAACACAACAGCAGCTAATCTATGAGCAGCAGAAGCAGCGATGGCAGAATTACCCCATTTGGAGGGAGAAGCAAAGAAAAGGCAACAAGAACGAGTCAACGAACTAGTAAAAGCAACTAGCATGCTGAATGAGGCGTATTACAGAGCAAATCCGGCTATAGCAGGAAGGTCACAGCTGGTTCACTCGGCGACTCCTGTCCCGGCAAGATCAGCTAGGCACACGGCATCCTCACCCGGAGCGGCGCCCAGGCCGAGAAAGGAAAAAAGTGTGGATTCTGGAAGAAACAAGCAGATGGTCGCCTATGATCCGACAGTGTTTCAAGGAAACCCGGCACATGCGCATGGGGCGAGAAGGAATAATGCACAAGGAAATGAAAACCAGGAGAATGCAGGCCGAGAAAGGCAAGCAAGGCAAAGAAATGACAACGGAGGGCAGAATTTTGCGCCTCAAGCTAGGCGTGGAACTCACTCGGCAAGAGGAGGAAATCCAGCGCCGAATAACGCACCAGCTCAGCCTGAAAGAACCTTCAGCCGCCTGCTGACCCGAACGCAAATAAGTATAATGATGTTTACTCGGCTATGGTGAATGACGGATATGACATGCCGGATCACGCATATCAAGCAATGGGAGCAATACTCGGAGGCAGGAACCTTCAGCCGGATGATGCGAGGATGAAGCTTGACCGAATAAAAATGGCAGAGATAATTGAATCGCAAGGTCCGTAGGGTCCACCATGCTTTGACCCAAGGATCATGAAGGAGCCACCAGTGCCAAATTTCCAGCTGGCCATAGGAACAAAAACGTATGATGGAAGCACTAAGCCAGAGGACTGGCTCATAGATTATGGAACTGCTGTGAAGATCGCGCAGGGAAATTTGAGATAGGCGGTACGTTATGTACCGCAGATGCTGGAGGGACCAGCTCGGGTATGGTTGAATAATTTGCCACCCGGAAGCATTAACAGTTGGATCGATTTTCACGACGCTTTTGTGAGCAATTTCACGAGAACTTACAAGAGGCCGAATCGCCCACAACAATTGGCGATATGTAAGCAAAGAACGAATGAAACAGACAGGGAGTTCCTCACAAGGTGGTGTACGATGCGTAACTCTTGTGAAGGGTTAATCGAGTCACAGGCAATCACATGGTTTGCCCAAGGATGTAGACATGGAAGTGTGCTGTGGCAAAGGTTACAAAGAGATATGCCGGCAAGCCTGGCAGAGACAATAAGAATCGCTGATTCATATGCGTTAGGATATCTGACTCAGCCGCCGCTCATGTCGGCAGACGGGATGACTGAGACTCAGATCTATGACGCTGCCGGGTCGCAAAAGCGCCAGGAAAGGTCCGAATACAGAAGCAAGAGAAGAGACGAAAGGCCAGATTACAGGTATGGTTCGACTCAGGTTGCGGCCGTGAGTCAGGATCATCTAGATGCTGGAAGCAGTCAGCATCAAAGGACAAGTGGAAAACAACAATGGGTGCCAAAGAATGACGGCAAAAGGCCATACGATCAGAGGAAGCAATATCAGGACCGGCAGAAATATACCTATGATATGATGCTGGACCAACCGTGTAAGTTTCACACACCTAGTTCGAGTAAACCGGCCAATCACACAACAAGGCAATGCACTTGGTTTCAGAAAGGAGATAGAGTGGATTCGCCGAATAAGCAGCATCCACCACCTCCCCCTCCACCACTTACAGGAGGAAATGCTCAGACAGTGGGAGCAGACAACAGATACGAAAACAGGCAGCCAAGGTATCAGAATCAAGAAAGAAGAGAAGTTGTGCACCAGTTGCACAATCCAAGATGTGATGACGCTCATGTCGGTCACGGAACTAGATATGAGTACAGGGAACATCACCAGAGCTATGTTGTCTTTGTCACAGAGCCGAATGACAAAAAGAGCTAGCAGCGACGGATGATGGAGGTGAATGCCACAATGCCGGCAATCCCCAAGTACATGCATTGGTCTGAGCAAGAAATAACTTGGCGTATAAAAGATCACCCCAAGATCATGCCAACCCCAGGAGGATATACTCTAGTTTTGGATCCAACATTCATGGGCCCAGATATCAACGTCAAGTTTTCGAAAGTGCTAATTGATGGTGGCAGTAGCATCAACATCATGTACAAGGATACAATGCTCAAGTTAGGCATTACCATGAACATGCTAGAGCCGACTAAGACCACTTTCCACGGTATTGTGTCGGGATTGTCCTGTGAGCCAATTGGCAAGATCTGGGTCGACGTCTTATTCGGTAACAGAGAGAACTATCGCACTGAGGCCATAGAGTTTGAGGTAGTGGATTTGGTCAGCTCATATCACGCCTTACTCGGCAGGCCGGCTATGGCAAGATTCATGGCTACTACCCACATTGCTTACTTAAAGATGAAGCTGCCAGGCCCATGTGTGGTGATTACAGTTGAAGGGGATTACAAAAGATCTATTGCTTGTGCCTCAGCCGGATCTTCACTGGCCGAGTCGCTCGTCATAGCACAAGAAAAAAGTCAAATGTTGGAAGTGGCAGCATTGGCCAAAGCAGCACAAATGTCCATGCCGGCACTCACTAACCCGCATGGCAATGTGTCATTTCAAGCTACCAAATAAACCAAGAAGGTACAGGTAGATGAGACTTTCCCAGAGAGCACAGTTACCATTGGGGCTGGCCTCACAGACAAATAGGAAAGCGAGCTCACCAGCTTCCTCCGTGAGAATCGGGATATCTTTGCATGGTCCACTCAAGATCTGCAGGGAGTTCCGAGGGAGCTGGCTGAGCACTCTCTTCATGTAAGACCAGATGCCAAGCCGGTGAAGCAATCCCTCCGCCGCTTTGCCAAAGATAGGAGGAAAGTGATAGCTGCCGAGATTGCCAGACTTTTAGCTGATGGATTCATCATGGAAGTGCTGCACCCGGACTGGTTGTCAAATCTAGTCTTGGTCGAGAAGAAAAAAGATGACCCGAACATGGCAGTGGTATGGCGCATGTGTATTGATTACACGAACCTCAATAAGGCGTGTCCAAAAGATCCATTTCCCCCGCCACAGATCGATCAAGTCAGAGATTCTACTGTTGGGTGTGAGTTGTTGTCGTTTGTGGATGCGTATTCAGGATTCCATCAGATACCACTGAATCCGGATGATCAAATAAAGAGAACTTTTATCACCCCGTACGAGGCTTATTGCTATCGTACCATGCCATTCGGATTGAGAAATGCAGGCGCAATATATCAAAGATGCATGCAAAAATGCTTGCAAGATCAATTGGACAAAAACGTTCAAGTATACGTCGATAACGTGGTAATAAAAACCAAACAAAGTCATACTCTAATTGAGGACTTGCGTCAAACATTCGCAAACTTGAGAAGATTCCGGATGAAGCTTAACCCGGAAAAATGTACATTTGGTGTCCCGGCTGGCAAGTTACTCGGATTCCTTGTATCCAGCCAAGGAATTGAAGCCAACCCGATAAAGATCAGGGCCATCAAAAGAATGGAATTGGCAAAAACCCTCAACGATGTCAGAAGTTTACTGGATGCTTGGCCTCGTTGAGCAGGTTTGTTAGTCGGCCAGGTGAAAACTCCCTACCACTATATCAACTGATGTATAAATCAGACAAATTCACGTGGACACAACAAGCTGATAGCGCTTTCCATGAATTAAAGAAAATGTTGGCAACATCACCAATATTAGCATCACCACTATCCAAAGAGACAATGTTGCTCTATGTCACCGCAACCAACAGAGTTGTAAGTGCAGTAATAGTGGTTGAACGAGAAGAAGGGGGCAAATCAGTCCAAAGACCGGTGTATTACTTGAGCGAAGTGCTCTTTGTCTCGAAACAGAATTACCCGCATTATCAGAAGATGACATATGGGGTATATATGGCAGCAAAGAAGCTGAAACATTATTTTCAAGAACACCCAATCCGGGTAATATGCGAGGCACCTATCTCGGATATATTGGGCAACAAAGATGCCAGCGGCCGAGTCGCGAAATGCGCCATAGAACTGGCACCATATACTCCACAATATTGTAGGCGAGATGCAATAAAGTCTCAGGCTGTTGCAGATTTCTTTGTATACTAGATGGAAATGCAGTACGAACCACCACTGCCAGATCCGAACTACCGGAAAATGCATTTTGACGGGTCCAAGACGAAAATGGGTCTGGGCGCCGGGATAGTGCTCACATCTCCAAAGAGGGATCAGCTGAGGTACGTGTTAGAAATTCACTTTGCTGCTTCCAACAACGTTGCCGAGTATGAAGCACTTATCCATGGCATCAGAGTAGCCAAGGAAATTGGTATCAAAAGGATCATGTGTTTTGGCGATTCGGATTTGGTGATTCAGCAAGTGTCTGGACATTGGGATGCGTTGGACGCAAACATGGCATTATATTGTTTCCATGTGCAACAAATTTCGGGATATCTCGACGGATGTGAATTCCATCATGTTCCTAGAGCAGAAAATGAGGCAGCAGATGAACTATCCAAACTAGGATCATCTCGGCAAGCAATACCACCAGGGGTAGCGCTGGAGCACCTCAGGAAACCATCGATCAAGACATCACCAGAATCCGACTCGATCAGGGTTACCCCGGCGATTCAGGAGTCAGACGTGGTACCAATGGATATTGACTCAGGGCTAGTTCGAGTCACTCGGGGACTGATCCGCTCAATTCAGGGGTCGCCGAATCACACTCGGGGACTCCTCAGGTCATGTCGGCAGAACATATGTCGGCGGAGCCAATGGACATTCATGTTGAAGCAGACCCGGAACCACTGATACCAACATGGGCACAACCAATATTCAACTACTTAAAAGAGGGGACCTTGCCGAGTGATGAAACGTTGACAAGGCAAACAACACGAAGAGCAAAAGAGTACACCATAATCAACAAGGAACTATACAAGCGAAGTGTGACGAGTGTACTGCAACGTTGTATCAGCCCAGAGAAAGGCCAGGAGATCTTATTAGATATTCATCAAGGAGAATGCGGGCACCATGCGTCATCAAGAGCGTTGGTGGCCAAGGCATTCCGACATGGATTCTACTGGCCAAGCGCATTGGCACAAGCGCAAGAGCTAGTCGGAAGATGCAGTGGTTGTCAACACTACGCATCCAAGTCACATTTACCAGCGTATGAATTAAAGACGATGCCAATCACTTGGCCTTTTGCAGTGTGGTGCCTAGATATGGTAGGACCATTCAAACCAGCAAGGGGAGGCATGACTCATATTTTGGTCATGATTGATAAGTTCACCAAGTGGATAGAAGTGAAACCAATCAAAAAGTTGGACGGTAAGACAGCTGTCACATTCTTAAGGGATATAATTCTCAGATATGGTTACCCACACAGTGTGATCACTGATAACGGCATGAACTTTGCCGAAGGAGCTTTTGCTCGCTTCTGTGGGAAACACCGAATAAGACTCCATGTAGCATCAGTCGCCCATCCAGAATCAAATGGACAAGTTGAACGGTCTAATGGCTTAGTTCTGTCAGGGATAAAACCCTGCTTAATGGAACCACTCTAGAGGTCACCTGGTTGTTGGATAGAGGAACTACCCTCAGTGCTATGGAGTCTAAGAACAACTCTGAATCGGTCAACTGGTTATACGCCATTTTTCCTCGTGTATGGGCAGAAGCAGTTTTGCCTGCCGACATAGAATATGACTCGCCAAGGATAAGGCAATACTCGGAAGCCGAGGTAAAAGAGGCTCAAGAAGATGGAATAGACTTACTCGAAGAAGCAAGGGAACTGGCATTATCCAGATCCGCTATATATCAACAAAATCTCCGATGCTACCATAGCCGGAAAGTGCAACCTCGTGTTTTTCGAGAAGGGGATATGGTGCTGAGGCTAGTGCAGCGCACAACAGGAATGCATAAACTATCACCCCCATGAGAAGGTCCATTCATTGTGAGCAAATCCTTGCACGATGATTCCTATTATCTCATAGATGCTTGTGAAGCGCAAAAGAACAAGGTGGACAGGTCAGGAGATGAGACCAAAAGGCCATGGAATGTGGCGCTACTTCGTCCCTTCTATACTTAGGAGAAGCAATGCATGTATCACTCGGACTCTCATATGTCGGACGTATGTGCCGACTATGTGCTGATAATAAAATGGTATGATTCGAAAAACTGACTCGGGGACTACCCCTTAAGTTTTCCATTTTAATTATTTTATGTCGGCTGGCGTGACACCCGAAATTTATCTCGGAAAAAGTAGTGTTTACTCGGAAGAAATCAACTCTTCGACTATGCTGTTGTCCGAAAACACGGCTTCATGGCAAGTAAGAGAAAAGGATGTATGGCGGGTAAACACGAACGCCGGATAAGTACAAAGGAGAAACGCGAGCCGGCTTTAGATTTTTTCCTAACTCTCTACAGGTCACGTTATGCTACGTGTCGAGTAAACTTGGCCAAGTGATCCAAGTTTCATACCCGCTAACTATATCCTTAGTACTTTGAGACCCTAATGTCGAACACCGAAAAAGGTAGACAGGGGCCAAAGTCAAGGAAAGGTGACACGGCAAAATGAAGCTCGGGGACTTGCCCTGGAATGATTCACACTTAGAACATAACGCAAATATATAAAGCCTATCAAAAGGCGCATAATCAAACTTAAAGTGCAATGTATGTTACATATGTACGGTATACCGGGGATTTAATCAAAGTTCGAGTATGTGTTAGCCTAAGAAGCAGAAGGACTCGGAGGAGCACTCTCAGATCCAGGAGCACTACTTGGAGCATCGGCTGAGTGAGGGGCATCTGTGTCCGGGTCATCCGGACCATCTGAATCGGTTGCTTCGCTGTCGCCGCCCTCTTCATTAGCAACTTCGACGAGTGGATCGCCAAGGTCGAGGAAGCTGGGCCCATCGCACCAAGCATGCACCATGGTATACTCGATCATGGCGTAAGCTTGCTCCTGGCATTTATTGATCAGCTCCGGATCATTCAGCCATTTGCCATCTCCTCTTATGCGAGCAAGAACATCAAGGTTGATGTCCTCGTACCATGAAAGCACGAAGGAGAGAGCCTTGTCCGCTGCAGCTCTGCCGGCCGACTCGCGCCATTGATCCAACCGGTCTTCAGTAAGGAGCAATATCTCAGCAAGGGGCTCGATGAGAGCAGGTGCGTCTTCATCTGGCCAGAGCATGCGAAACGCATGAATAGCCGACTTGAGCAGATCCACACCGCAAGACTTGAGGGTCCTGACCCGTTTTGACATCGCTTCGAGAAGCTCCTCCATGGACACCTCGCCGTCGGTAGGAGCACCAGCTGCGACCCTCATTTTCTTCATGGCTCGGATGGCAAACATATTGGCCTCAGGAAAATTCTCTGCCAGCAAAACGAGAAAGTTAGCAAAATAACAAACGTAGATGGAAGAAGTCTAGAATGACTTATACAGTGCACAAAGAGTAAGAACTCACTACCGAGAAAGAAGTTGATGGTGGCGAGCTTGCTATGCCAAGTTCTGGCCTTGGCTTGGAGGGCATCAAAGTTCAGATTTGCCGACTCGACCGATGACTCGGTCTCGTCGAGCAGTACGGTGACCCAGCATACCACTGCATGATATAGTACACTATAGTCGTAGACATAACACCAATGAAACACCGTTCACTAGTATTACATCCCTCAAAGTGGTACAACAGAAACACAGCAGGTCCAAGACATGAATATAGGTTACAACTCAACTCTTTACACAAGATCCAGAGAACACTCTAGGTTAGAGAGAGAGAGAAAGAAACTTCTTACAAAGAAGAATCAAAAATAAACAACTCCAAAACTATAATACTATTAAGATTTATATGTTAACTAATGGTCTGGCATTGCTCCTATTGCAATACACTACAGAAATAGGTTCTATGGCTAGAGATTCTATTCTTAGCTAATCAGCAACTTCGTCTTCACTTGAGCTGATGTATATGTTGATTTTCTTAACTTCATTGAAGAGCTTTAGCTGTTGATGATGATTCCTGGAGCATGGCTTGATGTAGTCATCGTCTGTACTGGCTTTAGAATCTAGCAAGGGTTAAGAAGATACTTTGAGTACGAGCGTACTCAGCAAGTCCACTAGAAAAGGAGTGTTTGATGCACTATAACTACAGCCACAGACCATAGGTCGTAGGCAATGCAAGTTTTCATAAACATTTCTTCAAAGGTTGATTTTATTCTGAAAAGCTATGTCCGTCAGCCTTCACGGGTTTACCAGAACCTTCATGGGGTTCCTTTCCCGTCGCGTTCGCAGCTCCTTCCCAGAACAGGGAGTAACAAGGTACAGTTCTTACACTCTGCAGAGGTGCGTCACTTTACCCATGAGAGACCTTAGGTTTTGTTGCATGGCCGGGAGTATGTCCCCGTTCAAACTTCCTTGGTTTGAGGCCCAACCTAAGATCCAAGCCAATCACTGCCTTCTCCGCGACCCCGCGTGTCTCATTGGTGTACACCATGCCCACCTTTTGAATTACAACAATGGTTTGTACAGACCGTTCAGATGTCGGAACTATCATGGGACGTTGAGGGCTCCCACCCATATGTTGCATATTCTCTACGAATTACCATAAATAATATGCACGCTACGAGTGATAACAGCCATAACCCGCACATCCAGCTCCATGAGAGAGGGAAAAGATACAGCTGACTTCTTCGTCCCATTCCAAATCTCATGGTCAACGCGTAATATACGGCGCAAGAATCACTGGCGACATTGGTTGTTAAGTCCTAGATAATATGTTCCTTTACCACCGGAACTCTTATAGTAGGTTATTACCTCATGGTAAATAACCTATAATCACATTATTATGAAAATAGTGTTTTCTGTCCTTTTTCAAATGTAGGTGATGACAACACTGGATTTGCAAAATACTTTACAGAAAATAATCAAAGGACATGAGCAAGTGTGAACTTGCCTTTTGTGATTGCACGATTATGCACTCACGGTCTTTAGAACAATATAAGATCCAATATCTGAAATCAGCATCATTGGTCTGGTAAGGACTAATGTTTAAAGAAGCAAGATGCAGTTATGCATAAGTAATGATATGCATTTTGTAAAACTCCCAAAGTGAATCCCCAATGTTTTGAGTGAAGTGAATCTAGGTGATTCTTTTAAGAGTTGGTTTATCTTAAAAAAATTCTTTATAAGTAATGTCATTTATAAGGAACTTAAGTGATAACAATTTTAAATATACAGATAAAGTATAAAGTAATGTGATTATGATTAATTGTTATTTGGTGACTAAGATAAAAGTCCTTGGTTTTAATTGTTAAGAGTTGAAGACTTTATTATGGGATTATTGTTTTGAAGTGGCAAAAAGAATAACATTTGAAGAAAAGATTTCCTTCTTAAGGTTTAAACAACCCTGATAGCTTTTAGAATATGATGGATAGAATGTGATTGATGTTGTTTATGCTTGCTTGAATAGTCTGGACTTGAGATGCATTATGTCTTGATTGAAATAGACCAAAGTTAACTATAAAAACATAAGTAGTTTATTAGACATAATGTTTATAAGATTTTGAGACTAAAGTTAACTTTAAAAGGTTAAGTAAACTTAAAATGTAATATATTTTAATTCTTCCCAAGTTTTAGATTTATGATAGGTATAACTAAGGTGTGGAATTATTCACTTTCTGTTTAAGTGAATGATTAGATTAAATTTGTTTTGCTATTATGAAAGGAAAATGTATTTATTTAATGGAATCATAATTAGATGGTCTTAGTAATTTGTTAGAATTTAAAGTTATGTTAATAGTGGTTAAGATATAATGATTATTCACCATATTATATAAATGAGTGATACCCAATGTTTATTTAAAAAGGATTCTTAATAAGATTTTTAAAAGAATATTTTAAAGTTAAAAGTTATACTTAAGTTTGATTATGAATTCAAGTGATGGTTTTGGAATTGGTACTAAGACACTAATTGCTCAAGGTTTTATAAGAATTGTGATTATTTCTTACTTAAGAATTGTTTTTAAAGAATTCACAAAATAGGTATTAGGTAAGGATTTATTATTTAAAATATTAAAGACTTTCCTAATAATATATTTAATATTTTTATAGTGTAATATATTTATTCAAGACCTTAAAAATTAATTTTATTTATTTTTAAGTATTATCTTTTTTTTTATAAAATTCATCAAAGAATTAAATGTCTTTATATATTTGCTTTATGTTTTATTGTAAAACTCTAAGTTAGTATTTTTATAAAATAGTAAAGTTATTTTTATACACAAAAAATATTTTTATTAAATTTTTAGGAGTTTTTCTTATTTTATGAATTTTCACTTAATATTTAATAGTGTTTAATGTTTATTTGCATTTTATTAACTTAAATAAGTAAAGTTATATTTTTCTTAGGTGGATATTATTTTTGTGATAATTTTAATATATTAAATATATTTTTAGGATTTTTCTATATTTTTCTAGGGTATAATTTATGTTTAGGGGTAGTTTGGTCATTTAGTGATTTGATAAATATTTTATTTTCTTATTTATTTTTCTTTGGAATTGGGCGAGGTTTACCAATGGGCCCATTTGGACCCAATCTGGCCCATATGGCTCACGGTCAAACCCCACCACGGCCTGTCTCCCTCATCCACCCCCTCTTACACCTCACGCACTCACTTCCCCTTCTGGCTGCTGGCGACGCCGACGTCGTCGCCCGCCCGATTCCGGCGAGGTAGGCCATTGTGGTCGCTGCTGATGGTTGTCGGGGCTTCTCCTCCCTCAGGCCGACCTGGCTCTCCAATTGGATTTGTCCTTAAAGCCCCCCTCGAGCTCGCCCCATCCATCTTGTGTGCGTCTAGGGTTCTAGTGCCTTACTTTACTGTATTTTTGTGGTGTTCTGATGGTGATTCAGGGTGGTTTGGTGTGGTGTTGGTGGTGATATGATGGTGGTGAAGTTGGGTTCATTCTTTTCTAGTCCGATGCCGGTGGGACGACAGTAGGTGCAACCCCGACGTCGGAACTACGGTGGTCGTGGTGGTGTTGATGGGGTTTGAAGACTTCCTAGGGTTAGTATCACTCTGGCCGCACGGGCACTGCCCCGCCATGCCGTGGTGAATGCTTCTCAGGCGCCAGGTACACTCCCTCTATCTCTCATCTACTTCTCCCTTTGTTTCAGTGCATTGCTGAACTGAAGCTATGTTCATGGTTTGCTGGTACAGATGATAGCATATGATCTTTGCTGATGGTATTTTTAATTTAGACTATTGATCTTAGTGCTGGAGGTTTACTTAAGCATTCATATGCCCGAGCCTATGTTTATAAAGAAAATTTATAAGGAAATGATCCCATGATCATTGATTTGGGAATATGAGAAGGATATAGTTATAGTGACCCCTCCTAACCTCCTAAAATTTATTCTAGTATCAGGTTAGTTGTGTTGGTTGCTTTAACTTGTCATACTCCTAGTTTCTATGGTTTATCACTTGATGAAGTGAAGTGTATATCTTTGACAACAACACATATGTAAGATTTGATTCCTAGTTTGGTGGCTAGGAAGATGATTAGATTCATTTAGTTGATCTCTGCTGCATAATGAAATGGGTATAGTGTCTGGCTCTAGTGACATCTAATGCACTGGTTGTTGTGGTGGTGCCTCTACCTGGAGTGTGCACAGCAGCAGCTGGGTAGCATGGCTTACTGTTGTGTTACAGCTGACTGGAAATATTTCCCAGGCCAAGGATGCATAGACTAAGGCTGTAAGTACATGGTATATTATGTAAAGAAGGTGACCTTATCAATGATTCCTAAACTATTTATCTAGGAACATGATTTATGTGGTATTTGTACTTGCTTGCAGATGAGCTTAAAATCTGTCTTTTGATGATAAGATGATTTAGTTAATTATAGTGGCCTTATTAGTTATGAGATTGCTACTGTGGAACCTTATTAATGGGTGCACAATAGCATGACCATAATCAATATGATTTGCTACTACTTTGACTAATGTAACTGTTCAAAGGTCATGTGTTCTTGATGATTTATATGTGTAACCAGTTCTAGCCTATGATGCAAAGGCTGAGGCACAAAATTTAAATAAGAACAGATGCTTGAGTGCTCCAAAGCTCTATGATGAGCCTTGCATAGCGTTTCTATGCAAGACTGAGAGCTTCCCCCTTTTAAAAATCTTTTCATATAAGAACATATGCTATGATTAATCATAGGAATGGATATTTTTGATGATTTTTACCTGCTACTGTAGAGTCAACAAATGATTTGTGCTGGGATTTTGTCTACTATTGATCAGCTAGATCTTCTTTCTCTTGGGCTTGAACTGCTCCACCTTGGTATGTTGTGGATCCTTCCTTCTTCCTAGCTACTGGCCTGCTCCTCCTCCTCCTCTTGAGCTAGCTTATTATCCTGTCCTGATTTTCTTCTTGTTCTAGCTCTTGGATGGCTTTTAGGGAGCAACCAGAGTTCGGGTGTGGAGATGAAATCTAGCTAGTGGTGTGGTTGGTTTGTTTAGCTGAGATCCAAAGCTAGAGTTATATGTGAGGTGGTGTCACTAGGAAGATGAGAATGATGTGCTAGCTACGGCTGGTTCACTCCCCTTTGTGCACAAGAGTTTCCTCCTTCTTGTCTACTTCCTGGGTTTGCTGTTGTGTTGACAGCACAACATCATGCAGATGTGTGAGCTGTCGGCATGTGTGCTGTTGGTTCAGGGAGCCTCCCCCTGTCTAGGTTGTATCTGTGGAATATCTTTACCAAGGCTTTGCTTGGCTGGTTTGGTATTATCTGATCCTGATCTTTATTTTGAGTTGCCAAGTGTAATCTTTGACCCTATGCTAATGATGCTCAAGGTTGAAGCTAAAATTTAATAAGAGCAGATCGTATTTTATTTGGTGAAACTTGCCCCTCTCTCAGGCCAGTGATGCACACAGTCTGAGGCCAAATTTACTGATAGAAACAGATTCTACTTTGGCCCCAATTACTACTCAGTGATGAACCTCACAGTGCATCATACTGTGTACCTGAGAGCAATACTAACCTAACTAACCCCTTTTTTATTTACTACCAGTTTTGTTTTGCAGATATAAAAGAGGATGAGAAGATATTAAATGAAGATTAATTTAGTTTTAAGTTTTTCTTTATTCTTTTGTAATCTATCTTTTCTTTTTTTAAATATAGAGCATTGTAATAAAGGAATTCTTTATTTATGTATTCTTCTATTGTAAATAAATATTGTATTATTTATTTTATTCAATAAAGTGTTCTAGTTTTCTTTTTATTTTATAATGTATTTGCAAAAACTATGTAATATTTCTGTTCGCTTGTAATAAAAATCTTTTTAGTGATTTATTTAGGTAATTCATTTTTATATCAATTGTTTTATAGTAGTTTTCTTTTATTTTAACCACTTAAAACATTGTATTCTATAATAAAGGATTCCACTATCCTTAGAACTAAAATATGTATATCTGACTTATAAATAATAATTCCATTCTTGTTTAATGTTATAAATTAATTCATTCAATTTTGTTTATTACTTGAGACTTGTAATTGTGATATCTTTTTATAAATAAGAGTTCACCCATTATTGCTTATTGTAATATAATTTCTAATTAATAATATATCAATTAAATATTCATATTGGAATGATCTTCCCTTCAAAGACAAAATTACGGTAGTGTTCATGTCGAAATCCATCGCACTTGTCCGGATGTTTCCATCAAAACAAGAGAGATATCGATCCCTCTATGGTTTCTTTAGTTTTGTGCCAAAATTCTCTGGATTTTCTTATGCATGAATGCAATGCATAAACATGTGTCCTCTATAATTCTAGGTGCTAATCCTGGGATGTTACAGACTCTCCCCCTTAAAATAAACTTCATCCTCGAAGTTCGTAAACTCTCATGTTTCGGAGTAAGGAATTGACTTGTATTGGGTACTGTATTTATCCACTTCATGGTAACCTTAAATGGAATTAATGTTAGTATTCCATATCTAGATCCTTTTCTTGAATTCTCATTATACTTGACAATCTCCAACTATTTGAATCCAATATTCCAAAGTTCGTTTTATTTTATTTCCTTAGGGATATGTTCTTATTATAATTCCTTAAATTTGGGGTCTCTTCTTTAGTTGATTTCCCTAATTAGGTATTCTAATTCAACTCCTTTACTAGACCATCCAATTTCCTTATCATACTGGGTAAGGTCTAGGAAGTCTCACTAAAACAGGTTTTAAATTTGATTATTAAATAGTGTGGTCAAAAGACTAATCTTTGATTTGTCATTGTATGAGTTGTACTGGTAATTCTTCCAAATGTTGGTTTTGAACACATTTAGTCCAAACCCATTGGGATTTCTTGTTCCTCTACACATGTCAAATTGGATATGTTTTATTCCCTTTTAAAAGGGTTACTTAAGAGTTGTTTCCTCTAGACTTAGTCTATTAAGATTAATCTATTTTATCACCCCTGAGCTTTTATCTTAGCAAGCTTTAGATAATCTTTTGTAATTATCTTAAGTACTTTTATAAGAATGACTTTCTTTTAACCTTATGAAAATAAGGCTTACTGTTGTTGCAGGTTAGTCCTTCTTCTCCAACCTTTATTTGGAAAGTTAGATAATGATACTTTCATTTCTAATGTTTACTCTCCCCCTTAGGGTTTACTAATAGTCTTTAAATTGTCTATATAGTATTTATTGGCTTTATAACTAGAATATTGGTCTCTATTTAGCTTATCCTTTACCTAATTAGAGTTTTATGAAAGATTGTACGATGCATCCACACAATTGTGGATCTCCGAAAAAATCTTTCAACATTATTTGTCTTACTTACTATTGGACATTTTCGCTTTGATAAGTTTGACTTTGCGAAGAGTCTCGAAAGACGATCGCTTTAATGTTTATACTCCTTCATGTCTTTCTTAACTTAGGCCAAATTTTATGCTCTTTATGCAACTTCTACGAAGATCTGGTTAACTATGTCAACCAACACCAGTTGCGGACAAGATACCAACTGTGGATCAATACCAGCTGCGGACTATCCTAGGGTGTATGTATTACCCTATGGTTTCCGACATACCTCTGGCACTCTCTGAATTGTCAGATCTTGAATACCATTTTAGTTCCAAAGCTACTTCTTGGTATCTATTCATGATACTTCCATGAACTTGTATAATTACTCCATTGATTTCTTAGCAAAATTACCTATTTTGATTGAACCTTAAGTTCATCACTTCTTGTTGCTCCATGTATTTTCTACACTAGACTTTCTTCTTATTACTGGCTAAGAATAACCTGAGATTGATCCATCCTCCAAATTGAGTTGATACTCCTTACACTTGGTTTCATTCTTCATGTAAGTCTTCATCTTGGTCTTTGAAAATCGTCACTCCCTTACACGAACCTGTTCCTATCTAGGTCTATAACATCAAGTAATAACTAGATGTTGCAACATGCATTTGCACACCAAATCAAACTTTATGTACAGATCTAGTCAATCAAGAAGATCCAAGAAAAACAAATAAATCCAAATGTGGTACATATAACACACAATATTCTAAGCCTAGAATATAGTAGTTGAGTATAATATCTCTAGAATTCCGGCTTAGTTGTGTAGTATATGACACCTCCTCATATAGGTTTACATTGTGATACTTAGCACATAGGGTCAAACTATTCTTTGCCTCATAATTTACCCAATTGCTCAGCTGCAGTAGGATACTTTTTAAGCAAAGTGGCATCAATTTGGTTTCGACTAACCTTGTGTATCACTTTTAGAACGACTAACTATATTCAACCTTTCTTTATGAGCCAACTAACCTCACATGATCACTCCAAATGACTAATAAGTTTCTATTGAACCCTTAAAATTGAAGGTTATCACTATTTTATGACACCTTTGACTTCTATCATAGTTCTACCATGTTATTTTCATACTTCTACTTTAAGCTAATACACTAAGTACTTGTCATACTTACACTTACATCATGGTTTTGGAGCTAATCTCACCATGATCTTATTATGTTTTGCCTCTTTATCATGATTTAAGAGCTAATCTAACCATGATAACTTTACTTCTTACTACACTGTTATTAAGTCATAACATAATTGCACTTCATCACGTAGAATCCTCAAGTGAATCCCACATGATTACTACTCATTACATCCACATTTATCCTAATGATATTCATCAGGTTGTCTTTGGTTATTAACTAACCATAAGATTCTAATGTCTTACATGAATTCTAGGTTTAGGCTACACCATTAAGACTACTTCAATTTATGTCTTGCACTTTCTTATAGTATCTTGGTGGTTTATGTCTCCCTCGTAGGATACTAAAGATCACTATACTTGAGAAAAGATAAAATAATTACTTCCTAAGAAAGAATGACTTAAACATCTGACTTATGTGTGACAAGGTTATCCTCAAGTGGATACTCATCACAAGTCATAAGAACATTTGGTTTAGATAAGATGGCTCCTATAGTCACTATCCAACCTACAGATCTTCCTAAAAGGTTTTCAATCCTAAGGTCAAAGCATATGCTCTGATACCAACTGCGGTGACCCAGCATACCACTGCATGATGTAGTACACTATAGTCGTAGACATAACACCAATGAAACACCGTTCACTAGTATTACATCCCTCAGAGTGGTACAACAGAAACACATCAGGTCCAAGACATGACTATAGGTTACAACTCAACTCTTTACACAAGATCCAGAGAACACTCTAGGTTAGAGAGAGAGAAAGAAACTTCTTACAAAGAAGAATCAGAAATAAACAACTCCAAAACTATAATACTATTAAGATTTATATCTTAACTAATGGTCTGGCATTGCTGCTATTGCAATACACTACAGAAATAGGTTCTATGGCTAGAGATTCTATTCTTAGCTAATGAGCAACTTCGTCTTCACTTGAGCTGATGTATATGTTGATTTTCTTGACTTCATTGAAGAGCTTTAGCTGTTGATGATGATTCCTGGAGCAGGGCTTGATGTAGTCATCGTCTGTACTGGCTTTAGAATCTAGCAAGGGTTAAGAAGATACTTTGAGTATGAGCGTACTCAGCAAGTCCACTAGAAAAGGAGTGTTTGATGCAATATAACTACAGCCACAGACCATAGGTCGTAGGCAATGCAAGTTTTCATAAACATTTCTTCAAAGGTTGCTTTTATTCTAAAAAGCTATGTCTGTCAGCCTTCACGGGTTTACCAGAACCTTCATGGGGTTCCTTTCCCACCGCGTTCGCAGCTCCTTCCCGAAACAGGGAGTAACAAGTTACAATTCTTACACTCTGCAGAGGTGCGTCACTTTACCCATGAGAGACCTTAGGTTTTGTTGCACGGCCGAGAGTATGTCCCCATTCAAACTTCCTTGGTTTGAGGCCCAACCTAATATCCAAGCCAATCATTGCCTTCTCCACGACCCCGCATGTCTTCTTGGTGTATACATACGGCAATGGTTTGTACAGACCGTTCAGATGCCAGAACTATCGTGGGACGTTGAGGGCTCACCCATATGCTGAATATCCTCTACGAATTACCATAAATAATATGCACGCTACGAGTGATAACAGCCATGACCCGCACATCCAGCTCCATGCGAGAGGGAAAAGATACAGCTAACTTTTTCGTCCCATTCCAAATCTCATGGTCAACGCGTAATATACGGCGCAAGAATCACTGGCGAGATTGGTTGTTAAGTCCTAGATAATATGTTCCTTTACCACCGGAACTCTTATAGTAGGTTATTACCTCATGGTAAATAACCTATAATCACATTATTATGAAAATAGTGTTTTCTGTCCTTTTTCAAATGTAGGTGATGACAACACTGGATTTGCAAAATACTTTACAGAAAATAATGAAAGGACATGAGAAAGTGTGAACTTGCCTTTTGTGATTGCACGATTATGCACTCACGGTCTTCAGAACAATATAAGATCCAATATCTGAAATCAGCATCATTGGTCCGGTAAGGACTAATGTTTGAAGAAGCAAGATGTAGTTATGCATAAGTAATGATATGCATTTTGTAAAACTCCCAAAGTGAATCCCCAATGTTTTGAGTGAAGTGAATCTAGGTGATTCTTTTAAGAGTTGGTTTATCTTCAAAAAAAAAATTATAAGTAATGTCATTTATAAGGAACTTAAGTGATAACAATTTTAAATATACAGATAAAGTATAAAGTAATGTGATTATGATTAATTGTTATTTGGTGAATAAGATAAAAGTCCTTGGTTTTAATTGTTAAGAGTTGAAGAATTTATTATGGGATTATTGTTTTGAAGTGGCAAAAAGAATAACATTTGAAGAAAATATTTCCTTCTTAAGGTTTAAACAACCCTGATAGCTTTTAGAATATGATGGATAGAATGTGATTGATGTTGTTTATGCTTGCTTGAATAGTCTGGACTTGAGATGCATTATGTCTTGATTGAAATAGACCAAAGTTAACTATAAAAACATAAGTAGTTTATTAGACATAATGTTTATAAGCTTTTGAGACTAAAGTTAACTTTAAAAGGTTAAGTAAACTTAAAATGTAATATATTTTAATTCTTCCCAAGTTTTAGATTTATGATAGGTATAACTAAGGTGTGGAATTATTCACTTTCTATTTAAGTGAATGATTAGATTAAATTTGTTTTGCTATTATGAAAGGAATATGTATTTATTTAATGGAATCATAATTAGATGGTCTTAGTAATTTGTTAGAATTTAAAGTTATGTTAATAGTGGTTAAGATATAATGATGATTCACCATATTATATAAATGGGTGATACCCAATGTTTATTTAAAAAGGATTCTTAATAAGTTTTTAAAAAGAATATTTTAAAGTTAAAAGTTATACTTAAGTTTGATTGTGAATTCAAGTGATGGTTTTGGAATTAGTACTAAGACACTAATTGCTCAAGGTTTTATAAGAATTGTGATTATTTCTTACTTAAGAATTGTTTTTAAAGAATTCACAAATTAGGTATTAGGTAAGGATTTATTATTTAAAATATTAAAGACATTCCTAATAATATATTTAATATTTTTCTAGTGTAATATATTTATTCAAGACCTTAAAAATGAATTTTATTTATTTTTAAGTATTATCTTTATTTTTATAAAATTCATCAAAAAATTAAATGTCTTTATATATTTGATTTATGTTTTATTTGTAAAACTCTAAGTTAGTATTTTTATAAAATAGTAAAGTTATTTTTATACACAAAAATGATTTTTATTAAATTTTTAGGAGTTTTTCTTATTTTATGAATTTTTACTTAATATTTAATAATGTTTAATCTTTATTTGCATTTTATTAACTTAAATAAGTAAATTTATATTTTTCTTAGGTGGATATTATTTTTGTGATAATTTTAATATATTAAATATATTTTTAGGATTTTTCTATATTTTTCTAGGGTATAAATTATGTTTAGGGGTAGTTTGGTCATTTAGTGATTTGATAAATATTTTATTTTCTTATTTATTTTTCTTTGGAATTGGGTCAGGTTTACCAATGGGCCCATTTGGACCCAATCTGGCCCATATGGCTCACGGTCAAACCCCACCTCGACCTGTCTCCCTCATCCACCCCCTCTTACACCTCACCTACTCACTTCCCCTTCTGGCTGCTGGCGACGCCGACGTCGTCGCCCGCCCGATTCTGGTGAGGTAGGTCGTTGTGGTCGCTGCTGATGGTTGCCGGGGCTTCTCCTCCCTCAGGCCGACCTGGCTCTCCAATTGGATTTGTCCTTAAAGCCCCCCTCGAGCTCGCCCCATCCATCTTGTGTGCGTCTAGGGTTCTAGTGCCTTACTTTACTGTATTTTTGTGATGTTCTGATGGTGATTCAGGGTGGTTTGGTGTGGTGTTGGTGGTGATATGATGGTGGTGAAGTTGGGTTCATTCTTTTCTTGTCCGATTCCGGTGGGACGACAGTAGGTGCAACCCCGGCGTCGGAACTACGGTGGCCGTGGTGGTGTTGATGGGGTTTGAAGACTTCCTAGGGTTAGTATCACTCTGGCCGCGCGGGCACTGCCCCGCCACGCCGTGGTGAATGCTTCTCGGGCGCCAGGTACACTCCCTCTATCTCACATCTACTTCTCCCTTTGTTTATCTCTCTCTACTTAGTATCATCTGTTGAATGTTGTTCAAAACCAGTGGTATGGGATCACTTGTTAATACAGTAGAGAATCTGTGGCTATGTGCTGCAATGAGCTTCCGTTGGAGGAAGGTTTATTTATTCTTGGCATGAGATGATCTACAGGTGTTTGCTTAAATTGATTTGATACAAAGTTCTTTCCTGAACTACTTGTTCACTTCTGTAATTGAAGGATTTAGTGATAAAACCCTAATCATTGGTACTGTTGTTGATCTAAATTTTTGATTCAGTGCATTGCTGAACTGAAGCTATGTTCATGGTTTGCTAGAACAGATGATAGCATATGATCTTTGCTGATGGTATTTTTAATTTAGACTATTGATCTTAGTGCTGGAGGTTTACTTAAGCATTCATATGCCCGAGCCTATGTTTATAAAGAAAAATTATAAGGAAATGATCCCATGATCATTGATTTGGGAATATGAGAAGGATATAGTTATAGTGACCCCTCCTAACCTCCTAAAATTTATTCTAGTATCAGGTTAGTTGTGTTGGTTGATTTAACTTGTCATACTCCTGGTTTCTATGGTTTATCACTTGATGAAGTGAAGTGTATATTTTTGACAACAACACATATGTAAGATTTGATTCCTAGTTTGGTGGCTAGGAAGATGATTAGATTCATTTAGTTGATCTCTGCTGCATAATGAAATGGGTATAGTGTCTGGCTCTAGTGACATCTAATGCACTGGTTGTTGTGGTGGTGCCTCTACCTGGAGTGTGCACAGCAGCAGCTGGGTAGCATGGCTTACTATTGTGTTACAGCTGACTGGAAATATTTCCCAGGCCAAGGATGCATAGACTAAGGCTGTAAGCACATGGTATCTTATGTAAAGAAGGTGACCTTATCAATGATTCCTAAACTATTTGTCTAGGAACATGATTTATGTGGTATTTGTACTTGCTTGCAGATGAGTTTAAAATCTGTCTTTTGATGATAAGATGATTTAGTTAATTATAGTGGTCTTATTAGTTATGAGATTGCTACTGTGGAACCTTATTAATGGGTGCACAATAGCATGACCATAATCAATATGATTTGCTACTACTTTGACTAATGTAACTGGTCAAAGGTCATGTGTTCTTGATGATTTATATGTGTAACCAGTTCTAGCCTATGATGCAAAGGCTGAGGCACAAAATTTAAATAAGAACAGATGCTTGAGTGCTCCAAAGCTCTATGATGAGCCTTGCATAGCATTTCTATGCAAGACTGAGAGCTTCCCCCTTTTAAAAACTTTTCATATAAGAACAGATGTTATGATTAATCATAGGAATGGATATTTCTGATGATTTTTACCTGCTACTGTAGAGTCAACAAATGATTTGTGCTGGGATTTTGTCTACTATTGATCAGCTAGATCTTCTTTCTCTTGGGCTTGAACTGCTCCACCTTGGTATGTTGTGGATCCTTCCTTCTTCCTAGCTACTGGCCTGCTCCTCCTCCTCCTCTTGAGCTAGCTTATTATCATGTCCTGATTTTCTTCTTGTTCTAGCTCTTGGATGGCTTTTAGGAGCAACCAGAGTTGGGGTGTGGAGATGAAATCTAGCTAGTGGTGTGGTTGGTTTGTTTAGCTGAGATCCAAAGCTAGAGTTATATGTGAGGTGGTGTCACTGGGAAGATGAGAATGATGTGCTAGCTACGGCTGGTTCACTCCCCTTTGTGCACAAGAATTTCCTCCTTCTTGTCTACTTCATGGGTTTGCTGTTGTGTTGACAGCACAACATCATGCAGATGTGTGAGCTGCCGGCATGTGTGTTGTTGGTTCAGGGAGCCTCCCCCTGTCCAGGTTGTATCTGTGGAATATCTTTACCAAGGCTTTGCTTGGCTGGTTTGGTATTATCTGATCCTGATCTTTATTTTGAGTTGCCAAGTGTAATCTTTGACCCTATGCTAATGATGCTCAAGGTTGAAGCTAAAATTTAATAAGAGCAGATCCTATTTTATTTGGTGAAACTTGCCCCTCTCTCAGGCCAGTGATGCACACAGTCTGAGGCCAAATTTACTGATAGAAACACATTCTACTTTGGCCCCAATTACTGCTCAGTGATGAACCTCACAGTGCATCAAACTGTGTACCTGAGAGCAATACTAACCAAACTAACCCCCTTTTTTATTTACTACAAGTTTTGTTTTGCAGATATAAAAGATGATGAGAAGATATTAAATGAAGATTAATTTAGTTTTAAGTTTTTTCTTTATTCTTTTGTAATCTACCTTTTCTTTTGTGAAATATAGAGCATTGTAATAAAGGAATTCTTTCTTTATTTATTTATTCTTCTATTGTAAATAAATATTGTATTGTTTATTTTATTCAATAAAGTGTTCTAGTTTTCTTTTTATTTTATAATGTATTTGCAAAAACTATGTAATATTTCTGTTCGCTTGTAATAAAAATCTTTTTAGTGATTTATTTAGGTAATTCATTTTTTTATATCAATTGTTTTATAGTAGTTTTCTTTTATTGTAACCACTTAAAACATTGTATTCTATAATAAAGGATTCCACTATCCTTAGAACTAAAATATGTATATCTCACTTATAAATAAGAATTCCATTCTTGTTTAATGTTATAAACCAATTCATTCAATTTTGTTTATTACTTGAGACTTGTAATTGTGATATCTTTTTATAAATAAGAGTTCACCCCTTATTGCTTATTGTAATATAATTTCTAATTAATAATCTATCAATTAAATATTCATATTGGAATGATCTTCCCTTCAAAGACAAAATTACAGTAGTGTTCATGTCAAAATCCATCGCACTTGTCCAGATGTTTCCATCAGAACAAGAGAGATATCGATCCCTCTATGGTTTCTTTACTTTTGCGCGAAAATTCTCCGGATTTTCTTATGCATGAATGCAATGCACAAACATGTGTCCTCTATAATTCTAGGTGCTAATCCTGGGATGTTACAAGCAGCCTCTTGGTATTCTCGGCGCTGACAGCATGTTGCTCATTCTTCTTGGCAAGCTCCTCCCTCTGCCCCTTCACCTCGGCCAAGTGCTTCTGCTCCGTCTCGGCCATCAGCTTCTTCAGCCGAGTCACCTCATCTCGCTCCTTTTGGAGCTCGGTTTGGTGCTTCTCCGCTTATTCGGAACAAATTACTTGTCAGCACCAATGAAAACCTTCAGCTATCGAGTTAGTGAGGCAAGAAACTTACTCTCGGCCTCGTTGATCTGTGAGTGAAGAGCATCGACGGTGGACTGAGCGGAGGCTGCAAAAGAAGAGCGATAAAAATTGAGAAAATGAACCAAAGAAAATTACACCAAATAGGGAAAGGACGACTAAAGTTGTTACCTTGGCTTTGGGTATTAGTCTGTAGCTTTTCATACGCAAGTTCGAGCTTGCGATGTGCTAGAACGAGAGCTTGGTGCACCTTGGTGCGCTTGTTATGCGTGAGCTGATCAAAGAAGACAGACAGTAAGGAAGGGTCAAGTCAAGCAGCCTGCTGAATAAAAATCTTAAGAGCTTATAGCCGAGTAAGTTCCTTACTCGACACTAACCTCGAGGGCTAGGGATTGAAGCTCTGACATATGAGTTTAGCATAAAGGAATCAAAAAGCTTAAGATCTTACAGCCGAGTAAGTTCCTCACTCAACAGTAACCTCGAGGGCTAGGGATCGAAGCTCTAACATGCAAGCTTGGGGTGAAGGATTTAAAGACTAAGTGACTATTAAGAGCTTACAGCCAAGTAAGTTCCTTACTCGGCAGTAACCTCGGGGACTAGGTGATATGTACAAATGAAATACTCATCAATACAAAAGAGTAAGAAGTTACTTTACCTTGTTCACTTCGTCGGCGCGGGCCATTAAAGTAATGGCCTGCTGGGTCATGTCAGAGACGGCCTTAGGGCCCAGCTTCAGCTTCTTGCCGGCACGGGTGCTGACCTCCTGCTCGCCAGCTGCATTCCATGCCACAGCATATGGCTCAGCCGAACCAAGGCTCTTGCCACTGAGCATCCGAGTGAGAACTTGACCCGTTTTCAGGGTAGAACCCACATTGGCGCGAGTCGCAGCAGCGGAAGTATGGAGGGTAACAGCCTTAGAGCCATCACCTGACCCAACATCCGCGGATTTGCCCCCCTTACCCGTTGAAGCGACCATTGTCGCCAACGTCGGAGGCCGGATCTGGGGAGCAGAACCCGGAGCGTAGACCAGCGTCGTCTGCTTGGAGGAGGTGGATTTGTTGGGTAAAGGGCGAGTAGAGCCAGAAGCCTTGGGCTAGGTCCGGCTCTTTGATAGAATTGGAGAGCGAGCAGGGGGATTTGGAGAAGAACGTGGAGCATGCTGACTGGGCTCATCAGTTTTGCTAGCTCCAAGATCAGGAAGTTGTTCATTCACACCAGCCTGAGGTCCGATGACAGAGGAACTAGTGGCAGAAGGTTTCTCGGGGCCAGAATCACTGGCACCAAGATCAGAAAATTGTTCCTGGCCAGCGCCATGGGCGCCAGCCGAATGACCCACCAGGTCTGACTGACACTGAGAGGAGTGAGCCTCAACAGTGGGAGCCTCGACTCGGACGGGACTCGGCGCAACCGAGTCAGCTGGAGGAGGCACATGCCTTAGCGACGAGGCAATGCTAGAAGCAGCCTGGTTCGTCGTCAAAGGTGCGACACTGAAAACAACAAGACATATATAAGAAAACGTCAGTAACGAAAAAGAAAAGAACGAAGAAAGCAGAGTTCAAAAACTTACCGGGTGACAACCGGGTCACGGACGACTCGGCGTGTGACTCGGCGCCCAGCGGCTTGGCGAGTCTCATCCAGGCTGGCAGCAGCAGAGGAAGCAGGAGCTGCCGGAGTGGGTTGCTTTTCTTGGACGATTGAGTGCTGGAGGAGGCTCCGCGTCGCTTCGGCTTGGCGACGGGGATCTTGCCGACTCCTGCCACGGTGAGAGGAGGAATGTCATGTACCTGACCAGCTGCATAAGTAAATAACAAGCTTACTCAGATAAGTTGGGAAACTGAGGTCGCAAGGCATGTACCTCCAAAACCGTACAATCATCATCCTCATCATCGTCAGACCAATCTTGTAAGGGATTGCGAGATTGACTCTTACCCAAAGCTGAAGCAGCCGCAGCGTGCGGGATAGGCATGAAGCATTCCAGGTCATACTCGACTTCATCAGAGTCGGAGCGATCCCCGTTATAACCGCAAGGAGGGACAATACTGTCATCAACCTGGCGAAGAAGATTCTGCGAAAGACAAACAGAATGAGTAACAAAAAAGAAAAACTAGGCAGGGAGTGGCAAAAGAGCTAAATCCTACTCGGCAAGAAAAACAACTCGGAAAACTTACCCAGGGGACAGGCCTGACCCAGCTAAATGGAGGGAAACTCCAAGCCCAATCATCCGCCAAGTTCAATTTAATGATTGAGCTTACTTGGCGGCCAATGGAGTCATGGGTGAGCTCCTTAGTGGAATGCCAAGTGGGATCATGGGAGCCACTCATGAAGCACATCATATGGCTCCTTGCCTGGATGGGGCTTACCCGGCGTGAGATGAAGGTGCACATGAGGTCCCTCTCGGCAAGATGAAAATGCTCATCCGACGACAGCAACCTTTCCAGGATTGTGTTAGCCTCGTTTACCGCGGCGTCATGGTCACGTCGGTCAAGCTGCCAGATCTTCTTGTTCGGGACCTCGTCCGAGAAAGGGGGAGCCTTATGTTATCGGTGGACCCGCTGTTTTTGACATAGAAGAAAGTCCTATGCCATTTCTTGCAGGAATCAATGCCAGTAACCCGAGGGAAGATGGAATCTCTCCTGGGCGTGATACTAGCAGCACCGCACCGGGTCGGCCTCTTATTAGATCGAGGAGCACCAGGCTGGGGAACAACTTGAACCTTAAAGCTAAAATATTTGGCTCACAGAAGAACTATAGGCCAAATCCCGAGGTAAGCCTCGTAGGCAGAAATAAAGCAAGAAAGAGAGCCAATGGCGTTGGCAGGGAGATGATGGGTTTGCAGATGGAAGGTGGAGGGAAACGAGGAAAAGAAGGTGCTCACTGGAAGAGCAAAACCGCGCTCAAAGTGAGAGAGGAAAACCACCCGCTCGTTAGCATCGGGCTTAGGAGAGATCTCATCGACAGGGAGACGGCAATCCACTTGCAGCGGAATGCGCCTGGTGGAGCGGAGCCATTCCAACTCCTCGGTGGAGACCTCTGAGCCTTCCCAGCCGCCGCGCTCGCCGGCGGGAACCTCCTGCTCCTCAGCACCATCAGCGCCGTCGCGAGCGTCCATGAGTTTCGCAGATTCAGTCTCCTCCGCAGTTGGAAGAGGTTTGGAACAACACGGACCCTTGGTGGAATGGAAAGAAAAGAGGAGCAATTGCGGGACAAGAATAGATGGAAGAGGAAACCGCAAAGAGGGCGATTCGATCTTGCAGGCACAAGGAAAAAGAAGAGGCAAGGGAAACTGAACGGGCGTGGGGGAAGTGGAAACCCCCAACCCCTACTTAAGAACAGTAAAAACCCTGGTAGTGGGATCCATCTATGCCGTGCGGCCAGCGTGTGGCCGTGTACCTGTCCGGGTAGGCCAATCAGCAAGCGCCACGCAGCCAGAGATACACGAAAAATCCCGTACGACGTCATGGAAGGAAGGACAAGAGGCACAGGCCGATGGGACTGCCATAGTGACGGGGAATAACTACGCAACCTTCATTGTGCCATCAGAGCTTGGAACAAAAATTGAGGCAAGTAATCATGATTACCAGCTGTCAGTGACTGAAGCGCGAGGTAAAAATGACTCGGCTCGAGGTAAAAATGAGCCAAGTCAAAGAGTTGACCCGGAAATTGTCAGACAGACCCGGCAAAGAGCAAAATTGCGACAGATAGAGACAAAAACTAAGTTCCACTCACACAAAAGGAACCTGGAGACGCCTAACAGCTTAAACTACTAGACCTCACCAGCTTCGGGGACTAATGTCGGGGGGATAACCCCCGGTAGGGTCACGAGAGGTGAAACATAGCACCGCTTGGTTAGCTCCGAGTAAAGAAAGAACTAGGCCAGGTAAGAACGGCCGGGTAAGAGAAGAATGAGAGGCCGACATATAAATTATGTCGGCCCGCATAAGGCAAAGTTGTAATTCTTGCAGGAACCGACGAGCCGAGTCTACCGAGGAAGGGCCGAGTCAAGTAGGACGCATGGCACCTTTCCGAGTAAGATTCAGGAGGGACCATGGTAAAGCGTGGTCAAAAGAGAAGGGCGACGCCGGGTGACACAAAAGGAGCCGGGTGACGCCCAAAGCATACGCTGACGTACAAAGTTACTGCATGACGCCGAAAGGAACGGGAAGCAGCGTACCAGAAGACCGTTAGCTGTCAAGCTTTATGGACTGGGCCATTGGGATTAGGGCAAGCCCATGACCCGGCCCACATTGTAGGGGCCAAGATCCAAACAGTAAACCCTAGAACCCAAAGGGGTATAAGCTAGCAAGCACTGCCTATATAAGGGAGGGCATAGCTGTATTAGAGGGAGGTTGGACCAAGTAGGGAACGAGTGCACTGAGCCCTAGTTGATACAGATCAAGGAGCACTTGTAATCTTTGGGTATCAATCAAATTGCTAAGTCTGGAGAGTTCTTCTTGTTCTTCGTGCATGGCTCGACCGTGCACTCCCTCTCCGGTGACCACAAGCACCCATTCGGCCCCCAACTTAAGCCTACCCATGGCATCTGTCGTGCCACCACCACGACACTTATCCTTCTCCTGATATAAAGACACTCCACTCACCAGACTTCTCAACTGATTATAATGACTCATACCATCAGCATTCAACCATCTCCTAAAGGAGCATCTCCACCCTCTCTCAGCCATATCAGCAACAGTAATCATTTGATTCTGAAAAATATCAAACAAACCAGGAAACTTAATTTTCAGAGGGACATCTAAGCACCATGCATCATGCCAGAAATAGTCAAACTCCCATCACTTTGATTCTCCTACCAGCCAAATAGAGATCTCTAATTTTAATCAGGTCAGCCCAACAAGGAGAATCACTCTGTCTGTGTTTCACAACACTAACCCCTCCTCTTCTCATATATTTCTTCCTCAAAAAAACTTGCCAGGGACCCTCCTTAGCCTCAAGCCTCCACCACCATTTGCAGAGCAAGCTGATATTAAACAATCTAATATTCTTAATCCACAAACCTCCTTTTTTTCTAGGTCTGCAAACAAACTTCCATTTCACCAAATGATACTTTCTTTTGCCAACCCTGTCATACCAGAAAAAAGCTCTAGTCTGCTTTTCCACCTCCTCCACATTTGTTTTATGCAAAAGGAACATAGACATGGGGTAAATAGCCACACTAGACACACAAGCAGTAATTTTTACATGCCTGCCCCCAGAGACAAAGCTCCACCCATCTAGCCATCTAACTTCTTTTTCATTATGTCCCCAATAAAACCCATCTCAGCCACTGTGCATCTTCTACTACAAACAGGTAGCCCCATATATTTAATAGGCCAACTAACAGTTAAACAACTCTGCATAATTAAAAATCTTATCTTCATCCTCTAAAACCATCATCACCTCACTTTTCTCAAAATTAATTTTGAGACCAGACATGGATTCAAACAGGTACAACAGCGGCTTCAAGTTTCTGGCCCCCTCAACCTCATCCTTCATGAAAAGGATAGTATCATTAGCATATTGTAAAATAGCAATCCCTTTATCAAACAGATTATCAACCAACCCTGTAAATAGACCACTTGCTTGAGCATTAAGAACCATCTTAGCCAAGCATTCCCCAGCCAGATTAAACAGGAAGGGAGAAAAAGGATACCCCTGTCTAACCCCTTTAAAGCTACCAAAATAAGGACCAACTTACCCATTCACTTTAACATTGAGAGTACCTTGAGTTACAACACTTTTTGACCAAATCAACCAATCTTCACTAAAACTTTTCTGCTTGCAACAATAAAACAAAAAGTCCCAATTGACTTTATCATAGGCTTTTTCAAAATCAATCTTCAGTATCACACCCTGTTGCTTCTGAACTTTTGATTCTTTCAGAATTTCATGCAACAAAGTAACCACATCAGCAATAAATCTCCCTTTGATAAAAGCAGTTTGACATGTATCAATCAGTTTCCCCATCACAGGTTTAGTTCTTACTGTCAATGTTTTGGTGAAAATCTTAAACAGAACCTAGAGCAAACAAATGGGCCTATATTTTTGAATGCAATCTGCATCATCACTTTTTGGCAACAAAGTAATTATACCATAGTTGATACTACTCAAATCAATCTTATGTGCATAAAAATCACAAAACACAGCCATAACATCCTCTCTGATAATCAACCAACAATGCTGATAGAATTCAATAGGAATTCCATCAGGACCAGCTGCTTTGGTTTTTTCCATCTGATCAATAACCTCCTTCACCTCTTCCTCAGTAAAAGGTACACCCATTCTTTCCCTATCTTCATCATCAAGTTTCTCCCAAGCTTGCCAGTTATCATCAGAAAGTCTAACAGAAAATCCTCCAGCAGGACCAAACAGATTCTTGCAATAAGCAGTAGCATGCAACAATAGATCATGAGTTCCTTGAACCACATTACCCCCATCTTTCATATAAAAAATCATTTTCTTCCTCCTCACACCATTAGCAAACATGTTAAAGTATTCAATATTATTATCACCTTTCAACAACCAATTATCTCTTGACCTTTGCTGCCAGAATTTCTCTTCATTCTCATACACCTCCATCAGTTCTTTCTGAATTGAAGCTTTTCTTTTCAACTGCTCTGCATTAAGCAAGATCAACTCCTCTATGGCCTCCAAATCCTGTAACTCTTCCACTAACTCTTTTTTCCTTTTCTTATCCACACCCCTAACATGAGCACCCCACCCTTTCAGATCATTTCTGACATTTTTTTATTTTTTTTGCAAACTATCAAGACTATTCTTTCCTCTTACAGGTTTTTTCCAGGCTTTCTCCACTCTAAGCAAAAACTCATCACTCTACAGCCAACTTTTCTCAAACCTGAACTCTTTGCTGCCACCTTCCTGCCCTTCCATAGTATCCAGGATCAAAGGATTATGGTCAGAAACCTCCCTAGTCAGCTTATGCACTATGGTAAGAGGAAACAACTTCTCCCATTCTTTGCAAACAAGGATCCTATGAAGTTTCTCTAGGGTAGGAATTGTCTGATTGTGAGACTAAGTAAAATGCCCCCCAGACATTTGAATTTCTCTTAGACCATACGCATTAATAATAGAGTTAAACATGTGACCCCACTTATTCAAAGAGTTCCCTTTGTTTTTCTCAGAAATAAACCAAATCACATTAAAATCACCACCCACCAGCAAAGGGATTGACTGGTCCTGACAAACATTAGCTAATTCTAACAAAAAAATCCTCCTTATTTTCCTCCTGAGCAGCCCCATAGACCACCGCCAAATGCCACTGAACCTGATTCTTGATATCAAACACTTTCATCTTAACATGAAACCTGCCCACAGAAACATCAAGTTTGGCCAGTTTGGAGGAACGTAGGCCCCCAAAATGCCCCCAGATCTCCCCACAGAAGGAAACCAACTCCAGGAAAAAATTCAGTAGAGTAATCTTTCTTAATAGTCTCTTGCAAACCAATAAAATCTACTCTTTCCCGCCTTAACAAATTACTCAAGTAAGCACTCACACCTTTCTTCCCCACACCTCTAATGTTCAAAATATCACCTATCATAAGACAGTTCTTCTCTCCCTTGATCTAGTCACAGCACCACTCATAGGGTGATAGTTGTGGACCTTCACAGCAGCATCATTTAACTTTCCATTCTTCCCACCAGACCTCATCTTCTTCCTGTTTTTTCTAGAAATAACAAGAGTAAATTCCCCTTCATCACTACCATCCTTCTTCTAGTCAAGAAACAGAACTTTCTCACCCAGATCCACCTCTTTCACAACCTCACCCTGCTTTCTATCATGTAAACTGTGCCTAGCAATCCCTAAATCTTTCAAAGAATTAACATGTTCTAAAGATATAGAAGCAACATCAATCCCCATCTCCAAAGCTCTATGAATGATATCATCATCATCTAGAACAACAAAAGAATTATAAAGAGTTAAATTGGTACCTGACAAATCTCTGCTAGGTTGTTGAGCCAGATGTCTTTCCTCCATGCTTCCAGCACCACCTTGGTCAGCAATCCTTGAACTCATCCTCACCAGTTGCTCCTCCTTATCATCAACACAAGCTACCTTTTCAGGTTGAGATACCATACTTTATTGAGTAGAAACAATATCAGGTTGAGAAGACCCCATAGCCACCACATCCTGCTCCTGACTCTCCATACCCACAGCATGTGAATCATTCCTCAAAGAGTCTTCTCCATCCCCTCCACCACTATTAGTAGACGACCCAAATGAATCTTCAGCAGACATGTGGCATCCCGCAAAACCACTACTAGAAAATCGCGTTGTTTTTGTGCATTGCATCATCATGACCGCATGCTCATGTCATCTTGCCACATTGCATTTGAGCATCGTCATCATCTTGCATTTGCTTGCATAAAACTAATTTCGGAAAAGCCTGTTTGTGTTTTCTAAACGCCCCGTCTTTGTTCAAACGCAAAACCCGGGTCACCGGAATATTTTGTTTTGTCTGCTATCGGTTTGCAAAAGCCCTGTTTAAAATAAATAAAATAGTTAATTATTTTTGTGGGGGCAGTCGAACGGGCCGAATCGACCCAGTCGACCACCCCCAGTACAAAAACGGTCCACCTAAACCAGCCCCACCTAAATCCTAAAACCACCCAAATCTATCCTACCCACTAACCGCAGGCCGCCACCTCACCCTCTCACCCTTTCCCTACCCACCCTGCCACCTCACCGATCCACCCTCTCTTTCCCCCTCTTTTCTCACCTCAGCCCCAGCTACCCACCCACTCAACCTCCCACCGACAGCCTGGCCCCACCGCCCCAGCCACTCTCTCTCTCTCTCCCCTGGTCAAACCGACCCTCTCCCCCTGGCCCACATGTCTGCCCCACCCCACTCAACACCCGACCCGGCCCCACGCCCCGGCCCCACTGCCTGCCCAGCCCCCCACCGACGCACTCCCTCCCCCCCCCGTGCTCCTCTCCCCCCACGCTCCCGCAACCCTCCTCACCTCTCTCCTTCCCCAACTCCGGCCGCCCTCCGCCGGCGTGCCCCCCCTCTTCTCCGCGCGACCCCGCCACCCCGGCCGGCCGCCGCCGCTCCCTCTCTCGGCCTCGCCTCCTCCCAGGCGCCGAGCCGCCCTCTCCATCTGCCTCGTCACCAGCGGCCGCCTCCACCCCGCCGCCCGTGGCCTCCCTCTCCAACCCCCTCGCCCCGCCGCCGGTTCCCCCTCCCGAGCCAGCGCCAACCCCGCGTTCCTCCGCCGCCGCTGCATCTCTTCTCTCTGCCCGGCCCGTCCCCCGACCTGCGTCCATCGCCGCCAAGCGACCGCCTCGCGCCGGCGCCTGCCCCCACCGCCCGCCTCCGCCCTACGGCCCCCTCCGCCACGCCGTCCCCGTCCGAGCTCCGCCGTCGTCGGCCGCTGCCCCAGGTCTCCCCCTCGTCGGCCCGCGCCTCGCCGTGTCCCCGTCGGCAGCGCCCCGGGCGTCTCCTCAAGCCCGCATCGAGCGCCTGCGCAGCCGCCTCGGCCCCGCTGCCCCGTGTCCTGCGCGTTCCTGGCCGCGTTGGACGGTCTCGGCCTTCCCTGGCCCGCACTGCTGCCGTGCGTGTGCAGCATCAAGACACACGGGCACTCTCCTGGTGTTGTCAGCAGGGGTCCTACGGTGGTGTTGATGATGCTGCCAGATGTTAACTCTGCATACAATCCGTCCGGTGAACAAGAGCTGCAAGCCGGACTAATACCCCGTTAAGCCACCCGAACATGCGCTGCTAAGTCCAAGTTCGCCATCGACAATTGAAGCCTCGAAACCCCAAGACCTCCTTCACGGATCCGAAGACCCCGGTACCCGATCCACTCGAGTTCGCCATCGACAACAAGAACGACACCGATCAGGGCGAATCCGATGCCCCGACGCCAGACCAAGTACTTCTTCCCGGAACGCCAGATCTACTCCGTCATCGATCCCGCTGATCCCGTCGAACCCTGAACCCCGAGCCCCGAACCCCCGGAACCCAAGATCGCCGAGACCCCCTCAATGTGTGAACCCCTTCCCGAAACCCTATTTTATAATATAATAAACTTGTCGCATATTAAATTGTCATTCTCGCATGCATACCATTGGTTTGGGGGCCTTATGCCGATTCACCTCATAGTTAAATATGGGGCCCATATGCGGGCAAATCTATTCTCATATTGGCCTCATTTAAATTTGTGTAGCGAACCGGTAACTTATCTCGCCCTGTTAATTCAACATTTAATTTGCGGGGTAGATAAACAAATAGAACCATATATTTAATTGTCGGACCCCGGTTCCGCTTAATATGACCTAATTGCATCGCACCTTTGCCATGTCATACATCATTCATGCATCCTGCCCGATCTTTTGCCGTTGTATTAAATATTGCATCCGGTGTTTATTCTAGTGTTTTGCGTCTTCGCGGATAAGGCCGTTGAGTTGATGCGAGTGTCGACCCGATCTTCGGTTGAACCTTCGGCAATGCTTTCAGGCGAGCACCTCCCCCTTTCTACCTATCTTACTTTTATAGTATTTATTCCCTCCTGTTGATCTATTGCTATCTGTGTTGCGATGCTCTAGTTTTCGTACCCGTGATATCCCTTGCAGCCTTATATTGCCTTGGACACCTCCTATTACCTGTTGTTTGGTAGATAGTTGGACCTGCGCGTCGTAGTCGCTTGCTCGAGTGCTGTTGCATGTCGTCAAGTACCACAGTTGTTAGAGTATTGCCGCCTGTTCGATGTTGGAGATGATCTTGGCTTTATTTATCGTTAACTTTAATTACTGTTTAACAACTAAAATTGAAGTAGGTAAGCAGAGGCACAGGTGGGCAATAGATGTTATTTGGTTGTTAACCATCCACTTGTGTCCCGTAGGACCCCGAGTACTTGATACCTGTTCCTTGAATATTCGCGCTATCCACATCCGGGAGGCTTTATGGACCCCCCTGAGCCAGAGCTTGATTCATTCTTATTTCTTGGGGCCACAAACTAGTTTGAGGTTTTATTTACTATCCTGTACTTATGCCATGCTTTACTGCTTTATTTAAATTGTGCGACAGATAGCACACTGTACTGTTTAGGAATTGTGACCCGTTTTCGCGGTATCGACAAGCCCAGTTTTGGGTTCCCAGTCATTTACAGCCGGCCCCACAAACCTTTAGTCCGTCTCGGAGTCAGCTAACTTCGTTGCGGGTAAACTTAAAGGGGTGGCCCCCTGAAATATTTCTGAATCCTGTGATTGCTTTGTCGTGAAAGCCTCGTTGGGTTTTGATTTGGTTTTTCCGAGGTTGATCGAGTGTGTGTTGCTATTTGTGCACCCCGGCCGGGTTAAAACTTTCTGAAAGCCGTGTCCGCGGTTATGGACGACTTGGAGCATAGTATCTCGATCATAGACAACTATAACTAAAGTAGTGCTATAAATTGACTCTATAATGACTAGTAATCAGCTTCACTATAACGGAATGGCTAAGTAAAACTGCTAACAAATGCTTGTTTGGGTGTCGCTTGCGACCACTGTACCTGACTAGTAAGTATTGCAACTACAACGGAATGGCTAAATAAAAGTACCAACAACTGCTGGGTTTTGGGATATCTCATGTTAATTGTATCTGACTAGTAAGTGTTGCAACTACAATGGAATGGTTAACTAAAACGGCCCACTGCTTATTTTATCAGGACGACTATCTATATTTGACTAGTAATTGCTGCAACGATAACCGAATAAATAAAATTGCCAACTGTGTGAGCTCCTCGGTTGACTTCCTCGTTTGGTATCGAGGGGGAAACACCAGGATGGGTTTGTTTGGTGTTAGCTTCAGGTTGGATCCGGATAGGTCATTCTTAACCCTCTCTGATAACCGCCAGTTATACCGAGTCTCTATAGGTTGTTTAGTGCATGCTGCGCTGCCGCTTCAGTCCACCATACCTATGTAGGCGAGGACCGCCGAATTCTAGCCTCGCCGTGTACTGGCCTCAGTACTGACCGCTCTCTCTTTTTCCTTCGCCCTTTGTCGGCACCCCTTTTGTTTAAGCAGGTTTTGAGATCGACGTCGTTAGCAGGGTTACCCTTCCGGCTTGGCCTGGGCAGGGTTATGGACGCCATTGGTTATTCTTCAGGGCTCTTAGCCCCATTTGCATCTTGTCCGTAGTCGGACGCTCTATCATTTTCAAGGTGATTTGGATCTTTGTATATTATATCTGTATTCTTGACTCGTTGAGTCGCTGTTGTATATATCTGTTCTGTGGGTCCCATCGAGGACTGTTGTGTAATGTTATTACTTCGTTTTCCACCCGCACGAAAGTGCCTGGTGGGCACCTTTGAATCGTTTCTATGCGGGTTTGGCGGGTTTCGCTAAAACTTGCATAGGTCCAATTCGGAGGGTGTTACAAGACACATCATCAACACCTTGCAAATCAATATCACCATGTCCACCCTCATCATCTAGCAAGTGACCATATTATTTCTTGAGCTCATAATATTTATCACTACCTCTCTCTCTCAACAAGCTTCTAATAAAATCCTCAAAATTCTGAGGACCAGAACAGCAGGAGGATTGATATCACCAACCATTGGAGGAGCTAAATTCTGAACAACTTCCATGTGAACATCACCTAAACTAGCAGCAGCATCCACAACATCTCCCTGAACAGCATCTTGTTGCTCACCAGATCCCTGTGCTCCCATAGCATCATCCTTATTCTGGATATTTCCATTACCAGTATTACCACCATCTACATTTTCCCTGATGACAATCCCCCTTGTGTTTCTACCACTACCAGAACTAGCCCAAATATTGGCCATCCTAGTCCCAAAAGACATCTCACCAGAATCTTCCTGCTCCACCAACACATTTTTACCTTTATCCAAAATAGTCCCACCAGTATTACCAGCAACATGTTGGTGACCACCACTTCCCCCACCTGCACCAATAGTAGTGCCAGCCTGATTCCCCTCACCACCAACAGGCCTATTCTGCCTAGCCTCTTCCTCATTCCTCCTATCATTCACATTAGCATCATCTTGCCCATCCACCCCCACAGATACAGGTATAGATGGCACTGCATCAGGAGAAAAAAAATTCCTCCTATATTTGAATTCTTATATCCCACCCTGCATCTCCCCCTCCTAGTATTGGGGACCAAAGTCACATCCAAACAAGCAATCTTCACCCTTACATAAGCCAAGTTCCTCAAGCTGTTTCTATCCAGATCCAAAGGCTTACCCACAAGAGATGCAACATAAAAAATAGTTGATTTCTCCCTATATTTCATAGGAATACCAACAATTCTAAACCAGGCTTCTTCTAACCACTCCACAGGTTCCACATCACCATTCCATTTCGACAACTGAATCACAGCATCAGGAATTGTCTTCATGAACACTTTGCCAAAATGAAAAACCTCTTGACATGCTACTCGAATAGATTGCACTCTTACACAATGTGTCCCGAGATAAATTTCTTAAGAAACTTCCTCATTCTTTAATTTGTATGGATCAGGGACATAAATCCATACCCTAAAGTAACGGGATAAAAACATGCCATAACTTAATTTGCATCTTTACTGATGCCTTAAAAAATTTGGGTGAAGCCATTCCACATATGACTCCCTCACAAGGGTGAAACTATTGTGGATTTCTTTTCCACTCCTTGAAAACTTTATGAACCCACAAATTAGTGGTCTTCATGTTTCTTAAATGTGAGCATGCAATCCCTTAGTGTGATATATGACACATATACTTTAGCGCTTATACCTATAAAGGCAAAGCTTTCCTTAATAATTTTCCAGGAGTCCAATCCCGGACTTATGTCGATCCGCCAGATATCCCGGTCACAAAGGAAAAACTTAAGGTCACATAATAACCCAAGTATTAGTGACAGCATAAGCAAAAACTTATTGCCCTTAAGGGAGCAAACATAATCTTATCCTTGAATGAACTCAATACTCCCTATTAATGGACCCATCTTAGTGAGTGAATAACATAAAGAACATCACTAAGATGAACTTATCATCCCTGAGGGAAAACCTCGGGTCTTACGCAATATCCCATTACTCATGATCAACATAACATGATCAATCAAGAACTTATTTCTTATTGAGCTTTGTACCATTATGACATGCACATAAAAGGAATAATCATCATAACGAAAAACCTTATGAATTTTCGGAAGGCACCTTTTCATAATATGTTCTTGTTCCTTCAAACTCCCATTCACGTTATATCTATTACCAACAAGTCTTTTGACAAGACATGTTGTTTGAACATTAGACGAACTTTTGCCAAGATAGTTCTTGGAAATCTAGGAGTTAGGAACCTCTTATCATGACATCCTTGATAGAGATCTTAATTGCCATGCAACATGCGGTGACCCAGCATACCACTCCATGATGTAGTATACTATAGTCGTTGACATAACACCAATGAAACATCATTCACTAGTATTACATTCCTCAGAATGGCACAACAGAAACACAGCGGGTCCAATACACGGCTAAAGGTTACAACTCACTCTTTACACAAGATCCAGAGGACACTCTAGGTTTAAAGAGAGAGAAAGAACTTCTTACGGAGAAGAATCAAAGATAAATAACGCAAGAACTATTGTACTATTAAAACCAGTATTTTAACTAAGGGGTTGGCATTGCTGCTATTGCAATGTACTACAGAATTAGGTTCTTTGGCTAGAGATTATATTCCTATCTATTCAGTAACTTCGTCTTCACTTGAGTTGATGTATATGTTGACTTCATTGAAGAGCTTTAGCTTTGGATGATAAGTCCTGGAGCATAACTTGATGTAGATCTTGTCTGTACCGGCTTCCGAATATAGCAAGGGTTAAGAAGATACTTTGAGTACGAGCGTACTCAGCAAATTCACTAGAAAAGGAGTGTTTGATACACTATAACTACAGCCACAGACCGTAGGTTGTAGGCAATGCAAGTTTTCATAAACATTTCTTCAAAGGTTGCTTTTATTCTGAAAAGCTATGTCCGTCAGCCTTCACGGGTTTACCAGAACTTTCATGGAGTTCCTTTCCCGCCGCGTTCGCAGCTCCTTCCTGGAACAGGGAGTAACAAGTTATAGTTCTTACACTCTGCAGAGGTGCGTTACTTTACCCATGAGAGATCAACTCTTTGTTGCACAACCCGGTAGCTTATTCCCGTCCACAATTCCATGAAGTAGGGACCAGAAGATGATCCAAGTCAATCACTGCCCCCTTCGCGACCTTGCATGCCTCCTTGGTGTACACCATGCCCACATATTAGATTACGGCAATGGTTTGTACAAACCGTTAGATGCCAAAACTATCGTGGGACGATGAGGGTTCCCACCCATATGTTGCATATCCTCTACGAATTACCAATTAATATGCATGCTTCGAGGATAACAGCCACGGCATGCACATCCGGCTTCATGCGAGAGGAAGAAGATATAGCTGACTTCTCCGTCCCATTCCAAATCTCATGGTCAACGCGTAATATACGGTACAAGAATCACTGGCGACATTGGTTGTTAAGTCCTAGGTGATATAGTTCTGAACATTGGTATTCCAACTGTCAGATTTAATAGATTAGCTGATCACCCTGGATCAGTAACCAATAGTTCACATTATTATGGAAAATAGTGTTTTTAGACCTTTTTCAAATGCAGGTGATAACAACACTGGATTTGTAAAATACTTTATAGAAAATAAACAAAGGACATGAGCAAGTGTGAACTTGCCTTTTGTGATTGCAAGATTATGCACTCATGATCTTCGAGTCAGTATAAGATCCAAAATCTGAAATCAGCATCATTGGTCCGGTAAGGACTAATGTTTAAAGAAGCAATATGCTTTTATGCATAAGTAATGTGATGCACGTTCTAAACGTGAATCCCGGAGATAACGTTATCCTAGGGCTTGGATTCCGGAAATGGTTACTTTGGAATGTGTTGTCCTTTTAGATAAGTTTCACACTTGTGCTTCTTATTAGGGCTTGTGAGTGTGTGTGAACAACACATATTTATGTAGCAATAAAATATACACCTATGAAATGCTCTTCAAGATTGTTTATACTTTAATTGTTTATCTTCAAACTTGACTGTATAAGTATAGCCATTTATAATTAGCTTAAGTGTTATCGCTCCTAGGTATACAAGTGAAGTATGAAGTAAGGTGATTTTGATTATTTTTCATACATTGTCTGAAGTGGCAAAACGAATAAATTTTGAAGAATAAATATCTTTTCTAAGGTTTAAACAATATTTGTGGTTAGTTAGTGGTGTTCGATGTCATTTGTGTTTGCTTGAATAGTTTTAGCTTTATAACTTAACTAGTTCAGACCAAAGTTAACTATAAAATATATAGTAATGTTTATAGTATTATATTTAAATTCTTGGAGACTAAAGTTAACTTTAAAATATAGATAGTTTTGAAAGTATGATACTTATAACATTTGTATCTTGTGTATCTGAAATGTTTCCTTTAGGTTACTTAATATTGGTGATCCTTTTACTTAGTGTAGTGGTTTCTTGATTTTATAATGGAGTAGTATCATTTACCTTTTTATAAATGAGTGGTTATAGTTTATAAACCAAAATATAATATTACTTAACTGCTTATGGATTTATTATAGTGTGGTGGTAGTTTTTGTAATCTGGTGGTTAAAGTAGATAGGAATGATCTAATTTATTCACAAGTTGTTCTTTAAGGTTTTTATTATGAATAGGAATCCTTTTAGAATGTAGTCTTCACTTAAGGTTGAAGATAATTCTAAAATAAAAACATTTAGAATGTTTTAAACCATTATGGCTTCATATTATTAACATTTAAAATTAATACTATTTATGATACTTAAATTACTCATTTTAGGAATATTAATAAATTTTATTTATCCTTATATGAATTATTAATGAAGTAAATAAGTTTAAATTTGAGTTATTAAAATATTTGAATTTTTATTTAACTCAAAAGTAGAATATTAGTTTTTTAACATCTAAATATTATTTTTGTGATCATTTTGGTATATTACAATTATTTTTGTGATTTATAAACAATAAGATATGATTTTTACAATTCTTATTACTTTATAATTACTTAATAAATAATAAATATTTAATTAAGTGAAATAATAATGCATCATTATAATTTTAAATTATAATTCTTATTGTGCTAAGATGTTTTTGGTATTCTATTTACATTTTTTAATATTCCCATTATTTAAATATAAATTATTAAAGTTTAATTACTTATAAGATTTTATTTGATAAATTATTAAATAAAATTTGTTTAAATAATCATCAAAATAATATTTGATAATAGTTTAAAGTTATAGATTTTATTTTTCTGAAAATTTTCATATATTATACATATTTTTCTGAATTACAAAACAAAAGTTATTAATTAAACAAGATTTAATCATTTATTTAATTTCTGGAATATTAACAATTAAGTTTATAATATTTTATCTATTTCTTAAACAGGAAATACTTTTTACACCGCACCTAAAACTAGCCTGAGTCACTGACTAGTGGGCCAGTGGCCACCTCAACACACTGGTTAAAGAAAATGCGTTCGCTACCGACCCAGTCTTCTCCCCTAGACAATGACATATGGGCCCAAGGCCATGTCATCAGCCACGCGGGCAAACACTGGTCACATAGGGTCCTGGGTCCAGGTGGTGTCGGCATGACGTTGTTATGGCGTCAGCACCACCACCGTCGTCAGTGGGTGGTCGCCGGCGACGATCTACTATGCCCTAGCGAACGAAATGAACCTAGTTCGAATCAGTGCATCATGCTGAGTCCTAAAGTGGCGACGCCGCTAGGAAATGGTCATCGGAGCCTTAGCTCCGACGGTGGCCGACGATGGCACATGGTGAGACGGAGATTCACAACGAGATAAGGCGATTTAGGGATACTGGAAGGTTCAGGAACTCACCCTGATGATGATAGAGAGGTCGGCGAGGACATACGCGGTTGGAGGCAAGCTCCCTGACAAGATTTCCTACAAACTGCCGCAAAGAAGAATGGCCAAATTCATCCACTCCAGTGCTCCCCTTGATGCAGGATTTCTCTCAGAGGATGTACGGAGGACGGTGCTTCTCCATGGCTGCTTGGAAGAGTGTGGGGAGATGTGGTTCGACGGAGAGGTGTGGCTCCGGTGAGCTTGGGTTTCGGCCCCATTCGAATCAGAGAGGATAAGGAGGGATTGTGGAAAGGGATTGAGACAGGGCATCGCGGTGGCCTTCTTATCCCCCTCCGGAACGACGGCGAGCATCTTGACGCACGGCTGACGACGACGGCATCAGGCGGCGGCGAGCTCCTCCAGCGAGCTGCCTGTGCGCGTGAGGATGACGACGACATGTTGTTTTGCGGATAACCCCCTAGCGTTTCTTTCTTCTCAACCCGCAGTCCTTCTTTGGTCCCACTTGTCAGTCACATATGGAAACGAGCTGGTCTGGCTGTTGGGCTGTTGTGGGCTGCACATGGGCGTCAAATAAGGCAAAAGATGTTGGGCCATGGACAGGTAATGTTTTTATTTGTTTTACCTTTTTCTATTTTCTATTTTCCTTTTCAGATTTGAATTTGATTTATATTTTGAAATTTTATTTGTAGGATATATTTGCTGGATAATTGCAATAATACTAAAATATATTTAGTATCATGTGAACTTTTATTATATAATCTTTTTGTATTTCTTTTATTTACTCAATATGAACCCCTTTTAATAATTTGTAGAAACTTTTCTTATTATTTTTCTCTCCTCTTTTAGTTATGGATTTCTTGAATGATGTATTCTTATTTGTTTATAAGACTTAACTCTAGTTGGCTCAGAGTTTGAATATAAATTTTTATATGTATAATGATCCTATAACATTATTTGTTGCATGAAATATGAAAGAAATTAATATGGTTCTTACTACTTCCATTAATTTGGAAAATAACAGTGTATATATTCTATTATGATAAACCAAAGAGGTTTATGATTTTGGATTATGATTATTTACCCTAGGGTTTAGGGTTTTTAATATACTTAGACTCCTTTATGGATGTGGTTAAAGACTCCATAACTATGTATATTGTTTTCTGTTGGGGATATTTGATGACATCACTTTTAGTACTAGAAAGTTATATCTTGAATGTTTTATAGAAAGGAATTGATAAAGATATACTTAAGCACATATAGTTATGATGGTTGAAATTGGCAGAGATGTGCTTATGTGATTTGTTATAGGGAAATGTTCCTATCAAGTGATATAGATATAAGTTAAGGAATTCTTAATATGAAATGGATATTATACTTGGTTTTAAGATTTAGAGTTGATTGTTTACCAAGCACTACTATCTTCCATAATTCATAATTCTAGACTTCTTATTAAGGAATTCCTTTCCTAGATAAACTACCTTTTTCTATTTATCATCATGATGAACATGATGAGTTTTACTTCATAAGAATATTCTTATTCATTGATGAACCTTCTAAACTCATGGATGAATCCAATGAGTTTGATACTAAAGTATTTCATAACTTCCTCATATCCTTGATTGGTTGTATTTACTACTCTACTGTTGATAGCCTTCCATCCAACAAATAGTTCCTTCAAACTCTACTCATAATCTTCTTAACCACTCATTACTAATGTATCTCTATTAGTTGTATGTTTCCAACTACCTTTCTCTAAAGTTAACCATCCTTTAAAATGAATAACACCACTTCTATAACTCTATGCTATACTAGCTTTAATTGAATAATATCATCCTATATTCACTTTACTCCAACCCTAAATTATATTTATGTGGCTTGCAATGACTACTCTAGGATAACTTATCTCTTCTAAGGTTCCAATCATGTTCTACCCACCAATATTACTTATATTAAATATAAGCATTCAATATTGGTGTCTAAAGCATCACCATTATAATCCTTTAATCATTTATTGCTTAAGTTCTTAGTTGTCTAAGCAAGGCTTTATCAATCCTACTTTTCCATTATCTTGAAATTATCTTCTTAGTAGCTCATATTGGATTAAGGTTATTTATGGACTATGCCCTCTTTAAAAGGTTTATGTAGATGTTATGGTAAGATCAAGAAATAGTAGATCAAGGATTGATAGTTAAAGAATTTGTGAATCCATGGGAAATTACCCAACCTTGATGAACAACAGTTATTAAGATAAGTTCCATAAAGGTTGCTATAGAAAGAAAGATATTTAGTGAATGATCTAGACTTAGTCTCTTTCCAACTCCAACTCATTAAAGAGTTTAAGGTTAAGTACTACTATGATACTCATAGTAGGAATAGATAAAAATAAGATAGGTCAGCATTAATCATTGCATTTTTATTATTCTAGTGGTAATCTTAACTTAGTATTCATAGGTTGATATGATGAATAGTTTGATATGATCCCGTAAGGATCATATATGAACCATTTAAGCAATGTATTATGAGTGACATTTTATTATATCTGGTCTAACCTTAGACCAAATCATGTTTAACCAAATAAGGTTTTATCAAAGGTCGTGTTGAAACTTATCGCAGTTAACTTGATGATCTACTTCAATTCCATGAAGTTAAGAGAAGCTTCAATCAATTTGACAAGTTTTGTTTTAAAAGCGTGAAAATTATCCGGATTTTCTATGCATGAATGCAATGCACACATCTGGGTTCAGCTTATTTCTAAGATCTAATGTTGGGACGTTACAGACTCTCCCCCTTAAAATAAACTTTGTCCTCGAAGTTTGCAAACTCTCACGTTTCGGAGTAAGGAATTGTTTTGTAGTGGTTGCTACATTCTCCACTCCATGATGACCTTAAATGGATTATTTGGAGTATTCCATAACCTGATTAGATATCCTAATCCAATTATTTTTATTTAATCATCAAACTTTATTACTATTTTAAGTACAGTTTAGAGGTTCGCACTAAAACAAGTTTTAAGTTTCTATATGCCCGTTGTTTGTGGTCAAAAGTCTATATTTCTATTCATGTCATAGTATGGTTGATACTGGTATTCCTTCCAAGATTGGATTTGAATTCATTTAGTCCATACCCATTGGAATTTCTTATTCTCAATACTTGTCCAGTTGGGTGTTCTCTAATACTTCTTAAGGGTTACTTAAGAGTTGTTTCTTCTAGAATTGGGTGGTTAAATGTATTCCTTATCACCTTCAAGCTTATACCTTCTTAAGGTTTTTAAATAATCTTCCATTATTACCTATAGTACTTTCTTCAACTTTCATTCATAACTCTCCCCCTTAGGTTTTACTAATAGTCTTTAAACTACATACATAGAGACCATTGGTTCTTAAACTAGAATGTTGGTCCCTGTTCAGCTTATATTTTACTTGCTTAGGGTCCGATGAAAGATTATACGGTGTATCCACATAGTTGTGGATCTCCGAAGCAAATCTTTCAGCACTAAATGTCGTACTTACTATTGGACATTTTTGCTGGGATAAAACTAACTTTGCGAAGCCTCTCGAAAGACGATTGCCTTTAAAAAAAATTACTTCCTTAGGCCGTACTTAACTTAGGCCAAATTTACTCTTTATGCAACTATTAAGATGATCTGGTTAACTATGTCAATCAAATACCAGCTGCGGACAAAATACCAACTATGGATCAGAATGCCGACTAGGAATTAAATACCAACGGAGATCGTTCTGGGTGGTAGGTATTACCTTACAGTTTCCGACCTACAACTGGCATTCTCTCTGAATTGTTAGAGCTTGAATACCCTTTTGGCTCCAAGGCATCTTCTTGGTACCTTTTCATGATACTTCCATGAACTTGGTACAACTCTTTCATAAACTTCTTAGCATCTTACCTACTTTCAATGATCTTTTAGTTTATCATATCTTGTTGCTCCCTACATCTTCTACACCAGACTTTCTTCCTAAGCTGGCCAAAAATGACCTATGCTCTATCTATCCTCCAAATGGTGTTAATACCCCTTATATCATGCTTCATCCTTCAAGTCAGTCTTCCTTATGTTCTTCGAAACTCGTCACTCCCTTACACGAATTCCCGTTTCTATCTAGGTCTATAACATCAAGTAATAACTGGGTGTTACATCATGCATTTGCACACCTAATTAAACTTCATGTATAGATCTAGTCAATCAAGAAGATCCAAAAGTCGATAAACAACAAAACATATACCATGTATTACACATAGGTTTTAAATAATTTACAAAGGTACTAGATGTTCCAACGATTTGCTCCATACCTATTTACACAACTATCTTACAAGAACCTTTTGTTCTTGTGGATATATCCTCACTTATTTTGGCAAACCTTCAAACTACAATACGCGTTACCCTCTATATACATTATTCAAGCCCTCATCCCTTGGGATGTCATTCCTTGCTTACTTTCATCTTCCTCTAGTGCTTCCTGGAGTTCCGTCCATGATGACGTGAAGTCCTACGACTGCCTTCTGGAGCATAAGAGCATCCAGGAGGTGCGTATTCTTGATTAGAAGTACCGAGACTGAGATTAGTCATTGAAAAATGACTAGAGTTGGCGTAATCTCTATAGAATATTCCGATTTTTCCGGCAACGCTTCCTCATAGTAAGTTGGTTCCTTAGCTTTTTCTTGGATCCAGTCATATATATTGGTGTAGTAGCTATCGGAATACTCTTCTAAGTCGATTGGATTAGTATTACCCCCATGCGGTCCATAAGGCTCTCTATGGTTATAGTTGATCTCTTCTTCAATACCTGTATCACAAGGTATAGGGTTTCCTATGGTCCCACCTTGATATTCTACTTCCCATCCATACTTGTTTGGCTCAAGGTTATTTGGAATAAATTTATTCCATTCCTGTTGTTCGGAGTTATATTTGGTCCATATGTCTTCAGGTGGCTTGAAGTCATTTTGGTAATAGGCATAATTTTCCGAGTTTGGATCATCAAATTCGGTTTCCTCAAACACTTCTCCTGAAGGTATGTATTTGGGATGCCTAGATTCTTTATCTAGCTTCTTCCTACGAGCCATTGCTTTATCGGGATCAGTAAAATCCTTAATGACCGTATCCAGCTCCTGAACTAAAACTTGGTGAGTGTTATGTTAAATGTTTAGCAAAGACCGATAACGATCCATATACTCTACATCTAGAGTAGGTTCAGCTTGGACTAAGGTAGAGTGATCTAACTCATGTTCTGAGTTTGAGGTTTCATGTGGTATAATGTTGTGAGTACTACCTTCTAGAGCTTGGGATTTTTGTTCTCGGATCATGGTTATGGCTACTGCTACGGCAATCTGGTATGCAGATGCCATGCACCTTGCCTCTCCTGATGACATTTCTCCCTTAAGTCCTAACTTCTTGGGTAACATGATCATGACACAGTATTTAGCTAATACCTTCCCATCATAGTAACTGTAAATCTTGACCAAAAGTCTCGATTCACATTCCAAACTCCATAGAAGTTGTCGGAGATTATCTGTCCAATCCCCTCTGTAGTCATCCAACGTCCTGTTCATCACTTGAATATTCCGGGGTGGATATTGAGGTGCCATGTGGAACTATAGATAAGAAATTATCATCAGTCACATAGATTTAAAACTCTTGGGTAATGATCGGAATTGCAATCATATAAAAGAGTTATCGCACTAGTAACATAACAGGATTATTCTCAAGTGAATATCCCTCACATCACTAGAGAACTCTTTATTATCACTCGGATGTGTTCTACAGGTTCTACCCATTTACTAGGTTTCCAACCTAAGGTCAAAGCATAATGCTCTGATACCAACTGCGGTGACCCAGCATACCACTGCATGATGTAGTATACTATAGTCGTTGACATAACACCAATGAAACACCGTTCACTAGTATTACATCCCTCAGAATGGCACAACAGAAACACAGCGGGTCCAATACATGGCTAAAGGTTACAACTCACTCTTTACACAATATCCAGAGAACACTCTAGGTTTAAAGAGAGAGAGAAATTCTTACGGAGAAGAATCAAAGATAAATAACGCAAGAACTATTATACTATTAAAACTAGTATTTTAACTAAGGGGTTGGCATTGCTGCTATTGCAATGTACTACAGAATTAGGTTCTTTGGCTAGAGATTATATTCCTATCTATTCAGTAACTTCGTCTTCACTTGATTTGATGTATATGTTGACTTCATTGAAGAGATTTAGCTTTGGATGATAAGTCCTGGAGCATAACTTGATGTAGATGTTGCTGTACCGGCTTCCGAATCTAGCAAGGGTTAAGAAGATACTTTGAGTACGAGCGTACTCATCAAATTCACTAGAAAAGGAGTGTTTGATACACTATAACTACAGCCACAGACCGTAGGTCGTAGGCAATGCAAGTTTTCATAAACATTTCTTCAAAGGTTGCTTTTATTCTGAAAAGCTATGCCTGTCAGCCTTCACGGGTTTACCAGAACTTTCATGGAGTTCCTTTCCCGCCGCGTTCGCAGCTCCTTCCCGGAACAGGGAGTAACAAGTTATAGTTCTTACACTCTGCAGAGGTGCGTTACTTTACCCATGAGAGATCAACTCTTTGTTGCACAACCCGGCAGCTTATTCCCGTCCACAATTCCATGAAGTGGGGCCCAGAAGATGATCCAAGCCAATCACTGCCCCCTTCGCGACCTTGCATGCCTCCTTGGTGTACACCATGCCCACATATTGGATTACGGCAATGGTTTGTACAAACCGTTAGATGCCAAAACTATCGTGGGACGATGAGGGTTCCCACCCATATGTTGCATATCCTCTACGAATTACCAATTAATATGCACGCTTCGAGGATAACAGCCATGGCATGCACATCCGGCTTCATGCGAGAGGAAGAAGATATAGCTGACTTCTCCGTCCCATTCCAAATCTCATGGTCAACGCGTAATGTACGGTGCAAGAATCACTGGCGACATTGGTTGTTAAGTCCTAGGTGATATAGTTCTGAACAGTGGTATTCCAACTGTCAGATTTAATAGATTAGCTGATCACCCTGGATCAGTAACCAATAGTTCACATTAATATCGAAAATAGTGTTTTTAGACCTTTTTCAAATGCAGGTGATAACAACACTGGATTTGTAAAATACTTTACAGAAAATAAACAAAGGACATGAGCAAGTGTGAACTTGCCTTTTGTGATTGCAAGATTATGCACTCACGGTCTTCGAGTCAGTATAAGATCCAAAATCTTAAATCAGCATCATTGGTCCGGTAAGGACTAATGTTTAAAGAAGCAATATGATTTTATGCATAAGTAATGTGATGCACGTTCTAAACGCGAATCCCGGAGATAACGTTTAGGGCTTGGATTCCGGAAATGGTTACTTTGGAATGTGTTGTCCTTTTAGATAAGTTTCACACTTGTGCTTCTTATTAGGGCTTGTGAGTGTGTGTGAACAACACATATTTATGTAGCAATAAAATATACACCTATGAAATGCTCTTCAAGATTGTTTATACTTTAATTGTTTATCTTCAAACTTGACTATATAAGTATATTCATTTATAAATAGCTTAAGTGTTATAGCTCCTAGGTATACAAGTGAAGTATGAAGTAAGGTGATTTTGATTATTTGTCATACATTGTCTGAAGTGGCAAAACGAATAACTTTTGAAGAATAAATTTATTTTCTAAGGTTTAAACAATCTTTGTGGTTAGTTAGTGGTGTTCGATGTCATTCGTGTTTGCTTGAATAGTTTTATCTTGAAATGCTTTATAACTTAACTAGTTCAGACCAAAGTTAACTATAAAATATATAGTAATGTTTATAGTATTATATTTAAATTTTTGGAGACTAAAGTTAACTTTAAAATATAGATAGTTTTGAAAGTATGATACTTATAACATTTGTATCTTGTGTATCTGGAATGTTTCCTTTAGGTTACTTAATATTGATGATCCTTTTACTTAGTGTAGTGGTTTCTTGATTTTATAATGGAGTAGTATCATTTACCTTTTTATAAATGAGTGGTTATAGTTTATAAACCAAAATATAATATTACTTAACTACTTATGGATTTATTATAGTGTGGTGGTAGTTTTTGTAATCTGGTGGTTAAAGTAGATAGGAATGATCTGATTTATTCACAAGTTGTTCTTTAAGGTTTTTATTATGAATAGGAATCATTTTAGAATGTAGTCTTCACTTAAGGTTGAAGATAATTCTAAAATAAAAACATTTAGAATGTTTTAAACCATTATGGCTTCATATTATTAACATTTAAAATTAATACTATTTATGATACTTAAATTACTCATTTTAGGAATATTAATAAATTTTATTTATCCTTATATGAATTATTAATGAAGTAAATAAGTTTAAATTGGAGTTATTAAAATATTTGAATTTTATTTAACTAAAAAGTAGAATATTAGATTTTTAACATGTAAATATTATTTTTGTGATCATTTTGGTATATTACAATTATTTTTGTGATTTATAAATAATAAGATATGATTTTTACAATTCTTATTACTTTATAGTTACTTAATAAATAATAAATATTTAATTAAGTGAAATAATAATGCATGATTATAATTCTTATTGTGCTAAGATTTTTTTGGTATTCTATTTATATTTTTTAATATTCCCGTTATTTAAATATAAATTATTAAAGTTTAATTACTTATAAGACCTTTATTAAATAAATTTTGTTTAAATAATCATCACAATAATATTTGATAATAGTTTTAAGTTATAGATTTTATTTTCTAAATTTTTTCATATATTATACATATTTTTCTGAATTTACAAATCAAAAGTTATTAATTAAACAAGATTTAATCATTTATTTAATTTATGAAATATTAATAATTAAGTTTATAACATTTTATCTATTTCTTAAACAGGAAATACTTTTTACACCGCACCTAAAACTAGCCTGAGTCCCTGACTAGTGGGCCAGTGGCCACCTCAGCACACTGGTTAAAGAAAATGCATTCGCTACCGACCCAGTCTTCACCCCCAGACATGTCATCAGCCACGCGGGCAAAGACTGGTCAAACAGGGTACTGGGTCTAGGTGGTGTCGTCATGACGTTGTTATGGCGTCAGCACCACCACCGTCGTCAGTGGGTGGTCGCCGGCGACGATCTACTATGCCCTAGCGAACGAAATGAACCTAGTTCGAATCAGTGCATCATGTTGAGTCCTAAAGTGGCGACGCCGCTCTGAAATGGTCATCGGAGCCTTAGCTCCGATGGTGGCCGACGATGGCACATGGTGAGACGGAGATTCACAACGAGATAAGGCGATTTAGGGATACTAGAAGGTTCAGGAACTCACCCTGATGATGATAGAGAGGTCAGCGAGGACAGACGCGGTTGGAGGCAAGCTCCCTGACAAGATTTCCGACAAACTGCCGCAAAGAAGAATGGCCAAATTCATCCACTCCAGTGCTCCCCTTGATGCAGGATTTCTCTCAGAGGATGTACGGAGGACGGTGCTTCTCCATGGCTGCTTGGAAGAGTGTGGGGAGATGTGGTTCGACGGAGAGGTGTGGCTCCGGTGAGCTTGGGTTTCGGCCCCATTCGAATCAGAGAGGATAAGGAGGGATTGTGGAAAGGGATTGAGACAGGGCGTCGCGGTGGCCTTCTTATCCCCCTCCGGAACAACGGCGAGCATCTTGACGCACGGCTGACGACGACGGCATCAGGCGGCGGCGAGCTCCTCCAGCGAGCTGCCTGTGCGCGTGAGGATGACGACGACATGTTGTTTTGCGGATAACCCCGTAGCATTTCTTTCTTCTCAACCCGCAGTCCTTCTTTGGTCCCACTTGTCAGTCACATATGGAAACGAGCTGGTCTGGCTGTTGGGTTGTTGTGGGCTGCACATGGGCGTCAAATAAGGAAAAAGATGTTGGGCCATGGACAGGTAATGTTTTTATTTGTTTTACCTTTTTCTATTTTCTGTTTTCCTTTTTAGATTTGAATTTGATTTATATTTTGAAATTTTCTTTGTAGGATATATTTGCTGGATAATTGCAATAATACTGAAATATATTTAGTATCATGTGAACTTTTATTATATAATCTTTTTGTATTTCTTTTATTTACTCAATATGAACCCCTTTTAATAATTTGTAGAAACTTTTCTTATTATTTTTCTCTCCTCTTTTAGTTATGGATTTCTTGAATGATGTATTCTTATTTGTTTATAAGACTTAACTCTAGTTGGCTCAGAGTTTGAATATAAATTTTTATATGTATAATGATCCTATAACATTATTTGTTGCATGAAATATGAAAGAAATTAATATGGTTCTTACTACTTCCATTAATTTGGAAAATAACAATGTATATATTCTATTATAATAAACCAAAGAGGTTTATGATTTTGGATTATGATTATTTACCCTAGGGTTTAGGGTTTTTAATATACTTAGACTCCTTTATGGATGTGGTTAAAGACTCCATAACTATGTATATTGTTTTCTGTTGGGGATATTTGATGACATCACTTTTAGTACTAGAAAGTTATATATTGAATGTTTTATAGAAAGGAATTGATAAAGATATACTTAAGCACATATAGTTATGATGGTTGGAATTGGCAGAGATGTGCTTATGTGATTTGTTATAGGGAAATGTTCCTATCAAGTGATATAGATATAAGTTAAGGAATTCTTAATATGAAATGGATATTATACTTGGTTTTAAGATTTAGAGTTTATTGTTTACCAAGAACTACTATCTTCCATTATTCATAATTCTAGACTTCTTATTAAGGAATTCCTTTCCTAGATAAACTACCTTTTTCTATTTATCATCATGATGAACATGATGAGTTTTACTTCATAAGAATATTCTTATTCACTGATGAACCTTCTAAACTCATGGATGAATCCAATGAGTTTGATACTAAAGTATTTCATAACTTCCTCATATCCTTGATTGGTTGTATTTACTACTCTACTGTTGATAGCCTTCCATCCAACAAATAGTTCCTTCAAACTCTACTCATAATCTTCTTAACCACTCATTACTAATGTATCTCTATTAGTTGTATGTTTCCAACTACCTTTCTCTAAAGTTAACCATCCTTTAAAATGAATAACACCACTTCTATAACTCTATGCTATACTAGCTTTAATTGAATAATATCATCCTATATTCACTTTACTCCAACCCTAAATTATATTTATGTGGCTTGCAATGACTACTCTAGGATAACTTATCTCTTCTAAGGTTCCAATCATGTTCTACCCACCAATATTACTTATATTAAATATAAGCATTCAATATTGGTGTCTAAAGCATCACCATTATAATACTTTAATCATTTATTGCTTAAGTTCTTAGTTGTCTAAGCAAGGCTTTATCAATCCTACTTTTCCATTATCTTGAAATTATCTTCTTAGTAGCTCATATTGGATTAAGGTTATTTATGGACTATGCCCTCTTTAAAAGGTTTATGTAGATGTTATGGTAAGATCAAGAAATAGTAGATCAAGGATTGATAGTTAAAGAATTTGTGAATCCATGGGAAATTACCCAACCTTGATGAACAACAGTTATTAAGATAAGTTCCATAAAGGTTGCTATAGAAAGAAAGATATTTAGTGAATGATCTATACTTAGTCTCTTTCCAACTCCAACTCATTAAAGAGTTTAAGGTTAAGTACTACTATGATACTCATAGTAGGAATAGATAAAAATAAGATAGGTCAGCATTAATCATTGCATTTTTATTATTCTAGTGGTAATCTTAACTTAGTATTCATAGGTTGATATGATGAATAGTATGATATGATCCCTTAAGGATCATATATGAACCATTTAAGCAATGTATTATGAGTGACATTTTATTATATCTGGTCTACCCTTAGACCAAATCATGTTTAACCAAATAAGATTTTAGCAAAGGTCATATTGAAACTTATCGCAGTTAACTTGATGATCTACTTCAATTCCATCAAGTTAAGAGAAGCTTCAATCATTTTGACAAGTTCTGTTTTAAAAGAGCGAAAATTATTCGGATTTTCTATGCATGAATGCAATGCACACATCTGGGTTCAGCTTATTTCTAAGCTCTAATGCTGGGATGTTACACAACATTAACAATTTGACGATTTCCCCCTCTTAGTTTTCAACATTATACTCAATTTAGGAGAATCATTATAGGGAGCAAAAAGGCATGGCATGGACATAATAATATTCAGGAAATGGAAACTTAAGAAATCTACTTAAATAGCAAAATCTCTTTCAAACATACCTTAGTGATGGAATATCGTCTTCGTCTAACATACCATAGTCTTAGAACATCATCTTCATCTTCTCTTAATGCTCTTATCTTTGGGGTCTATTTTCATTAGGAAGTTCATTTCTCCCCTCGAAATGTCAACTGAACCATATCTCAACATTTCAACGAACTTTCAATGAGTATTCCTCTTTTAGTAGAGAAGTCAATAAAACTCGTAACATAAATCACACTATTGGAATGGAGGATGAAGAACTCATTTTATGCTAATGGAAAAACAAATTCCAATAGCCTTAAACATTAGCCTCCAATCCAGTTTTAAGACTTCTCTTTAAGAATTTCTTATCCATGAGGTCATCATAAAATAATACTCACATAATCTTATCTAAGATGTTTACATATTTCACTTAAGGATGTAGAACACTTTGAGATTTATCCTAGTTCACTTTGGATACTTTATAATGTACAACATAATAGAGTGAACTCAAAAGCTCCAAAAATTTCATCATGTCATAAGCCTTAACTCATGAGAATTTTTCATGATCTTATAGGATTTTGAGAAGCTCTACAAAATTGCTTCTCCATTAATGCCATTTTTTACTATTATTACAAATGAACTAGGAAATTGCTTCCCTCAATCCTTACTAGCATACTCCCCCAGATTCTCACTAGGTTTTGCTCCCAATAACCATTAATAGGTAAGAAATCCATTGGATTCTCATCAATACCTTGATAATTCTATAATGGGAGCTCTTTTCATTACTTATGACCTCATAAAGCAATAATGTGCTAATGTACTTAGCTCATTTCTTATGAAAAGTGCTAAAACCAGCCGGAAAACCTTATAACTGGATTGAAAAACATTAATAATAGGGATATGATCACAAATTTCAATAATGATCATGCATAACATAATGCCGAGAACATTAGAGTATGACACATGCATCCAATAAAAGTTGATTGGAATGAATTCATTTGCCACATTTTATCCCAAAATAACCATTAAATCTCCAACCAAAATTTCCCTTTGGTTTCAATTTAAATGGGGATGACTTAGTGGATAACTTAATGATCATAAATGTTTCAAACTTCATAATTTGACTTAGCTGGGAATTAATCAGAGGCACTTAATTGCGAAAGCATATTCAAATAGATTGTCAGTAAAAATTTATAACAACATAATTCTCAAAGGTACTTTAATATTAGTGGCCAACTTCATCGTGTCCACAAGCCTTATGCATGGAAAACCTTCCCAGATCATAAACTTCTTTTGTTGATCTGACCTATATCAGATTTGGCTAGAAAACATACCAGAACAATAAAATTTTGTGAGCAAGTATTTATTAATCAGCTTTGGCCAGAATAATAAGTACATCACACTTTATAGCCTCTTTTGAACTTCTTTCACCGATCTAGCTCACATCAGCTTTGGCCAGAAAATGGACAAGACCAGCAAAATTTTTTTGATCAGATATACATCAATCAGCTTTGGCCAGAATGACAAATATCAGTCACAATTAACTAAAATCATGTCTCTATTCTCTTCTTTTATTGACCTAGTCCACATTAGTTTTAGCCAGAAATGGACAAGAATAATAAAATCTTGTGGTCAATGTGTCATCAATTAGCTTTGGCCAGAATGACTAACACAAACCACACTTTATTTATTTAGAGACATTTGAAAGAAACAACCTTATAGAACATGCATAGCTTAGGGACATAAACTTTATGGATAAGCAATTGAATATTAAAAATCATGGTTTAGTTGAAACATAACCATGATAGGTCAACTTTAGATATATTTATGCCCAAAACTTAAGGATAGCTTAGATCAAAAGCCACTTAATTTTGAATCCTACGTCTTCATTTCTATCATCATTACCCCTTTCTAGGGCATCATATGTTATTCCGCACCTTTAGGTGCCTTGGGAGGATCACGAAGGAGAGCATAATAAAACTTCAGCAAAACTAGAGCAATTTTAAAACTTCTCCTTCCATGAAAAATAATTGCTATCAATAAGAGGAGCATTAGATGCTGCAAAGAATTAGATGCTTTAATAAGCATAAGTATCATGAACTTCTTTTATTGATCAAACCCAAAACAGCTTAGTCAGAGATGGGTAAGAATCAATAAAACTTTGTGGACAAAATATCCACACTTATCTAAATCTGGACGAGTATAAACTTCTTTTATTAATCCAATTCACATCAGCTTTGGCTAGAAATGAACAGACAAATAAAATTTCATGGTCAAAATGCCCGCCAATCAACTTTGGCCAGAATGACGGATATAAGCCATGCTTAATAGGAGGATTATAAAACTTAATTTTGTAGCAGAAAACTTCATGGCATAATGATAGCTATAATCACCATAATATTAAGACATAACAATGTCTCAAAATAAAAACCATGGCATAAAATTACCTTAGGAAAACTTAAGCACAATACAATAATGCCATGATGATAATTATAATAATAAAATGCCTTCAATCAATTAAAAGGCATTATCAATAATTGAACAAGGCATTTAATTGCATGATTAAAACATTAATGAATTACTTACCATTATTAAACATAATATGACATGTATAATTTAGCCCTTTAAACCTTATTTATTTTAGCCAAAACATTATTTATGCAGCCCTCTTTAACTTAAATTGAAAAGAGCGAGAAAGCTCTTAATTTGAAGAAAGGATTAAAACCCTCCTTAATATGGTTGCATTAGACCCTGCCCTTATTTAATTCCGGCCCATGATAGCCCATTAGTCTGTCTAGCCCACTACCCCTTTTTTTATATAAGTGGGCTAGAAAGACCTTCTGGACTGAGCGAAAACAGCCCAGCCCATCTCACCTGATGCCCCTCGGTGGCCCATTGGGCCAGACAAGTGGCTGACTCACCATGAGCCGTTGGATGAAATCCAGAGGTGGACGAGGGGCGTGGGCAGAACAAAACCAGCCCCCGTAGACTGCCCCCACCTGAACCCTAATCCTCATTCGCCCCCCTTCCCCTCGGTCTCTCCCTCCCGCAGTGACAAAACGCAGCAAGAGAGAGCGAACGCGGCGGCGAAGCCAGCCACATAACATAGGATGGCAGCACCGGTAGGTACCTCTCGCCGGAGTTGCATGTAGCTTTGGCTAGCGCGCAGCTCCGTCGAGCAGTGCTTGTTGGCGACCTATGCGACATGGCTGCGAGCAAGCCCGTGCGGGCGTCCCCGCGATGGAGAGCTACGGCGCATCGCCAAGTCCAGCACGGCGACGACCTCCAACACCGACTAGCGGACGAGGAAGCGAGACCAGCGCCCAGTGTGGAGGACAACATACAGCTTGGGTACGAGCCCGAACGCATCCACTCGGCTAAGAAAACGGCTTCAGCGACGCTGTGGCCAGCAACAACGAGAAGCCCATAAGGTGAACATCCACCACGTCTCAGTTCATAAAATTAGGGTTAGGGTTCCTCAATTTAGGAATTAGGGTTAGAGTTCTTAGGAAATGATGAACTAGGGTTTATGATTTGGGGAATTTCACTTATAAATTGCAAAATTAGCTTAATCCCACCACATAAATCCTTAATTGAAACCCTAGAATCATATCTTCCTTAGTTAGGGCTTATATTATTCAAATAGGGGTAAACCGAAGTGGAAAACATCTTAGGAACCACAAACTTGAACATGAGATTGATTCTTACATAAAAAACATGCACCATGGCATGATCTTAACATGATTAGGGTTGCAGACTTGAAACTAGAGGGCTCTGATACCACTATTGGATCCCATGGATCAACTAGCTCAAGATTTGAACCACAAATAGAGAAAAGATTAGGGAAAACATATCTTGCTGCAGAAGATAGCATCTGGGGCTTCTTCTTCTTATTCCCTTAACACAGCTCCTAGAACATGTAGGAGATGCTGGTGAGATCCTTCCCGTGGTTGTCTGTGCTTGCTAGGTTGGGCAGCGGTTAAGGAGTTGAGAGAGAGAGAGAGAGAGAGTTCTGGATTCATACTCTTCTTCTCTTGTACACCTCTTATATATATATGCACAGTGCCATGGAGGGACCCACCTGTCAGTTAGATATTTGTGTCCCCAATCAGGACACTTTGTCAATTTGGTTTTGACAACTATAGTAGCCATGTGTTTGGTTTGGCCTGCAGGTCAATCTAACATTGACAAGTACTTGTATGATCAAGACGAGAATCCTACTTTGACTTGGGCCCAAGGGTATAGAATCATTAAAGGCATTGCATCTGGCTTGCTATACCTTCACCAGGAATGGGAGAAAGTTGTATTGCATCGATACATCAAGCCAAGCAATGTGTTACTTGATGATCAATTGAATGGGCGACTAGGTGATTTTGGTTTAGCAAGGTTATATGACCATGATGTTGGCCCTCAAACTACACATGTTGTTGGCACCATTGGATACCTAGCTCCCGAGCTAGCACGCACCAACAAAGCAACCCCTCTTAGTGATGTATTTTCATTTGGCATGTTTGTTCTAGAAGTCACCTGTGGGCGACAACCCGTCGACCCAACATCACAAGTCATGTTGGTTGAATGGGTGCTTGACCATTGGCACCAAGGGTTTCTCAGAGATGCAGTGGATACCAAGCTCCAAGGTGCCTACGATGTTGATGAGGCATGTCTAACTCTAAAGTTAGGATTGTTGTGCTCACACCCATTAATCAATTTAAGGCCCAACATGAGGCGAGTTATACAGTTTCTCAATGGTGACATGCCACCTCCAGATCTAAATCCGACACATATGAGATTCAACATTATATCCTTGATGCATAACAAAGTTTTGATCTAGAGGCCATAACAAACACATTGACAATGAACTAGCAGCAGCCTTGGTTTTGATTGTACCTTTCATTTTACATGCACATTTGTACTAAACTCTACCATCGAATCAATATATTGTGTGCAATGTATCTATTAAAGCATATATTTCTAGGTGTACGTGGTCCAACATTCAATGCATATTTTAAAGCATATGGAAGTATATACGATAATACATTATTAGTTTGAATATGTTCATATACTATATCTAAGTTGCTTTCAGTCAAGTTATGTGAAAAATTACATGTGGAGCCATATTTGCAATATATATTCAAAATACCTTCCTATTTCTATATAAAAATTGTGTATGTGAAACAATTGTACACACTGCTTAAAAAGTAGTATTAGTATCAAAATAGTCCCATAAACTTCATACTACCCATACATATACTTCGGTATGATACATACTACATCGATTGTGTGAAATCGACGTGGGTGTAATTATATTAGTGTAGTATGAATATGTACTAATGGAGTAAAGCTTTTGTTGGTTAGTTTCAAAAGCTCTTATTTCATACTAAATCATGTCTAAATACAATCAAATCTAAACAAATCTAAGTCAACTAATTTGGGTTGGAGGGAGTAATTTGGATGTTGCACATACCAGACATGTGATGTTGGAGCATGAATGTTGTTGTAGTAATCATCATCATAGTAGAAGGGTACCCTATGTTTTTTTCGTTTTTTATTTAAAACCATCATCATAGTAGAAGAGTACCCTATGTTTTTCGTTTTTTATTTAAAACGTGATTCATACAATCGATTTTTTTTATGAATAGACTATTAGTTGAGACCAATAGTTTTATTTTATGATTTCCTGCTTTTTATGTCCTGATCGATAGTTCGGGTGGCTAGCGCGTTTATTTTGCGATCAGTATTAAACCAAAAGGGGAAAATAATCATGATATGTTCTATAATGGCACTACCGATTTCACCACAGAGTGCCAAAATATATTGTAGGCGGCAAGGCGAAGCTCGCCCATCCGTCTAGTATCTACATAAATGTGACCTTTTTTAGTACATTTCTTATTTCTTACTCTTTTTTCTAACTTGTTTTAGCTTTCTTTCTGGAATACTTAAAAGATGGATCGCACCGGCTCCGAGGCCAACGATCTTATTGAGGGCATAATAAGAGGTGAATTTGCTGCTGCCAGAGGTGGACCTTATGCTGGAGAAGATGATCATCTAGAAGATGCTATAGACGAGGATAAGATATCGTCATATTTGAATGCATCCAGTGATGGATATGAGCAAGAACATGTGGACGAAGGGCATACAAACAATGATGGTGGCCCCTCGACAACAACCGGCGAGATATATATACATATATATATATATATATATATATATATATATATATATATATATATATATATATATATAAGCCTCTTATGACTAGATGTATTAATTGATATATATATATATATATATATATATATATATATATATATATATATATATATATATATATAATCCCTATTTAGCACCCAGGGTGCTAAATAGTTATTTTGCACTCAACATATTTTTACGTTGTTAGATTAAAAAAATTATGTTTTGTATACAAATAATTATGTTCATATATTCACCAGAACTAAAAAATTCAACACAAGAATAAAGTTTATGAGTCATTATAGTGTAAAAAACACCAAAAATACGTATTTTACATCGTAATTTTATACGGCATATAAACAAAAAAAATATGTCATTTCTAAAAAAAATTATATTCTTCTCAACTTACGAAGTAAAACAAAATTTACGTGACGTAAAAATAATATAAGGTTTTAAAGATAGAGGGTGGATGTAGAATAACTATTCTACCTCCTGGGTGTCAAATAGCGCCACCCTATAGAATCCCTATTTAGCATCCAGGGTGCTAAATAGTTATTTTGCACTCAACATATTTTTACGTTGTTAGATTGAAAAAATTATGTTTTGTATACAAATAATTATGTTAATATTTTCACCAGAACTAAAAAATTTGACACAAGAATAAAGTTTATGAGTCATTATAGTGTAAAAAATACCAAAAATACGTATTTTACATCATAATTTTATACGGCATATAAACAAAAAAAGTTATGTCATTTATAAAATTTCTTATGTTCTTCTCAACTTACGAAGTAAAACAAAATTTACGTGACGTAAAAATAATATACGGTTTTAAAGATAAAGGGTGGATGTAGAATAACTATTTTACACCATGGGTGTCAAATATATATATCAACGCGGATTTTCTATCTAGGATGCTACCAATGCACGCAAGCATTGACGTTGGATACAGGGAGTACTATTACTAGCTGCCAAGATAAGAAAGAGCCAAAATCTTGCATACAGTTAACAGTGTTATTTGCCGTTTGTAGAATTGCAAGACCAGTCTTTATTGTAGCGTACCAAACCGCATCTATTGTTGCAAAAATTTCTACAAAGTGCATACGGTATGCTAGTAGTACTTGTTTGCACTAGACATTACTAGCTTATACTAGTTGATGGAATGTGTGCATGTTAGTATCAATATGAGCATGAAAACATACAAGAATTTCTGCAATAATTTTAACCATGAGAGTAGACCAAATATATCAACTAGTGCATACGGTATGCCAGTAGTACTTGTTTCCACTAGACATTACTAGCTTGTACTAGGTGATGGGATGTGTGCATGTTATTATCAATATGAGCATGAAAACATGCAAGAATTTCTACAATAAGTTAAACCATAAGAGTAGACCAATATATCAAGCAAGTTAGCATGCAATAAATTCAACCATGAGGGTTGTACGATTTTCGGCTAATTTTCCCGCGCTTGGCTTTCGTTTTAGTGCATGTGGTGCTAGAATACGTGCTAGAATGCGTGCTAAAATTTTGGCCGGTTCAATGGTCTGAATGTATTGCTAGAATGCGTGCTGAAATTTTATCCAGTTCAGTGGTCTACTAGTATTGCTAGCTTGCATGCATGCCTGAGCTGTTGCTAGTTTGCATGCATGTGCTAGTACTTGCATGTGTACTTGCATGTACTAGCAATGCATGCAAAAAATGCTCTCTATGTAACGGGGTGTGATGTTTTCCGTTAGATATTTTGTGTTCCTGCTGCTCAACTTCATGCTCTCTATAGAATATCCAATGGTTGGATTAGTATGCATAGGTAGCATCCTAGATAGCCCACTATTTCCCATATATATATATATATATATATATATATATATATATATATATATATATATATATATATATATTAATCACTCTCTTTTTTCTTTTAGCCCACCAGATCGAGACAATCGACAGCTAGAACGAAACGAGACCCGAACAAAAGGTTGGTTGATAATCAAAAGTTCACCATCGACCTGCTTCCCTATGCTCCTGATATGAAAACTAGAGTATACTACTACTATGGCAAACCAATACCGAGACGGCCTAAACAACTGTTGACATAAATGTGCTAGTTTACCAACCATATGTAACTTTTAGAAATTTGTAATAAGCAGTGCATGTCTGGACAGTAAGAAACACTATAACAAGAAAATCAGGACATGAGTAAAGAAGCAAAGCACTATAAATAAAGATAAAAGCACAATGATCATTTTGCTACAAGAAATCCTTCATAAATATAATCTGCATTCTAGTATATGTACCAGGTTGTAGAGACGACCTGATGATCTATATTGTACTATCTTTATTATTTTGCTATTACAAGAAATCCTTCATAAGTAAAACGGTGATCTGTATTCTAGTAGTATCTTCACTATTTATTTATTTTAAAAAAAATCCATGAATTCCCCCAAAGGAATTGGACCGGTGGTTTAGATTTCTGAAACAAGTCGTCAGTGAGATCAGATCGTTATTCTGCATGAGAGGATGGGAGTTCACTCTTTTTTTTATCCTTATTTGTTGCTATGTTAGCATTTTTTAATAAAAAAAATGAATATGCTACTTCCAGATAGAAAGATGAGACTCCATTCCTCCGTTTTAATATTTTTTTTCTTATGTTGTTTTTTTGTAATCAAGAAATGAATATGCTACTCTGTCTGCATTATGTGGACGTGAAAACAAGCCACACTCTCTACAACTACAAGTAAATAAACTTTCTAAAAGAGGGATGCCAACGCGTGGATATATGAGAATTCATAAAACATGTTGTGTAACAAATTCTGTTAAGCAAACCGTGGTCAATATGCTTTCCTATTTTCTGTATGTAGGAAGCAGGAGGGAATATGAGACTCGACAGGTCTCGGAGTCTCCTATTTTCTGTTATTCCACATATATGTAGCTCGTGTGTACCACCAACTCGATTTAATAAAAACGGTATGTTTTCGGTATGGTCAGCGTATCATATGGAGTGTGAGAATCAATTTGAAAATAATTTGAGGAGATTGGATAGCACGGAGACGTCTCGTCAAAATCCAGTTTGGGACGAGGTTTGGAAATGCAAGCTTCCATCAAAAATAAAAATCTTTGCGTGAAAATGTTTGCATGCAGTCCTCCCCTATTATGGGTCTTTGGCAAATAGACATATCATTACCAACAGTTCTTGTCCCTTATGCGCCGGTGCAAGTGAAGATATAAAACATACTTTATTTTTGTATGGAGGAGATATGGAAAAAAATGGGACTATGGAATTTTTTTTTTGTAAAAAGACTATGGAATTTCATAGAGGAGGCATGTGAATCTGATCGTTCAGGGAGTGCAGTTTTGGATTTCCTCATATTGGGTAAGTTCATTAACCCCACTAATAATATGCATGCCAATATGAGAGAATTAATTATTACCACAACATGGTTTAGAGTTTAGCTCAAGCGGTCATTTCTATTCAAGTCTTAACGGCCAACTTTGTTCGAGCTACTGATACAAAATATAAAGGGAAGGAAAGCACCTAGGCAAAAGCAAAGGAGGATTTTGTCACTGTAAATGTCGATGCTAGCTTTGATGATGATCAAAGGAGAGGTGCAACGGGTGCCTGTATTCGTGATGACAAGGGTAATTTTTTGACGGCAAGCAATAACAATATTGAGTTTGTAGTTGACGCTGCAACGAATGAGGCTTTAGCAATCAGATTTGGTCTATATTTGGCAAATCAGCTAGGCTGCAACAAGCTGATGGTGCAATCTGATTGTCTGGAATTTATAAGTATGATGAACGATGGTGGATATTCGGCGACAGCCTCAGCTCCAATTATCCAAGATATATGCATTCAGGCGACGTCTTTTATCAAAGTAGAATTTTATTATATTTCTAGAAATGCAAACTGTGTTGCCCATGTTTTAGCTAAAGAATGTGGACCTCAGTCTAGTTTGTGGTTTGAGGATCCTCCAAGTTTTATTTTGCCTTTATTAATTGATTGAAGATGTAAGCGTGATTTATAACTAATAAAGATCACAGCAGGTGTTGTTTCAAAAAAAAACTCGTTTAGGCCCAACTGACCCTATAAATCAGGTGAGGAAGCAGCCGATTAGACCCTATAAAATCTATCCCCAACCGGCCAACCCTAAGTCCTCCCGTCCTGTTCCGATCTCCGCGGGCTCTCCGTCGTTGAACGCCCACTGATCCTAGTGACAAGCATCTTCTTCGTCGACTTCAAGGTACGTAGTACGAAGCTTCTGTTTTGTTGTTGCCCATCTCTTCATATTCATCCATTGTTTCCGTGATATCAAGAATCCTACTCTCAGTGTTAGTAGGAATAGAATGGAGAATTTGTGGGTCATCTCATATGATCTGTTATTAGATCCTACGATTGTTTAGATAAAGTTCAGCGTTTTGCTTGCGGATTCTTTTTTACCATTGCTTGCGGAAAAATTGTTCATCTAGAGAACGTCCGTGGATCGGAAATTCTTGTTATATATCCTTGTCACGGAATCTAACAAATTAGATACTTAATTTTTTATTTTGTATACTCCCTTAGTCCAGAAAAACTGACTTGGATCTATCTAGATTCAAATACTATATACTAAAATGCGTCTAGATACATTCGAATTTAGTCAAACTTAAGTCAGTTATTTCTGGACGGAGGGAGTATAGATGAAGGAATAACAATATAAACAAAGATATTCCAAATCGTTATGTGTGTTGGTCAACACTACCTGTTGAAAAAGAATCTTTCTGTATTGTTCATCCTGAACAAAAGCTGGACGAAAGCATCTTCTGGTGTTAATTTTAGTTGGGTGTCGATACATTGTAGCAACTCTCAAGACTGCACTAGCTCCCTGATTTCTCATTTTGCCTGTCAGTCGGTTCTAGTATTTCAGTAGAAAGTCTCGGTCAGTCAATTGAGAACTGCATCTTCTCTTCAATGTCACAGAACTGAATGAACCATGTGATCTTTGTTGATCTCTCGATCATGCATGCCAGCATCCTTAGTGTTCTGTATAAACGATGTACTTATGCTGCAGATTTATGTTATTGCTTCTAGTACTGTTTTTTAGATAACCGTTTCATGCTTCTGCTTTGGTCTGAACACTAATCGGTACGACGTTTCTTGTGCTCATTCAGACAGAATGCTGCTCTACGTGAAGAGCCCCACCGGCAGGACAATCTGCCTCAAGGTCCAGCCATCGGACACGCTCCTTACTGTCAAGGCGAAGATCCAGGAACAACACCGCCTTTTCTTCGACGGAGCGCAGCTAGATGACAACCGCACGCTGGCCGATTACGGCATCCCGCATCAGTCCACGCTCGACCTCCAGGAGAACATGCAGATCTATCTAACGGAGACGCTGACAGGCAGGAAGATCACTCTCGAGGTTGACAGCTTGGACACCATTGGCAAGGTGAAGTCCAGGGTTCAAGCCAAGGAGGGGTTTCCCAAGGGCCAGCAGTGTCTCATCTTCGACAACAAGCAGCTGGAGGACGACAGAACCTTGCTGCGATTGAGAGGGTGTGCAGCCCGGTTTGGCCTGGACAAACCTGAAATTTTCAGTTGAAACAGACTGTGTGGAAGCCCTAAACCTCATCAACGACAAAACTTCGAACCTTTTAGCATGTGCCTTCCGTATTAATGTAATCCGTGAATGCCTCACTGAGAGAGATATCTGTCTGGTTAAAATTCAGAGACTCTAATAAGGTGAGCCATGAGTTGGCTAAGTTAGGGAAAGTTCATTGCCGAACTGCCGTCTGGCTGAGGCATGCTCCCCCGAAGATTGCCGAAGCTTTGGCATATGGGAGAAGGCGAATGGAGGGAAGAAGACAAAGCCGTTGACGACGAAGCGCCACTGTTTGCTCTCTTCCAAGGCTAGAAAGCTTCTGCTTCCGAATTTAAATATTTTTCTTGCCTAAAATATTGGTACGGAGATATTAATGTGTCGCATCCATCTGTTTGGCCTTATTTGTCTCCAAAAAAATTTCCGTTTGGCCTTATCCATTTCTGGTTAATGAAATGCTATCCTTCTCTTGGCTAAATCAACAAACCAATGATTGATTTACCCCTTTTACTGTAAAATTCCAATGTACGCTAGGCACTAGTTAAGTTTTTTTGACAGAAACTACGGCGGGCTTACGCCAGCCTGAACAATTTCATTCAACCAAACACAGTTACAGGGATCTCAGCAGAGTTTTAGAGGACAGAGGGGGCAAGGCAGACAAGAGGATTCACGGCGGATCATAGATGTTACACCAGGACCTAAGGCTAGATGCAGAGCCCGGGTTCGTACAGCGGTACGCCCAGAGTCGCAGATCCTCGATGCATCTGCTACGAATAAGGGAGAGAGGTTCATCGATGTTGTTGAACACAAGTGCATTCCTTCGTTTTCAGATGTTCCAGAGGATAGCGATGCAGGTGGTGGCTGCTGCAGGGCTCGCGCTGCGGGAGGCCCAGAGCTCAGTGAAGTCTTCGCAACGCTCGTCATCCGTAAGAGGGAAGAGCGCCCAAACCTCCTTAGCCCGGGGACAGTTTGTAAACAAATGATCAATAGTTTCTTCGTCTTGACACGTGGGGCAGTCAGCCGTCTTGACACCTTGAGGCCCTGTCAAAAGCCCCAAGAAGCTCCATTTTCAGGCTCGACAACACGTGGCTACAACACTCCTCCTTTCCTCCTTTGGTCACTTCTAATTGGCACAGCGTTGGCCCTAGCCACGGTCACTTAGCCTCTTCTTGTCGTATCAACCTGAAGCTTAAACGTGTCAGGTCTGCTGCTCGAGTTTGGGCTCGCAGCCGCCGGCTGCCTTCCATTTACCTTGTTAATTGTCGTGCTGTTATTTCCTTCCTTGACCGGCTTGAAGAGGTGCGCCTCCTCTCCCCCCTTGAACGTCGACTTCTCTTCTTGGCAAAAAGAAATCTAAGTCGCATCAACGCTGCGAGGGCTACCTATTGGCGCCAGCGCGCAAAAATCCGCCACTGCACCCTTGGCGACGAGAACACTCATTACTTCCATTTGTGTGCCTCTGGGCGTCTTCGGAAAAACCAGATTAAGGTTCTTGATGATGAGGATGGCAACACTATTTTTGCCCACCCCGCCAAGGCCGCCATCCTCCACTCCTTCTACAAAAACCTTCTGGGAACTCCTCTCCCTGCTTCTGACAACTTAGACTTGGCCACGCTCGTGTCCTCGACTAAGCTTGATTCTGCTCAAGCTGCCTCCCTTGTCCGCCCCTTCACCATGGATGAGCTTCACCTCGCCGTCCTCTCCATGAAAGATAACTCGAGCCCTGGACCTGACGGTTTTGGCCCGGCCTTCTTCAAGCGCAACTGGGATCTAGTAAAGTACGACCTTATGGACTCTCTTCGAGATTTTCACTCCTTAACGACTGACCTCCGCCCTATTAATAAATCCTACATTGCTCTTCTTCCCAAAAAAGCTGGGGCCAACAGGCCTGACAATTTCCGGCCTATATCCTTGCAAAACTCTTGCCTCAAATTCCACACCAAATGTCTCACTCTTCGTCTTCGAACCCTTATTCCTTTCCTTGTTCACCCAGATTAGACAGGGTTTATTTCCGGGCGCTCCATTGCTGAAAATTTCGTCTACGCTGCTGATATTGTTCAATCTTGCCATAAGCGTGCGGCCCCGGCCGCGGTCTTCAAACTCGACTTCCGCAAAGCTTTCGACTCCATCAGTTGGGAGGCCTTGGACCGCATCCTCTTATCCAAAGGCTTCCCTGAGCTTTGGCGAGCCTGGATAAAAATGCTTAACCACACCAGCCAGACGGCTGTCCTCCTCAACGGCATTCCCGGGAAGTGGATCCAATGCCGCAGGGGGCTTCGCCAAGGCGACCCTCTGTCCCCCTTTCTTTTCAACCTTGTTGCTGATGTCCTCCAACAGCTCCTGCTCCAGGCTTCTAGGGATGGCCTACTCCTGCACCCTTTAGTTGATGATCTTCCTTGCCCTATTCTCCAGTACGCCGATGATACTCTCATCATTATCCGGGCCATCTCGCAACATGTTGAAAACCTGAAAAACCTCCTGGATGCCTTCTCCTCGGCCACTGGCCTCACCATTAACTTCCATAAAAGTACCTTCGTCCCTATCAAAACTGGGCCTGTCGAAGCCTCTCAAATGGCCTCCACCTTCGGCTGTGCCATCTCTTCCTTCCCCTAAACCTACCTCGGCCTCCCTTTGTCTACTCATAAGCTTCGGATGATGGACTTTGCTCCTCTTATTTCCAAAAGCGACAAGCGTCTCTCTGGATGGCGAGGCAGATCCCTTCCTATTGGAGGCCGCCTCCTACTCGTCAACTCCGTTCTCACCGCCATGCTTGCCCATGCTATGAGTGCCGGCCTTCTCCTGGCAGGTGTCATCGAGGCAATTGATAAAAGGCGTCGTGCCTTCTTATGGACCGGGGAGGAAACCTGCAATGGGGGACAGTGTAAGGTTGCTTGGACTGATGTCTGCACGCCTACGGATGTGGGTGGCCTTGGCATTCTCTCTATTCCTGCCCAGAACTCCGCTCTCCTTGCCAAATTCCTCTCCAAGCTTCATTCTGACTCTCCTGCCCCTTGGGCCTGCTGGTTTCGTCACATGTATGGTTTGTCTGCCAACAGAGACCTCGGAGACCCACACCGCCTGGATACTCCGGTTTGGAAGGGCATTGTCGCCGGGCTCACTGTTTTCCAATCGGTTTCCCTTGTCACTATCGGTTGTGGCTCTTCCTCGGCCTTCTGGCTTGACACTTGGAATGGCGATGCCCCGCTCTGTGACCGTTTCCCCGCCCTTTTCTCTCATACGACTAGGCCCAATGCTTCAGTCGCTCACATCCTTACGCACCGCCTTTCCGATTGCCTCGTACCCCGCCTCACCACCACTGCCGCTGCTCAGCTCAGCTCTCTCTCCGCTGATATTCTCTTTGTTCCCCTCCGCCCAACTATCCCTGATCTACGGAATTGCCGACTCACTAACAAGGAATTATCGAACAAAGGTTTCTATGTCAATTCTTTCAGGCATTTGCAAAAAGATGAACAGGTGACGATGATTTGGGGTAGCAACGCACCCTTGAAATGCAAGATCTTCTGCTGGCTTGCACGCCACCGACGGCTTCCAACCAATGAACGGAGATTTCGCCACCAGATCTCCGCGACGGCTGACTGCCCCACGTGTCAAGACGAAGAAACTATTGATCATTTGTTTACAAACTGTCCCCAGGCTAAGGAGGTTTGGACGCTCTTCCCCCTTACGGATGACGAGCGTTGTGAAGACTTCACTGAGCTCTGGGCCTCCCGCAGCGCGAGCCCTGCAGCAGCCACCACCTGCATCGCTATCCTCTGGAACATCTGGAAACGAAGGAATGCACTTGTGTTCAACAACATCGATGAACCTCTCTCCCTTATTCGTAGCAGATGCATCGAGGATCTGCGACTCTGGGCGTACCGCTGTACGAACCCGGGCTCTGCATCTAGCCTTAGGTCCTGGTGTAACATCTATGATCCGCCGTGAATCCTCTTGTCTGCCTTGCCCCCTCTGTCCTCTAAAACTCTGCTGAGATCCCTGTAACTGTGTTTGGTTGAATGAAATTGTTCAGGCTGGCGTAAGCCCGCCGTAGTTTCGGTCAAAAAAAAATCTTGTTGCTATTTACTCCCTCTGTTCCTTGATATAAGGTGTATAGTTTTCTGTAAAAAATTCCAGAATATAAGGTATATGGTTGGATTGTGAGATTTTTTTACATAATTTAGGAGTCAAACTGATTTGTAGAGATAAGATACCGAAATTTCCATATTTTCCTATATTCTCACATCGGTCAACAACATGTATTAACATCTAAAAATATCAATGTTTTTTCTTTTAGCCTATGCGCTAATATTCGTGCAAGAAAACTATACACCTTGATATATCAAGGAACGGAGGGAGTAATATATCCTTGATTCTGCACAAAAAAAAAAATCACAGTAGGTGTTGTTTAAAAAAAAACTTGTTTAGGCCCAACTGACCCTATAAACAGGTGGGGAAGCAGCCGATTAGACCCTATAAAATCTATCCCCAACCGGCCAACCCTAAGTCCTCCCGTCCTGTTCCGATCTCCGCGGGCTCTCCGTCGTCGAACGCCCACTGATCCGAGCGACCAGCATCTTCTTCGTCGACTTCAAGGTACGTAGTACGAAGCTTCTGTTTTGTTGTTGCCCATCTCTTCATATTCATCCATTGTTTCCGTGATATCAAGAATCCTACTCTCAGTGTTAGTAGGAATATAATGGAGAATTTGTGGTCATCTCATATGATCTGTTATTAGATCCTACGATTGTTTAGATAAAATTCAGCGTTTTGCTTGCGGATTTTTTTTTTGACCATTGCTTGCGGAAAAATTGTTCATCTAGAGAACGTCCGTAGATCGGAAATTCTTGTTATATATCCTTATCACGGAATCTAATAAATTAGATACTTAATTTTTTATTTTGTATATAAATGAACGGTCGCCTGAGAACTTCTTAAATCTCAGTCGTCTCTTTTACCATTCGATTTACCTAGTGATTCGTGCAAAATGAAAGTTACACATGAGTTGTAACTCGAGTGTAACTAAGAATTTAATGAGTTGCAATAGTTGTAACTGAGAATTAGTATAAATCTTATGAGTTGTAACTAGGTTGCAACTGAGAATTAGTACAAATATTAAGATGACATCAACGACTTATACATAAGAAGTTGTCGGCGTCTGAGATCTAGGCACTCCCATAAATGAAGGAGTAACAATATAAACAAAGATATTCCAAATCGTTATGTGTGTTGGTCAACACTACCTGTTGAAAAAGAATCTTTCTGTATTGTTCATCCTGAACAAAAGCTGGACGAAAGCATCTTCTGGTGTTAATTTTAGTTGGGGGTCGATACATTGTAGCAACTCTCAAGACTGCACTAGCTCCCTGATTTCTCATTTTGCCTGTCAGTCGGTTCTAGTATTTCAGTAGAAAGTCTCGGTCAGTCAATTGAGAACTGCATCTTCTCTTCAATGTCACAGAACTGAATGAATCATGTGATCTTTGTTGATCTCTCGATCATGCATGCCAGCATCCTTAGTGTTCTGTATAAACGATGTACTTATGCTGCAGATTTATGTTATTGCTTCTAGTACTGTTTTTTAGATAACCGTTTCATGCTTCTGCTTTGGTCTGAACACTAATCGGTACGACGTTTCTTGTGCTCATTCAGACAGAATGCTGCTCTACGTGAAGAGCCCCACCGGCAGGACAATCTGCCTCAAGGTCCAGCCATCGGACACGCTCCTTACTGTCAAGGCGAAGATCCAGGAACAACACCGCCTTTTCTTCGACGGAGCGCAGCTAGATGACAACCGCACGCTGGCCGATTACGGCATCCCGCATCAGTCCACGCTCGACCTCCAGGAGAACATGCAGATCTATCTAACGGAGACGCTGACAGGCAGGAAGATCACTCTCGAGGTTGACAGCTTGGACACCATTGGCAAGGTGAAGTCCAGGGTTCAAGCCAAGGAGGGGTTTCCCAAGGGCCAGCAGTGTCTCATCTTCGACAACAAGCAGCTGGAGGACGACAGAACCTTGCTGCGATTGAGAGGGTGTGCAGCCCGGTTTGGCCTGGACAAACCTGAAATTTTCAGTTGAAACAGACTGTGTGGAAGCCCTAAACCTCATCAACGACAAAACTTCGAACCTTTTAGCATGTGCCTTCCGTATTAATGTAATCCGTGAATGCCTCACTGAGAGAGATATCTGTCTGGTTAAAATTCATAGAGACTCTAATAAGGTGAGCCATGAGTTGGCTAAGTTAGGGAAAGTTCATTGCCGAACTGCCGTCTGGCTGAGGCATGCTCCCCCGAAGATTGCCGAAGCTTTGGCATATGGGAGAAGGCGAATGGAGGGAAGAAGACAAAGCCGTTGACGACGAAGCGCCACTGTTTGCTCTCTTCCAAGGCTTGAAAGCTTCTGCTTCTGAATTTAAATATTTTTCTTGCCTAAAATATTGGTACGGAGATATTAATGTGTCGCATCCATCTGTTTGGCCTTATTTGTCTCAAAAAAATTTCCGTTTGGCCTTATCCATTTCTGGTTAATGAAATGCTATCCTTCTCTTGGCTAAATCAACAAACCAATGATTGATTTACCCCTTTTACTGTAAAATTCCAATGTACGCTAGGCACTAGTTAAGTTTTTTTGACAGAAACTACGGCGGGCTTACGCCAGCCTGAACAATTTCATTCAACCAAACACAGTTACAGGGATCTCAGCAGAGTTTTAGAGGACAGAGGGGGCAAGGCAGACAAGAGGATTCACGGCGGATCATAGATGTTACACCAGGACCTAAGGCTAGATGCAGAGCCCGGGTTCGTACAGCGGTACGCCCAGAGTCGCAGATCCTCGATGCATCTGCTACGAATAAGGGAGAGAGGTTCATCGATGTTGTTGAACACAAGTGCATTCCTTCGTTTCCAGATGTTCCAGAGGATAGCGATGCAGGTGGTGGCTGCTGCAGGGCTCGCGCTGCGGGAGGCCCAGAGCTCAGTGAAGTCTTCGCAACGCTCGTCATCCGTAAGGGGGAAGAGCGCCCAAACCTCCTTAGCCCGGGGACAGTTTGTAAACAAATGATCAATAGTTTCTTCGTCTTGACACGTGGGGCAGTCAGCCGTCTTGACACCTTGAGGCCCTGTCAAAAGCCCCAAGAAGCTCCATTTTCAGGCTCGACAACACGTGGCTACAACACTCCTCCTTTCCTCCTTTTGTCACTTCTAATTGGCACAGCGTTGGCCCTAGCCACGGTCACTTAGCCTCTTCTTGTCGTATCAACCTGAAGCTTAAACGTGTCAGGTCTGCTGCTCGAGTTTGGGCTCGCAGCCGCCGGCTGCCTTCCATTTACCTTGTTAATTGTCGTGCTGTTATTTCCTTCCTTGACCGGCTTGAAGAGGTGCGCCTCCTCTCCCCCCTTGAACGTCGACTTCTCTTCTTGGCAAAAAGAAATCTAAGTCGCATCAACGCTGCGAGGGCTACCTATTGGCGCCAGCGCGCAAAAATCCGCCACTGCACCCTTGGCGACGAGAACACTCATTACTTCCATTTGTGTGCCTCTAGGCGTCTTCGGAAAAACCAGATTAAGGTTCTTGATGATGAGGATGGCAACACTATTTTTGCCCACCCCGCCAAGGCCGCCATCCTCCACTCCTTCTACAAAAACCTTCTGGGAACTCCTCTCCCTGCTTCTGACAACTTAGACTTGGCCACGCTCGTGTCCTCGACTAAGCTTGATTCTGCTCAAGCTGCCTCCCTTGTCCGCTCCTTCACCATGGATGAGCTTCACCTCGCCGTCCTCTCCATGAAAGATAACTCGAGCCCTGGACCTGACGGTTTTGGACCGGCCTTCTTCAAGCGCAACTGGGATCTAGTAAAGTACGACCTTATGGACTCTCTTCGAGATTTTCACTCCTTAACGACTGACCTCCGCCCTATTAATAAATCCTACATTGTTCTTCTTTCCAAAAAAGCTGGGGCCAACAGGCCTGACAATTTCCGGCCTATATCCTTGCAAAACTCTTGCCTCAAATTCCACACCAAATGTCTCACTCTTCGTCTTCGAACCCTTATTCCTTTCCTTGTTCACCCAGATTAGACAGGGTTTATTTCCGGGCGCTCCATTGCCGAAAATTTCGTCTACGCTGCTGATATTGTTCAATCTTGCCATAAGCGTGCGGCCCCGGCCGCGGTCTTCAAACTCGACTTCCGCAAAGCTTTCGACTCCATCAGTTGGGAGGCCTTGGACCGCATCCTCTTAGCCAAAGGCTTCCCTGAGCTTTGGCGAGCCTGGATAAAAATGCTTAACCACACCAGCCAGACGGCTGTCCTCCTCAACGGCATTCCCGGGAAGTGGATCCAATGCCGCAGGGGGCTTCGCCAAGGCGACCCTCTGTCCCCCTTTCTTTTCAACCTTGTTGCTGATGTCCTCCAACAGCTCCTGCTCCAGGCTTCTAGGGATGGCCTACTCCTGCACCCTTTAGTTGATGATCTTCCTTGCCCTATTCTCCAGTACGCCGATGATACTCTCATCATTATCCGGGCCATCTCGCAACATGTTGAAAACCTGAAAAACCTCCTGGATGCCTTCTCCTCGGCCACTGGCCTCACCATTAACTTCCATAAAAGTACCTTCGTCCCTATCAAAACTGGGCATGTCGAAGCCTCTCAAATGGCCTCCACCTTCGGCTGTGCCATCTCTTCCTTCCCCTAAACCTACCTCGGCCTCCCTTTGTCTACTCATAAGCTTCGGATGATGGACTTTGCTCCTCTTATTTCCAAAAGCGACAAGCGTCTCTCTGGATGGCGAGGCAGATCCCTTCCTATTGGAGGCCGCCTCCTACTCGTCAACTCCGTTCTCACCGCCATGCTTGCCCATGCTATGAGTGCCGGCCTTCTCCTGGCAGGTGTCATCGAGGCAATTGATAAAAGGCGTCGTGCCTTCTTATGGACCGGGGAGGAAACCTGCAATGGGGGACAGTGTAAGGTTGCTTGGACTGATGTCTGCACGCCTACGGATGTGGGTGGCCTTGGCATTCTCTCTATTCCTGCCCAGAACTCCGCTCTCCTTGCCAAATTCCTCTCCAAGCTTCATTCTGACTCTCCTGCCCCTTGGGCCTGCTGGTTTCGTCACATGTATGGTTTGTCTGCCAACAGAGACCTCGGAGACCCACACCGCCTGGATACTCCGGTTTGGAAGGGCATTGTCGCCGGGCTCACTGTTTTCCAATCGGTTTCCCTTGTCACTATCGGTTGTGGCTCTTCCTCGGCCTTCTGGCTTGACACTTGGAATGGCGATGCCCCGCTCTGTGACCGTTTCCCCGCCCTTTTCTCTCATACGACTAGGCCCAATGCTTTAGTCGCTCACATCCTTACGCACCGCCTTTCCGATTGCCTCGTACCCCGCCTCACCACCACTGCCGCTGCTCAGCTCAGCTCTCTCTCCGCTGATATTCTCTTTGTTCCCCTCCGCCCAACTATCCCTGATCTACGGAATTGCCGACTCACTAACAAGGAATTATCGAACAAAGGTTTCTATGTCAATTCTTTCAGGCATTTGCAAAAAGATGAACAGGTGACGATGATTTGGGGTAGCAACGCACCCTTGAAATGCAAGATCTTCTGCTGGCTTGCACGCCACCGACGGCTTCCAACCAATGAACGGAGATTTCGCCACCAGATCTCCGCGACGGCTGACTGCCCCACGTGTCAAGACGAAGAAACTATTGATCATTTGTTTACAAACTGTCCCCAGGCTAAGGAGGTTTGGACGCTCTTCCCCCTTACGGATGACGAGCGTTGTGAAGACTTCACTGAGCTCTGGGCCTCCCGCAGCGCGAGCCCTGCAGCAGCCACCACCTGCATCGCTATCCTCTGGAACATCTGGAAACGAAGGAATGCACTTGTGTTCAACAACATCGATGAACCTCTCTCCCTTATTCGTAGCAGATGCATCGAGGATCTGCGACTCTGGGCGTACCGCTGTACGAACCCGGGCTCTGCATCTAGCCTTAGGTCCTGGTGTAACATCTATGATCCGCCGTGAATCCTCTTGTCTGCCTTGCCCCCTCTGTCCTCTAAAACTCTGCTGAGATCCCTGTAACTGTGTTTGGTTGAATGAAATTGTTCAGGCTGGCGTAAGCCCGCCGTAGTTTCGGTCAAAAAAAAAATCTTGTTGCTATTTACTCCCTCTGTTCCTTGATATAAGGTGTATAGTTTTCTGTAAAAAATTCCAGAATATAAGGTATATGGTTGGATTGTGAGATTTTTTTACATAATTTAGGAGTCAAACTGATTTGTAGAGATAAGATACCGAGATTTCCATATTTTCCTATATTCTCACATCGGTCAACAACATGTATTAACATCTAAAAATATCAATGTTTTTTCTTTTAGCCTATGCGCTAATATTCGTGCAAGAAAACTATACACCTTGATATATCAAGGAACGGAGGGAGTAATATATCCTTGATTCTGCACAAAAAAAAAATCACAGTAGGTGTTGTTTAAAAAAAAACTTGTTTAGGCCCAACTGACCCTATAAACAGGTGGGGAAGCAGCCGATTAGACCCTATAAAATCTATCCCCAACCGGCCAACCCTAAGTCCTCCCGTCCTGTTCCGATCTCCGCGGGCTCTCCGTCGTCGAACGCCCACTGATCCGAGCGACCAGCATCTTCTTCGTCGACTTCAAGGTACGTAGTACGAAGCTTCTGTTTTGTTGTTGCCCATCTCTTCATATTCATCCATTGTTTCCGTGATATCAAGAATCCTACTCTCAGTGTTAGTAGGAATATAATGGAGAATTTGTGGTCATCTCATATGATCTGTTATTAGATCCTACGATTGTTTAGATAAAATTCAGCGTTTTGCTTGCGGATTTTTTTTTTGACCATTGCTTGCGGAAAAATTGTTCATCTAGAGAACGTCCGTAGATCGGAAATTCTTGTTATATATCCTTATCACGGAATCTAATAAATTAGATACTTAATTTTTTATTTTGTATATAAATGAACGGTCGCCTGAGAACTTCTTAAATCTCAGTCGTCTCTTTTACCATTCGATTTACCTAGTGATTCGTGCAAAATGAAAGTTACACATGAGTTGCAACTCGAGTGTAACTAAGAATTTAATGAGTTGCAATAGTTGTAACTGAGAATTAGTATAAATCTTATGAGTTGTAACTAGGTTGCAACTGAGAATTAGTACAAATATTAAGATGACATCAACGACTTATACATAAGAAGTTGTCGGCGTCTGAGATCTAGGCACTCCCATAAATGAAGGAGTAACAATATAAACAAAGATATTCCAAATCGTTATGTGTGTTGGTCAACACTACCTGTTGAAAAAGAATCTTTCTGTATTGTTCATCCTGAACAAAAGCTGGACGAAAGCATCTTCTGGTGTTAATTTTAGTTGGGGGTCGATACATTGTAGCAACTCTCAAGACTGCACTAGCTTCCTGATTTCGCATTTTGCCTGTCAGTCGGTTCTAGTATCTCAGTAGAAAGTCTCGGTCAGTCAATTGAGAACTGCATCTTCTCTTCAATGTCACAGAACTGAATGAACCATGTGATCTTTGTTGATCTCTCGATCATGCATGCCAGCATCCTTAGTGTTCTGTCTAAACGATGTACTTATGCTGCAGATTTATGTTATTGCTTCTAGTACTGTTTTTTAGATAACCGTTTCATGCTTCTGCTTTGGTCTGAACACTAATCGGTAGATGTTTCTTGTGCTCATATTCAGACAGAATGCTGCTCTACGTGAAGAGCCCCACCGGCAGGACAATCTGCCTCAAGGTCCAGCCATCGGACACGCTCCTTACCGTCAAGGCGAAGATCCAGGAGCAACACCGCCTTTTCTTTGACGGAGCGCAGCTAGATGACAACCGCACACTGGCCGACTACGGCATCCCGCATCAGTCCACGCTTGACCTCCAGGAAAACATGCAAATCTACCTAACAGAGACGCTGACAGGCAGGAAGATCACTCTCGAGGTTGACAGCTTGGACACCATTGGCAAGGTGAAGTCCAGGGTTCAGGCCAAGGAGGGGTTTCCCAAGGGCCAGCAGTGCCTCCTCTTCGACAACAAGCAGCTGGAGGACGACCGGACCTTGGCGGAGCTCAGCATTTGCAAGGAGTCCACTCTTCTGCTTGTGCTCCACCCGGCCAGTACGGAAGGTAGGATGCTCATCTACGTGAAGATGTTGGATGGAAAGACCCTCTCTTTCGAGGTGAAGAGATCGCTGCGCATCGACAGGATCAAGATGAAGATCTACGAGGTGGAAGGCATTCGTCCGGTGCAACAACGCCTCATCTTTGCTGGGAAGCAGCTGAATGACAGCCTCACCCTAGAGGACTATAACATTCAGGAGGAATCTATTATCCACATTGTGCCCTGCCTTTGTGGTTGCTGAGATGAGATGGAAGTCTTTTCTTCTTTCCGGTAGTGGTGTTTTACCAGTGGAACTATTGTTGCATTATTTGCAGTAGTGGTGTGCCAATCAGATAAATTATCATTCTAGTAAGTTAATGTCCTAGTAGTTTTTCCATTAATCAAAGAAAAAAAGCGTGAGGTGTTTCAGAGTCCCTGGTTCTGCCTTTCAACACCTTTCTTCTCATCTTGATGAACACAAATCAGACCTTTGGCCACCGTTTTTTTTAAGTCATGTAGCTTCTCAACACATTCCTTCTCTTGATGTGCTATATGAATAAGATGAACAAGCGCTGTCTACCCTGCGGCGTGCTCCCCTTCTCAATTTGTCGTCGACCAGGCCAGCAGCAGCGGCTCAGTGCACACGTAAGAGCTCAAGTCTTCCTCACCCAATACAATGAAAGAGCAGGATGAAGTGCATTTCAACCGTGAGTGTATTTCACCCTCATCATGAAAAAGCAGCGGACCTTAGTATGCTCACAGTCTCACACACAACAAGATGCACAACCAGTAATAACCATGTAACACGTTGCTACAATGTAATGTCTTTCAGCAGCATAGCTATGAGCGATGCCGATCACAACGGTTACAAGGCAAGCAGAATATCAGTACAGTAGCTTATGTCATCTCCAGCTCCCACCAGGCAGTAGGACACAAAGTACACAAAGATACATTAGCATGTAGCAACAGAAAGAAGAATACTGCTAGCTAGTAGCTAGTATTTACACAAAGGGAAACACTAGAAGAAGAATATCGAATATAGACATTGCACAATTAAAGATAATAGCATAACAATATACTGTGACACAACAAAATTTTGATAGCAAATTTCATAACACAAACAGGTGAACATGCAACCCCGATAAATTTAAGTTGCATACTCTAGTCTGTGTGGATAGAAACGACCTGTTGGCTGAAAATAAATGGCACTGCTTCGCTTTTCAGCTATAATTGGTCAAGTATGCCTATTCATATTGCTGATGTTATCATCGCCTTGTTTTATTATATATTCACGGGTATTACTTAGTCTAGCCTGCGTAACTAAATACAGACTCACATTGCAAAGTAGACGAAAACAAGAAGACAATAAAGCAATTCAATGTTAAATCGATAACTGAATTGACACATCGATGTGAATAAGTCCGAAACTGCAAGCAATAAAACCTGTTGCAAGATCATCGGAACAAAAATTTCAAGTAATGTTTACAGGAAATTGGTAAGAATGTAAACAAAGCAGGAATAATCTGAGATAAATTGATCAGTAGCTTCCATTAGCTGTCTAAAGAAAATGTTAGAAAAGGAAATACTATTATAAAAATCCTTTTCGGTGAGAAAATGGAGCATTTTTGTGGTTAAGCTTCAGCATCTACACTTTATGCAGCGCTAACTGCTCAATACTATCAGTAGCTTTCCTACGAAATTTCAGGAGTGAGCCACAACAGCCTCTTTTTATAATAAGTTAGTCAGGGTAAGTTCCTAAGCTCCTGATATGAAAAAACCAGCAAAAATTATTAGGGTATACCAATACCAGGATGGCCTAAAGAACTGTTGACATAAACGTGCTAGTTTACGTCCCATCTTTAACTTTCAGAAGTTTGTAAGCAATGCATCTCTGTTAACAGTACCATAGCACCAAACACTAGTAGCTCTTATAAACACAGTGAGAAACACTACAACAGGAAAACCTGGACATAAGAAGCAAATCACTGTTGACATGGTTATACCCTACGGGTACATGATCTTAGCATACCTGGTCCAGTCCAAGAAAGGCCCACGGCAGATGTACGCCGGCCCATGACGATTTTCGGGTGGCCAAGGCCCATGATGCCTTCGGATCCTTGGAGAGCAAGACTAGTGTAGATAGGAAATTTAAAGGGTTAATACCCTAGAACTTGTAACCGACTAGGTCTAAGCCCGGGACCTGCCTGAGTCTATATAAAGGCTAGGAGGGCACGACCTAGATCTCTCTCTCTCTCATACTTTCGCATACACACCTCCACGCCAGATTGCATCTGCGCACCCCTGTAACCTTCGGTTCCGCCGTAATCAAGAGCAGACAAGCAGGAGTAGGGTTTTCCCTCCGGGGGCCTGAACCTGGGTAAACCTTGTGTCCCCGTGTTGCTTATTTGCTAACCGTTCCACGATCTCCAGCATCCCTATCTTCTCCAAAACCCAAGTCCATAACAATGGGCATTGATGAGATCAAACCTCGTCAATTGGCACCGTCTGTGGGAACTGGGGACGCTGATTGTGCGGTCGTGACAGTCCCAACCCGATCGATCTACAACTCTGCGGCGACGGAGAGTCACCTCATCTTCGGCGCTTTCGACTTCACCGCCCACTCACCTGCCACCATGAAGGACTTCGAGCCCGTAGGCGACGGACTCGAAATCCTGCTCGGGAGCTTCTGCTTCTAGGTGGGGCAAACTGGCACCCTCCGCCTCCCTGAGCGGGTGCCCCTACCATCAATCAGGCCCGCTTCATGGACCCCACACCCCGTGGTACGCACAACATCATCAACAGATGATTCCTACGACAGCAGCAGCTGCAACTCCGATCTGTGCGATCCGCCGTCGGATGCAGGGACCTACGGTTCCGGATCTGAAAGTTGCGGCAGCAGCGGACCAATCTACAAGCGCTACCAATGCGCCGTAGTCATCCAGAGCGACGCGGATCAGCAAACACCCAACCCGCCACCTAACCCGCCAGAACGAAACGGCGGCAACAGAAGAAGCCAGTCCCCCCATCCGAAGGGGAAAACAACGGCCACGTCATCCTCCTTAGCAAAGAAGGATGGGCCCAGGTCCGCAACGCCGTGGCAGGCAACATAGTACTGCCTGCAGACGCCTCCCGGGATATGCTGATGGCCTACCACCTGCTCCTGATCGAAGAGCACAAGAAGCAGGTCAAGATGCAGGAGGTGATTGACAAACGCAAGCAAGCAGCCTCAGAGTCCAGCATGCGACGAGCCGTGCTCTCCGCCATGGGCATCGGCTCCAGCTCGAACGCCAACCAAGGCAACAAGCACCGCTCTCGGATGGAGAACATGGATCCCCAGGAGCGCCGTGAGGTGACGCGAACTCTCCACACATCCTTCATCGAGTCCCTATGAGAGTAGCCCCCGAGTGTCTGTTCGAATCGTAGACTCGAGCAGAGACTTTAATTCGGCCGTTGTTTGGCTTTAGGTCCGTAGGACACAAATTTTTCGGATGCTTGAATCCATCCTCCCTATGGGAGTAGCCCCCGAGTCCTTAGTGGAGTCATAGACTCGACGTAGGACTCGAAGAATAAGTCATTGGCATAGTACGATATTCATGCTTCAGGTGCGCGGCCAGCGCTCCTGATAGGAGTAGCCACCAAGTGTCTGGCGGAGTCGTAGACTCGGACAGAGACTCGAGTCTTGTATCATGTAGTTGTAGCCGAAAATCTCGTGGGCGTACCGCTGACCCGGAAGTACATCGGGTGCGCAACCAGCGCTCCTGATAGGAGTAGCCCCCGAGTGTCTAGTTGAGTCGCAGACTCGAGTGGAGACTCATGCGAGGAGAAACCACTGACCCGGAAGTGCATCGAGTCAGTGTCTCATGCATAAGGAGCCAAGAATCGATGATGCAGTCAGAGTTGACGTGGCGGAGTCGTGCGGCGTTTAGCCGGAAGGACTCGACATTGCGGATGAAATCGACGTAGTTGCTTCTGTCGGGTGAGCGGCCAACGCCGCTTTTTCGTAGTATCAAGATGCAACCATCCGAGGAGGGACTCGATTCGGGTCTTGAGTGTATGGCGTAGCCAGTTGCTTTGTCGACTCCTGTTAGAGGACCCGATATAATAGCTCGACGCAGTCGACATCCTTGTAAGCTGCAGAAAACATAAAAAGTTGTGAAGTACTTGTATCTTGCAAGAAATATTTGTCTGTCGGCTTGTATAATAAAATTCTGGTGCCGATCGAGTCGACATTTTTGCACTGTATGCTAGGCCTTTTCGTTAGCCTGATTACCCTTAGTCTCAGTACCTTGCCGAGACACTCGGAGTTCAAGGATTCGACGATCAGGCAGAATCAGCTACTCGGACTGTCGCGTTCGAGGTGCTCGAGTGCGTGGAGCCGATGGCACATTAGGTTACTCGAAGAGGGCGCAGCCCCCGAGTGTTTCGAGTGCGAGTTAAAAAAAGGAAATCAGCTCTAAGTAGAGGGAAACTTAGCTTTGTTGTTTGTCGTGGCGAACTTGACGCGGTAGCTGGTCACGCGGCAGACGTAGTCGACGCGGAGGGCCGCACTCGTATCAGCGATGGGTTCCCGGGGTCGACGGTGGCAACGAGCTCCGTATCTGAAGATTGTCGCAATCGAAGACTGCACCGGATCGCCGCATCTGAACTATGTATCGGGTCACCGCAGCCGAAAGTCGCATCGGGTCGCCACATCCGAAGATCGTGGCGGGTCGTCAGGGTTGAAGACCATAGCGGGTCGTGGGGCGGAGTTGGCACAGTGGACGTGTCGACGCAGCCCGCGAGTGTAGATTCAACACGGTCGGGCGGAGTTGACTCGGTGAAGGTAGCCATGTGATTGGTACTCTGTTTTTTCACTGTTTTGTACTGATTCTTGTAAGTATTGATAAATCTGAATTTTCCGAACACACGTGAACTGGTGCAGTATCTTGCTTCTCTGACTGTAATACCGAATCGCCTCAGGATATGCCGGGATTTAACGTGACCAAACTCGATACAGTACGCAAACATAGCTAGCTTCGATTGTCTTGGTCTTCACGTGGGCTATGTACTCCAAAGATTCCAACTGATCGATCCGAAAACAAAAACTAATTGTGCCATCTTCGTCCGATTCTGCTTCATCAAAACAGCGACAGCGATGTTGCCATGTATAGTATGTATACATACGGATAAATATTGGCAGCCGCCCGGATGGCTTCCCGATTCCGATTTTCCAGATCGGATCAGCGTACCAAAGTGTTGGAGATATTCAGCCCAGCCTCCCTACGTACAATCAGAATTTCTTCATGATCTTGAGCAAAGTTGAAGTAGATCTATTCTCCGGTAGTCGTTGACTTGTAGATTGTTGATGATGGAACCGTCACGATCGCACAATCAGCGCCTCCAGTTCCCACAGACGGCGCCAATTGACGAGGTTTGATCTCATCAATGCCCATTGTTATGAACCTGGGTAAACCTTGTGTTCCCGTGTTGCTTGTTTGCTAACCGTTCCACAATCTCCAGCATTCCCATCTTCTCCAAAACCCAAGTCCATATGGGTATTGATGAGATCAAACCTCGTCAACTGTAAATCAAGAATTCAAGATAATGAAACAATGATAATTTTGCCACAAGTTTATTCATAATTATAAATTTGTATTCTTATCTATGTACCAGGTTGTAGAGAAGACCTGACAAATGAGAATAAATAGCAAGGCATGGCATTTAACCTATAACTGGTCACATATGTCACACATCGTAAGTGCCAAGTATGCCCAGTCATCCAGACTGATGCCCTCATCATGTTTACTTAATACGTGCCAAAATCACTTAAACTAGCTTGCACAGCACAGCACACAGTGGAAGAAAGCAAAAACCAAAAACTTTCACCATAGCTGTCTAGAAAGATCTATGCAATCAGCCACAACCAGAGCACTATGTACAGGCACTAGCATTGTAGAAATGTAAAAGCAGAACATGAATCAGTGACAACAAATACCAGAATATGCAGTCTCTGAGCATTGGGAAAGCATCTTAGGAAGGTAGGCACCCTATTGACATCATTGAGAACTCCGAAACGCACATCCAAACTCAGAATCTTCACACTTGTGAGCATGATACTTGGGCTCATCTTTATCCCGGGCTGAAATTCGCCCATTTCAGGAATGCAGATCACAGATGGAGTCATCAGTTGGATACTATTGCTAACTGAACAAATGGAAAGAGTGGAAATGGGAGATGTACCATGATGATGGTGTCCCGGATCTTCAGGACCAGACCTGGCTCCAAGTATCCAAACGCGTGCAGCTTGGGGGCATCAAGAATGCTTACTCTGGTGCACAAGCTACGAGCTTGGGAGGCTAATGATCTATACATGATGAGCCGCTCGAGGAGTGGAGCCTTCACCACTGCGATGTCCTCCATACTCGAAAGGCTAATTTGCACGCACCGTAGGCTCTGGCTGACGAGGCGGATACGCAATCCCTCCACGCATCCCAGTATGTTGAGGATCTCGAGTACGGGGCTCCTGGAGACGAGGGAGTCGACGTCGCCGTGCTTCATGAAGATGCAGCAGATGCCGAGCTCGCGGAGGTGGGGAAAGGAGGCGCCACGCAGGACGTCCGTGTCGGGCAGCTGCTTCCAATGGCCGAGGTAGAGGCTGGTGAGGGTGGTGATGCTGAAGACCGTGGCGGGGAGGGAGAGGTCGCGCGGCCATGGGCGGTTGATGAGGACGAGGTCTTTGACGCCCTTGGCGGCGAGGAGCTGTAGCCAGCGCGCGAGCTGGGTACGGTACGAGTTCATGTTGGTGCAGATCAGGCGGACGCAGTCGATGGGCCCAGGGTGCTCCTCGAGGATGCGGGAGACGGCGGAGGTGATGGCGGGCGAGTTGGCCGGCGTCAAGGGCCAGCGGTGGCCTTTGGGGAGGAGGTGGGTGTCGTTGAGGACGAGGGGCGTGGAGCGCCAGATCGTGCTCCAGCAGGAAGAGAGGATAGCGGTGCGCGCGGCGTCCTTGACGGGGAGGCGGGAGACGATGTCGCACATGAGTTCGTGGGGGAGGCTGCTGATGCGGTCAACGTCACCGGAGTCGGTGAGGGCGGGGCGGAGCCGGCAGTCGTAGACGGGGAAGTGGGGGAGGTTGGCGTAGATATGCAGTAGCATGATCTCCATGGTTCGGTCCAGCTCGTGCGGATCGGAGCCCTGGCGCTGTGCCTCGGCCGCCGTCGCTGGGTCGACGTTGGTGAACGGTGTCCGCCCGGCCATAGCCGCCAGCGTGTGAGCCGGAGTCCGCGAGGGTTTGGGGATCTGGGGTTTCTGTGAGTGTCCAGCTAGAATTCGAGTGTAGTGTGAACGGAGTGTGGAGGCGGATGGTCGGCTGTGTGGTGGACCTAGGGTTTCGTATTTGGTTGGGCCAAATTCCGACATATGTTGCTCGCGGGCCACATGGACCACTTGGTTATTTTTCTCCCCGGATCAGAACCTCCAATCCCCAATGAACCCATTAACCCATTTCCAATAAATCCCTTGTACTTTTTTGCAGTTCGGTTGATCCATCATCCCCTAGATTGTCGTCTCAGTCTTCGCGCTCCTATGCTCGCTCTGTTTCTCTAGATCGACATACTACCTCCTTTACGGTTTGCAGGGCGCTCTATAAAAATTTTACGGATCTAGGCGTGAATGTATTGGCTGAAAATTAGCCTATTAGTGAGCGGTTAAGGCGCATGCATTGGTGGGAGACTGTTGCATGCATAGGAAGTTGGGAGGAAAGGTGTCACATTAATTAACAATTAATTCTTATACGCCTAGAAACGTTGTAGTTTGGAAAACCCAAATTTAATTAGACGTCCTGCAAACCGTGAAGGAGGTAGTAGTATAAGATGGCTGGGATCCGGTGGGCCAGAATCCAGTCAGGGGACTAAACGAAGAGCACAAATATGTCGGGCTGGATAAATTACTTCATCGGGCTGGAAAACCGGGATTGAGCACCAATCCAAGCCAATCCAGGTCTCCTGTGGATTAAACAAACAGGCCCTAAATCCCTTCTGCTTAAGTGAATCTATATACTAAAACAAGTTTAGATTCATTTTTTTTTACAAACATAAAACATCTTATATTTTAAAATAGAAGGAGTATATTGTAAAAAAAGATTTTTGTTTAGAAAACAGAAAAAAGATTGCTCTAGCTGAAGATCTCGTAGAAAAACTAATATGCTATACTGTACAAAACCAACCTCGCGGAGATATTATAGCAACACTTTATACTATGGTACCAAAATCACCGAACAATTGTACTCCTTTCAATACATATTAGTTGACTTGGATTTGTCAAAATTTGGATAAACCTATATACTAATTTTTTTTATATCAATATAGACAAATTTGTCAAAATTTGGATGAATCTAGATAAATTTAAGTCAACTAATATGGATAGGAGGGAGTATAATTTTTTTTATATCAATATAGTATCAACTGAAGCATTTTTTATGAGATGGGTTAAAAAAATTGCAGTACTTCGAGAACACCAAATAGCAAAACAAATGAGTATGTGGTAAGAAAAATATACGAATGTAGAAAGCGCCGTCGCCCGCCGTAGCAAGCGTCATCGCCCGTCGCAACACACTCGCCGTCGCCCGTGGTGGCAACTATCGTCGCTTGTCGTAGTGACCTGGTACACCCATGGTAGCATCTTAGGCATCCCCTTGCAGCAGTAACACGAGCTCCTTCGTTGGGCCGGGGGCGGGTGCTGGTTTGCAGCACACAGGCAGGGAAGCAGCATTGGCGCGGGGCACGCTGGCGGTGACGACTAGAGGGGATCGACGGGGGAAGGGGGATTGGTGTCGTTGTGGAGGACGGGATTAGTTTTCTGGTCTATCTATAAATGTTGGGGAGGTGACCTCGGATAGGGTAAAGACGGGGAAAGACGGAAGGAGGTTCCCCGTCCAGTTTCCGAGTTACAATCTAAGTCGGCCGAATCCTGTAAAGGTCGGCCGAGATATGAAAGAGCAGGACCCTTATGATAGTAGCAAGGCATTACCCGGCCGAGATACTGCGTAAGTCGGCTGGGTCAGCCCGAATAATCTTAATGCAGGTGAAGGCCAAGCCGAGTCATGCGAGACAGAGCCGAATGATATGAAGCTTGCAGGAGAAGGAGATGCCTAAAGTCAAACTCTAGTCACAGGCTAGAGAGAATCTGAGCAGAGCCAAGCACAAGGGACAAAGGCGCAGAGCGACAGAGGGGCATAAGGAGGTCACGGAGGTGACAGTCCTAAAGCCAGAGGCACGCAGGAGGGGCCCTCTGGAACCTTGTCGTCATTAGAAGGGCGACACGGAAAGGAGGCCGCCGAGTTACTATATTGGGACAAGCATATTCCTCGAATATGCTTGCCACGTTAGCCCTAGAGGAACCCAGGGCTCTCCTTTATAAGGGGAGACTTGGACCCTGAGAAGGGCATCGGCTCATTTAGTACCGTTAGGCTGGTAAAGTTCTTTCTCTCTACTTGTACACAGCTCAAGGAGCACTTGTAGCCCAAGGAAAGAGAAATAAAGATCTTTACCTTAGTCTTCTGTGTGTAGAATCAACTACATCTTCCCTCCCCGGATCCCTCTAGCATCCATTGGCCCCATACTTTAGCCTACCCATGGCATTTGCCGTGCCACCACCACGACAGTTGGCGCCCACCGTGGGGCCAGCAGCGGTGCTAGCTGGAGTCATGATCCGGACGGGAAACTTCATCAATACTGGCGAGCGCATTGTCTCTGGCTTAGTCCGGAGACTAGATCTCTGTGACTACGTCAGCGACAACGCAGGCAGCTTCAAGGGAAAAGCTCCTCCGCGCAACGGCGTCTTCATCAACTTGGGCATGCACCAGATCTACGTCGGCGTCGACATCTCCGGCATTTATCCTCACCAGGTTGTTGTTGCAGGAGAACCTCCCCTTAGCGCCGCAAGCAGTCCGCGCGGAGCGCGCCCTGTCAGCAGCGTCGAGGTGATGGTTGTAACCTAGGTGCAGGCGGGAGCAGCGGGCGCCGGATCAAGCAGAGAGATCCGACGACGGGTGTGCAGGTGGCACCCAGGCAGACAGCTCCACAACCCACCGAGGTAATTCCTTCAGTGACCAACCAGGCCGAGATGCAGGAGACAACCCCAAAGGCACCAAGGGTAAGAGGGCCACCTCTGGAAAAACCAGAAAATATTCTTCAGGCAACTATAGATAATCTGACTACACCTGTAGCGCCGATACTTGATCCGGCTAATGCTCAGGCAGAGTTGGAGGAGACCAGGCAGAAAGTGCTGTAGAGGAAAAAAAGGTGTCGGCCTTGCGGGAGTCCTTAAACAGGACCCTGCGAGAATATGCCAGGGCAAACAAGCTTGACGTCGCCCCCGAGCGGGTTGACGAGTTGAGATTAAGAGGAAAGAACCTCATAGATGATATCAACAAGGAGCATGATGCTCATAAGGCAGAATCAGTTGATCTAGGCTTGCCGAGGTACAGTACCCCGACAAAGAACCTGAGAGCGGCGAATGCCGCAGCATTAGAGTTAGAAGGATTGACCGGCGAAGCCAGACAGAAACAACAAGAAAGAGTGAATGAGCTGGTGCGCATTGCAAACCAGCAGAATGAAGAAATGCTCAGAGCAGACCCGGCGAGGCCAGGTGCCTCGCGAATGGTTCACTCGGTTGGTGCAGCACCTACCTTATCTGTGGCAACAGCATCTTCACCCGGAAACAATGCACGAAAAGACAAAGCGGTAACTTCGGGAAAGAGAAATAAGAAAATTGTTCCATATGATCCGGCCATAGTCGGAAAAGCAAATGAGAATAGAGGCAATGGAAGCCAAGGTAACAGTGGCGAGAGAAACCCCGGCCGTGCCGAGAAAGGCAGCGGAAGCCGAGGCAATGGAGATCTCGGAAGAGGAGAACTCGGAAGAGGGAATCACGAGAACAATATCCCGGCCGAAGGAAGGAGAGAACCGCCACCCAACCCGCAGCCGAGACATGAACCTCGGCAGGAAAGAGAAGTGAGACCAGCTCGTCACAATCAGGTGAATGAGAGGTACAATGATGGTTATTCCGAGATGGAATATGCAATTCATGGTGGAAATAACCACTATGGAATGCATGAGAGAATTCTGTACAGAGATTTGCCGTCAAGTGATGCCAGAGTAAAGCTGGACCGGCTATACCGGTCCGAGTTGCTAGAAGAACAGGGTCCACCAGGTCCGACATGCTTCAGACCACGGATCATGGGCGAGCCGCCTGTGCCGAACTTTCAGCTGGCAAGAGGCACAAAAACATATAATGGGAGCACCAAACCACAAGTTTGGTTGATCGATTATGCCACTGCTGTAAAAATAGCTGTGGAAATTTGCGATGGGCAGTGCGATATGTCTCGCAAATGTTGGAAGGACCAGCTAGAGTATGGCTGAATAACCTGCCAGCAGGCAGCATCAACTGTTGGTTGGATTTTGAAGAAATGTTCGTTAGCAACTTCACCAGTACTTACAAAAGGCCAAACAGACCGCAGCAGCTAGCCATGTGCAAGCAAAGGCCGAATGAGACAGACAGAGAATTCTTAACTCGGTGGTGTAACCTGAGAAATTCGTGCGAGGGAGTTATAGAATCACAGGCAATAGCTTGGTTCGCCCAAGGATGTCGCTATGCCAGTGTATTATGGCAGCGACTGCAAAGAGATATGCCAACCACATTAGCAAAAACCATCAGGATAGCGGATTCCTATGCATTGGGAGATCCGACGCAACCAAAATTAATGTCAGCAGATCATCGGGAACATCAAGATCAATATGCAAGAGATGTGGCCGGGTCATCCAGGCGCAATGATTTCAGAGGAAGAAGAAGAGAAGAAAGACCGGACTATAGATATGGTTCAACTCAGGTGGCAGTGGTAGTGCAAGATCAGCCGAGTCACGGAAATACTCAGCGGCAAAAGAATGGTCCTCAGCAATGGACACCAAGGAATGAAGGGAAAAGACAGTGGACACCAGAGCAAAAGAAGCAATGGCAGGAGAGGCCAAAGTACACATTTGAGTCCATGTTAGATCAGCCGTGTAAATTTCACATGTCAAACCCGGCCAGGCCGGCCAATCATACAACCCGCTAGTGTGCCTAGATGAAAAATGCAATGGGTAACCCCGCAGGCATGCAAGCAACGTCCCTCCAGGCACATCAGCAGCATCAGCCACAGTTGACTGGAGCAAATGCACAACAACTGATGTTACCGCCTCCTCCCCCGAGATATGAAAACTCGGACCGGAGAGATGCAGTGCATCAAGTGATAAACCAGGGTACGGATGGAAGGACAAATCCAGGAAATAATGGACACAATGATTACAGAGAACATCATCAATCATATTGCTTGTTCACAACAGAACAGTAAGACAGGCAAAGTATACAGCGCTGGCATATGGAAGTAAATGCAGTTATGCCGGCAGTACCAAGATATATGCCTTGGTCAGATCAAGAAATAACTTGGAGCATAAAGGATCACCCCAAAATAATGCCGAGTCCGGGGTCGTATGCACTCGTGCTAGATCCGACATTTGTCGGACCAAGCATTAATGTGAAATTTTCAAAAGTACTCATTGACAATGGGAGAAGTATCAATATCATGTACAAAGATACAATGCATAAACTCGGAATATCGCAGAACATGCTGCAATCCACGAGAACCACATTCCATGGGATAGTACCAGGGCTTTCATGTGAACCCATTGGAAAGGTTCGAGTGGATGTGTTATTCGACACAAGAAATAACTGCAGAGCAGAAAATTTAGAGTTTGAAGTGGTGGATCTAGAGAGTTGATATCATGCTCTACTCGGACGGCCAGCATTGGCCAAATTTATGGGCAGCTGCCACATAACTTACCTGAAAATGAAGTTACCCGGACCACAAGGGATGATAACAGTAGCAGGGGATTACAGGAAGTCAATGGAATGTGCTTCAGCCGGATCAAATCTGGCCGAGTCATTGGTAATAGCAAGAGAAAAAAAGAAGAATTTAGGAGGTAGCAGCCCTCGCTCAGTCGGCACAATTGAATATGCCGGCATTAGCCAACCCGCATGGAAGTGTCTCTTTTCAGCTGACTAAAGAAACAAAAAAAGTTCCAGATAGATGAGCAGTTCCCAGAGCGCACCATCACCATTGGTGCCGGCCTAGATACTAAATAGGAAAGCGAGCTCACCAACTTCCTCCATGAGAATCGGGATATCTTTGCATGGTCAACTCAGGATCTGCAAGGTGTGCCGAGGGAGTTGGCTGAGCACTCTCTGAATGTAAGACCAGGAGCAAGGCCGGTGAAGCAACCTCTCCGTCGCTTCGCCGAAGACAGGAGAAAAATAATAGGGGATGAAATAGCTCGGCTCCTTGCGGCCGGGTTCATCATGGAAGTGTTGTATCCGGATTGGCTATCGAACCCGGTGCTAGTGGAAAAGAAGAAGGATGATCCAAATGTAGCCATTGTATGGCGAATGTGTATCGATTACACGAACCTGAACAAGGCGTGTCCAAAAGATCCTTTCCCCTTACCTAGAATAGACCAAGTCATTGATTCGACCGCTGGATGTGAACTATTGTCATTTGTAGACGCGTATTCTGGTTTTCACCAGATACCATTAAATCCGGCCGATCAAATAAAGACTGTGTTTATTACCCCGTACGGGGCTTATTGCTATCACACTATGCCATTCGACCTGCGTAACACGGGGGCAACGTATCAAAGATGTATGCAAAAATGTCTACATGACCAGATAGGAAAGAATGTACAAGTATATGTAGATGATGTGGTTATCAAAACCAAAGAAAGAAAAACGCTACTGGATGATATCCGGCAGACTTTCGCGAACCTGAGAAGGTTCCGAATAAAGCTTAACCCGGAAAAATGCACATTCGGTGTGCCTGCGGGAAAACTACTCGGTTTTCTCGTATCTAGCCGAGGTATAGAGGCCAACCCAATTAAGATAAAAGCAGTGGAAAGGATGGAATTGCCAAGATGTCTAAATGACGTACAAAAGTTCACAGGTTGCTTAGCCTCGCTTAGCCGATTTGTGTGTCGGTTGGGAGAGAAAGCACTACCACTTTATCAATTGATGAAAAAAATCTGATAAGTTCATTTGGACACCACAAGCAGACAATGCATTCCATGAATTGAAAAAGATGTTGGTCACATCACCAGTCTTGGCTTCTCCATTGTCGAAAGAGCCTATGTTACTTTACATAGCCGCCACGAACAGAGTAGTGAGCGCTATGATCGTGGTGGAGCGAATTGAAGATGATAAATCAGTACAAAGGCCGGTGTATTAGCTAAGCGAGGTACTATCAGCCTCAAAACAAAATTACCCACATTATCAGAAGATGGCATATGGGGTGTACATGTTAGCAAAGAAACTTAAACATTACTTCAAAGAGCACCCCATCAAGGTGATTTGTGAAGCACCCATAGCCGACATATTGAGCAACAAAGATGCAAGTGGCCGAATAGCAAAATGGGCAATTGAATTGTCACCTTATGCTCCGCAATTCGATAGGCGAGATGCAATCAAATCTCAGGCTGTGGCCGACTTCTTCGTGGATTGGGCCAAGGTACAATATGAGCCACCATTGCCAGATCCGAATTATTGGACGATGCACTTCGACGGTTCCAAACTAAGAAATGGCTTGGGGGTAGGAATAGTGTTAACCTCGCTAAAAAGAGATCAGCTGAGATATGTGTTGCAAATACATTTTGCCGCATCAAACAATGTCGCCAAATATGAAGCACTCGTCTATGGATTTAAGGTGGCGAAAGAGATTGGCATACGCCGAATCTTGTGCCACGGAGATTCAGATCTAGTAGTACAGCAAGTCTCAGGCAATTGGGATGCGTTAGATAACAATATGGCCTTATATAGGTTTCATGTGCAAAAACTCAGTGGATACTTCGATGGATGTGAATTTCATCATATACCTCGGGAAGAAAACGACGCCGCAGACACATTGTCAAAACTCGGATCAACCAGACAATCAATTCCCCCAGGTATCGCCCTAGAGCACCTGAGGAAGCAATCGATAACACCATCTCCAGAGTCTGAATCCATCTTCATTCCGGCAAAATCAAGGGAGGATAATGTGCCGATGGAAATTGACAAGGAATGTAACCCGAAATTTCCAAAAACGAAGTCGGCGGATGCAAGGATGAATATGGAGAAATCCGAGGTATTTATGTCGGTAGAAAATATGGAAATAGATAGTGAGATTACACCAGAAAAAATCACACCAACATGGGCGAAACCCATATTCTCTTTCCTAAAAGATGTGATTTTGCTGAATAACGAGATATTGGCAAGACAGACTATGAGAAGAGCTAAAGCTTACACAATCATAAACAATGAGCTGTATAAAAGGAGCGTCACAAGCGTGTTGCAAAGATGTGTGAGCTCGGCGGAAGGCCAGGAGATCCTCCTAGATATACATCAAGGAGAATGCGGGCATCACGCCTCGTCCAGAGCTTTAGTCGCCAAAGCATTCAGGCATGGATTTTATTGGCCAACAGCGTTGAAAGAGGCCAAAGAACTGGTCGAAAAATGTAATGGTTGCCAGAGATATGCCAGCAAGATACATATGCCATCGTCCGAGTTAAAAACGATACCAATCACTTGGCCATTTTCTGTATGGTGCTTAGATATGGTGGGACCATTTAAGCCGGCCCGAGGCGGGGTGACCCACATCTTAGTCATGGTGGACAAATTCACAAAATGGATTGAAGTAAAACCAATAAAGAAGTGTGATGGGCCCACAGCAGTGAAATTCCTCAAAGATATTATCTTAAGATATGGTTACCCACACAGTGTTATTACAGACAATGGTACAAACTTTGCTGAAGGAGCCTTCGCTAGATTCTGTCAAGAGAAGCACATAAGACTAGATGTCGCATCAGTGGCTCACCCAGCATATAATGGGCAAGTAGAAAGATCTAATGGACTAGTATTGTCCGGAATAAAACCACGACTCGTCGAACCACTGCAAAGGTCGGCAGGGTGTTGGATCGAGGAACTACCAGCAGTACTATGGAGCCTCAGGACTACCCCAAACAGATCAACATGCTATACACCATTCTATCTAGTATATGGGGCAGAAGTCGTGCTTCCAGCCGACATAATACATGAATCGCCAAGGGTTACCCAATATACAACCGCTGAGGTAAATGAAGTAGCTCGGCAAGATGATGTCGATCTGCTAGAAGAAGCCAGGGAGCTGGCGCTATCAAGATCAGCCATTTATCAGCAGGACTTGCAACGATATCACAACAAGAAGGTAAATCCGAGAGTATTTAAAGAAGGAGATTTGGTTCTCCGACTGGTGCAACGCACGGCCGACATGCACAAACTGTCGCCCCCATGGTAAGGACCATTCATCGTGAGCAAAGCATTGCACAATGATGCGTATTACCTAATCGATGCTCAGTCACCAGGAAAGAACAAGGCAGACAAAGCCGGCGAAGAATCGAAAAGACCATGGAACGTAGATCTACTTCATCCATTTTACTCATAGGAGTCATCTACGACACATTGTAAAGTGATGCTTCAGGAAGGAGCATCAACTATATATTGAACCTCGGCGCCCAGAGCAGTGGCTCGGGGACTGCCATATGTTGTTTTTGATTTTATGCTATGTATTAAACCTCGGCACCTTGAGCAATGACTCGGGGACTGCCCTGTATTGTTTCTAAGATTGGGTTTATGTATTAAACCTCGGCACCTTGAGCAGTGACCCGGGGACGGTCCTATGTTGTTTTTGACTTTTGAGTTATGTATTAAACCTCGGCACCTTGAGCAGTGACCCGGGGACTGTCCTATGCTGTTGTTTAAGTTGGGGTTATGTATCAAACCTCAGAGCCTTGAGCAGTAACTCGGGGACTGCCATGTGTCGTTTTTAGTTTGGGTTATATCTTAAACATCGGAACCTCGAGCAATGACTCAAGGACTGCACAGTGTTGTTTCACATTTTTAGTGATGCGATAAGTCTAGGCCTCTAGAGCAACAGGAATTGCCCCATGGTTATCCCTGGTTGCAGGAGTGGGTATCAAACTTCGGCACCCAGAGTGATATTATTTCGCTTTCCCCAAATATGGCCTTCGAGATTTACATACTGGTTAACAGTCCAAAACACAGCGGTCACGTTGTGAAGCTTATCAAAGTCAGGCAATATTAGACGCTGAACTACGGTAGAGAAAAGGAAAATATACACTCCAAACTCAAGAAATTGAAGGCTGTCAAAGCAAAGATTCGGACAAACAGGATCAGTTTAATAAAAAGTGATAAAAATTGCAACCACATGTGCCTCAGCGGCAAAAGGCAAAACAGGTTCATACTGCACAAAAAGACGGACAAATGTTTGACACACATCATACGCCCGGCATACCAGGGATAAGAAATGACTTGGAGTTTTTTAACTGAAGGGGCAGCGACTTGATCAGGAGCTGGGCACTCCGAGGTAGGTGGCACTTCGGCCGAAGTCGCCTTGCCTTCCACAGATCCAGGAGCGACTTCGGGAGAATCCCGAGGCTATTGAGGAACGTCAGCTTGCGCTGTGGAATGCCCAGTACCTTTGGAGGAGGATCGCGCGTCACCATTACCATCCGAGCTCGAACTGGAATCACCAGAAGTAGCTGAGTCACCCTCATCTTCGCCCTGTTCGGCTGAGTTATCATTAGAGGCTTCCTCAACTTTGACCTCGTCTTCCGGGTTAGGAAGGAAACTCGGCCCTTCATTCCAGTTATGCACGTCTGCATACTCAACAAGCTGGAACGCACGAGCTTGCCGGAGAGCGACAAATTCTGGGTCCTCAACCCAACGGGAACCAGTGTGCAAATTTATCAAGGTATCAAGGGAAATATCCTCATACCATGACATAATGACTGTGAGAGCCATATCAGCACCAGCTCGTCCGGCGGATTCCCTCCAAAGACTTAACTGTTTCTCAGATGCCATTAATCTTTCCACCAGTACTTTGACCTCATCAATATCAGGAGTCCCAGAAGTATTCGGACAGAGAACATGGTAGGCCCGGATGGCTGCCTGCACCAAGTCCCTGCCCATAATCTTCATCGGACCAACAGCAGCGCCAACAGCAACCAAGTAATCTTCCATCGAGTACTCTGGGCTCGCATCAGCAGGAACACCTCGGCGCACACGAGCATTAACCACCGCTTTGGAGCTCACAGGCCTAGCTTCTGGAAAATGATCTGCGTAAAAGAAAAATACGTCGATCAACAATAAGAAAGGGAAAAAGGTAACTCGGCCACGTGCAGAGGCTTACGGTGAATATAGGACAACATCCTCTGAAGATCTTGCGCCCAGTCACCCTTGGTTTTCTCAAAGCGAGTGACCTCCTCGCTCATCGTCCGTGCCTTAAGTTCGGCAGCCTCGAGGAGTTCTTTATCTTTCTGCAATTGTAGAGCTAGCCGATTCTTCTCCTCGGAAAATTCCTGGTCAACTTTCTCTAACTCATGCGCAAAAAGCAGCCTTTGGAATTCGGCGGTCCGCCGGTCATGCGCAACCTAAGCAATAAAACAAATAGTAATAAGATATTCGAACTTAAGACAGATCCGAGTCAAGCAAAGCTTAACTCGGATCTAGGTGGCTGGATATTCAAAACTAAGATAGATCCGAGTCAAGCAAAACTTAACTCGGATCTAGATGTCTGGATATTTCAAACTAAGACAGATCCAAGTCAAGCAAGACTTAACTCGGATCTAGATGGCTGGATATTCAAAGCTAAGACAGATCCGAGTCAAGCAAAACTTAACTCGGATCTAGGTGGCTGAATATTCAAAGCTAAGACAGATCCGAGTCAAGCAAAACTTAACTCGAATCTAGGTGGCTGGATATTCAAAGCTAAGACAAATCTGAGTCAAGCAAAACTTAACCCGGATCTAGGTGGCTGGATATTCAAAGCTAAGACAAATCCGAGTCAAGCGAAACTTAACTCGGACCTAGGTGGCTGGATATTCAAAGCTCGGACAGACCCAAATCAAGAAAAGCTTAATTCGGATCTAGGTGGATGGAGATTCGAACACTAAGACAAAACTGAACCAGGCAAAACATAATAAAACTTCCAAACGAATAACAAATTATTCGGTTGCAAGCTTCGGGGACTAGAGTATATATAATATCATTCGAATAACGAATTAAACGTCGATAAAGACAATTACCTCATTCATCTTATCGCTGTCAAGAACGATCTTGGAAGCTAGATGTAAGCGACTGCTGATGTCGGAGAGTTGAAAGGGTTGACTGCTTGGATTGCCTTCGAGCTGATCAGCAGCATTCCAATTGTTGGCATACTCAACCAACGAGCCGAGGTTGTTCCCACTCTCCGTACGAGTTAGGACTTTACCTCGGACGTGTTGTGTAGCCACCGCCGCCACAGGGCTCTTGTGAAGAGCGAGCTGTGTATCGGCAGTCAGGGTAACAATGGCCTTGGCAGAAGTAACCCCTTTGCGCAACGCATCGGCAATGGTAGGCTGAGAAGAGCCAGCAAGACCTTTCTGAGAGGAGGGAGCCCTGCTAACGACGACCTTTCTTGCCTTAGAAGAGGCGTCGGAAGGAGCCGGTACCTCGGCATTTGGAGTGGCATCTTTGGGAGCCGGAGGGATTACAGTTCTAGAGGGCGCCGAGATATTAGTATCCTCGGCTAGAGTCGAAGTCGCTGTAAAGGCTGTGGGGGTCGAAGGAATCTCAGCAGAAACGTCGGGGTTCACGGAGGAGGCAGCAGGCTCAGTAGGAATATCTGCAGGCCGAGTTGTATCGGCATCAACAGATGAAATCTCAGGCGCATCTGGGCGAGGTGGCATCTGATTCGGAGCGGGAGGAGAAGCAACACGAGTAGGACTCGGAACTCTGGTATCCTCAGGAGGCGGAGGAGAAGGCGACTGAGTCGTACGACTCGTCATGCTAGGACCGCTGGGCTTAACAGAAAGAGGAGCCTTGCAAAGACAAAAAAAGGATCGAGTCAAAAAGCAGAAAGAGAGAAACAAGAAACACAAACAAAAGCAACTCACCCAGTAACCCCGGGCATAGTTTTGCGCTTTGGAGGATGCTGGCTTGACTTCTTCATTCGTTTCTTGGGAGCCGCTTTTGAGGCACCAGCGAGAGCGCTATGTTTCCTCGAGGTAACAAGAGGCTGGGAGGCAAGAGGCTCGGCGTTGTGAACCTGACCGGCCGAATTAGTTGAGAAAGTAGAAGCCGGAAATGCATAAGAAATTGGCATTGCGGCAACTACCTCTAGAACTTGAACCTCGTCTGAATCACCTTCCTCCTCGTGGGTCGGGGTCTTGCTGCGGGCGTGAGCCGGAGCAAGATCCGACTTGGGAACGAACTCTTCCGAGTCCGGCTCCCTGCTGTCCGGAGTATTCCGATCTGCGGGCCACGAGAGGGACAAAACCTCGGCATCCTCAGTCTTCTGCTCCTCAAACCTCTGCAGGACGAGAAATAGAAAAATTAACAAGATAAAACACATATGCGATTTAAAGGTAAAACATGACTGCAAGAACTTACTCTGGGAGGGGGATGCTCGCGGGTGAACGGCTTCAATCCCCAGGCCCAGTCCTCCGGCATCTCCGTCTTAAAGATAGCCCGGACACGCTTGAAGATAAGGTAATTGTCTAGCTCCACCGTCGAGACTCGGTTGGGATCGAGAGGACCGCTCATATAGCAGAGCTTATGAGTGCGCTTCTGGAATGGGCAGATCCGGATGCTGACGAAGGTAGTCATCAGATCCTCGCCGCGTAGCCCGGAGCGGATCAGTTCCTTCAGCCGAATCTCAAAAGCCTCGGCCAGAGCATGACTTTTCCTCGGATTGTAGGTCCAGTTCTTCTTGGTAGGAGGGCCAATGGAAAAAGCAGGGAGCCGAATCCTATCCTCATTCCTAGAGTTCTTGACATAAAAGAACGACTTATGCCACTTCTTGCACGATTCTAAACCTGCAACGCGAGGAAATTCGGATTTCCTCCGAGGTGTGATTGACGCGGCCCCACATTGGGTGAGCAACTTCTCGGAGGGTTGAAGAGATTTGTCTTGGACGACGTTGGTCCGAATTTGGAAAAACTTCGACCAAACATGCACAGACGGCCATAGGCCGAAGTATCCCTCCGAGGCAGAGATGAAGGCAGAAAGAGAGGCAATGGCATTAGCAGGAAGATGATGCGGCTGAAGGCCGAAGTAATCAAGGAAATCCCTAGCGAAATCGCTAAGGGGGAGACCAAAACCACGAGCAAAATGTGACATGAAGACAACTTACTCGCCCTCCCTAAGAACTGGAGAGGATTCACTGCCGGGTAAACGACAGGCTACCTCGGCAGGAATCCGGCAAGTTCGGATTAGACACTCAACTTCTCGGCGGGTGACGGAAGAGCCCTGCCACGAGCCCCGCTCGGGCACAGACGCAGCATCGTCGTCCTCAATGAGCTCACCACTGACGGAGCTCGACATGGGGTCACCGGAGGAACTTATGGAGGAAGAAATAGCGGCGGAGGGAAACCTAGAACTGCAAGGCCCCGTCGTGATTCTACGCAAAAACGGCGGCGGAGCAGAGAAAGAACTACCGCGCGAGAACTAAAGAAAAGCAGAGATGTCTAGAGGAAAGCCTAGGCAATAGGACTGGATGAACTCACCGGCGACGACGTCGAAGTAAGCGAACAGGGACGAGGTCGACGGAGCAGTGCGGTGGAAGCCCCGCCGTCGAAGACCAGGATAGACGCACGGCGGCGGAAGCACGAACGGGCGCGGAGGCGAGAGGAAGAAGAAGGGAACTGGCAAGCGAAGGGGGAAAGTGAATCCCCTAGCCCCGTGCCCCTCTTTATAACCGTGCGGCCTGAGAAGTAGTGGGATCGTGGGTGTGGAGGTTATCTGTGTAGATCGTGTACGCGGCACAACCGCACGCAGCTAAGTGGAACCGCACCAACGGCCACACGATGATAGAGAAGGTCAAGATCCCTGACGGAAACGGTACGCGAGGTATCGCAGCACCGACGTGACAGGCGCAGTAATAACTGTAGCCTGTCAGTGGATACTGTAGAGGAACAAAAAACTAGAGAAACAATGATGAGTATGACACGTAAGACGAGGCGTACGCGAGAAGATATGCTAATACCTCGAACGAGAAAAAGATAACTCGGAAACAATGGGAAACGAGTATCGTGAAACTGATATGGCCCGGCCGAAGTTATAGGCAGGGCCATACCAGCTTCGGGGACTAATGTTGGGGAGGTGACCTCGGATAGGGTAAAGACGGGGAAAGACAGAAGGAGGTTCCCCGTCCAGTTTCCGAGTTACAATCTAAGTCGGCCGAATCCTATAAAGGTCGGCCGAGATATGAAAGAGCAGGACCCTTATGATAGTAGCAAGGCATTACCCGGCCGATATACTGTGTAAGTCGGTTGGGTCAGCCCGAATAATCTTAATGCAGGTGAAGGCCAAGCCGAGTCATGCGAGACAGGGCCGAATGATATGAAGCTTGCAGGAGAAGGAGATGCCTAAAGTCAAACTCTAGGCATAGGCTAGGGAGAATCTGAGCAGAGCCAAGCACAAGGGACAAAGGTGCAGAGCGACAGAGGGGCAGAAGCAGGTCACGGAGGTGACAGTCCTGAAGCCAGAGGCATGCAGGAGGGGCCCTCTGGAACCTTGCCTTCATTAGAAGGGCGACACGGAAAGGAGGCCGCTGAGTTACTATATTGGGACAAGCATATTCCTCGAATATGCTTGCCACGTCAGCCCTAGAGGAACCCAGGGCTCTCCTTTATAAGGGGAGACTTGGACCCTGAGAAGGGCATCGGCTCATTTAGTACCGTTAGGCTGGTAAAGTTATTTCTCTCTACTTGTACACAGCTCAAGGAGCACTTGTAGCCCAAGGAAGGAGAAATAAAGATCTTTACCTCTTCTGTGTGTAGAATCAACTACATCTTCCCTCCCCAGATCCCTCTAGCATCCATTGGCCCCATACTTTAGCCTACCCATGACATCTGCCGTGCCACCACCACGACAATAAAACAGAAAACTATCGGTCTTGTTTTCAAAAATGTTGGCTCTCTCGGTCTTGTCTAGATGAACCCCTGTTTATCGTCTGGAATTGTGTGCATACTTGAGCTAGCAGTACTATCTCCGTTTCAGGGCTTAAGGCGTACACGTTTTCCAAAGCAAAGTTTGACCGAAAAAATTGAACAACAAAATCTTGATTATATTGTACATAATTAGTACCATTGGATTCGTATTGAAAAATACTTTCCAGTGTTACTAGTTTTATACCAAAACTCTTTACGTATTTAGAGTAATTCTTGGTCAAAGAAAAAACACGCAAAACGAGGACGCCTTAAGCCCTGAAACGGAGAGAGTATCATTCCTCTTGTTTACTCTGTTCTTTCGATGGTCTGAATTTAATGTTCAATCGTAACTTGCGGTACTCGTTGGTTTTGGCTCATGTTACTCCTAGGTATAATTATTGACATTGTTGTTAATTTTGTCTATCCAAACTTTGAAGAAATAAAAAAATTATATCAAGGAAAATCCATGAATTTAGAATCTTACAACTCACATAACAACTTAGTATAAACTAGCTAGGTGATCTTCGTGATTGTGTGTCTAGATTATATCACATTGTCTTCATTATTTTCTATGCTGCCAATAAATGATTAGACTTAGTTTATCACTATATTGATATAAGTTCCTTCAAGAAACATGGTTAGGCTTATGAGTGTTGGTGAAACCTTATGGTATAGAGGCTTACTAGTTACCAGACAAAACATTGGACTTTTGTCAAATCTCTATTTTTCCCTCTTCACGGCATTTTTTTACCAATATAAAAAAGGAAGTTCTATTTTTGTGCCCTGGTTTCTTAATTATACTCATTTTTGCCTAGACGCTAACCATTTTCTCACTTTTGACCAACCTATTGTCTAAAACTCTCACAAAGTCTGAAACACATTGTCCATCAACCTTACCGTTACATGTTGACGAATGGGACCGCGTTGGGTAGGGTTCCATAGTGGACATCTCTCTCCACTTATCTATATAAGCATGGGACCCATAGCTTATCCACGTGAGCATCAGACCCACAACTTACCTAGGTTAGCATTGCAATATGGGATCCTGAGCCAGCCCCCCGCTAATGCCCGTCTCGTTACCTCTCCTTTCTTCTTCTTCTCTGGCGACGACAACCCTTCTCTAGCCAGCGAGTAATGTCTAGCTTCACTTCAGCATCACGTTCGTCTTGGTAGCAGTATGATGTTGTGTGTTGACCTGGATGAAGGATGACAATGGAAACCGTGACACGCGAGAAAGGTTAGATCTCGCGCTAAATTGTTCTGATTAGAGGGGACGCTTGCTGTGGAGAATCAATTGGCACAACTCAGGAGCTCAATTTGGTGATCGCTTGTTATGGAGAATGCGGCTGACAGAGGATCCATCCCAATGATTCCCAATGCAGAAGTGGTGGAACTGAATAAAATTAACAAGCAGTTATGGCAACTGGTTGATTTGAAGAAGCAAGAAAATCTGATGGCTAGGGGATTTTTTGTTGTATATTTGTTATGCGATTCTTATACTTGTTCATCATATAAACTTTAATATTGTTGTACATTTAAATTCAAGGGATCCCTAAATTTAATTTGTTTATCTAGTTAGGTCTCAGTTGTAATCAAGTGAATCTATGAGGTGAAAATCAAACTTTAAAATTTAGGAAGATGGACGTATAATAAATAAGAAAATGACACAACTCTTGAACACTTTCAAATTTAAAAAATTATACAACTCTTTATGTAAAAGAGTTTTATCATTTTTAGAGGTTGAAAAGTAATGCATTCACTAAAATCTTTTTGTCTCATGCATATACCAAAATTATACAAATCTTGAACACTTTCAAATTACACTTTGGACATGATAATGTTGTCCTAAGAAAATCTTGAGAGTTTACCATTTTTAGAGAGTGAAAAGTAATGCATAAACTAAAGGGATCCCTAAACTAAAATCTTTATGTCTCATGCATATACCAAAATTATACACCTTTGAACACTTTCAAATCACACTTAGGACATGCTAATGTTGTCTAAGAAAATCTTGAGAGTTTATCATTTCTAGAGATTGAAAAGTAATGCATAAACATGAATATACGAAAATTATACACCTTTGGACACTTCCCCTTGAAATCACACACTTAGGACATGATAATTGTGCTAAGCAAATCTTAAGAGTTTATCAATTTCAAAGAGTGAAAAGTAAGACATAAACATGCATATACCAAAATTATACAACTGTTGAACACTATCCCTTCAAATTACACTTAGGACATAATAATGTTGTGCTAAAAAATCTTGATAGTTTATCATTTTCATAGAGTGAAAAGTAGTGCATAAACATGCATATACCAAAATTATGCAACTCTTGAACACTTTCCCTTCAAATTACACTTAGGACATGATAATGTTGTGATAATAAAACCTTGAGAGTTTATCATTTGCAGAGCGTGAAAAGTAATGCATGAACATGTATATACCAAAATTATACAACTCTTGAACACTTTTCCTTCAAATTACACTTAGGACATGATAATGTTGTGCTATTTTTTTTTGAAAGTTTATCATTTTCATAGATTGAAAAGTAATGCATAAACATGCATGTACCAAAATTATACAACTCTTGAACACTTTACCTTCAAATTATATTCAAATTCATTTGTTTATGGAGATAAAGTATCAATGGAAAACTCGTTATTTCGCATAGATAGAGAGGTGGGGCACACACACACAAACAGAGAGAGAGAGAGGTTATCTTGCCCGTTAGATCACAGAGTATCAACGGTTCGTGGGCACAATCCGCATGACAACTGTCTCGACCAATTAGGTCGTAGCAGCCAAAGTGAGCATAAGTTTGGGATTTTGTGAGAGTTTGTGACTAAGAGAGAAGGCAAAACTGAGTACTATGAAAAAACCAAGGGCAAAACAGACTAAGGGATTCAAGTAGAAAATATAAACATATTTAAAAAATGGAAAATGCATGTTCTATACAATGAAATACATTTTGGCCTACATCAAATTATTTGCAATTCAAATATACATGAGTGTGCCAATTATGGCATCATTCAGAAAAACTATGTTTTTGAGAAGGGGTTTGAGTTGAAAGCCATGCACCTTCATAGCTACTAGGTGATTCTAGAAGTGGTGATTTAGGGTGAAACTTGATTTCTCTATGTTTCTTATAGTTTCCTAGGTGGCAGGTCACATAAGAAGACCCCGTGAGTAGGTGCCACCATGTTTTGATCTTTTCCTAAATTTGTTATGCATAAGATGACTCAATTAGATAGCTAAACCCCATTTGTTGACTCTCTGTTGACCATACATTGAAGGGTAAAACTGAGTATATCGCACGCGACAGTGTTGGTACTTGATGGATGTGAAAATATCCATCTTTCTCCATATTTAAACACCGTTTTTAGTCAAGCAATTGACAAGAAACTCTCTAGCTTTGCCACTAATGACTAATTATTGCAAGTTGAACAATCCATTACTTTGAATTGTGTTATACGGAAAATAACGCTTTTAAGGAGAAATGAGGTGCCATAAATGAACATTTTGAGAAAGTCTACATGGCCAAGCAATCCTAGAGCCAACTCTAGGCGCCAGAGGCCATAACAACCACTAGTACGAGCATGGCCCGCCTGTACCATGTGACAGCGGCTTCGTCTTGTCAAACCCTACGACTTGTTTGAAGGCACCTATATATTTCGAGGTACCAGCCGCCGTGTAGAGGGACGCCATTCTCAGATTGCATCACAACACCACCAAAAGAGATCCACCACCATAGTATATCCTCTCCATCCCCCATCCTCTCCATATCCATAGCCATTATCTTGTACTTGATACATCCTTGTGATTCGGCGACCACTGTAAGAATATTTGGTTTCAATCTAAGTATTTTGACAATGTTTTCTATCCTTGATCTTATTGTTATGAGTGAGTAGTCCTCACGGGCTGCGGGTTGGGGTGAAACCTCGCAGCGATTATATGCATATAATCTATGGGAGCATTGTGTAATGTTTGAATAAGTGATTTGTATCTTTATTTATTTGTCTTTTGTCTCGATCTTTGGGCTTGTAGGTACCCAAGACCCCCGAGATTGATAAAGGCTTGAGGTGAGATGCTTGGTTAGCGGCGATCTCATAGGAAACCCAGTGATAGAAAGGGGTGTATGGTCTTCGCTTAGAAATCCATTCGGGAACAACAACGACGACATCACTTCTTAAGGCTTTGATCTATGTTTTCACTTAATAATTGTTTATAGACTCGTACTTCGTGGTGCAATGAACCGGTGACTAGAGTTGACCAATGAACCAATGACTGGAGTTTCACCAGGAACGACTATTTGTTTGTATATCACACGTGTATTGATGTTTCCTATCAATACGGTTATAGCATGATACAAAACTTAATCATAAAATTTATGAAATATGCCATCTAATATTTGACTCTAGGGCATATTCCCTTCATGGTGGCCATCGTCGCCTCCAAGGATGTCGGCGAGGAGGCCCCCATCTACGTCCAGGCCCCCCGTCGAGGCATCGAAGGATGCCATTGTCCCCGTCTAGGACCCCGTCCCCGCTTCCTCCATAGTTGTCGGTGAGGAGGTCCCATTGGTCGCGGGTAGATCCTTCTCGATTGGGACCCCTACGAGAAGGAGTACATATAGCCGGAGAACCCCTACAACACTAGCATCGTTGACCCATGGCTAGAGGTAACTAGGGTTTGCTCCCATTCCCTTGTTCTTCCACCATTTCCATCGTTGGATGCTAGATATTGTGTTATTAGGGTTCGGTTGTTCGCATTTAAATCGTTGGATGCTAGATCTGTTTACAACATCTAATCCTCTTGTGTTAGATCTTGTGTTTCGATGATTCCGCCTGTTCGCATTTCAATCCTATTTTATTTGTACTTCGAGTTGTAGTGAAGGGGTTTCCTAGTTAATACTAGCGCCAATCTATAGATGGAATCAGTATTTGATTTTGTTTGAGATTTGGGGATTGGGGAATTTAACCCACTCGGTTAATTTATAAAAATAATCATGTGATCTCAATCTGTTAATTTATACAAATAATCAATCCCAATAATCAAGGGATCTCAATCATGTCCTTATTATAATGCATGCTACTATTTGTTCCAACGGATGTAGAGTAGCGACATTTGCAGCAACGACGAGTCCAGGCATACCAAGGCTCGTTAGGTACGGAGGAGGCTAAAGTCTGGCCAGTATGACTCCTACTTTCCTGTCGGTGTCTACACGTGCCCTTTCTGTTGTTGGAGATATGCCCAAGAGGCAATAATAAAGTGGTTATTATCATATCTTCATGCTTGTGATAAATGTTTACATACCATGCTATAATTGTATTAACCGGAAACATTAATACTTGTATGATTTGTAAACATAAAAGAGTCCCTAGTAAAGCCTCTTGTTAAACTAGCTTGTTGGTTAATATATGATCATGGTTTCCTTATCATGAACATTGAGATGTTATTAACAACAAGGTCATATCATTAGAAGAATGATGTGATGGACATACTCCTATAGTTAAGCGTAGCATAAAGATCAAGTCATTTAATATAGTTCAGTTGCTATAAGCTTTAAGATACATAGTAACCTAAATCCTTCGACCATGAGATCATGCTAATCACCATCACCGGATGGATGCTTTGATGACATCAAACACCACACCGTAACTGGGTGGCTATAAAGGTGGCATTGAGTGTTGGGAAAGTATGTGTTGAGGCACATGGATCAAGAGTGGGATTTGTCCATCCATATGACAGATAGATATACTTTGGGCCCTCTCGGTGGAATGTCATCCAATTGGCTTGCAAGCATGTGACTGGTTCACAAGGGATCACATATCACGGGAATGAGAAAAGAGTACTTATCGGTAATAAGGTTGAACTAGGTATGCAGAGATACCGACGATCAGACCTCGAATAAGTAAACTATCGCGAGACAAAGGGAAATTGGTATCATATGTAAGTGGTTCATTCAATCGCAAAGTAATCGTAGAAATATGTGGGATCCATATGAATTTCTAGATTCCTCTATTGCTTATTGATTGGAGAAGAGTCTTGGTCATGTCTGCATAATTAACGAACCGTAGGGAGGCACACTTAAGGATTCGATGTTGTTTAGTAGATATGGAATGTAAGTAGGGACACCGAATGTTGTTCAGAGTCTCGGATGGGATCCGGGATATCACGAGGAGATCCGGAATGGTCCGGAGAATAAGATTCATATAAGGAAAGTCCAATTCCGGAGTTCGGGAATGATTCTAATGTTTTCATCGGAGAGGTTTTAGAAGGGTCTAGAAGGTTCACCGGACCGGAAGGGGAAGGGTACATGAATGTGTCATGGATAAGTGGAATGATTGAATCATGTCCTAGGTCACTTGGTTGGGCATTAGCAAGAAAGAAATTAAGCTCCAAATTGAAAGTCAAAAGACAAGTTTGAAAAGTCAAACTGGGACAATGTATCCTGGTGGAGGAAGGAAAGAATCCTTCTTTCCCTCCACCACAAGCCAACAAGGAGAGGGAGTAGGGGAAGGATTCAAACTCCCCTCTCCCAAGCTGCCCTCCCTCTCATAAATAGAGGGGAGGGGGTGCCCCAAGGATACACAACGCTAGCCCCTCCCCACCTAGCCGCCATGCCACCGCCCAAGCCACCGCCGCGCCGTCTCCGTTGCCCTAGCCGCCGCCGACACCACCTCCTCCTCCTCCTCTTCGGCCCTCTAAACCCTAGATCACCAGAAACCCTAAATCCACCATAACCTGCTCCGGCTTAGGCTAAGCCCTACAGGATCTTCCCTTTACTTCCGACACCACGCCGTCGTGCTGCCGGAATCGCGAGGGGAGAACTACAACCTCCGCTGCCTGCTGGAACAAGGGATAGGAAGGTCTTCATCGAGTACCGAACGTGTGACCGACTTTGGAAGTGCTGCTGGAACGCAGTGCCGGAAGGATCGTCTACGCGATCTTGAGATCGGCAAGTGTACGACTACATCACCCACGAGAATCTTCTCTCGTTAACCGCTTTGGAATCTTCGAGGGTGAGTACTCTAATCGACTCATTGATACAATCTAGTAGATAGATCTTGGCTTGTTTGTGTTCATGCGGTAGAAAACTTTTGTTTTCCATGCTACGAATCCCTACAAAAGGAGACTTAGAGCCACTGACTTCAACTGTCTCGTGACACATGCTAAGGATGTGAGCATTTTCACCCCCAATATCGGCGAGACCGTGAAAGTCCACGCCTTCTTCGCTAAGCACAAAATGCTCGACATTCACCTTTGCAACCTCCTGTGTGTGGCCATCGCAGAGGGTCACATGCCCCGATCAATCCCAAGGTGCCCAAGATCAAGGGACAAAGCAACGAGAAGTGGAGGAAGCGCTAGAGGGAGGAGGCGGAGGACAGGAGGTGCTAAACTTGTGTGTTGCTATTGCTACTATAAAGCAGCTTATTTTGTTTTCATATGTTGTATGTTGGCTTCTGAGCAGCGAACGTGTTTAACCTTGTTAAGTACCATACTATCTATCGCTAATATATCATATATTACCTACTATAAGTAGCTTATCTATATTTGTTTTGTTTTCTAAATGTATTTATGCTGCTGCTTGTAGCACCTCGGGTAAAACCACTACTATAAAATCGCATGTCATATCTCTGTGCATCATCATGACATCAACATCCATCTTTCTTCCTAAAACTATTTTGCTAAAAGCCCTATTTTGTTTTCTACAAATATCTATCTCTTTATTCAAATGCGAAACCCTGGACTGATACGTCGGAAACGTATCTATAATTTTTGATGTTCCATGCTTGTTTAGTATCTACTTTGCTTTGCTTTTTCCACACTTTGAGGTGCTTTTTATATGTTTTCTGGTACTAACCTATTAACAAGTTGCCACAGTGCCAGTTGCCTATTTTTTGCTGTTTTTGGTTCCAGAAAAGCTAGTAAGGAAATATTCTCGGAATTGGATGGGACAAAAGCCGAAGTAAATATTTCACCGAGGAGAACATGGAGTCCAGAGGAGAGATGGAGGGGCGCCACAGGGCGGCCAGACCCCCTAGGTGCGGGTCACCCTGGGCCGCGCCTGGGCAGGGTGTGGCCCCCTTGGCCGCCTCCCAGCCTCGCCTCTTTGCGTATAAGAAGCCCCCAATGCCTAAACCCTAAGTACCAATCAATATTCCATGAAACCATCTCTAGACGCCGCCACCATCATCCCTAGATCGGGGGCGGGGTCTGAAGCTCTTCCCGGCGCCTGATACGTCAGAAACGTATCTATAATTTTTTATGTTCCATGCTTGTTAGTATCTACTTTTCTTTGTATACACTTTGAGGTGCTTTTTACATGTTTTCTGGTACTAACCTATTAACAAGTTGCCACAGTGCCAGTTGCCTGTTTTCTATTGTTTTTGGTTCCAGAAAAGCTATTAAAGAAATATTCTTGGAATTGGACGGGACAAACGCCAAAGTCAATAACTTTCTGTGGGGAACAAGAAGTCCAAAGGGGAGACGGAGAGGCGAGTCAGGGCCGCCACACCCCCTAGGTGCGGCCAGGGTGGGCCCGCACCTAGGCAGGGTGTGGGCCCCCTGGCCACCTCCTTGGCCTCCCCCTTCGCCTATAAGAAGCCCCCGATGCCTAAACCCTAAGCACCCGATCAAATCTCCACGAAACCGTCTGTAGCCGCCGCCACCATCGTCCCTAGATCGGGGGGGGGGGGGTCTGAAGTTCTTCCCAGCAACCTGCCGGAGGGGAGATCACCCCGGAGGTCTTCTTCTCTGGCATGATGCGTGAGTAGTTCCACCTTGGACTATGCGTCTAGATGGTTGTATCTCCTCCTTTGTGCTTTCATGTATAGATCTTGTGAGCTCTGTTCATGATCAAGATCTAATCTATTTGTAATCATGCATGTTGTGTTTGTGGGGATCCAATGGATATTGAGATTATTATGTTGGTTTGATTAATGGTTTTGTCTTTATGATTCTATCATGTATGTGTTGTTTGTGATCTTGCATGCTCTCCATTGTTAGTGGCTATCTTGGCCAAGTAGTTGCTAGTGACTCCAAGAGGGAATATTTATGCTCGATAGTGGGTTCATGCCTCTAGTTTCCAAGGGAAGTGACAATAATATCTTTGGTTGTAGATGTGTTGTTGCTACTAGGGAGAAAACAACGGTCTCTTGTTCATGGAACATGTGGACTATTTACCTTACGCACTTTACTTAAAGTAGTTGTCTGTTGCTTGCAACTTAATACTGGAGGGGGTTCGGATGATAACCTGAAGGTGGACTTCTAGTCATAGATGCAGTTGGATGGCGGTCTATGTATATTGTTGTATTGCCTAATCGAATCTCATAGGATCTTTCTGACTAGTATTGCATCGTTATGCCTTGCTTAGTTCCTGTCATTTGCCATGCTGTAATTTGTTTACCCTTCATGCCATGTTGTTTATCTAAGGAGAGCGCCTATAGTGAACTATGGACCCCGGTCCAATATTTACCATTGATACATCTTCCACTGTTACCTGTTTACTTGCTGCAAACCATTACCTTCCACACCATACATTTAATCCTTTTTTACAGCAAACCGGTGAGCTTGACAACCTCACTGATTCGTTGGGGCAAAGTCTTGAGTTTGTGTTGTGCAGGTCTCCATGTTGCTTGCAACACCTATGTCACATTTCCTTCCTCCTACTGGTTTGATAGCCTCGGTTTCTTAACTGAGGGAAAACTTGTTGCTGTGCTGCTTCACACCTTGCTCTTGGGGTTTCCCGCTGAAGTGCTCCCAGTTGGACTAGCGCTGCATCAAGCTTTTTCTGGCGCCGTTGCCGGGGAGGCTAAGGACGTCTTCAAAAGGGGAGTCCTCCACTTTGTTTTTAGTTTGATTTTGTTTATTTTGCTTGGTTTTGTTTGCCTCTTTAAAAAATAGTTCCTGCTCTACTGCTGCTGCTGTTTTTGGCTTGCCCACCTTTGCCAAAATGAACTCTACTGAGAACACTGAAAGGGTATTTTACCCTATGCTATTTTTGGTTGACAATGACACCATGGTTAGAGTGGACTAATGCTATTTCTAGTGTCTTACACAGGTTCTAGTCCAATGAAGCTTCGCACTGGAGTTTTCCCTTTTTATGTAATTTGAGTCCGGTTAGGAGCTCCGCACTATTAAGAGGGGTTCTCTCGATGAGCTTGTTGGGGATGATCATCTAAGCCATATACACATCCCTTTCTCCTACCTAATCCATCACCAAAGAGAGAAGAGAAGAAATCCTATCCGCCAAAGCCTTTTCTGCAGATCCGGTTTTCAGACCGGTTGGACCGGCTCCCAGACCGGCCCGTCCGGTGTCAGGATCGGAAATCCGGACTCAAACCGGGTTCTCCGGTTTACTCACTCCGAATCTATCCGAGTCTGGGTATTGAGAGCAGTTTCGGTTTCAGTCCGGTTTTCTGGGCTATGGGCCGGACTGTCCGGTGTGTGAACCGGTCCAACCGAACTTAAAACCGGACCTTGCGTTTTTGGCTCAAAACGGCTAGTTTTTCTCCTTGAGTATAAATATCCCTTCTTCCAGCTTGAGTATGTTAGGCATTCAGTTTATATCATTTCTTGAAGCTCTCTCTCTCTCTCTCCCCATTGTTGAAACATAAAAGCTTGAGGATCTCCCATTCTACCCAACCAAATCCAAATCCCTTTGGTAGAAAGGAAGAGGAGGTCCCGATCTACGTTTCCACCAAGCCAAAGTTCATTCCCCCTTGAGTTCATCGAGTTAGCTTGTTACTCTTGGGTTTGTGGGAAACCCTAGGCGGCTAGGGTCGCCCGGAGGCATTCGGCTTGTGATTTGCCCCGTGGAAAGTTTGTGAGGGTTTGGAGACTACCTTAAAGTCTACCACAAGTAAGTGAGTTATTCCTTCGTGGGATAGGCTCGGAGAAGAAGGTGAGCCTTCGTGGCGCGTGAGGAATCCTTCGTGGAACCTCACACCTCTCCAACGTGATGTAGCCCCCTTCCCAAAGGTGGTGAACAGGGGAATACATCTTCGTCTCCGCGTGCTTCGGTTATTCCTTAACCGATCTCTTACTTGTGTTGCTTATCTTGTGATAGCCTTAGAGCTTGAAGTATCTTGTACATCATCTAGGTTGCCTCACCTAGTTTGCATTTAGGCTCACTTATATTCCGCAAAGCCTAAAACTTGCAAAAGATTATAAAGAATTTTGTAGAAACCTATTCACCCCCCTCTAGGTTAACCATCTTACACTTTCAATTGGTATCAGAGTCAAGGGCTCTTTTAAGGGCTTTACCGCCTAAGAGGAAAGATGGTTTTCTCTGATGATGAGGAGGAAAAAACTTATTCGGTCAAGGAGCTACATGAAATCTTAGCCAAGAGTGCCCTTGAAAAGGCCAAGGCAGATTCCGATCTCCTTGTTCGAATGAGTTACCTAGAAGGACAACTTAAGGCCATTGGCGATGGGGCTTTTCTTGGTAATCCATTGGTAGTACCTCAAGGGAGACCAATAGACATCGAGAAGGATAAGGATGCCGAGTCCGCTCATGAGGGCGGCTCGTCAAAAACTTCCACGCCCCCTAATCAATTCCCTTATGTTTATCCTAAGCAAAAGAACATCATGCCTCATATTAATGGTTCGGGCCCTGCACCTCATTATGATGGAACTCATTTCTCTCATTGGAAAGCTTCTATGGAATCTCATCTTCGTAGCTGCAGCATTGAGCTTTGGGAGATTGTATGCACCGGATTCCACCCTCATGATCCCAACAACCTCACCCCGGGAGAGTACTACGACCGTCAACTAAATGCAACGGCTTGTGACAAGATAAGGAGTGCCATTCACCGCACTCTCCATGATCAAGTCAGCGACATCCCCACCGCAAAGGATCTTTGGGATAGGATTGTCATTCTCCAAGAGGGAACCTCTCTTATCCAAAAGTCCAAGTATGAAGCTACCAAGTCTGAGATGAACATGTTCATGAACCATGATGGTGAAACTATCGCTGAAGCATACAAGAGACTCGTTGCCCTCCGCGTGAAGATTGGTGGCCTAGGGTGTGAGAAGTATGATGATGGATTCAATTTGAATGATGAACTTATCAAGTCCAAGATTGTATCCATGATCGCGGTCACCGGCAAGAAGCTTGCCTTGAACTTGCAACTCCTCGATAGAGCTAATCAATTCACTCCTGATGATCTAGTCTCTTATCTAGTTGCCACGGATAACTTGGCGGATGAAGGGCAAAAGATCAAGGAGATCAACCGTGCTATCGGGTCTTCCCACTCTCTAGCTTTGAAGGCCAAGCAAGTGCAAGAATATGTTGCTAGTGATGAAGATAGCGATGGTGATGGAGTTGATGATATGCTCTCTCAACTTGCTCTCTTCACCAAGAACATGAAGTTCCGAAGAAGGAGAAGCTCAATGGGATCAAGTGAGAAGAAGAGTACGTGCTACAATTGTGATGAGGCAACCCATTTTGCCGACAAGTGTCCTTATGAGAAGAGGCTTGACAAGCCTAAATATGAAGAAGGTGCCAAACCAAGATTGAAGCCCAACCCCATCAATGAAAGATACAAGAGGAACAATAGGCGTGATGGTAAGGGCTTCCTAGGCCAAGAATACATATCCGACAATGAGGAAGAGAATGAAGAGAAGGTGGTTGGAGTGGCCGGTTTGGCCTTTGCCAAACCCGAGTCTCTCTTCACCTATGACTACACCAAGGACTACACCGACGACTCTCCTAACCCCAAGGTCACTGCCACTTGCCTCATGGCAAGGAGCTCCAAGGACGAGTCCGACGTGGAGTGTGGGGATAAGGAGAAAGTGGTGGGTGTGACCGGTTTGGCATATGTCGAATCCGGTTCACCTCTCACCTACGACTACTCCAAGGACTACATCGAGAGTTCTCCTATTCCCAAGTTCACCGGTTCTTGTCTTATGGAAAGAATCTCCAAGGTAATTGTCTCTCCTCCATACCTATCTAGTGTCTTGGATGATCTTGAGAGTTACCATGATAGTGATAGTGATAATGATGAATTTGGAAAAGAATATATAAAAGAAATGTATGCTATCATGAAGTCTCTTCCTCCCATTGCTCGTGCTAGAGTCAAGCAATTAATGGAACTTTTTAGCTCATGCGATGAGACCATTGATAGCTTGGAATCTCATATTGATGATGAGAAACAAAGATTCAATCTTCTTGAGCAAGAGCTTTGTGAGGAAAAGAATACCAACTCTTTTCTTAAACTACAAATTGAAATCTTTGAAATTGATAAAGCAAAAGACATGGACACTATTGATAGGGCTAACTCATTGTCTCAAGAGCTCGATGTCTCAAAGAAAGAGCTTGAAGTTGCTCATGATTCTCTTACCAAGGACCTTGAGCACCTTGAGAAGGCTAGTTTGCTTGTCAAGCGTGAGCTCATAAAACTTGGAGAGAACCATGATCAACTTCGGGTGTCCTATGAGAAAGCTCTTGGTACATTGAAGGATCCAATTATAGTTGAAAATGATTCTTGTACCTCTAACTCTACCTTTGATCAAGCTCACCTCATTGAGGAAAATAAGAAGTTGAAAGAGCAACTTGAGAAAGAGCATCGTGCACCTACCTCCAAGGGAAAGATCCTAGATGAGATTTTATCCCGTCAAAAGACGAGAGTTTCCAAGGAAGGTGTCGGTTTTGACCCAAAGAATAACACGAGCAATGCCATTCCACCGAAGAAGATAACCTTTGTGAAGGAAGGTGACAAGGTGGTTGACCGGGTCAAAAAGAATGTGGTGAATGGGGGAGCCATGAGGGCCAATCCCAATCACAAGTATGCGGGAGAGTCTAATCCTTCCTATGTGCTGTGTAAGGGCACTCAAGGAAATGTATATGCCAAATATACTGGCCCTCGAAATGGTTATTCTTATAGGTGGTACTCAATTTGGGTACCTAAGGATCTTGTTGCTAATGCTAGGGGACCATTACTCAATGGGTTCCTAAATCAAAGAATTGATTTTGTAGGGTTATGCCTCTGGTGGATCAAAATGGGTGTTTGATAGTGGATGCACCAATCACATGACCGGAGGTAGGAGTGGGCTTGACCAATTCATTCACGATGTCAACTCAACGTCAAGCATCACTTTTGGAGATAACTCAAAAGGAAAGGTTCTTGGTTATGGTAAGTTGGTAATTTCCAAGGTTTTGAGTCTTGAGACCATCCTACATGTTGAAAACCTTGGTTACAACTTGCTTTCTATTAAACATCTCGCGGATGCCGGCTATGACTCCTATTTCTCTAGAACTTTTGTGAAGGTCTTTAGGGGTGATGATCTCAGCTTGGTTCTCATTGGACACGTGGAAGACGACCTTTATGTGGTCGACCTCTCGAAAGAGAGTCAATCTCTTCCTACATGTCTAATGGCCAAGGCTGACGAGGGATGGCTTTGGCATCGTCGCCGAGGCCATGTCAACATGAGAAATCTCAATCTCCTCCTAAAGGGTGAACATATTATTGGACTAACCGGTATCTCCTTTGAGAAAGATCGTGTGTGTAGTGCTTGCATTTCAGGGAAGCAAATTGGAAAGCATCATCTTTCTGTTACCAAGGTGGCCACGTCAAGACCCTTGGAATTGCTCCATATGGATCTCTTCGGGCCTTCGACATATGACTCTCTTGGTGGAAGAAGATATGGTCTTGTCATTGTTGATGATTACTCAAGGTATACTTGGGTCTTTCTTCTCAAGATGAAGGATGAGACTTTCAAGGAATTCATGATCTTCGCCAAGAAAGCTCAACGCACTCATGGTGTGGAGATCAAGACTATTAGAACCGACAATGGCACCGAGTTCAAGAATTACACCATGCAAGAATTTGTTGAAGATGATGGGATCAAGCATGAATTCTCAGCTCCTTATACCCCTCAACAAAATGGTGTTGTTGAAAGGAAGAACCGGACAATCATTGAGATGGCAAGAACAATGTTGAGTGAATTCAAGTCTCCTCACAATTTTTGGGGAGAAGCCATTGCTACCGCGGTCCACTACACGAACCGGCTCTTCCTCCGTGCTCCCTTTGACATGACTCCATATGAGATTCTCACAAGTAAGAAGCCCAATGTCAACTACTTCCTGTTGGAGATATGCCCTAGAGGCAATAATAAATGTAGTTATTATTATATCTTTGTGTTTATGATAAATGTTTATATTCATGCTATAATAGTATTAACAAGGAAACATTAATACTTGTGTGAATTGTAAACTTAAATTGAAGTCCCTAGTATAGCCTCTATACTTCACTAGCTTGTTGATTGATTAATGATTGTGGTTTCCCTATCATGAACATTGAGATGTTATCAACAACAAGATCATATCGTTAGGAGAATGATATGGTGGACATACTCCTATAGATAAGCGTAGCATAAAGATCAAGTCATTTCAATAGTTCAATTGCTATATGCTTTCTGATACATAGTAACCTAATTCCTTCGACCATGAGATCATGCATATCACCTTTACCGGATGGATGCTTTGATGACATCAAACACCACACCGTAACTGGGTGGCTATAAAGGTGGCATTAAGTGTTCGGAAAGTATTGGTTGAAACACATGGATCAAGAGTGGGATTTGTCCATCCACATGACGGATAGATATACTCTGGGCCCTCTCGGTGGAATGTCATCCAATTGGCTTGCAAGCATGTGACTTGGTCACAAGGGATCACATATCACGGGAACGAGAAAAGAGTACTTATCAGTAACGAGGTTGAACTAGGTATACAGAGATACCGACGATCATAACCTCGGATAAGTAACATATCGTGAGACAAAGGGAAATTGGTATCGTATGTAAGTGGTTCATTCGATCGCAAAGTAATCGTAGAAATATGTGGGAGCCATATGAATTTCCAGATTCCTCTATTGGTTATTGTTCGGAGAAGTGTCTCGATCATGTCCGCATAATTCACGAACCGTAGGGAGACACACTTAAGGACTCGACGTTGTTTTGAGTAGTTATGGTATTATGAGAAAGAGACCGAATGTTGTTCGGAGTCTCGGATGGGATCCGGGATATCACGAGGTGATCCGGAATGGTCCGGAGAATAAGATTCATATAAGGAAAGTCCCGTTTCGGAGTTCGGGAATGATTCCGGTGTTTTCATCGGGAATGTTCTAGAAGGTTCCGGATTGTCCGGCACTCCGGAGGGGAAGGGGTACATGAATGTGTCATTACATATTGGAATGATTGCATCATGTACTAAGTGTTCTTGCTGTCCCAAATAAAGGATTTATTTAAATCCTAAATTGAAAAGTCAAACGGCTAGTTTGAAAGTCAAACGGCAATTTTGGGAAGTGGGAAGAGAGGAGGATTGGTGGAGGCCGAATTGGAGGAGGGTTCCTCCCTTGGCCGGCGCCCCACCAAGCCGACTTGGGGAGGGACTCTCCTCCCCTTGGCCGGCCCCTCCACCTATATAAGGAGGGGCAGGGCTCCCCTCCTAGACACACAAGTTTCCACCTCTAAATTTCAGGTTTAGAGCCGTTTTGGTTTAGAGCTTCTAATTGCTTTAGCCAGCGGTTTAGAGCCTTCTAATTGGTTTAGAGCCTTCTAATTGGTGTGTCTAATTACTAGACCACTAATAGCCTCTCTCATAAGCTCCACCATACTCGCACCGGCTTAAGGCGAAGCCCTGCGGGATTTCCCCTCTACTTCCGGCACTACGCCGTTGTGCTACCGGAATCGCGAGGAGAGTGCTACAACCTCCGCTGCCTGCTGGAACAAGGGAGAGGAAGGTCTTCGTCGAGTACCGAACGTGTGACCGACTGCGGGAGCGCTGCCGGAACGTGGCGCCGGAAGGATCGTCTACGCGATCTTGAGATCGGAAAGAGTACGACTACATCACCCACGAGAATCCGCTCTCGTTAAACGCTTTGGAATCTTCGAGGGTAAGTTATACCATCGACTCGTTGCTACAATCTAGTAGATAGATCTTGGCTTGTTTGTTTGTATGCGATAGAAAATTTTTGTTTTCCATGCTACGAACCCCTACACTTCCGTGTCTTTGGGTGCAAGTGTCTCGTCAATAACAAAAAGGAAAAGCTCGGTAAATTCGAATCTAGAACTATAGAGGGTATTTTTGTTGGCTATGCGGAAAACTCTCATGCCTATAGATACTACAACAAGACTAATGGTTGTGTTGAAGTATCTTGTGACGTGGAGTTTTTGGAGAATAATGGTCCCCATGAGGGGCAAGTTTCTTCTCGTGATGTAGGAGATGGTGATTCTTCTCAAGTCATCAAGTTGATGGGTATTGGGCACATCTTGCCTACCGAGTCTCACATTCATGTTCAACAAGATGATGGGGGAGAATCAAGCTCAACTCAAGAAGAGCCGAGCTCTATCCATGTTGAGCCATCAAATGCATCACAAGATCAACATCTCTCTCATGATGCCTTGCAAACCGAAGAACAAGAACCAAGCCCTCAAACCTCCGAGCAATACCAAGTAGAAGATCAACCTCCATCTCAAGGCCAAGTTCAAGATGGTGTCAATAATCAAGGCCCCTCAAAAGATGAATTTGTTGATCATGAAGACACAATTCGGAAGATTAAGGCCTTCTCCATTGCAAGTGGACTTCAAGTCAACAATATCCTTGGAAGCATATCAAGAGGGATCGAGACCCGTGCCAGGAAGAAGAACCTCACAACCTTTTGTGGGCACCATGCTTTTGTGTCCAACTTCGAGCCCCTTAAGGTACATGAGGCTTTGGAGGATCCGGATTGGGTCATTGCCATGCAAGAAGAACTCGAGTGTTTCACCCGCAATGAAGTATGGTCTCTAGTGGAGAGGCCTAAAGATCATCGCATCAATGTTATTAGGACCAAGTGGGTGTTCAAAAACAAGCAAGATGAGAACAGGGTCGTCACGAGGAACAAAGCAAGGTTAGTGGCGCAAGGGTATGCCCAAATAGAAGGTATTGACTATGAGGACACCTTTGTGCCCGTTGCTCGTATTGAAGCTATTCGTCTCTTGCTTGCTTATGCATCTTTCCATAACTTCAAGCTTTATCAAATGGATGTGAAAAGTGCATTTCTTAATGGTCCCTTGAAAGAGGTTGCATATGTAGCTCAACCCCCGGGTTTCGAAAACACACGCTATCCCAACCATGTGTATCTACTCCATAAGGCTCTCTACGGACTCAAGCAAGCTCCTCGTGCTTGGTATGAGCACCTTAGGGATTTTATACTCATGGATGGGTTTAGCGTGGGTAAGGTCGATTCCACCCTTTTCACCAAACGGGTTAAAGGGGGTGGCTTATTTATTGTTCAAATATATGTTGATGATATTATCTTTGGTGGAACTAACGAATCTCATAACAAAGCTTTTGCCGAGTTGATGACTATGAAATTTAGTATGTCCATGATGGGGGAGTTGAAGTTCTTTCTAGGCTTCATCATAAAGCAACTTCCTCATGGCACTTTCATCTCTCAAGAAAAGTACATTAAGGATATGCTCAATAAGTTCGAGATGGCCAAGGCTAATCCCATGAAGACACCCATGCCACTAAATGGACAACTTGGCCTTGGAGTAGGTGAGAAGGACGTGGATCAAAAGGTATATCGTTCTATGATTGGTTCCTTACTCTACCTTTGTGCTTCTAGGCCGGATATCATGTTAAGTGTAGGAATGTGTGCTCGTTTTCAATCCGCTCCCAAGGAGTGCCACTTGATTTGGCGGTCAAACGGATTTTTAGGTACCTTGTTCTCACTCCTACTCTCGGGATTTGGTATCCAAAGGGGTCAACCTTTGAGCTTGTTGGCTATTCGGATGCCGATTGGGCAGGTGATAAGGTTGACCAGAAATCAACCTCCGGGGCTTGCCAATTTATTGGCCGGTCGTTGGTGAGTTGGTCTTCCAAGAAAAAAAACTCCACAGCCCTATCCACCACCGAAGCCGAATACATATCCGCAGCATCTTGTTGTGCTCAATTGTTATGGATGAGGCAAACCTTGAAAGACTATGGTGTGTCTCTTGGTACGGTGCCTCTTCTATGTGACAATGAAAGCGTGATAAAGATCGCCAACAACCCCGTCCAACATTGACGCACCAAACATATTGACATTCGCCACCACTTCCTACGTGACCATGTCGCAAATGGTGATATCAATCTCACTCGTGTGGGTACGATGTTCCAATTGGCCGATATCTTCACGAAGCCTTTGGATGAAGCCCGGTTTGTCATGTTGAGGCGAGAACTCGGTATCCTAGATCCCCAAAACTTGGATTGATTTGCTTCTTGCACTATATTCTTGCTCTTAACATGCTATGTAGACTAGTTGCGCCGCACATGTAGGGATAGCCATCTTACCATGTCTTGGTTTGATGCATACCTATGTGTGCAACATAAATTGATCTCGTGTCATGATATGAGTCCAAGCATCTATCTTTGAGGCGTCATGACACATGTGCTTAAACATAGGGGGAGAAATCCCCCACAACCTTCTAGCCTCCTTTGCTTTTCAATGTTTTCCATCTTGAGGCTCTCTGAGTTTGACATTTCCTCTAGCTCTTGATATCTTTGAATCATGCCTATTGTTGCTCTTTGTGAGGTTGAAATTGATTCTTTCCAATAGGCATGTCTAGATCACCTGCTTCCTCTACCCTTTTGGAGTCTACTATCTTCCTCTAATTGCACATGCCATCCTCGAAAACAAAAAAAAACTTTCTGTTGTTCGGTTCTTGGCCCGGTCGAACCGGCTCCTAGACCGGACAGCCCGGTGCCAGCATTGGAAAACCGTACCAGAACCGGAAAGCCCGGTTATACTATACCGGGTCTATCCGGATCTCGTGTCTGAGCCGTTTTTTGGTCTCACTCCGGTTTTCCGAGCTGTAGACCGGGTCCTCCGGTTTGGATCTCGGCTCAACCGAACTCAAAACCGTGTTAGATTTGAGAAATTAGGGGTCCACCTAGTTTTTTTCCCACCCTCGTTCCTCCATGTCCTACCCACTCTGCTTAGAACTGTATCTGCGCAAGTACTTGAGTCATTGGTACGATTTTTTACATTGCATAGTGCCCTTTGTGGATCTCGGTTTGAAACCCGGTTGTTCCGGCCCTGGCACCGGACCGTCCGGTCTGAGTCCGGTTTTCCGACTCTGACACCGGACCGTCCGGTTCTGCATTCGGTCCGACCGGCCCTGGCACCGGACCATCCGATTCTGGGATCGGTTGCTCCGGCCCTGGCACTGGACCTCTCTGCAATGTCTCTTATTTTCCCATGCACTTGCCCAAATCCACGTTTCTTTTTCTCTCCTCCTCTCCTTTGGCATGTGTACTTATCTCTGTGCTCCCCAACCTCTCTCTCTTTTTCACAGGTGAAGACGCTGATTCTGCTAGTGATGAGTATGTGCCTGATCATGAGTATGTGCCCGAAGTAGCTAACAGGAGTAAGCGGGCTCGTCGCAACACTCAGTCTGTGCAGCTTGAGCCTGAGGGGAGCGCTCGCTCTGGGCGCATCAAATTCAAAGCTAACAGGGGTAAGCAGCAAGCTTCTCAGGCTGAGGCTGAGGATGTGCCTTGTCAAAATCTGAAGGGTATGGAGATTGGTCAGTATCGGGCTCTCCGCAAGCAGAGTCCCTATCGCTTCAAGCAACGCACCTATACAGGATCTGACAAGAATTCTGGACTGAGACTCAGGCTATGATGTGGGATCACATTTACACTCAGTTCTGGGTCACTCCGTGTGGACACATTCAAGCTCTCAATCTGGAGTGGTTCAATATGTATGCAGCCTCTGATTACTTCTATGTTGATGAAGCTCTGAGGAAAATGGATCTGTTCGACCTCGTCTATCTCAAGGAGGACTATTTCCCTGACTTCATCCGTCAATTCTTTTGCACAGCCTACTTTCATGATGATGACGATCGCACTATGACTTGGATGACTGGCACGAGGCGTTTTCAGGCTACTTATGCTGATTTGGTCGATGTCATGGGCTACACTGGTCGCGGCGGAGGTTTCCGTATTCACAGTGAGAAGGTCAAGCTGCTGAGACTCTTGCTTTCTGCTATCCCAGTGATTCTCAGTGGAGTCCCCCGTGCATGACTGGCATGTATTACTACTATCACACCTTGGCCACTATATTCCGTCAGTCCCTTGTTCCCCGTGTTGGCAATTCCACCAACTGCCATGGGTATTTTGCCAACTTGTTGTACTACTGTCACCCGGATCGGCTGAGGAAGATTGATAGATGTGACTTTGTGTACTGTGAGCTGCGGCGGGCTGCTTTGGACAGGATGACACCCACTTTCTGTGCGTATGTTTAGAAGCTGCTCAATCGGGTGGTGCCGCCTGGTGTGATGGTGGGCGAGCGTGAGGAACAAGAAATGCTTAATCTTTGTCTCCGTGCACACACTCCTGAGGTCCCTGGGATGCGGCCTCCTGAGCACTGCACCAAGGCTGCTCATGATCCTCGGCCTTCTTTTTCTACTCGGGCTGGTTCTCGTCGTCCTGTTGGTGAGTCCTCCTCTCACCCAAGGCCGAAGGGTGGTGCTGCCAAGTTTTTCACGAGGCTATTCCAGATGTGCCGTTCTTCCTATGATGTGAGTCACAAGGCTTTGGAATTGAGCCAGGAGACTAGACGCTGCCACAATGAGTATCTTGCGACCCAGAATGTCACTCCTCCACCTGATGGTCCTGAGATGGCCCCTGTCCCTTATGTCAACTATGAGATGCCGCCTCTTGATGATGCTATGTTCTATGGGTACTTCCCTGGTCAGTTTGCTCCCAGTGGTCCTGGTGGTCCCTCTGCTCAGGGTTATGCTGATGATGAGGACAATGATGATGATGCTGATAGTGACGAGTACTCTGAAGAGGAAGATGTCCCTCCTCCTCCTCCTCCTCCGCCGTTCTTCTAGTTGGGCTGCGTTAGCATCGCTCTCCTCCTCTTCCTTTTTGGTGTCTCGATGCCAATGGGGGAGAAGAGTAGAGTTATATTAGTTATCTACGGGTTCCTTGCCAGGGTTTTCCGGGGTTCGTCGTTATCACAATGCCCCTTGCCTTCTCATTGCTTCTTATGGCATTGTGCTTTCCCTTTCGCTTTATGTATGAACTATCTCCTTTCGTTCCGTCCGTTGGACAAGTTTGTGCTATGTGTGTGAACCATGGATATTTATATTATGCTATGACTATGTCTATTGTTGTTTATAATATCTTTGCGAACTCTAACTCGGTTTGTCATCGCTAACCAAAAAGGGGGAGATTGAAAGGGTATTTTACCCTATGCTATATTTGGTTGACAATGACACCATGGTTAGAGTGGACTAATGCTATTTCTAGTGTCTTACACAGGTTCTAGTCCAATGCTGTGATGAAAGGTTATCGGAGACCCCCCCCATTTTGATAATGAAGCTTCGCACTGGAGTTTTCCCTTTTTATGTAATTTGAGTCCGGTTAGGAGCTCCGCACTATTAAGAGGGGTTCTCTCGATGAGCTTGTTGGGGATGATCATCTAAGCCATATACACATCCCTTTCTCCTACCTAATCCATCACCAAAGAGAGAAGAGAAGAAATCCTATCCGCCAAAGCCTTTTCTGCAGATCCGGTTTTCAGACCGGTTGGACCGGCTCCCAGACCGGCCCGTCCGGTGTCAGGATCGGAAATCCGGACTCAAACCGGGTTCTCCGGTTTACTCACTCCGAATCTATCCGAGTCTGGGTACTGAGAGCAGTTTCGGTTTCAGTCCGGTTTTCCGGGCTGTGGACCGGACTGTCCGGTGTGTGAACCGGTCCAACCGAACTTAAAATCGGACCTTGCGTTTTTGGCTCAAAATGGCTAGTTTTTCTCCTTGAGTATAAATATCCCTTCTTCCAGCTTGAGTATGTTAGGCATTCAGTTTATATCATTTCTTGAAGCTCTCTCTCTCTCCCCATTGTTGAAACACAAAAGCTTGAGGATCTCCCATTCTACCCAACCAAATCCAAATCCCTTTGGTAGAAAGGAAGAGGAGGTCCCGATCTACGTTTCCACCAAGCCAAAGTTCATTCCCCCTTGAGTTCATCGAGTTATCTTGTTACTCTTGGGTTTGTGGGAAACCCTAGGCGGCTAGGGTCGCCCGGAGGCATTCGGCTTGTGATTTGCCCCGTGGAAAGTTTGTGAGGGTTTGGAGACTACCTTAAAGTCTACCATGAGTAAGTGAGCTATTCCTTCGTGGGATAGGCTCGGAGAAGAAGGTGAGCCTTCGTGGCGCGTGAGGAATCCTTCATGGAACCTCACACCTCTCCAACGTGACGTAGCCCCCTTCCCAAAGGTGGTTAACACGGGAATACATCTTCGTCTCCGCGTGCTTCGATTATTCCTTAACCGATATCTTACTTGTGTTGCTTATCTTGTGATAGCCTTCGAGCTTTAAGTATCTTGTACATCATCTAGGTTGCCTCACCTAGTTTGCATTTAGGCTCACTTATATTCCGCAAAGCCTAAAACTTGCAAAAGATTATAAAGAATTTTGTAGAAACCTATTCACCCCCCTCTAGGTTAACCATCTTACACTTTCAAACACCAAGTTGTGTGACTTCACTAGCAGCAACAACAATGATTTCCTAAGCACTCCTATTGCTCCACTTGCTCCTGATGCTACCTTTTATGAAATTAAGCCTTCTTTGTTGAATCTTGTGATGAGAGAGCAATTTTCGGGTACTAGTTCTGATGATCCTGCTGCCCATCTCAATAGCTTTGTTGAACTTTGTGAGATGCAAAAGTATAAGGATGTAGATGGAGATATTATTAAGCTCAAGCTTTTTCCTTTATCCTTGAGAGGAAAAGCTAAAGAATGGTTGCTATCCTTGCGTAAAAATAGTATTAATTCTTGGACTAAGTGCAAAGATGCTTTTATTGGAAAGTACTATCCTCCTGCTAAGATTATTTCTATGAGAAGTGACATTATGAAATTTAAACAACTTGATAATGAACATGTCTCTCAAGCTTGGGAAAGAATGAAAACTTTGGTTAAGAATTGTCCCACTCATGGACTCACTGCTTGGATGATTGTCCAGACTTTTTATGCAGGTTTGAATTTCTCCTCAAGAAACCTGTTGGATTTAGCTGCTGGAGGTACCTTTATGGGCCTCACTTTGGGTGCTGCAACGAAGCTCCTCCATAATATGATGATTAACTACTCCGAGTGGCACATTGAGAGAGCTCCACGTGGTCAGAAGGTAAATTCTGTGGAAGAAACCTCCTCTTTGAATGATAAGATTGATGTTATTATGGATATGCTTGTTAATGGGAAAGCTCCTCTAGATCCTAATAGTGTTCCCTTAGCCTCTTTGGTTGCTCAAGAAGAGCAAGTTGATGTGAACTTAATTAGAAACAACAATTTTGGTAATAATACTTATGGAAGTAACTATAGGCCTTATCCTCCTAATAGTGGAAGTACTTACTATGGTAGATCTGGAATGCCTAGTGAAGAGAGGATTCTAGAAGTAGAGAGATCCACTAAGAATTTTATGCAGATGCAATATGAGCAAAACAATATTTTCACTAAAACTATGGAGGAACAATCTATTATCTTGAAAAACATTATTCATCAGCTTGAAAATCTGAATAGAGAAATTCCTAGTTTACAGTCAAAAAATTTGAGTGCTGAGAAAAATATATCCTCTCTGTCTGAAGCTCAGTCCTCCTTGATTAATAAAATGACTGCTAAACCTGAAACCATGGAAAGTACCTTTGCTGCTACTCATGCCATACAAGTTACTATTGATGAAAATGTTAGACTGTTAGCCCAACTTCATGCTAAGTGGGAAAGGAAAGTTGAAATTGATAGAAATAATAGTATGTGCACCATCACCACCAAACCACAAGTAGTCCCTATTCCTCCTCCTACTATGCCTAATCCTATTGAGCCTACTACTAGTGATGCTAAGTTAGACTTTGATATTGATGGTTGCAATATTTCTGAAGTGATTATGTTCCTACAAAAGCTTGCTAGAAGTCCTGATGCTAGTGATATGCATGTTGCTTTCACCAAAAACATTGCAGATGCTCTCCTTAAGATTAAGGAAGAAATGCTAAAACACAAAGCTTCTATTCCTAGGAAAGTAGAATATAGTTGGGAACCCATTATTAATATGCAAGTGAATGACTTTGATCTCAAAGCTTCCTATGATCTTGATTCTAGTGTCTCTATTATGCCTAGGAAGATTTATGAAATGCTTGATTTGCCACCTTTGGAAGATTGTTATTTGGATGTCCCACTTCATGTTAATGCTAAGAAGAAACTCATGGGCAGTGTTAATGATGTTCTCATTATGGTTAACAATGCTTATGTCCCTATTGATTTCTATGTTTTGGATGTTGAATACAATGCTTCTTGTCCTATTACTTTGGGAAGACCTTTTCTTAGAACTGTTGGTGCCATCGTTGATATGAAAGAAGGCACCATTAAATATCATTTTCCATTCAATAAAGGTATTGAACATTTCCCTATGATGAGAGATAAGTTGCTTTTTGCTCCTCCTTTGAAAGCAAGGTCTGATGTTAATGCTTCTTCATTTGAAAATACTTGATTCTTCTTGCTTCTTGTGCCTAACTTAAAGGCGTTAAAGAAAAGTACTTGTTGGAAGATAACACAAGAGTTTCCTTGAGTCTTGGAAGTTATTACTTCAGTAATGACCTCTCCTTATCCTTTTTATTTGCTTTTTGTGCCAAGAATGACCTCTAATGAGAGGTAAGTAAGATTTGGGGAGTTAATGTCCCGAAACAGATTTCTGTCCTCCATCATAAAAATTCATAAGGAGTATCTATAACTTGGATTGAGTTGATAATTTACGAATCAATCCCCCAGTATGTTAGCTAACTTTCGTTAGTTCAACACTTTTTGATTTGAGCAAGATAAGATTTTCGAAATAATTGGTTTCTACCTGCTGGTCTGTTTTGACAGATTTCTACCATTATTTGCATTTGCTTCGTATTTATTCCTTTTTGAGTTCTCTTTTGGGGAATTGGGATTTTTGAAGGAGTGACTACAGTAACTTGTGTTTTTAGTGAAAAGCCTTGCTGTTCCAAAGCTTTTACGGAGGTCTAATATCTTTTGATTACACTAATGTTGCTAATGAAGATTGTGTGAAGTTTTGTATGAAGGAAAAAAATCAGGTGTGGAGAGAGAATGATGCAATGAGATGATGCCATCATTGATATGGACAAAATCTCAAGCTTGGGGATGCCACCATGGTGTTTCTTAACTGAGGGAAAACTTGTTGCTGTGCTACTTCACACCTTGCTCTTGGGGTTTCCCGACGAAGCGCTCCCACTTGGACAAGCGCTGCATCAGCGCCCTGCCGGAGGGGAGATCATCCCGGAGGCCTTCTTCTTCATCATGCCAGCCTCCGGTATGAAGCGTGAGTAGTTCCACCTTGGACTACGGGTCCATGTAGTAGCTAGATTGTTGTATCTCCTCCTTTGTGCTTTCATGTCTAGATCTTGTGAGCTCTGTTCATGATCAAGATCTCATCTATTTGTAATCATGCATGTTGTGTTTGTGGGGATCCGATGGATATTGAGATTACTATGTCAGATTGATTAATGGTTTTGTCTTATTGATTCTATCATGTCTGTGTTGTTTGTGATCTTGCATGCTCTCTGTTGTTAGTAGCTACCTTGGCCTAGTAGTTGCTAGTGACTCCAAGAGGGGTTATTTATGCTCGATAGTGGGTTCATGCCTCTATTTAATCTGGGAAGTGACAGAAATCTCTAAGGTTGTATATGTGATGTTGTTACTAGGGAGAAAACAACGGTCTCTTGTTCATGGAACAAGTGGATTGTTTACCTTACACACTTTGCTTAAAGCAGTTGTTTGTTGCTTGCAACTTAATACTGGAGGGGGTTCAGATGATAACCCAAAGGTGGACTTCTAGTCATAGATCCAGTTGGATGGCGGTCTATGTATCTTGTTGTATTTCCCAATCGAATCTCATAGGATCTTTATGTGATAGTATTGCATTGTTATGCCTTGCTCAGTCCTGTCAATTGCCCTGCTATAATTTGTTTACCCTTCATGCCATGTTTCTTTATCTAAGGAGAACACCTCTAGTGAACTATGGACCCCGGTCCAATCTTTACCATTAATACATCTTCCACTGTTACTGTTTACTTGCTTAAAACCATCATTATCTTCCACACCATACAGTTAATCCTTTGTTACAGCAACCGGTGAGATTGACAACCTCACTGTTCGTTGGGGCAAAGTCTTGAGTTTGTGTTGTGTAGGTTTCCATGTTGCTTGCAACACCTTTGAGACGTTTCCTTCCTCCTACTAGTTCGATAACCTCGGTTTCTTATCGAGGGAAGACTTGTTGTTGTGCTCATCACACCTTGCTCTTGGGGTTTCCAACGAAGCGCTCCCACGTCAACACCGGGGCGCCATCACGGACCCTTTCGGATATTTTGTTCTATCTAAAAACTATTTATCAAATAAATATTGAAAACCTAACTAAATAAAAATACCTAAACTATTTTGTTCGGGAGAGGCAGTCGCAGGCCAGGCCCATCCCGCAACCACCTAGTACCCCAAAAGGGAACCCTAATCCTAATCCTACCAACCCCAGCCGCAGCAACCCTAGACTACCCCGCTGCCGGCCACACAAACTCAGCACGCACGCACCCAACACACCACACATACCACCAGTCGCACCCAACCTTGACCCCCACACTCACGCATGATAGCACCTGGACAAAAAACATACAACCCACACGTACAGGGCACACCCGCCCTCTCGCTCACGCACACGCCGCCCCGATCGCCAACCACTCCCCGTCTGGCCCACGCCACCTCGATCCCCTCATTGTAACCGGCCCCAACACCGCTCGATGCGCACCCCTTCTCATCGCCACCAACCCCCACACCACCCGCTTTCCTCGCTCCTTCCTATTTCGCCCAACCTCCTCTGCCTCTACGGCCTCCGTCCATGTCGCCTGGGTACCACTCTCCGCCTCCATCGTCAAACCTCGCCCTCCGCCGTTGCCCTCTCCTCTTCTCCCTGACCTCGTCGACCTCACTGGCGCCTGGTGATCTCCTCGCCTCCCCTCCCGGCCATGTCCCGTGTGAGGCTGCCGCGTGGTCCTTGAGCTCCTCCCCGCTGGCCGTACACCATATGTCACCGCCTCTCGTTGTCCTCCCTGCTCGCCTTCCCCAGCGAACTTTGTCGCCTCTGCATTGACCCAAAGCGCCACCGCTATGGTCGCTTCCGTACCCCGGTCGCCGCTGCTCTGCCTCTCGTTGTCGCGCTTGAGCCGACCTCACTGGAGTCGAGCTCTTCACCGAGTCGCCGCCGTCGTTCTCTTCCATCAGGCAACTCCTCTACAGCCCCGTTACTCTTGCATCGTCCATGCCTGCCCGCCCTGTCGACCTGGCGCCCCGCATCGAGTCCGATACATCGTAAATGTATCTATAATTTTTGATGTTCCATGCTTGTTTAGTATCTACTTTGCTTTGCTTTTTATTTACTTTGAGGTGTTTTTATATGTTTTTCTGGACTAACCTATTAACAAGATGCCACAATGCGAGTTGCCTATTTTCTTCTGTTTTTGGTTCCAGAAAAGGCAGAAAATCAATATTCTCGGAATTGGACGGGACAAAAGCCAAAGTCAATATTTTACCGTGGGGAACACGAAGCTAGAAGACGAGACGGAGAAGAGCCACTAGGGGGCCACACCCCTGGCCGTGCGGCCAAGCCTGGCCCACGCCTGGGGGGTGCGGCCACCCTGGGTGCCCCCTGCCTCGCCTCTTCGCCTATAAGAAGCCCCCGATACCAAAACCCTAAGGACCCGATCAATCTTCCACGAAACAGTCTGTAGCCGCCGCCACCATCGTCCCTAGATTAGGGGGATCTGAAGCTCTTCCCGGTACCCTGCCGGAGGGGAGATCATCCTGGAGGCCTTCTTCATCACCATGCCAGCCTCCGGTATGATGCGTGAGTAGTTCCACCTTGGACTACGGGTCCATGTAGTAGCTAGATGGTTGTATCTCCTCCTTTGTGCTACCATGTAGTATCTAGATGCGTGAGATCCGTTCATGATCAAGATCATCTGTTTGTAATCATGCATGTTGTGTTTGCGGGGATCCGATGAATATTGAGATTACTATGTCAGATTGATTAATGCTTTTGTCTTATTGATTCTATCATGTCTGTGTTGTTTGTGATCTTGCATGCTCTCCATTTCTAGTAGCTATCTTGGCCAAGTAGATGCTAATGACTCCAAGAGGGAGTATTTATGCTCGATAGTGGGTTCATGCCTCTATTTAATCTAAGGGAAGTGACAGAAATCTCTAAGGTTGTAGATGTATTGTTGCTACTAGGGGGAAAACAACGGTATCTTGTTCATGGAACAAGTGGATTGTTTACCTTACACACTTTGCTTAAAGCAGTAATCTGTTGCTTGCAACTTAATACTAGAGGGGATTCGGATGATAACCTGAAGGTGGATTACTAGTCATAGATGTTGTTGAATGGCGGTTTATGTATCTTGTTGTATTGGCCAATCAAATCTCATAGGATCATGAATGTCTAGTATTGCATTGTTATGCCTTGCTCAGTCCTGTCAATTGCCCTACTATAATTTGTTTACCCAGCATGCCATGTTTGTTTATCTTAAGGAGAGCACCTCTAGTTAACTATGGACCCCGGTCCAATCTTTACCATTGATAAATCTTCCACTGTTATTGTTTACTTTCTACAAACCAATATTATCTTCCACACCATACAGTTAATCCTTTGTTTTCAGCAAACCGATGTGATTGATAACCTTTCTGTTAGTTGGGGCAAAGTCTTGAGTTTATGTTGTGCAGATTTCCAAGTTGCTAGTAACACCTTTGGGTCATTTCCTTCCTCCTACTGGTTCGATAACCTTGGTTTCTTACTAAGGGAAAACTTGTTGTTGTGCTCATCATACCTTTCGCTTGGGGTCTTCCAATGAAGCTCAACAATTAGCTGAGCCATCATCAAGGATTTTTCTGGCGCCGTTGCCAGTGAGGCTAAGGACGGCTTCACATGGGGAGTTCTTCATAACCTTTCTCTTTACTTTGTTTTTGTTTTTCTTAGTTTCTTTTGCTTGGTTTTGTTTTCCTCTTTTTATCAAAAACTCAAAAAATTAGTTTAGTTTGGTTTGCTTTCTCTTATCAAAAACACAAAAAAATAGTTCCTGCTCTAGTTACTGCTGATGTTGGCTTGCTCTGCTTTTGACAAATGAAATCTGTTGAGAACACCAAGTTGCATGACTTCTGTTGGGGAGGTAACCCCGGATAGGGTAAAGACGGGGAAAGACGAAAGGGTGTTCCCCGTTTAGTTTCCGAATTACAGTCTGAGTCGGCCGAATCCTGTAGAGGTCGGCCGAGATAGGAAAGGGCGGGACACTTATAGTAATGCCAAGGCATTACCCGGCCGGGATACTGCGTAAGTCGGCCGGGTTAGCCCAAGTAATCTTGATGCAGGTGAAGGACAAGCCGAGTTACGCGAGGCAGGGCCGAATGATACGAAGCTTGCAGGAGAAGGAGAAGCCTAAAGTCAAACTCTAGTAGCAGGCTAGGGAGAATCTGAGCGAAGCCAAGCACTAGGGACAAAGGCGCAGAGCGACAGAGAGACAGAAGGAGGTCACGGAGGTGACAGTCCTGAAGCCCGAGGCACACAGGAGGGCCCCTCTGGAACCTTGCCGTCGTTAGGGGAGCGACAGGGAAAGGGGGCGCCGAACTACTAAATTGGGACAAGCATATTCCTCGAATATGCTTGCCACATCAGCCCTAGAGGAGCCCAAGGCTCTCCTTTATAAGGGCAGGCTTGGACCCTAAGTAGGGGGTCGACTGATTCTTGGTACCGTTAGGCTGGTAAAGTTCTCTTTTTCCCCTTGTATACAGCTCAAGGAGCACTTGTAACCCAAGGAAGGAGAAATACAGATCTTTGCGTTAGCTTTCTGTGTGTAGAATCCACTACATCTTCCCTCCCCAGATCCCACTAGCATCCATTGGCCCCAAACTTTAGCCTACCCATGGCATCTGCCGTGCCACCACCACGACAGTTGGCGCCCACCGTGGGGCCAGCAGCGGTGCTAGCTGGAGTTATGATCCGGACGGGAAACTTCATCAAGACTGGCGAGCGTGTTGTTTCTGGCTTAGTCCAGAGATTTGGTCTCTGTGATTATGTCAACGACAATGCAGGGAGCTTCAGGGGGAAAGCTCCCCCGGCGTAATGGTGTCTTCATCAACCTGGGCGGGCACCAGGTTTACGTCGGCGTCGACATCTCAGGCGTTTATCCTCACCAAGTTGTTGTTGCAGGAGATCCACCTCTTAACGCTGCAGGCCGTCCGCCTGGAGCGCATCCTGCAGGTAGCGTCGAGGTAATGGTCGTGGCCGGGGTGCAAACTGGAGTAGTAGCTGCCGGATCAGGCAGAGAACCCGCCACCGGTGTACAGGGCGCACACAGGCAGACAACACCTATGCCCACCGAGGTAATCCCACCAGCAACCAACCCGACCGAGGTGCAAGACACCACCCCGAAGGCACCAAGAGTAAGAGGGCCACCTCTGGAAAGGCCAGAGAATATTCTTCAGGCGACCATAGAAAGCTTGACTACACCTGTAGCGCCGATACTTAATCCGGCGAATACTCAGGCAGAGTTAGAGGAAACCAGGCAAAAGGTGCTGATAGAGGCAAAAAAGGTGTCGGCCTTGTGGGAGTCCTTAAACAGGACCCTGCGAGAATATGCCAAAGCAAATAAGCTTGACGTCGCGCCCGAACGGGTGGACGAACTAAGATTGAGAGGGAAGAACCTCATGGATGACATCAACAAAGAGCATGAAGCTCATAAAGCAGAATCAGAGGATTTGGGCTTGCCGAGGTACAGTACCCCGGCAAGAAACCTAAGAGCGGCAAATGCCGCAGCATTAGAATTAGAGGGGTTGACCGGTGAGGCCCGGCAGAAACAACAAGAAAGAGTAAACGAGCTGGTGCGCATCGCGAACCGGCAAAACAAGGAAATGCTCAGAGCAAACCCGGCGAGGCCGGGGGCCTCGCGAATGGTTCATTCGGCAGGAGCAGCACCAGCCTTGTCTGTGGCAGCAGCATCTTCACCCGGAAATAATGCTCGAAGAGACAAAGCAGTAACCTCGGGAAAGAGGAACAAGCAGATTGTCCCATATGATCCGGCAATGGCCGGAAAGGCAAATGAGAACAGAGGCAATGCAAGCCGAGGTAACAGTGGGGAGAGGAACCACGGCCGTGTGGAGAAAGACGGCGGAAGCCGAGGCAACGAAGACCTCGGCAGAAGAGAACCCGCGAGAGGCAATCATGAGAACAACACCCCGCTCGAAGAAAGGAGAGAACTGCCACTCAACCCACAACCGAGGCATGAACCCCGGCAAGAAAGAGAAACAAGGCCAGCTCGCCACAATCAAATTAATGAGAGATACAATGATGGTTATTCCGAAAGGGAATATGCAATCCATGGCGGAAACAACCATTATGGAATACAGGACAGAGTTCTGTACAGAGATTTGCCATCAAATGATGCAAGAGTGAAGCTGGACCGGCTATACAGGTCCGAGTTGTTGGAAGAACAGGGTCCACCGGGGCCGACATGCTTTGGACCACGAATCATGGGCGAACCTCCTGTGCCGAACTTTCAGCTGGCAAGGGGCGCGAAAACATATAATGGAAGTACCAAACCACAAGACTGGTTAATTGACTATGCCACTGCTGTAAAAATAGCGGGTGGGAACCTACGATGGGCAGTACGGTATGTACCACAAATGCTGGAAGGACCAGCTAGAGTGTGGCTGAATAATCTACCAGCCGGCAGTATCAACTGTTGGCTGGATTTTGAGGAAATTATTGTCAGCAACTTTACCAGTACATACAAGAGGCCAAACAGGCCACAACAACTAGCCATGTGCAAGCAGAGGCCGAATAAAACAGATAGAGAATTTTTAACTCGGTGGTGCAACCTGAGAAACTCATGTGAAGGAGTCATAGAATCGCAAGCAATAGCTTGGTTCGCGCAAGGATGCCGTTATGGCAGCGTATTATGGCAACGTCTGCAGAGAGATATGCCGACCACACTGGCAGAAACTATCAGAATAGCGGACTCCTACGCATTAGGAGACCCAACGCAACCAGAATTAATGTCGGCAGATCATCGCGAGCAACAGGACCATTATGCAAGAGATTTGGCCGGGTCATCCAGGCGCGGTGATTTCAGAGGAAGAAGAAGAGAGGAAAGGCCGGATTATAGATATAATTCGGCCCAAGTAGCGGCAGTAGCGCAAGATCAGCCGAGTCACGGAGCGGCTCAACGGCAAAAGAATGGTCCTCAGCAGTGGACACCAAGGAATGAAGGAAAAAGGCAATGGACCCCCCGAACAAAAGAAACAGTTGTAGGAGAGGCTGAAGTACACGTTCGAATCCATGTTAGATCAGTCGTGCAAATTTCACACGTCAAACCCATCCATACCAGCCAACCATACAACCCGCCAGTGTGCATGGATGAAAAATGCAATGGGTAACCCCGCAGCGGTTCAGGCACCCCATCAAGTACATCAGCAGCGTCAGCCACAGTTGACTGGAGCAAATGCACAGCAACTAATGTTACCGCCCCCTCCCCCGAGGTACGATAACTCGGATCAGAGAGACGCGGTGCATCAAGTGATGAACCAAGTCCAGGATGGAAGAACAAACCCGGCGAATACGGGACGCAATGATTACAGAGAACATCATCAGTCTTATTGTGTGTTCACAACGGAACAGCAAGACAAACAGAGTGTGCAACGCCGGCATATGGAAGTAAATGCAGTTATGCCGGCGATACCAAGATATGTGCCTTGGTCTGATCAGGAAGTAACTTGGAGCATAAAGGATCATCCCAAGATAATGACGAATCCTGGATCATATGCACTCGTGTTGGATCCGACGTTTGTTGGACCGAGCATCAATGTGAAATTCTCAAAGGTACTCATTGACAATGGAAGTAGTATCAACATCATGTACAAAGATACCATGCATAAACTTGGAATATCGCAGAACATGTTGCAGCCCACGAGGACCACTTTCCATGGGATAGTGCCAGGGCTTTCATGTGAACCCATTGGTAAGGTTCGAGTCGATGTGTTATTCGGCACAAGAGATAACTGCAGAGCAGAAAACTTAGAGTTTGAGGTGGTGGATCTAGAGAGTTGTTATCACGCTTTACTCGGACGGCCAGCGTTGGCAAAATTCATGGGCAGCTGTCATGTAAGTTATCTGAAAATGAAGCTACCCGGACCACAAGGAGTGATAACAGTTGCAGGGGATTACAAGAAGTCAATGGAGTGTGCTTCAGCCGGGTCAAATTTGGCCGAGTCATTGGTTATAGCAAGAGAAAAAAGAAGGATTCAGGAGGTAGCAGCCCTCGCTCAGTCGGCGCAGCTGAACATGCCGGCACTAGCCAACCCGCATGGCAGTGTCTCTTTTCAGCCGACTAAAGAAACGAAGAAGTTTCAAATAGATGAGCAATTCCCGGAGCGTACTGTTACTATTGGTGCAGGCCTGGACGCTAAATAGGAAAGCGAGCTCACCAACTTCCTCCGTGAGAATCGGGACATATTTGCATGGTCAACTCAGGATCTGCAAGGTGTTCCGAGGGAGTTGGCTGAGCACTCTTTGAATGTAAGGCCTGGAGCAAGGCCGGTGAAGCAACCTCTCCGCCGCTTCGCCGAAGACAGGAGAAAAATAATAGGGGACGAAATAGCTCGGCTCCTCGCATCCGGGTTCATCATGGAGGTGCTGTACCCGGATTGGTTGTCGAATCCGGTGCTGGTAGAAAAGAAGAAAGATGATCCCAATGTAGCCATTGTATGGCGAATGTGTATCGATTACACGAATCTGAACAAGGCGTGTCCAAAAGATCCTTTTCCATTACCTAGAATAGACCAAGTCATTGACTCGACCGCTGGTTGTGAGTTATTATCATTTGTAGACGCGTACTCTGGTTTCCACCAGATACCGTTAAATCCGGCCGATCAAATAAAGACTACATTTATTACCCCGTATGGGGCTTATTGCTATCGCACAATGCCATTCGGCCTGCGAAATGCAGGAGCAACATATCAGAGATGCATGCAAAAATGTCTACACGATCAAATAGGAAAAAATGTACAAGTATATGTAGATGATGTGGTCATCAAAACCAAGAAAAGCAAAACCTTACTGGAAGATATACGACAAACTTTCGTAAACTTGAGAAGATTCCGAATGAAACTTAATCCGGAAAAGTGCACGTTTGGCGTGCCGGCAGGAAAATTGCTCGGTTTTCTTGTATCTAGCCGAGGTATAGAAGCCAACCCAACAAAGATAAAAGCAGTAGAAAGAATGGAATTGCCGAGATGCTTAAATGATGTACAAAAATTCACAGGTTGTCTAGCCTCGCTCAGCCGGTTTGTATGTCGGCTGGGAGAAAAGGCACTACCACTATATCAGCTGATGAAGAAATCAGATAAATTCGTTTGGACTCCACAAGCGGACAGCGCGTTTCATGAGTTGAAAATAATGTTGGTCACAGCACCTATTTTGGCTTCTCCATTATCAAAAGAGCCTATGTTACTCTACATAGCGGCCACCAATAGAGTGGTGAGTGCTGTAGTCGTAGTAGAACGACTTGAAAATAATAAGTCGGTACAGAGGCCGGTATATTATTTAAGTGAGGTGTTGTCCACTTCAAAACAGAATTACCCACATTATCAGAAGATGGCTTATGGGGTGTCTATGTCGGCAAAAAAGCTTAAACATTACTTCGAAGAGCATCCCATCAGAGTGATTTGTGAAGCGCCCATAGCCGACATATTGAGCAACAAAGATGCAAGTGGCCGAATAGCAAAATGGGCAATCGAATTGTCACCATACGCTCCACAATTTGATAGGAGAGATGCAATCAAATCTCAAGCAGTCGCCGACTTCTTCGTAGATTGGGCCGAAGTGCAATATGAGCCACCATTACCAGATCCAAATTATTGGACGATGCATTTCGATGGTTCCAAACTAAGAAATGGTTTGGGGGCGGGAATAGTGTTAACCTCGCCTAAAAAAGATCAGCTAAAGTATGTGCTACAAATACATTTTGCAGCATCCAACAACGTAGCCGAATATGAAGCACTGGTCCATGGATTGAAAGTAGCAAAAGAGATCGGCATACGCCGAATCTTATGCTATGGGGACTCGGACCTAGTAGTACAGCAAGTCTCAGGCAATTGGGACGCATTAGATGCTAATATGGCTTTATACAGATTTCACGTGCAAAAGATCAGTGGATACTTTGAAGGATGTGAATTTAGCCACATACCTCGGGAGAAAATGATGCCGTAGACACATTGTCAAAGCTCGGATCAACCCGGCAGTCAATTCCACCGGGTATTGCCCTGGAACACCTCAGAAAACCATCAATAATCCCTTCACCAGAATCCGAATCTATCTTTATCCCGGCTAATTCGGCAGCAGACAATGTGCCGATGGAGGTAGACCAGCAATATAACTCGGAATCCCCCAAGAGGAGGACAGCAGAAGTAAGCACAATTATGGAGAAGGCCGAGGTAGATATGTCGGCAGACAATATGGAAATAGACAGTGAGACCACACCAGAAAAAGTCACACCGCTATGGGCGCAACCCATATTCTCTTACCTTAAAGACGCGGTATTACCAAGCAATGAAGTATTAGCAAGACAAACTGTAAGGAGAGCGAAAGCTTATACGATCATAAACAATGAGCTATATAAAAGAAGTGTCACAAGCGTATTGCAGAAATGTGTGAGTTCGGCAGAAGGCCAGGAGATCCTCCTAGATATACATCAAGGAGAGTGTGGACATCATGCCTCATCTCGTGCATTGGTAGCCAAAGCATTCAGGCATGGATTTTATTGGCCGACAGCGTTGAAAGAAGCCAAAGAGTTGGTGTAAAAATGCAATGGTTGCCAGAGATACGCAACCAAAATACATATGCCATAGGCCGAGTTAAAAACAATACCCATCACTTGGCCATTTGCTGTGTGGGGCTTAGATATGGTGGGACCATTTAAGCCGGCCCGAGGGGGAATGACCCACATATTGGTTATGGTGGACAAGTTCACAAAATGGATTGAAGTGAAACCAATAAGAAAATGCGATGGGCCCACAACAGTGAAATTTCTCAAAGATATTATTTTAAGATATGGGTACCCACACAGTATTATTACAGATAATGGCACAAATTTTGCAGAAGGAGCCTTCGCCAGATTTTGTAGAGAAAAATACATAAGGTTAGATATTTCCTCTGTGGCTCACCCAGCATCTAATGGGCAAGTGGAAAGGTCTAATGGACTAGTATTGTCAGGAATAAAACCACGACTTGTTGAACCACTGCAAAGGTCGGCAGGATGTTGGATTGAGGAACTCCCAGCCGTATTATGGAGCCTCAGAACTACTCCAAATAGGTCAACAGGGTACACACCATTCTTTCTAGTGTACGGGGCAGAGGCCGTGCTTCCAGCCGACATAATACATGACTCGCCAAGAGTTACTCAGTATACAACCTCGGAAGTGAACGAAATAGCTCGGCAAGATACTGTAGACCTGCTAGAAGAAGCCAGAGAACTGACACTATCACGATCAGCTATTTATCAGCAGAACCTACAACGATATCACAGCAAAAAGGTGAATCCAAGGGTATTCAAAGAAGGAGATTTAGTCCTCAGACTGGTACAACGCACGGCCGGCATGCACAAGCTGTCACCTCCATGGGAGGGACCATTCATCGTGAGCAAGGCATTACATAACGATGCCTATTATCTAATTGATGCTCAATCCCCCGGAAGGGACAAGGCAAACAAAGCTGGCGAAGAAACGAAGCGGCCATGGAACGTAGCCCTGATTCGTCCATTTTACTCATAGCATAGTATTTCAAGGTCAAGGACCAATGATGTATTAAACCTCGGCATCCAGAGCAGTGACTCGGGGACTGCCATATGTTATTTCAATTTCATGTTATATATTGAACCTCGGCATCCAGAGCAGTGACTCGGGGACTGCCATATGTTATTTCAATTTCATGTTATGTATTGAACCTCGGCATCCAGAGCAGTGACTCGGGGACTGCCATATGTTATTTCAATTTCATGTTATGTATTGAACCTCGGCATCCAGAGCAGTGACTCGGGGACTGCCATATGTTATTTCAATTTCATGTTATGTATTGAACCTCGGCATCCAGAGCAGTGACTCGGGGACTGCCATATGTTATTTCAATTTCATGTTATGTATTGAACCTCGGCATCCAGAGCAGTGACTCAAGGACTGCCATATGTTATTTCAATTTCAGGTTATGTATTAAAACCTCGGCATCAAGAGCAGTGACTCGGGGACTGCTATGTATTGTTCCAAAGTGGCAGTCAGTCTTTGATACGAAAAGGGTATCACACTTCGGCACTCAGAATAAGAACAGATCAACCCCGTATGATGTTCGAAGCTCACACACAGATTACTCGACTAAAACACGAGAAAACAAAGACAAAGATACATCCTAACATCAAAATATTGCAGGATACCAAAGCAAGAATTCGGATGGCAACCCACTTAAGCAAAGTTATAATAACTGCAAACTTATATGTCGCAGCAATGTACGGCCAAAGGAGATTCAGGTCATACAGGAAGTAAACAAGTATTCCACGGACATCGTACGCCCGGCATACCAGGGATAGGAAATGACTTAAACATTTTTAGCTGGAGAGGCGGCAACCTGGTCAGGGACTGGGGACTCCGAGGTAGGAGGAACTTCGGCCGATGTTACCTCGCCCTCCGCAGACCTAGGTGCAACCTCGGCCGAAGCCTGCGGCTGCTGAGGAGCATCAATTTGCGCAGTGGAATGCCCGGTACCCTTGGAGGAGGATCGCGTGTCGCCGTTGTCATCCGAGCTCGATGTGGAGTCACCAGAAGTGGCCGAGTCATCTTCATATCCCCCTTGCTCAGCTGAATCATCTGATGCATCCTCGACTATGACCTCCTCGTCCGGGTTTGGAAGGAAACTCGGCCCTTCATTCCAGGTGTGCACGTCGGCATACTCGACGAGTTGAAAGGCGTGAGCTTGCCGAAGAGCAACAAAGGTGGGATCCTCAACCCAACGGGAACCTGTGCGCAAATTCCTCAGGATATCAAGAGAAATGTCTTCGTACCATGACATGATAACGGTGAGGGCCATATCAGCACCAGCTCGCCCAGCAGATTCTCTCCAAAGACTTAGTTGTTTTTCAGAGGCATTCAATCTAGTCACCAGCAATTCGATCTCGCTGATCTTAGGAGTCCCAGAGGTATTCGGCCAGAGAGCACGGTAGGCTCGAATAGCTGCCAGCACCAAGTCCCTGCCCATGATTTTCACCAGACCAAGGGCAGCGCCGACAGAAACCAAGAAATCTTCTATTGAATATTCAAAATTCACGTCAACAGGGAGACCTCGTCGCGCACGAGCAGCAAGGACCGCTTTAGAGCTCACGGGCTTAGCTTCAGGAAAATGACCTGCGCAAAAAAGGGAGGCGTCAGAGGGCAGCAGAAGGAAGAAAGATAATCCGGCTGTGTTAAGATGCTTACGATGAATGTAACTCATCATCAACTGAAAGTCCTTCGCCCAGTCAATCTTGTTCTTCTCAAAGCGAGCAATTTCCTCGCTCATTCCTCGAGTTTTCAGCTCAGCAGCCTCAAAAAGCTCTTTATTCTTTTGCAATTCCAAAGCCAGCCGGTTCTTCTCCTCGGAGAACTCCTGATCGACCTTTTCTAGCTCGGATTTCTGAGAAAGCTTAAGGGCCTCCACCTCGGTGCTTAGGCGAGCTATCTCGTCATCCTTTTCTTTTAGCTGCGCCGAATGAGTGGCGCCTTGTTCTAAAAAATGCAGCATTACATCAGGCATGGGCGTACAATCTTGGTGAGATGATGCAAAGGTTCATATCTCGGCTTTACCAAAGCCAAACAAAGTAAAAGAAACTTAGTGCACGTCTTAGAAAGGGAAAAGTACGAGGTAGATGGAAAACTAACCTTCCAAGCTCTTGACTTTCTTCTCAAGACGAATGTTGAGATTATTGATGTTACCTGTTAACCCACAAAGTAAGCCGGCATTCCGCAGACAAAACAATGACAATATTAGAGATGACAAGGAAAATGATCGACTTACCTGCTTTTTTCACCACAGGAATAACTTTTTAGTATTTTTCTTCCAACTTCTTGTGCGAGAAAAGCAGTCTTTGAAATTCAGCAGTCCGCCGGTCATGTGCAACCTGAGCAATAGAACAAATGATGAGTGGATATTCAAAGCCAAAACAGATCCGAGTTAAGCGAAAACTTAACCCAGATCTAGGTGGCTGGATATTCAAAGCCAAAACAGATCCGAGTTAAGCGAAAACTTAACCCAGATCTAGGTGGCTGGATATTCAAAGCCAAAACAGATCCGAGTTAAGCGAAAACTTAACCCAGATCTAGGTGGCTGGATATTCAAAGCCAAAACAGATCCGAGTTAAGCGAAAACTTAACCCGGACCTAGGTGGCTGGATATTCAAAGCCAAAACAGATCCGAGTTAAGCGAAAACTTAACCCAGATCTAGGTGGTTGGATATTCAAAGCCAAAACAGATCCGAGTTAAGCGAAAACTTAACCCAGATCTAGGTGGCTGGATATTCAAATCCAAAACAGATCCGAGTTAAGCGAAAACTTAACCCGGACCTAGGTGGCTGGATATTCAAAGCCAAAACAGATCCGAGTTAAGCGAAAGCTTAACCCGTACCTAGGTGGCTGGATATTCAAATCCAAAACAGATCCGAGTTAAGCGAAAACCTAACCCAGATCTAGGTGGCTGGATATTCAAAGCCAAAAGTAGATTCGAGTCAAGCGAAAGCTTAACCCGGACCTATGTGGCTAGACATTCAAAGAACAGCTAGCAAAGTTCAAGATAGATCAACTCGGATATAGGCTCGAACCCTAAATTAAGTCGAGTTAAGTAGAGCACTATAAAAACTTCCAAGCGAATAACAAATTACTCGTTTGCAATTTTCGGGGACTAATGTATATATAATAGCATATGGAGAATCAATCTAAACCCCGAGAAGTAGCAATTACCTCGTTCATCTTGTTGTTATCCAGAATAATCTTGGCAGCTTGATCCAAACGGCTGCTGATGTCGGAGAGTTGAAATGGCTGACTGTTTCGATTGCCCTCAAGTTGATCAGCAGCATTCCAGTTATGAGCGTATTCCACCAGCGAGCCGAGGTTGTTCCCACTAGCCGTCCGGGTTAAGACTTTACCTCGGACATGTTGTGGAACCACTGCAGCCGCAGGGCTTGTATGAAGAGCAAGCTGGGTGCTGGCGGCCGGAGTAGTAGAGGCTTTGGCGGGAGCAATCCCTTTACGCAGCACGTCGGCAATACTCGGCTGAGAAGAGCCGGCCAAACCTTTTTGGGAAGTGGAAGCCTTGGTGGCAACAGTTTTTCTTGCTGTAGAGGAGGCACCAGCAGAAGCCGATACCTCCGCAATGGGAACAACGCCCTTAGAAGCAGGAGGGATCACAGGCGCAGAGGGCGCCGGGGTATTAACGACCACGGCTGCGGCTGGGGCTACAGTAGGAGCTACCGAGGTAGAAAGAGGCTCGGTGGATATGCTCGGATTCAGTGGAGAGGCAACGGGTTCGGTAGAAATCTCGGAGACACGAGTATCAGGCGCATCGTGACGAGGGGGTGACATATGTGGAGCTGGAGGAGACGTAGCACGAGCAGGACTAGGAATCCTAGTATCTTCAACGGGCGGAGGAGACGGCTGCCAAATCAGGCGGCTAGTCATGCTAGACCGCCAGGCTTAACGGAAAGCGGAGCACTGCGAAAATAAGAAAGAAAAAAGGATGTCAGGATGAAAAACAGAAACAGGGAAACAAGAAATATGAGCAAAACGAACTTACCCTGCGACCCCAGGCATGGTCTTGCGCCTGGGAGGGTTCGGAGCAGACTTCTTCATTCGTTTCTTGGGGGCCGCCTCTGAAGCACTAGCAGGAGCCCCGCGTTTCCCCGAGGTAACTGGGGGCCGGGATGCAATAGGCTCGGCGTCGTGAACCTGACCGGCCAGATTAGCTGGGAAAGTAGAAGCCGGAAATGCATAAGAAATAGGCATTGCGGCAACTACCTCAAGATCTTGGACCTCGTCCGAATCACCTTCCTCCTCATGGACCGAAGTCTTGCCACGAGCGCGAGCCGTAGCGGGATCCGACTTAGGGACAAATTCTTCGGAGTCCGGCTCCCCAACGTCCGGGGTATTCTGATCCGCAGTCCACGGAAGCGACAAAACCTCGGCGTCCTCGTCCTTTTGCTCTGCGAACCTCTGTGAGGCGAAAAAGAAGGAAGGTTAGGGAAAACAGCTATGAAAACAATAGAAAATCAAAGCATTGATGGTTAAACTTACTGCGGGAGGAGGACGCTCGCGGGTAAACGGTTTCAATCCCCAGGTCCAATCTTTAGGCATCTCCGTCTTAAATATAGCTCGGACGCGCTTGAAGACAAGGTAGTTGTCTAGCTCGACGGTCGAGACTCGGTTGGGATCAAGTGGACCACTCATGTAGCAAAGTTTATGCGTCCTTTTCTGGAATGGGCAAATTCGGCTACTGATGAAGGTAGCCATCAGGTCCTCGCCGCGTAACCCGGCCTGGATCAGTTCTTTGAGCCGAGTCTCGAAAAGCTCGGCCAAGACGTGGCTCCTCCTCGGATTGTAAGTCCAATTTACTTTGGAAGGCGGACCAATGGAGAAGGCAGGGAGCCGAATCTTGTCTTCTGTTCCTCTGTTCTTGACGTAAAAGAAGGATTTGTGCCACTTCTTGCATGACTCTAACCCGGTGACACGAGGAAATACAGACTTCCTCCGAGGTGTAATGGACACCGCCCCACACTGAGTAAGCAGTTTCTCGGAAGGATGCAGAGACTTGTCAGGGACTACATTAGAACGAATCTGGAAGAACTTCGCCCAGACATGCACGGACGGCCATAGGCCAAAGTATCCCTCCGAGGCGGAAATGAATGCAGAAAAAGAAGTGATGGCGTTCGCAGGAAGATGATGCGGCTAAAGGCCGAAGTAGTCGAGAAACTCTCTTGCAAAATCGCTAAGAGGGAGACCGAAGCCGCGCGAGAAATGTGACATAAAAACTACATACTCGCCCTCCCTAATTTCCGGAGATAACTCGTTGCCGGGTAAACGACAAGAGACCTCGACGGGAATCCTCCGGGTTCGGATGAGCCACTCGATCTCCCGCCGAGTAACTGAGGAGCCCTGCCACGAGCTCCGCTCAGGCCCAGAGCCAGCATCATCATCCTCTACCAGGGCACCGCTAAAGGAACTAGACATGATTTCGCCGGAGAGATCGCCGGAGGAACAACTCGCGGCGGAGGAAAACTTAGAGCTACGAGGCCCCGTCGCAATTCTACGCAAAAACGGCGGCGGAACGACAACAGAACCATAGCGCACGAACAAAGAGGAAACGAAGAGATCTAGAGGGAAGCCTAGGCGGCAAGACCGAAAAGAACTCACCGGCGACAACGCCGGAACAAGTAAGCGGCGACGAGACAGACGGAGCAGCGCGGCGGAGTCCTCCTCGTCGCAGAACCAGTTGAGCGTGCGGCAGAGGAACCACGAACGAGCGCAAAAGCGCGAGGAAGAAGAAGGGTGCGGGCGAGCGAGAAGGGGAAAAAGAAACTCCCAGGCGCCGCGCCCCTCTTTATAACCTAGCCGCAAGCAAGGTAGTGGGATCGTGGGTGTGGCAGTTGGTAGCGCGGATCGTGTGCGCAACACGACCACACGGCGCTGAGCGGAACCACACCAAAGGCCACACGATTGACCAAGGAGCTCACGATCCCCAACGAGAACGGCGCACGAGGCGTCGCAGCAACGGCGCGACAGGCGCGACAGTAACTGTAGCTTGTCAGTAAACGCTATAGAGGAACAAAAAACTAGAGAAACAATGATGAGGATGACACGTGGGACAAGGCGTGCACTACTAAATATGGTGTTATCACCACGACAAGGTAACTCGGAAATAATACATAATGAGTGTCGTGAAACTGATACGACCCGGCCGAGGTTATCGGCGGGGCCATACCAGCTTCGGGGACTAATGTTGGGGAGGTAACCCCGGATAGGGTAAAGACGGGGAAAGACAAAAGGGTGTTCCCCGTTTAGTTTCCGAATTACAGTCTGAGTCGGCCGAATCCTGTAGAGGTCGGCCGAGATAGGAAAGGGCAGGACCCTTATAGTAATGCCAAGGCATTACCCGGCCGGGATACTGCGTAAGTCGGCCGGGTTAGCCCAAGTAATCTTGATGCAGGTGAAGGACAAGCCGAGTTACGCGAGGCAGGGCCGAATGATACGAAGCTTGCAGGAGAAGGAGAAGCCTAAAGTCAAACTCTAGTAGCAGGCTAGGGAGAATCTGAGCGAAGCCAAGCACTAGGGACAAAGGCGCAGAGCGACAGAGAGACAGAAGGAGGTCACGGAGGTGACAGTCCTGAAGCCCGAGGCACACAGGAAGGCCCCTCTGGAACCTTGCCGTCGTTAGGGGAGCGACAGGGAAAGGGGGGCGCCGAACTACTAAATTGGGACAAGCATATTCCTCGAATATGCTTGCCACATCAGCCCTAGAGGAGCCCAAGGCTCTCCTTTATAAGGGCAGGCTTGGACCCTAAGTAGGGGGTCGACTGATTCTTGGTACCGTTAGGCTGGTAAAGTTCTCTTTTTCCCCTTGTATACAGCTCAAGGAGCACTTGTAACCCAAGGAAGGAGAAATACAGATCTTTGCGTTAGCTTTCTGTGTGTAGAATCCACTACATCTTCCCTCCCCAGATCCCACTAGCATCCATTGGCCCCAAACTTTAGCCTACCCATGGCATCTGCCGTGCCACCACCACGACAACTTCACTAGCACAAACAACAATGATTTCCTAAGTACACCTATTGCTCCACCTGCTCCTGATGCTACCTTTTATGAAATTAAGCCTGCTTTGTTGAATCTTGTTATGAGAGAGCAATTCTCTGGTGCTAGTTCTGATGATGCTGCTGCCCACCTCAATAACTTTGTTGAACTTCGTGAGATGCAAAAATATAAGGATGTAGATGGAGATATTATTAAGCTCAAGTTGTTTCCTTTCTCCTTGAGAGGAAAAGCTAAAGAATGGTTGTTATTCTTGCCTAGAAATAGTATTGATTCTTGGATTCAGTGCAAAGATGCTTTTATTGGAAAATAATATCCTCCTGCTAAGATTATAGCTATGAGAAGTGAAATAATGAAATTTAAACAACTTGATAATGAACATGTTGCTCAATCTTAGTAAAGAATAAAATATTTGGTTAAGAATTGTCCCACTCATGGACTAACTGCTTGGATGATTATCCAGACTTTTTATGCAGGTTTAAACTTCTCTGCAAGAAACCTGTTGGATTCTGTTGCTGGAGAACTGTTGGTGCCATCATTGATATGAAAGAAGGCACCATTAAATATCAATTTACATTTTAAAAAGGTATTGAATACGTCCCTATGAGGAGAGAGAAGTTTCTTTTTGCTCCTCCTTTGAAAGCAAGGTTTGATGTTAATGCTTCTTCATTTGAAAATACTTAATTCTTGCTTCTTGTGCCTAACTTAAAGGCGTTAAAGAAAAGTACTTATTGGGAGATAACCCAAAAGTTTTATTGAGTCTTGGAAGACATTACTTCTGTAATGATCTCTCCTTATCCTTTTTATTTGCATTTTGTGCCAAGAATAACCTCTAATGAGAGGAAAGTAAGATTTGGGGAAGTCGATGTCCCGAGACAGATTTTTGTGCTCCACCATAAAAATTAGTGTAAAATATTTGTAAGTCTGATTGATTTGTAATTTTCTAAGTAAATCCTCCAGGTTGTTAGATAACTTCCGTTAGTTCAACACTTTTTGATTTGAGCAACAGAAGGTCTTCAAAAAAATCGGTTTCTACCTGCTGGTCTGTTTTGATAGATTTCTGTCATTATTTGCATTTGCTTCTTATTGATTCCTTTTTCGGTTCTTTTTGGGAAATTGAGCTTTTTTAGGGAATTGATACAGTAGCTTGTGTTTTTAGTGAAAGTTTTGCTATTTTAAAACTAAACCCAAAGGTTTATTATCTTTTGAATGCACTAATGTTGCTAATGAAGATTGTGTGAAGGAAAAATTTCAGGTGTAGAGAAAGAATGATGTAATGAGATGAAGAATGGACAAAAGCTAAAGATTGGGGATGCCACCCCGTGTCACCCCAAGAAATATCCAGGAGGTACAAGCGTGAAAGCTTGGGGATGCCCAAGGCATCCCCTTCTTCATCAATAAAAATCTCAGGTCTTTCTAGACACTTCATTTTTATTGTTTCATGCACTGTTGTGTTGTTCTTGGAGCGTCTTAGTTTTCATTTTTGGTTTTTGTTTGCTTAGTTTGCTTGAATAAAGAAGTTTGGACCCCCCCCCCCCCCCCCCCGTTATTGCTGTGTTGTTGCAAATAAGTTGATTGGTCTTGGAGAGGAGTAAAAAGTTCTTGCTTGAATAGTACAAGAGGATCTTGCTTTTATTGTGACTTAGACTTTATCATGTCATGCTAGGTGTTGTTTTGACCTTATGCTTAGTGATTATTGCTGTAGCATGACTTGTTACAAACAATTGGGATTGCTTAATGTGCCCTGAAGAAATCATGCATTGTTTTAGCATACAAAAGCATAGTATTTTGGTATTCTCCTTTGATGCTTTGTTTGGGTTGACTTGGCGCATGCTCACATCATGTTATGACTATGAACAAGTCACCTTAGCCTCTATGGTCATTTATTACTTGACTTGTAGTACCACTTTATCCTTTGATTAGTAATGTTTTATCGCTCTGCATGATTATGGCCATTATTGCTCTCTTAGTTGGTCGCTCCCAGTCTTTTGCTAGCCTCCACTTGTATGAGTAAACTCTACTCATGCATCCAACTCCCAAGAAACCAAGTTGTTCCAAAGTGTCCACTATAAATTCCTATGTATGGTGTGTTACACCATTCTAGGTATATTCTTGTCTTCATCTATCTTCTAATTAAAAAGTATTTTGTTATGTGAAAACTTAGTGATTAAAGCTCTCACGAACTTGACGGCACACTTTATTTTTCTTGCCCCTAATAAACTAGAACCATTGTGTCATATATGTTGTATATGGTTGCACTTATACGTTGGAATTAGCAGAACCGTGCTGTCACAGGGAACACTTTCAACACTTGTAAATATCTACCCAGTTGATATCATGCTCTTTTGTTTATGGATGTCGTCGGTGTGAAATGAAAGGGGATCTTGTAAGTCCATGTAGTTATGTATGTGTGTTAGAGAAACGCCTGGGCCGCTAGCCCAAGCCATGCCTAATCATGGTGGAAACTTGCAACATCACCATAATGACATCTATGAAGCATTCTTATTATATATGATATTTAGAAAAAATAGATGAGAAAAGAGGAAAGAGAGAAAAAGCACCATTTTCCCATGGTAAATAAGAAGATTGTTGAGATGGTCATTGTCTGCTTGCCTTGTCATTTTGATTATGGGATAGTTCATGTATCATGTGCAAGGGGTACCCCGTTGGAGGTTCTCTATGATACACATGTACTTACTATGACAAGAACTTACCAGTAACTAAACTTGAGTATCATGAGGAGCGGCCCTCGTATTCAAGGGACATGAGATTACCAACTTATACTTTGTCAAGCATATACTCCATACTTTGTTCACTTTAACCTTAATCACTTCAAGATTCTTATGGTAGGGGCAATGAGAGCTGAATGCTAACAAGTACCATAATTTTTGGAAGCTCTTTTTGAGACTTGAAATTCCTGCTTCACTTTTATGAAGGGCCTTTATTCCACCATTATATTGAGTCTGCACCTTCTATCCTTAGGAACCAATTATGAGAGCATAGTTGCCATTCTTAGTTTTATGTGCATTGTCCCAAAACTTATAGATTGATGCATATTGTTGATATTGCTTGTTCTTGAACTATTTGTATCTAGTCACTCTTATGAACTTTGAAGGTGTCCTATGCATCTATTTTCTACTCCATGAGGGACAATCTGAATGCCACTATGCTATGTTTTCTATATGTGAAACAAACAAACATTTTTCAATGCATGTTATTCATGATCTTTGTTTGTAACCTTTCATGTTGCATGCATAGTTACTTTGTCTTATTGTTAGAACTCCATCTTTCATGCTCATGTTTAGAGTTCTTTGATCCCAGCTTTCAATGCTTGCAAATGGTTTGATCTTGATTTTGATGGTGCATGTCACCTCAAAAATTATTCATTTTATCACTTACCTACTCGAGGACAAGCAGGAGTTAAGCTTGGGGATGCTTGATTCGTCGTAAACGTATCTATAATTTTTGATGTTCCATGCTTGTATAGTATCTAATTTGCTTTGCTTTGTCTTTACTTTGAGGTGTTTTTATATGTTTTTCTGTACTAACCTAGTGCCAGTTGCCTGTTTTCTTCTGTTTTTGGTTTTAGAAAAGGCAGAAAATAAATATTCTCGGAATTAGACGGGACAAAAGCCAAAGTCAATATTTTACCGTGGGGAACACAGAGCCAGAAGACAAGACGGAGAGGAGCCACCAGGGGCCACACCCCTGGCCGCGCAGCCAAGCCTGGGACGCGCATGGGGGGTGGTGCGGCCACCCTGGGTGCCCCCTGCCTCGCCTCTTCGCCTATAAGAAGCCCCTGATACCAAAACCCTAAAGACCTGATAAATCTTTGATGGCACCCACCACTTGTCGTGGGACGCTTCGTTGGAAACCCCAAGAGCAAGGTATGAAGCATCACATCAGCAAGTTTCTCTCAGTAGAAACCGAGGTTATCGAACTAGTAAGAGGAAGGAAACGTCACACAGGTGTTGCAAGCAACACGGAGATCTACACAACACAAACTCAAGACTTTGCCCCAACGAATCAGTGAGGTTGTCAAGCTCACTGGTTTGCTGTAACAAAGGATTAAACGTATGGTGTGGAAGGTAATGGTTTGCAGTAAGTAAACAGTAACAGTGGAGGATGTATCAATGGTAAAGATTGGACCGGGGTCCATAGTTCACTAGAGGTGCCCTCCTTAAATAAACAACATGGCATGAAGGGTAAACGAATTACACTGGGGCAATTGACAGGAACTGAGCAAGGCATAACAATGCAATTACTAGTCAGAAAGATCCTATGAGGTTGATTGAGCAATACAACAATATACATAGACCTCCATCCAACTGCATCTATGACTAGAAGTACACCTTCAGCTTATCATCCGACCCCCTCCAGTATTAAGTTGCAAGCAACAGACAACTGCTTTAAGCAAAGTGTGTAAGGTAAAAAGTCCACATGTTCCATGACCAATAGACCGTTGTTTTATCCTTAGTAGCAACAGCACATCTACAACCAAAGAGATTATTGTCACTTCCCTTGGAAACTAGAGGCATGAACCCACTATCGAGCATAAATACCCCATCTTGGAGTCACTAGCAACTATTTGGCCAAGATAACCACTAGCAACGAAGAGCATGCAAGTACACAAACAACACATACATGATAGAATCATAAAGATAAAACCATTAATAAAACCAACATAATAATCTCAATATCCATCGGATCCCCGCAAACACAACATGCATGATTACAAATAGATTAGATCTTGATCATGAACGGAGCTCACAAGATCTATACATGAAAGCACAAAGGAGGAGATACAACCATCTAGCTACTACATGGACCCATAGTACAAGGTGGAACTACTCACGCATCATACCAGAGAGAAGGCCTTCGGGATGATCTCCCCTCCGACAGGGTGTCAGGAAGAACTTTAGATCCCCCCGATCTAGGGACGATGGTGGCGGCGGCTACAGACGGTTTCTTGGATTTCTGATCGGGTCCTCAGGGTTTCTGCATCGGGGGATTCTTATAAGCGAAGGGGCAAGACCGGGAGGCGGCCAGGGCCAGCAAACCCTAGCCAGGAGCGGGCCCACCTGCCCCTGCGCCTGGGGTGGGTCTGGCCCCCTGGTCGGCCTCTCCGGCTCTCCTCTAGACTTCTTGTTCCCCATAGAAATTAATTGACTTTGTCCTTTGTCCCGTACAATTCCGAGAATATTTCTTTACTAACTTTTCTGAAACCAAAAACAGCAGAAAACAGGCATCTGGCACTGTTGCAACTTGTTAATAGGTTAGTACCAGAAAACATGTAAAAAGCACCTCAAAGTGTGGACAAGTAAAGCAAAGTAGATACTAAACAAGCATGGAGCATCAAAAATTATAGATACGTTTCCAACATATCAGCATCCCCAAGCTTAACTCCTGCTCGTCCTCGAGTAGGTAAGTGATAAACAGAATAATTTTTGAGGTGACATGCACCCTCACAATAAAGATCCAACCATTTGCAAGCATTGAAAGCTGGGATCAAAGAACTCTAAACATGTGCATGAAAGATGGAGTTCTAACAATAGGACATAGTAACTATGCATGCAACATGGCAATATACAAACAAAGATCATGAATAACATGCATTGAAAAACGTTTGTTTGTTTCACATGCATAAAACATAGCATAGTGGCAATCAGCTTGTCCCTCATAGAGTAGCAATATAATGCATAGGACACCTGCAAAGTTCACAAGGGTGACTAGAAAAAATAGCACAAGAGCAAGTAATAACACAATGTGCATCAATTAATAAGCTTTGGAACACTGCACACAGAATGACAACTATGCTCTCTTAATGGTGCCTAAAGGTAGAAGGTGGAGACTCAATAGTGGTGGAAGAAAGGCCTTTTTGTAAAGGAAGCAGGGATTACAAGTTTCAAAAAGAGCTTCCAAAAATTATGGTACTTGTTAGCTTTTAGCCCTCATTGCCCCTATCATAAGCATCTTGAAGTGGTTAAGGTTAAAGTGGCAAAGCTGGAGTATATGCTTGACGAAGTATAAGTTGGCAATCTCATGCCCCTTGAATACGAGGGCCACACCTCATGCATACTCAACTTTGGGTCCAGGTAAGTTCTTGTCACTATAAGTATTTTCATATCATTGAGAACCGCCAACAGGGTACCCCTTGCACATGGTACACGAGTTTTCCCATAACCAAAATGACAAGGCAAGCAGACAATGAGCATCTCAGCAATTATTCTTATGTACCATGGGAATATGGTGCTTTTTTCTATCTTTCCTCTTTTCTCAATGTGTACCTTTTTTTATAAGAAGAATGCTTCATAGATGTCACTATGGTGATGCTGCAAGTTTCCACCATGATTAGGCATGGCTTAGGCTAGCGGCCTAGGTGTTTCTCTAACACGGGATACAAACTCCATGGACTTACAAGTTCCCTCTTTATTTCACACCGGTGACATTCATAGACAAAAGAACATGATATCAACTGAGTACAACAAGGTACAAGTGCAATGTTGAAAACGTTCCCCGTGACAGCCTGGTTCTGCTAATCCCAACTTATAAGTGCAAGCATATACAACAAAGTTGTCACAATGGTTCAAGTTTATTAGGGGCAAAGAATAAAGTGTGCCATCAAGTTCGTGAGGTCTTTAATCACTAAGTTTTCACATAACAAAATATTTTTTAATTGGAAGATAGTTGAAAACAAGAATATACTTGGAATGGTGTAACACACCATGCATAGGAGTTTATAGTGGACACTTTGGAATAACTTGGTTTCTTGGGAGTTGGAAGCATGAGTATCACTTACTCATACAAGTGGAGGCTAGCAAAAGACTGGGATCCACCAACTAAGAGAGCAATAATGGCCAAAATCATGCAATGCAACAAAGAAAACTAATCAAAGCAAAGAGTGTTACTACAAGTCAAGGACTAAATGATCATAGAGGCTAATGGTGACTTGTGAGAGTCATAACATGGTGTAAGCATGTGCCAAGTCAACCCAAGCAAAAAATCAAAGGAGAATACCACAATACTATGCTTTTGTATGCTAAAACAATGCATAATTTCTTCAAGGCACACTAAGCAATCCCAATAGTTTGGAATAAGACATGCTACAGCAATAATCACTAAGCATAATGCAAAAACAACACCTAGCATGTCATGCTAGAGTCTAAGTCATAGTCAATGTAAGCTCCTCTTGCACTTCAAGCAAGAACTTACTACTCATTTCCAAACACCAAGCAAACTTATTTGCAAAACAACACAACGCGAGAAGGGGTCCAAACTACTTAAGCAAACTAAAAAAACTAAGCAAAGCAAACGAAAACTAAGACGCTCCAAAAACAACACAACTATGCATGAAACAATAAAAACAAAGTGTCTAGACAGACCTGAGCTTTTTATTGATGAAGAAGGGTATGCCTTGGGCATCCCCAAGCTTTGACGCTTGTACCTCTTGGATATTTCTTGGGGTGACACCATGGTGGCATCTCCAAGCTTGAGCTTTTGTCCATTCTTCATCTCATTGAATCATTCTTTCTCTACACCTGAAATTTTTCCTTCATACAAAACTTCACACAATCTTCATTAGCAACATTAGTTTATTCAAAAGATATTAGACCACTCGCAAAGCTTTGGAACAGCAAGACTTTTCACTAAAACCACAAGCTACTATAGTAACTCCTTCAAAGAAACTCAATTTACCTGAAGAGAGCTCAAAAAGGAATCAATAAGAAGCAAATGCAAATAATGGCAGAAATCTTCAAAACAGAACAGTAGGTAGAAACAATTTTTTCCTAACATCTTCTGTTGATCAAATCAAAAAGTGTTGAACTAACGAAAGTTAGATAACATACTGGGGGATTTATTCATAAATTTTGAGCTCAATCTAAGTTACAGAGCCTCCTCATGAATCTTTTTGGTGGAGGACAGAAATCTGTTTTGGAACAGCAACTCCCCAAATCTTATTTCCCTCTCATTAGAGGTCATTCTTGGCACAAAAAAACAAACAAAAAGGATAAGGAGAGGTCATTATAGTAGTAATAACTTCCAAGACTCAAGGAAACTCTTGGGTTATCTCCCAACAAATACTTTTCTTTAACGCCTTTAAGTTAGGCTTGATAGCTTGAGAAGATGCTCACATAAGAAATATGAATTGAAGTAAAAGAGAGCATCAAGAAGCAAATTCAAAACACATTTAAGTCTAACCCACTTCCTATGCATAGGAATCTTGTAAGAAAATAAATCAAAGAAGCACAAAGCAACAAGCATAGGAAAGCAAAATAAGTGCAACTTCAAGATTTTCAACATAAAGAGGGGAAATTTAATATTGTTGAGATACATAAGACCATGTTTCCCTCTCTCATAATAAATTTCAGTAGCATGATGAATAAACTCAACAATATAACTATCACATAAAGCATGCTTTTCATGATCTACAAACACATAATTTTTATCAAGCTCAAAAATAGTGGGATTAAAACCTTCAAACCCACTTTTAATAATATTATCAACCAATATAGGACCATCATCTAGAGCTTTATCATAAACATTTTCTAAGAAAACTCCTTAGTACCATGAAATCCGGGATGATCTCCCCTCCGGCAGGGTGCCGGGAAGAGGTTCAGATCCCCCCGATCTAGGGACGATGGTGGCAGCGGATATAGACGGTTTCGTGGAATATTGATCGGGTCCTTAGGGTTTAGGCATCGGGGGGACTTTATAGGCGAAGAGGCAAGGCAGGGGGCCACCAGGGCGGCTGCACCCCCCCAGGCGCGGCTAGGGCTAGCCCGCACCGCCAGGGGTGTGGTCACCTGGTGCATCCCCTCCGTCTCGTACTCTGGCTCCGTGTTCCGCACGGTAAAATATTGACTTTGGCTTTTGTCCCGTCCAATTCCGAGAATATTGATTTTCTGCCTTTCTGGAACCAAAAACAGAAGAAAACAGGCAACTGGCACTGTGGCAACGTGTTAATAGGTTAGTACCAGAAAACATATAAAAACACCTCAAAGTGTAGACAAAACAAAACAAAGTAGATACTGAACAAGCATGGAACATAAAAATTATAGATACGTTTCCGACGTATAACTTACAACTTAATACTGGAGGTGGTTCGGATGATAACCTGAAGGTGGATTACTATTCATAGATGCAGTTGGATGGAGATCTATGTATCTTATTGTATTGCCCAATCAAATCTCATAGGATCATGAATGTCTAGTATTGCATTGTTATGCCTTGCTCAGTCTTGTCAATTGCCCTGCTGTAATTTGTTTATCCAGAATTCCATGTTTGTCTATCTTAAGGAGAGCACCTCTAGTGAACTATGGACCCCGGTTCAATCTTTACCATCGATACATATTCCTTTGTTACTATTTACTTTCTGCAAACCACTATTACCTTCTACACCATACAGTTAATCCTTTGTTTTCAGCAAACCGGTGAGATTGACAACCTCACTCTTAGTTGGGACAAAGTCTTGAGTTTGTATTGTGCAGGTTTCCAAGTTGCTAGCAACACCTTTGGGTCGTTTCCTTCCTTCTACTGGTTCGATAACCTCGGTTTCTTATTGAGGGAAAACTTGCTGATGTGCTCATCATACCTTCTTCTCGGGGTCTTCCAACGAAGCTCAACAATTAGTTGAGCCATCATCGGAGTCCTATAGTGCCATCTGGTCGTATTGGTGCCCCTGGTCACCGTGTCACTAGACATCAAAGAGGTGGTGCATGTTCTTGAACTCGTGTGTGCCTTCTAGATCATCCACGTGAGTTGCTAGTGTTGCCGATGTTTATGAAGTCGTGGTGACAACCACGTGAAGATGGGTTGTTGTGAAACCTCCCTCTAAGAAAATCCGTAGATGTATCGACAAAAGCCCAGTGCAATAAGGTCTTCTCGTGACAATACAATCTGGTGCCGACGCTTTCCATGATCGTCATCGATAAACGGAGCTGGAAACCGAGCATCAACTTCACGGACGTCAAGGCCTCCTTTCGGGAACCCCGAAGATGCCGAGAACCCTGGGTGTGATGACATGGGTCCGAAGACGGATTCAGATCCGAAGATCGATATCGCCGAACCCGAACCCGTCGAAGACCAAGACCCGAAATTGGTTGTCGAGCCCCGCTCCCGGCGTCTGAAGGTCTAGACCGAACCCCTCCGATCCCCCAAGTTTGACGAGTTCCAATGTGTGACCTTTCTCCGAGCCCCTATTTTATAAATGATATATACATGTTGCATATGACTTGAGCATCCTTGCATACATATTGTGGTTTGGGGGTATTTTGTCGACTCACCTAATAATTAAATATAGAGACCATATGTGGGCTAATCTAGTCTTATATTGTTCCCATTTAAATCTGTGTAGCGAACCGATGACATATTTTGCCTTGTTAAGACAATATTTAAATTGCAGGGTATCTAAACAAATAGAACCTTATATTTAATTGTCGGGACCCCGGTTCTGCTTAATATTGAATAATTGCATTGCATCTTTGCCATGTCATACACCATACATGCATCATGCCCGATCTTCTGTGGTAGTATTAAATAGTGCATCCAGTGTTTCTTCTAGTACTTTGCTTCTTCACGTATTAGGCCGATGAGTGGATGCGAGTGTAGACCCGATCTTCGGATGAACCTTCGGCAATGTTTTCAGGCGAGCATTCCCCCTTTCTACCTATTTTACATTTCTAGTCTTTACTTACTCCTATTGATCTATTGCTATCTGTGTTGCGATGCTTTAGTTTCCGTACCTTCCATATTCCCTTCAGCCTCTATAATTGCCTTGGACACCTCCTATTTCCTGATGCTTGGTAGCTAGATGGCCTTGCGAGTTGTAGTGCTTGCTCAGGTGTTGTCGATGTCCTCAAGTACCACAGATGTTGGAATGTTGCCACATACTTAATGGTGGAGATGATCATGGCTTTAATTACAGCTTAATAATTAATATTGAAAGTAGGTAAATAATACAGAGGCACCGGTGGGCAATAGATGTTATTTGGTTTTTACCCGCCCACTTGTGTCCCGTAGGACCCCAAGTATTTGATACCTGTTCCTTGACTATTCACACTATACGCATGTGGGACCATGAATCCCTTAGAGAGAGCTTGAATCATATCTTATTTCTTAGGCCAAAAACTAGTTTAGGGTTTATTACTATCATGTACTTATGCCATGCGTATGCCATGTTTACTACTTTATTTACTACGGTTGCTCGTGGAGAGCGTTTACTACTGTACTATTTAGGTAAGTGAAATGTTTTTGCGGTATCGACAAGCCTAGTCACACTTTCAGGGTCTCAGTCGTTTACAGCCATTGGCACAAACCTCTGGGTCCATCTCGGAGCCGGCCAACTTCGTCGCGGGTAGCTTGGTGGGGTGGTTCTATGAAATATTATATGAATCTTGTGATTGTTTTGTCGTGATGCCTCGTTAGGTTTTCACTTGGTTTTTTCGAGGTTGATCGTGCGTGTGTTGCTATTTGTGTCTCCATGCAGGGTAAAACTTTCCGAAAGCCGTGTTCGCGGTTATGGACGACTTGGAGCATAGTATCTCGATCATATATAACTATAACTAAAGTAGTGATATAAATTTGACCTAGAAATGACTAGTAATCAGTTTCAATACAACGGAATGGCTAAATAAAAGTACCAACAACTGCTGGGTTTTTGAATGTCTCATGTTATATGTATCTGACTAGTATGTATTGCAACTACAACGGAATGGTTAACTAAAACGGCCCACTGCTTATGTTATCAGGATGACTCATTCTATTTATATCTGACTAGTAATTGATGCAACTATAATGGAATGAATAAAACTGTCAATTGTGTGAGTTCCTCGATTTGACTTCCTCGTTTGGTCTTGAGGGGGAAGTACCAGGATGGGTATGTTTGGTGTTAGTATCAGGTTGATTTCGAATAGGTCTTTCTTATCCGTCTCTGATAGTCGCCAGTTGTATCGAGTCTCTATAGGTTGTTTAGTGCATGCCATGATGCCGCTTCAGTCCACCATACCTATGTAGGCGAGAGCCACCGAATTCTAAAACTCGCCGTGTATTGGCCTCAGTACTGACCGCTCCTTTTTTTTCCTTTGACCTTTGTCGGCTCCCCTTTTGTTGAGCAGGTTTGAGATCGACATCGTTAGCAGGGTTACCCTTCTGGCTTGACCTGGGCAGGGTTATGGATTCCATTACTTATTCTTCAGGGCTCTTAGCCCAATTTGCATCTTGTCCGTACTTGGACGTTGTACTGTTTTCAAAGGTGATTTGGATCTTTGTATTATATATATATATTCTTGACTCATGGAGTCGTTGTTGTATATATCTGTTTCTGTGGGTTTCATCGTGAATAATTGTGTAATGATATTACTTCATTTTTCACCTGCACGAAAGTGCCTGGTGAGCACCTTTGAATCGTTTCTATGCGGGTTTGGCGGGGATCGCTAAAACTTGCATAGGACCGATCCAAGGGTGTTACACTGCTGGTGTGATTTGCTATTCTAGATTTGCTACCATATTGGATAAAATGAGGGTCAAAAGGAACAATAAATAAAGAGAGAAGCTGCTTTAGATTTTCTACCAATTTAGGATAAAAACATAACCATTAGCGAGAGAGAGAGAGAGGGGAAAAAGGCGCTCTTAAAACTTCCAATTAATGATAAACGACATAACACGGTTCCGACCAACAGGCCCCACACATCAACATAATGCGGTCCTGACCTATACCGGCCACACACGGTCCCACACGCCACCGCCCCACACATCAGCTAACGGTCAACTTGAAAGCAGCTGTAGTTCGATCTCTTCGTGAGAGTTTTAGAGAAGCCTATGGGCAAATGTGAGAAAAAAAATTAGAGCCTGGGGAAAACTGAGCACAAGTAAGGAAGTAAAGGAAGCATCAGAAATCTCTATAAAAATATTCCACCATAAAATAACATAAATATGATGTTTCGTACCTAAACATGTTATTTCTCCAAACACCATCTTACCCATGACATTATTGCAATGTAATATCATGTTGTTATAATTAAATCTTTGGACGAGTCACATTTCTTCTTACTATAAGATGGTACCACTTCATACTGAAGCACTTAAAGATTGTTGTTGCATGCCATATATTTCATGCAAAAAATATTCCACCACCGCTACATCCCACGGGCCAATTACAACGGTGACTCCCATTTCAGGCACCCAAAGTGTCCCATCTAGTCCCGTGGCCTTCGGACAGGATGGAAGCCCATGTCTGTTTAGGATATGCCACTGCACCCAACGGCGCCCCATTTGTCCACGCCCAGGATTTTTTCTTCCTTTTTTGCCACCTTTGCACATACATATATAGTGAGAATCAAATTTGGGCATTATAGTTCATAAAAAAAATAAACAAAGTAGTTGTTCATACATAGTTCAACCGTAGTTTATTACAATTAGTTGAATTCAAGTGGAAATAAAAGAAAGGCCTAGTGGCTTCCAACATGACTCCACATATGCTTAACTAAATCTCTTTAGAGTTATTCGTGAATTCCCATTTATGATCGTATATGTTGTCATCACGATCCTCCTTGAGGATCATGTTGCGCATGATCACACAAGAAGTCATGACCTCCCATATCTGCTCCCTGCTCTATGTCCTAGCAGGGTGTTGAACAATGCCCAACAAGATTGGATCACATCAAATGCTTACTACATCATTCCTAGCAGCCTCTTGCTCTTTAGGAAACCTACTCTTGGCCTTGTCAATAGGTTTGCGGATTGTATTCACAAATATGGTCCACGGAGGTTAGATACCATCGGCGAGATAGTATCCTTTGGCATAATTGTGCCATTGATCTCAGAACTAACCTTTGGAGCATGGCCGTCCGCAAGCCTAGCAAACACATAAGAGCATTGAAGCACTTTAGTGTCATTATGATAACCTGCCATGTCAAAAAAAGAATACCAAATCCAGAGATCTTGTGATGCAACTACCTTAAGTATGAATGTGTACCCTTCTGCATGGCCTTTGAATTTCCCTTGCCAAGCAAATGTATAATTCTTCCATTCTTAGTGCATGTTGTCTATGCTTCAAACAATACCAGGAAATCCCCTTCTCTTGTTGATTGACAACAGTCAGGCAGTGTTGGCAGCATTTTATCTCAAGTATTCGTTGGCAAACACAGAACTTGCCATTGACTCAAGGCAAGTGGACTCGCTCATGATTATGTACTCATCAACAAGGTCACTAGCAACTCCATACACAAGCATCCTCACAACCACATTGCATTTCTGATAAGTAAGGCCAAGTTTACCTATGGCATCCTTCTTTAGCCGGAAATAGTCATCATAATCCCTCACTCCGTGAAGAAGACGCATGGAAATTTTTCTCGACATCCGAAAGCATCGCCGAAAAAGAGGGATCTTGTACAACAAATTTGTGTGGTGAAAGTAGTCCCGCTAGAGTTGCTGATGGCCAGCCTCTTGGTTGTGGTTCAATGTTGGGTTCCGTTCTGAAACCGGGCCCCTGAATCGCGGCATTTGGTTCTCCTCGTGGTCATGTATGAGAAGATCCACGACCACATGTAGCTCGGTGTCATCATTGGAATCATCTGACCATGTGTTGGTGACATTGTTGAAGGAGAACTCATCCGAGCTATCCATGATCTACGGGCCCGGCAAACGGCCGAACAAGTGCAAGCGGCAGGACCACAAGAGCACATGAGGTGCCGACAAGACGTAGGCCGGCGACATGGACGAGGCGGTGGCGGTCAAGACGACGGCGAGAGGCCCGGTAGCATACATCTACCAAACTGCCTGAACTAGTGGTGGTATCAACCACGCCAGGCTAGGTGGCGGAGCCGTGGTGGAAGGAGCGAGATGCATTGGGGTGGGGTGGGGAGGCTGTTGTGGCTAGTGTGTGGCTGACTGACAGACCCAAGCCGGACAAGAGGACACGTTGCCAGCGCACGCCACCACAAGTCGACCCAAATTTGGGCCGCAAATGTGGAAAATAGACTAATCCGCGAGTTATTGTCCGTTTGGTAGGTGTCGTTGGGCCTTGCCTCTCTCCAGTCGGACAGATTGAACGGTAAGGTCCGTTTGCGCGCGGGGTGGGGGGGGGGGGGTTGAGGTTGCCCTTAAGACGACCACACAAGGAGGTGCATATTAGTGCCAAAGGTTCCAACCTTTAGTTCTCGATTTTATCTAACCGACTAGGATTCACAAAGTTCATCAATTTTAAAAATTGAAGAGAAAAATAAGAGACCAACCAGATCCCATTTGAATTCTTTTAGAATTGTACTCCCTCCGTTTTATAATATAAGATATTTTAGCTTTATGGAAGGAGTGTATCTAAACCTATTTTAGTGTGTATGTTCACTCCTAATCACTCCAAACCTACACACTAAAATATGTCTAGATACACTTCTTTTATAAAGCTAAAACATCTTATATTATGAAAATACAATGAAATGTTGCGGTGTCGAACTAATGCACCAATGCCCAAAGATTTCAACAAATTTTTGTTCTATGAGTGCTCGTAGTGTTGATTATGATGCTTATATGCGTAGTTGTAACTTTGAAATTTTGGAAGAGCTCTAGTTAAGTGAAACTATTCGAGTTGGTCAAATTGAGCTAGCTTTACGAAGAGTATAGACTATTTTTTGGACTCAGTCTCGTCTGGTGTCAAAATCTTAATCATGGCCCATTTCCTGATTCGGGCAGGAGTCTTGCGACATGTACGCCAACTTGAAGCCCAACTCGTCTAAGATATACACAAAGAAAAAATCAGGTAAGCACGATCAGGTGGTTTTCAAAAAACAAAACAAAAAGTAAGCACGATCAGGAGGCAGCCGGTTGCACCGTATAATATCTTCCCCAACCGGAGCTGCTGTTTCTCCCCCACATCTATACTACTGGGTAGTAGCTAGGGTGTCAAGCGGGGCGGGGTTGTGATGCAACTTTTTAACTAAATCTTTATTAATTTTACTAGATTTTGGAACATTTTTTTGTCTATATTTTTTTTTGCGGGTCATTATGCGGATGCCGCTCGCCACCCTAGTAATAGGGATTATATGGGAGAATTCGCATAGATCCTTAGGGTTGTTTAGATGGAGAATATTATAGTTCAACGTTTTTTCTTGAGGATAAAATTGTTTGTCACAGATCGTCCGCCTAGATAGGAATCTTGGAATCTTTCCGCATTGTTCTATAGCCTAAACAAAAGCTGGACGAAAGCATCTGCTGTTAATTTTAGTTGGCGGTCGCTACGTTTTAATTTTTCTTGATTATTTTTCAAGACTTCACTTTTGCACGCTAGGCCTAGTGTTCCGTATAAAGCGATGTATTTATGCAGCAGATTTCTGCTATTGCTTGTATTGTTTTTAGGTAGCCGGTTCATCCACAAATGGCTCCCGAGCTCGGAGCCCTATAGTTCATATTTTTAAGTTTGGAGAAAATCTGAAAAAAAATTGAGATGTAGTCAATGACGATGCTTCTTACGAGCGTGTGGAATATCAATGCAAAATTCTCAGTATTCCAGGGTACACGAGACATCAAAATCTAATAATATTTTATAATGTGCATTGTTAGATCCACACTTTTGTCTTTTTTTAACCCTAAAACACAATATTCCGTTTTAAATTGTTTCCGCATATAGTACATACCATTGACTACAGGCATGATATTTTAAAACTTTGAAATATGATTTTGAATTTTTGAAAAACATATGCTACATGGAGCTCGTCCTCCATTTTCTGTGTCCGGTTCATGCTTCTTCTACTCCCTCCGATCCATATTAGTTAAGTCAAACTTATCTAGATTCGAATGTATCTAACACTAAAACTTGACTAGATACGTACCTAGATAAATATAAGTCAACTAATATGGGTCGGAGGGAGTACATGTATGTATGTTAGAATTGTTGAAGTTTTTGTGCATATTGTTCTATTGGCTAATGAAAGCCTATAAAAATTACTCCTTCCGATCCATATTAATTGACTTAGATTTATTAAAATTTGGATGAACTTATATACTAAATAGTGTCTAGATTAAATCTAGATAAATGTGAGCCAATTAATATGGGTCGGAGGGAGTAGTTGGTATGGTGTTTTGTGTGTTTATTCAGCCAAAATGCACCTGTATGTGAAGAGGCCCACCGGCAGGACAATCTGCCTCAGGGTCCAACCATCAGATACCTTGTACACTGTCAAGGCAAAGATCCAGGAACAACACCGGCTTTTCTTCGACGGAGTGCAGCTGGAAGACAACCTTACCTTTATGGCATCCAGCATCAGTCCACGCTTGACCTCCAAGAAAACATGCAAATCTATTTGATGGAGACGCTAACAGGCAGGACCATTACCCTGGAGGTTGACAGCTTGGATACCATTGCCAAGGTGAAGTCCAAGATTCAAGCCAAGGAGGGGTTTCCCAAGGGTCAGCAATGCCTCATCTTCGCCAACAAGCAGCTGGAGGACGACCGAACCTTGGCAGAGCTCGATATTTGGAAGGAGTCCACTCTTCTCCTTGTCCTCCACCCGGCCGGTACAACAGGCAAGATGCTCATCTACGTTCAGAAGTTAAGTGGAAACACCATCTCTCTAGAGGACTATAACATTCAGAACGAATGTACGCTCTAAACTTAATTTTCATGGGCAGTTTTATTTCTTTGATCCGTCGAAATCCATATCGAGGCCACGTATATCTTCGTATATGTGTACTCGGTCGAACTGAGTATAATCCATGTCCCGGACGGCTGATCCCACCTTTTATTATCGCGATCTACGTCTTTGCATGTCATATTTATTTATTTTTGTTGTTGCTGTTATATAACTTACGATTTTCGCTTCTGCAGACACATGAATATTCGTGTACGGGGAGTATACGTCTAAGAGGACCATATGGACTTCGGGTGGGTTCGTACGGTCCTGAAAACAATTGGTATGAGTTTTTGTTTGTCAAAATTTGAAAAGGAGGGAGGAGGGGGGGGGGGGGGGGGACCGAAGCAAAAGTGATGTCTTGGTAGTTTTTCCATTAAGAAAAACAAAGCGTGAGATGTTTATGCAATGTCCCTGAGCCTGCCTTGCCGCTGATTGACAAATATAGTCAGCAGTGCCTTGCACTGAATTTCGATCCGAACTACTTGAAAATAAGGAGACTACGGGATGAATTTAACGTTCAACCGTAACTTGTGAATTTCCCCCGATCCCAACCAGCTTGATTTGGCTCATGTCAGGTATGAATATAATTATTTTCAGCTATTGTTAAATCTGGCCATCTAAAGTTTGAAGAAATTGAGAACAAAAATCAAGGAAGAATGTGGGAGCAAAGAAAAATACATATCAGTATTCATATATAAACTAACACCATCCAAACTTTGAAGAAATTGAGAACAAAAATCAAGGAAGAATCTGGGAGCATAGAAAAATACATATCTCTCTCGAAACATGCTTTCGCCTAGTTTTATAAATAAAGCACATCGGTGAGACCGCTGTTGGGCCAGACATCACAACGCCCAAAGACAGACACACAACACGATACACGATATTGGGGCAGCAGCACACACACGCCCGAACTAAAACAAGGAAAAACAAAACAAAACGAGGACATAGATGGATCGACTAGACGAGGAAGACCGCAAACGCCCGTCGAAAAATGCCCACCACGCTCCTAGCCCGACTCATCAAGCACCAAGCAGCACCCTCAAAAGGGAAAGCGACCGCTGCTGCCCGGACCAGAAACTGGCCATAGGATTTCCCCCGGCACATAGAGGGGAATGGATGAAGGGAAGCCACGACGCCCTCTAGGAAGGAAGATGCCACCCGCGGGCGGCACCGCATCGGTGTTGGTCGAGCCGACAAGGATTTCTCCCAAGGACCCTATCCATAACCCCCGGATGAGCCGTCGCGCCACCACCAAACCTTGTCGCCCACGAGCATGCGCCACTCCGGTTCCGACTTTGTCATCATCGTCTCACCGAGCAAGCCGACACGAGGACTGCAAATCGCGGCACAAATAGAAATGGAACAAGGCCCGCGGTACCACGACCGCACGGGAGGGAACTTCCTCCACCGTCTGAGGCGGTAGTCGACCGACTGCAGACAAACCGGTCCGCCATAGGTCCGACCGGGCCCAGCAGGCCCGTAAAGCCTCCGCGGAGGCAAACCAGTCCCATGGCGGTCCGACCGGGCCCGTAAAGTCCGCCACCACGCTGCAACAGGCCGACCGAGGATGCCGAGGATCCCGTCCACCCTAACCCTCCAAGATCTGTAGCACAGCCAAATCAAAGTTGGTCGACCCGCCAGACCCAGATCCGGCCCAAATGGGCCCGATCTAGGCCGCCATGGCCACGCCCGCCCCGAGCTTTGCATGTCGTGGATGCGCTGCCCCACCGCCCATGACCGTGCTGGCTCGCTCCCTGTCGACGCAAACCCACTCAGGAGGCGGGCCGATGAAGCACAGGGCCAGATTGGGCCCGAATGGGCCCAGATCTGGGCCGTGCCGCCCTAGCCGCCAGCTCCTGTGCGAGCCCCGCCACAGCCACCACAGGTCGCCGCGCCGCCGCCGGAGGGCCGCGCTGACGCACCCCTAGGCCAGCGCGCCGCCCCGGCCGAGGCTGCTGGCCCGCACCGCGAGCCCAAGCGAGGGGGAAAAAGGGGCCCCGCCGCCTCCAGCGCCCGGCCTTCGGCCGGCGACAGCGAGGGCAGGGACGGAGAAGGGGGAGGGAGCCTAGCGGCGGCGGCTCGGGAGCCCTCCCGTCGCCCACGGGAGCGATGAGGAGGGGAGCGGTTTCTCATTCGTCATGATCATATACTCCATTCATGTTGCTAACTAAATCTAGTAGAGCTTCCAGAAAAATACATATCAATATTCATATATGAACTAACTAAGTAATCAGCGCAATTGTGTTCCTAGATTTATACTAGTACATAATATCAAAAAACTTGGTCAGACAGATTAGTTTTTTTTTGAAACATTAGACTGATTAGTTTTTGGTAAACATTCTCTATGTGATAAAGGAACATTGAAAGTATAGAGGTTTATCATGCAAGACATTAGACTTTTGTCTAATCTCTTAATTTTCCTCTTTAAAAACAAATATATATATGATTGGTTGTACCTAAACGATGTTTTCTATTCACAAACCGCCTCATTCATGACAATGTTTTCCATATCCAAATGTTTAGATAAGTCACGTGCAAGCAAGAAAAATTCAATTGCAACCCATTTGCGACTACTGTGTAGCACGAATGGTGGTGCAATCCAACGGTTGAGGAATCAACTAAGAATTAGTAAAACCAGAGTCTGCACCGGTTTCAGATATGCAGTCGGGCGGGCCGTGTCGGGTCACCAACTCGTTTAGCCCAAACTCGTCCCAGATCACAAGGAATATATAATCAGGTAAGAAAGATTGAGGCGGCAGCCGATCCGATCCTATAAAATCTATCCCCAGCCGGCAAACCTTAACTCCAATCTCCTTGGGCTCTCCGGCGAAGCGTAGTGATCCTAGCGACAAGCCGATCAAGCATCTTCTTCTTCGTCGATTTTAAGGTACGAACGATACTAGTAGGCGCGCTCATATTCATGCATGAGTCCGTGATCTCTAGAGCCGACTCTCCGTGTGTCCGGTAGGATTATAATGGATAATTTGTGGCTATCGTCTCATATGATCTGCTACATCCTAGTAGGGCTGTTTAGATGGAGAATGTTATACTCCCTCCGTTTTAAAATATAAGATGTTTTAGGTTTGTGAAGAAAATGTATCTAGACTTTTTTTAGTGTGTAGATTCATTTCAAACCCGAGTGCACCTACATACTAAAAGTAGTCTAAATACATTTGTTTCATAAAGCTAAAACATCTTATATTTTAAAACGGAGAGAGTATATAATTGCAATTGCTCAAGGTTTTTCTCCCGATAAAGTAGTTCTAGAGAACGTCCATAGATAGGAAATCTTGTTATATGTCCTTGTCACGGATTCTAACGAATTAGATATAATTTTATGTTACCTTTTTATTTCATATATTCATGAATATATAGTAATATAATTTATTTTTCTAGGTTGTGTGCATCCGTAAGACCGATAAGGCATGCGTTGTTGCAGAGACGACTAAATATAATTGATATATCCACGATATTAATATATATATACTATTTTAAAAAAATAGCAATGTAACAAAGATATTCCAAATCGTTATGTGTATTGCTCAACCGTTAAGACCGTACTACATGTTGGATTCTTTGTGTATGATTCTATAACCTAGATAAAAGCTGGACGAAAGCATCTGGTGTTAGTTTTTAGTTGGTGGTCGATACATTGTAGCAACTCTCAAGAGTGCCCTAACTTCTGTAACGTTAGTCTTGTTAGTTGGTTCGACATTCACCGTTTATCGTTTCTATTTCAGTACAAAGTGCCGGTCAGTTAAGGCTATTTTCTGTGCTCTTCAATGTACATAACTGAGTTAACCATGTAATTTTATGGACATCGTCTCAAGACTTAATTTTGCATGCTAGCTAGGGGTTATTGTTCTTTTGTGTATTTTCGCAGCAGATTTTTGTTATTCCTTGTACTCTATTCGATTCATAATAAATGTCGCTGATTTAGTGCAAAGTTGTATTGAATCGACGACATTTATTATCTGAGGGAGTATTTTTTCCTAGATAATGTGTTCTTGCTTCTGCTACCTTTGTATGTTAGAGTAGTTGACATTTTGGGAATTTATTCAATAGGCTAATAAAAGCTATATTTGCCTGAAAGCTGTTTTTGTGCTCATTCAGGCATAATGCACGTCTTCGTGAAGACCCCTACCGGCAGGACAATCTGCCTTACGGTCAAACCATCAGATACCCTAGAAAATGTCAAGGCAAAGATTCAGGAACAACTACACCGCCTTTTCTTTCACGGAGTGCAGCTAGAGGATAACCTTACGTTGGCTGATTACGGCGTCAAGCATGAGTCCACGCTAGACCTCCAAGAAAGAATGCAGATCTACGTAATGGAGACCCTAGCAGACAGGACCATCACTCTTGAGGTCGACAACACGGATACCATTGACACTGTGAAGTCCAAGATTCAAGACAGCCAGGGCTTCCCCAAGGATCGCCAGTGCCTCATCTTTGCCAATAGACAGCTCGAAGACGACAACACCTTGGCCGACCTCGACATTTGCAAGGACTCCACCCTTCTCCTTGTCCTCCAACCGGCCGTCCACCACCCAGCCATCCACTACCCGGACGGCCCAGGAGATATGATGCGCATCTTCGCGAGGGAGCTAAATGGAAAGACCATCACTCTTCAGGTTGAGAGGACGGAAATCATCTACAATGTCAAGATGAAGATCTATAAGGTGAACGGGTATGCCCGGCGCAGCAACGCCTCCTCTTTGCCGGTCAGCAGATGGAGAACCACTACATGAAACAATTAAGGCGCCGACGGCCAAAGGTCGAAGCCGTCGGCGTAGATGCCTTCCCTGGCCAGCCGACCAGCCCGGCCGTCGACGTAGCTGACGGTGCCGAGGGTAGCCCTCGGCGTAGTGTGGCCGTCGGCGTAGTAGCGAGGTCTGTGCCGACGGTGGCCTGGTCGTCGGCACAGTTTTTTGAAAAATTTTGTTTGGTCTGTGTCGACGGCCAGGCGTCGGCATAGGCCTCCAGATTTTTTTCCTTTTTCATTATTTTTTAAAAAATCATAACTAAATCATTCTAATTCAGAAAAATACAAATAATATATCAAAATTTGCAGGAAAAAAAATCTATCTATCTACACTCGAATATTACACATTTATAAACAAAAATTAAGTAAAATATAAAACATTATATATAGTTTAAAACGGGCATTATAAATTCAAAAACGATCCAAACAATGCGAAACCTTCGCGTGGTGTCATATTATGTGACATAGTTAGAAGGAAAAATATTAAACTTGGTATATTGATTATGTCTCAAAAAACCTTCACAAAATGATCTATCTCGTTCGAGGTTTCTTGGCTTTCGGGTCAAATGACCAATGTTATGGCTAGAATGAAGGCATAGTTTGTGATAATGTGTCGATATTGTGCATAAGTATGCATCATGTGATGGCGAATAATGTTTCAGGAGGAAGTTTTCCTTTTCGTCGCACCAAAAAGCCGTTTTCTATTTTCCGCGTGCAAAAAACGGACGGTTTTGTGAAACAACCACCAAATGGCTAATTCAAAATGCTACCGTCACATTTTTCAAAAACACTAGACCACCTTACATGGAAAATTTCATAACAGGGGGATCTCAAATATTTCCGTCTATCCCTGATGAAAAAGACAAATTCCTGCCGAATCGGTAGAAGTGGGTCAGATATGAACTACAGGTACATGATCGGATGCTCATGATTTTTTACAAAAATCATTTTTAGGTTCAAAATATGTTGTTTCATCATAGATCCACTTCAAGTTTAGCGAGTCTCAGCCCCGAGCTAAGAATCTTCATGCCCACCCTTCGACAAAGTATAACGATGGTTTAAAACGGGCATTATAAATTCAAAAACGATCCAAACAATGCGAAACCTTCGTGTGGTGTCATATTATGTGACATAGTTAGAAGGAAAAATATCAAACTTGGTATATTGATTATGTCTAAAAAACCTTCACAAAATGACCTATCTCGTTCGAGGTTTCTTGGCTTTCGGGTCAAATGGCCAATGTTATGGCTAGAATGAAGGCATAGTTTGTGATAATGTGTCGATATTGTGCATAAGTATGCATCATGGGATGGCCAACAATGTTTCAGGAGCAAGTTTTCCTTTTCGTCGCACCAAAAAGCCGTTTTTCATTTACCGAGTGCAAAAAACGGACGGCTTTGTGAAGCAACCACCAAATGGCTAATTCAAAATACTACCGTCACATTTTTCAAAAATACTAGACCACCTTACATGGATAATTTCATAACACAGGGATCTTAAACATTTCCGTCTATCCCTGGTGAAAAAGACAAATTCCTGCCGAATCGGCAGGAAGTGGATCAGATATGAACTACAGGTACATGATCGGATGCTCAAGATTTTTTACAAAAATCATTTTTAGGTTCAAAATATGTTGTTTCATAATAGATCCACTTTAAGTTTAGCGAGTCTCAGCCCCGAGCTAAGAATCTTCATGCCCACCCTTCGACAAAGTATAACGATGGTTTAAAACGGGCATTATAAATTCAAAAACGATCCAAATAATACGAAACCTTCGCGTGGTGTCATATTATGTGACATAGTTAGAAGGGAAAATATCAAACTTGGTATATTGATTATGTCTCAAAAAAACCTTCACAAAATGACCTATCTCGTTCGAGGTTTCTTGGCTTTCGGGTCAAATGGCCAATGTTATGGCTAGAAAGAAGGCATAGTTTATGATAATGTGTCGATATTGTGCATAAGTATGCATCATGGGATGGCCAACAATGTTTCAGGAGGAAGTTTTCCTTTTCGTCGCACCAAAAAGCCGTTTTCCATTTACCGAGTGTAAAAAACGGACGGTTTTGTGAAGCAACCACCAAATGGCTAATTCAAAATACTACCGTCATATTTTTCAAAAATACTAGACCACCTTACATGGATAATTTCATAACACGGGGATCTTAAACATTTCCTTCTATCCCTGGTGAAAAAGACAAATTCCTGTCGAATCGGTAGGAAGTGGGTCAGATATGAACTACAGGTACATGATCGGATGCTCTTGATTTTTTACAAAAATCATTTTTAGGTTCAAAATATGTTGTTTCATCATAGATCCACTTTAATTTTAGCGAGTCTCAGCCCCGAGCTAAGAATCTTCATGCCCACCCTTCGACAAAGTATAACGATGGTTTAAAACGGGCATTATAAATTCAAAAACGATCCAAACAATGTGAAACCTTCGCGTGGTGTTATATTATGTGACATAGTTATAATGAAAAATATCAAACTTGGTATATTGATTATGTCTCCAAAAAACCTTCACAAAATGACCTATCTCGTTCGAGGTTTCTTGGCTTTCGGGTCAAATGGCCAATGTTATGGCTAGAATGAAGGCATAGTTTGTGATAATGTGTCGATATTGTGCATAAGTATGCATCATGGGATGGCGAACAATGTTTCAGGAGCAAGTTTTCCTTTTCGTCGCACCAAAAAGCCGTTTTCCATTTACCGAGTGCAAAAAACTGACGGTTTTGTGAAGCAACTACCAAATGGCTAATTCAAAATAGTACCGTCACATTTTTCAAAAATACTAGACCACCTTACATGAATAATTTCATAACACGGGGATCTTAAACATTTCCGTCTATCCCTGGTGAAAAAGACAAATTCCTGCCGAATCGGTAGGAAGTGGGTCAGATATGAACTACAGGTACATGATCGGATGCTTATGATTTTTTACAAAAATCATTTTTAGGTTCAAAATATGTTGTTTCATCATAGATCCACTTCAAGTTTAGCGAGTCTCAGTCCCGAGCTAAGAATCTTCATGCCCACCCTTCGACAAAGTATAACGATGGTTTAAACCGGGCATTATAAATTCAAAAACGATCCAAACAACATGAAACCTTCGCGTGGTGTCATATTATGTGACATAGTTAGAAGGAAAGATATCAAACTTGGTATATTGATTATGTCTCAAAAAACCTTCACAAAATGACCTATCTCGTTCGAGGTTTCTTGGCTTTCGGGTCAAATGATCAATGTTATGGCTAGAATAAAGGCATAGTTTGTGATAATGTGTCGATATTGTGCATAAGTATGCATCATGGGATGACGAACAATGTTTCAGGAGGAAGTTTTCCTTTTCGTCGCACCAAAAAGCCGTTTTCCATTTACCGAGTGCAAAAAACGGACGGTTTGTGAAGCAACTACCAAATGGCTAATTCAAAATACTACCATCACATTTTTCAAAAAATACTAGACCACCTTACATGGATAATTTCATAACACGGGGATCTTAAACATTTTCGTCTATCCCTGGTGAAAAAGACAAATTCCTGCCGAATCAGTAGGAAGTGGGTCAGATATGAACTACAGGTACATGATCGGATGCTCATTATTTTTTACAAAAATCATTTTTAGGTTCAAAATATGTTGTTTCATCATTGATCCACTTCAAGTTTAGCGAGTCTCAGTCCCGAGCTAAGAATCTTTATGCGTGCCGTTTTAAACGGGCAAATGAAATTATGATAAGAATCACGGCATAGTTTGTGATAAGTTGATATTGATATCATATTTGGATTCCTCTCATTTTTCTAATTAATTTAGACATATTATTTGCCGAATTCCGATTTACAGATTTAAAGATATTAATTATTCCATATTAAATAAAAAATACAAAAAAAATAAAATATTATATTTTTTTTAGTTCAATAATATTTTTACTTATTCATTGTTGTTTACTTAAATAATTGCTTGTAATTTCAAAAAATACAACCATATGACATGATGATATAAGAGTTAATAGGAATTATATCATAGTATTGACAACAATGAGTAAATTGCTTTGCGGGAAGAGATTCTGAAGGAACGAGGAAGTTAAGCGTGCTAGAGCTGGAATAGTGCTAGGATGGGTGACCGAACGGGAACTTTGACTAAGACTGCAATTTAATCAATTATTAACTATAAATAGTGTTAAAATGATTAAAACGGGAGATTAAGGAGTCAAATAATTCAAATATTTTAAAAAATAATAATAAAATAAAAAAAATATTTTAGACTATGCCGACGGCCCGTCGGCGTAGCTCCATTCCTGTGCCGACGGCTTGGCCGTCAGCGTAGCTCCAGGCTGAACCGTTAGCCAAGACGGCCGTTGACTGACACGCGGGGCCCGCTGGAAGACGCTGTGCCGAGGAGGAGGGGCTGTGCCGACGGCCACCGAGTTGTGCTGACAAGGACGTACGCCGAGGGGGCTACGCTGACGGCCACCGTCGGTACAGCATGTGCTGACGGCAATTTGACGCTGTGCCGATGGCAGCCAGCCGTCGGCGTAGCAATTATTTCATGTAGTGAACGACAGCACCTTGGCAGACTATCGAATTCAGAAGGACGAAACCCTCAACTTGCTGCTCTGCCTTTGTGGTTGTTGAGATGAATGCCATGGTCATTGGACATTTCGTCGAGTATTGTTGCTACCTTTTGTTTTTGCTTTCTACTACTGGTGTTTTATCAGTAAAACTATTGTTAGTGTTGTTTCTTTCCAGTAGTGGTGTCCGATCAGTGGAACTATCATTCTAGTACGTTATTGTCTTGGTTGTTTTCCAGCAAGAAAAAAAAACGTGAGATTCTTTATATAGAAGAGTCCCTGGGTCTGCGGGATGCCCTGCGGTGGATTGAGAAATATTGTCTGTAGTGCCTTGCACTGAATTTTGATCCGATTTAAAAATAATGAGAAGACGAAATTTACTCAGGAGTGTCATCTTGAGACAAGCCCAATAACAATGATGGTGTGTACAATCAAGCGTGAAGAAACCGACTTTGGTTTCAGGTCGGTTTTGAAACTGCAAGTAGCAAACCAGATATGGAAGACAATCCCATGCTGATACGACGATATGTAACAACATCTCTAGCCAATCCCTAAAACCGGTTAGAGGAATAAAATATTCATTTTACTCTAAACCACATAACTGATTCCTCAAATTTGTTAGAGGGGTAAAATTATAAGTCACTCGTAAAAAGGAGGCCAACTATTGCTCTAATTTTTCAATATCTTTGCTCCAAAAAGGAGGCTAACTCTCTCATATATACTCATCCCTATGGTGGAGGAGTAAAATTTCGTCTCCCTCCCTATGCCACCCGAGCCACCCAATCTTGCCTCCGACGGAACCATGCCCTTGGTTACAGATGGAATGGAACCTGGAGGCTTTTCTGCAATTCAGCCGACCCACGAGGAACTTCGACAACCCTCCGTCTCCACTCGAGTCACCGAATCTCGTCGTCGTTTGCCCTCCCCCTCCCCCCCCCCCCCACACACATGTCGTTCATCCCCGACAGCGGTTCGAGGAGAGAACCAGTAGTAGGTCGGCCTTCTCGTCCAGACGGAGGCGCACCTGGGGGAATCCTCATGCTTCTCCAGTATGAGCCAGAATGGTTGGGACCAAACCAACGACGCACGGGAGAGCAACCAGAGTCGCACTACTAGGAAAACATCTCCACGAGTATATACTCGTGGCGCATCGACAGGCGATGCGCCATGGGTAAGAAGATACTCATGGTGCATGTCCAACGTGGTGCGCCACCACTATGTGCATTCCACGTTGTCAGGGGTCGCACCCAATTTATCCGTGGCGCATGGCCTACAGGTGCACCACGTCTATTTATGTACCCGCGGAGCACCTTCAGGCCATGTGCCACGAGTAAGTTGGGTGCAACTGACTATAAATGTGGGTCAGGTTACCCGTGGCACATGGCATAGTGGTGTGCCATGGGTATGTTCCACGGATAACCTGGCAGCTAATTTAAGACAAGAGACACACACACCTACCACTTCCCACTTCACTCCCTCTTCTTCCTTCTTAGATCTGGTTGTCTCCTCCTCCTCCCCACCTCATTTATGTACCGACATCAATCTGTATCTCGGCATGTTGAAAGAGAAGCTATCCACGTTATGAAAAGTGGAATCCAATATATACCCTATGAGAGCCATGTTGCTCACGATGATGCAAGACTATCCTAGTTGCGGATATTTCTCAGGGCAAGTGATCGAAGGATTCTCCACATGGATAACACAATGTATCTCCAACTACAGAAAGATCTCGGGTCTGCAAAAACCATGTTCGCGGGGCATCTAAGGTGGCTTGACAAGAATGATGCATGGAGAAAATATGGAGATCTGTTCGATGGGACAATCGAGATCCAAGGAATCCTAGATCGTAGGAGCGGCAAAGAAATCGATGATTTGCTGAAAAACTGGAAAGAGTGTGAAGGGTTCGCAACATAGAAGCTGTAGTGGAATAGATGGAATTTGCTCACTAGATTTCTCACCTAGCATTGTAGGAACCTCAAATTGATCTTCTTCGGTACCATTCTGAACTATGAATGCAAGGCTCTTCAATTTGACAGTTTGTTGGTACTTCTGCAGGGCTAAGAACTGGCGGAACAACAACAACTAGAACAGGAACAACATCATCCAATTTTTTTTGCAACAAAACCTTCACCATGATCAAGGTACATAGGGAAGAAATGCTGCCCAACTCCAAATAATGTCACCATGAAATCAGTGTCTAGACGATGTGTGACTTTTCTAAGTCCATTGGTACTAATTGTCAGCACTGGAATACACTAGTACACTTTGATTCTCCCTACCATCTCATAATCAATCTCCTCAATCAAGTTCTCTAGAACCAAAGAAGACCATGTAATTTTATCCACATGATCATACCAGATTATGTGACCATCAAGATAAGTCCTATTAATTGCACTACCAATAAAGTAACAACGATGATTAATTTGAACTGAGAAATATTCACTGTCTCTACCTGCAACAATTGCACATGCATACAAACATGACTATCATCCTCTCCCACAAAGATTTGAATCATATGAAGAAATTACTTTAAACCCTACTAAAAACCCCAAACCCAAACCTGATGAAACTGTATTTTTTCGTTTTGTGCACACAGGTCATCGCTGATCATGAACTAACCTACATTTGCTACCCTAAATACACAAGAAAAGGCCTATTTGTAGGAAAAGAATGAGGATTTGGGGTCAGATTGGCTGGAATTGGGGGGCTTACCATAAACGGGCGGTGGAGCCCCTTCCGGTCGTCGATGATGAGCCATCAATGTCTCCTCCCACCACCGGAACTGCGGCGTGCCACTTCACGACAATGCCAAACACCGGCGTCGCCTCTCCCTTCCCTCTGCCTTCCCTATTTGTGGAGCGGGATAATAGGGCCTAACTGATGAGCGGCGTGGCAGGTGGAGTAGTCGAGGGTTGATCTGCAATACAAATTCTTCGCATGCGGGGGGTCCTAAAGTGCGACTGAGCGATCGAGGCAAAACACAGATTGCATGTCAAGCAGCGTGCCATGTCAGCCGATACAACTTGCTACGGCACACTGTGACCGTCTATGCATCGTGGAACATGTCTTCGACTGTAATCGAGTATTTTTGGAGTATGCTGACTGGTGTGACCCCCACCGCAAAATTTAGTCATGCGCCATGTATTTTACTCTGATTTTTTTTTGGAAAAGAGTATATATTAATATTATAGGGATACCAATTACACCCAGACTCTGCAACAACGTATGCCCTAGCGACCCTACGGATGCACACAGCCCAGAAAAAGAAAAAAGAATTACAAAAAAGAAAAGTCCCGCTACAGAGAACTAATCCTCAAAGCAACGACAGTGACACCATCAGAACAACACCAGTAGTCCTCCACTGCAATAACAACGCCTTCAAGAAGGAAACAATACCCAAGCGCCCTCGTTGCCTGATCAAAGATCATAAATTTTCACCTTGGAGAACGTCCTCGCTCACAAAACAATGCCTTCAACAAGGTCATTGCCAGACACAACCAGTTAAGGCCAGACCTTGGATTTTCACCCTGTAAGGTAAGACTGGAAACTCCCCATGTGTTGTCTTATCGCACCAACAGTCGCTGCAACGTGTCCTAGATCACGCGACCAGTTCTCCATCGCCACAAGAACAAAAATTACCATTGCTACCCTCATATTTCCATTTTCCTGACATTCTCCGCATCTGACTTCATCATGGCTCTAAGAATGACACTTGGTGGGAACAAACAGCAGAGCTTCGCAACGCTCCCGCTAAAACCAAACGGCCAGAAGAACAAGGTGCGCATGACCAAATATCTTTCGATCCAGCAATCTCCAAGCATGATACCCATGGGAGTTCGCCGGCGGAGCCTTTCGGAACCCGCCTCTCCAGACCAAAGAAACGAGGGCAGACATCAAGCAGATCTTCATCTTCGTGCGAAAGAAACCAAAGGACCACCTCCTTTATTGGATCCAACACGGCGATCCCCACACCGCCGACCGATTTCCGGAGAATGGATCGAGCAGGCCGACCATCGGTGCCGATGAGCACGTAGGCTTAGCACCGCCACTAAGGGCGCGCCATCGCCTCCATCCTGCAGCACCACGTCTGCCGCTTCCTCCAGATCTTGGCCCACGCCACCCACGGCCCTCGCCGCCCCGGTCCAGCAGCCGCCGGCTCCGAGCACGAAACCTCCGCTTCACGCAGCCCTCCTCGCCATAGCAGGGTGACGCCACCGCGCCGAGCCGCGCCACCAAGTCGGACGCCGCCATGCCCCGCGCACGCGCGCCGCCGCCGGTCGTCGATCTTGGCTGCGTCTAGATCTGGCGAACCAGGGGGAGAAGAGGAGCCCCGCCGCCACCGACGCCGAGCGGCTTTGCCGCCGGCGCGTCCCGGCGGCGGCAAGGCGGGAGAAGCGGAAGGGGAGGCGGTCCGGCGGCGGCAGTAGGGTTCCCCCAGTCGCTCGCGGGAGCGACGCGGGAGGAGGAGGGTACGTACGATATAGGACCCTATCATGGCAAATGGGCCTTGGAAGTGGAAGGCCGATGGCTAACCTGCACTGCGTTCTACTTCCACCTTGCAGCTGCAGCCGATAGGACCCTATAAAACGGGTCATCAATCCCTAGCCCTAACCCTAAGCCCCTTTCATTCCGATCTTTCTGCGCTCTCCGGCGGAAGCAAGAACACCCACCGATCGATCGTAGCAGCAAGCATCTTCGTGGACTTCAAGGTGCGTACGGAGCTGTTTTCCTGCCTATCTCTAGTGCTAGTAGTCTCATCTACAATCATGGCGCCGCTGATCTCTACAGCCTACTGTCAGTGTCAGGTAGTATTATACTATCGTCGGAGGGCTACATCATAGAGTTTGTGGCTCATCTCATATGATTTGTTAGATTTAAGTGTAGGTTGGATGCACAATATTACAATTGTTCATAAGTACGTATCATTTATCTTGCGGGCCAGAATTTTTTGGAGGGCGCTTGTGGTTTATGTTTGTTTTTGTTGATATGATGTTGTCGGCATTAGTTTTTTTCTATTTCTCTTATTTTTCTCTTTAGGGGCTTGTTTGTGATGTTTTCCCCAGCAGTTAGCTCAAAGTCGTATTGTGTTGGCCTCTATATTAATATAGAGGGACGGAAGCCTATTTTAAGAATTTTTATCCAGAAAACGTAGTAGTATATTGTTCATAAGATTATATATAGGTATATATTCAAGAAGGAATAAGAAGATAGTCCAAATTTGTATGTGTATTGATCAACCTTTCAGACAATAGATCTACTACCTGTTGGAATTGTTAAGTTGGACGAAAACATCTGCTCTCAGTTTTTAGTTGATGGTGGAATTTTATGGCCGCATATTCACCTTTTTCAATTAGATCGATACACTGTATAGCAACTCTACAGAGTGCACTAGCTTCTGTCACGTTAGTCGTCTTAGCTGATTTGACATGTATCTATTGTCAGTCCGTTCTATTTCAGTAGAAGAGTGGGTCTGCTAATTGAGAGCCGCATATTCTCTTTAATGTACAGAACTGAGTGAAGAATGTACAATGGTTGCCAAGTGTCAAGACTTACCTGTACATGCTAGCCCTAGTAAATATTTATGAAGTAGATTGATGTTGTTTCTTCTACTTCCTCTGTTTCTAAGATGATTTGGCAGGCTTAATTGGCTTGCCACTACTATTCTTAGATAAATAGTTTTAGCTTATACCATCTCTTAGAATTGTTGTTGACTTCTTTGCACATAGCTGTACATATAGCCTAATAAAAGCATTTTTTTGTCTGAACATAGTTTTGTGCTCGTTCAGAATGCAGCTCTTTGTGAAGAGCCCCACGGGCAGGACAATCTGCCTCAAGGTCCACAAAACAGATACCCCTCTATACTGTCAAGGCGAAGATTCAAGAACAGCACCGCCTTTTCTTTGACGGAGAGCGGCTAGAGGACAACCTTGACATTGGATGATTATGGCATCGAGCATCAGTCCACACTTGACCTCCAGGAAAGCATGCAAATCTATGTGATGGATACGCTAGCAGGCAGGACCATCACTCTCGAGGTTGAGCCTAGATACAGTTGACAAGGTGAAGTCCAAGATTCAAGACAACGAGGGCTTTCCCAAGGGGCAGCAGTGCCTCATATTTGCTAACAATCAGCTCAAAGATGACAGCACCTTGGCAGACCTCAATATTTGCAAGGATTCCACCCTTCTCCTTGTCCTCCAACAAGCTGCTACAAGAGGTAGCATGCTCATCTTCGTGAGGACGGAGGATGAAAAGAGAATCCCTCTTAACTCTTAAGGGTAAACAGGTCAGATACAATCAAGAGTATCTCGTTGAAGATCTATGAGGTGGAGGGCACTTGCCCAATACAACACCGCCTGATTCTTTATGGTACTGTGCTGGACGGCAAACGCACGGTGGCGGACTATGATATTCAGGAGGAATATACCATCGACATGCAACTATGCCTATGTGGTTGTTGAGAAGGATACCCGTTGTCATTAGACGAGTAGTAGTATGTTATCAGTAAAACTATCATTTAGTATGTTCATGTGTTTAGTACTCCGTTTCAAAAAGATATTGCTGATTTATCTAAATTTAAATGTATCTAGATATTATTTAGTATACATTCACCAAACTTGGATAAATTCGCGTTAACCTTTTCAGACGGAGGAAGCGTGTGAGACACTATAGTAAGGGTCCTGGACCTGCCTTGGCATCTGTCAGCAGTACCATGCATGCATTGAACTTCCATCCGAAGTACTTTCTCTTTCACGGTTTGTAGAATACTCTACAAAAATCTCACGGACCTAGACGTGTACGTATTGGCTGAAAATTAGGCCTATTAGTGAGCGGTTAAGGCGCATGCATTGGTGAGAGATTGTTGCATGCATAGAAAGTTGAAAATTAACAATTAATTCTTATGCGCCTAGGAATGTTGCAGTTTTGAAAAAACTCAAATTTAATTAGGCGCCCTGCAAACCGTGAAGGAGGTAGTATAGTACTTTCTCCGGTCCGATATTAAATTTCTTAAGTTTTAATATCTTCTATAAAAACGTGCTAAGATACACGTAGTTTGAGAACAATTATGACCATCCCAATGATGAGCCTGTGTTAAATCAAGCGAAGAAACCGAACTACTCCCTCAGTTTCGGTTTACAAGTCTTGCACGTAATTCTATGTCGCCAAATTAAGCAACTTAGTATGATGTATATATTATAAAAAATATATCACCGCAAACTTTAGACTTTATATTTTCCAATAATATAATTTTTATATTATATAATTCAAATTATATAGGTTAAATTGATAACCTAGAGATATGCGTAGGACTTGTAAACCGAAATGGAGGGAGTAGCATCCGTCTTTATCACGCGGTCCTTTTACGGGTATCTAGACTAGTATCTAGGTTCACTCAGATTTGGAGTGAATCTACACGTTAAAATAAGTCTAGATACATTTTCTTCACAAACCTAAAACATTATATATTTTGAAACGAAGGGAGTTGTTTACTGGTAGTTTCATGTCGCGCAAACTGCAACCCTCCCCACCAGGTTGAATGCGCCGCCCACTACAAGACGCGTGCAATTCGTCGAGGGCTAAAAGCCGTCGGCATATGCCAAAAAATTGTCAGCGTAGGCTACGCCGACGGCGGCGCAGGCTCCTCAGAAAAGGTCTCTCTCGGCGGAGCGCACTGAGGCCGTCAGTGTATGCTAGGCCGATGGCTGCCCAAGGCATAGCGGCCGTCGGCATGGCCTAACGGCTGGTTGCAAAAATAATTTTAAAAAGAAAATTAATCTTTGAATTGTTTGACTCGTTAATCTCCCACTTTGAACATTTTTAACACTAATTACACTTAATCTTTGATTAAATTGCAGTCTTGGTCAAACTTCTCGGTCGGTCGTCCATCCTCAATACTCCACCTCTAACACGCTTAACTTCCTCGTTACTTCAGAATCTGTTTCCGCAAAGCAATTTATATATTGTTTTCAATACTATGATATTAATCATATTAACTTTTATATCATTATGTCACATGTTTGTATTTTTTAAAATTACAAACAATTATTTAAGTAAACAACAATGAATAAGTAAAAATATTATTGAACTCAAACAAAAATATAATGATTTTACTTTTTTGTATTTTTCTATTTAATATGGAATAATTACTATCTTTAAATCCGTAAATTAGAATTTGACAAATAATATGACTAAATTGATCAGAAAAATGAGATGAATCTAAATATGATATCAATATCAACTTATTATAAACTATGCCGTGATTCTAGCCATAATTTTATTTATCCGTTTAAAATGGCACGCATAAAGGTTTTTAGCTCGGGGCTGAGACTCGCTAAACTTGAAGTGGATCTCTGATAAAATAGCATATTGTAAACCTAAAAATGATTTTTGTAAAAAATCATGACCATCAAATCATGTACCTATAGTTCATATCTGACCAACGTCCTACCAATTCGGCAGAAATTTGTCTTTTTCACCAGGGATAGACGAAAAGATTTGAGATCCCCTTGTTAGGACATTGTCTATGTAAGATGTTCTAGTATTTTTAAAAAATTTGGTGGTTGCTTCACAAAACCACTCGTTTTTTGCACTCGAAAAATAAAATATAGTTTTTTGGCGCGACGAAAAGGAAAACTTCCTCCTGCAACATTGTTCGTCATCCCATGATGCACATGTATACACAATATGGACACATTATAACAAACTATACCTTAATTTTAGCCATAACATTGGTCATTTGACGCCAACGGCTGCTTCGGGGGAGGGGGGCTGGTCTGGTCACGGTCTACGCCGATGGCCCCAACGTTTGGCTGCCGGCATACCACCCGACCGTTGGCATATCCATCCATTCCTATAGTGTCATGACATTGTCAATGGGGTAGAAACCGCCTAAACTCTTCTCCTCTTCTTCCCCCTTCCTGTTGAGAGTCGAGAGAGAAAAGCCAGGCCATGGTCATTGGACGTCTCGTTGAGTATTGTTGCTGCCTTTTGTTTTTGCTTTCTACTACTGGTGTTTTATCAGTAAAACTATTGTTATGTTAGCCTTGTTTCTTTCCAGTAATGGTTTCCGATCAGTGGAACTATCATTCCAGTACCCCCTCCACTCAAAATTAACTGACTCAACTTTGTCTAAATTTAAATATATCTATACACTAAAATACGTCCAGATATATTCGAATCTAGACAAATCATCAGTTATTTCTGGACGAAGGGAATACGATTAATGTCTTGGTTGTTTTCCAGCAAGAAAAAAATGTGAGATGCTTTATATAGAAGAGTCCGTGGGTCTGCGGTCTGCCCTGGGGTGGATTGAGAAATATTGTCTGTAGTGCCTTGCACTGAATTTTGATCCGACTTAAAAATAAGGAGAAAACAAAATTTACTCACGAGTGCCATCTTGAGACAAGCCCAATGACAATGATTTTTTTTGAAACGAGGCAAAAGAGTTGCCTTTTCATTGATATAGTAGAAGAGAAAAGAACAGTTTATGAGGAAAACTGGCCAAAAAGACACAACACGTCGGCCCGAGGCCGCGCTCCACACAGATCGACGACGCCCAAGCAAACAAGATCAACACCTAAACACAAACAACTCAACGCAACAAGGCGAAGGCAAAGACCGGAGCCGCCGCTCCGACATCCACGCCGACCCCGGGGCCGCGCTCCTTCTAGCCAAAGACGAAAACGTCAACGCCAACCACCAACACACTCCACAGGTCCCTTCGGCCGGCGGAACATCCAAAGCGAGGCCTTAAGAGGCAAAACGACACAAGAGCGCCACACTCGCCCGAACCCGCAAGAGGTCAAGGATTTCCCCTGGAGAACCCGGGCGGAGGAGCGAACACACCGCTTCGACGACGACTTCAAGAAGCACACGGCGCCCAAAGATGTCGCCGTTGTCGGTCCTAGCAAGCCGTCAGGACAAGGCTTTCGCCCAGCAATGAGTCGCAAACCACACGCCCGCCTCGCAAGGACCGGCCAAAACCACCACACCAATCGACGTCACGGCGTCCGTCGTCAAAGCCTCAGAAAGGAGCAGCCATATCCAGCATCCCGCACGCCGCCACGCCTAGGCTCCCCGTCGCCGCGACGAAAGCCGCCGTCCGGATCATCACCGCTGCCCAGGAGATAGAAGAGAACCCGAGCAGCCGCCACCGCGAGCGGGACCAAAGACCGTAGCCACCGCCATCCTCCGCCCAGCATCAACACCGACGCCAACGAGCCCGTGCCGCCGCGACGAGCCCGTCGACCATGCTCCGTAGCACCATCCTTGCCGGCAAGCGGAGCCCTTCGCACGCCCCCGCGGACTTGAGAAGCGGCGCTCGGCCCCTCGTAGGTCTCCATCGTCGTCCCTGCGTAGGCCTCTCCAACGCGCCCTAGGTCCATGCGTTGGCCGCCGTCAACGTCCCGCGTAGGCATCAGGTGCCCAACCGCGATGGCCACCGCCACCACCGCAAGCACAACTCGCGCCGCCAACAACTTTCACCGCCGCCGGACCCCCCCACGCCGCGTCCTGCCACAGCAACGCGCGCTTCCGCCGCGCAGCCACCAGATCCGGTTGGGGAGACACCGGAACAGGGGCTCCTTCCTCCGCCGCCGCCAGGACGCCGACGAGGAGCTCCGGGGATACCAAGGCGGCCGCGCCCGCCCGACCCACCGGAGAGAGAGAGGAGAAGGGCCTTGCCGCCGCCTTCCCCGCGGGCCACGCGAGCTGCCGGCGGCCCACTCGGGCGGCGGCGCGGCGGAAGGGCGCAAGGGGCAGGAGGCGGCGGCGCTAGGGTTAGAAGCCCGCTCGGTCGCCCGCGCGGGGGCGATGCCCCAATGAGAATGATGGTGTGTTAAATCAAGAGTGAAGAGACACGACTTTGGTTTCAGGTCGGTTTTGAAATTGCAAGCAGCAAACCAAATATGAAAGATAATTCCATGCTGATACCATATGTAAGAGCATATCCTAACTGATCCCTTAAAATCGGTTAGAGGATATTTTTTTTTTACTCCTCTAAACTACACCTAGCAGATCCCTCAAATTTGTTACAGGAGTAAAATTATAATAAGAGTCACCATTAAAATGAGGCCAACTCTTTTCAATATACTCATCCCCACGGTGGATGAGTAAAATTTCGTACGCCTCACTTTGCCACGTGAGCTACTCATTTTGTCTTCGCTGGCACCGATGCCTTTGGGTGTCAAGTACAATCCCATCTAAATTCCACTTCTAGTTTATTTCTTAAAATCTAGTGTAAATTTTTATTTATACTGAAATTTGGCAAATTAACTATAAGTGGGATTTAGATAAGATCCCACCTACACCCTGCCCCCTGGTTCCAGCTGGAATGGAACCTAAATGCTCTTTCGCAACTCTGCCGACCCATGAGGAACTCCGGCAACCCTCCGCCTCCACCCGAGTCGTCGAATCTCGCCATCGTATTCCCCCCGCCGCACACAGCGTTGTTCATCCCCGACAACGGTTCAACGAGAGCAGCAGCAGGTCAGCCTCCTCGTCCAAATCCTCGTCCTTCTCCCCTATGAGCCGGAATGGTTGGGACCAAACAAGAAACGGACGGGGAGCAGCCAGAGTCGGGGAGGAGCAAGATAAGACACAAGACTACCACAAGTAGAAAAGGATCTTGGGGAGACCGGTGAAGCAGGACGTCCAATGGGGTCACAACCTTGAACGAGGTCATCCCCCTCCTCCCAGTGAGCTCGTTGCTCCGTGCATGTGCCTATAGGGCATGGCAGATATGCGGGTGGCGAAGGAGTCAAATTTTGGGTGGTAGGCATGGAGGGAATTGGTGGGATTGAGCAGTGACGATGGGTTGCCCGTGGGGAGTAGCATCGACCGACGGCTGGGAAGAAAGGGGTAAAGCAAGGGGGAAGAAGGACATGTAGAGATACTTCCATGTGGAGTCATTTTGTTTGAGGAGTTAAATTTGAGGAATCTGGTAGGTATAGCTAAACCTGGGCATTCACGGTTTAACACGGTTTGTGCAGTTTTCTCAACCCGGCCCGTTTGTGACGGTTCTAACTGGGTTGGACATGATACGATGGTTTGGTCTGGTTAGTTAGACGGTGTGAACAGTTTGAAACCGATGAAAAGGGATATAGCCCGCACAAAAGACGCACACATGCACGATGCATGTAGATACTCATGCACGAGCGACTGGCTGTTACAGCAGGTAGTGGTACACATGTATAACTCGTGGTTTCTCAACAAAGTATATAATTTAAAACCTTTTCTAAATACTTCCTCTGGTCCGATTTAATGGCCGCGGACACAGTACAAATACAGTAAATCCTTAATGCATTCAAATCTTTTTAAATTTTGCCAAATTAAAATCCAAATCTTCACCGCGTCTTCTCCGTCGCCTCCTATCCACCGTCGCCGGTCGCCGGTCGCTCCTCAACAGTCCACCCCGCTTTGCCGCCTCTCGTCCGCCACTGGTCGCTCCCTAGCAGTCTGCCGCGCTCCGCCGCCTCTCGTCCACCGTCTGTCGCTCCCTAGCAAAAACCCTGCTCCGCTGCCTCCCATTCGAGCTCACGCACGGCGCCTACCTTACGAGCTTGCAGGCACCGTAACTGTAATTGTCATCTGAACATTTTCTTAGCAACGAATAGCACCTAGCAAGCAAACATCAAATGGGAGAAACACAAGAAAGTGCAAGCATGCCACAGACAACATATTCAAACTTGTAATTAGATACAGTACCTGGAACATGTGAAAGTACCAATAAAAAGAACATGCAGAGAGCAATACAAAAGAATTATGTTTGAATATGTCAAAAATAAATGAATCCAAAGAAGAGGGGTGAAGGGATACTGGCACCATAACTGAACAACATAAGGCATGGCACCATAACTGAACACATAAGGCACATTGCCATGTACTCAGGCATGCCCGTGTACTTCATGAAAGCATGGCAGTAACTTGCATGCAATGCAAATGCAACAGAAGGCTTGGCAATCAGCATCCATTATTGTAAGAAGAACTTCAATGGCACTGTAACTGTTTACTGAAAACCTAAAGCCAAATGTTTTTCAAGTGTGGTGTCTCCGGCGGCAGCGGAAGCAGATGTGGCGAGGTGGATGACTGGAAGTTTACCGGTGAGGTTTTCTGGAGCTCTAAGGCGGCCGCAACAATAACGACAAAATGTGGTACACCGGTGAGGTTTCTAGGAGATTGCACACCAACTTTTCTTACTGCTTCTATTGGTGGAATTAATAGTCTTGTAGTTCTTAGCCAAAAGCTCTCTGTAATATGTTTTTAGAGGATATTGGCCTGTGGTAGTGTGGTGTCTAGATTATCACACGGTGATGTGATCTGAACCTCGATTCCTTAAAAAAAAAGTGCATGGAGTATTGTATTTCGGTCAATCCTGAAACAGCGACTGCTATCTTGCTCCAAGCTCTGCACATTCATACAAAGTACAGGTTTAGTCCCAATGATACATGCTTTAATCTATGAGTAAAACAAATTTAATCATCTTGTGCACTTGGCTAGTTCTAAAGTTTTTCTCTAACACAGAAAATGACACATTTGCTGCTAGATTACTATATTTCGTTATATGTAAAGTCAATACCATGTCTATTAGTCTATATGCATCGATTACAAATTCAGTATCACTGGATCATTTTACTTCTCTGGTTTGGTTTGTGAAAGCATGGAGACAGCACAAGGCTGCAGCCTGGCTTGATAGCATGGTTCATAAATATTTTCTGAAGTTTCAGTGTGTTTTGACACAGTCTAGTCCACCTACTGTATCCCTTTCCTGGGAGGTTTGCCGCTGGTCGACACCAGAGCACAACCAAGTTAAGATAAACTTTAAAGTCCAATAAGGATTTTAAAGTCGATTAATACTCTTGAAGCAAAGATGAAGTATAACTTAAAACTATCAGCTTGAGATACAACATCAACATATACATGATCTACAAAATAGAAAATACATACTTTGTTTTGGTTTATGACGGAGGTGGATTTGCATCTGGCATTTGTGTAGCTAGACATGAAGTGATGAAGGCGCGCTCTCCTTATATGGACATCAACAACTAACAAGTGAACGTGTTCTGAATTTCTTCTGAACGTCGATTAGGCTTCAAGGCTTCAGAATCAAGCGAGGAAAACAGTAGAATCAAGAAACAGGGAAGACATGCCTGTGGCGCGCGAAAATTCCTTCGAGAATTGGACAGACGCTGAGAGGATGGCGTAAAATTGGTCGCCGCCTCGCCCTCAACGCCGCTGCGGCAGCACGGGGCACTCATCCTTCTCCTCCCTGGCCGCAGGCAACTCCTTCTGCTTCTGCCGCTCCCCCATCCTCCAGCAACACCTCGTCGCTAGGATCTTCCGTGTCCTCCACAGCCTCGGTGTTGCGCCCTCAGACTCCATCGACCGCCGTGCCAAACGCCGGCGAGATCCGTGCGGCGAGATCTATGCGGTGTGGGAGTTGTGTGCTTTGACAGTTTGGTCGGTTTAGCTGGCTGCAACCCATCTTAAACCAGATCAAGAGTTTTTAATTGCAGTTTGTGCGGTTTAAGAAAGCGAACCCGGAATAAACCGCTGATCCGGTGCGGTTCGGGTTGGGCTCACTGTTTGGCCAGTTTCAGACCGAACAATGCTGAAAGGATACGGATGTCGCCTAGAGGGGGGTGAATAGGCGATAAAAACTTTTCCTAGAGTGGCTCAACAAAGGCGGAATAAAACTAACGTTTTACTTTGTCAAGCACAACCTAGAACAACTAGGGTTCACCTTTGTGTATCAATAACTTATGGTAAGCAATAGAAGCAACAAAGTGATAGCAAGATATATATTACTTTAAGCACGAAGGCTATCATAATGTAAAGTGCATAAGTAAAGAGCTCGGGTATAGAGATAACCGAGGCACGCGGGGACACCGATATTTTACCGAGTTTTTTCCAACATGAAGTACGTCTCGTTTGGATAGGGGGTGGTATCAAACCCGGACAGCCCAGGAGATATGATGCGCATCTTCGCGAGGGAGCTAAATGGAAAGACCATCACTCTTCAGGTTGAGAGGACGGAAATCATCTACAACGTCAAGATGAAGATCTATAAGGTGAACGGCTATCGCCCGGCACAGCAACGCCTCCTCTTTGCCTGTCAACAGATGGAGAACGACAGCACCCTGGCAGACTATCGAATTCAGAAGGACGAAACCCTCAACTTGCTGCTCTGTCTCTGTGGTTGTTGAGATGGATGTCATGGTCATTGGACGTGAGTAAAACTATTGTTAGTCTTGTTTCTTTCCAGTAGTGGTGTCCGATCAGTGGAACTATCATTCTAGTACGTTAATGTCTTGTTGTTTTCCAGCAAGAAAAAAAAAGTGAGATGCTTTATATAGAAGAGTCCCTGGGTCTGCGGTCTGCCCTGCAGTGGATTGAGAAATATTGTCTGTAGTGCCTTGCACTGAATTTTGATCCGATTAAAAAATAAGGAGAAGACGAAATTTACTCAGGAGTGTCATCTTGAGACAAGCCCAATGACAATGATAGTGTGTACAATCAAGCGTGAAGAAACCGACTTTGGTTTCAGGTCGGTTTTGAAACTGCAAGTAGCAAACCAGATATGAAAGACAATCCCATGCTGATACGACGATATGTAACAGCATCTCTAGCCGATCCCTGAAACCGGTTAGAGAAGTAAAAATTTCATTTTACTCTAAACCACATAGCTGATTCCTCAAATTTGTTAGAGGGGTAAAATTATAATTCACTCGTAAAAAGGAGGCCAACTATTGCTCTAATTTTTTAATATCTTTGCTCCAAAAAGGAGGCCAACTCTCTCATATATACTCATCCCTATGGTGGAGTAAAATTTTGTCCCTCTCTATGCCACCCGAGCCACCCAATCTTGCCTCTGCCAGAACCGATGCCCTTGGTTACAGATGGAATGGAACCTGGAACTTCGACCGACCCATGAGGAACTTCGACAACCCTCCGCCTCCACTCGGGCCATCGAATCTCGCCATCGTTTTCCCTTCACTCCCCCCCCCCCCCCCCCCCTCGCACACGTCGTTCATCCCCGATAGCGGTTAGAGGAGAGAACCAGCAGTAGGTCGGCCTCCTCGTCCAGACGAAGGCGCACCTAGGGGAATCCTCATGATTCTCCCGTATGAGCCAGAACGGTTGGGACCAAACCAACGACAGACGGGAGAGCAGCCAGAGTCACACTATTAGGAAAACAGCTCCGCGAGTATATACTCATAGCAAATCGACAGGCGATGTGCCATGGGTAGGAAGGTACTCGTGGTGCATGTCCAACATGGTGCGCCACCACTATATGCATTCCACGTTGTCAGGGGTTGCACCCAATTTATACGTGACGCATGGCCTACAGATGCATCGCGTCTATCTATGTACCCGTGGAGCACCTTCAGGCCATGTGCCACGAGTAAGTTGGGTGCAGCTGACTATAACTGTGGGCCAGGTTACCCGTGGCGCATGGTATAGTGGTGTGCCACGGGTATGTTCCACGGATAACCCGACAGCTATTTTAAGTCAAGAGACACACACACACACCTACCACCTACCACTTCACTCCCTCTTCTTCCTTCTTAAATCTGGTTGTCTCCTTCTCCTCCCCACCTCATTTATGTATCGACATCAATTTGTATCTCGACATGTTGAAAGAGAAGCTAGCCACATTATGGAAAGTGGAATCCAATACGTACCCTATGAGAGCCATGTTTCTCACGACGATGCAAGACTATCCTAGTTGCCGATATTTCTCAGGGCAAGTGATCCTAGGATTCTCCGCATGGATAACACAATGTATCTCCAACTACAGAAAGATCTCGGGTCTACGAAAACGTTGTTCGCGGGGCATCTAAGGTGGCTTGGCAAGAATGACGCGTGGAGAAAATATGGAGAACTGTTCGATGGGACAATCGAGATCCGAGGAATACTAGATCGTAGGAGCGACGAAGATATCAATGATTTGCTGAAAAACTAGAAAGAGTGTGAAGGGTTCGCAACATAGAAGCTGTAGCAGAACAGATGAAATTTGTTCACTAGATTTCTCACCTAGCATTGTAGGAAACTCAAATTGATCTTCTTCAGTACTATTCTGAACTATGAATGCAAGGCTCTTCATTTTGACAGTTTGTTGGTACTTCTGCAGGGATAAGAACTCGCGGAACAACAACTATTGGAACAGGAACAACATCATCCAAATTTGTTGCAACAAAACCTTCGCCATGATCAAGGTACATAGGGAAGGAATGCTGCCCAACTCCAAATAATGTCACCATGAAATCAGTGTCTACACGATGTGTGACTTTTCTAAGTCCATTGGTACTAATTGTCAGCACTGGAATACACTAGTACACTTTGATCCTCCCTACCATCTCATAACCAATCTCCTCAATCAAGTTCTCTAGAACCAAAGAAGACCATATAACTTTATCCACATGATCATACCTGATTATATGACCATCAACATAAGTCCTATTAATTCCACTGCCAATAAAGTAACCACGATGATTAATTTGAACTGAGAAATATTCACTGCCTCTACCTGCAACAATTGCACATGCATACAAACATGACTATCATCCTCCCCCACAAAGATTTGAATTATATGAAGAAATTACTTTAAACCCTACTAAAACCCCTAGACCCAAACCTGATGAAACTGTATTTTTTCGTTTTGTGCACACAAGTCATCGCTGATCATGAACTAACCTACATATGCTGCTCTAAATACACAAGAAAAGGCCTATTTGTAGGAAAAGAATGATGATTTGGGATCAGATTGGCTGGAATTGGGGGCTTACCATAAACGGGCGGTGGAGCCCCTTCCAGTCGTCGATGATGATCCATCAACGTCTCCTCCCACCACTGGAGCTGCGGCATGCCACTGCACGACGATGCCAAACATCGTCGTCGCCTCTCCCTTCCCTCTGCCTTCCCTATTTGTGGAGCGGGATGATAGGGCCTAAGTGACGAGCGGCGTGGCAAGTGGAGTAGTTGAGGGTTGATCCGCGATACAAATTCTTCGCGTGCGGGGGGTGCTAAAGTGTGACAGAGCGATCGAGGCAAAACACAGATTGTCAAGTGAGGCCCGCGCGTGCCACGTCAGACAATACAACTTGCTACGGCACACGGTGACAGTCTATGCGTATGCGTCGTGGAACATGTCTTCGACTGGTAATCGAGTATTTTTGCAGTATGCTGACCGGTGTGACCCCCACCGCAAAGTTTAGTCATGCACCATGTATTTTATTACTCTGATAGAGACAACCCTCGCATGGATAATGGGCCTTGGAAGTGGATGGCCGAAGGCCAGCCTGCACTGCGTTCCACTTCCACCTTGCAGCTGCAGCCGATAGGACCCTATAAAACGGGCCATCAATCCCTAGCCCTAGTCCTTGCCCTAACCCTAAGCCCCTTTCATTCCGATCTTGCTGCATGCTCTCTCCGGCGGAAGCAAGAACACGGGCACCTATCGATCCTAGCAGCAAGCATCTTCGTGGACTTCTAGGTGCGTACGGAGCTGTTTTCCTGCCTATCTATAGTGCTAGTAGTCTCATCTACAATCATGGCTCATGGCGCCGCTGATCTCTACAGCCTACTGTCAGTGTCAGGTAGTATTATATCGTCGGAGGGCTGCATCGTAGAGTTTTGTGGCTCATCTCATATGATTTGTTAGATCTAAGGTTAGGTTGGATGCACAATATTATAATTGTTCATAAGTATCATTTTTCTTGCGGGCCAGAATTTTCATCCAGAAAACGTAGTAGTATATTGTTCATAAAATTATATACTTTATTTTGAATAAGCATTATATATGTATGCATGTATATATTCATGAAGGAATAAGAAGATAGTCCAAATCTGTATGTGTATTGATCAACCTTTCAGACAATAGATCTACTACCTGTTGGAATTGTTAAGTTGGACGAAAACATCTGCTCTCAGTTTTAGTTGGTGGTGGAATTTTATGGCTGCATATTCACCTTTTTCAATTAGATCGATACACTGTATAGCAACTCTACAGAGTGCACTAGCTTCTGTCACGTTAGTCGTCTTAGCTGATTTGACATGTATCTATTGTCAGTCCGTTCTATTTCAGTAGAAAGAGTGGGTCTGCTAATTGAGAGCCGCATATTCTCTTTAATGTACACAACTGAGTGAAGAATGTACAATGGTTGCCAAGTGTCAAGACTTACCTGTACATGCTAGCCCTAGTAAATATTTATGAAGTAGATTGACGCTGTTTCTTCTACACTTCCTCTGTTTCCTTCTATAAGATGATTTGGCAGGCTTAATTGGCTTGCCAAAATGTCCCATAGAAGGGAACGGAGGGACTACGTAGTATTTTTAGAAATAACATGGATCTATGACTGTATAAAAATTATGGTAAATATAGTCTCACATATGTTGGCCCTCGCAAATGCGAGGGCATCATCTTTGATCCATCAAAAGTAACTTAGAGCAATTTGGTTAAATAAAATTTCAAATATTATAGTAAATAAACATCATCCGTTTTACATGTCAATGATGATATTCCATTTAGAAAAAGCAGCATGCATATTTATGACCATATTTGTCGCTTGTACCTAATATTAGATGTATATTTTATAGTTCTTACCACAATCTATAGTATTTATATGTTATTCGATAAGAATGTGAGGTTGAGATTGATGTTGTCGGTCATTTTGTAGTAGATGCATGTGTAATTAAAAATATTATCAATTATGGTCAATAATAATTATGGCTGACCCAAGTAATGATGAGATGATTTAAGGTGGGATTCTGAATGGAGTAGCATAAAAACATGAAGTGAAGCGGAACAACATTTATACTCAGTAAAAAGTAGATCAACTAAAAAATATTTTTCTCTTTACTTTGTGCACATCTTTCTCCTCTTCTTCATTTCCTTTGTTCTTTGATATACTACATCCTCCACTTTTGACATGAATTGTTGCATGGTGATAATTTGACCATTAATTTGTATTTCTATCTTGCTAAAAACTTAAGTAAATAATTAGAAAATACTTTTAACAGAAATTTCATGATATTTGTTTCTTTTGGACTATTTGTTTATACATTTCTACATCATCAAGAAAGCTAGGGAAGGCTTACTTCAAGCTTTCTAGTATGTATGTAGGTTTTCTTAAACTCTCACTGACATATAATTGTTGGATCATGCATCATGAATATCTATAAGTCGTTAAATGTTTACGTATCACTTATAGTTGCATCACATTTAGTTATTGTATCATGCAACATGAATATCTAGATTTGTCGTATCACATATCGACCTCCTCTTGAATTCAAAGTGATTATAATCCTTAAAATTGACAAAAATATAATTTCTGGATTATGGTAACATGGCATCTTTTTTATTTTCCTTAAAATAATAATTTCTTGAGTATGTGGTCATACCGACCATATGTTTAATCTAAAATATTAAGGTTTTTTATGTAATGGGAACTATGAAACATTTTAGCTCGTAAAAAAAATAGTTGATGCAAGGGATAATCCACCTTTTAAGTATATTGCTTTGCCTTACATTCACCATAAGATATTTTTAAAACATTTAGGCACATATATGATCATCTATGGGCCATGATTTTTGCCGCGAGAATTTCTGTTATATATTTCCCTTTTTAATACAATGTTTATGGTTATTGGTTATTGTAAATATACGGAAAAAAAATTAGATTATGGTGCACTATCGTGGCAGTTTTAACAATTTTCTCTAACAATAATTCTATTTTAGTGGGTTATTTAGGAATAATTAGTGATGAGTGTGTGATGATATGGTCCAGGATTAATCCAAGAAAAATATAAAGTTATAAACCACTAAATTTCTTGGAGAAATACCTTCGTGAGACTCCTGAACCTTTTATCTCTTAAAACTAAGATATACTCGATAGTCTACTATTTCAACCTTAAGTTTTTTGTAAGTTTAACATTCTAAAATGTCGGTAAGAAAAAGAGCCACTATTGACCTGCTGGTCATGGTTTAGGTACCACACTTGTCAAGGTACATTTGACGATCACAAGATCTCACATACATTATGAAATGGGTAGCAATATGGCATGCGCTACTTATTGAATCTCGGAGGTTAGTCCATTTTTATGGTCCTGGTCTTCTAAAGTTTCATCACTTGAGCTATGGAGAAACGTCAAAACACAAACAAAGAATGTAGAAATGTCAAATGCAAACAAAGAATGTATAAACATTGCCATCTAGGAGGTTGGTCCACCTCTCTGGGAGCAATAGATAGACTCTTGTGTACACATGCATGTATGTATAAACATATTAACTTTCTAGAACCGTATGTATTTTTTTCGTGCCACGTTAATTAGTTCCCTTGGAAACAATACCCCCAACACTTACATCGTGTTCTAGATTTATCCAAAATAATACTTTGTACAATATGATTTAATATTTAAGGAAAAATATCAACATTTAAAATTTAAAATATATGTTATTAGAATAGTCATAAACTATATTTGTGTATTATATACATCCAGTATTATGGATGTAAATATGTTTCTTATATTCTCGGTCAAATGTAAAAAGTTTGATTTTGACTAAATCCAAAATGCAAGATAATTCTTAATGGAGGAAGTACATCCATATCCATCCAAGTTGAACGAATCTGCCCGATCTATCAAGTTCAGAGTTGAGCTATGAGTCAATACATATTTTACACGGACCGGATGGATCGATCAACTTTAGAGTCGAGCTTCTGGTCCGTACAGAATGAAACTATACATGCATATGATCATGTTATTTGTGAATGCAAAAAGTAGGACATTGTTATGCAAATAGTTAGGAGCTGCAGTAGGACGTTGGTAGCTTTGAACCACCGTCTATCGGATGGCTTGAGTTGATGGCGGCAGCAGCCGAGCACACTCCTCGGCTAACGGAGAGAGAAGTAGAAGTGGCATATCTATCTTTAATCAGAGGCAGACTCCTGCAAGTATACTCCTTGACATGCTAATAACTTTTCTAGGATAATTAGTGCGGCTACACAGTCTTTCTACTACGATGGTACGGGAGCTCTCCTTCTCTCTAGCTAGTTTTATTTGTAAGAGGCCGCTCGAGTCATATCAGAATAGGACTTTCGATTTTTTTTTGAGAAGCCTGACTTGCGATTCTAACGTGAGTTTTAATAACTGAAAACTCTAGCGATCATCTTTTTTGTTTGAAGCGGTACGGAAGCATCTTTCACATAGACGTGTCAAACGGACTACACAGTTACGTTACTACTAATATCTAATTAAATCTTAGCTATCGGTTTTAGATCTAACCATCAAAAGAATTGTGATGATGTGGATCAACCTAGTGCCTCGAAAAACATCCTTATATTGCTTTTAGTATATAATAGATAGTCTTAGCTTATGCCATCTCTTAGAATTGTTGTTGACTTCTTTGCGCATAGCTGTACATATAGCCTAATAAAAGCATTTTTTTTGTCGTAACATTGTTTTGTGCTCGTTCAGAATGCAGCTCTTTGTCAAGAGCCCCACGGGCAGGACAATCTGCCTCAAGGTCCACAAAACAGATACCCTCTATACTGTCAAGGCAAAGATTCAAGAACAGCATCGCCTTTTCTTTGACGGAGAGCGGCTAGAGGACAACCTGACATTGGATGATTATGGCATCGAGCATCAGTCCACACTTGACCTCCAGGAAAGCATGCAAATCTATGTGATGGATACGCTAGCAGGCAGGACCATCACTCTCGAGGTTGACAGCCTAGATACAGTTGACAAGGTGAAGTCCAAGATTCAAGACAACGAGGGCTTTCCCAAGGGGCAGCAGTGCCTCATCTTTGCCAACAACCAGCTCAAGGACGACATGATCAGCCATAGAGTTCAACTTGATAGTGGCAACCTTGGTAAAAATCTTGAAGCTAACATTAAGAAGACAAATCGGTCTATATTGTTGAATCTGTTCTGCTTCATTAACTTTAGGCAGTAAGACGATTTCACCAAAATTCAACCGAAATAGTTCAAGTTGACCCTCATGTAAAGCACTAAACATGTTCAAGAGTCAGGTTTGATTACATTCCAAAAAGTTTGATAGAACTCAGTGGGAAAACCATCCGGACCAGGTGCCTTATTATACTCCATTTGGAAAACAGCTAATTTGACTTCTTCCTCAGAATAAGGAGCAATCAGATAGTTGTTTTCCTCCACAGAAACTTGGGGTACATCGTTAATTTGGGATTCATCCGTTGAGAAAGTGCCTTCCTCCGGATCCCCAAACAAACCCTTATAATGATTTGTAATGTAAGACTTTAGCTGCTCGTGTTCTTCAATCAACTCGTCATTATGCCTTAAGGAATCCCTCTTAAGGTAAACAGGTCTGATACAATCAAGAGTATCTCGTTGAAGATCTATGAGGTGGAGGGCACTCGCCCAATACAGCACCGCCTGATTCTTTATGGCAATGTGCTGGATGGCAAACGCACGGTGGCGGACTATGATATTCAGGAGGAAGCAACCATCGACATGCAACTATGCCTATGTGGTTGTTGAGAAGGATACCCGTTGTCATTAGACGATGTTATCACTAAAACTATCATTCAGCATGTTAATGTGTTTAGTACTCTGTTTTAAAAAGATATCACTGGTTTATCTAAATTTGAATATATCTAAACATTATTTAATATACATTCATCAAATTTGGTTAAATTTGCGTTAACCTTTTCAGACCGAGGGAGCGTGTGAGACATTATAGTAAGGGTCCTGGACCTGCCTTGGCATCTGTCAGCAGTGCCATGCATGCATTGAATTTCCATCCGAAGTACTCTCTCTCTTTGGGATTATAGGTCTACACGTATATCTAGGTTGTTTATTTGACCAACAAAATATAACTTATATAACACATAAGTTATACCATTAGAAAATATAATGTGACACCCCCGAAATCAGGGCTAAACAAATCCTAGACCTCTGTCTGACATAAGCTTAACCTTGAGCTCGAGGATATCCAGTGAAGAATTGATAACACAAAAATGACCCTACGACACAAAATTATTACAGCAAGGTCATAACTGAGCAAAGAGCCAAATTATTACAAGCAGAGGTCACTGACCACAAATATCAAACAACGAAAGGCAAATTATGCTATCAAGTATAGCAAACTTAACAAATGGCCTAAGAGGCCTGAAGCATAACGATGACGTCTCAGCCCATAGATTCCAGGCTACCGGCCGGGAACCCCAAGCTACTCGTCGGTGTTGATGTAGTACCAAACTAATTTTCAGGGAACACTTACTTTGCCAAAAGTATCAACAAAGCAAGGATGAATACATGGTGTACTTCGTAAGACTTGGCTGGTGAAGTTGTTTTGCATAAAGCCATCTTTGTTTATAAAACAGGAGGGAGGAGAAGCTCGTTTAATCAGAGTATTTTAAAAGGAGATAAGAGAGCGACATCTCTAAAGTATTGATCATCATCTTTTGATATCCACCAAAGCATCATCATCTACCAACTAGGATCACCCCCTCGTACCCATGAGGAAGCATCCTTAAGCACACGTTGATCTGCCAAGTTTTACGATTAGGTTATAATTCTCTATGATCTTAGAATCTGGTCACCAAGCGTTCATAACCGTGAACACGGCTTTTCGAAAAGATTTAACCCTGCAAGGGTGTATATTTTACCCACACGTACCAACCGACTCTTAATGCCAACATGTTAGCCCTCTTCCTTGGAAGGCCGACAGAGGATAGTTGGCCACGACATTTACCTTGCTTTCGCCAAGACCATGAGTCACGCAATAAGGATGGTTCCGCCGTAACGGGTCAAATCCCGAAGCCGGTCCTTAAAGATGTGAGGCGAGGTTGGTTTACCAGGGACGCTATCAACCCCAAGCAACCCCCCCCCCCCTCCCCCACGCTTCCCTACCTGTTATGAACGCACCTTCACCCGGCAAATCTTTCAAAATGTTTTTTATGCATATGTCGAATGGAACGTCCGAACTATGTGACTCATGGAATCTACTAGGCAAGTTAATCAGACGAGGGATTTCCAAGCCCCGTGTGCCTGTACGCTCGTCTCGGTTCCAAATGCAAGAACTCAGGTCCTAGTGGTGGCGGGCATGGTACTAAAAAAACCACATCCCACCGTGGCCTCCCATACAAGTCTTAGCATGTTTAACTTATATCACCTCTGATATCATTTCAACATGATCTCCTGTCATACTAGATTATCTGCATCTGATACATCATCTGGATGGACCAGACTCAACAGCTATGCATGGTTAAGCAGGACACAAATATAAGCTTTAGCGGTGCACACACGCCAAACCTAGTTATGCTAGGAGTAGTGGATCAGGTAATATAATCTCAAAGGGAGTAATGCAACAGATAGGATACTCTATCCATCGATAAAAGACCACAGTAGAATCGTATGCATCATGGCAGGAATTGAAATGCTTTTGAAATCACATATTCCAATATATTTGCCTATTATTTATTGTTATATCCAGGTTTACATTGATTTTGGGAGATTTGCCAATGATCTCTTTATTTTGGTTATAACTCTGCAGAACAAGAATAACATGTTTTGTGTATTTTTAAGTTCCAGGGACCTTAACAAAGTCAAACAAATCTAGGATTTTTTTTCGGAGCATTTTTCTCGAAGCAAAGGACTTGGAGCTTTTGGACCAGAAGAGAGGAGCCACGAGGGCCGAGAGAGCCCAAGGTGCAGTCAAGGCCCGTGACCGTGCCACCTAGCCCCCCCCCCCCCTCGAGCATCCACAGCCTTCCTTCTTTATCTCAGAGTCCGTGTTTTGACCTAAAAACACATATAGATAAAACCCCTGAAAATCTCAGAGGAGGCGAAACGGAAACACATAAACACCAAAACAGAGGCATTACCAGCGAAGATTGGAGGGGGAACACCATCAGAGCCATCCCCAGTAGCATCTCCACCCTCTCCAACATCATCATCATTGTCTCTATGATGAAGAGGGAGTAGTCCACCTCTAGACTATGGATTTATTGCAGTAGTTTGATCTATCTATCTCTTGTGCTGTCATTGTTTAGAACCATATGAGCTACCTGATTATGGTTATATATGTAATTTCTATATGATGGATCTTTGTTTTATGAGATGATATATGAGATTGCAAATTCTATTATGTGTTTGATGTATTGGTAGATGCATATTATTATCTCGTTATTAAGTGCTTGTTTTGATCAAACTTGTATACAAGTGTGTGTGGAGGGATGTGTGCATTTGATGGAGTAACATTGTGGTAGTGGATAGTGACAAAAAATTCAGTGAGAGTTTTCAACAGTTAGGAAAACAACATTTCTAATTTTTCATGTGACGTGTATGTTTTTCTATAAAGAAAGTACGAAGAGTATTGTTTGGAATGTCACAATCCTAGTTTTCAGACATAGTGGATCATGTTTTGCTTATGATTCCCAAGTTCTATGAGTTTTCAAACTTTCTAACTAACTTCACCCACTGAAATGATATTATGTCGATTTATCGAAATTAGTCAAATTTGACCTACGAGTACTTGCAAAGGAGATGGACATGTTTCTGATGAAGCCTGAATGAATACATGTGTGTTATGTTGTTCCTGGTGAAATTGATAGAAGGCACCAATGCCAGGAGCTTCTCGTCCTGTCGTACTTGGAGTTTCCATTGTTCTCCATGTCGCGTCCGAGAACACCTTAGGCCCTGCGATTGTGAGGTCTGTTTTGAGTGTACTGCCTAGCACAGGGAGGTTGCCAGCCTTGTTGACCAGGTCTTATTATGTACCCACAGTCTTAACACAAAAATCATACAGTACATTTCTAGATTGGACATAATAGCCTGGGCAACAATGTTGATCTAGTATGGGCGCCCTGTTTCCGGGCAAAACGATTACTATCATTTTTTGACTTCCAAAGACACCACATGAAAGTGAGTATATTTTGAATGGAAGCATATGGATTCATATTCAACAGTTAAACTAAATGAGAGGAGAGGTCCATCAGGCTGATGCCAAACTCTGCTTTCTTTAGGAAAGTCTCAAAAGCACTCACAGCATACCTTGTTTTACAAATTGACATCGAGCTTGAGAGCTTTGGACAACAGAACACTAGTAGCATGCACGGTCGTCGCGTTAACATGGCAGACTTTATTGTCCATTTTTAGTGATAAAAAATAACGGCATACCAGCAACAAATAATATGACTCGAAATTTCTGACGTATATATAGAGAGTAGCAACAATAATGTAACATAGCAGGACATTGTTTCACCAACATAACCGAAAGATAGAATGATAAGCAGCACGAAGGCTGGACGACGCACATAACCAAACTCCAGAGAACGGGCAAGTTCCCAGATTCACTAACACGACTACCATCGCCATACACCACCACTACGCGTGTAGTAGTGGACAACCACCGGGCACCATCTCATTTCTTCTTGGCGGCAGCCTTGGTCACCTTGGCGCCAGTGGGGTCCTTCTTCTCCACGCTCTTGATCACACCAACGGCAACGGTCTGCCTCATGTCACGCACGGCAAAGCGGCCAAGGGGAGGGTACTGGGAGAAGGTCTCCACCACCATGGGCTTGGTGGGAATCATCTTCACGAAGCCAGCGTCGCCGTTCTTGAGGAACTTGGGGAAGGCCTCAATCTCCTTACCAGAACGCCTGTCGACCTTGGTCTGGATTTCAGAGAACTTGACAGCGATGTGGGACGTGTGGCAGTCCAGCACTGGGGCGTAGCCGTTGCCGATCTGGCCAGGGTGGTTCATGATGATGACCTGGGCAACAAAGTTGGCAGCCTCCTTGGCAGGGTCGTCCTTGGCGTTGGAGGCGACGTATCCACGCTTGATATCCTTCACAGCCACGTTCTTCACGTTGAAGCCGACGTTGTCACCTGGCAGAGCCTCCAGCATGGACTCATGGTGCATCTCCACAGACTTCACCTCAGTGGTCAGCCCAGTTGGGCCAAAGGTGACAAGCATGCCAGGCTTGATCACTCCGGTCTCAACACGCCCCACTGGCACAGTTCCAATACCACCAATCTTGTAGACATCCTGAAGGGGAAGGCGGAGGGGCTTGTCTGAGGGCCTCTTGGGCTCATTGACCTGGTCAAGGGCCTCAAGAAGGGTGGGGCCCTTGTACCAGTCAAGGTTGGTGGACCTCTCAATCATGTTGTCACCCTCAAAGCCAGAGATTGGAACAAAGGGGATCTTGTCAGGGTTGTAGCCCACCTTCTTCAAGTAGGAGCCAACTTCCTTGACAATTTCTTCAAAGCGAGACTTGGAGTACTTGGGGGTGGTGGCATCCATCTTTGCACAAAAAGAACATGATATCCATTAGTACTACAATCAAAAGATTGCGTATTGAACAGAAAACAGTAGCAGAGTATGTACATGCCAAATTCAAACAGTTACAATGAAAAGAAACTCAAATGGAAACTAACAAAGTTTAATCCAATAGTAACTATCAGAGCATGTGGAACACAAATAGACTGCTAACTCCAATGAAATATGAAAACAAGAGGAAGGTAAACTCAAGTTCAATGCAGTTGTAACTAATAGAGCATGTGGAACAGAAATAGACTGATCAATCTAGTAAAATATAAACACAGTAGTATCCTGGATAACAAATGTATGACAAATACAAACAAGTTGAAAATTAAAATTCTACTGGCAATTCAATAAACAAATAACAACTTAACAAGAATACCTTTAATGAAACTGTAACTAGCAGATTTTGTGGAACAATAGGGAGATATAGACCGCTCAATATAATAAAAATAAGTAAACAATGAACACAGAAGATTAGTGCAGAGATATAATGCTAACAGCAGCACATGAGTCCAAAAACATAAATATCAAACTACAAATTCAAGTATCAAGTTTAATTCATGTAGCAATAACAGACAGCTATATGCACAAGCAGAAGTTCCTCCACTAATAAATATATAACCAACAAAACTTCCGTGGATTAAGGACTGGATTTATGTAGGCAATAACAGACAGTTATATGCACAAGCAGAATTTCTATCAGTAAAATATACATAACCAACAAAACTTCATTGGACCAATTAATAGACAAGGAACGTATAAAAGCAGACACATTCTGAATCATACCTTGTTGCAGCAGCAGATCATCTGCCTGACACCAAGAGTGAAAGCAAGGAGAGCATGCTCACGGGTTTGGCCGTCCTTGGAGATGCCAGCCTCAAAACCACCAGTGGTAGAGTCAATGATAAGCACAGCACAATCAGCCTGGGAGGTCCCAGTGATCATGTTCTTGATGAAATCACGGTGTCCAGGAGCATCAATGACAGTGCAGGAGTATTTGGTAGTCTCAAACTTCCAGAGGGCAATATCAATGGTGATACCCCTCTCACGCTCAGCCTTGAGCTTGTCAAGCACCCAGGCGTACTTGAAAGACCTCTTGTTCATCTCAGCAGCTTCCTTCTCGAACCTCTCGATCACACGCTTGTCGATGCCTCCAAGCTTGTAGATGAGGTGGCCAGTGGTTGTTGACTTGCCAGAGTCGACATGGCCAATGACCACAATGCTGATGTGAATCTTCTCCTTCCCCATGGCTGCTGGAGCTGTTAACTAACTGCATTAACACAATTGGGGTCGTAAAAAGATTTCAATTAGTGCAATCTAATAGCACAATTGATTAGAACATAACATAATTATACCATGAAAAAACAAAAACCACGGGAAATTGCCAAGTTAACAGCATGCAGAATTTAACCAGACTACACACAACAGGTAAAGACAAGAATAAATGATGATATGGTTCTTAACATAAGAGTAGAACACTTAAACTTGAAAACAGATGCCATACCCAAATTCTAATAACAGAACTTTTTAATAGCACAAATGACAGTAAAAGGATAATGAGCATAGTTAATAAGTTAAACTAGAAAAATCATATACTGGTATATATGATCCATCAGAAATTGTTTCATTGCATGGACAACTGAATGAGACTCCACCATAACAGCTAATAACATACAAGTACATGCTGAACTGTAAAGTAGGGTAACCATTGATCAGAATACCATGTCAGGTAGCCAAGCTGATCTAATCCGAGAATACAAGATTAGCAGGCAAGGCAAATACTTGACAAGGCAATTCAGGATGGGAGCAAAGTGGAGATGCAAGGATCGGCCGCAGGCGCACCCAATAGGAATCGAACCTATATCAGAAGGCCTCGCAAGGAGGCCTCCAGTCTTTACCATTAGACAATGGGCACTGATTGCATCTCCAAATTGCTGTCGCACGATGGACAGCAACGTTCTCTAAGCTAGAGGAATCGAGTTGCACATGACGAGATATACTTACTTAAACTAAACAATCAGATCAACAAGCGAGCACCGAGTAAAAAATTACTAGAGATTTTACTGCATGGTTGTTTAACAGATACAGTTACGAACTGTTGATGCATGATGAGCCAACTTCAGTAAGGTAAACGACCATGAATCGAGACATATCTGGTGGAGATCTACCCACGATGAATCGTTCTACGGTAAAAGTAGCTTAGCCCACGAGATAAACAGACCGAGCCACGGTACTAAACATCAGTAACAACACGGTGATCAACAGCGGGGAAAAATTGAGCAGACTAAGCTACCGAGACAAGCAATCCATGCGATAACCTCGAAACAAAACCAATCAACGCGAGCGAACCGAGTCGATCTACGTAACCAGTTCATGCGACAAGCTCAACACCAGACGAAGCAGATCGATCTATCTACCGGACATATCCGCGCGATCTACACATCCACACACACACAAGACAGGACACGAGCGCGAAAGGTAACACGCGACGGGACGACGGGCGGCGGGGAGTGGTACCTGGCTCTGGCTGGAGCTCGAGCAGGCGAAGAGGATGAAGTCAAAGCCGCGGCGGGGAAAAAAGGTGGGAGGAGGAGGATAAGAGATTGTCCGTCGCCCAAAGGAGTAGTAAATAAACACCCTGGGTCAAAATATGTGCACTTAACCCCCTAGACTATGCAAAACCGGATGGACACCCCCGTTTTTTAGCCTTAACCCCTCAGCTTGGGCCCATGCGTCAGTTTTGGACTTTTGCTGAGTGCTTTGCATACGTGGCCACGTAATAATGTGATAGCTTTTGACTTGTATACTGCCACTTCAGCTTGGGCCCACCCGTCAGCTCACCAATCCCCTCGTTTCATCGCGCGCATTCTATTTTAAAATAGGCTTTCGCTTTTTGATACCACTGCTGAGGCAAACAGCATAATCAAGTCTAAAAGGAAAAAAAACAATAGAAAGTAATATCGACATCGCTAGCTCGACAAAAGTGATGATGACTCGCCATTGTTGTGTGGCGCCCTATGGAGAAGTCTCACCACGCCTCTATGACTCTGAATCATCACGTACCAAGCAGCACCTTCAAAAAGGAATATGACGCCAACGATGTTGTTGCCCAGGCTGATCCTAGGATTCTTCCGGTACGTGGAGGTGAGTGGGGAAGGGGTACACCGGGCTTCCTTCAAGAAAGAACGACGACGTCCACAAGCATCATCGTGTCGGTGTCGGCCAAATCCGACAGGGATTTCTCCCGACCCCCAAAAAACCACACCCACGGACAGTTCGTCGTGCTCCACCAAACTTGTCACACACCAACACGGTCTTGCAGTCATCAGCGACATCTCACCATGGCAAACGTTGTGAGGCTGGTCGGACAGAGAAAACACGCCATAGACAAGGGGCGACATTATAGCATCCACGCGGGAGGGAACAACCTCTACCATCATAGACGGTAGCCGATCGAACACAGCGGCGAGAGCACACGAGGACAAAATTAGAGTCGGGGGCCCGCAGCAACACAGCCACCTAGAGGACGTCCTCCACCACCATCGACGCGTGCCGACCGGACACGACAGCAGGCACACACCAGGTCGAGCAAGCCAGGTCGAACCTAGGTTGGGTTCGTAAAGTCCTCGTCGCCATGTTGCAGCATGTAGGCCACCGACGTTGATACCCTCTTGTTCGCTGATATCAGCCTGGTCGAGCCCAGATCAGACCCGTGAAGCTCCTGCCGTCATGCTGCAACAGAAGCGGATCCGTCACCGCCACCCCATCACAAGTTATCCTCGGACCAACAGAAGAAAACCACGCCTAAGCTGAATGAGCCAACCCGCTGATCCAGGTCCCAAAGGGCCGATCTGGGCCTGCATAGCACCGCCGGCCAAGGATATGGGCGCCACCGACCAAGGCCATGGCCATATCTTCCCCTCCGCCAAGGAGTTGCGCCATCACCCTGCCACGATCTAGACCTCACTGGAGCTCTGCCCGTCGTCGTGCACCGCCTCAAGGAGAACTCCCGAGCAGATCCCTAGCTACGGGTAGAGGGTCGGCCCCATGTGGGCAAGGCCCGGTGGCCCTGTCGACAATGGCGGGAGGGAGGGAAAGGAGGGGGAGGGGCGGTGGAAGGGGCTCCTGGCCGTCACGCGTGGGGAGGCGGCGTGGGAGGTACACGGGGGAGACGGGGTCTTTTTCCTCGGTCTCGGGGCGCACTCAGCAAGAAATGGAGCAAACTCGGTGCGGCGGCGCTTAGAATGGACACATACTGTGTATCGTCTGGCCATGGATGAGCTGGCGACCAATGCATTGGCAAAGCTACGATGGAATAAGGGGACACGAGACCCCTAGCTTTTTAACAACCACGAAAGAAACTTCTTTTAACAAAATTTAGAATAGAGAAATCAGAGCATTTTGCCCCAAGACAATCAAGTTTTCTGTTTTGTCAATGGACAGACGTGGCGGACGCGGAAACAACATCGCTTGTTTAATGTGTTGCCTCGGTGCTCCTCCTATTGTATATGAGAGAATTTCTTATTTTGGCCTTAATTAAAGTCCGTTCCTTATTTAGCCCTAAAAATTTTAATCTTTCCTTTATGACTTAGCATCTTATTAGTTTGTTTCCCTATATGGCCATCACGTCAATTCCATCAGCTCTTGTCGTTAACTTTTATTTTTTTGAAAATGTACCCCTGCCTCAGTCATCAACATAGAAATTGGAAAAATCAATAGAGTAAAAAAAATGCTTGATGGCTGGCTAACACGAATACACGATCGAGCTCTCGATTTTTCGTCTATCCGATGCGTGAGATGTGAACGCAGGACTACGCGTAGTTCCGACGGTCCACGAAAGCTAAAAGAGAGAACCATGTCATTTCCACGTCACGCCTACACAACGATTCTTCCCCATCGACCTGCCGCCACGCTGCTCAGTACCGTCACGCGGAAGCTGGCCATCGACCTGGCGTTGGTAGCGGCGCGTCGCTGCCTGCCCTCCGGTGTCTGTCGTCAGCGTAGTCTCCCGCAAGACCGCAACTGTCGCCACAGCCACTCTTTCCTCTACATTGCACCTCGTTTCTCCCAAGATAGCAGTGTTGCATGTGCTCCTCGATCAACTTTGTACTAATCGCATCTATGTGCTTGTATAAACGGACGGAGATTATCTATAGCTAGTAATTCCTCCGCTGATTTCTTTCATATATACAGGATGTACTCAAGGAAATTGTTGTACTCCCTCCGTCCCAAAATAGATGTCTTAAATTTGTTAAAATTTAAATGAATCTAGACACTATTTATTATATAGATTCATCCAAAATTTAAAAAACCTAAAACATCTATCCTTGGATGGAGGGAATACATGAATGCGATATAAAATGTAATATGCAGAGGTACCGATCAGTGCTATGTATATATACATCTCAAAACAGTACAAGAGATTTATAGTGCCTAGCAGCCTAGGTCAAAAAGAAAAGGTTGCCTAGCCGTGTCAACCTAGGTCTTATACAGCCAAACCGGTTACAACACAAACCATATATACTATTCGTGAATCGAGAAATTTGCGTCAATGGAGAAATTTGCCAATTTCTTTCCTATATATGCAGCAAGTTTTTTAATTAAAAATCGGTTCCAAATATACATGCTTTTTTTAGTTATATGTACACGCACAAATATGTCATATAGTCGTAGCTTTTGTCTTGCACAGTTTTTTGGTAACATAATGCTATAGGGGTACAAACGTGTTTTTGTCTTACTAGTTAACACCATTAGTACTCAAAATGAACTAGAGGGTCATATAAGGCAAAATATTTGGACAAAGAGTCAAAAGGGAAGAAAAGGTTTCTCAGGCAAATAAGAAACTGAGACTTTAAGCAGGGTTAAATGGGGAATTCTCTCATTGTATATTCATGGCGGCCGAGGCACACGCCCAGGTGTTCTGTAGGTCCTAGTTCAACGTGGCCAGCGTGTCGTGCAGCCTAAGGATCTTCACTGGTGCGAACCCGACGTTGTCACGGCGGCTGCTCAGCGTGCCGTCTTCGTCCGCCGGCTAAGAGCGGAAGGTCGCAACGAGCATCACGGCGACAGCCGGCAGCCACCACCATGGGCACGGAGGAAGAACGGACCCCTACGGCACGGCGTATTGCTGGCACCTCATGGGCATCGACAACGCCTATATCTTCCAGGCCAAGTCCGTCATCACTGTCTTCATGAGCAGGCAGTTTAACTGAGAAGTACTACTCTCACGGTTTCAACTTGATTAGGTTTGGAATCTGTGTAGTTTGAGTAGTTCTTGTTCATCTTGTGGATGAATTTATCGATGTGGTTGTGTTGTGAAAAGTGTAGTTGAAATACTCGGTGTTAACTGAACTTTGGTTCAGTTTTGGCCGTGACAATTGTGTTAGTAATGTTTCATTTAATCATTGATGTTTAGAAGTGTTTATATATGCTTACTGATTAAGTAGTTATATAGGATCTCTTTTGATGATGTGTATGATATCTTGGCGTGAGGCTAAGATGATTGATAGAATATTCATATCAACAAGTTGTAACTTGAAGATGGGTGACCGATCATAGGTCCTTCCCAAGTGCGCATGAGTGATAAAAAAGTGCACATGAAAGTAATGTTGTCTGTGTAATTGGTCTAGAGTCAATTAGTAACAGCCGTCGGCCTAAGGTGGTGTGGTGGGGGTGTTACAATGTGCTTCGTAAATCATATGTGACAGTGTTAATTGAATTAAACATTCCTGTCAGTTATGTGACAGATGTTATTTACATAATCTTTTAGTGAATATCACTAAGGTGGATTAGTTAGATAGTGTCTAATGGTGTTCTTATCATCTGCGTCTGCGTTCATGAATTGCCTTCGTTGATGAATGTTTGTGCCACCGTTCTACCTGCCTGTGGTGCCTCTCTTGCGAGTGTGCACAGGTAGTAGTTACGCTTAGCAGTTAGTGTTATAGGTGCTCTCCTTCCCAGTGATACGATGCTGGATATGCAATTCGAAAATAATATAGCAGGATTACCAGTATGTATTTATCAGTTGGAGACTATCAGACTAGACTATGCAGTTGAGCACACTTCAACTGCAAAACTTAAAATGTTTGGCTGTCGCTGCATCTACAACATTCATCACAAGATTAATAGGACTCTTATACAAGATAAACAAGAATTCAGAACTGTAACTATGAAGTACAGCTAAGTTCCAAGGTCCCAAGAAGCAATGGAATTTTACCGTCAAATCCGACAGGTTTGGAAGTTCAAAATAACTAGCCACAGGCAACAGAATAGAGGTGAACCAAAAATAGGTATAGAGTAGCAACTTTTAATCGAAGATAGCAGAACATTGTTTCACAACACAACCGAAAGGTACTACGAGCAGGATAATAAACTCAAAACGGTTCCCAAATTCACTAACTCGACTACACGATATGCGCAACCACTACGGGTGTAGCGGTAGCCAACAACCGGGCATCATCTTCTCATTTCTTCTTGGCAGCAGCCTTGGTCACCTTCGCGCCAGTGGGTTCCTTCTTCTCCACGCTCTTGATAACACCAACAGCAACAGTCTGCCTCATGTCACGCACTGCAAAGCGGCCAAGGGGAGGGTACTGGGAGAAGGTCTCCACCACCATGGGCTTGGTGGGAATCATCTTCACGAAGCCAGCATCACCGTTCTTGAGGAACTTGGGGAAGGCCTCAATCTCCTTGCCAGAACGCCTGTCAACCTTGGTCTGGATCTCAGAGAACTTGACAGCGATGTGGGACGTGTGGCAGTCCAGCACTGGGGCATAGCCGTTGCCGATCTGGCCAGGGTGGTTCATGATGATGACCTGGGCAACGAAGTTGGCAGCCTCCTTGGCAGGGTCGTCCTTGGCATTGGAGGCGACATACCCACGCTTGATATCCTTCACAGCAACGTTCTTCACGTTGAAGCCAACGTTGTCACCTGGCACAGCCTCCAGCATGGACTCGTGGTGCATCTCCACAGACTTCACCTCAGTGGTCAGCCCAGTTGGGCCAAAGGTGACAAGCATACCAGGCTTGATCACTCCAGTCTCAACACGCCCCACTGGCACAGTTCCAATGCCACCAATCTTGTAGACATCCTGAAGGGGAAGGCGGAGGGGCTTGTCTGAGGGTCTCTTGGGCTCGTTGATCTGGTCAAGCGCCTCAAGAAGGGTGGGGCCCTTGTACCAGTCAAGGTTGCTGGACCTCTCAATCATGTTGTCACCCTCAAATCCAGAGATGGGGACAAATGGGACCTTGTCAGGGTTGTAGCCCACCTTCTTCAAGTAGGAGCCAACTTCCTTGACAATTTCCTCAAAACGGCCCTTGGAGTACTTGGGGGTGGTGGCATCCATCTAGAAAGCACAAAAGAACATTACCAGTGTAAGAAGATAACCAACAGTCATGCAAAGATACGTAATGAAATTAGAGTAACAATACTGATAACTTAAGTGCTTGTAAAAGGAGCACCGCAATAATCAAACTGGATGGCAGTTGGCCTACTCTTTCCACAATTAGATATTTCAGAGAGAAAATTCAGATCATGACTAGTAAATTTGAAATGAGCAGAATATGATAGTACAGTCAAGCATTGAATTCATGCAGCAAAACATAAATGACTGGTAGAATCATTTGAGTAATATGTTCTATCAAACAGATGTAATTAAGCTATACCAAGGAGCAGAACATGCGAACTAGTAAAATAAACAATTACAGAACCCAGTAAAATTACAGAATAAATTACAATAAAAAATATGCCCAAAACAGGATGTTGGCACAATTAAGTGAAATCTTCAAATGAAGCAGCACAGAAATTAAATACAGCTAATGAGTATCAAGATCAATGAGTACGATTACAATGTTGAACAAAAAGGGATCAGATAATGGTATACCTTGTTGCAACAGCAGATCATCTGCTTCACTCCAAGAGTGAAAGCAAGGAGAGCGTGCTCACGGGTCTGGCCATCCTTGGAGATACCAGCCTCGAAACCACCAGTGGTGGAGTCAATGATAAGCACAGCACAATCAGCCTGGGAGGTACCGGTGATCATGTTCTTGATGAAGTCACGGTGTCCAGGAGCATCGATGACAGTGCAGGAGTACTTGGTAGTCTCGAACTTCCAGAGGGCAATATCGATGGTGATACCCCTCTCACGCTCAGCCTTGAGCTTGTCCAGCACCCACGCGTACTTGAAGGACCTCTTGTTCATCTCAGCAGCTTCCTTCTCGAACCTCTCGATCACACGCTTGTCGATGCCTCCAAGCTTGTAGATGAGGTGGCCAGTGGTTGTCGACTTTCCAGAGTCGACATGGCCAATGACCACAATGCTGATGTGAATCTTCTCCTTACCCATGGCTGATGGAGCTCTTAGCTAACTGCACAAAAAATTAGTGGTGATCAAAGGAGTTAGATGAGTACCATCAAAGAGCTATTAAACAACTAAAACAGGATAGATCAGAGAATAGTATACAGATCGAGAACTATGAAAAACAGAACTAATGTTTAAAACAATCTACCAGATAATAATTGCAGTACAGAAATCAAAATCCATCCCAAACCAGCTAACAGGTAATATCAAGAATTATTAACAGTAAAGCAGACAACCTTATAGACCAGAATAGCATGCCAAGTAGCCTAGCTGATCTAACCCGAGTAGACAAGGCTAGCAGGCAAGGCAAATACTTGACAAGGCAATTCAGGATCACAGCAAATTGGAGATGCAAGAAATTGTCTGCAGAAGCACCCAATAGGAATCGAACCTATATCCAGAAGGCCTCACGGGGAGGCCTTCAGTCTTTACCAATAGACAATGGGCACTCGTTGCATCTCCAAACTGCTATCATGCGAACAAGACAAACGATGCCTAGTAAAATCTAACATAAATCGACCAATAACCTGAAATACTGCATGATTATTTAACAGATCTAACATCTAACATCATACTAGCAATTTAACAAATCTCACAACAAAACAGTAAAACCGTGGCTGCATGGGAGGTTAATCGAGACAAATCTGACGAGATCTACAGCAGATGTATCGTTCTACGGTAAAAGTAGAATAGCCCAGGAGATCTACAGACTGCATCATGGAAACTGTAAGAACACAGTGACTAACGCGAAAATTTGAGCAGATTAAGCTACCGAAACGACCAGTGCATACGATAGGCTTGAAATTAAACCAAGTAGCGCGACAGAATCGACTCGATCTACACAACCAGGTCATGCGACAGAGCTCCAACACATCAAACGACGCAGATCGAGCTACCAGATGCATGCGCGAGAGCTACGATTCTACACAGGAGAGGGCACACGAAAGCGAAACGTAGATCGGGACGGCGAGGTGGGGTACCTGGCTTGAGCTCCGAGAAGACGAACAGGACGAAGACAGAGCAGCGGCGGCGGGCGAGGGTGGGAGGAGGATGTGAGGATGTCTCCTTCGCCCTCTTTATATAGGCTGGCACGGGGAGGCTAGGGTTTATGCGCGGCCTCTTTGCGTCCTGGTCGTTGGACGGGCGGCTGAGATCGTGATGGTGTCCCGTGCGTCCGATTCCGATCGTGCGGCTCCTGGTGACGCGTCGAGCGGTTTCGTGGCGCCTGCGCTTTCTATGTTCCGTAGCGGCTGCGTTAGCCTTTGGTCCTGAAGGAAAAGGTCGATCGAGAAAATGAATGAGTCTGGGCTGATCTCGCTAGGCTGCGGGTCAGGAAAATAACCAGCGTCGTTTTTCAGATTCGGCCTCTCGAGCATCCTGGGCTGGGCCAGATGGTTTCTCCGTCAAGAGCTTCACCGTTACAAGCTAGTTATTTTTGTCTTCTCTACTATCTAAAAAGAATGCTACTGTTTCGTTTTTTGTCCTCTTTGTCGCTCCACTTCTGAGGCTGCAATCTCGGAAATCAATTGCTCTTATCTCAGTCAAAGCCATGAAACATGTGATCCCGGTGGCCATGAAACATGCGCCAACATGTGTCCCATGGTTTATTCCAAAATCACGCCCTTCTTCCCATCCCGATCCCGGTGGCGCACCCTCTCGCATCTCAATCCCCTCATCCATCCGGACCGAGCTCCCCAATGACCCTTGGGCCTTGGCACGGTGAGCCACCGCCGAAGACACTCTCGTCGCGGTCCCTGCCACCGCCGCCCTTCCTTTTGTCGTCATCGCCACTAGTCGACCTGGGAACCGTCACCATGCAGCCGTCGGACATTCCTTGGTTGCCAGCCATTCTAGCGGACTTGCGCTCGTAGAGCCGCACTAGATCGTGGTGCTAGCGCCGCATGCCACTCGACAAGGACACTGAACTCGCCACTTGCTTAAATATATATATATGCTGGAACCCGTTCTTAAGTAGCAGGAAAATACAACTATTGTTTTTCCGCCTTAAGTTAACAGATTAGTTTTTCCGCATACACAAATTCCAGAGAAAACAAATATTACATATTGTTTTTTTATTCCTCTGGCGCAGGAGACTTGGAAGCAGCGTCGTCGGCAGCAGGAGAGTCATCCTCTTCGAAGTCTGTGGTCCTAAGGGACTCGGGGGAGTTTTGATGGTCGCCGTCAATGATCTCGAGCGGCACGAAGACGTTATGGTCGACCAACTCGGCAACCCTTGTGTCATAGCCCGCAAGTGATTTCCAGATAGCCTTATGATCAATCTTCTGGCCTTCATCATCTACGTCGGGAAGACCTGAGGTTACTACGTTGATGTCGGCATCTTCATAGTGCGCCTTGACCATCGATAGTGCCATCCTTGCACCAGCCCGTGTACATGAAGCTTTCCAGCTTATGCTACGCTCGGGGGCTTGGCGTAAGATATCCGAGTACTTCATCACGGAGTCCACCGCTTTGATGTTGATTTGGAGGGGCTTGGCTATCTCTTTGGCCTACTTGTTGGCGGTGCTGATAAAGTTGCCGGCAAGGACCATGCATTCCTTTGGCGAAGGAGGCGACTGGGTTAATCCAATAGGAGCTGCAATTTCGACAATGGAGCACATGAGTTCAATAGCAAAAGTTCAAAGTATCTAACTTACAGAAGTACAAGACGGAGAATTACTTACCAAAGATGCTCGCCTCAGCCTGCTGGAGTGTATCCGCCATCGAATCCCGTTCTTATCGGAGGATCTTATATGCTTCAAGATTGCGTTGATTCTGCTTATCGGCAGCTTTCTTCTGCTCTTTGAGCATTGCAATATCCTCCTTCAAGCGGTTGATTTCGGTGTTGGCGGACTCCTGCATGGCCTTCATGGAGTCCTCGTGCATCTTCAGCGTATCATTTCTCTCATGTTTAAGGATTTTGTTTTCGCTATCCAGCAACTCAATGTGATTGGATTGCTCAACAATATCCTTGGCCTTGGCAATGGTTTCTGCAAGTCGGAGAAATGACAATACACAATGAGTACTCGGAGAGTGCTGACACAAGACCAAGTCGGAGTACGAAAACGAAAGAAAAAACAGACTCTTGCGCTTGGTGATTTGATCCTTCAAGAAGGCAGTTTTACCCTTTTCAGCTTCCAACTCCGCGCGCATCTTGTAGAACTTCTCATTGGCGACACCTTGATACGTCGAAAACGTATCTATAATTTTTGATGCTCCATGCTTGTTTAGTATCTACTTTGTTTTACTTTGTCCACACTTTGAGGTGTTTTTTACATGTTTTCTGATACTAACCTACTAACAAGTTGCAACAGTGTTAGATGCCTATTTTATACTATTTTTGGTTTCAGAAAAGTTAGTAAAAAAATATTCTCGGAATTGGACGGGACAAACATCAAAGTCAATTACTTTCCGTGGAGAACAAGAAGTCCAAAGGGGAGACGGAGGGGCTAGACCCACCCCAGGCGCGGGTGGGCCCTGCCCCATGCCTGGCTAGGGTTTGGCTACCTTGGCCGCCGCCTCGGCCTCCCCCTTCGCCTATAAGAAGCCCCCGATGTAGAAACCCTGAGTCCCCGATAAAATATCCACGAAACCGTCTGTAGCCGTCGCCACCATCGTCCCTAGATCGGGGGGATCTGAAGTTCTTCCCGGCATCCTGTCGGAGGGGAGATCATCCCGGAGGCCTTCTCTCCGGTATGATGCGTGAGTAGTTCCACCTTAGACTATGGGTCCATGTAGTAGCTAGATGGTTGTACCTCCTCCTTTGTGCTTTCATGTATAGATCTTGTGAGGTCCGTTCATGATCAAGATCTAATCTATTTGTAATCATGCATGTTGTGTTTATGGGGATCCGATGGATATTGAGATTATTATGTTGGTTTGATCAATGGTTTTGTCCTTATGATTCTATCATGTCTGTGTTGTTTGTCATCTTGCATGCTCTCCGTTGTTAGTAGCTATCTTGGCCAAGTAGTTGCTAGTGACTCCAAGAGGGGGTATTTATGCTCGATAGTGGGTTCATGCCTCTAGTTTCCAAGGGAAGTGATAATAATATCTTGGGTTTTAGATGTGCTATTGCTACCAGGGAGAAAACAACGGTCTCTTGTTCATGCAACATGTGGACTGTTTACCTTACACACTTTGCTTAAAGCAATTGTCTGTTGCTTGCAACGTAATACTGGAGGCGGTTCGGATGATAACCTGAAGGTGGACTTCTAGTCATAGAAGCAGTTGGATGGCGGTCTATGTATATTGTTGTATTGCCCAATCGAATCTCATAGGATCTTTCTGACTAATAATTGCATTGTTATGCCTTGCTCAGTTCCTGTCAATTGCACTGCTATAATTTGTTAACCCTTCATGCCATGTTGTTTATCTAAGGAGAGAACCTCTAGTGAACTATGGACCCCGGTCCAATATTTACCATTGATACATCTTCCACTGTTACTTATTTACTTGCTGCAAACCATTACCTTCTACACCATACGTTTAATCCTTTGTTACAGCAAACTGGTGAGCTTGACAACCTCACTGATTCGTTGGGGCAAAGTCTTGAGTTTGTGTTGTGCAGGTCTCCGCGTTGCTAGCAACACCTGTGTGACGTTTCCTTCCTCCTACTGGTTCGATAACCTCGGTTTCTTACTTAGAGAAACTTGATGTTGTGCTGCTTCATACCTTGCTCTTGGGGTTTCCAACGAAGCGTCCACGACAAGTGTTGGGCGCCATCAAGCTTTTCCTGGCGCCGTTGCAGGGGAGGCTAAGGACGTCTTCACTAGGGGAGTCCTTAACTTCCTTTCTCTTTACTTTGTTTTTAGTTTGCTTTGTTTCTCTAGTTTGGTTTGCTTGCCTTATTCAAAAACACATAAAAAATTAGTTCCTGCTCTAGCTACTGGTGTTGTTTTTGGCTTGCCCACCTTTGCCAAGATGAAGTCTGCTGAGAACACCAAGTTGTGTGACTTCACTAGCACCAACAACAATGATTTCCTTAGCACACCTATTGCTCCACCTACTCCCAATGCTACCTTTTATGAAATTAAGCCTGCTTTGTTGAATCTTGTGATGAGAGAGCAATTTTCTGGTGTTGGTTCTGATGATCATGTTGCTCATCTCAATAGCTTTGTTGAACTTTGTGATATGCAAAAGTATAAGGATGTAGATGGAGATATTATTAAGCTCAAGCTTTTTTCCTTTCTCCTTGAGGGGAGAAGCTAAAGAATGGTTGCTTTCTTTGCCTAAAAATAGCATTGATTCTTGGACTAAGTGCAAAGATGCTTTTATTGGAAAGTACTATCCTCCTGCTAAGATTATATCTATGAGAAGTGATATTATGAAATTTAAACAACTTGATAGTGAACATGTTGCTCCAACTTGGGAAAGAATGAAATCTTTGGTTAAAAATTGCCCTAATCATGGACTCGCTGCTTGGATGATTATCCAGACTTTTTATGCAGGTTTGAACTTCTCCTCAAGAAATATGTTGGATTCAACTGCTGGAGGTACCTTGATGGGTCTCACTTTGGGTGATGCAACAAGGCTCCTTGATAATATGATGGTTAACTACTCTGAATGGCATGTTGAAAGAGCTCCACACGGTAAGAAGGTAAATTCTGTTGAGGAAACTTCCTCTTTGAGTGAAAAGATTGATGTTATTATGGCTATGCTTGTTAATGGGAAAGCTCATTTAGATCCCAATAGTGTTCCCTTAGCCTCTTTGGTTGCTCAAGAAGAGCAAGTTGATGTGAACTTCATTAGAAACAACAATTTCAACAACAATGCTTATGGTAATTATAGGCATTATCCTCCTAATAATGGCAATTCCTATGGAAGTTCTTACAATAATGCTAGAAATGCCCCCTCTGAACTTGAAGTCATGCTCAAAGACTTTATTAGTAAACAAACCACTTTCAATAAGACTATAGAGGAAAAGCTTTTAACTGTTGAGAAAAATATATCCTCTTTATCTGAAGATCTGTCTTCCTTGATTAATAAAATGGCTGCTAAACCTGAAACTATGAAAACCACCTTTGCTACTGCTCATGCCATACAAGTTACTATTGATGAAAATGTTAGGCTCTTAGCTCAACTCCATGCTAAGTGGGAAAGGGAGCTGAAATTGATAGACACAATAGTGTGTGCACCATCACCACTAAACCACCAGTAGTCCCTATTCCTCCTCCTATTGAGCCTAAGCCTATTAAGCCTACTGTTAGTGATGCCATGTTTGACTTTGATATTGATGGTTGCAATATTTATGAAGTGATTATGTTCTTGCAAAAGCTTGCTAGAAGTCCTGATGCTAGTGATATGCATGTTTCTTTCACCAAACACATTACAGATACTCTTGTTAAGATTAAGGAAGACAAGCTAAAACACAAAGCTTTTATTCCTAGGAAAGTAGAAGATAGTTGGGAACCCATTATTAATATGCAGGTGAATGACTTTGATCTCAAAGCTTCATGTGATCTTGGTTCTAGTGTCTCTATTATGCCTAGGAAGATTTATGAAATGCTTGATTTGCCACCATTGGAAGATTGTTATTTAGATGTCCCACTCAATGATAATGCTAAGAAGAAACTCATGGGGAGTGTCAATGATGTTCTCATCATGGTTAACAATGCTTATGTCCCTGTTGATTTCTATGTTTTGTATGTTGAATACAATGCTTCTTGTCCTGTTACTTTGGGAAGACCTTTTCTTAGAATAGTTGGTGCCATCATTGATATGAAAGAAGGCACCATTAAATATCATTTTCCATTCAAGAAAGGTATTGAACACTTCCCTATGAGAAGAGAGAGGTTACTTTTGCTCCTCCTTTGAAAGCAAGATTTGATGTTAATGCTTCCTCATTTGAAAACAGTTGATTCTTCTTGCTTCTTGTGCCTAACTTAAAGGCGTTAAAGAAAAGTACTTGTTGGAAGATAACCCAAGAGTTTCCTTGAGTCTTGGAAGTTATTACTTCAGTAATGACCTCCCCGTATCCTTTTTGTTTGCTTTTTGTGCCAAGAATGACCTCTAATGAGAAGGAAGTAAGATTTGGGGAGTTGCTGCCCCGAAACAGATTTCTGTCCTCCACCATAAAATTCGTGAGGAGTCTCTGTAACTCGGATTGAGCTCAAAATTTACGAATAAATCCCCTAGTATGTTAGATAACTTTCGTTAGTTTAACACTTTTTGATTTGAGCAACATAAGATGTTCGGAAAAATCGGTTTCTACCTGCTGGTCTGTTTTGACAGATTTCTGCCATTATTTGCATTTGCTTCTTATTGATTCCTTTTTTTAGTTCTCTTTGGGTGAATTGAGCTTTTTGAAGGAGTTACTATAATAGCTTGTGTTTTTAGTGAAAAGCCTTGTTGTTCCAAACCTTTGCCATAGGTCTAATATCTTTTGAATACACTAATGTTGCTAATGAAGATTGTGTGAAGTTTTGTATGAAGGAAAAAATCCAGGCGTAGAGAAAGGATGATGCAATGAGATGAAGAATGGACAAAAGCTCAAGCTTGGGGATGCCACCATGGTGTCACCCCAAGAAATATCCAAGAGGTACAAGCGTCAAAGCTTGGGGATGCCCAAGGCATCCCCTTCTTTATCAATAAAACGCTCAGATCTGTCTAGACACTTCGTTTTTATTGTTTCATGCATAGTTGTGTTGTTCTTGGAGCGTCTTAGTTTTCGTTTACTTTGCTTAGGTTGTTTAGTTTGCTTGAATAAAGTAGTTTGGACCCCCGCTCTTCCTGTGTTGTTTTGCAAATAAGTTTGCTTGGTGTTGGAAAGGAGTAGTAAGTTCTTGCTTAAAGTGCAAGAGGAGCTTGCATTGACTGTGACTTAGACTTTAGCATGACATGATAGGTGTTGTTTTAGCATTATGATTACTGATTATTGTTGTAGCATGTCTTGTTCCAAACAATTGGGATTGCTTAGTGTGCCTTGAAGAAATTATGCGTTGTTTTAGCATGCAAAAGCATAGTATTGTGGTATTCTCCCTTGATGCTTTGCTTGGGTTGACTTGGCACATGCTTACACCATGTTATAACTCTCACAAAGTCACCATTTAGCCTCTATGATCATTTAGTCCTTGACTTGTAGTACCACTCTTTGCTTTGATTAGTATGCTTTGTTGCACTGCATGATTTTGGCCATTATTGCTCTCTTAGTTGGTTGCTCCCAGTCTTTTGATAGCCTCCACTTGTATGAGTAAGTTCTACTCATACTTCCAATTCCCAAAAAACCAAGTTATTCCAAAGTGTCCACTATAAACTCCTATGCATGGTGTATTACACCATTCCAAGTATATTCTTGTTTTCAGCTATCTTCTAATTAAAAACTATTTTGTTATGTGAAAACTTAGTGATTAAAGCCCTCACGAACTTGATGGCACACTTTATTCTTTGCCCCTAATAAACTTGAACCATTGTGACAACTTTGTTGTATATGCTTGCACTTATAAGTTGGAATTAGCAGAACCGTGCTGTCACGGGGAACGTTTTCAACATTGCACTTGTACTTTATACTCAATTGATATCTTGTTCTTTTGTCTATGGATGTCACCGGTGTGAAATAAAGAGGGAACTTGTAAGTCCATGGAGTGTGTATCCTATGTTAGAGATGTAGGGTTTGCAGCATAGAAAACAAAAAATTTCCTACGATGGGAACTATGTACCAAGATCTATCTACTAGATACAAACAACGGGCAGATGTATATCCATAGAGAACATACCCTTGAAGACCGACAAAGCTTAATGAGTTCAACTCGTGGTTGATGTAGACGATCTCTTGCCGATCTCAAGATCGAGAGGAAGTCCTAGCGCCGCAAAGCAGCAGCGCATCTGTGCTCGCACACACGTACAAGACACCGAGCAACCTCCGCCTCCTCGCTCCAGCGATGCAGCGGAAGCACAACCCTTTCTTGCCGAATAGCTACCGGGAACATGTATCTCGCTAGTCCGAGACCATGGGGGATAAATTCTAGAGGGGGAGAGAGATCCTTCACGAGGAGGTGTGAGTGAGAGAGAGAGGAGAGGGGGTGCCTTTTATAGGAGGAGGGGGCACCCAAGGGGGTGGCCGCCGACCATGGGGGCTGCCCCCTCCCCTCCTTCATTCATGTGGGTGGACACTCCACTCACAAAATGGCCCTTCAATTTTCTCCACTCAAAACCCCACTCAAATTCCCATTAAATTTCCACCAAATTTAATGCAAACTCTCTTTGAATAAAACTCTTTTATTTTATTCAGAATTTTGTCAATTACTTTAATGACAAACATTCACAAATAACCCCTTGCTAGAATTCCATTTCACATGCATAACCTCTTTATGCAATTTCACCCGAAAACCTGTTTCGGTATCTAGGGAAATAAATTCCTGCGCTTGTTTATTCTTTCGGCATGAAAGAATTTCTCCAACTGGATGTCAGTGTCCCTTAAGTGTGTCACCCTACGGTTCACAAATAATGCGAACATGATCGAGACCCTTCTCCGATCAATAATCAGTAGCGGGACCTGGATATCCATACTGACTCCCACACATTCAACGATGACTTTTCTTGTGATCGTCGGAACCTTTTACGCTTGTATCTTAATCCCTTTGTTTCACGATATATTATATGTCTGAGATTCGATCATCGGTATCTCCATACCTAGTTTGATCTTGTTACTGACATGCACTCTTTTCTCGTTCCCGTGATATAACATTCTAGTGATCAAATCACTTGCTTGCAAGCTAACCAATGTGATATCACCGAGAGGGCACAGAGTATATCTATCCGTCATCGGGATGAACAAATTCCACTCTTGATCCATGATTCTCAACATAACACTTTAGTAGCTTTGAAGCCATCTTTATAATCACCTAGTTACGGTGTGACGTTTGATGTCAACAAGAAACTCTTCCGGTGTTAGTGATTGGCATGATCTCATGGTCTAAGGATTAGGACTACTTTGTAAGTTGTTTATAGCAATATAAACTCAATGACTTTGATCGTAATGCTATACTTCGGATGAATGTTCATCACACCATTACACTAATGTTGTGATCTCGTTATTAACAACATCCAATGTCTATGATCAGGAAACTATGATCATCTTGTTAATAACGAACTAGTTTATGAGAGAGGCATAACTAGGAAATTTCTGTTTGTTTATTAAACACACATGTATTAACGTTTCCGTATTAATACAATTATAGCATGCAAAATAAACATCTATCATATACTTGGAATACACATAATAAACATTTTATTATTGCCTCTCAGGGCATATTCCCTTCAGTCTCCCACTTGCACTAGAGACAATAATCTAGTTACATAGTGATGTATCTAACACCCATGGAGTTCTGATGTAGATCATGTTTTGCTCTAGGGAGAGTTTTAGTTAATGGATCTGCTACATTGAGATCTGTATGTACTTTACAAATCTTTATATCTCCATCCTTGACATGCTCGTGGATGGAGTGAAGCCGGCGCTTAATATGCTTGGAATGCTTGTGAGACCTTGGCTCTTTGGCATTGGAAATGGCACCATTATTGTCACAATAGATCACCATTGGGTCCAACGCGTTTGCAACCACACCTAGTTCGGATATGAACTCCTTCATCCAAACCGCTTCCTGAGCCGCTTCTGAAGCAGCAACATATTCGGCCTCCGTTGTTGATCCCGCCACCACAGGTTGTTTGGAGCTCCTCCAACTAACCGCTCCGCCATTCATGAGAAATACGTATCCGGATTGAGACTTAGAGTCGTCCAGATCGGTGTCAAAGCTAGCATCGACATAACACTTAGCAACGAGCTCTTCTTCACCTCCGTATACAAGAAACATATCCTTAGTTCTTCGCAAGTACTTAAGGATATTCTTGACCGTTATCCAGTGTTCCGAACCTGGATCCGATTGGTACCTACTAGTCAAACTAATAGCATGTGCCACATCCGGTCTTGTACATAGCATGGCGTACATTATAGATCCTATGGCTGAAGCATAGGGGACTTTGTCCATTTTCTCTCTTTCTTCCGCCGTAGCCAGACTTTGAGTCTTACTCAATGTCGTGCCGTGTGTCATAGGTAAGAACCCCTTCTTAATATCTTCCATTTTAATCTTCTTTAAAATATTATCAAGGTATGTACTTTGCGATAACCCTATTAGGCGCCTAGATCTATCTCTATAGATCTTTATGCCTAATATGTATGACGCTTCACCTAGGTCCTTCATTGAAAATTTGCTGTTTAGATAACTTTTAACACTGTTTAAAAGATCTATATCATTTCCGATCAATAATATGCCATCCACATATAATATCAGAAATTCCACATTGCTCCCACTCACTTTCTTGTAAATACAATCTTCTCCATAAGTTTGGACAAATCCAAACTCTTTGATCACCTCATCAAAGCGGAGATTCCAACTTCGTGATGCTTGCTTCAAACCATAGATGGATCGCTGAAGCTTGCACACCTTGTTAGCATCCTTAGGATCGACAAAACCCTTTGGTTGTATCATATACAACTCTTCTTCAATATTACCATTGAGAAACGCGGTTTTGACATCCATCTGCCATATCTCATAATTGAAATATGCAGCAATTGCTAACATAATCCTAACTGACTTTAGCATCGCTACGGGAGAGAATGTCTCATCGTAGTCAACTCCTTGAATTTGTCGAAACCCCTTTGCGACAAGTCGAGCTTTATAGACGGTTACATTACCATCAGCATCAGTTTTCCTTTTGAAAATCCATTTGTTCTCCACGGCCTTTCGGTCGTGAGGTAAGTCCACCAAGTTCCAAACTTGATTTTCATACATGGATTCCATCTCGGATTTCATGGCTTCTAACCATTTGTTGGAATCCAGGCTCATCATCGCTTCTTCATATGTCGCAGGGTCATCATTTTCATCAACCATGAAATTCATGACAGGATTTCCGTACAACTCGGGAGCTGCACGCGTCCTGCTAGACCTGCGAGGTTCGGTAGTACTCTCTTTCGGAGTTTCATGATCATTATCATTAGTTCCCTCTTCAACAGGTGAAGCCAACTCCGAAACAACTTCTGGCGTTGCGCTACTCGCCATACTTTGAAGAGAAGGTTCAATAACCTCTTCGAGTTCTACCTTCCGACTACTCACACCTTTTGCGAAAAACTCTTTCTCTAGAAAGGATCCATTCTTGGCAACAAAAACCTTGCCCTCGGATCTGTGATAGAAGGAATACCCAATAGTTTCCTTAGGGTATCCTATGAAGACGCATTTTTCCGCTTTGGGTTCGAGTTTATCTGGTTGAAGTTTCTTCACATAAACATCGTATCCCCAAACTTTAAGAAATGACAGCTTAGGTTTGTTTCCAAACCACAATTCATACGGTGTCTTTTCGACGGATTTAGATGGTGCCCGATTTAAAGTGAATGCAGCAGTTTCTAGTGCATAACCCCAAAATGACAATGGCAAGTCCGTCAGAGACATCATAGATCGAACCATATCTAATAAAGTACGATTACGACGTTCCGACACACCATTTCTTTGTGGTGTTCTGGCAGGTGTGAGTTGTGAAACAATTCCACACTCTTTCATGTGAGTGCTAAACTCGTAACTTAGATACTCACCTCCACAGTCGGACCGTAGAAATTTGATCTTTCTATTACGATGATTTTTCACTTCATTCTGAAATTCCTTGAACTTTTCAAAGGTTTTAGACTTGTGTTTCATCAAGTAGATATAACCGTATCTACTCAAATCATCCGTGAAAGTAACAAAATAACGATATCCACCTCGCGCCGACACACCCATTGGACCACATACATCAGAATGTATGATTTCCAATAAATCTGTCGCCCGTTCCATTGAACCGGAAAACGGCGTTCTAGTCATCTTGCCCATAAGGCATGGCTCACATGTATCAAATGATTCAAAATCAAGTGATTCCAAAATTCCATCCGAATGGAGCTTATTCATGCGTTTAACGCCAATATGACCTAGACGGCAGTGCCACATATATGCGGATATATCATCATTTAGTTTAATCCTTTTAGCATCAACATTATGAATATGTGTAACATTATTATCGAGATCCAATAGAAATAAACCATTCATCATCGGTGCATGACTATAAAAGATTTCATTCATATAAATGGAACAACCATTGTTCTCGAATTTAAATGAATAACCACTTCGCATTAAACACGATCCAGATACAATGTTCATGCTAAGTGCTGGCACCAGATAACAATTCTTCAAGTTTATTACTAATCCCGATGACAAGTGGAGAGGCAGCGTTCCGACGGCGATCACATCAACGCTTGATCCATTGCCGACACGCATCTTGACCTCACCCCTTGCTAGCGGTCGCTTGTTCCGCAGCCCCTGATTCGAGTTACAAATATTAGCAACTGAACCGGTATCATATACCCAGGTGCTACTGCAAGCACTAGTCAAGTACACATCAATAACATGTATATCATATATACCTTTGTTTGCCTTGCCGGCCTTCTTGTCTGCCAAATACTTGGGGCAGTTGCGCTTCCAGTGGCCAGTCCCCTTACAATAGTAGCACTCGGTATCAGACTTAGGTCCAACTCGGGGTTTCTTTTCAGGCACGGCAACCGGCTTGCCGCCCTTACTTCCCTTCCGTTTTCCCTTCTTGTCTTTCTTGAAACCAGTGTTCCTATTGATCATCAACACTTGATGTTCCTTTTTGATCTCCACTTCTGCAGTTTTAAGCATTGACAGAAGCTCAGGGAGAGACTTCTTCATGCCTTGCATATTATAGTTCATCACGAAGCTCTTATAGCTAGGTGGCAGAGACTGCAGAACACGATGGATGCCTAAGTCAATGGGAATCGTTATTCCCAAGGACACAAGCTTATCGGCGTAACCCGACATCTTGAGTACATGCTCACTAACGGAGTTGTGCTCTTCCATCATGCAGCTAAAGAAATTTTCTGAAGCATTGTAGCTCTCTACAGCAGCATGTGTGTCAAAAATCATTTTCAACTCACCCATTGTATCAAATGCATTGCCGTTTTCGAAATGCTTTCGAAGTTCCGGCTCTAGCCCGTACAATATGCCGCAGTGAACTAAGTTGCGGTCCTCCTGACGAGTCTGATAGACATTCTTCTCCTCGTCAGGGGCATCCTCAAAGGGTGGGGGGCCTAGCGGCGCTTCTAGCACATATTGCTTTTGTGCAGCAGAGAGGAGAATCCTCAAATTCATGGCCCATTCGATAAAGTTGCTACCGTTCTTTGGAAGTTTCTCTTTCTCCATGAACACATTGAAATTAAAAGCAGGTGGTGCCATCTACAACAAAATTTGTAAAGTTTAGACTAAGTTTATGATAGATTGAGTTCAACTAATCCATATTACGAATGAACTCCCACTCAAAAACGACATACCTTGTGCCTTTTTGGTGATTACATGAACCAAATCCACTACACCAAGTCCGATCATCACGTGAGTCGGTGTAGCTTCAAAGGCGAGCATCAAATGGGCATCATATCTAATATATATGACTCATGCTTAACCTTTCGGTCCGTATTCCGAGGCCATGTCTGTACATGCTAGGATCGCCAAGTTAGAACCTTAGTATTCGCGTGTGTAACTGTTTTACACCCGATATATGGTCGTGGATCCAAGAACACCCGATCATCACGTGATGTCTTGGAGCGACGAAAACATAATCGGTGCATACTAAAGGAAGAACACATTCTTATCTTGATATTTAAATGAGGGATCATCTTATTTGCTAACAAAGCGCTGAACAAGCAATATAAGATGCAATCAAACATCACATGTTTATTAGTGAAATGATATGGTTCCCGTATATGATCTCTATCATGTGCATCGTGGTATGATCACTATCATACCTATATGTGTTAATCCAAGGTCTATGAAGATTACACGTTATGTATGTTGTAAGAGTATCATCTCATACTTCTACTTACAGCATCACCATATCATAACACTAGCCCAGCAACAATCTAAACTAGACGCCTCTAATTTATCCATTGCAAGTTTTACGTGGCTTAGGGCTTTCGAGATAGAACCGTTCTTACCTACTAACATGAACCACAACGAGGATAACCAAATTGTTGACAACTCGTTGCAAAATAGATATTGACTATAGTAGGAGAGACAAACACCCGCTAGCCACTTATGCAAACTAGTTGCATGTCAAGCGTGGAACAGGTCTCATGTGCGAGGACATGTAAAGTTTGTCCAGGCCGCTTCATCCCACTATGCCACCAATATCCAAAATTACAACTAAGGAGCAACAACATGATCATCATCGCCCACATACTCATATGTGTACTACCCGTGTAAAGCATCTACGCATAAACCTGGCTCTGATACCACTGTAGGGTTCGCAACATAGAAAACAAAAAATTTCCTACGATGGGAACTATGTACCAAGATCTATCTACTAGATACAAACAATGGGCAGATGTATATCCGTAGAGAACATACCCTTGAAGACCGACAAAGCTTAAGGAGTTCAACTCGTGGTTGATGTAGACAATCTCTTGCCGATCTCAAGATCGAGAGGAAGTCCTAGCGCCGCAAAGCAGCAGCGCATCCGTGCTCGCACACACGTATGAGACACCGAGCAACCTCCGCCTCCTCGCTCCAGCGATGCAGCGGAAGCACAACCCCTTCTTGCCGAATAGCCACCGGGAACATGTATCTCGCTAGTCCGAGACCATGGGGGATAAATTCTAGAGGGGGAGAGAGATCCTTCACGAGGAGGTGTGAGTGAGAGAGAGGAGAGGGGGTGCCTTTTATAGGAGGAGGGGGGCACCCAAGGGGGTGGCCGCCGGCCATGGGGGCTGCCCCCTCCCCTCCTTCATTCATGCGGGTGGACACTCCACTCACAAAATGGCCCTTCAATTTTCTCCACTAAAAAACCCACTCAAATTCCCATTAAATTTCCACCAAATTTAATGCAAACTCTCATTAAATAAAACTCTTTTATTTTATTCAGAATTTTGTCAATTACTTTAATGACAAACATTCACAAATAACCCCTTGCTAGAATTCCATTTCACATGCATAACCTCTTTATGCAATTTCACCCGAAAACCTGTTTCGGTATCTAGTGAAATAAATTCCTGTGCTTGTTTATTCTTTCGGCATGAAACATTTGCTCCAACTCGATGTCAGTGTCCCTTAAGTGTGTCACCCTACGGTTCGCGAATAATGCGGACATGATCGAGACCCTTCTCCGATCAATAATCAGTAGCGGGACCTGGATATCCATACTGACTCCCACACATTCAACGATGAATTTTCCTGTGATCGTCGGAACCTTTTATGCTTGTATCTTAATCCCTTTGTTTCACGATATATTACATGTCCGAGATTCGATCATCGGTATCTCCATACCTAGCTTAAAGAGTATATTATTTGTAGAAGTGACAAATAGATGGTTAGTTCATTGTAAAAGTACTACATTGATACTAGTTTTGTCACAAAGTACAAATTAAGTTTATCTCAATTTAAACTGAGGGTGGCACAATATAATGGAAAGTAAGTTCCATAATGGATTTGGATGAGTTCCAAAGTTAAGACATTGTGATAGATACTACAACAAAAGGCTAAGTATATGCCTGCTAATATAGCAGTAAAAGAGGGCATTTGTGTCAAGTAGTTTGTTATCAAACTAGGTGTAGTTCACAGTGGGATAGTACTATGAAGATATATTGTACGACAATATTATCAACATGTTTAACCCCAAAGAACTAAAGGTCACACCAAAGGACCAAATTTGTACAAAGCCATCTCATTAGAGAATGAGTGATGCGTAGAGACGTAAAGACATGCAATTACACACGGACCTGGAAGTGACAGATCCAGAGATCAGTTAACCACTAGCAATCGTGTACATACGACACCAGAAAGCCATAGGTGTTGAATACACAAAGGTTTGAAACTAGATTATTGACTCTAGTGCAAGTGGGAGACTGTTGGAGATATGCCCAAGAGGCAATAATAAAGTGGTTATTATCATATCTTCATACTTATGATAAATGTTTACATACCATGCTATAATTGTATTAACCGGAAACATTAATACTTGTGTGATTTGTAAACATAAAAGAGTCCCTAGTAAAGCCTCTTGTTAAACTAGCTTGTTGGTTAATATATGATCATGGTTTCCTGATCATGAACATAGAGATGTTATTAACAGCAGGGTCATATCATTAGGAGAATGATGTGATGGACATACTCCTATAGTTAAGCGTAGCATAAAGATCAAGTCATTTAATATAGTTCATTTGCTATAAGCTTTCTGATACATAGTAACCTAATTCCTTCGACCATGAGATCATGTTAATCACCATCACCGGAAGGATGCTTTGATGACATCAAACACCACACCATAACTGGGTGGCTATAAAGGTGGCATTGAGTGTTCGGAAAGTATGGGTTGAGGCACATGGATCAAGAGTGGGATTTGTCCATCCATATGGCTGATAGATATACTCTGGGCCCTCTCGGTGGAATGTCATCCAATTAGCTTGCAAGCATGTGACTGGCTCACAAGGGATCACATATCACGGGAACGAGAAAAGAGTACTTATCAGTAACGAGGTTGAACTAGGTATGCAGAGATACCGACGATTAAAACCTCGGATAAGTAAACTATGTGAGACAAAAGGAAATTGGTATCGTATGTAAGTGGTCCATTCAATCGCAAAGTAATCGTAGAAATATGTGGGAGCCATATGAATTTCCAGATTCCTCTATTGGTTATTGATCGGAGAAGTGTCTCGATCATGTCCGCATAATTCACGAACCGTAGGGAGACACACTTAAGGATTCGATGTTGTTGAGTAGTTATGGAATGATGAGAAAGAGACCGAATGTTGTTCGGAGTCTCGGATGGGATCTGGGATATCACGAGGAGATCCGGAATGGTCCGGAGAATAAGATTCATATAAGGAAAGTCCTGTTTCGGGGTTGGAGAATGGCTCCGGTGTTTTCATCGGGAATGTTCTAGAAGGTTCCGGAATGTCCGGCACTCCGGAGAGGAAGGGTACATGAATGTATCATATCAAGTTGGAATGATTGCATCATGTACTAGGTTTCATCGCTGAACAAAATAAAGGGTTTAATCAAATCCTAGTTTGAAAAGTCAAACGCCAATTTGAAAAGTCAAACGGCTATTTTGGGAGGTGGAGGGGAAGTAGGAAACCTACTTGGGGAGGAGTTCCCTCCCTCCACCGCTGGCCCACTTGGGAAACCGAGTTGGGGAGGGACTCCCCTCCCCTGGCGTGCCCCTCCACCTATATAAGGAGGGGCAGGGATGCCCCTCCAAGGAGACAACACCTCTCTCCTCTAAACCTAACCCTAGCCGCCGGCCTCTACCCAAGTCACCGCCGCCCTAGGGTTTGCCCAAGCCGCCGACTTGGGGAAATACCCTTGCCCTAGCCGCCAGCCTAGCTCCCTCTACTTGGTGCCTCTAAACCCTAGATCGCCAAGCCTCTCTCATAGTCCACCATACTCGCTCCGGCTTAAGGCGAAGCCCTGCGAGATCTCCCCTCTACTTCCCACATCACACCGTCGTGCTGCCGGAATCACGAGGAGAGTGCTACAACCTCCGCTGCCTGCTGGAACAAGGGAGAGGAAGGTCTTCATCGAGTACCGAACGTGTGACTGACTGCGGGAGCGCTGCCGGAACGCGGCGCCGGAAGGATCGTCTACACGATCTTGAGATCGGAAAGAGTACGACTACATCACCCATGAGAATCCGCTCTCGTTAAACGCTTTGGAATCTTCGAGGGTGAGTTCCTCTATCGACTCGTTGCTACAATCTAGTAGATAGATCTTGGCTTGTTTTCTTGCATGCGGTAGAATTTTTTTGTTTTCCATGCTACGAACCCCTACATATAGCAATATAAACTCAATGACTTTGATCGTAATGCTATACTTCGGATGAATGTTCATAACACTATTACACTAATGTTGTGATCTTGTTATTAACAACATCCAATGTCTATGATCAGGAAACTGTGATCATCTTGTTAATCAACGAACTAGTTTATGAGGGAGGCATAACTAGGAACTTTCTGTTTGTTTATTAAACACACATGTATTAACGTTTCCGTATTAATACAATTATAGCATGCAAAATAAACATCTATCATATACTTGGAATACACATAATAAACATTTTATTATTGCCTCTTAGGGCATATTCCCTTCAAGAGAAACGCCTGTGCCGCTAGCCTAAGACATACCTAATCATGGTGGAAACTTGCTGCATCACCATAATGAGCTATCTATGAAGCATCCTCAATAAAAAGCTATGCATATGGTAAATAAAAATATTGCTGAGATGCTCATTGTCTGCTTGCCTTGTCATTTTGGTTATGGGAAAGCTCTTGTACCATGTGCAAGGGGTACCCCGTTGGCGGTTCTCAATGATATGCAAATCCTTACAGTGACAAGAACTTACCTGGACCCAAAGTTGAGTATGCATGAGGTGTGGACCTCGTATTCAAGGGACTTGAGATTGCCAACTTATACTTCGTCAAGCATATACTCCACCTTTGCCACTTTAACCTTAACCACTTCAAGATGCTTATGATAGGGGCAATAAGGGCTGAAAGCTAACAAGCACCATAATTTTTGGAAGCTCTTTTTGAAACTTATAATCCCTGCTTCCTTGTAACATCCCATCATTAGAGCTTAGAAATAATCTGAACACAGATGTGTGCATTGCATTCATGCATAGAAAATCTGAATAATTTTCGTGCTTTAATAAAAACTTGTCAAAGTGATTGAAGCTTCTCTTAACTTGATGGAATTGAAGTAGATCATCAAGTTGACTGCGATAAGTTTCAATATGACCTTTGTTAAAACATTATTTTGGGTAAGGAAGATTTGATCTAAGGGTAGATCAAATGTAATAAAAGTTAAACCCTAATATAATACTTAATGATTTATATTTGATCCTTAAGTAATCATATCCTAGTATTCATTACACACTCATGAATACCAAGTTATAAACATAACTTAAGTAATAGGAATGGAACAACTAAATCTTGATTTATCTTAATATCATCTACTTATACCATGAGTATCATGGTAATGCTTAACCCTAACTCTTTAGTTATGTGGAGTAGGAGGGAAACCAATTCAAAGATCATTCATCATGTATCTTTTTATCCATACCAATCTTTACCATTCCTATTGGAATCATATTCCAATATCTGCTGTTCATCAATGTTGAGTAATCAACTATTGATTCACCAATTCTTAATCTATCAATTCTTGACCTATCAACTCTTGTCCTTATTACAACATTCACTTAAGGCCTATAAAGAAAGAAGTAAGAAGAGGTAAATAGTAATGCTAGATTTGAATATCATTTATGGGATGGGAGAGTTGGAAGAGAATAAGATCAATGTGATAATTGATGGAGTTAACTCACTCCTGGAATGATAGAAGAGTTATATGGAGCCTATAATTGTATGGTGATAAAGAAGATTATAAGGATGAATCTTGAAGATAGATACCAAGGAGTAATCCCATTGGATTAAGTAAGCATAGTCCATGAATAACCTCCCTTAATCCAATAGAGATACTAAGAAGATAATTTCAATACAACAGTAATGTTGTATTGATGAAGCCTTGATTAGCCAACTGGAAACCTAAGTCATAAATGATCAAAGGATTATAATGATCATGTTTTAGTCACCAAGATTGAATGCTTATATCATGTATAAGTGACATTGGTGGGCAGAGCATGATTGAACCCTAGTACAGATATGTTATTCTAGGTTAGCCATGACAAGTCACCATGATATGATGTGAAGTTTGAATATTAGATACTAGAGTTAAGTAGAGACAAGATAGTATGATTAAGATGATGTTAGAGCAACATTGGATTATTGAAGTAGTAGTTCCCTCTTGGGAAATATTAAGCACTTGAGGTGAAGTAGGATTTGATGTATACATATATTGAAGTAATATTAGTGAAGGATGATAAAGGAAGAGTATGCATGGAGTTAAAAGTAACTACTTGTTAGATTGGAGGTTATCAGCAGTAGAGTAGATGATATAACCAAGTATGGATATGAGAAGATTATGAAAACTTAGTGTCAAGATCATTGGATTTATAAATGGGTTTAGAAGTATTAAAGGTGGATAAGAATATTATTGTGTAGCAGAGCTCATTATGTTAGCTCGTGATGATGGATATGAAGAAGTAGTATATCTAGGAAAGGAATTCCTTAATTAGAAGTCCAGGATTGTGAATTATGGAAGATAGGAATTCTTAATAAACATTAAACCCTAAATCTTTAACCAAACATAAAATCCATTTCATATAATTGATTTATCATCTTGTTTCCACAATGGTTTATAGGAATATTTTCCTATAGCAAATCACAACTTAAGCACATCTCTGTCATTTCCAATTATCATAACCATATGTGCTTAGGAGTTATCTTTATCTATTCTCTCTCATAATTCATTCCAGGGAATAAATTTCTATTTTAAAAGGGTGATACCAATAAAGATCACAAACATAAATACAATATGTTTAGCCACTAATCTTTATTCACATCAACAAAATAATATAAGTATATTAAGAACCCTAAACCATAGGGTAAGCAATTGCAATTCAAACCCTGACTTCTATGTTAGTTATAATAAAATTTATATTCCCTAAATTTATGAGAACAATATTAACCATATTAATTACTCAAAAACTTTATATATCAAATAATAATGAAGGATCAATATAAATAAAAGTTTCTTTAATATTATAAATCAATAAAATTCAAAACTTATGGATTAATAGTAATGCATTCTTTAATAAATTTATGGATATTAGATAAATTAAATTTATATCTAAAGCCCTTACAAATACTAAATGGAAAAGTATGTATATAAATAAAATAAAGAAATAATGACATTACACAATAAAAATTCACCAAAATAATACTTAGTACATTTAGCATTGCTGCAATTATCTAGAAGATAAAATTCTATAGAAAATTTTAAACAAATAAGTAATATACAAATCTGAAAGTAAAATACAAAATAAAATATAGAAAAAGAAAAGGAAGAAAAAAAACAAAGGGAATAGTTTCTGGCCGTGGCCCAACTTCCCTCCTTCTTATCTATCGCCCACGTACAGCCCACAGAGGCCCAACAGCAAGCCCAACTCATCCACATAGTGACTGATGAGTGGGACCAGATGAAGGACTGCGGGTTGAGACTGAAGTTTCACCAGGGTTTTTTCCGCAAAATCGCCAACCGTCGCCTTCCTCGCAACGTCACAAGTAGCTGCCTGTCGGCATCGCCGCCGTCCGCCGCCGTGCCGTGACGTCCGCCTTCATTCAGATTCACGCCACCGCTGATCTTTGCCTATAAGAGGACCCCTGTCACACCGGGAAACCTTATCCTCCCCTCTTTCCCCATTTCTCCTCTTTGACCAAACCCTAGCTCCAGCCAGGGTTGTCCGTTGCCGACGCTTCCGGCCGTCCCGAGCCTCGCTGTGATGCCTGGAAGACTCACCATGCTTGACTCTTTCGATTGCCCTCGTCAGCACAAGCCGGTGAGGTCCCAGACACTCGGATTAAGACCTCCACTCCCAACTTTGGCCACCGTCCACGCCATCGATTCCGGCTACTCCGAGCCTTCCCGAGCCCACCGACGGCATCCTGGTGAGCTCACGGTGCTCAGGCATCTCTCCGTTGCCTTTCTCTCTACTTCCTTAGCGCTCGCGTCGTGCACCTCTGTCCTCCGTCGCAGATGCTCGTCGAAGCTAGTGCTCCGGTGACCATTCCGGGGTGGCGTGACCGTAGATCAACTCGCCATCGCAAGCCCCTTCCAACGAACCCATCCACTGCCCTGCACGCACTAGATCGATTGATCGATCCTCAACCAGTGAGAATCAACTCGCGTGACGTCATGCTTACATCAGATCTCAACCACGTCAGCCAGTTTGACCATCCTTGCTAGCGTGGCGTGTGACGTGGCCCCTGGCCCATCTATCATTAACTGGTAGTAGAAACAGGGCCAGTAACAAATTCATTTACTAACCTGAGGGATGATGTGGCCACTGGCCCACTAGTCAGTGACCTAGTCTAGGTTATACTTGGTACAAAACTTATTCCCTGCTTATTTGATTGATAAAACAATACACATTCAAATATCAATATTCCATAAATGAAATAAAATGATTAAATCTTATTAAATCAATATCTTATGTTTTATAATTCATAAAAATATGTGTAATAGATGAAAAATTTCATAAAAATAAAATATACAATTTAAAACTATTATCAAATATTATTATGATAATTATTTAAATAAATAATATTTAATAAAGGTTTTATAAGTAATAAAACTTAGATAATTCATATTTTAATATTAGTAAATGTTAAAAATATAAATAAAATACCAAAAATCTTAGAAAAATAAGAACTATAATTTAAAACTATAATCATGCATTATTATTTCACTTAATTAAATATTTGTTATTTATAAAATAATAAATATTGTAAAAATCATATCTTATTATTTTTAAATCACAAAAATAAATGTAATATACCAAAATGATCACAAAAATAATACCTACATGTTAAAAGTATAATATTCCACTTTTAAAGTAAATAGAAACTTAATACTCTAAAACTTGATTCTAAATCTAATTTCCTTAATTAATAATTCATATAAGGGTAAATAAAATTTGCTAATATTTCTAAAATTAGCCAATTAAGGTCTAATAAATAGTATTAGTCTTGAACATTGATATTATGAAGTCAAAATGGTTCAACACATTTTAAATACAAGTTGATTGAATTATCATTCAACCATATGTGTAGTTTATTTTCTAAAAAGATCTTTATCAAGTATAAAATCTTCAAGAATAATATGGAATTAAATAAAACCTTTTTACTTACCTCAACCACAAGTTTATAAACAAATCAAAACACTATAGTGAATTCATAAGTATTAAATAATATTGTTTACTTATTCACAAACCATAACCACACCCTTATAGGGAGATAAATCCCTTTATACATTTATAATGTAAAGAAACCACTACCAAATAAAAGTATAACCATTCTTAAATAACTTTAAGGAAATATTATGAAGTGAACAAAATACAAATATCATAAGCATTACAACCTAAGTTCATCTATGTTTTTTAAAGTTAACTTCAGTCTGCAAAGCTTTAATTATAATGCTAAAGACCTTATTATGTGTTTTATAGTTAACTTTGGTCTATTATAATTAAGTCGTAAAGCATCTCAAGTCCAAACTATTCAAGCAAGCACAAACAACATCGACCACATCTGATTAACCACAAAGATTATTTAGACCTTAGGAAAGAAATCTTTTTTTCAAATGTTATTCTTTTTGCCACTTCAGTCAACGTATGACAACTAATCATAAATCATATTACTGTATACTTTACTTATATACTTAGGATTGATAACACTTAAGTTCTTTATAAGTGACATTAATTGTAAAGTAAAAATTTGAAGATAAATAATTATAGTATAAGCAATCTTGAGTAGCATTTCACATTTGTGTGTATCTCATTGTTTTTACATGTTGTTTCACACACACTCACAAGCCTTAATAAGAAGCACAAGTATGAAACTTATCTAAAAGGACAACACATTCTAAAAGTAACCATTTCCAGTATCCAAACCATAGAACAACGTTAACCCCGGGATTCGAGTTTACGAAAGTGCATTACATTACTTATGCATAATGGCATCTTGCTTCTTTAAACATTAGTCCTTACTGGACCAATGATGCTGATTTCAGATATTGGATCTTTTATATTGTGTCACATCCCAAAGTTTTCCAAATTTTGAAATGTGAAAAATAAATAAACAAAATAAACAATTGTTGATTTTTAGGGTGAGAAGAAACTTTTTGATTCTAATTGGAAACATCAAAACCTATTTTGATCCAATAGAATCCTAAAGGGATTTAAAAAGATAAACAATTAATAAATAAAGTTATAATAGTTGGAATCACCATTTTTGGATCTTTTAATAAAAAGATATGGTTTTCATAAGCAAAGGTAGAAATATAAATAAGGACTATTTTATAGAGCCAAATTAAATCTTGGCCAAGCTTTTGAAAGAAAATATTTTTTTATTTGATAAAAAGAGTAAAGGTTTATTTAAATAAAATAATAAGGATTTATTAATATCCAATTTTAATTAAGTAAAGGCTTTTCCATTTTAAATAAACACTAAAACTTGTTAAAGTATTTTAAATAAAATTCCAAGTGTTTTATATTTTCAAATAAAACCTACTGAAAAGACTTTTGTGGAAATTTAGATTTCAAATAGAGTTTTGAAATAAATTAAATCCTATTTGAAATAAAGACTAAGGTCTATTTATTTAATTATTAATAGATCCTAAAAGAATAAAAGAATTATTTTATTTTGGACTTTGGATTATGTTGTTAAACAGAATTAAAATATACCCAAAGTTTGGTGGTGGTTTGAATTGATTTGGAGTTTGAATTGTTTGAATGAAAATCAAATCAGGAAATTCAAAACACAAAAGGAAAAAACATTCTGTATAAAAAAAGTGAAACGAAACAGCCCACTGCCAAGGCCCAGCAAGCCCAGCAGCGCAGCCCACCTGCTCACCCCGCAGTGAACCGTTTTTCACTCAGTTTCTCACAGGCGCAGTCGCTGACAACAGGACCCCACTCCCCCCTCTCTCTCTCACTGTCAGCCAGGACTCACTGGCCACCTCATCGTCATCAACCCCGCGCCGGCCGTTTTCCCCCTCCTCGCCGTTTACTGCCGCAATTAAATCCTCTTGAATTCGTGTTGATGTATGTGTTAATCTCACCAGCGACCACACGCCTTTAAACGCCACGCTCTCCTCTACCTTTCACCTCACTTGCCTCTCCCTCTCCGCCCCCAGGCTGAGCGAATTGCGAGATCAAGCCTCTCTGCTCTGACGAGGTTCTCTAACCAATTCCGGCGCCATACAGTCGCCCCTCGCCTCCCACTGCACGCAGGCTTGCTCCCCATCTCCTGGTGCATCTTCCAGTACCAACCGCTTGGCTGTGCCCTCTCCAGAACGTGGGCAACCTCGACACCAAGCACCACCGCCGTCTGCCATTTACTCCGGCGAGTTTTCCCAGTAAGTACCGACCACCCCGAACCCTCTCGTTGATGCTCCCATGATCCCTGATGCTGTACGCGTCTAACCATGCCTTTATCTTACCTTAGGGTGACCTGTAGCCTCGCCCCCGTTGACAATCGTGCGAGCCCGAGCTAGAGAGCAACTCCGGCGAGCAATTACTTTCATCCCCGTGCGCCCCCTGCCTCCTCATGAACAAGTTGAGCATCAGCACGTCAAGGCGAACACGGTGAGCCCCCTCCCATTATTTCTCGCGTCATGCATCATCGGCAACGACCACGCCAGAGCGCCGCCGCCAGCGCCGCTCGATTTAGGTTAAATTGTTTTGCACCGTTAGATCTCCATCTGGTGGCTTAGATAGAATCATTAAACAAAGAGGTACGAGTGTCTCTGTGCCGCATGATCTGTTTAGATCCAACGACCGACAGAGCTCAATCCGCGCAAAACGGTACCAGCCAGTTAGATTGAGCCACGTGTCCAGAGACTGATTTAAAAACAGAAATTTGATCTATTAGATTTGCAAACTTGTAAAATTCATAACTTTAATTCTACACGTCCAAATTTTGCAAATTTTATATCAATGGAATCAGCAAGACAAATCCTATCCAACCATGCACTTTGTTTAATGTTTTTCTTCTGGAAAATTGGTTGAATTTGTAGAAACATGTGTAGGCATAATTTGAATATAAAAATTGTTCTAGATATATTTTTAAGGTGAAATCTTTGCAAATTGGATTGTTTTGAACCTACTGACCATAGGAACCAACTTATGGATTTAAAAATTTATTTTGTGTGGTTAAGGAATAAATATTTGAATTAGCACATTTCTAGTCAAATAGAAATATTGTTTTTGGTTTAGAAATGAATTTTGAGTAAAACCTTTGGGAAATGATGTGATTCAAACCTTCTGACCCTAAACACCAAGTTAGTGATTTAAAAACATATTTTATGAACCCTATAAAGTTATTGCCTTGAAAAGACATTTCTAACAAACATAAAATATCACTTTGGTATAAAATTTGTTTATGGAGTGAAACCTCTTGCAAATGGTTTTACCACTTTTGTAAATTACCAATGTGAGCTTGAAAATGTTTAGATCCTAGTATAAATCACTTTTGCAAATAAAACTATCTTTTGCATGCTTGCATGCATGACTTTGTTTTTGTTATTTTATGTGTGGTGAAATGGTTTGAATGCTAGTTGAATTTGTGTTTGCTTGATTAAATTGTAGTGAAGTTAGAAGAGTGTGATATTTGCAAGATCAAGAAGTGAACCAACATTCTCTACTAAAAAGGCAAGTGACACTATCATCCAAGTCCTACTATTTTCATTACACTTAGTGGATTTTTGTAACATGCATGATAAGGACTACTATATTTTATGCTATGCTAAATCCTAATAGGATACCCTTATATATTCTTTAGTGAAAACATTGTAGTTGTAGTAAGCTTAGCCCTGCTATATATTTGGGATGGGATACATGATATGATTATATGAAGTGTTGGAAAGATATATGTTTTATATAATAAAACAAGTACCTAATGAACCACCTGGGTGGAAAAGGATACTCAAGTTTTGGACAAGGTGGCAACAAAGGGAACCATGTTTATATGGCTATCTTTTTGTATGTGCACTAGAAGAAAACCACCCAGGGACTTAGAGATTGATCATGTTTCTCGTACAGTGGCTTCCGTGTACAGCCACATGCTAAATGGGCTCTGGCTTAGTCAACTACATAGTGGAAGACCCATGCATTGGCATCTTCAGGTTAACTAGAATTGTGTATGGGAAATTTATCCCTACATTGGTGCCTGGTTGACAAGCTAGCATTGTGTATTGGGAGGACTCCTATGGAAAGACTTTGTCACATTCTCGATCTGCCAGTACTCCATTTTGGTGAGTACTTATCCAGCGGCCACTGGTGGCGTCAAGACGAGATTGTGTCATGTGGGTAAAGTGTACAACTTCTGCAGAAGATCAAATTCTAAGTACTTAGCCGTGTCCCCGGTTATGGACAATTCTGAGCAACTAAGGCCTGAAGCTATGGAAGATCTCGACATTCCAATTTCTCAAAGTAAAACTTGATGGTGACAACAAGGGATTAGAAAGCACTTGGAGTTTTCCAAGGAGTTCAGAAAGATTTGACAAAAGATCAAAACTATTTTTGAAAAGTTAGGATAAAACTATATTGCTTTCTGCAAATGAGCCTAAACCCTACTTAGCCAAATATGCATGTAATGATAGGATCCACTTATTTCTACATAGTAGTGAAACTTGCCAATACAATTCAAATTTATTGACCCTTGTGGCTGCAATTTATTATGTTGCAGGTTTGTTTGATGTTAGTGAAGTGTGTTGAATAGGATTACAAGTCTACAACCAACATGATTGCCTGTGGAACTTTGAAGATGAAGGACTCCATGCTATATAGATATTCTACTGCATTGTAATGAGATAGCCAAATGAACTATGTAAGATGTAATGAATTATTTTATTCCTGGTTATGAAGTTGTATTATGACCTTTGTTTCTTGATATTACATCTTAACTGTGGATGCTAGCTATTGATCCAGGGACTAGCATTGTAAACACAGGGATCTCTACCTTATTAAAGGTTGGGAACCTTACATATTGTCTCGAAGACCGTGAGTACATAATCTTGCAACCACACAAGGCAAGTTCACACTTGCTCATGTCCTTTGATTATTTTTTATAAAGTATTTTGCAAATCCAGTGTTGTCATCACCTGCATTTGAAAAAGGACAGAAAACAATATTTTCATAATAGTGTGATTATAGGTTATCTACCATGAGGTAATAACCTACTATAGGAGTTCCGGTGGTAAAGGAACATATTATCTAGGACTTAACAACCAATGCCGCCAGTGATTCTTGCGCCGTATATCACGCGTTAACCATGAGATTTGGAATGGGACGGAGAAGTCAGCTGTATCTTTTCCCTCTCGCATGGAGCCGGATGTGCGGGTCGTGGTTGTTATCTCCGTAGCATGCATTTATTGGTAATTCGTAGGAGATATGCATCATATGGGTGGGAGCCCTCAACGTCCCACGATAGTTCCGACATCTGAACGGTCACCAAGGAGACGTGCGGGGTTGCGGAGAAGGCAGTGATTGACTTGGATCTTAGTCTGGGCCTCACACCAAGGAATTGTGAACGGGTTCACGGCCCGGATGTGCAACAAAGCTAAGATCTCTCATGAGTAAAGTAACGCAAGTTTGCAAAGTGTAAAAACTATAACTTGTTACTCCCTGTTCCGGGAAGGAGCGGCGAACGCGGCGAGAAAGGAACTCCATGAAAGTTCTGGTAAACCCATGAAGGCTGACGGACATAGCTTTTCAGAATAAAAGCAACCTTTGAAGAAATATTTACGAAAACCTACATTGCCTATGACCTATGGTCTGTGGCTATAGTTATAGTGCATCAAACACTCCTTTTCTAGTGAACTTGCTGAGTACGCTCGTACTCAACGTATCTTCTTAACCCTTGCTAGATTCTGAAACCATTAAGACGACGTCTACATCAAGTTATGTTCCAGGAATCATCATCAAAAGCTAAAGCTCTTCAATAAAGTCAAGGAAGTCAACATATACACCAACTCAAGTGAAGACGAAGTTACTGATTAGATAGGAATATAATCTCTAGCCATAGAACCTATTTCTGTAGTGTATTGCAATAGCAGCAATGCCAGACCATTAGTTAAAATACTAGTCTTATTAGTATGATAGTTTTTGAGTTGTTTATTTCTGATTCTTCTTTGTAAGAAGTTTCTTTCTCTCTCTTTAACCTAGAGTGTTCTCTGGATCTTGTGTAAAGAGTTGAGTTGTAACCTATAGTCATGTCTTGGACCTGCTGTGTTTCTGTTGTACCACTCTGAGGGATGTAATACTAGTGAATGGTGTTTCATTGGTGTTATGTCAACGACTATAGTGTACTACATCATGCGGTGGTATGCTGGGTCACCGCACCTGGTATCAGAGCATATGCTTTGACCTTAGGATTAAAACCCTTTTAGGAAGACCTGTAGGTTGGATAGTGACTATAGGGGTCATCTTATCTAAACCAAATATTGTTATGACTTGTGATGAGTATCCACTTGAGGATAACCTTGTCACACCTAAGTCAGATGCTTAAGTCATTCTTTCTTAGGAGTAATTATTTTATCTTTTCTCAGTATAGTGCTATTTAGTGTCTTCCGAAGGAGACATAACCCACCAAGATACTTTAGGAAAGCTAATTGGTCACAGTAGATTATGATCAAGTTTAAGACACCAATTGAAGTACTCTTAATGGTGTAGCCTAACCCTAGAATTCATGTAAGACAGTGAAATCTTATTGTTAGTTGATAACCAAAGACAACATGATGAATATCATTAGGGTTAATTTTGATGTAAGGGGTAGTAATCATGTGGGATTCACTTGAGAATTCTATGTGATGAAGTGAAATCATGCTAATAATCATTGGTAGTACTATGTGAAACAAAGTCATCATGGATATACTAACTCTTAAATCATGATGTACAGGTAAAACATAATAAGGTCATGGTGAGATTAGCTCCGAAACCATGATGAGAGTATAATATGGAAGGTACTTAGTAAATTATCTTGATGTAGAGTAAGGAAATAACATGGTAGAACTATGATAGAATTCATAGGTACTAAAAAATTCAAATAAGCTTTGGTTTAAGTTAGAAAATAGAATTTGATTAGTCGTTTGGAGTGATCATGTGAGGTTAGTTTGTTAATAAAGTAAGGATGGTTATAGCTACTCATTCCAGAGGTGAGACAAAAGTTTAGTCAAAACCAAATTGAGACAACTTTGCTTAAACATTATCCTATTGCAATTGAGAAATTTGGGTAAATATTGAGATAAATAATAGTTTGACCCTATGTGCTAAGTATCACAATGTAAACCTTTATGAGGAGGTGTCATATACTACACAACTAAGCCGGAGTTCTAGAGATACTATACTCAACTACTATATTCCAGGCTTAGAATATTGTGTATTATATGTACCACATTTGGATTTATTTGTTTTTCTTGGATCTTCTTGATTGACTAGATATGTACATGAAGTTTGACTTGGTGTGCAAATGCATGCTGCAACATCCAATTACTACTTGATGTTATAGACCTAGATAGAAAAGGGAATTAGTGTAAGGGAGTGTCGATTTCCAAAGACCAAGATGAAGACTTACATGAAGAATGAAGCAAAGTGTAAGGAGTATCAAGTCAATTTGGAGGATGGATCAAGCTCAGATCATTCTTAGCCAGCTATGAGAAGGAAGATTAATGTAGGAAGTATAAGGAGCAACAAGAAGTGATGAACTTAAGGTTCAATCAAAGTAGGTGATATTTCTAAGAATTAATGAAGTAGTAGTACCTAGTTCATGAAAGCATCATGAATTAGTACAAAGAAGAAGCTTTGGAACCAAAACAGTATTCAAGCTCTGACTAGTCAGAGAGAATGCCAGTGGTACGTCGGAAGCCGTAGGGTAATACCTAGAACCTAGGATGATCCACAACTGGTATTTGATCCATAGTCGGTATTCTGATCCATAGTTGGTATCTTGTCCGCAGCTGGTGTCGGTTGACATAGTTAACCAGATCATCTTAATGGTTGCATAAAGAGCGTAAAACTTGGCCTAAGTTAATTAAGACATAAATGAGTATAAAATTTAAGCGATCGTCTTTCGAGACTCTTCGTGAAGTTCGATCTATCAAAGCAAAAATGACCAAGTAGTAAGTAAAACTAATAATGATGAAAGATTCGCTTCAGAGATCCACAATTGTGTGGATACACCATGCAATCTTCCATAAGACCCTACGTAGGTAGAGTATAAGCTGGATTGAGACCAATATTCTAATTATGAAGCCAATGGTTACTATATAGGCAGTTTAGAGACCATTAGTAAACCCTAAGGGGGAGAGTAAACAGTAAAAGGGAAGTACTATTATCTGAATTCTAAAGTAAAGGTTGGAAAATAAGCCACTAATATAAAATTACTTTCAGAAGTATGTCTAGATGAAAGATCGAAGTGTACTTCAAGGTAGTAGTACTCAAACCTTAAAGTAATTAATAAATGAAAGTTGAAGAAGTACTGTAGTAATAAGAAAGGATTGTCTAAAAGCCTGATAAGGTAAAAGTTTGAAGGTGATAAAATAGACTAGTACTAACAGACTAATTCTAGAAGAAGTAAATCCTAAGTGATCCTTAAGAAGTAATAAAGCACAATCAATTAGATATGTGTAGAGGAACAAGAAATTCCAATTGGTATGGACTAAATGAGTTCAAATCCAATCTTGGAAGGATTACTAGCTTGACCCATACAATGATAAATCAAAGATTAGTCTTTTGGCCACAAATATTGTTTAATAAAATTTAAAACCCCATTTTAGTGAGACTTCCTAGACCTTACATAGTATAGTAAGAAAGTTCGATGATTAAATAAAAGGAGTTGGATTAGGATACCTAATCAGGGAAATGAACTAAAGAAGAGACCCAATTAAAAGGATTCTGTAATAAGGATATATCCCTAAGGGACTAAGTAAAAGGAACTTTGAAGGATTGAGACAACAAGTTGGAGAATTCCAAGTATGATGAGAATTCAAGGAAAAGATTCGGTTATGGGATATTACAATTATTCCCATTGAGGTTACCATGGAGTTGAGACATATCGTAATCATTGCAAGACAATTCCTTACTCTGAAACGTGAGAGTATACGAACTTCGAGGATGAAGTTTATTTTAAGGGGGAGAGTCTATAACATCCCAGCATTAGAGCTTAGACATAAGCTGAACACATATGTGTGCATTGCATTCATGCATAGAAAATCTGAATAATTTTCGCGCTTTTAAATAAAAACTTGTCAAAGTGATTGAAGCTTCTCTTAACTTAATGGAATTGAAGTAGATCATCAAGTTGATGGCGATAAGTTTCAATATGACCTTTGTTAAAACCTTATTTTGGGTAAGGGAGATTTGATCTAAGGGTAGATCAAATGTAATAAAAGTTAAACCCTAATACATTACTTAATGATTTATATTTGATCCTTAAGTAATCATATCCTAGTATTCATTACACACTCATGAATACCAAGTTATAAACATAACTTAAGTAATAGGAATGGAACAACTAAATATTGATTTATCTTAATCTCATCTACTTATACCATGAGTATCATGGTAATGCTTAACCCTAACCCTTTAGTTATGTGGAGTAGGAGGGAAACCAATTCAAAGATCATTCACCATGTATCTTTTTATCCATACCAATCTTTACCATTCCTATTGGAATCATATTCCAATATCTGTTGTTCATCAATGTTGAGTAATCAACTATTGATTCACCAATTCTTAATCTATCAATTCTTTACCTATCAACTCTTGTCCTTATTACAACATTCACTTAAGGCCTATAAAGAAAGAAGTAAGAAGAGGTAAATAGTAATGCTAGATTTGAATATCATTTATGGGATGGGAGAGTTTAAAGAGAATAAGGTCAATGTGATAATTGATGGAGTTAACTCACTCCTGTAGAAGAGTTATATGGAGCCTATAATTGTATGGTGATAAAGAAGATTATAAGGATGAATCTTGAAGATAGATACCAAGGAGTAATCCCATTGGATTAAGTAAGCATAGTCCATGAATAACCTCCCTTAATCCAATAGAGATACTAAGAAGATAATTTCAATACAACTGTAATGTTGTATTGATGAAGCCTTGATTAGCCAACTGGAAACCTAAGTCATAAATGATCAAAGGATTATAATGATCATGTTTTAGTCACCAAGATTGAATGCTTATATCATGTATAAGTGACATTGGTGGGTAGAGCATGATTGAACCCTAGTATAGATATGTTATTCTAGGTTAACCATGACAAGTCACCATGATATGATGTGAAGTTTGAATATTAGATACTAGAGTTAAGTAGAGACAAGATAGTATGATTAAGATGATGTTAGAGCAACATTGTATTATTGAAGTAGTAGTTCCCTCTTGGGAAATATTAAGCACTTGAGGTGAAGTAGGATTTGATGTATACATCTATTGAAGTAATATTAGTGAAGGATGATAAAGGAAGAGTATGAATGGAGTTAAAAGTAACTACTTGTTAGATTGGAGGTTATCAGCAGTAGAGTAGATGATATAACCAAGTATGGATATGAGAAGATTATGAAAACTTTAGTGTCAAGCTCATTGGATATATAAATGGGTTTAGAAGTATTAAAGGTGGATAAGAATATTATTGTGTAGCAGGGCTCATTATGTTAGCTCATGATGATGGATATGAAGAAGTGGTATATCTAGGAAAGGAATTCCTTAATTAGAAGTCCATGATTGTGAATTATGGAAGATAGGAATTCTTGATAAACACTAAACCCTAAATTTTTAACCAAACATAAAATCCATTTCATCTAATTGATCTATCATCTTGTTTCCACAATGGTTTATAGGAATATTTTCCTATAGCAAATCACAACTTAAGCACATCTCTGTCATTTCCAATTATCATAACCATATGTGCTTAGGAGTTATCTTTATCTATTCTCTCTCATAATTTATTCCAGGGAATAACTTTCTATTTTAAAAGGGTGATACCAATAAAGATCACAAACATAAAGACAATATGTTTAGCCATTAATCTTTATTCACATCAACAAAATAATATAAGTATATTAAGAACCCTAAACCCTAGGGTAAGCAATTGCAATTCAAACCCTGACTTCTATGTTAGTTATAATAAAATTTATACATTGCTATTTCCTAAATTTATGAGAATAATATTAACCATATTAATTACTCAAAACTTTATGTATCAAATAATAATGAAGGATCAATATATATAAAAGTTTCTTTAATATTATAAATCAATAAAAAATGAAAACTTATGGATTAATAGTAATGCATTCTTTAATAAGTTCATTTATATTAGATAAATTAAATTTATATCTAAAGCCCTTACAAATACTAAATGGAAAGGTATGTATATAAATAAAATAAATAAATAATGACATTACACAATAAAAATTCACCAAAATAATACTTAGTACATTTAGTATTGCTGCAATTATCTAGCAGATAAAATTCTATAGAAAATTTCAAACAAATAAGTAATATACAAATCTGAAAGTATAATACAAAACAAAATATAGAAAAAGAACAAAAAAATAAAGGGAATAGTTTCTATCCGTGGCCCAACTTCCCTCCTTCTTATCTATCGCCCACGTACAGCCCACACAGGCCCAACAACAAGCCCAGCTCATCCACATAGTGACTGACGAGTGGGACCAGATGAAGGACTGCGGGTTGAGACTGAAGTTTCACCAGGGGGTTTTCCGCAAAATCGCCAACCATCGTCTTCCTCGCAATGTCACAAGCAGCTGCCTGTCGACATCGCCGCGGTTCGCCGCCGTGCCATGACGTCCGCCTCCATTCAGATTCGCGCCACCGCTAATCTTTGCCTACAAGAGGACCCCTGTCACACCGGCAAACCTTATCCTCCCCTCTTTCCCCATTTCTCCTTTTTGACCGAACCCTAGCTCCAGCCAGGGCTGTCCGTCGCCGACGCTTCCTGCCGTCCCGAGCCTCGCTGTGATTCCTGGAAGACTCGCCATGCTGGACTTTGTCGGTTGCCCCCGTCAGCACAAGCCGGTGAGGTCCTAGACGCTCGGATTAAGACCTCAGCTCCCAACTCCGGCCTCCGTCCTCGCCATTGATTCCCGCTACTCCGAGCCTTCCCGAGCCCACTGACGGCATCCTTATGAGCCCACGGTGCTCAGGCATCTCTTCGTTGCCTTTCTCTCTACTTCCTTAGTGCCCGTGTCGTGCACCTCTGTCCTCCGCCGCAGATGCTCATCGAAGCTAGTGCTCCGGTGACCATTTCGAGGGCAGCGCGGCCGTAGATCAACTCGCCATCGCAAGCTCCTTACAACGAACCCATCCACTGCCCCACGCGTGCACTAGATCGATCGATCCTCAACCAGTGAGGATCAACTCGCGTGACGTCATGCTTACATCAGATCTTAGCCACATCAGCTAGTTTGACCATCCTTGCTAGCGTGGCGTGTGACATGCCCCCTGGCCCATCTGTCATTAACTGGGGGTAGAAACAGGGCCGATAACAAATGCATTTACTAACATGAAGGATGATATGGCCACTAGCCCACCAGTCAGTGACCTTGTCTAGGTTATGCTCGGTACAAAAAGTATTCCCTGCTTATTTGATTGATAAAACAATATACATTCAAATATCAATATTCCAGAAATGAAACAAAACGATTAAATCTTATTAAATCAATATTTATGTTTTATAATTCATAAAAATATGCATAATATATGAAAATTTTCATAAAAATAAAATATACAATTTAAAACTATCATCAAATATTATCATGACAATTATTTAAATAAATAATATTTAATAAAGGTTTTATAAGTAATAAAACTTAGATAATTCATATTTTAATATTAGTAAATGTTAAAAATATAAATAAAATACCACAAATCTTAGAAAAATAAGAACTATAATTTAAAACTATAATCATGCATTATTATTTCACTTAATTAAATATTTGTTATTTATAAAATAATAAATATTGTAAAAATCATATCTTATTATTTTTAAATCAAAAAAATAAATGTAATATACCAAAATGATCACAAAAATAATACCTACATGTTAAAAGTATAATATTCCACTTTTAAAGTAAATAGAAACTTAATACTCTAATAACTTGATTCTAAATCTAATTTCCTTAATTAATAATTCATATAAGACTAAAAAAATTTGCTAATATTTCTAAAATTAGCCAATTAAGGTCTAATAAATAGTATTAGTCTTGAACATTGATATTATGAAGTCAAAATGGTTCAACACATTTTAAATACAGGTTGATTGAATTATCATTCAACCATATGTGTAGTTTATTTTCTAAAAATATCTTTATAAAGTATAAAATCTTCAAGAATAATATGAAATTAAATAAAACCTTTTTACTTACCTCCACCACAAGTTCATAAACAAATAAAAACACTATAGTGAACTCATAAGTATTAAATATTATTGTTTACTTATTCACAAACCATAACCACACCCTTATAGGGAGATAAATCCCTTTATACATTTATAATGTAAAGAAACCACTACCATATAAAAGTATAACCGTTCTTTAATAACTTTAAGGAAATATTATGAAGTGAACAAAATACAAATATCATAAGCATTACAACCTAAGTTCATCTATGTTTTTTAAAGTTAACTTCAGTCTGCAAAGCTTTAAGTATAATGCTAAAGACCTTATTATGTGTTTTATAGTTAACTTTGGTCTATTATAATTAAGTCGTAAAGCATCTCAAGTCCAAACTATTCAAGCAAGCACAAACAACATCGACCACATCTGATTAACCACAAAGATTGTTTAGACCTTAGGAAAGAAATCTTTTCTTCAAATGTTATTCTTTTTGCTACTTCAGTCAACGTATGACAACTAATCATAAATCATATTACTGTATACTTTACTTATATACTTAGGATTGATAACACTTAAGTTCTTTATAAGTGACATTAATTGTAAAGTAAAAATTTGAAGATAAATAATTATAGTATAAGCAATCTTGAGTAGCATTTCACATTTGTGTGTATCTCATTGTTTTTACATGTTGTTTCACACACACTCACAAGCCTTAATAAGAAGCACAAGTATGAAACTTATCTAAAAGGACAACACATTCTAAAAGTAACCATTTCCAGTATCCAAACCATAGAACAACGTTAACCCCGGGATTCGAGTTTACGAAAGTGCATTACATTACTTATGCATAATGGCATCTTGCTTCTTTAAACAGTAGTACTTACTGGACCAATGATGCTGATTTCAGATATTGGATCTTTTATATTGTCTCGAAGACCGTGAGTGCATAATCTTGCAATCACACAAGGCAAGTTTACACTTGCTCATGTCCTTTGATTATTTTCTGTAAAGTATTTTACAAATCTAGTGTTGTCATCACCTGCATTTGAAAAAGGACAAAAAATACTATTTTCATAATAATGTGATTATAGGTTATCTACCATTAGGTAATAACCTACTATAAGAGTTCCGGTGATAAAGGAACATATTATCTAGGACTTAACAACCAATGTCGCCAGTGATTCTTGCGTTGTATATCACGCGTTAACCATGAGATTTGGAATGGGACGGAGAAGTCAGCTGTATCTTTTCCCTCTCGCATGGAGCCGGATGTGCGGGTCGTGGTTGTTATCTCTGTAGCGTGCATTTATTGGTAATTTGTAGGACATATACAACATATAGGTGGGAGCCCTCAATGTCCCACGATAGTTCCGGCATCTGAACGGTCTGTACTGCCAATTGTCGTAATTCAATATGTGGGCTGGCGTACACCAAGGAGACATGTGGGGTCACGAAGAAGGCAGTGATTGGTGTCACATCCCAAAATGTCACATCCCAAAATTTTCCAAATTTTGAAATGTGAAAAATAAATAAAAAATATAAATAATTGTTGAAATTTAGGGTAAAAAGAAACTTTTTATTTCAAAATGGAAACATCAAAACCCTTCTTGTACAAAATTTGAATAAAAGGGAATCCAACAAAATTCAAATCAAGTGAAATGCATTCATCAATGAATGTATCTTCAAATTTAAACACTTGGAAAAGTTAAACCAAAACCCTAAAACCCTAATGGAAGAAATCATTTCCAAGACTATGTATTTGATCCATATAAAAATTCAGCAACAATCATTTTAAAATGAAAAAATTGATAAACAAAAATATTATAAAACCATAGAAATTGGTTTCATTCAATTTGGAGCCATGGATAAAAACTTATGAATTTAATAAGGTTTAAGAAAATAAGTTTCAAAACTAATAAAGCTCCTATCTAAAAATCTATACCAAATCATGAGCAAATTAATCCTAAAAGGATTTAAAAGGATAAACAAATATTAAATAAAATTATACAAATTGGAATCACCAAATTTGGATCTATAAATAAAAAGATATGGATTTTATAAGGCAAGGAAAGAATTAAATAAATAAGGAATATTTAAAAACCAAAATTGAATATTGGCTAAACCATAAACAAATGGAATATATTAAATAATAAATAGAAATAAAATATTATTTAAATAAAACTATATGGGCCTTGAACCATATCCAATTTTATTTAAATAAAGACAAATTGCCTAAACCAAATAATAAATCCTAATAAAATTATTTAGGAGGCAATTTAAATCTTGAATTAAATCCTTAAGCAAATAGAATAAATATAATCCAAATCCAAATAAAATAAAGGGATAAAGAATATTCTAATAAAAGTATATGGGATTAAACCATATTCAAAATTATATTTAATAAAGACAAAATTTCTAATAAAAATGATTAATTAAATCATGAGAAAATAATAAATGGGAATTTACCAAAGTGGATTAAAAAGTTATCTAATTAACTTAAAAGAATTATTTGAATAAAAATTTATATAGGATTAAAACCATATTTGTTTTTATTTGAATAAAGACAATTGCCCAATTTAAATGATTAATAAATCATATTAAAATATTTTAAATAATAATTCAAGTGAATTATTTGCACTATGGAATAAATAAAACCTACTGAAAAAGGTTTGGTGAAAATTAGAATTCAAATAAGAGTTTGAAAATATAATTAAAATCTTATTTGAATAAAGGCAAATGTCTATTATAAATAAATAATAAACCATAAATGAATAAAATAAGTATTCTAACATGAACCTTAATACATATTTAAAATAGTATAGAAACATACTAAATATTTGTAAAAGATTTGAAAAAGAAATCTGAATTCAAATGGTAGTTTGAATTCAAAACAGAAAATCAAAATGGAAAAAGAAAACAGAAGAAGAAGAAAATAAAAAGAAGCAGCCCAACCCATCAAGCCCAGCGCAGCCCACTTCTCTCCCCTCCCCGAAACGTTTTTCTCACTCGCGTCTGCACCCGCACCCTCACTGATGCTTGGACCCATCGTAACCCTTCTCCCTCGCTGATAATGCTGCCCACTACACCACCTCATCATCGTCAACCCCGCGACCCATTCATCCCCAAACCGTGTTGTTGTTTCTGTCGTGATTGCGCGCTTTCAATTCGAGTTAATGGTCGATTAATCCCTCGCTGCAACGACGCCCTCTTAATCGCCCAAGTCTCCTCCTTCTTTCCCCTTAGACCTCACTCGACCGGAGCCACCAGGCTGCTGTAATTTCTAACAACAACATCCACTGCTCCGGCGAGCTCCAACTCTAATCCCGACGAACATAGCCACCCCTTTTCCCCCTCGACCACACGAGCTTGATCCCCAACCTCGTGCGCATCTGCCAGTGGTCTCCTCTTGCCCGCGCGCGCTCCACATCATCGGCAACAACCTCGACAGAACGCCACAGTGAACTTCTCCAACTCCGACGACACCCTGGTAAAATTCCGACCACCCCTCTTCCTCCTGATGATACACGTGTGACCAGTGAACTCGTACGCATCTAATGCCTATGTTTCCGTGTCCTAGATCGCACCGTAGCGTCGCCTCCATCTTCAACAAAGAGCACTCGTTGCCAGAAGGAACTCCGGCGAGGAATTACATCGTCCCTGCGAGTCTGGTGAGCCATCCGACTCCTCCTCTGGCTTCTTAGAATCGTCGGTACGCCATCGCCTGAGCGCCGCCGTCGCACAGCTGCCACCCATCTTTGGTCACAATGATGTCGGCCGTTAGATCTTGATCCTGTGACGTAGATAGAATCACTTAAGAAAACCGTTAGGTTTGATCTATGCCGCGCGATCTACTTTTAATCGAACGCATCACGTTGATCGATCCTGTCGAACCGGTACCAGCGAATCAGATCAAGACGCGTGGCATAGTTTTGTTTTAAATAGACACAAACATTTCTATTAGATGTTTGGATTTGAAAAATTCATAACTTTTAATCCACACATCCAAATTTTGCAAACTTTATATCAATGGAATCATCAAAAAGAAACCTTTGCAACCATGCCCTTTGTTTAGTGATTTGCTTTCGGAAAATTAGTTGTTTTTGCAGAAACATGTGTAGGCATGTTTTGAATATAAAAATTATTCTAAAAATGTTTTTAGGGTAAAATCTTTTGTAAATGGATTGTTTTGAACCTACTGACCATAAAAACAAACTTGTGGATTTAAAAGTATATTTTGTGATTCTAAGGAATAAATCTTTGAATAAAAGCATTTCGAGTTAAATAAAAATATTGATTATGGTTTAAAAATGCTTTTTGAGTAAAACCTTTTGAAAATGGTTTGAATTAAAATCTCTGACCCTAAACACAAAGTTGTGGGTTTAAAAATGTATTTGATTAAACCCTAGAAAAATTATTACTTTGATTAAAGGCATTTCTAGAAAAATAAAAATGGTGCTTGATTTAAAAATGGTTTTTGAGTGAAACCTTTTGTAAATAGATTTTTTTAAAACACTTTGACCATAAACACTAATATTTGTGTTTAAAAACATATTTGCAAACACTAGAAATTATTCCTTTGATTTAAATCATTTCTAGCAAAACAAAAATGATTTAAAGTGGCCATTTTCATTAACTTGATATCAAATGGTTATTGCCACTTTTATAAATGACCAATAGGTGTTTAAAAATGTTTATAGCCTATTATAAACCACCTTTCCTAATAAAAAATATATTTTGCATGCTTGCATGCATTATTTTGTTTTCTTTATTTATGTGGTGAATTGTTTGGATGCTAGATTGCATTTGTGCCTTGATTGAATTGTAGTGAAATTTGAAGAGTGTGACTATTGCAATATCAAGGAGTGAACTTATATTCTCTACCAAAAAGGCAAGTGGTGCTTCATACTTTTGTCCTATTATTTTCAATATGCATTAGTGATGTTTTGGTAGGACTTGCATGGAATTTTTACTAAGTATGCTATGCCATGGGAAATCCTAGTAGATGATGCCTTAGTAGAATTTTTCCTAAGTTAGGATCCCTACTACTGTCATGCTTAGCTTAGTTATTAGAAAACAAGGGTGGATTATATTCATGCTATGAGATATTTCTAAGTCTATGACTTGTGTTTTTTAATAAAACAACTATGTGAATGAATCACCTGGGTGGAATGGAAAGAATGGGTTGTGTTCAGTGGTTACACAGGGCCCCATATTTATGACCTACCCTAGTGTATCTCACTTGTGGAAAGCCACCCAGGAACAAAGAGATTTGAGATGTCAAATGTTGAGAAGCTTCAAGTGCATCCACATGGCATTATGGGCTCTGCCTAGATCATATAGGTTTCAATAACTTAGCCAAATGGACAGTTGGTGGTAGGGGGTGATAGGTTTGGGAACACTTCCATTATGGTCTAAGGGAAGGCTTCTGAAAGATCTTGTCTCGATGCATGTCGAGTCTTGTGGGGAAAGTGCACCACCTCTCGAGAGAGTAAAATCTAAGTACTTAGCCGTGTCCCCAGCAATGGACAATTTGAGCATCAAGACATGGAAGCTATCAAGGATCTCTTCATCCTAATTTCTAAGTTAAAAACTTCTGGTTGAACAAGGGTTAAAGGATCACCAATTTCTATTGGTAGATGCCTTGGGTGATTTTTACAAACAAAAACTTGGTGTTTTCAAATGATAAGAAAAAATCTATTTTGAACAAAGAAAGCCTAAGCTCCACTTAGCCAAATGCATATAGATGATAGATACCACTATACTACCATAGTATCACTTGCCAATACAATTCAAATGTATTGAACCTTGTGGCAGTAACTTATTATGTTGCAGGTTTGTTTAATGTTAGTGAAGTGTGTTGAATAGGATTACAAGTCTACAACCAACATGATTGCCTGTGGCACTTTGAAGATGAAGGACTCCATGCTATATAGTTATTTCTGCTGCATTGTAATGAGATAGCCAAATGAGCTATGTAAGATGTAATGAATTATTTTATTCCTGGTTATAAAGTTGTATTATGACCTTTGTTTCTTGATATTACATCTTAACTGTGGATGCTAGCTATTGATCCAGGGACTAGCATTGTAAACACAGGGATCTCTACCTTATTGAAGGTTGGGACCTCTACAATTGGCTTGGATCTTAGTCTGGGCCTCACACTAAGGAAGTGTGAACGGGTTCGGGGCCCGGATGTGCAACAAAGCTAAGATCTCTCATGGGTAAAGTAACGTACCTCTGTAGAGTGTAAAAACTATAACTTGCTACTCCCTGTTCCGGGAAGGAGCTGCGAACGCGGCGGGAAAGAAACTCCATGAAAGTTCTGGTAAACCCGTGAAGGCTAATGGACATAGATTTTCAGAATAAAAGCAACCTTTGAAGAAATGTTTACAAAAACTTGCATTGCCTATGACCTATGGTCTATGGCTATAGTTATAGTGCATCAAACACTCCTTTTCTAGTGAACTTGCTGAGTACGCTCGTACTCAACATATATTCTTAACCCTTGCTAGATTCTGAAGCCATTAAGACGACGTCTACTTCAAGTTATGTTCCAGGAATCATCATCAAAAGCTAAAGCTCTTCAATGAAGTCAAGGAAGTCAACATATACACCAACTCAAGTGAAGACGAAGTTACTGATTAGATAGGAATATAATCTCTAGCCATAGAACCTATTTCTTTAGCGTATTGCAATAGCAACAATGCCAGACCATTAGTTAAAATACTAGTCTTATTAGTATGATAGTTTTTGAGTTGTTTATTTCTGATTCTTCTTTGTAAGAAGTTTCTTTCTCTCTCTTTAACCTAGAGTGTTCTCTGGATCTTGTGTAAAGAGTTGAGTTGTAACCTATAGTCATGTCTTGGACCTGCTGTGTTTCTGTTGTATCACTCTAAGGGATGTAATACTAGTGAACGGTGTTTCATTGGTGTTATGTCAACGACTATAGTGTACTACATCATGAAGTGGTATGCTGGGTCACCGCATTCCTTTACAAAAGGCCTTTCTTCCACCATTATTGAGTCTCCACCTTCTACCTTTAGGCACCATTAAGAGAGCATAGTTGTCATTCTATGTGCAGTGTTCCAAAGCTTATTGATTGATGCATATTGTGATATTACTTGTTCTTGTGCTATTTGTTTCTAGTCACCCTTGTGAAATTTGCAGGTGTCCTATGCATCTATATTGCTACTCTATGAGGGACAAGCTGATTGCCACTATGCTATGTTTTATGTATGTGAAACAAACAAATGTTTTTCAATGCATGTTATTCATGATCTTTGTTTGTAGCTTGTCATGTTGCATGCATAGTTACTATGTACTATTGTTAGAACTCCATCTTTCATGCACATGTTTAGAGTTCTTTGATCCCAGCTTTCAATGCTTGCAAATGGTTGGATCTTTATTGTGAGGGTGCATGTAACCTCAAAAATTATTCTGTTTATCACTTACCTACTCGAGGACGAGCAGGAGTTAAGCTTGGGGATGTTGATACCTCGGAAATGTATCTATAATTTTTGGTGCTCCATGCTTGTTTAGTATCTACTTTGCTTTACTTGTCCACACTTTGAGGTGCTTTTTACATGTTTTCTGGTACTAACCTACTAACAAGTTGCAATAGTGCCAAATGCCTGTTTTCTGCTATTTTTTGTTTCAGAAAAGTTAGTAAAGAAATATTCTCGTAATTGGACGGGACAAACGTCAAAGTCAATTACTTTCCGTGGGGAACAAGAAGTCCAGAGGGGAGCCGGAGGGGCCAGCCAGGGGGGCAGACCCAGCCCAGGCGCGGGTGGGCCCTGCCCCACACCTGGCTAGGGTTTGGCTACCCTGGCCGCCTCCTCGGCCTCCCCATTCGCCTATAAGAAGCCCCTGATGCAGAAACCCTGAGTACCCGATAAAATATCCATGAAACCGTCTGTAGCCGCCGCCACCATCGTCCCTAGATCGGGGGGATCTGAAGTTCTTCCCGGCACCCTGCCAGAGGGGAGATCATCCCGAAGGCCTTCTCTCCGGTATGATGCGTGAGTAGTTCCACCTTGGACTATGGGTCCATATAGTAGCTAGATGCTTGTATCTCCTCCTTTGTGCTTTCATATATAGATCTCGTGAGCTCCGTTCATGATTAAGATCTAATCTATTTGTAATCATGCATGTTGTGTTTGCGGGGATCCGATGGATATTGAGATTATTATGTTGGTTTGATTAATGGTTTTGTACTTATGATTCTATCATGTCTGTGTTGTTTGTCATCTTGCATGCTCTCCGTTGTTAGTAGCTATCTTGGCCAAGTAGTTGCTAGTGACTCCAAGAGGGGGGTATTTATGCTCGATAGTGGGTCCATGCCTCTAGTTTCCAAGAGAAGTGACAATAATCTCTTCGGTTGTAGATGTGTTGTTGCTACTAGGGAGAAAACACCGGTCTCTTGTTCATGGAACATGTGGACTGTTTACCTTACACACTTTGCTTAAAGCAGTTGTCTATTGCTTGCAACTTAATACTGGAGGGGTTCGGATGATAACCTAGAGGTGGACTTCTAGTCATAGAAGCAGTTGGATGGCGGTCTATTTATATTGTTGTATTTCCCAATCGAATCTCATAGGATCTTTCTGACTAGTAATTGCATTGTTATGCCTTGCTCAGTTCCTGTCAATTGCCTTGCTGTAATTTGTTTACCCTTCATGCCATGTTGTTTATCTAAGGAGAGTACCTCTAGTGAACTATGGACCCCGGTCCAATCTTTATCATTGATACATCTTCCACTATTACTTGTTTACTTGCTGCAAACTATTACCTTCCACACCATACGTTTAATCCTTTGTTACAACAAACTGGTGAGGTTGACAACCTCACTGATTCGTTGGGGCAAAGTCTTGAGTTTGTGTTATGCAGGTCTCCGCATTGCTAGCAACACATGTGTGACGTTTCCTTCCTCCTACTGGTTCGATAACCTCAGTTTCTTACTGAGGGAAACTTGATGATGTGCTGCTTCATACCTTGCTCTTGGGGTTTCCAATGACGCATCCCACGACAAGTGCTGGGCGCCATCACACCTCTCCGAGCATTCTCATTCTGTGGAAAGAAGATTTAAAGCTGTTTAGTCTACGTGGAGCATCTAGCCAGATAACTATCCAACTAGAGGCTTGGGGGCTATAGTGAGAGTTTTAAAATATGCTTTAGTCTTTCTTTAAGCATCTAGTCGGAACTCATTCAGTTTTCAACTATAAGCTTGGGGGCTACAGTATAAAGTTTTTTCACTCAGTCATATGCTTAGTCTTTCTTTAAGCATCTAGTTGGAACTAATTCAGTTTTCAACTAGAAGCTTGGGGGCTACAGTATCGAAATTTACAAACACTACGTATGCTACTCTGAAAGTATCTAGTTGGAATAATTCATTCAAACTACATACTTGGGGGCTACAGTGAGAAGTTTTCTACCTTAGTCACTCTTGGAGCATTCAGATGCAAAGACCTATGGTTTTCCGTCTAAAAGCTCGGGGGCTACAGGGGGATACTACTTATGAAAAGCAAAAGGCAAGCAAAAACTTACAAGTGCGATGATCTTTAGATTGGTGGCGCTCTCGGCAAATATCTTGCTGAAGGAAAGGCTATTTCCTCGCATGATATCAGCTTGCCTGAGGAGGTCCTCAAGACCGCAAGTCTGAGAGGTTGGCACTGCACCAGGAGCCAGAGTAGAGCTACTTGGCATAAGCGCCGGGTAGACTATCTTTGGAAATTATGTGGATGTCCTGGGTGCAGAGGCGCCACCTTTGGCAGAGTTCCACCTGCCGCCATCGCCTTGCCGCTACCGATGGCATCCTTAGCCGGAGCTTCAGCCATTGTAGTTGCGGTACTTTCTTGTGTCGCCTGCTCGTTGACAACGATGAGCTCCGCGGAGACCGCTGGGTCCACTTCCATGGCGGAAGGGCCAGATGCCTCCTTAGCTTGAGAGCTTGTCGGTGCGACGGCAGGCTGGACGCTAGGAGTGGTGGGGGAGATGGCAGGAGATGCTTGGTGCGGCAGATCTCGCTGCAACATATCTTTAATATTTTTAGAAGCCCCCAAGGTTTTGGAGGCCTTCTTCAAAATCAAGCCAGCTTTCTTCCTGAAACGTGCAAAAGCATAAGTATAGGAAAAAGACGAACAATGGACAATGTCGGAGGAAAATAAGCTTACACGATAGTGGGTGCTTTGGTAAAAGGGATCCCGGTAATCTTTCTTTTCTCCACCTCCAGGGCGGCAATGGACTTCTTGGAGGCTCCACCCTCCGTCTTCTTCTTGCCTCCGTCGACATCGTCATCGGACACGACAGTGACTTCCTTCATCTTGGGGTCATAGATTTGGACAGCCATGCTATCCTCCTCTAGACTACTAAGCTGTTAAGTGAAAACCCAGAGTGTTAAATAAGATGGTAATGGCTAGACGGAAGAACTGGAGTATATGTCATACACGGAAAATAAACAGGTACCTCTGGGAACTTGCCCTCCTCGAACATGTTGTAGGTGATGGTGAAGCCACGCTTCCTGTCCTTCACCTTGATGATGTACTTGAGATAGAGCTTGATGGAGTCACTCAAGAAATTGTCCCGGGAGATGCAGAGGCTATCCTTCTCTCCTTAGAGTACTCATGCATCATCTTGGAGCGGTGCTACAGAGGCTGGACCCGCCTGACGAACCATCACATGGCTAGGTCCAATCCGGTTAGACCCGTCTCCACGAACCACTCTATCCGCCTTATGGCGCGGGAGGCATCGTTGTCGGAGGGAAGGGTGGCCTAGGATCTCCATGTCGGGGCTTCAGAAGTGGCTCCATCGACAAAGTCAGGATACGTTGCTTCTCGGCCAGCTAGAGGGATATATGGGCCGTAGAAGTACGTCTGTTGCCAGTTCTTGTAGGACTCATGGCCGACGATGTCGGGGAACTGCCCGCCAGGCCGGATCTTAAAGTTAATCGTCCCACAGTTCCTGAGCTCATCCTTGCCAGCTCTGGCTTCCCTCTTGACGGTAAAGAAGTATATAAACAAGTCTAACCTAGGCCTAATCCCTAGGTAACCCTCACAAAGCGCCGCTTAGTTGCTAAGCGCGAGGATGCTATTGGGGGAAAGGTTCTGATGACCCACAAGTATAGGGGATCACAACAGTCTTCGCGGGTAGTATTACCCAATTTATTGATTCAACACAAGGGGAGCCAAAGAATACTTGCAAGCCTTAACAACTGAGTTGTTAGTTCAGCTGCACCTGGAAATAGTTCTTGCTCACAGAAGTTTATCAGTAGCAACAGTTTGTAGTAGCAACAGCAAAAGTGAAACAGGAGTAATAGTAACAGTAATGGTAACAGTAGGATTCGAGTGCGGTAGGCTTAGGGATGGATGGACGGGCGTTGCATGGACGAGTCTAAACATGTAACTTCAAGATCTAGGGCATTGCAGATAAATAATAACAAGCACCCAAGTACTAAACAATCCTAGGCATGTGCTCCAAATATAGTCATACGTGCTCGCAATGAGAACTTGCACAACATCTTCTGTCCAGCTAGCCCGTGGCAGCGTGGCCTCTAGGGAACTACTGACAATTAAGGTGCTCCTTTTAATAGAGCATTGGAGCAAAGCATTAACACTCCGTGAACACATGTGATTCTCACACCACATCCATCCCATCCGGTTGTCCCAATTATTATCACTTTGGGGCCTTTGGATCCGGACAATGATATGTGTACACAACTTGCAGATAAGATCACAAACAATACTATCATAATGATTCAATAATAAGTTCAGATATGAGATCATGGCACTCGGGCCCTAGTGACAAGCATTAAGCACAACAAGTTGCAACAAAGTCAAATAGCACAAGAGAAACTAGGCACTATGCCCTAACAATCTTATTCGATTACATGATAGAACTCATCCAATCCATACCATCCCCAATCCTACAACAGGGGATTACTCACTCATGGACGAGGGAAACATCGGTGGTTGATGGAGATGCGTTGGTGATGATGATGGCGATGATCCTCTCCAAATTCCCTGTCCCGGCAGGGTGCCAGAACGGAGTTTCTGGATCCGAATCTTGGTTTCTAGTGGCGGCGGCGGAGTGGAACTCTTTCTGGAAAACTATCGAACCCCCCTCGGGTTTTTAGGTCGAAAGACAACTTATAGGTGCAGAGGGAGGCCGAGGGGGTGCCTGGGGTGGCTGCACCCCCTCCAGACGCGGCTAGTGGTGGGTGTGGCCCCCCAGGCCTCCTCTCCGTCTCTTCTTCTGGCTCCTTGGATCTTTTGGTGAAATATAATTTTTGTCATATTTTTCGGGATTTTTCCCGATAGTTCATTTTCTGCACAAAAACAAGACACCAAGGTAATTCTGCTGAAAACAGCGTCAGTCCGTGTTAGTTGTATCCAAATCACACAAGTTTAGATAAGAAACAATAGCAAAGTGTTCGAAAAAGTAGATACGTTTTGGACGTATCAACTCCCCCCAAGCTTAGCTTATTGCTTGTCCTCAAGCAATTCAGTTGAAAACTGAGTGCGATAAAAGAACTTTCACGAACACATTGCTTCATATGATGTAAATATTCTCAGCACAGGAGTAGATGCTTAGACAATTCATAATAAATAGTATGCAACTAAGTCTACTCAATAGTCATTGCAGGCTATGAAAAGAAACCAACTCAATAATAATAAGTAGCATGAAACATAAACATAAGCAACATTGCAATGCTCATAATAAGGTATGATAGAGTGGTATCTCGCTTGCGTTTGTTTGAAGAGCATAATATAAATGCCAAGGCACCTCTGAAGTTCAAGTGAAGACTAGAGATAAAGATATCAGAGATACAAGCATCAAAATCATGACATAATTAACCAAGTTTTGGAACAAACACAAGAATGACAACTATGCTCTCAAGAAGGTGCTCACAGAATAAGTGGTGACCCAACAAGGTTGTGAAAACGGTTTTGAAAGGTTGTGAAAACGGTTTTGAAAGGTTTGAAATGCTTCCCAATGCTGAAAGGAAGGTACTCATTAGCTTTGAGCTCTCATTGCCCCTATCATAGGCATCTTCATGTGGTTAAGGCGAAAGTGAGGTCCACTCTGAATCATATGCTTGACAGACCATAAACTGGAAATCCCAAGTCCCTTGAGTACGAGGGTCGCTCCGCATGCTACTCAACTTTGGTCACCTGAAAGTTCTTGTCATTGTAAATACATGCATATCATCAAGAACCACCAACGGGGTACCCCTTGCACATGGTACATGAGCTTTCCCATAACCAAAATGACAAGGCAAGCAGACAATGAGCATCTCAACAATATTTTTATTTACCATGTGCATAGCTTTTTATTGAGGATGCTTCATAGATGCTCATTATTGTGATGCTGCAAGTTTCCACCATGATTAGGCATGGCTTAGGCTAGCGGCCCAGGCGTTTCTCTAACATAATGTATAAACTCCATGAACTCACAACCTCCCCTTTTATTTCACATCATCGACATCCTTAAACAAAAGAGCAAGGAATCAACTGGATGAGATATCCAAAAAGTGTTGAAAGCGTTCCCCATGACAACACTGTTCTGCTGACTCCCAACATATAATTAGCAAGCATATAACTTTCATGGATTAGTCACAATGGTTCAGAATTATTAAGCGCAAGGAATAAAGTGTGCCATCAAGTTCGTGAGAGCTTTACTAACTAACTTTCTCAAAATAGACAAACATTTTATTTTGGAAGAAAACACGGCATATGGAATATGCACTAAAATAGCAAATAATGCTAATAGGTAGGTATGGTGGACACAGTCGGCAATATTGGTTTTGGGGAGTTAGAAGCACAGGTAGGGCACATACCCAATGCAAGTGAATGCTAGCAATAGAGAGGGAGCGACAAACGAGAGAGCAATAGCTGTCATAATCATGCTTGCAACAAAACAGGACTAACTATGGCATGAAAGTGATACAAGAACTCCGAGGCAAAATAAATCATCGAGGCTTACTGACTATTGATTAGTCATATGCATGCGTGGGCATGTGCCAAGTCGATTCACATGAACAGTCAGAGGAGGATACCACAATATCATACCAAAGTATGAATAAAACAATGCAAGCAAACATTCATATGACATGCTATAAACTATTAGCAAGCTGGAGCTAATCATAGACAAGCAAGAACTACTAAGCATCCATAATGACATACACCTTACACAAACATGCTAAGCATGCTCACAATGATGAGTATATGTACAAAAATGAAACAAATAGAGTTCGTTACCAGCCTCTTACCACACCTCGAGTTGTCTTAATCTTCATTATTGCCCTTCACTTGTGTGACTTGAATAATTAACATAAAACCAAAATCCACTGAGGACGGCCGAACCCTGCAAAGAACTCACAAAACCAAAGAAGAACAACAAATATTTTTGGTGTTTTCGATTTTTTAGAAACAAGCAAACAAAGAAAAACCAAACAAAAACAGAGTAAACCAAACAAAGCAAAATCTTTTTGGATTTTTCTTTTAAGGAAGACCAAAGCAAAGAAACAAACCAAGAGAAACAACAAAAATACTTTTGGTATTTTTGGTTTTTTAGAAAGAAGCAACAAGAACCAAAAAGAAAGTGAAAACAATGGATATACAAAGAACCGACCGAACATGATATATAGATGAGTGTGATGTCGGTATACCTCCCCCCAAGCTTAGGCTTTTGGCCTAAGTGGGGCTCAATCCCATGGTGTCCAAGAGGATGAACCTCCGTAGTATGTCGAGGAAGCTCCCTCGTCCTGCTATGAGCTCGAGGCCTCCCCTGTGTAATACGCAGGGGGGGTCGTATGATGGTGCTTCCTCCTGATGGTGCCCATGGAAGTTAAGAGAACGCAGGTTGTCATCCATCTCCGCTTTCGAGCGTGACCAAGGTCCCTGATGAAATGGATCGTATGGGCACCTAGAGGGGGGGGGGGGGTGAATATGTGCTAACCAATTTTTAATAATTTTCAATTTTAGGCTTGACACAAAGTAAATTCTCTAGATATGCAACTACGAGAATTTCCCTATATGCAACCCTAACTACTAAGCACGTAAAAAGAGGAGCGAGGAAACCGTAGTGGAGCACGCGGAGACATAGGGATTTGTTTTACCGCAGTTCTTTCCTTGTTAAGGGAAGTACATCTGCGTTGGAGGGGTGGGCGGTTCTAAGACCACCACGCCACAATAGGCCTCACCCTATTCTCCGATGGATCTCGCCACGAGAGGCCTGATCCACCTTCTCCACTATTGGATCCCTTCGAGGCGGGAACCGGTGCCTTTTACAACACTATCGGGGCACACACCCACAACCGAATTGGGGGCTCCCGAGATGACAACAAGCTGCCACAAGAACAAGGTTTATCAATATAAACAAAAACAAGGATCTAGGTATTTGCAAGAAATACTAGATCGGTGGTTCTCCAAATGAATGGAGAGGAGATGAAGCGCTTGATTGCTGATGATGAAGATCGATTTCTCCTCCTTCGATTTCCCAAGGGACGGGGCCTTTGGGTGGATCTAGGTGGAGCTCTCTTGGATGAAGGTTGAAGATCAGATCTCGTCTATTTCGAATCAATCAAGAGGTCTGGCAGGAGGGGGAAGGCTGGCTTAAATACCCCCTCCCTAGATCTGGCCGTTGCACAACTTTGGGGGCGGATTATCCGCCCCCCACTTGGGGCGGATTATCCGCCCCCTGGGAAAACTCCGCCACAAGGGCAGATTCTCCGGGGGAAACTCCGCCCCCTCTCTGGGGCTGGCGCCTTCGAAACTTGGTGAAGATCTTAGGGGGGGCGGATAATCCGGCCCCCTCCAGGGGTGGATTATCCGGCCAGACCGAAAAGTCCGGCCAACACTCCGCCCCCTCTCTAGGGCTTGCGCCTTGGCGATGAGCAAAGGGGGCGGACTATCCGGCCCTCCTGAGGGGCGGATTATCCGGCGGGGCCAGAAAATTCGGCCAAAACTCCGCCCCCCCCTTCTAAGGCTTGCGCCTTTGGGAAGAGGGAGGGGCGGATTATCCGCCCCTGGTGGGGGCGGATTATCTGCCCCCCAAAGGCAGAATCCTTTTCCCCTTTTCTCAAAGAGAGCTGCAACACTTCAACACACATTAAATAATCCTTGATATTGTTATCTAGCACACAAAACACTAGGGATTATAAAATGTTATTTCAATCTCCCCCTTTTTGGTGTTAGATGACAATATTAGGATTTGCAATGAAACCGGCTAATGCCACCTTTAAATAATGAAAGACGCTCCCCTATATGTGTGCATATTTAAAATTTGCATTTGAATACAAATACACACACTAGAGAGAACACAACTTCCATAACAAAGATAATTGAAACAAGGTGGTTTGGGAAACAAGGTCATACCACCGGGATGAGAATATAGCCAAAGAATATAGTTTGTTTGATAGCCTCCAAGCACATCCCAACCATACCAGCAATATTGATGCATACATTAGATAGGACCATGATTCCATATGTCATCAAATATGCCTCCATAGATAAATCCAGAATTCCATGAGATCCATAATAGATAAATCCAGAAATCCATGAATACCACACAATGTACCAAACTTAGTGAAACACGACAAAGTCTTACATAATCAAACACAAATATCAAATGAGTTCACGCTAAAAAAGGCACAAGTAAGAAAATAAAACGACTAAAATAAAGATGCTTGCGCCCGACCCTTGCAAATCCACGAGACCTAATAGAACTACTTCTCCCCCTTTGGCATTGAAACGCCAAAAAGGAAGAAGAGCGATGCTAACGCCCCTGAAGATCACTCCTCCTCATCCACGTCGTAGTCATTCCCGTCCCCTTCCTCTTCATCATACTCATCATCATCGTCATCGGCTGGAGGAGTGGGTGCCCTCGGTGGAGGAGGAAATAGGCAACTTTCGAGCTCGCCATAGTTGATCCCTGAGGTGTTCCATTGAGCATACGGATCCGGAGCAGTGGGAGGAGGTGGATGGCCAGTGGCACCTGAGACATGGTGGAGAATAAGCTGCTGCGTGTGATCCCTCTCATGATCCCTGTGGTAAGCCTCATATTGGCCCTTGTGAGTGTCAATGCCCATGCAAAGAATGTGCCGCTGGAACCAAGTGAGCTGCTTAACCTCGCGTGCCATTGGGGACACCGTGGAACGACAACCACTAGCCCGAGAATCACGCATGAAGGACTCCGGGGCAGTGGAAGGGTGATGGGTCTTCTGAGCCTTGTTGTAGATTTTCTTGGGCTTGTGAATTCCATCCAGAGCAGTGCCAAAATCCTCATGTGGCAACATATGCTTGACGAGCATCATTATGAAAGGAGCATAAGGAATAGAGAGCCTGTTGATCATAACATCCGTCATATCATGATAAATATAGTCCATGACATCTAGTTTGTAACCTGTGGCTGATCCAGAGTTAGTGGCACACTTGTGAGCAAAAGCAAGCAGTGGAACCAGGTGGCCACGGATCCTGTCATTGTTGCCACCACTAGGAGCGATGCAGTCCCTAAATATGCCAACAAGGGAGGCATACAAGGGAGAGAGACCAGCGAAAGTACCAGCAACACCATCATAAGAAATGCAAGGAGCAAGTGTAGTATCCTTGGATGGCTTCAGAGGAGAAATGATATGGTGGCCCGAAGGAGTGTCACGGCCATGGAATGCATAACCAAGAACCTGCCCAAAGGTGCGAAAGTCCGACTGAATCATGGTGGTCCCTGTCATCCACTTCATGGTACGGCACTCATCACCGCAAATCACCAGAGTCGAGAAGAACTGCCGCACCACAGAGGAATCATAGTTGCATTGGATAGTCATGAGGTGGTGCAGCCCCATCTTGTTGGTCACATCTAATGCCTCAATGAGCCTTGTCTTGGATTGAGCCTCAGTCAAATTGATGGGACGCATGGGGCAAAGCTTGAGAGTAGCATAGACATCATCATGAATAGCCCGAAAGTGGGCATTCCAAAACATAGAGTCCTCGGGGGGACCATCACTGTCAGCCTCATCATAATTATCAGTCTGGCGAATGGTGGCATACTGAAGACTGTACATAGCCTTGTAATTGGGCTGAAACTGTTTGCCCTTGCAAGATGCAATCCTCTTAGTTTTCTTACTTGCCTCTGCCATCCGTTCAGCCTCTCTTGCTGCTCTGCTGACCTCGGTCTCGTCAATGAACTTCCCTTCTGCAGTAGGCTTGAGATAACGGGCACGGGAACGACGGACGAAGGTCTTGGTCGGCTTGGAACCACCTGTGAAAAGCATTAGAGGGATAGCATGGAGATAAGAATACACACAAGTCCAGGAGAAAACACGGAGAAAGAGTAGCAATGCAACCCATAACCAATGATGTGTATTGCAGGAGCAAGACCAAAACATACCAGAGTTTAATCTCCAGGCCGGATTATCCGGCCCTGGCAGGGGCGGATAATCCGCCCCCCCCCCCCCCCCGCAGAAATTTTCTGGATTGGCCCAGATCTACCATGGAAAAACAGATCGGGTACTAGGGTTGCAATTCTACTGATTCTAGCATGTAAGGAACAACACCAAGGATCTTCTACAACGATATTTCCACCAAATAAAATGCATCCCATACAAAAGGAGAGAGATGAGGGAGTTACCCTCACTCATTGGAGGAAAATCACGGAGGAGAAGATACCCGGAGGCGAGGTGAAGAAGATCCGAGGAGAGCCCGGAGAATCCGGTGGTCGAATCGACTCCGGGAGAGGCGGATGCTCCGGCGGCGGCTGGGGGGCAGACGTAGGGTTGGGGGAGGACTGTCTGCTCTGTTTGAGCCTGCCCTCCCCGACCCTGCCTATAAGGGGCCGATTTCGCTCGGAGCGGATAATCCGCCCCCTACTTAAGGCGGATAATCCGCCCCCCCTGAAATTCTGTAAATTACAGATTCAGGCCTGAGCATCCTAGCAAACCCCTCGATGGTGTTTTAGAGGACTTGTGTGCAAGAATAGATGGTTCAAGGAGGGAGAGAAAGGCTTGGGTTGAGAGCATCAAACTGAGATGGTACTACACACCCAAATTTGCAAGAATCAAATCAACCAAAAGCCAAATTTGAGTGTGTTTTCCATAAGAACAAGAGATATGCAAGAAAATCCGACGAGACCCATGAGAAACCAACTCTTCTCTAGGAAGAGGGCGGTGGCCGAAGCCACCATGTTGGAGCGCATGGCATGACACCGCGAAGATGTATCTTGAGTTCAAAACCAATGCTCATCGATGACCCACATATCACAAAATGATATTAAGGGAAATGATTTTACTTGCTTTCGGCATTATGGGGGGAGGGTTGGCCCAATCAATTAGGACCACACTCCCCTATGTCTATGCCCGCATCTAATCCAAATACATGAATAAGAGCAAGCGAGTGTGCAAGGGTAGTCAAGCCAAGCTCCTTGAATCTATGATATTTAGCTCATTCCTCAAATAAGAAAATCTTGCTTCATCAAGAGGCTTCGTGAAAATATCAGCAAGTTGGTTCTTCGTGCTCACAAAGGATAGGGCAATATCACCATGAGCAACATGATCCCGAATAAAGTGGTTGGGAATCTCTATATGTTTTGTTCTTGTATGCTGCACGGGATTGTAAGCAATTTTGATAGCACTTTCATTGTCGCATAATAGAGGCACTTTATCACAATTGACACCATATTCCTTTAAAGTTTGCCTCATCCATAACAATTGTGTACAAGCACTTGCAGCAGCAACATATTCAGCTTCGGTGGTTGAGAGTGAAATACAATTCTGTTTCTTTGATGACCAACACACTAGAGACCCGCCCAAGAATTGACATGCACCAGAGGTTGATTTCCTATCATCTTTGTCACCAGCCCAATCTGAATCAGTGTAACCACATAGAGAGAAACTTGAACCCTTGGGATACCATAACCCAAAATTCGGGGAATGAACCAAATATCGGAAGATTCGCTTGACCGCCACTAAGTGGCTTTCTTTAGGAGCGGCTTGGTACCTTGCACACACTCCTAGACTTAACACGATATCGGGCCTAGATGCGCAAAGGTAAAGGAGAGAGCCGATCATGGATCGGTATACCTTTTGATCCACGTCTTTACCCTTGGGATTGAGCTCAAGATGACACTTTGTTTGCATTGGGGTAGCAACACCATTGAGATCCGTCATCTTGAACCTTTTGAGCATGTCTTGGATGTACTTAGCTTGATTATTGAAGGTTCCCTCTCTAAGTTGTTTGATCTCAAATCCAAGAAAGAACCTCAGCTCACCCATCATGGACATCTCAAACCTGTCAGTCATAAGCTTTGAAAATTCATCGTTAAAAGCTTGGTTAGTAGAGCCAAAAATAATGTCATCTACATAAAGTTGGCATACAAAAAGCTCCCCATTAACCTTCTTAGTAAAAAGAGTGGGATCGATTTGCCCAACTTCGAATCCACGGTCTAGCAAAAGCTCTTTAAGGTGCTCATACCACGCACGTGGGGCTTGTTTAAGGCCATAGAGCGCCTTATCGAGTTTGTAGACATGGTTCAGAAATTTGGGGTCCTCAAACCCCGGGGGCTGCTTGACGTATACTAACTCATGTAGAGGACCATTAAGGAAAGCGCTCTTAACATCCATTTGTTGTAATTTAAAATTATGATGGGCTGCATATGCAAGAAGGATACGGATGGACTCAAGACGAGCCACATGAGCATAAGTCTCGCCAAAATCAATTCCTTCCACTTGAGAGAATCCTTGAGCCACGAGTTGTGCTTTATTCCTCACAACAATGCCATTTTCATCTTGTTTGTTCTTGAAGATCCACTTGGTGCCGATAACATTGCGGCAATCCTTTGGTTTCTCTACGAGCTTCCAAACTTTGTTGCGTTCGAAGTTATTTAATTCTTCATGCATTGCAACAACCCAATCGGGGTCTTCAAGAGCATCAAAAACCTTCTTCGGTTCAACCATGGAAATGTGAGCTTGATGATCACAGAAGCTTGCAAGTTCTCTTCTGGTGGATACCCTTCGTCGTAGATCACCAACAACCTTGTCAAGAGTGTGACCCCTTAGTTCAAGGTTCCGATCAGCACGAGCCTTGCGACGAGCCTCAATGTCCTTATTGTTTCTAGAAGGAGTTGATTCAGTATTTGTATCCTTGTCTTGATTACTGCCTTGCCCCTAATCTTGGTCTGCGTTAACACCAGAAGATTGCTGCTGAGTTTGTTCTTCAGGGCCAGATAATCCGCCCCTTGGAGGGGCCGGACTATCCGGCCTGGGAGGTGAAGTACCAGAGCCTTCTTCCTGAGAGTGCCTGACAGGAGTTGGAGACCCAGGGCCGGATAATCCGCCCTCGGGGGCCAAAGAATCCGGCCTTGGAGCTTCAGAGTTGTTGACTTCTCCTCTAGATCCTCTGGAACAAGTTGGAGTGCCAGGGGCGGATTGTCCGCCCCTTGTAGGGGGCGGATAGTTCGGCCTGGGACTACCAACTTGTCCAGGGGACAGATGATCTTCAGCAGATTGCGGTGTTGGTGCAGGATTTTCTCCAACAGTAGGAGCTTGTTGATCTTGTGTAGATGAGGGCTCCACATGTGTGGAGCATTGTCCTTCCCGATCTGCCACAAGGGGTTCCTCAATGGGGCGGAAAAATCCCACGCCCGTTCTTCTTATGGTATCTTGGGGTATTTCAACATCTGCATCACAAACATCAACTTGCCCTACAAAGGAGCCATTATTTTCATCGAACTCCACACGACAAGATTCTACAACAATCCCAGTGAGCTTGTTGTAGACTCTATAAGTGTGGGATTCGGCACCGTAACCAACAAAAATACCTTCTAAAGCCTTGGACTCAAATTTTGACAAAGGGACACCTTTAATAAGAAAGAAACACTTACACCCGAATACCCTGAAGTATGAGATGTTGGGCTTGTTACCGGTAAGTATTTCATATGAAGTGTTGTCCAAAATCTTTTGGAGGTAGAGCCGGTTTGATGAGTGACAAGCAGTGGATATGGCTTTAGCCCAAAAATTATAAGGAGACTTGAATTCAGCCATCATTGATCTTGCCATGCCCATCAAAGTCCGGTTCTTCCTCTTGGCTACACCATTTTGTTGAGGGGTGTACGCAGCGGAATATTGATGTCTAATCCCCTCTTCGCTCAGAAACTCATTCAAAGTGTAGTTCTTGAATTCGGAGCCGTTGTCACTTCTTATTGCCAAGATAGGAACATTGTGTTGCACTACTAGAGAAAAGCCTATGCGAGGCGCACCTAAAAGCTTATGCAAGGCGCATATCATATGCGCCTCTAGCTTCAAGCCTCGGCTATTTTTTATGCGAGGCGCATATGATATGCGCCTCCTATACTTCACATATGTGAGGCGCATATCGATATGCGCCTCACATATTATTATGCGAGGCGCATATCGATATGCACCTCGCATATGTGAAGTATAGGAGGCGCATATCATATGCGCCTCGCATATGTTTAAAATGCGCCTCGTATATTTATAGTATATGCGCCTCCTATAGTATCCTATATGCGCCTCCGGTAATATTTTCGAAATTCAAGTTTTACAGACCACTATAAATAATAATATACAGATATTCAAATATACAATATAGTCCAGAATACAGTATAAAGAGCACAGAATTTTTCAGAAACTTGCAATTTGCCAAAGCATAATAGAACCAACATGAATACAATACATTACACATCAATCATGACATACAAGTTCATACATCAAGTGTTTGTGCCACAAGTTCACACCTCCGAGTACAAGTTCACAATCACATTACACCTTCGAGTATGAGTTCACAATCACATTACAACTCCAATGACGTAGCTCTACCTAGATGAAGTAGAACACATAACCTACCATGAAGAGCAACAAGGTGGTGATCACGAGGAAGTTCCTCCACTTCTTCCTTCCATGCCTCCTCCACTTCTCTTCCGCCACCTCTCTACTCTCATAGCCTTGGTAGCTGTTACCCGAGAAGTTTTTCACTTGCTTCTGGCAGTCTTTCCACTCCTCGTACACACCTGGAACCCGACCGACGTACACGACATAACACCTCGGCATCTCCTACACATAATAAAGATGATATTACTTATGTCAGTGGAAAGCAATAGCTAGCAGTTCACAAGATAGAATCATGCATATATATATATATATGGGTGCAACAAAATGTAAGAAATCACGTTCTAATCATCGGCATTTCGAAGAAAGACCAAAAAAAGCAAACCAAGAATGACTTGGATTAGTACCTCATACTTAGGTTGGGCACGAAAATAATAATGCTCGTTGTTCGATCTTGTGCGTCAAGTAGAATATATATGCCCAAATTACTAGTCTACTTGGCACACCAGATCCGCCATAACATGTTCTAATCATCGATATTTCGAAGAAAGACAAAGAAAGCAAACCACAAGAAGTAGGGAAGCAATGACAAATGAAAAGCAACAAGAATTTAAAATAGTTCGTAACACAAATAACTAGCTAGTGTCTCTCACAATCAAGTTCAACGGTTGACGAAACATATTCTAGAGGTTTTGCTAGGCAAGTTTAACATAGTGATAAGAGGTTACAACACGAGTTCGGAACTAACAGCTAGGTACCCAGGCAATGCAATCATGAAGTCTTCTTCGGCTCTTGAGTCGGCTTTGGGGGGGCATTGATGAAGCCCGGCCGAGTTTTCGCCATTTGCATGAACATCCTGCCGTCACCCTGCTGTGCTAAGCGTTCGTCTATCTCCCTGTTGGACGGTGTATAGCCACCGTAGAAGGTGCCTCCGGTTTTTATGACTCCCTGGTACATGATTGTCGCGATCTCCTCCTGGATGTTGAAGAAGTGTTGCCTGAGGTTGCGAGCCTGTATGCATGCAAGCTTTTCAGCCCACTTCACGAGGTCAGATCGCAGCGTTTTGGTCTCCATGTCATTGAAGAACGCCTTCATGTGGTAAAGGGCGTAGAAGGCATCCTTCCCACTGCCAGGCGGCTGCTTGACGCAGGCAAACTTCGTCGTGTGGCGAAACACGTGCGCGCCGAACTTTACATGTGGCCTTGCCAGTTTGACGCCTCCCGCTGCGATGTAGCCGGTGAGAGCGCCATCAAGAATTTTCTTGATATTGGTGTAGTTTTTTTGGATCGCACTGTTTGAGTCGAGGTACAAGGCTATTGAGTGTTTCAAATTCAAGCTTATGAGCACACAGCCTGTCTGATCATCCTCCGTGATGGGATGGTAGGGAAGGAGAATCACATCCTTGTCCGAGTATGTTTGCAGGAAGTTTGAGAGGTAGTCGGTCGCCAGATCTATGGCCTTAGCATCTTTCAGGACGGCGTCACGCATGAAGTAGGGATCCACTATCTGGATGCCCGGGATCTTGTCTCTGGTGATCTCCATGGCCATATTGAGGGAGAACAGCCGGACCAGGGTATTGTGTAGTTGAAACCCGTTCAACATGTCAAACAGGTCGGTATGCCGCACGTAGAAGATATCCCCGGGGGGTACAGTGACGAAGCACGACATATGAGAAGGCACCTTAGCCTTGAAAACAAGGTACGACTGATCGTTGTCGCGAATGCGGCACTGCTCAATTGTGAGACAACCATAATGAATACTACGCATATGCGAGCCTGCGACCTCGAGCATCGATTTACACATCATCGGTACACCTGCCACGTGCTGCTGATTCCTGGCTTGCCCCACAGCGCCGTCCCGGAAAAGAGGATTTGGATCCTGGCCCCAATCACCCTTAGGCTTCCTTTTGCGACCCTTCTTGCTCTTTACGGCTTCGGCCACTGCGTTCACCTCACCGACCGTCTTATGGAGGGTGTCGGGGCTGATCAAAGGAACTACTGGACTTGGAGGCTCGGTGAAGGGGACAGGTGGCGGTGTCTCCTGACTAGTTGGGAAGAGACGCACCTTGCAAGGGGGTTTCGCTGGTGCTGGTTGGGTCTCGGCAACTTGATGTGTGCCTGATGGTCCCGGCTCATACAAATCAGAAAACCTTGTGTTAACAAACTGGTCACCGTAGTTTGGGTCAATTTCTTCATCATCATCGGGATTCTGTGCCATGTTGTCCAAGTCTCCTATCTCGAAGTCTTCATCATGTGCTGGTTGTGCTGCCTCTAGGGTGATGTTGAGCTGGTCCTCTGTCCCCAAACGGATCTAGATCTTTGGCCATAGGTACAAGTAGCCGAAGCCGGTATTGAGGACCGCTGCCGTGTCCTCATCATCCCATCCTTGAGGTTGAGAGGGAGGTTCCACTTGCTCGTAGCCCGGAAGCACCATACTGTATTTGACCCTCATCATGTCAGGTGGCATTGTGACATTGTGCATTTTGCGGTTCTCTGGTTGAACAATAGTACCCTTGGAAACATCCATCAACTGGCCACCCACCCAGTGCATTAGAGTGCAAGGAGTGTCTCCCTGCGAAAGATCGACATGTAGGCCGAGCGTTAGAAAAACAGAGATCAAGTCATCGGTGTGGTTGAGCCTCCCAACTCTCGCTTTAATTAGTTAGTTACCTTGAGGGCGTCAAACTCGGCCAATGTCGAGGCACCGACGCCGACAGGCTTGACCACGCAAGTGGCGGAGTGGCTGCCTGATGGCACGGTGGTGCAGGCCGGCGCCTTCGCCGCAGTGGGCAAGTTAAGCTCCGGAGCTAGAGGAGTCTCCACCACCACCGTCCCTGCTGGAGGAGTCACCAACGCCTCCGGCCGTGCCACATTGTCCGATTGGGCGCTGTTGAGGTTGGGAACCGGTGGCGGCCCCCGTTTACCACCCTTCTGCCACTTGTTGTACTTTTCCATGTAGACGGGAAGGATGGTGTTGAGCTTCTCGTTCACTTGTGAATGGACTTGTGACTGGACTTGTTCTTGGAACTTTGTCTCGGCAGCCGACACAGCCTTGTTCATGGCATCTTGGACTATATTTGGAAAGGCTTCCACCTGTTCCCTTAGGAGTTTTACCTCGGCGCTTTTGGCCTTCTTGCCCTTCCGCTCCAGGGTGCCATAGTACTCGGACCATGATATGCCGCCAAAGCCGACCACACGACCAACCGACGGGGCCGCCAGGGGATCGACACTCTTGGTCCGGTTCAGCGCCCTATTAAAAGTGGTGTCCCACTTGGCGACAGGCGGTGGCGCTGACCCCTGGGATGAGGAGCTCCTACACTCCTCGTCCTGCGCACAAGGAACGCGAAGCATTTGATCAGAAAACTGGACTTCATTGATTAATCATGAATGCAATTAATCGACTTGCATGCAAACTACTTACATATTTTTGCATGAAGTCCTTCACCCTCGGAGCAAAGGGGCCGACGGGCTCCGAAGAATAATCAGAACCCCCTTTCGGCTTGGCAAACCGGGCCCTGACGAAGTTCTTTGCCTGCTCCTCCTTTATGTCGTCAAAGGGACGTGTCAACCCCTTTCCACGAGCGTCGGCCTCCTCCTTATCCCATTTGGGCCTCGCGGCTCTATAACCGCCGGAGCCGAGATGGTGGGTACCAATGTTTCAGGATCTCATATTCTTGCCCTTCTCAGTCCTGGCCTTGCCCAAGGCGGAGTTACATCTGGCCTTGAACACATTGTAGTCTTCTTCCTTGACCAGAGGCTCCTTCTTGACGAGCTCTGGATAACTTAGCTTCTCCTCGAAAATCAGATTCTTCACCCGAGCCTTCCAATTTGACAAGGCCTTGGTCATCCTCCCGAGGGCATACTTGTTCACCGGATTGCCTTTGAGATTGTCATTATTATACTTGTTTTCCTCATCACCCGGGAACGCGTATCTTGCGTGCAGCTTCCGGAAAAGCTGGATGAGGAAACCCTTGTTCTCTTCGGCCTTCAGGTTCTCCATGTTGATCGTGACGGTGTTCCGGAGGATTGCCGCGAGCTGGTTAGAGTAACCCCCAACAAATTCTTCTGGCTCCAAAGGCGCACCTTTAGGGCTCACGCTTGTGATGATGGACCTTTTGAGGTCGACCACGATCGGGGTCCGATCCTTCCGAGACTTCTTCGATGCGCTACCATCGTCTGTAGTAGCTTCACCGCCGCCATCAGTGGTAGTGGCGTCGCCATCGGCGTCCCCCATCTCCTCATTGCCCGATGAGGTATCCTCGTCCTCCTCCATCTCGTCGTCCCGCGGAACAAATTCCGGGGCCTCTAGGGATTCCATCTCCGCCTGCTGCTCCCAAAAGGGCTTCTGGCTAGAAGGGCCCAGATCCGACATTTCTAAACACACAAATAAATGAAACTAATAAGCACAAAAATTCACAGAAAATTTTGGCATGAACTTTGCTAATTTTCTATGTCTAGGAGTGCCAGAAATTCGCCGGAACGGAAATGAATCAACATTCCGGCGAAACATTGGCAACTCAAAAAGAAAAACCTGCACAAAAAATCCTAAATAGAAATAAACACAACCATTTTGCTGCCAGCATACACAAACACAACCAGCAGAACATCATGTTTCTATTTGAGTTGCATTATGAATGACAAAGTGTAGACATACAACACACAAATAAAAGGGTAAACTGGAATCTGCAAGTGTCGCTGCCAGAAAGGAGAATCAGACCTCCCTCCCCCCTCAGATCACACAACAGGGATATCCAACTCCAGGTGCATAATCTCAACGGAGATACCCACAAGCAAACCAAACTTATTGCAGCAGGTTATTCACATGAAAACTTATTCACAGCAGGTTTTCTAGATTTGCATGCATCTAGACTATGTACACTGGTTGATGCAGATCCCAGGGGTAAAACCTTATTCTCATATACAAAATCCTGAATAGGAAATATTTTTAAGGATTTCAATCTTTCCAACTTCCTACAGATCCTTTAAATCTAACAGACCATCAGTTTTTATGCATTCCTCTTAGAAGGCAATCTTATCTAATAAGCACCGACCAAATAATGCTGGAAGAGAACTGAAACTAACTCATGGGCTAAATTCAAGTCTGGTACTAATGCCTGAGAAGAACTGAAGCTTTGGCATAAATATATCATGTCTGCACGTGAAGCTTTCAGCAGCAATACAGAGATCCAGGTTTGAACTTTGAAATTGGCCCTGAGATTTTAGTACCCTATTCTTTCAGCTGTTCTTTTCTTTTCCATCAAACTAAAACCACGACTAAACAATCATCTGCAACTTTTAGCAACAATCATCTGCAACCACTAAAACAAGAAGGATAATGATGGACTGAGAGTGATCTCAGTGTGGGGAACAAGTGGAGGCGGGGAGGGACAGAGGAGCTTACGGGGAAGCGGAGGAGGGGAGGAGGGCGGGCGGGTAGGCGGAGTCGACGCCGGCAGGGCGCTGCGGCTGGTGCACGAGCTGGAGCACGAGGGGGCGACGCGTGCAGATGTCGGAGCCGCGCGGGAGGAAGTCACGGCCGACGAGCGCCTCGAGGTTGCAGGTCCGGCGGGCGGGCTGCTCCGGGCGCGGACGGTGGGCTGCTCCGAGCGCGGACGGCCGGCGGCAGCGGCGGCTTCGATCTGTGATATGTGAGACGCGGCGCGCGTGCGTGAGATGTAAAGAAAGGTTCTAGGCGTGCGCGTGCACGGATTTGATCTATACCGGATTATGCGAGGTGCATATCGCAAAGTGCGCCTCGTATAATATTACGCGAGGCGCATCTGGGCCAAATGCGCCTCGTATAATATGAAATCCTAGACAAATAGGGCAGTGCGCAAGTTTCTATCAACAAACACACAACAACCTAGTGGTAACATGCCTTGTCCTATTTCACTGGCCACCCAGGTTCGAATCCTAAGGTTAACAATTTTTTGGAATTTTTTTAAAAGGCTATTTTTCATGTAAAAGCATTGTCCAAACATAATATGAACTATAAAATATACTACAAATATTTTAAATATTCAAATATTGCTAAAACAACAAAAGTGAGTATTCTCAATGAATGTGTCTTGTCAATACATAATATTCTCAATGCAATATTATTATAACACACACATAATGAAAATTAAGAATGTTTTGATACATAATAGTAGGCCACACACACGACGGTTCTTGACAATGGTCGGAGCGCGCTAGCGTTTCTTGACAATGGTCGTCTTCTTGCCCTTCTTTGTCGCGGTTGCATAGGTTATGTCCGGGACGTCTTCACTACTTCTCTTGAACAGAAGTCCTTTCTTAGGTAGGGTTGTGGTGTACGGTGTTTGGTTGTCATACCCGTCTTCTATCTTCGGGTCGCCGTTCTAGTCAAAGTCTTGCTCATTGGCGACTCTGTCCATTCCGATAATGTTCCTTTTGCCTCTCCTGACGACAACCCGGCTAGGCTTTGACGGGTCTTTGATGTACCAGCATTGGTCGACTTTGCTAGCCAAAACCCAAGGCTCATTTCTTGCGGGTGCGTTCGCGCTGGTGGTCTTTGACGGTATAACCATGGTGGTGAAATACCGGTCTTCTTTCTCGACGCTCTTGGCCCACCTGACACGGAACATCGGCACCTTCTCCGTAACATAGTCGAGCTCCCAAATCTCCTCGATCCTTCCGTAGTATCTTTCCGGGATGTCGCCGGTGTAGAATATCCCCGTTACCCCTGAGTTCTGGTAATCACAGTTATTGTCTTTTTCCTCTGTGTAGAACGTGTATCCGTTGATATCGTAAGCCTGATAGGTCATGAGGTTGTGCGAGGCGCCCTGTGACAATGAGGATATGAGTTTATCTTCCTCTGAGTACTCGCCCTGCGGTGGATTAGCTATGACCTTCTCCCTGAACCACCGCGTGAAACCGGAGTTGTGCTCCTTGATAACATCTTCCTTCCTCGGGACCTGGCGCCCCTGATCAGCGTAATTCTTCTTAATAAACTCTTTGTGCTCATGTATGTATGGATCAACCACCTGCAGGTGTTGCAGCGCGACCAGGTTTGCTCTTTCAAAGTCCTTGGTTCGGCCCTCCATGTCGACATGCTTTGCACGTCGACCCTCGCGGTGACCCCATCCAGCGAGCCTCCCGAGGTGCTTGTTGAATGGCATACCAAGAGGGGTATCGGTTTGTAGAAAGTTCGAGCAGAAAGAGATGCACTCTTCGGCCAGGAAGTCGTTTGCTATGCTTCCATCTGGACGGGACTTGTTCTTAACGTATCCCTTGATGTGTCCATTGAGCCTTTCGAACGGCATCATGCTTCGCAGAAACGTAGGACCGAGCTGGACGATATCCTCCACGACATGGAGAAGCAGATGAAGCATGATGTCGAAGAAAGCGGGAGGGGGGGGAATAGATCTTGAACTTGCACATTATCACCACGATCTCGTCCTGTAGCCTCGTGAGCTGTTTAATGCCTATCGACTTCCGAGAGATGACGTCAAAAAAGTTGTAGAGGCCAAACAGTGTTTCACGGATGTGCTTGTCCATTATACCTCGGATCGCGACCGGGAGTACCTGCGTCATTAGCACGGCGACGTCGTGAGACTTCATCCCGCTGAAGCGCTGCTTCGCCTCGTCTAGCCATCTGCTTATCTTCCCCGCGTAGCCGTTCGGAAATTTGACTCCGAGGAGGCACTTCATAAACTGTATGGCCTCCTTCTTACTCAGAGTGAAGCATGAGGCCTTGAGCTTGACCTCTCCCTTCTTAACCTTTTTCCCCTTGCAACGACGGCTATTCTGTGTTTCTGTCTCCTCCACCTCGTCCTCCTCCTCCTCATTGCTAGGTGGTGGTTGAAGTTCATCCCTGATGCCCATATGCTTCAAGTCGTTCCTTGCCTTCGGCCCATCTTTGGTCTTGTCGGTGTTAAGGAGGGTGGCAAGCAGACTCTCGCCCACGTTCTTCGTGATATGCATGAGATCAAGGCTATGAGGCACGCGGAGGATATTCCAGTATGGCAAGTCCCAGAAAACAGACCTCGCCTTCCATACCTTCAGCAACGGCTCTGGCTTCTTCTGGGTCTTTCCTGGCGCAGGGCACTCCTTCCAGTTATTCAATAGCTTGTAGATTTCCACGCCACTCTTCTGGTGTGGGATTCCTCGGAGCTCGATCGTCCCATCGAACAGATGTCCTAGCTTTCTCCAGGCGTGATTCTTGGGAAGCCACCTCCGAGCCCCAAGGAACATGGTTTTCCCGGACCCGGGATCTTTCTGTAGCTGGCGGTACGTTGTATTATCCTTGCACCTAACGCACCCATAGAATCCTTGGACCACCTGCCCCGAGAAGTATCCGTAATCGGGATAGTCTTGCACCGTCGTGATCACTGCCGCTCTCATGTCAAAGTACTCTTGTCTCGAGGCGTCCCATGTACGGGCTCCTTCTTCCCATAATGTGGCCAACTCCTCTTTCAACAACGTGAGATACAGATTGATGTCTGTACCAGGTTGTTTTGGCCCTTGAACGAGCATACTCATGGTTACGTACTTCTTCTTCATGCACAACCAGGGGGGAGGTTGTAGATCCATACAAACACGGGCCAGGTGCTGTGTGTGCTGCTCTGGCTTCCAAACGGATTGAGTCCATCAGTGCTCACGCCCAGCCTGAGGTTCCTTGACTCTTTCCCAAAATGTTGGTAATATTGGAGGTCCAATGCCTTCCACTGGCAAGCATCCGAAGGGTGCCTCAACATTTCCTCCTTCTCCGGATCATCGTCTTCCGACCTCTTTCTTTCCGCGTGCCAGCGCATGAGCTGTGCTTCCTTAGGGTCTGCGAAATACCGCTGCAAACGAGGAGTTAGAGGAAAGTACCACACCACCTTCCTAGGAGCTTTCTTGGTCCCTCTCTTGTATCGAGAGGTCTTGCACACCGGACACGTGGTCTTCTCCGCGTCCTCGCCCCGGTAGATGATGCAATCATTTATGCAGACGTGGTATTTCACGTGCGGTATATTGAGAGGGCACACGACTTTCTTTGCCTCAGCGATACTAGTCGGACATGTGTTGCCCTTCTTGGGAAGAATATCGTGCCAGAATACAATGTTGTCGTCGAAACATTCGTCGGTCATTTTGTGTTTCGCCTTCATCTCCAGAGCCCTAAGCGTTACATTTAGACGGGTATCCCCGTCGTTGCATCCGTCAAACAATGGAGTGACCGCGTCTTTCTCCATTTGCTCCAGTTTAGCTTTCTCTCTACCGGCGGCTCTGGCATTACTCGTCTCCTTGAGAAGCAGATCTTGGACATGAGGGTCTCGCAACCAGCCCGAATCATGGTCGGCACCTTGACCTTCGTGTTCATGACCGGCGCCACCTTGATCATCTTCGTGTCCATGCCTGACGCCACCTTGATCATCTTCGTGTCCATGTCCAGTGCCACCCTAATCTTTGTGATCATGACTGGCGTCTTGATCTTCGTGATCATCACTGGCATCTTGATCTTCACCATTATTGACATCCTCATCATCATATTCGTCATCACGTATCCATCGAGCGTAGCCATCCATGAAACTACGTCGAAGCAGGTGCGACTCCAGCATTACGGAATCATGCCTTATCAGATACATCAGCTTGCAGTCCCGACATGGACATCTTATCTCTGTCTTGTTTGCACATTCCATGTCGGCCCTCGTGCATGTCATCCACCTATCCACGCGGGCTTTGTTGATCAGTGGTCGGACCATGGCCGCCTGCGTGGTACAAAGAGCAAGAGAATAATTAGAGCATATATGGACGTGGATCGCCAGAAAAATTCGGCATGACCTCCCCTAAAAAGAGGACATCTGCGAGTGCCAGAAATTCGCCGGAAAAGAAATAAATCGACATTCCGGCGAAACATTGGCATCTCAAATGAAATCCCTGCACAAAAAGTAGCACCACAACACAATCATATAGTCGGTGTCTCCGACAACGCGCATACATGCAAGCAACGCCTTCACGCTTCCTCCAACAACGACTTGCACAAGAGAGCCGGAGGAGAAGTAAATGGACATGTTGTAGATCTAGAGGAGCAAGAGACTTCACTTACATATGGGTGTCAACCAATGGATGTTGAGCAAGCTTCTATGGTGAATCAATGGGGGAAATGAGGTGGGGAGGAGGAGAGGGGCGACCGGATTTGTCTTGGTGGAGGAGGAAGAAGTGACACAAGTGAGTGGGGTGGTAGTTGGCTCCATGTGCAAAAAGCTGGAAAAAAGTGGTGCCAGGTTATAGGAATCCTATAATTCAAACTATAGGAGGCGCATATAGCAATATGTGCCTCACATATGCGGCCACCTACCACCGCCCGGGCCCGCAGGAGTTACTTGAGGCGCATATGGTCATATTATCAAATATAGGAGGCGCATATAACCATATGCGCCTCGCATATTCGTGCACCTACCAACACGCGGGCCCACACAGATTATGCGAGGCGCATTCTGTCCATATGCGCCTCGCCTATCTGATATATAGGAGGCACATATGACTAGAATGTGCCTCGCATAATATGGGGCTGCTAGATTCCGTCCATACAGGGATTATAGGAGGCGCATTCTTATCATATGCGCCTCGCCTATTTTTATACTAGAGGCGCATGGAGAAGGAGTGCGCCTCGCCTATTTTATAGGAGGCGCATATGGTCTAAATGTGCCTCGCATAAGCATGTCTCCTATAGTCTTTTCTCTAGTAGTGTTGACGTTGGACTTCATTGGCAAAGTCAATGACAGTTTGTTGAGTCTCACTTTTCAGTTTGAAAAAATAGACCCATGTGTATCTTGAGTAATCATCGACAATGACCAAGCAATATTTCTTCCCACCAAGACTTGCATGAGAAGGAGGACCAAATAAATCCACATGAAGTAATTCCAAGATCCTCTTTGATGACACAATAGTCTTCCTCTTGTGGGGAGAGTCATGCATTTTTCCTTCTACACAAGCCCTGCAAACACGATCTTTGGCAAAAGAGACATTGTATTTTAGTCCAAGGATGTGTCCACCCTTCTGGAGACTTTGCAAAGTTCTCATGTTGACATGGGCTAAACGGCGATGCCATAGCCAGCCCACGTCGGCCTTTCCGAATAGACACATCGGACCCGAAGTGGTTTTCCCCGAGAAGTCCACCACATACAGGTCATTTTCGACGTATCCAACGAAAGCGACCTTTAGAGACTTGCTCCACAAGAGTACCACCAAATCATCATCGATAAAAACAGCAAAACCCATCTTGCCAAGAGCACGGACAGAAAGAAGGTTGTAACCGAGGGTCTCAACAAGCATGGCGTCCACGAGAGAGATATCGTGGGCAACCACAACCTTGCCAAGACCCAATACCTGAGATTTAGACTTATCAGCATAGGAGACTGTGATATTATCATGATTTGGACGCATCTACGTGATGATCTCCTTGCTTCCGGTCATATGACTAGTGCAGCCACTATCCAGCACCCATTTCGACCCACCGGAAGCATAGCCCTCGGAGCTCCTTGCCATGAGACAAGTAGCATTCTTGTTGATGATGTTTTCGTTCGGAGAGTCGAAGAGAGAGTTGATGTAGATGTGGTGGCTATAGCAGCCACCTCTTGAGAGCTATCGTCCTCGTCCTCATCTTCACTTCCCGATGAATATTCTTCTTGAGCCACTAGAATAATCTTTGGTTGCTTCTTGAAAGGAGCATTCTTCTTTACAAAATGTTTCTTGCGTGGAGCCATTGACTTGTCCTTGAAAATGACTCTTACTCCATTATCTTCCCTACTTTGATATGGACACTCAGCTACGAAGTGCAGCCGATCACCATAGTTGAAACATGTTCTCAGCTTGGGACCATTTTCTTTTCTTCCATATGCTCCACTCTTGCATTCCAGTTCAGCTTTAGCCTTGGCTGGATCTTTCCAGAAGTTTCTCGCATAAAGAGCCAAGTATTATCCATGAATCCTTTTTATATCCTCAGGACAGTCCAGACCTTCTAGGGCATATTCATCATGATCAATCACACTAGTCTTCAAGGCCACGTTGACCCCTTTTTGCATCCCCATAGCTCGAGCACGAGCATCTTCGGCATTCTTGGCAGCCACTTTGAAGGCGGCCATTTCTTGCATTACCTCATTGGATGTCATGAGGTGATAGTTATGCCTACCTTAGAGACTTTTCAAATCTGTGGGCTCAAACGACATAAGTGCACTGACATACTTGCGCTTGATCCATGCATCATCAACATGAGCGGCACCATGATTTCTGAAATTTGTGGCTATAGCCTGAAGCCTCCTATACATGTCTTCATGGTCTTCTCCATCCAACATATAGAATCCTTCAGCTTCGTTGCTCAATGCATCATATCTATTCCTCTTCATAATTTCATTTCCGATGAAGATCTCGGTGAGAGCATCCCAAGCTTCCTTCGCTGTACTAAGATGCTAAATGTGTGGCATATCTTTGTCACCCACACCAAGCTGTATCATGTGTAGAGCTGTAGAGTTGAGTTGGCTATCGACCACTCCTCTTCTTGTGAGATTGTTGGGGTTTCCAACATGAAGACCATTTTCGATGATCTTCCACAACTCTATGGAGGAACTGCACACATGAGATTTCATCAAAAATTGCCATTGTGTAAAAGTAGATGCAGAAAGTTTGGGTGGATCACCCCTATTATGTATATGTGGGTGAGGAATAGGTGGATCAGGGGAATACACATGAGAAACCTCATTGTATCCATCCTTACCGCTATCCTTTTTCGAGGAGGAGCTCTTGCTAGTGTCATCACCAACCACTTCGTTATCTTTAGAAACAGTTTTACCCGTTTCCTTGGATTGCGGAGTGGTATCCTCAGAGTTAGATGGAGGTGATGCTGCGGATGTGGAGAGACGCATTATCAATTGACGCATCTCTTCCATCTTAGCCTCCATTGAACTCACCAAGGTTGTTTCCAATGTCTTGAGATTGTTCATGGTGACTACCTCCGGAGCATCACTCGCATCTACCTTGGAACCCATACTTCTCTTAGGCGGTTAAGCCTGAAATAAGAGCCGAGGCTCTGGTACCAATTGAAATGGATCGTATGGGCACCTAGAGGGGGTGAATAGGTGCTAACCAATTTTTAATAATTTTTCAATTTTAGGCTTGACACAAAGTAAATTCTCTAGATATGCAACTACGAGAATTTCCCTATATGCAACCCTAACTACTAAGCACGTAAAAAGAGGAGCGAGGAAACCATAGTGGAGTACACGGAGACATAGGGATTTGTTTTACCACAGTTCCTTCCTTGTTAAGGGAAATACATCTGCGTTGGAGGGGTGGGCGGTTCTAAGACCACCACGCCACAATAGGCCTCACCCTATTCTCCGATGGATCTCGCCACGAGAGGCCTGATCCACCTTCTCCACTATTGGATCCCTTCGAGGCGGGAACCGGTGCCTTTTACAACACTATCGGGGCACACACCCACAACCGAATTGGGGGCTCCCGAGATGACAACAAGCTGCCACAAGAACAAGGTTTATCAATATAAAGAAAAACAATGATCTAGGTATTTGCAAGAAATACTAGATCGGTGGTTCTCCAAATGAATGGAGAGGAGATGAAGCGCTTGATTGCTGATGATGAAGATCGAGTTCTCCTCCTTCGATTTCCCAAGGGACGGGGCCTTTGGGTGGATCTAGGTGGAGCTCTCTTGGATGAAGGTTGCAGATCAGATCTCGTCTATTTCGAATCAATCAAGAGGTCTGGCATAGGGGGAAGCTGGCTTAAATACCCCTCCCCAGATCTGGCCGTTGCACATCCACCCCCCACTTGGGGCGGATTATCCGCCCCCTGGGAAAACTCCGCCCCAAGGGTGGAATTTCCGGGGGAAACTCTGCCCCAAGGGAGGATTCTCCGGGGGAAACTCCGCCCCCTCTCTGGGGCTCGCGCTTTCAGAACTTGGTGAAGATCTTGGGGGGGGGGGATAATCCGGACCCCTCCAGGGGCGGATTATCCGACCAGACCAGAAAGTCCGGCCAACACTCCGCCCCTTCTCTGGGGCTTGCACCTTGGCGATGAGCAAAGGGGGTGGACTATTTGGCCCCCCTGAGGGGTGGATTATCCGGCAGGGCCGAAAAATCCGGCCAAAACTCTGCCCCCCTTATGAGGCTTGCGCCTGCTTGGGAAGAGGGAGGGGCGGATTATCCGCCCCTGATGGGGGCGGATTATTCGCCCCCCAAAGGCAGAATCCTTTTCCCTTTTTCTCAAAGAGAGTTGCAACACTTCAACACACATTAAATAATCCTTGATATTGTTATCTAACACTCAAAACACTAGGGATTATAAAATGTTCTTTCACCTGAGAAATACTGAACAAAGTGGTTTGGGGTAGAGGGATCTCTCTCTTCCCCGTCAGTAAACAACATTCTATAAACCAAGTTCTCAAGAGTAGAGCTAGTAGTGACAAAGTGGTGCGCCTTCATGGCAGCAAGATTAAGCCTCTAAGGAGCCAAAACTATATCATGTGGATCAACAACAATATTCAAGGCAGCAACAACACGAGTAGCAATAATTCCTCCATAAATGGGTCCCTTAGCAGCTAAACGACAAGCAATGAGAGAAACAAGATTATACTTATCCTCATTGTTGAGCGCAACAACTAAGAAGGCCAATTGATAGTTGGAAATATTACTAGTGTTCTCCCTACCAAGAACACTGGTGACAAGATAGTAGGCAAAATACCTGATGGCTGGAAGTTGAATGTTCTTTATCTTCCCTCGCTGATCTCTACGGTCATCATCATTGGTTATTCCTCGGTAAGCTCTAACAAATTAGTGGGTAGAGATTGAATCTTCTTTGATGACCCAGTTGTACCAAGTCCAAGGGCCTTGCAAAATTGCTTCAAAGTCATAGAATGGGCCCTTCCATAAATTTTGAAAGACACAGAAGGCTTGAACACACTATTAGTAAAGGAGAAACTATCCACAAATGTTTTAGTAAGCAAAGCATATTGTGCACTCTCATCCTGCATGTAACTTGTTAGACCAGCTCTCTGTACCAAAGTCATAAAATCATTTCGAATCCCGGTAGCTCACAAGAAAGTTTTGCAAGGAAAGGTGGAGGGATGCGCATCCCCTTCATCCCCTCATCACCAAATCGCGGAGTGATGAGATCCTCATTGTATGAGGGTATAGTACTGGTAGATGACCTTGGAAGCCTTGCCCTTCTTCGTTTATCACTCTCAAATATGTCACCAAAAGTGTGATGGTCCATGACTTCCCTTTTCTGGAATTTTAAACAACCATCAAACCAAGTGATTTATAAGTTGATAAATGATGAGCAACTACTATAGGAACTTGCTAGAGGAATACACATGCATTAAAACAAAGTTACTAAGCAAAGAACAAGCATGTAAGCTCAAACAACTTGTCACCTATAGCAGCAAAATACTCAAGATACAATCTACCAATCACAAATCTAATTGGACAAGTGGAGGAGGCACATACCAAGGAGCAATCCCTCCAAAAATTAGCACTTAAGATGGGCTGAACAAGGAGATCGAAAATCGCGAGCAAGAACAACAAGAACTCGAGCTTGAGAAAGTTTTTCGGTGTTTTTCAAGAGAGAGAAAGAAGATGGCTTTGAGGAGGCAGCTTGGAGGGGCCTAGGTGGGACAGACCCCCAGGCGCCGCCACCTGGTAGGCCGCGCCTACCAGGGGTCTGGTGGCCTGGGATGGCCCCCTAGGTCACCTCAGGTGCCACTCTGCCCCTTTGAATTCTCTGAGATTTTTCAGGAAACTTTATTTTTTGCCAATTTTCAGGGTATGAAAATTGATTTTCTAGCAGAAACAGTTTTTTCAGAAGAAGCAAAAGCAAACCAAAAGCCAAACTATAGGAGCTCTAAGGAACTCAAACAAACAAACAACTAGCAAAACTAAAGCTAAAGCAAAGGCTAGGAAGGAGAAAAGAAAAAGAAAGCAAGGATAACCACAATGAAAGCATTATTTTGTTCATTAAAATCCTTTTGTTAACAAGGTTGATCAAGTCTTGTTACCAAAACAATCTTATATGAAACAAAACTTTGCATTCCACAAGGTGATTATGTTACTCCCTCCGTTTCGGTTTACAAGTCCTGCACGTAGTTCTATGTCGCCAAATTAAGCAACTTAGTATGATGTATATATTACAAAAAATATATCACCGGAAACTTTAGACTTTGTATTTTCCAATGATATAATTTTTATATTATATAATTCAAATTATATAGGTCAAATTGATAACCTAGATATACGCGTAGGCCTTGTAAACTGAAACGGAGGGAGTACCTCATACTTGATAGCAATGGTCCCAATCATAATAGTTTCAAAATTTTCTTGTGAAATGGGACAATATATTTCTCCAACCTTGATGCTCTCAATATTTTAATGGAATTCAGGCAATAGCTCTTAGCAACCTTCCTGGGGAAATAGACAGTGTGCTCTTTGTCATTAATATTAAATGTTAATTTCCCTTGATTACAATTGATGACAGCACCTGCCGTATTAAGAAAAGGTCTCCCAATAATAATAGACATATTATCATCTTCAGGCATTTCAAGCACGACAAAATCAGTTAGAACCATGCAATTATGAGCTACTTGAACAGGAACATCCTCACATATACCAACAGGAATAGTAGTTGACTTATCAGCCATTTTGCAAAGATATATTAGTTGGTATCAACTTTTCTAGTTGGAGCCTCTTGTAGAGAGAAAAAGGCATAACACTAACTCCAGCTCCCAAGTCACATAAAGCAGTTCTAACATAATTATTATTAATGGAGAAAGGAATAGCTGGTATACCTGGATCACCAAGTTTCTTTGGAACCTTACCATTGAAGCAATAATTAGCAAGCAGAGTAGAAATCTCCTCATTAGGAATCTTCCTTTTATTAGAGACAATATCCTTCATATACTTTGAATAAGGAGTGTCGTGGTGGTATCACGACATATGCCATGGGTAGACTAAAGTTGGGGCCGATGGACGTGGAGGAATCCGGGGAGGGATGATGCAGTGAAGACCGCACTCGTATGGACAAAGAGAAATACAATGTATCTAGGATTAAGGCTCTCATATGGAGATAACACCTCTTTCTCTACATCTGATCTCTTATAATCTTACCATCCTTGTGGCTACAATCATGCTCCTTGAGTTGTACCTCCTATGCCTCTATCTAGATCTCTCTGTGAGAGTGGAGGAGGAAGAAGAAGAAGAGCTCCTATTGAGCAGAGAGGGGAAGAGCCCTCCGGGGCCTCTCTGAGAACGATCCCCCTGGTGCTCCTTATAAATGGGAGCCTAGGGGACAAGACTTGTTCCCCACGCTTAGCATCTGTGTAGCATATTCCTGGCATCTTCTTAGATGCTCAGCATATGCCTTGGCATCTCCAAAGATGCCAAGGCATATTCCTTAGCATATTCTCGGATGCCTTAGGCATATTCCTTACTGCATGTGTCAGTCTGAGCCATGGGCGTCCTAAGACTGACACGATACTTGCAGAGCTCATCCTGGCTTGATGGCGTGCTCTAGTTGAGGTTGGAGGTGATTTCCTGAGTTGTTGGGGTGATAGGAGACTTCCCGAGATGATCTGATTCGGCCTAGTGGGATGGACAGGCCGAATCAACCTCCCATGACTCGGCCTGGTTCGTACTGCAGGAGAGAAGGGGCCCATCGAGTTGAATTACAGCCCAGCCGAGGTCTGGACGTGGCCTGGCCGGGTTGACCATCATTCGGCCCAAGCTGAGGTGAGCCCAGCCGAGGTGCAGCGTCCTGCTACAGCTACAGCCCGCGGTGGGCCGACATTTCCCTCGTCGGCCCATCCGGGGAAGGGAGCCTCTCCTTTGAGGAAGCCCGTGGTGGGCCTGTCTGGACAGAGTGGAAGCGGTCCCATCCGGGTGAAGTGGCAGACGAGCTGGCAGCGGGATCCTGGCGCTGAGGCAGGACTGCCGAGGCGCGCGGGACCCTGGCGGGAGCGGACGGTGCGCAGGGTCGTTGGCGATGCTTGGCGGGAGAGTGTCGGGTACCGGCGACGAGGCATCAGGTTCGTTCGGCGGGAGCACTGGAGCGTCGACCTGCGGGGAGAACTTGGTGAGGAGGTGGCCCGCGGTGGGCCGATATAGGTTAATTCGACCCACCCGGGAACTCTTGTGGCCTAGCGATCTTTATTCGGTTTTATCTAGGATAACTCAGCCTGCCTTGTGTTAATTCGGTCCAGCATGATGAAGACCAGGCCGAATCACTCGTTATTCGCCCCTGGTCCATTTTTCCTTCTCCTTTTCTTTATTCTATTTATATTAAATAACTCAAAGCTCTATTTAATCACTTAATACACCAGCTCTGGGGTACCCGGGGGGATATCCCCGACATTAGTCCCCGAGGCTATGTGGGACTCATAGAGTCGTGCATAGGCTTCATAAAATATTTCCAGAGTTATTATGTGACATATATTTTCCTTATCACGTAACTTTTGGTCCCATAACCCATTTGGGTGAGTTTATGACATCTTGCCTTTATGGGCTTTGCTCTTTTAACCCGTTCGTGTAAGTTTATGACTTTGGCCTGTTTTGGCTTTGGTCTTATAACCCTTTTGGGTAAGTTTTGATTTCTGGCCTTCTCTGGCTCTGGTTTTATAACCCCTTTGGGTAAGTTTTGACTTCTTGCCTTCTCGGGCATCGCTCTTTTAACCCCATCAGGTAAACTATGAGTTCTGGCCTTCTTGGGCACCGCTCTTTTAACTCCTTTGGGTAAGTTATGAGTTCCAGCCCTCTTGGGCACTGCTCTTTTAACCCCTTTGGGTAAGTTATGAGTTTTGGACTTCTCGGGCACCGCTCTTTTAACCCCTTTGGGTAAGTTACGACTTCTGGCCATTTTTGGCACTGGTCTTTTAACCTCCTTGGGCAAGTTATGACTTCTGGCCATTTCCGGCACTGGTCTTTTAACCCCTTTGGGCAAGTTATGACTTCTGGCCATTTCCGGCTCTGGTCTTTTAACCCCTTTGGGTAAGTTATAATCCGAGTCATCTGTTTCTAAATCCGAGTTATTTTACTAAAAATTGACTTATGTCTTAAGTCTAAGTCATCTGACTCAAATCCGAGGTATATGACTCAAATCCGAGTCATCTATTTCCAAATCCGAGTTATTTTACTCAAAATTGACTTATGTCTTAAGTCTGAGTCATCTGACTCAAATCCGAGGTATATGACTCAAATCCGAGGTATATGACTCAAATCCGAGTTATTTTACTCAAAATTGGCTTATGTCTTATGTCTTAAGTCTGAGTCATCTGACTCAAATCCAAGGTATATGACTCAAATCCGAGGTATATGACTCAAATCCGAGTTATTTTACTCAAAATTGACTTATGTCTTAAGTCTGAGTCATCTGACTCAAAACCGAGGTATATGACTCAAATCCGAGGTGTATATGACTCAAATCCGAGATACTTTACTCAAAATCGACTTATGTCTTAAGTCTGAGTCATCTGACTCAAATCCAAGGTATATGACTCAAATCCGAGGTATATGACTCAAATCCGAGGTATATGACTCAAATCCGAGTTACTTTACTCAAAATTGACTTATGTCTTAAGTCTAAGTCATCTGACTCAAATCCGAGGTATATGACTCAAATCCGAGGTATATGACTCAAATCCGAGTTACTTTACTCGAAATTGACTTATGTCTTAAGTCTGAGTCATCTGACTCAAATCCGAGGTATATGACTCAAATCCGAGTTACTTTACTCGAAATTGACTTATGTCTTAAGTCTGAGTCATCTGACTCAAATCCGAGGTATATGACTCAAATCCGAGTCATCTGTTTCCTGAGATACAATTTGATCTGATGAGAAGATGGTAACTTGCCTTTGATATGGATCTGAGATATGAATCCGAGATAAAGCTTTGGGATATGATAATAGGGCTAATCGCTGAGATATGTGAGTCGAGATGTAGATCCGAGATATAGATTCAAGATATGATATGCTGGCAAATAGTCATCCGATATATGAGGTAACCTGGCAAGATAGTCCAATATCAATCCGAGTCATAACATAACCTGGCCATCTGGCACGCTGATTCAAACTTTAGTCCAAATCTGAGATAAGCTAGTAGGCTGAACCAGAATACAAATCCGAATTATAATATACCCTGGCAAGCTGAATCAAATGTTAGTCCGAATCAGAGATAAGCTACTAGGCTGAGTTAAAGGTTAATCCGAAGCATAAATAAACTGACTCAAATTCTATACGAATCATCAATAAGCTGGCTGGTGAGCTGAGTTAAAGGTTAATCCAAAGCATAAATAAACTGACTCAAATTCTATCCAAATCATCAATAAGCTGGCTGGCGAGCTGAGTTAAAGGTTAATCCAAAGCATAAATAAACTAACTCAAATTCTATCCGAATCATCAATAAGCTGGCTCAAATACACACCCAAATCAACATAAGTTTTTATCCATCTAGGGGTGATTCTACGGATACGTTGGCTAGTCCCCGGGTTGAGTTATTTTCTCCCCGGGGTGAAGAATCAAATGTTGGTGGCTGAGTTATTTGGTACTTACAGTATGCGTGGAGAAGAGTATGAGTCATTCTTGCTGAGTATTACCTGCTTTGCTGAGTCAGACTTGAGACCCCTCTGCTTACCTCTGTGTTCTCTGTTCGCTTGAATGAGCTGCATGAGCTCTATGAAGAGGAGGTTGATGGAGATGCTCTCGTCCGGATGGAAACCCAACCAACGCCACTAAAAGGCCCCACGGTGGGCGCCAAATGTCGTGGTGGTATCACAGCATATGCCATGAGTAGGCTAAAGTTGGGGCCGATGGACATGGAGGAATCCGGGGAGGGATGATGCAGTGAAGACCACACTCGTATGAACAAAGAGAAATACAATGTATCTAGGATTGAGGCTCTCATGTGGAGATAACACCTCTTTCTCTACATCTGATCTCTTATAATCTTACCATCCTTGTGGCTACAATCATGCTCCTTGAGCTGTACCTCCTATGCTTCTATCTAGATCTCTCTATGAGAGTGGAGGAGGAAGAAGAAGAGCTCCTATTGAGCAGAGAGGGAAAGAGCCCTTCGGGTCCTCTCTGAGAACGATCCCCCTGGTGCTCCTTATAAATGGGATCCCAGGGGAGAAGACTTGTTCCCCACGCTTAGCATCTATGTAGCATATTCCTGGCATCTTCTTAGATGCTCAGCATATGCCTTGGCATCTCCAAAGATGCCAAGGCATATTCCTTAGCATATTCTCGGATGCCTTAGGCATATTCCTTACTGCATGTGTCAGTCTGAGCCATGGGCATCCCAAGACTGACACGATACTTGCAGAGCTCATCCTGGCTTGATGGCGTGCTCTAGTTGAGGTTGGAGGTGATTTCCTGAGTTGTTGGGGTGATAGGAGACTTCCCGAGATGATCTGATTCGGCCTAGTGTGATGGACAGGCCGAATCAACCTCCCATGACTCGGCCTGGGTCGTACTGCAGGAGAGAAGGGGCCCATCGAGTTGAGTTACAGCCCAGCCGAGGTCTGGACGTGGCCTGGGCGGGTTGACCATCATTCGGCCCAAGCTGAGGTGAGCCCAGCCGTGGTGCAGCGTCCTGCTGCGGCTACAGCCTGCGGTGGGCCGACATATCCCTCGTCGGCCCATCCAGGGAAGGGAGCCTCTCCTTTGAGGAAGCCCGTGGTGGGCCTGTCTAGACGGAGTGGAAGCGGTCCCATCCGGGTGAAGCGACAGACGGGCTGGCAGCGGGATTCTGGTGCTGAGGCGGGACTGCCGAGGCGCGCGGGACCCTGGCAGGAGCGGACGGTGCGCAGGGTCGTTGGCGATGCTTGGCGGGAGAGTGTCGGGTACCGGCGATGAGGCATCAGGTTCGTTCGGCGGGAGCACTGGAGCGTCGACCTGCGGGGAGAACTTGGTGAGGTGGTGGCCCGCGGTGGGCTGAGATAGGTTAATTCAGCCCACCCGGGAACTCTTGTGGCCCAGCGAGCTTTATTCGGTTTTAGCTAGGATAACTCGGCCTGCCTTGTGTTAATTCGGTCCAGCATGATGAAGACCGGGCCGAATCACTCGTTATTCGCCCCTGGTCCGTTTTCCTTCTCCTTTTCTTTATTCTATTTATATTAAATAAATCAAAGCTCTATTTAATCACTTAATACACCAGCTCTGGGGTACCCGGGGTATATCCCCGACAAGGAGGCAACTTAATAGCATCAGTCAATGGAATTTGCAAGAATAAAGGCTTCATCCACTCACAAAACTTGTTGTAGTGTTCTTCCTCCTTTGACTTGTGTTTCTTACCTAGAAAAGGCATATGTTTCTACACCCAAGGTTCTCTCTCTTTACCATGTTTATTAGCAATAAAATCTTCCTTTGTGTACTTGGTGTTCTTAGTGTGCTTCTCAGGTTCTTCCTCACCTTCCTCCTTATCAGGAGACTCATTTTTATCATTACCACTCTCAGTTTCAGCATGAGAGACAGATATACTATTAGGATCTACAGCAGGTTCAAGTGGTTCCTCAACTATCTTATGTTTCTTTTTCTTTCTCTTACGGGGACTACCACTATCTTCACCTTGTTGGGAATCCTCCTCTATTCTTTTAGGGTGTCCTTCAGGATATAAAGGATCTTGAGTAGCTATACCACTCCTAGTTCTAATTCCATAAGCATGTTTATCTCCTGAAGCATTAACTAGCATATCCTTTTGCACCTTAGCAAGTTGATCAAGTTGAGTTTGAACCATTTGAAAGTGTTTACAAGCATTTTAATGTCATTAGAACTTCTTTCCACAATATCTTTCAACTCATGGATAGCTCTAGAGTTTTCCAATAAATGATCCTGAACTTGTTTATTAAAATGACCTTATTTAACAATAAAAATGTCAAGTTCCTCTAAGCATTGATCAGGAGGCTTACCATACGGAATATCACCTTCATCAAAGTGTTGGAGAGAGTGTACCTCAATAGTAGATGAGTGGGGAATTGGCTTACATAATTCTTCTATAGGAGGTAGATTCTTCACATCTTCAACTCTAATACCTTTCTCCTTTAGACACTTCTTAGCCTCCTTCATCACTTCATCATTTAATGCAATAACTCCCATCTTATCTGTTATTGGTGTTGGAACTGGTTCAGGCATAACTGGTTCATGAGTAATAGGCTCAGGTGTATTCAGCTCATTTGAAGTCCAATCATCATAATTCTTGCTTATCTTAGTCATTAATTCTTCAGCATCTGTAGGAGTCCTTTTTGTGAAAACACAATCAGCAAAGCTATAAAGGTAGGTGTCACATCCCAAGATTTTCCAAATCTTGTAATGTGAAAAATAAATAAACAAAATAAATAATTGTTGAAATTTAGGGTGAAAAGAAACTTTTTGTTTCTAATAGAAACTTAAAATCCCATCTTGAGCAAACTTTGGTTAAAGTTTGAATCTAACTAAAATTCAAATCAAGTGGAATGCATTCCTCATAAAGTGCATCTTGAAAATTTAAACACTTGGAGAATAAACCAAAACTCTAAAACCCTAATGGAAGAAAATCATTTTCAAGTTATCTCTAAAACTATGGATTTGATCCATATAAAAATTGGTCAAACAAACATTTCAAATTGATCAAGAATGACTATTAGAAATATTATAAAATCATAGAAATTGGTTTCACTTGATTTGGAGCCATAAAAAAAATCTTATGAATTTAATAAGATAAGGAAATTGAATTTCCAAAGCTAATAAAGCACTTATATAAAATCCATGCCATATGGTGAGAAAATAATCCTAAAAATATCTAAAAAGGTTAAACAAATATTAAATAAGATTTTACAAATTGGAATCACCAAGTTTGGATCTATAAATAAAAAGATATGAATTTTATAAGATAAAGAAAGAAATATTAAATGAGGGATATTTAAAGGCCAAATTAACACTTGACCTAATCCATAATCAAATGGAATAAATATAATCCAAATTCAAATAAATTAATGAATAAGGAATTTTCAAATTAATTAAGAGGGCATTAACCAAATCCTATTTTATTTGAATAAAGATAAAATCCCTATTAGAAATAATTAATTAAATCATGGGAAAATAATAATTCGAATTTACCCAAGTGGAATAAAAGTTGTTTGATTAACTTAAATAAGATCAAAGAAAACTTCCAAATAAATTTTATGGAATTAAAACTATATTTAATTTCATGAGAATAAAGGACAGGTACCCAAATTAAAAAATGATTAATAAATCATTTTCCAAATAAGTCAAGGTGAAATAGTTGACACCCTATTAAATAAATAAACCTACTGAAAAGGTTTTGTGAGAATTGAAATTAAATAAGGGTTTAAAATATATTTGATATTAATTGAATTTAAATGCATGGGTTTGCTTTTAAATAATTAAAATACCCTAAAAGAATAAAAGAAATATTCTAATTTTGACTCTAAAATGAACTATTAATCAGTATTTGAATCTACACAAATTTTGGTTGAGGTTTGAAATCAAATTGATGTTTGAAATAATTAAACAAAATCAAAACAGATTAATAGAAATGGAAAAAGGAAAAACAATCAGAACAAAAAAATGAAAAGGAGCAGCCCAGCCCAGCTAAGCCCATCCGGCCCAGCAGCCACCTCTCTCCTCTCCCCCGAAGCGTTTTATTTTACTCGCGAATGAACCCGCAAGTTCGCTGACTACTGGACCCCATTCCCCCTCTTCCTCTCTCGCTGACACCAGGACCCACTGCCCCTCAGCTTCGTCCTCCCCGTGGTGACCACGCCCCCAACCCCTCCTCGCCGTTTCTGGCTGTTGAAGCCGGCGTCAATACGCATTACTGCCTCCATTAATCCCCCTCTCGACCATGCCATCTTAAACGCATGCTCCTCCTCTCCGTTTTCCCCTAGATCCCATTCCTCCTCTGCCACCGGGCTGTTCCCATTTTGCGCTGCACCGCCCTCTGCTCCAACGAGCTCCGACGGCAATTCCGGCCACACCTCGTCGCCCCTATCCCCCTCGACCACACACGCGTGTTCCACAGACCCTGGCACATCTCCCAGTGGCATCAGCTCGCCCCCGCGCGCCCCAGAGCCTCGGCAACGACGACCACCGAGCGCGCCGCCGTCTGCTTCCACTCCGGCGACACTTTCCTGGTTGGTAATGACCGCCCCTCACTTTCTCTTTCACACACGCATCCTCGCCACGACTTTTTGCATCTAACCATACCCTCCTCTCCCTCTGGCATGCACCGAAGCCTCGCCACCGTCTCCGACAGAGAGCAACCGTCGCCAGAGAGAACTCCGGCAAGGAATTCCAACTGACCTCGTGCGCCCCTCGACAAGCAGCAAGAACGTTGAGCTTCAGCGTCACTCCGTGATTCTGGTGAGATACTCCTATACATCCCTTGCTTCCTATTTCTCTAGCTCCGCCGCTAGTCGAGCGTCGCCGCCACCGACCACCGTCGAGCGCCGCTGGTTTTTGGTCGCAGTGCTCTAAGCCGCTGGATCTTGATCTGACGGATTCAATAGAACCTTAACCGAAGGGGTAAGTAGTGCCCTGAGACGCACGATTACACTTAGATCCAACGCACCAGAGTGAGCGATCCGCACGAAGAGGTACAGGCGAATATCAACAAGCCACGTGGCCCTGTCTGTTTTAATAAAAACAGATTTGATCTATTTGTTGTTAAATTTTGTAAAATCCATAACTTTCAAACCACACGTCCAAATTTTGCAAATTTTATATCAATGGAATCATCAAGACAATGCCCTTTGTTTAGTAAATTGCTTCTGGTAAAATGATTGTTTTTGCAGAAACTTGTGTAGGCATGTTTGGAATATAAAATTCATTCTAAAATTATTTTGGGGATAAAATCTTTGGCAAATGGTTTGTTTTGAACCTACTGACCATACAAATCAATTTGTGGTTTCAAAAATATATTTGGTGAAGCAAAAGAATAAACCTTTGATTTAAACCATTTCTAGTCAAATAAAAATATTGTTTATTTGTTAAAAATGCTTTTTGGAGAAAACCTTTGGGAAATGTTTTGATTTAAACCCTCTGACCCTGAACACCAAGTTTTATGATTTAAAAATGTATTTGGTGAACTCTATAAAGATTATTACTTTGCTAAAAGCATTTTCAATCACATAAAATAATGATTTGGTTAAAAAAATGATTTATAAGTAAAACTTTTTGCAAATGGTTTTGCCACTTTTATAAAGTGACCAATAGGTGTTTTAGAATGTTTATAACCCATTAGGAACCAATTTTCCAAATAAAACAATCTTTGGCATGCTTGCATGCATTATTTTGTTTCTATTATTTTATGTGATATTTGCTTGAATGGTAGATTGAAATTGTGCCTTGCTTGATTGAATTGTAGTGATTTGTAGAGTGGGATCATTGCAAAGACAAGGAGTGAACTTATATTCTCTACCAAAAAGGCAAGTGATGCTTCATACTTTTGTCCCATTATTTTCACTATGCATTAGTGATATTTCTAAGTAGGACTTGCATGGAATTTTGCTAAGTGTAAACTATGCCATGGGAAATCCTAGTAGATGAAACCTTAGTAGAATTCTCCTAAGTTAAGGTTCCTACTACTATCATGCTTAGCTTAGCTAGTAGAAAACAAGGGTGGATTATATTCATACTATGGAATATTTCTAAGTCAAGGACTTGTGTTTTGTTTAATAAAACAACTAAGTGAATGAATCACCTGGGTGGAATGGAAGGAATGGTTTGTGTTGAGTGGTTACACAAGGCCCATTTATATGGTTTACCTTGTGTATCACACTTGTGTATGGCCACCCAGGAACAAAGAGATTTGAGAAGTCAAATGTTGAGAAGCTTCAAGTGCAGCCACTTGGCATTATGGGCTCTGCCTGGATCATATAGGTTGCAATAACTTAGCCAAATGGACAGTTGGTGGTAGGGTATGATAGGTTGGAACGCGTCCATTCTGGTCTAAGGGAAGGCTTCTGAAAGATCTTGTCTTGGTGAAACCAAGTCTTGTGGGGAAAGTGCACCACCACTGCAGAGTGTAAAATCTAAGTACTTATCCATGTCCCTGGTAAAGGACAATTTGAGAATCAAGACATGGAAGCTATCAAGAATCTCCTCATCCCAATTTCTAAGTTAAAAACTTGTGGTTGAACAAGGGTTGAAGGATCATCAATTTCTATTGGAAGATGCCTTGGGTGTTTTTGTCAAGCAAAAACTTAGTGTTTTCAAATGATAAGGAAAATCTATTTTGAGCAAAGTAAGCCTAAGCTCCACTTAGCCAAATGCATATAGATGATAGACTCCACTATACTACCATAGTATCACTTGCCAATACAATTCAAATGTATTGACCCTTGTGGCTGTAACTTGTTCTGTTGCAGGTTTGTTTGATATTAGTGAAGTGTGTTGAAATAGGATTACAAGTCTACAACCAACATGTTTGCCTGTGGCACTTTGAAGATGAAGGACCCCATGCTATTGTTATATTCTGCTGCGTTGTAATGAGATAGCCAAATGAGCTATGTAAGATGTAATAAATTATTTTATTCCTGGTTATATAGTTGTATTATGACCTTTGTTTCTTGATATTACATCTTAACTGTGGATGCTAGCTATTGATCCAGGGACTAGCATTGTAAACACAGGGATCTCTACCTTATTAAAGGTTGGGAACCTAACAGATGGTATTAGAGCATTGTGTTGCCTGTAGGATTGTAACCCTAGGATTGGACAAAACCCCTTAGAAAATAGGAGTTGTATTTGTTCCAAAACTTATTTACAAACAATCTTGTAAACTCTTTCCTCAACCATTTTTGGTTTTGATTCTACATCTCTTCTATTTCAAACTTGATGGACAAAGCCTACCCCATGGCCAAAGACTTCACCATGTGCAAAGGACTTCATCAACTCAAATGACTTCAAAATCAAACATCATCAAAGACATCAACTTTATTTTTACCAAGGACTTCAACTTGGATATCACTAAGGATTACAAGTGAGACAAGAATATTATTCAAGACTTGAAGACTAAGGAAACACAACTTAGAAGGAACCATCATCACCTTTGAAGTTTTGTGACCAAGACACAAGAATCTTCCCAAGGAAACCATGATCTCATTCAAGAAGAACCAACTAAGAAGGATAGAATGATCTCAAGTGAACCATATAGTTGGACCACCATGATTAGTTTAAATTAAACCCACCAACTTATGTGGTGTAGCAAAAATATATTTTATTGCCTAAAAATGGGCTTGAAACTTGTTGCTTGAGTGGAATGTTGTTTGTGATTGTTTGCACATTGTTTGTGTGACTTGTGCTGTGAGTGATTAGAATTATTTCCTTAGAAATCTTTTGCCTATTCTAATCCCAATCCAACCCAAACAGATGACTAATCCAAGGAAATCCAACATCAAGGATGACAACAACAACCAAGAGGACAACATGAGAGAACTCATAGTAACCCAAACCCAGCTGAACCAAGTGACAACTCAATTTTTAGCCAACACCAGTGAGTTACATCCAACCATGCAAAGGTTTTTGGAAACCCAAACCCAATTGTTGCATAAGGTGATAGATCAAATGATCAACATGGGAGGCAACTCTTCCCAAGAAGTTTGTGACAACAAGGATGTCAAGGATGATATTATAGAAGGAACCCAGGCTTGCAATATTTGTGGAGACAAGGATCACACTTCCAAAGAGCATGAAGATCAATGCCCCAATTGTGAAGAGAAACATCCAAATAATCAATGCCTCACATCTCAAGCTACTTGTTTCCTATGTGAAAGAAATAATCATGTCCCTATCCAATGCCCCATATATTCCATAGTTCAACAAAGGAAACAAGGTGGAGTGCAACAACTGATTGCAGACTACCATAAGGGAAAAACTTCTACCAAGAAGGGTGAAGACAAAGGAAAATCTCAGCTTGCACCTCCATGCAATATGACTCAATTTGAAGGACCAAAGAGGAGACATATGTATTATCCAAGAAAAAGGTCAAGGAGACCAGGAAACTTTCCCACCTTTGAGATAAGATATGAAGAGCATGAACTAGAAGCACTCCTAGCTTTGGAGAAACCCAAGAAGAAGAAGGACAAAAGCCAAGTGCAGTGTTGCCATTGCAAAGAGATGGGACACTATGCCAATGAATGTCCAGAGAAGAAAAAGAAGTACAAGGAGATTAACCAAGTGTGGTGCAACAACTACAAAGAGTTAGGCCATTATGTATCAACTTGTCCACAGAAGATACGTGAGGAACTCAATCTTGTCACATGTTACAACTGTGGTAACCAAGGACATTATGCAAGCAATTGCCCAGAAAAGATGAAGCACAAGATAAAGCCTATGAAGGATCTCAGCCTTGTCACATGTTTCAAGTGTGGAAACAAAGGACACTATGCAGATGTTTGCCCAGAGAGGTTTCAACAAGATCCCAAGCAAGCCAAGAAGTAATCTAGTTGGAAATTTTTTAAGGGTGGTAGTACCCTAGTTGTTTTGAGCCAACTTGTAACCCCTATCTTTCCCAAATCTCGGGACGAGATTTATTTTAAGGGTGGTAGCCTGTCACATCCCAAGATTTTCCAAATCTTGTAATGTGAAAAATAAATAAACAAAATAAATAATTGTTGAAATTTAGGGTGAAAAGAAACTTTTTGTTTCTAAATAGAAACTTAAAATCCCATCTTGAGCAAACTTTGGTTAAAGTTTGAATCTAACTAAAATTCAAACCAAGTGGAATGCATTCCTCATAAAGTGCATCTTGAAAATTTAAACACTTGGACAATAAACCAAAACTCTAAAACCCTAATGGAAGAAAATCATTTTCAAGTTATCTCTAAAACTATGGATTTGATCCATATAAAAATTGGTCAAACAAACATTTCAAATTGATCAAGAATGACTATTAGAAATATTATAAAATCATAGAAATTGGTTTCACTTGATTTGGAGGCATAAAAAAAATCTTATGAAATTAATAAGATAAGGAAATTGAATTTCCAAAGCTAATAAAGCACTTATATAAAATCCATGCCATATGGTGAGCAAATAATCCTAAAAAGATTTAAAAAGGTTAAACAAATATTAAATAAGATTTTACAAATTGGAATCACCAAGTTTGGATCTATAAATAAAAAGATATGAATTTTATAAGATAAAGAAAGAAATATTAAATGAGGGATATTTAAAGGCCAAATTAACTCTTGACCTAATCCATAAGCAAATGGAATAAATATAATCCAAATTCAAATAAATTAATGAATAAGGAATTTTCAAATTAATTAAGAGGGCATTAACCAAATCCTATTTTATTTGAATAAAGATAAAATCCCTATTAGAAATAATTAATTAAATCATGGGAAAATAATAATTGGAATTTACCCAAGTGGAATCAAAGTTGTTTGATTAACTTAAATAAGATAAAAGAAATCTTCCAAATAAAATTTATGGAATTAAAACTATATTTAATTTCATGAGAATAAAGGACAGGTACCCAAATTAAAAAATGATTAATAAATCATTTTCCAAATAAGTCAAGGTGAATTAGTTTACACCCTATTAAATAAATAAACCTACAGAAAAGGTTTTGTGAGAACTGAAATTAAATAAGGGTTTAAAATATATTTGATATTAATTGAATTTAAATGCATGGGCCTGCTTTTAAATAATTAAAAGACCCTAAAAGAATAAAAGAAATATTCTAATTTTGACTCTAAAATGAACTATTAATCAGTATTTGAATCTACACAAATTTTGGTTGAGGTTTGAAATCAAATTGATGTTTGAAATAATTAAACAAAATCAAAACAGATTAATAGAAATGGAAAAAGGAAAAACAATCAAAACAAAAAAAAATGAAAAGGAGCAGCCCAGCCCAGCTAAGCCCATCCGGCCCAGCAGCCACCTCTCTCCTCTCCCCTGAAGCGTTTTATTTTACTCGAGAATGAACCCGCAAGGTCGCTGACTACTGGACCCCATTCCCCCTCTTCCTCTCTCGCTAACACCAGGACCCACTGCCCCGTCAGCTTCGTCCTCCCCGCGGTGACCACGCCCCCAACCCCTCCTCGCTGTTTCTGGACGTTGAGGTTGGCGTCAATACGCATTACTGCCTCCATTAATCCCCCTCTCGACCACGCCATCTTAAACGCCTGCTCCTCCTCTCCGTTTTACCCTAGAGCCCATTCCTCCTCTGCCACCGGGCTGTTCCCATTTTGCGCTGCACCGCCCTCTGCTCCGACGAGCTCCGGCGGCAATTCTGGCCACACCTCGTCGTCCCTCGCCCCCTCGACCACACACGCGTGTTCCACAGACCCTGGCGCATCTCCCAATGGCATCAGCTCGGCCCCGCGCGCCCCAGAGCCTCGGCAACAACGACCACCGAGCGCGCCACCATCTGCTTCCACTCCGGTGACACTTCCCTGGTTGGTAATGACCGCCCCTCACTTTCTCTCTCACACACGCATCCTCGCCACGACTTTGCGCATCTAACCATACCCTCCTCTCCCTCTGGCATGCACCGAAGCCTCACCACCGTCTCCGACAGAGAGCAACCGTCGCCAGAGAGAACTCCGGCAAGGAATTCCAACTGACCCCATGCGCCCCTCGACAAGCAGCAAGAACGTTGAGCTTCAGCGTCACTCCGTGATTCTGGTGAGCTACTCCTCTACCCCCCTTGCTTCCTATTTCGCTAGCTCCGCCGCTAGCCGAGTGTAGCCGCCACCGGCCACCATCGAGCGCCGCTGGTTTTTGGTCGCAGTGCTCTGAGCCGCTGGATCTTGATCTGACGGATTCAATAGAACCTTAATCGAAGGGGTAAGTAGTTCCCTGAGCCGCACGATTACACTTAGATCCAACGCACCAGAGTGAGCGATCCGCACGAAGCGGTACAGACGAATAGCAACAAGCCACGTGGCCCTGTCTGTTTTAATAAAAACAGATTTGATCTATTTGTTGTTAAATTTTGTAAAATCCATAACTTTCAAACCACACGTCCAAATTTTGCAAATTTTATATCAATGGAATCATCGAGACAAGCCCTATCCAACCATGCCCTTTGTTTAGTAAATTGCTTCTGGTAAAATGATTGTTTTTGCAGAAACTTGTGCAGGCATGCTTGGAGTATAAAATTCATTCTAAAATTATTTTGGGGATAAAATCTTTGGAAAATGGTTTGTTTTGAACCTACTGACCATAGAAATCAATTTGTGGTTTCAAAAATATATTTGGTGAAGCAAAAGAATAAACCTTTGATTTAAACCATTTATAGTCAAATAAAAATATTGTTTATTTGTTAAAAATGCTTTTTGGAGAAAACCTTTGGGAAATGTTTTGATTTAAACTCTATGACCCTAAACACCAAGTTTTATGATTTAAAAATGTATTTGGTGAACTCTATAAAGATTATTACTTTGCTAAAAGCATTTTTAATCACATAAAATAATGATTTGGTTAAAAAATGATTTATAAGTAAAACCTTTTGCAAATGGTTTTGCCACTTTTATAAAGTGACCAATAGGTGTTTTAGAATGTTTATAACCCATTAGGAACCAATTTTCCAAATAAAACAATCTTTGGCATGCTTGCATGCATTGTTTTGTTTCTATTATTTTATGTGATATTTGCTTGAATGGTAGATTGAAATTGTGCCTTGCTTGATTGAATTGCTTCAGCGTCACTCCACGATTCTGGTGAGATACTCCTCTACCCCCCTTGCTTCCTATTTCGCCAGCTCCGCCGCTAGCCGAGCGTAGCCGCCACCGGCCACCATCGAGCGCTGCTGGTTTTTGGTCGCAGTGCTCTGAGCCGCTGGATCTTGATCTGACGGATTCAATAGAACCTTAATCGAAGGGGTAAGTAGTGCCCTGAGCCGCACGATTACACTTAGATCCAACGCACCAGAGTGAGCGATCCGCACGAAGCGGTATAGACGAATAGCAACAAGCCACGTGGCCCTGTCTGTTTTAATAAAAACAGATTTGATCTATTTGTTGTTAAATTTTGTAAAATCCATAACTTTCAAACCACACGTCCAAATTTTGCAAATTTTATATCAATGGAATCATCAAGACAAGTCCTATCCAACCATGCCCTTTGTTTAGTAAATTGCTTCTGGTAAAATGATTGTTTTTGCAGAAACTTGTGTAGGCATGTTTGGAGTATAAAATTCATTCTAAAATTATTTTGGGGATAAAATCTTTGGAAAATGGTTTGTTTTGAACCTACTGACCATAGAAATCAATTTGTGGTTTCAAAAATATATTTGGTGAAGCAAAATAATAAACCTTTGATTTAAACCATTTATAGTCAAATAAAAATATTGTTTATTTGTTAAAAATGCTTTTTGGAGAAAACCTTTGGGAAATGTTTTGATTTAAACTCTATGACCCTAAACACCAAGTTTTATGATTTAAAAATGTATTTGGTGAACTCTATAAAGATTATTACTTTGCTAAAAGCATTTTTAATCACATAAAATAATGATTTGGTTAAAAAAATGATTTATAAGTAAAACTTTTTGCAAATGGTTTTGCCACTTTTATAAAGTGACCAATAGGTGTTTTAGAATGTTTATAACCCATTAGGAACCAATTTTCCAAATAAAACAATCTTTGGCATGCTTGCATGCATTGTTTTGTTTCTATTATTTTATGTGATATTTGCTTGAATGGTAGATTGAAATTGTGCCTTGCTTGATTGAATTGTAGTGATTTGAAGAGTGGGATCATTGCAAAGACAAGGAGTGAACTTATATTCTCTACCAAAAAGGCAAGTGATGCTTCATACTTTTGTCCCATTATTTTCACTATGCATTAGTGATATTTCTAAGTAGGACTTGCATGGAATTTTGCTAAGTGTAAACTATGCCATGGGAAATCCTAGTAGATGAAACCTTAGTATAATTCTCCTAAGTTAAGATTCCTACTACTATCATGCTTAGCTTAGCTAGTAGAAAACAAGGGTGGATTATATTCATACTATGGAATATTTCTAAGTCAAGGACTTGTGTTTTGTTTAATAAAACAACTAAGTGAATGAATCACCTGGGTGGAATGGAAGGAATGGTTTGTGTTGAGTGGTTACACAAGGCCCATTTATATGGTTTACCTTGTGTATCACACTTGTGTATGGACACCCAGGAACAAAGAGATTTGAGAAGTCAAATGTTGAGAAGCTTCAAGTGCAGCCACTTGGCATTATGGGCTCTGCCTGGATCATATAAGTTGCAATAACTTAGCCAAATGGACAGTTGGTGGTAGGGGATGATAGGTTGGAACGCGTCCATTCTGGTCTAAGGGAAGGCTTCTGAAAGATCTTATCTTGGTGAAACCAAGTCTTGTGGGGAAAGTGCACCACCACTGCAGAGTGTAAAATCTAAGTACTTATCCATGTCCCTGGTAAAGGACAATTTGAGCATCAAGACATGGAAGCTATCAAGAATCTCCTCATCCCAATTTCTAAGTTAAAAACTTGTGGTTGAACAAGGGTTGAAGGATCACCAATTTCTATTAGAAGATGCCTTGGGTGTTTTTGTCAAGCAAAAACTTAGTGTTTTCAAATGATAAGGAAAATCTATTTTGAGCAAAGCAATCCTAAGCTCCACTTAGCCAAACGCATATAGATGATAGACTCCACTATACTAACATAGTATCACTTGCCAATACAATTCAAATGTATTGACCCTTGTGGCTGTAACTTGTTCTGTTGCAGGTTTGTTTGATATTAGTGAAGTGTGTTGAAATAGGATTACAAGTCTACAACCAACATGTTTGCCTGTGGCACTTTGAAGATGAAGGACCCCATGCTATTGTTATATTCTGCTACATTGTAATGAGATAGCCAAATGAGCTATGTAAGATGTAATAAATTATTTTATTCCTGGTTATATAGTTGTATTATGACCTTTGTTTCTTGATATTACATCTTAACTATGGATGCTAGCTATTGATCCAGGGACTAGCATTGTAAACACAGGGATCTCTACCTTATTAAAGGTTGGGAACCTAACAGTAGGTCCTAGAATGTAACCATCATTAATATCATAACTCTCACTAGGCTCAGGTGAGCTAATAGGTGTAACAGTGTCTTTACTAGGAGTTTCGGTATTTCCTAGACTAGCCATAGTAGCATCTACAAAAGGACCTAATGAACCACTCGCATCAAGCACAGTAGAAGTAACATCTTGAGTATCAAAAGCAGTTTCAGACTCATCAGTAGTAGCAGTGTGTGTAGCATGTGTATGTGGTGGTTGTGTGACAAGCTTACTTATAACAGACGGTGAATCAAGAGCAGCAGAGGTGTTTAGGACTGTACCTCTTCTTGTAGTGGATGGTAAAATAGGGAACTTTCCATCACGAGACTTCCCCATGATGAAAGGAGTAGCAGTGAATAATAATAGATCCAAGTGAACTTACAAATAAAGCTATGCTCCCTGAAAACGGCGCCAGAAAATAGTCTTGATGACCCACAAGTATAGGGGATCGCAACAGTCTTTGTGGGTAGTATTACCCAATTTATTAATTCGACACAAGGGGAGCCAAAGAATACTTGCAAGCCTTAACAAATGAGTTGTCAGTTCAGCTGCACCTGGAAATAGTTCTTGCTCACAGAAGTTTATCAGTAGCAACAGTCTGTAGTAGCAACAGCAACAGTGAAACATGAGCAATAGTAATAATAATGGTAACAGTAGGATTCGAGTGCGGTAGGCATACGGATGTATGGACGGATGTTGCATGGACGAGTCTAAACATGTAACTTCAAGATCTAGGGCATTACAGATAAATAATAACAAGCACCCAAGTACTAAACAATCCTAGGCATGTGCTCCAAATATAGTGATACGTGCTCACAATGAGAACTTGCACAACATCTTCTGTCCAGCCAGCCCGTGGCAGCGGGGCCTCTAGGGAACTACTGGCAATTAAGGTGCTCCTTTTAATAGAGCACCGGAGCAAAGCATTAACACTCTGTGAACACATGTGATCCTCACACCACAGCCATCCCCTCCGGTTGTCCCAATTATTGTCACTCTGGGGCCTTTGGATCCGACAATGATATGTGTACACAACTTGCAGATAAGATCACAAACAATACTATCATAATGATTCAATAATAAGTTCAGATCTGAGACCATGGCACTCGGGCCCTAGTGACAAGCATTAAGCACAACAAGTTGCAACAAAGTCAAATAGCACAAGAGAAACTAGGCACTATGCCCTAACAATCTTATTCGATTACATCATAGAACTCATACAATCCATACCATCCCCAAGCCTACAACGGGGGATTACTCACTCATGGACGAGTGAAACATCGGTGGTTGACGGAGATGCATTGGTGATGATGATGGCGATGATCCTCTCCAAATTCCCCATCCCGACAGGGTGCCAGAACGGAGTTTCTAGATCCGAATCTTGGTTTCTCGTGGCAGCGGCAGAGCGGAACTCTTTCTGGAAAACTATCGAACCCCCTCAGTTTTTTAGGTCGAAAGGCAACTTATAAGCGCAGAGGGAGGCCGAGGGGGTGCCTACACCCCTCCAGGCGCGACCAGTGGTGGGCCCGCGCCTGGGGTGGGTGTGGGCCCCCAGGTCTCCTCTCCGTCTCTTCTTCTGGCTCCGTGGATCTTCTGGTGAAATATAATTTTTGGCATATTTTCCTGGATTTTTCCTGATAGTTCATTTTCTGCACAAAAACAAGACACCAAGGTAATTCAGCTGAAAACAACGTCAGTCCGTGTTAGTTGTATCCAAATCACACAATTTTAGAGAAGAAACAATAGCAAAGTGTTTGAGAAAGTAGATATGTTTTGGACGTATCAGGTTCTGAGGTTGAACCCGGTAATGATTAAGGACAGTAGGAAGAAATTGGAGATGGGCAGGGAAACGCCGCGTACCAATTGTGCTTTGAGGTACACTTTCTCTCCGGCTTGGGGAGAAGGGGTGACCTCGTCGGTCGGCGCCGCCCGCTAGACCAATCCCTCCGTCGCGGGGAGATAGCCTTCGATGACCAGCTCCTTAATATCACTGTCTGTGATATCTGAGCCGCGCCAATCCCCCTTGTGGGAGTCGCCTTCTTCCTCCAGCAGCTCTAGCGCTGATGGAATTTGGTCGCCGCCGGTGGATTCCACCATTGCGGATTTTGGCAGCACCAAGCCCTTTGGGGGCACCTGAACGGAGCCCGCCGGCTTCGCCGCAGCATCACCCGCCGCCGCCATGGAGGGAGTAGAGCTGCTGCTCGCCATGGAATAGGGAGGAGAGGTGACTCGGAAGATGGGGAGGCTAGGGTTTTTCGTGTGCGCGCGGAGGGCTCGAGGTAATGCTCGCAGGAGGAAGACGATGACGTGGGAGAGGAATGAGGTGAAAAGTAAAAATCCACCGCAGTTGTAATTTATAACCCCTGGCGTCAAGATTCGTGCAAAGTGATCGAGTGGTCGGCGCATGGACGACGTGTGCGGGCACATGCGTGGAAATTTCGCCACGTTCCCAACCGCCGCCGCCAACGGTTCATATCCTTCGCGCGGGAAAAACAGACATGATTGTGTTCTCTACATGTGTGAGTTACGAGGTGCTGCTGACCTATGTCTACATCGCCCTAGATGACACAAGCAGATGAACCATCACATCGGAATATTCCGGCATGGACGGATCCATTCCGGCTACAGAAGAGTACGATGGAAGATTCAGCAGTTCTCCGACTTACAAATTGAAGACGGAGAAACCTTCTAGGGTTCTTGGGAGGACTACAAGATATTGCTTGACAATTTGCCAACATCCATCTAGACGGAGCATTCAAACGGAAGAGGCAAGGCGGCGCAAGATCTTGGAGTTCTCCCGGGGCTACTGTTGGGGATATGCTATATGGGTATCCTCATAGCATGTCTCCTATCCGGATAACCCGGGTGGCCCACAGTTGGTAGCATGGACCATGGCCTGCTGGGCGGCCCAGTTAGATGGATCCAGAAGGGAGGCCCATGCCGGATAAAGAAAGGCTACGAAGGAGTCACCGACGTACTCGGAGCCTTGGAGTGCAAGGCACGTTAGACTGATTGTATACTGTGTAGGACTCTGTAACCTGTCCGACTAGGACTTTTCCATGTAACCCTAGGACCTAGCGACTATATAAGTCGGGCCTATGGGAGCCTTTAGGGCACAAGTCAGATCGATTAACATACACCTCGCATAGCGAACCGATCCCTGTAACTCGGCGTATTGCCCTTATAGTGATTTATAGCAGGAGTAGGATTCCACCACCATTGTGGGATCTGAACCTGGGTAAGCTGTGTTACCTCGTACCCTTCAACCGCCTGCCTTCCCCCACGTCTCTAAACACGCATTATGAGGACCCCTTCATGGCATACTCGTAGGCAATACCATGACAGTCGGGTGCTACATCCTCGTCGCATCATGCCCGCTGCACAGGGGGCACTCCATGCGAGACATGATGGTCGGAGCGCTCTCGCCTAGGGGTGGAATCGAGCCGAGCCGAGTCGGCCCGTGGCTCGGCTCGGTCAGGCTCGGCAAAACTCGAGCCAAGCCAGGCTTGGCTCAGAGCTAAAAAACTGGACAGAGGGCCCGTGGCTCGGCTCGGTGGGCTCATGGCTCGACTCAAAGGGCTCGTCGAGCCAGACCTGAAGCGACCATTTACTATCCCCTGCCCCATGAAGAATCCCCAATGGCGATTCCTTGCACGTCACTCTCTGATGTCTATGCACTTCTATTCTTGTAGACAGTTGTTGGGCCTCCAAGTGCAGAGGTTTGTAGAACAGCAGCAAGTTTTCCTTAAGTGGATCACCCAAGGTTTATCGAACTTAGGGAGGAAGTGGTCAAAGGTATTCCCTCTTAAGCAACATTGCAAACAAGATACAAGAAGTCTCTTGTGTCCCTGACACACCCAATACACTTGTCAGGTGTATAGGTGCACTAGTTCGGCGAAGAGATAGAGAAATACAAGTGGTAACGATGCTAGAAAATAGCTTCCTACTTGTTGTTGACGTGGGAGAGACTAAAGGCAAACTGAAATAAAGATGGAAGCAAGCAAACATGCAACAGATCTAGATGCAAACGGTGTTTCAATGCTTAGAAACAAGGCCTAGGGATCATACGTTCCCTAGTGAACACTCTCAATAAATATATTCTCTTCATGATACTACCCTAAACTACTATCCGGTTGGACACTCTAATCCACGGTAGGCCTACAAAAGCACACCTCAAAGTTCGCCTTCCCCATCTAGATAACCCCACACTGTCACCTTGAGCGCTAGATGGTTACAACAAACACCATAATTTCATAGAGACAACCAACTCAAAATATAACTCATGAATATATATATGTAATCTAGCTTAAGTGCCACACACGGCGTGCACGCTATCATTGTCACACACGTGGGGAAAACATAGATCTATTAAAGCACGATGAGTATTTATGTAACATCTAGCCTAAGTGCCACCATGGTATGCACGCTGTCACTTACACACACACGGGGAGAGCTAGAGATCTATTAAAGCACTTGAGTAGCAAGGTAGATCTACTTGATTACAAAGCTCATGATCACAACATGATCATGCATAGAGAGAGATGAACACATAACCACTGGTAGATCCCTTAGCCTTGAGGAAGAACTACTCCCTCCTCATCATGGGAATTAGCAACAGTGATGGAGATGGTGGTGGAGATCGATGGAGATGGCTTCGGGGGCACTTCCCCGTCCCAGTAGGGTGCCGGAACAAAGACTTTCTGTCCCCCGAATCTCCCCTTCAGTGGCGGCGGCAATGTGGACGTTTTCGTGGATTTCTGCCAGATTATTTAGGGTTTTTGGGTCGGAGGCTTCTTATAGGCGAAGTAGGCAAGGTCGATGGAGGGCCAGGGGCCCACACCCCCTATGGGCGCCACCAGGGCTGGCCCGCGTTGGGGGGTGCGGCCACCCTGGTGTCCTCCTCCACCTTTGCTTCGTGGTTCCGTGTTGCTCCAGGAAAAATAGGAAGATTGGCTTTTGTCCCGTCCAATTCCGAGAATATTGATTTTCTGCCTTTTCTAGAACCAAAAATAGAAGAAAATAGGCAACTAGCACTATGGCATCTTGTTAATATGTTAGTGCCAGGAAGTGTATAAAAATACCTCAAAGTGTAGACAAAACATATCAAAGTGGATACTAAACAAGCATGGCACATCAAAAATTATAGATACGTTTACGACGTATCAAGCATCCCCAAGCTTAACTCCTTCTCGTCCTTGAGTAGGTAAGTGATAAAAAGAATATTTTTTAGGTGACATGCACCATCAAAATCAAGATCAAACCATTTGCAAGCATTAAAAGCTGGGATCAAAAAACTCTAAACATGAGCATGAAAATATGGAGTTCTAACAATAAGACAAAGTAACTATGCATGCAACATGAAAGGTTACAAACAAAGATCATGAATAACAATGCATTGAAAGACGTTTGTTTGTTTCACATATAGAAAACATAGCATAGTGGCATTCAGCTTGTCCCTCATGGAGTAGCAAATAGATGCATATGACACCTTCAAAGTTCATAAGAGTGACTAGATACAAATAGCTCAAGAACAAGCAATATCAACAATATGCATCAATCAATAAGTTTTGGGACACTGCACATAGAACTAAGAATGGCAACTATGCTCTCTTATCTGGTGCCTAAAGGTAGAAGGTGGAGACTCAATATAATAGTGGAAGAAAGGCCCTTCATAAGGGAAGAAGGGATTTCAAGTCTCAAAACGATCTTCCAAAAATTATGGTACTTGTTAGCTTTCAGCCCTCATTGCCCCTATCATAAGCATCTTGAAGTGATTAAGGTTAAAGTGAACAAACTATGGAGTATATGCTTGACAAAGTATAAGTTGGCAATCTCATGTCCCTTGAATACGAGGGCCCGCTCCTCATGCTATGTAGAGGTCCCAACCTTTAATAAGGTAGAGATCCCTCTGTTTATAATGCTAGTCGCTGGATCAATAGCTAGCATCCACAGTTTAAGATGTAATATCAAGAAACAAAGGTCATAATATAACTTTATAACCAGGAATAAAATAATTTATTATATCTTACATATCTCATTTGGTTATCTCATTACAATGCAGCAAAAATAACTATATTGCATGGATTCCTTCATCTTCAAAGTGCCACAGGCAATCATGTTGGTTGTAGACTTGTAATCCTATTCAACACACTTCACTAACATCAAACAAAACCTGCAACATAATAATTTACAGTCACAAGGGTCAATACATTTGAATTGTATTGGCAAGTGATACTTAGGTAGAATAGTGGTATCTAACATCTATATGCATTTGGCTAAGTGGAGCTTAGGCTTGCTTTGCTCAAAATAGGTTTTTCTTATAAGTTGAAAACACTAAGTTTTTGTTGGACAAAAACACCCAAGGAACTACCAATAGACATTGGTGATCCTTCACCCTCATTCAACCACAAACTTTTAACTCAGAAATTGGGATGAGGAGATCCTTGATAGCTTCCATGTCTTGATGCTCAAATTGTCCATTGCCGGGGACACGGCTAAGTACTTAGATTTTACTCTCTCGAGAGGTGGTGCACTTTCCCCACAAGACTCGACATGCATCGAGACAAGATATTTCAGAAGCCTTCCCTTAGACCAAAATGGGCGCGCTCCAAACCTATCACCCCTACCACCAACTGTCCATTTGGCTAAGTTATTGCAACCTATATGATCCAGGCAGAGCCCATATTGCCATGTGGCTGCACTAGAAGCTTCTCAACATTTGACATCTCAAATATCTTTGTTCCAGGGTGGCTTTCCACAAGTGATATACACTAGAGTAGGCCATGAATATGGGGCCCTGTCCCATCTGTAACCACTCAACATAAACCTTTCACACCATTCCACCCAGGTGATTCATTCACATAGTTGTTTTATTAACAAAACACAAGTTATAGACTTAGAAATATTTCATAGCATGAATATAATTCACCCTTGTTTCCTACTAGCTAGGCCGAGCATGATATTAGTAGGAATCTTAACTTAGGGATAATTCTACTAAGGCATCATCTACTAGGATTTCCCATGGCATAGTTAACACATAGAAAATTCCATGCAAGTCCTACTTAGAAATATCACTAATGCATAGTTAAAATAATGGTACAAAAGTATGAAGCACCACTTGCCTTTTTGGTAGGAAATATAGGTTCACTCCTTGATCTTGCAATAGTCACACTCTTCAAATTTCAGTACAATTCAATCAAGCAAGCACATATTCAAATTAGTGTTCCAACAATTCATCACATAAAATAGTAAAAACAAAACATTGCATGCAAGCATGCAAAAAGATTGTTTTATTTGGAAAGGTGGTTTCTAATAGGTTATAAACATTTTAAAACACCTATTGGTCATTTATAAAGTGGCAAAACCATTTAAAATTAAGTTAGTGAAAATGGCCATTTAAATCATTTTTATTTTTTTAGAAATTATTTAAATCAAAGTAGTAATTTCTAGTGTTTGCCAAATATATTTTTAAACACAAATGTTAGTGTTTATGGTCAAAGTGTTTAAAACAAATCCATTTCCAAAAGGTTTCACTCAAAAATCATTTAGAAATTATTCCATTTTTATTTAACTAAAAAAGCTTTTTATTCAAAGGAATAATTCCTTAGTGTCATAAAATATATTTTTAAATCCAAAAGTTGGTTTTTATGGTCAGTAGGTTCAAAAAAATCATTTGCAAAAGATTTTACCCTAAAATCATTTTTAGAATAAATTTTATAACCAAAATATGCCTAAACATGTTTCTGCAAAAAAAATCAATTTCCCAGAAGAAAAATGCTAAAATAAGGGCATGGTTGGAAAGTATTCTTTTTCCTGATTCCAATGATATAAAGTTTGCAAAATATGGACATGTAGACCAGAAGTTATGAATTTTTCAAATCTAAACACCTAATAGATAAGTTTTCTGTTTTTAAAACGAAAGGCTGGCCACGTGGAGCGTTTCTACTGGCTAATACCGGTTCGCACGTATCGATCTTTGTGGGCCGTTAGATCTAAATGACCATGCACGACACAGATGCAATCATGCCGTTTCGATTAGTGATTCTATCGTGGCTCTATGATCTGCATCTAACGACTATTAGCATCTCGACCAAGAACTGGCGGCGTTGCGGCGATGGACGGCGGCGGCGCGCTCGGGCAGAGGTGCTCCAGCCATTCCAGGAAGCGAGGGAGAGGATGGGGAGGCTCACCAGGTTCGCCGTGGAGCGCTGGTTCTCGAGGTGGTAGTTGCAGGGACATGGGAGCATGGTGACGTCGGGGATTGCTCATCGGAGAAGCTTCTCGCAACGGTGTGCTTGGGCTATCGTTGTTGGCGATGTTTCGGACCGCTCTAAGACAAACCAGAGATGCTGTTAGATGCAGGTGAGAGAGGCAAGCATGTGGGTAACAACCAGAGAGGAGGGGACGACCTAGGGTTACCGGGGGAGGTCGTCGGAGTCGGTACAGTGGGAGGTGGCGCTCTGTCAAAGACGCTGCCGAGGTTGTAGGGCACGCGCGAGCGAGTTGGGACTACGGGCAGGTGCAGGGGACGCTGGCGAGCAAGCTCGTGGAGGCTAGGGGTAGTGGGGGTGGCTGAGGTGGTCGGAATTGCCACCGGAGACTCGTCGGGGCAGTGGTGTTGCAGCGAGCAATTTGTGCAGCCTTGTGGCGATTAGGTGTGGGAGAATGAGGGGAAAGGGCGAGGACAGACAGGTGATTAAGTAGGGCGTGATTGATGGTGGTTTAATCGTGGCATTAAGACGAATTTAAGGGGAGAAATCAGCGACAGAAATGGGCGAGTGAAGGGGAAGAATGGGTCGCGCGGAGACGATGAGCTGAGTTGGCAGGTGGGTCCCTTTCGTCAGTGGGTTGAGGGGTATGTCCGTGGGTGAGAAAGAACGAGGCTGAGGGGTTTCCCAGGTGGGCTCCTGCTGGGTTAGTTGGGCCTGCTTGGGCTGGGTCCGGGGTAGGTTTAGTGGGCTGTCTGTTTTTCCCCTTTTTTATTCTGTTTCTTTTTCTTTTTCCTTTTCTGATTTTCTGTTTTCAAATTCAAACTCTCATTTGAATCCAGATTCCTTTTTCAAATCTTTTCCAAATATTCAGTATGTTTTAATACTGTTTAACAATGTATTTTAAACTCCATTTTAGAATAATTTCTTTTATTCTTTTATGGTTCATTATTTATTTTAAATAGACATTTTGTCTTTATTAAATAGGATTTTAAATATGGTTCCAATTCATATTATTTATTCAAATGATTTATCCTTCTATTTTAGATTCAAATATTTATCAAACCTTTTTCAGTAGGTTTTATTTGTTCAATAGTGTGTTAAATAATTCACTTTGAATTATTAATTTTTTTTAATATGATTTATTACTTATTTAAATTGGGCATTTGTCTTTATTCCAATAAAATCATATATGGTTTTAAACCCATATAAATTTTATTCAAATAATTATTTTTAAGTTAATTAGATAACTTTTAATCCACTTTGGCAAATATTAATTTATTATTTTCCCATGATTTAATTAATCATTTACTTTAGGGATTTTGTCTCCATTTAAATGTAATTTGAACATGGTTTAATCCCATATACTTTTATTGGAATATTCTTTATCCCTTTACTTTATTTGGATTATCTTTATTTCATTTGCTTGTGGATTTAATTCAACATTTTAAATTGACTTCTAAATAATTTTTCTTGGAATTTATTATTTAGGCAATTTGTCTTTATTTAAATAAAATTGGATAATATTCAATCCTTATGATTTTATTTAAATAATCTTTTACCCTTATTTATTATTCAATAATCTTTCATTTTATTTGTTTATGGATTTGGCCAAAATTTAATTTGGCTTTTAGATATTCTTTCTTTCTTACTTTCTTTCTTTCTTTATCTCGTAAAATCCATATCTTTTTATTTATAGATCCAAAATTGGTGATTCCAATTTGTATAATTTTATTTAATATTTGTTTATCTTTTCAAATCCTCTTAGGATTATTTTTCTCAAGATTTGACATGGATTTAGATAGGAGATTTATTTGCTTTGGAATTTATTTTCCTTTTATCTTATGAAATTCATAAGTTTTTATCCATGGCTCCAAATTGAATGAAACCAATTTCTATGGTTTTATAATATTTTGTTTATCATTTTTGATAATTTTAAAATGATTGTTGCTGAATTTTTATATGGATCAAATCCATAGTCTTAGAGAGATCTTGGAAATGATTTTCTTCCATTAGGGTTTTAGGGGTTTGGTTTATTTTCCCAAGTGTTTAAATTTCAAGATACATTCATTGATGAATGCATTTCACTTGATTGGAATTTGTTGGATTCCCTTTTATTCAAATTTTGTTCAAGAAGGGTTTTGATGTTTCCATTTAGAAACAAAAAGTTTCTTTTCACCCTAATTTTCAACAATTATTTCTTTTGTTTATTTATTTTTCACATTTCAAAATTTGGAAAATTTTGGGATGTGACATGCTACTCAAGTTTAGTTACTTGCAAGTTCTTGTCATAGTAAGTACACATGTATCATAGAGAACCGCCAATGGGTACCCCTTGCACATGGTACATGAGCTTTCCCATAACCAAAATGGCAAGGCAAGCAGACAATGAGCATCTCAACATTCTTCTTATTTACCATGGGAATATGGTGCTTTTTATCTCTTTCGTCTTTTCTCAATATGTCTCTTTTTTCTCAATCTCTTTTTTATAAGAAGAATGCTTCATAGATGTCACTATGGTGATGCTGCAAGTTTCCACCATGATTAGGCATGGCTTAGGCTAGCGGCCGAGGCGTTCTAACACAAAATACATAATTCCATGGACTTACAAGCTCCCCTTTCATTTCACACCGATGACATCCATAGATAAAAGATCATGATATCAACTGTGTACAAAGTACAAGTGCAATGTTGAAAGCGTTCCCCATGAAAACATGGTTCTGCTAATTCCAACGTATAAGTGCAAGCATATACAACATAGATGACACAATGGTTCAGGTTTATTAGGGGCAAGAAAAATAAAGTGTGCCATTAAGTTTCTGAGAGCTTTAATCACTAAGTTTTCACATAACAATATATTTTAAATTGGAAGATAGATAAAAACAAGAATATACTTGGAATGGTGTAACACACCATGTATAGGAATTTATAGTGGACACTTTGGAATAAATTGGTTTATTGGGAGTTGGATGCACGAGTAGAGCTTACTCATACAAGTGGAGGCTAGCAAAAGACTGGGAGCGACCAACTAAGAGAGCAATAATGGCCATAATCATGAAGAGCGACAAAACATTACTAATCAAAACATAAAGTGGTACCACAAGTCAAGGACTAAATGATCATAGAGCCTAAGGTGACTGGTTCATAGTCATAACATGGTGTGAGCATGTGCCAAGTCAACCCAAACAAAGCATCAAAGGATAATACCACAATACTATGCTTTTGTATGCTAAAACAACGCATGATTCTTTCAAGGCACATTAAGCAATCTCAATTGTTTGGAACAAGTCATTCTACATCAATAATCTCTAAGCATAAGGTCAAAACAACATCTACCATGACATGATAAAGTCTAAGTCGCAGTTAAAACAAGCTCTCTTTTGTACCACCTAAGCATGAAACTTTCTACTCTTTTCCAACACCAATAAACTTATTTGAAACAACTCACAAAGATAATAACCAATAAAGATCAGTGAGCTTGTCTCACAAATCCACAAAGAAGAACTAAAAAGTTCTAAGCTTAAAGCACAAGAAAACTAAGGCTAAACACAGTGTTATCAAAAGAGAACACTCACAAGACAATAAGAATGAAAACTAGAGTGTTCTAGGTAATGAAAACAAAGTGTGTCTCTCTCCAAAAGAAGTATGTTTTGATCAACCAACTTATTGCAGCAAGGAAAACACACAAAAGAAAACTAAAACAAAAACAAAGACGCTCCAAGAATAACACAACAGTGCATGAAACAATAAAAACGAAGTGTCTAGAAATACCTGAGAATTTTATTGATGAAGAAGGGGATGCCTTGGGCATCCCCAGGCTTTGACGCCTGTACCTCTTGAATGTTTCTCGGGGTGACACGGGGTGTCATCTCCAAGCTTGAGCTTTTGTCCATTCTTCATCTCATTACATCATTCATTCTCTACACATGCAAATTTTCCTTCATACGATACTTCACACAATCTTCATTAGCAACATTAGTGTATTCAAAAGATAATAGACCTTTGGGTTTTAGTTTTAGAACAGCAAAACTTTCACGAAAAACACAAGATGCTGTAGCAATTCCTTCAAAAAGTTCAATTTCCCAAAAAGAACCCAAAAAGGAATCAATAAGAAGCAAATGCAAATAATGGCAGAAATGTGCCAAAACATACCAGTAGGTAGAAATCGACTTTTCGAAGACCTTATGTTGCTCAAATCAAAAAGTATTGAACTAATGAAAGTTGTCTAACATACTGGGGGATTTATTCAGAAAATATCAGATCAATCCGACTTATAGATATTCCTCACGAATTTTTACGGTGGATCACAAAAATCTGTTTTGGGACAACAACTCCCTAAATCTTACTTCCCTCTCATTAGAGGTTATTCTTGGCACAAAAATTGAATAAAAAGGATAAGGAGAGGTTATTACTGAAGTAATAACTTCCAAGACTCAAGAAAACTCTTAGGTTATCTCCCAACAAGTACTTTTCTTTAATGCCTTTAAGTTAGGCTTGATAGTTTGAAAATATGCTCACATAAGAAATATGAATTGAAGTAAAAGAGAGCATCAAGAAGCAAATTCAAAACACATTTAAGTCTAACCCACTTCCTATGAAAAATAATCTTGTAAAGAAACAAGTCATGAAAGCACAAAGCAACAAGCATCGGAAAGCAAACCAAGCGCAACTTCAAAAATTTCAACATAAAGAGGGGAAACTTAATATTATTGAGATGCATAAAACCATGTTTCCCTCTCTCATAATAACTTTCAGTAGCAACATGAATAAAATTAACAATATAACTATCACATAAAACATTCTTATCATGAGCCACATGCATAAAATGATTATTACTCTCCGCATAAGCATAGTCATTCTTATTAATTGTAGTGGGAGAAAATTCAACAAAATAGCTATCATTACTATTCTCATCACTATAGTCATAAAATATAGGAGGCATATTGTAATCACAATAAATTTTCTCCTCAGTAGTAGGTGGACTGAAAATATCATATTCATCATTGTAATCATCATATATTGGAGGTTTGGTATCATCATAAGCAATATAATAGCTATCTTTCAAAGCTAGGGAACTAAAAAGATCATTTTCATCAAAACTAGCTTCCCCAAGCTTAGACTTTTCCATAGCATTAGCAATAATGGTGTTCAAATAATTCATACTAATAATATTTCTATTAGCATGCAAATAAAGTTCCATAGGTTTTTAAATTTTCTCTTCAAACACTTCATGTCCTAACTCAAGATAAATACTATAAAGCTCTCTAATTTTGTTGTTGTTTTCCATTAAGCCTAACTAGTGAAAGCAAGAAACAAAAAGACAAATTTGCAGAATCTAAAGGAAATAACTTCGAGCACTCACACCAACAGGATGTGAGTACCTTTTACCTTACCTCCCCGGCAACGACGCTAGAAAATAGCTTTCTGGCTTGCTGTTGCCATGGGGTAACGTGTGTGAGTGCCTTTTACCTTTCCTCTCTGGCAACGGCGCCAAAAATAGCTTGATGTCTACGCACTTCTATTCTTGTAGACTGTTGTTGGGCCTCCAAGTGCAGAGGTTTGTAGAATAGTAACAAGTTTCTCTTAAGTGGATCACCCAAGGTTTATCGAACTCAGGGAGGAAGTGGTCAAAGTTATTCTGTCACATCCCAAAATTTTCCAAAATTTGAAATGTGAAAAATAAAACAAACAAAAAAAAACAAATATTGAAATTTAGGGTGAAAATAAACTTTTTTGCTTCTAAATGGAAACATCAAAACCCTACTTGAACAAAATTTGAATGAAAAGTCAACAAACAAATTTTCTAACAAATCAAATGCATTCCTGCATGGAATGTACCTTGAATTTAAAGCACTTGGAAAAGTTGAACCAAAATACTAAACCCTAATGAAAGAAATCATCTCCAAGATCACTCCAATACTATGGCTTTGTTCCATATAAAAATTCAGCAACAAACATATCCAAATGATCAAAAATGATAAACAAAAATATTATAAAACTATGGGAATTGATTTCATTCAATTTGGAGCCATGGATAAAAACTTATGATTTTAATAAGATAAAAAGGAAGTAATTCCCAAGGCAAATAAAGATCCTAGCTAAAATCCATGCCAAATTGTGAGCAAAGTAATCCTAAATGGATTTAAAAATAGAAATAATTATTAAATAAAATTTTACAAAGTGGAATCACTTATTTTGGAGCTATAAATAAAAAGATATGAATTTTATAAATAAAGAAAGAATTAAATAAATAATAAATATTTAAAAGACAATTTAAATCCATTGGCCAAATCCATAAGCAAATGGCATAAAAGTTATCAATTAACATAAAAGAATAAAGGTTATTTAAATAAAATTATATGGGCTTTTCACCATATTAAATTTTATTTAAATAAAGACAAAATGCCTCACATAATAAATATTAAATCATAAGAAAATATTTGGATTATTCCAAAGTGGACTTTTTAACACACTAATAAATGGTTTGAAAACAACTGAAAAGTTTTGGAAACAACTAATATTTGGATTCTCCACGCGGGACCTTTCTCACCGTGCACCACACCCCTCGCTGACTCCCTGGCCCCACAGCCACGTCACCTCGTCGTCTTCACCGCGCAAGACCCGTCCCCGCTCTCTACCGTTTCTGCTTGCATTCAAATCGACTAATTACGCTTGATTCCGCGAGCTAATTCCTCCCGCAACCACGCCCTCTTAATCCTCTCCCCCTCCTCTCTGTTTCCCCTCAGATGCCGAACCTCGAGAGCCCCTAGGCTGCTCGAATTTCTCCTCACACTGCCACCGTCCCGACAAACTCCGGTGCCAATTCTGGCAGACTCCGACCACCCCTGCCCCTTAAAACACACAGGCTTGCTCGCCATTGTCTTGCGCACCTTCCAGCAGGCCCGTTTTCTCGCGTGTGCCCCTGACGCTCGGCAACGACCTCGTCTGTACGCCACCGATGACCAGCGCAACTCCGGCGAGTTTTCTCGGTAGGTTCGCCCGCCCCTCTCTCTCTGGTTGATGCTCTTTCACTTGCCATCCTCTCGCGTGTCTAACGCTGCATTTTGTTTGTCTTCTCGTGCCCTGTAGTGCCGTCGCCGTCGATGCCCGTACGCATACGACGTTGACGCGAACTCTGGCGAGGAATCCCCGCCGACCCCGTGCGCCCCTTCGCCAGCCACGACCACCTTGAGCACCGCGACGACCCCGTGAACGCGGTAATGCCCTGCACCCCCTTCCCTGCCTCCTAGTTTTGCCGAAACGCCACCAGTCGACGTGTCGCCGCCGCGCACCGTCGCCAGCGCCACCCATTGGTGGTCAGTGCATCTTGACCCGTTAGATGTAGATCTAGTGGCTAGGATAGATCATGTAGCGAATCGGTATTTGTTGATCTGAGCCGCGCGTTTCCAATTAGATCTAACGGCCTGTATTGCTCGATCCACACGAAACGGTATCAGCCAGTAATATTAAGACACGTGGCCAGGATTTTTATTTAAAACCAGAATTTGTTCTATTAGATGTTTCAATTTTTAAAACCCATAACTTTTGATCTGTATGTCCAAAAATTGCAAATTTTATATCATTGGATTCATAAAAATGTTTACTTTGCACCTATGGCCCTGGTTTGGCCATTTGCTTCTGAAAATTTAGAGTTTGATGCAAAAACATTAATAGGACTATTTTGGATATAAAAATTGTTCTAAAAATGATTTTTGAGTAAATCCTTTTACAAATGGTTTTGTTTTGAAACCTCTGACCATAAACACTAACATTTGAATTTAAAAATATATTTTGTGACACTAGGGAATTATTACTTTGAATAAAAGCATTTCTAGCAAAACAAAAATGATTTAAAAGGCCTATTTTCACTAACTTGATTTTAAATGATTTTCCACTTTTATAAAAGACCAGTAGGTGCTTTGAATTGTTTAGAACCTTGTTAGAAACCAATTTTTCAATAAAACAACCTTTTGCATGCTTGCATGCATATCTTTGTTTTTATTGTTTTTTTTTGTTAATTGTTTGTGAGCTAGTTTTGAATGAGTGCTTTGCTTGATTGTATGTAGTGAACCTTGAGAAGTGTGACAATTGCAAGATCAAGGAGAGTACCTAGACTCTCTACTAAAAAGTCAAGTGATACTTTGGTCATCAAAGTTCTATGTTTTCAATATTGCATTAGTGATATTTTTGTAGTATGCATGATAGGACTAATTTTATATATTGCTATGCTATTGTAGATCCTATAGAATATATCTTGGTAAGAATCTTCCTAAGTTAAGAGACAAGTTATGCTAGTATGCTTAGACTAGCTATTAGAATGCAAGGGTGGAATATTCATACTATGATATTATGCAAAGTCTATGACTATGTTTTTGATTAATAAAACAACTATGTGAAGGAAACACCTTGGTGGAATGGTAATTGCTTGGATGGATTTTTGTTGAGTGGTTACCCAGGGCCCATTTCTATGGTTTACCCTGGTGTATCTCACTTGTGGATGGCCACCCAGGAACAAAGAGATTTGAGATGTTTTTGTGTTGAGAAGCTTCCAGTGTAGCCACATGGCATATGGGCTCTGCCTTGAACAACTAGGTTGCAAGAACTCAGACGGGCAGACAGTTGGTGGTAGTGATGATAGGATGGAACACGTCTGTGTTGATCTGATGGATTGTTTCTGAAAAGTCTCGTCTCGATGCATGTCGAGTCTTGTGGGAAAAGTGTACCACCTCTCGAGAGGGTAAAACCTAAGTACTTAGCCGTGTCCCCGGTAACGGACATTTTGAGCACCAAAGACATTGAAATGATCAAGGATCTCCTCATCCCAATTTCTATAAGTTAAAACTTGTTGGGTAAACAAGGGAAGCACCTGGTGTGTATCCAGTGTGCCATTGTGTGATGAAATGTTTTGCAAAGAGAACAACTATTTTCAAAGGATAGGGAAAACTTATTTTATGCAAAGGCCAGCCAAAACTCCACTTAGACATATATTCATGTAGATGATAGATTCTCCATATCAATATGATATCACTTGCCAATATAATTCAAATGTATTGACCCTTGTGGCTATAACTTATTATGTTGCAGGTTTGTTTGATGTTAGTGAAGTTTGTCGAGTAGGGATTACAAGTCTACAACCAACATGATTGCCTGTGCAACATGAAGATGAAGGACTCCATGCATTATAGTTGTATCTGCTGCTTTGTAATAAGATAACCAAATGAGCTATGTAAGATGTAATGAATTATTTTATTCCTAGTTATAAGTTGTAATATGACCTTTGTTTCTTGATATTACATATTAAACCGTGGGTGCTAGCTATTCGATCCAGAGACTAGCACTGTAAACACATGGATCTCTACCTTATCAGGTTGGGACTTCTACAGATGGTACCAGAGCACTGTCTTGCCTGTAGGATTGTAACCCTAGGATTGAACAAAACCCCTTAGAAACAGGAGTTGTATTTTTCCAAACTTATTTACAAACAACCTTGTAAACTCTTTCCTCAACATTTTGTTTTGATTCTACATCTCTCCCTTTTCTACTCGATGGACAAAGACTTAAACATGAGCAAGAACTTCACCATCACCAAGGACTTCAAGTGAGATAGGAATAATACTAAAGACTTGTAGACTAAGGAAACTCAACTCATGAGGAAACATCATAGATATCACCTTTGAACCTTGTGACCAAGATGCAAGAATTTCTTCCAAGGATACCATGATCTTGTTCATGAAGAAATAACTAAGAAGAATGGAATGATCTCAAGTGATACCCATAGTTGTACTACCACACTAGTGTTTAGTTTAGATCGATTTATTGATCACACCAATGGCGCGCACGCTGTCACTGTCATACACGTGGGGAAAAACATAGATCTATTAAAGCACGATGGATATTTATGTAACCTCTAGCCTAAGTGCCACCACGATATGCACGCTGTCACTTACACACACGTGTGGAGAGCTAGAGATCTATTAAAGCACTTGAGTAGCAAGGTAGATCTACTTGATTACAAAGCTCATGATCACAACATGATCATGCATAGAGAGAGAGATGAACACATATCTACCGATAGAGCCCTTAGCCTTGAGGAATAACTACTCCCTCCTCATCATGGGAATCAACAACGGTGATGGAGATGGTGGTGGAGATCGATGGAGATGGCTCCGGGGGCACTTCCCCATCCCGACAGGGTTCCAAAACAGAGACTTTCTATCCCCCGAATCTCCCCTTTGGTGGCGGCGGTGCTGTGGAGGTTTTCGTGGATTTCCGCCAAATTATTTAGGGTTTTTCGGTCGGAGGCTTCTTATAGGCGAAGGAGGCAAGGTCGATGGAGGGCCAGGGGGCCTACACCCCCTATGGGCGCCACCAGGGCTGGCCCGTGCCTGGGGGGTGTGTGCGGCCACCCTGGTGTCCTCCTCTAGCTCTGCTTCATGGTTTCGTGTTGCTCCGAGAAAAATAGGAAGATTGGCTTTTGTCCCGTCCAATTCCGAGAATATTGATTTTCTGCCTTTTCTGGAACCAAAAACAGAAGAAAACAGGCAACATGCACTATGGCATCTTGTTAATAGATTAGTTTCAGAAAGTGTATAAAAATACCTCAAAGTGTAGACAAACATAGCAAAGTGGATACTAAACAAGCATGGAACATCAAAAATTATAGTTACGTTTACGACATATCACTCTCCCTGTCGCCCTTCGTCCCTTCCTCATCTCGCTAGGGCCGATGCTGCCAGCCACCGACCGACGCTGCTAGCTCATAATTTAAGCCTAGGCAAAGAGTATAGATACAGTTGATTAGTTGAGTGTTTGCCCGACAAATCTCCTCTGTCTATCTTAGTTTTCTTATAGTATATTAGTGGAGTTAACCAGCTGAGCGCGGGCATGCCGGGCTGTGGCTCCGCCACTGCTAGCAGTAGTACACTAGAAGTTTGTTCTGCTGCAAATATAGTACATTAAATACTTACACATTGGAGCCTAGCGCGATCAAGTACCACGTTGTTCCAACACACTGCATCACTAGAGGGGTATAGTTATAAACCACCTCTTTATAGAATAGTTATAATTAAAAGCGGTCTGTCACCGCATTAATACACATATGATATACTGGCACCCTTCTTGAGATCCGCCTATGCCTGCTTGAGCATCCCATGCAATTTAGTGAGCTTCTTATCCATACCATGCATGTGATAGTTCGATATGAACTGACCATACACACTAGGAAGAGAGTACAAAATTGTATCTGTAGCAAACTCTTAGCTCATGGAGTAGCCAAGCCTCTCCAGAGACTGCACGTAACCAACCATTTTGATCACATGCGGACTCAGTGGATCACCATCCTTAAGCTTGCAACTTAGCAAAGCCTGAGAGACTTTGTTATGGGGTAACCCCTTGGGGTGGCCCGATCTTTCACGAATCTCCGCGGGAATCGAGGGAAAAGCGGTGTAAGGGGGAAAAGGGGATGGAATCCACGAACACACGCCACGAAGAACCCGATGAACTCACACACACAAAACACGATACACGCCGATAACTCACGCCGGTGGCAACCGGTCCAACATAATCTCTAGGATCGGTGTTGGGCGAAGCTCTCTCTCCACGCCAACAACGGGGGACGAGGTGCTTGGTGAGATCTTGATGACTTGGGGGCGAGAAACCGAGAACCCAAGGCCTTGTACAACTTGAACGCACTAGGCAAGATCCAAGAGGGGGGTGGATAATCCGGTGCTCCTTGGTAGGAGCATGAGACCAATAGATGTAAGTTCCTCAAAGGGTTTCCTTAATCTATTATTATCCAAGTCTAGGGTTTACAATGGAGGGTGGGGGCTATTTATAGGCCAACCACATAAACAGGGGTATTTTCGGAACAAATAGCAAAATATAGAGAGGGTTACAAGGCGCTGGGCCGACTTAACACGATCAGGTTCTGTGTCGTCCGGTAGTACCGGTCCGGCTCGACCGGTAGTACCGGTCATGCGGTAGTACCGCTTCCTGGCCCGGTAGTACCGCTTGTCATCCTGGGACTTGCGCTGGAGCCTTCTGTTGGTGGCGGTAGCAGGGGGCGGTAGTGCCGTGGCTCGGTAGTACCGGATCCGGGGCCGTTAGTACCGCCAGTGACAGAGAGCATTTGGCTTGCGCTGGTGTCGTCTGTTGGTGGCGGTAGCAGAGGGCGGTAGTGCCGCCGGGCGGTAGTACCGGTCGCCAGGTCCGGTAGTACCGCTGGCGACAGAGAGCATTTGGTCTCTTCCGCAGGTGCTCCTCCGTTCTGTGGGTCCTTCTCTTCGTACCTGATGATGCACAAGGTATGCGTATGAAGTAGCAGGCCATCCAAGGGTGTATCGAAGTCACACAAGGAGAGGAGCGAGTTCACCTTAGCTTGAAGGAGTTTGGCTCGGGCGTGAGTCATGGGTCCACTTGGGGAGCTCGTGGGAGTAGATGTAGTAGCGGTCGTAGGACGGGCTGCATCAGCTCCCCCCCTTGGGAAAGAGTCGTCCTCGACTCTTCAACCTTCTCAACTTCATCTTCTCCATGGTAGGGTGATAGGTCCATGATGCAAAGCCGACAAGGGTTGTATATGGAGAAAAATGGTGCAAAGAGTTAGCCTTTTACCTCACCTTGGAGATTATATCAAACCAATTGCCACACAAATGAGCGAACAGCGTGCAAAGTGAAATGGGCAAGAAACTCACACACAAATATGCTACAACTCTCAAAATATTTTGGTGGAAGGTTAGGATTGTGGAAACCCAAACGAAACGATCCAAGCAAAAGGTTATTGTTCTACGTGGTAAAGAACCAAAGATCAAAAACAAAAGGATACGATCTACAAAAACACGAAAAACACACACATGGAGAAAAACGGGGTTAGCATGACTATGAAAATGAGCACAAAAGGTCCTAACAAAGACTATGCTCGGTTGTCGTGCCAAGTCAAGGAGAGACGACAACTCGTTTGCCAAAAGAGGATAAGCAATAGATTTGTGCACTTGCCTTGGTGCGCTCTTTTCTTCTCTCTTGTTGGCTTACAAGCTTGGTATTCTCTTTGTATTGGGAGACTATGTATCTTTTTTTTTCTCTTTTTTTTATTCTTTTTCTCCCTTTCTATGCTACTATGTTAGCTTTTGTATTTGGCCTCACACTCTCACTTTTCTGAAGGCAAGTGCACAATGCTTAGACAAACACAAAATGAGTTGCTCTCAGAGGATAAATACACACAAAGGAAGATATGGGGCTGTCAAAGTGGCGCAAGTTATACCTTTGGTATTGTTGACGACTTGCAACCGTTGGTGGGGATGATGTTCGAGTGTCGTTGTGTCGATGAGCGCGGGTGACTTTGATGCGGAAGCTTGTGTTATATTGGTGACAAACACGCGAAACACGAACAAATTGAAGATGGAAAGTCAGCCAACGAAGTTGAGGTGTCAAGACAAGAAGGAAAACCTTCTGTGGCGCGCGGTAGTACCGCTTGGTACGGGCGGTAGTACCGCTTGGTACGGGCGGTAGTACAGCTGGTCACAGAACAAGAACGATATCCAAAATTCGTGGACCAAAACTCAAATTCGTGGGAAATCTGACCGAAAGGCTGGGCTAGGAAAAACAGGGGTTATAGATCGACTCCAAAAGCAACAGATCTATGGACCAAAACCATGAAAAACTCACCAAATCCAAAGATCGATCCGAAGGCAAATTGGGGCTCTTTTTGGTGGGATTTTCGATTTTAAGGGGGATAAAGAAAAATGGGGGGGAAATTCTAGATCAACCTTGCTCTTGATACCAAGATGTTATGGGGTAACCCCTTGGGGTGGCCCGATCTTTCACGAATCTCCACGAGAATCGAGGGAAAAGCGGTGTAAGGGGGAAAAGGGGATGGAATCCACGAACACACGCCACGAAGAACCCGATGAACTCACGCACACAAAACACGATACACGCCGATAACTCACACCGGTGGCAACCGGTCCAACATAATCTCTAGGATCGGTGTTGGGCGAAGCTCTCTCTCCATGCCAACAACGGGTGACGAGGTGCTTGGTGAGATCTTGACGACTTGGGGGCGAGAAACTGAGAACCCAAGGCCTTGTACAACTTGAACGCACTAGGCAAGATCCAAGAGGGGGGTGGATAATCCGGTGCTCCTTGGTAGGAGCATGAGACCAATAGATGTAAGTTCCTCAAAGGGTTTCCTTAATCTATTATTATCCAAGTCTAGGGTTTACAATGGAGGGTGGGGGCTATTTATAGGCCAACCACATAAACTGGGGTATTTTTGGAACAAATAGCGAAATATAGAGAGGGTTACAAGGCGCTGGGCCGACTTAACACGATCAGGTTCTGTGTCGTCCGGTAGTACTGGTCCGGCTCGACCGGTAGTACCGGTCATGCGGTAGTACCGCTTGTCGTCCTGGGACTTGCGCTGGAGCCTTCTGTTGGTGGCGGTAGCAGGGGGCGGTAGTGCCATGGCCCGGTAGTACCGGATCCGGGGCTGGTAGTACCGCCAGTGACAGAGAGCATTTGGCTTGCGCTGGTGTCTTCTGTTGGTGGCGGTAGAAGAGGGCGGTAGTGCCGCCGGGCGGTAGTACAGGTCGCCAGGTCCAGTAGTACCGCTGGCGACAGAGAGCATTTGGTCTCTTCCGCAGGTGCTCCTCCGTTCTGTGGGTCCTTCTCTTCGTACCTGATGATGCACAAGATATGCGTATGAAGTAGCAGGCCATCCAAGGGTGTATCGAAGTCACACAAGGAGAGGAGCAAGTTCACCTTAGCTTGAAGGAGTTTGGCTCGGGCGCGAGTCATGGGTCCACTTGGGGAGCTCGTGGGAGTAGATGTAGTAGCGGTCGTAGGACGGGCTGCATCAGACTTGACACCTCTTAGTCTTTGCTTGAGCCTGGAACACACTTTTGAGGCTTTCGATCATATCGTAGGCCTCAACATTCTCAAACTGCTTTTGCAAGTCCGGTTCCATGTGAGCAAGAATAAGACAACTAATATCCGTGGACTCATCCTTAGCCTGATGGTAGGCATTGGTGGCCCGCGCCTGGCTAGGGTTTTCCTGCCCTGGCCGCTTCCTCGGCCTCCCCCTTTGCCTATAAGAAGACCCAATGCAGAAACCCTGAGTACCCAATCAGAAATCCACGAAACCGTCTGTAGCCGCCGCCACCATCGTCCCTAGTTCGGGGGCATCTGAAGTTCTTACCGGCACCCTGCCGGAGGGGAGATCATCCCGGAGGCCTTCTCTCCGGTATGATGCGTGAGTAGTTCCACCTTGGACTATGGGTCCATGTAGTAGCTAGATGGTTGTATCTCCTCCTTTGTGCTTTCATGTATAGATCTTGTGAGCTCCGTTCATGATCAAGATCTAATCTATTTGTAATCATGCATGTTGTGTTTGCGGGGATCCGATGGATATTGAGATTATTATGTTGGTTTGATTAATGGTTTTATATTTATGATTCTATCATGTCTGTGTTGTTTGTGATCTTGCATGCTCTCCATTTCTAGTGGTTATATTGGCCAAGTAGTTGCTAGTGACTCCAAGAGGGGGTATTTATGCTCGATAGTGGGTTCATGCCTTTAGTTTCCAAGGGAAGTGACAATAATCTCTTCGGTTGTAGATGTTCTGTTGCTACTAGGGAGAAAACAACGGTCTCTTGTTCATGGAACATGTGGACTGTTTACCTTACACACTTTGCTTAAAGCAGTTGTCTGTTGCTTGCAACTTAATACTGGAGGGGGTTCGGATGATAACCTGAAGGTGGACTTCTAGTCATAGATGCAGTTGGATGGCGGTCTATGTATATTGTTGTATTGCCCAATCAACCTCATAGGATCTTTCTGACTAGTAATTGCATTGTTATGCCTTGCTCAGTTCCTGTCAATTGTCCTGCTGTAATTTGTTTACCCTTCATGCCTTGTTTATTTAAGGAGAGCACCTCTAGTGAACTATGGACCCCGGTCCAATCTTTACCATTGATACATCTTCCATTGTTACTTTTTACTTGCTGCAAACCACCATTACCTTCCACACCATACGTTTAATCCTTTGTTACAGCAAACCGGTGAGCTTGACAACCTCACTGATTCGTTGGGGCAAAGTCTTGAGTTTGTGTTGTGCAGGTCTCCATGTTGCTTGCAACACCTGTGTGACATTTCCTTCCTCCTACTAGTTCGATAACCTCGGTTTCTTACTGAGGGAAACTTGCTGTTGTGCTGCTTTATACCTTGCTCTTGGGGTTTCCAACGAAGTGTCCCACGATAAGTGTTGGGCGCCATCAAGCTTTTTCTGGCGCCATTGCCGGGGAGGCTAAGGACGTCTTCACTAGGGGAGTCCTTCACTTCCTTTCTCTTTACTTTGTTTTTAGTTTGCTTTGTTTCTTTTGCTTGGTTTTGTTTGCCTCTCTTCAAAAAACCCCCAAAAAATAGTCTAGTTTGGCTTGCTTGATTTATTCAAAAACACAATAAAATTAGTTCCTGCTCTAGTTGCCACCTTACTCTAGCTCACCATGTTGCTCCCCAAGTTCACCCAAAAAGACCTTGCAATAGGTAGTGGCTCCATAATTGGGAAAGATAATATTAAAGAATTCTTTAATTATGTTAGCAAGCATGAGCATATTAAGGATAAATATATACCAGAACTAGCTCCTAATTATGAGATTGATGCAGCTTCTTTAGTTCATATGTTGGAGGCCAGGTTTGTTAGCCTTAACCCCTTCATACAATTCTTGTTCCTAAAACTAAAATAAGAAAAGAATGCTGAAAAGAGGGAATTCATCCTTGAAACTTTATCAAAAGAATTCCATGATGTTGCTAGGGAAGCCAAAAAGGTCTTTGAGCATTTCAATATGCTAGGTTAAAGTGTAGATGTTGTGGGTACTTCCGACAAAACAAAGCCTAGAGAAGAATTTAAGATACCCATACCCTTTAAGCTTGTTGGAATGCATGAAGCCTTTGAAAAGAATTTTGATTGGATTGCTCCTGAAAATCTTTTTGATGAAAGTAGTAGACCAAAGAGAGATGAGAAGGGATCCTCCAAAACCCATTTTGATGAGATACCTTTCATAGTTGAAGATTTTGCAAGTATGAATGTTAATGCTTCTTCATTTGAAAATACTTGATTCTTCTTGCTTCTTGTGCCTAACTTAAAGGCGTTAAAGAAAATACTTGTTGGGAGATAACCCAAGAGTTTCCTTGAGTCTTGGAAGTTATTACTTCAGTAATGACCTCTCCTTATCCTTTTTGTTTGATTTTTGTGCCAAGAATGACCTCTAATGAGAGGGAAGTAAGATTTGGGGAGTTGCTGTCCCGAAACAGATTTCTGTCCTCCACCAAAAAATTCGTGAGGAAGTTTTGTAACTCTGATTGAGCTCAAAATTTACGAATAAATCCCCCAGTATGTTAGATAACTTTCGTTAGTTCAACACTTTTTGATTTGAGCAACAGAAGATGTTTGAAAAAATCAGTTTCTACCTGCTGGTATGTTTTGACAGATTTCTGTCATTATTTGCATTTGCTTCTTATTGATTCCTTTTTGAGTTCTCTTCAGTTAAATTGAACTTTTGAAGGAGTTAATACAGTATCTTGTGTGTTTAGTGAAAAGCCTTGATGTTCCAAAGCTTTGCCAGTGGTCTAATATCTTTTGAATACACTAATGTTGCTAATGAAGATTGTGTGAAGTTTTGTATGAAGGAAAAAATTTAGGTGTAGAGAGATAATGATGCAATGAGATGAATAATGGACAAAATCTCAAGATTGGGGATGCCACCATGATTTAACCCCAAGAAATATCCAAGAGGTACAAGCATCAAAGCTTGGGGATTCCTAAGGCATCCCCTTCTTCATCAATAAAAAGCTCAGGTCTGTCTAGACACTTCGTTTTTATTGTTTCATGCACAATTGTGTTGTTCTTGGAGCGTCTTAGTTTTCGTTTTCTGTGCTTAGTTTGTTTAGTTTTATTTAGTAGTTTGGACCCCTGTTTTCGTTGTGTTGTTTTGCAAATAAGGTTGCTTGGTGTTTGGAAAGGAGTAGTAAGTTCTTGCTTGAAGTGCAAGAGGAGCTTGCATTGACTGTGACTTAGACTTTAGCATGAGATGCTAGGTGTTGTTTAGCATTATGCTTTGTGATTATTGCTGTAGCATGTCTTGTTCCAAATAATTGGGATTGCTTAGTGTGCCTTGAAGAAATTATGCATTGTTTTAGCATGCAAAAGCATAGTATTGTGGTATTCTCCTTTGATGTTTTGCTTGGGTTGACTTGGCACATGCTTACACCATGTTATGACTCTCAGAAGTCACCATTAGCCTCTATGATCATTTAGTCCTTGACTTTTAGTACCACTCTTTGCTTTGATTAGTATGCTTTGTTGCATTGCATGATTTTGGCCATTATTGCTCTCTTAGTTGGTTGCTCCCAGTCTTTGCTAGCCTCTGCTTGTATGAGTAAGTTCTACTCATGCCTCCAACTCCCAAGAAACCAAGTTATTCCAAAGTGTCCACTATAAACTCCTATGCATGGTGTGTTACACCATTCCAAGTATATTCTTGTTTTCAACTATCTTCCAATTAAAAACTATTTTGTTATGTGAAAACTTAGTGATTAAAGCCCTCACGAACTTGATGACACACTTTATTCTTTGCCCCTAATAAACTTGAACCATTGTGACAACTTTGATGTATATGCTTGCACTTATAAGTTGGAATTAGCAGAACCGTGCTGTCACGGGGAACATTTTCAACATTGCACTTGTACCTTGTTGTACTCAGTTGATATCATGTTATTTTGTCTATGGATGTCACCGGTGTGAAATAAAGAGGGAACTTGTAAGTCCATGGATTTTGTATTCTGTGTTAGAGAAACGCCTAGGCCGCTAGCCTAAGCCATGCTTAATCATGGTGGAAACTTGCAACATCAACATAATGAGCTATCTATGAAGCATCCTCAATAAAAAGCTATGCATATAGTAAATAGAAAGATTGCTGAGATGCTCATTGTCTGCTTGCCTTGTCATTTTGGTTATGGGAAAGCTCCTGTACCATGTGCAAGGGGTACCCCGTTGGCGGTTCTTAATGATATGCAAATACTTACAATGACATGAACTTACATGCGACTGAAGTTGAGTATGCATGAGGTGTGGCCCTCGTATTCAAGGGACTTGAGATTGCCAACTTATACTTTGTCAAGCATATACTCTAGCTTTGCCACTTTAACCTTAACCACTTCAAGATGCTTATGATAGGGGCAATGAGGGATGAAAGCTAACAAGTACCATAATTTTTGGAAGCTCTTTTTGGAACTTGTAGTTCCTGCTTCCTTTACAAAAGGCCTTTCTTCCACCACTATTGAGTCTCCACCTTCTACCTTTAGGCACCATTAAGAGAGCATAGTTGTCATTCTGTGTGAGTGTTCCAAAGCTTATTAATTGATGCATATTGTGTTATTACTTGCTCTTGTGCTATTTGTTTCTAGTCACCATTGTGAACTTTGCAGGTGTCCTATGCATTATATTGCTACTCTGTGAGGGACAAGCTGATTGCCACTATGTTATGTTTTCTATATGTGAGACAAACAAACGTTTTTCAATGCATGTTATTCATGATCTTTGTTTGTAGCTTGTCATGTTGCATGCATAGTTACTATGTCCTATTGTTATAACTCCATCTTTCATGCACATGTTTAGAGTTCTTTGATCCCAGCTTTCAATGCTTGCAAATGGTTGGATCTTTATTGTGAGGGTGCATGTCACCTCAAAAATTATTCTGTTTATCACTTACCTACTTGAGGACGAGCAGGAGTTAAGCTTGGGGGTGTTGATATGTTGGAAACGTATCTATAATTTTTGATGCTCCATGCTTGTTTAGTATCTACTTTGCTTTACTTGTCCACACTTTGAGGTGCTTTTTACATGTTTGCTGGTACTAACCTATTAACAAGTTGCAATAGTGCCAGATGCCTGTTTTCTGCTGTTTTTGGTTTCAAAAAAGTTAGTAAAGAAGTATTCTCAGAATTGGACGGGACGAAGGACAAAGTCAATAACTTTCCGCGGGGAACAAGAAGTCCAGAGGGGGGCCCGGGAGGCCAGCCAGGGGGGCCAGACCCACCCTAGGCGCGGGTGGGCCCTAGCCCGCGCCTGGCTAGGGTTTGCCTGCCCTGGCCGCCTCCTCGACCTCCCCCTTCGCCTATAAGAAAGCCCCTGATGCATAAACCCTGAGTACCTGATCTGAAATCCACAAAACCGTATGTAGCCGCCGCCACCATCGTCCCTAGATCGGGGGGATATGAAGTTCTTCCCGGCACCCTGCCGGAGGAGAGATCATCCCGGAGGCCTTATCTCCGGTATGATGCGTGAGTAGTTCCACCTTGGACTATGGGTCCATGTAGTAGCTAGATGGTTGTATCTCCTCCTTTGTGCCTTCATGTATAGATCTTGTGAGCTCCGTTCATGATCAAGATCTAATCTATTTGTAATCATGCATGTTGTGTTTGCGGGGATCCGATGGATATTGACATTATTATGTTGGTTTGATTAATGGTTTTATATTTATGATTCTATCATGTATGTGTTGTTTGTGATCTTGCATGCTCTCCGTTGCTAGTGGTTATCTTGGCCAAGTAGTTGCTAGTGACTCCAAGAGGGGGTATTTATGCTCGATAGTGGGTTCATGTCTCTAGTTTCCAAGGGACGTGACAATAATCTCTTCGGATGTAGATGTGCTGTTGCTACTAGGGAGAAAACAACGGTCTCTTGTTCATGGAACATGTGGACTGTTTACCTTACACACTTTGCTTAAAGCAGTTGTTTGTTGCTTGCAACTTAATACTGGAGGGGGTTCGTATGATAACATGAAGGTGGACTTCTAGTCATAGATGCAGTTGGATGACGGTCTATGTATATTGTTGTATTGCCCAATCAACCTCATAGGATCTTTCTGACTAGGAATTGCATTGTTATGCCTTGCTCAGTTCCTGTCAATTGCCCTGCTGTAATTTGTTTACCCTTCATGCCTTGTTGTTTATTTAAGGAGAGCACCTGTAGTGAACTATGGACCCCGGTCCAATCTTTACCATTGATACATCTTCCACTGTTACTGTTTACTTGCTGCAAACCACCATTACCTTCCACACCATACGTTTAATCCTTTGTTATAGCAAACCGGTGAGCTTGACAACCTCACTGATTCGTTGGGGGCAAAGTCTTGAGTTTGTGTTGTGCAGGTCTCCACGTTGCTTGCAACACCTGTGTGACATTTCCTTCCTCCTACTGGTTCGATAACCTCGGTTTCTTACTGAGGGAAACTTGCTGTTGTGCTGATTCATACCTTGCTCTTGGGGTTTCCAACGAAGCATCCCACGACAAGTGTTGGGCGCCATCACAGGTCGTTATACAATAAAATAAAAGGAGCTAGGCTCCAGCCGGCTGAGAAAACCGTGATTCGCAGATCATGTATGGATTACACACATACATCACATGCAAATGAACCATACCATTCACAACTTCCTGCAAAAACAAGTTATGCATAGATACGCTATCTACGGGTGTTGTGAAACTCGCAACGACATCTAAGGCGCTATAACAGGGTGAAGTCGGCGGTCCCGCTAGCCGGATAGCGGGCGGAGATCAAAGGCGCAGAGCCCAACGATTTTTTCAAAAACATAGATCTCATCTACATTCCGAACATGGATTCCGACCATCGTTCCGACTCGATCAAACTCTTTTGATCTTCGATCACCGCTTCTGGATTTACGTGTCAGAGTCTACCCCGAGGCGGAAACCAACCGGTAGGGGTATGTCATTCCACGACCTTAGAAGTATGATCACGGAAATCAGATCTACCATTCCCCGAGTACAGTTGATCCAATCAACATCGTACAAAACCAATCTATCTCATAGATCGACCACCAAAACAGTACATAGATCCAATCTACAGTCAACCGCATATCACATATGCGAGATCTCCAGTCTAAAACCAGGAGCTATCACTCTGATACCACTGTTGGGCCACGTAGAGATAAAACAAAACTTTTCCTCTAACATGGTGATCCCAAGAACTAGCAGAGGTAGAAGGCCATGAGGATTACCACTAGACGCGCAGTTAAGGATTACTAATTAAGCGCGTCAGTTGAATGCTGTGCAGTCTTCACGATCCGATCCAATCACTATCATCCTGGTGCTGATCGTACAACACCTATGTTGGTATCGACACGTACAAGGAGGAGCGCCGGCGGTGAACTGCTAGGTTTGATACGACGGCTGGACTTCTATGGAGCTTAGGGTTTCCAACGCATGGAATGACCTAACCAATCAATCCTGTTGGCTTTCTACGCCCCACTATATATAGGGAGTGAACGTGGGTGTGACACCCCCGGGATCAGGGCTAAACATATCCCAGACCCCCGTCTGACATAAGCTTAACCATGAGCTCGAGGATATCCAGTGAAGAATCGATAACACAACAGTGACCCTACGACACAAAATTTATTACAGCAAGCGCATAGCTGAGCAGAGAACCAAATTATTACAAGTAGAGGTCACCGACCACAAACATCAAACGACGGAAGGCAAATTATGCTATTAAGTATAGCAAACTTAACAAATGGCCTAAGAGGCCTGAAGCATAACGATGACGTCCCAGCCCATAGATTCTAGGCTGCCGGCCGGGAACCCCAAGCTACTCGTCAGTGTCGATGTAGTACCAAACTGATCTTCAGGGAACACTTACTCTGCCAAAAGTATCAACAAAGCAAGGGTGAGTACAGGGTGTACCCCGCAAGACTTATGGCTGGGGAGTTGTTTTGCATAAAGCCACTTTTGTTTATAAAACAAGAGGGAGAAGAAGCTCGTCTATTCAGAGTATTTAAAAGGGGATAACAGAGCGACATCTCCAAAATATTGATCATCATCTTTTGATATCCACCAAATCATCATCATCTGAACCCTAACTAGGATCACCCCCCTTGTACCCATGAGGAAGCATCCTTAAGCACACGTTGATCTACCAAGTTTTATAGTGGTTAAAGTTATCTATGATCTTGAGTTCGGTCACCAAGTTGTTCATAACCGTGAACATGACTTTTCGAAAAGATTATTACCCTGCAGGGGTGTACAACTTTACCCACACATAGTAACCTTCTCTTAATGCCACATGATTAGACATCTTCCTTGGAAGGCCAACATAGGGTGGTTAGACACGACCTTTACCTTGCTTTTGTCAAGACCATGAGTCACACAATAAGTATGGTTCCACCATAACGGGTCAAATCCCGAAGCCGGTACTTAAAGATGTGAGGCGAGGTTGGTTCACCAGGGGATCCATTGACCCCAAGAAACCCCGGCCACGCTTACCTACCTGTTATGATGCACCTTCACCCGCCAAATATTTCAAAACGTCTTCTATGCGTATGTTGAATGGAACGCCCGAACTATGTGACTCATGGAATCTACTAGGCAAGTTAGTTGCTCGTGAGGTTTTCCAGGCCCCGTGTGGTTGTACGCTCGTCTCGGTTCCAAAGGCAAGAACTCGGGTCCTAGTGTGGCGAGCATGGGACTAGAAAAACCACATCCCACCGTGGCCTCCCATACAGGCCTTAGCATGTTTAATCTCATATCACTGATCTCATCTCATCACGTTCTCCTGTCATACTAGATTCTCTACATCCGATACATCATCTGGATGGACCAGCACTGATAGCTATGCATGGATAAGCAAGACACATATATAAGCTCTAGTAGTGCACACAAGCCAAACCTAGTTATGCTAGGAGCAGTGGATCAGGTAATATAAGCTCAAAGGGAGTAATGCAACAAATAGGATACTCTATCTATCGATAAAATACCACGGTAGAATCGTATGCATCATGGCAGGAATTGAAAATACTTTCATAAACATAGGATTGTATCATGGTGGGGCTATGCTTGCCTTTGCCTGCTGATAACCAATAAGCGGAGCTTTGGGAGCCTTGTACTTGAATTCATTAAAATTGGTCAAGTATTGGTCTTCGAGCTTCGACAATGTTGATCTCTGACTTCGATCTCGATCTCGTATTCTACCGGGAAGAACGAAACACCGGAAAGAGAGGGAAACAATCAACACATGGCATCAGTGCAGTGCTCAAGCAACGATGATGATATGACAAGTTAAATTGTATTGAATTGAAACCCTAGAACATGCTCCATAATTTAATCGGGGTTCCGAGGGGTATAAACCCTAATTCGGAAGAACTCCGGAATCACCTATGAGGGGTTACTATGTTCTTCTAATTAAACTTGTCATGAAAGTTGTTAAACAATGCATGATTATAGCCTAAATAGTTAGATCTCATTTTTCTGAACATTTTGATATATTATTTGTATTTTGCTGACTTATAAATAATTAGTTATTGAATTTACAAGATTTAATCAAATTCTGGAATTATTTAATCAATTTAAATTGAATTATTGCATCACTGTGACATCAGCACATGGGTGGGGTTGTTTTACACCGGGGTAGAGCCTACCCACGGTGGCTGACAGAGGGGCCCGTGGCCACCTCAGCTGCCACGCGGGCAAGGATGGACCCACCTGAGTTGACTGGGTTTGACCGCTCTGTGCTGACGTCATGCCGACGCCAGCGTGATGCCAGCACAGCGGTGGCTGCAGATCGACGACGGGAACGGCGAGAGAGGGCGTGCGGGGATGCGTGCGTGTGCATGTTAGAGAGGGAAGGATGAGGCGAACCAAAAGATGGAGGCGCCGCCTCAATTGGGTCACCGGAGCGGCCTAGACGACGAGCAACCACGGTGGCCAACGGCGGCACTCGACGGAACTATGCCACAGAGCGGGCGGGGGAAAGGTGAAGGGTCCAGGAGGGTCGTCGGCTTACCCTAGACGCGATGGAAGCCTCAACAAGGTCAGAGGAGCTTGGTAGCTTCGGCAATGGCGACGGTGAACGGCGTCGGTGGCGAGGAAGACGACGAGGATGTCGTCGATCTGAGGCGCCTGCGCTCGATTCCGTTGGCACGGAAGACCGACACGGTGAGGCGGAGCTCGCAGTGGCCTCGGTTGGACAAGGGGAGTACGACAACGACACGACGATGGCGGCATCTAGAGATAGGGTTTGGGCCAAATAGGGGAAAACGTGAGGGATCACGAGAGAGAGTGAGCTGGGTACGGGGAGAGAGGGGAGCGTCGGCGTTCTTATCCTCTACTCAGCGGGCGGCGGCGGGCATCGTGATGCGAAGGAGATCGACAACAAGCGGCGGGACACGCAGGTGCTTGCGGTGTCCTTCTGGCTGGAGGAAGAAGAAAGAAGAAAGAAGAAAGTCGACGAAGGGGTATGGGACAGTTGGGCCGCTGCTGGGCCACGGGAGCTGCGGGTGTGTGGCAGGTAGAGGGGAGAGGGAGATGGGCCGGCCTAGGCTGCGGTCTGGGAAGCTCAGGCTGCTGTTTTTTATTTGCATACTTGTTTTTCTTTTTCTATTTTCCTGTTTTTCTCTTTTGTAACTCATTTTGAATTCTGTTTTGAATACTTTCAAAATACCAGAAGCTTTCATAAAATATACAATCTATTGTGGGGCCCTTTTAGCCCATCTGGTCTCCAAGCATTTTTGTCATTTCAAAATTCAAAACTATTTTGAATTGATTTGCAAATAAAGGAGGAAGATTAGGGTTTAGGGTTTGCATTTTATTTTCTTTGCATGCATTAAGGAATGATGCTCATGAATGCACAAGCAACCCTAGTTAAATATTAACTAAAACTGGGGTGTTACAGTGGGCTCCACTCACTCGTGGCCTATTCACTAAAGCCCATATAATATTAGTCACCGTGAGTCTGACTCACTGACTCAGTACAAATCCGGCTCATGTCCAACCCAACCAGATTTCCGGTTCAGATCCAATCCGAACTTGCTCCTGCTCTTATGTGTGTGAACCCGCAGACTCATGGCTACTTGGACACGATTGGAGTCCGACTTTCAATTGATCAGTCGGTAGCGGTGATACCTCCAAAATGTATCTACTTTCCCGAACACTTTTGCTATTGTTTCTCCTCTAATTTGTGTGATTTGGATACAACTAACATGGACTGATGCTGTTTTCAGCAGAATTGTTTTGGTGTCTAGTTTTTGTGCAGGAAATCAACTTTTAGGAAAAATCCCGGAAAATATCGCAAAACTCCTATTTTACCAGAAGTCTCATTGTCGTGGTATTGCCGACGAGTACGCCATAGAGGGGTCCTCACAAAGCGTGTTTAGAGACGTGGGGTAAGGCGGAAGGTTGGCGGGTACGAGGTAACACAGCTTACCCAGGTTCAGATCCCACGACGGTGGCAGGATCCTACTCCTGCTATAAATCACTATAATCGCAATGCGCCGAGTTACAGGGATCGGTTCACTGTGGATGATATGAGTTGTTTTATGCCCTAAAGGCTCCCATAGGTCCGGCTTATATAGTCGCCAGATCCTAGGGTTACAGGCAAAGTCCTAGCCGGACAGGTTACAGAGTCCTACAAGGTACACAACTAGTCTAACGTGTCTTGCACTCCAAGGCTCCGGGTACGTTGGTGACTCCTCCGTATCCTTCCTCTATCCGGCATGGGCCTCCCTTCTAGATCCATCTAACTAGGCCGCCCAGCAGGCCATGGGCCTTGCTACCAACTGTGGGCTACCCCGGTTATCCGGATAAGAGACATGCTATGGTGATACCCATTTAGCATATCCCCAACAGTAGACCCCGGAGAACTCCGAGATCTTGCGCCGTCTTGCCTCTTCAGGTTGAGTGCTCCTTCTAGATGAATGTTGACAAATCGTCAAGAAATATCTTGTAGTCCTCCCAAGAACCCTGCAATGCCCTCCGTCTTCAATATGTAAGTCGGAGAACTGTTGAATCTTCCATCGTACTCTTCTCGTAGCCGGACTGGATTCGTCCATGCCGGAATCTTTAGATGGGATGGTTCACCTGCATGTGTCAGCAAAGCAACATAGATCATAGGTCAGTGACGCCTCATAACTCACACATGTAGAGAACGCAATCATAGACGTTTTCCCGCGCGAAGGATGCGAAACGTTGGCGGCGGCGGTGGGAACATGGTGAAATTTCTGCGCACGCGCTGTCCACACAGCAACCATTCGATCAACTTGCACGAATCTTGATGCAGAGTACTATAAATTATATCCGTGGTAAATTTTATCCTTTCACTGCATTCTTCTTCACGTCATCTTCTTCCTCCAGCGAACGTCTCCTCGAGCTCTCCGCGCGCACCGAGAAAAACCCTAGCTTTCCCCAAGCCCACAGTCACATTCCTCCCCACACCAATGGCAAGCAGCAGCGCAACCCCATCCATGTCGGCAACGAGCGATGCTGCGTCCAAGCCGACATGCTCTGTACATGTGCCCCCAGAGGGCCTGGTGCTTCCACGCACCGCGGTGGTGAAATCCACCAACGGTGACCATATTCCAGCGGGGCTGGAACCGCTGGAAGAGGAGGGCGACTCTCACAAGGGAGAGTGGCGCGGCTCCGATATCACCGATGGCGATCTCAAGGAGATGCTCGTCGAGGGGTACCTCCCCATGATGGAGGGACTGGTCTGGCGGGCGGCGCCGACCGGCGAGGTCACCCCTTCTCCCCAAGCCGGAGAAAATGTGTGCCTCAAAGCCCAACTGGTACGCGGTGTCTCCCTCCCAATCTCCGACTTCTTCATAGAGGTCCTTAGACACTACCGGTTTCAACCTCAGAACCTATCTACGAATAGCATCCTCGCGCTTATCAACTACGCGACGCTTTGTGAGGGTTACCTAGGAATCAGGCCTAGGTTAGATCTGTTTATATACTTCTTTACCGTCAAGAGGGAAGCCAGAGTGAGCAAGGATGAGCTCAAAAATTGTGGAACCATTATCTTTAAGATCAGGCCTGGCCGGCGGTTCCCCGACATTGTAAGCCACGGTTCCTTCAAAAATTGGCAGAGGATGTACTTCTATAGCCCAGATATCCTTCTAGCTGGCCGAGAAGCATCGTACCCGGACTTTGTCGACGGGGCCGCTGCTGAAGCCACCACATGGAGATCCCAAGCCCTCCTTCCCTTCGACGATGAAGCCTCCCACGCTGTAAGGCGGATCGAGTGGTTCATAGACATGGGTCTGATCGGGTTGGACCTAGCCATGTGCTGGTTCGTCAGGCGAATCCAGCCTCTGCAGCATCGTGCGAAGTTGATGCACCAGTATACCAAGGATAGGAAGGATAGCCTCCACATCTCCGAGGACAACTTCTCGAGTGACTCCATCAAGCTCCACCTCAAAGATATCGTCAAGGTGAAGGATAGGAAGCGTGGCTTCACCATCACCTACGATATGTTCGAGGGCGGCACGTGCCCAGAGATACATGTTTATTTTCTGTGTATGACATATGCTCCAGTTCTTCCGTCTAACTTTTACCATTGCATCTAACACTTCGAGATTCACTTACCAGCTAAAGAGTCTGGATGAGGATAGCATGGCTATCCAAGTCTACAACCCCAAGATGAAGGAAGTCACCGTCGTGTCCGACGACGAGGTCCCGCTGGCGCGTAAGCGGAAGAGTTCCACCTCTGACGCTGCTGACGGAGGCAAGAAGAAGAAGACGGAGGGTGGAGCCTCCAAGAAGTCCACTGCCTCCCTGGAGGCGGAGAGAAGAAGAATCATCGGTATCCCTTTTACCAAGGCACCAACTGTTGTGTAAGCTTCTTATTATTCAACATTGTCTCTTGCTCGTCTTATTCCTGTACTTATACTTTTGCATGTTTCAGGAAGAAAGCCAGTTTGAGTTTGAAGAAGACCTCCAAGACATCGAGGGCTTCTAAAAACATCAAAGATATGTTTCACCAGGCATCTCTCGCCATCGCCCCTACAACTCCTAGCGTCTAGCCTGCTATCGCACCGACAAGCTCTCTAGCAAAGGTATCGTCTGAACCTTCCGCCATGGAAGTGGACCAAGGCGTTGCCACGGAACTTGCTGTTGTCGATGAGCAGGCGACATAAGAAAGCACCGCAACCAAAATGGCTGAAGCTCCGGCTAAGGATGCCACTGGTAGCGGTAATGCGATGGTGGAAGGCGTAACTTCTGCCGAAGGCGGCGCGACTGCACCCAAGACGCCAACAGAGTTCCCGAAGATTGTCTACCCGGCGCTTACGTCGAGTAGCTCAGCTCTGGCTCCTGGTGCAGCGCCCACTTCTCCAACATGTGGTCTTGAGGAGCTGCTCAGGCAGGCGGATATCTTGCATGGAAATAGTCTTTCCTTCAGCAAGATATTTGCCGAGAGCGCCACCAATCTCCAGATCATCGCACTCGTAAGTTTTATTTGCCTTTTGCATTTCATATGTAGTATCCCACTGTAGCCCCCGAGGATTTAGACGGAAAACCATAGGTCTTTGCGTTTGAATGCTCTAAGAGTGACTAAGCTAGAAAACTTCGCACTGTAGCCCCCAAGTATGTAGTCTGAATGAAATATTCCAACTAGATACTTTTAGAGTAGCATACGCGATGTTTGTAATTTTTAATACTGTAGCCCCCAAGCCTCTAGTTGAAACAAAACTAGTTCTGACTAGATTCTTAAAGAAAGACTAAGCATATTGTCGAGTTAAAAACTCTCGCTGTAGCCCCCAAGCCTCTAGGTGGATATTTATCCAGCTAGATGCTCCAAGAAGACTAAGTAACTTTGATTTTTTGCCACATAATGAGAATGCTCGGAGAGGCGTCATCAATGAGAAGTTCCACAAGATGCGCGCTGAACTAGAAGCTGAAAAGGGTAAAACTGCCTTCTTGAAGGATCAAATCACCAAGAGCAAGATTTCATTTTTCCTTTCAATTTTGCACTCAAACTTGGTCTTGTGCCATCACTCTCCGACTACTCATTGTGTGTTGTTATTTCTCCGACATGCAGAAGCTATTGCCAAGGTGAAGGACATTGTTGATCAATCTAAGCATATAGAACTGTTGGATAGCAAAAACAAGATCCTCAAGCAGGACAGGGCTGACACTCTGAAGATGCATGAGGCGTCAATGAAGGCCGTGTAGGAGTCTACCAACACGGAGATCAACCGATTTAAGGAGGAAATTGCAATCCTTAAGGAGCAGAAGAAAGATGCCGATGAGGAGAATCAACACAACCTTGAAGCTTACAAAGTCCTCCGACAAGAACGGGACTCCATGGCATAGACGCTCCAACAAGCCGAGGCGAGCATCTTTGGTAAGCAATCTCCGTCTTGTACTTCTATAAGCCAGGTACTCTGAACTTTTATGTCATTTGAACTCATGTACTCCTTTGCTTTGTCGGAAATGCAGCTCCTATTGGTTTAATGAATACGCCTCCTCCGCCAAAGGAATGCATGGTCCTTGCTGGCAACTTCATCAACACCGCCATCAAGCAAGCCAAGGAAATTACCAAGCCCCTGAACATCAACATCAAGACGGTGGATTCCATCATGAAATACTCAGAGATTCTGCACCAAGCCCCCGAGCGTATCGTAAGATAGAAAGCTTCATGTACCCGGGCTAGTGCAAGAATGTCGCTGGAGATGGTAAAGGCCCGCTACGAGAATGCCGACATCGACACGATGACCTCAGGTCTGCCCGACGTAGATGATGACGGGCAGAAGATTGATCACAAAGCTATCTGGGCATTGCTCGTCGGCTACGACACCAGGGTCGCCAAGTTGGTCAATCCAAACTCCTTTGTGCCTCACGAGATCATCGATGGCGACCAGCATAGCTCCTCCGAGTCCCTCAAGACCAATGACTTTGTTGATGATCAGGATGACTCTCCTGCTGCCGACGACGTCACCTCAAAGTCTCCTACGCCAGAGGAATCCAAAACACTTTGTAATATTTGTCTCCTCTGGATGTATGTATGCGGAAAAACTACAGTTTTAATCTTAAGGCGGAAAATAATGGCTATATGTTTCCTGCTACTTAAGCACTAGTTCCAGCATGTAAATATTTTTAAGCAAGTGTTGGCTTATCCATTACTTTGGTTTTTATGCTTGAATTTTCATGAGTCGGAAGACTCGTAGTCGGAACCATGCGCTCAAACGATGATACCCAATGGCACCGTCAAAACCTAAACACAAAATCGCCGACTTCAAGTGCCGAAAGTTATTACTCCAGAATCCACATAAAACAACAAAGAATGTGTAGACCAGAAAGCTTAAGCTAACGCCCATAGGCAGAATTTTCACAAGTGCAAGTGCAAAGCTTGTGCATAAATGTTTTGTATGATCCAAAAATGAACACTAAAGGAGGTAAAAGACACAAGTATATGAGTGAACCAAAGAGATTTATTTCATTGAGCATATAAGAGGTACACAGTAGATAAAAAATATGCTAAGTGTAGAAAGGACGTAGCTGTGCTATGTTCCATGGCCGATCAAGATCTGGGTAGTCATCATCCGGGTCACGTTGCTTATGCTTATGATCATCGCTGGGTCTATCCTCAAGTTCACGATTGTCAACGAGGTAGTAAGACCCATTGAGTAGCGCCTTGCTTATGATGAACAGTCCTTCCCATGGCAGGGATAATTTGTGTGACTTCTTCTGCTTAAGTCGGAGCACCAGATCCCCCTCTTTAAACGAGCGATGCCGAACGCGGCGACTATGGTAGATGCATAGCTTCTGCTGGTAGATGGCGGATCTTTGGCATGCCAATACGCGCTCTTCCTCGAGAAGATCCACATCTAGGCGACTGGATTCTTCAGCGTCATCTTCGTCGTAGGCGGCAACTCTTGGTGAATCGTGAAGGATGTCAGAAGGCAGGATGGCTTCTGCTCCATATACCATGAAATAAGGGGTGTAGCCGATAGATCTGTTGGATGTAGTTCGTAAAATCCACAGAACAGATGGTAACTCCTCCACCCTGGCTCCAGCTGCTCTATGTAGCGGTGCCTCAAGACATGGCTTGATTCCCTGCAGAATTAATCCATTGGCTCGCTCAACTTGACCATTGGACAGTGGGTGTGCCACATATGCTAGGTCAAGTCGGATGCCCTTCTCCCAACAATAAGCTTCCACTTCTCCTAGTGATAAGTTGCTGACATTGTCGGTTATAATGCTATGTGAGAGACCAAATCTCACCACTAGATTCCGGACAAACCTAAGGGCAGTTGCCCCATAAAGATTTCTAATGGGTTTAGCTTCTATCCATTTGGTGAATTTATCAACTTCTACTAGCAGATGCGTAAACCCACATAGTGTCGTCTGTAATGGACCAACCATGTCTATGAAGGGAATATGCCTGAGAGGCAATAACAAAGTGGTTATTATCGTATTCCTTGTTTATGATAAATGTTTATTTTACATGCTATAATTGTATTAATACAGAAACGTTAATACATGTGTGTTTAATAAACAAAAGGAAGTTCCTAGTTATGCCTCTCTTATAAACTAGCTCGTTGATTAACAAGATGATCAAAGGTTTCCTGATCATGGACATTGGATGTTGTTAATAACGAGGTCACAACATTATTGGAATGGTGTGATGAACATTCATCGGAAGTATAGCATTATGATCAAGGTCATTGTGTTTATATTGCTATAACATCATACAAATTAATCTTAGTCCTTAGATCATGAGATCATGTCAATCACTAACACCAGAAGAGTATCTTGATAACATCAAACGTCACACCATAACAGGGTGACTATAAAGATGGGTTCAGTGCTACGAAAGTGTTATGTTGAGGCTCATGTATCAAGAGTGGAATTTGTCCATACCAATGACGAATAGATATACTTTGGGCCCTCTCCGTGATATCACATTAGTTAGCTTGCAAGCAAGTGATTTGATCACTAGAATGTTATATCACGGGAACGAGAAAAGAGTACATGTCGATAACGAGATCAAACTAGGTATGGAGATACTGATGATCGAATCTCGGACATGTAATATATCGCGAGACAAAGGGATTTAGTTACATGCGTATAAGGTTCACACGATCACATAAGTCATCGTTGAATATGTGGGAGTCAGTACGGATCTCCAGGTCCCGCTGCTAATTATTGATCGGAGAGGGGTCTCGATCATGTCTACATGATTTGCGAACCATAGGGTGACACACTTAAGGGATACCAACACCATTCGGAGCAAATAATATGCCAGAGAAAGAAAAAAAGAAAGCGCGGGAATTTATTTCACTAGACACCGAAACTGTTTCGGTTGAAATTTGCTAAAACTGGTTCTGCATGTGAAATTGAAATGTTATAACGGGTTTTATGTGAATGTTTGTTAATTAGAGTAATTAACAAAATTATGAATAAATAAATAAAATAGTTTTATTTAAATGAGAGCTTACATTAAATTTGGTGGAAATTTAATGCATGTGAGTGGATTTTTGAGTGGAGGTTTTTTAATGGGAGTGGAGGCTTTTCATTTTGAGTGGGAGCTCCACCCACATGAATGTGGAAGAGGTGGGGGCAGCCACCATGGCTGGGCGCCATGCCCCTTGGGGTGCCCCCCTCTCCCTATAAAAGGACCCCTCTCATCCTCTCAAAGCACACCTCCTCGCGAAGGATCTCTCTCCCTCCTTTAGAATTTCCCCATGGTCTTGGATCAGCGAGATACATGTTCCCGGTGGCTTTTTCTGGAAGGATTTGTTGCTTCCGCTGCTTAGCTGGAGTGAGGGCGAGGAGGTTGTTGGGGTACCTGGACATGTGTGCGATCCCGGATGCACCACTGCTTTGCGGTGCTGGACCGACTAGACCAGATGGACTTCATCACGATCTTGAGATCGGCAAGCGTTCGTCTACATCATCCATGAGTACAACCTTGTTAACGCTAATGGAAACATCAAAACCTATTTGGATCAAATAAAATCCTAAAGGGATTTAAAAATATAAACAAATAATAAATAAAGTTATAATAGTTGCAATCGGCATTTTTGGATCTTTAAATAAAAAGATATGGTTTTTATAAGAAAAGGTAGAAATAATAAATAAGGACTATTTTTAAAGAGTCAAATTAAACCTTGGCCAAGCAAATGAAATAAAATATTTCTATTTTATAAAAAGAGTAAAGGATTATTTAAATAAAATAATAAGGATTTATTAATATCCAATTTTATTTAAGTAAAGTTTTTTTTCCATTTTAAATAAACATTAAAACTTATTAAAGTATTTTAAATAAAAATTCCAAGTGTTTTATTTTTCAAATAAAACCTACTGAAAAGGTTTTGGTAATATTTAGATTTCAAATAGAGTTTTAAAATATATTAAATCCTATTTGAAATAAAGACTAATGTCTATTTATTTAATTATTAATAGATCCTAAAAGAATAAAAGAATTATTCTATTTTGGACTTTAGAATATGATAATAAACAGAATTAAAACATACCCAAAGTTTGGTGGAGGTTTTAATTCAAATGGAGTTTGAATTGTTTGAATGAAAATAAAAACAGAAATTCAAAATAGAAAAAGAAAAACATTCAGTAAAAAAAACGAATCAAACCCAACCCATCTGGCCTAGCCCAGCAGGCCCAGCAGCTAGCCCATCTTCCCCTCCCCGCAGCGAAACGGTTTCCACTCAACCTCGCACCCGCCCAGTCACTGACGCAGAGACCCCACACACACACTCTCTCTCACAGACAACCAGACCCCACCCGCAGTTCTTCGTCTTCACCCACGACGACCACGCCCTCTCTCCCTCGGCCGTTTCTGGACTGAATTCAATCGCTTAAATTTGATTAACTCTGCAAGTAATTTTCTCCCATGACCACGCCCTCTTAAGCGTCTACCTTCCCTCCACCTTTCCCCTCAATTCCCCACACCTCTCGGCCCCTAGGCTGCCCGAATCGCTCGTGGCAATGCCATTAGCTCCGACGAGCTTCTCAGTCGATTCCGGCGAGAACAACAACCCCCACTGTCTCTGCTCCACACGAACTTGCTCGCCATCATCCCCTGCACCTCCTAGTGGTTCCATCTAGCCAGCGCGCGCTTCGGAATGTCGACACGGACAACCTCTGAATGCCGACGACGTCTGTGCCCACTCTGGCGAACCTTTTCGGTAAACCCTGACCGCCCTAACCTTCCTGGATGATACGAGTATACTCGCCACACTCTCTGGCGTCTAACACACCTTTTCGTTCTTCTTCTGTGTCCTACAAGCTCGCCGCCGATGACGAACCTAAGCACCCGACGCCGCCGCTGACTCCGACGAGTAATAGCTGCTTCTCCCGTGCGCCCCTCAAGTAGCCGACCCCATCTTGAGCTTCACCGCAACCACGCGAGCACTGTGAGCAATATCTCCCTCCCCCACGTGACCTGGTTCATCGCTAACGCCACCGTCCGAGCGCGTCGCCGCCAGCGCCGCCAGTAGATGGTCAGTGCCTGTGAGCCGTTGGATATTGATCCAAGTGACACGATAGATTAACTTAAACGAATCGTTACGTTGCATCTGTGCCGCACGATTCCACTTAAATCCTGCGGTCCATATCGATCGATCCGCACGGACCGGTACTAGCCTATAGAAACGCGCCACGTGGCCAGACTCAGGATTTAAAATAGAAATTTGATATATTAGATATGCAAACTTGCAAAATTCATAACTATATTAGAAATTTGATATATTAGATATGCAAACTTGCAAATTTTATATCATTGGAATCAGCAGAACAAGTACTTTGTAACCATGCACTTTTTTAATGTTTTGCTTCTGGAAATTTGGTTGAAATTGCATAAACTTGTGTAGGCATATTTTGAATAAAAAAATTGTTCTAGAAATATTTTTAAGGTGAAATCTTTGCTAAGTGGTTTGTTTTGAACCTACTGACCTTAGAAATCAACTTATGGATTTAAAAATGTATTTTGTGAAGTTAAGGAATAAATATTTGAATTAGAACATTTCTAGTCAAATAAAAATATTGTTTATGTGATAAAAATACTTTTTGAGTAAAATCTTGGGAAAATGATTTGAGTTAAACTCTCTGACCCTAAACACAAAGTTTTGAGATTTAAAAATATATATGGTGAACCCTATGAAATTATTACTTTGCTAAAAGATATTTCCAACAACATAAAATATCACCTTGGCATAATTTTTGGTTTATGGGGTGAAACCTTTTGCAAATGGTTTTACCACTTTTTAAAATGACCAATATGAGCTTTAAAAAGTTCAGATCCTAGTAGAAACCACTTTTCCAAATAAAAACCACCTTTTGCATGTTTGCATGCATTGTCTTGTTTCTATTATTTTATGGGGTAAAATTGTTTGAATGCTAGTTGAATATGTGCTTGCTTGATTGAATTGTAGTGAAGTTAGAAGAGTGTGATATTTGCAAGATCAAGAAGTGAACCAATATTCTCTACTAAAAAGGCAAGTGACACTATCATCCATGTCCTACTATTTTCATTACACTTAGTGGATTTTTGCAGCATGCATGATAGGACTACTATATTTCTATGCTATGCTATATCCTATTAGGATATCCTTATATCTTCCTTAGTGAAAACATTGTAGTTGTAGTATGCTTAGCCTTGCTATATATTTGGGATGGGATACATGATATGATTATATGAAGTGTTGGAAAAATATATGTTTTATATAATAAAACAAGTACTCAATGAACCACCTGGGTGGAAAGAGGATACTCAAGTTTTGTACAAGGTGGCAACAAAGGAACCATGTTTATATGGCTATCTTTTTGGATGTGCACTAGAAGAAAACCACCCAGGGACTTAGAGATTGAACATGTTTCTCGTACAGTGGCTTCCGTGTACAGTCACATGCTAAATGGGCTCTGGCTTAGTCAACTACATAGTGGAAGACCCATGCATTGGCATCTTCAGGTTAACTAGAATTGTGTAGGGAAATATATCCCTACATTGGTGCCTGGTAGACAAGCTAGCATTGTGTATTGGGAGGACTTCTATGGAAAGACTTTGTCACATTCTCGATCTGCCAGTACTCCATTTTGGTGAGTACTTATCCAGTGGCCACTGGTGGCATCAAGATGAGATTGTGTCATGTGGTTAAAGTGTACAACTTCTGCAGAAGATCAAATTCTAAGTACTTAGCCGTGTCTCCGGTTACGGACAACTCTGAGCAACTAAGGCCTGAAGCTATGGAAGATCTCGACATTCCAATTTCTCGAAGTAAAACTTGATGGTGACAAGGGATTAGAAGCACTTGGAGATTTCCAAGGAGTTCAGAAAGATTTGACAAAAGATCAAAACTATTTTGAAAAGATAGGATAAAATTATATTGCTTTCTGCAAATGAGCCTAAACCCTACTTAGCCAAATATGCATGTAATGATAGGATCCACTTAATTCAACATAGAAGTGAAACTTGCCAATACAATTCAAATGTATTGACCCTTGTGGCTGCAACTTATTATGTTGCAGGTTTGTTTGATGTTTGTGAAGTGTGTTGAATAGGATTACAAGTCTACAACCAACATGATTGCCTGTGGCACTTTGAAGATGAAGGACTCCATGCTATAGTTATTTCTGCTGCATTGTAATGAGATAGCCAAATGAGCTATGTAAGATGTAATGAATTATTTTATTCCTGGTTATAAAGTTGTACTATGACCTTTGTTTATTGATATTACATCTTAAACTATGGATGCTAGCTATTGATCCAGGGACTAGCATTGTAAACACAGGGATCTCTACCTTATCAGGTTGGGACCTCTACGGATGGTATTAGAGCACTGTGTTGCTTGTAGGATTGTAACCCTAGGATTGGACAAAACCCCTTGGAAAAATAGGAGTTGTATTTTTTCCAAAATGTATTTACAAACAACCTTGTAAACTCTTTCCTCAACCTTTTGGTTTTGAATTCTACACCTCTTCCTTTTCAACTTGATGGACAAAGCCTCCACCATGACCAATGACTTCAACTTTAGTTCCACCAAGGACTTCAACTTAGACATCACTAAGGACTACAAGTGAAAACCAAGAGACATTATATTGCCTACAAAAAACATTGATATCATGTTAGTGTATGGATCATATTAACCTATGAGGTATGACTATACTAAGTTAATTATTTCAAGAAAACTTGTTGTTTCCTTCAACTCATGAGTTAAGCTCATAAGTTGTTAAGTGAATGGTTGCTTGTTGGATGCTTGATTGTTTGATTGAACTTGATTGTTTGCGTTGTGTGTTAGAACTCCCTTATGCCTATCCGTCATTACTTATCCCTATCAACCAACAGATGCCTCCCCGTCGTGCCAACCCCAACCAAAACAACAACAACAACAACATCACTCCCGAGATGCAGCAGTTGATGACAGGTCAAGCTCAACTAATGCAGATGATGACATAGTTTATGAAAAATCAGAATCAGAACAACAATAACAACAACAACAACAACAACAACAACAATCAGAATAATCCTCCAGCACATGACATGATCACCAGGTTTCTGAAACTAAGGCCTGCAAGGTTCTCTGGGACAACTGACCCAATGGTAGCCAATGATTGGTTACGTTCAAAGAATAAGGACTTAGTGACTGTTGGCTGCACCGACGAGGAAAAAGTAGGTTTGCAGCATTTCTGCTTGAAGGACCAGCAGCAACATGGTGGCACAACTTTCAGATCACCACTCCCTTGAGGATGTGACTTGGGCTATTTTTTAGGATGGTTTCCGTATAGCTCACATCTCATCTGGAGTGATGAACTTGAAGAAAAAGGAGTTTCACAATCTGAAATAGCGTCACCTTAGTGTGGCTGAGTACATTGAAGAGTTCAACAATCTGGCACGCTATGCACCGGATGAAGTTGATACAGATGCTAAGAGAAAGGAGAAATTCCTCGAAGGACTTAATGATGAGTTGAACCTGTAACTATCTGTTGCCTATGTCCCAACTTATCAATCACTCTATGACAAAGCCACCATTTTGGAAAACAAGATGAATCAAGTTGAGAACAGAAAGAGGAAACATAAACTCAAGTATCACTCATGATCATCACAAAAGAAGCGTTCATTCAAAAAGAGCAATGAGGATTCTGAACCACATCAGCATCACCACAACAACAATGGAAGTGATAATAATGGAAATGATACTAACAATGGAGATGACCTTGGTCAAAACCAACATGACTGTCACATCCCAAAATTCTCCTAATTTTGGAATTGAAATAAATAAATAAGCTTGATTGATTGTTTGACTATGTTGAAAATTCTCAAAGAGAAGAAACTTTTTGAATAGAAAATCCTCTCAACCTTGAATTCAAAATCTCATATTCTTTTGTTATGACCTAAGTAGCCATATAGGAAAAAGGGCATGGATTGATTATGGATTGTAGAATTAGTGTGCAAGATTTCAAAATGAAAATCATGAAGCATTCATAAGCATTTCATTACATCCATGCAAGGTTCTCACAAACTGAATCCAAATCCTGGTATCTAAATCCTATAGTTGATTCGCCCAAATGTTCCTAAAGGTAATTAAATTGACTTTATAAAACCCACTGTTGCTAAGGCATAAATTATTGATAATTATAGCCTAAAAAGATCCAATTAATATTACAAAATTTTAGAAACAAAATTGAGCTCATTTGGAGCTATTATGAAAAAGTTATGGCTTAAATACAAACAAATAAAGATATAAATAAAATGGAATATACAAGGATTTATAAACCCACTACTTGCAAACTAGTAAAAAGATTACAAATATGATCCTACAATGATCTATTCGATTTTAGAAAAATTTAGAAACAAGAATCATATCATTTGAAGTTCGTATGCAAAAGATACGGGGAAACAAGTAAATAGAAAAAGAAAAGAAACCTAAGTGGGCCGGCCCACCCGGACCGACCGAGCCAGGCACTGTACGTGACCGACGGATGTGCCAGTTGCTTTAAAAATCGTGCGAAAATACGTTTTCTAGACCTATCTCTATTCAAACACTCGTAACTTTTAATCTACAACTCCAAATCGACTTCCGTTTGTTTCTACTTGTTCCCTACTCCAAAACCTATCTCGCCACCGTCATAAACCTCCATATAAACTCGTGGAGCCACAGCTGTACGAGTTTCTCTTCTCAAAATTCCGAATCTACACATGCCTGGATCTTATTTCTCTTTTTAACCCATCTAGACTTTGTTGTTTGCCTTCGGCAAAAAAACAAAAGTTGTAATCTTTCAATCCTGACAAACCTCACCTCTTTTCATCCACCACAGCCGGAGAATTTCGCATCGCAATACTTCAGATCTGACGGTGTAAATCCAAGATGTACTCGCGCTCGTTTCTTCAAATCCAAATTCCTTTGGTGAGAAGGTAGGAATAATGATTCCCCACAACTTTCATGTTGTAAGTTTTTCAATTTGACCTATGGATTTGTCTCTCTAACACAGATCTGTTTCTTGTCTATTCTGAGACAAAAATCGGGTCAATCTCTTCTTCTAGCCACCGGATCCTATCCAAACGGTCGAGATCCAATCAAACCGGTGCGTGCCATGTCGTCATCCCGATCAGCTTCCTCATCAATGCCACGTCATCGTCAGGTTAACATCTAGTCCCAGTCAGCATGCAAAGTCAACCTGTCTAGTCAGCGGAATATTCCCTGAAATATTCCGTTCGAATTTAAAATTGCACATTATAGATCTAACTTGTAAAATTCATTAGAAATTCATACCACGTACAAAAATTGCGTATAATATATCAAATTGAAGATAATTTTACGTAGAATCATCTTATCAGAATAGATCCAACTTTTATTGTACGTGGTTACTGCAGTAATTTAATTAGTTTTAATGGTCTTTTAGGTCAATAAATTCATAGAAAATTATCTGTAACTCCGAAAAATATGAACAATATATCAAATTGAAGTTAATGTAATGTATATTATAATATCTGGTTGGATCTAGCCTTTGCCGAATATTTAACCCGTAGAAATTTAATTAGTTTTAATGGCTTTATAAATCATTAAATTTATAGTAAATTAATTGCTTGTCACAAAAATATAAATGATATACCGATGGAAAGATGGTTCCATGTAGATCATCAATATGCAAATAGTTCAGCCTTTGACTGTAAGGTTTTGCCGTGAAGATTTAAATGGTTTAATGGCTTATTTAGAGTAATAAATTCATAAGAAAATAAATACTATTCAGAAAATTACAAATAATATGTCCCTGAAATCACAATTCCGTGGAGATTATAGATATAATTTTAGTTTGATCTTTAGACAACAGAAACTATATGAATCATTTAAAACCCATTAAACACTATTTAAATCATACAAAAAGATCTATAACTCCGATTAGGGTGAATCCAACGCCTAATGGTTCGTATTAACGTCCTCTATCCAGTAAACCCAAAAACCAAATTTAATTTCGACAGTTAGAATAGGCGTTACAACAGAACTATTAAAAACCCTATATTGGCAAGTAATTATTAATAAAAAGTACTCCATTGCATTAATTGGCCTCTTGCATGCATCATATACTTCAATATTGTTTAGAGAACTAAAGTAACAACCATTGTGACTTATTAAATTGTCATGCATGCATTTGTTGCATTTGTTTGATCTCTATGTGCTATTGTTTATGATTGTATGCAATTGTTTGCTCGATAGATTGCGAGGAGTGCAACGTGTGTGATTGCAACTACTATGAATGCAAGTATTGTGGTTATGATGAGAGAAACCATTATATCTATGAGAATTATGAGGATTATCTAATCGACTACATCTACAACAAAGGCAAGTGGTGCTATCTTGGTCATAAATGTCCTATTGTTTTCCTATGCATTGTAGATGCTTTTGTAGAATTGCATCTGTAGGAATTGATGTGTATATGCTATGCTATATTCCATATTATTCCCTAGTATTCCTTGTTTATGAGCCATCGTATTGGTAGATTGCTTAGCTATGCTATTTAGACGAGTAAGGGAATCACATCATGAAAAGTTATATGTTTTAAAAGGCTTATGTTTTGCTAAATGACAAACCAATATGTTTTAATGAACCACCTGGGCGAAATGGCATTGATTGGGTCATCGAGTGTGGATTTATGGTGGGGAATGCCGCCCAGGACACTGAGAAAGGATTGGTTTCTTTGTTTGGAAGCTTTCGTGTGCAACCATGTGCCAATAATGAAATGGGCGGTTGGTTGGACTCAGTAGGTTGTGGTAACTCGAACCCACGTATCCAGAGAGGTAGATAGTGTAGGTTGGACCGGTGCGTGTCGGGTTTGGGGAGCTACTTCCCGAACGGTTCCTTCTTGGACTTGTAAGATCCCTCCTTTGTAAAGGAAAAGGATCCCTGTGATTGCAATGCTAGTCCCTGGATCATTGCTAGCATCCACAGTTTAAGATGAAGTACACAGATACAAAGGTCATTTATTACATCCATTCCAGAGATAAAACATAGTCTTTTAGAACTCAAGGCCACAGGCCTAATACAAGAGTTTGGAATAAGTAAATAAACATAAGTCTTCATCTTCATGTGCCACAGGCAAGCATGTTGAGTGTAGACTCATGACACCTAATCATCATCGGAGTAACCTGCAACATCACAAGTTACAGCCACAGTGGGTCAATACTTTGGAATAGTATTGGCAAGTGATACCTTAGTAAATTTTATGTGGACTATATTACTATATGCATTTTGGCTAAGTGTAGTTTGGCTTGCTTTGCTCAAAATAGGTTTTTCCTATTAGTTGAAATCACTAAGTTTTTCTTTGTCAAAAACTTTCCCAAGAAACCATCAATAGACATTGAGGTCCTTCACCCTTGTTCACCCACAAATTTTACTTAGAAGTTGGAGTGATGAGATTCTTGATAGCTTCCATGTCTTGATGCTCAAGTTGTCCATTGCCATGGACTTGGCTAAGTACTTAGATTTTCCATCTGCAGAGGTTGTGCACTTTCCCCACCAGACTTGGTTTCTCAAGACAGGACCTTTCAGAAGCCTTCCCTTAGCCAAATGGACGCGTTCCAACCTATCATTCCCACTACCACCAACTGTCCAAATGACTAAGTTCTAGCAACCTATGTGATCAAGGCAGAGCCCATATTGCCAAGTGGCTGCACTATAAGCTTCTCAACACTTGGCCTCTAAAATCCCTTTGTGCATGGGTGGCATACCACAAGTGTGATACACAAGGTAAACCATATCCATGGGCCTTGTGTAACCACTCAACCAAAAACCACCATTCAAGTCCCATTCCACCCAGGAGATTCATTGACTTAGTTGTTTTATTAAGAAAAAACATAAGTCCAAAGACTTAGAAATATTTTCATCATAGCATGTATATACTTTACCAACCCTTGTTTGCTACTAGCTAGGCTAAGCATGGCATAGTAACTTAACTTAGGAAATTTCCTAGCAATTATACAACTACTTAGGATTTCCCAACATAGCATTTGGCAAAATAGTAACATGCAAGACTTAACAAAATATTTCTAATGCTTGTACAAAATATAGGGATGGAACTATTCATGAAGTACCACTTGCCTTGGTAATGGGGAGAGTAGCACTCTTCACAATCACAGTCACTAGCACCAAAGTCTACACAAAAATTATAATCACAATCACATACAAGTCATATACGAACAAAAATATATATGCATGCATGCAAGAATGCTAAGTGATGATTTTTAAAACTCCACCAAGCAAGTGCATGATACTGAATCATAACCAAGTCAAAAACTTGCTAAACCAAACTTATTTAGCACTAAAACAAATTACTAAACAAATTCTATACTCAAAATAGTCCTAAACAAGTTTCTGCATAAAAAGTCATTTTAACAGAACCTAAACTTTAAACACATTGCATAAACAAAAAGGGCTTGTCTCCCTGATTCCAACAGTATAAAATTTGCAAAAATCTAACGTGGGAATCAAAAGTTATAGCCATTTCAAAATTGGACCTAAATCTGATTTCAAATCTGTTTTTGAATCAAACCCTAGCCACGCGTCATATTCTTACTGGCGCGTACCGCTTCGCTCCGGATCACGCTCGCGAGCCGTAGGATCTAACTAACACGCACGGCTCAGATCTGAACATAACGATTCGATAAGTGGACTAATCCTACGCGCTGGATCTGGATCTGACGGCTACAATTCGTTTGACCAAAACTGAGCGGCGCTAGCGACGGCGACTGGCGGCGGCGCGTCTGTCAGCGGCGGTGCTGGCGTTCTAGGTCGCGCGGGAGTGGGGGAAGAGGCTTACCAGAACCGCAGGAAGCTGCTGATGCTCAAGGTGGCGATGGGTTGGGAAGGGGCGCACGGGGTCGTCGGAGATTCCTCGCCGGAGTTCGCGAACGCGTCGGGTGCGGCTGTCGTCGACGTTGGCGAGGTTCTGCGTCGCGCTAAGTCAAAAGGAAGATACGGTCAGATGCGCAAGACGATGGGGATCCTAATCGTATCAGACAGAGGGCAAGGGGCGGCTAGTACTTACGGGGAGAGGTCGCCGGAGTTCGTGCAGAGAACGGTGGCGCTCTGTCGAAGTCGTTGCCGATGCTAGGGATCATGCGAGGACAAATGGGGAGTGTCAGTAGGTGCGCAAGGACTTGCTGAGCTTGATAGTATGAGTCAGGGACAGAGGGGAACACGGAGCTCACCGGAATTAGTCGGCGCAGTCGTCGGAACAGCGGCGGCGTCGAGCGAGTTGTGGGCAGCCTGGTGGCGTGAGGGAGGAATTGTTTGAGGGGAAATGGTCGCGAGAGAGTGGGGATTATATAGCCAGAGGCTCGACAAGAAACGCTTACTTAATCAATGCAATTTACCTCACGGAATCAAGGCAGCAACGGCCAGCGGCGGAGTTCGTGCGCGGGATTTGGGGAAGATGACGCTGACGTGGAGAGGGCCCGCTCGTCAGCGAAACGCGCAGAGAGAAAGTGGGGTCCGGGTGTCAGCGACCGCGTGGGTGCGTTTGCACGTGCGAGAGAGAGAGAGGGAGGCCGGGTGAGCTAACTGGGCCGGTTCTGCTGCTGGGCTAGAATAGGAGCGCCTGGCCCTTTTCTTTTCTTTATTCCTTTTCTTTTTCTGTTTTGATTTTCAGGAATGGTTTTCAAATGAATTCAAACTCTTTTTGAATTCAAATCTTTCTGGGGTTTTTGTAGTGTGCAACAGTCTCAATTCTAGGCATAAAACCATGTGGTTACTTTGTAAAGGCTTGGTCATTTTTGGAGAAACAAAATAACAGGAACTTTGCACTTGATTTGCAAATGTTTGAAAAATGGTTTTTGAACCATTTCCATTTTGGAAAGCTTGGTTCAAATTCCACACTCAATCCATTTAACAAAGGAGACAAACAATCTAGGTTTAAAACATTCAAACTCTCAAATGGGGTTGGCCATTTGATTTAAGTTTGCTCACATGAAATGATAGCACTATGTGTTTATGTTTTTCTGAAATGAGTTTTGAAATTTGATCTCAATTCTATATGCATGCATGAATGATATGCAATCTTTGGAATCATGATTTTAGGGATGTTACAGGACTTCTCCCTATCATCACCCAATATGAGAGTGGTGGTACGAGCCGGGCTGGCCAAGTGACATGGGTAAAGTGTACTAACCCCTGCAGGGTGTATAAACTAAGTGCTTAGCCGTGTCCCCGGTTATGGACAATTTGAGCGACCTGATACTGATGCTATGATATTTCTCACTCATCCTTATTTCTGAATTACTTAAAACTTGTTGGGTGAACATAATTGGGTAGGAGCACCTGGGAGTGAACTAGAGTGTCCTATTTATCGTATTGGAAAACTACTTTGCTATAAATGTTAGGATAAAACTGTTGCTTTATGCAAATGAGCCTGAACTCCACTTGGCCAAATAAGCATGTAGTTGATAGATCTGTTGTTAACCACTTTAGCCTACTTGCCATACATTCAATGTATTGACCATTCGTGGCTGCAACGTTTTATGTTGCAGGTTATATCGTATCTGAGTGATCGTTCATAGGTCGCGAGACTCCACTCAACAATTGTTCGCCTGCGGCACATTTGAAGGATGGAGATCTACCTTGTATTCGTTTTCCGCTGTGTACTTGAATAAATAATGTAAATTCTGGATCATATTCGTTGTATTTATGATGCATAGTTATATTTGGTATCATTTTGTACTGTGTGTGTCAGTGAACCGATCCAGGGATTGGCACTATACACATGAACTCAGCCTTATCAGGCGAGGGTGTTACAATGACACTTTCAGGAAGAAAGATATTAGCCAGTTGCAGTGCTATAATTGTAAGGAACTTGGACACTATGCATCAGACTGTCCTAAGAAGAAAAAAGAAAAAGGATGCTAGAAGATCCTATGGAAATGACTCCAATGTGACCCAAAAAGGACATGTGAACCACATTGACATGGATGGGAACCTTGAAGAGATAGAAGAAGTGGATGTCAGGAATTAGTTAACTCAGTTGAGTCAAATAAGGATTCCTTGTCTGGATATCAAGTGTTGAACCCATAGTCAAGTGAACCATCAATGTAACCCTATGAGACTTTCTTTTAAGGGTGGTAGTACCCTAGTTGTCTTCAAGCCAACTTGTAACCCCTAGCCTTCCCAAATCTCGGGACGAGATTTCTTTTAAGGGTAGTAGCCTGTCACATCCCAAAGTTTTCCAAATTTTGAAATGTGAAAAATAAATAACAAAATAAATAATTGATGAAATTTAGGGTGAAAAGAAACTTTTTGATTTCAAATGGAAACATCAAAACCTATTTGGATCAAATAAAATCCTAAAGGGATTTAAAAAGATAAACAAATAATAAATAAAGTTATAATAGTTGGAATGACCATTTTTGGATCTTTAAATAAAAAGATATGGTTTTTATAAGCAAAGGTAGAAATAATAAATAAGGACTATTTTTAAAGAGTCAAATTAAACCTTGGCCAAGCAAATGAAATAAAATATTTATATTTGATAAAAAGAGTAAAGGATTATTTAAATAAAATAATAAGGATTTATTAATATCCAATTTTATTTAAGTATTTTTTTTCCATTTTAAATAAACATTAAAACTTATTAAAGTATTTTAAATAAAAATTCCAAGTGTTTTATTTTTCAAATAAAACCTACTGAAAAGGTTTTGGTAATATTTAGATTTCAAATAGAGTTTTAAAATATATTAAATCCTATTTAAAAAAGACTAATGTCTATTTATTTAATTATTAATAGATCCTAAAAGAATAAAAGAATTATTCTATTTTGGACTTTAGAATATGATAATAAACAGAAATAAAACATACCCAAAGTTTGGTGGAGGTTTGAATTCAAATGGAGTTTGAATTGTTTGAATGAAAATCAAAACAGAAATTCAAAATAGAAAAAGAAAAACATTCAGTAAAAAAACGAATCAAACCCAACCCATCTGGCCCAGCCCAGCAGGCCCAGCAGCTAGCCCATCTTCCCCTCCCCTCAGCGAAGCGTTTTCCACTCAACCTCGCACCCGCCCAGTCACTGACGCAGAGATCCCACACACACACACACTCTCTCTCATAGACAACCAGACCCCACCCGTCAGTTCTTCGTCTTCACCCACGACGACCACGCCCTCTCTCCCTCGGCCGTTTCTGGACTGAATTCAATCGCTTAAATTCGATTAACTCCGCGAGTAATTTTCCCCCATGACCACGCCCTCTTAAGCGTCTCCCTTCCCTCCACCTTTCCCCTCAATTCCCCACACCTCTCGGCCCCTAGGCTGCCCGAATCGCTCGTGGCAACGCCATTAGCTCCGACGAGCTTCTCAGTCGATTCTGGTGAGAACAACCACCCCTACTGTCTCCGCTCCACATTAACTTGCTCGCCATCATCCCTTACACCTCCCAGTGGTTCCAGCTAGCTAGCACGCGCTTCGGAACGTCGATACGGACAACCTCTGAACGCCGACGACGTCTGTGCCCACTCCGGCGAACCTTTTCGGTAAACCCCGACCGCCCTAACCTTCCTGGATGATACGAGTATACTCGCCACACTCTCCTGCATCTAACGCACCTTTTCGTTCTTCTTCTGGTGGCCTACAAGCTCGCCCCCGACGACGAACCGAAGCACCCGACGTCGCCGCTGACTCCGACGAGCAATAGCTGCTTCTCTCGTGCGCCCCTCAAGTAACCAACCCCACCTTGAGCTTCACCGCAACCATGCGAGCACGGTGATCAATCTCTCCCTCCCCCGCGCGACCTGGTTCATCGCCAACATCACCGTCCGAGCGCGCCGCCGCCACTCGCCGCCAGTAGATGGTCAGTGTCTGTGAGCCGTTGGATATTGATCCAAGTGACACGATAGATTAACTTAAACGAATCGTTATGTTGCATCTGTGCCGCACGATTCCACTTAAATCCTGCGGTCCATATCGATCGATCCGCACGAACCGGTACTAGCCTATAGAAACGCGCCACGTGGCCAGACTCAGGATTTAAAATAGAAATTTGATATATTAGATATGCAAACTTGCAAAATTCATAACTTTAAATCTACACGTCCAAATTTTGCAAATTTTATATCATTGGAATCAGCAGAACAAGTACTTTGTAACCATGCACTTTTTTAATGTTTTGCTTCTGGAAATTTGGTTGAAATTGCATAAACTTGTGTAGGCATATTTTGAATAAAAAAATTGTTCTAGAAATATTTTTAAGGTGAAATCTTTGCTAAGTGGTTTGTTTTGAACCTACTGATCTTAGAAATCAACTTATGGATTTAAAAATGTATTTTGTGAAGTTAAGGAATAAATATTTGAATTAGGACATTTCTAGTCAAATAAAAATATTGTTTATGTGATAAAAATACTTTTTGAGTAAAATCTTGGGAAAATGATTTGAGTTAAACTCTCTGACCCTAAACACAAAGTTTTGAGATTTAAAAATATATATGGTGAACCCTATGAAATTATTACTTTGCTAAAAGATATTTCCAACAACATAAAATATCACCTTGGCATAATTTTTGGTTTATGGGGTGAAACCTTTTGCAAATGGTTTTACCACTTTTTAAAATGACCAATATGAGCTTTAAAAAGTTCACATCCTAGTAGAAACCACTTTTCCAAATAAAAACCACCTTTTGCATGTTTGCATGCATTGTCTTGTTTCTATTATTTTATGTGGTAAAATTGTTTGAATGCTAGTTGAATATGTGCTTGCTTGATTGAATTGTAGTGAAGTTAGAAGAGTGTGATATTTGCAAGATCAAGAAGTGAACAAATATTCTCTACTAAAAAGGCAAGTGACACTATCATCCATGTCCTACTATTTTCATTACACTTAGTGGATTTTTGCAGCATGCATGATAGGACTACTATATTTCTATGCTATGCTATATCCTATTAGGATATCCTTATATCTTCCTTAGTGAAAACATTGTAGTTGTAGTATGCTTAGCCTTGCTATATATTTGGGATGGGATACATGATATGATTATATGAAGTGTTGGAAAAATATATGTTTTATATAATAAAACAAGTACTCAATGAACCACCTGGGTGGAAAGAGGATACTCAAGTTTTGTACAAGGTGGCAACAAAGGAACCATGTTTATATGGCTATATTTTTGGATGTGCACTAGAAGAAAACCACCCAGGGACTTAGAGATTGAACATGTTTCTCGTACAGTGGCTTCCGTGTATAGTCACATGCTAAATGGGCTCTGGCTTAGTCAACTACATAGTGGAAGACCCATGCATTGGCATCTTCAGGTTAACTAGAATTATGTAGGGAAATATATCCCTACATTGGTGTCTGGTAGACAAGCTAGCATTATGTATTGGGAGGACTTCTATGGAAAGACTTTGTCACATTCTCGATCTGCCAGTACTCCATTTTGGTGAGTACTTATCCAGCGGCAACTGGTGGCATCAAGACGAGATTGTGTCATGTGGGTAAAGTGTACAACTTCTGCAGAAGATCAAATTCTAAGTACTTAGCCGTGTCCCCGGTTACGGACAACTCTGAGCAACTAAGGCCTGAAGCTATGGAAGATATCGACATTCCAATTTCTCGAAGTAAAACTTGATGGTGACAACAAGGGATTAGAAGCACTTGGAGATTTCCAAGGAGTTCAGAAAGATTTGACAAAAGATCAAAACTATTTTGAAAACATAGGATAAAATTATATTGCTTTCTGCAAATGAGCCTAAACCCTACTTAGCCAAATATGCATGTAATGATAGGATCCACTTAATTCAACAAAGAAGTGAAACTTGCCAATACAATTCAAATGTATTGACCCTTGTGGCTGCAACTTATTATGTTGCAGGTTTGTTTGATGTTTGTGAAGTGTGTTGAATAGGATTACAAGTCTACAACCAACATGATTGCCTGTGGCATTTTGAAGATGAAGGACTCCATGCTATAGTTATTTCTGCTGCATTGTAATGAGATAGCCAAATGAGCTATGTAAGATGTAATGAATTATTTTATTCCTGGTTATAAAGTTGTACTATGACCTTTGTTTCTTGATATTACATCTTAAACTATGGATGCTAGCTATTGATCCAGGGACTAGCATTGTAAACACATGGATCTCTACCTTATCAGGTTGGGACCTCTACAAGTACACATATGTATATGTGGGCGATGATGATCATTTTATTGCTTCTTAGTTGTACTTTGGATATTGGTGGCATAGTGTGATCAAGTGGCCCGGATAAACTTTACATGTCCTCGCACATGAGACCTGTTCCACGCTTGACATGCAACTAGTTTTAAATAAGTGGCTAGCGGGTGTCTGTCTCTCCTACTATAGTCAATATCTAATTTGCAACGAGTTGTCAACAATTTGGTTATCCTCGTTGTGGTTCATGTTCATAGGTAAGAACGGTTCTATCTTCGGAAGTCCTAAGCCACGTAAAACTTGCAATGGATAAATTAGAGGCGTCTAGTTTAGATTGTTGCTGGGCTAGTGTCATGATATGGTGATGTTGTAAGCAGAAGTATAAGTAGATACTCTTACAACACACATAACGTGTAAGTACCATAGACCTTGGCCTTACACATAGAGGTATGATGGTGATCGTATCATGATGCACATGATGAAGATCAAGTGCAAGAACCATATCATTTCACTTATTAACATGTGATGTTTGTTGCATCTTATATTGCTTGTTTGGCGTTTTATTATCATAATAAGATGATCCCTCATTTAGATATCAAGGTAAAAATGTGTTCTCCCTTAAGTATGCATCGATTATGTTTTGTCGCTCCAAGACATCACGTGATGATCCGGTGTTCTTGGAACCATGATCATATTTCGGGTGTAAGACAGTTTACACACGCGAATACTAAGGTTCTTACTTGGCGAGCCTAGCATGTATAGACATGGCCTCGGAACACGGACCGAAAGGTTAAGCATGAGTCATATGGAAGATATGATGCCCATTTGATGCTCGCCTTTGAAGCTACACCGACTCACGTGATGATCGGACTTGGTGTAGTGGATTTGGTTCATGTAATCACCAAAAAGACACGAGGGATATTGTTTTTGTGTGGGAGTTCATTTCTAATTTGGATTAGTAGAACTCAATTTATCATAAATTAAATCAAAGTGAATTTGCATAATTTGTTGTAGTCATTGGCATTCGTTCACCACCTTATGCATAGTTGTAATTGAGATAATAGAACTATAGAATTCTGGATATTTACTTTACAAACTGGTATCCTATTGTGTTGAGTGTCAATCTAAAGTTTAAAGTCCTATTGCAAACTTTCAGCAAACTCTGTTTACTTCGTGAAATTTGATAATTAGTATTAAATCAAGAGTAACAATTCTAGTGGTAGTATCTTAAGTATCATGTTTGCCTCCATGATTCTTGATTTAAATATCGAGATTATCTAGGAGCTGAAAGAATTATTTCAGAAACCATCATGTGTGGCAGATATAACGATATCTGAAACAATTTTTGGGTTGCAATATGATAGAGTATAATATAGTTCTCATATTGGATGAGAATTTGCAAAGGTTGTAGATGCTAGACATCCTAATCATCCAAAAGGGTTTTGGAAAGTAATGATATACTCGATTCTCCTTTATAAGCTACATTAGCTTGATCATGTAAGTTGTCATGATAAGGATGAATAGAAGATGTATGTAAAGTATTTACTACACTAAAAGATTACTAAAGAATGGATTTTGAAAGAACACCGATCATTTGATGATGGTGATCTACTTCAAAGCGCGAGTCCAAAGGTATTATTATTTGAATATACACGCTTTGGACTATGTGTCATGTATATGGCGCCACTGTTGATGTTGGTAGATTCTTTTAAAAGGACAAGGAAATGCTAAAAGAGAATCTATAAAATATATTCGGCAGAAAAGAAAAGATTGGAAATATCCAATTTAGGTATATGGATGATATACATGTTATGGTTGTATTCTTTGCTTGTTAAACAATGTGATTGTTGGGTATTGGATACCAAATTGGTTGGTATGAAATTTCATACGAACGATGTAATTCATGAACCGCAATGGCCTAAGTAACTAGCAAGAGAATATGTGATGATGTTCATCGAAAACAAACAAACCGTTGTTTGTATTTCTCATTGACATCAAAGCTTGCCTTCAAGATTTGTTTTAATAATAGTTATTTAAATCAGGTATTATGAGAACAAAGATTGTTCAAATAATTACCGTATTCCATATAAGATGGATGATTTAAAAATCTAGTTGGAGAAATCACATCCATAAAAAACTAATGCTAAAATGTCGCAGGACAAATGATTGAAAGATCACTTACAAAGTGACATCGCTGTTTAAATTATATTGGAAAGAAAACATGAAGAATCTCCATATTCATGGATTTTTGGAGTCTTTGATTTGATCAAGTGACGCTTGTGAGACTTTCCTCGGGATAATTAAAACTTCGTTCAAAGGCCAAAGAATAAGAAACGAATAAAATATTGGAATTTATACATATTGATGTATGTAGTCCATTATGTATAGTCGTAAGCGATGGATTCAACTTCATATGCTTTCTCCGGAAATTTGAGTGAATGTTCACTTAATGAGAAAGAAGTATGAAATATTTGAAAACGTTCAAAGACTTTCAAAGATGAAGTGGAAAATCATTGTAACAAGAAAATAAATGATTTATGATTTTATCATAAGGGATTTATTTGAGTTGCAAGTGTAACAGGAAATAAATGATTTATGATTTTATCATAAAGGGATTTATTTGAGTTACAAGTTTACAAAAACACCTAGATTTTCATCTCCCAAAACACCATAGGAATATGGAGTGTTTGAGATTTGTAATAAACCTTGTTTGACATGGTTGGATCAAAGGTGTTATTTATAAAACTGCCATTATGTTTTAAAAGATTAAATCTTAAGAGACTACCGCTTTTACACTAAAAAGAGCTCCATCTTGATCTGTTGAAATGACACCATATGAGTTATGGTTTAGGGTAAAACCCAACTTGTCCTTTCTTAAATTTTGGTATACTAAGCATAAGTAAGATGTTTACAACCAAAGTTAGATGAGTATGTCTTTGTAGGTTATTTCGAATAACAATTGGTTATTCCTCCATAACACCGAGGACAAAAGGATTTGTCGCTTGAAATGTGAAGTTTCTTGAAAAAGGATTTTTTCATAAAAGTTAAGTGGGACGACAATAGAACTTTGATAAGGTTAATGAACCTTAGCTAAATGTGTTGAGTTGCGCAGCACCGAAAATCGTTTCGGAGGCAGCCATAATGCTCATAGCTTATGTGCCTCAAAGGTTGTGGTCACGGATATCTAAGTTTTTATTGAACCAAGTAGGTCGGATAAACAATCAAATGCTAAGATTTGAGAGTAAATCATTGTTATTTGATAATGATGAACCGACTACATGCAAAGAAGCAACGATGGGCCTTGACTCCATCAAATGGCTTGAAGCCATAAAATCCATGATAGTTCCATACACGAGAAATCAGGTTTTGAACTTGGAAGACCCTCTGGAAAGGTGTAAAAACCTATCGGTCGTATTTGGATCTATAAAAACACAGACATGGATGTTTCACATCTATGAAATAGTCAACATGCCGGTAAAGTATTTTACGACAATGTTCAAGGAGTTGACTATGACAAGATTTGATCTTTCATAGCGATATTTAGTCTGGATGGATTAAAGTAGCAACCACTACATATAATTTGGTATATGGTAGATGACTAAACAAAAACAAAATTCTTCTAATAGAATGGTTGCCTAGGACGTGTACAAGACATGGTCCAAAGGGTTTTATTAAATTCAAAGGATACCAAAAGGGCATGCAGACTTCAATGGTTGAAGTAAGCATCACGGAGTTGGAATCTTCACCATGATGAAAAGGAGTTTTCATTTGGAGACGATGAAGATGCTTGCATTTGCAAGAAATTAAGTGGGAGCGCTGAGACATATTTCTAATACATTATGTGGAGGACATCTTGTTGATTGGAAATGATGTATCTTTTATTGACAAAGGTTAAGAATTTCATTTCGATGAAAGACTTAGGGAAAACCCGAATATTTAGCATGAATGTCTGCATGGATAGACTGTGTCGCTAATATGGTTATGCCAAACGTACACATATGAGATATTGAAGGAGTTCAATATAGAAACGACAAGAAAAGTTTCTTGTCGCATGGAAAAGAATTGAATCAAGATTCAAGTGTATCGACACATGATAAGTGAAACAGGATTCAAGTGCTTTGACACTTGATGAGTGAAATCTCAAGAATGTTTTGATCAATCATACCATGATATGTACACATCCAGATATGTCCTATGCTCTAAGTGTTATGAGCATACACCAGAATGAATCATAAAATGATCATTGGACGATAGTAAGGATATTCTTATTATCTTTTGGAAGAACTAAGAATATATTTATGTAGAGGTGACAAACAATTATAAATAGTTCATTGTAAAGCGTTACATTGATACTAGTTTTGTCACAAGATACAAATTAAGTTTATCACAATTTAAACTATGGGTGGCACAATGAAATGGAAAGAAAGTTTCTATGATGGATTTGGATGAATTCCAAAGTTAAGACATTGTGACGAATACTACAGCAAAAGGCTAAGTATATGACTGTTATAGTAGCAGAAAAGGAGGGCATTTGTGTCAAGTAGTTTGTTATCAAACTAAGGTGTGGTTCGCAATGGGATAACACTAAAGATATATTGTACGACAATAGTATCGACATGATTTAACCCCAAGAAACTAAAGGTCTCACCAAAAGACCAATGCCATCTCATTGGAAAATGAGTAATGCGTGAAGACGCAAAGACATGAAAATACACACGACCTGAAAGTGTTAGATCCGTAGATTATGTTAACCACTTGCAATCGCGTATATGGAACACTAGAAAGCCATAGGTGTTCAATATGCAAAGTTTTCAAACTAGATTATTGTCTCTAGTGCAAGTGGGAGACTGAAGGGAATATGCCCGAGAGGCAGTAATAAAGTGGTTATTATCGTATTCCTTGTTTATAATAAATGTTTATTTTACATGCTATAATTGTATTAATACGGAAACGTTAATACATGTGTGTTTAATAAACAAAAGGAAGTTCCTATTTATGCCTCTCTTATAAACTAGCTCATTGATTAACAAGAAGATCATAGGTTTCCTGATCATGGACATTGGATGTTGTTAATAACAAGGTCACAACATTATTGGAATAGTGTGATGAACATTCATCCGAAGTATAGCATTACGATCAAGGTCATTGTGTTTATATTGCTATAACATCATACGAAGTAATCTTAGTCCTTAGACCATGAGATCATGTTAATCACTAACACCGGAAGAGTATCTTGATAACATCAAATGTCACACCGTAACAGGGTGACTATAAATATGGGTACAGTTCTATGAAGGTGTTATGTTGAGGCTCATGGATCAAGAGTGGAATTTTTCCACCCCGATGACGGATAGATATACTCTGGGCCCTCTCGGTGATATCACATTAGTTAGCTTACAAGCAAGTGATTTGATCACTAGAATGTTATATCACGGGAACAAGAAAAGAGTACACATCGATAACGAGATCAAACTAGGTATGGAGATACCGATGATCGAATCTCGGACATGTAATATATCACGAGACAAAGGGATTGAGTTACATGTGTATAAGGTTCACACGATCACATAAGTCATCGTTGAATACGTGGGAGTCAGTACGGATCTCCAGGTCCCGCTGCTGATTATTGATCGGAGAGGGGTCTCGATCATGTCTACATTAATCTCGAACCGTAGGGTGACACACTTAAGGGATACCGACACCATTCGGAGCAAATAATATGCCAGAGAAAGAAAAAAAGAAAGCGCAGGAATTTATTTCACTAGACACGAAAACTGTTTCGGTTGAAATTGCTGAAACTGGTTCTGCATGTGAAATTGAAATGTTATAAGAGGTTTTATGTGAATGTTTGTTAATTAGAGTAATTAACAAAATTCTTAATAAAGAAATAAAAGAGTTTTATTTAAATGAGAGCTTGCATTAAATTTTGTGGAAATTTAATGCATGTGAGTGGATTTTTTAGTGGAGGCTTTTTAATGGGAGTGGAGGCTTTTCATTTTGAGTGGGAGCTCCACCCACATGAATGTGGAAGAGGTGGGGGAAGCCACCATGGCTGGGCACCATGCCCCTTGGGGTTCCCCCCGCTTCCTATAAAAGCCCCCCTCTCATCCTCTCAAAGCACACCTCCTCGCGAAGGATCTCTTCCCCCCCTTTAGAATTTCCCCGTGGTCTCGGATCAGCGAGATACATGTTCCTGGTGGATTTTTATGGAAGGGTTTGTTGCTTCCGCTGCTTCGCTGGAGCGAGGGCGCAGAGGTTGTCGGGGTACCCGGACGTGTGTGGGATCACAGATGCACCACTGCTTTGCGGTGCTGGACTTGATGCTGCTGGACCGGCTGGACCACATGGACTTCATCACGATCTTTAGATCGGCAAGCGTTCGTCTACATCATCCACGAGTACAACCTCGTTAATGTTATTCGGTCTTCGAGGGTATGTATTCTATGGATGTATATCCACCCATTTCTTGTATCTAGTAGATAGATCTTGGTACTTAGTTGTTCCCATCATAGGAATTTTTTTTCTATGTTGCGAACCCTACGGTCTAGACCCCAGACTACAAACGGCCAAGTTATTGGTATTGTTCGCAATTCTTGAGTTGGAACATGTGGTTGTCGAGCATAATACTGGCATCCCATGCATGTCTCAACCAGCTTGTCGGCGTCCGCCTTTGCAGTCAGCCAGCAGAATCCTTGCCGGAAGGCTTTGGAGACCGACGATCGAGGAGCGGCGTGATGCCCGCAATCCCCGAGATGGATCTCACGAAGGATTTCAATACCTTCTTGCTGGGAAACACACTTGAGGTATACACCAGTGGTGCTTCTTTTGTAGAGTTGTCCATTGATTATGGTATAGCCCTTTGCTCGACATACTATTTGCCGACGTTCGACCTCCCCGATGGGCAAAGTTCCGTGTACGAGATATTTCATGAATGGTTTTGTCCAAGCCGGAGGGACCTTTGCCACTGTATGAACAAAAGACTCGACTCTATCCGAGTTCTCGGGGTCTGCTCCCTTCACGGATGGTGTCCATAGATGCTCTAGAAAAATGCCTGGCGGAATTTGTTTGTGCCCTGATCCAAGCTTTGACAGCAAATCAGCCGCCTCATTTTCCTCCCTTGGGACATACTTGACTTCATAGCCCAAGAAGCTCTTGGCTATCCCTTCCACTTCGTCTCGATATGCCGCCATCATAGGGTTCCACGCGTTCCAGGTGCCAGCCACCTGCTGGGCAACCAAGTCAGAATTTCCACAGCAAACTATGCGCTTGATGCCAATATCCTTGGCTATGCGAAGTCCGTGAATGAGTGCTTCATATTCCGCCATGTTATTTGTAGCCTCGAAGTGGATCTGCAGAACGTAGTGCAGCTTTTCCCCTGTTGGTGACTGTAGTAGTACACCAGCCCCAGAGCCATTGAGTAGCTTTGATCCGTCAAAGTGCATCACCCAGTATTATGGCTCTGGTATAGGGGTAGCATCTGGCATCTCCGTCCAATATGCGATGAAATCCGCCAAGACCTGTGATTTGATAGCGTCGCGTCTCTTGTAGGTGATTTCGAAGGTGGCAAGCTCAATGCCCCACCTCACAACCCTTCCTGTAGCATCACTGTTGTTGATAATGTCGGACAATCGAGCTTTGCTCACTACTGTGATGGGGTGCTCCAGGAAATAGTGCCTTAGCTTTCGAGAAGCAAGGAACACTCCACAAGCTAGCTTCTGGTAATGCAGATAACGCTGCTTGGACTCCGTCAAGACCTCGCTTACATAGTAAACTGGTCATTGAACTCCATACTCATGCCCTGGTTCTTTCCGCTCTACCATGACGATGATGTTGATTACCCGGTTAGTGGCTGCCATGTAGATTAACATAGGCTCCATAGACTCGGGTGTTGTGAGTATAGGTGTTGAGGAAAGTATCTCCTTTAGCTTCATGAGTGCATCATCTGCTTCGTCCGTCCATATAAATTTGTCCGCCTTCTTCAACAACTTGTACAACGACCATGGGCGGACCCACCTTCCCTGTTGCCTAGGCGGCTGCCCGGGCTTCTCTTCCGCGCGCCCTTGGTGCATGTCGAGCACCACATCTCACAGCTGAGTTCGATCAGGGACTTTGCCCGGGCTACAGGAGGCGATTTTTGGACAAATTCCCCAAGCCAATGAGGTTACGTGAATCTTGGGCCAGAGTTCAGCCCCGTCGTGGCTCATTAGGCAGCTCAGGTGCTCAATCGATTGGATCGAACATAGAACGCTAGGAAGTACAAATCGATCCCCAAATCCCAAACGCATAACTATTTCGGGCATGTGCAGCGTCCTGGTCTTAAGCAGAGCTCTGTCCGTCCAATCAAATGTACTCCCTCCGTCTCAAAATAAATGTCTCAAATTTGTCAAAATTTGGATGAATCTAGACACTATTTAGTATATAGATTCATTTAAAAATTGAAAAACCTAAAACATCTATTCTTGGACGGAGGGAGTAGAACATCTCTAACAGCTTCTGCATTTTGCGGCAGCAGCGCGAATGCAACATCACAGCGGGCAAAAAATCAATTCCAACAGATGTTGTACCCGATTTTGCTGCCAATTTTTTTTGTGGCACCGCCCCCTCGTACTGCATATTTCGCCACCTCCGCTGCATCCCCACACACGCGCCCAACTGTCTCTTCCCCACCTTCGTTGCAGCCACCGTTGACCGCCGATGCCCAATCCCCCGCCATTGAGCCCCCTCCCCCAGATCTGGCCGCTGCACGCCGTCTTGCATCCGCCAATGATGCGATTCATGGCAGAGGCGGACCGCGCGACAGGGAGGCAGCAACGCCGCGTCGCGAGGCAGCGGCAGGTGTATTTTCTTAATCTGATATTTATATTCAGTTATGTGGATGTGAAATTTTTTGTCGCACTTTGGCTTGCCTAGGCTTTGAAAAATTTCTAGGTCCGCCTTTGACAGCGATAGAGCCTTCTCTCCAAGTCGGCTGACGAACCGGCTAACTGCTGCAACGCAGCCTGGAAGCCGTTGGATGTCCTTCAGGCATGTCGGACGATTTATGTTTAGGATGGCTTTGATCTTCTCTGGGTTGACCTCGATTCCGCGCTGGAAAACGATGAATCCCAACAATTTGCCGGCTAGGACCCCGAAGACGCACTTCTTAGGGTTAAGCATCATGTTGTATTTCCGGAGATTATCAAAGGTTTCTTTTAAGTCAAATATTAAGTTGTTTGACTTTTTAGACATCACCGCTATATCGTCCACATAGGCGTGAACGTTCCGACCAATTTGATCGTGAAGGCAATGCTACATAGTCCGCTGGTACGTAGCACCTGCATTTTTCAGCCCAAAGGGCACCGTGACATAGCAAAACGTGTCATAAGGTGTGGTGAATGAAGTGGCCAATTGGTCCGACTTCCTCATCTTTATCTGGTGGTATCCTGAGTATGCATCAAGAAAACACAAAAGTTCCGAGCTAGCTGTAAGACCCCACCTTTATAAGGTAAAGGTCCCTATGATTGCAATCCTAGTCCCTGGATCAAATGATAACATCCATAGTTTAAGATGAAGTACATAGATACAAAGGTCTTTATTACATCGTCATTCTAGAGATAAACATAGTCTTTTACAACTCCATAACCAAAGGCTAGTACAAAAGTTAATAACACAAGTAAATAAAGTAAAGTCTTCATCTTCATGTGCCACAAGCAAGCATGTTGAGTGTAGACTCATAACCCTAATCCTCATCAGAGTAACCTACAACATCATAAGTTACAGCCACAGTGGGTCAATACATTTGGAATTGTATTGGCAAGTGACCATAGTAGAATAGTAGTAGCTAACATCTATATGAATTTGGCTAAGTGTATCTTAGGCTTGCTTTGCTCAAAAAAGGTTTTTCCTATCAGTTGAAAAACACTAAGTTTTTGTTTAACAAAAACTCCCAAGGAACCACCAATAGACATTGGTGAACCTTAACCCTTGTTCAACCACAAGTTTTTAACTTAGAAATTAAGATGAGGAGATCCTTGATAGCTTCAATGTCTTGTTGCTCAAATTGTCTGTTGCCGGGGACACGGCTAAGTACTTAGGTTTTCCTTCTCGAGAGGTGGTGCACTTTCCCCACAAGACTCGACATGCATCTAGATGAGATCTTTCAGAAGCCTTCCCTTAGACCAAATGGACGCATTCCATCCTATCACCCTACCACCATCTGTCCATCTGGCTAAGTTATTGTAACCTATATGATCAAGGCAGAGCCCATATGCCATGTGGTTGTACTAGAAGCTTCTAAATACTAAGTATCTCAAATCCCTTTGTTCATGGGTGGATTTCCACAAGTGTGATACACAAGGTAGACCATAGACATGGGCCTTGTGTAACCACTCAACATAACCCAATCATACCATTCCACTCAGGTGATTCATTCACTTAGTTGTTTTATTAAGCAAAAACATAAGTCAAAGACTTAGCAAAATTTCCATAGCATGTATATGATCCACCCTTGTTTTCTACTAGCTAGGCTAAGCATGATAACATATCAAGTATCTTAACTTATAGAAAATTCTACCAAGACTACAACTACTAGGATTTCCCATGGCATAGCATAATGCAATACTTAAAAAATCCATGCAAGCCTACTCAAAATAACTCTAGTGCATAATCAAAATAGTAGGACAAAAATACATGAAGCACCACTTGCCTTGGTAGTTGGGGGAGTAACAACAATCTTCACAATCACAATCACCACTAGCACCAAAATCTACATATAAAATGATAGCACCAAATTTACATTCAAATAATCAAGCAAAAATATATGAATGCATGCAAATGCAATGAATTGAATTTATACACTAAACCATTCAAACCAAATAGTACTAGACATCAAACTAACTATTTATAGTCTAAATAAACTAAAATTTGCCTTAAAAACATTTTCTATATAATTTATATAGTCAAAATAAGCCTATATTTGTCTCTGCACAAAATTCCATTTTTACAGAAGTAAAATACAAAATTAAGGCCACAGTAGTGTAGGATTTATTTTTATGAATCCATTGATATCGTATTTGCATTTTTTGGATAAACAGAACTCAAGTTATGAATTTTACAAGTTTGAATCAAAATCTGAGTTTTTAAATCAAAACTCGAGCCACGCGGCAGCGTCTAATTGGATGATACCGCTTCGGGTGGATCGCGCTTCCGCGCCATTGGATCAAATCAGATCCAACGCGCCAGATCGCAACTTACCCCTTCGCTAACGATCTAACCTAAACCGCTAGATCTAAATCTTACGGCTAAGATCTATGCGTACCCTTTCGTGACCAGTTCTAATCTTGACCGCTGGATCTAGATCCAGCGGATCCCATTGCTTTGACCAAACTCGGGCGGTGCAGATGGCCACCGCGGCTGCTGCGTGTCAGACGGCGATGTTCCAGCGAGGCTAGAGGGTAAGGGTGGGGGTACTGGGGCTTACCGAGGTCGCGGAGACGCGGTGAAGCTCAACGTGCTCGCGGATGGGCTGGGGCGCACGGACATAGCGACGATTCCTCGTTGGAGTTTGCGTCAGCGTCGGGCACGTTCAGGAGTTGTCATTGGTGATGCTAAAAGGCACGGGAATACAGTCAAGAGGTGGCATTAGACGCGCACGTACACGGCGAGTGCACGAGTGTCAACTAGAGAGAAGGGGGATAGGTTTTACCGAATTTGTTCGCCGGAGTTGTTCGGAACTGCGGCGGTGCGAGCTTGCGTGTGAATAGCCGATAAGAAGCATAGCAACAAAGGAGCAGAAGGAGGTCACAGAGGTGACAGTCCTCAGGCCCGGTGCTCACATGTGGTGGACTCTGGGTCTTTGCCATCGATAGAAGGGGGACACGGAAAGAGGTTCGCCCAGTTACTGATACGTCCAAAACGTATCTACTTTCTCGAACACTTTGCTATTGTTTCTTCTCTAAACTTGTGTGATTTGGATACAACTATAACGGACTGACGCTGTTTTTAGCAGAATTACCTTGGTATCTTGTTTTTGTGCAGAAAATGAACTATCAGGAAAAATCCCGGAAAATATGCCAAAAATTATATTTTACCAGAAGATCCACGGAGCCAGAAGAAGATACGGAGAGGAGGCCTGGGGGGGCCACACCCACCCCAGGCGCGGGCCCACCACTGGCCACGCCTGGAGGGGGTGCAGGCACCCCAGACACCCCCTCGGCCTCCCTGTGCGCCTATAAGTTGCCTTTCGACCTAAAAAACCGAGGGGGTTCGATAGTTTTTTAGAAAGAGTCCCGCTCCGCCGCCACCACCAGAAACCAAGATTCGGATCCAGAAACTCCGTTCTGGCACCCTACCGGGACATGGAATTTGGAGAGGATCATCGCCATCGTCATCACCAACGCATCTCCATCAACCACCGATGTTTCCCTCATCCATGAGTGAGTAATCCCCCGTTGTAGGCTTGGGGATGGTAGGGATTGGATGAGTTCTATCATGTAATTGAATAAGATTGTTGGGCATAGTGCCTAGTTTCTCTTATGCTATTTGACTTTATTGCAACTTGTTGTGCTTAATGCTTGTCACTAGGGCCCGAGTGCCATGATCTCAGATCCGAATTTATTATTGAATCATTATGATAGTATTATTTGTGATCTTATCTGCAAGTTGTGTACACATATCATTGTCCAGATCCAAAGGCCTCAAAGTGACAATAATTGGGACAACCAGAGGGGATGGTTGTGGTGTGAGGATCACATGTGTTCACGGAGTGTTAATGCTTTGCTCCGATGTTCTATTAAAAGGAGAACATTAATTGCCAGTAGTTCCCTAGAGGCCCCGTTGCCACAGGCTGGCTGGACAGAAGATGTTGTGCAAGTTCTCATTGCGAGCACGTATGACTATATTTGGAGCGCATGCCTAGGATTGTTTAGTACTTGGGTGCTTGTTATTATTGTCACATCCCAAGATTTTCCAAATCTTGTAATGTGAAAAATAAGTGAATAAAATAAAACTTTGTTTGATTTTCAGAGCCAGAAGAAACTTTTTGAATTCAATTGGAACTTCAAACCAATTTGGATCAAATAAATTCCTAAAGGGATTTAAAAAATTTAAAACATTTAATAAAGGAAAATAAAATATTTTGGAAACACTATTTTCGATCTTTAAATAAAGAGTTTTGGTTTTCAAAAGAAAAGGTGGATTTATAAAGATTATTTTATAAAGCCAAATTAAACCTTGGCCAAGAATTTGAAACAAAAGAGTTTGCTTTGATTAAAAGAGTAAAGGTTTGTTTAAATAAAATAATAAGGATTTGATATCCAAATTTTATTTAAATAAAAACTTTTCCCATTTTAAGTAAACACTAAAACTTATTTTAAATAAGTTTTCCAAGTATTTTGTATTCTCAAATAAAACCTACTGAATGGTTTTGGTACTATTTTAGTTTTCAAAATAAAGTTTTAACAAAACAAATCCTATTTGATTTATTAACTAAGGTCCATTTTATTTAATTATTAATGGACCCTATAACAAAAATGTTATTTTATTTTAAACAAGCTTCCCAAGTATTCTTTATTTTCAAATAAAACCTACTGATTTGGTTTTGAAAGTATTTGGGTTTCAAATGAAGATTTTATTAAATAAATCAAACCCTATTTGATTAAATAACAAAAGGTCCATTTTATTTAAATAATGAATGGATCCTAAAATGAATAAAAATATTATTTTTATATTGGAATTTTGGATTATGTTACTAAACAGAACCAAGTTCAAAGTTGTGAAGTGTGGTGTTTGTTTGAATTGATTTGGTTGATTGGATGGTTTGTTTGAATTTCAAATCAGTAAATAGAAATAGAAAAGATAAAACAATTAGACAGAAAAAAAATAAGAACAAGTCGACCCAGCCCAGCCGGCCCAACTAACCCAGCAACAGCCCACCTCTCTTCCCCAGCGAACCGTTCTTTTCCACTCACACCCGCACCCGCAGAACCAATGACCGGTGGACCTTTCCCTCACTCCCTTTCTCACTGACAAAGAGGACCCACAACCACGTTGGCGTCGTCTTCAAACCGCGCGACCAATTCTTTCCCCTCACTCCGGCCGTTTCCAGCGTCGATTGCTTGTGTTCAATTCGCCTAAATGACGCACTAATCCCGCCTAGTGATGATGCTCGTAAACTCGCCTCCCTCCTCTCTCCCTTTCCTTCTAGTCATCACACCACCGGAGCCCCAGGGTGTCCATAATTTTTGCTCGAAGCCTCACGGCCACCGACGAGTTCCCTGTCAAATTCCGGCGAGCCCTGACCCTCTCCTACCTTCTAGCTCACACCAGCTTGATCCCCATCATCTCACGCACCTACCCATGGCCTCCGTTCGCCAACGCATGCCCCACAGCCTCGCCTCCATCTTTGTCTGAGCGCCACCGACGGCTAGGTCAACTCCGATGAGCTCCTCTGGTAATCCCTGACCGCCCCCTCCTCTCTAGTTGACACTAGCATACTCTCCTTCCTCGTACGTGTCTAACACTCCCTCTGTTTTACACCGGCATGCCTTGTAGCCTCTTTCCCGACAACGACCGAGCGTGCCTGACGGAAGCAGGGACTCCGGCGAGCAATTGTCGTCACCTCCGTGCTCCCCTTGGCCAGCCAAAGCAACAACGAGAATCAGTGCTTCATTGCGAACCTGGTGAGCAACTTCACTCTTCCCCTCGCGTCCTAGTTCACCGGCAGTGTCACCGTCAGAGCCGCGCCGCCGCATGCCACCGTTGAGCGCCGCCAGCTTCTGGTCGAGGCACTAAGAGCCGTCTGATCCCGATCTGGTGGATAGGATAGAATCACTTAATAACGAGGGGGTACACGTTCTGGGCCACGCGATCTATTGAGATCCAACGGCTGCAGCTGTGCGATCCGAGCGAACCGTTATTGTCCAATCAGGAACAGCCACGTGGCCAGATTCTGATTAAAACAGATTTTGAAACCAGATTTAAATGACATTTTTCAACCCTTGTAACTTTTAAACCACACGTCCAAAAATTACAAATTTTATACCAATGGAATCAGCAAGACAAGAACTAGACAACCATGCCTTTTATTTAGTAAAAAGCTTCTGGAAAAATGGTTGTTTTTGCAGAAACAATTGTATGCTTGTTAAGGATGTGAAAATTGTTTAAAAATGAATTTGGGGATAAAATCTTTGGCAAATAGAGTATTTTGAACCTACTGACCCTAGGAAACACTTTGTGGTTTCAAAAATGTATTTGGTGAAACAAAATAATGATTCTTTGATTTAAAACCATTTCTAGTCAAATAGAAATGTAGTTTATTTTATTAAAAATGGTTTTGGAAGAAAACTTTTGGGAAATGTTTTGTTTTGAACTCTCAGACCCTAAACACCAAGTTTTATGGTTTGAAAACATATTTGGTGAACCCTATAGGTTAATGCCCTAGTAAAATTATTTCTACACCACATAAAATGATACTTTGTTTTGAAAATGGTTTTTGAAGTGAAACCTTTTTGCAAATGACTTTGCCAATTTACAAAATGACCAATAGGTGTTTTCAAATGTTTATGACCCATTAGGAACCACTTTTTCAAACAAAACAAAGCTTGGCATGCTTGCATGCATTACTTTGACTTTGTCATTTTATGTGTTGTTTTGCTTGATTGGTAGATTGAGTTTGTGCCTTGCATGATTGAATTGTAGTGACTTGAAGAGTGTGATTGTTGCAAGGACAAGGCGTGAACTTATACCCTCTACCAAAAAGGCAAGTGATGCTTCATACTTTGTCCCATTACTTTCACTATGCATTAGCGATTTTGCTAAGTAAAACTTGCATGGAATTTTGCTAAGTATAAACCTTGCTATAGGAAAACCTAGTAGATGAACCTTAGTAGAAATTTTCCTAAGTTAAGATTCCTACTACTATCAAGCTTGGCCTAGCTAATAGAAAACAAGGGTGGAATATATATTCACACTATGGAAAAATTTCTAAGTCTGAGGACTTGTGTTTTTGTTTAATAAAACAACTAAGTTAATGAATCACCTGGGTGGAATGGTAATTGCTTGGTGGATTTTGGTTGAGTGGTTCGCAAGGCCCATGTCTATGGTTTACCTTGTGTATCTCACTTGTGGATGGCCACCCAGGAGAAAAGAGATTTGAGATGTCAAATGTTGAGAAGCTTCAAGTGCAGCCACTTGGCATTATGGGCTCTGCCTAGATCATATAGGTTGCAAGAACTTTGCCATATGGACAGTGGGTGGTAGTGTTTGATAGGTTGGAGCGCGTCCATTTTGGTCTAAGGGAAGGCTTCTGAAAGATCTTGTCTTGGGAAACCAAGTCTTGTGGGGAAAGTGCACCACCTCTGCAGAGTGTAAAATCTAAGTACTTAGCCATGTCCCTGGTAAAGGACAATTTGAGCATCAAGACATGGAAGCAATCAAGAATCTCATCATTCAAATTTCTAAGTTAAAAACTTGTGGTTTGAAAAAGGGTTAAAAGATCTTCAATCTTGATTGAGAAAAATGATTTTGTCAAGCTAAAACTTAGTGTTTTCAAAATGATAAGGAAAAATCTATTTTGAGCAATGCAAGCCTCAACTCCACTTAGCCAAATGCATATAGATGGTAGACTCCACTATACTAACATAGTATCACTTGCCAATACAATTCAAATGTATTGACCCTTGTGGTTGTAACTTGTTATGTTGCAGGTTTGATTGTTTTAGAGAAGATTGATTGATTAGGATTACAAAGTCTACAACCAACATGTCTGCCTGTGGCACTTTGAAGATGAAGGACCCCATGCTTATAGATATTCTGCTGCAATGTATTGTGATAGCCAAATGAGCTATGTAAGATGTAATAATTTATTTTATTCCTGGTTATAAAGTTGTATTATGACCTTTGTTTCTTGATATTACATCTTAACTGTGGATGCTAGCTATTGATCCAGGGACTAGCATTGTAAACACAGGGGACACCACCTTATGTTAATAAAGGTTGGGACACTCCCTCTACAGATGGTATCAGAGCATTGTGTTGCCTGTAGGATTTGTAACCCTAGGATTGGATAAAACCCCTTAGAAAAAAATAGGAGTTGTATTTGTTCCAAAACTTATTTACAAACAATCTTGTAAACTCTTTCCTCAACCATTTTGGTTTCAACTCTACATCTCTTCTACTTCAACTTGATGGAAAAACCTACCCCATGGCCAAAGACTACACCGTGTGCAAAGGACTTCATCAACTCTAATGACTTCAACATCTTCAGCATATTCACCAAAGATTTCAACCTTGGATATCACTAAGGACTACAAGTGAGACAAGAAATACTGCTCAAGACTTGAAGACTAAGGAAACACAACTTAGAGGGAATCATCATCACTTTTGAAGTTTTTGTGACCAAGAATTTCCCAAGGAAACCATGATCTCATTCAAGAAGAATCAACCAAGAAGGATGGAAAGATCACAAGTGAACCATATAGATGGACCACCATAATTTAGTTAAGTCAAACACACCCACTTATGTGGTGTAACAAAAATATTTTGTTGCCTAAAAATGTGCTTGAACTTTGTTGTTTGAGTGAAAAGATGTTTGTGAATGATTGCACATTGCTTGAGTGAATTGTGATGTGTGTGATTAGAATTATTTCCTTAGAAAACCTTTTGTCTATTCTAATCCCAATACAACCCAACCAGATGACTTCTCCAAGAAACTCCAACATCAAGGATGGTGACAACAACAACAACAACCAAAAGGACAACATGAGAGAACTTATAGCAACCCAAAATCAGTTGAGCCAAGAGACAACTCAGCTTTTAGCCAACAACAATGGACTAGACCCAGCCATACAAAGGATTTTGAAACTTCAATCCCAATTGTTGCAAGGATTGGTTACTCAAATGATCAACATGAGAGGAAACTATTCCCAAAGAGCTAATGACAACCAGGATGACAAAGATGCTATTCTAGAAGGAACCCAAGCTTGCAATATTTGTGAAGACAAGGATCATGCATCCAAGGAGCATGAAGATCAATGCCCCAAGAAGAGAGAAAGATCTCCCACATATGAAGAACAAGAACTAGAAGAACTCCTAGCATTGGAGAGACCCAAAAAGAAGAAGAAGAAGAAATGCCCCAACCCTAGCAAGGAAGATATTACTCAAGTGCAATGTTTCAATTGCAAAGAGATGGGACACTATGCCAATGAATGCCCAAAAAAGAAGAAGAACCAAAGAAACAAATAAGAGGCAATGATACCAAAGGAAAATAAAGATATCAGCCAGGTGATGTGCTTCAAATGCAAGGAACTAGGCCACTATGTAAACAATTGTCCAGAAAAGATGAAGAACAAGTTAAACAAGTCTATGAAGGATCTAAACCTTGGCCCATGAGTCAAGTATGGAAACAAAGGACACTATGCAGAAGGTTGCCCAGAGAAGTTTCTCCAGGATCCCAAGCCAGCCAAGATGTAACCTAGTTTGAAAATTTTTAAGGGTGGTAGTACCCTAGTTGTTTTGAGCCAACTTGTAACCCTAGCCTTCCCAAATCTCGGGACGAGATTTATTTTAAGGGTGGTAGCCTGTCACATCCCAAGATTTTCCAAATCTTGTAATGTGAAAAATAAGTGAATAAAATAAAACTTTGTTTGATTTTCAGAGCCAGAAGAAACTTTTTGAATTCAATTGGAACTTCAAACCAATTTGGATCAAATAAATTCCTAAAGGGATTTAAAAAAGTTAAAACATTTAATAAAGGAAAATAAAATATTTTGGAAACACTATTTTGGATCTTTAAATAAAGAGTTTTGGTTTTCAAAAGAAAAGGTGGATTTATAAAGATTATTTTATAAAGCCAAATTAAACCTTGGCCAAGAATTTGAAACAAAAGAGTTTGCTTTGATTAAAAGAGTAAAGGTTTGTTTAAATAAAATAATAAGGATTTGATACCCAAATTTTATTTAAATAAAAACTTTTCCCATTTTATGTAAACACTAAAACTTATTTTAAATAAGTTTTCCAAGTATTTTGTATTCTCAAATAAAACCTACTGAATGGTTTTGGTACTATTTTAGTTTTCAAAATAAAGTTTTAACAAAACAAATCCTATTTGATTTATTAACTAAGGTCCATTTTATTTAATTATTAATGGACCCTATAACAAAAATGTTATTTTATTTTAAACAAGCTTCCCAAGTATTCTTTATTTTCAAATAAAACCTACTGATTTGGTTTTGAAAGTATTTGGGTTTCAAATGAAGATTTTATTAAATAAATCAAACCCTATTTGATTAAATAACAAAAGGTCCATTTTATTTAAATAATGAATGGATCCTAAAATGAATAAAAATATTATTTTTATATTGGAATTTTGGATTATGTTACTAAACAGAACCAAGTTCAAAGTTGTGAAGTGTGGTGTTTGTTTGAATTGATTTGGTTGATTGGATGGTTTGTTTGAATTTCAAATCAGTAAATAGAAATAGAAAAGATAAAACAATCAGACAGAAAAAAAATAAGAACAAGTCGACCCAGCCCAGCCGGCCCAACTAACCCAGCAACAGCCCACCTCTCTTCCCCAGCGAACCGTTCTTTTCCACTCACACCCGCACCCGCAGAACCAATGACCGGTGGACCTTTCCCCTCACTCCCTTTCTCACTGACAAAGAGGACCCACAGCCACGTTGGCGTCGTCTTCAAACCGCGCGACCAATTCTTTCCCCTCACTCCGGCCGTTTCCAGCGTCGATTGCTCATGTTCAATTCGCCTAAATGACGCACTAATCCCGCCCAGTGATGATGCTCATAAACTCGCCTCCCTCCTCTCTCCCTTTCCTTCTAGTCATCACACCACCGGAGCCCCAGGGTGTCCATAATTTTTGCTCGAAGCCTCACGGCCACCGACGAGTTCCCTGTCAAATTCCGGCGAGCCCTGACCCTCTCCTACCTTCTAGCTCACACCAGCTTGATCCTCATCATCTCACGCACCTACCCATGGCCTCCGTTCGCCCACGCATGCCCCACAGCCTCGCCTCCATCTTCGTCTGAGCGCCACCGACGGCTAGGTCAACTCCGATGAGCTCCTCTGGTAATCCCTGACCGCCCCCTCCTCTCTAGTTGACACTAGCATACTCTCCTTCCTCATACGTGTCTAACACTCCCTCTGTTTTACACCGGCATGCCTTGTAGCCTCGTTCCCGACAACGACCGAGCGTGCCTGACGGAAGCAGGGACTCCGGTGAGCAATTGTCGTCACCTCTGTGCTCCCCTTGGCCAGCCAAAGCAACAACGAGAATCAGTGCTTCATTGCGAACCTGGTGAGCAACTTCACTCTTCCCCTCGCGTCCTAGTTCACCGGCAGCGTCACCGTCAGAGCCGCGCCGCCGCATGCCACCGTTGAGCGCCGCCAGCTACTGGTCGAGGCACTAAGAGCCGTCCGATCCCGATCTGGTGGATAGGATAGAATCACTTAATAACGAGGGGGTACACGTTCTGGGCCACGCGATCTGTTGAGATCCAATGGCTGCAGCTGTGCGATCCGAGCGAATCGTTATTGTCCAATCAGGAACAGCCACGTGGCCAGATTCTGATTAAAACAGATTTTGAAACCAGATTTAAATGCCATTTTGAAACCCTTGTAACTTTTAAACCACAAGTCAAAAAATTACAAATTTTATACCAATGGAATCAGCAAGACAAGCCCTAGCCAACCATGCCTTTTGTTTAGTAAAAAGCTTCTGGAAAAATGGTTGTTTTTGCAGAAACAATTGTATGCTTGTTAAGGATGTGAAAATTGTTTAAAAATGAATTTGGGGATAAAATCTTTGGCAAATGGAGTATTTTGAACCTACTGACCCTAGGAAACACTTTGTGGTTTCAAAAATGTATTTGGTGAAACAAAATAATGATTCTTTGATTTAAAACCATTTCTAGTCAAATAGAAATGTAGTTTATTTTATTAAAAATGGTTTTGGAAGAAAACTTTTGGGAAATGTTTTGTTTTGAACTCTCTAACCCTAAACACCAAGTTTTATGGTTTGAAAACATATTTGGTGAACCCTATAGGTTAATGCCCTAGTAAAATTATTTCTACACCACATAAAATGATACTTTGTTTTGAAAATGGTTTTTGAAGTGAAACCTTTTTGCAAATGACTTTGCCACTTTACAAAATGACCAATAGGTGTTTTCAAATGTTTATGACCCATTAGGAACCACTTTTTCAAACAAAACAAAGCTTGGCATGCTTGCATGCATTACTTTGACTTTGTCATTTTATGTGTTGTTTTGCTTGATTGGTAGATTGAGTTTGTGCCTTGCTTGATTGAATTGTAGTGACTTGAAGAGTGTGATTGTTGCAAGGACAAGGAGTGAACTTATACCCTCTACCAAAAAGGCAAGTGATGCTTCATACTTTGTCCCATTACTTTCACTATGCATTAGCGATTTTGCTAAGTAAAACTTGCATGGAATTTTGCTAAGTATAAACCTTGCTATAGGAAAACCTAGTAGATGAACCTTAGTAGAAATTTTCCTAAGTTAAGGTTCCTACTACTATCAAGCTTAGCCTAGCTAATAGAAAACAAGGGTGGAATATATATTCACACTATGGAAAAATTTCTAAGTCTGAGGACTTGTGTTTTTGTTTAATAAAACAACTAAGTTAATGATGTTGGAATTATGCCCTAGAGGCAATAATAAAGATGTTATTATTATAATTATTGTTCATGATAAAGTTTATATTCCATGCTAGAATTGTATTAAGCGGAAACATTAATACTTGTGTGGTTTGTGAACAACACCGTGTCCCTAGTACGCCCCTATGGACTAGCTCATTGATCAATGATGGTTAAGGTTTCCTAACCATAGACATGAGTTGTCAATTGATAATGAGATCATATCATTGGGAGAATGATATGGTGGACAGACCCAAACTAAGCGAAGCAATTAGATCGTGTCATCGTGTTCGTCTTTGCAAAGCTTTTCTTATGTCAAATATTGTATTCCTTAGACCATGAGATAATGCAACTCCCTGGTATCGGAAGAAAGCTTTGAGGTCATCAAACGTCATCCTATGAGAGGGTGATCATAAAGGTGTCTCTCAGGTGATCGGAAAGTATCTGTTGGGTTGTATGTATCGAGATGGAATTTGTCCCTCCCAAGTCGGAGAGATATACTTCGGGCCCACTCGGTAATCGATATCAACACCGCTTGCAAGCATGTGGTTAAGGAGTTAATCACAAAGTGATATCGGATTATGGAACGAGTAAAGTACTTGCTGTGAACGAGATTGAACTAGGTATGACGATACCGACGATCGAATCTCGGGCAAGTAAAATATCGCGAGACGAAGGGAATATATATATGGGATTGATTGAATCCTGGCATCATGGTTCATCCGATATGATCATCGATGAATGTGTGGGAGTCAATATGGGTGCCCAGACCCCGCTGTTGATTATTGATAGAAGATCATGTCTGCATATTCTCGAACTCGCAGGGTCACACACTTAACGTGTCTCGACGCTAGGATAGATTGGATAATTGGTTTATGAATTTTTGTTCGGAGTCTCGGATGGGATCCGGGACATCACGAGAGGTTCCGGAATGGTCCGGAGAATAAGATTCATATAAGGCAGTGCATTTTTTGGAGTTCGGAATTGTTCCGGGTTAATCGGTATTGTACCGGAAGCTTCTAGAACCTTCCGGAAGGGGACCAACGTGGCCCCACCTTCCGGGAGGGGGCATGGGCCTATGAGGGAGTGTCCTGGCCGCATTGGGCCAGGGGCACAAGGCCCCATAGGGCCCAGCCGATCCTAGAGAGTTTAAATCGTTTAAACTAGAGATAAGATAAGATAGGATTTCTAGATAAGGGAGAGTTTAAATTGTTTAAACTAGAGATAGGCTTGGAGGATGGGCAAGGGCTGGCCGCACCCCCCCTCTATATATAGAGGGCTGGTGCGCCCCCTCCCCCCTGGACACACACCTTCCTCCAAACCCAGTTGCCCTGCTGCCCTTCTTCTCTCCCTCCCGACTGTTTGTAGACGAAGCCCTGCAGCAGAAATTCTCCACCATATACACCACGCCGTCGTGTTGTAGATCCAATCCATCTCTCCACCATACTTGCTGGTCCGAGGAAGGAGGAGACGTCGAGGTCCCTGCACGTGTGCATCTCACGGAGGCACCGCCACTTGTGGTGCTAGATCGGATCGGATCGCGAGGAGGAGAAGCGAGTACGACTACATCACCCACGTTCCGACGAACGTTCCGCTATGCGAATCTTCAAGGGTATGAAGATCTAATCCAATCTCTCTTGTTGTTTGCATCTCCTAGATTAGATCTTGGCTTTCCCTCTGTTCGCTTCCGTAGAAAATTTTGATTTACTATGCTGCGAAACCCTTCAGTGGTATCAGAGCTAGATCTATGCGTAGATGTGATTCACGAGTAGAACGCAACATGGTTGTTGCGGGCGTTGATGTTTTCTGTTGCAAGCCTCTTGTTTGTGTTCTTCTTATGACGCGGGATAGTGAGATTGAAGCGGTCCAGGCCAACCTTACGCGACATCGTTCGCGAGACCGGCTCCGCACTTGACGTGTGGCTTGTACCACACATGCGGCTGGTGGATGTCAGTTTCTCTCACTATAGTTGTCATGGGATTAACACCGGAGTTTGGCAACCATAATATCACCGTTGTGGCTTTCCGTAGGTAAGAATCGTTCTTAGCATCTACTCCCATAAGCCACGTAAAACATGCAACAACAAAGTAGAGGCGTCTAACTTGTTTTTGCAGGGAGTGTTTTCTATGATATGGTATGGCCCAAGATGTGATGTGTATATTGTATGCGATGATCATGTTTTGTAATGTTTCACGACTTGCATGTCGATGAGTACACAACCGGCAGGAGCCATATGGTTGTCTTTATAATTGTGTATGACCTGCGAGTCAACTTCTTATACGCCATGTAATAGCTTTACTTTATCGCTAAGTAGTTAGCAATAATTGTAGTTGCTATTCGTGGTGGAGGCAATCATGGTGGAGTGATGGAGATCATGCCGGAACGCACAAGATGGAGATCATTGCGCGAAGATTGGCTATACCATGTCACATAAAGTTATATGCATGTGATGTTTATCCTTTTATGTATCGTATTATGCTTAGATCGCGACGGTAGCATTATAAGATGATTCCTCACTTAAAGATCAAGATAAAAACTGTGTTCTCCCCAAGTATGCACCGTTGCGAAAGTTCGTCGTGTCCAAGCATCACGTGATGATCGGGTGCTATAGACTCTACGCTCACATACAACGGGTGCAAGCCAGTTTTGCACACGCGGAAATACTTGGGTCTAACTTGACGAGCCTAGCATGTACAGACATGGCCTCGGAACACAAGAACCGAAAGGTTAAGCATGAGTCATATGAATGATATGATCGACACTTCGTTGTCCACCATTGAAACCACATCTCTTCTCGTGATGATCGGATTAGGTGTGGTGAATTTGGATCGTGTTCACTAAACAACTTGAGGGATGTTGAATTTAGTGGGAGTTCATCTAGTAATTTGATTAAGTTGAACTATTTATCATGAACATAGTCTAAATTGTACTTGCAAATACTGTAGATCACATGGCCAAGTCCAACTTCAACTTCAACGTATTTGCTGAGATAGAAAAGCTTAGAAACAATGGGTCTAACTTCACCAAATGGTTCCGCATTCTGAGAATCATTCTCGCTGGCGGACAAAAGGACTATGTCCTTGAGAAAGCGCTAGGTGACGCCCCTGCTATAGATGCGCCGGCTGATGAAAAAGCTGTTTATCAGTCGCGCAAGGATGATTATGATTTGATTAAGATCGCCATGTTGTATGCTATGGAATCGGATCTTCAAAATCGTTTTGAGGAGTTTGCCGGGCCCTTTGAGATTCTCGAGGAGCTGAAAAACATGTTTCAGACTCAAGCCCGTTCTGAGAGATATGAGATCTCTAAGAAATTCTTTAACTACAAGATGGAGGAAGGGAGGTCCGTTAGTGAGCACGCCATTAAGATGTCGGGCTACACTCAACGCCTTGAGCAACTGGACTGCAAGATTCCAGAGGAGCTCAAGATTGACACTCCTAGCTACAAACGTTTTGTAGTGGATCACAATTAGATTGGTTCCACTGATATGATCACTGAGCTCTTTGCTAAGATGAAAGTAGCGGAGGTGAACATCAAAAAGAATAATCATGTGTTGATGGTCAACAATCCCCCCACCTTTAAGAAAGGTAAGGGAGCAAGGAAGCCCTTCAAGAAAGGCGGTGGCAAACGCGTTGCCCCTGCTGAGAAGAAGCTCAAGTCTGGTCCTAAGCCGGACACTGAGTGCTTCTATTGCAAGGACAAGGGTCACTGGAAGCGCAACTGTCCGAAGTACTTAGCGGACAAGAAGGCTGGCACCATCAAAGGTATATTTGATATACATGTTATTGATGTTTTCCTTACTAGCCCTCGTTGTAGTGCCTGGGTATTTGATACCGGTTCAGTTGCTAATATTTGTAACTCGAAGCAGGAGCTACGGAATAGACGGCGGCTTGCGAGGGATGAGGTGACGATGCGCGTTGGCAACGGATCAAGGGTTGATGTGATGGCCGTCGGCACGCTCTCCTTAGTTTTACCTTCGGGATTAGTTTTAAACCTTAATAAATGTTATTATGTGCCTGCGTTGAGCATGAACATTATTTCTGGATCGTGTTTATTGCAAGACGGTTATTCATTTAAATCGGAGAATAATGGTTGTTCTATTTATATGAGTAACATATTTTATGGTCATGCACCTATTGTGAATGGTTTATTTCTTCTAAATCTCGAAAGGGATGAAACACACATCCATAACATTGAGTCTAAGAGATGCAAAAGTAGATAGTGATAATACTACTTATTTGTGGCACTGTCGTCTAGGTCATATTGGTGTAAAGCGCATGAAGAAACTCCATTCTGATGGACTTTTGGAGTCTCTTGATTTTGAATCATTTGACACATGCGAACCATGCCTCATGGGCAAGATGATCAAAACCCCGTTCTCCGGTATGATGGAGCGAGCAACGGACTTGTTGGAAATCATACATACCGATGTATGCGGACCGATGAGTGTTTCGACGCGCGGTGGATATCGCTATTTTCTCACTTTTACCGATGACTTAAGTAGATATGGGTATATCTATTTAATGAAACATAAATCTGAAACATTTGAAAAGTTCAAGGAATTTCAGAATGAAGTAGAGAGCCATCGTAACAGAAAGATTAAGTTTCTACGATCCGATCGTGGGGGCGAATATTTGAGTTATGATTTTCTCACGCATCTCAAAGCAAGTGGAATCGTTTCACAACTCACGCCACCCGGAACACCACAGCACAATGGTGTGTCTGAACGCCGGAATCGAACCCTATTAGATATGGTCCGATCGATGATGTCTCTTACTGATTTGCCGTTATCATTTTGGGGTTATGCATTAGAAACCGCTGCATTCACTTTAAATAGGGCTCCATCTAAATCCGTTGAGACGACACCATATGAACTGTGGTTTGGTGCTAAACCTAAGTTGTCGTTTCTTAAAGTTTGGGGATGCGAAGCTTACGTCAAGAAGTTGATGCCGGACAAGCTCGAACCCAAAGCGGAGAAATGCGTCTTCATAGGATACCCTAAGGAAACTATTGGGTATACCTTCTATCACAGAACCGAAGGCAAAGTGTTTGTCGCAAAGAACGGTTCCTTTCTTGAGAAGGAGTTTCTCTCGAAAGAAGTGAGTGGGAGGAAAGTAGAGCTAGACGAGGTTATTGAACCTTCTCTTGAATTGGAGAGTAGCGCAGCACCTGAAATTGTTCCAGTGCCGCCTGCACCAACAATAGAGGAAGCTAATGATAAGGATCATGAAGCTTTGGACGATGCTGCTGCTGAACGTCGCAGGTCGACAAGGTCGCGTGCCCCTCCTGAGTGGTACGGCAACCCTGTCTTGACTGTCTTGTTAGTAGAAGACAGTGAACCTACGAACTATGAGGAAGCGATGATGAGCCCAGACTCTGAGAAATGGCTAGAAGCCATGAAATCCGAATTGGGATCCATGAGCGAAAACCAAGTATGGACTTTGGTGGACCCTCCTAGCGACCGAAAGGCCGTTGAGTGCAGATGGATCTTCAAGAAGAAAACGGACGCGGATGGTAATGTTACCGTCTATAAAGCACGGCTTGTCGCAAAAGGTTTTCGACAAGTTCAAGGTGTTGACTACGATGAGACTTTCTCTCCCGTAGCGATGTTTAAGTCCATTCGGATTTTATTAGCAATTGCTGCGTTTCATGATTATGAAATATGGCAGATGGATGTCAAGACTGCGTTCCTCAATGGCAACATTGATGAAGAGTTGTATATGATGCAACTCGAAGGTTTTGTCGATCCTAAGGATGCTGATAAAGTATGCAAACTTCAGCGTTCCATTTATGGACTGAAGCGAGCATCTCGGAGTTGGAACCTTCGTTTTGATCAAGTGATCAAGAGCTTTGGATTTGTTCCAAATTGCTACGAAGCTTGCATCTACAAGAAAGTGAGTGGGAGCTCGGTGACGTTTCTGGTACTATATGTGGATGACATATTGATTATTGGAAATGACATCAACATGCTTAACGATGTGAAGAGTTATTTGAACAAGTGTTTTTCAATGAAAGACCTAGGTGAAGCTGCTTATATATTGGGCATCAAAATCTATAGAGATAGACAAAGACGCCTGATAGCTTTAAGCCAGAGTACATACCTAGACAAAGTTCTAAAAAGGTTCAGAATGGATAAGGCATTGAAAGGTTCAGTGCCTATGTTGTTAGGTAAGATATTGAGCAAGGCTCAGTGTCCAGCTACGGTAAATGATAGGGAAGCTATGAGCAAAGTGCCTTATGCCTCGGCCATAGGTTCCATCATGTATGCCATGCTGTGTACTAGACCGGATGTGTCCAATGCTCTTAGTTTGACGAGCAGATATCAAAGTGATCCAGGAGTGGAACACTGGACAGCCGTGAAGAACATCCTAAGGTACCTGAATAGGACTAAAGAAATGTTCTTAGTCTATGGGGGTGATGAACAACTCGTCGTAAAAGGTTACGTCGATGCTAGTTTCTACACCGACAAGGATGATTCTAAATCTCAGATAGGATACGTGTATATTTTGAATGGAGGAGTTGTGAGCTGGAGAAGCTGCAAGCAAAGCGTGATCGCGGGATCTACAGTAGAAGCGGAATACATGGCTGCTGCAGAAGCGTCAAGTGAAGGAGTTTGGATCAGAAACTTCATCACTGAGCTTGGCGTGGTTCCAAGTGCATTGGACCCACTGGAGATATTGTGTGACAACACTGGCGCCATAGCACTCGCTAAGGAACCAAGATATCATCCAAAGACCAAGCATATCAACCGCAAGTTTCATATAATCCGAGATTATATAGCAGATGGAGATCTGAATATAAGCAAAGTACATACAGATCTGAATGTCGCAGATCCATTGACTAAACCTCTTCCACGTGTAAAACATGATCAGCACCTCAGTGCCATGGGTGTGAGATTGTTGCCAAATGTAAACTAGATTATTGACTCTAGTGCAAGTGGGAGACTGTTGGAATTATGCCCTAGAGGCAATAATAAAGATGTTATTATTATAATTCTTGTTCATGATAAAGTTTATATTCCATGCTAGAATTGTATTAAGCGGAAACATTAATACTTGTGTGGTTTGTGAACAACACCGTGTCCCTAGTACGCATCTATGGACTAGCTCATTGATCAATGATGGTTAAGGTTTCCTAACCATAGACATGAGTTGTCAATTGATAATGAGATCATATCATTGGGAGAATGATATGGTGGACAGACCCAAACTAAGCGAAGCAATTAGATCGTGTCATCGTGTTCGTCTTTGCAAAGCTTTTCTTATGTCAAATATTGTATTCCTTAGACCATGAGATAATGCAACTCCCTGGTATCGGAAGAAAGCTTTGAGATCATCAAACGTCATCCTATGAGAGGGTGATCATAAAGGTGTCTCTCAGGTGATCGAAAAGTATCTGTTGGGTTGTATGTATCGAGATGGAATTTGTCCCTCCCAAGTCGGAGAGATATACTTCGGGCCCACTCGGTAATCGATATCAACACCGCTTGCAAGCATGTGGTTAAGGAGTTAATCACAAAGTGATATCGGATTATGGAACGAGTAAAGTACTTGCTGTGAACGAGATTGAACTAGGTATGACGATACCGACGATCGAATCTCGGGCAAGTAAAATATCGCGAGACGAAGGGAATATATATATGGGATTGATTGAATCCTGGCATCGTGGTTCATCCGATATGATCATCGATGAATGTGTGGGAGTCAATATGGGTGCCCAGACCCCGCTGTTGATTATTGATAGAAGATCATGTCTGCATATTCTCGAACCCGCAGGGTCACACACTTAACGTGTCTCGACGCTAGGATAGATTGGATAATTGGTTTATGAATTTTTGTTCGGAGTCTCGGATGGGATCCGGGACATCACGAGAGGTTCTGGAATGGTCCGGAGAATAAGATTCATATAAGGCAGTGCATTTTTTGGAGTTCGGAATTGTTCCGGGTTAATCGGTATTGTACCGGAAGCTTCTAGAACCCTCCGGAAGGGGACCAACGTGGCCCCACCTTCCGGGAGGGGGCATGGGCCTATGAGGGAGTGTCCTGGCCGCATTGGGCCAGGGGCACAAGGCCCCATAGGGCCCAGCCGATCCTAGAGAGTTTAAATCGTTTAAACTAGAGATAAGATAAGATAGGATTTCTAGATAAGGGAGAGTTTAAATTGTTTAAACTAGAGATAGGCTTGGAGGATGGGCAAGGGCTGGCCGCACCCCCCCTCTATATATAGAGGGCTGGTGCGCCCCCTCCCCCCTGGACACACACCTTCCTCCAAACCCAGTTGCCCTGCTGCCCTTCCTCTCTCCCTCCCGACTATTTGTAGGCGAAGCCCTGCAGCAGAAATTCTCCACCATATACACCACGCTGTCGTGTTGTAGATCCAATCCATCTCTCCACCATACTTTCTGGTCCGAGGAAGGAGGAGACGTCGAGGTGCTGCACGTGTGCATCTCACGGAGGCACCGCCACTTGTGGTGCTAGATCGGATCGGATCGCGAGGAGGAGAAGCGAGTACGACTACATCACCCACGTTCCGACGAACGTTCCGCTGTGCGAATCTTCAAGGGTATGAAGATCTAATCCAATCTCTCTCGTTGTTTGCATCTCCTAGATTAGATCTTGGCTTTCCCTCTATTCGCTTCCGTAGAAAATTTTGATTTACTATGCTGCAAAACCCTTCAGTGGTATCAGAGCTAGATCTATGCGTAGATGTGATTCACGAGTAGAACGCAACATGGTTGTTGCGGGCGTTGATGTTTTCTGTTGCAAGCCTCTTGTTTGTGTTCTTCTTATGACGCGGGATAGTGAGATTGAAGCGGTCCAGGCCAACCTTACGCGACATCGTTCGCGAGACCGGCTCCGCACTTGACGTGTGGCTTGTACCACACATGCAGCTGGTGGATGCCAGTTTCTGTCACTATAGTTGTCATGGGATTAACACCGGAGTTTGGCAACCATAATATCACCGTTGTGGCTTTCCGTAGGTAAGAATCGTTCTTAGCATCTACTCCCATAAGCCACGTAAAACATGCAACAACAAAGTAGAGGCGTCTAACTTGTTTTTGCAGGGAGTGTTTTCTGTGATATGGTATGGCCCAAGATGTGATGTGTATATTGTATGCGATGATCATGTTTTGTAATGTTTCACGACTTGCATGTCGATGAGTACACAACCGGCAGGAGCCATATGGTTGTCTTTATAATTGTGTATGACTTGCGAGTCAACTTCTTATACGCCATGTAATAGCTTTACTTTATCGCTAAGTAGTTAGCAATAGTTGTAGTTGCTATTCGTGGTGGAGGCAATCATGGTGGAGTGATGGAGATCATGCCGGAGCGCACAAGATGGAGATCATTGCGCGAAGATTGGCTATACCATGTCACATAAAGTTATATGCATGTGATGTTTATCCTTTTATGTATCGTATTATGCTTAGATCGCGAAGGTAGCATTATAAGATGATTCCTCACTTAAAGATCAAGATAAAAACTGTGTTCTCCCCAAGTATGCACCGTTGCGAAAGTTCGTCGTGTCCAAGCATCACGTGATGATCGGGTGCTATAGACTCTACGCTCACATACAACGGGTGCAAGCCAGTTTTGCACACGCGGAAATACTTGGGTCTAACTTGACGAGCCTAGCATGTACAGACATGGCCTCGGAACACAAGAACCGAAAGGTTAAGCATGAGTCATATGAATGATATGATCGACACTTCGTTGTCCACCATTGAAACCACATCTCTTCTCGTGATGATCGGATTAGGTGTGGTGAATTTGGATCGTGTTCACTAAACAACTTGAGGGATGTTGAATTTAGTGGGAGTTCATCTAGTAATTTGATTAAGTTGAACTATTTATCATGAACATAGTCTAAATTGTACTTGCAAATACTGTAGATCACATGGCCAAGTCCAACTTCAACTTCAACGTATTTGCTGAGATAGAAAAGCTTAGAAACAATGGGTCTAACTTCACCAAATGGTTCCGCATTCTGAGAATCATTCTCGCTGGCGGACAAAAGGACTATGTCCTTGAGAAAGCGCTAGGTGACGCCCCTGCTATAGATGCGCCGGCTGATGAAAAAGCTGTTTATCAGTCGCGCAAGGATGATTATGATTTGATTAAGATCGCCATGTTGTATGCTATGGAATCGGATCTTCAAAATCGTTTTGAGGAGTTCGCCGGGCCCTTTGAGATTCTCGAGGAGCTGAAAAACATGTTTCAGACTCAAGCCCGTTCTGAGAGATATGAGATCTCTAAGAAATTCTTTAACTACAAGATGGAGGAAGGGAGGTCCGTTAGTGAGCACGCCATTAAGATGTCGGGCTACACTCAACGCCTTGAGCAACTGGACTGCAAGATTCCAGAGGAGCTCAAGATTGACACTCCTAGCTACAAAAGTTTTGTAGTGGATCACAATCAGATTGGTTCCACTGATATGATCACTGAGCTCTTTGCTAAGATGAAAGTAGCGGAGGTGAACATCAAAAAGAATAATCATGTGTTGATGGTCAACAATCCCCCCACCTTTAAGAAAGGTAAGGGAGCAAGGAAGCCCTTCAAGAAAGGCGGTGGCAAACGCGTTGCCCCTGCTGAGAAGAAGCTCAAGTCTGGTCCTAAGCCGGACACTGAGTGCTTCTATTGCAAGGACAAGGGTCACTGAAAGCGCAACTGTCCGAAGTACTTAGCGGACAAGAAGGCTGGCACCATCAAAGGTATATTTGATATACATGTTATTGATGTTTTCCTTACTAGCCCTCGTTGTAGTGCCTGGGTATTTGATACCGGTTCAGTTGCTAATATTTGTAACTCGAAGCAGGAGCTACGGAATAGACGGCGGCTTGCGAGGGATGAGGTGACGATGCGCGTTGGCAACGGATCAAGGGTTGATGTGATGGCCGTCGGCACGCTCTCCTTAGTTTTACCTTCGGGATTAGTTTTAAACCTTAATAAATGTTATTATGTGCCTGTGTTGAGCATGAACATTATTTCTGGATCGTGTTTATTGCAAGACGGTTATTCATTTAAATCGGAGAATAATGGTTGTTCTATTTATATGAGTAACATCTTTTATGGTCATGCACCTATTGTGAATGGTTTATTTCTTCTAAATCTCGAAAGGGATGAAACACACATCCATAACATTGAGGCTAAGAGATGCAAAAGTAGATAGTGATAATACTACTTATTTGTGGCACTGTCGTCTAGGTCATATTGGTGTAAAGCGCATGAAGAAACTCCATTCTGATGGACTTTTGGAGTCTCTTGATTTTGAATCATTTGACACATGCGAACCATGCCTCATGGGCAAGATGATCAAAACCCCGTTCTCCGGTATGATGGAGCGAGCAACGGACTTGTTGGAAATCATACATACCGATGTATGCGGACCGATGAGTGTTTCGACGCGCGGTGGATATCGCTATTTTCTCACTTTTACCGATGACTTAAGTAGATATGGGTATATCTATTTAATGAAACATAAATCTGAAACATTTGAAAAGTTCAAGGAATTTCAGAATGAAGTAGAGAACCATCGTAACAGAAAGATTAAGTTTCTACGATCCGATCGTGGGGGCGAATATTTGAGTTATGATTTTCTCACGCATCTCAAAGCAAGTGGAATCGTTTCACAACTCACGCCACCCGGAACACCACAGCGCAATGGTGTGTCTGAACGCCAGAATCGAACCCTATTAGATATGGTCCGATCGATGATGTCTCTTACTGATTTGCCGTTATCATTTTGGGGTTATGCATTAGAAACCGCTGCATTCACTTTAAATAGGGCTCCATCTAAATCCGTTGAGACGACACCATATGAACTGTGGTTTGGTGCTAAACCTAAGTTGTCGTTTCTTAAAGTTTGGGGATGCGAAGCTTACGTCAAGAAGTTGATGCCGGACAAGCTCGAACCCAAAGCGGAGAAATGCGTCTTCATAGGATACCCTAAGGAAACTATTGGGTATACCTTCTATCACAGAACCGAAGGCAAAGTGTTTGTCGCAAAGAACGGTTCCTTTCTTGAGAAGGAGTTTCTCTCGAAAGAAGTGAGTGGGAGGAAAGTAGAGCTAGACGAGGTTATTGAACCTTCTCTTGAATTGGAGAGTAGCGCAGCACCTGAAATTGTTCCAGTGCCGCCTGCACCAACAATAGAGGAAGCTAATGATAAGGATCATGAAGCTTTGGACGATGCTGCTGCTGAACGTCGCAGGTCGACAAGGTCGCGTGCCCCTCCTGACTGGTACGGCAACCCTGTCTTGACTGTCTTGTTAGTAGAAGACAGTGAACCTACGAACTATGAGGAAGGGATGATGAGCCCAGACTCTGAGAAATGGCTAGAAGCCATGAAATCCGAATTGGGATCCATGAGCGAAAACCAAGTATGGACTTTGGTGGACCCTCCTAGCGACCAAAAGGCCGTTGAGTGCAGATGGATCTTCAAGAAGAAAACGGACGCGGATGGTAATGTTACCGTCTATAAAGCACGGCTTGTCGCAAAAGGTTTTCGACAAGTTCAAGGTGTTGACTACGATGAGACTTTCTCTCCCGTAGCGATGTTTAAGTCCATTCAGATTTTATTAGCAATTGCTGCGTTTCATGATTATGAAATATGGCAGATGGATGTCAAGACTGCGTTCCTCAATGGCAACATTGATGAAGAGTTGTATATGATGCAACTCGAAGGTTTTGTCGATCCTAAGGATGCTGATAAAGTATGCAAACTTCAGCGTTCCATTTATGGACTGAAGCGAGCATCTCGGAGTTGGAACCTTCGTTTTGATCAAGTGATCAAGAGCTTTGGATTTGTTCCAAATTGCTACGAAGCTTGCATCTACAAGAAAGTGAGTGGGAGCTCGGTGACGTTTCTGGTACTATATGTGGATGACATATTGATTATTGGAAATGACATCAACATGCTTAACGATGTGAAGAGTTATTTGAACAAGTGTTTTTCAATGAAAGACCTAGGTGAAGCTGCTTATATATTGGGCATCAAAATCTATAGAGATAGACAAAGACGCCTGATAGCTTTAAGCCAGAGTACATACCTAGACAAAGTTCTGAAAAGGTTCAGAATGGATAAGGCATTGAAAGGTTCAGTGCCTATGTTGTTAGGTAAGATATTGAGCAAGGCTCAGTGTCCAGCTACGGTAAATGATAGGGAAGCTATGAGCAAAGTGCCTTATGCCTCGGCCATAGGTTCCATCATGTATGCCATGCTGTGTACTAGACCGGATGTGTCCAATGCTCTTAGTTTGACGAGCAGATATCAAAGTGATCCAGGAGTGGAACACTGGACAGCCGTGAAGAACATCCTAAGGTACCTGAATAGGACTAAAGAAATGTTCTTAGTCTATGGGGGTGATGAACAGCTCGTCGTAAAAGGTTACGTCGATGCTAGTTTCGACACCGACAAGGATGATTCTAAATCTCAGATAGGATACGTGTATATTTTGAATGGAGGAGCTGTGAGCTGGAGAAGCTGCAAGCAAAGCGTGATCGCGGGATCTACAGTAGAAGCGGAATACATGGCTGCTGCAGAAGCGTCAAGTGAAGGAGTTTGGATCAGAAACTTCATCACTGAGCTTGGCGTGGTTCCAAGTGCATTGGACCCACTGGAGATATTGTGTGACAACACTGGCGCCATAGCACTCGCTAAGGAACCAAGATATCATCCAAAGACCAAGCATATCAACCGCAAGTTTCATATAATCCGAGATTATATAGCAGATGGAGATCTGAAGATAAGCAAAGTACATACAGATCTGAATGTCGCAGATCCATTGACTAAACCTCTTCCACGTGTAAAACATGATCAGCACCTCAGTGCCATGGGTGTGAGATTGTTGCCAAATGTAAACTAGATTATTGACTCTAGTGCAAGTGGGAGACTGTTGGAATTATGCCCTAGAGGCAATAATAAAGATGTTATTATTATAATTCTTGTTCATGATAAAGTTTATATTCCATGCTAGAATTGTATTAAGCGGAAACATTAATACTTGTGTGGTTTGTGAACAACACCGTGTCCCTAGTACGCCTCTATGGACTAGCTCATTGATCAATGATGGTTAAGGTTTCCTAACCATAGACATGAGTTGTCAATTGATAATGAGATCATATCATTGGGAGAATGATATGGTGGACAGACCCAAACTAAGCGAAGCAATTAGATCGTGTCATCGTGTTCGTCTTTGCAAAGCTTTTCTTATGTCAAATATTGTATTCCTTAGACCATGAGATAATGCAACTCCCTGGTATCAGAAGAAAGCTTTGAGGTCATCAAACGTCATCCTATGAGAGGGTGATCATAAAGGTGTCTCTCAGGTGATCGGAAAGTATCTGTTGGGTTGTATGTATCGAGATGGAATTTGTCCCTCCCAAGTCGGAGAGATATACTTCGGGCCCACTCGGTAATCGATATCAACACCGCTTGCAAGCATGTGGTTAAGGAGTTAATCACAAAGTGATATCGGATTACAGAACGAGTAAAGTACTTGTTGTGAACGAGATTGAACTAGGTATGACGATACCGACGATCGAATCTCGGGCAAGTAAAATATCGCGAGACGAAGGGAATATATATATGGGATTGATTGAATCCTGGCATCGTGGTTCATCCGATATGATCATCGATGAATGTGTGGGAGTCAATATGGGTGCCCAGACCCCGCTGTTGATTATTGATAGAAGATCATGTCTGCATATTCTCGAACCCGCAGGGTCACACACTTAACGTGTCTCGACGCTAGGATAGATTGGATAATTGGTTTATGAATTTTTGTTCGGAGTCTCGGATGGGATCCGGGACATCACGAGAGGTTCCGAAATGGTCCGGAGAATAAGATTCATATAAGGCAGTGCAGTTTTTGGAGTTCGGAATTGTTCCGGGTTAATCAGTATTGTACCAGAAGCTTCTAGAACCTTCCGAAAGGGGACCAACGTGGCCCCACCTTCTGGGAGGGGGCATGGGCCTATGAGGGAGTGTCCTGGCCGCATTGGGCCAGGGGCACAAGGCCCCATAGGGCCCAGCCGATCCTAGAGAGTTTAAATCGTTTAAACTAGAGATAAGATAGGATTTCTAGATAAGGGAGAGTTTAAATTGTTTAAACTAGAGATAGGCTTGGAGGATGGGCAAGGGCTGGCCGCACCCCCCCTCTATATATAGAGGGCTGGTGCGCCCCCTCCCCCCTGGACACACACCTTCCTCCAAACCCAGTTGCCCTGCTGCCCTTCCTCTCTCCCTCCCGACTGTTTGTAGGCGAAGCCCTGCAGCAGAAATTCTCCACCATATACACCACGCCGTCGTGTTGTAGATCCAATCCATCTCTCCACCATACTTGCTGGTCCGAGGAAGGATGAGACGTCGAGGTGCTGCACGTGTGCATCTCACGGAGGCACCGCCACTTGTGGTGCTAGATCGGATCGGATCGCGAGGAGGAGAAGCGAGTACGACTACATCACCCACGTTCCGACGAACGTTCCGCTGTGCGAATCTTCAAGGGTATGAAGATCTAATCCAATCTCTCTCGTTGTTTGCATCTCCTAGATTAGATCTTGGCTTTCCCTCTGTTCGCTTCCGTAGAAAATTTTGATTTACTATGCTGCGAAACCCTTCAAATGAATCACCTGGGTGGAATGGTAATTGCTTGGTGGATTTTGGTTGAGTGGTTAACAAGGCCCATGTCTATGGTTTACCTTGTGTATCTCACTTGTGGATGGCCACCCAGGAACAAAGAGATTTGAGATGTCAAATGTTGAGAAGCTTCAAGTGCAGCCACTTGGCATTATGGGCTCTGCCTAGATCATATAGGTTGCAAGAACTTAGCCATATGGACAGTGGGTGGTAGTGTTTGATAGGTTGGAGCGCGTCCATTTTGGTCTAAGGGAAGGCTTCTGAAAGATCTTGTCTTGGGAAACCAAGTCTTGTGGGGAAAGTGCACCACCTCTGCAGAGTGTAAAATCTAAGTACTTAGCCGTGTCCCTGGTAAAGGACAATTTGAGCATCAAGACATGGAAGCAATCAAGAATCTCATCATTCAAATTTCTAAGTTAAAAACTTGTGGTTTGAAAAAGGGTTAAAAGATCTTCAATCTTGATTGAGAAAAATGATTTTGTCAAGCTAAAACTTAGTGTTTTCAAAATGATAAGGAAAAATCTATTTTGAGCAATGCAAGCCTCAATTCCACTTAGCCAAATGCATATAGATGGTAGACTCCACTATACTACCATAGTATCACTTGCCAATACAATTCAAATGTATTGACCCTTGTGGCTGTAACTTGTTATGTTGCAGGTTTGATTGTTTTAGAGAAGATTGATTGATTAGGATTACAAAGTCTACAACCAACATGTCTTCCTGTGGCACTTTGAAGATGAAGGACCCCATGCTTATAGATATTCTGCTGCAATGTATTGTAATAGCCAAATGAGCTATGTAAGATGTAATAATTTATTTTATTCCTGGTTATAAAGTTGTATTATGACCTTTGTTTCTTGATATTACATCTTAACTGTGGATGCTAGCTATTGATCCAGGGACTAGCATTGTAAACACAGGGGACACCACCTTATGTTAATAAAGGTTGGGACACTCCCTCTACAATTATTTATCTGCAATGCCCTAGATCTTGAAGTTACATGTTTAGACTCGTCCATGCAACACCCGTCCATCCATCCCTATGCCTACCGCACTCGAATCCTACTGTTACTGTTATTGTTACTATTGCTCCTGTTTCACTGTTGCTGTTGCTACTACAAACTGTTGCTACTGATAAACTTCTGTGAGAAAGAACTATTTCCAGGTGCAGCTGAACTGACAACTCAGTTGTTAAGGCTTGCAAGTATTCTTTGGCTCCCCTTGTGTCGAATCAATAAATTGGGTAATACTACCCGCGAACACTGTTGTGATCCCCTATACTTGTGGGTCATCAGTTACCACTTTGGGACAAGCATATTCCACGAATATGCTGGTCCACGTCAGCCCTAGAAGGCACCAGGTCATTCCTTTATAAGGAGGGGCTGGGCGTCTGGAGGAGGGGATCTATTGAATTTTCTCATCAGGCACTCGTTGTAGCTTCTTCTTCCTCTCGCTCAAACAGCTCGAGGAGGAAGTGTAGCTCCACGGGTGTTGAATAAAGATTAAGATCTAGCATTATGTGTGTATAAACCACTACATATTCCCTCCCTAGATCCCACTAGCATCCATTGGCCCCCAACTTAAGCCTACCCATGGCATCTGTCGTGCCACCACCACGACAGTTGGCGCCCACCGTGGGGCCAGTAGCGATGCTAGCTGGAGTCAAGATCCGGATGGGAAACTTCGTCGACACAGGCGAGCGCATCGTCTCTGGCTTAGTCTAGAGATTTGACATCTGGGACTACGTCAGCAACAACGCTGGCAGCTTCGGAGCGAGGCCACCCCCGCGCAACGACGTCTTCATCAACTTGGGCGCTCACAAGATCTACGTCGGTGTCGACACATCTCGCGTCTACCCGCGCCGAGTCTTCCTCACCAGAGACCCTCCCCTCACTGCTGCTAGCGGTCAGCGTAACACTTGCCCCGCATGCAGTGTTGAGGTGATGATGACGGCACCAGCGCCTGCAGCAGGAGAAAGCGTCGGACCAAGCAAGAACCCGGTGATAGCAGACCAGGCAGCGGTTAAGCCGGTAGGCGCAAAGCCGGCAGTAGCAGATCCATCAGCAGCTAAAGCACCCGAGGTGCAGGAGGTAACCCCCAAGGCACCAAGGGTAAGATGGCCACCTCTGGACAGGCCGGATAATATCTTGCAAGCAGCCATATATAACCTAACAACACATGTAGCACTGATAGTTAACCCGGCAAATGCATAGGCAAAACTAGAAGAGACTAGGTTGAGAATGTTAGAAGAAGCCAAAAAAGTATTCGCGCTGCAAGAATCCTTCGATAGGACATTGTAAGAGTATGCTAGGGAAAACAATCTAGATACGGCTCCCACATGAATAGATGACCTGAGAATGAAAGGAAAGAATCTCCTTATTTATATTAACAAGGAACACGAGTCTCAGCTGGCTGATTCGGCTGACCCTGGGCTGCCGAGGTATAGTACCCCGGCAAATAACCTCAGGGCGGCGAATGCAGCAGTCTCAGAGTTGGAGGGATTAACCGGGGAAGCCCGTCATAGGCAGTAAGAAAGAGTAAATGACCTGGTACGCATCACGAACCAGCAGAATGAGGAGATACTTAGAGCTAACCCGGCGAAGCCAGGAGATTCGCGCATGGTTCATTCGGCTAGGGCCGCCCCGACGCTATCAGCTTCCACGACATCCTCACCCAGAAATGGGTTACGAAAAGATAAAGCAGTAACCTCGGGAAAAAGAAACAAACAAATTGTTCCATATGACCGACGGTGGCTGGAAAAGTCAATGAAAACAAAGGCAATGGAAGCCGAGGTAACAGTGGTGAAAGAAATGTTGGAGATATGCCCAAGAGGAAATAATAAAGAGGTTATTATCATATATTCACGCTTATGATAAATGTTTACATACCATGCTATAATTGTATTAACCGGAAACATTAATACTTGTGTGATTTGTAAACATAGAAGAGTCCCTAGTAAAGCCTCTTGTTAAACTAGCTTGTTGGTTAATATATGATCATGGTTTACTGATCATGAACATTGAGATGTTATTAACAACAAGATCATATCATTAGGAGAATGGTGTGATGGACATACTCCTATAGTTAAGCATAGCATAAAGATCAAGTCATCTAATATAGTTCAGTTGCTATAAGCTTTCAGATACATAGTAACCTAAATCCTTCGACCATGAGATCATGCAAATCACCATCACCGGATGGATGCTTTGATGACATCAAACACCATACCGTAACTGGGTGGTTATAAAGGTGGCATTGAGTGTTCGGAAAGTATGTGTTGAGGCACATGGATCAAGAGTGGGATTTGTCCATCCATATGACGGATAGATATACTCTGGGCCCTCTCGGTGGAATGTCATCCAATTAGCTTGCAAGCATGTGACTGGCTCACAAGGGATCACATATCACAGGAACGAGAAAATAGTACTTATCGATAACGAGGTTGAACTAGGTATGCAGAGATACCGACGATCAAACCTCGGATAAGTAAACTATCGCGAGACAAAGGGAAATTGGTATCGTATTTAAGTGGTTCATTCGATCGCAAAGTAATCATAGAAATATGTGGGAGCCATATGAATTTTCAGATTCCTCTATTGGTTATTGATCGGAGAAGTGTCTCGGTCATGTCTGCGTAATTCACGAACCGTAGGGAGACACACTTAAGGTTTCGATGTTGTTTAGTAGATATGGAATGTAAGTAGGGAGACCGAATGTTGTTAGGAGTCTCGGATGGGATCCAGGATATCACGAGGAGATCCGGAATGGTCCGTAGAATAAGATTCATGTAAGGAAAGTCCAATTCCGGAGTTCGGGAATGATTTCGATGATTTCATAGGAGAGGTTCTAGAAGGGTCTAGAAGGTTCACCGGACCGGAAGGGGAAGGGAACATGAATGGGTCATGGATAAGTGAAATGGTTGGATCATATCCTAGGTCACTTGGTTGGGCATTAGCAAGAAAGAAAGAAATCCAAATTGAAAGTCAAAAGGCAAGTTTGAAAAGTCAAACTGGGACAGTGTGTCCTGGTGGAGGAAGGAAAGAATCCTTCTTTCCCTCCACCACAAGCCAACAAGGAGAGGGAGTTGGGGAAGGATTCAAACTCCCCTCTTCCAAGCTTCCCTCCCTATCATAAATAGAGGGGAGGGGTGCCCTAAGGCCACACAACACCAGCCCCTCCCCGCCTAGCCGCGCCGCCACCGTCGTTGCCCTCAGCGCCGCCGTCGGCTCACCGTCTCCGCCCTAGTTGTCACCGGTCACGCCTCCTCCTCTCCGGCCCTCTAAAGTCTAGATCACCGGAAACCCTAGATCCACCATAACCTGCTCCGGCTTAGGCGAAGCCCTGCAGGATTTTCCCTCTACTTCTGACACCACGCCGTCGTGCTGCCGGAATCGTGATAGGAGAACTACAACCTTAGCTGCCTGCTGGAACAAGGGAGAGGAAGGTCTTCATTGAGTATTGAACGTGTGACCGACTACGGAAGCGCTGTTGGAACGCAGCGTCGGAAGGATCGTCTACGTGATCTTGAGATCGGCAAGTGAATGACTACATCACCCACGAGAATCTGCTCTCGTTAAACGCTTTGGAATCTTCGAGGGTGATTATTCTAATTGACTCATTGCTACAATATAGTAGATAGATCTTGTCTTGTTTGTGTGCATGCGATAGAATTTTTTTGTTTTCCATGCTACGAACCCCTACAGTGGTATCATAGTCGTGTCTATATGTAGATCTGTTGCACAAGTAGAGCACAATGGTCATTGTGGGCTTTGATGCTTTTGTTGTCGATTGCTTCTTGTGTACTTTGCATCTTGCGGGATGGTGGGATGAAGCGGCCCGGGCTAACCTTACATGACATCGTTCATGAGACTTGCTCCACGCTTGACATGCAACTTGTATTGCATAAGTGGCTTTGCGGGTGCCTATTTCTCCCAACATAGTGAAGATTCAATTTACAACGGGTGATTGACAATACTAGTATCAATGTTGTGGTTCTTGGTTGTAAGTTAGAATGACACTTGATGAAAGCCCCAAATCACGTAAAACATGCAAAGAAAATAAGAGGCATCTAACTTTGTTTTGCAGGGGTGTGTTGTGATGTGATATGGCCATGATTGTGATTATATATGATGTATGCAATGTTCCTTATTGTAAGTCGGCAACCGGCAGGAGCCATATGGTTGTCTTTTAATTTCGTCTAAACCCGCGTGTCTATTATTCAAAGTAGTTGTAATAGTTGATGCTGGTGGACGACAACCATGGAGCGGCGCCATTGACCTTGACACCACGCCGGTGATGATGGAGATCATGTTTGTGCTTGAAGATGGAGATCTGAAGCACAAGAAGAAAGGCCATATCATATCACATATTTTGAATTGCATGTGATGTTAATCCTTTTATGCATCTTGTATTGCTTAGTTCGCGACGGTAGCATTATAAGATGATCCCTCTCACAAAATATCAAGTTATAGAGTGTTCTTCCTTAGTAGGCACTGTTGCCAAAGCTCGTTGTTTCGAAGCACCACGTGATGATCGGGTGTGATAGATTCTGCGAGTGTATACAATGGGAGCAAGTCAGATTTTCTCATGCGGAAGCTAAGGTTTGATCTGGACGGGCCTAGCATGTAAAGACATGGTCTCGGAACACGGAATACCGAAAGGTAAAGCATGAGTCATATAGATGATATGATGAACATGATGATTGTTTCACCTTTGAAACTATATCATGTCACGTGATGATCGGACTTGGTGTAGTGAATTTGGTTCGTGTGATCACTAAAACAATGTGAGGGATATTGTTTTGAGTGGGAGTTCAATGACAATATTATTAAAAGTTGAACACTATTTATCATAAATTAAATCAAAGTGAATTTGCATAGTTGTTGTAGTCATTGGTATCCGTTTACCACCTTGCGCTTAGTTATAATTGAGATAATAGAACTATAGAATTCTGGTTAATTACTTTACGAACTGGTATCGTATTGTTTTAAAGTGTTAATCTAAAGTTTAAAAGTCCTATTGCAAACTTTCAGTAAGTTCCGGTTACTCCATGAAGTTTAATAATTGGTATTAAATCAAGGGTAACAATTCCAGTGTTAGTATATAAGTATCATGTTTATCTGCATGATTCTTGATATTCAAAAGATTTTTTTTAATATCAAGGTTATCTAAGAACATCATATGTGGAAGATATTGTGATATCTGAATTGATGTTTTTGATTATAACATGATAGCGTATAATATGGCAAAGTTTATGTTCTCATATTTGATGGGAATTTTCAAAAAGTTGGAGACGCTAGTCGTCCTAATCCTCCAAAAAGTTTTGGAGAACAACATTATACTCACGCTTCACCGTTATAAGATAAAGCAGCTTAATCATGAATAATTCCATGATAAGTATGAATATTTGATGTAGGTAAAAATTTTACTACACCAAGAGATTACTAAAGAATGGAATTTAACAGAACACCAAACATTTGATGATGGTGATCTACTTCAAAGTGCAAGTCCAAAGACATTGGTATTTAACTATACAGGCAAAGTACCCAGATTCACCGAAGACGAAGGAGTGTTGTGGTACAAAGGACGCCTTTGTGTACCAGCAGATTCTGAGTTGAAAGAAGTTATCTTGAAGGAGGCTCATGATACTCTTTATTATATCCATCCCGGAGGAACTAAGATGTATCAAGATTTAAAAGAGCAATTTTGGTGGCATAAGATGAAGAGAGAAATCGGAAGCTATATCGCCAAGTGTGATATTTGTCAGCGAGTCAAGGCAGGACATCAAAGACCCGCTGGATTGTTGCAACCCTTGCAGATTCCGGAATGGAAATGGGATTCTGTAGGAATGGACTTTATCACTGGACTACCTACTTCTAGTAGGGGAAATGACTCTATCTGGGTCATAGTGGACAGATTGTCCAAAGTCGCCCATTTCTTGCCCGTCAAAACCACATATCAGAGTTCAAAACTAGCGGAGTTGTACATCGCTAGAATCGTCAGTTTGCACGGAGTCCCCAAGAACATTGTATCGGATCGAGGAACTCAGTTTACCTCGAGATTCTGGAAGAAAGTCCAAGAAGGTTTAGGAACTCGCCTCGATTTCAGTACCGCGTATCACCCTCAGACAGATGGACAAACGGAGCGAGTGAATCAAATACTCGAAGATATGCTGAGAGCATGTGTGTTAGAATATGGATCCAAGTGGGAAGACTGTCTGCCGTTTGCAGAATTTTCCTACAACAACAGTTATCAAGCCAGTTTGCAAATGGCCCCATTTGAATTCATGTACGGAAGGAAGTGTCGCACCCCTTTGAATTGGTCGGAAGTAGGAGAGAGTCAGATTTTCGGACCCGACATCCTACGAGAAGCAGAAGAGATGGTTCACAAGATTCGTGAGCACCTCAAGACCGCCCAATCCCGACAAAAGAGTTACACCGACAAGAGACGTCGAGACCCCGCCTTCAACATAGGAGATTTTGTTTATCTAAAAGTGTCGCCATTGAAGGGAATGCAGCGTTTCCAACTCAAAGGAAAGTTAGCCCCCAGATATATCGGACCTTTCAAGATTCTGAACCGTCGAGGAGAAGTATCGTATCAATTGGAACTACCTGAAGAGATGTCAGCCGTACACAATGTGTTCCATATCTCGTTACTTCGCAAGTGTCTCGAAGTCCCCGAGAAGACCGAAGTGTTCAAAAATATCGATCACCGAACCATAGAGATCAACGATGACCTGACCTATCCTGAAGTACCCATCCGTATTTTGGAAGAAGCTTTTCGAACTACCCGAACCCGAAGCATCAAGTTTCTCAAGATTCAGTGGAGCAACCACACAGAAGAGGAAGCTACCTGGGAGCGCGAAGATCACAGGACGGAGTTTCCCGATCTCTTCAAATCTTAGGTAATCTTTTCGTCCTTTTTCAAATCTCGGGACGAGATTTTGTTTAAGGGGGGAAGGTTTGTAACATCCCAAAAATACCAAACTTAAATCATCAAAATCTAAGCATCAAAATTAGGGTTAACAAAAACTTTTCTAATTAAAATTATGAAAGCATGCATATGTGTATGCATTTAATTTGAAATTCTTTTGAACCAACTTGTTTATGTGTTTCTTTGCTTGTAAAATGTTTCTTGGGTGAATTAAGCATCATCGAAAACATTTCCCACACTTTTCTCAAAGACAAATAAATCAAAACAAATAAAATAAAGGAATGGTCTCTTTGACCAATTTAACTCCCATGCCTACTTTGGCTGCCTCCAACTTTCAGAACCTAACAGAAACTTTTCTGGATCTTTGCACCCCTTGAATGTACTCATAACAAAGTATCAAGGCCCACTTTGTGATCATCCAGAAACTTCCAAATACATAGTTTAAATGACAATTCAAAATTGAATCTTTATCATATGGGAAGATCCCACTTTTTCAAAAACCACTCAAACAAGCTCAACTTTCAAAACCCAAGCATCTGCAGACTCACCAGCACCAATCTAGCAAACCCACCAAAAATCTTTTAAAAATTCAAAACTTGAATTCATGCGGCCATTTCATCAAACAGGTTGCAGACACAAATCATCAAAATCCTAAACACTATAGTGAGCAGTGATTGAAGCCTAACTTGTTCCCTCTTTAGCTCACAACCATCTCAGTAGATCATCTAGTAAGTTAAACCAAGCACTAGCCTCACTGTAAGCTTGGCATTGCCATCAATGGTGAACAGCCGAGCACACCCATGCCACCCCAGTGGAGACAGCAAGCTAGGAGGAGAAACAAGCCTAGCCAGCATGTCTGGGAGGCAGCCCACCGTCCACCGCCACTCCCTGTCCAGCGCTTGAACCCTGCCAGCCACTGGACCACATGCACGGACCGCGCCCAGACCACCAGCAACCATGCCGAGCATGCGCTAGAGCGCCACCCTCGACCGAAGCCCACAGACCGCGCCCCGCCCTCACCGCGTGCATACACGATCGCCACCGACCAAGGAGACCGCCAGACATCCCCATTCGCCGCCCCGTGCCACACATCCACAGCTCGCTGTCGAAGACGCCGCCTCTGCCGCGCAGAGCGTCGCGTGTTCTAGACCAAGCCGCACCGCCCCACGCCTCGAAACCATGTCGTTGAGCATCGCCAGGGAACACCGCACCACCCCCTACCTTCGCCCATGCCAATAGCCGCCTATATTGTAGAGGGAGTGTCCCAACCTTTATTAACATAAGGTGGTGTCCCCTGTGTTTACAATGCTAGTCCCTGGATCAATAGCTAGCATCCACAGTTTAGATGTAATATCAAGAAACAAAGGTCATAATATAACTTTATAACCAGGAATAACATAATTTTATTACATCTTTACATAGCTCATTTGGCTATTACATTACATTGCAGCGGAATAACTATAAGCATGGGGTCCTTCATCTTCAAAGTGCCACAGGCAGACATGTTGGTTGTAGACTTTGTAATCCTAATCAATCAATCAATCTTCTCTAAAACAATCAACCTGCAACATTACAAGTTACAGCCACAAGGGTCAATACATTTGAATTGTATTGGCAAGTTTCACTACTATGTAGAATATAAGTGGATCCTATCATTACATGCATTTTTGGCTAAGTAGGGTTTAAGGCTCATTTGCAGAAGCAAAATTTATCCTATCTTTTCAAAATGGTTTTGGTCCTTTGTAAAATCTCCTTTTTCAAAATCCCTTGAAATCCTTGGTAAATTCCCAAGTGTTCAAGTCCTTGTCAAAAATCCCTTGAGCTCCTTGGTAACCCCAAGTGCATCAAGTTTTATCAAAATCTCTTGAGCTCCTTGGTAACCCCAAGTGCATCAAGTTTTATCAAAATCTCTTGAGCTCCTTGGTAACCCCAAGTGCATCAAGTTTTATCAAAATCTCTTGAGCTCCTTGGTAACCCCAAGTGCATCAAGTCTTAAAAGTTTTCTTTTAGAAATTAGAATGTCGAGATTTCCCATAGCTTCAAACTTTAGTTGCTCAGTATTGTCCATAACCGGGGACACGGCTAAGTACTTAGATTTTATTATCTTCTGCAGAAGTAGTACACTTTACCCACATGTCACAATCCCATCTTGTTGCCACCAGTGGCCACTGGATTAGTGCTCACCAAGATGGAGTACCGGCAGATTGAGAATGTGACGAAGTCTTTCTAGAGGGTCCTCCCATACACCATTGCTAGCTTGTCTTCAGTACCCATGTAGGATTCCAGGTCCTCATGTCCAGTAAACTGAAGACAATGCATGGGTCTTCCCAATGTAGTTGACTAAGCCAGAGCCATAAATAGCATGTGGTTGCACACGAAAGCCACAATTGGAGAAACATGTTCAATCTCTAAGTTTCCTGGGTGGTTTTCCTTTGGAGCACAACACAAAGGGATTGCCATAGACATGGTTCCTTTTGTTGCCACCTTCTCCAAAACTCAAAGTATCCTTGTCCACCCAGGTGGTTCATTGAGTCCTTGTTTTATTATATAAAAACACAAGTCCTTTTCTCAACTTCATAAAATCTCAACATGTATCTCTTTTCAAAATATAGCATGGCTAAGCATGTAACAACTACATTGTTTTCACTAAGGAATGTATAGGGTATCCTATTAGGATTTAGCATAGCATAAGTATAAAATTATTTTCATGCATGTTTCAAAATCCACTAAGTATAATGAAAATAGTAGGACTTTTAGATAATAGTGTAACTTGCCTTTCTTTTGGTAGGGAATGTTGGTTCACTCCTTGATCTTGCTAGTCTCACACTTTTCTAACTTCACTACAAATCCATCAAGCAAACACAATATCAACTAGCATTCCAAACCAATAATCAATCAAACAATTTCACACACACAAAACAATGGGATCTAAGTCATGCATGTAAGCATGCAAGAGATAGGTTTATTTGCAAAGATGGTCTCCACTAGGTTTCTAAACTTTGTAAGGTTCAAGGTGGTCATTTTCCAAAGTGGCAAAGTCATTTGCAAAAGGGTTTTGTCCATAAACCATTTTAAAATCCAATCATTATTTTATGTGGTGGAAAATATTTTTATCAAAGCAACAACTTTAAGTTGTTCACCAAATAAGTTGTTGTTTTCTCAAAACTTGGTGTTTATGGTCAGTAGGTTTGGTCCAAAACATTTTCCCAAAGTTTTTACTCCAAAAACATTTTCATAAGAAAACCAATATTTTTATTTGGCTAGAAATGGGCTAATTCAATTAATCCATCCTAAACTTCACCAATTCCATTTTCAAAACCAGGGGTTGGTTCCTAGGGTCAGTAGGTTCACCACACACCAATTTGCAAAGATTTTAACTCTAAAAACATTTTTGAACAATTTTTCTAATCTAAACAAGCATACAAATGTTTCTATAAAAACAAACATTCTACCAGAGGCTTTTTACTAAACAAAAGGCATGGTTGGCTAGGGCTTGCTCTACTGATTCCAATGATATAAAGTTTGCAATTTTTGGACGTGTGGATCAAAAGTTATAGTGTTTTCAAAATCACATTCTAATCAGATTTCAAATTTAGTTCTAAACAAAGTCTGGCCACGTGTCGCTTTCCTATTCGCTGGTACCGATTCGGTCAGATCAGGTTCTGCGGCGCGTTGGATCTAAACAGATCGCACGGTTCTGGTCGCGTACCCCTTCGCTGTTAAGTGGTTCTATCGTGTCTCTTCGATCTAAATAGGACGGCTCCTATCCACTAGCCAAGAACTGGCGGCGCTCGACGGCCGCGCGCGGCGGCGACGGTCGGACGGTGGTGGCACTGGCGAAGCAGGAAGCGAGAGAAGAGGAGGAGAGGCTCACCGTGATCACAAGGACGTGGTGATGCTCAAGGTACGGTTGGCTTGACAAGGGGCGCTCAGGGACAGCAGCAATTGCTCGCCGGAGACGTGGTCGGTGTCAGATGGTCCTGGAGCTCGTTGTGGATGGTGCTGTGGTTCGCCCCGAGGAAAAAGGAAGACGCAGTTAGATGCGCTAGATCAAGGCGAACTTGCGTGCATGAATGAGAGGAAGAGGGGCGGTCAGGTGATTACCAGAAGGGTTGCCGGAGTTGCTTGCAGACACGGCGGCGTTTAGAGATCGTCGAAGTCGACGCTCAGGGTGCCCGCGGTTGAATGGAAGGTACTGGCAGGAGCGCCTGGGAGTGGGGAGTAAGTTCGTGTGCTCGGGGAGGCACGGGGTGGAGAGGCTCGGCCGGAATTTATGCTGCAGCTCGTCGGAGCAGAATGGGTTTACGCGTGAAATCGTGGCAGCCTTGTGGCCGGGAGAGAGGAGTGAGCGAGGGGAAATGGAGAGGGAAGAGAGACGCTTAAGTGCACGCAGTCACAGGCTGAATCAATGCGTGGTTAAGGAGGAATCAAGCGCGCATTCAAACAGAAACGGCGACGAGGTTTGGGGAGAAGAAGTCACGGCGGGTAAGGACGATGAACAGGAGGGGGTGGGGTCTACCTGGCAGTGAGAGAGAGAGAGGAATTTGGGGTCCACAAGTCAGTCACTCTGCGGTCAGGGAGCGGGTGCGAAGCGTTTTTCTGCGGATGAGGGGAACTGGGCTGGTTGTTTGGGCTTCCTGGGCTTGGTCAGTTGGGCTGAGTCCAAAACCATTTTTTTCTTCCTAAAACCTTTTTCTTTTTCTATTTCTAATTTTTGTTTTGAAATTCAAACAACCAAACAATACTCAAATCAATTCAAACAATCACCATACTTTGTAACTTTGAATTTGGTTCTGTTCAGTAACATAAACCAAAATTCCAAAACCAAAATAATAATTTTATTTTAGGGTCCATTATTAATTAAATAAATAGACCATTGTTATTAAATCAAATAGGATTTGTTTTATTTAAATACTCCTTTTGAAATCTAATTATTTTCAAAACCAAATCAGTAGGTTTTATTTGGGAATATAAAATACTTGGAAAACTTATTTGAATTAATTAAATAAGTTTTGATGGTTAATTAAAATAGTAAATCCTTTATTTATAAAACTTGGATATTAAATCCTTATTACTTTATTTAAATATACCTTTACTATTTTTATCAAATAGAAATATTTTATTTCAAAGGTTTTGGCCAGGTTTTAATTTGGCTTATAAAATAATTCCTCATTTAATTTCTTCATTCTCATTTTAAAATCAAATCTTTTATTAAAAGATTTCAAAATAGTAATTCCAAATATTTTATTTTCCTTTATTAAATGTTTATCTTTTAAAATCCCTTTCGGATTTATTTGATCCAACTTGGTTTGAAGTTCCAATTGGATTCAAAAAGTTTCTGAAAATCAAACAAAGTTTTATTTTACTCATTTATTTTTCACATTACAAGATTTGGAAAATCTTGGGATGTGACATGTACCATCGCCCCCGACGAGCTCATCGTGCGCCCCGTCGGTCCCCTCGCTCGACTATAAATAGAGGACTCCCCCGCTCGAATTCTTCACACCATTCTACTCCCCTCTCCTCACTGATCGTGCCACACCGTTCCCGGAGCAAGGCGAGCATCACATCGCCGGAATTTCACCGGAGCCCGCCGCCTCTGGAGAAGAAGGGTGCCATCGATTTCGTCCACCCCAGGAGCTGCCGCGACCACCCCTGAGTTCGTCGTCGTTGACTTCGTCGTTCGCCCGCCTCGCCGACCCTCGCCTACACCCCGGTGAGCCCCCAGCAACCCCCACTGGCCGCGCTAGGTTTCTTTCTCGCCGGTGTTGCTCAACGTCAACGATGACTCTTAGCCGTAGGATTAGAATCAGATCGAACGCACCACGTTGCCCCGTACCGCTTCGCACCCCCATGTCTCACTGACGAGTGGGGACACCCACTTAAGCAGCCCGCGGGAGCACTGCGCTTAGCAGGTCGGCCCGTTAACTTTTCCCGCGCAGCCCAGTTATTTGAATTAAACCTTTTCTATTTTGTTTCAAACTCACTTCTATACCCAACTTCAAAAATCAACCCAGATCGATTCAGTGCATCAAATTGAATGAAACTAATTTTGTTAGAAAGGTCTGGGAATGCTGAATCCAAGCCTGTTGGATTCAAGTCATTTGGATCTATAGATCACCCATGGTAAAAATAACAAGGCAGAAGCTTTTCTGTATTCAAACATTTTTCAAATTTAAACCATAATAGCTTTTGAGTTGATTCCAACTCTCAAAAATCACATTTAACCATACCTTTCAGAATATATAAAAATATATAGGTTTACTTGCAGAAATAATGTTCAAGCAATAAAAGAATGCCACATAGGCATTTCTAGTCACTTTATTTAATTAAAATAAAAGGGTAAAACCTTATTAAATTGTGACACCACTTTAAATCATATTCCCATGGACTAAAATATGTGGTGATGACATGTGTCAACATGATCCCATGTTTGGTTTGGAGAATATTAAATCTTAAGTAGTTTTTCAATGAGTAGAAATTACTTTTCTAAAAATAAAAGGATTTAAACCAAGCTTTAATCTTGTAAGGTTAGAGATGATGTTAGATCATCCATAGGACCCTTGTGTGTGATGATTGCAAGAAGTTAAGTATTGTTTGGTGATTGTGTACCTCGTATTTATTTATAGACGCTAGTACCGACCAAGGATACGAGGAGGAAGGAGGATTCTACGAAGAAGAAGCCGAGGAGAACTTCAACCACTGCTCTGCACAAGGCAAGCCAATACTTGCAAGCTAACACTTGCAATTTAGCAAGCTTATACTGATATTGTGCAAGCTAACCCTTGCAAGATACTCTACTGATGCCACAAACCACTATTTGTTACCATGCCAACTATATGCCTTAAGCATATGTGATCATACCCACTTGATAAATCAATCCTAGTTTTTACCTACAAGCTTTATACTTTATTTCTTGATCAAAGCTCTTACCTAGATTTTACCTAAGTGAATGGTATATATTAGAAAGATATGTGAAGGTTGCATAAAGAGCATAAAATTTGGCCTAAGCTAGATAATCTTGATGTCATCCTAAGGCATGAGATTGAACTTACTTAAAACCCCACTAGTTTACCACCCCTCATCAGTACTTACCCCCACCTGTAGATGCTAGTGCTAAGCATAAAACTTGATCAACTTTAGATGGGAATACTTGGTGGAAAACTGGTTATGAAAACCTTGGAATGATGGATCATTCTATTGAAATGTTTTGGACATGTGTTTCCGAACACTTGATGATTTTGGTGATGATGAGGCATGACATTAGCCCTTTATAAAACTGATGGTTGTCTGGATGCGATACCATTCCAATTTTATCGTACAACCAAAATACCCGAAGATTGGGTAGGGCTTGACTGGAAACTTATATACCTTAGTATTAGTTCCCTCATGGCCAAGGTCTGAGCTGAGGCTACCTTGTGAAGATTGTCCACCTGTGCAGTACCCAAGATGACAGATGGTCATGGTTGGGAGGCCAAACTCACAGGAGAGGTGCTTATACTAGGGCGTGTAATCGAAAGGTTAGGATTGATTATCCGCATACTGAGTATGGTGAATTCAGGATTTGTTCCTGACGGATGTATCGAATGTTGTGGTGAAAGTGTACAATCTCTGCAGAGTGTCAAACTATTCGAATAGCCGCGTCCGCGGTTATGGACAGTTGGAGTGGCCATACTGTTCCCCCGTCAGACTTTTCAAAATGACTTGTGACATGAATTGAGACTTTGACTTGACCACAACAGGGTTGTGATATGAAATACAAGATCCCACTTAGGAGTTATAAAATTGTGACTAGCTTTGGAACTTCGTAGAGATAAATCTGGCTTTTGCAAAACAACCCAAGAGCCTAGTGTCCTATTATCCAAAAACCCCTTTACTTGTTAGTACTAGTTTGTGAGTACTTAAAGAGTACTCATGGCTTTGTCCCTGGCTATTCCCATGGCCAGACTATGAAGAGGAGTACCTGGAGGATGGACCCCAGGAAGATTACGACAACTAGGATCATCTCCCATCGTCAGCATTGCCTGTGACCCTGAAGATAGAGCTTCGCCTACGCTACCGTTATTATTACGTATTCCGCTGCTTGATGTTGTATTAAGAACTGGATCATGAGATCCCTATTTGTGTAAGAACTTATGTACGGTTTGTAATGGATGATGTACTGTGGTATCCAATTCTGTTATGTCTCGCAAAAATGGTAATCCTGGGATTGCGATGTATGGCATAACAGGCATCTGGGATTAAAAACCCGGGTGTTGACAAGTTGGTATCAGAGCCATCCTGATCATAGGAGACCCTAGTTAGACTGGACGTTTGAATCAAAAACTTAGTTTCAAAACCAAAGGAAGCAAATATTTACAAAAACTTATTCTTATTCTTACCTCTTGGACTCATTCATAAAAATTCACGCTACTCCAAAACTATTTCAAAGCTTACATAAAATTTTGCACCCTAGATCACTTTTAGTAAAACTCACAACTACGCTAGTGCACAAACGTAGTGAGTAGTATTCGGTCCCAATGTATCGTAGTTTCCAGAATGGTTCTTAAAACCATCTGTTTTCTTTGTTGTGGTGTGTGTTGTATCGTGTGCTATGAGTCAATGAATGAAAAGCAAGTTATGAGAAAATCTGAGTCAAACATTAAAAACTTTTCAAAGCCCCAAAACCTTAGAAATTTCCCTCTTTTCTCATGATCTATCTCAATCTTCAGATGCCACGTGGAGGAAGTGGTTCAACCCCAGACCCGATGTTGCAGATTCTGCAAATGTTGACTTCTGACCGCGAAGCTGAAAGAGCCGAACGTCAAGCCAACCTAGCCACCCTTCAGCAGATAGCCCAGCTATCCCACAACAACCAAGGCCACGGAAATCAGGACAACCATGGATCTAAGCTCAAGAACTTCCAGAATACCAACCCACATGTTTTCACCAAGTCAGAAGAACCCCTAGACGCTGATGATTGGCTGCAAACCATGGAAAATAACCTAGAAGTCGCCGGAGTGGAAGCCAACGAGAAAGTTCTGTTCGCCACCCACTATCTAGCCAGAGATGCCAGAGCATGGTGGAACAGTGTTTGCGCAATGACCGGAGGCCAGATGATGACCTGGGAGGAATTGAAGGTCAAGTTTAGCAGAACCCATGTGCCACCAGGTTTGATCAAGAGAATGAGAGACGAGTTCAGAGAGCTGAAGCAAGGAAGGATGACTGTAGTGGAATACCGTGACAAATTCTTGTCATTAGCTAGGTATGCCCCGGATGAAATCGACACCGAAGCCAAGAAGAAAGAAAGATTCCTGAATGGTCTGCATGATGAGATGCAGACGGTGTTAGTCAATATCCCCTTTGCGGATATTGAAGCCCTTGTCGACTCTGCTATCCAGATGGACGGAAAGATCAACCAAGCCAATGAGAACCGCAAGCGTCGCATGATGCATCAACCAGGAACCCATCAGACCCCAAAGTATCGCCCCAACCCATCTCCAGGATTTGCCCCAAGAACCAACAGACCCCCGATGAACCGTCCGACCTATCCCAACCGTGGAAACCCTAGGCCCGGAGGAAATAACAACAACCCCGGCAACGCTAGCAATTTTAACCGTGCCCCACCCAAGTTCAACAACAACAATGCTACCACCAACACCAATGCTGCCCCGAGGACTGGAAGCAATGTTGTGCCTGTAGCATCCAAGGACAAGTCGCAAGTGACGTGTTATGACTGTGGAAATAAAGGCCACTATTCCAATGAGTGCCCCAACAAGAAGAATGCTATAGCCCCCAATGCCAATGTCCCAGCTCAGCAGCAGCGTCATGTTCATCCAGGAAGAAGATTTGCCCCAGGGAATTCACTCAACCGCAACGGCCGTCTTTTTCTCATGCATGCTGAAGAAGCTCAGGAAGCGCCAGACATCGTGCTGGGTATGTTTTCTGTTAATTCAGTACTTGCACGAGTGTTGTTTGATTCTGGTGCATCGCACTCATTTGTCACCGAAGAATTTGCATGCACTAGTAAAATTCAACCAACCAAATTGAAGCATGTTATGATTGTTCAAATTCCCGGATCAACCACCAAGGCTAGGAAAATTTGCAAAGCCGTCCCTATCCGAATCCATGGCATAGATTTTTATGCAAATCTGATAGTACTCGGAACTAAAGGTTTGGAAGTAGTACTAGGAATGGATTGGATGTCCAAACATAAAGGATTGATTGACTGTGCCAAGAAAGCCATAACCATGACCAATACAGCCGGAATATCAGTCGAGCATATATCTGAAACCTTACCTCGCTGTGGCATCCCGCAAAACCACTACTAGAAAATCGCGTTGTTTTTGTGCATTGCATCATCATGACTGCATGCTCATGTCATCATGCCACATTGCATTTGAGCATCGTCATCATCTTGCATTTGCTTGCATAAAACTAATTTCGGAAAAACCTGTTTGTGTTTTCTAAACGCCCCGTCTTTGTTCAAACGCAAAACCCGGGTCCCCGGATTAATTTTGTTTTGTCCGCTATCGGGTTGTAAAAGCCCCGTGTTAAACAAATAAAATGTTAAATTATTTTAGTGGGGGCAGTCGAACGGGCCGAGTCGACCCGAACGACCACCCCCAGAAATTAAAACGGCCCACCTAATCAGCCCCCTCTAAATCCTTTTCTACCCAGTCCTATTCTACCCACCCCTTTGGCCAACTCACCCCCTCCAATCGTTGGCCGCCACGTCACCTCTCCTCTCCCTCTACCCTATCCCACACAGCCACCTCGCCCACCACACCCACACAGCCCCACCCCAACACACACCCAGCCACACACGCACACTGCACCCGCCACTCTCACCTGCCCCTTCCACCCCGGGCCCACGCCCCTGGGCCCCACCGACGCGACCCACCCGCAGCACCCCGTCCCCACCCCGTCTCTCTCCCTCACGCGCTCCCTCTCTTCCCACCTACCTCTAACCCCACGCCCCGGCCCCACCCCCACGGTCCCCCACGTCGTCCTCCCTCTCTCTCGCTCTGCACCCTCCACCAACCGCGCGCCGCCGCCCCTGGGATCCCTCCTTCCCGACGCTGCCCCGGCTGCCGCCCATCGTCGCCGACCCCACCGCCTCGCTGAGGTCGCCCTTGCCGCCGTCCGACGCCCCGGAGCCGAGCTTCTCCCCGCAGCATCGCCCCCGCGTCGTCGCCCTCTCCGGCATCCGCCTCTCCTCCCTCCTCCGGCGCCGTTGCCGCCCGCGCCTCCCCTCAAACCCCGCGACTCGGTCTCGCCTCCTGCGCCGAGCCGTCGGCTCCGCGCCCGGCCCCGCGTCCTCCTGCCGCCCTCCTCCCCGTGCGCACGCTCTGCGTCGTCCTCCGCCCCGACCCCCTCTTCCTCCCCTCTGGCGCCCTCTCCAGCTCGACCCCGCCTCCGGCGCCCTGCACGCGACCCCCCCCCCCCCGGCCGAGCCCGGCCTCGCTCGCCTCCGCGCCCCACATCCTCGAGCACCCCACCGCAACCCCGGTCCCCGCGCGAGTCGCTGCCGCCTCTCGCCATCCCGCGCGTGTGTCATCGCCGGCCGTCTTCCTCTGCCCGAGCTGGCTGACACCGCCTCTGCCGCATCCAGCGCTGCCACGTCGGCCACCCTCCCGCGCGCTTGCCTGATGCCTCAACCATCCTCGAGCCTTGCCTCTGTTTAAGCCACGCGGGATACCCCCGTTTCTCTGTAGCACGCTTTGGTTCTCTGCCTTGTTTTGTTCTGGTCAGCAGAAGATGATTATAGATGGAATATGGTAGTTGGAGACTACATAAACAAGTTCTACACCGACAATCGAGTGGAACCCCGAGTACTTCGTCGTGGAAACTAGGGGCGATGACGCCGAATCGACAAGATCTACCTCACGGAGCGGCGAACCCCCGGACCCGGAGCATCCCTGGACACCAAGAACTACCGGCGACCTAACCAAGACCCGAAGATCGATCCCCGAGACCGAACCCCGGGGACCGACACGATCTTCTTCACGGATACGACAAGTACCCCTTCCCGGACGCCAAGTTCTTCATCCCGAACGCCAAGTCCGACCCGACCCGCGGACCCGACAAGGTCTTCACGACGACAAAAACGACATCGACCAGGGTGAATCCGATGCGCCCCCGACGCCGCACCAAGTCCTCCTTCACGGAACGCCAAGACCTACCTCTGTTATCCGAGACCGACCCGTCGAACCCCGGACCCTGAGACCGACCCCGAACCCCGGAACCAAGATCGTCGAACCCTAATGTGTGCACCTTTTCCCGAGCCCCTATTTTATAAATGCTAAATATAAAACTTGTGCATATTAATTGTTCATGCATGCATAATTGTCATGTGGTTTGGGGGCCTTATGCCGATTCACTGCATAATTAAATATGGGGCCCATATGTGGACAAAACTAGTCTTATATTGGCCTCATTTAAATTTGTGTAGCGAACCGTTAACTTATCTTGCCCTGTTAATACAACATTTATTTTGCCGGGTAGATAAATAACATGAACCACCTAATTAGTTGTCGGGACCCCGGTTCCGCTTAACCTTGCCTAATTGCATCGCATCTTTGCCATGTCATACATCATTCATGCATCATGCCCGATCTTCTGCCGTAGTATTAAATATTGCATCCGGTGTTTATTCTAGTGTTTTGCTCCTTCGCGGATAAGGCCGTTGAGTTGATGTGAGCTTCGCCTCGATCTTCGGTTGAACCTTCGGCAATGCTTTTCAGGCGAGCATCTCCCCCTTTCTACCTATCTTACTTTTATAGTATTTATTTCCCTCCTGTTGATCTATTGCTATCTGTGTTGCGATGCTCTAGTTCCCGTACCTGTGATATCCCGTGCAGCCCTATATTGCCTTGGACACATCCTATTGCCTGTTGTTTGGTAGATAGTTGGACCCGTGCGAAGTAGTCGCTTGCTCAAGAGTTGTTGCGTGTCGTCAAGCACCACAGTTGTTGGAGAAGTGCCGCATGTTCAATGTTGGAGATGATCATGGCTTTACTTATCGTTCACTTTAATTCCTGTTTAACAACTAAAATTGAAGTAAGTAAGCAGAGGCATCGGTGGGTGATAGATAATATTTGATTTCCGACCGCCCACTTGTGTCCCGTAGGACCCCGAGTACTTGATACCTGTTCCTTGAATATTCACGCTATCCACATCCGGGAGGCTTTATGGACCCCCCCTGAGCCAGAGCTTGATTCATTCTTATTTCTTGGGGCCACAAACTAGTTTGAGGTTTTATTTACTATCCTGTACTTATGCCATGCTTTACTGCTTTATTTAAGATTGTGCGAGGAGCACACTGTACTGTTTAGGTCCGTGACCCGTTTTCACGGTATCGACAAGCCCAGTCACACTTTCGGGTTCCCAGTCGTTTACAGCCGGCCACACAAACCTTGAGTCCGTCTCGTAGCCGGCCAGCTTCGTTGCGGGTAGCTTAATGGGGTGGCCCCCTGAAATATTTCTGAATCTTGTGATTGCTTTGTCGTGAAAGCCTCGTTGGGTTTTGATTTGGTTTTTCCGAGGTTGATCGAGTGTGTGTTGCTATTTGTGCACCCCGGCCGGGTTAAAACTTTCTGAAAGCCGTGTCCGCGGTTATGGACGACTTGGAGCACAGTATCTCGATCATAGACAACTGCAACTAAAGTAGTGCTATAAATTGACTCCATAATGACTAGTAATCAGCTTCACTATAACGGAATGGCTAAGTAAAACTGCCAACAAATGCTTGTTTGGGTGTCGCTTGCGACCACTGTACCTGACTAGTAAGTATTGCAACTACAACGGAATGGCTAAATAAAAGTACCAACAACTGCTGGGTTTTGGGATATCTCATGCTAATTGTATCTGACTAGTAAGTGTTGCAACTACAACGGAATGGTTAACTAAAACGGCCCACTGCTTATTTTATCAGGACGATCATCTACACCTGTCTAGTAATTGCTGCAACAATAACTGAATAAATAAAATTGCCAACTATGTGAGTTCCTCGGTTGACTTCCTCGTTTGGTCTCGAGGGGGAATACCAGGATGGGATTGTTTGGTGTTAGTCCCAGGTTGGTTCCGAATAGGTCTTTCTTTCCCCTCTCTGATAGCCGCTAGCTGTATCGAGTCTCTATAGGTTGTTTAGTGCATGTTGCGCTGCCGCTTCAGTCCACCATACCTATGTAGGCGAGGACCGCCGAATTCTAGTCTCGCCGTGTACTGGCCTCAGTACTGACGCTCCTCTTTTCCTTTGCCCCTTTGTCGGCACCCCTTTTGTTTAAGCAGGTTTTGAGATCGACGTCGTTAGCAGGGTTACCCTTCCGGCTTGGCCTGGGCAGGGTTATGGACGCCATTGGTTATTCTTCAGGGCTCTTAGCCCCATTTGCATCTTGTCCGTAGCTGGACGCTCTATCGTTTTCAAGGTGATTGGGATGTTTGTATATTATATCTGTATTCTTGACTCATTGAGTCGCTGTTATATATATCTGTTCTGTGGGTCCCATCGAGGACTGTTGTGTAATGTTATTACTTCGTTTTCCACCCGCACGAAAGTGCCTGGTGGGCACCTTTGAATCGTTTCTATGCGGGTTTGGCGGGTTTCGCTAAAACTTGCATAGGTCCGATTCTGAGGGTGTTACACTCGCCAATTCAAATGCAACAAGAGTATAGCCCAACCTACCATTGACCAAGTCCGAATAGTCTGTGAATACCCCGATGTATTTCTAGATGTTTTGCCCGGTATGCCCCCAGATCGGGATATCGAGTTTATCATCGAACTAATTCCTGGAACCGGACCCATAGCCCAGAGACCATACAGTATGAACCCGTCAGAGCTCGCAGAACTGAAGAAGCAACTGGATTCCATGCTGGAAATAGGATTGATTCAACCAAGTGCGTCACCTTGGAGATCACCTGTCTTGTTTGTGGACAAGAAGGATGGAGGTAACCGTTTGTGTACGGATTATCGGAAATTGAATGATGTCACCATCAAGAACAAGTACCCCTTGCCCAAGATAGAAGATTTGTTTGATCAGTTGACCGGTGCCAAAGTGTTTTCTAAGATTGATCTTAGAACCGGCTATCATCAACTCAAAATTCGTGCAGAGGATATTCCAAAGACTGCATTTACCACCATATATGGATTGTACGAGTATACAGTCATGTCTTTCGGACTAACCAATGCCCCCGCTTATTTCATGAATCTCATGAATAAGATTTTTATGGACTTCCTGGATAAGTTTGTCGTTGTTTTCATCGATGGCATTCTGATTTATTCCAAATCAGAAGAAGAACATGAGCTACACCTAAGGACCATTCTTGGAACCCTTAGAGAGCATCAGTTGTATGCAAAGTTTAGCAAATGTGAATTCTGGTTACAGGAGGTAGGATTCCTCGGTCACATAGTATCAGCCAGAGGAATTGCCGTTGACCCTGCCAAAGTGAAAGATGTAGAAGATTGGCAAGCCCCAACCACTCAAACCCAAGTTCGTGCATTTCTCGGATTGGCGGGATATTACCGCAAATTCGTAGAAGGATTCTCTAGTATCGCCAGACCCATGACCCAATTGCTGAAGAAGGACAAGAAGTTTGAATGGACCGACAAATGTGAAGCGAGTTTTCAAGAACTCAAGAGGAGATTGATTTCAGCCCCAATCTTGATCATGCCGGATATCACGAAGCCCTTCGATGTGTATTGTGACGCATCCAAGATCGGTCTCGGATGTGTGCTAATGCAGGAAGGCAAAGTTATATCTTATCTATCGTGACAACTGAAGCAACATGAGCAAAATTACCCAACCCATGACCTCGAACTCACAGCCGTAGTTCTAGCCCTGAAAACATGGAGGCATTACCTAATGGGAAACCGCTGTGAGATCTATTCGGATCACAAGAGCCTAAAGTATATATTCACTCAGAAGGAGCTGAATATGAGGCAGAGAAGATGGATTGAGCTAATCAAGGATTACGACCTGGACATTCACTATCACCCTGGTAAAGCCAACATGGTAGCCGATGCCCTTAGCAGATTGTCGTGCCGCTTGAACTCCATAATTTTGAAGGAGCAACCAAGTCTGCACAAAGAGCTGGAAGATTTTCGGATGGAATTAGTAAGTGAAGGATTTCTGGCTAGCATAGAACTCCAGCCCACTTTGATCAGTCAGATTAAAGAGGCGCAGAAGGGAAATGCTAGTATTGACGGAATCAAGCGTCGTATCGGTACAGGCAAAGTACCCGGATTCACCGAAGACGAAGAAGGAGTGTTGTGGTACAAGGGACGCCTTTGTGTACCAGCAGATTCTGAGTTGAAAGAAGTTATATTGAAGGAGTCTCATGATACTCTTTATTATATCCATCCCGGAGGAACTAAGATGTATCAAGATTTAAAAGAGCAATTTTGGTGGCATAAGATGAAGAGAGAAATCGGAAGCTATATCGCCAAGTGTGATATTTGTCAGCGAGTCAAGGCAGGACATCAAAGACCCGCTGGATTGTTGCAACCCTTGCAGATTCCGGAATGGAAATGGGATTCTGTAGGAATGGACTTTATCACTGGACTACCTACTTCTAGTAGGGGAAATGACTCTATCTGGGTCATAGTGGACATATTGTCCAAAGTCGTCCATTTCTTGCCCGTCAAAACCACATATCAGAGTTCGAAACTAGCGGAGTTGTACATCGCTAGAATCGTCAGTTTGCATAGAGTCCCCAAGAACATTGTATCGGATCGAGGAACTCGGTTTACCTCAAGATTCTGGAAGAAAGTCCAAGAAGGTTTAGGAACCCGCCTAGATTTCAGTACCGCGTATCACCCTCAGACAGATGGACAAACGGAGCGAGTGAATCAAATATTCGAAGATATGCTGAGAGCATGTGTGTTAGAATATGGATCCAAGTGGGAAGACTGTCTGCCGTTTGCAGAATTTTCCTACAACAACAGTTATCAAGCCAGTTTGCAAATGGCCCCATTTGAATTCATGTACGGAAGGAAGTGTCGCACCCCTTTGAACTGGTCGGAAGTAGGAGAGAGTCAGATTTTCAGACCCGACATCCTACGAGAAGCAGAAGAGAAGGTTCACAAGATTCGTGAGCACCTCAAGACCACCCAATCCCGACAAAAGAGTTACACCGACAAGAGACATCGAGACCTCGCCTTCAACATAGGAGATTTTGTTTATCTGAAAGTGTCGCCATTAAAGGGAATGCAGCGTTTCCAACTCAAAGGAAAGTTAGCCCCCAGATATATCAGACCTTTCAAGATTCTGAACCATCGAGGAGAAGTATTGTATCAATTGGAACTACCTGAAGAGATGTCAGCCGTACACAATGTGTTCCATATCTCGTTACTTCGCAAGTGTCTCGAAGTCCCCGAGAAGACCGAAGTGTTCAAAAATATCGATCACCGGACCATAAAGATCAATGATGACCTGACCTATCCTGAACTACCCATCCGTATTTTGGAAGAAGCTTTTCGAACTACCCGAACCCGAAGCATCAAGTTTCTCAAGATTCAGTAGAGCAACCACACAGAAGAGGAAGCTACCTGGGAGCGCGAAGATCACATCAGGACGGAGTTTCCCGATCTCTTCAAATCTTAGGTAATCTTTTCGTCCTTTTTAAATCTCGGGACGAGATTTTTTTTAAGGGGGGAAGGTTTGTAACATCCCAAAAATACCAAAATTAAATCATCAAACTCTAAGCATCAAAATTAGGGTTAACAAAAACTTTTCTAATTAAAATTATGAAAGCATGCATATGTGTATGCATTTAATTTGAAATTCTTTTGAACCAACTTGTTTTTGTGTTTCTTTGATTGTAAAATGTTTCTTGGGTGAATTAAGCATCATCTAAAACATTTCCCACACTTTTCTCAAATACAAATAAATCAAAACAAATAAAATAAAGGAATGGTCACTTTGACCAATTTAACTCCCATGCCTACTTTGGCTGCCTCAAACTTTCAGAACCTAACAGAAACTTTTCTGGATCATTGCACCCCTTGAATGTACTCATAACAAAGTATCAAGGCCCACTTTGTGATCATCTAGAAACTTTCAAATACATAGTTTAAATGACAATTCAAAATTGAATCTTTATCATATGGGAAGATCCCACTTTTTCAAAAACCACTCAAACAAGCTCAACTTTCAAAACCCAAGCATCTGCAGACTCACCAGCACCAATCTAGCAAACCCACCAAAAATCTTTTCAAAATTCAAAACTTGAATTCATGCGGCCATTTCATCAAACAGGTTGCAGACACAAATCATCAAAATCCTAAACACTATAGTGAGCAGTGATTGAAGCCTAACTTGTTCCCTCTTTAGCTCACAACCATCTCAGTAGATCATCTAGTAAGTTAAACCAAGCACTAGCCTCACTGTAAGCTTGGCATTGCCATCAATGGTGAACAGCCGAGCACACCCATGCCACCCCAGTGGAGACAGCAAGCTAGGAGGAGAAACAAGCCTAGCTAGCATGTCTAGGAGGCAGCCCACCGTCCATCGTCACTCCCTGTTCAGCGCTCGAACCCTGCCAACCACTGGACCACACGCACGGACCGCGCCCAGACCACCAGCGACCATGCCGAGCGTGCGCCAGAGCGCCACCCTCGACCGAAGCCCACAGACCGCGCGCTGCCCTCACCGCGTGCATACATGATCGCCACCGACCCAGGAGACCGCCAGACATCCCCGTTCGCCGCTCCGTGCCGCACAGCCACAGCTCACCGTCGAAGACGCCGCCTCTATCGCGCAGAGCGTCGCGTGTTCCAGGCCAAGCCGCACCGCCCCACGCCTCGAAACCATGTTGTTGAGCATCGCCAGGGAACAGCGCACCGCCCCCTACCTTCGCCCATGCCAATAGCCGCCTATACCATCGCCCCTGACGAGCTCACCGTGCGCCCCGTCGGTCCCCTCGCTCGACTATAAATAGAGGACTCCCCCGCTCGAATTCTTCACACCATTCTACTCCCCTCTCCTCACTGATCGTGCCACACCGTTCCTGGAGCAAGGCGAGCAGCACATCGCCGGAATTTCACCGGAGCCTGCCGCCTCTGGAGAAGAAGGGTGCCATAGATTTCGTCCATCCTAGGAGCTGCCGCGACCACCCCTAATTTCGCCGTCATCGACTTCATCGTTCGCCCGCCTCGCCGACCCTCGCCTGCACCCCGGTGAGCCCCCAGCAACCCCCACTGGTCGCGCTAGGTTTCTTTCTCGTCGGCCTTGCTCAACATCGACGATGACTCTCAGTCGTTGGATTAGAATCAGATCGAACGCACCACGTTGCCCCTACCGCTTCGCAACCCCCTGTCTCACTGACGAGTGGGGACACCCACTTAAGCAGCCCGCGGGAGCACTGCGCTTAGCAGGCCGGCCCGTTAACTTTTCCTGCGCAGCCCAGTTATTTGAATTAAACCTTTTCTATTTTGTTTCAAACTCACTTTTGTACCCAACTTCAAAAATCAACCCAGATCGATTCAGTGCATCAAATTGAATGAAACTAATTTTGTTAGAAAGTTCTGGGAATGCTGAATCCAAGCCTGTTGGATTCAAGTCATTTGGATCTATAGATCACCCATGGTAAAAATAACAAGGCAGAAGCTTTTCTGTATTCAAACATTTTTCAAATTTAAACCATAATAGCTTTTGAGTTGATTCCAACTCTCAAAAATCACATTTAACCATAACTTTCAGAATATATAAAAATATGTAGGTTTACTTGCAGAAATAATGTTCAAGCAATAAAAGAATGCCACATAGGCATTTCTAGTCACTTTATTTAATTAGAATAAAAGGGTAAAACCTTATTAAATTGTGACACCACTTTAAATCATATTCCCATGGACTAAAATATGTGATGATGACATGTGTCAACATGATCCCATGTTTGGTTTGGAGAATATTAAATCTTATGTAGTTTTTCAATGAGTAGAAATTACTTTTCTAAAAATAAAAGGATTTAAACCAAGCTTTAATCTTGTAAGGTTAGAGATGATGTTAGATCATCCATAGGACCCTTGTGTGTGATGATTACAAGTAGTTAAGTATTGTTTGGTGATTGTGTACCTTGTATTTATTTATAGACGCTAGTACCGACCAAGGATACGAGGAGGAAGGAGGATTCTACGAAGAAGAAGCCGAGGAGAACTTCAACCACTGCTCTGCACAAGGCAAGCCAATACTTGCAAGCTAACACTTGCAATTTAGCAAGCTTATACTGATATTGTGCAAGCTAACCCTTGCAAGATACTCTACTGATGCCACAAACCACTATTTGTTACCATGCCAACTATATGCCTTAAGCATATGTGATCATACCCACTTGATAAATCAATCCTAGTTTTTACCTACAAGCTTTATACTTTATTTCTTGATCAAAGCTCTTACCTAGATTTTACCTAAGTGAATGGTATATATTAGAAAGATATGTGAAGGTTGCATAAAGAGCATAAAATTTGGCCTAAGCTAGATAATCTTGATGTCATCCTAAGGCATGAGATTGAACTTACTTAAAACCCCACTAGTTTACCACCCCTCATCAGTACTTACCCCCACCTGTAGATGCTAGTGCTAAGCATAAAACTTGATCAACTTTAGATGGGAATACTTGGTGGAAAACTGGTTATGAAAACCTTGGAATGATGGATCATTCTATTGAAATGTTTTGGACATGTGTTTCCGAACACTTGATGATTTTGGTGATGATGAGGCATGAGCATTAGCCCTTTATAAAACTGATGGTTGTCTGGATGCGATACCATTCCAATGTTATTGTACAACCACAATACCCGAAGATTGGGTAGGGCTTGACTGGAAACTTATATACCTTAGTATTAGTTCCCTCACGGCCAAGGTCTGAGATGAGGCTACCTTGTGAAGATTGTCCACCTGTGCAATACCCAAGATGACAGATGGTCATGGTTGGGAGGCCAAACTCACAGGAGAGGTGCTTATACTAGGACGTGTAATCTAAAGGTTAGGATTGATTATCCGCATACTGAGTATGGTGAATTCAGGATTTGTTCCTGACGGATGTATCGAATGTTGTGGTGAAAGTGTACAATCTCTGCAGAGTGTCAAACTATTCGAATAGCCACGTCCGCGGTTATGGACAGTTGGAGTGGCCATACTGTTCCCCCGTCAGACTTTTCAAAATGACTCGTGACATGAATTGAGACTTTCACTTGACCACAACAGGGTTGTGATATGAAATACAAGATCCCACTTAGGAGTTATAAAATTGTGACTAGCTTTGGAACTTCGTAGAGATAAATCTGGCTTTTGCAAAACAACCCTAGAGCCTAGTGTCCTATTATCCAAAAACCCCTTTACTTGTTAGTACTTAAAGAGTACTCATGGCTTTGTCCCTGGCTATTCCCATGGCCAGACTATGAAGAGGAGTACCTGGAGGATGGACCCCAGGAAGGTTACGACAACTAGGATCATCTCCCATCGTCAGCACTGCCTGTGACCCCGAAGATGGAGCTTCGCCTATGCTACCGTTATTATTACGTATTCTGCTACTTGATGTTGTATTAAGAACTGGATCATGAGATCCCTATTTGTGTAAGAACTTGTGTACGGTTTGTAATGGATGATGTACTGTGGTATCCAATTTTGTTATGTCTCGCAAAAATGGTAATCCTAGGATTGCGATGTATGGCATAACAGGCATCTGGGATTAAAAACCCGGGTGTTGACACTATGTGTCATATGTATGGCTCCACTATTGATGTTGATAGATTCTTTCAAACAGAAAAGGAAATATTGAAAGAGAATCTCATAAATATATGGCAGAAAAGAAAAGACCAGAATTGTTCAGCTTACGTATATAGAGGATATACGTGTTATGGACATATTCTTTGCTTGTTAAATAATGTGGTTCTTAAGTATTAGATACTGAATTTTTTGGTGTGAATCATCATACGAAATAACACAATTCATGAACTACGATGGCCTAAGTAACCAGCAAAATAATATGTGATGATGTTCATCAAGAACAAATAAAGGGTTATTGTGTTGCTCATTGAAATCAAAGCTTGCCTTTAAGATTTTTTTATCGGGTATTATGAGAACAAAAGGGTTGTTCAAATAATTGCTGTAATCCATAAAAGATGGATGATTTACAAATCTCGTTGGAGAAATCAAATTCATAAAACTAGTACTAAAAATGTCGAAAGACAAATTGATTGAAAGATCACTTAGGAAGTGACATCGTCGTTTAAATTATATTGGAAAGAAAACATGAAGAAACTCCATGTGGATGGAATTTTGGAGTCTTTTGATTTTTGATCAAATGACGCTTGTGAAACTTTCCTAGAGATAATTAAAACTCCGTTCATAGGCCAAAAGGGAATGAATTACTAGATTATTGGAATTTGTACATATTTGATGTATGAAGTCCATTACGTGTAGTCAAGAGCGATGGATTTTAACTTCATATGCTTTCTTCGAAAATTTGAGTGAATATATGAATATTTACTTAATGGGGATGAAGTGTGAAACATTTGAAAAGTTCAAAAACTTTCAAGATGATGTGCAAAATCAATGTAACAAGAAAATAAAGAATTTATGATAGGATCATAAAGGAAGATATTTGAGTTACAAGTTTAGCATAATACCTTAGATTTGAGGAATCGTTCTGTGGATTTGCATTTCCCGAAACACCATAAGAGTATGGAGCATTCGAGATATGTAATGAAACCTTGTTTGACATGGTAAAATCAAAGGTGTAATTTATAAAACTGTCATTATATTTTAAAGATTAAAGCTTTAAAGACTACCTTTTTTCACTGAAAAGAGCTCCATCATAATCCGTTGAAATGACACCATATAAAGTTATGGTTTGGGATAAAACCCAAGTTGTCCTTTCTTAAACATTGGTATGCTATTCATAAGAAAGATGTTTGCAACCAAAATCGGATGAACATATCTTTGTATGTTATTTCAAATAATCGTTGAGTATTCCTCCATAACACCAAATACAAAAATGTTTGTCGCTTAGAACGTCAAGTTTCTTTGAGAAAGGAATTTTCCGTGAAAAGTTAAGTGGGAGGATAATAGAACTTTGATAAGGTTAAAAGAACCTTAGCTATATGTGCAAAGTTGCGCAGCGCCGAAAAGTGTTTCGGAGGCAGCAACAATGCTCATGGCTCACGTGCCTCAAAGGTTGTGGTCACGGAAGTCTAACTTCCTATTGAACCAAGTAGGTCAGATAAACAATCAAATACTAAGATTTGAGGGTTGAATCATTATTTGACAATAATGAACCGACTACATGCAAAGAAGCGATGATGGGCCCTGACTCCGTCAAATGGCTTGGAGCCATAAAATCCGTGATAGTTCCATACACGAGAAATCAAGCTTTGAACTTGAAAGACCCTCTGGAAAGGTGTAAAACCTTGCAGTCGTGTTTGGATCTATAAAGAAATAGACATGGATGTTTCACATCTATGAAATAGTCAACATGTTGGGAAAGAATTCACAACAATGTTCAAAGGTTGACTATGACAAGATTTGATCTTCCATAGCGATGTTTAGTCTAGACGGATTAATGTAGCAACCACTACATATAATTTTGTTATGTGGTAGTTGAATAAACAAAACAAGTTCTTCTGATAGAATTGTTACCTAGGACGTATGCATAACACAATCCATAGGTTTTTTAATTCAAAGGATGTTAAAACTGTATGCAAACTACAATGGTTGAAGTGAGCATCGCGGAGTTGGAATCTTCACCATGATGAAACTGTTAAAAGAGTTTAAATTCATCAGAAACGATGAAGATGCTTGCATTTGCAAGAAATTAAGTGGGAGCACTAAGACATATTTCTAATACATTATGTGAAAGACATATTGTTGATTGTAAATGATGTATCTTTTATTAACACATGTTAAGAATTTCATCTCGATGAAATACTTAGGCCAAACCCGAATATTTGGCATCAATATCTATATAGATAGATTGAGACGCTAATATGGTTGTGACAAATGTACATAGATGAGATATTGAATGAGTTCAATATGGAAATGACAAGAAAGGTTCTTGCCACACAGAAAGGATTAAATCAAAATTCAAGTGTATCGACACTTGGTAAGTGAAACAAAGATTCAAGTATAGATTGATACTTGATGTATGAAATCACAAAGAGTATTTATATCCATCATACCGTGATATGTACAAATCCAGATATGTCATATGCTCTAAATGTTATGAGCATATACTAGAATGATTCATAAAATGATCATTGGACTATAGTAAGAATATTCTTATGATCTTTTGGAAGAACTAAGAATATATTATTTTTGTAGATGTGACAAATAGATGATTAGTTCATTGTAAAAGTACTACATTGATACTAGTTTTGTCACAAAGTACAAATTAAGTTTATCTCAATCTAAACTAAGGGTGGCACAATATAATGGAAAGTAAGTTCCATAATGGATTTCGATGAGTTCCAAAGTTAAGACATTGTGATAGATACTACAACAAGAGGCTAAGTATATGACTGCTATTATAGCATCAAAAGAGGGCATTTGTGTTAAGTAGTTTGTTATCAAACTAGGTGTGGTTCCCAGCGGGATAGTACCATGAAGATATATTGTACGACAATATTATCAACATGTTTTTAACCCCAAGGAACCAAAGGTCTCACCAAAGGACCAAATTTATACAAAGCCATCTCATTAGAGAACGAGTGATGCGTAGAGACGCAAAGACATACAGTTACACATGGACCTGAAAGAGTCGGATCCAAAGATCAGTTGACCACTAGTAATCATGCAAATACAACACCGGAAAGCCATAGGTGTTGAATACACAAAGATTTGAAACTAGATTATTGTCTCTAGTGCAAGTGGGAGACTGTTGGAGATATGCCCAAGAGGCAATAATAAAGAGGTTATTATCATATTTTCACGCTTATGATAAATGTTTACATACCATGCTATAATTGTATTAACTAGAAACATTAATACTTGTGTGATTTGTAAACATAGAAGAGTCCCTAGTGAAGCCTCTTGTTAAACTAGATTGTTGGTTAATATATGATCATGGTTTCCTGATCATGAACATTGAGATGTTATTAACAACAAGATCATATCATTAGGAGAATGGTGTGATGGACATACTCCTATAGTTAAGCATAGCATAAAGATCAAGTCATCTAATATAGTCTAGTTTCTATAAGCTTTCAGATACATAGTAACCTAAATCCTTCGACCATGAGATCATGCTAATCACCATCACCGGATGGATGCTTTGATGACATCAAACACCACACCGCAACTGGGTGGTTATAAAGGTGGCATTGAGTGTTCGGAAAGTATGTGTTGACGCACATGGATCAAGAGTGGGATTTGTCCATCCATATGACGGATAGATATACTCTGGGCCCTCTCGGTGGAATGTCATCCAATTAGCTTGCAAGCATGTGACTGGCTCACAAGGGATCACATATCACAAGAACGAGAAAATAGTACTTATCGATAACGAGGTTGAACTAGGTATGCAGAGATACCGACGATCAAACCTCGGATAAGTAAACTATCACGAGACAAAGGGAAATTGATATCGTATGTAAGTGGTTCATTCGATCACAAAGTAATCGTATAAATATGTGGGAGCCATATGAATTTCCAGATTCCTATATTGGTTATTGATCGGAGAAGTGTCTCGGTCATGTCCGCGTAATTCACGAACCGTAGGGAGACACACTTAAGGATTCGATGTTGTTTAGTAGATATGGAATGTAAGTAGGGAGACCGAATGTTGTTAGGAGTCTCGGATGGGATCCAGGATATCACGAGGAGATCCGGAATGGTCCGGATAATAATATTCATGTAAGGAAAGTCCAATTCCGGAGTTCAGGAATGATTCCGATGATTTCATAGGAGAGATTCTAGAAGGGTCTAGAAGGTTCACCGGACCGGAAGGGGAAGGGAACATGAATGTGTCATGGATAAGTTAAATGATTGGATCATATCCTAGGTCACTTGGTTGGGCATTAGCAAGAAATAAATCAATCCAAATTGAAAGTCAAAAGGCAAGTTTGAAAAGTCAAACTGGGACAGTGTGTCCTGGTGGAGGAAGGAAAGAATCCTTCTTTCCCCCAGCACAAGCCAACAAGGAGACGGAGTTGGGGAAGGATTCAAACTCCCCTCTCCCAAGCTGCCCTCCCTCTCATAAATAGAGGGAAGGGGGTGCCCCACGGCCACACAACACCAACCCCTCCCCACCTAGTCACGTCGTCGCCGTCGCTGCCCCCAGCGCTGCCGCCACCGCTCCACCGTCGGCTCACCGTCTACGCCCTAGCCAACGCCGGTCATGCCTCCTCCTCTCTGGGCCTCTAAACTCTAGATCGCCGGAAACCCTAGATCCACCATAACCTGCTCCGGCTTAGGCGAAGTGTCACATCCCAAAATTTTCCAAATTTTGTAATGTGAAAAATAAATAATTGTTGAAATTTAGGGTGAAAAGAAACTTTTTGTTTCTAAATGGAAACTTAAAATCCCATCTTGAACAAAACTTTGGTTAATGTTTGAATCCAACTAAATTCAAATCAAGTGGGAATGCATTCTTCATAAATGCATCTTGAAATTTAAACACTTGGAAATAAACCAAAACCCTCAAACCCTAATGGAAGAAAAACATTTACAAGTTATCCCTAAGCCTATGGATTTAATCCATATAAAAATTTGTCAACAAACATTTATAAATGATCAAGAATGACAAATAGAAACATTATAAAACCATAGAAGTTGGTTTCACTTAATTTGAAGCCATAGATAAAATATTATGAATTTAATAAGATAAGGAAAATGAATTTCCAAAGCTAATAAAGCACCTATCTATAAATCCATACCAAATGGTGACCAAATAATCCTAAAGATATTTAAAAGGATAGACAAATATTAAATAAGATTTTACCAATTGGAATCACCAAGTTTGGATCTTTAAATAAAAAGATATGGATTTTATAAGATAAATGAGGTATATTTAAAGACCAAATTAAATCTTGGCCTAATCCATAAGCAAATGGAATGAATATAATTTAAATTCAAATAAAATAAAAGGATAAAGAATTTTCCAAATAAAATAAAATGGCATTAACAAAATTCTATTTCTATTTGAATAAAGACAAATCTCTAATAAGAATGATTATTTAAATCATGGGAAAATAGTATTTGGAATTTACCCAAGTGGAATAAAAGTCATTTAATTAACTTAAATGGAATCAAGGAAATCACCTAAATAAAAATTATGGAATTAAAACCATAATTGATTTCATTAGAATAAAAACAAATACCCAATTTAAATGATTAATAAATCATATAAAAAAATATTCCAAATAATTCAAGGTGAATTATTTGACACCCTAATAAATGAATAAAACCTACTGAATAGTTTGGTAAAATATGGATTTCAAATAAAGTTTTAAAACACATTAAAACCTTTTTGAAATAAAGACAAGTGTCTATTTATAAAATAAATAAAAGACCCTAAAAAGAATAAAAGAATTATTCTAAATTTGACTTCAGAATGTGTTGATAAACAATATCAAAATCTACACAAAGTTTGGAAGAAGTTTGAATTCAAATGAATGTTTAAAATGATTAAACAAAATCAAAACAGATAAATAGAAAAATAAAAGGGAAAATAATCAGTACAAAAAAAAGAATCAAAGTCAACCTAGCCCAGCAAGGCTCAACTCGCCCAGCTAGCCCATATCCCCCTCCCGCGAGAAAACGTTTCATACCTAGACACCTACCCACGCAGTCAGTGACGTCTGGACCCCACCTCTTGTTTCTCTCTCTCGCTGACAACAACGCCCCACCCGTCAGGTCGTCTCCCTCACCCGCCCGCTGACCACGCCTCGCCGGTCGTTCCTGCCGTTACCTCCCCGGCTTAATTCCACGTTGATGGCGCAGTAACCTCTCCTCGCGATCACGCTCGATAAATCCCCTCTCTCTTCTCTCTCTTTCCCCTCAAACCCCGCTGTCAGAGAGCCACCAGGTTGCCTCGAATTTAGCTTGCACTGTCGCGGCCTCCGACAAACTCCGACGACGATTCCGGTGATCCTCCACCGCGCCTTGCCCCCTCGACCACGCTAGCTTGTTCCCCATCAACCACTGCATCTCCCAGTAGTCTCTGCTTGCTCGCGCTTGACCCCCAGTGTTGGCAACGACGACAACTGAGCTCCGCCACCGTGTGCTCGAACTCCGGCGACATCTCCTGGTGAGCCCAGACCACCCCGGACCCTCTAGTTGATACTCTCGCACTCTCCTCTCTTGCACGCATCTAACGCTGCTCTCCGTTTGTCTTATCACGCCAATAATCATCACCTCTGTCGTCGAGCAAACGAACCCGACGCCGTCGCTAGCTCCGGTGAGAAATCCACGTCGAACCAGAGCGCCCCTTCGCCAACCAAGGATACGACGAGCTTCAGCACATCGCGGCGAACCCAGTAAGGCTCACCATCCTCTCCCTCGCTTCCTACATCGCCGGCAATACCACTGACAGACCGCGCCGCCGCCAGCCACCGTCGCTCGCGCCGCCAGTTCCTGGCAAGCGCTTTGTAGCCGTAGGATACACAACGTCTGGCTAGGATTAGATCCAATCGAAAGGGTACGCGCCCACCTGTGCCGCTCGATCTATTTGAATCCAATGCTTCACAGCGGCCGATCCGAGCGAAACGGTATGGACGAATCAGAACAGTCCACGTGGCCCTGCCTATTGTTATAAAAACAGAATTGATCTATTTGATGTTCAAATTTGTAAAATCTATAACCTTTGATCCACACGTCCAAATTTTGCAAATTTTATATCAATGGAATCAGAAAGACAAGTACTTTCCAACCATGCACTTTGTTTAGTAAATTGCTTCTGTTAAATTGGTTGTTTTTGCAGAAACTTGTGTAGGCATAATTTGAATATAAAATTCATTCTAAAATTATTTTTGTGATAAAACCTTTGGCAAATGGATTGTTTTGAACATACTGACCATATAAATCAATTTGTGGATTCAAAAACATATTTTGTGAGGAAAATTAATAAATCTTGGAATTAAAGCATTTCTAGTTAAACAAAATGTTGTTTTTTGTTAAAAATACTTTTTGGAGAAAAACCTTTGGGAAATGATTTGGATTATACTCTCTGACCCAAAACACCAAGTTTTAGAATTAGAAATGTATTTGGTGAACCCTATAAAGATTATTACTTTGCTAAAGGCATTTCAACCACATAAAATATTGATTTGGTTTAAAAATGATTTATAAGTAAAATCTTTTGCAAATGATTTTGCCACTTATATAAAATGACCAATAGGTGTTTTAGAATGTTTACAACCTATTAGAAACCACTTTTCCAAATAAACAATATTTAGCATGCTTGCATGCATTGCTTTGGTTTTATTATTTTATGTGAGGATTGCTTGAATGGTAGATTGAAATGGTGCCTTGCTTGATTGAATTGTAGTGACAATTGAAGAGTGTGAATATTGCAAGATCAAGGAGTGAACTTATATTCTCTTCCAAAAAGTCAAGTGGTGCTTCATGATTTTATTCCTATATTTTTTTCACCTATGCACTAGAAATATTTTGTATAGGACTTGCATGAATATTTTGATAAGTATCTATATGCTATGCTTGGGAAATCCTAGTAGTTGTAGAATTGTTAGAAATTTCTCTAAGTTCAGATGCTTACCATTGCCATGCTTAGCCTAGCTAGTAGCAACCAAGGGTGGTTATATATTCATGCTATGAGAAATATTGCTAAGTCTATGACTTGCGTTTTTGCTTAATAAAACAACTAAGTGAATGAAACACCTGGGTGGAATGGAAAGAATGGTTTGTGTTGAGTGGTTACACAAGGCCCATATCTATGGTTTACCTTGTGTATCTCACTTGTGGATGGCCACCCAGGAACAAAGGGATTTGAGATGCCAAATGTTAAGAAGCTTCTAGTGCAGCCACATGGCATTATGGGCTCTGCCTGGATCATATAGGTTGCAATAATTTAGCCATTTGGACAGTTGGTGGTAGTGGGATGATAGGTTTGGAGCACGTCCATTTGGTCTAAGGGAAGGCTTCTGAAAGGTCCTGTCTTGGTGAAAATCAAGTCTTGTGGGGAAAGTGCACAACCTCTGCAGATGGAAGAATCTAAGTACTTAGCCATGTCCCTGGTATTGGACAACATGAGCATCAAGACATGGAAGCTATCAAGAATCTCCTCATCCCAATTTCTAAGTTAAAAGATTGTGGTTGAACAAGGGTTGAAGGATCACTAATTTCTATTGGGAGATGCCTTGGGTGATTTTGTCAAGCAAAAACTTAGTGTTTTCAAATGATAAGGAAAATCTAATTTGAGCAAAGCAAGCCTAAGATCCACTTAGCCAAATGCATATAGATGATATACTCCACTATATTACCATAGTATCACTTGCCAATACAATTCAAATGTATTGACCCTTGTGGCTGTAACTTATTATGTTGCAGGTTTGTTTGATGTTAGTGAGATGTGTTGATTAGGATTACAAGTCTACAACCAACATGTTTGCCTGTGGCACTTTGAAGATGAAGGACCCCATGCAATAGTTATTTCTGCTGCATTGTAATGAGATAGCCAAATGAGCTATGTAAGATGTAATAAGTTATTTTATTCCTGGTTATAAAGTTGTATTATGATTTTTGTTTCTTGATATTACATCTTAACTGTGGATGCTAGCTATTGATACAGGGACTAGCATTGCAATCATAGGGATCCTTACCTTTATAAAGGGAGGGATCTTACAGATGGTATCAGAGCACTGTGTTGCCTGTAGGATTGTAACCCTAGGATTGGACAAAACCCCTTAGAAAAATAGGAGATGTATTTGTACCAAAACTTATTTACAAACAATCTTGTAAACTCTTTCCTCAACCTTTTGGTTTTGACTCTACATCTTGTCTATTTCAACTTGATGGATAAAGCCTCCACCATGAGAAAAGACCTCACCATGAGCAAAGGACTTCACCAACTCCAATGTCTTCAACTTCAACATCATCAAAGACTTCAGCTTTATTTTCACCAAGGACTTCCACTTGGATATCACTAAAGACTGCAAGTGAGACAAGAAATATTACTCAAGACTTGAAGACTAAGGAAACACAACTTAGAAGGAACCATCATCACCTTTGAAGTTTTGTGACCAAGACACATGAATTTTCCCAAGGAAACCATGATCTCATTCAAGAAAAATCAACTAAGAAGGATGGAATGATCTCAAGTGAACCATATAGTTGGACCACCATATTTAGATTAAATCAAACACACCAACTTATGTGGTGTAACAAAAATATTTTATTGCCTAAAAATGTGCTTGAAACTTATTGTTTGAGTGGAATGTTTGTTTGTGATTGCTTGCATATTGCTTGTGTGAATTGTGATGTGTGTGATTAGAATTAATTCCTTAGAAATCTTTTGCCTATTCTAATCCCAATCCAACCCAAACAGATGACTACTCCAAGAAACTCCAACATCAAGAATGGTGACAACAACAACAACCAAGATATGCACATGAGAGAACTCATAGTAACCCAAACCCAGTTGAACCAAGTGATGACTCAATTTTGGGCCAACAACAATGATTTAGACCCAACCATGCAAAGGTTTTTGGAAACCCAAACCCAATTGTTGCATAGGATGACAAGTCAAATGATCAACATGGGAGACAACCCTTCCCAAAGAATTTGTGACAACAAGGATGTCAAGGATGGTATTCTAGAAGGAACCCAAGCTTGCAATGTTTGTGGAGACAAGGATCACACTTCCAAAGAGCATGAAGATCAATGCCCCAATTGTGAAGAGAAACATCCAACTAATCAATGCCCCACATCTCAAGCTACTTGTTTCCTATGTGAAGGAAATAATCATGTCCCTATCCAATGCCCCATCTATTCCATAGTTCAACAAAGAAAACAAGGTGGATTACATAAATAGATTGCAAACCCCCATGAGGGAACAACTTCTACCAAGAAGGATGAAGACAAAGGAAAATCTCAGCTTGCACCTACATGCAATATGACTCAATTTGATGGACCAAAGAGGAGACATATGTATTACCCAAGGAAAAGATTAAGGAGACCAGGAAACTTTCCCACCTTTGAGATAAGATATGAAGAGCATGAACTAGAAGCACTCCTAGCTTTGGAGAAACCCAAGAAGAACAAGGACAAAAGTCAAGTGCAGTGTTGCCATTGCAAGGAGATGGGACACTATGCAAATGAATGTCCAGAGAGGAAGAAGAAGTATAAGGAAATCAGCCAAGTGTGGTGCAACAACTGCAAAGAGCTAGGACATTATGTGTCAACTTGTCCACAGAAGATACGTGAAGAACTCAATCTTGTCACATGTTACAATTGTGGTGATCAAGGACATTATGCAAGCAATTGTATAGAAAAGATGAAGCACAAGATAAACAAGCCTATGAAGGATCTCAGCCTTGTGACATGTTTCAAGTGTGGAAACAAAGGACACTATGCAGATGTTTGCCAAGAGAGGTTTCAACAAGATTCCAAGCAAGCCAAGAAGTAATCCAATTGGAAAAAATTTAAGGGTGGTAGTACCCTAGTTGCTTTGAGCCAACTTGTAACCCCTATCCTTCCCAAATCTCGGGACGAGATTTATTTTAAGGGTGGTAGCCTGTCACATCCCAAAATTTTCCAAATTTTGTAATGTGAAAAATAAATAAACAAAATAAATAATTGTTGAAATTTAGGGTGAAAAGAAACTTTTTGTTTCTAAATGGAAACTTAAAATCCCATCTTGAACAAAACTTTGTTTAATGTTTGAATCCAACTAAATTCAAATCAAGTGGGAATGCATTCTTCATAAATGCATCTTGAAATTTAAACACTTGGAAATAAACCAAAACCCTCAAACCCTAATGGAATAAAACATTTCCAAGTTATCCCTAAGCCTATGTATTTGATCCATATAAAAATTTGTCAACAAACATTTATAATGATCAAGAATGACTAGAAACATTATAAAACCATAGAAGTTGGCTTCACTTAATTTGAAGCCATAGATAAAATCTTATGAATTTAATAAGATAAGGAAAATGAATTTCCAAAGCTAATAAAGCACCTATCTAGAAATCCATACCAAATGGTGAGCAAATAATCCTAAAGAGATTTAAATGGATAGACAAATATTAAATAAGATTTTACCAATTGGAATCACCAAGTTTGGATCTTTAAATAAAAAGATATGGATTTTATAAGATAAATGAGGAATATTTAAAGACCAAATTAAATCTTGGCCTAATCCATAAGCAAATGGAATGAATATAATCCAAATTCAAATAAAATGAAAGGATAAAGAATTTTCCAAATAAAATAAAATGGCATTAACCAAATTCTATTTCTATTTGAATAAAGACAAATCTCTAATAAGAATGATTATTTAAATCATGGGAAAATAGTATTTGGAATTTACCCAAGTGGATTAAAAGTCATTTAATTAACTTAAATGGAATCAAGGAAATCACCTAAATAAAAATTATGGAATTAAAACCATAATTGATTTCATTAGAATAAAAACAAATACCCAGTTTAAATGATTAATAAATCATATAAAAAAATATTCCAAATAATCCAAGGTGAATTATTTGACACCCTAATAAATGAATAAAACCTACTAAATAGTTTGGTAAAATATGGATTTCAAATAAAGTTTTAAAACACATTAAAACCTTTTTGAAATAAAGACAAATGTTTATTTATAAAATAAATAAAAGACCCTAAAAAGAATAAAAGAATTATTCTAAATTTGACTTCAGAATGTGTTGATAAACAATATCAAAATCTACACAAAGTTTGGAAGAATTTTGAATTCAAATGAATGTTTGAAATGATTAAACAAAATCAAAACAGATAAATAGAAAAAGAAAAGGGAAAACAATCAGTACAAAAAAAAGAATCAAAGTCAACCCAGCCCAGCTAGCCCATCTCCCCCTCTCGCGAGAAAACGTTTCATACCTAGACACCTACCCACGCAGTCAGTGACGTATGGACCCCACCTCCTATTTCTCTCTCTCTAGCTGACAACAATGCCCCACCCGTCAGGTCGTCTCCCTCACCCGCCCGCTGACCACGCCTCGCTGGCCGTTTCTGCCGTTACCTCCCCGGCTTAATTCCGCGTTGATGGCGCAGTAACCTCTCCTCACGATCACGCTCGATAAATCCCCTATCTATTCTCTCTCTTTCCCCTCAAACCCCGCTGCTAGAGAGCCACCAGGCAGCCTCGAATTTACCTTGCACTGCCGCGGCCTCCGACGAACTCTGACGATGATTCTGGCCATCCTCCACCGTGCCTTGCCCCCTCGACCACGCTAGCTTGTTCCCCATCAACCACTGCATCTCCCAGTAGTCTCTGCTTGCTCGCGCTTGACCCCCAGTGTTGGCAACGACGACAACTGAGTTCCGCCACCGTCTGCTTGAACTCCGGCGACATCTCCTAGTGAGCCCAGACCACCCCGGACCCTCTAGTTGATACTCTCGCACTCTCCTCTCTCGCACGCATCTAACGCTGCTCTCCGTTTGTCTTAGCACGCCCACAATCCTCGCCTCCTTCGTCGAGCAAACGAACCCGACGCCGCCGCTAGCTCCGGTGAGCAATCCACGTCGAACCAGAGCGCCCCTTCGACAACCAAGGATACGACGAGCTTCAGCACATCGCGGCAAACCCATTAAGCCTCACCATCCCCTCCCTTGCTTCCTACATCGCCAGTGACACCACTGACAGACCGCGCCGCCGCCAGCCACCGTCGCTCGCGCCGCCAGTTCCTGGCAAGCGTTTTGTAGCCATAGGATGCACAACGTCTGGCTAGGATTAGATCCAATCGAAAGGGTACGCGCCCACCTGTGTCGCTCGATCTATTTTAATCCAGCACTTCATAGCGGCCGATCCGAGCGAAATGGTATGGACGAATCAGAACAGTCCACGTGGCCTTGCCTATTGTTATAAAAACAGAATTGATCTATTTGATGTTCAAATTTGTAAAATCTATAACTTTTGATCCACACGTCCAAATTTTGCAAATTTTATATCAATATAATCAGCAAGACAATTACTTTCCAACCATGCACTTTGTTTAGTAAATTTATTCTGTTAAATTGGTTGTTTTTGCAGAAACTTGTGTAGGCATAATTTGAATATAAAATTCATTCTAAAATTATTTTTGTGATAAAACCTTTGGCAAATGGATTGTTTTGAACCTACTGACCATATAAATCAATTTGTGGATTCAAAAACATATTTTGTGAGGAAAATTAATAAATCTTGGAATTAAAGCATTTCTAGTTAAACAAAATGTTGTTTTTATGTTAAAAATACTTTTTGGAGAAAAACCTTTGGGAAATGATTTGGATTAAACTCTCTGACCCCAAACACCAAGTTTTAGAATTAGAAATGTATTTGGTGAACCCTATAAAGATTATTGCTTTGCTAAAGGCATTTTCAACCACACAAAATATTGATTTGGTTTAAAAATGATTTATAAGTAAAATCTTTTGCAAATGATTTTGCCACTTATATAAAATGACCAATAGGTGTTTTAGAATGTTTACAACCTATTAGAAACCACTTTTCCAAATAAAACAATCTTTAGCATGCTTGCATGCATTGCTTTGGTTTTATTATTTTATGTGACGATTGCTTGAATGGTAGATTGAAATGGTGCCTTGCTTGATTGAATTGTAGTGACAATTGAAGAGTGTGAATATTGCAAGATCAAGGAGTGAACTTATATTCTCTACCAAAAAGGCAAGTGGTGCTTCATGATTTTATTCCTATATTTTTTTCACCTATGCACTAGAAATATTTTGTATAGGACTTGCATGAATATTTTGATAATTATCTATATGTTATGCTTGGGAAATCCTAGTAGTTGTAGAATTGTTAGAAATTTCTCTAAGTTAAGATGCTTACCATTGCCATGCTTATCCTAGCTAGTAGCAACCAAGGGTGGTTATATATTCATGCTATGAGAAATATTGCTAAGTCTATGACTTGTGTTTTTGCTTAATAAAACAACTAAGTGAATGAAACACCTGGGTGGAATGGAAAGAATGGTTTGTGTTGAGTGGTTACACAAGGCCCATTTCTATGGTTTACCTTGTGTATCTCACTTGTGGATGGCCACCCAGGAACAAAGGGATTTGAGATGCCAAATGTTACGAAGCTTCTAGTACAGCCACATGGCATTATGGACTCTCCCTGGATCATATAGGTTGCAATAACTTAGCCATTTGGACAGTTGGTGGTAGTGGGATGATAGGTTTGGAGCGCGTCCATTTGGTCTAAGGGAAGGCTTTTGAAAGGTCCTGTCTTGGTGAAAATCAAGTCTTGTGGGGAAAGTGCACAACCTCTGCAGATGGAAGAATCTAAGTACTTAGCCATGTCCCTGGTATTGGACAACATGAGCATCAAGACATGGAAGCTATCAAGAATCTCCTCATCCCAATTTCTAAGTTAAAAGCTTGTGGTTGAACAAGGGTTGAAGGATCACTAATTTCTATTGGGAGATGCCTTGGGTGATTTTGTCAAGCAAAAACTTAGTGTTTTCAAATGATAAGGAAAATCTAATTTGAGCAAAGCAAGCCTAAGATCCACTTAGCCAAATGCATATAGATGATATACTCCACTATATTACCATAGTATCACTTGCCAATACAATTCAAATGTATTGACCCTTGTGGCTGTAACTTATTATGTTGCAGGTTTGTTTGATGTTAGTGAGATGTGTTGATTAGGATTACAAGTCTACAACCAACATGTTTGCCTGTGGCACTTTGAAGATGAAGGACCCCATGCAATAGTTATTTCTGCTGCATTGTAATGAGATAGCCAAATGAGCTATGTAAGATGTAATAAGTTATTTTATTCCTGGTTATAAAGTTGTATTATGATTTTTGTTTCTTGATATTACATCTTAACTGTGGATGCTAGCTATTGATACAGGGACTAGCATTGCAATCACAGGGATCCTTACCTTTATAAAGGGAGGGATCTTACACGAAGCCCTCCAGGATTTTCCCTCTACTTTCGAAACCACGTCATCGTGCTGCCGGAATTGCGAGGGGAGAACTACAACCTCCGCTGCCTGCTGGAACACGGGAGAGGAAGGTCTTCATCAAGCACCGAACGTGTGACCAATTGCGGAAGCACTACCGGAACGCAGTGTCAGAAGGATCGTCTACACCGATCTTGAGATCGGCAAGTGTACAACTACATCACCCACGAGAATCTGCTCTCGTTAACCGCTTTGGAATCTTCGAGGGTGAGTATTCTAATTGACTCGTTGCTACAATCTAGTAGATAGATCTTGGCTTGTTTGTGTGCATGCGATATAATTTTTTGTTTTCCATGCTATGAACCCCTACAAGAAACCCCGGCCGCGGCAATAGAGAGCATGGGAACCTCGGACGAGGGAACCCCGATAATCATAATCAGGGTGAAGGAAGACGGTATCAATAGCAAGATCATCAGCCGAGGCATGAACCTCGGCAAGGGAGAGATGCAGGACATGTTCCGCATAACCTAGATCATGACAGATATAATGATGGTTATTCGAAAATGGAAAATGCCGGATTTGTTGGGCAAAACCACTATGGGGTGGAAGAAAGAGCTGTGTACAGAAATTTGCCGTCGAATGACGCAAGATTAAAACTTGATAGGCTATATTGGTCCGAGTTATTGGAAGAGCAAGGTCCTCCTGGACCGGCATGTTTTGGACCTTGGATTTTGGGTGAACCACCTGTACCAAACTTCTAGTTAGCAAGAGGCACAAAAACATATAACGGAAGTACTAAACCGCAAGATTGGTTGATTGACTATGCCACTGCAGTGAAAATAGGAGGGGCAATTTGAGATGGGCTGTGAGATATGTGCCCCAGATGTTGGAGGGGCCAGCCAGGGTCTGGCTGAATAACTTACCCACCGGCAGTATCAATTGCTGGTTGGACTTTGAGGAGATGTTTTTCAGTAACTTCACCAGTACATATAAGAGGCCGAATAGGCCTCAACAGCTAGCAATGTGCAAACAGAAACTGAATAAGACTGATAGGGAATTTCTGACTCGATGGTGTAATCTCAGAAACTCCTACGAAGGAGTAATTGAATCACAAGCGATTGCTTGGTTTGCACAAGGGTGCAGATACATAAGTGTGTTATGGCAAAGGCTACAAAGAGATATGCCGACTATGTTGGCAGAGATAATCAGAATAGCAGATTCATATGCATTGGGTGATCTGACTCAACCCGAGCTTATGTCGGCAGAACACTTGGAGCAGCATGACCATTATGCTCGTGATGGTGCGGGATCATCCCGTCGGAATGAGTTCCGAGGTAGGAGAAGAGATGATAGGCCGGATTACAGATACAGTTCGAACCAGGTTGCTGCAGTTGTACAGGACCAGCCAGGTGCAGGAAGCAATCAGCGCCAGAAGAACGGTCCTCAACAATGGACGCCGAGGAATGATGGGAAGAAACAATGGACTCTAGAACAGAAGAAACAATGGCAGGAGAGGCCGAAGTACACGTTTGAGTCAATGTTGGATCAACCGTGTAAGTTTCACATGCCTAACCCGGCAAAACTAGCCAACCACACAACTCGTCAATGCACTTGGATGAAGAGTGCAATGGGAAACCCGACAGCAATGCAAGCGCCATAACAGCAAACACACCACCCACAACAGCCACATCTTACAGGAGGAAATGCACACCAGTTGATGTTACCTCCACCACCTTCGAGGTATGAGAACCAGGACCGGAGAGATGCAGTTCACCATGTGGTAAATCAGAACCAAGATGGCAAAGGAAACCCCGGAAACAATGGACGCAATGATTATAGGGAGCACCACTAGTCATATTGTGTATTCACCATCGAACAGCAAGACAGGCAGAGCGTACAGTGCTGGCACATGGAAGTAAATGCAGTTATGCCAGCAGTTCCGAGGTATATGCCATGGTCCGATCTAGAGATAACTTGGAGCATTAGAGACCATCCCAATATCATGCCGAGCCCCGGGTCATATGCCCTGGTGCTAGACCCAACATTTGTCGGGCCTAGTATCAATGTGAAATTCTCAAAGGTGTTGATAGATAATGGAAGCAGCATCAACATTATGTACAAGGATACAATGCATAAGCTCGGCATATCTCCGAATATGCTGCAGTCGACCAAGACAACCTTTCATGGGATAGTGCCAGGACTGTCCTGCGAGCCCATTGGGAAGGTCCGAGTATACGTCTTATTTGAAACAAGGGAAAATTGTAGGGAAGAGAATTTAGAATTTGAGGTAGTGGATCTAGAAAGTTGTTATCACGCATTACTCGGGCGGTCGTCATTGGCTAAGTTTATGAGTAGCTGTCACATTGGTTACTTGAAAATGAAGATGCTGGTACCACAGGGGGTAATAACAATAGCAGGAGACTACAGGAGATCAATGGAATGTGCTTCGGCCAGATCAAATCTAGCCGAATCTTTGGTGATCGCAAGGGAGAAAAGGAGAATTCAGGAGGTCGCAGCTTTGGCTCAGTCAGCACAGCTTAACATGCCGGCACTTGCTAACCCGCATGGAAGTGTATCTTTCCAGCCGACTAAGGAGACAAAGAAGATTCAAATTAATGATCAGTTCCCAGAGTGCACCATCATCATTGGTGTCGGCCTGAATGATAAATAGGAAAGCGAGCTCACCAACTTCCTCCGTGAGAATCGAGATATCTTTGCATGGTCTACACAAGATCTGCAAGGAGTACCGAGGGAGTTGGCTGAGCACTCTTTGCATGTAAGGCCAGGAGCAAGGCCGGTGAAGCAACCTCTCCGCCGCTTCGCCGAAGACAAGAGAAAAATCATAGGGGATGAGATACCTAGGCTCCTTGCGGCCGGGTTTATCATGGAAGTACTTCATCCGGATTGGCTGTCTAACCCGGTGTTGGTAGAAAATAAAAAGGATGACCCGAACGCAGCTGTCATTTGGCGTATGTGCATCGATTACACGAACCTTAACAAGGCGTGTCCTAAGGATCATTTTCCTTTACCTAGGATAGACCAGGTTATTGATTCAACCGCAGGCTGTGAACTATTATCATTTGTAGACGCGTATTATGGCTTCCACCAAATACCGTTAAACCCGGCTGATCAAATAAAAACTGTGTTTATCACCCCGTATGGGGCTTATTGCTATCACACCATGTCATTCGGCCTGCGCAATGCAGGAGCCTAATGTCTACCCACATCTATTCTTGTAGACAATTGTTGGGCCTCCAAGTGCAGAGGTTTGTAAACAGCAGCAAGTTTCCCTTAAGTGGATTACCCAAGGTTTATCGAACTCAAGGAGGAAGTGGTCAAAGTCTTCCTCTCAAGCAACCCTGCAATCAAGATACAAGAAGTCTCTTGTGTCCCCAACACACCTAATACACTTGTCAGGTGTATAGGTGCACTAGTTCGGCGAAGAGATAGTGAAATACAAGTGGTAACGGTGCCAGAAAAGAGCTTCTGACTTGTTGTTGAGGTGGGAGAGACTAAAAGTAAACTGAAATAAACATGGAAGCAAGCAAACATGCAACAGATCTAGATGCAAACGGTATTTCAATACTTAGAAACAAGACCTAAAGATCATACTTTCACTAGTGAACACTCTATCATATAAATATCCTCTCTTCATGAAACTACTCTTAACTACTCTTCGGTTGGACACTCTAATCCACGGTAGGCCTACAAAAGCACACTTCAAAGTCCGCCTTTCCCAATCTAGATAACCCCACACTGTCACCTTGAACGCTAGATGGTTCCAACAAACACCACAGTTTCATAGAGACATCCAACTCCAAATATAACTGATAACAAATATATATATAATCTAGCTTAAGTGCCACACACGGCATGCACGCTGTCACTTTCACACATGTGGGGAAAAGCATAGATCTATTAAAGCACGATGAGTATTTATGTAGACTCAAGCCTAAGTGCCACCATGGCGTGCATGCTGTCACTTTCACACACATGGGGAGAGCAGAGATCTACTTAAGCACTTGAGTAGCAAGGTAGATCTACTTGATTACAAAGCTCATGACCACAACAAGATCATGCATAGAGAGAGAGAGATGAACACATAGCTACCGGTAGAGCCCTTAGCCTCGAGGAAGAACTACTCCCTCCTCATCATGGGAATCGGCAATGGCGATGGAGATGGTGGTGGAGATCGATTGAGATGGCTCCGGGGGCACTTCCCCGTCTCGGCAGGGTGCTGGAACAGAGACTTTCTGTCCCCCGAATCTCCCCTTCGGTGGCGGCGGTGGCGTTGTGGAGGTTTTCGTGGATTTCTGCCAGATTATTTAGGGTTTTTGGGTCGAAGGCTTCTTATAAGCGAAGGAGGCAAGGTCAGTGGAGGGCCAGGGGCCACGCCCCCTGTGGGCCCAGCTAGGGTTAACCCGCGCCCACCTAGGGTGTGGCCACCCTGGTGTCCTCCTCCGTCTCATCTTTGATTTTCCGTATCGTTCAGGGGAAAATATGAACTTTAGTTTGTCCCGTCCAATTCCGAGAATATTCATTTTTTAGCTTTGTGAAACCCAAAATAGCAGAAAACAGGCAACTGGCACTATGGCATCTTGTCAGTAGGTTAGTTCCAGAAAGTGTATAAAAATACCTCAAAGTGTAGACAAAACATAGCAAAGTGGATACTAAACAACCATGGAACATTAAAAATTATAGATACGTTTACGACGTATAAAGCATCCCCAAGCTTAACTCCTGCTCGTCCTCGAGTAGGTATGTGATAAAAATAATAATTTTTTAGGTGACATGCACCATCAAAATCAAGATCAAACCATTTGCAAGCATTGAAAGCTGGGATCAAAGAACTCTAAACATGCACATGAAAGATGGAGTTCTAACAGTAAGACAAAGTAACTATGCATGCAACAAGAAAGGCTACAAACAAAGATCATGAATAACATGCATTGAAAAACATTTGTTTGTTTCACATACAGAAAACATGGCATAGTGGCATTCAGCTTGTCCCTCATGGAGTAGCAAATAGATGCATAGGACACCTTCAAAGTTCATAAGAGTGACTAGATACAAATAGAACAAGAACAAGTAATACAACAATATGCATCAACCAATAAGTTTTGGGACACTGCACATAGAACTAAGAATGGCAACTATGCTCTCTTAACTGGTGTCTAAAGGTAGAAGGTGGAGACTCAATATAATAGTGGAAGAAAGGCCCTTCATAAGGGAAGCAGGGATTGATGACCCACAAGTATAGGGGGTGTATCGTAGTACTTTCGATAAATAGGAGTGTCGATACCAACGAGGAGCAGAAGGTGCTGAACAGTGGTATGGAGCAGGAAATCCCTATGAATACTTAGCAAATGGATTTTTAGTAGTTTTCTGACAAGGCAACAAAACAAAGAGCAAGTAACAGAAGTAACGAACAAACAGAGCAAGTGGCCCAATCCTTTCTTAGCAAAGGACAAGCCGGTGGAAATACTTATAAGGACCAAATGTTCTCGAGGACACATGGAAATTCTGTCCTCGAGAAGGTTTGGTCCTTATAGCTGAGTACTCTTCTTTGGTGTTTGTAAGTGTTGTGTGGGTGAACCTGTGCTAACGTACCGCCCTTCCTAGGACTAATACATACTTGTGATTAAACCCCCTGCAAACATCCATAACTACAGGAAAGTAATTAAGATATAAATCTAACCACAACCTTAAACTCTGAGATCCTACGCTCTCTTGTGCAAAGGTATCCTAACGGGGGTTCAGGTTTCTGTCACTCCGGCAACCCCACAATTAGTATCCAAATACACAATGCATCCCCCTAGGCCCATAAATGGTGAAGTGTCATGTAGTCGACGTTCACATGACACCACTAGAAGAATAGCACCTCAACTTAAATACTAAACCATTGAATAATAACTCATCACAGATTCATTACTAACAACATGACTTCTCACATGTCCTCAAGAACACAGCGAACTACTCACGAGACATCATATGGATCAATATCAAAGATGATATGGTAATGGATAACAATCTGAACATAAACAATAATCCAATGGTTCCACTCACAAGCATCAACTACAATAGTAATTAACACCGGGAAGGTTTCCCCTAATGAACTAAGCAATATCCAACACAATTGTTACAGCGAGACGGAGTGGTGATGATGGTGCTGGTGGAGATGATGGTGTGGATGATGATGATGATGATCCCGATGAAGCCTATCTTGATGATGGTGTTGATGGCGATGGTCTCCCCTCTCCGAGAATGAATCCCCACGGCAGAAATCTGTCTGCCGAAGAGATCTTTCTCTCTCGGTGTTTTCCGCCCCTAGAGGCGGCGGAAATCTATCTGTGGTCGCTCCCCGAGGCTTAGGGTTCCGAAGGGAAGATATAGGCGAAGGGGCGAAGTCGGAGGTCGGGCAGGTGGGACACACCTGCCTTAGGCGCGAGGTTAGGTGGGCCCGCGCCTAGGGGGTGTGGGCCCCCTAAGGCCCTTCTTCGTCCCTCCTTCTGGCTTCCTTCATCCTTTGGAAAAATAATATGTTTCCATATTTTTCTCGTATTTTTCTGATCTTCGTGAAATTGCACTGAAATGCCTTCTTTTCCATCAGAATCCAGACTCCGGCAGTCCATCCTCCAAGAATCATCCAACATGCATAAATAGATGAAAAGCCATAAGTAATACCTCATAATAAGACAAATATCAATGAATAGAGGTAAATTATGATATAGAATGGTGATGCAAATTAGGCGTATCAACTCCCCCAAGCTTAGACTTCGCTTGTCCCTAAGCGAAAACTGAGCTCAATAAACATGTCCACAGGTTTATGGAGTGAAGTGTCGATAAAAGAATACAAACAAGAAGCATCACACTTACCATTGCACAACTCATAGAAGAAAGCAACTCACCATTATATAACTTAGCTTGCAACCAAGTACAACAGTCACAATAGAGATGCATAAAGATAAATTGGAATTGGAATTGGCAAACTTGTTCTTGGTCAGAGAACACCTGGTAAACAGTTTCACAAAAGCTTTTTGTAGAAGTTTCAAAACACGGGAACTCTTTGCTCAAAAAGGTTTTTCACAAGTGAAGGCTTTCAAAGTAATACTCAATAGATAAGAGTTTTGTGCAAACAAGGAAGATAAAGAACATGGTTGAATAAATCACCATATGAATGCTTGAAACGCAACAACTCAAATGCTTGTTGGAGATAGAGAGGAAGTAGGTTTACTGACTCAACCAGCAACTAGGAGAAAGGTCCCTTCTTAGAGAGTAGCAGGGATTACAAGTCATAAAGAGCTTTCAAAAGATTATGGTACTTACTAGCTTTTAGCCCTCATTGCCCCTATCATAAGCATCTTGAGATGATTAAGGTTAAAGTGAACAAAGATGAAGTATATGCTTGACGAAATATAAGTTGGCAATCTCATGTCCCTCGAATACGAGGGCCACTCCTCATGCTACTCAACTTTGGTCACAGGTAAGTTCTTGTCATTGTAAGTATTTGCATATCATTGAGAACCGCCAACGGGGTACCCCTTGCATATGGTACAGGAGCTTTCCCATAACCAAAATGACAAGGCAAGCAGACAAAGAGCATCTCAGTGATCTTTTTATTTACTATGTGCATAGCTTTTTATTGAGGATGCTTCATAGATGACTCACTATGGTGATGCTGCAAGTTTCCACCATGATTATGCATGGCTTAGGCTAGCGGCCCAGGCGTTTCTCTAACACAGAATACATACTCCATAGACTTACAATTTCCCTCTTTATTTCACACCGTTGACATACATAGACAAAAGAGCACGATATCAACTGTGTATAGAGTACAAGTGCAATGTTGAAAACGTTCCCCGTGACAGCACGGTTCTGCTAATTCCAACGTATAGATGCAAGCATATACAACTTCAATGTTCACAATGGTTCAAGTCTATTAGGTCAAGGAAATAAGGTGTGCCATCAAGTTCGTGAGAGCTTTACTAACTAGTTTTCACATAACAAAATACGTTTTAATTCAAAAGGTAGATGAATCTTGAGAATTTGCTTGGAATAGCAAAAGCTACTTGGTAGATATGGTGGACACAAGTGTCAAAGGTTTTTGGTTCAAAGGATTTTGGAAACATGAGAAGTATGCCTTCTCAAAACAGGTTTTTGGCTAGCAAGGCTAGGTAGCAAGCAAAAGAGTTGAAAGAAACAAGCAAACATACAAGTAATAAAGCCAATAATCCAATTTTCCTTGAAGACACAAAAGATCTTAAATAAAGAATAGTAAACTTATGAGCCAACAAGAAAGAAAACAAATGATACCAAATACCTGTAAGCTTTTTTCTTTCTCTTTTTCTATCAAACCTCGAAAATTGTTGCTACTGACCAGAACTCGGTTTGACAAAACCAATTTAGATCCACTTTATGCTCCCTAAGTGGTGCCAATACTGATCAACAAGATCTATCATATAATAGATATTGCAAACTAAAAATAAGAAGTGCAAAAAGTAAAAGATGAGACTTCTCATTAATATTCAATAAAGGCACTCACACCAAGGGATACATAGATAATCAACTAAAGGAGAGATACTTCCACATGCAAACCAAACTATAAGATAACCTCTCTACCATAGATATGAATCCACTAAAAAGGTAAAAGATAAAAGATAATGGTGGTGATACCGCGGCACTCCCCCAAGCTTGGAACAAGCCAAGGGGATGCCAAACCTGATAACGAATTACTCCTTTGGTGGTGGTGGTGTTCTATTGATAAGCTCTTCAATAAGTTTCCTCAACTCCTCGAACTCAAAAGTAAGAGTACAGATTAGCTCTGAGTTTTGCTCTATACTGTTCATGATCATGTCAGTCCGAGAATCCCAGTTCTTGTTATTCTTTCCCCACTCTTCATCCTTAGCATGATCCTTCGCTGCATTGTTAGAACGAGGCATATCCCAAACCGAGGGCAAATTCCCTTTGGGCACATGTTGATATTGATATTCATGTATAAGTGTATGGAAAGGTCTCTTGTTACGTGGAGGAGATGATCATGGAGAGAGAGTATGACGTCGAGATTTCCCTCCTGTAGACATCTGTGTTGTCCTCTTAAGCTTGGTAGGTCATGCCACCAAACCAATGCTTGTGACGGTAGCACGAGTGTCTGGATGCTTGTCCTCCTCCATGTCCTCTTCATCCCCAATAAGAATCTCCTCCTCCTTGAGATCTTGAGGATCTTCTTCCTCGGGCTTCTTGCCTTTGTCGTTGGTGGAGACCATGGTGCTCTAGACTTGAAAAGATTTCCTGACAGAAATAGATTGAAACGAAAACACAACAAGAACACGATGCACGAACCTCGGGGGATCCGGGGGATTATATATTACGAAGTTTCAGGGCATAAGGAAGGTACTGACACAGAAACGAGGCGGAGACAGAGTTCGAGGGGGGAACACCCCCCTCAGGCGCGGCCAGGCTGGGCTCGCGCCTAGGGTGGGTTTGTACACCCCGGGCTCCGTTTCCTCTTCAGTTTCGTCTCATAACTTCCCTTATGTATTAAAAACATCGAAAATATAAAAAGATTGGGGTTTCACGAACCTTCTGTTTTCACCATTTTTACCTATTCAAAGACGAACTCTGCAGATTCCTTTTCTCCTTCTCCTGATAATTTCCTTCGTACAAAACCTTTGCACAAGCTCAATGACAACATTAGTGTAAGCAAAAACAATGAACCTTTGGGTACGCACTGCAACTGAAAACCCATCAAAACAAAAGCTTCTATAAGAGGCAAATGCAAATGATGGCAGAAATCTGTCAAAACAGACCAGCAGGTAAAGATTGATTTTTTCAAAGAACTTCTGTTTCTCAAATCAAAAAGTGCAGAACTAATGAAAGTTGGGTAACAACTTGGAGAACAAGCTCAGAAAAATGCAGCTCTATCCTAAGTACTGAAATCCCTCACGAATTTTTACAATGCAACACAAAAATCTGTCCCAGGACATCCACTTTCCACAACTCCTCTACTTCACAAAAATAGTTGAACTTGACACAAAAAACAAAACAAAAAGGATAAGGAGCGGTTGTTACTGAAGTAATAACTTCCAAGACTCGACAAAACTCTTGGGTTATCTCCCAACAAGTATTTTTCTTTATTGCCTTTAAGTTAGGCTTAAAACTTTCAAGGGGAAATCTATTGAAAAGTGTTGCACGACTTCTTTCTCTATGCGGCGGCATGCCAGGATTCGTGAAATGCATCGCGCCTGTCTTCACCTAACCTTATCTCTAAACTTTAAACCATCTAGGGATTCTCCTGGCCACATAATCTCTCTCACGCACCAACCACCACAGGAGAGGAGCACCGCTCAAGGAGCCTAGAGACTGCTGCGCTAGGGAGAGGAACGAGGTGAGGCCACCGCCGAGCATGCGCCGGGAAGGCGCCGCGCTAGGGAGGTGGAGGAAACCCCCGAGCAGAAGAGGCACGAGGAGGAGGCCACCCTTGCCGAGCACTCCTCGGGGAGGCGCCGCCATCAAGCACGCCTTGGGGAGGCGCCGCCGTCGAGCACGCAGTGGTGAGGTGTCGTGCCGGGGAGGTTGAAGATGTCCCGAGCCGGAGAGGCACGAGGAGGAGGCTGTCCCTGCCAAGCACGCCTTGGGGAGGCCTCCATCGGCATGCCTCGTCTTCTCTCCATGGAGGAGCCATCTATTTTCTCTACATCGTCTTCGTGGAGGCTGTGAGGCAGAGGAGGGGCCGCGGTGTTGTCCGAGGAGAAGGCCTGCGCTGTAGAACTTTGGATGAGGACGTGGTCATGAACAAGGTCGGCAAGGACAACCGGTGCAGGAAGCCGGGTCAGTGCTGCCATGTTCGATCTGATGCGGGAGGAATTGGTGCGGAAGAGGACATGCCGGTGATGGGGGAGATGTGGCGTCTGCTTCCACTAAGACATAGAAGCTGGGTGGTCGGCGGCAAGATAGAGCCTGGCAATTGCTCGGTGATAATATGGCAATTGACAGGTGAAAACCCGGTAATTGTTAACAAGGTTGTTAACATGTATATGTGCATGATTTGATTTTGGAATTTCTAAATGATAATCTGGCAATTGGCTCGATGATAATCTGGTATTGGTTAATTAATAATCTGGTAATTGTTAGCAAGGCAGTTCCTTGTACACATGTGCATGATTTGATTTTTGCAATTGATAGGTGATAATGTGGCAATCGCTAACTGATAATCTGGTAATTGCTAAGCCATAATCTGGCAATGGTTTCGTGATAATCTTGTAATAGGCTATTTTGATAATCTGGAAATTGCTATTTGTTAATCTGGTAATGAGGTAACTGTTGCCAAAATGATGCGGAGCGTGTAACCTCTTTTGTCTCCACGGATTGTGAGCTCACCATTGTGACATATGCAACTTGTACTATTCATAACAGGGGTACTATAGCACAGTGTTTTTTCTATGGATTGTTTACTATAGCATGTATTTTTTTAGTGTCGCTGTGGTGTCCTTCTTGCATGCATGTCAGGCGTAGCTAAGAAGTAGCACGCATGCATGTCAGTGTTGGTGGAAACTAGCAGCTCTCCTAGAGGAAAAAAGTTCAGCTTGGCTTTGGATGCTGCCGCCGCACAGGGCAACAAATATACGGCGCTGCGCGTTAGCACAGTCCAACTTTCGAAGATGCTCACATAGGATATATATATATATCTGAAGTGAAAGAGAGCATCAAGAAGCAAATAACCAACACATTTGAGTCTAACCCACTTCCTATGCATGGGAGTATCATGAGAAAACGAATTGTTGAAACAAAAATCACTAGCATAGGAATACAAAACAAATGCAACTTCAAAGCTTTCAACATAAAATGGGGAAACTTAACATCATTGAGATGCATAAAACCATGTTTCCCTCTCTCAAAATAACTTTCAGTAGCACTTTGAATAAAGTTGACAATATAACTGTCACTTGAAACAACTTTATCATCAGAATAAGCATACTTACAGTTATCAAAAAGAGGTCCAAGGTCATAGACTGGATCAACAGAAGCAAGTTGTTCCATCCTAAAATCTTTATTAGGCAAGCTATTTTCATAAGGAGCTTTAGCAAATTTGGATAAGTTAAACTCGTAAGAATCTCCATCAGACTTAGTTAAAACTTTTACCTTCTTACAATCAATAATAGCTCCACAAATGTTCAAAAAAGGTCTACCAAAAATGATAGGACAAGCTTTGCTAGCTGCTGAATTAAGCACAAGAAAATCAGCAGGATACATAATCTTACCACAGAGAACCTCCCCATCTCTTACAATACCAATGGGGCAAATGGTTTCCTTATTAGCAAGGTGGATAACCACATCAATGTCCTCAAGCTCATAAGGAATAGCACTAGAACTAGCACCAATATCACATAAACCATAGTAGCAATGATCACCAATCTTAACAAAAAGCACATGAACACTAGCTTTTCTAGCCTTACTAGGATGAGAGATAATATTAGAAGCGTCTTCACAGAAGACAATGTGCTCATTCTCTATATTTCTAGTGACAGTGTCTTTCACAATAGCTACCATAGGTTCAACATTCAATTGCTTACAAGGCTCCACAGTTTTCATTGTACCTTTATTATTTGCACTAATAATCATAGAATACTCCTTTACCTTAGCTGGGAAAGGCATTTTCTCAACATGAGGTTCAGGCACAATATGATTAGTAGTACAAACTTGAGTACTTTTAACTGGAACATGACTAACAACATCTTTATACGGAGCATGGCACTTATTCCACTTCTTCTTGGGAATTTCTATGTAAGAGGCAAAGGCCTTAAAATAGTTGGCAATACTTTGGGAATCAAGACCAAACTCATTGCTAATATCACGGAAGTCATAAGTTCCCATAAAAGATTTAATGCATTCATAATCATAGTTTATACCTGACTTTCTTCCTTTATCATCATTCTCCCAAGCCTCAGTGTTATCTTGAATACGGTCTAAGAGATCCCATTTAGCTTCTTCCTTCATACGTGTGAATGATCCAGCACAAGAAGCATCTAGTAAATCTTTCTCATTAAGAGAAAGCCTAGCATAAAAGTTATTGAGAATAATATTGTTAGGGAGTTCATGAATAGGACATTTAAGCATTAGTAACTTCAATCTCCCCCAAGCTTGAGTTGTACTCTCTCCATCAAGAGGCAAAAAGTTATATATAAGATTTCTATCCTTATGAATTTCACTAGGAGGATAAAATTTAGAGTAAAAGAGAGATGTCATATCCTCCCATTCCATGGATTGTCCATTCTTCAGCAGCTTATACCATTCTTCGGCTCTCCCTTTCAAGGATATGGAGAGTAACTTCTTCTTCACCTGTTCAGTTGTGATACATGCACACTTAAACAACCCGCATAATTCATGGATAAAAATCAAGTGATCACCAGGATGGACAGTCCCATCCCCAAAATAATAATTATCCATAACACGATCAACAATACTTGTAGGTATCTTAAAATGATCTATCTCAACAGATGGTGGTTCATCTACTACCCTAGCAGTGGTAGTAGTTTTCCCAAACAGAAAACCAAGTGGGTTATCCATATTGGAAACAAAGTAACAAGCAGTAACAAGAGCAATACTCACAGTAAAAGTTTTCCTTACTAGTTCCACTCTTCAATGGCGCTTCACTCCCCGGCACCGGCACCAGAAAATAGTCTTGATGAGCCACAAGTATAGGGGGTGTATTGTAGTATTTTCGATAAATAGGAGTGTCGATCCCAACAAGGAGCAGAAGGTGTTGAATAGTGGTATGGAGCAGAAAATCCCTGTGAATACTTAGCAAACGGATTTTTAGTGGTTTTCTGACAAGGCAACAAAACAAAGAGCAAGTAACAGAAGTAACGAACAAACGAAGCAAGTGGCCCAATCCTTTCTTAGCAAAGGACAAGCCGGTGGAAATACTTATAATGACCAAACATTCTCGAGGACACATGAGAATTCTGTCAAGTGCTTTCGCTTCAAATAGCTGAGTACTCTTCTTTGGTGTTTGTAAGTGTTGTGTGGGTGAACCTGTGCTAACGTACCGCCCTTCCTAGGACTAATACATACTTGTGATTAAACCCCATATAAACATCCATAACTACAGGAAATTAATTAAGATATAAATCTAACCACGGCCTTAAACTCTAAGATCCTACGCTCCCTTGTGCAAAGGTGTCCTAATGGGGGTTTAGGTTTCTGTCACTCCGATAACCCCACAAATAGTATCCAAATACACAATGCATCCCCCCTAGGCCCATAAATGGTGAAGTGTCATGTAGTCGACGTTCACATGACACCACTAGAAGAATAGCACCACAACTTAAATACTAAACCATTGAATAATAACTCATCACAAATTCACTACTAACAACATGACTTCTCCCATGTCCTCAAGAACACAACGAACTACTCGCAAGACATCATATGGATCAAGATCAAAGATGATATGGTAATGGATAACAATCTGAACATAAACAATAATCCAATGGTTCCACTCACAAGCATCAACTACAATAGTAATCAACACCAGGAAAGTTTCCCCTAAGAACTAAAGCAATATCCAACACAATTGTTACAGCGGGACGGAGTGGTGATGATGGTGCTGGTGGAGATGATGGTGTGGATGATGATGATGATCCTGATGAAGCCTAGCTTGACGATGGTGTTGATGGCGATGGTCTCCCCTCTCCGGGAAGGAATTCCCCTGGCAGAAATCTGTCTGCCAGAGAGATCTTTCTCTCTCGGTGTTTTCCGCCCCCAGAGGCGGCGGAAATCTATCTGTGGTTGCTCCCTCGGCCTTAGGGTTCCATAGGGAAGATATAGGCGAAGGGGCGGAGTCGGGAGCCAGGCAGGTGGGCCACACCTGCCCTAGGCGCGGCCCAGGGTGGGCCCGCGCCTAGGGGGTGTGTGGGCCCCCTGCAGCCCCTCTTAGCTCCTCCTTCTGGCTTCCTCATTCTTCTAGAAAAATAATATTTTCCCATATTTTTCTGGTATTTTTCTGATCTTCACGAAATTGCACCGAAACACCTTCTTTTCCATCAGAATCCAGACTCCGGTAGTCCATCCTTCAAGAATCATCCAACATGCATAAATGGATGAAAAGCCATAAGTAATACCTCATAATAAGACATATATCAATGAATAGAGGTAAATTATGATATAGAATGGTGATGCAAATTGGGCGTATCAGGTTATAAATACCAAAGAGCGCCATACGCTTCTAGAAGATATCCGGCAGACATTCGCGAATCTGAGGAGATTCTGAATGAATCTTAACCCAGAAAAATGCACCTTCGGTGTACCAGCTGGAAAATTACTCGGTTTCCTTGTATCTAGCCGAGGCATAGAGGCAAATCCGACTAAAATTCGGGAAGTTGAAAGGATGGAACTGCCAAAGTGCCTCAATGACGTTTAGAAATTTATAGGATGCCTTGCATCTTTACGTCGGTTTATGAGTCGGTTAGGTGAAAAAGCATTGCCTTTGTATCAGTTGATGAAAAAACCCAATATGTATACCTGGACACCTCAGGCGGATAATGCTTTTCGTGGGTAAAAAAGATGCTGGCCACATCGCCAATCTTAGCCTTGCCACTATCAAAAGAGCCTATGATGCTCTATGTAGCTGCAATGAACCGAGTTGTGAGTGTTGTGATAGTTGTGGAGCATAATGAGGAAGGTAAGTCGGTACAAAGGTCGGTTTATTACCTAAGCAAGGTATTATCGGCATCAAAACAAAACTATCCACACTACCAAAAATGGATTATGGAGTGTATATGTCGGCAAAAAAGCTCAAGCATTATTTTGAGGAACACCCCATAAAGGTGATTTGCGAGCCACCAATAGCCGAGATAATGAGCAACAAAGATGCAAGCGGCCGAATAGCAAAATGGGCAATTGAGTTTTCCCCTTATGCCCCACAGTTTGATAGACGAGATGCAATCAAATCTCAGGCAGTGGCTGACTTTTTTGTCGATTGGGCCGAGATACAGTATGAACCCCCATTACCTGATCCGAACTATTGGACGATGCATTTTGATGGATCCAAATTAAGGAATGGGTTAGGAGCAGGAAGAGTATTAACCTCTCCAAAAGAAGGATCAACTGAAATATGTATTGCAGATACATTTCGATGCATCAAACAATGTAGCCGAATATGAGGCACTTGTCCATGGCCTAAAGATGGCAAAAGAGATCAGCATACGTCGGATTCTATGTTTCGGAGATTCGGACCTTGTAGTGCAGCAAGTATCGGGAAATTGGGACGCATTGGATGCAAACATGGCCTTATATCGGTTTCATGTATAGAAAATTATTGGTTATTTCCATGGGTGTGAATTTCATCACATACCTCGGGCGGAAAACGATGCTGCACATACCCTGTCAAAGCTCGGATCAACCAGAAAGTCAATTCCACCTGGTATCGCCTTAGAACACCTGAGAAAGCCATCAATCATACCTTCCCCAGAGTCCGAATCAATTCGCCTCTCATCTGATCAGAAATCTGAGTGTGTCCCAATGAAAATTGACAAGGGACATGAGATGAATAACTCAGAGACTGATTTAGCCAACCGGAGAAATGATTGGGAAAATTCAACGAACATTATGTCAGGAGAAGTAATGGAAATTGATAAAATAGTTACCCCGGAGCAGGACATACCGGAATGGGCACATCCCATATTCTTGTTCCTCGAAAATGAGACCCTGCCGAATAATGAAGTCCTTGCTAGGAAGACAGTAAGAAGGGCGAAAGCTTACATAATAATAAATAATGAGATTTATAAGAGAAGCATAATGAATGTGCTGCAACGATGTGTTGACCTGGCAAAAGGACAAGAGATCCTCTTGGACATACATCAAGGAGAATGTGGGCACCATGCCTCGTCCAGAGCCCTTGTGGCCAAAGCATTTCGACACGGGTTTTATTGGCCAAGTGCGCTAAAGGAAGCAAAAGAATTGGTAGCAAGGTATAATGGTTGCCAGAGATATGCCAGCAAAATACATATGCCTTCATCCGAGTTAAAAACAATACCAATCACTTGGCCATTCTTGGTATGGTGCCTGGATATGGTAGGTCCATTTAAGCCGGCTCGCGGAGGCATGACTCACATTTTGGTCATGGTGGACAAGTTCACAAAATGGATAGAGGTAAAGCCAATAAGAAAATGTGATGGGCCCACAGTAGTAAAATTTCTCAAGGATATCATTCTAAGATATGGTTACCCACACAGTATCATTACGGATAATGGCACAAATTTTTCTGAAGGAGCCTTTGCTCGATTCTGCCAAGAAAAGCACATAAGACTAGATGTTGCTTCTGTAGCACACCCGGCATCAAATGGGCAAGTGGAAAGATCGAATGGACTTATGTTATCTGGAATAAAACCTCGGCTAATAGAACAACTCCAGAGGTGGGCAGTATGTTGGATTGAGGAACTCCCAGCGATACTATGGAGTTTAAGAACTACCCCAAATAGATCAACGGGATATACCCCATTCTTTCTTGTATATGGTGTTGAAGCTGTACTCCCAACTGATATAGTGCATGATTCACCTAGAGTCACCTAGTACACGAACGCCGAAGTAAATGAAATATCTCGTCAAGATGATGTGGATCTATTAGAGGAAGCGAGAGAACTGGCATTATCCAGGTCAGCTGTTTATCAACAAGACCTCAGACGCTACCATAGCAAGAAGGTAAATCCTCGAGTCTTCAAGGAAGGAGATCTAGTCCTTCGGTTAGTGCCACACACGGCCGACATGCATAAGTTGTCACTTCCATGGGAAGGCCCATTCATCGTGAGAAAGGCACTGCATAACGATGCATATTACCTCATAGATGCTCAAGCACCAGAAAGGAACAAGGCGGAAAAATCCGGAGACGAGTCAAAGAGACCATGGAATGTAGCATTACTTCGTCCATTCTACACTTAGAGGAAGTGTACTGTACCCAGTATCATCATGTATTGATTTATTATGTCAGGAATGAATTAATGAGACCTCGGAAACTCGAGCATTGACTCGGGGACTGCCCCATCTTGTTTATCGTTATGATTATGTATTTGATATGAAAGAGACCCCGACAACTCCAGCAGTGACTCGGGGACTGCCCCATCTTGTTTATCGTTATGATTATGTATTTGATATGAAAGAGACCCCGACAACTCGAGTAGTGACTCGGGGATTGCCCCATCTTGTTTATCGTTATGATTATGTATTTTATATAAAAGATACCCCGACAACTCGAGCAGTGACTCGGGGACTGTCCCATCTTGTTTATCATTCTGATTATGTATTTGATATGAAAGAAACCCCGGTAACTCGAGAAGTGACTCGGGGACTGCCCCATGTTGTTTATCATTATAATCATGTATTTGATACGAACAAACCTCAGAAACTCAAGCAATAACTCGGGGACTACCCTGTGTTATCTATCTGGCTATTGTATACCTGGTATGTCGGAGAATTTATATATTCATCAATTCAAGTCAGTAACCTATGGACATCAGAGGCAACATCTTTGACTTACCACAATCTGACGAAAGAGCTATACACAAGCCGATACACGTCATATTATCTCTCATAAGATTTCCGTGGTTTTTTAACCAAATTGGTCATTTTCAAACATAGCTCGCAATCTTTAAAAATTGTTTATTTCAAACATGTGGATTAAATATCGCAAATAACAACACACGCCGCATAACTCAACCAGAACGGTAACAACTTAATGAGTACCATGGCATATGAAAAATTCTGAGTTTATATAGATTAAATAGTACCAAAAGAAATAGATTGTTTTAAAACAGCATAAACCCAGCATACTGGGGACTTAGCGAGTGAAAGTTTTGCAACTCAGGCCTTAACCGTAGCCGAATAATCGGCAGGAGTTGCGATGGCAGTGGCAGGGGTTTCCAAAGTAGGAACCTCGGCTACCACCGAAGGCACCTCGGCTTTTGTAGAAGCAATAGTCTTAGGAGCAGGAATCTCCAAGGTGGCATGAATCTCCACAGAAGTTACCTTGGCATCGACCAAAGTAATCGGGGCATCTTGAGTATTGGTCGTTTAACGCGAAGCTCCACCTTGGGCTCGGGAAGCTTCAGTCCCCTTGGAGGAAGACCGAGCTTCAGCCTTTCTTCCCGAACTACCACTTGACTCATCAGAATTTCCGGAGTCTTCATCCGAGTCATGTTCATCACCAGAATCTCCGTCAAACTCATCATCATCAGTGGCCTCAACATTCTCATTGGCCTCGTCTGGGAGAAAGCTAGGCCCCTCATTCCATTCATGCACATTTGCATAGTCGATGAGTTGATAGGCACGAGCCTGGCGGCGTGCAACGTAATCCAGATTCTCGACCCAAGGAGAGTACGCAGATTCATCAATGTGTCGAGGGAGATTTCCTCATACCAAGATAGCATGGCAGTAAGTGCCATGTCAGCCCCAGCTCGCCCGGCGGATTCTCTCTAGAGGTTCAATTGATATTGAGAATCCATCAGTTTCGCCACAAGTACTTCCACCTTGGTGATTTTTGGTTCATTCGGCAAGAGCACATTGAAGGCTCGAATCGCAACTTTCACCAAATCTCTTCCCATGATTTTCATCGGCTCAATGGCGGCAGCAATAGCAACCGAGAAATCTTCAATAGAATATTCTTGATCCGGGGTATTAGGGACACCTCGACGAGCATGGCCAGCAATCATGGCTTTAGTACTCATGGGCTCGGCTTCCGGAAAGTTATCTGTAAAGCAAAACATCATATAAATCAAGGGGATCAACGAGCAAAGAATGACTCGGCCAACAACCACAAGAAAAAACCTGGCAAATAAGCTTGCGATGGATAATATCGTAGCATCTTCTGAAGATCCATGGCCCAGTCACCCCATTTTTTCTCAAACTGAGTAATCTCGTCCGTCAACGCCTGATTCTTCAGCTCGGCCCCATCGAGGAGTTCTTTGTCCTTCTGAAGGTGGATACTTAGTGTTGGGGAGGTAACCCCGGATAGGGTAAAGACGGGGAAAGATGAGAGGGTGTTCCCCGTCCAGTTTCTGAGTTACACTCTGAGTCGGCCGAATCCTGTAGAGGTCGGCCGAGATGGGAAAGGACGGGACCCTGGAAGTAAGGGCAAGGCATTACCCGGCCGAGATACAGCGTAAGTCGACCGGGTTAGGCCAAGTAATCTTGATGCAGGTGAAGGACAAGCCGAAGTTACGCGAGGCAGGGCCGAATGATACGAAGCTTGCAGGAGAAGGAGAAGCCTAAAGTCAAACTCTAGTAGCAGGCTAGGGAGAATCAGAGCGAAGCCAAGCACTAGGGACAAAGGTGCAGAGCGACAGAGAGACAGGAGGAGGTCACGGAGGTGACAGTCCTGAAGCCCGAGGCGCACAGGAGGGCCCCTCTGGAACCTTGCCGTCATTAGGGGAGCGACAGGGAAAGGGAGGCGCCGAACTACTATATTGGGACAAGCATATTCCTCGAATATGCTTGCCACATCAGCCCTAAGGGAACCCAAAGCTCTCCTTTATAAGGGCAGGCTTGGACCCTGGGGAGGGGATCGACTGATTCTTGGTACCGTTAGGCTGGTAAAAATTCTCTCTTTCCCCTTGTATGCAGCTCAAGGAGCACTTGTAGCCCAAGGAAGAAGAAATATAGATCTTTGTGTTAGCTTTCTGAGTGTAGAATCCACTACATCTTCCCTCCCTAGATCCCACTAGCATCCATTGGCCCCAAACTTTAGCATACCCATGGCATCTGCCGTGCCACCACCACGACAGTTGGCGCCCACCGTGGGGCAAGCAGCGGTGCTAGCTGGAGTTATGATCCGGACGGGAAACTTCATCAAGACTGGCGAGCGCGTTGTTTCTGGCTTAGTCCAGAGATTTGGTCTCTGTGATTATGTCAGCGACAATGCAGGGAGCTTCAGGGGAAAGGCTCCCCTGCGTAATGGCGTTTTCATCAACCTGGGTGGGCACCAGGTTTACGTCGGCGTCGACATCTCCGGCATTTATCCTCACCAAGTTGTTGTTGCAGGAGATCCGCCTCTTAACGCTGCAAGCCATCCGCCTGGAGCACATCATGCAGGTAGCATCGAGGTAATGGTTGCGGCAGGGGTGCAAACTGGAGTAGCAGCTGCCGGATCAGGAAGAGAACCCGCCATCGGTGTACAGGGCGTGCACAGGCAGACGGCACCCATGCTCACCGAGGTAATCCCACCGGCAACCAACCCGACCGAGGTGCAAGACACCACCCCAAAGGCACCAAGGGTAAGAGGGCCACCTCTGGAAAGGCTAGAGAATATTCTTCAGGCGACCATAGAAAGCTTAACTACACCTGTAGCGCCGATACTTAATCCAGCAAATGCTCAGGCAGAGTTAGAGGAAACCAGGCAAAAGGTACTGATAGAGGCAAAAAAGGTGTCGGCCTTGCGGGAGTCCTTAAACAGGACCCTGCGAGAATATGCCAAAGCAAATAAGCTTGACGTCGCACCCGAACGGGTGGACGAACTAAGATTGAGAGGGAAGAACCTCATGGATAACATTAACAAAGAGCATGAAGCTCATAAAGCAGAATCAGAGGGTTTGGGCTTGCCGAGGTACAGTACCCCGGCGAGAAACCTGAGAGCGGCAAATGCCGCAGCATTAGAGTTAGAGGGGTTGACCGGTGAGGCCCGGCAGAAACAGCAAGAAAGAGTAAACGAGCTGGTGCGCATCGCGAACCAGCAAAACGAGGAAATGCTCAGAGCAAACCCGGCGAGGCCGGGGGCCTCGCGAATGGTTCATTCGGCAGGAGCAGCACTAGCCCTGTCTGTGGCAGCAGCATCTTCACCCGGAAATAATGCTCGAAGGGACAAAGTAGTGACCTCGGGAAAGAGGAACAAGCAGATTGTCCCGTATGATCCGGCAATGGCCGGAAAGGCAAATGAAAACAGAGGCAATGCAAGCCGAGGTAACAGTGGGGAGAGGAACCACGACCGTGTGGAGAAAGACGGCGGAAGCCGAGGCAACGGAGATCTCGGCAGAAGAGAGCCCGCCAGAGGCAATCATGAGAACAACACCCCGGTCGAAGTAAGGAGAGAATGGCCACTCAACCTGCAACCGAGGCATGAACCCCGGCAGGAAAGAGAAACAAGGCCAGCTCGCCACAATCAAATTAATGAGAGATACAATGATGGTTATTCCGAAATGGACTATGCAATCCATGGCGAACAACCATTACGGAATACAGGACAGAGTTCTGTACAGAGATTTGCCACCGAATGATGCAAGGGTGAAGCTGGACCGGCTATACAGGTCCGAGTTGTTGGAAGAACAGGGTCCACCAGGGCCAGCATGCTTTGGACCACAGATCATGAGCGAGCCACCTGTGCCGAATTTTCAGCTAGCAAGGGGCACCAAAACATATAATGGGAGTACCAAACCACAAGACTGGTTGATTGACTATGCCACGGCTGTAAAAATAGCGTGTGGAAACTTACGGTGGGCAGTACGATATGTACCACAAATGCTAGAAGGACCAGCTAGAGTTTGGCTGAATAATCTACCAGCCGGCAGCATCAACTGTTGGCTGGATTTTGAGGAAATGTTTGTCAGCAACTTTACCAGTACATACAAGAGGCCAAACAGGCCACAACAGTTAGCCATGTGCAAGCAGAAGCCGAATGAAACAGATAGAGAATTTTTAACTCGGTGGTGCAACCTGAGAAACTCATGTGAAGGAGTCATAGAATCGCAAGCAATAGCGTGGTTCACGCAAGGATGCCGTTATGGCAGCGTATTATGGCAACGTTTGCAGAGAGATATGCCGACCACACTGACAGAAACTATCAGAATAGCAGACTCCTATGCATTAGGAGATCCTACGCAACCAGAATTAATGTCGGCAGATCACCGCGAGCAACAGGATCATTATGCAAGAGATTTCGCCGGGTCATCCAGGCGCGGTGATTTCAGAGGAAGAAGAAGATAGGAAAGACCGGATTATAGATATAATTCGGCCCAAGTAGCGGCAGTAGCGCAAGATCAGCCGAATCACGGAGCAGCTCAACGGCAAAAGAATGGTCCTCAGCAGTGGACACCAAGGAATGAAGGAAAAGGGCAATGGACCCCCGAACAAAAGAAACAGTGGTAGGAAAGGCCAAAGTACACGTTCGAATCCATGCTAGATCAGCCGTGCAAGTTTCACACATCAAACCCATCCAGACCAGCTAACCATACAACCCGCCAGTGTGCATGGATGAAAAATGCAATGGGTAACCCCGCAGCGGTTCAGGCACCCCATCAAGTACATCAGCAGCGTCAACCATAGTTGACTGGAGCAAATGCACAGCAACTAATGTTACCGCCCCCTCCCCCGAGATACGATAACTCGGATCAGAGAGACGCGGTACATCAAGTGATGAACCAAGTCCAGGATGGAAGAACAAACCCGGCGAATACGGGACGCAACGATTACAGAGAACATCATCAGTCTTATTGCGTGTTCACGACGGAACAGCAAGACAAACAAAGTGTACAACGCCGGCATATGGAAGTAAATACAGTTATGCCGGTGATACCGAGATATGTGCCATGGTCTGATCAGGAAGTAACTTGGAGCATAAAGGATCATCCCAGGATAATGCCGAATCCTGGATCATATGCACTCGTGTTGGATCCGACATTTGTTGGACCAAGCATCAATGTGAAATTCTCAAAGGTACTCATTGACAATGGAAGTAGTATCAACATCATGTACAAAGATACCATGCATAAACTGGGAATATCGCAGAACATGTTGCAGTCCACAAGGACCACTTTCCATGGGATAGTGCCAGGGCTTTCATGTGAACCCATTGGTAAGGTCCGAGTCGATGTATTATTCGGCACAAGAGATAACTGCAGAGCAGAAAACTTAGAGTTTGAGGTGGTGGATCTAGAGAGTTGTTATCATGCTTTACTCGGACGGCCAGTGTTGGCCAAATTCATGAGCAGCTGTCATGTAAGTTATCTGAAGATGAAGCTACCCGGACCACAAGGAGTGATAACAGTTGCAGGGGATTACAAGAAGTCAATGGAGTGTGCTTCAGCCGGGTCAAATTTGGCCGAATCATTGGTTATAGCAAGAGAAAAAAGAAGGATTCAGGAGGTAGCCGCCCTCGCTCAGTCGGCGCAGCTGAACATGCCGGCACTAGCCAACCTGCATGGCAGTGTTTCTTTTCAGCCGACTAAAGAAACGAAGAAGTTTCAAATAGATGAGCAATTCCCAGAGCGTACTGTCACTATTGGTGCAGGCCTGGACGCTAAATAGGAAAGCGAGCTCACCAACTTCCTTCGTGAGAATCGGGACATATTTGCATGGTCAACTCAGGATCTGCAAGGTGTTCCGAGGGAGTTGGCTGAGCACTCTTTGAATGTAAGGCCTGGAGCAAGGCCGGTGAAGCAACCTCTCCGCCGCTTCGCCGAAGACAGGAGAAAAATAATAGGGGATGAAATAGCTCGGCTCATCGCAGTCGGGTTCATCATGGAGGTGCTGTACCCGGATTGGTTGTCAAATCCGGTGCTGGTAGAAAAGAAGAAGGATGATCCCAACGTAGCCATTGTATGGCGAATGTGTATCGATTACACGAACCTGAACAAGGCGTGTCCAAAAGATCCTTTTCCATTACCTAGAATAGACCAAGTCATTGACTCGACCGCTGGTTGTGAGTTATTATCATTTATAGACGCGTACTCTGGTTTCCACCAGATACCGTTCAATCCGGCCGATCAAATAAAGACCGCATTTATTACGCCGTACGGGGCTTATTGCTATCGCACAATGCCATTCGGCCTGCGAAATGCAGGAGCAACATATCAGAGATGCATGCAAAAATGTCTACACAATCAAATAGGGAAAAATGTACAAGTATATGTAGATGATGTGGTCATCAAAACCAAGGAAAGCAAAACCTTACTGGAAGATATACGGCAAACCTTCGTAAACTTGAGAAGATTCTGAATGAAACTTAACCCGGAAAAGTGCACGTTTGGTGTGCCGGCAGGAAAACTGCTCGGTTTTCTTGTATCTAGCCGAGGTATAGAAGCCAACCCAACGAAGATAAAGGCAGTAGAAAGAATGGAATTGCCGAAATGCTTAAATGATGTACAAAAATTCACAGGTTGTCTAGCCTCGCTCAGCCGGTTTGTATGTCGGCTAGGAGAAAAGGCACTACCACTATATCAGTTGATGAAGAAATCAGATAAATTCGTTTGGACTCCACAAGCGGACAGCGCGTTTCATGAGTTGAAAAAAATGTTGGTCACAGCACCTATCTTGGCTTCTCCATTATCAAAAGAGCCTATGTTACTCTACATAGCGGCCACAAATAGAGTAGTGAGTGTTGTAGTCATAGTAGAACGACTCGAAAATAATAAGTCGGTACAGAGGCCGGTATATTATTTGAGTGAGGTATTGTCCACTTCAAAACAGAATTACCCACATTATCAGAAAATTGCTTATGGGGTGTATATGTCGGCAAAAAAGCTTAAACATTACTTCGAAGAGCATCCCATCAGAGTGATTTGTGAAGCACCCATAGCCGACATATTGAGCAACAAAGATGCAAGTGGCCGAATAGCAAAATGGGCAATCGAATTGTCACCTTACGCTCCACAATTTGATAGGAGAGATGCAATCAAGTCTCAAGCAGTAGCCGACTTCTTCGTAGATTGGGCCGAAGTGCAATATGAGCCACCATTACCAGATCCAAATTATTGGACGATGCATTTCGATGGTTCCAAACTAAGAAATGGTTTGGGGGCAGGAATAGTATTAACTTCGCCTAAAAGAGATCAGCTAAAATATGTGCTACAGATACATTTTGCTGCATCCAACAACGTAGCCGAATATGAAGCACTGGTCCATGGATTGAAAGTAGCAAAAGAGATTGGCATACGCCGAATATTATGCTATGGAGACTCGGACCTAGTCGTACAGCAAGTCTCTGGCAATTGGGATGCACTAGATGCTAATATGGCCTTATATAGATTTCATGTGCAAAAGATCAGTGGATACTTTGAAGGATGTGAGTTTCACCACATACCTCGGGCAGAAAATGATGCCGCAGACACATTGTCAAAGCTCGGATCAACCCGGCAGTCAATTCCACCGGGTATTGCCCTGGAACACCTCAGAAAACCATCAATAATCCCTTCACCAGAATCCGAATCTATCTTTATTCTGGCTAATTCAGCAGCAGACAATGTGCCGATGGAGGTAGACCAGCAATATAACTCGGAATCCCCCAAGAGGAGGATGGCAGAAGTAAGCACAATTATGGAGAAGGCCGAGGTAAATATATCGGTAGAAAATATGGAAATAGACAGTGAGACCACACCAGAAAAAATCACACCGCCATGGGCGCAACCCATATTATCTTACCTTAAAGACGCGGTATTACCAAGCAATGAAGTGTTAGCAAGACAAACTGTAAGGAGAGCGAAAGCTTACACGATCATAAACAATGAGCTATATAAAATAAGTGTCACAAGCGTATTGCAGAAGTGTGTGAGTTCGGCAGAAGGCCGGGAAATCCTCCTCGATATACATCAAGGAGAGTGTGGACATCATGCCTCATCTCGTGCGTTGGTAGCCAAAGCATTCAGGCATGGATTTTATTGGCCGACGGTGTTGAAGGAAGTCAAAGAGTTGGTGGAAAAATGCAATGGTTGCCAGAGATACGCAACCAAAATACATATGCCATCGGCCGAGTTAAAAACAATACCCATCACTTGGCCATTTGTTGTATGGGGCTTAGATATGGTGGGACCATTTAAGCCGGCCCGAGGGGGAATGACCCACATATTGGTTATGGTGGACAAGTTCACAAAATGGATTAAAGTGAAACCAATAAGAAAATGCGATGGACCCACAGCAGTGAAATTCCTCAAAGATATTATTTTAAGATATGGGTACCCACACAGTATCATTACAGATAATGGCACAAATTTTGCAGAAGGAGCCTTCGCCAGATTTTGTAGAGAAAAATACATAAGGTTAGATATTGCCTCTGTGGCTCTCCCAGCATCTAATGGGCAAGTGGAAAGGTCCAATGGACTAGTATTGTCCGGAATAAAATCACGGCTTGTTGAACCACTGCAAAGGTCGGCAGGATGTTGGATGGAGGAACTTCCAGCCGTATTATGGAGCCTAAGAACTACTCCAAATAGGTCAACAGGATACACACCATTTTTTCTAGTATATGGAGCAGAGGTCGTGCTTCCAGCCGACATAATACATGACTCGCCAAGAGTCACTCAGTATACAACCTCTGAAGTGAACGAAATAGCTCGGCAAGATACTGTCGACCTGCTAGAAGAAGCCAGAGAGCTGGCACTATCACGATCAGCTATTTATCAGCAGAACCTACGACGATATCACAGCAAAAAGGTGAATCCAAGGGTATTCAAAGAAGGAGATTTAGTCCTCAGACTGGTACAACGCACGGCCGGCATGCACAAGCTGTCACCTCCATGGGAGGGACCATTCATCGTGAGCAAGGCATTACATAACGATGCCTATTATCTAATTGATGCTCAATCCCCCGGAAAGGACAAGGCAGACAAAGCTGGCGAAGGAACGAAGCGGCCATGGAACGTGGCCCTGCTTCGTCCATTTTACTCATAGCATAGTATTTCAAGGTCAAGGACCAATGAAGTATTAAACCTCGGCATCAGAAGCAGCAACTCGGGGACTGCCATATGTTATTTCAATTTCATGTTATGTATTAAACCTCGGCATCCAGAGCAGTGACTCGGGGACTGCCATATGTTATTTCAATTTCATGTTATGTATTAAACCTCGGCATCCGGAGCAGTGACTCGGGGACTGCCATATGTTATTTCAATTTCATGCTATGCATTGAACCTCGGCATCCAGAGCAGTGACTCGGGGACTGCCATATGTTATTTCAATTTCAGGTTATGTATTAAAACCTTGGCAGTCAAAGCAGCAGCTAGAAGACTACCATATACCGCCCTAGAGCTATGTTGAGTACCAAAATTTGACGCCCTGAGCAGCACCTCGGTGGTGGTCTCGTATTTTTCCTGCAAGTCAGTTTGCACACTAGACTTCAGCAGAACAGGCTATCACTCGGGGACTGCCGTGAATTGTTCCAAAGTGACAGTCAATCTTTGATACGGAAAGGGTATCACACTTCGGCACTCAGGATAAGAACAGATCAACCCTGTATGATGTTCGAAGCTCACACACAGATTACTCGACTAAAACATGAGAAAATAAAGACAAAGATAAATCCTAACACCAGAATATGCAGGATATCAAAGCAGAAATTCGGATGGGAACCAACTTAAGCAAAGTTATAATAACTGCAAACTTATATGTCGTAGCAATGTACGGCAAAAGGAGAGTCAAGGTCATACAGGAAATAGATGAGTATTCCAAGGACATCGTACGCCCGGCATACCAGGGATAGAAAATGACTTAAACGTTTTTCACTGGAGAGACGGCAACCTGGTCAGGGGCTGGAGACTCCGAGGTAGGAGGAACTTCGGCCGAGGTTACCTCGCCCTCCGCAGACCTAGGTGCAACCTCGGCCGAAGCCTGAGGCTGCTGAGGAGCATCGATTTGCATAGTGGAATGCCCGGTACCCTTGGAGGAGGATCGCGCGTCGTCATTGTCATCCGAGCTCGAACTGGAGTCACCGGAAGTGGCCGAGTCATCTTCATCTCCCCCCTGCTCAGTCGAGTCATCTGATGCATCCTCGACGACGACCTCCTCGTCCGGGTTTGAAAGGAAACTCGGCCCTTCATTCCAGGTGTGCACGTCGGCATACTCGACGAGTTGAAAGGCGCGAGCTTGCCGAAGAGCAACAAAGGTGGGATCCTCAACCCAACGGGAACCGGTGCGAAAATTCCTCAGGATATCAAGAGAAATGTCTTCATACCATGACATGATAACGGTTGAGGGCCATATCCGCGCCAGCTCGCCCAGCAGATTCCCTCCAAAGACTTAGTTGCTTTTCAGTGGCATTCAATCTAGTCACCAGCAATTCGATCTCGCTGATCTTAGGAGTTCCAGAGGTATTCGTCCAAAGAGCACGGTGGGCTCGAATAGCTGCCAGCACCAAGTCCCTGCCCATGATTTTCACCGGACCAAGGGCAGCGCCGACAGAAACCAAGAAATCTTCTATTGAATATTCAAAGTTCACATCGACAGGGAGACCTCGGCGCGCACGAGCAGCAAGGACCGCTTTAGATCTCACGGGCTTAGCTTCAGGAAAATGACCTGCGCATAAAAGGGAGGCGTCAGAGGGCAGCAGAAGGAAGAAAGATAATCCGGCTGTGTTAAGATGCTTACGATGAACGTAACTCATCATCAGCTGAAGGTCCTTCGCCCAGTCAATCTTGTTCTTCTCAAAGCGAGCAATTTCCTCGCTCATTCCTCGAGTTTTCAGCTCGGCAGCCTCTAAGAGCTCTTTATTCTTTTGCAATTCCAAAGCCAGCCGGTTCTTCTCCTCGGAGAACTCCTGATCGACCTTTTCTAGCTCGGATTTCTGTGAAAGCTTAAGGGCCTCCACCTCGGCGCGTAGGCGAGCTATCTCGTCATCCTTTTCTTTTAGCTGCGCCGAATGAGTGGCGCCTTGTTCTCACAAATGCAGCATTACATCAGGCATGGGCGTACAATTTTGGTGAGATGATGCAAAGGTTCATATCTCGGCTTTATCAAAGCCAAACAAAGTAAAAGAAACTTAGTGCACGTCTTAGAAAGGGAAAAAGTACAAGGTAGATGGAAAACTAACCTTCCAAGCTCTTGACTTTCTTCTCAAGACGAATGTTGAGATTATTGATGTTACCTGTTAACCCACAAAGTAAGCCGGCATCCCGCAGACAAAACAATGACAATATTAGAGATGACAAGGAAAATGATCGGGTATACCTGCTTTTTTCACCACAGGAATAACTTTTTCATATTTTTCTTCCAACTTGTGCGAGAAAAGCAGTCTTTGAAATTCAGCAGTCCGCCGGTCATGCGCAACCTGAGCAATGGAACAAACAATGAATGGATATTCGAAGCTAAACCATATCTGAGTTAAGCGAAAACTTAACCCAGATCTAGGTGGCTGGATATTCAAAGCCAAAACAGATCCGAGCTAAGCGAAAACTTAACCCGGATCTAGGTGGCTGGATATTCGAAGCTAAACCTGATCCGAGTTAAGCGAAAACTTAACCCAGATCTAGGTGGCTGGATATTCGAAGCCAAAACAGATCCGAGCTAAGTGAAAACTTAACCTGGATCTAGGTGGCTGGATATTCGAAGCTAAACCTGATCCGAGTTAAGCGAAAACTTAACCCCGATCTAGGTGGCTGGATATTCGAAGCCAAAACAGATCCGAGCTAAGTGAAAACTTAACCCGGATCTAGGTGGCTAGATATTCGAAGCTAAACCAGATCCGAGTTAAGCGAAAACTTAACCCAGATCTAGGTGGCTGGATATTCGAAGCCAAAACAGATCCGAGCTAAGTGAAAACTTAACCCGGATCTAGGTGGCTGGATATTCGAATCTAAAGCAGATCCGAGTTAAGCGAAAACTTAACCCAGATCTAGGTGGCTGGATATTCGAAGCTAAACCAGATCCGAGTTAAGCAAAAAACTTAACCCAGATCTAGGTGGCTGGATATTCGAAGCCAAAACAGATCCGAGTTAAGCAAAAACTTAACCCAGATCTAGGTGGCTGGATATTCAAAGCCAAAAGTAGATTCGAGTCAGGCGAAAGCTTAACCCAGACCTATGTGGCTAGACATTCAAAGAACAACTAGATAAAATTTAAGCAAAAGTTTAAGATAGATCTACTCGGATATAGGCTCGAGCCATAAATTAAGTAGAACTAAGTATAGCACTATAAAAACTTCCAAGCGAATAACAAGTTACTCGTTTGCAAGTTTCGGGGACTAATGTATATATAATAGCATATGGAGAATCAGTCTAAACCCCGAGAAGTAGCAATTACCTCGTTCATCTTGTTGCTATCCAGAATGATCTTGGCGGCTTGATCCAAACGGCTGCTGATGTCGGAGAGTTGAAACGGCTGACTGTTTCGATGGCCCTCAAGCTGATCAGCAGCATTCCAGTTATGAGCGTATTCCACCAGCGAGCCGAGGTTGTTCCCACTAGCCGTCCGGGTTAAGACTTTACCTCGGACATGTTGTGTAACCACTGCAGCCGCAGGGCTTGTATGAAGAGCAAGCTGGGTGCTGGCAGCCGAGGTAACAGAGGCTTTGGTGGGCGCAGTTCCTTTGCGCAGCACGTCGGCAATACTCGGCTGAGAAGAGCCGGCAAGACCTTTTTGGGAAGTGGAAGTTTTAGTGGCAACAGTTTTTCTTACTGTGGAGGCACCAGCAGAAGCTGATACCTCGGCAATGGAGACAGTGCCCTTAGAAGCAGGAGGGATCACAGGCGCTGAGGGCGCCGGGGTATTAACGACCACGGCTGCGGCTGGGGTTACAGTAGGAGCTACCGAGGTAGAAAGAGGCTCGGTGGGTATGCTCGGATTCGGTGGAGGAGCAACAGGTCCAGTAGAAATCTCGGAGGCGCGAATATCAGGCACATCGTGACAAGGGGGTAACATATGCGGAGCTGGAGGAGATGTAGCACGAGCAGGACTAGGAATCCTAGTATCTTCAACAGGCGGAGGAGACGGCTGCCGAATCGGGCGGCTAGTCATGCTAGGACCGCCAGGCTTAACGGAAAGCGGAGCACTACGAAAATAAGAAAGATAAAAGGGTGTCAGGATGAAAAACAGAAATAGGGAAACAAGAAATACGAGCAAAACGAACTTACCCTGCGACCCCAGGCATGGTCTTGCGTCTGGGAGGGTTCGGAGCAGACTTCTTCATTCGTTTCTTGGGGGCCGCCTCTGAAGCACTAGCAGGAGCCCCGCGTTTCCCCGAGGTAACTGGGGGCCGGGATGCAATAGGCTCGGCGTCGTGGACCTGACCAGCCGGATTAGCTGGGAAAGTAGAAGCCGGAAATGCATAAGAAATAGGCATTGCGGCAACTACCTCAAGAGCTTGGACCTCGTCCGAATCACCTTCCTCCTCATGGGCCGAAGTTTTGGCACGAGCGCGAGCCGTAGCAGGATCCGACTTAGGGACGAATTCTTCGGAGTCCGGCTCCCCAACGTTTGGGGTATTCTGATCCGCAGTCCACGGGAGCGACAAAACCTCGGCGTCCTCGTCCTTTTGCTCTGCGAACCTCTATGAGGCGAAAGAGAAGGGAGGTTAGGGAAAACATCTATGACAACAATAGAAAATCAAAGCATTGAGGGTTAAACTTACTGCGGGAGGAGGACGCTCGCGGGTAAACGGTTTCAACCCCCAGGTCCAATCTTCAGGCATCTCCGTCTTAAATATAGCTCGGACGCGCTTGAAGACAAGGTAATTATCCAGCTCGACGGTCGAGACTCGGTTGGGATCAAGTGGACCACTCATGTAGCAAAGTTTGTGCATCCTTTTCTGGAATGGGCAAATTCGGCTGCTGATGAAGGTAGCCATCAAGTCCTCGCCGCGTAACCCGGCCCGGATCAGCTCTTTGAGCCGAGTCTCGAAAAGCTCGGCCAAGATGTGGCTCCTCCTCGGATTGTAAGTCCAGTTTACCTTGGAAGGTGGACCAATGGAGAAGGCAGGGAGCCGAATCTTGTCTTCTGTTCCTCTGTTCTTGACGTAAAAGAAAGATTTGTGCCACTTCTTGCACGATTCTAACCCAGTGACACGAGGAAATACAGACTTCCTCCGAGGTGTAATGGACGCCGCACCGCACTGAGTAAGCAGTTTCTCGGAAGGGTGCAGAGACTTGTCAGGAACCACATTAGAACGAATCTGGAAGAACTTCGCCCAGACATGCACGGACGGCCATAGGCCGAAGTATCCCTCTGAGGCGGAGATGAATGCAGAAAGAGAAGCAATGGCGTTCGCAGGAAGATGATGCGGCTGAAGGCCGAAGTAGTCGAGAAACTCTCTTGCGAAATCGCTAAGAGGGAGACCGAAGCCGCGCGAGAAATGTGACATAAAAACTACATACTCACCCTCCCTGAGTTCTGGAGATAACTCATTGTCGGGTAAACGACAAGAGACCTCAGCGGGAATCCTCCGGGTTCAGATGAGCCACTCGATCTCCCGCCGGGTAACGGAGGAGCCCTGCCACGAGCCCCGCTCGGGCCCAGAGCCAGCATCATCATCCTCAACCAATGCACCACTAAAGGAACTAGACATGATTTCGTCGGAAAGATCGTCGGAGGAACAGCTCGCGGCGGAGGAAAACTTAGAGGTACGAGGCCCCGTTGCAGTTCTACGCAAAAGCGGCGGCGGAACGAAGACAGAACCGCAGCACAAGCAAAGAAGAAACAAAGAGATCTAGAGGGAGGTCTAGGCGGCACGACCGAAAAGAACTCACCGGCGACGACGCCAGAACAGGTGAACGGCGACGAGGCAGGTGGAGCAGCGCGGCGGAGTCCCCCTCGTCGCAGAGCCAGTTGAGCGCGCGGCGGCGAAACCACGAACAAGCGAAAAAACGCGAGGAAGGAGAAGGGTGCGGGCGAGCGAGAAGGGGAAAAAAGAAACTCCCAGGCGTCGCGCCCCCTTTATAACCAAGCCGTAGGCAAGGTAGTGGGATCGTGGGTGTAGCAGTTGGCGGCGCGGATCGTGTGCGCGGCACGACCACACGTCGCTGAGCAGAACCACACCGAAGGCCACACGATTGACCAGGGAACCCACGATCCCCAACAAGAACGGCGCACGAGGCGTCGCAGCAATGGCGCGACAAGCGCGACAGTAACTGTAGCTTGTCAGTAAACGCTATAGAGGAACAAAAAACTAGAGAAATAATGATGAGAATGACACGTGGGATGAAGCGTGCGCTACTAGGTACGGCTCTATCACCATGACAACATAACTCGGAAACAATACATAACGAGCATCGTGAAACTGATACGACCCGGCCGAGGTTATCGGCGGGAACGTACCATCTTCGGGGACTAATGTTGGGGAGGTAACCCCGGATAGGGTAAAGACGGGGAAAGATGAGAGGGTGTTCCCCGTACAGTTTCCGAGTTACACTCTGAGTCGGCCGAATCCTGTAGAGGTCGGCCGAGATGGGAAAGGACGGGACCCTGGAAGTAAGGGCAAGGCATTACCCGGCCGAGATACAGCGTAAGTCGGCCGGGTTAGGCCAAGTAATCTTGATGCAGGTGAAGGACAAGCCGAAGTTGCGCGAGGCAGGGCCGAATGACGAATGATACGAAGCTTGCAGGAGAAGGAGAAGCCTAAAGTCAAACTCTAGTAGCAGGCTAGGGAGAATCAGAGCGAAGCCAAGCACTAGGGACAAAGGTGCAGAGCGACAGAGAGACAGGAGGAGGTCACGGAGGTGACAGTCCTGAAGCCTGAGGCGCACAGGAGGGCCCCTCTAGAACCTTGCCGTCATTAGGGGAGCGACAGGGAAAGGGAGGCGCCGAACTACTATATTGGGACAAGCATATTCCTCGAATATGCTTGCCACATCAGCCCTAAGGGAACCCAAAGCTCTCCTTTATAAGGGCAGGCTTGGACCCTGGGGAGGGGATCGACTGATTCTTGGTACCGTTAGGCTGGTAAAAATTCTCTCTTTCCCCTTGTATGCAGCTCAAGGAGCACTTGTAGCCCAAGGAAGAAGAAATATAGATCTTTGTGTTAGCTTTCTGAGTGTAGAATCCACTACATCTTCCCTCCCCAGATCCCACTAGCATCCATTGGCCCCAAACTTTAGCCTACCCATGGCATCTGCCGTGCCACCACCACGACACTTAGTCGAGTATTTTCCTCGGAAAACTCTTGATCAAGTTTGTCCAGCTTAGACTTCTGGGATGATTTCAAGGACTCAACCTCGGCACGAAGCCGAGATATCTCGTCATCCTTCTCCTTGAGCTGCTTCGAGTGAGTCCTTGCTTGCTCTAAAAAATTGCAGGATCATATCAATCATGGGTATGCGCTCTTGGTGCAACACTGGAAATCTTTGTAATTTGATTGAGCCAAAGATGGAGCACTATAAGATACTCGGAATTTATCTAGAAGAAAAATGGACAAGTACAGAGAGGAGGGACGACTAACCTTCGAGGCTGGCAACCTTTTTCGTCAGTCAAGTATTTTGATTGTTAATGTTAGCTGAGTAAGGATAAATCGCAAATTAATTAGGAAGCAAAGACTGGTACATAGGACTGGAGTGCAAACGCCGAGTAATTTACATGTCTTCTTCAGAATGGGAACCATCTTGTCATACTTGACCTGAAGCTTCCTATGCGAAAAGAGCAGCTTCTGGAATTCGGTTGTACGCCGATTGTGAGCAACCTAAAATAACAGCGAGTTATAAAGGGAAAATATGCAAAAGATCCGAATCAAGTAAAACTTGACTCAGATCTAGGTGGATGGATGTTCGAAGCTAAAACTCAAAAAGATCTGAATCAAGTAAAACTTGACTCGGATCTAGGTGGCTGGATATTCGAAGCTAAAACTCAAAAAGATCCGAATCAAGTAAAACTTGACTCGGATCTAGGTGGCTGGATATTCGAAGCTAAAACTCAACAAGATCCGAATCAAGTAAAACTTGACTCGGATCTAGGTGGCTGGATATTCAAAGCTAAAACTTAAAAAGATACGAGTCAAGTTTCTTGACTCAGATCTAGGTGGCTGGATATTCAAAGCTAAAACTTAAAAAGATCCAAATCAAGCTTACCTTTCCGAGCTGGGTTGGATTTGGCGGTGCCATCTTTATTGGTCTTGGCAGGAACCTCAATAATAGGCAAGGACTTAGGGCGAGGAATCATACTCGGAGCAATAACCGCTGCGGCAGAAGGGGCGGTTGCCTCAATAGGAGCCGAGGTAGCGGCAACTTCGAGAGTAGCTGAGGTAGCAGGAACTTCGGCAGAGAGGGGTTCGATGGGGGAAACTTTATAGACCTTAGAAGAAATTACCGGATCAATTGAGCGATCCGGCATAATCACATCAGCATCAACACCAGGGGGAACTTCGGCCTCATCTCGCCGAGGCAGGCTATTAGTCGACATGGGAGGAGAATTATAGCGAGGAGGACTCGAAACTCGAGCATCCTCTTGAGGCAATGGAGAAGGCGGTCGAGTAGCATGCGAGGTCATGCTCGGACCACTAGGCTTGGCAGAAAGAGGAACACTATCCAGATAAAGGGAAAAACTAATTCAGAAATAAAAAGAGAAAAACAAGAAATACAAGTTAGAATAAGCAAGAAGACTCACCCAGAAACCCGGGCATAGTTTTTCGCTTCGGAATGTGCTGGGCTGATCTCTTAACTCGTTTCCTAGGAGCCACGTCCGAAGGATTGTTCGAAGCAACACACTTCTTCGATGGAGCGGGAGCTTCAGAAGCAAGGGGTTCAATGATGTCTACGCACTTCTATTCTTATAGACAGTTGTGTTGGAGATATGCCCTAGAGGCAATAATAAATGTAGTTATTATTATATCTTTGTGTTTATGATAAATGTTTACATTCATGCTTTAATAGTATTAACAAGGAAACATTAATACTTGTGTGATTTGTAAACTTAAAATAGAGTCCCTAGTAAAGCCTCTATATAATACTAGCTTGTTGGTTAATAAATGATTGTGGTTTCTCTATCATGAACATTGAGATGTTATTAACAACAAGATCATATCGTTAGGAGAATGATATGATGGACATACTCCTATAGATAAGCGTAGCAAAAGATCAAGTCATTTTCATAGTTCAATTGCTATATACTTTCTGATACATAGTAACCTAAATTACTTCGACCATGAGATCATGCATATCACCTTTACCGGATGGATGCTTTGATGACATCAAACACCACACCGTAACTGGGTGGCTATAAAGGTGGCATTGAGTGTTCGGAAAGTATTGGTTGAGACACATGGATCAAGAGTGGGATTTGTCCATCCATATGACGGATAGATACACTCTGGGCCCTCTCGATGAAATGTCATCCAATTAGCTTGCAAGCATGTGACTGGCTCACAAGGGATCACATATCACGGGAACGAGAAAAGAGTACTTATCAGTAACGAGGTTGAACTAGGTATGCAGAGATACCGACGATCATAACCTCGGATAAGTAAACTATCGTGAGACAAAGGGAAATTGGTATCGTATGTAAGTGGTTCATTCGATCGCAAAGTAATCGTAGAAATATGTGGGAGCCATATGAATTTCCAGATTCCTCTATTGGTTATTGTTCGGAGAAGTGTCTCGATCATGTCCGCATAATTCATGAACCGTAGGGAGACACACTTAAGGATTCGACGTTGTTTGAGTAGTTATGGAATGATGAGAAAGAGACCGAATGTTGTTCGGAGTCTTGGATGGGATCCGGGATATCACGAGGAGATTCGGAATGGTCCGGAGAATAAGATTCATATAAGGAAAGTCATGTTTCGGGGTTGGAGAATGGTTCCGGTGTTTTCATCGGGAATGTTCTAGAAGGTTCCGGAATGTCCGACACTCCGAAGGGGAAGGGTACATGAATGTGTCATACCAAGTTGGAATGATTGCATCATGTACTAGATGTCATCGCTGAACAAAATAAAGGGTTTAATCAAATCCTAGTTTGAAAAGTCAAACGCCAATTTGAAAAGTCAAACAACTATCTTGGGAAGTGGAGGGGAAGGTGGAAACCGAGTTGGGGAGGAGTTCCTCCCCTCCACCGCCGGCCCCCTTGTGAAACCGAGTTGGGGAGGGACTCCCCTCCCCTGGCGCGGCCCCTCCACCTATATAAGGAGGGGCAGGGCTGCCCCTCCTAGCACCCAACACCTCCACCTGCAAACCCTAGCCCTAAGCCGCCGGCCCTCCTACAGCCGCCGTCGCCCTAGGGCAAGCCGCCGCCACCGCCTAGCTAACCCTAGCCGCTGGCCAAGCCTCCTCCTTGGTGTGTCTAAACCCTAGATCGCCGAGGAGCTCTCTCATAGTCCACCATACTCGCTCCGGCTTAAGGCGAAGCCCTGCGAGATCTCCCCTCTACTTCCGGTACCACGCAGTTGTGCTGCCGGAATCGCGAGGAGAGTGCTACAACCTCCACTACCTGCTGGAACAAGGGAGAGGAAGGTCTTCGTCGAGTACCGAACGTGTGACCGACTGCGGGAGCGCTGCCAGAACGCAGCGCCGGAAGGATCGTCTACGCGATCTTGAGATCGGGAAGAGTACGACTACATCACCCACGAGAATCTGCTCTCGTTAAACACTTTGGAATCTTCAAGGGTGAGTTATTCCATCGACTCGTTGCTACAATCTAGTAGATAGATCTTGGCTTGTTTGTTTGTATGTGGTAGAAATTTTTTGTTTTCCATGCTATGAAACCCTAAAGTGGTATCAGAGCCGTGTCTATATGTAGATTTGTTGCACGAGTAGAACACAATGGTCATTGTGGGCATTGATGCTTTTATTGTCGATTGCTTATTGTGTACTTTGCATCTTGCGGGATGTTGGCATGAAGCGGCCCGGGCTAACCTTACATGACATCGTTCATGAGATTTGCTCCACGCTTGACATGCAACTTGTATTGCATAAGTGGCTTTGCGGGTGCCTGTTTCTCCCAGCATAGTTAAGATTCAATTTACAACAGGTGATTGTCAATACTAGTATCAATGTTGTGGTTCTTGTTCATAAGTTAGAACGACACTTATTGAAAGCCCCAAACCACGTAAAACATGCAAAGAAAGTAGAGGCGTCTAACTTTGTTTTGCAGGGGTATGCTGTGATGTGATATGGCCATGATTGTGATTATATTTGATGTATGCAATGTTCCTTATTGTAAGTTGGCAACCGGCAGGAGCCATATGGTTGCCTTTAATTTTGTTAAGACCCACGTGTCTATTCAAAGTAGTTGTAATAGTTGAAGCCGGTGGACGACAACCATGGAGAAGCGTCATTGACCTTGATGCTATGCCGGTGATGATGGAGATCATGTTCGTGCTTGAAGATGGAGATCGGAAGCACAAAGAAGAAAGGCCATATCATATCACATATTATGAATTGCATGTGATGTTAATCCTTTATGCATCTTGTATTGCTTAGTTAACAACGGTAGCATTATAAGATGATCCCTCATGCACATGAATTTCAAGTCATAAAGTGTTCACCCTTAGTTAGCACCGTTGCTAAAGCTTGTTGTTTCGAAGCACCACGTGATGATCGGGTGTGTTAGATTCCGCAAGTGTATACAACGTGAGCAAGCCAGATTTGCTCATGCAGAAACTAAGGTTTGATCTTGACGAGACTAGCATGTACATACATGGTCTTGGAACACGGATCACCGAAAGGTAAAGCATGAATCATATAGTAGATATGATGAACATGTCGATTGCTCGCCATTGAAACTATATCAACTCTCGTGATGATCGGTGTTGATGTGGTGGATTTGGTTCGTGTGATCACTAAAACAATGTGAGGGATATTGTTTTGAGTGGGAGTTCACCTAGATTAATTTAACTATTAATTAGAACTCAATTTGTCATAAACTTAGTCTAAACTATTGCAAATATGTTGTAGATCAATGGCGGCCCCTACCATCAATTTTAATGCGTTCCTAGAGAAAGAAAAGTTAAAAAACAATGGAAGCAACTTCGCGGATTGGTTCCGCAATTTGAGGATTGTCCTCACAGCTGGTAATTTGACCTATGTGTTGGATGCACCGCTGGGTGACCCACCTGCAGCTACTGCTACCGATCAAGTAAAGAATGTTTACCTCGCTCGGAAGACTCAGTACTCCACAGTTCAGTGTGCTATCTTGTATGGTTTAGAATCAGAGCTTCAGAAAAGGTTTGAGAATTCAGACCCACATGATATTTTCCGTGATCTCAAATTGATCTTTGAGACTCATGCGACAATTGAGAGCTATGAGGCTTCTAAAAAGTTCTTTAACTGCAAGATGGAAGAGGGCAGCTCCGTCAGTGAGCATGTGCTTAAGATGTCTGGGCACGCAAACAAACTTCAAAGCTTGGGTATAGTGATTCCTAATGCTTTGGGAATTTACCGTGTCCTCCAATCACTACCACCAAGTTACAAGAACTTTGTGATGAACTACAATATGCAAAACATGAACAAGCAGTTGCCAGAACTCTTTGCCATGTTGAAATCTACAGAAGTGGAGATCAAGAAAGAGCACCAAGTTTTGATGGTCAATAAGACCACCAAATTCAAGAAAGGCAAGTCTAAGCAAAAGGGACACTTCAAGAAGGGTGGTAAGAAAGTTACCGCGCCGACGAAGAAGACCAAGGCTGGACCTAAGCCTGATACTGAGTGCTTTTACTGCAAGGGAGAAGGTCACTGGAAGCGGAATTGCCCAAAGTACTTGGCGGATTTGAAGAACGGCAACATCAAGAAGAAAGGTATATCCGATATACATGTTATTGATGTGTATCTCACTAGTACTCGTAGTAGTGCCTGGGTATTTGATACTGGTTCAGTTGCTCATATTTGTAACTCGAAACAGGTGCTGCAGAATAAACGGAAGCTAGCGAAGAACGAGGTGACGATGCGCGTGGGAAACGGATCAAAGGTTGATGTGATTGTGGTCGGCACACTACCCCTTCATCTACCACCAGGATTAGTTTTATACTTAAATAATTGTTATTTGGTGCCTGCGTTAAGCATGAACATTATATCGGGATCTTGTTTATTGCGAGACGGTTACTTGTTTAAGTCCAAGAATAATGGTTGTTCGATTTATATGAGTAATATGTTTTATGCACATGCACCTTTGATAGATGGTCTATTCTTGTTGAATCTCGATAGTGGAAATACACATATTAATAACATTGAGGCTAAACGTTTGAAATCGAGCGATAACTCGACCTATATGTGGCACTGTCGTCTTGGTCACATAGGATTGAAGCGTATGAACAAACTCCATTCCGATGGACTTCTTGAATCACTTGATTTCGAATCACTTGAAAGATGCGAAGCATGTCTGATGGGTAAAATGACTAAGACTCCATTTTCTGGTACGATGGAGCGAGCTACAGACTTATTGGAAATCATACATACTGATGTGTGTGGTCCAATGAGTGTAGCATCGCGCGGTGGTTATCGTTATGTTCTTACCTTCACGGATGACTTGAGTAGATATGGGTATATCTATTTCATGAAACATAAGTCCGGAACTTTCGAGAAGTTTAAGGAATTTCAAAGTGAGGTAGAGAATCAACGTAACAAGAAGATTAAATTTCTACGTTCTAATCGTGGAGGTGAATATCTAAGTTACGAGTTTGGCGAGCATTTGAAGAAATGCAGAATACTTTCACAATTGACACCGCCGGGAACACCACAGCGTAATGGTGTGTCCGAACGTCGTAATCGAACTCTCTTAGATATGGTTCGTTCTATGATGTCACTTACAGATTTACCGTTATCATTTTGGGGTTATGCATTAGAAACAACCGCATTCACTTTAAATAGGGCACCATCTAAATCCGTTGAAACGACACCGTATGAATTATGGTTTGGGAAGAAACCTAAATTGTCGTTCCTTAAAGTTTGGGGTTGCGAAGCCTATGTAAAGAAGTTACAGCCGGACAAGCTTGAACCCAAAGCGGAAAAATGCGTCTTCATAGGATACCCGAAGGAAACTATCGGGTATACCTTCTATCATAGATCCGAAGGCAAAATATTTGTTGCCAAGAATGGATCTTTTCTAGAGAAGGAATTTCTCTCGAAAGAAGTGACTGGAAGGGAAGTAGAACTCGACAAGGTTGTCGAACCTTCTCTTGAAATTGCGAGTAGCGCAGCACCGGAAGAATTTCCTGTGGTGCATGCACCAATAAGAGAGGAAGCTAATGATGATGATCATGAAACTTCGGTTGAAGTTGCTACAGAGCCTCGCAGGTCAACGAGAACTCGTACCACTCCAGATTGGTATGATCCCGTTATGAGTGTCATGTTGGTGGACAACACCGATGACCCTGCGACATATGAGGAAGCGATGATGAGCCTAGATTCCAATAAATGGCAAGAAGCCATGAAATCCGAGATTGGATCCATGTACGAAAACCAAGTATGGACTTTGGTGGACTTACCGGATGGCCGGAAGGCTGTCGAGAACAAATGGATTTTCAAGAAGAAAACAGATGCTGATGGTAATGTTACTGTCTATAAAGCTCGACTTGTCGCAAAAGGGTTTCGACAGATTCAAGGAGTTGACTACGATGAGACTTTCTCACCTATAGCGAAGCTAAAGTCTGTGAGGATTATGTTAGCAATCGCTGCATATTATGATTATGAGATATGGCAGATGGATGTCAAAATAGCATTCCTCAATGGAGACATTGATGAAGAGTTGTATATGATGCAACCCAAAGGTTTTGTCGATCCTAAAGATGCTAACAAGGTATGCAAACTTCAACGGTCCATCTATGGATTGAAGCAAGCATCCCGAAGTTGGAATCAACGTTTTGATAAGGTGATCAAAAGTTTTGGTTTTATACAAACTTATGGAGAAGCTTGTATTTACAAGAAAGTGAGTGGGAGCTCTGTAGCATTCTTAATACTATATGTAGATGACATATTGTTGATTGGGAATGATGTAGACCTTCTTAATAGTGTCAAGGAATATTTGAATAATAGTTTTTCAATGAAGGATCTTGGCGAAGCAGCTTACATATTAGGCATAAAGATTTATATAGATAGATCGAGACGCCTAATATCATTGTCACAAAGTACATATTTGGACAAAGTTCTAAAGAGGTTTGGAATGGAAGATAGCAAGAAAGGGTTCTTGCCCATGTTGCCCAATATGACCTTGAATAAAACTCAAAGTCCGACAACGGCAGAAGATAGAGAAAGGATGAGTAAGACTCCCTATGCCTCAGCCATAGGATCTCTAATGTATGCCATTCTATGTACTAGACCCGACATTGCATATGTTGTTAGTTTAACTAGCAGATATCAAAGTGATCTAGGAGTGGATCATTGGACAGCGGTCAGCGGTCAAAAACATCCTTAAGTACTTGAGAAGAACTAAGGATATGGTTGTTTCTTATGGAGGTGATGAACAGCTCGTTGTTAATGGTTACACCGATGCTAGTTGGAACACTGATCCGGATGATTCTAAATCACAATCTGGATACGTATTTACTTTGAATGGTGCAGCAGTTAGCTCGAGGAGTGCAAAGCAAAGCGTTGTGGCGAGATCTTCAACTAAATCGGAATACATGGCTGCTTCGGAGGCTTCACAAGAAGCGATATGGATGAAAGAGTTCATTACAGAGTTGGGTGTGGTTCCTAGTGCGCTGGACCCAATGTCTATCTACTGTGATAACATGGGCGCCATAGCCAATGCGCAAGAACCAAGGTCACACAAGAAGCTGAAGCACATCAAGCTACGTTTTCACGCTATTCGAGAACATGTCCAAGATGGGGACATAAAGATTTGCAAAGTACACACAGATCTGAATGTGGCGGATCCGTTGACTAAACCTCTCCCGAGGACAAAACATGACCAACACCAAACTGCCATGGGTGTTCGGTATATTACCATGTAATCTAGATTAGATTACTCTAGTGCAAGTGGGAGACTGTTGGAGATATTCCCTAGAGGCAATAATAAATGTAGTTATTATTATATCTTTGTGTTTATGATAAATGTTTACATTCATGCTTTAATAGTATTAACAAGGAAACATTAATACTTGTGTGATTTGTAAACTTAAAATCGAGTCCCTAGTAAAGCCTCTATATAATACTAGCTTCTTGGTTAATAAATGATTGTGGTTTCCCTATCATGAACATTGAGATGTTGTTAACAACAAGTTCATATCGTTAGGAGAATGATATGATGGACATACTCCTATAGATAAGCGTAGCATAAAGATCAAGTCATTTTAATAGTTCAATTGCTATATGCTTTCTGATACATAGTAACCTAAATTCCTTCGACCATGAGATCATGCATATCACCTTTACCGGATGGATGCTTTGATGACATCAAACACCACACCATAACTGGGTGGCTATAAAGGAGGCATTGAGTGTTCATAAAGTATTGGTTGAGACACATGGATCAAGAGTGGGATTTGTCCATCCATATGACGGATAGATATACTCTGGGCCCTCTCGATGAAATGTCATACAATTAGCTTGCAAGCATGTGACTGGCTCACAAGGGATCACATATCACGGGAACGAGAAAAGAGTGCTTATCAGTAACGAGGTTGAACTAGGTATGCAGAGATACCGACGATCATAACCTCGGATAAGTAAACTATCGTGAGACAAAGGGAAATTGGTATCGTATGTAAGTGGTTCATTCGATCGCAAAGTAATCGTAGAAATATGTGGGAGCCATATGAATTTCCAAATTCCTCTATTGGTTATTGTTCGGAGAAGTGTCTCGATCATTTCCGCATAATTCACGAACCGTAGGGAGACACACTTAAGGATTCGACGTTGTTTGAGTAGTTATGGAATGATGAGAAAGAGACTGAATGTTGTTCAGAGTCTCGGATGGGATCCGGGATATCACGAGGAGATCCAGAATGGTCCGGAGAATAAGATTCATATAAGGAAAGTCATGTTTCGGGGTTGGAGAATGGTTCCGGTGTTTTCATCGGGAATGTTCTAGAAGGTTCCGGAATGTCCGGCACTCCGAAGGGGAAGGGTACATGAATGTGTCATACCAAGTTGGAATGATTGCATCATGTACTAGGTGTCATCGCTGAACAAAATAAAGGGTTTAATCAAATTCTAGTTTGAAAAGTCAAACGCCAATTTGAAAAGTCAAACGGCTATTTTGGGAAGTGGAGGGGAAGGTGGAAACCGAGTTGGGGAGGAGTTCCTCCCCTCCACCGCCGGCCCCCTTGGGAAACCGAGTTGGGGAGGGACTCCCCTCCCCTGGCGTGGCCCCTCCACCTATATAAGGAGGGGCAGGGCTGCCCCTCCTAGCACCCAACACCTCCACCTGCAAACCCTAGCCCTAAGCCGCCGGCCCTCCTGCAGCCGCCGCCGCCTAGCTAACCCTAGCCGCCGGCCAAGCCTCCTCCTTGGTGTGTCTAAACCCTAGATCGCCGAGGAGCTCTCTCATAGTCCACCATACTCGCTCCGGCTTAAGGCGAAGCCCTGCGAGATCTCCCCTCTACTTCCGGTACCACGCCGTTGTGCTGCCGAAATCGCGAGGAGAGTGCTACAACCTCCGCTGCCTGCTGGAACAAGGGAGAGGAAGGTCTTCGTCGAGTACCGAACGTGTGACCGACTGCGGGAGCGCTGCCAGAACGCAGCGCCGGAAGGATCGTCTACGCGATCTTGAGATCGGGAAGAGTACGACTACATCACCCACGAGAATCCGCTCTCGTTAAACACTTTGGAAGCTTCGAGGGTGAGTTATTCCATCGACTCGTTGCTACAATCTAGTAGATAGATCTTGGCTTGTTTGTTTGTATGCGGTAGAAATTTTTTGTTTTCCATGCTACGAAACCCTACAAGTTGTTGGGCCTCCAAGTGCAGAGGTTTGTAGAACAGCAGCAAGTTTCCCTTAAGTGGATCACCCAAGGTTTATCGAACTCAGGGAGGAAGTGGTCAAAGGTATCCCCTCTCAAGAAATCCTGCAATCCAGATACAAGAAGTCTCTTGTGTCCCCAACACACCCAATACACTTGTCAGGTTTATAGGTGCACTAGTTCGGCGAAGAGATAGTGAAATACAAGAGGTAACGGTGCCATAAAATATCTTGATGGTGAGGTAAAGACTAAACTCAAAAGGATACTACTCTTCATGATACTACTCTTAACTACTCTCCGGTTGGACACTCTAATCCACGATAGGCCTACAAAAGCACACCTCAAAGTCCGCCTTCCCCATCTAGATAACCCCACACTGTCACCTTGAGCGCTAGATGGTTCCAACAAACACCACAATTTCGTAGAGACATCCAACTCCAAATATAACTCATAACAAATATATATAATCTAGCTTAAGTGCCACACACGGTGTGCACGCTGTCACTTTCACACACATGGGGAAAAGCATAGATCTATTAAAGCATGATGAGTATTTATGTAACCTCTAGCATAAGTTCCACCACGGTATGCATGTTGTCACTTACACACGCGTGGGGAGATTAGAGATCTATTAAATCACTTGAGTAGCAAGATAGATCTATTAGATTACAAAGCTCATGACCACAACAGATCATGCATAGAGAGAGAGAGATGAACACATAGCTAGCGGTAGAGCCCTTAGCCTCGAGGAAGAACTACTCCCTCCTCATCATGGGAATCAACAATAGTGATGGAGATGGCTCCGGGGGCACTTCCTTGTCCCGGCAGGGTACCGGAACACATACTTTCTGTCCCCTAGATCTCCCCTTCGGTGGCGGCGGCGCTGTGGAGGTTTTCGTGGATTTCCGCCAGATTATTTAGGTTTTTTGGGTCGGCTTCTTATAGGCAAAGGCGCCATGGGGTACGGCCACCCTGGTGTCCTCCTCCACCTCTGCTTCATGGTTCTGTGTTGCTCCGGGAAAAATAGGAAGATTGGCTTTTGTCCCGTCCAATTCCGAGAATATTGATTTTCTGCCTTTTCTGGAACCAAAAACAGAAGAAACCAGGCAGCTGGCACTGTGGCATCTTGTTAATAGGTTAGTTACAGAAAGTGTATAAAAATACCTCAAAGTGTAGACAAAACATAGCAAAGTGGATACTAAACAAACATGTAACATCAAAAATTATAGATACGTTTACGACGTATCAAGCATCCCCAAGCTTAACTCCTGGTCGTCCTCGAGTAGGTAAGTGATAAAAAGAATAATTTTTGAGGTGACATGCATCATCAAAATCAAGATCAAACCATTTGCAAGCATTGAAAGCTGGGATCAAAGAACTCTAAACATGAGCATGAAAAGATGGAGTTCTAACAATAAGACAAAGTAACTATGCATGCAACATGAAATGTTACAAACAAAGATCATGAATAACAATGCATTGAAAGACGTTTGTTTGTTTCAGCTTGTCCCTCATGGAGTAGCAAATAGATGCATATGACACCTTCAAAGTTCATAAGAGTGACTAGATACAAATAGCTCAAGAACAAGCAATATCAACAATATGCATCAATCAATAAGTTTTGGGACACTTCACATAGAACTAAGAATGGCAACTATGCTCTCTTAACTGGTGCCTAAAGGTAGAAGGTGGAGACTCAATATAATGGTGGAAGAAAGGCCCTTCATAAGGGAAGCAAGGATTTCAAGTCTCAAAAAGAGCTTCCAAAAATTATGGTACTTGTTAGTTTTCAGCCCTCATTGCCCCTATCATAAGCATCTTGAAGTGATTAAGGTTAAAGTGAACAAACTATGGAGTATATGCTTAACAAATCATAAGTTGGCAATCTCATGTCCCTTGAGTACGGGGGACGTTCCTCATGCTACTCAACTTTAGTCACAAGCAAGTTCTTGTCATTGTAAGTATATGTGTATCATAGAGAACCGCCAACGGGATACCCCTCCCCATGACACAGGAGTTATCCCATATCAAAATGACAAGACAACAGACAGTGAGCATCTCAGCAATCATTTTATTTACCATGGGAATATGGTGCTTTTTTCTCTCTTTCCTCTTTTCTACTTATGTATCTTTTTATAAGAAGAAAGCTTCATAGATGTCATTATGGTGATGCTGCAAGTTTCAACCATGATTAGGCATGGCTTAGGCTAGCGGCCCAGGCGTTTCTCTAACACACATACATAACTCCATGGACTTACAAGCTCCCCTTTTATTTCACACCGACGACATCCATAGACAAAAGAGCATGATATCAACGGTGTACAAAGTACATGTGCAATGTTGAAAGCGTTCCCCGTGATAGAACGGTTCTGCAAATTTCAACGTATAAGTGCAAGCATATACAACATAGATGACACAATGGTTCAAGTTTATTAGGGGCAAGAAAAATAAAGTGTGCCATCATGTACGTGAGAGCTTTAATGACTAAGTTTTCACATAACAAAATACTTTTTAATTGGAAGATAGATGAAAACAAGAATATACTTGGAATGGTGTAACACACCATGCATAGGACTTTATAGTGAACACTTTGGAATAACTTGGTTTCTTGGGAGTTGGATGCATGAGTAGAACTTACTCATACAAGTGGAGGCTAGCAACAGACTGGGAGCGACCAACTAAGAGAGCAATAATGGCCATAATCATGCAGAGCGACAAAACATTACTAATCAAAGCATAAAGTGGTACTACAAGTCAAGGACTAAATGATCATAGATGCTATGGTGACTGGTTCATAGTCATAACATGGTGTGAGAATGTGCCAAGTCAATCCAAACAAAGCATCAAAGGAGAATACCACAACACTATGCTTTTGAATGCTAAAACAACGCATGATTCTTTCAAGGAACACTAAGCAATCCCAATTGTTTGGAACAAGTCATGCTACAACAATAATCACTAAGCATAAGGTCAAAACAACACCTAGCATGACATGCTGAAGTCTAAGTCACAGTCAAAGCAAGCTCCTCTTGTACTATTCAAGCAAGAACTTTCTACTCCTCTCCAACACCAATCAACTTATTTGAAACAACTCATAAGGATAATAATAAATAAAGATCAGTGAGCTTGTCTCACAAATCCACAAACAAGAACTAAAAAGTTCTAAGCTGAAAGCACAAGAAAAACTAAGGCTAAGCACAGTGCTAGTAAAAGAGAACACTCATAAACAATAAGAATGAAAACTAGAGTGTTCTAGGCAATGAAAACAGAGTGTGTCTTTCTCCAAAAGAAGTGTGCTGTGATCCAACCAACTTATTCAAGCAAACTAAGCAAACAAAAACCAAAATTAAAACTAATATGCTCCAAGAACAACACAACATTGCATGAAACAATAAAAACGAAGTGTCTAGAAAGACCTAAGATTTTTATTGATGAAGAAGGGGATGCATTGGGCATCCCCAAGATTTGATGCTTGTACCTCTTGAATATTTCTTGGGGTGACACGGGGTGGCATACCCAAACTTGAGATTTTGTCTATTCTTCATCTCATTACATCATTCTTTCTCTACACCTGAAAATTTTCCTTCATACAAAACTTCACACAATCTTCATTAGCAACATTTGTGTATTCAAAAGATAATAGACCCTTAGGTTTAGCTTTAGAACAGCAAAACTTTCACTAAAAACACAATCTACTGTAGCAATTCCCTCAAAAAGCTCAATTTATAAAAAAGAACCCAAAAAGGAATCAATAAGAAGCAAATGCAAATAATGGCAGAAATCTGTCAAAACAGACCAGCAAGTAGAAATCGATTTTTTCGAAGACCTTATGTTGATCAAATCAAACAGCGTTGAACTAACGAAAGTTAGATAACATACTGGGGGATTTATTCACAAAATATCAGCTCAATCCGACTTACAAAGATTCCTCACGAATTTTTATGGTGGAGCACAAAAATCTGTTTTGGGACAGCAACTCTCCAAATCTTACTTCCCTCTCATTAGAGGTCATTCTTGGCACAAAAAACAAACAAAAAGGATAGGGAGAGGTCATTACTGAAGTAATAACTTCCAAGACTCGAGAAAACTCTTGGGTTATTTCCCAACAAGTACTTTTCTTTAACATCTTTAAGTTAGGCTTGATAGTTTGAGAAGATGCTCACATAAGAAATATGAATTGAAGTAAAAGATAGCATCAAGAAGCAAATTCAAAACACATTTAAGTCTAACCCACTTCCTATGCATAGGAATCTTGTAAATAAGCAAGTCATGAAAGCACAAAGCAACAAGCATAGGAAAACAAAACAAGTGCAACTTCAAAACGTTTAGCATAAAGAGGGGAAACTTAATATATTGAGATGCATAAAACCATGTTTACCTCTCTCATAATAACTTTCAGAAGCAACATGAATAAACTTAACAATATAACTATCACATAAAACATTCCTATCATGAGCCACATGCATAAAATGATTATTACTCTCCACATAAGCACAATCATTCTTATTAATTGTAGTGGGAGCAAATTCAACAAAATAGCTATCATTATTATTCTCATCAACATAATCATCAAATATAGGAGGCATATTGTAATCACAATTAACTTTCCCCTCAATAGTAAGTGGACTGAAAATATCATAGTCATCATTGTAATCTTCATATATTGGAGGTTTGGTATCATCATAAGCAACATAATAGCTATCTTCCAAAGTTGGGGAACTAAAAAGATCATTTTCATAAAAACTAGCTTCCCCAAGCTTATACTTTTACATAGCATTAGCAATAATGGTGTCCAAAGAATTCATACTAATAACATTGCTATTAGAATGCAAAGAAAGTTCCATAGGTTTTTTAATTTTCTCCTCAAACACTTCATGTCCTAACTCAAGATAAATACTATAAAGCTCTCTAATTTTGTTGTTGTTTTCCATTAAGCCTAACTAGTGAAAATAAGAAACAAAAAGACAAAATTGCAGAATCTAAAGGAAATAACTTTGAGCACTCACACCGGAGGATGTGAGTACCTTTTACCTTACCTCCCCGAAACGGCGCCAGAAAATATCTTTCTGGCTTGCTATTGCCGTGGGGTAACGTGTGTGAGTGCCTTTTAACTTTTCTCCCCGGCAACAGCGCCAGAAAATAGCTTGATGTCTGCGCACTTCTATTCATGTAGACAGTTGTTGGGCCTCCAAGTGCAGGTTTGTAGAACAACAGCAAGTTTCCCTTAAGTGGATCACCCAAGGTTTATCGAACTCAGGGAGGAAGTGGTCAAAGGTATCCCCTCTCAAGCAACCTTGCAATCCAGATACAAGAAGTCTCTTGTGTCCCCAACACACCCAATACACTTGTCAGGTGTATAGGTGCACTAATTCGGCGAAGAGATAGTGAAATACAAGTGGTAACGGTGCCAGAAAATAGCTTGACGGTGAGGTAAAGACTAAAGGCAAAAGGATGGAAGCAAGCAAACATGCAACAGATCTAGATGCAAACGGTGTTTCAATGCTTAGAAACAATGCCTAGGGATCATACTTTCACTAGTGAACACTCACAATAAATATATTCTCTTCATGATACTACTCTTAACTACTCTCTGGTTGGACACTCTAATCCACGGTAGCCATACAAAAGCACACCTCAAAGTCCGCCTTCCCCATCTAGATAACCCCACACTGTCACCTTGAGCTCTATATGGTTCCAAAAAACACCACAATTTCATAGAGACATCCAACTCTAAATATAACTCATAACAAATATATATAATCTAGCTTAAGTGCCACACACGGTGTGCATGCTGTCACTTTCACACACATGGGGAAAAGCATAGATCTATTAAAGCACGATGAGTATTTATGTAACCTCTAGCCTAAGTGCCACCACGGTATGCACGATGTCACTTACACACACGTGGGGAGAGCAGAGATCTATTAAAGCACTTGACTAGCAAGGTAGATCTACTAGATTACAAAGCTCATGACCACAACAAGATCATGCATAGAGAGAGATGAACACATAGCTACCGGTAGAGCCCTTAGCCTCGAGGAAGAACTACTCCCTCCTCATCAAGGGAATCTGCAACGGCGATGGAGATGGTGGTGGAGATCGATGGAGATGGCTCCGGGGGCACTTCCCCGTCCCGGCAGGGTGCCGGAACAGAGACTTTCTGTCCCCCGAATCTCCCCTTCCGCGGCGGCATCAGCACAAAAAACAAACAAAAAGGGTAAGGAGAGGTCATTACTGAAGTAATAACTTCCAAGACTCAAGAAAACTCTTGGGTTATTTCCCAACAAGTACTTTTCTTTAACGTCTTTAAGTTAGGCTTGATAGTTTGATAAGATGCTCACATAAGAAATATGAATTGAAGTAAAAGATAGCATCAAGAAGCAAATTCAAAACAAATTTAAGTCTAACCCACTTCCTATGCATAGGAATCTTGTAAATAAACAAGTCATGAAAGCACAAAGCAACAAGCATAGGAAAACAAAACAAGTGCAACTTCAAAACTTTTAACATAAAGAGGGGAAACTTAATATTATTGAGATGCATAAAACCATGTTTACCTCTTTCATAATAACTTTCAGAAGCAACATGAATAAAATTAACAATATAACTATCACACAAAACATTCTTATCATGAGCCACATGCATAAAATGATTATTACTCTCCACACAAGCACAGTCATTCTTATTAATTGTAGTGGGAGCAAATTCAACAAAATAGCTATCATTATTATTCTCATCACCATAATCATCAAATATAGGAGGCATATTGTAATCAAAATTAACTTTCCCCTCAATAGTAAGTGGACTAAAAATATCATAGTCATCATTGTAATCGTCATATATTCGAGGTTTTGGTATCATCATAAGCAACATAATAGCTATCTTCCAAAGCTAGGGAACTAAAAAGATCATTTTCATAAAAACTAGCTTCCCCAAGCTTAGACTTTTACATAGCATTATCAATAATGGTGTCCAAAGAATTCATACTAATAACATTGCTATTAGAATGCAAAGAAATTTCCATAGGTTTTTTAATTTTCTCCTCAAACACTTCATGTCCTAACTCAAGATAAATACTATAAAGCTCTCTAGTTTTGTTGTTGTTTTCCATTAAGCCTAACTAGTGAAAACAAGAAACAAAAAGACAAAATTGCAGAATCTAAAGGAAATAACTTCGAGCACTCACACCGGAGGATGTGAGTACCTTTTACCTTACCTCCCCGACAACGGCGCCAGAAAATAGCTTTCTGGCTTGCTATTGCCGTGGGGTAACGTGTGTGAGTGCCTTTTAACTTTTCTCCTCGGCAACGGCGCCAGAAAATAGCTTGATGTCTACGCACTTCTATTCTTGTAGACAGTTGTTGGGCCTCCAAGTGCAGGTTTGTAGAACAACAGCAAGTTTCCCTTAAGTGGATCACCCAAGGTTTATCGAACTCAGGGAGGAAGTGGTCAAAGGTATCCCCTCTCAAGCAACCTTGCAATCCAGATACAAGAAGTCTCTTGTGTCCCCAACACACCCAATACACTTGTCAGGTGTATAGGTGCACTAGTTCGGCGAAGAGATAATGAAATACAAGTGGTAACGGTGCCAGAAAATAGCTTGGCGGTGAGGTAAAGACTAAAGGCAAAAGTATGGAAGCAAGCAAACATGCAACAGATCTAGATGCAAACGGTGTCTCAATGCTTAGAAACAATGCCTAGGGATCATACTTTCACTAGTGAACACTCACAATAAATATATTCTCTTCATGATACTACTCTTAACTACTCTCTGGTTGGACACTCTAATCCACGGTAGCCCTACAAAAGCACACCTCAAAGTCCGCCTTCCCCATCTAGATAACCCCACACTATCACCTTGAGCGCTATATGGTTCCAACAAACACCACAATTTCATAGAGACATCCAACTCTAAATATAACTCATAACAAATATATATAATCTAGCTTAAGTGCCACACACGGTGTGCATGCTATCACTTTCACACACATGGGGAAAAGCATAGATCTATAAAAGCACGATGAGTATTTATGTAACCTCTAGCCTAAGTGCCACCACGGTATGCACGATGTCACTTACACACGCGTGGGGAGAGCAGAGATCTATTAAAGAACTTGACTAGCAAGGTAGATCTACTAGATTACAAAGCTCATGACCACAACAAGATCATGCATAGAGAGAGAGATGAACACATAGCTACCGGTAGAGCCCTTAGCCTCGAGGAAGAACTACTCCCTCCTCATCAAGGGAATCAGCAACGACGATGGAGATGGTGGTGGAGATCGATGGAGATGGCTCCGGGGGAACTTCCCCGTCTCGGCAGGGTGCCGAAACAGAGACTTTTTGTCCCCCGAATCTCCCCTTTGGTGGTGGCGACATTGTGGAGGTTTTCGTAGATTTCCACCAGATTATTTAGGGCTTTTGGGTCGGAGGCTTCTTATAGGCAAAGGAGGCAATGTCGATGGAGGGCCAGGGGGGCCACACCCCTTGTGGGCGCCACCAGGGATGGCCCACGCCTAGGGGGTGCGGCCACCCTGGTGTCCTCCTCCACCTCTGCTTCGTGGTTCCGTGTTGCTCCGGAAAAAATAGGCATATTGGCTTTTGTCCCGTCCAATTCCGAGAATATTGATTTTCTGTCTTTTCTGGAACAAAAACAGAAGAAAACAGGTAAGTGACAGTGTGGATCTTGTTAATAGGTTAGTTCCAAAAAGTGTATAAAAATACCTCAAAGTGTAGACAAAACATAGCAAAGTGGATACTAAACAAGCATGGAACATCAAAAATTATAGATACGTTTACGACGTATCATTCAACCTCGTGCACCTGACCAGCCGGATTAGCTGGGAAAGAAGGAGCCGGAAATGCATAAGAGATAGGCACTGCGGCAACTACCTCGAGAATTTGGACATCGTCCGAATCACCTTCATCGGCGCGGGAAGAGGTTTTACCCCGAGTACGAGCGGGAGCAGTCTCGGGCTTAGGGATAAACTCCTCCGGGTCTGGTTCCCCATTATCCGGGGTGCTGCGGTCATCGCTCCAAGGAAGAGCCAACACCTCGGCGTCTTCCGAAGCTTGCTCGTCAAATTTCTACAGAAAGAGCAGAGAAAATTTAGCAGAATAATTAATGGAAAATAACTCGGATGGGGCAACACAAATTCAAATTACCCGAGGAGGGGGATTATCGCGGGAAAAGGGCTTCATTCCCACACCCATTCGTCGGGCATCTCGGTCCTGAAGATAGCTCGGACACGTTTTTGAATCTAAACATCGTCAAGCTCAACTATGGAGACTCGGTTAGGATCTAGAGGACCGCTCATATGGCAGAGCTTGTGAGAGCGAAGCTGGAAGGGGCAGATCCGGCTATTGATGAATGCAGCCATCAAATCTTCACCGTGAAGCCTCGCCCGAATCAATTCCTTTAGTCGGAGCTCGAACGCTTCAGCAAGAGCGTCAGTCTTTCTTGGATTATAATTCCAGTTCTTCTTAGAAGGAGGGCCAACTGAGAAAGCAGGGAGACGAATCTTATCCTCCTTGCCAGTATTCTTGACATAGAAAAACGACCTATGCCACTTCTTGCAGGACTCTAGGCCTGTAACTCGGGGGAACAAAGAATTCTTTCGAGGTGTGATGGAAGCGGCCTCATGCTGAGTCAGAGACTTCTCAGAGGGATGGAGAGATTTATCCGACACAACATTAGCTCGGATCTGGAAAAACTTGGACCAGAAAACTACAAAAGGCCAGAGGCCGAAGTATCCCTCTGAAGCGGAGATAAAGGCCAACAAAGAAGCAATGGCGTTATCCGGCAGGTGATGAGGCTGGAGGCCAAAAAAGTCAAGGAATCCCTTGGCAAAGTCGCTAAGAGGAAGTCCGAACCCTCTAGCGAAATGCGACATAAAAACTACATACTCGTCGTCCTCAACTACAGGGGTAGATTCCTTGCCGGGTAAGCGACACTTTACCTCGGCTGGAACTCGGCGAGTCTTGCGGATCCACTCGATCTCTCGGCGGGTGACCATGGATCCTTGACAGGAACCATGCTCTAGACCCACCGCGAGATCTTCTTCGCCCACGATGGTGCCGCTATGCGAGCTCGACATGGGCTCATCGGAGGAGCCAACAGAGGAGGAATCGCAGGCGGCAGGGAGTGGCCTCGAAATCCAAGGCCCCATCGCAGCAACGATTAGCATGCGGGCAGTGAAGGAAGAGAACCGCCGCTGAGGCTTAACACATAAGCAAGGGGCATGGAGGAAGGACCAAACAATGGCGGCGCGTGGCGGGAGAAGGAGCGCGGCGGCGTGGTCGCAGGAGCACAGCAGCGGCGGCGCAAGAAGGAGGACAAGGAGGGTGAGAATGGGAAAGTAAACCAACCCTTTCTCCACTCCCCCTATTTATAACCGTGCGCGGTGAGAGGTAGTGGGATCGAGAGTGCACCGCGGTGACCGCGAAAAGGTGTGTATCGTTTGTTCTCGATCGATGATTGGAGCCATAGGGAGGATCACACGACACAAGAGGAGATCCGGCCGCCATGACTGTTGCGGTGATCGAAGAGTCACTGCATCGATAAGACTGTCGCAGTAATTACTGTAGCGATGTTAGGATACACTGTAGCGGTACAAAAAATGAGACAAAAGGCAATTATTGATACACGTAGGACGAAGCTTACCAGAGAAGCTAAGAGGATGCCTCAGACGAAGATGAGTGACTCGGAAGTTAGTCATACCTTGGAAAAAGAGGATGAGCAAGGAAGAGAAAAACAAGAAAGGCATCGACTGAATAATAAGTCGGAAAGAGAGAAGTACAAAGACTGAGTGTCTAGAAACTGTTGTGGTCTGGCCGAATGAAGTCGGCAAGACCGCACCAGCTTCGGGGACTAATGTTGGGGGGATGATCCCAGGTAGGGCCAAGATCAGTAAAAGGAGAGAGGAATGTTCATGATCAAGGCCGAATCAAGATGTGATCCGGCCGAGTCATGTAGGAGTCAACCGAATAAGGTCCTACTAACCCTGAATCAAGTGGTTAAGACTTGACTCGACCGACATATGAGATATGTCAGAGTAACATGGTCACGCATCTTAAGTGCAGGGTGAGGACAAGCCGAGTCATGCGAGGCGACGCTAGGTCAAGGGAAGCTTGTACAAGGAGGAGGCATGCCCTGAAGTCAAACCCTAGCCACTGTATCTCTCTGCAATCTGCACAGTGCCAAGCGCTAGGTGAAGGGTTTCGCAGCATAGTAAATCAAACAAATTCTACAAATGCGAACAAGAAAGCCAAGATCTAATCTAGGAGATGCAATCAACGAGAGAGAGAGATGAGATCTTCATACCCTTGAAGAAATCGCACAGCGGAAACGTTCAACAGAACGTGGTTGATGTAGTCGTACTAGCCATCTCCTCCTCGCGATCCGACCCGATCCTACGCCGCAAGTGGCGGCGCATCCGAGAGATACACACGTACGGAATCGCGACGTCTCCTCCTTCCTTTGTCAGCAAGTGGGGTGGAGATATGGATTGGATCTTCAGCACGACGGCGTGGTGCTATGGTGGAGAGTTTCTGCGGCAGGGCTTCGCCTACGTGCAGTCGGGAGAGAGAGAGGTGGAGGGGCAGCAGGACGGCGGCTAGGGTTGGAGGAGTGGGAGGGGGAGGGTGCGCCCCTGCCCTCTTTATATAGGGGGCTGGACGGCCCCCTTGGCCCCTCCTCCAAGCCCTAGGGCGGAAACCCCAAGGGTTGGAGTGGGGGGCAAGTTTCCCCCCTCCTTCTAGAAGATCTCCCCTAGGGTTTCCCCTAGGCTGGTCGGCTGGGCCTTTGGGGCCTTGTGCCCCTGGCCCAATGCGACCAGGGCACTTCCCCTTAGGCCCACGCAGGCCCCCTACGGGTTCGAGAATATGCAGACATGATCTTCTATCAATAATCAACAGCGGGATCTGGAAACCCATATTGACTCCCACATATTCATCGATGATCATATCAGATGAACCACGATGCCAGGATTCAATTAATCCCATATATGTATTCCTTTCGTCGCGCGATATTTTACTTGCCCGAGATTCGATCGTTGGTATCGGTATACCTAGTTCAATCTCGTTCACAGCAAGTACTTTACTCGTTCCGTAATCCGATATTACTTTGTGATTAACTCCTTAACCACGTGCTTGTAAGCGGTGTTGATATCGATTACCGAGTGGGCCTGAAGTATATCTCTTTGAATCGGGAGGGACAAATTCCATCTCGATACATACAACCCAACAATTACTTTCCAATCACCCGAGAGACACCTTTATGATCACCCTCACATAGTATGATGTTTGATGACCTCAAGGCTTTCTTCCGATACCAGGGAGTTGTATTATCTCATGGTCTAAGGAATACAATACTTGACATAAGAAAAAACTTCGCAAAGATGAACACGATGACACGATCTAATTGCTCTGGTTAATTTGGGTCTGTCCATCATATCATTCTCCTAATGACATGATCTCATTATTAATCGACAACTCATGTCTATGGTTAGGAAACCTTTAACCATCATTAATCAATGAGCTAGTCCATAGACCACACAAGTATCAAAGTTTCCGCTTAATACAATTCTAGCATGGAATATAAACTTTATCATGAACAAGAATTATAATAATAACATCTTTATTATTGCCTCTAGGGCATAATTCCAACACTAGGGACAAGAAGAAGAGGAGCAGAAGGAGGTCATGGAGGTGATAGTCCTCAGGCCCAAGGCTCACATGTGGTGGACTCTAGGTCTTTGCCATCGATAGAAGGGGGACACGGAAAGAGGTCCGCCGAGTTACCACTTTGGGACAAGCATATTCCACGAATATGCTGGTCCACGTCAGCCCTAGCACTATTTTTTGTTCGTTGAAAGGGCGCCGGCGGTAGTACTGCTCACCCAGCGGACCGGTCGTGCACGGATCTGAACATAACGGGTAGATCCGGAGCCCTTTAAAAGGGGCTTCTCTTCCCCTTTGTGGGATACTAGCTCTTTTCTTGGTTCTTGACTTTCTCTCTCTCCTCCATTGTTGACCTTGAAGAGCTTGGCCTCTCCCTTTCCCCCCTATGATTCTTGCATCTTTTAAGGGATTTGAGAGAGGAGATTTAGATCTACAATCCCCCCAAACCAAATCTCTTTCTTGTGAAGGAATCCTTGGGATCTAGACCTTGGAGAGTTTTTGTGTTCTCTTCTTGTATTCTCCCTTCCTGATTTCCCTAATAGCTTTTGTAGCTTTGGTGGAATTTGAGAGTAAAGGACTTGCCTCTTCATTTGGTGCATAGGTTTGAGTTTTCCATGGAGATTCGACGAGTACAAACTTGTGGGCTTGTTACTCTTGGGTTCTTGGAACCCTAGACAGTTGTGTGGCTGGTGTGTTGACTTCTTGAGGCCTCCATTGTGGAGTGGCCTCAAGATTGTGGCATATTGTGGCTTTGTTGCCTTTTGTGGCTTTGTAGCCTTTTATGGCTTTATTGTTGGGAGCCTCCAATTGACTTTTGTGGTGCGCACTCGGGAGAATAGGGTGAGCCTTTTGTGGTGCCAGTGAGTTGCGTGCCTTCGCATCCAGGGTGAGGCCTTGTGTGACATTGGGTGAGCATTGAGCCATCACACCCCGAGGTGAGCCATTTGTGGCGTTCTGAGAGCATTGCGCCATCGCACCTCTCTAACAGAGACGTAGCTTCTTTTTTAGAAGTGAACTTTTGGATAAAAATATCCGTCTCCGCGTCCATCTGTTATCTCTTAACCGAGCCATTTTCTTATGCATTTTACATTGTGATAGCCTTCATGCTTAAAGTATTTTCATCTTGCTATCATCTTGTTTGCTTCTATTGCTTAACATAGATTATTGGTGCACTTAGGTGAACCTAGTGGTTAGGTTTTGTGCTCAATAAATTAAATGTTAGTTTTTTTATTCCGTATTTATTAGAGCCTCAACCGTAATAATTTTAAAAGCCTACCCTCTTTAGACGACGTCGATTGCACTTTCAACTGAGCTAAGCAACACTTCTTCACGTATTCATCCGAGATATTCTAGAAATTGGTCATATTGTCGTCTTGTTTTTGATAGGAACTTGTTGTTGTATTGGTTAGTTTGGGAGCAAGCATTGTCTATATATATCCAAAACGAGAGGAGAGTTTGGATCATAGACAATCTGAGATTTTGAATTGAGATGGAGGGTTGTGCTTGAAGGTATGTATACATGAGTAAGATACTTGTTAATAAGATTTCATTGGTATGAGAAAGTAGACAGAAGATTGTCCATCATCCTAGCTTGCTCCCAATTATCATTTAGTCTTCACTTTTTTTCTTATTGACGAGACATGCATCTAATGAATCTTCAGTGTACCTAAAACACCATTCAAAACTGATACTTGGATTGTAATATTTTAAAAGATGGTATATACTAATCCCTTCAATGATGAATTTGTGATGCATCTCGAGCTGTAGTTTGTTGGTTAGCTCGTGATACATTAGTAATTAGAGTAACTCTTAGTTCGGACGATACTGCATACTACCACCCCTTGTGATGAACCTTTTATCTAAATTGTTTATTATGTCACCAGTATTGACTGTTTGTGTTGGGTAAGCCAACTGTTTAGTGGAAGGGGCACATTAGTAGTTTGAGTTGCAACCAAACATTAGCCTCGTGCAAAAACAATTGCTTGTGGACAACCAAACGATATCCACAACCGAGATCAGTTTTCCCTCGAAATGCAAATAGGCCCAGATAAACGATCACGTCGCTAAGTCAAACTGTGTATCAAACCGTCTGGCCCAGCCCAGGAGCTTTCAGTGGCCCAATCTGGAAAATGCAATTTTGTGGATATTCCTTCACGACCAAGGCGCAAGCGCAGGGGCTACGAAACCCTGCAAGCGCAGGCGCCACGAAACCGCAAGAGCCCCAGGGCATATATATATACGGAGCTAGATAGAACGAGGCATACTGTAACCCTCCCGGCTCCCGCCCCTCCCCTCCCCGCCGCCGCCGCCGCCGCCGCCGCCAGTGCCAATATCTAGTAAGTAGATGGATCTGCTTCCTTTCAGTTTTTTGAGCTTGTTGCATGAACTGGTTATGTAGATCGAGTCGATTCTCTCGAGCTGATTGGTTTGATTTCGATCCTATCGCATGGTGGTCTCGGTAGCTTTACTCTGCTCAATTCCCCCACCCCCCTTTTTTTTGCCAGTCTCGGTAGCTTCGTCTGCTCAATTCCCCCGTTGACCTCCTTGTTGTTACAGTTAATCGGTACCGTGATTCGATCTGTATATCTCCTGGGCTAAGCTAGTCGATTCGTCATGGGTAGATCTCGTCAGATATGTCTCGATTCACTGTTATGAACCTTGTTGAAATAGATTCATCGTGCAGCAAGGTGTTTATAGTATTCCCTTGTTAGATCTGTTAAATAATCGTGCTGTAATTGATAGTCGTACTTGAGTTGTTAGTCCGTTTTGGATTCATCATGCAGCATCAGTTCGTGCCATCTTATTAGATCTGTTAAATAATCCTGCAGTAATTGGTCGTATTTCAAATTGCAAGTCTAGACTAGAGGTTGTTGTCTTGTTAACGTGATAGCAATTTGGAGATGCAACGAGTGCCCATTGTCTAATGGTAAAGACTGAAGGCCTCCCTGCGGGGCCTTCTGATATAGGTTCGATTCCTATTGGGTGCGTCTGCAGATGATCCTTGCATCTCCACTTTGCTCCGATCCTGAATTGCCTTGTCAAGTATTTGCCTTGCCTGCTAATCTTGTACACTCGGGTTAGATCAGCTTGGCTACTTGGCGTGGTATTCTGGCCTATAGGGTTATCCTACTTTATTACTGATAATAATCACTTGGATTTGTATGTTCTTAACTATTAGGTGTAGTCATATTCTGTCTTTCATACGGTGAAGTGTTTATCTGATGGATTGTTTAACCGCAGTAGTTTTTGCTTTTCACTTTTTTAACTATGTTCATGATCCTCCATGTCATTTGTGTTAAAGTGATTCTGTTATTAGAATTGATCTATTTCATTTGTTTTCACCACCCTTGCTTGTATAATTGACATCGTATTCTACTCTTCTGTTAATAATAACATCATTCGTTGTATCTTGACCTGCTGTGAGGAGTCTAATTAAGTTTTGCTATGTTTTTACTTTCTGAAGATTATTCTGTTCTAATATCAATCACCTGTGCTATTCGATTGAACTAATCCAACTCTTTTTACCACCCATAATTGTTTGTGTGCAGTTAGTTAAGAGCTCCATCAGCCATGGGGAAGGAGAAGATTCACATCAGCATTGTGGTCATTGGCCATGTCGACTCTGGCAAGTCGACAACCACTGGCCACCTCATCTACAAGCTTGGAGGCATCGACAAGCGTGTGATCGAGAGGTTCGAGAAGGAAGCTGCTGAGATGAACAAGAGGTCCTTCAAGTACGCGTGGGTGCTGGACAAGCTCAAGGCTGAGCGTGAGAGGGGTATCACCATCGATATTGCCCTCTGGAAGTTCGAGACTACCAAGTACTCCTGCACTGTCATCGATGCTCCTGGACACCGTGACTTCATCAAGAACATGATCACTGGGACCTCCCAGGCTGATTGTGCTGTGCTTATCATTGACTCCACCACTGGTGGTTTTGAGGCTGGCATCTCCAAGGATGGCCAGACCCGTGAGCACGCTCTCCTTGCTTTCACCCTTGGAGTAAAGCAGATGATCTGCTGTTGCAACAAGGTATACCATTATCCGATCCCTTTTTGTTCAACATTGTAATGGTACACATTGATCTTGATAGTCGTTAGCTGTATTAAGTTTCTGTGCTGCTTGATTTGAATGCCTGATTTCACTTAATTGTGCCAACATGCTGTTTATGGAATATTTTTTAATTTATTTTTTTGCTGTAATTTTCTTGATTCTGTAATTGTTTATATTACTAGTTTGCATGTTCTGTTCCTTGGTAATAGCTTAATTACATCTGTTTGATAGAACATTTTACTCATGATTCTAGCAGTCATTTAGGTTTTGCTGCATGAACTCAATGCTTGACTGTACTATCATATTCTGCTCATTTCAAATTTACTAATCATGATCTGAATTTTCTCTCTGAAATATCTAATTGTGGATAGAGTAGGCCAACTGCCATCCAGTTTGATTATTGTGGTGCTAATTTTACAAGCACTTAAGTTATCAGTATTGTTACTCTAATTTCATTACTTATCTTTGCGTGAGTGTTGGTTATTTTCTTGACTGGTATCTTACACTGGTAATGTCCTTTTGTGCTTTCTAGATGGATGCCACCACTCCCAAGTACTCCAAGGGCCGTTTTGAGGAAATTGTCAAGGAAGTTGGCTCCTACTTGAAGAAGGTGGGCTACAACCCTGACAAGGTCCCATTTGTCCCCATCTCTGGATTTGAGGGTGACAACATGATTGAGAGGTCCAGCAACCTTGACTGGTACAAGGGCCCCACCCTTCTTGAGGCGCTTGACCAGATCAACGAGCCCAAGAGACCCTCAGACAAGCCCCTCCGCCTTCCCCTTCAGGATGTCTACAAGATTGGTGGCATTGGAACTGTGCCAGTGGGGCGTGTTGAGACTGGAGTGATCAAGCCTGGTATGCTTGTCACCTTTGGCCCAACTGGGCTGACCACTGAGGTGAAGTCCGTGGAGATGCACCACGAGTCCATGCTGGAGGCTGTGCCAGGTGACAACGTTGGCTTCAACGTGAAGAATGTTGCTGTGAAGGATATCAAGCGTGGGTATGTTGCCTCTAATGCCAAGGACGACCCTGCCAAAGAGGCTGCCAACTTTGTCGCCCAGGTCATCATCATGAACCACCCTGGCCAGATTGGCAACGGCTACGCCCCAGTGCTGGACTGCCACACGTCCCACATCGCTGTCAAGTTCTCTGAGATCCAGACCAAGGTCGACAGGCGTTCTGGCAAGGAGATCGAGGCCTTCCCCAAGTTCCTCAAGAATGGCGACGCTGGCTTCGTGAAGATGATTCCCACCAAGCCCATGGTGGTGGAGACCTTCTCCCAGTACCCTCCCCTTGGCCGCTTTGCTGTGCGTGACATGAGGCAGACCGTCGCTGTTGGTGTGATCAAGAGCGTGGAGAAGAAGGAACCCACCGGTGCCAAGGTGACCAAGGCTGCCGCCAAGAAGAAATGAGATGATGCCCGGTGGTTGTCCACTGCTACACCCATAGTAGTGGCGGTAGTTTATGGTGATGGTCGTGTTAGGCGTTTCGGGAACTGTTTTGAGTTTTGTTGTGTGCGTCGAGCAGGCTTCGTGCTGCTTATTCTGTCTTTCAGTTGTGTTGGTGAACTATTGGCATGCTATGTTCGGTTAAAGTTGCTACTTCTATATATAGTATGTCAGAGATTTCGGAGTCAAATATTATTTGTCTTTAGTTTATCTTTTTGATTCTTATAAATATCTATGCCTGACTATTCTACGTTAGGAACTCGACCACTGATCTTTGTTTCCTCGAGGACAGTTGCAGTTTCCTAATATTGTGAAGTTCGCTCTGCTCACTGGTAAATGCGTCCTTTTCAACTTTACCCGCAATGTTTTGGTGTAACAATGCCATGCTATCTTCGCAACTTTGGTTTTCTGTAATGGTGTTTTTCCAAGTGGTGAAAATTGCAGCGTGGTTTTCTGTAATGGTGTTTTTCCAAGTGGTGAAAATTGCAGCGGTATAGAACCAGTTAACCTTATTTGAACTTTTCTCTGCTCATTCTTAAATTTGTCCTCTTAAGTCCTTGTTTTGTACTAGTGTTTGGTGGGGATTGTGTGAAAACCCCATCTACACCCAAACCCCTCTAATGCCCACAAAACCCAATCTCCAACAATCCATTAGGTAGGATTACACTAGAATTTGGGGGAAAGTGATGATTAAATCAGTTCAATACTTTAAAACCAAACATACGGAGAAGTGGTTACTTAGGGAAAAGTGGGGATTGAACTAGTCTAATATACTTTAAAATCAAACATACTATTTAAAGTAGGTGGGTTTAATGTTTGGTGGGGATTATTTCTCCGGTCCCCACTAAAACACTAGTACCAAACAAGGGCTAATGTGAATATTTCTTTGCATACTGCTTCATCAGTGGAGGCTCCTCTGCCTCTGCCTAATATTTCCAATACGGATGCAACTTCAGGGCTTGATGGCAACGCAGAGCTTACCAACATTTATTGATGAAACAGTGACCGGGGTTGCAACATAACTACGTACTACAGTACATAAGATGATCTTCGGATCTGAACCATGGTGTACTGGTAGTAACATCGAAGTTTGGGAACATAGACCTGTGTCGAGCATATTGTTCTAGCACCGAGACTATTGACCGTGTCGGGACCTAAACTGCTGGAAGCTGAACAATTAGTGCCCAAGGGTGAAACGAACGAGTTCAATCGGTCAATACCTGCCATGGCACTACGAGGTTTCTCTCTATTGCGTGCCTCGCGTTTCTAACCAGAGAGAAAATAGTCCGAGGTTTCCCTCCGAATGTCTGCTGTGAAAGGTCTGCCATTTCAACGTACAACGATGAAACCTGGTTTCCCTGCACAGTTGACACTGGAGTAGTAGTTTGAAATTCAGTAAATGCACTGTCGCACTTGTTTGGCTAATCAGAAAAGTACTACTTTTTTTGAACCATACAGGAGAACTGCATGTGTTGAATTAAGGAGAGAGAGAGCCCATCGAAAGGGCATAAGAGCATCTCTAAGGTACAGAACAAAGTTGAGCTAAAAAATAAAAATACAACCTGAAAACCACGACCTGAAAAACTAGACACAACCCTCTCTAAATCAAAAGCCAAAGTATTCTTTCTAAACTTCAATCCGCTTGCTAGGGCCCATTTTCTAGCCTCGACCTTGATTTCTGTAACAATCTGTGGGATGGTTTTGAATCTCTTTTCAAACACACGACAATTTCTTTTTTTCCAGATCATCAGCATGATCAGAAATAAGAAAGTTCAGTAGGTCGAGCACGGTTTTCTTTGTCTGCTGCTGATTGTTCTCGCGTTAATGCGCCGGAGAATCTGGACTCTGAACTACTACACGATATACGACATGTAAGAGCAGGCCTGCATGTCTATCTCGTGTGTATATTTTTTTACAGTTCAGTTTGGTATACTTGGGCCCCTCTCTAACCGGCGGTTTTGTCACATACACGGGCCTCGCATTACATGTTGCGAAATGAAAATCAGGTACGGGCCCCACCGAAGTTTTGGTCGTGTTCATCCCGTGAGCAGAGGGCCTACTGCGGCCTTTGGGCTTTCATTTGTCCGGAGGAAATTTTGGAGTGTACATGCTCAATCCTTCTCGAATTGTTAGGACATGTGGGGACGTTAACCATAGGCGGTAGGGTCAATATCCTGGACGACAGGCGGTTAGGCTGGTTCTAGTGGAAGTATCATAGGTAGTATCATGCATGCCATGTTGACAAAAATATGATATGGCACAATAATTAATGAAGAAAGAGATGGTTAGTGTATCATAGATAGATACCGTATCATAGCACGTAAAACTAGAAAATCCTCACACAAATAAATCTTGTACACAATTTTGTATTGAGATTCTACAAATCATTAAATATAGTACTAGTATGATACTATCATATGATACCATGCACTATAAAGATAGTATGCATGATACTAGTAGTATGATACTACCATTAGGATCAGCCTTATAGTTTTTTCTAGCGCTTCTTCTGCATCGACGTAAAAATACGCGCCGGCCTACTCATTGTTTTGCCTGCGGCTTGTGGAGTGGAAGTGAGCGTGCAGGAGTAGATGGGCAGTTTTAGTGACTGTTTGATTGTGCTTATTTATAGCTTTTCTTTTTAGGCTTATAAGCTATAAAAACATCTAAATATGTGCTTTTTATTTTAGCTTTTGGTTTATATCATCATACTACTATGTTCAGTTAAAAGCCAAAAGCCAAAGCCAAAGCCAAAAGCACCTATTTTGATGCTTGTATAGCTTATAAGCCAAAGATTTAAGTTCAACTAAACAGCGTCCTTGAGTAGCGCCTCAAGTTGAGCAGGCGGGCTCTTATAAGTCATAATTTTTTTGATTTTTCATTTGAATATAATTGCTTTTTCCCTGTAAGCGCCTGGATAGGGGACAGACTACACCGTGCACAAAGGTTTTGTGGCAGAGTGTGCACAATTCCAATTCATACCGATCGTTTCCAGTTAGCATCAGACAAATTGCGAACATTATGTAAACTAAAATGAGTTGCACACAAACGGATAATGCGGTGCTCAATCCTGACTGAAAAATTGTACATTTGCGGACATGGCGCAGCGCCGTTGCTGGAGGAGGCCGGCGCCGGCAAAGCCGACGCGGCGGGGCTGCGGCCCTTTTCCTTGGCGATGGAGGCCTCGCGCTTGCCTCCAGGGGATCTTGGCGGCTCGGTTCTTTGTGGGGGTGGTGGGGGTGGGGGGGGGGGACCGGGAGGCGCCGTAGTGGCGAGGCTCTGCCGGCGGAAAGGGAGAGGTGCGAAGGGGTGTCGCGACAGCGGGGGACGGCTGGCTGCGAGAGCCGTCCCGGGCCCGATCTGGGCCGGGCGGGCCACGACCGGGGCTGCGGGCGGCGGCAAGGTGCTGGAGGTGTTGCAGCTCCATCGATGGTTGGAGGTGCAAGGCGTCGCGGGGGGGGGGGGGGGGGGGCGCTCTTGGCGCGGACGGGCTGGCTCGTTCGAGAAGAGGGTGGCGCCGACAAGGATGTCATGGGCGTGGAGGTGCTAGGGATGCGGGCTGTTGGCTGCAGGAGGACGGGGCTCTTTGCTGCTGCTCCTTCTTCGGCTCCGTATGCTATGGGAGCGAGAAATCTGGGGCAGCGGCCCCAGAGAGGTGGCTGCGGCGCAGGACGGCATGGCAATTGTTGCGGTGTGAGGTGTCGTGGCGGGTGCAGCATGCGGTGGAGCTTGGCGGTCAACGACGGCGTCATCCTACCATCTCGCTGATCCTTGAGCTTTGCGGTCGGGTTGATCTCCGGGCGAAAGCCTCGCATTGACTTCGGTCCATGCCAGCGACGGTGTCGCCTTGGGCGTCGTTCTCCTTCTTATTGGCGTCGTTGTGGAGTATCGATCTCGGCCGACGCGAGTGGTTCCAAGATCTCCAGGTGAAAAACTAAGCTCCCTCGGAGCGGGCGATGGTGACGGACTCATCACTTCCTTGTTGAAGGCGTCGCCTTGGAGTTTTTGGTCCTCGTGGTGTGATGGCTTCGTCGTGGTTTAGTGGGATGGCTATGTCGTTTAGGGAGGTGGATCCTAGGGCAGCGGCCCCAGACGGTTGTTGGGTGTTGAGGCGGCGGCCTTGAACCTCTATGCAGCGATGGTCCTATGGGGCTTGGCCGTGGCTTGGCATGGAGCTTGGGTGACGGCTTGGAGATCTGTGGAGGGCGGCGAGTTCGTCTTCGGGCAACGCGAAGGTCGATCTGGTTGCTATGTCGGGGCGACGGTCCCGAGCTTGGTGTGATGTCCGCGGTCTGCTGACGGTCGCCTCGGTAGCTAGGGCTACGAGTCGGCTGGGTGGCGCGGCGTTGTGGCTCGTGTGCGGCTTTGGTGCCGAGTGGTGTAAGTTGGGACAGCGGTCCCGAGCTTGGTGTGATGTCCGCGGTCTGCCGGCGGTCGCCTCGGTAGCTAGGGCTATGAGTCGGCTGGGTGGCGCGGCGTTGCGGCTCGTGTGCGGCTTTGGTGCCGAGTGGTGTAAGTGTCCTCGCTAGTGTGGTTTTTGGCTCGGTTTTCCTTATAAACCGGGAATGTATAGTTTTTATGATTTTTAGACCTGGTTTTCCTTATAAACTGGGTCATCTCTATTCTATCTAATCGACGGCAGATATCGACCGCCTTTTCCTAAAAAAGTTTTAGAGCTAGCCAGCGGGGGAGACGATCGGTAAGTTCAACTGACAAACCAAAAACCCTTCGTCCTTTCAACTGGCACGGCCGGCAGCGGCATCCACATCTCGCGGCTATATATAAGTTCGCGCCACCACCCCCACGACTCGCAGTCCCAACACAGCAGCACAACACTAAGCATCAATCATGGCCACCCGCCCCCTGTCCTACGCGCTCCTCATTGCGCTCACGACAACCACCCTTCCCCTGGTAGCTCCCGGCGCCACCACCTTCCCTCACCGCGCCCTCCTCCAGACGCAGACCTGCCGGCCGAGCGGCAGCATCCGGGGCGAGTCCGGCAGCTGCAACACGGAGAACGACTCCGAGTGCTGCGAGGACGGGCGGCGGTACCGGACCTTCGCGTGCTCCCCGCGCGTCACGGGGAGCACCCGCGCCAGCCTCACGCTCAACAGCTTCGCCGACGGCGGGGACGGCGGCGGGAGGTCCAGCTGCGACGAGAGGTTCCACCCGGACTCGCAGATGGTCGTCGCGCTCTCCACGGGCTGGTTCTCCCGCGGGCGGCGGTGCGGGAGCCGCGTCGTCATCCGGGCCGCCAACGGGAGGACCGCCACGGCCACGGTGGTGGACGAGTGCGACTCCATGCACGGCTGCGACGACGAGCACAACTTCGAGCCCCCCTGCGCCAACAACATCGTCGACGGCTCTCCGGCCGTGTGGAAGGCGCTCGGGCTCGACACCGACGAAGGGGTGGTGCCCGTCACCTGGTCCGAAGCGTGACCATGCGACGTACTCGTAATATATACTCCAACACGAGCTAGCGCCGTTGCTAGCACATGCATGGGAATAGTGCTATATATAATGCTATATACCAGCAGTGTCGCCTCTGATAACCAGTGTTGTTATGTGAGGTGGGAATTATAATAAGCGTAGTTACGCATATACGTGCAATCCGTTGAGGTGTAGCTTTGAGTGCCCTTTGCCGGTCGATATAATATATGTGTAATGTTCTCGCTAGTCATCTCCTAGGTTTCAGGCTTCAGTTTATCCAGATTTCGGCCATCACTATGACACTAATACGGTGGTAATTTCGGTTATCAACCGAACGGAGCTGTTACATAAATCAAAGGGAGTGTCTACGTCTTAGACGTCCGAGAAATAGTTATTTTCGGTCGCTGACGTCGTTGTCAATTATAAACAAGTTTCAGACGTCTTATTTCTCAGTCGCTGACGTCGTTGTCAATTATAAGTAAGTTCCAGGCGCCTGAGAAATAGCTGACGTCGTTGTCAATTATAAGCAAATTGCAACTGGACCCGTCAGAGCTCAGTTATAAGTAAGTTGCAACTGCACCCCCTCCACACTGATGGAGTCTCAGTTACAAGGAAGTTGCAACTGGGACCTAGCAGAGCTCAGTTACAACCAAGTTGCAACTAGCCCTCCGGCGGGCCCCAGTTACAAGCAAGTTGCAACTGGCCCGCCGATGGAAATCAAGTCCCCCCAAGTTACAAGGGTTTAGGGGTTAGTCACAACATACTCGCGACTAGCTCGGTACATTCCCGATTATAAAGCAAATTACAAAATGATTCAAATCCAAGTATATGTAGTCGCGACACAGTTACAACTAGGTTTCAGTCACACCATGCTTGCGACTGACTCAATACATTACCGGTTACAAAACAAGTTGCAAATGACTCAAATCCAAAAGTATATCCAGTCACGACATGGATGCAACTAGGGTTTCAGTCACACCATGCTTTCGACTGGCTCAAAACATTCTCAGTTACAAAGCAAGTTGCAAAAATGACTCCCCGCGATGAGGTCTCGCCGATGAGGCCCCCCTCCCTCCCGGTTGCAATCAAGTTGCAACTGTCCCCCTTGGCGGGGCCCTAGTTATAAGCAAGTTGCAACTGGAACCCGTCAGAACTCAGTTACAAATAAGTTGCAACTGCACCCCCTCCACACCGATGAGTGCTCAGTAACAAGGAAGTTGCAATTGGGACCCAGCAGAGCTCAGTTACAACCAAGTTACAACTGGGACCCAGCAGAGCTCAGTTACAACCAAGTTGCAACTGGCCCTCCGGCGGGGCCCCAGTTACAAGCAAGTTGCAACTGGCCCGCCGATGGAAATCAAGTCTCCTCCCCAAGTTACAAGGGTTTAGGGGTTAGTCACAACATACTTGCGACTAGCTCGGTACATTCCCGATTACAAAGCAAATTACAAAATGATTCAAATCCAAGTATATTTAGTCGCGACATAGTTGCAACTAGGGTTTTAGTCACATCATGCTTGCGACTGGCTCAATACATTCTTGGTTACAAAACAAGTTGCAAATGACTCAAAATCTAAAAACAGTATCAACATGATTGCAACTAGGGTTATGGTTCAGTTGCAAACATACGTGCGGCTGGCTCGGCGCGTCCTCGCTTACAAGCAAGATGCAAATGACTCAAATCCAAAAATCCTAGTCACAACATACCTGTGACTGGCTCGGTGCGTTCTGGTTACAAGCAAAATTGCAAAATGACTCAAATCCAAAAATCGTAGTCGATACATAATTACAACTAGCTCGGGGCGTTCTCGTTACAAGCAAAACATAAAATTTCAAAAACATAAAAATGGATTTTTAGAAAAAACAACAGACCAATAAAAAACCAAAAAAAGAAAAGCAGAGAAAAACCGAACATGAGAAAAAAATAGCAGAAAACTAATTACAAAAAAGTTCATTCATGACTAAAATAGAAGAGAATTTTTTTTTGAAGGGGGTTTAAAATAGTTCATTCACGACATAAAACAAAAACATACCAAAAAACCGTGAACAAAAAACCTTAAAAAAGGAAAATTGAATTTTTGAAAATCATAAACATCAATAAGAACATCCAGAAAAAGAAAATGCACTCCTAGTTACAACAGAAACAAAATAACAGAAATAAACAGCAAAGTAAAAAAAACAGACGGACCGCGTCGGCCCATAGACAGACAACCACATCCAGCACGAGCGACACATAGTGGATTCCTGGGGTTTTCTGTGCACAGCTAGCGGCAGCGCATAGTAAATTCGTACAAGCCAACTTCACCTTCCCGTTAAAAAAGTAAAAGATACAGCCCACACACCACAGAGTACCATAAAAAACAGACTGAATCGAAGCAAATCGTACGGCGGGACGCGCGACTGAGAAATAGCTATTTCTCAGGCGCCTGAGAAATAGCAATTCCGTAAATCAAAGCAATCCAGCTAATTTTTCATGAAACTTGAAAAAATATATACTAGATTCTGTTCGAATTTACTCAAGGTGCCACCAAAATTCTTATGACTCTCTAACGTACATATGTGAAAACCAAAAGCAACCAACTTTCAGTAATGGTGTCCGACACGGCTTGGTCCCTCTCTCCTCCCCTCCCCGCATCTGAGAATTGACCGTGTGAGACCAGGTTGATCTTAGACCCTTTTCTAGCGGCTTTGCTGGCCGAAGATGGCTAGGGGAGACACCGGAGTAGGTTTTAGGTGGTTTGGTAGTATGCTAGTAGTTTGGAGTAGGGCTCAGGTCTTCCACGGCCAAATCTTGCGCATCTCGTGGTGGTTGCTACTGAAATGGATCGTATGAGCACCTAGAGGGGGGGTGAATAGGTGCTAACCAATTTTTAATACTTTTTCAATTTTAGGCTTGACACAAAGTAAATTCTCTAGATATGCAACTAAGAGAATTTCCCTATATGTAACCCTAACTACTAAGCACGTAAAAGAGGAGCGAGGAAACAATAGTGGAGCACGCGGAGACACAGGGATTTGTTTTACCGCAGTTCTTTCCTTGTTAAGGGAAGTACATCTGCGTTGTAGGGGTGGGCGGTTCTAAGACCACCACGCCACAATAGGCCTCACCCTATTCTCCGATGGATCTCGCCACGAGAGGCCTGATCTAGCTTCTCCACTATTGGATCCCTTCGAGGCGGGAACCGGCGCCTTTTACAACACTATCGGGGCACACACCCACAACTGAATTGGGGGCTCCCGAGATGACAACAAGCTGCCACAAGAACAAGGTTTATCAATATAAACAAAAACAAGGATCTAGGTATTTGCAAGAAATACTAGATCGGGGGTTCTCCAAATGAATGGAGAGGAGATGAAGTGCTTGATTGCTGATGATGAAGATCGAGTTCTCCTCCTTCGATTCCCCAAGGGATGGGGCCTTTGAGTGGATCTAGGTGGAGCACTCTTGGATGAAACTTTCAGATCTGATCTGGTCTTTTTCGAGATGAATCAAGAAGACTGACAGGAGGGGAAAGGCTGGCTTAAATACCCCCTCCCCAGATCTGGCCGTTGCACAACTTTGGGGGCGGATTATCTGCCCCCCACTTGGGGCGGATTATCCGCCCCCCTGGGAAAACTCCGCCCCAAGGGCGGATTCTCCGGGGGAAAGTTCGCCCCCTCTCTGGGGCTTGCGCCTGTGGAACTTGGTGGAGATCTTGGGGGGGGGGGGGGCGGATAATCCGGCCCTCTCCAGGGGCGGATTATCCGTCCATACTGGAACGTCCGGCAGAAACTCCGCCCCCTCTCTGGGGCTTGCGCCTTGGCGATGAGCAGGGGGGCAGAGTATCCGGCCCTCTGAGGGGCGGATTATCCGGCGGGGTCGGAACATCCGGCCAAAACTCCGCCCTCCCTTCTAGGGCTTGCGCCTGCTTGGGCAAAGGGAGGGGCGGATTATCCGCCCCTGGTGGGGGCGGATTATCCGCCCCCAATGGCAGAGTTCTTTCCCCTTTATTCTCAAATAGAGCTGCAACACTTCAACACACATTAAATGATCCTTGGTATTGTTATCTAACACACAAAACACTAGGGATCAAGAAATGTTCTTTCAATCTCCCCCTTTTTGGTGTTAGATGACAATACTAGGATTTGCAATGAAACCGGCTAACGCCACCTTAAGATGAAAGGCGCTCCCCCTAGATGTGTGCATATTTAAAATTTGCATTTGAATACAAATACACACACTAGAGAGAGCACAACTTCCATAGCAAAGATAATTGAAACAAAGGTGGGTTGTGAAACACAGTCATACAACCGGGATGAGAATATAGCCAAAGCATACATAGATAATCCCATGAATCCATATGCCATCAAATATGCTCCATAATTCCAGAATTCCATGAGGTCCATAATAGATAAATTCAGAATTCCATGAATACCACATACCACCGGGATGAGAATATAGCCAAAGCATACATAGATAATCCCATGAATCCATATGCCATCAAATATGCTCCAGAATTCCATGAGGTCCATAATAGATAAATTCAGAATTCCATGAATACCAAACACAGTACCAAACATAGTGGAGTACGACATAGTCTTACATAAACAAACACAAATAGCAAATGAGTTCACGCTAGAAAAGGCACAAGCAAGCAAATAAAAACGACTAAAATCGAAAAGCTTGTGCCTGACCCTTGCAAATCCACGAGACCTAATAGAACTACTTCTCCCCCTTTGGCATCGAAATGCCAAAAAGGAAGAAGAGCGAAGCTAACGCCCCTGAAGATCACTCCTCCTCATCCTCGTCGTAGTCATCCCCGTCCCCTTCCTTTCAATTCGCAAATCTGTCAAGTGCAGATTCAGGCCGAAGCAACCTTGCAAAACCCCTAGATGGTGTTTTTAGGACTTGTGTCATGGGAATGACCACGGCAGACGCTGCAATCGGCAGCGAGTAGTAGAACAAAGGGCAAGGGCGGCCAGCCATCTGTGGTGCGAGATGATGGCGGAGACACGGGGTTTTACCCAGGTTCGGCCCCCCGGAGGGTAAAGACCTACTCCTGCTAGATTGTATTATGATGGAAATACAAAGGGGCGAGCTCGACGGCTAGGCGGCGAGTCGCTTGGGTGGATGATGGAACGTATCCTCTACATGCCATGTAGGGAGGTTTATATAGTCTCACCCCCCTAGGGTTTACATATCTCAACCGAATCAGTTAAGGCCTCGGCACCCATTTAACCTAATCCGACTGGGCCTATCTATTCTCCTGGGCCTTCAGCTTCCAGTCGCTTGGATCCACGCCAGGTCTTGATCCAGTCGCTGTCCTGCAGGCCCACTCGCCAGTTCCTGGGCTAGTCGGAAACGTCCTGCTGGGTATACCCCGATAGGCATATCCCCATCAGTAGTCCCCAAGGCCGTCGTCGATTGGGCGCAGGTGTTTGTTGGCAGTCGGAGTATACGGGTCCAATGCGGACACCCAGTCGAATCGATGGCGGGCTCCTGAATAAAGGAAAACACTAATTTCTCCGGTTGCAATGGCAGTGGTTAATCGGGTCGCAGCTCGGCGAACGGGTCGGTGAACTATCTAGTCAATGTTGTAGTGACTGGGTCGGCGAGTCGAATGGACGAAGCTGGACCGTCAGACGCGGTCAAAACTAGCCGTTGGGGTATTCCAACGGTAACTTGGCGTAATCACCGCGTGGTAATGGCCCCCTATTTGGCGGGTAACAACCGCTATATAAAGGAAATGGTAGGCGATCGGGGAACCATTCCTTCGTCATCTCCTCCGATTCCGCCCATCTCTGTTTTCCTCCGCATCGCGATCCAACCAATCCAAAATTCCCCGACCTCCACAAACCTTTCCGCCAATGGCCCCCTCCACCGAACCATGGGGCATGTCCAAGTGCACAAGAGCGCTACTGGCATCCTTCGAGGAGGCCGGGATCCTGCGCGCCGGCAGGTGGCGCATCCCCGCGACCGGAGAGGTGACTCTGGACCCGCGCGAGAGAGAATTTGTTTGCTTCACCAGCCATCTGGAACGGGGGTGGGGTTCCCCACGTCTCTCTTCTTCCGGTGCTTCTGCGCTCTACGGGATCTAGCCGTCGGACCTGGGCCCACACAGCATCGAGGAGCTCGCCATTTTCGTGGTGTTCTGCGAGTGCTACCTGGGCTGCAGGCCCTACTTCCCCCTATGGCAAGATCTGTTCCACGGGAGGATCAGTCGCGAAGAAGAAGGCGGCCCAATGCTTGCTGCGGGTGGCCTGATGTTTCAATTGAAGTCGAAGGTCTCTTTCTTTGATGTGATGCTACCTGCCAAGGCGGCGAGCGAGTGGAAGAAGTCCTGGTTTTACGTCACCGAGGCGACTCCAGACGGCGAGGTGGCGATTCCAAGGTACTCCGTCGACCGGCCCGAACCGCGCCGACTCCAAGTCGGCAAGCTCCCAACAGACCAACAGATGGTCGTGGATGAGATGCTTCAAACCATCCGCGACCTAAAGAAGAAGGGTCTTCAGACCATCAATTTGTACAACTGTTGGCTCGGGCGGCGACTCGTTCCCCTGGCCCGCCGTGACCATTACATGTACGAGTACACGGGCCGGGAAGACTCGACGAAATCCTGCCTCGCCGAGTGGAAACTCGAGGACTACGTCCCGACGTTGAAGAAGATCACCTAGGCAGTGTACCTGGACGCCAAGGCTGGGGTCACCCCCCTACACCGCGAAGCATCCAGCCCCGACGGTAAGTCACTTTCTACCATTCGCGGTCGCAGTTGATGCTGTTGCGGTTATACTGATACTGTCTCATGCCTACTGCAGTTATTTCAAGTGGTGGAAGGGTGGATTCCGCCCGCGGACAACGAGAACTCGAGCTCGTCCGTCCAGGACGGGGGCGAATCGCCTCCTGCCAAGGGCGGCGTCGAGAGCGACAGGAGCGATGACGATGACGAGTCCGAGGAAGAGGTCGCCCCACTGGTTCGCAAAACTCGCGGGCAGCGTCAGCACGAACTCGAGGCGAGTAGAAGCCTTGAACGCCATGACGATGACGACGACGAGTTTCCCGAGCACACCTCGCGTCGCGAGGCCACTCCGTCGAAAAAGAAGAAGAAGAAGGAAGTGAAGGCCCCTCCGAAGAGGAAGACGAAGCCGGCGAAATAGGCATCTCCGCCTCGTTCGGCGAGTAGTTCCGACGCCACCAGCCTGGCCAGGGATGAAGCGCCGCAGACGACGGCAGCACCGGTTGCCACTGCCGCCCTGAGTGAGGTACCTCTGGACTCGCTCCCCCCATTCGCCCCAGTCTCTGGGTTGGGGGCTGCTCCAGGCGCGGCAGCTTCGCCTCCCAGGAGAGCTCCTATCGAGCTCGTTTCGGAGGCTCCTGTCGTGGCCTCTTCAACGAAGAGGCCGTCCGTGTCTTGGGCGCATGATGTTCTGGAGATGGGCCTCAGTCGGAAACTGGGCCCCGAACTGGAGAAGCCGGCTAGCATCCGCACGGGGCTGCGGTTCATACCAGTCGCCAAGTGAGTTTTGTTCACCTGCCTTGCTTTTCGTTGTACTCGGACCACTTTGCTCATGTAATCAATTTGCAGGACTGGAGTTAAAAAGATAGGCCACCCGTATGTGGCCAAAGTGCCGCCAGTCGTTGCCGAGGAGGACCCCTCTCAGAAGAGGAAGGCTGATGAGGTCGCTGCCCCCACAAACAGTGCCAAGAAGGCCAAGAGCTACGATGTCGTCATGGTGTCTGACGACACAACGATTGCCCCGAGTGATCCTGCGACGGAGGCGGCCTTGAAGATCAAGGAGGGTGCTTCCTCGCCTGGGATGGCCGAGCCGGCCTCTTTTGGTGCTGGCGCATCCATCGCGACCTTCCCCCGCTTCATGGCTAGAGCGGCTACGGCGAGTGGTACCATGCCATCGAGCCGCGTACCTGGGGTCACCGAAACGGAGATCGAGCAGCGTCGCGGGCACAATCCGGCTCTTCTCGCATCCGTGGACGCGCTACAACTCCATGGCATGCTTGGCGCAGCCATCCAGGTATGTCCAGTCCCCGAGGATCGGGCCACTGAATTGCAGTGGTCAGATTCTTTTGGTGTTTTGTTTTTATTTCTCGCGCCCAGTCCCCGAGTGCGCAATCGCTGAATTTCAGCGGGTGGGCACTTGGTATTTTTGATCTCCAGTCCCCGAGTGTCCAGTCGCTGAATTTCAGCGGGTGGGCACTTAGGATTTTTGATCTCCAGTCCCCGAGTGTCCAGTCGCTGAATTTCAGCGGGTGGGCACTTAGGATTCCGTTGTTGTTAACTGTTTGACTTTTGCACAGGGTTTGCAGCATGAATCAGCCGACCGGCTCGCTGCGAAGTGTCGCGCAGAGAAGGAACTTGTTGCCGTCCAAGAGGCAAACAAGGCCCTCCAGGCGACTGCTGCGAAGGCAGAGGAGGTCCGCCAGGGCCTTGTCCCGGCGAGTGAACTGACGGCGGCTCAATCTGCGTTGAGTTCGGCCGAGAAGCGGATCGCCGACCTTGAGCGAGAGCTTAAGGAAGCGAAGGAGGAGGCGAGTTCGGTGGATGGGCGATCCAAGGCTGCTGTTACGGCCGCCGCTGAAGAGCGTAAGGTCTCTGACGCCCTCGTTGCTAGGCTACAAGATGACTACTCCTCTCTTCAAAGCTTCATCACGGGTCTCTGTCATCCTTTGATTGGTAAGTGTGCCTGCCTCTGCCTGTAGTAGCTGCATTGCGTGATCTTTGTTGTACTCACTGCCACCCTCTGTCCACAGGTCGGATTATCGACATCTCGGAAGAGGCGCAATCGTACGACGCGCGGCAGTGTGTGGCCACTCTGGTCGACTCGGCCATGTTGTCCGTGGCTTGTATTCGGGCGTATCTTCAGGAGATGTCGCCCACGGAAGTGATTCCCAGCGACCTCGTCGAAGTGTGGCGGTATCTGGAGAAGGAGCCGTCAGTCGTCGAGTTCATGACGCGGTCGGTGTTCCGGCGCGGGGCGGCAACGGCGCTTAGCCTTGGGCTCGCGCACTTCCCGGAGGATTTCGATCTGGACGACGTGACGAGTGGCTACCCATCGTCGACGGGCTCGGTGGAGATTGCCGAGGTGCTGAAGCTGACAGACCGTGCCACGGTATACTCCGATCGTGTCTGGGCGATGGGCGACCTCCTTCCTTATCAGGAGACGTTCGTCGCGTCCAACGACCCCGAGCCGCCGCACCGGGACTTCAAGATCGAACAGCCATTCCATGCGGCGATGGCGGGTGAGCTGACGACGTACCCGTTGAACCCGTACACTCCCTTCATTCGCAACTGCAAGGGTGGCATCGAGTCGACATCGAAGCCTGTGGAATAAAACATTGTGCCCTGGGGCGTTAGTAGCAGTTCGGCCATTGGGCGCAACTTGTATTTTGTAACAACTTTGGTCTGTTATAATGAGATTTCGCGTTATTTTGTGAATTGTCTTGCGATTGTGATTGATGATTGAACGAGTCCCCGAGCGCGTCCGCCCTTTTTATGGGGTTTACCTCGTTTGTTATGTGTTTGTGGTTTTGAGCGTTTTGTTATTAAGGTCGACTCGCCTGAGCTTGGAAAGCCAGTCGCAGGGCGACTCCCATGAGTGCTCTTTACTTCACCGTTTTCCCTTGCGTGAACGAGGTCGGATGGCCGAGTCCCCGAGCGTGGTACTTGGTTGTTCTAGTCGCGGCTCTAGGGTAGGTGAGGACTGGGCGCGTCAAAGTGAGCGTGTCACTCCTTCCTGGCCCGTCGGGTCAGTCGCATGGCGAGTCCTGGGCACGCTCTCATACTTGGCGTTTTCCCTAGCCGCTCGAGCTTAACTGGTCGTCAGTCCCCGAGCATGGTATTTGGCCGTTCGAGTCGCTGTGTCGAGGATGCGGAGGATCGTGGTCGCTGTGAGGAGCGAGGGCAGTTGTCTTGGCTCGTTAAGCCAGTCGAGCTAGGCGACTCCAATGGGGCTCCGGGTAGGTGTTTTTCGTGGACGTGGCGAGTCCTGGGGTGACCCAGTGCCCTCGTAATGCACTACTTGGCCGTGCCGGTCGCTGTACCAGAGGTTGACTTCTGCAGTTAGCTTGGCGCTGTTATTACGAGTGCGAGTGGCACAAGACACGGAGAGTAGACGCAATTTGCGGTAACCGATATATTTTATTTCATAGCTAGTGGAGGGTACATGTATGGAGTTCTAGGAGTAGAAATTCCGTAGGAGGTTTACATTCCACGGTCGCTTGACATCGAGTTTCCCGTCTCCGCGGACATCGGTGAGGTAGTAGGCGTCGTTGCCGAGTACTCGCCCGATGGCGAATGGTCCCTCCCACGGGGGGGAGAGCTTGTGCATGCCCTTCTTGTCCTGGATGAGGCGTAGCACCAGGTCGCCTTCCTGGAAGGTGCGAGTTTTCACCCGCCGGCTATGGTAGCGGCGGAGTCCTTGATGGTAGATGGCAGTGCGGGAGCGAGCTAGGTCGCGTGCCTCGTCGAGTTGATCGACTCCATCCTGACGTGCGAGTTCGTTCGCAGCCTCCGTGTAGTGGACGACCCTTGGCGAGTCATGCTCTAGGTCGGTGGGCATGACTGCCTCGGCGCCATACACCATGAAGAAGGGGGTGAACCCTGTCGATCTGTTGACCGAGGTGCGGATACCCCAGATGACGGAGGGTAGCTCCTCGACCCAGCACCCGACGGTGCGCTCGAGTGGTACTTGGAGCCGCGGCTTCAGGCCGTGGAGGATGATCTGGTTGGCCCGTTCCGCCTGGCCGTTGGACTCCGGGTGGGCGACTGACGCGAGGTCGAGTCGAATGTAATGTTCCTCGCAGAACTCGGCCATGGCTCCTTTGGCAAAGTTGGTGTCGTTGTCCGTGATGATGCTGTTTGAGAACCCGTAGCGATAGATGAGCTCGCGTAGGAATTTTGTGGCGGTCTTTCCGTCGCATTTCCGGACTGGCTTGGCCTCCACCCACTTTGTGAATTTGTCGACCGCGACCAGGAGGTGGGTGAAGCCGGAGGGGGCCTTTTTTAAAGGGCCTACCATGTCCATACCCCACACGGCGAATGGCCAGGTGATGGGGATTGTCTTGAGCGCTGAGCTCGGCACGTGTCTCTGGTTGGCGTACTTCTGGCACCCGGCGCACCGCTAGACAATGTCGACGGCGTCTGCGTTAAGAGCATCAAACTGAGATGGTACTACACACCCAAATTCGCAAGAACCAAATCAATCAAAATCCAAATTTGAGTGTGTTTTCCATAAGAACATGAGATATGCAGGAAATTCCAACTAGACCCATGAAAAACCAACTCTTCTTGAGGAAGAGGGCGGTGGCCGAAGCCACCATGTTGGAGCGCATGGCATGACACCGCGAAGATGTATCTTGAGTTCAAAACCAATGCTCATCGATGACCCACATATCACAAAATGATATTAAGGGAAATGATTTTACTTACTTTTGGCATTATGGGGGGAGGGTTGGCCCAATCAATTAGGACCGCACTCCCCCTATGTCTATGCCCGCATCTAAACCAAATACATGAATAAGAGCAAGTGAGTGTGCAAGGGTAGTCAAGCCAAGGTCCTTGAATCTATGATATTTAGCTCATTCCTCAAATAACAAAATCTTGCTTCATCAAGAGGCTTCGTGAAAATATCAGCAAGTTGGTTCTTCGTGCTCACAAAGGATAGATCAATATCACCATGAGCAACATGATCTCGAATAAAGTGGTTGCGAATCTCTATATGTTTTGTTCTTGTATGCTGCACGGGATTGTAAGCAATTTTGATAGCACTTTCATTGTCGCATAATAGAGGCACTTTGTCACAATTGACACCATATTCCTTTAAAGTTTGCCTCATCCATAACAATTTTGTACAAGCACTTGCAGCAGCAACATATTCAGCTTCGGCGGTTGAGAGTGAAATACAATTCTGTTTCTTTGATGACCAACACACTAGAGACCTGCCCAAGATTTGACATGCACCAGAGGTTGATTTCCTATCATCTTTGTCACCAGCCCAATCTGAATCAGTGTAACCACATGGAGAGAAACTTGAACCCTTGGGATACCATAACCCAAAATTTGGGGAATGAACCAAATATCGGAAGATTCGCTTGACTGCCACTAAGTGGCTTTCTTTAGGAGCGGCTTGGTACCTTGCACACACTCCTACACTTAACACGATATCGGGCCTAGATGCGCAAAGGTAAAGGAGAGACCCGATCATGGATCGGTATACCTTTTGATCCACGTCTTTACCCTTGGGATTGAGCTCAAGATGACACTTTGTTTGCATTGGGGTAGCAACGCCATTGAGATCCGTCATCTTGAACCTTTTGAGCATGTCTTGGATGTACTTAGCTTGATTAATAAAGGTTCCCTCTCTAATTTGTTTGATCTCAAATCCAAGAAAGAACCTCAGCTCACCCATCATGGACATCTCAAACCTGTCAGTCATAAGCTTTGAAAAATCATCGTTAAAAGCTTGGTTAGTAGAGCCAAAAATAATGTCATCTACATAAAGTTGGCATACAAAAAGCTTTCCATTAACATTCTTAGTAAAAAGAGTGGGATCGATTTTCCCAACTTCGAATCCACGGTCTAGCAAAAGCTCTTTAAGGTGCTCATACCATGCACGTGGGGCTTGTTTAAGGCCATAGAGCGCCTTATCGAGTTTGTAGACATGGTTCGGAAATTTGGGGTCCTCAAACCCCGGGGGCTGCTTGACGTATACTAACTCATGTAGAGGACTATTAAGGAAAGCGCTCTTAACATCCATTTGTTGTAATTTAAAATTATGATGAGCTGCATATGCAAGAAGGATACGGATGGACTCAAGACGAGCCACAGGAGCGTAAGTCTTGCCAAAATCAATTCCTTCCACTTGAGAGAATCCTTGATCCACGAGTCGTGCTTTATTCCTCACAACAATGCCATTTTCATCCTGTTTGTTCTTGAAGATCCACTTGGTGCCGATAACTATAGGGTTCGCAGCATAGAAAACAAAAAATTTCCTACGATGGGAACTATGTACCAAGATCTATCTACTAGATACAAACAACGGGCGGATGTATATCCGTAGAGAACATACCCTTGAAGACCGACAAAGCTTAACGAGTTCAACTCGTGGTTGATGTAGACGATCTCTTGCCGATCTCAAGATCGAGAGGAAGTCCTAGCGCCGCAAAGCAGCAGCGCATCCGTGCTCGCACACACGTACAAGACACCGGGAAACCTCCGCCTCCTCGCTCCAGCGATGCAGCGGAAGCACAACCCTTTCTTGCCGAATAGCCACCGGGAACATGTATCTCGCTAGTCCGAGACCATGGAGATAAATTCTAGAGGGGGAGAGAGATCCTTCATGAGGAGGTGTGAGTGAGAGAGAGGAGAGGGGGCTCCTTTTATAGGAGGAGGGGGGACCCTAAGGCGGTGGCCGGCGCATGGGGATGCCCCCTTGCCCTCCCCTCTTCATGTGGGTGGACACTCCACTCACAAAATTCCTTTAAATTCCCTCCACTCAAAATCCCACTCAAAAAAGTCATTAAATTTCCACCAAATTTAATGCAAACTCTCATTAAATAAAACTCTTTTATTTTATTCAGAATTTTGTCAATTACTTTAATGACAAACATTCACAAATAACCCCTTGCTAGAATTCCATTTCACATGCATAACCTCTTTATGCAATTTCACCCGAAAACCTGTTTCGGTATCTAGTGAGATAAATTCCTGCGCTTGTTTATTCTTTTGGCATGAAACATTTGCTCCAACTGGATACCAGTGTCCCTTAAGTGTGTCACCCTACGGTTCGTGAATAATGTGGACATGATCGAGACCCTTCTCCGATCAATAATCAGTAGCGGGACCTGGAGATCCATACTGACTCCCACACATTCAACGATGACTTTTCCTGTGATCGTCGGAACCTTTTACGCTTGTATCTTAATCCCTTTGTTTCACGATATATTACATGTCCGAGATTCGATCATCGGTATCTCCATACCTAGTTTGATCTCGTTACTAACATGCACTCTTTTCTCGTTCCCGTGATATAACATTCTAGTGATCAAATCACTTGCTTGCAAGCTAACCAATGTGATATCACCGAGAGGGACCAGAGCATATCTATCTGTCATCGGGATGAACAAATTCCACTCTTGATCCATGATTCTCAACATAACACTTTAGTAGCTTTGTAGCCATCTTTATAATCACCTAGTTACGGAGTGACGTTTGATGTCAACAAGAAACTCTCCCGGTGTTAGTGATTGGCATGATCTCATGGTCTAAGGATTAGGATTACTTCGTAGTTTGTTTATGGCAATATAAACTCAATGACTTTGATCGTAATGCTATACTTCGGATGAATGTTCATCACACCATTACACTAATGTTGTGATCTCGTTATTAACAACATCCAATGTCTATGATCAGGAAACCTTGATCATCTTGTTAATCAACGAACTAGTTTATGAGAGAGGCATAACTAGGAACTTTCTGTTTGTTTATTAAACACATATGTATTAACGTTTCCGTATCAATACAATTATAGCATGCAAAATAAACATCTATCATATACTTGGAATACACATAATAAACATTTTATTATTGCCTCTCAGGGCATATTCCCTTCAGTCTCCCACTTGCACTAGAGACAATAATCTAGTTACATAGTGATGTATCTAACACCCATGGAGTTTGTGTGTAGATCATGTTTTGCTCTAGGGAGAGTTTTAGTCAACGGATCTGCTACATTGAGATCCGTATGTACTTTACAAATCTTTATATCTCCATCCTTGACATGCTCGTGGATGGAGTGAAACCGGCGCTTAATATGCTTGGAATGCTTGTGAGACCTTGGCTCTTTGGCATTGGCAATGGCACCATTGTTGTCACAATAGATCACCATTGGGTCCAACGCGTTTGCAACCACACCTAGTTCGGATATGAACTCGTTCATCCAAACTGCTTCCTGAGCCGCTTCTAAAGCAGCAACATATTCGGCCTTCGTTGTTGATCCCACCACCACAGGTTGTTTGGAGCTCCTCCAAATAACCGCTCCGCCATTCATGAGAAATACGTATCCGGATTGAGACTTAGAGTCATCCGGATCGGTGTCAAAGCTAGCGTCGACATAACACATAGAGACGAGCTCTTCTTCACCTCCGTATACAAGAAACATATCCTTAGTTCTTCGCAATTACTTAAGGATATTCTTGACCGCTTTCCAGTGTTCTGAACCTGGATCCGATTGGTACCTACTAGTCAAACTAATAGCATGTGCCACATCCGGTCTTGTACATAGCATGGCGTACATTATAGAGCCTATGGCTGAAGCATAGGGGACCATGTCCATTATCTCTCTTTCTTCCGCCGAAGCCGGACTTTGAGTCTTACTCAATGTCGTGCCTTGTGTCATAGGTAAGAACCCCTTCTTACTATCCTCCATTTTAAACTTCTTTAAAATCTTATCAAGGTATGTACTTTGCGATAGCCCTATTAGGCGCCTAGATCTATCTCTATAGATCTTTATGCCTAATATGTATGACGCTTCACCTAGGTCCTTCATTGAAAATTTGCTGTTTAGATAACTTTTAACACTGTTTAAAAGATCTATATCATTTCCGATCGATAATATGTCATCCACATATAATATCAGAAATGCCACATTGCTCCCACTCACTTTCTTGTAAATACAAGCTTCTCCATAAGTTTGGACAAATCCAAACTCTTTGATCACCTCATCAAAGCGGAGATTCCAACTTCGTGATGCTTGCTTCAATCCATAGATGGATCGCTGAAGCTTGCACACCTTGTTAGCATCCTTAGGATCGACAAAACCCTTTGGTTGTATCATATACAACTCTTCCTCAATATTACCATTGAGAAACGCGGTTTTAACATCCATCTGCCATATCTCATAATCGAAATATGCAGCAATTGCTAACATAATCCTAACTGACTTTAGCATCGCTACGGGAGAGAATGTCTCATCGTAGTCAACTCCTTGAATTTGTCGAAACCCCTTTGCGACAAGTCGAGCTTTATAGACGGTTATATTACCATCAGCATCAGTTTTCCTTTTGAAAATCCATTTGTTCGCCACGGCCTTTCGGTCGTGAGGTAAGTCCACCAAGTTCCAAACTTGATTTTCATACATGGATTCCATCTCGGATTTCATGGCTTCTAACCATTTGTTGGAATCCGGGCTCATCATCGCTTCTTCATACGTCGCAGGGTCATCATTTTCATCAACCATGAAATTCATGACAGGATTTCCGTACAGCTCGGGAGCTGCACGCGTCCTGCTTGAACTGCGAGGTTCGGTAGTACTCTCTTTCGGAGTTTCATGATCATTATCATTAGTTTCCTCTTCAACAGGTGAAGCCAACTCCGGAACAACTTCCGGCGCTGCGCTACTCGCCATACTTTGAAGAGAAGGTTCAATAACCTCTTCGAGTTCTACCTTCCGACTGCTCACACCTTTCGCGAGAAACTCTTTCTCTAGAAAGGATCCATTCTTGGCAACAAAAACCTTGCCCTCGGATCTGTGATAGAAGGAATACCCAATAGTTTCCTTAGGGTATCCTATGAATATGCATTTTTCCGCTTTGGGTTCGAGTTTATCCGGTTGAAGTTTCTTCACATAAACATCGCATCCCCAAACTTTAAGAAATGACAGCTTAGGTTTGTTTCCAAACCACAATTCATACGGTGTCTTTTCAACGGATTTAGATGGTGCCCGATTTAAAGTAAATACAGCAGTTTCTAGTGCATAACCCCAAAATGACAACGGCAAGTCCGTCAGAGACATCATAGATCGAACCATATCTAATAAAGTACGATTACGATGTTCCGACACACCATTTCTCTATGGTGTTCCAGCAGGTGTGAGTTGTGAAACAATTCCACTCTTTCATGTGAGTGCTAAACTCGTAACTTAGATACTCACCTCCACGGTCTGACCGTAGAAATTTGATATTTCTATTACGATGATTTTCCACTTCATTCTGAAATTCCTTGAACTTTTCAAAGGTTTCAGACTTGTGTTTCATCAAGTAGATATAATCGTATCTACTCAAATTATCCGTGAAAGTAACAAAATAACGATATCCACCTCGCGCCGACACACTCATTGGACCGCATACATCAGAATGTATGATTTCCAATAAATCTGTCGCCCGTTCCATTGAACCGGAAAACGACGTTCTAGTCATCTTGCCCATAAGGCATGGCTCACATGTATCAAATGATTCATAATCAAGTGATTCCAAAAGTCCATCCAAATGGAGCTTCTTCATGCGTTTAACGCCAATATGACCTAGACGGCAGTGCCACATATATGCAGATATATCATCATTTAGTTTAATCCTTTTAGCATCAACATTATGAATATGCGTAACATTATTATCGAGATCCAAAAGAAATAAACAATTCATCATCGGTGCATGACCATAAAATATTTCATTCATATAAATGGAACAACCATTGTTCTCGGATTTAAATGAATAACCACTTCGCATAAAAAACGATCCAGATACAATGTTCATGCTCAGTGCAGGCACCAGATAACAATTATTCAAGTTTATAACTAATCCCGACGGCAAGTGGAGAGGCAGTGTTCCGACGGCGATCACATCAACGCTTGATGCATTGCCGACACGCATCTTGACCTCACCCCTTGCTAGCGGTCGCTTGTTCCGCAGCCCCTGATTCGAGTTACAAATATTAGCAACTGAACCGGTATCAAATACCCAGGTGCTACTGCGAGCACTAGTCAAGTACACATCAATAACATGTATATCATATATACCTTTGTTTGCCTTGTCGGCTTTCTTATCTGCCAGATACTTGGGGAAGTTGCGCTTCCAGTGGCCAGTCCCCTTACAATAGTAGAACTCGGTATCAGACTTAGGTCCAACTAGGGGTTTCTTTTCAGGCACGGCAACAGGCTTGCCGCCCTTACTTCCCTTCCGTTTTCCCTTCTTGTCTTTCTTGAAACCAGTGTTCCTACTGATCATCAATACTTGATGTTCCTTTTTGATCTCCACTTCTGCAGTTTTAAGCATTGACAGAAGCTCGGGGAGAGACTTCTTCATGCCTTGCATATTATAGTTCATCACGAAGCTCTTATAGCTAGGCGGCAGAGACTGCAGAACACGATGGATGCCTAAGTCAATGGGAATCGATATTCCCAAGGACACAAGCTTATCGACATAACCCGACATCTTGAGTGCATGCTCACTAACGGAGTTGTGCTCTTCCATCATGCAGCTAAAGAACTTTTCTGAAGCGTTGTATCTCTCTACAGCAGCATGTGTGTCGAAAATCATTTTCAACTCACCCATTGTATCAAATGCATTGCCATTTTCGAAACGCTTTCGAAGTTCCGGCTCTAGCCCATACAATATGCCGCAATGAACTAAGTTGTGGTCCTCCTGACGAGTCTGATAGACATTCTTCTCCTCGTCAGGGGCATCCTCAAAAGGTGGGGGGCCTAACGGCGCTTCTAGCACATATTGCTTTTGTGCAGCAGAGAGGAGAATCCTCAAATTCATGGCCCATTCGGTAAAGTTGCTACTGTTCGTTGCAAGTTTCTCTTTCTCCATGAACACATTGAAATTAAAAGCAGGTGGTGCCATCTACAACAGAATTTGTAAAGTTTAGACTAAGTGTATGATAGATTGAGTTCAACTAATCCATATTACGAATGAACTCCCACTCAAAAACGACATCCCTCGTGCCTTTTTGGTGATTACATGAACCAAATCCACTACACCAAGTCCGATCATCACGTGAGTCGGTGTAGCTTCAAAGGCGAGCATCAAATGGGCATCATATCGACTATATGACTCATGCTTAACCTTTCGGTCCGTGTTCCGAGGCCATGTTTGTACATGCTAGGCTCGCCAAGTTAGAACCTTAGTATTCGCGTGTGTAACTGTTTTACACCCGAAATATGGTCGTGGATCCAAGAACACCCAATCATCACGTGATGTCTTGGAGCGACGAAAACATAATCGGTGCATACTAAAGGAAGAACACATTTCAATCTTGATATTTAAAAGAGGGATCATCTTATTATGTTAACAAAGCGCTAAACAAGCAATATAAGATGCTATCAAACATCACATGTTTATTAGTGAAATAATATGGTTCCCGCATATGATCTCTATCATGTGCATCGTGGTATGATCACTATCATACCTATATGTGTAAATCCAAGGTCTATGGAGATTAGACGTTATGTATGTTGTAAGAGTATCATCTCATACTTCTACTTACAACATCACCATATCATAACACTAGCCTAGCAACAATCTAAACTAGACGCCTCTAATTTATCCATTGCAAGTTTTACATGGCTTAGGGCTTTCGAGATAGAACCGTTCTTACCTACGAACATGAACCACAACGAGGATAACCAAATTGTTGATAACTCGTTGCAAAATAGATATTGACTATAGTAGAAGAGACAGACACCCGCTAGCCACTTATGCAAACTAGTTGCATGTCAAGCGTGGAACAGGTCTCATGTGCGAGGACATGTAAAGTTTGTCCAGGCCGCTTCATCCCACTATGCCACCAATATCCAAAATTACAACTAAGGATCAACAACATGATCATCATCGCCCACATACTCATATGTGTACTACCCGTGTAAAGCATCTACGCATAGATCCGGCTCTGATACCACTGTAGGGTTCGCAACATAGAAAACAAAAAATTTCCTACGATGGGAACTATGTACCAAGATCTATCTACTAGATACAAACAATGGGCGGATGTATATCCGTAGAGAACATACCCTTGAAGACCAACAAAGCTTAACGAGTTCAACTCGTGGTTGATGTAGACGATCTCTTGCCGATCTCAAGATCGAGAGGAAGTCCTAGCGTCGCAAAGCAGCAGCGCATCCGTGCTCGCACACACATACAAGACACCGGGCAACCTCCGCCTCCTCGCTCCAGCGATGCAGCGGAAGCACAACCCTTTCTTGCTGAATAGCCACCGGGAACATGTATATTGCTAGTCCGAGACCATGGGGATAAATTCTAGAGGGGGAGAGAGATCCTTCACGAGGAGGTGTAAGAGAGAGAGGAGAGGGGGCTCCTTTTATAGGAGGAGGGGGGAACCCCAAGGGGTGGCCGGCGCATGGGGCTTCCCCCTTGCCCTCCCCTCTTCATGTGGGTGGACACTCCACTCAAAAAATTCCTTTAAATTCCCTCCACTCAAAAATGTCATTAAATTTCCACCAAATTTAATGCAAACTCTCATTAAATAAAACTCTTTTATTTTATTCAGAATTTTGTCAATTACTTTAATGACAAACATTCACAAATAACCCCTTGCTAGAATTCCATTTCACGTGCATAACCTCTTTATGCAATTTCACCCGAAAACTTGTTTCGGTATCTAGTGAAATAAATTCCTGCGCTTGTTTATTCTTTCGGCATGAAACATTTGCTCCAACTGGATGCCAGTGTCCCTTAAGTGTGTCACCCTACGGTTCACGAATAATGCGGACATGATCGAGACCCTTCTCCGATCAATAATCAGTAGCGGGACCTGGAGATCCATACTGACTCCCACACATTCAACGATGACTTTTCCTGTGATCGTCGGAACCTTTTACGCTTGTATCTTAATCCCTTTGTTTCATGATATATTACATGTCCGAGATTCGATCATCGGTATCTCCATACCTAGTTTGATCTCGTTACTAACATGCACTCTTTTCTTGTTCCCGTGATATAACATTTCTAGTGATCAAATCACTTGCTTGCAAGCTAACCAATGTGATATCACCGAGAGGGCCCAGAGCATATCTATCCGTCATCGGGATGAACAAATTCCACTCTTGATCCATGATTCTCAACATAACACTTTAGTAGCTTTGGAGCCATCTTTATAATCACCCAGTTATGGAGTGACGTTTGATGTCAACAAGAAACTCTTCCGGTGTTAGTGATTGGCATGATCTCATGGTCTAAGGATTAGGATTACTTCGTAGTTTGTTTATAGCAATATAAACTCAATGACTTTGATCGTAATGTTATACTTCGGATGAATGTTCATCACACCATTACACTAATGTTGTGATCTCGTTATTAACAACATCCAATGTCTATGATCAGGAAACCTTGATCATCTTGTTAATCAACGAACTAGTTTATGAGAGAGGCATAACTAGGAACTTTCTGTTTGTTTATTAAACACACATGTATTAACGTTTCCGTATCAATACAATTATAGCATGCAAAATAAACATCTATCATATACTTGGAATACACATAATAAACATTTTATTATTGCCTCTCAGGGCATATTCCCTTCAATAACTGTGGAAATCCTTTGGTTTTTCTATGAGCTTCCAAACTTTGTTGCGTTCGAAGTTATTTAATTCTTCATGCATTGCAACAACCCAATCGGGGTCTTCAAGAGCATCAAAAACCTTCTTCGGTTCAACCATGGAAATGTGAGCTTGATGATCACAGAAGCTTGCAAGTTCTCTTCTAGTGGATACCCTTCGTCGAAGATCACCAACAACCTTGTCAAGAGTGTGACCTCTTAGTTCAAGGTTCCGATCAGCACGAGCCTTGTGACGAGCCTCAATGTCCTTATTGTTTCTAGAAGGAGTTGATTCAATATTTGTATCCTTGTCTTGATTACTGCCCTGCCCTTGATCTTGGTCTCCGTTAACGCTAGAAGATTGTTGCTGAACATTTTCTTCAGGCCTGGATAATCCGCCCCTTGGAGGGGCCGGACTATCCGGCCTGGGAGGTGAAGAACCGCCGTCTTCCTGAGAATGCCTGACGTGAGTTGGAGACCCAGGGCCGGATAATCCGCCCTCCGGGGCCAGAGAATCCGGCCTAGGAGCTTCAGAGTTGTTGACTTCTCCTTCGGATCCTCTGGAATGAGTTGGAGTGCCAGGGGCGGATTGTCCGCCCCTTGGAGGGGGCGGATGGTCCGGCCTGGGATTACCAACTTGTCCAGGGGACAGTTGATCTTCAGCAGATTGCGGTGTTGATGCAGGATTTTCTCCAACAGTAGGAGCTTGTTGATCTTGTGTAGATGAGGGCTCCACATGTGTGGAGCATTGTCCTTCCCGATCCGCCACAAGGGGTTCCTCAATGGGGCGGAAAAATCCCACGCCCATTCTTCTTATGGCATCTTGGGGTATTTCAACATCTGCATCACAAACATCAACTTGCCCGACAAAGGAGCCATTATTTTCATCGAACTCCACACTACAAGATTCTACAACAATCCCAGTGAGCTTTTTGTAGACTCTATAAGTGTGGGATTCGGCACCGTAACCAACAAAAATACCTTCTAAAGCCTTGGACTCAAATTTTGACAAATGGACACCTTTAATAAGAAAGAAACACTTACACCCGAATACCCTGAAGTATGAGATGTTGGGCTTGTTACCGGTAAGTATTTCATATGGAGTCTTGTCCAAAATATTTCGAAGGTAGAGACGGTTTGATGAGTGACAAGCAGTGGATATGGCTTCAGCCCAAAAATTATAAGGAGACTTGAATTCAGCTAGCATAGATCTTTCCATATCCATCAAAGTCCGGTTCTTTTTCTCGGCTACACCATTTTGTTGAGGGGTGTACGCAGCGGAATATTGATGTATAATCCCCTCTTCACTAAGAAACTCATTTAAAGTATAGTTCTTGAATTCGGAGCCGTTGTCACTTCTAATTGCCAAGATAGGTACATTGTGTTGACGTTGAACTTCATTAGCAAAGTCGATGACAGTTTGTTGAGTCTCACTTTTCAGCTTGAAGAAATAGACCCATGTATATCTTGAGTAATCATCGACAATGACCAAGCAATATTTCTTCCCACCAAGACTTGCATGAGAAGGAGGACCAAATAAATCCACATGAAGTAATTCCAAGATCCTCTTTGATGACACAATAGTCTTCCTCTTGTGGGGAGAGTCATGCATTTTTCCTTCTACACAAGCCCTGCAAACACGATCTTTGGCAAAAGAGACATTGTCTTTTAGTCCAAGGATGTGGCCACCCTTCTGGAGACTTTGCAAATTTCTCATGTTGACATGGGCTAAACGGTGATGCCATAGCCAGCCCACGTCAGCCTTTCCGAATAGACACATCGGACCCGAAGTGGTTTTCCCCGAGAAGTCCACCACATACATGTCATTTTCGACGTATCCAACGAAAGCGACCTTTAGAGACTTGCTCCACAAGAGTACCACCAAATCATCATCAATAAAAACAGAAAAACCCATCTTGCCAAGGGCACGAACAGAAATAAGGTTGTAACCGAGGGTCTCAACAAGCATGATGTCCACGAGAGAGATATCGTGGGCAACCACAACCTTGCCAAGACCCAATACCTGAGATTTAGACTTATCACCATAGGAGACTGTGATATTATCATGATTTGGACGCATCTCTGTGATGATCTCCTTGCTTCCGGTCATATGACTAGTGCAGCCACTATCCAACACCCATTTTGACCCACCGGAAGCATAGCCCTGCAAGAAAATTACTTCTTGGTTTTAGGTACCCATTTTTCAATGGGTCCTTTCATGTTAGTAACAAGGGTCTTTGGGACCCAAATAGACCAAGCAATATATTCATCAAAAGGACCAACATAATAAGCATAAACATCCCCATAGCCATCACAAAAGAGTTCATAATTCGGATTGTGAGACCCTGCAAAACCAATATTATTAGTCTTGTCTTTTGTGACACTCTTCTCAGCGGTGCTTGTCTTTAATTGCACATTCTTGGTCTTGTTCTTCTTGGTTTTCTTCTTCTTGGACTTGGTGACATACCCAAGTCCCTCTTTACCATGATTTGACCTTTGCTTGCCAAGGACCTCATCAAGCACACCTTTGTCCTTGGAAGTGATGTCCTTGCTCACTTCTTTTTCCACACTAGCATTTTTCTTGTTACTATATGTTGAGTTGGACGAGCTAGGAGTATCATATTTGGCCAATCGACTTTGAAGCTGATCATGTGACTCATTGAGAATAAAGAACTCGTTTTTCAACGCCTTGTGAGCATTGTCAAGTTTCTCCAATTCCTCGGAGAGTCTATCATGAGAAGCCCCAAAGTCAATCCTTTCCTTCTTTAACTTCTTTGCTTTGGTGACAGCATTGTCATGTTCCTTAACAAGTTTAGTCACAATTTCTTCATGTGACTCTTCCATAGACTCGAGCCTCTCTTCAATAGAGACCCGAGCTTCTTCTTCTTCTTCAAGAGCATTTTTTAGGGATGCAATTTCCATTGCATCCTCCCTTTCAATTCTGCCCTTTTCTTTGAGGAGTGCTTCGTTTTGGGCCAGTTGATCCATAAGAGCTTCAAAACGAACTTTGTGCTCACCTTGCAAGTTAGTGTAGAAATAATCCAAAGCAATAATCTCTTCTTTAACCTTAAGACTAGTAGGATCATCCATGTCTATCATAGCCTTGGGAAAAGAAGAGTTAGAAGAAGTTACCTTGGAGCTTCTTGCCATGAGGCAAGTAGCATTCTTGTTGATGATGTTTTCGTTCGGAGAGTCGAAGAGAGATGTTGATGTAGATGTGGTGGCTATAACAGCCACCTCTTGAGAGCTATCGTCCTCGTCCTCATCTTCACTCCCCGGTGAATATTCTTCTTAATCCACTAGAACAATCTTTGGTTGCTTCTTGAAAGGAGCATTCTTCTTTACAAACTGTTTCTTACGTGGAGCTTTTGATTTGTCCTTGAAAATGAGTCTTCCTCCATTATCCTCTCTACTTTGATATGGACACTCAGCTACGAAGTGCAGCCGATCGCCACAATTGAAGCATGTTCTCAGCTTGGGACCATTTTCTTTTCTTCCATAGGCTTCACTCTTGCGATCTAGTTCAGCTTTAGCCTTGGCTGGATCTTTCCAAAAGTTTCTTGCATAAAGAGCCAAGTATTGTCCGTGGATCCTTTTTATATCCTCGGGACAGAGACCTTCAACCGCATATTCATCATGATCAATCACACTAGTCTTCAAGGCCATGTTGACCCCCTTTTGCATCCCCATAGCTCGAGCACGAGCGTCTTCGGCATTCTTGGCAGCCACTTTGAAAGTGGCCATTTCTTGCATTACCTCATTGGATGACATGAGGTGATAGTTATGCCTACCTTGGAGACTTTTCAAATCTATGGGCTCAAATGGCATAAGAGCACTGACATACTTGCGCTTGATCCAAGCATCATCAACATGAGCTGCACCGTGGTTTCTGAAGGTTGTGGCTATTGCCTTGAGCCTCCTATACATGTCCTCGTGGTCTTCTCCATCCATCATATAAAATCCTTCAGCTTCATTGCTCAAGGCATCATATCTATTCCTTCTCATACTTTCATTTCCGATGAAGAGCTCGGTGAGGGCATCCCAAGCTTCTTTAGTTGTGCTAAGATGCTGAATGTGTGGCATGTCTTTGTCACCCACACCAAGCTGTATCATGTGTAGAGATGTAGCATTGAGTTGGCTATCGACCACTTCTCTTCTTGTGAGATTGTTAGGGTTTCCAACATGAAGACCATTTTCGATGATCTTCCACAACTCTATGGAGGACCTGCACACATGATATTTCATCAAAAATTGCCATTGAGAGAAAGTAGATGCAGAAAGTTTGGGTGGATCACCCCTATTATGTATATGTGGGTGAGGGATAGGCGGATCAGAGGAATACACATGAGAAACCTCATTGTATCCATCCTTACCGCTATCCTTTTTCGAGGAGGAGCTCTTGCTAGTATCATCACCAACCACTTCGTTATCTTTGAAAACAGTTTTACCCGTTTCCTTGGATTGCGGAGTGGTATCCTCAGAGTTAGATGGAGGTGATGCTGCGGATGTGGAGAGACGCATTATCATTTGACGCATCTCTTCCATCTTAGCCTCCATTGAACTCACCAAGGTTGTTTCCAACGTTTTGAGATCGTTCATGGTGACTACCTCCGGAGCATCACTCCCATCTACCTTGGAACCCATACTTCTCTTAGGCGGTTAAGCCCGAAATAAGAGCCGAGGCTCTGATACCAATTGAAATGCATCGTATGGGCACCTAGAGGGGGGGTGAATAGGTTCTAACCAATTTTTAATACTTTTTCAATTTTAGGCTTGACACAAAGTAAATTCTCTAGATATGCAACTAAGAGAATTTCCCTATATGTAACCCTAACTACTAAGCACGTAAAAGAGGAGCGAGGAAACAATAGTGGAGCACGCGGAGACACAGGGATTTGTTTTACCGCAGTTCTTTCCTTGTTAAGGGAAGTACATCTGCGTTGTAGGGGTGGGCGGTTCTAAGACCACCACGCCACAATAGGACTCACCCTATTCTCCGATGGATCTCGCCACGAGAGGCCTGATCTAGCTTCTCCACTATTGGATCCCTTCGAGGCGGGAACCGGCGCCTTTTACAACACTATCGGGGCACACACCCACAACTGAATTGGGGGCTCCCGAGATGACAACAAGCTGCCACAAGAACAAGGTTTATCAATATAAACAAAAACAAGGATCTAGGTATTTGCAAGAAATACTAGATCGGGGGTTCTCCAAATGAATGGAGAGGAGATGAAGCGCTTGATTGCTGATGATGAAGATCGAGTTCTCCTCCTTCGATTCCCCAAGGGATGGGGCCTTTGGGTGGATCTAGGTGGAGCACTCTTGGATGAAACTTTCATATCTGATCTGGTCTTTTTCGAGATGAATCAAGAAGACTGGCAGGAGGGGGAAGGCTGGCTTAAATACCCCCTCCCTAGATCTGGCTGTTGCACAACTTTGGGGGCGGATTATCCGCCCCCCACTTGGGGCGGATTATCCGGCCCCTGGGAAAACTTCGCCCCAAGGGCGGATTCTCCGGGGGAAAGTCCGCCCCCTCTCTAGGGCTTGCGCCCGTGGAACTTGGTGGAGATCTTGGGGGGTGGATAATCCGGCCCTCTCCAGGGGCGGATTATCCGGCCACGCCGGAACGTCCGGCAGAAACTCCGCCCCCTCTAGGGGCTTGCGCCTTGGCGATGAGCAGGGGGGCCGAGTATCCGGCCCCCTGAGGGGCGGATTATCCGGCGGGGCCGGAACATCCGGCCAAAAATCCGCCCCCCTTCTGGGGCTTGCGCCTGCTTGGGCAAAGGGAGGGGCGGATTATCCGCCCCAAAAGGCAGAGTTCTTTCCCCTTTATTCTCAAATAGAGCTGCAACACTTCAACACACATTAAATGATCCTTGGTATTGTTATCTAACACACAAAACACTAGGGATCAAGAAATGTTCTTTCAGCTACTTGCTGCAAAGCTCTGGAGGTCAGAGCGGGCGGCGAGCTTCCCCATCGCATGGATCTCCATCAATAAGGCTAGGTTCTGCCATCCTCAAATCTGCTTTGTGATGCTGCTGCTTACGCTCCTTCTAGCCGGCTGAGGCCGTGAGGGGAAGGAAATGTGCAGCGACAGAGAAAGCAGAGCTGAGTGGTGGGTACGGCCCTTTTCCCCTCGAGCACTTAAGTGCGACACTGAGCAGTTGTATTCTCACATCTTAGTTGTGCCTCTTTAGGAAGGATGACGGAGTGGGTGCTGACAGCATGCCCCGTCTTCATAAAGCGTCGCTTCTCTCAACCATGTGGCTTCGCTTCCTCTTCAGTCTCGGTGGCGAGGGAGTGGATAGGGGTCAGCGTCGTTGCTTGTGCGCGAAGGCGGTGTGGGAGGTCTTTGGAGGCTGAGACCTTTGTAGCAGCTTCCAAGCGGTGTCGTGTTCTCGTCTTCGCTATCCTTGGTCATAGGAACGACCCTGCTGCGCTTGATCGATGGCATTCAAGCATCATCCTTCGTCGGAGGACCTTCTTTGATCTCAGCACGGGGTCTATGTCAGGGCCACCCCAAGTAGCCTCGTCCCCGGTGGTTGCACTGGAGTCCGCGCCTTGTGGTCGCCGACGAGCGGCAGAGGAGGACGCCTAGGACTTGATTTCTTTTCTACTTTCTATCATATTTTTCTTTCAGAAATACCCATGACAAGTGGACCCTAGTCATCAGCCGACATTCACATTAGTTTAAGTTGTGTGTCCAGCACTACCTCAACGACTAAGGATATCTAATATGAACAACATGAATATATAGTTTCACAACCGAATACCATATTCAATGATACATATGAGATGTTCATATTAGGATAACTTAATAAGTTTATGAATACATTGGGAATTACATCATACCCCCCTTTCCCAAAATATAAGGCGCCTAAGGATTATTCAAAAGTCAACATTTTATAACTTTGACCATATTTATATATAAAAACATGAACATTTATAATACTGAATCAATATCAATAGATTCACCATAAAGTATATTTTATTAATGTGTCAATTTAATATTTTAGATGTAGATAATTTTTTCCTAAATATTTGGTCAAAGTTAATAAGATTTGACTTTTACTAATCCTTAGACGTCTTATATTTTAGGATAAAGGGAGTACATGATTGCCTCTAGGACATATTCCCAACAGTTTTCTGTCGAAGCAGGCCCCGTGGAGCACAGGTTGGGTCGGTTGGTTGCCTATACCCGGCCTTCTCGTTGTGGCCCTCATAGACCTTAAAGCACCCTAGGGCAGGCCCGCTAGGAACTGCTGATTCGGCTATTTCCAGCGAGCCACCCTCTTCTTGCTCCCCTGGTACGAAAGCGAGGGCTCCCTGCATGAGATCGCCCATGCAGGGAGATGACGGGACAACACACGTGGCGCCGTGAAAATGGAAATTTGACGCGGGAAAGATTCGGTCACCTCCCACCAGAACTCTTCCTCTATTTGGACTCTCCATTTTCCACATCGAGATCCATTCCCTGCTCGCTCCTCACCAGCCAGCTTCATCATATGCGATCAACGGCAGCGGCAAGGACACCAGTGCGGCCACCAAAGTCGCCATGAGCACCTGGAATGACGGCGAGTATTCGGAACAGTCCTATCTTGGGGTAAGCTCAGTTTCTCCCATGTTCTTCATGATTAGGGGTTAGCCGCAGATTTGGTGATTTTCGATTTGGCGTCAGTTGAACTGGCTGTTGTTTCGATTTCTTGTCTCTTAGGACCTCACCGACATGGACTATGATCCTGACCGCACCGAAGATCCCACATTCACCGGCATTGTAGTAGATTGTCCCCACATGTGCCGCCTCCACAAGATTGATTCATGGGTGTGAAGAGATTCATGGATGAATCAAAGAAAAATATTGTGGAGCATAACTTATCCAGGACGAAGGAGCCATAAAAAGAGCAGACCGCCATGTTGAAGAAGGAAGTAGAGATTCTTAAGCAGTTGCCTAAATCGCAAGCAAACATCATGAAGACCAAGCAGCAACAGAATGATGAAAAAGTTGTTCTCGTAGAAGAAAAGAGGAAGCTTGAGCACAAGTTGTTTGATCTGTTCAATGTTGTCTATGGTAACAAAGGTAAGTTGAAGAGGATCAAGAAAATATACGAGGAGTGATGTGTTATTAGCGTCATATCCTCTAGGTATAGTTTGATGCTGGTGGTACATTGACACCATGATCTCCTTTTGGTACTGATCTTGCTTCTGCTGCAATTTTATCATGTTAAGTCTCATCATATCGTGATCATGGTAACCATATATAGCGTACTGCGGGCAATCAAACACCATTATGTTGCATCATCTAAGCCAAAAGGGATATCCCAGCCTACCAAACATAAAGGGATAGTTGCCCATCCCGTGTAGCAAAGTGAATTGCGGGCAACCAAACAAAATAGGCAACATGGCAACATGCCTCGTTTTCCCGTGGATATGCCCCCGGGACTTAGCCGGACCGAACCTAAATTGTCTGCTGGCAACCAAACGCACCCTGGTAGTTTGAAACTCAGTAAATACACTGTCGCACTTGTTTTGTTTGGCACCAGCCTACCCTAACATGAATCCATGCGTGCTCTTGGCAGCGTGAATCTGAGGTTCCCTTCCCCCACGAAACAAGCGTGCGATGCATTACGAAACAAGAAAGTTCACTAGGTTGAGCACGGTTTTCTGCTGATTGTTCTCGGCGTTAATGCGCCGAGAAGAACCTTAAAACTCTGAATTCTGAATTGCACATAGGAGTACGTCCAGAGACCTAACACGTGGGACGAAAACTTGCCAGGTACGGAGTACTTGTCAGAATATCCACGTGAATTTGCAATATTAAACTAGGAAATTGTAGCAGAACAAGTAGCACGCAACGCTGAGAGAAACGACAGTTCATTGAACGCACGCAATTCTGAACGCCTAGTGTGAATGAAGTTTATAAAGTTCGTATGCAAATTTCTGATACTTTCAGGTTGTACGTAGTCGTACAGGGCTACAGGTTGACAGGTTTGTACGCCGGCCATTAACGGAGCTACTTATTGACGAACCTGCAGTCCTTCCTGACCTCGCCCTGGTCGCCGGTGAGCGGGGCGTTCTCCGACATCCTGACCAGCGCGTCCGCGAACCTCTCGTGGAAGTACGCGTTGTCCGCCGCCATCTTCCTGACGAACGGCGCGGTGCGCGGGTCGGAGGCGAGCCGCTGGTCCACGAGCAGGAGGCCCCTGCCTCTCAGAAGATTCCTGTGGTACATGTTATCCAGCACCATGGGCGTGTCACGGTCGTTCCGCGCGTACGCCACGTCGCGGGTGTCCGACTCCTCCGTCGCGTCCGCCGTCGGGCACCGGCCCCGGAGGTACGCCCCGTAGGACGGATCCATGGCGCCGTCCACGGCCGGGTAGAGCCGGGCCACGAGGTTGGAGCAGTGCACTCGCCCCACGGAGTGCGCGCCCAGCAGCGCCACCACGCCCTCCGCGTCGTCCACGCCCATGGCCTTGAACCGCTCCAGCACCGCCGACACCGACTCGTTGTGGTTCGGGATGTACCGCTCCGCGTCCGCGTAGAAGCTCTCCGTGCCGTCCCTTCTGCCCGTGCGCATCGGGACGTCATCGGGCCCGCCGAGCGCGGCGGCGCCGTCGCGGGCGGCGAGGGCGAGGATGTCGGCGCAGGAGACGGTGCCCGGGCACGCGCGCTCCAGGGCGGCCTTGATGGCGTCGACGTACTTGAAGTTGCGCATGCCGAAGCTCCGCGGCGAGGACTTCTCCGACACGACCCCCGCGCCGTTGTCGGTCTCCAGGAGCAGCGACGCGTCGCATGATCTCACGGCGCAGTCGTGGAAGAGCGCCCGGAGCCACGACACGGCCGTGTTGCCGTGCTCCTCGTACAGCCTCCTCACCTCCTCCCTGACGATCTCCTCCGCTCTCGGGCAGCTCTCCGAGTAGTAGTTCAGCTTCAGACCAACACTGCTACTGGTACTACCACCACCAGCAGCAGCATTGGTCCCTGCCATGGCAGCAAACTAAGCTTGAAACCGCTGGAAATTTGTACTACTACTTGAGATCTCCGATCAGATAGAAGAGGCTTCGTTCATTACTTTGACCTGAGAACTGAGATCGATACCGAAGACGCATTTCGGAGGGGAAATTATTAAGGGACAAAAATTGGTCTTACCGGTGGTGAGGCCGGAGCAGCACAAGAGGAGGATCAGCACCGACGCAACAGGCACCAGGCTTGAGGTCGAACCCATCTCCAGCTCACGGACTAGCTAGCTAGTGTCCAAGGTGTGCGGGGTGGGGTGGAGATGCTTGATTTTCAAGCTCATCTCATCTTATAGTACTATCTTATTCTAGGTGGTGGCCAGACAGAGTGGGGAGTGAAGTGGGGGCGAGCTAGTGGTTGTCTGAAAGTGACTCCATCTGAAACTCTGATATGGTCCAGCACTCCACTCCATCTCCATGAATACACAGTTACTTACCTGACCGCCCCTCCTCGCCACGATCAGTCCTCACTGACTGACATGGTACGAGAGTAGTAACAGAATCCGCGGGTCATAAACTTAGTTGAATGCGATTAAAGCAGCCATGGACTGAGGCGTACTCTACAGTCTACACTAGACATAACTTCACGGTTGCTAAAAGAAGGGGAGCGGTCAATTAGGGTGGTGCCGAATAAGTGCGCGTGCATTATTTAGCTCTGAATCTGACGTGCACCACCGCCTTCACCTTTGCTGAACAGACTAATGGAGGATCCATTGAGTTTCCAGAGATCGAAGGATCGAAGGCGAGCGCGAGGGCAGACAGCAGGAGCGGAGAAAACCATTCTAGGTTTCATTCATACGAAGCGTACTACTCGTATATATACTTATAAAATCTTCAGGGCAGACACTGAGAGAGAGAAAAAAAATCTGTGGAGCTCCAGAACAAGCAAGCTGAAACTGCAACTGCAAGCACGGCGGTATGACAGGCATTGATTAGACAAATAAGCAGATCGGGCGAGCGCAGAACGAGGGACCGTGATGAGGCTGTGGACGGCAGTAGCAGCATGTTCGCGCGTCGGAACTTCACAGAGAAAAGAAATGGAGCCGGCTACACCCAGCGCAAGTGCAGTAGTACTAGCAACAGAGACGGCGGGTCACTGCACAGTTAGTCAGCTGGTACCTGATGGACATGGTTCCATTCAAGATTCAACCGCACATACTACCACCCGCTCACTGCACATGGCGTGGGGTGACGACGCTCTTTGATATCGCATACTCTGGCTACTTCATACAAAGCTTGGTGAAATGGGGAAGTATGGACGGGTTGGGTTCTATTTTGCACGAGCAAGCCCAGATCACGCCCCACCAGTAGCGCACTTCTCTTTCTGATCCATTAATGTTGAGGAACCAAGTTATTACTACTACGGAACCATGTCCATCGGATCTGGATAAGTAAAGATGTATTCACTACGGAATCCGACCGACCATGCCCCCACTCGTCAACACATAAAGGTAAGGCTAACAGACAGCAAGTTTTATACTAGGTGAGTTTCAAATAAGAGTTTGGACAAGAAAAGGTTTAGGGTGTGGAAAATATAAGTACAACTAAAGAACAAGAGTCACGAAAAATAGAAAACGCTTTTTTTTAGTTCTCGTACCAGAAATGCTATAAGAAGCTGGAGCCGCACACCCCGCCACATTGGGGCCGGCCGCTTTAGCTTCTTTCTCTTTTTTCTGTTTTATTTTATTTTTTGTCTTTAAAAAAGGTTCAAAATTTTATAATTTGACGATGATTTCAAACAATATTCACTTTTTAAAAAAAAATCATGAATTTTAAAAATTAGTTCATGAGTTTTCAAAAATGTTCAAGATTTTTAAAATCTATTCATGATATTCCAAATTTGCTTCATAAATTTCGAAAAATAGCTCATAATTTTAGAAAAATATTCATATTTTTCAAAAAATTGCCATGATTTTTAAAAAGCATTCAAGAATATTCATAATTTTTTATAGTGTTAAAATAATTATTACAGAAATGTTAGAGTTTAAAATAAAATACAAAAAAATAGAAAAAAGAAAACTTTAAAAATAAAGAAGGATGGTACCTTAATGGGCCGGGGCCCAATAGAGGCTGCGGGTCGCACAAGTGCGTTGCGCGATGCGCACCCCATAATAAGTGGCTTATAGTGCCTCCCTTCTAGTACTGTTTCAGATCCATAATATATGTTGTTAATTTAGTATAATCTTATTTAAATCGGTGGGACTTATTATGAATCGAATGGATTACTATAAATGATGTTCTTGAGTCTCCCCCGCATCACCCTAACCCTAGGAGACATGGGGGCAATCGCGTCGCCGGCTACTGCCCCCTCCCAACCTTCCTTCTCCCCTCGCTATCGCCCGTAGTCATGGTAGGGCAAAGCCCGTGCCTTTGATGAAGGCGACGGGGCGTTTCTCATCGGGCAGGGTCACAAATCCCCGACGATGGCGGTGATGGCTTCGCAGGACGGCGGCGGCATGGTGCCATGGTTCTCCTTGCAACAATCTCGGTGTCTCGACGGTGGAGGTGGGGATCCATCCTGGAGGCTGTGCCCCCATGATCGTGGCCTTCGGATCCTGATATGCCCCATATGGGTGGGTCAATGGGTGTAGGTCTGCGGAGGTGGGCGGAATGGCAGCTCCTAGCTGCGTGCTCGGCATGGCACTGTGGTGGTGCTGCCGACGGTGGGCTAGGAGGGTGCTGAGCCTTGGGCGACGGCCCTGGTGGATCTGGAAAGCGTGCGGTGCGATGCCGACGTTCTGAATAAAGGCGGTTCGGTCTGGTCCTAGGAGCCCTCTTGCGCCAAGATGAGGATCTACTTGATGCAGGTCTTCCTCCCTCTGGCTGGAGTGTCGAGTTCTAGAAGGCTCTGTCGGTAAACTCCAATGGGCGACATGCCGGAGTTCGCCGAATTGAATAGGTTTTGTCGTGTGCAACCATATTTTTATCTAACTGTTTGGTTTCAGAGGGAGTGATGCGAAGCTTTACAGTCTGTTGCCATCAAGGACATGCCTTTAGTCCTAAGGCGAAGTCAGTCGACGCAAAATGACATGGAAGCCAAGGTCTAGGGACTGGTAATGGTGGTTTGAATCCCGGTGACGATGAGGTTTTGGCTTGGTGATCTGGATCCTGGAGCAGCGACATCGGAAAGTGGGGACGACAGTACCGGAGTATTTTAGAGTTCAAACTTGCAGGGTGAAAATCTAAGATCCGGTCTTAATTGGTTATGCCTGACAATGACCTTGTTGAAGACATTATTTTGTGAGCGCGGACTTTCTTCGGGGTAAAAATCCATGATCGTTGATCAGGACGATGATAGCGCTTGTGCATGGTTTCCTTCTTGAAGGCATCGCTTTTAAAGAAAGTGGTTTTCTGGTACTATCTTAGTGGTGTTTGATTCACTGTTGTAAGGCCTAGATCGTTGTAGTGGGATTTTTCTTTCTTTTTTATAATATTTCTGTTAACTGTGTGTATCCGTAATGAAAATAGAAAATACATATTATTAGAAAGACATGGTGTAATTGTATCTGGCTATGTCAATATATGCTCCTTCCCCCCGCCCCCCCTTCCAAAAAAATGTACTTAATCCGAAAAATAAGTGGGCACCGCTGCCTGCTGATCCGGCTGTGGTGCGTGATCGCCCAAAACTGCGTCCTAGAACCGAACGTGGGCTCTCCGGCTGATATGGGCTTTCGCGTGTAAAATAGAGCCCAACCAGTCCATACTTCCCGGCTCCAACCATACCCGGCCGCTTCCCATGTGTCTGTACGCAGTACCAATCCCTTCCGTATTCCTCTCGCAAAATAAATACATACATACACTTTCTTTTCCAAAGAAAAAAGTAAAAGATGCCGGCGACATAATGGGTCCAAAGGGCTCCAATTCCAGCAGAAAATCGCAAAGAAAAGCACAGGATGCCTTGCCCTCGCTCGCCAACGATACAGATGGACAATATGTCCCTCGTTTCCCCCTTCTTTTCTTCTCTCGATCGAAGACGCAGAATGTCATCATCATCATCAATTTTTTTTTGGTGCTAGTACATAGATCAGCATTGACCCTTTGCTTTTATCCCCCGTCGTACTTTTCTCCATCCGGTCTCCGTCACACGCTTCCAACGCGGCCGTGGCCTGGAGACTGCGCGAGCCACGTGTGCCATGGCTAGACCACAGAGCAGGATTTAATTAATAATTCCGTCAGGGGTTATCCATGTGGGCGTTGTCCACGCGTACAACATGTCGGGGGAGGTGGTGGGGCACACGAAAGCGTTGGCAAACATCGGTCCACGTGGCATAGCATGTACAGCAAAGGCCGGTGTTTTCCGACCAACGATAACGCGGCGGCAATGCCACTCCACTCGCATACCGCCACCTAGCACCTGCCATCGCTTGGCATATTCATACGGATACTGAATATTCGGAGTGAAAACGCACACGATTTTTTTGGGCGGCAAGTATATATGGAATAGTGAAACCGTCCGAAATTAGTCAAACGACATGTTTCACTGTGTATCTAGACGAAGCTGAGTCTACTAATCTGGAACGAAAAGAATACAACATACATGAGGGGTAGGGTGTGTTTGGGAGCCTAGAGATACTAGATGGCTTGCATGACTTTTTTTTTATATCTTATGATTTTTTTTGCATGAGAACATAAACAAATGCATATTGTTTGATTGTCCGCACTCAGTTTGACACACGTAAACAAACATTAGTAGGCACATGGACGACCATTTGACTACCTTCATAAAACAAAAAAAAAACTTATAACATGAGAGTTGTGCAAAACGGCGACGTAAAACTACTGCCGAAAGGATGTCACGAGCGGTCGACTATCCGCGACGAATCTGACCAAATTCATCTGGAAAAGCTCCAAACATTGAATCCGGATTTGAAAAGACGAGTTAGAGAAACCCGATGCCGATGGTCATAATAGAACCCTTATCGTCGACGTGTATCTTTTTCATGTAGTGTTTATGTTCGATCGATCCATGGTTATATTGATTAGAAGAGGTTAAGAAGAACCCGAGTGTAAAGGTTTAGAGCTACAGATGCATACCAAAACTTGCAATACGAGTGCGAAAGAGTGAGGTCAAACTACTCCTAACTAGAAATTTTGAATGTTTAAATGTGTGGGGGCAAATATAACGAAATTCATCTAAATTAAACATAGCATGATTTTGAGAAGATGCAGTCCATGAAACTCGTGCCGATAGTCAGTGTAACGCACAATATTTGACTGTATCTCTGTCAAAACGAGATTATTGGTTTTAATAAAATAGAATGGTGGGACAACCAACAGCTTTGTTTTGCAAATTTACAAACAGAAAAGGAAATATAAACAGGCCAAATGCAGTTGAAATGATGAGGCATAACTAACCGGGGAGTGACGTTTCCGTGCCGACAGTTGGGATTACGCGCGCCCACTCCGTTCGCCTTCGTCTTCCCGACGTCTCCCTCTCCCCCTTCTCCCTCTGTCTCTTCCCTCCCTCTACGTATACCCGAAGCAAGCAGAGCAGAGCAGCCCAAGCCAGTCCTCGCCAAGCCAACGCGACCCCACCAGCCATGGGCACGTACAAGTGCTGCCTCGTCTTCAAGCGCCGGTACCGCTGGACGGACGCGCCGCCGCCGGACGACGTGCGCTCCCTCTTCGCCCACCACTCCGGCGGGCCCGCCACCATGGGCGCCGACGGCCTCCGCCGCTACCTCGACTCCACGGGCGGCACCGGCACCGACCCGGACTTCGACGCCGACGCGGAGGCCGAGCGCCTGCTCGACCAGATCCGCCAGGCCCAGCGCGCGCGCGTCCCGCGCGTGGGGCGCCCGCTCCTGGGCCTCGACGACTTCCACCGCTTCCTCTTCTCCGACGACCTCAACCCGCCCATGCGCCGGCCCCAGGTCCACCACGACATGGCGGCCCCGCTCTCCCACTACACGGGCCACAACTCCTACCTCACCGGCAACCAGCTAAGCAGCGACTGCAGCGACGTCCCCATCATCAAGGCGCTGCAGCGGGGCGTCAGGGTCATCGAGCTCGACATGTGGCCCAACTCGGCCAAGGACGACATCAGCATCCTCCATGGCAGGTTGCTACTAGTTTGCTACTGCATATATACACTCTCCCCTCTAATTACTATTATTATCCATATCCATACAACTTCCCACTCGCTTGGAATCTTTCTCTCCCTCCGATACAATTGAGGAAAAAAACCTATGTAGCAAATCTCTATCTTGTCTTTACCTACAAGGACATATGATGCGCCTTTGCTGAATAGAAAGTTAACACACTCTAGGCATCACATATAGGTTGCTATTTCTTCATATACATCCAGGCTCTGACTGTGGCTTCCAATCTATCTCGAAACCTTAATTCGACTGTACAATTGAGGAATGAATCTCTATCGCCTTTCTTGTGCCTATAATAATAAGAAGAATGTGCCTCAGACTCTAGCTTACACCTTGTGGTGTCTCACAAATTCTGAACAGGACATTGACCACCCCAGTTTCACTGCTGAAATGCTTGAGGTCCATCAAAGAGTACGCTTTCGTCACGTCGCCCTACCCTGTTATCATAACACTTGAAGACCACCTTCCACCTGAACTTCAGGACAAAGTTGCCAAGGTAGCTGTAGTTTGATTCCTGAAACTGCTGTATCACCATCTAGGAGATTTGCACTTCTCTAACGGGCGTTTCTGGAATTTTTCTTTCAGATGGTTCTTGAAGTATTTGGCAGCATACTGTACTACCCTGAGGAAGAACATCCCAAAGAACTTCCTTCACCTGAAGACCTCAAGGGCCGTATCCTCCTGTCGACAAAGCCCCCAAAGGAGTACCTTGAAGCCAAGGCCGGTGGTACCATAAAAGACAATGACACAGAATCCAATCCAGGCAAAGGAACTGACGATGATGCGGCCTGGGGAAAGGAAGTCCCAGATTTTAAGACTGAAATCCAATCTGCGAAAGTACTGCTTTGAAGTTCTCCTACATTCCCTGCTCTTTTTTTCTTGTCTTCATCAAGATTTTACCTGCTCAATTGCTTTCGGTCTATCAGCAGGAAGATGATGATGATGACGACGACGATGATGACGAGGACGAACAGAAAATGCAACAGCATCTAGCTCCACAGTATAAGCACCTTATTACTATAAGAGCAGGAAAGCCAAAGGGTGGTACTACGTCTGATGCCTTGAAGTGCGACCCGAACAAAGTTAGGCGGCTCAGTTTGAGCGAGCAAGAACTTGCAAAAGCTGTAGTTAATCATGGTACCGAAATAGTGAGGTATACATCTAATGAAGCAGCTCTCATTATGGGCAGTCCTTTCTTTCCATCTTTAATAATTAGAGATCCTCCTTAGTTTACTCTTACTGAAGTGTTCAATGTTTTTTATTTCAAAACAAGGTTTACGCAGAGAAATCTACTAAGGATATACCCAAAGGGCACTCGGGTTACTTCATCCAACTATAACCCGTTCATTGGTTGGGTGCATGGTGCTCAGATGGTGGCCTTCAATATGCAGGTACATTTCTCTTTTGGTTTATCGATCCCAGTGCAATGGAGTTGTGTGATTTGAATTTTGAACACCCAATTTTAAGTAATTCCAGTTAGGGAATCAGATTGGTAGTTGCAGTTGCATTTCCTATCAAATGGCAAAGTGAGTACGAAATAACCCTGTCGCTTCTTACATGAACTCAAGTGGGATGTAATACGTGCGGTATGGTGCATAGAAGTTACCAACCTGGCAAAGCCACCTAGCAAGGGTTGATAATCAGTCAATTTTTCAGTAGTCCCCCACAACCTTCTAACTAAAGAAACCAAGGAACTGATAAATTTCATTACTCTGACTAGATAGATTCTATCTTTTTTTTTGGAAATGGGCGCTTTATTACCAAATAGTAATGTTTACACCCGGCCTCTGCAATATACGTACAAGTTAACGTTGGGTCATTATTTTCTTTAAATGCTTTGGATGTGGTAGATCTCAGTATCTCATGAAGTCATTGTCGTGTATGCATCAATTTAGGCACACACTTGCCTAAATTTTGGCAGCCTGGAGAGTTCCTCAACTCGATTTAATGTTAGTTGGTCATGCGATGTCCCTTTCCTACTGACATGGTCCTGACTGGCATGATATTTCTTGCAGGGATATGGAAGAGCACTTTGGCTAATGCATGGATTTTATAAAGCCAATGGTGCCTGTGGCTACGTCAAGAAACCGGATTTCTTGATGCAAACTGAGCCAGAAGTTTTTGATCCAAAGAAACCTCAACCTGTGAAGAAAACTTTGAAGGTACGTTTTATTTATTCAGTTTTGTTTCGCTGTGAGATTCAGAGATTGATGACCTGCTGGTTTTCAGGTAAAAGTGTACATGGGCGATGGTTGGCGGATGGACTTCAAACAGACACACTTTGATCAATACTCTCCTCCAGACTTTTATGCTCGGGTATGTAATGTAAAGTAAAAGGAGCTCCTGCATTGTTTTCTTGCATATAACTCAATTAAGACTGGAATAACCAAAACCAAAATGCCACAGCACCACTCTTTCTGAAACACCAAACCGAATCTGCATCAACAGGTTGGGATTGCCGGTGTTCCAGCGGACACCGTGATGAAGAAGACCAAGGCGATAGAGGACAACTGGGTTCCGGTGTGGGGGGAGGAGTTCAGCTTCGACCTGACGGTCCCGGAGCTCGCCCTGCTCCGCGTGGAGGCGCATGAGTACGACATGTCGGAGAAGGACGACTTTGCCGGGCAGACCGTCCTGCCGGTGTCGGAGCTGCAGCCCGGGATCCGCGCGGTGGCGCTCTTCGACCGCAAGGGGAACAAGTACCCCCACGTGAAGCTCCTCATGTGCTTCGAGTTTGTTTGATTTGCGGTGTGTTAGTTCTTGTGCATTCTTTGTTCATCCTGTACATATGTGAAATGTGTTGGCGGTGCTGTCTGTGTGAATATGCATCGTATCTTTGGTGTGTATATGTCAGTTCTGTGTGTTTCTGCATAGACACAACTCACAAAGACTCGGTTCATGTGCTGTGGACAAATAATAAAAGGTGAATATTTCGTGATTAAGACAAGCATTTCTGAGCTGTGGGAGGTTCAACCTCCTTTTCGAAAAGAAAAAAATTCATGCATTTTATCCCTGGGGCTGGTCCGGATGTTTGTAGGTGGGCACTATAACTAAAAAAAAGGATAAATCTATTCTCGGTCTGAAAAAGATCAAACTCGGCGGACTAACAGCAACCGTTCGATCTAGATCGTATCGATCCAAGTAGTCAGTTCCTTTTCTACGCGTCGATCCCCTTTCTTCCCGAGCATGATCGGCGATGCTCCCTGCCTGCAACCAATCCTCCTCGCCACCGCTCGGTGCCGCTCCCCGCCTCCAAAACAGCCTCCGCACCACCACACCCCAAGCTCCAGCTACTGCCAATTCGCCCCGCACCTTCGCGCCGTCGTCTTCTTCCTGGGTGGCAGACCTCGCTGGCTAGCAGCTGGAGACGCCGAGGAGCGGACGATCTGCTCCGGAAGAGGAAGCATCAGGCGTCTTCGTCCTCCACGGAGACGAGGAAATTCACTAACTCCTTCGCAAAGGGGTCCAAGTCGTCGTGCAGGATCCCCCCTAACCATTCCCCTCCCGCCCTCCCCTTCCACCGTCCCGTCTGCCATCATGGTCTTCATCATGGATACTTGTCGGAGTGTTTGATTGATTCTGCTCTTCAGGTTAGCCACCAGTGGAGAACGGTGTAGGCAGTGGGGACGGTGGAGTCACGTAGCCGTGGAGGTCGGGGGCAAGGGTGTGGAAGCTGGCGACTTGTCGATTTGCTCTTCCGCGGACGGTCGTGCTGCTTTGCTCGTCCTAACTTTCTACTACGCGTCTCGTTGCTACTACTGATATTTTGTGTTGCTGCTCAGAAAGATTACACGGCTCGACTTCACACGATTCTAATCGTGATGTCCATCTATCGTATACAGGAGGCATGGGTTGTCAGTTATAGAAGAGATTAGTCGGAGGCAGTGCTCTGAATGATATATTCTCTCAGTCTGGGGATTTTGCCGATTGCTCACCTCCAGCTAGTTTCTTCAAGATATACATCAAGGTTATTTCGGTACAACTGCTCATCAAGGTTAAAAGGGATTGAGATCGTTTTGTCGGTGCTAATTTTGGTGGATGACTTTATACACATATGAGTGGATAACTTCCGTATAAATTGATGTATAACTTGTATATGTATGCTTGGATAACTATTACATAAACTGGTGGATAACATGTATATATATGTCCGGATAACTGCTGCATAAATTGATGGATAACTTGTATCCATATGTCTAGACAACTGCTCTATAAACTATTGGATAACTTGATTTTATGATTTCTTATCTCTGATTATGCTTTTTTAGTTTCTTCCTACTGTCGAGTTTTTAATGCACTTCTCTAGTCCCACACAACACTGCTAGATATATGTCTAGTGATGATTTATGGTGTAACTTATACATATTAACATGTATTATTATAGTGTTAGCTGGGTGGATAACTTGTACTCGTATTTCCGGATAACTTGTACCCATATGCCTAGATAACTGCTATATAAACTGGTCGATAACTATAGTGTTAACTGGTGGATGAATTGTACACATATGTCTGGATAACTAGTGTATTAGCTGGTGGATAACCTGTATACATATTCCTAGATAACTGACATATAAACTGATGGATAACTTGTATACATATGTCTAGATAACTGACATATAAACTCTTGTATAACTCGAGTTATACCCCATGTGTGACTTCTTATCTTTGATTGTGCATAAACATCATATCTTCATTTATAATTGGAATATTCTTCTATTCTACATTTTTCTACCGTGAAGCTAGTCGCACACAACACTGTTGGATATCTGTAGTACTGATTTGTGGGATAACTTTTACATATAAGCATAGATAAATATAATGTTAACTGGTGGATAACTTGTACATATATTATTGGATGATTGTAGTGTTACCGATGGATAGCTTGTGCCTATATGCCTTGATAACTGCTGTATAAATTGGTGTATAACTTGAGTTATATCTTCATGTGTGATTTTATTTTTATGATTGTGCATAAACATTATACCTTCATTCATAACTGCAATGTTCTTCTACTCTATTTACTCTTATTGTCAAGTTTTTAATGCATTGGTAGTCACGCACAACACTGCTGGATAACTGTAGTGTTAATTTGCGGGGTAACTTTTATATATAAAGCTAGTCATAGTGGGGGTAACTTCACTAATAACTAAGAGTCCAAGTCAGTATTTTTACTTATATGGCAATGATTTAATGAAGAGAGAGATGGATTGAGTAACTAGCTATGTTACTGTAACATCACACATACCAAGGCAAAGTGTGTCTACAACCTAATTAATATGGTATTACATGTTATCACACCTAAGTTATTTTCCACTATGAAGATAGTAACTTAGACTAGTAACATGTGCATGTTACAACTTTAAGTTACTCCCCATTATGACCAGCCTAAGTGTGGATAACTATAGTGGTAACTGGTAGATGACTTGTACATATATGTATGGATAACTGCTATATTAGATGGTGGATAAGTTGTATAAATATGTCTGGATAACTGTTATATAAACCGATGGATAATTGGGTTATATCCCATGTGTGATTTCTTATATCTGATTATGCATAAACCTTATACCTTCATTCGTGACTAAAATGTTCTTTTATTCTACCTTCTTCTACTCTCAAGTTTTTAATGCATTTGTCTAGTTACACACAACATTGTTGAATAATGTAGTGTTGATTTGTGGGGTAACTTCTACATATAAGTATGAATAACTATAGTATTAACTGGTGAATAACTTATACACATATGACCAGATAATTGTAATGTTGATTGGTAGATAACCTGTACCTATATGTCTGGATAGTTGTTGTATAAACTGGTGAGTTATACCCCACGTGTGATTTATTATCACTAATTGTACATAACATCAGTCAGAAGCCCTCCGAAAATTGTAGTCCATAGAACGGCAGTTTGGTAGCACGATCGAAACTTTCTAATTTTTTTAATTTTAAAGACAATGTTATCTTTAACCACGTTATTCCCTTCCACTTCTAGATAGAGAAAAAACGAAAGAGGATACTTAATGATACGACGAAACATTTATACAAACACTTATCCCGAGCATAGGCAAGAATGTTCTCATTTTGTCTTTTTTCTGCATGCATATAGACAAGGCTTTACAGACCATTTTGTATGTGTGGGTAACTTACATGTTACAGCGTGTGTATATTACATGTTACATCCTAGATAACTCATTTCTTACATGTGAATAACTTTCGAGTAAAAAAAAGTTATCAAAACATATCAACATAGGATCTATTTTTGAAAATCTTGTCACGACTTTTCTAAATAAAAAAATGAATCCTAAATCAGATAAATGGTTTATCGTATAAAATATTTTAAATTTTTGAATTTTCGTATTTGATCCACTCAGTTTGTCATTTACCAATTAGTTTTTGAGCTGTATCATCACGAGTTCACAGCCCAACCATTGCTGGTCGCTCGCGCATGAAAAAAATGCATCGTGAATTTTTGTCTTTTAGTGATTAGACAGGTGTGTATACGCGGGGCTGGTGCTCGCTGCGCTGTACGACGTCCGCCGGGATTGCAAATCGATAGACCGCCTGCCGGGTAGCACGGTCCGAACCGTGGCCAAAAGAGCATCCCCACTTGGACGTTCCTATGTCGTATTTTGGTTCGGATGAAACTAGTTTTTGGCATGGAAACGTCAAGTTTTTCACTCGCGTTCCCAGACGAGTTCCCGCGTTTGGCAAGTTTGGGCAAATATAAGAGGTTTTGGCGAATATGGCGAACTTTGGGCGAATATGATCGATATGGACGAACTTTGGGCGAATATGGTCGATATGGACGAACTTTGGACGATTATGAGCGAATATGAGCGAATATAAGCGGTCTTGGCCGAATATGGTCGAACTTTAGGCGAATATGATCGATATGGACGAACTTTGGGCGAATATGGACGAACTTTGGGCGAATATGGCGGTATGGACAAACGAATATGGCGGTATGGACGAACTTTGGACGAATATGGTCAAACTTTGAATGAATATGGACGAATATACTCTGACTGAGTGGGTCCACTCGAAGGCATTCCCGGAAATGGGAATGGCTCGGAAGCCCGGACCGAATCCAGAGACTTTCATGGGAACACGACCGGACAGAACTTTTTTCGGTGTTCGGGGAAAGCTAGTGGAGATACTCTAAGAGCATCTCCACTCGCCTACCCAGGATGCTGATCCGGACACCGAAATTAGGTCCAGACGCCGAAAATTGGCTCAGTCGCGTACTCAGGGACCTGTTTTCGTCCAGATTTCGGCGTGTTTTGGTCCGGCCTATCCAGGCGAACCCAGGTTCCCGGGTACGCCCTGGGAACGCCGGACACCGCAAAAAAGGGCATGGGCCAGCTCTGTCGGCGAGACATTCCTATTCCCACCCACTCCACTCGCCTAGACTGTCGCGAAGAGCTCCCAGCGCCCCCTATCGCCATGACTTCGCCGGCGGAGCTCCTCCACGCTGAGACATGCCCACGCCTCTAGATACGCTCGCCGTAGTTGCCGCCCACCACCACGCCTTCCCCGCCGCCGCTCTCGCCGACCTAGCCTCGCCGTAGCTCTGCTTCGCTACGTGCTCCCACCACCACGCCCGTCGGATTCGGCCATGGACTCCGACGACGACGAGATACTAGCCATTGACTCCGACGAGGACGAGATACTCACCATGGACTCCGACAACAAGGAGATGCTCGCCGTACTCCTGGAGGAGGAGAGCGCCGAGGTCGCCGAAGGTGAAGAGCACTTGCAGATCCTCGCATCGCTCGTCCAGCTGTACATGGAGATGGCGAATCCGAAGCGCGGTGGTTCGGCGCCAGGTCGTCGGAAGTGCAAGGCGAGACAAAAGATAGAGGGCTACTGCATATTGTACGCCGACAACTTCGCCGACCAGCCACTCCATGGAGAGGACGTGTTTCGCCGCCGTTTCAGGATGAGCCGGAAGCTCTTCCTCAAGATCGTGCATGCCATCCGGGAGTTTGACCCATATTTACTTTGCAAGAAGGATTGCACCGGCTTGATTAGGTTTTCCTCGCTTCAGAAGTGCACCGTGGCGATGAGGTTGCTTGCATATGGAGCGTCGACTGACAGTGTCGATGACTATCTCCGCATCGTCGAGTCCATCGCCCTTGATTGCTTGTACAGGTTCTGCAGAGCAGTGATTACAGTGTTTGGGGAATAGTACTTGAGATCACCCACTGTTGAAGACACTGCTCGGATCCTCGCAGTCAATAAAAGTAGAGGATTTCCTGGTATGTTTGGAAGCATAGATTGCATGCATTGGGAGTGGAAGAACTGTCCATTTGAATGGCAAGGAATGTACAAAGGCCACAAAGGAGGATGCACTGTGATACTTGAGGCAGTTGCTACACATGATCTTTGGATATGTCACTCCTTTGGTATGGCAGGATCGAACAACGACATCAACGTCCTCAACTCCTCAATTGTTTTTTCAAACTTGTTGAGGGTCATGCTCCCCCTGTGGAATTTGAGATCAGTGGGCACCACTACAACAAGGGATACTATCTAGCAGGTGGCATCTATCCAAGATGGCTAACATTTATGAAGACTATCTCAAGCCCAATGCCCCCCAAGCATTCTCACTTTGCCAAGGAACATGAAGCTTGCAGAAAGAACGTGGAGCGGGCATTTTGGTGTGCTCCGGCAGAGGTTTGCAGTTGTCCGGTTCCCTGCTATAACCTGGTCGAAAGATCAAATGTGGGAAATGGTAAACTGTTATGTGACCTTGTACAACATGATCATTGAGGATGAGAGGAAGGATTCATTGAGTTTGCTCGAGGAGGACGAGCCATACTACAGACAGGATCCTCTTGCCGAGCCTGTTCATCAGATGCCTTCAACATGGGCTATGGGCTGCATTCATCGCAATGCGTCAGGAGATCCGAGATCCGGCGATGCATCAACAGCTGCAAGATGATACTTTTGAGCACCTATGGATACGCAGGAGCAACACGCCGTAGATGTTCAGGTTGAACTAGGCCGAAATATGTTTTATTTTTACTTCTGGCGCCGAAGGTCTTAAAATGTTCTGAACTATGTCGAAATCTGGACCCCCAAACAGAAAATTTGGCGGTGGAATAGTTGGCCAATGGAAAATTTGGCGGTGGAATAGTTGGCCAATGGCGAGCGCGGTTTGGGTAGCCGACTATTTTTTGAATCGTAGAGATTCATGATACAAGCACAGATTTTTAAAACGCTCTTGCAGAAGGCAAATCTTTGAGTTGATGAATTGTAGGGCTTTACCCTCTCCCGAGGGAGAAGGAGCCCTTCCAGAAATTCTCAGTGGCCCCGGAGGGCCAAAGAGGGGGTTTGGAAATAGTTTTCAACCAGCAATTGACGCGCCTCGGTATAACCTCACTAGCTGCGTCATTGCCCCAAGCGCAAAGATGCCTTCTACCGTTCGCACCCCGCCCCTTCTTATACAGCCCTCTCCCCACCGCGCTCATCCTGCCTCGCCGAGGTGGGACTAAAATGCTTCCATTCTGTACGTCGGCTCCCCTTCCCCACGTCGCTGCTCTGAGACCGGCACCTTCTCTTAGGCCTAGCGGGCCTTCTTTCTCGCACTGCCGGCCCTTGTGTGTCGATCGTGGTCCATTTGGCCCAGCGTATGTAATAACAGAGCCTTCTGGAGCCAGAGCTCCTACGATTCTTCTAATTTGTTCGACGAAATTTACCTAGCTTTGAAGTATAGAATATGCTTTCGATGGTGGTTTGAATTTTCAAACTGCCTTCTCGATTTCCAAGTACATTCCATATTCGTATGAAAAAAAGTGGATTCCAGTGCCTTGCTTGCACTGTCATTTCGTGTTTTCGGAGCAAGCCTCATGCAATGCGGCGGCATTTGACATGCGTAAATCGTTTTCATCAACTACAGAGAACAGACATGCCATTTGTGTACTCAAATAGTAAGTTCTTCATACAAACACGAATTGCACGATATTGTAGCACAGTACACAGTTACAAATCTCTTTCACTCTATTTTAGCAAGAGGGGTCCATGTCACAAGTCACAATAGGGGCAGTAGCCTAACCACCACACATGTCTACTTCGTCCAAATCCATACAATGCCACCAGTCACGAAGGAGACATAGGCTACGAAATAAATACACGACATGGGTCCGATAGCAACTTTCTCCTATCACTTTAAACTTTCAAGACAATGTTTTGTACAACGCGACGCCCAAAATCACGCAGCAACTAAGTCATGTTTTGTCACATTCACATTGCCATGCCATCTTCTCCGGTAGATACAAAACAGTACTTCATCGGCGACAAAGTGCCCCCCGCTTCCAGCATTATATAGAAGGGCTGTGAGATATACAAAGCAGCGCAGATCTTGGACGATACAAAATGGATCACATCTCTGAAAAAAACAGAGACACAAATTGAGAGCATTAGCACATCTGTTCAGTAAAAACGAAAGAACATTGTTTCAGATGATTGAACAGAGCATAAAATCAGTGAAGTTGTAGGAGACATTTTTTACCGGGGCTGCAGGGGAGATGCTGTTAACTGGCAGCAGAGGATTCCTGAGTTACTTCCGTTGTAGTATCCGCAGCAGAGCTACTGGTTTCTGCAACCTGGTTTTGGCTACTTTGTGCTTCCGGTGCAGGTTGTTGCTGGTCTTCAGCAAGGCCCAAAACCACCAAGCTAGACCTGCCCCAAAAAAGGCACAAGCTCTGGTCAGATCCAGCCCCATGCATTTGAAATGGAAAGCAGTACATAGAGCAAAGCAACAAACAAACCTCGGAAGAGTTGATCGCACACTTGGCTGGCTAGCATGCTCAACCAAGGGCGCCTTCAGTACAGGATTCTTATTCAACGCGTTTTCAAGTTGTGGAGCTGGTAACTGACAAACCGAGTGCCATGTTATGAAAAGTTTTGATGATGGAATTCTTTTCTTTTTTGGAATCATAATAAATATGGAATTTGGTGTAGGAATGAGACAAATAATAGATGGACTTGCAGTTGAGCCTTCAAGTATCAGCATGTTACTATTTCACTTTCTAGAACTATTAGATCCAAAATAGTTGTCTCTGGCCCCATGAACTCGCAAAATATTAGCATATGATGTAAACAACTATCAGGTGACATGCACTTCTATGAAGTAAATAGGCAAAGCTCCTCCCATTCGCTATCAACCGCAGAGAGGTTTTTTTTTTTTTGCATTGGAAAGAAAAAATAAATTCCACGGGAGAAGAGTGACCAAACCTGCAGCAACACACCATATGCCTGAGGTTTCGTCAGGATAGCACACTTCAGAAACCCTACCCATAACTTAGGATATTTCCATATCTGTCATCACAAAATGATAACTGAAGTTTCAGAAAAATGAAAAGGCACTGTAACTGAATTCATGTTCAATATAAAAGTAAGAACCTGCTTGCTAACAAGGCGTGACATGATCTCCATCACAAAATCAACCTGAAAGGAAATACTACCATCAGATTATACTATCACGAGTAAAAAATCTGAGAACAACTGACTTCATCATCATAATAATGCATTAATACCAAAGTTCCACTGACCAAGTCAAGTAAGATACATATTAGCACCTTATCAATAATGGGCTTAAGTCTTAACTCCCCATTCTCCTCAGAGAGGGAGGGGATGGGGATGTTCCTTACACAGCATGAACGGGGTGGGGTGGGTGGTCCTATAACAGCATGAACCATGTGTTTCAATTGAATTAACAGCATGCCATCCTTGTCATATCAGCCTCCCTACCAAACTAGACTAAAAATACCAAGAAGACCATATACATTTCACGCTAGGAAGACTCGCACAAACTAGGTTACAGCATAAGGAACATGAGCCATAGCCCACACAATGGAGTCACACAATTAGCTTACCAATGCAGGAAATGCACCTATTGCTTGCATAACAGTTCGCATGAACAACAAAGGAAGAGGAATCTGTTCAACCTGTGGAAAAACAAAGAGTTTGAGCCAATAGATCATCATATCAATGGCGGATACAATGGAAAACACGATACTATCCAGAAATAGATACCAATTGATTTAGTGCTTTTGCCAAAACTTGCTGAGTGAAAATTGTCCTTTGCTCGAAGCAGGCAGCGCATGCATCTATGACCTACAGTAAGTTAATATAAATTATCACTCCATCAGTGTACTGAATTAACTAGCCAAATGTTGTGCAGGGTAACAAATGGAAAACTAACAGACCTTTTTCAGCGGTATCCCTTCTTTTTCAGGATCTATTACATGGATCGAAATCAAAATTTCTGATGGATCAAGAGAAGGGCCATGCTGTGGTGATCCCTGTAATAGGTAGCAAGTTATGGTGCATGCACAGGCTAGAAAAGATCTTCAGCTAAAATGAAGTGGAGCATAACTAAGTTACATGAGAATTACAAGGCCAAGAGTGAACCAGGAATAAGTCTTTGCTAAGAAAACCTTAAAGGTATGAAGTTTAGATATGAAGACACCAGTACTTTATTTCTAAATTACAATCAATGGGCTAACTAGAATGTTTCAAATCATAGCCAAGGGAAAAAAAAGATAGTTCAACCTTCACATATTTCATGAAAGATAAAAACTAACCTGCAGGATTCGAGAAAGGGCAACTTGAAACTTATCCACAGGAAGGTTAACAATACTGGGAAACACAGACAGAACCTGAGAAAAAGCACGATGAAGAATAATTAACATGAAACGAAATACAGAATATAAATGATACCTTAGCAGCAATGCCTACAGACTATATGTGATATCTGGACTACAATGCTTTTTTGCTCCACAAGACAGTTACTGTCAAAGTTATAACTGCTGGTTCGAGAAAAGTTCAACACCCAGAGGCCGATCTCAATTCAAATTGAATATAGTGTGAGCAGTTCAGCTACCATGCGCAGACTTGTCAAGTCAGCTGCTCATTAAGTATAACCACCGCATACATTCTAGAGCACGATAAATGTAGTAAACATTAATTTGATGCATACTGCCAGTTATTTTTATATCTTAAACGTTTAAAGAGTGCAGGAGAAAAAACCTCATCTTTTGGCAGATGAGTCATGACTGGAAAAAGGAACTCGACATCCTGCAAATGAGTCAATAGTTTGAAAATTAGAATAATTCAGGTAGGATACAATCTCATCACATAGATTTCAGCAATAACTTGAAGTTTAACTCAGGTACAGAGAAATAGACAACCTTGGTTTTTGAATATAAGTTCTTCACAGAGGAAATCAGATCTTGAGATGGCACTCCTCCATCAGTAAGAGTCTGTAAAACCTGCATGACATTGTAATATCTTGGATTATACAAATGCATCCAAATGAAAGAAATTAATTGATCAAGATAATATTTTTATGCCCTATTCCAAATACATTTGAAAGAACTTTGCCAATAGAAGAAAACATGTTTCAAAGGCAAAGAAAAGCTCAACTTGCACCTGCATGAGGAGCTCCCGACTGTCAGCTGGCGGATCTGAGATGATCCCAAGAAGGTCAGGAGAGGATCGTATCGTGCGAATCAGAATGGGTACTTGTTTGTGAACAGCCTGGAAAACACATTATTTTATACAACAGAGAGATGGCAGATTGAATAAGAACAATATAACATGCGATCTATGCGGCGGAGAATAATGGATACAAGACCTGTTTGGCAGCTTGTGGTAGCTTGCCGTAAATTGCAAATACACGCTGGAGAAGGGAATGTTTCTGGCAGTAAGATACAATCGGCATGCTGTTAGTAGAATTCAGATAATCATACGAAAGGTGCGGAGCAGTAACCACTAACCTTGGTGCACAAAGCAAAATAGAGTGACATCAAAGTTTGAGCATCTGCTACCGAGGACAAATTTTCTAAACCAGCATCCTTCAGAAAACACAAAGTCAACCAAATCAGAAAAGGCAGACTACACTTTGCTTCGAAAGGAACAGAAAAAGCTGAAAACTATGATGCTAAGAGTACATTCCAAGCCAATATACAATTAAGACACCAGCATATCCAACTAATAGTACTTGCAGTTCTTTTCATTTACAGCAGGGCATTGGTTTATCATTATTTTTCTGTTTCGACAGTTTTTCTTCAGATTATTTGTTGACTTTATGATAAAATACAAGGCAATCTATTCAAGAATTATCTAAACCATGGTTAGTTCAAATAGATACAGAGTCACGTGTGAAAGAAATTAGAGCATGAACCAAACCTGGTGACCTTCAGGCGTAGCCATTTCAGAAGCTGATGCAGATTCAGCCGCTGGAATCACTTCCAGGACTGAATTAAGTTTTTCATTTGCAAACTCTTCAATCCTTTTGGAAATGCTTGCCATGGGAAATAGCTTATTTGCTACCTATTATTACCAAATGAGAAAATGAAGTGAACCCAATCACATAAACTTTCTTATGGTCAGGAACGATTAAGGGCCTTACCAAACGTATTGCCTTCATGCGGACCTCATCTAGACGATTGATTGAACTCTGTAAGAAACATGCTACTTAGTGACATAAGTAAACATGGAATAACCTCAAGCAGAAAAGTTGTACTAGATCATAAAAACAAACCACAAATGATGACCAATGTGTTTCACAATTCTACCCATACATGAGAAACACTAAAATTAAAATCCATGACATTTTGCTCTCTTTTGCACTCTACCACCAAATCAGAAGTCAAACTAGATAACTCTCACATTCTGGAAGATGTCCCAGACATGTCATTGTCAGTTCGCGACCAATCAGACAGATTAGACAATGTACTATATAGTTAAGCAAGCATATCAGACATATAATAAACATAGAACATTAAAATAGCATGGTGTCCATACAGCACCTGCAAAGCAATCGACAAACATCTGTCCCGGTTTGAAGGTCTTAACATGATAAGGTTCCAAACAGCACTTAGACCTTGAGTTACCCTATCACCACTCTGAAGATCCTTGTCCTGCTTCTCATTATTTCCAGGAGAACATAGATCCTCTAGCAGCTTTAATACACCTTCTGGTAAGTATGGCATCTCACAAAGCAATTTGCCAAGTGATTTATCTGAAGCCGGAAACATATCACGGAGATTTTCGGCCTAGGAAAAAAAGAGAAATAGTTGGCCATGTTATAAAGAAAAAGGTAGCTGTGACAAAGTTACCGAAGATTTAAGGAGACATACTATCGCCAGAACAAATGAGTCATAAACTGATGTTGCGGTTCTAGATGAAAGAAAGTCCTGATCCTGTTCTGCCTCACGATATAACCTGTTCAGAATGCACAGTGTCAACTCGTGTCCCTGCTCAAGAAAAGAGGAGTTAGAAATCATTGGAGGAAGCATACTGAGTGAAAACGCACAAGTAAACATAAGAAAAGTTGCACCAAACATAGATTGCTACATGAAATCACATAGCACACACACAATAGGTCGACAATAGATAGATGAACAGGAATGGTGATGTGCTCATTCACTAGTTCGCTTACTCAATCATTGGGTTGCTGGTTTGAACCACATATCATAGAAATAGAATGAATACAGAAAAGTAAAAGTCATCGCAAGTGATGGTGAAAATATTTTCTTTCTTTAGGCAGTCGTGGTTCTGGGGGTTTGCTTTTCCTCTATACTGGTGTTTGTTACGTCTGATCTTCTGCAGTCAGACAGGGTATATATTGCTCCTAGGACATGCATTCTATGTAAGCACTTGGCAGTAATAAACTTGGCTGGATGGTGGTTGAACCTGATCCTCTCCCCCTTAGTTCAGAGTTCAGACACTGATTTGAGTTTTTTCGGTTTAAATCACTAACCATCCAGTTCAGTCCTAGTTCCTAACTAATTAACTAAGAGAACTCTTGTAGAAAACCATTTATATGATGTTGACATGTAGTACTACATCTTACCTCCTTATTTACATAATCAGATAGCACATGCTTCTGGAGAAGCGCCCAAGGGTCCAACTCCAAAGGAAACTGCACCAGCAAGTAACATGTAATAAATATCTCAATAATACAGTATACGAGAAACTAGAGCATAACTAACAATTCGGTGTTTCCGAGGGAACCTGAATTTGGGTATCTAAATAGCCAAAAGTGGTCCATACAAAGACCACTAACCAAAGTTCACGTCAAAGAATGATACTTGACAGGATGAATGGTGATCAATACCTCAACACCCAGATGAGCAAGCAATGGAAGACGAGCTTTTGAACCACCAGATTCTTCTTGCTTATCTCTTGCAAGAATACGCAGAAACGCTTCTTTTTGAAGGAGATCTTTAGCCTCATCGGTTAGATCGACATTAGTCACAACCAACTTTGGAAGAACATGCTGTGTAGTAAGGGCATTCAAAGATGAAAACTGTGACTGGCTTCCTTCAATAGTAGAAGAGCTTGGACTGCGACTTTCAGAACATTGAGCCAAACTGACACCAGCTGAAGAATGGTCAGCAGGCAATGAACTGATAAAACTGCCAGAATGTTCTTGGGTTCCCTGAGGTTCTGTAGAAGCATGGGAAGTTTCTGATGATTCCTGAATCTCAATTGATAACTCAGTGGCATCTAAACTGGGTACTTTAGCCTCTACTGTTTCTGTATCCAATGGAACTGCTGAACTGTTACTGTTCTCTTCCTTCGGCGTTTTTAATGTGGTAAGAACAGGAGAGCTGGCAAGAACTGATGTGATGTCACCAGCAGCAGATGTCACAAGAGCAGATTCCTCTGCTGGAGGTACTTCATCTTGATCAGTTTTGCTTATTGTCTGAAATAGAACAACATACAATAAGCAAATAAACAAAAAAAATCTAACAGAATAAACGTTGACTAAAGGGGAAGAGTCTCTCCTTCAGTTCTCCGTTGTTAAAAGGACGAGACCTCTCTGCGAATTAACGCGAATAGCACCCCAGCGGAATGCGGATTCGAACGCGGGTGGGCAGGTTCAGTACCTTGAACTCCAGCCACTGAGCTAGCGCTCAGTTCTCGAAAAACAAAATCTAACAAAATAAGCAGGGACCGCTAGAGAAACTAACCTTCCACAGGGACTCTAGCAGCGGAAAGCGACCTGAAGAAAGCTTCATACTCGGAGCAATAGAGGACTGGCTACTTGAAGGAGGGTGATGTTGATCAACAGGATAAGAAACTGGAAGGTGTTGCATGTTAACCATTACCACCTCTGCTAATAAGTCAGCAGCGATACTGGATGACAGGATTTGTAATGATCCAGCAGTTCTGTCTCCTTGCGCAGCTAACGAAGCAAACATACCAATTAACTGATATACAGCTTCAGAGTTCCCAGTTCTTGCAGGGACGGGCTGATTAGATGATGAAGCAACGGAGGCTGCCTCGATCTTTCTCTTATTTGTCTCTTCACTATGTTCTTGAGCATCATGTGATTGTCTGGCTCTTTTACTAGAGTGACCATCATCTTCTAGAATATTATTCATGTCATCAGTTAGACTTCGCTTGTTACTGTTGTCGGTGCTTGTCTCCTGTCAAGGAGATATAGTTGTTTCAAAACACATTAGATTGGACTAATACTTGGAGGAAGAAGAGATGCGAAGGTTGGAAAATTTCCTACTTTTATTCCGTTTCTTCAATTGTTGTTGTTTAAGAAGAGGGTGCAGAAGAGAGATAAAACTTGGATATAGAGGTACATACTGTCAGAGGCAATGATTCGGCCCTGTTTGAAGTGTCCCCAACACTCCTAGCAGCATTTGTGGTATGTTCTATTGAATCATTTGCAGTATGTTCTGTTGAATCCCCCTGGTTGATAATATTCTGAGCTTCTAATAAGCGAGCTCGCCACTGCAAAATGATAACCTCAAATCAGTAAGAATGCACCTAGAGCGTGGACTAGAAACATAAGCGCAAACTGACACATGTCAGATAAATCACTCAGAGAAAAAGCATATCAAGTAAAGTTCCTTGAAAAAACCCAGATATTACGTACATAGCAGCTTACAATTTACTGCAAAAAGATAGAAGAAATACCGGCTCAGCACTTGAATGTGTACATTTCAGGCATGCATCAATGGCACTCTTCAACGCATGGAATGCACCTGGAAATTGCACTTTAATAATGGTATTTGCTGGGTCTAAGGAAAGTAAAACCGGGAGTATGCGTCCATAAAAGGAAGGCCTTCTTTGAGCAATAGCCGAGAGACTGGAGAAGTTTATGTTAGAAGATGAGGTAAGTTCCATAAATGTACAAACTGCCCATACATAAAAAAAATGATATAGAAATGGATGAAGCTAACCTACTAACGAAGACAATGATCATCGAAGTGCTGAGTGATCTTATTTTAGGAGACTTAAGTTGTTCTAGCAACAGTCCCAGGCTCTGGCTGGCTTCCATGGCTAGATCACCAACATTAAGCAAAGGGTGGCCTCCCCTTAACCATGCTATATTGAATCCCATATCTACACAGAATTGACAGATGATCATGCCACAAATAAAATTTGGAACAGATCATTTTGCATAAAGCACAACATGTGTTCTACCTTCGGTAGGTTGGTTTGGTGGATCTGATGTGATATTAGGATCTGGGGTGTGCATAAGAACTATTTTTTCAACAAACTTAACAGCCAGCAGCCTGACTCCTTCATTGCTGGTAGACTGACATGAAGAAAGGAGGTGTAAGCCAAGAGGATGAAATTAACTGGTTGCAAAATGAGGGCATGAGCTTACTTGGAAAGCCATGGGCGACACTGCTGATTTAAGCTTGATCATCCATTCCCATGACACTTTCAGCGAATCATCGATCCCGCCGCTTGAGAACAAACCCTGGAGTTAGAACCACCAAATAGCAACATGAGCCAAAGTCTACAACGCATAGACAACTCGAAGAGGTGCTTAGTATTACCTGGATAACTAGTTGTTGTAGTACTTTGGCAAATAATTCTGTTCCTGTTTTAACAGCCTGTCTCGCAACTGCAGGTGTCTCGTCATTCAGAAGATCCAGCAGAGAGGGCATCACGTCAGGTATATACACCATGTGCTTTGACCCAACCTCGCCAATCATCCTATGGCAGGGGAAGATTGAAATGCATATATTAAATCAATATACTAGCCAATTCCAGCAACATATCACATGATATCATAACCGAAAGCATTTCCAGCATTTGTTCAGTTTACACCTTCAGGAAGCACTCGCTCATGTGCATAACAAGCCATGTGAAACTGGTACTAGTGATCATCTAGAGCACATCTAGAGTAGCTGGTTAATAGCAACTAGCTCCCATGCCACCCCACCAGCACATAGAAACACAACATTTTGTGTGCTAGCTCTTGTCGAGTCAGTCATTGTCAGTTGCATTCTTCGTTGGCTATTCTTCGTTGTTCTTATTTTACATGTGAACTTAATTTGCAGAGCGAATTGGTAGGAAGGTTAAGTTACAGACGAAACTGATTAGTGAAACAGACTCTGAAGTGCCGCAACGAACGACTAATCACGAAATGGAAGGTTCAAGCGTCGAACCGAACAAAAGCAAGAGCACTCACTCTACTACGACCTTGCGCACGGGGCCGGCCTCGTCGGCGCAGAGCTCGGCGAGGCGGGGGACGAGCTCGTGGAGCGGCAGCCGGCGGAGCTCCCGTAGTTGCCGCAGGCGCGACCCCATGTCTTCGGAAGAAGCGCCCGGCTGGGGTAGTCCATGCGGGAGAAAGGCCGGCGGGAGTGCCACCGCCATCGGGACGGACGGACGGAACCCTAGCTCCGGCGATCCTCGGCGACGCGCGTCCGTCTGGAGTGGTTTCTCCCCTCTTAAAACCTTTTTCTCTTCTTAATTAAATGGTTCGGTCGGCCCGTGTTGTGGCTTTAAGAATCCAAGTCAGAGCGTCAGTGGGCCTGAATGTCATGGACCTAATGCTGGCAGCATTGGACCCTGTTGTTCTGGGCCTGGGTTTAGTCAAAGTCCAATTTTACCAAATACTACTATATATATGAAAAAAAAAGAGTGAAGAGAAAGACTCCTCGCATGAGCATCGACTCGAGAACTAGCGAATGAAACCAAGCTCATCATCTGCAGCCAGACTGCCACGGACTGTGGAAAACAATCAACCAGTAAAACAGCATTGATCTCTCTATATGTTTTGGTGTAGATGACCTAGTGAACTAATTGTGTGCTTGAGCTATAGGTGACTTATACCTTTGCACATGTTGGTGTGTGGAACCTTGATGAGAAGTTTGTCGAAGACAATGTAATGTTTTCTTTCTCTCTCTCTCTATTTTGTTGTTCAGAGCATTATACTATCAAGAGGGGGTCCACCTTAGAAGGTCACAAAATATATTTGCACCCCACGGCCTTCCCAGTTTTAAAGAGAGAATGTCCCTTCAAGGTGGTTTGAGGTTTATTTTGCTCTAGCCGGAAGTACCGGTGAGGCATCGATAGTACTGCTCCTACTAGGGTCAGCGGTATAGGTGTTGCTGGTAGTACCGGCAAAAAAGGGAACCATTCAGACATGGTTCTAGATGGGGGCATCCTCCGGCACCTCTCGGGCGGAAGTTATAGCCTGCACTATCCTGTGACCTCCATGGCGGATAGCCGTTGGTACTGTGTCAGGCGGTACTACCATGCACCACTCGATAATACCTGATACGTCCAATTTGCATCACCATTCTATATCATAATTTGCCTCTATTCATTGATATATTTCATATTAAGAGGTGATACTTATGTCTTTTCATCTGTTTTTACATGATGGATGATTCTTGGAGGATGAACTTGTTGGAATTATGCCCTAGAGGCAATAATAAAGATGTTATTGTTATAATTCTTGTTCATGATAAAGTTTATATTCCATGCTAGAATTGTATTAAGCGGAAACTTTGATACTTGTGTGGTTTATGAACAACACCGTGTCCCTAGTATGCCTCTATGGACTAGCTCATTGATTAATGATGGTTAAGGTTTCCTAACCATAGACATGAGTTGTCGATTAATAATAAAATCATGTCATTAGGAGAATGATATGGTGGACAGACTCAAATCAAGCAGAGAAATTAGATCGTGTCATCGTGTTCATCTTTGCGAAGCTTTTTCTTATGTCAAATATTGTATTCCTTGGACCATGAGATAATGCAACTCCCTAGTATCGGAAGAAAGCTTTGAGGTCATCAAACATCATCCTATGTGAGGGTGATCATAAAGGTGTCTCTCAGGTGATCGGAAAGTACTTGTTGGGTTGTATGTATCGAGATGGAATTTGTCCCTCCCGAGTCAGAGAGATATACTTCGGGCCCACTCGGTAATCGATATCAACACCGCTTGCAAGCACGTGGTTAAGGAGTTGATCACAAGGTGATATCGGATTACGGAACGAGTAAAGTACTTGCCGTGAACGAGATTGAACTAGGTATGCTGATACCAACGATCGAATCTCGGGCAAGTAAAATATCGTGTGACGAAGAGAATATATATATGAGATTAATTAAATCCTGGCATCGTGGTTCATCTGATATGATCATCGATGAATATGTGGGAGTCAATATGGGTTTCCATATCCCGCTGTTGATTATTGATAGAAGATCATGTCTGCATATTCTCGAACCCGTAGGGTCACACACTTAACGTGCTTCGACGCTAGGATAGAATGGATAATTGGTTTGTGAGTTTTTGTTCGGAGTCTCGGATGGGATCCAGGACATCACGAGAGGTTCCGGAATAGTCCGAAGAATAAGATTCATATAAAGGAAAGCAGTTTTTGAATTTCAGAATCGTTTCGGAATGTTCGGTATTGTACCGAAAGGTTCTAGAAGCTTCCGGATTGGGACCAACGTGGCCCCACTTGTCGGAGGGGTGCGTGGGCCTACGAGGGAGTTCCCTGGCCGCATTGGGCCAGGGGCACAAGGCCCCATAGGCCCAGCCTGTTGGAGATATGCCCTAGAGGCAATAATAAATGTAGTTATTATTATATCTTTGTGTTTATGATAAATGTTTACATTCATGCTATAATAGTATTAACAAGAAACATTAATACTTGTGTGATTTGTAAACTAAATTAGAGTCCCTAGTAAAGCTTCTTCATAATACTAGCTTGTTGATTAATGGATGATCATGGTTTCTTGATCATGAACATTTGAGATGTTGTTAATAACAAGATCATATCATTAGGAGAATGGTATGGTGGACATACTCCTATAGATAAGCGTAGCATAAAGATCAAGTCATTTTAATAGTTCAATTGCTATAAGCTTTCTGATACATAGTAACCTAATTCCTTCGACCATGAGATCATGCTTATCACCATCACCAGAAGGATGCTTTGATGACATCAAACACCACACCGTAACGGGGTGGCTATAAAGGTGGCATTGAGTGTTCGGAAAGTATGGATTGAGACACATGAATCAAGAGTGGAATTTGTCCATCCATATGACGGATAGATATACTCTGGGCCCTCTCGATGGAATGTCATCCAATTAGCTTGCAAGCATTTGACTGGCTCACAAGAGATCACATACCACGGGAACGAGAAAAGAGTACTTATCGGTAACGAGGTTGAACTAGGTATGCAGAGATACCGACGATCAAAATCTCGGATAAGTAAACTATCGCGAGACAAAGGGAAATTGGTATCGTATGTAAGTGGTTCATTCGATCGCAAAGTAATCGTAGAAATATGTGGGAGCCATATGAATTTCCAGATTCCTCTATTGGTTATTGTTCGGATAAGTGTCTCGATCATGTCTGCATAATTCACGAACCGTAGGGAGACACACTTAAGGATTCGATGTTGTTGAGTAGTTATGGAATGATGAGTAAGAGACTGAATGTTGTTTGGAGTCTCGGATGGGATCCGGGATATCACGAGGAGATCCGGAATGGTCCGGAGAATAAGATTCATATAAGGAAAGTCATGTTTCAGAGTTGGGGAATGATTCCGGTGTTTTCATCGAGAATGTTCTAGAAGGGTCCGGAAGGTCCGGCACTCTGGAGGGGAAGGGTACATGAATGTGTCATGACAATGTGGAATGGTTGCATCATGCACTAGGTATCATGGCTGAGAAAAATAAAGGGAAAAATCAAATCCTAGTTTGAAAAGTCAAACGCCAATTTGAAAAGTCAAACGGCAAGTTTGCTTGGTGGAGGGAGAGTAGGAAACCTACTTGGGGAGGAAGTCCTCCTCCCTCCACCGCCGGCCAAGGAGGCCGAGTTGGGGGAGGACTCCCTCATCCAAACCAGCGCCCTCTCACCTATAAAAGAAGGGGCAGGGGTGCCCCTCTAGCCTACACCCAACACCACCAAAACCCTAGCCCTAAGCCGACGACGCCATCACCCCCTGCTGCCACCGCCTAGGGCACCACCAACTCGCCGAGTTGGGGTGAACCCTAACCCTAGCCGCCGGCTAGACTCCTCCCTTGGTGCCTCTAAACCCTAGATCGCCAAGGCCTCTCTCATAGTCCACCATACTCGCTCCGGCTTAAGGCGAAGCCCTGCGAGATCTCCCCTCTACTTCCGGTACCACGCCGTCGTGCTGCCGGAATCGCGAGGAGAGTGCTACAACCTCCGCTACCTGCTGGAACAAGGGAGAGGAAGGTCTTCATCGAGTACCGAACGTGTGACCAACTGCGAAAGCACTGCCGGAACGCAGCGCCGGAAGGATCGTCTACACGATCTTGAGATCGGCAAGAGTACGACTACATCACCCACGAGAATCCGCTCTCGTTAACCGCTTTGGAATCTTCGAGAGTGAGTTCCTCTACCGACTCGTTGCTACAATCTAGTAGATAGATCTTGGCTTGTTTGTTTGCATGTGGTAGAAATTTTTTGTTTTCCATGCTACGAACCCCTACAGTGGTATCAGAGTCGTGTCTATATGTAGATCTATTGCACGAGTATAACACAATGGTCATTGTGGGCGGTGGTGCTTTTATTATCAATTGCTTCTTGTGTACTTTGCATCTTGCGCTATGATGGGATGAAGCGGCCCGGGCTAACCTTACATGACATCGTTCATGAGACTTGCTCCACGCTCAACATGCAACTTGTATTGCATAAGTGGCTTTGCGGGTGTCTGTCTCTCCCATTATAGTATAGATCCAATTTACAACGGGCACTTGATAGTTCAAACATCAACGTTGTGGTTCTTGTTCGTAAGTTAGATCGACACTTATTGAAATCCCCAAACCACGTAAAATATGCAAAGAAAATTAGAGGCGTATAACTTTGTTTTGCAGGGGTGTGCTGTGATGTGATATGGCCATGATTGTGATTATATTTGATGTATGCAATGTTTCTTATTGTAAGTTGGCAACCGACAGGAGCCATATGGTTGTCTTTATTTTCTGTTAAGACTCGCGTGTCTATTCAAAGTAGTTGTAATAGTTGAAGCTGGTGGACGACAACCATGGAGCGGCGTCATTGACCTTGATGCAATGCCGGTGATGATGGAGATCATGTTCATGCTTGAAGATGGGGATCGGAAGCACAAAGAAGAAAGGCCATATCATATCACATATTATGAATTGCATGTGATGTTAATACTTTATGCATCTTGTATTGCTTAGTTAACGACGATAGCATTATAAGATGATCCCTCAAGCACACAAATTTCAAGTTTTAAAGTGTTCATCCTTAGTAAGCACCGTTGCTAAAGCTTGTTGTTTTGAAGCACCACGTGATGATCGGGTGTGTTAGATTCTGCAAGTGTATACAATGTGAGCAAGCCAGATTTGCTCATGCGGAAGCTAAGGTTTGATCTTGACGAGCCTAGCATGTACAGACATGGTCTCGGAACACGGATCACCGAAAGGTAAAGCATGAATCATATAGTAGATATGATGAACATGTCGATTGTTCGCCATTGAAGCTACATCAACTCTCGTGATGATCGGTTTTGATGTGGTGGATTTGGTTCGTGTGATCACTAAAACAATATGAGGGATATTGTTTTGAGTGGGAGTTCACCTAGATTAATTTAACTATTAATTAGAACTCAATTTGTCATAAACTTAGTCTAAACTATTGCAAATATGTTGTAGATCAATGGCGGCCCCTACCATCAAATTTAATGCGTTCCTAGAGAAAGAAAAGTTGAAAAACAATGGAAGCAACTTCGCGGATTGGTTCCGCAATTTGAGGATTATCCTTAATGCTAGTAATTTGACATATGTGCTGGATGCACTGCTGGGTGACCCGCCTGCAGCTGATGCTACCGATGAAGTAAAGAACGTTTACCTCGCTCGGAAGAATCAGTACTCCACAGTTCAATGTGTTATCTTGTATGGTTTGGAATCGGAGCTTCAGAAAAGGTTTGAGAACCATGACCCACATGATATTGTCCGTGAACTCAAATTAATATTTGAGACTCACGCGGCAGTTGAGAGTTATGAGGCTTCTGAAAAGTTCTTTAACTGCAAGATGGAAGAGGGCAGCTCCGTCAGTGAGCATGTGCTTAAGATGTCTGGGCACGCAAACAAACTCCAAAGCTTGGGTATAGTGATTCCTAATGCTTTGGGGATTTACCGTGTCCTCCAATCACTGCCACCAAGTTATAAGAACTTTGTGATGAACTACAATATGCAAAGCATGAACAAGCAGTTGCCAGAACTCTTCTCCATGTTGAAATCTGCAGAAGTGGAGATCAAGAAAGAGCACCAAGTGTTGATGGTCAATAAGACCACCAAATTCAAGAAAGGCAAGTCTAAGCAAAAGGGGAACTTCAAGAAGGGCGGTAAGAAAGTTGCCGCACCGGCGAAGAAGACCAAGGCTGGACCTAAGCCTGATACTGAGTGCTTTTACTGCAAGGGAGAAGGTCACTGGAAGCGGAATTGCCCAAAGTACTTGGCGGATTTGAAGAACGGCAACATCAAGAAGAAAGGTATATCCGATACATGTTATTGATGTGTATCTCACTAGTACTCGTAGTAGTGTCTGGGTATTTGATACTGGTTCGGTTGCTCATATTTGTAACTCGAAACAAGTGCTACAGAATAAACGGAAGCTAGCGAAGAACGAGGTGATGATGCGCGTTGGAAATGGATCAAAGGTTGATGTGATCGAGGTCGGCACGCTACCTCTTCATCTGCCATCGGGATTAGTTTTATACTTAAATAATTGTTATTTGGTGCCTGCGTTAAGCATGAACATTATATCAGGATCTTGTTTATTGCGAGACGGTTACTTGTTTAAGTCCGAGAATAATGGTTGTTCGATTTATATGAGTAATATGTTTTATGCACATGCACCTTTGATAGATGGTATATTATTATTGAATCTCGATAGTGGAAATACACATATTAATAACATTGAAGCTAAACGTTTGAAATTGAGCGATAACTTGACCTATATGTGGCACTGTCGTCTTGGTCACATTGGCGTGAAGTGTATAAAGAAACTCCATTCCGATGGACTTCTTGAATCACTTGATTTCGAATCACTTGAAAGATGCGAAGCATGTCTGATGGGTAAAATGACTAAGACTCCATTTTCTGGTATGATGGAGCGAGCTACAGACTTATTGGAAATCATACATACCGATGTGTGTGGTCCAATGAGTGTAGCATCGCGCGGTGGTTATCGTTATGTTCTTACCTTCACGGATGACTTAAGTAGATATGGGTATATCTATTTCATGAAACATAAGTCCGAAACTTTCGAGAAGTTTAAGGAATTTCAAAATGAGGTAGAGAATCAACGTAACAAGAAGATTAAATTTCTATGTTCTGATTGTGGAGGTGAATATCTAAGTTACGAGTTTGGCGAGCATTTAAAGAATGCGGAATACTTTCACAATTGACACCGCCGGGAACACCACAACGTAATGGTGTGTCCGAACGTCATAATCGAACTCTCCATCCTTGGGGCCGCCGCCCTAGGGGAAACCCTAGGAAACCTTCTAGAAGGGGGGAAGACTTGCCCCCCACTCCACCCTTGGGGCCGCCGCCCTAGGGATTGGAGGAGGGGGAAAGGGGGCCGGCCAGCCCCCTATATAAGGTGGGCAGGGGGCGCACCCTCCCCTCACCACAAACCCTAGCCGCCAGCTGCTACCCTACCTCTCTCTCTCTCCCGACTGCGTGTAGGCGAAGCCATGCTACAGAAACTCTCCACCATAGCACCACGCCGTCGTGTTGTAGATCCAATCTATCTCTCCACCCCACTTGATGGACCGAGGAAGGAGGAGACGTCGCGGCATCGTACGTGTGCATCTCTCGGAGGCGCCGCCACTTGCGGCGTTGGATCGGATCGGATCGCGAGGAGGAGAAGGCGAGTACGACTACACCAACCACGTTCTGTTGAACGTTTCTGCTGTGCGATTTCTTCAAGGGTATGAAGATCTCATCTATCCCTCTCGTTGATTGCATCTCCTAGATTAGATCTTGGCTTTCCCGTTCGCATCCGTAGATTTTTTTTGATTTACTATGTTGCGAAACCCTTCAGTGGTATCAGAGCTAGATCTATGCGTAGATGTGTTTCACGCGTAGATGCTTGTTGCAGGCGTTGATGTTTTCTACTGCAAGTCTCTTGTTGTGTACTTCTTATGACGCGGGATAGTGAGATCGAAGCGGTCCAGGCCAACTTTATGCGACCTCGTTCGCGAGACCGGCTCCACACTTGACGTGTGGCTTGTTCCATACATGCGGCTGGTGGATGCCAGTTTCTCTCACTATAGTTGTCATGGGATTTACACCGGATGTTGGCAACCATAATATCACCATTGTGGCTTTCCGTAGGTAAGAATCGTTCTTAGCTTATTACTCCCATAAGCCACGTAAAACATGCAACAACAAAGTAGAGGCGTCTAACTTGTTCTTGCAGGGAGTGTTTTGTGATATGGTATGGCCCAAGATGTGATGTGTATGTTGTATGCAATGATCATGTTTTATAATATTTCACGACTTGCATGTCGATGAGTACACATATGGTTGTCTTTATAATTGTGTATGACCTGTGTGTCAACTTCTTATACGCCATGTAATAGCTTCACCTTATCGCTAAGTAGTTAGCAATAGTTGTAGTTGCTATTCGTGGTGGAGGCAATCATGGTAGAGTGATGGAGATCATGCGGGCGCGCACAAGATGGAGATCATTGTGCGAAGATTGGCTATACCATGTCACATAAAATTATATGCATGTGATGTTTATCCTTTTATGTATCTTATTATGCTTAGATCGCGACGGTAGCATTATAAGATGATTCCTCACTTAATGATCAAGATAAAATTATGTTCTCCCCATGTATGCACCGTTATGAAAGTTCGTCCTGTTCAAGCACCTCGTGATGATCAGGTGCTATAAACTCTACGTTCACATACAACGGGTGCAAGCCAGTTTTGCACACGCGGAAATACTTGGGTTTGACTTGACGAGCATAGCATGTATATACATGGCCTCGGAACACACGAACCGAAAGGTTAAGCATGAGTCACATGAATGATATGATCGACACTTCGTTGTCCACCATTGAAACCACATCTCTTCTCGTGAAGATCGGATTAGGTGTGGTGAATTTGGATCGTGTTTACTAAACAACTTGAGGGATGTTGAATTTAGTGGGAGTTCATCTAGTAATTTGACTAAGTTGAACTAGTTATCATGAACATAGTCTAAATTGTACTTGCAAATTTTGTAGATCAAATGGCTAAGTCCAACTTCAACTTCAACGTTTTTGCTGAGAAATAAAAGCTTAAGAACAATGGGTCTAACTTCACCAACTGGTTCCGCAATCTGAGAATCATTCTCGCTGGCGGACAAAAGGACTATGTCCTTGAGAAAGCGCTAGGTGACGCCCCTGCTATAGATGCGCCGGCTGATGAAAAAATTGTTTATCAGTCGCGCAAAGATGATTATGGAGTGATTAAGAGTACCATGTTGTTTGCTATGGAATCGGACCTTCAAAATCGTTTTGAGGAGTTCGCCGAGCCCTTTGAGATACTTGAGGAACTGGAAACCGTGTTTCAGACTCAGGCCCGTTCTGAGAGATATGAGATCTCTGAGAAGTTCTTTAACTGCAAGATGGAGGAAGGGAGTTCCGTTAGTGAGCACGCCATTAAGATGTCGGGATACACTCAACGTCTTGAGCAACTGGACTGCAAGATTCCAGAAGAGCTCAAGATTGACAGAGTTCTGCAATCACTCCCTCCTAGCTACAAAGGTTTTGTAGTTACTCACAATCAGATTGGTTCCACTGATACAATCACTGAGATCTTCGCAAAGCTGAAAGTTGCGGAGGTGGATATCAAGAAAGATAATCATGTGTTGATGGTCAACAAGACCCCTAGCTTCAAGAAAGGTAAGGGTGCAAAGAAGTCCTTCAATAAAGGCAACGGCAAGCGCGTTGCCCCTGCTGAGAAGAAGCTCAAGTCTGGACCTAAGCCGGACACTGAGTGCTTCTATTGCAAGGACAAGGGTCACTGGAAGCGCAACTGTCCGAAGTACTTAGCGGACAAGAAGGCTGGCACCATTAAAGGTATATTTGATATACATGTTATTGATGTTTACCTTACTAGCGCTCGTTGTAGTGCCTGGGTATTTGATACTGGTTCAGTTGCTAATATTTGTAACTCGAAACAGGAGCTACATAATAGATGGCAGCTAGCAAGGGATGAGGTGACGATGCGTGTTGGGAACGGATCAAGAGTTGATGTGATGGCCGTCGACACGCTCTCCTTAGTTTTACCTTCGGGATTAGTTTTAAACCTTAATAAGTGTTATTATGTGCCTGTGTTGAGCATGAACATTATATCTTGATCGTGTTTATTGCAAGACGGTTATTCATTTAAATCAGAGAATAATGGTTGTTCTATTTATATGAGTAACATCTTTTATGGTCATGCACCTGCTATGAATGGTTTATTTCTTCTGAATCTCAAAAGCAATGAAACACACATCCATAACATTGAGGCTAAGAGATGCAAATTAGATAGTGATAATTCGACTTATTTGTGGCACTGCCGTCTAGGTCATATTGGTGTAAAACGCATGAAGAAACTCCATTCCGATGGACTTTTGGAGTCTCTTGATTTTGAATCATTTGACACGTGCGAGCCGTGCCTCATGGGCAAGATGATCAAAACCTCGTTCTCCGGAATAATGGAGCAAGCAACGGACTTGTTGGAAATCATACATACCGATATATGCGGACCAATGAGTGTTTCGACGCGCGGTGGATATCCCTATTTTCTCACTTTTACTGATGACTTAAGTAGATATGGGTATATCTATTTAATGGAACATAAATCTGAAACGTTTGAAAAGTTCAAAGAATTTCAGAACAAAGTGGAAAACCATCATAACAGGAAAATTAAATTTCTACGATCCGATCGTGGAGGTGAATATCTGAGTTATGATTTTCTCAGGCATCTTAAAGCAAGCGGAATCGTTTCGCAACTCACGCCACCCGGAACACCACATCACAATGGTGTGTCTGAATGCCGGAATCGAACTTTATTAGATATGGTGCGATCGATGATGTCTCTTACAAATTTGTCGTTATCATTTTGGGGTTATGCATTAGAAACCGCTGCATTCACTTTAAATAGGGCACCATCTAAATCCATTGAGACGACACCGTATGAACTGTGGTTTGGTGCTAAACCTAAGTTGTCGTTTCTTAAAGTTTGGGGATGCGAAGCTTACGTCAAGAAGTTGATGTCGGACAAGCTCGAACCCAAAGTGGAGAAATGCATCTTCATAGGATACCCTAAGGAAACGATTGGGTATACCTTCTACCACAGTTCCGAGGGCAAAGTGTTTGTTGCAAAGAACGGATCCTTTCTTGAGAAGGAGTTTCTCTCGAAAGAAGTGAGTGGGAGGAAGGTAGAGCTAGACGGGGTTATTAAACCTTATCTCGAGTTGGAGAGTAGCGCAGCACCTGAAATTGTTCCAGTGCCGTTTGCACCAACAAGAGAGGAAGCTAATGACGTGGATCATGAAACTTCGAACGATGCTACTGCTGAACGTCGCAGGTCGACAAGGTCGCGTGCCCCTCCTGAGTGGTACGGCAACCCTGTCTTAACTGTCTTGTTAGTAAACAACAGCGAACCTGCGAACTATGAGGAAGCAATGATGAGCCCAGACTCTGAGAAATGGCTAGAGGCCTTGAAATCCGGATTGGGATCCATGAGCGAAAACCAAGTATGGACTTTGGTGGACCCTCCTAGCGACCGTAAGGCCGTTGAGTGCAAATGGATTTTCAAGAAGAAAACGGACGCGGATGGTAATGTTACTATCTATAAACCTCGACTTGTCGCGAAAGGTTTTCGACAAGTTCAAGGTGTTGACTACGATGAGTCTTTCTCTCCTGTAGCGATGTTTAAGTCCATTCGGATTTTATTAGCAATTGCTGCGTTTCATGATTATGAAATATGGCAGATGGATGTCAAGACCGCGTTCCTCAATGGCAACATTGATGAAGAGTTGCATATGATGCAGCCCGAAGGTTTTGTCGATCCTAAGGATGCTGATAAGGTGTGCAAACTTCAGCGTTCCATTTATGGACTAAAGCAAGCATCTCGGTGTTGGAACCTTCGTTTTGATCAAGTGATCAAGAGCTTTGGATTTGTTCCAAATTGCTACGAAGATTGTATCTACAAGAAAGTGAGTGGGAGCTCAATGACATTTTTAGTACTATATGTGGATGACATATTGATTATTGGAAATGACATTGGTATGCTTAACGAAGTGAAGAGTTATTTGAATAAATGCTTTTCAATGAAAGACCTAGGAGAAGCTGCTTATATATTAGGCATCAAAATCTATAGAGATAGACAAAGACGCCTAATAGCTTTAAGCCAAAGTACATACCTAGACAAATTTCTGAAAAAGGTTCAGAATGGATAAGGAAAAGAAAGGTTCAGTGCCCATGTTGTTAGGTAAGATATTGAGCAAGGCTCAGTGTCCAGCTACGGTAAACGATAGAGAAACCATGACCAAAGTGCCTTATGCCTCGGCCATAGGTTCTATGATGTATGCCATGCTGTGTACTAGACCGGATGTGTCCAATGCTCTTAGTTTGATGAGCAGATACCAAAGTGATCCAGGAGTGGAACACTGGACAGCCGTGAAGAACATCCTAAAGTATTTAAACAGGACTAAAGAAATGTTCTTGGTCTATGGAGGTGATGAGCAACTCATCGTAAAAGGTTAGGTCGACGCTAGTTTCGACACCGACCTGGATGATTCTAAATCTCAGACAAGATACATTTATATTTTGAATGGAGGAGCTGTGAGCTGGAGAAAGCTGCAAGCAAAGCGTGATCGCGGGATCTACAGTGGAATCGGAATACATGGCTGCTGCAGAAGCGTCAAGTGAAGGAGTTTGGATCAGGAACTTCATCACTGAGCTTGGTGTGGTTCCAAGTGTCTTGGACCCATTGGAGATATTGTGTGACAACACTGGCGCCATAGCACTGGCTAAGGAACCAAGATATCATCCAAAGACCAAGCACATCAACCGCCGGTTTCATATAATTCGAGATTATATAACAGATGGAGATCTGAAGATTAGCAAAGTACATATGGATCTGAATGTCGCAGATCCGTTGACTAAACCTCTTCCACGAGCAAAACATGATTAGCACCTTAATGCCATGGGTGTTAGATTGTTGCCAGATGTAAACTAGATTATTGACTCTAGTGAAAGTGGGAGACTGTTGGAATTATGCCCTAGAGGCAATAATAAAGATGTTATTGTTATAATTCTTGTTCATGATAAAATTTATATTCCATGCTAGAATTGTATTAAGCGGAAACTTTGATACTTGTGTGGTTTATGAACAACACCGTGTCCCTAGTACGCCTCTATGGACTAGCTCATTGATTAATGATGGTTAAGGTTTCCTAACCATAGACATGAGTTGTCGATTAATAATGAGATCATGTCATTAGGAGAATGATATGGTGGACATACCAAAATCAAGCAGAGCAATTAGATCGTGTCATCGTGTTCATCTTTGCGAAGCTTTTTCTTATGTCAAATATTGTATTCCTTGGACCATGAGATAATGCAACTCCCTAGTATCGGAAGAAATATTTGAGGTCATCAGACGTCATCCTATGTGAGGGTGATCATAAAGGTGTCTCTCAGGTGATCGGAAAGTACTTGTTGGGTTGTATGTATCGAGAGGGAATTTGTCCCTCCCGAGTCGGAGAGATATACTTCGGGCCCACTCGGTAATCGATATCAACACCGCTTGCAAGCACGTGGTTAAGGAGTTGATCACAAAGTGATAGCGGATTACAGAACGAGTAAAGTACTTGTCGTGAACGAGATTGAACTAGGTATGCCGATACCGACGATCGAATCTCGGGCAAGTAAAATATCGCGTGACGAAGGGAATATATATATATGGGATTAATTGAATCCTGGCATCGTGGTTCATCTGATATGATCATCGATGAATATGTGGGAGTCAATATGGGTTTCCAGATCCCGCTGTTGATTATTGATAGAAGATCATGTCTGCATATTCTCGAACCCGTAGGGTCACACACTTAACGTGCTTCGACGCTAGGATAGAATGGATAATTGGTTTGTGAGTTTTTGTTCGGAGTCTCGGATAAGATCTAGGACATCACGAGAGGTTCCGGAATGGTTCGGAGAATAAGATTCATATAAAGGAAAGCAGTTTTTGGATTTCGGAATCGTTTCGGAATGTTCGGTATTGTACCGGAAGGTTCTAGAAGCTTCCGGAGTGGGACCAACGTGACCCCACTTGTCGGAGGGGTGCGTGGGCCTACGAGGGAGTTCCCTAGACGCATTGGGCCGGGGGAACAAGGCCCCATAGGCCCAGCCGGCCAAAACCCTAGGGGAAACCCTAGGAAACCTTCTAGAAGGGGGGAAGACTTGCCCCCCACTCCACCCTTGGGGCCGCCGCCCTAGGGCTTGGAGGAATGGGGCAAGGGGGACGGACATCCCCCTATATAAGGTGGGCAGGGGCGCACCCTCCCCTCACCCCAAACCCTAGCCGCCAGCTGGTGCCCTACCTCTCTCTCTCTCTCCCGACTGCGTGTAGGCGAAGCCCTGCTGCAGAAACTCTCCACCATAGCACCACGTCGTCGTGTTGTAGATCCAATCTATCTCTCCACCACACTTGCTGGACCGAGGAAGGAGGAGACGTCGCGACACCGTACGTGTGCATCTCTCGGAGGCGCCGCCACTTGCGGCGTTGGATCGGATCAGATCACGAGGAGGAGAAGGCGAGTATGACTACACCAACCACGTTCTGTTGAATGTTTCCGCTGTGCGATTTCTTCAAGGGTATGAAGATCTCATCTATCCCTCTCGTTGATTGCATCTCCTAGATTAGATCTTGGCTTTCCCGTTCACATCCGTAGAATTTTTTTGATTTACTATGCTGCAAAACCCTTCAGAACTACTCGAGTCAGGATTCTGATGGAAAAAGTTGTGTTTTGATGCAATTTCGTGAAGATCAGAAAAATATCAGAAAAACTACGGAAAATCCTATTTTCCCAAAAGACGAAGGATGCCAGAAGGGGAGGCAGAGTTGGGCCATATGGGGCCCACACACCCCTAGGTGCGGGCCACCCTAGGTCGCGCCTACAGGGGGTGTGGCCACCCTGGCCCACCTCTGGATCCGCCCTCTCGCCTATATCTTCTCCTCGAAACCCTAATACATGTGGAGCGACCACAAAAAGATTACGCCGCCTCTACGGGGCGGAAAACACCGAGAGATAAAGATCTCTCTGGTAGAAAGATTTCTACCAGGGAAATTACTTCCGAGAGAGGGGAGACCGTTGCCATCAACACCATCATCAAGCTAGACTTCATCGGGATCATCATCATATCCACCAGCACCATCATCACCACTCCATCCCGCTGTAACAATTGTGTTGAATCTTGCATAGTTCTTATGGGAAACTTTCCCGGTGTTGATTACTATTGTAGTTGATGCTTGTGAGTGGAACCATTGAAATATTGTTTATGTTCAGATTGTTATCCATTATCATATCATCTTTGATCTCGTGAGTAGTTCTTTTAGTTCTTGAGGACATGGGAGAAGTCATGTTGTTAGTAGTGGATTTGTGTTGAGGTATTATTCAATGGTTTAATATTTAAGTTATGGTGCTATTCTTCTAGTGGTGTCATGTGAACGTCGAATGCATGATACTTCACCATTTATGGTCCTAGGGGAATGCATTGTGTATTTGGCTACTAATTGTGGGGTTGCCGGAGTGACAGAAACCTGAACCCCCATTAGGAAACCATTGCACAAGGGAGTGTAGGATCTCAGAGTTTAAGGATATGGTTAGGTTTATATCTTAATTGCTTTCTTGTAGTTGTGGATGCTTGCAAGGGGTTTAATCACAAGTATGTATTAGTCCAAGTAAGGTCGGTACATTAGCACAGGTTCACCCACACAACACTTATAAAACCAAAGAAGACTACTCAGCTATATGAAGCGAAAGCACTTGACAGTATTCCCATGTGTCCTTGAGAACTTTCGTCCTCATAAGTATTTCCACCGGCTTGTCCTTTGCTAAGAAAGGATTGGGACACTTGCTGTAATTATTTGTTGTTTTATTTACTTGCACTTTATTTCTTTGCTTTATCAGAAAACCCCTAAAAATCCGTTTGCTAAGTATTTTACAAAGATTTCCTTCTCCTTACCACTAGTCAACACATTCTGCTTCTCGTTGGGATCGACGCTCCTATTTATCAAAAGTACTACGATACGCCCCCTATAATTGTGGGTTATCAAGACTATTTTCTGGCGCCGTTGTCGGGGAGGAAGCGCTATTGAAGAGTGGAACTGGTAAAGGAAACTTCTACTATGAGTATTGCTTTTTATTTATGTTTGTTACTTTGTTTCCAATATGTATAACCCACTTGGTTTTCTATTTGGGAAAACTACTACCACTGTTAGGGTAGTAGATGAACCACCACCTGTTGAGATAGATCCTTTTAAGATCCCTACAAGCATTGTTGATCATGTTATGGATAATTATTATTTAGGGGATGAAACTATTCATCCTGGTGCTTTTTATCCATGAATTATGCGGGTTGTTTAAGTGTGTAGGTATCAGAACTGAACAGGTGAAGAAGAATTTACTCTCTATATCATTGAAAGGAAGAGCTGAAGAATGGTATAAGCTGCTAAAGAACGAACAATCCATGGAATGGGAGGAAATAGTACCTCTCTTTTACTCTAAATTATATCCTCCCAGTAAAATTCATAAGGATAGGAATCTAATATATAACTTTTGGCCTCGTGATGGAGAGAGTACAACTCAATCTTGGGGGAGATTGAAGTTACTAATAATGTCTTATTCATGAACTCCCTAACAACATTATTATCAATAAGTTTTATGCAAGACTTTCTCTTCATGATAAAGATTTATTAGATGCTTCTTGTGCTGGATCATTCACACGTATGAAGGAAGAAGCTAAATGGGATCTCCTAGACTGTATTCAAGAGAACATTGAAGCATGGGAGAATGACAAAGTAAGAAAGTCAGGTATAAATTATGATTATGAATGCATTAAATCTTTTATGGGAAATTATAACTTCTGTGATATTAGTACTGAGTATGGTCTTGATTCTCAAAGTATTGCCAATTGTTTTAAGGCCTTTGCCTTTTATATAGAAACTCCTAAAAAGAAGTGGGACAAGTACCATACACCTTATAAAGATGTTGTTAATCATGTTCCTGTTAGAAACACTGAAGTTTGTACTATTGATCATATTTTGCCTAAACCTTATGTTGAGAAAACACCTTTCCCAACTAAGGTAAAGGAGTATTATATGATATTTAGTGCGGTTAACAAAGGTACAAAGAAAATTGTGGAACCTGATGAACGAATAAATGTTGAACCTGTAGTAGCCCTTGTGAAAGATCTTGTCACTAAAAGTATAGAGGATGAGCACATTGTCTTCTGTGAAGACGCTTCCAATATCATCTCTCATCCTATTAAAGCTAGAAAAGCTAGTGTCCATGTGCTTGCTGTTAGAATTGGTGATCATTGCTACTATGTTTTATGTGATATTGGTGCTAGTTCTAGTGTTATTCCTTATGAGCTTTACAGGGAAATTATGCATGAAATTGGTCCTTGTGAGATTGAGGACATTGATGTGGTTATTCACCTTGCTAATAAGGAAACCATTTGCCCTATGGGTATTGTAAGAGATGTGGAAGTCATTTGCGGTAAGATTAAGTATCCTGCTGATTTTCTAGTACTTGGTTCAGCAGCTAGTAAAACTTGTCCTATCATTTTTGGTAGACCTTTCTTGAACACTCGTGGAGCTATTATAGATTGTAAGAAGGATAAATTTTTGACTAAGTTTGATGGAGAGTCTTATGAGTTTATTTTTTCCAAAATTGCTAAAGCTCCTTATGAAAATAGTTTGCCTAATGAAAATTTCAGGGTTGAACAACTTGCTTCTATTGATCTAGTTTATAATATTGGACCTCTTTTTAATGATTGTAAGTATGCTCATTCTGATGATAAAGTTGTTTCTTGTGATAGTTATATTGTCAACTTTATTCAAAGTTCTACTGAAAGTTATTATGAGAGAGGGACACATGGTTTTATGCATGTCAATAATATTAAGTTTCCCAGTTTTATGTTGAAAGATTTGAAGTTGCATTTGTTTTGTCTTCCTATGCTAGTGTCCTTTTGTTTCAATAATTTGTTTTCCCTTGAGACTCCCTTGTATAGGAAGTGGGTTAGACTCAAATGTGTTGGATATTTGCTTCTTGATGCCTTTTTTCACTTCAAATCTATATCCCCCATGTGAGCATCTTTGAAACTATCATGCCCATCTTAAAGGCTACAAAGAAAGAGCTTTTGGGAGACAACCTGTTTTAGTTTGCTTTTGTTTTTTGTTTTTTGAGTCTTGGAAGTTATTACCTCAGTAATAACCGCTCCTTATATATTTTTTGCTTTGGTTTTTGTGTCAAGATCAACTACTTTTGAGAAGTAGAGGAGTTGTGAAAAGTGGCTGTCCTGGGACAGATTTTTGTGATGCATTGTAAACATTTGTGAAGGAGCTCAGTACATCGGATGGAGCTGTAATTTTATGTGCTTATTCTCCAAGTTGTTTTCCAACTTTCAATAGTTTTGTGCTTTTTGATTTGAGCAACAAAAGTGTTTCAAAAAAAATCTTTACTTGCTAGTCTGTTTTGACAGATTTCTGCCATCATTTGCCACTTATATTGATTCCCTTTCAGATTCTTTTTGGGCTTTTGGAAAGGAGTTGCTACAGTAGCTTGTGTTTTGATTGATTTCAGTTGAAGTTTTAACCTAAAGGTTTATTGTTTTTGCATACACTAATGTTGTCAATGAGGTTTGTGCGAGGCTTTGCATGAAAGGAAATTTCATGCGATGGAGAGAAGGAATTTGCAGAGTCCGTCTTTGAATAGGTAAAAGTGTTGCAAACAGAAGGTTCATGAAAAACCTTTTTCTTTATATTTTTGATGTTTTTACTACATACGGAAGGTTACAAGACGAAACAAAGGAGGATACAGAGCCCAGGTGGGCCACACCCACCAGTGGCGCGGGCCCCAGCTGGCCGCACCACCAGGGGGTGTGAGCCCCTGGAGACTGTCTCCGCCTCGTTTTCGCACAGTACCTTCCTTATGCATTGAAACTTCGTAATATATAACCCCCCGGATCCCCTGAGGTTCGTATATCATGTTCTCATCGTGTTTTCATTTCGATATGTTTCTGTCAGGAAAACTTCTCAAGTTTAGAGCACCATGGTCTCTGCCAACGGCAAGGGCAAGAAGCCCGTGGAAGATGATCCTCAAAACCCCAAGGAGGAGGAGATCTTTGCTGGGGATGAGGAAGACGTGAAGGAGGACGAGCATCCGGACACCCGCGCTACCGTTGCAAGCATTGGAGTGGTGGCAAACTCTATCAAGCTTAGGAGGACAACACTGATGTCTATAGGAGGGAGAACTCCGTGTCATATCCTCGCTCCACGGTCACTTCCTTCACGCACCAAGAACCCCTTCCATACTCTTATACATGAGCAAAAATACCAAAAGATGCCCCAAGGGAGGTTTCCCTCTGTTTGGGATCTGCCTTGTTCTAACCATGCAGGGAAGGAACACACTAAGAAGGAAGAGTGGGGAAAGAATAACAAGGACTGAGATTCTCGGTTTGACATGATCATGAACCGCATTGAGCATAATTCGGAGTTTATTCGTACTCTAACCTTCGATATTGAGGATTTAAGGGAACTGATTGAAGATCTTATCAAGAGAACACCACCACCGAAGGAGTAATTTGTCATCAGGTTTGGCATCCCCTTGGATTGTTCCAAGCTTGGGGGAGTGCCGCGGTATCACATCATTATCTTTTATCTTTTACCTTTTTAGTAGTTTCATATCTTGGGTAGAGAAGTTATCTTATAGGTTGGTTTGCATCGTGGAAGTATCTCTCCTTTAGTTGGTTATCTATGTATCCCTTGGTGTGAGTGCCTTTATGGAATATTAATGAGAAGTCTCATCTTTTACTTTTTGCACTTCTTATTTTAGTTTGCAATCTCTATTATACAATTGATCTTGTTGATCGGTATTGGTATCACTTTGGGAGCATCAAGTATATCTAAATTGGTTTTGGCAAACCGAGCTCTGGTCAGTAGCAACACTTTTTGAGGTTTGAAAGGAAAAGAGAAAAGCACTTACAGGTATTTTGTATCATTTATTTACTTTCTTGATTATCTCATAAGCTTAGTATTCTTTATTTAAGATCTTTTGTGTCTTCAAGGAAGATTGCATGTTTGGCTTTATCACTTGTATGTTTGCTTGTTTCCTTCAACTCTTTTGCTTGCTACCCAGCCTTGCTAGCCAAAAACCTGTGCTGGGAGGGATTACTTCTCATGCATCCAATCCCTTAAAACCAAAACTTGTGCCATTTGTGTCCACCATATCTACATATTAGTATTATTGTTGTTCCAAGCAAATTCTCAAGCTTCATCTATCTTTTGAATTAAAAATTATTTTGTTTTGTGAAAACTATTTAGTAAAGATCTCACGAACTTGATGGCACACCTTATTTTCTTGCCCTAATAAACTTGAACCATTGTGGCATCGAAGTTGTATATGCTTGCATCTATACGCTGGGATTAGGAGAACCGTGCTGTCACGGGGAACGCTTTCAACACCTGTAAATACATACCCAGTTGATATCATGCTCTTTTGTTTGCGGATGTCGTTGATGTGAAATAAAAGGGGAGCTTGTAAGTCCATGGAGTTATGTATATGTGTTAGAGAAACACCTGGGTCGTTAGCCTAAGCCATGCCTAATCATGGTGGAAACTTGCAGCATCACCATAATGAGCAATCGATGAAGCTTTCTCCTTATATAAAAAAATAAAGAGACATATTGAAAAGAGGAAAGAGAGAAGAAAAAAGCACCATTTTCCCATGGTAAATAAGAGATTGTTGAGATGCTCATTGTTTGCTTGCCTTGTCATTTTGATTATGGGATAGCTCCCGTATCATGTGCAAGGGGTACCCCGTTGGCGGTTCTCTATGATACACATGTATTTACTATGACAAGAACTTACCGGTAACTAAAGTTGAGTAGCATGAGGAGCGGCCCTCGTACTCAAGGGCATGAGATTGCCAACTTATATTTCGTCAAGCATATACTCCATCTTTGTTCACTTTAACCTTAATCACCTCAAGATGCTTATGATAGGGGCAATGAGAGCTCAAAGCTAGTAAGTACCATAATCTTTTGAAAGCTCTTTATGAACTTGAAATCCCTGCTTCCCTCTATGAAGGGCCTTTCTTCTACTTCTAAGTTGAGTCAGTAAACCTATTTCCTCTCTATCTCCAGCAAGCATTTGAGTTGTTGTGTTTCAAGCATTCATATGATGATTTATTCAATCATGTTCTTTATCTTCCTTGTTTGCACAAGACTCTTATCTAAATGAGTATTACTTTGAAAGCCATCATTGTGAAAAAACTTTTATGTTTGAGCAAAAAGAGTACTCCTGTTATAAACTTCTTTACAAAAGCTTTGCTTGAAAACTGTTTGCCAGCTATTCTCTGACCAAGAACAAAGTTTGCCAATCCTAATTATGATTTATCTTTATGCATCTTTATTGTGACTCCCTTACTTGTTGCAAGCTAAGTGATATAATGGTGAGTTGCTTTCTTCTATGAGTTGTGTATTGGTAAGTGTGATGCTTTTTGTCCGTATTCTTTTTATCGACACTTCACTCCATAAACCTGTGGACATGTTTACTAAGCTCAGTTTTCGCTTGGGGACAAGCAAGTCTAAGATTGGGGGAGTTGATACATCCAATTTGCATCACCATTCTATATCATAATTTGCCTCTATTCATTGATATATTTCATATTAAGAGGTGATACTTATGTCTTTTCATCTGTTTTTGCATGATGGATGATTCTTGGAGGATGAACTGCGAGAGTCAGGATTCTGATGGAAAAAGCGGTGTTTTGATGCAATTTCGCGAAGATCAGAAAAATACCAGAAAAACTACGGAAAATCCTATTTTCCCAGAAGACAAAGGATGCCAGAAGGGGAGGCGGAGTTGGGCCATAGGGGGGCCACACACCCCAGGCGTGGGCCACCCTAGGCCATGCCTACAGGGTGTGTGGAAACCCTGGCCCACCTATGGCTCCGCCCTCTCACCTATATCTTCTCCTCGAAACCCTAATACACGGGGAGAGACCACATAAAGATTTAGCCGCCTCTGCGGGGTGGAAAACACCGAGAGAGAAAGAGCTCTCCGGCAAACAGATTTCTGCTGGGGAAATTCCTTCCCAGAGAGGGGAGATCGTCGCCATCAACACCATCATCAAGCTAGACTTCATTAGGATCATCATCATCCACACCATCATCTCCACCAGCACCATCATCACCACTCCATCCCGCTGTAACAATTGTGTTGGATCTTGCATAGTTCTTAGGGGAAACTTTCCCGGTGTTGATTGATACGTCGGAAACATATCTATAATTTTTGATGTTCCATGCTTGTTTAGTATCTACTTTGCTTTGCTTTGTCTACACTTTGAGGTGTTTTTATATCTTTTCTGGAACTAACCTATTAACAAGTTGTCACAGTGCCAATGGCCTATTTTCTTTTGTTTTTGGTTCCAGAAAGGCAGAAAATCAATATTCTCGGAATTATACGGGACAAAAGCCAAAGTTTGGTGACCTAGCATACCACTGCATGTTGTAGTATACTATAGTCGTGGACATAACACTCACGGAGTACCATTCCGCAAATATTACATCCTTAGAGTGGTACAACAGAAACAAAGCGGGTCCACATCATACATTATCATTATTACAACCAGAAATTACATGACGACTTGGAGATCCTCCTAGGTCCATAGAGGTATCATGATGACTCGGGGCTAAATTATAATAACTCGGAGAACATAATAAAGAAGCAACTAAGGTTTATACGAGATTTAATATAGATAGAGGATAGAGATCTATGCTACTGGACTAGATCACTATATATGCTACATCTACACTTCAGATACGCCGGTCACCATTCCATATATGTTTTTGTAATTGTTCCCTTCGACGCTTCCGGATACTTCTGGTTCTTCATAGTGGAATTCTTCTTGGTGTTCAATTGGATATAGTATTTCCTCTTCCTGACCGTTAATGTCTTCAGAATCTAGCAAGGGTTAAGAAGATACGTTGAGTACGAGCATACTCAGCAAGTTCACTAAAAAGGAGTGTTTGATGCACTATATCTACATCCACAGACCATAGGTCGTAGACAATGCAAGTTTTCGTAAACATTTTTTAAAGGTTGCTTTTATTCTGAAAAGCTATGTCCGTCAGCCTTCACGGGTTTACCAGAACTTTCATGGAGTTCCTTTCCCGCCGCATTCGCAGCTCCTTTCTGGAACAGGGAGTAACAAGTTATAGTTCTTACACTCTGCAGAGGTGCGTTACTTTACCCATGAGAGATCTTAGCTTTATTGCACATCCGGGCGCGCATTCCCGTTCACACTTCCTTGGTATGAGGCCCAAACTAAGATCCAAGCCAATCATTGTCCTTCTCCGCGACCTCGCATACACCGCAATTGTTGTATGCCCAAACTCAAGGTAGACTTTTCCCCGTATAAAACGGCTATACCTTAGTTGGATACACACAAAAACCATTAACACTAGAAATATGTCTTTTGTAAGCCCAGATCCACGGTAGACTTTTCCCCATATAAAAGGCTATACCCACGATCTGCAACTTACAAATGCCCAGGACAGTGTCCAATGCATGCGAGAGGGAGCCGATCCAGCTGACTTCTCCGTCCCATTCCAAATCTCATGGTTAACGCGTAATATACGGCGCAAGAATGACGGGCGACATTGGTTGTTAAGTCCTAGATATTATGTTCCTTTACGACCGGAACTTTCATAGTAGGATATTACCTCTTGGTAAATAACCTATAATCATATTATTATGAAAATAGTGTTTTCTGACCTTTTTGAAATGCAGGTGATGATAACACTGATTTGCAAAATAATTTACAGAAAATAATCAAAGGACATGAGCAAGTGTCAACTTGCCTTGATATAGAGAAGTATTGTAGTCGAATGTCTCGACTTGACCCTGGACCTCGGGTTCTACAAAAATATCATCATTATCCGGTAAGGACAATGTTTAAAGAAGCAATATGCTGTTATGCATAAGTAATGATATGCATTTAGTAAAACCTTAAGCAATTCCCCAACATTACATGTGAGTTGGATTTAGATGATTTGTTTAGGATGTGAGTTATCTTTAAGTTTACTTCATAAAGGAGTGTAGTTGTAAGGGTTTTGGGATAACATATAAGACATGAAAGTAAGGTACAATTGTAATACAATTATAAGATTGGGTGATATCATGTAATCATTACAAGGTTTATGTTTTAATTTTGTTATGGCTTAAAAGAAATGGTATAGTGTTTCTTTTGGAAGTGGCAAAAATAATAACATTTGAAGAAAATATTATTTATGTTAAGTTAATCAACTCTAAATATTAATAAGATTAAATTTATGGTTTAGGATAAGGTTTATATGATTTTGAGTCATTATATACCTAGCTTATGATATATCAGACCAAAGTTAACTATAAAGATATAATTGGACTTGGGATATAATATTTATGGCATTAACAACAATAAGGGTTTTACTTAAGCATGATGAAACTTAGTCTTAAAGACTTAAAGACAACATATTTAATATTTATAGATTACACTATAAAATTTTCTTATATAAAGAAAATAGGTGAATTTATTTATGATATAATTACTGAATACCAAGTTTGTTAAATATAATTATATATGAATTGAGATCACTTACTTCTAATTTTAAATTAATGATTTGCAAAATTAACTTTGTAAATCTTGGACTTATAGTTGGTTAATTTTTTAAAGGAATATTATAAACTTGATTGTTTATATTTATATAGTATTTTTAAAATTATAATTATGGGTTTAGACTATTTAGAGTTAAAAATTGTGTTATGATGATGCTTATTTCTTACTTAGGAAATAATGTTAAATAATTAACAAAACAATTATCTCATTTTAATAACTTAAATAATTGAAGATAAATAATCTGAGAATTTTAAAATGTTTTTGGAATAAACTATCTAATACTATTTTAGTAAGTATTCTCACTTAAAATCTTAAAATTGAATTTTATTTATCTTTAGGTATTATCTTGATTTTTTATAAAATTTCTCAATTATTGAATGTCTTTAAATATTTTTTTTATATTTGTAAAATTTTAAGTTAGTATTTTTATTAGATAAGAGATTTATTTTTATGCATGAAAGTGATTTTTATTTATTTTTAGGATTTTTTCTGAATTTATTAAATTTCATTTAGTTATTTAAGGGTGTTAATGTTTATCTGCATTTTATTAAACTTAAATAAATATTATTATATTTTTCTTAGGTGGAGATTATTTTGATAAGCATTTAGATGTATTAAATATATTTTTAGGATTTTTTATACATTTTTCTAGAAATAAAATAGTGTACAGGGGTATTTTGGTCATTACTTTATTCTAGCTTGTATTATTATCATTACTTTTATTAGAACCTGTTTGGTTGGTAATAAGAACGGCCTGGCCTAGCCCAGCCAGGTCTGGCTCGGGGTCAACCCGACCCCGGCCCCTTCACCCTCCTTGCTCACGCGCATACACAGAGACATATCTTCATTCCCCCCATTCGACTCCACCGCTGCCGGCGCCGCGGCTTGCTCCCCATGGCCCTCGCCGGCTACACCTAGCTCTGTCGCTCGCCATCTGACCTTCCCTCAGTTGTCCCCTTCTATTTCCCTATGCTTTGAGGTTGCTCTATTTCCCCCGCGTATGCCTCTGTGAAACCCTAGCCGCGCAACTTGGGTCGACCGGTGCAGTACCAGCACCCCCGGCTATTCTTCCCTGACGGCTACGAGTTCCTCTACTAGGACCGCTATACCTTGTCGGCCCCTTCGAGCTTCTGCTTGAGCCCGCCGCTCCCGGCCCCTCCTGGTTCTTTTGGTGCTTCTACTTCCTCCTTCTAGACTTGACCAATTTCTTGATGTTGGCAGGATGGAAAGTTTATTGCAACCCTAGTGTCTACGACTCGCTACTCTGGTTTGATTTCTATGTTTGATGTTGCGGTGATGGTCTGCTAGTGCTGCTGCCGACGGGACGGCAGTGACGTCGTCACCGCAACCTCGCCGCTGCGCTGCGTCCAGGCTTCGTCACGCCTCCGCTCCAGGTGCTTGGCACCCTCAATGAGTTTTATTGTGACCGGCCTTCGAGTCGATGAACCGCTTGGTGATCTGTGGAGTAACTATATGGTGTTGGGTGCAGACATGTAGTGGTGATGGTTCAGCAATGTTGTTACTGATATTCTTAAGATTTTCTTAAAATAACTGAGATGCTTCTAAGTGCCATGCTTCAGTTTGGATGAATATTCATCCCTAGCATATGTTAGTGGATGGTTTCATATTGTGTTTAATTTGACTAGCAATAGTCTAATGGCTTGATTAATTACTTATGATTTTGAATGAAAAAGGTATATGGTGATATTGGGATCAAAATGATTTCTAAGTTGTTGACTTAGGGAAATGATTGTTATTGGTGGTTATAGCTTTGATTAATATAAGAGATGGATTTTATCTGAACTGAAGCTTTGCTTCAGTGATGTACTTGATGATTCCTAGTTATTTATACTAGGGAAATGATATAGCAAGATAAGGTAGTGTCTTCTGTTAGTGTAGATGTCACTGTGGTGCCTCAAATTTGAGTGTTCATAGTGGTTATCTAACTAGCATGGTATGTTGCACTCCAGTACTTGTATAAATGGAAATGAAACAATTTATTTGAGATGACTTGTAAGTGGTTAATGATCTGAAATTCTCTGGCCAGTGATGCAAAAGGCCGAGGCATTAATTCTTGGTAAGAATAAATGTTGCTGGTGTAATTGTTTCCTGTTGGCTTCTAATATTGTAGACCAGCAACTGTGGCCTAACAGATATACCCTATGATGAATTTGCATACCATTTGTATGAAATTCTGAGGATCATTTCTTTAAATGAGGAGATATGCAAAAAGATAGATTTCAATTCCTTCCTATGATGCTCAGGTCTGAGGTGTATTCTTTAATAAGAACAAATTTTACTTAGTGACTTCTACTTCTCTATGATGAACATTGTATGTCATGTTATGCAATTTTGAGAGAATTTCCCCATCAAATCCTCCTAGATAGAAGTCTAGTTGAAGGATAGATGGAATTTGTTGATTTGTAGTATTCCCCTGGTATTTCCAGATCTGTGTGTGAGATACAAGAATGGTTACTACATGATCCAGTAGTTGGTTCTGATGATTTTACCTGATGTTGGTGAGTGGCTTATGGCCTGTTGTAGATCTTCTATTTGCTCTTGATCAGCTACTGGAACTCCTACTTGAGCACCTGGATGGCTTTCCCAAGCAACCAGGATGCTTGTGGTGTAGATGATTCTGTTCTGTTGCCAGATCTAATGCTTGTCCTACTCCTCCTTGCACTCCCTAGCCTTCACCCTCTTGATCCAGTTACTGATCTATTTTTGGATTGGTCCTGATCTTCCTCCTCCTTGCTTGTGCTTAGGTACAACTCCTTCCTCTTGTGGGGTGGATTACCCAGATCCTACTGCAGTGATCTAGTGATGTGAAGTTGTTGTGCTAGTTATTCTGAATTTCAGTAATCTTGTGTTCTTGTTGTTCTGGTGGTGTGGAGGAAATGGAAATGCTAGTAGTTGTGATAAGTTGTGCTCCTTCATATGTACTTCCTATGCTATCTGTGGTGTTGACAACACAACAGCTGCATGTGGTGTGTGTGCTGCCTGCTTGCTTACATATGGGTCCTTCTCAGGTCCAAGTTTCAATGCCAGGATTGTGGATGAGCTCAAAGTAAGTCTTGAGTTTGTGTTGTGCAGGTCTCTGCGTTGCTTGCAACACCTGTGTGACGTTTCCTTACTCCTTCTGGTTCGATAGCCTTAGTCTCCACTGAGGGAATACTTGTTGTTGTGCTCATCACACCTTGTTCTTGGGGTTTCCAACGAAGTGCTCCATGTCAACACTGGGTGCACGCATCAAGATTTTCTAGCGTCGTTGCCGGGGAGGATAAGGACGTCTTCACAAGGGGAGTCCTCCACTTCCTTTCTCTTTACTTTGTTTTTAGTTTGATTAGTTTCTTTTGCTTGGTTTTGTTTGCCTCTTTTAAAAAAAACCCCAAAAATTAGTCTAGTTTGGTTTGCTTTCTTTATTCAAAAACACACAAAAAATTAGTTCCTGCTCTAGTTGCTGGTCTGTTATTGCCTTGCTTTGTCATGCTTTCTATCAATGGATGGTTTCTTTGAAACTAGTTCTTACTGGCAAGGTGGGTTCACAGAAGAAGAAAAGTATTATTATAAGGAGCACCGTTTGTCATAAAAGGGGAACACTTATGGGAACAAATTGATAAACTGAACACTATTGCTAGAGAGGTGTGGTCTACTTATAATGTTACTTATTGCTTTGATAAATCTTTTTGTTGTAGGAGGTATAAACACCTCCTTTTCAATGTGAGTATAATGATAATGTTACCATATCTTCTTGTGTTAAAGGAAATTATGACTTTTATGATGTGGGACAAATTGAAGAATTTATTGCTTTCAAGGGTGCATTTGAACTTGCTAGTTTGCTTGAAAATACTGATGATGCACCTTATGAATATGAGGTTTATGAGATACTTAAATTTTGCTTTGATAATTACAAGGAAGAAAATGGCTATATTCTTGAATATTTTAATAGGTGCTTTCCACAAATGGAAGATACTAATGCCTTGCAGGAGCCTATGGAAGAAGAAATTGCCGAAACTAAAAGCTCATTAGATGAAAAAGAGGAGGAGAGTGATGAACAAAAGGAGGAACAATGGATCTACCCATGCATACCTTCTAATGAGAGTAACTCTTTATCCCTTACATTATTTGATTGTCCCCCATGCTTACCAAAGGAGGATGAATGTTATGTTCCTGTGGATTCTTTTGAAATATCTACTTTGGGTAAAACCTGTGAAGGTTTTAATCCCACTATTTTTTAACTTGATAGAAATTATGTGTTTGTAGATCATGAAAGCATGCTTTATGTGATAGCTATATTGTTGAGTTTATTCATGAGGCTACTGAAAATTATTATGAGAGAGGGAAACATGGTTTTATGCATCTAAATAATATTAAGTTTCCTCTCTTTATGTTGAAAGTTTTGAAGTTGCACTTGTTTTGCTTTCCTATGCTTGTTGATTTGTGCTTCTTTGATTTATTTTCTTACAATATTCCTATGCATAGGAAGTGGGTTATACTTAAATGTGTTTCATATTTGCTCCTTGATACTCTCTTTTGCTTCAATTCATATTTCTTACGAGAGCATATTCTCAAACTATCAAACCTAACTTAAAGGCGTTAAAGAAAAGTACTTGTTGGGAGATAACCCGAGAGTTTCCTTGAGTCTTGGAAGTCATTACTTCAGTAATGACCTCTCATTATCCTTTTTGTTTGCTTTTTTGTGCCAAGAATGACCTCTAATGAGAGGGAAGTAAGATTTGGGGAGTTGCTGTCCCGAAACAGATTTCTGTCCTCCACCATAAAAATTTGTGAGGACTCTCTGTAACTCGGATTGAGCTGATAATTTATGAATAAATCCCCCAGTATGTTAGATAACTTTCGTAGTTCAACACTTTTTGATTTGAGCAATAGAATATTTTCAAAAAAATTGATTTCTACGTGCTGGTCTGTTTTGACAGATTTCTGCCATTATTTGCATTTGCTTCTTATTGATTCCTTTTGAGTTCTATTTTGGGGAATTGAGCTTTTTGAAGGAGTTACTACAGTAGCTTGTGTTTTTAGTGAAAATTTTTGCTGTTCTAAAGCTTTGCCAGAGGTCTAATAATCTTTTGGATAAACTAATGTTGCTAATGAAGATTGTGTGAAGTTTTGTATGAAGAAAAAAAATTCAGGTGTGGAGAGAGAATGATGCAATGAGACGAAGAATGGATAAAAGCTCAAGCTTGGGGATGCCACCATGGTTTCACCCCAAGAAATATCCAAGAGGTACAAGCGTCAAAGCTTGGGGATGCCCAAGGCATCCCCTTCTTCATCAATAAAAATCTCAGGTATGTCTAGACACTTCGTTTTATTATTTCATGCACAGTTGTGTTATTCTTGGAGCGTCTTAGTTTTCGTTTGCTTTGCTTAGGTTATTTAGTTTGCTTAAATAAAGTGGTTTGGACCCCCGTTCTTGTTGTGTTGTTGCAAATAAGTTGCTTGGTGTTGGACAGGAGTAGGAAGTTCCTTCTTGAAAGTGCAAGAGGAGCTTGCATTGACTGTGACTTAGACTTTAGCATGACATGATATGTGTTGTTTTGACCTTATGATTACTGATTATTGTTGTAGCATGTCTTGTTCCAAACAATTGGGATTGCTTAGTGTGCCTTGGAGAAATTATGCATTGTTTTAGCATGCAAAAGCATAGTATTGTGGTATTCTCCTTTGATGCTTTGCTTGGGTTGACTTGGCACATGATCACACCATGTTATGACTATGAAAAGTCACCATAGCCTCTATGATCATTTAGTCCTTGACTTGTAGTACCACTCTATGCTTTGATTAGTAATGTTTTGTCGCTCTGCATGATTATGGCCACTATTGCTCTCTTAGTTGGTTGCTCCCAGTCTTTTGCTATCCTCCACTTGTATGAGTAAGCCCTACTCATGCTTCCAACTCCCAAGAAACCAAGTTTTTCCAAATTTTCCACTATAAACTCATATGCATGATGTGTTACACCATTCCAAGTACATTCTTGTTTTCAACTATCTTCCAATTAAAAACTATTTTGTTATGTGAAAACTTAGTGATTAAAGCTCTCACAAACTTGATGGCACACTTTATATTATTTGCCCCTAATAATATTGAACCATTGTGTCGTCTATGTTGTATATGCTTGCACTTATACGTTGAAATTAGCAGAATCATGCTGTCATGGGGAACGTTTTCAAGATTGCACTTGTACTTTGTACTCAGTTGATATCATGCTCTTTTGTCTATGGATGTCACCGGTGTGAAATAAAGAGGGAGCTTGTAAGTCCATGGAGTTTGTATTTTGTGTTAGAGAAACGCCTGGGCCGCTAGCCTACGCCATGCCTAATCATGGTGGAAACTTGCAGCATCACCATAATGAGCTATCTATGAAACATCCTCAATAAAAATCTATGCATATAGTAAATAAAAAGATCGCTGAGATGATCATTGTATGCTTGCCTTGTCATTTTGGTTATGGGATAGCTCTTGTACCATGTGTAAGGGGTACCTGGTTGGCGGTTCTCTATGATATGCAAATACTTACAATGACAAGAACTTACATGTGACTGAAGTTGAGTAGCATGAGGTGTGGCCCTCGTATTCAAGGGACTTGAGATTGCCAACTTATACTTTGTCAAGCATATACTCCATAGTTTGTTCACTTTAACCTTAATAACTTCAAGATGCTTATGATAGGGGCAATGAGGGCTGCAAGCTAACAAGTACCATAATTTTTGGAAGCTCTTTTTGAAACTTGAGATCCATGCTTCCTTTATAAAAGGAATTTATTCCACCACTATTGAGTCTCCACCTTCTACCTTTAGGCACCATTAAGAGAGCATAGTTGCCATTCTTAGTTCTATGTGCAGTGTCCCAAAACTTATTAATTGATGCATATTGTGATATTACTTGCTCTTGTGCTATTTGTTTCTAGTCACCCTTGTGAACTTTGAAGGTGGCATATGCATCTATTTGCTACTCTATGAGGGACAAGCTGATTGCCACTATGCTATGTTTTCTGTATGTGAAAAAAACAAATTTTTTCAATGCATGTTATTCATGATCTTTGTTTGTAGCCTTTCATGTTGCATGCATAGTTACTTTGTCTTATTGTTAGAACTCCAGCTTTCATGCACATGTTTAGAGTTCTTTGATCCCAACTTTCAATGCTTGCAAATGGTTTGATCTTGGTTTTGATGGTGCATGTCACCTCAAAAATTATTCTTTTTATCACTTACCTACTCAAGGACGAGCAGGAGTTAAGCTTGGGGATGCTTGATATGTCAGAAACGTATCTACAATTTTTGATGTTCCATGCTTGTTTAGTATCTACTTTGCTTTGCTTTGTCTACACTTTGAGGTGTTTTTATATCTTTTCTAGAACTAACCTATTAACATGTTGCCACAATGCCAATTGCCTATTTTCTTCTGTTTTTGGTTCTAGAAAGGCAAAAAATCAATATTCTCGGAATTGAACGGGGAAAAAGCCAAAGTCAATATCTCTCCGTGGGGAACATGAAGTCCAGAGGAGAGACGGAGGGGAGCCACAGGGTGGCCGCACCCCCCAGGCGCGGCTAAGCCTGGCCTGCGCCTAGGCAGGGTGTGGGCCCCCAGGCGCCCCTGCCTCGCCTCTTGGCCTATAAGAAGCCCCCGATGCAGAAACCCTAGGCACCCGATCAAAACTCCATGAAACCGTATGTAGCCACCGTCACCATCGATCCCTAGATGGGGGGGTCTGAAGTTCTTCCCGGCACCCTGCCGGAGGGGAGATAATCCCGGAGGCCTTCTTCTCCGGTATGATGCGTGAGTACTTCCAACTTAGACTATGGGTCCATGTAGTATCTAGATGGTTGTATCTCCTCCTTTGTGCTTTCATGTATAGATCTTGTGAGCTCCGTTCATGATCAAGATCTAATCTATTTGTGGTCATGCATGTTGTGTTTGTGGGGATCCGATGGATATTGAGATTATTATGTCAGTTTGGTTAATGGTTTTGTCTTTATGATTCTATCATGTTTGTGTTGTTTGTGATCTTGCATGCTCTCCGTTGTTAGTAGCTATCTTGGTCGAGTAGTTGATAGTGACTCCAAGAGGGGGTATTTATGCTCGATAGTGGGTTCATGCCTCTAGTTTTCAAGGGAAGTGACAAAAATCTCTTCGGTTGTAGATGTGTTGTTGCTACTAGGGAGAAAACAACGGTCTCTTGTTCATGGAGCAAGTGGATTGTTACCTTACACACTTTGCTTAAAGCAGTTGTCTGTTGCTTGCAACTTAATACTGGAGGGGGTTCGGATGATAACCTGAAGTTGGATGGCGGTCTATGTATCTTGTTGTATTTCCCGATCGAATCTCATAGGATCTTTCTGACTAGTATTGCATTGTTATGCCTTGCTTAGTTCCTGTCAATTGCCCTGCTGTAATTTGTTTACCCTTCATGCCATGTTGTTTATCTAAGGAGAGCACCTCTAGTGAACTATGGAACCCGGTCCAATCTTTACCATTGATACATATTCCATTGTTACTTGTTTACTCGCTGCAAACCATTACCTTCCACACCATACGTTTAATCCTTTGTTACAGCAAACCGGTGAGCTTGACAACCTCACTGTTCGTTGGGACAAAGTCTTGAGTTTGTATTGTGCAGGTCTTCGTGTTGCTTGCAACACCTGTGTGACGTTTCCTTCCTCCTTATAGTTCGATAACCTCGGTCTCTACTGAGGGAAGACTTCCTGCTATGCTCATCACACCTTGCTCTTGGGGTTTCCAACGAATTGCTCCATGTCAACACTGGGTGCACGCATCATTGATTACTATTATAGTTGATGCTTGTGAGTGGAACCATTGAATTATTGTTTATGTTCATATTTTTATCCATTATCATGTCATCTTTGATCTTGATCCATATGATGTCTCGTGAGTAGTTCGTTTAGTTCTTGAGGACATGGGAGAAGTCATGTTGTTAGTAGTGGATTTGTGTTGAGGTATTATTCAATGGTTTAATATTTAAGTTGTGGTGCTATTCTTCTAGTGGTGTCATGTGAACGTCGACTACATGATACTTCACCATTTATGGGCCTAGGGGAATGCATTGTGTATTTGGATACTAATTGTGGGGTTGCCGGAGTGACAGAAACCTAAACCCCCATTAGGAAACCATTGTACAGGAGAGTGTAGGATCTCAGAGTTTAAGGTTGTGGTTAGGTTTATATCTTAATTGCTTTCTTGTAGTTGCGGATGCTTGCAAGGGGTTTAGTCACAAGTATGTATTAGTCCAAGTAAGGTCGGTATATTAGCACAGGTTCACCCACACAACACTTATAAAACCAAAGAAGACTACTCAGCTATATGAAGCGAAAGCACTTGACAGTATGCCCATGTGTCCTCGGGAACGTTTGGTCCTCATAAGTATTTCCACCCGCTTGTCCTTTGCTAAGAAAGGATTGGGACACTTGCTACAATTATTTGCTGTTTTATTTACTTGCACTTTATTTCTTTCCTTTATTAGAAAACCCCTAAAAATCTGTTTGCTAAGTATTTACAAAGATTTCCTGCTCCTTACCACTAGTCAACACCTTCTGATCCTCGTTGGGATCGACACTCCTATTTATCAAAAGTACTACGATACACCCCCTATACTTGTGGGTTATCAGTACCGACCAAGACATTTCTAACCCAGAAGTTCTAGGCATACTTCCGGACCAATACCGGTTAAGTATGGTCTCAGCTCAGACATGGTTCCGTATGGGGCTCATATTTTACCGAAAGTTGACCGGTAGTACTGGCTAGAAGTTCCGGTCCTTTGGCGGAACTTCTGGCATGTACAACCTGTTCGCTTCCATGAATTTTTAGTTGCTAGAACCACCAAAAGTACCGGAGGATGTCGGAAAGACAGGAAACAACTCAGTTTGGAGACTCCTCTATAAGGAGGCCTTCTTACTCCTCCCACCCAACTCTTCAAGATTCTCTCCTATGCAAGAGCTTCATTTCACTAGATCTCTCTCTCTCTAACAACACAAACTTCTTGACCTTTTGAAGATTGGGAAAGACATCGATCTACACTTCTATCAAAGGATATTTGATTCCCCAACCATCCTTTCTGGATCTTGTTACTCTTGGATTCTTGAAACCCTAGATGGAGTTGGACTTCCTTTGAGCACGTGGCATTGGTTGTAAAGCTTCATAGAGTCGTCGCGAGCCTCCAATTGCATTGTGGAGATAGCCCCCACCTTGTTATAAAGGTTTTAGTTGTCGCCCTCAAGGTCACCGCATAGTGGATCTTGAGCCCGCCTTTTTGGTGTGATGTTTGGATGATATGGTGGGGCTTTTGTGGCGCTAGACCCCTCCAACATAGACTTAATTTCCCAATTACATCTCCGTGTTTACTCTACGGTCATTTTGTTCCCCTACCTTTAGTGCATCTCCACTCGTTGGACGTTCTCAGGCCAAAATCCAGACCAAAATATGGCCGTACGAAACACGTTTTCGGCCTGGGAACGACGAGTTTCCCACTCGTGTTCCCATACCGAGTTCCTAGGACGTCTTTTTCCGCCCAAATTCGGCTAAAATTCGATCAGTTTTCGGCATAATATGAATACAGAGCAATGTTCGGCCAAGTTTGGCATAAATTTAAACATAGTTCAGCGTAAAATTAAAATAGTTCGCCATACAATAATAATACAACATATTTCGGCCTAGTTCATCCAGTTCATGCTTGGCATCTACGTGTTGCCCCTGCGTATTCATAGGTCATTTGTAGAGGTCCCAACCTAATAAGGTAGAGATCCCTGTGTTTATAATACTAGTCCCTGGATCGAATAGCTAGTATCCACAGTTTAAGATGTAATATCAGGAAACAAAGATCATATTACAACTTTATAACCAGGAATAAAATAATTCATTACATCTTACATAGCTCATATGGCTATCTCATTACAATGCAGCAGATATAACTAAGTAGCATGGAGTCCTTCATCTTCATATGCCACAGGCAATCATGTTGGTTGTAGACTTGTAATCCCTACTCAATAAACTTCACTAACATCAAACAAACCTGCAACATAATAAGTTACAGCCACAAGGGTCAATATATTTGAATTGTATGGGCAAATGATACTATGGTAGAATAGTGGTATCTATCATCTATATGCATTTGGCTAAGTGGAACTTAGGCTTGCTTTGCTCAAAATAAGTTTTCCTTATTAGTTGAAAACACTAAGTTTTTATTTGTCAAAATCACCCAAGGAACTACCAATAGAAATTGGTGAACCTTTAACCCTTGTTCAACCACAAGCTTTTAACTTAGAAATTGGGATGAGGAGATCCTTGATAGCTTCAATGTCTTGATGCTCAAATTGTCCATTGTCGGGGACACGGCTAAGTACTTAGGTTTTACTCTCTCGAGAGATGGTGCACTTTTCCCATAAGACTCGACATGCATCGAGACAAGATCTTTCAGAAGCCTTCCCTTAGACCAAATGGACGCATTCCATCCTATCACCCCTACCACCTTCTGTCCATCTGGATAAGTTATTGCAACCTATATGATCCAGGCAGAGCCCATATTGCCATGTGACTGCACTAGAAGCTTCTCAACACTTAACATCTCAAATCTCTTTGTTCCTGGGTGGCTTTCCACAAGTGTGATACACAAGGTAGCCATCACCATGGGCCTTGTGTAACCACTCAACACAAACCATTCTCACCATTCCACCCAGGTGATTCATTCACATAGTTGTTTTATTAAACAAAACACAAGTCATAGACTTTGCATAATATCATAGCATGAATAATCCACCCTTGTTTTCTATTATCTAAGTTAAGCGTGGTAACATGGCAAGTTTCCTAACTTAGGATAATTCTACTAAGACAACATATAGGATTTCCCATGGCATAGCTTATGCTTAGAAAATTCCATGCAAGTCCTACTCAAAATATCACTAATGCATAGTCAAATAATAGGACAAAATATATAAAGCACCACTTGCCTTTTTAGTAGATGAACTAGGTTCACTCCTTGACTTGCAATTGTCACACTCTTCAAAGTTCACTACAAGTCAATCAAGCAAGGCACAAATTCAAAACTAGCATTCAAACAATTCACCACATAAAATAATAAAAACAAAGAAATGCATGCAAGCATGTAAAAGGTGGTTTTGTTGAAAAAGTGTTTTATAATAAGGCTATAAACATTTCAAAACACCTACTGGTCACTTATAAAAGTGGCAAAACATTTGAAACCAAGTTAGTGAAAATGGCCCTTTTAAATCATTTTATTTTGCTAGAAATGCTTTTATCCAAAGGAATAATTTCTAGTATTTAGTCAAATATATTTTAAAATTAAAATGTTAGTGTTTAGGGTCAGAGAGTTCGAAACAAACCATTTACAAAAGTTTTTACTCAAAAATCATTTTTAAAACAATTTTTATATCCAAAATAGTCCTACAAATGTTTCTGCAAAACATCTAATTTTTCAGAAGAGAAATACTAAACTAAGGCCACAGTTGCAAAGTATATATTTTTCTGAATCCATTGATATAATATTTGTAATTTTTGGCCAAGCAGAACAAAAGTTATAGATTTTACAAGTTTAAACATTCAAATTCATTTCTGGAATTTTAATCAGACAGAACTGGCCACGCGTCATGTTTCTATTGGTTGATACCAGTTCGTATGGATCGAGCTATGCGGAGCGTTGGATTTAAGTGGCAATGCACGGATCAGATCAACTAAAAACGTTTCGCCTAAGATCTAATCTACACCACGCGATTTGCATCTAACAGACCAAAACCATTTGGCCAAGAACTGGCGGCGCTTAGCGACAGTGAGCGGCGGCGGCGCTCTGGTGGCGTTGGTCCGGCGAAATTAGGAAGCAAGGAAGAGGGGGAAGGGGATCACCGGGTTCGCAGGGGCATTTAGATGCTCAAGGTCGTCGTGGGAAGGCCAGGGGCGCCTGGGGTCGATGTCGATTGCTCGTCGGAGTCTCTATCATCATCGGGCACGCACGACTATGGTCGAAGGCGAGTATCTGGGATGCAAGCGGGCAAAGCAAGGCGTCAGCAAGGTGCGCACGGGTTTGATGAGTGCGGGAAAACTCACCAGAGAGCAAGGGGCACACGGGGACGACGGCTATCGCTCGCCGGAGACGCAGGGTTCATCGGTGGCACACGGGGCAAGGAAGGTGTCGACGTTCTAGGGCGCGCATGGGCAAGTGGAGTCCACTGGCAGATGCACATGAGGTTGCTGGTCAAGCTCGTGTGAGCCAGGGGGTAGGGGACGGTCGGAGTTGGCCGGAATTTGAGCCGAAGCTCGTCGGAGAAGTGGGGTTCGAGCGAGGAATTTGCGCAACCTAGTGGCGTTCGGGTGCGAGAGAGTGAGGGGAAATGGAGAGGGAAGGGAGGCGCTTAAGAGGGCATGGTCACGGGGCAGAATTACTGGCGCGTTTAAGCGAATTTAATCGCGCCATCAACGGCAGAAACGGCAAAGGACTGAGGGGAACGGGTCACGCAGTGGAGACGACGATGCTGATGTGGCGTGGGTCCACTTCGTCAGCGAGGGAATGGGTCAGGTGTGTGGTGAGAAAAGTTGCCGTGGGGAGAGAGGGAAGGTGCCAGGTGGGCTTGCTGTTGGGCCTGCTGGGCTGGCAAGCTGGGTCAGGTCTATTTCTATTTTTTTCTTTTTCAAATGCTTTTCTTTTTCCAATTCTGTTTTCTGTTTTTATTTGAAACATTTGATTCAGTTTCTAAATTGAATTCAAACCTTTTATAAAACCTTTCAGTAGGTTTAAACCACTTATTTAGTGTGTTTAAAAGTTCACTTTGAAATGTTTCAAATAATTTTTTTGTGATTTATTATTTATTTTAAAATAGGTATTTGTCTTTATTTAAATAAAATTCAATATGCTTCAAACCCATATAATTTATTTAAATAATCCTTTATTATTTTTAAGTTATTTAGATAACTTTTAATCCATTTTGGCAATTTCAGTTATTATTTTCTCATGATTTAATTAATCATGTATATTAGGAATTTTGTCTTCATTCAAATAAAATTGAATATGGTTAAAAGCCCATATAATTTTATTTAAATAATCTTTATTCCTTTATTTTTATTTTAATTATCTTTATTCCATTTGCTTATGGATTTGGCCAAGATTTAATTTGACTTTTAAATATTCTTTATTTATTTATTTCTTTGTCTTATAAAATCTATATCTTTTTATTTATAGTTCCAAAATTGGTGATTCCAATTTGTATAATTTTATTTATTATTTGTTTATATTTTTAAATCCTCTTAGGATTACTTTGCTCACAATTTGGCTTTGTTTTTAGTTAGGAGCTTTACTAGCTTTGGAAATTATTTCCTTTTATCTTATTAAATTCATAAGTTTTTATCCATGGTTCCAAATTGAATGAAACCAATTTCCATGGTTTTATAATCTTTTTATTTATCATTTTTGATCATTTAGAAATGTTTGTTGTTGAATTTTTATATGGAACAAATCCATAGTCTTGGGGAGATCTTGGAAATGATTTCTTTCTTAAGGGCTTAAGTTTTTTTTCAAGTGTTCAAATTTCAAGACTCTTTCCATGCATGAATGCATTTAATCTTTGGAATATTTGTTTATTGCTTTCTTATTCAAATTTTGTTCAAGTAGGGTTTTGATGTTTCCATTTAGAAGCAAAAAGTTTATTTTCACCCTAAATTTCAACAATTATTTATTTATTTTTCACATTTCAAAATTTTGAGAATTTTGGGATGTGACAGTGCTCAACTAGACCATCCTGTAGTTGTTGATGCACTACCAAATCTCAGATCTCCTGACGCATGGCGATGAAGGCAGCCTAGGTTGGAGGCACCTGGTGATCAGGCTCGGCAAGAGGTCCGTGTCTGTAGTATGGCTCGTTCTGCTCGACCAAACTCACTAGGTCCTTCCTCTCATCCTCAATGATCATGTTGTGCAAGATCACACAACAGTTCATCACTTCCCACATCTGAACTTTCGACCAGGTCATAGCAGGGAACCGGACAACTGCAAACCTCTGTTAGAGCACACCAAATTCCTGCTCCACGTCCTTCCTGCAAGCTTCCTGTTCCTTGGCAAAATGAGCATGTTTGAGGAGCATTGAATTTGAGATAGTCTTCAGAAATGTTGGCCATCTTGGATAGATGCCATCTGCAAGATAGTATCCCTTGTTGTAGTGGTGCTCGTTGATCTCAAAGTACACAGGGGGAGCATGACCCTCAACAAGCTTGGCAAATACATTTGAGGAATTGAGGACATTGATGTCGTTGTTGGATCCTGCCATGCCAAAGGAGTGCCAGATCCAAAGATCATGTGTAGAAATTGCCTCCAGTATCACAATGCAACCTACTTTGTGGCATTTTTACATTCCCTGCCATGCAAATGGACAGTTCTTCAAATGCCAATGCATGAAGTCTATGCTTCCAAGCATCCCAGGAAATCCTCTACTTTCATTGACTGCGAGGATCTAAACAGTGTCTTCAGCAGTGGGTCTTCCCAAGTACTGTTTCCCAAACACTGCAATCACTGCCCTACAGAACATGTACAAGAAGTCGATAGCGGTGGACTCAGCCATGCGGAGATAGTCATCGGCACTGTCACCCGGCACTCCATCTGCAAGCAACCTCATCGCCACTTTGCACTTCTGCAGTGAGGAAAACCCAACCATGCCGGTGCAGTCCTTCTTGCACACGAAATAGGGGTCGAACTCCCAAATGGCATGCACGATCTCGAGGAAGAGCTTCCGGCTCATCTTGAAACGACGACGAAACACAACCTCTTCATACAACGGCTCGTCGGTGAAGTAGTCGACATACAACATGCAGTATCCCTCCATCCTCTGCCTTGACTTGCACTTCCGGCGACCCTTCACCGAACCTCAACACGGTGTTGCCGTCTGCACGTATAGCCGGGCGAGGGAGGCGAGGATCTGCATGTGCTGTACATCTTTGGCGTCAGCGGGCGTTCTCCTCCTCCAGCAACACGGCGAACATCTCCTCGTCGTCGGAGTCCATGGTCGAACCGGCAAAACACCAAACACTTGGTGGGCGAGGTGGTGGGAGCTTTCAGCGAAGCCATACTACAAACAGGGACCTCTTGCCGAGCCTGATCACCAGGTGCCTCCAACCTGGGCTGCCTTCATCGCCATGCGTCAGGAGATCTGAGATTTGGTCTCCTATTTTGACGCTCAAAGAGGGTTGGTCTCCTTTGAGCCGGTACCCCAACCAGCTCTGCATCTCTCGCGGCGGGTGCCCCAGAATGAAACTGTGGCCTCATCGCGGTTGTCTCCATGACTTGTGTTGGCCTCGTATTGGCGGGCAATTTATCGCGCTGTCCGCTCTTGTCAACCGGCTTATATATCGTATTTGTATGACGTGCTATAAGCTGATTCTAACTCTCAATATCGGTGGCTTTTGAGGCCAACTCTTCAAAAGTAACAGACCGCACGCCTTGCAAATAAACAACCATATCAGGCAGCAGATTGTTCATGCACATACAAACCGCTTCCATTTTTGTGATCGGTTGCGGACAGTAAAGGCTTAAGTTTCTACATCTGTTAATGAAGTCTATGGCCTTCTCATTCACCCCTTGCTCGGTTTGAGTTAGCTCGGTGATGCCGCAGTCCTCTGAGTGTTGTAAAAACGCTCGAGAAAAGCGTCTTGCATTTTTCCCATGTCTTCATTGCACTTGGTGATAACTTGTTACCAAGGTGAAAGCCGGACCCGATAAAGTTTGCATGAATTGGTGGAGAAGAAGTGCAGCATTTTGAGCGGTATCTTCACAAGCCGCCAAAAAGTGAGATATGTGTTCATGTGGAGATCCGCTCCCACTGAATTTGCTGAACTACGGCTGTCGGTAATTTGCCGGGAATGGAACGAGGTCAACATCCGGCGGGTATGGCTTGGCATACCCTGGCCGCATGGAGTAATGGGTCTTCATGTATTGGGCCTTGACTCCCTTGGCTATCATTTTCCGAATAGCTTCAAGGTTAATTCCTGAGCCTCCTTGATCATTGTTTTGGCTACTCGAACCATTCCTCTCAGCTTCAACATTTGTATTACTTGCCACACGATTGCGCAAAGCAACCAACTCATATTCTTTCTGTTGGAGTGCGGTCGTGAGCTATGCTATCTGTTATTCGATGGAATGTCCTGTATTTTCCGTGAGGGATTGCTTCATACGGATAGTATCGACATCATACCGTTGTTCTTCATAAGATTTTAGCTCATTTTTAGACTCGGGTTGTGAACCTTCACACAAAGGATTGTGAGACTCTATATGGTTTGAATCATTATCCTCATTGCTCGATTCTATTTGACTGCGAGTCACAGGATGATGACCAGGTACAATATTTTTGTTGGCCTTCTTTCTCTTGAAGTGAGCAGATGTCGATGACGTTTCACTATTGCCTGCAGCTTCCGTGATGCCAATCGATAATGAGTTGAATACTTCAAATGAATTCTTTGAAGCTCTCTTACGAGATGGCCATGGAGTAAGAACCGTGAGAGCCTTATTTAATGTATTTTTTAATTCCTTGCTCACATGGATTCCATTATCTTGACTTGACGATCGACGATTTCTGCTCTCTACCCTGATGTATCCAGAGTCCATAGATATGGCCATCTCTCTTCTATTAAGAGCAGCACGATCTTGCACTTGCACGTCCTGCTTGGGTGACATACTCTCTTCTCTTGGGTTCTTCATTTACGAACTCTTCATACTCCGGCCATTTGGTAAGAGCATGTGCTCGGCGCATGATGTCGCCACCAACATCATCTGCGGAAATGGAATGGCCTGGTAACATATCCTTCAAGGTTTGACATATATTCCGTGTCCTCATTGTGTAAAAGTCAGTATGAGGCCTTCCGTGGATTCTTGCATTTGCATTCCCATCCCTATTTAGGATGGGCTAGGAAAGTTGTTTTCACTGACGCCTTGCTTGATTGGACTTGATCAGTGCCGTAAGATCGACCCACGCTTGATAAAGCCCTCTGCCGACGGCGACGGTGATGGACCGGGTCAAATGAACCTTCACGTGATGGTCGTGGCATTGGTACTCATGATGACAAAGGGTCTGAAATTGTGGTTGTCGGATCAACATGACCCGTTCTAATATCATCCAGACCGAGACAAACTCCCCGCCACATGAGTGAGCGTTTGTTACTTGGCTCAGTATCCGTGGGTAAGAACTCAGGTGCATCAATCCGAAGTTGACCAAGTGGTTGAGGGGATTTAGCCTCTTCCACCATCATTGCTTTCCCTTTCTCCATCGTGGAAGGTTTACGATCTGCCCTCGGCAAGTTTGAAGTAGGCTTGTATGAGTGCTCTTCGTATGCTTCATGGAGAATCTTGCTCGGTGCGCCTACCTTCAGTTTGGAAGGAGTGAGCGGCACGTCGATCTTGGTCGACGTGGTCGATGGAGATGGTTCACGTCTTGTTGGAGTGGCCGGCGCCGAAACAGGCCACGCCGGTGAAGCTATCTTTAGTGGAGCTGCTCTTTTTGCAAGAATAGGCCACTCACGTGTGTCTTGGAACCACATCGGTGCCTCTTGGCTTGCAAGCTTGGCATATGATGCCTTTTCAAAGCCAGGAGAAACCGAATTGGATAAAGTGTCCTTGTGCACACCTACGTTTGGCTCACATGCAACAGCTCTTAATGCTCTTGCTGTAGCACACATCCTTCTCTTGGCAGACTTGGACATCATAGGAACAAATCCATCTTTAGGTGCCGATTACACTTCTTTTTCTTTCTTTGATTCAGCTCATGATGCAGCTGTAGTCTTCCAGCTCTCACTTGCCGCAGTCACAAGATGACTGTATGGCACATCCAGCCACAGGTCACCGAAATGGAGAGTCACGAACTACTGAACTTGTCCCACCATACCTTCATGCAATTCAAGAAAACCACATATTAGTTTTCTTGATTTTTTTATATATTTATTATGCAAAGTATGATATATGCATTTCATGAAGTCATATGGTGTAATCCTACGTTGGAATTCAGATATGAGGGGAGAAATCGCGGACGCGAGTATTTTCGTCGCCCCATTTGCCCGTCATCAGATTCTGGCACGCCCGGTGGGACATATTTCTCCCCTCGTCTATGAATTCCAACATAGGATTACACCATATGACTTTATGAAATGCATATATCATACTTTGCATAATAAATATATAAAAAAGCAAGAAAACTAATATGTGGTTTTCTTGATTTATACGAAGGTATGGATGGATAAGTTCAGCAGTTCGTGACTCTCCATTTTGGTGACCTATGGCTGGATATGCCATACAGTCATCTTGTGACTGCGGCAAGTGAGATCTGGAAGACTACAGCTGCCTCACGAGCTGAATCAAAGAAATAAAAAGAAGTGTCATCGGCACCTAAAGATAGATTTGTTCCTATGATGTCCAAGTCTGCCAAGAGAAGGATGTGTGCTACAACAAGAGCATTAAGAGCTGTTGCACGTGAGCCAAATGTAGGTGTGCACAAGGACACTTCATCCAATTCGGTTCCTCCTGGCTTTGAAAAGGCATCATATGCCAAGCTTGCAAGACAAGAGGCACCGATGTGGTTCCAAGACACACGTGAGTGGCATATTCTTGCAAAAATAGCAGTTCCACTAAAGATAGCTTCATCGGCGTGGTCTGTTTCGGCGCCGGCCACTCCAACAAGACGTGAACCATCTCCATCGACCACGTCGACCAAGATTGCCGTGCCGCCCACTCCTTCCAAACTGAAGGTAGGCGCACCGAGCAAGATTCTCCATGAAGCATCCGAAGAGAACTCATACAAGCCTACTTCAAACTTGCAGGGGGCAGCTCGTAAAGCTTCTGTGGCGAAGAAAGGGAAAGCGGTGATGGTGGAAGAGGCTAAATCCCCTCAACCACTTGGTCAACTCCGGATTGATGCACCTGAGTTCTTCCCCACGTATACTGAGCCGAGTAACAAACGCTCACTCATGTGGCGGGGAGTTTGTCTCGGTCTGGATGATATTAGAACGGGTCATGTTGATCCGACAACCACAATTCCAGACCCTTTGTCATCATCAGTACCAATGCCACGACCATCACGTGAAGGTTCATTTGACCCAGTCCATCACCGTCTTCGTCGGCAGAGGGCTCATCAAGCGTGGGTCGATCTTACGGCACCGGTCAAGTCCAATCAAGCAAGGCGTCAGCGAAAACAACTTTCCTATCCCATCCTAAATAGGGATGTGAATGCAAATGCAAGAATCCACGGAAGGCCTCATACTGACTTTTACACAACGAGGACACGGAATATATGTCAAACCTTGAAGGATATGTTAACAGGCCACTCCATGTCCGCAGATGATGTTGGTGGCGACATCATGCGCCGAGCACATGCTCTTGCCAAATGGCCGGAGTATGAAGAGTTTGTAAATGAAGAACCCAAGAGAAGAGAGTATGTCACCCAAGCAGGACGTGCAAGTGCAAGATCGTGCTGCTCTTAATAGCAAAGAGATGGCCATATCTACGGACTCTGGATACATCAGGGTAGAGGGCAGAAATCGTCGATCGTCAAGTCAAGATAATGGAATCCATGTGAGCAAGGAATTAAAAAAATACATTAAAGAAGGCTCCCACGGTTCTTACTCCATAGCCATCTCGTAAGAGAGCTTCAAAAAATTCATTTGAAGTATTCAACTCATTATCGATTGGCATCACAAAGGCTGTAGAAAGCAATAGTGAAACGTCATCGACATCTGCTCATTTCAAGAGAAAGAATGCCAACAAAAATATTGTACCTGGTCATCATCCTGTGACTCGCGGTCAAATAGAATCGAGCAATGAGGATAATGATTCAAACCATGTAGAGTCTCACAATCCTTTGTGTGAAGGTTCACAACCCGAGTCTGAAAATGAGCTAAAATCTTATGAAGAACAACAGTATGATGTCGATACTACCCGTATGAAGCAAGTCCTCACGGAAAATATAGGACATTCCGTCGAATAACAGCTAGCACAACTCACGACCGCACTCCAACAGAAAGAATATGAGTTGGTTGCTTTGCGCAATCATGTGGCAAGTAATACAAATATTGAAGCTGAGAGAAATGCTTCGAGTAGCCGAAACAATGATCAAGGAGGCTCAGGAATTAACCTCGAAGCTATTCAGAAAATGATAGCCAAGGGAGTCAAGGCCCAATACATGGAGACCCATTACTCTATGCGGCCAGGGTATGTCAAGCCATACCCGCTGGATGTTGACCTCGTTCCATTTCCGACAAATTACCGATAGCCGCAGTTCAACAAATTCAGTGGGGGCGGATCTCCACATGAACACATATCTCACTTTTTGGCGGCTTGTCAAGATATTGCTCAAAATGCTGCACTTCTTCTCCACCAATTCATGCAAACTTTATCGGGTCCGGCTTTCACTTGGTACAACAAGTTACCACCAAGTTCAATGAAGACATGGGAAAAATGCAAGACGCTTTTCTCGAGCGTTTTTACATCACTCAGAGGACTGCGGCATCACCGAGCTAACTCAAACCGAGCAAGGGGTAAATGAGAAGGCCGCCGACTTCATTAACAGATGGAGAAACTTAAGCCTTCACTGTCCGCAACCGATCACGAAAACGGAAGCGGTTCGTATGTGCATGAACAATCTACTGACTGATATGATTGTTTATTTGCAAGGCGTGCAACCTGTTACTTTTGAAGAGTTGGCCTCAAAAGCCATAGATATTAAGAGTTATAATCAGCTTATAGCACATCGTACAAAGACGATATATAAGCCGGTTGACAAGAGCGGTCAGCGCGATAAATTGCCCGCCAAGACGAGGCCAACGCAAGTCATGGAGACAACCGCGATGAGGCCATAGTTTCATTCCCGGGCACCCGTCGCGAGAGATGCAGAGCGGGTTGGGGCACCGGCTCAAAGGAGAACAACCCTCTTTGAGCGCTAAAATAGGGAATATTCCTTCCCAATTGAAGAAATAGAGCGAAACCGACCTACGACGAAGTTTGGGTGGCAAAAGATGGCCCAAGCCGAGGGGAAAGGGGCAGCGACTGCGGCGAGCTTCGTCGGCGAAGTCATGGCGGCAGAGGTAGCTAGGGATCTCTTCGCGCGGTCTAGGCAAGTGGGGTGTGGGGAACGAGACTGTCTCGCCGACAAGGTTGGCCCACGTCCATTTTCGCTTCGTCCAGCGTTCTCAGGACGTTCCCAACAACCCAGGAATGACCCGGAAAGTCCGGACGAAACCAGGATCGTCAAAACACGACTAGGCCAATTTTCGACGTCCGGACTAAAAAATCGCCCTGGGATGGCGGTTCTGGTTATTGCTTACTTGTTCTCTATCATATAGGATTGTCACCTAGTTGCATATCAAAACAATCTATTTTTATTATATCGATCCTAAATAAATAAAAATAAAAATTGATAGTCATTTCAACCAGCACTGCGTTCTAAAGAGCAAGAGGACAACTGACCGCTAGGACCGATACAACAATTCATGACAACTACCGTGCCTTAATTCAATTCCATATACGTACTAAAAAACCTGGAGTCAAGTCGAGATCTTCACTGGAGTAATACTGTCTATATGCATATATGACTAGCTGAAATAAATCTGCTCTATAACTGTATAATACTGTATATCAGACAATGAATGCCCTTTAATCAGGCAAATCTTTGCATCTTTTGAGCTGCTGTGGCTCTCGTCCAAAGAATCACTTGTCTCTTACAAGTGCAAGGATATGATGTGCGTACATAATCTATTCTACCATGGCTTCAGCGCTCCTATTATACATCCAAAAATCCACAATATCGGGCTAGTCTCCATCTGCTTAATTTGCCAATGTGAGGCAGCAGAGGGCGAACTGGTCAGGTGATAACACGGCAGTAATGCATCCCCAAAGAGAAGTATGCTTGATGCTGTCAACCAGATGTTTGTGCATCACCGGCGATTTTTGGGTCAGTTTGGTAGTAGAGTATGTCTCCGGTGTCGCTAACATAGTGGTCACGCTTCAAGCTCTGTGCTAGTGCGCCAAACAGGTGGAATGGGAACGGACCAGACTTGTCTGGCTCTCTGTAGTACTTCCCCAGCACTGGCTTTGCCGCCTCGGTCTGCAAGACAATCACACCGAAAACCCATGGATTGCTTTAGGCAAGGTCCATGATAATATAATGAGATGTGCAGGGAATATCAAGGGATTCAATTCTTACCGCCTCTACGAGATGGTAATGTGGGATTTGAGGGAAAAGATGGTGGATCACGTGAGTCCCGATGTCGTGGTGGATGTTGTTGAGCCACCCGTAGTCCCTGTCAAGCGTTGTCAGGCCTCCACGCAGATAGCTCCATGCCTAGTTCACAGAGCAATAACTCAGTGATTACATACAGGAGTAGTAATCTTTGAAGGGTTCAATCAATGACAATCATGAATCTGAAGTATTTTTTTACAGTCTGCAGTTAGTATTTCAATTTGAGAGAATGTGGAAATGCTGCCGTTTTTTCAACTGCTGGTTGAATGATGCTTGTGGTGGAAGGTGGTAAAGTATGCCTTTTCAACACAAAAGTGTATTACTTTCAATAAACACCACACATATATACATCACATATATATGACAAAGGTGGATAGTGAAAGCTGCAGCCAACTTGCATTATGGACCACAATTGGTGATTTTGATGGCTAGATATGTCCTTACGTTATCTTCCACTTGCTATAGGAGGCTGAAAAAATGGCTTCTGATATTCTATTTTTAACAACTTTGTAATTTTGCTATTTTGGCTCATACTAACATATCACAACATCGCCTCTTTATCAAGGAAAGTCACATTATTCAGACTATTCAAACCTATCCTCAGGAAAACAAGAGTTAGAATCTAGATGATAGCCCTAAATTTTATCTCATGTGGGCTGTGGCCAACTCTAACAACTTGAAGAGTTATCTTCAATTAGTAATTCTACAAACATTACGCCATATCCTAGAGTCGAGCTATATTGCCGAACAACGGACAGTAAGCAAACGGAATAATCAATGCATTCACTTTGCACAATGTTCTGCAGATTAAGCAATCTAATTTGAAGTTTGGAGATCTTCACCTTTCCACGATACCAGGGGAGCTTGTCGTTGTGGCCGTGGTGGTGCAGGTAGGTGACAAAGTCCAGCCACATAACAAAAATCTGCAGCAAAATTCAGAAAGAAAATGTCGTGAGCAGCTGACAACCCCACAACAGGGCACCAACCCAATCCCCATATCCACAAAAATCAGCCTTTTTCGCAGACTGAGGTTGCAAATGCAAAAGGAGCTGATGCCACCCATTACATACCCAGTATGGGACACCGTAGAGCTTGAGCATCTGAAGAGGCCCCATCACCACGGTGAGCCCAGCGAGGAGGCCAGCCATGGCGAGCCAGCATGCCGTCGACGTCAAAATATCCTTCTTTTCGTTTGGCTGAAACAAATCGCTGCTTGGGTGGAAATGCGAGCCCGACTTCCCTGGACTCCTCGACCACTGGACAGGTCGAACACAGCAAACAATTAGTCAGCAATCACATTACCGAACATCCATTGCCACATGAGCAAATCAATCAGTAAAGATAAAATTAGGATCAAAGATCCTTTGGGCTTATTTGGTCTCACCAAGTAGAACGGGTATGCAAGCATCGGGAACGGTAATGCGAACCGAAGCTTCCGAGTGGCACTGTCCAGGCTCCTGTACAGCTTCTCAGGGAGCTGCAATTGGTGCAATGATAGGTTCATGAGGCCATCATGCCAGGTTAATCAAATTCCTCAAGAACATGCAGGGCAATCAACAACTTGGAGCATAGACCACATACCGGATGCCACGACTCGTCGTTCTCAACGTGGCCATGGTTCTGGTGGTGCGTCCTGTGGCTAATCCTCCTGCAGTTCGATTCAAAAGGAGACGTTATGACTGACACTAAGAATAATAACATTAGTAGCCAGAAGAGGAGTTCTTGAATGCATGCATGCATGCTTACCAGCCATTGTAAGGCACAAGGATGGACGAGTGGAGTATGTGTCCGACGACACTGTTGAGCTTGGTGTTGTTGGAGAAGCTCCCGTGGCCGCTGCACCAACAATCATCACCATGATAAAAGATTGTGAGAGAGTTGAAGAAGACCTGAGTTTGCGGACGACGGAATTATAGAAGAAACAAAATAAGTTAGGTCCTTGGGAGTACGCACCAGTCGTGTCCGAGGACGAAGAGCGCCCAGAACATGGTGCCCTGCGCGGCCCAGTAGACGGGCCAGGCGAGCCAGCTGTCGAGGCGCGCGGCGGCGGCGGCGAGAGCGAGCACGACCACGACGTCGCGCACGACGTAGCTCATGGAGCGCCAGGGGTCCTTGGACCAGCAGTGCTTGGGGATGGCGGCGCGGATCTCCGCGAGCCCGAAGGGCGGCGGCGCCGCGGGGTCGAACCCGGAGGGGTCATCCTGGGCCTGGGCGGGGGCGGCCCGGGAGCCGTCGTCCTCGGCGGTGACGAGGCGGGTGGGCGCGGCGACGGCGACGCGGTGGGAGAGGGCGCGGCGGGACGAGGACGCGGCCGCGCCGGCGGGGAGGGAGAGGACGCGGCGGGACGCGGGTAGGAGGGCGGGTGGAAGGAGCGCGGTGGCGCGGCGAGGGAGGGGCAAGGGCGTGAGGCCGCAGCAGCATTGGGGGAGGAGCAGGCGAGCCATTGCTTGGCTCCTTCCTTGTCTGCTGCTGCTGCTGCTGCGGCTGCGGATACTGCTTCGCCGGCGGGCGAGGGGATAGCCTGGGACAGTACTAGTAGCGGGTTGGTGGTGGACGGGTGGCTGTGGTTTGGTGGGCCGGGCTAGGTGGGCCTCGGCATCCCATGACCAAGAACCGACCACGAGTGCTTCTGCGGTCTGTGTGGTTCACACGGTACTACTGCTGTACTGCACAACACACTGGAGCACTTGGTGCGATACACAAATCCAAATATCTAATCCATCCAATGGCAGGGGGCAGAGTTACAGCAGATGGAATGGACCAGACAGAACAGCTTGGGGTGGCATTTTCCTTTATGTTGACAACGCGTCATTGCACTTGCACCCACACACAAACTTGAGAACCACAGTTCCACAGATATATAAAAGAAAAGGTGTCAAATCAGACAGTACATACCAGTTTTACAATGTCACACTGCTCTTTGACTGCTTCCAATTCAAGCAGTTCAATTTATTGTCTCTTTTACCTTCAGTCAAAAAAAGTATGACCGCACAAGAAAAAACCATCTACCGTATGTCCTACATGTTTTTCACCATTGGTACAATTACAAATGATTACATGGTGGTATACAACACAAACCTAAGCTAATGCGTCCAAACAAGCAACTATATCTACCTAGTGGGGCAAGGTAAACAATATCACCCTGTCAAGTTGTTGTTGCCCATGAGGCCATGACCATAATATACAAAACACAGGATGGGAACAGAATGGGTCGAAACACGCCACGGTAGATAACAACCAGCAATCAAAGGCATAGGCATCTTAACTTCCCAAGTACCAAGAGTGGGACGTACTTTTGTGTCGGATGCAGCCATATACAAAACCGCATACTTATAGTTTCCACCACTTCCTGTTCTCCATGTTCTTAGCAAGCTCCTGGGCGAGGGAAGCGAAATTCTCTGCCCCGTCCTGAAGCTCCTGGGTCCGTTGGCTTATTCTCTGGTACAACAAAGGTGATTATCGATTGAACTGAGACTGTTCTTGTTAAATAAACAATTGCAAAAAAAAAGTAGTAGACCAAAAATCAGGAACATAGACTGGTATATTATGCACATAGTGCAGTATGAAACTCATTCTTTTACCTCGAGTTTCTCCTGCCGCTGCATGAGCTTATCTTTTGCATGAGCAGCCGCCACCGTTGCATCCTGTAAAAGGAAATCTAGATTCAGCACAGGCTACACAAAGAGAACATGACGAGTTGCAATGCTGGTGGAATTACCCCGCCAAACTTATATTTGGTAAGAATTTCTTGGGTACTTCTCATCCTTGGTTTGTCAGCAACACTTGATCCTTCAAACAGTTTCGCTCTCTCATCCTCTACTGCACAAGTTCAGATATAAACATGCATAGTTAAAAAGAACTGTGTTTTCAACAACAAAAAATTAGACGTCCAACCTGTTATTTGTAACTGAAAACTAACCTGTTGTTTTCTTATTCACGTGAGATGTAGAGGATGATGCTGGTGGAGGGGATATGGGTTCGTCATCGTCAATCTCTATGTCATCTGCATTGACATGGTTTTGAATAAATAGGCAGCATTCCAGGTAAATGCTTTTTACAAAAACAGGGAGAGGGCCAGACCAATTGTCAGTTCTTCTATCGGATCATCATCAGGACTGGGTATTGATGGTTCTGCAGATGACTCTTTCAAGAAAATTGACTCCAACAGTTCACTGGGGGTTTGTGCAGTGAAACTCCTTCTCAGGTTTTCATTTTCGTCCGCTTTGCCTTTTAATCCTTTAATGATGCCACCAAGAACTCCTGCTGCCGGATTCTGCACCAGAAGTTCCATGCTAAGTCAAAACGTACAGGGTATGATATAGGTTGAGAGGATTAGATAATTGCTGACCTGCTTTCTTTTCTGGTCTGCCGAGATGCTAATAGCTGCTTCAGCTGCTGCTGCAAGTACTTTATCATGAAGGCATGGCAAAGATTCTGGAATCCTAAAATGATTATCATGAATACGAAGACATTAGTCTAGTACCACCAGGTCAGGTGTCAGAACTATTGCTCCTTGAGTTGAACAGAACCCAGCTGAAACAGAACCAGACATGCAAACCTTTAGTACCTGAAGTCATTCTCTGAGGCTATAAGAGAGATGATTGCAAATTCAGATCCATTTACCTGTGGCAGGGGACATGTTAGAAAACTGAGGGAGGTATTTTACAACACAGTTGCTATTTAATCTAACAGAACTGTAGAGCACTAGAGTGAATCTGAAGTTACTCATAGAGATGAAACGTGCTTGTCACAAAGAGAACACGACACTCATTTTAGGCACCAATATTATTTTGTGGAGAAATAAGCTAAGGTTACCCGGATGTTGATGTGACAATGTAACACTAATAGAGAACCAAATCCAGAATAAAACTTAGAGAGATTGTGATGCCAAAGTTCAGTGATCAACCAAAAACTGAAGATCGAGTTATAAAGCAAGCCAAACAATTTACCAGAGCAATTTGTCCATTTGAGGAGCTCATGGATTTATCCATGCCAGTCTTGTAACTCCATCTTAATAACTGCATCAAGGAGCTCTCAGCGAGAATCTCGAGGCCTGGCAAAGACCTGTCATAATAAACATAAAACTGTTATGTCTTCGCAAACTTCACCAGGCATGTACATGACTACAGGTAGGTAACAGATGATGACACCTGAAAAGTTACACTTCTGAAATCTACAAGAAATCTCAAGATTCTCTAAAGGAAAGAATATTGTTAAGATTTAACAACCAAAGATGTCTTTATCTACATTGAAGCCATATTCCCGAGAGATTCTTCATCATGATGTACAAGTGAACAACAAAAGTTGACGATGATAGTATAACCAGGCTGTACTTCACATTTTATTAGTTGAAATGGGGAAAAGTAAAGAATGAAGAATACATAGTTGGACGTTCTTCATTTATTAAGTATTGGAAATCCAAATTTTGACAAGCACGTGAAAAACAAGAAACAAAAAAAGTTCACGGGAACTTGCAGTAGGAACAAATGTAAAGAGGGAAACCCTCCACCATCATTCTTTGACAATATGTATCATATAAGTTAATCCATATGATTATAATATGCAATCTTAAAGGCTACATGGCAAACACCTTCATCAAGAAACTTCTAGGCTCTAGGATGACAAGGAAAAAACATGAAAAGTCATAACTACCTCAATTCTATGATCCCTGTCTGGTAAGCTAATATCAATCCGCAAGCTGTATCATCCTTATTCTTGAAAATGGCTGACCAGCAGCAGTGTTTTGCGAGCTTTGTTTTATGTAGATGCTTGATGCTTCCCTGATGGGAAAAGTACATCACGAATAAGCTTTAGAAGTTCGAAATTTCCACAAAGCATTTTACATATGCTAAGTATGCACCTGAATCAATGATGTCAGAGAAAATAAAAGAACCACATCCTCAAAGCAGACCAAAAGAAGGGAATTTGAATGCCTGCTGTGTGGATGTTGAGCAGCCTTTTTCTGGTTAGTTTCGGCTCCTTTTGCTTCATTTTCTTCCTTTCCTGTCTGACTTTGACATGGGAATTTGTCTTCTGATAATTGTGTTTGCTCCTCATCTGAAGCTCCGTCTAAACCCAAAACTTAGGAAAGTTAATCGTTGATCTAAGGGGATTAGAAATTAGCATATTGAGTAGTAATCACTTGCCTATGACATACATCGCAATTGCAGACAATTGCTTCTGATCTAATAGATGTGAATTTATGATCAGACCACTTGTTATGTCCACTACAGTAAGACGTGCATCCTTAGTTAAGGAAAGTAGAACATCCGAGGAAATGTTTGGACTTGTAGCAATTTCTTTCTGGGACTTGTCCACTTCTGCAGCAGATGCACCAACACTGTGAATGCTTAGTGAAACCACAGGAGAATTTGTTCCTGATGCGCAATCCAGGGAGAACATCACTGACAGTTGACTTGCATCAAACATTGCCACCTTTGAGAAGACAAGCCAGAACATAATAATTAGCTAATACCACTTGGTTATTACAAGTTCCAAATAAATAGTGAAATTTCAGAGACCATAAAGAAAATATACCTGACCATTTTGATATCCTACTGCAAGGACCTTTCCTGAAGCTGTAAATTTGAGAGACCTCACAGAAGAATTTGATGCCATAAAGGCAATATGACAATGGAACCCTCTCCCGTGATGAACCGCATGAACTGAAACAAAGTCAGTGGAAAATAAGCTCAGGTTAAGGAAAATGGAATGAACCACATACCGCAAAAAAAGAAGGTTTATAAATGCTCTGGTGAGATTCTACCACTGAAAAGGGAAAAGAACATGAGATTGTCCTATTTTACAGATGCCTTGTATGTGTTAACAAATGCAAGCAAAATCGGCACGGACTTGTCTTAATAAGGATTTGGCAGCAAAATGTCCACATTGGAAATATAATCTTGCACCAAAAAAGAACACTTGGAACTATATCCTTTCACGAGATGGCACGTGTCCATATTATCTTCCTTATCAGGGTTCTACACATACATGGATTGCAAGTGAACCGACGACAAAAAGTAAAACAGGTAGCACCAAGCACATAAATACCAGAATATCAGTCCAGTTACCCACATTCACATATAATGGCCTATACTATCATTCCAATGATTTAGCACTCAAAATATCTCTTTTCTATGCATATAGCTTGGATGGGAATATGGGCCAATGATATAGTTTCCTGCCTGTAGATACGTTGCATCCATGCCTCACTACCTCTGCCTCTACAAATATATTGCCATCTTTCAGACTGACTACCAATAAGAGAATCAAAGCAAACAGGAAGCCTAGAAGGCAACATCATGCAAACCCCTTCATTCTATTTTGAGCATTTTCACTGATGTCTCGTATTTTGATTGACCTAAATTGCTTTTTTTGTGAATGGACCTAAATTGCTTTGGTACATAGGGAGTGATGGAGAAGAAACAAAAGAAAAGAAAGAGGAAGTGCAAATATAGTTTTATCCACAATATGACTTCAATACAAGTTTACCTTCCTGTTTAGATTCACTCACAAAGTGAAAGCTGGAATCCCCGGTGTGTTCATGAAGTTTATACATCCGCACCTACAACATTACAAAAATATATAAGAGACTAAAAGACTATTGAATATGCTGTTGACAACCAAGAACTTGGACTGACCCATAATTTTAATAGTAGGAAACTAGGAACTAACCAGACCACTTGTTGTACCAACAGCAAAAGTCAAGTTTAATGAACAAAAAGCCAGCGATGATACAGAAGCATTTGCTCCATCCAGAATAACATCAGACACCTGTGGCAAAGATAGCTTTAGTTTTTCATGTTGATCTAGTAGTGATCAGCCAACAAGTAAGAACATGTTAGAAGTAACCTTTGCATCTAATACAAACATTGGCATGAGAATGGGAAAAGTAGCATCCCATATTCTCACAGAACCATCTTGATAGCCTGCAACATATATTCTTTCAACCGGATGGTTTTCCTTCAGTGACATTTCACTAGGAACCCCACCAGTCAAAGGCCATTTCATATTCCCTGATATCGGAGGCGCGGCATTTTGCTTAGCACAAAATTTCTACAAAAACACATGATATATGATCTGACAAAGGCAAAGTTGAGTCTAATTAGAATATAATACCCAGAATTTATGCAAAAGCTGTACCTTCAGTGAAATACTTGGATGCTCTCGCCCAGTTAGTGAATAAAGATCCGTGACAGTTATGTTGGGATCAATTGTAGGAACTGCAACTGGAAATTTTCGAGCCTCAGGCTGAGCAGATACCTCTTCTGATTTCTGTGCAGAAAACAGATCACCACCATCGTAGAAATTCAATTGTCCAGGATTCGTCAATACAAAAAGTGCCGAAGGTCGTATTTTATCTGGAACCCCAGTATCTGGAATAAGAATCATATCAGCAAAGGATCCATCAAGTTTGAGGTCCACACGTGACGCGCATCTTACAGACTCTAATCCATTAGATGATTCCAGGCTAAGAACCTACAAGAAAATGTAATTTTGTTTATTGAACAAGGTAAAGTTTTCCATAGTCTAGCGTTAAAACAAAATACAATATATATCATTTCCTATGCTTAGAAAAGTAACTTTCTCTGCCATATATATGATATGCAACAATTTTGGGGGAAAAGGTCAGATATACAGTTTCTCCCATTTATATAAAAGATATCTATCAAGTTGTTCGGTTCTCTAAAAGGATTGCCTCTAGGGCATAAACTCATGTCCGTTTTTGCTATCACAGGAAATTATCCTGGATGGGCATGTTTTGTCCTAACTTGTGTGCCCCATGTAGCCATGCAAATTAGTGTAGTGGCTCTGCAATAACATATCATGTAAGTAGATGACCCAGATTTGAGTTCACAGTTCCGAAGAGTTAGAAATTGATTTTCGTAAGTTGATAAAGGAGCAAACAGCTATACTTTGAGTTCACCTTCAGTGGATCAGTTGCATGCATGCCTAGAAAATGACATGAAACAATATAAAATATATGACAGTGAAACGAGAAACAAAATAACAAACCGTCAGAACTTCTTCAGACCCCATATCATCACCACCGTATACAAAAAGATGCCCGCCTTTAGTAGTATCTTTTGCTGACCCGGCAGACCAGTGTAAGACAATAACAGGAAGCCTCCGATTTCCAGAAGCCAGCTGCAGCTTAACAACATTCGATGAAACATCTGTTTGCTTGCCTTGTCTAGAGGATATTGTGAAATCCCATAGAAGTATGTCTCCAGTTATATAGCCAACTGCAACAGTTGAACCCCCTCTTGATGCCCAACAAAGAGAGCAAATTTCTCTCTCTTCTTCATTCTCATCAACATTATTTATTTGCTCTTCACTAGCATCCATTTGAGAGCCGTTTACTTGACCCTTCATGTGTAAGTCTCCGTAGCCTCGAACAGCAACTGCACGGTCCTCTGATATGTCCCAAAGAACTAACAATCCTTTCTCGTATGCAATCAGTACCCTAAAGCATATAAAAGATGTTCATTCATGTATCTCATATTGGCAAACTGAATTGACGATAACATCTGTCTCTCATACTAGAGAAATCTGACAAAAAAGCTACAGCTTGTCTTTCTAATTTTCTGCTTCAACTTCAATCATTGATTATTCACAAGTTGTTTACAAACAAATAAAGATAGCTGAATATAGTGTTGTAGTCTTACCTGGTTCCCAATGTGTCAGGTTGAGGCAGTATTCCAACGATAGGTTGAGCATCAAGCAAGGAAACACCAACTGTTTCTGTGAAGAAATTGACCCATAAATATCATGTTTATGCCTCAAGGAAGTATAAGATCAGCAAAAATATGTTGAGTTGGTTCACTGAAACATTTCTACATCCAGAGGAAAAGGTAACATGAACTCATATTTGGACAAGATGAACTCAATTGCAGTGCATAGATAACAACAGCTGGTAATCCAAATAAAAAAGTAGTGCAAATTTACACATAAATAGAAACAACATTGCTCAAGCCCGCTAATAATATTCAGGCTTAAGATTACTCATGTCATTTACTTAATACTCATGTAGTTGTGCAAGTATCTAATATTTCAGTGGAAGCTTCACACTTAAGAGTGACAGATAATGATTTTCTTTGCTCAGAGTGGTGTTCTGTTCACAATTTTAACTTTATACTGCTATATTATGAACATGAACTTTGATACATAAACAGAAGCAATGCAAATTTGATAGTCAAAATCTGCCGAGGAAGACACATAAAATTAGTGCTATACCGCTTAAGGAATGTATATTAACACTGTAAGGCATCTTTAGAAGCTTCCCATCATCTACATCATACTTCAGTACAGAAAGCAAGCCATTCTCATCTCCAAGGTACCTGAATGCGATGGACAAATTTAAGATATAAAGAACACGTTAGAAACTACTCCAAACAGCTATTAAATCAAAACTGTGGGACAGCTCATATCCATAGCTCACATAAAAAAGGTCCCCTCTATGACTGCAAAAGCAGTTACGTTGACATCCCACTGGGAAGAATGAAATAGCTGTCTGAATTCAAGATTCCATACCTACAGGAGTAAAAAGACATATTATATGCAAACTTCTAAAACAAGATACGATAAACCACACTGTATGGAAATATCATAACGCTTTAAGGTTATGATCTTGTTATTTAGTCAAACGTACAGGAAGACTATGCAAATGGTTGCCAGCACTGGTAGTAACTATCATCAACACATTTTTCTTAAGGATGATGATCAAATATAAACAAATGAGAGAAGTAGATTTGTCAATTAAGCACGACCAAACATATAAGAGATGGCTTGGCATGCATGTAAGCTTGAGGAGCTAGGCAACACTCGACACTCTTCTTAATGAAACCCAAGTAAAAAAGAAGTCTGCCTTTTGGAGTTTAAGGAATACAAGAACATGTAATTGTTTATGATGTCCTTCTGCATAGGCTGCGAACTTAACAAAAAAGAATCAACATCTTATGTTCTTCCTCAGTACCATATAAATAGGTATTTCCTTCATAATAAAGATTACAAAGTTGTTAGCACAACTAGATCTCCCCTAAAAATCAGGAAGGGGCAGTGATTAACTTATTCCCTTTCCATGATATTTCAGATTTCAGATTGCCTATTATCTGAAACATTTTTTGTTGAGTTCATATTTGACAAGAATTACAGTCGGTAAATTGAACTTCAGGCACTTGAGGGGACACAAACAAATTTTCCCATATCAAATGCGCATCATGTATTCTGACATGCTAATGTGAGACTAGAATCTTCAGGGCTGTATTTAAACAGTATATAATGTGGAAAGTTGGCATGTGAACCAATCAACAAGCATAACTACATAGTACTCCTTGTTTCTACATACAAGAGTAGTGGTCGTCTCCAAAGTAGAAGGATTCTAAAAAAGGGAAGAAAAAGAAAGGAAAACTGAAGACAGCAAAGTTCTACCTCTCGATGACATACCTGGATCTCATTCTCATTAGAAACTGCAACCAGTAGTCCCTGGTTTTGTATAAACTGCAAGACGTAACAATGCGTTAATCTTTTTGCCAACTAGCAATTGGGGGGTTTCAGAGGTTAACAAGCAACCAAAGTATTTTGTTACTAAGTTTATAAACAGCAAAAGGCTTCTGCTGGTAACTACATACAGTTGCTTCAGACAAGTATATGCAAATATCTAAGTAACAGAAATGTAGGGCAGGCGGTAAAAACGTAGACTTTACTCAGGCAAGTAATCAGATAGAAGGAACTCCAAGGATAGTACTGCATAGAGTGAGTTTCAGTCTCACATGCAATCAACTTCACTAGTAAAGAAGACCCTCCACTTCAAACCAACCCAAAAGTGTTTTAAAAAAACTTAACATGTTAACCATTGAGTTTATTGTTCTACATGCACATGGTGAATGTAAAGAATAATCGGCACGCAGCCAATTTTCGTTCAACCATTTGATGAAGTGCCAAACCTGCAAATACTTGTATGGCATACTCTTTGGTGATATGAGGACGCCTTCGATATTATCACCTCCGAAGATTTTTATCCTACCATCCCTGCAGGTTAAAAGCGCGGTCACCGTCTATTCAACAAGAGACGAACATAACATGGATACGGAACGGTGGTAGTCAATTCTGAAAATGCGGTCAGGGGCTTTTTTTAGTATGTATTGTTAACCTGAGCAATGTTCTGAATGGCATTAAGGGTCAGACTTAAGAGCAGAACAGGAGGATAAACAGTACAAATGACCATTTACATGTTTTTCTGGACGTTGTGCTTTATGATGGTAAAATTATTGTTACTCATGTCCGCTTACATAAGAAATGTAGTTTGTGCCAGGTGCTTTATTGTACAGTGAAGAGCCTAATACGGTGATGACTGTGACGACCGAGAGGTTTGGGAACTCACAGCGTTCCGACGGCGAGAAGCCGCTGCACTGGATCAAACCCCATGACCGAGGCGGCGTACGGGACCCCATAGTGAAGCGCGATCTGCGCGTCCAGCTGGGCCACATCGCCGGCTCCTGCTCCTCCTCCTGCTCCAGCTCTTCCCTGCAGCAACATCGAAAGGAGCAGAATCACCACCACACCCGCAGCCCCACGCAGAAGCAAACCCCCAACGAAGACGGTTCCTCGGTCCCTCCCAAATCTGAGCTAGCACCACACCCGCCCGACTCGATCAGACGGGATAGGGAGAGGGGGACGGGACCTGTTGCAGCGCCTTCAGGAGGCGCTTCCCGAACATCGGCGACGAACTGTTCGCCTTCGGCTTTTGGGGGCGACGACGACGACGACGGCGAGGACCGACTGGTTCGCCGCACGCAGCAGGTGAGGAGAAGACGAAAAGAGGCGAGAGCGACAAGGAATTAGGAAAGCGGGTAGAGAGTGCTGGACACGGGAGGAGGCCTCACCGAAACCGTACGAAGGCCCAACCACACACAGATGTGGGCTGGCGGCCCATGATTTGGTCAGCCAAACGAGGAGGCTTGTCTCCGATTCGAAGTTGGCCTGCTGACCTGGCGCTTGTGTCCGTGACAGACTCCAACTCCCGCCGGAAGCAAACTCCAAACACGGTCGGCCGAGTTTATATCTTCTCCCCATCGCCGGAGCCGCTCAGGACTCAGGAGAGTTGAACAAGAAGAAACAGAGGTAGGCATCTCATCTCATCTGATGATCATGGACATCGAGGAGTACATCGGGTTCATGGCTGGCGGCGGCCGGGGCCCGGAAGGCGACGAGCTGCGGCGGAAGGCCAAGGAGCACCTCCTGTCGTCGGGGTGGAGCTTCCACATGAAGGGCAAGTACGACGGCCGCCAGGAGCTCCGCTACATGGCGCCTCACGGCGCCTCCTACATCTCCCTCATCGTCGCCTGCAAGAAGTACCAGATGTTCAGCCGCACGGGCCACCCGCCTCCTCGCCGTCCGAAACCAAGCAGCGAGAACACGGCAGGGAAACCAAGGAATCGCCCCGGTAAGGCCGCAGCTTCTTCAGCGAAATCTTCCGTGAAGAAAAGGAGCGGGGCGGGAAATGGAGGCTGCGAGGAGTCTGACGCTGGCAGCGACGACGAGGAGGAGCGTTCTATGGCACTCGACCCGCCGTACGCCCCGAGGTCCAAGAAGAGGAGGAGGATATCGGCGATCTGTTGAAAATATAAGCAAATTACCATAATATTTAATCCGAAATAAGAAATGATAAATCATGACTATAAGTGCTGGAATTAATCTAATCATGTATACTAGCAGAATAAACGAACAAATCATATTCAACCAGAATAAACAGATCGCATCTATTCCAAGAGCTAGTACAAGAAACTGCAACAGAAACTGAACTAGATAGGAACAGATTACGTACGGTGCTGGAGGAGGAATCGGGTTCGCGTTCAGGTTGGGGTTGAGGTTGACACCAGTGTCGTCAGCCATGGCGTCGATGTAGAGGCTGCTGATGTCCGGGAAGAAGTCCTCGTCGGGGAAGGAGTGGTCGGTCGACGTGATGCCGTTAGTAGTCGCGCAGACACGCTCCCCAAAAACCTGATCGCCCTTCACCCGTACAGGTTCACGAGAGGCGGTGGTTCCGGAGGCCTACTGTCCCGTCGTCCGGTGCACGCCGGAAGAGGGGATGGAGAAGGGGTAGCGGCGGCGCAAGGTTCTGGAGGCAGAGAGATGTGTATTTTCTCGTATTAGGGTTTTTGCCTAAGGCCGTTTATATATAGGCGCCGGTCGGATAAGACGTGGGGCGTAACCCACGTCCGAGTAGTAACAGCCCACGTTTCCGGAAAGACCGGAAACGGCTGACAGAAAAATAACTCGCACAGTAATTTTTCCCGAGCAGCAAAAAGATAAGATCGGCACCGAGGCACAATTCCGCAAACCGCGGCGCGCGCGCGTCGTGACGAGGCGGGCGGCGGAGGAGGAGGAGCGCGCGTGTATGCCACTCCTCTTCACTCTCTTTAGGAGGTAGTGAAACACTCCACTATATATATTGGTCCAACTCCCTCTAAACTAGCAAGGTGGGACTAAACTTTGGTGCCACCCCTTGCTAGGCATGAATGGGCCAAGAGATTTTCAGAATTTGTATTAGGCTATGGGCCAAGGCCCACACCCAAATTCCAACAATCCCCCACAAATTCTCATAGGCACATATCATCACATCACATCAATCAATTCCAGAGCATTGTTTATATACCGGTGCGAGGTGGAGACTGTTAAGTTGAACTTCCACTTAGAACTTCATGCTACACTAGATTGCAACTTAAATAGTGGACTATGCCTTGAACTACAAGTTTGGTGCGCACTAGTTTCACATAAGGTCTAGACCGATACAGGGCTGCCGCGAAGCTTCTCCGCGGTTTGGAGCTTATGCGTCATACTCCATGGCCTTTCATGAGTTTATTAGAGAGCACCCAACTCTCACGGAATGCGACGTTTGACAGTCAGACTCATATAGGTGTGTTCTTCAAAAGATGTTCTGCAGGACAACATCTTTGCTTAAACAAGCCACTCAGAACACATTAAGGTAAATACCAACCTGCCATGCAGAATAGGAGAGTATTGCATCTATACGGAGTGGTAGTATGCTATAAGGATACTCTCCTCCCAGTTGACCAACAGCTTGTCTCCCAACTCTACTTCACGGGATCTCCGATCACATAGAGCGGGTTACCACTGTGAGCAACTCAAAAAGTGGGTCTCAAACCCATCTCCCTCGATGCATTATCTATCACATTACGTGATAGACCCTTTGTGAAGGGATCTGCCAGATTTTTAGATGTTTGGATATAGTCCAATGCAATGACTCCGGAGTTTCTCATTTTCCTGACAGATTTCAATCTCCTCTTCACATGTCTTGATGACTTCATATTGTCCTTAGAACTGTTTATTTTTATGATCACAGTTTGATTATCACAGTTCATAAGGATTGCGGGTATTGGTTTTTCAACCACAGGTAAGTTCATCAAGAGTTCACGAAGCCACTCTGCTTCAACAGTGGCTGTGTCTAATGCTGTGAGTTCTGCTTCCATAGTTGACCTCGTTAAGATGGTCTGCTTGCAAGACTTCCAAGAAACAGCGCCACCACCAAGTGTAAACACATAACCACTCGTGGCCTTAGTCTCATCAGCATCAGAAATCCAGTTTGAGTCACTATATCCTTCAAGTACCCTTGGATACCCGGAGTAGTGAATCCCATAGCTCGCAGTGCCTTTCAAATAACGCAAAACCCTTTCAAGGGCCTGCCAATGAACATCTCCAGGATTTGAGACAAATCGACTTAACTTGCTTACAGCAAAGGAGATGTCAGGCCTCGTAACGCTGGCTAAATACATAAGCGAGCCAATAATCTGAGAATATCTCAGCTGATCTTTAGCATCCTTAGGATCTCCCTGATTCTTTCGAACCAACACGCTAGGATCGTATGGTGTAGGAGAGGATCTACATTCGCTATACCCAAAACGACTCAAGATCTTTTCCACATAGTGAGACTGAAGCAGTGTTATCCCACCATCATCATCTTTCAGCAGCTTGATGTTCAATATCACATCAGCCACTCCTAGATCTTTCATCTCAAAACAACGAGATAGAAAGTCTTTGACCTCATTGATAACATTAAGATTGGTCCCGAATATCAGTATATCATCAACATACAGACATAAGATGACTCCCTCGCCCCCACCATGGCGATAGTACACACACTTGTCAGCTTCGTTTACAATGAAGCCTTCATCAGTTAAAGTCCTTTCAAACTTCTCATGCCACTGCTTAGGTGCTTGCTTAAGACCATACAGAGACTTCAGTAACTTACACACCTTGCCTTGTTGACCATCTATCACAAATCCATCCGGCTGATCCATATAAATTTCCTCATCTAACTCTCCATTTAGGAAAGTCGTCTTAACGTCCATTTGATGAACGAGAAGATCATGCGAGGCAGCCAAGGATAGCAGTACTCGAATGGTGGTCAATCTAGCCACAGGTGAATAAGTATCAAAGAAGTCTTCGCCTGCTTTCTGGGTATAACCCTTGGCAACAAGGCGTGCCTTATACTTCTCAATAGTACCATCAGGTCTAAGCTTCTTCTTAAACACCCACTTACATCCTACAGGTTTGCACCCATAAGGACGATCAGTAATTTCCCAAGTTCCGTTTGCTATGATGGAATCCATCTCACTGCGAACGGCTTCTTTCCAGTAGTCAGCATATTGAGATGCATAAGCTTCTAAAATAGAAGTGGGAGTATCATCCACGAGGTATACAATGAAATCATCACCAAAGGACTTCGCAGTCCTTTGTCTCTTGCTTCTGGTAGGAGCTTCACTGTTATCCTCCACAGGATTATCAGGGTGTTCTATCGAAATGGTGGGTTCAGGAATTGTGATTAATTCTTGACTAGATAAACTAGGCATCTCCTGATTTGATGAACTAGACGAATCTTTCATGGGAAAGATGTCTTCAAAGAAAGTCGCATCATTCGACTCCATGATTGTACCAACATGCATGTCAGATACCTGAGATTTCACTATCAAAAATCTATAGCCAATGCTATGAAATGCATATCCCAGAAAGACACAATCCACGGTTTTTGGTCCAAGCTTGCGTTTCTTGGGTATCGGCACATTTACTTTCGCCAAACAACCCCAAGTTCGTAAGTAGGAGAGTTTCAGCCTTTTCCTTTCCCATTCCTCAAATGGAGTAATGGTTTTGTTCTTTTTGGGAACACGGTTTAGGACATGACACGCAGTCTTTATCGCCTCCCCCCACCATTCCTTGGATAGACCCGATGTATCTAACATGGCGTTAACCAAATCAGTTAGAGTACGGTTCTTTCTTTCGGCCACCCCATTTGACTGAGGTGAGTAGGGAGGCGTCCTCTCATGGATAATACCATGCTCCGCACAAAAAGAATCAAACTCGTTGGAAAAATATTCTCCACCACGATCGGACCGAAGTCGCTTAATCTTTCGATCAAGTTGGTTTTCTGATTCAGCTTTATAGATTTTGAAGTGATTAAAAGCTTCATCTTTAGATTTCAGAAGATACACATAACAGTATCGAGTGGAATCATCAATTAAAGTCATGAAATATCGCTTTCCACCTTTTGTCAACTCACCATTCATCTCACAAAGATCTGAATGTATTAATTCCAGTGGTGCCAAATCTCGTACCTCGGCAGTCTTGTGAGACTTGCGAGGTTGCTTAGCTTGCACACATACTTGACACTTGGAACTTTTGACAGTAGTAAATTTCGGAATTAAATTCATATCGGCAAGCCGCGTCATGCACCCAAAATTAATATGACAAAGTCGTGAATGCCAAATATTGGATTCACTATCATTGCAAACATGATTAATAACTTGAGTACATAAGTCTGACAAAGATAAGCGGAACAAGCCTCCGCACTCATAACCCTTTCCAACAAATTGTCCACACTTAGAAATTACAACTTTATTGGACTCAAAGACTAACTTGTCAAAGCGATTACAAACTGAAAGAACAGTGGGAAATATACCGTACCCAGCATCCTTCATCTCAATGTCACCAAGGACAACATTAGCGGACTTGCCACTATTTCCATGTGAACGCTTGTCAAAGCGATTGGGACAGCTAGGAGCCCAATGATTAGGATCACCACAGACATGGCAAGATCCTTTCTTCTTATACTCAGTCTTCTTCTTGAAGTTGGTAGTCTGTGCGGCCTTGTTTTGCCATCAAACTTTCCTTTGCCATCAGACCTGTTCTTATTCTTGAACTTGTGGGACTGGAAGTTGTTTTTCTGCACTACATGTGCGCTAGAGCTTCCATCAAAGCCTCGAGGACGTGTATCTTTTGCTCTCGCCTTTTCTTCAACATGAAGAGATCCGATGAGATCCGAAACAGAAAACTCATGTCTCTTATGTTTCAGAGAGGTAGCAAAGTTCCTCCAAGGAGGAAGCTTGGCAATAATGCCTCCGGCCACGAACTTGTTCGGTAAGTTACACTTGAACTGCTCGAGTTCTTTGGCAAGGGACTGTATCTCATGAGCCTGATCCACGATGGGATGGTCATCAGTCATCTTGTAGTCATAGAATTGCTCCATGATATACAATTCAGTGCCAGCATCCGAAACACCAAACTTGGCGTCCAGTGCATCCCACGCATCCTTGCCATTATCAAATGACATATAGGTGTCAACAATGTTGTCACCAAGAATATTGAACAAAGCCCCCATAAACATGGTATCGACTTTCTGAAACGCTTCCTCCTGAACAGGAGAAAGGTCTCCCTCAGGTTTGCCAGGAGTGGCGCTATAGCAGCCTAGGTTTTTCAACCATAGAACTGCTCTCGTGCGCCATCTCTTATAATTGACACCGTCAAAAGGAGGCGCCCTTGTAGCCGCGGCTAAACCAGTTGAATTCAGTTGCCTATAATCAGGTTTTTGGATTGTTGAAAATATAAGCAAATTACCATAATATTTAATCCGAAATAAGAAATGATAAATCATGACTATAAGTGCTGGAATTAATCTAATCATGTATACTAGCAGAATAAACGAACAAATCATATTCAACCAGAATAAACAGATCGCATCTATTCCAAGAGCTAGTACAAGAAACTGCAACAGAAACTGAACTAGATAGGAACAGATTACGTACGGTGCTGGAGGAGGAATCGGGTTCGCGTTCAGGTTGGGGTTGAGGTTGACACCAGTGTCGTCAGCCATGGCGTCGATGTAGAGGCTGCTGATGTCCGGGAAGAAGTCCTCGTCGGGGAAGGAGTGGTCGGTCGACGTGATGCCGTCAGTAGTCGCGCAGACACGCTTCCCAAAAACCTGATCGCCCCTCACCCGTACAGGTTCACGAGAGGCGGTGGTTCCGGAGGCCTACTGTCCCGTCGTCCGGTGCACGCCGGAAGAGGGGATGGAGAAGGGGTAGCGACGGCGCAAGGTTCTGGAGGCAGAGAGATGTGTATTTTCTCGTATTAGGGTTTTTGCCTAAGGCCGTTTGGGCGTAACCCACGTCCGAGTAGTAACAGCCCACGTTTCCGGAAAGACCGGAAACGGCTGACAGAAAAATAACTCGTACAGTAATTTTTCCCGAGCAGCAAAAAGATAAGATCGGCACCGAGGCACAATTCCGCAAACCGCGGCGCGCGCGGGGCGAGGCGGGCGGCGGAGGAGGAGGAGCGCGCGTGTATGCCACTCCTCTTCACTCTCTTTAGGAGGTAGTGAAACACTCCACTATATATATATTGGTCCAACTCCCTCTAAACTAGCAAGGTGGGACTAAACTTTGGTGCCACCCCTTGCTAGGCATGAATGAGCCAAGAGAATTTCAGAATTTGTATTAGGCTATGGGCGAAGGCCCACACCCAAATTCCAACACGATCTACACCGGCGACGCCCTCAAGAAATCCGCCGCCAAGAAGAAGAAGGCGTCGGCGTCTCCGGCGGCGTCGCGCGTGCTGCAGCCGAGGCTGGTAGACGGCGAGAAGACCCATGCCGTCGTCGTCGTGCCAGCCGAGCCGCGCGCGGACGATCCTCGCGGTGCTCATGGAGAAGAACATCATCAGGCCAACGGCCAAGCTGTCCTACATGCGCACGGCGCGCGGGCCTGCGGTCAAGCAAGGCACGGTCACCGGCGACGGGTACATACGGTGCCTGTGCGGCTGCGGCGGCAGAGCCTTCACCGTGGCGGAGTTCGCGGTGCACGCCGGCAGCGGCGCCGCCGAGCGGGCGTTGGATAGCGTGTTCCTCAGCGACGGCAGGTCGCTGTCGCAGTGCCTGGTCCAGCTAATGCGCGCCGACGGCAAGAAGAAGGGAGGCTCACCATCGCCGGGCGCGAGGGTGAAGCGGAAATGCGGCGCCGAGCTGGAGGACGGTGACTGGGTGTGCTCTGTCTGCGCCGACGGCGGCGAGATGCTGCTCTGCGACTGCTGCCCGTCGGCGTTCCACCACGGCTGCGTCGGCCTGGAGGCCACCCCGCAGGGGCGTGGTTCTGCCCGCCATTTGCGGCTCCGGCGAGTTCGAGCCCGCCGCAGACGAGTTCACGGACAAGACCGTGATCTACTGCGACCAGTGCGAACGAGAGTGTAAGTACATTCATTCCGGCCCAAATTATACCGACAATCTACTACTACTGTCATCGTAAGTCCTTAAGTAGTACTACTAAGTATTGATTTCGTCCCAAATCATTCCAGGAATCTACCACTGACATTCCAAATTTTACAGACCACGTCGGCTGCATCAGAAACAGAGGCGACCAGCTAGAGTGCTGCCCACGAGGGCCTTGGCTCTGCAACCACGAGTGTTCGAACATATTCAGCCGTCTACAGGGACTGGTTGGCAGGTCAATCCCTACCTCAGTAGATGGCCTGTCATTCACGGTCTTGAGATCATCGAAAGTGCCCGAGGAGGAGGCCATGGCGGCGGAAGAGCACGGGAAGCTGAGCATGGCGTTCGACGTGCTCCACGAGTGCTTCGTCACCCTCGTCGAGCCGCAGACGCAGAGCGACCTCAGCCACGACATCGTCTTCAACAGAGAGTAAGTAGTTTCACTTCTTCAGCATCTGATCTCATCTCCTTGGGGAAAAAAATACGTAGGATGATCTTGCTGACTGACAGTTTCCTGGATGGATGCACAGATCATGGCTGAGACGGCTCAACTTCCGGGGATTCTACGTTGTAGGCCTCGAGAAAGGCGGCGAGCTGATAACCGTGGGCACGCTGAGGTACTACTCTGCTCCCACTGCTTGATCACTCTTCTCATGTACTGCCTGACCTGAATTTTCTTGCAAATGCTGAACATCGAAATCCTCCCCTCCTCGTTGTTTTTGTTGTGCAGAGTGTATGGCAACAGGGTTGCTGAACTGCCGCTTGTCGGCACCCGATTCGCGCATCGCCGGCGAGGAATGTGCCACCTCCTGATGAACAACCTCGAAAAGGCAAGTCCGAATGTTGGACCGGGACCGGCCAGTGTGTGCTGCTTGCTCCGGACATAATTTTTTCTTGGTCAGAACACTGAACTGAACTGAGCATAACTTTGGTTGCTGGTGTGCTTTGCAGCTGCTTGGCGAGCTGGGGGTGGAGAGGCTGGTGCTGCCGGCAGTGCCCGAGCTTCTGCAGACATGGACCGGATCCTTCGGTTTCCGGGTGATGAGCCAGTCTGACAAGCTGGAGATTGCAGAGCACACCATCTTGTACTTCCAGGGGACCACGATGTGCCAGAAATTCATCAGCAAGGCGGCGCGCGACTCCAGGAAGATGAAACAGCCTGCTTCCCTGTAGAAATCAAGTGCTAGACGAGTTGGGAGCTGACATGACAATACTGAGCTTTCATTGGTCATCCTGCTCATAGTATTTATCTAGGGCTAAACTAACATGCTACATCTGTTTGTTTACTGTATGCATAAGCATAATGATTCCCTGCGAATGTGGGGGGGGGGGGGGGGGGGGGGGGGGGGGGGGGGGGAGGGTTGGCCCCTCTATTAATAAAAAAGGTAAAATCTACCATAAGACTCAATTACATGGTGGTTTTGGTTTAGGCCGCATTGTGCGGAACCCTACGTCCTCCTGCAAAAATATGTAATATGATAGAATTGTTACAATGCTGGACTCCGAGAACGAGCCTTAGACGAGCTCAACTATGATGCCCTTCTATGCCTACTCTTTCCATGTATCTGGCTAACACTACTCTGGTCCATCCTCCTCTTTCCTTCCAGCCAGGGCCTCCTTTTATAACAGCAAGGGGACACCACAAGTGATGGCTACCACGTGGCGTGGCACTCGGCACACGGTAGAAACGCGGCAAGGTAAACCTTACATCCCCAGGTTCAATACGAATGAAGAAATGAAGAAATTTCGAACGAAAGGATCGGAACTTGCTGATAGGAAAGAAGAGAAAAATAAAGCAATGCCAAGAGCTCCGTCAATCTGTTGTTCATCGATATACGAAGCTCTCTCTTTTTCATCTCGTGCCAGATGTAACAAAAGATTAGTTCTTTTTCCTTCTCGCGAACCACGGGAGCGCCTATAAGAGCAAAGCTCATTTGCAAAACAGGGTCAAGCGGCGCATTAAAAAGGGCTGGCTCATGAAAAGGACGCTTACTTTGTGAATGGAGTTCAGAATCAACAAGGGTTCTCCAAACTAAGGAAGTGTACAACTAGGGCGCTGCCCTACCTTTGTGCGTGGCTGGCGAAGACGAAGTGTACTGTGGCGCATGTTTCCGTGTCAGGGCCTTAGGTCCAGTTCGCGGTAGCAACGCCGACCCATCAAGGGATGTCTGCCATGTGGCGTGTCTCTGGCATTCCCAACCCTAGGCGGGGTCTGTACGTCACTGCCGATGATCGGGCTGCCGGGTCGCCGGGGTGTTGTAGTCGAGCACACTCCTTGTCCGTGTTGCCGGGAGACCCATGCTTGATCTTGGGAACCCATACGAACATGAGAGCTGCGGACCACCCTAGGCGGATCCGGGTACCCAAGTCCACAGAGACGACAATCATGTGTTTCTATGTTCGCCTTCCTTTGCCTTCAAAGTGACACCAAATATGTGAAAAGGTGTCCTCATATGGATTCTGAAGTGGTTGCTTTTTACAAAACATGTACACAAGGTATATGTTATATTCAACTGATAACAGGGAAACTCCGAAAAAAGTTTGTCAAACTTATACATGTGGATTGGAGTTTCAAAAAAAGATAGTTTAGGTTAAAAAATGGCTATTTATATTTGGGTTTTTATCACATTTCATCCACTGTGACAAACTTTAAACTCAGTTTTGCCATTCGACCTATTAAAATTCTGATTTTTCCATTGCTTAGTTATGGTACTCCTTAGCTTTGCCATTATATTTTCACCATTAGTATATAATTAGTTTTGCTATTCTAAGTTCTGCATCATGTTATTACTTCGACAAATCCAAAGAAGTAGATCATGACGTCGAGTGTCTTTGGGCCGCCGACAAATTGCCATGTCATGATTTCTTCTTAGAATCCGTGCTGCTTTTATTTACCATCCATCTACTCATATGGTGATGTCAGTGATGAGGTTCATTGCATAGAAAACAAAAAAAATCTACGGTTGCAACTGCCAGATCGAATCAAGGTGATACTATATAATAGTTTCAGGTGGACTCACCCTTAAAGACCGTTAGTAGGATAACGTTCCTGCAAATAAACGTGGTTGATATAGATGTACACGACCATCCTCAAGGACGTGCAGACGATCAACACCACAAGAGGGCAGCGCCTCCGTTGATCACACGTACGATGTGCCGACGACTTCTGTCCCTCGCTCCATCCAAACAACAGAAATAGTGGATCTCCGGGAACTCCAGCAGCACTACGACATGGTATAGGTGGTGGAGGGCAATATCTCGAGCAGGGCTTCGCCTAAGCACCTTTTCTTATGACAATTGTCAGGGTTAGCAAGGGGGAAAGACGATATCCAAAGGGCATATTGGAGGAGAGGGAGAGTGTGTGAGAGGGAGGAGGTCTCCACCTTATTTTATAGGGGAGAGGGGGGGACAAGCCCCTCCCTTGTCTTACGGCCAAGAGGGTGACCCCTCCCCTCCTCTCGTTCATGTGGGTGCACAATCCACTCACAAATAATGATGCTCCACTTTCTCCCATTGAATCTCCACTCAAAAACCAAAGGTCTTTCAATTAAAGCACTTTAATTCTCTTGGTTTAATGCAATTCAATTCAAGGAACACTTCATTTAATGAGTACTTCATTTAATGAACATATTAATATTTTATTCCCTTGCTTTATTTCGATACCCCAAAACCATTTTGGTAGATTTGACATAACAAATTCCTGCGATGTCTAGTATCTTCTCCTGCGTTTCCTATCCACTCAATTGCGTCGACTACCCTTAAGTGTGTCTCCCTACGGGTTAGAGAATTATGTGGACATGATCGAGACTTTATCCGATCAATAATCATTAGCGGAACATAGAGATCCATATTAACTCCCACTAGCTCCACAAAAATCTAATGATCGTTTGGACTTTTTTCGCTGTAATCAAATTTCTTTTGTCTCGCGATATTTTACTTGTCCAAGACCCGATCATTTGGTATCATACATACATTTGTTCAATCTCATTCTCGGCAAGTACTCTTTTTCTTGTTCCCGTGATATAACATCCTAGTAATCAAATCACTTGCTTGCAAGCTATGTCAATGTGATATCACTAAGAGGGCCCTGGGTATATCTCTCCGTCATCTGGATGGACAAATCCCACTTTTGATCCACGAGACTCAACTAACACTTTCCAAGTACCTGACGACGCCTTTATAAACACTCTGTTACGGTGTGATGTTTGATGGAATCAAAGTAATTTTCTGGTGGAAGTGATTAACGTGATCTCATGGTATAAGGGCATTGAGTTACTATGAATGCGATAAAATATAAATTTGAGGACTTGATCGTATTGCTAAATCTCCTGCGGAAGATTGTTCATCATATCATTCTCCAATGATATGACCATGTTATTAACAACATCCAATGTTCATTATTAGGAAATTTTTGATCATCTGTTAATCAATAAGCTAATATTAAGAGAGACATTATTAGGAACCTTTTCTGTTTATAAATAACAAATATATTTGTAACATCCTAAAAATATTAAACTTGGATCATCAAACTCTAATCATCAAAATTAGGGTTAACAAAAACTTTTCCAACTAAAGATATGAAAGCATTCATATGTGTGTGTATTCAAAATTTGGATTCTTTTGAATTGCCATGGTTCTGTGTTTGTTTGCTTGTAAAATGATTCTTAGGTGAAATAAACATCATCTAAACAATCCCCAAACTTTTCCCAAAGACAAACAAGTCAAAACAAATAAGTTAAGTGAATGGTCACTTTGGCCAAATTAACTCCCATGCCTACTTTGGCTATCCCTAACTTTCAGAACTTAACAGAAACATGTATGGATCTTTGCACCCCTTGATAGTACTCATAATAAGGTACCAAGACCCACTTTGTGATCATCCAAAAACATTTAAATGCTTAGTTTAAATGACAGTTTAAAATTGAATCTATTTCATATGGGAAGATCCCACTATTTCAAAAACCACTCAAACAAGCTCAATTTTCAAAACCCAAGCACCCACAGAATCCTCAACACATGACTAGCACACCAACCAAAAATCTTTTCAAAATTCAAAACTCAAGTTCTTGCGGCCATTTCATCAAACACTTGGAGACAACAAATCAAATTGGCCAAACTTCACGGTTTTGAGCAGTAATTTGGCTAAGCATTGTTCACCATTGATCACAGTTGTCTCCCCCAGTGCCAACCAGTGCCTTGACCATCCCTAGACCCTACCATTTGCACCATGCCATGCCAACCCGAAGGAACCCTTGCCAGCCGACCATGGCTAGCTAGCCAGAGCAAGCACCAAGCCTAAACACCATGTCTAGAATGCACGCCACCGTCCATCGCCACCCCCTGTCCAGCGCTCGAACCCTGCCAGCCACTTGACCACATGCCCAAGCAATGCCAAGCTTCTCTGAGAGCATGTCGAGAGCGCGCCAGAGCGCCACCCTCGACACACGCCCACAGACTGCGCGCCGCCCTCGCCGCGTGCACGCGTGATCACCACCATCCCAGCAACCCCGCAAACACGCTCGTTCGCCGCCGCGTGGACCACGCGCGCTGTGCGCCATCAAAACCTCCGTCGGACCCGCTCAGAGCGTCGAAGCGTTCCGACCGATCAGCACTGCCCCACACCGCGCCACCACGTCATTGAGCTTCGCCAGGGAGAACAACACCGTCCCCTACCGTCGCCCACGCCAATAGCCCTCTGTGTCGTCGACCACGATGAGCTCAGCCCGCGCCCGTCGGTCCCCTCTTGCCACTATAAATTGAGGCCTCCACCGCTCGATTTCTTCACACCATATCACTCCCAACCTCTCACAGAGACTTCCCACTTCTTCCCGGAGCAAGGCAAGCAGCGCGTCGCCGGAATTTGGCCGGAGCCCGTCGCCGCTGGAGAAGAAGGGAGCCGTCGATTGAAGCCGCCCCAGGAGGAGCTGTCGGTGCCAGGAGAATCGCCATCGTCGACTTGGTCGTTCGCCCCCATCGTCGACCCTCGCCTGAGCCCCGGTGAGCCTCCCACGACCCCCACTGAGTCGCTAGGGTTCGAGCTCGCCGGTGACCTGTTCATCGTCGACGACGACCCTCAGCTGTTGATCTCACTTCTAATCCAACGCACCAAATCGCCCCGTACCGCTTCGCGTGTTATGAGCCACTGACGGGTGGAACCCCTGTCAGCTGAGCCCCGCGCTACGGAGTGACACTGGGTCGGCCCATTAACCCTTCCCGCGCAGCCCAAGCGTTTGAATTTAGATTTTTCTATTTTAATTCAAACACAGTTCTGTACCTAGTTTCAAGAATCAACCCAGCTCGATTCAGTGAACCAAATTACATGAAACCAATTTTTCTATAAAGGTACTGAAATGCTTAATCCAAGCCTGTTGGATTCAAATCATTTGGATCTGTAGATCAACCTTGGTAAAAATAACAAGTCAGAAGCTTTTATGCATTCATTTTTTTTTCAAATTTCAACCATAATATCTTTTGAGTTGATTCCAACTCTCAAAAATCATATTTGACCATACCTTTCAGAATATATAAAAACATATGGGTTTACTTACAGAAATAATGTCCAGGTAATAAAAGAATGTCACATAGGCATTTCTAGTCACTTCATTTATTTAAAATAAAAGGTTAAATCTTATTAAATTGTGACACCACTTTAAATCACATTCCCATATACTGAAATATGTGGTGATGACATGTGTCAACATGATCCTATGTTTGGTTTGGAGAATATTAAATCTTAAGTAGTTTTTCAATGAGTAGAAATTAATTTTCTAAAAATAAAATAAATAAGACAAAAGCTTTAATCTTGTAATGTTAGTGATGATACTAGATCATCTATAGTACCCCTTTGTGTGATGATTGACAATAGTTAAGTATTGTTTGGTGATTGTGTACCTCGTATTTATTCATAGACGCTAGTACCGACCAAGGATACGAGGAGGAAGGAGGATACTACGAAGAAGAAGCCGAGGAGAACTTCAACCACTGCTCTGCACAAGGCAAGCCAATACTTACAAGCTATTAACTTAGCAAGCTTATACTAATACTTATGCAAGCCTTACTAATCAAGTTGACCTATGCAAGCTAATACCTGCTTGTTACCATGCCAACTAGATGCCTTAAGCATATGTGAACATACCCACTTGATAACCCAATCCTAGTTTTACTTGCAAACTTTCTACTTTATTTCTTTATCAAAGCTATTTCTTAGAGTTTACTTAAGTGACTTGTAAATTCTAGGAGGATAATTGAAGGTTGCATAAAGAGCATTAAATTTGGCCTAAGCTTGATAATCTTGATGTCATCCCAAGGCATGAGATTGAACTTAGTTAAACTCCACTTGTTTACCATCCCTCATTAGTACTTACCCCCACTTGTAGATGCTAGTGCTAAGCATAAAACTTGATCAACTTTAGATGGGAACACTTGGTGAAAATGGTTATGAAAACCTTGGAATGATGAGTCATTCTACTGAAATGTTTTGACATGTGTTTTTGAACACCAGATGATTTTGATGATGAAAATGTTGAGGCATGAGCCTTAGCCCTTTATAAAACCGATGGTTGTCTCGATGCGATACCATTCCAATTTTACCGTACAACCACAATACCCGAAAATTGGGTAGGGCTTGACTGGAAACTTATATACCTTAGTACGGGTTCCCTCATGGCCAAGGTCTGAGCTGAGGCTACCTTGTGAAAATTGTCCACCTGTGCAGTACCCAAGATGACAGTTGGTCATGGTTGGGAGGCCAAACTCACAGGAGAGGTGCCTATACTAGGGCGTGTAATGGAAAGGTTAGGATTGATTATCCGCATACTGAGTATGGTGAATTCAGGATTTGTTCCTGACAGATGTATCGAATGTTGTGGTGAAAGTGTACAATCTCTACAGAGTGTCAAACTATTCGAATAGCCGCGTCCGCGGTTATGGACAGTTGGAGTGGCCATATTGTTCCCCGTTAGATGTTTTCAAAATGACTTGTGAAATGAATTGAGACTTTGACTTGACCACAACAGAGTTGTGACATGAAATACAAGTTCCCACTTAGGTGATATAAAACTTCAACCAGCTTTCTTTGCTTCTGAACTTAGTAGAGGTAAATCTGACTTTTGCAAAACAACCCTAGAGCTTAGTGTCCTACTACCAAAAAACCCCTTAACTTGTTAGTATTAGTTTGCGAGTACTTAAAGAGTACTCATGGCTTTGTCCCTGGCTATTCCCGTGGCCAGACTATGAGGAGGAGTACCAGGACGAAGGACCGCAGGAAGGTTACGACAACTAGGATCATCTCCCATCGTCAGCATTGCCTGTGACCCCGAAGATGGAGTTTCGCCTACGATACCTTTATTATTACGTATTCCGCTGCTTGAGTTGTATTAAGAAATGGATCATGAGATCCTTATTTGTGTAAGACCTTATGTATGGTTTGTAATGGATGATGTACTGTGGTATCCAAATCTGTTATGTCTCGCAAAAATGGTAATCCTGGGATTGCGATGTATGGCATAACTGGCATCTGGGATTAAAAATCCGGGTGTTGACAAGTTGGTATCAGAGCCATCCTGACCATAGGAGACCGTAGTTAGACTGGACGTTTGAATCAAAAACTTAGTTTCAAAACCCAGGAAAGTGAGTATTTACAAAAACTTATTCCCATTCTTATCACTTTGATTCTTTCATAAAAATTCATGTTCCTCAAAAACTCTTGCAAAATACATAAAAATTTGACACACTTGATCACTCTACTAACTTACTCATCCTATATTCTTAATAGATGGACGTGAAGTACAACAAGTTTTATCAGTTGGGGAATGGAGGAGACCTCATCTTTGAGCGGGATTTGGACCAGCTTTCGGAACTTCTGGGGCGTCCACACCCCGAGTTCTTCGGAGCTCAGCTCAATGATCAGGAAGGAGAAGATCGGCAATGGCTAGTTGTTGCAAGTCTCCGAGGAAAGATTGAACCTCCCACCGCCGAGGGAATTCAATTCACCTTAAGAGAGAACAACTGGCTCGATGGACTTGCCAGGGCCATGCAGGAAGCTCTTGCCCGTCTGTGTGGGCAGAGTATCAACCAGATCAAGGGTACCTGTTTTGAGTTTTGTCCAAGGCGTGATGCTATGGGACAGCCACTGGAAGCCCCATACCACCACGAGCTGAAGACTTAGTTGGACTACCTCAGCTTCTTGACGTATGATCGTCAACAAGAACTAGACAATTCCCGTGACTACTCCAACCACAAGTCCGCCATCATCAAGATGAAGGATTAGACCATCGCCATGCTAGTGAAGGATTGCAAGTCTCGTCACCGTCAGCTCGACAAGAAGGAGCGCATCATTGCCCGTCTTTGCCACCGTATCTCGGATTTGGAGGAGACCATCCATGAGAGAGACATGCAGATGGAGGAAAGGGAGAATGCCGAAGAAGATCTTCGTGGAGACCCCTACTCCTATCTTAGCGATGATGATGATTTTCTGGAGGATCAGGCCATGGACTTCTTCACCGATGAGGAGGATTTTGCCTTCATCGATGACGATGAGGATGATGAGGATGACGATTACACCGACTCTGAGGAGTAGTAGCACTTGAGCACTAGCGTAGTGAGTTGTATTCGGCCCCCCTGTATCGTAGTTTCCAGATTGGTTCTTAAAACCATCTGTTTACCTTTGTTGTGGTGTTTGTTGTATCGTGTGTTATGAATGAATGAATGAAAAGAAAGTTGCTAGAAAATCTAAGTCAAACTTTAAAAGCTTTTCAAAGTCCCTGAACCCTAAAAATTTCCCTCTTTTCTCATGATCTATCTCAATCTTCAGATGCCTCACGGAGGAAGTGGTTCATCCCCGGACCCGATGTTGCAGATCCTGCAAATGTTGGTTTCTGACCGCGAAGCTAAAAGAGCAGAACGTCAAGCCAACCTAGCCACCCTTCAGCAGACAGCTCAGCTGTCCCACAATAATCAAGGCCAAGGAAATCAGGACAACCACGGATCTAAGCTCAAGCATTTCCAGAACACCAACCCACCTGTTTTCACTAAGTCGGAAGAGCCCTTAGACGCAGATGATTGGCTGTAGACCATGGAAAACAACCTGGAAGTCGCCAGAGTGGAAGCAAACGAGAAAGTTCTATTCGCCACCCACTATCTAGCCGCAGATGCAAGAGCATGGTGGAATAGTGTTCGTGCAATGACCGGAGGACAGATGATGACCTGGAAGGAATTCAAAGTCAAGTTCAGCAGAACCCATGTGCCACCGGGTTTGATCAAGAGAATGAGAGATGAGTTCAGAGAACTGAAGCAAGGAAGGATGACCGTAGTAGAATACCGTGACAAATTCTTGTCATTAGCTAGGTATGCCCCGTATGAGATCGACACTGAAGCCAGGAAGAAAGAGAGATTCCTGAATGGTTTGCATGATGAGATGCAGACTGTGTTGGTCAATATCCCCTTTGCAGATATTGAAGTCCTTGTCGACTCTGCCATCCATATGGAAGGAAAGATCAACCAAGCCAATGAGAACTACAAGCGTCGCATGATGCATCAGCCAGGAACCCATCATACCCCAAAGTATCGCCCTAACCCATCTCCAGGATTTGCCCCGAGAACCAACAGACCCCCGATGAACCATCCGACCTATCCCAACCATGGAAACCCAAGGCCTGGAGGAAAGCACAACAACCCCGGCAACTCTGGCAATTTCAACCGTGCACCACCCAAGTTCAACAACAACAATGCTGCCACCAACACCAACACTGCCCCGAGGACTGGAAGCAATGTTGTGCCTGTTGCAGCAAAGGACAAGTCGCAAGTGACTTGTTATGACTGTGGAAATAAGGGTCACTACTCCAATGAGTGCCCCAAGAAGAATGCCGCAGCCCCCAATGCAAATGCCCCAGCTCAGCAGCAGCGTCGTGTTGAGCCTGGAAGAAGGTTTGCCCCAGGGAATTCACTCAACCGCAACGGCCGTCTTTTTCTCATGCATGCTGAAGAAGCCCAGGAAGCGCCAGACGTCGTGCTGGGTATGTTTTCTGTTAATTCAGTACTTGCTAGAGTGTTGTTTGATTCTGGTGCATCGCACTCGTTTGTCACCGAAGAATTTGCATGCACTAGTAAGATTCAACCAACCAAACTGAAGCATGTTATGATTGTTCAAATCCTCGGTTCAACCACCAAAGCTAGGCAAATTTGCAAAGCCGTCCCTATCTGAATCCATGGCATAGATTTTTATGCTAATCTGATAGTACTCAGAACTAAAGGTTTGGAAGTAGTACTGGGAATGGATTGTATGTACAAACATAAAGGATTGATTGACTGTGCCAAGAAAGCCATAATCATGACCAGTACAGCCGGAATATCAATCGAGCATATATCTGAAACCTTACCGCGTCAATTCAAGTGCAACAAGAGTATAGCCCAACCTACCATTGACCAAGTCCGGATAGTCTGTGAATACCCCAATGTATTTCCAGATGTTTTGCCCGGTATGCCTCCAGATCGGGATATCGAGTTTATCATTGAACTAATCCCCTGAACAGGACCCATAGCCCAGAGACCATATAGTATGAACCCATCTGAGCTAGCCGAACTGAAGAAGCAACTGGATGCCATGCTGGAAATTGGACTGATTCAACCAAGTGCGTCACCATGGAGATCACTTGTTTTGTTCATGGACAAGAAAGATGGAGGAAACCGTTTGTGTACGGATTATCGAAAGTTGAATGATGTCACTATCAAGAACAAGTACCCATTTCCCAAGATAGAAGATTTGTTTGATCAGTTGACCGGTGCCAAAGTGTTTTCTAAGATTGATCTTAGAACTAGCTATCATCAACTCAAGATTCGCGCAGAGGATATTCCAAAAACTGCCTTTACCACCCGATATGGATTATACGAGTATACCGTCATGTCTTTTGGATTAACCAATGCCCCTGCTTATTTCATGAATCTCATGAATAAGTTTTTATGGACTTCCTGGATAAGTTTGTCGTTGTTTTCATCGATGACATACTAATTTATTCCTAATCAGAAGAAGAACATGAGCTACACCTAAGGACCATTCTTGGAACCCGTAGAGAGCATCAGTTGTATGCCAAGTTTAGCAAATGTGAATTCTGGTTACAGGAGGTAGGATTCCTCGGCCACATTGTATCAGTCGGAGGAATTGCCGTTGACCCTGCAAAGGTGAAAGATGTCGAAGATTGGCAAGCCCCAACCACTCAAACCCAAGTTCGTGCATTTCTCAGATTGGCGGGATACTACCGCAAGTTCGTAGAAGGATTCTCAAGTATTGCCAGACCCATGACCCAATTGATGAAGAAGGACAAGAAGTTTGAATGGACGGACAAATGTGAAGCGAGTTTTCAAGAACTCAAGAGAAGATTGATTTCAACCCCAATCTTAATCATGCCGGATATCACAAAGCCCTTTGACGTGTATTGTGACGCATCCAAGATCGGTCTGGGATGTGTGCTAATGCAAGAAGACAAAGTTATATCTTATCTATCTTGACAACTGAAACAACATGAGCAAAATTACCCAACCCATGACCTCGAACTCGTAGCCGTAGTTCTAGCCCTGAAGACATGGAGGCAATACCTGATGGGAAATCGTTGCGAGATTTATTCGGATCACAAGAGCCTGAAGTATATATTCACTCAGAAGGAGCTGAATATGAGACAGAGAAGATGGATTGAGCTAATAAAGGATTACGATCTGGACATTCACTATCACCCCGGTAAAGCCAATGTGGTAGCCGATGCCCTCAGCAGATTTCCGTGCCGCTTGAACTCCATGATCTTGAAGGAGCAACCAAGTCTGCACAAGGAGATGGAAGATTTCCGAATGGAATTAGTGAGTGAAGGATTTTTGGCTAGCATAGAACTTCAACCAACTTTGATCAGCCAGATCAAGGAGGCGCAGAAAGGAAATGCTAGTATCGATGGAATCAAGCGTCGTATCGGTACAGGCAAAGTACCCGGCTTCACCGAAGACGAAGAAGGAGTTATGTGGTACAAAGGATGCCTTTGTGTAGCAGCAGATTCTGAGTTGAAAGAAGTTATTCTGAAAGAAGCTCATGATACTCTTTATTCTATCCACCCCGGAGGAACGAAGATGTATCAGGACTTGAAAGAACAATTTTGGTGGCATAAGATGAAGAGAGAAATCGGAAGCTATCTCGCCAAGTGTGATATATGTTAGCGAGTCAAGGCGGGACATCAAAGACCCGCTGGATTGTTGCAACCATTGCAGATTCCGGAATGGAAATGGGATTCTGTTGGAATGGACTTTATCACCGGATTGCCTACTTCTAGTAGGGGAAATGACTCTATCTGGGTCATAGTGGACCGATTGTCCAAAGTCGCCCATTTCTTACCCGTCAAGACCACATATCAGAGTTTGAAGCTAGCGGAGTTATACATCGCTAGAATCGTCAGTTTGCATGGAGTCCCCAAGAACATCGTATCGGATAGAGGAACTCGGTTTACCTCGAGATTCTGGAAGAAAGTCCAAGAAGGTTTAGGAACCCGCCTAGATTTCAGCACCGCTTATCACCCTCAGACCGACGGACAAACGGAGCGAGTAAATCAGATACTCGGAGACATGTTGAGAGCATGTGTGTTAGAGTATGGATCTAAATGGGAAGACTGTCTGCCTTACGCAAAATTTTCGTACAACAACAGTTATCAAGGTAGTTTGCAAATGGCCCCATTTGAATTAATGTATGGAAGGAAGTGTCGGACCCCTTTGAACTGGTCAGAAGTAGGAGAGAGTCAGATTTTCGGACCCGACATCCTACGCGAACAGAAGAAAAGGTTCACAAGATTCGTGAACACCTCAAGACCGCTCAGTCAAGACAGAAGAGTTACGCCGACAAGAGACGTCGAGACCTCGCCTTCAACATCGGAGTTTTTGTGTACCTAAAAGTGTCGTCATTGAAAGGAATGCAGCGTTTCCAACTAAAAGGAAAGTTAGCCCCCAGATATATCGGCCCCTTCAAGATTCTGAACCGTCGAGGAGAAGTGTCGTATCAATTGGAACTACCCGAAGAGATGTCAGCCGTGCACAATGTGTTCCATATCTCATTACTTCACAAGTGCCTCGAAGTTCCGGAGAAGACTGAAGTGTTCAAGAACATTGATCACCGGACCATAGAGATCAACGATGACCTGACCTATCCCGAAGTACCCATACGTATTTTGGAAGAAGCTTTCAGAACTACCAGAACCCGAAGCATCAAGTTTCTCAAGATTCAGTGGAGCAACCACACAGAAGAGGAAGCTACCTGGGAGCGCGAAGATCACATCAGGACGGAGTTTCCCGATCTCTTCAAATCCTAGGTAATCTTTTTCGTCCTTTTTCAAATCTCGCGACGAGATTTTGTTTAAGGGGGGAAGGTTTGTAACATCCCAAAAATATTAAACTTGGATCATCAAACTCTAATCATCAAAATTAGGGTTAACAAAAACTTTTCCAACTAAAGATATGAAAGCATTCATATGTGTGTGTATTCAAAATTTGGATTCTTTTGAATTGCCATGGTTCTATGTTTCTTTGCTTGTAAAATGATTCTTAGGTGAAATAAACATCATATAAACAATCCCCAAGCTTTTCCCAAAGACAAACAAGTCAAAACAAATAAGTTAAGTGAATGGTCACTTTGGCCAAATTAACTCCCATGCCTACTTTGGCTATCCCTAACTTTCAGAACTTAATAGAAACATGTATGGTTCTTTGCACCCCTTGATAGTACTCGTAATACCAAGGCCCACTTTGTGATCATCCAAAAACATTCAAATGCTTAGTTTAAATGACAGTTTAAAATTGAATCTATTTCATATGGGAAGATCCCACTATTTCAAAAACCACTCAAATAAGCTCAATTTTCAAAACCCAAGCACCCACAGAATCCTCAACACATGACTAGCACACCCACCAAAAATCTTTTCAAAATTCAAAACTCAAGTTCTTGCGGCCATTTCATCAAACACTTGGAGACAACAAATCAAATTGGCCAAACTTCACTGTTTTGAGCAGTAATTTGGCTAAGCATTGTTCACCATTGATCACACTTGTCTCCCCAGTGCCAACCAGTGCCTTGACCACCCCTAGACCCTACCCTTTGCACCATGCCATGCCAACCCGAAGGAACCCTTGCCAGCCGACCATGGATAGCTAGCCAGAGCAAGCACCAAGCCTAAACACCATGTCTAGGACGCACGCCACCGTCCATCGCCACCCCCTGTCCAGCGCTCGAACCCTGCCAGCCACTGGACCACACGCCCAAGCAATGCCAAGCTTCTCTGAGAGCATGCCGAGAGCGCGCCAGAGCGCCACCCTCGACACACGCCCACAGACCGCGCGCCGCCCTCGCCGTGTGCACACGTGATCGCCACCACCCCAGCAACCCCGCAGACACGCCCGTTCGCCGCAACGCGGACCACGCGCGCTGTGCGCCATCAAAACCTCTGTCGGACCCGCTCAGAGCGTCGAAGCGTTCCGACCGATCAGCACCGCCTGACACCGCGCCACCACGTCATTGAGCTTCGCCAGGGAGCACAGCACCGTCCCCTACCGTCGCCCATGTCGATAGCCCTCTGTGCCGTCGACCACGACGAGCTCAGCTTGTGCCCGTCGGTCCCCTCTTGCCACTATAAATAGAGGCCTCCACCGCTCGATTTCTTCACACCATCTCACTCTCCACCTCTCACTGAGACTTCCCACTACTTCTCGGAGCAAGGCGAGCAGCGCGTCGCCGGAATTTGGCCGGAGCCCGCCGCTGCTGGAGAAGAAGGGAGTCGTCGATTGAAGCCGTCCCAGGAGGAGCTGTCGGTGCCAGGAGAATCGCCGTTGTCGACTTCGTCGTTCGCCCCCATCGCCGACCCTCGCCTGAGCCCCGGTGAGCCTCCCACGACCCCCACTGAGCCGCTAGGGTTTGAGCTCGCCAGTGACCTGTTCATCGTCGACGATGACCCTCAGCCGTTGATCTCACTTCTAGTCCAACGCACCAAATCGCCCCGTACCGCTTCGCGTGTTATGAGCCACTGACGGGTGGAACCCCCTGTCAGCTGAGCCCCGCGCTGCGGAGTGACACTGGGCCAGCCCATTAACCCTTCCCGCGCAGCCCAAGCATTTGAATTTAGATTTTTCTATTTTAATTCAAACACAGTTCTGTACCTAGTTTCAAGAATCAACCCAGCTCGATTCAGTGAACCAAATTACATGAAACCAATTTTTTTAGAAAGGTACTGAAATGCTTAATCCAAGCCCATTGGATTCAAATCATTTGGATCTGTAGATCAACCTTGGTAAAATAACAAGTCAAAAGCTTTTCTGCATTCAAACATTTTTCAAATTTCAACCATAATAGCTTTTGAGTTGATTCCAACTCTCAAAAATCACATTTGACCATACCTTTCAGAATATATAAAAACATATGGGTTTACTTACAGAAATAATGTCCAAGTAATAAAAGAATGCCACATAGGCATTTCTAGTCACTTTATTTATTTAAAATAAAAGGTTAAATCTTATTAAATTGTGACACCACTTTAAATCACATTCCCATATACTGAAATATGTGGTGATGACATGTGTCAACATGATCCTATGTTTGGTTTGGAGAATATTAAATCTTAAGTAGTTTTTCAATGAGTAGAAATTAATTTTCTAAAAATAAAATAAATAAGACAAAAGCTTTAATCTTGTAATGTTAGTGATGATACTAGATCATCTATAGTACCCCTTTGTGTGATGATTGACAATAGTTAAGTATTGTTTGGTGATTGTGTACCTCGTATTTATTCATAGACGCTAGTACCGACCAAGGATACGAGGAGGAAGGAGGATACTACGAAGAAGAAGCCGAGGAGAACTTCAACCACTGCTCTGCACAAGGCAAGCCAATACTTACAAGCTATTAACTTAGCAAGCTTATACTAATACTTATGCAAGCCTTACTAATCAAGTTGACCTATGCAAGCTAATACCTGCTTGTTACCATGCCAACTAGATGCCTTAAGCATATGTGAACATACCCACTTGATAACCCAATCCTAGTTTTACTTGCAAGCTTTCTACTTTATTTCTTTATCAAAGCTATTTTTTAGAGTTTACTTAAGTGACTTGTAAATTCTAGGAGGATAATTGAAGGTTGCATAAAGAGCATTAAATTTTGCCTAAGCTAGATAATCTTGATGCCATCCCAGGGCATGAGATTGAACTTAGTTAAACTCCACTTGTTTACCATCCCTCATTAGTACTTACCCCCACTTGTAGATACCAGTGCTAAGCATAAAACTTGATCAACTTTAGATGGGAACACTTGGTGAAAATGGTTATGAAAACCTTGAAATGATGAGTCATTCTACTGAAATGTTTTGACATGTGTTTTCGGACACCAGATGATTTTGATGATGAAAATGTTGAGGCATGAGCCTTAGCCCTTTATAAAACTGATGGTTGTCTGGATGCGATACCATTCCAATTTTACCGTACAACCACAATACCCGAAAATTGGGTAGGGCTTGACTAGAAACTTATATACCTTAGTACGGGTTCCCTCACGGCCAAGGTCTGAGCTGAGGCTACCTTGTGAAGATTGTCCACCTGTGCAGTACCCAAGATGATAGTTGGTCATGGTTGGGAGGCCAAACTCACAGGAGAGGTGCCTATACTAGGGCGTGTAATGGAAAGTTTATGATTGATTATGCGCATACTGAGTATGGTAAATTCATGATTTGTTCCTGACGGATGTATCGAATATTGTGGTGAAAGTGTACAATCTCTGAAGAGTGTCAAACTATTCGAATAGCCGCGTCCGCGGTTATGGACAGTTGGAGTGGCCATACTGTTCCTCTGTTAGATGTTTTCAAAATGACTTGTGAAATGAATTGAGACTTTGACTTGACCACAACAGAGTTGTGACATGAAACACAAGTTCCCACTTAGGTGATATAAAACTTCAACCAGCTTTCTTTGCTTCTGAACTTAGTAGAGGTAAATCTGGCTTTTGCAAAATAACCCTAGAGCTTAGTGTCCTACTACCAAAAACCCCCTTAACTTGTTAGTATTAGTTTGCGAGTACTTAAAGAGTACTCATGGCTTTATCCCTGGCTATTGCCGTGGCCAGACTATGAGGAGGAGTACTAGGACGAAGGACCGCAGGAAGGTTACGGCAACTAGGATCATCTCCCATCGTCAGCATTGCCTGTGACCCCGAAGATGGAGCTTCGCCTACGCTACCTTTATTATGACGTATTCCGCTGCTTGAGTTGTATTAAGAACTGGATCATGAGATCCTTATTTGTGTAAGACCTTATGTATGATTTGTAATGGATGATGTACTGTGGTATCCAAATCTGTTATGTCTCGCAAAAATGGTAATCCTGGGATTGCGATGAATGGCATAACAGACATCTAGGATTAAAAATCCGGGTGTTGACAATATTAATGTTTCCTATTAACACAATTATAGCATGAAAAATAAACATCTATAATAAACCTGAAATATCATAATAACCGCCACTTTATTGTTGCCTCTCGGACATATTCCTTTTAGTCTTCCACTTGCACTAGAGTCAATAATATATACATAGTTATAATCTAACACCCATAGAGTTTGAGCTGATCATGTTTTGCCCTTGGGAGATCTTTAGTCAATGGGTTTGCAACATTCAGATCTGTGTCTATTTTGAAAATCTCTATATTGCCATCTTGAACATGTTTCCAAATGAAGTTAAACCGACGCTTTATATGCTTAGAATTCTTGTGAGATCTTGGTCCTTAACATTGGATATGGTATCATTGTTGTCACAATAGATTATAATTGGATCCAAAGCACTTGGAACCACACCTAGTTCAAAAATGAACTCTTTCATCCAAACTGCTTCCGCCAATGCTTCTAAAGTAGAGATATATCCCGCCTCCATTGTAGATCTTGTTATCGCTAGTTGCTTGGAGATCCTCCAACTCACCGTTGCACCATTCATCAAAAATACATAACCGGATTGTGACTTAGAGTCATCTAGATCGGTGTAAAAGCTAGCATCAACGTAACACCTTGCAACGGGCTCTTCTTCACCGTCATATACGAGAAATATGTCTTTAGTTCTTCTCAAGTACTTAAAAAAATTCTTAACTGCCTTCCAGTGTTTCAAACCTGGATTAGATTGGTACCTGCTAGTCAAACTAATAGCATGTGTCATATCTCGTCTTGTACATAGCATAGCATACATAAGAGATCCTATGGCTAAGGCATAGGGGACATGGTCCATTATTTTTATATTTGTTGCTGTAGCTGAACTCTGAGTCTTACTCAAAATCATACCTTAAGAACCCCTTCTTATTTTCGTCCATTTTAAACTTCTTCAAAATCTTGCCAAGATATGTACTTTGCGACAATACAATTAAGCGTCTTGATCTATCTTTATAGATCTTGATGCCTAATATATATGTAGCTTCACCAAGATCTTTCATCGAAAACTTACTATTTAAGTAATCCTTTACGCTTTTCAAAATTTCTATATTATTTTCAATCAACAATATGTCATCTACATATAATATTAGAAATGCTATAGAACTCTCACTCACTTTCTTGTAAATATAAGTTTCTTCGAGAGTTTAATTTAGACAGGGACTTAGAGTAACTCCAACGGGCGGTGTCAAAGTCCGCGCGCGCGTCTCCAGCGGCCGCTGCATTTTCCCGCGTGCGCCAAAAAAAAATCTCACGCGCCCTTCTCCGCGGGATAAAACGTGCGCCTCGCGCAAAGCCAACCGCCCACCGCTTCAGCGCGCCACTTTCCCCTTCCCCTTCGCGCCCCTTTCTACACCGCCCTCGCGCAGCGCCCGCGTCACCGCCGCGCCCCAGCACCTCTATCGCCGATGATATGCCTATTCAGAGATACGTTTCGGCGATGATTGCATCGACCTCGGGACGTTCGAGACGGCGAACGGAGCGGCACACGCCTACGACGTTGTGGCGTGGCGGCTCGGTCGCCCACGCGCCAGTATGAACTTCCACGACGTGTGGATGCGCGAGCAGGCTGAGACACTCGCGTCGCCGCCTCGCCTCGTGACGGAGGAGGAGCACCGCCCCCAGTGCGACACGAAGCAATGCCTGCTCATCGCCAAGCGTGACGAGCGCACGTGGATCGAGTGGTGCCTCAGCTTCCCCAAGGACATCGAAGCGCAGCGGAGGCACGACGCCCAGCAAGCCGCGAACAAGGCGGCAGTGAGGGCCGCGAAAAAGGAGGACCGCTTTGCTTGCCAGGCGGATAAGGCGGTGAGGCAGTCGTTCATCCTAGCGCAGCGGGCTGGCCCGCAGACCATCGACGACAACGCCCGCTGGATAGACGAGTTTTCGTCGACGCCGGTGTTCGACACGACACCGGCCTCATCCGATTTCGACTAGGGGGATTAGATGTTAGTAGCAAATAATGTAGTATAAACTGTATATTTTTTTTATTCTATTGTATGTTGTTTTATGTATTTTTTAGATCTTTTGAATGTGAGTCTTTTTGAAAAAAACTGTTTATGCTTGTTGCGCGCCAATTGAGGGCAATTTTTGCCAAATTTTAGCGCGCGGTTGTATAGCGCGTCTTGTGGAGGACATTCAGACGCGGCGCTGTAAACGTGAATGTCGCACGCTGCATATCTAATTTAGCGCGCCAAATTTTACAGCGCATGTTGGAGTTGCTTTTAATAGTTTAGGATGCGAACGACAAGAATGACAAGGATTTTAATCGACAAACCTCTACAAGTTTAGGTTTTAGAATAGAATTTTTCCTAAAAAGAAAATTATGGAGACGTTAAGCATCAAATTATACTCCACCAAAGTGTTTCTTCGGCGTGCCACTAACTTGATCTTCAAATTTCTCGCGTTTTTGCAGCAGTGATACCCGCTTTGTAGACGCCCCGGCATTGGGATTCCCGCTTGTTGGTTTCTTCCTAGTTTTCGTTGTTTCCTTGGTGTTGTGGGGTGTTTGTGCTGTTCCCCCGGCGTGACATTTTCGGTGTGCATGTTTAGTAACGTTGTGAAACCTTTTATGGATTGTTGATTTATTTATAAAGCTAGGCAAAAACCTATTACAAGAAAGCACGATTACTTCGATGAGAAATTGATGAGCACCTAGACTTTGCTACGAACGTTAAAAATTGTGGGCCGTGCAAGAGCCCGCCCGCGCTATCAGAGCCTGAACTGGAGAAGAGGGAGCGATTGGGAAGAGAGGGGGAGCGCTCCGCTCAAAAAAAAAAGAGGGGAGCGAGGGGAGAGAGTTTCCAGAGAAGCGAGAGAAGCAAGAGAAGCCAGAGAAGCGAGAGTTGGTGGGCCCCGTTCGCCGCCGCTCCCAATATAACGAGGGGGGCGAGTCCGTCGATCCCCCCCCCCCAGTCCCCCATCCAACAAATCCAATCGAAAGTCCAATTCCATCCCAATCGCCGACTCTGCCTGGGCATCGGCGGTGATGAGTGACTCCGTCATGTTCTCCGGCAATGGCGAGGTGGACGCCTGCGTGGGAGAGGCCTCCGTCGTTGTCTCCGGCATTTGCAAGGAGGAAGTCTGCGTGGGCGACGCCTCCGTCGTGGCCTACGGCGGCAAGGGCGAAGAGGACGCCTCCTGCAAGGGCGAAGAGGCCTCCGGCAAGAGCATGTTCGAGGTCAAGCGCACGGCGGCGGAGTATCCGTGCGTGAAGCGGCTCCGTGAGCGGCGCCTCCTCTCCTTCCTGTGGGACCAAGGGTATCTCGGCGCCTTCGAAGCGTACGTACAGTATATTTTTCATCTCTTGAGAAGTTGAGATCGATCGATGTTACTACTTTTCTTCCCTTAGTTAGGTTCCTCCCTGATCGACCGCTCCGCTGCAGGCTGAACCAGGAGACGAGGGAGCTCTTGAGCGTGCGGCAAATGCAGCGGCTGGTGAAGCAGGGCCGGTGGGAGGACGCCCTGATGTACCTCAACGCCTACCTGCCTCCGCTCTCCTCCGAGAATCACAAGAGGAGCCGCCGCGCCCAGATCTTCCACAACTTCCTCCTGATGCACCACCGCTTCGCCAACGCCGTCGCCGGCAACAAGGAGAAGCACCTGGACAAGCAGTACGCAGAGGGCCGGTGGTGCTCCAGCCACGCCGAGCTCAGGTTCCGTTCCGTCACCTACCCGATACTTGCCTCGGAACCCCACCAGCTCATGGCCTCCTATGACTGGGACAAAGTGAGGCGCCACGCGTCGTTTCTGGTCTACATTCTGGCTCACACTACTCCAGAGCTGAGGACCTCAATGCCGTTGCCGTCCAGCTACATGATGCCACACCATGTACTTCCCATTGCTGCTGGATCCGGGTAATAATTCATCCTCGCTCTGTTAATCCTCCTTGACTTCCCTAGCTGATAATCGATCCGGTATTTGAATTGAATGACACATATATATGCAGTCGTCAATCAAATGCGCACACTTGATTAGTACTCTAGGACTTAATCAATCTCACTTTAGCCCTCCTGATGTGATGTAACCTTCCATAGTTTGCACCGGAGGCGGCATCGCATAGTGAAGAAACAACGACGTCCCCAGAAGCGATACACACACGCTATCTTCATGGCCTTGAAGAGGTATATACTTAGTTACTTACTTATCTCCAGATCACGGAAGAATTGATAAAGGCTCTGCTCATTTCTCTTCTTCCTCCGTTTTGACAGCACATTAATAATCAATTCCTTGCCTTTTGCAGCCAGCATCACTCCAGCCTCCATGGGAATTCGAGAGCTGGTATGATATGATACCCCTTTCAGGAACATCTATCTTTCTTAGGATAAGCAAGGCACATCTTAGATTTCACATGTGTGTCTAGCTACTAACAGTGCTTTGTCTCAATTATTGGGCAGAATCGCCTAATGAGGCACTGGAAATGCTGGTGGATCTCCTTGGTAAAACCAGCCTCTGCTAGCTCTTCATGTGTCTTGTTTAATTTCCACGGAGAATACTGGTTAATATATCCACCGTTTGGTTGTTTGAGAAAAAAAAAGTTCTGATTATTACTGTATTATTGTTCTGTTTTGCACTGATGAACTTTTGTGATCTCCAGATCAAACTTTAAAGGCTGGCCTACGTAGTGGCTGCAATCTGAGCTATGCACCTCAACCAGGTGTAGAGGAAGGTAAACTTCAGAATTGTTCCGTTCATCAAGTCTTTAGCCTCTACTCACTTGTCACTGTCTCAACTTACTATCTGGGCAACTTGTTTAATCTGTTCCAAGTCCCTTCTTGGCCATATTTGCACTATTTCCTTAAGCTGCCTTAGACCTTATAACTTCAATCTTATATTATCGGCTGATGATGCAGGCGAACTGGTGGCGGGGCGCGCTCCCATGAAGCACGGCGTGGTCACCAACTCGTTCATAGATAGACAGACAGGACCGTAGGATGCACGCACCAACTCGTTCATAGATAGACAGACAGGACCGTAGGATGCACGCTCCGGCGGCAGAGCCTTCACCGTTGACACTTGACAGCATCAGGAGCAGACGGCTAAACTAACAGACTGGGTGTACATTTGTTTCATGCTACATGCATGATGGTGTAAGATGTTGATGCAAAACATGACTATCTGGAGTAATTTTTACACATTTTTTTCTTATTTAATAATGGAAGGAAATCGCTAGCATGATAAAATCATCCGCTGAAAACCACAGTATGTAGCACAACAAGGAACCCGACCCGGAGAAAGCTGTTCCGGTGAACAGAAGCTATTCCCTCCTGATGATGATACATAACGGCAATTTTTTTGACAACAAAGAACTGACGGTTAATTCTGTACATTTCTCTCACCGACGAATTGGGTGTTGATGTTTCGTGGCCTGATGTGCAGCAAACAAAGGGAGATGTTAAATGATGGTACCAATTATTCAATAGTAAAAGCATATAGCTTTTATCAGGACGCCAAAGTTTTCAGAGAAATCCCATCAAGAGATCATTATGGAAACAGATATAACTGCAGCTATCACTTCGAAATCTCAGAAAAAATGCACTTTTCTATGAGGCTTCAACAGAGCACGAAGAATCCATCGTTATGAAAAGCAACATCAGAAATCACAGACACAGAGGGACTAGAACTGAAACCCCTGATGGAAAAAAAACCCTGATGAAAGGCCAAAACAAGCAAGTAACCAGAGCAGAAAATACAGCAGGACTAATCACCTCCACAAACAGTTAATTTCATCAAGAGACTTTCATTCACTCAAAGGGAGGATGACCGCGTACTATTAAATCTTGGCTCCACCAGATTTGAGGTGAGAGTCTGACTCCTTCAGTTCTTCAGTCTTCAGTTAAGAGACTGAGTTGTTCTAGAGGGTGAACAACAAACAATGAAAGAACGTTGGAACTTGAAAAAATAGAGAATGTTGTCCTGGTCTTCGGCTCCTTGTGTGGAACTAATTTATGCAGGGTCGAGTCCATTACAAAGAAGTTACTGCCAGCAAGAACAAGATAGAACTATTGACTGTATAGTCACCTCATGCAGTAAAGTAGCACATTAGACTGTTATGGATGCAGAAAAATTGGAAAGTTGTAGCCCCGACAATAAACTTTTATTAAAAGATACTCCAGGGGTAACTACAGTAGAAGGGGAAGGAGGGAACGTACAAATAACAAGGGGGGAGAGCAACTATAAAGTCTACAACTGAGGAAGCTTATCCAGCCAGGGTTTAACAGGAGTTGCAAGATCCTCTTCATTCTACTAAAATAAAATAAGGAAAACATCCCTTTTGAAAAGAAAATATGGAGATGCTAAGTTAGGGTTCACATTTTCTGAACCGTTTATTTTTTAGCCCAAACTACGAAGTTTGTTCACCTGACATAGTAGTGGAAGAAAGAGGAAGGACTTCCTTATACCAAAAACCCAAACATATACTAGTTTTTATGCATGACTAATGCACCTGAAATAATATGGATCTTACCCGCCAGTGTGTTCTCTTATTGCGTAATCCGAAAGATTTGGTCTCTCGCATGGAGTTATTTAGACTGCACAAATCCCTATTGATGTCAGCAAGTGAGATGTACAAATACACGTGCCTACAAACATGAGAAAATATTGTGTACATGGCTTGATATATGTCATAGAGTGAGTCAGTGACGCTATACTGTTTTCTCTACGGTTGGGATGAAATTGATTAACTCAACAGAGATGCAGAAATAACTTTGTGCAGTATTTTGTTTCAGCTGGAACATAACCATTTCTATCTTCTCAAAGAAATTGATAGCACTGATCAAATTATCTGCTGATACATACAATATGATGTTGTTACTATTTCTCTTTGAGAAAAAAAATGGATTTTAACAAAACTGGGCTTTACTACTTTTTTTTGAGAAAAAAAATGGATTTTAACAAAACTGGGCTTTACTAAGCAGGTTTGTGTATTCATAGATAATTCCATTGTCTTATAACAGAACTCTGATTTCTTCTTAACACAAATGTGCTTCTGCCAATTGGTGTAAGTACAAAAACAATTGCTCAGGTTCTCTAAGATAGACAAGAGAAGCAGACCTTTTTTCTTTTCTTTATATAGAACTGCATACCATACCATAGCTTACATTACTGGGACATAGTTTGCATAAAACATGTCAAAAAGGTTTACATCCAGAATACTACAGGAGAAAATGTCGTGAGGTGCTTAGGCACTACATAATAGTTGGTGAGGTGGCGCGTGATTCGTAGCTCTCCCCTATGATCATATTTAAGGCCAAATGTGCTCATATGGAGCAAGCAACCTTCACGGTCACCAAAGGCGCGCCCATACTCCACTCCCTCACGCAGCACACACTCGACAATGCAAAAGTTACTGTCGCCCATATACGCGAGACTAGCCCTTGTCAGTTTCAGCCGCCTCTCCGGGACCTTGTGGAACAACTTCTCCCTGACCATCTTCCACTCCGGCTCCATGGTACTAGTGCTGCTGCGGGATGCGACTTGACAGGAGCAAATGTACCCATCTTTGTGAAGCCCGACTCATGCGTCAAGCTCGTAGTCGTAGTAACCTTGGCCTTGGAAAGGCAGCGCCCATTCCCCATGACACCTCCACTCGGAGTTCTTGGTGTCGAAGGAGAAGGTACCACTGGGAAGAAATGGATAGTGCGTGTCGCGCGCCGACATGAATATAGTGTGGCCATCCGGGTGAAGCGCGTAGGAGGTAATTCTATCGTCCATGTCAAATGGTGGCGGCGAGGGCACGCATTTCCAGGACCAGTCCATGCTTGGCCTTGGAGACAAATCTTCATCGCTGCCTGTCGCTGCCCATGACATGGCCATAAAAATGTGCTGCTCGTTGAAATGGTGAGTCGTCAATGCATACAGCGTACCACCAGCAGCCACGGTGATGGCATTACTATCAAGCAGTGTAAGCGGTAGGCGAGGGCCAATGGTGAGTCCCGCCGTCTCGGTGTTGTAGAGAAGTGCGGGAGTCTGTCGACAATGTGGGTTGGTGCCGATGAGGATGTTGCTGCCCAGGGCGGTGAAGGCCATGTGAATAAGATGTACTGGTGTCGTAACCGGAGGACAGGAGGGTCAGGGAACCCAAACTGCAAGTCGGTGCAGGTGTCTTGCAAAGTGTCAGCATCAATCTTGTGGATGCTGAAGCCATTGTCCCAATCATCAAGCGCCAGATAGAGGTGCTTCTTCGGCACAAGCCGAGGCCTTTTCACGGCGCGGTCGCCGTCGTGTTGCCAGTGCTGACGCTTAGACATTGTCTCTAAATTCAGTGCCCAGACTGTGTATGTAAAGAGATCCAATTTCTGATTTTGACTGATCTTAGGGCCGCTAATCTCGCAATAAAGTGAGAGTCTTCGAATCCCTCCTCTTGTTTATATGGCGAGCCTTCGGCTGACAAATCGAGTTGGAGACCGGCTCGGTTTGCAGATCCTGGAATCCGAGTCGGAGCAGAACCACCACGGGGATGGGGAACACCCTACAGGAGAGCCAGAGGGGGACTAGGGTTGGGGGAGGTGAGCTGAACTGAGAATGAAATAGGGAGAGGTAAGAAAAATGGGTCACCTGGTCGCCGGAGTTGACGAGCCGAAGTCGCCGCCTTACCGTGGTCCACGCGCCTGTGGTCCTGAAGTCGCCGCCAAGCCCGTGTGGCTGGAAGCGAGTGGAGACGCGCCACCACGTCCGTGTTCGCCGGAACCTTGGTGCGGCCGCGCCGTCCGTGGTCGGCTTTGTGTGGCCGGCGGCCGGCGGCGGTCACGCCTGGACGAACGGGACGAACAGGAGCGGTTTTATTATGGGCGTGTTTGGTCGCTCGGTCCAGGATTTTCAGTTTTTCCCACTTACCCGTTGGTGCTGTACGAAAGAAGATTTTACTTGGGTCAACTTAGTCGAGTTGTTTAGACTTTTATATTCTTGTTTCCTGCAAAAATATTTAGCCCGTTTGATTGTCTAGATTGTTGTCTTTTTTTCGATGATATATTTTATAGGTGTTTAGTGTGCTGCTTTGCATCTGATCATATGTGGTGTTATGATCATCCATTTTAAATCTAATGGTCTTATCACCGAAGCACATACACAACACATAATCAGATGCACACAACATACAACCATGATCATATGAAGACATAAAACATTGCTACCTACACATTCAGATCATCACCATACAAGTAGCAATCACCATTAGCAGTCACCATTACAGGTAGCAATCAGGGGTCTTAAACTTGACCCTTGATCAAAAGAACCATCACGAGGGGCATCCCATGCCCCTAAACCACCACCAGGGTCTTAACCCCTGATGAAACATAACATCCACTGGGGCATACCATGCCCCTGAACCATCACCAGGGGTTTTCACTCCTAATCAAAAGAACTACTAAGTTCATCATCTAGTTGCCCATCACTAGTAGTTACAAACTTATATATGCAACGATAGGAACGGCACCGCCGGCTAGCCGTGGTGTAGGCAGGTGTACTGCCTAGCGCTGGAGGAGCCGCCTTGTAGATCGCCATCTTGATGACGAACGGCTTCAGCTTGAACTCAACGACATCGTCACGCTATAGGTCGTACTTGTAGACCAGCTTCGGCCAGTTCTTCCTGAAGACGACCTGGCCGGAGAAACAGTCCACCTGCACCCACTCGGCGCACCACCGACAGGCCATGACCTGCACAACGCGCGGCAGCGGCTGCTTTATCCAGGTCCCGAGGCCAAACTGAACGCCGGCGGGATCACCAACATGTGGAGGCCCGCCGGGTTCAGCTGGATGATGAACCGGCATGGGATCTTGACGATAGGATGGTGGCCAAGCTTCGGCTGCCGGCCCTTCTTGCTCTGCGGTTGCGACGCCGCCTCCACCCTGCCGAGGAGCACCGACTTGAATTGCCACTGGTTCGTTTGGGAGCACGTCCTGATAACCCGGTGGGGGAGGTGTCAGCCCCTCCCACGGTCTCCCATTAAAACTTAACCACCTTGGCATGAAGCAAAACAAGGTCAGCAAAAATCTGGGAGCAAGCAGTTTTGCCAAATTTTGCAATACACATGGTATGAACATGGAGAAATCATGGTACACACATGCACAAGTATCCTCAATCGGGCAATGCCCCAGAACAAGACCCAAATTGAGGAATCGGCTATGTTCCCCAATCAGGCAATACCCCAGGACAACATCCAAATTGACGAATCGGACAACAAAACTACAAAATCCGTTGCTACATACTACGTAAAGGCCCAAATCACGCAAGAACTACCAAAAATCAAGACTTAACAACCGCCGATTTGGGGCCAAACCCTAACCGAAATGTAGATCGGGAACTTATCCTGGTCGGCGGTGGCGCGGTCGATGACGAGGGAGACGTAGAATGTGCCGCCAAAGCGAGAGAAGAAGCTTCGGGCGCGAGGATTGGGGCCATCGACGCGGCCGGAAAAACCCTATCCGATTCGAGGGTAACCCCGACTCTGGCGGGGGCTTCTCCGGCCTGCTTGGCCGCAGATGCCGCTTCCGCTGCGGTCGTAGTCGACGTGGCCGCCCTAGTTCCACATGAGCATATGGGCGCGAGAGCCCTGAGCGCCCTCGCGAGGGCCGACTCGTCGCCGCCGACAAGCTTCTCGAGCTGAATGGCAGCCCATAGGCTGTGCGCGCTCACCTCGCCGATGCTGACGCCGCAGAACAAAGGGGAGGAGGTGGAGGAGCGGCGGCCATGGTCGTGAATCATGATGAGGGGAGTGGGACTAGGCAGTGAGCAGAGTGGTCTCGGGGTTAAGGCGAAAACGCCTCGTGCTTCCCACGCGTGCAAGCGGCTGGCACGCCGCGCTCGCCAGGGCCTAGCTCCGTGCAAACGACCGATTTGGGCGTTCCCAGCGGGCCAAAACTTGGCCTGCTTTAAAAATCATGCGGTGCAGAGATTCCATGCAGTTTAGCTCTCCAAGCAGGCTTATTTCTGCCCGCGCGGTGTGAGAAACAGGCGTCAGCCCAACCAAACACGCCCTATCAATCAAATCGATAGCATAATTGTTACCCTTTTTTATTAAAGGAGTTTCCTCCTGCTTTATAACAAAGCAACAAATGCCTACATCGTTTTTCTTATTACGACTCATATCGTCACAACCTTGTGAACAAGAACACATTCGCATGAAAGTAACTAAAAAACAAAATAAGACAACTATAGCAGAAATTGGAACTCCAGTACAACACTAACAGTTCTTCCACTCTCAAGTAAAATCCAGAAACAGGAATTCCTTTCAAAGATGAACCACTGACAATTCTTCAACATAGGAGACCACCCTCGCGCTCTGCTGAAGATTTTGTTGGCCATCATTTTCAGGATATCAACTCCTCCCGGCAGTACCTTTCAAAATTTTGTTTTCTGTAATTCATTCCAATAAGTTATCCAATGACAAATCGTAAAGATTACATCACTAGGCATCACATTATCAAAGCAGGCAAATTTTTGGGTTTTCCAAATGGACCAAGAGACAGCGACCAAGCAAATTTTTGCTACCACTATCTTGTCCTTGAAATTTTTCAACTTATCCACCTATTTCAAACATTTTTCTAGGCTGACTAGGACTACCAAAAGCACATTGAAGCATACTCCAAAAAAAAACTTGCAACAGGACAAGTGCAAAATAGATGGTCAATGCTTTCATCGGAAACACATAACATGCATCGTTTATATCCATCCCAATCCCTTTTCCTGAAGTTATCTTTAGTCAAAGTTTTACCCCACATCAGATACCACAAGAAAACATTAATTTTGGTAGGCAGTTTAAGATTCCAAAGTTTTTGGAATACATTAACTGGTACCCTGGTTTGCAAGGCATTATATAAACTTTTCACATGAAAACATTTATTCCATAACTTTTAAGTCACCCTGTCATCACCAACCCCTAATTGTACCCCATGAATGATATAAAGAAATTTCCACTCTATAGACAACTCTCCCCATAAACATCTCCTAAAAACCAGGCATCCCCCAAAATATTGCACCACTCTGTCAACTGTAATGTTTTTATTAAACGACAGATCATATAGCCTTGGGAACATATCATCCATTGACTTTTTTCTTGTGCCAAATATCTTCCAAAATCTGATCTTGTTCCTAGGTACCAGAACCCTATCACAAAATCTGTAGAAGATAGGTTTTACCTTCATTAAGCCTGCCCAAAACTATGACACGCCAGGTTTCTCACCAACCTGAGACAGAGTATCTTTTTGAAGATACTCAACATACCCTGCCAAGCTCCCTCCTCATTTTCAAGCTTCCAGAACCACTTACAAAGCAAACTAATATTCATCAACTCTAAATTGAGAACCCCTAGTCCTCCCAAATCTTTATGAGAGCATAAAGTTTCCCAATTCAAAATATTATACTTTCCAAGCCCTTGTTGTTCCTGCCAAAAAATATATTCCTAAAGATATCCCATTTTTTCCTAACCCCTTGAGGTACTCTATAGAAATAAAGCATGTACATAGGAACAGTAGACATATAGGAATCTTGAAGAATAACCCAGGAGCCTATATCCAGAAGTTTACCCTGCCAACATCTCCTGATATTCTCCTCACTTAAATTCTTCAATCCCCACGCAAAAAGAAAAAGAAATCTGTGGTTCTTCATATCCTAAATGTTGCTTTTGCTGTCTTCCTTACACCTTTTTCTAGATTTCATGGTTACGATTTGTTTCTTTCTCCATTCCATGATTAGTTAGACTCAAGTGACAACATATGTTGCGATGAAGAATTACACGGTGCTATCTATCTTCAGTATTTTTCTTGAAATACCTTGCTTTAATCTGTCCAGATGTATATGCTTAAATTAGATGGTTTGGTTTCATGCAAAAAAATGTAGGTAGATTAGTTACGATGGTTCATAGGAAAACTGACTTCGTACTAGAAATTGCCTATCAGTTACGTCAGCAATATGCGTGTTTACCACAATCTGCACGATGTACCTTTGTAGTTTGATAATTATATCTAATTCATTTCCATGTACTCCTTCTGTTTTAAAATATAAGATGTTTTAGGTTTGTGAAAGAAAATGCATCTAGACTACTTTTAGTGTGTAGGTTCAAACATCAAAATATTTGATGTTTTAGTGTGTAGACTACTTTTAGAGTGAATCTACACACTAAAATTAGTCTTGATACATTTTCTTCACAAACCTAAAACATCTTATATTTTGAAACGGAGGGACTACCTTTGTGCAGCACTAATCCATCAAATATTTCACACAGGTAAGTTTATAGTTAGACCAATTTGCGTGTTTGATAATTATATCTAATCCATTCCCATGTACCTTTGTGCATCACTAATGCACGAGTAGCTTTAGAGTTAGGCCAATTTGTGTGTTTGATAGTTATAAATCTGATTAGCAGACGGCTAAACCAACAGACTGGTTGTACATTTGTTTCGTGCTACATGCATGATGGTGTAGGATGTTGATGCAAAACATGACTATTTGGAGATTTTAACATTTTTCATAGTATTTAATAATGGAAGGAAAAACCCACTAACACCGATAAAATCATCCACGCTGAAGAACACAGTATGTAGCACAACAAGGAACCCAACCTGGAGAAAGCTGTTAACAAAAGGTATTCCCTCATGATGATGATACATAACGTCAATTTTTTGACAACAAAGAACTGACGGTTAATTCTGCCCATTTCTCTCACGAACGAATTGGGATGTTGATATTTCGTGGCCTGATGTGCAGGTAACAAAGAGAGATGTTAAACACTAGTACCAATTATTTAATAGTAAAAGAGTATAGCTTTTATCAGGACGCCAAAGTTTTCAGAGAAATCCCATCATCAAGAGATCATTATGAAAACAGATATAACTGCAGCTATCACTTCGAAAACTCAGAAAAAGACACTTTTCTATGAGGCTTCAACAGAGCACGAAGAATCCATCGTTATGAAAAGCAACATCAGAAATCACAAGGAAGAACATATGTTGCAGGAACATATCACAGACACAGAGGGACTAGAACTGAAACCCCTGATGAAAGGCCAAAACAAGCAAGTAACCAGAGCAGAAAATACAGCAGGATTAATCACCTCCAAAAAAACAGTTAATTTCATCAAGAGACCTTCATTCACTCAAAGGGGGAGGGGGGAATGCAGCTACGACATCAAAAGCAAGGATGACCGCGTACTATTAAATCTTGGCTCCACCAGATTTGAGGTGAGAGTCTGACTCCTTTAGTTCTTCAGTTAAGAGACTGAGTTGTTCTAGAGGGTGAACAACAAACACTGAAAGAACGTTGGAACTTGAAAAATAGAGAATGTTGTCCTGGTCTTCAGCTCCTTGTGTGGAACTAATTTATGCATGGTCGAGTCCATTACAAAGAAGTTACTGTCTACAAAATGCAGCAAGAACAATATACCGACTATTATGTCAACTCATGCAGGAAAGTTGCACATTTATCTGGTATGGATGCAACAATATTGGAAAGCCTAAGTTCCAACCAACCTAATTCTTTACCATGAACATAAATGATGGTGCATAAAAGAAAAAAAGTCAAGTTTCAAATCTTAAACTCTTGACAAAGTTCACTTCACAACATTTAAATCCTAAACCTCTTTTTTAACTGAAAGTGGTAGCCCCACAATAAACTTTTATTAAGATACTCGAGGGGTAACTACAGTAGAAGGGGAAGGAGGAAATGTACAAAGGAACAAGGGGAGAGAGCAACTATATTAAAATAGGCTACAACTGAGGAAGCTTATCCAGCCAGGGTTTAGCAGGAGATGCAAGATCCTCTTCATTCTACTAAAATAAAATAAGCAAAATATCCCTTTTGAAAAGAAAATATGGAGTTGCTAAGTTAGGGTTCACATTTTCTGAACCGTTTATTTTTTATCCCAAACTACGAAGTTTGTTCACTTGACATATTAGTGGAAGAAAGAGGAGGACTTCCTTATACCAAAAACCCAAATATATACTAATTTTTATGCATGACTAATGCACCTCAAAGAATATGAATCTAACCCACCAGTGTGTTCTCTTAATGCGTACTCCAAAAGATTTTATCTCTCGCATGGAGTTATTTAGACTGCAGAAAATCCCTATTGATGTCAGCAAGTGAGATGTACAAATACACATGCCTACAAACATGAGAAAATATTGTTCACATGGCTAGATATACATCATACAGTGACGTTTGACTGTTTTCTCTACGGTTGGGATGAAATAGATTAACTCAACAGAGATGCAGAAACTTTGTGCGGTAGTTTGTTTCAGCTGGAATAACCATTTCTATCTTCTCAAAGAAATTGCTAGCACTGATCAAATTATCTGCTGATACAATCTGATGTCGTTACTACTCTTCTTGAGAAAAAATGGATTTTGACAAAAATAGGCCTTACTAAGGAGGTTTGTGTATTCATAGATAATTCCATTGTCTTATAACAAAACTCCAATTTCTTCTTAACGCAAATGTGATGCTGCCAATTGGTGTAAGTACAAAAACAATTGCTCAGGTTCCATAAAATAGCCAAGAGAGGAGGACCTTTTTTTTCTTTATAGCGCCACATATCATAGATTACATTACTGGGACATAGTTTGCATAAAACAGGTTTTTTACATCCAGAACAATATTGGAAAGCCTAGGTTCCAATCAACCTAAATTCTTTATCATGAACATAAATGATAGTACATAGAAGAAAATGTCAATTTTCACATCTTAAACTCTTATCGAATTCGCTTCACAACATTCAAATCCTAAACAACCTTTTTTAAACTGAAAGTTGTAGCCCCAACAATAAACTTTTATTAAAAGATACTCCAGGGGTAACTACAGTAGAAGAGGAAGGAGGGAATGTACAAAGTAACAAGTGGGGAGAGCAACTATAAATGCTACAACTGAGGAAGCTTATCCAGCCACGGTTTAACAAGAGTTGCAAGATCCTCTTCATTCTACTAAAATAAAATAAGGAAAATATCCCTTTTGAAAAGAAAAGATATACTAGTGGAGGAAAGAGGAAGGACTTCCTTATACCAAAAACCCAAACATATACTAATTTTTATGCATGACTAATGCACCTCAAAGAATATGGATCTTACCCACCAGTGTGTTTTCTTATTGCGTAATCCGGAAGATTTGATCTCTCGCGTGGAGTTATTTAGACCGCAGAAAACCCTATTGATGTCAGCAAGTGAGAAGTACAAATACACGTGCCTATAAACATGAGAAAATATTGTGTACATGGCTTGATATACGCCATACAGTGACGTTCTACTGTTTTCTCTACGGTTGTGATGAAATTGATCAACTCAACAGAGATGCAAAAACTTTATGCACTAGTTTGTTTCAGCTGGAACTTGACCATTTATATCTTCTCAAATAAATTGCTATTACTGATCAAATTACGTGCTGATACAATCTGATGTTGATAGTTGTTACTACTTCTCTTTGAGAAAAAAATGGATTTTAACAAAACTGGGCTTTACTAAGCAGGTTTGTGTATTCATAGACAATTCCATTGTCTTATAACAGAACTCTGCTTTCTTCTTAACACAAATGTGCTTCTGCCAATTGGTGTAAGTACAAAACAATTGCTCAGGTTCTCTAAAAAAGCCAAGAGAAGCAGACCTTTTTTTTTTCCTTTATAGAACCACATATCATAGCTTACATTACTGGGACATAGTTTGCATAAAACATGTCAAAAAGGTTTACATCCAGAACACTACAGGAGAAAATGCCGGGTGGTGCTTAGGCACTACATAAGAGTTGGTGAGGTGGCGCGTGATTCGTAGCTCTCCCCTATGATCATATTTAAGGCCAAATGTGCTCATATGGAGCAAGCAACCTTCACGGTCACCAAAGGCGCGCCCATACTCCACTCCCTCACGCAGCACACACTCGACAATGCAAAAGTTACTGTCGCCCATATACGCGAGACTAGCCCTTGTCAGTTTCAGCCGCCTCTCCGGGACCTTGTGGAACAACTTCTCCCTGACCATCTTCCACTCCGGCTCCATGGTACTAGTGCTGCTGCGGGAGGCGACTTGACAGGAGCAAATGTACCCATCTTTGTGAAGCCCGACCCATGCGTCAAGCTCGTAGTCGTAGTAACCATGGCCTTGGAAAGGCAGCGCCCATTCCCCATGACACCTCCACTCAGAGTTCTTGGTGTCGAAGGAGAAGGTACCACTGGGAAGAAATGGATAGCGCGTCTCGCGCGCCGACATGAATATAGTGTGGCCATCCGGGTGAAGCGCGTAGGAGGTAATTCTATCCTCCATGTCAAATGGTGGCGGCGAGGGCACGCATTTCCAGGACCAGTCCATGCTTGGCCTTGGAGACAAATCTTCATCGCTGCCTGTCGCTGTCCATGACATGGCCATAAAAATGTGCTGCTCGTTGAAATGGTGAGTCGTCAATGCATACAGCGTACCACCACCAGCCACGGTGATGACATTACTATCGAGCAGTGTAAGCGGTAGGCGAGGGCCAATGGTGACTCCCGCTGTCTCGGTGTTGTAGAGAAGTGCGGGAGTCTGTCGACAATGTGGGTTGGTGCCGATGAGGATGTTGCTGTCCAGGGCGGTGAAGGCCATGTGAAGAAGACGTACTGGTGCCGGTAACCGGAGGACAGCAGGGTCAGGGAACCCAAACTGCAGGTCGGTGCAGGTGTCTTGCAAAGTGTCGGCATCAATCTTGTGGATGCTGAAGCCATTGTCCCAATCATCGAGCGCCAGATAGAGGTGCTTCTTCTTCGGCACAAGCCGCGGCCTTCTCACGGCGTGGTCGCCGTCGTGTTGCCAGTGCTGACGCTTAGACATTGTCTCTAAATTCAGTGCCCAGACTGTGTATGTAAAGCGATCCTATTTCTGATTTTGACTGATCTTAGGGCCGCTAATCTCGCAATAAAGTGAGAGTCTTCGAATCCCTCCTGTTGTTTATATGAGCCTTCAGCTGACAAATCGAATTGGAGACCGGCTCGGTTTGCAGATCCTGGAATCCGAGTCGGAGCAGAACCACCACGACCACGGGGATGGGGAACACCATACAGGAGAGCCAGAGGTGGACTAGGGTTGGGGAAGGTGAGCTGAATTGAGTAAAAATCGGGAGAGATAAGAAAAATGGGCCACCTGGTCGCCGGAGTTGACGAGCCGTGGTCGCCGTAGTCGCCGCCTTGCCGTGCGCCCGTGGTCCTGGTGCCGAGTCCGACGGCTAACAAGAAGCGGCACGGGCCCCGGGTACCGCGCGCTCGCGAGGCTCTGGAAGTTTGACGAGAAGTTGGTCATCGCCGCCGGCCAGGAGTTTCCAGAGGGCGGCGCGGGGGTCTGGATTGGATTTGGAGGGAGTACTGGGGCGGGGGGTTGACTTGTCTAGATGACGAGCGTGGTGGCGGCACAAGGTTGACGTTACGGTTGGTACTGCGGCCGATCCCCGATCACGAAGGACGCCGTTTGGTAGTGTGCACACCCTCGGCACAGGCCCAAGTGGTGCGGTGTCAGGTCGTTTGGCTGCTTACATTACAGGATGTCTGTGTTGTGGCCTAGCGAGAACACCTGAATAGAGCGTTTTCGTTAAGCCATGTCTTAAAACTATAAAAAGGAGCGACGGCGTGCACAAAAGATTCCTAACCCTGTTTCTCGTCAAGATAAGTCTTACATGCTCCATTCGAGTTCACCTCTTCGCATTGTCCCTCCCAAAAAATCTCATTCCTCCCATTTCGACAACTGTGGCGGCGGCGACGATGTCTTGGCGGTTGAGACACGGATCTAGCGTACCGGCAACTTCTTCCTAATCTGGCAGCTGAGTGATGACCCGGAGAGTCGCCCCGCATCTCCTCCCTCCCCGGTTGTGCATCGTCAGGGCGAAGGTAAACCAATGTGATCCCTCTCCCCTATTAATTGTTTCGACTACGCCTGAAGTATCGATTTAGGAAGAACTTGTTGAGTAACATATTGTACTAGGTATAGGTCCCCGTGTTTTGTCAGGGTTGTACCTGTAATTGTACATGTGTCCGTCTATATATACATGAGCAGTCGGCCCTATTGGTGTTGTGCAATCTCCAATTCCCTTCTACATGGTATCAGAGACCCTCTGGTCCCTGACCTAGCCGCCGCCCCTCTCTACCATAGGGTGCCGCCGGCCCTCCCTCAAGCCGCCGCCCCCCCCTTCCTTCCCTAGGGCGTCGCCGGCCCCTCCCTCTAGCCGCCGCCCCTCCCTCCCCTAGGGCACCGCCGGCTCCTCCTCTCCCAAACCCTAGCCGCCACCCACCACCACTGCCGCTTCCGCCATGGCCGGGTTCTCTTCCTCCGGCCCCTCCGATCCCTTCAACTCCTCCCGCTCCGGCAGCAGCAACCCCTTCGCCGGGCCCTCCGTCGCCGTCATCCGCGACATCCTCATCGCCGAGCGCGTGCCGGTGAAGCTCTCCACCACCGCTGCCAACTTCTTCCCGTGGAAGACGTACTTCAGGCTGCTCTTCCGCGAGTATGATCTCCTCGACCACGTCGATGGCACCATCGACCTCCTCGCCATGCCGCACAACCCTGAGTGGCTCGCGATCGACGCCACCATCATCCGTTGGTTTTACCAGACCGTCTCCAACGACATCTTCCGCACCGTCGTCCGGGACGGCGACACCGCGCACACGGTGTGGGAGAAAATCACCGGCCTCTTCACCGACAACAAGATCCAGCGGGTCACCTTCCTCCAGCAGGAGTTCTTCGGCACCCACCAGAACGACCACTCTCTCGACGAGTACGTTCTCAAGCTGAAGAGCCTCTCCGACGAGCTTCGCGACTTGGAGTTTCCGATCGACGACAAGATCATGCTCTCCACCCTGTCGGCAGGTCTCGGCGAGGACCTCAGCAACGCTGCCTCCAATCTCACGCTCCTCACCACGCCCTCCTTCGAGCAGGCCGTTGCCTACCTGCGCCTTGAGGAGCACCGCCTCAAGCATCTCCGGGCTCGGGCGGCTCACACCGCCTTCGTCGCTGGCCTCTCACGCGGCGCCCCGGCACCCACACCTCGCGCCCCCGCTCCCGCCTCCGCGCCTCGCCCTATGGGTCCGCCTCCGGCCTTCTACACCCAGCCGCCCCCGCCCACTCCCCCGCCACCGGCGGTGGTCGTCGCGGGCGTCGTCGCCGTGGCGGTGGTGGCAACGGCCTTCTACGCGGCGCCCCAACCCGCTGTCACGCCGAGCTACGACGCCGCCCCAGGCTACGGTGTCGCGCCCTACTCCGCCCCAGCCTACGCCGCCCCCCCAGCTCGGCCCCGTGGGACCCCGCGCTCCTAACCGCCCTCCAGAGCGCCCCCACCGCTGGGGCGTATGGTGGCGGTGGCGACTGGTTCATGGACACCGGCGCCTCCGCGCATATGGCCGCGCACCCCCGGTACCCTCTCTTCTTCTACACCCTCCTCCACCTCCTCTCACATCATCGTTGGCAACGGTCATGCGCTTACCATTACTCACACCGGTTCCGTCTCTTTTCCCTCCACTTCCACTCCTCTCTCTTTAAATAACGTTCTTGTTTCTCCTGCCTTGATTAAAAATCTTGTTTCCGTTAAATCTTTCTGTCGTGATAATCCTGTGACTGTGGAATTTGACGCCTTTGGTTTCTCTGTCAAGGATGATCGTACTCGGATGCTCCTCCACCGATGTGACAGCCCCGGCGATCTATACCCTGTTGGTTCGGCCTCCACCACCGCCAGCAGCTCACTCGCCCTCTCCACCGGTGTCGATCTCTGGCACGCTCGCCTCGGCCATCCTAGCTCCACCGCTCTGCGTTAAATAATGCAAGGCTTTTCCTTTACCTGTAATAAAACGGATGCCCACTCTTGTGAAGCATGTCGTCTAGGCACACATGTTCGCCTCCCGTTTAGTTCCTCTTCCACAGTCGCGTCTTTTCCGTTTCAACTTATTCATAGTGATGTTTGGACCTTGCCTATTCCCAGTAATTCTGGTTATAATTATTATCTCGTGATTTTGGATGATCACTCTCATTTTGTATGGACGTTTCCTCTTCGTCGCAAATCCGACGTTGCCGCCACTCTCATCGCGTTTTTCGCCTTCGTTTCCACTCAGTTTGGTCGCTCTATTCACGCCTTACAAACTGACAACGGCAAAGAGTTCGACAACATCACTATTCGCTCACTTCTCGCCGCCCATGGCGCCATCTTCCGCCTCACGTGTCCCTACACTTCCCCACATAACGGTCGTGCTGAACGGATGCTTCGTACTCTCAACGACTGTGTCCGCACCCTTCTGTTCCACGCCCACATGCCCCCACGGTTCTGGCCGGATGCTCTTGCCATGGCAGCTCTCCTCGTCAACATCCGCCCATGTCGTGTGCGTTGGTCTTACACGCCGCATCACCTCCTCTACGGTGCGCTGCCCGCCTATGATGACCTCCGCGTCTTCAGCTGCAAGTGTTATCCTAACACTGCTCCTACCGCCGCGCACAAGCTTGCGCCTCGCTCTCTCCCTTGTGTGTTTTTAGGCTACCCCGCCAACACCAAGGGCTACCGCTGCTACGACCCGGTCTCACATCGCGTCCTCACCTCCCGGCACGTGTACTTTGACGAGTTGTCTTTACCGTTTCAGCAGGGACTCTTGGCGACGCCTCCGATGACGCCCCCGGCGCCTGCTGGCCCCTCTGTGGCCGGACCCGCGCGCCGCCGACTGCGCGCGGTGGCCCCAGCGGCCCCCCTGCGCCGGCCCGCCTGGTCCCTCGGCGCCCCCGTCGCCTACGACGCCCGCGGCGCCCCCGTCACCCGCGGCGCCCCTGTCGCCCCCTCCTGCGACTCCTCCGGCGCCATTGACCAACTCGAGCGCCTCCTCGTCACCTGCTTCATCGGCCACCTCGGTCCCCGCCTCGCCGCCCGTCGCTGCGGCTCCTGCGCCCATGCTCACCTGAGCACGTGCGGGAGTGCGGCGGCCGTCTACGCGCTACTCCGCCGACCAGTGGGCCTTCTGGGCCAGCGGGAACAGTGTCCTGCCGCATGACGGCGGGGTGCCGTCGTCCCGCGAGGGGGAGGCGCCCTCCCCGCTGCCGAGTGCGCCGTCCACCTCCGCTCTCTCGCCGGTGCCCACCTCGGCTCGTGCCGCTTGGCGCGACCCGCACTGGCGCGCCGCCATGCAGGAGGAGTATGACGCGCTGCAGCGTAACCAGACCTGGGAGCTGGTTCCCCGGCCCCCTCGAGCCAACGTCATCACCGGCAAGTGGGTCTTCAAGCACAAGCTCGGCTCCGATGGTACTCTCAAGCGCTACAAGGCGCACTGGGTCGTACGCGGCTTTCGGCAACGCGCGGGTGTCGACTTCACGGATACGTTTGCCCCGGTTGTCAAACCGGGCACGATCCGCACGGTACTGCACCTCGCCGCTTCTCGCGCGTGGCCGGTGCATCAGATGTACGTCTCCAACGCCTTCCTCCATGGCCACCTGTCGGAGCAGGTCTACTGTCAGCAGCCCATTGGCTTCGTCGATGCCGAGCGCCCCGATGACGTGTGCTTGCTCTCTCGGTCCTTGTATGGACTGAAGCAGGCACCCCGCGCCTGGTACCAGCGCATCGCCGCGTTTCTGCATCAGCTCGGCTTCCGCTCCACGCGTTCCGATGCGTTGCTGTTCGTCTACCAGACCGGCAACGACATGGACTACCTGCTGCTGTACGTCGACGACATCATATTGACGGCCTCCACCGCTGGTCTTCTTCGACAGCTCACCGACAGTCTTCGTGCTGAGTTCGCGTTGAAGGACCTCGGCCCGCTCCACTACTTCCTCGGCATCGAGGTTGTCCGGCGTGCGGACGGGTTTTTTCTTCATCAGCAGAAGTACGCCCGCGAGCTTCTCGAGCGTGCAGGGATGCTTAATTGCAATCCTGCGCCTACTCCTATCGACACGAAGGCCAAGCTTTCAGCCAGTGATGGATCGCTGGCCTCCGACGCCCCGTTCTACCGCTCCATCGTAGGCGCCATCCAGTACTTAACGTTGACACGTCCGGAGCTCCAGTATGCTGTGCAACAGGTGTGCTTGCACATGCATGCTCCTCGGGATTCTCATTGGGCTGCGGTGAAGCGGATTCTCCGCTACATCTGTGGCACCCTAGGCTACGGCCTGTCGCTGCATGCCTCGCCCTCGACATCGACCGACCTCTTCGCCTACTCGGACGCGGACTGGGCGGGTTGCCCGGACACGTGGCGCTCCACCAGCGGCTACTGCGTCTACCTTGGCTCGTCGCTCGTATCTTGGTCCTCCAAGAGGCAGCCCACCGTGTCTCGCTCCAGTGCCGAGGCCGAGTACCGTGCCGTGGCTAATGCTGTGGCTGAGTGCACGTGGCTTCGCCAGCTTCTCTCCGAGCTCTCTTGTCCCGTTGACAAGGCTACGGTGGTCTTCTGCAACAACGTGTCGGCTGTCTACCTCTCCGCCAACCCCGTTCATCATCGGCGCACCAAGCACATCGAGTTGGACATCCACTTTGTTCGTGAGCAAGTTGCCCTCGGTCACGTTCAAGTTCTTCACGTATCGACGTCTCAGCAGTTTGCCTATATCATGACGAAGGGATTACCGTCCACGACTTTTCCTGAGTTTCGCTCCAGTCTATGTGTCGGTGCCGACCCTTCGACTGCGGGGGGGTGTTGAGTAACATATTGTACTAGGTATAGGTCCCCGTGTTTTGTCAGGGTTGTACCTGTAATTGTACATGTGTCCGTCTATATATACATGAGCAGCCGGCCCTATTGGTGTTGTGCAATCTCCAATTCCCTTCTACAGAACTCATGCTAGAACCTCATTAGGTCGACATGATGGCACTTATCCATCAAGTAGTTGCGCTTATAGTTGTGATTTAAGCCTGGATCTGGCTGTTGCACCGGAGAGCTGTTAGACGTGCTGCCTTTCCTCGGCTGACGTACGATCCTATGTTGATTCGAGATCAAGAAAGGATGGCTAATTTAAACTACATCTTCAACTACAACGATGTAGAGGCTTTGCAGATGCTCTGGATGAAAAGAGCCATCTTCTTTGCACTTGTCAGAAGGTTAAGGGGTGGATTGTTGGAAGACAACATCCACACCCCAGTCCAAGAATAACTTGTGATGTTCATCCCCAAACTCGTGCATATGAACTTGATTGTAGAAAGGTTTGCAAATTTTTGGATTCATGCGAATTGGGGAAAAATTCTAGGGTTAGGTTTTCTTCATAAATTGGGTTTTTTTCTTTTGACTTGCATATGCGTGCCCCTGTTCTAATTGCTTGAATATGAATAACGTTGGATCAATAATGATTAACAGAGACATCAATTAATTCATATTGATATGTAATCAAAACCAATGCATGTATGCAAGCCAATTAGATATAAGCCTGCAATCAGGTCACAATGGTGGCTAATCTAAGGCTAGTATGAAACATAATTAGCATCTTAATTTCCTAAACATGATTTATTCATCTTAATTGTGATCAACAGATCATAGTAGGGTTCTAGTGCTATAGAATTCACGATGTATATCGGCAGCAGCACAAGATCGACACAATGGCAGCAACTAGAACACCTAATGAACATGTATAAAAGGGGTAGATGATCTTTACTAGGTGCAGACTTTGAGGATGAAGAGGCCATCCTTTGCTGGAGTAGAGGATCTTGCGAGGGTACGGATACTCTCCGGCCTCTGGCGGCACTGCCCTGGCGTCGGCGGGGTGTAGTCTGGCCTTCCCGTCGCTGTTGTGCATCCGTAGATTGGCAGGGTTTTGGAGATGTAAGGGAGCAGGTGTAGCAGATAGTGAACTGGTAGGTCCGATCGTCGTCGGCCTCTCTTCTTCATACTAGATTTAGGGGTGCGTCTTGGCGCACGACCCCGTGGCTATCGCGCTTTCTATTACGTATGACGCTAGCTAATACAGACACATGTGTAGCAGGACAGGATACGCATTGTACATATATATATTTCTTAAAGTGGAAGATATCATTGCTTAACACTTTACAAAAAGGAGTTTGAATGGTATATCAGCCATTTGAGAGAGGGCAGCATGCAGTGGACACAGTAGACTGATGCACAAACACCTGAAGATTACATCTGCACCGATAAGCCTAAGAGCTAGTTTAGCTTGGTGATGTGCCTTGAAGTTTTGATGCGTGCTTATGTAGAAGATCGAAATCGAGTTGAAAGAGTAGCAGCTGAATATTGCCCGGGTTGAGGAGCAATCTGCCAGTGCTCAAGTACAGCAGAACATGTTCCAATCCACTAAATAAATGGTCTTGTTGTCTGTAAGGATAATAGGCTGCTGAGAGCAGACTTTCTGAAAAATTGGTAGCAAGCTGATGAAGGGTTTCGCAGCATAGTAAATCAAAATTTTCTACGGATGCGAACGGGAAAAGCCAAGATCTAATCTAGGAGATGCAAACAACGAGGGGGGATAGATGAGATCTTCATACCCTTGAAGATTCGCACAGCGGAACGTTCGACGGAACGTGGTTGATGTAGTTGTACTCGCTTCTCCTCCTCGCGATCCGATCCGATCTAACACCAGAAGTGGCGATGCCTCCGAGAGATGCACACGTGTGGCGCCTCGACGTCTCCTCCTTCCTCGGTCCAGCAAGTGGGGTGGAGAGATGGATTGGATCTACAATGCGACGGCGCGGTGCAAGCGGTGGAGAGTTTCTGCGGCAGGGCTTCGCCTACGCGCAGTCGGGAGGGAGAGAGAGAGGAGGGGCAGCAGGGCGGCTAGGGTTGAGGAGGAGGTGTGGGGAGGGTGCACCCCCAGCCCTCTTTATATAGAGGGGTGGGCGGTTGGCCCTTGCCCCTCACCCAAGCCCTAGGCCGGCGGCCAAGGAGGAAGGAGTGGGGGGCAAGTCCCCCCATTCTAGAAGCTCCCCTAGGTTTTCCCTAGGTGCTTGGCCGGCTGGGCCCTATGGGGCCTTGTGCCCCTGGCCCAATGCGGCCAGGGCACTCCCTCGTAGTCCCACGCCCCCTCCCTACAAGTGGGGCCACGTTGGTCCCACCCCAGAAGGTTCTAGAAGCTTCCGGTACAATACCGAATAACCCGAAACAATTTCGAACTCCAAAATCTGCTTTGCCTTATATGAATCTTATTCTCTGGACCATTCCGGAACCTCTCGTGATGTCCTGGATCTCATCCGAGACTCCGAACAAAAACTCATAAACCAATTATCCAATCTATCCTAGCATCGAGACACGTTAAGTGTGTGACCCTTCGGGTTCGAGGATATGCAGACATGATCTTCTATCAATAATCAACAGCGGGGTCTGGAAACCCATATTGACTCCCACACATTCATCGATGATCATATCGGATGAACCACGATGCCATGATTCAATCAATCCCATATATATTCCCTTCCTCTCGCGATATTTTACTTGCCCGAGATTCGATCGTCGGTACCGGATACCTAGTTCAATCTCATTCACAACAAGTACTTTACTCGTTCCGTAATCCGGTATCACTTTGTGATTAACTCCTTAACCATGTGCTTGCAAGCGGTGTTGATATCGATTACCGAGTGGGCCCGAAGTATATCTCTCCGACTTGGGAGGGACAAATCCCATCTCGATACATACAACCCAACAGGTACTTTCCGATTACCTGAGAGACACCTTTATGATCACCCTCTCATAGGATGACATTTGATGACCTCAAAGCTTTCATCCGATACCAGGGAGTTGCATTATCTCATGGTCTAAGGAATACAATATTTGACATAGGAAAAGCTTCGCAAAGATGAACACGATGACACGATCTAATTGCTCCGCTTAGTTTGGGTATGTCCATCATATCATTCTCCCAATGATATGATCTTATTATTAATCGACAACTCATGTCTATGGTTAGGAAACCTTAACCATCATTAATCAATGAGCTAGTACATAGAGGCGTACTAGGGACACGGTGTTGTTTACAAACCACACAAGTATTAAAGTTTCCGCTTAACACAATTCTAGCATGGAATATAAACTTTATCATGAACAAGAATTATAATAATAACATCTTTATTATTGCCTCTAGGGCATAATTCCAACAGTCTCCCACTTGCACTAGAGTCAATAATCTAGTTTACATCTGGCAACAATCTAACACCCATGGCACTAAGGTGCTGATCATGTTTTGCACGTGGAAGAGGTTTAGTCAATGGATCTGCGACATTCAGATCTGTATGTACTTTGCTGATCTTCAGATCTCCATATGTTATATAATCTCGGATTATATGAAACTTGCGGTTGATATGCTTGGTCTTTGGATGATATCTTCGTTCCTTAGCCAGTGCTATGGTGCCACTGTTGTCACACAATATCTCCAATGGGTCCAAGGCACTTGGAACCACATCAAGCTCAGTGATGAAGTTCCGGATCCAAACTCCTTCACTTGACGCTTCTACAACAGCCATGTATTCCACTTCTACTGTAGATCCCGCGATCACGCTTTGCTTGCAGCTTCTCCAGCTCACAGCTCCTCCATTCAAAATATAAACGTATCCTGTCTGAGATTTAGAATCATCCTTGTCGGTGTCGAAACTAGCGTCAACATAACCCTTTACGACGAGCTGTTCATCACCTCCATAGACTAAGAACATTTCTTTAGTCCTATTTAAATACTTTAGGATGTTCTTCACGGCTGTTCAGTGTTCCACTCCTGGATCACTTTGGTATCTGCTCGTTAAACTAAGAGCATTGGACACATCCGGTCTAGTACACAACATGGCATACATGATAGAACCTATGGCCGAGGCATAAGGCACTTTGCTCATAGCTTCTCTATCATTTACCGTAGCTGGACACTGAGCCCTGCTCAATATCTTACCTGACAACATAGGCACTGAACCTTTCTTTGCTTTATCCATTCTGAACCTTTTCAGAACTTTGTCTAGGTATGTACTCTAGCTTAAAGCTATCAGGCGTCTTTGTCTATCTCTATTGATTTTGATGCCTAATATATAAGCAGCTTCCCCTAGGTCTTTCATTGAAAAACATTTGTTCAAATAACTCTTCACATCATTAAGCATGTCAATGTCATTTCCAATAATCAATATGTCATCTACATATAGTACCAGAAATGTCACTGAGCTTCCACTCACTTTCTTGTAGATACAAGCTTCGTAGCTATTTGGAACAAATCCAAAGCTCTTGATCACTTGATCAAAACGAAGGTTCCAACTCCGAGATGCTTGCTTCAGTCCATAAATGGAACGCTGAAGTTTGCACACTTTATCAGCATCCTTAGGATCGACAAAACCTTCGGGTTGCATCATATACAACTCTTCATCAATGTTGCCATTGAGGAACACAGTCTTGACATCCATCTGCCATATTTCATAATCATGAAATGCAGCAATTGCTAATAAAATCCGAATGGACTTAAGCATCGCTACGGGAGAGAAAGTCTCATCGTAGTCAACACCTTGAACTTGTCGAAAACCTTTCGCGACAAGTCGTGCTTTATAGACAGTAACATTACCATCCGCGTCCGTTTTCTTCTTGAATATCCATTTGCACTCAACGGCCTTTCGGTCGCTAGGAGGGTCCACCAAAGTCCATACTTAGTTTTCGCTCATGGATCCCAATTCGGATTTCATGGCCTCTAGCCATTTCTCAGAGTCTGGGCTCATCATCGCTTCCTCATAGTTCGCAGGTTCACTGTCGTCTACTAACAAGACAGTTAAGACAGGGTTGCCGTACCACTCAGGAGGGGCAGGCGACCTTGTCGACCTGCGACGTTCAGTAGTATCATCGTCCGAAGCTTCATGATCCTTGTCATTAGCTTCCTCTATTATAGGTGCAGACGGCACTGGAACAATTTCAGGTGCTGCGCTACTCTTCAACTCAAGAGAAGGTTCAATAACCTCGTCTAGCTCTACTTTCCTCCCACTCACTTCTTTCGAGAGAAACTCCTTCTCAAGAAAGGATCCGTTCTTTGCGACAAACACTTTGCCTTTGGATCTGTGATAGAAGGTATACCCTATAGTTTCCTTAGGGTATCCTATGAAGACGCATTTCTCCGCTTTGGGTTCGAGCTTGTCCGGCATCAACTTCTTGACGTAAGCTTCACATCCCCAAACTTTAAGAAACGACAACTTAGGTTTAGCACCAAACCACAGTTCATTCGGTGTCGTCTCAACGGATTTAGATGGTGCCCTATTTAAAGTGAATGTAGCGGTTTCTAATGCATAACCCCAAAATGATAACGGCAAATCAGTAAAAGACATCATTGATCGGTCCATATCTAATAGAGTTCGATTCCGGCGTTCAGACACACCATTGCGCTGTGGTGTTCCAGGTGGCGTGAGTTGCGAAACGATTCCGCTTGCTTTAAGATGCGTGAGAAAATCATAACTCAAATATTCACCTCCACAATTGGATCGTAGAAACTTAATTTTTCTGTTACGATGGTTCTCCACTTCATTCTGAAATTCTTTGAATTTTTCAAATGTTTCAGATTTATGTTTCATTAAATAGATATACCCATATCTACTTAAGTCATCAGTAAAAGTGAGAAAGTAGCGATATCCACCGCGCGTCGAAACACTCATCGGTCCGCATACATCGGTATGTATGATTTCCAACAAGTACGTTGCTCGCTCCATCATTCCGGAGAACGGGGTTTTGATCATCTTGCCCATGAGGCATGGTTCACATGTGTCAAATGATTCAAAATCAAGAGACTCCAAAAGTCCATCATAATGGAGTTTCTTCATGCGTTTTACACCAATATGACCTAGACGACAGTGCCACAAATAAGTAGTATTATCACTATCTACCTTGCATCTCTTAGCCTCAATGTTATGGATGTGTGTTTCATACCTTTCGAGATTCAGAAGAAATAAACCATTCACAGCAGGTGCATGACCATAAAAAATGTTACTCATATAAATATAACAACCATTATTCTCAGATTTAAATGAATAACCGTCTTGCAATAAACACGATCCAGATATGGTGTTCATGCTCAACACAGGCACATAATAACATTTATTGAGGTTTAAAACTAATCCCGAAGGTAAAACTAAGGAGAGCGTGCCGACGGCCATCACATCAACTCTTGATCCGTTGCCAACGCGCATCGTCACCTCATCCCTCGCTAGCCGCCGTCTATTCTGCAGTTCCTGTTTCGAGTTACAAATATTAGCAATTGAACCAGTATCAAATACCCAGGCACTACAACGAGGGCTAGTAAGGAAAACATCAATAACATGTATATCAAATATACCTTTGATGGTGCCAGCCTTCTTGTCCGCTAAGTACTTCGGACAGTTGCGCTTCCAGTGACCCTTGTCCTTGCAATAGAAGCACTCAGTGTCCGGCTTAGGTCTAGACTGGAGCTTCTTCTCAGCAGGGGCAACACGCTTTCCGCTGCCTTTCTTGAAGGGCTTCTTTGCACCCTTATCTTTCTTAAAGCTGGGGGGGCTTGTTGACCATCAACACATGATTATCTTTCTTGATGTCCACCTCCACAGCTTTCATCTTAGCGATGAGCTCGGTGATCGTATCAGTGGAACCAATCTGATTATGAGTAACTACAAAACCTTTGTAGCTAGAAGGGAGTGATTGCAGAACCCTGTCAATCTTGAGCTCCTCTGGAATCTTGCAGTCCAGTTGCTAAAGGCGTTGAGTGTAGCCCGACATCTTAATGGCGTGCTCACTAACGGAACTCCCTTCCTCCATCTTGTAGTTAAAGAATTTCTCAGAGATCTCATATCTCTCAGAACAGGCCTGAGTCTAGAACATAGTTTTTAGTTCCTCAAGAATCTCAAAGGGGCCCGGGAAATCCTCAAAACGATTTTGAAGATCCGATTCCATAGCAAACAACATGGTGCTCTTAATCACACCATAATCATCTTTGCACGACTGATAAACAGCTTTCTCATCAGCCGGCGCATCTACAGCAGGGGCATCACCTAGCGCTTTCTTAAGGACATAGTCCTTTTGTCCGCCAGCGAGAATGATTCTCAGATTGCGGAACCAGTTGGTAAAGTTAGACCCATTGTTCTTAAGCTTTTCTTTCTCAGCAAAAACGTTGAAGTTGAAGTTGGACTTAGCCATTTGATCTACAAAATTTGCAAGTACAATTTAGACTATGTTCATGATAACTAGTTCAACTTAATTAAATTACTAGATGAACTCCCACTAAATTCAACATCCCTCAAGTTGTTTAGTGAACATGATACAAATTCACCACACCTAATCCGATCTTCACGAGAAGAGATGTGGTTTCAATGGTGGACAACGAAGTGTCAATCATATCATTCATATGACTCATGCTTAACCTTTTGGTTCATGTGTTCCGAGGCCATGTCTGTACATGCTAGGCTCGTCAAGTCAAACCCAAGTATTTCCGCGTATGCAAAACTGGCTTGCACCCGTTGTATGTGAACGTAGAGTTTATAGCACCCGGTCATCACGTGATGCTTGAACACGACGAACTTTCGCAACGGTGCATACATGGGGAGAACACAGTTTTATCTTGATCTTTAAGTGAGGAATCATCTTATAATGCTACCATTGCGATCTAAGCATAATAAGATACATAAAAGGATAAACATCACATGCATATAACTTTATGTGACATGGTATAGCCAATCTTCGCGCAATGATCTCCATCTTGTGCGTGCCGGCATGATCTCCATCATTCCACCATGATTGCCTCCACCACAAATAGCAACTACAACTATTGATAACTACTTAGCGATAAAGTAAAGCTATTACATGGCGTATAAGAAGTTGACACACAGGTCATACACAATTATAAAGACAACCATATGGCTCCTGCCGGTTGTGTACTCATCGACATGCAAGTCGTGAAACATTACAAAACATGATCATTGCATACAACATACACATCACATCTTGGGCCATATCATATCACAGAAAACACTCCCTGCAAAAACAAGTTAGACGCCTCTACTTTGTTGTTGCATGTTTTACGTGGCTTATGGGAGTAGCAAGCTAAGAACGATTCTTACCTATGGAAAGCCACAACAGTGATATTATGGTTGCCAAACTCCGGTGTAAATCCCATGACAACTATAGTGAGAGAAACAGGCATCTACCAGCTGCATGTGTGGAACAAGCCACACGTCAAGTGCGGAGCCGGTCTCGCGAACGAGGTCGCGTAAGGTTGGCCTGGACCGCTTCGATCTCACTATCCCGCGTCATAAGAAGTACACAAACAAGAGGCTTGCAACAGAAAACATCAACGCCCGCAACAACCATGTTGCGTTCTACTCGTGAAACACATCTACGCATAGATCTAGCTCTGATACCACTGAAGGGTTTCGCAGCATAGTAAATCAAAAATTTCTATGGATGCGAACGGGAAAAGCCAAGATCTAATCTAGGAGATGCAAACAACGAGGGGGATAGATGAGATCTTCATACCCTTGAAGATTCGCACAGCGGAACGTTCGACGGAACGTGGTTGATGTAGTCGTACTCGCTTCTCCTCCTCGCGATCCGATCCGATCTAACACCGCAAATGGCGATGCCTCCGAGAGATGCACATGTGCGGAACGTCGACGTCTCCTCCTTCCCCGGTCCAGCAAGTGGGGTGGAGAGATGGATTGGATCTACAACGCGACGGCGTGGTGCAAGCGGTGAAGAGTTTCTGCGGCAGGGCTTCGCCTACGCGCATCCAGGAGGGAGAGAGAGAGGAGGGGCAGCAGGACGGATAGGGTTAAGGAGGAGGTGTGGGGAGGGTGCGCCCCCAGCCCTCTTTATATAGAGGGGTGGGCGGCTGGCCCTTGCCCTCCCCCAAGCCCTAGGCCGGCGGCCAAGGAGGAAGGAGTGGGGGGCAAGTTCCCCCCCTTCTAGAAGCTCCCCTAGGGTTTCCCTAGGTGCTTGGCTGGCTGGGCCCTCTGGGGCCTTGTGCCCCTGGCCCAATGCGGCCAGGGAACTCCCTCGTAGGCCCATGCCTCCTCCCGACAAGTGGGGCCACGTTGGTCCCACTCCGGAAGGTTCTAGAAGCTTCCGGTACAATACCGAATAACCCGAAACAATTCCGAACTCCAAAATCTGCTTTGCCTTATATGAATCTTATTCTCTGGACCATTCTGGAACCTCTCGTGATGTCTTGGATCTCATCCGAGACTCCGAACAAAAACTCATAAACCAATTATCCAATCTATCCTAGCGTCGAGACATGTTAAGTGTGTGACCCTTCGGGTTCGAGAATATGCAGACATGATCTTCTATCAATAATCAACAGCGGGGTCTGGAAACCCATATTGACTCCCACACATTCATCGATGATCATATCGAATGAACCACGATGCCAGGATTCAATCAATCCCATATATATATTCCCTTCGTCTCGCGATATTTTACTTGCCCGAGATTCGATCGTCGGTACCGGATACCTAGTTCAATCTCGTTCACAACAAGTACTTTACTCGTTCCGTAATCCGGTATCACTTTGTGATTAACTCCTTAACCACGTGCTTGCAAGCGGTGTTGATATTGATTACCGAGTGGGCCCGAAGTATATCTCTCTGACTTGGGAGGGATAAATCCCATCTCGATACATACAACCCAACAGGTACTTTCCGATCACCTGAGAGACACCTTTATGATCACCCTCTCATAGGATGACGTTTGATGACCTCAAAGCTTTCATCCGATACCAGGGAGTTGCATTATCTCATGGTCTAAGGAATACAATATTTGACATAGGAAAAGCTTCGCAAAGATGAACACGATGACACGATCTAATTGCTCCGCTTAGTTTGGGTATGTCCATCATATCATTCTCCCAATGATATGATCTCATTATTAATCAACAACTCATGTATATGGTTAGGAAACTTTAACCATCATTAATCAATGAGCTAGTCCATAGAGGCGTATTAGGAACACGGTGTTGTTTACAAACCACACAAGTATTAAAGTTTCCGCTTAACACAATTCTAGCATGGAATATAAACTTTATCATGAACAAGAATTATAATAATAACATCTTTATTATTGCCTCTAGGGCATAATTCCAACAGCTGAACCCCAAACTGCTTCAGACTGAAGAGCAGAAGAAGCCAGAGGTATCACCACCAAGGTGAATATTCTAAATACTGCATTGGAGTACTAAAAATATTAGGTGAGTAAATAAAGAGGTATTTTTTACATGATGGAATGCATGGCACCTACCAATCAAGCAAAAAAGGAATTAGCGGGGGAATGGATGCAAGTAGAGCTGAACTGTGTATAACAGAATGCTAATTGCTATACAGAGTAAACAGAGCATTCAACCATTAAATTTGCTACATCACAAAATCCTAACAAAGACAATGGAAAATTTTAAAGAATTGGAAACTATTTGTTACATTCTGAGCACCTTAACTCTTGAGGCAAGATATGTAGGATCGCTACACAACTATATCTCACGGCAATGGTGTCCATCAATGCAACAATAGTAGACACAAAGGCCTCCATTGGCCGATCTGCACCCACGATACTACAACCTCGCCTGCATAAGCAAGGTTCAGCTTCTCACGAAGAGGATCATCTAAAACACGCGTCGAGATGATTTCAATAGCATAATTTATACCAGTTCATTGTAGTCTGGAGTAAAAAAAGTACAGTTTGATATACCTTTCTATGAGCATAAGCAAGGTTCAACTTCTCACGAAGAGGAGTATCTAAAACATGCATGGAGATAATTTCAATAGCATGATTTATATCGGTTATTTGCAAGGAAATTACAAAAAACCACCATAATTGGAGTCACTATAACAGAAAACCACCACAATTCAGATTCATGATAAAAAAACACCATAATTGAGGAAAAAACCATCACAATTGGGACAAAAAACCACCACAATTGGGTCTATTGTGGTGTTTTTTTGCCATGAATCTGAATTGTGGTGGTTTTTTGTTATAATGACCCTAATTGTGGTGGCTTTTTGTAATTTCCTCGTTCTTTGCAGACTGGAGTAAAAAAGTACAGTTGGATATACCTTTCTATAAGCATCCTAATATTCAGATATCTTTTCAACAGATAATAAAGTGGTCACTTCATTAGGAAACCATGCATTATATTCTTGCAAAGCGTGCTTAAGATTGCATAAAAATAGAAGTTCTAGGACATGGATAACTCATTGGATTCCTCAAAGCATATGATTTGAATTTTAGGATTACAAAATGGTAAAAGAAATTCAAATATCCATTTGAAATTTTAGTTGCACTCACATAAAAAACCAGAAGGTTTGCCTGGATGTAAAAGTGACCTCATCTTGAAACCATTTAAATAAGAAACACCTAGCTATTACAAAAATTTACCGGGTGGATGCAGCCCCATGTGCTGAAAATTTTCTCCTCCAGTGTATAGTTCTCTCTATTTCGATGTCATCTTTTTGGAGAACATAGTAGAATATAACAAAAGGAAGTAAATAAAATTAATTGTCAAAATGATAAGATAAAATCCTAGCCGAATCAATTGAATACAGACCTGATACGGACAAACAAATATGAATAAAACCAAAATGTGACAAGCGGTATAAACAATGAACCCAACATATAGCCGAAGAAGTGATAAAAGCCACATAGTCTATTTTAGGAATATTTTCATTCTTTGCATCATTATATGCATACTACTGGGACCGAGAACAGAAAGGCCAGTGTCAATCCATCAACTACAACATGTGACATAGGAGTTTGGATACATTGTCCGAGGTGATCAAAGGCAAAAAAAGATATCGACCAACTCCATATAGCATTCAGATTTCAGATAAAAAATAGCATTTTGATTTCAAATTAAAAATAGTGTTTTGAAATCAGAATGTCACAAACAGATAGGATAGTGTTACTATATATAGACAGACACAAAAAATGCAGAGGAGTTCGGTGACAATGTGCAACATATTATATAGTACATAAAATGCATCGACATATGGGTCTTTTATGGGTTTTCTTCGACAGATATTAGTATACTAATGTCTTCTCTACTTCTCTATTATCTATAAAAAATACAAAGGTGTTCCGTTTTCTGCCACTACGTTTCCGTTTCGTCCAGCGTCGCTTCGACGTTGTGACTTCGCTCCTCTCACGCTGGCACGCAAATGGCCCACGAACCCGTAGCCCAGCCCAGCAGAGGTTCCTGTACCTAGCTGCCTCACATCACATGCCCTCTGATTTGCCCTCGCTGCGCCGCCGCCGCACCATTCCCGTCCTTGCCGATGCCCCCCACCCATCTCCCTTCTCATATCCCACTGCCGGAGGGCACAACAAGGGCGATGACGGGCGACCTCACATCACAGCTGACCATCCATGGAGGGGACGATGTTCTTGAGCTGGAGAAGCGCCGATCTCTCTTGTTCTCGGCCATGGTGCGACAAGAAGGAGGAAGATGTGCAGACAGCGAGCAGCGACAACAGTTGCAATAGAAGAAGGATGCTGGCGGTGCTCCGGCGAGCGGCCACCATATCCGGCCCTGCAGAAGGCGACAACCTCGGTGTGGGGATGGCCAGACGGCAGCAGAAGGCAGCTCCACGTCTGGGAGATCTCGAACGCGGCGTTACATCGACGATCTCTTGCATCCCGGCTCAAAGACGACAACCTCCTCCACCGACTGGATGACGACGACCTCCCACGCTCCCTCTGCGATGACAGCGGCTTCCTCAACGGATTGATGATGACGGGTCCAGGCTTGTCAATGACGGCGTCGAGGTGCTCGTGTATTTCTAATCCTAGCATCTCAGAATATGAATTATTTTCCTAATCAAGCATTTTATGTTAGTCAATCATGAATTATTCTGTATTGTTCACTTATTTCCTTTGTATACTGCTTAGGGCGGAGTAAATTGTTCAACCATGGATTATTCTGATCATATTAAGTATGGATGGGCAGATATATCTTAACTCTTGAGATCAGTCAACTGATTGATTCTTGAGAAAATAGTGTTGATCGTATTCCAATAATCTGGCTTGTTTGATGTGTAGTATTGTAATGTGTGTCCTTGGATAGGTGGGTTGACGGCATCCAGTGAGAGTCTACGGCAGAGAATTCAAAAAGAAATGACAACAGTGGGGCTGCTTCCGCCAACGAGCGCAACTCCTTTTGGGGCTCCACCGAGCGATCGTCTCCAAGGAGTCAGATTTGAGGTGGGACATTTGTAGAACCTTTTAATTTTTGTCAATTAAAATGCATTTTGATGACTCTGTAATTTGGTTGGTGATCAATGGAGATGGGTTGAATCGCAGGTAGGAAGACGCAGTGAAGGGTGTTTCTTCTGTGGGATCCATTTTATTTATGAGAGTATTGCTTAATTTTCCAATTCTCTTTCTGTGTGATCGCAGGTAAGAGTGTTTATTCCGTGAATCGCAGGTAAGAAGACTCTGTAATACCATGTTTGTCAATCATTCATAGTGATTAGTATTTTCGATGCGTGCTTGGTAATAAAAATCATATCTACACTTACACTCATATGTTTTCTTATTATATGTTGATTATCTTTTGTCAGGATGGCATGGGTTTCTTGATTGGAGGCAGCTTGCTTTAGAATTTCCTTTGGGTTTCAGACAATTCAAAATAAGTTCATACACCATCCGTTACTGGATAAATCATTTACGGCGCCATGCTTGACGGTGAGTATTGCTATAGTATTTTTCGGATGTAATCTCGGTCTTTCGCCTTTTTAGTCACATCTGCTGGTATGAAGTTCATTGGCACACGGTGACCATTGCTTGAGGTTGTCGGCTGGAGAGGTTGAACCATGGCACATCTCCCCTCTTCTCTCGACCCTTCTATCTTCATCTCTCTCTGAACTTTGTTCATACAATGCATGTTTATCATGGTTCAGAGCTTATACTTCTATCCCACGCACCCCAGCTTGTCACCAGCTGCCAACAAAAGTTGATGGGTTCGTGTATCACATTTTACTATTGTTCCTCCGTTCCTCCTTTTATCCTATATGTTTTCTCATCCAGGTTGTCCCATCATTTTGAAATAGTATAACCGGGATAACCCTTGAGCAGTTGACTGTTTGAAATTTATTTATGGATAGAATTTGCACTATGCAAACACATAATTTTGTCCAATGTGAATGTGCAAGAGCCCTTTTGGAGGTTCTCTGTTTAATCCTATCCTGATCTTGAAGTGAAAAGGCCTTTAGAATCTACACTAAGTACTACAATATGGACGATCTAGTGATGAGTGTGGAGCTACTTCCTAGGTAGAAAATTGTATTTTCTCATCATTCATACGATTGTTCATGTATCCATTTTTTCAGCATTGCAACAACATTGTTTCCGTTTATTTTGACCACCTAGACCCGTGTTTTCTCCCTTCTAGGGCCCTGCCATCATCTCCCTTCCAGGACCGTGCCATAACCTCATGTACCTCTATGCCGCCACCACTTGGATGGCATCGTAGCGTCCTCTAGCATGGTAAGGGAGCTTCCTCCTTGGTGACCAAGGCACACAAAGGGTTATCACCTCAAAAGGTTTATCAAGCTTGGTGAGGAAAGCACACATTTCTAAATCTCAAGTTTTCCCCCATTTTCTTGTAATAAATATTTACTTCACATTGCAAGTACCATGTTCCATTATTCTGTTCATATGTACACTTCAAGGAATTCTTTTTACAAGACATGGTTTCATACTTTCTTTGGCATCTTAGATTGGAATAAGCTTCGCATGCTTTAATATTTTTATCTATAATGTCTCCATGTAAGAAGTGTTTCATATTTACATATGTCGTTTGATTGGAACGTTGATATGCTAGCTGGTAATTCTTCAAATTGTTAGTCATGCACTCATATGTGTGGCAATTCTAGAGCATTTCCTATGAACTCAGAGAGAATTATTATCCTTCATCTCCAATAGAAAAAAGGTGCCTGAATTTTATCGATTGGTTCATTCATCTCTTCAGTACAATTCTTCTCTCCCCTATCTTAACTTACAATTCTGTTCTGATCCTCTGCAATTAGTTAAGCACCAACAAAATCAGATAAGCCAACCCTTCTAACTAAACTAAAGATACCAATTGTTCTAACCACACAAGTACTAATTACACAGGTACAAATCTATATTCTTCTCCGTCAATTATTAAGTTGATTGATTATCTAGATTGGACGTGATATAGGACTCGGTCAACACAATTTGCTCTTCTGCAAATTGATCACCAACACATGCAACTCAAAAGTTTTTCCATTTGATGTTCTGAACTTTAAGGAGGTATGTGGTGCTAATACTAAATTGATAAGTGCAACATTCCCTGCAAAAAAAAGAATGCAGCATGGCATATGTTAATGATTACTATATTTATTTAAAATTAGTCCGGTTGATAACATATTTATTGATTCAGATAATAGATAGATATATATTTATATATTCTAATAAAATTTGTGATCGTGGTGGTTCCCTCTATCCTTCAATTCAAATGAGCACATTCTACTGATTCTCCTTGTTCCTCCATTACTTCCTAGATGGTATCGTGGTTGGTTTAATATTTAAGGATTTTGTATTTGATTAAATCTTGACAAAAATAGGCTTCCTTTAGTTAGTTTTTCTCCATCTTTAGTTTATAATATATGTACTTCCATGAAAGAGTTATAAAAATATTGTTAGCACACAACGTGTTAATGCTATTAATAAAGAAGTTACTAGCCTGTAATGTCTCAGTAGGCTAGATGATTTCTAAATTTCCTTATTCTACTAAAGATTGGCTCGATGGCTCCATGTGGATTGACTTTTGTGACATGTGCCTGGGGATCAGCCTCCAGGAGGGGTAGATGTGCCCTATCTGGAAGCATAAGCTCTCGCTTCCACTAGATCATCAAGACCATATTTTTGTAAGGTTGTGTGTCATTCTCTTGTATGCATCAAGAATACTCTGCATATTTTATTTTCATCCGGAGGAATGGACAACTCATATTGATGGGTTAAATTATGTTAGTTAAGTGGAATGAGAAACTATTACATTACTCCCTCCGACCCATATTAATTGACTTAGATTTGTCAAAATTTAGATGAACCTATATACTAAATAGTGTCTAGATTCATTCAAATCTAGACAAATGTGAGTCAATTAATATGGATCGGAGGGAGTATTGTATTTTAAGTTATTTTGTTGAACCAGAGATTGATATTTGGTCTCTTTGCTGCATCTCCGTAGTGATGTACACTGTAAGTTTACATGTTGACACATGTAACATTAGTACCACATTTTGAGGATATACTCAGGGTTGTGCATCTTTATGATTAATGATACAGAACTTTCCAACCAATAGGAAATGCTTGAGAAAACTTCAATGCATTTGTCTCTTTATAGTAGTCTCCTATGATTGTGATATGCTACATAACACTTGTATGAAGGAAGCATGGATATAATGTAACATCAGTATCTTTCAGGATTGGCGCCAAGTGCCTTTGCCATGCTGACGAGAACTTATTTTGTGTCTTCATGATGTAGTTTTTTTCTCCCGTTGCAACACACGGGCATTTGTCCTAGTACAATACAAAAATATGAAAAATGAAAGATTACTAAAGAAAAGGTTTGGTAATCACTCATCTGCGTCATACAAAATACCTAAATATAGACATCAGATGTTCACACGAATGCTAGTTGAATAAACATTTTACAATGAGTGTACATACTAATATAAAGGGGTTATCATCTCTACCAAGAACATGTTCATCATCGCTCTGAAAAAATAGAGTTTCAATTGAGATCAGACATCCTTTGTAGTCAGATCGATCGAGGCTTCTTTTCCTATACCCTATAAGATTAATAAATTAGTATTCTTTTCCAAATAAACTGGGATGCCATTTTTCATGTGCACAAAAAATCCACCCTTAAATTTTTGAAAACTTAAAATTGTCCAAACGCAGATCGATTGAGGATTTTTTTCAGGAATATAATAAGTCAACTAAAAAATCAAGAGAAAATAAATTCCACATATGCAACATCAATAATAACCATCAAGCTAGTGACCTGACATGATGACAATCTGCTTGTACATCCTATTCCATCCTCTTTGGTCAAACCCTTGCTCTTGCTCACATATGTCCCAGGTAATAGGATTTTCTAATCATCTTATACACCGCTCCTACAGATTCAACATCAGTACAATCCTGAGTCCTTTCAAATAGAAGATGTAACATAGGAAAAATTAAATATATTAAGCTGCACGGGGAGGTGGAGACGATTCCTGTCCTGAACATGAAGAAATTACCTAGGGCTTGAGAATATCGTCACTAACGCCATGGAGGAGAGGGGATCACGGGCGGCCCACCCCATCTCACGGTGACCTGCACCTTTGGGTCGTACAACAACATGAAGTGAAAAATCTGTTACAGTGAGAAATTATGGACCAAAGAATAAATGAGAGCTCTCAGCAATACAGGTTTGGAAAATAAATTTGGCAAGAAAAAATGATCAAATCGGTAGTGCCAGTTTGGAGAGTCAAATATATTTTGGTGATCACATGATCCTCCTGACCAAAGCTATACTGTCCATTTCTCAAGGACGAACCAAAAAGAAACAATGAGGATATATAACACCATATGACCAAACTATTTAGATCTTGTACAGTTCAATTTTAGAAGAAAAAAGGAACATGTTGCTCGGTGGAAATGGAGAGAAGAGTAAGGCACCTAGCATCCCGGAACGAAGCATCTTGTAAATTTTAGAAGAAAAAATGAACATATTGCTCGGAGGAAATGGAGAGAAGAGTAAGACACCTAGCATATATGTTCCACTTGATCTGGAATTGTATCTTTTGTGTGACACTCCCAGATTTAGTTGGACATGCAAAAACTAAAAAAATCACCTTAACATACTCCCAAGATTCAAATGGGGCTTGATTTTTTCCTTTGAAAATCCATAAGCTCATAGGCTTACAAAGGAAGAAATTCAGGCATTAACCAACAATCTGCTTTGAGAGTCGAGAATACCTCATAGTATCCATGGTTGTGGCTGATGATTATGCGTTGCTTGTTCCTGGTGTTACTCATTCTAGCCCTCCGCCCCTGCTCGGACGCTCCTATCATTGATTTTGGATTTTGCTCAACTACCCAAGACCAATTTGAAACCACGACCATAAGATCTTTAAAAGAATAAGCACATTAGGCTATAAATACCTCTAAACTGGATCTCCTTTTGCAAAGAATTGTAGTCAAATCTGTTCAGCATCAAATAGAAAACCTAATGTTCACAAATCATATATGTGGTTGAACTGGTAATTTTTTTGTTCCTCCTGTACTTACATACATGCTCCTACACTAAGATAAATTAACCATCTGACTGACTGCAACATCTAAAGGCTACAACATATAGAAAGTATAGTCTGAACCAAGAAACAACAACTACTTCCATTCATACCAATCAACACCAACGGGAGAAAAATACTAAATGTAACACAAATATAAGTGTGGCAGGACCGAAACATCACCCAACCATGATCGAGTAGCGCATAATCCAATCCACACTTTGCAATTTATGTACACATAAACAACTCTAAGTAAGGTTCAAATGAGTATAGCGAAAAAACAAAATTGTTTTGTCATATATGTATTACCTCAATCTGAACAGAACACCCATATTAATTTGATTAGACACTTTAAGCCCCATGTTGTAGCTGAAACTGAAATGCACCGATACAAAAAAAATTAGGCAGTAGATATTTATTTAACAACCAGTGAAGAACATTCAGGTTCACCTCCCGATACTTTATCTAACACGTGTTTAGAAAGAAAATCCGTAACTGATCCCTTCATTAATATACATAGAATTTTATGGTGTACAAATTAATAGAGCAAGCAACTTTATCTGTGGCCGCACCACTGATGCTCTGCCCTCCTTGCCAAATTTCTATGCATACTTTTTGACAATGTCTTCTTGTCAGCGCTGCAATAAAATCAAAGCACGAAAGTTTGAAATAATCACAATAGTCAAGGGAAACCAGTCTCGAGTAGCTAATCAAAACCTGCAAGAATGGATACTCAAACAGTAGTAATCTGATATCACTGTAAAACTACTGATTTACAGTGAACCAATGTCATAGCACTAAAACAACAAAGAAATTAAAACAGGCTAGTACCACAAGCTAGCAAAAAGGAAAGGAAACTACTTATTTTCTTATGGTCTGATGTTTACCATTAGTAACTTTGTATATCTAACAGATACTATCTTTGGATAAACATTATGAGGTTCTTCTCCAGTCGTACAATGCCCTCAATCTACAAAAGTACACTCTTTCATTTTAGATTTGACAGAGGGGTTAATCTGGAACAGGGAACCATATGAGGGGAGACCCATAGACATTAAATCCACAATATCTACAGATAAATAGATCCCCAAATCATTCACATCGAAGATGCAAAAATAAGGCAGAAGCACTTGTGATGGCTGATTACCTCATCAGATTCATTCATAGGAAATATAGGACAAAATCAAACAACCAGGTCAGGCCTGCCCTACACAATAGCATAAATTCTAGGATTAGTGTGAAACATTGAAAAGTGCCTATAATTGCTAATTGTAATAATCCTTCTATAACATAGAGACATAATACTACAAAAAAATATGCGCTACAGCAATGTTAAGGATATCGCTTATCGGTAATTTATCGGCCGACTGAAAATTGGCGATTTTTTAACATACCGGTCGATTTATCGGGCGATAAATTGAAAAATCAGACGATAAATCAGAAAATTGGCATATCGGCCACCCTCGAGTAGCGATAAATCGGACGATTAATCGGCATATCGGCCAATTTTGTGAACAGTGCGCTACAGCCGCTGCAATGCACAGGTGACCCATGAACCTACAAAATGTGTTGGCACCATCACATAAATTAAATGCAACATACCATTATCAAACTGCAGACTGCTCTCTGAATAATTCATACATCTAGCTTCCAACATATTCTAAAGTTTTCTTATGCTTCGTGTCTAGAAGAAAGATAGAAAAAGAAAAACATGTTCATTGTTAGTGAATAGTGATAGACGTGTGGAACATAAGAACATATCATCTCTCTCCCAATTAGTGATCCATCCATCTGTTTGCACATCTACATACATTAGTCTTAGCGCCATGGAATGCTGCAGCATAAAGTGGATCCCCAGAGAGAGGGAGAGGGAGAGAGAGGAACCTACTACTGATGGTGCGGCCATGCCAATGCCGGCAGCTGCAGTGAGTGCTCCTTGTCGCCATAGCCGGCTTCTGCAGCGCGTGCTTCTCGTCTCCATTGCCGACAGCGGCTCCCACCTCGATCTTTACCAGAACATGATCTATAAGATAAAACAAAAATTCAAAATAAGACGATAGAGAAATCAAATGGGTAGGATAAAAACAAACCAGATGCTCTAAGACCAACCTCATTCGACGTCATGGACTACAAAAACATAGAATAATCTCAAACAATGGTTTGACGCGTGCCACTTGCATCCTCGGATGATAGCTCCATGAGATAGACATTCTGCTGATTTGTCGCTCACTCCTATCAACATAAATATTGTTATCGCTCCATTACGTAGTTAATAATGACCAGCAGTAGGAAAATCTTTTAGAACCTCTTAACAAAATTTGAAAGAAACATAAAGAATAGAAACTTGTATGAAAATCTTTCAGCAACGTCCCACCGGATGACCCCTGCCGCCACCATGGAGAGTAGCCGTGCTAGCACTTTAGCTCTGACCTCTTACCATGTGAGAAACGACAGGTAGAAGATGTTGCTAAATGACCACTACAAAAAGACCAGCAACTTGTTTTCACCGCTGCGACTAAATGGCTAAACCAAATTGAGTGAATTACCACTCAAAATGACCACAGGAAAGAGACCTATAAAACACTCTAAATAAACCTCCTCTGATTTAGCCATCTGGATACTCGAAAATGAAGATTTTTGTCACTGTTTGTATAGAAACGGGAATATTGAAACAAGTTCCTTCTAATTTTCACTTGATCTTGACAATCTCCTGCCCTAATAACATGAGAACCACCATGTACATCACATGAGAGAATCATAGAGGGTGGGGGAACTCACCCTTTAAGTTGGAGCGAGGGAAATCAGTAGGGGACGGAAGGATCTTTACTTCTTCTCCCTTCTCTTCCTTTTCCACACCTTCTTGTTCCCTCCTTTTCTACCTCAAGAACATGCCTAGGGTTAGCCTTACTGAAGGGTTTCCCGTTGGTAGGGAGTGCGGCCGCCCAGGGCTTGACCTCGTCGCCGCTGCCGTGGCCGCCCTATTGGAGATATGCCCTAGAGGCAATAATAAATATAGTTATTATTATATCTTTGTGTTTATGATAAATGTTTACATTCATGCTATAATAGTATTAACAAGGAAACATTGATACTTGTGTGAATTATAAACTAAAATAGAGTCCCTAGTAAAGCCTCTTTATAATACTAGCTTGTTGGTTAATAAATGATTGTGGTTTCCCTATCATGAACATTGAGATGTTATTAACAACAAGATCATATCATTAGGAGAATGATATGGTGGACATACTCCTATAGATAAGCGTAGCATAAATATCAAGTAATTTTAATAGTTCAATTGCTATATGCTTTCTGATACATAGTAACCTAATTCCTTCGACCATGAGATCATGCATATCACCTTCACCGGAAGGATGCTTTGATGACATCAAACACCACACCGTAACTGGGTGGCTATAAAGGTGGCATTGAGTGTTCAGAAAGTATTGGTTGAGACACATGGATCAAGAGTGGGATTTGTCCATCCATATGACGGATAGATATACTCTAGGCCCTCTCGGTGAAATGTCATCCAATTAGCTTGCAAGCATGTGACTGGCTCACAAGGGATCACATATCACGGGAACGAGAAAAGAGTACTTATCGGTAACGAGGTTGAACTAGGTATGCAGAGATACCGACGATCATAACCTCGGATAAGTAAACTATCGTGAGATAAAGGGAAATTGGTATTGTATGTAAGTGGTTCATTCGATCGCAAAGTAATCGTAGAAATATGTGGGAGCCATATGAATTTCCAGATTCCTCTATTGGTTATTGTTCGGAGAAGTGTCTCGATCATGTCCGCATAATTCACGAACCGTAGGGAGACACACTTAAGGATTCGACGTTGTTTGAGTAGTTATGGAATGATGAGAAAGAGACCGAATGTTGTTCGGAGTCTCGGATGGGATCCGGGATATCACGAGGAGATCGGGAATGGTCCGGAGAATAAGATTCATATAAGGAAAGTCCCGTTTCGGAGTTGGGGAATGGTTCCGGTGTTTTCATCGGGAATGTTGTAGAAGGTTCCAGAATGTCTGGCACTCCGGAGGGGAAGGGTACATGAATGTGTTATATCAAATTGGTATGATTGCATTATGTACTCGGTGTCATCGCTGAACAAAATAGAGGATTTATTCAAATCCTAGTTTGAAAAGTCAAACGCCAAGTTTGAAAGTCAAACGGCTATTTTTGGGAAGTGGAGAGGGAGGAGGAAACCGAGTTGGGGAGGAGTCCCTCCTCCACCGCCGGCCCACCTCCAAGCCGAGTTGGGGAGGGACTCCCCTCCCCTTGGCCGGCTGGCCCCTCCACCTATATAAGGAGGGGCAGGGCTCCCCTCCTAGACACACAAGATCCCCGCCTCCAAACCCTAAGCCGCCGGCGCCGCCACCTGCTGCCGCCGCCGCCCTAGGTCAAGCCGCCGCCGCCTAGCAACCCTAGCCGCCGGCCAAGCTTCCTCCTTGGCGTGTCTAAACCCTAGATCGTCGAGGGCTCTCTCATAGTCCACCATACTCGCTCCGGCTTAAGGCGAAGCCCTGCGAGATCTCCCCTCTACTTCCGGTACCACGCCGTTGTGCTGCCGGAATCGCGAGGAGAGTGCTACAACCTCCGATGCCTACTGGAACAAGGGAGAGGAAGGTCTTCGTCGAGTACCGAACGTGTGACCGACTGCGGGAGCGCTGCCGGAACGCAGCGCCGGAAGGATCGTCTACGCGATCTTGAGATCGGGAAGAGTACGACTACATCACCCACGAGAATCCGCTCTCGTTAAACACTTTGGAATCTTCGAGGGTGAGTTATTCCATCGACTCGTTGCTACAATCTAGTAGATAGATCTTGGCTTGTTTGTTTGTATGCGATAGAAATTTTTTGTTTTCCATGCTACGAAACCCTACACGCCCGCCCGTCGCTGCCATGGCCGCCCGCTATCGCCACCGCCGTGGACGCCCACTCGTCACTGCCGTTCCCCACCACGGATTTCACCATGGGCAAGCAGGTGTTGGGGCATATGGAGGCTAGGGTTTAGGAGGAGATGATTGGAGAGGAGAGAAAGGGAGAGGATTGGGGAGAGAGAGACACGGGAGGGGATTCACCGAGGCGGCTGGGGGCACGAGCACTAGCACTGGAAAAAATAGACGGTTCAGACCCCACACACGTACCAAACTGGCCCATAGTCACTGACACGCGGGGCCAACGGTTTGGGGGGCCACCTGCAGCTGCAGTCGGGTAGATCACCGGCGTTCCATGTCTTATTCCAGCGCACGTGAACGGTCCAGATCCTCCCAGGCCCCCCATCCTACGGCTCAGAGACATGGAGCGTTGTGAGGTGCCCATGGAGGGGCACCAATTACACTTCTAGATTCCAGCGCACGTGAACGGTCCAGATCCTCCCAAGCCCCCCATCCTACGGCTCAGAGACATGGAGCGTTGTGAGGTGCCCATGGAGGGGCACCAATTACACTTCTAGATTCCAGCGCACGTGAACGGTCCAGATCCTCCCAAGCCCCTCATCCTACAGCTTAGAGACATGGAGCGTTGTGAGGTGCCCATGGAGGGGCACCAATTACACTTCTAGACTAGATGGCTCAGGTGACAAGGACCAAACTATTGAGTTGGTTTTGGTGCTCCCAATCAGGACGTGTTGGTTACATACAAGGTGGCTGAAAACTAGTTTTGTGGACTCCTCTTTAACGATTATTTATCCTTTTGATTTTGTTATTTGTGAATCTAACAGAAAAACTGTCTTTGCCTGACAGATCAACCAACAACATTTAGTACGTGGAGAGCAAGGGCAAATGTGTACATCTACGTTTGTTATTCCTGTCATGTCACCGTTGGTCATTCCCATACGGCTGGGTGGCTGATCCGAGACAGGCACGCGCTAACAACTCCATTGTCGTCAGTCGTCATCGATTGATGATGCACGCATGAGCTTATTAGAATCAACACGTACGAAGTACCTGTGATCGGTTGTGCAGGTATGCATTCCTGCATTTTTTTTCGATTATCAAGGAAGAATTTCCCCAGTTGCTCCATTGCAAATCACGAAGGCATTAGGTTTGTCACAACCGCCCAGCCGCTACAGTTCAAATAGCAGATGTTTGACAATTTAATTTCCTCCTCATAGAAGACACACGATCAATCAGTGGGTCTGTTCATACCTTTTTATTTTTGTTGCAAATTGTAGGTGGTCGTGGTTTTGTATTCTGTATATTCTTGGATATACACTTTGTTAAATCTTAACCTCCTTTCCGAGAGAAAAAAAAATACTTGACCAAGTTTTATGAAATGTAACTTTAATGAAAACTAATACGTAGGAAGTTCTAATCTACTTGTGCTGCATTGGTACGTGGGAGAGACCGCCCGCCCACTCATCCTCCTTCCCCCGTTTCCAACTCCACCATGGTGCTCTGCTCTTCGAAGATTAACGGAGTTTAGACGGACAACCCTGTACTTATCAGTGGCTTTAGACAGACTACGACTGGTGGTGTTGCCAATGAATTTGCAAAACTGAATCCGGCCACAGCGACGGCGTTGGCCTGTCATCCATGTTGCCAAAAAAGAATCGCCAAACGGAACCGTCAGACTTGGACAGATGGGTCACATCGCGCCGAATGCTTTCTGTTAACCAACACCTGATTTGTTTTTCGCTTGAGAGCTGTCGCAGATCAACGGTACGTTTCCGAGGCACTGTAGAGCGTATGATCGCGGGTGAGGCGTCCAAATACAATCAGGCAGGCGCTAACCACTACGTCTGGACTTTGTTGGGTCGCTAATCCAAGACAAGCAGGCGCTAACCACTCCATCATCGATCGCTCGCCGTCATCGATTGATTGAGGCACGCCATGGGATTAAATACAATCAACACGTACGGAGTGTAATACTATAGAGATCGGTTTGTTCATACAATTAACTACCAGATAATTAATCATGACCAACAATACAAATTGCAAAATAATTTAAAGGAAACACATATATCTAACTTATTATAATTTCTTCATCTCAAATGAACTTGGTAAAAATTATCAACACATTGTTTGAGAAGCTAAGTGATCTTGTCATCCAACTTCTTATTCTTCTCGGTGAGATATCGTCCTTGTCACTTTCTGCAAGTAATCCCCGTTGCCCCAGATCGAGTTTGTTCTTCTCCTCTGTCATCTCAAGAAAATATTTCTTTGCGTTCACATTTAAAATATATAATCCCTCCATCCTAAAAAAGTTGGAAATCTCTTTTGCAATATTGTTCTCCATGTGAGGATGCACCTATGTGGAAATTTTGGGGTACACTATCAAGATATGCCATGGATGCGATCATCTCCTTGGTATTGGGCTTGAAAGCCAAGATAAGTCAGTCATGACACTTTTTGTGAAGACTTTTTTAGTAGACTGTCATAACTCAAGTTTAGTATTTTTCCTATCAACTAGTCGGTATATATCAATATGTATGATTTATAGTTTCTGTCATTTTATTTTTTAGAGATTGAAATTAATTAATGTGTACTTTTTATGGATTGTATTTCTCATAAAACCATGATTATATTCTTCAGACCACTCGCACCATTGCCAATTGTTGCTCAAATTAGGCAAGTCATTTGAAATATAACGCATATGTGTGTTCGATTGAGAACTGTTAATGAAAATATGTCAGCAAAAAGGTTTGTTCATACAATCAACTACCAGATAATTAATCATGACCGACAATACAAATTGCAAAATAATTTAAAGGAAACACATATATCTAACTTATTATAATTTCTTCATCTCAAATGAACTTGGTAAAACTTATCAACACATTGTTTGAGAAGATACTTGATCTTGTCATCCAACTTCTTAGTCTTCTCGGTGAGATATCGTCCTTGTCACTTTCTGCAAGTAATCCATGTCGCCCCAGATCGAGTTTGTTCTTCTCCTCTGTCATCTCAAGAAAATATTTCTTTATGTTCACATTTAAAATATATAATCCCTTCGTCCTAAAAGGATATCACGGATTTATCCAAGTTCGCATGTATCTACACACTAAAACGCGTCTAGACACTTCTGTATCTAGACAAAACTGAGACATCCTTTTTAGGACATAGGGAGTAACAAAGATAATTATGACAGTCATCCACTTCACCGTCCTCCTTGACATTTTTATAATTACTCTTGATCATAGTATTCTCAGTAGTAGCCATCAACTTCTACACATATGCTACAAGATTAGTATATGTATCCTCCACTTTCATCTTCTCTTCAGCTAATCTGTTTATGTACTCAACATGCTGGATTCTTATTTTTTTATTTGTGATATTCTCATACATTCCCTAAATACTAGTTAGTGTCTTATTCATTGCTTCGGTCCATTCAGAATCCTTCCACATAAAGCCACATTTTATTTTATGTAAATAAATAATAACAAAATAGTAGGCTAAAGCTTCAATTAATTTCGCAGACTTACCACTGAATACTTATAATTTAGTTTGCACACTCATTAACTTTAGAGACTAATTGAAAGTACTCATTAACTTCAGTTTACGTGTATTATGTGATCGGAAGATTTTATAAGATCCATTAGATCAGGAGGTGCATCATGAAAGATCAGTGGAGGGGAATGGATTTGAGGCCGCGGGAGGCTTCGGCGGACGCCGGGAATGAATTTGAGGCCGCGGTGGAGGGGAAGAAGAGAAGATAATATTTTACTCCCCCAGTGCTCGCAGGAGTAAATATAAGAGTCGAAGCGGTGGTCTCTTAAAAAATTTACCCCTCTAAACGTTTTAAGGGTTCAGTTAGGTCCGGTTTTACTTTTCTAACCGGTTATTGATGATCGGTTAGAGATGCCCTAAGAGATGTATTTCCTTGGAATGTGTGTTTTGCAAAGAGCATGAATATGTGAAGAAGCATTTGCGTTTTGAATATGCAGCAGCCATGATAAGCAGCAAGTAGCGCGCACGTATCAGTTGGTGTCATGACAGACCATTGGAGTATTTATAATGAGTAGAGGATGTGATGATAGATTGGGGTTCTCTTGTAATAACGAGTATAATGCAGATTGACCGAGTCAGACAGCTGAATAAATTGCATGACAACCTGCACAACTGTTTCAACAAGTCAGGACACCATCGTCCACATGCGGTATGGTTGTCTGCCTGATTAATTGCGCGTGTAAGATCATTGAACCACAGCCAAAGGCACAATGAAGATAGTGACGTCATCGATGAGTTGTTGTCACGCAGTCCAGTGATCTGCACTCACTCCTCTTTTAAAGATTAATTCAGTTTAGACAGACAACCTGTACTTATTAGTGGCTTCTAAACAGACGGCGACTGGTCATGTCGACCAATAATGCAAAACTGCATCCGACCACAGCGGCCTTTCGTCCATGCCAAAAACTTCGATAGAGAAGTCGGATTGCGCTGAATAATTTTTGGTAACCAGCACTTGACCACCTGTATGTTTCCAGGGGGCAGTGTAGAGCATATGTTCGCGGGCGATGCGCCCCAAAACATCTAGTAACTGGAAACTATACGTCCGGACTCTGGGTCGCTAATCCATGACTACATACAAGCAGGTGCTAACCACTCCATCATCGATCGATGATGCACGCGTGAGATTAAAAACGATCAACGCGCACGTATGGACTGCTAGAATATATAGAGGTTGACGCTTGACAGTGTTGCACGTATGTACGCTCGCGTCTCCAGAAAGAAAGTCAGAGAAGGCATAGGTGCATGACAAGAACTATACATATGGCACGAGTATAGGCAACCAGACATGATGTCGATGATCTTGTATGACTGATGTATGGATGATCTTGTATGACTGATGTATGGATGATGTTGATACATGTATGGCATATGTGATCTTGTTTTAATTGGTGTGGAATATATATTGCATTAAAATTTGTTGTTAGTGTTGCTGTGAGTGGTGCTGTGAGTGTGCTGCTGGGAAAAATTCAAAAAAAAAACTGTGTATGTGATACGCCGACGGCAATGCCCTCAGCGTAGCCCTCTGCCATGTGTCATATGGTCAGGGCTACGCCGAGGGCACTGCCGTTGGCGTAGCACCTGCCCCTACGCCGAGGGCAGGCCGTCGGCCTAGCGCCAGCCTCGCGCCAGCCTGGGAGGCCCAGGCGGTGGACACGTGTCCACTTACGCCAAGGGCGCGGCCGTCGGCGTAGCCCCTCCCAGGGAGGCCCAGCGCGAGCCACGTGGCGACCCTACGCCGAGGGTACGGCCGTCGGTGTATCCGGTGCGCCGTTAGCGGCCGTGTAACGGCAGCGCCGCCGTTCGCCGACGGCCGTTACGCCGATGGCCACGCTACGGCCGTCGGCGTAGGCTACGCCGACGGCTGTTTTCTCTCCGTCGAGGAGGCTACGCCGACGGCGAAACCGTCGGCCTAGCCGTCGCGTCCTGTAGTGACAAGGCTTTGCTCACACTGCAGTAGTCTGTTTTTTCTCCTAAACACGGTTGAATTTGCTCGAAAGTTAAGTTAGGCTGTGTTTGATAGCAAAGTATTTTTTAAATATTTCAGCAGTTTCTTAAAATACTTTGATGTATTTGGCTATGATTAAATACCATAGTATTAATACTTTATTATCTTTCAAAACATGCTATTTTTGAAGTATTGGAAAAACAACTCCGGACCTCTTTTTCTAAAATTGAAGTATTGCTAACCCAGACAAGTAAAACTATATAGTCTTGTAATACTTTAGTTTTATGAAAACTGTGCTGCCAAACTAGACTTTATACTCTAGAAGGGCGGGAAATCGTAGTCTGCTGCATCAAGAGACAGGTGCTACCGTTCGTTAGCGACCGAGCTTATAACTGTTCTATTCTTTTCTCCATAAGTTTTGTAAATTTTTATTATTAGATTTTATGTACAGTCATTTGTATTCATCCGAGGACATCGCTAGAGAATTTTTGCTAGAATAGTACTCCTTCTATCACTTATATTTGTCTAGATTCGAATGTATCTAGACATATTTTAGGGCATAAATACATTCATATCTCAACAAACCCAAGGCAGTTAGTTTTAGGCTGAGGGAGTACAAATTTTGCTACAAGGTCTCTGGCAAAGTCACAATTCTGGTATAATAGCATTTTTTTGCTTTTAAGTCTCTGGCAAGATCTTCGGCAAGTTCCATGTCCAGTAGGGTCTTTCTTTTCTAGTTGTGATAGAACTAGTATTTCCTACAATAGACAGTTTTTTTTGTTGTTTTGATTGAATCATTTTTGCACCATTATAGCTATTGTGAGATTGAGTAAGCTAGGTGGACATGTGTCAAGCTCTAGACACGTGGATGGGGAGTTGGGATCCCGGGAAATGCCTAGCGTCGTCCAACATAAAAACAACATGGCGATGATTATAGACTCTTCTACATGAATATACCTAATCATAAACTTCAAACCTCTATCGAGATAGTCTTTACCATATGATTTTAAGATATCTAGCTGATAGGTAAGGATATGCACACAAATATATACACAATATCCATACAACTAACAAAAATTAATCTGTGAAAACATGTAAATTTGTATTTTATTATTTTCTCACATTTGAGAGCATTTAGTTTATAAGACCCAATATATTTAAAACACAATATAAATATATTGTATAATACGGCTTAAACGTAGAACAATATATTATATATTATTGTGAATTAAAAAGAAAAAAATATAAATAACTTTTAATATAAATAATTATATTTATTTTGATTCGCAATGAAAAAGCTTATGACGCGCAATTAAGTGTAAGAATGACCGCTACAGGGTGATGAGCGTGGCCATGAGAATAGAGGACTTCCCGATGGTGACCGGAAGAGAGATAGCGGCAGTAGTTATGAAATATGTATTAGATTTGAGGCTTTGTGGTAATTATGTTTTGTGGTGATGAAATAAAAATTATATGCTCAATTCAATCCATTGCATAAAAATAGTGACTACACGGCTTTGTTTCGTAAAACAGAAGTGATGAATGAAAGATTGACGTGCGCGATGAAGAGGAGTCATAGATAGAGGTTGTGATGTAGGACCGAGAGCAGCCGGGCCCAATGTCCGGGCCCAATGTCAGTGAATTGAATCGTGTTTGTCGTAGCAATGGTCAAAATTATTATTCTAGACAGTAAAAAAAATCCACGTGAACGGACGGTTGATATCCACTGAAAGGAGACGATATGATGGTCATATGACCAAATCGTTGGGACTCTTTGGGTCTCACCAATTATAGATTGCACAATTTGTTAAGGAGGATGATGGTGTAATATGGTAATATGAATCTAAAGGTTTTACTTGTTTATCTCCATGTACAAAATTGTTAACTATTGAGTGATGTGGAAGATCAAAATTCCCCAAACAATCACATCCGTGTAATATATTTTTGGGTAATCCTTGTGTGTTTGTTGGCACGGAACCACCGAATAAAGTTATGTCTAGAGATAAAATAAGAGATATATATTTCTTTAGAATGTGTGTTTTGCAAAGAGCATGAATATGTAGAGCATTTGTGTTTTGAATGTGCAGCAGCCATGATAAGCAGCAAGTAGCTCACGCGTATCAGTGGGTGTCATGATCGACCATTGGAGAATATCAGTGGGTGTCATGATCGACCATTGGAGTATTTATAATGAATTGAGTATCTGACAATAGATTGGAGCTCTCTTGTAATAACCACTATAATGCAGATTGACCGAGTGAGACAGATAAATAAATTGCATGTGTTTGGCCTCTGAGGCTGAACGGCCTGCGGAACTGTTTCAAAAAGTCAGGGCACCATCGTCCATCGTCCATATGGGTTGTCTGCGTGTTTAATTGCGTGTGTTGTCACAAGGAAGATAGTGACATCATCGAGGAGTTGTTGTCACACAGTCCAACGATGTGCACTCCACCTTTAAAAATTAATTGAGTTTAGAGTTTAGACAATCCGTATTTATTAGGTATTTCCTCCGTTTGGGATTATAAGTTCCGCGCGAATAACTAGATTGCTAATTTAAATAATAAAATATAAATAATATAGTATAAAAATTATATCATTAGAAACTTTAGAGATTATATTTTTTAATGGTATAATTTTTATGATATATAAATTATATTTTGTTGGTCAAATTAACAACCTAGTTATGCGTGTTGAACCTATAATCCCAAACAGAGGCGACTGTTCATGTCGATGAATAATGCAAAACCGCGGCCTCTCATCCATGCCAAAAAATTGTCAAAAGGAACCGTCTGACTGACTTCGATACAGAAGTTACATTGCGCTGAATGATTTTTGTTAACCCTAAGGTTCGAAAAAATGATTTTTGTTAACCAGCACTTGAACAACTTTTAGCTAAGAGATGCAGCAGATCACCGGTATGCAGCAGATGAGAAAATTGCATCTCACACCAGCCTTTGCGGCAAACTTTGCACATAACACAAAAACAAACCTTTCGTTGCAGCTAGCACGGGTTTGTGTCAAATTCGTTCCATCTAGCCCAAATCAACGTATTACTACTGCTAGCAGGTAATTTGATAGTCTGAGCCTGCCCCGTTAGCTTCCGTGGCATCAATCAGCCCACCACAGGCCCTCTCCCGGAACAGACCAAGTCGAACTAACCCAGCCGAACTGACTCAGTCGATCTAAGAAAGAAAAAAGAAAGAAATTGAGAGCGACACCAGGCGATGCGACCTGGCGACAGGAGCGACGGTGGAGCCGGCGAAGGCGGCGCGCCGGCAACGCGACCGCGGAATCCAGTGACCATCTCTATCCATTCTGTGGGTACGTGTCCCTTTTGCTCTCTCACGGAGATGGGGCACGGACGGTGCCGTCCGGGGACATGGTCGGCGGCAGTATAAGCGGCGCTCCAGCGACGGCTCAGGCGGAATCCGGAGACCCCCTGTCCCGGTCGTGTGGGTACGTTCTCCTCCGCCATGATCAGCTCCCTCTATTTAGTGATCTCGTATTAGCTTGTAATGTGTCAGGATACACTTTTTAGCTTAAATTGTTGTCATTACAACATTATTGATATATGGTGATAATTGTGTTGCTCAAATAGCTACCATTTTCAAATGTTATGCTGCCAAATTTTCTAGTGTCATATGCCAATTCTCTAGTGTTATACGTCCAATGTTTTAATTATGCAAGCTGGCAAGAGAACATTAGCAAGTTAATAGGATCATTTAGGCTAGGTGCAATGAATTAGGAACAAATCTATGCTAGCTGCAATAGAATATTTGTTTTTGTGTTTTTTAACGTTTGCCATAAAGGGTGGTGTGAGATGCAATTTTCTCGCAGCAGATACATCTAGTACTTGGAAATCATACGACTAGAATCTGGGTCGCTAATCCAAGACTGCTGGCAGGTGCTAACAACTCCATCATCGATCGTTGATGCGCGCGTGAGATTAAAAAGATCAACGCGCGCGTATGGACTACTAGTATATACGGTAGATAGGTTGACGCTTGACAGTGGTGCAGAGGTATGTACTCTCGCTGTCTCCGGAAAGAAAGTCAGAGAAGGCATTGTGCATGACAAAACTTATACATATGGCACGAGTATACGCAACCAGACAATTCGGCTTTGCTCACACTGCAGTAGTCTGTTTTTTCTCCCAAACACGGTTGATTTTGCGCGAAGTTGCAACCTTGTTTACTTTTCTTGTATCCGCTAGCGTATCTGTGGGGATCAGCGGAAATTATTCCAATTCCCGTAAAATCGCCGTAATCCGTTACTATATAGAGATTGACCTGAATAATTTCGGGATATTCCACAAATGTTTTTGTCTAGATTAAAAAACTCTTCCCCGTGGTAGAGTTTTTTTTATAAAAAGTATTTGAGAGGATTGAAGAGTATTAGGTCTGTTAGGAATAGACAACTTGTCTTGCTCTGGGGGCCAAAGGCCACAATATATAATACAGATACAGGTGTGAATATGCAGAAAGTTCCCTAAAATGTGGAGAAACTACAGTACAAATATATACATCTAACACCCTCCCTCAAACTCATGGTGGATCCACAACACTGAGTTTAGAGAGTAAGAAATCATGCTGCGCTCTGGTCTGTGTCTTCGTGAAGAAATCCGCCAACTGTAAATCTGAAGGTACATACTGAAGCGCAACAACCTGAGTCTGCACCTGAGCACGTGTATAGAAAGCATCAACACCAATATGCTTGGTAAGCTCATGCTTGACCGGATCACGTGCAACACTAATAGCACATGTACTGTCAGACAAAACCAGAGTGAGTGTGGTAATAGAGACCCCAAAATCCACAAGTAACCACCGTAACCAGGTCACCTCAGCAGTCAATAAGGCCATAGCACGCAACTTAGCCTCAACACTCGAACGGGAAACCGCTGTCTGTTTCTTCGTCTTCCAAGCAATGAGCGAACCACCAAGAAACACACAGTAAGCAGAAAGTGAACGACGATCCGAAGGATCACTCGCCCATATAGCGTCCGAATAGCACTGGAGCTGGAGGGAACTGGAACGAGAAAAGAAGAGGCGACGAGTGATCGTACCACGAAGATAACAAAGAACACGGAGAAGATGACTATAGTGAACAGTGGTAGGAGCAGAAACAAACTGACTCAGAATATGAACAGGATAAGAGATGTCAGGATGAGTGACAGCAAGATAAACAAGACTCCCAACAAGATGACGATAACGCGTCGGATCAGAAAGAGGATCACCATCAGTAGGTTGAAGCTTAACATTAAGCTCCATAGGGGTCTCAATAGTGCGCTCATCCCCAAGAGCAGCACGAGCAAGAAGATCCTGAATATACTTTTCCTGAGAGATGTAAAAGCCATCAGAAGTGGAGGAAACCTCAATCCCAAGAAAGTATCGAAGAGGACCAAGATCAGTCATAAGAAACTGATCACGAAGACGAGCCTTGACAAAGGCGATATACTCAGGATCATCACCAGTAATGATCATATCATCAACATAGAGAAGAAGAAGAGTGCGTCCACGAGGAGAAGTGTGAACAAACAGCGCTGGATCATGAGCACTAGGGGAGAAACCAGCAGCAGCCACGACAGAAGCAAAGCGCTCAAACCAAGCACGAGGGGCCTGTTTGAGGCCATAAAGAGAATGTTGAAGACGACAAGCCATCCCCTCGGGAACAGAATACCCAGGAGGAGGCTGCATATAAACCTCCTCACTCAACTCACCATTGAGAAAGGCGTTCTGAACATCAAGTTGGGACACAGACTAGTGACGAACAGAAGCAACAGCAAGAAGAGTACGCACAGTGGTCATATGAGCCACATGAGCAAAGGTCTCATCATAGTCACGACCATGCTCCTGCTGAAAACCACGAGCCACAAGACGCGCTTTATAGCACTCAAGAGATCCATCAGAGCGGGTCTTAATCTTATAGACCCACTTACACGTGATAGGACGAACACCGGGAGGGGGAGAAACAAGATCCCAAGTGCCAGTGCGCTCAAGCGCAGCAATCTCCTCAGCCATGGCCAGCTGCCATTCAGGATGATGCTCAGCATCCCGATAAGAAGTCGGCTCGGAGGCAACAGAAAGACCATACTGACTCGGAGAGTAACGGTTGGGGGCACGACGCTGACGAACAGGACGAGTAGAGGGAAGCTCGTTAGAGGAAGACGACTCAGTAGACGACAATGAAGAAGAAGGAACAGCAGAGGAAGACTCCGGAGAACAAGGAGAACTAGGAGAACTAGACGGAACAGAGGAGGACGGTGTAGAAGAATAGACATCAGGGGAGGAGATCCTGAAGAAGACACAATAGGAGTAGAAGGAGGTGTGTCAGGAAAGAGAAGGAAAGAGATATCTTCCACCGGGTAGGTACCAGCGGTGGGACGAGGATAGAAAGAACGCGTCTCATCAAAAGTAACATCACGAGAGATACGCATCCGACGACCAACGGGGTCCCAACAGCGATATCCCTTATGCTCATCACTATATCCAAGGAAGACACACTCAACAGACTGAGCGGTCAGTTTGGTGCGTTCGCGAGGAGCAAGGAGAACATAGCAAACACAACCAAACAAGCGAAGCATGGAGTAGTCTGGAGACTGTCCAGATAGGCGCTCAAGAGGGATGCCACCCTGCAGAGCAGCAGAAAGCTGAATATTGATGAGGTAAGCCGATGTAGCGACAGCCTCAGCCCAGAAATGCGGCGGAAGAGAAGAAGCAATCATCATGGCACAAGTGGTCCCAAGAAGATGGCGATGCTTACGCTCAGCAACGCCATTCTGGGAATGTGCGCTAGGACAGGAGAACTGAGCAAGGGTACCCTGCTCAGCAAGAGCACCTCGCAACATCTGAGAGATATACTCACCAGCAGAATCAACACGAAACACACGAATGGGGGAAGAATATTGAGTGTGAACCATGGCCGCAAAACGCTGATATATGGAGAGCACTTCACTACGAGAGCGCATAAAATACAACCAAGTGTACCGAGAAAAATCATCGATGAATAAAATATAGTAGCGATGGCCCCCTTTCGAAGCGAAAGGAGCCGGACCCCAAACATCGGAATGAACTAAATCAAAAGTTCGCTGAGATTCAGACGCGCTAGTAGGATAGGGAAGCTTAATCTGTTTGCCCAACCTACAGCCCTAACAATGTAAAGACCCATCTCCTGAGACAGACCCCAGAAGATCACGATGAACTAATGACGACAGACGAGAGTCACAAAGGTGACCGAGATGATGATGCCACTGCTGGAAAGAGCTGGTAGCAGAAGCGACGACCGGAGAAGAACTGGCAAATGAAGTGGCAGCGGTAGGAACACGAAGCCAGTCTAACTCCCAAAGCCCTGAAGAATCATGGCTGCGAGGGCTAGTTCCAACCAGGGCCTATGTGCGACGGTCCTGAACAACACAAGAATCAGCATCAAGAATGACGTGACAACCAGAGTCAGTAAGCTGGCTAGCAGAGAACAGATTCATCTTAAGATGGGGAACATGAGAAATATCAGGAACAGAAAAAGAAGAAGTAGAAAGGGTGCCCCGACTAGAGAGAGGAAGAGAGGTACCATCGGCCGTGAGAACACGAACATGAGAGGGGAGCAGAAAAGAAGACTCAGAGGTCATATGAAAAGAAGCTCCAGAATCCAGATACCACGGAGACGTACCTGGCTGTGTAGAAGGTGGTGGTCACACACTGCCAGAAGAATCAGTCACAGAACCAGCAGTGCCCATCGAAGAAGAGCCTATAGCAGCAAGCAGACCGCGAAGACTCCTGATAATGTCCTGATCAGAGAGAGCAACTGCTGAAGATCCGGAAGGAGCCGACTGCCCACGAGCCTGGTGACATGGTTATACCCCGCGGGTACATGATCTCAGCATACCTGGTCCGTCCCAAGGAAGGCCCACGGCAAATATACGTCGGCCCATGAAGACTTTCGGGTGACCAAGGCCCATGACGTCTTCGGATCCTTGGAGAGCAAGACTAGAGTAGATAAGAAATTCAAAGGGGTAAACCCTAAAATTTGTAACCGACTAGGTCTGTGCCTGGGACCTGCCTAAGTCTATATAAAGGCTAGGAGGGCACGACCTAGATCTCTCGACTCATACTTTTGCATACACATCTCCACACCAGATTGCATCTGCGCACCCCTGTAATCACCGGTTCCGCCATAATCAAGAGCAGACAAGCAGGAGTAGGGTTTTCCCTCCGAGGGCCTGAACCTGGGTAAACCTCGTGTCCCGTGTTGCTTGTTTGCTAACCATTCCATGATCTCCAGCATCCCCATCTTCTCCAAAACCCAAGTCCATAACAATGGGCATTGACGAGATTAAACCTCGTCAATTGGCGTCGTCTGTGGGAACTGGGGACGCTGATTGTGCGATCGTGACGGTACCAACCCGAGCGATCTACAACTCCACGGTGACGGAGAGTCACCTCCTCTTCGGCGCTTTCAACTTCACCGCCCACTCACCGGCCACCATGAAGGACTTCGAACCCATAGGCGACGGACTCGAGATCCTATTCGGGAGCTTCTGCTTCCAGGTGGGGCAAACCGACACTCTCCGCCTCCCAGAGCGGGTGCCCCTGCCATCGATCAGGCCCGCTTCATGGGCCCCACACCCTGTGCTACGCACATCATCATCAATAGATGAATCCTACGACAGCAGCAGCTGCAACTCCGATCTGTGCGATCCGCCATCGGACGAAGGGACCTACGGTTCCGGATCCGAAAGCTGCGGTAGCAGCGGACCAATCTATGAGCTCTACCAATGCGCCGTAGTCATCCAGAGTGATGTGGACCAGCGAGCTCCCAACCCGCCGCCAAACCCGCCATCTAACCCATAGAACAGAAACGCCGAGAACAGAAGAAGCCAGTCCCCCCCCACCCGAAGGGGACGACCCCGGCCAGGTCATCCGCCTTAGCATAGAAGGATGGGCCCAGGCACGCGCCGCCGTGGCGGGTAACACGATCCTGCCTGCAGATGCCTCACGGGACCTGCTGATGGCATACCACTTACTCCTCATCGAGGAGCACAAGAAGCAGGTCAAGATGCAAGAGGTGCTTGACAAACGCAAGCAAGCAGCCTCGGAGTCCAGCGCGCGACGTGCTGCGCTCTCCGCCATGGGCATCGGCTCTAGCTCGAACGACAACCACGGCAACAAGCATCGCTCCCGGACGGAGAACATGGACCCCAAGGAGCGTCGTGAGGTGACCCGAACCCTCCACGCATCCTTCATGGAGATGGATGCCGACGGCAACATCATCCCGAAAACGCCGCAAGCTGCGATCATGGCAGCCACCGCGTACCTCGCGTCCCACCCACCTCCGGAGGGGGACCCAAAAAGAGCCATGCACAAGTCCGCACTTATCGGACTCAGACTCGTCGGAGCCGCGCTGAAGAAGAAAGCTACGGTCAGGTTTGACCGCAGCCCCACTCCTTCATCCGAAGAAGAGGACCATGACCTTCCTCGAAGGCACAAGAGCTCGCGCCATCGCAGCCGCGATTACGACGTCAGAGATGCGCTCACATAGCGTAAAATCGACAAAACGCGAGCCAAGCGCGCATGCTTGTCTGAATTCGAGATGGATGAAGACGAAGGAGAACTCTGCAGGGCCAGGTGCTTCAGCAGATCTGTTCGACGCACACGGATGCTGTGAAATTTCAAGCTTCCTTCGGATACTCCGAAGTTCGATAGCACACAAGACCCCAAGGCGTGGCTCAGCGACCACCTGTCGTCCGTCAAGCTGCACGGCGGAAACAAGTAAACTGCCATGCAATGCCTTCAGCTGCAGCTGACAGGCGCAGCTCGAATTTGGCTTAGCAGCCTATCTTCAGGATCCATCCGAAGCTGGGAGAAGCTGGCTTACAGCTTCATCCGAAACTTCAAAGGCACCAGCAAGAGACCTGCCTCGATCGAGGAGTTGCGAGCCTGCACTCAACGAACGGGCGAATCCATTCGCTCGTACATAATACGCTGGTCCAACACAAAGAACTCCGCGGCGCACATCTCTGAAGAAAGGGCCATCGACGCCTTCAAGGACGGCGTCAAGCGCCAGGACTTCAAGGAGGAACTTGGGCGTGTCAAGGCCAAGACACTCGACCACCTCATGGACATCGCCAACAGGTGGGCTGACGGCGAATATTCCATCCACCGGACGCACTCGGAGGAAGAAGACGACTACGATCGACGACAGGAGCGCCGTAGCAAGAGGAGATCGCGCGTCTACGACGATCGCGATGGACTCGACATGGTCGCGGCCGGCTACGCCGACCGCCGCAATGACGCCAACCGCAACAGCGGCGGATACCGCAGAGGGAACTTCCGCGATGGATTACGCCTAGCACAGTCGTGGCAGCGCCGCGATCGTGATAATGGACCCTCAGCATACGAAAAACGGTCGGGTCCATGCACCATCCACTTCTACATCGACAAGCAGGATGGTAAGAAGAAGGCAAGCCACATGCTCAAGGACTGTCGTGAGTTCCAGAAGCTCAGCGAAAGCATGGTTCAGATGAGGCAGCAAGCTCCACCCCCTGGATTTGGGAACACACCCGCACCAGGTGAAATAGCGCATGGAGCTCCTCCACCGCCACCTACAGGAGGCCCGAACCAACCAGTCGCACCAGCACAGAACAACGCCGGGCATGGGTATCCCCCGCCGAAAGGAGCACTGATGATCCAGAAGGGATGCCCAACGAATAGGGTGCAGAAGAAAATCACCCGTCAGATTACCCTGGCCGTGACAGCTCCACCTGCCATCCCTGAGTACCTCAGCGGATTGGAGTCCTGCATCACGTTCAGCCGTTCGGATCACCCTTGCCAGGTCCCTCGCCCAGGTCATGCTGCCCTGGTGCTCGAGGCGCAGATCGGAGGTTTCGAGATGAGCCGCGTCTTCATGGACGGCGGCAGTGACATCAACCCGATGTTCGCAAGCACCCTAGCAGCAATGCGGATCCCGCTGTGCAGCCTGGAACAGTCAGACACAACGTTCCACGGCATCGTTCCAGGAAAGGGCATATTCCCCCTAGGAAAGATATGGCTCGACGTCATCTTCGGCAAGCCGGACAACTTCTGATGCGAGCGGCTCGAGTTCGAAGTGGTGGACTGGCCATCACAATACCACGCCATCCTCGGGCGTGTAGCATTCGCAAGATTCCTGGCAGTACCACACTACGCGTACTGCTACTCAAGATGCCAGGACCCAGAGGCGTCATCATAGTCCACGGGAGCTTCACCCGATCGGACCACTGCGACAGGGACTTCAACAGAATCTCCCAGTCATTCGGCATGCAAGAGGAGCTCATAAGGCTGCGTGAGGTGACGGAACATGGGGCACCCCCAGTCGCACGACAAAACGCACCTGATATGTCTTTCGACTCCACCGTCAACACAAAGAAGGTGCAGGTCCACCCGACGGATGCCTCCAAGACGGCATTGATCGCCAACGACCTCAGCCCCGCATAGGAAAGCGCGCTCGTCGAATTCCTCCATGAGCGCTGGGAAATCTTCGCCTGGTGTCCTACGGACATGCCAGGAGTTCCCAGGGAATTCGCCAAGCACGCACTCAACGTCTTTTCAGACACCAAGCCCGTCAAGCAGTTCAGCCGGAGACTGTCCGAGCCGCGGGCCGAAGCTATCGGGATGGAAATCAATAGACTACTCGCTGCAGACTTCATCAGGAAGATTAAAGAAAGCGAGTGGCTCGCAAATACAGTGATGGTCCCCAAAAAGGACACGGACATCCTGCGGATGTGCGTGGACTTCACGTCGCTGAACAAACACTGCCCAAAGGACCACTTCCCTCTTCCTCGGATCAATCAGATCATCGATTCGACTGCAGGATGCGAGAAACTCTCCTTCCTTGACGCCTACTCAGGCTACAACCAGATTCGACTCAAGGTCGAAGATCAAGAGAAAACAGCGTTTATCACGCCATTCAGAGTGTTCTGCTACAACACAATGCCCTTCGGGCTAAAGAACGCAGGTGCCACGTACCAGTGGTGCATGCAGGCATGCCTGAAAGACCAGATCGGTCGCAACGTCCAAGTCTATGTCGACGACATTGTCATCAAAACCAGGGAGGCGAAAACGCTCATCGACGATCTCCGCGAGACGTTCGATAATCTCGACCGCTACAGGATCAAGCTCAATCCCTAAAAGTGCGCCTTTAGCGTCCCATCGGGTCAGCTGCTTGGCTACTTCATCTCCCAGCGAGGGATCGAGGCGAACCCAAAGAAAATCCGGGCCATCATGGCCATGGAGAAGCCGAAGAATCTCAAGGGTGTCCAGCAGCTCGCAGGACGAATAGCGGCATTGAGCAGGTTCATCATCCGCATGGGCGAGAAAGCCATGCCATTCTACCAGCTGCTACGCAAGGCAGACAAATTCGAGTGGACGCCCGAAGCAGACGACGCATTTGAAGATCTAAAGCGACTGCTCTCCACCTCGTCCGTCTTGGTCACGCAAAGGAGCGCGAGCCCCTACTGCTGTACATAGCAGCCACACACCAGGTGGTCAGCACCGTGCTGGTGGTCGAGCGACCCGAAGAAGGCAAGACCCGTGGGGTCCAACGCCCAATTTACTACCTCAGCGAGGTATTGACGCCAACAAAACAGAGGTACCCTCACTACCAAAAACTCGCTTACGTCGTGTTCATGACAGCTCGTCGGTTGAGCCACTACTTCTAGGAGCACCAGGTGATGGTCGTCAATGAGGCACCCCTGAACAGCATCCTGAATAACCCAGAGGCCACAGGACGCGTGGCCCTATGGGGCATCGAGCTGTCACCTCTTGACATCATCTACGAGAAGCGCCACTCGATCAAGTCTCAAGTCCTCTCGGACTTCCTTGTACACTGGATGGAGCTACAGTTGCCAGATACCCCAGACATGACGCAGTCATGGACGATGCACTTCGACGGCTCCAAGCGTGAAGCCGGAGCAGGAGCCGGGGTCATACTGACCTCCCCGCAGGGCGATAAGATGAAGTACGTCCTCCGGATGAAGTTTCGAGCCTCCAACAACGAGGTAGAATACGAGGCCCTCATCCATGGCATGAGGATGGCAAAAATCTGTGGCGCAACGCGCCTGGTCATCTACGGTGACTCCAACCTCGTCGTCCAGCAGACGATGAACGAGTGCGACGCGCAGGCCGCCAACATGATTGCGTACCGCGCACTCTACAACGCACTCGAAGGAGGCTTCGACGGCTGCGAGCTACGGCGCGTTGGAAGAGAAAGCAACGAGGAGGCCGACAAACTCGCCAACATCGGCTCCACCTGTGCAAGGGTGCCGCCAGGTGTGTTCCTCGAACAGATCTGCGTACCATCCATCAAGCGGAAATTCCCTAAGGGATCATCCGAAGATGCAGAGCACTCGGGGGCCACGCTACCCGAAGGTCATGAAGGACCCGAAAAACTGGACACAGAGGTCGCTGTGGTCAACCTGATGCAGGTCATGGCAGTCAAAGAAACCTAGACACGACCGTACCTCCAGTACTTGATAGATGGAGAAGTGCCTGATAGCCCGACGGATGCCCGGCACATATCTCGCCGGTCAAAAGCCTTCACCATCATCAATGGCGAGTTGTACAAGCGCAGCATTACGGGTGTACTACAAAGGTGTGTCACCATTGGTGACAGGAAAACCATACTCCAAGACATCCACGAGGGCATCTGCGGCCATCACACAGGCAACCGCTCCCTTGTCGCTAAAGCTCTACGAGATGGATTCTACTGGCCAACGGCCATGAACGACGCAAAGGACATCGTCCGAAGATGCAAGGGGTGCCAAAGGTTCGCCAACAAACCACACGCACCCGGGTCAGAGCTCAGGCCCATACCTCTAGCCTGGCCCTTCGCTCAATGGGGCCTCGACATGATCGGCAAACTGCCAAGGTCCTCGAAAGGGGGGGGCACGTCTACCTCCTGGTCGCAGTCGACAAATTCACCAAGTGGATCGAGGCCATGCCGGTCACTAACCAAAAGGGCAAGACTACCGTCAAGTTCTTTGAATCCATTGTCTACAGGTTCGGCGTACCGCATAGCATCATCACCGACAATGGATCGGACTTCATCTCCAAAGAATTTCAAGACTTCTGCGAAGGCCTCGGAATCAACATCACATACGCCTCGGTGGCGCACCCGCAAACAAACGGGCAGGTGGAAAAGGCCAACGGCCTAATCGGCGCTGGCATCAAGAAGCGCCTCATGAGACCACTCAAGCGACTCGCCAGAGCCTGGACGAAAGAGCTACCCTCCGTCCTATGGAGCCTGCGTACCACGCCAAACAACTCAACATGATACACGCCATTCTTCATGGTGCACGGAGCCAAAGCCGTGCTACCAGCCGAAGTACGCCACCAGGCTCCCCGGGTCGTCGCTTATAGCGAATTCGAATCCACGGCTGCACTCGAAGACGCCCTCGACACACTCTACGAGGCCAGAGACATAGCAGCAGCTCGATCAACGGTGTACCAGCAGAGTCTCCGCAACTACCACAGCCGACGGCTGCGCCCAAGGTCCTTCGTCGAAGGAGACCTAGTCTTGCGACTCAAGCAAGAGCGACCGAAGAAGTTCGAGTCGCCATGGGAAGGACCCTACATCATCACCGAAGTCATCCCAGGTGGCGCCTATCGCCTCAAACACGTGGAGTCTGGAGTCGCATACTCTAACCCATGGAACATCGCACAGCTGTGATGATTCTACCCCTAGCTACCTCCCCCTTTACTTTCAATAAGGCTATTCAGCCAAAGGCTACTCAGCCGAACAATGTACCTCCTCCATTACGATATAAATAAAGCTAAGTGTCTCGCCCCAAAATTTTTTGTTTACTATTCACACTCTTATGCTACAAACGCACTCGGGGGCTCCCCCACCTCACGATTTCGTCGACCGAGGATAACACGTGTACACCTGAGTAGCTGACCACGTCAGGCTAACGAAAAGGACATGTATGTGAACAAAGAATTACGTGCTCAAACAACAACCAAACCTTTATAACAAAGGGCAAAACACGCCCAGACAAATATATACAAATTTTACATCTGCCCTTTTTACAGGTACTACCTATTCTGAAGAATAACTTGAGCACGCTGCTCAAAAAGATCTACGACCTGTTCGGCATACTGCCTTACAGCCGCATAATGCAGACGCATATCCCACTCGCCACCATCCGGTCGAAGAGGCGGCCCAGCCGCCACAACAGACAGATCTAAATCAGGGTGATGTAGCCTCACAAGGGACAACGCAGCCTTCACCCCTGTGACGAGCTGGTGCCGCACCAATTCCTTGGCATGATGCATGTTCTGAAACTTCGACAGAAGACCAGAGAGGGTTGACGGCGCAGCATCCAGCGGAAACATCACATGCAGAACCGACGTGAGTGAAGTCTGCACCTGCCGAAGCACCCGCGATACTTGGTGAACGCGATCTTGCATCGTCGCCAGGACCATGGCACGGTCACGGTCCATCCAGAAGAACCCGCCGGCCTCCATGTCCTACTGAGTCAGACAGTTGATTCGAACAGCAACACGCTCCTTCTCCTCCCTTGGAGCAATGTTAGCACCTGCAGTACTTGCAAAAGAGTAAGAAGAAATGCCAACAAGCGCATCCGAATCAACGGGCAACAGCTCGAAAAACTCACACTAAAGCTGCTCAGACAAGCGAAGCAACTCCGCCATCAAGTACTCCTCTCTGGCACCGCCTCGATCCGCCTTGGATTTCCAAACGTCAGCATGCCCACGCACCGCTAGCAACTCTTTCTCGAGGCTACGGATATGGTCTCGAAGAAACACAAGCTGCGACGCATCATCCAAGGATGGCCGCAGCTGCGCCACAGGCGAAGTGTCAACAGGACCATCATTCGAAGGACCCTAGAGTAACAGAAAGGAAAGGACATGAACACGCAGATAAAGGAGCACAGAACTCGGCAAATTCATTAAGTGCAGCAAAAGCCACTACGTGTCACAAGGATTGTTCATCTAAATATTTACAACAAAAGAAGCTACAACTATCCTATAGCTACAGCGCCTACGAAGCGGCACCCTGAGTCGCCTCGGAGCCAGACTGCCTCGCCTTGGCTTCCCCCTGCTGCCTTAGCACATACTCGACCAGCAGATCAATCAGCTTTATCCGGTAACGCTTACAACGAGTAGCATAGGTGGCGAAGGCTACCTCGGACCCATCAGCAGTCGTCGGCATCCGGGAAGTGACCTGATGAAGGTCCAGCTCTGCTCCAGCCGCCAAGGCCATTGCTAGCCCGACGGATGCGCCAATGCCCTTCTGCTTGCGCTTGTACACCGCAGGTGCTTCGGCTGACAGCGCCTCCGCCAGGGCATCAACATCATCAAGGGTCACGCCCTTGGGGATAAGCTCCTTGTAGAAGTGCCCAAGGACCTCCTTGGCCTTGGCAAGCGAGTTGACGATGGTGCTGCAGCGATCTTCGACCGCCGCAGTAGCATCATCCAGAGCACTCCCGTGCTCCAGAGCACCACGATCAAACTCGATGCCCGCGGCATCTAAGACAACAAGGAAGAAGAATGAACGAAAGCATCACGAAAGAAAGACAAGGAAATCAAAAAAGATGAAGGTGAAGATACTCACCCGAAACAGCCTTGGCAGCCGCCATAAGCTTGCCGGCCACCTCTCTTTCGCGCGCAGCCGCGACGGTGGCGAGCTGCTCCTCACGGTCCGTAGCCTCCTGCTGCAGGCGCTCTTTCACCTCGGCCGCTTGTGCCAACTCCAGCTCGAGGCGCTCCCTGGAACCAACGGTGACCTCGGCCTTCTTCTCCGCTTGACCGAGGCTCTTTTTGAGAGCATCAATCTCACGAAGGGAGGTGTTGTGATCCTCTGCAATAAACCAATACAAGTGTCGGATAACAGGACACGAATGCAAGAAGAAGCAAAGACCAAGGCATAAAAAGTACCTTGCAGCTATTTGAGGCTGGCCTCCAGAGCCAGGTGCTGCTGCACCAGTCGATTGGCATCTTGCACAAAAGGCTGCAGAAAGAAGAACTACTAGTCAAAAGAAGGGCTCGGGGGCTACGCCCAAAAGAACGAGCAGAAGCAAGTTACACATACGAAAGTGCTCGGGGGATCCCCTCGAGACTCGAAAGAAAAAAACGACAAAGCAAACTACCTACAGATGCCCGGGGGCTCCCCCCGAGGTAAGGACAAAAGAGATAATAACATGATCATCCAAAAAAAGGCTCGGGGGCTCCCCCCGTGTGTAGGGTTCCGTAGCATGGAAAACAAAAAATTTCTACCGCATACAAACAAACAAGCCAAGATCTATCTACTAGATTGTAGCAACGAGTCGATGGAATAACTCACCCTCGAAGATTCCAAAGTGTTTAACGAGAGCGGATTCTCGTGGGTGATGTAGTCGTACTCTTCCTGATCTCAAGATCGTGTAGACGATCCTTCCGGCGCTGCGTTCCGGCAGCGCTCCCGCAGTCGGTCACACGTTCGGTACTCGACGAAGACCTTCCTCTCCCTTGTTCCAGCAGGCAGCAGAGGTTGCAGCACTCTCCTCGCGATTCCGGCAGCACAACGACGTGGTACCGGAAGTAGAGGGGAGATCTCGCAGGGCTTCGCCTTAAGCCGGAGCGAGTATGGTGGAGTATGAGAGAGTCCCTCGGTGTTCTAGGGTTTAGACACACCAAGGAGGGGGCAGGCCGGCGGCTAGGGATTAGCTAGACGGCGGCCAGGGTTTGCCCTAGGGCCAGCGGCAGCAGTGGAGGCGGCGGCGGCTTGGGGCTAGGGTTTGGAGGAGAGGATCTTGTGTGTCAAGGAGGGGAGGCCTGCCCCTCCTTATATAGGTGGAGGGGGCCGGCCGGCCAAGGGGAGGGAGAGGAGTCCCTCCCCAACTCGGCTTGGGTGGGCGCTGCCGGTTGGAGGAGGGAACTCCTCCCCAACTCGGTTTCCCACTCCTCCTCTTTTCCTCTTTCCAAATTTAGCCGTTTGACTTTTCAAACTAGCTATTTGACTTTTCAAACTAGGATTTGAATTAATCCTTTATTTGGTTCAGCGATGACACTTAGTACATGATGCAATCATACCAACTTGATACAACACATTCATGTACCCTTCCCCTCCGGAGTGCCGGACATTCCGGAACATTCTAGAACATTCCCGATGAAAACACCGGAACCATTCTCCAACTCCGAAACGTGACTTTCCTTATATGAATCTTATTCTCCGGACCATTCCGGATCTCCTCGTGATATCCCGGATCCCATCCGGGACTCCGAACAACATTCGGTCTCTTTCTCATCATTCCATAACTACTCAAACAACGTCGAATCCTTAAGTGTGTCTCCCTACGGTTCGTGAATTATGCGGACATGATCGAGACACTTCTCCGAACAATAGCCAATAGAGGAATCTGGAAATTCATATGGCTCCCACATATTTCTACTATTACTTTGCGATCGAATGAACCACTTACATATGATATCAATTTCCCTTTGTCTCACGATAGTTTACTTATCCGAGGTTATGATCGTCGGTATCTCTGCATACCTAGTTCAACCTCGTTACCGATAAGTACTCTTTTCTCGTTCCCGTGATATGTGATCCCTTGTGAGCCAGTCACATGCTTGCAAGCTAATTGGATGACATTTCACCGAGAGGGCCCAGAGTATATCTATCCGTCATATGGATGGACAAATCCCACTCTTGATCCATGTGTTTCAACCAATACTTTCCGAACACTCAATGCCACCTTTATAGCCACCTAGTTACGGTGTGGTGTTTGATGTCATCAAAGCATCCATCCGGTAAAGGTGATATGCATGATCTCATGGTCGAAGGAATTAGATCACTATGTATCAGAAAGCATATAGCATTTGAACTATTTAAAATGACTTGATCTTTATGCTACGCTTATCTATAGGAGTATGTCCATCATATCATTCTCCTAACAATATGATCTTGTTGTTAATAACATCTCAATGTTCATGATAGGGAAACCACAATCATCTATTAACCAACAAGCTAGTATTATCTAGAGGCTTTACTAGGGACTTCAAATTAAGTTTACAAATCACACAAGTATTAATGTTTCCTTGTTAATACTATTATAGCATGAATGTAAACATTTATCATAAACACAAAGATATAATAATAACTACTTTTATTATTGCCTCTAGGGCATATCTCCAACAGTCTCCCACTTGCACTAGAGTCATCTAATCTAGATTACATGGTAATATACCGAACACCCATGGCAGTTTGGTGCTGGTCATGTTTTGCCCTCGGGAGAGGTTTAGTCAACGGATCCGCCACATTCAGATCTGTGTGTACTTTGCAAATCTTTATATCCCCATCTTGGATATGTTCTCGAATAGCGTGAAAACGTAGCTTGATGTGCTTCAGCTTCTTGTGTGACCTTGGTTCTTGCGCATTGGCTATGGCGCCCATGTTATCACAGTAGATAGACATTGGGTCCAGCGCACTAGGAACCACACCCAGCTCTGTAATGAACTCTTTCATCCATATCGCTTCTTGTGAAGCCTCCGAAGCAGCCATGTATTCCGATTCAGTTGAAGATCTTGCCACAACGCTTTGCTTTGCACTCCTCCAGCTAACTGCTGCACCATTCAAAATAAATATGTATCCAGATTGTGATTTAGAATCATCCGGATCGGTGTTCCAACTAGCATCGGTGTAACCATTAAGAACGAGTTGTTCATCACCTCCATAAGAAAGAACCATATCCTTAGTTCTTCTCAAGTACTTAAGGATGTTTTTGATCGCTGTCCAATGATCCACTCCTGGATCACTTTGATATCTGCTAGTTAAACTAACAGCATATGCAATGTCGGGTCTAGTACATAGCATGGCATACATTAGAGATCCTATGGCTGAGGCATAGGGAGTCTTACTCATCCTTTCTCTATCTTCTGCCGATGTCGGACTTTGAGTTTTACTCAAGGTCGTATTGGGCAACATGGGCAAGAACCCTTTCTTGCTATCTTCCATTCCAAACTTCTTTAGAACTTTGTCCAAATATGTACTCTGTGACAATGATATTTGGCGTTTCGATCTATCTCTATAAATCTTTATGCCTAATATGTAAGCTGCTTCGCCAAGATCTTTCATTGAAAAACTATTATTCAAATATTCCTTGACACTATTAAGAAGGTCTACATCATTCCCAATCAACAATATGTCATCTACATATAGTATTAAGAATGCTACAGAGCTCCCACTCACTTTCTTGTAAATACAAGCTTCTCCATAAGTTTGTATAAAACCAAAACTTTTGATCACCTTATCAAAACGTTGATTCCAACTTCGGGATGCTTGCTTCAATCCATAGATGGACCGTTGAAGTTTGCATACCTTGTTAGCATCTTTAGGATCAACAAAACCTTTGGGTTGCATCATATACAACTCTTCATCAATGTCTCCATTGAGGAATGCTGTTTTGACATCCATCTGCCATATCTCATAATCGTAATATGCAGCGGTTGATAACATAATCCTCATAGACTTTAGCTTCGCTACTGGTGAGAAAGTCTCATCGTAGTCAACTCCTTGAATTTGTCGAAACCCTTTTGCGACAAGTCGAGCTTTATAGACAGTAACATTACCATCAGCATCTGTTTTCTTCTTGAAGATCCATTTGTTCTCGACAGCCTTCCGGCCATCCGGTAAGACCACCAAAGTCCATCCTTGGTTTTCGTACATGGATCCAATCTCGGATTTTATGGCTTCTTGCCATTTATTGGAATCTGGGCTCATCATCGCTTCCTCATATGTCTCAGGGTCATCGGTGTTGTCCACCAACATGACACTCATAACGGGATCATACCAATCTGGAGTGGTACGAGTTCTCGTTGACCTGCGAGGCTCTGTAGCAACTTCAACCGAAGTTTCATGATCATCATCATTAGCTTCCTCTCTTATTGGTGCAGGCACCACAGGAACTTCTTCCGGTGCTGCGCTACTCGCAATTTCGAGAGAAGGTTCGACAACCTCGTCGAGTTCTACTTTCCTTCCAGACACTTCTTTCGAGAGAAATTCCTTCTCTAGAAAGGATCCATTCTTGGCAACGAAGATTTTGCCTTCGGATCTATGATAGAAGGTATACCCAATAGTTTCCTTCGGGTATCCTATGAAGACGCATTTTTCCACTTTGGGTTCAAGCTTGTCCGGCTGTAACTTCTTTACATAGGCTTTGCACCCCCAAACTTTAAGGAACGACAATCTAGGTTTCTTCCCAAACCATAATTCATACGGTGTCGTTTCAACGGATTTAGATGGTGCCCTATTTAAAGTGAATGCGGCTGTTTCTAATGCATAACCCCAAAATGATAGCGGTAAATCTGTAAGTGACATCATAGAACGAACCATATCTAAGAGAGTTCGATTACGACATTCGGACACACCATTACGCTGTGGTGTTCCCGGCGGTGTCAACTGCGAAAGTATTCCGCATTTCTTCAAATGCTCGCCAAACTCGTAACTTAGATATTCACCTCCATGATCAGAACGTAGAAATTTAATCTTCTTGTTACGTTGATTCTCTACCTCACTTTGAAATTCCTTAAACTTCTCGAAAGTTTCGGACTTATGTTTCATGAAATAGATATACCCATATCTACTCAAGTCATCCGTGAAGGTAAGGACATAACGATAACCACCACGTGATGCTACACTCATTGGACCACACACATCGGTATGTATGATTTCCAACAAGTCCGTAGCTCGCTCCATCATACCAGAAAATGGAGTCTTAGTCATTTTACCCATCAGACATGCTTCGCATCTATCAAGTGATTCGAAATCAAGTGATTCAAGAAGTCCATCGGAATGGAGTTTCTTCATACGTTTCACTCCAATGTGACCAAGACGACAGTGCCACATATAGGTCGAGTTATCGCTCGATTTCAAACGTTTAGCCTCAATGTTATTAATATGTGTATTTCCACTATCGAGATTCAATAAGAATAGACCATCTATCAAAGGTGCATGTGCATAAAACATATTACTCATATAAATCGAACAACCATTATTCTCGGACTTAAACAAGTAACCGTCTCGCAATAAACAAGATCCCGATATAATGTTCATGCTTAACGCAGGCACCAAATAACAATTATTTAAGTATAAAACTAATCCCGATGGTAGATGAAGGGGTAGCGTGCCGACCGCGATCACATCAACCTTTGATCCGTTTCCAACGCGCATCGTCACCTCGTTCTTCGCTAGCTTCCGTTTATTCTGCAACACCTGTTTCGAGTTACAAATATGAGCAACCGAACCAGTATCAAATACCCAGGCACTACTACGAGTACTAGTGAGATACACATCAATAACATGTATATCAGATATACCTTTCTTCTTGATGTTGCCGTTCTTCAAATCCGCCAAGTACTTTGGGCAATTCCGCTTCCAGTGACCTTCTCCCTTGCAGTAAAAGCACTTAGTATCAGGCTTAGGTCCAGCCTTGGTCTTCTTCGTAGGCGTGGCAACTTTCTTACCACCCTTCTTGAAGTGTCCCTTCTGCTTAGACTTGCCTTTCTTGAATTTGGTGGTCTTATTGACCAACAACACTTGGTGCTCTTTCTTGATCTCCACTTCTGCAGACTTCAACATGGCAAAGAGTTCTGGCAACGTCTTGTTCATGTTTTGCATGTTGTAGTTCATCACAAAGTTCTTGTAACTTGGTGGCAGTGATTGGAGGACACGGTAAATCCCCAAAGCATTGGGAATCACTATACCTAAGCTTTGAAGTTTGTTTGCGTGCCCAGACATCTTAAGCACATGCTCGCTGACAGAGCTGCCCTCTTCCATCTTGCAGTTAAAGAACTTTTCAGAAGCCTCATAGCTTTCAATTGCCGCATGAGTCTCAAAGATCAATTTGAGATCCTCGACAATATCATATGGGTCTGAATTCTCAAACCTTTTCTGAAGCTCCGATTCTAAACCATACAAGATAGCACACTGAACTGTGGAGTACTGAGTCTTCCGAGTGAGGTAAACATTCTTTACTTCATCGGCGGCATCAGCTGCAGGTGGGTCACCCAGCGGTGCATCCAGCACATAGGTCAAATTACCAGCTGTGAGGACAATCCTCAAATTGCGGAACCAATCCGCGAAGTTGCTTCCATTGTTTTTCAACTTTTCTTTCTCTAGGAATGCATTAAAATTGATGGTAGGGGCTGCCATTGATCTACAACATATTTGCAATAGTTTAGACTAAGTTTATGACAAATTGAGTTCAAATTAATAAATTTAATCTAGGTGAACTCCCACTCAAAACAATATCCCTCACATTGTTTTAGTGATCACACGAACCAAATCCACCACATCAACACCGATCATCACGAGAGTTGATATAGTTTCAATGGCGAACAATCGACATGTTCATCATATCTACTATATAATTCATGCTTTACCTTTCGGTGATCCGTGTTCCGAGACCATGTCTGTACATGCTAGGCTCGTCAAGATCAAACCTTTGTTTCCGCATGAGCAAATCTGGCTTGCTCACGTTGTATACACTTGCGGAATCTAACACACCCGATCATCACGTGGTGCTTCGAAACAACAAGCTTTAGCAACGGTGCTAACTAAGGGTGAACACTTTATGACTTGAAATTCATGTGCATGAGGGATCATCTTATAATGCTACCATTGTCTACTAAGCAATACAAGATGCATAAAGGATTAACATCACATGCAATTCATAATATGTGATATGATATGGCCTTTCTTCTTTGTGCTTCCGATCTCCATCTTCTAGCACGAACATGATCTCCATCATCACCGGCATTGCATCAAGGTCAATGATGCTTATCCATGGTTGTCGTCCACCGGCTTCAACTATTACAACTACTTTGAATAGACACGCGGGTCTTAACATAAATTAAAGACAACCATATGGCTCCTGCCGGTTGCCAACTTACAATAAGGAACATTGCATACATCAAATATAATCACAATCATGGCCATATCACATCACAGCACACCCCTGCAAAATAAAGTTAGACGCCTCTACTTTCTTTGCATGTTTTACGTGGTTTGGGGCTTTCTATAAGTGTCGTTCTAACTTACGAACAAGAACCACAACATTGATACTAGTATTGTTAATCACCCGTTGTAAATTGGATCTTAACTATGCTAGGAGAAACAGGCACCGGCAAAGCCACTTATGCAATACAAGTTGCATGTCAAGCGTGGAGCAAGTCTCATGAACGATGTCATGTAAGGTTAGCCCGGGCCGCTTCATCCCAACATCCCGCAAGATGCAAAGTACACAAGAAGCAATCGACAATAAAAGCATCAACGCCCACAATGACCATTGTGTTCTACTCGTGCAACAGATCTACATATAGACACGGCTCTGATACCACTGTAGGGTTTCGTAGCATGGAAAACAAAATTTTCTACCGCATACAAACAAACAAGCCAAGATCTATCTACTAGATTGTAGCAACGAGTCGATGGAATAACTCACCCTCGAAGATTCCAAAGTGTTTAACAAGAGCGGATTCTCGTGGGTGATGTAGTCGTACTCTTCCCGATCTCAAGATCGTGTAGACGATCCTTCCGACGCTGCGTTCCGGCAGCGCTCCCGCAATCGGTCACACGTTCGGTACTCGACGAAGACCTTCCTCTCCCTTGTTCCAGCAGGCAGCGGAGGTTGCAGCACTCTCCTCGCGATTCCGGCAGCACAACGGCGTGGTACCGGAAGTAGAGGGGAGATCTCGTAGGGCTTCGCCTTAAGCCGGAGCGAGTATGGTGGAGTATGAGAGAGTCCCTCGGTGTTCTAGGGTTTAGACACACCAAGGAGGGGGCAGGCCGGCGGCTAGGGATTAGCTAGACGGTGGCCAGGGTTTGCCCTAGGGCCGGCGGCGGCAGTGGAGGCGGCGGCGGCTTGGGGCTAGGGTTTGGAGGAGAGGATCTTGTGTGTCAAGGAGGGGAGGCCTGCCCCTCCTTATATAGGTGGAGGAGGCCGGCCGGCCAAGGGGAGGGAGAGGAGTCCCTCCCCAACTCGGCTTGGGTGGGCGCCGCCAGTTGGAGGAGGGAACTCCTCCCCAACTCGGTTTCCCACTCCTCCTCTTTTCCTCTTTCCAAATTTAGCCGTTTGACTTTTCAAACTAGCTATTTGACTTTTCAAACTAGGATTTGATTTAATCCTTTATTTGGTTCAGCGATGACACTTAGTACATGATGCAATCATACCAACTTGATACAACACATTCATGTACCCTTCCCCTCCGGAGTGCCGGACATTCCAGAACATTCTAGAACATTCCCGATGAAAACACCGGAACCATTCTCCAACTCCGAAACGGGACTTTCCTTATATGAATCTTATTCTCCGGACCATTCCGGATCTCCTCGTGATATCCCGGATCCCATCCGGGACTCCGAACAACATTCGGTCTCTTTCTCATCATTCCATAACTACTCAAACAACGTCGAATCCTTAAGTGTGTCTCCCTACAGTTCGTGAATTATGCGGACATGATCGAGACACTTCTCCAAACAATAACCAATAGAGGAATCTGGAAATTCATATGGCTCCCACATATTTCTACGATTACTTTGCGATCGAATGAACCACTTACATATGATATCAATTTCCCTTTGTCTCACGATAGTTTACTTATTCGAGGTTATGATCGTCGGTATCTCTGCATACCTAGTTCAACCTCGTTACCGATAAGTACTCTTTTCTCGTTCCCGTGATATGTGATCCCTTGTGAGCCAGTCACATGCTTGCAAGCTAATTGGATGACATTTCACCGAGAGGGCCCAGAGTATATCTATCCGTCATATGGATGGACAAATCCCACTCTTGATCCATGTGTTTCAACCAATACTTTCCGAACACTCAATGCCACCTTTATAGCCACCCAGTTACGGTGTGGTGTTTGATGTCATCAAAGCATCCTCCGGTAAAGGTGATATGCATGATCTCATGGTCGAAGGAATTAGATCACTATGTATCAGAAAGCATATAGCATTTGAACTATTTAAAATGACTTGATCTTTATGCTACGCTTATCTATAGGAGTATGTCCATCATATCATTCTCCTAACAATATGATCTTGTTGTTAATAACATCTCAATGTTCATGATAGGGAAACCACAATCATCTATTAACCAACAAGCTAGTATTATCTAGAGGCTTTACTAGGGACTTCAAATTAAGTTTACAAATCACACAAGTATTAATGTTTCCTTGTTAATACTATTATAGCATGAATGTAAACATTTATCATAAACACAAAGATATAATAATAACTACTTTTATTATTGCCTCTAGGGCATATCTCCAACACCGTGGCAGGAAGCAGAGTTACTTACATGATTCGACGGCGACTCCGAAGGTCCGCTTGCAGCCTTCTGAGGCGCAACCACCCGAACCTCCCGCGGAGAAGGATCTGGAGCAGCGCCTTCAGAGATGGCCACCGTCTGAGGAGGAGGAAGCATGACTTTCGACTCCCCCATCATCTCCCGAGCACCATCACTGAAAGAATCGTTGGAAGAGTAGCTGCACAAAGACAAATTAGCACAAGTACAAAGGAAACAAGCGAAAAAGACAATATAGGACTAAAGAAACTTACGAGTCAAGCTCGCTCAAGTCAAAGATGGGAGGGGTCCTCCGGACCTTCTTCTCCTCTTTCTTCACTTCCTTCTTCTCTTCCTTCTTCCGCTTCACCGGCGGGTGCGGCGCCACAGCCCGCACAGGAACGACAGGAATCGGAGAGGAAGAGCCCCCATGCCCATCACTATGACGGTCAAGGCACAGTGGGTTCCTAGGAGTCGGAGGAGTCGAGGCATCCGAAGACTCACTGGAGCTCCGGGTCCGCTTGCGAGTGTGGTCCTCGCTCGAGCCGGAGATCGCGCCGATGGTAGCTCGGACATGGAATCCACTACCTCATTGTCCGGTGCAGCCGGAAATAATTCGGGAAGCGGTGGCGACATGCCCGGCACCTTGAACTCCTGCACAGAAGAAGAAAATTTGTTAGCCAAAAAATACCAAAACAATGTAGTCGAAAATAGCGCTACGCGCACGACCCGGATCTACACCTGTGGAACAGGACGCGAAGCAGAGAACGGAGAAGTCAGCGACTTCCCCGGGATATCCTCTCCAGCCTTGAAATTCAGCAGCGGGCGAAGGACACCGTCGAGATCTCCCCTGGAGAATTCTTCAGCCGAAACCCTTGTCGGGTCACGACGCCCAGCGTAAAGGAACATCGGGTGCGCCCTAGCCTGGAGCGGTTGCACCTGACGTTTCAGGAAGGTGCGGATGATATCCACACCGTTCACCTCCTTATCAGGAATCAGCTGGAGATCCTCCACCCGATGATAGAGAGACTCTATCTCTGCTACCTCGCCATCCAAGATCTGGTTTTTCCAGGACCTCTTCGGCTCGATCTTTTGGGAGGGGTCGAAAGGAACAAGACCAAAATCTTGCCCATCCACCGTGGAGTCGCGGATGTAAAACCATCGGCTCCGCCAGTACTGGACAGATTCAGACATGGAAAAAGAGAAGAAAAGAAGATTGAGTTTGAGAGAGATGATGCAACCCCCAATGGGATAAACACCATCAGAACCAGACAACCTCTTCACGTAATAGAGTTTCCGGAAGAGGCCAAAGTGCGGCTCGATACCGAGCCAGCACTCGCAGAAAGTGATGAAACAGGCAATGTGCAGAAGAGAATTGGGGGAAAGATGGTGCAGCTGGATACCATAAAGAAAAAGCAGTCCACGAAGGAAGTCGTGGACTGGGAAGGAGAAGCCCCGAAGAACAAAAGCAACGAACATAACCCGAAACCTAACGGGGGGACGGGGAATTACTTCGTTGCCTGGGAGTTGGACAGCCTCCCTATCTTGCGGGATCAAGCCCCGCTCACGAAGCTTGCGGAGATCACTCTCCCGCGTCTCCGATCGCCGCCAGCCACCGTCGGTGACACGGGTGGCGGCAGCACTCTTCTTGCCTCCAGCAGCGCTGGTACCAACCGCAGATGAAGACTTCTTGGGCTTTCCCATTTCGGTGCGGCGGTGCCGGCGTTGAGAACGTAGGATTGAGGATGGAAATGCTCGAGGATATTTCAGCGCGCGGCGAGACAATCTCAGAGAACAATGGAGCAGTGAAACGAGAATGGCTGCAGTGAAAAATGATTAAGTTTTCCCCAACGATTATAAGGACGAAGACGATGCACGATCACCGTCCATCAAGAAGACCTAACGCCAACGGTAAGATCTGACCGTACACGTGTCAGCATCGCAACGAACCGTCTCCCACACGCCGTCCAATACACACGGAAATCGAGGAGACGCCATAATTATCTCCACGCCGCGCGTGACCGGTCAATTCAAGGTCAGAAGGTGGGACCCATGTTCGTCCAGTCACGTCATCTCTGGCACAGCAGACGCTTGAGGTCACTGATCGTCAGCAATGACGTCATCAACAGCTATACTAGCAACAACCACAATTTCTTCGGCTTCAAATCAAAGAGTACTCACTCGAATCTACGATTCGACTAACTACTCGGGGGCTACTCCTATCAGGAGCGCTGGCCGCGCACCCGAAAAATGAACAGCACATTACAGCACTGAACTGTTTCTTTGAGTCCTACGTCGAGTCTGCGACTCCACTACGGACTCGGGGGCTACTCCCATAGGGAGGACGGATTCAAGCATCCAAAAAATTTGTGTCCTACGGACCTGACGCTGAACAACGACTGAATAAAAGTCTTTGCTCGAGTCTACGACTCGAACAGACACTCGGGGGATACTCCCATAGGGAGCGCTGGTAGCGCACCCTATGAATTTTCGACTGCGATCTTTCGGATCAGCATACAACATTTTTTCAGTAACTTTGCCCCAATTAAACGCTAAGTGAGCAACATTCTCCTTGGCCACCCGAAACACCTCCGCGGTGATAGAAATTCGGATGTTGTGTCTGCGACGCAAAGATAAGACCTACAGATAACATCTGATGGCCTGGTAACGCACATGACTGTGCTCTGCTAGTATAAATCCGTGCCAACAGACGCGATGAAAAATCTCGACGGACGCGTTGGGTACATCAATTAAATTCACTGGAATTCCACTCATGTAAGTCCTCCACGGCCTGAGTCGAATTACGCCAGCGTATGTTCCGGGTTCGAGTCGAGGGACTCGAACCTGAAGAAGATCGTGTTGCTTCGTCCTAAGACAGTTAACTGACCCTGATCCGTTGGGTGAGTCAGGCACACGCATCAACAATCCCTACACATGTACTCTTGAAAGACAGGGTTGCACCCGAAGGATTGAGGAGTCCTCAGCTGAATCTTCGATTCGACTGATCACTCGGGGGCTACTGACATGGTTATACCCCGCGGGTACATGATCTCAGCATACCTGGTCCGGCCCAAGGAAGGCCCACAACAAATATACGCCGGCCCTTGAAGACTTTCGGGTGACCAAGGCCCATGACGTCTTCGGATCCTTGGAGAGCAAGACTAGAGTAGATAGGAAATTCAAAGGGGTAAACCCTAAAATCTGTAACCTACTAGGTCTGTGCCTGGGACCTGCCTAAGTCTATATAAAGTCTAGGAGGGCACGACCTAGATCTCTCGACTCATACTTTCGCATACATATCTCCATGCCAGATTGCATCTGCGCACCCCTGTAATCACCGGTTCCGCCGTAATCAAGAGCAGACAAGCAGGAGTAGGGTTTTCCCTCCGGGGGCCTGAACCTGGGTAAACCTCGTGTCCCATGTTGCTTGTTTGCTAACCGTTCCGTGATCTCCAGCATCGCCATCTTCTCCAAAACCCAAGTCCATAACAATGGGCATTGACGATATTAAACCTCGTCACCTGGTGCTGCTGACGTAAACCGGGATCCCGTGTATAATAGGTGGCCCAAGTGTGGCCATCCTTGTTGCAGTAAGAGCAGTGACGAAGAGAACCACAGCGACCCTGACCTGGAGGAGTGGGTAGGATCAGCAGCGGCATAGAGGACCTCGGCTGAGCAGGCGGCAGAGGAGGACCACGAGTAGCAAGCACAGACGGTACCGCAAGAAGACCAGCAGCATGAAGACGAGTCTCCTCAGCCCGAAGCTCAGACAACACCTCAGAGAGCGAAACACGACCACGAGCATTCAACTGAGCACGACGGGGCTCGAACTCCTGGTGGAGCCGAGACAGAAACTCATAGATGCGGTGGAACTCCAAATCCGAGCGCACGATCTGGCAGCATGGACATGTGCCACAAACAGCAGTACAGAGAGAATCAAGCTGACGCCAGATGGCAACACTCTGAGTATAAAACTCATCAATAGTGGAATCACCCTGCTGAAGAGCATGCTCCTGTCGAACCACGGACAGGTAAAGAGCATCCCCAGACGGCTGATAGCGCTGACGAAGATATGCCCACTGAGCGGTAATAGTAGGGAGACTCATGAACTCAGTAGCATACTAGGCCAGAACACTGGAGGTGAGGACAGCAGCAGCACGAGCATCCTCATCGACCCACTAAGTGTAGTCAGTCAGGTCGTGGCGATAGGCCTCGAGATCAGAAGAGTACTGCTTGAACTTCAGGTCATAAGCAGCAACAACACTATCATCGGCACTCTGAGCAGCATCCTTGGCCTCCTAAGAAGCATCGGCGCCGAGAACAATCGGCGTCGGCGGAAGAGGAGCCATAGGAGCAGGGGGCACGGCGGACAGGAGACCTCGCTGGAGAGCATACCCCAAAGACGGAGACCGCGCATGTAAACGCTCATGAAGGCAGCAAAATCAGGATAATTTGCTCCATCGAAAATCACCGGGCAGCGAGGAATCGCAACATAGCCTGATGTAGAAGACATCTCTCTTCCATTTTTTTAATTTTTTTTGAGTCAACGCTCAGCCGCAGTCGATCTGGACAGATCGAGGCCAGATGCAGAGGCAGACAAGGCCCGATGGCCTGATGCAGATCAGTGGCGGGGACGGGGCGGCGGTGCAGCCGGCGGCGACGGGCGAGGCGGCCGGTGGCGGGCGGCCAGCGGCGGAGACGGGGCGGCCGGCGACAGCTGTTGGTGGTGGTGCAGCGAGGCAGAGGCGACAGGGGCGGCCAACGGCGGGGACGGGGCGACGGGGCGACGGGGCGGCCGGCGGCATGGACGGGACAGCCGGCGGCGGGGACGATGCAGAACGGGGCAGATCAGACGCAGATCTGGGCGAAAACAGGGCAGATCGGACCGATCTGGGCGATATCGGGGCAGATCTGACCGATCTGGGCGATATCTAGGCAGATCTGGACCGAAAAAAGGAAACCGGGCGACGACCGGCGGCGGCGACGATGGCAAGGCCGACGGCGACATGGACGGTGGTGGCTCCGGCGATGAAGTTGCAAGGAGAGGACGAGACTGACTAGGCTCTGATACCATGTTAGGAATAGACAACTTGTCTTCCTCTGGGGGGCCAAAGGCCACAATATATAATACAGATACAGGTGTGAATATGCAGGAAGCCCCTAACATATGAGAAAACTACAATACAAATATATACATCTAACAAGGTCAACACCATATCCCCTTCCATTCCCAAACCTCTAGGGAATAAAAATACGAGATAAGTAAACAAGGATTAAGGAGGGCTGGAAATCGTGGTCTGCTGCATTCTAGCCTAGCTCACAACCATCAAATTGTTGCATCAAACACAGAGTTATGTATCTATAGTTTTTTTGATTATTTGCCTTTCTTACCCATATTTTTAGGTGTTGCTTTGTTACGTAGTTGCTCATTTCATGATTGTGCAACTTTATGAATAACCCAATACAGGAAAACTCTAACAGTTTTCTGGCATTGGGTTGTCTCTGTTCCCCTAACAGATCCACTTAAATGACTCGACCAAGATTCCAAAACAGAGTTATTAAGAAATCACTACGGCGATGTGAAATTTCTAGTGGGGTGACGGTGCTGATCGAAAGAGTATGCATTGGTCGGCATGGTGAAAACTTTGTGTTCCGGAGGAAGGAGGGTATGGGATTATGCGACATTCAGTGTTTCAGTCTTGCCCTATTGTTAGACTGTATATATGTGCGTACACGTGTGTTGTAGCAATCTTGTACTTAACCCTAATCGGCATAGGGCTTGCATCATTGACTAGGCGTAATTTGTATCTCATAATATTAATATATTTTTTTTTTCCAAAAAAATTATTGACACACAAACAGAGTTATGTCTGTAAATATTGATAGAGTCAGACAGCTAAATAAATTGCATGGGGTTTAGCCTCTGCAGCTGAACGACCTGCGGAACTGTTTCAACAAGTCATGGCACCATCGTCCATATGGGTTGTCTGCATGTTTAATTGCATGTGTTGTCACAAGGAAGATGGTGACGCCATAGAGGAGTTGTTGTCACGCAGTCCAGTGATCTGCACTCCACTTTTAAAGATTAATTGAGTTTAGAGTTTAGACGACAGACAACATGTACGTACTTATCAGTGGCTTTTATTCAGACGGCGATTGGCCATGTCGATGAATAATGCAAAACCGCATCCGGCCACAGCGGCCTTTCATCCATGCCAAACAATTGTGAAAAGGAAACGTCTGACTTCGATAGAGAAGGCGCATTGCGTTGAATGTTCTTTTTGTTAATCCTAGGTTTGAAAAAAAAAATGATTTTTGTTAACCAGCATTTGAACAACTTCTAGCTAGGAAAGAGATGCAGCAGATCATCGGTATGCTTCCAGGGGGCAGTGTAGAGCATATGTTCGCGGGCGATGCGTTCAAATACATCTAGTAACTGGAAACTATACGTCCGTAGGGTGTCAAGTGGGATTTCACCTAAATCCCACCTCTAGTTGATTTGCTAAAATCTAGTTTAAATTTTTGTTCAAAATTTATACTAAATTTTGACAAATAAACTAAAGGTGAGATTTAGGTGGGATCCCACTTGACACCCTATACGTCCGGACTCTGGGTCGCTAATACAGGCAGGTGTCAACCACTCCATCATCGATCGATGATGCACGCATGATGAGATTAAAAACGGATCAACGCTTGACAGTGGTGTAGAGGTATGTACGCTCGCGTCTCCAGGAAGAAAGTCATCAGAAGCCATTGTGCATGACAAGAACTATACATATGGCACGAGTATAGGCAACCAGACAAGGCTTTGCTCACAACGTAGTAGTCTGTTTTTTCACCAAAACACAGGTTGAATTTGCCCGAAAGTTAGGCCGTGTTTGATAGCAAAGTATTTTTGAAGTATTTTAGCAATACTTTAGTTTCTCGAAATTCTACAGTTTAAAATACTTTGATGTGTTTGGCTATGATTAAATACCGTGGTATTAATACTTTATTATCTCTCAAAATATGCTATTTTTGAAGTATTGGAAAAACAACTCCAGACCTTTTTTTTAACTAAAGTATTGCTAGCCCAGGCAGGTAAATATTATAGTTTTGTAATACTTCAATTTTATGAAAACTTTGTTGCCATAGCAGGCCTCAGCTGCATCCAAGAGACAGGTGCTACCGTTTGTTAGCGGCGGAGCTATAATTGTTCTATTTTTTCTCCATAAGTTTTGTAAATTTGAATTATTAGATTTTTTGTACAATCATTTTGCATCCTAAGCTAAGAGTTTCATTCGAGGACATCTGGCGCATTTGAATTATTACAGAAATAACTGACTTATATTTGTCTAGATTCGAATGTATCTAGACGCATTTTAGTGCATAGATATATTTATATCTAGACAAATCCAAGTCAGTTATTTCTAGATGGAGGGAGTACAAATTTTGCTACGAGGTCTCTGGCAAAGTCACAATTCTGGTATAATAGCATTCTTTTTTGCTTTTAGGTCTCTGGAAAGATCTTCGGCAAGTTCCATGCCTAGCAGGGTCTTTCTTTTCTATTTGTGATAGAACTAGTTTTTTCTACAATAGACAATTTTTTTGCTTTGATTGTATCATTTTTTGCACCATATAGCTATTGCGTAAGCTAGATAGACACGTGTCAAGATCGAGACACGGGGATGGGAGTTGGGATCCCAGGGAATGCCTAGGGTCGTCCAATATAAAAATAACATGGCGATGATTATAGACTCTTCTACCTGAATATACCTAACCATAAACTTGAAACCTCTATCGAGATAGTCTTTACCATACGATTTTAAGATATCTAGCTGATAGGTAAGGATACACACACAAATATATACACAATATTCATACAACTAACAAAAATTAATTTGTGAAAACATGTAAATTTGTATTTTATTATTTTCTCACATTTGAGAGCATTTAGTTTATAAGGCCCAATGTATTTAAAAACTAATATAAATATATTGTATAATATGGCTTAAACATAGCACGACATGTTATACATTATTGTGAATTAGAAAAAGATATAAATGAATATGAATTTTTAATATAAATAATTATATTTATTTTGATTCGCAGTAAAAAAACTTATGACGCGGAATTAAGTGTAAAAATGACTACTACAGAGTGATGAGCATGACCATGGGAATAAGGGACTTCCCGATGGTGACTGGAAGAGAGATAGCGACAGTAGTTATGAAATATGTATTAGATTTGAGGCTTTGTGGTAATTATGTTTTCTAATGATGAAATAAAAATTATATGCTCAATTCAATCCATTGCATAATAATAGTGACTACACGACTTTGTTTCGTAGCACAGAAGTGATGAATGAAAGATTGACATGCGCGATGAAGAGGAGCCATAGATAGAGGTTATGGTGTAGGCCCGAGAGCAGACGGGTCTAATGTCAGTGAGTCAAATCGTGTGTGTCGTAGCAGTGGTCAGGATTATTATTCTAGACAGTAAAAAAGTTCCACGTGAACAGACAGTTGATATCCACTGGAAGGAGACGATACGATGGTCCATATGCCCAAATCATTGGGACTCTTTGGGTCTTACCAATTATAGATTGCACAATTCGTTAAGGAGGATGATGGTGTAATATGGTAATATGAATCTAAAGGCTTTACTTGATTATCTCCATGTACAAAATTGTTAACTATTGAGTGACGTGGAAGATCAAAATTCCCCAAACAATCACATCCGTGTAATATATTTTTGGGTAATCCTTGTGAGTTTGTTGGCACAGAACCACGGAACAAAGTTATGTGTGGAGATAGAGTAAGAGATATATTTTTTTAGAATGTGTGTTTTGCAAAGAGCATGAATATGTGAAGCATTTGTGTTTTGGATGTGCAGCAGCCATGATGAGCAGCAAGTAGCTCGCACGTAATTAGTTTTGTGTCATCGTAGACGTAGACGATTGTATTATTTATAATGAATTGAGAATCTGATGATAGATTGGAGTTCTTTTGTAATAACAAATATAATGCAGATTGCCCGAGTCATACAGCTAAATAAATTGCATGGGGTTTGGCCTCTGCAGCAGCTGAACAACCTGCAGAACTGTTTCAACAAGTCATGGCACCATCGTCCAACGTCCATATTTTATTTATTTTATTTTATTTTTTAGAGCAACCGACAGGAGCTCTGTTTTTTCTATTAGTAGGGGAAATAGAGGAGTCCATCGTCCATATGGGTTGTCTGTCTGTTTAATTGTGTGTCTTGTCACAAGGAAGACAATGACGTCGTCGGGGAGTTGTTGTCACGCAGTCCACTGATCTGCACTCCACTTTTAAAGATTATTAAAACTGAGTTTAGACAGTGGCTTTTATTCAGACGGCGACTAGTCATGTCGACGAATAATTGTCAAAAGGAACCGTATATCTGACTTCGATAGAGAAGGCGCACTGCGTTAAATGTTCTTTGTGTTAACCCTAGGTTTGAAAAAAAATGATTTTTGTTAACCAGAACTTGAACAAATTTTTAGCAAAGAGATGCAGCAGATCACCGGCCGTATGTTTCCAGGGGGCAGTGTAGTGCATATGTTCGCGGGTGATGCGTCCAAATACATCTAGTCTGGACTACATGCAGGTCAGGTGCTAACCGCTCCATCATCGACCGATGATGCGCGCGTGAGTTTAAAAATGATCAAAACGCGCGTATGGACTACAAGAATATATACTCCCTCGAACGCGCGTATCGGCGTATGGACTACTAAGTAGAATATATTCCCTCGAGTATATTTTAAAACAGTAGTATATAGATATGTTGACGCTTGGCAGTACTGGTGCAGAGGTATGTACGCTCGCGTCTCCAGGAAGAAAGTCAGAGAAGCCATGGCAAGATTTTATACATGTGGCACGAGTATACGCAACCAGACAATTCAGCTTTGCTAGCTCACATGAAGTACTGTTTTGTTTTTCTCCTAAAAACGCGGTTAATTTTGCGCGAAAGTTGCACTCCAGGAGGGCTGGAAATCGTGGCCTTCTACTTCCTAGCCTAGCTCACAACCATGCATCAAACTGTTGCATGCAGTTTCTTTTTGATTGTTTGCCTTTCTTACCCATATTTTTTAGGTGTAGTTGCTCATTTCATGATTGTGCAACTTTATGAATAGCCCAATACCTGAAAACTCCAACCATTTTCTGGCTTTGGGTTGTTTCTGTCCCCTGAACAGATCCACTAAAACGGCCCGACCAAGATTCCAAAACAGATTTGTTAAGGAATCACTATGGCGATGTCAAATTTCTGGTGGGGTGACGGTGCTGATCGGAAGAGTATGCATTGGTTGACATGGTGAAAACTTTGTGTTCCGGAGAAAGGAGGTAGTATGAGATTCCGCGGCATTCACTGTTTCAATCTTGCCCTATACTAGCTAAACAAGTATGGAGACCGCTAGAGGAACCCCATTCTTTATGTGCAAGAGTTATGCGAGTCAAGCACTTCCCATCAGAGGATCTACTAAATGCCCCAATAAAGAAGGGTAGATCCTTCACCTGGCAAAGCATTTGGGCTAGTATACAAACCTTTAACAAGGGACATATATGGCATGTTGGTAAAGCAAACAAATGTCAATATATGGGATGATGAATGGACCCTAGAAGTCAATCACGTAAGATATTTACACCGAAAGGACATAATATTCTTGCATGTGTTGATGAGTTGACCAATCCACCGACAAACAAACACATGAGACGAGGGACTGATTGAACATACATTCTGGTCTGTCGATGTCCAAAGAGTCTTGGCGATACCTCTCCCAATGCATGATATGGAGGATTTCGTGGGATGGAGCTTAACAAAAATGGGCACATTGTCTGTTTGTTTAGCATACCACGCTAAAACATAATGAATTGTCAGTTTGGTCCTCGTTTAAGCCGGAGAACCGATACTATACAATCACACCCAATGTGAGAGACAATATGAGAGCTGAAGTGCCCTTCCAAAGTTAAGATCTACCTTTGGATAATTATGCAAGAAACGATTCTGTGTAGAGCGGTTTTAGCTAGCAAAACATGTAAAGTAAGTGGATAGTTTCCACTTTGCGAGACCGGCGTGGAAGATACAAATCACATGCTTTTCTAATGACATCGATCAATGCTCATATGGAAAAATCTATGTTTGGAGAAGCTGACCAAAAAGGCCAGTTTTGTTGATCAATAGGGCCAAACCGTGCTAGATTACCTGTTGTGTGTGAAGCACCAAATGCCAACGATTCTAGGGCAATTGAAAACCCCTAAACTCGTCTTGATCACTTGCTGGTACCTTTGATGGGAACGAAGACAAGGCACTCATGGAGAGAAAGTCAAGGATCCAACGAGATTAGCTCTTGCCATTGGAGCCCTGTACTCAAACTTCATGGCCGCCAATTCTGATGAGAAAGTTGGGATGGGTGAAACCAATTCAGGTTTATGTAAAGCTCAATATGGATGCTTCTTTTCATGTAGACGAACTTCGAGGTGCTACTGGGGTAGTAATCTGGGACAGTCAAGGAGTGTTCATCACCACTAGTAGTTGTGAAATTGAACATGTCCATGATACTTTATCTGGTGAGTCCACGGTAAGCAAGGCCTTCTTATGGCATGATCACTTTGCTGCAATAGAGTGATTTGTTGCTTTGATAATTCGAATGTCATCCAAGCAATGAAAGAGGGAGGATAATAAAAAAACTCTTGATGACTTCTACCATTTGACTTCTGAATTCTTGAAGATCCAATTTAAGCACAACTACTGGAGCAAACCATGTAGCCCATCAACTAGGTCGACCTCTAGATTTTATTGTACTTCATCCGACCCATAATAAATGTAGCTGATTTAGAACAATGGATGATAAGGGTAAGAGTGAATTCCACTTGTTACCCCTTAGAGTGCAAATTCGTCTAGATTGCACGTTTTAGAGGCTTCAAACCCTATTTTTCTAAGGCATATCCATTGGGTAAGGTGTGAGGTGATGACCGGGTTTTAAAAATATCAAGGCCACAACGAGGAATGGGACATGTGGATGAGAAAAGTTTAGACATGATTGTCCATGGCGTCCTCGGACCTTTACACATTTTGTCGCGCCACATCGACGTAGCATGTCGGCCCTATCTAACAGAAACAAGTAAGATGCTAAAATATGATAAAACCATGTTTAAAGCCTTTTAGATTGGATATGTTCGTAAAACCTTAACTAAATGGGTAATATGTGTCACAAATTCAAAAGTAGGAGGTAAAATGTGGAATTCACTCTAAGGTAACTCTTTTTATGGATAAGGTAACTTATGTGATAAATGAATTAGGAGGTAGTTTTCTGTAAAAGAAAGATGCTGGGGTATTTTGTACACGTAGAGGAAGATCGACCTTGTTCTCCTTGGATTCATTCTTTTTTGTGATCCCATTGACCGTGTCCTTGAGAGATACGGAAGCTTTCAATGGAGTAACAAACAAGCTTGCCAGTACTTATTCGCAAAAAAAAAAAGCTTGCCAGTACTACTATTAACTAATCTACTCGCACTCCATTGCTGCATGCGCGAGAGAGAGACCCACCGCCCATCCGTCCTCCCTTCCCCCCAATTCCAATTCCACCACGCTGCTCTGCTTTTATCGGCACTGTACACAAGGAGGGGCGGCGCGGTCGCCGCCATCGCTGACCAGACCGCGATCCGTCTCCCCGGAGCCCGAACTCCGAAGTGGGAACACGGGACAGAGAGGAGATCCCAACTAATTTCCGAGCTTTCAAACGCATCTATCTCCGGTGCTCTGGCCAGCACGCCAACGGGGGCCGTCGATCTCTGATTTTTTGGGCACGAGCTCGGCTTCCTGGCGGCGGTGGCAACGGGGGCGGGGGCGGGGGCAAAGGGGGCGGCGGCGATGGCGCAGCGCCGGAAGTCGCCGTTCGCGGCGGTGCCGGCGGTCGCCAAGCAGGATGACGAGGAGGAGGCGCCCGCGCGCCGGCACAGGGCGCCGCTCTCGCTGGCGGGCCTCCTCGTCTCCATCTTCCTCGTCGCGACCTTCCTCTACAACGAGGAGGCCTCCGGCGTCAGGCCCCCCGCAGCCGCCGACGCCGTCGACGGGGACTTCCCCCTCGCCGGGGCCGTGCGCGCCAGGTCCGCCCCCGACCTCCGCGTCCTCCAGGACGCCCGCCACGAGGTCAACTCCCGCGCCCAGCAAGAGCAGGAGGAGGACGCGGAGCATCACCTGCAGGTTCAGGGGAGTAAAGCAGAGCAGCAGCGAGCCGAGCCTGCTGGTCTCGTCCTCGACGCGCCGGCGAGGGCGGACAAGCGCGCCGCCCCCGCCACGACGACCGCGCCTCCCAGCAGCAACACCAGCGTCAGCGTCGAGAGCGGGGCGGTGAGCGTGGTGCCGGAGCCGCCGGCGTGCAACGTGTACCAGGGCTGGTGGACGTACGACGCGGAGGGCGCCCAGGCGCCGCTGTACAGGGAGCACGAGTGCGAGTTCCTGACGGAGCAGGTCACCTGCATGCGCAACGGCCGCCGCGACGACTCGTACCAGCGCTGGCGCTGGCAGCCCTCCTCCTGCGACCTCCCCAGGTACGGCACCTACCTCCGCCGCCGCCAATAATCCATCAGCAGATCTCAGTCATCAAATCCGATCGGGATTTCTGCCTGCAGCTTCGACGCGCGGGCGCTGCTGGAGCGGCTGCGGAACAAGCGGCTGATGTTCGTGGGGGACTCGCTGAACCGGAACCAGTGGGAGTCCATGGTGTGCCTGGTGCAGTCGGCGATCCCGTCGCGGGAGCACAAGTCGCTGGCCAAGTTCGTCGGGCCCAACGGTTCCCTGAACGTGTTCACCGCCACGGAGTACAACGCGACGGTGGAGTTCTACTGGGCGCCCTTCCTGGTGCAGTCCAACTCCGACGACCCGCAGGTGCACAGCGTCACCGACAGGATCATCGCCTGGCGCTCCATCGTCAAGCACGCCAAGCACTGGAGGAGCGCCGACTACCTCGTCTTCAACACATACATCTGGTGGCTCAACACCTTCGAGATGAAAGTCATGTGAGTTGCTACTACTACATTTTTCTGTCAGTTCTTCTACATTATCGTGCGCGCAGATTGCTGCGTGCCAAGAATGGCAATTGGTTGAACTGCGATTCGATGGGTGATTGTTGGATGGATGGATGGATGGTGATCTTGCAGGAAGAACCCGAGGGTGTCGAGCAGGTACACGCTGGTGGACCGGCCGATCGCGTACCGGGAGGTGATCAAGACCTGGGCAAAGTGGGTGGACAGGCACATCGACCCCAAGAAAACCAAGGTCTTCTTCATGGGCATGTCGCCCAATCACCACACGTAAGTCAAGTCACCACCAACTCTCCCATTGCATTTGCAAATTGGCGGCTTCCTGAATTTCCCTGCGATTTCCCCGCAAAAAGGAAAATAATTTCCCTGCGATTTCTTGGGTGCTAGTGTCACGGGCTAGAGTTCCAACAAAGGTTATTCTTTCTTGGGCAGTGCTACCCCCCCCCCCCCCCCCCCCCCCCCCCCCCCCCACACACACACACACACACCCCCCTGCCTCTCCTAGTAGACCGTATTGTCAATTTGTTTAGTGAGCCGGGATGGAGGAAACGTCAGACAAATGTAGTGTAGTAGAAAGGGATTGACCACGAGTGCAGCAAGAACTTTGATCTTCCATGGTTGACACGTGCTTCAGAGTAGGTAGCCACCCACACCCACCACATTGCACAGAAAGAGAAACTTGGTTCCGCTGCAACAAAATCTAAACCCCAAGAGCACATGGGCATGGGCATGACCTCGCCTATTGAATTGTGCCTGTCCCACGAACGAGCTATTCTGCTGACTTGTATGCGCTCCGAACTCACTCACTCGGCCCTCTTGATGTCAAGAAGCTGTGTGACCACACTTGAGCCTGCTGTAAGGTTCAGATAAATTGTAGACGATTCATCATATGGCAAATGCATTCAGCTAGCACTCACTCTGCTACTGGTAACAAAACCAATTGACCTAAACAGGCACAGACAAGGCTCCATAATTCAGTCAGTACACGTTCCACAACTAGCCAGAACAATCCAAATACCGGCACTGCTAGCTGGACTGCTGGAGGCTGGAGCGATCGCAGTTTAGCTGTGATGGGTAGTAGACAGAGAAGTGTCCTGGGCATAATTTAATACCTGGGCATATATAGGAAGGAGACTAGTCTGAGCAGCAGTAGCGATATCAATGTAGTATGCATGCATCTCTACTACTACTAGTACATAAAGTCCCCACCTAATGCATTTCCAAGAACCTACTCAGCAAGAGGAAGCCTCCAAACCCCCTTTCGCAGTCACCCCCTCTGTCGCTTTCCCCCTTGATCGATCCATCGGCCAAGGTTAGGGCAAGCCACGTTCCTTAACAGCTGTTTAAAGTCCCAACTGATGATAAGAAATGAGGGAGACAGCTCCATAATCCTCTGTACTGGAGTATAGTATCATAATTAACCATGTTTCGTGTAATGTAGTGTAGGTGTTAGTACCTTTTTGGTTTTGTAGCCCTTGATTCTGGCTGGCAAGTGCTGCCTTTTATGTATGCACAAGAGGAGTCTTGACAGGCACATCATTCCACCAAAAGCAACAAACAGGCAAAGGCAGCATGTGTGTTTGCAGCTCGTGAGGCGAATTATGACGATGGCGATGCTAAACAACTAGTAGGAGATTCAGATCAGCCGGCATCTGAATCTTCCCTGGAGAATCTGAGCCATGTTAGCTTTTACCACCAACTTGTCGATCGATCTGCTTGTTTCTTTGGCAAGCCGGGTACAATGTGTTTGTGTGATCATGTTAGGCTGGCGTGTGTTCGTGAGTTGCAACTGAACTAATAACTGTGGAGATCTCATGATGAATGTAATGTATGTTCTTGCAGGCCGGACGCGTGGGGCGGGAGCCCGGACGCGGTGAAGTGTGCGATGGAGACGCAGCCGATCCTGAACCATACAGGCCCGCTGTACATCGGCACGGACTGGCGGCTGCACGGGATGGCGGAGGGGGTGCTCCGGTCCATGCGCCGCGTGCCCGTCCACCTCGTCGACATCACGGCACTGTCCGAGTTCCGCAAGGACGCGCACACCTCCGTGCACACGCTCCGGCAGGGGAAGCTGCTCACCCCGGAGCAGCAGCGTGACCCGCGCACCTACGCCGACTGCATCCACTGGTGCCTCCCGGGGCTCCCCGACACCTGGAACCACTTCCTCTACACGCAGATCGTCTCAGGGACTCCCCTCCTGTCGTTGTCGTCCTCCTAGCCTAGACTACTGATTCTTCCTCTTTTATCTTTTTCCTCTTTTTGAAGGGAATTCTTCTTTCTTTCTTTGGGTTTTCTGTTCCTTTGTTTCTGTAATCAGTCCGTGGTCTGTGAGTAATTCTTTTGTAGAAGGAAGGTATGAGGGAGTGGCTAATTAGACTCACAACTGTACGTTGGCTGTGGATGATGGAGTACAAACTGTACAATGCATTATCAAAATGTTATAGGGAGTAGTACCCCTAAATTGAACTAGTTGGGCCATTATTCCTGGGAGAAGGAAAGGTATAGGACGAATGGACACACTTTCTCCAGCGAGTCTCCATCATGAATATACGCGATCATGATTTCCTAATGTCACAGCTACAACATCATCGTACTTCCCTTGAGTTTGAGGTGGCAAACAATCCCAGTATGGACGCTAGCAATGTGGCCCATCCCTCCCATATAATGAGAGTGGGACAGCAGCAGTGGCCATCACTAGCATTTGTGAGTTCTGGAGGAGAGTGTCGCCCAACTTGCATCACCCCCAAGATCCTCATAATTCACAGGGGACCGTTCAAAGTGGCGGTCAGGTTTTGGAAAGCCGGAGGCAACGTACTCTAGGGCCTACAGCACATGCTCAGCTATAATACTAATACCAAACCTGAAGTATTCTATTCTGCACGAGTACAATACATACAGTATCCAATAGATTAGCTAGGATATAAATGACTCTAGGCTTTGCAGTTTAATAGCAGACACGTAAAACCAGTAAAATTTAGCATGCTGAGAAATACTGAAGTGAAAGATACAATCTTACTTTAAGGATGCGCAACTAATTAATGTATTAGGAGAAACTCCCAATAACATATGTATCCATCAAAATTCTAGAATGTTTCCTTATCCTTCCATACTACATTTGCCTATTCGAGTTACAACAGCAAGAGATTCATCGAAAAGTACTCAGAACTCTCTTCTTCTCTCTTACAGACTTGTTATTTCGGAGTGCGCCAGCCTAATAAAGGATGCAAGGGCTTTGAAAATTGCTGCAAAATCTTCACCTATCAGTTTCTTCTGGTAGGTTAACATTTCCAAAATGTATTAACTCCATTTCTTCCTTCCAAATCTGCAGATCCAGCAAAAAGATGCAATTGTCAGCATGGCAAACCAAACTTGCAACCACAGAAGCAGAAAAGGTGTAAAGTGCATACGTTGTGACGGAATTCAATCCTGATGTGAGGAACATTTGTCTGGTGGATGTCATTGCCATCAGGACCTCTCCTGTAGTAGTTCCTACCAATCCAATGGGACTAGAGAAAAAAAACAGCTTAGAGAGAGATCATGAATCATTGGGAGATGAAATAACAAAGGAAATTGCCAAATGAATACCTTCAGCCTATGAGAGAAACCAGACTGGTACACCGAATTCCTGGCTATTTCACACAAGTCGCATGAACTAAGCTTCCACAGCTGCCATAAGTAACATTCAGTCAAAATCAAACAGATCTAGGTGGGCACGGAACAAATCACATGGCAAGAAAGAGCGAAGGAAATTACCGAAGCAGCAACACTGTATTCTTCAACCAAAGGTTCTTTTGTTAGGTGAATTTGCAAAGGGTCATCAGTTGAAAGAGAAACATTTAGGCCTCTTAGGAAAAATGTTGGGAAAGGGTTCCGGTGGTAGTCAATAAACAAAGAGTTGTTGCTTAAAGGAGACATTGCAAGACCAATCTGAATGCAGGCAAATAAATGATGGTTAGATTCTTTCAAAGGATGTTCAAAAAGAATACAGAAAATACCACTGCTAACCTGAGCAAGATAATACAAGTACTGGAGAACAGGGGACTTCTTCAAATTCACCCCGTGAGCAATATTATGAGAAGTGAGGAATGCTGCAGCAAGATGATCAATATCACCAGCCTGAAGACAAGAATCAGTAAGACAGTGTGTTCAAGTTAAGTGTACAAACGAATATAATATGTGTTATGGATATACCTCTCCACAGTGTGGACGAAGTTTGATTGTTGTCATGCCCTTAGAGTCGCGAAGCTGCATATAAAGTGTTCTCTCCATGTTACTTTTTATTAACTAAAAGACACAAGGACATCCAGGCACAAAATGTTCTTACCTTGTTCAGTGTGTACAGGTTAGCATAACAATAGTATACATAATATGCATAGGCTGGATTGAAAACGTTAGTCCACTGCTCAGGCGTTGGCATGTGTTTTGTTGGGCGCCTTTCTGGTTTGCTTTCATCATCCACCAAATCCAAGCCAACAACCTGAACATAATAGCATAACAAAAAAATTATAGATGGAGAAAACCTAAGGTAAATTACATGAATGGTCCATAACAAAATAATATCACAAATACCGGACATGGTGAATGCACTTATATTTACTAAAGGGAGAAAACCTAAGGTAAATTACATGAATGGTCCATAACAAAATAATATCACAAATACCGGACATGGTGAATGCACTTATATTTACTAAAGGGAGGAACATGGAAGGGTTCTCTTAGGGGAGGAAAAGTGTGAAATTATTCTACTGACCAACTGTTTCCATACTATAGGCCGGTAACTTTCTCAAGATTGTCCACACCTTTTCTACTAAAAGAAAGAACAAACTGATCTTTCAAGCCCTAGTCAATACTTTTTCTTAAGACATACAAATCAGTTGCTTTTCTACTTAAAACAGTTACGAAGGTGACTAGATTCATGCTGAAAGCCACGCACACATCTACATAACACAGACAGGTAAAAAAATATGTAAAGTATTTCCACTGACCTGTTCTAAGAAAACATGGAGCTGCGGATGCGAAGAAGGATCAACAGTTACTTCAAAAAGAGGAAGAAAGATGTTGTCAAGGAGGTTTTGGAATGAATTAATCGTCCCCATCTCCCTGTATACATTGTAAATCCTAGGAATCTGCAGAGAAAAATAAACAACATCAGTGCAGCTACTCTGGTAAGAAAATGGTTCACTGCACCAAGTAGATTTATGCTCCAGTTTGATTTACACAATGTTTATATATTAATTAATATATATATAGAAACAAATCTAGAAACTGTGAGTGCAGAAACAACTAAAGAGGACACTAGAGAGCATTACCTGAATTAACCAGACAACATTGTCACTGTACAATTCGTTATTCACTATCCAACTTGCCATCTGATCCCACTCACTTTTCTTTCTCCCATAAATGGAAATTCGATATTCAGCCATCTGATGAAGATTTTTAGAGTACATGCCATTAGCAGGAGATATATAGCAAAAGGAGAAAAAAATGCTACATCAAAATGTAAAACATGACTTCTCGACCATTATTTCTGCATTGAAACTCATAAATATGAAAAAAAACTAGTTCTAACACTCAACAAATCAATAAAGAAGCTATCACCTGGTATTTGCTTGCTTCAAGGTCAGCAAACACTTCTTTAGTCAACTCAGCAAGGAAACGACCTAGTAATAAGACAGTATAACCGTTCAATAAAATTGTAAATGTATATGCTATGTCTCCGGTGATTCTAATGAGCATAAGTTAAAAGTTCTGTAACAACTGAACTAAGAGAAATGACAAGAAAGAGATAACAACTCATATCAATTAGTGTAAAGTCTTTAGCCAACAAGACAAAACAAATGCGCACCTTGAATAAGGTTGTCCTGCTTAAGAAAGATCTCCCTCAGTCGAGATTGGCCACATGGATTATATTTCAAATTGAACTTGTCAAAACGGTGAAATGTACTCTTGTCAGCATGCACATCTAAGAGATCAACATTAAGGTCATACCTAGCAGAGAGATAATACGGGTTACTTCAAAATGGCAATGAAAAGACAAATAACAGCAACAACAGATGTAGGGTTTCAGTTACCCAGTCAAGTCCAAACTCTCAAAAACCTCCTTCAGAGTCAAGTATGTCCCATCTCTAAAAATCACAACCTACATAAATGGAATTTATTACGCAGGTCAGGTGCAGGCCATTCTAGGTCACAGGTTTATTATTACATGACATATCAACACCAACAAATTAAAAAAGTGGGCATACCTCATCAGGTTCTTTCCTTAACTTTGACTTAATAAACCTCAACAGATGCTTCTGGTTCATGCATGCAGAGTGATGCACATGAGTATCAACCTTCCTGACATTGTAGAAGTCCCTATGAGGTGCAGCTTTCTGAGCAAGCAGCTCTCTATCCGCATTGACCATCAAATGAAGATTAAATTTCTGAAAAGATCACAAGAAATAAATCAGAAGTCAGTGTACAAACTAAAATATATATTCCACATGCGCCGTTATCGTGTTTCCAGTAAGAATTAGGAATTAAGCTAGCGTCACAGGCCGGTCCAGAACGCAGCAATTATATGCAGGTTACAGTAGAGTAAATGAATGAAAAACAAAGTACCAAAAGACTTACTTGTTCTAGCAGATTTAGACGGTGATGACACACAGTTCGGATATCCCCAGCGGCCAACACACGGAGGATATAGTGCATATCAGTAAAGAAGGTGGTCGCATCAGCAACAGGATATAGTCTTTCTTTAGCTGCAACACAAGGACATTTTAACGATCAACACGCCACAAACCAAAAAAACGCCAAATGCAGAAATTGTTTGTAATGCAATGATTTGTCACTCACAATCTTTACTGGGGTATAGATGAACAACACCATCAACCATTTCAAAATGATGCTGAAAGAAGAAAAAAAAATATTTAGGACAAAGGAAAGCCAACATAGTGAAGACAGTCATTATGTTGTGGACATACATAGAGAACTGTACTTACTTCAGTTTTAGTCTGATGTTCATAATTGAATGGGTTTGGGTTAGGTTTTGGGGTACTTGGATCAGTTATGATTTCCTTCTCCCATGGAGCAACTGCTTCTCTGAAGATGTACTTCTCTCGTAGCTCAAGGCATTTCTGAAGAACTTTGTACGCTTCAATTTCATCATGAGAAGGAGTCTCTGAGGCAAAAACAAAAATAAGTACAACCTAGCAACACGTAAGCAAAGAATACTAGTGACCATAAGTTTTATTGAAGTTATCGAGATCAACACAATCGTTCATCATACTTTCTAACTGATATATGTCTACATATATATAGAGAGAGAGAAAAGGGAAAAGATCTCATCAACTGAAGAGTGATGCTGAAAACACCCAGTCTGAAGACTTAATGAGAAAAATCCACATTGGCCAGAATTATCAACTAAATAGATATAAGGAGAGAGAACATACCAACAGCTGTAATATTTATCCTACTGAAAGTTTCATGTTCAGGTTCCTTTCGAAGTATATCAGCTGCTACTGGATTTAACTGGATCCCATGCAGACTGCCAGTGGCACTGTGAGATCTGATCATGTTTGTTGATGATACTGGTTTTACGTCCCCATTCTGACTCGCTTGAACAGGAAGGGGGTCTGATCCCTGTGTAATGGAAAAAATCATAGTCTATCAAGTACAGGCATAACTAAGGTATATTTGCAAGTAGGAAGGTGTCCCTGAACAATAATGTTGAGGAGATGTAACAAACGAAGTTGCAGAGAAATTCATATCTAAACTTTAAGGAAAATAAACAAGAAAGAGTTTAGTGAGGAATAGTACATACAACTATTGTGGGGAAACTACATGCAACTTAACCTTATAACCATTCCTCAATTAACTTATAATATAACTGAAGACCAGGCGCCAAATGGAAGGAAGTAAACCTCAAAAAATTGTATCAGTACATACATGTTTTCTTTCACTTAAGCACAATGAAATTTGCAGAGATCCTTAGATACCAGAGTTTGTTTTCATTGAAATGCAAATTATACACAACATTTAGCACCAGGTATTGCTTGTCAAAGCAAATGGATCTTGCACTTACAACAGCCCCATTGGTGCCAACGTAAACAGCGTCATCATTTTTGGAATCCTCCTGTGCAAGATCAACATCCTCATCTGAATCTTCAATGCTCTCGAATGTACTGACATTCGGAACAGAGGATTTTGGTGTGGTTGGTCTAACCAGAGACCCAATCCTTTTGGTCGAAGCAGGAGAAATAGTTGGCTTGCCTGAGAGGTATAAAACGCAGAGCATTAGCATAAAACGGGTGGTAGGGAACTGCTTGCACATTACAACTGAACAAGACAAGTTTCCTGGTATCCAGTACCCAAACTGCATGAGAAGCCATGTCCAACTACACACTTGTTCCTACTGTTTATACTCTCTTAAACATGTGTGCACCACTACACAGCAATAATTTGGGAACCCGAGAAGAGTGCACATAAGTTAATAAGCTAGTAGATATATTTCCCATATGCATAGTTCAGGTTTTGTCAAATCCCAATGCCCGAATCCTATAAAATCCGAAGAGAATGGTATACACATATGAACTAGTTTTAGGTGGTGACTACTCAGCCACTATTAAGTGGATTATCCCCGCAAGGCTAACCATATCGCACAAATTCACCACCATTTCCGAACCGTATCGTACTGCACTTGATAAATCACGCTGCCGGGATCACACTTGTGAATACTGGATGCATTCTAATGCTGCAAGCGCGCGCGCACCGCGCCGATCACATCGCTTTGGGCAGGGAGCAGGAATCAGGGAGCAGGACGTACCCTCTCGGCCGGTGTGGAGCGGCGGGAGCCCCGGCGGGATGGGCAGGGTCCGGCGATCGTGGTCCCTGGTCAGGGGAGCGCGTTCCTCCTCCCCGTCCGTGTGATCGTAGTCGCTGTCCTCGCCGTCGGGGAGCAGGTGGGCGCGGCGGCGGTGCTCGCGGTCGAGGGAGCGGGCGAAGCGGAGGAGCTGGTCGAGGGTCTTGCGGTGCATGTAGTAGGCGGATGCGGCGGCGAAGGAGGCGCCGACGAGCGTCGCGACGGCGAGGTGGAGGGCGTAGGAGGAGGAGTCCATGGCGTGCGGTGCGGTGCGGCGCGGCGCGGTGTGCTGGGGTTTGGGGGCACTGATGGGATTGGAGTCCAGGGGAGGCGGCGGCGGGTGCGCGCTTATATGAGGGGGGAAGTTTAGGGAAGTAGGGAAAGTTGCTACCTGACTGGTGGGGCCTAGCAACTGAGCACGGGGAATTTTTGTGTGCAAATTCCTTCGAGGGCACCTTGCAGTATATCCCTCGTTTGTTTGTTTATTCCTTGGAGGGGAGATTTGCTTCAGAAGAGCACGCCTGTTTTACAAAAGAGATGAGGAATATATTTTTTTAGTTTCAAAAAAATATTCCCTCCGTCCTAAAATATACTCCCTCCGTTTTAAAATATAAGATGTTTTAGGTTTGTGAAGAAAATGAATCTAGACTTATTTTAATATATAGATTCATCCCAATGTTGAGTGAACCTACATACTAAAACAAGTCTAGATTCATTTTCTTCACAAACCTAAAACATCTTATATTTTGAAACGGAGGGAGTAGTGTCTAAATTCATCCAAAATTTAACAAATCTGAGACATCTATTTAGGACGGAGGGAGTATGAAAAGAGATCAGGATGTAACCAATGATATATATCACAAACGTCCAAACTATTGGTTGAAAATTTGAGTTACAGATCCACAATTTGGTCATTTTTGTGTAACCCAGAACAAAAAAATCTTATCGTGGTTTTGCATGCTTGTAGGATATATCATTGACAAAGTCCAGAATTATTTTCAAAGTTTTCTGAAACTTGAAAGCATGATTTTTGATTTTTTTTAATATAAAGGATAACTGACTCAGGTGCCAAAGACACTTTATGTATTCTTTGATAAATATATCCCTCGTTTATTTTACTACCCCCTCCAATCTAATGAGAGATTTGTCTAAATTTAAATATATCTAGTCATATTTTAGTGCTAGATATATTTAAATCTACACAAATCTAAATCTATTAATTTTCTTCTTTTTTCTTTGATCACTTCTCTTCTTTTCCGGTGGATACAATCCTATACAAGAATATTTGCGGTAGCAAGTGCACATGGATATATGCATATCATATTCGCACATGAAATCGATATGCCCGATACATGCCATGATATATTCCGTCTGATTCATAATAAGTATAGCTAATTTAACAAGGTTATACTAAATCAGTGACATTTATTATAAATTTAACGGAGTTTTTTTTGTCCCATGGAGGGTTGAGCTAGATCAACCGGGAATCTCTTTGCACAAACGTGGACACAACAAAATGGAATACAGTGAGCCGTACTATCGGAGGGGACATATGTGTAAGAGAGTGACTTTGCTTTTGCTCGTGAAGATGTGCGGGTGATCACATCAGTCAGATGCGCATCCTTTTCGTCCTAGGTAGAATTTTCTTCATAGTACATGTGTCACGGCCTCACGGGTGCTATCCAAACAAGGCATGATGGAAAATGAATCGAGACATAGACGACGAGGACACATGTTTAATTTCAGAAGGAAAGGGAGACTCCAGCGAAAAAAGAGACAAACCTAGTAAAACTTTATATACAAAATGCAATTGGGAGGATTGCGCTTTAATTATTAACAACTACAAAAAAAAGCTCAAAGAAAATACAAATTATAAATAGGTCCTAGGACCAGATAGCGATGAATACAAACTTTAGTCGCGTCGTCTTCATCGCCCGGTAAAAAAATATAGAACCCAACTATTTATTTTTCCTTTTATTGCGTTTTAAAACACCAATTTAACAAATAAGGAAGATCATTAGAGAGGTTTTTGTTTCGAACATCGCATTTATCATTATGATGAGTCACTCTAGTAAGCGCAACTCCAACACCCCCTCAAAGGATGAAGGATGTCCGATTTTGTCCGACCGAATAGGGGCAATACTCAATGGGGCCCGCAAACGGATCACGTGGTGCGGACAGTTCTGTTCCCCGCATTCTCAACCCACATTTGGGTTAGTTTTGTCGTCCAGTGGACAACCCACGCATGCGGGTCATGTCCATTTGTCTGATCGGGCCCTCTAGCCAGCCGCACACCAGCCACACCACCCCCCCCCATTTGCATCTCGCCCCTTCACTCTTACCTATCCGCCACCCCCTGCCGTCGAACCCTAGATCCATGGACGCGGGACACGGCCATCACGGTACTCCACGTCACACAAGGGACCTCTCCCTTAGACCTCCTCTCGTCATTAAAGGATCATTTTCTTCTCTTCTATTATTAACCATTTTGCAGGACCTCATCATAAGCCCATTATATTGGGAAATATGAAATGGGAAGGCTCGTCAGACTTCTTATGAGAACGGGCCCACGCGAAGGTCTGTGTGATCAAGACGTTTGCACTTGTCGGAGACCTTACACCAAGACCTCGATCATTAAATAGGACCTCGCGCCTCAAGACCAAGAAGAAGTCATCAAGCTCACTAGGCGGAGGTTGAGCACGAGCCACATCAACTCTACTAAAAGAAAGATCGTCGTATTGCATGTACTGATCGGGGGCTTGTCGGTGATGGGTGGATTCAGGCTTGTACCTGATGGCGCCCAGCACTGTCATGGGACGCTTTGTTGAAAATCCCAAGAGCAAGGTGTGATGAGCACAGCAACAAGTTTTCCTTCAGTAAGAAACCGAGGTTGTCGAACCAGTAGGAGGAAGGAAATATCTCAAAGGTGTTGCAAGCAACGTGGAAACCTGCACAACACAAACTCAAGACTTTGCCCCAATAAATCAGTGAGGTTGTCAAGCTCACCGGTTTCTGTAACAAAGGATTAAACGTATGGTGTGGAAGATGATGGCTTGCAGCAAGTAAACAGGTAACAGTGGAAGATGTATCAATGGTAAAGATTGGACCGGGATCCATAGTTCACTAGAGGTGCTCTCCTTAGATAAACAACATGGCATGAAGGATAAACAAATTACAGCAGGGCAATTGACAGGAACTGAGCAAGGCATAACAATGTAATACTAGACAAAAAGATCCTATGAGATTCGATTGGGCAATACAACAATATACATAGACCGCCATCCAACTACATCTATGACTAGAAGTCCATCTTCAGGTTATCATCCGATCCCCCTCCAGTATTAAGTTGCAAGCAACAGACAACTGCTTTAAGCAAAGTGTGTAAGGTAAACAATCCACTTGTTCCATGAACAAGAGACCGTTGTTTTCTCCCTGGTGGCAACAACACATCTACAACCGAAGAGATTTCTGTCACTTCCCTTGGAAACTAGAGGCATGAACCCACTATCGAGCATAAATACTCCTTCTTGGAGTCACTAGCAACTATTTTGCCAATATAGCTACTAACAACGAAGAGCATGCAAGATCACAAACAACACAAACATGATAGAATCAAATAGACAAAACCATTAATCAATCTGACATAGTAATCTCAATATCCATCGGATCCCCGTAAACACAACATGCGTGATTACAAATAGATTAGATCTTGATCATGAACGGGGCTCACAAGATCTATACATGAAAGCACAAGGAGGAGATACAACCATCTAGCTACTACATGGACCCGTATAGGATCCTCACGCCTCATTAGCCCATACTGCTCCACAAATAATACCTATGGTTAAAAGTTTAAATCCTAGACTAATGACACGATCCAAGGTGGAACTACTCACGCTTCATACCAGAGGCTGGCATGATGAAGAAGAAGGCCTCCGGGATGATCTCCCCTCCGGCAGGGTGCCGGAAAGAACTTCAGATCCCCCGATCTAGGGACGATGGTGGCGGCAGCTATAGAAGGTTTCATGGAGTTTTGATCGGGTGCCTAGGGTTTTTGCATCGGGGGCTTCTTATAGGCAAAGGGGCGGGCCAGGAGGGCCACTAGGGGGGCCACACCCTACCCAGGCGCGGGGTGGGCCAACCCGTGCCTAGGGGGGTCTGGCCGCCCTATGGCCTCCCTCTGTCTCGTCTTTTGGCTTCGTGTCGCCCACGGTAAAATATTGACTTTGGCTTTTGTCCCGTCTAATTCCGAGAATATTGATTTTCTGCCTTTCTGGAACCAAAAAAAGAAGAAAACAGGAAACTGGCATTGTGGCAACTTGTTAATAGGTTAGTTCCAGAAAGGATATAAAAACACCTCAAAGTGTAGACAAAACAAAGCAAAGTAGATACTAAACAAGCATGGAGCATCAAAAATTATAGATACGTTTCCGACGTATCAAGCATCCCCAAGCTTAACTCCTGCTCGTCCTCGAGTAGGTTAGTGATAAAAGAATAATTTTTGAGGTGACATGCACCGTCAAAACCAAGATCAAACCATTTGCAAGCATTGAAAGCTGGGATCAAAGAACTCTAAACATGTGCATGAAAGATGAAGTTCTAACAATAGGACAAAATAACTATGCATGCAACATGAAAGGCTAAAAAAAAGATCATGAATAACATGGATTGAAAAACGTTTGTTTGTTTCACATACAGAAAACATGGCATAGTGGCATTCATCCTGTCCCTCATAGAGTAGGAAATAGATGCATAGGACACCTTCAAAGTTCATAAGAGTGACTAGATACAAATAGAACAAGAATAAGAACAAGCAATATCACAACATGCATCAATCAATAAGTTTTGGGATACTACACACAGAATGGCAACTATGCTCTCTTAATGGTGCCTAAAGGTAGAAGGTGAAGACTCAAATAATAGTGGAAGAAAGGCCCTTCATAAAGGGAAGCAGGGATTTCAAGTTTCAAAAAGAGCTTCCAAAAATTATGGTACTTGTTAGCTTTCAGCCCTTATTGCCCCTATCATAAGCATCTTGAAGTGATTAAGGTTAAAGTGAACAAACTATGGAGTATATGATTGACAAAGTATAAGTTGGCAATCTCAAGTCCCTTGAATACGAGGGCCACACCTCATGCTACTCAACTTCAGTCACCTGTAAGTTCTTGTCATAGTAAGTACATGCGTATCATAGAGAACCGCCAACGGGGTACCCCTTGCACATGGTACAGGAGCTATCCCATAACCAAAATGACAAGGCAAGCAGACAATGAGCATCTCGGCGATCTTTTTTATTTACTATGTGCATAGTTTTTTATTAAGGATGCTTCACAGATAGATCATTATGGTGATGCTGTAAGTTTTCACCATGATTACGCATGGCTTAGGCTAGCGGCCTAGGCGTTTCTCTAACACAAAATACATAACTCCATGGACTTACAAGCTCTCTCTTTATTTCACACCGGTGACATCCATAGACAAAAGAGCATGATATCAACCGTGTACAAAGTATAAGTGCAGTATTGAAAACGTTCCCCGTGATAGCACGGTTCCGCTAATTCCAACGTATAAGTGCAATCATATATAACATAGATAACACAATGGTTCAAGTTTATTAGGGGCAAAGAATATAAAGTGTGTCATCAAGTTTGTGAGGGATTTAATCACTAAGTTTTCACATAACAAAATACTTTTAATTGGAAGATAGCTGAAAACAAGAATATACTTAGAATGGTGTAACACACCATGCATGGGAGTTTATAGTGGACACTTTGGAATAACTTGGTTTCTTGTGAGTTGGAAGCATGAGTAGAGCTTACTCATACAAGTGGAGGCTAGCAAAAGACTGGAAACAACCAACTAAGAGAGCAATAATGGCCATAATCATGCAGAGTAACAAAACATTACTAATCAAAGCATAGAGTTGTACTACAAGTCAAGGACTAAATGATCATAGAGGATATGGTAACTTGTTCATAGTCATAACATGGTGTAAGCATGTGCCAAGTCAACCCAAACAAAGCATCAAAGGAGAATACCACAATACTATGCTTTTGCATCCTAAAGCAATGCATAATTCTTTCAAGGCACACTAAGCAATCCCAATTGTTTGAAAAAAGACATGCTAAAGCAATAATCACTAAGCATAAGGTTAAAACAACATCTAGCATGTCATGCTAAAGTCTAAGTCACAGTCAATACAAGCTCCTCTTGCACTTATTAAGCAAGAACTTTCTACTCATTTCCAACACCAAGCAACTTATTTGAAACAACACAACAAGAACGGAGGTCCAAATTACTTTATTTGAGCAAAATAAACAAACTAAGTAAAGCAAATGAAAACTAAGACGCTCCAAGAACAACACAATAGTGCATGAAACAATAAAAACAAAGTGTTTAGACAGACCTGACCTTTTTATTGATGAAGAAGGGGATGCCTTGGGCATCCCCAATCTTTGACGCTTGTACCTCTTAAATATTTCTTGGGGTGACATCGGGGTGGCATACCCAAGCTTGAGTTTTTGTCCATTCTTCATCTTATTACATTATTCTCTCTCTACACCTGAAATTTTCCTAATACAAAACTTCACACAATCTTCATTAGCAACATTAGTGTATTCAAAAGATAATAGACCTTTGGGTTTAGCTTTGGAATAGCAAAAATTTTCACTAAAAATGCAAGATACTGTAGCAACTCCTTCAAAAATCTCAAATCCCCAAAAGAGAACTAAAAAAGGAATCAATAAGAAGCAAATGCAAATAATGACAAAAATCTGTCAAAACATACCAGCAGGTAGAAACCGATTTTTTCGAAACTCTTCTGTTGCTCAAATCAAAACGTGTTGAACTAACGAAAGTTAGCTAACATACTGGGGGATTTATTCGTAAATTTTCAGCTAAATCCTACTTATAGAGACTCCTCGCGATTGTTCGATGCTAATTTGTACTGTCACGTTAATAGGTGTAAAACATATGATCAGCAGAGCCAGCAAGTTGTGTATGTGCATGGGTGCGTAGAGCTGATCATTCGACTGATCAACTCGACATGTACGTGCATGCAGCTAGCATCTATCCATACAAGCACACCTTGTGTAGGCAACTACTTCTTTTGAACCAGCGTCTAGTAAACGTAAACGCAACATGAAGAAAAGAGCTACTAATCATGATTTAATTAATTACTAGTTCACTTTGCAGGGTCACGTATAGTCAAAGTTGTAAGGCGTATGTACACGGCTCGGCCGGCCGGCCGGCCGGCCGCGCCTTCACGTATTTGTTGGCTACGGAACGTGTGTAACAAATTTTATTTTTTTAGACCAGCTGATACGATCGATCGAGCTTATCAGATAAGTATCACGCGATCGTAAGCGTGGCTGGCCGCGATCTTCTCGAAAGGTTAGCGTGTGGGGGCGTTGAGATAAGCATCTCCGTCGCAATAAACTCTCTGCCTGTTGGCTTCTGCCTATAAAAAACCACACGCAGAACGACGCTGAAAAAAGGACGGAGACGGGACGTAGAGCTCGCGCTGGAGGAAGCACAGCTCTCGCTTGGCACTTGCCATCCGCTTATCCACCAGCACCATACAGGCAGGCGCCCCACACCACCAAAATCCCATCTGCAAATTTCCACACGCGAGCTAGCATCCTAGTCAAAAGCACCATACACACACGCACTGATCAGTGAAGCCATATGGAGGTGAAGCCGATGATTTCTGACAGTGAGCATATGGATTGACTCTCTCTCTCTCTTTTTCTCTCTCTCTCTCTAGCATGCATGCACACATGCGTTTCACCGGAGAAGGTTCCGCTCACAGCGGCGGGAAGAGAGACGCGATGGACAGGGCCGCCGGTGGGCAGCCTGTCGCGTGCCCTCTTCATCTCTACGAGCCACTCCGAAGGTGACGGTGGTGAGGCTGCCGGAGTCCAGCCCGGCGCCACTTCCATCTACGCACACTACGTTGCCCAAGACGACGGCATCGAGCGCGCGGCTGCCGGCATGCAGCCCGGCGCCATCTCCGGCGCCACCAAGATGACAGCCCGAGGGCGCGCGGCTGCCGGCGTGCAGCCTGGCGCCATCTCCAACACCACCGAGAGGACGGCCTCGACAGCGCGGCTGCCGGCGTGCAACCCGGCGCCATCTCCAACGCCACCAAGGCGACGGCCCGAGGGCACGCGGCTGCCGGCGTGCAACCCAGCGCCATCTCCAACGCCACCAAGAGGACGGCCTAGACGGCGCGGCTGCCGTCGTGCAGCCCGGTGCCATCTCCATCTCCGCCGCCACCAAGACGACGGACCAGGGGCGCGCGGCTGCCGGCGTATAGCCCGGCGCCACCTCCATCTCTGCCGCCACCAAGAGCGTGGCCTCGAGGACGTGAGGCTGCCGGCGTGCAGCCCGACGCCATCGCCATCTCCGCTCTGGTGTGGCGCACCAAAGACGGCAGCCTCGCGACTGCCGGCGAGCCGTAGCGGCGCCATCTCTTCCCCCACCGAGCCATGCTCTACGGCGGCACCGAAGACGATGGAGGCGTGGAGCCCGGTACCCCCTCACGCTGGAGAAGCGTGCCGAAGACGATGACGAGAAGGCAGCCGGCATGCATTCGGCGCCACGTCCATCTCAACGAGCCATGCTGCCTAAGACGGTGACGGGGCTGCCGGCGTGCAGCCCAACCTTTATTCACCTCCTACGGACGCCAACAAGACGACGGCCCCGAGGCCGTAGCGGCGCAATCTCTCCTCCCATCGAGCCCGGCGCCTTCTTCACTCCGGCGAGGCACGACGAAGACGAGTGATGGCGGGGCTGCTAGTATGCAATCCATCGCCATCTCCACCTCTGCAAGCCATAGGCGATGGCGTCGGGGCATCTATCGTACAACCCGGTGCTATCTCCATCTCCGTGAAGCCGACGGGCGTAGGCGAAAGAGCTGCCGACGCGCAATCCGGCGGCATACCCCACCTCCATCTTCACGAGCCCGTGAGACGACGCTCTTGTCTAGGACGACAGCCGTGAACTCGGCGTCGGACCGAGACGAGGTGTCGACCACGTCGGCTGCACCGACCTGTAGGCGCGCGTCGGTTTTGCACCGACGCCGATCTCCACCAACACCTACTCCTGCGAGGCATACCCCTTGCGCACCCCGACGAGGCTGCTGGTCGTCGAGAAGTCCCAGCTGAGCGGACCCATGCTACTCTAACTCCAACTACATCGACGCCGTCAAGACCGACGAGGCACGACGGCGAGCGTGGCGGGAGTAAAGGACACGCTACTCGCGGCGTGTGTACCGACGAGGACACGGGCTCTACCGCCGCCCACACACACACCACCACATCATGCATGGAGAACGCGAAGCGAAGACGACAAAGACGACCACACGGCTTAATCGGAGGTGTCTCGCGGTGTAACCCGCGGGAGTAATTAACCGGGTGCCTTCCGAGGCTCCGGGAACCATGAGATCGCAATCGCCATAGTCAGGCTGGCCGCGCAAGCAGGCCACGGAGCGCACTGTATTAGGGATTTGTACTTTATTTCTCCACGAGAGATTAATGAAATGCATCTTCCCTACCTTTTCTTGTGTACTACGGTACACTGGCACGCCCGCATTTCTTTTTCTTTACCCCGGCGCATGAGAAAAACACACTACCATCCTTCTTCCCTCGAGTAGCCTATGTTCTACTTTTCCAGAACATTTTTCTCGTGTCAAACAAATTGGCACGCCCGGTGGGACCTGGTTCTCCTCCCATCTTTGCTCCGTTGTGGTCGTCAGAATCGTCTTCGCCCGTTCACCCAACCCACACAGCATCCTGCACAATAAGCCAACAGCGAGGACCTCCGCTGATCAAAGGTCATCTTCATGCAGGAGGAGTCCCACACGCCATCAACACGGAGCCCTGGGTGATCCACTTTGGATCATCCTTTCCGCCCATGGTGGTCGTCGAGGTCGGCACCAAGATGTTTATGCACCAAGCCCAGGAGCCAGCGCAGTTCCAAACTGCGCGATCCAAGAAGGCGCAAAGGCGGGTATCCGCCATGGCCAAGAAGGAGCGCCGCGAGTTGATGCTCGGGGCGCGCGCCCAGTTGGAGGAGTCAACGGGACATGACGTCAAAGGGGACGTGGGGGCACCCCAACGCCTCTCTTCCAACGTCACCGACAAGCGGGCGGGAGCGGTGTCACTTCGTGCCCCTACCCCGCCTTTGCACCCGGAGCTGCCGATGCCAACACCTAGGCGCACCGGAGTGGAGCTCCTTGGAGGCTTGGAAGCCGCCTCTGTTGACCTGCGGAGACTTATGGCAAACACCCGTTTGTCAGAAAGCCCGCATCCGTTAAGGAACTACAGGAGGAAGTGCCGCAAGGTACAACGACTCCACCAGCTATTAAGCTCCTGCATCACCAAGAGCACGGTTCTTGCGGAAGATTGGTCCCTCGGCACAAGGGACCTCGCGGTCAAGGTGTTCACATGTACGAGCACCGAACCATCAGAGGTCAAGTTGGTGGTGAGAAGAGCCATCATGAAGGAGTTTTGGAAACGATACTCCCAAAAAGAGTCCGTCTTGCCGGGCCCAACGCTCTCCATCAACTGGGAAGATCCTCGAAGAAGCATGTGTGCGCCATGCTGCCACACTTCGGCGATCAATGGCCGCCCCATCCCCGACGACAACAGGTTCGCCGTTCTTCAGAACGAGGTACCTGCACCACGCGGAGAAGATCTACGGCAGGAGTTCCGCCGCTTGCAAGATCAAATGAATAGCATCCAGAGGCGGCTCCATGAGCAAGGAGCGCCAAGTTCTTCATCAGCACCAGCTGGGGGCAGGATTAGGCACCAAGCCCCTAGTCATCGTCCTCAACATGAGCGCCATACCTTGGCGCCCAGATGCCAACCTTCACCCATCAGACATGCACACCGGGGGCATCCTAGCATGCCCCCACGTTGGAATCGTTGGTCACGACATCAAGATGATGAGAGGGACCCTCGTCCCACTCAACAGTGGAGACCTAGGGATCCTCCACGAGATGCACTTCCACCACGGCCTTCATCCCCGCGTAGGCGTGGAGAGCGGCTTCAAGTGCGCCCTGCAAGGGACATGCCTACCACATCAACACCACAAGCTGCGCCGCCTCTTCTACCAATTCCATCAGCACCCTCAAGAACCCGGCAGGTCCTCACAGAGAACCAACGCAAGCTCGAGAGGCGCCGGAGGAATCGCCAAGTTCTATACAAAGAACTCGAAGCCCTAGTGCTCCGCCATACCCAAGTTCGGGTACGGCCCGATGGTGGGGTCATTCAAGAAAGTGACAGGATCGGCTTCTGCATCTCTCCAAACCTGGAGCGGCACGAGCGGTACAATTACCTGCTCAGCCGCCTCGCTCCAAAACCGCGCAAGATGCCCTTAGGGGGTGTCGAACAAAAGGGCGAAGCGGTTCCACCACCGCTTCCTTCAGCAAATCCTCAACAAGGCAATGAACAGGCGATGGACACATCGTCATCTTCGCCTCCTCGAAGGCAAAAGACACCAACACCGACAATCACGCCAATGGAGGGCGCCGAAGAGACTCCAGCCGCAACTTCCTCCAACCCCGAGGCGGATCTCAGGGCTTCAACCTCCGTTGCCCCGGGAAAAGACGAGATGTCTGCCCCGAAACCTTCGCTTACCTCTCCGCAAGGAGACGATAAGATTGGAGATGATGCCCCTCAGCAGGCGGATGGGAAGGAAAAGGAGGCAACAAAGAAGAACCTTGCTTTGTGCGGCACTATTGCAGTGCGCCCAAGGCTTGAGCCAAACAACGGTTGGCAACCTCCTCAAGTCACCCACGAGTTTGTCTATCCCTCGGATGAGGAGATCGTGCCGAACCCCAAAGCTGACTTCAAGAAGGCTTTCTTGCCACGCCTCGGCCATGTACGTTCATGGTTCAAGGGCAATGACGCAGAGGCCAAGACCAACGCTTCTACAAGGGAAGAGGGAGCAAGATCCACTGCCCCATGCCTTCCCATCATGGCAGGGAAAGGCTCACTTTCTGATGGAGACTCGGGATATCACCCGAACATTTCGCCGTGACGCTACACCGACATCACCTCAAGGCTCCCACGAGATCCCGATGAGTTGTTGCAGGTTGCAAGTCGACCTGGAGCCAAGACGCGGCTAAGGTCTGTCGCACTTCAAGGTGTGGCTAACAGATCAACCGGAGAGGAAAGGATTGAAGACTACGCTGACGATGAAGAGAGATTCTCCGACTCTTCTTCCACCTCTTCGTTGGAGAAACTTACAAACTCCCCTCCATACCATGAGCTCGCCCCTTCGGTCCTATCGGACTGTGAAGATGGTCTTGAAGATCTCCATACCGCACCAGCCCACATGGCGGTAGACGGTGGAAAGAACGACGGCTCTGCATCTGCGCAGGCTAGTGCAGCGGCGGGGAGGGAAGCTGCACTGGAAGAAGAGATGAAGGAGCAGCGCCAGAAGATTGATCAATTGACATCAAAACTCGACCAGTTCATCGAGATCATGATGAATAACAACAACAACAACAACAACGGGGTTCCACCACAAAGCGTACCACAAGGAGTGGTAGACCCACAAGTGGAAGAGTTGCAGGCGGGTGCTCTAACAAGTGCGCCACCCCATCACGAGCGCCAACACGAGGAAACAAGCACACATGCTCGCCAGTGGGCTAGACCCTCTGGTCTAGCCGACACAATGCCACAACAAAGCATGCTGAAAGGCTACCACGACATGCTTAAAGACATGGTGGACAAAAGATTCAAACAATTGAAGGTCGATAATGCTCCTCGCACCACGGGGAGCGAGCTGGAGAAGCCCTATGAATCATGGCACGACCTGGTGTCATTCCCTGCTGGGTGGCACCCACCAAAGTTCCGTCAATTCGATCGGACGGGTGATGCAAGGGAGCACTTGGCGTACTTCGAGGCGGCGTGCGGCGACACTGCAAACAACGCGTCACTTCTCCTTCGACAATTTTCAGGGTCCTTAACCGGCCCTGCCTTCCACTGGTACAGCCGCCTGGCGGTTGGATCCATCGAAAGTTGGTCAGGCATGAAGGAGGTCTTCAAGAAGCACTTCGTCGCCATGAAGAAGGACTTCTCTGTCGTCGAGCTTGCACAAGTTCGTCAACGACGAGATGAGTCCATCGATGAGTACGTCATTCGCTTCCGCAACAGCTATGTGTGGCTCGCCCGGGAGATGCACCTTGAGGACGCCATCGAGATGTGTGTCCACGAGATGCAACAACATTGGTCACTCGAGGTCTCTCGGAGCAAGCCTAGGACCTTCAGTGCTCTTAGCACGGCGGTGGCAGCAACGAAGCTAGAGTTCGAGAAATCACCGCAGATCATGGAACTCTACAAGAACGCCACTACATTCGACCCGTCCAAGCGCTTCGCATCAACATCCAAGCCAACCAATAACGGGGCCAAGATGAAGGCACCGGCGGAGGCAAACGCCACCAGGGTCTTCTCCTCCACGCCCCAAGGCAATGTGCCAATCTTGGGCGCAAGAGGCGAGCAAGCTGGAGTAAGGCAACGACCCACGATGCAAGAGCTCCTCAAGAAGCAATTCATCTTCCGCAGAGAGCTGGTGAAGGACATGTTCAACCAGTTGATGGAACATCGAGCTTTGATCCTTCCAGAAGCTCAAAGACCCGATCAACTGGGGATGACAGATAATGCTTTGTTTTGCCCATATCATAGGTATGTGGGACACGTCATCGAGGACTGCGTCGCCTTCAAGGAATGGCTCCAGAGAGCCGTCAATGAAAAGAGGATCAACTTGGACCCGGAAGCTATCAATCCAGATTACCAAGCTGTGAACATGGTGAGCGTAGTTGTGCCCTCTTCATCAAGGCAAGGCGATGAATATGAAGATGGATGGGCGCCCCTCTCACAAGTTGAGGGCCAACTATCCAACCTCGTCCTAGCGACAGCATCAACACCTCTCCTTCAACAGGATTCTACACCAACCGCGTCCATGGAGAAGCCTTGGAGCACGGTCCGTCGGAAGCCATACCCGAGGGACCTTCCAACTCGACCTCCTCGTCCGACATCATCAACACGCGCTCCCCCAACAATTCTAAGGCGAGTTGATCCAAGTCAATGCCGTCCCCCACCAAGGTTCGTCCCCAAGTCCGAAGGAGATGAGTCATTCCCCCGACCAGGACGGGGACTACGCACTTTGGCGCAGTTCCTACCCCATGGTTGGGACCAAGGGCCAACGGAGGGTGTCGAAGGAGTACAAGATGAGGCACGCTCCTCTCAAGCGTGAAATACGGCAAGTTGCAACGTCGTCCTCGACTACAAGGACGTGCCCAGCTCCGAGTCGGACGACATGTTCACTCCTGAAGAGCACGAGGCGTTCCACGCCGAAGGTGCCACAAAGAACCCGCAGGTGGAAGAGGTGAACATGAACCTGCGTGGGGGAAAGGTCTTACCCGACCCCCTGAAGGCCAAGCAAACGAGAGTGGACAAGCCGGCGGCCCAGAAGGAGGCAACACCGCATGAAGAGGCACCAGAAGCGCATGATGGTGGGAAGTTGAAACCACAGGACATCGACTACAACATCATCGCCACCTCAAGCGAATTCCAGCGCTCCTAAGTGTGCACGATGCACTCATGCTGGTGCCAAACCTGCGTGAAGCCCTCGTCAAGGCGCTCCAGGCTCCGGAGATCTATGAAGTGTGCATGGCGAAGCATCGTCTCTTTGCCAATCCCTTGTTCGTGAATGAGATCACGTTCGATGAAGAGGACAATCTCATAGAAGATGGTGCCCATAACCGCCCACTTTACATGGAGGGAAACATTGGGGCCGCGCATCTTCGTCGGATCCTCATCGACCCAGGGTCTGCCGTGAACATACTGCCCGTCCGGAGTTTGAAACGGGCAGGTTTCACGGTGGACGACCTGGAGTCCACTGACGTGATGATATGCGGCTTCGACAACCAAGGGAAGCCAACACTAGGGGCCATCACGGTGAAGATCCAGATGTCTACATTCAGCTTCAAGGTGCGGTTCTTCGTCATCGAAGCGAACACCTCCTACTCGGCTCTCTTAGGGAGGCCTTGGATCCACAAGTATCGTGTGGTGCCTTCTACCCTTCACCAATGCCTAAAGTTCCTCGACGACAACGGCACACAACAACGCATCATCGGCAACACCAACCCCTACACCGTGCAAGAGTCGCATCATGCAGATGCGGAGTACTACTTCCCCGTCGAAGACAGTGACCAACATGTCGGGCGGACAACACCAGCGGTTGATGTCTTAATCAAACCGGGTGTTGCGCCAGTCGCCGAAGCACGACAGCTCATTATACCATGCTCCCCCGCGGACGCACGGGGTTCCTCCTCTCGCAGCCGAAGGAACCCTGGGCGTAGGCAATCTTCCTCGACTGTGCAACGCGACTACAAGCCCTTCCCCCAGGACGGGATGGGGAGCTCTACCCCGATATTGATGGGGGCAAGCTCTTCTACGCCTGCCCCGGTAGCCCTGTTGCTATTGAAGGCAAGGTACCAGAAGCCCATGCCAATCACGTTGAGGTCGGCAATGACGCCTCTACAAGAGGCTCCTACATCTTCATCGACTTCGGCGCACCAAGAGCCTAGTTGTTTAACACTTGGTGGCTCTGCAGGTGCCCAGGAAGGACCGAAGGCATTGATCGGCAGCAGTGATGTGCCCCCTACAATCACACTGCGGGTGCGCAACACTCCAAAATAGGAAGGTGCACCCACTCATCCGGGGGTGGTTAGGAGGAGAATAAAGGAGATAGAGGAAGCTGCGTGGGGAGCTCGTGTCATGCAGCCCCCATCCCTCTACATATCCACGGCTTCTCCATTGGAGAAGAAGCACTATCCACAATGAAGGCCGAGCCCAAGATGGCTCGCTTGCTGGAGAAGGCGGGGTTCACGCTTCGGCAAAACAGTAGAATACCGCCGCCACCCGCGGTTTGCGAGGCATGGTGGAGGCAAGCCGAGGACCTCATCAAGCAGAAAGGCAAGACTCAGACCAAGTTCGGGATTGGGTACACCCACCCGGGCGGCCACGACGATGAAGAAGAAGGAGGACTCAATGGCGTCGCACAAGTCACGTGCCATGCTACATCTGTCTCTTCACGAGACGGCATGGAACTGTCACGTCATGGCCTTCACCGCCAAAACTCCATCGACGACGCGCCGGTCAAGGAAGAAGAAGAGGACGAACCCACGTTGGCTCCACAGGAGATGGAAGACGGTGGTCAGCCCACCATCGATGAACTTGTCGAAGTCAACCTCGGAACCGAGGATGATCCACGTCCCACTTTTGTCAGCGCCACGCTGACGGAAGAGGAACGGGAAAGCTATCGACGCTTCTTGATGGAGTATCGAGATTGCTTCGCTTGGAGCTACAAAGAGATGCCGGGGCTCGACCCTCGTGTCGCTACACACAAGCTGGCGATTGACCCGCAACACCGCCCCGTCAAGCAGCCTCCACGGCGCTTGTGTCCGGAGTTTCAAGACCAAGTCATCGCCGAGGTCGATAAATTAATCATTGCAGATTTCATCAAAGAGGCGAAATACACCGAGTGGCTCGCAAACATCGTCCCCGTGGAGAAGAAGAATGGCCAGGTACGGGTGTGCCAAGACTTCCGCGACCTAAATCGAGCATGCCCCAAAGATGACTTTCCCCTGCCAATCACGGAAATGGTCGTCGACTCCACCACGGGCCATGGTGCGCTATCCTTCATGGATGGTTCGTCAGGCTACAACCAAATCAAGATGGATCCGGACGACGCCATCAACACCGCGTTCAGGACCCCGAAGGGCAACTTCTACTACACCGTCATGCCATTCGGCTTGTAGAATGCTGGTGCGACGTACCAGCAGGCCATGACATACATCCTCGGCGACCTGATCCACCATTCGGTGGAGTGCTACGTAGATGACATGGTGGTGAAGACCAAGGACCGCCGGGATCATCAGGAGGACCTCCGGGTCATCTTTGAGCGCCTACGTTGACACCAGCTCAAGATGAACCCGTTGAAATGTGCCTTCGCCGTTCAATCGGGCCTCTTCTTAGGCTTCGTTGTCCATCATCGAGGCATAGAGATCGAACCGAAGAAGATCAAGGCCATCCTCAACATGCCACCACCTTGTAATCTCAAGGAATTGAGAGGTTTACAAGGGAAGTTGGCGTACATCCGTCGCTTCATCTCCAACCTCTTGGGACGCATCCAACCCTTCTCAAGTCTCATGAAGAAAGGAGCTCCGTTCGTATGGGGTGAAGGGTGTCAAAGAGGATTTGATGACATCAAAAGTACTTACTTAACCCACCTGTTTTGGCAGCTCCTGTAAAAGAGCGCCCTCTTATTCTATACATTGCAGCGCAGCCTACTTCAATAGGTGCTCTTCTCGCTCAGCACAATGATGAAGGGAAGGAGGTGGCCTGCTACTACCTGAGCCGCACCATGGTGGGCGCTGAGCGAAACTACTCTCCAATAGAGAAGTTATGCTTGGCGCTTATATTCGCATTGAAGAAGTTGAGGCACTACATGCTAGCACTCCAAATCCAGCTCGTCGCTAGAGCGGATCCCATAAGGTACGTGCTAAGTCAGCCCGCACTAATGGGGCGACTCGGAAAGTGGGCATTGCTCATGATGGAGTTCGACATCACCTTTGTGTCTCAGAAAGCGATCAAGGGCCAAGCCTTAGCGGAGTTCCTTGCGGCGCATCCCGTCCCCGACGACTCTCCACTCATTACCAACCTCCCCGACGAGGAGGTTTTCACCGCGGAGGTCGAGGCTCCATGGGAGATCTACTTCGATGGTGCTTCGCGCACAGAGGCCGACCCTGATGGCACACCCAAGCGGAGAGCAGGAGCAGGATTGGTGTTCAAGACTCCACAAGGAGGGGTGATGTATCACTCATTCTCCCTTCTCAAGGAAGAATGCTCCAACAATGAGGCGGAGTACGAGGCGCTCATCTTTGGCCTCCTCCTAGCACTCTCCATGGAGGTCCGTTCTTTACGGGCCTATGGAGATTCCCAGCTCATCGTTCGGCAAGTCAACGACATCTACGAGGTACGCTGTGCCATACTACGGTGCGGCCCGGAAGCTTATGGAGAAATTCCAACATGTTGAAGTTCTCCATGTCCCGCGAAGCAGGAATGCACCCGCCGATGCCTTGGCAAAACTGGCGTCGGCACTGGTGCTCCCAGGTGATAAATCCACGCAAGTGACGGTGGAAGAAAGGTGGCTTCTTCCCGCTGTCCTAGAGCTCATCCCAGAGGAAGAGGACGTCAACACCATCACGACGAATGTCGTGGAGGAGGACGAGTGGCTACAACCCTTCCTCAACTACTTCAAGCACGGCAGCCTCCCTGACGACCCCGTCGAGAGGCGCCAACTCCAACGGCGACTTCCCTCCTATGTATATAAGGCCGGCGTTCTGTACAGACGGTCTCACGGGCAAGAGATTCTACTTCGGTGCGTCAACCAAGATGAAGCCAAAAAGATCTTACAAGAGGTGCACCACGGGGTCTGCGGTGGACACCAAGGTGGAGCCAAGATGTACCATGCCATACGCCTGGCTGGGTACTATTGGCCCGACATCATGAAGGACTGCCTCCAGGTAGCCAGGTCATGCCATGGTTGCCAAATCCATGGCGATTTCAAGCATCAGCCGCCAGTTCCTCTACACCCCACCATTCCCTCATGGCCATTCGACGCCTGGGGGATTGACGTCATCGGACCCATCGATCCGCCATCTTCCAGGGGCCATCGTTTCATCCTTGCAGCGACGGACTACTTCTCCAAGTGGGCGGAGGCTGTCCCGCTGCAGGAGGTGAAGAGCGACAACGTCATCAACTTCCTAGAGCGAAATATCATACATCGCTTTGGGATACCACACCGTATCACCTCCGACAACGACAAGGCATTCAAATCCAACAAGATGTACAGGTTCATGGCAAAGTACAAGATCAAGTGGAACTACTCCACCGGCTACTACCCTCAAGCCAATGGAGCAATCGAGGCCTTCAACAAGACGCTCGGCAAGATACTCAAGAAGACGGTGACAAGACATAGAAGGGACTGGCCCGACCGTCTCTTCGAGTCTCTATGGACGTACCGCGTTACAGTCCGTACCCCAACTCAGTCTACACCCTATTCCCTCGTCTATGGGAGTGAGGCGGTACTTCCATTGGAGGTCTAGCTACCCTCTCTTCGTGTCGCCATCCAAGACGAACTCACCAAAGATGAACAGGTACAACTGCGATTCCAGGAGCTTGACGCCCTGGAGGAAGAGCGTCTCCAAGCCCTGCAAAACTTGGAGCTTTACCGTCAAAACATGGTGAGAGCTTACGGCAAGCTCGTGAGGCAACGCGTCTTTCGGAAGGGCGAGCTAGTGCTTGTCCTCAGGCGCCCCATCGTCATCACGCACAAGACGAGGGGGAAGTTCGAGCCAAAGTGGGAAGGACCCTACGCCATCGAGCAAGCCTACGACGGGGGTGCATACCAGCTGGTCGATCCTCAAGGAGCCCGGCCCATGCCTCCAATCAACGGAAGGTTTCTTAAAAAATATTTTTGCTAAATATTTGCTTCTTCCGTTGCCTTTTCCTTTTTTTCATTTTTTTCTATGGGGAGTCGTTCAGTCGGCTCATGTCCATGATGCATTCTCATTTGCATAGTGTGGATCATTTGTTTTCCCCCAACAACAAAACAAAACTGGCTTTCCCTAATCATACTGTGCTGGTGATTGAAGATCTGTCTGCCTTAGGACTTGTCGGAGGGCGGCACGAGGTGCCAAGTTGCAAGTGGAGCGGCACCTACACCCACAAAGCACGACACGTACCAAGTGCATGCTTCCAGATGCAGTGGAGAAGATCACTTGGGCACTTCAGCGTACCGAGACTCCACGCCCCTCATGGTCCCCGGCGTGCCTCACGCTCGTAGAGGCTCACACCCTAGGGAAGACCATAGGAAAAGATCATGAAAAGGCTGCCCGACTCGGTGCATAGCCGCGTGACAACCCTGGGGTGTGCCACAAAAAAAAGCTCCAGATAAAGTGCCAGAGGGTCCCTTAGTCCACCAAGGTGAACGGTGCCTTCCAAATTCCCAAGATGGCTCCCCGAGCAAAGAAAGAAGAAGAGAATCTCAGAAGTTCAAGCCAAAAACAAAAAGAAGTTATCTCCAAGAGTGCAAGCAATCTCATGAAGTCCATGGTCACCCAAGTGGACCTCGCAAGCCGTCCCCATAGGAGGGCAAAAATACATAAACTCCAAGACACAAGTCTAAACCGTCCAAAGCATAAGGGAACCATTCGAGGGAAGGCGGAAGATAGCTGTTCACCACCCCTCAATAAGGCGCGGAAGTTTCAGAGCCGTTGTCCCCAAGCCTTACTCCCTCGTTTTACCATGCCCAAGTCTCTGGGTTCACGGGGTATTGTGCAAGGGGCATGGCTGAGCCGTGGGGCTCCTCGGTACCAGGATGGGCTAGAGTATGATTCGCTACTGCCTCTTGGAAGCATCTCCGAAGACGGCGTCTCCACACACGTACACGGAAGGACGAAATTGTAATCGTCATGGTCTTGCGACGATTCTCGAAGACAAGTCCTTCGGCGGCCTTTTCCAGTATCACACATATAGCTAGTGTATAACGGGAAAGCCAACATTTTAAAAATCAAAAACCAAAACCATGTTTTTTTTGTTGCTATTGCGTGTTTTCTGGCTCTCGTGGGTTTTATTCCATGAGCAAATACTCGGCCATATGCTTGGCCATATGCTTTTACAACCGCCTTCAACTTCAAGTGTCTCCACCAGCCTACCGCGGCAACACCGGGATGGTGTCGACGCTGATGTCTTTCCGGCGTCTCATCGCACCGACATATGAAGATATGGGAGCGGTGCAGCGCGCCAGTGCGGCTAGCGTGAATCCGTGAAACCCTTTGTCTAATCGGCTAGCATCGCAATGGCTAGGCAGTCCCGATTGGATTGATAAAATTGCTCCGGGATGTGGCAAGTTACTTTGCCATGGAACGAGGTTGAAGCGAGATCAGCTGGTTGGCTGGCACCGCACACGGTCCCAACCAGCTTTCTTCAAAGTAAGGGTGTGGATGTTTATATACCCACACTAATATGCGTCAACACTTCGGCATTTACGCCAAGTCATCTCGAGTCGGAGGTTCCTCTGCATCGACCTCATCCTCGTACACAGCGAGAGCCGTGAACACACACTCGCCGCTAACGCCAATGACAGGCGCGGGCGCGAAGGATCTGGGATGCGAGTGTAAACAGCATGCATGCATGGAGTTCTGGAGCTCGGAAGGCCCCACCTGAAGGCCTAAAGGAAAGGACGGACGCGCATGCACCCTGTACGTATGGGTACGTTCTGCACCGACTATGGCAGCAAGGTGAAGCCGCTTCACATCCGCGGGAGTTCGCAAGAACCCGGCCGGAGAGCTGCGGCAGCGAACCGTGGCGCTCCTGCCGATGTAGTGGCCGGACAGGCCTCGCGTCTGTCACACCGCGAGGAGCCGAAGGACACGGCCGGTGTGGCCTCGTCCTTGTCAAAGTGGTACCCTGATACCCCTAGCCCTTACGATAAAGTCCCATGCTCTAATGATGAAGCACACGTACGTGTTTCTGAAGTGCATATGGTGTGACTTTACATCATGCTGGCGTGATACAAACAAAAAAAAGTTGATATCGCTGGTAAATGAAAAAATCATATGCAAATATAAGCAATCAAACGTATTGAGTAGCCATCATTTATTGAAAATAACAAGAACGTTCCTAAGGCACCACATCCTCGATCGAAGCAAAAGAAATTGTTCAAAGCAAGAAAAATGGACGCAACAATATGAGCGACAAGCTCGTGTCCCCTGCCCTCTAAGAGAGCCTAACGAATATGATGGCTAAGGTCCCACTAAGCCTTAGTTTTCAGGCTTATAGGACAAGATGATCTGGGCTTCAGGAAGGCCAGCTGCTGGAGGGCTTCGGTTGGTTTCCTCTTCATCACGGGTGGCCAGAAATTTGGCCATCTCATCACAGCTTTTGGCAAGCAGGTCAGCCTCCTTTGAAGAGGTGGCCATGGCATCATCATGAGCTTTGATGTTTATGGAGTATGTCTCCAACACACCCTTGACCTCGCCCTCGCGCCTCCGAGCATCAGCGGCGAGCTTGTCGTATGTCTCGGCGGCGGCTTGTTGCTTCGCGCGTAGCTCCACAAGATCCGCGACGCGCTTCTCGAGATGCGGGCGGTTAGCCCTCAACCGGGCTATGCCGTCTGCGATCTCTTTATAGGCAGCCTCCAGCTGCTGGAGAAGTGGGCGAGCTTGGGAGCCATCGGAGTGGCCTTGCCGGGAGACTTTAGACTTTCTCCGCCCTCCAAACGGGTCACCAATGATTTTAGGTGAGCCATCAGGCTTTGCAGGTCAGCAGGAGGCGTGCCCTTGAACAGGTCGTCCCAGGCCATCAAGTCGCACTCTATCATTCCAATGACGTGCTCCTTCTCCAGAGGACGGGCGCGGAGGGCCGTCTGAATCTCCACCAGGTCGTTGATAACGACCTTCTTCCTATGTCGGTCGGCATGGGACTCTGCGGGAAGAGCGAGGCTTGGCACCCCGGACGTCTCGCCGCTCGAAGGATGGCCAAGGATGGAGAGGATGTCCGCCGTGCTCTGATAGAGCTTCTTGTGCTTCGCGATTGTCACACGGAGCGTCCTTGCCTCCGTGGAGTAATAGGACACGCCGTAAGGCAGTGCGTCATCCGGGAAGTCTGAAAAAAAGGGTGCAACGAGTGCCCCATGTCAAAAAAAATTGAATTTGGATGCCTACAGGACGTTCAGAGCCAAGTACTCATGCGTCCTTACCATGATGTGGTGAGCGTGGCTTCTTCACGATTGTTCCACTAACTTTGTCTCCAGATGTTTCAGCCGGTCGCTTTTTCTCCTCAGTTGGCGGGGCCTGAACGGATGGAGCTGGGACAAGTGCGTGCTCTGCCGCCGGGGGCAGCATCACAGAAAGCCAATCTGCTAGCTGCGGCTGTTAGATAGATCTCTAACGTGACTGGGCCCAACGGCCCAGCACGCCCCTAACTGTGCCCTGATCGGGGGTGTCCAACCTTATCTAGGTTGGTAGGCCCATGTCGCCAGCGCTATATAAAGTGGTGGGGAGCCGGCAGCACGACCTACGAGGTTAGCCGTGCCCTAGCCGCCCCACCTACAAGCCAATCCGATCTAGGCTAGCGCTGCGCCGACGGGAATCTCCACCGTCGCCACCCTAACCGCACGCTCGCCACACTCCCCCTTACCACCCATGGCTAACGACGGAGGTTCTAGCTCCGGCACCAGCTCGGGCATTCCCTCTGGCTCATGTTTGTCGAGCCAGGGAGCAGGTAGAGTCCATCTCGGTTCCTTCTCTCTCTCTCTCTTTCTCACTCTGTTCTCGATCTATAAAGGTAATGTATAATGCTACTGTTAGATCCAGACTAGATCCTTGGTAAAGGTGGTTTTAACATTGGTATCAGAGCCAAGTTTTAGTTGCTAGATTTTACAGTGCTTTTGTAGAAAGTAAGAGTTCAAAAGAAAAGAATAGATCCAAAGTGCGTCTGCCCTATGGCCACGCCGTTCCTCTCGATCTAGATGGGCATCCATTGTGAAGACATCTAGAAAAGAACACACCCTTCGGGGCAAAGCAAAACCCTAGATCTAAGCCCCAAAAGCATCACAAATCCCCATAGATCTAACCCCGAAAAGAAAACCAAAAAAAAAAACGGGGAGGCAGACCCACACCGGCCGCCGCCGTGCGTCGGCAAAGGGCACCGCCGCTGCGCCGTTTGACGGAAGTGCGCCCACCCACGGGTGGACGCACCGCCGCCAAAAGGGGCAGTGAGGCGCCATGGTTTCGGCCAAGGTCACAGAGGGAGGGGCTCGCCGGAGCGCCGGCCACCTCACCTCGCACATGCACGGGGGAAGAAGAGATAGGGGCTGCGATGGGGGAGAAGGAGGGGACTGTCGCCGGCGCAGTCGCCGGACGGATGGCCGCCTCCAACCCCACCAACGCCGCCGACAAAGATCTCGCCGCCGGCCCCGCCGCTAGCCGCGCGTGGGGCAGCTACCACCACCGTTGCGGACATGGGAGAGGGAGGGGCGCGCCTCGGGCGGCCACCTCGCCTCAAGCCTTGCATGCACCGCCGGTGCAAAGGAAGAGGGAGGGGCTCGCCGAGGGCGGCCGCCTCACCTCGGCCCAACGCGGGCCGCCACGAAGCGTGGGGAGGGAAGGGGCCAGCGGCCGACTAGAGAACGTTATAAAGGCAAAAAAATTTTTGTAAAGTATGAGTTTTATGAAAGTCATTATTAAAGTTTCCGCTGCAAATAGTTATTTTAAATTGCAAATGTATGGTTTAAATTGCAACAATGCAATAAAAGTTGTTTAAATTTTGACATAAAGATGTGATAAAGTGATTAAAAATGATTATGTCTCATGTTATTAATTGACCAACGTTATTAATAAACATGACCATAATTTTTTCCATTGAGTATTAAAGGTGCATTTAACTTTATTTCTGCCCAATGGTGATGTAATTTTAAATAGCACAAAACGATTGCATGCTTAATTTATACCAACGTTGAATTAACGCATACAGTTGTTTTCCTTGGTGATCTCACATTTTTTGTGATTTTCAGGAGGTCTCAACCTCATGGCCTGTTTGAAGGACATCCCGCTCCTAAGGGGGGACAACTACTCCGAATGGAGGAAGAAAGTTGATTTGGCATTCGTATGTGCCGAAGTGGATTGGGTGGTTGACACCAGCAACCAGCCAAGCCCGCTGACCCGGTCAGAGGAGCTGCTGAGGAAAGTGCTGAGTTTGAGAAAAGGAAGAGGGACCATGCTCCATTGGAGCTGGCCTACTCGATTGATAACCAGAAATGGGTGAACGCCAACAAGAAGTGTCTGGCCTTCGTAAAGAACACAATTGAGAACGCAATAGTGGGCTCAATTGGAGAGTGTGCTACCGTGGGGGAGTATCTCGCCAAGATAAAGAGCCAGTTTTCTGGCTCTTCAAAGATGTATGCGACCCAGCTGTTAAAGCAGATGGTGACTGAAAAGTATACGGGAGGACCCCACGGAATAAGAGAGCACATCTTGAGGATGTCAAACATGGCAGCGAAGCTCAAGCCCATGGATGAGGACCTCGAGCTAAAGCCAGCACTCTTGGTGCACCTAGTGATGGCCTCACTTCCACAGCCTTTTGAAAACTTTGTAATAAACTATAATATGTCCCCTGAAAAGTGGGACATAGAAAAGACCATTGGGATGTGCTCCCAAGAAGAGGAAATGCTGAAAGCCCTTCACGGCGGTTCCCTGAACTTCGTGAAGGACAATAGGAAGAGAGGCTTCACAGGCGGCAACCATGGTGGCTCACCCTCCAAGCCACATGGAAAGGGTCCAATGCAGCACCAGTACCAGCATCACCAGTCCACCCCTGGGGAGAAAGATCAGTGCCATCACTATAAAAAGCCAGGCCACTACAAGAAAGACTGCCCAATTTGGCTGAAGTACATCATGGCCAAAAATGGGGTTCCATTCGACAAGGACCACGCCAAGAAGAGAAAGACACATTGAAGTGGCGAATGGAATAGAAGCAGAAGTGGAGGCCATTGGTGACGTCCCTCTGGAGCTGGCTGATGGCTCTTTCCTTTTGCTCAAAGATGTGCTTTTCGTTCCCTCATTACATAGAAATTTAATAAGTGTTTCCTGTTTGGACAAAGATTCTTATGAATGTTATTTCGGAAATGGCAAGTGTGCCATTTGGTTGAAAGACAAATGTGTGGGTGTTGCTACATTATTTGATAAGTTATATTTGTTATCCCTGCATGAGAAAGTTCTTTCTGTGTGTGATGTGAATGAAAAAGTTTCCTTGTCGAACAAAGAACAAAAGAAAAGAAAGCGAACTCTTGACTCATCGAAACTATGGCACTGTAGACTAGGCCATATTTCAAGGGGAAGAATAGAAAGCCTCGTTAAAAATGACATTCTTCCTCCGTTAGAGTTCTCCGACATAGAACAATGCATAGATTGCATCAAATGAAAGTATGTCAAACAAATTAAAAAGGGTGCAAACCGAAGCATAGCTACACTAGAAATAATTCACACGGATATTTGTGGACCGTTTCCGGTGAAAAGCGTGGATGGCTATGATTCATTCATAACATTCACGGATGATCACTCCCGGTATGGTTATATTTATCCAATTAAAGAAAGATCTGAAGCATTGGATAAATTTAAAATTTTCAAAGCTGAAGTAGAAAATCAGCATGATAAAAGAATTAAAATAGTTCGGTCCGATCGGGGGGGGGAGTACTACGGTCGGCATACTCCATATGGTCAAGTTCCAGGACCTTTTGCAAGGTTCCTGCAAGAAAATGGAATAGTCGCCCAATATTCTATGCCGGGCGAACCTCAGCAAAACGGAGTAGCTGAAAGGCGCAACCGTACCCTTATGGATATGGTGCGCAGCATGATGAGCTATTCCACCCTACCATTGGGATTGTGGATGGAGGCGCTTAAAACCGCCATTCACATTCTCAACAGAGTACCAAGTAAGTCGGTGCCCAAAACACCGTATGAATTGTGGACAGGCAGAGTCCCCTCTCTGCACCACTTGCGGGTCTGGGGGAGCCCAGCTGAGGCAAAAGTTTTCAATCCAAACATTGCAAAGTTAGACCCCAAAACAGTATCTTGCCATTTTATTGGCTATCCAGATAAGTCAAAAGGGTATCATTTCTACTGTCCCGACAGATACACAAAGTTTGTAGAAACGAGACATGCAGTCTTCTTGGAGGACGAATTGATGAGGGGGAGCACGGTAGCTAGGCAAATTGATCTTGAGGAGAAGAGGGTGCATGCACCTAATCCGATGATTCAGGAGCCATTTTTCTCGCTACCTGTTGTGCCACCATCTACAACCCCTGAGGTTGTGGTGTCGGCACCTGTTGTGACTCCACACGTGACAACAATGGGCGAAAGTTCGGAACCTGTCCATCAGGAGCCACCTGAACCCACTGTTGAGCACGAAAGGGAGCCAGAACAGCCACCTACTGTAAATGTGCCTGAACCCGAGGCAAGAAATGAGCAAGAGTCTGATGAACTCAGACGGTCTAAAAGAGAATGAAGACTAGCCATTTCCAAAGAAATCTACAAAGTTTACAATGTAGTTCATATGGAGGGCGATCCTACCTCATATGAAGAAGCCATGAGTATCCCTCACTCAGCCAAGTGGGTGGAGGCAATGGAAGATGAAATGAAATCGATGAGTTCCAACAATGTTTGGAACTTAGAGGAAATTCCCAAAGGAGCCAAAACAGTAGGATGCAAGTGGGTCTACAAAACAAAGTATGACTCCAATGGGAATGTAGAAAAGTACAAAGCTAGACTTGTGGCAAAAGGCTTTACGCAAAGAGAAGGCGTAGATTACAATGAGACTTTTTCTCCGGTCTCATGTAAGGACTCCTTCAGAATCATCATGGCACTAGCTGCACATTTTGATTTATAGTTACATCAAATGGATGTCAAGACGGCATTTCTAAATGGAGATTTAGAAGAAAATGTTTACATGAAACAACCCAAGGGTTTTTTCATGGAGGGGAAGGAACATATGGGATGTCGCCTAAAGAAATCCATTTATGGGTTAAAGCAAGCCTCTGGGCAGTGGTATTTAAAGTTTAATGATACCATTAAAATATTTGGATTCAAAGAAAATGTTGAGGACAACTGCATTTATGCAAAGTTCAAAAGTGGGAAATATATTTTCCTAATTCTATATGTGGATGACATTCTGCTTGCTAGCAGTGATGTTAGTCTACTACTAGAAACAAAGAAGTTCTTGTCATCAAACTTTGACATGAAAGACCTCGGTGAAGCCTCTTATGTTTTGGGCATAGAGATTCACCGAGACAGAAAGAATGGAGTGTTAGGACTGTCGCAGAAAGCGTATTGTGAAAAGATTTTAAAGAAATACAATATGCATGCGAGTAATTCAACACCTGCTCCCATAGTCAAGGGCGACAATTTTGGGAAATCCCAATGTCCAAAGAATCAATATGAGATCGATCAAATGAAGTCAGTACCATATGCTTCGGCTGTTGGAAGCTTACAGTATGCACAAGTGTGCACTCGCCCTGACTTAGCATTTATCGCCGGGGTACTCGGTAGATATCAAGAGAATCCAGGCTTAGAGCACTGGAAGATGGTAAAGAAAGCTTTGCGTTATGTGCAAGGAACAAAAGGCCTCATGCTTACATATAGAAGATCTGATTCCCTAGAGATAAAAGGGTATTCAGATGCAGATTTTGCAGGAGATAAAGACGACCGAAAGTCCACGACAGGGTATGTCTTTACTCTCGCAGGAGGTGCTATTTCGTGGAGAAGCGCCAAACAGTCGATTGTTGCATCATCTACGATGTATGCAGAATTCATAGCATGTTATGAGGCCATGGGACAAGCGTTATGGTTAAAGAAATTCTTACCCGACTTGAAAGTGGTTGACTGCATCAGCAGGCCACTAAAGATGTACTGTGACAACGAGCCCGCAGTATTCTATGCTCACAACAACAAGTCGAGTAATGCTTCAAAGTCTATAGATATAAAGTATTATGTTGTGAAGGACAAAGTCCAGGATCAAACTATAAGTCTCGAGCATATAAGGACAAAGAATATGCTTGCGGATCCGCTAACGAAAGGCTTACCACCCAATGTGTTCAAGGAGCACATAGCCGGCATGGGTTTAACGGGAAGCCTATGACTCCTGGACTATAGAGGCCCAAAAGTAACAGAATTTGTTTCAGAACATGAAGGTATATAGTGGCTGTCTGATTCTATCGGCAATTGAGCTGAGACGATGAAACATGCTCTATGTATCATTCTGTGATGAAATAAGTAAAGAACAAGGTTAAAAGTAAAGTCGAGATCTAGGGGGAGAATGTTAGATAGATCTCTAACGTGACTGGGCCCAACGGCCCAGCACGCCCCTAACTGCGCCCTGATCGGGGGCGCCCAACCTTATCTAGGTTGGTGGGCCCCTGTCACCAGCGCTATATAAAGTGGTGGGGAGCCGGCAGCACGACCTACGAGGTTAGCCATGCCCTAGCCGCCCCACCTACAAGCCAATCCGATCTAGGCTAGCGCTGCGCCGACGGGAAGCTCCACCGCCGCCACCCTAACCGCACGCTCGCCACACTCCCCCTTACCACCCATGGCTAACGACGGAGGTTCTAGCTTCGGCACCAGCTCGGGCATTCCCTCTGGCTCGTGTTTGTCGAGCCAGGGAGCAGGTAGAGTCCATCTCGGTTCCTTCTCTCTCTCTTTCTCACTCTGTTCTCGATCTATAAAGGTAATGTATAGTGCTACTGTTAGATCTAGACTAGATCCTTGGTAAAGGTGGTTTTAACAGCGGCTCCTTGCCTTCAATGTACGGCAACACATTATCAAGGTGGTCCTATGCACCAATATGGCAGATGTTAGCTGAAGCACAAAGATACATGTAAAGGAAGAAAGAGAGTGCTGATTAGCGCTATGCCTCAGGGACAGCCAATGGAGCCTCGAAGTCAACAGGTATGATTTCACTGGTCGGGGCTGGGGAGCTGCGGCTGGTGCTGGCACGTCCACGTGATGGAGCTGGAGTAGGAACGACCGACGGAGGCGTCGGCTCCCTGGGGTAGACCGTGGCCTTTCCGCTGGTCTTTGGCGGTGGTGGCGGGAGAAGGACCTCGCCGTCCTTGCGCTTGTTGGGCTTGGCAGGATGGAGATCCTTGTTATCACGTCCGCCTGACTTCCTGCCGTGGGACTTGTCACGCCTGTCCATCTTGGCCCGAGTACGCGGCTGGTCACAAAGACCTGAAGCTGTGTTAAAAGGAAACCAAGCAAAACAATTAAAGAAAAAGGGCAAGGCAGATGGTGCTGCTCTAGGCGGCGACAGATGAGATTGGTTCACCTGCCTTAAGAGTTGGCTGAAGTAGGGAACTCGTCGAACTGAAAAGAGAAGGCGTGGAAGGAAAGTTGGAAAATGGGGTGGTGATATATAGCCTGCCGGCAGTCTAAAATCTCAACAGCCAAAGGATAAGTCAGAGTTTTGAAGGGCCAAGGGAGTTGGAGATTATGTTCAGGCTGCACGTGGAATCAGTTGCGCCGAAATCTTTGCCAAGCCCAGGTCGCTCGCTTCTCGCGCGATCTAGCCTTGGCAGGGGGCATTTGTTCGATGCTAATTTGTACTGTCACGTTAATAGGTGCAAAACATATGATCAGCAGAGCCAGCAAGTTGTGTATGTGCATGGGTGCGTAGAGCTGATCATTCGACTGATCAACTCGACATGTACGTGCATGCAGCTAGCATCTATCCATACAAGCACACCTGGTGCAGGAAGCTACTTCTTCTGAACCAGCGCCTAGTAAACGCAACCTGAAGAAAAGAGCTACTAATCATGATTTAATTAATTACTAGTTCATTTTGCAGGGTCACGTATAGTCAAAGTTGTAAGGCGTATGTATACGGCTCGGCCGGCCGGCCGGCCGCGCCTTCACGTATTTGTTGGCTACGGAACGTGTGTAACAAATTTTATTTTTTTGGACCAGCTGATACGATCGATCGAGCTTATCAGATAAGTATGACGCGATCGTAAGCGTGGCTGGCCGCGATCTTCTCGAAAGGTTAGCGCGTGCGGGCGTTGAGATAAGCATCTCCGCCGCAATAAACTCTCTGCCTGTTGGCTTCTGCCTATAAAAAACCACACGCAGAACGACGCTGAAAAAAGGACGTAGAGCTCGCGCTGGAGGAAGCACAGCTCTCGCTTGGCACTTGCCATCCGCTTATCCACCAGCACCATACACGCAGGCGCCCCACACCACCAAAATCCCATCTGCAAATTTCCACACACGAGCTAGCATCCCAGTCAAAAGCACCATACACACACACGCACTGATCAGTGAAGCCATATGGAGGTGAAGCCGATGATTTCTGATGGTGAGCATATGGATTGACTCTCTCTCTCTTTCTCTCTCTCTAGCATGCATGCACACATGCGTTTCGCCGGAGAAGGTTCCGCTCACAGCGGCGGGAAGAGACACGCGATGGACAGGGCCGCCGGTGGGCAGCCTGTCGCGTGCCCTCTTCATCTCTACGAGCCACTCCGAAGGTGACGGTGGTGAGGCTGCCGGAGTCCAGCCCGACGCCACTTCCATCTACGCACACTACGTTGCCCAAGACGACGACATCGAGCGCGCGGCTGCCGGCGTGCAGCCCGGCGCCATCTCCGGCACCACCAAGATGATGGCCCGAGGGCGCGCGGCTGCCGGCGTGCAGCCCGGCGCCATCTCCAACACCACCGAGAGGACGGCCTTGACAGCGCGACTGCCGGCGTGCAGCCCGACGCCATCTCCAACGCCACCAAGGTGACGGCCCGAGGGCACGCGGCTGCCGGCGTGCAACCCGGCGCCATCTCCAACGCCACCAAGAGGACGGCCTAGACGGCGTGGCTGCCGTCGTGCAGCCCGGCGCCATCTCCATCTCCGCCGCCACCAAGACGACGGACCAGGGGCGCGCGGCTGCCGGCGTACTGCCCGGCGCCACCTCCATCTCTGCCGCCACCAAGAGCGCGGCCTCGAGGACGTGAGGCTGCCGGCGTGCAGCCCGACGCCATTGCCATCTCCGCTCTGGTGTGGCGCACCAAAGACGGCAGCCTCGCGACTGCCGGCGAGCCGTAGCGGCGCCATCTCTTCCCCCATCGACCCATGATCTACGGCGGCACCGAAGACGATGGAGGCGTGGAGCCCGGTACCCCCTCACGCTGGAGAAGCGTGCCGAAGACGATGACGAGAAGGCAGCCGGCATGCATTCGGCGCCACGTCCATCTCAACGAGCCATGTTGCCTAAGACGGTGACGGGGCTGCCCGCGTGTAGCCCAACCTTTATTCACCTCCTACGGACGCCAACAAGACGACGGCCCCGAGGCCGTAGCGGCGCCATCTCTCCTCCCATCGAGCCCGACGCCTTCTTCACTCCGGCAAGGCGCGACGAAGACGAGTGATGGCGGGGCTGCTAGTATGCAATCCATCGCCATCTCCACCTCTGCAAGCCATAGGCGATGGCGTCGGGGCTTCTATCGTACAACCCGGTGCTAGCTCCATATCCGTGAAGCCGACGGGCGTAGGCGAAAGAGCTGCCGACGCGCAATCCGGCGGCATACCCCACCTCCATCTTCACGAGCCCGTGAGACGATGCTCTTGTCTAGGACAACAGCCGTGAACTCGGCGTCGAACCGAGACGAGGTGTCGACCACGTCGGCTGCACCGACTTGTAGGCGCGCGTCGGTTTTGCACCGACGCCGATCTCCACCAACACCTACTCCTGCGAGGCATACCCCTTGCGCACCCCGACGAGGCTTCTGGTCGTCGAGAAGTCCCAGCTGAGCGGACCCATGCTACTCCAACTCCAACTACATCGACGCCGTCAAGACCGACGAGGCACGACGGCGAGCGTGGCGGGAGTAAAGGACACGCTACTCGCGGCGCGTGTACCGACGAGGACACGGGCTCTGCCGCCGCCCACACACACACACACCACCACATCATGCATGGAGAACGCGAAGCGAAGACGACAAAGACGACCACACGGCTTAATCGGAGGTGTCTCGCGGTGTAACCCGCGGGAGTAATTAACCGGGTGCCTTCCGAGGCCCCGGGAACCATGAGATCGCAATCGCCATAGTCAGGCTGGCCGCGCAAGCAGGCCACGGAGCGCACTGTATTAGGGATTTGTACTTTGTTTCTCCACGAGAGATTAATGAAATGCATCTTCCCTACCTTTTCTTGTGTACTACGGTACACTGGCACGCCCGCATTTCTTTTTATTTACCCCGGCGCATGAGAAAACACACTACCATCCTTCTTCCCTCGAGTAGCCTATGTTCTACTTTTCCAGAACGTTTTTCTCGTGTCAAACAACGATGTTTTATGGTGGAGGACAGAAATCTGTTTCGAGACAACAACTCCCCAAATCTTACTTCCCTCTCATTAGAGGTCATTATTGGCACAAAAAGCAAACAAAAAGGATAAGGAGAGGTCATTACTAAAGTAATAACTTCCAAGACTCAAGTAAGCTCTTGGGTTATCTCCCAACAAGTATTTTTCTTTAACGCCTTTAAGTTAGGCACAGGAAGCAAGAAATCAAGTATTTTCAAATGAGGAATTATTACCCCTCTTGCGCCTTCCTTTCTTACCTTTCTTCTTCTCTTTAGGGAAAATATGATTTCTTACTGGAGGAGCAAAATTCATAATGCCTTTTCCCACATCTATTATTGCTTCAAGGTGTTTCAGTAAGGATCTTTCAAGTGTAATCTGTCATTTGCCTACACATTCAATAACAAGATAATCAGTAGACACCATTTTCTCTGAAATTTTTGTGAACACACCTTCTGCTATTTCAATGGGTAATAAAGTGGCATTATTAGTAATAGAGATTTCCTCTCCTCCTTTAGAAAGCCCCAAAAGACTCATAAATATCTTTAGGCATAAGGAAAAATTCAGACATGATATCACAACGAGCATCAAAAGTTGCACTATTTATAGTGACTTTAATTGTGGGAAGCCACTTTGAAGGCTCAGAATTCATTGGAACATAATTATAGTACTCCCTAAGTGTGTGATAGCAACTGTTTGAAGCAGAAGTACTGGACTCAAGAGTGTTCAACTTAGCAAAAATATTTATGAAAGAGGAATCAGACTTGCCAGGTGTATTATAAATAATCAATTTCTTTATGGCATCAAAAGCTTCATCCTCGGTACATTGAAAAATATCTTTCCCAGCCACATCATCCAAAGCATATATATAACAAATAGCAATACCATGGTAGAAACTATTGACAACCAAGCTAAGACTCATCTTAGGCTCAGTTTCCCTTTGTAAAGCAAAGATTCTAGACCAAGCTTCTTTAAAACTCTCTTCACATTTTTGCTTTAAAGCAAAGATCTCTTCCATAGGTGTCAGAGATATAGGACCAAAACCAGACATGGTAGCAACTAGGGTAGGTGAAAGTACAAAGGAAGTCACCTAGAGGGGGGTGAATAGGCGTTTTAAAATATTACGGTTTAGGTTCAAGTAAATGCGGAATAAAACTAACGTTTAATTTATTGAGCACAAAACCTAGCCACTAATTTCACCTAAGTGCACCAACAAACTATGCTAAGAAATACAAGCAACAAGGTGATAGCAAGATATAAATACTTCAAGCACGATGGCTATCACAATGTAAAGTGCATAAGTAAAGGGCTCGGTTGAGAGATAACCAATGGACGCGGAGACGAAGATTTGTTTCCCGAAGTTCACTTCCAAAGAAGCTACGTCTCCGTTGGAGAGGTGCGATGGAGCAATGCTCTCCGAACGCCACAAATGGCTCACCTCGAGGTGTGGTGGCTCGGTGATCACTCAACGCCACACAAGGCCTCACCCCGGATGCGAAAGCACGCAACTTACCGACGCCACAAAAGGCTCACCCTATTCTCCCGAGTGCGCACCATAAAAGGCGGGCACTCGCTCCACCATGGGACGCTTGAGGGCGGTCACCGAACCCGTACAAGATTGGGGCTAACTCCACAACTCAATTGGAGGCTGCCAACAACAAAGCCACAATAGGATACAATGCCACAAAAGGCTAACAACACCACAAAAGGCTACAAGACCACAAAAGGTCAATCAAGACCACAAAAGGTCAACAACCCAACCACACAACCGTCTAGGATTCCAAGGAACCCAAGAGAAACAAGCTCACGAGCTTGAACTCGCTGAATCTCCGAGGAGAACTCAAACCTATGCACCAAATGCAAGGGCAAGTCCTTCTCTCCCAAATTCCAACAGAGCTACAAAATCTATTGGGGGAATAAGGGAGGAAGGACACAAGAGGAGAATAAAAACTCTCCAAGATCTAGATCCCAATGATTCCTTCACTAAGAAGGGATTTGGCTTGGGGAGATTGTAGATCTAGATCTCCTCTCTCAAATCCCTGAAAAAGATGCAAGAATCATAGGAAGGGAAAGGGAGAGGGAAAGCTTCTTCAAGGTTAGCAATGGAGGAGAGAGAGAAAGCCAAGAACCAAGAAGAAAAGCTAGTACCCACGAAGGGGAAGAGGAGCCCCTTTTAAAGGGCTCCCAGATCTGCCCGTTATGGGCATTCGCGACTCCTGGCCGGAACTTCCGGTGGAAGGCCGGAAGTTCCAATGGCACACAGCCAACAGTCAAAAACTGCAGAGCGAGAAACAGAAAAAGCGAGTCCTGGCCAGAACTTCCGCCGGTCCACCGGAACTTCCGGTGGGAGCGAAACTTCCGGTGGAAGTTCCGACAGAAGTTCCGTCAAATAGACATATCCAAAACATAAGGTTACTGAACGTGAGCGAAACAAGAGCCGGAAGTTCAACCGGAACTTTTGGCGGCAACTAGGCCTGAGCGGAACTTCCAGTCCCTGGCCGAAACTTCCGGTTGAAATTCCAACTGAAGTTCCATCAAATAGCACATCCAAAACAGAAGGTTACTAAACATGAGCGGAAGAAGAGCCGGAACTTACACCGGAACTTACGACGGCAAAAATGCCCTAGCGGAACTTCTGATGGCAAGCCAAAACTTTCGGTCAGGGAAAATCCAGAAACCAGAAAACCAGAAACGCAATAACTTTTGCATCCGAACTCCAAACGGGATGAAACCAATTTTGTTGGAAATATTGGGTATCAACTTGGGAGAAAATACCATGAACATATATGTGAAGTATCCCCCAAGGTGTGGAGCCAGAAAACTCGCAAGATCAAAAACCACAATAAGATATGCAAGTGAAATCCTTAGATGATGAACTAGAGCTTGTTAAGATGATGACCACAAGCTCTAGATCCTCTCATGGACAAGAACCAAAAAACAACCAAGAAAGATGATGTTATGAATGCAAAGGTTTGAGATTTCTCCGAACGATGCAAACGAGACACCCGCTTGAGAGCCCCTCTTGATAGTACGGCTATCTATCCTAAACCCGGTCTCCCAACTAACAATACGAGACCGGCAAAAGAAAAGCCCTATCAAGAACATACCTTTGCCTTGAGCATCCCACTTGAACTTGATATAAACCGTCTTATTCTTCTATAGTGGGAACACCTTTCTTGGATGCTCTTGCTTGATGAAGATGAAGACTTGCAAATTGCTCCCCATACTCCATGGGGAAACCTCTTCTTTGAACTTGTCTTCATCATTCCATGAGCACGAGGATGGCAAGCTTCAAGCATGAGATCTTCTAGAGATGGCGCATCTTGAGCTCGACCTTCTTCATCCCTACTTGAGGTTGATCCATCTTGATGCAACTCTTTGCACATGCCTTGATCAACCTTCAAGCTCCTTCTTTCTTCATGATTCTAATGGGCACAAAGCCCTTGGACATTTCTTCATCTTCCAACCTTGAGACAAACACATGGCCCAAGCGATGCCAATGGACAAACCTACAAGTGAAACTCAATTTACACATTAGTCCATAGAGATTTTCATTAATTACCAAAACCACACATGGGGCATACATGCCCTTTCAGTAGGAACTAATTGTTTTGTGTTTGTGATAAGAGAAAGCAAACCAAACTAGACTAATCTTTTTTGGAGTTTTTGATAAAAAGAGGCAAACAAAACCAAGCAAAAGAAACTAAGCAAACTAAAAACAAAGTAAAGAGAAAGGTTGAGGAGGACTCCCCTTGTGAAGACGTCCTTAGCCTCCCTGGAAACGGCGCCAGAAAGAGCTTAATGGGGCCCATCACTGTCGTGGGATGCTTCGTTGGAAACTCCAAGAGCAAGTGTGATGAGCACATCAGCAAATTTTTCCTCAGTAAGAAACCGAGGTTATCGAACCAGTAGGAAGAAGGAAACGTCTCAAAGGTGTTACAAGCAACGTGGAAACCTGCACAACACAAAATCAAGACTTTGCCCCAACAAATCAATGAGGTTGTCAAGCTCACCGGTTTGCTGTAACAAAGGATTAAATATATGGTGTGGAAGATGATGGTTTGCAGCAAGTAAACAGGTAACAGTGGAAGATGTATCAATGGTAAAGATTGGATCGGGATCCATAGTTCATTAGAGGTGCTCTCCTTAGATAAACAACATGGCATGAAGGGTAAACAAATTACAGCAGGGCAATTAACAGGAACTGAGCAAGGCATAACAATGTAATACTAGACAAAAAGATCCTATGAGATTCGATTTGGCAATACAACAATATACATAGACCGCCATCCAACTACATCTATGACTAGAAGTCCACTTTCAGGTTATCATCCGAACCCCCTCCAGTATTAAGTTGCAAGCAACAGACAACTGCTTTAAGCAAATTGTGTAAGGTAAACAATCCACTTGTTCCATGAACAAGATACCATTGTTTTCTCCCTAGTGGCAACAACACATCTACAACCGAAGAGATTTCTGTCACTTCCCTTGGAAACTAGAGGCATGAACCCACTATCGAGCATAAATACCCCCTCTTGGAGTCACTAGCAACTACTTGGCCAAGATAGCTACTAACAATGGAGAGCATGCAAGGTCACAGACAACACAGACATGATAGAATCAAATAGACAAAACCATTAATCAATCTGACATAGTAATCTCAATATCCATCGGATCCCCGCAATCACAACATGCATGATTACAAATTGATTAGATCTTGATCATGAACGGAGCTCACAAGATCTATACATGAAAGCACAAAGAGGAGATACAACCATCTAGCTACTACATGGACCCGTAGTACAAGGTAGAACTACTCAAGCTTCATACCGGAGGCTGGCATGATGAAGAAGAAGGCCTCTGGGATGATCTCCCCTCCGATAGGGTGCCAGGAAGAACTTCAGATCCCCCCATTCTAGGGACGATGGTGGCGGCGGCTATAGAAGGTTTCATGGTGTTTTGATCGGATGCTTAGGGTTTCTGCATCAGGGGCTTCTTATAGGCGAAGGGACGAGCCAGGAGGGCCACCAGGGGGAACACCCTACCCAGGCGCGGGGTGGGCCCATCCGCGCCTAGGAGGGTCTGGCCGCCCTGTGGAGCCCCTTCGTCTCGTCTTTTGGCTTCATGTCGCCCACGGTAAAATATTGACTTTGGCTTTTGTCCCGTCCAATTCCGAGAATATTGATTTTCTGCCTTTCTGGAACCAAAAACAGAAGAAAACAGACAACTGGCGCTGTGACAACTTGTTAATAGGCTAGTTCCAGAAAAGATATAAAAACACCTCAAAGTGTATACAGAACAAAGCAAAGTAGATAATAAACAAGCATGGAGCATCAAAAATTATAGATACGTTTCCGATGTATCAAGCATCCCCAAGCTTAACTCCTGCTCGTCCTCGAGTAGGTAAGTGATAAAAGAATAATTTTTGAGGTGACATGCACCGTCAAAACCAAGATCAAACCATTTGCAAGCATTGAAAGCTGGGATCAAAGAACTCTAAACATGTGCATGAAAGATGGAGTTCTAACAATAGGACAAAGTAACTATGCATGCAACATGACAGGCTACAAACAAAGATCATGAATAACATGCATTGAAAAACGTTTGTTTGTTTCACATACAGAAAACATGGCATAGTGGCATTCATCTTGTCCTTCATAGAGTAGCAAATAGATGCATAGGACACCTTCAAAGTTCATAAGAGTGACTAGATACAAATAGCACAAGAACAAGCAATATCACAATATGCATTAGTCAATAAGTTTTGGGGCACTGCACACAGAATGGCAACTATGCTCTCTTAATGGTGCCTAAAGGTAGATGGTGGAGACTCAAATAATAGTGGAAGAAAGGCTCTTCATAAAGGGAAGCAGGGATTTCAAGTTTCAAAAAGAGCTTCCAAAAATTATGGTACTTGCTAGCTTTCAGCCCTCATTACCTCTATCATAAGCATCTTGAAGTGATTAAGGTTAAAGTGAACAAACTATAGAGTATATGCTTGACAAAGTATAAGTTGGCAATCTCAAGTCCCTTGAATATGAGGGCCACACCTCATGCAACTCAACTTCAGTCACCTATAAGTTCTTGTCATAGTAAGTACATGTGTATCATAGAGAACCGTGATACGTCGGAAACGTATCTATAATTTTTGATGCTCCATGTGACATAGTTATACCCTACGGGTACGTGACTTTAGCATACCTGGTCCAGCCCAAGGAAGGCCCACAGTAGATATACACTGGCCCATGAAGATTTTCGGGTGGCCAAGGCCCATGATGCCTTCGGATCCTTGGAGAGCAAGATTAGCGGAGATAGGAAATTCAAAGGGGTAAAACCCTAGAACTTGTAACCGACTAGGACTATGCCCGGGACCTGCCTAAGTCTATATAAAGGCCAGGAGGGCACGTCCTAGATCTCTCGACTCATACTTTCGCACACGCATCCACGCCAGATCGAATCTGCGCACCCTGTAACCTTCGGTTCCGCCGTAATCAAGAGCAGACAAGCAGGAGTAGGGTTTTCCCTCCGGGGGCCTGAACCTGGGTAAATCTCGTGTCCCCTGGTTGCTTGTCTGTTAACCGTGCCACGATCTCCAGCATCCCCATCTTCTCCAAAACCCAAGTCCATAACAATGGGCATTGACGAGATTAAACCTCGTCAATTGGCGCCGTCTATGGGAATTGGGGCTGCTGATTGTGCGGTCGTGACGGTTCCGACCCGATCGATCTACAACTCCGCGGCGACGGAGAATCACCTCCTCTTCGGCGCCTTCGACTTCACCGCCCACTCGCCGGCCACCATGAAGGATTTCGAGCCCGTAGGCGACGGACTCGAAATTTTGTTCGGGAGCTTCTGCTTCCAGGTGGGACAAACTGGCACCCTCCGCCTCCCTGAGCGGGTGCCCGTGCCGTCAATCAGGCCCGCCTCGTGGGCTCCACACCCCGTGCTACACACGTCACCATCGACAGATGAGTTCTACAGCAGCAGCAGCTGCAACTCCGATCTGTGCGATCCACCTTCGGATGAAGGGACCTACGGTTCCAGATCCGAAAGCTGCGGCAGCAGCCGACCAATCTGCAAGCGCTATCTATGCGCCGCCGTCATCCAAACCGACGAGGAAACACCTAACCCGCCGCCCAACCAAAACGGCGAAAACGGCGAAAACAGAAGAAGCCAGTCCCCCCACCCAACAGGGAAAACAACAGCCACGTCATCCAACTTAGCAAAGAAGGATGGGGCCAGGCGCGCCGTGCCGTCGCAGGCGACATCGTCTTACCTGCAGACGCCTCACGTGACCTACTGATGGCGTACCACTACCTCCTCATCGAGGAGCACAAGAAACAAGTCAAGATGCAGGAGACGCCCGACAAACGCAAGCAAGCAGCCTCTGAGTCCAGCGCGCGACGAGCTGCGCTCTCTGCCATGGCACCCGACTCTAGCACAAACGGAAACCAGGGAAACAAGCACCGCTCACGGGTGGAAAACATGGATCCCAAGGAGCGGCGCGACGTGACCCGAAATCTCCACACATCGTTCATGGATATGGATGCCGACAGCAACATCATCCCGAAGACGCCACAAGCTGCGATCATGGCAGCCACTGCGTATCTCGCGGCTCACCCACCTCCGGAGGGGGACCCGAAAAGGGCCATGCATAGGTCCGCACTTACCGGACTAGGACTAATCGGAGCTGCGCTCCACGAAGACGCTCCTGCGGAGCCGAAGAAGAAAGCTCCGGCCAGGCGCGACCGGAGTCCCACCCCCTCATCCAAAGAGGAAGAGGAGCACGATCTTCCTCGAAGGAAGAAGAGCTCGCACCGCCATAAACACGACTACGACGCCAGAGACAAGCTTACACAGCGCAAGATCGACAAAGCACGCGCTAAACGCGCATGCTCGTCCGAATCTGAGATGGATGAAGACGAAGGAGAACTCTGCGGAGCTCGATGCTTCAGCAGATCCGTTCGGCGAACACAGATGCCACGCAACTTCAAGCTTCCTTCGGATACTCCGAAGTTCAACGGCACGCAAGACCCAAAGTCCTGGCTCAGCGACCATCTGTCATCCGTCAAGCTTCATGGAGGCAGCAAAGAAACCGCCATGCAATGCCTTCAGCTGCAGCTGACAGGCGCGGCGCGGGTCTGGCTCAGCAGCCTATCATCAGGATCCATCCGCAGTTGGGAGGAGCTCGCTTATAGCTTCATCCGAAATTTCAAAGGCACCAGCAAGAGACCCGCCTCAATCGAAGAATTACGAGCCTACACTCAGAGAATGGGTGAATCTATTCGCTCGTACATACTATGCTGGTCTACAACCAAGAACTCCGCAGCACACATCTCCGAAGAGCGGGCCATCGACGCCTTCAGGGACGGCGTCAAGCGCCCAGACTTCAAGGAGGAACTTGGGCGTGTAAAGCCCAAGACACTCGACCACCTCATGGAAATCGCCCATAGTTGGGCAGACGGCGAAGATTGCATCCAACGAGCGCAATCAGACGAAGAGGACGACTACGGCCGAAGACATGAACGCCGCAGCAAGAGGAGATCGCGCGTCTACGAGGACCGCGACGGACCCGACATGGTCGCGGCCGGCTACGCCGACCGCCGTAACGACAACAGCCGCAACAGCGGAGGATACCGCGGCGGAAACTTCCGTGACAACGGACGACCAACGCAGTCGTGGCAACGCCGCGACCGCGACAACGGACCCTCAGCATTCGACAAACTTTCGGGTCCATGCACCATCCACTTCTACATCGACAAACAGGATGGCAAAAAGAAAGCCAGCCACATGCTCAAGGACTACCGCGAGTTCCAGAAACTCAGCGAAGGCATGGTGCAGATGAGGCAACAAGCCCCAATCCCTGCGTTTGGAAACGCACCTGCGCCAGGTGAAATAGCACAAGGAGATCCTCCACCGCCGCCTATTGGAGGCCCAAATCAACCAGTCGCACCAGCGCAAAACAATGCCGGGGTCGCATACCCCCCACCAAAGGGAGCACTAAATATGATCCAGAAGGGACGCCCCACCAACAGGGTGCAGAAGAAAATCACCCGACAAATCAACTTGGCCGTGGCAACTCCGCCTGCAATCCCTGAGTACCTCAGCGGATCGGAGTCCTGCATCACATTCACTCGCGCGGATCACCCTTGCCAGATCCCTCGCCCAGGTCATGCTGCCCTGGTGCTGGAGGCGCAGATCGGAGGCTTCGAGATGAGTCGTGTCTTCATGGACGGCGGCAGCGGCATCAACCTAATGTTCGCAAGCACTCTAGCAGCTATGTGGATCCCGCAATGCAGCCTGGAACAATCAGACACAACGTTCCACGGCATTGTCCCAGGAAAGGGCATATTCCCCTGGGCAAAATAGGGCTCGACGTCATCTTCGGGAAGCCGGACAACTTTCGGCAGGAGCGCCTAGAATTCGAAGTGGTGGACTGGCCGTCACAATACCACGCCATCTTGGGGCGTGTAGCATTCGCAAGGTTCCTGGCTGTCCCACACTACGCATACCTACTACTCAAGATGCCAGGACCAAGGGGCGTCATCACAGTCCACGGGATCTTCACCCGATCGGACCAATGCGACAGGGATTTCAACAAAATCTCCCAGTCTTTTGGCATGCAAGACGAGCTTGTAAGGCTCCACGAGGTGACGGACAATGGGCTACCCCCAGTCACAAGGCAGAACGCACCTGACATGTCCTTCGACTCCACCGTCAACACCAAGAAAGTGCAGGTCCATCCGACGGATGCCTCCAAGACGGCGCTGATCGCCAATGACCTCAGCACCGCATAGGAAGGCGCGCTCGTAGAATTCCTCCGTGAGTGCTGGGAAATATTCGCCTGGTGTCCTGCGGACATGCCAGGAGTTCCCAGGGAATTCGCCGAGCACGCACTCAATGTCTTTCCAGACACCAAGCCAGTCAAGCAGTCCATCCGAAGACTGCCGGATCCACGAGCCGAAGCTATCGGCAAGGAAATCAACAGATTACTCGCAGCAGACTTCATCCGGGAAATCAAGGAAAGCGAGTGGCTGGCAAACACGGTGATGGTCCTGAAGAAGGACACGGACATCCTGCGGATGTGCGTAGACTTCACGTCACTAAACAAACACTGCCCAAAGGACCACTTCTCTCTTCCTCGGATCGATCAGATCATCGATTCGACTGCAGGTTGTGAGAAACTCTCCTTCCTCGACGCCTACTCAGGCTATAACCAGATTCGACTCAAGGTCGAAGATCAAGAGAAAACGGCGTTCATCACACCGTTCGGAGTATACTGCTACAACACAATGCCCTTCGGGCTAAAGAACGCGGGTGCCACGTACCAGCGATGCATGCAGGCCTGCCTCAAGGACCAGATCGGTCGCAACGTCCAAGTCTATGTCGACGACATAGTAATAAAAACCAAGGAGGCAAGGACACTTATCGACAATCTCCGCGAGACGTTCGACAACCTTGATCGTTACAGGATCAAGCTCAATCCAGAAAAGTGCGCCTTCAGCGTCCCCTCGGGTCAGCTGCTCGGGTACTTCATCTCTCAACGAGGGATCGAGGCGAACCCGAAGAAAATCAAAGCAATCATGACAATGGAGAAGCCGAAAAACCTCAAGGGCGTTCAGCAGCTCGCAGGGCGAGTAGTGGCACTAAGCAGGTTCATCAGCCGCATGGGCGAGAAGGCCCTACCATTCTACCAGCTACTACGCAAGGCAGACAAGTTCGAGTGGACACCAGAAGCCAACGACGCATTCGAAAGCCTCAGCGGCTCCTCTCCACCTCGCCCGTTTTGGTCACGCCAAAGGAGCGCGAGCCCCTGCTGCTGTACATAGCAGCCACACACCAGGTGGTCAGCACCATACTCGTGGTCGAACGACCCGAAGAAGGCAAGACCCACGGGGTCCAGCGCCCAATTTACTACCTCAGAGAGGTACTCACTCCAACAAAGCAGCGGTACCCGCACTACCAGAAGCTAGCCTACGGCGTATTCATGACAGCTCGATGGCTGAGCCATTACTTCTAGGAGCACCAAGTGATGGTCGTCAACGAGGCACCCCTGAACAGCATCCTGAATAATCCAGAGGCAACAGGACGAGTCGCCCTATGGGGCATCGAACTATCACCCTTAGACATCGTCTACGAGAAGCGACACGCAATCAAATCTCAAGTCCTTCCGGACTTCCTGGTGCACTGGATGGAGCTGCAGCTGCTAGACACCCCAGACATGTCGCAGTCCTGGACAATGCATTTCGACGGCTCCAAGCGCAAAGACGGAGCAGGGGCAGGAGTCATACTGACCTCCCCGCAAGGTGACAAGATGAAGTACGTTCTTCGGATGAAATTCAGAGCCTCCAACAACGAGGCCGAATACGAAGCCCTCATCCATGGCATGAAGATGGCAAAAATATGCGGCGCAACGCGCCTGGTGATCTACGGTGACTCCAACCTCGTCGTCCAGCAGACGATGAATGAGTGTGACGCACACGCCGAAAACATGATCGCGTACCGCGCGCTATACAACGCACTCGAAGGAGAATTTGACGGCTGCGAACTTCGGCACGTTGGAAGAGAGAGCAACGAGGAAGCCGATAGACTCGCCAACATCGGCTCCACTTGCGCAAAGGTACCACCAGGTGTGTTCCTCGAACAAATCTGTGTGCCATCCATCAAGCGGAAATTCCCCAAGGGATCACCCGAAGAAGCAGAACACTCGGGGGCTACGCTACCCGAAGGTCATGAAGGACCCGAAAAGTTGGATACCGAAGTTTCCATGATCAACCTGATGCAGGTCATGGCAGTCGAAGAAACTTGGACGCGACCATACCTCCAGTTCCTGATAAACGGAGAACTACCTGATAGCCCGACAGATGCCCGGCGCATATCTCGTCGGTCAAAAGCCTTCACCATAATCAACGGCGAGCTGTACAAACGCAGCATTATGGGTGTACTACAACGGTGCGTCACCATCGATGATGGCAAGGCCATACTCCAAGATATCCATGTGGGCATCTGCGGCCACCATGCAGGCAACCGCTCCCTTGACGCCAAGGCTCTACGAGCAGGATTCTACTGGCCAACGGCCATGAGCGACGCAAAGGACATCGTCCGAAGATGCAACGGGTGCCAACGGTTCGCCGACAAACCGCACGCCACCTGGGTCCGAACTTCGACCCATACCCATAGCCTGGCCTTTTGCCTAATGGGGCCTCGACATGATCGGCAAACTGCCAAAGTCCTCAAAAGGAGGACACGTCTTCCTCCTGGTCGCAGCCGACAAATTCACCAAGTGGATCGAGGCCATGCCAGTCACCAACCAGAAGGGAAAAACCGCCGTCAAATTCTTCGAATCCATTTTCTACAGGTTTGGCGTACCACACAGCATCATCACCGACAATGGATCGAACTTTATCTCCGAAGAATTCCAGGACTTCTGCGAAGGCCTCGGAATCAACATCACATATGCCTCAGTGGCACACCCGCAAACAAATGGGCAAGTGGAAAAGGCCAACGGCCTAATCGGCGCCGGCATCAAGAAGCACCTCATGAGCTCACTCGAGCACAAAGCTGGAAACTGGACGAAGGAGCTACCGTCTGTCCTGTGGTGCTTACGGACTACGCCAAACAACTCCACCGGCTACACACCGTTCTTCATGGTGCACGGAGCTGAGGCCGTGCTACCAGCCGAAGTACGCCACCAGGCTCCACGAGTCGTCGCTTACAGCGAAGCCGAATCCACGGCTGCACTCGAAGATGTCGTTGACACACTCGACGAAGCATGGGATATAGCAGCAGCTAGATCAGCGGTGTACCAGCAAAGTCTCCGCAACTACCACAGCCGCCGGCTGCGCCCAAGGTCCTTCGTCGAAGGAGACCTCGTCTTACGACTCAAGCAAAAGCGACCGAATAAACTCGAGTCACCATGGGAAGGACCCTATGTCATCACCGAAGTCATTCCAGGTGGCGCCTATCGCCTCAAGCACGTGGAGTCTGGAGTCGCATATTCCAACCCATGGAACATCTCGCACCTGCGATGATTCTACCCGTAGCAACCTACCCCCTTTTACTTTCAATAAGGCTTACAGCCAAGGCTACTCAGCCGAACCATGTACCTCCTCCTTCTTTTCTTCCTTCTTCCGCTTTGCTGGCGGGTGCGGAGCAACAGCTCGCACAGGAATAGCAGGAAGGGGAGAGGAAGAACCTCCATGACCATCACTATGACGCTCAAGGCCCAGAGGATTTCTGGGAGTCGGAGGAGTCGAGGCATCCGAAGACTCGCTCGAGCTCCGTGATCGCTTGTGCGTATGGTCCTCACTCGACTCGTCGTCATCCTCCGCCAGAGATCGCGCCGACGGCAGCTCGGACACGGAATCAACCACTTCATTATCTGGGATATTCGGATACCTTTCGGGCAATGGTGGTACCATGCCCGACACTTTGAAGCTCTACAAGATGAGAAGGAACTTTGTTAGCAAACAAAGGAAACAAATACACACCCAACAAAAAAAAGAGGGGGAGCACTACGTGCACAAATCTACACCTTCGGCACGACCAACGTCAAAGAAAAGGGAGGAGTCAGCGACTTCCCCGGGATTTCTTCTCCGGCCTTGAACTTCAGTAGCACGCGAAGATCCTTGTCAAGATTCCCTTCGGAGATTTTCTCACTCAAAACCCTCGTCGGATCACGGCGCCCAGAATAAAGAAACATCGGGTGCGCCCTCGCTTGGAGAGGCTGCACCCGACGCTCAAGAAACGTCCGGATGATGTCCACGCTGTTCACCTCCTTCTCAGGAATCAGTTGGAGATCCTCCACCCGACGGTAAAGGGCCTCTATCTCCGCCACCTCACCGTCTAAGATTTGGTTCTTCCAAGACCTCTTCTTCTCAATCTTTTGAGAAGGGTCAAAGGGAACAAGACCAAAATCTTGCCCAGGCAAAACGGAGTCGCGGATATAAAACCATCGCCTCCGCTAGTACTGGACAGATTCGGACATGGAAAAGGAAAAGAACTGCACATTGGGACTGAGGGAGATGATGAAACCCCCAATGGGATACACACCATCCGAACCAGATTGCCTCTTCACGGAATAAAGCTTCCGGAAGAGGCCAAAGTGCGGCTCAATGCCAAGTCAACACTCGCAAAGTGTGATAAAACACGCAATGTGGAGAAGAGAGTTGGGAGACAGATGATGGAGTTGAACCCCATGGAAGAAGAGCAGTCCACAGAGGAAGTCGTGGACCGGAAAAGAAAATCCGCGAATCACGAAGGCAACAAACATAACCCGGTACCCAGATGGGGGACGGGGGATTACCTCATTGTCAGGGAGTCTCACGGCTGTCGTATCTTGCGGGATCAGGCCCCGCTCGTGCAGTTTGCGGAGATCGCTCTCCCGCGTTTCTGATCGCCGCCAGCCACCATCGGTGACGCGAGCAGCGGCGGTGCCCTTCTTGCCTCCGGCGGCGCTGGTCCCAACCGCAGATGAGGACTTCTTTGTTTTCCCCATGGCGCTACGGCGGTGGTGGCGATGCCAAAGGAGACAGAACAGAAGAAATGTGGAAGAAAGCCTCAGCGCGCAGCAAGAATAGCTCAAGAACAAGGAGGCAGTGAATAGATGAACTGGTGCGGTGAAAAACAAACCACGATTTCACCAAGGATTATAACAGCGAAGACGACGCACGCTGGCCGTCCATCGAGAAGACCTAATGCCAACGGTAGATCTGGCCGTACACGTGTCAGCATCACAGCGAACCGTCGTTACCACGCCGTCCACTACGCGTGGAAATTGAGGAGACGCCGTAATCATCTCCACGCCGCGCGTGACCGGTCAATTCAAAGTCAAATAGTGGGACCCACACTTCGTCCAGTCAAGTCATCTCTGGCGTAGCAGACGCTTGAGGTCATCGATCGTCAGCACTGATGTCATCAAAAGCTATACTAGCACCAACTTCGGCTCCACAGCTAAGAGTACTCACTCGAATCTACGATTCGACTAAATACTCGGGGGCTACTCCTATCAGGAGCGCTGGATGCGCACCCGACAAACAAATGAGGACAAAATTACTTCTCTGAGTCCTACGTCGAGTCTACGACTCCACTACGGACTCGGGGGCTACTCCCATAGGGAGGATGGATTTAAGCATCCGAAAATTTTCGAGTCCTGCGGACTTAACAACTGAAACAATGCTTGAACTAAAGTCTCCGTTCGAGTCTACGACTCGAACAGACACTTGGGGGCTACTCCCATAGGGAGCGCTGGTCACGCACCCTATGAAATCTTCGACTGCGATCTTCCGGATCAGCACGCAAAAACTTTTTGGCAACTCTGCCCCAACAAAACGCTAAGTGAGCAACAATCTCCTTGGCCACCCGAAGCACCTCCGCAGTGACAAACATTCGGATGCTGTGTCTGCGACACAAAGATAAGACCTACAGATATCATCTGATGGCCTGGCAACGCACCTGACTGCGCTCTGCTAGTATGAAGCCGTACCAGCAGGTACGATGAAAAATCCCGATGGACGCGTTGGGTACACCAATTAAAACCACTGGAATTCCACTCCTATAAGTCCTCCGCGGCCTGAGTCGAATTATGCCAGCATATGTTCCAGGTCCGGGTTGAGGGACCCGAACCTGAAGAAGATCGTGTCGTTTTGTCCTAAGACAGTTAACTGACCCTGATCCGTCGGGTGAGTCAGGCACACGCATCAACAATCCCTACGCTCATATACTATTAAAACATAGTTGCACCCGAAGAATGGAAGAGTCCTCAGCCGAATCTACGATTCGACTGATCACTCGGGGGCTACTGACATAGTTATACCCTACGGGTACGTGACTTTAGCATACCTGGTCCAGCCCAAGGAAGGCCCACAGTAGATATAGACTGACCCATGAAGATTTTCGGGTGGCCAAGGCCCATGACGCCTTCGGATCCTTGGAGAGCAAGATTAGAGGAGATAGGAAATTCAAAGGGGTAAAACCCTAGAACTTGTAACCGACTAGGACTATGCCCGGGACCTGCCTAAGTCTATATAAAGGCCAGGAGGGCACGTCCTAGATCTCTCGACTCACACTTTCGCACACGCATCCACGCCAGATTGAATCTGCGCACCCTGTAACCTTCGGTTCCGCCGTAATCAAGAGCAGACAAGCAGGAGTAGGGTTTTCCCTCCGGGGGCCTGAACCTGGGTAAATCTCGTGTCCCCTGGTTGCTTGTCTATTAACCGTGCCACGATCTCCAGCATCCCCATCTTCTCCAAAACCCAAGTCCATAACAATGGGCATTGACGAGATTAAACCTCGTCACCATGCTTGTTTAGTATCTACTTTGCTTTGCTTTGTCTACACTTTGAGGTGATTTTTACATGTTTCCTGGTACTAACCTATTAACAAGTTGCCACAGTGCCAGTTGCCTGTTTTTTGTTGTTTTTGGTTCCAGAAAAGCTAGTAAGGAAATATTCTCGAAATTGGACGGGACAAACGTCAAAGTCAATTACTTTCAGTGGGGAACAAGAAGTCTAGAGGGGAGACAGAGAGGCGTGCCAGGGCGGCCACCCCCTAGGCGCGGGTGGGCCGTGCCCCGCTCCTAGGCAGGGTGTGGGGCCCCTGGCCACCTCCTCGGCCTCCCCCTTCGCCTGTAAGAAGCCCCTGATGCAGAAACCGTAAGTACCCGATCAATATTCCACGAAACCTTCTGTAGCCGCCGCCACCGTCGTCCCTAGATTGAGGGGATCTGAAGTTATTCCCGACACCCTGCCAGAGGGGAGATCATCCTTGAGGCCTTCTCTCCGGTATGATGCGTGAGTAGTTACACATTGGACTATGGGTCCATGTAGTAGCTAGATGGTTGTATCTCCTCCTTTGTGCTTTCATGTATAAATCTTGTGAGCTTCGTTCATGATCAAGATCTAATCTATTTGTAATCATGCATGTTGTGTTTGCGGGGATCCGATGGATATTGAGATTATTATGTTGGTTTGATTACTGGTTTTGTATTTATGATTCTATCATGTCTGTGTTGTTTGTGATCTTGCATGCTCTCCGTTGTTAGTATCTATCTTGGCCAAGTAGTTGCTAATGACTCCAAGAGGGGTATTTATGCTCGATAGTGGGTTCATGACTCTAGTTTCCAAGGAAAGTGACATAAATCTCTTCGGTTGTAGATGTGTTGTTGCTACTAGGGAGAAAACAACGGTCTCTTGTTCATCGAACATGTGGGCTGTTTACCTTACACACTTTGCTTAAAGCAGTTGTCTGTTGCTTGCAACTTAATACTGGAGGGGGTTCGGATGATAACCTGAAGGTGGACTTCTAGTCATAGATGAAGTTGGATGGCGGTCTATGTATCTTGTTGTATTGCCCAATCGAATCTCACATGATCTTTCTGACTAGTAATTGCATTGTTATGCCTTGCTCAGTTCCTGTCAATTGCCCTGCTGTAATTTGTTTACCCTTCATGCCATGTCGTTTATCTAAGGAGAGCACCTCTAGTGAACTATGGACCCTGGTCCAATCTTTACCATTGATACATCTTCCACTGTTACTTTTTTACTTGCTGCAAACCATTACATTCCATACCATATGTTTAATCCTTTGTTACAGCAAACCGGTGAGCTTGACAACCTCACTGTTCGTTGGGGAAAAGTCTTGAGTTTGTGTTGTGCAGGTCTCCATGTTGTTTGCAACACCCGTGTGACGTTTCCTTCCTCCTTATGGTTCGATAACCTCGGTCTCAACTTAGGGAAAACTTGCTGTTGTGCTCTTCACACCCTACGCTTGGGGTTACCAACAAAGTGCCACGTCGAGCACCATCAAGTCTTTCTGGCGCCGTTGCCGGGGAATAAAGGGCCATCAAACTTCTTCCCGTCAAGCACCAAGTATTTATAGCACCGTTGCCGGGGAGGCTAAGGACGTCTTCACTAGGGGAGTCCTTCACTTCCTTTCTCTTTACTTTGTTTTTATTTTGCTTTGTTTTTTTTGCTTGGTTTTGTTTGCCTATTTTCAAAAAAAAACCAAAAAAATAGTCTAGTTTGGTTTGCTTTCTTTATTCAAAAACACAAAAAAATAGTTCCTGCTCTAGCTGCTGCTGGTGTTTTTGGCTTGCCCACCTTTGCCAAAATGAACTCCGCTGAGAACACCAAGTTGTGTGACTTCACTAGCACCAACAACAATGATTTCCTTAGCACTCCTATTGCTCCAGCTGCTCCTAATGCTACCTTTTATGAAATTAAGCCTGCTTTGTTGAATCTTGTGATGAGAGAGAAATTTTCTGGTGCTAGTTCTGATGATCCTGCTGCCCATCTGAATAACTTTTTATGAAGTTTGTGAGATGCAAAAGTATAAGGATGTAGATGGAGATATTAGTAATATGAAGCCTTTTCCTTTCTCCTTGAGAGGAAAAGCTAAAGAATGGTTGCTATCCTTGCCTAAAAATAGTATTGATTCTTGGACTAAGTGCAAAGATGATTTTATTGGAATACTATCCTCCTGCTAAGATTATATCTATGAGAAGTGACATTATGAAATTTAAACAACTTGATAATGAACATGTTTCTCAGGCTTGGGAAAGAATGAAGTCTTTGGTTAAGAATTGTCCCACTCATGGACTCACTGCTTGGATGATTATCCAGACTTTCTATGCAGGTTTGAACTCATCCTCAAGAAACTTGTTGGATTCAGCTGCTGGAGGTACCTTTATGAGCATCACTTTGGGTGCTGCAACTAGACTCCTTGATAATATGATGGTAAACTACTCTGAATGGCACGTTGAGAGAGCTCCACATGGTAAGAAGGTAAATTCTATTGAGGAAACCTCCTCTTTGAGTGATAAGATTGATGTTATTATGTCTATGCTTGTTAATGGGAAAGCTCATTTAGATCCTAACAGTGTTCCCTTAGCCTCTTTGATTGCTTAAGAAGAGCAAGTTGATGTGAACTTCATGAGAAACAACAATTTCAACAACAATGCCTATAGGAATAATTTTGGTGGTAACAACAATTATAGGCCTTATCCTCCTAATAATGGTAATTCCTATGGAAACTCTTACAATAATGCTAGAAGTGCCCCCTCTGAGCTAGAGGCCATGATCAAAGACTTTATTAGTAAACAAACCACTTTCAATAAGGCTACAGAGGAAAAGCTTTTAAATGTTGAGAAAAATATATCCTCTTTGTCTGAAGCTCAAACTTCCTTGATTAATAAAATGGTTGCTAAACCTGAAACTATGGAAAGTACCTTTGCTGCCACTCATGCCATACAAGTTACTATTGATGAAAATGTTAGGCTGTTAGCTCAACTTCATGCTAGGTGGGAAAGGGAAGCGGAAATTGATAGAAACAATAGTGTGTGCACCATCACCACTAAACCACAAGTAGTCCATATTCCTCCTCCTACTATGCCTAAGCCTATTGAGCCTACTACTAGTGATGCTAAGTTTGACTTTGATATTGATGGTTGCAATATTTCTGAAGTGATTATGTTCCTACAAAAGCTTGCTAGAAGTCCTAATGCTAGTGATATGCATGTTGCTTTCACCAAACACATTACAAATGCTCTTGTTAAGATTAAGGAAGAGAAGCTAAAACACAAAGTTTATATTTCTAGGAAAGTAGAAGATAGTTGGGAACCCATTATTAATATACAAGTGAATGACTTTGATCTCAAAGCTTCATGTGATCTTGGTTCTAGTGTCCCTATTATGCCTAAGAAGATTTATGAAATGCTTGATTTGCCACCATTAGAAGATTGTTATTTGGATGTCCCACTTAATGATAATGCTAAGAAGAAACTCATGGTAAGTATTAATGATGTTCTCATTATGGTTAATAATGCTTATGTCCCTGTGGATTTCTATATTTTGGATATTGAATACAATGCTTCTTGTCCTATTACTTTGGGAAGACCTTTTTTTAGAACGGTTGGTGTCATCATTGATATGAAAGAAGGCACCATTAAATATCATTTTCCATTCAAGAAAGGTATAGAACACTTCCCTATGAGGAGATATAAGTTGCTTTTTCCTCCTCCTTTGAAAGCAAGGTTTGATGTTAATGCTTCTTCATTTGAAAATACTTGATTCTTCTTGCTTCTTGAGCCTAACTTAAAGGCATTAAAGAAACGTACTTGTTGGGAGATAACCCAAGAGTTACCTTGAGTCTTAGAAGTTATTACTTCAGTAATGACCTCTCCTTATCCTTTTTATTTGCTTTTTGTGCCAAGAATGACCTCTAATGAGAGGGAAGTAAGATTTGAGGAGTTGCTGTCCCGAAACAGATTTCTGTCCTCCACCAAATAAATTTGTGAGGAGTCTCTATAACTCAGATTAAGCTAAAAATTTACTAATAAATCCCCCAGTATGTTAGCTAACTTTCATTAGTTCAACACTTTTTGATTTGAGCAACAAAAGATGTTCGAAAAAATCTATTTCTACCTGCTGGTCTGTTTTGACAGATTTCTGCCATTATTTGCATTTGCTTCTTATTGATTCTTTTTTGAGTTCTCTTTAGGTAAATTGAGATTTTTGAACTAGTTACTACAGTAGCTTGTGTTTTTAGTGAAAACCCTTGCTGTTCGAAAGCTTTGCGAGAGGTCTAATATCTTTTGAATAAGCTAATGTTGCTAATGAAGATTGTGTGAAGTTTTGTATGAAGGAAAATTTCAGGTGTAGAGAGAGAATAATGTAATGAGATGAAGAATGGACAAAAACTCAAGCTTGGTGATGCCACCCCGGTGTCACCCCAAGAAAAATCCAAGAGGTACAAGAGTCAAAGCTTGGGGATGCCCAAGGCATCCCCTTCTTCATCAATAAAAAGCTCAGGTCTGTCTAGACACTTTGTTTTTATTGTTTCATGCACAGTTGTGTTGTTGTTGGAGCGTCTTAGTTTTCATTTGCTTTGCTTAGTTTGTTTAGTTTGATTGAGTAGTTTGGACCCCCACTTTCGCTGTGTTTTGTTGCAAATAAGTTGCTTGGTGTTGGAAAGGAGTAGAAATTTCTTGCTTGGAAGTGCAAGAGGAGCTTGCATTGACTGTGACTTAGACTTTATCATGCCATGCTAGGTGTTGTTTTGACCTTATGCCTAGTAATTATTGATGTAGCATGGCTTGCTCCAAGTCATTGGGATTGTTTAGTGTGCCTTGAAGAAATTATGCGTTGTTTTAGCATGCAAAAGCAGTTGTCTGTTGCTTGCAACTTAATACTGGAGGGGGGTCGGATGATAACCTGAAGGTGGACTTCTAGTCATAGATGCAGTTGGATTACGGTCCATGTATATTGTTGTATTTCCCAATCAACTTCATAGGATATTTCTAGCTAGTAATTGCATTGTTATGCCTTGCTCAGTTCCTGTCAATTGCCTCGATGTAATTTGTTTACCCTTCATGCCATGTTGTTTATCTAAGGAGAGCACCTCTAGTGAACTATGGACCCCGGTCCACTCTTTATCATTGATACATATTCCACTGTTACTTGTTTACTTGCTGCAAACCATTACCTTCCACACCATACGTTTAATCCTTTGTTACAGCAAACCGGTGAGCTTGACAACCTCACTGATTCGTTGGGGCAAAGTCTTGAGTTTGTGTTGTGCAGCAGGTGAGCCTACCGAGGTATGCCTAGCAGGACGTTTCCTATTGTCCCAAGCTGCCAGCGAGTGGGCCTGCAGGACGGCGACTGGATCGAGACTTGGCGAGGACTCAGGCGACTGGAAGCTGGAGGCCCAGAAGCGTAGCTAGGCCCAGTCGGATTAGGTCAAAGGCCCTCCGAATCCTTAACCAACTCGGTTGTAGATCTATAAATCCTAGCGAGGTGAGCCTATATAAACCTCCCTAGGGTACGCATAGACGACACGTTCCATCTAACACCCTAGCAACTCGCCGCCTAGCCGTCGAGCTCGCCCTTTGTACTCTCTTCATAATACATTCTAGCAGGAGTAGTTCTTTACCCTCCGGGGGGCCGAACCTAGGTAAACCCTTGTGTCTCCGACCTCATCTCGCACCGCAGATGGCTAGCCGCCCTTGCCCATGTTCTACTACTCGCTGCCGATTGCAGCATCTGCCGTGGCCATTCCCATGACAGTGGCGCCCACCGTGGGGCCTGCCCATCAACGAGACGATCTCCACCGGCCGCATGATCGCGATCGGCGAGATCCTCCAGATCTTGCCGAGCAGCTATGTACCGGCGGCATGCCCCGTCACGCACAGCGTGATCTTGCCGGTCGGCATGATCAGCCTCTTCGTCGGCCTTAGCGACGTCATCGTTTTGGAGGACTCCGCTCGCATCCGCGAGTCGCCGCCACGCGACCAGCTCTCTGAGAGCCAGGTCCGTATGATCCACCGCCTCACCTCCGAGTACGACTCGGCCCACAGCAACGTGGCCGAAACCGCCATGGTCGCGGACGGCGCAGCCCTCAACGACGATGCCGACTAGGCGACCCCAGCGTCGGCTGTCGGGTCCATCGTCGCCGCATCGCCCGCGGGCTCCATCACCCAAGTCTCCAACGTGGGAGACTTCGGGGACCCCTCCATCCTTGGGATCTTCGACTTCGACTCCGGGTCAGAGAACTCCGCCGACCTCCACGACGGGACCGGTCGCCACGTCGCGACCTACATGGCAACTGGCGCCGACCCCCCGCAAGACCCCTTCTCCACACCGATCCCATCGAACGCAATGGCAACGGAGGTCGAGGAACTCCGCCTGCGGCTGGAGGAGGTGGTCCGCAAAGAACAAGCCGAGCACGAAAAATTTCGCCTCGAGCAGGTGACAGCGCAGGATCTCTCGTGTTACCACCAACTCCGAATCAGGTCGCGCCTGAACCCCACCATTCAGGGGCGTGCCCTGAACTTCGATGACCCGACCCGTGCAGCCGAGCGCGCGATCTGCGAGAACGCGCCGCCAGGAGGGAGCTCCCGGCCCTCACCATGCGTGACGGCCAACGGCGCCCCAACACCACCCAACCGCGCGCCCCCAGGAGCGAGATGCAAACGGCCTAACGCTGTTCTCCACTCCGATGGACAATGTCGTCGCGAGCCGAGCAGCAGTCGACAACATAAACGTAACCGGGGAAGGCGCCCTGCAGATCCAGTACGCCATGGCTCTGCTCGCCAAGGCAGTCGAGCAACAAAACACGGGTGCCGACTCACAGGGTCAGATGTACTCGCATTTGTTAGGCAGCAAGGCAGCCTCGAGCGGACTCGCAATGGCGGCGAACACCCTCAACGGCCCACCACCCGAGCCCCTGCATCTCCAACATCGACCCGCGCACGCGGAACTCTCCACCAACCACCCACGGCCGGCGAACAACTTCGTCGCTGCCAACAGGCAGCCAATCGACGCGCGTACCCACATAATCAACAACCAGAGCTGGCGCACACGCCAGCCCGACGACCTGCGGCATACCCTCACCAACCGCCGCGACGGCGAACCAAGGGGATCGCTGAGTCGAGTCGGACCCCAGTGCTTCGGACCAATGATCCGAGGCGAAAAATACCCGGCGAACTTCAAGGTGCCGAAGGAGATCGAGAAGTACGACCCCTCCTACGACCCGTCTGTGTGGCTCGATACCTACCTCATGGCAATGGGGATCGCTGGCCACACCGACCTACTTGCCGCACGCTACCTCCCCCTGATGATGGAGGGAGCATGTAGGCAATGGATCAACACCCTCCCTGTGGATAGCATCGACTCCTGGGAGGAAATGCGCGACACCTTCGTCAGGCACTTCGAGGGTTCCTACACCCACGCCACCACCATCGAGGACCTGGAGCGATGCGTCCAGGGACCCCGCGAGTCAACCCGCAGTTGGGTCCATCGGTGGCAAGACCTGTGGTATAACGCGGCTGGAATCCACCCGGACACCATGATCCACTGCTTGAAGACCTCGTGCCACTATGAGCCCCTAGTCGCCAAGCTCAAGCGAGTGTACAGAACACTCGACAACATACCGGACCTCCTGGAGATCGCCAAGCGGTACGCGGAAGAGGACCCAAACCAAGAAACCGACGACGAGTCGGGAGGGAATCGCCGCACGAGCGGCCACGACAACGGGAGGCGACCCGAGCTACGCTACAGCAGCACTCGCCTAACCGGCAAGCACCGCGGTGATGGGTGAGTCGACTTCATCGCCAACGCCAGATACGCGCCGCGCGAACTCAAGAGCTTCCGCCGCGACGGAGGCCAGCACCACGACGGCGGCAACTACAAGGCGAAGCCAAGGTTCGACCCCACGGCTCTCCTCAATCAACCCTGTGTGTTTCACAGCAGGGAAGGGAAGCCCACCACGCACATGACCGCCGACTGCCACTCCCTCAAGGAGATTGAGAAGGCACGACACACATGGGAAGACCCCGACAACAACCCGCCAGACATCGAAAAATTCGGCAGCGTCGCCGGCTCGCTCCACACCTTCACAGGCTTCAACACGAAGCGCAAGAAGAAGGTCATCGCCCGTGCCGTCACCGTCAATGCGGTGTCCCAGATAGACATCCCCCAGTTCCTCAACTGGTCCGAGCAACCAATCACCTGGAGCCACGAGGACCACTCGCCACAGATAGAATATCCAGGTCGAGTCGCCTTGGTGGTCAAGCCCAAGGTGGGGGACTATTGGCTCCCCAAGACGCTGATGGACGGTGGCAGCTCCATCAACATCCTATACCTTGACACATTCAGGCGACTGCGGCTCCCGCAGTCGATGATCGAGACGACCTACACCACCTTCCACGGCATCATCCCCGGTCGGAAGGCGTACCCAATCGGCAAGGTGACGCTGCCAGTCACCTTCGGCACACCAGCAAACTTCCGCACCAAGCAGATCGTCTTCGAGCTGGTGCCGTTCAACAGCCCCTACCACTGCATCCTGGGGCGCCAGGCGTTCGCCAAATTCATGGTAGCGCCCCACTACGCATACCACGCGATGAAGCTCCCCGGGCCGTGTGGCATCATCACTGTCCATGGCGATCCCGACATGGCCGTAGAATGCGAGGCCAAAGGCGCCAAACTCACTGACGCCGTCATCGCGGAGGAGGCCAACCACGCCGAGGAGCTCGTAAAGTACGCGAGAAGGGTCAACAACGATGACCCCACCATACTCAAGAAGCCCAACTCAGAGGGTGGCAGCTCTACCGCCTTCGAGGCAACGACGCACACTCGCACCATCGAGATGGTTCCAGGCGACTCCAGCCAGACGGTAACGATCAAGACGGGCATGAGCCCAGCATAGGAAGGCGCGCTCATCGAGTTCCTACTTGAGAATCGCGGCATCTTTGCATGGAAGCCATCCGACATGCCTGGTGTCTCGAGGGAACTCGCTGAGCACAAACTCAACACCGACCCCGAAGTGCGACCTTTCAAGCAGTCGCTGCGGCCCTTCAATGAAGAGCGCCGCCGAGTAATCGTCGAGGAGGTGCAGCGTCTACTCGCTGCAGGCTTCATCTGGCCAATCAAATACTCCAAATGGCTGGCAAACCCAGTCCTGGTCGAGAAGAAAAACGGGACGTGGAGAATGTGTATTGACTACACAAACCTCAACAACGCCTGCCCCAAGGAGCAGTTCGTCCTCCCGCGGATCGACCAAATCATCGACTCAACCGCGGGTTCGGAGTCGCTATGCTTCCTCGATGCCTACTCTGGGTACAACCAGATCAAAATGGCAGTCGAGGACGAAGATAAGACGGCGTTCATCACGCCATTCGGAGCCTTCTGCTACACCGCCATGACCTTCGGCCTCAAGAACGCCGTGGCGACCTACCATAGGTGCATGCAGGAGTGCCTTGCGAGCCAAATTGGCCCCAACATCCACATCTACATCGACGATGTGGTGGTAAAATCCACTCGCCAGGGCGATCTACTCGCCGACCTAGAAGAAACCTTCGCCAACCTGCAGAGGTACAAGATAAAGTTAAACCCAGGAAAATGCACGTTCGGTGTACCCACTAGACAGCTGCTGGGATACGTCGTCTCCAAGCGCGGGATCGAGGCGAACCCCGCCAAGATCAACACGATCGCCCGACTCGGCAGACCCGAGTGCCTGCGCGACGTCCAAAAGTTGGCCGGGCGAGTCGTGGCTCTCAGTCGCTTCATCCCTCGGCTAGGCGAGAAGGCGATGCCCCTCTACCGCCTAATGCGCAAGAACCCCACCTTCTAGTGGGACAAGGAGGCCGATGACGCGCTCCACGCTCTCAAGGAGGTGCTACTCGTGGCACCGCTACTCGTCGCCCCCGTTGACAAGGAGCCCATGCTCGTCTACGTCGCGGATTCTGAGCGCGTCATCAGCGCCGTCATGGTCGTCGAACGACTAGAGGAAGGCAAGGAGCGCCCGGTGCAGCGACTCGTATACTACATCAGCGAAGTCCTCACCGAGTCGCGCGAGCGTTACCCGCAGTACCAAAAATTGTTATATGCGGTCTTCAGAGCACAGCGGTGACTGCCGCACTACTTCTAGGAGCACCCAATAACGGTCGTCTCCTTAGCACCGTTGCAGGACATCATCCGCAACGGTGAGGCGACAGGGCGAGTCGCCAAATGGGCCGTCGAGATTGGTGTCCACAACATCAGGTACGAGCCACGCAAAGCAATCAAATCGCAGGCTCTCGCAGACTTCCTCGCCGACTGGGAAGAGGCCCAGCAGCCAGAGAAGCTGCCATACCTCCATTACTGGAGCCTACGCTTCGATGGATCCAAGAACGCAGATGGCGTAGTAGCAAGGATCGTGCTAACATTTCCAAAGGGCGACAAGCTATGCTACGTCCTCTTCCTTGACTTCACCCCCTGCACCAACAACATGGCCGAGTATGAGGCGCTACTCCATGACATGCGGGCAGCCAAGGAGATGAACACCAATCGCCTGCGCTGCTATGGAGACTCCGACCTCGTCGTCAGGCAAGTCGCCGGCACCTACGACGCAGTCTCCCCCACCATGGCGGCATACCGTCAAGTAGTGGACCAGCTGGGAGGCCACTTCGCAGGCTACTCCGTCGAGTGGATCGACATGCGGAAGAACAAGGAGGCCGACGCACTCTCTTGCATCGGCTCGGCTCGACTCGCACCACCCGCCGGCGTCTTCCTCGACACCATCACCAAGCCCTCCGTCTCTCCCCCAAGAGAGATCGACATAGGAATTCCGCTGCAACCAGACGCAGCCCTGGTCGCACTAATTGCCGAGCCAAGCGACTAGACTGCACCATACGTCGCTTACCTGGAGGGAGGCACCCTACCCGCAGACAAAACGGAGGCCCGGATGATAGCACGCCGCTGCAAATCCTTCGTCATCATCAACGGCGAGCTCCACAAGCACAGCGTGACCGACGTGTTCCAACGCCGCGTCCAACCCACCGAAGGACGCATGATCCTCCAGGGCATCCACTCCGGCGACTGCGGCCACCACGCTGGCGCCCGCTCTCTGGTCGCCAAGGCCATGCGACACAGCTTCTACTGGCTCACCGCACACGCCAACACGGTTGACATCGTCCAGTGATGCATCGGGTGCCAGAAGTACGCCAACCAAACTGACGTACCGAGCTCGGCGCTCAGGACAATCCCCATCAGCTGGCCGTTTGCCGTATGGGGCATGGATATGGTAGGCCCCTTCAAGAAGGCCCCGTCCGGCTTCACCTACCTCCTAGTCGCAGTCGACAAATTCGCAAAATGGGTGGAGGCCAAGCCAGTACGCAAGTGCGACGGGAAGACCGCTACAAAATTCCTACGTGAGCTCATCTATCCCTACGGGTTCCCAAACAACATCATCATGGACAACGACACCAACTTCGCCAAGGGAGCCATGGCCGAGTTCTGCGAGGAGCACAACATCCGACTCGACCTCGCCTCAGTCGCCCACCCGGAGTCCAATGGCCAGGTGGAACGCACCAACCATAGCATCCTCCATGGCCTGAAGCCACGGCTACAAGTCCCACTCGAGCGCACCGTCGGGTGCTGGGTCGAAGAACTCCCCTCTGTCATCTGGGGCATCCGCACCTCCGTCAATAGGTCGACGGGGTTCACCCCCTTCTTCATGGTGTACGGTGCCGAGGCAGTCATGCCAACCGACCTCGAGCATGACTCACCTAGGGTGGTCAACTACGTGGAGGCTGACAACGAGCTCGCACGCCAAGATGGAGTCGACCAGCTCGACGAAGCATGCGACCTAGCTCGCTCCCGCACCGCCATCTACCAGCAAGGGCTTCGCCGCTACAACAGCCGGCGAGTACAGACTCGCACTTTCCAGGAAGGCGACTTGGTATTGCGTCTAATCTAGGATAAGAAAGGCATGCACAAGCTCTCCCCCCCCTTGGGAGGGACCATTCGCCATCGGGCGAGTCCTGGGCAACGACGCCTACTACCTCACCGACGTCCGAGGCGATGGAAAACTCGACGTCAAGCGGCCATGGAATGTAAACCTCCTACGGAAGTTCTACTCTTAGAACTCCAGACAAGTACCCCCTACCCGCTATGAAATAAAGCAGATTGATTCCCGCAAATTGCGTCTACTCTCCATGCCTTGTGCCACTCGCACTCGTAATAACAGCGTTACGCTATTCGCATAAGTCAACATTTGGTAACGCGACTGGTACGGCCAAGTAGTGCGGTACGAGGGCACTGGAAAAATTCAGGCCTCGTACCGTCCACGAAAAAAGCTAAACCGGAGCCCCATTGGATTCTCCTAGCTCGACTGGCTCCCCGAGCCAAGACGACTGTACTCACTTCCCACAGCGACCCAGTCCTCCACATCCTCGGCGCAGCGACTCGAACGGCAAAGTACCACGCTCAGGGACTGACACGAGCCCAAAGAAGAGCGGCTAGGGGAAAACGCAAAGTAAGAGAGCGCACCCAGGACTCGCCATGCGACTGATCTTACGGATCAGGCAGAGCGACGCGCCTAACACAACGCGCTTAGTCCTCACCTAACTTGGGCATGCGACTAGAACGGTCAAGTACCATGCTCGGCTCGGGGACTCGGCGACCCGACCCCGTTCGCGCTGGGGAAAACGGCCAAGTAAAGAGCACCCCTGGGAGTCGCCACGCGACTGGCTTCCCGAGCCATGGCGAGTCGACCCTAACTCACTAATAGTTCACACAACATATAAAAACGAGGTTAACCCCATAAAAAGGGCGAACGCGCTCGGGGACTCGTACAACCAACATTCAAATCACAAAAGCAACGACAAAATAACCCGAGCATTCCTTCTTAGCAGCAAAATTTGTTTCGCGTACAAGGAGAATTACATGGTTATCTTACACTAAAGCCAAATGGCACAACATCCTATTCTGCAGGCTTTGAAGAAGAAGTGCCACCATCCTTGCGGCTGCGGATAAAGGGCTCCCAGGGATTCGACGGGTACGTCGTAAGCTCGCCCGCCATCGCCACACGAAATGGTTGCTCCACCTTGAAGTTGCGGTGCTTCGACTCCGGGTCATTGGGGGCGACGACCGTTTCCTTATAGGGAATAAGGTCGCCCATCGCCCAAACGCGGTCAGAGTACACCACGGCTCGGTCCGTCAGCTTCAACACCTCGGCAATCTCGACCGAGCCCGTTGACGAGGGGCACCCTCTCGTGACATCGTCAAGGTCGAAATCGTCCAGAAAATGTGCGAGCCCAAGGCTCAGCGCAGTCGCCGCTCCACGTCGGAAGGCCGACCGCGTCATGAACTCCACGACCGACGGGGTCTTCTCCAGATAGCGCCATACCTCGACGAGGTCACTGGGGATCACCTCCGTGGGCAAGATCTCCTGAAGATATGCCCGGAGACAAGTCGCTGACAGCGCGGCTGAGTCGACCAGGGTGGTCACGCATTGCCGTGCGTCGTATGACTGCGCCTGTTCGGCGTTATCAGTGATCCGGCCTGCAACACACAAGCAAACAGTGAGCAAAGCACCAAAACCACAATGTGGTACGCGCGCTCGGAAAGTGTCTGAAGGAAAACTCACCAATCAACGGGCGGCGAGGTCCGTGATGAAATTCTGAAGAGCCGAGAGGTCATTCTGCAACCCGGCGACGACTGCGTCCGACACCTTCCGCTCCTCAACAACAGAATTGACGGCTGCCTTGGCTCGTCCTTCCGCCGAGCTCGATTCCGCCTTCGCCTCCTTGAGCTCACGCTTCAGTTCGGCAATTTGCTTCTCCGCTACGCTCAAGGCAGACTGAGCCGCCGTCAACTCACCCGCCGGGACAAGGCCCTGGCGAGCCTCCTTCACCCCAGCCGCACTACTCTCTGTTTCCAAAACAAAACGATCAATACCGCAACAAGTTCGCGACAAGCGCCAAACAAGCCAAACACTCACCCGCAGTCGCTTGAAGCTCCTCGTTCGTATCCTGGACAGCGACAAGCTCCTTCTCCATGCGGCACTTGGTAGCAAGCCGCTCGGCCAACTCGCGCTGCAAGCACTGTGCAACAATCACAACGTCAACAATCAAAAATTCCTAAGTGCCCAGCCGCTGAAATTCAGCGACTAGGCACCCGGGGACTGGATGACAAAAATTCCTAAGTGCCCAGCCGCTGAAATTCAGCGACTAGGCACTCGGGGACTGGATGACAAAATTCCTAAGTGCCCAGACGCTGAAATACAGTGACTAGGCACTCGGGGACTGGATGGTGAAAAACAGTAAGAATCCGACCACTGAAATTCAGTGGCCAAATCCTCGGGGACTAGAGATACCTGAATGGCGGCACCTAGCATGCCATGAAGCTCCATCGCGTCCACCGACGAAAGCACGAGCGAAGTGTGCCCGCGACGCTGCTCGACATCCATACCTGCAGCCCCAGGGCATTGGCTTGATGGCACCGAGGCACTCGCCGTGGCGGCCCTCGCTACAAAGCGAGGGAACGTCGCCACCACGGCACCCGCGCCACCCGAAGGCGGCCCAGCGGCCTCAATTGAAACCATGGGACCTTCCCGCTGCGACCCCGCGTCTTCCGACGCCTTCAGATCTACATCCACCGCAATCGGGGCTTCACGCGGGGCAGCCGCTGGCTCGTCTGATATCATGACGACTTCATCGCCTTTGGTTCTCTTGGCACCGTCGGCGGGAGCCTTAGTCTCGTCGCCCTTCCTCTTCCTCGAGGGGTCAGTCGACACCTTCGCGGTGACCGATGGAACCTTGGCCACCGAAGGGTGACCTATCTTCTTTACTCTAGTCCTGCGAAGACGACTCTGTTAATAACACTCGCCAATCGGCACACGAATCAAACAGACAGATGAAAGGCTGAGGAATACTCACTTGGCGACCGGAATAAATCGCAGGCCAGTGCGAATGCTGGCCGACTTTTCTAGTTCTGGCCCCAGTTTCCGATTGAGGCCCGTCTTGAACACGCTCTGTGCCCAAGACACAGACGACTTCTTCGAGGATGAGGCCGCGGCAGGGGGCTCAGTGGCAATGGCTGCGGGAGCTCCTCTCGGCGGTGAGGCCCGTGCGGCTAGGGCAGCCACCAACTTGGTGACTGGGGCGAATGGCGGCGGCAATGATGCCAGCGGCGCTTCTTCCTCCACGACGGTCGCACCAGTCGCCGCAGCCGCGTGCGATGCTGTTTTTTTTGTCCGGCGCTGGTAGCGTCGGAGCTACTCACGGACAGAGGCAGAGACACCGGCTTGGCCGGCTTCGTCTTCTTCTTGGGTGGCGGCTGATTCTTCTTCTTCGACGGTGTAGCCTCACGCTGTGAGGTGTGCTTAGGAAGGTCATCGTCGTCGTTGTCGTCGTGGGCCTCGAGGCTTTTGCTGGCCTCGTACTGGTGCTGACCGCGAGTCTTGCGGACCATGGGGGTAGCAACCTCCACGGCTTCGTCTCCATCGTCATCTTCACCATCGTCACCCCCGTCACTCCTGACATCGCCCTTGTCAGGCAACGACTCGCTCTCGTCCTCGGCGGACGAGTTCGAGTTCTCGTCATCTGTGGGTGGAAGCCAACCTTCCACCACTTGGAACAACTGTAACAATCAAACAACATCAGCACAACCTCAAATGCACAAACTGCGACTGCGAGTGCAAGGGAAACAGAAACTCACCGTTGGAGCTGGGCGCCTTGCAGTATAAGGTACGACCCCAGCCTTTGCGTCAAGATACACCGCCTGGGTGATCTTCTTCAGGGCCTGGGTGTAGTCGTTGAGTCTCCACTCGTCGTGACAGGACTTCGTCGGGTCGTCCTTGCCCATGTACTCGTACATATAGTGGGCAGGGCTGGCCAGGGGCTCGAGCCGTCGCCCGAGCCAGCAATTGTAGAGGTTGATGGTTTGGAGGCCTTTCTTCTTCAAGTTGCGGATGGTCTGCAGCATCTCGTCGACGTCCATCCGCTGCTCTAGCGGAAGCTTGGCGACTTGGAGCCGACGCGGCTCGGGCCGGTCGGCGGAGTACCTTGGAAGCGCCACTTCATCGCCCGGCGTCGACTCGGTCACATAGAACCAGCTCTTCTTCCACTCGTTCGCTGCTTTGGTGGGCAGCATCAGATCGAAGAATGACGCCTTCGACTTCAGCTGGAAGGTCAAGCCGCCCGCGGCTAACATTGGGTCGCCTGCTTCTTCGCAAGCTGATCCTCCCATGGAATAGATCTTGCCATAGGGGAAAGTAGGGCCTGCAGCCCATGTAGCACTCGTAGAACGCCACGAAGATGGCGAGATGCTCGATGCTATGCGGTCCCAAGTCTGATGGCTGGATGTCATAGTAGGCGCAGAAGCGCCGGAAGAAGAAGGAAGTGGGGAATCCGATCCCCGCTCCAGATGAATGGTTAAGCAAACGAATTCCCCTTCGCGTGGATCCGGAATCACTTCTCCGGCCATGGGGATGCGCCATCTCCAGGCGCGGAGGATCCCTGCCTCCTCGAACGATCTCAGCAGCGCCTTCGTGCACTTGGATCTGCCCCCAAGGTTCCGCAGGAGGGGCCATCGGCTGGAGGAACGAGGGATACGAATCGCTCTGGTCGCTGCACGGAATGGAGGAACGAGAATGCACAAGTTCGGAGGAAGCGAGGGAGGCATTTTCCCCTCACTTGTCACTCTCCTTATATAGTGGTTGTTACCCGCCATTTTCGGGGAGCCATTACCACGCGGTAATTACGCCGATATTGGAATACCCAACGGCTAGTTTGACCAAGCTAACGGTCCAACTTTGTCCACTAGACTCGCTGCCTTCAGCGACTCGACGATTCGCCGACCCGATCACTATAACAGTGACTTGATTATTTGCCGACCCATTCGCCAAGCTGCGATCTGATTGGTCACAGTTGTTGCGACTAAAATGACTAGTTCTATCCTTTGTTTGGGAGTCCACCGCCGATTCGACTGGGCGTCCGCATTGGACCTGCATAATCCGACTGCCAACGAACACCTGCGACGAATCAACGATGGCCTCGGGGACTACTGATGGGGATATGCATACCGGGGTATGCCCAGCAGGACGTTTCCTATTGGCCAAGCTGCCAGCGAGTGGGCCTGCAGGACGACGACTGGATCGAGACTTGGCGAGGACTCAGGCGACTGGAAGCTGGAGGCCCAGAAGCGTAGCTAGGCCCAGTCGGATTAGGTCAAAGACCCTCCGAATCCTTAACCAACTCGGTTGTAGATCTGTAAACCCTAGCGAGGTGAGCCTATATAAACCTCCCTAGGGTACGCATAGAGGACTCATACACCCTAGCGACTCGCCGCCTAGCCGTCGAGCTTGCCCTTTGTACTCTCTTCATAATACAATCTAGTAGGAGTAGATCTTTACCCTCCGGGGGCCCGAACTTGTCGTGGTGGTGGCACGGCAGATGCCATGGGTAGGCTAAAGTTTGGGGCCAATGGATGCTAGAGGGATCTGGGGAGGGAAGATGTTGTTATTTCTACACACAAATGACTAACATACAGATCTTTATTTCTCCTTTCTTGGACTACAAGTGCTGCTTGAGCTGTATGCAGGGAGAGAGGATGAATTTCTACCAGCCTAACGGTATAGAATGAGCCGATCCCTTTCTCAGTACCCAAGCCTCTCCTTATAAAGGGGTGCCTTGGCTCCTCTAGGGCTGACGTGGCAAGCATATTCGAGGAATATGCTTGTCCTAATATAGTAACTCGGCCAGCTCCTTTCCGTGTCCCCCTTCTAATAACGGCAAAGTTCAAGAGAGCCCCACCTGCATGCCTCAGGTTCCAGGACTGTCACCTCCGTGACCTCCTTCTGCTCCTCTGCTGCTCTGCACCTTGTCCTTTGCGCTTGGCTCTGTTCAGATTCTTCCTAGCCCAAGGTTAGGGTTTGACCTTAGGTTCTTCCTTTCCCTGCAAGCTTCGTGTTATTCGGCCCTGCCTTGCTTAACTCGGCTCGGCCTTCACCTGCCTTATGGCTTATTCGGACTTGCCCGGCCGACTTGACTCGTACGTCGGCCGAATAACGTACAACCCCTCTGGTAAACGTCATGGTCATGCTCATCTCGTCCGACCTTTACATGATTCGACCGATATAACCAGTAACTCGGCATAAGACCGGGGAAACTCCTTTTGGCTTCTCCCGTCTTGACCCTATCCGGGGTCACCTCCCCAACATTAGTCCCCGAAGCTGGTGTGGTTCCGTCCGTTCCTCAACCGGGCCACATCAGTTTCCCAATACTCATTTCTCCTTATTTCCGAGTTACTCTCTCTTATTCGAGGTATCCGTGTAGCTTCTTGTGTACGCCTCATCCTACGTGTAACACTCATCATTATTTCTCTAGTTTTTTGTTCCTCTACAGTTCCCGCTGACAATGCTACAGTGTTTACTGCGCCTGTCGCGTCGGCACTGCGACGCCTCGCGCACCACATCGGTCAGGAGGCCTGATCCTATCCTGTGTCGTGTGGTCGTCGGTGTGGCTCCACTCCGCCGCGAGCGGTTACGCCATATACACGATCTACACGGTTAGTGCCCGCACGCACGATCCCACTATCGCCAAAGCCACGCGGTTATAAAGAGGGGCACGGGGCTAGAGGATTTACTTTCCTCCTTCGCTCACCGTTTCCCTTCTTCCTCCTTTCGCCCTTGCGCCTGTTCGTGCTTTTGCGGCCGCGCGCTCGTCGGAATCTTCGACGGCGAGGCCCTAATTCCTCCGCTTCGTCGACCTCGTCCCCATACGCTTGCTCCGGCACCGCCGCCGATGAGTTTCTCTGTGGTCTCATTGCCTAGATTTTCCTCTAGACGCGTCTGTCGCTCTCTAGGTTCCCCACGGTGGTTTCTTTGCCGCTCCGCCGCTGTTTTCGCCTAGGACCACAACGGGGCCTTGCACCTCTAGGCTTTGCTCCGCCGCTAGTTCCTCTTCCATGGACTCCTCCGGCGACCCTATGTCAAGCTCTATTAGCGGCGCGCTCATCGAGGATGACGATGCAGCGTCTGGCCCAGAGCGGGGCTCCTGGCAAGGTTCCACCGTTACCCGCCGAGAGGTTGAGTGGTTAATTAGAACTCGCCGGATTCCTGCCGAGGTTGCCAGTCGCTTACCCGGAAGCAAATCCTCTCCCGTTCTTAACGAAGGTGAGTACGTCGTTTTTATGTCCCATTTCGCTCGTGGGTTTGGTCTTCCCCTTAGCGATTTTGCTAGGGAATTCCTCGATTACTTCAGCCTGCAGCCGCATCATCTTCCGGCTAATGCCATTGCTTCTCTATCCGCTTTTATCTCGGCCTCGGAAGGATACTTCGGCCTCTGGCCGTTTGTGCATGTATGGTCCAAGTTCTTCTAGATCCGATCCAATGTCGTTCTAGACAAATCCCTTCATCCTTCCGAGAAATTGCTCACCCAGTGTGGAGCCGCGTCCATCACACCTCGGATGAAATCCGAGTTTCCTCGCGTTGCTGGTCTCGAGTCATGCAAGAAATGGCATAGATCGTTTTTCTATGTCAAGAATTCTGGGAAGGAAGACAAGATTCGGTTCCCTGCTTTCTCCATCGGCCCCCCTTCCAAGAAGAACTGGACTTGTAATCCCAGGAAGAGCCATGCTCTGGCCGAGGCCTTTGAGATTCGGCTGAAGGAGCTGATCCGCGCCGGGTTACGTGGCGAGGATCTGATGACCACCTTCATCAGCAGCCGGATCTGCCCTTTTCAGCAACGCACGCACAAGCTCTGCTATATGAGCGGTCCCCTTGATCCCAACCGAGTCTCAACTGTTGAGCTCGATAATTATCTTATTTTCAAGCGTGTCCGAGCTATCTTTAAGACAGAGATGCCAGAGGATTGGACTTGGGGACCGAAGCCGTTCACCCGCAGGAATCCCCCTCCTGAGGTAAGTTTACGCATTTATGTTTTGCCCCCCCAATTGCGTTTGTGATTCCTTTTGCTAATTCCTTTTTGTCTCTCTTTTTGCAGAGATTTGCGGAGCAGAAGATTGAGGCTGCCGAGGTTTTGGCCCTCCCATGGACCGCAGATCGGAACACTCCGGATAGCAGGGAGCCTGACTTGGAGGAGTTCGTTCCCAAGTCGGACCTCGCTCCAGCTCGCGCCCGTGGCAAGATCTCGGCTCTCGGGGAGGAAGGTGATTCGGACGACGTCCAAATTCTTGAGGTAGTCGCCGCAATGCCTATCTCTTATTCATTTCCGACTTCTACTTCCTCAGCTAATCAGGTCGGTCAGGTGCACGATGCCGAGCCTCTCGCCTCCCAACCTCCTGCTACCTCGCAGAAGCGTGCCGCTCCAACAGCTGCCTCTGAAGCTGCTCCCAGGAAGCAAACTAAAAAGTCATCCCAGCACCTTCTGAAGCGTAAAACTATGCCTGGAGTTACTGGGTACACTCATTTTCATTTGTATTTCTTGTTTCTCTTTTCCGTCTTTTGATTTGACTTTCTGTGCTTTTGCAGTGCTCCTCTTTCTGTTAAGCCCAGTGGTCCAAGCATGACGAGTCATACTACTCGGCTGCCTTCTCCTCCGCCTCCTGAAGATACCAGAGTTCCTAGTCCCGCTCGCGTGGACTCTCCTCCTGCTCCAAGTCAAACATTACCTCGGCAAGATGCACCCGTGGTTTTTGTTGCTGATGCCAACGTAACCCGAACAGTAGATCCTCCTACCGAACCCGCTGCCCCCATCGTGAACCCCGGAGTTTCTCCCGAGACTCCTTTGGCCCCCACAGTTTCAACCGCAACTCCAACTCCAACCGAGGATATCACCATCTCGGCGCCCTCAGAAACTATAGTTCCTCCTGTTTCCAAGGACGCCACCCCTAGTGCCGAAGTAATAGCTCCTGCCAACGCCTCTTCTAAGGCTAAGAAGGTCGTCGTCACCAAACCTCCCTCATCTCAGAAAGGACTTACCAGCTCTTCTCAACCTACGATTGCTGATGCGCTCCGCAAGGGGGCTTCCTCTGCTAAGACCGTTGTTACCCCGGCCGCTGATACTCAGCTCACTCTCCACAAGAGTCCCGCGGCGGTGGTTACACAACGCGTCCGAGGTAAAGTCATGACTCGTACTGAGAGTGGGAACAGCCTCGGCTCCTTGGTTGAGTATGCCAATAATTGGAACGCTGCTGATCAGCTGGAGGGCAATCCAAGCAGTCAGCCATTTCAACTCTCCGACATCAGCAATCGCTTGCATCTGGCTGCCAAGATCGTGCTTAACAGCGATAAGATGAACGAGGTAATTGTTTTTATTTGACATTTGATTAATTATTCGAATGATATTATATATACTCTAGTCCCCGAAGCTTGCAACCGAATAACTTGTTATTCGTTTGGAAGCTTTATTAGCCTTTGCCTGATTCGGATCCGTCTTAGCGTTCGAATATCCAGTCACCTAGATCTGAGTTAAGCTTTGCTTGATTTGGATCTGTCTTAGCTTCGAATATCCATCCACCTAGATCCGAGTTAAGCTTTTGCTTGATTCGGATCTGTTTTAGCTTCGAATATCCAGCCACCTAGATCCGAGTTAAGCTTTTGCTTGATTCGGATCTGTTTTAGCTTCGAATATCCAGCCACCTAGATCTGAGTTAGGCTTTGCTTAATTCGGATCTATTTTAGCTTTGAATATCCAGCCACCTAGATCCGAGTTAAGCTTTTGCTTGATTCGGATCTGTTTTAGCTTTGAATATCTCACTGCCATTTATTTTGTTGCTTAGGTTGCTCATGATCGGCGGACCGCCGAATTTCAAAGGATGCTTTTCGCACACAAGAAATTGCAAGAGAAGTATGAGAAAGTTGTTCCCGTGGTGAAGAAAGCTGGTAATTTAACAACCTTTTGTATTGTCCCTAAAGCTCTTAATATTTTCGACTTGAGGTGTTATCTCATTTTGCTGGTAAACAGGTAATATCAACAATCTTAACATCCGTCTTGAGAAGAAAGTCAAGGCCCTGGAAGGTTAGTTATCCTTTCTCTTTACTGTTTCCCGTTCGAGATTTATCCCGGGTTTCTTATAACCTTCTGGCTTTGGTATAGCCGAGTTACAAACTCTTGCAGCGTCACATCCAGAATGCATACCCATGCCTGATATGATGCTGCATTTTTTAGAACAAGCCGCTACTCATTCGGCGCAGCTGAAAGAGAAGGACGACGATATAATTCGCTTGCGCGCCGAGGTGGAGTCCCTCAAGCTTTCTCAGAAATCTGAGTTACAGAAAGTTGATCAGGAGTTCTCCGAAGAGAATAATCGGCTAAGTCTGCAATTGTTGAAGGATAAATAACTCCTCGAGGCTACCGAACTTAAGACACGGACGATGAGCGAGGAAATCACTCGCTTTGAGAAGACCAAGGGTGATTGGGCTCAAGATCTTCAGAGAATGCTGAGCTATATTCATCGTAAGTCTCTGACCGTGGCCGAGTTATCTTCTTCTCTTTCTTACTGTTGACCGATATACTTTTATTTTGCGTAGACCATTTTCCAGAAGCTAAGCCCGTGAGCTCTAGAGCGGTGATTAATGCTCGCGTGCGCCGAGGTGTCCCCGCAGATGCGAGCCCAGAATACTCGATGGAAGACTTCTTGGTTGCCGTTGGCGTTGTCGTTGGTCCGATGAAGATTATGGGCAGGGATTTGGTGCAGGCAGCCATCCGGGCCTACCATGTTCTCTGGCCGAATACTTCTGGAACTCCTGATATTGATGAGATCAAGATACTGGTGGAAAGATTAATGGCATCCCAGAACCAGTTAAATCTCTAGAGGGAATCCGCTGGACGGGCTGGTGCTGATATGGCGCTCACAGTCATTATGTCTTGGTACGAGGATATTTCGCTCGATACCTTGATAAACTTGCGCACTGGCTCCCGTTGGGTTGAGGATCCAGAATTCGTCCCTCGCCGACAAGCTCGTGCCTTCCAGCTTGTTGAGTATGTTGATGTGCATAACTGGATTGAAGGGCCGAGTTTTCTTTCCAACCCAGCTGATGACATCGAAGTCAAAGATGCCTCTGATAATAGTTCGGCCGATCAGGACGAAGGTGAGGGCGACTCGAACAACTCTGGTGATTCCAGCTCCAGCTCAGATGGGGAGGGCGATGCGCGATCATCTTCCAAAGGGACTGGGCACTCTCAAGCTCAACCTAACGTTTCTCAACAGCCCCGGGCTTCCCCCGAAGTCGCTATTGGTTCTGTGGAGGGCGAAGTAACTTCGGCCGAGGTGCCGTCTACCTCGGAGAGCCTAGTGCCTGACCAAGTCGCTGCCCCTTAGGTTCAGAAAACTTTAGGTTATTTCTTATCCCCGGTATACCGGGCGTATGCTGTGTGTGAAACACTTATCCAACTCTCTGTGTGGTATGAACTCCCTTTTGCCTTTTGCCGCTGAGGCACATATGATGGTGATCGTTATTAGTCTGTCTAAACAGATCTTGTTGGTTTAAATTTTTGCTTTGGTGGCTTTCAATTTCATAAGTTTGGATTGTGTGTCTTCATTTGACCCACCTTAGTTCGGCGTTAATACTGCCTGACCTTTATAAATTCGACAGCTCTACCATTGTGTTCTTGATCTTTATCCGAGCTATAAATCCCAAAACCCATATTTGAGGAAAGCGAAATAATATCGTTTAAGGTAGATTCTGACCTATCGTTCGGGGTGCCAAAGTTTAATATCCATTTTTGTAACAGGGGACAATCATGGGGCAATTCCCTAGTCAGTCCTCTAGAAATCGAGGTTTTAATGCCTAATTCGAGATAACAGATAATACGTCACAGTCCCCGAGTTCCTTGCTCGAGGTCCTGAAGCTTAACACATAATTCAGGAAAAAATGACGTTGGGCAATTCCCGTGTTACTGCTCAAAGTGCATAACTCAAAGTGCCAAGGTTTAGTACATAACCCAAAATGAGAAATAACATAGGGAAGTCCCCGAGTCACTGCTCAAGGTGCCGAGGTTTAATACATAACCCAAAATGAGAGATAACATAGGGCAGTCCCCGAGTCACTGCTCAAGGTGCCGAGGTTTAATACATAACCTAAAATGAGAAATAACATAGGGCAGTCCCCGAGTTACTGCTCAAGGTGCCGAGGTTTAATACATAGCCGATACTTTGACCTGAAGCGTCACATTACAACGTATCATTGATGACTCCTACGAGTAAAATGGACGAAGTAAAGCTATGTTCCATGGTCTTTTCGATTCTTCGCCGGATTTGTTTGCCTTGTTCTTTTCTGGTGACTGAGCATCAATTAGGTAATATGCATCATTGTGCAATGCTTTGCTCACGATGAATGGTCCCTCCCAAGGGGGAGATAGTTTGTGCATGTCGGCTATGCGTTGCACTAGCCGAAGAACCAAATCTCCTTCTTTAAACACTCCTGGATTGACTTTCTTGCTATGATATCGTCGTAAGTCTTGTTGATAGATCGCTGATCTTGATAATGCTAACTCACTGGCTTCTTCTAGCAGATCAACATCATCTTGCCGAGCTACCTCATTTACCTCAGCAGTTGTATACTGGGTAACTCTTGGCGAGTCATGTATTATGTCGGCTGGAAGCACGGCTTCTACTCCATATACCAGAAAAAATGGGGTATACCCTGTTGACCTGTTTGGGGTAGTTCTGAGGCTCCATAGTACTGCTGGTAGTTCCTCGATCCAGCACCCTGCCGACCTTTGTAGTGGTTCGACGAGTCGGGGTTTTATTCCAGACAATACTAGTCCATTAGATCTTTCTACTTGCCCATTAGATGTTGGGTGAGCCACCGAGGTGACATCTAGTCTTATGTGTTTTTTCTTGACAGAATCTAGCAAAGGCCCCTTCAGCAAAGTTTGTGCCATTGTCTGTAATAACACTGTGTGGGTAACCATATCTCAAGATAATATCTTTGAGGAATTTTACTGTTGTGGGTCCGTCACATTTTTTTATTGGTTTCACTTCAATCCATTTTGTGAATTTGTCGACCATGACTAAAATGTGGGTCATACCGCCCCGTGTCGGCTTGAATGGTCCCACCATATCTAAGCACCATACAGAAAACGGCCAAGTAATTGGTATCGTTTTTAACTCGGACGATGGCATATGTATCTTGCTAGCATATCTCTGGCAACCATTACATTTTTCCACCAGTTCTTTGGCCTCTTTCAACGATTGGCCAATAAAATCCATGCCTGAATGCTTTGGCCACTAAAGCTATGGACGAGGCGTGATGCCCGCATTCTCCTTGATGTATATCTAGGAGAATCTCCTAGCCTTCCGCCGAATCCACACATCTTTGCAACATGCTTGTGATGCTCCTTTTATACAACTCATTGTTTATGATTGTATAAGCTTTAGCTCTTCTCACTTTCTGTCTAGCCAATACCTCGTTATTCAGCAAAGTCGCATCTTTAAGGAAGGAAAATATGGGTTGCGCCCATGTTGGCATGATCTTCTCTGGGATAATTTCACTATCTATTTCCATATTTTCCGCCGACATAACCACCTCGGATTTTCCATATCCATCCGTGCATCAGCCGGGTTCACTTTCGGAAACTCCGGGTTACATTCTTTGTCAACTTCCATCGGCATACTATCTTCTCTTGATTTTGCCGGAATAAAGATGGATTCGGACTCTGGTGATGGTGTTATTTATGGTTTTCTCAGGTCCTCTAGGGCGATACCTGGGGGAATTGATTGCCCGGTTGATCCGAGTTTTGACAGCATGTCTGCAGCGTCGTTTTCTGCTCGAGGTATATGATGAAATTCACATCCGTCAAAGTATCCACTGAGTTTTTGCACATGGAATCTATATAAGGCCATATTGGTATCTAGCGCATCCCAATTGCCTGATACTTGTTGTACTACGAGATCTGAATCTCCGTAGCATAAGATCCGGCGTATCCCAATCTCTTTTGCCACCTTCAATCCATGGACGAGTGCTTCGTACTCGGCTACATTGTTTGATGCGGCAAAATGTATTTGTAGCACATATTTCAGCTGATCTCTTTTTGGCGAGGTTAACACTATCCCTGCCCCCAAGCCATTCCTCAGCTTGGAACCGTCGAAGTGCATTGTCCAATAATTCGGATCTGGTAATGGTGGCTCATATTGTACCTCGGCCCAATCCACAAAGAAGTCAGCCACAGCCTGAGATTTGATTGCATATCGCCTATCGAATTGCGGAGCATAAGGTGACAATTCAATTGCCCATTTTGCTATTCGGCCGCTTGCATCTTTGTTGCTCAATATGTCGACTATGGGCGCTTCACAGATCACTTTGATCGGGTGATCTTCGAAGTAATGTTTAAGTTTCTTTGCCGACATGTATATTCCATATGCCATCTTCTGATAATGTGGGTAATTTTGCTTTGAGGCTGATAGTACCTCGCTTAGGTAATATACCGGCCTTTGTACTGATTTATCATCTTCAATTTGTTCTACCACGATCACAGCACTTACTACTCTATTTGTGGCGGCTACGTAAAGTAGCATAGGTTCTTTTGACAATGGAGAGGCCAGGATTGGTGTTGTGACCAACATTTTCTTCAGTTCATGGAATGCATTATCTGCTTGTGGTGTCCAAATGAACTTATCAGATTTTTTCATCAGTTGATATAGTGGTAGTGCCTTCTCTCCCAGTCGACATACAAATCGGCTAAGCGAGGCCAGGCAACCCATGAACTTTTGTACGTCATTTAGACATCTCAGCAATTCCATCCTTTCTACCGCTCTTATCTTAGTTGGGTTGGCCTCTATACCTCGGCTAGATACAAGAAAACCGAGTAGTTTTCCAACTGGTACACCGAAGGTGCATTTTTCCGGGTTAAGCTTTATTCGGAACCTTCTCAAGTTCGCGAATGTCTGCCGAATATCATCTAGTAGCGTTTTGCTCTCTTTGGTTTTGATAACCACATCATCTACATATACTTGTACATTTTTTTCCTATCTGGTCATGCAGACATTTTTGCATACATCTCTGGTACGTTGCCCCTGCATTACGCAGGCCAAATGGCATGGTGCGATAGCAATAAGCCCCGTACGGGGTAATAAACGCAGTATTTATTTGATCAGCCAGATTTAACGACATCTGGTGAAAACCAGAATACGCGTCTAACAAATGATAACAGCTCACAACCAGCAGTCGAATCAATGACTTGGTCTATTCTAGGTAAAGGAAAAGGGTCTTTGGGACACGTCTTGTTCAGGTTCGTGTAATCAATACACATTCGCCATATGACGGCTACATTTGGATCATCCTTTTTCTTTTCTACCAACACCGGGTTTGATAGCCAATCTGGATAAAGCACTTCCATGATGAACCCGGCCGTAAGGAGCCGAGCTATCTCATCCTCTATTATTTTTCTCCTGTCTTCGGCGAAGCGGCGGAGAGGTTGCTTCACCGGCCTTGCTCCTGACCTTACATGCAGAGAGTGCTCAGCCAACTCCCTCGGCACACCTTGCAGGTCTTGAGTTGACCATGCAAAGATGTCCCAATTCTCACGGAGGAAGTTGGTGAGCTCGCCTTCCTATTTGGCATCTAGGCCGGCACCAATAGTGATGGTGCGTTCTGGGAACTGCTCATCTATCTGGACTTTTTTTGTTTCTTTAGTCGTTTGGAAAGAAACGCTTCCATGTGGGTTGGCCAATGCCGGCATATTCAGTTGGGCCGACTGAGCGAGAGCCGCTACCTCTTGAATCCTTCTTTTTTCTCTTGCGATCACCAATGACTCGGCCAGGTTCGATCCGGCCGAGGCACATTCCATCGACTTCCTGTAATCTCCTGCTACTGTTATCACCCCTTGTGGTCCGGGTAGTTTCATTTTCAGGTAAGTTATGTGGCACATGCTCATGAATTTGGCTAATGCTAGCCGCCCGAGTAAAGCATGATAGCAACTCTCTAGATCCACCACCTCAAACTCCAAATTTTCTGCTCTGCAGTTATCCCTTGTGCCGAATAACACATCTACTCGAACATTCCCAATGGGTTCGCACGAAAGTCCCGGCACTATTCCATGGAACGTGGTTCTCGTGGATTGCAGCATATTCTGCGATATTCCGAGTTTATGCATTGTATCCTTGTACATGATATTGATACTGCTCCCATTGTCAATAAGTACTTTTAAAAATTTCACATTAATGCTCGGTCCGACAAATGCAGGGACGGAGGGAAGGGGGGACGAGCGGGGGCGAGACCCCCCCCCAAACGAATCGCTCGTACCTTGGAAAAAAGTAACCAGATCGCTGATTTTTTGTCAAACCAGGCTGGTTCGCCCCCCCCCCCCCCCTTTACATAATTGTAAATCTTGCCAAAGAGCTAACAGGCCCGCCACGTCAAAGAAAAAAAGAAATACGTAGGCCCAACAGAGAATGAGAGAAGTCCATGTCCATCGATTAATCCTTGAGCCTGGCACCCACGCAGGTCCCTGCACCCACGATCAATTGATCGTTTTATCTGTACGCGTCGGCGTCTTCGTCTTGGAACTCATCCGCCGACGCCTCGCCTCCCTAACTCCCTGCTGGCCGCCATCGCGAGAGCCAGACCGACCCAGGCACCCAGCGCCAGCGAGCTCCCAAATTTCGATCAGACGCCGGCGGCCGCACAACATGAGCGAAAATCAGGGAAGAAAGAAAGGTCAGTCTACTGCAGTATTGCCAGATTTCATCCTTGCGTTGTAATCTCTCTCTCTTTTAACCTATCCCTGTACACTATATTGTGCTTATGTAGATATGAAGAGGAAAAGAGCCGGAATTCAGAATTTTTTCAAGCCAATTGATTCGGTTTCACAGCCAGAGCCAGATGAACAAGTAGACGATGTGCAAGCAGGCGAAGAAAACAATCCTAACTTGGCTAGAGGTGATGCTGAAATCGACCAAGGTATTCCCGAGCCAGAACAAGCAACGATTATAACCACAGATTATGATCGAGATCCAGGTAGACGTCTTCCAATCTGGGAACTCACTCCTGACAAGCAAGACGATGCTAGGCGTTTTTATATATCCGAGGGCCCCTATCAACCAATTTTGGATGAGTATGAATTTACTGGAACCGGTAGTAGCCGTCGTCGATTCCAAAGTGCTTGGTTCACAAATTTTTCCTGGTTGGAATATTCATCTCATACAAATCGTGCATATTGCTTGCCTTGTTTTCTCTTTTCAAAGAAGCCAATTGGTAAGTGTGGTTCACACATTTTCAATCAAAGGATTTGATAAGTGGAAGAAGGTCAACAATGGAAAAGAATGTGCTTTCCTCACACATATGGGAACTAGTCCCAGTTCAGCCCATAATTTTGCAGTCCGATGTTATGAAAGCCTGAAAAATAATATGACTCATATTGATAAGGTGATTATAAAGCAATGCAAGAAACGGGTTGCTGATGCAAGACTAAGGCTTACAGCTTCCATCAATGTTATTAAGTAAGCAAGAATTACTTAGTTTCAAATAACCAGAATTTCTTATTGCATGTTATCTAACAAATTTTCACTATTGATTTGCCTCAGGTTGTTAATGCGCCAGGCATGTCCCTTTAGAGGAAATGATGAATCTGAAGATTCCAAAAACCAAGGCAATTTCAAGGAAATCCTCAAGCTTGTGGGCTGTTATAATAAGGATGTACGGGAAGTTATGCAAAATGCTCCAAGAAATGCTAAGTACACATCACCAACTATTCAGAAGGAAATTGCTGCCATATTTGCTCGGAAAGTGCAAAATTCAATCACAAAAGAGATTGGTAATGGCAAGTTTACTATCATGGTTGATGAATCTCGAGATGAGTCTAAGAAAGAGCAGATGGCAGTTGTTCTTCGATTTGTGGACATAAATGGAGAGATAAGGGAGCGTTTCATTGATCTTATTCATGTTAGTGACACTTGTGCTTTGACTCTCAAGAATTCAATTATTGATGTGCTAGTTGATAATGGACTAAGTGTCAAAGATATCAGAGGGCAAGGCTATGATGGAGCAAGTAACATGAGAGGAGAGTGGAATGGGCTTAAGGCTCTAATTCTCCAAGAATGCCCTTATGCGTACTATATACACTGTCTTGCTCATCAACTTCAATTGGCTCTTGTTGCCGCTTCAAGGAAGGTACCAAAGGTCCACAACTTCTTCCAAAATGCAAATTTTATCGTTAATACAAAGATATTTTGTATTAGAAACAATATCCACCTTCTCTCAATGCTGCAAATTTGTTTCTAATACAAAGATATTACTTGCTGAATTGAGAGAAGGTGGATGGGAAAGTCTTATAAGAGGTGAAAATCTTTTGTTTGAAGCATGAGGTTAACATCCCAGATATTTATTTTTTTATGTACGTACATAATCCAGTCTACTTGTATTTAATTAAACCTAGTCATTATTGTCTAAATAGTGGAACTAATTTAAATCTATTTGATATATGTTGCAACTTTAGGTACGTTGATGTGAAGAAATCTCGAAATAAGCATGACAACACCACCGTATTCCATCACTACAAAGTAGATGTATTCAATGCTGCAATAGATCAACAAGTGACAGAGTTGAATCATCGATTCAGTTCTCAAGTAACCGAGCTACTTGATCTTTGTACATCCTTGGATCCGAGGCATGATAATTTTGACAAGTCCAAGATATGCAGACTAGTGGAAAAATTCTATCCTACTGATTTTTCTAGTCAAGAGAGAGACAGGTTGGAGTGCGAGCTTCCACATTTTCAACTTGATACATCCAACCATCCAGAGATCAGAAATTGCAACTCACTTGCTGATTTGACAAAGGGAATAATTAAGACCGGTAAGTCATCTGATTATCCAATGGTTGAGAGGTTGTTACGCTTAGTGATCACTCTTCCGGTATCAACTGCAACAGCAGAGCGAGCCTTTTCTGCTATGAAACTGGTCAAGACCCGTCTTCGCACTAAGTTGGGAGATGACTTTCTCCGCTATTGTGTGATAGTCTACATAGAGAGGGAAATAGCAGAAAAGTTTAGTGTTGAAGAAATTATTGAGACATTTGATCTTCGTGCTCGTAAAGCCATGCAAATTTTGTTGTGTTCTGAGACAAAAAAAGCCATGATTTTGATGCTTATACTTTTAGCTCCCCGATCTTTCGTTGCTGGCTCCGTCCCTGGACAAATGTCGGATCTAGTACGAGCGCGTACGACCCCGGATTCGGCATTATTTTGGGATGATCCTTTATGCTCCAAGTTACTTCTTGATCTAACCAAGGCACATATCTTGGTACTGCCGGCATAACTGCATTCACTTCCATATGCCGACGTTGTACACTTTGCCTATCTTGCTGTTCTGCTGTGAACACGCAGTATGATTGATGATGTTCCCTGTAATCATTGCGTCCATTATTTCCAGGGTTTGTCCTTCCATCCTGACCCTGATTTATCACTTGGTGCACTGCATCTCTCCGGTCCGAGTTATCATACCTCGGGGGAGGAGGGGGTAACATTAGTTGCTGTGCATTTGCTCCAGTCAACTGCGGCTGCTGCTGCTGATGTGCCTGATGGGAAGGTGCTTGTATGCCCGCCGGGTTACCCATTGCACTTTTCATCCAGGCGCATTGCCGAGTTGTATGATTGGCCGGCTTGGCCGGGTTTGGAGTGTGAAACTTACACGGTTGATCCAACATGGACTCAAATGTGTACTTCGGCCTTTCCTGCCATTGCTTCTTCTGTTCTGGTGTCCACTGCCTCTTCCCTTCATTCCTTGGTGTCCATTGCTGAGGACCATTCTTCTGCCGCTGATTGTTTCCACTGACTCGGCTGATCTTGCACTACCGCTGCCACCTGATTGGATGCATATCTGTAATCCGGTCTTTCCTCTCTTCTTCTTTCTCTGAACTCATTGCGCCTCGATGATCCGGCCGCATCTCTTGCATATTGATCTTAATGCTCCCGATGGTCTGCCGACATCAGCTCTGGTTGCGTCGTATCTCCCAATGCATATGAATCCGCTATCCTGATGGTTTCCGCCAAAGTGGTTGGCTTATCTCTTTGCAGTCGCTACCACAAGACACTGGCATAACGACATCCTTGAGCGAACCAAGCTATCGCTTGTGATTCTATAACTCCCTCGCATGAATTCCTGAGGTTACACCACCGAGTCAAGAATTCTCTGTCTGTCTCATTCGGCCTTTGCTTGCACATTGCAAGCTGTTGTGGCCTGTTTGGTCTCTTATAAGTGCTGGTAAAGTTGCTGACAAACATCTCCTCCAAATCTAGCCAGCAGTTAATACTGCCCGCTGGCAGATTATTCAGCCATACTCTGGCCGGTCCTTCCAGCATTTGCGGAACATATCTTACTGCCCATCGCAAGTTTCCGCCAGCTATTTTTACTATAGTGGCATAGTCAATTAACCAGTCTTGTGGTTTGGTGCTCCCATTGTATGTTTTTGTGCCCCTCGTCAGCTGAAAATTCGGCACAGGCGGCTCGCCCATGATACGGGGTCCGAAACATGCCGGACCCGGGGGACCTTGCTCCTCTAACAACTCGGACCGGTACAACATGTCCAATTTTGATCTTGTGTCATTCGACGGCAAGTTTCTGTAAATGATTCTTTCCTGTATTCCATAATGGTCATTTCCAGCATGCCCTGCATACTCCATATATGAATAACCATCATCGTACCTCTCGTTCACCTGATTGTGGCGAGCCGGTCTCACTTCTCTTTCCTGCCGAGGTTCATATCTCGGCTGAGGATTGGGCGGCGGATCCCTCCTTCCTTCTGCCGGGATATTATTCTCATGATTTCCTCTTCCGAGATCCCCATTACCTCGGCTTCCGTTGCCTTTGTCGGCACGGTCGGGGTTTCTTTCGCCACTGTTACCTCGACTCCCATTGCCTCTGTTTTCATTTGCTTTTCCGGCTACTGCCGGATCATATGGAACAATTTGCTTATTTCTTTTTCCCGAAGTTACTGCTCTGTCTTTTCGCGCATTGTTTCCGGGTGAGGATGCTGCTGCCACAGATAGGGCGGGTGCTGCACCAGCCGAATGAACCATACGCGAGGCACCAGGCCTTGTCGGGTCTGCCCTGTGCATTTCTTCATTCTGCTGGTTCGCAATGCGCACCAGCTCATTCACTCTTTCTTGATGTTTCTGCCGGGCTTCGCCGGTCAGTCTTTCTAACTCTAGTGCAGCGGCATTTGCCGCCCTTAGGTTCTTTGTCGGGGTGCTATACCTCGACAATCCTAGATCGACTGAATTTGGCTTATGAGTCTCATACTCTTTATTGATATCATCCATGAGGTTCTTCCCTCTCAATCTTGATTCATCAACCCGCTCGGGGGCGACATCAAGCTTGTTTGCCTTAGCATATTCTCGCAGGGTCCTGTTTAAGGACTCCCGCAATGCCGACACATTTTTTGCCTCCACCAGTACTTTTTGCCTGGTTTCTTCTAATTCTGCCTGAGCATTAGCCGGATCAAGTATCGGTGCTACGGGCGTGGTCAGATTATCTATAGACTATAGTTGCCTGGAGAATATTTTCTAGTCTTTCCAGAGGTGGCCATCTTACCCTTGGTGCCTTCGGGGTTGTTTCCTGCACCTTGGCTGGGTTGGCTGCCGAAGGATCCACCTCGGTGGGCGGTGTAGCTGCCTGCTTTGTGGTCACCTGCACTCCCGTTGTTGGATCCTTGCTTGATCCGGCGCCTGCTGCTCCCGCCTGCACCCCGGCTGCGACCATCACCTCGACGCTGCTAACGGGGCGTTCTCCACGCGGACCATTTGCGGCGCTAAGGCGGGCTCTCCTGCAACAATAACTTGGTGAGGATAAACGCCGGAGGTGTCGACGCCGACGTAGATCTGGTGCATGCCCAAGTTGATGAAGACGCCATTGCGGGGAGGAGTTTTTTCCCTGAAGCTGCATGCGTTATCGCTGACATAGTCACAGAGAACAAATCTCTGGACTAAGCCAGAGACAACGTGCTCGCAAGTGTGGATGAAGTTTCCCGTCCGGATCATGACTCCAGCTAGCACCGCTGCTGGCCCCACAGTGGGCATCAACTGTCGTGGTGGTGGCACGGCAGATGCCATGGGTAGGCTAAAGTTTGGGGCCAATGGATGCTAGAGGGATCTGGGGAGGTAAGATGTAGTTATTTCTACACACAAATGACTAACATACAGATCTTTATTTCTCCTTTCTTGGACTACAAGTGCTCCTTGAGCTGTATGCAAGGAGAGAGATGAATTTCTACCAGCCTAACGGTATAGAATGAGCCGATCCCTTTCTCAGTACCCAAGCCTCTCCTTATAAAGGGGTGCCTTGTCTCCTCTAGGGCTGACGTGGCAAGCATATTCGAGGAATATGCTTGTCCTAATATAGTAAGTCGGCGAGCTCCTTTCTGTGTCCCTGTTCTAATGACGGCAAAGTTCCAGAGAGCCCCACCTGCATGCCTAGGGTTCCAGGACTGTCACCTCCGTGACCTCCTTCTGCTCCTCTGCTGCTCTGCACCTTGTCCTTTGCGCTTGGCTCTGTTCAGATTCTTCCTAGACCAAGGTTAGGGTTTGACCTTAGGTTCTTCCTTCCCCTACAAGCTTCGTGTTATTCGGCCCTGCCTTGCTTAACTCGGCTCGGCCTTCACCTGCCTTATGGCTTATTTGGACTTGCCCGGCCGACTTGACTCGTACGTCGGTCGAATAACGTACAGCCCCTCTGGTAAACGTCATGGTCATGCTCATCTTGGCCGACCTTTACATGATTCGTCCGATATAACCAGTAACTCGGCATAAGACCGGGGAAACTCCTTTTGGATTCTCCCGTCTTGACCCTATCCGGGGTCACCTCCCCAATAGAACTGGGTAAACCCTTGTGTCTCCGCCCTCATCTCGCACTGCAGATGGCTGGCCGCCCTTGTCCCATGTTCTACTACTCGCTGCCGATTGCAGCATCTACCGTGGCCATTCCCATGATAGTGCAGGTCTCCACGTTATTTGCAACACCTGTGTGACGTTTCCTTTCTCCTTCTGGTTCGATAACCTCGGTCTCTACTGAGGGAAGACTTGCTGCTTGCTGCTTCACACCTTGCTCTTGGGGTTTCCAAATAAGTGCTTCCACGTCAAACACCAGGCGCCATCAATCTTTCTGATGCCGTTAATGGGGAATCTACTTCAACCTCTTCCACCTCGTCAAGCACTATCAACAACCTCATTGTTCGTTGGGGCAAAGTCTTGAGTTTGTGTTGTGCAGGTCTCCACGTTGTTTGCAACACCTGTGTAACGTTTCCTTCCTCCTTCTGGTTCGATAACCTCGGTCTCAACTGAGAGAAAACTTGTTGTTGTGCTCTTCACACCCTGCGCTTGGGGTTACCAACAAAGTGCCACGTCGAGCACCGTCAAACCACCAACGGGGTACCCCTTGCACATGGTACAAGAGCTATCCCATAACCAAAATGACAAGGCAAGCAGACAATAAGCATATCGGCGATCTTTTTTATTTACTATGTGCATAGCTTTTTATTGAGGATGCTTCACAGATAGATCATTATGGTGATGTTGCAGGTTTCCACCATGATTAGGCATGGCTTAGGCTAGCGGCCCAGGCGTTTCTCTAACACAAAATACATAACTCCATGGACTTACAAGCTCCCTCTTTATTTCACACCGGTGACATCCATAGACAAAAGAGCATGATATCAACTATGTACAAAGTACAAGTGCAATGTTGAAAACGTTCCCCGTGACAACACGGTTCTACTAATTCCAACGTATAAGTGCAAGCATATACAACATAGATGACACAATGGTTCAAGTCTATTAGGGACGAAGAATATAAAGTGTGCCATCAAGTTTGTGAGGGCTATAATCACTAAGTTTTCACATAACAAAATACTTTGAATTGGAAGATAGCTGAAAACAAGAATATACTTGGAATGGTGTAACACACCATGCATGGGAGTTTATAGTGGACACTTTGGAATAACTTGGTTTCTTGGGAGTTGGTAGCATGATAGAGCTTACTCATACAAGTGGAGGCTAGCAAAAGACTGGGAGCAACCAACTAAGAGAGCAATAATAGCCATAATCATGCAGAGCAACAAAACATTACTGATCAAAGCATAGAGTGGTACTACAAGTCAAGGACTAAATGATCATAGAGGCTATGGTGAATTGTTCGTAGTCATAACATGGTGTAAGCATGTGCCAAGTCAACCCAAACAAAGCATCAAAGGATAATACCACAATACTATGCTTTTGCATGCTAAAACAACGCATAATTATTTCAAGGCACACTAAGCAATCCCAATTGTTTGGAACAATACCTGCTAAAGCAATAATTACTAAGCATAAGGTTAAAACAACACCTAGCATGTCATGCTAAAGTCTAAGTCACAGTCAATGCAAGCTCCTCTTGCACTTATTAAGCAAGAACTTTCTACTCCTTTCCAACACCAAGCAACTTATTTGAAACAACACAACAAGAACGGGGGTACAAACTAATTTATTCAAGCAAACTAAACAAACTAAGCAAAGCAAACGAAAACTAATACGCTCCAAGAACAACACAATAATGCATGAAACAATAAAAATGAAGTGTCTAGACAAACCTGAGCTTTTTATTGATGAAGAAGGGGATGCCTTGGGCATCCCCAAGCTTTAACGCTTGTACCTCTGGGATATTTTCTTAGGGTGACACCGGGGTGGCATACCCAAGCTTGATATTTTGTCCATTCGTCATCTTATTACATCATTCTCTCGCTACACCTGAATTTTTTTTCATACAAAACTTCACACAATCTTCATTACCAACATTAGTGTATTCAAAAGATAATAGACCTTTGGGTTTAGCTTTGGAACAGCAAAAAATTTCACTAAAAATGAAAGCTACTGTAGCAACTCCTTCAAAAATCTCAAATCCCCAAAAGATAACTCAAAAAGGAATCAATAAGAAGCAAATGCAAATAATGGCAGAAATCTGTCAAAACAGACCAGCATGTAGAAACCGATTTTTTCGAACATCTTATGTTGCTCAAATCAAAAAGTGTTGAACTAACGAAAGTCATCTAACATACTGGGGGATTTATTCGTAAATATTCAGCTAAATACTACTTACAGAGACTCCTCACGAATTTTTATGGTGGAGGACAGAAATCTGTTTCGGGACAGCAACTCCCCAAATCTTACTTCCCTCTCATTAGAGGTCATTATTGGCACAAAAAGCAAACAAGAAGGATAAGAAGAGGTAATTACTGAAGTAATAACTTCCAAGACTCAAGTAAGCTCTTGGGTTATCTCCCAACAAGTATTTTTCTTTAACCCCTTTAAGTTAGGCAAAGGAAGCAAGAAATCAAGTATTTTCAAATGAGGAATTATTACCCCTCTTGCTCCTTCCTTTCTTACCTTTCTTATTCTCTTTAGGGAAAATATGATTGCTTACAGGAGGAGCAAAATGCATAATGCCTTTTCCCACATCTATTATTGCTCCAAGGTGTTTCAGTAGGGATCTTTCAAGTGTAATATGTCCTTTGCCTACACATCCAATAACAAGATAATCAGTAGACACCATTTTCTCTGAAATTTTTGTGAACACACCTTCTGCTATTTCAATGGGTAATAAAGTGGCATTATTAGTAATAGAGATTTCCTCTCCTCCTTTAGAAAGCCCCCAAAGACTCATAAATATCTTTAGTCATAAGGCAAAATTCAGACATGATATCACAACGAGCATCAAAAGTTGCACTATTTATAGTGACTTTGATTGTGGGAAGCCACTTTGAAGGCTCCGAATTCATTGGAACATAATTATAGTACTCCCTAAGTGTGTGATAGCAACTGTTCGAAGCAAAAGTACTGGAGTCAAGAGTGCTCAACTTAGCAAAAATATTTATGAAAGAGGAATCAGACTTGCCAGGTGTATTATAAATTATAATCAATTTCTTTATGGCATCAAAAGCTTCATCCTCGGTACATTGAAAAATATCTTTCCCAACCACAGCATCCAAAGCATATCTATAACAAAGAGCAATACCATGGTAGAAACTATTGACAACCAAGCTAAGACTCATCTTAGGCTCAGTTTCCCTTTGTAAAGCAAAGATTCTAGACCAAGATTCTTTAAAACTCTCTTCACATTTTTGCTTGAAAGAAAAGATCTCTTCCATAGGTGTCAGAGATATAGGACCAAAACTAGACATGGTAGCAACTAGGGTGGGAACTCTATTTTTTGTGTTTTTGATAAGAGAAAGCAAATAAACTAGACTATTTTTTTTGGAGTTTTTGATAAAAAGAGGCAAACAAAACCAAGCAAAAGAAACTAATAAAACTAAAAACAAAGTAAAGCGAAAGGTTGAGGAGGACACCCCTTGTGAAGACGTCCTTAGCCTCCCCGACAACAACGCCAAAAAGAGCTTGATGGCGCCCAGCACTATCGTCGGACGCTTCGTTGGAAACCCCAAGAGCAAGGTGTGATGAGCATATCATCAAGTTTTCCCTCAGTAAGAAATCGAGGTTATCGAACCAGTAGGAGGAAGGAAACGTTTCAAAGGTGTTGCAAGCAACGTACAAACCTGCACACCACAAACTCAAGACTTTGCCCCCAACGAATCAGTGAGGTTGTCAAGCTCACCGGTTTGTTGTAACAAAGGACTAAATGTATGGTGTGGAAGATGATGGTTTGCAACAAGTAAATAGGTAACGGTGGAAGATGTATCAATGGTAAAGATTGGACCGAGATCCATAGTTCACTAGAGGTGCTCTCCTTAGATAAACAACATGACATGAAGGGTAAACAAATTACAACAGGGCAATTGACAGGAACTGAGCAAGGCATAACAATGCAATACTAGACAAAAATATCATATGCTATTTGATTAGGCAATACAATAATATACATAGACCGCCATCCAACTGCATCTATGACTAGAAGTCCACCTTCAGGTTATCATCCAAACCCCCTCCAGTATTAAGTTGCAAGCAATAGACAACTGCTTTAAGCAAAGTGTGTAAGGTAAATAATCCACTTGTTCCATGAACAAGAGACCGTTGTTTTCTCCCTAGTGGCAACAACACATCTACAACTGAAGATATTTCTGTCACTTTCCTTGGAAACTAGAGGCATGAACCCACTATCGAGCATAAATACCCCTCTTGGAGTCACTAGCAACTACTTGGCCAAGATAGCTACTAACAACGGAGAGCATGCAAGATCACAAACAACATAAACATGATAGAATCAAATATACAAAACCATTAATCAATCTTACATAGTAATCTCAATATCCATCGGATCCCTGCAAACACAACATGCATGATTATAAATAGATTAGATCTTGATCATGAACAGAGATCACAAGATTTATACATGAAAGCACAAGGAGGAGATACAACCATCTAGCTACTACATGGACCCGTAGTCCAAGGTGGAACTACTCACGCTTCATACCGAAGGCTGGCATGATGAATAAGAAGGCCTCCGGGATTTTCTCCCCTCCAGTAGGGTGCCAGGAAGAACTTCAGATCCCCCCTGATATAGGGACGATGGTGGTGGCGGATAGAGAAGGTTTCGTGGAGTTTTGATCGGGTGCCTAGGGTTTCTGCATCGGGGGCTTATTATAGGGGAAGGGGCGAGCTAGGACGGCCACCAGGGGGCCACACCCTACCCAGGCGCGGGGTGGGCCTACCCGTGCCTAGGGGGTCTGGCCGCCCTGTGGCGCCCCTCCGTCTCGTCTTCTAGCTTCGTGTCGCCCACGGTAAATTATTGACTTTAGATTTTGTCTCGTCCAATTCCGGGAATATTGATTTTCTGCCTTTCTGGAACCAAAAACAGAAGAAAATAGACAACTGGCACTGTGGCAACTTGTTAATAGGTTAGTTCCAGAAAAGATATAAAAACACCTCAAAGTGTAGACAAAACAAAGCAAAGTAGATACTAAACAAGTATGGAGCATAAAAAATTATAGATACGTTTCCGACGTATCAGTACCATACATGCGACCGAACCCACGATTCCTGTCCACGACGACCTCTGGCGATCAAGGAGCTGGAGGCCTGCATCTAGAAGCTCTCAACTAACCTAACTTGTGGGGCTGCAAGATGGCTCTCTAGAGATCCGAAGACCAGACATACATGAAAGGGAGATTGGAGATCAAGATTACATGCAAGACAAGATGAAGACCTAACGTGACTAAGAAGGACTCGGCTACCATCGACGCTTATAAGTACCCGAAGACATTCACCCTATATGGACACGCCATAATCTCCCAAGTCTTTGTCATTAGCCTTAGTCATAGATCTAGATTCATCTCTCTTGTCGGTATCATTATAAACCCACCGAAATCATCTTGTAAACACACTATACGATCTCTTGATCACCTTATGAATAAAGTCTGAGAGATTCCCCCATTACACACATATATTCATATTTGAGATCCAAACCTACTGACCCGAGCCGTTCGCTGAACAAATAAACTCTCTTCCGTTCTTCATAAGTGAGACTGCAGAGGGATCATGAAAACTATCCTTCGTCATCCCTATGCTAGGATCTCACATACATCCACCCTTAGAAGATCCACGCCACAAGCCAGGAACATCCCCTCTTGGCACACATATGTGCGTCTAGTGCCGACACATGTGACATGTTGTGTGCACTTTGGGCCACACGCGCCATGCATGACATGTTCGCGCCCTTGACCTGCACACGCCCGTGTAACCGTGAGGATCGACTCCGATACCACTTGTAACACCCCCGCCTCTCCGAACCAGCAACTATCACCCTTGGAAGCTTACGAGGATATCTAGACCGGCCCCATAGGCCAACACTTATCTTTTTTGCGCATGTTATCCTCGCTCGTGCGCACCGGGAAAAAACTTTCCGATCAGTCACCATCCTCAAATTGCTTCAGGCCAAGCACGCTTAACCTAGAGTTCCTTTGAAGATGAGCCCCAAAAAAAGAAATTGTAACTTATTGGTATGAGTATCCTATTAATCCTATTAATCCCTGCGCTATCATCTTACACTAAGGATAAACACCCCATAGCCAAAGTCGTCGCCATTGAACAAATATGAATCTAATGACACCATACCTGCAACACATAGAAAAATCAAGATCTACCACTCCAAGGAAGTAACGACTAGACTATTCTCACCCTCCTCAATGCCGACGGTGATATCACTGCTCACGAGTTGGACAATGATACGGATAACCCTATATTGTTAATTTTAAAACAACATAAATAAATGGTAGGTAGCGATGCAACTAAAGTGAGGAGTGTGATCAACGACCACACTGCTAGAAGTTGGTCACTAACATGAGTGTGATACGTCGGAAACGTATCTATAATTTTTGATGCTACATGTTTGTTTAGTATCTACTTTGCTTTGTTCGTATACACTTTGAGATGTTTTTATATCTTTTCTAGAACTAACCTATTAACAAGTTGCCATAGTGCCAGTTGCCTGTTTTCTTCTGTTTTTAGTTCCAGAAAGGCAGAAAATCAATATTATCGGAATTGGACGGGACAAAAGCCAAATTCAATATTTTACCATGGGCGAAACAAAGCCAGAAGACGAGATGGAGGGGCGCCATAGGGAGTCTAGACCCCCCCTTAGGCACGGGTGGGCCTGCCCTGCGCCTGGGTAGGGTGTGGTGTAGGGGTTCGTAGCATGGAAAACAAAAAATTTCTACTGCATGCAAACAAACAAGCCAAGATCTATCTACTAGATTATAGCAACGAGTCGATAGAGGAACTCACCCTCGAAGATTCCAAAGTGTTTAACGAGAGCATATTCTCGTGGGTGATGTAGTCATACTCTTGCCGATCTCAAGATCGTGTAGACGATCCTTCCAGCGCTGTGTTCCGGCAGCGCTTCCGCAGTCGGTCACACGTTCGGTACTCGATGAAGACCTTCCTCTCCCTTGTTCCAGCAGGCAGCGGAGGTTTTAACACTCTCCTCGTGATTCCGGTAGCACGACGGCATGGTACCGGAAGTAGAGGGGAGATCTCGCAGGGCTTCGCCTTAAGCCGGAGCGAGTATGGTGGACTATGAGAGAGGCCTTGGCGATCTAGGGTTTAGAGGCACCAAGGGAGGAGGCTAGGCCGGCGGCTAGGGCTTGGGGAGAGCCCCAACTCGGCGGCTAGGGCAAACCCTAGGGCGGCGGCGACTTGTGGTGGCCGGCGGCTAGGCTAGGGTTTTGGTGGAGAGAGGTGTGTGCTAGAGGGGCACCCCTGCCCCTCCTTTTATAGGTGGGAGGGCGCCGGCCAAGGGGAAGGAGTCCTCCCCCAAGTCGGCCTCCTTGGACGGCAGGTGGAGGGAGAGGAACTCCTCCCCAAGTAGGTTTCCTACTCTCCCTCCACCAAGCAAAACTGTCGTTTGACTTTTCAAATTGGCGTTTGACTTTTCAAACTAGGATTTGATTTATCCCTTTATTTTGCTCAGCCATGATACCTAGTACATGATGCAACCATTCCACATTGTCATGACACATTCATGTACCCTTCCCCTCCGGAGTGCCGGACCTTCCGGAACCTTCTAGAACATTCCTGATGAAAACACCGGAATCATTCCCCAACTCCGAAACAGGACTTTCCTTATATGAATCTTATTCTCCGGACCATTCCGGATCTCCTCGTGATATCCCGGATCCCATCCGAGACTCCGAACAACATTCAGTCTCTTACTCATCATTCCATAACTACTCAACAACATCGAATCCTTAAGTGTGTCTCCCTACGGTTCGTGAATTATGCGGACATGATCGAGACACTTCTCCGAACAATAACCAATAGAGGAATCTGGAAATTCATATGGCTCCCACATATTTCTACGATTACTTTGCGATCGAATGAACCACTTACATATGATACCAATTTCCCTTTGTCTCATGATAGTTTACTTATCCGAGGTTTTGATCGTCGGTATCTCTTCATACCTAGTTCAACCTCGTTATCGATAAGTACTCTTTTCTCGTTACCGTTGTATGTGATCCCTTGTGAGCCAGTCACATGCTTGCAAGCTAATTGGATGACATTCCACCAAGAGGGCCCAGAGTATATCTATCCATCATATGGATGGACAAATCCCACTCTTGATCCATGTGTCTCAACCCATACTTTCCGAACACTCAATGCCACCTTTATAGCCACCCAGTTATGGTGTGGTGTTTGATGTCATCGAAGCATCCTTCCGGTGATGGTGATAAACATGATCTCATGGTCGAAGGAATTAGGTTACTATGTATCAGAAAGCTTATAGCAATTGAACTATTAAAATGACTTGATCTTTATGCTACGCTTATCTATAGGAGTATGTCCTTCATACCATTCTCCTAATGATATGATCTTGTTGTTAATAACATCTCAATGTTCATGATAGGGAAACCACAATCATCTATTAACCAACAAGCTAGTATTATGAAGAGGCTTTACTAGGGACTCTTATTTAGTTTACAAACCACACAAGTATTAATGTTTCCTTGTTAATACTATTATAGCATGAATGTAAACATTTATCATAAACACAAAGATATAATAATAACTACATTTATTATTGCCTCTAGGGCATATCTCCAACAGTCTCCCAGTTGCACTAGAGTCAACTAATCTAGATTACATGGTAATATACCGAACACCCATGGCAGTTTGGTGTTGGTCATGTTTTGCCCTCGGGAGAGGTTTAGTCAATGGATCCGCCACATTCAGATCTGTGTGTACTTTGCAAATCTTTATGTCACCATCTTGGATATGTTCTCGAATAGCGTGAAAACGTATCTTGATGTGCTTGAGCTTCTTGTGTGACCTTGGTTCTTGCGCATTGACTATGGCGCCCATGTTATCACAGTAGATAGACATTGGGTCCAGCACACTTGGAACCACACCGAGCTCTGTAATGAACTCCTTCATCCATATCGCTTCTTGTGAAGCCTCCGAAGCAGCTATGTATTCTGATCCAGTTGAAGATCTCGCAACGCTTTGCTTTGCACTCGTCCAGCTAACTGCTGCACCATTCAAAGTAAATACGTATCCAGATTGAGATTTAGAATCATCCGGATTGGTGTTCCAACTAGCATCGGTGTAACCATTAACAACGAGTTGTTCATCACCTCCATAAGAAAGAACCATATCCTTAGTTCTTCTCAAGTAATTAAGGATGTTTTTGACCGTTGTCCAATGATCCACTCCTAGATCACTTTGATATCTGCTAGTCAAACTAACAGCATATGCAATGTCGGGTCTAGTACATAGCATGACATACATTAGAGATCCTATGGCTGAGGCATAGGGAGTCTTACTCATTCTTTCTCTATCTTCTGCCGTTGTAGGACTTTGAGATTTACTCAAGGTCGTATTGGGCAACATGGGCAAGAACCCTTTCTTGCTATCTTCCATTCCAAACCTCTTTAGAACTTTGTTCAAATATGTACTTTGTGACAATGATATTAGGCGTCTCGATCTATCTCTATAAATCTTTATGCCTAATATGTAAGCTGCTTCGCCAAGATCTTTCATTGAAAAACTATTATTCAAATATTCCTTGACACTATTAAGAAGGTCTACATCATTCCCAATCAACAATATGTCATCTACATATAGTATTAAGAATGCTACAGAGATCCCACTCACTTTCTTGTAAATACAAGCTTCTCCATAAGTTTGTATAAAACCAAAACTTTTGATTACCTTATCAAAACGTTGATTCCAACTTTAGGATGCTTGCTTCAATCCATATATGGACCGTTGAAGTTTGCACACCTTGTTAGCATCTTTAGGATCGACAAAACCTTTGGGTTGCATCATATACAACTCTTCATCAATGTCTCCATTGAGGAACGTTGTTTTGACATCCATCTGCCATATTTCATAATCGTAATATGCAGCGATTTCTAATATAATCCTCACAGACTTTAGCTTCGCTACTGGTGAGAAAGTCTCATTGTAGTCAACTCCTTGAATTTGTCGAAACCCTTTTGCGACAAGTCGAGCTTTATAGACAGTAACATTACCATCAGCATCTGTTTTATTCTTGAAAATCCATTTGTTCTCGACAGCCTTCCGGCCATCCGGTAAGTCCACCAAAGTCCATACTTGGTTTTCGTACATGGATCCAATTTCGGATTTCATGGCGTCTTGCCATTTATTGGAATCTGGGTTCATCATCGCTTCCTCATATGTTGCAGGGTCATCGGTGTTGTCCACCAACATGATACTCATAACGGGATCATACCAATCAGGAGTGGTACGAGTTCTCGTTGACCTGCGAGGTTCTGTAGCAACTTCAACCGAAGTTTCATGATCATCATTAGCTTCCTCTCTTATTGGTGTAGGCGCCACAGGAACTTCTTCCGGTGCTGCGCTACACGCAAGTTCGAGAGAAGGTTCAACAACCTCGTCAAGTTCTACTTTCCTTCCATTCACTTCTTTCGAGAGAAATTCCTTCTCTAGAAAGGATCCATTCTTGGCAACGAAGATTTTGCCGTCGGATCTATGATATAAGGTATACCCAATAGTTTCCTTTGGGTATCCTATGAAGACGCATTTTTCCGCTTTGGGTTCAAGCTTGTCGAGTTGTAACTTCTTTACATAGGCTTAGCAACCCCAAACTTTAAGGAACGACAATTTAGGTTTCTTCCCAAACCATAATTCATACGGTGTCGTTTCAACGGATTTAGATGGTGCCCTATTTAAAGTGAATGCGGCTGTTTCTAATGCATAACCCCAAAATGATAGCGATAAATCTGTAAGTGACATCATAGAACGAACCATATCCAAGAGAGTTTGATTACGACGTTCGGACAGACCATTACGCTGTGGTGTTCTCGACGGTGCCAATTGTGAAAGTATTCCGCATTTCTTCAAATGCTCGCCAAACTTGTAACTTAGATATTCACCTCCACGATCAGTACGTAGAAATTTAATCTTCTTGTTACGTTGATTCTCTACCTCACTTTGAAATTCCTTAAACTTCTCGAAAGTTTCAGACTTATGTTTCATAAAATAGATATACCCATATATACTCAAGTCATCCGTGAAGGTAAGAACATAACGATAACCACCGCGCGATGCTACACTCATTGGTCCACACACATCGGTATGTATGATTTCCAATAAGTCTGTAGCTCGCTCCATCATACCAGAAAATGGAGTCTTTGTCATTTTACCCATCAGACATGCTTCGCATCTTTCAAGTGATTCAAAATCAAGTGATTCAAGAAGTCCATCGGAATGGAGTTTCTTCATACGCTTCACTCCGATATGACCAAGACGATAGTGCCACATATAGGTCGAGTTATCGCTCAATTTCAAACGTTTAGCCTCAATGTTATTTATGTGTGTATTACTACAATCGAGATTCAATAAGAATATACCATCTATCAAAGCTACATGTGCATAAAACATATTACTCTTATAAATCGAACAACCATTATTCTCGGACTTAAACAAGTAACTGTCTCGCAATAAACAAGATCCCGATATAATGTTCATGCTCAACGCAGGCACCAAATAACAATTATTTAAGTATAAAACTAATCCCGATGGTAGATGAAGAGGTAGCGTGCCGACCATGATCACATCAACCTTTGATCCATTTCCAACGCGCATCGTCACCTCGTTCTTCGCTAGCTTCCGTTTATTCTGCAACACCTGTTTCGAGTTACAAATATGAGCAACCGAACCAGTATCAAATACCCAGGCACTACTACGAGTACTAGTGAGATGCACATAAATAACATGTATATCGGATATACCTTTCTTCTTGATGTTGCCGTTCTTCAAATCCGTAAAGTACTTTGGGCAATTCCGCTTCCAGTGACCCTCTCCCTTGCAGTAAAAGCATTCAGTATCAGGCTTAGGTCCAGCTTTGGTCTTCTTCGCCGGTGTGGCAACTTTATTACCACCCTTCATGAAGTTTACCTTTTGCTTAGACTTGCCTTTCTTGAATTTGGTGGTCTTATTGACCAACAACACTTGATGCTCTTTCTTGATCTCCACTTCTGCAGATTTCAACATGGAGAAGAGTTCTAGCAACTGCTTGTTCATGCTTTGCATATTGTAGTTCATCACAAAGTTCTTGTAACTTGGTGGCAGTGATTGGAGGACACGGTAAATCCCCAAAGCATTAGGAATCACTATACCCAAGCTTTGGAGTTTATTTGCATGCCCAAACATCTTAAGCACATGCTCACTGACGGAGCTACCCTCTTCCATCTTGCAGTTAAAGAACTTTTCAGAAGCCTCATAACTCTCAACTGTCGCGTGAGTCTCAAATATCAATTTGAGTTCATGGATAATATCATGTGGGTCATGGTTCTCAAACCTTTTTTGAAGCTCCGATTCCAAACCATACAAGATAGCACACTGAACTGTGGAGTACTGATTCTTCCAAGCGAGGTAAACGTTCTTTACTTCATCGGTAGCATCAGCTGCAGGCGGGTCACCCAGCGGTGCATCCAGCACATAGGTCAAATTACCAGCATTGAGGACAATCCTCAAATTGCGGAACCAATCCGCGAAGTTGCTTCCATTGTTTTTCAACTTTTCTTTCTCTAGGAACGCATTAAAATTGATGGTAGGGCCGCCATTGATCTACAACATATTTGCAATAGTTTAGACTAATTTAGACAAATTGAGTTCTAATTAATAGTTAAATTAATCTAAGTGAACTCCCACCCAAAACAATATCCCTCACATTGTTTTAGTGATCACACGAACCAAATCCACCACATCAAAACCGATCATCATGAGAGTTGATGTAGCTTCAATGGCGAACAATCGACATGTTCATCATATCTACTATATGACTCATGCTTTACCTTTCGGTGATCCGTGTTTCGAGACCATGTTTGTACATGCTAGGCTCGTCAAGATCAAACCTTAGTTTTCACATGAGCAAATATGGCTTGCTCACGTTGTATACACTTGCAGAATCTAACACACCCGATCATCACGTGGTGCTTCAAAACAACAAGCTTTAGCAACGGTGCTTACTAAGGATGAACAGTTTAAAACTTGAAATTTATGTGCATGAGGGATCATCTTATAAAGATACCGTCGTTTAACTAAGCAATATAAGATGCATAAAGGATTAACATCACATGCAGTTCATAATATGTGATATGATATGGCCTTTCTTCTTTGTGCTTCTGATCTCCATCTTCAAGCACGAACATGATCTCCATCATCACCGGTATGGCGTCAAGGTCAATGGCGCCACTTCATGGTTGTCGTCCACCAGCTTCAACTATTACAACTACTTTGAATAGACACGCGGGTCTTAACAGAAATTAAAGACAACCATATGGCTCCTGCCGGTTGCCAACTTAAAATAAGGATCATTGCATACATCAAATATAATCACAATCATGGCCATATCACATCACAGCACACCCCTGCAAAACAAAGTTAGACGCCTCTAATTTTGTTTGCATATTTTACGTGGTTTGGGGCTTTCAATAAGTGTCGATCTAACTTACGAACAAGAACCACAACGTTGATGTTTGAACTATCAAGTGCCCATTGTAAATTGGATCTATACTATAATGGGAGAGACAGACATCCGCAAATCCACTAATGCAATACAAGTTGCATGTTGAACGTGGAGAAAGTCTCATGAACGATGTCATGTAAGGTTAGCCCGGGCCGCTTCATCCCATCATACCGCAAGATGCAAAGTACACAAGAAGCAATTGATAATAAAAGCACCACCGTCCACAATGACCATTGTGTTCTACTCGTGCAACTGATCTACATATAGACACGGCTCTGATACCACTGTAGGGGTTCGTAGCATGGAAAACAAAAAATTTCTACCGCATGCAAACAAACAAGCCAAGATCTATCTACTAGATTGTAGCAACGAGTCGATAGAGGAACTCACCCTCGAAGATTCCAAAGTGTTTAACGAGAGCAGATTCTCGTGGGTGATGTAGTCGTCCTCTTGCCAATCTCAAAATCGTGTAGACGATCCTTCTGGCGCTGCGTTCCGGCAGCGCTTCGGCAGTCGGTCACACATTCGGTACTCGATGAAGACCTTCATCTCCCTTGTTCCAGCAGGCAGCGGAGGTTGTAGCACTCTCCTTGCGATTCCGGCAGCACGACGACGTGGTACCAGAAGTAGAGGGGAGATCTCACGGGGCTTCGCCTTAAGCCGAAGTGAGTATGGTAGACTATGAGAGAGGCCTTGGCGATCTAGGGTTTAGAGGCACCAAGGGAGGAGGCTAGGACGGTGGCTAGGGCTTGGGGAGAGCCCCAACTCGGCGGCTAGGGCAAACCCTAGGGCGGCGGCGACTTGTGGTGGCCGGCGTCTAGGGCTAGGGTTTTGGTGGAGAGAGGTGTGTGCTAGAGGGGCACCCCTGCCCCTCCTTTTATAGGTGGGAGGGCACCGGCCAAGGGGAGGGAGTCCTCCCCCAAGTCGTCCTCCTTGGCCGACGGGTGGAGGTGTTGGAATTATGCCCTAGAGGCAATAATAAAGATGTTATTATTATAATTCTTGTTCATGATAAAGTTTATATTCCATGCTAGAATTGTATTAAGCGGAAACTTTAATACTTGTGTGGTTTGTGAACAACACCGTGTCCCTAGTATGCCTCTATGGACTAGTTCATTGATTAATGATGGTTAAGGTTACCTAACCATAGACATGAGTTGTCGATGAATAATGAGATCATATCATTGGGAGAATGATATGATGGACAGACCCAAACTAAGCGGAGCAATTAGATCGTGTCATCGTGTTCATCTTTGTGAAGCTTTTCTTATGTCAAATATTGTATTCCTTAGACCATGAGATAATACAACTCCCTAGTATCGGAAGAAAGCTTTGAGGTCATCAAACGTCATCCTATGAGAGGGTGATCATAAAGGTGTCTCTCAGGTGATCGGAAAGTACATGTTGGGTTGTATGTATCGAGATGGGATTTGTCCCTCCCAAGTCGGAGAGATATACTTCGGGCCCACTCGGTAATCGATATCAACACCGCTTGCAAGCATGTGGTTAAGGAGTTAATCATAAAGTGATATCGGATTACGGAACGAGTAAAGTACTTGCTGTGAACGAGATTGAACTAGGTATGACGGTACCGACGATCAAATCTCGGGCAAGTAAAATATCGCGAGATGAAGGGAATATATATATGGGATTGATTGAATCCTGGCATCGTGGTTCATCCGATATGATCATCGATGAATGTGTGGGAGTCAATATGGGTTTCCAGACCCCGCTATTGATTATTGATAGAAGATCATGTCTGCATGTTCTCGAACCCGAAGGGTCACACACTTAACGTGTCTCGACGCTAGGATAGATTGAATAATTGGTTTATGAGTTTTTGTTCGGAGTCTCGGATGGGATCCGGGACATCACGAGAGGTTCCGGAATGGTCCGGAGAATAAGATTCATATAAGGCAATGCAGTTTTTGGAGTTCGGAATTGTTTCGGGTTAATCGGTATTGTACCGGAAGCTTTTAGAACCTTCCGGAGGGGGACCAACGTGGCCCCACCTCCCGGGAGGGGGCATGAGACTATGAGGGAGTGCCCTGGCCGCATTGGTCTAAGGGCACAAGGCCCCATAGGGCCCAGCCGGCCAAACCAAGGGGAAACCCTAGGGGAGCTTCTAGAAGGGGGGGAACTGACCCCCACTCCTCCCTCCTTTGGCCGCCGGCCTAGGGCTTGGGGGAGGGGTTAGGGCTGGCGCCCACCCCTCTATATATAGAGGGCTGGGGCGCACCCCCCCACACACACACACCTTCCCCTCAAGCCTAGCCGCCCTGCTGCCCTCCTCTCTCTCTCCCTCCCGACTGCGTGTAGGCGAAGCCCTGCTGCAGAAACTCTCCACCACTTGCACCGCGCCATCGCGTTGTAGATCCAATCCGTCTCTCCACCATACTTGCTGGACCGAGGAAGGAGGAGACGTCGAGGTGCTGCATGTGTGCATCTCTCGGAGGCATCGCCACTTGCGGTGCTAGATCGGATCGGATAGCGAGGAGGAGAAGCGAGTACGACTACATCACCCACGTTCCGATGAACGTTCCATTGTGCGAATCTTCAAGGGTATGAAGATCTCATCTAATCTCTCTCGTTGTTTGCATCTCCTAGATTAGATCTTGGCTTTCCCGTTCGCATCCGTAGAATTTTTTTGATTTACTATGCTGCGAAACCCTTCAGTGGTATCAGAGCTAGATCTATGCGTAGATGTGTTTCACGAGTAGAACGCAACATGGTTGTTGCGGGCGTTGATGTTTTCTGTTGCAAGCCTCTTGTTTGTGTTCTTCTTATGACACGGGATAGTGAGATTGAAGCGGTTTAGGCCAACCTTACGCGACGTCGTTCGCGAGACCGGCTCCGCACTTGACGTGTGGCTTGTTCCACACATGCGGCTGGTGGATGCCAGTTTCTCTCACTATAGTTGTCATGGGATTTACACCGGAGTTTGGCAACCATAATATCACCATTGTGGCTTTCCGTAGGTAAGAATCGTTCTTAGATTGCTACTCCCATAAGCCACGTAAAACATGCAACAACAAAGTAGAGGCGTCTAACTTGTTTTTGCAGGGAGTGTTTTCTGTGATATGGTATGGCCCAAGATGTGATGTGTATATTGTATGCGATGATCATGTTTTGTAATGTTTCACGACTTGCATCTCGATGAGTACACAACTGGCAGGAGCCATATGGTTGTCTTTATAATTGTGTATGACCTGTGTGTCAACTTCTTATACGCCATGTAATAGTTTCACTTTATCGCTAAGTAGTTAGCAATAGTTGTAGTTGCTATTCGTGGTGGAGGCAATCATGGTGGACTGATGGAGATCATGCCGGCACGCACAAGATGGAGATCATTGCGCGAAGATTGGCTATACCATGTCACATAAAGTTATATGCATGTGATGTTTATCTTTTTATGTATCTTATTATGCTTAGATCGCGACGGTAGCATTATAAGATGATTCCTCACTTAAAGATCAAGATAAAACTGTGTTCTCCCCATGTATGCACTGTTGCGAAAGTTCGTCATGTCCAAGCATCACGTGATGATCGGGTGCTATAGACTCTACGTTCACATACAACGGGTGCAAGCCAGTTTTGCACACGCGGAAATACTTGGGTTTAACTTGACGAGCCTAGCATGTATAGACATGGCCTCGGAACACATGAACCGAAAGGTTAAGCATGAGTCATATGAATGATATGATCGACACTTCGTTGTCCACCATTGAAGCCACATCTCTTCTCGTGAAGATCGGATTAGGTGTGGTGAATTTGGATCGTGTTCACTAAACAACTTGAGGGATGTTGAATTTAGTGGGAGTTCATCTAGTAATTTGATTAAAAGTTGAACTAGTTATCATGAACATAGTATAATTTGTACTTGCAAATATTGTAGATCAAATGGCTAAGTCCAACTTCAACTTCAACGTTTTTGCTGAGAAGGAAAAGCTTAGAAACAATGGGTCTAACTTCACCAATTGGTTCTGCAATTTGAGAATCATTCTCTCTGGCGGTCAAAAGGACTATGTCCTTGAGAATGCGTTAGGTGACGCCCCTGCTGTAGATGCGCCGGCTGATGAGAAAGTTGTCTATCAGTCGCGCAAAGATGATTATGGTGTGATTAAGAGCACCATGTTGTTTGCTATGGAATCGGACCTTCAAAATCATTTTGAAGACTATCCTGGGCCCTTTGAGATTCTCGAGGAGCTGAAAACCATGTTTCAGACTCAGGCCCGTTCTGAGAGATATGAGATCTCTGAGAAATTCTTTAACTGCAAGATGGAGGAAGGGAGTTCCGTTAGTGAGCACGCCATTAAGATGTCGGGCTACACTCAACGCCTTGAGCAACTGGACTGCAAGATTCCAGAGGAGCTCAAGATTGACAGGGTTCTGCAATCACTCCCTCCCAGCTACAAAAGTTTTGTAGTGACTCATAATCATATTGGTTCCGCTGATACGATCACCGAGCTCTTCGCAAAGCTGAAGGCTGCGGAGGTGGACATCAAAAAGGATAATCATGTGTTGATGGTCAACAAGCCCCCCACCTTCAAGAAAGGTAAGGGTGCAAAGAAGCCCTTCAAGAAAGGCGGCGGCAAGCGCGTTGCACCTGCTGAGAAGAAGCTCAACTCTGGACCCAAGCCGGACACTGAGTGCTTCTATTGCAAGGACAAGGGTCATTGGAAGCGCAACTGTCCAAAGTACTTAGCGGACAAGAAGGCTGGCACCATCAAAGGTATATTTGATATACATGTTATTGATGTTTTCCTTACTAGCCCTCTTTGTAGTGCCTGGGTATTTGATATTGGTTCAGTTGCTAATATTTGTAACTCGAAACAGGAGCTACGGAATAGACGGCGGCTTGCGAGAGATGAGATGACAATGCGCGTTGGCAACGGATCAAGAGTTGATGTGATGGCCGTCGGCACGCTCTCCTTAGTTTTACCTTCGGGATTAGTTTTAAACCTTAATAAGTGTTATTATGTGCCTGCGTTGAGCATGAACATTATTTCTGGATCTTGTTTATTTCAAGACGGTTATTCATTTAAATCGGAGAATAATGGTTGTTCTATTTATATGAGTAACATCTTTTATGGTCATGCACCTGTTGTGAATGGTTTATTTCTTCTAAATATCGAAAGGGATGAAACACACATCCATAACATTGAGGCTAAGAGATGCAAAGTAGATAGTGATAATACTACTTATTTGTGGCACTGTCGTCTAGGTCATATTGGAGTAAAGTGCATGAAGAAACTCCATTCTGATGGACTTTTGGAGTCTCTTGATTTTGAATCATTTGACACATGCGAACCATGCCTCATGGGCAAGATGATCAAAACCCCGTTCTCCGGTATGATGGAGCGAGCAACGGACTTGTTGGAAATCATACATACCGATGTATGCGGACCGATGAGTGTTTCGACGCGCGGTGGATATCGCTATTTTCTCACTTTTACCGATGACTTAAGTAGATATGGGTATATCTATTTAATGAAACATAAATCTGAAACATTTGAAAAGTTCAAAGAATTTCAGAATGAAGTGGAGAACCATCGTAACAGAAAGATTAAGTTTCTACGATCCGATCGTGGAGGTGAATATTTGAGTTATGATTTTCTCACGCATCTTAAAGCAAGCGGAATCGTTTCGCAACTCACGCCACCCGGAACACCACAGCGCAATGGTGTGTCTGAACGCCGGAATCGAACCCTATTAGATATGGTCCGATCAATGATGTCTCTTACTGATTTGCCGTTATCATTTTGGGGTTATGCATTAGAAACCGCTGCATTCACTTTAAATAGGGCACCATCTAAATCCATTGAGACGACACCGTATGAACTGTGGTTTGGTGCTAAACCTAAGTTGTCATTTCTTAAAGTTTGGGGATGCGAAGCCTACGTCAAGAAGTTGATGCCGGACAAGCTCGAACTCAAAGCGGAGAAATGCGTCTTCATAGGATACCCTAAGGAAACTATTGGGTATACCTTCTATCACAGAACCGAAGGCAAAGTGTTTGTCGCAAAGAACGGTTCCTTTCTTGAGATGGAGTTTCTCTCGAAAGAAGTGAGTGGGAGGAAAGTAGAGCTAGACGAGGTTGTTGAACCTTCTCTTGAATTGGAGAGTAGCGCAGCACTGAAATTGTTCCAGTGCCGCCTGCGCCAACAATAGAGGAAGCTAATGACAAGGATCATGAAGCTTCGAACGATGCTGCTACCAAACATCGCAGGTCGACAAGGTCGCGTGCCCCTCCTGAGTGGTACGGCAACCCTGTCTTGACTGTCTTGTTGGTAGAAGACAGTGAACCTACGAACTATGAGGAAGCGATGATGAGCCCAGACTCTAAGAAATGGCTAGAAGCCATGAAATCCGAATTGGGATCCATGAGCGAAAACCAAGTATGGACTTTGGTGGACCCTCCTAGCGATCGAAAGGCCGTTGAGTGCAAATGGATCTTCAAGAAGAAAACGGACGCGGATGGTAATGTTACCGTCTATAAAGCACGACTTGTCGCGAAAGGTTTTCGACAAGTTCAAGGTGTTGACTACGATGAGACTTTCTCTCCCGTAGCGATGTTTAAGTCCATTCGGATTTTATTAGCAATTGATGCGTTTCATGATTATGAAATATGGCAGATGGATGTCAAGACTGTGTTCCTCAATGGCAACATTGATGAAGAGTTGTATATGATGCAACCCGAAGGTTTTGTCGATCCTAAGGATGCTGATAAAGTATGCAAACTTCAGCATTCCATTTATGGACTGAAGAAAGCATCTCGGAGTTGGAACCTTCATTTTGATCAAGTGATCAAGAGCTTTGGATTTGTTCCAAATTGCTACGAAGCTTGTATCTACAAGAAAGTGAGTGGGAGCTCGGTGACATTTCTGGTACTATATGTGGATGACATATTGATTATTGGAAATGACATTAACATGCTTAACGATGTGAAGATTTATTTGAACAAGTGTTTTTCAATGAAAGACCTAGGTGAAGCTGCTTATATATTGGGTATCAAAATCTATAGAGATAGACAAAGACGCCTGATAGCTTTAAGCCAAAGTACATACCTAGACAAAGTTCTGAAAAGGTTCAGAATGGATAAGGCAAAGAAAGGTTCAGTGCCTATGTTGTCAGGTAAGATATTGAGCAAGGCTCAGTGTCCAGCTACTGTAAATGATAGGGAAGCTATGAGCAAAGTGCCTTATGCCTCGGCCATAGGTTCTATCATGTATGCCATGCTGTGTACTAGACCGGATGTGTCCAATGCTCTTAGTTTGACGAGCAGATACCAAAGTGATCCAGGAGTGGAACACTGGACAGCCGTGAAGAACATCCTAAAGTACCAAAATAGGACTAAAGAAATGTTCTTAGTCTATGGGGGTGATGAACAGCTCGTCGTAAAAGGTTACGTCGACGCTAGTTTCGACACCGACAAGGATGATTCTAAATCTCAGACGGGATACGTTTATATTTTGAATGGACGAGCTGTGAGCTGGAGAAGCTGCAAGCAAAGCGTGATCGCGGGATCTATAGTAGAAGCGGAATACATGGCTGCTGCAGAAGCGTCAAGTGAAAGAGTTTGGATCAGGAACTTCATCACTGAGCTGGGCGTGGTTCCAAGTGCATTGGACCCACTGGAGATATTGTGTGACAACACTGGCGCCATAGCACTCGCTAAGGAACCAAGATATCATCCAAAGACCAAGCATATCAACCGCAAGTTTCATATAATCCGAGATTATATAGCAGATGGAGATCTGAAGATTAGCAAAGTACATACAGATCTGAATGTCGCAGATCCATTGACTAAACCTCTTCCACGTGTAAAACATGATCAGCACCTTAGTGCCATGGGTGTGAGATTGTTGCCAAATGTAAACTAGATTATTGACTCTAGTGCAAGTGGGAGACTGTTGGAATTATGCCCTAGAGGCAATAATAAAGATGTTATTATTATAATTCTTGTTCATGATAAAGTTTATATTCCATGCTAGAATTGTATTAAGCGGAAACTTTAATACTTGTGTGGTTTGTGAACAACACAGTGTCCCTAGTATGCCTCTATGGACTAGTTCATTGATTAATGATGGTTAAGGTTTCCTAACCATAGACATGAGTTGTCGATTAATAATGAGATCATATCATTGGGAGAATGATATGATGGACAGACCCAAACTAAGCGGAGCAATTAGATCGTGTCATCGTGTTCATCTTTGCGAAGCTTTTCTTATGTCAAATATTGTATTCCTTAGACCATGAGATAATACAACTCCCTGGTATCGGAAGAAAGCTTTGAGGTCATCAAACGTCATCCTATGAGAGGGTGATCATAAAGGTGTCTCTCAGGTGATCGGAAAGTACCTGTTGGGTTGTATGTATCGAGATGGGATTTGTCCCTCCCAAGTCGGAGAGATATACTTTGGGCCCACTCGGTAATCGATATCGACACCGCTTGCAAGCATGTGGTTAAGGAGTTAATCATAAAGTGATATCGGATTACGGAACGAGTAAAGTACTTGCTGTGAACGAGATTGAACTAGGTATGACGATACCGACGATCAAATCTCGGGCAAGTAAAATATCGCGAGACGAAGGGAATATATATATGGGATTGATTGAATCCTGGCATCGTGGTTCATCCGATATGATCATCGATGAATGTGTGGGAGTCAATATGGGTTTCCAGACCCCGCTATTGATTATTGATAGAAGATCATGTCTGCATGTTCTCGAACCCGAAGGGTCACACACTTAACGTGTCTCGACGCTAGGATAGATTGGATAATTGGTTTATGAGTTTTTGTTCGGAGTCTCGGATGGGATCCGAGACATCACGAGAGGGTCCGGAATGGTCCGGAGAATAAGATTCATATAAGGCAATGCAGTTTTTGGAGTTCGAAATTGTTTCGGGTTAATCGGTATTGTACCGGAAGCTTCTAGAACCTTCCGGAGGGGGACCAACGTGGCCCCACCTCCCGGGAGGGGGCATGGGCCTATGAGGGAGTGCCCTGGCCGCATTGGGCCAAGGTCACAAGGCCCCATAGGGCCCAGCCGGCCAAACCAAAGGGGAAACCCTAGGGGAGCTTCTAGAGGGGGGGAACTTGCCCCCCACTCCTCCCTCCTTTGGCCGCCGGCCTAGGGCTTGGGGGAGGGGTTAGGGCTGGCGCGCACCCCTTTATATATAGAGGGCTCGGGCGCACCACCACCCCACACCTTCCCCTCAAGCCTAGCCGCCCTGCTGCCCTCCTCTCTCTCTCCCTCCCGACTGCGTGTAGGCGAAGCCCTGCTGCAGAAACTCTCCACCACTTGCACCGCGCCGTCGCGTTGTAGATCCAATCCGTCTCTCCACCATACTTGCTGGACCGAGGAAGGAGGAGACGTCGAGGTGATGCACGTGTGCATCTCTTGGAGGCATCGCCACTTGCGGTGCTAGATCGGATCGGATCGCGGGGAGGAGAAGCGAGTACGACTACATCACCCACATTCCGACGAACGTTCCGCTGTGCGAATCTTCAAGGGTATGAAGATCTCATCTAATCTCTCTCGTTGTTTGCATCTCCTAGATTAGATCTTGGCTTTCCCGTTCGCATCCGTAGAATTTTTTTGATTTACTATGCTGCGAAACCCTTCAGGAGGGAGAGGAACTCCTCCCCAAGTAGGTTTCCTACTCTCCCTCCACCAAGCAAAACTGTCGTTTGACTTTTCAAATTTGCGTTTGACTTTTCAAACTAGGATTTGATTTATCCCTTTATTTTGCTCAGCCATGATACCTAGTACATGATGCAACCATTCCACATTGTCATGACACATTCATGTACCCTTCCCCTCCGGAGTGCCGGACCTTCCGGAACCTTCTAGAACATTCCTGATGAAAACACCGGAATCATTCCCCAACTCCGAAACAGGACTTTCCTTATATGAATCTTATTCTCTGGACCATTCCGGATCTCCTCGTGATATACCGGATCCCATCCGAGACTCCAAACAACATTCAGTCTCTTACTCATCATTCCATAACTACTCAACAACATCGAATCCTTAAGTGTGTCTCCCTACGGTTCGTGAATTATGCGGACATGATCGAGACACTTCTCCGAACAATAACCAATAGAGGAATCTGGAAATTCATATGACTCCCACATATTTCTATGATTACTTTGCGATCGAGTGAACCACTTACATATGATACCAATTTCCCTTTGTCTCACGATAGTTTACTTATCCGAGGTTTTGATCGTCAGTATCTCTGCATACCTAGTTCAACCTCGTTACCGATAAGTACTCTTTTCTCGTTACCGTGGTATGTGATCCCTTGTGATCCAATCACATGCTTGCAAGCTAATTGGATGACATTCCACCGAGAGGGCCCAGAGTATATCTATCCGTCATATGGATGGACAAATCCCACTCTTGATCCATGTGTCTCAACCCATACTTTCCGAACACTCAATGCCACCTTTATAGCCACCCAGTTACGGTGTGGTGTTTGATGTCATCAAAGCATCCTTCCGGTGATGGTGATAAACATGATCTCATGGTCGAAGGAATTAGGTTACTATGTATCAGAAAGCTTATAGCAATTGAACTATTAAAATGACTTGATCTTTATGCTACGCTTATCTATAGGAGTATGTCCTTCATACCATTCTCCTAATCTCCTAATGATATGATCTTGTTGTTAATAACATCTCAATGTTCATGATAGGGAAACCACAATCATCTATTAACCAACAAGCTAGTATTATGAAGAGGCTTTACTAGGGACTCTTATTTAGTTTACAAATCACACAAGTATTAATGTTTCCTTGTTAATACTGTTATAGCATGAATGTAAACATTTATCATAAACACAAAGATATAATAATAACTACATTTATTATTGCCTCTAGGACATATCTCCAACATGTGCCCCCCCTGGTGGCCCTCCTGGCTCGCCCCTTCGCCTATAAGAAGCCCCCGATGCAGAAACCCTAGGCGCCCGATCAAAACTCCACGAAACCTTCTGTAGCCGCCGCCACCTTCGTCCCTAGATCGGGAGGATCTGAAGTTCTTCTCGGCACCCTGCCGGAGGAGAGATCATCCCGGAGGACTTCTTCTCCGGTATGAAGCGTGAGTAGTTCCACCTTGGACTACGGGTCCATGTAGTAGTTATATGGTTGTATCTCCTCCTTGTGCTTTCATGTATAGATCTTGTGAGCTCCGTTCATGATCAAGATCTAATCTATTTGTAATCATGCATGTTGTGTTTGCGGGGATCCAATGGATATTGAGATTACTATGTCAGATTGATTAATGGTTTTGTCTATTTGATTCTATCATGTATGTGTTGTTTGTGATCTTGCATGCTCTCCGTTGTTAGTAGCTATCTTGGCCAAGTAGTTGCTAGTGACTCCAAGAGCGGGTATTTATGCTCGATAGTGGGTTCATGCCTCTAGTTTCCAAGGGAAGTGACAGAAATCTCTTCGGTTGTAGATGTGTTGTTGCCACCAGGGAGAAAACAACGGTCTCTTGTTCATGGAACAAGTGGATTGTTTACCTTATACACTTTGATTAAAGAAGTTGTTTTTTATTTGCAACTTAATACTGGAGGGGGTTCGGATGATAACCTGAAGGTGGACTTTTAGTCATAGATGCAGTTGGATGGCGGTCTATGTATATTGTTGTATTGCCCAATCGAATCTCATAGGATCTTTTTGTCTAGTATTGCATTGTTATGCCTTGCTCAGTTCCTGTTAATTGCTCTGTTGTAATTTGTTTACCCTTCATGCCATGTTGTTTATCTAAGGAGAGCACCTCTAGTGAACTATGGATCCCGGTCCAATCTTTACCATTGATACATCTTCCACTATTACATATTTACTTGCTGCAAACCATCATCTTTCACACCATATGTTTACTCCTTTGTTATAACAAACCGGTGAGCTTGACAACCTCACTGATTCGTTGGGGCAAAGTCTTGAGTTTGTGTGTACATGTTTCCACGTTGCTTGCAACACCTTTGAGACGTTTCCTTCCTTCTCCTGGTTCGATAATCTCCGTTTCTTACTGAGGGAAAACTTGATGCTGTGCTCATCACAGCTTGCTCTTGGGGTTTCCAACGAAGCGTCCCACGACAGTGCTAGGCGCCATCAGAGTGTCATGGTATTTTTTACTGATCGTGTTGAACAGAGAGAGAGGTGTCCAATTTCGTTGAGCGACATCAAAATCCCATGGACACATCACAACTTCTGTCGTAATTGTTTCTAAGAGATCGAGTGTTGAGGGACTTCCATCTTAATAGAATTTTCAGAGTGATCAACTCAAGGAGTAGGTCTTTTTCTTTTCGAGAGCTCTTGATTCACATGAGATGATATACATTCATGGGTTGTCTTTTACTTCCTCCATTTTAAAATATAAGATGTTTTAGGTTTGTATATCTACATTTGTTTTAGTACGTAGCTTCACTTCAAATATGGGAGAACCTATATACTAAAAATAGTTTAGATACATTTGTTTTATAAAACTAAAACATCTTATATTTTAAAACGGAGGGAGTAAATGCCTAGAGCCTTGTACAAATGACCATCAATTACCCGCAACATAACATACGACCACCAATACCTTTGGTGGAGATGAAAAGGTACAGCAAAAGGTTCTTATTAAAAAAGCAAAGCGTGCTAACGGGAATAGAAAGGCAAGACTTTGGTCCATAAGGGATGAGCACTAATGGGCTTAGTAGGCTTCACTCCTCCTTATGGACCTCTTGTCGTGTCTCGTGTGGAAATTCTTCTGATTTTGGCTTTTGACTTCCTCTTTTATCCTTCTTCATTCATTCTTCGTATTTGAAGATTATTAACTGTCGCTTTTATTTAAAATAAGAGACTCCAATTAACATCCAAAATTCTCTCCTACAACACCTTATCCTTGTTTCACAAATCTCCATCTTAGCCACCATTATGTTGATATTGACCAAACTCTACCGGACCTAAATACATCCCCGATCGCAGGTCCAAGGTTTCCACCCCACATCGGAGTGGCATGCCGAGTAGGCAGTAATCAGTCGGTTGTCGCACAGAGACAAAGGAACGGGCGGCGTCTAGGGTTTCTTCTCTTTCATGGGGGGAGGCTACCTTTTCGTTTTAACACCGTCATTACCATTCCGAGGAGGCACTCCAATAAAATGTGTGGCAAATGTAGATTTTTTTTGCAACCAACTCACTTTTTGTTTCAAAATATAAAGATGTTTTAGACTTTTTCTAAGACACGCTATCTAGACATCTTCTAATGTTTAGGTCCAGAGTAAAACAAGTAAATCTATATAACAATAAGAGACGTTTAGATGCATGTGTTTCGAACAAATTAAAACATTTATACTCCCTCTGTCCAGAAATAACTAACTTGTTTTTTCTAGATTTAAATATATCTAGACGTATTCTAGTGTATAGATACATTTAAATTTAGAAAAAATAAGTTAGTTATTTCTGAATGAAAGTAGTATTTTAAAACGAAGTGAGTGGTAGATAGAAAAGTACTCCCTTCGTCCGAAAATAGATGTCTTAGATTTGTCAAAAAATTAAATAAATCTATATTTATTTAACTTTTGATAAATCTAAAACATCTATTTTAGGACGAAAAAAGTACGAGACTGCGGAATCAACGAGCTTCGTTCACTTTTCTCTCAGCCATGCACTCAACGCTCGCATGAACACCAAACAAGAAGAGAGAGGAAGCAAGCGAGCAGCGGCTAATAAGCCACGAAGTACACAGCTAGGACACTCTCCTTTTAATGTTCTAAAAAAAAGGACACTCTCCTTTTGGGGAACACGAAAGAATGCGACTTAAATCCTAGGACAGGTACTCGAAACGGACAACCAATTCTGAAGCTGGCATTCAAATTGTCTGCTGGACCCAACATACTACAAAGTAATTGTTGTTCTTGCAGACATCTCTCAACTCTCAAAGTACTCCACGATGTACAGTATGTACACCAGCCATTGTGGTATTACGCTTCACATAAAAACTCGGTCTATTTTCCTTCATTTCTGTTTTTCTGTGTTCATATACTCTCTCTGGTCCATATTAATTGACTTTGATTTGTTAAAATTTAAATAAACATATATATTAAATAATATTTAGACTCATTTAAATCTAAATTAATATTGGCGGAAGGGAGTACGTAGATACGAGCTCGTATTTTTTTCACTGTAGAATACGTGGACGCGGCATCGATCTGCTAACAATCGTCTCTGTATTTAAACATAAAAAAAAGGTTTTGATCGTGTCGCATGACATGGACAGGTGTAGCTGTACTAGCTCCCCAAGGCGATGCCACGCTTAATTAGCTAGCGCTTTTTCCATTGAGAAATCAAGGTCGTGTTTCCTGAACTTGAAAAACAAAGGTGTTCCGCACTAGCCCACCGCCTGCAATAACATAATCATGCATCTTTTTCTAAAGTAAAATATGCGGTATCGCTTTCGCGTGTGTCGATTGACGCTAACATCCGCAGCTTCCAGGCAGCTTCGCGTCCCCCGTCTTTTGCGGTGCGGCCGAGCTAGGGATCGCGTCCCCGCGTTGTGTTCGCCGACACGTCGCTCGCTCGCTCGCTGCCGCCGTCGATCTGACCCAGTTTGCTTTCCGTTTTCTTTCTTTCTTTACCGATCACGGACGGCCTCCCACTCCCAGAATAATCGACTCTGGGCCCCACCGTGGTAGTAGTGGTTGATCGCTTCAACACAGAGAAGCGCTCGTGGTAGCCACTCGGATGGTCACACGTGGGGCGCACGTGTCACGCATCGTGTGGCTAGAGCGTACTGATGTGGTTTGTTAATTGCCGCGTCGAGTCACCACTGGGTGAGCAGGTTGCCGTGATCTCTCTCAGGCAGCGCGTCGCCATCGGTCTTTGACTCGTGAATTGTTTGGCGAGACGGGACGCGCGACGTCGCCATCGTGTCCGGCCGAGGCTTGGCAAATGGCAATGGCGACCACTACAAATTGGAGGACCGGTGGAGCGCAAGGAGGAGGAGAAAGGAGTTCGTTCGTTCGTTTGTTCACAGGGCAGCAGCAGCAGCACTCGGTAGAGTGAGCACCGGAAGGCGATCGTCGAAGGAGCGGAACGAGGCAGGCAGGCGTACGCCATGTCTTGCGCGGTGGCACCGCCGGGCTCCCCGGTCTTCTCCCCGTCCCGCCTCCTCCTCCCGGGCGCCTCCGACCACCTCCACGGCTCCAGCCCCTCCTTCCTCCCGGCCTCCCCGCTCCGCCTCTTCGCCCTCCGCGCGCGCATCCGTCCGGACCCCCCCTGCGCCGCCCAAACCACCCCCGCAGCCCGGCCGGCGCCAGAGTCCGCTAAAACCGCGGCCAAGCGCCGCCGCCCCGCGCCTCTCCTCGTCCCGGCCGTGGTCGCCGTCCCTCCGCCGGTGCCGCTGGACGCCGCTGCGGCGAATGGGGCGATTATGGACGAGGTGGCCGAGCAGGGCGAGGGCTTCGCGGCGTACTGCAGGAAGGGGAAGGGCCGGAAGCGGGTCGAGATGGAGGACCGCCACGTCGCCGCCGTCGCGCTCGGCGGGGACCGCGCGCGGGCCCTGTTCGGCGTCTTCGACGGCCACGGCGGGAAGGGCGCGGCCGAGTTCGCCGCGGAGAACATGCCCCGGATCATGGCGGAGGAGCTCAGGCGAGGGAGGGGAGCAGAGGAGGCGGTGAGGCGCGCGTACCTGCGCACCGACGAGGAGTTCTCCTCCGACGCGGAGGCCAGCGGCGGCGCGTGCAGCGTCACGGCGCTGCTCCGCGAGGAGGAGGGCAGCGGCCGCCGGCAGCTGGTGGTGTCGGGCGCCGGGGACTGCCGCGCCGTGCTGAGCCGCGGCGGCATGGCGGAGGCGCTCACCGACGACCACCGCGCGTCGCGGCGGGACGAGCGGGACCGGATCGAGGCCCTGCGGGGCGGGCTGGTGCTCAACTGCCGCGGCACGTGGCGGGTGCAGGGCACGCTGGCGGTGACGCGGGGCATCGGCGACGCGCACCTCAAGCCGTGGGTGGTGGCGGAGCCGGAGACGGCCACGGTAGACCTCGACGAACGGTGCGAGCTGCTCATCCTCGCCTCCGACGGGCTGTGGGACAAGGTGGGCAACCAGGAGGCCGTCGACGCCGCGCGCGTCGCCGCTGCTTGCACCAACGGGCTGCCCGCGGCCTGCCGCCGGCTCGTCGAGATGGCGGCCGCGAGGGGCTCCACCGACGACATCAGCGTCGTCATCGTCCAGCTGCAACGCCAGCTCCGATAAGACTATTATACCGTATAACAGTTTAACACGCGAGAAGATATACAGTACATCGGCGCCATGATCAGCCTACGTGTAGATAGATAAAGCTTTTTGACGGCGTCTTCGTCCCATCCCTGCTCGATCCGGATGCTAGAGTTCGTTTGTAACAAGATTATTATCGTTGCTCGTCTCCAAAACGCAAGGGATCATGCACGATTGGTGCTAATAATCATCACTTAATTGAGCTCTCAATCAAGCTGGATCGACAAGCCTTTTTCCTAGTATACTCCAGTATAAAATATAATCTTCAGTTCAAAGGTCAAAGCTGTATCATTGTACACGAGCTTGCGTAGTCTTATTTGCAGTCTTTGTGCTGAGCAAGTCAATATAGAAAGTTTCGTAGTTGGGGTGAAGCAAACGACAGCACGTACACGGTATGCACAAATCTGCAATTTTCTCGGCCTCGAAACGGATGGGTGTTGGCGTGGTGCGAGACTATACTGGTGCTTGTATGGCTAACTTGTAGAATCTGATTGCCTCTTGGTTGTTCAGCGGGTAAGTTCCTCAACTACTGATCGTTCTATGCTTGGTTGAAGACATCAAGAAACTGATGCAGTCTCCTTTGTGTCTTGTGCTTTCAAACATATCTTCAGAAGAGCGAATGTTGCTGCTCATTCCTTAGCTCGTTTGTGTGAGAATTCTCCTAGGTGTGTGTCTATGACATTCGTTTATTTGTATCCGTGAGATCATTTGTAATGACATTCTGGTTATTTGATCAATAAAGCCCACGTTTCCTTAAAAAAAAACTGCAATTCCATTCAGAAACCAATATCTATGACAAACTCAATGGTGCCATCGAACTAGGTGATCCCAGGAAGAAATAACTACTCCGTATCAATATTGATCAAGAATATTAGGTTTGAGGATAAGTGTATCAAGTACAGGAGAAAGAAAACAAAATTCTGTTTCAGAAATTTCACTATCACAACTTTGTTCTCGAATAAAGAATTACATTCACCACCTCTGCCAATCTCTGCTCAGGTAAAGTCAGTCGCCTGGGAACTACAGATTCAAAACCTCTGCCAACCCTGAAGACTGACCCCCAACAGATGACAAAAAAATTGCAGAATATTGCCCCCAATAACACCCCCCACAAAACTCCAGTAACCTCTTTAGAGTGGTCAAACCATTAACACCTAATAATAACACTGAGAAAAACATGACCATCAACCGTAAACCCTCGGAACAAATGGAAAGCTGCATCACACCTCCCGCTATTCACATGTTAGTCAGCACTCTACACCTATTAATTGGTATCATCCTCGACAGTACATCACTGGGCCGAAAAAAGCAGCACATCAAGTGGCAGCGCCTGAAAAGAAGAGGGAACATTAAATCCATCACAAAGCATGCAACTTATTTGATTGTGCTGAGCGCTGAGGTAATTACATGGTGCGTTGGGATCACCATGCACTCCAAGCAATGGTGGCTCATGACGTGCCGTTTGTTCTTCGATGTATTCAGAAGAACATCAAAAAATCAATTAGGATATATGCACATTTCACGCGCTATTCAGGGCCTGCTGCAACTGAGCAAATGCTGATGGATGGATCCTGCTGATGGCAGCATTGAAAGTTGCATCACCGTGGTGAGTTGCACATGCTTTCAAGTTCTCTCTTAGCATGTTCTCTAGCGAAGCTTGTTTGATCGGATCTAAATCCTTTGCCTGGTCAACATAATTGTCAGAGAAAGTGCCTAATAATCTACTCCCTCCATCCCATAATATAAGATGTTATTACAACCAACATACTGGCTGTAGCAACATCTTATAGTATGGAACAGGAGGAATAAATACTCAGAAACGAGAAACAAAAAAATACATCTTACTTGTCGCTTTTTCAAAAATTTGCTAGAGTAGCCTGAATTATCATGTCCAAGCCAAGAAGAGCTTGTGATATCACCACTGCAGGTTATTGTACCAAAATTATGCATTGAAATGAGAGGGGCCTTAAAGATTTAGTGCAAAAGTAATATTAATATAGAAGTACAATACAACACCTAGTATCATCATCAGTCTTTACTTCACGTCCCCCAATTATAACCGTAGTGCAAACACTGCATGAAATCATATAACTTATGACTACAAAACTACAAGCCAACAGACTGTAAGTTTCTGTTATCCCCAGAAATGTCTTACCTTAATATATCATCAAGTTTGTCGATGACTTGAGGTATCTGCAAGGTCAAAACTACACAAAGAGCCATTGCATATTCCTTCTGCTGTATAACAGTTGCATCGTCCACCTGTCAAATGTGCATGCCACCATATAGAAAAAATTAAGACTATTAAACTGAGGCTGATACAGAACACTAATTAGTCATGTCGGTAAACACAAGATGCGCACATTATCTGAAGGAAATGCAAAGTTTTCATTTGACAATGCAAGCATATTCACAATATCACCTGGGTAAGGTTAACCAACAACAGATATACTAATTTAGTGAGTTTGATCATATGCACAACATAATTTGGCAAAAACATGTCTTAAGTAACTATCAACTGGTAATGTTTAGCAATGAACCAGGAGCAGATTTACTGTTTTTGTGAGTTTGATCATATGCACCATATATTTGGGTAAACGCATGTCTAAACCAGATGGTGGCAGCAAAGAACGTACAGCATTAGCCACCTGAACTATAAGGAAAGATGTATTAATCAGCACATCTATCTCAATCCAATAAACAGGGAGATGCTGCAGAATGTACCTTGTCAATCCACATATCAGCCAAAGAAAGTAGCAGATTATCCTTTACAGATATCCCTGACTGTTGAATGTTTGTCAAAAGGGCAGGCTCTGATAATAGCTGCGCCGAAAAATTTGTATTCATCACCAAAAGCCTAGCAAGAATTGCTCCAGATGATGCACGCACTGTCGTCCTAGAAGGGTTATGCTCATCATCTCGACTCAAAGAAATGAAGATAAGTTTCTAGAGGTTGGCATGAATAAACGAGTCAGAATAATGAAATAAAAAAGAACAGCAGGGAATGCAAAGTCATTTGAACATTCCAGACTCCAAACCAACCACATAAGTACCTGAAGAGAGCCGGATATCAACGGTGGAGCTTCCTGAGGAAAGAGCTGCACCCAAAAACTCCTATTAGATTATTACACAAAGTGAAAAAAAGGAGCTAACTCCTTACTGTAACGTGCTGACATAAAAGGAAATGGGCATATATAGTTCTATTAAACGGTATTATGACCTAACTTCCATAGATAAAATGGCCATTAATTAGTTCACAGAGCATTTACACCTTAATTCTGATGGTATATATTCAGGGAGAACAGTGTTCATGCTTCAAGTAGTAAGAAAACTAGGTTCTCTAACATTTTACTGAGATGATTGTCAACATTAGGATGAAATCATAGGTATCAACATCAAGTAGAGTTCTGCAGAAAGTCAAGTTGCTTAAAAAACAGGAAATTAGTTATAACCTGAACAAGAAGATCAATGACTGGAAGCGTGGTGAGAAGTCCCTTGTCATTTACATTTCCAACAATAGTATCAATAACATTCGCCAAACTTGTACTGTGGCTTTTCAAAAATTCTGATCCACCAAAAATTGCGTAATCCTCAATTATGTTGATTGCAATCTACATCATTCAAAAGTCTCTCAAAGGTCAAGAACATAAAACCCTCCAAACCATTAAACATGGCATGCCACATGCAGTATATGGAAACAATCCAAATGATGTGGAGTAGGTTTACTTTGTGCAGTATATGACATTCCAAATCAGAAGGTACTTACAAAAATACTCATTCCAGTAATAAGTATCATGCTAGAAGGCCAAACTACTTCAGCCCTAGCCAACAGTAATATTATGAATAACTAGATCAATTGTATGGAAATACATACTCAGTTTTGTCACAGAAATACTTTCATAATAATATTATATTCTGCATGTACATATATGATAGAAAATGACGTTCAAAGTATGTTTTGGAGCGTATAGTGCCTAAGAGGACACTTACATTATATGTGACCAAAGATGTTTCCTACTGGTATTTTTTGGGGTGGATGGGTGTGTATTCTAACCTCCAGATGGTCGAAGCTTCTATTCACGATGCCCACAAGATAAGGGAATAAATCCAGCAGTTGAGGTACAATAGATGGGGCATTCGAAAGGGTTGCTTCCCACAACTGCATTATGAATCTCAAAACGTTAGATAATTTGCGGACGTGCAAGCACGCTCATGGGTGCAAACTTGGTTAAAAACTACTTACGAGAACACTGTCCTCGAGAAGATTAAGAGCATCAGGGCTGTCAACATTTATACCCCTTTGTAGTATAGGCATAAGCATGTGATAAGAAAGAGGTGACTGGTATCCAAGAGAGGAAACAAAAGTTTTAAGTGCTGCTAGCAGTTGAATCTGTAGCAAGCTTTCACCTGCAGATTCGTCCCAGATCTGAAATAAAAAATCAAATCAGGATAACCAATTAATTGTACTTTACAGCACAAACAAAACATGTGTAGCTATTGAATAGACTGACAAACTCACTTGCTAACTAATTAAAATTAGATATTATAGTACTTCTATTCTGGCTTAAAAAAAGAACAGGCATTGACTTGCTTAACAGCTGTTATAGAAACTATCTTGATAGCATAGCACATCTCATAAAATGGAAGTGCGGAAATGTTCTTAAAATTATTCGATGAGGGGGCTGAAACAAAGACAGTTAGCATTCAAAGTTGAAACGGTCAAGGTAAACTGAAGAAATCCTGTTGCTTGATGAGACTAATTTATCCCTCTTCTGATATAAGCAAATGATACAATGTGAATCATAACATGCACCAACAACTCAGCTCACAACATATGTATGCCCGTGTTATCAGTACATGAACAGAGTACAGCCAACTGGAACATGGGCTTTCTATCACATATTCAGATTAAAATGCCTGAGCTGTACCTTCTGAAAAAATTGTGATAACTGACTTGCAAATGGAATAACCTTGTCTCCTACATGTTCAAGAAGAACTGAGATGAAATTCAACACTTGCACCTACAGAAAAACACAAGGAAAAAAACTTGAGTGCACATAACTTTTACCAGGCATGGGATTGACTAGTAAGCAGTAAAATAATGATGATACTCAAAACGGTACAGTGGGTCAGTGGACTATTTAGAGCCCTCACAGAAACGAAATCTGAAGGAAACAAAAGATGTACTATGGGAATCCAAACCTTGGAATCAAATTCTTGGACATCTTCTGTCAACTTGAAACACATTGTCCAGCATGCCGGCAGACATTCAAACAAATCAAGTTCCGAAAAGCTAGATTCTTGGAAAAGATAACATAGAGAAGAGCATGCTGCTAGCTGAAAGTAGAACGGAGTGAACACACCTTGTTAAACAAAGTAGATGAATATATGGAAATGACTCTCAAAGGATCGCAAAGAAAACGTACCCTGACAGCTATGTCATTATCCTGCAGCAATGCAACTAAAGCATGGTAGACCAATTTCCGTGTATCACCCTTGATCTGTGAAGTTAAATTATCAGAAGCTGAAGAGGTGGGGAATCTACAGACCATTAACGAAAACTCTTGACATTAGTATTTTGCTTTTCTGATATAGTGATGAAGGAGTGAACCTCAGAAATCCATTGCCCAAGTAGCAATGCAACTTTTCGACGAATGATGCGCATATTGGGATGACCATTTGAGATTTCTATGGATAGAGACCCATGGAACCTGCAGGAACGAGAAAAACTAAGGAAAGGTAGTGAAGTATGATTCGCTCTAGCTATTGATTTTGCCTCAAAATTTAGTTCTCCCGTCAAAAGGAAATCCATTGCAGTCCTTAATGCATAAGCACATAAAAATGTAACATCTATAAGCATTTGCAAACAGCTGCATAATCCAATCAAGTTTTCATTAAATAATGTACACCGTTACAAAGGTCAGCACGTACACACCAGTCAAATCCAACCTTTTTTGCAAGTAAATACAGAAACAGCATTGCTCTTCAACTTACCATTCATTAAAACTGAGATAATTTGAAAGTTCATAATACACATGCCCAGCAGCTGTGTAAGCAGCATCCTTTAAAAGCATTCCGGCTGTAACATCTGTTTCTAGTGGTGGAGAAACAGACATGGCTTCACGAAGAATAGAAACAACAACTGGAGCTAGTAGCTGGGAAACACGTGATTACATAATCATTGCAACATTATAACAGGCTCACAGCTTATCCATAAAGAATGTTATAATGTTCATACCTCTCGATACTTCTCAAAGATGACAATGAAAAGGGCTTCAGCACATGGTCGTTGTTTCTCAGTCCATTGGACCAAATTCTGCTCATGATGAAAGGATTCGGGACTCTCTGACCATTCCTCCAAATCTTTTGCTGTATAAACAAAGTACCTGGACAAGAATTGGTAAGCTCCGAATCATAAAAGGCTGCCAAATCCAAAATAATTATCTGAACGCATAAATACTAGGAAACAATCCCTCAGTCTAGGATATGTGTGTACATGCAGCGTGCATACAAGAAAATCTACAAAACAAACACCAATAATAGCATATTCAATTAGTTTATACTGTAGTGCTCTACAGTCCTTAAGAATTGGTAAGTTCCTGAATCATAAAAGGCTGCCAAATCCAAAACAATTATCTGAACGCATAAATACTAGGAAACAATCCCTCCGTCTCAGGATATGCATGTACATGCAGCGTGCATACAAGAACATCTACACAACAAACACCAATAATAGCAATATATAGCATATTGAATTAGCTTATACTGTAGTGCTCTACAGTCCTTGAGGGATTCACCAAGAATGTCATATTATATGCTTTTAGTGCACAAATAAGTAGCGGGAACTTGTATGTGCCATTATGCGTTTATAGCATTTCTAAAGGCTAACTAGCATAAGGAAGTGCATTTTCATGTTATTTACTAGTATATATGGAACTGTCATAAGGCAGTTACTTCGGCAGATCAAGTGAGAAGAAAGTTTAATATGCTTTATTAAACACAAAAGACCAACTGCTATTACCTAATCTATTTTTCCAATTCTTCCATGCAAAGTTCATCAAAATTATTTTAAATTATTTTCGCCTGCAGAATATCACATGGCTGGCCAAAAGATGCTCGTCCAGCATTTATTCTTCTGTATAGTTAAAAAGGATATCTGAAGTCATATCCTAACTTACACAAACTTGAGCTGTCTAAGTTCATGGCTTGATGCTTGTCAAAGATCAAAACAAGCAACCTAGTAGTATTTCAATAGTCCAGTGGCTTTGCAGAGAAGATAATGTAAGCTTCAATTTCTACTCAGAACATTACCTCCTTATTAAAATGTTGCACAGCAACACTACTCGATCACCAGGCAAAACAACCTTCAGCATTTCACTAGCCACTGCTGCAAAGTTTTTCTTCCTTTGCTCCAGGCTTAAAGGTTGTGCACTTTCATTGATGACACGACCTGTCTCACTTGGTTTGTACTCTTTGCACTCCGATACCGATTTAACCAAAACCATGCATTGTATAAGAAACTCCTCAAAGGATGTGCCAGCCTGTTCAGGATTTGTGATCATATTCAAACAGAAGTCAACTGTAGTAGGAAGCACAGTTTGGTGAACGAAAGAGTATGGATGTCTGCCTTGTAAGGTCACAAGGACTTTCATCAACTTAGTGCATGCCCTTTTTGCAAATTCCCATAGTTTAGCTTGCTTATCTTTAAAGGACGAGTCTGTCAAGTAAAATACAATAAGAATACTTTAATCGTGAGAATGAACTGAAATCGATCAGCATGCCGCACTTGACAGGTCAGGCAAACTAACATCAGAGAGGAAGATTCAAACAAAGGTTTAATTTCATAAGCAGGTTTAAACAGGGCCACTTATATACACAAGACTGTTACATTCTCCAAGTTTTCTGGATAGCAAAAGGAATAGTTCAATAACAGTTTCACTTTCTTGCTGTGAGATTTGATGACCAGGTCAAATAAAGAGGCAGGACAACAAACAAATATGCTCAAACCTTAGAACTGCAGTTAACGCTTAGAATGCTAAATATAACTCGTGATGGATCACTCTTTTGTAAAGTCAGAGCAGTTTCTGTCTATCAGATCAAGACTGCAAAGGAAGAGAAAATAACCCAATCAAGAATATAAGAAAAAATGTCACTTACAATAAGGAAGAAGGGATTGAATAGCAGTCAAAACTGTTGGACATACTTCCCTGATCTGCCAGACTTCCTGCAAATTACAATAGCTAATCACAACTCTTGTTTTCTAGACCAGCTGATGGAGATCATATAACAGTATAAGTATGGGCAACAAAATAACAGCAAATCTGACTACCTGCGCTGTTGTTGAATCACTTGCATAACCTGAAACAATGAGTTGCCGGATGATCTTTAAACAAAGCAACCAACGGTCGCATATCAAAATTAGATCGTTTGATTGCTCCAAGATAGAATCTATGTCATTCCTCTGAGAGAGCATAGAAAGATTCTGCAATATAGTCTGCACATCACTCTTCCAAAGGTTCCAGGTATACTCAAACAAGTGGCTAGTAATCTGCATAAGCCAAGAAATGTATCAGAACATAATACTGACTTTACAATCAGTATTCTAAGTCATTCTTGTATATGGTCAATAAAATTTGCAAAAGGTACAAAAGCAAGCTGCATGAATTCCTGCTTTGCGAAAAGAGTAGCAGAAATGCCATGGATGATGCACTATTGGGCAACTAGCTAGCACTGTACAAAACTAATAATGGGAAAAGAAAGGTTCACATCGCGTTATAATGATCCTCCAACTTCTCTTGATCAGTTCACGTTGATGATGTACTATGGGGCGACTAGCTAGTACTATACAAAACTAATAATGGAGGGGAAATCAGGAAATCAAGCACAGGCACATGTGAGTAGTGATAACTTCATATAGATCTATAAGTGGTTTCTGCAAAATCAAATACCTCGGCATAATTCCTCTGATCAACAGCAAGCCGTTTAGTTGACAGCTCCTTTAAAGTTCGAAATAGGACCATGAACACACGATGTGAAGCAAGAATATCAGCTGATTGCAATTGTTGTGCCAACACAGAGAAAAGGTCCCGCCTGAATGACATGGTTGTGAGAAACAATTCAGCCCATTTGGAAGATAGTTGACAACAGCTGTGCTACAGATGCTTACCATTCTTTTGGGTATTCCAAACGTGCAATCTTGGAGATTAGTACAGCTAGCTGAAGTGCGATCTACATTACAACATTATAGGATAATAACATACTCGCATCAAAACACATGACATATGTTCAATATCATAAGATTGCATATGCAGGTGTCATCTAGTCTGCACCTGGTTATTCTCCTCACGTATGTTTAGCAAGAGATTTTTACGGAGGTGGTCCTTCTCCTCATTGCTAATTCCACTACAACAGATAGTTGAAACTAGTAAGCAAAATGTTAATGTCTGTTAAAAAGTTGCCAACTGATTATATCGCTGACACTTGCAAACTTAAATTATCAAAATAAAAGTAATAGCAGAAATTTTGTTTCAGAAGTGCAGAGCTAGGATCACAAAACAACCTACAAGCATATTTACTACAGACTAGGTGATCTAGAACAAAATTAATATGGTGGTAGATCAGCTATTGTTCCTTACTGTCCCATAGTGTAAGTTGGGATTATCAATGACTCCAACCAGGACAACTGTTCTAACACCAGCAATGTTCACAGTAAGAAGCTTAGGCAGAGCCTCGACCACATTATGATGTTCTAACGCACATTATCATTAAACTCAGCAAAAACACTTGAAAACACACACAATGATGATTCATAATTAACCGCTGGAACTGGACGGAGGCTCACAGGGAATCCCGGCGAGACCGCCAGTAGCGGTTGATGCTGTTCTTAAAATAAACCGTGGCGAGCAGACGCACGTCCTCGCGGCAGGACAAACCCCTCGCGGAGATGATCTCCTGCAGAAGCAACAGATCAGCAGGTCAGCTCGCTCGGACCTCAGAGCATCTCGGCCCCCAATTGCCTCACAGATCGGGGCATGCCACGGAGGCAAAGCCCTAGAGCCCGTCCCCAGCGAGGCGAATGAGGGTAAGGGCGGCCGGAAATGGGAGTACGGCTTACCAGGAGGCAGGAGCAGAACCCGGGGCGGGCCTCGCACTGCGCGAGAGCCGCCTCCGCCGGCCGCCGCGTCCCCTCGTCGGCGCTGAGCGAGTTCACGAGGACCGTGTACATGGCCGGCACATCGCCGGCGGAGAGAGCCATACTGCTCTCCAACGATGGCGGCCGCGGACGGGTAGGCCGCGACGGAGGGTGGCGGCGGCGGCGGTAACTGGGAAAGAATGATCGGAGAGGGAGGTCGCGGTGGGGTTGCGAGAGGAAGAAGGGAAGAAAGGGTGCGAAAGAAAGCTGAGAGGGCTGGACCTCCTGGACCCCCGGAGACGTGGAATCGTCTACTCTGCTATAATACGTATTTACTGGTAGCCGCTTTCGGATCCGGGTTACGTCTCCTCTTTTTGCTCCACAGCGTGTGGATTGCACATGCGGCACACTATTTTTTCTTTAAGGAAAGTCACCATATCATTAAACACCCTTGCCGTGTGATATGTAAGGCTGGTTATAGCAGGCTAACTTCACTAGTAACTAAGAGTCCAAGTCAGTATTTTTTATTTATGTGGTAATGATTTAATGAAAAGAGAGATGAATTGAGTAACTAGCTATGTTACTTCCTTCATACCGGATTATTGGGCTGAACTAAAGAAACGGTGGAACCTAGGTGGTTTTTGATTGGTGATGTAAAAAGAAAGAAACGACATAGTCTAGACTTAATTGATGCGGTAATTAAGGCTGGTCATAGTGGGGGTAACATAGGTAGTAACATGCATTTACATGCAGTGCCAACTAGGCATTTTGGTGATGTGGCATGTCATTAAATGATGAAAGAGAGTCTTGTGGTAACTAGCTATGTTACCATAACATCACACACTCCAAGGTAATATGAGTCTACATGCTAATAAATAAGACCTTGCATGATACTAGTCACAAGTTACTACCCACTATGAAGGTAGTAACATGGACTAGTAACTTATGCATGTTATTAGTCTATGTTACTCTCCACTATGACCAGCCTAAGACACGATGGTATGCATGACCTTCTCTCGTCTTTTCCCGAGATAAATAAGCAACATGCAGTGGCCAACCAATTGAGTAATTAATAAAAAAAATTGTTAAGAGAGTTTTTAGGAGGAAAGTGGCCATGCATGAGAGTTTATTAGGATAATTAATACATAATTTGGCCTAATAATTCGGTATATCTTCAAAACTGCTATTAGCCCAATAATCCGGTATGGAGGGAGTACTGTAACATCACACATACCGAGGCAAAGTGTGCCTACAACCTCATTAATGTGATATTGCATGTTATTACACCTAAGTTATTGTATCTTAGCTAAGAAACACCACTTGCATGAAAACATAGACAAGAAACATTGCTAGACCAATCACATGCATGCATGCCCTCTAATTCATTAAATATAGAGACTTCACTTAACAAACAATGCATTGTACTAGTTGTTTCTTAAGTTTTAATTGATCATATAAAAACACGTTAAGATATAACCCATTGTGAAAGGCCTAAACACCCTTGCTGGTGTGATCTGCGGCACAGTATTCGATTCACGGGATCAAGTCATCAAGAAGATGTCGCATATATTCCCCAAAAATCAAAATGGCACATGATAACCAGATAAATTTATTGAACCCACTTAATCATATGAACGGTATTGTACTCCCGCCGTTCCAAAATATAAACTTTTTTCTGAAACATATGTATCTAGATTTATTTTGCAAACTCACTTATTTTGCTCTAAACCTACACACTAAAACGTCTAGATACATACATTTTAGAAGAAGAAAAAACATCTTAGAATTTGGAACATAGGGAGTATATCCCACTAAAAAAAGTCTTCTGCAGCATGTAGAACTCTTCTTGTTAAACAACTAATTCCGGAGGAAAGACCCAGGTCCCAAACGGGATGGGTATATCCCACCGTGTCAGGCTACAAGTTTGCAACCTCATGTTAAACACTTCGCCAGTATTGGCAAAATAGATAGTATCATCCTCGATCTCTCCACAAGGTGCGGGAACAGACTTAGAGAAGTGCTTGCTTAGGAAGAGCGCCTCACCCCCGCCTAGTCCATTGGTCATGGGAACCCATGCGTTCGTGCCTGCCTTGAAACCCTCTACTCGGCAAGTGAACTGTGTGTCCGGACTAAGCATTTTCACATGTTGTCTCACCATCAACAAACTCCCACGTGACTCGACAAGGTACCGGAAAGTGATGACATAAACCTTGTTTCCGTGGGGTGCGTCCTCGACCACATAGTCGAAGCCATCCGGTAGATTGTCGGGGTCCTCCTCCCAATCATTGTTATTACTATTATCATCATCATCATCATTATGATAATAGCCATATGTCGCATTCGTGTTCTCCAATGTTCCCGATTCCCCTTTTTTGTTACCATCATGATCCTCGTATGATGGCCCCGCTTCCCCTCCGTCATTACCATCAAGATCCTCCTCGTTTGATGACCATGCCATCTCTTCATCATCTGATAATGCCGCTCTCTCCTCCTCCTCGTCTGTATTATTGTCCTCGGATGCACTCAACTCATGATAACCATAGTAACTTGGTGGTTGGCTTATGGTGCCCCTCCCATCGGCAACCATGAACTTATCTTCATCATCGTCATCATTATGATCATCGACATATGTTGTCTTCTCGTTATCCAGTGTTGTTGCTTCACCTTCCTTATTATCATCATTATCCTCGTATGACGCCATCACTTCCCCTTCCTTATTATCATCATGATCGTCCTCGTCTCCTATCGAGGCTGCATCTTCATCTGCCAATGCCGCTCCCTCCTCCACATATGCATTCTCATCATCGGGTGCGCGCCACCAATGATAACCATTGTAACTTGGTGGTTGACTTATGGTGCGCCTGCCATCGGCAACCATGAGCTTACCTTCGCCATCCAAGTCGATATCGATCGGGAAGAGGTTCTCGTCCTTGGTGACCGCGTAGAGCTTGCCGTTGAGGAAAGCAATGTCGATGATGTACTCGTACACATGTTCCCTTGGCCCGGGCAACCATGCGTGATTTCCTCCGCGGCACAAGATGAAAGGACACTTGAAACTGTTTGTCATGACGGCTACGATCAGGTCATCCTCCGCACCGGTAGATCGCACGAGCACCTTGCGGACCTTGCGGGACCCGTCAATGGTGGAGTCTAGCGCGGTGAGCGGGACTGTTGCCTTTGAGAAAGGATTGTACAAGGAATAGCGGTGGCCTCCGTTGGCGTCGTCGCGGCGGAGGGCGAGCCAGTCGTCCGTGGAACCGATGATGCAGCTCGTGTTGTCGGGGAAGGAAGGCAGGGGAAGGGGATGCGAGCGGCCGCCGGATGGAGTCATGAAACTGCGTTCTTGTAGGTGGACGATCAGCTGCCGTGTTTGGACGTGGTGGTGGCGCAGAGCCGAGCGCCACGAGCGGCAAGCTGCCCGGAAGCGCGCGCGGTCGTTGGGGAACGGGAGGCGGGCGGCGATCAGCCCCAAGAGCTCCTGCGGGAGCTCGGACCAAGACGACGCCATGGATCGATCAATCGATGCTTCTCGAATCTCAAGCGTATATAGGTAGCTAAATAATAACTAATCGAACGATTCCAGGTGATATTGAATCTTGGAGTCCTCGTGTGCCGGGAACAGAACTATATACATGGACGTGGACAATGTCTAGTCGGAGACGGAAGCCCGACAGCAAACAGAAACAGATCCCGTTTTCCAAAATAAATTCGTTTACGTTATGTTTTCTTAATCGGAAAGTTATCTGTCTTTTGTTTTTCTCCTGTGGCATCTCCGAAGTAGGAGTACAAAACTTTAGAGTAGTAAACCTCCGAAAAAAAACATAGACCACAAAATTCAAACCGAATTTAAAATCTACTATTCATTTACATTAATTTGTACATATTACCCTCAAAAGTCGGTTGAATTTCACCAAAATCGATCGGATTTGACCAAACCCTAACTTAATCTTCCTCCCAGTCGAAGGAGGAGTCGCTGTCGACGTTGATCACCGATGTCGCTGTCGACAGTCCCGCGGAGCTGCCAGCGTCGGCCTTTCGCTTCGCCTCGGCGAATGCCTCCGGCCGTTGCTGCTCCTCCTCGGCGAGCTCCGGGTTGGAGGTCGACGTTCTTCACGTCGTATGCAAACATCGTCTACTACCCGGATTGGAAGCTCCCGATCCACACCTTCCGGTGGGTGTTACGATCGGTGATTTCAGCAACCCATGAGCCCCATGACCGTTGTCGCACGACGTAGTAGACTGGCGTGGCCGGCACCGGCAGGTCGAGGGTGTTGGCGGACCGGCGGGACTGTCGCCGACGCTTCAGTGGCACCAAACGGAGAGGGGAATGGTGGCGGGTAGCGATATCTACGCGGGAGGATGTGGTGGCGCCGAGCGCTAGGTATGGGCGGCAGAGATGGTCAGCGAGAAGATCCGGCCATCTGGGGGTGTGGGGCGGCTGTGGTGGCGACTGGGGGTGTCGATGGTCGCCGTTGGTAGAGGAGAGGTCGAGGTGGAGGCAGTGTGAACACGTTTAGAAGAGGGAATCCTTTTCTCAGAAGTGGCCACCGACTCCTATATTTACTCCTCTGTGACACCAATGAGTAAATTTTTTTGTCCACTGAAACCTTTTTTAGTTCGATTAGGTCTGGTTAGAAAAGTAAAATGGCATCTTTTACTCCTCTAACCGGTTTTTTACATCGGTTAGAGATGCCCTTAGGGCTCTGGCGATCCCAATGGCGACCACTACAGACTAGGGTTAGAATCCACGTCTGGGTCGTGCTCTTGGGCACAGATCTCTCCCGTGTGCCTCTTGCTCTCACGATGTTGTCCTAGTCGATCTCTCTGTATATATGTTCATACGCTCGCTCAGGACGATATAGGGGCTCTCCTAGATTGTTACCCGCCCTTGGCAGTTGCGTGGATCGGGGAAGGTTGGACGATGACGGACCCGTCAGTGAAGAATGGTGGTGGCAAGACGGTAGTGGCGGCCTCCAACACTGTCCTCGAGGGGCGGTGTGCCTGTCCCTCCATCGGAGAAGGCAGCTGGATCCGAGGACGTCTCGAAGATGATGGGCCGAATCTGGATAAGAGCAACTCTAGCAGACCCCGCATTAGACCCCCATCCGCATAATAACCGTCGTTTTCCGGTTTGAAGGGGACAAAGTGAAGGTTCAGACACCGCATCAGACCCTCCATACCAAAAAAAAGTTCTGGGCTATCCCGGTTCGCGCCGCGGAAACCCCGGCCCAACTTCCCGGGTTGGGAGGTTGTGTGAGTGCGCCCCCATCTTCTCCCTCGCGGTTGGCACAAAGGAAGTTTCAGCTCGACACTTTTCCTCTTTCCCCCATCAACCACCGCCGCCACGCGCCGCCTCAGATCCCGGCCTACGCGGGCCGCCCCCTCCGATTCCGACCAGCAGGAACATGCGTGCCGCCCCGCCATGCATGTTCCGCCCGCCGGCGCACGCTAATCCCGACCAATCGGCCGGAATCTCCGCCGCCACGCACGCCTCGCCTTCGGCCAGTACGTATTCTCCCCAAACCTCCTCGCAGCCGCGGATTCGTCATCGCCGTTCTCATGATTCATCGCGGTTGTTGCGCATCGCAGATGGACCCGTGCGTGTTGTTCTTGTTGGAGGACTCGTCCTCCTCCGACGACTCCGATTTGGAGGAGCTGCTCGACGACAACTTGGAGCAGACGGTGGTGATACTCATGGCGAAGGAGGTCACGGACGTGCGGCCGAAGAAGCGGAAGGGGTCAACCATGGGGCGGTTGTGCATCCCCAGGAACCGCACCCTCGGCCACAATCTACTCATGCGCGATTATTTTGCCGAGGTATCGACATACCCGACCCATCTCTTTCGCCGTCGGTACTAAATGCGACGATCTTTGTTCAACAAGATCGTCGTTATGTGCGAGCACAACACGCACTACTTCAAGCGCAAGAGAAATGCGGCTAGGCTCATGGGATTTAGTTCGCACAAAAAAAATCGCCGTCATGCGCATCTTTGCCTACGGCATTCCGGCAGACTATGCCAATATCTTCGCATAGGAAAAGATACGATGATGGAATTTGTCCATCATTTTTGCAAGTTTATGATGCGTGTGTACAGGCCGACGTATCTTCGAGCTCCCAATGACGAAGATATCGCTAGATTAATGGCGGAGAACGAACAACGGGGTTGGCCGGGCATGCTAGGCAGCATAGATTGTATGCATTGGACATGGAAAAATTATCCAAAAGCTTGGCAAGGCTTGTAGTGTGGCCAAAGAAAAGAACCAACAATCGTTCTTGAGGCAGTTGCATCGCAGGATCTTTGGATTTGGCATAGTTGTTTTTGGTTTGCCCGGTTCTTTCAATGATATCAATGTGTTGCATAGATCACATCTTCTTGTCCGACTTGCTAAAGGTGATCCCCCGGCTTGCAACTACACTTTTAACGGGAGGGAGTACACAATGGGGTACTACCTTGCTGACGGTATATACCCGGATTGGGCCACATTTGTGAAAACCATTAGGGAGTCAGGGAACAGAGTTGAAGCTGAGTTTGCAAAAGCACGAGAGACAGCTCGAAAAGACATTGAGCGGGCTTTCGGTGTTTTGCAAGCTAGATTTGCAGTAGTACGAGGACCAGCCCGATTTTGGGACATGGAAACACTCAGCGATATCATGGCCACCTGTGTGATTCTACACAATATGATCATCGAGGATGAGAGGGGTTTGGACTTATCATTTTTCTTTGATAATGTTGGCACTCGGGTCAAACCTTCAAGAAATCCGGATATTGTACAAGCTTTTCTTAAAACTTATCGGCTTATTGAGAGTGATAGGAATGCAAAACAGCTCGTTCGCCACCATCGGCAGAGGCACGACAACTAGGATTTATTTGTATTTCCAACCATTTGTTATTTGTTCAATTGTTGTTCTACCATTTGATTCATATTGTTTCAAAACATTTATTGTAATTCGTACTGTTTGTATTCTATGACAGTAAACATTTATGTAATAATTCAGATTATTGTTGTATTTTACAAAACTTTTATTGTATCAATTGATTGTTATATTTTGCAAAACCCTTTGTTGCGGGTTTGCATGCGGGCTGAAAAACTGCTGCGCAGTCCAGATGCGCCAAACGCAAAACACGTATGGGATAGCCTGAATATGCCGATTTGAAGTTTGCGATTTTGGGGGTCTGCTAGAGTTGCTCTAACGGTTGCGGTAGTGGTGTTGTAAGATGGTGCTGATGTCCCTGCCCATTCTTAGTGGGAAATTCTCGGCAAGGTTCTGTCCCCTTCCACTTTGCACATCAGCACGATAACGGCAGCGCTTCGGCCTGCGTGGGGTAACCCACGCGGTCTGGTGTTTAACCCAGCGGCCCCCGGTGATAACCCCTTTGTGGCGGAGTTTGCAACAAAAACTGATAAGAATCGTGTCATGGATGTCCTTCCTGGGTGATCGGGAAGCACGCGGTCCTCTTGAAGGATTTTGATGTTGATCAGAGGCCTCACGACATGGTTTTCATGAGTTTGAAGCTATGGGTCAAGATCATAAATTTTCTCTTCGGATATATGCATAAGACAAGCTTGTTACTTTGCGGCCTGAAAGTTCGCAGACTAAGGCATCGCGAGGTCTGAGTTGCGTGTAATCACCGCGATTCGAAAAGTTGGTGGGGTAATTACCGAGAGGGGAATTTCGAGTAAATGATGGCCAAACCAAATATTTTCAAATCTTAGCCATTTTGTCAGGATATTCTGTTACATTAGTACCCTTTGTGCCCCCTCTAATCAACGTCCACGTGTCGTACGGGCAAATCCATTTCTGTACTTTCCTAACCCCCAACACTGAATCCGGCGGCGGCGGTCCTTTTTCTCCCTCCCCTACACTGAATCCGGTTCAGCGATGACGACGGCCTTTTTCTCCCTACCGCCTCCCCCTCCCCCACCCCCCCACCCCCTCCCTACCTCCCCGCCCACACACACACTGAATCCGGCAGCGGCATGTCAAGCGAGGCCAAGGTGGTAGCTACGTTGGCAACTAATTCGGCTTCGTTGGAGCCAGCGTTTCGGGCACAGTGCCAGACAAGCGAAGCAGCGGCGAGGTTTGCAGCCCAGGTTAGCGAGGAGGTCAGCCAAAAGTCTGCTAACAGGGTACCTACAAGCAGCGGGTTGAAGAGAAAAGCTAGGCCAGCGATGGAGTGTTCGACTGCAGTGCGGGGTCGTGCAACCCATATCTCGAAGAAAACCACCCGAGTGAAGAGCGAGAGGTGAATTATTCTTTTCTATGCCTTGTCTTGCAAGTAGATTAGTTACTGCAAAGTAGCGTCGAATGAACTGAAAGGTCCCCTTTTTAATCAAATTAGGAACAACTTCGATGCAGCGGACCTATATGAGTTCACGGTTCATGTCCGCCAGTACACTGCAAAACTAGATTTTGGTTGCGAGAGGGTTGTGTTCGGGCAGGATGTGCGTCTTCTTGTCAACAACAAAGAGGTTGTGTCTATTTCGCAACTGATAGATATGCTTCATTCTAGAATTCCTAGGGGAACCAGACAAGGTATCTTAGCACTAGGAGTTCTTTTCTGGACAATGATATGTGTACACAACTTGCAGATAAGATACCTTGTGCCATCCCCTCCGGTATCTTAGCACAAGGGGAACCAAACAAGGTATCTTAGCACAAGGTATCTACAATAATTGGTCTTCTTGTCATCATAATTCTTGCTTATCTTAGTCATTAATTCTTCAACATCTGTAGGAGTTCTTTTCCTGAAAACACAATCAGCAAAGCTATCTAGGTAGGTCCTAAAATCATCAGTTAGTTTATTATAATAAATATCAAGAAGCTCATTCTTAGGTAATGGACATCCAGGATGTGCATGAATCAAGGAAGAAAACCTTGTCTATGACTCAGGCAATTTCTCTCCTTCTCCCTGTTTAAAATCAAAAAGTCTCTATAAAGCAGCATGTCTAGCACTAGAAGGAAAATATTTCTGGAAGAAAGAAGCAATCAGGGCTATCAATGGAACCAGGAGGTAATCTATTAAACAAAGCCCTAGCTTCTCTTTTTAGTGAAAAAGGGAAGATCTTAGTAACAAAGTACTTGCGCATCTTAAAATCATCAGAGAACAAAACACTTATAGTAGAAAGCTCATTCATATGAGCCACAACACTCTCATTTTCAGTCCCATAAAAAGGTTCTTTCTCAACAATATCTAAATAGGACAAATCAAGAGAGAAATCATAATCTTCATTTTTAATATCTATGGGAGAGGTGGCAAACTTAGGATCAGAGGACAGTTTAGGCATAATAGTACGCCTAGCAAGGAGACTCTTAATAGCACTAGTACCATGTGTGTTTCGGCACTCTTTAACAAATTCATCAGTGAACTCAATGTAACCATCATTAATATCATAACTCTCACTAGACTCAGGTGAGCTAACAGGTGTAGCAGTGTCTTCACTAGGAGGTTTGGTATTTCCTAGACTAGCCATAATAGCATCTAGAAAGGACCTAATGAACCACTCGCATCAAGCATAGTAGAAGTAACACCATGAGCATCAAAAGCAGTTTCAGATTCAGCAGTAGTAGCAGTGTGTGTAGCATGAGTATATGGTGGTGGTGTGACAAGATTACTTATAACAGATGGTGAATAAAGAGCAACATAGGTGTTTAGGACTGTACCTCTTCTTGTAGTGGATGGTAAAATAGGGAACTTTTCATCACGAGACTTCCCCATGATGAAAGGAGTAACAGTGAACAATAGTAGATCCAAGTGAACTTACAAATAAAGCTATGCTCCCCGGCAACGGCGCCATAAAATAGTCTTGATGACCCACAAGTGTAGGGGATCGCAACAGTCTTCGCGGGTAGTATTACCCAATTTATTGATTCGACACAAGGGGAGCCAAAGAATACTTGCAAGCCTTAACAACTGAGTTGTCAATTCAGCTGCACCTGGAAATAGATCTTGCTCACAGAAGTTTATCAGTAGCAACAGTTTGTAGTAGCAACAACAACAGCGACAACAACAACAAAGCAGGAGCAATAGTATCAGTAACGGTAACAGTAGTATTCGAGTGCGGTAGGCATAAGGATGGATGGACGGACATTGCATGGAAGAGTCTAAACATGTAACTTCAAGATCTAGGGCATTGTAGATAAATAATAACAAGCATCCAAGTACTAAACAATCCTAGACATGTTCTCCAAATATAGTCGTACGTGCTCACAATGAGAACTTGCACAACATCTTCTGTCCAGCCAGCCCGTGGCAGCGGGGCCTCTAGGGAACTACTGGCAATTAAGATGCTCCTTTTAATACAGCACCGGAGCAAAGCATTAACACTCCGTGAACACATGTGATCCTCACACCATAGCCATCCCCTCCGGTTGTCCCAATTATTGTCACTTTGGGTCCTTTGGATCCGGACAATGATATGTGTACACAACTTGCAGATAAGATCACAAACAATACTATCATAATGATTCGATAATAAGTTCAGATCTGAGATCATGGCACTCGGGCCCTAGTGACAAGCAAGCACAACAAGTTGCAATAAAGTCAAATAACACTAATAGAGATACTAGGCACTATGCCCTAACAGATCTTATTCGATTACATGATAGAACTCATCCAATCCCTACCATCCCCAAGTCTACAGCGGGGGATTACTCACTCATGGATGAGGGAAACATCGATGGTTGATGGAGATGCGTTGGTGATGACGATGGCGATGATCCTCTCCAAATTCCCCGTCCCAGCAGGGTGCCAGAACAGAGTTTCTGGATCCGAATCTTGGTTTCTGGTGGCGGCGGCAGAGCGGAACTCTTTCTGGAAAACTATCGACCCCCTCGGTTTTTAGGTCGAAAGGCAACTTATAGGCGCAGAGGGAGGCCGAGGGGGTGCCTAGGGTGGCTGCACCCCCTAGGCGCGGGGCAGGGCCCACCCACGCCTGGCAGCGGTGTGGGCCCCCAGGCCCCTTCTCCGTCTTGTCTTCTGGCTCCGTGGGTCTTCTGGTGAAATATAATCTTTGGCATATTTTCCGGGATTTTTCCCGATAGTTGATTTTCTGCACAAAAACAAGACACCAAGGTAATTCTGCTGGAAACAACGTTATTCTGTGTTAGTTATATCCAAATCATACAAGTTTAGAGGAGAAACAATAGCAAAAGTGTTCGGGAAAGTAGATACGTTTTGGATGTATCAAGGCACCATCAAGATGTCTATCGAGTGTGAGTTAACATGGCTTACAACCCTAGATTCACCCCCTCGCTGCCCAGAACATGGAACCACTCCATGGATTGAGCCCAAACCTGGCACCTAGCTCCCTCTCGGCATCGCAAGCGACTTATCCAACTAGAGATTTCGTGGTCATTTGGAGAAATCTTGACTTTTCATTTTCTGAACCTAAAAACCGGTGTTTTCCCAAAGGAGGTGCAAGATTAAGGCGCACCCATGGGCCCGAGGCAATTTCTACGCATGCTACACCATGGTACATGGCCATCCCCGGGAGGTGGGTATTTATATCATGGTGCAAGTATATACTGTATTTTTTTAGTTACGACTCGGTAAATGTGGTTTCTAACTGTATGTACCCTATTAGACACTCTCAATTTTTAGGGAAAAGTGGTTTGGGGTGCCCCATGGGGTACCTAGGCTGGATGTATGCATGGGTCCAATATTGCACTGATCGTCGCATTGCCGCGGTCACGGCGAGTTTCGCCTTTTTTTGGGCATTTCCAATCAAAATCTAAAAAAATAAAATATATGAAAACAGCTCCTGGAGCCCTTGCATGTGACCCACTGTCCTCATACAATCATAGGGGTCCTTTGCCACCCAAAGAACCACCAGGATGTCTATCGAGTGTGAGTTAACATGGCTTCCAACCCTATATTCCCCCCTCGCTGCCCAGAACATGGAACCACTCCATGGATTGAGCCCAAACCCAGCACCCATCTCCCTCTTGGCATCACAAGCGACTTCTCCAACTAAAGATTTCATGGTCATTTGGAGAAATCTTGACTTTCCATTTTCTGAACCCAAAATATAGGTGTTTTCCCAAAGGAGGTGCAAGATTAGGGAACGCCCATGGGCCCGAGGAAATTTTCATGCATGCTACACCATGGTTCATGGCCATTCCTGTGCGGTGGGTATTTATCTCGTGGTGCAAGCATATACTGTATTTTTTGAGTTACGGCCCGGTAAATGCGGTTTCTAATCGTATGTACCCTATAAGACACTCTCAATTTTCGGGGAAAATGGTTTAGGGTGCCCCATGGGGTACCTAGGCTGGATGCATGCCTGGGTCCAAGATTGCACCGACCGTCGCTTTGCCGCGGCCGCCGGCGGGTTTCGCCATTTTTTGGGCAGCACCAAACAAAATCTAAAAAAATAAAAAAAATGTGAAAACAGATCCTAGGGCCCTTGCATGTGACCCACTGCCCTCACAAAATCATAGGCAATACATACCAGGTCCTTTGGCACCCAATGCATCATCAGGATGTCTATCGAGTGTGAGTTAACATGGCTTCCAACCCTATATTCCCCCTCTCGCTACCCAGAACATGGAACCACTCCATGGATTGAGCCCAAACCCGGCACCCAGCTCCCTCTCGGCATCACAAGCGACTTCTCCAACTAGATATTTCATGGTCATTTGGAGAAATCTTGACTTTTCATTTTCTGAACCCGAAAAACCGGTGTTTTCCCAAAGGAGGTGTAAGATTAAGGCACGCCCATGGTCCCGAGGCATTTTTCACGCATGCTACACCATGGTGCATGGACATTCCCGAGAGGTGGGTATTTATATCGTGGTGCAAGCATATACTGTATTTTTTGAGTTATGGCCTAGTAAATGCGGTTTCTAACTGTATGTACCCTATGAGACACTCTCAATTTTCAGGGAGAAGTGGTCTAGGGTGCCCCATGGGGTACCTAGGCTAGATGGATGCCTGGGTCCAAGATTGCACCGACCGTCGTGTTGCCGCGGCCGCCGGCGGGTTTCGCTGTTTTTTTGGGCAGCACAAAACAAAATCTAAAAAAAATAAAAGAATGTGAAAACAGCTCCTGGAGCCCTTGCATGTGACCCACTGCCCTCATAAAATCATAGACAATGCATACCAGGTCCTTTGGCACCTAAGGCACCATCAGGATGTCTATCGAGTGTGAGTTAACTTGGCTTCCAACCCTAGATTCCCCCTCGCTGCCCAAAACATGGAACCACTCCATGGATTGAGCCCAAACCCGGCACCCAGCTCCATCTCGGCATCGCAAGAGACTTCTCCAACTAGATATTTCATGGTCATTTGGAGAAATCTTGACTTTTCATTTTCTGAACCCGAAAACCGATGTTTTCCCAAAGGAGGTGCAAGATTAAGGCGCGCCCATGGGCCCGAGGCAATTTCTACGCATGCTACACCATGGTGCATGGCCATCCCCGGGAGGTGGGTATTTATATAATGGTGCAAGCATATACTGTATTTTTTTGAGTTATGGCCCGGTAAATGTGGTTTCTAACTGTATGTACCCTATAAGACACTCTCAATTTTCAGGAAAAAGTGGTCTGGGGTGCCCCATGGGGTACTGATACGTCAAAAACGTATATATAATTTTTTATGCTCCATGCTTGTTTAGTATCTACTTTGCTTTGCTTTGTCTACACTTTGAGGTGCTTTTTACATGTTTTCTGGTACTAACCTATTAACAAGTTGCCATAGTGCTAGTTGCCTGTTTTCTGCAGTTTTTGGTTCCACAAAAGCTAGTAAGGAAATATTCTCGAAATTAGACGGGACAAAAGTCAAAGTCAATAACTTTCCGTGGGGAACAAGAAGTCCAGAGGGGAGACGGAGAGGCGTGCTAGGGAAGCCACACCCTGCCCCGCGCCTAGGCAGGGTGTAGGGCCCCTGGCCATTACCTCAGCCTCCCCCTTCGCTATAGGAAGCCCCCATGCAGAAACCCTAAGTACCCGATCAATATTCCATGAAACCTTTTGTAGCCGCCGCCACCGCCGTCCCTAGATCGGGGGGGGGGGGATCTGAAGTTCTTCCCAGCACCCTGCCGGAGGGGAGATCATCCTGGAGGCCTTCTCTCCGGTATGATGCATGAGTAGTTCCACCTTGGACTATGGGTCCATGTAGTAGATAGATAGTTGTATCTCCTCCTTGTGCTTTCATGTATAGATCTTGTGAGCTCCGTTCATGATCAAGATCTAATCTATTTGTAATCGTGCATGTTGTGTTTGCGGGGATCCGATGGATATTGAGATTATTATGTTGGTTTGATTAATCGTTTTGTCTTTATGATTCTATCATGTCTGTGTTGTTTGTGATCTTGCATGCTCTCCGTTGTTAGTAGCTATCTTGGCCAAGTAGTTGCTAGTGATTCCAAGAGGGGGATTTATGCTCGATAGTGGATTCATGCCTCTAGTTTCCAAGGGAAGTGACAGAAATCTCTTTGGTTGTAGATGTGTTGTTGCTACTAGGGTGAAAACAACGGTCTCTTGTTCATGGAACATGTGGACTGTTTACCTTACACACTTTGCTTAAACCAGTTGTTTGTTGCTTGCAACTTAATACTGGAGGGGGTTCGAATGAAAACCTGAAGGTGGACTTCTAGTCATAGATGCAGTTGGATGGCGGTCTATGTATCTTCTTGTATTACCCAATCGAATCACATAGGATCTTTCTGACTAGTAATTGCATTGTTATGCCTTGCTCAGTTCCTGTCAATTGCCCTGCTGTAATTTGTTTACCCTTCATGCCATGTTGTTTATATAAGGAGAGCACCTCTAGTGAACTATGGACCCCGGTCCAATCTTTACCATTGATACATCTTCCACTGTTACTTGTTTACTTGCTGCAAACCACCATTACCTTCCACACCATACGTTTAATCCTTTGTTACAGCAAACCGGTGAGCTTGACAACCTCACTGTTCGTTGGGGCAAAGTCTTGAGTTTGTGTTGTGCAGGTCTCCATGTTGTTTGCAACACCTGTGTGACGTTTCCTTCCTCCTTCTGGTTCGATAACCTCGGTATCAACTTAGGGAAAACTTGTTGTTATGCTCTTCACACCCTGCGCTTGGGGTTACCAACAAAGTGCTACGTCGAGCACTGTCAAGTCTTTCTGGCGCCGTTGCCGGGGAGGCTAAGGACGTCTTCACAAGGGGAGTCCTCCACTTCCTTTCTCTTTACTTTGTTTTTAGTTTGATTTATTTCATTTGCTTGGTTTTGTTTGCCTCCTTTCAAAAAACCCAAAAAAATTAGTCTAGTTTGGTTTGCTTGCTTTATTCAAAAACATAAAAAAATAGTTCCTGCTCTAGATGCTGCTGCTGTTTTTGGCTTGCCCACCTTTGCCAAAATGAACTCTGCTGAGAACACCAAGTTGTGTGACTTGACTAGCACCAACAACAACGATTTCCTAAGCACTCCTATTGCTCCACCTGCTCCTAATGCTACCTTTTATGAAATTAAGCCCGCTTTATCGAATCTTGTGATGAGAGAGCAATTTTCTGGTGCTAGTTCTGATGATCCTGATGCCCATCTCAATAGCTTTGTTGAACTTTGTGAGATGCAAAAGTATAAGGATGTAGATGGAGATATTATTAAGCTCAAGATTTTTCCTTTTCTCCTTGAGAGGAAAAGCTAAAGAATGGTTGCTATGCTTGCCTAAAAATAGTATTGATTCTTGGACTAAGTGCAAAGATGCTTTTATTGGAAAGTACTATCCTCTTGCTAAGATTATATCTATGAGAAGTGACATCATGAAATTTAAACAACTTGATAGTGAACATGTTGCTCCAGCTTGGGAAAGAATGAAATCTTTGGTTAAGAATTGCCCCACTCATGGACTCACTGCTTGGATGATTATCCAGACTTTTTATGCAGGTTTGAACTTCTCCTCAAGAAATCTGTTGGATTCAGCTGCTAGAGGTACCTTCATGGGCCTCACTTTGGGTGCTGCCACAAGGCTCCTTGATAATATGATGGTTAACTACTCTGAATGGCACGTTGAGAGAGCTCCACATGGTAAGAAGGTAAATTCTGTTAAGGAAACTTCCTCTTTGAGTGAAAAGATTGATGTTATTATGGCTATGCTTGTTAATGGGAAAGCTCCTCTAGATCCTAATAGTGTTCCCTTAGCCTCCTTGGTTGCTCAAGAAGAGCAAGTTGATGTGAACTTCATTAGAAATAACAATTTCAACAACAATGCTTATAGGAGTAATTTTGGTGGTAATAATTATAGGCCTTATCCTCCTAATAATGGCAATTCCTATGGAAACTCTTACAATAATGCTACAAGTGCCCCCTCTGAGCTTGAGGCCATGATCAAAGACTTTATTAGTAAACAAACCACTTTCAATAAGGCTACAGAGGAAAAACTTTTAAATGTTGAGAAAAATATATCCTCTTTGTCTGAAGCTCAAACTTCCTTGATTAATAAAATGGTTGCTAAACCTGAAACTATGGAAAGTACCTTTGCTACCACTCATGCCATACAAGTTACTATTGATGAAAATGTTAGGCTGTTAGCTCAACTTCATGCTAGGTGGGAAAGGGAAGCGGAAATTGATAGAAACAATAGTGTGTGCACCATCACCACTAAACCACAAGTAGTCCATATTCCTCCTCCTACTATGCCTAAGCCTATTGAGCCTACTACTAGTGATGCTAAGTTTGACTTTGATATTGATGGTTGCAATATTTCTGAAGTGATTATGTTCCTACAAAAGCTTGCTAGAAGTCCTGATGCTAGTGATATGCATGTTGCTTTCACTAAACACATTACAGATTCTCTTGTTAAGATTAAGGAAGAGAATCTAAAACACAAAGCTTCTATTCCTAAGAAAGTAGAAGATATTTGGGAACCCATTATTAATATACAAGTGAATGACTTTGATCTCAAAGCTTCATGTGATCTTGGTTCTAGTGTCTCTATTATGCCTAGGAAGATTTATGAGATGCTTGATTTGCCACCTCTGGAAGATTTTTATTTGGATGTCCCACTTCATGATAATGCTAAGAAGAAACTCATGGGGAGTATTAATGATGTTCTCATTATGGTTAATAATGCTTATTTCCCTATTGATTTCTATGTTGTGGATGTTGAATACAATGCTTCTTGTCCTATTACTTTGGGAAGACCTTTTCTTAGAACAATTGGTGTCATCATTGATATGAAAGAAGGCACCATTAAATATCATTTTCCATTCAAGAAAGGTATTGAAAACTTCTATGAGGAGATATAAGTTGCTTTTTGCTCCTCCTTTGAAAGCAAGGTTTGATGTTAATGCTTCCTCATTTGAAAATACTTGATTCTTCTTGCTTCTTGTGCCTAACTTAAAGGCGTTAAAGAAAAGTACTTATTGGGAGATAACCCAAGAGCTTCCTTGAGTCTTGGAAGTTATTACTTCAGTAATGACCTCTCCTTATCCTTTTTGTTTGCTTTTTGTGCCATGAATGACCTCTAATGAGAGGGAAGTAAGATTTGGGGAGTTGCTGTCCCGAAACAGATTTCTATCCTCCATCATAAAAATTCGCGAGGAGGCTCTATAACTCGGATTGAGCTCAGAAATTACGAATAAATCCCCCGGTATGTTATCTAACTTTCATTAGTTCAACACTTTTTTATTTGAGCAACATAAGATTTTTGAAAAAATCGGTTTCTACCTTCTGGTCTCTTTTGACAGATTTCTGCCATTATTTGCATTTGCTTCTTATTGATTCCTTTTTGAGTTCTCTTTAAGGTAAATTGAGCTTTTTGAAGGAGTTGCTATAGTAGCTTGTGTTTTTAGTGAAAATCTTTGCTGTTTCAAGGATTTTCCAGAGGTCTAATATCTTTTGAATAAACTAATGTTGCTAATGAAGATTGTGTGAAATTTTGTATGAAGGAAAAATTTCAGGTGTAGAGAGAGAATGATGTAATAAAATGAAGAATGGACAAAATCTCAAGCTTGGGTATGCCACCCCGGTATCACCCCAAGAAATATCCAAGATGTACAAGCGTCAAAGCTTGGGGATGCCCAAGGCATCCCCTTCTTCATCAATAAAAAGCTTAGGTCTGTCTAGACACTTCGTTTTTATTGTTTCATGCACAGTTGTGTTGTTCTTGGAGCATCTTATTTTTTGTTTGGTTTTCTTAGTTGTTTAGTTTTCTTGAATAAAGTAGTTTGGACCCCCGTTCTTGTTGTGTTGTTTGCAAATAAGTTGTTTGGTGTTGGAAAGGAGTAGTAATTTCTTGCTTGTAAGTGCAAGAGGAGCTTGCATTGACTGTGACTTAGACTTTAGCATGACATGCTAGGTGTTGTTTTGACCTTATGCTTAGTGATTATTGCTGTAGCATGTCTTGTTCCAAACAATTGGGATTGCTTAGTGTGCCTTGAAGAAATTATACGTTGTTTTAGCATGCAAAAGTATAGTATTATGGTTTTCTCCTTTGATGCTTTGCTTGGGTTGACTTGGCACATGCTTACACCATGTTATGACTCTCACAAGTCACCATTAGCCTCTATGATCATTTAGTCCTTGACTTGTAGTGCCACTCTATGCTTTGATTAGTAATGCTTTGTTGATCTACATAATTATGGTCATTATTGCTCTCTTAGTTGGTTGCTCCCAGTCTTTTGCTAGCCTCCACTTGTATGAGTGAGCTCTACTCATGCTTCAAACTCCCAAGAAACCAAGTTATTCCAAAGTGTCCACTATAAACTCCTATGCATGATGTGTTACAGGTAGCATCCCAATTGTTTAACAATTGTAATGCTACTAGCCTAGTCTATATAATGCTACCTTCCTACATATAATTGTTGCATCATCATTATATCATGCTCATGTCATCATGCCACATTGCATTTGAGCATCATATAAAACCCCTTTTAATTTGGTTCTTCTCACTTATGCATTTATATTACTTGTATTTGCCTCTTGATGAATTGTAGTTGCTTCTTGATAAATTGCGTCATGCCCAAGTTGAGTTGTGGGCATATCTCTTACAACTCCACCACCTTCCTTCCACCACCTTATAATCCTACCATCCCATTTAAGGTGAGCATTTGCATCTTTTTGTTGTTAAACTCAAGCTCATTACTAGGGGGTATGGATCCTTATCTTTGAGCTACATGCCTCCATACATGGTCCCATATTATTTTCATAATATGTAGTATGGGAGCCTACATGACCATCCTTGCATGGCTAAGTGGAGTAGTGTCCTTTTGTTTTCCTTTATATGGTTCTATTGAATTATGGGCTTATTTGAATACAAGGTGGCCATATGAAATAAAGGGGGAATACACACCCATTATAATTTCTCCCTTTATTCAAACATGCCCATTATTCCAAATGTATCATGAAAAAAAAGGAAAAATAATCCCTTCCTTTGTTTGTAAAATCATCCTCTATGTGGGGGTACCATTATTTCATGTCACATGAAATATAGACACCAAACTCCATATCTCTCTATCTCCCTCCTTTTTTTTCTCTTGCATGCTTAATATTGCATGTCACATGTGGTAATAAGCCTTTTATCTAGTCTTTTTTTTTGACCGTTTAAAAATTATAAAAGGTTTTCTTGTTTGACTAAAAGTAAAAGTTGACACTAAGTCCGTCTAAAGTTTTGGCCTAAAACCAGTCTCATCTAGTCTAGTTTGGACTATATAGAACTCCAGTCCCTTTTTATTTCAAAATCCTATCACGTATACATATACACACATACACCCACATCTATACACACTACACCCAAATCTGTTTACACGCCTCTCCAACCTCACGTGCAGACACCCCATATCCCTACCAAGCTAGGTGCTCATCAAGCCATCGATCAAAATCCCAGCCGGTTAAACTCGCGTCCTTCCCTGTACCACTTTTGATCGTTGCTCAACCTGAACCTGGTAGACCGAAGCCACCCTCCTGGTCTCTCCCTGGCTCGTCCAAGAGAAGCCCCAAAGCGACCCATCTAGGTGATCTCGACCCTTTCCCTTGGTTGCAACCACACCACCCCACCAGCTGGACACGCCCTGTTTATCTTCGCTCTCACCACGTGATCTCCAGGTTGGACATGCCCATGCCAAGCCCGTGCTCGGCCTCCCTCCTTTCTTGTTGTCCACAAAGCAACAGGCCACAACTTGTCCTCATCCCCTCCTCACCTGCCCCTGGATCGAGATCCATTCCCATCTTCTTCCTCGCCAAGCCAAACCGCACCATGTCCATCACCTCACTGATCAACCACCGCCACCATCTCGCAGCCGTCCTATCTTCGATGCCACCGTCGCGTCGCCTGCCTCCTCATCACCTTCTTCCCAGGGACAAGTCCCTTGGACCGAAGCAGTACAAGGACACACAGTGCAGCAGCTGACGTCGCCCGCCTCGCCTATGCAGCGCCGCCCGTCTACCTCTTCGCCGTCCCTTCCGCCTCCGACCGAGACAACCGTCCCTAGCCCCACCATGGTAAGCTCCCCTCTCATGTCCCTCACCTAACCCCTAGCCGTCGTCCGCCGTTTCCGCCGCTGTTCTGCAGTCGCCGGAGCGTTGCGGTACCAGGAGCAAGGAGGAGACGCCCGCGCGCACGGCCATGCCCGCCCGCCCGCTCGTTGTTCCGGAACGCTGCCGCGTGCCGTGCACCACATCGCCGCCACAGACGCCGCGTCACGCTTCCGCCTCCATCGCCCTCCGGACGACCACCTCGGTGAGCTCCTTCCCTCGCCTCGCTCCCCTCTGGAACCCCGTGCACCGCCTCGCCGCGTCGCTCGCCGCCGCAGCACGCGCCTATGCCACAACAGCCGCGACAGCATCTGCAGCTGAACCGCCTCCGTTCCGTTCAAGTTTTCGACCTGTGACGCTCATCTCTGGCAACCCCCGGCACACCCCGTCGAAGAGGGGTATCTCAGCTCCCCGTAGGAGAAAACCTCACGCAAATCCGCCACCGGAGTCACCCGGAACCATCATCGCAAGTTGGCCCAATCTTCTCTGTAAACTGCACGTAGTTCTTCAGTTTCGTGCACGAGAGATGTGCCCCTGTTCATCCCTTTGCCCCGTCCTCTGCGGACCTCCGTTGTCGAAGATCCAAAAACCAAAGTTGTAGTCTGATGTTGTATCTACAACTTTTGTTTTTGCAGCGTCGCAAAATTACTGACGGTTTGCTCGTCATCGTCGCCGGAAAATCGGACAAGCTGGCTGTTTTACCTCTGAAAACTTCAGTTTTGTCAGATCCGATCTGGCCTTTTGCAGTAAACCCCCTCCAGGTCTGGGTCAAGCACGCATAGGTCCCTCCCCGGCCAGCTGTCGCCACCCCGTTGGCCTGCGCGTTAGGTGGACCCGCAGCCGCTGGCCCACACGTCGGTACCTATGGGTACATTGCCCCGTTGTGAGAAAAGTCCCACGCGGCCGCTGCGTCAGCTGCCGCTGACTCAGCGCTGGCCCACACGTCAGCGGCTAGGGTCTTCTAGGCGTCGGTGTAAAAAGTCTGTGAACTTTTTCTGTTAATAAAAATAATTTAAGAATATGTTCAATATGATTTTAAATCCAGAAAATTAATAACTTTTAATTGGTAATCCCAAATTTGACAAATAATATATGTTTTTGAATCAGAAAAATGTGAGGAATTCAAATATGCCCTTCAAAATATTATTTGAACACTTTAAATTTTCGAGATGATTAAAATTACAATAAAATGCCCTTTCCTTAATAAATTAATAACTTTAATTCTACAACTCCAAATTTAATAAATAATATGTCTAAATCGATCAGCGCGATGAGCCCGTTCTATCTATGCATTCCATCATCTGTTTTGCAGCATGCATCATATAAATATAAAGTATACAGCAACTTAAGTGAGGTTAAAATGTGGCCAAAACTCAATAAAATGATTTATTCTTGTATTCCACACCTCACCCATGCCATGCTACTTTATTGCCATGCAAATTGTGCATCATTCATCATGGCATGATTGTTTGCTTGATGCATTTAATTCATATGCTTGTGCACTTTATTTATGTTGGCCCTTGTTTGTTTGGTTCTTCTTCGAATAGACGCTGAGCAGGGGATATATCAAGATACCCAGGAGCACTACCCAGATCCTTCTCTCGCTTCAACTGAGCTGCCAGGCAAGCACTACCACATGCTTGCATACATATAGTACCTATTGCCTCTATCTTATTCTTGCATCATTGACTCGCGATTGCATTAAATTGAATCCCAAGTACTGCATAGCCTTTACTTTTAAACCCCACCGAAGCTTGTTCCTCCATCCCATGAGCCATTACTACAGGAGTTGTTTGAGCCATGCGAGTCGTAGAACAGCATGTGTAGGGTATGTGAGTGTCTGATGGATAACGAGGTACCTATACAACTTAACCTGAGTAGTAATGGGATAACTAATGAAAGTGGCATCGGTGAGCCATATTTGCTATTTGGTTTTTCAGGCTCACTTGTGTCCCGTAGGACCCCGAGTACTTGATTCCTGTTCCTTGAATATTCGCGCTATCCACATCCGGGAGGCCTTATGGACCCCCCTGAGCCAGAGCTTGATTCATTCTTATTTCTTGGGGCCACAAACTAGTTTGAGGTTTTACTTACTATCCTGTACTTATGCCATGCTTTACTGCTTTATTTAAAATTGTGCGAGGTACTGCACCTGTACTGTTTAGGAAAGCGGAGTGTTTTCGCGGTATCGACAAGCCCAGTCACATTTTCGGGTTCCCAGTCGTTTACAGCCATTGGCGCAAACCTTGAGTCCGTCTCGGAGTTGGCCAACTTCGTCGCGGGTAGCTTAATGGGGTGGCCCCCTGAAATATTTCGGAATCCTGTGATCGCTTTGTCGTGACTGCCTCGTTGGGTTTTGATTTGGTTTTTCCGAGGTTGATCGAGTGTGTGTTGCTATTTGTGCACCCCTGCAGGGTAAAACTTTCTGAAAGCCGTGTCCGCGGTTATGGACGACTTGGAGCACAGTTTCTCGATCATAGACAAGCATAACTAAAGTCCCACTTTTAATTTGACTAGACTAGGTACCTGACTAGTAAATAGTGCAACACTCATGGAATGGATAATAAAACTGCCAACGGATGGGGGGGGGGGTTGTTCATCCGCTTCCTCGTCGGTAAGCGGGGAGGAGGATGGATCTGTTAAGATTACCATCATAACTGTTGTTATTAATTCACGGACATCCGTCTATCTCTGGTTAGGCGGATGGTTAGCGAGTATCTATAGAATTGTTAGGGTTTATCTTTTGCTGGAATTGCGTCACCATAGGTTGTGTCCCCTTTAGAGGCATAAAGACTTGCTGAGTACCCCTAGGGTCTCACACGATAAATTGTTTGATTCAGATGAACAGGTAAACTCGCAAGATGGATACTGGGTGGAGGAGACGGACGATGCGGGCAACGATCATTCGGTGTAGAGATTCCGGGAACGGGGATCCGTGAGATCTGTGGGCGGGATGTGTTTATTTATGGGGCATCTTATGCTGATTTGCTTCTTATCCGTACTCGGATCTTGTTTTCCGCTTCCGCTTGATACTCTGATGTTTGATGTATGAGGAGATATCCTAAACTATTATATCTATCTAGGATGTTTGGATCTTGCCGTATGGCGTTGCTATATTTCCTTTCTTTTTAGATGGAATGACTCTGAGAACCATTGTATGGTGGCTTGCATACATACTCATTTGTGTATGCAGTTGATCCCTTCGCCTGCCGATTACGCCGCCCGTCCTTGTCCCGATGTTTGGAAATGGTTAGGACGGCCGAAAGGTCTACCTGTGAGTGGCATTTGGGCCCCACCGTACTATTTTAACCATTTCTGCTCATCCAGGCTTGTAACTAGGAGCGTAATTCACCGAGGTAGTTACATTACACCATTCCAAGTATATTCTTGTTTTCAGTTATCTTCCAATTAAAAACTATTTTGTTATGTGAAAACGTAGTGATTAAAGCCCTCACAAACTTGATGGCACACTTTATATTATTTGCCCCTAATAAACTTGAACCATTATGTCATCTATGTTGTATATGCTTGCACTTATACGTTGGAATTAGCAGAACCGTGCTGTCACGGGGAAGGTTTTCAACATTGCACTTGTACTTTGTACTAAGTTGATATCATGCTCTTTTGTCTATGGATGTCACCAGTGTGAAATAAAGAGGGAGCTTGTAAGTCCATGGAGTTTGTATTCTGTATTAGAGAAATGCTTGGGCCGCTAGCCTAAGCCATGCCTAATCATGGTGGAAACTTTTAGCATCACCATAGTGAGCTATCTATGAAGCATCCTCAATAAAAATCTATGCATATGGTAAATAAACGGATTGCTGAGATGCTCATTGTCTGCTTGCCTTGTCATTTTGGTTATGGGAAAGCTCCTGTACCATGTGCAAGGGGTACCCCGTTGGCGGTTCTCAATGATATGCAAATACTTACAATGACAAGAACTTACAGGTGACTAAAGTTGAGTAGCATGAGGTGTGGCCCTCGTATTCAAGGGACTTGAGATTGCCAAATTATACTTCATCAAGCATATACTCCATCTTTGTTCACTTTAACCTTAATCACTTCAAGATGCTTATGATAAGGGCAATGAGGGCTGAAAGCTAACAAGTACCATAATTTTTGGAAGCTCTTTTGAAACTTGAAATCCCTGCTTCCTTTATAAAAGGCCTTTCTTCCACCACTATTGAGTCTCCACCTTCTACCTTTAGGCACCATTAAGAGAGCATAGTTGTCATTCTGTGTGTAGTGTTCCAAAGCTTATTGATTGATGCATATGGTGATATTACTTGTTCTTGTGCTATTTGTTTCTAGTCACCCTTGAGAACTTTGAAGGTGTCCTATGCATCTATTTGCTACTCTATGAGGGACAAGCTGGTTACCACTATGCTATGTTTTCTGTATGTGAAACAAACAAACGTTTTCCAATGAATGCTATTCATGATCTTTGTTTGTAGCCTTTCATGTTGCATGCATAGTTACTTTGTCCTATTGTTAGAACTCCATCTTTCATGCACATGTTTAGAGTTCTTTGATCCCAGCTTTCAATGTTTGCAAATGGTTAGATCTTTATTGTGAGGGTGCATGTCACCTCGAAAATTATTCTTTTTATCACTTACCTACTCAAGGACGAGCAGGAGTTAAGCTTGGGGATGCTTGATACGTCGGAAACGTATTTATAATTTTTGATGCTCCATGCTTGTTTAGTATCTACTTTTCTTTACTTTGTCTACACTTTGAGGTGCTTTTTACATGTTTTGTGGTACTACCTATTAACAAGTTGCCATAGTGCCAGTTGCCTGTTTTCTGCTGTTTTTGGTTCCAGAAAAGCTAGTAACGAAATATTCTCGGAATTGGATGGGACAAACGTCAAAGTCAATAACTTTCCGTGGGGAACAAGAAGTCCAGAGGGGAGACGGAGAGGCGTGCAAGGGCAGCCACACCCCCCTAGGCGCGGGTGGGCCCTGCCCCGCGCCTAGGCAGGGTGTAGGGCCCCTGGCCACCGCCTCGGCCTCCCTCTTCGCCTATAAGAAGCCCCCATGCAGAAACCCTAAGTACCCGATCAATATTCCACGAAACCTTTGTAGCTGCAACCACCGTCGTCCCTAGATCGGGGGGAGGGGGTCTGAAGTTCTTCTCGGCACCCTGCCGGAGAGGAGATCACCCCGGAGGCCTTCTCTTTGATATGATGCGTGAGTAGTTCCACCTTGGACTACGGGTCCATGTAGTAGCTAGATGGTTGTATCTCCTCCTTGTGCTTTCATGTATAGATCTTGTGAGCTCCGTTCATGATCAAGATCTAATCTATTTGTAATCATGCATGTTGTGTTTGCGGGGATCCGATGGATATTGAGATTATTATGTTGGTTTGATTAATGGTTTTGTCTTTATGATTCTATCATGTCTGTGTTGTTTGTGATCTTGCATGCTCTCCGTTGTTAGTAGCTATCTTGGCCAAGTAGTTGCTAGTGACTCCAAGAGGGGGTATTTATGCTCGATAGTGGGTTCATGCCTCTAGTTTCCAAGGGAAGTGACAAAAATCTCTTCTGTCGTAGATGTGCTGTTGCTACTAGGGAGAAAACAATGGTCTCTTGTTCATGGAACATGTGGACTGTTTACCTTACACACTTTGCTTAAAGCAGTTGTTTGTTGCTTGCAACTTAATACTGGAGGGGGTTCGGATGATAACCTGAAGGTGGAATTCTAGTCATAGATGCAGCTGGATGGCGGTCTATGTATATTGTTGTATTTCCCAATCGAATCTCATAGGATATTTCTAACTAGTAATTGCATTGTTATGCCTTGCTCAGTTCCTGTCATTGCCCTGCTGTAATTTGTTTACCCTTCATGCCATGTTGTTTATCTAAGGAGAGCACCTCTAGTGAACTATGGACCCCAGTACAATCTTTACCATTGATACATCTTCCACTGTTACTTGTTACTTGCTGCAAAACACCATTACCTTCCATGCTATATGTTTAATCCTTTGTTACAGCAAACCGGTGAGCTTGACAACCTCACTGTTCGTTGGGGCGAAGTCTTGAGTTTGTGTTGTGCAGGTCTCCACATTGTTTGCAACACCTGTGTGATGTTTACTTCCTCCTTCTGGTTCGATAACCTCGGTCTTAACTGAGGGAAAACTTGCTGCTGTGCTCTTCACACCCTGCGCTTGGGGTTACCAACAAAGTGCTACGTCGAGCATCGTCAGGGAAAATGTTTATACTGTATTTTTTGAGTTACGACCCGGTAAACGCGGTTTCTAACTATATGTACCTTATAAGACACTCTCAATTTTCAGGGAAAATGGTTTGGGGTGCCCCATGGGTTCCTAGGCTCTCTCTCGTGATTCCCCCTCTCGCTTCCCAGAACATGGAACCACTCCATGGATTGAGCCCAAACCCGACACCCCAGCTCTCTCTCGTCATCGCAAGTGACTTCTCCAACTAGAGATTTCGTGGTCATTTGGAGAAATCTTGACTTTTCATTTTCTAAACCCGAAAACCGGTGTTTTCCCAAAGGAGGTGTAAGATTAAGGCGCGCCCATGGTCCCGAGGCAATTTCCACGCATGCTACACCATGGTGCATGGCCATTCCTGGGAGATGGGTATTTATCTCGTGGTGCAAGCATATACTGTATTTTTTGAGTTACGGTCCGGTAAATGCGGTTTCTAACTATATGTACCCTATAAGACACTCAATTTTCAGGGAAAATGGTTTGGGTTGCCCCGTGGGGTACCTAGGCAGGATGCATGCCTGGGTCCAAGATTGCACCGACCGTCGCGTTGTCGCGACCGCCGGCGGGTTTCGCCATTTTTTTTTGCAGCACCAAAAAAAATCTAAAAAAATAAAAAATGTGAAAACAGATCCTAGAGCCCTTGCATGTGACCCATTGCCCTCATAAAATCATAGGAAATGCATACCAGGTCCTTTGGTACCCAAGGCACCACCAGGATGTCTATCGAGTGTGAGTTAACATGGATTCCAACCCTATATTCCCCCTCGTTGTCTAGAATATGGAACCACTCCATGGATTGAGCCCAAACCTGGCACCTAGCTCCCTCTCGGCATCGCAAGTGACTTCTCCAACTAGAGATTTCATGCTCATTTGGAGAAATCTTGACTTTCCATTTTCTAAACCCCAAAAATGGTGTTTTCCCAAAGGAGATGCAAGATTAGGGTCTTCTAGAAGCCCCCACTGGGCCAGATTGATTATGCGTCCCAATTGTTAGGTACCGTTGGATTGGGGAGAATGGATGATAAGGATCGTCCTTTGCAAGAGCAATCCACGAGTAGGCATTTCTGCATCCCTGTTGGCCCTTGCAACCACCTGTGGGCCTACCTCCTTAACTTTGTAAACGCGACCGTGTGGCCGAAGCTCAAACCCCGTTAGTTCCCTGCAACTCGTGTCAGCACAGGCGTCGAATTCTACCTAAAGAAACGGCGCCTCGCTATGGAGAGGCCCCGTCTCAGCTTGCACAAGGTCGAGTTGTTCGCCTACTACGACATACTCGCATCTCCTCTAGCGAGGCTACCGGCCGGCTACGAGCCCCGCTACGCCAGGGTGCCCGTGGCGCCGCTCTTGCACGACATCATGCCGTGGAGGCAGATCGAGGAGCGCTGTCGCCAACTGTCGGAGCGGAAGAGGGCAATGGACCGATACGCGCGCACTAGCGCGTACTGGACAAGGCGCTTCAAGAAGGATAAGGAGGCGTTGCTTTGGCTCTACAGAGCTCACCGTCCGAAGATCCACCCGGATCTGCGCAACCCCGAAGGGAGGCAGCGCTTCTGGGCAGTGCTTGGGTGTACGCCCTCCACCATTATCGATGTTGCGCGCCGTGTAGAAATCCTGAAGAGGAACGCCACCGGGCTCGTCCTCATTGATTCAGACTTGGAATAGGCGGACAACGACGCCAAGGACGTCGTGCATGATGAAGACAGCGGGAGTGGCATAGTCGATTAGGGTCACTTGAGCCTAAATTTAATCTATGTACAGTAGCTTAATGATCTCTTCGGATAGAATGGCCAAGTTGTAAGCGTGTACAACGTTGTTTGAGTCTAGCAAAAATCTTAGACACGAATCTAGCAGAGGGAAATATGCTCCAGCGTTTAGACACACTGATTGGTCCCATTGTTAGAATAAAAAACCTATTTAAAAGGGCTCTTTTCCTATTCTTTTCTTCTTTTCAAAGCTCTTTTCTTGTACACTATATGTTGAGTCTAAAGAAAATCTTAGGAACGATGTCTGGATCTTTCAGCCACTCCTTTACCTCGATGATCTATTTGTCGCTCGGTGGCACAATCTCCACCAGCTCGCCGCCAAGGCTACTGATGACCTTCTTGAGGGCCTCCGGTACCCAAGCATGCAAAGGGAGGCCGTCAAAACTGAGTTTAGAGAAGAAACGAAGCTGCCCCAAGCGATCGTCCCACCCATAGGCGCGATTGATACGTCGGAAACGTATCTATAATTTTTGATGCTCCATGCTTGTTTAGTATCTACTTTGCTTTACTTTGTCTTTCTTTAAGGTGTTTTTTTATCTTTTCTGGAACTAACCTATTAACAAGTTGCCATAGTGCCTGTTGTCTGTTTTCTTCTATTTTTGGTTCCAGAAAGGCAGAAAATCGATATTCTCGGAATTGGACGGGACAAAAGCAGAAGTCAATAACTTTCCGTGGGGAACAAGAAGTCCAAAGGGGAGATGGAGAAGCGGTCCAGGACGCCCAAACCCCCTAGGCACGGGTGGGCCCTGCCCCGTGCCTAGGCAGGGTGTGGGGCCCCTAGTCGCCTCCTTGGCCTCCCCCTTCGCCTATAAGAAGCCCCCGATGCAGAAACCCTAGTTATCCGATCAATATTCCACGAAACCTTCTGTAGTCGCCGCCATCATCGTCCCTAGATTAAGGGGGGTCTGAAGTTCTTCCCGGCACCCTACCGGAGGGGATAACATCCCGGAGGCCTTCTCTCTGGTATGATGCGTGAGTAGTTCCACCTTGGACTATGGGTCCATGTAGTAGCTCAATGGTTGTATCTCCTCCTTTGTGCTTTCATGTATAGATCTTGTGAGCTCCGTTCATGATCAAGATCTAATCTATTTGTAATCATGCATGTTGTGTTTGCGGGGATTCGATGGATATTGAGATTATTATGTTGGTTTGATTAATGGTTTTGTCTTTATGATTCTATCATGTCTGTGTTGTTTGTGATCTTGCATGCTCTTCGTTGTTAGTAGCTATCTTGTCCAAGTAGTTTCTAGTGACTCCAAGAGGGGGTATTTATGCTCGATAGTGGGTTCATGCCTCTAGTTTCCAAGGGAAGTGACAGAAATCTCTTCGGTTGTAGATGTGATGTTGCTACTAGGGAGAAAACAACGGTCTCTTGTTCATGGAACATGTGGACTGTTTACCTTATACACTTTTCTTAAAGCAGTTGTCTATTGGTTGCAACTTAATACTGGCACTACTAGGAAAACGCCTGTTCGTGGCGCACCTGAAAAGGCCATCTGTGGCGCACTGCTGGCGCACTAGCAGTGCGCCACGGGCCTCGCGCTACGACTATCTCCTAGCCGTGGCGCACTACCTGGTGCGCCACGGTTCTGTCGAGATAGGCGTGGCGCACATGCCAGTGCGCCACGGAAAATAGTCCAGGTGCGCCACGCGTATCAAACGATAACCGTGGCGCACTAGGTGTTGTGCGCCACGGATATAAATTTCAAAATTCAAAAAAAAGCAGCAGATCTGGATCTCGTCGTCAGTGCCGTCGCGCGTCGGTGCAGGTCGCCGTCGTTGCCTCGTTGTCGCCTCCTCGTCGTCACCTCGTCGTCATCGTCGGAACTGCAAGGAGGAGGAGGAGAATAGGAGGAAGAGGAGGAGAAGAAGAGGAGGAGGAGAAGAAGAAGAAGAGGAGGAAGAGGAGGAAGAGGAGGAGAAGAAGAGGAGGAGAAGAAGAAGAGGAGGGCCTCGTCGTCGTCGGAACTACAAGGAGGAGGAGGAAGAGGAGGAGAAGAAGGAGCCCGCCGTCTCGTCGTCGGAACTGCAAGGAGGAGGCCGCCGCCATCACCATCTTCACTGCAAGGAGGAGGAAGGGGAGGAGAAGGAGAAAGAGAAGGAGAAGGAGGAGAAGAAGAAGGAATTGAGAAGGGAGGAAAAGGAAAAGGAGAGAAGGGGAGGGAAGATGGGCGGGGTAGGGATTCGAAATTTGAATCCCGCCCAAGCTTATCCGTGGCGCACTAGGTGGTGGTGCATTACGGGTAAGTCGCCCTCTATTTTTTTTTCTGCAGGAAAAAACGGTCTTTTGACCGTAACTTTTTACTCTTTTCGAATTTTGAAAATCTAAAAAATCGCTAAACGACCGTAGGTGGTTGCGAGCGGATGCGAAATCTCGTTCTCGTCATTTTGGTATATTATACGATTTTTTTCGATATCGTATGCAAAAGTTACGGCCTTTTTACCGTGGTATAACTTTTTTTTGCAGATAAAGTCGAAACTCATGTTTGTTAATTTTACTAGAGGCTATACCACATTACCTACCTAAATATGAAAGGATTTAATTTTTTGAAGTGTTTATCATTTTTTTTATTTTTTGCAAAGCCTAAAAAGGCGATCCACTGGGGGGGTGGAGTTGGTGCAGGATAGTTAGGCGTAGGGCAGTAGGGCAAGGTGCCCTACTACTAAGTTTATACATCCGTGGCGCACATGCCATAGTGCGCCACGGATATGTCTGGCCGTTTCACAGGAGAGAGGGGCATGCGCTTAGGCGTAGCGCACCCCCTCCATGTGCGCCACGGTTGACACTAACAACCGTAGCGCACCTACCCTATGTGCGCTACGGATGTTTGGCGTGCGGCCAACAGGGCCCTGGCCCACACATATCTGTGGCGCACTATGGTCATGTGCACCACGGTTGTTCTATTTACTAGTAGGGCACTGCCCATAGGTGAGCCACGCCTGTTCTAGCCGTGGGGCACTTCAACCATGTGAGCCACGCATGTGCTGATTACCTATAGCCATTTTCCTAGTAGTGTGGAGGGGGTTCGGATGATAACCTGAAGGTGGACTTCTAGTCATAGATGCATTTGGATGGTGGCCTATGTATATTGTTGTATTTCCCAATCGAATCTCATAGGATCTTTCTGACTAGTATTGCATTTTTATGCATTGCTCAGTTCCTGTCAATTGCCCTGCTATAATTTGTTTACCCTTCATGCCATGTTGTTTATCTAAGGAAAGCACCTCTAGTGAACTATTGACCCCGGTCCAATATTTACCATTGATACATCTTCCACTCTTACTAGTTACTTGCTGGAATCCACCATTACCTTTCACACCATACATTTAATCCTTTGTTACAGCAAACCGGTGAGCTTGACAACCTCACTGTCTAGTTGGAGCAAAGTCTTGAGTTTGTGTTGTGCAGGTCTCCGTGTTGCTTGCAACACCTATGTGATGTTTCCTTCCTCCTACTGGTTTGATAACCTTGGTTGCTTACTGAGGAAAAATTGCTGCTGTGCTTCTTCATACCTTCCTCTTGGGGTTCCCAACAAAGTGCTAATCAGCACCATCAAGCTATTTTCTAGCGCCGCTGCCGGGGAGGCTAAGGACGTCTTCACTAGGGGCGTCCTTCATTTCCTTTCTCTATACTTTGTTTTAGTTTGCTAGTTTCTTTTTCTTGGTTTTGTTTGCCTCTTTTCAAAAAACCCAAAAAAATTAGTCTAGTTTGGTTTGCTTGCTTTATTCAAAAACACAAAAAAATAGTTCCTACCCTAGTTGCTGCCATGTATGGTTTGGGGCCAATCTCTATTACACCTTTGGAAGAGATCTTTACTTTTAAGCAAAAAAGTGAAGAGAATTTTAAAGAGGCTTGGTCTAGAATCACTACTTTACAAATGGAAAATGAGCCTAAGATGAGTCTTAGCATGGTTATCAATAGTTTCTACCACGGTATTGCTCTTCGTTATAGATATGCTTTGGATGTTGTGGCTGAGAAAGATATTTTTCAATGTACCGAGGATGAAGCTTTTGATGCCATAAAGAAGTTGATTGCAATTTATGATACACCTGGCAAGTCCAATTCCTCTTTCACAAATATTTTTGCTAGGTTGAACACTCTTGAGACCAGTATTGCTGCTATGAATAGTTGCTATCACACGCTTAGGGATTACCATGATTATGTTCCCATAAATTTTGAGCCTTCAAAGTGGTTTCCCACAATCAAAGTCTCTATAAATACTACACTTTTTGATGCTCGCTGTGATATCATGTCTGAATTTTGTCTCATGCCTAAAGATATTTATGATTCTTTGAGTCTTTGGGGGCTTTCTGAAGAAAGGGAGAAAATCTCTCTTACTAATAATGCCACCTTATTTCCCATTGGAATAGCTGAAGGTGTGTTTACAAAAATCTTAGGGAAAATTGTGTCTACTGATTATCTTGTTATTGAATGTGTACGCAAAGGACAACTTACACTTGGAAGATCCCTACTAAAACACCTTGGAGAATTAATAGATGTGGGAAACGGCATTATGCACTTTTCTCCTTCGGTAAGCAATAATATATTTCCTAAAGAGAAGAAGAAAGGTAAGAAAGGAAAGAACAATAGGGGTAATGCTTCTTAATTTGAAAATACTTGATTCTTCTTGCTTCTTGTGCCTAACTTAAAGGCGTTAAAGAAAAAAGTACTTGTTGGGAGATAACCCAAGAGTTTCCTTGAGTCTTGGTAATGACCTCTCCTTATCCTTTTTTGTTTGCTTTTTGTGCCAAGAATGACCTCTAATGAGAGGGAAGTAAGATTTGGGGAGTTGCTGTCCCGAAATAGATTTCTATCCTCCACCAAAAACATTCGTGAGGAGCCTCTGTAACTCGGATTGAGCTGAAAATTTACGAATAAATCCCCCAGTATGTTAGCTAACTTTCATTAGTTCAACACTTTTTGATTTGAACAACAAAAGATTTTCTAAAAAATCGGTTTCTACCCGCTGATCTGTTTTGATAGATTTCTGTCATTATTTGCATTTGCTTCTTATTGATTCATTTTTGAGTTCTCTTTAGGTGAATTGAGCTTTTTGAAGGAGTTACTACAGTAGCTTGTGTTTTTTTAGTGAAAAGCCTTGCTGTTCCAAAGCTTTGCCAGAGGTCTAATATCTTTTGAATAAACTAATGTTGCTAATGAAGATTGTGTGAAGTTTTGTATGAAGGAAAAATTTCAGGTGTAGAGAGAGAATGATGCAGTGAGATGAAGAATGGACAAAAGCTCAAGCTTGGGGATGCCACCTCGGTGTCACCCCAAGAAATATCCAAGAGGTACAAGCGTCAAAGCTTGGGGATGCCCAAAGCATCCCCTTCTTCATCAATAAAAATCTTAGGTTTGTCTAGACACTTCGTTTTTATTGTTTCATGCACTGTTGTGTTGTTCTTGAAGCGTCTTAGTTTTCGTTTGCTTTGATTAGGTTGTTTAGTTTGCTTGAATAAAGTAGTTTGGACCCCCGTTCTCGCTGTGCTGTTTTGCAAATAAGTTGCTTGGTGTTGGAAAGGAGTAGCAAGTTCTTGTTTGGAAGTGCAAGAGGAGCTTGCATTGACTGTGAATTAGACTTTAGCATGACATGCTAGATGTTGTTTTGACCTTATTATTAGTGATTATTGCTGTAGCATGTCTTGTTCCAAACAATTGGGATTGCTTAGTGTGTCTTGAAGAAATTATGCATTGTTTTAGCATGCAAAAGCATAGTATTGTGGTATTCTCCTTTGATACTTTGTTTGGGTTGACTTGGCACATGCTCACGCCATGTTATGACTATGAACAAGTCACCATAGCCTCTATGATCATTTAGTCCTTGACTTGTAGTACCACTCTATGCTTTGATTAGTAATGCTTTGTTGCACTGCATGATTATGGCCATTATTGCTCTCTTAGTTGGTTGCTCCCAGTATTTTGCTAGCCTCCACTTGTATGAGTAGGTCCTACTCATGCTTCCAACTCCCAAGAAACCAAGTTATTCCAACGAGTCCACTATAAAATTCTATGCACGGTGTGTTACACCATTCCAAGTATATCCTTGTTTTCATCTATCTTCAATTAAAAACTATTTTGTTATGTGAAAACTTAGTGATTAAAGCCCTCACAAACTTGACGACTCACTTTATATTCTTTGCCCCTAATAAACTTGAACCATTGTGTCGTCTATGTTGTATATGCTTTCACTTATACGTTGGAATTAGCAGAACCGTGCTGTCACGGGGAAGGTTTTCAACATTTCACTTGCACTTTGTACTTAGTTGATATCATGCTCTTTTCTCTATGGATGTCACCGGTGTGAAATAAAGAGGGAACTTGTAAGTCCATGGAGTTTGTATTCTGTGTTAGAGAAATGCTTGAGCCACTAGCCTAAGCCATGCCTAATCATGGTGGAAACTTGCAGCATCACCATAATGAGTTATCTATGAAGCATCCTCAATAAAAATCTATGCATATGGTAAATAAAAAGATCGCTGAGATGCTCATTGTCTGCTTGCCTTGTCATTTTGGTTATGGGATAGCTCCTGTACCATGTGCAAGGGGTACCCCGTTGGTGGTTCTGTATGATATGCAAATACTTACAATGACAAGAACTTATAGGTGACTGAAGTTGAGTAGCATGAGGTGTGGTCCTCGTATTCAAGGGACTTGAGATTGCCAACTTATACTTTTTCAAACATATACTCCATCTTTGTTCACTTTAACCTTAACCACTTCAAGATGCTTATGATAGGGGCAATTGAAGGGATACGGGTAGGCTACACTAGCGCAAATCAAAAAATTTCTACCGCGTATACCAGGATTACTGTTGTCATAGATCACGGGATTACCACTAGACGCGCAGTTGCGGAATTGATGAAGCGCGTCGAGGCAGTGCAGACGTTCCACGTCTCCTCCTTGTCCTCGTCCCACGAGCAGCTCCCCTTGCGTGGCTCGTCCAAGCGCTACAGATGCAGCGCCTCCGAGGTATCCACACGTACAGGGTGGAAGCGTCAGACGCCGGACTGCTAGGTCCGCGCGTGCAACACAGGCGTGAGGAGTGATGGCTAAGAATGATCTAAGGTCTAACCCGGGTCAGCTCGCCCCACCCTCTCTTATATAGGCGTCCCTAGTGGGCTTCTACATTAGCAGCCCATTAGTAGCCTAAGCCTGGTCTAATTAGGATCCAATCCTCATTAGGCTTCCAGCCCCTTCAGTGTGTGACCATATAGGTTCATATGCGTATAGACATGACACGAATACACTTATTCTGTCAATAGTTGGTAGCGGTGTCTAGCAAGACGTGCCAACTCCTAAACGCATACAAAGATCATATCGGACAAACCATCACAAGGTTTAGTACATGTCTTTCCCTTTGCCTCACGATATTTGGTCTAGCTCCAAGCTGACCTCCCTTTCTAGATACTGTGATTCAGAATCCCTTTACTAGGTTAACTCTTAACCTTATGTAGCACGGCCATGCATGTCTGGATCCGATCACTCGAGGGGCCCAGAGATATCTCTCTCAAGTAGAGAGGGGCAAATCCCATCTTGATTGACCATGCCTTGCAGCATGCTTCAGGACAAACCCGAAAGCTACCTTTATAACTACCCAGTTACGGTGCAGCGTTTGATAGCCCCAAAGTAGGTCGATCCACATCTCAAGTACATGCGACAATCTCAGGTCTAAGGACAAAACGTACACGATGTGTAGAGAGAGAGCTGCAACTAATTGCCAGTCTCAGGTTGGGTCAGTCCAACCCCATGTTCATAACATGTGTCCACATCATTGGTTTGACATCTCCATGTCTATGACTTGCGAAACATAGTCATCAACCAATCAATGTGCTAGTCTAATGAACTCCGACTAGGGACAACTCTTAAATAACCATACAAGTAAAGAGTTTCACAAACAATTCACATAATTGTCAATCAATACAAGATGCCTGATATGGATATTCAAGGAACATTACAATAACTCATGGATACATATGAAATATAATCATCTCTATGATTGCCTCTAGGGCATATTTCCTTCAGTCTCCCACTTGCACTAGAGTCAATCCAAAATGTATCTAATACCAATTGCTCTTGTGTGCGCTTCATGCGCGGGCTGCGGGAGAGGCTTAGTCAAGGGATCAGCAACATTTGAGTCCGTATGTATTTTGCATATCATGACAGTACCATCCTCAACGAAGTCTCGAATCTGATGGTAACGCATGCGAATATGTTTATTCTTCTGGTGTTGTCTAGGTTCCTTGGCTTGTGCAATAGCACCATTGTTGTCACAATAAATGTCCAAGGGATTGGACGCGCCCTGAACCACACCGAGAGCGATCAGGAAATTCCTAATCCAAACAACTTCCTTTACTGCCTCTGAGGCAACAATATATTCAGCTTCTGTTGAAGAGGAGGTCACCGTATCTTGCTTGGAACTTTTCCAGCTCACAGCACCACCATTCAAGACAAACACATAACCTGATTGCAATTTTGAATCATCTGAGTCGTTAAGGTAACTCGCATCTGTGTAACCCCTTACACTGAGTTCATCCTCACCTCCATAAACTAGGAACACATCCTTAGTCCTTTTCAAGTACTTAAGGATGTTCTTTACCGCTGTCCAGTGACCTTCACCTGGATCAGCCTGGTATCTGCTCGTAACACTTAGATCATAGGAAACATCTGGGCGAGTACATATCATTGCATACATGATGGATCCAATAGCCGAAGCATATGGAACCCTACTCATGTGCTCACGCTCATCAGTAGTCGAAGGACACCGAGTCTTGCTGAGTTTTATGCCATGAGACATGGGCAAGAACCCCTTCTTAGCCTCTTCCATGCTGAACCATTTCAACACTTTGTCAATGTATGTACTCTGGCTTAATCCAATTAGCCTCCTTTATCTATCTCTATAGATATTGATGCCCAGAATATATGCCGCTTCTCCCAAGTCCTTCATAGAAAAACTATTTTTCAATGAGGTCTTAATAGACTCGAGCATAGGAATGTCATTTCCAATCAACAATATGTCATCTACATATAAGATTAGAAATACCAACGCTCTCCCACTTTCCTTCTTGTAAACAAAAGGTTCTTGTTCGTTTTTGATGAAGCTAAACTCCTTTACAACTTCATCAAATCGAATATTCCAACTCCGAGATGCTTGCTTCAGCCCATAAATGGACTTCAGAAGTTTGCATACCTTTCCAGCATTGTTTGGATCGACAAAACCTTCGGGCTGCATCATATACACGTCCTCAGTTAGGATTCCATTTAGGAAATCCGTCTTGACATCCATCTGCCATATTTCATAGTCGAAATGTGCAGCAATGGCTAGAATTATCCATATAGATTTAAGCATCACTACGGGTGAGAAAGTCTCATCGTAGTCAACTCCTTGAACTTGTCAAAAACCTTTTGCAACAAGTCGAGCTTTATGGATGTGAACATTTCCATCCATATCAATCTTCTTATTATAGATCCATTTGCACTCGATGGCTTTAAAACCATCAGGCAGGTCAACCAAGTTCCAAACTTGATTGTCTCCCATGGACTCTATCTCGGATCTCATGGCGATCAGCCATTTCTCAGAGTCTAGGTCCACCATCGCTTCTGCATAGGTTGTAGGCTCATCATTATCTAACAATAATAATTCCCGCGCTTCGCGGAGCCTCGCTGACCTTCGTGGTTGTGGTGGTTCTATTGCCACGGGTTCTTCAACTTGTTCTGCTACAATAGCATCACTTGTAGAAGCATCCCCAACTGGCTCATCTTGAACTTCTTCAAGTCGTACCGACCTTCCACTTGTTCCCTTTGTGAGAAACTCTTTCTCTAGGAAAACACCGCTACGAGCGACAAACACTTTGCCCTCTTCTCAGTTGTAGAAGTAATACCCTAAGGTTTCCCTCAGATGTCCCACGAAAATGCACTTATCCAATTTGGGTGTTAGCTTGTCCGACTGAAGTCGCTTGACAAATGCATCACAACCCCAAATCTTTAGAAAAGACAAACTGGGATTCTTTCTAGTCCACATCTCATATGTTGTCTTAACTACATATTTAGATGGTACCATATTAAGTGTGAAAGCTGCCGTTTCTAGAGCGTAACCCCAAAATGATAATGGTAAATCCGACTGGCTCATCATAGATCGAACCATGTCCAACAAAGTTCGATTACGCCGTTCGGAGACCCCGTTTCTTTGAGGCGTTCCGGGCGGCGTAAGTTGTGGTACAATTCCGCAACTCTTAAGATGATCGCTAAATTCGTGACTCAAATATTCACCTCCGCGATCAGATCGCAAGGCCTTTATTTTCTTGCCACGTTGATTCTCTACTTCACTCTGAAACTCCTTGAACTTTTCAAAAGTTTCAGACTTATGCCTCATCAAGTAGACATAACCATATCTACTGAAATCATCAGTGAAAGTAATGAAGTAGTGATATCCTCCTCTGGTTGTCGTGCTCATTGGCCCACATACATCAGTATGTATGAGTTCCAACAAGTCTGTCGCTCTCTCGGGTAAACCCGAAAAAGGTGACTTGGTCATCTTTCCAAGTAAACAAGCCCGACATGTCTCGTATGATTCAAAATCAAACGAAGTTAGAAGACCATCACCATGGAGCTTCTTCATGCGCTTTTCACTTATATGCCCCAAACGACAATGCCATAAATAGGTAGGACTCAAATCATTAGGCCGAAGCCTTTTAGCACTAACATTGTAAATAGATGCATCATCAAGATTTAAAATAAATAACCCATTCACAATGGGAGCATTAGCCATAAACATAGCATTCTTAGAGATTACACAACCATTGTTTGCACTCGCAAATGAATAACCATCCCTCATCAAACATGAAGGTGATAAAATGTTTCGACCCATACTTGGAATGTAATAACAATTATTCAACTCCATAATAAATCCCGACGGAAGGTGAAGTTGCACGACGCCGACGAACAATGCAGCAACCCTTGCTTTATTTCCGACGCGAAAATCCACTTCGCCTTTCTGCACTTCTCTAGTCCTTATTAGCCCCTGCATCGAATTGCAAATATGAGCAACCGATCCGGTATCAAATACCCAAGAGTTAACATAGGAATCAGCGAGAAGAATATCCACAACATTTACAACAAGCGTACCTGAGTTGGAAGTACTCTTACTTCCACTCTTCTTCAAAGAAGCCTGGTACTTGCTGCAGTTTCTCTTCCAGTGGCCATGGTCATGACAAAAGAAGCACTTAGTGTCTTCTACAGGTCCAACCTTTTGCTTGGGTGCAGACTTAGGGATCGTATCCTTAGCCTTGACCTTCTTCTTCCAAGAAGTACCCTTTTTCTTGAAGCTAGGCTTGTTCTGCACAGCCATCACATGGCTATGCCCTGCACACTTCTTCATGTCACTTTCTGCTGTTTTAAGCATCCCACACAATTCATTAAGGCCCTTCTCCACCCCATGCATTTGGTAGTTCGAAATGAACTGCCCATAGCTGGATGGAAGAGATGCCAAAATGAAGTCAGTGGCCAACTCTTGGCCTAGTGGAAAACCAAGCTTTTCCAAAGTATGACTGTAACCAACCATTTTGATCACATGGGGGCCTACAGCTGCTCCCTCTGCTAGCTTGCATTCGACAAAGACTTGGCAACATTGTACCTCTCAGTCCTTGCCTGATCTTGGAACATGTCCTTAAGCGCTACGATCATATCATACGCTTCCTGATCCTCAAATTTATTTTGGAGTTCAGGTTCCATGCATGCAAGCATAAGACAGCTAACCTCAAGAGAATCATCACATGCTCTCTTGTAGGCGTTCTTTAGGGTAGCAGATGCATTATCAGCAGGTTCATCGGGGATTGGGGTATCCAGAACCGTTTCCTTTTTATCAGACATGAGAACAATTCTCAGGTTACGGACCCAGTCCGAATAGTTTGTTCCATTTAGTTTATCTTTGTCAAGAATCGAACGCAAAGAGAAAGGTGATGTAGTGTTTGGTGCCATTGATCTACAACAAAAAATATGCAAAATACTAAGCCATGTAACCATGAAAGAGTAAAACATATTAAACAATTTAATAGCATATACTCCCACTTAAATCAATATCCCTCTATTGATACTAAGTGATCCAAGATCCACAATTAACAAGTCGACTAGTGAGCTTTAGCATCACTGCTAGAAGACAAGGTAAATATGTAAGCAATACTTGCTAATCATATCACATATGACTCTTGTTGTTGGGTGGCATCTCTATGTCAAAACTAGGCGCCCAACCTTTATGCCCCAAGGTCCTTAACTGTTAAGATGACCTTGTCAAGTTCACCAACCCTTATGCGTGTAGGTATCCGATACAAGCCCATCCAGCCAAGGAAAACCGCGGCACCCTAATTTCATAGGCCCACCAACGATTGTACAGGGCATAGGATGGTGCAAGGTTTGGTTGGGAGAGCATAGTTTAACTTAAACTTTGTGAGGGATCGTTCTACTACTATCATCTAAGCATGCATAGAGTAAAAACACATAAGAATAGCATTCACATAGATGTGACACACAATGGCCCATTTTCTCATGGTGATCTCTATCGCCATAGAACCTGTCCACCATGATGATCTCCATCTTCATGTTCCATGTGAGACATCTTCCAAGTGATGAGTCCTCCAAGAACTAATACAAGCTATTACTCCTAACATCCTAACAGCTAGTAATCAAAATTACATAGTATTGGGATCATCACAAGTTGGCACGCAGGCCATTACAATAAATGACAACACATGTGGCTCCAGCCGTGTTGCCCTACTCACGACATGCAGGTCATGCAAATTTTCTTACATGCATCACATACATATATGGGCCATACTGATCACATACATCCCGCAAAAACAAGTTATGTATAGAATCGCATTCTACCGGATCATGTGACATCGCAGCACCTAGTTACCTTAACTAGATACAAAAGGGGGTACGATTAAGGGGGTCTAGGGGGTCTCCCCCTGCAGGATTCGAAGGGGCAGCGCCCCTCACGGTATCTTCGGGCGTCCGAAAAACCGTGAAAAATGAGAGATCGAATCTTCACAATTTTATTTAAGGATTTTGATCGGCAAATCAAATTTACCATAAACCGACTCCTGTCCCGATTCAATCAAACTCCTTTGATCACAGTACATTGATTTTAGATCTAGGTTCCGATTCGATCAATCATATTGATCTTCGCGTGATTCAACAGGATTTATGTGTCACTGTCTACCCCGATGGCGGAAGCCGACCGATAGGGGTAAGTCGTTCGACAACCTCAGATCACGATCACGGAAAGCAAGATCATAGATCAATACTGAACCACTGCCATATAAACGATCACATCATTCATATCAATCTGCATATCACCATATGCAACCATCCCGAACCTATAACTGAACAACATTGGCTCTGATACCACTGAAGGGATACGGGTAGGCTACACTAGCGCAAATCAAAAAATTTCTACCGCGTATACCAGGATTACTGTTGTCATAGATCACGGGATTACCACTAGACGCGCAGTTGCGGAATTGATGAAGCGCGTCGAGGCAGTGCAGACGTTCCACGTCTCCTCCTTGTCCTCGTGCCACGAGCAGCTCCCCTTGCGCGGCTCGTCCAAGCGCTACAGATGCAGCACCTCTGAGGTATCCACACGTACAGGGTGGAAGCGTCAGACGCCGGACTGCTAGGTCCACGCGTGCAACACAGGCGTGAGGAGTGGCGGCTGGGAATGATCTGAGGTCTAACCCTGGTCAGCTCGCCCCACCCTCTCTTATATAGGCATCCCTAGTGGGCTTCTACATTAGCAGCCCATTAGTAGCCTAAGCCTGGTCTAATTCGGATCCAATCCTCATTAGGCTTCCAGCCCCTTAAGTGTGTGACCCTATAGGTTCATATGCGTATAGACATGACACAAATACACTTATTCTGTCAATAGTTGGTAGCGGTCTCTAGCAAGACGTGCCAACTCCTAAACGCATACAAAGATCATATCGGACGAACCATCACAAGGTTTAGTACACGTCTTTCCCTTTGCCTCACGATATTTGGTCTAGCTCCAAGCTGACCTCCCTTTCTCGATACTGCGATTCGGAATCCCTTTACTTGGTTAACTCTTAACCTTATGTAGCACGGCCATGCATGTCTGGATCTGATCACTCGAGGGGCCTAGAGATATCTCTCTCAAGTAGAGAGGGGCAAATCCCATCTTGATTGACCATGCCTTGCAGGATGCTTCAGGACAAACCCGAAAGCTACCTTTATAACTACCTAGTTACGGTGCAACGTTTGATAGCCCCAAAGTAGGTCGATCCACATCTCAAGTACATGCGACAATCTCAGGTCTAAGGACAAAACGTACACGATGTGTAGATAGAGAGCTGCAACTAATTGCCAGTCTCAGGTTGGGTCAGTCCAACCCCATGTTCATAACATGTGTCCACATCATTGGTTTGACATCTCCATGTCTATGACTTGCGAAACATAGTCATCAACCAATCGATGTGCTAGTCTAATATTCACGTGTGTCCTTACATGAACTCCGACTAGGGACAACTCTTAAATAACCATACAAGTAAAGAGTTTCACAAACAATTCACATAATTGCCAATCAGTACAAGTTGCCTGATATGGATATTCAAGGAATATTACAATAACTCATGGATACATATGAAATATAATCATCTCTATGATTGCCTCTAGGGCATATTTCCTTCAGCAATGAGGGCTGAAAGCTAACAAGTACCATAATTTTTGGAAGCTCTTTTTGAAACTTGAAATCCCTGCTTCCCTTTGTGAAGGGCCTTTTTTCCACCACTATTGAGTCTCCACCGTTTACCTTTAGGCACCATTAAGAGAGCATAGTTTTCATTCTGTGTGTAGTGTCCCAAAGCTTATTGATTGATGCATATTGTGATATTACTTGTTCTTGTGCTATTTGTTTCTAGTCACCCTTGTGAACTTTGAAGGTGTCCTATGCATCTATTTGCTACTCTATGAGGGACAAGCTGATTGCCACTTTGCCATGTTTTCTGTATGTGAAACAAACAAACATTTTTCAATGCATGTTATTCATGATCTTTGTTTGTAGCATGTCATGTTGCATGCATAGTTACTATGTCCTATTGTTAGAACTCCATCTTTCATGTACATGTTTAGAGTTCTTTGATCCCAGCTTTCAATTCTTGCAAATGGTTAGATCTTCATTGTGAAGGTGCATGTCACCTCAAAAATTATTCTTTTTATCACTTACCTACTCGGGGACGAGCAGGAGTTAAGCTTGGGGATGCTTGATACGTCGGAAATGTATCTATAATTTTTGATGCTCCATGCTCGTTTAGTATCTACTTTGCTTTGCTTTGTCTTTCTTTGAGGTGTTTATATATATTTTCTGGAACTAACCTATTAACAAGTTGCCACAATGCTAGTTTCCTGTTTTCTTCTGTTTTTGGTTCTAGAAAGGCAGAAAATCAATATTATCGCAATTGGACGAGACAAAAGCCAAAGTCAATAAATTTCCATGGGGAAAAAGAAGTCCAGAGGGGAGACGGAGAAGAGGGCCATGGCACCCAGACCCCCCTAGGCGTGGGTGGGCCCTGCCCCGCGCCTAGGCAGGGTGTAGGGCCCCTGGCCGCCTCCTCGGCCTCCCCCTTCGCCTATAAGAAGCCCTTGTTGCAGAAACCTTAGGTACCCGATCAACATTCCACGAAACCTTCTGTAGCCGCCGCCACCGTCGTCCCTAGATCGGGGGGGGGGGGGATCTGAAGTTCTTCCCGGCACCCTGCCGGAGGGGATCATCCCGGAGGCCTTCTCTCCGGTATGATGCGTGAGTAGTTCCACCTTGGAATATGGGTCCATGTAGTAGCTAGATGGTTGTATCTCCTCCTTTGTGCTTTCATGTATAGATATTGTGAGCTCCGTTCATGATCAAGATCTAATCTATTTGTAATCATGCATGTTGTGTTTGCGGGGGTCCGATGGATATTGAGATTATTATGTTGGTTTGATTAATGGTTTTGTCTTTATGATTCTATCATGTCTATGTTGTTTGTGATCTTCCATGCGCTCCGTTGTTAGTAGCTATCTTGGCCAAGTAGTTGCTAGTGACTCCAAGAGGGGGTATTTATGCTTGATAATGGGTTCATACCTCTAGTTTCCAAGGGAAGTGATAGAAATCTCTTCGGTTGTAGATGTGTTGTTGCTACTAGGGAGAAGACAACGGTCTCTTGTTCATGGAACATGTGGACTGTTTACCTTACACACTTTGCTTAAATTATTTGTCTGTTGCTTGCAACTTAATACTATAGGGGGTTCGGATGATAACCTGAAGGTGGACTTCTAGTAATAGATGCAGTTGGATGGCGGTCTATGTATATTGTTGTATTGCCCAATCGAATCTCATAGGATCTTTCTGACTAGTATTGCATTGTTATGCCTTGCTCATTTCCTGTCAATTGCCCTGCTGTAATTTGTTTACCCTTCATGCCATGTTGTTTATCTAAGTAGAGAACCTCTAGTGAACTATGGACCCCGATCGAATATTTACCATTGATACATCTTCCACTGTTACTTGTTACTTGCTGCAATCCACCATTACCTTTCACACCATATGTTTAATCCTTTGTTACAACAAACCAGTGAGCTTGACAACCTCACTGTCTAGTTGGGGCAAAGTCTTGAGTTTGTGTTGTGCAGGTCTCCGTGTTGCTTGCAACACCTGTGTGACGTTTCCTTCCTCCTACTGGTTCGATAACCTTGGTTTCTTACTGAGGGAAAACTGATGTTGTGCTGCTTCATACCCACCTCTTGGGGTTCCCAATGAAGTGCTAATCAGCACCATCAGCGATGCCAACGCATGAAGCTCATTTTCTCCCCACAGGACTCGAAAGAACGGGAAGAATGCAGAACACGCTCGTTGTCTGAGCTGTGGGTGAACCGGACGAACAAAACAAATGGCGGCGCGCATACCTCAATATTGACCACTTTTTGTCTGATCCCAAAATGAGACCTGAAATCGGACATCAAGTCTGCGGCGGCACGACGGGATGCGTGCCCATCATGGTGTCTATGAGAGCGTTGTCATCAAACTCCTCTACCAAGGCTACCATGCCTGGGGTGCGTGATAGCACGCAACCGCCCGGGGCCGGTCGCCGGTCCAGATTGCTCGGCCGGACGTGCTCCATCGTGTGAGAAGGTATAGGCAACGGCGAGAGGCTAGGCTGGGGACGCGAAGCTCCAACACGTCGACTAGGAAAAATGAGGTGAGGGCGACAGCGAGCTTTGATTAAGGGCGTGGGAGGTTGACTGGCCATGGCTAGGACGCAAGGAGAGCAACGGCGGGCTCCGATCTGGAGACCAGTAGACAGAGCTAAGCAATGTAATGGAGAGGGGAATAATAGGGGAGAAGAGCAGAGCAGAGAAGAAGATCTAGTCCTCATAGGGGTAAACCAGTCCACGACCGCAAAGGATAACAGGAAATACTGACAGGACGGGGCAAGAAGAGTTGACCTAACGGCGGGATTTGAGTTCAATCTTTTTTTGACTGGTTCAAACAATCGCTTGGCCGTTAGATTTGTATTTACCCCCATTTGGCCCCTCTCGATAATTGGTGAAGCTACTACAGTCCCTCCACAAGATTACACGCAACTCGGACCCTGCGTTGCCTTGGTGTATGAACTTTCGGGACGCATATTAAAATTCTCGCATAAGAGATGGGGTGCGAGTGTGACAATTGCAGGTCTGTTTGGCATCGAGGGGAGTGCCCCGGTGGTGGACTATGATGCATCTAGGAAATGCAGGGGCAGCTATATGCGTGCTCGTGTGGAGATAAATGTCGAAAAACTGCTCGAGGAGTCATGGTTTATTCTCAACGTCAAAAGACGATAGATTGGTTTGAGGTCCAATATGAAAAGGAAAAGGATACACCTCTCCCGAGGGATCGCTGATACCTTCGATCCGGATTATGGATGTAGTATAGCTCTTTTTCCCTAGTAGACCTAGGTTTATCGAATCCTCGGGAAGAAGAAAGCAAAGTGAGATTACTTAAACAGACCTTCGAGAGTTTTAGAATTCCTATTGCGTTTTCACCGGACCAAGAGTTTGCGATCTTGTTGTTGTTGTTGTTGTTGTTGTTGAAGATGGAGAGAGAGAGGGCCTAGGGTCTTCGGTTTTCACCAGTAGCTATGCAAAAACATCTGATGGGAATAATAGATAATAATAAAGTACTCATGTAATTGTTAGAGCAAGATAATTATATGTGGGCAGTGCATCCATAAATGTTTTCATCTCCACAACCGCTTATGGAAATAACCTACTGGTCTCATCCATAGAATAAAGAGAACTAATGATATGCATTGTGATGTCACCGTTAATCCCAAGTAAGTTCCTCACACACAGTCGTACTACCCTTTCTATCACTAGGGTTCCTATCCTACAGATCAGTCGTTATTCACACTCCCTTTACCTGGATCAATCCTCAGGGGTCTTCGGTACCTGACAAGTCCTTAGATTGAGGCAAGAGAGGGTACTACAATCATCATGCCATACGAACTAATTCATGATCCCATCTATGATAAATAACATGCACAAAATCTACATGGTTAGGCCGAAGCCCTTAGCCCAAGGAGAATTACTCACACATAGAGATGAAATTGACAATCATAAACATTGTAATAGAGATCATAGAGTTGATAACAAATAGTCTTACAATGTCACCAATTGGAGATGAGATTTACTACTACAAGTGGTGGAAGATGGCTATGATGGTGGAGAAGGGTTTAGAGGTTTAAATCTAGATCTATTCCTCTGGCGTGGCGGCAAGGAGAGTTTAGGGTGAAAGAAGCGATGTTGTGGAGTCGGGGCGCTTGTTTCTCGTTGCCTAAAGCCTCTTTATATAGGGGCCCCTTCACGAAAGTTGTTTTGTTTGACCTAAGGAGGTCAGTGCAAACTATACGGCGGCGAGCCGTATAGTTGGTCGTTAAGCTTGCAGTAGCCTCCTCACGGCTCCTAGTTTCTTTGGCGTGTTGGAAATATCATATCTTTGGCATTTATGTAGTGATTCCCATCATAATACATCATTATTTGCGCAGCAAAAATAGCAAGAAAGGATTCCATACCCCTTTGATCATTAGGCATTAGTTGCAGGAAATAGAGAGATATTTCATCAAATATATGAATAATATCTAGTTTAAATGCGGACGTGGATGGCTATATTTCACAGCCATCAACCTCTGCAAGCTTAAACTTGATCGTCCCGAGCAAGAAAACCAAAATCAAAAGGGAACTCAGCATTTAAACTGAAATAACAAGATGATGATCTTACTCATGATTGGTAGTCTCATGTTTCCTCCACTTTATCAATCTGAAAAACTTTACCATAGATAGAGTAATGGCAAGCATATCATATGGGTTTCATGAATCCTTATAGCGCATCAAAATTATTGTAAGCATGGATGATTCAAAAGAGTAAACTTTATTCCATGTCATGTAATTAAATCATAGGCTTGCCTTTCAACAATAAAGTGTAATCATGTAGAATTAAGAATGTCAATTCTCCCACATCAATAAATCAAGACTTTTCAAGCACTACTTTTCTATTCATTGTCCTTCAAGAATTTCAGTTTTTAAGTAATTGAGAGCATGCCAAAAAAAATTATTAGTTTTTTCGGGCTGAGATGGACACTCGTGGCATCACTAAGGTTTTGTTCCTTTTGCATAATGATTACTCATATCAGCCAGAGGAGTGATTCCATCATGTTACAGCTACCCAGGAGTGCCAAGAATCTTACCCATTATAGCATTATTGCTACATATGTTTAATCAACTCATAGCCGAAATCTAGGAGTTTCCTCCATGAAGATCATGTTGGAGATATGCCCTAGAGGCAATAATAAAAGTAGTTATTATTATATCTTTGTGTTTATGATAAATGTTTACATTCATGCTATAATTGTATTAGCCGGAAACATTAATACTTGTGTGATTTGAAAACTTGTTAGAGTCCCTAGTTAAGCCTCTTTATAATACTAGCTTGTTGGTTGATAGATGATCATGGTTTCCTGATCATGAACATTGAGATGTTATTAACAACAAGATCATATCATTAGGAGAATGGTGTGATGGACATACTCCTATGGATAAGCGTAGCATAAAGATCAAGTCATTTCAATAGTTTGTTTGCTATAAGCTTTCAGATACATAGTAACCTAAATCCTTCGACCATGATATCATGTTAATCACCATCACCGTATGGATGCTTTGATGACATCAAACACCACTTCATAACTGGGTGTTTATAAAGGTGGCATTGAGTGTTCAGAAAGTATGTGTTGAGGCACACGGATCAAGAGTGGGATTTGTCCATCCATATGACGAATAGATATACTCTGGGCCCTCTCGATGGAATGTCATCCAATTAGCTTGAAAGCATGTGACTGGATCACAAAGGATCACATATCATAGGAATGAATAAAGAGTACTTATCAGTAACGAGGTTGAACTAGGTATGTAGAGATACCGACGATCAAACCTCGGATAAGTAAAGTATCGTGAGACAAAGGGAAATTGGTATCGTATGTAAATGGCTCATTCGATCATGAAGTAATCATAGAAGTATGTGGGAGCCATATGAATTTCTAGATTCATCTATTGGTTATTGATCGGAGAAGAGTCTCGGTCATGTCTGCATAATTCATGAACCGTAGGGAGACACACTTAAGGATTCGTTGTTGTTTAGTAGATATGGAATGTGAGTACGAATAACGAATGTTCTTTGGAGTCTCGAATAGGATCCGAGATATCACGAGGATTTCTAGAATGGTCCGGAGAATAAGATTCATATAAGGAAAGTCCAATTCCGGAGTTCAGGAATGATTCCGTTGTTTTCACCGGAATGTTCTAGAAGGGTCTAGAAGGTTCACCGATCTGGAAGGGGAAGGGTACATAAATGTGTAATGACAAAGTGGAATGGTTGCATCATGTCCTAGGTCACTTGGCTAAACACTTGGAAGAGAGAAATCAAACCCTAATTTGGCAGTCAAAAAGGCAGTTTGAAAAAGTCAAACTACATCTCATATGTTGTCTTAACTACAGATTTAGATGGTACCCTATTAAGTGTGAAAGCTGCCGTTTCTAGAGCGTAACCCCAAAATGATAATGGTAAATCCGACTGGCTCATCATAGATCGAACCATGTCCAAAAAAGTTCGATTACGCCGTTCGGAGACCCCGTTTCTTTGAGGCGTTCCGGGCGGCGTAAGTTGTGGAACAATTCCGCAACTCTTAAGATGATCGCTAAATTCGTGACTCAAATATTCACCTCCACGATCAGATCGCAAGGCCTTTATTTTCTTGCCACGTTGATTCTCTACTTCACTCTGAAACTCCTTGAACTTTTCAAAAGTTTCAGACTTATGCCTCATCAAGTAGACATAACCATATCTACTGAAATCATCAGTGAAAGTAATGAAGTAGTGATATCCTCCTCTGGTTGTCGTGCTCATTGGCCCACATACATCAGTATGTATGAGTTCCAACAAGTCTGTCGCTCTCTCGGGTAAACCCGAAAAAGGTGACCTGGTCATCTTTCCAAGTAAACAAGCCCGACATGTCTCGTATGATTCAAAATCAAACGAAGTTAGAAGACCATCACCATGGAGCTTCTTCATGCGCTTTTCACTTATATGCCCCAAACGACAATGCCATAAATAGGTAGGACTCAAATCATTAGGCCGAAGCCTTTTAGCACTAACATTGTAAATAGATGCATCATCAAGATTTAAAATAAATAACCCATTCACAATGGGAGCATTAGCCATAAACATAGCATTCTTAGAGATTACACAACCATTGTTTGCACTCGCGAATGAATAACCATCCCTCATCAAACATGAAGGTGATAAAATGTTTCGACCCATACTTGGAATGTAATAACAATTATTCAACTCCATAATAAATCCTGACGGAAGGTGAAGTTGCATGACGCCGACGAACAATGCAGCAACCCTTGCTTTATTTCCGACGCGAAAATCCACTTCGCCTTTCTGCACTTCTCTAGTCCTTATTAGCCCCTGCATCGAATTGCAAATATGAGCAACCGATCTGGTATCAAATACCCAAGAGTTAACATAGGAATCAGCGAGAAGAATGTCCACAAAATTTACAACAAGCGTACCTGAGTTGGAAGTACTCTTACTTCCACTCTTCTTCAAAGAAGCCTGGTACTTGCTGCAGTTTCTCTTCCAGTGGCCATGGTCATGACAAAAGAAGCACTTAGTTTCTTCTACAGGTCCAGCCTTTTGCTTGGGTGCAGACTTAGGGATCGTATCCTTAGCCTTGACCTTCTTCTTCCAAGAAGTACCCTTTTTCTTGAAGCTAGGCTTGTTCTGCACAGCCATCACATGGCTATGCCCTGCACACTTCTTCATGTCACTTTCTGCTGTTTTAAGCATCCCACATAATTCATTAAGGCCCTTCTCCACCCCATGCATTTGGTAGTTCGAAATGAACTGCCCATAGCTAGATGGAAGAGATGCCAAAATGAAGTCAGTGGCCAACTCTTGGCCTAGTGGAAAACCAAGCTTTTCCAAAGTCTGACTGTAACCAACCATTTCGATCACATGGGGGCCTACAGCTGCTCCCTCTGCTAGCTTGCATTCGACAAAGGACTTGGCAACATTGTACCTCTCAGTCCTTGCCTGATCTTGGAACATGTCCTTAAGCGCTACGATCATATCATACGCTTCCTGATCCTCAAATTTCTTTTGGAGTTCAGGTTCCATGCATGCAAGCATAAGACAGCTAACCTCAAGAGAATCATCACATGCTCTCTTGTAGGCGTTCTTTAGGGTAGCAGATGCATTATCAGCAGGTTCATCGGGGATTGGGGTATCCAGAACCGTTTCCTTTTTATCAGACCTGAGAACAATTCTCAGGTTACGGACCCAGTCCGAATAGTTTGTTCCATTTAGTTTATCTTTGTCAAGAATCGAACGCAAAGAGAAAGGTGATGTAGTGTTCGGTGCCATTGATCTACAATAAAAAATATGCAAAATACTAAGCCATGTAACCATGAAAGAGTAAAACATATTAAAAAATTTAATAGCATATACTCCCACTTAAATCAATATCCCTCTATTGATACTAAGTGATCCAAGATCCACAATTAACAAGTCGACTAGTGAGCTTTAGCATCACTGCTAGAAGACAAGGTAAATATGTAAGCAATACTTGCTAATCATATCACATATGACTCTTGTTGTTGGGTGGCATATCTATGTCAAAACTAGGCGCCCAACCTTTATGCCCCAAGGTCCTTAACTGTTAAGATGACCTTGTCAAGTTCACCAACCCTTATGCGTGTAGGTATCCGATACAAGCCCATCCAGCCAAGGAAAACCGCGGCACCCTAATTTCATAGGCCCACCAACGATTGTACAGGGCATAGGATGGTGCAAGGTTTGGTTGGGAGAGCATAGTTTAACTTAAACTTTGTGAGGGATCGTTCTACTTCTATCATCTAAGCATGCATAGAGTAAAAACACATAAGAATAGCATTCACATAGATGTGACACACAATGGCCCATTTTCTCATGGTGATCTCTATCGCCATAGAACCTGTCCACCATGATGATCTCCATCTTCATGTTCCATGTGAGACATCTTCCAAGTGATGAGTCCTCCAAGAACTAATACAAGCTATTACTCCTAACAGCTAGTAATCAAAATTACATAGTATTGGGATCATCACAAGTTGGCACGCAGGCCATTACAATAAATGACAACACATGTGGCTCCAGCTGTGTTGCCCTACTCACGACACGCAGGTCATGCAAATTTTCATACATGCATCACATACATATATGGGCCATACTGATCACATACATCCCGCAAAAACAAGTTATGTATAGAATCGCATTCTACCGGATCATGTGACATCGCAGCACCTAGTTACCTTAACTAGATACAAAAGGGGGTACGATTAAGGGGGTCTAGGGGGTCTCCCCCTGCGGGATTCGAAGGGGCAGCGCCCCTCACGGTATCTCCGGGCGTCCGGAAAACCGTGAAAAATGAGAGATCGAATCTTCACAATTTTCTTTAAGGATTTTGATCGGCAAATCAAATTTACCATAAACCAACTCCTGTCCCGATTCAATCAAACTCCTTTGATCACAGTACATTGATTTTAGATCTAGGTTCCAATTCGATCAATCATATTGATCTTCGCGTGATTCAACAGGATTTATGTGTCACTGTCTACCCCGATGGCGGAAGCCGACCGGTAGGGGTAAGTCGTTCGACAACCTCAGATCACGATCACGGAAAGCAAGATCATAGATCAATACTGAACCACCGCCATATAAACGATCACATCATTCATATCAATCTGCATATCACCATATGCAACCATCCCGAACCTATAACTGAACAGCATCGGCTCTGATACCACTGAAGGGATACGGGTAGGCTACACTAGCGCAAATCAAAAAATTTCTACCGCGTATACCAGGATTACTGTTGTCATAGATCACGGGATTACCACTAGACGCGCAGTTGCGGAATTGATGAAGCGCGTCGAGGCAGTGCAGACGTTCCACGTCTCCTCCTTGTCCTCGTGCCACGAGCAGCTCGCCTTGCGCGACTCGTCCAAACGCTACAGATGCAGCGCCACTGAGGTATCCACACGTACAGGGTGGAAGCGTCAGACGCCGGACTGCTAGGTCCGCGCGTGCAACACAGGCGTGAGGAGTGGCGGCTGGGAATGATCTGAGGTCTAACCCTGGTTAGCTCGCCCCACCCTCTCTTATATAGGCGTCCCTAGTGGGCTTCTACATTAGCAGCCCATTAGTAGCCTAAGCCTGGTCTAATTCGGATCCAATCCTCATTAGGCTTACAGCCCCTTAAGTGTGTGACCCTATAGGTTCATATGCGTATAAACATGACACGAATACACTTATTCTGTCAATAGTTGGTAGCGGTCTCTAGCAAGACGTGCCAACTCCTAAACGCATACAAAGATCATATCGGACGAACCATCACAAGGTTTAGTACATGTCTTTCCCTTTGCCTCACGATATTTGGTCTAGCTCCAAGCTGACCTCCCTTTCTCGATACTGCGATTCGGAATCCCTTTACTAGGTTAACTCTTAACCTTATGTAGCACGGCCATGCATGTCTGGATCCGATCACTCGAGGGGCCCAGAGATATCTTTCTCAAGTAGAGAGGGGCAAATCCCATCTTGATTGACCATGCCTTGCAGCATGCTTCAGGACAAACCCGAAAGCTACCTTTATAACTACCCAGTTACGATGCAGCGTTTGATAGCCCCAAAGTAGGTCGATCCACATCTCAAGTACATGCGACAATCTCAGGTCTAAGGACAAAACGTACACGATGTGTAGAGAGAGAGCTGCAACTAATTGCCAGTCTTAGGTTGGGTCAGTCCAACCCCATGTTCATAACATGTGTCCACATCATTGGTTTGACATCTCCATGTCTATGACTTGCGAAACATAGTCATCAACCAGTCGATGTGCTAGTCTAATATTCACGTGTGTCCTCACATGAACTCCGACTAGGGACAACTCTTAAATAACCATACAAGTAAAGAGTTTCACAAACAATTCACATAATTGCCAATCAATACAAGTTGCCTGATATGGATATTCAAGGAACATTACAATAACTCATGGATACATATGAAATATAATCATCTCTATGATTGCCTCTAGGGCATATTTCCTTCAGCAATGAGGGCTGAAAGCTAACAAGTACCATAATTTTTGGAAGCTCTATTTGAAACTTGAAATCCCTGCTTCCCTTTGTGAAGGGCCTTTTTTCCACCACTATTGAGTCTCCACCGTTTACCTTTAGGCACCATTAAGAGAGCATAGTTTTCATTCTGTGTGTAGTGTCCCAAAGCTTATTGATTGATGCATATTGTGATATTACTTGTTCTTGTGCTATTTGTTTCTAGTCACCCTTGTGAACTTTGAAGGTGTCCTATGCATCTATTTGCTACTCTATGAGGGACAAGCTGATTGCCACTTTGCCATGTTTTCTGTATGTGAAACAAACAAACATTTTTCAATGCATGTTATTCATGATCTTTGTTTGTAGCTTGTCATGTTGCATGCATAGTTACTATGTCCTATTGTTAGAACTCCATCTTTCATGTACATGTTTAGAGTTCTTTGATCCCAACTTTCAATTCTTGCAAATGGTTAGATCTTCATTGTGAAGGTGCATGTCACCTCAAAAATTATTCTTTTTATCACTTACCTACTCGGGGACGAGCAGGAGTTAAGCTTGGGGATGCTTGATACGTCGGAAATGTATCTATAATTTTTGATGCTCCATGCTTGTTTAGTATCTACTTTGCTTTGCTTTGTCTTTCTTTGAGGTGTTTTTATATCTTTTCTGGAACTAACCTATTAACAAGTTGCCACAGTGCTTGTTGCCTGTTTTCTTCTGTTTTTGGTTCTAGAAAGGCAGAAAATCAATATTATCGCAATTGGACGGGACAAAAGCCAAAGTCAATAAATTTCCGTGGGGAAAAAGAAGTCCAGAGGGGAGACGGAGAAGCGGGCCATGGCACCCAGACCCCCCTAGGCGCGGGTGGGCCTTGCCCCGCGCCTAGGCAGGGTGTAGGGCCCCTGGCCGCCTCCTCGGCCTCCGCCTTCGCCTATAAGAAGCCCTTGTTGCAGAAACCTTAGGTACCCGATCAACATTCCACGAAACCTTCTGTAGCCGCCGCCACCGTCGTCCCTAGATCGGGGGGGGGGGGGATCTGAAGTTCTTCCCGGCACCCTGCCGGAGGGGATCATCCCGGAGGCCTTCTCTCCGGTATGATGCGTGAGTAGTTCCACCTTGGAATATGGGTCCATGTAGTAGCTAGATGGTTGTATCTCCTCCTTTGTGCTTTCATGTATAGATATTGTGAGCTCCGTTCATGATCAAGATCTAATCTATTTGTAATCATGCATGTTGTGTTTGCGGGGGTCCGATGGATATTGAGATTATTATGTTGGTTTGATTAATGGTTTTGTCTTTATGATTCTATCATGTCTATGTTGTTTGTGATCTTCCATGCTCTCCGTTGTTAGTAGCTATCTTGGCCAAGTAGTTGCTAGTGACTCCAAGAGGGGGTATTTATGCTTGATAATGGGTTCATACCTCTAGTTTCCAAGGGAAGTGATAGAAATCTCTTCGGTTGTAGATGTGTTGTTGCTACTAGGGAGAAGACAACGGTCTCTTGTTCATGGAACATGTGGACTGTTTACCTTACACACTTTGCTTAAATTATTTGTCTGTTGCTTGCAACTTAATACTGTAGGGGGTTCGGATGATAACCTGAAGGTGGACTTCTAGTAATAGATGCAGTTGGATGGCGGTCTATGTATATTGTTGTATTGCCCAATCGAATCTCATAGGATCTTTCTGACTAGTATTGCAGTGTTATGCCTTGCTCATTTCCTGTCAATTGCCCTGCTGTAATTTGTTTACCCTTCATGCCATGTTGTTTATCTAAGTAGAGAACCTCTAGTGAACTATGGACCCCGATCGAATATTTACCATTGATACATCTTCCACTGTTACTTTTTACTTGCTGCAATCCACCATTACCTTTCACACCATATGTTTAATCCTTTGTTACAACAAACCGGTGAGCTTGACAACCTCACTGTCTAGTTGGGGCAAAGTCTTGAGTTTGTGTTGTGCAGGTCTCCGTGTTGCTTGCAACACCTGTGTGACGTTTCCTTCCTCCTACTGGTTCGATAACCTTGGTTTCTTACTGAGGGAAAACTGATGTTGTGCTGCTTCATACCCTCCTCTTGGGGTTCCCAACGAAGCGCTAATCAGCACCATCAGCAATGCCAACGCATGAAGCTCATTTTCTCCCCACAGGACTCGAAAGAACGGGAAGAATGCAGAACGCGCTCGCTGTCTGAGCTGTGGGTGAAGCGGACGAACAAAACAAATGGCAGCGCGCATACCTCAATATTGACCACTTTTTGTCTGATCCCAAAATGAGACCTAAAAGCGGACAACAAGTCTGCGGCGGCACGACGGGATGCGTGCCCATCATGGTGTCTATGAGAGCGTTGTCGTCAAACTCCTCTGCCAAGGCTACCATGCCTGGGGTGCGCGACAGCACGCAACCGCCCGGGGCCGGTCGCCGGTCCAGATTGCCCGGCCGGACGCGCTCCATCCTGCGAGAAGGTATAGGCAAGGACGAGAGGCTAGGCTGGGGACGCGAAGCTCCAACACGTCGACTAGGAAAAACGAGGTGAGGGCGACAGCGAGCTTCGATTAAGGGCGTGGGAGGTTGACTGGCCATGGCTAGGACGCAAGGAGAGCAACGGCGGGCTCCGATCTGGAGACCAGTAGACAGAGCTAAGCAATGTAATGGAGAGGGGAATAATAGGGGAGAAGAGCAGAGCAGAGAAGAAGATCTAGTCCTCATAGGGGTAAACCAGTCCATGACCGCAAAGGATAACGGGAAATACTGACACGACGGGGCAAGAAGAGTTGACCTAACGGCGGGATTTGAGTTCAATCTATTTTTGACTGGTTTCAAACAATCGCTTGGCCGTTAGATTTGTATTTACCCCCATTTGGCCCATCTCGATAATTGGTGAAGCTACTACAGCCCCTCCACAAGATTACACGCAACTCGGACCTCGCGTTGCCTTGGTGTATGAACTTTCGGGATGCATATTAAAATTCTCGCATAAGAGATGGGGTGCGAGTGTGACAATTGCAGGTCTGTTTGGCATCGAGGGGAGTGCCCCGGTGGTGGACTATGATGCATCTAGGAAATGCAGGGGCAGCTATATGCGTGCTCGTGTGGAGATAGATGTCGAAAAACTGCTCGAGGAGTCATGGTTTATTCTCAACGTCAAAAGACGATAGACTGGTTTGAGGTCCAATATGAAAAGGAAAAGGATACACCTCTCCCGAGGGATCGCTGATACCTTCGATCCGGATTATGGATGTAGTATAGCTCTTTTTCCCTAGTAGACCTAGGTTTATCAAATCCTCGGGAAGAAGAAAGCAAAGTGAGATTACTTAAACAGACCTTCGAGAGTTTTAGAATTCCTATTGCGTTTTCACCGGACCAAGAGTTTGCGATCTTGTTGTTATTGTTATTGTTGTTGTTCTTGTTGTCGTTGTTGTTGTTCTTGTTGTTGTTGTTGTTGAAGATGGAGAGAGAGAGAGGGCCTAGGGCCTTCGGTTTTCACCAGTAGCTGTGCAAAAACATCTGACGGGAATAATAGATAATAATAAAGTACTCATGTAATTGTTAGAGCAAGATAATTATATGTGGGCAGTGCATCCATAAATGTTTTCATCTCCACAACCGCTTATGGCAATAACCTACTAGTCTCATCCATAGAATAAAGAGAACTAATGATATGCATTGTGATGTCACCGTTAATCCCAAGTAAGTTCCTCACATACAGTCGTACTACCCTTTCTATCACTAGGGTTCCTATCCTACAGATCAGTCGTTATTCACACTCCCTTTACCTGGATCAATCCTCAGGGGTCTTCGGTACCTGACAAGTCCTTAGATTGAGGCAAGAGAGGGTACTACAATCATCATGCCATACGAACTAATTCATGATCCCATCTATGATAAATAACATGCACAAAAGCTACATGGTTAGGCCGAAGCCCTTAGACCAAGGAGAATTACTCACACATAGAGATGAAATTGACAATCATAAACATTGTAATAGAGATCAAAGAGTTGATAACAAATAGTCTTACAATGTCACCAATTGGAGATGAGATTTACTACTACAAGTGGTGGAAGATGGCTATGATGGTGGAGAAGGGTTTAGAGGTTTAAATCTAGATCTATTCCTCTGGTGTGGCGGCAAGGATAGTTTAGGGTGAAAGAAGCGATGTTGTGGAGTCGGGGCGCTTGTTTCTCGTTTCCTAAAGCCTCTTTATATAGGGGCCCCTTCACGAAAGTTGTTTTGTTTGACCTAAGGAGGTCAGTGCAAACTATACGGCGGCGAGCCGTATAGTTGGTCGTTAAGCTTGCAGTAGCCTCCTCACGGCTCCTGGTTTCTTTGGCGTGTTGGAAATATCATATCTTTGGCATTTATGTAGTGATTCCCATCATAATACATCATTATTTGCGCAGGCAAAATAGCAAGAAAGGATTCCATACCCCTTTGATCATTAGGCATTAGTTGCAGGAAATAGAGAGATATTTCATCAAATATATGAATAATATCTAGTTTAAATGCGGACGTGGATGGCTATATTTCACAGCCATCAACCTCTCCAAGCTTAAACTTGATCGTCCCGAGCAAGAAAACCAAAATCAAAAGGGAACTCAGCATTTAAACTAAAATAACAAGATGATGATCTTACTCATGATTGGTAGTCTCATGTTTCCTCCACTTTATCAATCTGAAAAACTTTAGCATAGATAGAGTAATGGCAAGCATATCATATGGGTTTCATGAATCCTTATAGCGCATCAAAATTATTGTAAGCATGGATGATTCAAAAGAGTAAACTTTATTCCATGTCATGTAATTAAATCATAGGCTTGCCTTTCAACAATAAAGTGTAATCATGTAGAATTAAGAATGTCAATTCTCCCACATCAATAAATCAAGACTTTTCAAGCACTACTTTTCTATTCATTGTCCTTCAAGAATTTCAGTTTTTAAGTAATTGAGAGCATGCCAAAAAAAATCATTAGTTTTTTCGGGCTGAGATGGACACTCGTGGCATCACTAAGGTTTTGTTCCTTTTGCATAATGATTACTCATATCAGCCAGAGGAGTGATTCCATCATGTTACAGCTACCCAGGAGTGCCAAGAATCTTACCCATTATAGCATTATTGCTACATATGTTTAATCAACTCATAGCCGAAATCTAGGAGTTTCCTCCATGAAGATCATGTTGGAGATATGCCCTAGAGGCAATAATAAAAGTAGTTATTATTATATATTTGTGTTTATGATAAATGTTTACATTCATGCTATAATTGTATTAACCGGAAACATTAATACTATAGGGTTTCGTAGCATGGAAAACAAAAATTTTCTACCGCATACAAACAAACAAGCCAAGATCTATCTACTAGATTGTAGCAACGAGTCGATAGAATAACTCACCCTCGAAGATTCCAAAGTGTTTAACGAGAGCGGATTCTCGTGGGTGATGTAGTCGTACTCTTTTCGATCTCAAGATCGCGTAGACGATCCTTTCGGCGCTGCGTTCCGGCAGCGCTCCCGCAGTCGGTCACACGTTCGGTACTCGACGAAGACCTTCCTCTCCCTTGTTCCAGCAGTCAACGGAGGTTGTAGCACTCTCCTCGCGATTCCGGCAGCACAACGGCGTGGTACCGGAAGTAGAGGGGAGATCTCGCAGGGCTTCGCCTTAAGCCGGAGCGAGTATGGTGGAGTATGAGAGAGTCCTCGACGATCTAGGTTTTAGACACGCCGAGGAGGGGCTAGTGCCGGCGGCTAGGGTTTCACCTAGGCGGCGGCGGCGAGTGCCCTAGGGCCGGTGGCGGCGGCTTGGTACTAGGGTTTGGAGGAGAGGATCTTGTGTGTCTCTAGGAGGGAGCCCTGCCCCTCCTTATATAGGTGGAGGGGCCGGCCGGCCAAGGGGAGGGAGAGGAGTCCCTCCCCAACTCGGCTTGGAGGGGGCGCCGCCGGTTGGAGGAGGGAACTCCTCCCCAACTCGGTTTCCCCTTCCTCCTCTTTTCCTCTTTCCAAATTTAGCCGTTTGAGTTTTCAAACTAGCTGTTTGACTTTTCAAACTAGGATTTGAATTAATCCTTTATTTGGTTCAGCGATGACACTTAGTACATGATGCAATCATACCAACTTGATACAACACATTCATGTACCCTTCCCCTCCGGAGTGCCGGACATTCCGAAACCTTCTAGAACATTCCCGATGGAAACACCGGAACCATTCTCCAACTCCGAAACGGGACTTTCCTTATATGAATCTTATTTTCCGGACCATTCCGGATCTCCTCGTGATATCCCGGATCCCATCCGGGACTCCGAACAACATTCGGTCTCTTTCTCATCATTCCATAACTACTCAAAACAACGTCGAATCCTTAAGTGTGTCTCCCTACGGTTCGTGAATTATGCGGACATGATCGAGACACTTCTCCGAACAATAACCAATAGAGGAATCTGGAAATTCATATGGTTCCCACATATTTCTACGATTACTTTGCGATCGAATGAACCACTTACATACGATATCAATTTCCCTTTGTCTCACGATAGTTTACTTATCCGAGGTTATGATCGTCGGTATCTCTGCATACCTAGTTCAACCTCGTTACCGATAAGTACTCTTTTCTCGTTCCCGTGATATGTGATCCCTTGTGAGCCAGTCACATGCTTGCAAGCTAATTGGATGACATTTCACCGAGAGGGCCCAGAGTATATCTATCCGTCATACGGATGGACAAATCCCACTCTTGATCCATGTGTTTCAACCAATACTTTCCGAACACTCAATGCCACCTTTATAGCCACCCAGTTACGGTGTGGTGTTTGATGTCATCAAAGCATCCTCCGGTAAAGGTGATATGCATGATCTCATGGTCGAAGGAATTAGATTAATATGTATCAGAAAGCATATAGCAATTGAACTATTAAAATGACTTGATCTTTATGCTACGCTTATCTATAGGAGTATGTCCATCATATCATTCTCCTAACAATATGATCTTGTTGTTAAACATCTCAATGTTCATGATAGGGAAACCACAATCATCTATTAACCAACAAGCTAGTATTATATAGAGGCTTTACTAGGTACTTTAAATTAAGTTTACAAATCACACAAGTATTAATGTTTCCTTGTTAATACTATTATAGCATGAATGTAAACATTTATCATAAACACAAAGATATAATAATAACTACTTTTATTATTGCCTCTAGGGCATATCTCCAACAGTCTCCCACTTGCACTAGAGTCATCTAATCTAGATTACATGGTAATATACCGAACACCCATGGCAGTTTGGTGCTGGTCATGTTTTGCTCTCGGGAGAGGTTTAGTCAACAGATCCGCCACATTCAGATCTGTGTGTACTTTGCAAATCTTTATATCCCCATCTTGGATATGTTCTCGAATAGCGTGAAAATGTAGCTTGATATGCTTCAGCTTCTTGTGTGACCTTGGTTCTTGCGCATTGGCTATGGCGCCCATGTTATCACAGTAGATAGACATTGGGTCCAGCGCACTAGGAACCACACCTAGCTCTGTAATGAACTCTTTCATCCATATCGCTTCTTGTGAAGCCTCCGAAGCAGCCATGTATTCTGATTCAGTTGAAGATCTCGCCACAACGCTTTGCTTTGCACTCCTCCAGCTAACTGCTGCACCATTCAAAATAAATACGTATCCAGATTGTGATTTAGAATCATCCGGATTGGTGTTCCAACTAGCATCGGTGTAACCATTAACAACGAGCTGTTCATCACCTCCATAAGAAAGAACCATATCCTTAGTTCTTCTCAAGTACTTAAGGATGTTTTTGACCGCTGTCCAATGATCCACTCCTGGATCACTTTGATATCTGCTAGTTAAACTAACAGCATATGCAATGTCGGGTCTAGTACATAGCATGGCATACATTAGAGATCCTATGGCTGAGGCATAGGGAGCCTTACTCATCCTTTCTCTATCTTCTGCTGATGTCGGACTTTGAGTTTTACTCAAGGTCGTATTGGGCAACATGGGCAAGAACCCTTTCTTGCTATCTTCCATTCCAAACCTCTTTAGAACTTTGTCCAAATATGTACTTTGTGACAATGATATTTGGCGTTTCGATCTATCTCTATAAATCTTTATGCCTAATATGTAAGATGCTTCGCCAAGATCCTTCATTGAAAAACTATTATTCAAATATTCCTTGACACTATTAAGAAAGTATACATCATTCCCAATCAACAATATGTCATCCACATATAGTATTAAGAATGCTACAGAGCTCCCACTCACTTTCTTGTAAATACAAGCTTCTCCATAAGTTTGTATAAAACCAAAACTTTTGATCACCTTATCAAAATGTTGATTCCAACTTCGGGATGCTTGCTTCAATCCATAGATGGACCGTTGAAGTTTGCATACCTTGTTAGCATCTTTAGGATCAACAAAACCTTTGAGTTGCATCATATACAACTCTTCATCAATGTCTCCATTGAGGAATGCTGTTTTGACATCCATCTGCCATATCTCATAATCGTAATATGCAGCGATTGCTAACATAATCCTCACAGACTTTAGCTTCGCTACTGGTGAGAAAGTCTCATCGTAGTCAACTCCTTGAATTTGTCGAAACCCTTTTGCGACAAGTCGAGCTTTATAGACAGTAACATTACCATCAGCATCTGTTTTCTTCTTGAAGATCCATTTGTTCTCGACAGCCTTCCGGCCATCCGGTAAGTCCACCAAAGTCCATACTTGGTTTTCGTACATGGATCCAATCTCGGATTTCATGGCTTCTTGCCATTTATTGGAATCTGGGCTCATCATCGCTTCCTCATATGTCTCAGGGTCATCGGTGTTGTCCACCAACATGACACTCATAACGGGATCATACCAATCTGGAGTGGTACGAGTTCTCGTTGACCTGCGAGGCTCTGTAGCAACTTCAACCGAAGTTTCATGATCATCATCATTAGCTTCCTCTCTTATTGGTGCAGGCACCACAGAAACTTCTTCTGGTGCTGCGCTACTCGCAATTTCGAGAGAAGGTTCGATAACCTCGTCGAGTTCTACTTTCCTTCCAGTCACTTTCTTTCGAGAGAAATTCCTTCTCTAGAAAGGATCCATTCTTGGCAACAAAGATTTTGCCTTCGGATCTATGATAGAAGGTATACCCAATAGTTTCCTTCGGGTATCCTATGAAGACGCATTTTTCCGCTTTGGGTTCAAGCTTGTCCGGCTGTAACTTCTTTACATAGGCTTCGCACCCCCAAACTTTAAGGAACGACAATCTAGGTTTCTTCCCAAACCATAATTCATATGGTGTCGTTTCAACAGATTTAGACGGTGCCCTATTTTAAGTGAATGCGGCTGTTTCTAATGCATAACCCCAAAATGATAGCGGTAAATCTGTAAGTGACATCATAGAACGAACCATATCTAAGAGAGTTCGATTACGATGTTCGGACACACCATTACGCTGTGGTGTTCCCGGCGGTGTCAACTGCGAAAGTATTCCGCATTTCTTCAAATGCTCGCCAAACTCGTAACTTAGATATTCACCTCCACGATCAGAACGTAGAAATTTAATCTTCTTGTTACGTTGATTCTCTACCTCACTTTGAAATTCCTTAAACTTCTCGAAAGTTTCGGACTTATGTTTCATGAAATAGATATACCCATATCTACTCAAGTCATCCGTGAAGGTAAGAACATAACGGTAACCACCACGCGATGCTACACTCATTGGACCACACACATCGGTATGTATGATTTCCAACAAGTCCGTAGCTCGCTCCATCATACCAGAAAATGGAGTCTTAGTCATTTTACCCATCAGACATGCTTCGCATCTATCAAGTGATTCGAAATCAAGTGATTCAAGAAGTCCATCGGAATGGAGTTTCTTCATACGCTTCACTCCAATGTGACCAAGACGACAGTGCCACATATAGGTCAAGTTATCGCTCGATTTCAAACGTTTAGCCTCAATGTTATTAATATGTGTATTTCCACTATCGAGATTCAATAAGAATAGACCATCTATCAAAGGTGCATGTGCATAAAACATATTACTCATATAAATCGAACAACCATTATTCTCGGACTTAAATAAGTAACCGTCTCGCAATAAACAAGATCCCGATATAATGTTCATGCTTAACGCAGGCACCAAATAACAATTATTTAAGTATAAAACTAATCCCGATGGTAGATGAAGGGGTAGCGTGCCGACCGCGATCACATCAACCTTTGATCCGTTTCCAACGCGCATCGTCACCTCGTTCTTCGCTAGCTTCCGTTTATTCTGCAGCACCTATTTCGAGTTACAAATATGAGCAACCGAACCAGTATCAAATACCCAGGCACTACTACGAGTACTAGTGAGATACACATCAATAACATGTATATCAGATATACCTTTCTTCTTGATGTTGCCGTTCTTCAAATCTGCCAAGTACTTTGGGCAATTCCGCTTCCAGTGACCTTCTCCCTTGCAGTAAAAACACTCAGTATCAGGCTTAGGTCCAGCCTTGGTCTTCTTCGTCGGCGTGGTAACTTTCTTACCACCCTTCTTGAAGTGTCCCTTCTGCTTAGACTTGCCTTTATTGAATTTGGTGGTCTTATTGACCAACAACACTTGGTGCTCTTTCTTGATCTCCACTTCTGCAGATTTCAACATGGCAAAGAGTTCTGGCAACGTCTTGTTCATGTTTTGCATATTGTAGTTCATCACAAAGTTCTTGTAACTTGGTGGTAGTGATTGGAGGACACGGTAAATCCCCAAAGCATTAGGAATCACAATACCCAAGCTTTGAAGTTTGTTTGCGTGCCCAGACATCTTAAGCACATGCTCGCTGACGGAGCTGCCCTCTTCCATCTTGCAGTTAAAGAACTTTTCAGAAGCCTCATAGCTTTCAATTGCCGCATGAGTCTCAAAGATCAATTTGAGATCCTCAACAATATCATATGGGTCTGAATTCTCAAACCTTTTCTGAAGCTCCGATTCTAAACCATACAAGATAGCACACTGAACTGTGGAGTACTGAGTCTTCCGAGTGAGGTAAACATTCTTTACTTCATCGGAAGCAGTAGCTGCAGGTGGGTCACCCAGCGGTGCATCCAGCACATAGGTCAAATTACCAGCTGTGAGGACAATCCTCAAATTGCGGAACCAATCCGCGAAGTTGCTTCCATTGTTTTTCAACTTTTCTTTCTCTAGGAACGCATTAAAATTGATGGTAGGGGCTGCCATTGATCTACAACATATTTGCAATAGTTTAGACTAAGTTTATGACAAATTGAGTTCAAATTAATAAATTTAATCTAGGTGAACTCCCACTCAAAACAATATCCCTCACATTGTTTTAGTGATCACACGAACCAAATCCACCACATCAACACCGATCATCACGAGAGTTGATATAGTTTCAATGGCGAACAATCGACATGTTCATCATATCTACTATATGATTCATGCTTTACCTTTCGGTGATCCGTGTTCCGAGACCATGTCTATACATGCTAGGCTCGTCAAGATCAAACCTTAGTTTCCGCTTGAGCAAATCTGGCTTGCTCACGTTGTATACACTTGCGGAATCTAACACACCCAATCATCACGTGGTGCTTCGAAACAACAAGCTTTAGCAACGGTGCTAACTAAGGGTGAACACTTTATGACTTGAAATTCATGTGCATGAGGGATCATCTTATAATGGTACCGTTGTCTACTAAGCAATACAAGATGCATAAAGGATTAACATCACATGCAATTCATAATATGTGATATGATATGGCCTTTCTTCTATGTGCTTCCGATCTCCATCTTCTAGCACGAACATGATCTCCATCATCACCGGCATTGCATCAAGGTCAATGACGCTTCTTCATGGTTGTCGTCCACCGGCTTCAACTATTACAACTACTTTGAATAGACACGCGGGTCTTAACATAAATTAAAGACAACCATATGGCTCCTGCCGGTTGCCAACTTACAATAAGGAACATTGCATACATCAAATATAATCACAATCATGGCCATATCACATCACAACACACCCCTTCAAAACAAAGTTAGACGCCTCTACTTCCTTTGCATGTTTTACGTGGTTTGGGGCTTTCAATAAGTGTCGTTCTAACTTATGAACATGAACCACAACATTGATACTAGTATTGTTAATCACCCGTTGTAAATTGGATCTTAACTATGCTAGGAGAAACAGGCACCCGCAAAGCCACTTATGCAATACAAGTTGCATGTCAAGCGTGGAGCAAGTCTCATGAACGATGTCATGTAAGGTTAGCCCGGGCCGCTTCATCCCAACATCCCGCAAGATGCAAAGTACACAAGAAGCAATCGACAATAAAAGCATCAACGCCCACAATGACTATTGTGTTCTACTCGTGCAACAGATCTACATATAGACACGGCTCTGATACCACTGTAGGGTTTCGTAGCATGGAAAACAAAAAATTTCTACCGCATACAAACAAACAAGCCAAGATATACTACTAGATTGTAGCAACGAGTCGATAGAATAACTCACCCTCGAAGATTCCAAAGTGTTTAACGAGAGCGGATTCTCGTGGGTGATGTAGTCGTACTCTTTCCGATCTCAAGATCGCGTAGACGATCCTTCCGGCGCTGCGTTCCGGCAGCGCTCCCGCAGTCGGTCACACGTTCGGTACTCGACGAAGACCTTCCTCTCCCTTGTTCCAGCAGGCAGCGGAGGTTGTAGCACTCTCCTCGCGATTCCGGCAGCACAACAACGTGGTATCGGAAGTAGAGGGGAGATCTCGCAGGGCTTCGCCTTAAGCCGGAGCGAGTATGGTGGAGTATGAGAGAGTCCTCGACGATCTAGGTTTTAGACACGCCGAGGAGGGGCTAGTGCTGGCGGCTAGGGTTTCACCTAGGCGGCGGCGAGTGCCCTAGGGCCGGCGGCGGCTTGGAGGCGGCGGCTTGGTACTAGGGTTTGGAGGAGAGGATCTTATGTGTCTCTAGGAGGGAGCCCTGCCCCTCCTTATATAGGTGGAGGGGCCGGCCGGCCAAGGGGAGGGAGAGGAGTCCCTCCCCAACTCGGCTTGGAGGGGGCGCCGCCAGTTGGAGGAGGGAACTCCTCCCCAACTCGGTTTCCCCTTCCTCCTCTTTTCCTCTTTCCAAATTTAGCCGTTTGACTTTTCAAACTAGCTGTTTGACTTTTCAAACTAGGATTTGAATTAATCCTTTATTTGGTTTAGCGATGACACTTAGTACATGATGCAATCATACCAACTTGATACAACACATTCATGTACCCTTCCCCTCCGGAGTGCCAGACATTCCGGAACCTTCTAGAACATTCCCGATGGAAACACCGGAACCATTCTCCAACTCCGAAACAGGACTTTCCTTATATGAATCTTATTTTCCGGACCATTCCGGATCTCCTCGTGATATCTCGGATCCCATCCGGGACTCCGAACAACATTCGGTCTCTTTCTCATCATTCCATAACTACTCAAAACAACGTCGAATCCTTAAGTGTGTCTCCCTACGGTTCGTGAATTATGCGGACATGATCGAGACACTTCTCCGAACAATAACCAATAGAGGAATCTGGAAATTCATATGGTTCCCACATATTTCTACGATTACTTTGTGATCGAATGAACCACTTACATACGATATCAATTTCCCTTTGTCTCACGATAGTTTACTTATCCGAGGTTATGATCGTCGGTATCTCTGCATACCTAGTTCAACCTCGTTACCGATAAGTACTCTTTTCTCGTTCCCGTGATATGTGATCCCTTGTGAGCCAGTCACATGCTTGCAAGCTAATTGGATGACATTTCACCGAGAGGGCCCAGAGTATATCTATCCGTCATATGGATGGACAAATCCCACTCTTGATCCATGTGTTTCAACCAATACTTTCCGAACACTCAATGCCACCTTTATAGCCACCCAGTTACGGTGTGGTGTTTGATGTCATCAAAGCATCCTCCGGTAAAGGTGATATGCATGATCTCATGGTCGAAGGAATTAGATTACTATGTATCAGAAAGCATATAGCAATTGAACTATTAAAATGACTTGATCTTTATGCTACGCTTATCTATAGGAGTATGTCCATCATATCATTCTCCTAACAATATGATCTTGTTGTTAATAACATCTGAATGTTCATGATAGGGAAACCACAATCATCTATTAACCAACAAGCTAGTATTATATAGAGGCTTTACTAGGGACTTTAAATTAAGTTTACAAATCACACAAGTATTAATGTTTCCTTGTTAATACTATTATAGCATGAATGTAAACATTTATCATAAACACAAAGATATAATAATAACTACTTTTACTATTGCCTCTAGGGCATATCTCCAACAAATACTTGTGTGATTTGAAAACTTGTTAGAGTCCCTAGTTAAGCCTCTTTATAATACTAGCTTGTTGGTTGATAGATATTCATGGTTTCCTGATCATGAACATTGAGATGTTATTAATAACAAGATTATATCATTAGGAGAATGGTGTGATGGACATACTCCTATGGATAAGCGTAGCATAAAGATCAAGTCATTTCAATAGTTTGTTTGCTATAAGCTTTCAGATACATAGTAACCTAAATCCTTCGACCATGATATCATGTTAATCACCATCACCGTATGGATGCTTTGATGACATCAAACACCACTTCATAACTGGGTGTTTATAAAGGTGGCATTGAGTGTTCAGAAAGTATGTGTTGAGGCACACGGATCAAGAGTGGGATTTGTCCATCCATATGACGGATAGATATACTCTGGGCCCTCTCGATGGAATGTCATCCAATTAGCTTGAAAGCATGTGACTGGATCACAAAGGATCACATATCACAGGAACGAGTAAAGAGTACTTATCAGTAACGAGGTTGAACTAGGTATGTAGAGATACCGACGATCAAACCTCGGATAAGTAAAGTATCATGAGACAAAGGGAAATTGGTATCATATGTAAATGGCTCATTCGATCATGAAGTAATCATAGAAGTATGTGGGAGCCATATGAATTTCTAGATTCATCTATTGGTTATTGATCGGAGAAGAGTCTCGGTCATGTCTGCATAATTCATGAACCGTAGGGAGACACACTTAAGGATTCGATATTGTTTAGTAGATATGGAATGTGAGTACGAAGAACGAATGTTCTTTGGAGTCTTGAATAGGATCCGAGATATCCGTAGGATTTCTAGAATGGTCCGGAGAATAAGATTCATATAAGGAAAGTCCAATTCCGGAGTTCGAGAATGATTCCGGTGTTTTCACCGGAATGTTCTAGAACGGTCTAGAAGGTTCACCGATCTGGAAGGGGAAGGGTACATAAATGTGTCATGACAAAGTGGAATGGTTGCATCATGTCCTAGGTCACTTGGCTAAACACTTGGAAGAGAGAAATCAAACCCTAATTTGGCAGTCAAAAAGGCAGTTTGAAAAAGTCAAACTAGGACAATATTTGTAGGTGGAGGGAGTGAAGGATTCCTACCTAGGGAAGGAATCCTCCCTTCCCTTGCCGCCGGCCACATGAAGTTGCGTTGGGGGAGTATTCCCTCCCCCTTGCCGCCCTTCCTCTCATAAATAGAGGGGAGGGGGCGCCCCTTGCACTACAACTAAAAACCCTAGCCCCTCGCGTCGCCGCCGCCCTAGCCGTCGCCGGCCACCCTCCTCCCCTTGGCCTCTAAACCTAGTTTCCGAGGATCCCTTCTACTCCATCCTACTCGCACCGTCTTAGCAGAAGCCCTACAGGATCTCCCCTCTAAACTCTGACACCACGCCGTCGTGCTGCCGGAATCGCGAGGAAAGAGCTATAACCTCTGCTACCTGCTGGAACAAGGGAGAGGAAGGTCTTCATTAAGTACCGAACGTGTGACTGACTACGGGAGCGCTGCTGGAACACGACGCCGGAAGGATCGTCTACGCGATCTTGTGATCATCAAGTGAACAACTACATCACCGACGAGAATTTGCTCTCGTTAACCGCTTTGGAATCTTTGAGGGTGAGTACTCTATCAACTCGTTGCTACAATCTAGTAGATATATCTTGGCTTGTGTGTGTTCGAGCGATAGAATTTTTTGTTTTCCATGCCATGACCCCCTATAGTGGTATCAGAGCCATGTCTATATGTAGATCTGTTGCACGAGTAGAACACAATGGTCATTATGGGCGGTGGTGCTTTTATTATCAATTGCTTCTTATGTACTTTGCATATTGTGGGATGGTGGGATGAAGCGGCCCGGGCTAACCTTAGATGACATCGTTCATGATACTTGCTCCATTCTCGACATGCAACTTGTATTGCATAAGTGGCTTTGCGGGTGTCTGTCTCTCCCATCATAGTGAAGCTTCAATTTACAACGGGCACTTGATAGTTCATGCATCAACATTGTGGTTCTTGTTCGTAAGTTAGAGCGATACTTATTGAAAGACCCAAACCACGTAAAATATGCAAAGAAAATTAGAGGCATCTAACTTTGTTTTGCAGGGGTGTGCTGTGATGTGATATGACCATGATTGTGATTATATATGATGTATGCAATGATCCTTATTGTAAGTCGGCAACCGGCAGGAGCCTTATGGTTGTCTTTTAATTTCGTTAAGACCTGCGTGTATATTATTCAAAGTAGTTGTAATAGTTGATGCTGGTGGATGACAACCATGGAGAGGTGCCATTGACCTTGACGCCACGCTGGTGATGATGGAGATCATGTTCGTGATTGAAGATGGAGGTCGGAAGCACAAGAAGAAAGGCCATATCATATCACATATTTTGAATTGCATGTGATGTTAATCCTTTTATGCATCTTGTATTGCTTAGATTGCGACACTAGCATTATAAGATGACCCCTCTCACAAAATATCAAGTTATAAAGTGTTCGTCCTTAGTAGGCACCATTGCCAAGATTCATTGTTTCGAAGCACCACGCGATGATCGGGTCTGTTAGATTTTGCGAGTGTATACAACAGGAGCAAGCCAGATTTGCTTATGCGGAAACTAAGGTTACATATTGACGAGCCTAGCATGTATAGACATGGTCCTAGAACACGAAATACCGAAAGGTAAAATCATGAATCATATAGTAGATATGATGAAAATGTTGATTGTTCGCCTTTGAAACTACATTATGTCTCGTGATGATCAGACTTGATGTAGTGGATTTGGTTCGTGTGATCACTAAAACAATGTGAGGGATATTGTTTTGAGTTGGAGTTCACCTAGATTAATTTAAGTATTAATTACAACTCAATTTGTCATAAACTTAGTCTAAACTAGTGCAAATATGTTGTAGATCAATGATGGCCCTGCCATCAATTTTAATGCGTTCCTAGAGAAAGAAAAGTTGAAAACAATGGAAGCAACTTTGCAGATTGGTTCCGCAATTTTAGGATTGTCCTCAATGCTGGTCAGTTGACCTATGTGCTGGATGCACCGCTGGGTGACCCACCTGCAGATGATTGTATTGATGAGGTGAAAAATGTTTACCGCATTCAGAAGAATTAGTACTCCACAGTTCAATGTGCTATCTTGTATGGTTTGGAATCAGAGCTTCAAAAGAGGTTTGAGAACTTTGACCCACATGATATTGTCCGTGTTGGGGATATGCTATATGGGTATTCTCATAGCATGTCTCCTATCCGGATAACCCGTGTGGCCCACAGTTGGTAGCATGGACCATGGCCTGCTGGGCGGCCCAGTTAGATGGATCTAGAAGGGAGGCCCATGCCGGATAAAGGAAGGCTACGAAGGAGTCACCGACGTACTCGGAGCCTTGGAGTGCAAGCTACGCAAGACTAGTAATAGACGGTGTATGACTCCGTAACCTGTCCGGCTAGGACTTCTCCCTGTAACCCTAGGACCTGGCGACTATATAAGTCGAGCCTATGGGAGCCTTTAGGGCATAACTTCAGACGATCATAGATCGATACACATAACCTCGCACATCGAACCAATCCCTGTAACTCGGCGTATTGCCATTATAGTGATTTATAGTAGGAGTAGGATTCCGCCACTGTCGTGGGATCTAAACCTGGGTAAGCTGTGTTACCTCGTACCTGTCAACCATCCGCCTTCCCCCACGTCTCTAAACACGCACTGTGAGGACCCCTCCATGGCGTACTCGTCGGCAATACCATGACAGTTGGCGCCCACCGTGGGGCCAGAGGCGCTTCAGGCTCTTCAGCGGGCGAGGAACAAGATCTTCAGGGAATCGACAAAACCGTAGCCATCGGTCGCGTTCTCTTCTCGGGCAACGTTCCGATCGTCCCTCCCAACGTGTTCTGGATCCCGGCGAAGACGAATCCTACGCGGTGTTCGATCGTTCCTATCTGATACATCCACCTCTTCATTGGCGAAACCGACTCGGGCACTAGTTTCCTAGGAGTCGGAGGATCATCAAGACCCGCACGGACCGCCTACGGGAAGGATATGTTCGTGGAAGGATCGACGTGAGATCTCTCTTTGGAGTTTGCCGGCAAAGATCAGAAAAATTCAAGGCCCACCCAAACCTCCCATGCAGGATATAAAGGTGGAAGATCACTGCAAGTCCGCCGGCTTCGTACATGCGTCTAGACAGCAGAGATCCAAGTTCGTCAGCATGATCTTCGATCTAGCGCGTTGCGTTCAGAGAGAGGGCGAAAACACCCGCGATTACCTTGCCAGGTGGCTCCATATACGAGCCGATCTGGCCCACTACCCCAATGATGATGCCATGTATCACTTTGTGGAAGGACTGAACCACGTCACGCTTCTCCGGCATTCTCTAAGGCGGCAGCAGGCTTCAGGGCGCCTTACCTTCGAAGGCATGGTGAACACCGTCAACAACTACGTGGAGGCCGAAGCGGCAGCTCAGACAACGCTTGCGCTCATTGACGGAGCCCCTCCGATTTAGCCACTGCCACCACCACCTCCGGCCGCCATTGCCGCAGCTGCGCCACCACCTCCAGTCATTGTCGCTGCCATTGCACCTCCACCCCCCGTCATCGAGGAAGTCCTCGCACCCTCCGACTCTGTGATTGACGCGCTATACATCGACTTCAGTGCAGATTCAGAGGATATAGATTTCAGTCCAGAGGAACTAGACTCCACCATGCAGGAGATGGAGGAGGAGTACACACGCGACAAGCAGGCCAACAACGCCGTCACGTCTCGAGAGGTGTTCGTCACCATTGGGACGGCGATGGACGAAGATCAACCCGAACGAGCTCCACCTACATCGCTGGACAAGGGGAAGGGACCACCTGTTGCTACCGATGATGATCGCGCAAAGGTCATGCCCCCTCCGCCTAACCCAGTGCAACAACCACAGGAACTCGGCACCGGCCCAAGCAACAACAACACCGCAAACTTGCCGCCTCTAGCATCTACGTCTGCTGCCACCCAAGTTACTCCAGCTGATAGAGTGATGTACGACAATCTCCTCGTCGAGCCACTGGCCGTAGATCATATCCGGAACGTGACCCAGCTTGACGAGAAGCGCCAGCAGCTGCTGGAGGAAGCGCAGGCCATCGCGGAGCAAGGCGCTAAGCTAGATCGAGATATGGTCAACACGCAGAAATCCATAGAGAAAGCTAGAGCAATGGAGGCCGAGTACAAGACTCTGCTGCAGCAGCAGAAGGCCAAGAAAGATCCGGCTCGCTTCATCAACGATCCTGGTGTACGGCGAACCCTAGGATCGGCTCCCCCGAAGCCGGCACAAGCCAAGCCATACATTGACAGTGAAGGCGGGCAGGTGATGCCCACTCCTCTCCTCAACCTCGCCTTTGCCAAGACCCTTCTGGAGCAGGATAGATCGCCCGAGGCAGTGGAACATGTCTATGACCTAGTGGCCAAGGCAGTGAAACAACAGGAAAAGTCCACCTCTCAGAGGCTTGAGTCTGATCCAGCGTTTTGCCAATCTAGCCAGCACAAGCCGCCAAGAGACAGATCTCATCTTGATGTCGGGTCTCAGACGGGTTCATTAGAACGAAGACGGAGAGATGCGTGCAACAGGAAGGATGCTATCCCCATATCCTCCGACCATGGAGAAAAGGCCCGACCTCGTCGCCATCGCCACCGCCCCGCTCCCCCGACATCGCGAAGACCCCAAGGCTCACCATCATACGGATATGCCCCCGCCAAGGCAGAGCGGTATCATCATCCGTGACAACACGGAGCAGACCCGTCATGACGAAGAGCGCAACCAGGGACACAAGAGCAGGTCGCGCCATGACCCTCCGCGTCCGGCAAGCAATCGCGATAAGCGTGAGGTGTCGCAGGAGGGTAATAGCAAGAAGGCTAACCCACCGCCACCTCTGCCTCCGTCGCCACCTAGCAGTCACCATGGCAGAGGGGGCTCGCGTCGGTCACGCAGCCCATCCCCTGTTGACAAGACGAAAAGAAACCCAGAGCCATACGATGCACGTTCGTGGATCGATAATATCCTCGAGGATCGGAAAGGACCATACCTGGGACCACCTTGCTTTGGACCTGCGATACGGTCCGCAACTTACCCCAAAGGTTTCCGGATTGACAAGACCATCAAGACTTATGACGGCACCGCTAAGCCAGCTACATGGTTGCAGGACTACGACAACACGGTAGAGATTGCCGGGGGTAACCCCAACGTTGCCATCAAGTACCTCCCATTGATGTTGGCGGGCACATCCCGTCAATGGATTGATGACTTGCCGGAGAAATCCATCTGCAATTGGTTGGACATGCAAGAGGCGTTCACCAAGAATTTCGAGGGTACGTACAAACGTCCCTGCACTGTTGGCGATCTACAACGGTGCGTGCAAGAGAAAGACGAGACATCTCGCGCCTACCTCTCCCGCTGGCTAGATATGAAAAATTCCTACCCAGGAGTGCATGCTCAGACCGCCATGGCCGCCTTCATCGATGGGTTGGAAAGGGGAACGTTGCTCCGACATAAGCTGAAGCTCTTGTAGGACAATCACCAGCTTGACTTGAACCAGATGATTCAGTTGGCTAGTGAGTTCATAGCTGCCGACGACGATGCTCGTGGCTCTATACCGGCAACGGCCGTTCCAACTCAAGCTCGGAGGAACAACAGCACAAAGCGGAAAACCGCTCTAGAAGAAAAGCAAACTCCCGACATGGTCGCCATGACCTTTGCAGGACGAGGTGATGGCGGACAACATGGCCAAGGACGGGGAGCTGGTCGTGGGCAGCAACGAGGAAGTGAAACTACCTCGGCAGCACTCCGTGTTCCCCAAACCTACAAAGAGTACCGCGATATGCCGTGCCTCGTACACCTCGATGTCAACGGCAAGGCCACCTATACCAATCGACACTTCAAGTTCATCAACGACCTCAAGGAGGACCCGGAGTTCGGCTACAAGCAAAGTCGGAAGAACAGACCGCGAGGCAAGGGAAAGGGGAAGAAGAAGAAGGAGGAGTCCAAGGATTCAATTGACATGGACGAGGACGTTGACCCTAAGCACGCTGCCAAGATCGATGACAAAGGCAAGAACCCCTTCGTGAAGAAGGCGCTAGTTTACCACACTTTCCTTGGCACCCCCACCGTCCGACAACAGAAGACCTCTATGAGGATACTGATGGCCCTACTCTACCCCTAGTTCCCAGTACCTACGCTGGTCGGAGGTTCCAATTACTTGGGACAGGAAGGATCACCCAGACCTCATCCCTACGGAGAATTAATACACCATGGTCCTCAACCCTTTGATTGACGGCATTGAGTTCACCAAGTGTATGGTGGATAGTGGAAGCAGCATCAACATCATGTACCTGGATACACTGCAGAAAATGAACTTGACGGAGGCAAACCTAAGGCGTACCAACACCATCTTCCACGGCATAGTTCCTAGTCGGGAGGCTCGGTCCCTTGGGTGCATCACACTTCAGGTTGCCTTTGGCGATGTTAATAATTACCACCAAGAGCGCATGACCTTTGAGGTGGTCCCCTTCAAGAGCGTGTACCACGTCATATTCGGCCACGACATATTCCACACCTTCATGGCCAAGCCATGCTTCATCTACAATAAACTCAAGATACCCGGACCAAACGGTGTCATCATCGTATCCGGAAGCTTTACCAAAGCAAGGGACTGCGAGATTAATGAAGCAGCCTATGCGAAAGTTGTCCTCTACATCGAAGAATTCAAGGAGATCCAAAGCAAGGTCGCTGACTCAGAGATGCCCACGTCGAAGAAACAGATCTCCGACTCTGCTCCAGCATTCAAGGCCGCCATCGAGACCAAGCCGGTGGAACTTGTGGTAGGTGATGCCTCCAAGACCACCGCCATTGGGACGAACCTGGATCCCAAATAGTAAAGAGTGCTCGTTGAGTTCCTCCGTGAGAATAGGGACATCTTTGCCTGGCAACCTGCCAACATGAAAGGTGTACCTAGGGAAGTTTCCGAGCACAGCTTAAACATTGATCCAAAATGCAAACCAGTGAAGCAACCTCTACGACGCTTTGGAGATGAGAAGAGATGCGCCATACGCAAAGAGATAGCTAGGTTACTTAAGGCTTGTTTTATTCGAGAAGTCCTTCACACCCAATGGATGGCCAATCTTGTACTTGTCCCCAAAAAGGGAACGAAAGAATTAAGAATGTGCGTTGATTACACCGGCTTGAACAAGGCATGCCCCAAAGATCCATTTGCTTTGCCTCGCATTGACCAAGTCATTGACTCGACGGCTGGCTTGGAACTTTTGTGTTTTCTCGATGCATACTCAGGATATGTAAGGGTCCCAACCTTTAAATAAGGTAGAGTCCCCTGTGTTTACAATGCTAGTCCCTGGATCATTAGCTAGCATCCACAGTTAAGATGCAATATCAAGAAACAAAGGTCATAATATAACTTTATAACCAGGAATAACATAATTTTATTACATCTTACATAGCTCATTTGGCTATCACATTACATTGTAGCGGAATATCTATAAACATGGGGTCCTTCATCTTCAAAGTGCCACAGGCAGACATGTTGGTTGTAGACTTTGTAATCCTAATCAATCAACTTCACTAGTAGCAATCAAACCTGCAACATTACAAGTTACAGCCACAAGGGTCAATACATTTGAATTGTATTGGCAAGTGATACTATGGTAGTATAGTGGAGTCTATCATCTATATGCATTTGGCTAAGTGGAGTTGAGGCTTGCATTGCTCAAAATAGATTTTTCCTTAACATTTGAAAATACTAAGTTTTTGCTTTGACAAAAATCATTTCTCCCAATCAAAGATTGAAGATCCTTTAACCCTTGTTCAACCACAAGTTTTTAACTTTGAAATTTGAATGATGAGATTCTTGATTGCTTCCATGTCTTGATGCTCAAATTGTCCTTTACCAGGGACATGGCTAAGTACTTAGATTTTACACTCTGCAGAGGTGGTGCACTTTCCCCACAAGACTTGGTTTCACCAAGACAAGATCTTTCAGAAGCCTTCCCTTAGACCAAAATGGACGCGTTCCAACCTATCAAATTCTACCACCAACTGTCCATATGGCTAAGTTCTTGCAACCTATATGATCCAGGCAGAGCCCATAATGCCAAGTGGCTGCACTTGAAGCTTCTCAACATTTGACATCTCAAATCTCTTTGTTCCTGGGTGGCCATCCACAAGTGAGATACACAAGATCAACCATAAACATGGGCCTTGTGAACCACTCAACCAAAAACCACCAATCAAGTCCCTTTCCACCCAGGTGATTCATTAACTTAGTTGATTTATTAAACAAAAACACAAGTCCTCAGACTTAGAAATTTTTCCATAATATGAATATATAATCCACCCTTGTTTTCTATTAGCTATGCTAAGCTTGATAGTAGTAGGAATCTTAACTTAGGAAAATTTCTACTAAGGTTTCATCTACTAGGTTTTCCTATAACAAGGTTTATACTTAGCAAAAGTTCCATGCAAGTTTTACTTAGAAAAATCACTAATGCATAGAGAAAGTAATGGGACAAAGTATGAAGCATCACTTGCCTTTTTGGTAGAGGGTATAGGTTCACTCCTTGTCCTTGCAACAATCACACTCTTCAAGTCACTACAATTCAATCAAGCAAGGCACAATCTCAATCTACCAATCAAGCAAAACATCACATAAAATCATATAAACAAGATAATGCATGCAAGCATGCCAAGGATTTTTTTATTTGGAAAGGTGGTTCCTATTGGGTCTTAAACATTTGGGTACACCTAATGGTCATTTTATAAAGTGGCAAAGTCATTTGCAAAAGGTTTCACTTTATAAACTATTTTCAAAACAAGGTATCATTTTATGTGGTGTAGAAATATTTTTACTAAGGCATTAATCTATAGGGTTCACCAAATATGTTTTCAAACCATAAAACTTGGTGTTTAGGGTAAGAGAGTTTAAAACAAAACATTTCCCAAAAGTTTTCTTCCAAAACCATTTTTAATAAATAAACTATATTTTTATTTGACTAGAAATGGTTTTAAATCAAAGAATCATTCTTTTGTTTCACCAAATACATTTTTGAAACCACAAAGTGTTTCCTATGGTAAGTAGGTTCAAAATACTCCATTTGCAAAAGATTTTAACCCCAAAATCATTTTTGAACAATTTTTACAATCTAAACAAGCATACATAAGTTTCTGCAAAAACAAACATTTTTCCAGAAGATTTTTACTAAACAAATGACATGGTTGGCTAGGGCTTGTTCCACTGATTCCATTGATATAAAGTTTGCAAATTTTGGACGTGTGGAACTAAAGTTATGGATTTTACAAAATCACAAATCTAATAGATTCAAATCTGTTTTTATAACCAACTCTGGGACACGCGTCTGATTCCTATTCGTCGAAAACGTTTCGCGTGGATCGACTAACACAGACCGTTGGATCAAGTCATATCCAACGGCGTGCAGATGCTACTTACCTCTTCGCTTATTTCTAATCTTATCCGTCAGATCGTGATCCAATGGACCCTATTGTTTTGACCATTTGGCAGCGGCGCTGACGCGGCGGCGACTGGCGGCGCGGTTAGACGTGGACAGTGCCGGCGATTTAGGAAGCGAGGGAGGAGGTGAGGGTGCTTACAGTGATCGCGGTGACGCTCTGATGCTCAAGGTGCGGTCAACTCATCGAGGGGCGCTCTTGTTCCAGCGGAATTTCTCGCCGAAGTTGGTGGTGGCGTCGAGCTTGCTCAGTTGTTGACGGGGACGGAGTTTGCGAGCGTGCTAAGGCAAATGGAGCACACGGTTAGACGTGTACGACACTAGGGATCACGGGAGCATCCACGGAAAGGCTTGGGGCGGTCGGTGCTTACCAAGGAAACTCGCCGGAGAACGGCAAAAGACGGTGGCGCTCTGTCGTGTTTGTTGTCGGCGTTCTAGGGCACGCGCGAATGAGTGGTTGGTGCTGGGAGATGCGTAGGGAGATGGGGATCATGCTTGGGTGGTCGAGGGGGCAAGGCGGTGGCTGGGCTCGCCGGAATTGTCGCGGTTGTTCGTCGGAGACAGGGGGTTGTCGCAAGCAATGCGAGAAGCCTGAGGGCAGAGAGGGGGCGGTGTCTGGGGAAAACGGAAGAGGGGAGGCATGCGCTTTTACCTTGCGTGATGGCTGGGCGAATTAACGCGGAAATTAACGGGGATTGAAGGAGCTTTCAACGGCAGAAATGGCGACGTGGTTTGGGGGGAAGAAGAAGTCGCGGCGGGTGAGGAAGAAGGCTCGGGTGTGGGGCCATTTCATCAGCGGAGTGGGAGAGGGGAGTTGGGGTCCACAAGTCAGTGACCTAGTGGGTTGCTTTTGCGGTAAAGAAAACGTTTCAGGGGCGAGGGGATAGGTGGGCTGGACTGGGCTGTTTGGGCTGGCCGGGCTGGGTCATCCAGATTCATATTTTTTTCCAGTTCTGAATCTTTTTCTTTTTCCAAATCAATTTCTGTTTTGAAATTCAAACAATCAAATTCAAACAATCAACTCAAACAACTTCCACCAAACTTTGTATTGAGTTTTGGTTCTGTTTAATCAACACAAACCAAAGTCCCAAAATAAAATAATAATTTCATTTTAGGATCTATTTAATAATTAATTAAAATAGACCTTAGTTAATATTCCAAATAGGTTTTGATTTATTTAATAAAAATCTCCATTTGAAAACTAAATATTATCAAAACCAAATCAGTAGGTTTTATTTGAAAATAGAAGATACTTGGAAAACTTGTTTAAAATAAATTAACATTTTTATTTTAGGGTCCAATAATAATTAAATGAATAGACCTTATTCATTTAATTCAAATAGGATTTGTTTTATTAAAATCTTTATATGAAATCTAAAATAAAACCAAAAACACTTCAGTAGGTTTTATTTGAAATAGGTTTTATTTGAGAATATAAAATACTTGGAAAACTTATTTAAAATAAATAAATAAGTTTTAGTGTTTATTTAAAATGGGAAAAGCCTTTACTTAAATAAAATTGGATATTAAATCCTTATTATTTTATTTAAATAAACTTTTACTCTTTTAATCAAAACAAAACATTTTATTTCAAAATATTAGCCAAGGTTTAATTTGGCTCTATAAAATAATCTTTATTTTATAAATCCACCTTTTCTTTTAAAAACCAAATCCTTTTATTAAAAGATTCAAAAATAGTAGTTTTAAATATTTTTAAGTTTATTGTTTATTTAACTTTTTAAATCCCTTTAGGATTTTATTTGATCCAAATAGGTTTTGAAAGTTTCCAATTGGAATCAAAAAGTTTCTTCTCACCCTGAAAATCAACAAAGTTTTATTTTATTCATTTATTTTTCACATAACAAGATTTGGAAAATCTTGGGATGTGACAGGATACCACCAGATCAAGATGAGGAAGTCAGACCAATTGGCCACTTCGTACACTACCCCATACGGCACGTTTTGCTATGTCACAATGCCCTTTGGGCTGAAAAACATAGGTGCAAAGTACCAGCGGGCAATGCAACGTTGCCTGCACGACCAGATTGGTCGGAACGTTCACGCCTATGTGGACGATATAGCGGTGATGTATAAAAAGTCAAATGACTTAATATCCCACTTAAAAGAAACCTTTGATAATCTTCGGAAATACAACATGATGCTTAACCCTAAGAAGTGCGTCTTCGGGGTTCTAGCCGGAAAATTGTTGGGCTTCATCGTTTCCTAGCGTGGAATCGAGGTCAACCCGGAGAAAATCAAGGCCATCTTAAACATAAACCGCCTGACATGCCTAAAGGACATTCAACGACTAACAGGTTGTGTTGCAGCAGTTAGTCGGTTTGTCAGCCGACTTGGATAGAAGGCCCTGCCGCTGTACAAGTTGCTGAAGAAGGCAGATAAATTCACGTGGACAGACGAAGCAAATGCAGCATTGAAGTAGCTCAAGGAGATTCTTTCCCCAGCGCCCATCCTTGCAGCACCCGAGCCTAGAGAACCCATGTTAATTTACATGGCGGCAACCAACCAGGCAATCAAAATCGTCGTCGTGGTAGAGCGAAAGGAACTAGGCTATGAGCACGGAGTTCAACGACCAGTTTACTATGTAAGCGAGGTCTTGACGGAGTCCAAGCAGCGTTACCCGCACTACCAGAAGATAGCTTATGGAGTATTCCTTGCTTATCGGAAGCTGAGGCATTACTTTTAGGAGCACCCAATCACAGTGGTGAGCAAGACTCCACTATCCGACATTATCAACAACAACGACGCTACGGGAAGGGTCGCGAAGTGGGGCATTGAACTTGCCGCCTTCGAGATCACCTACAAGAGACACGATGCTATCAAGTCACAAGCCTTGGCGTATTTTAGCGCAGATTGGACGGAGATGCCAGATGCTACTCCGTTGCCGAAACCAGAGTACTGGGTGATGCACTTTGACAGATCAAAGTTGCTCAATGGCTCGGGGGCTGGTGTATTGCTACAGTCACCGACTGGCGACAAGCTCCATTATGTTCTGCAGATCCACTTCGAGGCTACGAACAATATGGCGGAGTATGAAGCACTCATTCACGGATTACGTGTAGCTAAGGATATTGGCATCAAGCGCATAGTTTGCTGTGGAGATTCCGACTTGGTTGCCCAGCAGGTGGCTGGCACCTTGAATGCGTGGAACCATATGATGGCGGCATATCGAGACGAAGTGGAGGAGATAGATAAGAGCTTCTTGGAGTACGAGGTCAAGTATGTACCTAGGGAGCAAAACGAGGCGTCTGATCTGCTGTCTAAGCTTGGATCAGGGTGCAAAAGAATTCCGCCTGGAGTTTTCCTAGAGCATCCGCGGACACCATCCGTGAAGGGAGGAGACATCGACAACCCGAATAGAGTTGACTCTTTCGTCCACATGGTGGCAAAGGTCCCTCCGGCTTGGACAAAACCATTCATGGAATATCTCGAACACGGAACTTTGCCCAACGATAAAGTCGAAAGACGGCAAATAGTACGACGAGCGAAGGGCTATACCATAATCAATGGACAGCTCTACAAAAGGAGCACTACTGGTGTATACCTTAAGTGTGTTTCCCAGCTAGAAGGTATTGAAATCCTATGCGAAATCCATCTCGGAGATTGCGGGCATCACAATGCTCCTCGATCGTTGGTCATGAAAGCCTTCCGGCAAGGATTCTACTGGCTGACCACGAAGGTGTAGAGGTCCCAACCTTTAATAAGGTAGAGATCCCTGTGTTTACAATGCTAGTCCCTGGATCAATGGCTAGCATCCACAGTTAAGATGTAATATCAAGAAACAAAGGTCATAATACAACTTTATAACCAAGAATAAAATAATTTATTACATCTTACATAGCTCATTTGGCTATCTCATTACAATGCAGCAGAATATAACAATAGCATGGGGTCCTTCATCTTCAAAGTGCCACAGGCAATCATGTTGGTTGTAGACTTGTAATCCTAATCAACACATCTCACTAACATCAAACAAACCTGCAACATAATAAGTTACAGCCACAAGGGTCAATACATTTGAATTGTATTGGAAAGTGATACTATGGTAGTATTGTGGAGTCTATCATCTGTATGCATTTGTCTAAGTGGAGCTTAGGCTTGCTTTGATCAAAATAGATTTTCCTTATCATTTGAAAACACTAAGTTTTTGTTTGTCAAAAATCACCCAAGGCATCTCCCAATACAAATTGGTGATCCTTCAACCCTTGTTCAACCACAAAGTTTTAACTTAGAAATTGGGATGAGGAGATTCTTGATAGCTTCCATGTCTTGGTGCTCAAATTGTCCTTTACCAGGGACATGGCTAAGTACTTAGATTTTACACTCTGTAGAGGTGGTGCACTTTCCCCACAAGACTTGGTTTCACCAAGACAAGATCTTTCAGAAGCCTTCCCTTAGACCAGAATGGACGCGTTCCAACCTATCAAACCCCTACCACCAACTGTCCATTTGGCTAAGTTATTGCAACCTATATGATCCAGGCAGAGCCCATAATGCCAAGTGGCTGCACTTGAAGCATCTCAACATTTGACATCTCAAATCTCTTTGTTCCTAGGTGGCATTCCACAAGTGAGATACACAAGGTAAACCATAGAAATGGGCCTTATGTAACCACTCAACACAAACCATTCCTTCCATTCCACCCAGGTGATTCATTCACTTAGTTGTTTTATTAAACAAAACACAAGTCCTTGACTTAGAAATATTCCATAGTATGAATATATTCCACCCTTGTTTTATACTAGCTAAACTAAGCATGATAGTAGTAGGAATCTTAACTTAGGAAATTTCTAATAAGGTTTCATCTACTAGGATTTCCCATGGCATAGTTTACACTTAGCAAAAATTCCATGCAAGTCCTACTTTAGAAATATCACTAATGCATAGTGAAAAATAATGGGACAAAAGTATGAAGCATCACTTGCCTTTTTGGTAGAGAGTAAAGTTCACTCCTTGATCTTGCAATATTCACACTCTTCAAATCACTACAATTCAATCAAGCAAGGCACAATTTCAATCTACCATTCAAGCAAACATCACATAAAATAATAGAAACAAAGTAATGCATGCAAGCATGCCAAAGATTGTTTTATTTGGAAAAGTGGTTTCTAATAGGTTATAAACATTCTAAAACACCTATTAGTCATTTTATATAAGTGGGAAAACCATTTGCAAAAGATTTTACCTATAAATCATTTTTAAACCAAATCAATATTTTATGTGGTTGAAAATGGCTTTAGCAAAGCAACAATCTTTATAGGGTTCACCAAATACATTTTTAATTCTAAAACTTGGTTTTTGGGGTCAGATAGTTTAAATCAAAACATTTCCCAAAGGTTTTCTCCAAAAATTATTTTCAACATATAAACAACATTTTTATTTGACTAGAAATGCTTTAATTTAAAGATTTATTCTCTTGCTTCACAAAATATGTGTTTAAATCCACAAGTTGGTTTCTATGGTCAGTAGGTTCAAAACAATCCATTTGCCAAAGATTTTGTCACAAAACTAATTTTAGAAAGAATTTTATATTCAAATTATGCCTACACAAGTTTCTGCAAAAACAACTATTTTATCAGAAGCAACTTACTAAACAAAGTACATGGTTGGATAGAATTATTTTTGCTGATTCCATTGATATAAAATTTGCAAAATTTGGATGTTATGAATTTTGCAAGTTTACAGATCCAATAGATCAAATTCTGCTTTTAAAACCAGAGTCTGGCCACGTGGCGTGTTTCTATTCGCCCATACCGTTTCGCGTGGATCGACTAACGTGGAGCGTTGGATCTAACTGGAAACGCACAGATCAGATAAGCTCGTACCCCTTCGTTTATGCGTGGTCGCGGGGCTGTTAAATGGCGTCATTATCGCGCAATCAATCAAAGAAACGGCGACAAAACGACCGGGGAGGGCGTGGTCTTCGTGCGGGTGAGGAAGAAGACTGGAAGATGGGGCTTGTTTGACAGCGAGTGAGATGGAGGGGGAGTGGGACCTAGTAGTCTACGACTGAGTGGGTTCATCTGCGAGTGCGAATCGTTTTCTCGCGGAAGAGAGAGGGGGTGGGCTGGACTGGGTTAGTTGGTCCTTGCTAGGCTAGGTGTTTGTTTCATTTTTTGTTCTGAATGTTTTTCCCTTTTCTTTTTCTATTTATCTGTTTTGAATTTGTTTAAACATTTCAAACAACCATTTGATTTCAAACTTCAACCAAACTTTATGTATATTCAAATACTGTTTAATAGTTCATTTCAGAGTCAAATTTAGAATAATTCATTATTCTTTTTAGGGTCCTTTATTTGTTTTATAAATGGACATTGGTCTTTATTTCAATAGTTTTAAATGTGTTTTAAAACTTTATTTGAAATCCATATTTTTACCAAACCTATTCAGTAGGTTTATTTATTTAATTAGGGTGTCAAATAATTCTCCTTGACTTATTTGGAACATTTTTTTTATTATGATTTAAATTGGGTATTTGTTTTTATTCCAAATGAAATCAATTATGGTTTTAAATCCCATAGATTTTATTTAGGTGATTTCCTTGATTCCATTTAAGTTAATTAAATAACTTTTATACCACTTGGGTATATTCCAAATATTATTTTCCCATGATTTAATTAATCATTTCTAATAGGGATTTTATCTTTTGTCAAAATAGAATAGGATTTGGTTAATGCCCTCTTAATTAATTTGAAAATTCTTTATCCATTATTTTATTTGGATTTGGATTATATTTATTCCATTTGCTTATGGATTAGGTCAAGAGTTAATTTGGCCTTTAAATATTCCTCATTTAATATTTCTATCTTTATCTTATAAAATCCATATCTTTTTATTTATAAGTCCAAACTTGGTGATTCCAATTTGTAAAATCTTATTTGATATTTATTTATCCTTTAAATATCTTTAGGATTATTTGCTCACCATTTGGTATGGGTTTTTAGATAGGTTCTTTATTAGCTTTGGAAATTCAATTTCCTTATCTTATTAAATTCATAAGATTTTATTTGTGGCTCCAAATTAAGTGAAAACAATTCATATGGTTTTATAATATTTCTATTTGTCATTCTTGATCCTTTTGAAATGTTTGTTTGACCAATTTTATATGGATCAAATCCATAGGCTTAGAGATAACTTAGAAATGTTTTTCTTCCATTAGGGATTTAGGGTTTGGGTTTAATTTCCAAGTGTTTAAATTTCCTAATGCATTTATGAAGAAAGAATTTCACTTGTTTTGAATTTAGTTGGATTCAAATTTTAACCAAAGTTTGTTGAAGATGGGATTTTAAGTTTCCATTTAGAAATAAAAAGTTTCTTTTCACCCTAAATTTCAACAATTTTTATTTTGTTTATTTATTTTTCACATTAAAAAAATTGGAAAATTTTGGGATGTGACAGAAGGTGGATGCCGACAAGCTGGTTGAGACGTGCATTGGATGCCAGTATTATGCCCCACAACCACATGTTCCTGCTGAAGAATTGCGAACAATACCAATAACTTGGCCGTTTGCAGTCTGGGGGCTAGACATGGTGGGACCGTTACAGACGGCACCATGTGGGTTTACACATCTGCTAATAGTAGTTGATAAATTCACTAAATGGATAGAAGCTAAACCCATTAGAAAGCTTGATGGGGCAACTGCCCTTAGGTTTTTTCTGGGATCTGGTGGTGAGATTTGGTCTCCCACACAACATTATCACCGACAACGGTAGCAACTTGTCACTCGAAGAAGTGGAGGCATATTGTTGGGAGAAAGGCATCCGACTTGACCTTGCATATGTGGCACATCCACAATCCAATGGTCAGGTTGAGCGAGCCAATGGATTACTTCTGCAGGGAATAAAGCCACGTCTTGAGGCACCGCTACATAGAGCAGCTGGAGCCTGGGCGGAAGAATTTCCATCTATGTTGTGGAGTTTACAAACTACAACCAAAAGATCCACCGGCTACACCCCTTACTTCATGGTATATGGAGCAGAAGCCATCCTACCTTCCGACATCCTTCACGATGCACCAACGGTTGCCGCCTACGACGAAGATGACGCTGAAGAATCCAGACGCCTAGATGTGGACCTTCTCGAGGAGGAGCGCATTTTGGCATGCCAAAGATCGACCATCTACCAGCAGAAGCTACGTAGCTACCATAGTCGCCGCATTCGGCATCGCTCGTTTAAAGAGGGGGATTTGGTGCTCCGACTTAAGCAGAAGAAGTCACACAAGTTATCCCTGCCATGGGAAGGAACGTTCATCATAAGCAAGGCGCTACTCAATGGGTCTTACTACCTCGTTGACAATCATGAACTGAAGGATAAACCTAATGTCACATCCCAAGATTTTCCAAATCTTGTAATGTGAAAAATAAAATAAACAAAATAAATTATTGTTGAAAATTAGGGTGAAAAGAAACTTTTTGTTTCTAAGTGGAAACTTAAAATCCCATCTGGAACAAACTTTAATAAAAGTTTGAATCCAACAAAAATCCAAATCAAGAGAAATGCATTCCTCAATGAATGTATCTTGAAACATAAACACTTGGAAAATAAATCCAAACCCTAAACCCTAATGGAATAAAAATCATTTCCAAGTTATCCCCAAGCCTATGAATTTGAACCATATAAAAATTTGTCAACAAACATTCATAAATGATCAAGAAAGACAAATAGAAAAATTATAAGACCATAGAAATTGGTTTCACTTAATTTGGAACCATAAATAAAATCTTATGAATTTAATAAGATGAGGATATTTAATTCCCAAAGCTAATAAAGCATCTATCTAAAAATCCATACCAAATGGTGAGCAAATAATCCTAAAGATATTTAAAAGGAATAAATAAATATTAAACAAGACTTTACAAATTGGAATCACCAAGTTTGGATCTTTAAGATATGGATTTTATAAGATGAAGAAAGAAATATTGAATAAAGAATATTTAAAGACCAAATTAAATCTTGGCCAAATCCATAAGCAAATGGAATGAATAGAGTCCAAATCCAAATCCAAATAAAATAAAAGGATAAAGAATTTTCCAAATAAATAATAAATGGCATTAACCATTCTATCCCTATTTTAATAAAGATAACTCTCTAATAAGAATAATTATATAACCCATGAGAAAATAGTATTTTGGAATTTACCCAAGTGGAATAAGAGTTGTTTAATTAAATTAAATTAAATAAAATAAATCTTCCAAATAAAATTTAGGGAAATAAAACTATATCTAATTCCATTTGAACTAAAACAAATACCCAATATTAAATGATTAATAAATCATATTAAAATTATTCCAAATAATTCAAAGTGAACTATTTTGACATCCTTATAATTGAATAAGAACCTACTGAAAAGTTTTGGAAGGATTTAGAAATTTAAATGGTGTTTGAAATTATTATTAAATCTTAATTGATTTAAAACTAGAGCCTATTTTTAATAATTAAAAGACCTTAAAAAGAATAAATAAATTATTCTGAAAATGATTTCAGAATGTTTTATTAATCAGTATTTAAACCTACACAAATTTTGGTTGAGGTTTAAATTCAAATGAATGTTTGAATTGCTTATTCAAAATCAAAACAGAAAAATCAAATGAGAAAAAGAAAAACAAACAGAACAGAAAAAAAAAATGAAACGAGGCAACCCAACTAGCCTAGCCCACTAAGACCATCGGCAGCCCATCTCCCTTTCCCGAACCGTTTTCCGTCTCACTCAGACACTCACCCGTTCAGTCTATGACGCGCGGACCCCACCTCCCCTGTCTCTCCTTGCTGACGAAAGGACCCCACTGCCACCTCACCTTCTTCCTCCCCGCGGTGACCACGTCCCCTTTCCTCCTCGCCGTTTCTGCCGTTAAACACCGATGTCAATACGCCTTAATGCCGCGTTAATCCCTCGCTGTGACCACGCAGTAATAAACGCCAGGCTTCACTCTCCCTTCTCCCCCAGACCACACCCCACAGGAGCCACCAGGCTACACAAATTTCTTCCTCGAAGCTCCTCTGTCCGACGACACTCCGGCGACAATTCCGACCGAACCCTGCCGCCACTTGCCTCCTCGACCAAGCTCACATACTCCCCACCTCCTGGCGCATCTCCTCGTAGCACCAGCTCGCCCCCGCATGCCCCGCATCCTCGGTTCCGTCCATGTCTGAGCGCCACCGAGGATGAACTCGACTCCGGCGAGCTATAGCTGACGACCTCGTGCGCCCCTTGCTCACTGGTGAGTATTCTCGTGATCCTTGAACTCGTGTGCACCTTCCTGATGTGTTATTTTTCTCGTTTGCATCCCAGAGACCCGCCTTCGACCACGGCCGTGCGTGCCCGAGCCCACAAGCTACTCCGGCGATCAATCCCCACAACACCAACGCGCCCCTCGACAAGCAGAAGGCACGTTGAGCTTCCCCACGCCACGGCGAACCTGGTGAGCCACACCTTTCTCTCCCTCGCTTCCTGTAACCGCCACGACTCCGTAGCCAGACAAGCCGCCGCCACTTGCCGCCGCCAGCGCCGCCCACCTTTGGTCAGTCGCACAGCAGCCGTCCGATCTTGATCCTAAGGCTTAGATAGAATCACTTAAAGCCGAAGGGGTATGCGATCTGCGCCGCATGATTCGCTTTAAATCCTGCGGTCCATGTTGCTGATCCGAGCGAAATGGTATGGGCAAATGAGAAGCAGCCACGTGTCCCTGCTGGTTTGATTTAAAACAGAATTGTTCTATTAGTTATGCCAATTTGAAAAATTCATAACTTTCAAACCACACGTCCAAATTTTGCAAACTTTATATCAATGGATTCAAAAAAACAAGCCCTATCCAAGCATGCACTTTGTTTAGTAAAAAGCTTCTGTTAAATTGATTGTTTTTGCAGAAACTTGTGTATGCATGTTTAGAATATAAAAATTGTTCTAAAATGATTTTTGGGATAAAATCTTTGGCAAATGGTTTGTTTTGAACCTACTGACCCTAGGAATCAATTGGTGGTTTCAAAAATGTATTTGGTGAAGCAAAAGAATAAATCTTTGATTTAAACCATTTCTAGTCAAATAAAAATATGGTTTAATTATTAAAAATGGTTTTGGAAGAAAACCTTTGAGAAATGTTTTGGAAATAAACTCTCTGACCCTAAACATAAGGTTTTATGGTTTGAAAACATATTTTGTAAAACCTATAGAATGTTGCCTTATTAAAAGCATTTCTTCACCACATAAAATAATGACTTAGTTTAAAAATGGTTAATGAAGTAAAACCTTTTGAAAATAATTTTTCCACTTTATAAAATGACCATTAGGTGTTTCCAAATGTTTATGAACCATTAGAAACCACTTTTGCAAATAAAACAATCTCTTGCATGCTTTGTTTAGTTTATATCATTTTATGTGATGAATTGCTTGAATGGTAGTTTGAAATATTGTTTGCTTGATTGAATTGTAGTGATTTGAAGTGTGTGAACATTGCAAAGATCAAGGAGTGAACTCATACCCTCTACCAAAAAGGCAAGTGATGCTTCATACTTTTGTCCCATTATTTTCACTATGCATTAGTGATATTTCTAAGTAGGACTTGCATGGAATTTTGCTAAGTGTAAACTATGCCATGGGAAATGCTAGTAGATGAAACCTTAGTAGAAATTTCCTAAGTTAAGATTCTTACTACCATCATGCTTAGATTAGCTAATAGAAAACAAGGGTGGAATATATATTCATGCTATGGAAAATTTCTAAGTCTGAGGACTTGTGTTTTGTTTAATAAAACAACTAAGTGAATGAATCACCTGGGTGGAATGGAAGGAATGGTTTGTGTTGGTTACACAAGGCCAAGGGACTGGTGAACCTTGTGTATCTCACTTGTGGATGGCCACCCAGGAACAAAGAGATTTGAGATGTTAAATGTTGAGAAGCTTCAAGTGCAGCCACTTGGCATTATGGGCTCTGCCTGGATCATATAGGTTGCAATAACTTAGCCAAATGGACAGTTGGTGGTAGGGGATGATAGGTTGGAACGCGTCCATTCTGGTCTAAGGGAAGGCTTCTGAAAGATCTTGTCTTGGTGAAACCAAGTCTTGTGGGGAAAGTGCACCACCTCTGCAGAGTGTAAAATCTAAGTACTTAGCCATGTCCCTGGTAAAGGAAAATTTGAGCCTCAAGACATGGAAGCTATCAATAATCTCATCATCCAAATTTCTAAGTTAAAAATCTTGTGGGTGAACAAGGGATTGAAAGGATCACCAATTTCTATTGGGAGATGCCTTGGGAAAGATTTTGTCAAGCAAAAACTTAGTGTTTCCAAATGATAAGGGAAATCTATTTTGAGCAATGCAAGCCTAAGCTCCACTTAGCCAAATGCATGTAGATGATAGACTCCACTATACTACCATAGTATCACTTGCCAATACAATTCAAATGTATTGACCCTTGTGGCTGTAACTTGTTATGTTGTAGGTTTGTTTGATATTAGTGAAGTTATTGATTAGGATTACAAGTCTACAACCAACATGTCTGCCTGTGGCACTTTGAAGATGAAGGACCCCATGCTATTGTTATATTCTGCTGCATTGTAATGAGATAGCCAAATGAGCTATGTAAGATGTAATAAATTATTTTATTCCTGGTTATAAAGTTGTATTATGACCTTTGTTTCTTGATATTACATCTTAACTGTGGATGCTAGCCATTGATCCAGGGACTAGCATTATAAACACAGGGATCTCTACCTTATTAAAGGTTGGGAACCTTACACCTAACAAGGATCATAAGCGTAAGCGACGTGACCCGGATGATGACTACACGGAGCTTGATCGGCCATGGAACATAGCACAACTATGTCCTTTCTACACTTAGCATTTTTTATCTAATTGTGTACCTCTTATATGATCAATAAATAAAGCTCTTTGGTTCACTCATATTCCTGAGTCTTTTATCTCCTTTAGTGTTCATTTTTGGATCATATAAAACCTTTATGCACAAGCTTTGCAATTGCACTTGTGAAAATTCCGACTACGGGCGTTAGCTTATGTTTTCTGGTCTACACGTTCTTTGTCGTTTTTATGTGAATTCTGGAGTAATGACTTTTGGCACTTATTATCGGCGATTTTTTGCTTAGGTTATTGACGGTGCCATTGGGCATCATCGCCTGAGCGCATGGTTTCGAAAACGAGTCTTCTGACTCACGAAAAGTCAAGCATAAAAACCAAAGTAATAGATAAGCCAACACTTGCTTAAAAAATATATACATGCTGGAACTAGTTCTTAAGTAGCAGGACATACATCATTGTTTTCCGCCTTAAGTTAATACATAGTTTTTTACGCATACACATCACAAAGGAAACAAATATTACAAATTGTTTTTTATTCCTCTGGCGCAGGTGACTTGGAAGCAACATCATCGGCAGCAGGAGAGTCACCCTCGAAGTTGGCAGTGTTGAGGGACTCGGAGGAGCTTTGGTTGCCGCCATCGATGGTATTCATTGGCACGAAGACGTTAACGTCGACTAAGTCGGCAACTCTGGTGTCATAACCCACGAGTGACGACAAGATAGATTCATGGTTTATCTCATGGCCTTCGTCATCTACGTCGGGGATGCCAGAGGTTACCGTGTCGATGTCGGCATTCTCGTAATGTGCCTTGACCATGGACATCGCCATCCTTGCATCGGCCCGTGCAAATGAAGCTTTCCAGGTTGTGATACGCTCGGGGGCTCGGCTCAGGATCTCCGAGAACTTCGCCATAGAGTCCGATGCCTTGATATTGATCTGTGGGGGGGGGGGGCTTGGCAATCTCTTTGGCTTGCGTGATGGCGGTGTTGATAAAGTTGCCGGCAAGAACCATGCATTCCTTTGGCAGAGGAGGCGACCGGGTTAAACCCATAGGAGCTGCGAATTCCCGACAAAGAAGCGCATGAGTTCAAAAATTCAGAGTATTCAGACTACAGAAAACCAAGACGGAGAATCACTTACTAAAGATGCTAGCCTCAGCTTGCTAGAGGGTATCCTCCAAGGAGCCCTGTTCTTGTTGGGGGAGCTTGTACGCTTCGTGGTGGCGTTGATTCTGCTCATCAGCGGCTTTCTTCTGATCTTTTAAGATTGAGATGTCCTCCTTCAAGCGGTTCATCTCCTCGGTGGCGGAGTTCTGCAGGGCTTTCATTGATTCTTCATGCATCTTCATCATGTCCTTCCTCTCCTGCTTAAGGATCTTGTTCTCGCTATCCAGCTCCTAAATATGCTTGGATTGCTCGACAATGTCCTTAGCCTTGGCAATGGTTTCTACAAGTCGGAGAAAGCAAAGTACACAGTGATTACTCGGAGAATACACAAGTTCAAGTCGGAATACGAAAAAGAAAGGAAAAACAGACGCTTGCTCTTGATGATCTGTTCCTTCAAGAAGGCAGTTTTACCCTTTTCGGCTTCCAGGTCCGCGTGCATCTTCTGGTACTTGTCATTGGCCATGCCCCTCCGAGCATTCTCATTCTGTGGAAAAAAGAAAAGTTAAATATTGTTTGGTCTACTTGGAGCATCTAGCCGGAAAATTTCCACCTAGACGCTCGGGGGCTACAGCGAGAGTTTTTAACTTAGCAATATGCTTAGTCTTTCTTTAAGCATCTAGTCGAAACTAATTCAGTTTTTGATTAGAGGCTTGGGGGCTACAGTATAAAGTTTTTAACTCGGATGTATGCTTAGATTCTCTTTAAGCATCTAGTTGGAACTAATTCAGTTACAACTAAAAGCTTGGGGGCTACAGTATTGAAATTTATAAACACTACGTATACTACTCTTAAAGCATCTAGTCGGAATAATTCATTCCACCTATATGCTTGGGGGCTACAGTGAGAAGTTTTCTAGCTTAGTCACTCTTAGAGCATCTAGACGCAAAGACCTAGGGTTTTCCATCTAAATCCTCCGGGGCTATAGTGGATATTCATATGAAATGCAAAAAGGCAAATATAACTTACAAGTGAAATGATCTTGAGGTTGGTAGAACTTTTAGCCAGCAGCTTGCCGAAGGATACACTGTTTCCTTGCAATATCTTTGCTTGCCGGAGAAGCTCCTCTAGACCGCACGTCGGAGATGTCGACGCCGCACCAGGAACCAGAGCAGTGCTACCCGGAGTAAGTACCAGACAGACTATCTTTGGAAACTCAATGGTTTTCTTGGGTGTGGGGGCGCCGCCTTTGACAGAAGTACCACCTTCCACCATCGCCTTACCGCTATCAATGGCATCCTTAGCCGGAGCTTCAGCCATTTGGTGTGTCGTAGTCTCCTGCGTCGCCTGTTCGCCGATAATAGCAAGCTTGGTAGAGGCACCTGAGTCAACTTCCATGGCGGAAGGGCCAGCTGCTTCTTTGGATTGAGAGCTTGTCGGAGCGAATGAGGGCTTGACGATGGGAGTGACAGGGCAATGGCGGGAGATGTGTCGCGATGCAGCATGTCCTTGATGGTTCTAGAAGCCCCCGAAGTTTTGGAGGTCTTCTTCAAGCTGGTCGTGGCTTTCTTCCTGAAACATGCAAAATGCATAAGTACGGGAATAAGACAGACAAATGGACAATGTCGGAGGAAAAGAATCTTACACAAGAGGGGGTGCTTTGGCAAAAGGGATCCCGGTAACCTTTCTTTTCTCCGCCTCAGGGCGGCGGTAGTCTTCTTGGAGGCTCCACCCTCTGCTTTCTTCTTCTTGCCTCCGTCGCCAGCATTAGAGGTGGAGCTCTTCCGCTTTCGTGACAACGGAACATCGTCGTCGGACACGACCGTGACTTCCTTCATCTTTGGATCATAGATTTGGACAGCCATGCTATCCTCCTCTAGATTGCTAAGCTGTTAAGTGAGAAGTTACCGTGTTAGACAAGATGGTAATGGTTAGACGGAAGAACTGGAGTATATGTCATACACGGAAAATAAACAGTTACCTTTGGGCACTTGCTCTCTACGAACATGTCGTAGGTGATAGTGAAGCCATGCTTCTTGTCATTCACCTTGACGATGTCCTTGAGGTGAAGCTTGACGGAGTCGCTCGAGAAGTTGTCCTCGGAGATGCGGAGGCTATCCCTTCTATCGTTGGTATACTCGTGCATCAGCTTCGAGCGGTGCTGCAAAGGCTGGATTCGCCTGATGAACCAACACATGGCTAGGTCCAAGCCGGTCAAACCCATCTCTACGAACCACTCTATCCGCCTTATAGTGCGGGAAGCGTCAAATATTGGAGGGAAGGGAGGCTTGGGATCTCCATATCGAAGTTTCGGCGGCGGCTCCATCGACGAAGTCCGGGTACGTTACTTCTCGGCCGGCAAGAGGGATATCTGGGCCATAGAAGTAAGTACGCTGCCAGTTCTTGCAGGACTCGTGGCCGACGATGTCGGGGAAGCGCCGGCCAGGTCGGATCTTGAAGCTAATAGTGCCACAATTTCTAAGTTCATCCTTGCTGGCTCTGGATTCGCGCTTGACGGTGAAGAAATAGACGAAGAGGTCTAGCCTAGGCTTAATCCCTAAGTAACCCATGCAAAGCGCCGCGTAATTGCTAAGCGCTAGGATACTATTGGGAGAGAGGTTCGGTGGCTGTACTCGGTAATGATTCAAGATGGCAAGGAAGAAATTAGAGATGGGTAGGGAAACACCGCGTACCAACTGTGCTTTGAGGTACACCTTTTCTCCGGATTGGGGAGAAGGTGTGACCTCGCCGGCCAGCGCCGCCCTCCAGGCGAGCCCCTCCGTCGCAGGGAGGTAGCCTTCGACAACCAACTCTTTGATGTCACGGTCCGTGATGTCTGAACCACGCCAGTCGCCTTTGTGGGAGTCATTTTCCTCCTCCAGCAGCTCCAGCGCTGCTGGATTATGGTCGCCGTCGGTGGTCTCGACCACCGCGGATATGGGGATTACCAAGCCCTCTGGGGGCACGATGACGGAGCTCGCCGGCTTCGCCGCGGCTTGAGGAGACGCTTGCCTGAGGAAGAAGAAGATGCAGGGGAGAATGAGGTGAAATAGTAAAATTTACACCGCAGTTACTATTTATGATACCCAGCATCAAGATTCGTGCAGCTTGATCGAATGGTTGCCGCGTAGGCGACGTGTGCGGAGACGTGCGCGGAAATTTCGCCACGTACCAACCATCGCCGCCAACGGTTCGTATCGCTCGCGAGGGAAAAGTGGACATGATTGCGTTCTCTGCATGGGTGAGTTACGAGGCGTTGCTGACCTACATCTACGTCGCCCTAGCTGACATAGGCAGATGAACCATCACATCAGAAGATTCCGGCATGGATGGATCCAGTCCGGCTATGGAAGAGTACGATGGAAGATTCAGCAACTCTCCGACTTACAAGTTGAAGATGGAGAAAACCTTGCAGGGTTCTTTGGGAGGACTACAAGATATTGCTTGACGATTTGCCGACATCCATCTAGACGGAGCATTCCACGTGAAGAGGCAATACGGCGCAAGATCTCGGAGTTCTCCGGGGGCTACTGTTGGGGATATGCTATATGGGTATCCTCATAGCATGTCTCCTATCCGGATAACCCGGGTGGCCCACAGTTGGTAGCATAGCCCATGGCCTGCTGGGCGGCCTAGTTAGATGGATCCAGAAGGGAGGCCCATGCCGGATAAAGGAAGGCTACGAAGGAGTCACCGACGTACTCGGAGCCTTGGAGTGCAAGCTACGCAAGACTAGTAATAGACGGTGTAGGACTCTGTAACCTTTCTGGCTAGGACTTTTCCCTATAACCCTAGGACCTGGCGACTATATAAGTCGGGCCTATGGGAGCCTTTACGGCATAACTTCAGACGATCATAGATCGATACACATAACCTCGCACAGCGAACCAATCCCTGTAACTCGGCATATTGCCATTATAGTGATTTATAGCAGGAGTAGGATTCCGCCACCGTCGTGGGATCTGAACCTGGGTAAGCTGTGTTACCTCATACCCGTCAACCATCCGCCTTCCCCCACGTCTCTAAACATGCACTGTGAGGACCCCTCCATGGCGTACTCGTCGGCAATACCACGACAGTCCGTGAACTCAAAATGATATTTGAGGCTCACGCGGCAGTTGAGAGTTATAAAGCTTTGGAAAAGTTCTTTAACTACAAGATGGAGGAGGGAAGATCTGTCAATGAGCATGTGCTTAAGATGTTTGGGCACGCAAATAAGCTCCAGAGCTTGGGAATAATAATTCCTAATGCTTTGGGGATTCATCTTGTCCTCCAATCACCGACAGTTGAGAGTTATGAAGCTTTTGAAAAGTTCTTTAACTACAAGATGGAGGAGGGCAGCTCTGTCAGTGAGCATGTGCTTAAGATATTTGGGCACGCAAATAAGCTCCAGAGATTGGGAATAATAATTCCTAATGCTTTGGGGATTCATCGTGTCCTCCAATCACTACCACCAAGTTACAATAACTTTGTGATGAAATACAACATGCAACACATGGATAAGACGTTACCATAACTCTTCTCTATGTTGAAGTGTGCGAAGTGGAGATGAAGAAAGAGCACCAAGTGTTGATGGTCAATAAGACCACCAATTTCAAGAAGCAAGGCAAGTCTAAGAAAAATGGAAACTTCAATTAGGAAGGTAAGTAAGCTACCGTGCTGGCGAAGAATACCAAGGCTGGGCCTAAGCCTGATACTGAGTGCTTTTACTGCAAGGGAGAAGGTCACTGGAAGCAGAATTTCCCCAAGTACTTGGTGGATCTAAAGAACGGCAACATCAATAAGCTCTTGTGATGATCGGTTTTGATGTGGTGGATTTGGTTCGTGTGATCACTAAAGCAATGTGAGGGATATTGTTTTGAGTGGGAGTTCACCTAGATTAATTTAACTATTAATTAGAACTCAATTTGTCATAAACTTAGTCTAAACTATTGCAAATATGTTGTAGATCAATGGCGGCCCCTACCATCAATTTTAATGCGTTCCTAGAGAAAGAAAAGTTGAAAAACAATGGAAGCAACTTCGCGGATTAGTTCCGCAATTTGAGGATTGTCCTCAATGCTGGTAATTTGACCTATGTGCTGGATGCACCACTGGGTGACCCGCCTGCAGCTGATGCTACCGATGAGGTAAATAGTGTTTTCCTCATTCTGAAGAATCAGTACTCCATAGTTCAGTGTGCTATCTTGTATGGCTTGGAATTGGAGCTTCAAAAAAGGTTTGAGAACCATGACCCACATGATATTGTCCGTGAACTCAAAATGATATTTGAGGCTCATGCGGCAGTTGAGAGTTTTGAGGCTTCTGAAAAGTTCTTTAACTGCAAGATGGAAGAGGGCAACACCGTCAATGATCACGTGCTTAAGATGTCTGGGCACGCAAGCAAGCTTCAAAGCTTAGGTATAGTGATTCCTAATGCTTTGGGGATTTACCGTGTCCTCCAATAACTACCACCAAGTTACAAGAACTTTGTGATGAACTACAATATGCAAAACATGGACAAGTCGTTGCCCGAACTCTGTTAAAGTCTGCAGAAGTGGAGATCAAGAAAGAGCACCAAGTGTTGTTGGTCAATAAGACCATCAAATTCAAGAAGCAAGGCAAGTCTAAGAAAAAGGGAAACTTCAAGAAGGGCGGTAAGAAAGTTACCGCGCCGGCGAAGAAGACCAAGGCTGGGCCTAAGGCTGATACTGAGTGCTTTTACTACAAGGGAGAGGGTCACTGGAAGCGGAATTTCCCTAAGTACTTGGCGGATTTGAAGAACAGCAACATCAATAAGAAAGGTATATCCGATATACATGTTATTGATGTGTATCTTACTAGTAGTCGTAGTAGTGCCTGGGTATTTGATACTGCTTCGATTACTCACATTTGTAACTCGAAACAGGTGCTGCAAAATAGACGGAAACTAGCGAAGAACAAGGTGACGATGCGTGTTGGAAATGGATCAAAGGTTGATGTGATTGCGACTGACACGCTACCTCTTCATCTACCACCGGGATTAGTTTTATACTTAAATAATTGTTATTTGGTGCCTGCGTTGAGCATGAACATTATATCTGGATCATTTTTATTGCGATACGGTTACTTGTTTAAGTCTGAGAATAATGGTTGTTCGATTTATATGAGTAATATGTTTTATGGACATGCACCTTTGATATATGGTCTATTCTTGTTGAATCTAGATTGCAGTAATACACATGTTAATAATATAGAAGCTAAACGTTTGAAATTAAGTGATAACTCGACATATATGTGGCACTGTCGTCTTGGTCACATTGGAGTGAAGCGTATGAAGAAACTCCATTCTGATGGACTTCTTGAATCACTTGATTTCAAATCACTTGAAATATGCGAAGCATGTCTGATGGGAAAAATGACATGACTCCATTTTATGGTATGATGGAGCGAGCTACAGACTTATTGAAAATCATACATACCGATGTGTGTGGCCCGATGAGTGTGGCATCGCGTGGTGGTTATCGTTATGTTCTTACTTTCACGGATGACTTGAGTAGATATGGGTATATCTATTTCATGAAACATAAGCCCAAAACTTTCGAGAAGTTTAAGGAATTTCAAAGTGAAGTAGAGAATCAATGTAACAAGAAGGTTAAATTACTACAGTCTGATCGTGGAGGTGAATATCTAAGTTACGAGTTTGGCGAGCATTTGAAGAAATACGGAATACTTTCACAATTGACACCATCAGGAACACCACAACGTAATGGTGTGTCCGAACGACGTAATCGAACTCTCTTAGATATGGTTTTTTAACACCTTTACCATAGGGGAAACCTCTCTTAGATATGGTTTTTTATGATGTCACTTATAGATTTACCATTATCATTTTGGGGTTATGCATTAAATAGGGAACCATCTAAATCCGTCGAAATGACACCATATGAATTATGGTTTGGGAAGAAACCTAAATTGTCGTTCCTTAAAGTTTGGGGTTGCGAAGCTTATGTAAAGAAGTTACAGCCCTACAAGCTTGAACCCAAAGCGGAAAAATTCATCTTCATAGGATACCCGAAGGAAACTATTGGGTATACCTTCTATCATAGATCCAAGGGAAAAATCTTCATTGCCAAGAATGGATCCTTTCTAGAGAAGGAGTTTCTCTCGAAAGAAGTGACTGGAAGGAAAGTAGAACTCGACGAGGTTGTTGAACCTTCTATTAGATTTGAGAATAGCGCACTGATACATTCCAAACGTATCTATAATTTTTGATGCTCCTTGCTTGTTTTGCACCAATTATACTATGTTTTGTCTACACTTTGTGGCATTTTTATGAATTTTCTGGAACTAACATATTAACAAGTGCCACAGAGGTACTTTCTTGTTTTATGCTATTTTTGGTTTCAAAAAAACTAGTAAAGAAATATTCTCGGAATTGGATGAAACAAAAGCCGAAGTTCCTATTTTTCCCGACACGACACGGAGCCCGAAGGAGAGGGGGAGACACACCCCAAGGCAGCCACACCTAGGCCAGGCACGGCTAGGGGGTGCGCCGCCCTAGGGTGTGGCACCCTGGCGCTCCACCGACCTCGCCCCTTCGCCTATATAACCCCCCGAGACAAAAACCCTAAATGCCCGATCAGAATTCCACGAAAAAGTCCATAGCCGCCGCCACCATCGTCCCTAGATCAGGAGGGATCTTAAGCTCTTCCTGGCACCATGCTGGAGAGGGGAGATCATCCCGGAGGCCTTCTTCATCACCATGCCTGCCTCTGTAGTGATGTGTGAGTAGTTCATCCTTGGACTATGGGTCCATATCAGTAGCTAGATGGCTGTTTCTCCTATTTGTGCCACCATGTTTAGATCTTGTGAGGTGCCTATCATGATCAAGATCATCTTATTGTAATGCTTTGTGTTTGTGAGGATCCGATGAATATTGAGTATTATGTCAGATTGGTTATTGTTCTATCATGTCTATGTTATTTGTGATCTTGCATGCTCTCCGTTTCTAGTAGTTACTTTGGCCAAGTATTTGCTTCTGACTCCAAGAGGGAGTATTTATGCTCGATAGTAGGTTCATGCCTCTAGTAATCTGGGAGAGTGACAGAAACTTCTAAGATTGTAGATGTGCTGTTGCTACTAGGGAGAAAACAACAATCCTTTGTCCAAGGGCAATTGTATTGTTTACATTACACACTTTGCTTAATGCAATTATCTGTTGCTTGCAACTTAATACCCGAGGGTTGTTCAGATGATATTATGGAGGTGGATTATTAGTCATAGATGCAGTTGGATTACAGTCTATGTATCATGGTGTAATGCACAAGTCAATCTCATAGTGATCATCATGTCATGTACATGCATTGTTAATAGGGAGATGCCGCTGTAATGGGTCGAGTCCCGAAGCCGGTCCCTAATAATGTGCGTAGGGTTCAAGATTACGGATGCCGGGCATCTCTTGTTCCCGGCCACACTTACCTACCTGTTATGAATGCACCTCCTTCACCTCCATTCAAGAACATCCAAGATGCGTATGTCGAATGGAAATCCCGAACTATGTGACTCATGGAATCTACTAGGCAAGTTAGTTGGTCGAGAGGGTTTCCAGGCCCCCATGTGGCTGTACGCTCGTCTTGGTCCATAGGCAAGAACTCAGGTCCTACTAGTGGCAAGTATGGGACTGCAAAAACCACAACCCACCATGGACTCCCATACAGGCCTTAGCATGTTTAACTTTCATCTATGATCTTATCACGTCATCCTGTCAAACTAGGTTCATTCACAGCTCTGATTCATCAATCGGATGGACCAGCGGTAACAACTAAGCATGGCTAAGGACAACAAATATAATAGCTCTAGCAATGCTTCACAAGCTCAAACGCTAGTTATGCTAGGAGCAGTGGATCAGGGAATGTAGGCTTCAAACGTAACATGCATCAGATAGGATTACTCCATCTATCGATAAAAGACTTTGGAATCATATGCACATGGCAAGAATGTAAATACTTTGAAAGCATAGGATTCATATGTATGTGTGGGGCTTCGCTTGCCTTTGCCAGTTGATATCCAGAAGACAAGGCTTCGGACATCTGGTACTTGACTTGATTACAGTTGGTAAAGTATTGGTCTTCAAGCTTCGACGATGTTGATCTTGGGCTTCTATCTCGATCTCGATTCCGATATCGTATTATAACGAGGAAGAACCAAACACCAGAAAGAGAGGGAAACAATCAACACATGGCATCGATGCAATGTTCAAACAAGGATGATGATATGACAAGTTAAATTGCATTGATATTGAAACCTAGATATGCCTGGTCATTTTAAACAGGGTCCGAGGGGTCCAAACCCTAATTCGGAGAAACCCAGATGCATATGAGAGGGTGCGTATAGTTCTTCTAACTATATTGCAATTGAAGTTGTTTAACAATGCATGACTATAGCTTAAAGAGGTAGGTCTCATTTTTCTGAACATTTTGATATATTATTTGTATTTTTCGGACTTACAAATAATTAAATATTGAATATACAAGTTTTAGTCAATTTCTGAAATTAATAAAGCAATTAAATTGATTTATTGCGCCACTATGACATCAACACAGGAGTGGGGCGTTTCTTACTGGGGCTGGGTCTAGCCCCAATCACTGACTGCTGGGCCCTGGGTTGGGTCAACATGCCATGCTGGAGGAGTTTGGTCAAGGCCCACGTCAGGCACAAGCAGGCGCCATGTCGACGCCACATGGGCGCCACGTCGGCGCCACGTGAGCACGCCAGGGAGCGGCCAGACGGTTGCCAGTGACGGTGTAGGAGGGCGTGAGCGAGCGAGCTAAATGGGGCATTCGAACAAGCGGAGCAAGGAGAGCATGGCAGAGGCGGCACCGCCCGGATTTGGTCACCGGAGCATCAACAACAACGACTACCAGTGGCGGCGGTGGCAGGTGAATGATGACAGTGAGCTACAGAGCGAGAGGGAGGAATGGGGAGGGTCCACAGGGACCGGCGGCTCACCCTGAAACAGAAGAACGCGATGACGAGGCCAGAGGTGGACGGGGTCGACATGAATGGAAACGGCGGTGGTCATCGGTGGTGGAGAAGATGACATCGATGGCGATGATACGGAGCACCAGGGCTCGATTCCTTTGGCCAGGCGAATAAGGACGACAAGGCGGTCCCGATGGTGTGGTAAACAAGGCACGGGGAGGCACGGAACAACGGCGACGGTGGTTGCTGGAGAGCTAGGGTTCGGCCTTGCAGAGAGCGAGCGAGAGAGGGAGCGAGCCTAGGGGAAGTGAGAGGATAGGGAAGAGGGAGAGCGTCATGGTGATCTTATCCTGGCATCTGGGGCGGCGGATGCATCACGACGGCCGGCGAAGATCGACGGCAGGCGCTGCGGCACGCATCTGCTTCCTCGTCAGCGAGGAAGACGACGAATAAGGGCGAAGCGGTACCAGGCCGAGGGTGGGCTGCTGCTGGGCCAAGGTGGCTGGCTGCGGGCGCTTGCTGAGCGGCAGTGAAAGAGGGAGGAAGTTGGGCTGCGGCCCAGTGAGAGAGAGACTTTTTTTTTGCAAATTATTTTTCTATTTCTGTTTTCAATTCCTCTTTTGTAAATCCATTTTGTAATCTGTTTTGTATGGTTTCAAAATATCAGAAATTTTCCAAACATATCAAAATAATGCAGGGGCCCTTGTGAACAATCTAGGCTCCTCAATTTTGGCATTTTTCAAAATATAATAACCTTTTTGAATGCATTTCAAAAAGAGAGGGGAGGATTAGGGTTTAGGGTTTTATTTTCCTTCTTTCTTCCATGCATTTTCAAGTATGATGCTCATGAATGCACAAACAAACCCTAATGTCTATTTAATAAAACTAGGGTTTTACATCGGGCTCGTGCAGACGGCGACGGAGGCGACGACCTAGGTCACCCTAGCACAAACAGAGCCATCAGGTCATGCGCAAAGTTCGGGCGAACAAGTTAGTTTGGTTTAGAGGCCAAGGGGTGGTCGCATCTTACCGAGATTTCTCGTCGGAGATGGGGACGACATCGGAAGCTCACGGTGCTCGACGAAGCCGATGTTCTGGGTCACGAGCAGATGAACAAAGGGTATGAGAAGAAGCGCAAGAAGCATAGGATCTTCATCGTATGAACGAGGGATGGGCACAAGCACAACACTCACCAGAATACCTCGTCGGAGATGCTCGGGCAGCGGCAGTGCAAGTCTAATTGCAAGCAGACTAGTGGCGATTGAGCGTGGGTGTTTGGGGGGAAATGACCGCGACGGTGTGGGGATTAAGTAGCCGGCGGGGGAGAGGGCATTACGCAGAGAATCAATGGCAATTAAGCTCGAAATTAACACGGCGGTGATGGAGGAAACGGCGGTGGCGATGGGGTCTGCGCACGGGGTTTGGGGGAGACAATGCTGAGCTAGCTTGGGCCTAGTGGCAGTGTCAGCAGGGTAGGTTGGGTGCGGGTGAGAGAGAGAGAGAGGGGGAGGGGGAATGGTCCGGGTGGGCTATTGGCCCTGTTCTGGTGCTGGGCTCAATGTGTAGCGCCTGTTTTATTTTTTCTTTTAGCCTTTTCTTCTTCTGTTTGATTTTTCAGGAATGGTTTTCAAACCCTTTTCAAACTTGTTTGAATTCAAAAAATTCTAGATTTTTGTAGTGTGATCCATGCACTCAAATGTGTGTCAAACACTACTGTTTACACAAACAAACCTTGTTCTTTGAAAATAAGAGCAAAACCATGCCTCATATAATATTAAAGTGGGCATATAGATGGTTTTGTTTGATTTCAAACTTTGGAATGCTTTTTTCCAACCCTAAATGCTATGACAATATGAATGCAATGCATGCTTTTACAATTTCTGATTTTTGGGATGTTACAAATCTAACCCCCTTAGGATGAATCTCGCCCTTGAGATTCAGATTGGCTAGCAAATAGGTGTGGGTGGTCTTCCCGAAGATCATCTTCTCTTTCCCAAGTTGCTTCTTCTTCGGTGTGATGATTCCATTGTACTTTGCAGAATTTGATTGTCTTAGTCCGAGTAACCCTTTCTGCAGTCTCAAGAATCTTGATAGGTTTATCTTTATAGGTGAGATCACTCTCCAACTGAACCTCTTCCAAGGGTATAGTATCCTTCAAAGAAGTTTCTTCCATCTCCGGATGGCATTTCTTCAACTGACTCACATGAAACACATTGTGAACTGCTGACGGTGATTCCGGTAGTTCAATCTCATAAGCCACTTCTCCTTTGTGGCTCAAGATCTTGAATGGTCCAACATACCTTGGTGCCTATTTTCCTTTGACTCCAAATCTCTTCACACCACGAAGTGGTGAGACTCTAAGATAAGCTCTATCATCTACTTCATAGGTGACTTCTCATGCTTTGGATCTGCGTAGCTCTTCTATCGAGACTGTGTTATCTTCAATCTATCCTTCACCAATTTAACTTTGTCTTCAGCTTCCTTAATCAATTCTGGTCTGAACAAATTTCTTTCTCCAACACCACTCCATAGCAATGGCGTAGTACACTTCCTTCCATAGAGAAATTCAAACGATGCCATCTCAATGCTGGCTTGATAGCTGTTATTGTAAGAGAATTCAGCGAAAGGCAGACTTTCATCCCAACTAGCACCATAGTCTAGGGCACATGCCCTCAACATATCCTCCAAAATCTGCTTGGTCCTTTCTGTCTGTCCATCAGTTTGGGGGTGAAAAGCTGTGCTGAATTCCAATCTTGTTCCCAATGATTCATGCAGTTGTCGCCAAAAATGTGAAGTGAACTGAGTTCCTCTATCAGACACAATACTCTAAGGCACTCCATGCAGACATACAATCTGTTGGGAATATGCCCTAGAGGCAATCATGTATGATGATATTTCCCATTGTATTCATAAAGTTATTAAGTTGTCCTTGTATGAGCATCTGATGTATATCATTGAATATGTGATTCAGTTGTGGAACTATACATTCATGTTGTTTGTACTAAATGTCCTTGGTCATTGAGGTTGTGTTGGACACACAACTTAGACCAATGTGAAAGTCGGCTTGATGACTCGGTTCCACTTATCATGGGCATGGTGATGCTATTTCGACTTACACAGATTCAGCTAAAGAGTTAGCGAGTCGGATTGACCCACATTGAGGTACAACGAACAAGTTGTCATTTGTATATCTCAATCAATGTATTCCTTAGACCTGAGGTTGTTTCATAGTACGAGTTGAGGATCACTGACTTAGGTTCTGTCAAACGCTAATCCGTAACTAGGCAGTTATAAAGGCAGAGTTTGGGTCGACTAAGAATCAAGCTGCGTGATGTGAATAACCAAGATGGGATTTTATCCCTCCACTCAGATAGATATTCTCTGGGCCCTCTCGGATGATATGATTTGGAAAGCATGGCCATGCATGACTCGGTTAAGTGTTAACCGAGGCGATCGACAAAAGAGTTAGTCGGGTGAATCACTTATCTCGGATCAAGAAGAGAGTTGGACTATTTAAGGGATGACAAATATTCGCCTATAGTCTGACAAGGTATATCGTGAGGCAAAAGGGACTCGGATGTAAGTCGCATTGGAAAGGCAAGTCGTCATGACTCTTTGGTAATTGGGAGTCGGCATGTTCTGCTAGGAGCCGCTACCGACTGATCGATTGAGTCGGACTCTAATCGTTTCTAAGTTGCCAAGAGCCTGCGGGGTCACACACTTAAGAGAGGGATCAAGTTCGGATTGGATCTGAACCGGAAATCTGGTTGGGTTAGACCCAAGCCGGATTTGGACTGAGTCAGTGAGTCAGACTCATGGTGACTGGTTTTATATGGGCTTTAGTGAATGGGACACGAGAGTGGATCCCACTTTCACTCCCTATATATAGTGGAGCACAGTAACCCAGAAGGGTTAATTGTTGATCGGTTAGGTCATTCCATGTGTTGGAAACCCTAGCTCCACAGCAGTCGTGGCGACGTACCAAACCTAGCAGTTCGCCGCCGGTGCTCCACCTGTATGTGTGGATACCAGCAGAGGTGTTGTACGATCAGCACCAGGACGATCGGATCATGAGGACTACACTGCATCAACTGACGCGATTCATCAGTAATCCGCAACTGCGCGTCTAGTGGTAAACCTCGTGGCCTTCTACCTCAGCTAGATCTTGGGATCACCATGTTAGAGGGGAAAAAGTTTTGTTTTATCTCTGCGTGGCCCAACACAATCCTGTTCATATAGATCTTAGCTAGCTTAGCACTTGTATATATAGTCTTCATAGGTATGAAATTAGCCAATTTAGTTAGGCGATCTACGACAACCAAATAGAATCATATCCGGATCTAGTCCTTGGCAGTCCGGTGATAAAATTCATACCAATCTTATCCCACTTCCAATCAGGAATGGGTAGTGGTTGTAATGACCCTTCCGGTTTCCGATGTTCCGCCTTCACTCGACTACACACATCACACAAAGCAATATGTTCTGCGATGTCCTTCTTGAGATTATTCCACCATAATCTTTCCCTCACATCCATGTACATTTTGGTGTTACCTGGATGGATGGAATATGGTGAGTTGTGTGCTTCTTGCAGAATCAGTTTCCGAAGCTCCGGATCTTGCGGAATGCAGATACATTTTCCATACCATAAAGTACCATGTTCGTCTTCATGGAATCCTTTAGCCTCCCCTTTGCTAATTTTACCTTTAACCTCTTCAATTTCCTTGTCCATCTTTTGGGCTTCTTTGATCTTGTCCAACAATGTGGGTTGAACATCCAATGACATGAGATGTCCTTCAGGTACTATCTCTAATCTGAGATCTTTGAATTGGGCACACAGATCATATGTCAGTTCTCCCTTAGTAAGGCCATTCACATAAACCTTAGATGTCGTTCACAAAGCCATTCACAATGCGGGACCGCAGGCTTCGCCGTGTCGTAGCGCCTTAGATGTCGTTGCGAGTTTCACAATGCCGGTAGATATTGTATCTGTGCATAACTTGTTTTTGCAGGAAGTTGTGAATGGTATGGTTCATGTGCATGTGATGTATGTGTGTAATCCATACGTGATCTGCAAATCATGGTTTTGTCAGCCGGCTGGAGCCTAGATGTTGTCATATTATTGTATAACGACCTGCGTGTCGGATTCTCCTTGTAATTTACTTTACTAAGCTAGTGTAGCTGTTTGGAGAACCCGGAAGGCATGCAAGGCGTTGTACATGTCGGCGACATGGAGTAGGACGGCAAGTGACAAGAGTTGGCACGAGTCGGATTACAGGCTTTGTGGAGATGGAGATCGCCATAAAGGGAGCCAAACCATTTCACATTATAATTGCTTTATATTGTGTTATTGTTATGTCTCTGTTTTACCTCTATTAGATAGTCGATAAAATTTAATACCTCAAAGAAGGTCTAGTCGATTTCCCGCTAGTGTTTGCACCATCACAAGTCGGATATTTTTGGTAGTGGGATCATAAAATTGAGGTGCTGCCAATTCTTTCCGACTAGGTGGGTTCGAGTCAGACTCTTACTGTGGAGACACTCGGTAAGCTAGACGGGTCTATCACAACAGTTGTGGGGCTCGGGGAAAAGTCGGACGGGAGCCGGGGCATGTGATGCCACCCGTCCAACAGGAGTCGTATGAGATGCGATTGACAAGGAATTGCCTACCTAGATCACTTGGCGGCTAGCGGTGATGCTAAAGCTCACTAGCCGACTTGCTTATTTAGGATCCTGAATCACTAAGTAACCATCGGAGGGATGTTGGTTCTAGTGGGAGCATAAAATATTAAAGTGTTTAATATGCTTGCTCTTTTATGAATACATGTCTTAAGTGTTTTGCATATTTTCTGTTATAGATCATGGCACCAAGTAGCAGTCACTCTCAGATATCCGGTTTTGTGTTGAGAACTATCCTTGAGAAAGATAAACTAAACAACACTAATTTTACCAACTGGTATCGAAATCTGAGAATTGTTCTCAAACAAGAGAAGAAGGACCATGTCCTAGACAACCCACTTCTAGATGAGCCAAATGAGAATGCGATTGTCGCTGCCACCAATGCCTACCGTCGGGCTAAGGATGAGTCCACAGATATTAGCTGTCTTATGCTTGCTCACATGGAACTAGACTTGCAAAATCAGTTAGAGAATGTTGAGGCCTACAATATGATCGAAAGCCTCAAAAGTATGTTCCAGGCTCAGGTGAAGACTGAGAGGTATCAAGTCTCTCAGGCTTTGCTGAGTTGCAAGCTTAAGGATGGTGATCCACTGAGTCCGCATGTGATCAAAATGGTTGGTTACGTGCAGTCTCTAGAGAGGCTTGGCTACCCCATTAGCGAAGAGTTCGCTACGGATATAATTCTGAACTCTCTTCCTAGTGCATATGGGCAGTTCATTTCGAACTACCACATGCATGGTATGGATAAGAAGCTCACTGAATTGCATGGGATGCTCAAGGAGGCAGAGGCGGATCTCAAGAATGGCACCAGTCAAGTGTTGATGGTGCAGAATAAGGCTAAGTTCAAGAAGAGTTCTTGGACCAAGAAGAAGGGTAAGTCGGGAGGAAAGCAGGCTCAGGACCCGGTCCCAAGCACTTCCTCAGGGACTAAGCCATCTCCTTAAGCCGGATCCACTTGCTTCTACTGCAAGGCGGATGGTCACTTGAAGAGGAATTGCAGCAAGTACTTGGCCGACAAAGCCAAGAGTGGAGGTATGACTTCTGACTCAGGTACACATGTTTGCAATGTTATAGACATATATCTTGCTGATGCACCTAATAGTTCTTGGGTATATGATACCGGATCAGTTATTCACATCTGCAACTCGTTGCACGGACTGGTAAGAACTAGGAGCATAGCAAGAGGCGAGGTTGATATTCGAGTCGACAACAAAGCAAGAGTTGCTGCGTTGGAGGTCGGCACAATGCAACTTCATTTACCTTCCAGATTCATTATGGAACTGAATAATTGTTATTATGTTCCAGTGCTCAGTCGAAACATTATTTCTCCTTCATGTTTGATGAGGCAAGTCTATGAGTCGAATATCAAGAATAATAGTTGTTCTTTATATTTGAATGATATGTTTCATGGCTTTACACCCATCCAGGACGGGTTATTTATTTTGAATCTTGATGGTGAGTCGGTTTATAACATAAATGCTAAAGGTTGAAACCAAATGATCTGAATATGACTTACTTTTGGCACTGTCAGCTTGGTCATATAAGTTGGAAATGCATGAAGAAGCTCCATGATGATGGACTACTAACTTCGTTCGACTTGGAGTCGTTCGAGACATGCGAATCTTGCCTACTCGGCAAAATGACCAAGACACCTTTTGCAAAGAGTTGTGAGAGGGCGTCCGACTTGTTGGGACTAGTACATAGTGATGTATGTGGACCAATGAGCACGACAGCCAGGGGTGGTTATGAGTACTTCATTACCTTCACTGATGATTTGACTAGGTATGGATATATCTACTTGATGAAACATAAGTCGGAAGCCTTTGAAAAGTTCAAAGAATTCAAGAATGAAGCACATAATCAACTCGGCAAGAAAATAAAGTTTCTTCGGTCGGACCGAGGAGGCGAGTACATGAGCCATGAGTTTGATGACCATCTGAAAAGTTGTGGAATAGTTCCTCAACTTACTCCACCAGGAACGCCACAAAGGAATTGTGTTTTGGAAAGGCGGAATCGGACCTTGTTGGACATGGTACGATCAATGACAAGTCGGACATATCTGCCTTTATCATTTTGGGGTTATTTTCTAGAAATAGCGGCGTACACACTAAACAAAGTACCATCAAAATCGGTAGAGAAGACACCGCATGAGATGTGGACAGGCAAAAAGCCGAGTTTGTCTTTTCTTAAGATTTGGGGTTGTGAAGCATTTGTCAAGCGACTTCAGTCGGACAAGCTTACGGCCAAGTCGAATAAGTGTATTTTCATGGGGTATCCAAGGGAAACCTTGGGTTACTACTTCTACAACCAAGAAGAGGGCAAAGTGTTTATCGCTCGGAATGGTGTCTTCCTTGAGAAAGAGTTTCTCAGTCGGGAAGTCAGTGGGAGCACGGTGCAACTCGAAGAAATTCGAGAGCAACCGGCTAGTAGCGAGTCGGCAAAAACCTTGGAGGTTGAGCCGGTCGTGGTGGCTGAGCCGGCAGCAGTACCTGTACTATGAAGATCGGCAAGATTACGAAGTGTTCGTGATGTATTACTGTTAGATAATGATAAGCCGGAAAATTATTCGGAAGTGATGGTAGGATCTGATCCCGAGTCATGGCTTGGAGCCATGAGATCTGAGTTAAAGTCCATGGATGAAAATCAAGTTTGGAACTTGGTTGATCTGCCAGACGGTGCAAGACCCGTCGAGTGCAAATGGGTCTTTAAGAAGAAAACTGATATGGATGGGAATTTTTCCATCTATAAAGCACGTCTTGTCGCGAAGGGGTTCCAACAAGTTCAAGGAGTTGATTACGACGAGACTTTCTCGCCCGTAGCGATGCTTAAATCAGTTCGGATCATGTTAGCTATAGCAGCCTATTTCGACTATGAGATATGGCAGATGGATGTCAAAATGGCTTTCCTTAACGGAAATTTAACTGAGGACGTGTATATGATACAGCCCAAGGGTTTTGTCGATTCGGCTAATGCTGACAAAGTGTGCAAACTTCAGAAATCCATTTATGGGTTGAAGCAAGCATCTTGGAGTTGGAATATTCGCTTTGATGAGGTAGTCAGATCGTTTGGCTTCATCAAGAGTGATCATGATTCTTGTTTATACAAGAAGTTTAGTGGGAGCAAAGTAAACTTTCTAATCTTATATGTGGATGACATATTATTGATTGGAAATGATGTCCAGATGTTGCAAGAAACCAAGGAATCATTGGAAAGGAGTTTCTCAATGAAAGACTTGGGTGAGGCAACATATATTCTCGGAATCCGGATCTATAGAGATAGATCAAGAAGGCTCATTGGATTGAGTCAGAGTACATATTTGGACAAAGTGTTGAAGAAGTTCAACATGGAATCGTCTAAGAAGGGGTTCTTACCGATGTCCCATGGCATAAAACTTAGCAAGACTCAGTGTCCTTCGACAACTGATGAGCGAAGTCAGATGAGTGCGATTTCGTATGCTTCTACAGTCGGATCCATCATGTATGCCATGATTTGTACTAGGTCAGATGTTTCATATGCTCTAAGTGTTGTGAGCAGATACCAGGCTGATCCTAGAGAAATCCACTAGACAGCAGCTAAAAATATCCTAAAGTACTTGAGAAGGACTAAGGATATGTTTTTGGTTTATGGTGGTGAAGATGAACTCAGTGTAAAGGGTTACACGGATGCGAGTTATCTTAACGACTCTGATGATTATCGTTCACAATCCGGATACGTGTTTATTATAAACGGAGGTGTTGTGAGCTGGAAGAGTTCCAAGCAAGAGACTATGTCTACATCTACAACAGAGGCTGAGTATATTGCCGCCTCGGAGGCAGCAAAGGAAGCTGTTTGAATGAGTAATTTCCTCATGGATCTTGGTGTGGTTTAGGGCTCGTCCAATCCGTTAGACGTGTATTGTGACAACAATGGTGCTATTGCACAAGCCAAGGAACCTAGACAACACCAGAAGAACAAGCACATACTCATGCGGTACCACCTGATTCGCCAGTTCTTGGATCAGGGTGATATCAAGTTATGCAAGGTACACACGGATGCAAATATTGCGGATCCGTTGAAAAAGCCGTTACCACAGCCGAAGCACGAGGCGCATCTAAGATCCATGGGCATTACATGCTTAGACATGTGATGTCAGAAGATTGACTCTAGTGCAAGTGGGAGACTGTTGGGAATATGCCCTAGAGGCAATCATGTATGATGATATTTCCCATTGTATTCATAAAGTTATTAAGCTGTCCTCGTATGAGCATCTGATGTATATCATTGAATATGTGATTCGGTTGTGGAACTATACATTCATGTTGTTTGTACTAAATGTCCTTGGTCATTGAGGTTGTGCTGGACACACAACTTAGACCAATGTGAAAGTCGGCTTGATGACTTAGTTCCACTTGTCATGGGCATGGAGATGCTATTCCGACTTACACAGATTCGGCTAAAGATTTTGGCGAGTCGGATTGACCCGCATTGAGGTACAACGAACAAGTTGTCATTTGTATATCTCAATCAATGTAATCCTTAGACCTGAGGTTGTTGCATAGTCCGAGTTGAGGATCACCGACTTAGGTTCTGTCAAACGCTGATTTGTAACTGGGCAGTTATAAAGGCAGAGTTCGGGTCGACTGAGAATCAAGCTGCGTGATGTGAATAACCAAGATGGGATTTTCCCCTCCACTCGGAGAGATATTCTTTGGGCCCTCTCGGATGATATGATTCGGAAAGCATGACCATGCATGACTCGGTTAAGTGTTAACCGAGGCGATCGACTAAGAGTTAGTCGGGTGAATCACTTATCTCGGATCGAGAAGAAAGTTGGACTATTTAAGGGATGACAAATATTCGCCTATAGTCTGACAAGGTATATCGTGAGGCAAAAGGGACTCGGACATAAGTCGCATTGGAAAGGAAACTCGTCATGACTCTTTGGTACTTGGGAGTCGACATGTTCTACTAGGATCCGCTACTGACTAATCGATTGAGAGTCGGACTCTAATCGTGTCTAAGTTGCCAAGAGCCTGCGGGGTCACGCACTTAAGAGCGGGAGCAAGTTCGGATTGGATCTGAATTGGAAATCTGGTTGGGTTAGACCCAAGCTGGATTTGGACTGAGTCAGTGAGTTGGACTCACGGTGACTGGTTTTATATGGGCTTTAGTGAATGGGCCACGAGAGTGGAGCCCACGTTCATTCCCTATATATAGTGGAGCATAGTAACCCAAAAGGGTTAATCGTTGATCGGTTAGGTCATTCCATGTGTTGGAAACCCTAGCTCCACAGCAGTCCTGCCGACGTACCAAACCTAGAAGTTCGCTGCCGGTGCTCCTCCTTGTATGTGTGGATACCAGCAGAGGTGTTGTACAATCAGCACCAGGACGATCGGATCGTGAGGACTGCACTACATCAACTGACGTGCTTCATCAGTAATCCGCAACTGCACGTCTAGTGGTAAACCTCGTGGCCTTCTACCTCAGCTTGATCTTGGGATCACCACGAGAGGGGAAAAAGTTTTGTTTTATCTCTGCGTGGCCCAACACAATCCTGTTCATATAGATCTTAGCTAGATTAGCACTTGTATATGTAGTCTTCAGGGTATGAAATGAGCCACTTTAGTTAGGCGATCTACGACAACCCAAATAGAATCATATCCGGATCTAGTCCTTGGCAGTCTGGTGATAAAATCCATACCAATCTTATCCTACTTCCAATCAGGAATGGGTAGTGGTTGTAATAACCCTGCCAGTTTTCGATGTTCCGCCTTCACTCGACTACACACATCACACAAAGCAATATGTTCTGCGATGTCCTTCTTAAGATTATAACACCATAATCTTTCCTTCACATCCATGTACATTTTGGTGTTACCTGGATGAATGGAATATGGTGAGTTGTGTGCTTCTTGCAGAATCAGTTTCCGAAGCTCCGGATCTTGCGGAATGCAGATACATTTTCCATACCATAAAGTACCATGTTCATCTTCATGGAATCCTTTAGCCTTCCCTTTGCTAATTTTACCTTTAACCTCTTCAATTTCCTTTTCCATCTTTTGGGCTTCTTTGATCTTGTCCAACAATGTGGGTTGAACATCCAATGACATGAGATGTCCTTCAGGTACTATCTCTAATCTGAGATCTTTGAATTGGGCACACAGATCATCTGGCAGTTCTCCCTTAGTAAGGCCATTCACATAAACCTTACGGCTTAAAGCATCTACTACAGCATTTGCTTTACCGGGATGGTATTGCAAGCTCAAGTCATAGTCCTTGATGAGCTCTAGCCATCTTCTTTGTCTCATATTGATTTCCTTTTGAGTGAAGATATACTTCAAACTTTTGTGATCTATGAACACTTCACAATGCTTTCCCAAAAGATAATGTCTCCATGTTTTGAGTGCATGGAAAACACAGGCTAACTCTAAGTCATGAGTAGGATAATTCACTTCATGAGTTTTGAGTTGTCTCGAGGCATAAGCCACAAATTTCCCTTCTTGCATCAAAACTCCACCTAAACCTTGGTGAGATGCATCACAATAGACTTGAAAATCCTTCTCCAAATCTGGAAGACATAAGACTGGTGTTGACACTAGTCTCTTCTTCAATTCTTGGAAACTGACTTCACAACCTTCAGTCCAGTCAAACTTCTTATCTTTCTTAAGTAACTCCGTCATTGGCTTAGCTACCTTTGAGAAATTCTCAATGAACCTTCTATAGTGTCCTGCCAAGCCTAGGAAACTGCAAACTTCCTTAACTGACTTGGGAGATTCCCACTCAGTTACAGCTGACACCTTTGCGGGATCGACAGCTATACCATTTCCCAACACAATATTTCCGAGAAATCTAACTTCATTCAACCAGAATTCACACTTACTGAACTTGGCATATAGCTTGTGTTCCCTGAGCTTATCAAGTATCAGACACAAATGTTCTTCATGCTCTTCTTTGCTCTTGGAATAGATAAAAATGTCGTCGATGAATACGACAACAAACTTGTCAAGAAACTCCATGAACACCTTGTTCATCATGTTCATGAAATAGGTTGGTGCATTTGTCAATCCAAATGGTATCACGGTATATACTCACATAACCCATACCTAGTGGGGAATGCAATCTTAGGTATGTCTTGATTTCTAATCTTTAGTTGAAAGTAGCCTGATCGGAGATCAATCTTTGAGAACATTCAGGATCCTTCTAGCTGATCAAATAGATCATTGATTCTAGGCAAAGGATACTTGTTCTTTATTTTCACCTCATTGAGTGAACGGTAATCTATGCATAACCTTTGACTTGTATCCTTTTTTCAACAAATAGAACTGGTGCACCCCAAGATGAAGAACTTGGTTGAATAAATCCTTTCTGCAATTGTTCTCCAAGTTGTTTCTTGAGTTCTTTCAACTCATCAACTAACATCTTGTAGGGTCTCTTTGCTATTGGTCCAAATCCTGGTAGTAAGTCAATCAGAAACTCCACATCTCTATCTGGTGGCATTCCTGGTAATTCCTCCGGAAACACATCCGGATATTCCTTCACAACCGGTACACCATCTATGATAACCCCCTTAAGAGAATTTAGCTTGCTTACTTTAGATTCAAAGTTAGACTTGAACCTAATCCGTTTCTTATCCGGGGTTGTGAGTGTAAATGTACAATTGGCACAATCTAGTACTCCTTCATACTTAGTCATCCAATCCATACCCAAAATTACATCCAATCCTTGGGAATCTAGGATTATCAAACTAACTGGAAACTTATACTTTCCAAATTCTATCACTAGATCATGACATCCAAAATTCACTACCATCTCTCCACCGGGAGAGCTTACTTTAATAGGACACCCAATAGTTTCAGTTGGAAGTCCATTTTTATCAACAAATGCTCTTGATATGAATGAATGTGATGCGCCGGTATAAAAAAGAACAAGTGCTGGAAAAGAATTAAGCTTGAACTTACCAGCCACAGCATCAGACTCTTCATAAATTTCTTCCACATTGATGTGGTTCACTTGTCCCTTCTGGAAAGGGTTGGGCTTGTTGGGTCCTTCAACTTTATTTCCTGGGCATTCATTTGCATAGTGCCCAGTTTTCTTGCATTTGAAGCACTCAACCTGACAGATATCTCTTTTAGCAGGCTGACTCCCATTTCCATTCCCACTGTGGTGGCTCTCGTGTCCACTATTGTGGTTCTTATACTTATCATTGTCATGGCTGCGGTGGTGCTTGTTGTTATGGTGACGGTTACTGTTGTGGGGTTGTTGTACTTCCCATGCTTGTGGGATCCAGATCCTCCACTATCATCACCATGGGAACGTTTATGAGACGATCCCGAGATGTGCTTGTCAAAGTGATGCTTCCTCTTCCTGTTCTCAACCTGCTTCATCTTGCTTTCCAAGATGGTGGCCTTGTCACATAGTGATTGATATGTTGGTACATAGGCAACAGATAGCTGCAGGTTCATCTCATCATTCAATCCTTCGAGGAACTTCTCCTTCCTCTTGGCATCAGTATCAACTTCATCCGGTGCATAGCGCCAGACTGTTGAACTCCTCAATATATTCAGCCACACTGCGGTGATGCTATTTCAGATTGTGGAACTCCTTCTTCTTCAAGTTCATCACTCCCGATGAGATATGAGCTGTACGGAATCCATCCTCAAAAATAGCCCAAGTCACATCCTCAATAGGAGTGGTGATCTGAAAGTTGTCCCACCATGTTGCTGCTGGTCCTTCAAGCAGATGTGCTACGAACCTGACATTTTCTTCATCGGTGCAGCCAACAGTGACCAAGTCTTTATTCACAGAGCGTAGCCAGTCATTGGCTACCATGGGATCAGTGGTTCCCGAGAATTTGGCTGGCCTCAACCTCAAAAACCTTGTAAGCATGTCAAAGGCTGGTGGGTTATTGGGATTGTTGTTGTTGTTGTTGTTGTTGTTGTTGTTGTTGTTGTTGTTGTTGTTGTTGTTGTTGTTGTTGTTGTTGTTGTTGTTGTTGTTGTTCTGGTTCTGATTTTGATTGGCCATGAACTGGGTCATCATTTGCATCAGTTGAGTTTGAGTCATCAACTGTTGCATCTTCGGATTAACATTATTGTTGTTGTTGTTTGGGTTGGGGTTGGCACGACGGGGAGGCATCTGTGGTTTCAATAAGGATAAGTAATGAGATATAACCCATAGATTCCATGCATAATACATCACATAGCAATAAACACAATAACAATCACAAGATAAACATAAAGTTTAAACAACGTAAACAACAAGTTTTGGAAAAGTAAACATAATAGCAAACCATCCACATGTTGGATGATCATTGCGACTCAATAAATCAAAGGATGATAGATAAATAGGTAGCTAGATAATCAAACTACTCCTCCATGTCGACCTCCACGTCCACGAGAGTAAGTCCGGCTGTCTCCATAACTGACTTGTACTCCTCTACGCTGGTGGTCAAGGCCTCAATCTTTGCGCGAAGGGCTCTCTTCTGCGAGCGAAGCCTCTCTATCACTCCCTGCTGAGTCTCTAACTCAAAGTCCTTGACCTCTATCTCGGCCCTAATGTCCTTGATCTTCTTGTTTCTGTCTTGAACTCTCTTCTCATGATTCTTGAACTTCTTGTCCTGGCTCTCTATCTGGCCTCCATCTCCTTGATGATCTCGTCTTGCTCCACGAAGATCTTGTCCTTATCCCTCAACTAAACCTGGAGCTCGTCATTGCTAAGGATGACGTTGGTCCTATCCGTGTCGAGGTGTATAATAAGACCCTCTAGGTCCTGAAGGTACAGATGAACTGGCTCTATCGTATCTCTAGCAGCGCCCTCATATACTAAAGCCTATCCCTCCTCGTCACGTCTCCCGAACGGGTGGAAGTAGAAGCCCCTGAGCTCGGTGGCGTGGCGTCCGCAGAGGCGTCTGAGTAGCTCATGCATGACTACATCTAGACCCTTCTCTTTGTCATCGTGCATCAGCTTGAAGGAAATCTCTTCCGTGAGTGGCTCCGTCTGGCGTCCCTGCTATGTGACTCTAAAGCCCCAAAGATCCTTCCTATCGAACTTGGTAAGCTGGAGTGCCTTAATGCTTGGAAGTGAGAGGTTGATCACACTAGTGAACTGCACGATACACGAACCAAAACAAGTTCCATTGAACTCCTCGGCAGTGCTGATCACAAAGCTAGGCATCTACTGTATAAGATAGAGAAATATTAGAACAACATAAGTAAGAGAAAAACAAGACAGTAAAAAGATAGCAAAAGCATACAATCATCCATAAAACATACAAGTCATGGCATACAAAGTCTACTACAAGCACTAAGGTTCAACATAACTTAGACAAATTTTTGCGAGAAAACGACAAGTGTGGTGGCCCAACTAGCGGAGTACGTTACAATTATCACTCATATGCTAAGTCTATGATATCTTCCCTTAGACGTTTTATGGCGGTCTCTAAGTCTTGGGTATACTTATTCTCCTCCTTAAGGTCATTTTGGGTATTGAGCATTCTATACTTGAGTCTTTTACCAAGCTCCTTGATAGCATTACAAGCTGCATTTCTAGCAGAGTCAAAGAGTGTCGTATACATTTCTCAGTAGGTGCCCATGTAGAATCCTGACTCTTTGTGGTTGTCTCCCTTATTTTTTTACAAGTGACGTTGCACCCACCAATATTCTTCTCCTTCATCCATCACTGGAAATACTTTGTATACGACATCACCATGTATCCCCAAGCTAACCATAAGGGTTTTGAGTGCTTTGGGAAACTCCATCTCACATTATAAAGTCATGGTCATGAGTGGTCCCTTCTTGACGGCTTCGTTGATGGTGGCCATCTACAAATAGAGATGAGAAATAAAATTAGAAGAGATTTACGAGAAGAAAAAGACAAGTGTGGAATTTGCAAAGAGTTGCATTTTCTTCCTAGTGGTTTCCTTAGTCTAATCCAACTTAGGGTCATAATCCTACAGGCAACACAGTGCTCTGATACCATCTGTAGAATAGTAATATCTAACATCTATATGAATTTGGCTAAGTGTAGCTTAGGCTTGCTTTGCTCAAAATAAGTTTATTCTATCAGTTGAAAAATACTAAGTTTTTCTTTGTCAAAAACTCCCAAGGAACCACCAATAGACATTGATGAACCTTTACCCTTGTTCAACCACAAGTTTTTTACTTAGAAATTGGGATGAGGAGATCCTTAATAGCTTCAATGTCTTTGGTTCTCAAATTGTCCGTTGTCGGGGACACGGCTAAGTACTTAGGTTTTACCATCTCGAGAGGTGGTGCACTTTCCCCACAAGACTCGACATGCATCGAGACGAGACCTTTCAGAAGCCTTCCCTTAGACCACCATGGACGCATTCCATCCTATCACCCTACCACCATCTGTCCATCTGGCTAAGTTATTGCAAGTTTGCAACCTATATGATCAAGGCAGAGCCCACATGCCATGTGGTTGCACTAGAAGTTTCTAAACACTAAGTATCTCAAATCCCTTTTTTCCTGGGTGACTTTCCACAAGTGAGATACACAAGGTAAACCATTGACATGGGTCTTGTGTAACCACTCAACATAAACCATCATACCATTCCACCCAGGTGATTCATTCACTTAGTTGTTTTATTAGTCAAAACACAAGTCAAAAGACTTAGCAAAATTTCCATAGCATGAATATAATCCACCCTTGTTTTCTACTAGTTAGGCTAAGCATGATAACATAACAAGTATCTTAACTTAGAGAAAATTCTACTAAGACTACAACTACTAGGATTTCCCAAGGCATAGCATATATATACTTAGCAAAAATTCCATGCAAGCCCTATTCAAAATATCACTAGTGCATAGTCAAAATAATAGGACAAAATACATGAAGCACCACTTGCCTTGGTAGTCGGTGGAGTAGCAATGATGGGGGAATACCAATCGGGGTATACCCACGAAGCGGTTTCGCCAGCTGGATCGCCAATGCCAGAGCAGGTCGACTCGCCAAGTACGGCGACTGGCGCATGCTGGACCCAGGCGACTGGCGCCGACTGGAGGCCCAAGATGGCGACTTCAATACAAAGCCCACTAGCACTTGTAAACCCTAACTGGTTGCATATATAAAGCCACCAGGACACCCCCACGGGGTATGCTCTCCCGCATCTCATTAGATCTAGTCTCTCCCTACGCCTACAACGGCTCTCATGTAAACCAATCTATGATCATATACTGGATTGATAGCAGGACGTAGCGATCCTCCATCGAGGGGACGTGAACCTGGGTACATCGTGTGCCAATCTCGCTCCCGGATTCTCCTACGTCGCCTTGCTCCCTCTACGTAAGCTACCCTCAGTAGCATCTGCCGTGCAATACCACGACAGTTGGCGTCCACCGTGGGGCTAGCGATGCTTGGAGGGTGATAATCCGGGTGAGATCCCTCATCATCGTCGACATCTAGATCGCATCTAGACGTTTATCCGCGCCACTCGCATGATTTCCACGTCGGGCGTGCGCGATCGTTCTACATGGCAGTTGAGTTTTTTATTAGATCCCATCTCGCGTTGAATACCTTGCCAGTTTACTATTTTATTTAGATCTAATTTCTACATGTGTATTGGTGCATGCAATGAGCGGACCTTGTGAGACGCAGTCCGTTCTGCTGGCCGACGATCGCGCCGAAGCGGTGCGTGAATCCAATGCTATAATTATAATACGGTTTATTTCACGCCAGTACAGCCAGCCGGCTCGACGGTAATCAAGAAGAAAGGACAAGCGGCGACGAAACACATACATCAGATCAACATGAGGAATTTCTCCGTTCAAGTATGTTATATGTATTATATTCAATCTAATCTGGTATTAATTGATTTTGCATGCCCGAGCACGAAGGAAACAGATCGGACAGAAAGAATCTATCCATGGCGGTATCTGTCGCTTGGAAAAATTGGCAAAACTACGCCTCATCGATCCGGCAAAACCCGACTCATGCCGCCACGCGACCCGGTTCGCTATATCCTCTACTTCCGGTTAAACGTTGTTCGGGACGTTTGAGGACTTGCCATCGTGGCCTTGCCATGACGGCCTTCACCCGTTGCGAACTCGTCATGCTAACAGCTAAGTTTTTTTACACTCGTACATGCTATGAATAAAAAACATATATGCATCTTTATTCAATCTCCAAAGCCGGCCATGCAGTCGCATATGACCCTTTTTAGGGATCAAAATTATACTTGGGATTGATTTCAGTTTTGTCTGCTATTTATTCGCGTCTGTCGAAGTACTGAGGCTAGGTACCAAAAGGCCGACCTTGTCTCCGGGTTCAACAGTCTGGCATCGCGTCCCTGTTACTCGGCAAGCGTTTGATGCTGGAGGTCTGCCTACTCATGAAAAAACACGCATAAACCTTACATACTGCCCATCGATCCATATAACAAACATGCATTTTATTTCAACGTCTACAATTCGCACGTCTTACAATTATTCAATATATTATGCAAATACACCTTAATGCAATTGTACCTTTCCCCTTCTTCGCAAAACGGTGTCTTTCTCGCCACTCGCCGCGCTCGGGGACTCGGCACTCGCCGGTCGCTCGGCCTCGCCGCTCGCCGCGCTCGGGGACTCGGCACACGCCGGTCGCTCGCCCTCGCCGCTCGCCGCGCTCGGGGACTCGGCCCGTCGGTTGCTCGGCCTCGCCGCTCGCCGCGCTTGGGGACTCGGCGCCCGTCGGTCGCTCGGCCTCACCGCTCGCCGCGCTCGGGGACTCGGCACCCGTCGGTTGCTCGGCCTCGCCGCTCGCCGCGCTCGGGGAATCGGCGCCCGTCGGTCGCACGGCCTCGCCGCTCGCCGCGCTCGGGGACTCGGCACTCGCCGGTCGCTCGACCTTGCCGCTCGCCGCGCTCGGGAACTCAGCGCTCGCCGCGCTCGGGGACTCGGCGCTCGCCGGTCGCTCGACCTCGCCGCTCGCCACACTCCTGAACTCAGTGCTCGCCGCGCTCGGGGACTCGGCGCTCGCTGGTCGCTCGACCTCATCACTCTCCGCGCTCGGGGAGTCGGCGCCCGTCGGTCGCTCAGCCTCGACGCTCGCCGGTCGCTCGACCTCGTCACAAGACGCGCTCGGGGACTCGGCGCTCGCCGGTCGCTCGATCTCGCCACTCGCCATGCTCGGTAGCAACCACTACTATTTTCAGAATATGTATCTCTAAAGAGCCTCAAGTCGCCTCTACAAGCCAACTCGAGCCTCGGGGACTACTCCTAGGCATGTTGCGTGTACGCATGGTTGCATGACCACGGCTCGCCCTCGTCGACTCGCCACCGCGGACTCTCCACTCGCGTACTCAACACGCTCGGGGACTCGCCACCGCGGACTCGCCCTCGCGTACTCAACACACTTGGGGACTCGGCGCGCTATAGACAGCGCCACTCGTCGGTCGCCCGACCTCGCCACTCGGCACGCTCGCGGACTCTCCACTCGTGTATTCAACGCGCTCGGGGACTCACCACCGCAATTTCGCCCTCGCGTACACAACACGCTCAGGGACTCGCCATCGCGTACTCAACACGCTCGGGGACTCGCCACCGTGGACTCTCCCTCGCGTACTCAACGCGCTTGGGGACTCAGCGCGCTACAGACAGCGCCACTCGCCGGTCGCCCAACCTCGCCACTCGGTGCGCTCGGGGACTCGGCACTCGCCGGTCGCTCAGGGACTCGACACGCTCCACATTCGGGGACTCGCTGCAACTGGCGGCTTCACCGACACCCTGCGTCTTTTGCCAACTGGCCATCACCGACTGGCTCACGCCAACCGCCTCCTGCTTCACGGTTCTTTTCTCTGTTCCGGAGCTCGTCGCCGATTCGCTACGACCCATCGTCAAGACTCTCCGCGCCCTGCCTCAAGCCCGCATCGAAATGACAACGCGCTCGGGGACTACTGATGGGGGAATACCAATCGGGGTATACCCACGAAGCGGTTTCGCCAGCTGGATCGCCAATGCCAGAGCGGGTCGACTCGCCAAGTACGGCGACTGGCGCCGACTGGAGGCCCAAGATGGCGACTTCAATACAAAGCCCACTAGCACTTGTAAACCCTAACTGGTTGCGTGTATAAAGCCACTAGGGGCACTCCCACGGGGTATGCTCTCCCACATCTTATTAGATCTAGTCTCTCCCTGCGCCTACAGCGGCTCTCATGTAAACCAATCTATGATCATATACTGGATTGATAGCAGGACGTAGCGATCCTCCACCGAGGGGACGTGAACCTGGGTACATCGTGTGCCAATCTCGCTCCCGGATTCTCCTACGTCGCCTTGCTCCCTCTACGTAAGCTACCCCCAGTAGCATCTGCCGTGCAATACCACGACAGTTGGCGCCCACCGTGGGGCTAGCGATGCTTGGAGGGTGATAATCCGGATGAGATCCTGAAGGGTTTCGCAGCATAGTAAATCAAAAAAATTCTACGGATGCGAACGGGAAAGCCAAGATCTAATCTAGGAGATGCAAACAACGAGGGGAGATAGATGAGATCTTCATACCCTTGAAGATTCGCACAGCGGAACGTTCGACGGAACATGGGTGATGTAGTCGTACTCGCTTCTCCCCCTCGTGATCCGATCCGATCTAACACCGCAAGTGGCGATGCCTCCGAGAGATGCACACGTGCGGCACCTCGACGTATCCTCCTTCCTCGGTCCAGCAAGTAGGGTGGAGAGATGGATTGGATCTACAACGCGACGGCGCGGTGCAAGCGGTGGAGAGTTTCTGCGGCAGGGCTTCGCCTACGCGCAGTCGGGAGGGAGAGAGAGAGAGAGGAGGGGCAACAGGGCGGCTAGGGTTGTGGAGGAGGTGTGTGAGGGGTGCGCCACCAGCCCTCTTTATATAGAGGGGTGGACGGCTGGCCCTTGCCCCTCCCCCAAGCCCTAGGCCAGCGGCCAAAGGAGGGAGGAGTGGGGGGCAAGTCCCCCCTTCTAGAAGCTTCCCTAGGGTTTCCCTAGGGTTTGGCCGGCTGGGCCCTATGGGGCCTTGTGCTCCTGGCCCAACGCGGCCAGGGCACTCCCTCATAGGCCCACGCCCCCTCCCGACAAGTGGGGCCACGTTGGTCCCACTCCGGAAGGTTCTAGAAGCTTCCGGTACAATACCGAATAACCCGAAACAATTCCGAACTCCAAAAACTGCATTGCCTTATATGAATCTTATTCTACGGACCATTCCGGAACCTCTCGTGATGTCCCGGATCCCATCTGAGACTCCGAACAAAAACTCATAAACCAATTATCCAATCTATCCTAGCGTCGAGACACGTTAAGTGTGTGACCCTTCGGGTTCGAGAATATGCAGACATGATCTTCTATCAATAATCAACAGCGGGGTCTGTAAACCCATATTGACTCCCACACATTCATCGATGATCATATCAGATGAACCACGATGCCAGGATTCAATCAATCCCATATATATATTCCCTTCGTCTCGCTATATTTTACTCGCCCGAGATTTGATCGTCGGTACCGTCATACCTAGTTCAATCTCGTTCACAGCAAGTACTTTACTCATTCCGTAATCCGATATCACTTTGTGATTAACTCCTTAACCACATGCTTGCAAGCGGTGTTGATATCGATTACCGAGTGGGTCCGAAGTATATCTCTCCGACTTGGGAGGGACAAATCCCATCTCGATACATACAACCCAACAGGTACTTTCCGATCACCTGAGAGACACCTTTATGATCACCCTCTCATAGGATGACGTTTGATGACCTCAAAGCTTTCTTCCGATACCAGGGAGTTGTATTATCTTATGGTCTAAAGAATACAATATTTGACATAAGAAAAGCTTCGCAAAGATGAACACGATGAAATGATCTAATTGCTCCGCTTAGTTTGGGTCTGTCCATCATATCATTCTCTCAATGATATGATCTCATTATTAATCGACAACTCATGTCTATGGTTAGGAAACCTTAACCATCATTAATCAATGAGCTAGTCCATAGAGGCATACTAGGGACACGGTGTTGTTCACAAACCACACAAGTATTAAAGTTTCCGCTTAATACAATTCTAGCATGGAATATAAACTTTATCATGAACAAGAATTATCTCTACTATATAATTTGTCTAGAGGTGGTTTTCGTCTGTCGTCCGTGGCTCGATTTTTTCTTTCCGGTTTTGCCCCTGGCTGTTAGGAGCTGTTACACCACCTGCCACCGCCGAGTCATAAACTGTACGACCCTCGTCACACCCTCGCCGACGCGTGTATCCTGCCGCCCGGGTCTCTTCCCCAACTGGCCGCTGGCCGAAGCCTCGTCCTCGCCACCGATGGGCCTCCGTCGGCTGGTGTCCATCTTCTTTTCCCTGCCTCTTCAATTTCACAGCTCCCGTGCCTACGGACTGTCTTGAGGAGGACCTCGCTGAAGGTTTAGAGTGGGAGTAGATCCGCCAACGATACCGTCGGCAGGACTAGAAGAGGGCTAGAAGGAGTGCCGAAAGGAGAAATCAGAGGTTCAAAACTTCCGTCCCCACCTCCCAGGTGGTGCCGGCGGGAGCCGGGGAGGGATGAGAGGAGGCGCAGGAGGAGGAATCGGGGGCGGCAACGATGCCGACCCCTTGCCCATGTCGATTCACAGGCAGGATAGGCTCATCCCTATCCCTATGCGGCGGTGGGATTCCGCCCGCCTCTACGAGATAGCCTCCTTCTATTGCTCTTTGCGGCCTTGACTGCCTGCACCGCCACGACGCCATACGCCTCCAGGTCGCTGCTGCTCCGGACCAGGTCTACTTCCCAGCTTTTAGATCCATCTCAAAGACGCTCCGCTCCAGTCACGTTGCCCACAGGCGGCAGCCCCACATTGTAAGATTAACTCACTTTTTTGTATATCAGTATATGTCCATCTTTACCAACATCGACGGGTCTTCCATTTATTCAGGCTCAGACGCTGCAGAAAACACAAGTGTTATAAATGTTGAGAACGTTCAATCACTAATGGCTGACTGTATTATTCTATACAGTATAGAAAGTTTTCTATGCTTCTATCTAGGAGTGATTATTGTATAGACATCAAGTGCAGATTTGTTACTGAGAATTTGTCAAGTGCAGACATTTCCTTCCCTGATTTATTATGCACCAAATTGTTTCGTAACAGTTCAGTAGTGACCTATCTAAACTCTGAACCTACATGCAACATTCTAACTTCTCTTTCTTTCCAAATTACAGTATTAGAAATATACCATTGCATGGTATCATCCGAGGTAGCATCAAACAGAGGCGTCCAACCACGACGCCACCTCCAGAACCTCCATGGTGGTGCTCTTGGCACGGGCTCGGGGATTTGCGACGTTTCTGGGATGCAGATATGATCAGAAAGCCTCTTGGGAACCAGCTCAACTGTTTCTCCGGGGCAGAAATACTATTCCCTGACTTAACTTAAATCATAGGTTAAATCATAGGCTATAGCTGATGGATTAGTTGTCTTTTGTTTGCTTGTGGCAGCTTTCTTTTCTTGTAGGTAATTGAGCTATTTTAGGCGGCCAGTTACACAAACGCAGGTGGGTGTAAATTTCTATAAATTTAGATTATGATATGTGAAGTTTATTCAATCAAAGTAAATGTTTGCCTAGGGTAGGTGACTGAACTGATATGGTTAGTGGTACTGGTTTCTTTCTTCAGTTACATTTGTCTGAATTATTTTGTGTTCCCGATAAAAAGTTCGGCGGGACTCCACAATAGTAGTTTTCCAAATGTGCAAGTTGTCAGGTGATTTGTGTTTTGGGTGGTCGAAGGTGGAAACTGTAGCACTTGGTTGTATGTACGCCATGATGTGGATCATACTCATCATAGTGTTTATTAAGATTGACCATGGTTTGATAGTATCTCTGCTAGACAATTATTAGATTGTTATACTAATGCTTGTTGATTAGCAACCCAGACCCGGTTTCATATACTCAGTATATGCACTTTCGATTCAGTAAGAACAAGTACCAAGTCCACTTCTTTTGAGCTCAATAATTAATTATTGTTGGCTTTCTTTGGTTATACACTGAGTTTTAGTTTTAAAATGATTGGCTAGCGCTGCTTGTGTCAATTTTAACACTAAATAATACTAAAATGTTTTGGTTATGCACCGGTCAGGCACTCGCCATCTTTAGTCCACACTGTGTGGCCACACGGACCAGGACGCCGGTGCTACGACTACCTTCTGCTGGTGGACCTCATGCTGGACCCTCAACCCAGACCAAGGCTCAAAGCAACAAGCATCCACTTGGTATGTGTCTATTGACTCGCACGGTTGTCGTTGTTGTCTTTTTTTTCTCCCTAAAGTCATACTCCATCTATGCCGCCAAGCTTGTTGGCCATCCATCTACCGATCAAACAATTTCTCGTCTGAAACCCACCACACTCTATCTCAAGACAGCTACATACAGTTCGTCTAGAGGAGCAATTTCCCGTCTGAAAACCATTCCTTATCTATTCAATTTTGGTGACTACTCCGGTCGCATCCCTTACAGCGCTGCCAAGGTATGAAACTACTCCACTGTGATCTTCTTAGTCTCATTTTCGGTACTCAAATATTCGGTTTCATCCAAGCTTTGCTTCATGTGTGATGGATTGGGTGGCTCAGATTGAAGAGAGAAAAAACGAAAAGACCCAGAAGAATAGGAAGAGCGGTGATGTGAAGATAACAAAGTGCGGTGGACAATTCAAAGTCTATTATTGGTTTCCCAAAACTCCTCTCAATACGTTCTATTATTGGTCTAATTCAAAGTCTCAGACAATTTTTCATGCGCACTAAAATTATTCAATACAAATCAATCAATACCTTGTATTAATTATTAAATTGATGTAATGTGATATTCAATATTACTCGACTTAAACGTTCATGTGATTTAAACTCTATTGCAATTTAAAATCAATGTTTTATGAATTTTCATATTGCATGGTACAAAACACATGTCGATGTAGGATTCAATGTCATTTGGATCCGACTATGATTTATACATATTAAAAATTGTTTATTTAATTTACTATTGCACCGTAGCAACGCACGGGCATTCAGCTAGTAATAATAACATCTTTATTATTGCCTCTAGGGCATAATTCCAACAGTCTCCCATTTACACTAGAGTCAATAATCTAGTTTATATCTGGCAACAATCTAACACCCATGACACTAAGGTGCTGATCATGTTTTGCATGTGCAAGAGGTTTAGTCAATGGATCTGCGACATTCAGATCTGTATGTACTTTGCTAATCTTCAGATCTCCATCTGCTATATAATCTCGGATTATATGAAACTTGCGGTTGATATGCTTAGTCTTTGGATGATATCTTGGTTCCTTAGCTAGTGCTATGGCGCCAGTGTTGTCACACAATATCTCTAGTGGGTCCAAGACACTTGGAACCACGCCAAGCTCAGTGATAAAGTTCTTGATCCAAACTCCTTCACTTGACGCTTCTGCAGCAGCCATGTATTCCGCTTCTACTGTAGATCCCGCGATCACGCTTTGCTTGCAGCTTCTCCAGCTCACAGCTCCTCCATTCAAAATATAAACGTATCCTGTCTGAGATTTAGAATCATCCTTGTCGGTGTCGAAACTAGCGTCGACGTAACCCTTTACGACGAGCTGTTCATCACCTTCATAGACTAAGAACATTTTTTTAGTCCTATTTAAGTACTTTAGGATGTTCTTCACGGCTGTCCAGTGTTCCACTCCTGGATCACTTTGGTACCTGCTCGTCTAACTAAGAGCATTGGACACATCCGGTGTAGTACACAGCATGGCATACATGATAGAACCTATGGCCGAGGCATAAGGCACTTTGCTCATAGCTTCTCTATCATTTACCGTAGCTGGACACTGAGCCTTGCTCAATATCTTACCTGACAACATAGGCACTGAACCTTTCTTTGCCTTATCCATTCTCAACCTTTTCAGAACTTTGTCTAGGTATGTACTCTGGCTTAAAGCTATCAGACGTCTTTGTCTATTTCTATAGATTTTAATGCCCAATATATAAGCAGCTTCCCCTAGGTCTTTCATTAAAAAACATTTGTTCAAATAACTCTTCAAATCGTTAAGCATGTCAATGTCATTTCCAATAATCAATATGTCATCCACATATAGTACCAGAAATGTCACTGAGCTCCCACTCACTTTCATGTAGATACAAGCTTCGTAGCAATTTGGAACAAATCCAAAGCTCTTGATCACTTGATCAAAACGAAGGTTCCAACTCCGAGATGCTTGCTTCATTCCATAAATGGAACGCTGAAGTTTGCATACTTTATCAGCATCCTTAGGATCGACAAAACCTTCGGGTTGCATCATATACAGCTCTTCATCAATGTTGCCATTGAGGAACGCAGTCTTGACATCCATCTGCCATATTTCATAATCATGAAACGCAGCAATTGCTAATAAAATCCGAATGGACTTAAACATCGCTACGGGAGAGAAAGTCTCATCGTAGTCAACACCTTGAACTTGTCGAAAACCTTTCGCGACAAGCCGTCCTTTATAGACAGTAACATTACCATCCGCGTCCGTTTTCTTCTTGAATATCCATTTGCACTCAACGGCCTTTCGGTCGCTAGGAGGGTCCACCAAAGTCCATACTTGGTTTTCGCTCATGGATCCCAATTCGGATTTCATGGCCTCTAGCCATTTCTCAGAGTCTGGGCTCATCATTACTTCCTCATAGTTCATAGGTTCACTGTCGTCCACTAACAAGATAGTTAAGACAAGGTTGCCGTACCACTCAGGAGGGGCATGCGACCTTGTCGACATGCGACGTTCAGTAGTAGCATCGTCCGAAGCTTCATGATCCTTGTCATTAGCTTCCTCTATTGTTGGTGCAGGCGGCACTGGAACAATTTCAGGTGCTGCGCTACTCTCCAATTCAAGAGAAGGTTCAACAACCTCGTCCAAATCTACTTTCCTCCCACTCACTTCTTTCGAGAGAAACTCCTTCTCAAGAAAGGATCCGTTCGTTGCGACAAACACTTTGCCTTCGGTTCTGTGATAGAAGGTATACCCAATAGTTTCCTTAGGGTATCCTATGAAGACGCATTTCTCCGCTTTGGGTTTGAGCTTGTCCGGCATCAACTTCTTGAAGTAAGCTTCGCATCCCCAAACTTTAAGAAACGACAACTTAGGTTTAGCACCAAACCACAGTTCATACGGTGTCGTCTCAACGGATTTAGATGGTGCCCTATTTAAAGTGAATGCAGCGGTTTCTAATGCAAAACCTCAAAATGATAACGACAAATCAGTAAGAGACATCATTGATCGGACCATATCTAATAGAGTTCGATTCCGGCGTTCAGACACACCATTGCGCTGTGGTGTTCCGGGTGGCGTGAGTTGTGAAACGATTCCGCTTGCTTTAAGATGCGTGAGAAAATCATAACTCAAATATTCACCTCCACGATCGGATCGTAGAAATTTAATTTTCCTGGTATGATGGTTTTCCACTTTGTTCTGAAATTCTTTGAACTTTTCAAACGTTTCAGATTTATGTTTCATTAAATAGATATACCCATATCTACTTAAGTCATTAGTAAAAGTGAGAAAATAGCGATATCCACCGCGCGTCGAAACACTCATTGGTCCGCATACATCGGTATGTATGATTTCCAATAAGTCCGTTGATCGCTCCATTATTCCGGAGAACGGGGTTTTGATCATCTTGCCCATGAGGCACGGCTCGCACGTGTCAAATGATTCAAAATCAAAAGACTCCAAAAGTCCATCATAATGGAGTTTCTTCATGCGTTTTACACCAATATGACCTAGACGGCAGTGCCACAAATAAGTAGTATTATCACTATCTACCTTGCATCTCTTAGCCTCAATGTTATGGATGTGTGTTTCATCCCTTTCGAGATCTAGAAGAAATAAACCATTCATAGCAGGTGCATGACCATAAAAGATGTTACTCATATAAATAGAACAACCATTATTCTCAGATTTAAATGAATAACCGTCTTGCAATAAACACGATCCAGATATGATGTTCATGCTCAACGCAGGCACATAATAACATTTATTGAGGTTTAAAACTAATCCCGAAGGTAAAACTAAGGAGAGCGTGCCGACGGCCATCACATCAAATCTTGATCCGTTGCCAACGCGCATCGTCACCTCATCCCTCGCAAGCCGTTGTCTATTCCGTAGCTCCTGTTTCGAGTTACAAATATTAGCAACTGAACCAGTATCAAATACCCAGGCACTACAACGAGGGCTAGTAAGGAAAACATTAATAACATGTATATCAAATATACCTTTGATAGTGCCAGCCTTCTTGTCCGCTAAGTACTTCAGACAGTTGCGCTTCCAGTGACCCTTGTCCTTGCAATAGAAGCACTTAGTGTCCGGCTTAGGTCCAGACTTGAGCTTCTTCTCAGCAGGGGCAACGCGCTTGCCGCTGCCTTTCTTGAAGGGCTTCTTCGCACCCTTACCTTTCTTAAAGCTGGGGGGCTTGTTGATCATCAACACATGATTATCCTTTTTGATGTCCACCTCCGCAGCTTTCAGCTTAGCGAAGAGCTCGGTGATCATATCAGTGGAACCAATCTGATTATGAGTCACTACAAAACTTTTGTAGCTAGGAGGGAGTGATTGCAGAACCCTGTCAATCTTGAGCTCCTCTGTAATCTTGCAGTCCAGTTGCTCAAGGCGTTGAGTGTAGCCCGACATCTTTATGGCGTTCTCACTAATGGAACTCCCTTCCTCCATCTTGCAGTTAAAAAATTCCTCAGAGATCTCATATCTCTCAGAACGGGCCTGAGTCTGAAACATAGTTTTCAGTTCCTCAAGAATCTCAAAGGGCCCGGGGTAATCTTCAAAACGATTTTGAAGGTCCAATTCCATAGCAAACAACATGGTGCTCTTAATCACACCATAATCATCTTTGCGCGACTGATAAACAGCTTTATCATCAGCCGGTGCATCTACAGCAGGGGCGTCACCTAGCGCATTCTCAAGGACATAGTCCTTTTGTCCGCCAGCGAGAATGATTCTCAGATTGCGGAACCAGTTGGTGAAGTTAGACCCATTGTTTCTAAGCTTTTCTTTCTCAGCAAAAACGTTGAAGTTGAAGTTGGACTTAGTCATTTGATCTACAAAAGTTGCAAGTACAATTTAGACTATGTTCATGATAACTAGTTCAACTTAATCAAATTACTAGATGAACTCCCACTAAATTCAACATCCCTCAAGTTCTTTAGTGAACATGATCCAAATTCACCACACCTAATCCGATCTTCACGAGAAGAGATGTGGTTTCAATGGTGGACAACAAAGTGTCGATCATATCATTCATATGACTCATGCTTAACCTTTTGATTCGTGTGTTCCGAGGCCATGTCTGTACATGCTAGGCTAGTCAAGTCAAACCCAAGTATTTCCGCGTGTGCAAAACTGGCTTGCACCCGTTGTATGTGAACGTAGAGTTTATAGCACCCGATCATCACGTGATGCTTGAACACGACGAACTTTCGCAACGGTGCATACATGGGGAGAACACAGTTTTATCTTGATCTTTAAGTGAGGAATCATCTTATAATGCTACCGTCGCGATCTAAGCATAATAAGATACATAAAAGGATAAACATCACATGCATATAACATTATGTGACATGGTATAACCAATCTTCAAGCAATGATCTCCATCTTGTGCGTGCCGGCATGATCTCCATCACTCCACCATGATTGCCTCCACCACCAATAACAACTACAACTATTGCTAACTACTTAGCGATAAAGTAAAGCTATTACATGGCGTATAAGAAGTTGACACACAGGTCATACACAATTATAAAGACAACCATATGGCTCCTGCCGGTTGTGTACTCATCGACATGCAAGTCGTGAAACATTACAAAACATGATCATCGCATACAACATACACATCACATCATGGGCCATACCATATCACAGGAAACACTCCCTGCAAAAACAAGTAGACGCCTCTACTTTGTTGTTGCATGTTTTATGTGGCTTATGGGAGTAGCAAGCTAAGAACGATTCTTACCTACGAAAAGCCACAACGGTGATATTATGGTTGCCAAACTTCGGTGTAAATCCCATAACAACTATAGTGAGAGAAACTGGCATCCACCAGCCGCATGTCTGGAACAAGCCACACGTCAAGTGCGGAGCCGGTCTCGCGAACAAGGTCGCGTAAGGTTGGCCTGGACCGCTTCGATCTCATTATCCCGCGTCATAAGAAGTACACAAACAAGAGGCTTGCAACAGAAAACATCAACGCCCGCAACAACCATGTTGCGTTCTACTCGTGAAACACATCTACGCATAGATCTAGCTTTGATACCACTGAAGGGTTTCGCAGCATAGTAAATCAAAAAAATTCTACGGATGCGAACGGGAAAGCCAAGATCTAATATAGGAGATGCAAACAACGAGGGGGATAGATGAGATATTCATACCCTTGAAGATTCACACAGCGGAACATTCGACGAAACGTGGGTGATGTAGTCGTACTCGCTTCTCCTCCTCGCGATCCGATCCGATCTAACACCGCAAGTGGCGATGCCTCCGAGAGATTCACTCATGTGGCACCTCGACGTCTCCTCCTTCCTAGGTCCAGCAAGTAGGGTGGAGAGATGGATTGGATCTACAATGCGACGGCGTGGTGCAAGCGGTGGAGAGTTTCTGCGGCAGGGCTTCGCCTATGCGCAGTCGGGAGGGAGAGAGAGAGGAGGGGCAGGAGGGCGGCTAGGGTTGTGGAGGAGGTGTGTGAGGGGTGCGCCCCCAGCCCTCTTTATATAGAGGGGTGGACGACTGGCCCTTGCCCCTCCCCCAAGCCCTAGGCCGGCGACCAAAGGAGGGAGGAGTGGGGGGCAAGTTCCCCCCCCTTCTAGAAGCCCCCCTAGGGTTTCCCTAGGGTTTGGCCGGCTGGGCCCTATGGGGCCTTGTGCCAGGGCACTCCCTCATAGGCCCACGCCCCCTCCTGACAAGTGGGGCCACGTTGGTCCCACTCCGGAAGGTTCTAGAAGCTTTCGGTACAATACCGAATAACCCGAAACAATTCCGAACTCCAAAAACTGCATTGCCTTATATGAATCTTATTCTCCGGACCATTCCGGAATCTCTCGTGATGTCCCGGATCCCATCCGAGACTCTGAACAAAAACTCATAAACTAATTATCCAATCTATCCTAGCGTCGAGACACGTTAAGTGTGTGACCCTTCGGGTTCGAGAATATGCAGACATGATCTTCTATCAATAATCAACAGCGGGGTCTGGAAACCCATATTGACTCCCACACATTCATCGATGATCATATCGGATGAACCACGATGCCAGGATTCAATCAATCCCATATATATATTCCCTTCGTCTCGCGATATTTTACTTGCTCGAGATTTGATCGTCGGTACCATCATACCTAGTTCAATCTCGTTCACAGCAAGTACTTTACTCGTTCCGTAATCCGATATCACTTTGTGATTAACTCCTTAACCACATGCTTGCAAGCGGTGTTGATATCGATTACCGAGTGGGCCCGAAGTATATCTCTCTGACTTGGGAGGGACAATCCCATCTCGATACATACAACCCAACAGGTACTTTCCGATCACCTGAGAGACACCTTTATGATCACTCTCTCATAGGATGACGTTTGATGACCTCAAAGCTTTCTTCCGATACCAGGAAGTTGTATTATCTCATGGTCTAAGGAATACAATATTTGACATAAGAAAAGCTTCGCAAAGATGAACACGATGACACGATCTAATTGCTCCGCTTAGTTTGGCTCTGTCCATCATATCATTCTCCCAATGATATGATCTCATTATTAATCGACAACTCATGTCTATGGTTAGGAAACCTTAACCATCATTAATCAATGAGCTAGTCCATAGAGGCATACTAGGGACACGGTGTTGTTCACAAACCACACAAGTATTAAAGTTTCCGCTTAATACAATTCTAGCATGGAATATAAACTTTATCATGAACAAGAATTATAATAATAACATCATTATTATTGCCTCTAGGGCATAATTCCAACAAACCCCTCATCATCGTCGACGTCTAGATCGCATCTAGACGTTCATCCGCGCCACTCGCATGATTTCCACGTCGGGCGTGCACGATCGTTCTACATGGCAGCTGAGTTTTTTATTAGATCCCATCTCGCGTTGAATACCTTGCCAGTTTACTATTTTATTTAGATCTAATTTCTACATGTGTATTGGTGTATGCAATGAGCGGACCTTGTGAGACGCAGTCCATTCTGCTGGCTGACGATCGCGCCGAAGCGGTGCGTGAATCCAATGCTATAATTATAGTACGGTTTATTTCACACGCCAGTACAGCCAGCCGGCTCGACAGTAATCAAGAAGAAAGGACAAGCGGCGACGAAACACATACATCAGATCAACACGAGGAATTTCTCCGTTCAAGTATGTTATGTGTATTATATTCAATCTAATCTTGTATTAATTGATTTTGCATGCCCGAGCACAAAGGAAACAGATCGGACATAAAGAATCTATCCATGGCGGTATCTGTCGCTTGGAAAAATTGGCAAAACTACGTCTCATCGATCCGGCAAAAACCCGACTCATGCCGCCACGCGACCCGGTTCGCTACATCCTCTACTTCCGGTTAAACCCTGTTCTGGACGTTTGAGGACTTGCCATCGTGGCCTTGCCATGGCGGCCTTCACCCGTTGCGAACTCGTCATGCTAACAGCTAAGTTTTTTTACACTCGTACATGCTATAAATAAAAAACATATATGCATCTTTATTCAATCTCTAAAGCCGACCATGCAGTCGCATATGACCCTTTTTAGGGACCAAAATTATACTTGGGATTGGTTTCAGTTTTATCTGATATTTATTCGCGTCCTTGTAAGTACTGAGGCTGGGTACCAAAAGGCCGACCTTGTCTCCGGGTTCAACAATCTGGCATCGCGTCCCTGTTACACGGCAATCGTTTGATGTTGGAGGTCTGCCTACTCATAAAAAGATACGCATAAACCTTACATACTGCCCATCGATCCATATAACAAACGTGCATTTTATTTCAACGTCTACAATTCGCACGTCTTACAATTATTCAATATATTATGCAAGTACACCTTAATGCAATTGTAACTTTCCCCTTCTTAGCAAAACAGTGTCTTTCTCGCCACTCGCCGCGCTCGGGGGCTCGGCACTCGCCGGTTGCTCGACCTCTCCGCTCGCCGCGCTCGGGTACTCGGCACTTGCCGGTCGCTCGACTTCGCCGCTCGCCGCGCTCGGGGACTCGGCGCCCGTCGGTCGCTCGGCCTCGCCGCTCGCCGCGCTCGGGGACTCGGCGCCCGTCGGTCGCTCGGCCTCGCCGCTCGCCGCGCTCGGGGACTCGACACTCGTCGGTTGCTCGGCCTCGCCGCTCACCGCGTTCGGGGACTCGGCGCCCGTCGGTTGCTCGGCCTCGCCGCTCGTCGCGCTCGGGGACTCGGCGCCCGTCAGTCTCTCGGCCTCGCCGCTCGCCGCGCTCGGGGACTCGGCACTCGCCGGTCGCTCGACCTCGCCGCTTGCCGTACTCGGGAACTCAACGCTCACCGCGCTCGGGGACTCGGCGCTCGCCGGTCGCTTTTACCTCACCGCTCACCGCGCTCGGGAACTCAGTGCTCGCCGCGCTCGGGGACTCGGCGCTCGCTGATCGCTCGACCTCGTCACTCTCCGCGCTCGGGGAGTCGGCCCCCGTCGGTCGCTCGGCCTCGACGCTCGCCGGTCGCTCGACCTCGTCACAAGACGCGCTCGGGGACTCGGCGCTCGCCGGTCGCTCGACCTCGCCACTCGCCATGCTCGGTAGCAACCACTACTATTTTCAGAATATGTATCTCAAAAGAGCCTCAAGTCGCCTCTACAAGCCAACTCGAGCCTCGGGGACTACTCCTAGGCATGTTGCGTGTACGCATGGTTGCATGACCACGTCTCGCCCTCGTCGACTCGCCACCGCGGACTCTCCACTCGCGTACTCAACACGCTCGGGGACTCGCCACCACGGACTAGCCCTCGCGTACTCAACACGCTCGGGGACTCGGCGCGCTACAGACAACGCCACTCGTCGGTCGCCCGATCTCGCCACTCGGCACGCTCGCGGCCTCTCCACTCGTGTACTCAACGCGCTCGGGGACTCGCCACCGCTGATTCGCCCTAGCGTACACAAAACGCTCGGGGACTCACCACCGCGGACTCGCCCTCGCGTACTCAACATGCTCGGGGACTCGCCACCGCGGACTCGCCCTCGCGTACTAAACGCGCTTGGGGACTCGGCGCGCTACAGACATTGCCACTCGCCGGTCGCCCAACCTCGCCACTCGGCGCGCTTGGGGACTCGGCACTCGCCGATCGCTCGGGGACTCGACACGCTCCACATGCGGGGACTCGCTACAACTGGCGGCTTCACCGACACCCTGCGTCTTTTGCCAACTGGCCATCACCGACTGGCTCACGCCGACCGCCTCCTGCTTCACGGTTCTTTTCTCTGTTCAGGAGCTCATCGCTGATTCGCTACGACCCATCGTCAAGACTCTCCGCGCCCTGCCTCAAGCCCGCTCGAAACGACAACGCGCTCGGGGACTACTGATGGGGGAATACCAATCGGGGTATACCCACGAAGCGGTTTTGCCAGCTGGATCGCCAATGCCAGAGCGGGTCGACTCGCTAAGTACGGCGACTGGCGCATGCTGGACCCAGGCGACTGGCGCATGCTGGACCCAGGCGACTGGCGCCAACTGGAGGCCCAAGATGGCGACTTTAATACAAAGCCCACTAGCACTTGTAAACCCTAACTGGCTGCATATATAAAGCCACCAGGGGCACCTCCACGGGGTATGCTCTCCCACATCTCATTAGATCTAGTCTCTCCCTGCGCCTACAACGGCTCTCATGTAAACCAATCTATGATCATATACTGGATTAATAGCAGGACGTAGCGATCCTCCACCGAGGGGACGTGAACCTGGGTACATCGTGTGCCAATCTCGCTCCCGGATTCTCTTACGTCGCCTTGCTCCCTCTACGTAAGCTACCCCCAGTAGCATCTGCCGTGCAATACCACGACAAGCAACAATCCTCATACTCACAATCACCACTAGCACCAAAATCTACACATAAAATGATAACACCAAATTCACATTCAAATATTCAAGCAAAAATAATATGAATGCATGCAAATGCAATGAAATGACTTTTCTATACTAAACAAGTCAACCAAACAGTACTGAATACAAAGCAGTCTATTTAAAGTCTAAACAAACTTAAATTTGCTTTAAAATCATTTTATAAACATTTTATATAGTCAAAATAGGCCTATAAAGTGTTCTGCAAATAAATTCCTTTTTTCCAGAAGCAAAATACAAATTTAAGCCCACAGTAACGTAGGGCTCATTTTCCTGAATCCAATGATGTATTATTTGCATTTTTTTGATAAACAGAACAAAAGATATGAATTTTACAAGTTTGCAATTCTAATAGATTCAAAATCAGGTTTTAAATCTAAAATCCAGACACGTGGGCGCTTCTGATTGGCCCGTACCGCTTCGCGCGGATCGATCAACGTGGGCTGTAGGATTTAAGTCAGATCATGTGGCTCAGATCTGGCGATACCGTTTTGTTAAATGAATCTATCCGCAGCGTCAGATCTAGATCTAACGGCGCTAACGCACGCGACCAAAGACGGGCGACGCAAATGGCCACATGCGGCGGCGCTACTGGCGGTGGTGCTCCGGCGATTCCAGAGGGGGCTAGGGGTTGTGGTGATGCTTACCAGTGTCGCAAGGTCGCGAGGAAGCTGAACGTGGCCTTGGTTCGGACGGGGGCGAGCTGCTGTGGTCGCTGGAGCTCGTCGGAGTTGCGGACAGCGTCAGGCTCGTGCAGACGGCAACGAAGGTGACGACCTAGGTCACCCTAGCACAAACCAGAGGCATTAGGACGTGTGAAATTTTCAAGCGAACAAGTTAGTTTGGTTCAAAGGCCAAGGGGCGGTCGCATCTTACCGGGATTTCTCGTCGGAGATGGAGACAGCGTCGGATGCTCACAGTGCTCGACGAAGCCAATGTTCTGGGTCACGAGCAGATGAACAAAGGGTATGAGAAGAATAACAAGAAGCAGAGGATCATCATCGTATGAACAAGGGATGGGTGCGAGCATGACACTCACCGGAATACCTCGTCGGAGATGCTCAGGCAGCGGCAGTGCAAGTCTAATTGCGAGCAGCCTGGCGACGATTGAGCGTGAGTGTTTAAGGGGAAATGACCGCGACGGTGTGGGGATTAAGTAGCCGGTGGGGGCAAGGGCATTACGCAGAGAATCAATGGCAATTAAGCCCTAAATCAACGCGGTGGTGATGGAGGAAACAACGGTGGCGATGGGGTCTGCACGCGGGGTTTGGGGGAGACGATGCTGAGCTGGCTTGGGCCCAGTGGCAGTGTTAGCGGGGTAGGTTGGGCGCGGGTGAGAGAGAGAGGGGGAGGGGGAATGGCCCAGGTGGGATGTTGGCCCTGTTCTGGTGCTAGGCTCGGTGTGCAGCGCCTGTTTTTTTTAGCCTTTTGTTTTTCTGTTTGATTTTTCAGGAATGGTTTTCAAACCCTTTTCAAACTTGTTTAAATTCAAATCTTTTCTAGATTTTTGTAGTGTGATCCGTGCAATCAAATTTGTGTCAAACACTAATGTTTACACAAACAAACCTTGGTCCTTTGAAAATAAGAGTAAAACCATGCCTCATATAATATTAAAGTGGGCATATAATTGGTTTTGTTTGATTTCAAACTTTGATTTTTTTTGTGCCAACCCTAAATGCTATGACAATATGAATGTAATGCATGCTTTTACAATTCCTGATTTTTGGATACCATATGTAAGACCCCGCCTTTATAAGGTAAAGGTCCCTGTGATTGTAATGCTAGTCCCTAGATCAAATGCTAGCATCCATAGTTTAAGATGAAGTACAGAGATACAAAGATCGTTATTACATCATCATTCCAGAGATAACATAGTATTTTACAACTCATTAGCCAAAGGCTAGTATAAGAGTTCATAACATAAGTAAATAAAATAAAGTCTTCATGTGCCACAGGCAAGCATGTTGAGTGTAGACTCATAACCCTAATCCTCATCAGAGTAACCTGCAACATCATAAGTTACATCCATAGTGGGTCAATACATTTGGAATTATATTGGCAAGTGATATCATAGTAGAATAGTAGTATCTAACATCTATATGAATTTTGCTAAGTGTAGCTTAGGCTTGCTTTGCTCAAAATAAGTTTTTCCTATCAGTTGAAAAATACTAAGTTTTTGTTTGTTAAAAACTCCCAAGCAACCACCAATAGACATAGGTGAACCTTTACCCTTGTTCAACCACAAGTTTTTAACTTAGAAATTGGGATGAGGAGATCCTTGATAGCTTCAATGTCTTTGATTCTCAAATTGTCCGTTGTCGAGGACACGACTAAGTACTTAGGTTTTACCCTCTCGAGAGGTGGTGCACTTTCCCCACAAGACTCGACATGCATCGAGACGAGACCTTTCAGAAGCCTTCCCTTAGACCACCATGGACGCGTTCCATCCTATCACCCTACCACCATCTGTCCATCTGGCTAAGTTATGCAACCTATATGATCAAGGCAGAGCCCATATGCCATGCGGTTGCACTAGAAGCTTCTAAACACTAAGTATATCAAATCCCTTTGTTCCTTGGTGGCTTTCCACAAGTTATATACACAAGGTAAACCATAGACATGGGCCTTGTATAACCACTCAACATAAACCATCATACCATTCCACCTAGGTGATTCATTCACTTAATTGTTTTATTAGTCAAAACACAAGTCAAAAGACTTAGCAAAATTTCCATAGCATGAATATAATCCAACCTTGTTTGCTACTAGCTAGGCTAAGCATGATAACATAACAAGTATCTTAACTTAGAGAAAATTCTACTAAGACTACAACTACTAGGATTTCCCAAGGCATAGCATATATATACTTAGCAAAAATTCCATGCAAGCCCTATTCAAAATATCACTAGTGCATAGTCAAAATAATAGGACAAAATACATGAAGCACCACTTTCCTTGGTATTTGGGTGAGTAGAAACAATCCTCACACTCATAATCACCACTAGCACCAAAATCTACACATAAAATGTAACACCAAATTCACATTCAAATATTCAAGCAAAAATAATATGATTGCATGCAAATGCAATGAAATGACTTTTCTATACTAATCAAGTCAACCAAATAGTACTGAATACAAAGCCATCTATTTAAAGTCTAAAAAACTTAAATTTGCTTTAAAATCATTTTATAAACATTTTATATAGTCAAAATAGGCCTATAAAGTGTTCTGCAAATAAAATCATTTTTTCAGAAGGAAAATACAAATTTAATCCCACAGTAATGTAGGGCTCATTTTCCTGAATCCAATGATATATTAGTTGCATTTTTTGGATAAACAGAACAAAAGATATGAATTTTACAAGTTTGCAATTCTAATAGATTCAAAAACAGGTTTTAAATCTAAAATCCAGACATGTGGGCGCTATGATTGGCCCATACCGCTTCGCGTGGATCAATAACGTGGGCTGTAGGATTTAAGTCATATCCTGTGGCTCAGATCTGGTGATACCATTTCGTTAAATGAATCTATCTGCAGTGTCAGATCTAAATCTAACGGCTCTAACGCACGCGACCAAAGACGGGCGGCGCTACGGTGGTGCTCCGGCAATTCCAGAGGAGGCTCGGGGCTGTGGTGATGCTTACCAGTGTTGCAAGGTCGCGGGGAAGCTCAATATGGCCTTGGTTCGGACGGGGGCGAGCAGCTGCGATCGCTGGAGCTCGTCGGAGTTGCGGACAGCGTCGGGCTCGTGCAGACGGCAACGGAGGCGATAACCTGGGTCACCCCTAGCACAAACTAGAGGCATCAGGACGTGCGCAAGGTTCAGGCGATCAAGTTAGTTTGGTTCAGAGGCCAAGGGGCGGTCGCATGTTACCGGTTTCTCGTCGGAGATGGGGACGGCGTCAGATGCTCACGGTGCTTGACGAAGCCGACGTTCTGGGTCATGAGCAGATGAACAAAGGGTATGAGAAGAAGCACAAGAAGCAGAGGATCATCATCGTATGAACAAGGGATGGGCGTGAGAACGACACTCACCGGAATACCTCGTCGGAGATGCTCGGGCAGTGGCAATGCAAGTCTAATTGCGAGCAGCCTGGCGGCGATTGTGATGGGTTTCGCAGCATAGTAAATCAAAAAAATTCTACGGATGCGAACGGGAAGGCAAACATCTAATCTAGGAGATGCAAACAATGAGGGGGAATATATGAGATCTTCATACCCTTGAATATTCGCACAACGGAACGTTCGACGGAACGTGCGTGATGTAGCCGTACTCGCTTCTCCTCCCCGCGATCCGATCCGATCTAACACCGCAAGTGGCGATGCCTCCGAGAGATGCACACATACGGCACCTCGACGTCTCCTCCTTCCTCGGTCCAGCAAGTGGGGTGGAGAGATGGATTGGATCTACAACGCGACGGCGCGCTGCAAGCGGTGGAGAGTTTCTGTAGCAGGGCTTCGCCTACACGCAGTCGGGAGGGAGAGAGAGAGGAGGGCAGCAGGGCCTAGGGCTTGAGGAGGAGGTGTAGGGAGGGGTGCGCCCCCGGCGGCCAAGGAGGATGGAGTGGGGGGCAAGTCCCCCCTTCTAGAAGCTTCCCTAGGGTTTGCCCTAGGTTTGGCCGGCTGGGCCCTATGGGGCCTTGTGCCCCTGGCCCAATGCGGCCAGGGCACTCCCTCATAGTCTCATGCCCCCTCCCGGCAGGTGGGGCCATGTTGGTCACCCTCCGGAAGGTTCTAGAAGCTTCCGGTACAATACCGATTAACCCGAAACAATTCCGAACTCCAAAAACTGCATTGCCTTATATGAATCTTATTCTCCGGACCATTCCGGAACCTCTCGTGACGTCCTGGATCTCATCCGAGACTCCGAACAAAAACTCATAAACCAATCATCCAATCTATCCTAGCATCGAGACACGTTAAGTGTGTGACCCTTCGGGTTCGAGAATGTGCAGACATGATCTTCTATCAATAATCAACAACGGGGTATATAAACCCATATTGACTCCCACACATTCATCGATGATCATATCGGAAGAAACCACGATGCCAGGATTCAATCAATCCCATATATATATTCCCTTCGTCGCGCGATATTTTACTTGCCCGAGATTTGATCGTCGGTACCGTCATACCTAGTTCAATCTCGTTCACAGTAAGTACTTTACTCGTTCCGTGATCCGATATCACTTTGTGATTAACTCCTTAACCACATGCTTGCAAGCGGTGTTAACATCGATTACCGAGTGGGCCCGAAGTATATCTCTCTGACTTGGGAGGGACAAATCCCATCTTGATACATACAACCCAACAGGTACTTTCCGATCACCTGAGAGACACCTTTATGATCACCCTCTCATAGGATGATGTTTGATGACCTCAAAGCTTTCTTCCGATACCATGGAGTTGTATTATCTCATGGTCTCAGGAATACAATATTTGACATAAGAAAAGCTTCGCAAAGATGAACACGATGACACGATCTAATTGCTCCACTTAGTTTGGGTATGTCCATCATATCATTCTCCCAATGATATGATCTCATTATTAATTGACAACCCATGTCTATGGTTAGGAAACCGTAAGCATCATTAATCAATGAGCTAGTCCATAGAGGCGTACTAGGGACACGGTGTTGTTCACAAACCACACAAGTATTAAAGTTTCCGCTTAATACAATTCTAGCATGGAATATAAACTTTATCATGAACAAGAATTATAATAATAACACCTTTATTATTGCCTCTAGGGCATAATTCCAACAGTCTCCCACTTGCACTAGAGTCAATAATCTAGTTTACATCTGGCAACAATCTAACACCCATGGCACTAAGGTGATGATCATGTTTTGCACGTGGAAGAGGTTTAGTAAATGGATCTGCGACATTCAGATCTGTATATACTTTGCTAATCTTCAGATCTCCATCTGCTATATAATCTCAGATTATATGAAACTTGCGGTTGATATGCTTGGTATTTGGATGATATCTTGGTTCCTTAGCGGGTGCTATGGCGCCAGTGTTGTCACACAATATCTCCAGTGGGTCCAAGGCACTTGGCACCACACCAAGCTCAGTGATGAAGTTCCTGATCCAAACTCCTTCACTTGACGCTTCTGCAGCAGCCAGGTATTCCGCTTCTACTATAGATCCCACGATCACGCTTTTCTTGCAGCTTCTCCATCTCACAGCTCCTCCATTCAAAATATAAACGTATCCTGTCTGAGATTTAGAATCATCCTTGTCGGTGTCGAAACTAGCGTCGACGTAACCTTTTACGACGAGCTGTTCATCACCTCCATAGACTAAGAACATGTCTTTAGTCCTATTTAGGTACTTTAGGATGTTCTTAATGGCTGTCCAGTGTTCCACTCCTGGATCACTTTGGTATCTGCTCGTCAAACTAAGAGCATTGGACACGTCCGTTCTAGTACACAGCATGGCATACATGATAGAACCTATGGCCGAGGCATAAGGCACTTTGCTCATAGCTTCTCTATCATTTACCATAGCTGGACACTGAGCCTTGCTCAATATCTTACCTGACAACATAGGCACTGAACCTTTCTGTGCCTTATCCATTCTGAACCTTTTTAGAACTTTGTCTAGGTATGTACTCTGGCTTAAAGCTATCAGGCGTCTTTGTCTATCTCTATAGATTCTGATGCCCAATATATAAGCAGCTTCCCCTAGGTCTTTCATTGAAAAACATTTGTTCAAATAACTCTTCACATCGTTAAGCATGTCAATCTCATTTCCAATAATCAATATGGCATCCACATATAGTACCAGAAATGTCACTGAGCTCCCACTCACTTTCTTGTAGATACAAGCTTCGTAGCAATTTGGAACAAATCCAAAGCTCTTGATCACTTGATCAAAACGAAGGTTCCAACTCCGAGATGCTTGCTTCAGTCCATAAATGGAACGCTGAAGTTTGCATACTTTATCAGCATCCTTAGGATCGAAAAAACCTTCGAGTTGCATCATATACAACTCTTCATCAATGTTGCCATTGAGGAACGCAGTCTTGACATCCATCTACCATATTTCATAATCATGAAACGCAGCAATTGCTAATAAAATCCGAATGGACTTAAACATCGCTACGGGAGAGAAGGTCTCATCGTAGTCAACACCTTGAACTTGTCGAAATCTTTCGCTACAAGTCGTGCTTTATAGACGGTAACATTACCATCCGCGTCCGTTTTCCTCTTGAAGATCCATTTGCACTCAATGGCCTTCCGGTCGCTAGGAGGGTCCACCAAAGTCCATACTTGGTTTTCGCTCATGGATCCCAATTCGGATTTCATGGCCTCTAGCCATTTCTCAGAGTCTGGGCTCATCATCGCTTCCTCATAGTTCGCAGGTTCACTGTCATCTACTAACAAGACAGTTAACATAGGGTTGTTGTACCACTCAGGAGGGGCACGCGACCTTGTCGACCTGTGACGTTCAGTAGCAGCATCGTCTGAAGCTTCATGATCCTTGTCATTAGCTTCCTCTATTGTTGGTGCAGGCGGCACTGGAACAATTTCAGGTGCTGCGCTACTCTCCAACTCAAGATAAGGTTCAGCAACCTCGTCTAGCTCTACTTTCATCCCACTCACTTCTTTCGAGAGAAACTCCTTCTCAAGAAAGGATCCATTCTTTGCGACAAACACTTTGCCTTCGGTTCTGTGATAGAAGGTATACCCAATAGTTTCCTTAGGGTATCCTATGAAGACGCATTTCTCCGCTTTGGGTTCGAGCTTGTCCGGCATCAACTTCTTGACGTAAGCTTCGCATCCCCAAACTTTAAGAAACGACAACTTAGGTTTAGCACCAAACCACAGTTCATACGGTGTCGTATCAACGGATTTAGATGGTGCCCTATTTAAAGTGAATGCAGCGGTTTCTAATGCATAACCCCAAAATGATAACGGCAAATCAGTAAGAGACATCATTGATCGGACCATATCTAATAGAGTTCGATTCCGGCATTCAGACACACCATTGTTCTGTGGTGTTCTGGGTGGCGTGAGTTGCAAAATGATTCCGCTTGCTTTAAGATGCGTGAGAAAATCATAACTCAAATATTCACCTCCACGATCGGATCGTAGAAACTTAATTTTTCTGTTATGATGGTTCTCCACTTCATTCTGAAATTCTTTGAACTTTTCAAACGTTTCAGATTTATGTTTCATTAAATAGATATACCCATATCTACTTAAGTCATCGGTAAAAGTGAGAAAGTAGCGATATCCACCACGCGTCGAAACACTCATCGATCCGCATACATCGGTATGTATGATTTCCAACAAGTCTGTTGCTCGCTCCATCATTCTGGAGAACGGTGTTTTGATCATCTTACCCATGAGGCATGGTTCGCATGTGTCAAATGATTCAAAATCAAGAGACTCAAAAAGTCCATCAGAATGGAGTTTCTTTATGCGTTTTACACCAATGTGACCTAGACGGCAGTGCCACAAATAAGTAGTATTATCACTATCTACCTTGCATCTCTTAGCCTCAATGTTATGGATGTGTGTTTCATCCCTTTCGAGATTCAGAAGAAATAAACCATTCACAGCAGGTGCATGACCAAAAAAGATGTTACTCATATAAATAGAACAACCACTATTCTCAGATTTAAATGAATAACCATCTTGCAATAAACACGATCCAGATATGATGTTCATGCTCAACGCAGGCACATAATAACACTTATTATGGTTTAAAACTAAGCCCGAAGGTAAAACTAAGGAGAGCGTGCCGACGGCCATCACATCAACTCTTGATCCATTGCCAACGCGCATCGTCACCTCATCCCTCGCAAGCTGCCGTCTATTCCGTAGCTCCTGTTTCGAGTTACAAATATTAGCAACTGAACCAGTATCAAATACCCAGGCACTACAATGAGGGCTAGTAAGGAAAACATCAATAACATGTATATCAAATATACCTTTGATGGTGCCAGCCTTCTTGTCCGCTAAGTACTTCGGACAGTTGTGTTTCTAGTGACCCTTGTCCTTGCAATAGAAGCACTCAGTGTCTGGCTTAGGTCCAGACTTGAGCTTCTTCTCAGCAGGGGCAACGCGCTTGCCGCCGCCTTTATTGAAGGGCTTCTTTGCACCCTTACCTTCCTTAAAGCTGGGGGGCTTGTTGACCATCAACACATGATTATCCTTTTTGATGTCCACCTCCGCAGCTTTCAGCTTAGAGAAGAGCTCAGTGATCGTATCAGTGGAACCAATCTGATTATGAGTAACTACAAAACTTTTGTAGCTAGGAGGGAGTGATTGCAGAACCCTGTCAATCTTGAGCTCCTCTGGAATCTTGCAGTCCAGTTGCTCAAGGCGTTGAGTGTAGCCCGACATATTTATGGCGTGCTCACTAACGGAACTCCCTTCCTCCATCTTGCAGTTAAATATTTTCTCAGAGATCTCATATCTCTCAGAACGGGCCCGAGTCTGAAACATAGTTTTCAGCTCCTCAAGAATCTCAAAGGGCCCGGGATAATCTGCAAAACGATTTTGAAGGTCCGATTCCATAGCAAACAACATGGTGCTCTTAATCACACCATAATCATCCTTGCGCGACTGATAAACAACTTTCTCATCAGCCGGCGCATCTACAGCAGGGGTGTCACCTAGCGCATCCTCAAGTACATAGTCCTTTTGTCCGCCAGCGAGAATGATTCTCAGATTGCGGAACCAGTTGGTGAAGTTAGACCCATTGTTTCTAAGCTTTTCTTTCTCAGCAAAAACATTGAAGTTGAAGTTGGACTTAGCCATTTGATCTACAATATTTGCAAGTACAAATTAGACTATGTTCATGATAACTAGTTCAACTTAATCAAATTACTAGATGAACTCCCACTAAATTCAACATCCCTCAAGTTGTTTAGTGAACATGATCCAAATTCACCACACCTAATCCGATCTTCACGAGAAGAGATGTGGTTTCAATGGTGGACAACAAAGTGTCGATCATATCATTCATATGAATCATGCTTAACCTTTCGGTTCATGTGTTCCGAGGCCATGTATGTACATGCTAGGCTCGTCAAGTCAAACCCAAGTATTTCCGCGTGTGCAAAACTGGCTTGCACCCGTTGTATGTGAACGTAGAGTCTATAGCACCCGATCATCACGTGATGCTTGGACACGACGAACTTTCGCAATGGTGCATACATGGGGAGAACATAGTTTTATCTTGATCTTTAAGTGAGGAATCATCTTATAATGCTATCGTCGCGATCTAAGCATAATAAGATACATAAAAGGATAAACATCACATGCATATAACTTTATGTGACATGGTATAGCCAATCTTCGCGTAATGATCTCCATATTGTGCGTGCCGGCATGATCTCCATCACTCCACCATGATTGCCTCCACCACGAATAGCAACTACAACTATTGCTAACTACTTAGTGATAAAGTAAAGCTATTACATGGCGTATAAGAAGTTGACACACAGGTCATACACAATTATAAAGACAACCATATGGCTCCTTCCGGTTGTGTACTCATCGACATGCAAGTCGTGAAACATTACAAAACATGATCATTGCATACAACATACACATCACATCTTGGGCCATACCATATCACAGAAAACACTCCCTTCAAAAACAAGTTAGACGCCTCTACTTTGTTGTTGCATGTTTTACGTGGCTTATGGGAGTAGCAAGCTAAGAACGATTTTCTTACCTACGGAAAGCCACAACGGTGATATTATGGTTGCCAAACTCTGGTGTAAATCCCATGACAACTATAGTGAGAGAAACTGGCATCCACCAGCCGCATGTGTGGAACAAGCCACACATCAAGTGCGGAGCCGGTCTCGCGAACGACGTCGCGTAAGGTTGGCCTGGACCGCTTCGATCTCACTATCCCGTGTCATAATAAGTACACAAACAAGAGGCTTGCAACAGAAAACATCAACGCCCACAACAACCATGTTGCGTTCTACTCGTGAAACACATCTACGCATAGATCTAGCTTTGATACCACTGATGGGTTTCGCAGCATAGTAAATCAAAAAAATTCTACGGATGCGAACGGGAAGGCCAAGATCTAATCTAGGAGATGAAAACAACAAGGGGGAATAGATGAGATCTTCATACCCTTGAAGATTCGCACAGCGGAACGTTCGACGGAACATGGGTGATGTAGTCGTACTCGCTTCTCCTCCCCGTGATCCGATCCGATCTAACACCACAAGTGGCGATGCCTCCGAGAGATGCACACGTGCGGCACCTCGATGTATCCGTCTTCCTCGGTCCAGCAAGTGGGGTGGAGAGATGGATTGGATCTACAACGCGACGGCGCGGTGCAAGCGGTGGAGAGTTTCTGCAGCAGGGCTTCGCTTACACGCAGTCGGGAGGGAGAGAGAGAGAGAGAGGAGGGCAGCAGGGCGGCTAGGGCTTGAGGAGGAGGTGTAGGGAGGGGTGCACCCCCAGCCCTCTTTATATAGAGGGGTGGGCAGCCAGCCCTTGCCCCTCCCCCAAGCCCTAGGGCCGGCGGCCAAGGAGGAAGGAGTGGGGGGCAAGTTCCCCCCCTTCTAGAAGCTCCCCTAGGGTTTGCCTTAGGTTTGGCCGGCTGGGCCCTATGGGGCCTTGTTCCCCTGGCCCAATCCGGCCAGGGCACTCCCTCATAGGCCCATGCCCCCTCCCGGCAGGTGGGGCCACGTTGTTCCCCCTCCGGAAGGTTCTAGAAGCTTCCGGTACAATACCGATTAACCCGAAACAATTCCGAATTCCAAAACTGCATTGCCTTATATGAATCTTATTCTCCGGACCATTCCGAAACCTCTCGTGATGTCCCGGATCTCATCCGAGACTCCGAACAAAAACTCATAAACCAATCATCCAATCTATCCTAGCGTCAAGACACGTTAAGTGTGTGACCCTTCGGGTTCGAGAATATGCAGACATGATCTTCTATCAATAATCAACAGCGGGGTCTGGAAACCCATATTGACTCCCACACATTCATCGATGATCATATCGGATGAACCATGATTCCAGGATTCAATCAATCCCATATATATATTCCCTTCGTCGCGCGATATTTTACTTGCCCGAGATTTGATCGTCGGTACCGTCATACCTAGTTCAATCTCGTTCACATCAAATACTTTACTCGTTCCGTAATCCGATATCACTTTGTGATTAACTCCTTAACCACAAGCTTGCAAGCGGTGTTGACATCGATTACCGAGTGGGCCCGAAGTATATCTCTCCGACTTGGGAGGGACAAATCCCATCTCGATACATACAACCCAACAGGTACTTTCCGATCACCTAAGAGACACCTTTATGATCACCCTCTCATAGGATGACGTTTGATGACCTCAAATCTTTCTTCCGATACCAGGGAGTTGTATTATCTCATGGTCTAAGGAATACAATATTTGACATAAGAAAAGCTTCGCAAAGATGAACACGATGACACGATCTAATTGCTCCACTTAGTTTGGGTCTGTCCATCATATCATGCTCCCAATGATATGATGTCATTATTAATCGACAACCCATGTCTATGGTTAGGAAACCTTAACCATCATTAATCAATGAGATAGTCCATAGAGGCGTACTAGGGACACGGTGTTGTTCACAAACCACACAAGTATTAAAGTTTCCGCTTAATATAATTCTAGCATGGAATATAAACTTTATCATGAACAAGAATTATAATAATAACACCTTTATTATTGCCTCTGGGGCATAATTCCAACAGATTGAGCGTGGGTGTTTGTGGGGGGGAATGACCGCGATAGTGTGGGGATTAAGTAGCCGGCGGAGGCGAGGGCATTACGCAGAGAATCAATGGCAATTAAGCCCGAAATGAACGCGGCGGTGATGGAGGAAACGACGGTGGCCACGGGGTTTGCACGTGGGGTTTGGGGGAGATGATGCTGAGCTGGCTTGGGCCCAGTGGCAGTGTCAGCGGGGTAGGTTGGGCGCGGGTGAGAGAGAGAGGGGGAATGGCCCAGGTGAGCTGTTGGCCCTGTTCTGGTGTTGGGCTCAATGTGCAGCGCCTGTTTTATTTTTTTCTTTTAGTCTTTTATTTTTCTGTTTGATTTTTTAGGAATGGTTTTCAAACACTTTTCAAACTTGTTTGATTTCAAATCTTTTCTAGATTTTTGTTGTGTGATCCATGCACTCAAATGTGTGTAAAACACTACTGTTTACACAAACAAACCTTGGTCCTTTGAAAATAAGAGCAAAACCATGCCTCATATAATATTAAAGTGGGCATATAAATGGTTTTGTTTGATTTCAAATTTTGAATTTTTTTGGGCCAACCCTAAATGCTATGACAATATGAATGCAATGCATGCTTTTACAATTCCTAATTTTTGGGATGTTACACTTCAGGGCATGACACAAAGATGCCTCACATTACCGTTCCTAGGAACACCCCATGCTAACGCATGTGTTGAAGATTCAATTAATCAAGAGCGGAGCACATCATAGCTTCACATGACCATTCCTAGGAATACCTCATGCTATTACTAGTGCTAAAATTGCATTGGGAACTAGGATAAACTTGAGTCCAATTGCTTCACATGACCATTCCCAAGAATGCCTCATGCTAACGATGGAATTCAAGATTTCAAAACAAATGTTTTGGCAAAGCTAAAATCCTTGTTTCGGGCGTAAAAAATGCTTCACATAACTGTTCCCAGGAACACATCATGCTAGAGAAAAGCCTGAAAACAAGTGTCTCAACAAGGTTTTTTTGTGCAGCTGAGTTGTTTGAAAGGGAATCTAAACTATCCAGGAGGAACAAGTTAGTTCTTGAATGATCAAAGTGCAAGATCCTGCCATGAACTTAATAAGACCAAGTAATTTCCAAAGATAATCGAACAAGTTCAGATATGATTCGGAAGAATTTAAGCTTGCAATTCCAAAACATTGAGCAGAGACAGAACCAGGCAAGAATATACCAAGAGATATCCTCAAGATGAGAAATCAAATTAAGATTTTTGCAGTATGCATCTGATTTGTCACATGGATTTAATGCTGGAAATGGTGTTGTGTTGCTGTGTATTTCTTCTTCTTATCAACTGATATATGCTTTAATAGTTTGTTGTAAAGTATGTAGGATGTGATTTACTATGAATATCGCCTCCTCCAATCCCATTATGTATCCTGAAATGAAAAAAAGACAAACAAAACAAAGCAAAAGCAAACCAAAAGGGTATAACGATAAAACGAAAAATTAACTTACAAAGCTTGGGTTGCCTCCCAAGAAGCACTTGTTTAAGGTCATTAGCTTGACATGTTGGAGAAGATGACTCAAGGATTAGGGAATGCATCCCCATCTACCTCCAGGGTCTCATGGTCATCTGAGTCACTGAACCCAATGTTTTCTGACCAATTTTTCCCATTGAAGTAATGCTTGAGTTTGTGCCCATTCATAGAGAATGTTCCTTCTAACTAACTCTGAACAATCACAACTCCATTAATCATCACTCTCTTCACTGTGCATGGTCCAAACCACCTTGATTTGAGTTTTCTAGGAAACAGGTGAAATCTGGTATCATAGACAAACACTTGTTCCCTTGGTTCAAACTCCTTTCTCAATATGTGTCTATCATGTCAGTTCTTTGTCCTTTCCTTGTAGATCTCAGAACTCTCATAAGCATCATTCCTCGAGTCTTCACGTTCTGTTAATTGCAGTTTCTAATGTTTTCTAGCTTCATGAATATCCATGTTTAATTTCTTAATTGCCCACTCAGCCTTGTGTTCCAGCTCTACAGGTAGATGGCATGCTTGAACACATACCAATCTAAAGGGAGACATCCCAATAGGTGTTTTGAAAGCTGTTCTGTATGCCCACAAACTGTCTGAGAGCTTCAGACCCCAGTTTGTTCTAGATTTTGACACCACTTTATCTAAGATTTGCTTGATCTCTATGTTTGAAACTTCCACTTGACCATTTGCTTAAGGATGATAAGGTGTGGTGACTCTATGGCTCTTGACTCCATATTTCTTGAATAGATTTTCAAGGTGGTGGTTATTATTGAAGTGGGTGCCTTAATCACTGATCACAACTCTAGGTATTCAAAACCTTGGGAAAATTACATGCTTGAACAAGTTATAGACTGCTTTAGAGTCAGCATGAACTGTTGGCACTGCTTCAACCCACTTTGGCACATAATCTACCACCACAAGGATATATTTATGCCCTTTTGAAGGAGGAAATGGACCCATGTAGTCAATTCCCCACACAAAAAAAAGCTCTACTTCCAGAATATTATGCCGAGGCATTTCTTGTTTCCTTGACAATTTTCCTGTTCTTTGGCAAGGATCACAGGACTTCACAAATTGATAAGCCTCTCTGAACAAATTGGTCTAGAAAAATCCAACATGTAGTACTTTTGCATGAGTCTTGTATGTACTGGCATGTCCTCCATATGATGAAGAATGGCAATGATAGAGTATGCTGCTATTTTATTCTTCATGCACACATCTTATCACTCTCCCATTTTTATAGTGCTTGAACAAGAATGGTTCATCCCAATACTAATGCTTGCAATCATGGATAAATTTATTTTTCTATATACTGGACATATCTACTGGAATGATTCCACACACCAGGTAGTTTACCAAATCAGCATACCATCGGGACTTGTACTTGATTCCCATGAACTCTTCTTCAGGAATTTTCTCCCCAATTGGAAGGTTACTGTCCTTAGGACCATGCTGCAATCTAGATAAGTGATTTGCAACTAAGTTTCTGCTTTCTTCTTGTCTCTAATTTCAATGTCAAATTATTGCAATAGTAGGATCCATCTAATTAACCTTGGATTTGCTTCTTTTTTACTGAGCAAGTATCTAATTGCAGCATGGTCAGTGTAGACTACATAGTGATTCCCCACTTGGTATGATCTATACAATGATTCCGTGGTAGTATAATTTTCTTTAGCATCATCCAAAGTCTTGCTGGCATAGCTAATCACACTTAGCTGTTTGTTCTTTCTCTGCCCTAGCACTGCTCCAACTGCATAATCACTAGCATCACACATCATCTCAAAATCATTGTTCCAATCTAGAGGTTTTACAATGGTGCTTCAATCAGAGATTGCTTTAGCTGCTCAAAAGCACTCAAATAATTCCTATCAAAAATTAATGGCACATCATTATTGAGTAGGTGAGTTAGTGGCTTGGAATTTTTTTGAAAAATCCTTGATGAATCTTCTGTAGAAGACTGCATGTCCTAGAAAACTCCTCACCCCTTTCATATTTACTGAAGGAGGCAATTTAGCAATAACCTCCACTTTGGACTTGTCCACCTCTATTCCTATAGCAAAGACCAAATGTCCTAATAAAACTCCTTCTTTAACAAGAAAATGGCACTTCTCCCAATTGAGAATTAGATTGTGTTCCCAGCACTTCTGTAGCACTATGAACAAATTTTTCAGGGATGTATCAAAATCTTCACCATAGACGGTAAAATCATCCATAAAAACTCCATAATCCTCTCAATATGCTTAGAAAATATTGACATGACAAGCCTTTGAAAGGTTCCTGGAGCATTACAAAGACCAAATGGAAGCCTTTGTAAGCAAAAGTACCATAAGGGCAGGTGAATGTAGTCTTTTCTTGGTCATCTGGATGGATAGGAATTTGAAGGAATCCAGAGTACCCAACAAGATAATAGAAATACCCATGTCTAGCTAGCCTTTCAAGCATCTGATCAATAAAGGGAAGAGGAAAATGATCCTTTCTAGTTGCTTTATTCAGTTTCCTATAGTCAGTACACATTCTCCAACCCATTACTAATCTTGTGGGAAAAAGGTGTCCACTCTCACTATGTATCACTGTCATTCCTCCATTTTTAGGTACAACATGTATATGACTAACCCATTCACAGTCAGATATTGGAAAAATGATGTTTCTAGACAACAATTTAAGAATTTCCTTTTTCACCACATCTTGAATTTTGGGTTCAACCTTCTCTGATGTTCTCGAGAAGGTTTGCTTCCCTCCTTGATATAAATTATGTGATTCATGATTGATGGGCTTATGCCTTTTATATCATCAATGGAGTATCCAATTACTAGCCTATATTTCTTTAATATTGCCAATAATGCCTAGGTTTGGCAATCTATAAGTTCAGCACTTACAATAATAGGAAACTTGTTTTCAGCATCTAAGAACTCATACTTGAGGTGAGAAGGCAAAGGCTTAAGTTCAACTGGCAGTTTTTCTTGTTTCTTTATAGGTTCCCCATTCTCATCTGCAATTCTGTAAATTGCATACATTTGAACTTCCCCATCTTCTTATGTAGCAAAAATTTCTAGAATATTTCATGTCGATTCTCCTTTCTCTTCATGCCCAACTTGTTCAATTATGTCAATGGAGAAACAATGTTATTTTCCTTTGGATATGTGAGTGGCATGCTTCATGTCAAATGTAGCTTGCTCATTTCCAAACTGCAGAGTCAGTTTTGCTCCTTTAACATCAATCATGGCTCCTACAGTAGCAATAAATGGTCTTCCTAAAATCTCAGCTTCACTATTATCTTCCATTTCCAAGACAACAAAATCCACTGGATAAGAAAATTTCCCCACTACTACAGGAACATCAATAAGAATTCCTGCTGGTTTCCTAACTGTTCTGTCTGCTAATTGCAAAGTCATAGCAGTGGCTCTCAACTCCCCTAAGTCCATGATAGTTTGTACTGATAGGAGAAGAACACTAACACTTGATCCAAGATCACAAAGTGGAGTGAATTGCCTTTCACCAATGAAACAAGGAACACAGAAACTTCGAGGATCTCCTAATTTTTCTAGTAACTTGTTCTGAATCATTGCGCTACAGTCCCTTGTCATAGTAACAACTTCTGGTTCCTCTATGCTTCTCTTCTTAGTTAGAAGTTCCTTGGAAAATTTAGCATATGTTGGGATATGTGTAGAGGTCCCAACCTGATAAGGTAGAGATCCCTGTGTTTACAATGCTAGTCCCTGGATCAATAGCTATCATCCACAGTTTAAGATGTAATATCAAGAAACAAAGGTCATATTACCACTTATAACCAGGAATAAAATAATTCATTACATCTTACATAGCTCATTTGGCTATCTCATTACAATGCAGCAGATATAACTAAGTATCATGGAGTCCTTCATCTTCAAAGTGCCACAGGCAATCATGTTGGTTGTAGACTTGTAATCCTATTCAACACACTTCACTAACATCAAACAAACCTGCAACATAATAAGTTATAGCCACAAGGGTCAATACATTTGAATTGTATTGGCAAGTGATACTATGGTAGAGTAGTGGTATATAACATCTATATGCATTTGGCTAAGTGTATCTTAGGCTTTCTTTGCTCAAAATAAGGTTTTCCTTATTAGTTGAAAACACTAAGTTTTTTTTATCAAAATCACCCAAGGAACAACCAATAGAAATTGGTTAACCTTTAACCCTTGTTCAACCACAAGTTTTTAACTTAGAAATTTGGATGAGGAGATCCTTGATAGCTTCAATGTCTTGATGCTCAAATTGTCCATTGCCAGGGACACGGCTAAGTACTTAGATTTTACTCTCTCGAGAGCTGGTGCACTTTCCCCACAAGACTTGACATGCATCGAGACAAGATCTTTCAGAAGCCTTCCCTTAGACCAAATGGACGTGTTCCATCCTATCACCCTACCACCTTCTGTCCATCTGGCTAAGTTATTGCAACCTATATGATCCAGGCAGAGCCCATATTGCCATGTGGCTGCACTAGAAGCTTCTCAACACTTGACATATCAAATCTCTTTGTTCCTAGGTGGCTTTCCACAAGTGTGATACACAAGGTTCAACAGTTCACTGGCCTTGTGTAACCACTCAACATAACCCATTCTCACCATTCCACGCAGGTGATTCATTCACTTAGTAGTTTTATTAAGCAAAAACACAAGTCATAGACTTAGAAATATTTCATAACATGAATATTCCACCCTTGTTTTCTACTAGCTAGGCTAAGCATACTAGTAGCAAGAATCTTAACTTAGGGAAAATTCTACTAAGGCATCATCTACTAGGATTTCCCAAGGCATAGTTAACACATAGAAAATTTCATGCAAGTCCTATTCAAAATATCACTAATGCATAGTTAAAATAATAGAACAAAATATATGAATCACCACTTGCCTTTTTAGTAGAGAATCTAGGTTCACTCCTTGATCTTGCAAATGTCACACTCTTCAAAGTTCACTACAAATCAATCAAGCAAGCACATATTCAAAACTAACATTCAAACAAATCACCACATAAAATAATGAAAACAAAGAAATGCATGCAAGCATGCAAAAGATTGATTTATTGAAAAAGTGGTTTCTACTAAGGCTATAAACATTTTAAAACACCTACTAGTCATTTATAAAAGTGGCAAAATCATTTGAAAACAAGTTAGTGAAAATAGGTCATTTAAATCATTTTTGTTTTGCTAGAAATGCTTTTATCCAAAGGAATAATTTCTAGTGTTAGCCAAATCTGTTTTTAAACACAAATGTTAGTGTTTATGGTCAGAGTGCTTAAAACAAATCTATTTGCAAAAGGATTTACTCAAAAATCATTTTTAAATCATAGCAACATTTTGTTTTACTAGAAATGCTTTTATTCAAAGGAATAATTTTCTAGTGTTAATCAAATACGTTTTTAAATCCAAAAGTTAGTGTTTAGGGTCAGAGAGTTCAAATCAAACCATTTGCAAAAGATTTTACTCAAAAAGCATTTTTAAAACAATTTTTATATCCAAATAGTCTTAATAATGTTTCTGCAAAAACACCTAATTTTTAGAAGCAAAATACTAAAGTAAGGCCACTGTTGCAAAGGTTACATTTTTTTGAATCCATTGATATAAAATTTGTAATTTTTGGACGTATAAAACAAAAGTTATGAATTTTACAAAATCACTCATCTAATAGAACCTTTTCTGTTTTTAAAACAGAAGCTAGGCCACGCGTCAGATTCTGATTGGTCACTACCGTTTCATGAGGATCGCGCTACGCGGTGCGTTGGATCTAAGTGAGATCGTACGAACCAGATCATCTCATATCATTTTGATTAGATCTAATCCTAACCACTAGATTCACATCTAACGGCCTACAGCTACGGACCATTGACTGGCGGCGCTGGCTCGACGGCGCGTGGCGGCGGCGCTCTGGCTACGGCGTTCCGACGACTACAGGAAGCTAGGATGGAAACGGAGGGGCTTACCATGCTCGCGAGGTTGCAGTGAAGCTCAAGGTGGTCGCCGTTGGTCGAGGGGCGCACAGGGTCATCGTCGATTGCTCGTCGGAGTCTCTGTCTTCGTCGGGCACGCACGGCTGTGGTCAAAGGCGAGGTTACAAGCCACGGGAAAGCAAAGAAACGGGTGCGTTATATGCGTGCGAGAGAGGAGAATACGCGAGCGTCAACCAGAGGGGGAGGTGTGGTCAGAACTTACGGGGAGAGCTCGTCAGAGTCGAGGCAGACAGCAGCGGCGAGTTGGTATTATCGGAGGCGACGTTCTGGGGCACGCGCGAGCGAGCTAGGGATACTGGCAGGTGCGACTGGTGCTGGCGAGCAGGCTCGGGGGTGCCAGGGGGTGGGAGGTGGTCTGGCTTCACCAGAATTGGCAAGGAGGTTCGCCGGAGTAATGGGGTTGCAAGCAAAATTATGGGCATCCTAGGGGCTCCGGTGGTGTGATGACTAGGGGAAAAGGAGAGGGGAAGGAGGCGCTTAAGAGGGTGTTGGGGAGGTGACCCCAGATAGTGTCAAGACAGGGGAAAGACGAATGGAATCTCCCTTGTCGTGAGCCGAGTTACTGATTGTGTCAGCTGAATCATGTGAGAGTCGGCCGAGATAAGCAGGGCCATGATGGATACATAATGGGAAACACCTTATCCGGCCGACATATGAATTAAGTCGGCCGAATGAGTCTGACTAACTTGAATACAGATGAAGGCCGAGCTGAGTTATGCGAGACGAGGCCAAATAACATGAAGCTTGCAGGAGAAGGAGGTACCTATAGTCAAACCCTAGACACTGGCTAGGAGGAATATAGACAGAGCCAAGCACAAAGGACAAGGAGAAGAGATGCAGAAGGGAAGATGAGCGTCACGGAGGTGACAGTGAAGAAGCCCGAGGCGCGCATGTGAAAGTCTCTGGAACATTGCTGTCGATAGAAGGGAGAAACGGAAAGGAGGCCAGCGAATTACCATATTGGGACAAGCATATTCCAAGGATATGCTTGCCACGTCAGCCCTAGAAGGAACCAAGGCACCCCTTTATAAGGGGGAGACGAGGTCTCCTGAGGGGGATCGATTCACTCTACGCCGGAAGGCTCGTGTACTAGTGTTCTTCTCTAGGAGACAGCTCTAGGAGCACTTGTATTCATTGAGAACAGGAATAGAGATTTACTTGTAGAATTATTGAGTGTAGAAATCACTACATCTTCCCTCCCCGAATTCCTCTAGCATCCATTGGCCCCATACTTTAGCCTACCCATGGCATCTGCCATGCCACCACCATGATAGTTGGTGCCCACCGTGGGGCCAGCAGCGGTGCTAGCTGGAGTCAAGATCCGGACGGGAAACTTCATCCACACCGGCGAGCGGGTTGTCTCTGGATTAGTCCAGAGATTTGATCTCTGGGACTGTGTCAGTGATAACGCAGGTAGCTTCAGGAGGAAAGCGCCTCCGCGCAACGCCGTCTTCATCAACCTGGGCACGCACAAGGTCTACGTCAGCGTCGACACATCCTGCGTCTATCCACGCTGAGTCGTTGAAGCAGGAGAACCTCCCCTCAACGCTGCTAACGGTCCGTGTGGCGAACGCCCCGTCGGCAGCATCGAGGTGATGGTGACAGCCGCAGCACCGGCGGCAGGGGCAGGCGCTGGGCCAAGCAAGGACCCAGCAGCAGGAGGACATATGGCCATGAAGCAGATGGCTCCGCAGTCCACCGAGGTAAATCCGCCCGCAGCCAAGTCAGCCGAGGTACAGGAGACGACCCCAAAGGCGGCAAGGGTAAGATGGCCACCACTCGAGAGACCTGAGAATATTCTCCAGGCAACTATAGATAATCTAACCATGCTTGTGGCACCGATACTTGATCCGGCTAACGCCCAGGCGGAGTTAGAAGAAACTAGACAAAAGGTACTAGTAGAGGAAAAAAAGGTGTCGGCCTTGCGGGAGTCCTTGAACAGGACCCTGTGAGAGTATGCTAAAGCAAACAAACTAGATGTTGCCCCCGAGCGGGTAGATGAATTGAGATTGAGAGGAAAGAACCTCATGAATGATATGAACAAATAGCATGAGGCTCGTGAAGGTGATTCAGTCGATCTAGGCTTGCCGAGGTATAGTACCCCGGTAAAGAACCTGAGGGCGGCAAATGTCGCAGCCCTAGAGTTGGAAGGATTAAGCGGGGAAGCCCGGCAAAAATAGCAAGAAAGAGTGAATGAGCTGGTGTGCATTGCGAACCAGCAGAATGAGGAAATGCTTAGGGCTGACCCGGCAAGACCGGGAGCTTCGCGTATGGTTCATTCGGCCGGAGCAGCACCCGCACTATCTGCGGCAGCAACATCCTCGCCCGGAAACAACGCGTGAAAATATAGAGCAATGACTTCAGGAAAAAGAAATAAGCAGATTGTTCCGAATGATCCGGCAGTAGCCGGAAAGGTCAATGATAACAAAGGCAATGGAAGCCGAGGTAACAGTGGGAATAGAAACCCCGGCCGTGCTAACAAAGGCAATGGAAGCCGAGGTAACGAGGACCTCGGAAGGACAAATCATGAGAACATTAACCCGGCGGAGGGCAGGAGAAATCCTCCGCCGGATCCTCGACCGAGGTATGATCCTCGGCAAGAGCGAGAAGTGAGACCAGCACACTATGATCAGGCAAATGAGAGGTACAATGATGGGTACTCAGATATGGAGAATGCAGAACATGGTGGTAATAATCATTGTGGAATATAGGAGAGGATCATATATAGAAACTTGACATCAAATGATGCAAGACTAAAACTGGACAGGTTGTATCGGTCCGAGTTGTTGGAGGAACAAGGTCCGCCTGGTCCAGCGTGCTTCGGACCTCGGATCATGGGCGAACCACCGGTGCCGAACTTTGAATTGGTGAGGGGCACGAAAACATACAATGGGAGCACAAAACCACAAGATTGGTTAATTGATTATGCCACTGTGGTGAAGATAGCCGGCGGAAACCTACGATGGGTGGTGAGATACGTCCCACAGATGCTGGAAGGACCAGCCAGAGTGTGGCTAAACAATCTGCCAGCAGGCAGTATCAACTGTTGGTTAGATTTTGAAGAAATGTTTGTCAGCAACTTCACCAGTACCTATAAAAGACCAAACAGGCCACAACAGCTCGCTATGTGCAAGCAGAGGCCAAATGAAACGGATAGAGAATTCTTGACTCGGTGGTGTAACCTCAGAAACTCATGTGAAAGAGTCATAGTGTCTCAAGCGATAGCTTGGTTTGCTCAAGGCTGCCAATATGCAAGTGTATTATGGCAAAGGCTCCAAAGAGATATGCCGACTACATTTGCAGAGACCATCAGGATAGCAGATTCGTATGCTTTAGGGGATCCGACGCAACCAGAATTAATGTCGGCAGAGCATCGGGAGCACCAGGATCAATATGCAAGAGATGCGGCCAGATCATCGAGGCACAATGAATTCCGAGGTAGAAGAAGGGAGGAGAGGCCAGACTACAGATATGCTTCCAACCAGGTGGCAACGGTGGTACAAGATCAGCCGATTCACGGAAACAGTCAGAGACAGAAAAATGGTCCTCAGCAGTGGACACCGAGGAATGAAGGGAAGAGATAGTGGACACCAGAACAGAAGAAGCAGTGGAAGGAAAGGCCGAAGTACACGTTTGAATCCATGTTGGATCAACCATGTAAGTTCCACACTCCAAACCCGGCCAAGCCGGCTAATCATACAACTCGTCAATGTGCTTGGATGAAAAATGTGAAGGGTTTCGCAGCATAGTAAATCAAAAAAATTCTATGGATGCGAACAAGAAAGCCAAGATCTAATCTAGGAGATGCAATCAATGAGAGAGGTATATGAGATCATACCCTTGAAGAAATCGCACAGTGGAAACGTTCAACAGAACGTGGTTGGTGCAGTCGTACTCGCCATCTCCTCCTCGCGATCCGATCCGATCCTATGCCGCAAGTGGCGGAGCCTCCGAGAGATGCACACATACGGTGCCGCGACGTCTACTCATTCCTCGGTCCAGCAAGTGGGGTGGAGAGATAGATTGGATCTGTAGCACGACAGCGTGGTGCTATGGTGGAGAGTTTCTGCGGCAGGGCTTCGCCTACGCGCAGTCGGGAGAGAGAGAGGTGGAGGGCAGCAGGACGGCGGATAGAGTTGGAGGAGTCGGAGGGGGAGGGTGCGCCCCTACCCTATTTATATAGGGGGCTGGCCGGCCCCCTTGGCCCCTCCTCCAAGCCCTAGGGCGGCGTCCCCAAGGGTTGGAGTGGGGGGCAAGTTCCCCTTCTAGAAGGGTTCCCTAGGGTTTCCCCTAGGGTTTGGCCGGCTGGGCCTATGGGGCCTTGTGCCCCTAGCCCAAAGCATCCAGGGCACTCCCCCTTAGTCCCACGCATGCCTCCGACAAGTGGGCCCACGTTGGTCCCACTCCGGAAGCTTCCGGTACAATACTGAATACTCCGAAACGATTCTGAAATCCAAAAACTGCTTTCCTTTATATGAATCTTATTCTCCGGACCATTCCGGAACCTCTCGTGATGTCCTGGATCTCATCCGAGACTCCGAACAAAAATGCATAAACCAATTATCCATTATATCCTAGTGTCGAGGCACGTTAAGTGTGTGACCCTATGGGTTCGAGAATATGCAGACATGATCTTCTATCAATAATCAACAGCGGGATCTGGAAACCCATATTGACTCCCACATATTCATCGATGATCATATCAGATGAACCACGATGCCAGGATTCAATTAATCCCATATAAGTATGCTCTTCGTCACGCGATATTTTACTTGCCCGAGATTCGATCGTTGGTATCGGCATACCTAGTTCAATCTCGTTCATAGCAAGTACTTTACTCGTTCTGTAATCCGATATCACTTTGTGATTAACTCCTTAACCACGTGCTTGCAAGAGGTGTTGATATCGATTACCGAGCGGGCCCGAAGTATATCTCTTCGACTCGGGAGGGACAAATTCCATCTCGATACATACAACCCAACAAGTACTTTCCGATCACCTGAGAGACACCTTTATGATCACCCTCACATAGGATGACGTTTGATGACCTCAAAGCTTTCTTCCGATACCAGGGAGTTGTATTATCTCATGGTCTAAGGAATACAATATTTGACATAGGAAAAAGCTTCGCAAAGATGAACACGATGACACGATCTAATTGTTGTGCTTAATTTGGGTCTGTCCATCATATCATTCTCCTAATGACATGATATCATTATTAATCGACAACTCATGTCTATGGTTAGGAAACCTTAACCATCATTAATCAATGAGCTAGTCCATAGAGGCGTACTAGGGACACGGTGTTGTTCATAAACCACACAAGTATCAAAGTTTCCGCTTAATACAATTCTAGCATGGAATATAAACTTTATCATGAACAAGAATTATAATAATAACATCTTTATTATTGCCTCTAGGGCATAATTCCAACTGTCTCCCACTTGCACTAGAGTCAATAATCTAGTTTACATCTGGCAACAATCTAACACCCATGGCATTAAGGTGCTGATCATGTTTTGCTCGTGGAAGAGGTTTAGTCAACGGATCTGTGACATTCAGATCCGTATGTACTTTGTTAATATTCAGATCTCCATCTGCTATATAATCTCAAATTATATGAAAACGGCGGTTGATGTGCTTGGTCTTTGGATGATATCTTGGTTCCTTGGCCAGTGCTATGGCGCAAGTGTTGTCGCACAATATCTCCAGTGGGTCCAAGGCACTTGGAACCACACCAAGCTCAGTGATGAAGTTCCTGATCCAAACTCCTTCACTTGATGCTTCTGAAGCAGTCGTGTATTCCGCTTCTGTTGTAGATCCCGCGATCACGCTTTGCTTGCAGCTTCTCCAGCTAACGGCTCCACCATTCAAAATATAAACGTATCCTATCTGAGATTTAGAATTATCCGGGTCGGTGTCGAAACTAGCGTCGACGTAACCTTTTACGACGAGCTGCTCATCACCTCCATAGACCAAGAACATTTCTTTAGTCATTTAAATACTTTAGGATGTTCTTCACGGCTGTCCAGTGTTCCACTCCTGGATCACTTTGGTATCTGCTCGTCAAACTAAGAGCATTGGACACATCCGGTCTAGTACACAGCATGGCATACATGATAGAACCTATGGCCGAGGCATATGGCACTTTGCTCATAGTGTCTCTATCATTTACCGTAGCTGGACACTGAGCCTTGCTCAATATCTTACCTGACAACATGGGCAATGAACCTTTCTTTGCTTTATCCAGTCTGAACCTTTTCAGAACTTTGTCTAGGTATGTACTTTGGCTTAAAGCTATTAGGCGTCTTTGTCTATCTCTATAGATTTTGATGCCTAATATATAAGCAACTTCTCCTAGGTCTTTCATTGAAAAACATTTGTTCAAATAACTCTTCACATCATTAAGCATACCAATGTCATTTCCAATAATCAATATGTCATCCACATATAGTACTAAAAATGTCACCGAGCTCCCACTCACTTTCTTGTAGATACGTGCTTCGTAGCAATTTGGAACAAATCTAAAGCTCTTGATCACTTGATCAAAACGAAGGTTCCAACTCCGAGATGCTTGCTTCAGTCCATAAATGGAAATCTGAAGTTTGCACACCTTATCAGCATCCTTAGGATCGACAAAACCTTCGGGCTACATCATATACAACTCTTCATCAATGTTGCCATTGAGGAACACAGTCTTGACATCCATCTGCCATATTTCATAATCATGAAATGCAGCAATTGCTAATAAAATCTGAATGGACTTAAACATCGCTACGGGAGAGAAAGTCTCATCGTAGTCAAAACCTTGAACTTGCCAAAACCCTTTTGCGACAAGCCGAGATTTATAGATAGTAACATTACCATCCGCGTCCATTTTCTTCTTGAAAATCCATTTGCACTCAACGGCCTTACGGTCGCTAGGAGGGTCCACCAAATTCCATACTTGGTTTTCGCTCATGGATCCCAATTCGGATTTCATGGCCTCTAGCCATTTCTCAGAGTCTGGGCTCATCATTGCTTCCTCATAGTTCGTAGGTTCACTGTTGTCTACCAATAAGACGGTTAAGACAGGGTTGCCGTACCATTCAGGAGTGGCACGCGACCTTGTCAACCTGCGAAGTTCAGTAATAGCATCGTTCGAAGTTTCATGATCCTCGTCATTAGCTTCCTCTCTTGTTGGTGCAGACGACACTGGAAAAAATTTCTGGTGCTATGCTACTCTCCAACTCGATAGAAGGTTCAATAACCTCGTCTATCTCTACTTCCTCCCACTCACTTCTTTCGAGAGAAACTCCTTCTCAAGAAAGGATCCATTCTTTGCAACAAACACTTTGCCTTCGGATCTGTGGTAGAAGGTATACCCAATCGTTTCCTTAGGGTATCCTATGAAGATGCATTTCTCCGCTTTGGGTTCGAGCTTGTCCGACATCAACTTCTTGACGTAAGCTTCGCATCCCCAAACTTTAAGAAACGATAACTTAGGTTTAGCACCAAACCATAGTTCATACGGTGTCGTCTCAACTGACTTAGATGGTGCCCTATTTAAAGTGAATGCAGCAGTTTCTAATGCATAACCCCAAAATGATAACGGCAAATCTGTAAGAGACATCATTGATCGCACCATATCTAATAGAGTTCGATTCCGGTGTTCAGACACACCATTGCGCTGTGGTGTTCCGGGTGGCGTGAGTTGCGAAACGATTCCGCTTGCTTTAAGATGTGTGAGAAAATCATAACTCAAATATTCACCTCCACGATCGGATCATAGAAATTTAATTTTCCTGTTACGATGGTTTTCCACTTCGTTCTAAAATTCTTTGAACTTTTCAAACGTTTCAGATTTATGTTTCATTAAATAGATATACCCATATCTACTTAAGTCATCAGTAAAAGTGAGAAAATAGCGATATCCACCGCGCGTCGAAACACTCATTGGTCTGCATACATCGGTATGTATAATTTCCAACAAGTCTGTTGCTCGCTCCATTATTCCGGAGAACGGGGTTTTGATCATCTTGCCCATGAGGCACGACTCGCACGTGTCAAATGATTCAAAATCAAGAGACTCCAAAAGTCCATCAGAATGGACTTTCTTCATGCGTTTTACACCAATATGACCTAGACGGTAGTGCCACAAATAAGTTGAATTATCACTATCTACTTTGCATCTCTTAGCCTCAATGTTATGGATGTGTGTTTCATTGCTTTCAAGATTCAGAAGAAATAAACCATTCACAACAGGTGCATGACCATAAAAGATGTTATTCATATAAATAGAACAACCATTATTCTCCGATTTAAATAAATAACCGTCTTGCAATAAACACGATCCAGATATAATGTTCATGCTCAACGCAGGCACATAATAACACTTATTAAGGTTTAAAACTAATCCCGAAGGCAAAACTAAGGAGAGCGTGCCGACGGCCATCACATCAACTCTTGATCCATTGCCAACGCGCATTGTCACCTCATCTCTTGCTAGCCGCCGTCTATTTCGTAGCTCCTGTTTCGAGTTACAAATATTAGCAACTGAACTAGTATCAAATACCCAGGCACTACAACGAGCGCTAGTAAGGTAAACATCAATAACATGTATATCAAATATAACTTTAATGGTGCCAGCCTTCTTGTCTGCTAAGTACTTCAGACAGTTGCGCTTCCAGTGACCCTTGTCCTTGCAATAGAAGCACTCAGTGTCCGGCTTAGGTCCAGACTTGAGCTTCTTCTCAGCAGGGGCAACGCGCTTGCCGCTGCCTTTCTTGAAGGATTTCTTTGCACCCTTACCTTTCTTAAAGCTAGGGGTCTTGTTGACCATCAACACATGATTATCTTTCTTGATGTCCACCTCCGCAGCTTTCAGCTTTGCGAAGAGCTCAGTGATCGTATCAGTGGAACCAATTTGATTGTGAGTAGCTACAAAACCTTTGTAGCTAGGAGGGAGTGATTGCAGAACTCTGTCAATCTTGAGCTCTTCTGGAATCTTGCAGTCTAGTTGCTCAAGACGTTGAGTGTAGCCCGACATCTTAATGGCGTGCTCACTAACGGAACTCCCTTCCTCCATCTTGCAGTTAAAGAACTTCTCAGAGATCTCATATCTCTCAGAACGGGCCTGAGTCTGAAACATGGTTTTCAGTTCCTCAAGTATCTCAAAGGGCCCGGCGAACTCCTCAAAACGATTTTGAAGGTTCGATTCCATAGCAAAGAACATGGTAGTCTTAATCACTTCATAATCATCTTTGCACGACTGATAAACAGCGTTTTCATCAGCCGGCACATCAATGGCAGGGGCATCACCTAGTGCTTTCTCTAGTACATAGTCCTTTTGTCCGCCAGCAAGAATGATTCTCAGATTGTGAAACCAGTTGGTGAAGTTAGACCCATTGTTCTTAAGCTTTTCTTTCTCAGCAAAAACGTTGAAGTTGAAGTTGGACTTAGCCATTTGATCTACAAAATTTGCAAATACCATTTAGACTATGTTCATGATAACTAGTTCAACTTAATCAAATTACTAGATGAACTCCCACTAAATTCAACATCCCTCAAGTTGTTTAGTGAACACGATCCAAATTCACCACACCTAATCCAATCTTCACGAGAAGAGATGTGGTTTCCATGGTGGACAACAAAGTGTCGATCATATCATTCATATGACTCATGCTTAACCTTTCTATTCATGTGTTCCGAGGCCATGTCTGTACATGCTAGGCTCGTCAAGTTAAACCCAAGTATTTCTGCGTGTGCAAAACTAGCTTGCACCCGTTGTATGTGAACGTAGAGTTTATAGCACCCGATCATCACGAGGTGCTTGAACACGACGAACTTTCCCAACGGTGCATACATGGGGAGAACACAATTTTATCTTGATCTTTAAGTGAGGAATCATCTTATAATGCTACCGTCACGATCTAAGCATAATAAGATACATAAAAGGATAAACATCACATGCATATGATTTTATGCGACATGGTATAGCCAATCTCCGCGCAATGATCTCCATCTTGTGCGTGCCAGCATGATCTCCATCACTCCACCATGATTGCCTTCACCATGAATAGCAACTACAACTATTGCTAACTACTTAGCGATAAAGTAAAGCTATTACATGGCGTATAAGAAGTTGACACACAGGTCATACACAATTATAAAGACAACCATATGGCTCCTGTCGGTTGTGTACTCATCGACATGCAAGTCGTGAAATATTACAAAATATGATCATTGCATACAACATAGACATCACGTCTTGGGCCATACAATATCACAAATCACTCCCTGCAAAAACAAGTTAGACGCCTCTACTTTGTTGTTGCATGTTTTACGTGGCTTATGGGAGTAACAAGCTAAGAACGATTCTTACCTATGGAAAGCCACAACGGTGATATTATGGTTGCTAACATCCGGTGTAAATCCCATGACTACTATAGTGAGAGAAACTGGCATCCACCAGCCGCATGTGTGGAACAAGCCACACGTCAAGTGCGGAGCCAGTCTCGCGAACGAGGTCGCGTAAAGTTGGCCTGGACCACTTCGATCTCACTATGCCGCGCCATAAGAAATACACAACAAGAGGCTTGCAACATAAAATAGCAACGCCCACAACAAGCATGTTGCGTTCTACTCGTGAAACACATCTACGCATAGATCTAGCTCTAATACCACTGAAGGGTTTCGCAGCATAGTAAATCAAAAGAATTCTATGGATGCGAACAAGAAAGCCAAGATCTAATCTAGGAGATGCAATCAATGAGAGAGGTAGATGATATCTTCATACCCTTGAAGAAATCTCACAGCGGAAACGTTCAACAGAACGTGGTTGGTGTAGTCGTACTCGTTGTCTCCTCCTCGTGATCCGATCTGATCTACGCCGCAAGTGGCGGCGCCTCCGAGAGATGCACATGTACGGTGCCGCGACGTCTCCTCCTTCCTCGGTCCAGCAAGTGGGGTGGAGATATAGATTGGATCTGCAGCACGACTGTGTGGTGCTATGGTGGAGAGTTTCTGCGGCAGGGCTTCGCCTACGCGCAGTCGGGAGAGAGAGAGGTGGAGGGTAGCAGGACGGCGGCTAGGGTTGGAGGAGTGGGAGGGGGAGGGTGCGCCCTTGCCCTCTTTATATAGGGGCTGTCTGGCCCCCTTGCCCCCTCCTCCAAGCCCTAGGGCGGCGGCCCCAAGGGTTGGAGTGGGGGGCAAGTTTCCCCCCTCCTTCTAGAAGGGTTCCCTAGGGTTTCCCCTAGGATTTGGTCGGCTGGGCCTATGGAGCCTTGTGCCCCTAGCCCAAAGAGGCTAGGGCACTCCCCCTTAGTCCCACGCAGGCCTCCGACAAGTGGGCCCACGTTGGTCCCACTCCGGAAGCTTATAGAACCTTCCGGTACAATACTGAATACTCCGAAACGATTCCGAAATCCAAAAACTGCTTTCCTTTATATGAATCTTATTCTCCAAACCATTCCGGAACCTCTCGTGATGTCCTGGATCTCATCCGAGACTCCGAACAAAAACTCATAAACCAATTATCCATTCTATCCTATCGTCGAGGCACGTTCAGTGTGTGACCCTACGGGTTCGAGAATATGCAGACATGATCTTCTATCAATAATCAACAGCGGGATCTGGAAACCCATATTGACTCCCACATATTCATCGATGATCATATCGGATGAACCACGATGCCAGGATTCAATTAATCCCATATATGTATTCCCTTCATCACGCGATATTTTACTTGCCCGAGATTCGATCGTTGGTATCGGCATACCTAGTTCAATCTCGTTCACAGCAAGTACTTTACTCGTTCCATAATCCGATATCACTTTGTGATTAACTCCTTAACCACGTGCTTGCAAGCGGTGTTGATATCGATTACCGAGTGGGCTCGAAGTATATCTCTCCGACTCGGTAGGGACAAATTCCATCTCGATACATACAACCCAACAAGTACTTTCCGATCACCTGAGAGACACCTTTATGATCACCCTCACATAGGATGACGTTTGATGACCTCAAAGCTTTCTTCCGATACCAGGGAGTTGTATTATCTCATGGTCTAAGGAATACAATATTTGACATAGGAAAAAGCTTCGCAAAGATGAACACGATGACACGATCTAATTGCTCTGCTTAATTTGGGTATGTCCATCATATCATTCTCCTAATGACATGATCTCATTATTAATCGACAACTCATGTATATGGTTAGGAAACCTTAACCATCAATAATCAATGAGATAGTCCATAGAGGCGTACTAGGGACACGGTGTTGTTCATAAACCACACAAGTATCAAAGTTTCTGCTTAATACAATTCTAGCATGGAATATAAACTTTATCATGAACAAGAATTATAATAATAACATCTTTATTATTTCCTCTAGGGCATAATTCCAACAAAATGCAATGGGGAACCCGGCGGGCATGCAAGCGCCTCCTCATCAAGCGCATCAGTAGCAACAACCACAGCTAACCAAAGCAAATGCACAACAATTAATGTCACCGCCACCACCTCCGAGGTATGATAACTCGGACCGGAGGGATGCAGTGAATCAAGTGATAAATCAAGCTCAAGATGGAAGGGCAAACCCCGGAAACAATGGACGTAGTGATTACAGGGAGCATCATCAATCATATTGTGTGTTCACAACAGAATAGTAGGACAGGCAGAGCGTACAACGCCGGCATATGGAAGTGAACGCTGTTATGCCGGCGGTACCAAGATACGTGCCTTGGTCTGATCAGGAAATAACCTGGAGCATAAAAGACCACCCGAAAATAATGCCGAATCCAGGGTCGTATGCACTGGTACTAGATCCAACATTTGTTGGACCCACCATAAATGTGAAATTCTCAAAAGTACTCATTGATAATGGGAGTAGTATCAACATTATGTACAAGGACACAATGCACAAACTTAGAATAGCGCAGAATATGTTACAATCCACAAGAACCATGTTCCATGGGATAGTATCGGGTCTCTCATGCGAACCCATTGGGAAAGTCCGGGTAGATGTGTTATTCGGCATGAGGGAGAATTGCAGAGCAGAGAATTTGGAGTTCGAGGTGGTTGACCTAGAGAGTTGCTATCATGCTTTACTCGGACGGCCAGCATTGGCTAAATTCATGAGCGGTTGCCACATTACTTATCTGAAAATGAAGTTACCCGGCCCACAGGGGGTGATAACAGTAGCCAGAGATTACAGAAAATCAATGGAGTGTGCCTCGGCCGGATCAAACCTGGCCAAGTCATTGGTGATGGCAAGAGAAAAAAAGGAGGATTCAGGAAGTAGCGGCTCTGGCTCAGTCGGCATAGCTGAATATGCCGGCATTAGCCAACCCCCATGGAAGTGTTTCTTTCCAGCTGACTAAAGAGACGAAAAAGATCCAGATAGATGAGCAATTCCCAGAGCGCACCATCACGATTGGGGCCGGCCTAGATGCCAAATAGGAAGGCGAGCTCACCAACTTCCTCCGTGAGAATCGGGATATCTTTGCATGGTCGACTCAAGACCTGCAAGGTGTGCCGAGGGAGTTGGTTGATCACTCTTTGCATGTAAGGCCAGGAGCAAGACCGGTGAAGCAACCTCTCCACCGCTTCGCCGAAGACAGGAGAAAAATAATAGGGGATGAGATAGCTCGGCTCCTTGCAGCCGGGTTCATCATGGAAGTGCTTCATCCGGATTGGCTATCAAATCCGATGTTGGTAGAAAAGAAAAAGGATGACCCGAATGTGGCCGTAGTATGGCGAATGTGTATCGATTACACGAATCTAAACAAGGCGTGTCCTAAAGATCCTTTTCCTTTACCTAGGATAGATCAAGTCATTGATTCGACCGCTGGTTGTGAGCTGTTGTCATTTATAGACGCGTATTCTGGCTTCCACCAGATACCGTTAAATCCGGACGATCAAATAAAGACTGTGTTTATTACCCCGTATGGGGCTTATTGCTATCGCACCATGCCATTCGGCCTGCGTAATGCAGGAGCAACATACCAAAGATGCATGCAAAAGTGTATACATGACCAGATAATAAAAAATGTACAAGTGTATGTAGACAATGTGGTTATAAAAACAAAAGAGAGCAAACGCTCCTTGATGATATTCGGCAGACATTCGGAAACTTGAGAAGATTCCGGATGAAGCTTAACCCAGAAAAATGTACCTTCGGCGTGCCGGCTGGAAAATTACTCGGCTTCCTCGTGTCCAGCCGAGGTATAGAGGCAAATCCAACCAAAATCCACGCAGTTGAAAGAATGGAACTGCCGAAGTGTCTGAACAATGTACAAAAGTTCACGGGATGCTTGGCTTCGCTGAGTAGATTCGTATGTCGGCTAGGGGAAAAGGCATTGCCGCTATATCAACTGATGAAAAAATCTGATAAATTCATCTGGACACCACAGGCTAATAATGCATTTCATGAGTTAAAGAAGATGTTGGTCACAGCACCGATCTTGGCTTCTCCATTATCAAAAGAACCCATGTTACTTTATGTAGCCGCCACTAACAGAGTGGTAAGTGCAGTGGTTGTCGTGGAGCGGAATGAAGGGGATAAGTCAATACAAAGGCCGGTATATTACCTAAGCGAGGTATTATCGGCCTCAAAGCAGAACTACCCGCACTACTAGAAAATGGCTTATGGAGTGTACATGTCGGCGAAAAAACTCAAACACTACTTCGAAGAACATCCGATAAAAGTGATTTGTGAGGCGCCCACAGACGAAATATTGAGCCACAAAGATGCAAGTGTCCGAATAGCAAAATGGGCAATCGAGTTATCACCTTATGCTCCGCAGTTTGATAGGCGGGATGCAATTAAATCTCAGGCAGTGGCCGACTTCTTTGTGGATTGGGCTGAGGTACAATATGAACCACCATTACTAGATCCGAATTATTGGACAATGCATTTTGACGGATCTAAGCTGAGAAATGGTTTGGGGGCAGGGATAGTATTGACTTCGCCGAACAAAGATCAGCTGAATATGTGCTGCAGATACATTTCGCCGTGTCAAACAATGTAGCCGAGTATGAAGCACTCATCCATGGGTTAAAAATGGCAAAAAAGATTGGTATACGTCGGATCCTATGCTATGGAGATTCGGATCTGGTAGTACAGCAGGTATCAGGCAATTGGGACGCACTAGATGCGAATATGGCCATGTATAGATTTCATGTGCAAAAAATCAGTGGTTATTTCGATGGATGCGAATTTCACCATATAGCTCAGGCAGAAAATGATGCGGCAGATACACTGTCAAAGCTCGAATCAACCAGGTAATCAATTCCCCCGGGCATTTCCCTAGAGCACCTGAGAAAACCATCAATTACACCATCACAGGAATCCGAGTCAATTCATATCTCGGCGGAACTGATAGAAGGAAGTGTGCCAATGGAAATTGACAAGGAATATGACCCGGGTTTTCTAAAGATAAACCCGGCCGTCGCACGAGCAAACACAGTAAGATCCGAAGCAGTTATGTCAGCAGAAAATATGGAAATCGACAATGAGACTATCCCAGAGAAAATCACGCCGATGTGGGCGCAACCCATATTTTCATTCCTTAAGGACGCAATCTTGCCGAGTGATGAGGTACTGGCTAGACAGACAGTAAGAAGAGCAAAATCTTATATAATCATAAACAATGAGCTATATAAGAGAAGCGTCACAAGCATACTGCAAAGATGTGTTGACTCGGCAGAAGGGCAGGAAATACTCCTGGATATACATCAGGGAGAATGTGGGCATCACGCCTCATCCAGAGCTTTAGTGGCCAAAGCATTTAGGCATGGATTTTATTGGCCGACGGCATTAAAGGAGGCAAAAGAATTAGTAGAAAAATGTAACGGTTGCTAGAGATGCGCCAGCAAGATACATATGCCCTCATCCGAATTAAAGACAATACCAATTACTTGGCCTTTTTCTGTATGGTGCTTGGATATGGTAGGTCCGTTCAAGCCAGCCCGGGGCGGAATGACTCACATTCTAGTCATGGTGGATAAATTCACAAAGTGGATCGAGGTGAAACCAATAAGAAAGTGTGATGGACCAACAAAGGTAAAATTCCTCAAAGATATTATCTTGAGATATGGATATCCACACAGTGTTATCACGGATAATTGCACAAATTTTGCTGAAGGAGCCTTTGCTAGATTCTGCCAAGAGAAACACATAAGACAAGATGTTGCCTCGGTGGCTCACCCATCATCAAACGGGCAAGTAGAAAGATCAAATGGGCTGGTATTGTCCAGAATAAAACCCCGGCTTATCGAACCGCTGCAAAGGTCGGCAGGATGCTGGATCGAGGAACTTCCAACAGTACTGTGGAGCCTCAGAACTACCCCGAATAGGTCAACAGGATATACCCCATTCTTTCTAGTATATGGGGCAGAAGATGTACTTCCAGCCGACATAACGCATGATTCGCCAAGAGTGATCTAGTACACAACTGCCGAGGTAAATGAAGTAGCTCGGCAAGACGATGTTGATTTGCTAGAAGAGGCTAGGGAATTGGCATTATCAAGATCAGCTATTTATCAGCAAGATCTCAGACGATACCACAGCAAGAAAGTCAATCCAAGAGTTTTTAAAGAAGGAGATTTGGTTCTTCGGCTAGTGCAGCGCACAGCCGGCATGCACGAACTCTCACCCCCATGGGAAGGACCATTCATCGTAAGGCATTGCACAATGATGCATATTACCTAATCGATGCTCAGTCACCAGAAAAGAACAAGGCAAACAAAGTCGGGGATGAATCAAAAAGACCGTGGAACATAGCTTTACTTCGCCCGTTCTACACATAGAAGCCATATATTGCAAGTCACGATGTGACGCACCAAGTCGGAGTATCGAGCATGTATTAGACCTCGGCACCCCGAGCAGCGACTTGGGGACTGCCTCATGTTGTATCTTATTTTGAATTATGTATTAAACCTCGGCACCCCGAGCAGCGCCTCGGGGACTGCCTCATGTTGTATCTTATTTTGAATTATGTATTAAACCTCGGCACTCCGAGCAGTGACTCGGGGATTGCCCCATGTTGTTTCTTACTTTTGAGTTGCATATTAAAACCTTGGAGCCACGAGCAATGACTCGAGGACTCCCCCGTGATGTCCTCGACATTGAATTATGCATTATGTTTTGACGACCCAAATAATAACTCGGGGACTGCTTCATGATTTTAGATGTTTTTTGAGAACATGGAAGAACTCAGTAACCCGAGTGATAACTCGGGGACTGACTCATATTACCCACTGTTTGTCGCCAGACACATACAAGTTCCATAGATCAACTAGAGACTTGGGGACTCCCCAAAACTGTTGATCATAACTTGCAAGATATGATATAAGCTTGCCTCGGTTATCAAAGGAATAGAAAAGCGAAAACAAACAAAGATCTCTAAGGATAATGGAAACAAGAATAGCAACCCCAGCAAATTGAAGTATGATAAGGGATCCAACCTATTTATATCACTTTACTAGATATGGGCTTCGAGGATCGTACTTCAGGTAGAAGTTGAGAACACAACAGCTACGCAACCAAGTTTACAAAGGGCAAGCAAGATAAATGCCGAACAAAGGTCAGCCACATAGAAGAATACAATCCGAATTTACGAAATTAAAGTTCGGCAAAGCAAAGATATAAAGCAATGAGATTTGCTTAGATGGAATAATAGTAATTACCATCACCAATGCCTCAGCGGCGCAAGGCAAAAAGGTTCACACCACACCAAAAGCCGGACAATTGTTCCACAGACATCATACGCCCGGCATACCAGGGACTGAAAACAACTTAGAGTTTTTTTGAACCTAAATAACGAAAAGGGCCAGATCACCCTTAAGGGGCAGTAGCATGATCAGGAGCATCGGGAATGGGTATCTCGAATGATGGCGGAGTGACCTCGGTCTCCTGCGCAGGGGTATTTTTAGGAACTGGGCGCTCTGAGGTAGCTGGCGCCTCAGCCGAAGTCACTTCAGCTTCAACAGAAGCAATAGTAACCTCGGGGACAAGCCCCGGCTGCTGAGAAACATCAGCTTGAGCTCGACAGTTCTCAGTCCCTTTAGAGGACAATCGCGTGTCACCATCCTCATCCGAGCTTGCATTTGAATCGCGGGAGTTATCCGAGTCACCCTCCACTTCATCCTGATCGGCTGAATCATCACCAGATGCATCTTTAGCTTTGACATCATCCGCTGGATTGGGAAGAAAACTCGTCCCTTCGATCCAATTATGCAAGTCGGCATACTCGATAAGCTGAAAAGCACGAGCCTGACGGTGAGCAATGAACTCTGGATTTTCCACCCAAGGAGAGCCAGTGCGCAGATGCATCAGAGTATCGAGGGAGATATCTTCATACCAAGACAACACGGCCGTAAGGGCCATGTCAGCACCAGCCCTCCCAGCAGATTCCCTCCAGAGGTTAAGTTGGGTTTGAGATGCCATCAACCTTGACACAAGCACATCAATCTCATCAATTTCAGGCGTTCCAGAGGTGTTCGGCCAAAGAACATGGTAGGCCCGGATAGCTGCTTGCACCAAATATCTTCCCATGATCTTCATTGGTCCAATAGTAGCAGCAACCACAATCAGAAAGTCTTCAATAGAGTATTCCTGATTCGAGGTAACAGGAACACCTCGACGAGCGCGAGCGGTCACCACTGCCTTGGAACTCACCAGTTTAGCTTCGGGGAAATGATCTACAAATAAAGGCACCATATAAGATAAGACGAGCAAAAGAAAAACGTAAGTCGGCAAAGAATAGAGACTTACGATGAATATAATTCAACATTTTATGCAGATCCTGGGTCCAGTCGGCCTTATTCTTCTTGAAGCGAGTGATTTCCTCGCTCATCGCCCGGTTCTTTAGCTCGGCAGCGTCGAGAAGTTCCTTATTCTTATGCAACTGCAGGCTCAGTCGATTCTTTTCTTCAGAAAATTCCTGATCAACTTTTTCCAATTCGGATTTCTGGGAAAGCTTGAGAGCCTCAACCTCTGCGCGTAACCGGGTTATCTCATCATCCTTTTCTTTGAGTTGCGCCGAATGAGTGGCAGCTTGCTCTAAAAAATGCAGCATCATATCAGGCATAGGTATGCATTCTTGATGCGATGCTGCAAATGTGTGTAACTCGGCTATACCAAAGCCGGAAGGTTGTAAGAAACCCCATATTTATCTCGGACAGAAATTAACAAATTAAAAACCAAGAATGAGAAACCAACCTTCAAGAGCGTCAACTTTATTGGTAAGGCGAGTATTCAGATTATTGATACTAGCTGCACACCAGCAAAGAGTGAATTAGCACAACAAGACAAAAATATTACAAGCTTAAGGAACAATACAAAGGTTTATTAAATTACCAGTTTTCTTCACTACGGGAACAACCTTCTCAAATTTTTCTTGTAGTTTCTTGTGGGCAAAGAGCAACCTTTGAAATTCGGCAGTCCGCCGATCATGGGCAACCTAGATATAATAGAAGGTTACAAAATTGGATGTTCAAAGTTAAAGCAGATCTGAATCAAATAAAACTTGACTCGGATCTAGGTGGCTTAATATTGAAAGTTAAAGCAGATCCGAATCAAATAAAACTTGACTCGGATCTAGGTGGCTGAATAGTCAAAGTTAAAGCAGATCCGAATCAAATAAAATTTGACTCGGACCTAGGTGGCTGAATATTCAAAGTTAAAGCAGATCTGAATCAAAAAAACTTGACTCGGATCTAGGTGGCTGGATATTCAAAGTTAAAGCAGATCCGAATAAAATAAAACTTGACTCGGATCTAGGTGGCTGAATATTCAAAGTTAAAGCAGATCCGAATCAAATAAAGCTTGACTCGGATCTAGGTGGTTGGATATTCAAAGTTAAAGCAAATCCAACTTAAATGTAACTTAACTTATATCAAAGTAGCTAGATATTTAAAGCTAAAGCAAATCTGAACTGAGTGAAACTTGATTCGAATATCACGGCTAATCCGAGTCATGACATTTGAAGCCTGACAAAGCTTCCAAACGAACAACAAGTTATCCGGTTGCAAGCTTCGGGGACTAGTGTGTATATAATACCATTTGAATGATAAACAAAATATCAACAAAGCACTTACCTCATTCATCTTGTCACTATCAAGGACAATCTTAGCAGCCATGTGCAAGCGACTGCTGATGTCGGAAAGCTGGAATGGTTGGCTACTCGGATTGCCTTCAAGTTGATCTGCGGTGTTCCAGTTATTGGCATACTCCACCAAGGAGTCGAGGTTGTTTCTGCTCTCAGTGCGAGTCAACACTTTACCTCGGGCCCGTTGTGTGACCACCGCCGTCACCGGACTCTTGTGAAGAGTAAGTTGAGTGTCGGCAGCAGGGGTGACAACTAGCTCAGCGGAGGAAGCTCCCTTGCGAAGTGCATCAGCTATGTTGGGCTGAGAAGGGGAGGCTGACCCTTTCTGAGATGTTGAAGGTTTAGAAACAACAGTCTTCCTACATTTAGTAGAGACTTCGGCAGGGGCAGCAACCTCAGCACTAGGAATCACGCCCTGGGGGGCAGGAGGAACTGAAACCTCCAAGGGGGCCGACGTGGTGATATCCTCGGATGGAATTGGAGTAGCAGCTGGAGTTGCATCATTGGGGGAAACTTTGGTGGTCTTGGCAGGAGCAACCGGCTCAACCGGATGATCCGGTGTGGGAGTTATGTCGGCACTAATGGTGGGGGAAACAGGCAAATCTCGTCCAGGCGACATATGTGTCGGCGCAGGAGGAGAGTCAACACGAGGGGGACTGGGAACCCAAGTATCTTCTGGAGAAGGAGAAGGCGGCCGAGTGGTATGGGTCGTCATACTCGGACCGCTAGGCTGTGCGGAGAGAGGAGCACTGCGAAAGACAAAAAAAGAGGTCGAGTCAATAGCCAGAAAGAGAGAAACAAGAAATACAAATGAGAGTAAACTCACCCAGTAACCGCAGGCATGGTCTTATGCCTCGGGATATGCTGGGCAGACTTCTTCACTCGCTTCTTGGGGGCAGCGTCGGAGGGATCTGCCGGAGCAGTGCGCTTCTTCGAGGCAGCAGGAGCTTGAGAAGCAGGAGGCTCGGCGTCGTGCACCTGACCGGCTAGATTAGATGGGAAAGTAGGAGCCGGAAATGTGTAAGAGATAGGCACCGCGGCAACTACCTCAAGAATTTGGACGTCGTCCGAGTCACCTTCATCCGCGTGGGCCGAGGACTTGCCACGGGCGCGAGCCGGTGCAACATCCGACTTAGGGACCAACTCTTCCGAGTCAGGTTCCCCGCTGTCCGGGGTATTCTGATCTGCAGTCCACGGAAGAGCCAAAACCTCGGCATCCTCAGTCTTTTGCTCCGCAAACCTCTGTGAGATAAGAAACAAAGTAGGATTAGCAAAAGAACAGTAACAAAAGCGACTCGGAAGCAAACACCAATGCATAAATTTACCTGAGGAGGGGGATTCCCGCGAGTGAATGGCTTTAGTCCCCATGCCCACTCCTCCGGCATATCGGTCTTGAAGATAGATCGGACACGCTTATAAATGTGATAATCGTCGAGCTCGACCATCAAAACTCGGTTGGGATCGAGAGGACCACTCATGTAACAAAGCTTGTGAGAGCGAAGCTGAAAAGGGCAGATTCGGCTGCTGATGAATGCGGTCATCAGATCCTCACCACGGAGCCCGGCGCGGATCAACTCCTTGAGCCGAATCTCAAATGCCTCAGCAAGAGCATGGATTTTCCTAGGGTTGTAGTTCCAATTCTTCTTGGAAGGGGGGCCGATAGAAAAAGCGGGGAGCCGAATCTTATCTTATTTCCTAGCGTTTTGACATAGAAAAATGATCTATGCCATTTCTTACAAGACTCGAGGCCGGCAACACAAGGGAACTCGGAGTTTCTCCGAGGTGTAATGGATGCAGCCCCGCATTGGGTAAGGGATTTCTCGGAAGGGTGAAGAGATTTGTCCGGCACGACATTAGATCGGATTTGGAAGAATTTAGACCATACTGGAATGGAGGGCCAAAGGCCGAAGTACCCCTCCGAAGCCAAGATAAAAGCTGACAAAGAGGCGATAACATTGGCTGGCAGATGATGCAGCTGGAGGCCGAAGTAATCGAGGAACCCCCTCGCAAAATTGCTAAGGGGGAGGCTGAACCCACGAGCAAAATGGGACATGAAAACTACATACTCTCCCTCGTTGAGTACGGGAGCGGATTCTTTGTCGGGCAAGCGACAGCTTACCTCGGCGGGGATCCGGCGCGTCTTAATTAACCACTCTACCTCACGGCGAGTGACAGTGGAACCCTGCCAAGAACCCTATTCTGGACCGGATGCAAAGTCATCCTCCTTGACGAGGGCTCCGCTGGCAGAACTAGACATGGGCTCATCGGAGGAATCAACGGAGGAGAAACTAGCGGCGGGGAGAGGCCTAGAGGTGCAGGGCCCCATCGTGATTCTAACGAGCGCGGCGGCGAAACAAAGAAGAACCTCCGCGAGGAATCTAGGAAGGCAGAAGGAATGTCTAGGGCGGAAACCTAGCGACGGTGCCGTAGGATAACTCACCGGCGAAGGCGACGAAGCGAGGGCACCGCGGTGAGGTCGTCGGAGTGGGAGAACTGGAGCATGACCGTCGAGGAGATCGACAATGGCGCGGCCGCTAGCACACGAACGGAGGCACGAGCACAAGGAGGAAGAAGAAGGGCAAACGAAGGGGGAAAGTAAAATCGTCTAGCCTTGTTCCCCTCCTTATAACCGTGCAGTCTTAGCGGTAGTGGGATCGTGGGTGCGCCACGATAACCGTGTAATCACGCGCGTGGCGGAACCGTTCGCAACTAGTGGAGCCACACCACAGGCCACACGGCGCAGGAGAGGATCGGGCCAACTGACCGATGCGGTACTCGAGGCGTCACTACACCGACGAGACGGGCGCAATAATCACTGTAGCTTGTCAGTGAACACTATAGAGGAACAAAAACTAGAAGAACAATGATGAGACACGTAGGACAAGGCGTGCTCAGGAAGCTGCACGGATACCTCAACAGAAAGAAGTAACTCGGAAAGAAAGAGAGAAGTATATTGGGAAACTGATGTGGCCCGGCTGAGGTTTCAGGCAGGACCACACCAGCTTTGGGGACTAATGTTGGGGAGGTGACCCCTGATAGGGTCAAGACAGGGGAAAGACGAATGGAATCTCCCTTGTCATGAGCCGAGTTACTGATTGTGTCGGCCGAATCATGTGAGAGTCGGCCGAGATAAGAAGGGCCATGACGGATGTAGAATGGGAAACACCTTATCCGGCCGACATATGAATTAAGTCGGCCGAATGAGTCTGACTAACTTGAATACAGGTGAAGGCCGAGCCGAGTTATGCGAGACGAGGCCAAATAACATGAAGCTTGAAGGAGAAGGAGGTACCTATAGTCAAACCCTAGACATTGGCTAAGAGGAATCTAGACAGAGCCAAGCACAAAGGACAAGGAGCAGAGATGCAGAAGGGCAGATGAGCGTCACGGAGGTGACAGTGAGGAAGCCTGAGGCGCGCATGTGAAGGTCTCTGGAACATTGCCGTCGATAGAAGGGAGACACGAAAAGGAGGCCGCCGAATTACCATATTGGGACAAGCATATTCCAAGGATATGCTTGCCACATCATCCCTAGAAGGAACCAAGGCACCCCTTTATAAGGGGGAGACGAGGGCTCCTGAGGGGGATCGATTCACTCTACGCCGGAAGGCTCGTGTACTAGAGTTCTTATCTAGGAGACAGCTCTAGGAGCACTTGTATTCATTGAGAAGAGGAATAGAGATTTACTTGTAGAATTATTGAGTGTAGAAATCACATCTTCCCTCCCCGGATCCCTCTAACATCCATTGGCCCCATACTTTAGCCTACCCATGGCATCTGTCGTGCCACGACCACGACAGAGGGCGAGGTCACGGGGCTGATTAATCGCGGCGTTTAAGCAAATTAAAGCAGTCTTCAACGACCAGTAACGGCGAGGAGAGGGCGTGGTCACCGCGGGGTGCAGACAACGATGTCTACGTGGCGTGGGGTCCAGCCGTTAGCAAGGTGAGAGGTAGGGCTGCGAGTGAGAAAAACCTAGGGAGAGAGTGAGAGTGGGTTTCTCGGGTGGGCTTTAGTTGGGCCATATTGGCTGGGGGTCTGGTTAGGTTTAGTTGGGTTGGGCCCTTTTCTATTTTTTTCTTTCTGGTTTCTTTTTCTTTTTTCCTTTTCTATATCCTGTTTTCATTTGGTTCAAATGTTTTTAACCATTTGTTTGTATTCAAATTTTCTAGAACTTTTTCAGTAAGTTTACACCATTTAATAGTGTGTTTTAGAAGTCTATTTAAGAATATTACAAATATTCTCTTATGGTTTATTAATTATTTAAAATAGGCATTTTATCTTTATTAAATAAAGTTTGAATATGGTTCCAATCCATATTATTTTATTCAATTATTCTTTTTAAGTTAATTAGATAACTTTTAATCCACTTTGGCAATTTCAATTATTTTTCTCATGATTAAATTAATCATTTATAATAGGGACTTTGTCTTCATTTAAATAAATTGAATATGGTTTAATCCCATATATTTTTTTTTAAATAATATTTATTCCTTTATTTTTATTTGGATTATCTTTATTCCATTTGCTTATGGATTTGGCCAAGATTTAATTTGTCTTTAAATATTCCTTATTTATTTCTTTCTTTGCCTTATAAAATCCATATCTTTTTATTTATAGCTCCAAAATTGGTGATTCCAATTTGTATAATTTTATTTAATATTTGTTTATCTTTTTAAATCCTTTTAGGATTACTTTTCTCACAATTTGGTATGGATTTTTAGTTAGGAGCTTTATTAGCTTTGGAAATTAATTCCTTTTATCTTATTAAATTCATAAGTTTTTATCCATGGCTCCAAAATGAATGAAACCAATTTCTACGGTTTTATAATATTTTTGTTTATCATTTTTGATCATTTAGAAATGTTTGTTGACAAATTTTTATATGGAACAAATCCATAGTCTTAGAGAGATCTTGGAAATGATTTTCTTCCATTAAGATTTGGGATTTTGGTTTAACTTTTCCAAGTGTTTAAATTTCAAGATACATTCATTGATGAATGCATTTCACTTGATTGAATTTTTGTTGGATGCCCTTTTCATTAAAATTTTGTTCAAGAAGGGTTTTGATGTTTCCATTTAGAAGCAAAAAGTTTCTTTTCACCCTAAATTTCAATAATTGTTTATTTTGTTTATTTATTTTTCACATTTCAAAATTTGGAAAATTTTGGGATGTGACAGGCTACCACCCTTAAAAGGAATCTCATCCCGAGATTCAGGAAGGTTAGAGGTTACAAGTTGGCTTCAAGACAACTAGAGTACTACCACCCTTAAAAGATTTTTGACTAGATTACATCTTGGCTTACTTGAGATCTTGATGTAACTTCTCTAGACAGTTGTTTGCATAGTGTCCCTTATTTCCACATTTGAAACATGTGGCAACGTTTATGTCCCTAATAGGTTTGCTTGTCTTGTCTTCCTTCTTTTCTAGACAATGTGATGCATAATGGCCTAGCTCTTTGCATTTGTTGCACATCACTTGGCTAATATCCTTCTTCTTCTTAGGTATCTCCAAAGCTAGGAGGGCTCTTAGTTCATGTTCTTCATATTTCACCACAAATGTGGGAAAACTTCCTCGGTTCTTTGAACGGTTCCTAGGATAACGTCCATGTTTCCTCTTTTGTCCACCATGGTGAGTTACAATGTACGGAGGTGCAAACTGAGACTTGACTTTGTCTTCATCCTTCTTGGTAGAAGTTGTTCCTTCATGGAGGTTTCCAAACATTTGATGCATTCTATCTTGTTTCATCTGTTGAACTATATGATAGATGGGGCATTGGACAGGGACATGATCCTTTCCTTCACATAGGAAACAAGTAACTTGAGATGTGGGGCATTGTCTAGTTGGATGTTTCTCTTCACAATTTGGGAATTGGTCCACATGTTCTTTGTAAGTGTGTCCTACGTATCCACAAATTTTTCAACCTTGTGTTCCTTCTATAATATCATCCTTGATATCATTGTTGTCACTTTCTCTTTGGGAAGGGTTGATCATTTGATTGGTCATCTTTTGCAACAATTGGGATTGGGTTTCCAAGAATTTTAGTATAGCTGGGTCTAACTCAATGTTGTTGTCTAAAAACTGAGTTATCACTTGATTCAACTGGGTTTGGGTTGCTAGTAGTTGTTCTCTCATGTGCATCTCTTGGTTGTTGTTGTCACCATCCTTGATGTTGGAGTCTCTTGGAGAAGTCATTTGTTTGGGTTAGATTGGGATTAGATTAGGCAAATATTTCTAGAGTAAGATTTCTACTCACACACAACAATTCACACAAAGCAATGTGCAAGCAATCACAATCATGCATTCCACTCAAACAACAAGCTTCGAGCATATTTTAGACAACAAAATATTTTTGTTACACCACATAGGTTGGTGTGATCAATAATTTGATTTAACTAAAACACTAGTATGGTGGTCCAACTGTAGGATATCACTTGAGATCATTACATTCTTCTTAGTTGTTTCTTCATGAATAAGATCATGGTATCCTTGGAAAAATTATTGCATCTTGGTCACAAGGCTTCAAAGGTGATGATGGTTCCTTCTAAGTTGTGTTTCCTTAGTCTTCCAAGTCTTGAGTATTATTCTTGTCTCAGTTGTAGTCCTCGGTGATGTCCAAGTTGAAGTCCATGGTGAAAATGAAGTTGAAGTCATTGGTGATGGTGAAGTCTTTGCTCATGTTGAAGTTTTTGTCCATCAAGTTGAAAAGGAAGTGATGTAGATTCAAATCAAAATGTTAAGGAAAGAGTTTACTACATTGTTTGTAAATAAGTTTGAACAAATACAACTCCTATTTTTCTAAGGGGTTTTGTCCAATCCTAGGGTTACAATCCTACAGGCAACACAGTGCTCTGATACCATCTGTAGAGGTCCCAACCTGATAAGGTAGAGATCCTTGTGTTTACAATGCTTGTCCCTGGATCAATAGATATCCACAGTTTTAGATGTAATATCAAGAAACAAAGGTCATATTACCACTTATAACCAGGAATAAAATAATTCATTACATCTTACATAGCTCATTTGGCTATCTCATTACAATGCAGCAGATATAACTAAGTAGCATGGAGTCCTTCATATTCAAAGTGCCATAGGCAATCATGTTGGTTGTAGACTTGTAATCCTATTCAACACACTTCACTAACATCAAACAAACATGCAACATAATAAGTTACAGCCACAAGGGTCAATACATTTGAATTGTATTGGTAACTGATACTATGGTAGAGTAGTGGTATCTAACATCTATATGCATTTGGCTAAGTGTAGCTTAGGCTTGCTTTGCTCAAAATAAGGTTTTCCTTATTAGTTGAAAACACTAAGTTTTTGTTTATCAAAATCACCCAAGGAACAACCAATAGAAATTGGTTAACCTTTAACCCTTGTTCAACCACAAGTTTTTAACTTAGAAATTGGGATGAGGAGATCATTGATAGATTCAATGTCTTGATGCTCAAATTGTCCATTGCCGGGGACACGGCTAAGTACTTAGATTTTACTCTCTCGAGAGGTGGTAAACTTTCCCCACAAGACTCGACATGCATCGAGACAAGATCTTTCAGAAGCCTTCCCTTGGACCAAATGGACGCGTTCCATCCTATCACCCTACCACCTTTTGTCCATCTGGCTAAGTTATTGCAACCTATATGATCCAGGCAGAGCCCATATTGCCATGTGGCTGCACTAGAAGCTTCTCAACACTTGACATCTCAAATCTCTTTGTTCCTGGGTGGCTTTCCACAAGTGTGATACACAAGGTTCACCAGTTCACTGGCCTTGTGTAACCACTCAACATAACCCATTCTCACCATTCCACCCAGGTGATTCATTCACTTAGTAGTTTTATTAAGAAAAAACACAAGTCATAGACTTAGAAATATTTCATAACATGAATATTCCACCCTTGTTTTCTACTAGCTAGGCTAAGCATACTAGTAGCAACAATCTTAACTTAGGGAAAATTCTACTAAGGCATCATCTACTAGGATTTCCCAAGGCATAGTTAACACATAGAAAATTTCATGCAAGTCCTATTCAAAATATCACTAATGCATAGTTAAAATAATAGAAAAAAATATATGAATCACCACTTGCCTTTTTAGTAGAGAATCTAGGTTCACTCCTTGATCTTGCAAATGTCACACTCTTCAAAGTTCACTACAAATCAATCAAGCAAGCACATATTCAAAACTAACATTCAAACAAATCACCACATAAAATAATGAAAACAAAGAAATGCATGCAAGCATGCAAAAGATTGATTTATTGAAAAAGTGGTTTCTACTAAGGCTATAAACATTTTAAAACACCTACTGGTCATTTATAAAAGTGGCAAAATCATTTGAAAACAAGTTAGTGAAAATAGGTCATTTAAATCATTTTTGTTTTGCTAGAAATGCTTTTATCCAAAGGAATAATTTCTAGTGTTAGCCAAATATGTTTTTAAACACAAATGTTAGTGTTTATGGTCAGAGTGTTCAAAACAAATCTATTTGCAAAAGGATTTACTAAAAAATCATTTTTAAATCATTACAACATTTTGTTTTACTAGAAATTCTTTTATTCAAAGGAATAATTTTCTAGTGTTAATCCAATATGTTTTTAAATCCAAAAGTTAGTGTTTAGGGTTAGAGAGTTCAAATAAAACCATTTGCAAAAGATTTTACTCAAAAAGCATTTTTAAAACAATTTTTATATCCAAAATAGTCCTAATAATGTTTATGCAAAAACACCTAATTTTTCAGAAGAAAAATACTAAACTAAGGCCACTGTTGCAAAGGTTACATTTTTCTGAATCCATTGATATAAAATTTGTAATTTTTAGACGTGTAAAACAAAAGTTATGAATTTTACAAAATCACTCATCTAATAGAACCTTTTCTGTTTTTAAAACAAAAGCTAGGCCACGCGTCAGATTCTTACTGGTCAGTACCATTTGAAAGGATACGGATGTCGCCTAGAGGGGGGTGAATAGGCGATTAAAACTTTTCCTAGAGTGGCTCAACAAAGGCGGAATAAAACTAGCGTTTACTTTGTCAAGCACAACCTAGAACAACTAGGGTTCACCTATGTGCACCAACAACTTATGCTAAACAATACAAGCAACAATGTGATAGCAAGATATAGATTACTTCAAGCACGAAGGCTATCACAATGTAAAGTGCATAAGTAAAGAGCTCGGGTATAGAGATAATCGAGGCACGTGGGGACGATGATATTTTACCGAGTTCCTCCCAACATGGAGTACGTCTCGTTTGGAGAGGGGTGGTATCAAACCACCAACGCACAAAAGGCCTCCCTTATTCTCCTGTGAATCTCACCCCAACGGGATCGATCCATGCTTCCACTATCGATGCACTTGTCGGTGGCAACCGGAACCTCTCACAAGGTTGGGGAACTTCTCCACAACTTAATTGGAGGCTCCCAACAAACACAACCAAGGCCACAATGCCACCAAGGCCACAAAACCGTCTAGGGTTCCAAGAACCCAAGAGGGACAAGCTCCAATGAGTAACATGAACCAAATCCTCCACGGAGAACTCAAACCGATGCACCGAATGCAAATGGCAAGAACGCCACAAAGGTGCTCAAATCCCTCACTCTCAAGTTCCAACAAAGCTACTAAAGCTATTGGGGCAACAAGAGAGGAGGAATCAAAGAGGGACACAAAATCCCCCAAAACTAGATCCCCAAAGATACACTCACAAAGAGATGAATCGGTTAGGTCAAAACATGGATCTAGATCTATTCTCTCTTCCACTCAAATATGGGCAAGAATCAACGGAGGGGAAGAGATTAATCAAGCTTCAAAATCTAGAGCAAGTGTGGAAAAGGCTTAGACTAATAGAAGAGGAAGAAGCTAACTAAACTGAAAATGGACAAAGACTTAAATAGTAGACCCAAAAAATATGGCCGTTGGGGCATTTTTCTGTCTGGACCGGTAGTACCGGTTTTAACCAGTAGTACCGCCCACAGCCAAAACATTTGAGGAAATAATGCAGGCAACGGCGAGCAGTGTACGACGTGTGGGGCCAGCGAGCGAGTGGGCTAGCCAGGGAGTGGGGCGGCCGCGCGGGGCAAGCGGCAGCAGGCGCAAGCAGGCGAGCCGTAGCGAGCACGCGCGCAGCGTGTGGGCCAGCCAGGGCAGCGCGGTCAATGCGGGGCCACGCGGCAGGCGACGCATGGCACAACACGCGAGCGATCAGAACGCATCAGCAGCGGCAGCAGCAGGGCCCGCGCGGGATTGGCGGGACGCGACGGCATTGCGCGCAAGCGGGTAGAGGTGGGGCCACAACGGAGCAGCACGGGATCTGGGCAGCGAGCACAAGCGAGGGTAGAGCGGTGCGGTTACCCAACATACCACAGCATGTGTAGTACACTATAGTCGTTGACATGACATCCACAGAACACCGTTCCGTAAATATCACATCCCTCAGAGTGGTACAACAGAAACATTGCGGGTCCATATTACAAATGTAAACACATTATTATTATTACAATACTGGAAGTTCAAGACTTCCAAAAGATCCAACTTACAAACCAAAATATAAAGTGTTCAACGGAATTTAAAAGTAGCAACTCCGTCTAGGAGTTGAGCTCAACAGCTTATTCAATAGAGTTCATGTTGCTCGGCTCCATTGGTTACTATTAACTAGGGATACTTAGTTGGACTCGTTATCATCGACACCATAGCAGGATTTCGTAATCCACTCCTTCAACTCCTCCGGACAGATCAGGTTCCTCGTAGAACACATCTTGTTGGCATTCGGCTACATACATTGGCACGTCTTCGGAATCCTCAGAGTCTAAGCAAGGGATCAAAGGAAAGAATGAGTAACAGCGTTACCCAACAAGTTCATTATATGCAAGGTGGGAAGTTTGATGCTCTAACTACCACCTCGGATTATGAATCCTTGCCACTATGAAATTTTTGTAAATCTTTCTTCAAAGATTGATTTTATTATGAAAATCTATGACCATCAGCCTTCACAGGACCAGAACTTTCATGGAGTTCCTTTCTTGCCGCGTTCGTAGATCCTTCCCGGAACAGGGAGTAACAAGTTACAGTTCTTACACTCTGCAGAGGTGCGTTACTTTACCCACGAGAGATCAACTCCTTGTTGCACAACCGGGCGTACTTTCCCGTCAACAATTCCATGATGTGGGGCCTAGTAGTTGGTCCAAGCCAATCATTGCCCCCTTCGCGACCTCGCATGCCTCCTTGGTGTACACCATGCCCACATAATGAATTACGGCAATGGTTTGTACAAACCGTTAGATGCTAGAACTATCATGGGACGATGAGGGTACCCACCCATATGCTGCATATCCTCTACGAATTACCAATTAATATGCACGCTACAAGGATAATAGCCACGACCTTCACATCCGGCTTCATGCGAGAGGAATAAGATACAGCTGACTTCTCTGCCCCATTCCAAATATCATGGCTAACGTGTAATATACTGCGCTAGAATCGCTGATGTCAGGGTTATTAAGTCCCTATTTGATCATCATTGTTGCAATTAGAACACTAAGTTCTATTGCTCCATTATATCATCACTTAGGATGATATCTATGATTTCTTTATTTGTGAAAATAATATTTTCTTTCTCTTATAGCATATATGATAACACACAATTTGCAAATACTTTGATAAAGACTCTTCAAAGGACATGAGAAAGTGATGAACTTGCCTTGTGATGGCAAGGTAGTGAAGTCTGATGCTTGCACTGGACCTTGAGCTTCTAGTTCTACACAAACATCATTATTGCCCGGTAAGGACAATATTTAAAGAAGCAAAATGATTATGCAAGTAATGTAATGCATTATTTAATTTTATATGCATTTACCCCAAAAAGTTCCTTTTTAGTAATAAAGGATTTATAAATATTACTTTTTAATATTTATAACATATATTGAGTTATTTTATTTTATTTCCCTTTTATTTGACTTTTATTGATTTAATAATTCTTTTAAGAATTATTAGTTATACATTAAAAATTGTTATTAAATATTTATTTAGTATTTTTCAAAAATACTAAAATATTAATATATAATGAAAGTGATTTTTACTTATTTTTATCATCTTTCAATAATTTTGTAAAATTCCATAAGGAATATATAAATTACAAAATTCTTATAAAAAATTTAAATGTCCAAAATTTTATATCTTATTTTATTTGGATAGAGTGGATTATTGTGAATCCAAAAGTATTTAATTTATAATTATGGGACTTATATTTTATTTTTTAGGATTTATTTAAGTCTAGGGGTATTTTGGTCTTTTCCTGTTTATTAAAACAGGCATGGAATTATTTCTAGGCTGATTATTCTTATTGGGCCCTAGTGGCCCATTTAGTTTTAGATAAAAGGACCACCCTGAAGGGTTTGGCCCAGCTCGGCCCACTCCTCACTGCCTCTCTCTCTCCCTCGAGCTTATCCTCTCCTCCTCTGACCCCGACCCCGTGGCCGGCGATGCCGCCACCGGTGATTCCCACTGTTGTAGGTCGTTCTGGTTGCCGCTCTGGTGTACTAGGGGGCTGTCGACGACGCCTGTTCGTTCCATCCAATTGGATTTGAGCCTGGGGCTCTCTTGCAATGGATCGATGCCTCTCTAAACCCTAGGGTTTGGGGTTTAGCATGTGTTCAAGTGCCGTCGCCGCCGTCATCCCGCCTGTGGTGATGTGGTGGATTCGTGTGCTGCTGTGGCCGCCTCCGTGGCTGGTGCAGGTTGTAGCACCCCCTGGGTGCTCCCTGTGCCGCCCGTGGGTTCGTCGGCCAATCTGCTTCCTCTTCAATTTCTTCAGCGAGGACCTACGGTGAGTTTGATTCCTTCCCCCTGGTGCTTTCTGTACTGGTTAATTCGATGCTAGAGGCTGGCAGTTTCCTCTCTGTCTATTATCTGATTCAGTTTAGGATGATTATCCATTTAGGGTTCCTGTTAGGATGATTATCCATTGAGGGTTCTTGTTATGTGATTTGAATCATGTTTGGTTGATCTGTATTCATGCTAAATGATTATTGGCCTGAGGCTTGTTGCTTAAAATGATAGATACAGCTAAATGATTATTGGCCTGAGGGTTCCTGACTTGATAGCTTTCCACTGTTTATTTGATTCATGGTCATGATTATGATAAGATACAGCTATTGTCTTAGTGCTGTTAGCTTGGGAATTAACATGTGGTTTGAGATCATCATGATCTCAAACAGTGAAGTGTAACATATGAATCTCCTAGTTATGATTACTGTGTTAACAGGAAAATGATTAGTTAGTTGATTGTCTGAATCTATGATGATTTACTGTCTTTCCTGATTCATATTGGATTATTCTTGTGACACCATCATGTATGGCACACAAGTTTGATTCTAAACCATGGATTTGGTTAGTTTATGCTTAAGACAATCTTGGCTTTGAAAGATAAATATAGATGCTCTTATCTGAATTCCCCAAGACCAATGATGTTGGTCTGAGGCTTAGGGATTCAAATCTTATCTAATTGGTTCATCTAGATAGTCCTGGTAGTGGTACCAGCTATTCTTTATTGAATCAAAGTTTGGAAAAAAATGATAGTGAGCTTGATCAATCTATGGAGCCAAAGATTTGTTTCTAAGGTGCTACCCTTCCTTTAGGGATGTGCCTAGAAATAGATCATAGGTATATTCTTGATTGACTGGTAAAATATAGTTTGACCACCAGAGCAAGGATGTTTCTCTGAGCTCTGGTTGATCTTGGTAATGTGTTGTTTGCCTTTAGAGTTTTAAAAATCCCTATGATGGATTCGCCCCACTTGGGTGTTTTCTGAGGTTTTGTTTTATAAAACAACACATGTTTCTCTCTGAATAAGATGATTAGATCGTGTGAAGGTTTTATGAAACTCACCACAAAATCTGATGGTGGTGTAGTAAGTTGATGATGATGATCTTGATCTGGTTTTGTTGGACTACTTTGCTTGCTCTTGAGCTAGCCTGCTCCTCCTAGCTCCTGGGCTTGATCTTGCTGTCCACCTAATCCATCCCCTCCTTATGTCACCATCCTAGTGATGCCTGATTGATCCTTAGTTAGTTTGGTTGCTGGTTGTGGTGCTTGGTTTAGCTGCTGTTTACATTGGCTGTTCTTGTGTGTTGTGCAGTGGAATGATGCACTAGTGCCTCCCACGGCTGTGCTTGTGGTTTTGTGAGATTGAGTTGTTCTGTGAGCTTGACAACACACCACATGCATGCTGGTGTGTGTCCTGCCTGTGTGCTTGCTATGCACTTGTGGATATGTTCAGAATTTTTGAACTTACTCTTACCAGGTTACTTTCACCTGGCTGGTGAATTTGTCCCTTTTGGCTGTCATTTGACTTCTGGCTTTGAAGTTATGAAAGATGAATTCTTTCATATTGGTGAAACTTGCCCCTTTTTTAAATGTCTCAATGATGAATTTGTCAAGTGCATTTCACTGACATGTCTGAGATAAATAATACTAACACTAATCTTCTTTTGTTTTTATTTAGTCTTTGTTTTGCAGGTACAAAGATAAAGATGGAGATTTAGTTTAGATTTAGATATAGGATAGTTAGTAAATATTCCAATGTAATTTTCTTATTCTTTTGTAATTTTCTTTTATTATTCTTGTAATCTTTATTTTATTCAATTGTAATAAAGATTATATTATTATTAATAAAAGAAAATTCCTATTCTTTGTAAATTTACTTTTGTAAGTTATGTGGATGATTCAAATGAGTTATAATTTTATAACTTGATTATATATATTGATGATAAGAAATAAACTTTATATTCATTATTGTTTTTCTTTGGATAGAATTCAAGTTGTAATATTTATTTCTTAATTGAATTAAGATTCAAAACTTATATCTAATTCATTTGAATTATAATTCAAACACTCAAGTCTAATATTTCAAATCCATTTGAACACACATAACTCCTTAAGATCATCTCAAAGTTTATAACAATCATCCTTTAAGACTAAACCTAATCTCAAAGTATGAAAGAAACATTGATCACTTAGGTTTTTATTTGGCAAAAATTTTACCCACATTTTCAAAGATGAATGCATGCAACAATCCATATTCCTAAATCTACCCTTCGTTAGGTCGTAAATGCTGGGATGTTACAGACTTCCCCCCTTAAATTAAACTTTGTCCCGAAGTTTGTGGAGATGTACCTGAATAGTTCTGGATAAGCTTTTCTTAAATCCTCTTCTTTCTCCCATGTGGCTTCCCTTTCAGGGTGATGTTCCAACTGTACCTTGCAATATTTGATGGCTCTATTCCTTAATCTCTTCCAGTTTTCTTCCAGAATCTTACAAGGTTTTTCAATATAGGTTAGGTCTGCTTGTAGTTCTATCTCTTGATGTGTTATTGCATCATCTAGAACTTTCAAACATTTGCGAAGTTGTGACACATGGAAAACATTATGCACTTGAGCCAATCTTGATGGTAACTCTAAAGCATAAGCTATAGTTCTGTTTTGACTCAGTATCTTGAATGGTCCGATATATATTGGACTCAATTTTCCTTTAACTCCGAACCTTTTCACCCCTTTCATTGGACTTACTTTCAAATAGACCATTTCTCCCACTTCTGGATGCCATGATCTTCGACTTTGATCCGCATAACTTTTCTGCCTGCTCTGGGATATTTTCAGTCTATCCCTGATCTTATCAATGATGTCTTGTCTCTCCTTGATATAATCTGGCACACACTCTTTGTTGTTTCCAGGTTCATACCAACATATTGGTGATCTACACTTCCTTCCATACAGAACCTCATATGGAGCTACCTTCAGACTACTCTCATAGCTATTATTATAAGAAAATTCTGCCAATGGTAGGTGATCTTCCCATGTTCCTCCAAAATCTAACGCACAAGCCCTTAACATGACTTCTAGTATTTGATTTGTTCTTTCAGTTTGACCTCCTGTCTCAGGATGATATGCCGTGCTGAAATCTAATTTTGAACCAAGTGCTTCATGCAATTGCTTCCAAAATGCTGAAGTAAACACTGATCCCCTATCAGTTACGATCTTTTTGGTACTCCATGCTTACTTACTATCTCTTTGACATATACTTCAACTAACTTCTCAGCATTATCCTTTTGGTTCACCGGAATGAAATGTGCACTCTTTGTAAGTCTGTCCACAATTACCCATATCATATCCTTCCTTTTTGGTGTCATAGGCAATCCTGTAATGAAGTCCATGCCTATTTCCTCCCATTTCCATTCAGGAATTTCTAAGGGTTGTAATGGTCCTGCTGGACTTTGATGTTCAGCTTTCACCCTTTGACAAGTATGGCATTCAGATACATATTTAGCAATATCTCTTTTCATGTTATTCCACCAGAATAGTTCCTTTAAATCCATATACATCTTAGTACTCCCCGGATGTATAGAATATGGTGTATCATGTGCTTCTTGGAGTATGACATTTCTAATCTCCGTCACATCTGGAACACAAAGACGGTCTTGAAACCATAAAGACCCATACTCTCCAAGGCGAAAAACTAATTTTTGCCCTTGAGATATCCTCCGAATTTCCTCAGCAATAAAAGGATCTTCTTCTTGATGTCTAAAAATTTCTTGCTTAAGATCACTGTCCTGTTCTGCAACTACCTGCATAGTAGCTAATCCTCCAAGAACCTTTGTTCTGATGAATTGAAGTTCTGATCTTTCCAAGTCCATTTGTAACTCTTTTGGTAGCTCCCTGTTGCTAGGCTAAGTATCTGCACTCTTTCTGCTTAAAGCATCTGCCACAACATTTGCTTTCCCTAGAGTGTAGTTGATTGTTAAATCATAATCCTTGATTAGTTCCAACCATATCTTATATCTCATATTCAATTCCTTTTGAGTGAAGAAATATTTGAGACTTTTATGGTCAGTGTATAACTCACATCTGGCTCCATAAAGAAAATGCCTCCATCCTTACAGTGCAAAAACTACTGTTGCTAACTCTAAATCATGAGTTGGATAGTTGACTTCATGTGGTTTCAATTGTCTTGAACCATAAGCAATCACTCTCCAATCTTGCATTAATACACAACCCAAACCTTGTTTAGATGCATCATAGTAAACAGCGAAATCCTTCCCTGTTACAGGAACTGCTAAGATTGGAGCTGTGGTTAATCTAGTCTTCAACTCTTGGAAACTTGCTTCACATTTCTCATCCCACTTAAATGGTGTATTCTTCCTTAATAATTTGGTCATTGGTCCGGCTATTTTGGAGAAACCTTCAATGAATCTCCGATAATAACCAGCCATTCCTAAGAAACCTCGAATTTGCTTCACATTGGTCGGTGCAGTCCACTCTAGTACTGACTGAACTTTAGATGGATTCACAACAATTCCATCTTTACTGATCACATGACTGAGGAATTCTACTTTATCTAGCCAGAACTCATACTTACTGAACTTAGCATAAATCTTATGTTCTCTAAAAGTCTGCAATGCTATTCTCAAATGGTCAGCATGCTCTTCCTTATCCTTGGAATATATCAAAATATCATCAATAAAGACTATGACAAACTTGTCCAAATATGGCATGAAGATCTTGTTCATCAGATTCATGAATATTGTCGGTGCATTGGTCAAACCAAATGGTACTACCAGATACTCATGGTGTCCATATCTTGAGACAAATGTTGTTTTTGGAACATCTTCCGGCTTGATTTTTGTTTGATGGTATCCAGATCTTAAATTGATCTTTGAAAATACTCCAGCTCCTTTCACTTGATCAAACAAATCCTGAATTCTTGGTAAAGGATACTTATTCTTGATAGTCACGTTGTTCAGATTTCTATAATCACCACACATCCATCTTCCACCATCTCTCTTATCCACAAAGATTACTGGTGTTCCCCATGGAGATACACTTTCTTGTATAAATCCTTTTCTCACAAACTCATCAATTTGCTCTTTGAGTTCTTTCAACTCTTTGGGTCCCATTTTATATGGTTCTTGAGCTATTGGTGTTGTACCAGGTATTAGGTCAATAGTGAACTCTATCTCCCGGTCTGGTGGCATTCCCGGTAACTCTGTTGGAAAAACAACTTGGAATTCATTAACTATAGGAATCTCTTCCAACTTGACCTCTTTCATTGAATTCAACTGCAGATCCACCATGATATGAATGTGCTTATATGCTTGATAAACTATCCTTGCTCCACTTGGAGTTTTGATTGAGACAGTTTTCTCCTCACAATTTATCTGAGCTCTGTGTTCCATCATCCAATCCATCCCCAGCACTACTGCAATTCCCTTCAAAGGAATCACATAAAGGTCTGAGAAATATGTACAACGACAGATCGAGATAACCTGATCTTGTTTTATGTGGCGTACAATCACATTCCCTCCTGTCGTAACTACGGTCATAGGACTTTCTAACGTTGCCCTTCTAATCCCGAACTTATCACAAAATTCTTCAGAAATGAATGAAGTAGTTGCACCAGTATCAAATAGAACTTTGCCGGGATTGGTAAGGATATTGAGCGTACCTATCACTGCATGCTCCGAATTATCCACCTCCTCGAGGGTTGCACAATTCAGTTTCCCGGTAGGTCAGTTCCTCTTACCATTGTTGTTCTGGCCATTATTTTCTCCTTTATTGGGTTGTCCATTTACTCCACTGGCTTGTCCTCCTCCCTTGGTAGGCCATCCTCCAGGTGGTTTGCTCGGACAATCTGGCTTGATATGCCCCTTCTGACCACAACCGTAACAGATCACTACAGGCTTTTTGCATTCCCTCTGAAAATGCCCTGGAATTCCACAGTTGTTACAGATAACATTCCTTCTCGGATTGGATTGATTTCCACCACTACCCTTGTTATTGTTACTGTTATTGTTGCCATAATTCCTATTCTGAGGTTTGAACTCCAGGTTGGGTTTAGGTTTGCTTGCCTGAATCCTCTTGGTTCCTCTTGGACATTCTTGTAGTCATCTTCAAAAGTAATGGCTGCATCCAACAACTACTGATAAGTTTGCTTATTGGCTAACCTTAGCTGCATCCTCACATATGGATTTAATCCACGCAGGAAACGCTTCTTCCGCTTCTATTCAGTGTTGACATCCTCCTCAGCATAACGAGACAGTTGGCTAAACTCTCAGATGTACTTCATGACACTAGTATATCCTTGCTGAAGCTCCTCAAATTCTGTCCGCTTCAACTCCATAACACTTTCCGGAACATGATATTCACGGAATCTCTTCTTGAACACTTCCCAGGTAAACTCTCTTCCTGGTTGTTGCATGGTTAACTGATTTTCCCACCATGATGCTACAGGTCCAGTCAGAAGATGAGTTGCATACCTCAATTTCTCCTCATCATTGCAACCTACAGTTTTCAGCTCCCTTTCAGTATCTGCTAGCCAGTCTTCTGCATCCATTGGTTCAGGAGCTGATGCAAAAGGTAACGGTCTTGCATTCTGGAAATCCGATAGACTCACTGCTCCACCTTCAGGTTCCCTCTAATTTGCTCTCCCCAGCAGCTCTTCCATGAACTTGTTCTGGGTTTCTTGCATCATCTGCATGCATTGCATAAAGTTCTGCTCCATTAACGGCCTCATTGGTGGTGGTGGTAATGCTTCTTGATTTCCTGCATCTGCATCGTCCTTTTCCTTGGCCTCTCGCTCCATCCGCTGCTGTTCAGTTTCCATTATTACACCCGTATCCATGACCCTCTAGTCCTGAAACATAAAGCGAATACTCATAATTACATCATGCACATGTGTTCTGAGCTTGACTTTACGCACAGAACTAGTCACACAATGAAGATCCAAAGAAAATCCAAATATGCATTTCACATATTTTACATAATGATACAAAGTCATTACAACATATACCATATAGGTATCATTACAAAACTACCTTATTACTTGGGTACAATACATAGTACTTGATACTACTGACTAATTGTCTCCTTATAATAGTAAATACATTCATCGTACATGCCTGATGTCCAACCATGATGACGTGTTGTTCTTCGCACAGTTTGTGGAACATATGGCCTTCCAGAAGGAATATACTCTGTATCTGAAGTATCAGGACTTGACTCATTACTCAACCTGAGCGTATTGACTCCCTCCAGCTCAGCTGAAACATCTTCAGAAACATATTCAACATTATCTCCAGCCTGTATCTCCTGAGCTTCATTTCTTGAGTTGTCAACAGGATACGTAGATCCTACTGCTTCCCAGGTACTCTCGTGGGCAAGATAGTTAAACACTGGATAATGTATATTCCCTGGGTTTTGAGAAGATGTTGATGATTCAAACACTCTCTCCTTAGGATCTTCCTCTTCATCCTAATTATCTATTGACATGGTATTTCTACTACTATTATTAGGATTCATTCTTGCACCCATCCAACTATATTGTCCAACATTTCTGTCAGAACCATCTGTGGATATATGGTGTTCATGAGATACATCATATGATCCCATTCTCCAACCATCTGAGTTCTCAATAGGAAGTTCCGAGTCAGAACCATCCTCTGGGCCATGTGGTACTGCATACCGCATATCCATAGTAGGATCATGTATAGGTTCAAGTCTTGGTGAATAAGGATATGGTATAAAAGATTCAGGATCTATAGGTATATCCTTAAAGATAGATGTTGCACTACTACTTGCTTATTTCTCTAACTGAAATGCTAACTGCTTTCTCCTTTCCGGATCAGTTAGATCCTCTAACATGTCATTTTTGTCTTCGACAATCACTTGATGGGTCTTATAAAAAGACGCAACGAGTGTACGATATCTATCCATAAACTTGGAAGCTAACTTAGGATTCTTCTTAACTAAAGTAAGATTATACGGTATAGGCTATGAGTCTATAGAATCATGAGGTATCACAGAGAATGTGCTACCTTCTAGCTCCTTGGCTTTTTGCTCCCGGATATTAGCTATCGCCTCCACAATAGCAACATGATAGGCTGCTAAATGACTCCTACCTTCTCCTCTAGGTAGATCATGATATAATCCAAGCTTCTCTCGAAGTTGGATACTCAGACGATACTTGGATAACATTCGACCATCAAGGTAAGTGATAGTGTTTACTGGAATTCTAGTAGGACAATTAAAAAGCTTTAAAAGTTGACGAAGTTGGTCTGTGAATGATCCTTGATAATCATCAAGAGTATCCTCTTTCCTTAACCAAGTCTGTTTTGGAAACTTTGGTGCCATAACTCTGTATATCAGAAAAATAATTTTGATTAGTATCCAATAATATATTGCATCATAACAAAGAATTATCGCACTAAAATATATAACGGAATATTCTCATTTGAATACCCATTATATCACTATTAGAGAATTCTTTATCATTGCTAAATTTTTCCTACAGGTATACCCTTTACTAGGTTTCCAGCCTAAGGTCAAAGCAATTTGCTCTGATACCAACTGCGGTGACCCAGCATACCACTGCATGTGTAGTACACTATATTCATTGACATGACATCCACAGAACACCGTTCCGTAAATATCACATCCCTTAGAGTGGTACAATAGAAACATTGCGGGTCCATATTACAAATGTACACATATTATTATTATTACAATACTGGAAGTTCAAGACTTCCAAAAGATCCAACTTACAAACCAAAATATAAAGTGTTCAGCGGAATTTAAAAGTAGCAACCCCGTCTAGGAGTTGATCTCAACAGCTTATTCAATAGAGTTCATGCTGCTCGGCTCCATTGGTTACTATTAACTAGGGATACTTAGTTGGACTCATTATCATCGACACCGCGAATTTCGTAATCCACTCATTCAACTCCTCCAGACGGATCAGGTTCCTCGTAGAACACATATTGTTGGCATTCGGCTGCATACATTGGCACGTCTTCGGAATCCTCAGAGTCTAAGCAAGGGATCAAAGGAAAGAATGAGTAACAGCGTTACCCAACAAGTTCATTATATGCAAGGTGGGAAGTTTGATGCTCTAACTACCACCTCGGATTATGAATCCTTGGCACTATGCAATTTTTGTAAATCTTTCTTCAAAGATTGATTTTATTATGAAAATCTATGACCATCAGCCTTCACAGGTTGACCAGAACTTTCATGGAGTTCCTTTCCTGCCGCGTTCGTAGCTCCTTCCCCGAACAGGGAGTAACAAGTTACAGTTCTTACACTCTATAGAGGTGCGTTACCTTACCCATGAGAGATCAACTCCTTGTTGCACAACCGGGCGTACTTTCTCGTCCACAATTCCATGATGTGGGGCCCAGTAGTTGGTCTAAGACAATCACTGCTCCCTTCGCGACCTCGCATGCCTCCTTGGTGTACACCATGCCCACATAATGAATTACGACAATGGTTTGTACAAACCGTTAGATGCCAGAACTATCGTGGGACGATGAGGGTTCCCACCCATATGCTGCATATTATATAGGAATTACCAATTAATATGCACGCTACGAGGATAACTGTCACATCCCAAGATTTTCCAAATCTTGTAATGTGAAAAAAAATAAACAAAAAAAAATTATTGTTGAAAACCAGGGAGAAAAGAAATTTTTGTTTCCAAATAGAAACTTAAAATCCCATCTTGAACAAACTTTAATTAAAGTTTGAATTTAACAAAATCCAAATCAAGTGAATTGCATTCCTCAATGAATGTATCTGGAAATTTAAACACTTGGGAAATAAATCCAAACCCTAAACCCTAATGGATAATTTCCAAGTTATCTCCAAGCCTATGGATTTGATCCATATAAAATCTTGTCAACAAACATTTACAAATGATGAAGAATGACAAATAGAAATATTATAAAACCATATAAATTGGTTTCACTTAAGTTGGAACCATAAATAAAAACTTATGAATTTAAATAAGACAAGGAATTAAATTTCCAAAGCTAATAAAGCTTTTATCTAAATCCAAACCAAATAGTGAGCAATTAATCCTAAAGAGATTTAAAAGGATAAGCAAATATTAAACAAGATTTTACAAATTGGAATCACCCAGTTTGGATCTCTAAATAAAAAAAGATATGGATTTTATAAGATGAAGAAAGAACTATTAAAATAAAGAATTTGAAAGACCAAATAAATCTTGGCATAATCCATTAAGCAAATGGAAAGAATGTAAACCAAATCAAATAAAATAAAAGGTTAAAGAATTCCCAAAATAAAATAAAATGGCAATAACCATTCTATCCCTACTTTAATAAAGACAAATCTCTATTAAGAATTCATGAGAAAGGGTATTTTGGAATTTACCCAAGTAAAATAAAAATTGTCTAATTCAACTTAATTAAGATTAAAGAAATCTTCCAAACAAAATTATGGAAGTAAAACTATATTTAAATTCCATTGGAATTAAAACAAATACCCAATTCAAATGATTTATGAATCATATTAAAATACTTTCCAAATAATTCAAGTTGAATATTTTGACACCCAAGTAATCAATAAAAACCTACTGAAATGATTTGGAAGGTTTAAGAAATTAAATGGTGTTTTGGAAATATTATTAAATCTTATTTGATTTAAAACTAGAGCCTATTTTGAATAATTAAAAGACCTTAAAAAGAATAAATAAATTATTCTAAAATGATATCAGAATGTTCTATTAATTAGTATTTAAACCTACACAAATTTTGGCAAATGTTTGAATTCAAATAAGTGTTTGAATTGGTTGTTCAAAATCCAAACAGAATAAAGGAAAAGGAAAAAAGAAAAACAAACAGAACAAAAAAATATAAAAGGTGCAGCCCAACTAGCCTAACCCACTAAGCCCATCGCCAGCCCACGCGGGAAACCCCTCTCTGGTTCTTTTATCACTCGAACCCGCACCCCTCGACCGCTGACAGAATGACCCCACCCCCACTCTCTCTCACTCACAGACAGCCAGACCCCATAGCCACGTCACCTTCTTCCTCCCCGCGGTGACCACGCCCCTCACCTCGCCGGCCATTGCAGGCGATTAAAGCCGGGCTTAATTCACGTTAACCGCGCCATTAAACGACCCCGCGACCATGCCCTCTTACTCGCCTACGTTCCCTCTCCATTTCCCCCCAGTCGCCTCACCCTAGCGCGCCCCCAGGCTACCCAATTCCTCTCTGCACCGCCACTGTATTCGACAAGCTCCGGCGACAATTCCGGCAGCCCATCGCCGCCCCTTGCCTCCTCGACCACTCTCATGTGAACCCCATCTCCTGACGAACCTTCCAGTGGCATCAGCTCGTCCCCGCGTGCCCCAGGACCTCGGCAACAACGACGACCACCGTCGCCAACGTCTGTTTCCTCTCCGGCGAAGCTTCTGGTAAGAACCTGACCGCCCCTCTCCTTCTCCTTCACGCACGCATCATCGCCGCGTCCTCGCGCATCTAACTGTGTCTTCCGTTTGCTCCCTCGTGACCCATAGAGCCGCCCTCGACGACGACAGAGCATGGCCGTCGTCAGACGCAACTCCGACGAGCAATTATCAGTGACCCCGTGCGCCCATTGACCAACCGCGAGTACCTTGAGCTTCCCCACTCCACGGCGATCACGGTGAGACACCCCTCTATCTTACTTGCTTCCTCTATCACCGGCGACACCGCTGTCTGACCGCGCCGTCGCCAGCCACCTTCGCTCGCGCCGCCAGTTCCTGGCAAGCACCTTGTAGCCGTCCGATCTGGATCTAACGATTAGGATAGAAAGTGAGCGAAGGGGTAAGTAGCACCTCTGCACCATGCGGTGTAACTTAAATCCAACGACTGCCATCGCACGATCCACACTAAGCCGTACCGATGAATTAAAACACGCCACGTGTCTCGGCTAGTTTGAATTAAAACAGATTTGATCTATTAGATGCTAGATTTTGTAAAATCTATAACTTTTAATCTACACGTCCAAATTTTGCAAATTTTATATCAATGGATTCAGAAAGACAAGCCCTAGCCAACCATGCACTTTGTTTAGTAAAAAGCTTCTGGTAAAATGTTTGTTTTTGCAGAAACTTATGTATGCATGTTTAGAATATAAAAATTGTTCTAAAATGATTTTTGAAATAAAACCTTTGGCAAATGGTGTGTTTTGAACCTACTAACAATAGGAAACAAACTGTGGTTTCGAAAATGTATTTGGTGAAACAAAAGAGTAAACTTTGGATTTAAACCATTTCTAGTCAAACAAAAGTAATGTTTATTTATTAAAAATGCTTTTGGTAGAAAATCTTTGGGAAATGTTTTGGAATAAACTCTCTGACCCCAAAACACCAAGTTTTATGATTTGAAAATGTATTTGGTGAACCCTACAAAAATTATTACTTTGCTAAAGACATTTTCAACCACATGAAATAATGATTTGGTTTAAAAATGGTTTAGAGACAGAATCTTTTGCAAATGGTTTTGCCACTTTATAAAATGACCAATAGGTGTTTCCAAATGTTCATAACTTACTAGAAACCACTTTTACAAATAAAACAACCTTTTGCATGCTTGCATGCATTGTTTTGTTGCTATCATTTTATGTGATGAATTGCTTGAATGGTAGATTGAAATATTGTTTGCCTGATTGAATTGTAGTGATTTGAAGTGAGTGAACATTACAAAGACCAAGGAGTGAACTTATACTCTCTACCAAAAAGGCAAGTGATGCTTCATAATTTGTCCCATTATTTTCACTATGCATTAGTGATATTTCTAAGTAGGACTTGCATGGAATTTTGCTAAGTGTAAACTATGCCATGGGAAATCCTAGTATATGAAACCTTAGTAGAAATTTCCTAAGTTAAGATTCCTACTACTATCATGCTTAGCTTAGCTATTAGAAAACAAGGGTGGAATATATATTCATACTATGGAAAAATTTCCAAGTCAAGGACTTGTGTTTTGTTAATAAAACAACTAAGTGAATGAATCACCTGGGTGGAATGGAAGGAATGGTTTGTATTGAGTGGTCATGCAAGTCCAGTATGTTGGGGAAAACTTGGGTATCACCAAGTCCAGTATGCTGGGGAAAACTTGGTGTCTCACTTGTGGATGGCCACCTAGGAACAAAGATATTTGAGATGTCAAATGTTGAGAAGCTTCAAGTGCAGCCACTTGGCATTATGGGCTCTGCCTGGATCATATAGGTTGCAATAACTTAGCCAAATGGACAGTTGGTGGTAGGGGTTTGATAGGTTGGAGCGCGTCCATTCTGGTCTAAGGGAAGGCTTCTGAAAGATCTTGTCTTGGTGAAACCAAGTCTTGTGGGGAAAGTTCACCACCTCTGCAGAGTGAAAAATCTAAGTACTTAGCCATGTCCCTGGCAAAGGACAATTTGAGCATCAAGACATGGAAGCTATCAAGAATCTCATCATCCCAATTTCTAAGTTAAAAACTTGTGGTTGAACAAGGGTTGAAAGGATCACCAATTTCTATTGGGGGATGCCTTGGGAAATATTTTTGTCAAGCAAAAACTTAGTGTTTTCAAATGATAAGGAAAATCTATTTTGAGCAAAGCAAGCCTAAGCTCCACTTAGCCAAATGCATATAGATGATAGACTCCACTATACTACCATAGTATCACTTGCCAATACAATTCAAATGTATTGACCCTTGTGGCTGTAACTTGTTATGTTGCAGGTTTGTTTGATATTAGTGAAGTTTAATGATTAGGATTACAAGTCTACAACCAACATGTCTGCCTGTGGCACTTTGAAGATGAAGGACCCCATGCTATTGTTATATTCTGCTGCATTGTAATGAGATAGCCAAATGAGGTATGTAAGATGTAAAAAATATTTTTATTCCTGGTTATAAAGTTGTATTATGACCTTTGTTTCTTGATATTACATCTTAACTATGGATGCTAGCTATTGATCCAGGGACTAGCATTGTAAACACAGGGATCTCTACCTTATTAAAGGTTGGGAACCTTACAATAACAGCCACGACCTGCACATCCGGCTTCATGCGAGAGTAAGAAGATACAGCTGACTTCTCTGTCCCATTCCAAATATCATGGCTAACGCGTAATATACGGCGCTAGAATCACTGATGTCAGGGTTATTAAGTCCCTATTTGATCATCATTGTTGCAATTAGAACACTAAGTTCTATTGCTCCATTATATCATCACTTAGGATGATATCTATGATTTCTTTATTTGTGAAAATAATATTTTCTTTCTCTTATAGCATATATAATAACACACAATTTGCAAATACTTTGATAAAGACTCTTCAAAGGACATGAGCAAGTGATGAACTTGCCTTGTGATGGCAAGGTAGTGAATTCCGATGCTTGCACTGGATCTTGAGCTTCTAGTTCTACAAAAACATCATTATTGCCCGGTAAGGACAATATTTAAAGAACCAAAATGATTATGCAAGTAATGTAATGCATTATTTAATTTTATATGCATTTACCCCCAAAAGTTCCTTTTTAGTAATAAAGGATTTATAAATATTACTTTTTAATATTTATAACATATATTGAGTTATTTTATTTTATTTCCCTTTTATTTGACTTTTATTCATTTAATAATTCTTTTAGGAATTATTAATTATACATTAAAAATTGTCATTACATATTTATTTAGTATTTTTCAAAAATACTAAAATATTAATATATAATGAAAGTGATTTTTACTTATTTTTATCATCTTTCAATAATTTTGTAAAATTCCATAAGGAATATATAAATTACAAAATTCTTATAAAAAATTTAAATGTCCAAAATTTTATATCTTATTTTATTTGGATAGAGTGGATTATTGTGAATCCAAAAGTATTTAATTTATAATTTTTGGACTTATATTTTATTTTCTAGAATTTATTTAAGTCTAGGGGTATTTTGGTCTTTTCCTGTTTATTAAAATAGGCCTGGAATTATTTCTAGGCTGATTATTCTTATTGGACCCTAGTGGCCCATTTAGTTTTAGACGAAAGGACCACCCTGAAGGGTTTGGCCTAGCTCGGCCCACTCCTCACTGCCTCTCTCTGCCTCGAGCTTATCCTCTCCTCCTCTAACCCCGACCCCGTGGCCGGTGATGCCGCCACCGGCGATTCCTGCTGCTATAGGTCGTTATGGTCACCGCCGTGGTGTACTAGGGGGGTGTCGATGACGCCCGTTCATTTCATCCAATTGGATTTGAGCCTAGGGCTCTCTTGCAATGGATCGATGCCTCTCTAAACCTTAGGGTTTTGGGTTTGGCATGTGTTCAAGTGTTGCCGCCGTTGTCGTCCCGCCTATGGTGATGTGGTGGATTCGTGTGTTGCTGTGGCCGCCGCCGTGGCTGGTGCAGGTTGCAGCGCCCCTGGGTGCTCCCTGTGCCGCCGCGGGTTCGTCGGCCAATCTGCTTCCTCTTCAATTTCTTCCGCGAGGACCTACGGTGAGTTTGATTCCTTCCCCCTGGTGCTTTCTGTGCTGGTTGATTGGATGCTAGAGGCTGGCAGTGTCCTCTCTGTCTATTGTCTGATTCAGTTTAGGATGATTATCCATTGAGGGTTCCTGTTATGTGATTGATCATGTATTGGATGATTTGAATCATGTTTGGTTGATCTGTATTCATGCTAAATGATTATTGGCCTGAGGCTTGTTGCTTAAAATGATAGATGATGTTCCTGATGGCTTACTAGATGATTTGATGCTTAGATTGCATCTGATTCAGATGATATTGTTGTTTGGGAAACATGCTTGGTAAAGCCAATGACTTGATAGCTTTCCACTGTTTATTTGATTCATGGTCATGATTATGATAAGATACAGCTACTGTCTTAGTGCTGTTAGCTTGGGAATTAACATGTGGTTTAAGATCATCATGATCTCAAACAGTGAAGTGTAATATAGGAATCTCCTAGTTATGATTCATGTGTTAACAGGAGAATGATTAGTTAGTTGATTGTCTGAATCTATGATGATTTACTGTCTTTCCTGATTCATATTGGATTGTTCTTGTGACACCATCATGTATGGCACACAAGTTTGATTCTAAAATATGGATTTGGTTAGTTTATGCTTAAGATAATCTTGGCTTTGAAAGATAAATATAGATGCTCTTATCTGAATTCCCTAAGACCAATGGTGTTGGTCTGAGGCTTAGGGATTCAAATCTTATCTAATTGGTTCATCTAGATAGTCCTGGTAGAGGTACCAGCTATTCTTTATTGAATCAAAGTTTGGAAAAAAAATTGATAGTGAGCTTGATCAATCTATGGATCCAAAGATTTGTTTCTAAGGTTCTACCCTTCCTTTAGGGATGTGCCTAGAAATAGATCATAGGTATATGCTTGATTGAATGGTAAAATATAGTTTGACCACCAGAGCAAGGATGTTGCTCCGAGCTCTGGTTGGATCTTGGTAATGTGCTGTTTGCCTTTAGAGTTTTAAAAATCCCTATGATGGATTCACCCCACTTGGGTGTTTTCTGAGGTTTTGTTTTATAAAACAACACATGTTTCTCTCTGAATAAGATGATTAGATCATGTGAAGGTTTTATGAAACTCACCACAAAATCTGATGGTGGTGTAGTAAGTTGATGATGATGATCTTGATCAGGTTTTGCTGGACTACTATGCTTTCTCTTGAGCTAGCCTGCTCCTCCTAGCTCCTAGGCTTGATCTTGTTGTCCACCTGATCCACCCCCTCCTTATATCACCATCCTGGTGATGTTTGATTGAGCCTTAGTTGGTTTGGTTGCTGGCTGTGGTGCTTGGTTTAGTTGTTGTTTACACTGGCTGTTCTTGTGTGTTGTGCAGTGGAATGATGCACTAGTGCCTCCCATGGCTGTGCTTGTAGTTTTGTGAGATTGAGCTGTTCTATGAGCTTGACAACACACCACATGCATAATGGTGTGTGTCCTGCCTGTGTGCTTGCTATGCACTTGTGGATATGTTTAGAATTTTTGAACTTACTCTTACCAGGTTACTTTCACCTGCCTGGTGAATTTGTCCCTTTTGGATGTCATTTGACTTCTGGCTTTGAAGTTATGAAAGATGAATTCTTTCATATTGGTGAAACTTGCCCCTTTTTTAAATGTCTCAATGATGAATTTGTCAAGTGCATTTCACTGACATGTCTGAGAGAAATAATACTAACACTAATCTTCTTTTGTTTTTATTTAGTCTTTGTTTTGCAGGTACAAAGATAAAGATGAAGATTTAGTTTAGATTTAGATATAGGATAGTTAGTAAATATTCCAATGTAATTTTCTTATTCTTTTGTAATTTTCTTTTATTATTCTTGTAATCTTTATTTTATTCAATTGTAATAAAGATTATATTATTATTAATAAAAGAAAATTCCTATTCTTTGTAAATTTACTTTTGTAAGTTATCTGGATGATTCAAATGAGTTATAATTTTATAACTTGATTATATATATTGATGATAAGAAATACACTTTATATTCATTATTGTTTTTCTTTGGATAGAATTCAAGTTGTAATATTTATTTCTTAATTGAATTAAGATTCAAAACTTATATCTAATTCATTTGAATTATAATTCAAACACTCAAGTCTAATATTTCAAATCCATTTGAAAACACATAACTCCTTAAGATCATCTCAAAGTTTATAACAATCATCCTTTAAGACTAAACCTAATCTCAAAGTATGAAAGAAACATTGATCACTTAGGTTTTTATTTGGCGAAAATTTTACCCACATTTTCACAGATGAATGCATGCAACAATCCATATTCCTAAACCTACCCTTCGTTAGTTCCTAAATGCTGGGATGTTACAAGCGGGGCCGGTCGATGCGGGGCAAGCAGGGAGGCTAGCTAGGCTAAAGGGGGCGGCCCGGTACTACCGGCCACCTCGGGCGATAGTCCCACACGGGCTGGTAGTGCCGGCCTGGACTACCGCTTGGGCCAGAAAGGGAGCGGGCTGGGTCAGGCGTGTCCGGTACTGGGCCCGGTAGTACCGGACATCCTAGAAAAAATCTTTTTCTTTTTTCTTTTTAAAAGCAAATAGCAGTCAATATTCAAACTTTAATAACTTTTGATTGGTAGCTCCGATTGACCCGATTCCAATTGCGTTGGAAAGAGGACGACACAAAATATTGGTTATCACCAAGTGTGAAGGTATCAAGTATAATAATGTGAGATACCTCACTTGGTGAGAAACTGGAGAACCGCCAAGATCAAAATCACAATAATATACAAATGGAAGATCCGATTTTGATGACCAAGAGCTTGTTATGGAGATTACCACAAGCTCTAAATCCTCACATGAATATGACCAAATAACAACCAAATATGATGATGCAAGTATGCAAAGGTTTGAGCTCTCTCTGAATGATATGATCGAGTTACTCATTCGAGAGCCCCTCTTGATAGTACGGTTATCTATCCTAAACTCGGTCTCCCACACACAACATGAGACCGGCAAAAGGGAAAACCTATCAAGACTATACCTTTGCCTTGAGCATTCCACTTGAGCTCGATGTAGACGAACTTGACCTTCTCAAGATGGAACGCCTTTCTTGATTCCTCATCATCGATCCATGATAACCGAGGGTGGCAAGCATCAAACATGATATCTTCTATAGATGGCGCATTTTGAGCTTGCACACCACATCTTCTTATCCTTTCATCGACCTTGAAGCCAACACATGCTCCAAGCAATGCCAATGGACAATTCCTTCAATTACAACTTAATAAACACATTAGTCCATAAAGATTGTCATTAATTACCAAAACCACACATGAGGGCCCACGGGTTCTTTCACCGTTTCGTGAGGATTGCGCTACACGGTGTGTAGGATCTAAGTGAGATCGTACGGATCAGATCAGCTCATACCATTTCGATTAGATCTAATCCTAACCACTAGATTCACATCTAATGGCCTACAGCTACTGACCATTGACTGGCGGCGCTCGCTCGACGGCGCGTGGCAACGGTGCTCTGGCTATGGCGTTCCAGCGACTACAGGAAGCTAGGATGGAAACGGAGGGGCTTACCATGCCCACGAGGTTGCAGTAAAGCTCAAGGTGGTCGCCGTTGGTCGAGGGGCGCACGGGGTCATCGTCTATTGCTCCCCGGAGTCTCTGTCTCCGTCGGGCACGCACAACCGTGGTCAAAGGCGAGGTTACAAGCCACGGGAAAGCAAAGCAACGGGTGCTTTAGATGCGCTCGAGAGAGGCGAATACGCGAGTGTCAACTAGAGGGGGAGGCGCGGTCAGGACTTATGGGGAGAGTGTGTCGGAGTCGAGGCAAACAACGGCGGTGAGTTGGCGTCATTGGAGGCGATGTTCTAGCGCACGTGAGCGAGCTAGGGCTACTGGCAGGTGCGCCTGGTGCTGGCGAGCAGGCTCGTGGGTGCCAGGGGTGGGAGGTGGTCTGGCTTCGCCGGAATTGGCAAGGAGGTTCACCGGAGCAGTGGGGTTGCAAGCAAAATTATGGGCAGTCTAGTGGCTCCAGTGGTGTGATGACTGGGGGAAAAGGAGAGGGGAAGGAGGCACTTAAGAGGGCAAGGTCACAGGACTGATTAATCGCGGCGTTTAAGCGAATTGAAGCAGTCTTCAACGGCTAGTAACGGCGAGGAGAGGGCGTAATCACCGCGGGGTGGAGACGACAATGTCTACGTGGCGTGGGGTCCAATCATCAGCGAGGTGAGGGGTAGGGCTGCGGGTGAGAAAAACCTAGGGAGAGAGTGATAGTGGGTTTCCTGGGTGGGCTTTAGTTGGGCCAGATTGGCTGGGGGTCTGGATAGGTTTAGGTGGGTTGGGCCCTTTTCTATTTTCTCTTTCTGGTTTCTTTTCCTTTTCTATTTCCTGTTTTCATTTGATTCAAATGTTTTTAACCATTTGTTTGTATTCAAATTTTCCAGAACTTTTTCAGTAAGTTTACACCATTTAATAGTGTGTTTTAGAAGTCTATTTGAGAATATTTCAAATATTCTCTTATGGTTTATTAATTATTTAAAATAGGTATTTTATCTTTATTAAATAAAGTTTGAATATGGTTTCAATCCATATTATTTTATTCAAATATTCTTTTATTCTTTTTAAGTTAATTAGATAAATTTTAATCCACTTTGGCAATTTCAATTATTTTTCTCATGATTTAATTAATCATTTATAATAGGGATTTTGTCTTCATTTAAATAAATTGAATATGGTTTAATCCCATATAATTTTATTTAAATAATATTTATTCCTTTATTTTTATTTGGATTATCTTTATTCCATTTGCTTATGGATTTGGCCAAGATTTAATTTGTCTTTTAGATATTCCTTATTTATTTATTTCTTTCTTTCTTTGCCTTATAAAATCCATATATTTTTATTTATAGCTCCAAAATTGGTGATTCCAAAATTGGTATGGATTTTTAGTTAGGAGCTTTATTAGCTTTGGAAATTAATTCCTTTTATCTCACGAAATTCATAAGTTTTTATCCATGGCTCCAAAATTAATGAAACCAATTTCTATGGTTTTATAATATTTTTGTTTATCATTTTTTATCATTTAGAAATGTTTGTTGACAAATTTTTATATAGAACAAATCCGTAGTCTTAGAGAGATCTTGGAAATGATTTTCTTCCATTAAGATTTGGGATTTTGGTTTAACTTTTCAAAGTGTTTAAATTTCAAGATACATTCATTGATGAATGCATTTCACATGGTTGAAATTTTTTTGGATGCCCTTTTCATTAAAATTTTGTTCAAGAAGGGTTTTGATGTTTTCATTTAGAAGCAAAAGGTTTCTTTTCACCCTATATTTCAACAATTGTTTATTTTGTTTATTTATTTTTCACATTTCAAACCTTGTAAAATTTTGGGATGTGACAATATGCAACACAACATAAAGAATAGGTATTGTAATCTGAACTGACTTCATTGCATCAAGAAATTTAGTGAATTGCTTTCCCTCCTTTGTTTTCTCAATTATTTCTGGAAATGATATTCTGAACTGAGAACAGATTCAATAACACTTGGCTCACTCTGCCTATTATTCTCTTCTTTCTCTAGCACTTTCTTTGCATGATGATCAGTAATAGTTCCTTTTGTTTGAGGAATATTGTCTGTAGGAGTTATTCTAGCTGGGGTAATATAAGGAATTGCTGGAGTTGGCATGGCTCCAGAATTCTTCCACTCCTGGTTACTATTGCTTCAATAGACATCAGTGCTCCATAATTCCCCTTGGGATTAACTTCAGGTTGTGATGGTAATTTTTGATCTTGCTTACCAATTTGGGAATTTGCAAAACTATCAAACCTGTTTCCCAAATCCTTAACTGAATATTTTAAACTCATCATTAATTCTAATCGCAATCTCATAATTTCTTCCATTATGTCTGATATTTGAGGTTGTTGAGGAACATCTTATCTATTGCTCACATAACTCTATTGATGGGCAGGCTTGTGACTTGACACTTGACTTGGCTGGTATTGAGATGATGCCTGATTGTTTTTGTAGGACAAATTGGGGTGGTTTCTCCAAGAAGGATCATAACTGTGTGAAAATGGTCCTTGATTTTGTGACCGAGCATAATTTACTTCATAAACTGATGGACCAATTGAAGAGAAACAAACACATTCAATTGGCAAGTGTCCTGTCTTTCCACATATATCACAGACAGGCATACTGGAGAAAACTGATGAAGCAACTGAGGATACATTTGATTGCATAATGCTTGCCATTTGGTTGTTCAACATCTCCACTTCTGCTGATATTGACTCATTGACTGATGCACTGTGAATTCCAGGTGCCATTGGTACCACTTGCCTCTCATTTTACAACTAAAAGTGATATGCTGTCATAGTATCAATTAACTCAAAGGCTTCATATAATGTTTTGTTCATAATACTTCCCCCTGAAGCCGAGTCAACTAATGCTCTGGTTTTATTATCGAATCCTTTATAAAAGGTTCAAAAGATCAGCCACTTCTCAAATCCATGACGAGGGCACATTCTGAGGAGAGTATTATACCTTTGCTAGGCCTCATACAAGCTTTCCCCACTATACTGAGTGAACCTGGTAATTTTGTCTCTGTATTCAGCTGCCTTAGTAGGAGGAAAATATCTTTCAAGAAATGCTTGCAGCAATTGCTCCCAAGTATCAGTCAAGCTCCCGGGTAATGAGTGCAACCAAAAGTTTGCTCCATCTCTCAAAGAAGGAAATAATGACAGTTTAATTGCATCATGGGAAACTCCATTCTGCTTGTTGGTATTGCAGTACTCTAGAAAGGTTCTGATATGCTCATGAGGGTCTTCAAGTGCTGAGCCTCCAAATTAGGAATGATGGACCATAGTAATCAGAGTTGGCTTAAGTTCAAAATTGTTGGCATGTATAATTGGCTGGATCATTCTTGAAGCAATTCCTTGATCCTTTGGAATCCATAGGTCTCGGATCAGGATCCTCTGTTCTATCCCCATTTCTGCTAGAAGATTACCTGACTGCTCTTTTAGCTCTCTTCTTCTTCTCAAAAAGGTTCTCTCAATTTTAGGATCTAACGGCATAAGCAAATTCTCTACTGGCATGCAATAATTCCTCTAGACGTCAAAAACACTTGACACTAATCAGTAGGTTAGTACCAAAAGGTGAGGATTAGCCTCTAGTCTACAACAAGATCAAGCTCTGAAAGTCAATCCCCGGCAACGGCGCCAAATTGATTGATGTCAATTACAGTAGTATTATCGTGTTCTCCATAGGGATTGAGCTATCTAAACTCTATCTATTATGCATCTAGATTCGCACAAAAAGATGATGCAGATCAACCACTAAACCCGAGCTCGATATGAAACTCCTCTAAACTTGCTAGCAAACCAGCATAAACAGAGACCAAGGAATAAGGAAAAGATTAAAGGGTAAGGAGACAATCCTTCCAACACATCAACAATGCAAGAGTATGTCTAAGATTTCATCGTGACAACAAGTAAGCATAGACAAGTAACAGAACAGGTAAATAGAGTTCGAGCCAGCGGCAGATTACAAGCAAGGGCAGCACCAGCCTTTTCGTCTTCCTCTCTCTTCCTTCCTTCATCGCCTCCTTCCTGTTCTTCCTCTCCTTTGGATCTTGCGTAATCGACCCGCCACCGTATCTCACACATGGTTGTCCATCTTATCTCAGCCATCCTTGGGTATTTTGCAAGTGGCCCCTTGAACTTCCTAACCTAACGCCCAAGTTGGTCCTTCCCATGTATATCCAAAAGAGTTTTGCGCCTTGTCGCGCCCACCTGCAAACATAGGAACAAAACCAGTAATATGCTCATATTTGAATTCAAATGACTATTGGTTTGCTGTAGAGTGAGAAAAGATGAAAAGCGAAGCTATAAAAAGTGTGAGAATGTCAATCATCAATCTCTATTTACAATAATAAAATACACGGTCACATAAAAAAAACACATGAGCGATGAGGCCACAAGGAGGAGGATGCAAAGTGGAGAGAGATTACCCGCAAAATAAAAAAAAGTGGAGAGAGATTGATGTCTCGGTTGCGTGCAACCGCTATAGTCATGCTACGGCTAGGTGTAATTGGGCAGGTGAGACTCGGTGCATTTTTTTTTTCTTTGAGGAATGTTGGTGCATTGTTTTTCCTCTTTGCTGGGAGTACATTTCGAATTACTGCGCGGGGTGGCTGGGGGAGATACTATCCCCTTAAAATTAAATTATAAAGTGATCCACATCCAACAAGTGACCGACAGGTGGGACCACGAGGCGGCAGATACCGAGCAGCCTGCAGCTCTGGTGCTCGCGCTGTGAACCAGCATTTTCGCTACATAAAACACTTTTACCCCCGCCCCTACAATCAAATCATCTTCTCGAGAGTTCCCGCAGAGTTTCCTTCATCCCCAAGCCATTCTTCTCTTCGTCCGCCATCTGAGCCGAACAATTTGCTTCAGTCCCAGCCCCCCTCTGTTTATCTTCGATCTGACGGAAGGTGAGACACCCAGAGCTCTCCCATTGTTTCATGCTCCTAATTGCCAACAGATCATGGATTTGACGATGTGATTCTCTCGTGTATTAGATGGCCGCCGGGCGTGGCGGTGGGGGGCGCGGGGGTGGACGCGGGGGACAGATTGGTGGCCGCGGGCAGGGCCGTGGGCCGGCAGCTCAGGAGCCGGAGCCCGTCATCGATGACCAGGGTTGGTGGCTGTGCCGCCTGTGCGGAGACCGGCGCCGCGACAGCTGGCCGCGCCATCTCGCGAGCCACCGCTACCAGACGTCACAGGAGGAAGCGCGCCACCGCCGCCAGCAGCGGGAGCGCGAGGACTACTGGCGCGCTCACCACAGCGGCCCCAAACCGTGGAACCGCCACTAGCAGGTACGAATCATGATCTGGATCTGTTCATCTTCTGTACGTGGCGCGGCTTGGTAGAACGTTTAGAGGCTCGCAATCCTGCACTGCGAAAGTGAGATGTCCATGTGCTTTGTTCGGTTCCGCTGGCTCTCGAGCGCAGTTTGTCCGCGGTTGCTCTGCACTGGGTGCGCTGCCAAAGTCAGATGTCCATTTGCTCTGTTTGGTTCCGCTGGCTCTCGAGCGGAGTTTGTCAGCGGTTGCTCTGCACTGGTCGAGTTTACATCCAAACAGGCAATAAATGCATGCGCCTGGGAATTTTGCGAATCTTGTGTTGCCGTACGATTGCTGATCCATCGGCTTCGAACTTGGGTTCAGTTAGCGTTTTGAGTCTCAGCAGCTAGCCTGTAAGCTCTGTTCTGTTACGTTGCTTCGTTGCACCCCGAGGTCCTGAAATCATCATTCTATTGTCAGTAGCATATAAGGAGTTGCAAACACTTGAACGTTACTTATTTTTCCAGAAAGTGCACATCAAATCATACTACTTTGAATATCATGCTGCCTGCTCGTGGGATCTACATTTCTATTTTGCGAATTTAGTGGTGCCAAGTTACCTGTTGCTGCTGATCAAGTGCTTGTAGATTGCTTTAGGTTAGGAGCCTGAATCTCAGCCGCTAGTACCTTCATATGCTGAAATTACCCATGAATGTCCACTTTGACTATCAATGGTGAATTTCTCATTTGAGGACATTGCTGTATTGCACATAGATTGCGCATGGCTGACAAACCGGGGAAAATAGCAATGTTAATGTGCTGAAAAATGAGATGTGAGTGTTACTTTTATTTACAGAATATGTTCATGTCATACCAGTTTTGATGTCATGTGATGCCAGCCATAAGTATTGATGTTTTGTGATGGTTGCTGATCTTAGTAGTTTGATATCCGTTGTACCTTGTATCCGCTTGAATCCGTCAAAATAACCACGCTGCACATGTATTGACTTTGTAAAGCTTATCTGATTTGCATCTTCCAGGTTATGCATAACATTGCACAATACTAAGATGTTTTGCAATGTGATTGCAGGTTCTACATACGCTAACCAGTAAAGGTGCTGTGGTGGATATCTCTCTGGCCTTTCTGATCACTTGGAAGGAAACACTTCATTTCCACCACTCTTTTTCTGCGTAACTTCATACTTGACATGGATGCAAACAGGGTACTTTGGTTCCAAAGATTCAATTCTCTATGGCTGCTGTTTGAGACGAACACCCAGTATATCTGTTAGAAGTGTTGTTTAGACCAACGTATATGCACAATGTATGGCTGGTGATTGATACAAACGCCGAGACTTTTTGTCATAACGGTTCCATATTTTTACATATATGCAGACTGTGTTTGTATACCAACACCTAGCATTTCTGCAATAATTGTTGTTCTATCTTCTATAATGATTTGTGATAATAATTGTTCTATCTTCTATAGTTATCGTTGTTGCTACATCTTCCATAGTGGTAAACTTATAGTACTTGTGTTCTTTCTATTGTTAAAACTTATAAGCAGCCTTGTAAGCATTCTTGGTTGTCGGACATCCTTTGATTTATGCTCTGGCTTTGTGTTCCTTTAGTTCTATGTTTTCAGTTAAGAGTGATGTATGGTTCTTCCGAGGTTTGTACCTTGTTTTAACTGGTGATTTTCTGTTAGCTTCTCTTTGGGTTGGCATTTTGCCTCTTTTATGTGCATTAGTGACGTTTCTAGTTGGCAATTTGTATGGTGCTTATGATGATTCTGTTAGAAGGTACAGCAAAGATGTGCAACTTGCTGCAGTGAGTGATACTACAAACTGAACCTCAAAACATTGGAATTAAAGGCTTCCGCACACACAGGACCGAAAAGTAACAAAATGGTACGGTCTGGACTATGGAAGCAGAACTATATAACGGCAAATGTTTCAAGGCTAAATTGCACCTTGTTGGAGAGGTAAAAACCATTTTGCCAGAAGTATAGTGTCATTAAAAAAACTTTGTATAGGGGCCATGGTCAGGACGAGCATTGTAGAGTATGCGCTAAATTCTGCAATATAGTTCCCATTGTGATGAAGACCGGTTGACATATGTCATAGTTGAAAGGATGCTTAAATTGCCATTTGGTCCCATTCTAGTCTACCAAGGCAGGAACAACAGTATGAAGGCTTTGTAGGAGAAAGTGACCGGACCTGCCTTTTTGCAGCATTAAAACTTCTTTTGTGCAGCACAAGAGCCACTTGAAACAGTAGCCAATGACAAATGACACAAGATGTCAACTGCACGGTGAGACAAATTAGGAACTGGGTAGATCTAAAACGATCATGCTGCTCAGATTGTCCAGCAGTGATGCAAACAACATAGATGGGGCCTCGGAAAGTTACCTGGGGTCTCTGCAAACTTCTATTCTGATTGAAATGCAACCAAGTGGCGCAAGGTAGTATGCGCCCATTGTTTCTCGCTTCGGAGTAGTCTGCGCGTCGTGTCAGAGGTGGGTGTTTGTAATAAATTGCTTTCTTTTTGAAATAGGTACTCTAGTGAACTTCTGTTAGTCTTTCGATGCCGCCTTGACTATCATAGTCGCGGCCGCCGTCTCTGTCCCTGTCGCGACCAGCGTCGCAAGCGCCGTGCGTCTCGACCCATCGGGCAAAGGCCGTGTCCCAGCTCCATGCTCACGTCAAGCTCCTGCTACGCCGCCTCACGGCCACAAGCAGCGCGAACAACTGATTCTGTTGTTGGATATTTGAGCTTTTTCCTGCGGGTGAAACAAGTACTGTACAATCTAATTGGCCATGCAGCAAGCGAGGAAGTTACCGTCGCGGGGGTGCCCAGGAGCGTGACCGTGGACGGCGGCTGATCAAAAAGCGACCACGGTCCGACTCAAAGGATAGAAACGGACCATTTTGGTCGGCCGTTTGGGTCGATCCGGTCGCCCCAAACGGTCCGTTTTTGTCCGTTTGGGTCAAGCCACGGTCGATTTGGGCCGTGGTCCGGCCTGTCCGATCAACCGCGCCCAGCGGCCTGACCCATATGTCCGTCTTCCTCCCGTTGTCACCGATTGACACCCTCGCGATGGGACGTTAATGGCGACGTGACGTCGGCTGTCAGCGTCGGCGGCTTCCCACGCGCGCCTCGCTTCCCGCAGCGAGAAAACTTCCCGCGCATCCCACATCGTTTCCCTCCTCCGTCGCGGTCTATAAAAGACGGTCGCCGGCGTGGCGGAGACAACAAGTCCCAAAGCAAGAGAAACCAGCAGGCGAAAAAGCTCCAGCCGCCAACAGTCATGCTTCGACGCAAGATGGCCACATGGTCCAAGATCCGGGAGATGTGCCGCACCCGCTACCCGGACGTGGAGGTCGACGAGGTCCACCTCGAGGCCACAGTGTTGGCCCGACGCATGGGCGAGGCGCAGGTGCTGGCCTTTGAGAAGGAATGCGAGATCGCCGAATTTGCGCTGCAGCGGGTGGTGGAGGCGGCGGCAACGATGGCCGCCCAATGGGCTGTGACCAACATACACCACGTCGCCGCCAAGGAGGCGGTGAAGGCTGTGGCCTTGGAGGCTGCATCTGCGGCTCTTCGTGAGATCCGCCACGAGGCGGCCATGACCACGCTGGAGGAGATAGCCAAGGATGCCGCCAAGGTCGCCATCCGCGAGCTCCGCCACGCCGGCGAAGCGCACATCGACGCGGAAGAGGTGCGACACGAGCACGTCATCGACTTGGCGGCGGAGGAGGAGCGTGTGGCTCTGGTTAGTGAAGCGGCGCTCACGTGGGGTCTCGTCGACGCCGACGACACGGAGGTGGCGGAGGACGAAGACAAGGGGGGGAGGAGGTGGACCAGCTGGAGGCGCCGATCGCCGTCCCTGTGCAGATAGCGCAGGCGCCGGGCTTCAACCCCAATGGTGCTCCGATTCCGGCTCCGGCTCCTTCTCTGGCGGAGTTGCTCGCCCAACAGGAGGAGAGGGACCACTGGACCGTCGAGATAGACAAGGCCCTGGCAAACCGGGCGGCGAAGGACCGGTTAAAGGCGACGGGCAAGGCGGTGGCTCGCAACCATGCCTGCGACCGTCTTCGCGAACGCGTCCAGCAGCGGGCCATCAGGTCCGCTAGGGCGGCGATCGACGGGGCCGGTGGCCGCGACAACGGTGGCCATGGCAACGGCGGTGAGCAGCCGCCCCGCCGTCCTCTCCAGCCGTAGCCCTAGCATCCCCACTTAATTTGTTTGAATGGCCTTTTTGTAACTGGCAGGGCTTAAAATCTAATTAATAGGTATCTTAAGTACTAATGTCTCACTTACATATAGGCCCGGGTGGCCAATAGGCAGGACACCCACGCTGTCCGCGCGTGTTCGGACCGACGCAAACAAGCTCCAGATTAGATATATAGATGGGTTCAGCCGAACGCGTTCCTCTGGATGGGCCGATCCGCTGAGGCGCCATGTCCACGCGGACAAGTTCGGATACTCTCAGACCGGATGAGTGTGGAGATGCCCTAATACGCACGTTCTTTAGAGTTGAATTATGTGGATGGCCACATGTTTCGTCTATGTACTTTCGATAGTTGGAAGTTAAGAATCATGCGGAGAACTACCTTGCAGCCAGAAATTATATCACTACTACTACTGCTGCTACTAGCTCGGATGGGATCGTCGGAAAGACGGTCCACTTGGAATTATCACACGAACAACAGTCCATTATATTGGTCTCGGACGACAACTGCACCGGTCAGATAGGGTTATACTGTACATCGAGACAGAAATCCAGCATCCATGTACGTACTGTACAAAATACTGTAGAAAACAATTCTCCCTGGATCTGCAGAGATGCTAGCTAGAAGGAAGATGGAAAACGTATGCAAGATCGTGCGGGGGCGCCTGACTTCCCGTTCCGTTCCCAATGAAATGAATAACGGGATCTGCAGGCGCGTCCGTCCGTTTTCGTTCACATCGATCAATAGGAAAAGATTCAGAACCAATACGAATTCGGAAGAAAAAAGGAAACGGTAGAGGTGGAACCAAAGAATAATTCTCTATATTCTCGCCTTGACTAAACCACACGTAAGGAAGAAATCATGTAAACACACACCACCTTCATAACACATACCACTATACAGAAACCAGAAAACACGATTCCTTGAAACTGAACTTGGTAAGAGAGATTGAAATTTCTCACCTGGCATAAGAAGCTCAGATCGACCCGCGTTTAACTTTCGCCATCAGTACACCGTACCGCCGCATACTATACACATGGATACCAGCAGGGTTGAATCAGACGCGTACCAGGAGATCCTGCAGGCATGAACACATCAGAATGGAGGGTGAGAAAAAAGAGACCAAACCTGGCGTGTTAACGAGCGAGGGGAGCCAGATCCGGATAATATCCTACCGAAAATACAATAAGGATTATAGGAAGTTGACTTCCTATGCCGTCCAGCAGGAAATTCGGCGTCGTATAGCCGAGATCCATATAACATGGAACGATAAACTCAATTAACAAGAAGAAAGAAAGGTTTGGCGGTCGCCCGTCGTCGTCGGCTCCGGCTGCCGGAGCTTCGATTGGCCTTGAAACCACGCAGAAAGATCTGGTAGCTCTCGCAGGTCGGCCGGTGGAAACCACCTAGCTCGATCCACGGCATGAGAATGGATTTGGGGGAGAGGAAGGACCGAAAGAGAGTTTTCTTCCGAGAGGAATGGAGAGGTAGCTTGAGGAGAGAGGTGAGGGGAGGAAGAAGAGAATAGGCCCACGGGATGCATGATGGAGATAGGTAGAGAGGAGACAAGTGTAAGTTTTGGGGTTTTATTATGTAAAAAAAGAGAAAGCGTATTTCGACTACAAGGCTTGGGGAACAAACAAATGGTGAGCGACCGACGTGGGGCTGATTGCATGGTCCGGCTTCAGGAAGGGAATGGGCCGGCCCGGACCTGGCCTTGGACCCGGCCCCATTGGCCTCAAGGCCAATTTGCGAGGCCAGGGCCATTTCGAGAGAATTTGGTGGCCTCGTCGACCCAATGGATACTCGGGGCCGACCCAAATTTTAGCTTGAATAATTTTTTTTGATTGTGTTACGAAAAAATGCATGATGTAAAAATAAATAAAGTTTACAAACAACCACAAATTTAATTTTAGCTCTTTTCACATCCAGTTTATAAAGGGAAAAAGAGCTAATTGACTCCGGTAGGTATATAAAGGGTTAGCTAGCTGATGGGATTGCTAATTAGTATCCTGATGGTGAATTAGCCGATGGTTATTGTCATAAGTATTAAGCGAGCTAGATGGATATTTTTTAGGGTAAGCTAGTTGCATGGATTTGGTGGCCATAAATCCAATTAACCAATGTCAGTACGTATGTACGTTGGAATAGAGTAGCAAAAACTTGAATGCTTGATAAAATTCCAGTACGTGTATAACAGGTGTTTGATCTGATGCTACTTGCGGAGTGCGGACAAAGCTAGCTTCAGAACAAAATGAAACGATTAGAGCTAGCTTAGTTGTACCGATCGAGTGCAATCCTTAGGAATGGGTCGACCTTGTTGACCCTCGAAGCCGGCTCCACTGACCCAATTTCTGTATGTGGCCGACCCGGCTGGCCCAACGGCCTCGTTTTTTTTGGGTTGGGCCAGAGACCCGGCGGGGCGACCCGGCCCGTTCCCATCCTGAGTCCGGCTGTGGATTTGACAAGACCGTGGGCGTTGGGTTCTTGCGTCGACACTGCTTCGCTCGCTGACGCCTAGTGGCCTACCCCCATGTTCAGAAAGTGTAGAACGGCGGGGCACAGGCCATTGAGGAAGAAGAGAGTGTGGATGCGCCCGGCCGCCCCTAAAATTCCTAATAAATCCCCGTTTCGTAAGCGCAAGAAAATCTAAACCCTAGGGGTTGCAGCACCAGCAGGCCATTGATATTTCAATACGTTCACGCCTAGGTCCGTAAGATTTTTGTAGAACGCCCTGCAAACCGTGAAGGAGGAAGTAGTACAGTGCATACCCTTACAATAGTCTGCTTTTAATTGCGCCGCACCAGCGGGACCGCTCATTCTATTAATTTTCCAAACAAAAAAAAACGTGGATACTGAGGAATGGGCCCCAGTCCCACCCACTTGGCTGTGCCTGGTGACCTGCATCGCATCTCGATCTGGTGGGCGTCCGACGCTGGTTGCTGGCACAGTACCTGGCATCTAGCTCCTGCTCCCTAGTAGTATCTCCTAGCTAGAGGCTCCGTCAAACTCTAAAAACTACTACTAGTACTAGCTCAGAAATTAGAATTAGTCGTTTCCCGTTACTCGAATTTTCCGCGAGAGATGGATCGATGCTGAGTGATCGCTAGCTTTCCTCTTGGCAGTGTATAATTACTTTGGAAAATAACGAGTGGGACTAAGGTTCATGAGGTGGTGGTTATTTGGTCGATCTATACCACTCTTGCTCGTCCCACTACACTGGATTCGAGTTCTTATCGAGCAAGCAAAACTACAGAGGCAGTAGTACGGATAAGAAAAAAAACATGCGTAACTTGCAACCACCGTTGTCGTGCGTGCTCGCCCGTAGCATACATGGTGTTACAAGACTAGTAAGACTCAATGTTTTTAACAGAAATATCAAATGGAAAAAATGAATAAATGCAGCTCTACATATGGATTCACTCACCGGCCTTGTATCGCCTTCCGGCCGTGTGAGATCTGGAATCTGGAGTGGTGGGAAGCAGTGCGCAAAAGGCCCGTGAAGAAACCGGCAGGCAGCTTCGGAGGAGGAGAGCAGCGGTGGTGTCCGGGCATGGTGCCCGGATCCGGAGCTACAGGCAGAGCGAAAGGAGGAAGAAGATAAAGCTAGGTGAGGGGAAAATGGAGAGAGGTCAGATTTGAGGACGTAATGATGCCTTTTTTCTTTATCTTTCTTGTGAGGGTAACACTACACATAGCCTAGAGCAAAGCACCGGCTGCTCGTGGGGCAGGTTTTGTGATGGCCCCAGCGGACAGTGGGTTCGGCTACCTTTCTTTTTTGTTCTTCTCTTGGAGCTCCTTCCGACCAAAGTACAAAGGGCCATCTGACTTAGTAATCGGCTAGAGAGGAGAGAGAGCGTGATGAATTTATTCCAAAAGAAGAAGAAAAAAGGTGATGAGAGAGTGTGATGGGGTGAACATCTGACGCCACGGAATATTTATAACACGGAAACGTAGGCGCGCTCTTGCACGCCGGCCGCGCCTCGCAGCCGTTCACCATTTCTACGTCTGTTGACACTGACCGACAGAGAGACGCGGGCACTGATTTTCAAAAGGAATTGCAGCGCACTGCACCTTTTCTTTTTTTTCAAAAGAAGATTTGCCTGCCTCAGGACAATCCAGTGCCACACTTACTTACGTCAGACGTACTTCCTCTGTTTCAAAATATAATATAATATCTTTTATGTTTGTAAAAAATTATCTAAATTTCTTTTATTATATAAATTCACTTCAAAACTGAGTAAATTCACTAGTCTAGATATATTTTCTATACAAAACTAAAACATCTTATATTTTAAAACAGAAGGAATACTACTATTGTGGTTTGTTCATGGTCAAGCTCCAACAGTTCTCTCAGCCCTTGACCCCGCCGAGTCTGCTAAAACAAGCACGCTGGAAAGGAGACAGTTTGGAGATTCGATGTCCTCAAACAAGCACGAAGATCGTTTTGGTTTTGGATTTCAGAGGTTTGGTTCACGCACAGCTGTTCGGGTTTCTTTAATTCACAAGGATCTCATCATCGGTTCCATCGATGGATCAACAAAACCCAACGCAGGCACCAAGCAGGTCTCTAAAATGCAAAATAAAATAAAAAATAACTAAAGCTAAAACAGTTTCCGAGAAACTGTCTCTACAAAGCCAAAAAAAAATGATGTCAAGGAAAGTAAGACTTGAGGATGGAAGGGAGGAAGGAACCAATAATTTTTTAGACTAGCGAGACGAATGTGGGGATGTCGGTGTAGACTAGGTTCCTACAATGTGGATGTCGGTTTCATCAGTAGCTATGCAAAACATCTGATAAAAAATAAAAGATAATAGAAATAAGTCTAGATAACCCCCTATGTATAAGGTTTCGGTCGCTAAACCCCCCTAACTTTAAATTGGGGTACTTAATTCCCCTAAGTATGAAATACCGGCCAAATTACCCCCTTGGACCTTGATAGCAGTATTTGATAGTTGTTTTGTTGACGTGGACAATGGTTTTGTACAGCTAGGACGGAAAAATGTTTCAGGTCTCGTCCCTCACCGACAGCTCAGTCTAGAGACTCCTGCCCGCTCCTCGCCGCCGCCGGCTCCTACTGCCGGCCTATGTGGTGGTCGACCTACACTGGCGAGCAGCTGGAGCGCATCCACGCTTGAGAGGCCGAGCCCCTCGAGCACCAGTTGTGTCACGCGCCCGCTGCCGCAAGTGATGCCACGCCACGCTGGAGTGCCAATGTCGTCACACGGGGTTGGGCTGGCGGAGTAGTTCTAGCTTGCCAGCGTGCCGGACGGGTCCGCTGCCAGCCAGAATTCGATGAACGCCGCGGCGTCGAAGTCAAGCAAGGCTATGCAGAGGAAGACGGAGAGCATCAGCAGCAGCGGCGGCGCAGCCGCTGCTGGAGAGCGGCATACTTTTGAGATGCTTCCGGGCTAAATCCTCCTAGTCGGTGAAGAGCAGACAACATTTGCATCAAGGGTTCTTTGAATATTGCATCTATGTTGGCTGGAATAAAGATTGCTGCTGCTGAATATGTGGAAGGCTGGCTATTACTGATGTTGTGAAGATTGCATCTATGTCAACTCGAGCAGCCGATCATACACCCAGATCGTCTAGGAGCAAGAGGAGCAGAGCGGCAAATAGAGGAGGAGCATAGCACGCGGCCGATAGGACATAGGCGGGATTAATTGGCTCGACCTGATAGGTGCTTGTATGGCTAATGGTACTGTCCATGTGGACCAAAACCACTAACCGTCTTTCTGTCCTAGCTGTGCAAAACCATTGTCCACGTCAACAAAACAACTATCAAATACTTCTAACAACGGTCCAAGGGGTAATTTGGCCGGTATTTCATACTTAGGGGGTTAAGTGTCCCAATTTAAAGTTAAGGGGGTTTAGTGACCGAAATCTCATACATAGGGGGCTTATGTGGACTTCTTTCAAGATAATAATAGAGTATGATCATTTCATACAAACTAATACATGATCCCATCTGTGATAAATAACATGCACAAAAGCCTACATGGCTAGGTCGAAGCCCTTAGCCCAAGAAGAATTACTCACACATAGAGATGAAATCAACAATCATAAACATTGTAATAGAGATCATAGGATTGATAGAAAATAGTCTTACAATGTTGCCAATTGGAGAAGAGATCTACTATTACAAGTGGTGGAAGATGGCTATGGTGGTGGAGAAGGGTTTGGAGATTTATATCTAGATCTATTCCTCCGGCGTGGCGGTTTCTGGTGACTGGGAGAGTTGAGGTGAAAAAGAAGTGTTGTTTCTCATCGCATGAAGCCTCTTTATATAGGTGTCTCTTCATGAACGTTGTTCTGTTTGACCTAATGAAGTCGATGGAAACAATACGGCCGGAACTAATTTCCCTCTGTATAGTTGGTCGTTAAGGCTTCTGCCTCCACTTCACGGCTCCTGATTTCTTTGACGTGTTGAAAATCTCGTATCTTTGGCATTTATGTTGTGATTCCCATTATTATACGTCATTATCTGTGTAGGGAAAAATATCAAAAAAGGATTGCATACCCCTTTGATCATTAGGCATTAGTGGCAGGATTTCGAAAGATATTTCATCAAATATATGAATAATATCTAGTTTAAATACGGAAGTGGATAGCTATATTTAGGGCTGGAATTATAACTCGAAACTCGCGAGCTAAATGAGTAACTCGTGACATAGCTCGACTCGGCTCGAACTCGGTGTCTAACGAGTCGAGCCAAGTTTTTGATTTGAGCATGTTTGTTCACCCAAACTAAATGAGCTACTCGCGAGCTACTCATTTAGCTCGTCAACCTCGTTCAAATATAGAGTTTGAAAATTTTCATAGATAAGTGCCATACTATGTATGTTCCCGAAGGGTTTCGTAGCATAGTAAATCAAAATTTTCTACGGATGCGAACGGGAAAAGCCAAGATCTAATCTAGAAGATGCAAACAACAAGGGGGGAATAGATGAGATCTTCATACCCTTGAAGATTCGCACAGCGGAACGTTCAACGGAACGTGGTTGATGTAGTCGTACTCGCTTCTCCTCCTCGCGATCCGATCCGATCCAACACCGCAAGTGGCGATGCCTCCAAGAGATGCACATGTGTAGCACCTCGACGTCTCCTCCTTCCTCGGTCCAGAAAGTGGGGTGGAGAGATAGGTTGGACCTACAACACGACGGTGTGGTGCAAACGGTGGAGAGTTTCTGCGGCAGGGCTTCGCCTACGCGCAGTCGGGAGGGAGAGAGAGAGGAGGGCAGCAGGGCGGCTAGGGCTTGAGGAGGTGTGGGGGGAGGGTGCGCCCCCAGCCCTCTTTATATAGAGGGGTAGGAGGCTGCCCCTTTCCCCTCCTCCAAGCTTAGGGCCAGCGGCTAAGGAGGGAGGAGTGGGGGGCAAGTTCCCCCCCTTCTAGAAACTCCCCCTAGGGTTTCCCCTAGGGCTTGGCTGGCTGGGCCTATGGGGGCTTGTGCCCCTGGCCCAATGCGTCCAGGGCACTCCCTCGTAGGCCCACGCCCCCTCCCGACAAGTGGGGCCACATTGGTCCAACTTTGGAAGGTTCTAGAAGCTTCTGGTACAATACCGAACAATCCGAAACAATTCCGAACTCCAAAAACTGCTTTGCCTTATATGAATCTTATTATCCGGACCATTCCGGAACCTCTCGTGACGTCCTGGATCTCATCCGAGACTCAGAACAAAAAACTCATAAACTAATTATCCATTCTATCCTAGCGTCGAGACACGTTAAGTGTGTGATCCTTCGGGTTCGAGAATATGCAGACATGATCTTCTATCAATAATCAACAGCGAGGGTCTGGAAACCCATATTGACTCCCACACATTCATCGATGATCATATCAGATGAACCACGATGCCAGGATTCAATCAATCCTATATATATATTCCCTTCGTCACGCGATATTTTACTTGCCCGAGATTCGATTGTCGGTATCGGCATACCTAGTTCAATATTGTTCACAGCAAGTACTTTACTCGTTCCGTAATCCGATACTCACTTTGTGATTAACTCCTTAACCACGTGCTTGCAAGCGGTGTTGATATCGATTACCGAGTGGGCCCGAAGTATATCTCTCCGACTTGGGAGGGACAAATCCCATCTCAATACATACAACCCAACAAGTACTTTCCGATCACCTGAGAGACACCTTTATGATCACCCTCTCATAGGATGACGTTTGATGACCTCAAAGCTTTCTTCCGATACGAGGGAGTTGCATTATCTCATGGTCTAAGGAATACAATATTTAACATAAGAAAAGCTTCGCAAAGATGAACACGATGACACGATCTAATTACTCTGCTTAATTTGGATATGTCCATCATATCATTCTCCCAATGATATGATCTCATTATTAATCGACAACTCATGTCTATGGTTAGGAAACCTTAACCATCATTAATCAATAAGCTAGTCCATAGAGACGTACTAGGGACACGGTGTTGTTCACAAACCACACAAGTATTAAAGTTTTCGCTTAATACAATTCTAGCATGGAATATAAACTTTATCATGAACAAGAATTATAATAATAACATCTTTATTATTGCCTCTAGGGCATAATTCCAACAGTTCCTTGAACCTGTAATGGTGTAGAGCTACTATATTTTTTATTAATATTCCTTCGTGATATGGGATCCCTTGTGGGATTGACCCTAGGGTGGCCCGATCTTCACGGATTTGATGCGGGGAGTGAGGGAATACCCGATGAACACGATGAACGCAACACAAATGCAAGGTAAAGATACAAACACACGCAAACACAACCCGATTCGATTTGCTCCTGTTGGCTCGAACAACCAATCCAATAGAATCCTCGGCGAGAGACCGTTAGGTAGAATCACCAAAGGAGAGATCGGCAAGCGGATGATAGAATCCAAATCAAAAGGAGAGAGTAGCAACCAAGTAGAATCCCAAAGGGAGAGACCTAGCACTACTAGAATCCTTGATGAGGAGAGACCAAACACTTGAGGAGGGTCTTGACGACTTGGAGACGAACAACCGAACTCCAAGGCCTTGTACAACTCATAGATTAACTATAGAGAGGGGTTCCCATCTAGGGTTAGGCATAAGCCTTCTTTCATCATCAACTCCAGGGTTTCAAGGAGGGGGTGGGGGCTTATATATAGGCCAGCCACGAACTAGGGGTAAAATAGGCATAAATAGGAAGTTCTGGGCGTTACATGGGCCAGGCCCAACCCGAGGCACGCAGGACCGATACACGCGGTCCGGAGACTCCGGTGTGATGGCCGGAGACTCCGGTCTGGACCGGAGACTCCGGTCAATCTCCGGTGTCGTCTCCGGAGGGGCCTTCTGACTGTCCTGGGCGCTGGTTTGGGGGTCGGTCCGGAGATGGACCGAAGACTCCGATGTGGTAGACCAGAGACTCCGGTCTAGCTTCAGCAACTTCTTGCGTCTTCTCTTCCAGGCCTCTTGCTTGGGGGTCTTGATCTCTGGGGTCCTCTTGTCACCTCCTCTTGGTGTCATGGTCATGGTCCTGGTCATAGCATTGGCACGTGTCTCAAGTAGGATTCCATTCACATGATAGCCAAAGGAGGGTGGAGTATGGAATGAGTTCACCTTTGAGGGTGTGGTTGATGTAGCATGGTGTGGACCAATGGTGAATGCCATGTGTTGGGCTGCAACATCTCCCCCCGCTTCAAAACGAGTCGTCCTCGACGAAGTTCCATCATCATATAGGGAGGAAGGTGTGCTCAAGGTCTTGAGTTTGTATGTTGTGGGATCTCCGGTGTCGTAGCCTTGTTCAAATTGGTCGAAGATCTTGAAGTTGAGCTTGTCATCAAGGTGTGGTTGGAGATCTTGTAGCGTGTTCCTTTTAGGTGGTAGGTGAGGTTGTGTATCCTGCAAAACCGACAACAAGGAGAAAGAGTTGCATGAAGGATTGTTAGTATTGGGTACGCTCAAATCACTCTTCTCACGTGTGGTGGCTTGCGACGTGGCACTCATGATTTTTCCACTCATTTGGGGCTGGTAGCACTCACTCACGTGTTGGTGGATCACTCTCTCACCACTCATCTCACAAGGGTCCTTAGCTTGCTTTATCTTGGGTAGCGACTTCATGTTGGAAGTGATAATTTGGCTTGGCGTCATAGGTTGTAGCACCAATGTCTTGTCTTTCCACTTAAAGGAGTATTGGTTGGAGGTACCATCATGTAGTGCACCCTTGTCGTATTGCCATGGTCTTCCAAGGAGCATGTGACACACGGTCATAGGCACGACATCACACTCGAGGGTGTCTTGATATGGACCAATCTTGAAGGAGACGTTGACCTTGTGTTTGATTTGAATGGTGCCATTGTCATCAAGCCACTTGACATGATAGGGCTGAGGGTGCTCCAGGTATGGTAACTTGAGTTTCTCACAAAGATCGATGCTCGCAAGGTTGTGACAACTTCCTCCATCAATGATAACTTTTATGGACTTGCCATCAATTCCGGCTCGGGTTTGGAAGATATTGAGGCGTTGATCCTCTCTTGGGATGGAGTTGGTCGTCAAAACTTGGGCGATGACAAGTGCGGGGCTTGGATCATGTTCACAAAGAAGTGTGTCCTCATCTTGCATTGCGGCATCTTTTGCTATAGCGGCTTGGTTCATAGCTTCAAATTCGTCTTCGCTCACGGGATATGTTGCGCCGTTCTCGTCCGTTAGCATGACTCTTGTGTTGATGCACTCATAAGACTTGTGGCCCTTTCCTCCACACTTGTAGCAAACTACTTGACTTTCCGTTGTTGTGTTGGAGGTGGATGCCATAGGTGTCTTGGATTGCTTGGAGGAGCTTGTTGTTTGGTTTGTTGGCTTGGAGGGGCTACTCGAGTTGAGTGAAGCGTAGTACGCCCTTTGCTTCTCATAAGCATGTTCCTTTTGCAAGTGGTGCTCGACCTTGGTTGCTTTGTGAAGAAGGTTCACGAGAGTCTTGTAAGGTTGGAAATCGACTATCTTGCGTATTGGGCGGCTCAAACCGTTGAGGAACCGTGCTATTGTTTGCTCTTCGAGTTCCTTCACATCGTCTCTCATCATAGTCATCTCCATCTCCTTATAGAACTCTTCAATTGTCTTTGTGCCTTGCTTCAAGTTTTGTAGCTTGTCTAAAAGGTCTTGGCGATAGTGCTCGGGGACAAATCTTGCATACATCACATTCTTCATCTCGGTCCAAGTGGTGACCGGTGGCTCTTCTTGCTTATCACGATTGCTTTGGTAGTCTTCCCACCAAACATTGGCGTAGTCCTCAAACTCAAGAGATGCCATTGCCACTTTCTTCTCTTCGGAAAAGTTGTGGACTCGGAAGATCTTGTCGACTTTGAGCTCCCATTCAAGGTATGCATCGGCATTTTCTTCTCCTTTGAACTTGGGCATCACGAACTTGAGCTTCCCAAACTTGCCATCATCACGCTCATGGTGGTTGTTGCGACGTTCTTGGTGCATACTTGCGTCACTTGGAGGGCGTGGAGGCGGGGGAGGAGGCTCTTGATTGCCTTGAGGTTGTTGTGGGGGGTTTTCTTGATGATGCTCGAAGTCTCTTCTTCGCCGTTGGTCGGCATCATTGACGTTCATAGCTTGACGGTGTCGGTGGTGGTGTTGTGCATGTCGGTTATTGCGTCGAGCTTGGCGTGCATCCTAATCATCATCACTTGTGTCCCATACCGGTTCTTGATGTTGTTGATGTTGCTCGTGGTGGTCATGAGGAGGATGACGACGCCGATAATTATGGTTAGCTTCATCTTGGCGTTCTTGAGGTTGGTGCACGTCGATGATTGCTTGGTGCGGTGGTGGACCATGCTCTTGTCGTTGTTGTTGAGGTTGGGGAGCATTTGGGTCCACCGCTTGAGGGAGACGATGACGAGCTTGTGGGTCCCCATTATGGTGGTGGGGTTCTCCGCGGCGGGAGTGTGACCTTGACGACTCGCCATGTAGACTTGAGGAGCGCGTGCGGGAGGAACTTGACGAGCTTGAGCGATGACCGTGTCAGTTGCCAAGGTTGGCGATAGCTTGGTGAAGAGCTTGGAATTGAGCATGGTGCTCCTCTTGATGTTGCCGCTCACGGTACTCAAATTCTCGAAAAGTATCATCAAGACGGTGCTCGAGTCGCTCAAATTGATTGTTGAATTCTTGGCGTTGTGCCCATAAGTTGTGGCGCGTGGCAAAGCCATCTTGGTTGTTGAAATTGCTATCTCCGCTAGCTCCACTTTCCCTAGACATGGTGCACAAACACACTTGATAGATATGGTGAGATTGGTGGAATGGTAATTGCTACCTTGCCTCACCGGAGTCAACGATTGGAAAGATTGTTGTTGCCGAGAGCAAAGCGAATAGCGGGTACACAAGACACACACACACACAAAGGCTTATGGTGGTAGGTTAGAAAGGTGGAAAGCAAATGGAACAATCAAAAGAAAAGGATATTGTCAAAAGTGGGTAAAATCCAACAAAAACAAAATCAAAGGAAAAGGTCAAAAGGGGGTGACGAGAACCTACGACTATACACACATGGTGGAGATTAATGTGGCTAGCACGACTATGAAAAATGAGCAAATAACAAAATTGGACCTAACAAAGACTAATGCTCGGTGTCGTGCCAACACTAGGAGAGACCATAGCCCGTTCGCACAAGGTTGAGAAGCAACGGATTTGTACGCTTGCCTTGCTCTTGCTCGCACTCTTGCTTAGAAGCTTTGGACTCTCTTTAGCTATTGGTATCTTTCTTTTGTTTCTTTTGCTTAGAAGCTTTTTTTTTACACTATGGAGTCAATTTTGTTATTGCCTCTATATCATGACTATGCAAGAGCAAGCGCACAATGCTTCGACAAACATAGTAGGGCTACTCTCAATAGGTTAGGTAACACACACAGGAAGAAAGGGGTTAACAAAGGTTGTGCAAGTTATACCTTTTGGTGATGTTGAACTTGCGATCGTTGGTGAAGGGATGGTTCGAGTTCCGCGGTGTCGATGTCGAGTACGAGGTGTTGTTGGCGTTGCGGAAGCTTGTTAGTTGATAGACACTCAGGCGAAACACAAACACACAAAGGAAATTAGTCGAAAAAGGAAAAGGGGTCAAATTTTTTATCAGGGCCGGAGACTCCGGTGTGTTGGGGCCGGAGATTCCGGTGTGGTCCGGAGACTCCGGTGTGATGACCGGAGACTCCGGTCTGGTTCCAGCACGATGAACAGCTCGAGTTCATGAGCGGAAATTTGGCCCTTTAACCCTCAAATCCAGAAAATTTCGACAAAATTGGGCTAGGAAATGCAGGGCAAAGGTAGACCAAATCCAAGGACAAGTTTCTAATGGATCAAAACCACAATCAACTCACCAAATCAAGAGATCGATCCAAAAGCAAATTGGGGCTAAAATTTTTGGTATTTTCGAATTTATGGTGGATATGGGGGAACGAAGTCAAATCCGTGGCAACCAAAAGCTGCTGATACCAGTTGATATGGGATCCCTTGTGGGATTGACCCTAGGGTGGCCCGATCTTCACGGATTTGATGCGGGGAGTGAGGGAATACCCGATGAACACGATGAACGCAACACAAATGCAAGGTAAAGATACAAACACACGCAAACACAACCCGATTCGATTTGCTCCCGTTTGCTCGAACAACCAATCCAATAGAATCCTCGGCGAGAGACCGTTAGGTAGAATCACCAAAGGAGAGATCGGCAAGCGGATGATAGAATCCAAATCAAAAGGAGAGAGTAGCAACCAAGTAGAATCCCAAAGGGAGATACCTAGCACTACTAGAATCCTTGATGAGGAGAGACCAAACACTTGAGGAGGGTCTTGACGACTTGGAGACGAACAACCGAACTCCAAGGCCTTGTACAACTCATAGATTAACTATAGAGAGGGGTTCCCATCTAGGGTTAGGCATAAGCCTTCTTTCATCATCAACTCCAGGGTTTCAAGGAGGGGGTGGGGGCTTATATATAGGCCAGCCACGAACTAGGGGTAAAATAGGCATAAATAGGAAGTTCTGGGCGTTACATGGGCCAGGCCCAACCCGAGGCACGCAGGACCGATACACGCGGTCCGGAGACTCCGGTCTGGACCGGAGACTCCGGTCAATCTCCGGTGTCGTCTCCGGAGGGGCCTTCTGACTGTCCTGGGCGCTGGTTTGGGGGTCGGTCCGGAGATGGACCGGAGACTTCGGTGTGGTAGACCGGAGACTCCGGTCTAGCTTCAGCAGCTTCTTGCATCTTCTCTTCCAGGCCTCTTGCTTGGGGGTCTTGATCTCTGGGGTCCTCTTGTCACCTCCTCTTGGTGTCATGGTCATGGTCCTGGTCATAGCATTGGCACGTGTCTCAAGTAGGATTCCATTCACATGATAGCCAAAGGAGGGTGGAGTATGGAATGAGTTCACCTTTGAGGGTGTGGTTGATGTAGCATGGTGTGGACCAATGGTGAATGCCATGTGTTGGGCTGCAACACTTCGTCTTATTATGGAAGTACTATTGTTGTTCTAGTTTTAAATTAGTAGAATAATTACTAGTTTTTCTTATATGTACTCATATTCATAACTTACAACAATCTAAACGAGCTGCTTGCGAGCTACTCGTGAGTTTACCGAGTCGAGCCGAGTTTCAAATATGAGCTTGTTCTGTAAACGAGCCGAGTCGAGTTAACTCGTTAGTTGAACGAGCTTTAGCGAGTCGAGCCGAGTTGGCTCGGCTCGGCTCGAATTCCAGCCCTAGCTATATTTCATAGTCATCAAGTACACCAAAGGCTCTCTTCACATCCTTTCTAGCGGCCTCCTGCTCCTTGAAAAACTTCTTATGCTTCTCTCCGGTGGGGTTGCGTATGGTCTTCACCAAGGTAGACCAAGTAGGATGATAGATACCATCCGCCAGGTAATATGGCTTGTCATAGGAATGGTCGCGCACTTGATAGTTCACACGAGGATCAGTGCCTTCTGCAAGCCTAGAAAATATATTGGACCTCTAAATAACACAAATGTCATTGTGGGAACCAGCCATGACAAAGAACGAGTGCCAGATCCAAAGATCATGGGATGCAACGGCTTCAAGTATGACCGTGCACCCCTTGGAATGTCCTTTATATTGCCCCTGCCAGGCAAACAGACAGTTCTTCTACTCCTAGTGCATACAATCTATACTTCCAATCATTCTTGGAAACCCTCTGGTTTTATTGAAAGCCAAAAGCCGGCGAGTGTCCTCGGCATTGGGTGCCCTCAGGAATTCTTTACCAAAAATAGCCACCACAGCTTTGCAGAATTTTTACATTGCTTCTAGACAAGTGGACTCACTCATGCGCAAGTACTCGTCAACACAATCAGCAACTACTCCATAAGCAAGCAAGCGAATAGCTACGGTGCATTTTTTGTAGGAGGTGAAGCCGAGCTTACCGGTCGCATCTTTTTTAGAGAGAAGTAATCGTCATGATCCCTTACTCCGTGAAGAATACGCATGAACACCTTCCTTGACATCCGAAAGCGTCGCCGAAACAATGCAGGAGGGTACAAAGGCTTGGTGCGATGGAAGTAATCCCGAAACAACATCTCGTGGCCAGCGACTCGGCCACGTTCCAGCGCCGCCGAACGTCCCGAGACTTAGCCATAGTAGGTTTGCTTCGTGCCCTCATTGTGCTGATGGAGGAGCACAGCGGTGGTGGCCCAAAATTCACTGTCGTCGGAGGACGGCATGGCATATTTCCTGAAGAACTCGTCCCCACTGTCGTCCATGGTCTGCAAAATGAGACGGATGAGCTCAAGTCCGCAAGGACAAGGACAAAGACAAGGCGAGGGTAGCAGAAAGCAGTACCTGTAGCGGGGGCAAATGGTCAAACATGTGGAGCGTCCTACGAGAAGGCCGAGCTCGACGCCGGGACCGGCGAGATCTTCGGGAACTAGAGGCTTCAACGATGACGAGGCTTCACCGGGATAGAGGCCTGTGGAGGAGGAGGCAACGGGGTCCGGCGGCGGGGGTGGGTGGGAGAAGGGAAGGTGGGGAAGTAGGGACGCGGGTTTGTGTCTGACGGGAGGGTCAGGGACGTGGAAGTGCGGGACAAGAATCGGACGAGACCGGCGACCGAGCCCCCGCAAACCAGCCGCAGGTTTTGGCCCGGTTTGCGCCGAATCGGACCCGCCGAGTTCGGTCTGTTTGCGAGAGGTCGTTGGGTCTTGGGCTTGGTCCGAAAGGGCGATATCGAACGCGCGCGGCGTCCGTTTATGGGAGGCCGTTGGGGATGGCATTAGGACTGAGAGATTCACTGGTCCCAGCAGTCAGAAGTCATGAAACTTGTTCGTATAAATCACATTGGTTTCTATATATACTTAAAAGAATTGATGAATTTACAGCCATTAAATACGTATTGCTAGAGCACGTGTGATCACACACTTCAGATACGTATTGATGATTTGGCAGGAATTTAACCGTCAAACCGATGACTTTAGATGATGACCATAGACAGGAGGGTGGTTTTGCAAAAGGGCCAACACAAGGGATAGTAGGAAGAGTTTTTATCATTTCTGCCACTATGACCAACCCAAAACTTAGTTTTGCCATTTGACTGATCGAAACTCCAATTTTACCACTACTCCGTTATAACATTTCTCAGTTTTGCCATTCCGTCATCTTTCTATCTTAATATGTAATCAGTTTTGCCATTTTAGTTTTTCCACCCCTTTTTATTTAAAGTTAATTTCATTTCTAACCCGTATATGCTTCTAACAATATTTATCCTACATAGTATAAATTACTTATATTTACCCATTTAGTAAAACTTATGATGGTTTTACCCATTCTAAAATTTTACATGTTCTATGAAGTGTGATCTCGGCATATCCGTATCAACGTCATTATAGTATTTGCGGTTCCGTCACCGCCATACGCTAAGGCTAATAAGTTTAATCGGTGGTAGAACGAGTAGCGCCTAGGAATTGTTTGACCGAGCACCAAGCATGGCCTCCGCCGTCGTCTTAAAACTTTTGGCACAAGGTTTCCGATGATCTTGGAAAACTACGGCTCATGAAGGATCGCATGGGCCGCATCAGGATGTTTGTCATCTTCCGCTCCTTATCAAACACTATTAGAGTAATCAGGTATACATCATGACTACGTGCTCTCAACTAGCCTGCCATGCGTCTACGTACACTCGAGATGGATTTGGTGTACTGCTCGTCTGCTCCACACAGACTAGCAATTTTAATATATTCCAAACAGTAAAGTGGTGCTACTGGGATGATTGCGCGAATGTTATCTTCGATGTGGCAAGTCATGATAATATAATGGCAAAAATAATTATAGACTAACGGTAGAAAGATAACGGAATGGCAAAATTGAGGAGTATTGCAACTAAGTAATGGCAAAATTAGAGTTTCGATCGGTCAAATGGCAAAACTAAGTTGTGTGTTGGTCATGGTGGCAGAAATGATAAAAACCCTAGTAGAAAACAAGCTTGTGAGTGCGGGCTCCTGCGCGCTCAACGACCTCCCGTGGAACACCCTCCGCTCCCCCACCATTCTCCGGTCGTGCTGGCTCCACCTTCCGCCGTTGCCGCCTGGGCGAGCTGTAGCAAGAACCAGACCAGGAGACGCAGTAGGCTGGTAGCGTGTCGTGGTTACACACCGTTACATGCGTGTGCAAAGCCGCCGGCCATACTAGTGCCGGCGAGCGAGCACCGCCACAGAAATGCCCGGCCAGCTCCGAGCCGCACAGTTGCACCCGGGTGCAAGACGCCGCGCTCGCTGCATTCTCCTGCCGCACCCGCTCTCATGTAGAGCTCCGCTTCCCCTGTGGGCTGTGGCCTCAAGCATCACGGCGTCATGGCAAAGCAGTAGCAGGAACGCTCGGCGTGGAGCCAGACACAGACATGCCCAACCCGTGTGTGTACATGCAGACCTGTCGCGCTGCCATGCAGGCCGTGGTGCCTCTCGCCGACGCACACTGTCAGGTAGGTCCTGAGTTTTTCTTTAGCGTCACAATCCGTGGACTCAGCAAGAGGACTTGATTTCAGTTGGACGCAGCGGCAAGACAAATGATCGAACACATTGCAGACACAAACCCGACAAGAACAGCGCACGCAGCCAGATAGGTTTCCAGTCCCCTCGACTCAAATACTCAATGATGTGACCTTCCTTTTAATTTAGCTATTCAAAGTAGCGTGTCTCTCAGTTTCAAGCTGAGATCTTACACGAATGGAACTGCTTCCAAGCGTTCCTCAGGGTGAGCTAGACATACTCCCCTGTTTTACTCACACGCACACACACGACGTCGCCCATGCCCCCTGTCCACTGTACATCAAAGTGGAGCAGTTTGGCGCGTGGACTAAAGTGGCAAAGGCCTACACAATTTGACTAGATGCCCTATGTGTATACAACACACTAACAGTTCACTCTAGTGCTTGGGGACATGGCCATCTGTGGCGGCCGGCAGTGCATGCAAGCCAACGCCGCGGGGCGGCTTGGAGACGTGCAGGTGCTTGGAATGTCCTTTGGCGTGCTCCTCTGGACACCTCGGAGCTGAGGAAGACGAGCACACGGTCAGGGAGGAAACAAGTCGGCAGCGGACGTCGGAGGCAGGGAAGACAAAAAAAAAAAAAAAATCCCCCCACCCCAATTTTTTTTCCCCACTCGATCTGGTTCGGCAGAGATGGTGGATGGGTCTGCAACAACGACGGAGGTGGCATCAGGGGCGACCGCGGTGACCCTCGACCATACGCTCGCGCGGTGGAAGAGGATCGACGAGCTCTTGAAGTCGACGACCGAGTCGTTGGCTCAGATCGGAGAACTACGGAATTCGACGCAGCGCATCTGGGATCCCCATCTACGGCGGTTGGAGACTGCAGAGCTGGTGCAGGAGGCCATCCCGAGTTCGTCTACGACCACGCCTTTAGCACTCGTGCCCACCACACGTTTCCCGCTTGAGAAGCGGCACCTGACCGCACAGCGGGTGTTCGATGGAATGTATGGCCGCCAAGAGGTGACGACCAGCCACATTCTACTAGTACATGTCACCGTCACCTGTGTGCTTTACCCAGTGACAGAGAAGGTGCTTCATCAGGTATTTGATCCTGAATGAGGTGTGTGTATTGCAGAAAGCAACTCACGTCAAGGCCTTTGTAGAGTTCCAGTCATGGCACGAGGCAAGCCAAGCTCGAGGTGTGCATTGAATGGTTGGTGCATCTATGACTATGATGGTTGTTGCCTGCTGGACATCCAACACGCCACACCATCCATCAGCGTTCACAAGTGGCCAAACTCCGAACCGGTGGTGGTGGATTGGGATCAAGTTGAGGTGGAGCCGCTCGCCTCTTCTATGACTCCATCGGCATCCACCCTGACAACACGCTGCTTGCAGCAACCACATCGACTGCCATCTAGTACGAGTTTTTCCCTGAGGTTCACCCTGCCAAGCTTGGCATGAACATCCAGTACACACCGCCATCTGTCATTGCCGTTGCTCCACCGCCTCCCATCATCATGGTGCCCACTGCACCAATGGCAGTCTGTTTGAGGGACCAGGTCGTGACAGCTGGTGCAGTTCAAGCGCGGAAGATAACCTCGCGGTTGTCACGCCTACAGACAGTCCCACACGGATAACTAGGTTACTAATTTGAATAACAAAATATAAATAGTATAACATAAAAATTATACTATTATAAACTTTAGATGTTATATTTTCTAACAGTATAACTTTTGTGATATATAAGTTATATTTTATTAGTCAAATTAACAACCTAGATATACGCGTAGAACCTATAATCCCAAACAGAGGGAGTAGTTGGAATGTGCATCGACGGGCTGGTGTGCAGCTGTCCGCATTCAACCGTGAAACAACTCCGCGTGTACCTGTGGTCACCGTTGAGCTCAATAATGGTGATCTAAAACATGACGTTGGGCCATTCTCCAAGGAGGACTATGACAATGTGATGACTCATATTGGTGGAACATCACTTTTCTTGGAAGCTGGTTTGAAATCTGCAAGGCCTTCCAAGGATATGGTGCCAGACATAGATATTGCTGACAACGTGCTTACTCATGTCGGTGGTTGGTCATTGTCGTTCATAGAACATGATATGGCTATTCACAGGCAGTTCCAAAAAAGTAGGAGTATTTGTTTAGACAAAAGATTTGATCACGGACTTGGTGTCCGTAAGTTGTTTTCGATAACAAGGTACACAAAAGGTGCAATATCAAAGTGTAGCTCTAATACAGGCATCCTAATAAGTCATACGACCAAGGCCGCGTGCCAAAGGTTTATTCAGTTTACTCACAAGTCATCGCCTCAACTATTGGGCACAGTACATGCTACTTCTTTCTTTCATGAGGAGCACCTCTTTGTAAACTGGTTAAGGGATCCTGGAGGTGGTTCAACGGTTGCAAGCCTGGCACTACTTACTTAGCACGCCCTTTGATGGACACACCACTGCTTATTCCAAGAATAATCTGCTAATGGATTCAGTGGGTTGGGAGGACAACAAGGCAGCCGTTCTTGCAGTTGAGCTTTTTTTTCCAATGGGACCCAGGGATTATGATAGCTTTTCTTAGGGATGTAATGGCCATTATGGATGAACTGCCGGATATGCTGAGTTCGATAGAAGGTACCACTACTGCTAATTCAGCTGAGAGTCAGCTTCAGTACAGACAGTGGGATCCCGGTGCAGTGCAACTACAGCTACTGGTGTTATATTATTGTTTGAGAGGGAGACAAGGAATTGAATGCCGAAAAACTGATCTTACCTCGTTATGCAAAGTGACAAGTTACAAGACAGAAAATGCAGTTTATGCTGGAACTATAAAATTCATTCTAGTGCAATCTGGGTATTCGTTCAAGGGCTACACGTCTTCATCATGTTATTTTGTTCAAAAGAAGGCTTATAGCCGATTTGACAATCAGCTTGGAAATCTGCCATGCTCAGCTTGCACTGCTTCTAACTGGATCATTCTTCACAGCATGGAAATGCGGACTACAGTTTACTGGAACATCTTTGGTGATGATATCACAAGAGATAATCTGCATTGCACAAGACTATGGCAAGATCTCTTGGTACGGGGCAGACTACAATTTGATAAGGTTTGCACAATTCTCTTTCGACCTTGGATTCCTGGTGTTCATGATATAAGGTCCCGTGTTGAAATGTTGAATCAATGCTGGCAATGGCTATCTGTTGGTGTTGATTGGAGAAGGCGATATGAACAAGCAATGTTTCCTGGCGCCGGTAGTGTAACACCCGTTCATGGATGGAAAACGCTTCAATACAGGCGGAGGATCGCGCGGACTCGCGTCCTCCGCCTCGTCCCAGCGACGCGTGTCCAACGTGGACCCCACACATCTTCCTTCTCAATCTTATCCTTTTGACTCCAGAGACACGAGCGGTGGTGCGTGCTCCATGGCTCCATGGCTCACCTCCTTCGGCGGCCACCAGACCGCGCCGCCGGCAGCCGCCTCCTCCCCTCCCCTCCCTCCCTCTCTCTTCCCCCTCCTTCCTCTCTCCATGGCTCTCCTCCTTGGATTGAGTTTTTTTTGTGTGCCCGTCTTCCCCAAAGAATCACACCACCTCACCTAATATCACTGACATGGCGCCGCCGTCCAAGCACGCGTCGACAGAGGGGAAGCTAGCCGTCGTGCGGGGACTGATGCGCGCTACCGCGAGGAAGCTGCTGCTGTCCATGGGCTCCACCTGCATCGACCGCCGCCAGAGGTGCGCGAGGAGGCTGCAAGGACGACGGCCGACGGGCCCGTTATCCCACGGGAGTTGCTGCGAGCAATCCCAGCGTTGCCACCACAGTTTTTGCAAATTTTCAAATTTGCTTCATAGTGGGGATTTTTGTGCTACATTAGTTCTTTGGTTTTGCATGATATGAAGAATGTTTTTGCTACAATCAACTGTTGTTTTTGCAACATATAATCTATGGATTTGCATTATACTAAGATTTTTTTTGCTATAACTGTTACGTGATGTTGCTATATTAGTTCAATGTTTTTGTATGAAGTCTCCGACGAGAGTCTCCGGTGAGGTCATTTTGCTAAATAAAATATATTTTTTGCTACAAAGTCTCCGGCGAGCAAAGTCGTTTTGCTACAATAACACAAAATTTTTGCTCAAAATGTTATGTGAATTTGCATCATTAGAAGGATTTTTTGCTACGTGATCTCCGACGAGGTCTTCGGAATCTTTTTTTTTTTGCTACCATCGTCTAGTGATTTTGCTACATTAGCCTATTTTTTTTGCTACATACGTTATGTGAATTTGCATTATTAGGAGAAATGTTTTGCTACGAGGTCTCCGTCGAATTTGCTTTTTGCTTTAACGTTATTTTTTTTGCTACGAGTTTTCCGGCGAGGTCTCCGGCGAGTTTTCGGCAAGGTGTGTCTTTTTGTTTTGTTTTTTGGTGAACTTTTTTTTTGTCACATACAGCAAGTACGAGATGTTTTTATGCTACTATGCAACAAAATCGGGATTGGGGACCAATGTGGACACGTGTTAGTATCCTAAGCCGGAGGTTGGAAAGTCCGGTATCCTTTGAAGGACGCTCAGCGCGACCCTTCATGGATACATATTGGGACAGGAGTATACGGGCTATGGGCCACTAGATGGGACTTGTGGACTCAGTCTGGTATCTACAAAAGAGAGAGCACGCTCACTAGTCTGGGCATCGAACAGAACAGAAACGAAACAGAGCCTTCTCCTCTCGTCGGGTCTCCTTCTTCCTCTGCTCTAGGATCTCATCTTCTTCAGGTTCGGTTCTACCACAAGCATCAATTTACCCAGTTTATATCGACCTCACGTCCCGGTGATCGCCGGTGGCAACGGGGTGTGACACGAACTCGGCGACGACATCACAGGGCCTCTTGCATCGATTAATTCACCAAGATGGACCACCAGGACGAGGAAGATCTAAAGGCTAAGGTCTAGGAGCTCGGCTAGGTCTACGGCGGCGTAACAACCAAAGGGGACGGCATGAACTGGACACGGGCGGCGCGTGCTCTCGCTACACAAAGGTGCTCTATGCCGGGCAAGTTCATGCATAACGCATCCATGGTGACTTGCCCGGAGTTGTGCAGGAGAGACAGGGAAAACGGATCCTAGCAAATAATGCTAGTAGGTCTTTCTAAGAAAAGAATAATCTTTAGGTGTTTCTGTAAGAACTGCAGCTGGTAGAGATGGGCTGCCAGTTTCACGTGGATCCCATGATGCGACGTCATCAAATACATAGCTGCAGTGTACACGGTGACCGTATGTAATCTAGCATCGCGTCTTGAATGACCGTAAATTCAGCCTTTCTATGTCCGAGGACCAATGTGATTTATATGGACAAATTCAATGCCCTTTGATGTATTTTACTCCTGGGAGATATGATCGCAGAAACAATCCACTTCCATCAGCATCAGTTTCTTGAAGATTAACACCCATCTCTTCACAGAGTTTAGGATCAGGCGCTAGACCTGGTTTAAATTTAACCATGGACAATCGTTAAAAATAAAATCGTTTATGATTTTCAACATGCTTCATAAAGCAGCAGGACAAACTGAGTTTAAGACTGCATGTTTTTATTTGTACCCAAAACTTGGCAATAGAAAGGTAACTGGAACCAACAACAATTTTTAAGAAACTGGAAATAACTTGCCAGATTTGCTTGGCAACAATACAGTCATAGAAAAGATGGTGAATGCTTTCATCTTCTAGACAAAACAGTCCTCATGTTTGTTAAGGTGCCTTTTCTTTAGGTTATTTCTATTCATTAGCTTTTTCCGAGATAGTAGCCAAATGAAAACATGGACTCGGTAAAATTGGTGAAATATATAGTTTCCATACTACGGAAATGAACATGGAGACTACACCACCCAAATTAATAATGGTATAAAGAGAGGAAGTGGAATATACTCCTTTACTGTCATACTGCCACAACAAGGCATCTGTTCAGTAGTTAATGGAATTTTGGCAACAATTTCTTCTAACTCACACCACTGTTGCATAAGGGGGGGGGGGGGGGGGGGGGGGGGTGAGAAATACCTTCTAAACGTTAATCTGAGGTAAACCCCATCCAAATGTTTTGGCCGAATAGCTTTACCTTGTTCATTACAAAAAAACATAGTTTAAAAAATTGAACAGAGAGTGGAGAAGTACCAACCCGAGTATCTTCCTAGAATCTAACCATTTCTCCATTGCCTATTTTCCATCTATACCCAAACTTTATACTTTTAGCATCCCACATGACACCTTTACAAAATTGAGAGATGCTAGTGGTTTTGCTACAGAAAATGTTTGGGTTGTGGGTGTCATACTTGGCATCAATTATAGTCTTCCAAAGTTTACCATCATCTTTGGTGTACCTCTTAATCTAAGAGTTAAGAAGGCAAAGGTTGACATTTCCTAAATCAAGGATGCCAAGCCCACCAAAATTTTCTTTTTGCAAACCAACTTCCAATTTGCTAAATGTAGCTTCCTATGACCTTCAAAGTCATTCCATAAGTAGTTTTCCATTTGTGTATCGATAAGGTCTAGATCCCATTTAGGAAATTTGAAGAAGGGAAGCAGGTAAATAGGAATAGTAGCTAGATAGGCCCTGATCAAAGCAATTCTAGATGCATAGGACATGAGCTTCCCTCTCTAGCTTGTTATTCTCTTGAGAATTTTATCAACTAAAGGATGAATATCCTCTCTCTTAAGCTTATCATAATGCAAAGGGATACACAAGTACTTAGTAGGAAATTTGTCAACGACATAACCTAGGATATCAGCAAAAAAGAGCATTTTTTCATCTTCTAAACCTAAAGGAATCTACTCACTCTTAGAATAGTTGATCCTCGCACCATAAACTTGTTCAAAACAGGTAAGGACCCATTTTAAGTTTCTGACCATCTCATGATCTTTTTCAGATAAAATAATGGTGTCGACATACTACAAACAAATGACACCCCTGAGCAAATACTAGAACACAACCCTCTGATTAAATTTACATCATCTACTTTAACTAGCATTTTAGTAAGCAGATCTACTATTGAATTGAAATGGAGGGGAGACATAGGGTCTCCATGTCTAAGACCATTACTAGTAACAAAGTATTTGCCAATTACATTGTCTTACGTCTTTGATGTACCTAAGCAAGGGTTTTAAGAAGGTAAAGTTGAGTACAAGTGTACTCAGTAAGTTCTAAGATGGTTTTTGATGCACTATCTATAGCCATGGATACGAATCATAGGCTTATGAGTTGTTTTCGAAATCGGTTTCTTAAAAAAAGTAAGTTTTAGATTTGAAATTCTATGTTTGTTAGTTTTTTCGGGTGGTACGGGAATTCACGGCATCCCTTTTGAAAGTACCGACTTGATACGACTAGAGGGGGGTGAATAGGCGTCTACCCAATTTTAATTTGTTTCTCACTTTTAGGCTCAACGAGAAAGGAAGTTATCTAGAGATGCAACTAAGTGAACAACCTAAATGCAAGAAAACAAACACCAACAACAAAAACAGTAAATAGCAAGGAGTAAAGGAGGGGAACGAAGTAACCGAAGAGGGCACACGGAGATGTAATTCCCGTAGTTCACTCCCAAGGAGCTACGTCTACGTTGGAGAGGTGTCGGGGCCACACAAGGTCACCCGAGCGCCACAAAGGCCTCACCTTCTTCTCCGGTGAGCTCCCCCACAAAGGAGGCCTCACGATCCACTAACGGTGACCTTGAAGGCGCCAACCGAAACCTTTACACCAAGGTTGAGGGGGAGGCTCCACAACTCAATTGGAGGCCCTCAATGACACCTCGAAGCTTTACAACACACGCCTTAGCTCCGGGGATGCCCTACACCGTCTAGGGTTCCAAGAAACCCAAGAGCAACAAGATCCACAAAGGATGGGTGGGGAAATCAAATCTTCTTTGGTGGAAGTGTAGATCTAGGTCACCTCCCTCACCTCTCAAAAGATCAAGTCATTTGAGTGGCTAGAGAGAGAGAGATCTAGTGAGGTGAAGCTCAAGCATTAATGGAGGAGAGAGAAAAATTCAAGAGAGGGAGGGAGGAAGAAGGGGGGTGCCTTAAATAGCCTCCCCCCCCCCCCCCCCCCCCCCCCGCGCGCTGAACCGTTACAGCCCCCGCGACCTCACCGGAAGTTCCGGTGAGAGGCCGGAAGTTCCGCCCAGCCTGGCTCCAACGGTCATCAGACCGTTGACGCCCGCTCCAGAAGCGCAACCGGAAGTTCCGGTCAAAACAGACCGGAAGTTCCGGTGAACTTCCGAGCAAGTTCCGACCAAGTTCCGGCAAATAGCACACTTCGACACAGAAGGTTATTGAGCCGCCAGCGGAACTTGGGGCGGAACATGAGGCGGAACTTTTGGGTCGCGAAGCGAATCTGACCTGAAGTTCTGGCTTCTGGCGGAAGTTCCGCTCAGGAACTTTTAGCAGGACAAGTTCCGATGCAAGTTCCGGCCAAGTTCCGGCAAATAGCACACCTCCAAACATAAGGTTACTGAGCCGCCACCGGAACTTGGGGCGGAACTAGCGTCGGAACAAACTGTAGAACAGCCCGCAGAAAAAGTTTGAGCGGAACTTCCGGCCTATGACCGGAAGTTCTGGTGAGACACAAAAGGCTCCAACAGAACAGGAACACGCTCTTTCACGGGAAAATGGGATGGCTGTGGCGGTGCATATAGGTTTGTGCAAGAACAAGTGATTTCCCACAGCCTTCCAAAATGGACCCCCTCTTAATAGTACGGTGACCTAAAAACAACAACCGAAAAGAAACTAGGAGAAGACTAAAAGGCCACCGTCTTCAAAAGATCACAAGAGAGCATCCATCACAATAGAAGGAGACATCAACGACGTTTCCCCTGAAACTCAAGAGCACAATTAAAAACACGGTTGGGATTGTCATTTAACACCAAAAACATCATGGGAAGATATAGTCCTTTTAATCTCCCCCTTTTTGGTGTTAGATGACAATCCCATAGATTTGCATAGAATCAAAGCAATCTTTGTAATGGACGGGGCAAGCTCCCCCTGTATGTGTGTAGGGTAGAGAGAAGACCTCTAAGGACAGGACCAGCACACATACACAGAGGCTCCACCTAACAATTGCAAAGATAGCACAAGTGCAAGGTACAAAAAGGGATAGAGATCATACCAGAACCAACTAAATGAGGTGGAGACAAAAGGAGTAATAATAACAATAAGAGCAATGAGACTCCACCACCATATGCAACAACTCATAAGTTGACAACAAGATACCACACTCACGGCATTGTATAAGATACCACAAAGATACCACATAGTCTCAAACATAGCATACCACATGGTCCACAAGCACACATAAGTTCACGGACATAAAACCACAAGCACACAAATAAACTAGAGAGTTCACGAGTAATAAAAGATCAAAAGGCAAGAACAGGCTCGCGACTCAACCCATGCAAATCTCGTAGACAACCTAATAGACATCTTTCTCCCCCTTTGGCATCGAGACACCAAAAAGGAAGAAGAGATCAATCTACTCGTCCCAGCCACGAGAAGGGGGAGGAGGAGCAGACTCAGGGACCCAGTGACCCTGCTCAGGCGGACCAGTGACCTCCTCCTCAGACTCATCCTCGGACCAGTTGCAGTTTTCGCGAATCCAATCCTCCTTGGGAATAGTGACAGAGCTAGTGACCGGTGAGCAAGGAATGTTGAGGGCTGCCATGATGGCCTTCTGGCGCTGAATATTGTGACGCTGATCAACATAAGCCTGATACTCGCGGTCCTGCAGAAAGCAGAAAGTTTTCTTCACTTTCCCAAGCAGCTTCTTTGCCCAAGACGGCTGCCTCTGGAGAGAAGGACCACCAGCACTAGGGCCACCAGGAGCAGAGGAGGGACCACTAGCAACATATCGAGCCTTCTTGAGAGCAGCTTCGTTTTCTTCCTGAGTACGAGGCTTCTGGTGCTTACTCACACAGAGCTTTTTCTCTTCATGAATGGTGATGTTGTCTTGAGGGAAGGGGTTGCCAGTCTTCTCAAGCCACTTGTGATTGATGAGAGTCTGAATGTAAGGAGCATAGATGCAGGAGCGCTTTTCAATGAGAGTCGCCCACATCTCTGAGTAGATGAAGTGCATAATATCCATTGACCTGTCAGTGTCCCGGCGAAGATAAGTCTGATGCATGAGGTCAACCTGATACCCATGAAACTGATCAAAGTTGCCAGCCTTGGGAGAGATGGTGTTCAAGTACACCCTGCGCATGATGTCAAAAACTGGCAGCAGATGATTCACAAATTCAACAATTCCCCACCCTTCAATGTAGAGAGGCTCCAGGACCTCAGGATCAGCAGCTTCAGGACCATGAACACGCCAACCATTTGTCCCACGGCCAGGCTGAATGGGATAGCCAAGAAGCTCAGTAAACTCAGCCCAAGTGGCGGTAAGAAACACGTCCCTTGTCATCCACTTCATCACACCTTCAGTAAAGGACTGCATGTGAAGAAACAGAGTTGAGTAAAACTGAGCAATATCAGTCACATCAAAGTTCTGACGGTGCTCCATGAGGGGAATCAGCCCAAACTTCTGGCAGATATCAAGAGCCTCTCCAAAGTAGACTTGCTTCTCTTCCATGTGAGTCACATTGATGTACTTTTGAGGAGCAACCACGAACTTCTTCTTTGATGCATAAATTTCTTCATAAATCTGTTCCTGACGGCAGGTGTGAAAATGAGGGTCCAAGCAAAGACGATCACGAGGCACGAGGTAGGGATCCGTAGCCCTGAATGCAGAGTAAGTTTTCTGAGACCACTTGGAAATCTTGGCTTTGGTCATATCTGGCCCAGCAGCAGTGGCCTTCTGAGCAAGAGCAGGCCTCTTCCCTGCAGCAGCAACACGGCGAGCAGCAGCAGCAGCCTTCTGACGAGTAGTCTGAGCGGTCGGACGCACAACCTCAGCATCTTACTCATCAATCTCAGGAGGAATGTCAGAGGATGGATTGCGGGCACGCTTGCCTTGGCGGGTATCTCCTTGCCCTGAGAAGAAAGCACAAGAGTAGGGAGGGAAGGTGGGATAAGTGCACAAGTTCGGAAGAGAAAACAAAGGAAATAGATTGGAAAAATACAAACAGAAAAAGTTGCATTGTCGCCGGAACTTCCGCTGAATCGCCGGAACTTCCGGTGAAAATGGTCCACCGGAAGTTCCGGTCGTGGCTCACCGGAAGTTCCGGTGAGGCCACGAACTGACGGTTCCAAACAGGAGTTCACTAGATGTAGATCTAAAAGCCACAAGTGCACAGATTTTTCTAGGATGTATTGGACCAATCTACTCAAGCATGATACCCTAGGCCTACCAAGATCTTCCAACAAGTTCTATCCAAAGAACTAGCCTAGACAAGGTGTGCCCTAACTCAAGCCATGGTGAGAGCAAGATCTCCATTAATGGAGGGAGTTGAGGGCAAATACCGGAGTCCATGGCGGGAGATCGAGGTGGGGAAGGATCCCATGGAGCAGATCTGCGGAGGAGAGGTTGGAGACGAAGGGGCCGGAGCACCTTCGTGGAGAGGTCCTGGCCAGCGGCGCTCCAAATAGAAGATGGGTCTTGGGGGAAAACAGGAAGAAGGTCCCGTTTTCCCCCAGGGCCCACCTTATATAGGACAGGGAGCACCACCGGAAGTTCCGGTCAGGGACAGGAAGTTCCGGTGGACCGGAACTTCCGGGTCAGACTGACCGGAAGTTCCGCTGATGCCAGGAAGACCATCTCAGGTTAGGAAGACAACAAGGAAGAAATTGTGCAGAGAATAGAGAGGGCTTGAGGTAAGGAAAGGCTTAGGATAGATAGCTCAAACTGTGAAGAACCAAAATTAGCAAAAACCAAGAAAAACAAAAAGGTCAAAGACACAAATAAAAACGAGTCGGTGGCCGAAGCCACCTTATATAAGAGTAAATGGCTTGACACCGCGAAGATATATCTTGGGTTCATTACCAACACTCATCATGAAGCTCAAATGGTCTCCTTTAGAGACTATAGAGTATGAAAACTTTAATGTGCGCATAATAGGGATAGTGTTTTTTCATAAGAGGAACTACACTCCCCCTAAATCCATGCCTACATCCAAACAAGATACACATTGAACACGGGTAGGTGTGCAAGGGCTCAAGCAACATTGCTCGAATCAATGATATTTAGCTCATGCCTTAACTCTCGGAACCTTGCTTCATCAAGAGGCTTCGTGAATAGATCCGCAAGATTTGCCTTGGTGGGAACATACTCCAAAGAAATGTCTCCTCTAGCAACATGGTCCCGAATGAAATGATGATGAATCTCAATGTGCTTGGTCCGGTTGTGTTGCACGGGATTGTGAGCAATAGCAATGGCACTCTCATTGTCGCAAAGAAGAGGAACCTTGTCAAAAGATAGTCCAATATCCTTCAAAGTTTGCTTCATCCATAGCAATTGAGCACAGCAGCTTGCGGCAGAGATGTACTCAGCTTCGGCAGTAGACATAGACACACAGATTTGCTTCTTCGAGGACCAACAAACCAAAGATCTTCCGAGAAACTGACAAGCTCCGGAGGTTGACTTTCTTCCCACTTTGTCACCAGCCCAGTCCGAGTCTGTGTAACCAATGAGATCAAAGCTGGCTCCCTTGGTGTACCACAACCCAAAGTTTGGGGTATGAACTAAATATCGAATGATCCTCTTGACAGCCACCATGTGACTTTCCTTTGGTGCGGCTTGAAATCTTGCACACATACCCACACTCAACATAATATCTGGCCGGGATGCACAAAGATAGAGCAAAGAACCAATCATCGATCGATAGAGTTTTTGATCCACCTCCTTACCCTTGGGATCGAGATCAAGATTAACCTTAGTTGGCATGGGAGTCTTGGCACCTTTGACTTGATCAAACTTAAACTTCTTGAGCATGTCTTGGATGTACTTGGCTTGGTTGATGAAAGTCCCTTTCCTCAATTGCTTGACTTCAAATCCAAGGAAAAACTTCAACTCCCCCATCATGGACACCTCGAAGCGGTCGGTCATGAGCTTGGCAAAATCCTCATTAAAAGTTTTGTTAATAGACCCAAAGATAATGTCATCAACATAGATTTGGCATACGAACAAGTGGCCTCCAACTTTCTTAGTAAAAAGAGTGGGATCAATGAGGCCCACTTCGAAGCCACGGTCTAACAAGAGCTCCCTAAGGCAATCATACCACGCACGTGGGGCTTGCTTGAGGCCATAGAGTGCCTTATTGAGCTTGTAGACATGGTTCGGAAAAAGTGGATCCTCAAAACCCGGAGGTTGCTTGACATATACCAACTCTTTCAAAGGACCATTAAGAAAAGCACTCTTAACATCCATTTGATGCAATTTAAAGTTATGATGGGTAGCGAAGGCAAGAAGCATACGAATGGATTCAAGGCGAGCAACAGGGGCGTAAGTCTCACCGTAGTCGATGCCCTCAACTTGTGAGTATCCTTGGGCAACTAACCTTGCCTTGTTGCGCACGACAATTCCATTCGCATCGCACTTGTTCTTGAAGACCCACTTGGTTCCAATGACGTTTTGACAGTCTTTAGGCCGCTCAACCAATGTCCAAACATTGTTCCTCTTGAAGTTGTGAAGTTCCTCGTTCATAGAATCAAGCCAATCATCATCTTCAAGAGCTTCGAAGACTTTCTGTGGTTCCACAAGAGAGATAAATGCATGGTGAGAGCAAAAGGAAGCTAGTTGCCTCCTAGTAGTGGAACCTTTATTGAAATATCCATAGACATTATCAAGGATATGGCCATCTCGAACAAGCTTGGTGAGACGATAGGCTTGACGACAGGCTTGTGCTTCAGTTCGAGATTCTTGAGTTACCACTTGGTCATTTCCCACAATTGAGCCGCCCCCTTGACTATAAGCACGAACACGAGGGTCATCTTCATCAATTTCCACTTCGGGTGAGTCATCACTTGGAGAGTATCCTTGAGAATCATTGACTTGCTCTTGATCTTGACGAGCTGGACCTTGGGGAGAACCGTGACCTTGAGGAGGAGCCCCATCTTGGGGAGGTTGATGAAGAGCTTGTCCGTGGGAGGTGCCTTGAGGAGGAGCCCCATCGTGGGGAGGTTGATGTTGTTGATGAAGATCTTGTTCTTTAGAGCTTGGAGAGTCATGAGCATGGGAAGCTTCGGAAGAGCTTGAGGGAGCTTGTGCCAAGAAAGTAGGTCCTTGAGGTGCAAGATGATCTTGTGAGAGTGAGGGCTCCACTTGAGTAGAGCTTGGTCCTTCTCCTTCGTCCATAAGGGGATCCTCAATGGGGAGGTGGAAACGCACACCCATTCTTCCTATGGCCTTGGGAGGAATTTCATCACTTGGATCACAAACACCATCTTGCCTAACAAGAGACTCATGATTTTCATCAAACTTCACGTTGCTCGTCTCTTCAACTCTTCCATTGGCTTTGTTGTAGACTCTATAAGCATGGGACTGATTTGAGTAACCAACGAAAATTCCTTCTTGAGCCTTGGATTCAAACTTTGACAACCTAACTCCCTTTTTGAGAATGTAGCACTTGCAACCAAACACCCGAAAGTAGCTAACATTAGGCTTTTCCTGGTGAGAAGTTCATAGGGGGTCTTGTTCTTATTCTTGCGGAGATAAAGCCGGTTGGTTGCATGGCAAACAGTGGAGATGGCCTTGGCCCAAAAGTTGTATGGAGACTTGAACTCAGCTAGCATAGACCTAGCCGCATCCATCAATGTGCGATTCTTCCTTTCGGCAACTCCGTTTTGTTGAGGGGTGTAGGGAGTGGAGTATTTGATGCTTGATTCCTTCATCACTGAGAAACTCATCCAAGGTATAATTTTTGAACTCGGTGCCATTGTCACTTCGAATTGAGAGAATAGTTGCATTGTGCTTCCGTTGAACCTCATTAGCAAAGTCAATGACGGTTTGTTGAGTCTCACTCTTGTATTTGAAAAAGAACACCCAAGTGTATCTTGAGAAATCATCCACAATAACCAAGCAACACTTCTTTCCTCCAAGGCTATCATGAGAGGGAGGACCAAAGAGATCCATATGCAAGAGCTCCAAACATCTCTCGGTAGTGATTTGATTGAGCGCTTTGTGAGGAGTTTCATGCATCTTTCCTTCAATACAAGCCCTGCAAACAAGATCTTTGGCAAAAGAAACATCGTTAATTCCAAGGATGTGGCCCTCGGAGTGAAGTCTTTGCAAAGTCCTCATGTTAACATGGGCTAGGCGGCGATGCCACAACCAGCCCTTGTCGGCTTTAGCATAGAGACATAGAGCATGAGGAGTAGTGGTCCCTGAAAAGTCCACCACATACAAGTCATGTTCTACATATCCTACAAAAGCCACCTTGAGAGACTTGCTCCACATGAGGACCACGGAATGAGAATTAAAGAAAGAAGAAAGACCCATAAGAGCAAGATCACGAACAGAGAGTAAGTTGTAACCAAGAGTTTTGACAAGCATGACGTCAACCAAGGATACATCCGGGGTTACCACCACTTTGCCAAAACCCAAAACCTGAGAGCTTGTTTTGTCACCGTAGGAGACCATGGTGTTGGCAATATTGGGTCTCACTTCGGTCATGATAGACTTGCTTCCGGTCATATGACTCGTGGCACCACTATCAAGCACCCATTTTGATCCGCCGGAAGCATAGTCCTACAAGAAAATCAAGCCTTGGTTTTAGGTACCCATTTTGCAATGGGTCCCCTTTTGTTAGTGACAAGAACCTTTGGCACCCAAATGGCCCAATGATAATCATGCCTGTAAGATGTTCCCACATATCTAGCATATACATGACCATCATAAGATTTGCAAAGAATATAAGAGGGATTGTTCTTTCCGGCAAAGTTGTCACTTTGCAAGAGGGTTAGTTGGTACTCCTTGGGCCATGCCCTTGTTCTTTTTCTTCTTCTTGTTCTTCTTCTTCTTCTTCTTAGTCTTGGCAAGTTGATCCTTCAAAACCTTGACTTCCTTTATGAGATGCTCATGCTTGCAACAAGGGTTAGGAGAGCTAGACAAGTCTATAATTTGCACAGCGGAAGACTTAGAAAGATCACAAGTTAATTGAGTTTGAAGCTGTTCATGAGCTTCAAAAAGATTTGAGAATCTACTTTCCAAGGCTTTGTGTTCCTCTTTGAGTTTCTCAAGATCCTTTTGAGTCCTATCATGACCACCCACAAACTCAGCATTTTCTTTCTTGAGAACCTTAATCAAAGCAAGAGCATGGTCACGTTCTTTAATTGTAGAGGTTAAAGTGTTGTTATGATCATCTACAAGCTTAGACACATTTTCTTCGAGATTAATTCTCATTTTTTTTCATCCTCAAGACTTTGAGTGAGAGAGGCAATTTCATCGGCGACATCTCTTTCATTTTTACTTAGCAAGTCAAGAAGTTCTTCCTTTTCATCTAAGGCATCTCTAGCATTTTCAAGTTGTGCAAGTAAGGACTCAAAGAAGTTTTTAGTTTCTTCATCTAAGGTAGCAACAAATTCACACATGTCAATCATCTCTTTCTTCACCTCTAGACCAACAAGATCAAGAGAGGAAGGCTCACTAGAGATAGGTTGAGGAGTGGGTTTCGGTGATACCTCGGTGGCCTTGGCCATGAAGCACTTTTGGTTGGAGGAGATGACATTTTCATTTGGCGAGTCGAAGAGGGATAGATGTGGAGTTGAGGTAGTGGCAATAGCAGCACCCCCCACAATCTCTCCACCATGAACTTCATCATCATCATCTTCATTCGTGCCCGAAAGATATTCTTCATGGACCACAATTGCTCGTTCCTTGTTAGTGGCGTTTTTGACGGCGTAGTTCTTGTTCAAGGGATGAGGAGGTCTTGACTTGACCTTGCGAATGAGACGACCACCATTGTCTTCACGGTTCTCAAAGGGACACTTGGCCATGAAGTGACTCTTGTCGTTGCAATTGTAGCATGACCTTGCTTTGGGAGACTTGTTGGGTGAGTTGAATCTTGAGTTGTCCCTTGATCTTGACTTGAATCCGGACTTGTTCCAAAAGGCCCTTGAAGCGAGAGCAAGATGTTCGTTGAAGGCACATTTGAGATCCTCTTGAGACCACTCACTTTATGTATCATCATCATCAACTTCAATAGCCTTGGCCTTCAAAGCAAGGTTCACTTTTGTTGATCCAATGGCTCTAGCTCGAGCGGACTCCGCATTCTTCTTAGCAATAGTCATGGCAATTACTTCACTCAAGACTTCTTGGGAGGTCATTAAGTGAAAGTTGGTTCTTCCCTTGATAGAGTTGAGCTTTTGTTCTTCAAATGGGAGAAGAGCTTGAATGAACTTCCTCTTCATAAACTTGTCATCAACATAGTGAGCCCCAAGGTCCTTCATAGTGGAACAAAGGACCTTAAGGCGCCTATACATGTCTTCAGGGGTCTCATCATCTTGCATTGCAAAACCATCGCACTCGTTGTTGATCTCATCAAACTTGGAGCTTTGGATGCTAGCATTCCCAACAAAGAGCTCGGTGAGTTGATCCCAAGCTCCCTTGGCAGTATCAAATTGGCGAATGTGAGCAAAATCCTTTGGAGTCAAGGCCTTTTGAATCATTCCCAAAGCTGTGGCATTGAGTTGCTTGTCCACCACTTCACCTCGTGTCAACTTCTTTGGGTCAAATGGAGAGAATCCATCCTCCACAATCCTCATTAACTCAATGGATGAGCTGGAAATATGTGAGCGCATTAGATATTGCCAATTGGCGAAATTTGACGTATCTAGCATGGGTGGTGCTCCTTGAGGTATAATGTGTGGCATGGGGATGGGTGGATCCGGAGTGTACTTCGGCGGTGGGTGACGAGGTTTAATCTCGTCTACGCACATCCGCAAGATGTCTGTGTCCTTCTTTGGAACCATCACCGTGTTTGCCAGCCACTCGCTTTCCTTGATTTCCCGGATGAAGTCTGCTGCGAGTAATCTGTTGATTTCCTTGCCGATAGCTTCGGCTCGTGGCTCCGACAGTCTTCGGATGGACTGCTTGACTGGCTTGGTGTCTGGGAAGACATTGAGTGCGTGCTCGGCGAATTCCCTGGGAACTCCTGGCATGTCCGCAGGACACCAGGCGAAGATTTCCCAGCGCTCACAGAGGAATTCGACGAGCGCGCCTTCCTATGCGGTGCTGAGGTCATTGGCGATCAGCGTCGTCTTGGAGGCGTCCGTCGGATGGACCTGCACTTTCTTGGTGTTGACGGTGGAGTCGAAAGACATGTCAGGTGTGTTCTGCCTTGTGACTGGGGGTAGCCCATTGTCCGTCGTCTCACGGAGCCTTACAAGCTCGTCTTGCATGCCGAAAGACTGGGAGATTTTGTTGAAATCCCTGTCGCATTGGTCCGATCGGGTGAAGCTCCCGTGGACTGTGATGACGCCCCTTGGTCCTAGCATCTTGAGTAGTAGGTATGCGTAGTGTGGGACGGCCAGGAACCTTGCGAATGCTACACGCCCCAGGATGGCGTGGTATTGCAACGGCCAGTCCACCACTTCGAATTCTAGGCGCTCCTGCCGAAAGTTGTCTGGCTTCCCGAAGATGACGTCGAGCCCTATTTTGCCCAGGGGGAATATGCCCTTCCCTGGGACAATGCCATGGAACGTTGTGTCTAATTGTTCCAGGCTGCATTGCGGGATCCGCATAGCTGCTAGAGTGCTTGCGAACATTAGGTTGATGCCGCTACCGCCGTCCATGAAGACGCGACTCATCTCGAAGCCTCCGATCTGTGCCTCTAGCACCAGGGCAGCATGACCTGGGCGAGGGATCTGGCAAGGGTGATCTGCGTGAGTGAATGTAATGCAGGACTCCGATCCGCTGAGGTACTCAGGGATTGCAGGCGGAGTTGCCACGGCCAAGTTGATTTGTCGGGTGATTTTCTTCTGCACCCTGTTGGTGGGGCGTCCCTTCTGGATCATGTTTAGTGCTCCCTTTGGTGGGAGATATGGGACCCCGACATTGTTTTGCGCTGGTGCGACTGGTTGATTTGGGCCTCCAATAGGCGGCGGTGGAGGAGCTCCGTGTGCTATTTCACCTGGCGCAGGTGCGTTTCCAAACGCAGGGATTGGGGCTTGTTGCCTCATCCGCACCATGCCTTCGCTGAGTTTCTGGAACTCGCGGCAGTCCTTGAGCATGTGGCTGGCTTTCTTTTTGCCATCCTGTTTGTCGATGTAGAAGTGGATGGTGCATGGACCCGAAAGTTTGTCGAATGCTGAGGGTTCGTTGTCGCGGTCACGGTGTTGCCACGACTGTGTTGGTCGTCCGCTGTCGCGGAAGTTTCCACTGCGGTATCCTCCGCTATTGCGGCTGTTGTCGTTACGGCGGTCGGCGTAGCCGGCCGCGACCATGTCGGGTCCATCACGGTCCTCGTAGACGCGTGATCTCCTCTTGCTGCGGCGTTCACGTCTTCGGCCGTAGTCGTCTTCTTCGTCTGATTGCGCTCGCTGTATGCAATCTTCGCCGTCTGCCCAACTGTTGGCGATTTCCATGAGGTGGTCCAGTGTCTTGGGCTTTACACGCCCAAGTTCCTCCTTGAAGTCTGGGCGTTTGACGCCGTCCCTGAAGGCGTCGATGGCCCGCTCTTCGGAGATGTGTGCTGCGGAGTTCTTGGTTGTAGACCAGCGTAGTATGTACAAGTGAATAGATTCATCCGTTCTCTGAGTGCAGGCTCGCAATTCTTCGATTGAGGCGGGCCTCTTGCTGGTGCCTTTGAAATTTCGGATGAAGCTGTAAGCGAGTTCCTCCCAGCTTCGGATGGATCCTGATGATAGGCTGCTAAGCCAGACTCGCGCCGCGCCCGTCAGCTGCAGCTGAAGGCATTGCATGGCGGTTTCTTTGTTGCCTCCGTGAAGCTTGACGGATGACAGATGGTCGCTGAGCCAGGACTTTGGATCTTGCGTGCCGTTGAACTTCGGAGTATCCGAAGGAAGCTTGAAGTTGCGTGGCATCTGTGTTCGCCAAACAGATCTGCTGAAGAATCGAGCTCCGCAGAGTTCTCCTTCGTCTTCATCCATCTCAGATTCAGACGAGCATGCGCGTTTGGCGCGTGCTTTGTCGATCTTGCGCTGTGTAAGCTTGTCTCTGGCGTCGTAATCGCGTTTATGGCGGTGCGAGATCTTCTTCCTTCGAGGAAGGTCGTGCTCCTCTTCCTCTTCGGATGAGGGGGTGGGGCTCTGGTCGCGCCTGGCCGGAGCTTTCTTCTTCGGCTCCGCAGGAGCGTCTTCATGGAGCGCAGCTCCGATTAGTCCTAGTCCGGTAAGTGCGGACCTATGCATGGCCCTTTTCGGGTCCCCCTCCGGAGGTGGGTGAGCCGCGAGATACGCAGTGGCTGCCATGATCGCAGCTTGTGGCGTCTTCGGGATGATGTTGCCGTCGGCATCCATATCCATGAACGATGTGTGGAGAGTTCGGGTCACGTCACGGCGTTCCTTGGGATCCATGTTCTCCACCCGAGAGCGGTGCTTGTTTCCCTGGTTTCCGTTTGTGCTAGAGCCGGGTGCCATGGCGGAGAGCGCAGCTCGTCGCGCGCTGGACTCGGAGGCTGCTTGCTTGCGTTTGTCGAGCGTCTCCTGCATCTTGACTTGTTTCTTGTGCTCCTCGATGAGGAGGTAGTGGTATGCCATCAGTAGGTCACGTGAGGCGTCTGCAGGTAAAACGGCGTCGCCTGCGACAGCACGGCGCGCCTGCACCCATCCTTCTTTGCTAAGTTGGATGACGTGGCCGTTGTTTTCCCTGTTGGGTGGGGGGACTGGCTTATTCTGTTTTCGCCGTTTTCGCTGTTTCGGTTGGGCGGCGGGTTAGGCGTTTCCTCGTCGGTTTGGATGACTGCGGCGCATAGATAGCGCTTGCAGATTGGTTGGCTGCTGCCGCAGCTTTTGGATCCGGAACCGTAGGTCCCTTCATCCGAAGGTGGATCGCACAGATCGGAGTTGCAGCAGCTGCTGCTGTAGAACTCATCTGTCGATGGTGACGTGCGTAGCACGGGGTGTGGAGCCCACGAGGCGGGCCTGATTGACGGCACGGGCACCCGCTCAGGGAGGCGGAGGGTGCCAGTTTGTCCCACCTGGAAGCAGAAGCTCCCGAACAAAATTTCGAGTCCGTCGCCTACGGGCTCGAAATCCTTCATGGTGGCCGGCGAGTGGGCGGTGAAGTCGAAAGCACCGAAGAGGAGGTGATTCTCTGTCGCTGCGGAGTTGTAGATCGATCGGGTCGGAACCGTCACGACCGCACAATCAGCAGCCCCAATTCCCACAGACGGCGCCAATTGACGAGGTTTAATCTCGTCAATGCCCATTGTTATGGACTTGGGTTTTGGAGAAGATGGGGATGCTGGAGATCATGGCACGGTTAACAGACAAGCAACCAGGGGACACGATATTTACCCAGGTTCAGGCCCCCGGAGGGAAAACCCTACTCCTGCTTGTCTGCTCTTGATTACGGCGGAACCGAAGGTTACAGGGTGCGCAGATTCGATCTGGCGTGGATGCGTGTGCGAAAGTATGAGTCGAGAGATCTAGGACGTGCCCTCCTGGCCTTTATATAGACTTAGGCAGGTCTCGGGCATAGTCCTAGTCGGTTACAAGTTCTAGGGTTTTACCCCTTTGAATTTCCTATCTCCGCTAGTCTTGCTCTCCAAGGATCCGAAGGCGTCATGGGCCTTGGCCACCCGAAAATCTTCATGGGCCAGCGTATATCTGCTGTGGGCCTTCCTTGGGCTGGACCAGGTATGCTGAAGTCACGTACCCGTAGGGTATAACCATGTCAGTGGGGGTACCGCCGAGTAGTCCTTTCCTCCATTTTCCTCTTTGGAAGTTGGGTTCTCGGGCTCCTCGATGTTCTCACTTGGAACCTTGGTAGAGGTTTGAGCAACAAAACCAAGTCCCAAGTGAGTGGTGGCAGCCGCGGGAGTTACCCCGGGGGCGGACACCGTAACGGTGGGAGGAACCTCGTTGGGTTGGGGTGTGTCAATAGCAACCATGGGGTTTGGCTTGAGAGACTGCAAGAGAGTCATCACTTCCTCGAACTTGGACATCATGGATGACTCCAATTGCTTGAGGTCATCCATAGTGGCCAAGTTCTTGGATTTTTCGGTTTCACTACCCCCTTCGTCGGCCATAGTCTCTTAGGCGGTAAAGCCCAAAATAAGAGCTTGGGCTCTGATACCAATTGAAAGTACCGACTTGATACGACTAGAGGGGGGGGTGAATAGGCGTCTACCCAATTTTAATTTGTTTCTCACTTTTAGGCTCAACGAGAAAGGAAGTTATCTAGAGATGCAACTAAGTGAACAACCTAAATGCAAGAAAACAAACACCAACAACAAAAACAGTAAATAGCAAGGAGTAAAGGAGGGGAACGAAGTAACCGGAGAGGGCACACGGAGATGTAATTCCCGTAGTTCACTCCCAAGGAGCTACGTCTACGTTGGAGAGGTGTCGGGGCCACACAAGGTCACCCGAGCGCCACAAAGGCCTCACCTTCTTCTCCGGTGAGCTCCCCCACAAAGGAGGCCTCACGATCCACTAACCGGTGACCTTGAAGGCGCCAACCGAAACCTTTACACCAAGGTTGAGGGGGAGGCTCCACAACTCAATTGGAGGCCCTCAACGACACCTCGAAGCTTTACAACACACGCCTTAGCTCTGGGGATGCCCTACACCGTCTAGGGTTCCAAGAAACCCAAGAGCAACAAGATCCACAAAGGATGGGTGGGGAAGTCAAATCTTCTTTGGTGGAAGTGTAGATCTAGGTCACCTCCCTCACCTCTCAAAAGATCAAGTCATTTGAGTGGCTAGAGAGAGAGATCTAGTGAGGTGAAGCTCAAGCATTAATGGAGGAGAGAGAAAAATTCGAGAGAGAGAGAGGGAGGAAGAAGGGGGTGCCTTAAATAGCCCCCCCCCCCCCCCCGCGCTGAACCGTTACAGCCCCCGCGACCTCACCGGAAGTTCCGGTGAGAGGCCGGAAGTTCCGCCCAGCCTGGCTCCAACGGTCATCAGACCGTTGACACCCGCTCCAGAAGCGCAACCGGAAGTTCCGGTCAAAACAGACTGGAAGTTCCGGTGAACTTCCGAGCAAGTTCCGACCAAGTTCCGGCAAATAGCACACTTCGACACAGAAGGTTACTGAGCCGCCACCGGAATTTGGGGCGGAACATGAGGCGGAACTTTTGGGTCGCGAAGCGAATCTGACCTGAAGTTCTGGCTTCTGGCGGAAGTTCCGCTCAGGAACTTTTAGCAGGACAAGTTCCGATGCAAGTTCCGGCAAATAGCACACCTCCAAACATAAGGTTACTGAGCCGCCACCGGAACTTGGGGTGGAACTAGCGTCGGAACAAACTGTAGAACAGCCCGCAGAAAAAGTTTGAGCGGAACTTCCGGCCTATGACTGGAAGTTCCGGTGAGACACAAAAGGCTCCAACAGAACAGGAACACGCTCTCTCACGGGAAAATGGGATGGTTGTGGCGGTGCATATAGGTTTGTGCAAGAACAAGTGATTTCCCATAGCCTTCCAAAATGTACCCCCTCTTAATAGTACGGTGACCTAAAAACAACAACCGGAAAGAAACTAGGAGAAGACTAAAAGGCCACCGTCTTTAAAAGATCACAAGAGAGCATCCATCATAATAGAAGGAGACATCAACGACGTTTCCCCTGAAACTCAAGAGCACAATTAAAAACACGGTTGGGATTGTCATTTAACACCAAAAACATCATGGGAAGATATAGTCCTTTCACCTTTCCCACCACGTTTGCAATCCTTTCCAAGAATAGGGAGTAACATGTCACGCTTGATACACTCTTGAGAGGGGCACTATTTTCCCACAAATGATTTTAAGTCTGAGTGTATAATAGGGTATATTTTCCCGTTCAAACTTCCTTGGTTCAAGTCTCGGTTAAAGATCCAAGACAATCATGGTCCTTCACCATGAACTGGCAGTCCACCCTTTGTAACGAGTTTCGGTCACGTGACCTACGCTTAATTACCATCCCTTTAAATATCCTAAGTCGTTATTCCGCAGCACGGAATAGGAATGTTACGAACTCCCATCCACCGATCTACACTTTGGATCACAGCCTGACTTACGATACGAGGACATACGAAAAAAAGGTGTAACTGGCTTTCCCGCCCCATAACAGAAGTTGTGGTCATCGTGTTTTCTATGGCACAAGAATTACTAACTATATTGGTCGTTAGTCCTATGATATGTTTTCCATACAATGGAATCTCCACCACATGATTTTTCAATCATGTAAACCATTCATGATTTCATTGTCCATCATTTTGGATTTTACCCGGAGGCCAACGTTCTACCTCTCCTCATCCTCATGTTGTCATCCTCATCGCCACGTGGAGATCTACTTAATTATCAATGCGGAAGCGCTACCAGATTCTACCAGCGGTTAGATCTAATCTAGCCAGGATCGTGGAAGCACTTCTGGATCTTCGTTGACATGTTCCTGCTTTGATTGTGTGCTTGATAACACCTTGCTGGATCATTGTTGACATGTTCCTGCTTTGATTGTGTGCTTGATAACACCTTGACGTGGCGTTGTTGATCTCTTATGTGTGGATACATGGCGGTGTTGCATGTGTGACAATAATACATATCTTCACGACTTGACACGTCTCATTGCGGGGATCGACTTGCGTCTTTATTATCCTTGTCATGAAAACTTCCGCTGCTTCTCACATATGATTTTGTTTATGCGCGCTAGTTTTTTTTGGTGTAGCGTGTATCCCAACATGCTATGCGACTAGTTTGAGGAGATTATGTCACATATCTTTACCAGTCGCCCTTTCCCGAGGACAATCCTCTATGAGGTGCTTTCATGGATTCGTTCCGCCTCAGCCTCTCCGACAGATGAGGGTGACTTCACAGATTGGTGATCACCGGTGTTACGTGCCACCCATGTCCAGCTACGCAAGGGCACTTCATCGTCCATCATGCTCATTGCCTGGGATCTAAAAGCAATAGAGTGTTGCAGTCTTCGACAATGCACGTCCCTGGGTGAGCTCCCTATTTCATACAATCAGAGGCGAAGCGTGAGAGTGGGATAACACGGGAGCCCGGGGGCTTCGTCAACTTTTCACCTAGACTAGGTTTTTCGGTTGAGTTGTATGGTGCGGGTTGGTCTTTTCTAGGTCCTGTACATATAAACCTTCCTTTCTATCAAAGCATCGAAGCATAAGGCTTTTGCTAAAAAAAAGAAGATCGTCAAAAATACACATCGAAACAATTCTCAATAGAAAAACTGAAAAAATTAAAAACAATCCTACAAGATATCATGTATCGGTGACACGTCAGCAAGGAAGCCTCGCTGCCGACCATCTAGCACATCTAGCTTCAGACATGGCCACAACCCACATGACGAGGACATTAGTTAACTAGCTGCGTCCCAGACTAGAGGAATAAGAGGCCACTAGAGCCATGGATGTTAGAGAAGAACGTGCCTTGAAGGACCTAGAGTTCAGTGATTTTAGTCAACACTGCTCTTCTGCAACAAACAGACCCGAAACTCTGCCTCACTGCAATAATGGGTCAGCAGGCACCGACGATTTTAAAAGTTCAAAGTTACAAGAATTTGGAACCAAAGTACTCCCTCAGTCCACAAATAACTGACTTGGGGTTGTCTAGTTTCGAATGTATCATACATTCAAAATTAGACAAACCCAAGTCACTTATTTATGGACGGAGGGTGTACCAGTAATTATTAACTATTACAAACTGATAGTATTCATTTTAACTTCCATGGAACTCTTATTTATAGGCCATTCCGTATAACCCGCAGATGGTACAACTTACATAATTCACTTGATTGTAACGTAACGATTGTGCACACATTGAGTAACATATGAATGAAATTGTTTTGGAGCATAGGTGGTGTGCAGTGTGGGCTGATGATCAAATCATTGTATTTATAAGTAGCGTTTCAGGAACTCATCCATTCTCGTGTATTGAACCTCTGGGTAAAGCAGAGAAGCCTCTTCCCCATCATCCCCGATGTCAAAGTTTGTCAAGCAACCCTCATAGAAAATGTGGTAGTAATGTCCTACCCCCACCTGATTAGCAAACTCCATACCTGCATACAAGTCGAATAGTCGTATGACAATTGCAGATTTACTTATTCACGAAAAAATACTGTTTAAATAACGGAACTTTGCCGCTTTGATGACTGATCTTAAATAAACGTAGAGTATGAAAGGCTAAATAATGTTGAACATTCACAACCTATAAAAATTGCTAATAGAGGAGGAGAAGCATATTTCTCACCTCTGTTTAATTTGCATTGGATTATAAGCATGATTCACATGCAAATTATATCACCCTAGTAAGAAGATGACTTTAAAAAATGACATTTTTCACCAAGAAAAACTATGTGGCCCTTTCACAATTTTGGTACTTCTAAAGCCAGGATTTATAATACCGTCGATTTAACCGATAAATGGTATTTCTGGTGTTTCTTTAATTTGCATGGATTGTAATTTATAAGGATATTTCACATGCAATTAATTATGTCATCCTAGTAAGAAGATGAATTAAAAAATGATAAATGTTTACCTAGAAGATATTTGTGGCTCTGTTCTCGTTTTAACTTATATATGTTTCTCTTACCTTCCATTGACGCCAACAATTCATCACCAGGAATGTGAATTTTTTCAAGAACCTTTCCTGAGAGCTTCTCCCATTTGGCAATTAGCTCGTTTTGACTAAGGATGTTCTCTAGCGGTCTTAGGTATATTGTCTTGTTCATTGCCCGTGGATCATCAATGCACTTGATTGTGTATGTCCCCACATCATCTTCGTTCATGAATGCCACTTCATAGTACATACTCCAACATGACTATATATAGTCAGAAGTGGAAATTTGAAGGAAAACAAATACATAAATTTCCGTGTTTACCTTTGATGTTGCCATCTCCATATATGAGAACTTTCTCTTTTGGTGGAAGAAGGGTACCCATTTGACAGAGGTTAGGAACAAAGTAAGCAGCAAAGCAGTTAGCAGAAATGTAGGTGTGGGGAATGTTTGCTTATTCTATCGCCCTCCTTATCTCCATCTTCTCATCAAATGTGACCCTTCCTGGTTCAAGGGCGTGCCCCATCCTTGCTGGGTCCATGCCGAATTCAGATGGTATGAAACGCTGCATGCAAAATTGTATGTGTCTTATTATTGCGTGTGGGGCATTTTCATCAATTTAAGAAAACAAACAAACTGAGAAGAATTACAACAGACTCATGATACTATGATTCCTTAGTTAATTTGTCGAAGATTTTTAACAAGATTTTTTCACACAAATAAGGCTCTTTAAGTGGTGGCTTGTTATTTCTAAATCAACCGTGGCTTATATTATAAGGAGAACATAATATACAACTTGATTCGGTTATGAAAATATTAGGTAGAGATTGGATTTGATTCTTGTCTTGTACTCCAAGTTGATCCGTGTACGGCTATATATACTCGTTCGAGAGGCTCAATAATACATCTAATATATTCCGCCAATCTCTCTTGGTCTCATAATTCTACAATTAACAAGTGCCAACTCATCGTAGTACATGAATATTGCCGGTGACTGAAAATTTCCCGAACTCCTCCGCAACACCAGAGGAGCACCACTGGCATGAAGAACTAGAGCCAACGAATATTTACTCGAAACAAGACCAACAACACCCACAGAGCAATGTTTCTGTGGCAACACAACTGACTAGCAAAATCTTCCTACAAAACAAGTGAGAGATGAGAATCCACTAATCTCAACCCCATAGTATCGGGGCGGCGGCCAGAGACGTAGGGGAAGGGGACGACGACTGGCAACCAGCGGCAATGACGAGTGGTTGGCGGAGTGGGTCGGGGGTGAGCGTCATCCTACGAAGTACTGTATACCTATAGGGGGTTTAGATATGGGTCAGACTGGTTAACTTAATTATTCGTTAATTATTTAATTGAAGTCTATTGACCATATTATCCTTAATGAGTTTGCGGGAGGGGTTGCCATGCTGATTAATACAAAGTCTTGACTTATGATGTACAAAATCACAATCACAATGCGAAGTAGAATATATGGATCCAAATGACAGAAGTTTGTAACATAAACTTAGTCGAACTCTTTTCTTAGCCGAACAAAATACAACATCATATGGACTATAGAGCAAGTACAGCTTTGGAGAATCATATCCTTTGAAGATGAAATTAGAATCACATATGCTTCTCTGGAAATAATTTTACTTTTCGAATGCTTCTATCAAAAATAGATGTCATCTAATTGGTGTTGCCTCATGCAGCTCCGATAGTACATCAGCTTAAAGGCGAGGCAGCGCGATCTAGATCTACAGCTGGTGTTGCACAGCAGTAACTGCGACCTACTGCTGATGTTGATGTGCAACTTTGGGGTCCAACGTCAACTCAAGATTTATGGCCTTGCATGATCAATAATGGAGGATATGAAATCTCATCAGAAAGTATCCAAGGAAAGGCTTTCACTTCACTGAAGGTTGGTGGTTATTTTGTCAAGGCCATCATTCAGATCCTCCGTCTGCTGAGGAATACTGAGAGCTCTTACCCTAAGGCTCTGATTGGTTCGCTGTATTTTAGTCGTAAGTTTTACGGACGTTCTGAGGTCCGACTAAATCGTTTGTACCCTCCGTATATTACGGATTTTTCCGTAACTAAAACGCTGAAACAAGCGGGGCTTAACGCTTCAGTGGCCCGGCGGTTGAACTTACTGTTTTCACTTTGCGGGGAAAGAAAAGTAGATTTTGCGTACACACAAAGAATAGATTGGCGTCCATTTGTAAAGACATTTCAAACTTAATTTGTGCCTTTTCTTTTTTGAGGAGAAAACAATTTTTTTCGTTTATGGTTACAATTGTACAAAAGTAAATTGAGAGTTGGAACACATGAATTATCAGGCAGAATCCTCCAAAAAATGCACAAAAAATGCCAGTTCTAATAAGTGTCAGGCCTATTATGTATGTGAGTAATAACCTGCTATTTTACTGAGAAATTTTTGCTCCTAATTTCCATCAAGTTGCGCATTATAAGAATTGTTAAAATAATGGCGTGCGATCTTAGGTGTAAAAATGCCACGTACCTTACTGCACATAATGTATTTACACACAAAAAAATACTGTAATTACGGTTGAGATGATGAATTAGAAATACGAACTTCTCAGTCGAACTTGAAAATAAGACCGTATATGTAGTTGAATCTTGCATGTACTATGTTACCTTCCCGTGAGCCTACCTTAACATTTCCAGCTTCTTTGATAGCCTCCACCAGCTTGAGCTGCAGCATGAGGTTGTGGCTACGGAAGTGAACCCCGGACATGGCCGACACCACCACGTCCACCTGCTTCACGGCGGCGACGAGAGCACGGTGGTCGCCGAGCGACGCCTCGACGAGCCGTGCTCCCCGCGCCTTGAACGACATCAGCATCTCCAGCTTGTCGATGTCGAGGCCGATCTCCGGCCTCATCAGGATGCTTGTCTTGTGGCCCTGAGCTAAGCTCGCCTTCACAATCCTTCTGCTGATGTAGCCAGTGCCTCCAACAACGAGAACCCTGCTCTTCTCCATGCCTGGGAAAGAAGGTGCAAATTGTCGTAGGTGGCAGCTACTTCTCGTTTGGCTTCTCCAAGTGCGCCGTAGTACTTTATAGTATAGAGTTTGGTAGCGTGTGTCTTCTAGAAAGCAGGGTCGGCAATTTGTGACTTACCATGTCAAAGTCATAAACTATCTCTGCCCCTGGATCTCCTTGGAGACCGTCTTTCTCCGTTTGGACAATCCTCATTATATAAATCTGTAAAAATGTCGGCTAAATATACAAAGTGATGGAACCAGTTTACAAACATAGCCACGCCCAAAACCAAGATCAAGCCAATGCCTTGTACTCCCTCCATTTCAAAATATTTTAGCTTTGTGATTTGTGAAGAAAATGTATCTAGACTTTTTTAGTGTGTAGATTCATTCTAAATCTGAGTGAACCTATTTACTAAAACTAGTCTAGATACATTTGCTTCACAAAACTAAAACATCTTATATTTTGAAACGAAGGGAGTAGAAAGAAAACTAGTGAATGTGGAACTAAGAGCAGATTGAGTCAAGGGCTACACCGAACAACAACAAACAACACTTGAGAAGACCAAAACATCAACGAGGTTGAACCCATTCAGAGCAAATGGTAGATCCACCCAAACACCAATCTTTATCACCGGAGGGAGCCCTATACCTGGTCGATAAGAGATGTTTTCATCGGCGGGCTAGATCTCACCCTAGAACTTGAGTCAGTGCACGAACGAACGATGCACCCCGTAGAGATGAGCACACCACCCCTAAAGCAGACTCCGCATCCAACAATCGCCATTACCATTGAAAGAGAAGCAAACCACAGATTCCAAGGGATGCCTTCAAGAAGGAAACAACACAATGCTCCGTCGTTGCCCGATCAAAAGAGATCTAGGTTTTTCCCTCAACACCGGGGAGGAACATGAGAGAATCAATGATGGCGCCTTCAAGTAGGGAACGACACCCATGAGCATCGTCACCTTTGGCCAAGACAACACTACGAAACTTTTCACCTAGACAAGGACCAAGCCTCTAGATCCAAGTGGAGCCCGTTGCTGAGATGGCTGCCAAACCACCTCTACTGCTCGCCACTCACCAAACGTCACGTCGCCCTAGCTACCATGAACACGAGCTACCGACACTTGAACCACGACCCCTGGTCAAGCGTCGCGACTTCAACTACCCGGGGTCGCCGCCCCCACATTCAATCTCCATGGGAATTCCAACAAATCGAGAGGAGACAAATGGCGCAGCCACAAGACACAAACATCGACCACTGCGACTATGTGACACAAACAACACCAATGTGGCATAGCAGAAGCGACAACCACTAGATCCCGCCTAACATGGAAATAGAAGGGGTGATCACAATTATGGTCAACACGAGTAGGCATTGGGCCCTGAGCACAATCCGTGAAGCCGTTGATTTAGATGGAAGGTACCCTCGGGGGCCTCAGAACGCCCAACCGGGAACAACAAAGCAAAGTCCACAAGGGCGACAACATCATCTTCCACGGTGCAAGCATCGATTGACATGTGCACCAATGAGGTCTCATCGACCTTGGCTCGCAAAGGGTTGAGGGACCAAAATAATGATGAAAAGTGGACGGCCTTCTCTGTGGTGCAAAACGAGAAGCTCAAGATTAAAGAGGCAAGGTTGAAGCCAACAAGATCAAAACTAATGAGGCAAGAATCATGGCGGTATGGGAGGTCGAAGCTAACATGATCAAAGAGGAAGCGACAATAATCAAGGTGGCAACGGATGTGGCGCAAGTGGGGGTTAGACAAATGGCCGAGGATGTGAAGATCTTGATAGTCGACACATCAAATATAGACCCAGTGGTGAAGGCTTGGCTTGCAAAAACTCGTAATCGCATCTTGCATGAATTGGGCTTAGGGCTTGATGGTGAACCGGCAGGGCGGCACCGGAGGTGCCAACACGTGAAGATTGATTTCTATGCATATGAGATGAAATGTGATGGCCGAACTTGGTGGCATTTTGGTGGTGACTTGGTGGTCCATCATGATTTTGGTAGCTGAGAGTTTGATTTTACGGCTATGTATTTATTTTTTAATTATGTCTTCTTGTTTGTTTACAATAGTAAAACCCTCCGTTTCATAATTGGGTCCATCTTTCTAGGTTGCCGGACACCCTACCACAGTTGCCCGGAGGCTCATTTATTTTGTTTATTCATAGTCGTGGAGCAGGTCAGGCGGCTGCCGTATCGTCAATGTATATACGGGACCCTTCTAAGTCAACGATCAATCGGTCAAGTCGTTATTAACCTGCGGTTGGTGCCAGTATGTAGGTGTGCGATAGTACCAGCTGATGTGGCCTGTCGACGATCCGGTCGCTTATTATATACGGTGATTGAGACGTGGAGTTGCAAATGTCACACTGTCGTTTATTTGGATATCACTGCTTCATGAGCACACGTGGTTCACGGCTTGCAGTTTTTTTTTTTTTTTTTGCGGGTAGCACGGCTTGCAGTTTATAGCTCAGATTTATACAATCCATGGAGCATTAAGTTCCAGCGGCAAATCCCTCAAAAAAGAAAAAGTTCCAGCGGCAAAAGTTCGCCCGTGTTGTGTGCTTCAGACTTTGTTATTAAACTTAAGAGTAAAAGTAGCTCGATTTTCTGTTTATGCTGGATGCTGAGATATAAAATACTCCCTCTGACCCATATTAGTTGACTTGGATTTGTGTAGATTTAGATGAATCTAGACACTATTTACTATATAGGTTCATCCAACGCCTCAGTATGCCTATCGGGGGCTATTGGTTCGTCGATGCTCTATCGGGAGGAACTCACGTTCGGCGACGACGATGGTGCCAACATGAATGTTGCATGCTATTACCGACAATGTTGAGGTGTGTATTCGCAACAACTATCATAAATAGGTATGTGATCATATGTTCTATTAGGAAAATGTGTGTGTATGCATAGAGTGATTTCACGGCTATCTTGGCCACACAAAATGAAGATGAAAAGGAAGAGGAAGAAGACATCATGGATGTTGAGACCAGAAGAAAGGCACAATAGTAATAATGGGAGAAGAGGCCAAGAGTGGAAGCGAGAAAGGGACGAGGTTTTATGTGAATCTGGGAAGGCCTCTATTCTCAGAAGGCAGCATTGCTACTGTCTTACATGTTATTTCATAGTATTGTCCTAAACTGCGGTTGATAACCTCACCTATATCCAAAAAAGGTTACCATAGCAGCAATGGTGTAATCTACAAGCTGCATTAGCCTTTCGTTTAAACATGCATACATGCTACCAAACAACATCAATCGTGTCTTAGGTAGGTGCAAAAATCGTACACATGTTACCAAACGAGCTACACAACATGATCTAACTGTTGTTTTCCTGTGGCCCTGCTCAACTTGGCACTGCCAAGACGGGCCGAGAAACTCTACCATAAGTCTATTTTGCGGCGTTCCCCAAGATAATCAAATTTCATCGCCTCGTGTGCAAGATGGAAACGGCTTCGCATGGTGCTGTTGCCCATGTCTTCCGACCGTCGAAGTCAAGGCACCGCGTCTTGGTCTTGGAGCCCAGAGTTGGGCAAAGGCACTGGAGGAGTTAATAGGACCAAGGTGCAGCAATCGGCCTCTTCATGCCATCCAACGGCACCGTGATCAACATCCTCCCATTGCTGTCTGGAGCAGTCCAACGTGCATAGATATACCCTTCAGCAAAAACAAGATTAGTTAAGTCATATTAATATAGTATAAAAACACTAAAATCATATTAGTTAATGCAAGGACTTGGGGCTTTCGTCAAGAGAAGCAATTTGGTCAAACAGAAAAGATTCCATACGATTGTAGAAAATTGAAGGAACTTTTTTCATAGATATTTTTCGTTCTAAAGTCTGGCTAGAGAGCTAAAATGACATGTGATACCATTATCCAACAGAAAATTTATCGCAATGCTGTGCAGATGAATTCTTTAACCCCTAGTACTCAACAACTTAGTGTCACATGTTCAAAGAATCAAGTAGTGATAGTAACAAGCTGGGGTCTCAAAAATTACCACCTTTACACTAAAAAACTTTCACAACAAACCAGGGAATAATCAAATGTTGAATACATCACACGGAGAAAGCGGATTGTAATAATATTAAACAGCAATCAAGTAACTTAACATCACAACTAACTAAAATCATATATTGTGAATTGTGAATAAATTGAAATTTTAATCACCATCTTGAAACCTTCTAGAAACATACCATAACAAGGAAGCTGATCATTACAACATTCCTAGTAGGCTATTTATCAATAATGCAGGGCAACATTGCATGTGCTATTAGGTGTAAGGGATAATCAACATACAACAATGAAGCCTTTTTTTTCAGGCAAGTTGGGTAGGCTAGAGATGAGCGAACAAAAACCTATGACAACCAAAGAGTGGAGAGAGAAAAGAATAAACAAATTACAAGAGGAGTAAATTAAGGTTCTGGCACATGGATCGCTTATCTCCATGCAGTCTTATCAAGTGACAAATCCTGGGGTACATTCCAATCCGTCCCTTCTTAGGGCATGTACAACGCAAGATGCTATGAACAGTGCTCAGAAAAATAAACCGGTTTTTGTTTAAGCATCGGTGCTTATTTATACTAGATGGATGCCTAACTAGGCACAATAAGCACCGGTGCTTAAGAAACTGCTTGGTTTATTTTCTCAAGCACCCCTCTAAGCACCTTGCATTGTAGATGGCCTTAGGGGCACTTCTGTTGGGCTTCCAGCCCACAGCTTCTAGGTCCCAGGAAGCTGAAGTCCAAAAGAAGGGATAGTTTCTAGCCTGCTTCCCCCACAGTGAAGTAACATTTCTGTCCCCATGCAGAAACTCCTCTCAATCAGTGTCTCGATCGTTTCCCGAGCTTCTGTCAAAGCGGTATAGCAATTGCCCGTTTCTTCCTTCTTACAGCAGGAATGCAACTCCCAGTTGTACTCAGTCTGACTCATCCGACTCAAGTCGAACAAGAAAAAATGTCAGACCGGAACCATCCTGGATGCATTCGACCACACACACGTTGCTTATGGCGAGCTAGGGTTCTGCTGCCGCCGCTCACCCCTCCAGATAACCCCGCCGCGACACCCGTCACGACATCACCCCTCCAGCTCACCAGCCGTTGCTCGCAGCTTACCCGTCCCCAACGGACGATGTCGAGCTCATCCATGTAATTTAATATATGTCCTGAACCTTACACTAGTATTTGTCACATACATCGTCCATGTAAATTATGATTTTCTGGACACTTATGTATGCTATGAATTTTTGGACACTTGTCTATGTAAATCATAAATTATCATCTAATTTTTCATAATTTTCTTGATTCATTTCTAGCTCATTTTCCATAAAAACTAGCATACATACGTATCATCACTTATTTAGGGCACATATCTAATTTAGGGGCGGTACAGACGTTTCATGACTCAAGACATCAAATAAGCCAAATTTCAAGGAGCTCAAAAGAAAATAAGAAACCAGTTTCTAGGAGCTTCTTATGCATAAGCATAAGCCCAAAAGAAGTCGGGCTTACTGCCTCCTCCGATGTCAACTTTAGTGACAATGTTAGCAAAAAGATAAAGATAAATCTCATCAACATCCATGTAACTAAGAAAATAAAGATAAAGAAAATAATTAAGATGGAGGACCAAGATATCTCATTTCTCACATCTAACTAAGAAAATAATTGTACATATCAGTTGGCAATCTTTCTTTTTTTTAACAGAATTAATTGCCAACCTGAATACGAAGTAAACAAGTACTTAGACATGGCAATATTATAGTTATTGCTCGCGCAAAGTTACAGACTCCAATCTGGTTAAGTATCAAACATAAACAATGGTATGGACCATCACAAAATCAACGTTTTTCCAAATGTTTGACCGAAAAAAGTACCATGAAAACGGTAGAAAGTAATGGTACATAACAACTCAATATTGGGAAGCAATAAAGTTGGAAAATTGGAGAATTTTTACCGCAGCTTCACAAGTACTGATATACCCACCTGCTAACTGCCCGAACCCCGATAGATACACACTACCTCCATCCTCAGTTCACATTACAGTAGACAAAGTATCTAACTAGCAATCTGGGATCCACATTATGAAGAAATAGAAACAATTTGGGATAAAAAGGAACACTTTCATGCCAAAGGGTGCGACACATAGAGGCATTCATAGGTGTATTAACAAATTCCACACAGTTGAAGGAATTGTGAAAATATGAACACAAGAATCAACCCAAGGAAAAAGTAAATCATGATCCAAGAATATAAACGTAATAAAAGAAGTACTCAACTCTGAGTACAGTTCATGCTGCTACAATGCTTCTATCATATCTGACTAGAAATCAGGATTTGACAACCTACAGGTTAGAAGAACTGAAGCTGCACACCCGTGATTAATCAAGTTAAGGGTGTCAGTTTGCCTAGTAAATGAGCCAGCTCAGTTGCACACGAAGCAAAACAGGACAGGATAATTGATCCTACAGCACCACTGGTGCCTTCCATCAAGCACGAGGTGGTACACTGCCCATTGGCTTCGGTATTTGTGGCGACATAACCAGAACGGAAACATGGTGACCAAGTCTTTTTGCACATTTTTGAAATCGTATGATATCAAGTGTTAATGTTGAATAATTTGCAACATGTTAGTTAAATAATTTTAGTCAAGAAACACTGGGATAAAAGAACATCACCATATTATCTTTACTATTAAAAAGAAGTTGGTGTTGGTACGTCCACTTTGACATTTTGACATCAAACATTGGAGGCATCTAGACCATCCGATTTACATCCGACCTCCCGCGGGTTTCACAACCGAATAAGATCTAAAAAATCACCTCATAAACAAAAATCCCGGATTGCATGCACAATTAAAGGGGATAATAATAATAATTTTCTAAGTAATCACACCGCATGTAATCAGATCTTGGGAATTTAATGTGTAAATTCGAAATATGCATGTTTCATGGATTAATGCATGATTTGCAAGCAGTGCTTATTTACTTCCTTCGTTGCTCCTCTAATTACTCTCCACTGCAACCTTCTCCCTTCTTATACCGTTGGTAACAATCACGATCTACATGCAGTGAAGAGATTAATTCACTGTGGGCGATCCACTTGAAAGGAAACCTATCAATGCATGCCCGCTTTAATCGCTAGAATTGGTTAATTGGAAAATCTGACACGCAAGAATGCAAAACTAAGCACACAGAGAGATATTTTCACCGTTAGCCCCTCGATCGATCAGCCAGCATTGGAGGATACGTGATTGGCAAAAAATGGGGAGGAAAATGTTTTAGACCCAATCGTCTACTGCCTTGGTCACGATGAAATCAACAGTTTTCTTACCAATCCCTGAAATATTTTATAGCTCTAATCGCAACAAATATAAGTATAGAACTATAACCAACTTGGAAAAATATTGTAAGTAAAGCAAGGAAGCAAGAAACCAAGGAGTGAGAGGGAGAATAAGAAGAGGAGTCGAACGGGATGGAGAGAATACGCGGAAGAAAGAATATGGAAAGATTGACTCGTGAATAATGCATGCAGCTGGTAGTGGGTGCAAAAGGGTCCATGTCGCAATTGTTTCGGCTCCTCTCCACAATACGCATCTTAAAACGGGAAATTTGTGAAAAATTTATACGCATCATAAGATGAGAGGGAGGGAATACCACGTCAATTCGTCCTATCTATATGACCATATAAAAGGTTTGGTTCATTCAATTTGTATGGTGAGTATTCTAATTTCATTTTTTTATTCCCATGTGATATTTTCATGGTAATGATAAGTAATTTCATGTAGGATGGTTATGAGCAGAGGAAGAAAATCTTAATACATTTGCTCAAGTACCGAGTAAATGACGCCAAAAACAACATTCTCAAATTATATGAGAATATCTAAAGACGTGTTAAAAAATAGAAATTAGTTAGATCCTTAAGTTATACTCATAAAATTGGACCTTTTTAACGAAATACAATTTAAGTGAGGTGAAATCTTAATGTGCTATCATTCTTATACTAGGTGTTATCTTTTCCATACAAATGAATATTCACATGCATTATTTCATTCTATATGTGTTGTGATAAATATGTAGAACCATAACAACGCACGGGAATTTAGCTAGTAAGCATTAACAATGTTCTTACCTGATCGAGTTGAAGGCGACATGGGTTGCACAGTTGGTGGCAAATTGGGTGGCAGCAACTGGGTTGGCTGCTGATAGCAGCCATAACCAGATCCATTCCAACTCCCATGGTAGGCATCCACATTTAATGTGTTTCGCTGTGGTTGCTGTAGAAGGGACATATAAATCTTATTGAGCAGAGATGGAAAAATGGAAACATCTATAATGGTGGTAAGATTATTACAACATACCACAGTGCCCAAAAGAGTAACACCCAATGGAAGATGATTATTTGGCACAACATTCTCGACACTGTTTGCTACTGGAATAGTATCGCCCATTGGAAGATGGTTATTCACCACACGATTTCGAGAAGAACTTGCTGCAACTAGCTCATCATATGGCCTTAAGCAAATAGACAAAATGTCAGATCCCATGGAGTTAAACAAGTGGAGAACTGGGACACATACGATTAGTTTGACATATCTTTTTCAGTGTGTAGAAAAACATGCCTTGGTGTGGCATTCATATATTCAGAGAATGCACAGGAAAGAACGGTTGGACCGGAAGAGCTGCCAATTGTGGCCCAATATGGTTTAACGACTTCCAGCTTCTTTGTCTCAAGATCAACACCGACAGTCCAGGAGTCTTCATCATCAGACTGCACATTAGACATGAGGTAGACAACATTGTCATCATAAACACCAAAGAACGGGAAAGCTGCGGTCTTCAGGTTTCTTGATGTGAATTCCATGGCTCCATCATTCCACAGCTGAGGTGGGAAGGCCGCTATGTCATCGAAGTGGACAGTGTGCTTCTTCTTCCAATAGTCCCAAGAAATAGCCTTATACATTGTCCGGATCTTCCAACCATCAGGTACAAGCCGAGGTATATTAACCAAATCATCACGGGTGAAGAATTCCTTGTGAAGGATGAGATCTTGTGTGTCAAGATGCTGGGTCGTCTTGAAACTCCTGCTGTTGGCAATGCTAACCTCTCTGAAACAATGCTCGATCTCGACGAAGCTGATGTAACCATTGCAGCAGGTGACATCCCGCACTTTCTGGGCATTGCCTTTTCGGTGCAGGTCGAAAGCAGTCGTGGGCAGCGGGATGAACCTGAGAACAGGCTTCTGCTCAAGTACGTCACAGAATATGATGCCACGCCAGAGGTCGACCCATCCTACCACGCCTCCTCCGAGAGAGATCACCTTGTGCAGTACGCTTGGCAGATCCCGCGGCAGGGCAAGGGCAGGCGCCGGCAGCTGCAGATGCGTGCTTGTCCACTTGCTCGTCTCTGACGAGAAGACGTGCAGGTCGTAGTGCCCAAGGCTGCCCTCTCTCGGGGAAAGGTCGGCGACCAGGTAGTTGCCGCCGTCACGGGGCACGATGCAGGCGTGGCACGAGTGCCTGGTGCCTGTAGGAGAATATCGGACGGGCTCGACGGAGAGGTCGTCGCCGGATCCAGCCTTGCAGACGAAAAACTCGACGAGATCAGGGTCTACTTCTGTGCTCCGGGGACCGGTTTTGAAGGCGAAGCTGAGGAGGACGAGGTTCCCGGCGGAGGAGACGATGCGGGGCAGAGAGGTGTAGTCCTCTTCGCGGATATTGGGGCTGTGGACGCAGAAGCAGGAGGCGGCAGGCGGATCGGCGAGGCAAATTGAGATCTCGACCTCCTTGTCGGTGCTCGTCTTGACTTTCTTGGCGTTCTCGTGGTGGGCGAAGTAGAGATTCTTGTCGAGGAGAACCCAGGAGGGATAGCTGAAGGGGACGGAATCGTCGGCGGCGGGGGACTGCAAGGAGGAAGCTAGGGAAGATCCCTCCATGGCTGCTGGATCGAGAAAGAAGTCCCAGATAACCCCTATGTATTGGGATTGTGATTGGGATTAGGAGTCATACGAATCTACTCCCTTCGTTTTTAACATGTTTTAGGTTTGTAAAATAAAGTATCTAGACTTTTTTTTATAGATTCACTCTAGCTCTAAAACTTAGTGAACATATATACTAAAAAGAGTTTAGATACATTTGTTTCGCAAAACTAAAACATCTTATATTTTAAAACAGAGGAAGTATTACGGAGCAAATATCGAATACAAATTTAAAATATTAAAATGTTTTAAATTTTTTTGCATAGACATCTAGACCTTCTAGATGCGGTTCGCATAGAAAACAACATTTTACGTGGGCCGTCGTTTGCAGGACGACGACAACAAGAGCTGTCATCAGTGACAACATTTTACGTGATCCATCCATGGCTGCTGGATCGAGAAAGAAGTCCAGATACCTATGTATTGGGATTGGGATTGGGATTCATACAAAACTATTACGGAACAAATATCGAATAAAAATTTAAAACGTTAAAAAAGTTAAAAAAAATTGCATGAACAACATTCTATGTCGGCCGTCGTTTGCAGGACGACGGCAGCAAGAGTTGTCATCGGTGTCGGGGGTGTCTCATCTCCGATGGGCCATTGATACGCGCTCAAGGAGCTGCAGTAACTGATTTTTGGGCATTCTATGATCTATATCTCTCATATGTTGTGCTTGTTAACTTAATTTCTTTAGGATTGACATCATTAGGACCTTAATCTCATAGTTAGAACACCTAAATGCGTAGAATTGAATACTAACCAGAATCAACATAGCCCATGTCCTTCATGGAGACAGATGGGTTCCTTGTCGACGTAGATGATCATAGGCAGCCGCTCGATGAGGTGGATGTTCAGTCTGCCGTCGTCACTGCCCTCCTGGTGGCCAACGGTGAAGACGGTCTTCTGACCCACATCCTTATAGAATCGGTGGTTAGTAGGTGATTGTGTTTTTCTCTTTTTCCTCCATGTTACTAACTCCTCTTTATATATGTAGTATTGTGGGACCAGGGACCAAAGCCCGTTGGTTTTGGGTGTGCCTCGATTAGGCACGTATGTGGAGTCAAAGCTCTCATTTTTATCTCAGTTTGTTACAATCATAGATCAATTTTAATCGTGCTTCCGATTGATTTTGGTTTCTAATTACTAATTGCTTATCAACTAATTTCTTTTAGGCTCATTGATGCTACTCATGTGCCCACGAATTCAAGGTGGAGGTCAAAGTAACAATGAGCTGAAGTAGGTGGTGTAAATGTAGGCTTGGAGCTATGAACAATAAACTGTAAAAGGGTCTGCTTCATCAGGTTTTCGGTGTGCATGACAACAAGAAAACTGCAGATGAAGTAGTTAAGATTAGCGTAGGTTCGGGTAGCAATATGTTGCTTATTTAGCTTCTTTGTTTTATTTGGACCGTACATTGGAATGAAAATGTCTAGCGGATGAAATTTGAATGTAAAATGTATGCATGTATGTGAAATTTGAATTTAATGATGTCCTCTAGTAGTGGATTTTATCTGCATTTTGGTCCAATTTTTCATAACATGTTGACAGCAAAATGTGCTAAGTTTTGAATGAATTTTGACAGAAATTGGACAAATGTTGACAACAAAATATATTTTGACATTTCTCTCCCTCTTCTCTTCTTCTCTCTGTCTTAGCCTTCCTAGCATTTTTATTTATGGAGACGACCTAGGATTAGAGGCTACTTGGTAATTCATCAAACTGAGAGTTAGTAAGGGGAAAATGAACAGAAGCAATAAATAAAAAACATTGCAGTATAAGAAATCAAATATGGCGGTATAAGCAAGCGAAGCTCAAGCAAAAGGTTCACTGATTATTGGTTTTGAAATTGACAGAAACATGTAGTTTGATGATCTGTCCTAAGATCTCTGACGGAAGCATAGCAACCAAAGCAACCTGATAAACAGTTAAATAAACAACAGGGGCACTATAAAGCAGTCAAATAAGTACAGTATAAAACAGGCAAGCTTCACTGATTTTTGGTTTTGCAATTAATAGAAACATAGTTTGCTGAACTGTCCAAGCTCTGGCAGAAACATAGCAACCAAAGCAACATGATAAATCGTTTTAATTGGTATTCTTAGCCAAGGTTTTGGGTACCGGTCGGTAGATTGAGCACCCTCAGTAAATAGGATTACCAGACAAAAAATCCCAATGTTTTTGAATTCAAACGTCCAAAACCATATAAATAGGATGGATCTCTCCATGTGCATGGTCAAAAAGTTTAGCACGGTGGTAGCAATGTCTCCCTTTCTCTGTCGGAACAGCGGTACGAGGCTCGAACTCGCGACCTGGTAGGCGCGTACAAAAACAAACGGAGCCATACTGCTATACTAACCGCGATGTTGTATTTGGTTATAATTTAGGCTTTAAATAACCATGGCAAGGGTAACTAAGTGTATTTCACTTACTAGGCAGTACAAGTTACTCGGATGTTGGACTACAAACAAGTGAGTACACATGTGCTTTATTTTTTTATGTTTTTAAAGGAACATATATTAATATCGCAAAGGTACCAATCATACACAGCTTCTGCAATAACGCATTATCATGTTGGCATTATGAATGCACATAGCCAAAAAATTGCAAAAAATAAAGTCCCGCTACAACGATCATATAGTTAGTAGCAGCGACACTAACACCACTGGAATAACAGAAGTCCAACCTCTCCAATAGCGACACTTTCAAGAAGTAAACAAAGCACAAGTACCGTCGTCACCCGATCAAAGATCATAAGTTTTCAACCTAGAGAAAGTCCTCGTTCACAAAGGCACAGTCAATTAAGGTCAGACCTTGGATTTTCACCATACAAGGTAAAACTATGAACTTCTTATGTGTTGCCGCTCGCACTTTCCGATGCCGCTACTACAAGTCACGAATCACCAAGCCAAATCCTCATTGCCACCAGGACTCAACCCACCATAGCTAGTCCTCAAATTTTGGCTTCCATGACATTGTCCGCACATTGTCTCCACCATGTAACTAAAGACTGTAGGGGTTCGTAGCATGGAAAACAAAAAAATTCTACCGCATGAACACACAATCAAGATCTAATCTATGATCAAGCCAAGATCTATCTACTAGATTGTAGCAACGAGTCGATAGAATACTAACCCTCGAAGATCCAAAGCGGTTAACGAGAGCAGATTCTCGTGGGTGATGTAGTCGTACACTTGCCGATCTCAAGATTGCGTAGACGATCCTTTCGGCCCTGCGTTCCGGCAGCGCTCCCGCAGTCGGTCACACGTTCGGTACTCGATGAATACCTTCCTCTCCCTTGTTCCAGCAGGCAGCGGAGGTTGTAGCACTCTCCTCGCGATTCCGGCAGCACGACGGCGTGGTACCAGAAGTAGAGGGGAGATCTCGTAGGGCTTCGCCTTAAGCCGGAGCGAGTATGGTGGAGTCTGAGAGAGGCCTTGGCGATCTACGGTTTAGAGGCACCAAGGGGGTTGATGTAGCCGGCGGCTAGGGCTTGGAGAAGCCCTAACTCGGCGACTTGGGAGGAGAAACCCTAGGCGGCGGCAGCAGCAGGTGGTGGTGCCTGGAGCTAGGGTTTAGGTGTAGGGAGAGGGGGCGCCCTACCCCTCCTTATATAGGAGGGGAGAGGCGGTTTGGGGAGGAGGGAGTCCTCCTCCAACTCCTCCTCATGGCCGGCGGGTGGGAGGGAGAGGGACTTCCTCCCTAAGTAGGTTTCCTACTCTCCCTCCACCAAACAAACTTGAGATTTGACTTTTCAAATTGGCGTTTGACTTTCAAACTTCGATTTGATTTCTTCTCTTTATTTTGCCCAGCCAAGTGACCTAGTACATGATGCAACCATTCCACATTGTCATTACACATCCATGTACCCTTCCCCTTCGGAGTGCCGGACCTTTCGAACCCTTCTAGAACATTCCTGGTGAAAACACCGGAATCATTCCCGAACTCCGAAACAGGACTTTCCTTATATGAATCTTATTCTCCGGACCATTCCGGATCTCCTCGTGATATCTCGGATCCCATCCGAGACTCCGAACAACATTCGGTTTCTTACTCATCATTCCATAACTACTCAACAACATCGAATCCTTAAGTGTGTCTCCCTACGGTTCGTGAATTATGCGGACATGATCGAGAGACTTCTCCGATCAATAACAAATAGAGGAATCTGGATATTCATATGGCTCCCACATATTTCTACGATTACTTTGTGATCGAATGAACCACTTACATACAATACCAATTTCCCTTTGTCTCACGATAGTTTACTTATCCGAGGTTTTGATCGTCGGTATCTCTGCATACCTAGTTCAACCTCGTTACCGATAAGTACTCTTTTCTCGTTCCCGTGGTATGTGATCCCTTGTGAGCCAGTCACATGCTTGCAAGCTAATTGGATGATATTCCACCGAGAGGGCCCAGAGTATATCTATCTGTCATATGGATGGACAAATCCCACTCTTGATCCATGTGTCTCAACCCATACTTTCCGAACACTCAATGCCATATTTATAGCCACCTAGTTACGGTGTGGTGTTTGATGTCATCAAAGCATCCTTCCGGTGATGGTGATAAGCATGATCTCATGGTCGAAGGAATTAGGTTACTATGTATCAGAAAGCTTATAGCAATTGAACTATTAAAATGACTTGATCTTTATGCTACGCTTATCTATAGGAGTATGTCCATCATACCATTCTCCTAATGATATGACCCTATTGTTAATAACATCTCTATGTTCATAATCAGGAAACCATGATCATATATTAACCAACAAGCTAGTTTAACAAGAGGCTTTACTAGGGACTCTTTTATGTTTACAAATCACACAAGTATTAATGTTTCCGGTTAATACAGTTATAGCATGGTATGTAAACATTTATCAGAAGTATGAAGATATGATAATAATCACTTTATTATTGCCTCTTGGACATATCTCCAACAAAGACATGTTCCACGATGGAAACAGATTGAAGAGCTTCGACTCTCTCCCCCCGAAACCAAATGGTCAGAAAAACACAGTTGTGCATGAAGGTATCCCATCCATTCTGGCAATCTCTAGACATGAATCTCCCGTAGGAGTCACCGACGGAGCCTTCCGGAACTCGACACTCTAGCCAGTTTATTGAAGACAGGAAAATAAGAGAACATCATCATGGCGTAGAGGGATCCTAGGACCGTCGTCTTTATTCAGGCCGAGCCGCCATGCAACTGACCATCCCGATCGCCCGATCTGCCGGCAGGCCGGAAAAACGATGATGACCCTAGTCGCCATGCCTTAGGCATCGAGCAGCACCATGGGGGAGGATATCAGGTCTCCCTAGTCTGCTGCCATCACGTTGCCATGCCAGAACGGGCCCAGCGCCACCTTAAACCCCTGCCAACGGCCGAAGACCGCCACAGAGATCACCATCGAGTCGTCGTCCTCCACGACACAGCAACTCTGGGCACCCGCGACACCACCAGGGAAGCCTTATCGTCGTGATACCCGACGCGCATCACGTCCTCCATGGGGAAGCGTCCCTCGTTGCAATCCCGCTAGAGAGGAGAAGAGCCCCCCTCCCCCTCTGACGGCAACGAGCGGGCTTTGGCCAACCGAAGCCCTAGTGGCGGCGGGGGAGGAGGGGAAGGAGCGGTGGAGGGGATCTTGGGCGACGGCTAGGGTTGTGTTGGATGGTGCTAATTAAGCAACTTTTGGATGAAGTAAATCGAACTACTATTTTCTTAGAGATGGGCTAGGGTAAGTAGTTGTTTACATCTTTTCTTTTTCTTGGTAATTTACTACAAAGTGTTACTGCTATTAGCTGATTATCTCATCTCAAACCTTGGAAACTCTTAAATAAAGATACACATAGGTCACTGCTGTCATCCAAGAACCGTGTAGCCTCATTCCACGATGTTAGTGGTTCGATAGATACTACATATGGGAGTCCCATACCTCGTCGAATTGTCAATAAATCTATTACCTATACTAATAAAGGAAAGAAGATTTTTTACGGTTCGTCCAACACTTTTTTAGACTATTTTACCTTTCACCATTCTGTATATTACACCATATTATTTCATCACCACCACCGTTAAGTGGAAATAGGATGCACCATATTATTTCATCTCCCGCGTCCGAGTGCTCAGATCCATCCCGCACCGTACCATCATCGTCAAGTGGGACACCGTTGTCGCTATCTGGGGTGTCGAGCCTAGGCTCCTGTGCAGCACCGTAGCAGTCCATACAAACAAGCGTGATATTAGCTACGTGTGGCCCAGGAAAACTGAAACATTTATAGAACTTATAAAATAGTATTGAAATAATGAAACATTTTTGTACTATTCACAGACTGTTTCAATGTTTTGATAGAATGTTTCAGTAATGTTTTAGTCTGTTTCAATAAGTGACATCAGCATGACATTATACATGTGCCGGCTAGAAAAAAAACTAGACAAAAGCACCAAACTAAAAAAAACGATAGATAGGACTATATGAAGTTAACTTTAGAAATAACTTTTCGCAGCATATCGATAGCGGAGGATACAAATTGCGGCAGGCCACCACCAAACGCGGGGCAATGGTTGCTATAGTTTGCCGTTCGGCAGGTCATCGAGAGGACGGACTACGGAGGCAGACTTTAAGAGCATCCCCACTTGTTGGACGTTTCCCGGCCGAAATCTGGATCTTTTTTTGGCCGGACGAAACTCGGTTTCGGCCTATGAACGCCGAGTTTCCCACTCGTGTTCCCGGGCCGAGTTCCGAGGCGAAGAGAAAACGACGACATATTCGAATTTTTAACGTTCCCACCGGCGAGAGCTCGGCCAAAAGGTGTTCGACAGAATTACGCCCACAAGTCCGGCGAAAAAATTATAACAGAACAGGGTAAAAAGGCTCGGCCATCAGTCGTCGATGGGGATGGGCTCCTGCGGCGTGGTCGATGCGGCGGGGTCGGGCGTCTCGGCCAACTGGTTGGAGGAAGTGGAAGCGGAGCTCGGCGTAGCAGTGGAGTTCGGCGCAGTGGCAGGCGTGATCTCGGCGATGTCCTCCTGGAGAATAGCCTAGCGGCGCGCCATATACCAGGCCTTGACCGGCGAACTCATCGTCGACGTGTCCTCGCCGTCCATCAGGAACTGGAGATCTATGTTCCTCTTCTTGGCGGCATAGTTGGACTTGAGGAGGGCCATCTTTTGCCCTTGGGTCTCGATCAGCTGCACTCACCTCTCATCGCTCTTCTCAACCCTCTTCTCGGTGTGTGCCCTCGTGTCGGCGATGCACTTCTCAATTGAGGCCTGGAGACGCTCGGTGGGAGATCCGACGACTTTGAGCATCTTCACCTTCTTCTAGCCGATCTCTGGCCTTCCTTCGCCGGCAGCAGGGGGAGGGGCTTCCGGGTTGTACACATCATCCTTGGTCTTGGCGAGGCTCAGGCGAGTGTCCCGCCATTTTTCACAGTGCTAGATCTCGTGGAACACATGGTGGAACTTGAACTCCGCCTTCATGTCCTCTCGATACAAAGCAAGTGCACGAAGAAGCTGCAAAATGGAAGACAAAGTGTGTCAAGATATGCTTGAGCTTGTCATAACTTCGGCTAGTGTTCGCGAATACCTTGTTGTCCATGTTTTCCCCGTTGGCTTTTGTTCGTTCCACCTCTTCCACGCAGTTGTGCCACTTGCTGCACGCATGCCGGATGATCCCCCAATGGTTGGTAATAACCGTCTCCCCTCGCTCCATATGAATTTTGCTATACTTCAGGTCGCAAAGGCTACGCTCGTAGAATGCTAGCTTCACGCGCCTCCAATAGTTGTCAGAGTTTTGGTTGGCACCGGTGATGGGATCTATACTCACCGTTTTCCAGGCTTCAGCGATACAGAGGTCCTCGGGCACCGTCCACTTGATCCGCGCCTCCGACGTCGAAGTGCCCGACTTCTTCTTGCCCTTTGCCAAAAGCACGACATCATCCTCGGCGTTCCCGGCCTACGTCGGTTCGGCATGCGTCTCCTCGGCGTTGAGGTTGGCGAAATCCTGAGACTCGATGCCACGCTCGGCATCGACCCGGGGCTGTTCTTGCGTGAAGGAGGGGTTGGCGGTCGAGCCTTGGGCGATCATGTCCTCCATGTATGTCTCGGTCGTCATTTGATATGTTGGAAACGTATCTATATTTTTTATGCTCCATGCTTGTTTAGTATCTACTTTGCTTTGCTTATCTACACTTTGAGGTGCTTTTTACATGTTTTCTGGTACTAACCTATTAACAAGTTGCAACAGTGCCAGATGCCTGTTTTCTGCTGTTTTTGGTTTCAGAAAAGTTAGTAAAGAAATATTCTCGGAATTAGACGGGACAAAGTCAATTACTTTTCGTGGGGAACAAGAAGTCCAGAGGAGAGCCGGAGGGGCTCGCCAGAGGGGCCAGACCCACCCCAGGCGTGGGTGGGTGATAGGGCAAAGGTGTCCGATCTTTCGATGAGATGGTGATAATCGATTTGGTGGAGTTCGGGCTTGACGATCCGACTACACGTGCGAGCACGAGCGCCAATGCAATCGCTAGGCCAATCTCCTAGAGGTTACCGATCCTGCGGGAACACGATCAGCCTGACCAGCGAGAGTCTTAATTCCTACCTGAAATCGAGAACAAGTAAGAACCAATATTGCAATCAAGATATTGCGGGTTAAGAGGAAAGCTTTATTGAAAAGGTGGGATCCTGTATAGGCGCGAAGTACAAGAGGCCTCTGCGACACTCGAGCCTTAGCGAAGTTGCTATGATGGCTAACTTAATGTCTAAACAAAATCCGAGTCTAGGGTAACGGCTATGGAGAGTATTTAAGGAGGAAAAGGTGGGGTTTCGGCCAGCCATGGAAGTGGTGGCCGAATCCAACCCTAGAACTCCTTTTCCCCTCAAATACGGACTCTAAAAAGTGGCTAATTAAAATCCTGCGAAAATTACATGGGCCTGGCCCAAAATAAAGGTGTCGCAGCACCATATTAAGCTATGGACGAATTCGTGAAGTATTAATCTTGAATATTTCGTCCAAGCCTTCTTTCTTCATTATGGTGGCCTCAAAGTTCTGAAATCTTCATCTGTGGCCTTCTCTTGGATCATCACATGCTTGCTGCCATCTCCATACTTGGCCATGCTCCAATGCTGGTCCCTCTCATCCATGCTTGGTCCATCATTCCTAAAAGTAATAAATACATCTGATTTAGGCAACATCATATTCTCATGTATGTGAGGAATAGTTCCAAGAAACGAAAGTACCTGATAGTTAAGTTGTTTGGCACGAGATCTTGTGATGGGTCCTTGTATGTGTGTAGTTGTAGGTACAACGGTTGTATCAATAGAAGGGATGTCCACATCATGCTCCCCTTCTTGAATTGAAGTCGTCCTCGACGCAATCTCATCTTCCTCACCAAAGTAAGGCTTCAAATCTGCAATGTTAAATGTAGGACTAACCGTACCAAAGTCTTCAGGCAACTCAAGTTTATATACATTATCATTTATTTTCTCTAACACCTTAAAGGGACCAGCAGCACGCGGCATTAACTTAGACTTGCGTAAATCAGGAAAATGATCTTTACGCAAATGTAACCAAACAAGATCTCCAACATCAAACACAACATGTTTTTTCCCTTTATCCCCAGCAAGTTTATACTTAGCATTCATGTGTTCAATGTTATCTTTAGTAGTCTTATGCAAGTTTAATATCATTTCAGCGTGTTGTGTAGCATCCAAATTATTTTGCACCGAAGAAGGTAAAGGCAATAAATCAATAGGTGCACGAGGAACAAAACCATACACAATCTCAAATGGGCACATCTTTGTGGTAGAATGCAGCGAACGATTATAAGCAAATTCTATATAAGGTAAACGCTCTTCCCACAATTTTAAGTTCTTCTTTAAAACAGCCCGTAACATAGTAGATAAAGTTCTATTTACTACTTTAGTTTGTCCATCAGTTTGGGGATGACATGTAGTACTAAACAGCAATTTAGTCCCCAACTTAGCCCATAAACATCTCCAAAAGTGGCTAAGAAATTTAGTATCACGATCAGAAACAATAGTATTTGGCACACCATGCAAACGAACAATTTCACGAAAGAACAAATCAGCAATATGCGTAGCATCATCTGTTTTGTGACAAGGAATAAAGTGTGCCATCTTAGAAAACCGATCCACAACAACAAAAATACTATCCCTCCCCTTCTGTGTTCGTGGCAATCCCAAAACAAAGTCCATAGAAATATCCTCCCAAGGAACACTAGGAACAGGAAGAGGCATATATAAACCATGTGGATTAAGGCGAGACTTAGCTTTTTGACAAGTAGTGCAGCGTACCACAAATCTCTCAACATCTCGACGCATACGTGGCCAAAAGAAGTGTACAGCAAGAACATCCTCCGTTTTCTTGACACCAAAGTGTCCCATCAATCCTCCTCCATGCGCCTCCTGTAACAACAAAAGACGAATAGAACTATCCGGAATGCATAGTTTGTTAGCACGGAACACAAATCCAACATTGAAGACGAACTTGTTCCATGTTCTACCATCTCTACAATTCTGCAACACATCTTTAAATTCAGCATCATGCACATATTGTTCCTTAATAGTTTCTAATCCAAATATTTTGAAGTCAAGTTGAGATAACAAAGTATAACGGCGCGACAAAGTATCAGCAATAATATTATCTTTACCCTTTTTGTGTTTGATAACATATGGAAAAGACTCAATAAATTCAACCCACTTTGCATGACGACGATTCAACTTAGCTTGACTACGAATATGCTTCAAAGATTCATGATCAGAATGAATAACAAATTCTTTAGGACATAGATAATGTTGCAAAGTTTCTAATGTCCGAACCAACGCATATAATTCTTTATCATAAGTAGAATAGTTCAGACTAGCCCCACTCAATTTCTCACTAAAATATGCAACAGGTTTTCCCTCTTGTAATAACACCCCTCCCAAACCAATTCCACTAGCATCACATTCAAGTTCAAAAGTCTTAGTAAAATCAGGAAGTTGGAGTAAAGGAGTATGTGTTAGCTTATCTTTTAATATGACGAAGGCCTGCATCGCCCCAAACAAAGGGCACATCCTTCTTGGTAAGCTCATTCAGCGGCGCGGCAATTGATCCAAAGTCTTTGACAAAGCGCCTATAAAAATCAGCGAGGCCAAAAAAACTCCTCACTTGTGTGACCGTTTTGGGCTGTGGACAATTCTCAATAGCTTCAATCTTGGCTGGATCCACTTCAATACCCTGTGATGTAACAACATAGCCAAGAAACGCAACTCGATTGGTGCAAAAGGTGCACTTCTCAAGGTTACCAAACAAATGTGCATCACGTAAAGCATTGAAAACAGCACGTAAATGGTCCAAATGATCTTCTAAAGATTTGCTTTAAATCAGAATATCATCAAAGTAGACTACCACAAATCGTCCAATGAAAGCACGTAAAACTTCGTTCATTAATCTCATGAAAGTGCTGGGTGCATTAGTTAAACCAAACGGCATTACTAACCACACATATAAACCGAACTTAGTTTTAAATGTTGTTTTCCATTCATCTCCTAATTTCATACGAATCTGGTGGTAACCACTACGCAAATCAACTTTAGAAAATATGGTAGAGCCACTCAATTCATCAAGCATATCATCTAAACGTGGAATAGGATGACGATATCTAATAGTAATATTATTGATAGCTCTACAATTAGTACACATGCGCGAAGAACCATCTTTCTTAGGTACCAAAATAATAGGAACAACACAGGGGCTAAGGGACTCACGAATATGATCTCTGTTGAGTAGTTCCTGAATTTGGCGTTGTATCTCTTTTGTCTCCTCTGGATTGGTTCTATATGGCGCGCGGTTGGGCAACGTAGCACCAGGAATTAGATCAATTTGGTGCTCAATTCCTTTAATAGGAGGTAGTCCTGGTGGCAGCTCAGCGGGAAAGACGTCCTCATATTCCTGCAAAAGGTTAGCAATAGCGGGTGACAAAGAAGGAGGCATATCCTCAAATGAAAACAAAACCTCTTTGCAAATAATTGCATAACATTGAGTATTGTTTACATCTAGTTCAGCAATATCAATTTTATTTGCAAGCATACATGGACTCTTCAAACGAATTTCAGTAGCATGGGTAGAATCAGATTTAGTGTTCTTTGGTGGTATAAAATCTGCAGCAACAATCTGATTCTCACTTTTATTTTTCTCCTCAGTTTTAGCTCTACTAGCTCTAGCAAGATCATCTTTTAAAATCTGTTCGGGAGTCATAGGTTTTAGACCAATTTTCTTTCCATCATGCATAAGAGAATAGTGATTAGTTTTGCCATTATGAACAGATTCTCTATCAAATTGCCATGGTCTACCAAGTAACAAAGAACAAGCTTGCATAGGTACAACATCACAATCAACAAAATCAGAATATGTACCAATAGTAAAATGCACGCGTACCGTTCTTGTTACCTTGATCTTGCGAGAACTCTCAAACCATTGGATGTAATATGAATGTGTGTGTTATCTTGTTGGAAGTGCAAGCTTCTCTACCATGTCAATACTAGCCAGATTATTACGACTCCCTCCATCAATGATGATCCGTATAGCTCTTTCCTTGACAACACCACGTGTTTGCAACGGGTTGTGGCGTTGATCTTGCTCAGATTTGCTCAATTGCACACTCAACACACGTTGTGTAATTAAGCTCTTGTATTGATCCGCAGCTTCAGCTCCCATTACCTCTGTCTCTTCATCAGCATCAGAATTGTCTCCATCTCGAGCAGAAATAAGGGCTAATGTATCTTCATCAAAGTCACTTGCTGAATCGTATTGACCATCATCCCGCACCATCATCACACGTTGTGTTGTGCACTGTCTCTCAATATGACCAAAACCCCAGCACTTGCGGCATTGTATATCCTTTGTTTTACCCGTGGAAGCCATAGAAGATGCACTACGAGCAGGAGCATTGGATGACGGTGGAGGAGCAGCTGGAAATCTTGTGGTGGCCTTGGATGTGGTAGTAGCTGGTGGCGAATCACGAGAAGGAGGCGCTGACTGTCGGGATGTCCAAGTGGATGTGCGACCTGCAGAATTATTAGTCCTCCTCCATGGTGTTTGGCGATCCTGCACTTCACGTTCAGCTTTGCAAGCAAGATGAAACAAACGGGTGATAGAATTATATTCCTTATAATCTAATATGTGTTGAATGTCCTTGTTTAATCCACCAAAGAAACGTGCAAGCATTTGTTCAGTAGATTCAACAAGACCACACCGAATCATCCCCGTTTGCAATTCCTGATAATACTCTTCTACAGAATTTTTTCCTTGCTCTAAACGTGTCAGATTCTTTAGTAAATCACGTTGATAAGTGGGAGGTACAAAACGAACACGCATAGCAGTTTTTAAAGCAGTCCAAGTACTAGGAATAGTAGTAGGATTTAAACGACAGTACTCATACCACCAAAGGGAAGCAAATTTAGTAAATTCAAATGTAGCAGCACTAACACGCATATTCTCAGGATATTTTAAACATGAAAAACGTTGTTCTACTTCCATCTCCCATGTAAGATATGCATCAGGATTATATTTACCCTCAAAAGATGGAATATTTAATTTAAGCTTAGCAACATGTTCATCATCACGTACCGGTGGCCGAGCGTTGCGGTGGTAATGTCGGGGACGTCCAGCAGGTACATGTGGAGGTTGTTCAACCTCCTCGTCAAACAGATCATCGTCGGGTCGTAGTAGTACCCGTCGTCTGTCCCTAATGTCGCAGCAGCAGCCGCGGCGGAAGTCTGAGGTGCGTCAGCTACAACGGTAGCCGCCTGGGGTGCGGCGGCAGCCGAACCAGCAGTCCGACCCGCGACCGGAACGCGCCGTGCACCATGTGTAGGTGAGGGTGCGGGCAATCTATTCAAAATCTCCTTGAACCGAGCGTCAAGCTTGGTGTTGAAGTATTTCTCGAGTCCATCGATCTTGTCCATGGCGTTGGTGAGCTTGGTGTCAAACTCCCCGAGGCGTGTATCCACGTCTTCAGCGCGACTGACCAAGAGCTCGGAGAAGTGGGCATGTAGTTCTTCGTTCGTCATTGTGGCAGGGTTCCGCGAAGTATCTGTCATGGTTAGTCCTTTAAAAAGCACAGGTATATACTATGGAAATATGGTGGAAGGCACGTGTAATCCGTCAAGCAATATACGAAGCTCTTACAAGTTCTTACCAAACAGCAGGAAAAAGGCGATGTGTAACCGCGAGGATCAGTGGGTCCAGAGATTGAACCGAGCGATTACCGGGAGTTGAGACACCGCACGTGGAGAATATCTATGGAGCTCTGGGAAGGCTTAGCAAAGGGGGTTAGCAATTATCAAAACAGCAATGCAAAAGTTGAAAGAATGCTCAACGACGGTACTGTGCTGGTCCTAGGCTATACCGTACTAGAGACGCGAGCCTAGATCACCAACGATGTCACGACGCGACACAAGAAGCAATGTATGATGATATGGCACCCTGAAAAGCGAACCGAGAGGTGGAAAATCACTATGATGGCGAGTGTCTAGAACTGATCTAATTTTTTTTGCTTCGGAAAGCGCACAGGCGCCAAAAAAATATCGCTATAACGGCCGATGGAGAAAAGTGATCCCCAGGGCCGAAAACTAGTATAGCCAGAAAAAAATTTCGGAGGCGGTTCCAGACATTTTTTTTGCTCTCCTTCTGGACTTACGACCGAACTCTTAGCTCGACACAGACTTTAGCTTAACACGGAAACAACAAAGAAGGAAAGTAAAAGGAAATAACTAGGAAACAATAACTCTACTCGGACTCGTACCATGGCAGGAAAACTGAACGGATCTATGTCGCGGTAGGAAGGCGGTGGCGGAGTATGAGGGTTTATGGTGGCTGGGTGTATGGCGGCGGAATATGGTGGCGGAATATGGTGGCGGTGATCGGCTAGTGTGGCGGTGACTACTATGATCAGAACTCGAAACTCTAAGGGACGAGACACTAAGACCAGCAACTCGACGCGACGATGTAGACACAAATTCAACAATGCAAAAACTGAAAAGATAATGCGAGGCGTAGATTGGTTATGGGATGGATCTAAACTCTAACTGTGTTTTTGGCTTTTTCGTGGGTTATAGGTAAAAACAGATCTAATCTACGAAAACAGTAAAATCTCACCGAGCAACCTGAAATCTGATACTTGATATAGCAAAGGTGTCCGATATTTCGATGAGATGGTGATAATCGATTTGGTGGAGTTCGGGCTTGACGATCCGACTACACGTGCGAGCACGAGCGCCAATGCAATCGCTAGGCCAATCTCCTGGAGGTTACCAATCCTGCGGGAACACGATCAGCCTGACCAGCGAGGGTCTTAATTCCTACCTGAAATCGAGAACAAGTAAGAACCAATATTGCAATCAAGATACTGCGGATTAAGAGGAAAGCTTTATTGAAAAGGTGGGATTATGTATAGGCGCGAAGTACAAGAGGCCTCTGCGACGCTCGAGCCTTGGCGAAGTTGCTATGATGGCTAACTTAATGTCTAAACAAAATCCGAGTCTAGGGTGACGGCTATGGGGAGTATTTAAGGAGGAAAAGGTGGGGTTTCGGCCAGCCATGGAAGTGGTGGCCGAATCCAACCCTAGAAGTCCTTTTCCCCTCAAATACAGACTCTAAAAAGTGGCTAATTAAAATCCTACGAAAATTACATGGGTCTGGCCCAAAATAAAGGTGTCGCAGCACCATATTAAGCTATGGACGAATTCGCGAAGTATTAATCTTGAATATTTCGTCCAAGCCTTCTTTCTTCATTATGGTGGCCTCAAAGTTCTGAAATCTTCATCCGTGGCCTTCTCTTGGATCATCACATGCTTGCTGCCATCTCCATACTTGGCCATGCTCCAATGCTGGTCCCTATCATCCATGCTTGGTCCATCATTCCTAAGAGTAATAAATACATCTGATTTAGGCAGCATCATATTCTCATGTATGTGAGGAATAGTTTCAAGAAACGAAAGTACCTGATAGTTAAGTTGTTTGGCACGAGATCTTGTGATGGGTCCTTGTATGTGTGTAGCTGTAGGTACAACGGTTGTATCAATAGAAGGGATGTCCACATCAGTGGGCCCCACCCCACGCATGGCTAGGGTTTGGTTGCCCTGGCCGCTGCCTCGGTCTCCCCTTCGCCTATTAGAAGCCCCCGATGCAGAAACCCTGGGGACCCGATCAAATATCCACGAAACCGTCTGTAGCCGCCGCCACCATTGTCCCTGGATCGGGGGGTCTGAAGTTCTTACCGACACCCTACCGGAGGGGACATCATCCCGGAGGCCTTCTCTCCGGTATGATGCGTGAGTAGTTCCACCTTGGACTATGGGTCCATGTAGTAGCTAGATGGTTGTATCTCCTCCTTTGTGCTTTCATGTATAGATCTTGTGAGCTCCGTTCATGATCAAGATCTAATCTATTTGTAATCATGCATGTTGTGTTTGCGGGGATCCGATGGATATTGAGATTATTATGTTGGTTTGATTAATGGTTTTATCTTTATGATTCTATCATGTTTGTGTTGTTTGTGGTCTTGCATGCTCTCAGTTGTTAGTAGCTATCTTGGCCAAGTAGTTGCTAGTGACTCCAATAGGGGGTATTTATGCTCGATAGTGGGTTCATGCCTCTAGTTTCCAAGGGAAGTGACATAAATCTCTTCAGTTATAGGTGTGATGTTGCTACTAGGGAGAAAACAACGGTCTCTTGTTCATGGAACATGTGGACTGTTAACATTACACACTTTGCTTAAAGTAGTTGTCTGTTGCTTGTAACTTAATACTGGAGGGGGTTCGGATGATAACCTGAAGGTGGACTTCTAGTCATAGATGTAGTTGGATGGCGGTCTGTGTATCTTGTTGTATTGCTCAATCAACCTCATGGGATCTTTCTGACTAGAAATTGCATTATTATGCCTTGCTCAGTTCCTGTCAATTGCCCTGCTGTAATTTGTTGATCCTTCATGCCATGTTGTTTATCTAAGGAGGGCACCTCTAGTGAACTATGGACCCCGGTACAATATTTACCATTGATACATCTTCCACTGTTACTTGTTTACTTGCTGCAAACCATTACCTTTCACACCATTCGTTTAATCCTTTGTTACAGCAAACCGGTGAGCTTGACAACCTCACTGTTCATTGAGGCAAAGTCTTGAGTTTGTGTTGTGCAGGTCTCCACATTGCTTGCAATACCTGTGTAATGTTTCCTTCCTACTTCTGGTTCGATAACCTCGGTCTCAGCTGAGGGAAAACTTGCTTCTTGCTCTTTACACCCTATGCTTGGGGTTACCAACAAAGTGCCACGTCGAGCACCATCAAGCTCTTTTCTAGCGCCGTCGCCGGGGAGGCTAAGGACGTCTTCACTAGGGGAGTCCTTCACTTCCTTCCTCTTTACTTTGTTTTTAGTTTGCTTTGTTTCTTTTGCTTGGTTTTGTTTGCCTCTTTCCAAAAAAACCAAAAAATTAGTCTAGTTTGGTTTGCTTGTTTTATTCAAAAACACAAAAAAATAGTTCCTACTCTAGTTGGTGGACTGTTATTGCCTTGCTTGGTCATGCTTTCTATCAATGGATGGTTTCTTTGAAACTAGTTCTTATTGGCAAGGTGGGTTCATGGAAGAACAAAAGTATTATTATAAGGAACACTGTTTATCACAAAAAGGGAAACACTTATGGGAACAAATTGATAAGTTAAATACTATTGCTAGAGACTTGTGCTCTACTTATAATGTTACTTATTACTTTGATAAATCTTGTTGCTATAGGAGGTATAAACACCTACCTTTCCAATGTGAGTATAATGATAATGTTACCATATCTTCTTATGTTAAAGGAAATTATGACTTTTATGATGTGGAACAAATTGAAGAATTTATTGTCTTCAAGGGTGCATTTGAACTTGCCAGTTTGCTTGAAAATACTGATGATGCACCTTATGAACATGAGGTTTATGAGATACTTAAATTTTTCTTTGACAATTACAAAGAAGCAAATGGCTATATTCTTGAATATTTTAATAGGTGCTTTCCACAACTGGAAGAGACTAATGCCTTGCAGGAGCCTATGGAAGAAGAAATTGTTGAAACTGGAAGCTCATTAGATGAAAAAGAGGAGGAGAGTGATGAACAAAAGGAGGAAGAATGGATCTACCCATGTCTACCTTCTAATGAGAGTAACTCTTTACCAATTATATTATTTGATTTCCCCCATGCTTACTAAAGGAGGATGAATGTTATGTTCCTATGGATCCTTTTGGAATATCTACTTTGGGTAAAACCTGTAAATGTTCTAATCCCACTATTTTTGAGCTTGATAGAGATTATGTGTTTGTAGATCATGAAAAGCATGCTTTATGTGATAGCTATATTGTTGAGTTTATTCATGATGCTATTGAAAATTATTACGAGAGAGAAAAGTATGGTTGTAGAAGTTTTGATGGTACTAAAACACCTCTCTATGTGATGAAAGTTTTGAAGTTGCTCTTGTTTCATCTTCCTATGCATGTCACTTTGTTCTTTGTGAATTTATTTGCATACAAGATTCCTATGCATAGGAAGTGGGTTAGACTTAAAGGTGTTTTGAATTTGCTTCTTGATGCTCTCTTTGACTTCAATTCATAATTCTTATGTGAGCATCTTCTCAAGCTATCAAGCCTAACTTAAAGGCGTTAAAGAAAAGTACTTGTTGGGAGATAACCCAAGAGTTTTCTTGAGTCTTGAAAGTTATTACTTCTGTAATGACCTCTCTTATCCTTTTTGTTTGCTTTTTGTGCCAAGAATGACATCTAATGAGAGGGAAGTAAGATTTGGGGAGTTGATATCCCGAAACAGATTTCTGTACTCCACCAAAAAAATGTGAGGAGGCTATGTAACTCGGATTGAGCTCCAAATTTGCGAATAAATCCCCCAGTATGTTATCTAACTTTCGTTAGTTCAGCACCTTTTGATTTGAGCAACATAAGATGTTCGAAAAAATCAGTTTCTACCTGCTGGTCTGTTTTGACAGATTTCTGTCATTATTTGTATTTGCTTCTTATTGATTCCTTTTTTAGTTCTCTTTTAGGTGAATTGAGCTTTTTGAAGAAGTTACTACAGTATCTTGTGTTTTTAGTGAAAAGCCTTGCTGTTCCAAAGCTTTGCCAGAGGTCTAATATATTTTGAATACACTAATGTTGCTAATGAAGATTGTGTGAAGTTTTGTATGAAGGAAAAATTTCAGGTGTAGATAGAGAATGATGCAATGAGATGAAGAATGGATAAAAGCTCAAGCTTGGGGATGCCACCATGGTTTCACCCCAATAAATATCCAAGAGGTACAAGCATAAAAGCTTGGGGATGCCCAAGGCATCCCCTTCTTCATCAATAAAAAGCTCAGGTCCATCTAGACACTTCGTTTTTATTGTTTCATGCACAGTTGTGTTGTTCTTGGAGCGTCTTAGTTTTTGTTTGCTTTTCTTAGGTTGTTTAGTTTGCTTGAATAAAGTAGTTTGGACCCCCGTTCTCGCTGTGTTGTTTTGCAAATAAGTTTGTTTGGTGTTTGGAAAGTAGTAGTAAGTTCTTGCTTGAAGTGCAAGAGGAGTTTGCATTGACTGTGACTTAGACTTTAGCATGACATGCTAGATGTTGTCTTAGCATTATGCTTAGTGATTATTGCTATAGCATGTATTGTTCCAAACAATTGGGATTGCTTAGTGTGACTTGAAGAAATTATGCGTTGTTTTAGCATACAAAAGCATAGTATTGTGGTATTCTCCTTTGATGCTTTGCTTGGGTTGACTTGGCACATGCTCACACCATGTTATGACTCTCACAAGTCACCATTAGCCTCTATGATCATTTAGTCCTTGACTTGTTGTACCACTCTTTGCTTTGATTAGTATGCTTTGTTGCACTGCATGATTTTGGCCATTATTGCTCTCTTAGTTGGTTGCTCCCAGTCTTTTGCTAGCCTCCACTTGTATGAGTAAGTTCTACTCATGCCTCCAACTCACAAAAAACCAAGTTATTCCAAAATGTCCACTATAAAATCCTATGCATGGTGTGTTACACCATTCCAAGTATATTCTTGTTTTCACCTATCTTCCAATTTAAAACTATTTTGTTATGTGAAAACTTAGTGATTAAAGCCCTCACGAACTTAATGGCACACTTTATTCTTTGCCCCTAATAAACTTGAACCATTACAACAACTTTGTTGTATATGCTTGCACTTATAAGTTGGAATTAGCAGAACCGTGTTGTCACGGGGAACGTTTTCAACATTGCACTTGTACCTTGTTGTACTCAGTTGATATCATGCTCTTTTGTATATGGATGTCACCGGTGTGAAATAAAGAGGGAACTTGTAAGTCCATGGAGTTTGTATCCTGTGTTAGATAAACGCCTAGGCTGCTAGCCTAAGCCATGCCTAATCATGGTGGAAACTTGCATCATCACCATAATGAGCTATCTATGAAGCATCCTCAATAAAAATCTATGCATATGGTAAATAAAAAGATTGGTGACATGCTCATTGTCTGCTTGCCTTGTCACTTTGGTTATGGGAAAGCTCGTGTACCATGTGCAAGGGGTACCCCGTTGGCGGTTCTTAATGATATGTAAATACTTACAGTGACAAGAACTTACCTGGACCCAAAGTTGAGTATGCATGAGGTGTGGCTCTCGTATTCAAGGGACATGAGATTGCCAGCTTATACTTCATCAAGCATATACTCCAGCTTTGCCACTTTAACCTTAACCACTTCAAGATGCTTATGATAGGGGCGATGAGGGCCGAAAGCTAACAAGTTCCATAATTTTTGGAAGCTCTTTTTGAAACTTGTAATCCTTGCTTCCTTTACAAAAAAGGCCTTTCTTCCACCACTATTGAGTCTTCACTTTCTACCTTTAGGCACCATTAAGGGAGCATAGTTGTCATATGTGTCCAGTGTTCCAAAGCTTATTAATTAATGCATATTGTGTTATTACTTGCTCCTGTGGCTACTTGTTTCTAGTCACCCTTGTGAACTTTGCAGGTGTCCTATGCATATATATTGCTACTCTATGAGGGACAAGCTGATTTCCACTATGCTATGTTTTCTGTATGTGAAACAAATAAACGTTTTTCAATGCATGTTGTCCATGATCTTTGTTTGTAGCTTGTCATGTTGCATGCATAGTTACTATGTCCTATTGTTAGAACTCCATCTTTCATGCACATGTTTAGAGTTCTTTGATCCCAGCTTTCAATGCTTGCAAATAGTTGGATCTTTATTGTGAGGGTGCATGTCACCTCAAAAATTATTCTGTTTATAACTTACCTACTCGAGGAAGAGCAGGAGTTAAGCTTGGGGATGTTGATACGTTGGAAACGTATCTATAATTTTTGATGCTCCATGCTTGTTTAGTATCTACTTTGCTTTGCTTGCCTACACTTTGAGGTGCTTTTTACATGTTTTCTGGTACTAACCTATTAACAAGTTGCAATAGTGTCAGATGCATGTTTTCTGCTGTTTTTGGTTTCAAAAAAGTTAGTAAAAAAATATTCTTGGAATTGGATGGAACAAAGGACAAAGTCAATTACTTTCCGTGGGGAACAAGAAGTCCAGAGGAGAGCCGGAGGGGCTGGCCAGAGAGGACAGACCCACCCCAGGCGCGGGTGGGCCCCACCCCGCGCCTGGCTAGGGTTTGGTCGCCCTGGCCGCTGCCTCGGTCTCCCCCTTCGCCTATAATAATCCCCCGATGCAGAAACCCTAGGGACCCAATCAAACATCCACGAAACAGTCTGTAGCCGCCACCATCGTCCCTAGATCGGGGGGATCTGAAGTTCTTCCCGGCACCCTGCCGGAGGGGAGATCATCCCGGAGGCCTTCTCTCCGGTATGATGCGTGAGTAGTTCCACCTTGGACTATGGGTCCATGTAGTAGCTAGATGGTTGTATCTCCTCCTTTGTGCTGTCATGTATAGATCTTGTGAGCTCCGTTCATGATCAAGATCTAATCTATTTGTAATCATGCATGTTATGTTTGCGGGGATCCGATGGATATTGAGATTATGTTGGTTTGATTAATGGTTTTGTCTTTATGATTCTATCATGTCTGTGTTGTTTGTGATCTTGCATTCTCTCCATTGTTAGTAGCTATCTTGGCCAAGTAGTTGCTAGTGACTCCAAGAGGGGGTATTTATGCTCGACAGTGGGTTCATGCCTCTAGTTTCCAAGGGAAGTGACAGAAATCTCTTCGGTTGTAGATGTGGTGTTGCTACTAGGGAGAAAACATTGGTCTCTTATTCATGGAACATGTGGACTGTTTACCTTACACACTTTGCTTAAAGCAGTTGTCTGTTGCTTGCAACTTAATACTGGAGGGGGTTCAGATGATAACCTGAAGGTGGACTTCTAGTCATAGATGCAGTTGGATGGCGGTCTATGATATCTTGTTGTATTGCCCAATCAACCTCATGGGATCTTTATGACTATTAATTGCATTGTTATGCCTTGCTCATATCCTATCAATTGCCCTACTATAATTTGTTCACCCTTCAGGCCATGTTGTTTATCTAAGGAGAGCACCTCTAGTGAACTATGGACCCCGGTCCAATATTTACCATTGATACATCTTCCACTGTTACTTGTTTACTTGATGCAAACCATTACCTTCCACACCATTCGTTTAATCCTTTGTTACAGCAAACTGGTGAGCTTGAAAACCTCACTGTTCGTTGGGGTAAAGTCTTGAGTTTGTGTTGTGCAGGTCTCCATGTTGCTTGCAACACATGTGTGACGTTTCCTTCCTCCTCCTGGTTCGATAACCTCGATCTCAACTGAGGGAAAACTTGTTGCTTGCTCTTCACACCCTACGCTTGGGGTTACCAACAAAGTGCCACGTCGAGCACCATCATCATGCCGAACGGAAGGCCGGACGGCATTCCGCCGAACATGTTGCGCGCGTCAGCCTTGCCGTAGGTTGCTTGCGACGAGCTTCCGCCGAAAGGCAGTGGGCCGCGGTGCATCGCGGGGCCTGTGTATGCCGGTGAGGTGGAGTAGGGGATGTTAATGTCGACGTTGAAGGCCGAAGGAGGGCGCGGCGCCGGGCAGGGGAAGACCATGTTCGGGTTGAACCCGCCGTCTAACTCGAGGGACGAGGAGTACCTCTACCGAGCGTTCGCCTGGCTCTCCTCGAAGCCGGCCGGTGAGATCGGCAAGAATCCGGTCGGCGAGCCGACACTTGCATGGCTTCCCCAGTGGGGGGATACGGAGCCGCCATCATCGTCACGTGCGACGCCGCCGCCTATTTCGTCTGCTCTTATTCTTGCCTGAGCTTCGCCCTCTCCTTTCTATCCTTCCATTTGTCCGACGCGATCTTCCGCCTCTGCGACTTGGCCGTCCACTCGGTGCTGGACATGTCCTCCGGCTTCGTCGCCGGTGCTCTTGGCTTCCTCGCCTTCTTCTTCCCCAAAACCTCGGCGAGGTTTGATCTGAGTTTGACGAAACTCTTGGGCGATATGGCGGGCATGTAGGGGTTCGTAGCATGGAAAACAAAAAAATTCTATCGCATGAACACAAATAAGCCAAGATCTATCTACTAGATTGTAGCAACGAGTCGATTAGAGTACTCACCCTCAAAGATTCTAAAACGGTTAATGAGAGCAGATTCTCGTGGGTGATGTAGTCGTACACTTGCCGATCTCAAAATCGCGTAGATGATCCTTCCGGCTGCGTTTCGGCAGCGCTTCCGCAGTCAGTCACACGTTCGGTACTCTATGAAGACCTTCCTATCCCTTGTTCCAGCAGTCAGCGGAGGTTGTAGTTCTCCCTTCGCGATTCCGGCAGCATGACGGCGTGGTGTCAGAAATAGAGGGAAGATCCCGCAGGGCTTCGCCTAAGCCGAAGCGGGTTATGGTGGAGGATTAGGGTTTCCAGCGATCTAGGGTTTCGAGGGCCGGAGAGGAGGAGGTGGAGTCGGTGGTGTAGGGTTTCGTAGCATGGAAAACAAAAAATTTCTACCGCATACAAACAAACAAGCCAAGATCTATCTACTAGATTGTAGCAACGAGTCGATGGAATAACTCACCCTCGAAGATTCCAAAGTGTTTAACGAGAGCGGATTCTCGTGGGTGATGTAGTCGTACTCTTCATAATCTCAAGATTGTGTAGACGATCCTTCCGGCGCTGCGTTCCGGCAGCGCTCCCGCAGTCGGTCACACGTTCGATACTCGACGAATACCTTCCTCTCCCTTGTTCCAGCAGGCAGCAGAGGTTGTAGAACTCTCCTCGCGATTCCGGCAGCACAACGGCGTGGTACCGGAAGTAGAGGGGAGATCTCGCAGGGCTTCGCCTTAAGCCGGAGCGAGTATGGTGGGCTATGAGAAATCCCTTGACGATCTAGGGTTTAGACACGCCGAGGAAGAGGTGCTAGGGCTGGCGGCTAGGGCTTGGAGGTGCCCAAGTCGGCGGCAAGGAGATCCCTAGGCGGCGGCTTGGAGGGCGGCGGCGGCTAGGGTTAAGGTTTTCGGGGCAAGGGACTTGTGTCCTAGGAGGGGCAGCCCTGCCCCTCCCTTTATAGGTGGGAGGCGCGGCCAAGGGGAGGGGAGTCCCTCCCCAACTCGGCTTGGGTGGGCGCCGCCGGTTGGAGGAGGGAACTCCTCCCCAACTCGGTTTCCCACTCCTCCTCTTTTCCTCTTTCCAAATTTAGCCGTTTGACTTTTCAAACTAGCTATTTGACTTTTCAAACTAGGATTTGAATTAATCCTTTATTTGATTCAGCGATGACACTTAGTACATGATGCAATCATACCAACTTGATACAACACATTCATGTATCCTTCCCCTCCGGAGTGCCGGACATTCCGGAACATTCTAGAACATTACCGATGAAAACACCGGAACCATTCTCCAACTCTGAAACGGGACTTTCCTTATATGAATCTTATTCTCCGGACCATTCCGGATCTCCTCGTGATATCCCGAATCCCATTCGAGACTCCGAACAACATTCGGTCTCTTTCTCATCATTCCATAACTACTCAAACAACGTCGAATCCTTAAGTGTGTCTCCCTACGGTTCGTGAATTATGCGGACATGATCGAGACACTTCTCCGAACAATAACCAATAGAGGAATCTGGAAATTCATATGGCTCCCACATATTTCTACGATTACTTTGCGATCGAATGAACCACTTACATACGATATCAATTTCCCTTTGTCTCACGATAGTTTACTTATCCGAGGTTATGATCGTTGGTATCTCTGCATACCTAGTTCAACCTCGTTACCGATAAGTACTCTTTTCTCGTTCCCGTGATATGTGATCCCTTGTGAGCCAGTCACATGCTTGCAAGCTAATTGGATGACATTTCACCGAGAGGGCCCAGAGTATATCTATCCGTCATATGGATGGACAAATCCCACTCTTGATCCATGTGTTTCAACCAATACTTTCCGAACACTCAATGCCACCTTTATAGCCACCCAGTTACGGTGTGGTGTTTGATGTCATCAAAGCATCCATCCGGTAAAGGTGATATGCATGATCTCATGGTCGAAGGAATTAGATTACTATGTATCAGAAAGCATATAGCAATTGAACTATTAAAATGACTTGATCTTTATGCTACGCTTATATATAGGAGTATGTCCATCATATCATTCTCCTAACGATATGATCTTGTTGTTAATAACATCTCAATGTTCATGATAGGGAAACCACAATCATCTATTAACCAACAAGCTAGTATTATATAGAGGCTTTACTAGGGACTTCAAATTAAGTTTACAAATCACACAAGTATCAATGTTTCCTTGTTAATACTATTATAGCATGAATGTAAACATTTATCATAAACACAAAGATATAATAATAACTACATTTATTATTGCCTCTAGGGCATATCTCCAACAGTCTCCCACTTGCACCAGAGTCATCTAATCTAGATTACATGGTAATATACCGAACACCCATGGCAGTTTGGTGCTGGTCATGTTTTGCCCTCGGGAGAGGTTTAGTCAACGGATCCGCCACATTCAGATATGTGTGTACTTTGCAAATCTTTATATCCCCATCTTGGATATGTTCTCGAATAGCGTGAAAACGTAGGTTGATATGCTTCAGCTTCTTGTGTGACCTTGGTTCTTGCGCATTGGCTATGGCGCCCATGTTATCACAATAGATAGACATTGGGTCCAGCGCACTAGGAACCACACCCAGCTCTGTAATGAACTCTTTCATCCATATCGCTTCTTGTGAAGCCTCCGAAGCAGCCATGTATTCCAATTCAGTTGAAGATCTCGCCACAACGCTTTGCTTTGCACTCCTCCAGCTAACTGCTGCACCATTCAAAATAAATACGTATCCAGATTGTGATTTAGAATCATCCAGATCGGTGTTCCAACAAGCATCGGTGTAACCATTAACAACGAGCTGTTCATCACCTCCATAAGAAAGAACCATATCCTTAGTTCTTCTCAAGTACTTAAGGATGTTTTTGACCGTTGTCCAATGATCCACTCCTGGATCACTTTGATATCTACTAGTTAAACTAACAGCATATGCAATGTTGGGTCTAGTACATAGCATGGCATACATTAGAGATCCTATGGCTGATGCATAGGGAGTCTTACTCATCCTTTCTCTATCTTCTGCCGATGTCGGACTTTGAGTTTTACTCAAGGTCGTATTGGGCAACATGGGCAAGAACCCTTTCTTGCTCTCTTCCATTCCAAACCTCTTTAGAACTTTGTCCAAATATGTACTTTGTGACAATGATATTTGGCGTTTCGATATATCTCTATAAGTCTTAATGCCTAATATGTAAGCTGCTTCGCCAAGATCTTTCATTGAAAACCTATTATTCAAATATTCCTTGACACTATTAAGAAGGTCTACATCATTCCCAATCAACAATATGTCATCTACATATAGTATTAAGAATGCTACAGAGCTCCCACTCACTTTCTTGTAAATACAAGCTTCTCCATAAGTTTGTATAAAACCAAAACTTTTGATCACCTTATCAAAACGTTGATTCCAACTTCGGGATGCTTGCTTCAATCCATAGATGGACCGTTGAAGTTTACATACCTTGTTAGCATCTTTAGGATCAACAAAACCTTTGGGTTGCATCATATACAACTCTTCATCAATGTCTCCATTGAGAAATGCTGTTTTGACATCCATCTGCCATATCTAATAATCATAATATGCAGCGATTGCTAACATAATCCTCACAGACTTTAACTTCGCTACTGGTGAGAAAGTCTCATCGTAGTCAACTCCTTGAATTTGTCGAAACCCTTTTGCGACAAGTCGAGCTTTATAGACAGTAACATTACCATCAGCATCTGTTTTCTTCTTGAAGATCCATTTGTTCTCGACAGCCTTCCGGCCATCCGGTAAGTCCACCAAAGTTCATACTTGGTTTTCGTACATGGATCCAATCTCGGATTTCATGGCTTCTTGCCATTTATTGGAATCTGGGCTCATCATCGCTTCCTCATATGTCTCAGGGTCATCGGTGTTGTCCACCAACATGACACTCATAACGGGATCATACCAATCTGGAGTGGTACGAGTTCTCGTTGACCTGCGAGGCTCTGTAGCAACTTCAACCGAAGTTTCATGATCATTATCATTAGCTTCCTCTCTTATTGGTGCAGGCACCACAGGAACTTCTTCCGGTGCTGCGCTACTCGCAATTTCGAGAGAAGGCTCGACAACCTCGTCGAGTTCTACTTTCCTTCCAGTCACTTCTTTCGAGAGAAATTCCTTCTCTAGAAAGGATCCATTCTTGGCAACGAAGATTTTGCCTTCGGATCTATGATAGAAGGTATACCCAATAGTTTCCTTCGGGTATCCTATGAAGACGCATTTTTCCGCTTTGGGTTCAAGCTTGTCCGGCTGTAACTTCTTTACAAAGGCTTCACACCCCCAAACTTTAAGGAACGACAATCTAGGTTTCTTCCCAAACCATAATTCATACGGTGTCGTTTCAACGGATTTAGACGGTTCCCTATTTAAAGTGAATGCGGTTGTTTCTAATGCATAACCCCAAAATGATAGCGGTAAATCTGTAAGTGACATCATAGAACGAACCATATCTAAGAGAGTTCGATTACGATGTTCGGACACACCATTACGCTGTGGTGTTCCCGGCGGTGTCAACTGGGAAAGTATTCCGCATTTCTTCAAATGCTCGCCAAACTCGTAACTTAGATATTCACCTCCACGATCAGAACGTAGAAATTTAATCTTCTTGTTACGTTGATTCTCTACCTCACTTTGAAATTCCTTAAACTTCTCGAAAGTTTCGGACTTATGTTTCATGAAATAGATATACCCATATCTACTCAAGTCATCCGTGAAGGTAAGAACATAACGATAACCACCACGCGATGCTACACTCATTGGACCACACACATCGGTATGTATGATTTCCAACAAGTCCGTAGCTCGCTCCATCATACCAGAAAATGGAGTCTTAGTCATTTTACCCATCAGACATGCTTCGCATCTATCAAGTGATTCAAGAAGTCCATCGGAATGGAGTTTCTTCATACGCTTCACTCCAATGTGACCAAGACGACAGTGCCACATATAGGTCGAGTTATCGCTCGATTTCAAACGTTTAGCCTCAATGTTATTAATATGTGTATTTCCACTATCGAGATTCAATAAGAATAGACCATCTATCAAAGGTGCATGTGCATAAAACATATTACTCATATAAATCGAACAACCATTATTCTCGGACTTAAACAAGTAACCGTCTCGCAATAAACAAGATCCCGATATAATGTTCATGCTTAACGCAGGCACCAAATAACAATTATTTAAGTATAAAACTAATCCCGATGGTAGATGAAGGGGTAGCGTGCCGACCGCGATCACATCAACCTTTGATCCGTTTCCAACGCGCATCGTCACCTCGTTCTTCGCTAGCTTCCGTTTATTCTGCAGCACCTGTTTCGAGTTACAAATATGAGCAACCGAACCAGTATCAAATACCCAGGCACTACTACGAGTACTAGTGAGATACACATCAATAACATGTACATCAGATATACCTTTCTTCTTGATGTTGCCGTTCTTCAAATCCGCCAAGTACTTTGGGCAATTCCGCTTCCAGTGACCTTCTCCCTTGTAGTAAAAGCACTCAGTATCAGGCTTAGGTCCAGCCTTGGTTTTCTTCGTCGGTGTGGTAACTTTCTTACCACCCTTCTTGAAGTGTCCCTCCTGCTTAGACTTGCCTTTCTTGAATTTGGTGGTCTTATTGACCAACAACACTTGGTGCTCTTTCTTGATCTCCACTTCTGCAGATTTCAACATGGCAAAGAGTTCTGGCAACGTCTTGTTCATGTTTTGCATGTTGTAGTTCATCACAAAGTTCTTGTAACTTGGTGGCAGTGATTGGAGGACACGGTAAATCCCCAAAGCATTGGGAATCACTATACCCAAGCTTTGAAGTTTGTTTGCGTGCCCAGACATCTTAAGCACATGCTCGCTGACGGAGCTGCCCTCTTCCATCTTGTAGTTAAAGAACTTTTCAGAAGCCTCATAGCTTTTAATTGCCGCATGAGTCTCAAAGATCAATTTGAGATCCTCGACAATATCATATGGGTCTGAATTCTCAAACCTTTTCTGAAGCTTCGATTCTAAACCATACAAGATAGCACACTGAACTGTGGAGTATTGAGTCTTCCGAGTGAGATAAACATTCTTTACTTCATCGGCAGCATCAGCTGCAGGTGGGTCACCCAGTGGTGCATCCAGCACATAGGTCAAATTACCAGCTGTGAGGACAATCCTCAAATTGCGGAACCAATCCGCGAAGTTGCTTCCATTGTTTTTCAACTTTTCTTTCTCTAGGAACGCATTAAAATTGATGGTAGGGGCTGCCATTGATCTACAACATATTTGCAATAGTTTAGACTAAGTTTATGACAAATTGAGTTCAAATTAATAATAAAATTAATCTAGGTGAACTCCCACTCAAAACAATATCCCTCACATTGTTTTAGTGATCACACGAACCAAATCCACCACATCAACACCGATCATCACGAGAGTTGATATAGTTTCAATGGCGAACAATCGACATGTTCATCATATCTACTATATGATTCATGCTTTACCTTTCGGTGATCCGTGTTTCGAGACCATGTCTGTACATGCTAGGCTCGTCAAGATCAAACCTTTGTTTCCGCATGAGCAAATCTGGCTTGCTCACGTTGTATACACTTGCGGAATCTAACACACCCGATCATCACGTGGTGCTTCGAAACAACAAGCTTTAGCAACGGTGCTAACTAAGGGTGAACACTTTATGACTTGAAATTCATGTGCATGAGGGATCATCTTATAATGCTACCGTTGTCTACTAAGCAATACAAGATGCATAAAGGATTAACATCACATGCAATTCATAATATGTGATATGATATGGCCTTTCTTCTTTGTGCTTCCGATCTCCATCTTCTAGCATGAACATGATCTCCATCATCATCGGCATTGCATCAAGGTCAATGACGCTTCTCCATGGTTGTCTTCCACCGGCTTCAACTATTACAACTACTTTGAATAGACACGCGGGTCTGAACATAAATTAAAGACAACCATATGGCTCCTGCCGGTTGCCAACTTACAATAAGGAACATTGCATACATCAAATATAATCACAATCATGGCCATATCACATCACAGCACACCCCTGCAAAACAAAGTTAGACGCCTCTACTTTCTTTGCATGTTTTACGTGGTTTGGGGCTTTCAATAAGTGTCGTTCTAACTTACGAACAAGAACCACAACATTGATACTAGTATTGTTAATCACCCATTGTAAATTGGATCTTAACTATGCTAGGAGAAACAGGCACCCACAAAGCCACTTATGCAATACAAGTTGCATGTCAAGCGTGGAGCAAGTCTCATGAACGATGTCATGTAAGGTTAGCCCGGGCCGCTTCATCCCAACATACCGCAAGATGCAAAGTACATAAGAAGCAATCGACAATAAAAGCATCAATGCCCATAATGACCATTGTGTTCTACTCGTGCAACAGATCTACATATAGACACGGCTCTGATACCACTTTAGGGTTTCGTAGCATGGAAAACAAAAAATTTCTACCGCATACAAACAAACAAGCCAAGATCTATCTACTAGATTGTAGCAACGAGTCGATGGAATAACTCACCCTCGAAGATTCCAAAGTGTTTAACGAGAGCGGATTCTCGTGGGTGATGTAGTCGTACTCTTCCCAATCTCAAGATCGCGTAGACGATCCTTCCGGCGCTGCGTTCCGGCAGCGCTCCCGCAGTCGGTCACACGTTCGGTACTCGACGAAGACCTTCCTCTCCCTTGTTCCAGCAGGCAGCGAAGGTTGTAGCACTCTCCTCGCGATTCCGGCAGCACAACGGCGTGGTACCGGAAGTAGAGGGGAGATCTCGCAGGGCTTCGCCTTAAGCCGGAGCGAGTATGGTGGGCTATGAGAAATCCCTCGACGATCTAGGGTTTAGACACACCGAGGAAGAGGTGCTAGGGTCGGCGGCTAGGGCTTGGAGGTGCCCAAGTCGGCGACAAGGAGATCCCTAGGCGGCGGCTAGGGTTAGGGTTTTCGGGGCAAGGGACTTGTGTCCTAGGAGGGGCAGCCCTACCCCTCCCTTTATAGGTGGGAGGCGCGGCCAAGGGGAGGGGAGTCCCTCCCCAACTCGGCTTGGGTGGGCGCCGCCGGTTGGAGGAGGGAACTCCTCCCCAACTCGGTTTCCCACTCCTCCTCTTTTCCTCTTTCCAAATTTAGCCGTTTGACTTTTCAAACTAGCTATTTGACTTTTCAAACTAGGATTTGAATTAATCCTTTATTTGGTTCAGCGATGACACTTAGACATGATGCAATCATACCAACTTGATACAACACATTCATGTACCCTACCCATCCGGAGTGCCGGACATTCCGGAACATTCTAGAACATTCCCGATGAAAACACCGGAACCATTCTCCAACTCCGAAACGGGACTTTCCTTATATGAATCTTATTCTCCGGACCATTCCGGATCTCCTCGTGATATACCGAATCCCATTTGAGACTCCGAACAACATTCGGTCTCTTTCTCATCATTCCATAACTACTCAAACAACGTCGAATCCTTAAGTGTGTCTCCCTACGGTTCGTGAATTATGCGGACATGATCGAGACACTTCTTCGAACAATAACCAATAGAGGAATCTGGAAATTCATATGGCTCCCACATATTTCTACGATTACTTTGCGATCGAATGAACCACTTACATACGATATCAATTTCCCTTTGTCTCACGATAGTTTACTTATCCGAGGTTATGATCGTCGGTATCTCTGCATACCTAGTTCAACCTCGTTACCGATAAGTACTCTTTTCTCGTTCCCGTGATATGTGATCCCTCGTGAGCCAGTCACATGCTTGCAAGCTAATTGGATGACATTTCACCGAGAGGGCCCAGAGTATATCTATCCGTCATATGGATGGACAAATCCCACTCTTGATCCATGTGTTTCAACCAATACTTTCCGAACACTCAATGACACCTTTATAGCCACCCAGTTACGGTGTGGTGTTTGATGTCATCAAAGCATCCATCCGGTAAAGGTGATATGCATGATCTCATGGTCGAAGGAATTAGATTACTATGTATCAGAAAGCATATAGCAATTGAACTATTAAAATGACTTGATCTTTATGCTACGCTTATATATAGGAGTATGTCCATCATATCATTCTCCTAACGATATGATCTTGTTGTTAATAACATCTCAATGTTCATGATAGGGAAACCACAATCATCTATTAACCAACAAGCTAGTATTATATAGAGGCTTTACTAGGGACTTCAAATTAAGTTTACAAATCACACAAGTATCAATGTTTCCTTGTTAATACTATTATAGCATGAATGTAAACATTTATCATAAACACAAAGATATAATAATAACTACATTTATTATTGCCTCTAGGGCATATCTCCAACAGGTGGTGGCTAGGGCGACGACGACGAACCGGCGGTTGGCGGCGGCAGCGCAGCGGCTATGTAGGGAGGGGCTGGTGTTGTGGTTCCTTGGGGCACCCCTCCCGTCTATTTATGAGAGGGAGGGCAGCTTGGGAGAGAGGAGTTTGAATCCTTCCTCAACTCCCTCTCCTAGTTGGCTCGTGGTGGAGGCAAAGAAGGATTCTATCCTTCCTCCATTAGGATACATTGTCCCAGTTTGACTTTTCAAACTTGCCATTTGACTTTCAATTTGGAGCTTAATTTCTTTCTTACAAATGCCCAACCAAGTGACCTAGGACTTGATGCAATCATTCCACTTACTCATGACACATTCATGTACCCTTCCCCTTTTTGGTCCGGTGAACCTTCTAGACCCTTCTAGACCATTCGAGTGAAAACACCAAAATCATTCCCGAACTCCGGAATCGGACTTTCCTTATATGAATCTTATTATCCGGACCATTCCGGATCTCCTCGTGATATCCTGGATCCCATCCGAGACTCCGAACAACATTAGGTCTCCCTACTTACATTCCATATCTACTAAACAACATCGAATCCTTCAGTGTGTCTCCCTACGGTTCGTGAATTATGTAGACATGACCGAGACTCTTCTCCGATCAATAACCAATAGAGGAATCTGGAAATTCATATGGCTCCCACATATTTCTACGATTACTTTGCGACCGAATGAATCACTTATATACGATACCAATTTCCCTTTGTCTCGCGATAGTTTACTTATCCGAGGTCTGATCGTCGGTATCTCTACATACCTAGTTCAACCTCGTTACCGATAAGTACTCTTTTCTCGTTCCCGTGATATGTGATCCCTTATGAGCCAGTCACATGCTTGCAAGCTAATTGAATGATATTCCACCGAGAGGGCCTAGAGTATATCTATCCGTCATATGGATGGACAAATCTCACTCTTGATCCATATGTCTCAACACATACTTTCTGAACACTCAATGCCACCTTTATAACCACCCAGTTATGATGTGGTGTTTGATGTCATCAAAGCATCCTTTCGGTGATGGTGATTAACATGATCTCATGGTCGAAGGAATTATGTTACTATGTATCAGAAAGCTTATAGCAAACGAACTATTGAAATGACTTGATCTTTATGCTACGCTTATCTATAGGAGTATGTCCATCATACCATTCTCTTAATGACATGATCTTGTTGTTAACAACATCTCAATGCTCATGACCCTGAAACCATGATCATCTATTAACCAACAAGCCAGTATTATAAAGAGGCTTTACTAGGGACTCTAATTTAATTTAAAAATCACACAAGTATCAATGTTTCTGGTTAATACTATTATAGCATGAATGCAAACATTTATCATAAGCATGAAGATATGATAATAACCTCTTTATTATTGCCTCTTGGGTATATCTTCAACAGAGCGGGAGCTCGGCGAAGTGGCGGGAGTGGGAGGGGATGGGGAAGAAAGGCGGGCGGGAAGCAAGAAAAGAGCGGGAGTTCGGCCTTCTCTCGCCAACAGAGCTGGCTCACGCCCGTTTTCGCTTGGTCCGGCGTTCCCGGGATCCTGGGAATGGCCTAGAAAGCTCGGACCAAAGTTCGCCTGAATCCGAAAAGAGGTTCCTGAGAACGTGAGCGAGCCAAATTTCGGCGTCCGGACCTAATTTCGACGTCTGAATCGACGTCCTAGGAATGCTAGTGGAGATGCTCTACTCAGTAGGCAAGTAGCATTGTCCTTTAATTTCATGGTCTAAATTATTTTTTACTCCCTCCATTTTAAAATATAACTTTGTAAAGCAAATATATCTAGACTACTTTTAGCATATATGTTCACCCGATAAATCTAGACACTAAAAGTAGTCTATATAGATTTTTTTTACAAACCTAAAATATTAAAACGGAGGGAGTACATCTGTAATGCCCTGACAACAACGTTGTTGGTAGCTCCGCAATATTGTGAAGCTAGATTTGTTGCATGTACAATTAATTTTCCGTAAGATGGAGGCAACAGATAACCAAAGAAGTTGAATAGTAGACTCTCCTTTGAGTTAACGTCACTTTGGACAGCGATATTGCATTTCTCTATATGGAACTAGTATGTTTCTCAATGTGTATTTACATATCACTCTATCAATTGCTCAAATCATGATAACCAATCCAAATTTTTGTGACTTCTTGATAAGTTTCTTGCAACTTTAAAATACTCCCGCGGATCGGAATTGCTTCCTGCGGATCGGAATTGCTTCCGCTAGGGACACCATTTTACTCGGTTGTACCAGAAATTCTAGGTGAACTTATATGAGGATATTTTTTTTGGCAAATCAATTGACATGAGAAATCCGCTTTGTCCATTAACAGAAGCTGATTTCGAGTGGTGAAAGTCATCTAAAAAAAATTATTACTTCCTTCGACTCATATTAATTGACGCGGATTTATCTAAATTTAAATAAATCTAGACACTATTTAGTATATAGGTTTATTCAAATTTTAACAAATCAAAGTCAATAAATATGGATCTGAGGAAATAAAAAATTTGTATTTCACGACAGTATATATGTTTTTATAAAATTCCACCAATTTATTAATAAGAGCACACAATACACAAGCGATAGAATCGTCCAACTTTATTAATTTATTATTTGACCCTAGAAAAATGCAAAGTTTCCATGCATGAGCATGACAAGCAATGTGGACTGAAGTCTAAACATGAGGCCTGAAATCACTCGACATCGTCTACTGCGGATTGGGTGGCCTGGAGTTGGCCGCGGAGACCCTGGATCCCCATTCCAGGAGCTCCTTGCTGGTGTCGTCCTTGTGCGCGATCACCTCGATGAAGCACAGGCAGTCCTGCTTCTCCCCTGTCGCCGTCTCTATCGCCGCCGTCAGCTCCTCCTCGCATGTCACCTTGGTGGTCCAGCACTTCCCCTCGCCGTTGTGGATGGCGTCGACGAGCCCGGTGTAGTTCCAGTTCTTGATCACGTTGTAGGGCCCGTCGTGGATCTCCACCTCGATCGTGTAGCCGCCATTGTTGATGAGGAAGATGATGCTCTTCTGCTCGCAGCGCAGCATGGTGGACACGTCCTGCGCCGTCACCTGGAAGCTGCCGTCGCCGATGCAGGCGATGACGCGCTTGTCCGTGGCGCCCTGCGCGTACCCGAGCAGCGCCCCGACCGACCACCCGATGGACCCGTACTGCATCTGGAACTCGTACCTGCACGCACGGATCACCAGTCTGCAATGCTCATAATGAATTCAGCGACGGCGAGGTCCAAGGCGTAGAATGTGGCGTGCTTACCCGCAGCCCTCGGGGAGCTTGAGCTTCTGGCAGTTGAACCACGAGTCGCCCGTCTCGGCGACGACGGCGCTGTCGCCGGTCAGCATCTTCTGGACGTGCTTGAAGAGCACGTTCACGCGCAGCGGCTCCCCGGGCTCGCTCGCCGGCGGCTCGCCGTCGGGAACGAAGATCCTCTTGTAGTTCTCGTAGGCGGTGGTGTTCTTCGTCACCCTCTTGGCCAGCTCCGACAGGAAGTCCTTCATCATGACGCACCCGAAGGCCGGGCCGTTGCCGACGGTGACGCGGTCGGGCTGCACGATCACCGCCTTCTCCTTCTTAAGCAGGAACGAGTACCCCACGGAGCTGTAGTCGTTGAAGATCGGCCCGGCGAAGACGTAGGCGTCCGCCGACTCCACGATCTCGGCGCAGAACGCCGTGCTCACCGCGCCCCAGTAGGTGCCGAGGAACCGCGGCAGAGTCTCCGCCACCATCCCTTTGGCCGACGGCATCGTCGCCACCGCGTACCCGCTCGCGTCCGCCAGCTCCGCGAACGCCGCGCCGGCCTTGGCAACCCTCAGCTTCGGCCCGGCCACCATCACCGGCTTCACCGCCTTGTCCAGGAACTGCACCGTCGCCTCCACCGCCGCCTCGAGCCCCATCTGGTTGCTCATCCTGCACGCACGTACACACCATTCGTCCTTCAGTACATTTATCGTCACGTGTATGTATGATCAAGCAGAAAAAAAAGGGAGAGGAAAAAAGAAGATACTGACCTTGGGGCGAGGCAGAAGGGGACGGGGTCGCGGCTGAAGGTGGGGTGGGAGACGCCGGGGAGGTTGCAGCTGACGCTGATGTACACCGGCTTGCTCTCCTTGAGCGCCGTGGAGATGGCCTTGTCGATCAGCTCGTGGGCGTCGTCGAGGTTGTTGACGACGGCCTGGTGGCACGTGACGGTCTGGAAGGCGCGGAGCTCCTGGGTGAAGTCGGGGAGGCCGATGGTGTGGTGGAGGATGCGGTTGGTGCCGTAGTCGTTGGAGTTGGGGCCGCCGACGATGCAGATCAGGGGCAGGTTCTCGCTGTAGGCGCCGGCGATGGCGTTGAGCACGCTGAGGCCGCCGACGGTGAAGGTGACGGCGCAGGCGCCCACGCCCTTGACGCGCGCGTACCCGTCGGCGGCGTAGCCGGCGTTGAGCTCGTTGCAGCAGCCGACGAAGCGGAGGCCCGGCTCGGCGATGAGGTGGTCGAGGAGGGTCAGGTTGAAGTCGCCGGGCACGCCGAACACGTCGCTCACGCCCACCTGCACCAGGCGCCGCGCGAGGTGGCGGCCCAGCGTGGCCTCGCCGGAGGCGTGGGAGGACGCCGACGCGGGGAAGGTCGCGGGGCACGCCAGAGCGCCGCTGGGGGCGCCCTTGGGCCCGTCCACGGATCCGATGCCCGTGTCCATGGTCGTCGATGGAGGATTCAAGATCAGACGACACGTACGTACGTGGGCGAGGAGGAGAAAGGAAGAGAGAGAGATTTTCTTGGGGTGGTTTGACCCGTGCTGGTCGTCGCAATTTATACGTCCAGAGAATCAAGGGCGGCGGCAAGTAATTAGCGACGGTTTATTTTTAGGCCCAGCTAATAAAAAGATCCGCAAGAAAGAAAATAGAGGCAGCGACGGGATACACGTGTACTAGCCTTGCCCGGTCGCTGCGTGGTGGGGCAGGGAGCCGTCCGGACCCACTAGTCAGTTGGCGTTGCACGTTAAACAGACATTTGTTTGTCTTAAATCGGACGGGAGTAATTGCAACGATTTGGGTTTGGAGAGCAAGTCACGAATTTCTTACCGTACAAGCTTAAAGTTTTCATTTACTCCAGTACAATTGTTTTTTTTAGCAGATCTCTTACAAATACTAATACGGTCCACGTCTGGGTTAGCAACGTGCGTGGGCTCGGTCGATGTTTTCTAACTTATAAAGCCCAAATACGATATGCATGGACTGTCTAGTCCATTTCTAATGTATATACAAGCCTAGTTATGATTTTTTTTTCTAGACTAGAAACCCAAAAGATTTAATAGATAAAATCTCAAAATGATGTACCTAAGGGGACTCATCGCAAATGAGATGGCTCATGAACTAGCTAGAATGTGTTTTATAGATAAAATTTCTTGTACTTGGGTCGATGAACCCCCTAGCTTTCTTTTACCAACTCTCCTAAACGATGTAACTATTGAATGATTTTGAGGCAGCAAGTTACGGATGCACTCTTTTCCTTTCAGAGTATCTAAGGGGATTGAAAGGTTTTTAACGAGGCGGCTTGCTTGTCTAATATATGGTTGTTCAAAAAAAATATTTTACTGAACATGAAGAGATTAGAGGTACATGTACAACCTTCGGTCTGGAGGAATATGCCCGCACACGCGACCGTCCTCACTAAATGACCAGGTGAGGAGGTGCCACCTACAACAAACTACAACTAAAAGAGGTCTCGCCTTGTCTAGTTTCCAACCATGAATGACGAGGTAGCTAATCACAGAGCCTCAAGGTTGCGTCATACTCGCTGTGTAACACTCTATGTTTCGTATAATATATAACATTAATTAAAATTGAAGACAAAATTTGGAATCAACAAAAATATTCTTGAGTGCATTGGTGTTATTGGATTTTATTTGTCTTGTTGGATTTCATTGCTTTGTTTAACTTGGTTGATTAACCATAGCAAGATATCCAAGAGATAATCACCCCAACCCATGAGAATCATCATGCATGTGAGGTAAATCTTCAAAAAAATCAAATAACCACTTTGGCAAAGTACTTGGCTGCCGATAAGTCATTCTTCTTCATGTCATTGAGCGCTGACCGTAGATGTTGTGTCCCGTACCGAGATGAATAGGATAATATGGCAGAAATTTCAGCCATACTTCAGCAGATGTCTCAAGCCCAATGACATGGGCAAGTGTTGGAGATATGCCCTAGAGGCAATAATAAATGTAATTATTATTATATCTTTGTGTTTATGATAAATGTTTGCATTCATGCTATAATAGTATTAACAAGGAAACATTAATACTTGTGTGATTTGTAAACTTAAATTGAAGTCCCTAGTGTAGCCTCTATACATCACTAGCTTGTTGGTTAATAAATGATTGTGGTTTTCCTATCATGAACATTGAGATGTTATTAACAACAAGATCATATCATTAGGAGAATGATATGGTGGACATACTCCTATAGATAAGCGTAGCATAAAGATCAAGTCATTTTAATAGTTCAATTGCTATATGCTTTCTGATACATAGTAACCTAATTCCTTCGACCATGAGATCATGCATATCACCTTTACCGGATGGATGCTTTGATGACATCAAACACCACACCGTAACTGGGTGGATATAAAGGTGGCATTGAGTGTTCGGAAAGTGTTGGTTAAGACACATGGATCAAGAGTGGGATTTGTCCATCCATATGACGGATAGATATACTCTGGGCCCTCTCGGTGAAATGTCATCCAATTAGCTTGCAAGCATGTGACTGGCTCACAAGGGATCACATATCACGGGAACGAGAAAAGAGTACTTATCAGTAACGAGGTTGAACTAGGTATGCAGAGATGCCGACGATCATAACCTCGGATAAGTAAACTATCGTGAGACAAAGGGAAATTGGTATCGTATGTAAGTGGTTCATTCGATCGCGAAGTAATCGTAGAAATATGTGGGAGCCATATGAATTTCCAGATTCCTCTATTGGTTATTGATCGGAGAAGTGTCTCGATCATGTCCGCATAATTCACGAACCGTAGGGAGACACACTTAAGGATTCGACGTTGTTTGAGTAGTTATAGAATGATGAGAAAGAGACTGAATGTTGTTCGGAGTCTCGGATGGGATCCGGGATATCACGAGGAGATCCGGAATGGTCCGGAGAATAAAATTCATATAAGGAAAGTCCCGTTTCGGAGTTGGGGAATGGTTCCGGTGTTTTCATCAGGAATGTTCTAGAAGGTTCCGGAATGTCCGGTACTCCGGAGGGGAAGGGTACATGAATGTGTTATATCAAGTTCGTATGATTGCATTATGTACTCGGTGTCATCGCTGAACAAAATAGAGGGTTTATTCAAATCCTAGTTTGAAAAAGTCAAACGCCAAGTTTGAAAGTCAAACGGCTATTTTGGGAAGTGGAGAGGGAGGTGGAAACCGACTTGGGGGAGGAGTTCCTCCTCCCACCGCCGGCGCACCACCAAGCCGAGTTGGGGAGGGACTCCCCTCCCCTTGGCCGGCCCCCTCCACCTATATAAGGAGGGGCAGATCTCCCCTCCTAGACACACAAGTTCCCACCTCCAAACCCTAGCAGCTGCTGCCCACCATAGCCGCCACCGCCCCCTAGGGTTTCTCCCCTAGCCGCCGACTTGGGCACCTCCAAGCCCTAGCCGCCGGCCCTAGCACCTCTTCCTCGGCGTGTCTAAACCCTAGATCGTCGAGGGCTCTCTCATAGTCCACCATACTCGCTCCGGCTTAAGGCGAAGCCCTGCGAGATCTCCCCTCTACTTCCGGTACCACGCCGTTGTGCTGCCGGAATCGCGAGGAGAGTGCTACAACCTTCACTGCCTGCTGGAACAAGGGAGAGGAAGGTCTTCGTCGAGTACTGAACGTGTGACCGACTGCGGGAGCGCTGCCGGAACGCAGCGCCGGAAGGATCGTCTACGCGATCTTGAGATCGGGAAGAGTACGACTACATCACCCACGAGAATCCGCTCTCGTTAAATGCTTTGGAATCTTCAAGGGTGAGTTATTCCATCGACTCGTTGCTACAATCTAGTAGATAGATCTTGGCTTGTTTGTTTGTATGCGATAGAATTTTTTTGTTTTCCATGCTACGAAACCCTACAGTGGTATCAGAGCCGTGTCTATATGTAGATCTGTTGCACGAGTAGAACACAATGGTCATTGTGGGCGTTGATGCTTTTATTGTCGATTGCTTCTTGTGTACTTTGCATCTTGCGGGATGTTGGGATGACGCGGCCCGGGCTAACCTTACATGACATCGTTCATGAGACTTGCTCCACGCTTGACATGCAACTTGTATTGCATAAGTGGCTTTGCGGGTGCATGTTTCTCCTAGCATAGTTAAGATCCAATTTACAACGGGTGATTAACAATACTAGTATCAATGTTGTGGTTCATGTTCGTAAGTTAGAATGACACTTATTGAAAGCCCCAAACCACGTAAAACATGCAAAGAAAGTAGAGGCGTCTAACTTTGTTTTGCAGGGGTGTGCAGTGATGTGATATGGCCATGATTGTGATTATATTTGATGTATGCAATGTTCCTTATTGTAAGTTGGCAACCGGTAGGAGCCATATGGTTGTCTTTAATTTATGTTAAGACCCGCGTGTCTATTCAAAGTAGTTGTAATAGTTGAAGCCGGTGGACGACAACCATGGAGAAGCATCATTGACCTTGATGCAATGCCGGTGATGATGGAGATCATGTTCGTGCTTGAAGATGGAGATCGGAAGCACAAAGAAGAAAGGCCATATCATATCACATATTATGAATTGCATGTGATGTTAATCCTTTATGCATCTTGTATTGCTTAGTAGACGACGGTAGCATTATAAGATGATCCCTCATGCACATGAATTTCAAGTCATAAAGTGTTCACCCTTAGTTAGCACCATTGCTAAGGCTTGTTGTTTCGAAGCACCACGTGATGATCGGGTGTGTTAGATTCCGCAAGTGTATACAACGTGAGCAAGCCAAATTTGCTCATGCGGAAACTAAGGTTTGATCTTGACGAGCCTAGCATGTACATACATGGTCTCGGAACACGGATCACCGAAAGGTAAAGCATGAGTCATATAGTAGATATGATGAACATGTCGATTGTTCGCCATTGAAACTATATCAACTCTCATGATGATCGGTGTTGATCTGGTGGATTTGGTTCGTGTGATCACTAAAACAATGTGAGGGATATTGTTTTGAGTGGGAGTTCACCTAGATTAATTTTACTATTAATTAGAACTCAATTTGTCATAAACTTAGTCTAAACTATTGCAAATATGTTGTAGATCAATGGCAGCCCCTACCATCAATTTTAATGCGTTCCTAGAGAAAGAAAAGTTGAAAAACAATGAAAGCAACTTCGCGGATTGGTTCCGCAATTTGAGGAACTTCCTCACAGCTGGTAATTTGACCTATGTGCTGGATGCACCGCTTGACGAGGTTTAATCTCGTCAATGCCCATTGTTATGGACTTGGGTTTTGGAGAAGATGGGGATGCTGGAGATCGTGGCACGGTTAACAGACAAGCAACCAGGGGACACGAGATTTACCCAGGTTCAGGCCCCCGGAGGGAAAACCGTACTCCTGCTTGTCTGCTCTTTGATTACGGTGGAACCGAAGGTTACAGGGTGCGCAGATTCGATCTGGCGTGGATGCGTGTGCGAAAGTATGAGTCGGGAGATCTAGGATGTGCCCTCCTGGCCTTTATATAGACTTAGGCAGGTCCCCGGCATAGTCCTAGTCGGTTACAAGTTCTAGGGTTTTGCCCCATTGAATTTCCTATCTCCGCTAGTCTTGCTCTCCAAGGATCCGAAGGCGTCATGGGCCTTGGCCACCCGAAAATCTTCATGGGCCAGCGTATATCTGCTGTGGGCCTTCCTCGGGCTGGACCAGGTATGCTGAAGTCACGTACCCGTAGGGTATAACCATGTCAGTAGCCCCCGAGTGATCAGTCGAATCGTAGATTCGGCTGAGGACTCTTCCATCCTTCGGGTGTAACTATATTTTAATAGTATATGAGCGTAGGGATTGTTGATGCGTGTGCCTGACTCACCCGAGGGATCAGGGTCAGTTAACTGTCTTAGGACGAAACTACACGATCTTCTTCAGGCTCGGGTCCCTCAACCCGGACCTGGAACATATGCTGGCGTAATTCGACTCAGGCCGCGGAGGACTTACAGGAATGGAATTCCGGTGATTTTAATTGGTGTACCCAACGCGTCCGTCGGGATTTTTCATCGTACCTGCTGGTACGGCTTCATACTAGCAGAGCGCAGTCAGGTGTGTTGCCAGGCCATCAGATGATATCTGTAGGTCTTATCTTTGTGTCGAAGACACAGCATCCGAATGTTTGTCACCGCGGAGGTGCTTCGGGTGGCCAAGGAGATTGTTGCTCACTTAGAGTTTTGTTGGGGTAGAGTTGCCAAAAAAAAATTGCGTGCTAATCCGGGAGATCGCAGTCGAAGATTTCATAGGGTGCGTGACCAGCGCTCCCTATGGGAGTAGCCCCCAAGTGTCTGTTCGAGTCGTAGACTCGAGCGAAGACTTTAATTCAAGCATTGTTTCAGTCATTAAGTCCGTAGGATTCGAAAATTTTCGGATGCTTAAATCCATTCTCCCTATGGGAGTAGCCCCCGAGTCCGTAGTGGAGTCGTAGACTCGACGTAGGACTCAGAGAAGTAATTTTGTCCTCATGTGTCTGTCGGGTGCACGGCCAGCGCTCCTGATAGGAGTAGCCCCCGAGTATTTAATCGAATCGTAGATTCGAGTGAGTACTTCTTAGCTGTGCAGCCGAAGTTGGTGCTAGTATAGCTTTTGATGACGTCAGTGCTGAAGATCGATGACCTCAAGCGTCTGCTACGCCAGAGATGACTTGACTGGACGAAGCGTGGGTCCCACTTCCTGACTTTGAATTGACCGGTCACGCGCGGCGTGGAGATGATTACGGCGTATCCTCGATTTCCGCGCATAGTGGACGGCGTGGTAACGACGGTTCGTTGTGATGCTGACACGTGTACGACCAGATCTACCGTTGGCGTTAGGTCTTCTCGATGGACGGCCAGCGTGCGTCGTCTTCGCTGTTATAATCCTTGGTGAAATCGTGGTTTGTTTTTCACCGCACCAGTTCATCTGTTCACTGCCTCGTTGTTCTTGAGCTATTCTTGCTGCGCACTGAGAGTTTCTTCCACATTTCCTTCGTTCTTTCTTCGTTGGCAACGCCACCACCGTCGTAGCGCCATGGGGAAAGCGAAGAAGTCTTCATCTGCGGTTGGGACCAGCGCCGCCGGAGGCAAGAAGGGCACCACCGCTGCTCGTGTCACCGATGGTGGCTGGCAGCGATCAGAGACGCGGGAGAGCGATCTCCGCAAACTGCGTGAGCGGGGCCTGATCCCGCAAGATACGACGGCCGTGAGACTCCCTGGCAATGAGGTAATCCCCCGTCCCCCATCTGGGTACCGGGTCATGTTTGTTGCCTTCGTGATTCGCGGGTTTTCTTTTCCTGTCCACGACTTCCTCCGTGGGCTGCTCTTCTTCTATGGGGTTCAACTCCATCATCTGTCTCCCAACTCTCTTCTCCACGTTGCGTGTTTTATCACATTGTGCGAGTGTTGGCTTGGCATTGAGCCGCACTTTGGCCTCTTCCGGAAGCTTTATTCCGTGAAGAGGCAGTCTAGGTCGGATGGTGTGTATCCCATTGGGGGTTTCATCATCTCCCTCAGTCCCAATGTGCAATTCTTTTCCTTTTCCATGTCCAAATCTGTCCAGTACTGGCGGAGGCGATGGTTTTACATCCGCGACTCCGTTTTGCCCGGGCAAGATTTTTGTCTTGTTCCCTTTGACCCCTCCCAAAAGATTGAGAAGAAAAGGTCGTGGAAAAACCAGATCTTAGACGGTGAGGTGGCGGAGATAGAGGCCCTTTACCGTCAGGTGGAGGATCTCCAACTGATTCCTGAGAAGGAGGTGAACGGCGTGGACATCATCCGGACGTTTCTTGAGCGTCGGGTGCAACCTCTCCAAGCGAGGGCACACCCGATGTTTCTTTATTCTGGGCGCCGTGATCCGACGAGGGTTTCGAGTGAGAAAATCTCCGAGGGGAATCTTGACAAGGATCTTCGCGTGCTGCTGAAGTTCAAGGCCGGAGAAGAAATCCTGGGGAAGTCGCTGACTCCTCCCTTTTCTTCGACGTTGGTCGTGCCGAAGGTGTAGATTTGTGCACGTAGTGCTCCCCCTTTTTTTTTGTTGAGTGTGTGTTTGCTTTCTTTGTTTGCTAACAAAGTTCCTTCTCATCTTGTAGAGCTTCAAAGTGTCGGGCATGGTACCACCATTGCCCGAAAGGTATCCGAATGCCCCGGATAATGAAGTGGTTGATTCCGTGTCCGAGCTTCCTTCGGCGCGATCTCCGGCGGAGGATGCCGACGAGTCGAGTGAGGACCATACGCGCAAGCGATCACGGAGCTCGAGCGAGTCTTCGGATGCCTCAACTCCTCCGACTCCCAGAAATCCTCTGGGCCTTGAGCGTCATACTGATGGTCATGGAGGTTCTTCCTCTCCCCTTCCTGCTATTCCTGTGCGAACTGTTGCTCCGCACCCGCCAGCAAAGCGGAAGAAGGAAGAAAAGAAGGAGGAGAAGAAGGAAGAGAAGAAAGAGGAGAAGAGGGCCCGAAGGGCTTCTCCTATCTTCGACCTGAGCGCATTGGGCTCGTAAATTTTCTTGTTGTACTGTTGTCCTTTTCCCTTCATGATTTTTTTGCACTTGTGCTGATTGGTTTGTATGCAGGCAATCCTCCGACGACTCTAGTGATGGTGCGGGGGAGATGATGGGGGAGTCGAACATTGCGTCGCCTCCTCCTCAGACGGTGGCGACTTCGGGTGGCGCCGCTCCAGATCCTCCTGTGCGGGAGGGGCTGGTGGTTGCGCCTCAGAATTTCGTAGGCGGGCCTTCGGGGTCGCCATCGGAGCATGTAAGTTTTTCTGCTTCATGTCACGGGGGAGCCCCCGAGTGTCTTCGTGTGCTGATGTTGTTTTTGCTTCTTTGTGTTGGGCGTAGCCCCCAAGTCCTGTTCTTACTGCTATTGCCTTTTTCTGCAGCCTTTTGTCCAAGAGGCCAAGCGGCTGGTGGAGGAACGCCTGACGCTGGAGGCGAAACTACGGCAGCTTCAAGGTATTCGTCTGCCTTTTAGTACCTCCCTTGTTTATCCTGGTCCTGTTCTTTGACACTTGCTTGTCTTAAATGCAGAGGAGCATAACGACTCTCTCCGTGAGGTCGACGCTCTTAAAAAGATCCTTGGCCAATCGGAGCAGAAAGCCGAAGCCGCCGTTGGCGCAAAAGAGCGCCTTGAGCTAAAGCTGTAGAAGGCAGCCGAAGTGAAGGAGCGTCTACAGCAGGAGGCCGCAGATCGTGAGGAGAAGCTGGCCACCGTTGCGGCTGCTCGTGAAAGAGGGGTGGCGGCAAAGCTCATGGCTGCTGCCAAGGCTATTTCGGGTGAGTGCTGGATTTTTGTACTTGTTTCTTTTTCTACGGGTCTTCTTCTATGCTGCCCTTCTTCATGTTTTTCTTCATTTTTGTCTCAGATGCCGCAGGCATCGAGTTCGACCGCGGTGCTCTGGAGCACGGGAGTGCTCTAGATGATGCCATTGTGGCGGTCGAAGACCACTGCAGCACCGTCGTCAACTCCCTTGCCAAGGCGAAAGAGGTCCTTGGTCGCTTCTACCAGGAGCTCTTCCCGAAGGCCGCAGCCCTTGAAGATGTGGATGCCCTGGCAGAGGCTCTGTCAGCCGAAGCGCCTGCGGCGTACAAGCGCAAGCAGAAGGGCATCGGCGCGTCCGTCGGGCTGGCGATGGCCATGGCGGCTGGGGCGGAGCTGGACTTGCCCCAGATCACCTCTCGGATGCCGACGGCTGCGGATGGATCCGAGGTAGCCTTCGCTGCCTACTCCGCTCGCTGCAGACGATATGGGCCCAAGCTCATTGACTTGTTGTCTGAGTACGCACTGCGGCAGCAGGGCGAGACCAAAGCTAGGCAGTCTGGCTCTGAGGCGACTCAGTGTCCTGCGCCTTAGGCATAGTAGATGTGGGGTAGTATGTAGTTTACTTTTGTTGTAAATATCTTTTGTAGTACCATACTTGTGCCACGCAGTGGCCTTATATATTTAATGAATTCCTCCGAGTTGTGCTATATTCTTGGCTGAATGTCTGTGTGTCTTCTTTTTTCTGCTGCTATAGGTTCCTTCGGGTGCTGACCCTGTTGACGCTCCATACGCAACGCCGTTGCGTCCATCCTTGGATGACTCCTCGCAGCTTACTTTCCTTCAGGATCGTGTGCGCAGTCTGGAGAGAGAGTTGCTCGGGCTACGCGGTCGTGCCGACGTTTGGAAATCCAAGGCGGATCGTGGCGCAGCCAGAGAGGAGTACTTGATGGCGGAGCTGGGTCGGCTGTCCGAGCAATTGCAGTGTAAGTTGATCCTTTTTTCGGGCTGTAGCTCAGTTCTTCGGATGAGCCTGCTGGCCTTATTCTTGTCTTGTGCGGTTATCGCAGGTGCGAACTTGGCTCCGAGGAAAAAAAAAAGAGCGTGTCACTGTTCGGGTCAACTGCTTGACTCAACAGGACATGGAGGCCGGCGGCTTCTTCTGGATGGATCGCGATCGCGCCATGGTTCTGGCAATGGTGCAGGATCGTGTTTATCAAGTTTCACGGGTGCTCCGCCAGGTGCAGACATCACTTTCCTCAGTGCTGCACATCATGTTTCCTTTGGATGTCGTGCCGACGACCCTTGCAGGTCTTCTGTCGAGGTTTCGGAGTGCCAGCAATGTCAAGGAGCTGGTGCGGCAGCAGCTCGTCACAGGAGTGAAGGTTGCCTTGTCTCTTGTGAGGGTGCACCGCCCTGACGTAGATTTGGCTGCTGTGGCGGCTGGGCCGCCTCTTCGACCGGATGGTGGCGAGTGGAACATGCGTCAGCATTACGCGGCTGTAAGGCAGTATGCCGAACAGATTGTAGATTTGTTTGAGCAGCGTGCTCAGGTTATTCTTTAGAATAGGTAGGACCTGAAAATAGAGAGAGAGATGTAAAATTTGTATATTTCGGCTGGGCGTTTTGTGCCCTTTGTTGTAAAGGTTTGCTTGTTTGTGAGCACGCAGTGCTTTGATTGAGTACGTGTCCTTTTCGTTTGCCTGACGTGGTCAGCTACTCAGGTGTACACGTTTGGTCCTCAGTCGATGAAATCGTGAGGTGGGGGGAGCCCCCGAGTGCGTATGTAGCATGTAGTAGAGTTGCAGGGAAATAGTCAACCGAAGGTTGGGGGCGAGACACTTAGCTTTATTTATATCGTAATGGAGGAGGTACATGGTCGGCTGAGTAGCCTTGGCTGTAAGCCTTATTGAAATTAAAAGGGGGGTAGGTTGCTACGGGTAGAATCGTCGTAGGTGCGAGATGTTCCATGGGTTGGAGTATGCGACTCCAAACTCCACGTGCTTGAGGCGATAGGCGCCACCTGGGATGACTTCGGTGATGACATAGGGTCCTTCCTATGGTGACTCGAGTTTATTCGGTCGCTTTTTCTTGAGTCGTAAGACGAGGTCTCCTTCGATGAAGGACCTTGGGCGCAGCCGGCGGCCGTGGTAGTTACGGAGACTTTGCTGGTACACCGCTGATCTAGCTGCTGCTATATCCCGTGCTTCGTCGAGTGTGTCGACGGCATCTTTGAGTGCAGCCATGGATTCGGATTCGCTGTAAGCGACGACTCGTGGAGCCTAGTGGCGTACTTCGGCTGGTAGCACGGCCTCAGCTCCGTGCACCATGAAGAACGGTGTGTAGCTGGTGGAGTTGTTTGGCGTAGTCCGTAAGCTCCACAGGACAGACGGTAGCTCTTTCGTCCAGTTTCCAGCTTTGTGCTCGAGTGAGCTCATGAGGCGCTTCTTGATGCCGGCGCCGATTAGACCGTTGGCCTTTTCCACTTGCCCGTTTGTTTGCGGGTGTGCCACTGAGGCGTATGTGATGTTGATTCCGAGGCCTTCGCAGAAGTCCTGGAATTCTTCGGAGATAAAGTTCGATCCGTTGTCGGTGATGATGGTGTGTGGTACGCCGAACCTATAGACAATGGATTCGAAGAATTTGACGGTGGTTTTGCCCTTCTGGTTGGTGACTGGCATGGCCTCGATCCACTTGGTGAATTTGTCGACTGCGACCAGGAGGAAGACGTGTCCCCCTTTCGAGGACTTTGGCAGTTTGCCGATCATGTCGAGGCCCCATTGAGCAAAAGGCCAAGCTATGGGTATGGGTCTAAGTTCGGACCCAGGTGCGTGCGGTTTGTCGGCGAACCGTTGGCACCCGTTGCATCTTCGGACGATGTCCTTTGCATCGCTCATGGCCGTTGGCCAGTAGAATCCTGCTCGTAGAGCTTTGGCGACAAGGGAGCGGCTGTCTGCATGGTGGCCGCAGATGCCCTCATGGATGTCTTGGAGTATGGCCTTGCCGTCGTCGATGGTAACGCACCGTTGTAGTACACCCGTAATGCTGCGTTTATACAGTTCGCCGTTGATGATGGTGAAGGCTTTTGACCGACGAGATATGCGCCGGGCATTTGTCGGGCTGTCAGGTAGTTCTCCGTTTATCAAGAACTGGAGGTATGGTCGCGACCAAGTTTCTTCGACTACCATGACCTGCGTTAGGTTGACCATGGCAACTTCGGTATCCAACTTTTCGGGTCCTTCATGACCTTCGGGTAGCGTAGCCCCCGAGTGTTCTGCTTCTTCGGGTGATCCCTTGGGGAATTTTCGCTTGATGGATGGCACGCAGATCTGTTCGAGGAACACACCTGGTGGCACCTTTGCGCAAGTGGAGCCGATGTTGGCGAGTCTATCGGCTTCCTCGTTGCTTTCTCTTCCGACGTGCCGAAGCTCGCAGCCGTCGAATTCTCCTTCGAGTGCGTTGTAGAGCGCGCGGTACGCGATCATGTTTTCGGCATGTGCATCACACTCATTCATCGTCTGCTGGACGACGAGGTTGGAGTCACCGTAGATGACCAGGCGCGTTGCGCCGCATATTTTTGCCATCCTCATGCCGTGGATGAGGGCTTCGTATTCGGCTTCGTTGTTGGAGGCTCTGAATTTCATCCGAAGAACGTACTTCATCTTGTCACCTTGCGGGGAGGTCAGTATGACTCCTGCCCCTGCTCCGGCTTCGCGTTTGGAGCCGTCGAAATGCATTGTCCAGGACTGCGACATGTCTGGGGTGTCTGGCAGCTGCAGCTCCATCCAGTGCACCAGGAAGTCCGGAAGGACTTGAGATTTGATTGCGTGTCGCTTCTTGTAGACGATGTCCAAGGGTGATAGTTCGATGCCCCACAGGGCCACGCGTCCTGTGGCCTATGGGTTATTCAGGATGCTGTTCAGGGGTGCCTCGTTGACGACCATCACCTGATGCTCCTGGAAGTAGTGGCTCAGCCGTCGAGCCGTCATGAACACGCCGTAGGCTAGCTTCTGGTAGTGCGGGTACCGCTGTTTTGTTGGTGTTAGTACCTCGCTGAGGTAGTAAATTGGGCGCTAGACCCCGTGGGTCTTGCCTTCTTCGGGTCGTTCGACCACGAGTACGGTGCTGACCACCTGGTGTGTGGCTGCTATGTACAGCAGCCGGAGCTCGCGCTCCTTTGGCGTGACCAAAACGGGCGAGGTGGAGAGGAGCCGCTTGAGGCTTTCGAATGCGTCATTGGCTTCTGGTGTCCACTCGAACTTGTCTGCCTTATGCAGCAGCTGGTAGAATGGTAGGGCCTTCTCGCCCATACGGCTGATGAACCTGCTTAGTGCCGCTACTCGACCTGCGAGCTGCTCGACGCCCTTGAGGTTTTTCGGCTTCTCCATTGCCATGATGGCTCTGATTTTCTTCGGGTTTGCCTCAATCCCTCATTGAGAGATGAAGTATCCGAGCAGCTGGCCCGAGGGGACGCCGAAGGCGCACTTTTCCGGATTGAGCTTGATCCTGTAGCGATCAAGGTTGTCGAACGTCTCGCGGAGATCGTCGATAAGTGTCCTTGCCTCCTTGGTTTTTATTACTATGTCGTCGACATAGACTTGGACGTTGCGACCGATCTGGTCCTTGAGGCAGGCCTGCATGCATCGCTGGTACGTGGCACCCGCGTTCTTTAGCCTGAAGGGCATTGTGTTGTAGCAGTATACTCCGAACGGTGTGATGAACGCCGTTTTCTCTTGATCTTCGACCTTGAGTCGAATCTGGTTATAGCCTGAGTAGGCATCGAGGAAGGAGAGTTTCTCACAACCTGCAGTCGAATCGATGATCTGATCGATCCGAGGAAGAGGGAAGTGGTCCTTTGGGCAATGTTTGTTTAGTGACGTGAAGTCTACGCACATCCGTAGGATGTTCGTGTCCTCCTTTGGAACCATCACCGTGTTTGCCAGCCACTCGCTTTCCTTGATTTCCCGGATGAAGTCTGCTGCGAGTAATCTGTTGATTTCCTTGCCGATAGCTTGGGCTCGTGGCTCCGACAGTCTTCGGATGGACTGCTTGACTGGCTTGGTGTCTGGAAAGACGTTGAGTGCGTGCTCAGCGAATTCCCTGGGAACTCCTGGCATGTCCGCAGGACACCAGACGAAGATTTCCCAGCGCTCACGGAGGAATTCAACGAGCGTGCCTTCCTATGCGGTGCTGAGGTCATTGGCGATCAGCGCCGTCTTGGAGGCGTCCGTCGGATGGACCTGGACCTTCTTGGTGTTGATGGTGGAGTCGAAGGACATGTCAGGTGCGTTCTGCCTTGTGACTGGGGGTAGCCCATTGTCTGTCGCCTCGCGGAGCCTTACAAGCTCGTCTTGCATGCCGAAAGACTGGGAGATTTTGTTGAAATCCCTGTCGCATTGGTCCGATCGGGTGAAGCTCCCGTGGACTGTGATGACGCCCCTTGGTCCTGGCATCTTGAGTAGTAGGTATGCGTAGTGTGGGATGGCCAGGAACCTTGCGAATGCTACACGCCCCAGGATGGCGTGGTACTGCGACGGCCAGTCCACCACTTCGAATTCTAGGCGCTCCTGCCGAAAGTTGTCCGGCTTCCCGAAGATGACGTCGAGCCCTATTTTGCCCAGGGGGAATATGCCCTTTCCTGGGACAATGCCGTGGAACGTTGTGTCTGATTGTTCCAGGTTGCATTGCGGGATTCGCATAGCTGCTAGAGTGCTTGCGAACATTAGGTTGATGCCGCTACCGCCGTCCATGAAGACGCGACTCATCTCGAAGCCTCCGATCTGCGCCTCCAGCACCAGGGCAGCATGACCTGGGCGAGGGATCTGGCAAGGGTGATCCGCGCGAGTGAATGTGATGCAGGACTCCGATCCGCTGAGGTACTCAGGGATTGCAGGAGGAGTTGCCACGGCCAATTTGATTTGTCGGGTGATTTTCTTCTGCACCCTGTTGGTGGGACGTCCCTTCTGGATCATATTTAGTGCTCCCTTTGGTGGGGGGTATGCGACCCCGACATTGTTTTGCGCTGGTGCGACTGGTTGATTTGGGCCTCCAATAGGCGGCGGTGGAGGAGCTCCGTGTGCTATTTCACCTGGGGCAGGTGCGTTTCCAAACGCAGGGATTGGGGCTTGTTGCCTCATCTGCACCATGCCTTCGCTGAGTTTCTGGAACTCGTGGCAGTCCTTGAGCATGTGGCTGGCTTTCTTTTTGCCATCCTATTTGTCGATGTAGAAGTGGATGGTGCATGGACCCGAAAGTTTGTCGAATTCTGAGGGTCCGTTGTCGCGGTCGCGGCGTTGCCACGACTGCATTGGTCGTCCGTTGTCGCGGAAGTTTCCGTCGCGGTATCCTCCGCTGTTGCGGCTGTTGTCGTTACGGCGGTCGGCGTAGCTGGCCACGACCATGTCGGGTCCGTCGCGGTCCTCGTAGACGCGCGATCTCCTCTTGCTGCGGCGTTCACGTCTTCGACCATAGTCGTCCTCTTCGTCTGATTGCGCTCGCTGGATGCAATCTTCGTCGTCTGCCCAACTGTTGGCGATTTCCATGAGGTGGTCGAGTGTCTTGGGCTTTACACGCCCAAGTTCCTCCTTGAAGTCTAGGCGCTTGACGCCGTCCCTGAAGGCGTCGATGGCCCTGTCTTCGGAGATGTGTGCTGCGGAGTTCTTGGTTGTAGACCAGCGTAGTATGTATGAGCGAATAGATTCACCCGTTCTCTGAGTACAGGCTCGCAATTCTTCGATTGAGGCGGGCCTCTTGCTGGTGCCTTTGAAATTTCAGATGAAGCTATAAGTGAGCTTCTCCCAGCTTCGGATGGATCCTGATGATAGGCTGCTGAGCCAGACCCACGCCGCGCCTGTCAGCTGCAGCTGAAGGCATTGCATGGCAGTTTCTTTGTTGCCTTCGTGAAGCTTGACGGATGACAGATGGTCGCTGAGCCAGGACTTTGGATCTTGCGTGCCGTTGAACTTCGGAGTATCCGAAGGAAGCTTGAAGTTGCGTGGCATCTGTGTTCGCCGAACGGATCTGCTGAAGCATCGAGCTCCGCAGAGTTCTCCTTCGTCTTCATCCATCTCAGATTCAGACGAGCATGCGCGTTTGGCGCGTGCTTTGTCGATCTTGCGCTGTGTAAGCTTGTCTCTGGCGTCGTAGTCGCGTTTATGGCGGTGCGAGCTCTTCTTCCTTCGAGAAAGATCGTGCTCCTCTTCCTCTTCGGATGAGGGGGTCGGGCTCCGGTCGCGCCTGGCCGGACCTTTCTTCTTCGGCTCCGCAGGAGCGTCTTCGTGGAGCGCAGCTCCGATTAGTCCTAGTCCGGTAAGTGCGGACCTATGCATGCCCTTTTCGGGTCCCCCTCCGGAGGTGGGTGAGCCGCGAGATACGCAATGGCTACCATGATCGCAGCTTGTGGCGTCTTCGGGATGATGTTGCTGTCGGCATCCATATCCATGAACGATGTGTGGAGAGTTCGGGTCACGTCACGGCGTTCTTTGGGATCTATGTTCTCCACCCGAGAGCGGTGCTTGTTTCCCTGGTTTCCGTTTGTGCTAGAGCCGGGTGCCATGGCGGAGAGCGCAGCTCGTCGCGCGCTGGACTCGGAGGCTGCTTGCTTGCGTTTGTCGAGCGTCTCCTGCATCTTGAGTTGTTTCTTGTGCTCCTCGATGAGGAGGTAGTGGTATGCCATCAGTAGGTCACGTGAGGCGTCTGCAGGTAAGACGATGTCGCCTGCGACGGCATGGCGCGCCTGCACCCATCCTTCTTTGCTAAGTTGATGACGTGGCCGTTGTTTTCCCTGTTGGGTGGGGGGACTGGCTTCTTCTGTTTTCGCCATTTTCGCCGTTTCGGTTGGGCGACGGGTTAGGCGTTTCCTCGTCGGTTTGGATGACTGCAGCACATAGATAGCGCTCGCAGATTGGTCGGCTGCTGCCGCAGCTTTCGGGTCCGGAACCGTAGGTTCCTTCATCCGAAGGTGGATCGCACAGATCGGAGTTGCAGCTGCTGCTGCTGTAGAACTCATCTGTCGATGGTGACGTGCGTAGCACGGGATGTGGAGCCCACGAGGCGGGCCTGATTGACGGCACGGGCACCCGCTCAGGGAGGCGGAGGGTGCCAGTTTGTCCCACCTGGAAGCAGAAGCTCCCGAACAAAATTTCGAGTCCGTCGCCTACGGGCTCGAAATCCTTCATGGTGGCCGGCGAGTGGGCGGTGAAGTCGAAGGCGCCGAAGAGGAGGTGATTCTCCGTCGCCGCAGAGTTGTAGATCGATCGGGTCGGAACCGTCACGACCGCACAATCAGCAACCCCAATTCCCACAGACGGCGCCAATTGACGAGGTTTAATCTCGTCAATGCCCATTGTTATGGACTTGGGTTTTGGAGAAGATGGGGATGCTGGAGATCGTGGCACGGTTAACAGACAAGCAACCAGGGGACACGAGATTTACCCAGGTTCAGGCCCCCGGAGGGAAAACCCTACTCCTGCTTGTCTGCTCTTTGATTACGGCGGAACCAAAGGTTACAGGGTGCGCAGATTCGATCTGGCGTGGATGCGTGTGCGAAAGTATGAGTCGAGAGATCTAGGACGTGCCCTCCTGGCCTTTATATAGACTTAGGCAGGTCCCGGGCATAGTCCTAGTTGGTTACAAGTTCTAGGGTTTTACCCCTTTGAATTTCCTATCTCTGCTAGTCTTGCTCTCCAAGGATCCGAAGGCGTCATGGGCCTTGGCCACCCGAAAATCTTCATGGGCCAGCGTATATCTGCTGTGGGCCTTCCTCGGGCTGGACCAGGTATGCTGAAGTCACGTACCCGTAGGGTATAACCATGTCACCGCTGGGTGACCCACCTGCAGCTACTGCTACCGATGAAGTAAAGAATGTTTACCTCACTCGGAAGACACAGTACTCCACAGTTTAGTGTGCTATCTTGTATGGTTTAGAATCGGAGCTTCAGAAAAGGTTTGAGAATTCAGATCCACATGATATTGTCCGTGATCTCAAATTGATCTTTGAGACTCATGCGGCAATTGAGAGCTATGAGGCTTCTGAAAAGTTCTTTAACTGCAAGATGGAAGAGGGCAACTCCGTTAGTGAGCATGTGCTTAATATGTCTAGGCACGCAAAAAAACTCCAAAGCTTGGGTATAGCGATTCCTAATGCTTTGGGGATTTACCGTGTCCTCCAATCACTACCACCAAGTTACAAGAACTTTGCGATGAACTACAACATGCAGAACATGAACAAGACGTTGCCAGAACTCTTTGCCATGTTGAAATCTGCAGAAGTGGAGATCAAGAAAGAGCACCAAGTGTTGTTGGTCAATAAGACCACCAAATTCAAGAAAGGCAAGTCTAAGCAAAAGGGACACTTCAAGAAGGGTGGTAAGAAAGTCACCACGCCGACGAAGAAGACCAAGGCTAGACCTAAGCCTGATACTGAGTGCTTTTACTGCAAGGGAGAAGGTCACTGGAAGCGGAATTGCCCAAAGTACTTGGCGGATTTGAAGAACGGCAACATCAAGAAGAAAGGTATATCTGATATACATGTTATTGATGTGTATCTCACTAGTACTCGTAGTAGTGCCTGGGTATTTGATACTGGTTCGGTTGCTCATATTTGTAACTTGAAACAGGTGCTGCAGAATAAACGGAAGCTAGCGAAGAACGAGGTGACGATGCGCGTTGGAAACGGATCAAAGGTTGATGTGATTGCGGTCGGCACGCTACCCCTTCATCTACCATCGGGATTAGTTTTATACTTAAATAATTGTTATTTGGTGCCTGTGTTAAGCATGAACATTATATCGGGATCTTGTTTATTGCGATACGGTTACTTGTTTAAATCCGAGAATAATGGTTGTTCGATTTATATGAGTAATATGTTTTATGCACATGCACCTTTGATAGATGGTCTATTCTTGTTGAATCTCGATAGTGGAAATACACATATTAATAACATTGAGGCTAAACGTTTGAAATCGAGCGATATCTCGACCTATATGTGGCACTATCGTCTTGGTCACATTGGAGTGAAGCGTATGAAGAAACTCCATTCCGATGGACTTCTTGAATCACTTGATTTCGAATCACTTGAAAGATGCGAAGCATGTCTGATGGGTAAAATGACTAAGACTCCATTTTCTGGTATGATGGAGCGAGCTACGGACTTATTGGAAATCATACATACCGATGTGTGTGATCCAATGAGTGTAGCATCGCGCGGTGGTTATCGTTATGTTCTTACCTTCACGGATGACTTGAGTAGATATGGGTATATCTATTTCATGAAACATAAGCCCGAAACTTTCGAGAAGTTTAAGGAATTTCAAAGTGAGGTAGAGAATCAACGTAACAAGAAGATTAAATTTCTACGTTCTGATCGTGGAGGTGAATATCTAAGTTACGAGTTTGGCGAGCATTTGAAGAAATGCGGAATACTTTCACAATTGACACCGCCGGGAACACCACAGCGTAATGGTGTGTCCGAACGTCGTAATCGAACTCTCTTAGATATGGTTCGTTCTATGATGTCACTTACAGATTTACCGCTATCATTTTGGAGTTATGCATTAGAAACAACCGCATTCACTTTAAATAGGGCACCATCTAAATCCGTTGAAACGACACCGTATGAATTATGGTTTGGGAAGAAACCTAAATTGTCGTTCCTTAAAGTTTGGGGATGCGAAGCCTATGTAAAGAAGTTACAGCCGGACAAGCTTGAACCCAAAGCGGAAAAATGCGTCTTCATAGGATACCCGAAGGAAACTATTGGGTATACCTTCTATCATAGATCCGAGGGCAAAATCTTCGTTGCCAAGAATGGATCCTTTCTAGAGAAGGAATTTCTCTCGAAAGAAGTGACTGGAAGGAAAGTAGAACTCGACGAGGTTGTCGAACCTTCTCTCGAACTTACGAGTAGCGCAACACCGGAAGTAGTTCCTGTGACGCCTGCACCAGTAAGAGAGGAAGCTAATGATGATGATCATGAAACTTCGGTTGTTGTTGCTACAGAGCCTCGCAGGTCAACGAGAACTCGTACCACTCCTGATTGGTATGATCCCGTTATGAATGTCATGTTGGTGGATAACACCGATGACCCTGAGACATATGAGGAAGCAATGATGAGCCTAGATTCCAATAAATGGCAAGAAGCCATGAAATCCGAGATTGGATCCATGTGCAAAAACCAAGTATGGACTTTGGTGGACTTACCGGATGGCCGGAAGGCCGTCGAGAATAAATGGATTTTCAAGAAGAAAACAGATGCTGATGGTAATGTTACTGTCTATAAAGCTCGACTTGTCGCAAAAGGGTTTCGACAAATTCAAGGAGTTGACTACGATGAGACTTTCTCACCAGTAGCGAAGCTAAAGTCTGTGAGGATTATGTTAGCAATCGCTGCATATTATGATTATGAGATATGGCAGATGGATGTCAAAACAACATTCCTCAATGGAGACATTGATGAAGAGTTGTATATGATGCAACCCAAAGGTTTTGTCGATCCTAAAGATGCTAACAAGGTATGCAAACTTCAACGGTCCATCTATGGATTGAAGCAAGCATCCCGAAGTTGGAATCAACGTTTTGATAAGGTAATCAAAAGTTTTGGTTTTATACAAACTTATGGAGAAGCTTGTATTTACAAGAAAGTGAGTGGGAGCTCTGTAGCATTCTTAATACTGTATGTAGATGACATATTGTTGATTGGGAATGATGTAGACCTTCTTAATAGTGTCAAGGAATATTTGAATAATAGTTTTTCAATGAAGGATCTTGGCGAAGCAGCTTACATATTAGGCATAAAGATTTATAGAGATAGATCGAGACGCCTAATATCATTGTCACAAAGTACATATTTGGACAAAGTTCTAAAGAGGTTTGGAATGGAAGATAGCAAGAAAGGTGACGAGGTTTCGACTCGTCAATGCCCATTGTTATGGACTTGGGTTTTGGAGAAGATGGGGATGCTGGAGATCGTGGAACGGTTAACAAACAAGCAACCAGGGGACACGAGATTTATCCAGGTTCAGGCCCCCGGAGGGAAAACCCTACTCCTGCTTGTCTGCTCTTGATTACGGCGGAACCGAAGGTTACAGGTGCACAGATTCGATCTGGCGTGGAGGTGCGTGTGCGAAAGTATGAGTCGAGAGATCTAGGACGTCTATATCTGTAGATCTATTATGGCGGTGGAGATCGTAGATCTATCTATTGTGTACCTGCCCTCCTCGTTGGACCCTCCTAGCCTTTATATATGGGGAGGCTAGGTCTCGGGTGCCAATACGAGTAGGTTACAAGTTGTATTCAAACTCTAGTCTTGAGGTTTCCTTGTCTTGTGTGCTTGGGAATCCGTGTCCATATGGGCTTCATAGCAGCCGAAACGTCATAGGCGTCATGGACCCTGGCAGGTCGTCGAGTGGGCCTTCCATCGGGCTGGACCAGGTATACTAACATCGGGTACCCGTAGGGCATATCCATGTCAGTAGCCCCCGAGTGTCCATCCGAAACGTAGATTCAGGTGGAGACTTAGTTGTCTTGAACCTTGTATTTGGATGTCGGACTCGAACGTTGTGTCGAGTGCGAAGCACTTCACCCGGAAGTTCATCGGGTCAGCTGAATTTGTTCGGCTGTTGTAAAGGAATCGACATCATGGACGTAGTCAACACAATGGACTATAGGGTGCACGACCAGCGCTCCCTATGGGAGTAGCCCCCGAGTGTCTGTTCGAGTCGTAGACTCGAGCAGAGACTTTAATTCAGCCGTTGTTTGCTTCAGGTCCGTAGGACACAATTTTTTTTTCAGATGCTTGAATCAATCCTCCCTATGGGAGTAGCCCCCGAGTCCGTAGTGGAGTCGTAGACTCGGCGTAGGACTCGAAGATCTTGTGTGTGCGCGACCAGCGCTCCAGTTTGGAGTAGCCCCCGAGTGTCTGGCGGAGTCATAGACTCGGGCAGAGACTCGAGTCTTGTTTCGTGTAGTTGTAGTTGACAATCTCGTGGGCGTATCGCTGACCCGAAAATACATCGGGTGCGCAACCAGCGCTCCTGATAGGAGTAGCCCCCGAGTGTCTAGTCGAGTCGCAGACTCGAGTGGAGACTCATGCGAGGAGAAACCACTGACACGGAAGTGCATCGAGTCAGCGTCTCACGCATAAGAAGCCAGGAGTTGACGTAGCGGAGTGATGCGACATTCTAGCCGGAAGGAGTCGATGTTGCGGATGAAGTTGACGCGGTTGCTTCTGTCGGGTGCGCGACCAGCGTCTCGTTTGTCCGATGCGCGACCAGTGTCTCGTCTATAGGATGTGTGACCAGCGTCACGTCTGTCGAGTGCATGGCCAGCGTCGCATCTTCGTAGCATCAAGCGATGCAACCATCTGAGGAGGGACTCGACTCGGGTCTTCAGTTTATGGCGTAGCCAGTTGTTTCATCGACTCCTGTTGGAGGATCCGATTGAATAGCTTGGCGCAGTCGACGTACTTGTAAGCTATAGAAAACATAAAGAATTGTAAAGTACTTGTATCTCGTAAAGAATATTTGCCTTTCGGCTTGTAAAGTAAAATTCTGGTGCCGATCGAGTCGACACTTTTGTACTGTATGCTAGGCCTTTTCGTTAGCCTGATTACCCTTAGTCTCAGTACCTTGCCGAGGCACTCGGAGTTCAAGGATTCGACGATCAGGCAGAATCAGCTACTCGGGCTGTCGCGTTTGAGGTGCTCGAGTGCGTGGAGCCGATGGCACATTAGGTTACTTGAAGAGGGCGCAACCCCCGAGTATATCGAGTGCGAATTAAAAAGGAAATCAGATCTAAGTAGAGGGAAACTTAGCTTTGTTGGTTGTCATGGCGAAGTTGACGGGGTAGCGGGTCACGCGGCGGACGTAGTAGATCGATCGGGTCGGGACCGTCACGATCGCACAATCAGCAGCCCCGATTCCCATAGACGGCGCCAATTGACGAGGTTTCGACTCGTCAATGCCCATTGTTATGGACTTGGGTTTTGGAGAAGATGGGGATGCTGGAGATCGTGGAACGGTTAACAAACAAGCAACCAGGGGACACGAGATTTACCCAGGTTCAGGCCCCCGGAGGGAAAAACCTACTCCTGCTTGTCTGCTCTTGATTACGGCGGAACCGAAGGTTACAGGTGCGCAGATTCGATCTGGCGTGGAGGTGCGTGTGCGAAAGTATGAGTCGAGAGATCTAGGACGTCTAGATCTGTAGATCTATTGTGGCGGTGGAGATCGTAGATCTATCTATTGTGTACCTGCCCTCCTCGTTGGACCCTCCTAGCCTTTATATATGGGGAGGCTAGGTCTCGGGTGACAATACGAGTAGGTTACAAGTTGTATTCAAACTCTAGTCTTGAGGTTTCCTTGTCTTGTGTGCTTGGGAATCCGTGTCCATATGGGCTTCATAGCAGCCGAAACGTCATAGGCGTCATGGACCCTGGCAGGTCGTCGAGTGGGCCTTCCGTCGGGCTGGACCAGGTATACTAACATCGGGTACCCGTAGGGCATATCCATGTCAAAAGGGTTCTTGCCCATGTTGCCCAATACGACCTTGAGTAAAACTCAAAGTCCAACAACGGCAGAAGATAGAGAAAGGATGAGTAAGACTCCCTATGCCTCAGCCATAGGATCTCTAATGTATGCCATGCTATGTACTAGACCCGACATTGCATATGCTATTAGTTTAACTAGCAGATATCAAAGTGATCCAAGAGTGGATCATTGGACAGCGGTCAAAATCATCCTTAAGTACTTGAGAAGAACTAAGGATATGGTTCTTTCTTATGGAGGTGATGAACAGCTCGTTGTTAATGGTTACACCGATGCTAGTTGGAACACCGATCCGGATGATTCTAAATCACAATCTGGATACTTATTTACTTTGAATGGTGCAGCAGTTAGCTAGAGGAGTGCAAAGCAAAGCGTTGTGGCGAGATCTTCAACTGAATAGAAATACATGGCTGCTTCGGAGGCTTCACAAGAAGCAATATGGATGAAAGAGTTCATTACAGAGCTGGGTGTGGTTCCTAGTGCGCTGGACCCAATGTCTATCTACTGTGATAACATGGGTGCCATAGCCAATGCGCAAGAACCAAGGTCACACAAGAAGATGAAGCATATCAAGCTACGTTTTCATGCTGTTCGAGAACATGTCCAAGATGGGGACATAAAGATTTGCAAAGTACACACAGATCTGAATGTGGCGGATCCGTTGACTAAACCTCTCCCGAGGGAAAAACATGACCAGCACCAAACTGCCATGGGTGTTCGGTATATTACCATGTAATCTAGATTAGATGACTCTAGTGCAAGTGGGAGACTGTTGGAGATATGCCCTAGAGGCAATAATAAATGTAGTTATTATTATATCTTTGTGTTTATGATAAATGTTTGCATTCATGCTATAATAGTATTAACAAGGAAACATTAATACTTGTGTGATTTGTAAACTTAAATTGAAGTCCCTAGTGTAGCCTCTATACATCACTAGCTTGTTGGTTAATAAATGATTGTGGTTTCCCTATCATGAACATTGAGATGTTATTAACAACAAGATCATATCATTAGGAGAATGATATGGTGGACATACTCCTATAGATAAGCGTAGCATAAAGATCAAGTCATTTTAATAGTTCAATTGCTATATGCTTTCTGATACATAGTAACCTCATTCCTTCGACCATGAGATCATGCATATCACCTTTACCGGATGGATGCTTTGATGACATCAAACACCACACTGTAACTGGGTGGCTATAAAGGTGGCATTGAGTGTTCGGAAAGTATTGGTTGAGACACATGGATCAAGAGTGCGATTTGTCCATCCATATGACGGATAGATATACTCTGGGCCCTCTCGGTGAAATGTCATCCAATTAGCTTACAAGCATGTGACTGGATCACAAGGGATCACATATCACGGGAACGAGAAAAGAGTACTTATCAGTAACGAGGTTGAACTAGGTATGCAGAGATGCCGACGATCATAACCTCGGATAAGTAAACTATCGTGAGACAAAGGGAAATTGGTATCGTATGTAAGTGGTTCATTCGATCGCAAAGTAATCGTAGAAATATGTGGGAGCCATATGAATTTCCAGATTCCTCTATTGGTTATTGATCGGAGAAGTGTCTCGATCATGTCCGCATAATTCACGAACCGTAGGGAGACACACTTAAGGATTCGACGTTGTTTGAGTAGTTATGGAATGATGAGAAAGAGACTGAATGTTGTTCGGAGTCTCGGATGAGATCCGGGATATCACGAGGAGATCCGGAATGGTCCGGAGAATAAAATTCATATAAGGAAAGTCCCGTTTCGGAGTTGGGGAATGGTTCCGGTGTTTTCATCAGGAATGTTCTAGAAGGTTCCGGAATGTCCGGCACTCTGGAGGGGAAGGGTACATGAATGTGTTATATTAAGTTGGTATGATTGCATTATGTACTCGGTGTCATCGCTAAACAAAATAGAGGGTTTATTCAAATCCTAGTTTGAAAAAGTCAAACGCCAAGTTTGAAAGTCAAACGACTATTTTGGGAAGTGGAGAGGGAGGTGGAAACCGACTTGGGGGAGGAGTTCCTCCTCCCATCGCCGGCGCACCACCAAGCCGAGTTGGGGAGGGACTCCCCTCCCCTTGGCCGGCCCCCTCCACCTATATAAGGAGGGGCAGATCTCCCCTCCTAGACACACAAGTTCCCACCTCCAAACCCTAGCAGCAGCTGCCCACCATAGCCACCGCCGCCCCCTAGGGTTTCTCCCCTAGCCGCCGACTTGGGCACCTCCAAGCCCTAGTCGCCGGCCCTAGCACCTCTTCCTCGGCGTGTCTAAACCCTAGATCGTCGAGGGCTCTCTCATAGTCCACCATACTCGCTCTGGCTTAAGGCGAAGCCCTGCGAGATCTCCCCTCTACTTCCGGTACCACGCCGTTGTGCTGCCGGAATCGCGAGGAGAGTGCTACAACCTCCGCTGCCTGCTGGAACAAGGGAGAGGAAGGTCTTCGTCGAGTACCGAACGTGTGACCGACTGCGGGAGCGCTGCCGGAACGCAGCGCCGGAAGGATCGTCTACGCGATCTTGAGATCGGGAAGAGTACGACTACATCACCCACGAGAATCCGCTCTCGTTAAACGCTTTGGAATCTTCGAGGGTGAGTTATTCCATCGACTCGTTGCTACAATCTAGTAGATAGATCTTGGCTTGTTTGTTTGTATGCGATAGAATTTTTTTGTTTTCCATGCTACGAAACCCTACAGCAAGAACATCAGGGGATAGCGGGTTCAACAGAAATCGCAGTACTCGATGCTCCCGTGTGATTCACTTAGTGTAGGCAGGATTCTCCATGGTCATCTTTTTCTTGGTATCGTTTTCACCCTCAACCTCGAGAGTTTCTACAAGCTCTATGTCAGATCCTCTAACCAAGGAGAGGACGCGAGCACCATGCAAGGCAGGGACGACGAGCGCCTTTGATACAAGGAAGTTGTCTCGCGTCAGGAGTTGTGTGGGAGGGTTTCCAAAGCCACGACCAAGGCAATCGTCGCAGCCAATGACACTATGATCATGGGAGGGTGGGGATTTGGTTTTTGGGTGGTTTTAGGGTTTTTAGGTGTGGCGGTGGCAGGGTTCTACGACAACGGCAAGGATCTTGGATCGTGGTTGTTGCGGCAGCGACAAAGAATTGCGGCGGCGGTGGATTTCTGTTACGACGGCTAGGTCTAGTAAGAGGCCAGCTATGATATCATGTTTTATATAGTTCAGGAAGAGCCCCTAATTGGTGGCGTACAAAGGATACCTATAGGATCGGTGTACAGGATATGGATACACGTGAGAGGTGGATAGAAATTTTTTGTGAGTCGTCGAGGCCGGTTCCTAATTTTATTTAGGCTTTAGGTGTTCCGCTAGGTGGCTTTAGATGATAAAACTCAGCAAAAACGATCATTTATAGCTTTTTGATACTCCAGTAGAGATGCTCTAAAATTGACAAATTGTTCCAAAGGACTTTTGTTCTCTTCAAAACCGCATTACCTTAAAACATTTAATTATTTCTGAAGTATAATACTTGAACTGAAGCTGACAGAAGGTCAGCGTGTAACTAACACTAACATCAAAACAAACTACTGGGCTATACTGCTACAGGCACAGCTCTGCACCTAATGATATTTAGCAGCTACTGGGAAGCAGCCAAAACGCTTTGTCCGATTCCGGCGCGTCGTCAAGCTTCACCGACTCCATGCTCCCGTCCTTCACATCGAAAACCAGCAGCTTCTTCGCCACCGGATACGCGACGTACACGCAGTCCCCTCGCAGCCCAGCCTCGCCTCCCGCTTCGCACGAGGCGCCGAAGTTGTACAGCGACAGCACGAACGCGCGGCCGCCGAGATCGCTCACGCCGCGCCACCGCGAGCTCTCGAAGTCCGTCACCTGAACGCTGGCGCCCGTGACGGTGTGCAGGTCGGTCACGGCGAACAGGAGGCTGACCATGTAGAGCTCCCCCTCGGACTCCACCAGGAAAACAGCAGAGGTCCCCCTCGGACTCCCGCTCTCGTCGGACTCGGACTCGGACTCGGACCCGGCGGCGATCGAGCCGAACGCCGGGCCGGTGCCGGTGTCGGGGGAGGTGGAGAAGTCGATGACGCCCATCTCGTCCAAGGGGTTGAAGTAGAACCTGCCGCGGCACGCCGCGATCGGGGTGATCACGGACTTCTCGAGCAGCGTCGAGTCGTCCGGGTCGTACGGCTGGGACCCGATGTCGTACTCGTGCTCGTGCCATTGTTTATCGTCGCCGTCGTCCCCGATGCGGTGGTACCAGATGAAGGGAGCGTCGAGCTCGACGAGGAGCACGACGCAGCCGGGGGCGGCGGGGTCGTCGGAGAGCAGGCAGTTGTAGTCCACGAGCAGGTCCTGGTCGATGTCTAGCGGCGGCAGGTCGATCTTGCGGCGGATCTGGGGGCTGTAGAGGAAGGTGGTGGTGCCATGGGCTAGCATGTAGCCTCGCGCGGTGGGCAGGATGGTCTTGTCGGCCAGCACCTCGTCCACGTCGTCGTCGGTGTCGGTGTCGGCGGCGATGGGCTTCTTCTCCGGCACGCTGTAGAGGATCGTCGACCGGTCCACCGCGCGGTGGAAGGCGAGGCACGGAAGCACGAGACTCGACGAGATCGATGCCATGACGATCGAGCGAGATTTTCTTGCCCGGCGGTGCTAGCTCGCGTGGATCGATTAAATACACGGGAGCCTGCAGGAGAAGGAGACCAAGCCGTGCACGATCATCATCGGGTTCGATCAAGAGCTCGACAAAGCCACGAGAGTGCCGGGTCCAGTTCAGGCCCGTGAGAGGACAAGGCCCATATAGTGCCTTCGGTTTGGTTGGTCCTGCGGTCTGCTGCTAGCTGTTCGTTAAGGTCACCCGCGGGAGATCCTGCAGAGCGCAGTTCGTAGCGCTCGTTTAGTCCCACCTCGCTTGTCGTGGGAGGAGCGGCGGGCAGCAAGCTGTATAAGAGAGCACCCAGGGTCGACGGAAGAAAGCACGCAGCTGCGTGGTGAGCACAAAGCGAACTATTCTTTCGCCTTTTACTAAAGAATACCGTGTGCACGCCACACTAAGCAGCATAAGCTAATTTTTGAAGGGAACCTCCTCTTTGGGGAAGGTCCCACAAGTTCAAATGTGAAAATTGTTTTACTCCAGCGAGAACAATATATACTGCATGTTTCTCTCATGAACTATATATTTTTTACTAGTAATTTATTCGTGAGCATTTTGTAGTACTCTATTCGACCCATATTAGTTGAACCTATATACTCCCTCCGACCCGAATTATTGGCCGCAGGCTTAGTTCATTTTGAATTTTACAGAAACGTCCAGATAGATTCGAATCGTTCAAACTAGCCTAGATTCAAAATTGGAATTTGGCAAGTCAAGGTATCCGCCCGCGATCCCCGGTGTCAGTGCCGCCGCGGTCTCATTCCCCGTGCATCGCGATCTCCATCCCCGCGAGGCCAATCGTCGAGCGTCGCGATCTCCATCCCCGCGCGTTCAGGCGAAGGCCGAGAAGGAGGCCAATCACGAGCTCCACTGCCGTCCCCGCCGTCGTCCTCGAGGGGAGGCGGAGGACAATCGCCACGTCGAGGCGGAACCTAGAAGGAGGCCAATCGCGAGCTCCAATGTCCGTCCCCGCCGTCGTCCTCGAGGGGAGGCGGAGGACAATCGCTACGTCGAGGCGGAACCTGGAAGGAGGCCAATCGCGAGCTCCAATGTCCGTCCCCGCCGTCGTCCTCGAGGGGAGGCGGAGGCCAATCGCGAACTCCCTCGAGGTCTCTCGCCGTCCATCGCCGTTGTGAGCTTCCTCGAGGTCCCTCGCTCTGCCGCCCCGGCGAAAAGGGAGGAGAGCCTACCCCCATCGCGGGACAGGTGAACGACCTCGACATCCCCCTCTGCCCAACCCCGGCCAAAAGGGGGGAGAGCCCATCTGGTTGTGCCACCATCCGCAGCTCTGCCGCCGTTTGCCGCTCTGCTCTAGCAAGACTGAGGACGAGGGGGAGGTGGCGCTCGTCACCATCTCCGCTGCATCGATGAGTTCCACCAGCGCCTATGTCTGCGTCTTCACCAGCACCTGACGAAAATGAAACAAGAAATGTGCAGACAGTAAGGCTCTTCACCAGCACTAGCACTCAGCATATACCTGTTTATTGATGTAATTGTGAATACAAGATAGTTGTACAGACAGTAATTGAAATATTTACACAGCTATGGTTTACCAAAGGAAGAGCAATCCTTCGTCTATTCATACAACTTGATAATCTGAACTTTTGATACCAAGAAGAGACTATTTCCTGATATTTTACACAGTTATGGTTACTGAAAGAATGACAAATTCTTGGCTTATTCACTCTATAAATATAACCTGATAATCTGTACTTCAAACAATACATACACAAGAACGGTAAAGTTTTCTTTCTAAAGGTCAGTGTTTCCTGAACATGACACGATGCTTAAATAGAGAGGGAGAAAATGGCCTTCTGTATTATATGCACGGGTGCACTAGGAACTAACAACTAAACATGGCAGTCATGTACTCCAACTAGGAACTAACAACTAAACAATTATTGATCATCAACAAGAGCAAGACTGCACCAAAGAATGTGACCGTGACCACCATCTTTTACCTTCCTGGAGTAATATATCCTGATAATTCTAAAACTCGGCATCCTTGGCTCAATCAGCAGTTAAAGAACCTGAAGAAAAAATCACTGCATAGTTCAGTAACATACTAAATCTTAGGGCATAAATTGATGTCTGGTCATTTTCTATACACAAAATTTTGAGTCCAAGGGTGATTAAAGTTTGCACAAAACAGTTGCTATTCAACTACTCCTGTAAACATTGTTTGCCTTAAATTTTGAGAATATGTGCAATGATGCATATTGTAACAGAGCATATGTTGAGCTTTCACTTCAACAAAGACATGTGCAAGAACTAAATGATATACAAAAGCACAAGGCTAATGCTCCTTACAGCATATCGGAAGAAAAATCATGGCATTTACACCTACAAGGAGTATCATTGTTTTCATGAAAAATCAAGTTGTTCAACTAAGATTTTTATTTCTATCCTAAACCATATATGCTAAACAAACAAACAAAAATAAAAAATTATCAGCTGACATGCATACATCTGAAATTGGAAGTGGAATGGAGAAATATAATCAGTGTGTATTCGTGCTTGCACCATGTCTTTCAAGCCCAGGGTACTCAAGCTAACAACCAACAAAATATTCAGCAACAATGTCTAGGAACAATTAGCATGACATCACAGGGATCACTCGAATGGACAGGCATTGTAGTATACTTGTAAATTAACCAGGATCCAGGGTTTCTGAAAAGAAGCACCACATCATTACTATTTCATATCAGTACCAAGCATACTAAGTTACTAACAATGATCCACAATTTCCATTCAACATCACCACTACTTCTAGATAAACAGAGCAGACTACTGTAAGCCAAATACATTTACTACTAGATACATGTAAGGAAATCTAAGATGAGGTGAACTAGAACATTAGAGAAACCCAGGACAGGAGCCAATATGTATGCTATGATAGCATAGTACCACTTAATCTCATGGAACATCAAGGGAATAGTGATAACTCAAGAAAAGGGCTTCTTGCCATGCAGTAGCATATCCACACTCCTCTCAGTCTGCATAAGAAAAGGACGCCCTATAATAACAGTCATCACAAATTCAGAAAAAAGGATTCTGTACAACGAATTGTGAGAACATTCTATTCTTGAAAAGAAAGGTGACTGGGTTTCATTCAAGTAGCAATGTACCAACCTGAGTTTTAAAATGTTCTTAGTTGCTACAAATCAATATACTCCAGACTGATGAATATGAGAGACTACAAGCTATAACTATCGATGCAAAACCATAAACTGGGATATGTATCACCAGTATGAAGTTTGGTGCTCTTGTAACCCCCAATTAATTCTTACTCATCCCAGAGAATCCCACAAACACATCCATCAATATATGTTTGGCAAGAGAAGATGAATTTTTTCTTCTTGTATGGTACAAGTGCGAGCTACATCTATGATCATTACGGCTAGCCACTATCATCACCTTAACGAATTTCTTCTCCACATTATTAGCTAAGTGCCAGCTGTTACTCTACCAGCCAACTAGTGTCAACTAAGGAGTATCAATTTTGTCGCAAACTTAAACATGGGGGAAATTAGACACACGATCGGCAAGATGAAGACCTGAATCCATGTCGATGTGCTCGATCCATATTGACCATTTTCGTGGCAAGGGTCAATCACTAGTAGCCCATCCCTAGCATTGCCGTTGTCGTCGGAGGATAGCAACAACAGGTTGGTCTCCTTGTCGCGGCGGCAGCACATCTGGAGGAACATCGCCAGCTACCCATCCTTCTCCAGGACGACACTGGCAGCAGCAGGAGCTCAGGAGGACAGTTTGCACAACGAGGCTCGGTCCTTGCTCGGCTTCCTGCACCAAAATCCCCAAGAAAACTCAAGAATCGACCACCACTGGAACCTCTATGGACAAGATCGGAGCAGGGGCTTACTGCCGACCGGAAAGGCTGCGTATTTATCCCCCTCGACGTGCCTCGGCCAGAGCGCGAAGAGGAGGCCGGCGTATAGCAAAGCGCACTGCCTTGGCCCGCTATCTCCTCTCCGATGGCGTCGGTGAGAACGAGGAGCTTATCCTCGACGTAGAAGAGAAGATCAAGTATCTCTGCACGTAGATCCAGAAAGGAGGCAGGGAAGGAAGGCGGTGGCGGTGTATTGGACAGAAAAGCTTGACCTTGGGCGGCGATGTCTTGGCAGTAGGCAACAGCGGGGGAAGCGGCGGCGTTGGGCGAGCGGGGTATAGCGGGGTTAGGCGGGGAGGGGGTGGGTCGTGGAGCGAGCGGAGGAAGACGAGGAGTGAGGGGCTTGTCGGGGATTCTGCAGGGGTGTTTTTGCAAAATGGCCAGTCCGGAGGAAGTACTAAATATTGTCTAGATTCATCCAAATCTAGACAAATGTAAGTCAACTAATAATACTAAATAGTGTCTAGATTCATCCAAATCTAGACAAATGTAAGTCAACTAATATGGGTCGGAGGGAGTAATATTATTTGAAAAAGTTATCTGCAAGTAGAAAAATAATTACCTTCCAAGTTTTGCAGCTTTGACAGATTAACTTGATATATTTGTTACCAGTAATTTATTTCATCAGCATTTTGTAATGTTACTTTGTACATTGGCCATAGATCTTAATTTGCTTTTGAGTTCTTAAGCTATATATTTATCATGTTACATTATGCATTCTCTACTTACCATGTTATACATTATGGCCTTGTGCCTAGTCTTATACAGTAAAACAGATCAACCCAGAGGTACATGAACCACATCCTTCCCATTTTACTTCCACATGTTTTCTGGCAGGACATCTCATTACAATGCCATTATAACCAACTACATGTCTAACTCAAAGCATACATCCCACGGAGCAACTTTTCAGGATTAAGGAGGAACAACAGATCAAACCAAAGAATCCATAATCACAGCGGTGTTCGGAACGCCTGAAGACTGATTTTTCACCGTCAGTTATCAGCACCGGACATGATCTCTAGCTCGGCCCACCACAGTGGCGACACCTTCGGAGTCGCTCCCTCAGGCCCCAACGATGTGATCTCCTTCATCCGAGCTGCCACTTCCGCCATGTGCGGTCTCGTACTCGGGTCTGGATCAATGCAGGACCTCGCGACATTGCACAGTGCGCGCGCCACATCTTCGGGGAAGGGACACAAGCTTGAGTCAATCAGCTCCGAGAGAGGCATCTTGCATTCGAAGTATTGAGATGCCCACTTTTCAAGTGGCAAATCTTGCTCAGGGAACTGGACTCTGCCGGTCAATATCTCCAGCAGTATAATGCCATACTGATGCACGATGCTATCTGTGTCTAACATGGTACAGTCACCAGTTATAGAATCAGATCCCTTGGCGCCATTCCAGAAATCAAGATCAGAAACCTTTGCAGCATAATCATCGGTGAGGTAGATAGTTGTGGAGTTGAAGTTCCTTGGTACGACAGGTGGATTCAGCTTATGCATATGCTCTAGACAGTAAGCTATCCCCATCGATATCCTAAGTCGGGCCATCCAGTCCAAGTTCTCAGCTTCTCTAACTGCAACATAATCAAAAGCAATGTCAAATATTGTTAATTAAATAAGTTCTTGCCTGCATCATCACATGCTAATATTTGTGGTTCTGGAACTCTACAAAATTTGAAGTGTCCGGATATTACAGGAAGAGACATTCTATTGACAGAAACAAAACATGCTATAGAGAAAAATAGCAGAATCAGTACAGACTTACCGTGGAGATGCTCGAAAAGAGTCCCATTTGGAGCATATTCGAACACCATGGCTCTGGTGAAAGGATTTTCTTCTTCGCAGTAGCCAAGCAAATTCATAAAATTCTTGTGGCCCACTTTGGATAAACTTGAGATCTGAGAAGATAGCGATTTAGTAATTTTGTATTATGCACAACTTATGCATGGATAAGGAGGGTACTGGCAGGTTTACCTTTTTCCTGTACTGGGATTCACATTCTTTTGACCAATCCTTCCCAGATGCTATTAGACTTGACACAACTGCTATTTCAACTCCGCTTGATAAAGTTCCCTTATATACCATGCAGCTAGCCGTAGAACCAATTATATTGCTGAAATCCTCACAGGCTGCTTCCAGCTCTGACCGTTTCAAGGACGGCACACCTGGAAACATGATGGATCATGTTGTAAGGTGCAACCGAAGTACTAGCCCATATGATGCAAATATACACAAACAGAAAGAAGAATACCTGTCACGAACGCCCGTTGTAGTTGCCCACTTAACCCTGTCACCCAAGGCTTTACAGTACCCACTTTCTTCGCCCGGCAGTATACAACAAATGCTGCTGTGATGACAAGGAAACCAGCACCCCCTGCTGTGAGCAAACCATATTCTTTCCAGGAATGCTTATGTGAAGCGTTTACTGGAGCACCAACTTGAGGATCATGATTTTCCTGTGGGGTGGAAGGCAAAGGCCTAACCAAATGTGGAGAAGTGGATGGTGACGGTGAGGCTTTAGGCGGAGCGATGAAAGGCGAGGGTGATGGAGCAGGCGACGGTGTCGGTACATGTGATCGCTTGTGATGTCTGTGCCTCTGGTGATCAGGAGCTCGAGTCGGCGGCAGGAGCTGTGGAGGAAAGTGGTTTCCACCGCCTATCTGTAGTAGTCTTCTTGAATGCGAATTTCTGATGTTTCTGTGACATGATGCAAGCAAAAAAATTAGAACATCTAGTGCATCTTCTCTTCATTCTGTCATAACTTACAGTTCAGTAAGAAACATTTCCATCATAAATCAAAACACTCATAATACCACTCCTAGATGTAAGAGCCGCTATATTCCAAGAAACAGCACCACCTACCGGTTGATAAAGTAGAACAAGTTCAGAAGTTGAGATCATTTCTTAAGCTCTAGTGCCCAATCAATTTCAAGTTATACAGTGCAGACACCCGACACCCAGAAGAATAAAAGTAGTGTCACTGCAGATTTAACCATTTCAGTTGTTTGCCTGATTATAATACCATAAGAAATGTGATTCAAGTAGTAACTAGTACTACTGTACTAGTAAAAATATGCGCCCTCAGATTTGCGCCACCTTTTCCCCTTTTTCACCCAGCAAAAAAATTAACAATAATTGCGCCACCTACCGGCTGATTGATAAACTAGATCAAGTTCAGAAGTTGAGATCATTTCTTAAAATGCCCCCAACCAATTTTCAGTTAGCAGTGCAGACATCCGAGACCCAGAAGAAAGCGGCAAGTAAGGGAGGCGTGTCGAATTCCATGTCTAAACACAGAAGAAAATGATGAAGCGGTTTCTGCAGATTCGAGCGCTCACCTAACATCGAGAGGAGCATCCCTGCTGGCGCTCCCAGCTCCTCCCAAGATTCCAACGGCTGCAGAAACCAAGCCCCAAATCAGCTCCACCCGCTTCGCAAACAAGAGCAAGAAGAAGAAGACAAGCCCAAGAACACGAACCTGCAGCAGCGCCGGGGGCGAGCGGGGAAGATACCGAGACCAGAAGCAGCACGAGCAGCCTCTGAAGAAGCAGGGAAGGCGGCTCCTCCATCAGCCAGCTCGAACGGAGGAATGGCAGCGAGACGGACGGGGACACAGGGCAGTGGCAGGAAGGAGAAGAAGGTGGGGACCAACGGAACGGGGAAGACAGGGGAGAGAGAAAAGGGAGGAATCAGAGCTGCTGCTGGGTGTTGGTTTGGTGGCGAGGAGGGTAGGCGAATGGTGGTGTGGTGTGGGATCTGGGAAACGCGTGAACGGTGGAGAGAAAGGTTGGACACGGCCAAAAGCGGAAACATGGACGAAGGCGACGGCAGGCAGCACAACAGCTCGGCCGACGAGTTAAATAGTTTCCTTTTCTTTTTTGCTGGCTGTTTTTAAATGTTTTTATAATTATTAATGGTTTCTTTATCTAAACCACGCAAAAATCTTGAGCACCGACGTCTCATAATTGCTTGCCTTGTAGTACAGGGAACCCTGGCAAAATTCACGAGTAGGATCACTAGCCACAAACGGTGGTGTCATAAGTCCTACTGCAAATGTCTGAAAAATTTACCACTGTACGCGGAAATTCGTCTGCAGCTTCTTCTTGCACGGATACGGACCGGGAGACCAAGCACGACGGTTGGGTGATTGATTCCGTGGCATGATAATCTTTCCTTGTTTTAACGGGAGGGCGCCGAGGGCACCCCTCCCTCGTCCCCAACGGTTGACCGTGACTAGCAACCGCATATATTTTATTCGCAATTAATTCACACGATGCCTGTCACATGCTGCATTGATCACGGATTTGGACCTGACCGCTCTTATCAACTGCCCAGCCCTGCCACAAGAATAATATTCAAGTAATGGTAGCACCAACTACTACTTATCCATGACCCATTCCGGTTCTACATCGACCGTTAAGGCGCTAGCAAGTGGGGTTCACCTTATCTGACCGAGCAAGATGAAATACTACTCGTCTTGTTTCGTTGCTGACACAATCTTTGGTCTAGGAAAGGGAGATGCATTCGTGCCGAAAATAACGGTAGGTCCGTCTGCAGTTTCAGGGCTCGACAGCGTCGCCCTTGGTCCCCTCGATTTGGCAGGTCTGGGCTCCTGCCAAGTATCGGTTGTTCGCATGGCTCCTGGTACAGAACCGGATTCTTACTGCGGACAGACTGATGGCGAGGCAATGGCCAAATTCTTACTTCTGTCATCTCTGCCGACGCAACCTTGAGTCGGCTGTTCACCTTGTCGCTGAGTGCCCGTGGTCGAGGAGCTTATGGAGCCTGGCTGCCGTTGGTTTCGATGTCCCGAGTTTCCTCCCTTCCTCTTGGCGGACCGGGGCCACGCTGCCGGATTGGCTGGAGGGTCTTTCATCTGATGCAGGCTCTCCTGCGGCAAAGAGGAGCAAGACCCTGGCTCTCCTCCTGGTTTGGTTCATTTGGCGCGAGCACAACGACCGTATTTTTCGCGGCGTCGAGAAGCCTCCTTTGGTAGTCCTTTCCGAGGCTCAGGATGAGCGCTCGAGTTGGGCGTTGGCTGGTTGCCGGCACCTGTGGGCGCCAGAGTAGTGTGGTGGTCTTTCCGGTCTCCTGGCCGTTTTTTTGTTTCTCTCCTATCTTTGATTTCTGGACGTGGTTCATGTCCTTTCTATTGACTTTGTACAACTTAAGTACCCTGTACTCCTTCCTCTATCAATGAAAACGCAGCTCTCCTGCACTTTTTCAAAAAAAAAAAAAGGTAGGTCGTATACTCCAGCATTGGCAGCTGAACTGACCTGCAGACGCACCTCCTGGTTCTGCCTAGCCTTGGAACAGAAATTTCAATGCCTGACCTACTCCTTCCTCTATCGATGAAAACGCAGCTCTCCTGCGCTTTTTCAAAAAAAACAAAAAAACGGTAGGTCATATACTCCAGCATTGGCAGCTGAACTGACCTGCAGACGCACCTCCTGGTTCTGCCTAGCCTTGGAACAGAAATTTCAATGCCTGACCTTCTGTGTAAGTCGTAAAGCTTCACCGCCGAAGCATCTTCTTCCTCCATGTGTGCAAGCTACGGTAATTGTGATAAATGTAAATGGATTATGGAAGCGAGTTCCTTCTCCAAGCGTGCAAGCTACAATACAGGTAAAGAATGGTGCATATGCAAATACATACTGAAAAATCATAGAGAACATCCCAAAATTCAGCCATCAGACTGAGTTAAAAACTGGAGGTAAAAGATGGTAATGTACAGGCAAGAACCAGCAAATTTCAGTAACATGTCAACCGAGTGTACCCAACGTGTCTGTCGTTCATCCAACTATTGACTTGTAACCAACGGGCAAGAGCTGCAGTACCAACCAGTACAACCAAAGAATAGTTTAAGAGACCAGGATAGAGCTATCGGCAAAGAGGCGGCTAACTACACCAGTGATTCTAGCGAACTAACACAGAGTTCCAGAGAGTACTCCTAAGGATGGATGCAGTTTAGTTTATCTCAAGGACAGACTACCGAAAGTAAACCGACACGAGAGGAATATCAACATCGTTCTCATCGTCGTCCTCACAGGCCACGCCAATGTCCAAATGCCTCCTGTACTCGGGAATGTCCACCTTGGTGACTTCTTTGGCAACGTCGGCAACCTTCCTGGTCAGTCTGTCCTTGTGCCTTGCGAACATGTTGTTGTACAGCAGTGACGCGCCGCAGGAAATGCTGTAGGCGGTGAGGCCCTTGTCCGCGAACCATTGCAGGAGTTCAGCAATAGTGAGGTCGCCCTTGATGGACCATCGGTCCCACACAGTCCAGCTCATGTCTTTGTGCTTCATAACCTTGGGGGGAACTGGTTCAGCCATGGAGAACAACGGCAGAGCCAAGTTTGCAAATGTATTGCGGTAGTCTTCAACGGGGTGCCCGCCAGAAATGACCTTGTACAGCTCTAGGCACACAAGTCCCGTGGCCATGGCGGTTGAGGTTGCAATAGCTGGAATAATTCTCCCTGCGATGAACTTAGCCTTCAACTTGTCGACCTCTGGAATACTGTAGTTCCTTGCACGCATGTTTGCTAATCCAGCTATTAAATCCATGTGGAAGTTAGTGTCGTCATCCTGTAAAAGCCAAGTAAAATCTGAGAACAGCCATTTCATCATACAAACAAGTTAAAAGTTGAATGGTTACAGACAGTTGAAGTAACAACATAGAGCTGTACAGGTTTCAAAGTTGTCATGTTCAAAGAGACAGTATTCTCCACCAGGTTAAAGCATAAGCACACAGATGCATAGCTGCATAGTCATCCAAGATGAACAAAAACCCTCCACCGTGTCATTCGGAAGTAGAATAAGAAAGCTACATGTCCAAGATAAAAATGAAATCGTGATTTGCAAGATTTGTACTAAGTGGAAGACAGGCGTTACATGCTTAATAAGAGTACAAAAGAGTTGTTATGTGGATATAAACACTTGTGAACAAAATCTGGAAATAATTACCTTCTCAAATTGGATAGGTTTCATTTGGAATCCTGGGGGTAGCCTCTTGGCATATTCTTGCAATTTAGCCAGAAGATCCTCAATAACGGCAACATCATCAACTGAGGTACTGGAAAGATTTGACGCCTTCTCATCGGTCACAATATTAACCCCTTTCTTTGGCTCGAATGTAGGAACTGCAATCTTTGTTACAACATCAGCCAGCTTACTAGTGTTCTTCGCCCATTCAGGTATAGCAACCCCATTTGACTCCGCTCTCAATATCGAAGCAGACATGATGAAGTCAAGGTGAGATGGATCAGCAGCTGAGAATTGCAGTGCACGAGGGAAGCGCTTGGGGGCAGACCAGAAAGGAGCACCCATACTAGTGGCAGCATCTTCAGGAAAAGTGAACGTGAGCTGCTTCACGCGGTTTGAGAAATAATCCTCAAATCTGGAAACAAATGAAAAGAGGACTTTAACTTGAGCCAAAAACTGAAGCACAAAACTGGGCTACGCCTCCAAGGGAAAAGAGAAGTTAAATGAGTACGGTACTTCATGCCAATGCCTTGCAGATGGCAAGGTTTTGGAATCTCAAGTTCTCAACAGTACTACTCTACACATGTCACACACTTCAATGTTATAATAAAAGTGAAAGCGGCCAAATCTGATGATCCGTGCCTGATGAATTCAACTAATGTTTCTTGTGCCTAAGATGGAGACTTATCTAGAAAAATAACTCAACAGATTAAAATCCAGTAGAGGACCAAGCAAAAAAATTAAACAAATTCATCGAACAGAGAATGTAACAAACATAAGCAGAAGGAAGAACCTACTTCAGTCGGGCCCAGCTTATGCAATCATCAAATGTGTTACACCTCTCCTTGTCAAGACATTCAGAGACACGCTCAAGCAATTCTCTTGCTTGAGCATCACCTGCCTTCCTCATGGCCGCAGCATATTGAGCAGGGTTAGACAGAAAGGAGTTCACTTCATTTGGTGGCTTCTCAAGTAAACCCTCAAACTCTGAACGAGCCCATGTCAAGCAATGATCAATGTTGTGTGGGAAAGAATGGACTGTGCACATAGGTGCCTGCTTCTCAGGAGGATCTCTCGAAGCCCCATAGTTTTCAGTAAGGTGAGGAATGACCATTTGAGTATTGCACTTCGCACCCAACGTACCTGACTCCAATAGTGGCTTCTGGAAGTACAGGCACCTCATGTCCATATACATCCTGGCATTGACATTATCAAGTGCATTGACAACAACATCTAGGCCCTCCCAGAATGTGTCATGGAACACGTTCTCAGTATCTGGACAGGCACGGTTCTGAAGAGCATCAATGTGAAGGCTGGGATTAATAGCACTAGCGGCTGTAGCAGCCACTGTAGATTTTGCCTGTCCAATATTCCAGTCACGGAATAAGAATTGGCGGCTTAAGTTACTTTTCTCAATGATATCATCATCTGTTATAGTTAACTTCCCTTTACTGCTACAAGACACTCCCATTAACGCAAGGTTTTTCAGGAATTCACATCCAAGAGCGCCAGACCCCACAACAAAAGTATTAGCCTCTTCCAGTTTCTTCTGAAGCTTGGAACCAAATATAGAGACCTGAGCATCATAGCGGCTGTTTGATGGCTTCAAGTCTTGGGGGTCCAATGGATATGTTGGCAGGGATTCAACAGAGTCAAAGTAAAAGAACTGCATAAATTGGAGCTTTATCAGACAAGGATAATGTGTGACAAAAAGAATAAAGAAGGCAGGTGAATCACAACACAAACCTGATAGAGAGGATGGAACTTCCCTGAGCACGCCTTCACAACTTCTTGACCAACAATACCACCAAACATCGCAGCCATAGGGTTCAGAACAGCACGAGAACCACTTGCAAACTGTCGGAATAGTTTCTCATCAATAGTATCCAGCTTGCGGTCAGCCAAGGCTTCATTAATAGCAGCAGCAATCTTCAGGAAACTTTGAGCATCCTGCTCACAACTAGCAGCAGGGAAGCGTCCATAGTCTTTCTTAAATCTATCCAGAGCTTCAAATGCCAGGTGAAGCACAGGGGGGCGATCAAACTTTGAAAAGTCACTCAGGAGAAAATCTCCAGGATCTCTCATGGCATCTCTTAGTGCCTTGAAGCATAATACCTTTGGTTCCTTCACCTGTGTAACAATTCCACCTTTGATGTAAATGCCAAAGTTACTTGTGTCCTCCTCGATGCTAAATGAAAATGGCCTTGCATTCTTAACCTTCCTTGGTTTACCATCATTCAGTTCTGTCATACCATGGACCTCAGAGAAAACAACAAGATCACCATCTTGGAACTCAAGCCGCTCATCATCAACACAGGATACCAGTGCAGGATTATCATTGGTGACGGATGCAATTATACCAGTATGTGGGTCTTCACCATCAACATCAAGAACAGTAAACTTTGGCCCAAAGTCGCAGAAGACACTACCGAAAAGGCCACAGACTTCAGATTTTATAAAGGAAATAGGAGGCTGGTGGCTACGACAATAGTCATCAAATTCATAAGCCTTGTCTAAACCTATATCAGTGAAAACAACAGCCTGCCATGAATATAAGCTATAAGTTAGACAGTCCTATCAATGAGACAAAAAGTGTATGAAATAATGTAGTTGTGTTTTCAGCAGGCAACGGATAAGGTCAACGTTCAGCAACAAAAAAAATTGCAAGCAGAGAACACTGGATTTTGACAGTACAGACTAGAGACAAACCTGGAACTTGGAGAGGTGCTCCGTGGTTAGTTCCTCTGTCAGAGCTGAGATAAGAACAGCATTGTTCAGGTCTTGCAGCTTTGCTACACAAGCAACAGCTCTGTTCTTCCCAACATCATCCTCAGATAGAAAGAAATTGCCAGACAAGTCCCACATCTCCACATTTTTTACATCATGTATAGTGACAGACTTTACTCCAGCAAGGGCAAGATTCTTCGCTGCAAAAAGGTCAGCACACATGTTTAATACGACGAACATAACATAGGAGAGTTGTGACGTATTAGTCATGTAAGGTGGTAACTGGTAAGCCTGCTAACTAGCATAAACATATAAAACTTAGTTACACACAAACAGCACAAGCACAGAAGCACTCATCCACAATCCCTAGGTTTCAGTCCCATTGGTAATGAAACGAGCATCCAGCAATTTCCATTTTAGCTGTTATTGACCATTACATCCCCAACGGGAGGGGTTAAAAACTTTTAGCAATCCCAGATCAGCATTCCTAGCAGAGTTGGGGTAATATCAGCTATACAGCAAACAAAAACACACCCCATAGATCAGTCAGAATTACTAAATCAGCATATCTAACAGAGTTGGGCAATACCATTACCAGCTCTACCGCAAACAAAAGCACAACCCACAGAGCAGTCAGTCTACGAGTTGAATGGACATTGGTGCAGAATTTTTCAGGACAATTATGTATCTACTCGGTATGTCACTGTGCGAGAAAAAAAGGGAACGCAGAGAAGGGTTCGACAAACCGATTTCAGCGCCGAGCCCATTGAGCCCGGAGACGAGGACGTCCGAGGCGAAGAGCCGCCGCATGGTCTCCCTCCCGTACACGGCGAGCTGCCTGCTGTGGAGGTCCTCGTCGATTTCCTGCGGCGGCGGCGGCGTGGCCCCGTTCCGGTCCCCGTTGCTGGCGCTCTCCGGTTCTCCCAGCTTGGGCCTCTTGGCGTCCCCGGTGCCGCCGTCGTCGACCTCGGGTTCCGCCGCATCGGATAGCCTCTTGGAGGGAAGCATGGAGCGCAAACCCCTGCGCAGCAGCAGCCGTAAGCACCTCATGGTGAAACTAACGCCCAACCCGAAACAGCACGCCACCCACGCCGCGCGACGTAAATACCAATCGGCGGAGTGGAGCGGAAGGAATCGATGGCGACGCTTACCTTTGGGGCCGGGGGACCTCGCCGACGGGGGGACGGAAGGGATCGGAGGAGATGCTTCGCGTGGCGGCTAGGTTTGGGGCCGGATGGTGCGAGAGCTTGGGGAAGTATTGATTCGTGGTGTGATGAGCGGCGGGGAGAAGGGAGAGGGGACGAGAGAGGGGGAGGCGGCGCTGTTGTTGGCAGCGCGTTTGGACTGGGGTGGAATGGAAGCTGACGGGGAGCTTTTATACGGGAGACGCCGCGGAAACTGGTGGATGCCTGGTTACGAATTTAGGGCACATTTTTAAGCATTTCAAATGGGTACCAATTTGGAAAATCATCGCGTAGCTCCGGCGCTCGATGCCACAAAGAACATAGTACTAGTATCAGAATTATAATATAATACTTCCTTGGATTCAAATTAATTAAGTCAAATTTATCTAGATTCGAATGTACTATCATTCAAACATGTCTAAATATATCTGAATATAGACAAATCTGAGTCAATTGATTTGATCGGAAAGAGTATTTTTTATGGCACATGACTTAGAGCATCTAGAAAAGCCACCTTTTGATTTTAGGCATCACTTTTGTGGTTTTAGGGTATAAAATTTAGGGCACCTATTTCAGATGAATAAAATAAGGCTTCAGCTAGTTTTCAGGTGAAATAGGGTATCAAACATATTCAAAGTTTGATACTTATAAAACTGTACTCCGACACACATTCGAGAACTAGATTTCGATACACATTACTCACATCGATACTACGCCACACTACTCTTCCTTGCTACTAGTAAACATCAAGTAACCGGAGGAATTGTCACCATGCTCCACATTGATTACCGCCAAGGGGGCAGCCGGGTCCGCCTTCTTCTTGTGGACAGCAAGCTCCCGCATGGCGAGACGGCGTTGTTTCTCCTCTTCCCGAGACACCGTTTTCTACCAATTTTGCAAAAATCCACTGGGATTGCGCTTTGACACAATTAATGTTCGTTGATGCTAAGATTTTGCCGCCCTAACCACGATACAGACGTAGAAGGTCCACTGTCAGGGTGACATGGCATGTGGAGAGCAATACCTAGAGACAAATCTAAATTGAGGAATTTTATGTAAAATTTTCCTTTTTTCTCTTAAAAAACACCCAAAATCTTCATACGGAACTCCCTGACTCCTATCCTCAGACGGAACTCCTCGATTTATACGGGCTGCTGATGCCAAGGGTTGTCGCTAGCCCCGCCTTCTCCCCCTACAGGAGTCGCTTGATCGGCCTCCCCTGTCATCTCATGGTCTCACCACAACGGTGTTTAGGGACGACGACGGGGATACAGATGGACCAAACACATAAGCGTGTTGTGGGGGAGGGCGACGTTGGGTACATAGGAGGGATGGGATGGTGGTTGTGGTGGGGAGCAGTGGTGGAGCCAACATCCAAAGAATGGGTGTACATATTCTCCTAACATCATTGTTTTACATATGATTTATAGCTCATTTCATGTATATTGTTCTAGATATTTGGTTCTCAAGTTTAATTTTCAGAAATAATGGGTGTATCATTACTAGAAAAGAGGTTATAGGAGATAGCACCGTAGGAGAATCCCTAAGTAGCTCTAAGCTCCCTGGCTTTGAGCCCTTCCGGTGGATCGGCAGGTCACTTTCGCTGGGTTTAATTTTTTTTCTATTGTAGTGAATATTTTGGTACAGTTAGGCGGTTTCCTTTTGTGGCAGATGCTGTGTAACACGCCTCTGTTGTTTCAGTTCACACATAGACGGTTCCTTGGGCACTTAGGTGTGGACCATTGCAATCTCTCTCCCATGCACGAGTCTCGTTCCTGGCCCTCTCCTCTCTCTCTGGCTCATGAAATCACTTCTCCCGCCTGTGATTGTGGCCGCCTCCACTTCTAATCGGCGCCCGCTCTCTCCAACATTTGTGGCTGCGTGGAGGGAGATCCAGCTAGAGAGGTAAGGCTCTCCCACCGTGAAGAACGGCATCGACGGTGCTGGTTGGAGGCTTGGAGTTCAGACTCCGGCGACGACAACCAGAAAAGCAACCCAGTCGCTCCTCTTCTGCCTCTCTTTTCCAAGGATCTCACTTTGTCTAGATTCCGATGAGTTCGACGCAGCACAGGGTCGCCGTCCGGCTTTCCGGCGAGGAGCACCACTTCGAGTCCAAGGCCGACTCTAGCACCTCCAAGACCTACCCACAACAGGCCGGCGCCATCCGCGAGGGCGTACACATCCTCAACAAAGGTCATCCCTGCACGATTGTAGCTTTTCATGTTCGGTCGGTTGATTGATGCATCTGGAAATTTGTTGTTGTGATTTGTTTTGTTATTAGGAGGTGCTGTTGAGTTGGTAGATCTACAAGGTAAAGTAATTTTTTCCTCTCATATTCCATGTTCATGGATTTTAGGAGTTGCTACCGAGTTGGTATCCATCTCCATGTTTCTGTAAATCTTAACGTTGTAGGATTTGGCACGGTTATGCATTAGGACCTTTACCTAGGTATCCATGTTTCAGTGAGTCATAAGATGGCATGATTTGGCAAAGTAGGTTGTGAAGGGCATGTCTATTTTACAAGGATTTAACTCAGCTTGTTTAATTAGTAGTTTGCATATTTAGAGTTCTCATAGTTCAGGGATATATTATATTTATTCAGTTTTGGGACTCTTATTTAAAGTAGAACTACAACCGGTATATATTATATTTTTCAGTTTTGAGACTCTTATTTAAAATTTAAAGTAGAACTACGGCCGATGAGCTGAAGGCTGGCCTACTTCTCCCTCGGCGAGCTGCGTCACAACACACACCACCACCACGGGCCGCCTACACCTCCCCAATCTATAAGCCCAGCTCCGTGTCAATGCAGGGAGGGTTGGCAATGGAAACACCTCTTCTCATCGCGACAAAGATGGTGTTAATGCTCCAATGTCCGGGTGTAAAAAATAATCGATACGGAATTTTTAGTTTATACCGCAAATTGTATACACCCGTACATTATATCTTATTTCTTACATAGCCTTTTTTTTACTTGCCAATAAGAAATCAAGATGAATATGTGAATACTTAAATGGGTGCCGGTACATGATATATATTTGTGAAATACCATGGAGTGTGGTTATTGATTCTCTCTCACGGTCTGTTCATTTGAAATTTGAATGTTGCCTTGGATCGCTACGAAGTAGAGGGATGTGGAAAGCAGAAGTGCATGGTTTATACATATTTCCCTTTGTTGATCTAATTTGTTTGCCCACTTTTAGTAGATTTTAGGAATTATTAAGCTGCTCAATTAATTCTTACCTAGAATTCTTCATGTCAATCGTAACTTTGGTTCAAATACTTGTTTAGATGTACTAACTGAAATACAATCATACTTATATTGGACTTAGAAATGTTTAAGTTTCATGCTTGAGTAAGATTCATCGAGACTATCATGTTTTGTACATATTGATGCACCTGCACTAAATTGCTAGCTATACACATCATGCATAATACAACTATTCTCTGGTTGAATTCACAGTGATTTGTGCGGAGAAAGTCTTTGGAACATTCGTCCGCAGGAGGAAGTATGTTTCCTATTGACTGTTTGCTTTCCATGGTTGGAGGTTTCTCTCTGGTTGGATGGATGGTGCGGTTAGTCGGGAGCACTCGCTGTATGCTCGTGCATGTTGTTTCAATCTCTGTTGGTCGTCCGTGCGGCAGTGCTTAGGGTTAGGTTTTTTGCGTGGATGCAGTGTGAGGGTCGCTGCCGAGTTCTGGATTTTGGGGTGATTCGTTCTTGATTTTATTTGATTGACGTGCTGGTTGGCTTGGTGATGCCGCCTGGTTTAGTTTTGCAGGACGTCTGCTTTTCACGTGGGGTCCTTGAGATTTGGGTGCTGGGTTGGATCCTATTGGTGGGAGTGTGATGGGTGTGTGTCGATGGTGATTATAGTTTGGGCGTTTTCTGAAATTTGATGTATTGATTATTGCATGTCTTTTTTGTATTGTTTCACCATCTATCTTTCTGATTTTTTATATTGATGCATGTGAGTTATGTTGTGTGGTAGTCGGGCATCCGGTCGACATGTTGTTGCTGCATTGGCTATGAGGCGTCGTGTGCACCCTCGCATTTCTGTTCTATTGTCTGCTCATTTATTTAGTATGTGTTGTTTTCTTAGTGAAGAATGCATTCTCTTCTACCTTTGATGTTTTCCTCCACTGTTGGAGTGTTGAGTTCATTTGTTGTTTCATGTTTACAGGGAGCATGGGATGGATGTCCTAGGAAGGTCCAATACGAATCATTCACACAAGGTGATGCTATAGACAAATAGCGAGAGATGTCACGCTGAATGGTTCGACTGAAGTGAAGCTAGGAACAAAGTGCGGTTTTTTGTTCCGTTTCTCTTTTTCATGCCATATTCACCTTCATGCACTTACCATCTGAAAAAAATTAATAACTTGGTGCATTACTGAAATTGGTTATAACTGGTTACTTTGTTTTCATGAATTAGTATTAATTATGTTCCGAAGTTTAAGGTCTTTCTTTCCCCATATTATCTGACGGAAGATCAGGCTATTCGCATTTAGATATACAATATGATCCGTTTCAGTAATTGCATAAAAGTATAACTTTAGTTGGCTAGCTGTAAGAATATGAATCACACAACAAGTTGTACTAAAACTTCACTACCTTTCTGTACTTTTGTTAGCATTAAATTCCAAATCAATTGCATAAAAGCCTTCCTCAAATTATGCTTGGCTAGCCGTACTACATCACCGTATTGCTTGCTCTTCTCAAGTATAAACTCTATCCAGGAAAGCCGTAAGCATCTATTTTTTTCAATTACGATTTTTTATAGGACAAGAACTGTGTCTCTCGGATTTTATGATATCCATTTTGACTTTCGTGTTTCTTTGCTAGGAATAAATGTACCAGTGCAATTTTCTGCTTTTCTATGAACTTATTTCTTTAGATCGGCATGGTTTATTCTCATATCTGATTTCATGCAGGCAAGATAGCATGTGATTTTGTAGGAAGGGCAAGTAGCCGTAGTTGAATCCTAGGTTGTTTTTCATGGCAAGAAGCTAGAAAAACATGAGTCATTTGACATACATGGGTACAAATTTGATTCCAACTGATGGGGACTTTTGGTGTTCTGATGCATTTCCATTGGAAAAGCTTCAGACCGGCTCTGCTAGAGGTTTGCGCAGATGTTGTCTTTTGCCTTTCTAAATTTGAACACATTTTGCATAGGAGTTTTTCATTGTTTTTGTGCCCTAAGGCTAGGAGCATCCTGATAATACAAAAGGCGCTAATACAAATAAATCATATGTTTTCATAGTGTTTTTTCTTTTATCCACTTTTTTATTCATAAAATATTTTTTCTATGCTGCCATTGACTTTTGATACACACAAAGTGCATGCCATTTTACTTCTGTCAGATCTCAATATAGCCCGATGACATGTCATTGTCCATACATGCATAACTGTGTGTGAATTACAAAAAAAATCAGTTTATGCATCTTCACATCATCTTCATGGATGAACAGGTTTGCTGAATACACCAAGCTTATTGTACCGACTATTGTCATACAGGAAAAGACTATGTAATCACAGAAGTCTTTATAGTGGAATTTTTATATGTTCATCTTATACCGAGGAGCGAATGCATGTAAAATACATATATATCTATTAGGATAGATAGTTTGTTATCCAAAAATACATGTACACTTCGCCATAAGATATAGTCTATCCCACTGAACTTTTTCTAGGGAGACCGGCATCAAGAACAAGCACAACACATGTCGCTACATACACTAGGTCGACCTTTCCCTAATATGAACAATCCCGATCCACAAGAAAGTAAGCAAACACCTTGCCACAGCATTTAAAGGCCATTAAGATAAGATGGCGCGACAAAGCGTGCTAGGTCCATCTAGTAAATATACAAGACACGCCGACGCCTCAAATATTTAGAATTTTGAGACGCATTTCTACTTCGATGTGTCTCGTATAGTCTCTGTACAGACCAGATCGGACCAGCCCCTTATTCGAGACGCATATGTGTTGGATGCGTATCGTATGGTTTAAATATTCGAGACGCATCTTGCGCATATGCGTCTCAAATAAGCGGTTTGGGCCCAGGGCGCAGGTGCCGGTGAGGTGTTCATACGCCACCATGACTCGACACCACACACGCATGCACATTCGCATGCCACCTTTATAGGGGCTCGTAGTATGGAAAACAAAAAATTCTACCGCATGCACACAAACAAGCCAAGATCTATCTACTAGATTGTAGCAAGGAGTCGATAGAAGCACTCACCCTCGAAGATTCCAAAGCGGTTAACAAGAGCAGATTCTCGTGGGTGATGTAGTCGTACACTTGCCGATCTCAAGATCGCGTAGACGATCTTTTCGGCGCTGCGTTCCGGCAGTATTTTCGCAGTCGGTCACACGTTCGGTACTCGATGAAGACCTTCCTCTCCCTTGTTCCAGCAGGCGGCAGAGGTTGTAGTTCTCCCCTCGTGATTCTGGCAGCACGACGGTGTGGTGTCGGGAGTAGAGGGAAGATCCCGCAGGGCTTCGCCTAAGCCGGTGCGAGTTATGGTGGATTAGGGTTTTCCGGATATCTAGGGTTTAGATGACCGGGAGGAGGAGGTGTCGGTGGCGGCTAGGGCGGCGGCGACGAACCGGCGGCGGCGCGGCGACGCGGGGAGGTAGCGTCGACGGCGACGACGAGCGGCGGCAGCGGCACGGGTGTGGGGAGGGCTTGGCACTTGTGGTGTTGGGGCAGCCTTCCCCTCTATTTATGAGAGGGAGGGGCAGCCTTGAGAGGGGTGGGTTTGAATCCAAACCCAAACCCAAGTTGAATTGAGAGAAGGACTTATTTCTTCTCCCACTAGGAAACCATTGTTCCAGTTTGACTTTTCAAACTCCCGTTTTGACTTTCAATTTAGAGCTTTAATTCTCTCTAGCAAATGCACACACCAAGTGACCTAGGATATGATCCAATCATTCCACTTATCCATGACACATTCATGGACCATTCTCCTTTCGTACCGGTGAACCTTCTAGAACCTCTCCGATGAAAACATCGGAATGTTTCCCGAACTCCGGAATCGGACTTTCCTTATATGAATCTTATTCTCCGGAACATTCCGGATCTCCTCGTGATATTCCGGATCCCATCCGAGACTCCGAACAACATTCGGTATCCCTTATTAACATTCCATATATACTAAACAACATCGAATCCTTAAGTGTGTCTCCCTACGGTTCGTGAATTATGCGGACATGATCGAGACACTTCTCCAATCAATAACCAATAGAGGAATCTAGAAATTCATATGGCTCCCACATATTTCAACGATTAATTTGCGATCGAATGAACCACTTACATACGATACCAATTTCCCTTTGTCTCATGATAGTTTACTTATCCAAGGTTTTGATCGTCGGTATCTCTTCATACCTAGTTCAACCTCGTTACCGATAAGTACTCTTTTCTCGTTCCCGTGATATGTGATCCCTTGTGAGCCAGTCACATGCTTGCAAGCTAATTGGATGACATTCCACCGAGAGGGCCCAGAGTATATATATCTGTCATATGGATGGACAAATCCCACTCTTGATCCATGTGCCTCAACCCATACTTTCCGAACACTCAATGCCACCTTTATAGCCACCCAGTTACGGTGTGGTATTTGATGTCATCAAAGCATCCTTCCGGTGATGGTGATTAGCATGATCTCATGGTCGAAGGAATTAGGTTACTGTGTATCAGAAAGCTTATAGCAAACGAACTATTGAAATGACTTGATCTTTATGCTACGCTTATCTATAGGAGTATGTCCATCATACCATTCTCCTAATAATATGATCTCGTTGTTAACAACATCTCAATGTTCATGATCGAGAAACCACGATCATCTATTAACCAACAAGCTAGTATTATTAAAGAGGCTTTACTAGGGACTCTAATTTAGTTTACAAATCACACAAGTATTAATGTTTTCGGTTAATACTGTTATAGCATGAATGTAAATATTTATTATAAACACAAAGATATAATAATAACCACTTTTATTATTGCCTCTAGGGCATATCTCCAACAACCTTCCCCTCGTGCGCTACCCTCTCCTTCGTCGCCTCCCTCTCCTCATGCCACCTTCTCCTCGCGCCTCCTCCCTTACCCTCCTCTCTGGATGCCACGAGCCGCTCTGCTATGCCTCCCTGATGCCCGCTGCCGTCTCCCTCCCCGTGCCTCCCTGCTGCACGCCGCCGGTCGGAGTGCCTCCTCCCCCGCCTCCCTGCTGCGTGCCGCCATCTTCCTGTTGCGCTGAGCTCGCGCCACTGCCTTCCTGACCACGTGTTGCTCGCCCCTGCCCGCACGGTGTGGTGCTGCTGCTGCCCCCCATATAAATCGAGGCTGGCCATGGCCTCCACCGCCCCATGGGCGTGGTAGTAGGTAGAGGCTGCCCCCCTTCTTCCTCATCTCCAACTACCGCGTCTACAGCTATATAGCTAAGGTATGCCCTCTTCTATGACCATTGATACGCCCAATTTGCATCACCATTTTATATCATAATTTACCTCTATTCATTAATATTTGTCTTATTATGAGGTATTACTTATGGCTTTTTATTTATTTATGCATGTTGGATGATTCTTGGAGGATGGATTGCCGGAGTCTGGATTCTGATGGAAAAGAAGGCGTTTCGGTGCAATTTCGCGAAGATCAGAAAAATACCAAAAAAATATTGAAACATATTAGTTTACCAGAAGACGAAGGAAGCCAGAAGGAGGAGCGAAGAGGGGCCACAAGGGGCCCACACCCCTAGACGCAGGCCCACCTGACCCCGCGCCTAGGGCAGGTGTGGCCCACCTGCCCGGCCTCCGACTCCGCCCCTTCTTCTATATCTTTCCTACGGAACCCTAAGCCTCGGGGGGCGACCACAGATAGATTTTCGCCGCCTCTGGGGGCGGAAAACACCGAGAGAGAAAGATATCTCCGGTAGATAGATTTCTGCCGGGGGAATTCCTTTCCGGAGAGGGGAGACCGTTGCCATCAACACCATCATCAAGCTAGGCTTCATCGAGATCATCATCATCATCATCCACACCATCATCTCCACCAGCACCATCATCACCACTCCGTCCCGCTGTAACAATTGTGTTGGATATTGCTTTAGTTCTTAGAGGAAACTTTCCTGGTGTTGATTACTATTGTAGTTGATGCTTGTGAGTGGAACCATTGGATTATTGTTTATGTTCAGATTGTTATCCATTATCATATCATCTTTGATCTTGATCCATATGATGTCTTGTGAGTAGTTCGTTGTGTTCTTGAAGACAAGGGAGAAGTCATGTTGTTAGTAGTGAATCTGTGATGAGTTATTATTCAATGATTTAGTATTTAAGTTGTGGTGCTATTCTTCTAGTTGTGTCTTGTGAACGTCGACTACATGATACTTCACCGTTTATGGGCCTAGGGGAATGCATTGTGTATTTGGCTACTAATCGTGGGGTTGCCGGAGTGACAGAAACCTGAACCCCCGTTAGGACACCTTTGCACAAGGGAGTGTAGGATCTCAGAGTTTAAGGTTGTGGTTAGATTTATATCTTAATTACTTCCCTGTAGTTATGGATGTTTGCAGGGGGTTTAATCACAAGTATGTATTAGTCCAAGTAAGGGCGGTATGTTAGCACATGTTCGTCCACACAACACTTACAAACACCAAAGAAGAGTACTCAGCTATTTGAAGCGAAAGCACTTGACAGAATTCTCATGTGTCATCAAGAACATTTAGTCCTTATAAGTATTTCCATTGGCTTGTCCTTTGCTAAGAAAGGATTAGGCCACTTGCTCCGTTTGTTTGTTGTCTTTATTACTTTCTCCTTTGTTTGTTGTCTTATCAGAAAACCACTAAAAATCTGTTTGCTAAGTATTCACAGGATTTTCCTGCTCCATACCACTGTTCAGCACTTTCTGCTTCTTGTTGGGATCGACACTCCTATTTATCGAAAGTACTACGATACAACCCATATAATTAGGACTGGGCGTTCGGTTTAACCAAACCGATCGGTTTGGTCCCTCGGTGCTTTTAAAATTTCGGTTCATAAAAGTACAACACCGATCAGTCCTTTAAAATCACAGGAACCGAGATTTTGGGGAACCGATACTTCGGTTCGGTTGTCGGTTTCAACCGAACAAGACCGAACATTGATAAGTTCACATCACTGCTCTTGTTTTCCTTCAATTTCTCATGTATCAAAAATCAATTAACAATACAGGACATAACACATCAAAATACTACGTTGTTGCATTCAGACCAACAAGAACTCAAAAAATCTAAACTTGCGTGATGTCCCCATCTGCTGGAGCGCGTCCACCGCTTGCTACAGAGGATAGCGGGAGAGGAGAGTGGAGGAAGGTCAGGGAGGAAAATATAGGAGGGAGGAGGAGGCTCCCGGTCGGCGGTTGCTACAGAGGTGGCGGTGGCGTGGTTGCGTGGCTGGTAAGCGACAGCGCGGTGCACATCGGGTAGGGTTAGGACTTGTGACTGCAAGCGGCGTAGTGGGTCGGGACTAAAGATAAGAAGACCACGAGGAGACTAGGGGATCACTGGATTGGGTCTTTACATAGAGGGGAGAACGGAGGTATGGGCTATTTCTTATTGCCTTATTGGGCTTGCCTGGTTTATCAGTTTGAGTACGTACGTGTTTTTCGGTTTTGTCGGTAACTTCGGGTACCTGACGCTTAAGACCGAATTCACCGAAGTAAGTTCGGTTCTGTAAACATGACAACCGAATCAAGTTCTGGATTTTTCGGTTTTGGTTCATTCGGATTCGGTCCAGGTCTTTTCGGTTCGGTAATACGGTTCTCGGTGAATATGCCCACCCCTACCTATACTTGTGGGTCATCAAAACTATTTTTTGGCGCCGTTGTCGGGGAGTGAAGCGCTATTGAAGAGTGGAACTGGTAAGAGAAACTTTTACTGTGAGTATTGCTTTTTTTACTGCTTGTTACTTTGTTTCCAATATGGATAACCCACTTGGTTTTCTGTTTAGGGAAAACTACTACCACTGCTAGGGTAGTAGATGAACCATCACCTGTTGAGATAGATCCTTTTAAGATACCTACAAGTATTGTTGATCGTGTTATGGATAATTATTATTTAAAGGATGAAACTGTCCATCCCGATGATCACTTGCTTTTTATCCATAAATTATGCGGGTTGTTTAAGTGTGTAGGTATCACAACTGAACATGTGAAGAAGAAGTTACTCTCCATATCTTTAAAAGCGAGAGCTGAAGAATGGTATAAGTTGCTGAAGAATGGACAATCCATGGAATGAGAGGAGATGGCATATCTCTTTTACTCTAAATTTTATCCTCCCAGTAAAATTTATAAGGATAGAGATCTTATATATAACTTTTGTACTCTTGACGGAGAGAGTACAACTCAAGCTTGGGGGAGATTGAAGTTACTAATGCTTAAATGTCCTATTCATGAACTCCCTAACAATATCATTCTCAATAACTTTAATGCTAGGCTTTCTCTTCATGATAAAGATTTACTAGATGCTTCTTATGCTGAATCATTCATACGTATGAAGGAAGAAGCTAAATGGGATCTACTAGACCGTATTAAAGATAACACTGAGGCTTGGGAGAATGACAAAGAAAGAAAGTCAGGTATAAACTATGATTATGAATGCATTAAATCTTTTATGAGAATTGATGACTTCCATGATATTAGCAATGAGTTTGGTCTTGATTCCCAAAGTATTGCCAACTGTTTTAAGGCCTTTGCCTCTTACATAGAAATTTCCAAGAAGAAGTGGAATAAGTACCATGCTCCTTATAAAGATGTTGTTAGTCATGTTCCAGTTAGAAGTACTCAAGTTTGTACTACTAATCATCTTGTGCCTGAACCTCATGTTGAGAAAACGCCTTTCCCATCTAAGATAAAGGAGTATTCTATGATTATTAGTGCAAATAACAAAGGTACAATGAAAACTATGGAGCCTGGTAAGCAATTGAATATTGAACCTGTGGTAGCTATTGTGAAAGACACTGTCACTAAAAATATAGAGGATGAGCACATTGTCTTCTGTGAAGATGCTTATAATATTATCTCTCATCCTAGTAAGGCTAGAAAAGCTAGTGTTCTTGTGCTTTCTGTTAAAATTGGTGATCATTGCTACTATGGTTTATGTGATATTGGTGCTAGTTCTAGTGCTATTCTTTATGAGCTTTACATGGAAATTATGCATGATATTGGTCCTTATGAGCTAGAGGACATTGATGTGGTTATCCACCTTGCTAATAAGGAAACCATTTGCCCCATTGGCATTGTAAGAGATGTGGGGGTTCTTTGTGGTAAGATCAAATATCCTGCTGATTTTCTAGTGCTTAATTCAGCAGCTAGCAAAATTTGTCCTATCATTTTTGGTAGACATTTCTTGAACACTTGTAGAGCCATTATTGATTGTAAGAAGGAAAAAGTTTTAACTAAGTTTGATGGAGATTTTTATGAGTTCAACTTTTCCAAATTTGCTAAAGCTCCTTGTGAAAATAGCTTGCCTAATAAAGATTTCAGGATGGAACAACTTGCTTCTATTGATCGAGTTTATGACCTTGGGCCTCTTTTTGATGACTGTAAGTATGCTTATTCCGATGATAAAGTTGTTGCCAGTGATAGTTATATTGTCAACTTTATTCAAAGTGCTACTGAAAGTTATTATGATAGAGGGAAACATGGTTTTATGCATCTCAATGATGTTAAGTTTTCCCGTTTTATGTTGAAAGCTTTGAAGTTGCATCTGTTTTGTCTTCCTATGCTAGTGGCTTTTTGTTTCAACAATTTGTTTTCCCCTGATACCCCCATGCACAGGAAGTGGCTTAGACTCAAGTGTGTTGGTTATTTGCTTTTTATGCTCTCTTTCACTTCAAATATATATATATATATATCCTATGTGAGCATTGTTGAAAGTTTCAAGCCTAACTTAAAGGCATTAAAGAAAGGTACTTGTTGGGAGATAAACCAAGAGTTTTGTCGAGTCTTGGAAGTTATTACTTCAGTAATAACCGCACCTTATCCTTTTTGTTTTGGTTTTTGTGTCAAGTTCAACTACTTTTGTGAAGTGGGGGAGTTGTGAAAAGTGGCTGTCCTAGGACAGATTTTTGTGTTGTATTGTAAAAATTCGTGAGGAAGCTCAGTACGTTGGATGGAGCTGAATTTTTTCGAGCTTGTTCTCCAAGCTGTTACCCAACTTTTATCAGTTCTGAACTTTTTGATTTGAGCAACAGAAGGTCTTTTAAAAAATCAATCTTTACCTATTGGTCAGTTTTGATAGATTCCTGCCATCATTTGCATTTGCCTCTTACAGAAGCTTTTGTTTTGATGGGTTTTCAGTTGAAGTGTGTACCCAAAGGGTTATTGTTTTTTGCTTACACTAATGTTGTCATTGAGTTTGTGCAAGGGTTTTGTATGAAGGAAATTTTCTCAGGAGAAAGAGAAAAGGAATCTGCAGAGTTCGTCTTTGAATAGGTAAAAGTGGTGAAAACAGAAGGTTCATGAAACTCCAATATTTTTATATTTTTGATGTTTTTAATACATAAGGGAAGTTACGAGATGGAACTGAAGAGGAAACAGAGTCCGGGGTGGACAGACCCACCCCAGGCGCGGGCCTAGCCTGACCGCGCCTAAGGGGTGTGTGCCACCCTCGAACTCCGTCTCCGCTTCGTTTCCGTGTCAGTACCTTCCTTATGCCTTGAAACTTCGTAATATATAACCGCCTGGATCCCCCGAGGCTCATGCATCGTGTTCTCGTCATGTTTTCGTTTCAATATGTTTCTGTCAGGAAATCTTCTCAAATTTAGAGTTCCATGGTCTCTGCCAACGACAAAGGCAAGAAGCCCGAGGAAGAAGAACCTCAAGTCCCTAAGGAGGAGGAGATTTTGGTAGGGTATGAAGGTGACATGGAGGAGGACAAGCAAACAGACACTCGCGCTACCGTCGCAAGCATTGGAGTGGTGGCAACCTCTACCAAGCTTAAGAGGACAACACGGATGTCTACAGGAGGAAAACCTCCACGTCTCTTCTACAATCCACGATCATCTCCTCCACGTAACAAGAGACCCTTCCATACACTTATACATGAATATCAATACCAACAGGTGCCCAAAGGGAACTTTCCTTCGGTTTGGGATATGCCCCGTTCTAACAATGCAAAGAAGGATCATGCTAAGGATGAAGAGTGGGGAAAGAATAACAAGGACTGTGATTCTCAGTCTGACATGATCATGAACCGTATAGAGAAAAACTCGGAGCTAATCCGTACTCTCACTTTTGAGTTTGAGGAGTTAAGGAAGCTGATTGAAGAGCTTATCAAGAGAACACCACCACCACCACCAAAGGAGTAATTCATCATCAGGTTTGGCATCCCCTTGGCTTGTTCCAAACTTGGGGGAGTGTCATGGTATCACCACCATTATCTTTTACCTTTTTAGTGGATTCATATCTGTGGTAGAGAGGTTATCTTAGTTGGTTTGCATGTGGAAGTATCTCTCCTTTAGTTGATTAACTATCTATCCCTTAGTGTAAGTGCCTTAATTGAATAATAATGAGAAGTCTCATCTTTTACTTTTTGCACTTCTTATTTTAGTTTACAATCTCTATTATATGATGGATCTTGTTGATCAGTATTGGCACCACTTTGGGAGCATCAAGTGGATCTAAATTGGTTTTGGCAAACCGAGTTCTGGTCAGTAGCAATACTTTTTGAAGTTTGAAAGAAAAAGAGGAAAAGCTTACAGGTATTTTGTATCATTTGTTTTCTTTCTTGTTGGCTCATAAGCTTAGTATTCTTTATTTAAGATTCTTTTGTGTTTTCAAGGAAGATTGCATGTTTGGCTTTATCAATTGTATGTTTGCTTGTTTCTTTCAAATCTCTTGCTTGCTACCCAGCCTTGCTATCCAAAAACCTATTTTGAGAAGGCATACTTCTCATGTTTCCAAAATCCTTTGAACCAAACTTTTGCCATTTGTGTCCACCATATCTACCTAGTAGCTTTTGCTATCCCAAGCAAATTCTCAAGCTTCATCTACCTTTCAAATTAAAAAGTATAACATGTGGGGTACCCCGTTGGCGGTTCTCAATGATATGCAAATACTTACAATGACAGGAACTTACCTGTGACCAAAGTTGAGTAGCATGAGGAGTGGCCCTCATATTCAAGGGACATGAGATTGCCAACTTATATTTCATCAAGCATATACTCCATCTTTGTGCACTTTAACCTTAATCATCCCAATATGTCTATGATAGGGGCAATGAGGGCTCAAAGCTAGTAAGTACCATAATCTTTTGGAAGATCTTTATGACTTGTAATCCCTGCTTCCCTCTAAGAAGGGACCTTTCTCCCACTTCCAAGTTGAGTCAGTAAACCTACTTCCTCTCTATCTCCAGCAAGCTTTTGAGTTGTTGTGTTTCAAGCATTCATATGGTGATTTATTCAATCATGTTCTTTATCTTCCTTGTTTGTGCAAAACTCTTATCTATTGAGTATTACTTTGAAAGCCTTCACTTGTGAAAAACCTTTTTTTGAAATTGTTTGCCAGGTGTTCTCTGACCAAGAACAAGTTTGTCAATTCCAATTATGATTTATCTTTATGCATCTCTATTATGACTGTTGTACTTGGTTGCAAGCTAAGTTATATAATGGTGAGTTGCTTTCTTCTATAAGTTGTGCAACGGTAAGTGTGATGCTTCTTGTTCGTATTCTTTTATCGACACTTCACTCCATAAACCTGTGGACATGTTTACTGAGCTCAGTTTTCGCTTGGGGACAAGCGAAGTCTAAGCTTGGGAGAGTTGATACGCCCAATTTGCATCACCATTCTATATCATAATTTACCTCTATTCATTGATATTTGTCTTATTATGAGGTATTACTTATGGCTTTTCATCTGTTTATGCATGTTGGATGATTCTTGGATGATGGACTGCCGGAGTCTAGATTCTGATGCAAAAGAAGGCGTTTCGGTGCAATTTCGCGAAGATCAGAAAAATATGGAAACATATTATTTTACCAGAAGACGAAGGAAGCCAGAAGGAGGAGCGAAGAGGGGCCGCAGGAGGCCCACACCCCCTAGGCGCGGGCCCACCTGACCCCGCGCCTAGGGTAGGTGGGCCACCTTCCCGGCTTCCGACTCCGCCCCTTCGCCTATATCTTCCCTACGGAACCCTAAGCCTCGAGGGCGACCACAGATAGATTTTCGCCGCCTCTGGGGGGCGGAAAACACCGAGAGAGAAAGATCTCTCCAGCAGACAGATTTCTGCTGGGGGAATTCCTTCCCGGAGAGGGGAGACCGTCGCCATCAACACCATCATCAAGCTAGGCTTCATCGGGATCATCATCATCATCCACACCATCATCTCCACCAGCACCATCATCACCACTCTGTCCCGCTATAACAATTGTGTTGGATATTGCTTTAGTTCTTAGGAGAAACTTTCCTGGTGTTGATTACTATTGTAGTTGATGCTTGTTAGTGGAACCATGGGATTATTGTTTATGTTCAGATTGTTATCCATTATCATATCATCTTTGATCTTGATCCATATGATGTCTTGTGAGTAGTTCGTTGTGTTCTTGAAGACATGGGAGAAGTTATGTTGTTAATAGTGAATCTGTGATGAGTTATTATTCAATGGTTTAGTATTTAAGTTGTGGTGCTATTCTTCTAGTGGTGTCATGTGAACGTCGACTGCATGATACTTTACCATTTATGGGCATAGAGGAATGCATTGTGTATTTGGCTACTAATCGTGGAGTTGTCGGAGTGACAAAAATCTAAACCCCCGTTAGGACACCTTTGCACAAGGGAGTGTAGGATCTCAGAGTTTAAGACTGTGGTTAGATTTATATATTAATTACTTCCCTATAGTTACGGATGTTTGCAGGGGGTTTAATCACAAGTATGTATTAGTCCAAGTAAGGACGGTATGTTAGCACATGTTTACCCACACAACACTTACAAACACCAAAGAAGAGTACTCAACTATTTGAAACGAAAGCACTTGACATAATTTCCATTTGTCCTCGAGAACGTTTAGTCCTTATAAGTATTTCCACCGGCTTGTCCTTTGCTAAGAAAGGATTGGACCACTTGCTCCGTTTGTTCGTTGTCTTTATTACTTGTTCCTTGTTTTGTTGCCTTATTAGAAAACCACTAAAAATCCGTTTGCTAAGTATTCATAGGAATTTCCTGCTCCATACCATTGTTCAGCACCTTCTGCTCCTCGTTGGGATCGACACTCCTATTTATCAAAAGTAGTACGATACACCCCCTATACTCCTATGTATATTGATATGCGTCTCGTATATGCTAGGTATACACGATGCATATGGGATACGTCTCACATAAGTATTATGTGCGACGTGACGTCCGAGACGCACTCTCGAATAACAGGACCCGTGCATCTCGAGTGACATTTTTTCTAATAGTGTACATTTGTCCCCAAGTAGCTCCGCCCATGGTAGGAGGGGTCGTGCTGATGGAGGTGGTGGTTGGAAGGGGCAGCATTGGTGTCCGTGATAGAGGTGGCGGTGAGGAGGGCTACGTCGACGATTGGGACAGAGGTGGTGGTGGGAAGGGCAGCGCCGATGACGAGGTGGTGGTGGGAAGGGCGGCGCCGATGACCGAGCATGGAGGAAAGAGTGGGCTTGGGTAAGGCTAGGGGAATAGAAGAAAAGAAGGATACGAAATATTAAAAGAGAATTGGAAAATGAAAATTATAAAAGAATGTTTGACTGAGATATTTTTTCTTCTGACCACATAGGCTTGACAACGGATCCCACTTGTCAAAATCGTCGTTAGCCGGCAAAATGCTAGTACAACATTGCGAGCGTCCAAATCCTAGCATCAACTAACATTGCGAGCCTCTAGTGGATTTTTACCAATTAGGTAGAAACTTGTGGTTTTTTAAACTTGTCGCGCAAACGTGATGATTTTTTGCAATTTACTCGCAAAGTGCTGAATTCTCACCTTGGGCTAGAACAAAACTAAACAAGGTCAGTCGGCGGCTGTGAGAGGAGGGGAGAAAATGACGCAGAACTACCATATTTGAGACGATCTTGTTAAAAATCTACCACCTTCGGGTTTTTTGACACATAAAAACCACTTTTGGGGTATGTGTGTGTGACAGAAAGCTCTAACTGGCCGTGTTTAGGCATCTAACAACATTTCTGGCAGGTGGGGCCCGTTGTTAGTGCTGGCGTGGCACGCACATGACGGAGGGAGGCAACGGCCGTGAAGCGCGCGTCAAAGGGGGTCGTTAGGGCAGCCACTGTCCCCTCGCGGTCAGCTGTTTCAGTTAGTTTGCCGCTCAAACAACAATGGCGAGTGGCGGCGGGACAGAGGGCGGCGACGGAGGGGGTCCAAGTGGAGGCGGCAGCGGTCGTTTCGTGCGGCAGGTGCTCTTCGGGCCCGGATTCAATACGGGGTCCATCGATTTGGACTCTGATGAAGACCGCAAGTCAATGGATCTCGCGCCGGGGCCGGACCAGGACGCCGCGCCGGAGCCGGAGCAGGAAGCTTCTTCAGCTCAGCCGGAATCTTCTTCAGCGCAGCTGCAGCTGGCTACGACGAGCCAGCTAAGCGAGGACCCGCTCAGCCACTATTTCTCCGACAGCGGGTAAGGTTCATTTTTCTCTTTTCTGAATTTGGGGATTGAACAGTTATGATTTGTGTGTAATTTAGCAGTAGAAAATAATTTGATGGTTGCACATTCTCTTATGATTGCACATTCTCTTATCTTTCTTTTATGCCACATTCAGAGATTTGGGATCTTTACATTCAATTTGATGGTGCTAAGTTTGTGCAAACAAAAATGCTAAGATCAGATATTAGGTTTTTGAATTTGTTGTCACTGATGGAGAAGGAAGGTTATGGTCTTTCTGATTCAATGTACTATGTAAAATCAGAAGGGGAGGGACTGAATGGACTAGAAATTGTGGATAGCAACTGTAAGGTGGAAGAGATGGTCAGGAAGTATGAAAGGTCCAAAAAACTTGTTTTAATTGTGATGAGAGACAAGAGTAAACAAGCAATTATTGTGTCTCCTGTGAAGTCCAAGGAGGCAGAAAAATTATATGCAAAATCTTATCCAAGTCACATGTCATGTGATTTAGAGGAGGAAGAGCATGGTCATAACCTCATTGAGACCCAGAACAGTGTACTTTCAGCCTTTGTGCACACATAATGCTGAAAATTGGATGTCAGAAGATGAAGATGAGGGAGATGAAGAAGAAGATGAGGGAGAAGCATCTGATGGCAGTGACAGTTGGATGTATCCATGCCAGGTTGACCTAGTTCAGTTAGAGGAGATGAGGAGGAAGGAAATAGAGGAGAGTAACAAAAGAATAGCAGCTAAGATGAAGAGGAAGGCTGATGAGCAACTGTATGAGGATGAGACAGAGCCAGAGGATATTTTTATAGAGCAACAAGTGAAGAAAAGAGTGAGGAGGAGGGGCCTACTACAAGGTCACATTGTGAAGATGAATTACCAGGAAAGGAAGACTGGGCTCCTTCTGATCCAGAAGATGATGAGCAGTTAGGTTTCCTGGGAGAAGAAGAGGATGATGGATTTGAGCCTCTACCATTTGTGCTGCCAAATGGGAGAAAAAGCAGAGCAAAGAAGCAACTAAAGAGGGTGTGGTATGATGAAACTAGGGAAAATCCTGAGCAACAGTTTAGGCTGAAGCTATGTTTCAAGGATGTTTATCAGTTTAGACAGGCATTGTGTTAGCTTCACATAGCTCAAGTTAGGAATTTCCATTACCACAGAAATGGGCCAGATAGAATTATTGTTTGCTGTAAGCCAGCAAAGAAGGAGAAGTACAACTGCCAGTTCTTTATGTTAGCTTCAAAAATCAAGCATGAGAGCACTTTATGTGTAAATAAAATGCATTTGGAGCACTATTGTCCAACTGAACCATCAAGCAATAGAGTTACGAGCAAATTTCTGAGCAATGTGTATGTTGACAACTTCAGGTCTGATCCAAACACAGGCATCAGAACCATAGTTGACAAAGCAAAAAAGGATTTTGGTGTTGAAGTGCCAAGGAGAATGGCCTATAGGGCAAAGACTAAAGCAAGGGAAAAGGTGATGGGGGATCACAAGAGGCAGTACCACAGAATTAGAGACTACTTGCAAATTGTTATAGATAAAAATCCAGGTTCAAGGTGTATTGTCACCACTGTTACTGGCCCAACAAAAGAAGAGCAGGAAGCAATTAAAAGAGGGCAGCACGTGTTTATCAGTGACAAGCCTAGATTTCATGGCCTTTTCTTTTGTGTCAATGCTGCAAGGCTTGGATTTCTTGAAGGATGCAGGCCCTTCATTGGCTTAGATGGCTGCTTCATCAAACTCACAACAGGAGCTCAAATTTTAGCTGCTACTGGTAGAGATGGCAACAATAATATCTATCCTATTGCATGGGCTATAGTTGCTAAGGAAGATACTGCTAATTGGCAGTGGTTTCTTGAACAATTGAAGGAAGCCCTAGGTGGAGAAGAAGGACAATTTGGCCACTACACAATAATGTCTGACAGACAGAAGGGTCTAATCAAAGTTGTCTCAAATGTGTTCCCAAACTCTCCCCACAGATTCTGTCTTAGGCATATTTATGCCAACTTTCAGACAGCAGGCTTCAGAGGAGAGGATTTGAAGAAATGCATGGACAATGCTGCTTATTCTTACACCAAACATGGTTTTGACAATGCAATGGAAGAAATGAAGAAGCAATGTGAGCTTGCTTGGCAGTGGTTGTCCAAAATTCCTGTGAACACATGGGCAAGGTGGGCCTTTGATACAAACTGCAAGACAGATCTGGTCAACAACAATTTGAGTGAAGTATTCAACAGATATATTCTAGATGAGAGAAACAAACCCATTGTGACAATGCTTGTAGGGATTTATGACAAACAGATGGTTAGGTTTGATGAAAAGAGGGAAGGAGGATAGAAAGCATCATGAGAGATCACACCCTTTTATGCAAAAAACTAGAAATTGAACAAGAAATTTGCAAGGAATTGTGTGCCAAAAAGGGCAGATGATGGACTGTGGCTGGTGCAAAGTGGAGATCACACTTATGAGTTGAATCTGATAAAAAGAAGTTGTTCTTGTAGGAAGTGGGATCTATCTGGATTGCCATGCAATCATGCTGTTAGTGCCATATACAAAGCTGGTGAATATCCAGAAGATTATGTGTCTGAATTCTACAAGAAACCTTTTTTCTTCAAATGCTACAAGCCTGTATTCTATCCCATGCCACAGCAACATGGATGGACCAAAACTGACACTAAATACATCATGCCACCTGGTTTTAAAGATCACCAGAAGGTAAGAAGGCAAGAAAAAAGAAGAAAAGGCAAATTTGAGGTGCCAAAGCCAAAAGAATCTTCTAGGATGACCACTATCACCTGCAGTAATTGCAAACTGCAAGGACACAAATATACAAGCTGCTCACAGCCTCTCAGACCAGATCTTGCATTAAGGAAAAACAATCACAAGGTAAAGAAACTACCAGTGATTAAACTATGCTTCATAACACCTGTAGAAACTTTTCTGCTGATTAAACTATGCTTCATAACACCTGTAGAAACTTTTCTGCTGATTAAACTATGCTTCCTAACAGGCAAACAGGACAAAGCCAGATGGAGCATCTTTTTCAGGTGCTACACCTCCCCAAGCTCAACCAGCTCCAAGGCCACCAAGAACTTCCAGTGTTGCACCTACCCAAGCTCAACCAGCTCCAAGGCCACCAAGATCATGCAGTGTTGCACGTACCCAAGCTCAACTAGCTCCAAGGCCACCAAGATCATCAACTCCTGCAGCAAGATCATCTTTTGTTGCACCTAGGAAAGAAAGAGGCTTCATGTCCTATTTAAATGCTAGGGCAAATGCATCTGCTGGGAGAGATGCAAATGTTCGACCTCTAGATGGGGGAAATGTATGATTGCTGTGGCAAATGCATCTGTTGTCATTTTGCTACCTGGTGAACCTCTAATTTTAAGTGTTTGTTGTGCAAACTGTTGGACCTCTAGATGTATGTTGAATATTCCTCTTTGTTTAAGTGAATGAGACTATGTACTGGTATTCTGGAGAAAATGAGCAAGTGAGTGTTGTTTTGCTGCCAGTAATTTTATCTGCCCTTCTAAATGAGCAAGTGAGTGTTTTTTTGCTGCCAGTAATTTCAACAACAAAGATTGTTCACAACAAGCTCATAATTTAGATAATTTCAACAACAAAGATTGTTCACAACAAGCTCATAATTCAGATAATTTCAAAAACAAAGATTGTTCACAACAAGCTCATAATTCAGATAATTTCCACAACAAAGATTATTCACAACAAGCTCATAATTCAGATAATTTGTACAACAAAGATTGTTCACTACATATTACAGCTCACATCATAATAAAACCATTGTTCAAAGCATAATTAAACCATTGCTCACATCATAATAAAACTACATCTCAACAATCTCCTTTATCTTCTTGAACTTGACCCTATAGCCCTCTTTCTCCTTCAACAAGTCTGATACAATGGACTGCAGCTTCCTCTTCTCCTCCATGTACTTGTCCCTTTCTTTCTCTGCCTTCACCAACAAATATTTGTGCATGTTGACAGTTGTTGCTTCAGTGTTTATTTTCTCCTGAATTTCAGCCCTTGCAGCCATGAGAGCTTGTTCAGCTTTATCCTTGAGGGCTAAAGTCACCTGCTTCTCTTTCACTTCTTTTTCAACTTCATCCTGAGCTTTCTTCAAATCTTGGTTTAACTTCTTAATTTGGTCTTCAAAATCAAACTTCTTCTCAACATTGTCCAGTGCATCATTCACCCTGCCTTGTTTAACATCTTCAAACATATCCCATAGCTTGCCCATTGCTTTCATCAGAGAATCTGGCCACACTGGATCAACCCAATGCACATATGAACACTTCTCTCCTTCCCACATCATTTAAGGAAGACTATAAATTAACACATACTGATATTACCAGCACTGACTATCTATACTAATTAGGAAATGCTCACATACCTGCTGCCCTTCACAAGCTAGGTACATCCTTCCAGTGTTACAGCCCCCCAAGCTACAAACTTGGCAGCCACAAATCCACACTTGCAGAGCACAGGCTCCTCCCCATCGTCGGCTAAACCGCAAAAATCTGAATCGTAGGTGTTGTTCATACTCTAACATGTTGAAACGTGACAGAAATTAGAGAAGGAACCACCTGAATCCAAATCTAATTCAACTATAAATCGAAAAACACAGGTGCAGGAGATCTACAGGTGTAGAGTACTCACATCGTCAGACGAGGTCGGGTAGTGCGTCGACTCTTCTCCATCGCTCCAGGAAACCATGGCGACAACGGTCGGTGACAGGGAGAAGACGCGGCGGCGGTGCGGCGACACAGCGGCGACGGGCTAGGGAAGAGTGGGGAAACTGAGCTGGAGGTAGCTGTTCAAATCGACAGGGAGCGGGCTGCCCTAACGACCCCCTTTGACGCGCGCTTCACGGTCGTTGCCTCCCTCTATCATGTGCGTGCCACGCCAGCACTGACAACGGGCCCCACCTGCCAGAAATGCTGTTAGATGCCTAAACACGGTCATTTAGAGCTTTTTGTCACACGCATACCTCAAAAGTGGTTTTTATGTGTTAAAAACCCTGAAGATGGTAGATTTTTAACAAGATCGTCTCAAATGTGGTAGTTTTGCGTCATTTTCTCAGAGGAGGGAGATCGGAAAGCGACACGGAGCAGGAGACCTGAATTCGAAGGGAATTCTTTGTCCGGGAACATCGGTTACGATTCCGACTACGGCCCCAACTCCGATTCGTCTCTCCTCTCCTCTCCTCTCCTCAGGTACGGTCCCGATCTAGTATACTAGATTTAGTAGTGCGCCTTGGCGCACGGTCCTGTTGAATCCGCACTAATTAGCATGGTATGATGGAACCCAGCAGTAAAATGAGAATAGTTTTTTTTAAACAAACACTTTATATACATTCAAAGAAATAGGAAGATGTATTAAAATAACTAATACTGAAAATATATTACAATAAGTATGTCCACCATCGTAAGGTCAATATTGTAGGTAACAGAGATAAAATAAACAAATAAGAAAACAATATGTTTTATTCATGAAATAACTGAGTGTGGAAGGGGAAAAATAAAGCCTATAGCTCCTATGCCACATTCAACAGTGATCACCCTTAATAAATTAAGGTATCATTTATTTCTTCAACGCCCTTCTCTGCAGTGGCCAACTTCGTCTCGCCACTCAGCAGATGGACTTAGACATCGAGTAATCCCTCTGCATCAATGACCACTGATAAGAAAATAATGGTTATCTAAAAAATGGTTGGCCATCTGATACTGAAAAGATGTTTAAGCACAAAAAATCCCTTTAATTATTTAACATTAGGAACAACAAAAACACAAACACCTAGCCATTTATGGCACTTTTCACTTCAGGCCGAAGATGACATCTAATGAGCTTGTAAAAGATAAGAATAAAATAGAAAGGTTCAACGACCCATAAAAAGAAGTTACCTTTAACATATTTTTTTCAGGATTGATCGGTTCGCATTATAAGAGAACATCAATGGACATCAACATAAAAAATACATCTTTCACAAACAAATATACCTTGCACAAATTAAGCGTCATGTAGATCAGTAGTAACATGACATGTTTTACAACACTAACCAGATGAAAATGTATGGTCAGTACACAAAACCTATAGTTCTATAAGTAGTCCTTTGCTAAGTAAATGCTGAGAATAATATGCAGAGCACTTATCTTATGCAGGTTAAGCACACACATTAGTATTCACTTAGATGGAAAAATGGTCCTACTATTATGTGAATATTACTACAATAGTCTAGTATAATTTGATGGGATATAGAAACCATCAGTTAAATCGTTGTCGCTTCAGCAGGCACATACTCTTTACGCATAGTAAAAGAACCACGAGATATACATGCTGTCTTGCGAACCTAATTTATTTAAAATAATGTTAACAAAAGGGATTTGCATACGCTTCCAGGGGTGAGGCTTCACCAAAGCCAGAACAGGGACACCTGGAGGTAACATGTTACATGTAACATCAAAAGTTTATAAACCTGTAAAACTATGGGTTGAACCATGCCTTTTCTGGATGTACCTGTGCCACAATTGATTGAAAGAGGGCGCTAATGCACTATCCACTATATAGCTGACCTGATGCACAACAGTATGAACATAATTATTTTTGTTCTTGGTCTCAAGGGACTTACACCTAGAACCATCAGTATGAGCCGGTGTTAGCAAACAAACGCAGAAGTGTATGTGTGTATATCACCATAACCATGAGTACCTTGATCCAAGATATTAACATAGGAAAGGGTCTACAGGAGCATGAGAAGCAGAATGATGCATTATATTAACATAAGGTGAGACCTATCAGTAAAAAAATACCTATATATCAATCTGTAATTAGTCAAGGCAATGGAGCAATAATAGTGACTGGGATAGCAACATGTGCCATAAACTAACGTTATCCAAGGACAGTGTAATAGGAATTTGGAAAGCCAATAAGTGAGCACATCTTTTGATTTGAACAAACTACACAATAGCAGGTGTAGATGAGCATTAGAAGAAACCTAGCATGTGAACAACAAGAACTGTGCTCACCTAAGAAGTATCAGCATCAGTAGAGTCTAGAGTATCAGAATACCCAGTGATAGTGTTTGAGGAAGTGGTCTAGCCTAGGATATCCAGATCAGCTAGAGCATCCCCAGAGGAATTTAGCCTGCTGTCAATAGACTTGTATCGATCCTATGAACCTGATAAGATGGGTCCCCTGAACCTAAGCTTCTTGTCGTCACAGAACCAACAAAGCGACACTTCGTCGACACAACATCAGCAATTTCCCTTGGAGTAGAGTTGTCTGTGTGTATAGACTTAATTACTTGCTCCAAAGGCATAGTGTGGGACATTCCAGTCTTTGGCAAGCTTACGAGTGGCCGACCAACTATCTCTTTGTCCATCCTATCAAAGAACACCGGTTCAACCTCATCGGTACCATCAGATCCAATGTAGCAAATCCAATACCAGCAAAAACAACATAGACCAGCAAGTATTTACCACCAACATGGAAATGGAGATGATCACCTAGGCATCACGCCTTTACCGGTACAATCTGGATCAAAGCACTTATATCAAGCGCCATATGGAGCTGTGGTTTCATGGGAAGCCTTTGTGATTACAGTGCAGAAGAACTTAGTTTTCTATAGGGAAATAACAGGTTAGTCATGCTCGAGTACAAACAGCACCGACAAACATAATAATACTAATCCAGACACATACATCATGGTCTAAAAAATTTAACCCAGTCGGCTCATAAACGGTTTCTGTATCAAGATCAACCTGGGCATTTATCTCAGCAGCAGACTGTCCTGGAAGTGAAATGTTCTGAACAACATGAATTATATTCTTTAACCTGCAGAAGTAGAACAGAAATAACCAGAAAGTAAAGTACAGGAACCACAGAGCTATGAAGATAAATCTAACCCAGGGGCCAAGGAGATGCAGAAAGCCAGAAAGCATACAAGTAAAAAATGAAGCAATCTGTTGAAGATCTTTATCTCAATAAACTGAAAAAACTGCACCGTGGGTACAGATCTAACATATATCTAGTAATGTTCAAAGATAAATAAAATAACATGATATTTGGCCTAAAGGAACAGAACAGAGCCACAGAATGGGTCCTAGAGAGGTACTAACCAATTTATATCTTTGGTTCTTCGAATATCCACGAGCTAGCTGTGTAACTGATGCTTGTTTGGCACGATGATTTGCTCCTCGTCAAGATAAAAATAGAACAGTATTCTAAGAACCGAGAGTTAAGTTTGTCTTTCTACCAAGAACCAAGTAATTCATTCTATGTATTAACTCATTCTACAAACAACCCACATAATTGGTTTCTAGATTATATATATATGAAATTCCATCTGTATAAAATATTCATGTGAAGTTTCTACGAATAACCTTCAATGCATAGAAGACTGAACTAAATATAGCACTGCTAATTTTAAAATACACCAAAAGATAGTAGAAGGGAGAATGAGGAGTTGTAGCTAAACTTCAGGCTGGGCAGATATACATATATGTAATCCTAGAGTAGCCCATAGATCAACCCATCCTCTTACTTTTTCCTCTCTAGATAAAACTTGATGTCTCGAGGCAGAGACGAAACAACTAATTTAATGCTTTGTAAGGCAACAAAAAGTGGGATGTGATCATGTCAGCAAACGATGTGACTTGATTGCCCATCCAAGTGGTTGTAAACAATATGCAAGGTAAATGTGTATTCTAGACATGGCCGAAAGCAAAGCACAACCTCAATCCGTTGCCACACATAGGTTAATAGCTATTGGCTGCTTGCAAAGGAAATAAAGATCATAATGAGCCACTTATTTCGAGACGGAGGGAGTACATTTTTTAGGTAATTAGGATACTTGTACTAAAATAAAGATATACATGCAAGTAAAGTTGCATATTAGTATTTCCGTTGTCAGTACTGAAAGATCATTTGTGATATCTTATTATAGCAATTATTACCACAAACAATAAACCTGAGATTCTGCAACATCTGAAACCTGAAACCTGAGATTATGAGAGGAATATACCAAAAAAAGTTTGCTCTACCTGTATCGACAGATCGTAGAGAACAATAATGTAATGCAGAAAACACAATGTGGGGCTTTTGCACTATATATTGAAAGAAATGTGATTTCTAAACAATTGAGAGGTGGACTCACCAACATGGTGCTCACCAGATTTTCCGCTGTCGATTCATAAATCATGTGGCGCGGAGGAGGATAGAAAATGCAGAGAGTGAGGTTGGGACTGAATACGTTAGGCGTCGCCGCGCCGCTACCGCTTTCAACACAACAGATAAAATTACCTTCAGATACCCTTAAAATTTTGAAAAGAAAATTGTGGGAAACAGCAATGCAAACTGATGTGATGCAAGTGAGATTTTCTACTAACAAAAATGGTCATGTTTGAGAAGTCTCAAGATTACCTTTTGAACTCAACCACATAAACAAATACATAGGTCCCAATTTCCAAACACCCAGTATCACAACGCAACAGCACTGAAAAGCTGCAATGTATATTGTGATGTGCATGCCAAAGTCTATTAGGTGCAAGCAGCCCAGTCATTTTTTTCTTAGGAAGGTTTAATCATCTGCAATTAGGAGGATTATATGCTACATTCACCGAATAGGCATATAAACTTATATGCTACTCCCCGCATAAAAAATCACATGCTACTGCCAGTGTTTGAATTTTGAAAGACAAGATATATATCGGATGACAGGGGACACAAAATGTATACGTCTGTACAGTATATAACTGCAACCCGACAACAAATAGGGGAATTTGACATAAATGGTGACAATATATAGAGAACGGCCTAATATCATTACCAAGGCAAATAAACAGGGGCAGGGTAGGAAGAAATAAGCATGTACCTGCACATAGTAAGCATGTTTTTATCGACCTAAGAAGCATGTAACATGCGAAACAGCTGTAGGCAAAATTCATAAGAACACTGTATGAGCAGGTAAACACATCTTCATCAATAGAAGATCCATCAATAAGCAGAAAATCAGTGTGATGGATGTTCTTAGTGTTAGTATTCAGTACCACCAAAGGCACGTGCTCCCACATAAACCCACTGCTTCCTATTCAGACTGGTATGCGCTCAAGCATATACCAATTATCTTCAAATAAAATGGCAATACATAAATTGCTCGAACGCGGGAGACATCTAATATGTATGATAAATAATTGTTGGAAAATCCTCATATTTGCAGGCTTTGTTCTGCATATATGCACCAACCACCACATGGAAATACTTCAGGACCTAGGCAATATAAAGCATATTCGACATAACCAACCCAAGTTGGATTACATGTTAAAAAAGGAGATAAAGGGGAGAAAGGATAGACCACTATTGCACCTTTAGATCCAATGTGGGAGCACAAAAATAGCGCTCATCGATGACAGAGAATAAGCAACACTAATGGCCTTGAAAGAGGAGCTCTCTGATGGCCAGGCCGATGGCGGATAGAGCGAGGAGGAGGGAGAGGTGTTCAAGGATTGATGGAGTGTGTTGTGCTCAGCGACAGCCCCACGACACCTATCAACATTAAAACAAAAATGAGGGAGATGTTACAGAAGATTACCAACATGAGAGAGAGGAACTTGTGAGTCAACCCGTTTTCCTCGAGGTCTAGCTTGGACGGATCAAGGCATAACCATCACATATAGAAGAGGAGAGAGCAGGTGCCCTTGCTGGATATGGCAGCCCCTTGGCGCTGCAGAGGCTCAACCACCAGATCTGGCGTCTCCCGTGTCGCCATGGCCACAAAACGTGCCACGGAGAATCGGAGGCGGCTCGGCGTCCTGGTGGTGTTGTAGTTTGGACCAGGTTTCTCGCTAAGAATGAGGGCAGAGTTGGAGGAGGCGGTGCTTAGGAGAAGAGATAGAGGCAGAGTGATGGACGGGGATGGAGGTTGAGCTCGGGTGGGGAGGAGCCGCGCGAGCCAGCGCTCTGGCGGCGGTGCGAGCAGGGAGAAAGTGGAGTAGGCCCTGATGCGGAGCTTGGCCGGCTACACTGTGCGACGAAGAACAGGCTGGGGACGGAGCCATGGAGGCTGCTTCAGCCTCCGCCATCACACAAGGAGCACGCACACCAGGAGGAAGGGGATTAGGGAGGGGCTAGCCGACGGAGGGACTGGGGAGGAGCGAGGGATTGGGGAGGATGAACCGACTGGAGCAGATTGGGGCTGGCGGCTAGGGTTCCAAGGGCCACGGCTGCTCCCTTTGTGCTTCATTTTTATATGTCCCAACGAATGGCGCAACACGCGACTCCACCGCCAGTCAATCCGCGTACCATCCCTCTCCCAACCGGTTCCACTGTAAAGCGGGCCAACCCCTCAGCGGCCCTAGTGACAGCGACACAACACGCCAGCATGCGGGTAAAACAACGATTTTGCATCACTTGGACTAGAAGAGACGGCCGAGATGCACCCCAAGTCCCCATCCAACGGCCCATAATGGCTAGTTGCTGTGAGAGCTCCTTGGGGGGCACCAATTACATCTCCCTCTCTCAACCGGTTCCACTATAAAGCGAGCCAACCCCTCAGCGGCCCCAGTGACAGCGACACAACACGCCAACATGCGGGTAAAACAACGATTTTGCATCACTTGAACTAGAAGAGACGGCCCAGATGCACCCCAAGTCCCCATCCAACGGCCCAGAATGGCCAGTTGCTGTGAGAGCTCTTGGGAGGCACCAATTACATCTTTAGATTATTATTTAAGAGAAGCGAATCATGGGAGGCTGAGCATCCCAATCTCGTCGGCCGCTTTTGTCCACCACCGCCGTAGCCGAGTAATTAACGCGAGATTTCAGGATCTCTGCACCATGATGTCGCCCAGTCTGGCCGGGTCTCTGCCCTGCCTCGCCTTCCATCACGGCGCGGATCGACCCACGGTGCTCTTCGATGTGTCGGAGAAGAAGCCCATCGCGGGCGACATCGACGAGCTGAAGAACAAGGCCATCTGCCCAACCACGCACGGCTTCATGCTAATCAGGTGCCCTGCCTCCATGTCCACCTTCATGTGGAATCCACAGGACCGCGGCAAGATTGAGCTGCCGCCATTACCGGTCGAACCGGACTTGCTCATAGACTGCACTTGCTTACTTTCTGACAAGCCCACTGCTCTCAACTGCATTGTGCTTCTAGTCGAGCCTTACACGACCTTCATGTGGTACTGTCACATTGGAGACGATCAGTGGCAAAAGTATGACTATGACATAGGAACCCTGCCTCTCCCGGATTTGCAATCCTACGAGAAAGAGGTCATAGCTCCAATTGCCGCGTGTGGAGGCAGGTTTTACTTCAACAGCACACGGACCGAGCTGGGTGTTATGGATTTCTTCCCTACTCCTGTGTTCAGCTCTATCGCGATTGACGACGCAGTCGACGAAAGCTATGGGGTTGCACAAGGTCCAGCAAAAGTTTTTTTGGTGGAATCTAACGAGGAGCTCTACATGGTTTCCCTGTTATGTGTCACATCCGCAAAAACAATCTACGGTGCCAGCATTCATAGGATGGATTTCTCAAAGCGACGATGGAGAAAAGTGGATGATCTTGGTGGTCACACGCTCCTGTTGTCGCTGTTCAACTATGGTGCTATGTGCTCTGTCAGCAAGTCTGGACTGCGAGAGAACTGCGTCTACATTTCGTATCCTTGGGAGAAGACCTTGCACATTTTCAATGTGAAAGATGGTAGTATGGAGTCACAGAAGCTCGACGAAGCTCCAGCCTCAGATAAAGCATTCTGGATGATCCCCACCAATGCATAGATTAGAGCATGACTAACAGCACCCGTAAAACGGTAGTTTGGCCGATTTAACTGTTTTTTTACGGGTACGGGCCGAAGCGCGATGCAGAACAGCGTCCGTAAACGGCTCAAACCCGTGAAATGTTTTCAGGCCCGGCCCCTGAATCTTTGTGGAGCCTGTACAAACAAGGGCTCCTAGGACGATCCGAAGGAAGCTCGCACTCCACCTTTTCGTTTGCGCGCGACGGATTTCAGCTCCTCCTTCCTTCAGCTCCCGCCGTCGCCGCCACCGATCTCCGTGGCCCCACCCTTTCGTGCACCACCGCGGCCCGATTCCGAAGGCATGGACCTCCAATCGACACCTCAGCCCGCCGGAGGGGTCCCGACATCCGCCGAGGTCGCGGCTGTCGTCGCGGCCACCCACCTCGTGAAGAAGAGGAAGAGGGCGGGCACCCACCTCGTCCAGCCCGCGCCGTCGCCGGCTACCGCCCTGGCACCGGCTTCCGTCCCCGCGCCTGCTCTGACGGGGAAGAGGGTTCCACGGCCGAAAACCATGTCCGATGGAGCCAAGGCGATGAAGCTGAAGAAGTCGGCTCGCCGCGAACCGAAGTCCGTCACTCCCTCTCCGCCTCCCGCCGAGTCGCCCGACGCCATCCCCACTCCGAATTCGTGCGAGCCGCTGCCCGAAAGGTATGTTAAATTTTCCCCGTCTCCGCCGCGTCCGACTTCACATAATCTCATCCACGATGCCGAATTTTAGCTCAACTGCGCACGGTGAGTTCATGGATTTGTTGAACGACTCCGTTCACGACGGGCCACCACTTGCTCCTTACGGTGCGGACGACATGGAGAATTTGGTTGACCAAAGTGGAACCGGAGGTGCTTCGGTTGAGCATGAACAGAACCCCGCGGCTTGATTTCTCCCTTGCCTGTTGGTAGACCTTTGAGTTATACATTTCGATTTACTGTGAACTGTTGTGCGTATGGATTTGATGCGAACTATGTTATTAATTTGTTGTTAAAACTATGCAAATGTTTGCATTGCTATTCTACAAGAATACCTGCCTAAAACCCTCCTTTTACGGGTAAGGGTCGCATGGCGCGGCTACCAGTGCCCCTATTTGCAAACGGTAAAAGAGAATATTCTCTTTTAAGGGTTTGAATAAGGGCACTGATCTCTGCCGCCTCCTTTTCGGTCCTTAAATTCATTTTCGGGAGCCCTTACTCGTGTTTTAAGGGTTTCACGAGTAAGGGTGCTGTTAGTCATGCTCTTAGGCTGGTCCTAGTGCTAGTATCATAAGGTGTATCATGCATGCCAACTTGGCAAAAATCTGATGTGGCGCCATAATTAATGAAGAAAGAGGTGGTTAGTGTATCATAGGTAGATACCGTATCATAGCACGTAAAGCTAGAAATCATAATGACAAGTAAATCTTGTACACATATTTTACATAGAGATTCTACAAATCAATAAATATACCACTACTATGATACTACTATATGATACAATGCACTAGAGACATGGCATCATGTACTAGTATCATATGCATAATACTAGTAGTATGATACTACCACTAGGACCAGCCTTAGTACAAGATTGCACAAGATTTATTCCATCTCAATTTTAGTTGTCGGTGTAGCCTGTTTGACCAAACTACCTCTTACGTGTTATTATTTTATTGATTGATGCAATCCCATATCTTACGTTTCCAACTATTTCTCCCTATTGAATTTGAATCTCATATTCTCATTCAACAACTAATTATGTCCATGTGGCTCAAAATGCCATCGTTGGGTGACCCGGCGGTGTTATGTTGAACAAGTGTTCTAAAGCTGTGAATTCTCAGAGAAATTTGTGCTAACGTTGCATGATTAGAAGGAAGCACTGATGTAATTACTGAAGCCAGACACATGACTTATCTACAAACAGTTTGAAACTATTAAAAGAAATGAAACATTAACATTTACGACTTTGCTCTGTAATCTTCATTTTTTTTCCGGAGCATCAAACAGAAATGTTCCCTTCTGTGAACAATTGGCTCAACGCTATCCTCTGAATTATGATGGGCATAGAAAGAAAGCTCTGTCACGAATAGTTCTGCGCCGCCTCTGGCTTGAGGAAAGGCATCTTGTGCTACCTATAATGAACTGAAAATTGCCATGGGGAGCATTAACTTATGCCATGTCTAATCCTCCAGTCAAAATAACCTGGCCGGGGAGGACCACGTCCATGGTGGACAGTGCCGCGTCGCTTGGGAGGAGGTTTGCGCACCAACGATGCAAGGGTGATTAGGTTTTCGATGCCTGCGATTCCATAACAAGGCTCTACTTATGAAGTTTCTCACTACGCTTCACTCTGACGTCGATACTCCTTGGGCACAATGGTTCAGGCACTCCTACGGTTGGTCCCCAAACCGTGACCTAGGGGATCCACACCATTGTGACTCAATCATTTGGAAGGACCTGCTCTCTTGCTTGCCCAAATTCCGTTGCATTACTTCCGTGGTTGTTGGCTCGGGGACCTTAACCTCCTTCTGGCATGATCTTTGGATTGAAGACCGCACCCTAGACCATCGGTTCCCTGCTTTGTATTCCCACGTCATTAAAAAGAATTGTTCAGTCTCTCATACTTGCTCCTCTGGAACTTTAACCTTGCACACCCAGCCTCGTCTTTCTAATGCTGCCTCTTCGGAGCTGTTGGCCTTGCGATCACTTCTAGAATCAGTTAGCTTGGACTCCTCGGTGTCGGACGTTAGACTGGATCGTCTCGGTAGCAGGCATCTAACCACTAAGATTGCGTATTCGGCTGCGTTTGAACATTTACAGGTGGTTCCCTTTGCAACTGCGACTTGGAAGAACTTCGCGGCGTCTCGGTGCCGTTTTTTCCTATGGCTGGCGGATCGTGGACGGCTGTTCACAAATTAGCGCCGGTTCAGACACGGCATGGCCACTTCTGACGCATGTCCGTTCTGCCACTCTGTTGAGACCTCGGCGCACCTTCTCCTGCACTGCCCCGCGATTTCCCAATTCTGGTCAACTCTATCGGCAATACATGATGATGTTAATGCTTGTATCTCGATTAAAGACCTTTCGGAGGGAGTCCCTATGTGCAAGGTTCGATCAACGGTGATCACGAGTGCACTTTGGAATGTCTGGAAACGTCGAAACGCAAGAATTTTCAGGCAAGAGGTGAAGCCGATTCCTATCGTTTTTCGCAGGTGTGCGGATGACCTTTTTCTCTGGTCCCATAAATGTGTAAAGTCTGAACAAAAAGTGCTAATGCGTGACTGGGCAACCATGTTTGCTCACTTACATACTACTACTTAGTCTCCTGTACAGTACACGGCTAGCTTCTTTTTCTACTTTCTCTACCTTTCTTTTAGATTATAGCCTCACAAGTAGCTAGTTCTTTTTCTTTCTCAAGTTTTGTAACCTGGTTACTCTTTGGTTCTTTTAATGGAAATGGTTCATGCCGGCGTTACGCCCGCCGTAGACCCCTCAAGAAAAAAAAAAACCTGGCATTGGCATCACAGTCACAGGACAAAATCACTGTGAGTTCTTGTTGGTCAGTACACATTGCAGCGTTGGTTAGGGAAAATCATCATAATTGCATTTCTCTGGGAATCGAGGGTTCTTTGGTCGTGTGAATGACAGTGGATACACTTAGATTCGTGTATTTCTGGATGGTAGGATACTTCTTGTGTACTGACTTTCTTATATTAGATTTTGAAGCCATTTCCTTGATCGAGGCTCGGATTCTTGTTGATCAGCTCTTTCTCTTTGTTCTCTGCACACGAGCCAGTACACAGTTGTGGTTACTCCCCTACTGATTGCACATTGTGAATGTTGCTTAAAAATCGGAGGACAATTTAGCTTGGTGTTTCGTAGTCTTCCTAATATGATTCTGTTAGTCTCTCAAAAAAAAAATGATTCTGTTAGAAGTGTTATCTTACATTTCTTGTATGGGCTGTGAATACTTCAATAAGTGTGTTTCGTGTTAATTTGCTTGCTGTAGGCATAATGTTTACAAGCATCTTTATTCTTCAAGCACTGCAATTAGTAACACCAAAAGATCTTTTTTTTGTGTGGGGCACCGAAGATATAATGTGGGCCTTGGAGCCCTCATCATGTAAAAGGAGCGTTAGCCTGTTATACAACTGGCAAGAAATGTTGAAAAAGTTTTTGGGCAGCGAGACCTATCTCAGGTAGAATATAAAATACTTGGTGATTCTCACTCCTTGGTGGATTAATGAAACTCAAACCTCTCTTCTCTTTCTATGAAATTAGGTTACGCCACAGTGGAGAGTTTGGGATACCCAGGATGTGAGATGAGCCTTTCTGCTCCTTTTTATTTTTTTTCCGGGGAAGATCCTTTCTGCTTTGGATTGTTGAATATAACTTACTAATTCTTCGAATAGCGCTGCTTGGAAATTACCCGCTAAACGGGTATTTACTATCTTTGTATTCACAATTTATTGAATGGCCACATCATCTTCCCCCACAAACTTGTTTTGAGAAGGAATTTCTTGATCTTCCTAGCCACTTGCTGTTGACAAATTACTGTGTGATTTGCTATTGGTCTCTTTCGCAGAAAGCTGGAGCGAGCTTTGGAAGCTCGATCTTCTTGCAGTTTTTAGTTTCAGCGTTGCAAGAGGATGGTGAGCTTGCTGACAGACGTGATCATCAGCTCATGCCGTTAACCTGACAAATTGTTTATATTTCCAGATTTCTCCTTTCTTTAGATGGACCGAGGGTTATTTAGATTTTTCAGATTTGCATGGTAACCTTGTCAGCTTTCTCCTTCTCCACGTAGTAGTTGTCAAAACTAGGCTGATGTTTTGGTATATATGTAATTTTGGTCGGTCTTTGGTGATTTTCTCTGTTGAATGCTGGATTATTTGCTAAGCATCATTCCCATAACCAGACTTTTCTTGGTTTTGTGAAAAGACTTTGTGATGTCACTGGCAGTGGAAATTTGCGGTTGTTCATCTGAAGAAAAAAACTTACACGAGGCAATTAATTGTAAGTTTGACGCAACTCAGAATTCCAGGGTACACATTTTATGCTTTTTACAGCGCTTGACTGAACACAGCAATCACCATCAAATCCACAAACCCATGAATCTTCGAAATGCTGAAGTACTTTTTTTGTTGCAAGTGATATGCTGTAAGCTGATGGAAGGTTAACGCTGTCATAATCATGTCGTAGATAACGAGAAACAAAATCAGATGGTGGCGCTTTTCCTCGAGAAACAGCAAGAACCAGATGAAATTTGCTGGAACCACGTACGTCTCCTACTCCAGGTCCACGAACGATAGAACAAAAGAGCAAAGTCTCCTCTATCCTGTCCCACCCGGCCGGCACCTCCCCTTCTTCGCTCGCCAGCGAGCTCCACCGCCCCGTGCCGTGCGCGCGCCACCTTCCATCAGCGCCATCCATGCCAAGCATCCTTCCTCGTCGCCCTTCATCTGCTCCTAAGCTTATTCTTTCTTTTATTTTTCCATTTTTTTGGTTCTATTTCCTCCGTTTCGAAATATAACATAGTGGCGAATTTACCAGGTAGGCTTCGTATGGCTAAAGCCTACCCTTCAATTTTGGCAGAAAATTATCAAGTATGCATCCTTAGTGCATTTAGGTATAGATAGAAGCTTCAGTTTAGATGCAAGAACTAAGAACAACACAAAAATAAGGCAGCCTGTGATTTTTCACCAACCCGTATGACCACCTGGGCCTCACTTCCTGGAGGGTCACAAGCCCAATTGTGTCCCAATTGCTCGGGCGACAAAACTAGCAGCTAATTGAGTGTTCTAGAAAAATAGCCAACTTGATAATTTGATTAAGTAATTGACGGAGTGAGCATCGTTTGAGATATTCAAGAGCAGAGATGATGCGGAAATAATTTAGATCTTCCAAGCCACATTTTTTCCAAGGATTTTGTTTAAATAAAAATTATACTACCTTAATTTATTGATGTGTATTATTTTAAATTCTACTCACCCTCTTCGACTTACTATCGTTTCACTTACTACCCCAATTTTGATGTACAAGATATTAGGTGTGTGTGGTGTATATTTCTACAATTGAGGCTTATTATGCTTTATATCGCATTGCTTTCAAATTTCTTTTTCTGTTATTGCTTCTACGCTAGCAATTCACACATGAATCTTATTTACATGAAACACTAGATCATATGTTTTATGTTGACATTAATTTAGCTTATTGCCTTATCAATTTGTGCCCACCCTCCAATCTCATCCTAGATTCGCCACTGGTTTTAGTTTTGTGAAGAAATGTATCTAGATGCTTTTTAACCAGCGACCTCCACCGCCCCGTGCCGTGCACGCCACCTCTCTTCAACCACAACAGCGCCATGCCAAGCATTCTTCCTCCTCTCCCTTTATCTGCTCCTAAGCTTATTCTTTCTCTTAATTTTCCTTTTTTTGGTACTACTCCCTCTGTTTGGAAATATAAGATGTTTTAGGTTTGTGAAGCTAATGTATCTAGACATCTTTTAGTGGATTCATTTGAACCTATATATACACTAAAAGGTGTCTAGATACATTTGTTTCACAAACCTAAAACATCTTATATTTCTGAACGGAGGGAGTATATCTCATCAATTCCTCTCGGTTTGGTGAAGGCTGTTTGGTACCTCTGTTCATGGCTTGTGGTATTTCTATCTTGCCAGATCCGCTCCGCTCAGAAGAGGGACGCCCGAGATCCGCCAAGCCCCTTACCGGTGCTCAATTGTGCCACTGCTCTTAATTTTTTCTTGGTTGATCACATTATTCACATACCATAATTTTGATATATTCATGCAATACTATGTGAACTTTCTCTTCTCCCTAGTGAATATTCATGCAATACCATGTTATACCGTTTTCCCTCTATTTTTGTTTTCTAACCGGTGAATTCGGGCGTGCTTGATTCAACAAGACTTATTTTTTGAACAATGAAGACAATTTGGCGATTAATCCAAGTTTTAATTTGATTTTTTGTTTACAAAGTTCCATCTCTTATGAAAACTCGTTTCTTCATGCATGCTCAGCAACGCTTCGGAATATGTCCGATTAATTACTGCCATCATATTGCGACCCAGTTATAGTATTTCCGCTAGCCTTCGAAAGTTTGCTAATTCTTTTTGTTGATTATTATCGCTGATCAACTTATGATGGCCATTATTTTTTTCTATCTGTTTTGCTGGTACCTTCTCCAATCTTTTGCAGGGAGTATTGAATGTTTCCTACCTTCTTACCAGTAGCAGTAGCTGCTGAGCACATTTCATGTCCTTTTTTTGCATCAGTGCTCAGTATGCAAAGCTCTTGGATAGGTAATCTACTACTGATGTTTTCTTGCATCCATCAGAATATTTGATTTGCAAACTATGTGCATCAATGTTGTAGTATTACTTATTATTCTGACATGGTAGTTGTGAATCACATCATCCATAGTTTGCGTAAGTCCACTTTGCTGTCATCCTTCAATTATTACTACTTAATTCATGGGTCCTGCTTATTCATTTAGTTTGTAAATTTTGGTTAGACCATTTGTTGGATTTCATGCCATGTTTTGTAAATAAATTAGTTTGTGTGTAGTGTTAGACAGTTAGTTGATTTTTCTGTGTTCTAACAAATGATCAGCATCACGAGCACATTAGTCATATTGGAACATGCTTGATTTCAAATCTGTTTGGATTCCAGAGTCCTGTTTCAGTGGCGGACATAGGAATCTGTGGAAGCCTGGGCAGCCCAGAAATGCAAGTGACTCGCATCCGTGGCAGCGGTAGAGGGTCACCAGAGGTCTGAAGCGCACTGCCTGGAAGACCGAGCAGTGGCCCTGGCTGGAGGAACGGTAGGTCTATGCATGCTAGTTTGCTCATTTAAGCAATGGATTAGGTTAGCAATGAGTCGATTACTGTATCTTATTGTAGCAAATAAACCAATGTGGCCATGAGCCACCTTTCAAAATAATGAGATACTACAGTTATGGTTGCTCTTGTTTGTGTTTAACACTTTTTTCGGTCATTTGATGGATGCTGAGACACTATTTACCTTATCATAAGCTATACTTCTGCAAAACCTGAATGAACCATGCCTATTTAGTACTTCTATCAAACATTTATGAGATTGGCTATTTCTTTTGGGAAAAGGCACATTGCAAAAGGATTTGCTCATTTCTTGGAAAATAAAATAGATGAACCTAGAGATTTCTCCCACCACAATTTATTTATTACAAACAGTTTTAGGCGGTAGTCAAACTGTTTCTTGTTATGTTACCAAATTCAGACCAGATGGCACCTGTAGGGAACTTTTACTGAAAACTTCTCTGGCATAAGTTTATGTTCTAGTAGAATCAAAGAATGTTGCAGCATCTTTGTTCTAATACCAAAAATGGCACTGAGCATGAGTATGTTTGTTCTAACAAAAAATGATGACCAACTCTGATTACACGGTATTGCACTAGACTAAATGAACATGCAAATGTTACACCAGAGCTTCTACCAAAATATGCTTTAAAATCCACATACCATCAAATTTTGGAATAAACTAAATGAACCCAGAATTCTCTCCCAGTACAGTTTCTTTATTACAAACAGTTTTATGTTGTAGCCATACCATTTCTTGTTATGTTACAAAACTCAGACCAGATGGTACTTGTAGGTAGCTTTACCAGAAAACTGATTTGGCAATAACATTATGCTATAAAATCAAATAATATAATCAGCATCTTGGTTCTAATACCAAAGAAGGTAACTAGCATTAGCATGTTTGTTCTAACAAGCAATGGTGATCAGGCCTGTGTACACAAAAGATTGCGCAAAACTAAATGAACATGCCGTACACCAACAATTGTACCAAAATCTGCTTTTAAAGCCACACACCAGTATTACCCGTCTGATATGGTTTCTGTATAAGCAGCAAAGAAATATACTAGACAATACAACATTTCAGCAATCCAGTTACATGGATATCTACTAAAATCTCTTGTATTCTTCTACGACAATACAACATTTCAGCAATCCCGTTACCTGGATATCTACTAAAACCTCTTATATTCTTCTACAACATTTCAGCAATCCGGTTACATGGATATCTACTATAACCTCATATATTCTTCTATGACAATACATCATTTATGATATTTTTTTGTATAAGCAACAAAGAAATATACTGGACTTTCAGCAATCTGGTTACATTGATATCTACTAAAATCTCTTATATTCCTCTAGTCGTATCCGCTACTCCTTTTACTGAATCTCTTGATGTTTTCTTTTCTCCGAACCTCTTAATAGTCTTGTAGAGCTTAGTTCCTAGATGAAAGAGACACGACAAATTCATTAGCCCAAAAATATATATATGTTTAGAGGCTATTCTTGTTGATTAAAAAGCTAGGCAGACTAGAACTATACCTAAAGAAGGCATGGAATGGAAGTTTATTAGCCGTAGAGAATCGGAATTTCCCATTAAAATCCTAGGAAGATTATAGCCATATATCTGCACAGGGCATGGAACTTTATCAGCACGCACAACATCTGGTAAGAAGAGGAACATTCCAATAAAAACGATGTCTATAACCAACGTACCTATATGCAGTCACTACAGGAATGGCGTTGTGTGCCGACGGCCGGAAGCTACGCCGCCGGCCAAAGGTCGGGGCCGTCGGCGTAGCACAGGGCCAGGCCAGCCCAGCTTCCGAGCCCTCGGCGTACCGCAGCCGTCGGCGTAGCGGCAGGTATGCCGAGGGTGACCGTCGGCGTAAATATTGCCCTCGGCGTACGGGGTGGCCGCGTGGCACTAGACAGTCCAGGCCAGGAAAGGCCCTAACGGCATCAGCATTACGCCGAGAGCCGCTGTCGGCATAGGATACGCCGACGGTCACCCTCGGCGTACGGCCTGCCTACGCCGACGGTGACCCTCGGCGTACCTATGCACCTTTTTTTTCCTTACCAAATTATTTGTATTTATTTATTAGTATCAATTATTTAGGTTCTATTTTATCAATTGGATGGATTCGTAGCCTCCGAATAATAGTCTTCACGCCCACATAAAATGTCGAATCTTCTCACAAGTTGAGAAATTTGCATGTTGTGTGTTATTATCACATGTGCATTAAATTTATATTTCACAAATTTTTGTGAAGTTGTACAAAGATTCAATCATATGTGTGTGTCCCCCCTCGCATGCATGCGGAAGCGTAGGTTCCGGACCCGTATAAGGGGGAATCTCCCCGTTGAGGCGAAGCTAATATGGTTTTACATCACCCTATGACCTAAACAAACACAAAACGTATGTGTGTGAGTGTGGTGAGAGATTGGTATAGGTGCTTGCATGTGTCCCCCCTCGTATGCATGCGCTCTAACCTAGAGGCGAAGGTTCCGTACCCGTATAAGGGGGAATCTCCCCGTCGAGGTGAAACCGGGTAGGATAGTGCCCCAACTTGTGAACCAACATGGTTTTACATCACCCTATGACCTAAACAAACACAAAACAAGAGAGAGCTACGCCGGGCTACCCCTGTCAGAGGAACGTCTAGGGGGGTAGACGATCCGAGTGCGCACAGAGATCAGGGTTTCGCCGGATGAAGACCACGAGAACATTGGAATGAGATGAAAACTTGCATGTGCCCCTAGCATATGTGTGTGAGTGTGGTGAGAGGTTGGTATAGGTGCTTGCATGTGTCCCCCCTCGCATGCATGCGCTCTAACCTAGAGGCGAAGGTTCCGTACCCGTATAAGGGGGGAATCTCCCCGTCGAGGTGAAACCGGGTAGGATAGTGCCCCAACTTGTGAACCAACATGGTTTTACATCACCCTATGACCTAAACAAACACAAAACAAGAGAGAGCTACGCCGGGCTACCCCTGTCAGAGGAACGTCTAGGGGGGTAGACGATCCGAGTGCGCACAGAGATCAGGGTTTCGCCGGATGAAGACCACGAGAACATTGGAATGAGATGAAAACTTGCATGTGCCCCTAGCATATGTGTGTGAGTGTGGTGAGAGGTTGGTATAGGTGCTTGCATGGGTCCCCCCTCGCATGCATGCGCTCTAACCTAGAGGCGAAGGTTCCGTACCCGTATAAGGGGGGAATCTCTCCGTCGAGGTGAAACCGGGTAGGATAGTGCCCCAACTTGTGAACCAACATGGTTTTACATCACCCTATGACCTAAACAAACACAAAACAAGAGAGAGCTACGCCGGGCTACCCCTGTCAGAGGAACGTCTAGGGGGGTAGACGATCCGAGTGCGCACAGAGATCAGGGTTTCGCCGGATGAAGACCACGAGAACATTGGAATGAGATAAAAACTTGCATGTGCCCCTAGCATATGTGTGTGAGTGTATTGAGAGGTTGGTATAGGTGCTTGCATGTGTCCCCCCTCTCATGCATGCGCTCTAACCTAGAGGCGAAGGTTCCGTACCCGTATAAGGGGGAAATCTCCCCGTCGAGGTGAAACCGGGTAGGATAGTGCCCCAACTTGTGAACCAACATGGTTTTATATCACCCTATAACCTAAACAAACACAAAACAAGAGAGAGCTACGCCTGGCTACCCCTGTCAGGGGAACGTCTAGGGGGATAGACGATCCGAGTGCGCACAGAGATCAGGGTTTCGCCGGATGAAGACCACGAGAACATTGGAATGAGATGAAAAACTTGCATGTGCCCCTAGCATATGTGTGTGAGTGTGGTGAGAGATTGGTATAGGTGCTTGCATGTGTCCCCCTCGCATGCATGCGCTCTAACCTAGAGGCGAAGGTTCCGTACCCGTATAAGGGGGGAATCTCAGGCGGTGGGCACGCGTCCACGTACGCCGAGGGCGAGGCCGTCGGCGTAGCCCCCTCCTGGGGAGGCCCAGCGCGTGCCACGTGGCCACCATACGCCGAGGGTACGGCCGTCGGCGTATACGGTGCGCCGTTAGCAGCCGTCTAACGGCAGCGCCGCCGTTCGCCGACGACCGTTACGCCGACGGGCCCGCCTCGGCCGTCGGCATAGAGCTACGCCGACGGTTTTCTGTTACGCCGACGGCCGTTTTTGCTCCGCCGAGGGAGACCTTCGCTGAGGGGGCTACGCCGACGGCAGCCCTCGGCGTAGCCTATGCCGACGGCAAAGCTGGCTACGCCGAGGGCTTTTAGCCGTCGGCGTAGCCGTCGCGTGCTGTAGTGAGTGCCTAAACTGCCGGAGCCCCGTGGCCTTGCCCCCCGATGCCCCTGCCGGCCTGTTCGGCCGCCCCGCCATGTGCGCCGATGGCCATGCCGCCCTGAGCTCCGGCCTCGCCATGTGGGCCGATGCCCCTCCCGTCCTGTGCCGCGGCCTCACCCTGCGCGCCGTGTGCGGCGGCCTCGCCCTGCGCGTCGATGCCCCTCCCGCCGTGTGCGGCGGCCTCGCCCTGCGCGCCAGCGCCCTCGCCCACCACATCAGCATGCCACTACCGCTGATGCTGATCGATGTACCCGTCGTTGTAGTGCTTCTCAGTCAACCCGCAGCGGAGGCTGAAGTAGTAATCCTGTTGTTCTGTTCATTATCGTCTAGCTGGTGTAGGTGTTAGGTTTTAGTTTCGTCAGGGTTTTTCCCTTAGCAAATAATCGCCCGGCTGCATGAGCTTGTTCACCGGTTGGTTAGCTAGTCCTAGTCTTCAGCTAGATAGGTTAGATCGCCTCCGAGACCGCGTCGTGGGATGGCACGACTGGCACGCTCCCGGAGGGCTGCAGCGCAAGATCGGGGCAACGTGGGATGGCACGGAGCTTAACTTGATCGTGTGCTGATTTTCCGTTTTATTTGTTAGGCTTTGTACTCGACAGTATAAAAGGAATAACAGAAACCAGAAAACGCTGCAAGTTATACGCAACACCAAAAGTTTTAGAGTCTCTCTCACACACGAGTTCATCTCTTTCTTTCTCAAATTCTCTAGGGTTCTTGCCTGTTGGCAACTACAGAGGCACCCCCACCTGGCTGCCCCGAATCGGTCTCGCTCGCGAGGAGGAGGCGCAGCCGCCATCTGCATTGCCGTTCGGCCACGGAGGACGGATCATCAGTTCGACATTGCGATCTAGTAGTGCCTACTGTGCTATTTCGTTCGGAAAATCGAAATGCAAAAATCGGTCAGAACGCAACCACGCGCGCGGTGAAATCGGGAAACGCGGAGAATCTAGGGCGGGGAAATCGGGAGCCGGGAATGCGGGAGCGGGATTGGAGCGTACCTCGCGTGATTGCAGGCGGGCGAGCGGAGAGGAGCGAGGATGAGGAGAGGAGATCAGCAGTCTTCCGGGAGGCGGTTGAAGCGTGCTCTGCTTGCTAGAAAGTCTTTTTTTTCCTCTTTTTTTTTACCTGTGGTCTACGAGAAGTTTGTTGCAGCGTGTTCGAACTGTGTATTTATATCCGAAATCCCGGATAGGCAAAGTTAATTGGCACCTCCATGTATTTTCTGGAAAAAAGGTATACTTGCGCTTTGGTCGACTCATTTTGCACTTAAAAAACCAACTATCGTCCGACAGGCCGTCACAGGCTTGCAGCTAGTAAGTATCTCCGATCCATAGTAAGTGTGATTCATCGTTCAACGACATTTAATATGGATCAGAAGGAATAGAAAATTTTCTATACAATCAGGAAAAAGTCCTCATCCGAATGCCTAATGCATGGTTAATTTTCTAAACCATGGGAATTGTCAAACGATTAGCTAAAATCGCAGCATTTTGAAGCAAAACGCATAAATAAACAACTTGACCGAAATCCTAGTTTGTAACTTGGAGTGTACAAATGCAATCAAATTATAGTAATTTCAGTCCTTCAATGCGAAGAGTCTCCATTGTAAAAAATTGTGTGGATCCAAATCCTCAAAGCTTTCTTGATTTTAGTATAAACATATTTGTAGGTTTTGGAAAATCTTCAAAAAATGATGTACTATATAGAATTTGAGTTGAGACTTACCCATGTAAATTTTCGTCAAACTATATGTTTATGTGATAGGTTAATAAAAAATGGGAAAGTAGGTATTTACATTTCAAAACTTATGCTGGTTTTTTAGTTTTATTAGGTTAAGCTCCACAACATTATTCTAACGCCAGTTTAATGTGAATATTACTCCCTCCGTTTTATAATATGCGATGTTTTAACTTTTGTGAAACGACTGTATCTACACACCGCGTCTAGATACGTTCGTTTTACAAAAATGAAAACATCGCATATTTTAAAACGGAGGAAGTATATGTGTTGCAAAACTCCCTCTCTAAATCACGAGTTGATACACGATTCAGATCTCAAGAACATGCATAACAGAGTTATGAAAATCTGCTCTATTTGGCACGCCTCCGTGATGCAAGCCTCGTACAAGACAAGTAGCGCACATAGATGATGTCTTCTTTAGCGTCCTTGGCAATAATATCTCGAAAGATCACAACTAGAGCATCTTTTGACACAACGTCTAGATGATCAACGTGAAGGTTTTGCTTTAGGCAAAGGCGGGTGCCCTAGTGCTTGGCGCCCTTCCATGACAGCAATGCCTGAAATTGTGATGAGAGGTGCCCTAGTGCTTGGCGGATTTTGCTAAATGACACACATGGGTGGTAGTTTAGAAATAAGTTTAGTTCTACATGTGTTTTCACTTCCCATCATGATTTGTTCCTCTATATAATACTTGTAAAAATGATATGTGTCGTTGTACAATGTGTGTGTGTGGCCGAAGTAGGTTGCGAAGCGTATAACCCGCAAATCAGCATATACTAAATGTTTCAATCTCAAATAAAAATAGCACTAAATTTCAAAACACCTATTCGTGGATTTATGCGGGCTCTTACTCGCAACCCTAGGCGAAGGATATGTTCCATTCCAATAGGAAAATAGGGAGACAACAAGTGATGCTCATTTAGTTGGTATATCTTTTGCTCGTCTTGTTTGGTTTACTAAATTTTGTATTGATTTATTCAGAAATAACAGCTCCAGCGCTGTCAGCTTGGCAGCTAACAAAGAGGAAACTTGGAACCAAGTCCATCCAATAGCTAGTTTCCTCGTGTGTACAAGCAAACTTTGCACATAAGTGGGTTGGCATGTTAGCTGATCTTTTTACATGCTGAATAACAAAACTAGTAAAAGATGAGGCTAGCCCTTCGACATCTAACAGAACCGATGCAACCACCGAGCGAGAATCAGCGCACGAGTTCCAAAGATTCACAATCTCTAAGCAATCCACTTCCATCACCAGTCGCGAAAAACCTCTTAGGTGAGAAAAGATGACGCCCTCTCGCAGTGGAAGCTTTTAGTGAAATATATTTGGGTCTTCAAACAGCCGTTGGCCGCATTACAAGTTGAACATTTGTTCATCTGGGTGAACGAATTCGTAGTAAACTTCAAGGTGGTAATGAGAGAATGGTTTCAGCTGCAGGGAGGGAGGTGTTTCTGAAATCTGTCATTCAGACCATCCCAACCTTTAGCATGTGCTGCTTTCTGTTGTCAAAGAAAGTGTGCAATCAGTTGGTCTCATATATAGAAATATTGGTGGAGTAGATGTAACATCCCAAAAATATTAAACTTGGATCATCAAACTTTAATCATCAAAATTAGGGTTAACAAAAACTTTTCCAACTAAAAATATGAAAGCATTCATATGTGTGTGTATTCAAAATTTGGATTCTTTTGAATTTCCATGGTTCTGTGTTTCTTTGCTTGTAAAATGATTCTTAGGTGAAATAAACATCATCTAAACAATCCCCAAACTTTTCCCAAAGACAAACAACTCAAAATAAACAAATGAAGTGAATGGTCGTTTTTGCCAAATTAACTCTCATGCCTACTTTGGCTATCCCTAGTTTTCAAAACTTAACAGAAACATTTGGGGATCTTTGCACCCCTTGTTAGTACTCATAATAAGGTACCAAGGCCCACTTTGTGATCTTCCAAAAACATTCAAATGCTCAGTTTAAATGACAGTTTAAAATTGAATCTATCTCATATGGAAAGATCCCACTATTTCAAAAACCACTCAAACAAGCTCAATTTTTAAAACCCAAGCACCCACAGAATCCCCAGCACATGCCTAGCACACCCACCAAAAATATTTTCAAAATTCAAAAGTAATTTTCTTGCGGCCATTTCATCAAACATCTTGCAGATTCAAATCAAACAAATCACAAACACTATAGTGTACAGTAAATTTGGCCTAACTTGTTCCCCCTCTGGTTGCAACTAGCCCTTAGTAGATCATCTAGCTCATTTAACTAACCTCTAGCACCACTGTAAGCTTGCCTTGCCATCAATGGTGAGCAGGCCGAGCCTCACCATGCCACCCCAAGGTGGACAACAAGCTAGAGGAAGAACTAGCCGTGCCCACCTTGTCTGGGAGGTAGCCAGCACCTCACCGCCACCCACTGTCCCCTTCCCAAGCCAGTGCAAGTCGTGGACCATCAGGAACGCCGCGCGCCCAGTGCCAATGCGACATGTTGAGCCCGCCCCAGAGCGCCGCACCCGGCACACGTGCACACGCCGCCCCTCGACCGCAGCCCGTGCCCACCGCTTCGCCATGATCCCAGGAACACGCCAGACACCCCCATTCGCCGCCCCGTGCCTCACAGCCACCGCTCGCCGTCGAAGACGCCGCCTCTGCCGCGTAGAGCACTGCACGTTTCCGACCGATTGCCACCGCCCCTAAGCGCGCATTTAAGCTCTAGAGCATCGCCAGGAGACCGCCCGTCGATCGCCAACCTCAGCCATGCCGCTAGCCGCCCGTAGCCATGTCGCCATCGTCGCCTGCCCATCCCTCTCGGTCTCGCCGTCGAGCCTATAAAAGGAGGCCACCCCAGCCGTTTGAAACACACCATTCCACTCCCCTCACCTCACTGATCGTTCCACCCTCTAGCCGGAGCACGAGGAGCAGCAGCTCGACGGAATTGCGCCGGAGCAGGCCGCCTCTGGAGAAGAAGGGGGTCGTCGATTTCGACCACCCCCGGAGCTGCCTCGACCGTCCCTGAGCTCGCCGTCGACCACTCGTTTGTTTGCTCGCCTCTCCGTCGTCGCTGGAGACCTGGTATGCCCCCTATGCACCCCCACTGAGCCGCTAGGGTTCGAGCTCACCGGTGACATGTTCATCGTCGACGACGATCCCCAGCCGTCAATCTCCCTTCTAATCCAACGAACTGTTGGAGATATGCCCAAGAGGCAATAATAAAGTGGTTATTATCATATCTTCATACTTATGATAAATGTTTACATACCATGCTATAATTGTACATTAATACTTGTGTGATTTGTAAACATAAAAGAGTCCCTAGTAAAGCCTCTTGTTAAACTAGCTTGTTGGCTAATATATGATCATGGTTTCCTGATCATGAACATAGAGATGTTATTAACAACAGGGTCATATCATTAGGGGAATGATGTGATGGACATACTCCTATAGTTAAGTGTAGCATAAAGATCAAGTCATTTAATATAGTTCATTTGCTATAAGCTTTCTGATACATAGTAACCTAATTCCTTCGACCATGAGATCATGCTTATCACCATCACCGGAAGGATGCTTTGATGACATCAAACACCACACCGTAACTGGGTGGCTATAAAGGTGGCATTGAGTGTTCGGAAAGTATGGGTTGAGACACATGGATCAAGAGTGGGATTTGTCCATCCATATGACGGATAGATATACTCTGGGTCCTCTCGGTGGAATGTCATCCAATTAGCTTGCAAGCATGTGACTGGCTCACAAGGGATCACATATCACGGGAACGAGAAAAGAGTACTTATCGGTAACGAGGTTGAACTAGGTATGCAGAGATACCGACGATCAAAACATCGGATAAGTAAACTATCGTGAGACAAAGGGAAATTGGTATCGTATGTAAGTGGTTCATTCGATCGCAAAGTAATCGTAGAAATATGTGGGAGCCATATGAATTTCCAGATTCCTCTATTGGTTATTGATCGGAGAAGTGTCTCGATCATGTCCACATAATTCACGAACCGTAGGGAGACACACTTAAGGATTCGATGTTGTTGAGTAGTTATGGAATGATGAGTAAGAGACCGAATGTTGTTTGGAGTCTCGGATGGGATCCGGGATATCACGAGGAGATCCGAAATGGTTCGGAGAATAAGATTCATATAAGGAAAGTCCTGTTTCGGGGTTGGAGAATGGTTCCGGTGTTTTCATCGGGAATGTTCTAGAAGGTTCCGGAATGTCCGGCACTCTGGAGGGGAAGGGTACATGAATGTGTCATATCAAGTTTGAATGATTGCATCATGTACTAGGTGTCATCGCTGAACAAAATAAAGGGTTTAATCAAATCCTAGTTTGAAAAGTCAAACGCCAATTTGAAAAGTCAAACGGCTATTTTGTGAAGTGGAGGGGAAGGTGGAAACCGAGTTGGGGAGGAGTTCCTCCCCTCCACCGCCGGCCCACTTGGGATCCGAGTTGGGGAGGGACTCCCCTCCCCTTGGCTGGCGCCTCCCACCTATAAAAGGAGGGGCAGGGCTGCCCCTCCTAACACACAAGTTGCCCCCTTCTAAACCCTAACCTAGTCGCCGCCGCCCACCATAGCCGCCGCCTAGGGTTTCTCCCCTAGCCACCGACTTGGGAAACCCCAAGCCCTAGCCGCCGGCCCTAGCACCTCCTCCTTGGTGTGTCTAAACCCTAGATTGCCGAGGAGCTCTCTCATAGTCCACCATACTCGCTCCGGCTTAAGGCGAAGCCCTGCGAGATCTCCCCTCTACTTCCGGTACCACGCCGTCGTGCTGCCGGAATCATGAGGAGAGTGCTACAACCTCCGCTGCCTGCTGGAACAAGGGAGAGGAAGGTATTCATCGAGTACCGAACGTGTGACCGACTGCGGGAGCGCTGCCGGAACGCAGCGTCAGAAGGATCGTCTACGCGATCTTGAGATCGGCAAGTGTACGACTACATCACCCACGAGAATCTGCTCTCGTTAACCGCTTTGGATCTTCGAGGGTTAGTATTCCATCGACTCGTTGCTACAATCTAGTAGATAGATCTTGGCTTGATCATAGATTAGATCTTGATTGTGTGTTTATGCGGTAGAAATTTTTTGTTTTCCATGCTACGAACCCCTACAGTGGTATCAGAGCCGTGTCTATATGTAGATCTGTTGCACGAGTAGAACACAATGGTCATTATGGGCGTTGATGCTTTTGTTGTCGATTGCTTTTTGTGTACTTTGCATCTTGCGGGATGGTGGGATGAAGCGGCCCGGGCTAACCTTACATGACATCGTTCATGAGACTTGCTCCACGCTTGACATGCAACTTGTATTGCATAAGTGGCTTTGCGGGTGCCTGTTTCTCCCAACATAGTTAAGATTCAATTTACAACGGGTGATTGACAATACTAGTATCAATGTTGTGGTTCTTGTTCGTAAGTTAGAACGACACTTATTGAAAGCCCCAAACCACGTAAAAATGCAAAGAAAATTAGAGGCGTCTAACTTTGTTTTGCAGGGGTGTGTTGTGATGTGATATGGCCATGATTGTGATTATATTTGATGTATGCAATGTTCCTTATTGTAAGTTGGCAATCGGCAGGAGCCATATGGTTGTCTTTAAATTCTGTTAAGACCCGCGTGTCTATTCAAAGTAGTTGTAATAGTTGAAGCTGGTGGACGACAACCATGGAGCGGCGTCATTGACCTTGATGCAATGCCGGTGATGATGGAGATCATGTTCGTGCTTGAAGATGGAGATCGGAAGCACAAAGAAGAAAGGCCATATCATATCACATATTATGAATTGCATGTGATGTTAATCCTTTTATGCATCTTGTATTGCTTAGTTCACGACGGTAGCATTATAAGATGATCCCTCAAGCACATAATTTCAAGTTTTAAAGTGTTCATCCTTAGTAAGCACCGTTGCTAAAGCTCGTTGTTTCAAAGCACCACGTGATGATCGGGTGTGTTAGATTCTGCGAGTGTATACAACGTGAGCAAGCCAGATTTGCTCATGCGGAAGCTAAAGTTTGATCTTGACGAGCCTAGCATGTACAGACATGGTCTCGGAACACGGATCACCGAAAGGTAAAGCATGAGTCATATAGTAGATATGATGAACATGTTGATTGTTCGTCATTGAAGCTACATCAACTCTCGTGATGATCGGTTTTGATGTGGTGGATTTGGTTCGTGTAATCACTAAAACAATGTGAGGGATATTGTTTTGAGTGGGAGTTCAACAGCAATATGATTAAAAGTTGAACACTATTTATCATAAATTAAATCAAAGTGAATTTGCATAGTTGTTGTAGTCATTGGCATCCGTTTACCACCTTGCGCTTAGTTTTAATTGAGATGATAGAACTATAGAATTCTGGTTAGTTACTTTACGAACTGGTATCGTATTGTTTTGAAGTGTTAATCTAAAGTTTAAAAGTCCTATTGCAAACTTTTAGTAAGTTTCGATTACTCCGTGAAATTTAATAGTTGGTATTAAATCAAGAGTAACAATTCCAGTGTTAGTATATAAGTATCATGTTTATCTTCATGATTCTTGATATTCAAAGGATTGTCTTAATATCAAGGTTATCTAGGATCTGAAAGAGTTGTTTCAGAAACCATGATGTGTGGAAGGTATTGTGATATCTGAAACGAAGTTTTGGTTGCAACATGATAAAGTATAATATGGCAAAAGTCATGTTCTCATATTTGATGAGAATTTGCAAAAGGTTGGAGACACAAGTTGTCCTAAACCTCCAAAAGGTTTTGGAGAGTAACATTATACTCGTGATTCACCGTTATAAGCTAAAAGTAGCTTGATCATGGATGATTCCATGATAAGGGTGAATATCTGATGTAGGTAAAATGTTTACTACACCAAGAGATTACTAAAGAAAGGAATTTGAAAGAACACCAAACATTTGATGATGGTGATCTACTTCAAAGTGCAAGTCCAAATACGTTGTTATTTTACTATACATGTTTTGGACTATGTGTCATGTATATGGCTCCACTATTGATGTTGATAGATTCTTTCAAACAGTAAAAGAAATACTAAAAGAGAATCTCATAAATATATGGCAGAAAATAAAGACTTGAATTGTTCAGTTTAGGTATATAAAGGATATACATGTTATGGCTATATTCTTTGCTTGTTAAACAATGTGGTTGTTAAGTATTTGATACTGAATTTGTTGGTATGAATCGTCATACGAAACAACAGAATTCATGAACTACAATGGCCTAAGTAACTAGCAAAAGAATATGTGATGATGTTCATCGAGAACAAATAAAGGGTTATTGTGTTGCTCGTTAAAAGCTTGCCTTCAAGATTTGTTTTATCAGGTATTATGAGAACAAAAGGGTTGTTCAAATAATTGTCGTAATCCATAAAAGATGGATGATTTACAAATCTCGTTGGAGAAATCACATCCATAAAACTAGTGCTAAAAATGTCGAAAGACAAATTGATTGAAAGATCACTTATGAAGTGACATCGCCGTTTAAATTATATTGGAAAGAAAACATGAAGAAACTCCATGTGGATGGAATTTTGGAGTCTTTTGATTTTTGATCAAATGACGCTTGTGAAACTTTCCTAGAGATAATTAAAACTTCGTTCATAGGCCAAAAGGGAACGAATGACTAGCTTATTGGAACTTGTACATATTGTTGTATGAAGTCCATTATGTGTAGTCAAGAGCGATGGATTTCAACTTCATATGCTTCCTCTGAAAATTTGAGTGAATATATGAATATTTACTTAATAAGGATGAAGTATGAAACAATTGAAAAGTTTAAAGATTTGCAAGATGAAGTGCAAAATCATTGTAACAAGAATATAAGTAGTTTATGATAAGATCATAAAGGAAGATATTTGAGTTACGAGTTTAGCATAATACCTAAGATTTAAGGAATCGTTCCGTGGATTTGCATTTCCCGAAACACCATAAGAGTATGGAGCGTTCGACATATGTAATTAAACCTTGTTTGACATGGTAAGATCAAAGGTGTAATTCATAAAACTGTCATTATATTTTAAAGATTAAAAGCTTTAGAGACTACCGTTTTTCCACTGAAAAGAGCTCCATCATAATCCGTTGAATTGACACCATATAAAGTTATGGTTTGGGATAAAACCCAAGTTGTCCTTTCTTAAACATTGGTATGCTATGCATAAGAAAGATGTTTGCAACCAAAGTAGGATGAACCTATCTTTGTATGTTATTTCGAATAACTATTCCTCCATTATATCGGAGACAAAAATGTTTGTCGCTTAGAACGTCAAGTTTCTTAGAGAAGGAATTTTTCGTGAAAAGTTAAGTGGGAGGAAAATAGAACTTTGATAAGGTTAAAAGAACCTTAGCTATATGTGCAGAGTTGCGCAGCACAGAAAAGTGTTCTGGAGGCAGCAACAATGCTCATGGCTCACGTGCCTCAAAGGTTGTGGTCACAGAGGACTAAGTTCCTATTGAAACAAGAAGGTCGGGTAAACAATCAAATACCAAGATTTGAGAGTTAAATCATTATTTAACGATAATGATCCGACTACATGCAAAGAAGCGATGATGGGCCCTGACTCCGTCAAATGGCTTGAAGACATAAAATCCGTGATAGTTCCATATACGAGAGATCAAGCTTTGAACTTGAAAGACCCTCTGGAAAGGTACAAGACCTTACAGTCGTATTTGGATATATAAAGAAATAGACATGGATGTTTCACATCTATGAAATAGTCGACATATTGGGAAAGAGTTCACAACAATGTTCAAAGGTTGACTATGACAAGATCTGATCTTTCATTAAGCAATATTTAGTCTAGACGGATTAATATAGCAACCACGACATATATTTTTGTTATGTGTTGAATAAACAAGACAAGTTCTTCTAATAGAATGGTTACCTAGGACGTGTGCATGACACAGTCCAAAGGGTTTTGTTAATTCAAAGAATGCTAAAAGCATATGCAAACTTCAATGGTTGAAGTAAGCATCGCGGAGTTGGAATCTTCACTATGATGAAACTGTTAAAATAGTTTAATTTCATCAGAGACAATGAAGATGCTTGCATTTGCAAGAAATTAAGTGGGAGCGCTAAGACATGTTTCTAATACATTATGTGGAAGACATATTGTTGATTGGAAATGATGTATCTTTTATTAACACATATTAAGAATTTCATCCAGATGAAAGACTTAGGCAAAACCCAAATATTTGGCATCAATAGATGCTAATATGGTTGTGCCGAAAGTACATAGATGATGTATTGAATGAGTTAAATATAGAAACTACAAGAAAGGTTCTTGTCGCACAGAAAGGATTGAATGAGTTCAATGTTGATGATATATTCAAGTGTATTGACACTTGGTAAGTGAAACAAAGATTCAAGTATAGATTGATACTTGATGTATGAAATCACAAAGAGTATTTATATCAATCATACCGTGATATGTACAAATCCAGATATGTCCTATGCTCTAAATGTTATGAGCATATACCAGAATGATTCATAAGATGATTATTGGACGATAGTAAAGATATTCTTATGATCTTGTAAAAGAACTAAGAATATATTATTTTGTAGAAGTGACAAATAGATGGTTAGTTCATTGTAAATGAATTACATTGATACTAGTTTTGTCACAAAGTACAAATTAAGTTTACTCAATCTAAACTAAGGGTGGCACCATATGATGGAATGAGAGTTCCATAATGAATTTGGATGAGTTACAAAGTTAAGATATTGTGACAGATACTACAACAAAAGGGCTAAGTATAGAACTGCTATTATAGCAGCAAAAGAGGGCATTTGTGTCAAGTAGTTTGTTATCAAACTAGGTGTAGTTCACAGCAGGGATAATGCTATGGAGATATATTGTATGACAATATTATCAACATGTTTTAACCCCAAAGAACTAAAGGTCACACCAAATGACCAAATTTGTACAAAGCCATCTCATTAGAGAATGAGTGATGCGTAGAGACGCAAAGACATGCAATTACACACGGACCTGGAAGTGTCAGATCCGGAGATCAGTTGACCACTAGCAATCGTGTACATACGACAACAAAAAGCCATAGGTGTTGAATACACAAAGGTTTGAAACTAGATTATTGACTCTAGTGCAAGTGGGAGACTGTTGGAGATATGCCCAAGAGGCAATAATAAAGTGGTTATTATCATATCTTCATACTTATGATAAATGTTTACATACCATGCTATAATTGTATTAACCGAAAACATTAATACTTGTGTGATTTGTAAACATAAAAGAGTCCCTAGTAAAGCCTCTTGTTAAACTAGCTTGTTGGTTAATATATGATCATGGTTTCCTGATCATGAACATAGAGATGTTATTAACAACAGGGTCATATCATTAGGGGAATGATGTGATGGACATACTCCTATAGTTAAGCGTAGCATAAAGATCAAGTCATTTAATATAGTTCATTTGCTATAAGCTTTCTGATACATAGTAACCTAATTCCTTCAACCATGAGATCATGCTTATCACCATCACCGGAAGGATGCTTTGATGACATCAAACACCACATCGTAACTGGGTGGCTATAAAGGTGGCATTGAGTGTTCGGAAAGTATGGGTTGAGACACATGGATCAAGAGTGGGATTTGTCCATCCATATGACGGATAGATATACTCTGGGCCCTCTCGGTGGAATATCATCCAATTAGCTTGCAAGCATGTGACTGGCTCACAAGGGATCACATATCACGGGAACGAGAAAAGAGTACTTATCGGTAACGAGGTTGAACTAGGTATGCAGAGATACCGACGATCAAAACCTCGGATAAGTAAACTATCATGAGACAAAGGGAAATTGGTATCGTATGTAAGTGGTTCATTCGATCACAAAGTAATCGTAGAAATATGTGGGAGCCATATGAATTTCCAGATTCCTCTATTGGTTATTGATCGGAGAAGTGTCTCGATCATGTCCACATAATTCACGAACCGTAGGGAGACACACTTAAGGATTCGATGTTGTTGAGTAGTTATGGAATGATGAGTAAGAGACCGAATGTTTTTCGGAGTCTCGGATGGGATCCGGGATATCACGAGGAGATCCGGAATGGTCCGGAGAATAAGATTCATATAAGGAAAGTCCTGTTTCGGGGTTGGAGAATGGTTCCGGTGTTTTCATCGGGAATGTTCTAGAAGGTTCCAGAATGTCCGGCACTCCGGAGGGGAAGGGTACATGAATGTGTCATATCAAGTTTGAATGATTGCATCATGTACTAGGTGTCATCGCTGAACAAAATAAAGGGTTTAATCAAATCCTAGTTTGAAAAGTCAAACGCCAATTTGAAAAGTCAAACGACTATTTTTTGAAGTGGAGGGGAAGGTGGAAACCGAGTTGGGGAGGAGTTCCTCCCCTCCACCGCCGGACCACTTGGGATCCGAGTTGGGGAGGGACTCCCCTCCCCTTGGCCGGCGCCTCCCACCTATAAAAGGAGGGGCAGGGCTGCCCCTCCTAACACACAAGTTGCCCCCTTCTAAACCCTAACCTAGTCGCCACCGCCCACCATAGCCGCCGCCTAGGGTTTCTCCCCTAGCCGCCGACTTGGGCAACCCCAAGCCCTAGCCGCCGGCCCTAGCACCTCCTCCTTGGTGTGTCTAAACCCTAGATCGCCGAGGAGATCTCTCATAGTCCACCATACTCGCTCCGGCTTAAGGCGAAGCCCTGCGAGATCTCCCCTCTACTTCCGGTACCACGCCGTCGTGCTGCCGGAATCACGAGGAGAGTGCTACAACCTCCGCTGCCTGCTGGAACAAGGGAGAGGAAGGTCTTCATCGAGTACCGAATGTGTGACCGACTGCGGGAGCGCTGCCGGAACGCAGCGTCGGAAGGATCGTCTACGCGATCTTGAGATCGGCAAGTGTACGACTACATCACCCACGAGAATCTTCTCTCGTTAACCGCTTTGGATCTTCGAGGGTTAGTATTCCATCGACTCGTTGCTACAATCTAGTAGATAGATCTTGGCTTGATCATAGATTAGATCATGATTGTGTGTTCACACGGTAGAAATTTTTTGTTTTCCATGCTACGAATCCCTACACGAACCACACAACCCCGTACCGCTTCGCGTGTTATGAGCCACTGACTGGTGGAACCCCCTGTCAGCTGAGCCCCGCGCTGCGGAGTGACACTGGGTCGGCCCATTAACCTCTCCCGCGCGACCCAACCGTTTGAATTTAGATTTTTCTATTTTAATTCAAACTCAGTTCTGTACCTAGATTCAAAAATCAACCCAGCTCGATTTAGTGAACCAAAATGCATGAAACTAATTTTGTTAGGAAGGTACTGAAATGCTTAATTCAAGCCCGTTGGATTCAAATCATTTGGACCTATACATCAACCTTGGTAAAAATAACAAGGCAGAAGCTTTTCTGCATTCAAACATTTTTCAAAATTCAACTACAATATCTTTTGAGTTGATTCCAACTCTCAAAAATCACATTTGATCATACCTTTTAGAATATATAATAACATTTGGGTTTACTTACAGAAATAATGTTCAAGCAACAAAAGAATGCCACATAAGCATTTCTAGTAACTTTATTTATTTAAAATAAAAAGGTTAAACCTTATTAAATTGTGACACCACTTTAAATCACATTCCCATGTACTGAAATATGTGGTGATGACATGTGTCAACATGATCCCATGTTTGAGTTGGAGAATATTAAATCTTAAGTAGTTTTTCAATGAGTAGAATTACTTTTCTAAAAATAAAATAAATAAGACAAAAGCTTTAATCTTGTAATGTTAGTGATGATGCTAGATCATCTATAGTACACCTTTGTGTGATGATTGAAAATAGTTAAGTATTTTTTGGTGATTGTGTACCTCGTATTTATTTATAGACGCTAGTATCGACCAAGGATACGAGGTGGAAGGATGATACTACGAGGAGGAAGCCGAGGAGAACTTCAACCACTGCTCTGCTCAAGACAAGCCTAATACTACTAGTTGAATGTGCAAGCTATTAACTTAGCAAGTTAACCCTTGCAAGATACCCTACTTATGCAAGCTAATACTTGCTTGTTACCATGCCAACTATATGCCTTAAGCATATGTGATCATACCCACTTGATAACCCAATCCTAGTTTTACTTGCAAGCTTTGTACTTTATTTCTTTATCAAAGCTTTCTCTTAGAGTTTACTTAAGTGACTTGTAGATTCTAGGAAGATAATTGAAGGTTGCATAAAGAGCATTAAATTTGGCCTAAGCTAGATAATCTTGATGTCATCCTAAGGCATGAGATTGAACTTAATTAATCTCCACTTGTTTATCACCCCTCATTAGTACTTAACCCCACTTATAGATGCTAGTGCTAAGCATAAAACTTGATCAACTTTAGATGGGAATACTTGGTGAAAATGGTTATGAAAACCTTGGAATGATGAGTCATTCTACTGAAATGTTTTGACATGTGTTTCCGAACACGAGATGATTTTGATGATGAAAATATTGAGGCATGAGCCTTAGCCCTTTATAAAACTGATGGTTATCTGGATGTGATACCATTCCAATTTTACCGTACAACCACAATACTTGAAATTTGGGTAGGGCTTGACTGGAAATTTATATACCTTAGTATGGGTTCCCTCGCGGCCAAGGTCTGAGCTGAGGCTACCTTGTGAAGATTGTCCACCTGTGCAGTACCCAAGATGACGGTTGGTCATGGTTGGGAGGACAAACTCACAGGAGAGGTGCCTATACTAGGGCGTGTAATGGAAAGGTTAGGATTGATTATCCGCATACTGAGTATGGTGAATTCAGGATTTGTTCCTGACGGATGTATCGAATGTTGTGGTGAAAGTGTACAATCTCTGCAGAGTGTTAAACTATTCGAATAGCCGCGTCCGCGGTTATGGACAGTTGGAGTGGCCATACTGTTCCTCCGTCAGATGTTTTCAAAATGACTTATGAAATGAATTGAGACTTTGACTTGACCATAATAGAGTTGTGATATGAAATTCAAGTTCCCACTTAGGTGTTATAAAATTTCAACTAGCTTTCTTTGCTTCTGAACTTAGTAGAGGTAAATCTGGCTTTTTGCAAAACAACCCTAGAGCTTAGTGTCCTACTACAAAAACCCCCCATTCACTTGCTAGTATTAGTTTGTGAGTACTTAAAGAGTACTCATGGCTTTGTCCCTGGCTATTCCCGTGGCCAGACTATGAAGAGGAGTACCAGGATGATGGACCACAGAAAGGTTACGACAACTAGGATCATCTCCCATCGTCAGCATTGCCTGTGACCCCGAAGATGGAGCTTCACCTACGCTACCTTTATTAATACATTATTTCGATGCTTGAGTTGTATTAAGAACTGAATCATGAGATCCTTATTTTTGTAAGACCTTATGTATGGTTTGTAATGGATGATGTACTGTGATATCCAATCTGTTATGTCTCGCAAAAATAGTAATCCTGGGATTGCGATGTATGGCATAACAGGCATTTGGGATTAAAAATCCGGGTGTTGACAGTAGCCGAGTAGCTCTATTGATCATCGATCAGTGCACTAGGTTTCTTGGGAGTCTCTTGCCTCACCCAAATCGCATGGGGGCATGGGTTTCCGAAACCTAGAGATGTTTAATTTGGCTTTGCTTGGGAAGCATGGGTGAAGGTTTATTATTCATCCTGAATCTTTATGTGCTAGGATTCTAAAGACAAAATATTTCTCGGATACGGATTTGATGCAAGCAACGGTGCCAAGCAGATTCTCTTCTACTTGGCATGCAATAGTTGTTGGGAGAGTTGCTTTGGAATCTAGTCTGTTAAAGCGTGTTGGCGATGGAACTTCGATATCCATTTGGCACGATCCATGGATTCTAGGAACTATGTCAATGAAACCTTCAGCGCAGATCGGGGAGAATGAATTGAACAGGTTTCCGATCTCATTGATGTGCATAATGGGACATGGAAGACAGATTTGGTTAGGAAGAATTTCATTGCCCTAGAGGTGGACGCAATTCTGAATATCCCGCTGCAGCGAGTGGGCGGAGATAATCTTTGGGCCTGGAGCTTGGAGAAAACGGGTAATTACACTGTGAAATCAGCGTATCGACCTCTAATGACACGTAATGAGCATCAATATCTAGCGGAAGGGGCGGTTACGAAAACCACAGGTCTGAAAAATAGTTGTGACATACGCTGTCTTCAAGTTGTTCCAAACGTTAGAGTGTTCTGGTGGCGTGTTTTGCAAGACAACTTATCAGTTGAAAGTACTCTACACTATCGACACATAGCTCAGTTGGCTCGCTATAAAGTGTGCCCAGCAAAGAATGAAGACATGATACATGCTCTTATTAAGTGCAGTCATGCCAGGAACTTCTGTCGGGAAGCAGAGGGCTGATTAAAAATCAAGTTGCCAATGCTTCACCCAGATACGTGGGCAAGAGAAATATTATGTGATCCGCTGATCAAAGACACATACCGAGCCATGATTATTACAGTGATGTGGTCTATCCGAACATCGTGAAATAATGTGATACATGAAAAAGGATCTTTGGATCCAGTTCAGTCGATGAAATTGACGCGTGATGCGCTGTCCCTCCTTGATATCCCTAGCGAGCATGCTAGTATTCTTCCAGGTCATGGTTAGAGGCAACTGGATACAGGGTGGATAAAAATTAACACTGATGCAGGTATCGCTTGCGATACTATGATGAGCGGGGCAGGAGGAATTGCCAGATCTTCTACGGATTTTATTGAAGCCTGGAGTAAACCGTGTTACAAATCCGATAACTTCGTATTTTTTTTGAAATTTAACTTTGTATCTTTGATTATGCCTATTGAATAAAATCTCTATCTCTACTATCTAAAAAAGAGGAAGCGGTTCCATTTTCTGCCAGCGTCCACTACGTCGCATCCTTCGTCGACATTCACCATACGACCCCGCACACAAAAATTTCGCTCGTCCTTCCTAAAGTTGGAAATAAAATTGCTCTGGATACAGCGCACCACAAGCACTAATGCATGACTCCGTCCACATCGCCACCGAGCTCAGCGCCCTCCACCGCCATGCTGTAGGGCTGCACGTCACCGCCTAGCTCAGCGCACGCTGCCGCCGCGCTGGAGGACTGATGGCGTGCTGACGTGGAGCATTTTGTTAGTAACCCCAAGTACAGGGTGTGAAGCAGCAAGTAGCAAGTCTTCCCTCAGTAGAGACCGAGGTTATCGAACCAGAAGGAGGAAGGAAACGTCACACAGGTGTTGCAAGCAACGCGGAGACCTGCACAACACAAACTCAAGACTTTGCCCTAACGAATCAGTGAAGTTGTCAAGATCACCGGTTTGCTGTAACAAAGGATTAAACGTATGGTGTGGAATGTAATGGTGGTTTGCAGCAAGTAAACAAGTAACAGTGGAAGATGTATCAATGGTAAATATTGGACCGGGGTCCATAGTTCACTAGAGGTGCTCTCCTTAGATAAACAACATGGCATGAAGGGTAAACAAATTACAGCAAGGCAATTGACAGGAACTGAGCAAGGCATAACAATGCAATTACTAGTCAAAAAGATCATATGAGATTCGATTAGGCAATACAAAAATATACATAGACCGCCATCCAGCTGCATCTATGACTAGAGGTCCACCTTCAGGTTATCATCCAAACCCCCTCCAGTATTAAGTTGCAAGCAACAGACAAATGCTTTAAGAAAAGTGTGTAAGGTAAACAGTCCACATGTTCCATGAACAAGAGACCGTTGTTTTCTCCCTAGTGGCAACAGCAAATCTACAACCAAAGAGATTTCTGTCACTTCCCTTGGAAACTAGAGGCATGAACCCACTATCGAGCATAAATACCCCCTCTTAGAGTCACTAGCAACTACTTGGCCAAGATAGCTACTAACAACGGAGAGCATGCAAGATCACAAACAATACATACATGATAGAATCATAAAGACAAAATCATTAATCAAACCAACATAATAATATCAATATCCATCGGATCCCCGCAAACACAACATGCATGATTACAAATAGATTAGATCTTGATCATGAACGGAGCTCACAAGATCTATACATGAAAGCACAAAGGAGGAGATACAAACATCTAGCTACTACATGGACCCATAGTCCAAGGTGGAACTACTCACGCATCATACCGGAGAGAAGGCCTCCGGGATGATCTCCCCTCCGGCAGGGTGCCGGGAAGAACTTCAGATCCCCCGATGTAGGGACGATGGTGGCGGCGGCTACAGACGGTTTCGTGGATATTTGATCAGGTGCTCAGGGTTTCTGCATCGGGAGCTTCTTATAGGCGAAGGGGGAGACCGAGGAGGCGGCCAGGGGCGCCAAACCCTAGCTAGGCACGAAGTGGGGCCCACTCATGCCTGGGGTGGGTCTGGCCCCTCTGGTCGGCCCCTCTGGCCCTACTCTGGACTTCTTGTTCCCCACGGAAAGTAATTGACTTTGACGTTTGTCCCATCCAATTCCGAGAATATTTCTTTACTAACTTTTCTGAAACCAAAAACAGCAGAAAACAGGCATCTAACACTGTTGCAACTTGTTAGTAGGTTAGTACGAGAAAACATGTAAAAAGCACCTCAAAGTGTGGACAAGTAAAGCAAAGTAGATACTAAACAAGCATGGAGCATAAACATTTCTGACGTATCAACATTCCCAAGCTTAACTCCTGCTCTTCCTCGAGTAGGTAAGTGATAAACAAAATAATTTTTGAGGTGACATGCACCCTCACAATAACGATCCAACCATTTGCAAACATTGAAAGCTGGGATCAAAAAACTCTAAACATGTGCATGAAAGATGGAGTTCTAACAATAGGACATAGTAACTATGCATGGAACATGACAAGCTACAAACAAAGATCATGAATAACATGCATTGAAAAACGTTTGTTTGTTTCACATACAGAAAACGTAGCATAGTGGCAATCAGCTTGTCCCTCATAGAGTAGCAATTAGATGCATAGGACACCTGCAAAGTTCACAAGGGTGACTAGAAACAAGTAGCACAAGAGCAAGTAATAACACAATATGCATCAATTAATAAGCTTTGGAACACTGCACACAGAATGACAACTATGCTCTCTTAATGGTGCCTAAAGGTAGAAGGTGGAGACTCAATAGTGGTGGAAGAAAGGCCTTTTTGTAAATGAAGCAGGGATTACAAGTTTCAAAAAGAGCTTCCAAAAATTATGGTACTTGTTAGCTTTCAGCCCTCATTGCCCTATCATAAGCCTCTTGAAGTGGTTAAGGTTAAAGTGGCAAAGCTGGAGTATATGCTTGACGAAGTATAAGTTGGCAATATCAAGTCCCTTGAATACGAGGGCCACACCTCATGCATACTAAAGTTTGGGTCCAGGTGAGTTCTTGTCATTGTAAGTATTTGCATATCATTGAGAACCGCCAATGGGGTACCCCTTGCACATGGTACAGGAGCTTTCCCATAACCAAAATGACAAGGCAAGCATACAATGAGCATCTCGTCAATCTTTTTATTTACCATATGCATAGCTTTTTATTGAGGATGCTTCATATATAACTCATTATGGTGATGCTGCAAGTTTCCACCATGATTAGGCATGGCTTAGGCTAGCGGCCCAGGCGTTTCTCTAACATAGAATGCAAACTCCATGGACTTACGAGTTCCCTCTTTATTTCACACCGGTGACATCCATAGAAAAAAGAACATGATATCAACTGAGTACAACAAGGTACAAGTGCAATGTTGAAAATGTTCCCCATGACAGCACAGTTCTGCTAATTCCAACTTATAAGTGTAAGCATATACAACAAAGTTGTCATAATGGTTCAAGTTTATTAGGGGAAAAGAATAAAGTATGCCATCAAGTTCGTGAGGGCTTTAATCACTAAGTTTTCACATAACAAAATAGTTTTTAATTGGAAGATAGTTGAAAACAAGAATATACTTGGAATGGTGTAACACACCATGCATAGGAATTTATAGTGGACACTTTGGAATAACTTGGTTTCCTGGGAGTTGGAAGCATGAGTAGAACTTACTCATACAAGTGGAGTCTAGCAAAAGACTGGGAGCAACCAACTAAGAGAGCATAATGGCCATAATCATGTAGAGCAACAAAACATTACTAATCAAAGCAAAGAGTGGTACTATACGTCAAGGACTAAATGATCATAGAGGATATGGTGACTTTTTCATAGTCATAACATGGTGTGAGCATGTGCCAAATCAACCCAAACAAAGCATCAAAGGAGAATACCACAATACTATGCTTTTGCATGCTAAAACAACGCATAATTTCTTCAAGGCACGCTAAGCAATCCCAATTGTTTGGAACAATACATGCTACAAAAATAATCACTAAGCATAAGGTCAAAACAACACCTATCATGTCATGCTAAAGTCTAAGTCACAGTCAATGCAAGCTCCTCTTGCACTTACAAGCAAGAACTTACTACTCCTTTCCAACACCAAGCAACTTATTTACAAAACAATACAACGAGAATGGGGGTCCAAACTACTTAATAAAACTAAACAAACTAAGCAAAGCAAATGAAAACTAAGATGCTCTAAGAACAACACAACTGTGCATGAAACAATAAAAACAAAGTGTCTAGACATACCTGAGCTTTTTGTTGATGAAGAAGGGGATGCCTTGGGCATACCCAAGATTTTACGCTTGTACCTCTTGGATATTTCTTGGGGTGAAACCATGGTGGCATCCCCAAGCTTGAGATTTTGTCCATTCTTCATCTCATTGCATCATTCTCTCTCTACACCTGAATTTTTTCCTTCATACAAAACTTCACACAATCTTCATTAGCAACATTAGTGTATTCAAAAGATATTAGACCACTGGCAAAGCTTTGGAACAGCAAGGATTTTTACTAAAACACAAGCTACTGTAGTAACTCCTTCAAAAAGCTCAATTCACCTAAAGAGAACTCAAAAAGGAATCAATAAGAAGCAAATGCAAATAATGGCAGAAATCTGTCAAAACAGACCAGCAGGTATAAACCGATTTTTTAGAACATCTTATGTTGCTCAAATAAAAAAGTGTTGAACTAAATAAAGTTAGATAACATACTGGGGGATTTATTCGTAAATTTTGAGTTCAATCCAAGTTACATAGCCTCCTCACGATTGTTTTTGGTGGAGGACAGAAATCTGTTTTGGGACAACAACTCCCTAAATCTTACTTCCCTCTTATTAGAGGTCATTCTTGGCACAAAAAGCAAACAAAAAGGATAAAGGAGAGGTAATTACTGAAGTAATAACTTCCAAGACTCAAGGAAACTCTTGGGTTATCTCCCAACAAGTACTTTTCTTTAACGTCTTTAAGTTAGGCTTGATAGCTTGAGAAGATGCTCACATAAGAAATATGAATTGAAGTAAAAGAGAGCATCAAGAAGCTAATTCAAAACACATTTAAGTCTAACCCTCTTCCTATGCATAGGATTATGTACACAAATAAATTCCTGAAGAACAAGGCGACAGGCATAGGAAGATAAGACAAGAGTAACTTCAAAACTTTCAACACAAAGAGAGGTGTTTCAATACCATCAAAACTTCTACAACCATATTTTCCTCTCTCATAATAATTTTCAGTAGCCTCATGAATAAAATCAACAATATAACTATCACATAAAGAATGCTTTTCATGATCTACAAACACATAATTTCTATCAAGCTCAAGAATAGTGGGATTAAAACCTTCACAGGTTTTACCCAAAGTAGATATTTCAAAAGGATCCACAGGAACATAACATTCATCCTCCTTTGGTAAGCATGGGGGTCAATCAAATAATGTAAGGGATAAAGAGTTACTCTCATTAGAAGGTATACATGGGTAGATCGATTCTTCCTCCTCTTGACCATCACTCTCCTCTTTTTCATCTAATGAGCTTTTAGTTTTAGCAATTTCTTCTTCTATAGGCTCCTGCAAGGCATTAGTCTCTTCCGTTTGTGGAAAACACTTATTAAAATATTCAAGAATATAGCCATTATCTTCCTTGTAATTATCAAAGCAAAATTTAAGTATCTCATAAACCTCACATTCATAAGGTGCATCATTAGTATTTTCAAGCAAACTAGCAAGTTCAAATGCACCCTTGAAAGCAATAAATTCCTCAATTTGTTCCACATCATAAAAGTCATAATTTCCTTTAACATAAGAAGAATGGTAACATTATCATTATACTCACATTGAAAATGCAGGTGTTTATACCTCCTATAGCAACAAGACTTATCAAAGCAATAAGTAACATTATAAGTAGAGCACACATCTCTAGCAATAGTATTCAACTTATCAATTTGTTCCCATAAGTGTTTCCCTTTTTGTGACAAACGGTGTTCCTTATAATAATACTTGTGTTCTTTCGTGAACCCACCTTGCCAATAAGCACTAGTTTCAAAGAATCCATCCATTAATGGAAAGCATGACCAAGCAAGGCAATGACAGACCACCAACTAGAGTAGGAAGTGATTTTTTTGTGTTTTTGAATAAAGAAAGTAAACCAAACTAGACTAATTTTTTGGGTTTTTTTTGGAAAGAGGCAAACAAAACTAAGCAAAAGAAACAAAGCAAACTAAAAACAAAGTAAAGATAAAGTAAGTGAAGGACTCCCCTAGTGAAGACGTCCTTGGCCTCCCTGGCAACGGCGCCAGAAAACTTGATGGCGTGCTGACATGGAGCACTTTGTTGGTAACCCCAAGCGCAGGTGTGAAGCAACAAGCAGCAAGTCTTCCCTCAGTCGAGACCGAGGTTATCGAACCAGAAGGAGGAAGGAAACGTCACACAGGTGTTGCAAGTAATGCGGAGACTTGCACAACACAAACTCAAGACTTTGCCCCAACGAATCAGTGAGGTTGTCAAGCTCACCGGTTTGCTGTAACAAAGGATTAAACGTATGGTGTGGAAGGTAATGGTGGTTTGCAGCAAGTAAACAAGTAATAGTGGAAGATGTATCAATGGTAAAGATTGAACCGGGGTCCATAGTTCACTAGAGGTGCTCTCCTTATATAAACAACATGGCATGAAGGGTAAACAAATTACAAAAGGGCAATTGACAGGAACTGAGCAAGGCATAACAATGCAATTACTAGTCAGAAAGATCCTATGAGATTCGATTGGGCAATACAACAATATACATAGACCGCCATCCAGCTGCATCTATGACTAGAAGTCCACCTTCAGGTTATCATCCGACCCCCCCCCCCAAGTATTAAGTTGCAAGCAACAGACAAATGCTTTAAGAAAAGTGTGTAAGGTAAACAGTCCACATGTTCCATGAACAAGAGACCATTGTTTTCTCCCTAGTGGCAATAGCACATCTACAACCGAAGATATTTATGTCACTTCCCTTGGAAACTAGAGGCATGAACCCACTATCGAGCATAAATACCCCCTCTTGGAGTCACTAGCAACTACTTGGACAAGATAACTACTAACAATGGAGAGCATGCAAGATCACAAACAACGCAGACATGATAGAATCATAAAGACAAAACCATTAATCAAACCAACATAATGATCTCAATATCCATCGGATCCCCGCAAACACAACATGCATGATTACAAATATATTAGATCTTGATCATGAACGGAGCTCACAAGATCTATACATGAAAGCACAAAGGAGGAGATACAACCATCTAGCTACTACATGGACCCATAGTCCAAGGTGGAACTACTCACGCATCATACCGGAGAGAAGGCCTCCGGGATGATCTCCCCTCTGGAAGTGTGCCGGGAAGAACTTTAGATCCCCCCGATCTAGGGACGACGGTGGCGGCCGCTACAGACGGTTTCTTGGATATTTGATTTGGTGCTCAGGGTTTCTGTATCGGGGGCTTCTTATAGGCGAAGGGGGAGACCGAGGAGATGGCCAGGGGCGCCAAACCCTAGCCAGGCGCGGGGTGGGGCCCACCTATGCCTGGGGTGGGTCTGGCCCCTCTGGCCGGCCCCTCCGGCTCTCCTCTGGACTTCTTGTTTCCCACAGAAAGCATTTGACTTTGACGTTTGTCCTGTCCAATTTGGAGAATATTTATTTACTAACTTTTCTGACACCAAAAACAGCAGAAAACAGGCATCTAGCACTGTTGCAACTTGTTAGTAGGTTAGTACCAGAAAACATGTAAAAAGCATCTCAAAGTGTGGACAAGTAAAGAAAAGTAGATAATAAACAAGCATGGAGCATCAAAAATTATAGATACGTTTCCGACGTATCAAGGACTGCGCGTCGCCGCCTAGCCCAGCGCCCGCCGTCGTGCTCGAGGGCTGCACACCGCCTCCTACCCCAACGCCCACCATCGCCGCACTGGAGGACTACGCGCCGCTGCCTACACCAGCACCCACCGCCTTCGCGCTAGAGTTCTGCGCGTCGCGTTGAGGGAGAGCGCGCCATGTATGGTGCCGCCACACGCACAACGAGGTACGTCGTTTGTCTTTGTCCTTTGTCCAACTCACCCACCCGTCGCTTCATCTATCCCGCAGACTGCGCCTCCAGCGATAAAAGCTTCGTCAAAATTTCCGATGGATTAACAAATCCCAGGCGCCCTCTCCGCTCCCAACGCCCCCAATCGATCTCTCGCGATCGACGCTGCTTACCTCGTCGAGCGGGACTAATGGAACTGCTCGTCGCCAATCACCTCGCCCCTAAGATCTGGGTTGTTTCATAGTCGAGCTCTTGTCCTGGATGACTCCCTAGCAGAGAAAGCGGGTGTCGATCTTGTTCGGGAGTCCGACGCCAGCCCAGTCGAGAAATTCAGGGGCGATGGCCATGACACGGATGAGGTCGGCATCCGCAAAGCCAAGGTTCATCTGATGTAGTATTGTGTGGGTGCCATGTTCTATGCAAGCCCAACAGTCCAGACTTTAACATGGGTAAGCAATATTATCTCCACTTCCCAATCAGGTTGAGAAGCATGTCATGTAGTTTTTCTTTTGTATTTGGCATGTTTCCTAGATCAATATGAGTGGAATTAGCGAGGCTGGGAGCGCATCGTGGTTGAATACAAACCGAGCTCTATAGTCAAGACTGCTTAAGCTTAAGCAATACTATTTTACCATGTCTATGCGGCCAATATGGGAGATTCCTAGCAGTACTATTGTAGCACCACCAGCGGGACCATATCGGGATCCCCTATCATCACTTCATCTAATTGGTCAACTCTCTGCCCCGAAGCCGCAAATTGTTGTCTGATACGCCCAATTTGTATCACCATTCTATACCATAATTTACCTCTATTCATTGATATTTGTTTTATTATGAGGTATTACTTATGTATTTTCATTTGTTTATGCATGTTGGATGATTCTTGGAGGATGAACTGTTGGAGTCTGGATTCTGATGGAAAAGAAGGTGTTTTGATGCAATTTCGTGAAGATCGGAAAAATACCAGAAAAATATGAGAAAATATTATTTCCCAAAAGACAGAGGAAGCCAGAAGGAGGTGCGAAGAAGGTCCACAGGGGCCCACACCCCCTAGGCAAGGGTCCCCCCTGGGCTGCACCTAGGGCAGGTGTGGCCCACCTGCCCGGCTCCCGACTCCGCCCTTTCGCCTATATCTTCCCTATGGAACCCTAACACCAAGGGAGCAACCACAGATAGATTTCCGCCACCTCTGCGGGGCGGAAAACACCGAGAGAGAAAGATATCTCCGGCAGATAGATTTCTGCCAGGGGAAATCCTCCCCGAAGAGGGGATATTATCGCCATCAACACCATCATCAAGCTAGGCTTCATCAGGATCATCATCATCCACACCATCATCTCCACCAGCACCATCATCATTACTCCGACCCGCTGTAACAATTGTGTTGGATATTGCTTTAGTTCTTAGGGGAAACTTTCCCGGTGTTAATTACTATTGTAGTTGATGCTTGTGAGTGGAACCATTGGATTATTGTTTATGTTCAGATTGTTATCCATTACCATATCATCTTTGATCTTGATCCATATGATGTCTTGTGAGTAGTTCATTTAGTTCTTGAGGACATGGGAGAAGTCATGTTGTTAGTAGTGGATTTGTGTTGAGTTATTATTCAATGGTTTAATATTTAAGTTGTGGTGCTATTATTCTAGTGGTGTCATGTGAACGTCGACTACATGATACTTCACCATTTATGGGCCTAGGGGGATGCATTGTGTATTTGGCTACTAATTGTGGGGTTGCCGGAGTGACAGAAACCTGAACCCCCGTTAGGACACCTTTGCACAAGGGAGCGTAGGATCTCAGAGTTTAAGGTTGTGGTTAGATTTATATCTTAATTACTTTCCTATAGTTACGGATTTTTACAGGGGGTTTAATCACAAGTATGTATTAGTCCAAGTATGGTCGGTATGTTAGCACAGGTTCACCCACACAACACTTACAACACCAGAGAAGAGTACTCAGCTATTTGAAGCGAAAGCACTTGACAGAATTTCCATGTGTCCTAGAGAACGTTTGGTCCTTATAAGTATTTCCACTGGCTTTTCCTTTGCTAAGAAAGGATTGGGCCACTTGCTCCATTTGTTCGTTATCTTTATTACTTGCTCTTTGTTTTGTTGCCTTGTCAGAAAACCTCTAAAAATCCGTTTGCTAAGTATTCACAGGGATTTCCTTCTCCATACCACTAGTCAACACCTTTTGCTCCTCGTTGGGATCGACACTCCTATTTATCAAAAGTACTACGATACACCCCCTATACTTGTGGGTCATCAAGACTATTTTCTGGCGCCATTGCTGGGGAGTGAAGCGCTATTGAAGAGTGGAACTGGTAAGGGAAACTTCTACTATGAGTATTGCTTTTGTTACTGCTTGTTACTTTGTTTCCAATATGGATAACCCACTTGGTTTTCTGTTTGGGAAAACTACTACCATTGCTAGGGTAGTAGATGAACCACCACTATTGAGATAGATCCTTTTAAGATACCTACAAGTATTGTTGATCGTGTTATGGATAATTATTATTTAGGGGATGGAACTGTCCACCCTGGTGATCACTTGCTTTTTATCCATGAATTATGCGGGTTGTTTAAGTGTGGATGTATCACAACTGAACATGTGAAGAAGAAGTTACTCTCCATATCCTTGAAAGGGAGAGCTGAAGAATGGTATAAGCTGCTAAAAAATGGACAATCCATGGAATGGGAGGAGATGGCATCTCTCTTTTATTCTAAATTTTATCCTCCCAGTGAGATTCATAAGGATAGAAATCTGATATATAACTTTTGGCCTCGTTATGGAGAGAGTACAGCTCAAGCTTGGGGGAGATTGAAGTTACTAATGATTAAATGTCCTATTCATGAACTCCCTAACAATATTATTATCAATAACTTTTATGCTAGGCTTTCTCTTCATGATAAAGATTTACTAGATGCTTCTTGTGCTGGATCATTCACACGTATGAAGGAAGAAGCTAAATGGGATCTCTTAGACCATATTCAAGAGAACACTGAAGCTTGGGAGAATGACAAAGGAAGAAAGTCAAGTATAAACTATGATTATGAATGCATTAAATCTTTTATGGGAACTGATGACTTACGTGATATTAGTAATGAGTTTGGTCTTGATTCCCAAAGTATTGCCAACTGTTTAAGGCCTTTGCCTCTTATATTGAAATTCCCAAGAAGAAGTGGAATAAGTACCATGCTCCTTATAAAGATGTTGTTAGTCATGTTCCTGTTAGAAGTACTGAAGTTTGTACTACTAATCATATTGTGCCTGAACCTCATGTTGAGAAAGTTCCTTTCCCAGCTAAGGTAAAGGAGTATTCTATGATTATTAGTGCAAATAACAAAGGTACAATGAAAATTGTGGAGCCTGATGAGCAATTGAATGTTGAACCTATGGTAGCTATTGTGAAAGATCTTGTCACTAGAAATATAGAGGATGAGCATATTGTCTTCTGTGAAGATGCTACTAATATTGTTTCTCATCCTAGTAAAGCTAGAAAAGCTAGTGTTCCTATGCTTTCTGTTAAAATAGGTGATCATTGCTACTATGGTTTATGTGATATTGGTGCTAGTTCTAGTGTTATTCCTTATGAACTTTACAGGGAAATTATGCATGAAATTGGTCCTTGTGAGATTGAGGACGTTGATGTGGTTATTCACCTTGATAATAAGGAAACCATTTGCCCCATTGGTATTGTAAGAGATGTGGAGGTTCTTTGTGGTAAGATTAAATATCCTGCTGATTTTCTAGTGCTTAACTCAGCAACTAGTAAAACTTGTCCTATCATTTTTGGTAGACCTTTCTTGAACACTTGTGGAGCTATCATAGACTATAGGAAGGAAAAAGTTTTAACTAAGTTTGATGGAGATTCTTATGAGTTTAACTTTTCCAAATTTGCTAAAGCTCCTTGTGAAAATAGTTTGCCTAATAAAGATTTCAGGATGGAACAACTTGCTTCTATTGATCAGGTTTATGACCTTGGACCTCCTTTTGATGACTATAAGTATGCTTATTCTAATGATAAAGTTGTTGCTAGTGACAGTTATATTGTCAACTTTATTCAAAGTGCTACTGAAAGTTATTATGAGAGAGGGAAACATGGTTTTATGCATCTCAATAATGTTAAGTTCCCCGTTTTATGTTGAAAGCTTTGAAGTTGCATTTGTTTTATCTTCCTTTGCTAGTGGCTTTTTGTTTCAACAATTCATTTTCTCATGATACCCCCATGCATAGGAAGTGGGTTAGACTCAAATGTGTTGGTTATTTGCTTCTCGGTGCTCTCTTTCACTTCAAATATTTATCTCCTTTGTGAGCATCTTTGAAAGTTTCAAGCCTAACTTAAAGGCATTAAAGAAAAGTACTTGTTGGGAGATAACCCAAGAGTTTTGTTGAGTCTTGGAAGTTATTACTTCAGTAATAACCGCCCATTATCCTTTTTGTTTTGGTTTTTTGTGTCAAGTTCAACTACTTTTGTGAAGTAGAGGAGTTGTGAAAAGTGTCTGTCCTGGGACAGATTTTTGTACCGATTTGTAAAAATTCGTGAGGAATCTAAGTACGTCGGATGGAGCTGTATTTTTATGAGCTTGTTCTCCAAGTTGTTACCAAACTTTCATTAGTTCTGCACTTTTTTATTTGAGCAACAGAAGGTTTTCTAAAAAATCAATCTTTATCCGCTGGTCTGTTTTGACAGATTTCTGCCGTCATTTGCATTTGCCTCTTACAGAAGCTTTTGTTTTGATGGGTTTTCAGTTAAAATGTGTATCCAAAGGTTTATTGTTTTTTCTTACACTAATGTTGCCATTGAGGTTTGTGTGAGACTTTGTTGGAAAGGAAATTCCAGGAGAAGGTGAAAAGGAGTCTACAGAGTTCGTCTTTGAATAGGTAAAAGTGGTGAAAACAGAAGGTTCGTAAAACCCCAATATTTTTCTATTTTTGAAGTTACGATACGGAATAGAGGAGGAACCAGAGGCCAGGGTGGCCAAACCCACCCGAGGCACGGGCCCTAGCTGGCCACGCCTGGAGGGGTGAGCCACCCCCGAGATCCGACTCCGCCTCGTTTTCATATCAAAACCTTCCTTACGCTTTGAAACTTCGTAATACATACCCCCCCGGATCCCCCGAGGTTCGTGCATCGTGTTTTTGTTTCGATATGTTTCTGTCAGGAAATCTTCTCAAGTTTAGAGCACCATGGTCTCCGCAACCGACAAAGGCAAGAAGCCCGAGGAAGATGATCCTCAAAACCCCAAGGAGGAGGACACTTTGGTTTGGGATGAAGAAGACATGGAGGATGACATGGTTATACCCCGCGGGTACACAACATTAGCATACCTGGTACAACCCAAGGAAGGCTCACAAGAATATACGCGGCCTGTGGAGACTTTCGGGTGGCCCAAGCCCATGGCATCTTCGGATCCTTGGAGAGCAAGACTATAATAGATAGAATATTCAAAGGGGCAAACCCTAAACTTGTAACTGACTCGATCTGTTCCTAGGACCTGCCTACCTCTATATAAAGGCTAGGAGGGCACGACGGAGGGTACCTCTCAACTCACCGCATACACATCTCCACGTCAGATTGTATCTGCGCACCCGTGTAACTTTCGGTTCCGCCGTAATCAAGATCAGACAAGCAGGAGTAGGGTTTTCCCTCCGGGGGCCTGAACCTGGGTAAATCTCGTGTCCCTGGTTGCTTGTCTATTAACCGTTCCGCGATCTCTAGTACCCCCACCATGAAGGACTTCGAGCCCGTAGGCGATGGGCTCGAGATTCTGTTCGGGAGCTTCTGCTTCCAGGTGGGACAGACAAGGACTCTCCGCCTCCCAGAGCGGGTGCCACTTTCATCAATCAGGCCCGCCTCATGGACCCCGCATCCCAGCGTCCTACGCACATCAACGCTGACAAATGAGTCATATGACAGCAGCAGCTGCAACTCAGATCTGTGCGGCCCCCCATCGGATGAAGGAACCTACAGTTCCGGATCCGAAAGCTGCGGCAATAGCGATCTAGTCCGCGGGCGCTATCAGTGTGCCGTGGTCATCCAAAGCAACGTGGAACAACAACCACTAGGTTCGGGTGCCCATGTACCGCCACCCAACCCAGATGGCGCAAACGGAGGAAACAGGAGGGAACCATCCCTTCCGCCCAACGAAGGCGCCGCCGCCTACAATAGGATCAACCTCAACGAGGATGGCTGGCGCCAGGCACGCAAAGCCATCGCGGGCAACAAGATCCTACCCGTGAATTCTTCACGGGACCTGCTGATGGCATACCACCTTCTCCTGATCGGTAAGCACAACATGCAGGTGCAGCTGCAGGAGGAGCTCGACAAACGCAAGCAAGCAGCTTCGGAGTCTAGCGCGCGGCAAGCTGTGGTCTCTGCCGCTGGCGGCTCCATCTCACACGGCAAAAACTCCAATAAGCATCACTCTCGCACAGAGCATATGGATCCCGCTGCACGTCGCGAGGTCACCCGAACCCTCAATACGTCCTTCATGGAGATGGATGCCAACGACAATGTCATACCGAAGATGCCGCAAGCTGCGATCATGGCAGCCACCACATATCTCGCGTCCCATCCACCTCCGATGGGGGACCCGAAGAGGGCTATGCACAAGTCTGAGCTAGCCAGACTCGGATTCATCGGAGCTGCGCTCCACGAGGAAGCTCCTACGGAGCCAAAGAAAAAGGATACGGTCAGATTCAACCGTAGCCCCACACCTCATCCGACGAGGAGGAAGACGAACACGGTCTACCTCAACGACGCAAGAGCCCAAGACATCGCAACCTCTACTACGACGCTCGAAACGACCTTGCCCAACACAAGGTCGACAAGGCACGTGCCAAACGCGCGTGCTCACACGAATCCGAGGAGGACGATGACGGAGAACTCTGCGGAGCTCGATGCTTCAGTAGATCTGTTCGGCGAACGCGGATGCCGAGAAATTTCAAGTTTCCTTCGGACACTCTGAAGTTTGACGGGACATAGGACCCGAAAGCCTGGCTCTGTGACCACCTGTCGTCCGTCAAGCTGCACGGCGGAAACAAGAACACCTCCCTGCAAATCCTTTAGCTGCAGCTGATAGGCGCAACCCAGATCTGGCTCAGCAGCCTGTCCTCGGGTTCCATCCGAAGTTGGGAGGAACTGGCGTACAGTTTCATCCAAAACTTTAAGGGCACCAGCAAGAGGCCAGCCTCGATCGAGGAGCTACGGGCATGCACCCAACAAACGGGCGAATCCATTCACTCATACATACTACACTGGTCCAACATCAAGAACTCCACGGCACACATCTCCGAGGAGAGAACGATCGACGCCTTCAAGTATGGCGTCAAATGCCCGGACTTCAAGGAAGAACTTGGGCGCGTCAAGCCCAAGAAATTCGACCACCTCATGGACATCGCCAACAAGTGGGCAGATGGCGAGGACTCCATCCACCGAGAACATTCGGATGAGGAAGATGACTACGACCACTGACGCGAGAGTCGTAGCAAGCGAAGATCGCGCGTCTACGACGATCACGATGGACTTGACATGGTTGCGGCTGGCTACGCTGAACGCCGCAACGAAAACAACCGCAGCAGCATCGGATATCGTGGAAGCAACTTCCGCGATGGAGAACGCCCAACACAAACGTGGCAGCGTCGCGGCTACGACGACGAACCCTTGGCAAACGACAAGTTGTCAGGCCCATGCACCATCCACTTCTACATCGACAAGCAGGATGGCAAAAAGAAGGCCAGCCACATGCTCAAGGACTGCCGCGAGTTCCAGAAACTCAGCAAGGGTTTCTCCCAGATGCGACGGCAAATCCTGAACCCCGGGTTCAGACCCGCACCTGTACCAGGCGACATCGCCCACGGAGCTCCTCCACCACCACCTGTGGGACCTTCGAATCAAGCAATCGCACCCGTGCAAAACAACAGTGTAAACGGGTACCCCGTGCCAAAAGGTTCCCTGATGATCCAAAAAGGACGCCCAACAAACAGGGTGCAAAAGAAGATCACCCGCCAAGTTAGCCTGGCTGTGACTGCTCCACCCGCCATCTATGAGTACCTCAGTGGCTCAAAGTCCTGCATCACATTCAGTCGTTCAGATCACCCCTGCCAGATCCCTCTCCCAATACATGCTGCACTGGTGCTTGAGGCACAGATCGGAGGATTCGAGATGAGCCGCGTCTTTATGGACGGTGGCAGCGGCATCAACCTGATGTTCGCTAGCACCCTAGCAGCAATGCGGATCCCGCTGTGTAGCTTGGAACAATCTGACACAACGTTCCACGACATAGTCCCAGGGAAGGGCATATTTCCCCTGGGAAAGATATGGCTCGACGTCATCTTCGGCAAACCCGAAAACTTTCGGTGTGAGCGGCTCGAGTTTGAGGTGGTGGACTGGACATCACAATACTATGCCATCCTCGGGCGAGTGGCATTCGCAAGGTTCCTGGCAGTACCGCACTATGCGTACCTGCTACTCAAGATGCCAGGACCTAGAGGCGTCATCACGGTCCAGGGCAGCTTCGCCTGATCCGACCACTACGACAGAGACTTCAATAGAATCTCCCAGTCGTTTGGCATGCAGGAGGAGCTCACAAGACTTCGAGAGGTGACAGACAACAGGGCACCCCCAGTCTCCAGGAAAAACGCACCCGACATGTCGTTCGACTCAACAGTCAACATGAAAAAGGTGCAGGTCCACCCGACGAACGCCTCCAAGACGGCGCTGATCGCCAATGACCTCAGCCCCGCATAGGAAAGCACGCTCGTCGAATTCCTCCGTGATCACTGGGAAATCTTCGCCTAGTGTCCTGCGGACATGCCAGGAGTTCCCAGGGAATTCGCCGAGCATGCACTCAATGTGTTTCCAGACGCCAAGCCCGTCAAATAGTCCATCTGACGATGATTGTCTGAGCCACGGGCCAAAGCCATCGGAGTTGAAGTCAACAGACTCCTCGACACCGACTTCATTTGGGAGATCAAGGAGAGCGAGTGGGTAGCCAACACTGTACTGGTCCCTAAAAAGGACACAGACATCATGCGGATGTGCGTGGACTTTACGTCGCTCAACAAGCACTGCCCAAAGGATCACTTCCCTCTCCCTCGGATCGATCAGATCATCGATTCGACTGCAGGATGCGAGAATCTCTCCTTCCTCGACGCCTACTCATGCTACAATCAGATTCGACTGAAGGTCGAAGATTAGGAGAAAATGGCGTTCATCACGCCGTTTGGAGTATTCTGCTACAACGCAATGCCCTTCGGGCTGAAGAACGCAGGTGCCACGTACCAGCGGTGCATGCAGGCGTACCTGAAGAGCCAGATCGGCCGCAACATACAGGTCTATGTCCACGACATAGTCATCAAGACAAAGGAGGCCAAGACATTGATCGATGATCTCCACAAGACGTTCGACAACCTCGACCACTACAAGATCAAGTTGAACCCAAAAAAGTACGCCTTCAGCGTCCCATCTGGCCAACTACTTGGCTACTTCATATCCCAGCGAGGGATCGAGGCGAACCCGAAGAAAATCCAGGCCATACTGGCCATGGAAAAGTCGAAGAACGTCAAAGGTGTCCAGCAGCTAGCTGGGCACATCACGGCACTGAGCAAATTCATCAGCCGCATGGGTGAGAAGGCCCTGCCTTTCTACCAGCTGCTACGCAAAGCAGACAAATTCGAGTAGACACCTGAAGCAAACGACGCATTCGAAGATCTGAAGTGACTGCTCTCCACCTCGCCAGTCTTGGTCACACCAAAGGAACGCAAGCCTCTACTACTATACATAACAACCACGCATCAGGTGGTAAGTACCATACTCGTGGTCGAACGACCCGAAGATAGCAAGACCCATGGGGTACAACTCCCCATCTACTACCTCAGCGAGGTATTGACGCCAACAAAACAGAGGTACCCTCACTACCAGAAACTTGCCTACGGCGTGTTCATGACGGCTCGTCAGTTGAGCCACTACTTCCAGGAGCATTAGGTGATGGCCATCAACGAGGCGCCATTATCCAGCATCCTGAACAACCGGAAGCTATAGGACGCGTAGCCCTGTGGGGCATTGAGCTATCCCCCTGGACATAATCTACGAGAAGCACCATGCGATCAAATCTCAGGTCCTTCCTGACTGATGGGGATATACCTACCGGGGTATGCCCAGCAGGACGTTTCCTATTGGCCCAAGCCGCCAGCGAGTTGGCCTGCAGGACGGTGACTGGATCAAGACTTGGCGAGGACTCAGGCGACAGGAAGCTGGAGGCCCAGAAGTGTAGCTAGGCCCAGTCGGACTAGGTCAAAGACCCTCTGAATCCTTAACTAATTTGGTTATAGATATATAAACCCTAGCGAAGTGAGCCTATATAAACCTCCCTAGGGTACGCATAGAGGACACGTTCCATCATACACCCAAGCGACTCGCCGCCTAGTCGTCGAGCTCACCCCTTGTACTCTCTCCAGGAGTGGGTCTTTACCCTCCGGGGGGTCGAACCTGGGTAAAATCTTGTGTCTCCGCCCTCATCTCGCACCGCAGATGGCTGGCCGCCCTTGCCCCATGTTCTACTACTCGCTGCCGATTGCAGCATCTGCCGTGGCCATTCCCACGACAGTGGCGCCCACCGTGGGGTATGGCCGGTCAGGCCGGTGTTCTGCGGCAAGATCCAATCTGCCCATCAACGAGTCGATCGCCACCGGCCGCATGATCACGATCGGCGAGATGCTCCAGATCTTGCTGAGCAGTTACGTCCCGGTGGCATGCCCGGTCATGCGCAGCATGATTTTGCCGGTCGGCACGATCAGCCTCTTCGTCGGCCTCACCGACGTCATCGTTTCGGAGGACTCGGCTCGCATTCGCGAGTCACCGCCACGCGACCGTCTCTCTGAGAGCCAGGTCTGCACGATCCACCGCCTCGCCTCCGAATACGACTCGGCCCACATCAACGTGGCCAAAACCATCGTGGCCGCGAACAACGCGGCCCTCAACGATGACGCCGATTCGGCAACCCCGGCGTCGGCCACCGGATCCATCATCGCCGTATTGCCCGCGGGCTCCATCACCTAGGTCTCCAACGACGGAGACTTCGAGGATCCCTCCATCCTTGGGATCTTCGACTTCGACTCAGGGTCGGAGAACTCCGCCGACCTCCACGACGGAACCGGTCGCCACGTCGCGACCTACATGGCGACTGGCGCCGACCCCCCGCAAGACCCCTTCTCCACGCTGATCCCACCAAATGCAACGGCAACGGACGTCGAGGAACTCTGCCTGCGACTGGCGGAGGCGGCCCGCAAAGAACAAGCCGAGTGCGAAAAATTTCGCCTCGAGCAGGTGACAGCGCAGGAGCTTTCGTGCTATCACCAACTCCGGATCAGGTCGCACCTGAACCCTACCATTCAGGGGCGCGCCCTGAACTTCGATGATGAGAACGACCCGGCTCGCGCGGCCGAGCGCGCAATCTGCAAGAACACGCCGCTAGGAGGGAGCTCCCGACCCCCACCAGGCACGACGGCCAACGGCGCCCCACCACCACCCAACCGCGCGCCCCCCAGGGACCAACCAAGGATCATGGTCTCCTCACGGGAGCGAGATGCGAACGGCCTCCCACTGTTCTCCACTCCAATGGACAATGTCGTCGCGAGTCGAGCAGTAGTCGACAACATAAACGTCACCGGGGAAGGTGCCCTGCAGATCCAGTACACCAAGGCTCTGCTCGCCAAAGTAGTCGAGCAACAAAACGCGGGCGCCGACTCACAGGGTTGGATGTACTCGCGTTCATCAGGCAGCAGGGCAGCCTCGAGCGGCCGCCCAATGGTGGCGAATACCCTCAACTGCACACCACCCGAGCCCCTGCAGCTCCAACACCGACCCGCGAACGCGGCACTCTCCACCAACGACCCATGGCCGGCGAACAACTTCGTCGCCGCCAACGGGCAGCCCGTCGACGCGCGCACCCACATCATCAACAACCAGAGCTGGCGCGCACGTCAGCCCAATGACCTGAGGCATACCCTCACCAACCGCCATGACGGCGAACCAAGGGGATCGCTGAGCCGAGTCGGACCCCAATGCTTCGGACTGATGATCCGAGGCGAAAGATACCCGGCGAACTTCAAAGCGCCGAAGGAGATCGAGAAGTACGACCCCTCGTACGATCCGTCCGTATGGCTGGACACTTACCTCATGGCGATGGGAATTGTCGGCCACACCGATCTACTCGCCGCTCGCTACCTTTCCCTGATGATGGAGGGAGCGTGCAGACAGTGGATTAACACCCTCCCTGCGGATAGCATCGACTCCTGGGAGGAAATGCGCGACACCTTTGTCAAGCACTTTGAGGGTTCCTACACCCGCGCCACCACCATCGAGGACCTAGAGCGATGCGTCCAGGGACCCCGCGAGTCGACCCGCAGTTGGGTCCAACGGTGGCAAGACCTGTGGTATAACACGGCCGGAATCCACCAGGACACCGTGATCCACTGCTTCAAGACCTCGTGCCGCTACGAGCCCCTGGTCGCCAAGCTCAAGCGAGTGTACAAAACACTCGACAACATACCGGACCTCCTAGAGATCACCAAGCGGTATGCGGAGGAGGACCCAAACCAAGAAACCGACAATGAGTCGGGAGGAAATCGCCGCACGAGCGGCCATGACAACGGGAGGAGACCCCGAGCTACGCTACAGCAACACTCGCCTCACCGGCAGGTGCCGCGGTGATGGGAAAGTCGACTTTGTCGTCAATGTCGGATACGCGCTGCGCGAACCAAAGAGCTTCCACCGCGAAGGAGGCCAGCGCTGCGATGGTGGCAACTATAAGGCAAAGCCGAGGTTCAATCCACAACTCTCCTCAACCAACCCTGTGTGTTTCATAGCAGGGAAGGGAAGCCCGCCACGCACACGACCGCCGACTGCCACTCTCTCAAGGAGATCGAGAAGGCATGATGCACGCGGGAAGACCCCGACAACAACCCGCCAAACGGCTGAAAATTCGGCAGCGTCGCCGGCTCGCTCCACACCTTCACAGGCTTCAACACAAAGCGCGAGAAGAAGGTCATTGCCCATGCTGTCGCTGTCAATGCGGTGTCCCAGATAGACATCCCCCAGCTCCTCAACTGGTCCGAGCAGCCAATCACCTAGAGCCGCAAGGACCACTCGCCACGGATCGAATATCCGGGCCGAGTCCCCTTGGTGGTCAAGCCGAAGGTCGGGGACTACTGGATCCCCAAAACGCTGATGGACGGTGGCAGCTCCATCATCCTATACCTGGACACATTCAGGCGACTGCGGCTCCTGCAGTCGATGATCGAGACGACCTACACCACCTTCCACGGCATTGTCCCCGGTCGGAAGGCGTACCCAATCGGCAAGGTGACGCTGCCAGTCACCTTTGGCACACCAGCAAACTTCCGCACCGAGCGGAACATCTTCGAGCTGGTGTCGTTCAATAGCCCCTACTACTATGACCTAGGGCGCCAGGCGTTTGCCAAATTCATGGCAGCGCCCCACTACGCGTACAACACGATGAAGCTACCCGGGCCATGTGGCATCATCACTGTCCATGGCGACCCCGACATGGCCGCAGAATGCAAAGCCAAAGGCGCCGAAGTCGCTGACATCATCATCGCGGCGGAGGCCAACCACGTCGATGAGCTCGCCAAGTACGTGAGTGGGGTCAACAACGACGACCCCACCATACTCAAGAAGCCCAATTCGGAGGGTGGCAACTCCACCGCCTTCGAGGCAACGACACACACCCGCACTGTCGAGCTGGTCCCAGGCGACTCCAGCCAGACGGTGACGATTGGACGGGCATGAGCCCAGCATAGGAAGGCGCGCTCATTGAGTTCCTATGTGAGAATCAGAACATCTTCGCATGGAAGCCATCCGACATGCCTGGAGTCCCGAGGGAACTCGCTGAGCAGAAACTCAACGCCGACCCCCAAAGTGCGACCTGCCAAGCAGTCGCTGCGGCCCTTCAATGAAGAGCACAGCCGAGCAATCGCCGAGGAGGTGTAGCGTCTACTCGCTGCAGGCTTCATCCGGCCAATCAAATACTCCAAGTGGCTGGCAAACCTAGTCCTGGTCGAGAACAAAAACGGGACCTGGAGAATGTGTATCGATTACACAAACTTAAATAGCGTCTGCCCGAAGGAGCAATTCGTCTTCCCGCGGATCGACCAAATCATCGATTCAACTGCAGGCTCGGTGTCGCTATGCTTCCTCGATGCCTACTCTGGATACAACCAGATCAAAATGGCCGTCGAGGACGAAGAGAAGATGGCGTTCATCACACCATTCAGAGCCTTCTGCTACACCGCCATGACCTTTGGCCTCAAGAACGCCGAAGCGACCTACCAGAGGTGCATGCAGGAGTTCCTTGCGAGCCAAATTGGCCGCAATATCCACGTCTACATCGACGATGTGGTGGTAAAATCCACTCGCCAGGGTGATCTACTCGCCGACCTGGCGAAAACCTTCGCCAACCTGCGATGGTACAAGATAAAGCTAAACCCAGGAAAGTGGACCTTCGGTGTACCCACTGGACAGCTACTGGGATACGTCATCTCCAAGCGCGGGATCGAGGCGAACCTAGCCAAGATCAACATGATCGGCCGACTCGGCAGACCTGAGTGCTTGCGCGATGTCCAGAAGCTGGCCGGACGAGTCGCGACTCTCAGTCGCTTCATCCCCCGGCTAGGCGAGAAGGTGATGCGTCCCTATCGCCTAATGCGCAAGAACCCCACCTTCCAGTGGGACAAGGAGACAGACGTCGCGCTCCACACTCTCAAGGAGGTGCTGCTCGCAGCACCGTTACTCGCTGCCCCCATCGACAAGGAGCCCATGCTGGTCTACGTCGCGGCTTCCAAGCGTGTCGTCAGCACCGTCATGATCGTCGAACGGCCAGAGGAAGGGAAGGAACGCCCGGTGTAGCGACCCTGGTACTACATCAGCGAAGTCCTTACTGAGTCGCGCCAGCGCTACCCGCAGTACCAGAAATTGGTATACGCGGTCTTTAGAGCACAGCGGTGACTCCCGCACTACTTCCAGGAGCACCCAATAACGGTCGTCCCCTCAGCACCATTGCAGGACATCATCCACAACTGCGAGGCGACCAGGCGAGTCGCCAAGTGGGCCGTCGAGATCGGCGTCCACAACATCAAGTACGAGCCGCGCAAGGCAATCAAATCGCAGGCCCTCGCAGACTTCCTCGCCGGCTGGGAGGAGGCCCAGCAGCCAGAGAAGCTGCCATACGTCCATTACTAGAGCCTACACTTCGACGGCTCCAAGAACGCAGACGGTGCAGGAGCGGGGATCGTGCTAACATCTCCGAAGGGCAACAAGCTCCGCTACGTCCTCTACCTCGACTTCACCCCTGCACCAACAACATGGCCGAGTACGAGGCGCTACTCCACGGCATGAGGGCAGCCAAGGAGATGAACATCAATCGCCTGCGCTGCTACGGAGACTCCGACCTCGTCGCCGGGCAAGTCGTTGGCACCTGCGACGCCGTCTCCCCCACCATGGCGGCATACCGCCAAGAGGTGGACCAGCTGGGAGGCCACCTCGCAGGGTACTGCGTCGAGTGGATCGACAGGCGGAAGAACAAGGAGGCCGACGCCCTCTCTCGCATCGTCTTGGCTCGACTCGCACCACCCGCCGGCATCTTCCTCGACACCATCACCAAGCCCTTCGTCTCTTCCCCAAGGGAGATCGACATCGGAATTACACTGCAATCAGAAGCAGCCCTGGTCGCACTAATCACCGAGCCAAGCGACTGGACAGCGCCATACGTCGCTTACCTGGAGGGAGTCACCTTACCCATAGACGAAACGGAGGCCCGAATGATAGCACCCCGCTGCAAATCCTTCGTCATCATCAACGGCGAGCTCCACAAGCGCAGTGTGACCAGCGTGTTCCAACGCCGCGTCCAACCCGCTGAAGGACGCAAGATCCTCCAGGACATCCACTCCGGCGACTGCGGCCACCACGCCGGCGCCCGCTCTCTGGTCTCCAAGTCCATGCGACACGTCTTCTACTGGCTCACTGCACATGCCAACGCAGTCGACATCTTCCAGCGATGCATCGGGTGCCAGAAGTACGCCAACCAGACTCACGTACCGAGCTCGGCGCTCAAGACAATCCCCATCACCTGGCCATTCGCCGTATGGGGCATGGATATGGTAGGCCCCTTCAAGAAGGCCCCCTCCAGCTTCACCCACCTCCTAGTCGTAGTCGACAAATTCACAAAATGGGTGGAGGCCAAGCCAGTCCGCAAGTGCGACGGGAAGACCACTAAAAAATTCCTACGCGAGCTCATCTATCGCTACGGGTTCCCAAACAGCATCATCACGGACAACGGAACCAACTTCACCAAGGGAGCCATGGCCGAGTTCTGCGAGGAGCACAACATCCGACTTGACCTCGCCTCAGTCGCCCACCCAGAGTCCAATGGCCAGGCGGAACGCGCCAATCAGAGCATCCTCCATGGCTTGAAGCCACGGCTACAATTCCCACTCGAGCGTACCGCCAGGTGCTGGGTCGAAGAACTCCCCTCTGTCATCTAGGGCATCTGCACCTCCATCAACAGGTCGACAGGGTTCACCCCCTTCTTCATGGTGTACGGTGTCGAGGCAGTCATGCCAACCGACCTCGAGCACGACTCACCTAGGGTGGTCAACTACACGGAGGCCGACAACAAGCTCGAACGCCAAGACGGAGTCGACCGGCTCGACGAAGCACGCGACCTAGCTCGCTCCCGCACCGCCATCTACCAGCAAGGGCTCCGCCGCTACCATAGCCGACGAATATGGACTCGCACTTTCTAGGAAGGCGACTTGGTACTGCGTCTAATCCAGGACAAGAAAGGCATGCACAAGCTCTCACCCCCTTGGGAGGGACCATTCGCCATCGGGCGAGTCCTGGGCAACGACGCCTACTACCTCACCGATGTCCGAGGCGACGGAAAACTCGACGTCAAGCGGCCATGGAATGTAAACCTCCTACGGAAGTTCTACTCTTAGAACTCCAGACATGTACCCCCTACCCGCTATGAAATAAAACAGATTGGTTCTCGCAAATTGCGTCTACTCTCCATGCCTTGTGCCACTCGCACTCATAATAACAGCGTTACGCTATTCGCAGAAGTCAACCTTTGGTAACGCGACCGGCACGGCCAAGTAGTGCGGTACGAGGGCACTGGAAAAATTCAGGCCTCGTACCGTCCACGAAAAAAGCTAACCCGGAGCCCCATTGGAGTCGCCTAGCTCGACTGGCTCCCCGAGCCAAGACGACTGCACTCGCTTACCACAGCGACCAAGTCCTCCGCACCCTCGGCGCAGCGACTTGAATGACAAAGTACCACGCTCGGGGACTGACACCAGACCACAGACGAGCGGTTAGGGAAAAACGCCAAGTAAGAGAGCGCGCCCAGGACTCACCATGCGACTGGTCTTACGGATCAGGCGGAGTGACGCGCCCAACACAACACGCTTAGTCTGCACCTACCTTGGGCATGCGACTAGAACGGCCAAGTACCACGCTCGGGGACTCGGCGACCCGACCCTGTTCGCGCTCGGGAAAACGGCCAAGTAAAGAGCACCCCTGGGAGTCGCCACGCGACTGGATTCCCGAGACATGGCGAGTCGACCCTAACTCACTAACAGTTCACACAACATATAAAACGAGGTAAACCCCCTAAAAAGGGCGGACGCGCTCGAGGACTCGTACAACCAACAATCAAATCACAAAAGCAATGACAAAATAACCCGAGCATTCCTTCATAGCAGCAAAATTTGTTTCGCGTACAAGGAGAATTACATGGTTATCATATACTAACGCCGAACGGCACAACATCTTATTCCACAGGCTTTGATGAAGACGCGCCACCATCCTTGCGGTTGCGGATAAAAGGCACATAGGGATTCGACAGGTACGTCGTCAGCTCACCCGCCATCGCTGCATGGAACGGTTGCTCCACCTTGAAATCATGGTGCTTCAGCTCAGGGTCATTGGAGGCAACGACCGTCTCCTGGTTGGGGATAAGGTCGCCCATCGCCCAAACGCGGTCGTAGTACACCATGGCTCGATCCGTCAGCTTCAACACCTCGGCAATCTCGACCGAGCCCATCGACGAGGGGTAACGCTCTGGTCGAAGTCGTCCAGAAAGTGTGCGAGCCCAAGGCTCAGCGCAATTGCCGCTCCACGATGAAAGGTCAACCGCGTCATGAATTCAACGACTGACGGGGCCTTCTCCAGGTAGCGCCATACCTCGATGAGGTCACTGGGGATCACCTCCGTTGGCGAGATCTCCTGAAGATATGCCCGGAGACAAGTCACTGACAGCACGGCTGAGTCGACCAGGGTGGTCACGCATTGCCACACGTCATACGACTGCGCCTCTTCTGCATTATCAGTGATCCGGCCTGTAGCACACAAGCAAACAGTAAGCAAAGCACCAAAACCACAACGCGGTACGTGCAATCAGAAATCGACTGAAGGAAAGCTTACCAATCAACGGGCAGCAGAGGTCCATGATGAAACTCTGAAGAGAAGAGAAATCATTCTGCAATCCGGCAACGAGCGCATCAGACACCTTCCGTTCCTCAGCAGCAGAAGTGACGGCGGCCTTGGCTCGTCCTTCCGCCGAGCTCGCTTCCTCCTTCACCTCCTTGAGCTCACGCTCCAGGTCGGCGATCCGCGTCTCCGCTACGCTCAAGGCAGACTGAGCCATCGTCAATTCACCAACCGGGATAAGGCCCTGGCGAGCCTCCTTCACCTCGGCCGCACTACTCTCTGTTTGCAAAAACAAAACGGTCAACACCACAAAAAGATAGCGGCCAGCGCCAATTAAGGTATATACTCACCCGCAGCCGCTCAAAGCTCCTTGTTCGTCTCCTGGACGGCGACAAGCTCCTTCTCCACGCGGCACTTCGCAGCAAGACGCTCGGTTGATTCGCACTGCAGGCCCTGTGCAACAACCACAACGTCAACACTAAAAAATTCCTAAGTGTCCAGCCGCTAAAATTCAGCGACTAGGCACTCGGGGACTGGACAACAAAATTCCTAAGTGCCCAGCCGCTGAAATTCAGCGACTAGGCACTCGGGGATTAGACAAAAAAACTCCTAAGTGCCCAGCCGCTGAAATTCAGCAACTAGGCACTCGGGGACTGGATAACACCAAAAATAGTAAGAATCCGACCACTGAGATTCAGTGGCCAGATCCTCAGGGACTGGACATACCTGGATGGCGGCACCTAACATGCCATGAAGTTCCATCGCGTCCACCGACGCAAGCACGAGCGGAGTGTGATCACGACGTTGTTCAACCTCCATGCCGGCGGCCCCAGGAAGCTGGCTCGACGGCACTGAGGCACTCGCTGCGGCGGGTTTCGCCACAAAGCGAGGGAATGTCGCCACTGCGGCCCCCGTGCCACTCGAGGCCGGCTCGGTCGCCTCGGTTGAACCTACAAGCACCGTATGCTGCGACCCTGTGTCCTCCTTGGCCTTCAGAGCTACGTCCACTGCGGTCGGAGGTTCGCTCGAGGGAGTCGCCGGCTCATCAGATATCGTGACGATGTCATCGCCCTTTGTTCTTTTGGCGCCTTCGGTGGGAGCAACGACTTCGTCGCCCTTGCTCTTCTTCGAGGGATCAGATGGCACCTCCGTGGTGACTGGTGGAACCTTGGCCACTGAAGGGTGACCTATCTTCTTAACTTCAGTCCTGCGAAACAACTCTGTCAATAAAACTCTCCAATCAAAACACAAAGCAAGACGGATAAAAGGTCAAGGAACACTCACTTGGCGACCGGAAGAAATCGCAGGCCGGTGCGGATGCTGGCTGGCTTCTCCCGTTCTGGCCCCAGTTTCCGATTAAGGCCCGTCTCGAACACATTATGTTCCCAAGACAGTGATGGTTTCTTCGAAGATGAAGCCGTGGCGGGAGCCTCCGTGGCAATTGTTGCGGTAACCCCCCTCGGCGGCGAGGCCCCTGTGGCTGGAGCGGCTGCCAAACCGGTGACTGGGGCGAACGGCGGTGGCAACGACACCAGCGGCACTTCGTCTACTATGACGGTAGCACCAGTCACCGCGGCCGCGTGCGCTGCTGTCTCTTCGGCCGAGCTGGTAGCGTCGGAGCTACTCGCGGACCGAGGCGGAGACGTCAGCTTGGTCGGCTTCGCCTTCTTCTTCGGCAGCGCCTGCTTCTTCTTCTTCGATGGCGTAGCCTCACGGTGTGAGGTATGCTCAGGGAGCTCGTCGTTGTCGTCATGGACCTCGAGGCTCTTGTTGGCCTCGAGTTCGCGCTGGTGCTGCCCGCGAGTCTTGCAGAACATGGAGGCAGCAACCTCCACGGGTTCGTCGCCATCATCGTCGCCATTTCCACCCCCATCACTTTCGACATCGCCCTTGTCGGGCGATGACTCGCTCCCATCCTGGGTGGACGAGCTCGAGTTCTCGTCGTCTGCGGGTGGAAGCCACCCTTCCACCACTTGAAACTACTGCATCAGTCAAACAACATTAGCACAACCGCGAATGCAGAAACTGCGACTGCGAGTGCAAAGGGAATAACAACTTACCGTTGGAGCTGGGCGCCTTGCGGTGTAAGGCGTGACCCTGGTCTTCGCGTCGAGATACACCGCCTGGGTGATCTTCTTCAGGGCCAGGGTGTAGTCGTTGAGTCTCCACTCGACGAGGCAGGACTTCGTCGGGTCGTCCTTGCCCGTGTACTCGTACATGTAGTGGGCACGGCTGGCCAGGGGAACGAGCCGTCACCCGAGCCAGCAGTTGTAGAGGTTTATGGTTTGGAGGCCTTTATTCTTCAAATTGCGGATGGTCTGTAGCATCTCATCAACGACCATCCGCTGTTCTAGCGGGACTTTGGTAACTTGGAGCCGGCACGGCTCGGGCCGGTCCGCTGAGTACCTTGGAAGCGCCACCTCGTCGCCTGGAGTCGACTCGGTAACATAGAACCAGCTCTTCTTCCACTCGTTTGCTGCTTTGGCGGGCAACATCAGATCGAAGAACGATGCCTTCGACTTCGGCTGGAAAGTCAAGCCGCCCGCGGCTAGCATTGGGCCGCCTGCCTCTTTGCGGCTGATTCTCCCATGGAATAGATCTTGCCACAGGGGAAAATAGGGCCTGCAGCCCAAGTAGCATTCGCAGAACGCCACGAAAATGGCGAGCTACTCGATGCTATGTGGACCCAGGTCCGACGGCTGGATATTGTAATAGGCGCAGAAACGCCGGAAGAATAGGGAGGTTGGGAAGCCGAGCCCCCGCTCCAGGTGATTGGTGAAGCAGATGAATTCCCTTTTGCGCGGATCTGGAATTACTGTTGGGGATATGCTATATGGGTATCCTAATAGCATGTCTCTTATCCGACTAACCCGAGTGTCCCATAGTCGGTAGCATGGCCTATGGCCTGCTGGGCGGACCAGTTAGGTGTATCCAGACGGGAGGCCCATGCCGGATAAAGAAAGGCTACGGTGGAGTCACCAACGTACCCGGAGCCTTGGAGTGCAAGATACACAAGACTAGTGATAGGCGGTGTAGGACTCTGTAACCTGTCCGGCTAGGACTTTTCCCTGTAACCCTAGGACCTGGCGACTATATAATTCGGGCCTATGGGAGCCTTTAGGGCACAATCGTAGATAACTTCAGACGATCTCGCACAGCGAACCTATCTCTGTAAGTCGGCGTATTGCCCTTAAAGTGATTTATAGCAGGAGTAGGATTCCGCCACCGTTGTGGGATCTGAACCTGGGTAAGTTGTGTTACCTCGTACCCGTCAATCGTCCGCCTTACCCCACGTCTCTAAACACGCATTGTGAGGACCCCCTCCATGGCGTACTCGTCGGCAATACCATGACAATTACTTCTCTGGCCGCGGGGATGCGCCATCTCCCGGCACGGAGGATCCCCGCCTCCTCGAATGATTTTAGTAGCGCCTTCGTGCACTTGGATCCGCCCCATGGTTCAGCAGGAGGAGCCATCGGTTGGAGGGTCGTGGGATGCGGATCGCTCTGAGTCGTTCTGGTCGCTGCGCGGAATGGGGAAACGAGGATGCGCAAGTTCGGAGGAAGTGAGGGAAGTGTTTTCCCCTTCACCCGTCACTCTCCTTATATAGTGGTTGTTACCCGCCATTTTCGGGGAGCCGTTACCACTTGGTAATTACGCCAATATTACTGTTGGATTACCCAATGGCTAGTTTGACTAAGCTGATGGTCCAACTTCGTCTACTCGACTCGCTGCCTTCAGCGACTCGACGATTTGCCGACCTGATCACTATGACAGTGACTAATTATTCGCCGACCCGCTCGCCAAGCTGTGACATGATTGGTCGCCATTATTGCGACTAAAATGACTAGTTCTTTCCTTTGTTCAGGAGTCCGCCGCCGATTCGTCTGGGCGTACGCATTGGACCCGCATACTTCGACTGCCAACAAACACCTGCAACGAATCAACGACGGCCTCGGGGACTACTGATGGGGATATACCTACCGGGGTATGCCCAGCAGAACGTTTCCTATTGGCCCAAGCCGCCAGCGAGTGGGCCTGCAGGACGGCGACTGGATCGAGACTTGGCGAGGACTCAGGCGACTGGAAGCTGGAGGCCCAGAAGCATAGCTAGGCCCAGTCGGACTAGGTCAAAGACCGTCCGAATCCTTAACTAATTCGGTTATAGATCTGTAAACCATAGCGAGGTGAGCCTATATAAACCTCCCTAGGGTACGCATAGAGGACACGTTCCATCATACACCCAAGCGACTCGCCGCCTAGTCGTCGAGCTCGCCCCTTGTACTCTCTCCATAATACAATCTAGCAGGAGTAGGTCTTTACCCTTCGGGGGGGCGAACCTGGGTAAAACCTTGTGTCTCCGCCCTCATATCGCACCGCAAATGGCTGGCCGACCTTGCCCCATGTTCTACTACTCGCTGCCGATTGCAGCATCTGTTGTGGCCATTCCCACTACACTAACTTCCTCGTCCACTGGATGGAGCTCCAGCTGCCGGATACCCCGGACATGACATAGTCATGGACGATGCACTTTGATGGCTCCAAACGTGAGGCCGAAGCAGGAGCTGGTGTCATACTGACGTCCCCGCAGGGTGATAACATGAAATATGTCCTTCAGATGAAATTCCGCGCCTACAACAACGAGGCCGAATAAGAGGCCCTCATCCATGGCATGAGGATGGCCAAGATATGTGTCGCAACGCGCCTAGTCATCTACGGAGACTCGAACCTCGTCTTCCAGCAGACGATGAACGAGTGCGACGCACACGCCGCTGACATGATCGCGTACGGAGCGCTCTACAACTCACTCGAAGTAGACTTTGATGGCTGCAAGCTTCGGCACATTAGAAGGGAAAGCAACGAGGAAGCCGATAGACTCGACAACATCGGCTCCACCTGCGCACGGGTTCCACCAGGCATGTTCCTCGAGCAAATCTGTGTCCCCTCCATCAAACGGAAATTCCCCAAGGGATCACACGAAGAAGCAGAGCACTCGGGGGCTACGCTACCCGAAGGACAGGAAGGACCCGAAAAGCTCGACACGGAGGTCGCGTTGGTCAACCTGAGGAAGGTCATGGCAATGGAAGAAACATGGACGCAACCGTACCTTCGGTACCTGATCAATAGAGAACTGCCTGATGACCCGACAGAAGCCCGACGCATATATTGTCGGTCCAAGGCCTTCACCATCATCAATGGCGAGCTGTACAAGCACAACATTTTGGGTGTACTCCAAAGGTGCGTCACCATCGGTGATGGCAAAACCATCCTCCAAGACATCCACGATGGCATCTGCGGACATCACGCGGGCAGCCGCGCCCTCATCGCCAAAGCTCTACGAGCTGGATTCTACGGGCCAACGGCCATGAACGATGCCAAGGACATCGTCCAGAGGTGAAACAGCTGCCAGAGGTTTGCGGATAAACCGCACACACCAGGATTGGATCTCAGGCCCATACCCCTGGCCTGGCCCTTCGCCTAATGGGGCCTCGACATGATCGGCAAACTGCCCAAATTTTCGAAAGGAGGCCACGTCAACCTCCTGGTCACAGTCGACAAGTTCACCAACTAGATCGAGGCCATGCCCGTCACCAACCAAAAGGGCAAAACGGCAGTCAAGTTCTTTGAGTCCATAGTCTACAGGTTTAGCGTGCCACACAGCATCATCACGGACAACGGGTCGAACTTCATCTCCAAAGAATTCCAGGACTTCTGTGAAGGCTTTGGGATCAACATATTGTACGCCTCCGTGGCGCACCCACAAACCAATGGGCAGGTCAAAAAGGCCAACGGCCTCGTAAGAGGCGGCATCAAGAAACGCCTGCTCAGCCTACTCGAATGGCTTACGGGAGCCTGGGCAAAAGAGCTACCCTCCGTCCTCTGGAGCTTGCGCACAACGCCAAGCAGCTCAACTGGCTACACGCCATTCTTCATGGTACACGGATCTGGAGCCGTGTTGCCTGCGGAAGTATGCCACAAGTCCCCACGGGTCATTGCCTACAGCGAAGCCGAATCAACGACAGCACTCGAAGACATCGTCGACACACTCGACGAGGCACGTGACATCGCCGCGGCTCGCTCAATGGTCTACCAGCAGAGCCTCCGCAACTATCACAGCCGTCGACTGTGCCCAAGGTCCTTCGTCGAAGGAGACCTCGTCCTACGACTCAAGCAGGAGCGGCCGAAAAAGCTCGAGTCACCCTGGGAAGGACCCTACATTGTCACCGAAGTCATCCCAGGTGGCGCCTACCGCCTCAAGGACGTCAAGTCAGGAGTCGCATACTCCAACCCATGGAACGTCGCACAATTGCGACGCTTCTACCCCTAGCTATCCCTCTTTACTTTCAATAAGGCTACTCAGCCAAGGCTACTCAGCCAAGCAATGTACCTCCTCGTTACGATATGAATAAAAGCTAAGTGTCTCGCCCGAAAAATGTATCCCTCTTTTTTACATTACTTTTTGTTACAACACACTCGGGGGCTTCGCCTCACCTCACGACTTCGTCGACTGAGTATAACGCATGTAAACCTGAGTAGCTGACCACATCAGGCTAACGAAAAGGGCATGCATACAACCAAGCACCACGTGCTAATACAAGTAACCTTTACAACAAAGGGCACAACAAGCCCACTTGAAACATATACAAGTTTTACATCTATCCTTTTTACAGGGCCTACCTATTCTGAAGGATCACATGAGCCCGATGCTCAAAAAGATCTACAATCTCTTCGGCATACTGCCTAACAACCGCGTAATGAGGGTGCATGTCCCATAGGACACCATCTGGTCGAGGGGGCGGCCCATACACCACTGCCGCAAGGCCAACATCTGGGCGGCGCAGCCGAACAAGCGACATGGCAGCCTTCACCCCCGCAACCAGCTGGTGTCGCACCAACTCCTTGACATGACCCACGTCTCGAAACTTTGCCAGCAAACCCCATAGAGTCGAAGGCGCCTCATCAAGGGGGAACATGACGTACAGAATCGATGCCAGGGAAGTTTTCACCTGCCTTAGCACCCGTGACACCTGATGAGCATGATCCTGCACAGTCGCCAGGACGGTGGCTCGGTCGCGGTCCATCCAGAAAAAGCCTCCGGCTTCCATATCCTGTTGGGTTAGGCAATTGATCCGAACTACACCGCGCTCCTTCTCCTCCCTCATAACAAGGTTGGCACCTGCAGAAAAGATAGAGTAAAATGACACGCAAACAAGGCGCATCCAAAAACGAGCAGCAGCTCAAGAGAACTTACACTATAGCTGCTCAGCTAAATGCCGCAGCTACCCCATTAGATACTCCTCCCTGGCGGCATCTCGTTCCGCCTTTGACTTCCACACGTTCGCATGGCCTCGGACGCCAAGTATTTCCTTCTCAAGGCTGCGGACGCGGTCACGAAAATAAACAAGCTGTGATGCATCATCCGAAGATGGTCGCGGCTAAGGAGTAGATGAAGCATCAGCGGGAGCCTCACCCAAAGGTCCCTAAAGGAAAACAGGCAAGAATATGAATAACACATGACTGGGCAACAACTCGAAGCATCATTTATATACATCAAAAGCCACTGCATGGCACAAGTATAAATTGTTCACCACCAAAAGCATACATTACAAAAGGAAGGTACACTATCCTAGAGATACAACAATGAAGCCTAAGCATCCGCGTCCGGAGTGGCTTTGGAGCCAGAATGCCTGCCCCTGGTTTCTCCCTGCTGCCTTGCCGCATAGTCCGCCAACAGGTCTATAAGCTTCGGACCATACCGCTTACAACGAGAAGCGAAGAGAGCAAAGGCTACCTCAGAGCCATCAGGAGCTGTCGGCATCTAGGAGGTGACCTGATGAAGAGCCAGTTCCACTCCAGACGCCATGGCCATGGCCAGCCCCATGGAAGCACCGATGCCCTTCTTCCTGCACTTTTAGGTCGCAGGGGCATACTCTGACAGCGCATCCGCCAGAGAATCAACATCCTCAAGGGCAACGCCCTTGGGCATGATCTCCTTGTAGAAACGCTGGAGAACCTCCTTGGCCTTGGCTAGGGAGCCAACAGCAGTGCCGCAGCAATTTTTGACCACTGCGGTGGCATCATCCAAGGTGCTCTCGTGCTCCAAGACAGTGCAATCAAACGCAATGCCCGAACCATCTGGTGGAAAGAAAAACAAACAGGATCCGAATAAGGACATGAAGAAAAATGTAGTCAAAAATCAAGCAGACCAATCACAAGCAAGACGCATACTAATACGTCGGAAACGTATCTATAATTTTTGATGCTCCATGATTGTTTAGTATCTACTTTGCTTTGCTTTGTCTACACTTTGAGGTGTTTTTATATCTTTTCCGGAACTAACCTATTAAAAAGTTGCCACGGTGCCAGTTGCCTGTTTTCTTCTGTTTTTGGTTCCAGAAAGGCAAAAAATCAATATTCTCGAAATTGGACGGGACAAAAGCCAAAGTTATTATTTTTCTCGGAGCAACACGGAACCACGAAGTAGAGCCGGAGGGGGGCCACAGGGTGGCCGCACCCTCCTAGGCATGGGCAAGCCCTAGGGGCGCCCACAGGGGGTGTGGGCCCCCTGGCTCCCCACCGACCTTGCCTCATGCGCCTATAAGAGCCCCTCGATGAGAAAACCCTAAATAGTCCAGAATAAATCCATGAAAACTCCGTAGTGCCGCCGCCACCGAAGGGGAGATTCGGGGGACAGAAAGTCTCTGTTCCGGCACCATGCCGGGACGGGGAAGTGCCCCCGGAGCCATCTCCATCGATCTCCACCACCATCTCCATCACCATTGCTGATTCCCATGATAAGGAGGGAGTAGTTCTTCCTCAAGGCTAAGGGCTCTACCGGTAGCTATGTGTTCATTTCTCTCTCTATGCATGATCTTGTGGTCATGAGCTTTGTAATCAAGTAGATCTACCTTGATACTCAAGTGCTTTAATAGATCTCTGCTCTCCCCATGTGTGTGAAAGTGACAGTGTGCACGCCATGGTGGCACTTAGGCTTGAGTCTACATAAATACTCTTTGTGCTTTAATAGATCTATGCTTTTCCCCACGTGTGTGAAAGTGACAGTGTGCATACTGTGTGTGGCACTTTGGCTAGATTGAATATTTGTTATGAGTTATATTTGGAGTTGGATGTCTCTATGAAATTGTGGTGTTTGTTGGAACCATCTAGCGCTCAAGGTGACAGTGTGGGGTTATCTAGATTAGGGAAGGCGGACTATGAGTAGTGCTCTTATAGCCCTACCATGGATTAGAGTGTCCAGCCGGAGAGTAGTTAAGAGTAGTATCATGAAGAGAGGATATTTATATGAGAGAGTGTTCACTAGTGAAAGTATGATCCCTAGGCCTTGTTTCTAAACATTGAAACACTTGTTTGCTTGCTTTAGTCTTTACCTCACCATCAAGATCCATCAAAGTATTTTCTGGCACCGTTACCCCACGTCAACAACAAGTCATAAGCTCTTTTCTGACACTGTTACCACTTGTATTTCACTATCTCTTCGCCAAACTAGTGCACCTATACACCTGACAAGTGTATTGGGTGTGTTGGGGACACAAGATACTTCTTGTATCTTGATTGCATGGTTGCTTGAGAGGGAATACCTTTGACTACTTCCTCCCTGAGTTCGATAAACCTTGGGTAATCCACTCAAGGGAAACTTGATGTTGTTCTTCAAACCTCTGTACTTGGAGGCCCAACAACTATCTACAAGAATAGAAGTGCGTAGACATCACATACCAGAAAAGGCCTTGGCTATAGCCATCAGCTTCTCGGCCACCTCCTTCTCGCGTGCAGCCGCAATAGTTGTGAGTTGCTCTTCGCGATCTGACGCCTCTCGCTGCAGGTGCTCCTTGGCCGCGGCAGCGTCAGCCAGCTCCTGCTGCAGGCGCTCCTTCGCCTCCACGACATCCGCAGCCTGCTTCTCCGCACGACCGAGACTCTTTTCGAGAGCATCCAGCCTACAAAGGGCCGCATTATTCTCATCTGTAGAGCATTAAGGACATATATAAGCAACACAAGCTACAAACAGGCAACCGGTGAAAACGATAAAGGACGATCGAGCCACATACCTTGCAGCTTCTTCATACTGGCCTCCAGCGCCAGATGCTATCGGATGAGTAAGTTCGCGCTGTGCACAAAGGGCTGTGGAAAAAAGCAGAAACAAAACAATCAAGAAAGAATCAAGAACAAGGCTCGGGGGCTGCACCCCGAAATGAGCAACAACTTCGAACAAAACGACCCGAAATAGGCCCGGGGGCTCCCCCGGGAAAAGAGAGGAAGAAACAACTCACATGCTCAGACAGGGACTCCGAAGGTCTAGGAGCAATCTCCTGAGTGACGACTACTCGAGCCTCCTATGGAGAGGGGTTCGGAGCACCGCCACCAGAGGTGGCCACCGTCTAAGAGGGAGGAGCCGTCGGCTTCGACTCCCCTACGGTCTCCTGGGAGTCCTCATTAAGAGAACCCTCTGATGAGTGGCTGCAAGGAAAACATTCATCACAGCAAGTAAAAAAAGTGCACAAGACAAGAACGAAGGGCATCCGAAGGTACTTACGATTCGATGTCGCTCAAATAAAAAACGGGCAGCGCCCTCTCCTCTTTCTTCTCTTTCTTCATCTTCTTGGCCGGCGGTTGCGGCGCCATAGCCCGCAGAGGCATGGCCGGGAACGGTGAGGAGGAAGCGTCATCCTACCAGCTATGGCGCACGAGGAACGATGGATCCCTAGGCGTTGGCAGAGTCGAGGCATCCAAAGACTTGCTCGAGCTCTGCGCCTGCTTTCGGGTATGCCCCTCACTCTCCTCGAGGGCTTCGTGAGTGGGTGACTGCGCCGACGGCAGCTCAGATATGGAGTCCGCCTCCTCATTATCGGGCGCCTCCCCATATTTCTCCGGCAGAGGAGGCATGGACCCCGTAACCTTGAGGCGCTGCAAACAAAAATAATGAACAAGTGTCAGAAACTACGACAAGCAAAAAACATACAGCAAAAGCGCAACGCGCACGATGCAATCTTAAACTTCGAGGCCCCTTTAGTGGCGCTAAGAGGGGGGTCCGCTATTCCCCCGGCAGGTCCTCGCCAGCCTTGTACTTCAGCAGATGGCGGAGGGCCCTATCAAGGTCACCCGAAGATAATTCCTCGGATGACACTCTCGTGGGATCACTCGGGCCGGCTAGAGAAACATCGGGTGCGCCCTAGCTTGAAGCAGCTGCACCCGACGCTTGAGGAAGGTGTGGATGATGTCAAACCCGTTGACCTTCTTGCCTGGCACCAGTTGGAGAGCCTCCACCCGCTGATAGAGCATCTCCACCTCCACCACTTCGCCTTCCAAGATGTGGTTCTTCCACGATATTTTTCGGACGATCTTCTGCTCGGAGTCAAAGGGGGCAAGAACAAATTGCTGACCGTCCATCTTGACATCGCGGATGTAAATCCACTTGCGACACCAATACTGAACGGACTCGCAAACAGAGAAGGAGAAAAACTGGACAAAAGGGCAAAGATAAATGATGCAGCCGCCGATCAGATAGACTCCGTCGAAGCCGGATTGTCTCATCACGGAATAGAGTTTCCAGAAGAGACCAAAGTGCGGCTCGATGCCGAGCCAGCACTCGCAAAGCATGATGAAACATGCAATGTTGAGAAGGGAATTGGGAGACAGATGATGAATCTGAATCCCATAGAGAAAAAGGAGCCCACGAAGGAATTCGTGGGCAGGGAGAGAAAAACAATGAAGAACGAAGGCAATGAAGATCACCTGAAAACCCACGGGTGGGCAAGGGATTACCACATTGTCGGGAATCCTGACGTCCTCCTTGTTTTGTGGGATTAACCCCGCGTCGCGCAGCTTGCGCAGATCGGTGTCGCGCACGTTAGAGCGCCTCCACTTGCCATCGGTGTTGCGCGCCGGGGAGGCAGCCTTCTTGCCACCGGCGGCGGCGCTCGAACCCGCTCCGGTAGAAGCTTTCTTCGATTTCACCATGACAGAGCGTCGTAAACGGCGATGTGCACGCAGAAATGAAGAAGGGAAAGAACGGAGAATGTCCAGTGCGTGAGAGGAAGAGCTCGTGAGAATAGAAGCAGTGGAGAAAGCAAATGGCAAAGGGTGAAAACAAATCGCCATTTTCCCCCATAGTTATAGGGATGAAGACGATGATCAGGAGCCGTTCATCCGGAAGCCCTAACGCCAGGCACAGATCCAACTGTCCACGTGTCAACACAACAGCGAAGCGTCGCTCGCACGCCGTCCACTATGCACGGAAACCGAGGAGACGCCGTAATTCTCGCCACGTCCCGCACGACCAGTCAACTCCAAGTCAGAAATTAGGACCCACGTTCGTCCAGTCACGTCACTTCTGGCACCGCAGACGATTGAGGTCACCGACTGTCAGCACTGACGTCATCAAAATCACGATGGTAACGGTTAGAAATATTCGGCTGACAGCTAAAAGTACTCACTCGAATCTACGATACGAGCAACTACTCAGGGGATACTCCTATTAGGAGCACTGGCCGCGCACCCGAGGAATGACTAAGGTATCACACCAATATTGATTCTTCGAGTCCTACGTCGAGTCTACGACTCTACTATGGACCCGGGGGCTAATCCCATAGGGAGGATTGATTTAAGCACCCAAAAATATTGTGTCCTATGGACCTGAATCTAAAAACGACTGAACTAAAGTCTCTGCTCGAGTCTACGACTCGAACAGACACTCGGGGGATACTCCCATAGGGAGCGCTGGTCGCGCACCCTATGAATTCTTTGACTGCGATCCTTCGGATCACAAATGCAAAACTTTCTAGCAACTTTGCCCCAACCAACGCTAAGTGAGTAACATTCTCCTTGGCCACCCGAAACACCTACGCGGTGATAAAGTTTTGGATGCTGTGTCTGCGACACAAAGATAAGACCTACATATACCGTCTGATGGCCTGGTAACGCACCTGACTGCGCTCTGCTAGTAAAAATCCGTGCCAACAGGCGCGATGAAAATCCTGACGGACGCGTTGGGTGCATCATTTGAAAACTACCGGGATTCAATTTCTGTAAGACCTCAACGGCCTGAGTCGAATTACACCAGCATCTGTTCCAGGTTCGAGTCTAGGGACTCGAGTCTGAAGAAGATCGTGTTGTTTTGTCCTAAGACAGTTAACTGACCCTGATCCATCATGAGAGTCAGGCACACGCATCAGCAATCCCTACACACTAAAATCATTCTTTTCTCTGATAAACAGAAATAGCTTTACCCGAAAGATTGAAGGGTCCTCAGCCGAATCTACGATTCGACTGAACACTCGGGGGCTACTGACATGGTTATACCCCGCGGTTACATGACATTAGCATACCTGGTCCAGCCCAAGGAAGGCCCACAAGAATATACGTGGCCTGTGGAGACTTTTGGGTGGCCCAAGGCCATGGCGTCTTCGGATCCTTGGAGAGCAAGACTAGAACAGATAGAATATTCAAAGGGGGCAAACCCTAAACTTGTAACCGACTCGATATGTGCCTAGGACCTGCCTACCTCTATATAAAGGCTAGGAGGGCACGGATAGGAGGGCACCTCTCAACTCACCGCATACACACCTCCACGCCAGATTGCATCTGCGTACCCCTATAACTTTCAATTCCGCCGTAATCAAGAGCAAACAAGCAGGAGTAGGGTTTTCCCTCCGGGGGCCTGAACCTGGGTAAATCTCGTGTCCCCTGGTTGCTTGTCTGTTAACCGTTCCGCGATCTCCAGTACCCTACCTTCTCCAAAACCCAAGCTCATAACAATGGGCATTGACGAGATTAAACATCGTTAGAGGATGACGAGTATCCGGACACCCGCGCTACTGTCGCAAGCATTGGAGTGGTGGCAAAACCTACCAAGCTTAGGAGGACAGCACGGATGTCTACAGGAGGGAAACCTCCACATCATATCCTCGCTCCACGAACACTTCCTCCTCGTACCACTCGTTCTAACCATGCAGGGAACGACCACACTAAGGAAGAAGAGTGGGGAAAGAACAAGGACTGGAATTCTCAGCCCGACATGATCATGAACCGCATAGAGCAAAACTCGGAGCTGATTCGTGCTCTGACCTTTGAGTTTGAGGATTTGAAGAAACTTATTGAAGATCTTATCAAGAGAACACCACCACCAAAGGGATAATTTGTCATCAGGTTTGGCATCCCCTTGGCTTGTTCCAAGCTTAGGGGAGTGCCACGGTATCACCGCCATCATCTTTTATCTTTTACCTTTTTAGTGGATTCATATCTTTGGTAGAGAGGTTAACTTATAGTTTGGTTTGCATGTGTAAGTATCTCTCTTTTAGTTGGTTATCTATGTATCCCTTGGTGTGAGTGCCTTTATTGAATATTAATGAGAAGTCTCATCTTTTACTTTTTGTATTTCTTATTTTAGTTTGCAATCTCTATTATATGATGGATCTTGTTGATCGGTATTTGGCATCACTTTCAGAGCATCAAGTAACTCTAAATTGGTTTTGGCAAACCGAGCTCTTGTCAGTAGCAATAATTTTTAAGGTTTGAAAGGAAAAGAGAAAAAGATTACAGGTATTTTGTATCATCTATTTTCTTTCTTGATTGACTCATAAGCTTAGTATTCTTTATTTAAGATCTTTTGTGTCTTCCAGGAAGATTGCATGTTTGGATTTATTACTTGTATGTTTGTTTGTTTCTTTCAACTCTCTTGCTTGCTACCCAGCCTTGCTAGCCAAAAACCTGTTTTGAGAAGGCATACTTCTCATGTTTCCAATCACTTTGAACCAAAACCTGTGCCATTTGTGTCCACCATATCTACCTATTAGCATTACTGCTATTCCAAGCAAATTCTCAAGCTTCATCTATCTTTTGAATTAAAAAGTATTTTGTTATGTGAAAACTAGTTAGTAAAGCTCTCACGAACTTGATGGTGCACCTTATTTCTTTGCCCCTAATAGACTTGTTGTGACATCGAAGTTGTATATGCTTGCACATATACGTTGGAATTAGCAGAATTGTGCTGTCACGGGGAACGCTTTCAACATTGCACTTGTACTCTGTACACAGTTGATATCATGCTCTTTTGTCTGTGGATGTCACCGGTGTGAAATAAAGAGGGAACTTGTAATTCCATGGAGTTTGTATTTTGTGTTAGAGAAACGTCTGGGCCGCTAGCCTAAGACATGCCTAATCATGGTGGAAACTTGCAGCATCACCATAGTGAGCTTTCTATGAAGCATCCTCAATAAAAAGTTATGCACATAGTAAATAAAAAGATCGCTGAGATGCTCATTATCTGCTTGCCATGTCATTTTGGTTATGGGAAAGCTCCTGTACCATGTGCAAGGGGTACCCTGTTGGCGGTTCTCTATGATACGCATGTACTAACAATGACAAGAACTTACCGGTAACTGAAGTTGAGTAGCATGAGGAGTGACCCTCATATTCAAGGGACATGAGATTGCCAACTTATATTTCGTCAAGCATATACTCCATCTTTGTGCACTTCAACCTTAATCATCTCAAGATGCCTATGATAGGGGCAATGAGGGCTCGAAGCTAGTAAGTACCATAATCTTTTGGAAGCTCTTTATGACTTGTAATCCCTGCTTCCCTCTATAAAGGGACCTTTCTCCTACTTCCAAGTTGAGTCAGTAAACCTACTTCCTCTCTATCTCCAGCAAGCATTTGAGTTGTTGTGTTTCAAGCATTCATATGGTGATTTATTCAATCATGTTCTTTATCTTCCTTGTTTGCACAAAACTCTTATCTATTAAGTATTACTTTGAAAGCCTTCATTAAAAAACCTTTTTGAGCAAAGAGTGCTCCTGTTATAAAACTTCTACAAAAAGCTTTTTGTGAAACTGTTTGCCAGTTGTTCTCTGACCAGGAACAAGAGTTTGCCAATTCCAATTATGATTTATCTTTATGCCTCTCTATTGTGACTCTTGTACTTGTTGCAAGCTAAGTTATATAATGGTGAGTTGCTTTCTTCTATGAGTTGTGCAAGGGTAAGTGTGATGCTTCTTGTTCGTATTCTTTTATCGACACTTCACTCCATAAACCAGTGGACATGTTACTGAGCTCAGTTTTCGCTTGGGTACAAGCGAAGGTCTAAGCTTGGGGGAGTTGATACGCCCAATTTGCATCACCATTCTATACCATAATTTACCTCTATTCATTGATATATGTCTTATTACGAGGTATTACTTATGTATTTTCATCTGTTTATGCATGTTGGATGATTCTTGGAGGATGAACTGTCGGAGTATGGATTCTGATGGAAAAGAAGGTGTTTTGGTGCAATTTCACAAAGATCAGAAAAATACCAGAAAAATATGGGAAAATAACATTTTCCCAGAAGATAGAGGAAGCCAGAAGGAGGGGCGAAGTAGGGGGCCCACCCCCTAGGCACGGGTCCCCCTGGGTCACGCCTAGGGCAGGTGTGGCCCACCTGCCCGTCTCCCGACTCCGCCCTTTCGCCTATATCTTCCCTACGGAACCCTAACACCAAGGGAGTGACCACAGATAGATTTCCACTGCCTCTACGGGGCGGAAAACACCGAGAGAGAAAGATCTCTCTGACAGATAGTTTTCTATCGGGGGAATTCCTTCTCGGAGAGGGGAGTTCGTCGCCATCAACACCATCATCAAGCTAGGCTTCATCGGTATCATCATCATCATCATCCACGCCATCATCTCCACCAGCACCATCATCATTACTCCGTCCAGCTGTAACAATTGTGTTGGATATTGCTTTAGTTCTTAGGGGAAACTTTCCCGGTGTTAATTACTATTGTAGTTGATGCTTGTGAGTGGAACCATTGGATTATTGTTTATGTTTAGATTGTTATCCATTACCATATCATCTTTGATCTTGATCCATATGATGTCTTGTGAGTAGTTCGTTTAGTTCTTGAGGACATGGGAGAAGTCATGCTGTTAGTAGTGGATTTGTGTTGAGTTATTATTCAATGGTTTAGTATTTAAGTTGTGGTGCTATTCTTCTAGTGGTGTCATGTGAACATTGACTACATGATACTTCACCATTTATGGGACTAGGACGATGCATTGTGTATTTGGCTACTAATTGTGGGGTTGCCGGAGTGACAGAAATCTAAACCCCCGTTAGGACACCTTTGCACAAGGGAGCGTAGGATCTCAGAGTTTAAGGCTGTGGTTAGATTTATATCTTAATTACTTTCCTATAGTTACGGATGTTTGCAAGGGGTTTAATCACAAGTATGTATTAGTCCAAGTAAGGTCGGTATGTTAGCACAGGTTCACCCACACAACACTTACAACACCAGAGAAGAGTACTCATCTATTTGAAGCGAAAGCAGTTGACAGAATTTCCATGTGTCCTCGAGAACGTTTGGTCCCTATAAGTATTTCCACCGGCTTATCCTTTGCTAAGAAAGGATTGGGCCATTTGCTCCGTTTGTTCGTTGTCTTTATTACTTTCTCTTTGTTTTGTTGCCTTATCAAAAAACCACTGAAAATTCGTTTGCTAAGTATTCACAGGGATTTCCTGCTCCATACCACTAGTCAACACCTTCTGCTCCTCGTTGGAATCGACACTCCTATTTATCGAAAGTACTATGATACACCCCTATACTTGTGGGTCATCACTGTCCGACATCCCTGGAGTGGGAGAGTTGATGTCCTGAGAGGTAAGTAGCAACCATCTTCCTGTGCTCGACTTGTACTCACATGGATGCATGATTTTGCGGCATCCCGCCGGTGCGTTGAATTTCTCTTGGGCTCATCATATCTCATGTGCAACGGATTTTGGATAAATTGCTACCTAGCGTGAGAATTCCATGAGATCTAGGAGAGTTCTATTTGGGAATTTGGAAAGATTGGATGTACTATTTTTCAATTTGAGGTTGCTCTGACATCTTCATTGATACATGTTGGTACGTGGAGAGATCCCAGTCTCTCAACTTCAGTTTGCTAATTCATCATATGTTTTGTACATGCTCTTTGCATTGCTACCAATCTCTAGGATACCTTATCTTTCACAATTTTTTATGGTCCCTGTACCTACCTTAATGATGGCCAATTAACTGAAGTCTGCTTAGTACTACCATCTTGTTGCATATTGTTTCTGAATTTTATCTCTTTTGTTGTGTTGACTTGCCTACATTTGTCACCTAGTCTTCTTTTTATTCTGAATTTTGGCTGCACAAATAGTTGTTTATGATGTGGAAATTTTGATCTCTTCTCTTATTTACTTTCCTTGAAAATATGGTTACTCGTGAAACAGAGGCTTGGTTTGTACATTATATCTATTAATTTGGTGAAATATGATTTCAAATAGTGGGGATTTTCAGTAGTTAATTTATGTTATGTATTTTGCGGGTGCTGCAATGCCAATATAATTAAAAACAAAATCTGAGCTGGTGAGAACACACGAACTTATTCTGCAATATCTTTCCGAACTAGGCGATAAAAGGTAATGTATCATGTGTGGATTTTGTTGGGATTGGACTAGTTCACTGCTTGGGTAATATACTACATGATGTGATTATGTGAGTTTGAAGCAATTCAGCAATACATGCCATATTCTTTGAGTATTTGATAAGATGAGGTGACAAATAATGACATACAGTATCTATTGCGGATCTGAACTACGCTTTCAGCTGACTTTTTTGCCTTCTTTTTCACATAATTTTTGGGTTATTTTATTTTGTCAACGGACTTAGCAGGCCAGCTGTGCGCACACACTGGATTTTCTAAGAAACACACTATGCGTTGTCAGTAGGATACTAAGTGAAAGTTTAGTACATAAATTTTTTATTTTTGCTTGTGAATGCATAAATTGGATCACCACATTGTGTCGTGGTATTGCACGGCAGATGCTACTGGGGGTAGCTTACGTAGAGGGAGCAAGGCGACATAGGAGAATCCGGGAGCGAGATTGGCACACGATGTACCCAGGTTCACGTCCCCTCGGTGGAGGATCGCTACGTCCTGCTATCAATCCAGTATATGATCATAGATTGGTTTACATGGGAGCCGCCGTAGGCGGAGGTAGAGACTAGATCTAATCTATTGTGCTAGAGGATGTAATATGACATACCCCGTGGGGGTGCCCCTGGTGGCCTTATATATGCAGCCAGCTAGGGTTTACAAGTATTTTGGTGGGCTTTCTATTGGAGTCGCCGTCTTGGGCCTCCAGTCGGCTCGATCCAGCTGGCGAATCTGCTTCATGGGTATACCCCATTTGGTATTTCCCCATCAGTAGTCCCCGAGCGCGTTGTCGATTCGACGCGGGCTTGAGGCAGGATGCGGAGAGTCTTGACGATGGGTCGTGGCGAATCGGCAACGAGCTCCTGAATAGAGAAAAGAACCGTGAAGCGGGAGGCAGTCAGCGTAAGTCAGTCGGTGATGGCTAGTTGGCGATAGACGCGGGGTGTCGATGAAGCCGCCAGTTGCGGCGAGTCCCCGAACATGGAGCGTGCCGAGTCCCCGAGCGTGGCGAGTGGCGAGGTCGAGCGACCGGCGAGTGCCAAGTCCCCGAGCGCGCCAAGTGGCGAGGTTGAGCGACCGGCGAGTTGCGTTGTCTGTAGCGCGCCGAGTCCCCGAGCGCGTTGAGTACGCGAGGGCGAGTCTGCGGTGGCGAGTCCCCGAGCGTGTTGAGTACGCGAGGGCGAGTCCACGATGGAGAGTCCCCGAGCGCGTTGAGTACGCAAGGGTGAGTGTCAGCGGCGGCGAGTCCCCGAGCGTGGAGAGTACGCGAGGGCGAGTCCGCGGTGGCGAGTCCTCGAGCGTGTTGAGTACACGAGGGCGATTCCGCGGTGGCGAGTCCCCGAGCGTGTTGAGTACACGAGGGCAAGTCTGCGGTGGCGAGTCCCCGAGCGTGTTAAGTACGCGAGGGCGAGTCCGCGGTGGCGAGTTCCCGAGCGTGGAGAGTATGTGAGGGCGAGTCCACGGTGGCGAGTCGATGAGGCCGAGCCGCGGTCGCGGAACCACGCGTACATGCAGCATGCCTAGGTGTAGTCCCCGAGGCTCGAGTTGGCTTGTAGAGGCGACTTGAGGCTCTTTAGAGATGCATATTCTGAAAATAGTAGTGGTTGCTGCCGAGCATGGCGAGTGGCGAGGTCGAGTGACCGGCGAACGCTGATCCCCCGATCGCGGCGAATGGCAAGGTCGAGCGACCGGCGAGCGCCGAGTCCCCCAGTGTGGCGAGTGGCGAGGTCGAGCGACCGGCGAGTGCCGAGCCCCCGAGCGCGGCGAGTGGCCAGGTCGAGCGACCGGCGAGCGCCGAGTCTCCTAGTGTGGCGAGTGGCGAGGTCGAGGGACCGGCGAGTGCCGAGCCCCCGAGCGCGGCGAGTGGCCAGGTCGAGCGACCGGCGAGCGCCAAGCCCCCGAGCGCGACGAGTGGCGAGGTCGAGCGACAGGCGAGCGCCGAGCCCCCGAGCGCGGCGAGTGGCGAGGTCGAGCGACAGGCGAGCGCCGAGCCCCCGAGCGCGGCGAATGGCGAGGTCGAGCGACCAGCGAGCGCCAAGTCCTCGAGCGCGGCGAGTGACGAGGTCGAGCGGCCGACGAGTGCCGAGTCCCCCAGTGTGGCGAGTGGCGAGGTCGAGCGACCGGCGAGCGCCGAGCCCCCGAGCGCGGCGAGTCCACGAGGGGAGAGTCCCCGAGTGTGGCGAGTCCGCGATGATTGCGAGTCCGCGAGGGGAGAGTCCCCGAGTGTGGCGAGTCTACGATGATTGCGAGTCCGCGAGGGGAAAGTCCCCGAGTATGGCGAGTCCGCGATGATTGCGAGTCCGCGATGATGTTGATTGCGCTGTTTTTGTTATCGAGTCTCTCGTCTTGGCCCGGGGGGACAGTCGCATGGCGACTCCAAAGATGGCTCTCGGCTGGGCGTTTTTCCTGGACGATCCGAGGCTCGGTTTGCGAGTCCTCGTCCGCAGTACTTGGCCGTGCGAGTCGCACTGTCTAAGGTTGAGGAGGACATGGTGCTGTTTGTGTAGCACATCCATTTGTCTTGGCCCGGAAGGCCAGTCGAGCAAGGCGACTCCAATGGTGGCTCTCGGTTAGCGTTTTTCATGGACGATCCGAGGCTCGGTTTGCGAGTCCTCGTCCGCACTACTTGGCCATTGCGGGTCGCTCTTTCAAAGGTTGATAAAGGCGAATTGATTTTTCCCGGAGGGAAGAGAAGCCCAGTGGTGAGTCCATGCAGCATGGCACGCGGCCCTCTTTGGCGACTCGGACGATAAAGGTCCCTTAGTAGGCACGGCGTACGCATTCGACGTAGCGGATGGGGTCATACGGTAGACGTATGGTCGCGCTATGGCGAAGTCGACGCGGCGGACATGGGTCGACGCGGCGGACGGAGGTCGCACTATGGCGAAGTCGAGGCGGCGGACACGGGGTCAACGCGGCGGACGGAGGTCGCGCTATGGCGAAGTCGACGCGGCGGACATGGGGTCGACGCGGCGGACAGAGGTCGCGCTATGGCGAAGTCGACGCGGCGGACACGGGGTCGACGCGGCGGACGGAGGTCGCGCTATGGCGAAGTCGACGAGGCGGACACGGGGTCGACGCGGCGGACGGAGGTCGCGCTATGGCGAAGTCGACGCGGCGGACACGGGGTCGACGCGGCGGACAGAGGTCGCGCTATGGCGAAGTCGACGCGGTGGACACGGGGTCGACGCGGCGGACGGAGGTCGCGCTATGGCGAAGTCGACGCGGCGGACATGGGGTCGACGCGGCGGACAGAGGTCGCGCTATGGCGAAGTCGACGCGGCGGACAGAGGTCGCGCTTTGGCGAAGTCGACGCGGCGGACATGGGGTCAACGCGGCGGACAGAGGTCGCGCTTTGGCGAAGTCGACGCGGCGGACATGGGGTCGACACGGCGGACAGAGGTCGCGCTATGGCGAAGTCGACGCGGTGGACACGGGGTCGACGCGGCGGACAGAGGTCGCGCTTTGGCGAAGTTGTCGATGGCGGGGCCACGAGGAAGAGGTCGCTATGACGACCCCGCGGCAGGTGAGTTCGCGCTGGGCGAGTTCGCGATAGGCGATTCCCCGAGCGTGTCGAGTATGCGAGGACGAGCTCATGATGGTGAGTACACGAGGGCGACCTCGCGAGGGCGAGTCCCCGAGCATTGAGAGATCCACGATGGCGAGTTCGCGGCGGCGAGTCCACGGAGGGCCGGGGAAGGCCGTGGCAGCCGAGCGACTCAGTTGGCTTCTTCGTGACTCCATTGTTTCAGACGTGATGTCATGCATACACAAATAAACAACATTCACGTTGATGATTAGATCAAATAATAATACCGTAGTTAACTCGCATAGTAACTAATGCATAAGAAACATGAGATTAAATCAGATAATTCCATTAGTCACGGCCTCATGCGATTTTGCCTGATAGAGCCCTTTTTTTTTGCTGCGGAGGTTAAGATCGCGTGACTGCCGGATTAACAGCTAAAAGAGATCCAATCTTATATTGATTTATCAACTTTAAACGATGCGCAGCGTGCAAGTAAGTTTAGATATAAAATAAATAATTAGTTGAGACAACAATCAAAGGCAGAGAAGGGATTGAATGGAAAACTCAACCACCGGATTTGATCTTGTGTGTTTGACGCGAGATTCCTCTGGCGACTGCATGTGCATATTCCGATTCTGACTTTCGTACGTGTAGATTAGTTCTTTCATCTTCTTCCATCGATGTGTATCAGTAACATGCAAAGAAGATGTCAGATCGATTAGAATAAAACAATTACTAGAATAGTAAATGAGAGGGAAAGATGAGATCGCATCGGAAAATCAGCAGCCGCCATGACCACGTGTGGCTGAGCGTGCACATCAGACATGAATTCTTCTAGCGAGTCACGTGGGTGAACATCTATATGCAAACTAGACATCATTGATGGTGAGGGATCTCGTCCGGATCATCACCCTCCAAGCGCCGCTTGCCCCACGATGGGCGCCAACTGTCGTGGTATTGCACGGCAGATGCTACTGGGGGTAGCTTATGTAGAGGGAGCAAGGCGACGTAGGAGAATTCGGGAGCGAGATTGACACACGATGTACCCAGGTTCACGTCCCCTCGGTGGAGGATCGCTACGTCCTGCTATCAATCCAGTATATGATCATAGATTGGTTTACATGGGAGCCGTCATAGGCGGAGGTAGAGACTAGATCTAATCTATTGTGCTAGAGGATGAAATATGACATACCCCGTGGGGGTGCCCCTGGTGGCCTTATATATGCAGCCAGCTAGGGTTTACAAGTATTTTGGTGGGCTTTCTATTGGAGTCGCCGTCTTGAACCTCCAGTCGGCTCGATCCAGCTGGCGAATCCGCTTCATGGGTATACCCCATTTGGTATTTCCCCATCACATTGGAACAACCACTGTATTTTTATAGGGTTCCTAGCTCAAAATCCCACCATTGAAACATATTTGCAGCAATTTTTCAGTATAAATTTTCTTCTCCAAAATCAAAGCAAGTAAAATTTGGGCGGTGCCGGTTTTTGATCCAAAATTATACTTTTTGTTCTCATTGGCATGTGATATTGCTTGCTGTATTGCTCGTGCTAACTTCCTCTAGTTGTTGCTGCCGCTAGATGTAGGTGATCGGAGTAGGTCCTGGCCATGGTGCTCTGGTTTTTGACGAATTGTTTCTGGGTGCAGTATATCATGAAGAGTGAGCAAGGGCGTCAAGTAGATCGGAGTCCTTTGATGGGGCTCTCGGGTTCAGTGCCGACTCTGCTCATTTTAGGATGTCTATCTACAACTCTCTTATACTGAATAATGTATTTGGATAAACCAATCAGTGGTCAACAGTAGTGACCGATTTCACACAGATTTATTCTGCTATAGGTTTAGATAGAGTTAACTGTGTTTACAAATTTGTGATAGCTATTATAGAGTTCATGGTGATTTTGCAAGGTTCGGCATAAGCATAGAACCTGAGTTATTCTTTGACTGAAGCCAAGTCAGGATTGTTGTTAAGGTTATACCTATTCGCATATACTACTCTCTATATTTAAACATGGGACTTACTTTTCTACATGATGACCGCATGTTAAGTTGGCTCAAAGCCCTGAATAAATGGACAGTAATGTTTATTGTTTTCTTCAGCTTGCGAATTTGCACTGGCCACAGTTTATCATTCATACTTTCTTTAAGTGAGCTTTTGATTGTATACAACTAGGCATGTAAATTATTAGCTGGCATATATTTTGTGTCATTTGATATGTACTTCGGCAATATCTTGCTAGTTGAGTAAGCTGCTTTTTTACTTTCAGATTGATCTTGGGAAGGTTCTAAATCTCTTGAGGACGCACGTGCAGATTCACTGAAGAAAACGAGACCTTGAGTGATATATGAGAGATAGTATTATGTTGTGGTCTCCGTATTACCGATGTTTAATGGGATTTTGTGTTGGCGCTTTGGGTCTCAAGGGCCTGGATGCTGCCGTTGCGCTCCATGCATGGACTGCCGTTGAAAGAACTTGTGGCCCCCCATGTGTGGTTTTGGTAATTAATGACAATCTTTATGGACTAATGTGTGTATTAAGTTATACTTGTAGGATTTGTCCATTGACATCGCTTGGAGCATGTGTTGGCTTCAAGGTCGATGAAATGATAAGAAGATGTGATGTGCAAGCTCAAAATGCGTCATATATAGAAGATCTCATGTTTGATGCTTGCCATCCCCGGTGATCATGGATCGATGATGAGAAATCAAGAAAGGCGTTCCATCTTGAGAAGGTCAAGTTCGTCTACACCGAGCTCAAGTGGAACGCTCAAGGCAAAGGTATAGTCTTGATAGGTTTTCCCTTTTGCCGATCTCATGTTGTGTGTGGGATACCAGGTTTAGGATAGATAACCGTACTATCAAAAGGGGCTCTCGAATGAGTAACTCAGTCACATCGTTTGGAGAGAGCTTAATTCTTTGCATATTTGCATCATCATATTTGGTTGTTAGTTGGTCTTATCCATGTGAGGATATAGAGCTTGTGGTAATCTCCATAACAAGTTCTTGTTCATCAAAATCGGATCTTCTGTCTACATCTTGTTGCGATTTTGATCTTGGCGGCTTTTAGGTTTCTCACCACGTGAGGTATCTCACATTATTATACATGATACATTCTCACTTGGTAATAACCAATATTTTCACCTCTTATAGGGTAGCTCATGTCGTTCTCTTTCCAACGCAATTGGAATCGGGTCGATCGGAGTTACCAATCAAAAGTTATAGCGGTTTGAATTTTCCTAGGTACCAAAATGCGGTAGTACCGCATTTTAGTACCTAGCGCGGCAGTAGGTTTTGACAAGTTGCGAAAAGCCACTGTCGGGCTAGGTACCAAAAAGCGGTAGTACCGCATTTTAGTACCTAGCGCGGCAGAAGGTTTTTGACTTTGTCATTTGGATCTATCCTCCCTTGCTGTACTATGATGTTTCTTTGCATGATCTTGTAGAGGTTGTTTTCCTCTTCGAAACGATCCCAAGATCATCGAAATCGGAGTCCGGATGCAAAAGTTATGGCTGTTTTTGTTCTATGATGACCGGTAGTACCGGATCAGGATCCGGTAGTACCAGGGTCCGGTAGTACCGCATTTTGGTACCGGGGAGCACAAAGAAAAATGCGCCTGGCGCCCTAGGAATCCTAGGGAATGTTCGGTAGTGCCGGGAAAGTCCGGTAGTACTGGGAAAACGTCCGGTAGTACCGGGAATCGCGTTTTTGGGCTGCAACGGTTGGATTTTGGAGTGACCTATATAAGGGGCCTTCTTCCCCAATGGTTCCTTAACCAATCTTGCAAGTTTTCCTCTCCATTGTTGACCTTCTTGAGATTGCATCCTCTCAATCCCTCCTATGATTTTTGCATATTCTTGAGGGATTTGAAAGAGGAGATCTAGATCTACAATCCCACCAATCAATCTCTCCTCTAAGTGAGGGGAACATATTTGGGATCTAGATCTTGGAGTCTTTTGTGGATTTCCTCCATTGTTCTTCCTCTCTTATTCCCCCATAAGCTTTTGTAGCTTTGGTGGAATTTGGGAGAGAAGGATTTGAGCACTTCTTCTGTCCTTGCCATTGCATTTGGTGCATCGGTTTGTGTTCTCCTCGGAGGATTTGGTTTGAGTTACTCATTGTAGCTTGTCCCTCTTGGGTTCTTGGAACCCTAGACGGTTTTGTGGCCTTGGTGGCGTTTGTTGGGAGTTTCCAATTAAGTTGTGGAGAAGTGCCCCAACCTTGTGAGAGGTTTCGGTTGCCACCGACATGTGCACCGATAGTCGAAGCATGGATCGATCCCATTGGGGTGAGATTCACCGGAGAATAAGGGAGGCCTTTTGTGGAGTTGGTGGTTTGATACCACCTCCTCTCCAAACGATACGTGCTCCATGTTGGGAGGAACTCGGTAAAATATCGTTGTCCCCGCGTGGCTTGGTTATCTCTATACCCGAGCTCTTTACTTATGCACTTTACATTGTGATAGCCCTCGTGCTTGAAGTAATATATATCTTGCTATCACTTTGTTGCTTGTATTGCTTAGCATAAGTTGTTGGTGCACATAGGTGAACCTTAGTTGTTCTAGGTTGTGCTTAACAAAGTAAACACTAGTTTTATTCCGCCTTTGTTGAGCCACTCTAGGAAAAGTTTTAATCGCCTATTCACCCCCCCTCTAGGTGACATCCGTATACTTTCAATTGGTATCAGAGCCCGGTCTCTCATTTTAGGCTTCACCGCCTTGAGAGTAAAGATGTCGGCTAGGGGATTAGTGCACAAGGACACGCTCACATTCGATGGCACAAATTATGATGTTTGGAAAATTCGCATGCTTAATTTATTTCGGGAAATTCACCCAATTATCGAGGGATATATATATGTGGGTTTCTCTTCTCTTATGGATACCCAAAATGAATCTTTAGAGGAGAAGTTGAACTCTCATATAGAGCTCTAGCTACTAAAATTCTTTTGCATGTTGTGAGTAATGTAGTTCTTTATTCTATCATGCCTTATTCAAGCGCTCGTGAGATATGGACCAAGCTTCAAGATAAATATAGCAATTCCAACATTTTTGAGGATGATTGTGTTGCTTCCACTTCCGGTCGAGATAAGTTCTCATCCTCTACCACTTCACCAACATGTGACTTTTCACAAGGTAATGATATGGTGAGTGGTGATAGAAATTGCAATTTGGATAGTGTGCTTACTATTTGTAATCCTTCATCTCTATCTAGTTGCAATGATCTATCTTTGGACCCTAACACTTCCAGCACTACAAACTTCCTACATGCTTGTGTTAATAGTCCTTGCATATCATGTAGAAATGACTTGAATAAATCTCATGATGATATGATTGTGTTTTCTTGCTGCCATGATAAAAATGCTTCTATTTCCTCCAGTGCTTGTGTTGCTAACCATGTAGAGGAAACCGAAGATTCTATGGACCAAGACAAGGTCTTTAATAGAGCTACAAGTGCAATCTCATCATCACCTTCCTCCGGTTCTCACATATGTCTTATGGCTAAGGGAACAAAGATAACCTCTTTGGATCCCATTGTATCTCATGATGATGATGAGGTTGAAAATGATAATGATGATTATCGAGGTAAGTATGATATTACCTCTATTAAGAAAATGGGAGAGGTTGTCTATAGCGCTCTCTTAAAACATAAAATTGCTTCCTCCAACTTTATTGAAATCTTGAAATATACTATAGAAGGCAATGATCTTATTGAGAAGCAAGAAAACTTAATTGATGTAAAATTTGCGCGTGAGCGTAAGTATGCTAATGAAATTGCTCAACTAAATGACTCCCTTGAAGAAGAACAAACCACCAAAGAATCTCTTGAGGAGACTTTCACTCTAGAGTTATCTAGAGTAAAAGAAAACCATGATAGAGAACTTGTGGTGGCAAACTCCTTCAAGATTAAAAATGATGAACTTGAAGTTGCTTATGCTAAACTTGTTGAGGATTTTAAGCATCTCGAAAATGGATCTCGGGTTGTTAAGAGGGAGCTCATCAAACTCACCGAGTCACATGGGCAACTTAAAGCTTCATATTCAAAAGAGCTTGCCAAGTTGCCCTCACCTATTGCTAATAATGATGATGCTTGTGCTACTAACTCTATGTCTTGTGAAGCATCTATTTTAAAGGAGAATGTTGAGCTAAAGGCTCAACTTGCTTTGCTAACTAGCAACTATGGGAAATTAGAAGAAAGCCATGTTAAGCTCTCAAGCTCGCATGAGGATATCCTAGTCTCCCATGGTAGGCTAAAGTTGGCTCATGAGGCCATCATGTCAAAGGTAACATCTAGTGGGCCTCATGTGGACATTAGCACTATATCTACTCCAAATGTTATATTGCCATGTTCTAGTCCTTGTAATTCATCCACTCATGACATTGCTACATCTTGTGATGAATTACTTTTCATGCCTTGTTGCTCTAACAATGTAGCATCTACTTCCTCTAGTACTTTTGTTGAAATTAACCATGTAGAGGAAATCAAAGAGCTCAAGGCTCAAGTCACTTCTTTGAAGAATGACTTGAAAAAGGGTCATCAAGGGAAGGCCGCACTCAACAAAATCTTGAGTGTGCAAAAATCCCCCAATGACAAGAGTGGACTTGGATTCAACTCCAATGTCAATAACAAGTCCACTATCAAGTTGAAGCACAAGGGTAACAAGAAGAATGGCCAAGATCAAGTCAAGAATCCAGCTAGCATTGTTTGCTTCAAGTGCAAGGAAGAAGGGCACCATGTAAAAAATTGCCCATTAAAGAAGAAGACCCTTGGCAAGAAGCAACAAGGGAAGTGGCCTCAAGCTCTACATCTTGTTAGAGATGGGCCTCCTCCCAAGAAGACTCAAGCTCTTCCTCAAGTTGTTGCCTCATCCAAAAATAAAGATGGCAAGAGTATAACTTGCTACATATGCCGTGAGAAGGGGCACATTTCTTCCTCATGCACTATTGGTATCTCCTCTTCCCATCCTATCTTGATTGATGATGCTTATTCACTTTGTAAGGATGAGGTTGGCAATGTGTTTGCCAAATTTGTTGGTGCCCAATGTGGTGTCAAGAAAAGAACCATTTGGGTTGCCAAGCCTATTGTGACTAACTTCTTAGGACCCAACTTGGTTGGGGACCAACAAGCCAAAACTTGATCAATAGGTGTGTTTTGGAGGGCATTGAAGACTTGGTTACATTATGAAGAATTGAGGGATCTTCATCAATTATTATTGTCAAGCCAAGCCATTTGGATTATCATGATTATATTATATTTCCAATGTTACTCCTTGCAGTAATATATGCTAAACTCTTTACATTAAAAGTTACACGCCCCCTTGTGCACATGTTAGTTTTGTATCTTCCATGCTTTTGTACATGTTGTGCTTTCCACTTAACTATCTTGAGGTATCAAGCATATTTGTGTATGATTAGGTGACACACCATGTATGTGTGTTTCTTGTGTTTGAGCCTTACTTGGTTATATTTGGTATCTTATTTGGCTCTTTTGAGAGATTAATGGATTATCCCATTTTGGGGGAGTGTTATGCTTGGGCATTCCACAATCCTAAAAATTGTGTGTACATGAGGAATACCACCTAGTATTTATATTGGATTATTGTCTAGTCTCTATGTGGTATAATTCTCATGAGAAAATTAATTTTATAATGTCCATTAATTATCTCTATTTGTATCATTTTGCCTCGTGTTGGTTTTATGGTAGTATCACATTATGGGGGAGTCATATGCTTAGTGCATATTACAATCCTAGAAAATGTGAATATTCGAGGTTGTGTCACTTAGAATTGATATTGATAATTATCTAGCACCTATGTGACACATTTGCTCATACAAATTCCAATTTGCTTGAATGTTGTTGTTGATCATATTTTGGATCTTGTATATGAGAGTGTTTCTTGGTATGTGTTTCCTCATATTTAGATCTATATATCATCATGGAAACCATTTGCTTCAAGTTACTCTAATCACTAGTGATTGTGTGACTATTGGAAGCTACCTAGAATCTTGTTCGAAGTATCATGCTTAATTCTTATATTTTATTATATGCTTCTTGTTGTGACTATGATCTTGGATATCCATGCAAGCTACCTTGGGAAAATTATTCCCAATATTTCTTGTCCTTGGACAATGAGTACCCAATTTATGGTAGAATTTATTGATCATATTCACTTTGGCCCTTGCTTAATATTGTCCTATCTTTGGCCAAGTAAATGTTTTGTGTGCTCCCATGTATTCCTTGCTACTTTTGGATCTTCTTATTTTATTGGTATCCTCTTGTGTTTTATTTAATGTAGGTAGTAGTGATGGTCTCATTTGTGTGCATTTTGCATTCAAAAGCAAAATTCTATATAATGTACTACTTATGGGTGAGCTCTCCTATATTATTTAGAACACTCGTATTTATGCTTCTTTGTTTGATCCATATCGGGTTTTTTTGTGCTTGGAACCTCAATATTTTCGTTTTGGTACTTTGTGCCATCATGAGAAGTTTGGGGAGTTTGGTTTCTTATTGGAACCTTGCTCTTTTTGGGAGTTCGTTTTGTCTCATTCCTTGTTTCATGATTTGACCATTTTAGAATGAGATAAATCCTTGAGCATTTTTATTTCTATCTATGTTTTGCTCTTTTGGTTTTAGCCTAGTTCATTTGTTGAACTTGTGATCTTTCATGTGTTGAATTGGTTCTTTAATACAATTTGGACATCGTTTGTCATGTCACACTCTTGTGTGTGCAATCTCGATTTACTTGGTGTTTTTGTTCAAATTGTATATCCTTTTTGGTTCTTGAATCCTTTATGCATGCATATTTACTATATGTTTATATTATGGCATGCTTGCTTTCTTTAATCCAATATATAGGGGAAACTCCACCAATTCCCATCGGCTAAGTTGTGCATGAAATTCAATTTCATATCAATATGCACATAATTATGTGGAGTCTCACCTATAGTTGCACTAACTACTCTGGACCCAATAAGTTTGGGGACCATTTTTGTACTTAAATATGTTTTAGGTACATTGGAGATATATTGGATGCTTGTGTCTCAATCTTGAAGAAGTGGTGCGTTAATGAAAATTGGAGGCAAGCTATAGGATGATCAATGAATTCATATCCTCTACATCCTACCAATTATATCTCGGTAACAAGTATCTCTTTCTCATGATCATATATCTTGATTCCAACCGTTTGTCGGTTGCCTTCTGGCATAAATTCATGTATTTGTAATTGTTGTATCTCTAGCCATGGTATTAAGAGAACTCTCTAGTGTATATGTGTATAAGTTGAGATGAGTATATATAATTGGGACTATACAAAATCATGCATATGATCCTCCAATTCCAAATATGTCAATCTAGCAATTTTATTGCCTATCTTTTCCTCAACTTCTCTCATGTGCAATAGTGAGATTTTGCTAGTTAAATTTTTCTTGTGATACTTGTTGCCTTTCTCCATATATTCCAACTTTATTCTCTTCCCTTGGTGAAAGTTGTAATATATGTAGTGTGTTGGTGTTTGAAGTCCATTAATGTACAATAAGACATATGTGAGCCTTTGGCCATGCTTTGAAGCAAAAATCTTATTGATATATGTTATGACTTCATTTTTGCCTTTCATGTACTTTCTTGTATAATCTTCTTTATGTGTGCATATTTATTTTTTGGCATATGTCTTTGTGATGTTTTCCATTTAGAGACATATACACATATGAGGAGATAATTTTAGTTGATTTTTAATCCTTGGAGACCACCTTTCTATTTCTTTTGATTCTTCGATGGCTTCCAAATTTAATTGCCTATGAGTGCTTGTTCCTCTTGTTTGCATCTTTGGGCACTCATATTTGTTCTCTCATGCCTTGTATTGTTAAATGAACTTGGATGAGTGAGGATTCCATGATTATGCACCTTGTTCCCAAATGCAATTATCATAATTGGTGCATTATCTTTGGGGAGCTCATCTAATTCATTTAATAATGCTCATTTATCTTTTTTCTCATTTATTGCGTCTTAAATGTTTATGGGGAAGTGAGGATTCCATATTTGTGCATTTTTGTATTGAAATACAACGATTCTAAAGTGCACACAAATCTTGGGGAGCTTCTCTATTTTATTTAAGCATTTATTTGATCTCTCATTTGTTGTGCTTGAAATGCTTATGGGGGAGCAAGGATTCCATATTTGTGCAATATGTATTCTAATGCATTTATGTTGAATAGTGCACAAATCTTGGGGAGCTTCTCTATTTGTTTTTTAAAGCACTCTCTTGATCATATCATAATATCTTGTAGTTTCCATTTGAACTCATTTGTTGTTTTCAATTGGTTTATGGGACCTTGTAATTGCTTGCATCATTTGACTTTATTTATTTTGGCAATCTTCGGGTTCTCGATATAGTTCTACTCCCTCCCAAGTATTCATCATTGGATATGTGCGAAGGCACACCTTTGGAGGAATTATTATTATATTTGCCTTCTAGAACTTGTCACCCATTTCGGCAATCGATGCCAATGGGGGAGAAGTTTTAGAGGGTTTAAGGGAAGTTGGTTTATGCATTGAGTTTGTTCTTGTGCATTTTCCTCTCATGCTCTTGCATCTTTGTCGTTGCTTAGCATGTGATATATATAGTGGAAACTCCACCAATGATAATGATTGGCAATATATGCAATGGAATTTAAGTTCATCACACATGCATAGATTGTGGGGGAGTTTGCTCTATATATGGTTTTTGACTTCGTCATTTGGATCTATCCTCCCTTGCTGGACTATGATGTTTCTTTGCATGATCTTGTAGAGGTTGTTGTCCTCTTCGAAACGATCCCAAGATCATCGAAATCGGAGTCCGGATGTAAACGTTATGGCTGTTTTCGTTCTGTGATGACCGATAGTACCGGATCAGGATCCGGTAGTACCGGGGTCTGGTAGTACCGCATTTTGGTACCGGGGAGCACAAAGAAAAATGCGTTTGGCGTCCCAGGAATCCTAGGGAATGTCCGGTAGTGTCGGGAAAGTCCGGTAGTACCGGGAAAAAGCCCGGTAGTACCGGGAATCGCGTTTTTGGGCTGCAACGGTTGGATTTTGGAGTGATCTATATAAGGGGCCTTCTTCCCCAATGGTTCCTTAACCAATCTTGCAAGTTTTCCTCTCCATTGTTGACCTTCTTGAGCTTGCTTCCTCTCAATCCCTCCAATGATTCTTGCATATTCTTGAGGGATTTGAAAGAGGAGATCTAGATCTACAATCCCACCAATCAATCTCTCCTCTAAGTGAGGGGAACATATTGAGATCTAGATCTTGGAGTCTTTTGTGGATTTCCTCCATTGTTCTTCCTCTCTTATTCCTCCATAAGCTTTTGTAGCTTTGGTGGAATTTGGGAGAGAAGGATTTGAGCACTTCTTCTGTCCTTGCCATTGCATTTGGTGCATCGGTTTGTGTTCTCCTCGGAGGATTTGGTTTGAGTTACTCATTGTAGCTTGTCCCTCTTGGGTTCTTGGAACCCTAGACGGTTTTGTGGCCTTGGTGGCGTTTGTTGGGAGCCTCCAATTAAGTTGTGGAGAAGTGCCCCAACCTTGTGAGAGGTTCCGGTTGCCGCCGACAAGTGCACCGATAGTGGAAGCGTGGATCGATCCCATCGGGGTGAGATTCACCGGAGAATAAGGGAGGCCTTTTGTGGAGTTGGTGGTTTGATACCACCCCCTCTCCAAACGAGACGTACTCCATGTTGGGAGGAACTCGGTAAAATATCGTTGTCCCCGCGTGCCTCGGTTATCTCTATACCCGAGCTCTTTACTTATGCACTTTACATCGTGATAGCCCTCATGCTTGAAGTAATATATATCTTGCTATCACTTTGTTGCTTGTATTGCTTAGCATAAGTTGTTGGTACACATAGGTGAACCTTAGTTGTTCTAGGTTGTGCTTAACAAGGTAAACACTAGTTTTATTCCGCCTTTGTTGAGTCACTCTAGGAAAAGTTTTAATCGCCTATTCACCCCCCCTCTAGGCGACATCCGTATACTTTCAGCCGTGTCATGAAGCATCGCCGCCCCAATGTGTACATTGCCGGAGGAGTTCCTCCGCTGCTTTGGGCCCCAATATCTTTCTTATTGCACGCTTTTACAAATTGGAAGCACTACATTGACGGAGGAGTTCCTCCGCTGTTTTGGGGCCCTAATATTTTTCATATTAAGCCTTGACCCTGTATATACGTATTGATAGAGGAATAAACATGTGCCTTAATATATTAAAGTGGAGGGGGCAAGGTGTAAGGAATAAACATGTAGATAACAACCGCTAGATTGGATTGAATAATTTGTCTTTCTTGCACATGACTTACTATGTTTATTTCTGTTAACACTTTGACTCTTTTGCACTCGTTAATATGTCATTTTTAAGACCCTTGGCAGTGTTCCATCATATACATTTTTTTGTATGATGGTAGTCATTGTAAATCTATTGCTGATGGGGCTCTTCGGTACTCCAACCATATTCCATTTCTTGCTCATATTTGGAGATAAAACATAAAAAACAAAGGGTTAACAAGAACAGAGGAGGCTATGTGTTGAACATTAACTAAGCTTGGAGATGTACTAAAGATAACTGAGAGAAACCAAGTTCATCTATGTAATGGTAGATAAGAACACTCTGATAAAAATGTTCTATTTTTATTGACTTTATAAGTTAGATAATAAGAGTTAAATTTGATAATAAGAGTTAAATTTCGAGAACAATATTCTTAAATTGATAGTTAAATTTGAGCATAAAACTTCATTTGACATATGAGAATTATTCGAGGAACTTTGGAAGTTTATTTATCTCTACCACATCTGCATGGCTTATTCTCGGGTCACTCTCACACAAACGGATGCAATAGGATATGAGAATAGATGGTAGAAAAAATCAGCAAAAAAATGCTTTGAAAAGCATGCATTGATAACCAAATTAGGCAAAAAATGTATAAAATATATATTATACCACAATAGTTTTTATGACTCAATAAAAAATATTTTTTTCGTTGTAACGCATGGACATGTTTTCTAGTTTTCTAAAAAAAAAATATCAGGGGTAATATCTAAGGTATTCACCGAAAGATGGACACGCATATCAGTTTGGCGTCTTACCGTAGCAAAGTCACATCGTCGATACGCTCTCGGTCGCCAATCCAGTCAATCCATAACACCCTTGCGCGCCGTCCTCCTCCTCCGCCGCATCCTCCAAAACCCTAGCTCTCCCCCCGCTCCCCTCCCCGCTCGCTCTCCGGCCGCCGCGATGCCGAACCTCGAGTGCCGGATGTACGAGCCGCAGTTCCCCGAGGTGGACGCGCCGGTGATGATCCAGGTGAAGCACATCGCCGACATGGGCGCCTACGTCTCGCTCCTCGAGTACAACAACATCGAGGGCATGATCCTCTTCTCCGAGCTCTCCCGCCGACGGATCCGCTCGATCTCGTCCCTCATCAAGGTCGGCCGCCAGGAGCCCTCCATGGTGCTCCGTGTCGACCGCGACAAGGGCTACATCGATCTCTCCAAGCGCCGGGTCTCCGAGGAGGAGGCGCTCACCTGCGAGGACCGCTACAACAAGTCCAAGCTCGTGCACTCCATCATGCGCCACGCCGCCGAAACCCTTGGCGTCGACCTCGAGCCCCTCTACGAGCGCATCGGGTGGCCCCTCTACCGCAAGTACGGCCACGCCTTCGAGGCCTTCAAGCTCGTCGTCACCGACCCCGACGGGGTGCTCGATGTCCTCACCTACGAGGAGAAGGAGATTGGCCCCGATGGCCAGGAGGTTCGTTCTCCGATCCCTTCCCATAACTTCCCCTTGCTGCTAATTACCAATTAAATGCTCAATATTCGGTGTACTAGAAGCAATGTCATCGGCTCACTTCAGGACTTATGACTTGGCACTAATATCTTGCAAACGATGAGAGGTTCACATGTGTTCTTCAAGTTGCTAGTGAAGTCTGTTAAAATTTTCCTGCATCATAGTTTTCCCATGAATAGTCAATTCCTAGTAGCTGATTTGGAGCCTGTACATAATTACCTAATTGTATAGAAAATAGATCTGTTGCTTAAAATTGGAGGCTATAGTTGAAGCTATGTCTTCAATCCACGTTAGTTTGGTAGTGTTATGCATCGAGATTATATCTTGCAACTTATTAAGCATCAACGTGTGCCTGTGCATGCACACTCAACTTGTTTTATTGTGTAATCAGGTATGAATTTGTTGCTACTTCAGATTGCTAATTTTGTCCCCCTTCAAACTTACCCTTGGAACGGTTATTTCTAGTAGCTGGTTTGAAGTCTGTAGTTGGTGTATGCAATTAGCTGGCTGAAAGATTTCTGTGTCATCAAATTGGTTGGTGGAAATTTGGAAGCGGCTTTTAGTTTGATCCATTATTGTACCGTCCATTCGAGTGATGTGAATCTGGTATTGGTTCTCTAAATCTAGGTAATAAGTTAGTAATTGCAAGTTAGTAGGCTGTATAAACATAAATTTTAATGCTAAATTAGATACCACCATTTGATTGTCTGTCATACACGTTATAGTTGAAGTAATCATTATGCCTCTATTCTTTGACCACAGTTTACATTAATAAAATTAGGGTGTACTTGGCTTGAAGTCTGTAGTTGGTGTATGCTCTTAGCTGGTTGAAAGATTTCTGTGGCTTCAAATTGGTTGGTGGAAACTTGGAAGAGGCTTTTAGTTTGATCCATTATTGTACCGTCCATTCGAGTGATGTGAACCTGTTATTGGTTCTCTAGTTCTAGGTAATAAGTAGTAATTGCAAGTTAGTAGGATGTATAAACCTAAATTTGAATGCTAAAATTAGGTACTGCCATTTGGTTTTCTGTCATACACATGGTTTTTAAGGCGTCCGCTTTAGGACGCCTAGGCAACGCTTAGGTGTCAAGGTGCCCACCCTCCGCTTTGCAAAAACGACCGCTTTAGGCGCCTAGGCGTTAAAGCGCTCCCAGATCGCTTTAAGACGCCTTAAAAACCATGGTCATACATGTTAGAGTTGAAGTAATCATTATGTGTGCTTCGACCACAGTATATGGTATAGTAGCTTCAGTTCTTGTACAGAAAGTTAAACACATTAGTAAAATCAGGGTCTACTTGGTTGTTCAGGCCAATGCCAATGTCTTGCTACCAATTATCCATTTACATGTGTTTCTTAAGTATGTATTTGTTGCTACTGCAGTTTGTAATGTGTCCTGCATTGATTTTACCTCTTCAGCCAATTCCTAGTAGCCAATTTGAATTCCGTGGTTAAAGAGTATGAATAGAATTGGTCGATTGAAGAATATCTCTGGCCTCAAGTTGGTTGGTTGAAAGATGCTTTAGATTGCTTTTTTGTGCACACCCGATTGGACCAATGTAAACTTAGTAGGTTGTATAAGCATAAGTTCCGTGAACAAATTAGGTAGCATGATTTTATTGTCAGATACATTTGAGATGAAATAACCATCACGGTGCTGTGTTTTAACATTGAACCACAGCGTATGCTATAATAGTTTTGGTTCTTGAACGGCAAATAGACACCTTGTAGATTAAGTTAGCTTATGGTGTATATCATGAAATCTTGTACTGACATGGGGCTGGTGCTGATGATGCATGCTTAAACCAATCCTATAGTATGTGGCAGTTCAAACTGATGTTCCTCAAGACTCATTTGTGCTGACATTTTCTACAGGTGACTAAAGTTGTGCCGGCTGTCACCCCTGAAATTAAGGATGCCCTGGTGAAGAACATAAGGAGGAGGATGACGCCACAGCCACTGAAGATACGTGCTGATGTTGAGATGAAATGCTTCCAGTTTGATGGTGTTCTCCACATTAAGGTTCTGTTTGCTGCCATCCATGCGATTTGGTTTCCAAGTGTATGTTTGGTTATGAGTTGCTGATTCTGTTCTATAGGAAGCCATGAGGAAAGCTGAAGCTGCTGGAAACGCTGATTGCCCTGTGAAGATTAAGCTCGTTGCTCCTCCGCTTTATGTTCTAACCACACAGACACTTGACAAGGTTCGTGATTTCTTCCATTCATTTGATGATTGATGTTGATTCTTCACTACAAATTTGTTTTTTTTGCTCCATGTTAGAAAATATATGTAAAAACTCGTCGCAAGGAATATGCTCATTTTCTTTAAGGTCCACCTTATAACCTTATGAAATAGTCTGGGAGGGCTATTCATTAGTTTCATGACCTGCACATTAGAAAAATTGGGATCCTTAAATCTCACTAAAATTCAGATGCCCTTTCATTGGGTGGTTTTCTATGTTGCAGTCTTCTTTTATCAGTGCAGTGGGCACTTTGTATCCGTACATCCCATGATATTAATTTATGGTTTTGGGGTTATTTGTCACGAAGAAGGGAGGTGGAATCTGGTTCCTCGATCATATGAGTGGGGGTGTCGGGTTTCAATCATGGTTGGCTGACTGCACACATGTGCTGATTTTAGTATGTAATGCAATGATATGAATGTTGTTGCATACTGCTGTTGTGAACAGGACCAAGGGATCGCAGTTCTGACGAATGCAACCAAAGTTTGCGCGGATGCTATTGAAAAGCACAAGGGGAAATTGGTGGTGAAGGAAGCAGCTAGAGCCGTAAGTTTCTCATTATTGGTGTTCAACAAAATAATCAGAGTGAAAGAAACCACTTCTTCAGATATATGCAGTCTTGAATTATGAAGCTGAGCCTTTCCTATTTTAAAACTAGAACCATCACCTCTATTCCGTGGTAACCATGATCCATATTTGTTTGTATGTTGCGCAGGTGAGCGAGAAAGATGATAAACTATTTGCGGACACGATATTGAAGCTGAAGTTGGCGGGCGAGGAGGTTGATGGTGACGAGGACAGCGAAGAGGAGGAAGACACTGGAATGGGGGATGTAGACTTCACAAAAGCTGGTGCTGGTACAGACTGATTCTCCTCCGGTGCTACACTGGTTGATGAGATCACTTGTACAGCAGCGCCAGCAGGGAAGGAAGGATGTTTGGTTGCTCCTGTTTGAGGATGCACGATGGATCAGTTTACTCTGTTAGATGGTGGTGGTTATGGGGTTCAGTTGTAGGCTACCTGTAGTCTTGCATATTGATTTGTTTTCCTTGGAACGCTAATACTGAATGCTGTTAGATTCACTGTTGCTACATGTTTTCGTCAACATTTATACATGAATTTTTCTAAATAGGTACTTACAGGCGAAATTTCTGGTTGAGATTTGAGCTTACTTGTCATGTTGTCCGCATTCTTCCCTATTAAGTCCTGTCAGTTGCTCATCTGCAATATTCCCGTAATTCCACTTTTTTTGTTTTAGGGGAATGCCACACTCACTCATTCAGAAGCCAGCTGAGTTGCATCCTTGATTACAAATTGCATAATATACACAAACATACCAGCTTACTATTGAATGCGAATCATAGGAAAATCTAGCTAGATGATGTGCCACTTGATTTACTTCTCTTGGGCAATGCTTGAATGAATGAAACAACATTGAAAGTATGGGCTTTCATGAAACATTCAGCTAAAATCGCAGAGAAGGGACTTCAATCTCCAAGTCGCAGGCTTGTATAAGTTTAGGTGAATTAGATTCAATCGTAATCGCAGCCCCACCTCCAAAAACTCCATACCTTCCACTAACGCTAAAGCTTCTGCAGTTGATGCATTAAGAACATGTTCCATAGGACAGCCATAACCCGGCAATAGCTTCTCCACGATGGCAACACCCGTTCTGTATTCAGTTTCAAACAACCTGAACTTGGGTTTTCCCACATAACATCTTTCACCACCGGCGCCTTCACCGGCGCCTGACGTAATCGCCCTTATGGAGAAAGCAGTACCATCACCGTCTCCCCTTTTACCAACTCCCCGCGTCGCCACAAAATGTACCAACAAGCCACAACAAGTCTCCCCTTAGTTTTCAACACTCCCCAAAACGGTGAATGTTGTCTTGGTTTCCATAGAAGATTTTCTGGAACACACACATGGCCCTGATCTTTCATTGGATAAAGATCGAGCAATATAATTTGATAAGCCTAAAAAATTTCCAGACTTCCTCTGCGCGCAGACAAGTGAACAGCAGGTGCCTGATAAAAGCGTTTGGTGTTCTTCGTCTCCAACATCAACACGTGGTTCAGAATCAAACGATGTTCTGCCGATTGCACTATGTATTTAGAACTTGGTGCAAATAAGATGACAAAGGCTGATAGACAAATGATCATAAAATTTACTCAACATAGCACCAGTGGTCTAGTGGTAGAATAGTACCCTGCCACGGTACAGACCCGGGTTCGATTCCCGGCTGGTGCATCTTTTTTTTTTTTGCGTTCACACTCCCCATCTTGCCTGATGATGGGTGACGTTTCCTTTCATGAAATGCTGCAGAAGCGTGCACAGGGAAAAGGCATGTACTTTCATGTACTACATGCAGCGTGAAGTTCGTTTTCCTTCCATGGAGAGGAATGAGATTTTACCGTGCCATCGGGAGGGCACACAATTCTGAACCCCGAAGATCTGAAGACGAGGAGACGTGCGCAGATATGGTACTGTACGAGATAACAGTCCAAACGGTCGAGTATGCAGCAGAAAGTGCAATTCCCATGGCGTTCTGAACCCCTCTGTCGGCGTCCGTCACGGCCAGAAAATACCCATGAACATACGTTGTGTGTGTATGACATGGACGTAGCGCAGCCACGAGAAGAATACACTTTGTATATACATAAAAAAAATAACCCTTTCCCTTTCTAGAGTTCCCTTTGGAAGCGCTGCGGCGGTGTTGGCTTTCTGTCCAGCCAAACCCAGCACGCACAGTATGACTAGCATATCCATGCATGTTTATTAATGTAGCTAGCTAGCTATCCCCAAGTTGCAGTGCCTTCTCATTCCTATAAACTACGTACCGTATTTTTTTTGGCAGAATGGACAAAAATAACCTAAATTTGAAAAGATTTCACAAAATGACCTATCTGAAAAAGTATTTCACTGGACTAACCTTTTTTGTAGCGCCTAACAGCAAGGCGCTACACTGTACAGTGTAGCGCCTTTCACCTAGGCGCTATGCCCCCTGCCAGCGTGGCACCGCCTGGCCCCTCCATGGCCCCACCCGACCGTGTGACGCCCAGGCGCTATGCCTGGGGCGAGTAACGCCCAGACGCTATGCCCAAGGTGTAGCGCCTGTCTGATAGGCGCTACACCCTGGGACATAGCCTGTCGGGCGCAGCCCCCCTCCCCACCCCTCTCCATTCAGTCCCAGCTCGACCCAAGCAAGAAGAACAGCAAGGAGGCGCCCCCTTCTCTCCCCCCCTCAAATCTCTCACATTGGAAGCTTTATTTGGTGGATTTGTGCCTCTCCCCAGCTGCTAGAGGTACCCTCCCTCATTCCCCTCCGTTTTGACCTCTTGAAATCTTTCATTTTGGTTGGACTTGGCTTGAAACCCTAGAAATTTGATTTGGAGAGAAATGTTTGGAAATTTGTTAGATTCATTGGCCAATGTTGGTTATGAAGATGTGTATGAAGCATTTAGTTAGGTTTAGGGTTGTTGAAATGACATTGTTTGGTATATTGGAATGTTATGGCTAGGGTTAGGGTTAGGGTTTGCTTATGTAAGAGAGGGTGTTCTTGTTAGCTTTATGGTTTGGTAATGTGTCTAGTATAGTTTTGTTTATCTTGTCATGGTTAGTTAATGAACATATTCTCCTATGTGTTAGGGATGGCAAGAAAGTGCAATTCCCATGGCGTTCTGAACCCCTCTGTCGGCGTCCGTCACGGCCAGAAAATACCCATGAACATACGTTGTGTGTGTATGACATGGACGTAGCGCAGCCACGAGAAGAATACACTTTGTATATACATAAAAAAAATAACCCTTTCCCTTTCTAGAGTTCCCTTTGGAAGCGCTGCGGCGGTGTTGGCTTTCTGTCCAGCCAAACCCAGCACGCACAGTATGACTAGCATATCCATGCATGTTTATTAATGTAGCTAGCTAGCTATCCCCAAGTTGCAGTGCCTTCTCATTCCTATAAACTACGTACCGTATTTTTTTTGGCAGAATGGACAAAAATAACCTAAATTTGAAAAGATTTCACAAAATGACCTATCTGAAAAAGTATTTCACTGGACTAACCTTTTTTGTAGCGCCTAACAGCAAGGCGCTACACTGTACAGTGTAGCGCCTTTCACCTAGGCGCTATGCCCCCTGCCAGCGTGGCACCGCCTGGCCCCTCCATGGCCCCACCCGACCGTGTGACGCCCAGGCGCTATGCCTGGGGCGAGTAACGCCCAGACGCTATGCCCAAGGTGTAGCGCCTGTCTGATAGGCGCTACACCCTGGGACATAGCCTGTCGGGCGCAGCCCCCCTCCCCACCCCTCTCCATTCAGTCCCAGCTCGACCCAAGCAAGAAGAACAGCAAGGAGGCGCCCCCTTCTCTCCCCCCCTCAAATCTCTCACATTGGAAGCTTTATTTGGTGGATTTGTGCCTCTCCCCAGCTGCTAGAGGTACCCTCCCTCATTCCCCTCCGTTTTGACCTCTTGAAATCTTTCATTTTGGTTGGACTTGGCTTGAAACCCTAGAAATTTGATTTGGAGAGAAATGTTTGGAAATTTGTTAGATTCATTGGCCAATGTTGGTTATGAAGATGTGTATGAAGCATTTAGTTAGGTTTAGGGTTGTTGAAATGACATTGTTTGGTATATTGGAATGTTATGGCTAGGGTTAGGGTTAGGGTTTGCTTATGTAAGAGAGGGTGTTCTTGTTAGCTTTATGGTTTGGTAATGTGTCTAGTATAGTTTTGTTTATCTTGTCATGGTTAGTTAATGAACATATTCTCCTATGTGTTAGGGATGGCAAGAATTGTTCATGTTCATCATGTGGACAAGGATGCCTTTTTGAAAGGCAACATAGAACCGGACCCGGATGAGCTAGATATTGTGTTTGAGCGTAGTCCCACCTATGCCGAGGTCTTGGAGCAAGTGAGGATTGAATTGAAATGGATGGACCCATGTGATGTTGTTGAGTTGGAAGGAAGACATAATGTGGGTTTTGGAGTGCATATCCGTTGGAAGACCATGCGTATCTTCTCCGAGGCTCGTTGGCTTGCATACAAGGAGGTGGTGGCCGAATCACTAGACAAGGCTCTTGAGCTATTTGCCACCAAGAAGGTTGATAGTTCATTGCCTTTGGACTTGAACCGTCGTGCTTCCCCATTGGATAGTAGGAGTCCTCCACCCGTGGAGCAAGAGCTATGGATTGAACCTCCTTTGAGCCAAACATTGAGCCCGATTTCAAGACACCAAGACGAAGTGTTGGAAGAGGACAATGATGACTGTGAGGGTGAAGATGATGATGATGTTGAACTCCATGACAACAATGTTGGTGATTTGGAGAAATATATCACTCAACATGACATGGACCGTGAACTCCCGTATTCTCGAGGCTATGCTTCGGACTCAGATGATGATGGTCCTGAAGAAGAAGTTGACGAGGAGGGGTTCACGGCTAGAGAGGCCGAAATCCACCATACCGTATTGGGGCAGGACCATCGGGTGCCTTTGTTTCGTGATCTTAGTCTCACGGATGAAGCCACGGTTGATGGTGGCAAAGGCATAGTGCTTGGACCAAGGACAAGTTCTTACCGGGATGGCAATGAAGTGAATAATGGCTTTTGCAAAGGATCAAGGTTTAAGACCTTGTTGGAATTTAAGCAATGGATAAAGGACTTCTCGGTGAAGCATCATCGTCCTTACACGGTCGTGCACTCGGATATCAAGAAGCGTTACACGGTGAAGTGCGAGGCGGAAGGATGTCCTTGGATTGTGCGTGCTAGACCATTCAAGGGAGCTCCCGATTGGCACATATCTAGTTGCGTATCAACTCACATGTGCCGAGGCCCGATGGTGGATGGCAAGGATGCAAAGCATGAGCACCGACAACTCACCTCCGAGTTCCTTGCTTATAGGCTTTCCAATGACATCGCGTCGTTTCCAATAATGAGCATCAAGCAGGTCATGGAGTTTGTGAAAGCCCTCTTTAACTATGAGGTGAAGTACGGGAAGGCATGGAAGGCTAAGCAAGCCGCATTCAAGATGTTGTACGGTGATTGGGAGGAATCTTATAACCAAATCCCAAGGTTGTTGGGAGCGATGGCCGATGCTAACCCAGGCATGGTTCATGTGGTTGAACCTTTGGGGAACAAGACAAGGATTGTAAACGGAAGAACCATTCGAGTTTTTGGCCGTGCATTTTGGGCTTTCGAGCAATGTGTTCAGGCATTTGAACATTGTAGGACGGTCATCTCCGTTGATGGCACCTTTTTGACCGGTCAATTCAAGGGCACTATCTTGATTGCAATAGCCAATGATGCCAACAACCGGTTGATTCCTTTGGCCTTTGCTTTGGTAGAGGTGGAAAACAATGATAATTGGGAGTGGTTCTTCCATCTTTTAAGAACCAAGATATTAACCCCTCATAGGGAAATATGTGTCATCTCAGACCGTCATCAAGGAATTCTTAAAGCGGTGGACCAACATATTCCCGGGCATGTTCCGTTGCACCATCGTTGGTGCATGAGACACTTTTGTTCAAACTTCTATAGGGCATGCAAGAGCAAGTATTTGGCCGATGATCTACAAGATTGTTGCCTCGTTTTCACGGAACGTCGTTTCTCAAACTTGTACAACAAATTGCTCTTCAACAAAGAGCTCGATGCGGGTGATCGAGAGTTTCTCGATAGGAGCATTGGAGAAAGAACAAAGTGGGCACGAGCATTCGATGACGGTGGCCGGAGGTACGGCCAAATGACAAGCAACATGGCAGAGGCCTTCAACAAGTTGCTCAAAGTTGTCCGTGCATTGCCCGTCACGGCAATAGTCCGTTATACATTCGACATGATGAATGGGTATTTTCTTAAATACTCAGAGGAAACGGACCGGCAGATTGCGGGGGACTACAAGAACAAGCACAAATACAAGTACCCACCTAAGGTTGATGATTGGATGCAATTTCAGACAAAGAAAGCGGATGCCCAAGTTGTCACGGAGTATGACAATGACGAGCTAATTTACCAAGTTACGGAGCCTGGAGGTACAACGGCTGATGGTGTCCAACACGGAGGCCAAGCTTTCAAGGTCTCACTCAAGACTTGTGAGTGCACATGCGGAAGGCCATCATTGCTTCATCTTTCCTGCTCGCACTTGCTCGTCGTGTCTCGCCGGCGACATTTGGATTACAATAATCCGCTCACGGTGAGAGAGGCTGAGTTCTCCATTGAGACTACTAAGAAGACATGGGCTCCTAGATTTCATCCATATTTGGACCAATCAAAATGGCCGGAGTACCATGGGATTCAACTATGGCCCGATCCGAAATGGAAAGTGATTAAACATGGAAGACGCAAGACAAAACGCTTTAGGAGCGACATGGATGGATGGGGCCGTGGTGGTGCTCGAGAAACGGGCAATGACCAATTCCAAGAGCCTCGTGAGAGAGCCCGGTGTGGAACATGCAATGGTGAAGGGCACAATGCAAGAAAGTGTTCTCAAAGGAAAAGAGCAAAAGGAAATGAAGCAAGCACTAGCCAACCAAGTGGTAGCTAACAAGTACCAAGCCAACCAAGAACTAGCCAACAAGTCCCAAGCCAATCAAGAACTAGCCAACAAGTCCCAAGCCAACCAAGAACTAGCCAACAAGTCCCAAGCCAACCAAGAACTAGCCAACAAACTCCTAGACAACAAAGAGGTCGATCACTTGGGCTTAGAAGAGGAAGAGGGCGTGGCGGTTTTAACCCGTCTAGTATGTTAGGTTACTTGGCAGGACCAAATCCTTATGTTAATAGGTACGGATGGAATATTCATACTTGCACCCTTATGTTACTACCTACTATGCTTATTTCATTGAATCAATTATTGTTCACATTCATTGCATCCTTTACTAACTTGTAGCTTTTGTTCTTATAATAGGTATGGCGACTCAACCCAACAAGGGCAATGATGGGGACGGTGTGAACTACTCGGCTATCTGGGCGAATGCTATGAAGGTGGTGGAAGAGAGGAAGAGGAAGGAGAAAGAAGAAGAGAAGAAGAGGAAGGAGGAAGAAGAATAGAAGAAGAGGAAGGCATTTGAAGAGGTAGTTCAACTTGCTCGAGACTTGGCGAAGAAGAAGGACGAAGAGGACGAGAGAAAGAAGAAAAAGGAAGAGGAAGAGAGGAAGAAAAAAGGGAGAAGGAAGAGGAAGAGAGGAAGAGGCAAAAGGAGAAGGAAGAGGAAGAGAGGAAGAGGCAAAAGGAGAAGGAAGATGAAGAGATGAAGATGAGGGCCAATGCTAGGCCACCTTGCGCCGACCAAGAGGAAAGGCTACGAAAGGCGTTTCGTACTGACGAGGCCCATGGGAAGGAGGTTCCTATTTGTTGGTGTGGAACCGATTGCACTGTTAAGGAATCCCAAGACTACTTATCCGATAGTTGGGGAAAGAAGTTCTTCATGTGTGCCAACTACAACCGCTCTCCCGAGCGTAGCCGCAACCCATACGACAAGCCACGGGTATGCTCAAAGCTTTTTAGTTCTTCATGTGTTCCAAACTATTCCATAGCATATCCTCTAACATGCACTATTTTCTTGTAGTCTCCCCCTCCGGTATGAAGGTACTACACTTGGATAGACCTTGAGCAACCTCGATCCAACAAGGCTATCCAAGAGATCGATTTTGCCATAAGAAGAAGTCGCTACCAAGAACGGCTGTGTGACGAGAACATGGCGAGGAAGCGCAAGGAACGTAATGACGAGATCCGCAGGAAAGAGGAGGAAGAGGAGCGCGAAGCTAAGGAGGTTCGTGCTGCGGAGAGGGAAAGGCTTCGTCAAGCGGCGTGGCGTTCCATGGAGGAAGAGGAAGAGAAGAAGAGGAAGGGCAAAGGACCTATGCTTTAGATTATGTAACCGGGAGCTCGCGTATGAACGACGGATGATGTGTGTGAACTTAGTGTGATGTCGAACTATTAGTATGTAAAGCTTCTTAAGGGCATGAACACCATGTTTGAGATGCTTCTATTTGAGTATGTCATGAACTGCTATCCCTCGTCTTTTATTTGCCTTGTGTAATGTTTGTCATGTTAAAGTCTCAGAACAGGGAAATGCTTGGTCTGAACACAGTTTCAAGGCATAGCGCCTAGCAGAACGGCGCTACACAAGCATAGCGCCTGTATGCTAGGCGCTATGCTAGCAGATTTCGTCTGCCCCGAAACTAACAGAGAGCAAATCGAGAGTTTCCTGGGGGGGGAAAACTCTAAGTCAGAGTGTAGCGCCTGTCTGATAGGCGCTACACATCAGAGCATAGCGCCTATCAGACAGGCGCTACACTCTGACTTAGAGTTTTCCCCCCAGGCAACTCTCGGTTTGCTCTCTGTTAGTTTCGGGGCAGACGAAATCTGCTAGCATAGCGTCTAGCAGACATGCGCTATGCCTGTGTAGCGCCGTTCTGCTAGGCGCTATGCTAGCAGAGTTGCCTGGGGGAAAACTCTAAGTCAGAGTGTAGCGCCTGTCTGATAGGCGCTATGCTCTGATGTGTAGCGCCTATCAGACAGGCGCTACACTGCTGAACTGCACTAGTTTCAAACAACATGTACTCAAACAACACTTGTTATACTAGTTTCAAACAACATATACTCAAACTACACATATACTCAAATAATATCAACATAATCTCAAACAACATGAACAAATTGTCATGCATCAACATAGTCTCAAACAACATCAACGTAGTGCCATACATGAACATAGTCTTAAACAACATGAACATAGTGCCATACATCAACCCATACATAGTCTCCAACCTAGTGCATCATCATCAGCATTGTGCCATACATGACCTACTTCCGTCCACGCGTCCTTGGGCCTTGGCCCCTCCTTGGAGGTATCTTCTTTGTCACCTCCTCTTCTTGCGACTCATCTTCATCATCATACTGTAGGCCTCTCGTCCTCCTAGTCGCTCTTGACCTCCATGGCGGCTCGTCCTCGACAACATTGGCCTTTCCCTTGTTACGGAAGTCGTCCGGCGTCCAGCGATTGAACTGTTTCCTTGGCTTCAGATGGTATGCGGAACGAATCCGGTACTCCTCCTCAGTCTCATTCTCCATATGAGGCAGCTACATGTAAGATTGTATGGCTATGAGAAATGCATGGGAAACAGATAGCACTAAATGCATATAAGGTTGTCCCATACCTCATCTTCCGAACGAATCGCCGAAGTGGTGTCATCCTCAACATCATCCTGAAGATGGGCCGACGGATCAGTAGTCGACTTGGACCTAGAACCGGACGGGGTTGTGTACTCGGGATCGCGGCAACCTAGCACGTTAGATAAGCGACGCATCTTTTGGGCCGAGCGCTGTAACAAATAACAACATAAGTCAAACCAAGAACATGTCTATCTTGAGGAAGTCTCGCATCCATACCTTAAGGAAGTTTCGTATCATGCCTTCTCCCTTTTTCCCCTTAGGGGCAGAAAAAAAATCGCCTCGGCATCATCGGCATATTTCTTTACCTCCGTTCTCTACAGAGTCAAGAACAAGAACATGTTAGGCAAGAAAGAGATGACAGTGCAAGGAAAGTAATGCGAAGGCAACGATAACTTTACGGCAAAGTTGAGTGAGGAAGAAAGCGGGATGTCGGTCCCCCCTGACCTGCCGGTTGTACTGAGTGTAGGCAAGTTCATCGAACTGGACTGGCTCGTCCAATATTTCTTCCTCATAGGACGGCGGGCAAATGGAGACACGGGTACTACCAAGAAACCAATGGATGTAGTTGTTAAATGCAACTGGGCAATGTGCTCTTCCACTATTCCATTCCGTTTGTCGAGCATTCTCCACAGAAATGAGGAACTCCATGACGTGCCTCCTATGATGGTGATCCCAATTCTTGATCTTTCTCTGCCTCTTTCTGTCCAACCTGGACAACAACAAAGAACCATGTTAGTACCATCCAAAGCAATTGAGCACAAGTTCTCATGCTAACTAACCGATGAAGCTCCTTGTCGGTGTCCTTCCACACAGGAGGGTTGCACTGAAACAACCCGAACTGCCTCATCACCCGTTGTGGCATATGAAACTCAACCGCCCAATTGCAAATCAATGGGCAGCACATGAGCCAGAGAGATTGTTCCTCCAAGCACTTCAGGTTAATATCAAACCCGGGAGCAATACCAAACTCGTCCCCACAACCATAAGGCTCCCACTCAACCTGCAACATATCACAAGAACATGTTTGGTATCTATTTTGACTTGTGAAGTAAATATTATGGATAGTGACGTATAGATAAACATCTACCTGCTCGAGCGTAATCGCATCAAACTCGTTCGTGTACTTGAGGTACATGGCATCAACATCGCTTGTCATCTCCGATACCACGTCCCACTTGTAAGCCCAAGTCGGGAGGCGTAGAGGGTTTCTATTATACGCTGGCCAAGGATAGTGGCCCACCTCTTTGGGACGACCAACTGGTAAGCGTTCCCAGCTCCATATCGAGAGAAGAACCATAGCACCACCTATTCCGGCATTTCCGCCTGCCCTACGACAGGCATCGTCCAACTGCAAGTGAACAAAAACGAGGTCAGTATAGCATATGTGTGGACTCGACATATACAAATGAATGTAGAGTGCACAGGTGATTACCTGCCGGTACAAGTAGGCAAGAGCCGCCGAACCCCAGCTGATATTGCTATCCCAGTTTGCTAGTGCCTTGAGCCACATCCACTAAGCGGTCCTACCTCCGCTGTCAGCAAACAGAGTCCTACAAAGGACATACCACACGTATACATGAGCATGTGTCTCGATCACCTCAACCTCGGCGGGGTTCGGGCATTGCCTAAAGTTCTCCACGATCCACGCATATGTCGCGCCTGCTGGGACTCTATCTTTGCTCTTATCTTCAAGTTCTTCAGGAGCCATGCCAATAAGTAGCTCCATCGCATTGCGCCACCCATCAGAATCTGTGCTCATACAGAGAGGCTTCCCGCGATAGGAAGTCCAAAGATCATGGAAACATCCTGAAGAGTAGGAGTGATCTCGCCGGTCCGGAGGTGGAAAGTGTGCGTCTCCGGCCTCCACCGGTCGACAAGTGCGGTGATAGCAGCCGCGTTGAGGTTCGGCGTCGACCGGCTCACAAGCGTGATGAAAGGGAGGAGGCCTAGCCGCTTGATGTACTCGGTGTACCGCTCGTCGTACGGCATGTCATTCGAAGATGCGCCATGAGACCGAATCTTGAAGGGACGAAGCCTCTGCATACATACAATATCGAACATTATGCTTTTCCCAACACAATTGAATCAATAGAAAAATAAAAGCAAAGAAGTTCAACCATGGTTTTATTACCATATGCTTCTCCGCCATCAAATATGCCCGGTGTTCATGATCATAGTAATCCTCAAGTAGCCACACCATCCTACATATATATTCCAAACATCAATAAAATGTGTGTGGTATGTGGCCATTGTTTGAATTTATACAATAAACTACAAAGAATATGGGAGCATATTATTCACACATCCATACAAATCCATATAAAACCATCATACACAATGCAAATCAACAACACACTTCCATTCCCCATCAAATACAACTAATACATAACTTCCAAATAACCAAAAACATACACAAATAGGTCATATTATGAATCCAACTAGACCTAGGGTTTGAGGATAATGTGCAAGATTCATTGGATGAAAGAGAGGGAAAAGGAGGGGATTACCTTGAGGGAGGGATGGGGAAGCAAATCCACGGTGAAATCTCTCAGATCTGATGGATTTGAGGAGTGGATTTGAGAGAGAGGGGAGGAGGAACCGCCGGCGCCCTCTGTGTCTGTTCTATCTTCCTGGGAGTGAATGGGCAGGGGTGGGGAGGGGGCTGCCGCGCGATAGGCTATGTCTCAGGGTGTAGCGTCTTTCTGCTAGGCGCTACACATTAAAGTGTAGCGTCTATCAGATAGGTGCTACACCTTGGGCATAGCGCCTGGGCGTCGCACGGCCGGGTGGGGCCAGGGAGGGGCCAGACGGTGTCACGCTGGCAGGGGGCATAGCGTCTAGATAAAAGACGCTACACTGTAGAGTATAGCGCCTTGCTGTTAGGCACTACAAAAAGGTTAATGCCAGTGAAATAGTTTTCCGGATGAGTCATTTTATAAAATTCTTTCGAATTTGGGTTATTTTTGTCCATTCTGCCATTTTTTTTCTTCTCCACGGTTTTCTTTGTACTATATCTTGTCGCATCAGAGTTTGCATCACGTGCTCAAGCGTCGGTCGGAAACCCCGGCGCGATCCGCTCGTCCGTGGATCGTGTTCGAAGGACTCGATCATCACGCCGATGGATCATGCAACCAGAAAGTTAATGAGATTCGAGACTGGACGGATACAGTAAAAAAGAGAGACAGAGAGAGAAGTGGCCTGCTGAAACGTCAAAACGAACTGACGATCAAAGCAAAGCAACCTCGCCCAAAGTTGCAGGGCTCCGTGCATGCAGCTAGCTGAGCAGAGCAGCCTGATGAGCTCAGCTAGCCATGGAAGGAAGGAAGAGGCGGGTACGTACCGTGTGAACTAGTACGTACTTGATTACTCGAGCGCAGCGGCAGGATGACACGACGGATCATCAGCCATGCATATGCTTGCCTTGCAAACACGCCCTAGATAGAACTGACGTGTGCATGCATGTCTAGCTAGCAGGTACGGTATAATTTCGGAGCAGGTTCGGTCATTTCTCTGACCATTTGGTTGGTTCCGTGTACATGTAGCAAACCAGCAATAGACAATGCCGCTTCTTAGTTAGCTAATGTACTCACTTTGTTTCATCTTGCTGCAGCCAAATCATATCACATTTGCTGCGCAGAAACTAGTAGTGTAATTGCGCAACACTGTCTATGTATCTTCACCAGGCCAAACGATCAGTTTTAGTCTGTTTAGGTAGCCACCACCGCTATTAGATTGTAGCTCGGTCTGTCCGGTCAAACAAATAAAATCAGACAGACTAGCATAAGAGAGAGGGGAGAAGAAGAGTTATTGCGTGACTATAACTTGACCAGTTTGCTAGGTAACCGGACATGCCAGCCAGCGTCCGTGTCTACCTAACCAAACATCAGATTTGGGTCACGAATGAGTCCTTCCGGCCTAAGTTAGTCCGGATGGGTCGTCCCGCTGTAACGCCACAACACATCCCACGCATCCACACAGACCGATTAGGACATATTCAGACGGGTTAGGTCTCCTAGTGGAGATGCCCTAAGCAGTGTGGATAGACATGGACCGAGTTGATTAGGGCATCTCCACCGGGGACAAAATGGGCAACCCAAAGGGTCCGTTTGAATCGAGTCATCGGCGCTTTGAGATTGTCATCCGGTCTGTCTGGCTAGTCGCGCCTAGCAGTGCGACCCAATGGATAAAATCGGACATACCAGCCCAAGAAAAGAGAGAGAGAGAGAGAGAGAGAGAGAGAGAGAGAGAGAGAGAGAAAAGGCCCATTGCGTGACTGTGACTATGCCAGTCTGCTATAAAACTGAACATGCCAATATCTGCATCTATCCGAACAGACACATTTAGACAACAAATTTGGGTCATATATAGATCGGTCCAGCATAAGTCAGTCCGGATTGGTCATCTGCTGGGACACATCGCATGTCCAACACGTATGTGCAGACCGATTAAAACCCGCTCGAACGGTTTGGGTTTACATGTGAAGATGCCCTTTGGTAGAACACGGATAACAGGGCCATAGTCCTGCATGTTCGATCCACCCAACTTGTTATAATTCCTCAAATTGGAACCGATCATCATATGGATGCATGACTTTGACCTGCCCGCATGCCGGCGTGTTGTTTCAGTAGCGCCGTTCGAATTGTACAGTCTATGCTCGGAACATGCAAGTCTCGTCTTTAAAATCTACGCCAATTATATACGTAGTTTAACATAATCATGGAAAGAACATGTAAAAGAATCACGGGAAGAATGAATCGCGCGGGCGGGCGGGAGCGAAGGATGAATCGCGCGGGCATGTGAGGCAGTAGTCCGCGGTCGTAGCAGCCGTACCGTACGTCGGTACGTGACGCCGACTGACGGGCGGACCCGGTCCGCTGCCGACCACCTCCGGGCCGGGCTCGGGTGGGCCCGCATCGACGGCGACGGGTCGGTCGACGGAGCGACCATCTACCTGTTCAGAGGTGGGCGCGGGCATGCAGAGAACGAGCCATCCATCCAACAACCCGCTCCTAATTTGACCACAGCTTAATAATAATCAGCAGCTAGCTATCCATCCTCCCCCTTCTAGAAAGAAAAACGACGTCTTAAGGTTAGAGGGGGGAGAGAACCGAACCGAGAGATAGAGAGAGAGAGGTTGGGGAGCGGGGGCGGGGAATGCGTGTTGGTGCAAGTGGATCCGCCTGCCCACTTGCGCCTAAGTATAATTCATTCACGTTATCTTTGGCTGGCGCGTCGTTTTTGTGTGGCAACTTGCGCCGCCCACTTGCCAGCCCGGACCCGGACCGACCGACCCGGAGGAAAGAAACAAACTCGCGCGTCCTTCTGTCCTCCCCCTGCCCCTACCCTACGGGAAGTAAAATAGCACGGGAAATTCGGGGAAGGCACAAAACTAAAAGCGCAACTTGCCTGTCACGCTCCGTTCCGTTCCGTTCCGTCCTCCTCGCCAACATGGCCGCACGACGCAGTCCTCGATCTTTGCTGGCTGATACTAGTGCAACTGCAAGTGGACGTCCTGTTTTCCACGCTCACCCCTAGAACTCCCTACTATTCGAAATTAGTCCATGGACTCGGTCTTTGCTCTGACATGTCAATTCACACATGCATGCGTATACATGTAGCAGAAAATGCGGCATGGCCATCTTCTCGTCGTCTTTGGAAATGTCATGAACGGGCAGAATGATCGACGGAGAAAGACAACGCAAACACATGCATGCGAGACAGAATATTATAGTACGGAGATCTGTTTTCGGGGAGCCTGGCATCGGTCGAAGCTAGCACTAGTTTTTGCGTACTCATTTTCCTGTCAATCTTAGCATGGACAAATAACAAAAGGGAACAACAGACCAAGGCTAGAGCTAGCTAGGAGTACTACTACTAGAAGTAAAAGGGGGCGTGTCTCGCGATAAGGAGCAACGGCGAGGGGCCAGGTGTGAAACCGCACCGTCCCCTCGCCCTCACGCCACAGAAAAACAAAACAAAAACAAAGAGAAACCACGCGCACGCACACCCACCGCCACGGATTAATTAACTGGCCAACGACATTTTTACCAAAACGCCCCTAGAGGGAGGAGGTCAGGAGAGTTGGGTTTGTTTGACCGAGGAGATGGCTCTGCTGACGATGAACCGACCGATCACTGCGAGCACGCCGCCTGCCGGCCGGCGCCGGTGGCGCCGGCGAGCTTCTCGGCGGTGCGGGCGAGGGACTGGAGGTTGCACCGGACGATGGTGTCCACGAAGACGCGGGTGTCGTCGGGGGTGTTCCCGGGGGGCACGTCCACCACGTACGACTCCACCACCACCGTCCCCGTCTCCGCCTCCCCCGGGTGCACGGTCGTCACGGACCGGTAGTTGCGGAGCCGGTGCTCGCCGCCCACCACGCGGAAGCTCAGCACGTGCCGCTCCTCGTCCAGGATCTCCAGCCGCTCCCGGCTCGACGCGGCCGGGAGGCCCGACACCACGCGCACCTCCCGGAGCGTGCCCACGCCGCCGTCCCCGTCCAGCACCGCGCAGCTGCGCACGAAGCTCTTGTACGCCTGCGGCTGGTCGAAGCGCCGCACCACCGACCACACGTCCGCCGCGGGGGCCGACACGCGCTGCACCACCGCCGAGCAGCAGCACCGGCGCCCGCCCGCGCCGGCCGCCGCGTGCTCGTGGTGGCGCGCCACCTCCGCAGGCACCGTCCCGTCGTGCTCCCCGCACCGGTGCCCCGACACCGCCGCCGACCCTCCAGAGGCGAGCCGGTGCTGCACGCTCGGCTTCAGCGCCGCCGCCGCTCCGTACGGCGTCGGCATCGGTCGGAACGGACTGCTCGCTAGCTGTTTGTTGGAATGGTGCGGGTGCGGGTGCGGGCTGCGGCGTTGGTTCTGGTTGGTTTGGTTCGGGGAGTAACTTAAATTAAAGCGAGTGGAGAGAGAGACGCGAATATATAGTGCGGAGCGCATGTGGGCTGGGGCTGCCGGTGCCTCGCCGGGAAGCAAAGCGAGGAAACAACGCGGCTTCGAGCTGCAGCTCAACTTGGTCCACCACGCCAAATATAATGTTATCTTTCTCTCTCTAATACTCACTGTTGCCTCAAGAGATTTAACATTTTGAGCCTGACAGCTTAGTCGACTCGATTCTCTGTCGACACTAATAGTCGCCTGATCATGATCTTGTTACCATGATATCTCGCAGCTGAGCTTGGCCCACCGCGCCGGTGTTATCTCTCTTCCTAATACTCACTGCTGCTATGAGATTAATAATTAAGAGTTGAGACTGATGGCTTAGTCGACTCAATCCTCTCAGTCGACATTAACGGTTGTCTGATTATTACTTTGTTATCACGATATTTTTTTGTCAAAAGGAACTTGGTATTAAAAGAAACATCGAATAATACAAAAGCATCTCAATAAAAACAAAAATTACAACAAAAACCATGAGATGCCCTTTGTCTTTAACCTCTAGACCGTGTCGATAGCGCGCCGGCTTCCGCTCCTCCTAGAGCCGGCATGACATTGTTGGTTGCGGACGAGAAGTCGCCAAATGGGTCAAGAAGACCACATCCGTCCCGGAGATAAAGAAGAAGGAATAACCGTCGATGGAGTTCCTTGATGATCTGGAGATCCCCACAGACAGAAGAAGTCCTCAAGAACCACACCACTCCCATAAACTTCTCGCCGTTGCCGTCAAGATGGGGCTGAAACCAGAGAAACTTTATTGGATAATACGCCAAATCCACCACCTGAGCATCACCCCACCAAACCTTAACCCTAAAACCAGGAAAACGAAGCCCCCTCCCTCCACCCCCCCCCCCCCCCCCCCCCCCCCCGCTGACCGGTGCCAAGATCCACACCGCATTCATGGCCTAAATGGCACATAAGCGAGGCAGATCAGCGACGACGCCAATGGGAGGCGGGGGACCCTAATCGCTTATGCGTGTTTCTCTCGGGGCGAAGGGGTTTATGTTTGTTGAATCTCGCTAATTGTTAGCATTGGAGGAAAAACAGTTCGCTCGGCTCGACACCGCGGGCGACGAGGCGAACCCCAAGTGTCCTTCTTCTATGGTACCCTTAAGGGCGGTCACCGATACCGTACAAGCCTAGGGCGATCCTGACAATGTAATTGGAGGCTCCTAAGGAATCCATTGTGCCAAGCTTTATACCATAATGATTGAGCTCCACGACACCACTAAGTCGTCTAGGGTTCCAACCCAAGAGTAACAAGCTTCAGGTATAGGCACCTGAGAGTAATAAGCTCACCAACTTTCACCACTCGATTTTCCGTGGAGAACTCGAACCGATGCACCAAATGCAATGGCAAGAACACAAGCGCTTAGGTCCTTCATTCTCGAAATCCAGTAAATCTACAAAAGCCATGTGGAAATAAGAGAGAAATAACACAAGAGGAGAACACCAAAATTGTCCAAGATCTAGATCCCAAGATCCCCTTCACTAAAAAGAGACAGTGATTGGACAAAATGTAGAACTAGATCTCCTCTTTCTTTTTCCTAAAAAAGATGCAAGAATCATAGAAGGAATAGACTACCCCCTAAGAGGAATCTGTCTAGTTTTGGTCTCATCTTCCTTCCAAGGAAGACCTATTATCTCCCACCTCTTTGGAACTTGCCCTTAGTGCATCCAAGTTGTATAAGATCTTTACTTTGAGTGAGCTCTAGTAAAGCTATCAGGATATCACCAAGGTTCTTATCCCTCACTGATTGGGTCCGAGAGAGAGTCTTGCTCAACACCAATTCTAGGGATTGTGTTGAACTGGTAGCCACCGGAGTGAGCCACTGGCCTGTGTTGTGTTTTCCTTTGCGTGTGCTTTCAGGTGTTCTTCATGTGTGAGTTCATTTGCATCCCTCTCCCCCTCTTCCCTCGCGAATCCACCGCCTATCTCGGAGAATTGTGAAAGATCGGGCCACCCAAGAGGATAGTCCCTATCATCTATGAACGATTCGATTAAGCTAGACACTTCGAGAGCCCCTCTTGATAGTACGGCTACTGATCCTATAACCCGGTCCCCCAACTAACAACATGTGGTCGGTAAAAGAAAAACCTATCAAGCTCATACATTGCCCTGCGCATTCCACTTGAGCTAGATGTTAGGTTGATGATCTTGTCCTCCTCAAGATGGAACACCTTTGTTGATCGTGCTTGGTTGATAAAGACTTGCAAATTTCTCCACGATAAACCACTATTGGAGAGCATCTCTCAAGCACAACTTCAAATGTCCATTATCCCCAAATGGACGACAAGCTTCAAGCATATAGTATCTTTTTTTTGCGGATAGCATATAGTATATTTGAGATGTCCATATTGAACTTGCACTTTGTTTTGATCAACGTTGAATCTTATCTCCTCTCTTCATTATGATGGCTTGAAATTAACCATGAAAGCTCACACAATCTTCTTCTTCAAGACATGCTTGCAATATGCTTAACTCTCACATGACCATACTTTCGATCTACTTTTGAATATCATCTTGGTCATCGCTCGATCTTGTTTGCTTTCTTCTTATTTTCTACTTTGAAACCAACATGTGGTCTACAAGCAATGCCTATGGATAAAACTTTTAAGTAAAACTCAATGCAAACATTGGTCCGATTATCATTAATTATCAAAACCGAGACACTCATGTTCTTTTACCTATAAATTATACCTCGTCAGAGTCCGAGGTGGTGTTCCTAACACTGATGAGGTGCTCGATGTCCTCGTTGGTGTCCGACGAGACCATGACGGTAGCGGCGATCTCACATGGACGACGATAGAGACCCGGGGGGTTGGAAAAATCGCACAACCATGAGGCAACTCGTTGGGGAGACGACGGATCTGAGAGGAGTGCGCATTAGGCAAGTTGCGGGTAAAGAAAGACGGCCGAGAGCAACATGGGATGCGGGAATTTTGTAAGAATACCCATTTGGAGGAGGCCCGTGTTTTTAAGAATACTCATAGTCTTTTTGGTGGATGCATGTGATTTTTAGAATACCCATTATCTTTTTGAAGTTGGGGGTCATTTAGAGACCGCTGGAGCTGTTTTTCACACGTTTTTTTTAGGTTAGAGAATGACTGAAGCTAAACGTAGATGGAAGTTTTATTCCGAACACAGGAGAAGCAGGTGCAGGAATGATTTTGAGAGATCAGCAGGGAGATGTCATATTTGCAACTTGTAGAGTGTTGTTGCACTGTGCTTTGGCATTGGAGTCGGAGATGGCTGCATGTGATGAGGGTCTAAAACTTGCTCTGAATTGATCAACAGCCCCGATCAATATAGAAATGGATTGTGCCACGGCTGTTAATATGCTCACCGTGGGCAAGGATCAATCTTTCCTTGTCTACCTGACCCGCAACATTAAGGAAGGCTGTACGGAAAGGAAAGTTGCAGTCAACAAGATAAATAGATGTCAGAATGATGCAGCGCATACCATGGCAAAGTTGGGAAGGGAGTCTAAACTCACCCAATTCTGGATTAGAGGATTCCCTGATGTGTTGAATGAGATTGTAACAAACGATTGTAACCATGTTCTAGCTTAATATATTACTTTTCATCGCAAAATAAATAAATAGAGGTGACTATTTAGAGGTATTGAGAGCTGATTTAAGTGCTGCGTTAGAGATGCTCGCTCTCTGTGCGAGGCTTGTCCTTGTGTGGTTTGATTTGGATTTTGGATCCGTTCACCACATTAGCACATACATGCACCTTTAGGCTTTAACCCCTTTGATGTTCTACAATTTACCTGCAAGGACGACGCGTACTTCATTCACCCTCCTGCCGTTGCTGTCGGCCTGGGTTGGTACAAACCCTTTTTCTAATTCCTACCCGCACATAATTGCATCTTGATCGTAGTGACAGCGGCATCAAATATTTAAGATTTCCACTGCGCAGCCAAACCCTTCGTCGATCATTCTCGCTCGCGTAGATCGTCCGAAAACATCTCTTTGCTAAACTTCTCTGCTTGACAGAGATGTGTAATGTATTTTAGTTAGGAGGTTTCTAGTAATTCGAAGAGTTGGCCGGTTGGGCGCTTCTAGACAGTTGCTGCTCAAGTTTATTTTATCTGCTCCATCCGTTTTAAAATGCAGTGAGAATTTTATTCCATTATAACAAACATTTTTTCGAAATATTATACTTCGTCTCTCCTGAAATCTTGACTTCGTGTAGATTCGCATGTATCTCGTCTAGATACATGCGAATCTAGACAAATACAAATCGCTTATTTTCAGACAGAGGTACTTTAAATGAGTAAAATAAACATCTACCTCTATTGTACTCCCTCCGTCTCAAAATAGATGCCGCGGATTCATCTAAATTAAGACGGAATTTAGATGAATCCGTGACATCTATTTTTTTTGATGAATCCGTGACATCTATTTTAAGAGGGAGTAACATTTAGAATTGTTCCCAAACAGTCCCTCCACAGCAATGCGAAACTCCTGGCGAAACCAAAACATGGACAACTATTGCACCAATAGTTGATGAGCAAAGTGACAGACATATTTTAAAATTTAAGGCAGAAATCGACAAGAAAGAGAAGGTTATAAAGGCAGGTCCCAGGCAGTGCAAGTGATATCATCATAAAACAAAAGGATCGATGCAAGTTGTGTTAGTTGAGAGTTACTCGAGACTATCCACCTAACTGTGGCTGCTACTGTTGGACTGTTGCTTCAACTTTCGTCACTGTCTCCTTCTAAATTTTATCTGCATGTTCTCTTGTGTTCCTCCTATAATTTATCCCCAACTTTCGACAACTCCAGAGAGAAAAAAAAGCGAGATCTTTCAGGGAACACAGAGAAGAAAGGAGTTGCAGTGGAACTGGTGTGTGAAACATCAGTGGAATGCATTTCTGGTGCACTGACGATGATGATGGGAAACAGCACCGTCTCAAAGCAGCATGTAAAGTCAGATTTTTTTAGCTGGATGGGAGCATCATCAAGTGTCGCCTTTCCTTGGTCCAGCTCGATTTGCCGAGCTGCGTAAAGGAGGATTTTATGGGTATTTTTGCCAGTTGCCAAATCCATGGGCTACCTGAGGAGGCAGACAGGGACATGAGCTGGGTATGGTGGTGGTGTAGAAGTAGTGCCTGGAAACTTCTAGCATCCTGAGGATTTGGCAAAGTCCATGGAGAGGTTTCCTGAACGGAAGGAGAGGGGGAATATACCGCTGCCGGCCAGGCTGGCCAAACCTGTGGGCAGCATTGCGCGTCCCAGATTTAAAAAATATAAGACCACGATCTCGGCATAAGGTTAGCACAATTTGGCTTGTGTCGATGAGGAAAATAATAGTCTGTCTATTACAGCCAGCCACACATTCGTATCTGCTAGAACTTTCCAAGATCACTAGAGTTTTTTAACTAGGATGATGTGGGGTAGCACTCAGAACATGTATTTTCGAGTAGTCTAAAATTTCACATGCACATGCTCAATATATACCCTAACAAGAAATTCCTCGGAACCTTGCAGAAAGGAAGTCCTTTCGGCCGTCCTCCTAAACCGATCTTTCCAACAATATCTCGCAAATCTAGAAGACAGTGAAATGATTCTTGAGTACATTTTTCTCTGCCTATATTCGAAACAAGAAATATATAGCAAAGTAATGAGCAAACTGGCATGTCCACTTGTATTGGGCCTGGCCAAGGCAGGTTGGACATGATAAGGAAACTTGATGAGCAAGTGGGAGAGGCTCCTATCTAAAGCAACTACTGCCAGTTCTGCCAGCCTGAACATCACACTACATTGCTTCCTATTATCTGGTCCTTGTGTTTCTTCAGAATTTTCTTTACCTATCCCACATGTTTTAGCAGCACCAACCAGGGCAAGTGGGAGTTAATTTTTGTTGGAGACAAGTGAATAGTAGCTGGTACAAAAATGGTGGTTGCATCCTTTTTTCGTTAATTAGAACAGATGGTGGTTGGATCATTAGTTGTTAAAGATCAAATGGTACCTCTAACTAAAAGACTGAGAAAAATAGAGCTGAAGTTGGGACATGAGTTAATTTGGTTTGACAGGGTGAGTGAGAGAGTACGAAGGAGATGCCAGCAACTTGACAAGCAAGGCCCATAAGCAATAATTCAGTTGGGTCCTCCTATCTGCAAAAAATATCTTCGTTTTGGAAGAATTTTGCAATGGCCCAGATGGGTGAGATTCTTGAAATACAGAACTGATAAGGTTTTCCAGCTTTGTACGAGCGATGAGATACCAATACTATTATCTCCATGGATCCGCTTACGACACACAAAAGGGAGATACACATACGTACCTGTCATCAACGAATACGAAGACCACAGCCTCTTATGCCAAAGAGAACAAACTGTTGCTGTTGAGTCCCAGTTTTCTGCCAGATTTCTGCAACTGATATCTGGTCAGAATTCATCTAGTGCAGAGAAACATCTTTCCTAGAACCAAAGAGCATACAAAATATCAGATAAGTTCACACTAGTGCATGCCCATATATCCTAACATACATGAGGTCTTGCGCGTAGACACTACAGCGCAGGTCTACAGATTAGAAGAACAAAATAGCCATGTAGCAGAGGTAGAACAGCACTGGTTGGTCAGTCCTGCTTAACTATCATATGGAAAGTGTTGGTCTTATCTTCATCAGCAAGCTCCTTGAGAACACTATCATCAATAGAAGTCACGGTGTTTTGTAGCGGATCATCGAAGTAGCGTCCGTGGAAGACCATTTTCGCCATCCAAGCTTTCCTCCTGTTGATGCTGTACTTTTCCTCCTCCCATGTACCAGATGCCACCAAAAGGTAGACATACACGGTTCTCTCCTGGCCAGGCCTGAACGCCCGTGCGATCGCCTGCCTGGTCTTCGAGTGGTTCCATTCTGAATCCAGCATGACCAATCTTGATGCACCTGTCAAGCTGATACCCTCGGCACAGGCAGTTGTGGAAGCAATAAGCACCTTCCTCTTTCCTTCAGTGTCACCGTTGAATTTATCCATGACGTCTGAACGGACAGGCAGCTCTTGATCACCTTGAAGGACCAGGACTTCCTCCCCGAGGCGCCATCCAAAGACGTTCTCGATCAACATGACGAGAAAGTTTATCGGGGACACATTGTGGCAGAATATCAGCACCCTCTCACCCTGGTACGAAGACTTGTGCAGCAGATCAATTACAAACTTGGCCTTGCAACCAACAGTAAAATCCCTCTTGTACTTATCAACTTTATGTATTTCTTCTGGAGTGAAGTACGTGCTAGCACATTTGGTATCTTTTATAAGCCACGGATGGATAGAACCAATTGTGATGAGAAGCTCAACCTCAAGGAGGTAACGGCCACAGCATGACGTAGCCATTGTTATTTTTGAAAGTATCTCTTTCTGAATATCAGTGGGTTTCATGAAAAGGGTATATATATGTATCCCTGGAAGGTTGCTTAGCTTTGACCCTTCGAATGAATCGATGAATCCACATGTAAGCTTGTTTAACAAATTGATACCATCTACCCGGTCCCAGTTGTCACTGGACTCGATCTTTTGCCCAACTCTTTCCACAAAAAGGCGCCTTGTCACTGCTTCTATGTGTTTAGCTCTCCTGCTGCTTGTTTCCTTCTTCCTTTCTGGGACAAGTGCAGTCATAACATCATTGACAAACCGTGGTCTGGCCAAAGATAAGGTGTTGAAGTACTCTTCAAAGTTATTCTGGAAGACTGTACCAGACAAGAGGATCCTATACTCAGTCTTCACCTTCATCAGAACCCTCCTTAGCTTGGATTTGTTGCTCCTCGGGTTATGTCCCTCATCGAGGATCAACAGCCCAGGGTTGTTGGTCAGGACTTGTGCCATGAATCCTCGCTGCGGCATTCTTGCGTCTTCTCTCGTCATCCCTAAGAAAGATGAGTACGTCATGAGGAGAACACTTGGACTCTCGTTCCACTTGCATAACTTGTCCAGACAATCCACAAGGCGAACATTTTTCCAGGATGACCGGCGGAAGTTGCTTAAAATCACCTGCAGCCTAGGATCAAGAGTCCACATTGGCATGCCTTTTCTATCATGGTGAAGCACATGCAGAGGAAGTGCAACACCCCATTTCTCAAATTCTCTCCTCCATGTATGGATAGCAGATTTTGGAGTAAGGACCAACGGCCGGCTTCTCGGGTGAACTTTCAAGTAACTGACAAGAAATGAGATCAGCAGCAACGTCTTACCAGATCCAGGAGTATGTGCAATCACGCAGCCACCTGTACTGGCTGCTGGATTACCCATTTCCTCAAGTTGTAGTGATCCTTCCAAGTTTTTCCAAATAAATTCGAATGCTTTCCTTTGGTGAGGAAGTAGCTTCGGCCCGAGGTCAGGTATTAAACTCCACAAGTTCCCAGAGCCCATAAATTGTGAAAACTCTGGACCCAGGATTGCAAGAAGAGAAGGATCAAGCGCATGATCATCATGGTAAAAATTGCTGCATCCAGGTCTTTCTTTGTTGTAGTAATTACCATTGACCTGCATGGAAAGAAAATATTATGCATCCAGCGAATGGTGAGTCGGAAGTGAAAATAGTGAACAGAAGTCGTGGTTGATTGATTGCACCTACCATTTTTGGAAAGATATCCTTTGCCTCAGTACATACAACATTGCATAATCTGCATATTAGGCCAATCTGTTCATCCAGTATGCAGTCATGATGGCATGGTATTTCTCCACTTTTTCCTAAACCAGCCATGATCCCGTGAACTGCTTCTGAATCTGAGTCCTGGAAGTTTGCAACTTGTTACCGAATTGCCGAAAAAACAGACTGTACATTTTCATGAAGTAAATCAAGTAATTCATGGCATTAGGATTACAAAGACGTGCTACTAAAGTTCCTTCCATAGTCCTTTTACCACGTATTTTTATTCAAACTGCAAAGACAGTCAACAAATAACCTAACAATTGCAAAAAGACAAAAAAAAATAACCTAACATCCCAAAATGTTCCTACATTTCACCAATTGCACTTCAAATAAAGTACTCGTACGAAGCAATTGCAACAAAAAAACTTGCGACCGAGGACTAGATATAAACTTGTAGCTAGTTCCTATTCTCTGTATTTCTTGATTGGGCAAAGTTAAATAGTACATAATAACCCAGCAAAAACAAGCAGATAATAAGGAAATATCATGCGAAAAAGATGACATACTGATCATTAATTAAAGCATTTCTCAGAAAATATCCCAAACAAAATCTACTAATTCCTAAGGTTTTGAACATTGCATTGCCGGAATTACAGACGGACTTATTCAAATCAGAATGACCACTAACTCAGTATCATATCATAAATAATAAAGAACAAAGAGTTCATAGCCAAAAAAGGTACACAACTGCTAGTATATTGCCAAATTCTAGATCCTTTCATTTTCTCTAAAGGTTCTAAACCATTTCACGAGAAAGTTGAACAATTATAGAAGAATAGGCAGACCTGCTTTTGCTCAAGAAGTGCTAGTGTGGTCAATGAGTAGTCCATGTCTTTCCAAAGATCGTCAAGCTCATCCTTCTCATCTTGAATCTCAGTAGAAGATGGCCATGTAAAATCCTCTTCTTTGTAAATACGTTGATCGAAATTCATCACCGGGACTTCTAGATTAAACTCAAAGTCCCTCTCCATTTCACTCTGGATGTTTCCTACGCATTGGTTTATCATTCGCTTGTATTCTCTTCTGGACATGCGTTCCTTTCTTTTCCTACCACTTCTCCGAGAGAATGGTGGCTCAGAATTTCCATTTAGGCAGCGTGATGAAGTAAATGAGTTCCTCTGAAATGACACAGTGGGGTGATGATTCCTCTCCTTATTTTTTGCAGGTGTCTGAGGAATCTTGGAATCTGAAGCTCTTTCTTGAATTGTGCTCTTCTCCTTCACTTCATCAGAACTGGGTTTTTCCTTCACAGGAGTATTCCTTGTGCTCATATGCCGCCTTTCCGTGGAGCTTTGTTTTTTCTTGACCACGAAAGCGCCTGCACCTGCTTCGTTTGGCGTGATGTTCACTGGGACCTCTTCACAGCATGATTCTACTTCAACTGATGAATCTCCATACAAAGCTCTTTGCGAATTATCAAGCTTGGTGGATGATACGCCACGTCTCTTCCACTTATCACGATCGAAATTAGGTGTATCATAACTGGTAAAGCGCTCCGGTTGAGTTTTGAGACGCTTTGAGCGCCTCAAATTCAGTTGCTCATACGAGAAAACATCAGATAGGCATTCCAATTCAGTCTTCACATTGATTAGATTGTGCTTCTTTGCACCGAAATCATCAAATAGACCATCCAACATCATGTATTCTAATTGAGCAACCAATTCAGTATTCAAAGTAAAACTCATGCCTTCTGTGAGAATGTGCTTCTTTGCATGAGTGACAGGGACAGTTCCGATCATCGGGCGTAAATTCTCTTCAGAGGGTTGGAATGAAATTATCTCCATGTTCTTGCCAAAGCCTGGAGGTATGCTCATGGAATCGGGACTGCACCGTGCTTGGTCTCCTTTGATGACTCGGTAGATGATCTTGCCTTCTGCCAACTTGATGCTGAACTCCATTCCCCTCAGGGTAGACAGTACAATGATATGTGCAATTTCTGAAGAAAATCTACCACTTAACAGTTTGCTTTTATTGTGAGAGAGGCAGTCCTCCACACAATTCCATTGCACACTTCCCTCCAGGCGCTCCTTCGGCTGGAGTTGTTGCAAGAGTAAGATATTATTTAGGGTCACCAGCTCCTCTATTCTATTAGTTATCACTTTTCCTTTCCCTGTGTTGCCAGAGCACTGGTTCTTGTAGAGCATAACAAGAAACAAGCAAAAACACTGATTTTCTTTATGATTTCTCTTGATTGTGATGAGCCTTGCATCATGACACAGTAATGTCTGCATGAATAACATTAGTAAAGTTACCAAGTGATGATGCTATCAAAATACATGGAAATACCAACGATAGTACAATGATCGATTCAAAAATCTATACTCGCCACGTTATGCAGAACATAGAAAGAACAGCTATGTAAACGTGTTATAACTTAATTTGAATAGTAAGTTGGATTTGTTTTAGATAATCAATAGTAAGTTGACATACAGAAGATTTTACTTCCCCTGTCGAATTTGCTTGGAGCGAATGGGGTGATTGTACACAGACAGCAACACCCGGCTTGAGAACATGCGAGCAATCGAAGCATGTTGCCCTTCGGGATCGCATGCGCAGATGATCCCCGTCAACGTTATGCTCCACCGTGGATCCAGAGTAGACGAACTTAACGAACAGACCACCATCCCTGACCCTTATACACTGAACTCCATGCCATGAGCCCTCATAAAATGCCTCAAATGCTGCAAGCAAAGGAAATATTCAGTTACATACATGTGATCATTCAATATTTAATACCCCCTCCGTACATAAATAATTGACTTTGATTTGTCAAATTCGGATGTATCTATACACTAAAACATGTCTAGATACATTCGAATCTAGACAAATCTAAGTCACTTATTTCTGGACGGAGGGAGTAGTAGATAACTGCAATGCTAATTGCTTACGAGTTTCACTGATGGGATGGCTACGTCGACCTTTAGGTTCCTTGAGCATCTCCTCAGCCATGTAGCTTAGCACCTCATGATGTGAAATTCAAGTGCGTGCTAAGCAGGATTTAAAAAAGGTTCACTTCGTACCGAAAGCAATCTGAATTTTTTTGTCAACAACGTGTTAAAATGCGTAATGTGTGGCAGTGCCAGGTGGGCTATATACACCACTCTGCACCCAGCAGCGTCAGATCATGCTCTGAGATTCGCATGTTCTCGCCATCTTCATTCTAAGCACATCTTCTCATTTCGCACAACTGAATGAAGTCAATACTACAGCAAAGAACGTGTCAAAAAAAAAAAATACTACAGCCAAGAAACGACTAGAACAAAGACAGATGAGATCTATATTCGACTACACTTGATCATTAATTCTTTGACACCTTAATAAATGGATTTGTACAAGCAAAATATGGATTAGTTCGTCACAGAAAGTAGAATGATGCATCATGCATAGCGTAGAGATATCTTTATGTAAAAAAAAGTGCAGAGACATAAAACATGTGGATCTCAAAGCGCGGTTTGTGGTAAAAAAAACGCAATCTATCTTGGATACTACTCCCTCCGTTCCACGATATAAGACTTTTTAGCAAGCTATTTTAGTTTGCTAAAAAAAAGCTTACACTGTGGAACAGAGGTAGTACTATCAAACATTCGAGAAAATAACATAGGCGATGGGGATGCGGATCTTTTTTGTTCGAGAAAATAACACATTCATATACTAGTACAGTAGTAGTACTATCAAACTGCCAATAAATATGTGAGAAAAGTTTTGCGTTTGCGAGTAAAGAACACGGATTGATCTGGTGAAAAACAGAAATAAGATGAGAGATCCGTACTTATGTAACCCCCATTCCCTACACCGCTCGATTAGAGCTGTCCCAGACACATGAGCAAGAATCGACGGACGGGGAGATATATCCTCAGACTGCCAGACATACCGGTGGAATGAACGGAAGGAAGCGCCGCCGCCGCTGCAACCAGGCTCGCGACGGCCGAATGGTAATCTCCTGGTGGCACCGTCGGAGGCCGAGCAAAAGAGAGGAACGCCGGAACAGTATTCTGGCTAGGCGGAAACGGCCGCGTAGAGGAAGAACACGGCGATTCTTGGAGATGGGAGGGAAAGGGGGCGAGAGGATGAAGAAGATGGTTCTGGGGAAAGGCCTATCTCTCTCTCTCACTCACTCTCTCTGAGACTGTTGGTTTCTTGATTGGGGCAGAGATGGCAGCGGCGACGGGACATGACGGAGCGCAGCAGCACCAAGGCAGCGGGAAGAGGAGGCTGAAGGCTGGTCCTAATGTGAGTATCGTAACACTAGTATCATGCAAAATGTATTATAGTATTGTAATACTAGTGTATTGTATCATGTATTAGTATTATAGTAGTGGTATATATTTATTGATTTGTAAAATCTCTATGCAAAATGTGAGTACAAGATTTACTTGTCATTATGATTTCTAGTTTTACGTGTTATGATACAGTATCTACCTATGATACTGTAACCACATCTCTCTTTATTAATTATGATGCCACATCAGATTTTTGCCAAGTTGGCATGTATAATACACCTTATGATACTAACACTAGAACCAGCCGAAGAGGAGTCAATCCATGCGGGGCCCATACGGGAGAAGGCGCGCGATCATAGGGATTCGGGGTACGGATGGCACCCGCGGCTGTTGGGTGCGGGTGTAGTTTAACCAAACCCGCACCCGGAATCTCAGATCTTTCCCGCAACCCGCACCCGCATGTGGGTATAGATTTTATCCCATACCCGCACCCGTCGAGGGTAAAAAAATCCACGGGTAATACCCACCCATTAGTCCAAACAACTTAACAAGGTATTGTAATAACACAATATATAAAGAATAAAAGCATATATTTTCATTCATTCACGATTTTAGCAAGCAATCAAATATATATTAAATAATGAAAAGATATAGCAAAATACATGATATATGTGAAGAAAACAAGTTATGTTCAAACATAAGTTGCTTAAAAAGTATATTTTTCAAATTTTTAAATCTCAAAAGAATTGCAAAACAGTCACACGCCATACCACAATCAGTCACATAACAACACTCGTCAGCTCTAGAATTTCATAAACTTTAATAAAAATGCTATAATACTAATGCCCCACGTGTCATCTACTAAGATATCGGGTGGGTGGGTATGCGGGTGCGGGTTTTCCATTACCATACCCGCACCCGCAATACCCAATGGGTAGAGATTTTTGCCCAATTACTTACCCGTGGGTATAACTTTATTACCATATCCTTACCCTAATGGATAAAAACCCACAGGGTCTGCGAGTTGCGGGTACCCATTACCATCCGTAATTTGGGGAGCTCTGGTGGGTCCCGTCCCTTGACCAGCGTAGCTCAGCATCGGCTGTGTTCTTGGATGCTCCCACCGTCATCAAAGCTCTCCAAATGTGAACATGTTGGCAGTTTCAGAAAAATAAGTACTACTAGTAGATTTCATTAACAACATCTCTAATCCATCCCAAAAAACTTTAGACGAGCAAAATGCGTTTGGTTTTGTCATCTAAGCACGATTAACTAGGTTACTAATTTGACCAATAAAATATAAATAAAATAACTTAAAAGTTATAGTATATCATTAGAAATTTTAGATGCTATATTTTTTAATAGTATAATTTTGTGTTACTCACTCTATCTGAAAATATTCTGCATTCTAGGTTTAATCAAGGTCAAACTTCATAAAGTTTGACCAAACATATACAAAATTTTATATACAATCTATAATACAACATAAGTACCATTAGAATTATCATAAGATATATTTTCATATTATATATATTTGGTGTTATAGATATTTATAGTTTCTTCTATATATTCTACCAAACTTTATAAAGTTTAACTTTTATTAAACCTAGAATGAAGGGTAAATATTGATAGAGGGAGTATATAACTCATATTTTATTGTCAAATTAACGACCTAGGTATACGAGTAGGACCTATAATTCCAAACAGAGAGAGTACTACCAAACTGAACCCATATCCGGTTTAGTAGACCAAAAAATTTGTGCTCATTGGCCACCTCGGCTCCTATATTTACCAACCGTCCAAGATGATGAGCAAAATATCCCAATCGCCCACCTTCCCCTCCGACGCCACCCAATCTTGCCCTCTCACCACCCCCACCACCGGAGATGGCCAGATCTTCTCACTGGTGGTCCTCGGCGCCCATCTGCAACGCAATTTGGCATCACACGCAGCACAAGCCGCAGACCTCTCCTCACCGCGGCTACAACACGGGAACTACCGTGGTGTGCGGCAGCGGAAATGGGGCACGTGGATGACCGGGATCTCTAATCTAAAAAACTTTAGACAACCAAAATGCGTTGGTTTTGTCATCTAAGTCGTACTCTCTCTGTTTTGTTTAGGATTATAGGTCATATACGGTTAACTAGGTTGCCAATTTGATCAACAAAATATAAATAAAATAGCATAAAAATTATATCATTAAATATTTTAGATGCTATATTTTATAATAGTATAATTTTTGTGTTATATAACTCATATTTTATTGATCCTAAACAGAGGAAGTACTACCTAACTTAACCCATATCCGGTTTAGTAGACCAAATTTTTTGTGCTCATCGGCCGCCTCGGCTCCTATATTTACCAACCGTCCAAGCTGATGAGCAAAATATCCCAATCGCCCACCTTCTCGTCCGACGCCACCCAATCGCACCCTCTCACCACCCCCGCCACCGGAGATGGCCAGATCTTCTCACTGGTGGTCCTCGGCGCCCATCTGCAACGCGATTTGGCATCACGCGCAACACAAGAAAACTCTGCCCGCCACAGACCTCCCCTCACCGCGGCTACAACACAGGAACTACCGTGGTGTGCGGCAGCGTCAATGGGGCACGTGGATGACCGAGATCTATGACCAAAACACTGCTCGAAAGATCTGGCTAGGCACCTATCAATCAATGAGGCATGCGGCGTGGGCCTATGACACGACAGCGACTGCGGCGAGCTCAACTTCCCCCTTGGACTCGCAATGCTGGAGTTGGCCCACCCCCACCCCTACCCCCTACCGTGGGCATGCGACATGGATTGCGCGGGAGGACCGAGAGGCTCGGGAGCGCCTCAAGGTCATGGACGTTGGGGAGGCGTGCATGCCAGAGCTCCGACGCCGCTTCCCGAGGCGTGTGGCAACGGAGCAACGCATGTACGATGAAAATGTTGGACATCGAGCCACCGGTTTGTCTGTCGCGGCGAGAACTTCTTCTTCTGTCGCCGCCACAGGTCCATCTACTACCACCGTCGTCGACCTCTTAGACGAGGACGGCGAGTTCATCGATTCGTTGTTTGAGAGGTGGCTCAATAGCTTGAGTGACTAGGTGGAGAGGTGACGCCAACGCTCACACTGACAACGACGCCAACCAGTTTAATTTAAGACCTAGTCTATTTTAGGTTTAGTCTCAATGTTTAGTTGTAGTATGTTTGAACTATGTTTGTCTATATTTGTCTCAATGTTTGAAGTGCATCAAAGGTGTTCGATCCAATGTGTCAATAGAAACTATGATATAGGGAGTTAAGAAAAGGAGTTCGGTTAGGAACACAACATTTTTAGGTTACCAAATTTTCTCGTCTAAAGGGTAGGGATGCTTTTTCTCATCTAAATTTTAGGGGTTCGGTTAGATATGCTCTAACACGATATAGTATGCTACCTATTTCAAAGAATTTGAGTTCGAACTCAATCAACACATCAAAAAATACAGGATGTCAAAATTGTTAACTACATTTATCGTGATGTGTAAGCATGGCGTAGTACACCACCTTATACAGTATTACTATTTGTATATGTCATGGCGAGGGGCTTTTCAAAATGGAGGTGATACCCCTGGGCTCTGCATCAAAATGATGCACACTACCTTGTTTATTTACAAACATGCAACCAATCCCGGATGGGGCATCATTTCTACCTACACCAATTTGGTATCAGAGCCCTTTTCTTTCATGACCTAGCCGTCGATGCTGATCCATACACAAAACCCTAAAACCAAAATCGGTATCCCTTCCTCCCACTGCTCCCATGGCGGTCTCTTCGCCGTTGACTCCCTTGGCCGTGGCTCTAGGATCTACCTTATCTAAAAGCTCACCCATGACAACTTCCTATTCTAGAAGACGCTCATTGGTCCTACCACCATAGTGCATGGGTACATGTCGTGATCAACGGCACCAACATCGGCCCAGCCAAAACCTTGGAGGTTGAGAATGTGATAAGATGAAAAGGTTAACTATGGATAATCCTACCTATGCTGCCTAAATCACACGGGACTAGCAAGTCATGGGGTTTCTTCTGAACTCCATGTCTCCAAATATTCTTGCCCATGTTCTGGGCTTGAGTCCATTGTTGATGTTTGGGCTATCATCACTTACATGTTCTCATCGCAACCTAGGTCCAGGATCCAGCATAGGTGGTGTGCCCACAACAACATGAAGAAAAATGACCTCATTGCTACCCAATTCTTCACCAGGATGAACGGATTATGTTTTAAACTCGTTGCAGCCAGCAATACCATTCAAGAAGATGAGATTGCCACTTACATTTTCAACGATTTTGATGTATCCTATGACTCGATCGTGGCCCCTGTCAATTCCTAGGTGGGCACAACCGTGTTCGGTCTGTTTGGCTTGATCTCCTCCCATGACATGCGCCAACAGATGCTCGCCAAAATCGGCTAGAGCGCTAGTTATTTCATCTCCTCGGCAAATGTTGCTCAAAGTATCTATGACGACTCGTGTCCGTGCTGGTGACCAGGACGATCACAATGATAGTGGCCACCGTGATGGCAGTGGACAGGGGCGTCACCGCAATGATGGAGAATACCGCAATGGTGTTGGACAGGGTCGCCGTCATGACGATGGTGATGATGCATGTATAATGCATCTATAAATTTGTACTTTATTGTGACATATTCCAACATATTTACATCTTATTTACTGCTATTTCCATGTTTTATATTGATTTTGGGAATTTTTGAAAAGATCCCCCTTTATTGGGTATAACATTGCAGATGGTGAAAACCCTATTTTCGTATTTTTGACTTTCAGGGACACTCGCAAACTCAAAAGGACCCAAACTTTTTTCTATAGAATTTTTTATGAAGACGAAGACTTGATGCACTTGGAACTAACGAGGAGCCGCACGAGGCCTAAGATGGGGCCCACGGCTAGCCAAATAGACCTGCCACACCATGGGGCTCACCTATCTCCTCGAGTGCAGGATTCCATCGATCTTCACGTCCCTGGACTGATCTTTACCTAAAAACATTTTTATATATATGACCTTCTCGGTGATTTAAAAAAAAAAGGCAGCGGAGAGACAAAATGTATAGAAAAATCAAACAAAGGAAGGAAGTTCAAAGATTGGATGGGGAAACATTGTCGAGGTCGCCCCAAGTTGCATGTCTACCTTCTACAACTTCATCAACATTGTCTCCATGATGAGAAGGAGTTAGTCCATCCCCGAACTATGGGGTTTATGGCAGGAGTTTGATATCTCTCTCTCTCTTGCTATCATTATTTTAGAATCATATGAGATGTCCTACATGATTATGGGCACATGTGTAATTTCTTTATGGTAGATATTTTTCTTTTATTGAGATGAGCATACGATATTGCAATTTTCAGTATGTGTTTGATATGTTTGTAGATGTACATCACTACCATGTTCATGTATACATGTTTTGATCAAACTATTATGCAAGGACATGTGAGGGGGACGTGTGTGTGTTATATGGAGTAACTGGTAGTCGCAACTGGATAGTGACAAAAAATTTTGGGCACACTAAGGTTTTAATTTTATGTTGTTACCTCACTAGGTATAAATGAATTAATGTGTTGATATCATCTATTCACAACAAATATGAGCTCTTTTGTTAGAGATAACATGTTTGTTATTCAACATCATCTTAAATCAAATACTTTGTTTATCTCAAATCATGTTGCATAGTTTTCTCTTACTAGCGTCATCTTTATGATAGGACATGATGTCCGTATGAATTCATTGCAAACACTACATACAAATTTGGATAAATTATCTTGTTTTGCAAAGCTTATTTCCATGCCACCATGTTTGTGAGAGACAAGTGAATCCATGAACCTGATCCATTTTTAATTATAAGAAACGGCTTTTACTTGCATTTTGATCAATTTATCTATTTTCAATTAATTAATCCAAAAATAAAAAACACCCTTACTTCTTGTATTCACCATTTAAATATTAAAACTATCAGCACCACAAACAATGCATTTAATTTTACCATTGCATCAACACAAAAAAAATTCTCACATCTCTTTTCTGAGTGGTGACATTAGTGGCACAAAAGCATAATAGTTGATGCATATATATCAAAGACAAAATTCTTTCTAAATGTTTCAGAAAGCATATAATGTTTTAATACGTCGTAAACGTATCTATAATTTTTGATGCTCCATGCTTATTTTATATCATTTGTCTTATGTTTTGTCTACACTTTGAGGTATTTTTATACACTTTCTGAAACTAACCTATTAACAAGATGCCACAGTGCGAGTTTCCTATTTTCTGCTGTTTTTGGTTTTTGAAAAGCTAAAAAATGAATATTCTCGAAATGGACGGGACAAAAGCCAAATTCACTATTTTACGGAGCGAATACGGAGCCAGAAGGACATACGAAGGGGGACCAGGAGGCGGCCACACCCTAGGGTGGCGCGGGTCCCCTGGCCATGCCAGCCCTAGTTGTGGGCCCCCTGGCTGCCTCCTCGCCTCACCTCTTCGCCTATAAGAAGCCTCCCGACTCAGAAACCCTAAATTATTGGCGAAAATCCACGAAAAGTTCCACAGTGTCGCCGCCACCGAAGGGGAGATTCAGGGGACATAAGTCTCTGTTCCGGCACCCTGCCGGGACGGGGAAGTAGCCCCAGAGCCATCTCCTTCGATCTCCACCACCATCTCCATCGATCTCCATTGCCATCTTCATCACCGTTGATGATCCCCATGATGAGGAGGGAGTAGTTCTCCTTCGAGGCTAAGGGATCTACCGGTAGCTATGTGTTCATCTCTCTTTATGCATGATCATATTTTGATCATGAGCTTTGTAATCAAGTAGATCTACTCTGTTACTCAAGTTCTTTAATAGATCTCCGTCTCTCCCCACGTGTGTGAAAGTGACAGCGTGCACGCCGTGGTGGCACTTAGGATAGAGCTCATAAATATTTATCATGAGAGTATATTTTGAGTTGGTTGTATCTATGAAATTGTGGTGTTTGTTGGAACCATCTAGCATTCAAAGTGATAGTGTGGGTTACCTAGATGGGGAAGGCAGACTTTAAGGAGTGCTTTTGTAGCCCTACCATGGATTAGAGTGTTCAACCGGAGAGTAGTTCGGAGTAGTATCATGAAGAGAATATATTTATATGAGAGAGTGTTCACTTGTGAAAGTATGATCCCTAGGCCTTGTTTTAAGCATTGAAACACCATTTGCAATTAGATCTGTTACATGTTTGCTTGCTTCCATATTTTTGCCTTTAGTCTTTTTCTCCCCGCCAGAAGCTCTTTTCTGGCACCGTTACCACTTATAATCATCCATATCACTTGTATTTCACTATCTCTTTGCCGAACTAGTGCACCTATACACCTAATAAGTGTATTGGGTGTGTCGGGGACACAAGAGACTTCTTGTATCTTGATTACAGTGTTGCTTGAGAGGGATACCTTTGACCACTTCCTCCCTAAGTTCGATAAACCTTGGGTAATCCACTTAAGGGAAACTTGCTGATGTTCTACAAACCTCTGCACTTGGAGGCCCAACAACTGTCTTCAAGAATATAAGTGCGTAGACATCAAGCTCTTTTTTGGCGCTGTTGCTGGGGAGGTAAGGTAAAAGGTACTCACATCCTCCGGTGTGTGAGTGCTCAAAGTTATTTCCTTTAGATTCTACAATTTTGTCTTTTTGTTTCTTGTTTTCACTAGTTAGGCTTAATGGAAAACAACAACAAAATTAGAGAGCTTTATACTATTTATCTTGAGTTAGGACATGAAGTGTTTGAAGAGAAAATTAAAAAACCTTTGGAACTTTATTTGCATGCTAATAGCAATGTTATTAGTATGAATTCTTTGAACACCATTATTGCTAATGCTATGGAAACTTCTAAGATTGGGGGAGCTAGTTTTTATGAAAATGATCTTTTTAGTTCCCCAGCTTTGGAAGATAGCTATTCTATTGCTTATGATGATACCAACTGTCGTGGTATTGCCAACGAGTACGCCATGGAGGGGTCCTCACAGTGCATGTTTAGAGACGTGGGGGAAGGCGGACGGTTGACGGGTACGAGGTAACACAACTTACCCATGTTCAGATCCCACAACGGTGGCAGAATCCTACTCCTGCTATAAATCACTATAAGGGCAATACACCGAGTTAAAGGGATTGGTTCGTTGTGCGAGGTTGTCTAAGATTGTCTGAAGTTGTCTATGATCGTGTCCTAAAGGCTCCCATAGGCCCGACTTATATAGTCGCCAGGTCCTAGGGTTACAGGGAAAATTCCTAGCCGGACAGGTTACAGAGTCCTATACCGTCTATTACTAGTCTTGTGTGTCGTGTACTCCAAGGCTCCGGGTACGCTGGTGACTCCACCGTAGCCTTCCTTTATCCGGCATGGGCCTCCCTTCTGGATCCATCTAACTGGGCCGCCCAGCAGGCCATGGGCCATGCTACCAACTGTGGGCCACCCGGGTTATCTAGATAAGAGACATGCTATGAGGATACCCATATAGCATATCCCCAACAGTAGCCCCCGGAGAACTCCGAGATCTTGCGTCGTCTTTCCTGTTCACGTTGAATGCTCCGTCTAGATGGATGTCGGCAAATCGTCAAGCAATATCTTGTAGTCCTCCCAAAGAACCCTACAAGGTATTCTCCGTCTTCAACTTTTAAGTCGGAGAAATGCTAAATCTTCCATCATACTCTTCCGTAGCTGGACTGGATCCGTCCATGCCGGAATCTTTTGATGTGATGGTTCATCTTCCTATGACAGCTAGGGTGACGCAGACATAGGTCAGTGACGCGTCGTAACTCACATATGGAGAGAACACAATCATGTCCGATTTTCCTGCGCGAGCAATACGAACCGTTGGCGGCGATGGTTGGGACGTGGCGAAACTTCTGCACACGTTCGCGCACACGTCGTCTACGCAGCAACCATCTGATTAAGTTGCACGCATCTTGATGCTGGAGATCATAAATAGTAACCAGGGTGGAAATTTCTACTTTTCACCTCATTATCTCCTCATTGTGCTGGAGATCATAAATAGTAACCCGGGTGGCCCCCTCGAGTTCTCCGCGCAATCTTGCAAAAACCCTAGCTCCAATCACGCCAGTCACTTCCAAACTCGCACAATGGCTAGCAACAACTCTACTCCCTCGATGGCGGCGTCGAGCGAAGCCGCGGCGAAGCCGGCGCGCTCCGTCGTCGTGCCCCTAGAGGGCCTGGTCATCCCTGTCTCCGCGGTGGTCGAGACCACCGACGGCAACCACAAATCAGCGGCGCTGGAACTGCTGGAGGAGGACAACAACTCCCACAAAGGCGATTGGCGCGGTTCGGATATCACAGACCGCGATATCAAGGAGCTGATCATCGAAGGGTACCTCCCCGCGATGGAGGGGCTCGCCTGGAGGGCGGCGCCGACCGGCGAGGTCACACCTTCTCCCCAAGCCGGAGAAAAGGTGTACCTCAAAGCACAATTGGTACGCGGCGTCTCCCTGCCCATCTCTAATTTCTTCCTTGCCGTCTTGAACCACTACCGAGTACAGCCCCAAAACCTCTCTCCCAATAGTATTCTAGTGCTTAGCAATTACGCGGCACTTGTGAGGGTTACCTAGGGATTAGGCCTAGGCTAGATCTCTTTGTGTATTTCTTCACCATCAAGCGCAAAGCCGGAGCCAGCAAAGATGAACTTAGAAATTGCGGCACCATTATCTTTAAGATCCGTCCTAGCCGGCGGTTCCCCGACATCGTCGGCCACGAGTCCTGCAAGAACTGGCAGAGTACTTACTTCTACGATCCAGATATACCTATGGCTAACCGAGAAGTAACGTATCCGGACTTCGTCGATGGAGCCGCCGCTGAAGCTTCAACATGGAGATCCCAAGCCTCCCTTCCCTCCGACATCGATGCTTCCCACGCCATAAGGCGGATAGAGTGTCTCGTAGATACGGGTTTGACCGTCTTGGACCTAGCCATGTGCTGGTTCATCAGGCGAATCTAACCTCTGCAGCACCGCTTGAAGCTGATGCACGAGTATACCAACGATAGAAGGGATAGCCTCCGCATCTCCATGGAAAACTTCTTGAGCGACTCCGTCAAGCTTAGCCTCAAGGACATCGTCAAGGTGAAGGACAAGCACCGTGGCTTCGCCATCACCTACGACATGTTCGTAGAGAGCAAGTGCCCAAAGGTATTTATTTTCCGTGTATGACATATACTCCAGTTCTTTCGTCTAACCATTAACATCTCACTAACATGGTGGTTTTTCACTTAACAGCTTTGCGACATAGATGAGGACAGCATGGCTCCCAAAATCTATGGACCAAAGATGAAGGAAGTCACCGTCGTGTCCGACGATGATGCTCCAGTGGCACGAAAGCGGAAGAGCTCCACCTCTGACGCTGCCGACGGAGGCAAGAAGAAGAAGACGGAGGGTGGAGCCTCCAAAAAGACTACCGCCGCCCTGGAGGCAGAGAAAAGAGAGATTACCGGGATCCCCTTTGCCAAAGAACCCCCACTTGTGTAAGCTTATTTCTCTCCGACATTGTCCATTTGTCTGTATTATTCCCGTACTTATGCAATTTTGCACGTTTCAGGAAGAAAGTCACGAACAGCTTTAAGAAGACCTCCAAAACATTGGAGGCTTCTAAAACCATTAATGACACGCTGCATCACGACGCATCTCCCGCCATCGCCCCTGTTACCGCTATCGTCAAGCCTTCCTCCGCTCCGACAAGCTCACCGGCTAAGGAGGCATCTGGCCCTTTCGCCATGAAAGTGGACTCAGGTGCCTCTACCGAGCTCGCTGTTGTCGGCGAGCAGGCGACGCAGGAAAGTGCCGCCCACCAAATGGCCGAAGCTCCGGCTAAGGATGCCATCGGTAGCGGTAAGGCAGTGGTGGAAGCTGGTACTTATGCCGAACGCGGCGCCCTCGCCCCCCAGAAACCCATAGAGTTCCCGAAGATAGTCTATCCGGCACTTACCCGGGTAGCACTGCTCTGGTTCCTAGTGCGGCGCCGACATCTCCGACATGCGGTCTTGAGGAGCTCCTCCGTCAAGCAGATATCTTGCAAGGAAACATCATATCCTTTGGCAAGCTGCTGGCCGAGAGCGCTACCAATCTCAAGATCATTGCACTTGTAAGTTTTATTTGCCTTTTTCATTTCATATGAGTATCCCACTGTATTCCCCGAGGATTTAGACGGGAAACCATAGGTCTTTGCGTCTGAATGCTCTAAGAGTAACTAAAGTAGAAAACTTCTCACTGTAGCCCCCAAGCATATAGGTGGAATGAATTATTCCGACTAGATGCTTTAAGAGTAGCATACGCAGTGTTCATAAATTTCAATATTGTAGCCCCCAAGCCTCTAGTTGTAACTAAATTAGTTCTGACTAGATGCTTTAAGAGAAACTAAGCATACTTTTGAGTTAAAACTTTATACTGTAGCCCCCAAGCCTCTAATCAAAAACTGAATTAGTTCCGACTAGATGCTTAAAGAAAGACTAAGCATATTAGTAAGTTAAAAACTCTTGTCGTAGCCCCCAAGCGTCTAGTTGAAAATTTTCCGGCTAGAGGATCCAAGTAGACCAGCCAACGATTAACTTTCTTCTTTCCACAGAATGAAAATGCTCGGAGGGGCATGGCCAACGACAAGTATCAGAAGATGCGCACAGACTTGGAAGCTGAAAAGGGTAAAACTGCCTTTTTGAAGGAACAGATCACCAAGAGCAAGCGTCTGTTTTCTTTTTCGCATTCCGACTTGGTTTTGTGCCCACATTCTTCGAGTACTCACTATGTACTTTGTTTTCTCCGACTTGTAGAATATCTTGCCAAGGCCGAGTATATTGTCGAGCAATCCAAGCATATTCAGCAGCTAGATAGCGAGAACAAAATCCTCAAGGAGGAGAGGAAGGACATGCTGAAAATGCATGAGGAGTCAATGAAGGTCTTGCAGGATTCCGCCACCGAGGAAATCAACCGCTTGAAGGAGGAGATCTCAATCTTAAGAGATCAGAAGAAAGCTGTCGATGAGCAGAATGAACACCATCATGAGGCATATAAGCTCCTCCAACAAGAACGTGATTCCTTGGCGGATACCCTCTGGCAAGCTAAGGCCAGCATCTTCAGTAAGCTTTCTTCGCCTTGGATTCTTGTAGTCTGGATACTTTGAACTCTTTGAACTCATGTGCTCTTTTGTCGGAATTTGCAGCTCCTATGGGTTTAACCCGGTCGCCTTCTCCAGCAAAAGAATGCATGGTCCTTGCCGGCAACTTTATCAACACCACCATCGCGCAAGCCAAAGAGATTGCCAAGCCCCTCCAGATCAACATCAAGGCATCGGACTCTTTGACGAAGTTCTCGGAGATTCTGCGCCGAGCCCCCGAGCGTATCACAAGCTAGAAAGCTTCATGTGCACGGGACGGTGCAAGGATGGCGTTGTCCATGGTAAAGGCACACTACGAAGATGCCGACATCGACACGGTAACCTCTGGCATTCTCGACGTGGATGACGATGGCCAAGCGATTAACCACCAATCCATCTTATCGTCACTTGCGGGTTATGACACCAGAGTTGCCGAGCTAGTCGACGTTAACGTCTTCGTGCCGATGAATACCATCGATGGCGGCAACCAAAGCTCCTCCGAGTCTCTTGACACTGCCGATTTTGAGGGTAACTCTCCTGCTGCCGATGATGGTGCTTCCAAGTCGCCTGCGCCAAGGGAATGAAAAACAATCTGTAATATTTGTTTCCTTTGTGATGCGGATGCGGAAAAAACTATGTATTAACTTAAGTCGGAAAACAATGATGTATGTCCAGCTACTTAAGAACTAGTTTTTAGCATGTATATATTTTATAAGCAAGTGCTGGCTTATCCATTACTTTGGTTCTTATGCTTGACTTTTCGTGAGTCGAAAGACTCGTTGTCGGAACCATGCGCTTAGGTGATGATGCCCAATGGCACCGTCAATAACCTAAACACAAAATCGCCGACAATAAGTGTCAAAAGTCACTACTCCAGAATCCACATAAAAACGACAAAGAACGTGTAGACCAGAAAACTTAAGCTAACGCCCGTAGGCAGAATTTTCACAAGTGCAATCGCAAAACTTGTGCTTAAATATTTTATATGATCCAAAAATGAACACTAAAGGAGGTAAAAGACTCAGTAACATGAGTGAACCAGAGAGCTTTATTTCATTGATCATATAAGAGGTACACAATGAGATAAAAAATGCTAAGTGTAAAAAGGACGTAGTTGTGCTATGTTCCATGGCCGATCAAGCTCCGGGTAGTCATCATCCGGGTCACGTCGCTTACGCTTATGATCCTCGTTGGGTCTATCCTTTAGTTCACGATTGTCAATGAGGTAGTAAGACCCATTGATCAGCGCCTTGCTTATGATGAACGGTCCTTCCCATGGCGGGGATAATTTGTGTGACTTCTTCTGCTTAAGTCGGAGCACCAAATCCCCATCTTTAAACGAGCAATGCAGAACATGGTGACTATGGTAGCTGCGTAGCTTCTGCTGGTAGATGGCGGATCTTTGGCATGCCAAAACGCGCTCCTCCTCGAGAAGGTCCACATCTAGGCGTTTGGATTCTTCAGCGTCATCTTTGTCGTAGGCAGCAACCCTTGGTGCATCGTGAAGTATGTCGGAAGGTAGGATGGCTTATGCTCCATATATCATGAAATAAGGGGTGTGGCCGGTGGATCTGTTGGGTGTAGTTCATAAACTCCACAACACAGATGGCAATTCTTCTGTCCAGGCTCCAGCTGCTCTATGTAGTGGTGCCTCAAGACGTGGCTTTATTCCCTGCAAAATTAATCCATTGGCTCGCTCAACCTGACCATTGGATTGTGGGTGTGACACAGATGCAAGGTCAAGTCGAATGCCTTTCTCCCAACAATAAGCCTCCACTTCTCCGAGTGATAAGTTGCTGCTGTTGTCGGTGATAATGCTATGTGGGAGACCAAATCTCACCACTAGATCTCGGACAAACCTGAGGACAGTTGCCCCATCAAGCTTTCTAATGGGTTTAGCTTCTATCTATTTAGTGAATTTATCCACTGCTACTAGCAGATGCGTAAACCCACATGGTGCCGTTTGCAACGGTCCCACCATGTCTAGCCCCCAGACTGCAAATGGCCAAGTTATTGGTATTGTTCGCAATTCTTCAGCAGGAACATGTGGTTGTCGGGCATAATACTGGCATCCCATGCATGTATCGACCAGCTTGTCGGTGTCCGCCTTTGCGGTTAGCCAGTAGAATCCTTGCCGGAAAGCTTTTGCGACCAATGATCGAGGAGCAGCGTGATGCCCGCAATCTCCGAGATGGATTTCGTGTAGGATTTCAATACCTTCTAGCTGGGAAACACACTTTAGGTATACACCAGTAGTTCTCCTTTTGTAGAGCTGTCCATTAATTATGGTATAGCCCTTTGCTCTACGTACTATTTGTCGTCTTTCGACTTTGTCGTCGGGTAAAGTTCCGTGTTCGAGATATTCCATGAACGGTTTTGTCCAAGCCGGAGGGACCTTTGCCACCATGTGGACGAAAGAGTCAACTCTATCCGGGTTGTCGATGTCGGCTCCCTTCATAGATGGTGTGCGCAGATGCTCTAGGAAAACTCCTGGCAGAATTTGTTTGCGCCCTAATCCAAGCTTAGACAACAGATCAGCCGCCTCGTTTTGCTCCCTAGGTACATACTTGACTTCGTAGCCCAAAAAGCTCTTGGCTATCTCGTCCACTTCGTCCCGATATGCCACCATCATAGGGTTCCGCGCATTCCAGGTGCCAGCCACCTGCTGGGCAACCAAGTCGGAATCTCCACAACAAACTATGCGCTTGATGCCAATATCCTTGGCTACACGTAATCTGTGAATGAGTGCTTCATACTCCGCCATGTTGTTCGTAGCCTCGAAGTGGATCTGCAGAACGTAGTGTAGCTTGTCGCCAGTTGGTGACTGTAGCAATACACCAGCCCCCAAGCCGTGGAGCAGCTTTGATCCGTAAAAGTGCATCACCCAGTACTCTGGTTTCGGCAACGGAGTAACATCTGGCATCTCCGTCCAATCTGCAATAAAATCCGCCAAGGCTTATGACTTGATAGCGTCGCATCTCTTGTAGGTGATCTCGAAGGCGGCAAGTTCAATGCCCCTTCACGTCCCTTCCTGTAGTGTCGTTGTTGTTGATAATGTCGTACAGTGGAGTCTTGCTCACCACTGTGATTGGGTGCTCCTGAAAGTAATGCCTTAGCTTCCGAGAAGCAAGGAATACTCCATAAGCTATCTTCTGGTAGTGCGGGTAACGCTGCTTGGACTCTGTCAAGACCTTGCTTACATAGTAAACTGGTCGTTGAATTCCATGCTCATAGCCTGGTTCCTTCCGCTCTACCACGACGACGATGCTGATTACCCGGTTGGTTGCCGCCATGTAAAGTAACATGGGCTCTCCAGGCTCGGGTGCTGTAAGGATGGGTGCTGAGGAAAGAATCTCCTTGAGCTGCTTCAATGCTGCATCTGCTTCGTTCGTCCACGTAAATTTTTCCGCCTTCTTCAGCAACTTGTATAGAGGCAGAGCCTTCTCTCCAAGTCGGCTGACAAACCGACTAACTGCTGCAACACAACCTGTTAGTCGTTGAATGTCCTGTAGGCATGTCGGACGATTTATGTTTAAAATGGCTTTGATTTTCTTCGGGTTGACCTCGATTTCACGCTGGGAAATGATGAAACCCAACAATTTGCCGGCTGGGACCCCAAAGACGCACTTCTTAGGGTTAAGCATCATGTTGTATTTTCGGAGATTATCAAAGGTTTCTTTTAAGTCAGAGATTAAGTCATTTGACTTTTTAGACATGACTGCTATGTCGTCCACATAGGCGTGAACGTTCCGACCAATTTGATCATGTAGGCAACGTTGCATTGTCCGCTGGTATGTATCACCTGCGTTTTTTAGCCCAAAGGGCATCGTGACATAGCAAAACGTGCCATATGGAGTAGTGAACAAAGTGGCCAATTGGTCCGACTTCCTCATCTTGATATGTTGGTATCTTGAGTATGCATCGATAAAACACAAAAGTTCTGAGCTAGCCGTCGAGTCAATGACTTGGTCAATGCGAGGCAAAGCAAACGGATCTTTAGGACATGCTTTGTTCAAGCCGGTGTAATCAACGCACATTCTTAATTCATTGGTTCCCTTTTTGGGGACAAGTACAGGATTGGCCATCCATTGGGTGTGAAGGACTTCCCGGATAAAACTAGCCTTAAGTAACCTAGCTATCTCTTTGCCAATGGCGCGTCTCTTCTCATCTCCAAAGCGTCGTAGAGTTTGCTTCACTGGTTTGCATTTTGGATCAATGTTTAAGCTGTGCTCGGCAAGTTCCCTAGGTACACCTTTCATGTCGGAAGCTTTCCAGGCGAAGATGTCCCTATTCTCGTGGAGGAACTCAACGAGCGCGCTTTCCTATTTGAGATCTAGGTTCATCCTAATGGCGGTGGTCTTGGAGTCATCGCCTACCACAAGTTCCACCGGCTTGGTCTCGATGATGGCCTTGAATGCAGGAGCGGAGTCGGAGATTTGCTTCTTAGACGCGGGCATCTCTGAGTCATTGACCTTGCACTGGATCTCTTTGAATTCTTCGCTGTAGAGGACAGCTTCTGCGAAGGCAGCTTCATTAACCTCACAGTCCCTTGCCTTGGTAAAGCTCCCGGATACGGTGATAACACCGTTTGGTCCGGGTATCTTGAGTTTGTTGTAGACGAAGCATGGCTTGGCCATGAACGTGTGGAATATGTCGCGACCAAATATGACGTGGTACACACTCTTGAAGGGGACCACCTCAAAGGTCATGCGCTCTTGGCGGAAATTATTAACATCGTCAAAGGCAACCTGAAGTGTGATGCACCCAAGGGACCGAGCCTCCCGACCAGGAACTACGCCGTGGAAGATGGTGTTGGTCCGCCTTAGGTTTGCCTCTGTCATGTTCATCTTCTGCAGTGTATCCAGGTACATGATGATGATGCTGCTTCCACTATCCACCATACACTTGGTGAACTCATTGCCGTCAATCAAAGGGTTGATGACCATGGTGTATTGGTTCTCCGTAGGAATAAGGTCTAGGTGGTCCGTCCTGTCCCAAGTAATTGGAACCTCCGACCAGCGCAGGTACTGGGGAACTGGGGGTAGAGTAGCCATTAGGATCCTCATAGAGGTCTTCTGTTGCCGGGCGGAGGGGGTGCCAAGGAAAGTGTGGTAAACTGGCGCCTTCTTCACGAAGGGGTTCTTCCCTTTGTCGTCGCACTTGGCGGCGTGCTTGGGGTCAACTTCCTCGTCCATGTCACTTGAATCCTTGGACTCCTCCTCCTTCTTCTTCCCCTTGCCCTTGCCTCGCGGTCTGTTCTTCTGACTTTGCTTGTAGCCGGACTCCGGGTCTTCCTTGAGGTCGTTGACGAACTTGCAGTGTCGATTGGTGTGTGTGGCTTTACCATTGGCATCGAGGTGTACGAGGCACGGCATATCGCGGTACTCCTCTTAAGTTTGGGGAACGTGGAGCGCTGCTGAGGTAGTTTCACTTCCTCGCTGCTTCCCACGAACAGCTCCCCATCCTCGGCCATGTTGTCCGCCATCATCTCATCATGCAAAGGTCATGGCGACCATGTCGGGAGTTTGCTTTTCTTCTGGAGCGGTTTTCCGCTTTGTGTTGCTGTTCCTCCGAGCTTGGGTTGGAACGGCCGTTGCCGGCAAAGAGCCACGAGCATCATCGTCGGCAGCTGCGAACTCACTGGCCAACTGAATCATCTGATTCAAGTCAAGCTGGTGATTGTCCTGCAAGCGCTTTAGCTTATGTCGGAGCAATGTGCCCCTTTCCAATCCATCGATGAAGGCGGCCATGGCGGTCTGAGCATGCACTCATGCGTAGGAATTTTTCATGTCCAGCCAGCGGGAGAGGTAGGCACGAGATGTCTCGTCTTTCTCTTGCACGCATCGCTGTAGATCGCCAACAGTGCAGGGACGTTTGTATGTACCCTCGAAGTTCTTGGTGAACGCCTCTTGCATGTCCAACCAATTGCAGATGGATTTTTCTGGCAAGTCATCAATCCATTGATGGGCCATGCCTGCCAACATTAACGGGGGGTACTTGACGGCGACGTTGGGGTTGCCTCCGGCAATCTCCACCGCGTTGCCGTAGTTCTGCAACCATGTGGCTGGCTTAGCGGTGCCGTCATAGGGCTTGATGGTCTTGTCAATCCGGAAACCCTTGGGTAAGTTGCGGACCGTATTGCAGGTCCAAAGCAACGTGGTCCCAGGTATGATCCTTCTCGGGCCTCGTGGATCTTGTCAATCCGTGAACGTGCGTCGTATGGCTCCGGGTTCTTCTTCTTTTTGTCAACAGGGGATGGGCTGCATGAACAACGCGGGCCCCCTCCGCCATGGTGACTGCTAGGTGGCGACGGAGGTGGAGGTGGCGGTGGGTTAGCCTTCTTGCTATTACCCTCCTGCGACGCCTCACGCCTATTGCGGTTGCTTGTCGGACGCGGAGGGTCATGGCACGACCTGCTCTTATGTCCTTGGTTGCGCTCTCCGTCATGACGGGTCTGCTCGGCGTTGTCGCGGATGACGATGCCGCCCTGCCTTGGCGGGGGCATATCCGTACGATGGTGAACCTTTGGGTCTTCGCAATGTCGGGGAGAGCGGGGTGGTGGCGATGGGCGGCGAGTTCGGGCCTTTTCTCCGTGGTTGGAGGATATGGGAATAGCATCCTTCTTGTTGCGCTTCCCTCCGTCTTTGTTCTGATGAACCTGTCTGAGACCCGACATCAAGAGGCGATCTGTCCCTTGGCTGCTTATGCTGGCTAGATCGGCAAAACGTTGGGTCAGACTCTAGCCTCTGAGAGGTGGCCTTTTCCTGCTGTTTCACCGCCTTGGCCACTAGGTCATAGACTTGTTCCACTGCCTCAGGCGATCGATCCTGCTCCAGAAGGGTCTTGGCTATGGCGAGGTTAAGGAGAGGAGTGGTCATCACCTATCTTCCTTCACTATCAATGTATGGCTTGGCCTGTGCCGGCTTCGAGGGAGACCATCCTAGGTTTCGTCGTATGCCAGGGTCGTTGATGACGCGAGCCGGAGCTTTCTTGGCCTTCTGCTGCTGGAGTAGAGTCCTGTATTTGGCCTCCATTGCTCTAGCTTTATCTATGGACTTCTGCGTGTTGACCAGATCTCGATCTAGCTGAGCGCCCTGCTCCGTGATGGCTTGCGCTTCCTCTAGCAACTGCTGACGCTTCTCGTTAAGCTGGGTCACGTTCCGGATATGAGCGACGGTCAGTGGCTCGACGAGGAGGTTGTCGTACATCACTCTATCAGCTTGAGTAACTTGGGCAGCAGCAGATGTAGATGCCGGAGGTGGCAAGTTTGCGGTGTTATTTTTGCTCGGTCTGGTGCCGAGTTCCTGCGGCTGTTGCACTAGGTTAGGCGGAGGAGGCATGACCTTTGAGCGATCATCATCAGCAGCAATAAGTGGCCCCTTCCCCTTGTCCAGCGATGTAGGCGGAGCTCGTCCGGGTTGGTATTCGTCCATCGCCGTCCCAATGGTGACGAACACTTCTCGAGACGTGACGGTGTTGTTGGCTTGCTCGTCGCGCGTGTACTCCTCCTCCATCTCCTACATGGCAGAGTCTAGTTCTTCTGGACCAAAATCTATCTCCTCTGAATCTGCACTGAAGTCGGCATAAAGCGCATCAATAACAGAGTTAGAGGGTGCCAGGACTTCCTCCATGACGGTGGGTGGAGGTGCAACAGCAACAACGATGACTGGAGGTGGCGGTGCAGCTGCGATGATGGCGATCGGAGGCGGTGGTGGCGGTGGCTGAATCGGAAGGGCTCCATCAATGAGCGCAAGTGATGTCTGAGCTGCCACTTCAGCCTCCGCATAGTTGTTGACGGTGCTCACCATGCCTTCGAAGGTAAGGCGTCCCGACGCCTACTGCCGTCTTAGAGAATGCCAGAGAAGCGTGCCATGGTCCAGTCCTTCCACGAAGTGATACATAGCATCATCATTGGGGTAGTGGGACAGATCGACTTGTATACGGAGCCACCTGGCCAGGTAATCGCGGGGATTTTCGCCCTCTCTCCGAACACAACGCACCAGATCGAAGATGGTAACCACACCGACGAACTTGGATCTCTGTTGTCCAGACGCACGGGCGATGCCGGCGGACTTGCAGTGATCTTCCACCGTTATATCCTGCACAGGGGCGGTTTGGGTGGGCCTTGAATTTTTCCGATCTTTGCCGGCAAACTCTGAAGAGAGATCCGACATCGATCCTTCCGCGAACGTATCCTGCCTGTAGGCGGTCCGTGCAGGCCTTGATGCTCCTCCGACTCCCAGGGAACTAGTGCCCGAGTCGGTTTCGCCGATGAAGAGGTGGATGTCTCCGATAGGAATGATCGAACACCGCGTAGGGTTCGTCTTCGCCGGGATCCAGAACTCGTCGGGAGGGACGACCGAAACATTTCCGGAGAAGAGAACGCGACCAATGGCTACGGTTTCAGCGATTCCTGCGAAGATCTTGGTCCTCGCCCGCTGAAGAGCCTGAAGCGCCTCTTGCCCCACGGTGGGCGCCAACTGTCATGGTATTGCTGACGAGTACGCCATGGAGGGGTCCTCATAGTGCGTGTTTAGATACGTGGGGGAAGGCGGACGGTTGACGGGTACGAGGTAACACAGCTTACCCAGGTTCAGATCCCACAACGGTGGCCGAATCCTACTCCTGCTATAAATCACTATAAGGGCAATACGCCGAGTTACAGGGATTGGTTCGTTGTGCGAGGTTGTCTAAGATTGTCTGAAGTTGTCTATGATCGTGTCCTAAAGGCTCCCATAGGCCCGACTTATATAGTCGTCAGATCCTAGGGTTATAGGGAAAAGTCCTAGCCGGACAGGTTACAGAGTCCTACACCGTCTATTACTAGTCTTGTGTGTCATGTACTCCAAGGCTCCAGGTACGCTGGTGACTCCACCGTAGCCTTCCTTTATCTGGCATGGGCCTCCCTTCTGGATCCATCTAACTGGGCTGCCCAGCAGGCCATGGGCCATGCTACCAACTGTGGGCCACCCGGGTTATCCGGATAAGAGACATGCTATGAGGATACCCATATAGCATATCCCCAACACCAACCCTCCAATATATGATGATTACAATGATGAATATGATATTTTCAGTCCACCTACTATTGAGGATAAAGTTAATTGTGATTACAATATGCCTCCTATATTTGATGATTATGGTGATGAGAATAGTAATGATGACATGGTTATACCCCACGGGTACACAACATTGGCATACCTAGTCCAGACCAAGGAAAGCCCATGACAAAATACGCGGCCTGTGGAGATTTCGGGTGGCCCAGGCCCATGATGCCTTCGGATCCTTAGAGAACAAGACTAGAGTAGATAGAATTTCAAAGGGGACAAAGCCTAATCTGTAACTGACTCGACCTGTGCCCGGGACCTGTCTATCTATATAAAGGCTAGGAGGGCACAGCGAGGAGGACGTTCAACTCACCTCATACGCACCTCATGCCAGATTGCATATGCGCACCCCTGTAACCTTTGGTTCCGCCGTAATCAAGAGCAGACAAGCAGGAGTAGGGTTTTCCCTCCGGGGGCCTGAACCTGGGTAAACCTCGTGTCCTCGTGTTGCTTGTCTATTAACCGTTCTGCGATCTCCAGCATCCCCATATTCTCTAAAACCCAAGTCCATAAAAATGGGCATTGACGGGATCAAACCTCGTCAATTGGCCCCGTCTGTGGGAACTGGGGACGCTGATTGTGCGATCATGACGGTCTCATCCGGAGCAATCTACAACTCATCAGCGATAGAGAATCGCCTACTCTTCGGCACCTTTGACTTCACCGCCCACTCGCCGGCCACCCTGAGGGATTTCGAGTCCGTCGGCGACGGGCTCGAGATGTTATTCGGGAGTTTCTGCTTCCAGGTGGGGCAGACCGGCACCCTCCGCCTCCCAGAGCGGGTGCCACCACCGTCCATCAGGCCCGCTTCGTGGGTCCCACCCATCGGCATGTTACGCACGTCGACGCTGACAGACGAGTCATATGTCAGCAGCAGCTGCAACTCAGATCTGTGCGGCCCTCCCTTAGACGAAGGAACCTATGGTTCCAGATCCAAAAGTTGCGGCAGCAACGATCCAATCTGCGGACGTTACCTATGCGCCGTGGTCATCCAGAGCGAAGCAGAACTACCGCCAGGTTCGAGTGCGTCTAACCCACATCTCAACCCTCAAGGTGAGAACGGAGGAAACGGGGGAGCTCCATCGCTCAGGCCCAACGAAGGCGATGCCAACGCCTACCAGAAGATCAACCTCAACGAGGAAGGATGGCGCCAAGCACACGAAGCCATGGCAGGCAACGTCATCCTACCTGTGAATGCTTCACAGGATCTACTGATGGCCTACCACCTCCTCCTCATCAGCGAGCATAACCGCCAGGTAAAGCTGCAGGAGGAGCTCGACAAACGTAAGCAGCCGGCTTTGGAATCTAGCGCGCAGCAAGCTACACTCTCTGCCGCTAGCGGCTCCAGCTCGCACGGCAATACCGCCAACAAGCATCTTTCTCGCATGGAGCACATGGACCCTGCCGCACGCCGCGAAGTCACCATGGCCCTCAACACGTCCTTCATGACGATGGACATGAACGACAACATCATGCTGAAAACACCGCAGCCTGCAATCATGGCGGCCACTGCATACCTCGCGTCACATCCACCTTCGGTGGGTGACCCGAAGAGCGCCATGCACAAATCCGTGCTAGACGACCTCAGACTCGTCGGAGCTGCGCTCCACGATGAGGCTCCTACGGAGCAGAAGAAAAAGGCTGCGGTCAAGTTCACCCGCATCCCTACACCCTCATCGGGCGAGGACGAGCACAGTATGCCTCGATGTCGCATGAGACCACGGTGTCGCAGCAGCGATTACGACGCTCGCCACGATCTTACCAAGTGCAAGATCGACAAGTCATGCGCCAAACGTGCATGCTCAACCAAATCTGACAAGGAAGACGATGGAGAGTTGTGCGGAGCCAGATTCTTCAGCAGATCCGTTCATCCAAAGTTCGACGGCACGCAGGACCCAAAGGCCTGGCTCAGCGATCACCTATCATCAGTCAAGCTGCACGGCAGAAATAGGAACACTGCCCTACAATGCCTTCAGCTGCAGCTAATAGGCGCAACTCGGATCTGACTTAGCAGCCTGTCCTCTGGCTCCATCCAAAGCTGGGAGGAGCCGGTGTACAACTTCATCCACAACTTCAAGGGAACTAGCAAGAGGCCAGCCTCGATCGAAGAACTGCGGGCCTGCACCCAACGTACCGACGAATCCATTCGCTCATACATCCTATGCTGGTCCCACATCAAGAACTTCGCCGTGCACATCTCCGAGGAAAAAACAATCGACGCCTTCAAGGATGGTGTTAAGAGCCCGGACTTCAAGGAAGAACTTGGGCGCGTCAAGCCCAAGACGCTTGACCACCTCCTAGAAATCGCCAACCGATGGGCAGATGGCGAGGACTACCTCCAATGAATGCATTCGGATGACGAGGACGAATATGGCTGCAGAAGAGAACACCACAACAAGCAAAGATCGCGCATCTACGACGACCGTGACGGAGTCGACATGATCGCGGCTGGATACGCCAATCGACGAAATGACGGCAACCGCAGCAGCGGATACCGTGGAGGCAACTTCCGCGACGGAGGGCGACCCACAGAAACATGGCAACATCGCAACCATGACTACGAACCCTCGGCATACGACAAATTGTATGGTCCTTGCACCATCCACTTCTACATCGACAAGCAGGATGGCAAGAAGAAGGCCAGCCACATGCTAAAAGACTACCACGAGTTCCAGAAGCTCAGCGAGGGTCTCACCCAAATACGACACCAGATCGTGAACCCTGGATTTAGGCCCGCACCTGCACCAGGTGACATCACCCACGGAGCTCGTCCACCACCACCCGTTGGACCGTCGAATCCAGCAATCGCACCCGCGCCAAACAACGGAACATGAGGATATCCGCCACCAAAAGGGTCCCTGATGATCCAGAAGGGGCGTCCAACCAACATGGTGCAAAAGAAAATCACCCGCCAAGTGAGCCTGGCGGTAGCCTCCCCACCGGCCATCCCTGAGTACCTCAGTGGCTCGGATTCCTGCATCACGTTCGACCGTTCGGATCACCCACGTCAGATCCCTCGCCCAGGTCATGCTGCCTTGGTGCTCGAGGCGCAGATCAGAGGATTCAAGATGAGTCGCTTCTTCATGGATGGCAATAGCGGCATCAATCTGATTTTCGCCAGCACACTCGCAGCAATGCGGATCCCGCCGTGCAGCCTGGAGCAATCAGATACAACGTTCCATGGCATAGTCCCAGGGAAAGGCATATATCCCCTGGCGAAGATATGACTCGACGTCATCTTCGGCCAGACCGAAAACTTCAGGCACGAGCGACTGGAGTTCGAAGTGGTGGACTGGCCATCACAGTACCACGCCATCCTCGGACGTGTGGCATTCACACGATTCCTGGCAGTATCGCACTACGTGTACCTGCTACTTAAGATGCCAAGACCCAAAGGCGTCATCACCATCCAAGGAAGATTCACCCGATCCGACCACTATGACAGATACTTCAATAGAATCTCCTAGTCGTTCGGCATGCAGGAGGAGCTCACAAGGCTCAGAGAGGTGACAGACAACAGGGCTCCCCCAGTCGCCAGACAAAATGCACCCGATATGTCGTTCGACTCCAAGGTCAACACGAAAAAGGTGCAGGTCCACCCGACGGACGCCTCCAAGACGACGCTGATCGCCAACGACCTCAGCCCCGCATAGGAAAGCACGCTCGTCGAATTTCTCCGTGAGTGCTAGGAAATATTTGCTTGGTGTCCTGCAGACATGCGAGGAGTTCCCAGGAAATTCGCTAAGCACACACTCAATGTGTTCCCCGAAGCAAAGCCAGTCAAGCAGTCGATCCGACGACTGTCCGAACCAAGAGCTGAAGTCGTCAGAATAGAAGTCAACAGACTGCTCGATGCCAACTTCATCCGAGAAATTAAAGAGAGCGAGTGGCTGGCCAATACTGTGATGGTCCCCAAGAAGGACATGGACATCCTGCGGATGTGCGTGGACTTTACATCGCTCAACAAATACAGTCCAAAGGACCACTTCCCTCTACCGTGGATCGATCAGATCATCGATTCGACTGCAGGATGCGAGAAACTCTCCTTCCTCGACGCCTACTCAGGCTACAACCAGATTCGGCTGAAGGTCGAAGACCAAGAGAAAACAACGTTCATCACGCTGTTCGGAGTGTTCTGCTATAACACCATGCCCTTCGGGCTGAAGACCGCAGGAGCCATGTACCAAAGGTGCATGCATGCGTGCCTGAAAAACTAGATCGGTCGAAACATTCAAGTCTATGTCGACGACATAGTAATCAAGACCAAGGAGGCCAAGACGCTGATCGACGATCTCCGCGAGACGTTTGATAACCTTGATCACTATAAGATCAAGCTAAACCCAGAAAAGTGCGCCTTCAGTGTCTCATCTGGCCAACTACTCGGCTACTTCATCTCCCAGCGAGGGATCGAGGCGAATCCGAAGAAAATCAGGGCCATACTATCCATGGAGAAGCCGAAGAACCTCAAAGGTGTCCAGTGATACGTTGGAAACGTATCTATAATTTTTGATGCTCCATGCTTGTTTTGTATCTACTTTGCTTTGCTTGTCTACACTTTGAGGCGCTTGTACATGTTTCCTGGTACTAACCTATTAACAAGTTGCAAGAGTGCCAGATGCCCGTTTTCTGTTGTTTTTGATTTCAGAAAAGTTAGTAAAGAAATATTCTCGAAATTGGACGGGACAAACGTCAAAGTCAATTACTTTCCATGGGGAACAAGAAGTCCAGAGGAGAGACGAGGAGGCGTGCTAGGGCGGCTAAACCCCCCTAGGCGCGGGTGGGCCCTACCCCGCGCCTAGGAAGGGTTTGCCCCCTCTGGCCGCCGCCTCGGTCTCCCCCTTCGCCTATAAGAAGCCCCTGATGCAGAAACCCAAAGCACCCGATCAAATATCCACGAAACCGTCTGTAGCCACCACCACCATCGTCCCTAGATCGGGGGACCTGAAGTTCTTCTCGGCACCCTGCCGGAGGGAGATCATCCCGGAGGTATTCTCTCCGGTATGATGCGTGAGTAGTTCCACCTTGGACTATGGGTCCATGTAGTAGCTAGATGGTTGTATCTCCTCCTTTGTGCTTTCATGTATAGATCTTGTGAGCTCCGTTCATGATCAAGATCTAATCTATTTGTAATCATGCATGTTGTGTGGGATCCAATGGATATTGAGATTATTATGTTGGTTTGATTAATGGTTTTGTCTTTATGATTCTATTATGTCTGTGTTGTTTGTGATCTTGCATGCTCTCCGTTGTTAGTAGCTATCTTGGCCAAGTAGTTGCTAGTGACTCCAAGAGGGGGTATTTATGCTCGATAGTGGGTTCATGCCTCTAGTTTCCAAGGGAAGTAACAATAATCTCTTCGGTTGTAGATGTGCTGTTGCTACTAGGGACAAAACAACGATCTCTTGTTCATGGAACATGTGGACTGTTTACCTTACACACTTTGCTTAAATCAGTTGTCTGTTGCTTGCAATTTAATACTGGAGGGGGTTCGTATGATAACCTGAAGGTGGACTTCTAGTCATAGATGCAGTTGGATGGCGGTCTATGTATCTTGTTGTATTGCCCAATCGAATCTCATAGGATCTTTCTGGCTAGTAATTGCATTGTTATGCCTTGCTCAGTTCCTGCCAATTGCCCCGCTGTAATTTGTTTACCCTTCATGCCATGTTGTTTATCTAAGGAGAGCACCTCTAGTGAACTATGGACCCCGGTCCAATCTTTACCATTGATACATCTTCCACGGTTACTTGTTTACTTGCTTCAAACCATTACCTTCCACATCATACATTTAATCCTTTGTTACAGCAAACCGATGAGCTTGACAATCTCACTGTTCGTTGGGGCAAAGTCTTGTGTTTGTGTTGTGCAGGTATCCTTGTTGCTTGCAACCTGTGTGACGTTTCCTTCCTCCTTCTGGTTCGATAACCTCGGTCTCAACTGAGGGAAAACTTGCTGCTTGCTGCTTCAAACCTTGCTCTTGGGGATCCCAACAGGCTGTGTGTAGACAATCGTCAAGATTTTCAAGGCGCCATCAGCCAGCCAACATCCAGCAACTATCTGGGTGGATCGCAGCGCTGAGCAGATTCATCAGCCGCATGGGCGAGAAGGCCCTGCCTTTTTACCAGCTGCTGCGCAAGACAGACAAGTTTGAGTGGACACCCGAAGGAGACGACGCATTCGAAGACCTCAAGCGGCTGCTCTCCACCTCGCTTGTCCTGGTCACACCAAAGGAGCGAGAGCCTCTGCTGCTATACATCGCAGCCACACACCAGGTGGTAAGCACCATACTCGTGGTCGAATGACCCGAAGATGGCAAGACCCACGGGGTCCAACGCCCAATCTACTACCTCAGCGAGGTACTGACTCCAACAAAGCAGAGGTACCCCCACTACCAGAAGCTCGCCTACAGCATATTTATGACGGCTCGTCGATTGAGCCACTACTTCCACAAGCACCAGATCATGGTCATCAAAGAGGCCCCACTGTCCAACATCCTAAACAAACCGGAAGCTACAGGACGTGTAGCCCTGTTGGGCATCGAGCTGTCTCCTCTAGACATAGTCTACGAGCGACGCAAGGCCATAAAATCTCAGGTCCTCCCTGACTTCCTCGTCCACTATATGGAACTCCAGCTGCCGGACACTTCGGACCCGACGCAATCATGGACGATGCACTTCGACAGCTCCAAGCGTGAGGCTAGAGCAGGAGTTGGCGTCATATTGACGTCCTCTCAGGGCGACAAGGTGAAATACGTCCTTCGGATGAGATTTTGCGCCTCCAACAACGAGGCCGAATACGAGGCCCTCATCCACGGCATGCGGATGGCCAAGATCTATGGCGCAACGCGCCTAGTCATCTACGGTGACTCGAACCTTGTTGTCCAGCAGACGATGAACGAGTGTGATGCTCACAGCACCAACATGATTGCGTACCGCGCGCTCTACAACTCACTCGAAGGGGACTTTGATGGCTGCGAGCTTCGGCATGTCAGAAGGGAAATCAATGAAGAAGCCAACAGGCTCGCCAACATCGGCTCTACTTGCGCACGGGTGCCACCAGGTGTGTTCCTTGAATAAATTTGTGTACCCTCTATCAAAATAAAATTCCCAAAGGGCTCAGCCGAAGAAGCAAATCACTCAGAGGATGTGCCACCCAAAGGGCACGAAGGACCTAAAAAGCTAGACACCGAGGTCGAGCTTGTCAGCCTGATGCAGGTCATGGCGGTCGAAGAAACATGGACGCAGCCGTACCTTCGGTACCTTATAAACAACGAACTGCCCGATGACCCGACAGATGCCCAGCGCATATCTCGTCGGTCTAAAGCCTTCATCATCCACAATGGCGAGCTGTACAAGCACAGTATTTTGGGTGTGCTCCAAAGGTGCGTCACCATCAGTGACGACAAAACCATCCTCCAAGACATTCACGAGGGAATCTACGGCCATCATGCAGGCACCACGCCCTAGTCGCCAAAGCTCTACGAGCTGGATTCTACTAGCCAATGGCCATGAACAACGCTAAGGACATCGTCCGAAGGTGCAATGCATGTCAGAGATACGCGGACAAGCCGCACGCGCCAGGATCGGAGCTAAGGCCCATACCACTGGCATGACCCTTCGCCCAATAGGGCCTCGAAATGATTGGAAAACTGCCCAAATCCTCGAAAGGAGGCCACGTCTACCTCCTGGTCGCAGTTGACAAGTTCACCAAGTGGATCGAGGCCTGAAGGAAATATGCCCTAGAGGCAATCATAGAGATGATTATATTTCATATGTATCCATGAGTTATTGTAATGTTCCTTGAATATCCATATCAGGCAACTTGTATTGATTGGCAATTATGTGAATTGTTTGTGAAACTCTTTACTTGCATGGTTATTTAATAGTTGTCTCTAGTCGGAGTTCATGTGAGGACACACATGAATATTAGACTAGCACATCGATTGGTTGATGACTATGTTTCGCAAGTCATAGACATGGATATGTCAAACTAATGATGTGGACACAGGTTATGAACATGGGGTTGGACTGGCCCAACTTGAGACTGGCAATTAGACTTGCAGCTCTCTCTACACATCATGTACGTTTTGTCCTTAGACCTGAGATTGTCGCATGTACTTGAGATGTGGATCGACCTACTTTGGGTCTATCAACCACTACTCCGTAACTGGGTAGTCATAAAGGTAGTTTCCGGGTTTGTCCCGAAGCATGCTGCAAGGCATGGTCAATCAAGATGGGATTTGCCCCTCTCTACTTGAGATAGATATCTCTGGGCCCCTCGAGTGATCGGATCCAGAAATGCATGGCCGTGCTACATAAGGTTAAGAGTTAACCTAGTAAAGGGATTCTGAATCGTAGTATCGAGAAAGGGAGGTCAGCTTGGAGCTAGACCAAATATCGTGAGGCAAAGGGAAAGACATGTACTAAACCTTGTGATGGTTCGCCCGATATGATATTTGTATGCGTTTAGGAGTTGGCACGTCTTGCTAGAGGCCGCTACCAACTATTGGCAGAATAAGTGTATTCGTGTCATGTCTATACGTATATGAACCTATAGGGTCACACACTTAAGGGGCCGGAAGCCTAACGAGGATTGGATCCGAATTAGACCAGGCTTAGGCTACTAATGGGCTACTAATGTAGAAGCCCACTAGGGACGCCTATATAAGAGAGGGTGGGGCGAGCTGACCAGGGTTAGACCTGAGACCATTCCACTCAGCCGCCACACCTCACGCCTGTGTTGCACGCGCGGACCTAGCAGTCCGGCGTCTGACGCTTTCACCCCGCACATGTGGATACCTCGGAGGTGCTGCATCTGTGGCACTTGGACGAGCTGCGCAAGGGTAGATTCTCGTGGGACGAGGACAAGGACGAGACGTGGAACGTCTGCACTGCCTCGACACGCTTCATCAATTCCGCAACTGCACGTCTAGTGGTAATACCGTGATCTATGACAACATTAATCCTGGTTTATGGGGTAGAAAATTTTGATTTGCGCTAGTGTAGCCTATCTGTATCCCTACAAGGACATGCCCGTCACCAACCAAAGTGGCAAAACTGATGTCAACTTCTTCGAGTCCGTAGTCTACAGGTTCAGTGTGTGGTGCTTGACGGGGAGGAAGAGGTTGAAGTTGTCCTGTAGATCCCCGACAATGGTGCCAGAAAAGCTTGATGGTGCTAGGAAGCACTTCATCGGGAAACCCCAAGAGCAAGGTGTGAAGGAGTTCAACAACAAGTTTTCCCTTAGTAAGAAACCAAGGTTATCGAACCAGTAGGAGGAAGGAAACGTCTCAAAGGTGTTGCAAGCAACGTGGAAACCTGCACAACACAAACTCAAGACTTTGCCCCAATGAATCAGTGAGGTTGTCAAGCTCACCAGTTTGCTGTAACAAAGGATTAAACGTATGGTGTGGAAGGTAATGGTTTGCAACAAGTAAACATGTAACAGTGGAAGATGTATCAATGGTAAAGATTGGACCGGGGTCCATAGTTCACTAGAGGTGCTCTCCTTAGATAAACAACATGGCATGAAGGGTAAACAAATTACAGCAAGGAAATTGACAGGAACTGAGCTAGGCATAACAATGCAATACCAGACAAAAAGATCCTATGAGATTCGATTGGTCAATACAACAATATACATAGACCGCCATCCAACTACATCTATGACTAGAAGTCCACCTTCAGGTTATCATCCGAACCCCCTCCAGTATTAAGTTGCAAGCAACAGACAACTGGTTTAAGCAAAGTGTGTAAGGTAAACAATCCACTTGTTCCATGAACAAGAGACCGTTGTTTTCTCCCTAGTGGCAACATCACATCTGCAACCGAAGAGATTTCTGTCACTTTCCTTGGAAACTAGAGGCATGAACCCACTATCGAGCATAAATACCCCCTCTTGGAGTCACTAGCAACTACTTGGCCAAGATAGCTACTAACAACGGAGAGCATGCAAGATCACAAACAACACAGACATGATGTATCAAATAGACAAAACCATTAATCAATCCGACATAGTAATATCAATATCCATCAGATCCCCGCAAACACATCATGCATGATTACAAATAGATTAGATCTTGATCATGAACGGAGCTCACAAGATCTATACATGAAATCACAAGGAGGAGATACAACCATCTAGCTACTACATGGACCCGTAGTCCAAGGTGGAACTACTCACGCTTCATACCGGATAAGAAGGCCTCTGGGATGATCTCCCCTCCGGCAGGGTGCCGGGAAGAACTTCATATCCCCTTCGATCTAGGGACGATGGTGGCGGTGGCTACAGAAGGTTTCGTGTAGTTTTGATCGGGTGCCTAGCATTTATGCATCAGGAACTTCTTATAGGCGAATATGCGAGACTGGGAGGCGACCAGGGGGGCCACACCCTACCCAGGCGCGGGCTGGGCCCATCTGCACCTAGGGGGTCTGGCCGCCCTGTGGCGCCTCTCCGTCTCTCCTCTAGGCTTTGTGTCGCCCACGGTAAAATATTGACTTTGGCTTTTGTCCCGTCCAATTCCGAGAATATTGATTTTCTGCCTTTCTAGAACCAAAAACAGAAGAAAATAGGCAACTGGCACTGTGGCAACTTGTTAATAGGTTAGTTCCAAAAAAGATATAAAAACACCTCAAAGTGTAGACAAATCAAAGCAAAGTAGATATTAAACAAGCATGGATCATAAAAAATTATAGATATGTTTCCGACGTATGAGTGTGCCACACAACATCATCACGGACAACGGCTCGAACTTCATCTCAAAGGAATTCCAGGACTTCTGCGAGGGCCTTGGTATCAACATATCATACGCCTCCGTGGCGCACCCGCAGACCAGCGGACAAGTCGAAAAGGCCAACGGCCTCATAGGAAACGGCATCAAGAAGCGCCTGCTATGCCCACTCGAAAGACTTGCGGGAGCTTGGGCAGAGGAGCTACCCTCCGTCCTCTGGAGCCTACGTACAACGCCGAACTGCTCAACTGGCTTCACGCCCTTCTTCATGGTAAACGGAGCCGAAGCTGTGCTACCTGCCGAGGTACGCCACAAGGCCCCATGGGTCGTCGCCTACAGCGAAGCCGAATCATCGGCCGCACTCGAAGACGCCGTTGACACACTCGACGAGGCACATGACATTGCCGCGGCTCGCTCAGCGGTCTACCAGTAGAGCCTTCGCAATTACCATAGCCGTCGGCTACACCCAAGGTCCTTCGTCGAAGGAGACCTCGTCCTACGACTCAAGCAGGAGCGGCCGAAGAAGCTCGAGTCACCCTGGGAAGGTCCCTACATCGTCACAGAATTAATCCCAGGTGGCGCCTACCTCCTCATGGACATCATATCAGGAGTTGAACACTCCAACCCCTAGAACGTCGCACGTCTGCGACGCTTGTACCCCTAGCTACCTCTTTACTTTCAATAAGGCTACTCAGCCAAGGCTACTCAGCTGAACAATTTACCTCCTCGTTACGCTATGAATAAAAGCTAAGTCCCTTGGCCGAAATTTCTTTTCTTTACATTACCTTTCTCTATAACACGCTTGGGGGCTACGCCTCACCTCACGACATCGTCGACTGAGAACAACGCATACAACCTGAGTAGCTGACCACGTCAGGCTAACGAAAAGGACACGCACATAACAAATCACCACGTGCTACTATATACAAACTTTACAAAGGGCACTACGAGCCCACTCAAAAAATACATATTTTACATCAAGTTTTTCTTTATAGGACCTACCTATTCTGGAGAATCACATTCGCCCGCTGCTCGAACAGATCTACTATGTCCTCATCATGTTGCTCCACAACTACATAATGCGGGTGCATGTCCCAAAGGGTGCCATCAGGCCGAAGGGGTGGCCCAGTCACCACCTCCGCAAGGTTGACATCATGACGATGCAGCCGAACAAGGGACAATGCAGCTTTCACCCCAATAATCAGCTGATGCCGAACCAACTCCTTGACGCATCCCACGTTCCGAAATTTCGCTAGAAGGCCCCAAAGGGTGGAAGGTGCCTAATCTAAGGGGAACATGACGGTCCAAATTGACGCTAGAGAAATCCTTGCCTGCTTCAGCACCCGAGAAACCTGGTGCATGCGATCTTGCACCGTCGCAAGGACGATGGCCCGCTCGCGGTCCATCCAAAAGAAGCCACTAGCCTCTAGGTCTTGTTGCGTCAGGCAATTCATCCGAACAACGACACACTCTTTCTCTTCCTTCGGAACAAGATTCGCACCTGTAGAACGCACACAATTAGCAAACATGCAGAGCTTCACCTGAAAGAACAACAGTTCTCAAAGACTCACATTGCAGTTGCTCGCTCATCTGCCACAACTCCCCTATCAAGAACTCCTCCCTGGCAGTGGTCGCTCAGCCTTCGACTTCCACACATATGTGTGGCCACAAATGCCAAGGATATCCTTCTCCAAGCTGCAGACACAGTCGCGAAGAAAAGCCAGCTGCAACGCATCATCCAAGGATGGTCGCGGATCAGGAGCATTCGCAGTGACAATAGGAACCTCACCCGAAGGACCCTAGAGGCCAAAAATCAAGACATGAACATCACAAGTATCTCTGGCAACAGCTCGAAACATAAATTTATATACATCAAGTCCACCTCGTGGCACAAGTTGGGTCTGTTCATCAGCAAAAGGTTACATCAGAAAAGCAAAAGGATAAACTATCCTAACTACAACACATGGGCCTAAGCACCCACATCTGGAGTGGCCTCGGAGCCAGACTGCCTGCTCTTGGCGTCCTCCTCCTGCTTCTTCGCCGCGTACTCGGCCAGGAGGTCGATAAGCTTAGGCCCATAATGCTTACATCGAGAGGCAAAAGGGCGAACGCTACCTCTGAGCCATTTTCAGCCCTTGGAATCTGGGACGTTATGTGCGGCAGATCCAGCTCCGTTCCGGACGCCATCGCTATTGCCAACCCCATGGAGGCGCCGATGCCCTTCTGCTTGCGCTTATACGCCGTCGGAGTATCCTCCAACAGAGCATCCGCAAGGGCGTCGACATCCTCAAGGGCAACGCCCTTATGGACGATCTCCTTGTAGAAGCGCCTGAGCACTTCCTTGGCCTTCGCCAAGGAGCCAGTAGCAGTGCCGTAGCGATCTTCGACATCGGCGGTGGCATCGGCCAGAGAATTTCCATGATCCAACGCACCACGATCAAACGTGATGCCCGAAGCATCTGAACCAAAATAAGAAAAGCACCCGAATAAGAGCAAGACAAGATGAAGTCGAAAAAACACGAGACCCAAAACACGTGAAAGGAAACTCACCAGAGAAGGCTTTGGCTGCAGCCATAAGCCTATCCTCCATCTAATTCTCACGAGCAACCGCCGCAGCAGCGAGTTGCTCCTCGCGATCGGCAGCCTCTTTCTGCACGCGCTCCTTGGCCTCCGCAGCTTCCGCGGCCTTCTTCTCCGCTCGACCAAGGCTATTCTCGAGAGCGTCCGGCCGTCGGAGGGCCGCATTTTTTTCATCTGCAACATCAAGAACCACCTGATCAATACAAGCAAAATCCATGGGACAGATGAACTGCAAAAGGGTGAGTACATTATGCACCTTGAAGCTGCTGCATGCTAGCCTCCAGCACCAAGTGCTACAGGATAAGGAGGTTGGCACTGTGCACAACGGGCTAAAACAGAAAGAAAACCATTAGAAAAGGCTCGGGGGCTACACCCCGCTAGAGCAACATGACCAACAGGTCACCCAAAAGGGCCCAGGGGCTCCCCCAAGGGATAAAGTAGAAAATACTTACGTGTTCAGGCGTGGACTCCGAAGTTTTGTGTGCAGTCTTCTGAGTTATGACTCCCCGAGCTTCTCGCTTGGAGAGGTTCAGGCCATCATTCCCAGAGTCGGCCACCACCTGGGGGGAGGAGCTATCGGCTGATGTCTACGCACTTCTATTCTTGTAGATAGTTGTTGGGCCTCCAAGTGCAGAGGTTTGTAGAATAGGAGCAAGTTTCCCTTAAGTGGATTACCCAAGGTTTATCGAACTCAGGGAGGAAGTGGTCAAAGGTATTCCCTCTCAAGCAATCCTGCAATCAAGATCCAAGAAGTCTCTTGTGTCCCCAACACATCCAATACACTTGTCAGGTGTATAGGTGCACTAGTTTGACGAAGGGATAGTCAAATACAAGTGGTAACTATACGTTGGAAACGTATCTATAATTTTTGATGCTCCATGCTTGTTTAGTAATACTTTGCTTTACTTGTCTACACTTTGAGGTGCTTTTTACATGTTTTCTAGTACTAACCTACTAACAAGTTGCAACAGTGCCAGATGCCTGTTTTCTGCTGTTTTTGGTTTCAAAAAAGTTAGTAAATAAATATTCTCGGAATTGGATGGGACAAACATCAAAGTCAATTACTTTCCGTGGGGAACAAGAAGTCTAGAGGGGAGCCGGAGGGGCCAGCCAGGGCGTCCAGACCCACCCCAGGCACGGGTGGGCCCCACCCCGCAACTGGCTAGGGTTTGGCCCCCCTGGTCGCCTCCTCAACCTCCCCCTTCGCCTATAAGAAGCCCCCGATGCAGAAACCCTAAGCATCCGATCAAATCTCCATGAAACCATCTATAGCCGCCGCCACCATCGTCCCTAGATCGGGGGGATCTAAAGTTCTTCCCGGCACCCTGTCGGAGGGGAGATCATCTCGGAGGCCTTCTCTCCGGTATGATGCATGAGTAGTTCCACCTTGGACTATGGGTCCATGTAGTAGCTAGATGGTTATATCTCCTCCTTTGTGCTTTCATGTATAGATCTTGTGAGCTCCATTCATGATCAAGATCTAATCTATTTGTAATCATGCATGTTGTGTTTGCGGGGATCCGATGGATATTGAGATTAGTATGTTGGTTTGATTAATGGTTTTGTCTTTATGATTCTATCATGTCTGTGTTGTTTGTGATCTTGCATGCTCTCTGTTGTTAGTAGCTATCTTGGCCAAGTAGTTGCTAGTGACTCCAAGAGGGGGTATTTATGCCCGATAGTGGGTTCATGCCTCTAGTTTCCAAGGGAAGTGACAATAATCTCTTCGGTTGTAGATGTGTTGTTGCTACTAGGGACAAAACAACGTCTCTTGTTCATGGAACATGTCGACTATTTACCTTATACACTTTGCTTAAAGCAGTTGTATGTTGCTTGCAACTTAATACTAGAGGGGGTTCGGATGATAACCTGAAGGTGGGCTTCTAGTCATAGATGCAGTTGGATGGCGGTCTATGTATCTTGTTGTATTGCCCAATCGAATCTCATAGGATCTTTCTGACTGGTAATTGCATTGTTATGCCTTGCTCAGTTCTTGCCAATTGCCCTGCTATAATTTTTTTGCCCTTCATGCCATGTTGTTTATCTAAGGAGAGCACCTCTAGTGAACTATGGACCCCGGTCCAATCTTTACCATTGATACATCTTCCACTGTTACTTGTTTACTTGCTACAAACCATTACCTTCCACACCATGCGTTTAATCCTTTGTTACAGCAAACCGGTGAGCTTGACAACCTCACTGATTCGTTGGGGCAAAGTCTTGAGTTTGTGTTGTGCAGGTATCCGTGTTGCTTGCAACACCTGTGTGACGTTTCCTTCCTCCTACTGGTTCGATAACCTCGGTTTCTTACTGAGGGAAACTTGTTGTTGTGCTGCTTCACACCTTGTTCTTGGGGTTTCCAACGAAGCGTTCCACGACAAGTGCTGGGCGCCATCAAGCTATTTTCTGGCGCCGTTGCCGGGAGGCTAAGGACGTCTTCACTAGGGGAGTCCTTCAGTTCCTTCCTCTTTACTTTGTTTTTAGGTTTCGTTGTTTCTTTTGCTTGGTTTTGTTTGCCTCTTTTCAAAAAACCCAAAAAAATAGTCTAGTTTGGTTTGCTTGCTTTATTCAAAAACACAAAAAAATTAGTTCCTGCTCTAGCTGCTGCTGTTTTTGGCTTGCCCACCTTTGCCAAAATGAACTCTGCTGAGAACACCAAGTTGTGTGACTTCACTAGCATCAACAACAATGATTTCCTAAGCACCCCTATTGCTCCACCTGCTCCTGATGCTACCTTTTATGAAATTAAGCCTGCTTTGTTGAATCTTGTGACGAGAGAGCAATTTTCTGGTGCTAGTTCTGATGATCTTGCTGCCCATCTTAATAGCTTTGTTGAACTTTGTGAGATACATAAGTATAAGTATGTAGATGGAGATATTATTAAGCTCAAGCTTTTTCCTTTTTCCTTGAGAGGAAAAGCTAAAGAATGGTTGCTTTCCTTGCCTAAAATAGTATTGATTCTTGGACTAAGTGCAAAGATGCTTTTATTGGAAAGTACTATCCTCCTGTTAAGATTATATCTATGAGAAGTGACATTATGAAATTTAAACAGCTTGATAGTGAACATGTTGCTCCTTCTTGGGAAAGAATGAAATCTTTGGTTAAGAATTGCCCCACTCATGTACTCACTGCTTGGGTGATTATCCAGACTTTTTATGCAGGTTTGAACTTCTCCTCAAGAAATCTGTTAGATTCAGCTGCTGGAGGTACCTTTATGGACCTCACTTTGGGTGCTGTAACAAAGCTCCTTGACAATATGATGGTTAATTACTCTGAATGGCACACTGAGAGAGCTCCACATGGTAAGAAGGTAAATTCTGTTGAGGAAACTTCCTCTTTGAGTGAAAAGATTGATGTTATTATGGCTATGATTGTTAATGGGAAAGCTCCTCTAGATCCTAATAGTGTTCCCTTAGCCTCTTTGGTTGCTCAAGAAGAACAAGTTGATGTGAACTTCATTAGAAACAACAATTTCAACAACAATGCTTATAGGAGTAATTTTGGTGGTAACAATTATAGACCTTATCCTCCTAGTGGAAATGCTTATCAGGGTAGATCTGGAATGCCTAGTGAAGAGAGGATTCTGGAAGTTGAGAGATCCACTAAAAACTTTATGCAAATGCAATATGAGAAAAATAAGATTTTCACTAAAACTATGGAGGAACAATCTATCATTTTTAAAAACATTAGTCATTAGCTTGAGAATCTGAATAGAGAAATTCCTTGTTTACAGTCAAAAAATTTGAGTGCTGAAAAGAATATTTCCTCTTTGTCTAAAGCTCAAACTTCCTTGGTTAATAAAATGGCTGCTAAACCTGAAACTATGGAAAATACCTTTGCTACTGCTCATGCCATACAAGTTACTATTGATGAAAATGTTAGACTGTTAGATCAACTTCATGCTAAGTGGGAAAGGGAAGCTGAAATTGATAGAAACAATAGTGTGTGCACCATCACCACTAAACCACAAGTAGTCCATGTTCCTCCTCCTACTATGCCTACTACTAGTGATGCTAAGTTTGACTTTTATGTTGATGGTTGCAATGTTTCTGAAGTGATTATGTTCTTGCAAAAGCTTGCTAGAATTCCTGATGCTAGTGATATGCATGTTGCTCTTACCAAACACACTACAGATGCTCTTGTTAAGATTAAGGAAGAGAATCTAAAACACAAAGCTTCTAATCCTAGGAAAGTAGAAGATAGTTGGGAACCCATTATTAATATGCAAGTGAATGACTTTGATCTCAAAGTTTCATGTGATCTTGGTTCTAGTGTCTCTATTATGCCTAGGAATATTTATGAAATGCTTGATTTGCCACCTTTAGAAGATTGTTATTTGGATGTCCCACTCAATGATAATGCTAAAAAGAAACTAATGGGGAGTATTAATGATGTTCTCATCATGGTTAACATTGCTTATGTCCCAGTTGATTTCTATGTTTTGTAATGCTTCTTGTCCTATTACTTTGGGAAGACCTTTTCTTAGAACAGTTGGTGTCATCATTGATATGAAAGAAGGCACCATTAAATATCATTTTCATTCAAAAAAGGTATTGAACACTTCCCTATGAGGAGAGAGAAGTTGCTTTTTGCTCCTCCTTTGAAAGCAAGATTTGATGTTAATGCTTCTTCATTTGAAAATACTTGATTCTTCTTGCTTCTTGTGCCTAACTTAAAGGCGTTAAAGAAAAGTACTTGTTGGGAGATAACCCAAGAGTTTCCTTGAGTCTTGGAAGTTATTACTTCTATAATGACCTCTCCTTATCCTTTTTGTTTGCTTTTTGTGCCAAGAATTACCTCTAATGAGAGGGAAGTAAGATTTGGGGAGTTGATGTCCCGAAACAGATTTATGTCCTCCACCAAAAAAAATCATGAGGATTCTCTGTAACTCGGATTGAGCTGAAAATTTACGAATAAATCCTCAGTATCTTAGCTAACTTTCGTTAGTTCAACACTTTTTGATTTGAGCAACAAAAGATGTTCGAAAAAATCGTTTTCTACCTGTTGGTCTGTTTTGACAGATTTCTGCCATTATTTGCATTTGCTTCTTATTGATTCCTTTTTGAGCTCTCTTCAGGTGAATTGAGATTTTTGAAGGAGTTACTAAAGTAGCTTGTGTTTTTAGTGAAAATCCTTGTTGTTTCAAAGCTTTGCCAGAGGTCTAATATCTTTTGAATAAGCTAATGTTGCTAATGAAGAATTGTGTGAAGTTTTGTATGAAGGAAAAAATTTAGGTGTAGAGAGAGAATGATGTAATGAGATGAAGAATTGAAAAAAGCTCAAGCTTGGGGATGCCCCCATGGTGTCACCCAAAGAAATATCCAAGAGGTACAAGCGTCAAAGCTTGGGGATGCCCAAGGCATCCCCTTCTTCATCAATAAAAAGATCAGGTCTGTCTAGACACTTCATTTTTATTGTTTCATGCACAGTTGTGTTGTTCTTGGAGCGTGTTAGTTTTCGTTTGCTTTGCTTAGTTTGTTTAGTTTTCTTGAGTAGTTTGGACCCTCGTTCTCGCTGTGTTGTTTTGCAAATAAGTATGCTTGGTGTTTGGAAAGGAGTAGTAAGTTCTTGCTTGAAGTGCAAGAGGAGCTTGCATTGACTGTGACTTAGACTTTAGCATGATATGCTAGGTGTTGTTTTGACTTTATGCTTAGTGATTATTGATGTAGCATGTCTTGTTTCAAACATTTGGGATTGCTTAGTGTGCCTTGAAAAAATTATGCGTTGTTTTAGCATGCAAAAGCATAGTATTGTTGTATTCTCCTTTGATGCTTTGCTTGGGTTGACTTGGCACATGCTCACACCATGTAATGACTATGACAAGTCTCCATTAGCCTCTATGATCATTTAGTCCTTGACTTGTAGTACCACTCTTTGCTTTGATTAGTATGCTTGGTTGCACTTCATGATTATGGCCATTATTGCTCTCTTAGTTGGTTGCTCCCAGTCTTTTGCTAGCCTCCGCTTGTATGAGTAAGCCCTACTCATGCTTCCAACTCCCAAGAAACCAAGTTATTCCAAAGTGTCCACTATAAAATCCTATGCATGGTGTGTTACACCATTCCAAGTATATTCTTGTTTTCAACTATCTTCCAATTAAAAATTGTTTTGTTATGAAAAAACTTAGTGATTAAAGCCCTCACGAACTTGATGGCACACTTTATATTCTTTGCCCCTAATAAACTTGAACCATTGTGACAACTTTGTTGTATATGCTTGCACTTATAAGTTGGAATTAGCAGAACCGTGCTGTCACGAGGAACGTTTTCAACATTGTACTTGTACTTTGTACTTAGTTGATATCATGTTCTTTTGTCTATGGATGTCACCGGTGCAAAATAAAGAGGGAACTTGTAAGTCCATGGAGTTTGTATCCTGTGTTAGATAAACGCCTGGGCCGCTAGACTAAGCCATGCCTAATCATGGTGGAAACTTGCAGCATCACCATAATGAGCTATCTATGAAGCATCCTAAATAAAAAGATATGCATATGGTAAATAAAAAGATTGCTGAGATGCTCATTGCCTGCTTGCCTTGTCATTTTGGTTATGGGAAAGATCATGTACCATGTGCAAGGGGTACCTCGTCTATGGATATGCAAATACTTACAGTGACAAGAACTTACCTGGACCCAAAGTTGAGTATTCATGAGGTGTGGCCCTCGTATTCAAGGTACTTGAGATTACCAACTTATACTTCGTTAAGCATATACTCCATCTTTGCCACTTTAACCTTAACCACTTCAAGATGCTTATGATAGGGGCAATGAGGGCTGAAAGCTAACAAGTACCATAATTTTTGGAAGCTCTTTTTCAAACTTGTAATCCCTGCTTACTTTACTAAAAAGGCTTTTCTTCCACCATTATTGAGTCTCCACCTTCTACCTTTAGGCACCATTAAGAGAGCATAGTTTTCATTATGTGTGCAGTGTTCCAAAGCTTATTAATTGATGCATATTGTGATATTACTTGTTCTTGTGCTATTTGTTTCTAGTCACCCTTGTGAACTTTGAAGGTGTCCTATGCATCTATATTGCTACTCTATGAGGGATAAGCTGATTGCCACTATGCCATGTTTTTGTATGTGAAACAAACAAATGTTTTTCAATGCATGTTACTCATGATCTTTGTTTGTAGTCTTTCATGTTGCATGCATAGTTACTATGTGTAGCATCCCAATTGTCTAACAATTGTAATGCTACTTGGTCTAGTAATATAATGGCTACTTCAATATATAATTGTTGCATCATCATTATATCATGCTCATGTCATCATGCCACCTTGCATTTGAGCATCATATAAAACCCTTTTGATTTGGTTCTTCTCTCATATGCATTGTAAATTCTATTTGCCTCTTGATAATGTATTTGGGTCTTGATATATTGTTTAATGCCCAAGTTGAGTTGGGGGCATATCTTTTATTCAACTCCATCGCCTTTCTTATCATCACCCCATCATTCCACCATTTCACCATATATGAGCATTGCAACTTATTTGGGTTCTACCTCTAGCTCATATGGGTTGGGATGGATCCAATTCTTTTCCACATGCTCTCATCTTGGCATCATGTTGTTTTCACATTATTGATATATGAGAGCCACATGGCCACTTTTGCATGCCTTGTGAGTGGGACCTTTTCTCCTAGCTTCCATATGGATTATTATGGAATTATGCTCATGTTGGGATATTTTTGGGACTATTAAACATCTAGTGGAATAAACACACTAGCAAGCCCAATTATAATCAAATGTGACCATCTCCATCTACTCCACTTGGAACTTTCTTTTAAATTCTTTTGCTTGGCTTTTATTCCAATTTTGGGAATGCATAATAATAATGCCATGTTAATATTATTGGTTTCACAAAAATAATCATGGCATTAATTAATTTGCATGGGCCATGCAAGTACCACCTTTTGCTTGTCCTTTGGGTTTTATTTGAATCTTGAGTGGATCATCATCTCCCTCTCTCTATCTCTATCCTTTCTTTTGGCTTGATCTATTTTGATCTTGCTTAAACCCTAGCTTCACATCCCTCTCTTTTTCTTGACTTGATCTTGTTGGAGCTTGTCTAGGGCATGCTTGATCTTGTCATAAAGGACCACTCCATCTAATCTCTCCATCTCTCTCTAAACCCTAAGCTAACCCTAAACCTACCTCTCCATCTCCTCTAATCTACCCATACCCCATCTAAGCCAAACCCTAACCCTAGCATGCCACACCTCTTCTCTTTTCTCTCCTCTCTTTTTTCACCTCTTGTTTGATCATGCTACAAACCTAGCTACCATGCCTCTATCTCTCTAAGCCCTAGATCATCACCATACCCCCCTCTCTCCTAAACCCTAATCTATACCTATTCTAAACCAAACCCTAAGTACCCTCCCTCTCTCTCCTATCTAGCCGAGCCACCCCACCATGACCTACCCTAGCTACCATCATCTCTCTCTCGGCCTCTCTCTCTCTACCATGCAGGCCCCACCTGGCCCCTCTCCCTGGCCCCACCTAGCTACCCCAACCCTAATGCCAACCCTAGCCCGAGGCTACCACCACCCAACCCGAGCCTACCCTCTCTCCCTCTCTTGCTCTCCCTGCCATGAGTGCCCCACCCCGAGCCTGGCCTACCCTACCCCACCTGGCAGCCTCCCCTTCACCACCTCGCCCTGCCCCTGTCCTACCTGAGCCAGCCCGAGCACGTGGTGGAGGAAGGAAAGGTGGCACCCGAGCCACCTTTAACCTACCCACTCCCCCACGGCACCCCTCTCCACTCCGTCCCTATCCACCCTCTCTGCCTCGCCCAGCTACCCCAGATCTACCCCAAGGGCGCCCTGCCCTCTCCCCTCTCTTCTTCACCGCCGCCCGCTACCCCCAACGCCGGCCACCGTCTGTCCACCACCGATCCCTCGAGCCAGCAGACAAGCGTGGCGTGGAGGTGATCGAGGAGAACGAGGAGACCCCGGGGAGGCCGCCTGTACACGCCGACGTGGAGGAGAAGCACCGAGACCGCCAGAACCACCACCGCCCCGACGATAAACCCTAGCCGCCGTCCGCGAGCCACGTCGACGATCCCCTGCCTCCCAGCCCGATCCACCTACACCGACGCCCTCACGGTGAGCTCCCTGACCCCCCTGACATGGTCCCCTTTGCCGTGCCGCCTTAGGTTCGCCGGACCAACCGCCGAGCACCCTCTGTGCACCGGCGTCGCGTCCGTTCTCCTCGCTGTAGCGTCGCGTAAACCCTATCTAGGCCCCGTCCGCATCCCTGACACCTCCCCTAGCCCTACCGCACCGGTTGCACCCCGCAGCGCGCACCCCCGCGTCCCAGGATCGAACCCCGCTTCGCTCGCGCGGTGCACCGATCTGTCGATCGCGGCAGAGAAGAGGAACAGTGGGTCTGCGTCGCCGTTTTGCAGAAAACCCCCCTAACGCTTTTTGCTGCTCAACCCGCGGTCCGTCAAGCCCCACCGTCAGCCTCTCCGAGCTTTTTGCAGAGCACCCCCTAGCCTTTTCAAATCTCAACCCGCGCTCCCTGGCTTCCCCACGTGGCACGCCCCCGCTGGCGCGCCCGCGTGTGGCCCCGAGGACGCCCAGGCCCCACCTGTCATTCTCTGTGTCTGGCAGCAACCGCGGTGTAAAAACCTTTCTGCGCGCGTGTGTTGCCCAGTCAGCAGTCGACCCCACCCGTCAGCGACAGTGGCTGGGTCTGTCTGGGTATAAAAAGTATTTCAGTATATCTGTTTTAATTCAAATCTTTTCAAAATTAATTCAAATTCAAATTTAATTCTGTTTTTAAATAACTTTTAAAATACAAATCCAAATAATACAAATAATATATGTTTTGAAATCAGAAAAATGTGAGGAATTCAAATATGCAATCCAAAATATATTTTGGGCACTTTATTTTCCAAGTTTAATAAAATTACAATAAAATGCCCTTTTCCCTTATTTAATTAATAACTTTTGTTTTATAAGTCCAAATTTAACAAATAATATGTCTAAAATGATTAGCTCGACGAGACCTTTCTGTCTATGCATTCCTTGGTTTGTTTTGAAGCATGCATCATATAAATATAAAGTGAACAGCAACTAATATGAGAATAAAATGGGGCCAAAACTAAATAAAATGATTTATTCTTGTATTCCACACCTCACCCATGCCATGCTACTTTATTGCCATGCAAATTGTGCATCATTCATCATGGCATGATTGTTTGCTTGTCGCATTTTATTCCTATGTTTGTGCACTTTATTTATGTTGGCCCTTGTTTGTTTGGTTCTTCTTCGTATAGACGCTAAGCAGGGGATATATCAAGAGAACCAGGAGCACTACCCAGATCCATCACTCGCTTCAACTGAGCTGCCAGGCAAGCACTACCACATGCTCGCATACATACAGTACCTATTGCCTCTATCCTATTCTTGCATCATTGAGTCGCGATTGTATTAAATTGAATCCCAAGTACTGCATAGCCTTTACTTTTAAACCCCACCGGAGCTTGTTCCTCCATCCCATGAGCCATTACTACAGGAGTTGTTTGAGCCATGCGAGTCGTAGAACAGCATGTGTAGGGTATGTGAGTGTCTGATGGATAACGAGGTACCTAAACAACTTAACCTGAGTAGTAACGGGATAACTAATGAAAGTGGCATCGGTGAGCCATATTCATTATTTGGTTTTTTAGGCTCACTTGTGTCCCGTAGGACCCCGAGTACTTGATTCCTGTTCCTTGAATATTCGCACTATCCACATCCGGGAGGCCTTATGGACCCCCCTGAGCCAGAGCTTGATTCATTCTTATTTATTGGGGCCACAAACTAGTTCGAGGTTTTATTTACTATCCTGTACTTATGCCATGCCTTGCTGCTTTATTTAACTTGTGCGAGGTAATGCACACTGTACTGTTTAGGACCGTGACCCGTTTTCGCTGTATCGACAAGCCCAGTCACACTTTCGGGTTCCCAGTCGTTTACAGCCGGCTCCACAAACCTTGAGGCCGTCTCGGAGTCAGCTAACTTCGTTGCGGGTAGCTCAATGGGGTGCCCCCCTGAAATATTTCTGAATCCTATAATTGCTTTGTCGTGACTGCCTCGTTGGGTTTTGATTTGGTTTTTTCGAGGCATATCGAGTGTGTGTTGCTATTTGTGCACCCCTGCAGGGTAAAACTTTCTGAAAGCCGTGTCCGCGGTTATGGACGACTTGGAGCACAGTTTCTCGATCATAGACAAGTATAACTAGAGTACCGCTTTTAAATTGACTAGTCTAGGCACCTGACTAGTAAATAGTGCAACCCTCATGGAATGGATAATAAAACTGACAACGGATGGGGGGGTTGTTCGTCCGCTTCCTCGTCGGTAAGCGGGGAGGAGGATGGATCTGTTAAGATTGCCGTTATAACTGTTATAACTGTTGTTATTAATTCACGGACATCCGTCTACCTCTGGTTAGGCGGATGGTTAGCGAGTATCTGTAGAATTGTTAGGGTTTATCTTTTGCTACAATTGCGTCACCCCAGGTTGTGTCCCCTTTAGAGGCATAAAGACTTGCTGAGTACCCCTAGGGTCTCACACGATAAATTATTGGTTCAGATGAACAGGTACCCTCGCAAGATGGATACTGGTTGGAAGAGACGGACGATGTGGGCAACGATCATTCGGTGTAGAGATTCCGGGAACGGGGATCCGTGAGATCTGTGGGCGGGATCTGCTTATTTATGGGGCATCTTATGCCAATTTGCTTCTTATCCGTACTCGGATTGTGTCTTTCGCTTCCGCTTGATACTCTGTTGATTGATGTATGAGGAGATATCCTAAACTATTATATCTATCTAGGATATTTGGATCTTGCCGTATGGCGTTGCTATATTTCTTTTCTTTTTAGATGGAATGGCTCTGATGTACTGTTGTATGGTGGCTTGCATACATACTCATTTGTGTATGTAGTTGATCCCTTCGCCTGCCGATTACGCCGCCCGTTCTTGTCCCGATGTGTGGAAATGGTTGGGAAGGCCGAAAGGTCTACCCGTGAGTGGCATTTGGGCCCCACCGTACTATTTCAACCATTTCCGCTCATCCAGGCTTGTAACTAGGAGCGTAATTCACTGGGGTAGTTACAATTGGTATCAGAGCCATCCCGCCCTTCAGGGTCTCAGCCAAATGGTCGTTGTCTGTCTAGCAAATTTTTTTGGTAGTTATGTATACTAGGGAAAAACAAAATGCGAGAGTAGGACTGCTTCCATTTTTCTTCTTACCCACCCACCCACCCTTTTCTGGTAAGGAAGTGTAACGTTTTCAATCCTCTTCTTAAAATTCAAACTAGGATTCACGTGTTCTGGGTTTCCGTAGTACCATAGGTTGTGTATCTGTGTGTGAGTGTGTGTGTAATTCCTTGTCTATCTGTTGCATCCAAGTTGTTATCTTTATCGGCCTCTTGGTTATCAACTGTTGGTACATTCCATACCGACAGGCTTTTGCAAACCGACGCGATCTATCTGATTCGTTGTATACCGACGCGATCTATCTTACTCTTTGTTATCCGACGTTATCTTGTTTGGGGTGTTCGTTTCTGTAGTTGCTAATCTTTAGGTTCATCGTGAGAAGAAGGTGTTGGGATATGTGTTTTACTTATTCATGTGCGGAGTAATGATTTGAGTGCGGGATGGAGTCGCGACCATACCACTACTCTTATCATTCGCTTTTGTATATTGAATTGGTAGAGTCACTAATCTTGATTCGTTAAGTGATTTTGCGCATCTATTGGTATTTTAATGCCGAAATTTGTGGAAAAATTTTCTTTGATATATTTGTGTACCACACTCCTTTTCAGTCGTGTGCGATATGCTTAATATCTTCTAGGTGCTTTGAACTTCGTTGATATTTTAATATCATCTTAGTGAATTGTATCCTTTAATCTTGATTAATTCCATCTTGGTACTATTTTGGATTATTATTATTCTCCATCATAGTACTGACTTGTGTCTTATATCAATCACAGGATGGCACCACCACGCCGTTCTGAGGAGGACATACAACCTGAACTGGGGGCAGCGTTGTCAAGCATCGCCAATGCCTTGGCAGCAATGCAGCAGAACCAGCAGCGCTTTGAAGAAAGTGTCAGGAGGAATGAGTTTGCTCCGCTACCTCCACCTCCCAAGCGAGGATACATCAAAAGCTTCCTGAAGTTCAACCCGCGCCAATTCGATGTTTCTGATCAACCACTTGATGCTGATGATTGGTTGCGTGAGATGTCAAGGCTACTGGCAACTGCTGATGTTCCTGAGCAAGAATGGGTAAAGGGTGCTACTCACCTTCTGAAGGGAGATGCAGCTCTCTGGTGGGAGAATTACCTGAAGGCAAACTGCACTGGTTTTCAGCCTACTTGGGGACAGTTCTCTGGAGCTTTCAAAGAGCAGTATCTGTCAGAAATTGTCATGGAGAGGATGAAGGAAGTGTTTCTCAACCTCAAGCAGGGCAATGATAATGTCAACACCTACATCAGGAACTTCATGAACCTTTCTCGTTATGGTGGCGATGAGATCTCAGATGACAAGAAGAAGCAAAAGAGGTTCAGGCAGGGGCTCAATGCATCGATTAAATATGCAATCACACATGCAAGACCAGCGTCTTTTCTGGAACTTCAGCATACAGCTCTGCAGGAAGAGGCAAGTAGGCAAGTGTTTGAGGAGTCAAAGAAACACAGCCGTGATGCAGCAAGCTCTTCAGCTATGTCAACTCCTTCTAAGCATCGTGTCTGGGTTCCTAACACCCCACCGTCGCTCCCGGCTCTACCAAGACCTTCAAGCTTCGCGGCAAGGCCACCAAACTTCCTCACTGCGGCTCCCAGGGGCTACAACCACCACTACCCTGGAGCGCCTGGCGGAGTCCCTGGCTACGTTGCTCCACGTCCACCTGGTGCTTGTTACACTTGTGGAAACACTGGGCATCAGAACTGGAACTGTCCGATGAAGAACAAGGCTCTCCCTCCACCGCCTCCAAGATCTGCGGCAAGCTCTCCTTTGGTTCGTGCACCACCACCTCGGGCTCTCAACATCAACACCAAGCCCGGGTCTACTGTTGCTCGTGCCAACTGCATCAACGCCGCTCAAGCTGAGCATGCACCTGGAGTTGTGATGGGTATGCTTCCCGTTAACTCAGTCCCTGCACGAGTTTTGTTTGATTCTGGTGCTTCGCATTCTTTTGTTTCGCATAAGTTTGCGCAGGAGCATGATCTGGATAAGGTTCCTTTATCACATTGTCTGGTGGTACAATCTCATGGGTCAAACATGAGGGCTGCTCATATCAGCCATGGCGATCAAATTGAGATTGGTGGCTCTTCGTTCTCGGCGTCCTTAATCCTTCTGGGCAATTCTGACATTGATGTCATCTTGGGCATGGATTGGTTGACAGCAAATGCAGCTGTGATTGATTGTGCTGAACGCTCGGTTTGTTTGAAGATTCCTGAAGGCCATATAGTCTATTCTCCAAGTCTGACTCCTGCTATCCAGCTTTTCTCTTTGGCGGCTCTGAATGTTGATGCTATGGAAGCTATTCAGAGTGTTCCGGTGGTCTGTGAGTTCCCAGATGTCTTTCCTGAAGAGTTGCCAGGTATGCCTCCGAATTGTGAGGTTGAGTTTGTAATTGAGCTTGAACCTGGTACCGCTCCTATCTCCAAGCGGCCTTATAAAATGGGTCCTGCTGAGTTGGCTGAACTCAAACGTCAGCTTGATGAACAAGAGAAGTTGGGTTTCATTCAACATAGTACTTTGTCTTGGGGTAGCCCTACCCTCTTTGTGAAGAAGCGAGACCAGACTGATAGACTTTGTGTTGACTATCGGGCTCTCAATGCTAAAACCATCAAGAATAAATATCCCCTTCCGCGGATTAATGATCTCTTCGATCAGCTAGCTGGAGCTGTGGTTTTCTCTAAGCTTGATTTGAGAAGTGGTTATCACCAAATCAAGATTCGCAAGGAAGATGTTCCCAAGACAGCTTTCACCACCCGCTATGGCCTGTATGAGTACACGGTCATGTCTTTCGGTCTCACCAACGCACCTGCCACCTTCTCGAGGCTCATGAACTCGGTTTTCATAGAGTATCTTGACAAGTTCGTTGTGGTCTATCTGGATGACATCCTAGTCTATTCTAAGTCACAAGAAGAGCATGAAGAACACCTTCGGTTTGTCCTAAACAAGCTTCGAGAGAACCGCTTGTATGCAAAGTTCTCCAAGTGTGAGTTCTGGCTGCCTCAAGTAACCTATCTTGGTCACGTCATCTCTGCCAGGGGCATTGCAGTCAACCCAGAAACTGTGAAGACAATTGTTGAATGGCTTCCTCCTGTAAATGTCAAACAAGTGCGGAGTTTCCTTGGTTTGGCTAGTTATTGCCGTCGCTTCGTTCAGAACTTCTCGAAGATAGCGAAGCCTCTTACCGATCTCCTAAAGAAAGGCAAGAAATACCTTTGGACTCCTGCATGTCAGGCAAGCTTTGAGACACTCAAAGAGAAGCTCACTTCCACACTAGTCTTGGTTCCTCCGGATACATCCAAGCCGTTCCAGATATTCTGTGACGCCTCTTTGCATGGATTGGGTGCGGTCCTTATGCAAGAAAAACAAGTTGTTGCTTATGCCTCTCGACAGTTGAAGACGCATGAGATCAACTATCCTACACATGACCTCGAGCTCGCAGCAGTTGTCTTTGCTTTGAAAGTATGGAGGCACTACTTGCTTGGCAACCATTGTGAGATCTTTTCTGATCACAAGAGTCTGAAGTATATCTTCACACAGCCTGATCTCAACCTTCGGCAGAGGAGATGGATTGGAGCAATCAATGATTTTGATTTGTCCATCAACTACACTCCGGGCAAAGCTAATGTCATGGCCGATGCTCTCAGCCGCAAAACTTATGTCAACAACCTCATGATGGAAGAACAACAACCTCTCTTGTGCGAGGAATTCCGTCAGCTCAACCTGGAAATTGTGGAACAAGGGTATCTCCTGAACCTTCTAGCAACACCTCTCTTGGAAGAAAAGGTTCGCTCTCGTCAGCTTGATGATCCGTACACCAAAAACATCATCTCCAGGATTCAGCTTCTGAAGTATGAGTCCTTCCACGTCGATGATAAAGGCACGCTTTTCTTTGAACACCGGATGTTTGTTCCGAACTACCCAGGTTTGAGAGAGCAAGTTCTCAAGGAGGCGCATGATTCTGTCCTTTCTATCCACCCTGGCAGCACAAAGATGTACATGGACTTGAAAACACAATATTGGTGGCCTGGTTTGAAACGATATTGTGCAAAGTATGTCTCGGAGTGCGATGTCTGCCGCAGAGTGAAAGCTGTCCATCAGAAACCTTCCGGTCTTCTACAACCATTGAAACCCCCGGAATGGAAATGGGAGAAAGTAGAGATGGACTTCATCACTGGTTTTCCTAGGTCGCAGAAGGGCAACAATGCAATCTTTGTTGTCATTGACAGGCTTTCTAAAGTGGCTCACTTCTTCCCCGTCAAGGAAACCATTTCTGCAATTCAGTTGGCGGAGCTCTATATCAACAGAATTGTCTCTCTGTATGGGGTTCCTCTTGAGATCAGTTCAGACCGTGGAAGCATCTTCACTTCCAAGTTCTGGGAGAGTTTCCAAAATGCTTTGGGAACAAAGTTGAACTTCAGCACAGCTTACCACCCGCAGTCGCAAGGACAAGTTGAAAGGATCAATCAGATTCTGGAGGATATGCTTCGTGCTTGCGTCATCTCTTTTGGCATGAAGTGGGAAGAATGTCTTCCTTATGCTGAGTTCTCTTACAACAACAGCTTCCAGAAAAGTCTAAAGATGGCACCATTTGAGGCTCTTTATGGTTGCAAATGCAGAACTCCGATTGGTTGGTCGGGTGCAGGAGAAAGAATTTTGTTTGGCCCTGACATTGTAACTCAAGCGGAGGAGAAAGTTCATATCATTCTTGAAAATCTGAGGATTGCTCAAAGTCGCCAGAAGAGCAATTATGACAGGAAGCACACGGACATGGAGTATGTCCCTGGTGATCTCGTTTACCTTCGTGTCACTCCCATGAGAGGCACGCACCGCTTTGGTATCAAAGGAAAGTTGGTTCCTATATACATCGGTCCCTTCAAAATTCGTGGAAGAAGAGGAGAAGTTGCTTATGCTCTTGAGCTCCCGGAAAAACTCAAAGTCCATGATGTTTTCCACATCTCTCAGCTCAAGAAGTGCTTCAAGGATCCCGGCAGGACCGTGGACCATGAGCTTATCAATCTTCAAGAAGACCTGTCTTATCAAGAACACCCCACAAAAATCCTTGAAGTCGCAGAAAGAAGGACTCGCAACAAGTCCATCAAGTTCTGCAAGGTGCAGTGGTCGCACCATTCCGTTGATGAAGCCACTTGGGAACGTGAAGATGATCTCTGTGCCAAGTATCCTACCCTCTTTGTGTCTTCTTCTTCCTAGAATCTCGGGGCGAGATTCCTGTTTAGTGGGGGAGAGTTGTAGCATCCCAATTGTCTAACAATTGTAATGCTACTTGGTCTAGTAATATAATGGCTACTTCAATATATAATTGTTGCATCATCATTATATCATGCTCATGTCATCATGCCACCTTGCATTTGAGCATCATATAAAACCCTTTTGATTTGGTTCTTCTCTCATATGCATTGTAAATTCTATTTGCCTCTTGATAATGTATTTGGGTCTTGATATATTGTTTAATGCCCAAGTTGAGTTGGGGGCATATCTTTTATTCAACTCCATCGCCTTTCTTATCATCACCCCATCATTCCACCATTTCACCATATATGAGCATTGCAACTTATTTGGGTTCTACCTCTAGCTCATATGGGTTGGGATGGATCCAATTCTTTTCCACATGCTCTCATCTTGGCATCATGTTGTTTTCACATTATTGATATATGAGAGCCACATGGCCACTTTTGCATGCCTTGTGAGTGGGACCTTTTCTCCTAGCTTCCATATGGATTATTATGGAATTATGCTCATGTTGGGATATTTTTGGGACTATTAAACATCTAGTGGAATAAACACACTAGCAAGCCCAATTATAATCAAATGTGACCATCTCCATCTACTCCACTTGGAACTTTCTTTTAAATTCTTTTGCTTGGCTTTTATTCCAATTTTGGGAATGCATAATAATAATGCCATGTTAATATTATTGGTTTCACAAAAATAATCATGGCATTAATTAATTTGCATGGGCCATGCAAGTACCACCTTTTGCTTGTCCTTTGGGTTTTATTTGAATCTTGAGTGGATCATCATCTCCCTCTCTCTATCTCTATCCTTTCTTTTGGCTTGATCTGTTTTGATCTTGCTTAAACCCTAGCTTCACATCCCTCTCTTTTTCTTGACTTGATCTTGTTGGAGCTTGTCTAGGGCATGCTTGATCTTGTCATAAAGGACCACTCCATCTAATCTCTCCATCTCTCTCTAAACCCTAAGCTAACCCTAAACCTACCTCTCCATCTCCTCTAATCTACCCATACCCCATCTAAGCCAAACCCTAACCCTAGCATGCCACACCTCTTCTCTTTTCTCTCCTCTCTTTTTTCACCTCTTGTTTGATCATGCTACAAACCTAGCTACCATGCCTCTATCTCTCTAAGCCCTAGATCATCACCATACCCCCCCTCTCTCCTAAACCCTAATCTATACCTATTCTAAACCAAACCCTAAGTACCCTCCCTCTCTCTCCTATCTAGCCGAGCCACCCCACCATGACCTACCCTAGCTACCATCATCTCTCTCTCGGCCTCTCTCTCTCTACCATGCAGGCCCCACCTGGCCCCTCTCCCTGGCCCCACCTAGCTACCCCAACCCTAATGCCAACCCTAGCCCAAGGCTACCACCACCCAACCCGAGCCTACCCTCTCTCCCTCTCTTGCTCTCCCTGCCATGAGTGCCCCACCCCGAGCCTGGCCTACCCTACCCCACCTGGCAGCCTCCCCTTCACCACCTCGCCCTGCCCCTGTCCTACCTGAGCCAGCCCGAGCACGTGGTGGAGGAAGGAAAGGTGGCACCCGAGCCACCTTTAACCTACCCACTCCCCCACGGCACCCCTCTCCACTCCGTCCCTATCCACCCTCTCTGCCTCGCCCAGCTACCCCAGATCTACCCCAAGGGCGCCCTGCCCTCTCCCCTCTCTTCTTCACCGCCGCCCGCTACCCCCAACGCCGGCCACCGTCTGTCCACCACCGATCCCTCGAGCCAGCAGACAAGCGTGGCGTGGAGGTGATCGAGGAGAACGAGGAGACCCCGGGGAGGCCGCCTGTACACGCCGACGCGGAGGAGAAGCACCGGGACCGCCAGAACCACCACCGCCCCGATGATAAACCCTAGCCGCCGTCCGCGAGCCACGTCGACGATCCCCTGCCTCCCAGCCCGATCCACCTACACCGACGCCCTCACGGTGAGCTCCCTGACCCCCCTGACATGGTCCCCTTCGCCATGCCGCCTTAGGTTCGCCGGACCAACCGCTGAGCACCCTCTGTGCGCCGGCGTCGCGTCCGTTCTCCTCGCCGTAGCGTCGCGTAAACCCTATCTAGGCCCCGTCCGCATCCCTGACACCTCCCCTAGCCCTACCGCACCGGTTGCACCCCGCAGCGCGCACCCCCGCGTCCCAGGATCGAACCCCGCTTCGCCCGCGCGGTGCACCGATCTGTCGATCGCGGCAGAGAAGAGGAACAGTGGGTCTACGTCGCCGTTTTGCAGAAAACCCCCCTAACGCTTTTTGCTGCTCAACCCGCGGTCCGTCAAGCCCCACCGTCAGCCTCTCTGAGCTTTTTGCAGAGCACCCCCTGGCCTTTTCAAATCTCAACCCGTGCTCCCTGGCTTCCCCACGTGGCACGCCCCCGCTGGCGCACCCGCGTGTGGCCCCGAGGACGCCCAGGCCCCACCTGTCATTCTCTGTGTCTGGCAGCAACCGCGGTGTAAAAACCTTTCTGCGCGCGTGTGTTGCCCAGTCAGCAGTCGACCCCACCCGTCAGCGACAGTGGCTGGGTCTGTCTGGGTATAAAAAGTATTTCAGTATATCTGTTTTAATTCAAATCTTTTCAAAATTAATTCAAATTCAAATTTAATTCTGTTTTTAAATAACTTTTAAAATACAAATCCAAATAATACAAATAATATATGTTTTGAAATCAGAAAAATGTGAGGAATTCAAATATGCAATCCAAAATATATTTTGGGCACTTTATTTTCCAAGTTTAATAAAATTACAATAAAATGCCCTTTTCCCTTATTTAATTAATAACTTTTGTTTTATAAGTCCAAATTTAACAAATAATATGTCTAAAATGATTAGCTCGACGAGACCTTTCTGTCTATGCATTCCTTGGTTTGTTTTGAAGCATGCATCATATAAATATAAAGTGAACAGCAACTAATATGAGAATAAAATGGGGCCAAAACTAAATAAAATGATTTATTCTTGTATTCCACACCTCACCCATGCCATGCTACTTTATTGCCATGCAAATTGTGCATCATTCATCATGGCATGATTGTTTGCTTGTCGCATTTTATTCCTATGTTTGTGCACTTTATTTATGTTGGCCCTTGTTTGTTTGGTTATTCTTCGTATAGACGCTGAGCAGGGGATATATCAAGAGAACCAGGAGCACTACCCAGATCCATCACTCGCTTCAACTGAGCTGCCAGGCAAGCACTACCACATGCTCGCATACATATAGTACCTATTGCCTCTATCCTATTCTTGCATCATTGAGTCGCGATTGCATTAAATTGAATCCCAAGTACTGCATAGCCTTTACTTTTAAACCCCACCGGAGCTTGTTCCTCCATCCCATGAGCCATTACTACAGGAGTTGTTTGAGCCATGCGAGTCGTAGAACAGCATGTGTAGGGTATGTGAGTGTCTGATGGATAACGAGGTACCTAAACAACTTAACCTGAGTAGTAATGGGATAACTAATGAAAGTGGCATCGGTGAGCCATATTCATTATTTGGTTTTTCAGGCTCACTTGTGTCCCGTAGGACCCCGAGTACTTGATTCCTGTTCCTTGAATATTCGCGCTATCCACATCCGGGAGGCCTTATGGACCCCCCTGAGCCAGAGCTTGATTCATTCTTATTTATTGGGGCCACAAACTAGTTTGAGGTTTTATTTACTATCCTGTACTTATGCCATGCCTTGCTGCTTTATTTAACTTGTGCGAGGTAATGCACACTGTACTGTTTAGGATCGTGACCCGTTTTCGCTGTATCGACAAGCCCAGTCACACTTTCGGGTTCCCAGTCGTTTACAGCCGGCTCCACAAACCTTGAGGCCGTCTCGGAGTCAGCTAACTTCGTTGCGGGTAACTCAATGGGGTGGCCCCCTGAAATATTTCTGAATCCTGTAATTGCTTTGTCGTGACTGCCTCGTTGGGTTTTGATTTGGTTTTTTCCGAGGCATATCGAGTGTGTGTTGCTATTTGTGCACCCCTGCAGGGTAAAACTTTCTGAAAGCCGTGTCCGCGGTTATGGACGACTTGGAGCACAGTTTCTCGATCATAGACAAGTATAACTAGAGTACCGCTTTTAAATTGACTAGTCTAGGCACCTGACTAGTAAATAGTGCAACCCTCATGGAATGGATAATAAAACTGACAACGGATGGGGGGGTTGTTCGTCCGCTTCCTCGTCGGTAAGCGGGGAGGAGGATGGATCTGTTAAGATTGCCGTTATAACTATTATAACTGTTGTTATTAATTCACGGACATCCGTCTACCTCTGGTTAGGCGGATGGTTAGCGAGTATCTGTAGAATTGTTAGGGTTTATCTTTTGCTGCAATTGCGTCACCCCAGGTTGTGTCCCCTTTAGAGGCATAAAGACTTGCTGAGTACCCCTAGGGTCTCACACGATAAATTATTGGTTCAGATGAACAGGTACCCTCGCAAGATGGATACTGGTTGGAAGAGACGGACGATGTGGGCAACGATCATTCGGTGTAGAGATTCCGGGAACGGGGATCCGTGAGATCTGTGGGCGGGATCTGCTTATTTATGGGGCATCTTATGCCAATTTGCTTCTTATCCGTACTCGGATTGTGTCTTCCGCTTCCGCTTGATACTCTGTTGATTGATGTATGAGGAGATATCCTAAACTATTATATCTATCTAGGATATTTGGATCTTGCCGTATGGCGTTGCTATATTTCTTTTCTTTTTAGATGGAATGGCTCTGATGTACTGTTGTATGGTGGCTTGCATACATACTCATTTGTGTATGTAGTTGATCCCTTCGCCTGCCGATTACGCCGCCCGTTCTTGTCCCGATGTGTGGAAATGGTTGGGACGGCCGAAAGGTCTACCCGTGAGTGGCATTTGGGCCCCACCGTACTATTTCAACCATTTCCGCTCATCCAGGCTTGTAACTAGGAGCGTAATTCACCGAGGTAGTTACACTATGTCCTATTGTTAGAACTCCATCTTTCATGCACATGTTTAGAGTTCTTTGATCCCAGCTTTCAATGCTTGCAAATGGTTGGATCTTTATTGTGAGGGTGCATGTCACCTCAAAAATTATTCTTTTATCACTTACCTACTCGAGTACGAGCAGGAGTTAAGCTTGGGGATGTTGATACGTTGGAAACGTATCTATAATTTTTGATGCTCCATGCTTGTTTAGTATCTACTTTGCTTTACTTGTCTACACTTTGAGGTGCTTTTTACATGTTTTCTGGTACTAACCTACTAACAAGTTGCAACAGTGCCAGATGCCCGTTTTCTGCTGTTTTTGGTTTCAAAAAAGTTAGTAAAGTCAATTACTTTCCGTGGGGAATTAGAAGTCTAGAGGGGAGCCGGAGGGGCCGGCCAGGGCGGCCAGACCCACCCTAGGCATGGGTGGGCCCTACCCCACGCCTGGCTAGGGTTTGGCCCCCCTGGTCGCCTCCTCGGCCTCCCCCTTTGCCTATAAGAAGCCCCCGATGCAGAAACCCTAAGCACCCGATCAAATCTCCATGAAACCATCTGTAGCCGCCGCCACCATCGTCCCTAGATCGAGGGGATCTAAAGGTCTTCCCGGCACCCTGCCGGAGGGGAGATCATCCCGGAGGCCTTCTCTCCGGTATGATGCGTGAGTAGTTCCACCTTGGACTATGGGCCCATGTAGTAGCTAGATGGTTGTATCTCCTCCTTTGTGCTTTCATGTATAGATCTTGTGAGCTCCGTTCATGATCAAGATCTAATCTATTTCTAATCATGCATGTTGTGTTTGCGGGGATTCGATGGATATTGAGATTATTATGTTGGTTTGATTAATGGTTTTGTCTTTATGATTCTATCATGTCTGTGTTGTTTGTGATATTGCATGCTCTCCGTTGTTAGTAGCTATCTTGGCCAAGTAGTTGCTAGTGACTCCAAGAGGGGGTATTTATGCTCGATAGTGGGTTCATGTCTCTAGTTTCCAAGGGAAGTGACAATAATCTCTTCGGTTGTAGATGTTATGTTGCTACTAGGGAGAAAACAACGTCTCTTGTTCATGGAACAGGTGGACCGTTTACCTTACACACTTTGCTTAAAGCAGTTGTCTGTTGCTTGCAACTTAATACTGGAGGGGGTTCAGATGATAACCTGAAGGTGGGCTTCTAGTCATAGATGCAGTTGTATGGCGGTCTATGTATCTTGTTGTATTTCCCAATCAAATCTCATAGGATCTTTCTGAATGGTAATTGCATTGTTATGCCTTGCTCAGTTCCTGTCAATTGCCCTGCTGTAATTTGTTTATCCTTCATGCCATGTTGTTTATCTAAGGAGAGCACCTCTAGTGAACTATGGACCCCGGTCCAATCTTTACCATTGATACATCTTCCACTGTTACTTGTTTACTTGCTGCAAACCATTACCTTCCACACCATACGTTCAATCCTTTGTTACAGCAAACCGGTGAGCTTGACAACCTCACTGATTCGTTGGGGCCAAGTCTTGAGTTTGTGTTGTGCAGGTTTCCGTGTTGCTTGCAACACTTGTGTGACGTTTCCTTCCTCCTATTGGTTCGTAACCTCGGTTTCTTACTGAGGGAAACTTGTTGTTGTGCTGCTTCACACCTTGCTCTTGGGGTTTCCAACGAAGCGTTCCACGACAAGTGTTGGGCGCCATCGGTAACGGTGCCAGAAAAAAGCTTCACGGTGAGGTAAAGACTAAAGCAAGCAAACATGCAATAGATCTAGATGCAAATGGTGTTTCAATGTTTAGAAACAAGGCATAGGGATCATACTTTCACTAGTGAACACTCTCTCATATAAATATCCTTTCTTCATGATACTACTCTTAACTACTCTCCGGTTGGACACTCTAATCATCGGTAGCGCTATAACAGCACTCCTGAAAGTTTGCCTTCCCCAATCTAGGTAACCCCACACGGTCACCTTGAGCGCTAGATGGTTCCAACAAACACCACAATTTCATAGAGACATCCAACTCCAAATATAACTCATAACAAATATTCAATCTAGCCAAAGTGCCACACACGGTATGCACGCTGTCACTTTCACACACGTGGGGAAAAGCATAGATCTATTAAAGCACAAAGAGTATTTATGTACACTCAAACCTAAGTGCCACCATGGCGTGCACGCTATCACTTTCACACACATGGGGAGAGCAGAGATCTATTAAAGCACTTGAGTAGCAAGGTGGATCTACTAGATTACAAAGCTCATGACCACAACAAGATCATGCATAGAGAGAGATGAACACATAGCTACCGGTAGAGCCCTTAGCCTTGAGGAAGAACTACTCCCTCCTCATCATGGGAATCAGCAATAGTGATGGAGATGGTGATGGATATTGAAGGAGATGGCTCCGGGGGCACTTCCCCGTCCCGACAGGGTGCCGGTGAAGGGTTTCGCGGCATAGTAAATCAAAATTTTCTACGGATGCGAACAGAGGGAAGCCAAGATCTAATCTAGGAGATGCAAACAACGAGAGAGATTGGATTAGATCTTCATACCCTTGAAGATTCGCACAGCGGAACGTTCGTCGGAACGTGGGTGATGTAGTCGTACTCGCTTCTCCTCCTCGCGATCCGATCCGATCTAGCACCACAAGTGGCGATGCCTCCGTGAGATGCACACGTGCGGCACCTCGATGTCTCCTCCTTCCTTGGTCCAGCAAGTATGGTGGAGAGCTGGGTTGGATCTACAACGCGACGGCGCGGTGCAATTGGTGGAGAATTTCTGCAGCAGGGCTTCGCCTACAAGCAGTCGGGAGGGAGAGAGGAGGGCAGCAGGGCGGCTAGGGTTGGAGGGGAAGGTGTAGGGGGTTGGTGCGCCCCCAGCCCTCTATATATAGAGGGGTGGGCGCAGCCCTAGTGTAACTACCTCGGTGAATTACGCTCCTAGTTACAAGCCTGGATGAGCAGAAATGGTTGAAATAGTACGGTGGGGCCCAAATGCCTCTCACAGGTAGACCTTTCGGCCGTCCCAACCATTTCCACACATCAGGACAAGAACGGGTGGCGTAATCGGCAGGCGAAGGGATCAACTACATACATAAATGAGTATGTATGCAAGCCACCATACAACAGTACATCAGAGCCATTCCATCTAAAAAGAAAGGAAATATAGCAACGCCATACGGCAAGATCCAAATATCCTAGATAGATATAATAGTTTAGGATATCTCCTCATAATCAAACATCAGAGTATCAAGCGGAAGCGGAAGACAAAATCCGAGTACGGATAAGAAGCAAATCGGCATAAGATGCCCCATGAATAAACACATCCCGCCCACAGATCTCACGGATCCCCGTTCCCGGAATCTCTACACCGAATGATCGTTGCCCACATCGTCCGTCTCCTCAGCCCAGTATCCATCTTGTGAGTGTACCTATTCATCTGAACCAATAATTTATCGTGTGAGACCCTAGGGGTACTCAGCAAGTCTTTATGCCGCTAAAGGGGACACCAACTGGGGTGACGCAATTGCAGCAAAAGATAAACCCTAGCAATTCTATAGATACTCGCTAACCATCCGCCTAACCAGAGATAGACGGATGTCCGAGAATTAATAACAACAGTTATGACGGTAATCTTAACAGATCCATCCTCCTCCCCGCTTACCAACGAGGAAGCGGACGAACAACCCCCCCATCCGTTGGCAGTTTTATTATTCATTCCATGAGTGTTGCACTATTTACTAGTCAGGTACCTAGTCTAGTCAAATTAAAAGCGGTACTTTAGTTATGCTTGTCTATGATCGAGAAACTGTGCTCCAAGTCGTCCATAACCGCGGACACGGCTTTCAGAAAGTTTTACCCTGCAGGGGTGCACAAATAGCAACACACACTCGATCAACCTCGGAAAAACCAAATCAAAACCCAACGAGGCAGTCACGACAAAGCGATCACAGGATTCAGAAATATTTCAGGGGGCCACCCCATTAAGCTACCCGCGACGAAGTTGGCCGACTCCGAGACGGACTCAAGGTTTGCGCCAATGGCTGTAAACGACTGGGAACCCGAAAATGTGACTGGGCTTGTCGATACCGCGAAAACACTCCGCTTTCCTAAACAGTACAGTGTGCAGTACCTCGCACAATTTTAAATAAAGCAGTAAAGCATGGCATAAGTACAGGATAGTAAATAAAACCTCAAACTAGTTTGTGGCCCCAAGAAATAAGAATGAATCAAGCTCTGGCTCAAGGGGGTCCATAAGGCCTCCCTGATGTGGATAGCGCGAATATTCAAGGAACAGGAATCTCGTACTCGGGGTCTTACGGGACACAAGTGAGCCTGAAAAACCAAATAACAAATATGGCTCACCGGTGCCACTTTCATTAGTTATCCCATTACTACTCAGGTTAAGTTGTTTAGGTACCTCATTATCCATCAGACACTCACATACCCTACACATGCTGTTCTACGACTCGCATGGCTCAAACAACTCCTGTAGTAATGGCTCATGGGATGGAGGAACAAGCTTCGGTGGGGTTTAAAAGTAAAGGCTATGCAATACTTGGGATTCAATTTAATGCAATCGCGACTCAATGATGCAAGAATAAGATAGAGGCAATAGGTACTATATGTATGCAAGCATGTGGTAGTGCTTGCCTGGCAGCTCAGTTGAAGCGAGAGAAGGATCTGGGTAGTGCTCCTGGTTCTCTTGGTATATCCCCTGCTCAGCGTCTATTCGAAGAAGAACCAAACAAACAAGGGCAAACATAAATAAGGTGCACAAGCATATGAATTAATGCGACAAGCAAACAATCATGCCATGATGAATGATGCACAATTTGCATGGCAATAATGTAGCGTGGCATGGGTGAGGTGTGAAATACAAGAATAAACCATTTTATTAAGTTTTGGCCCCATTTTAACCTCAATTAAGTTGCTGTCTACATTATATTTACATGATGCATGCTTCAAAACAAACCATGGAATGCATAAACAGAAAGGTCTCGTCGAGCTAATCATTTTAGACATATTATTTGTTAAATTTGGAGTTATAAATCAAAAGTTATTAATTATTTAAGGAAAAAGGGCATTTTCTTGTAATTTTAATCAACTTGCAATTTTAAATGTTCAAAATATATTTTGGATGGAGGATTTGAATTCCTCACATTTTTCTGATTTGAAAACATATATTATTTGTATTAATTGGGTTTGTAATTTAAAAGTTATTATAAAACAGATTTGAATATTTGAATTTGAATTAAATTTGAAAAGGTTTGAATTAAACAGATATTCAGAAAAGCTTTTGTTACACGCACAGAACCAGCCATAGTCAATGACCAGTGGGGCCAGGTGCTGACTGGGCACACGCGCGAGAAAAGCTTCTCACACCGGGGCTCTGCCTAGCCCGCGTGGATGACAAGCGGGCCCAGGGAATGGCGGGTCCACTTGCTGGCGCGTCCAGCAGGCGCACGCCACGTGGGCGATCCCAGGGCGCGGGGAGGGACCGGTCCGTGGTGGCCAGGATCTCCGGGGGTCTTCTTGCAAAAAGGGTACCGGGGCTGACAGGTGGGGCACTAGGGAGCTCGGGTTGAGGCGGGAAAAAGGGCATGGGCCTTTCTGGAAAAGTGTCGACGATGTCGGCTGTCTGCTGCGCGCCGATCTGCAGAGCGCAGGGGACCGGCCGGAGTTTGGGCGACGGTGGCGACCAAACGACGGCGTATTACGTCGAGCTGCAAAAACGAAAAACGACCAGGGGACTTAGGGCTACAACTTCCGTTCAGCGAGCTAGCGCGGGGGTGGTCTACAGCGTGCGGGGCAGGGCGGGGAATAGGCGGACGGTTGCTGCGATTGCTGACGTCTGTCAACGCGCGGCGCGCGGCGGTGCTCGGAGGCTGCTCGACGGGGCGTCCGGCGCACCTGGGCCGCTAGGAGGAGGACGGCCATGTCTAGGGGGTCGAGATGCTCACCAGGAACTCGACGGTGCGGTCGCTGGAGCTGGAGATGGAGCGGATCAGAGCGGAGGCAGAGGTCCCGCGAGCGTCTGCTCCGGTGGCCGCGGCGTGCACGGGGAGCGTCGGAGGACTTCGGAGAGGCGTGGCCGGTGCAGGGCGATGCAGAAGAAGTGGTCAAAGCCCCTCGTGCTCCTTGTACAGCTTGGCGCGCCCTGGATCGACGGCTAGCACGGCAGGCTAGAGCTAGGGTTTGGAGAGGCCATGGCGAGGCTTAGAAGGTAGAGAGGAATAGAGGTAGGAGGAGAGGGTCAGGGTCTTCTCCAGATTTCGATCTGGCTGCCTGGGGTGGTTGGGGAGAGAGGGGAGGAAGGAGCACATGGGTTTGGTCTCCACTTTTTGCAAAGCAAGAGAAGGCTCGGGTGGGTAGGTTTCTCCCTTTCTTCTCTTTGTCTTCAAGCCAAAGAAAGAGTGGAGAGGGGTAGATGAGGGGTGAGATGTGGTGGGTGCTGGTAGGGAGAGGGGAAAGCCAAGAGAGATAGAGAGGAACCGAGAGGGGGAGGGGTAGCTCTAGGGTAGATGGGCTCGGGTTAGGGTTTGGAGAGAGGGGTAGATGAGGGAGAGATTAGGTAGGGTGCTTAGGGTTTAGATAAACTACAAGATCAAGCATGATCAAGACTATCTCAAGCAAGATCTAGACAAGAAAAAGAGAGGGATGTGAAGCTAGGGTTTAAGCAAGATCAAAATAGATCAAGCCAAAAGAAAGGATAGAGATAGAGAGAGAGAGATGATGATCCACTCAAGATTCAAATAAAACCCAAATACTAGAAAAGGTGGCACTCGCATGGCCCATGCAAAATATTTAATACCATGTTGATTCTTGTGAAGACAATAATATTAAACATGGCATTGTTCATTTGCATTCCCAAAGGTGGAATAAAGCCAAGCAAAAGAAATGAAAGGATGCCCCATGTGGAGTAGTTGGAGATGGCCATGTTTGAAATAAAATGGTACATGCTAGTGTGTATGTTCCACTAGATGATTACTAGTCCCAAAAATATTCCCACATGAGCATAAATCCATAATAATCCATATGGAAGCTAGGAAAAAGGGTTCCACTCACAAGGCATGCAAAGGTGGCCAAGTGGCTCTCATATATCAATAATGTGAAAACAACATGATGCAAGATGAGAGCATGTGGAAAAGAATTGGATCCATCCCAACCCACATGAGCTAGAGGTAAACTCAAATAAAGTGCAAAGCTCATATTTAGTTGGATGGTGGAATTATAAGGTGGTGAAAGAAAGGTGGTGGAGGTAATAAGAGATATGCCCCCAACTCAACTTGGGCATTTAAACAATATATCAAGAACCAAATACAATATCGAGAGGCAAATACAATTTACAATGCATATGAGAGAAGAACCAAAACAAAAAGGGTTTTATATGATGCTCAAATGCAAGGTGGCATGATGACATGAGCATGATATAATGATGATGCAACAATTATATGTTTGAAGTAGCCATTATATTACTAAACCAAGTAGCATTACAATTGTTAGACAATTGGGATGCTACAACTCTTCCCCACTAAACAGGAATCTCGCCCCGAGATTCTTGTTTAGAAGAAGACACAAAGAGGGTAGGATACTTGGCACGGAGCTCATCTTCACGTTCCCAAGTGGCTTCATCAACAGAATGGTGTGACCACTGCACCTTGCAGAACTTGATGGACTTGTTGCGAGTCCTTCTTTCTGCGACTTCAAGGATTTTTGTGGGGTGTTCTTGATAAGACAGGTCTTCTTGAAGATTGATAAGCTCATGATCCACGGTCCTGCCGGGATCCTTGAAGCACTTCTTGAGCTGAGAGATGTGGAAAACATCATGGACCTTGAGTTTTTCCGGGAGCTCAAGAGCATAAGCAACTTCTCCTCTTCTTCCACGAATTTTGAATGGACCGATGTATCTAGGAGCCAGCTTTCCTTTGATACCAAAACGGTGCGTGCCTCTCATGGGAGTGACACGAAGGTAAACGAGATCACCAGGGACATACTCCATGTCCGTGTGCTTCCTGTCATAATTGCTCTTCTAGCGACTTTGAGCAATCCTCAGATTTTCAAGAATGATATGAACTTTCTCCTCCGCTTGAGTTACAATGTCAGGGCCAAACAAAATTCTTTCTCCTGCACCCGACCAACCAATCAGAGTTCTGCATTTGCGACCATAGAGATCCTCAAATGGTGCCATCTTCAGACTTTTCTGGAAGCTATTGTTGTAAGAGAATTCAGCATAAGGAAGACATTCTTCCCACTTCATGCCAAACGAGATGACGCAAGCACGGAGCATATCCTCCAGAATCTGATTGATCCTTTCAACTTGTCCTTGCGACTGAGGGTGGTAAGCTGTGCTGAAGTTCAACTTTGTTCCCAAAGCATTTTGGAAACTTTCCCAGAACTTGGAAGTGAAGATGCTTCCACGGTCTGAACTGATCTCAAGCGGAACCCCATACAGAGAGACAATTCTGTTGATATAGAGCTCAGCCAACTGAATTGCAGAAATGGTTTCCTTGACGGGGAAGAAGTGAGCCACTTTAAAAAGCCTGTCAATGACAACAAAGATTGCATTGTTGCCCTTCCGCGACCTAGGAAAACCAGTGATGAAGTCCATCTCCACTTTCTCCCATTTCCACTCCGGGGGTTTCAATGGCTGTAGAAGACCGGAAGGTTTCTAATGGACAGCTTTCACTCTGCGGCAGACATCACACTCTGAGACATACTTGGCACAATATCGTTTCAAACCAGGCCACCAATATTGTGTTTTCAAGTCCATGTACATCTTTGTGCTGCCAGGGTGGATAGAAAGAACAGAATCATGCGCCTCCTTGAGAACTTGCTCTCTTAAACCCGGGTAGTTCGGAACAAACATCCGGTGTTCAAAGAAAAGCATGCCTTTATCATCGACGTGGAAGGACTCATACTTCGGAAGCTGAATCCTGGAGATGATGTTTTTGGTGTACGGATCACCAAGCTGACGAGAGCGAACCTTTTCTTCCAAGAGAGGGGTTGCTAGAAGGTTCAGGAGATACCCTTGTTCCACAATTTCAAGGTTGAGCTGACGGAATTCCTCGCACAAGAGAGGCTGTTGTTCTTCCATCATGAGGTTGCTGACATAAGCTTTGCGGCTGAGAGCATCGGCCATGACATTAGCTTTGCCCGGAGTGTAGTTGATGGTCAGATCAAAGTCATTGATTGCTTCAATCCATCTCCTCTGGCGAAGGTTGAGATCAGGCTGTGTGAAGCTATACTTCAAGCTCTTCTGATCAGAAAAGATCCCACAACGGTTGCCAAGCAAGTAGTGCCTCCATACTTTCAAAGCAAAGACAACTGCTGCGAGCTCGAGGTCATGTGTAGGATAGTTGATCTCATGCGTCTTCAACTGTCGAGCGGCATAAGCAACAACTTATTTTTCTTGCATAAGGACCGCGCCCAATCCATGCAAAGAGGCGTCACAGAAGATCTGGAACGGCTTGGATGTATCCGGAGGAACCAAGACTGGTGTGGAAGTGAGCTTCTCTTTGAGTGTCTCAAAGCTTGCTTGACATGCAGGAGTCCACAGGTATTTCTTGCCTTTCTTGAGGAGATCGGTAAGAGGCTTCGCTATCTTCGAAAAGTTCTGAACGAAGCGACGGCAATAACTAGCCAAACCAAGGAAACTCCGCACTTCTTTGACATTAACAGGAGGAAGCCATTCAACAATTGTCTTCACAGTTTCCGGATTGACTGCAATGCCCTTGGCAGAGATGACGTGACCAAGATAGGTTACTTGAGGCAGCCAAAACTCACACTTGGAGAACTTTGCATACAAGCGGTGCTCACGAAGCTTGTTTAGGACACACCGAAGGTGTTCTTCATGCTCTTTCTGAGACTTAGAATAGACTAGGATGTCATCCAGATAGACCACAACGAACTTATCAAGATACTCCATGAAAACCGAGTTCATGAGCCTCGAGAAGGTGGCAGGTGCGTTGGTGAGACCGAAAGACATGACCGTGTACTCATACAGGCCATAGCGGGTGGTGAAAGCTGTTTTGGGAACATCTTCCTTGCGAATCTTGATTTGGTGATAACCACTTCTCAAGTCAAGCTTAGAGAATACCATAGCTCCAGCTAGCTGATCGAAGAGATCATTAATCCGCGGAAGGGGATATTTATTCTTGATGGTTTTAGCATTGAGAGCCCGATAGTCAACACAAAGTCTATCAGTCTGGTCTCGCTTCTTCACAAAGAGGGTAGGGCTACCCCAAGAAGAAGTACTATGCTGAATGAAACCCAACTTCTCTTGTTCATCAAGTTGACGTTTGAGTTCAGCCAACTCAGCAGGACCCATCTTATAAGGCCGCTTGGAGATAGGAGCCGTTCCAGGTTCAAGCTCAATAACAAACTCAACCTCACGATCCGGAGGCATACCTGGCAACTCTTCAGGAAAAACATCTGGGAACTCACAGACCACCGGAACACTCTGAATAGCTTCCATAGCATCATCATTCAGAGCCGCCAAGGAGAAAAGCTGGATAGCAGGAGTCAGACTTGGAGAATAGACTATATGGCCTTCAGGAATCTTCAGAGAAACTGAGCGTTCAGCACAATCAATCACAGCTGCATTTGCTGTCAACCAATCCATGCCCAAGATGACATCAATGTCAGAATTGCCCAGAATGATTAAGGAAGCCGAGAACGAAGAGCCACCAATCTCAATTTGATTGCCATGGCTGATTTTAGAAGCTGCCATTGTTGCTCCAGGAGAAAGGACCATTAACCGCTTAAGGAGAGGATCCATATCTAACCCATTCTCATCCGCAAACTTGTGAGAAACAAAAGAATGCGATGCACCAGAATCAAACAAAACTCGTGCAGGGACTGAGTTAACGGATAGCATACCCATCACAACTCCAGGTGCATGCTCAGCTTGAGCGGCGTTGACACAGTTGGCACGAGCAACAGTAGACCCGGGCTTGGTGTTGACGTTGAGAGCCCGAGGTGGTGGTGCACGAACCAAAGGAGAGCTTGCCGCAGATCTTGGAGGTGGTGGAGGAAGAGCCTTGTTCTTCAACGGACAGTTCCAGTTTTGATGCCCAGTGTTTCCACAAGTGTAACAAGCACCAGGTGGACGTGGAGCAACGTAGCCAGGGACTCCGCCAGGCGCTCCAGGGTAGTGGTGGTTGTAGCCCCTGGGAGCCGCAGTGAGGAAGTTTGGTGGCCTTGCCGCGAAGCTTGAAGGTCTTGGTGGAGCCGGGAGCGACGGTGGGGTGTTAGGAACCCAGACACGACGCTTAGAAGGAGCTGACATAGCTGAAGAGCTTGTTGCATCACGGCTGTGTTTCTTTGACTCCTCAAACACTTGCCTACTTGCCTCTTTCTGCAGAGCTGTATGCTGAAGTTCCAGAAAAGACGTTGGCCTTGCATGTGTGATTGCATATTTAATCGATGCATTGAGCCCTTGCCTGAACCACTTTTGCTTCTTCTTGTCATCAGAGATCTCATCGCCACCATAACGAGAAAGGTTCATGAAGTTCCTGATGTAGGTATTGACATTATCATTGCCCTGCTTGAGGTTGAGAAACACTTCCTTCATCCTCTCCATGACAATTTCTGACAGATACTGCTCTTTGAAAGCTCCAGTGAACTGTCCCCAAGTAGGCTGAAAACCAGTGCAGTTTGCCTTCAGGTAATTCTCCCACCAGAGAGTTGCATCTCCCTTCAGAAGGTGAGTAGCACACTTTACCCATTCTTGCTCAGGAACATCAGCAGTTGCCAGTAGCCTTGACATCTCACGCAACCAATCATCAGCATCAAGTGGTTGATCAGAAACATCAAATTGGCACGGGTTGAACTTCAGGAAGCTTTTGATGTCTCCTCGCTTGGGAGGTGGAGGTAGCGGAGCAAACTCATTCCTCCTGACACTTTCTTCAAAGCGCTGCTGGTTCTGCTGCATTGCTGCCAAGGCATTGGCGATGCTTGACAACGCTGCCCCTAGTTCAGGTTGTATGTCCTCCTCAGAACGGCGTGGTGGTTCCATCCTGTGATTGATATAAGACACAAGTCAGTACTATGATGGAGAATAATAATAATCCAAAATAGTACCAAAATGGAATTAATCAAGATTAAAGGATACAATTTACTAAGATGATATTAAAATATCAACGAAGTTCAAAGCACCTAGAAGATATTAAGCATATCGCACACGACTGAAAAGGAGTGTGGTACACAAATATATCAAAGAAAAATTTTCCACAAATTTTCGGCAATAAAATACCAATAGATGCGCAAAATCACTTAACGAATCAAGATTAGTGACTCTACCAATTCAATATACAAGAGCGAATGATAAGAGTAGTGGTATGGTCGCGACTCCATCCCGCACTCAAATCATTACTCCGCACATGAATAAGTAAAACACATATCCCAACACCTTCTTCTCACGACGACCCTAAAGATTAGAGACTACGGAAACGAACACCCCAAACAAGATGACGTCGGATAACAAAGAGTAAGACAGATCGCGTCGGTATACAACGAATCAGATAGATCGCGTCGGTTTGCAAAAGCCTGTCAGTATGGAATGTACCAACAGTTGATAACCAAAGGCAGATAAGATAACATGTTGGATGCAACAGATAGACAAGGAATTACACACACACACACACACACTCACACAGATACACAACCTATGGTACTACGGAAACCCAGAACACGTGAATCCTAGTTTGAATGTTAAGAAGAGGATTGAAAACGTTACACTTCCTTACCAGAAAAGGGTGGGTGGGTGGGTAAGAAGAAAAGTGGAAGCAGTCCTACTCTCACGTTTTGTTTTTCCCTAGTATACATAGCTACCAAAAATATTTGCTAGACAAACAACGACCATTTGGCTGAGACCCTGAAGGGCGGGATGGATCTGATACCAATTGTAACTACCTCGGTGAATTACGCTCCTAGTTACAAGCCTGGATGAGAATAAATGGTTGAAATAGTACGGTGGGGCCCAAATGCCTCTCACAGGTAGACCTTTCGGCCGTCCCAACCATTTCCACACATCGGGACAAGAACGGGCGACGTAATCGGCAGGCGAAGGGATCAACTACATACACAAATGAGTATGTATGCAAGCCACCATACAACAGTACATCAGAGCCATTCCATCTAAAAAGAAAGGAAATATAGCAACGCCATACGGCAAGATCCAAATATCCTAGATAGATATAATAGTTTAGGATATCTCCTCATACATCAAACATCAGAGTATCAAGCGGAAGCGGAAGACAAAATCCGAGTACGGATAATAAGCAAATCGGCATAAGATGCCCCATGAATAAACACATCCCGCCCACAGATCTCACGGATCCCCGTTCCCGGAATCTCTACACCGAATGATCGTTGCCCACATCGTCCGTCTCCTCAGCCCAGTATCTATCTTGTGAGTGTACCTGTTCATCTGAACCAATAATTTATCGTGTGAGACCCTAGGGGTACTCAACAAGTCTTTATGCCGCTAAAGGGGACACCAACTGGGGTGACGCAATTGCAGCAAAAGATAAACCCTAGCAATTCTATAGATACTCGCTAACCATCCGCCTAACTAGAGATAGACGGATGTCCGTGAATTAATAACAACAGTTATGACGGTAATCTTAACAGATCCATCCTCCTCCCCGCTTACCAACGAGGAAGCGGACGAACAACCCCCCCATCTGTTGGCAGTTTTATTATTCATTCCATGAGTGTTGCACTATTTACTAGTCAGGTACCTAGTCTAGTCAAATTAAAAGCGGTACTTTAGTTATGCTTGTCTATGATCGAGAAACTGTGCTCCAAGTCGTCCATAACCGCGGACACGGCTTTCAGAAAGTTTTACCCTGCAGGGGTGCACAAATAGCAACACACACTCGATCAACCTCGGAAAAACCAAATCAAAACCCAACGAGGCAGTCACGACAAAGCGATCACAGGATTCAGAAATATTTCAGGGGGCCACCCCATTAAGCTACCCGTGACGAAGTTGGCCGACTCCGAGACGGACTCAAGGTTTGCGCCAATGGCTGTAAACGACTGGGAACCCGAAAATGTGACTGGGCTTGTCGATACCGCGAAAACACTCCGCTTTCCTAAACAGTACAGTGTGCAGTACCTCGCACAATTTTAAATAAAGCAGTAAAGCATGGCATAAGTACAGGATAGTAAATAAAACCTCAAACTAGTTTGTGGCCCCAAGAAATAAGAATGAATCAAGCTCTGGCTCAGGAGGGTCCATAAGGCCTCCCGGATGTGGATAGCGCGAATATTCAAGGAACAGGAATCTCGTACTCGGGGTCTTACGGGACACAAGTGAGCCTGAAAAACCAAATAACAAATATGGCTCACCGGTGCCACTTTCATTAGTTATCCCATTACTACTCAGGTTAAGTTGTTTAGGTACCTCGTTATCCATCAGACACTCACATACCCTACACATGCTGTTCTACGACTCGCATGGCTCAAACAACTCCTGTAGTAATGGCTCATGGGATGGAGGAACAAGCTTCGGTGGGGTTTAAAAGTAAAGGCTATGCAATACTTGGGATTCAATTTAATGCAATCGCGACTCAATGATGCAAGAATAAGATAGAGGCAATAGGTACTATATGTATGCAAGCATGTGGTAGTGCTTGCCTGGCAGCTCAGTTGAAGCGAGAGAAGGATCTGGGTAGTGCTCCTGGTTCTCTTGGTATATCCCCTGCTCAGCGTCTATTCGAAGAAGAACCAAACAAACAAGGGCCAACATAAATAAGGTGCACAAGCATATGAATTAATGCGACAAGCAAACAATCATGCCATGATGAATGATGCACAATTTTCATGGCAATAATGTAGCGTGGCATGGGTGAGGTGTGAAATACAAGAATAAACCATTTTATTAAGTTTTGGCCCCATTTTAACCTCAATTAAGTTGCTGTCTACATTATATTTACATGATGCATGCTTCAAAACAAACCATGGAATGCATAAACAGAAAGGTCTCGTCGAGCTAATCATTTTAGACATATTATTTGTTAAATTTGGAGTTATAAATCAAAAGTTATTAATTATTTAAGGAAAAAGGGCATTTTCTTGTAATTTTAATCAACTTGCAATTTTAAATGTTCAAAATATATTTTGGATGGAGGATTTGAATTCCTCACATTTTTCTGATTTGAAAACATATATTATTTGTATTAATTGGGTTTGTAATTTAAAAGTTATTATAAAACAGATTTGAATATTTGAATTTGAATTAAATTTGAAAAGGTTTGAATTAAACAGATATTCAGAAAAGCTTTTGTTACACGCACAGAACCAGCCATAGTCAATGACCAGTGGGGCCAGGTGCTGACTGGGCACACGCGCGAGAAAAGCTTCTCACACCGGGGCTCTGCCTAGCCCGCGTGGATGACAAGCGGGCCCAGGGAATGGCGGGTCCACTTGCTGGCGCGTCCAGCAGGCGCACGCCACGTGGGCGATCCCAGGGCGCGGGGAGGGACCGGTCCGTGGTGGCCAGGATCTCCGGGGGTCTTCTTGCAAAAAGGGTACCGGGGCTGACAGGTGGGGCACTAGGGAGCTCGGGTTGAGGCGGGAAAAAGGGCAGGGGCCTTTCTGGAAAAGTGTCGACGACGCCGGCTGTCTGCTGCGCGCCGATCTGCAGAGCGCAGGGGACCGGCCGGAGTTTGGGCGACGGTGGCGACCAAACGACGGCGTATTACGCCGAGCCGCAAAAACGAAAAACGACCAGGGGACTTAGGGCTACAACTTCCGTTCAGCGAGCTAGCGCGGGGGTGGTCTAGAGCGCGCGGGGCAGGGCGGGGAACAGGTGGACGGTTGCTGCGATTGCTGACGTCTGTCAACGCGCGGCGCGCGGCGGTGCTCGGAGGCTGCTCGACGGGGCGTCCGGCGCACCTGGGCCGCTAGGAGGAGGACGGCCATGTCTAGGGGGTCGAGATGCTCACCAGGAACTCGACGGTGCGGTTGCTGGAGCTGGAGATGGAGCGGATCGGAGCGGAGGCAGAGGTCCCGCGAGCGTCTGCTCCGGTGGCCGCGGCGTGCACGGGGACCGTCGGAGGAATTCGGAGAGGCGTGGCCGGTGCAGGGCGATGCAGAAGAAGTGGTGGAAGCCCCTCGTGCTCCTTGTACAGCTTGGCGCGCCCTGGATCGACGGCTAGCACGGCAGGCCAGAGCTAGGGTTTGGAGAGGCCATGGCGAGGCTTGGAAGGTAGAGAGGAATAGAGGCAGGAGGAGAGGGTCAGGGTCTTCTCCAGATTTCGATCTGGCTGCCTGGGGTGGTTGGGGAGAGAGGGGAGGAAGGAGCACATGGGTTTGGTCTCCACTTTTTGCAAAGCAAGAGAAGGCTCGGGTGGGTAGGTTTCTCCCTTTCTTCTCTTTGTCTTCAAGCCAAAGAAAGAGTGGAGAGGGGTAGATGAGGGGTGAGATGTGGTGGGTGCTGGTAGGGAGAGGGGAAAGCCAAGAGAGATAGAGAGGAACCGAGAGGGGGAGGGGTAGCTCTAGGGTAGATGGGCTCGGGTTAGGGTTTGGAGAGAGGGGTAGATGAGGGAGAGATTAGGTAGGGTGCTTAGGGTTTAGATAAACTACAAGATCAAGCACGATCAAGACTAGCTCAAGCAAGATCTAGACAAGAAAAAGAGAGGGATGTGAAGCTAGGGTTTAAGCAAGATCAAAATAGATCAAGCCAAAAGAAAGGATAGAGATAGAGAGAGAGAGATGATGGTCCACTCAAGATTCAAATAAAACCCAAATACTAGAAAAGGTGGCACTCGCATGGCCCATGCAAAATATTTAATACCATGTTGATTCTTGTGAAGACAATAATATTAAACATGGCATTGTTCATTTGCATTCCCAAAGGTGGAATAAAGCCAAGCAAAAGAAATGAAAGGATGCCCCATGTGGAGTAGTTGGAGATGGCCATGTTTGAAATAAAATGGGACATGCTAGTGTGTATGTTCCACTAGATGATTACTAGTCCCAAAAATATTCCCACATGAGCATAAATCCATAATAATCCATATGGAAGCTAGGAAAAAGGGTTCCACTCACAAGGCATGCAAAGGTGGCCAAGTGGCTCTCATATATCAATAATGTGAAAACAACATGATGCAAGATGAGAGCATGTGGAAAAGAATTGGATCCATCCCAACCCACATGAGCTAGAGGTAAACTCAAATAAAGTGCAAAGCTCATATTTAGTTGGATGGTGGAATTATAAGGTGGTGAAAGAAAGGTGGTGGAGGTAATAAGAGATATGCCCCCAACTCAACTTGGGCATTTAAACAATATATCAAGAACCAAATACAATATCAAGAGGCAAATACAATTTACAATGCATATGAGAGAAGAACCAAAACAAAAAGGGTTTTATATGATGCTCAAATGCAAGGTGGCATGATGACATGAGCATGATATAATGATGATGCAACAATTATATGTTTGAAGTAGCCATTATATTACTAAACCAAGTAGCATTACAATTGTTAGACAATTGGGATGCTACACCTAGCCCCTACCCCAAGCCAAACCGGCGGCCCCAAGGAGGAGGAGTGGGGGGCAAGGAAACCCCCCCTTCTAGAAGCTCTATCTCGAGTTTAAAACCCTCTTGGCCGGCTGGGCCCTATGGGGCCTTGTTCCCCTGGCCCAATGCGGCCAGGGCACTCCCTCATAGGCCCATGCCCCCTCCCGGAAGGTGTGGCCACGTTGGTCCCCTTCCGGAAGGTTCTAGAAGCTTCTGGTACAATACCGATTAACTCGGAACAATTCCGAACTCCAAAAACTGCACTGCCTTATATGAATCTTATTCTCCGGATCACTTCGGAACCTCTCGTGATGTCCCGGATCCCATCCGAGATTCCGAACAAAACTCATAAACCAATTATCCAATCTATCCTAGCGTCGAGACACGTTAAGTGTGTGACCCTGCGGGTTCGAGAATATGCAGACATGATCTTCTATCAATAATCAACAGCGGGGTCTGGAAACCCATATTGACTCCCACACATTCATCGATGATCATATCAGATGAACCACGATGCCAGGATTCAATCAATCCCATATATAAATTCCCTTCGTCTCGCGATATTTTACTTGCCCGAGATTTGATCGTCGGTACCGTCATACCTAGTTCAATCTCGTTCACAGCAAGTACTTTACTCGTTCCGTAATCCGATATCACTTTGTGATTAACTCCTTAACCACATGCTTGCAAGCGGTGTTGATATCGATTACCGAGTGGGCCCGAAGTATATCTCTCCGACTTGGGAGGGACAAATCCCATCTCGATACATACAACCCAACAGATACTTTCCGATCACCTGAGAGACACCTTTATGATCACCCTCTCATAGGATGACGTTTGATGACCTCAAAGCTTTCTTCCGATACCAGGGAGTTGTATTATCTCATGGTCTAAGGAATACAATATTTGACATAAGAAAAGCTTCGCAAAGACGAACACGATGACACGATCTAATTGCTTCGCTTAGTTTGGGTCTGTCCATCATATCATTCTCCCAATGATATGATCTCATTATCAATTGACAACTCATGTCTATGGTTAGGAAACCTTAACCATCATTGATCAATGAGCTAGTCCATAGAGGCGTACTAGGGACACGGTGTTGTTCACAAACCACACAAGTATTAAAGTTTCCGCTTAATACAATTCTAGCATCGAATATAAACATTATCATGAACAAGAATTATAATAATAACATCTTTATTATTGCCTTTAGGGCATAATTCCAACAGCCGGAATAGAGACTTTCTGTCCCCCGGATCTCTCTTTCGGTGGCGACGGTGAAGTGGAACTTTTTTTGGAAGTATGATTGACAATTTAGGGTTTTTGGGCCGGAGGCTTCTTATAGGCGAAGGAGGCAAGGTCGATGGAGGTCTAGGGGGCCCACACCCTACCTAGGCGCGGACCCACCCTAGGCCGCGCCTGGGGGGTTGTGGCCACCTTGTGGCGCCCCTCCGACTCTGCTTCGTGGTTCTGTGTTGCTTCGGGGAAAATAATGACTTTGGCTTTTGTCCCATCCAATTCCGAGAATATTGATTTTCTGCCTTTTTGGAACCAAAAACAGAAGAAAACAGGCAACTAGCACTGTGGCAACTTGTTAATAGGTTAGTTCCAGAAAAGATATAAAAACACCTCAAAGTGTAGACAAAGCAAAGCAAAGCAAAGTAGATACTAAACAAGCATGGAGCATCAAAAAATTATAGATACATTTCTGACATATCAAGCATCCCCAAGCTTAACTCCTGCTCGTCCTCGAGTAGGTAAGTGATAAAAAGAATAATTTTTTAGGTGACATGCACCATCAAAACCAAGATCAAACCATTTGCAAGCATTGAAAGCTAGGATCAAAGAACTCTAAACATGAGCATGCAAGATGGAGTTCTAACAATAAGACATAGCAACTATGTTGCAACATGAAAGGCTACAAACAAAGATCATGAATAACATGCATTGAAAAATGTTTGTTTGTTTCACATAAATAAAACATGGCATAGTGGCAATCATCTTGTCCCTCATAGATTAGCAAATAAATGCATAGGACACCTTCAAAGTTCACAAGGGTGACTAGAAACAAATAGCACAAGAACAAGTAATATCACAATATGCATCAATCAATAAGTTTTGGGACACTGCACACAGAATGACAACCATGCTCTCTTAATGGTGCCTATAGGTAGAAGGTGGAGACTCAAATAATAGTGAAAGATAGGCCTTTCATAAAGGAAGCAGGGATTTCAAGTTTCAAAAAGAGCTTCCAAAAATTATGGTACTTGTTAGCTTTCAGCCCTCATTGCCCCTATCATAAGCATCTTGAAGTGGTTAAGGCTAAAGTGAACAAACTATGGAGTATATGCTTGACAAAGTATAAGTTGGCAATCTCAAGTCCCTTGTATACAAGGACCACACCTCATGCTACTCAACTTCAGTCACATGTAAGTTCTTGTCATAGTAAGTACATGTGTATCATAGAGAACCGCTAACGGGGTACCCCTTGCACATGGTACAGTAGTTATCCCATAACCAAAATGACAAGGCAACCAGACAATGAGCATCTCAGCGATCTTTTTATTTACTATGTGCATAGCTTTTTATTGAGGATGCTTCATAGATAGCTCACTATGGTGATATTGCAAGTTTCCACCATGATTAGGTATGGCTTAGGATAGCGGCCTAGGCGTTTCTCTAACACAAAATACAAACTCCATGGACTTACAAGTTCCCTCTTTATTTCACACCGGTGACATCCATAGACAAAACAGCATGATATCAACTGAGTACAAAGTACAAGTGCAATGTTGAAAATGTTCCTCGTGACAGCACGGTTCTGCTAATTCCAACGTATAAGTGCAAGCATATACAACACAGACGACACAATGGTTCAAGTTTATAAGGGGCAAAGAATATAAAGTGTTCCATCAAGTTTGTGAGGGATTTAATCACTAAGTTTTCACATAACAAAATAGTTTTTAATTGAAAGATAGCTGAAAACAAGAATATACTTGGAATGGTGTAACACACTATGCATATGAGTTTATAGTGGACACTTTGGAAAAACTTGGTTTCTTGGGAGTTGGAAGCATGAGTAGAGCTTACTCATACAAGTGGAGTCTAGGAAAAGACTGGGAGCAACCAACTAAGAGAGCAATAATGGCCATAATCATGCAGAGCAACAAAACATTACTAATCAAAGCATAGAGTGGTACTACAAGTCAAGGACTAAATGATCATATAGGCTATGGTGACTTGTTCATAGTCATAACATGGTGTGAGCATGTGCCAAGTCAACCCAAACAAAGCATCAAAGGAGAATACCACAATACTATGCTTTTGTATGCTAAAACAACGCATGATTCCTTCAAGGCACATTAAGCAATCCTAATTGTTTGGAACAAGTCATGCTACAGCAATAATCACTAAGCATAAGGTCAAAGCAACATCTAGCATGACATGATAAAGTCTAAGCCACAGTCAAAACAACCTCCCTTTTGTACCACTATAAGCATCAAACTTCCTACTCTTTTCCAACACCAATCAACTTAATTGAAACAACTCACAATTCCAACACCAATCAACTTAATTGAAACAACTCACAAATATAATAATCAATAAAGATCAGTGAGCTTGTCTCACAAATCCACAAATAAGAACTAAAAAGTTCTAAGCTGAAAGCACAAGAAAACTAAGGCTGAACACAGTGCTAGCAAAAGTGAACACTCACAAAACAACAAGAGTGAAAACTAGAGTGTTCTAGGCAATGGAAACAGAGTGTGTCTCTCTCCAAAAGAAGTGTGGTGTAACCAACCAACTTACTCAAGCAAACTAAGTAAACGAAAACCAAAAACGAAAACTAAGACACTCCAAGAACAACACAACAATGCATGAAACAATAAAAACGAAGTGTCTAGAAAGACCTGAGCTTTTTATTGATGAAGAAGGGGATGCCTTGGACATCCCCAAGCTTTGACGCTTGTACCTATTGAATATTTCTTGGGGTGACACGGGGTGGCATCCCCAAGCTTGAGATTTTGTCCATTCTTCATCTCATTACATCATTCTTTCTCTACACCTGCAAATTTTCCTTCATACAAAACTTCACAAAATCTTCATTAGCAACATTAGTGTATTCAAAAGATAATAGACCTTGGGGTTTAGCTTTGGAACAGCAAAAGTTTTCACTAAGAACACAAGCTAATGTATTAACTCCTTCAAAAAGCTCAATTCCCCAAAAAGAACCAAAAAGGAATCAATAAGAAGCAAATGCAAATAATGGCAGAAATCTGTCAAAACAGACCAGCAGGTAGAAACCAATTTTTTCGAAGACCTTCTGTTGATCAAATAAAAAAGTGTTGAACTAACAAAAGTTAGCTAACATACTGGGGGATTTATTAGTAAATTTTCAACCCAATCCGACTTACAGAGACTCCTCACAATTTTTTATGGTGGAGGACAAAAATCTGTTTCGGGACAACAACTCCCCAAATCTTACTTCCCTCTCATTAGAGGTTATTCTTGGCACAAAAAGCAAACAAAAAGGATAAGTAGAGGTCATTAGTGAAGTAATAACTTCCAAGACTCAATAAAACTCTTGGTTTATCTCCCAACAAGTACTTTTCTTTAACGCCTTTAAGTTAGGCATGATAGTTTGAGAAGATGCTCACATAAGAAATATGAATTGAAGCAAAAGAGAGCACCAAGAAACAAATATGAAACACATTTAAGTCTAACCCACTTCCTATGCATAGGAATCTTGTAAATAAACAAGTCATGAAAGCACAAAGCACCAAACATAGGAAAGCAAAACAAGTGCAACTTCAATACTTTAAACATAAAGAGGGGAAACTTAATATTATTGAGATGCATAAAACCATGTTTCCCTTTCTCATAATAATTTTCAGTAGCATCATGAATAAATTTAACAATATAACTATCACATAAAACATTCTTATCATGAGCCACATGCATATAATAATTACCCTCCACATAAGCATAGTCATTCTTATTAATTATAGTGGGAGCAAATTCAACAAAATAGCTATCATTACTATTCTCGTCACCATAATCATCAAATATAGGAGGCATATTGTAATCACAATTAATTTCCTTCTCAATAGTAGGTGGACTGAAAATATCATATTCATCATTGTAATCATCATAAATTGGAGGTTTGGTATCATCATAACCAATAAAATAGCTATCTTCCAAAGCTGGGAACTAAAAAGATCATTTTCATAAAAACTAGCTTCCCCAAGCTTAGACTTTTCCATAGCATTAGCAACAATCATGTCCAAAGAATTCATACTAATAACATTGCTATTAGCATGCAAATAAAGTTCCATAGGTTTTTTAATTTTCTCTTCAAACACTTCATGTCCTAACTCAAGATAGACACTATAAAGCTCTCTAATTTTGTTGTTGTTTTCCATTAAGCCTAACTAGTGAAAACAAGAAACAAAAAGAAAAGATTGCAGAATCTAAAGGAAATAATTTTGATCACTCATACGAGAGGATGTGAGTACCTTTTACCATACCTCCCCGGCAACGACGCTAGAAAAGAGCTTGATGTCTACGCACTTCTATTCTTGTAGACGGTTGTTGGGCCTCCAAGTGCAAAGGTTTTTAGAACAGCAGCAAGTTTACCTTAAGTGGATTACCCAAGGTTTATCGAATTCAGGGAGGAAGTGGTCAAAGGTATTCCCTCTCAAGCAATCCTACAATCAAGATACAAGAAGTCTCTTGTGTCCCCAACACACCCAATACACTTGTCAGGTGTATAGGTGCACTAGTTTGGCGAAGAGATAGTGAAATACAAGTGGTAACGGTGTCAGAAAATAGCTTGACGGTGAGGTAAACACTAAAGCAAGCAAACATGCAACAAATCTAGATGCAAACGGTGTTTCAATGTTTAGAAACAAGGCCTAGGGATCATACTTTCACTAGTGAACACTCTCTCATATAAATATCCTCTCTTCATGATACTACTCTTAACTATTCTCCGGTTGGACACTCTAATCATACGTAGGGCTATAACAACACTCCTCAAAGTCCGCCTTCCCCAATCTAGATAATCCCACACTGTCACCTTGAGCGCTAGATGGTTCCAACAAACACCACGATTTCATAGAGACATCCAACTCCAAATATAACTCATAACAAATATTCAATATAGCCAAAGTGCCACACACGGTATGCATGCTATCACTTTCACACACGTGGGGAAAATCATAGATATATTAAAGAACAAAGAGTATTTATGTAGGCTCAAACCTAAGTGCCACCATGGCGTGCACACTGTCACTTTCACACACATGGGGAGAGCAGGGATCTATTGAAGCACTTGAGTAGCAAGGTAGATCTACTATATTACAAAGCTCATGACCACAACAAGATCATGCATAGAGAGAGAGATGAACACATAGATACCGGTAGAGCCTTAGCCTCGAGGAAGAACTAATCCCTCCTCATCATGGGAATCAGCAACAGTGATGGAGGTGGTGATGGAGATCGATGGAGATGGCTCTGGGGGCAGTTCCCCGTCCCGGCAGGGTGCCAGAACAGAGACTTTCTGTCCCCTAAATCTCCCTTTCGGTGGCGGCGGTGCAGTGGAACTTTTTCTAGAAGTATGATTGATGATTTAGGGTTTTGGGGTCGGAGGCTTCTTATAGGCGAAGGAGGCAAGGTCGATGGAGGTCCAGGGGCCCACACCCTGCCCAAGCGCAGGCCCACACTAGGCCACGCCTGGGAGGGTGTGGCCACCCTATGGCGCCCCTCCAACTCTGCTTCGTGGTTCCGTGTTGCTCCGGGAAAATAATGACTTTGGATTTTGTCCCGTCCAATTCCAAGAATATTGATTTTCTGCCTTTCTGGAACCAAAAACAAAAGAAAACAGGCAACTGGCATTGTGGCAACTTGTTAATAGGTTAGTTCCAGAAAATATATAAAAACACCTCAAAGTGTAGACAAAGTGTAGAGGGAGTGTCCCAACCTTTGTTAACATAAGGTGGTGTCCCCTGTGTTTACAATGCTAGTCCCTGGATCAATAGCTAGCATCCACAGTTTAGATGTAATATCAAGAAACAAAGGTCATAATGTAACTTTATAACCAGGAATAACATAATTTTATTACATCTTTACATAGCTCATTTGGCTATTACATTACATTGCAGCGGAATAACTATAAGCATGGGGTCCTTCATCTTCAAAGTGCCACATGCAGACATGTTGGTTGTAGACTTTGTAATCCTAATCAATCAATCTTCACTAAAATCAATCAAACCTACAACATTACAAGTTACAGCCACAAGGGTCAATACATTTGAATTGTATTGGCAAGTTTCACTACTAAGTAGAACATAAGTGGATCCTATCATTACATGCATTTTGGCTAGTAGGGTTTAAGGCTCATTTGCAGAAGCAAAATTTATCCTATCTTTTAAAAAGAATGGTTTTGGTCCTTTGTCAAATCTCTTTTTCAAAAACCCTTGAACTCCTTGGTAAAATTCCCAAGTGTTCAAGTCCTTGTCAAAATCCCTTGAGCTCCTTGGTAACCCCAAGTGCATCAAGTTTTATCAAAATCTCTTGAGCTCCTCGGTACCCCCAAGTGCATCAAGTTTTATCAAAATCTCTTGAGCTCCTTGGTACCCCCAAGTGCATCAAGTCTTAAAAGTTTTCTTTTTAGAAATTAGAATGTCGAGATTTCCCCATAGCTTCAAACTTTAGTTGCTCAGTATTGTCCATAACCGGGGACACGGCTAAGTACTTAGATTTTATTATCTTCTGCAGAAGTAGTACACTTTACCCACATGTCACAATCCCATCTTGTTGCCACCAGTGGCCACTGGATTAGTGCTCACCAAGATGGAGTACCGGCAGATTGAGAATGTGACGAAGTCTTTCCAGAGGGTCCTCCCATACACCATTGCTAGCTTGTCTTCAGCACCCATGTAGGATTCCAGGTCCCCATGTCCAGTAAACTTAAGACAATGCATGGGTATTCCCAATGTAGTTGACTAAGCCAGAGCCATAAATAGCATGTGGTTGCACACGAAAGCCACAATTGGAGAAACATGTTCAATCTCTAAGTTTCCTGGGTGGTTTCCTTTGGAGCACAACACAAAGAGATTGCCATAGACATGGTTCCTTTTGTTGCCACCTTCTCCAAAACTCAAAGTATCCTTGGCCACCCAGGTGGTTCATTGAGTCCTTGTTTTATTATGTAAAATCACAAGTCCTTTTCTCAACTTCATAAAAATCTCAACATGTATCTCTTTTCAAAATATAGCATGGCTAAGCATGTAATAACTACATTGTTTTCACTAAGGAATGTATAGGGTATCCTATTAGGATTTAGCATAGCATAAATATAAAATTATTTTCATGCATGTTTTCAAAATCCACTAAGTATAATGAAAATAATAGGACTTTAGATGATAGTGTAACTTGCCTTTCTTTTGGTAGGGAATGTTGGTTCACTCCTTGATCTTGCTAGTCTCACACTTTTCTAACTTCACTAAAAATCCAATCAAGCAAACACAATATCAACTAACATTCCAAACCAATAATCAATCAAACAATTTACACACATAAAAACAATGGGATCTAAGTCATGCATGTAAACATGCAAGAGATGGTTCTATTTGCAAAGGTGGTCTCCACTAGGCTTCTAAACTTTGTAAGGTTCAAGGTCGTCATTTTCCAAAGTGGCAAAGTCATTTGCAAAAGGGGTTTGTTCATAAGCCATTTTTAAATTCATTCATCACTTTATGTGGTGAAAAATATTTTTATCAAAGCAACAACTTTAAGTGGTTCACCAAATAAGTTGTTGTTTCCCAAAACTTGGTGTTTAGGGTTAGTAGGTTTGCTCTAAATCATTTCCCAAAGTTTTTACTACAAAAACATTTTCCATAACAAAACCATTATTTTATTTGGCTAGAAATGGCTAAACCAATTAATCCATCCTAAACTTCATCAAATCCATTTTTAACTCCATGGGTTGGTTCCTAGGGTCAGTAAGTTCAACACAAACTATTTTGCCAACGTTTCAACCTCAAAAACATTTTTGAATCATTTTTCTAATCTAAACAAGCATACAAATGTTTCTGCAAAAACAAACAATCTAACAGATACTACTTGCTAAACAAATTCCATGGTTGGCTAGGGCTTGTTCCACTGATTCCAACAATATAAAGTTTGTAATTTTTGGACGTGTGGATCAAAAGTTATAGATTTTACAAAATTGAACATCAATTAGATCAATTCTGTTTTAAATCAAACCAGCAGAGACACGTGGCGTGTTCTAATTCGTCGGTACCGGTTCGCTCGGATTGATCTCTCTGGATTGTTGGATCTAAGTGAGATCGTGCGGTGCAGGGACACTACTTACCCTTTCGCTCACGTTCTATCACATCCGTCAGATCAAGATCCTACGGTTGCTAGCATGCTTGCCAAAGATCGGCGGCGCTGGCGGCGGCGGGTGGCGGCGCACGCTCGGGCAGGAGGTTTCCGGCGAAGCTAGGAAGCGAGGGAGAGGGGGAAATGGCTTACATGCTCGCAGGGTCGAGGTGAAGCTCGAGGTGGCGTTGGCTTGGCGAGGGGCACTCAGGAACGGCGACGATTGCTCGCCGGAGTTTGCAACGGCGTCTGGCGGCTCTGGTTGACGACGGGGCGACGCTGCAGATCACGTGGAGGCAAACAGAGGGCGTAGTTAGGTGCAGGAGAGTGAGGCGAATGTGGGAGCGTGAATGAGAAAGCGCGGGGCGGTCTGTGCTTACCAAGGGACTTCGCCGGAGAGAGGCAGACGCGGCGGCGAGGTCAGAGCTTGTCGAAGGTGACGCTCCGGGGCGCGCAAGAGCGAGCTGGCGATGCGGAGAGGTACGCCTGGGTTTGGGGAGTGTGCCTGTGTACTTGGGGAGGCACGGGGTGGAGAGGCTCGGCCGGAATCGAGGAGAGACGATGGTCGGAGCAGTAGCGTTGTAGCTCGAAATTCCGTCGGCCTGGGGGCTCTTATGCTGCGGTGTCTGAGGGGAAAGGAGGAGAAGGCACAGGCATTTAAGAATGCATGGTCGCAGCGAGGTTAAGGCACGGCATTATGGCGAATTGATCGCGGGCTTTCAATGGCAGCAACGGCAGGCGTCGTCTGCGCGAGGAAGAAGGAGGAGTGAGCTGGCTGCGTGGGTCCCTGCTGTCAGCGAGGAAGTGAGAGGGAGAAGAGGTCCACCAGTCATTGGCTCAGCGGGTGCGATTCTGAGTGAAAAACGTTTCGCCGTGGGAGAGGGGAACTGGGCTGTTTGCTGGGCCTAGTTGGGCTGCTGGGTTGGGTCGACCAAATCCCATTTTTTTTTCTTCCTGAAACCTTTTTCTTTTTCTATTTCTAATTTCTGTTTTGAAATTCAAACAACCAAACAATACTCAAATCAATTCAAACAATCACCAAACAATGCAACTTTGAATTTGGTTCTGTTTAGTAACATAAACCAAAATTCCAAAACCAAAATAATAATTCTATTTTAGGGTCCATTATTATTTAAATAAATAGACCATTGTTATTAAATCAAATAGGATTTGTTTTATTTAAAACTCCATTTTGAAAACTAAAACAATAACAAATCAAAACAGTAGGTTTTATTTGGGAATATAAAATACTTGGAAAACTTATTTTAAATAAATAAATAAGTTTTGATGTTTTGGAAATAGTAAAACCTTTATTAATAAAACTTGGATATTAAATCCTTATTACTTTATTTAAATATCATTTTATTATTTTTCTCAAATAGAAATATTTTATTTCAAAGACTTGGCCAAGTTTTTAATTTGGCTTTATAAAATAATCTTTATTTATAAATCCACCTTTTCTTTTGAAAACCAAATCCTTTTATAAAAGATCCAAAATAGTAATTTTAAAATATTTTATTTTCCTTTATTAAATGTTTATTCCTTTAAATCCCTTTAGGATTTTATTTGATCCAAATTGGTTTGAAGGTTTCCAATTGGATTCAAAAAGTTTCTTCTCACCCTGAAAATCAACAAAGTTTTATTTTATTCATTCATTTTTCACATTACAAGATTTGGAAAATCTTGGGATGTGACACAAAGCAAAGAAAAGTAGATACTAAACAAGCATGGAGCATCAAAAATTTAGATACATATCCGACGTATCATCGGACTCGACTCCCCTATAGCCTCCTGAGTGCCCTCGCTAAGAGGCTCTTCCGAAGAATGGCTGCAAGAAAAAAGTTTGATCAGACAGCAACCTACTTGGTGATAGTAAACAATTCAGGTGAAGTCACTTACGAATCAATGTCCGATAAGTTGAAGACGGGCGCTGCCTTCTGCTTATTCTTCTTGGCCGGCGACTCCGGAGCTACTGCTTGAAGAGGCACGGCAGGAAAAGGTGTGGAAGAAGCACCATCATCCTCGCCATGGCGCTCGATGAAGGACGAACCCCTTGGAGTTGGCGGGGTAGACGCATCACTCGCCTCGGGAGCATCTGCAGTAGGCAACTTCGCTGGAGGAAGCTCAGACTCGGAGTCCACCTCCTCATTGTCTGGTGCCTCCAAACTTTTTAGGCAGAGGAGGCATATACCCCATAACCTGAAGGCGCTGCAAGCAAAAATAAAAAGAGAAACAAGATAAGTAACAACAGCAAACAGCAAACACCCGACAAAGCACTACGCGGATAAACAAGCATCACCCGAGAAACCCCTTTATTGGTGCTAAGAGGGGGGTCAACGATTTCCCCAGAAGGTCCTCGTCGGCCTTGGCCTTCAGTAGGGGGCGAAGGGCCCTATCAAGGTCACCCGAAGACAACTCTTCGGATGAAACCCTCCTTGGATCGCTAGAGCCAGTGTAGAGGAACATTGGGTGCGCCCTAGCCTGGAGGGGTTGCACCCGGCGCTTGAGGAAGGTGCGGATGATGTCGACACTGTTGACCTCTTTGTCTAGCACCAGCTGAAGGGCCTCCACCCGCTGGTAGAGTGTTTCCACCTCCCCAGCTTCACCCTCCAAGATGTGGTTCTTCCACAATATCTTCGGGACGATCTTCTGCTCGGAGTCGAAGGGGTCAAGCCCATATTGCTGACCGTCCAGCTTAGCATCGTGGATGTAGAACCACTTCTGGCGCCATTGCTGGACGAACTCGCGGATAGAAAAGGAGAAGAATTGGACGAAAGGACGGACATAAATGATGCAGCCGCCAAGAGGATAGACTCCGCCGGTGCCGGACTGCCTCTTCACAGAATAGAGCTTCCGAAAGAGGCCAAAGTGTGGCTCGATACCGAGCCAACACTCGCAAAGGGTTCTGAAGCAAGCGACATGGAGAAGAGAATTGGGAGACAGATGATGGAGATAAATCCCATAAAAGAAGAGGATTCCACGAAGAAAATCATGGACGGGAAGTGAAATACCGCGAAGGATGAAGGCAACAAACATCACCCGAAACCCTACGGGTGGGCGGGGGATTACCTCATTACCAGGAAGCCTGACGTCCTCCTTGTTCTGGGGGATCAACCCAGAATTGCGCAGCTTGCGCAGATCCACGTCGCGCACCTCTGTGCACCTCCACCCATCGTCCGTGATGCGGGTGGTCGCGGTGGCCTTCTTGCCGCCAGCGGTGACGCTCGAACCCGCTCCGGCGATGGTCTTCTTCGACTTTCCCATCGCACGGTGTCGAGAGTGGCGGTGCGCGCGGAGAAAAGAAGAGGGAAATGATCGAAGAACTTCCAGTGTGCAGGGAGAGAAGCAAAGCTCGCGACAATGAAGGCAATGGCGATGAGCAAATGACGAAGGGTAAAATAAAACTACTGTTTACTTACAGTATAAAAGGAGAAAGACGACATACATGAGCCACTAATCCAGAAGCCCTAGCACGCACCCAAGATCCAACCCTACAGGTGTCAGCACAGCAACGAACCGTCGCCAGCACGCCGTGCACTACGCACGGAAACCGAGGAGACGCCATAATTTTCGCCAAGTCTGCGCGTGACTAGTCAACTTCAAGTCAGACGGTGGAACCCACGGTCGTTCTGTCACATCATCTTTGCCGCCGCAGACGGTTGAGATCACCAATCGTCAGCACTGACGTTATCAAGGCTAAAGCTAGCAACGGCTAGAAATTTTTGGCTGATCAATCAAGTACTTACTCGAATCTACGATTCAAGAAACTACTCGGGGGTTACTCCTATCAGGAGCGCTGGACACACACCTGAGAAATGACTAAGGTACTACACCTCGCAACTATCTTTGAGTCCTACATCGAGTCTGCGACTCCACTACGGACTCGGGGGCTACTCCCATAGGGAGGATCGGTTGAGCATCCGAAAATTGTGTTCTTCGGACCTAAGCTGAAACAATTGAACTAAAGTCTCTGCTCGAGTCTACGACTCGAACAAACACTTGGAGGCTACTCCCATAGGGAGCGCTGGCCGCGCACCCTATGAATTCTTCGACTGCGATCCTTCAGATCAAATATGACAAAATCTTTTTGGAAACTTTTCCAAAACCAATGCTAAGTGAGAAGCAATCTCCTTGGCCACCCGAAACACCCCCGCGGTGATAAAATTTCGGATGTTGTGTCCGTGACACAAAGATAAGTCCTACAGATATCATCTGATGGTCTGGTAAACACACATAACTGCGCTCTGCCAGTAAACTTCCGTGTCAACAAGCACAACGAAAAATCCTGACGGACGCATTGGGTACACCACTTGAAAAACACTGGGATTCGACTCCTATAAGACCTCAATGGCCTGAGTCGAATTACGCCAACATTCGTTCCAGATTCGAGTCCCTCTAAAGAAGATCGTGTTGTTTTGTCCCATGACAGTTAACTGGCACTGATCCGTCGGGAGAGTGAGCACGCGCATCAAAAATCCCTATGAACTAAAGATTTTCCTTATAAAAAAGGTTCGACTACATAGCACCCGAAAGATTGAAGAGTCCTCGGCCGAATCTATGATTCGACTAAGCACTCGAGGGCTACTGACATGGTTATACCCCATGGGTACACAACATTGGCATACCTAGTCCAGCCCAAGGAAAGCCCACGACAAAATACGCGGCCCGTGGAGATTTTGGGTGGCCCAGTCCCATGACGCCTTCGGATTCTTGGAGAACAAGACTAGATTAGATAGAATTTCAAAGGGGAGAAACCCTAATCTGTAACCGACTCGACCTGTGCCTGGGACCTGCCTATTTATATAAAGGCTAGGAGGGCACGGCGAGGAGGACCTTCAACTCACCTCATACGCACCTCACACCAGATTGCATCTGCGCACCCCTGTAACCTTCAGTTCCGCCATAATCAAGAGCAGACAAGCAGGAGTAGGTTTTTCCCTCCAGGGGCCTGAACCTGGGTAAACCTCGTGTCCCCGTGTTGCTTGTCTATTAACCGTTCCGCGATCTCCAGCATCCCCATCTTCTCCAAATCCCAAGTCCATAACAATGGGCATTGACGAGATCGAACCTCGTCAAATGATAGCTATTTTGTTGAATTTTCTCCTACTACAATTAATAAGAATGAGTATGCTTATGTGGAGAGTAATAATTATTATATGCATGTGGCTCATGATAAGAATGTTTTATGCGATAGTTATATTATTAATTTTATTCATGATGCTACTGAAAGTTATTATGAGAGAGGGAAACATGGTTTTATGTATCTCAACAATATTAAGTTTCCCCTCTTTATGTTAAATTTTTTGAAGTTGCACTTGTTTTGCTTTCCTATGCTTGTTGCTTTGTGCTTTCATGACTTGTTTTTTTACAAGATTATTTTGCATAGGAAGTGGGTTAGACTTAAATGTGTTTTGAATTTGCTTCTTGATGCTCTCTTTTGCTTCAATTCATATTTCTTATGTGAGCATCTTCTCAAACTATCAAGCCTAACTTAAAGGCGTTAAAGAAAAGTACTTATTGGGAGATAACCTAGATTTTGTTAGGATTTTCTTTTGTTGAGTCTTGGAAGTTATTACTTCTGTAATAACCTCTCCTTATCCTTTTTGTGTGGTTTTTGTGCCAAGAATAACCTCTAATGAGAGAAAAGTAGGATTTAGGGAAGTTGCTGTCCCGAAACAGATTTTTGTGCTTCACTGTAAAAATTCGTGAAAAAACTCTATATGTCGAATTGAGCTGTATTTTTCTGAGCTTATGCCCCAGGTTGTCATCTAACTTTAGTTAGTTCAACACTTTTTGATTTGAGCAACAGAAGGTCTGTTTTGATAGAAATCTGCCATTATTTGCATTTGCCTCTTAATCGGTTTCTTTTGAGTTATCTTTGATCACTTGAGCTTTTAGAAGGAATTGCTATAGTATCTTGTGTTTTAATGGAAGTTTTACTTGAGTTGAAACTGAACCCAAAGACTTATTATCTTGAATACACTAATGTTGCTAATGAAGATTGTGTGAAGTTTTGTATGAAGTAATTTTTCAAGTCTAGGGTAAGAACGAGGTGATGGGATGAAGAATGGACAAAAGCTAAAGCTTGGGGATGTCACCCGTGTCACCCCAAGGAAATATTCAAGAGGTACAAGCGTCAAAGCTTGGGGATGCCCAAGGCATCCCCTTCTTCATCAATAAGAATCTCAGGTTTTCTTTCAAAACACTTTATTTTTATTGCTTCATGCACTTTTGTGTTGTTATTGGAGCATATTTGTTTTTGTTTTTAGTTGTATTTTGTTTGGTTTGCTGCAATAAGTTGGTTGGATCCCAGCACGCTTCTTTTGGAGAGAGACACGCTCCATTTTCATTGTTTAGAACACTCTAGTTTTCACTCTTATTGTCTGTGACTGTTCTCTTTTGCTAGCACCGCGTTCAGCTTTAATTTCCTTGTGGTTTCAGCTTAGAACGGTTTACTTATTCTTTGTGGATTTGTGATACAAGCTCACTGATCTTTATTTATTATTATCTTTATGAGTTGTTTCAAATAAGTTGATTAGTGTTGGAAAAGAGTAGAAAGTTTCATGCTTATAGTGGTACAAAAGGGAGCTTGTTTTGACTGTAGCTTAGACTTTATCATGTCATGTTAGATGTTGCTTTGACCTCATGCTTAGTGATTATTTCTGTAGCATTACTTGTTCCAAACAATTGGGATTGCTTAATGTGCCTTGAAATAATCATGCATTGTTTTAGCATACAAAAGCATAATATTGTGGTATTCTCCTTTGATGATTTATTTGGGTTGACTTGGCACATGCTTACACCATGTTAAGACTATGAACCAGTCACCTTAGACTCTATGATCATTTAATTTTCGACTTGTCATACCACTTTATGCTTTAATTGATAATGTTTTGTCGCTCTGCATGATTATGGCCATTATTGCTCTCTTAGTTGGTTGCTCTCAGTCTTTTGCTAGCCTCCACTTGTACTGAGTAAGCTCTACTCATGCATCCAACTCCCAAGAAACCAAGTTATTCCAAAGGGTCCACTATAATTTCTATGCATGGTGTGTTACACTATTCCAAGTATATTCATGTTTTATCTATCTTCCAAATTAAACTTGTTATGAGAAAAATAGTGATTAAATCTCTCACAAACTTGATAGCACACTTTACTTGCACCTAATAAGCTTGAACCATTGTTTCATATATGTTGTATATGCTTGCACTTACAAGGTGGGAATTAGCAGAACCATGTTGTCATGGGGAACACTTTCAACACCTGTACATATTACCCAGTTGATATCATGATCTTTTGTTTGCGGATGTCGGCGGTGTGAAATAAAAGGGGAGCTTGTAAGTCCATGGAGTTATGTATATGTGTTAGAGAAACACCTGGGCGGCTAGCCTAAGCCATGCCTAATCATGGTGGAAACTTGCAGCATCACCATAGTGAGCAATCTATGAAGCATTCTTCTTATATAAAAAAAGAGACATATAAAAGAGGAAAGAAGAGAAAGCACCATTTTCCCATGGTAAATAAGAAGATTGCTGAGATGCTAATTGTATGCTTGCCTTGTCATTTTCATATTGAATAGCTCCTGTATCATGGGGCAAGGGGTACCCCGTTGGCGGTTCTCTATGATACACATGTACTTACTATGACAAGAACTTATCGGTGACTAAAGTTGAGTAGCATGAGGAGCGGCCCTCATACTCAGGGGACATGAGATTGCCAACTTATACTTTTTCAAGCATATACTCCATATTTTGTTCACTTTAACCTTAATCACTTCAAGATGCTTATGATAGGGGCAATGAGAGCTGAAAGCTAACAAGTACCATAATTTTTGGAAACTCTTTATGAAACTTGAAATCCCTGCTTCCCTTTGAAGGGCCTTTCTTCCACTTTTATATTGAGTCTCCACCTTCTATCCTTAGGCACCAATTAAGAGAGCATAGTTTCCATTTTTAGTTCTATGTGCATTGTCCCAAAACTTATTGATTGATTCATAATGTTGATGTTGCTTGTTCTTAAATTATTTTTATCTAGTCACCCTTATGAACTTTGAAGGTGTCCTATGCATTTATGTTTTGATACTCCATGCGGGACAAGCTGAATGCCACTATGCTATGTTTCCTATATGTGAAACAAACAAACGTCTTTCAATGCATTGTTATTCATGACCTTTGTTTGTATCTTTTCATGTTGCAACATAGTTACTATGTCTTATTGTTAGCACTTCATCTTTCATCCTCATGTTTAGCTTTCAATGCTTCACAATATTTTGATCAAGATTGTGATGGTGCATGTCACCTCAAAAAATATTATTTTTATTACTTACCTACTTGAGGACGAGCAGGAGTTAAGCTTGGGGACGCTTGATACGTCGTAAATGTATCTATAATTTTTATGCTCCATGTTTGTTTTATATCATTTGTCTTATGTTTTGTCTACACTTTAAAGTATTTTTATACACTTTTTGGAACTAGCCTATTGACAAGATGCCATAGTGCCAGTTGCCTGTTTTCTGCTGTTTTTGGTTTCAGAAAAGCTAAAAAATGAATATTCTCGAAATTGGACGGGATAAAAGCCGAAGTCACTATTTTTCCGGAGCAAACACGGAGCCAGAAGGACAGACGAAGGGGGGCCAGGAGGCGGACACACCCTAGGGTGGTGCGGGTCCCCCTAGAAGTGCTAGCCCTAGGTGTTGGCCCCCTGGCTGCCTCCTCGCCTCACCTCTTCGCCTATAAGAAGCCTCCCGACTCAGAAACCCTAAATCATCTAGCGGAAATCCACGAAAAGTTCTGCAGCGCCGCTTCCACTGAAGGCGATATTCGGGGGACAAAAGTCTCTGTTCCGGCACCCTGCCGGGATGGGGAAGTGCCCCCGGATCCATCTCCTTCGATCTCCACCACCATCTCCATCGCCATCTTCATCACCGTTAATGATCCCCATGATGAGGAGGGAGTAGTTCTCCTTCGAGGCTAAGGGCTCTAACGGTAGCTATGTGTTAATCTCTCTCTCTCTATGCATGATCATATTGTGATCATGAGCTTTGTAATCAAGTATATCTACTCTGTTACTCAAGTGCTTTAATAGATCTCCGGCTCTCCCCACGTGTGTGAAAGTGATAGCATGCACGCCGTGGTGGCACTTAGGCTAGAGTTCATAAATATTTATCATGAGTATATTTTGAGTTGGTTGTCTCTATGAAATTGTGGTGTTGGAACCATCTAGCGCACAAGGTGACAGTGTGGGGCTATCTAGATGGGGAAGGCGGACTTTGAGGAGTGCTTTTGTAGCCCTACCATGGATTAGAGTGTTCAACCGGAGAGTAGTTCAGAGTAGTATCATGAAGAGAATATATTTATATGAGAGAGTGTTCACTAGTTAAAGTATGATCCCTAGACCTTGTTTTTAAGCATTGAAACACCGTTTGCAACTATATCTATTGATTGGTGTTGGAAAAGAGTAGAAAGTTTCATGCTTATAGTGGTACAAAAGGGAGCTTGTTTTGACTGTAGCTTAGACTTTATCATGTCATGTTAGATGTTTCTTTGATATCATGCTTAGTGATTATTTTTGTAGCATGACTTGTTCCAAACAATTGAGATTGCTTAATGTTCCTTGAAAGAATCATGCTTTGTTTTAGCATACAAAAACATAATATTGTGGTATTCTCCTTTGATGCTTTATTTGGGTTGAATTGGCACATGCTTACACCATGTAAAGGCTATGAACCAGTCGCCTTAGCCTCTGTGATCATTTATTTTCCGAATTGTGATACCACTTTATGCTTTAATTGATAATGTTTTGTCGCTCTGCATGATTATGGCCATTATTGCTCTCTTAGTTGGTCGCTCCCAGTCTTTTGCTAGCCTCCACTTGTAATGAGTAAGCTCTACTCATGCATCCAACTCCCAAGAAACCAAGTTATTCCAAAGAGTCAACTATAAATTCCTATGGATGGTGTGTTACACCATTCCAAGTATATTCATGTTTTATCTATCTTCCAAATTAAACTTGTTATGAGAAAATTAGTGATTAAATCTCTCACAAGATTGATAGCACACTTTACTTCCTTGCACCTAATAAGATTGAACCATTGTGTCATCTATGTTGTATATGCTTGCACTTATAAAATTGAGACACTAGATCCTAAATCTGGAATAGCATGATGTGTCTCTTTTCTGATAGTGATCAATATCTTGGGGAGCCATACATCCCCAAGCTTAGGTGGTATCGTAGCTTCATTATTATATCTTTCAATCTTTTCTTTTATAACATAATTTGCTAGGTAGGAACCAAATCCTGCTTGATGACCATTAAAGGATGGATCATTAGAAAACTTTTGCAATAAGTTAATGAGTTCATGCAAGCTACATTTATCAAGATCAAGTAGAGGTTCTTTTGTTTCACTTATCATTTTAACTTCTTATACTTGTTTATCATTTATTGGTTCTTTTTCATTTTCAGTCATAGTAGTTTCTCTATCATCTTTTAATGGTTCTTCCACCACCTGGATCTTCAGTTGTGATATTAGTGGCTCAAGAAAATCATTGCAATTCATTAATTCATTGTAAGTTTCTTCCAAAGATGGTGTAATTTTTGTGACGGTAATAGAGTTCATACCTATGGTTGGTTGTCCTTGTGGTTTTCCTGTAGACATGCTTAACAAGGTTGCTTGATTATCAACGAGTTTTGACAGAGCTTTGTCTAAACCAGCCGCTTGGTTTTGTAAACCTTTAATATCAGAACTTATGGATGAAAGTGACTTATGAAGTTCTTCTATCATGGTGGCATTGTGAGCTACTAGTTCACTAAGATTTTTATCAGGCTCTTGTTGTTTCTCCAAGTTCTCACTATCTTGCGGAATAGTGGCAAGTTTTCATTTATTTTCATTAGCATTAAGATACAGAATAAAAGGACGGATACCATAGTTCTTTGGAGCATAAGGTCGTTTACCATATGAGTTATTATAAGTGTTCCCATATCCACTACAACCAAAGTTTCTTATGTAGTTGACATCTACATTTTCATTGGTGTTTGTTACTAATTCTTGTAGAGGAACATTAACGGTATTTTGCTTAGATATGTAGGCAAATATGGCATCAAGTTTACTTCCTGTGGAGTCTAGTTCTTCAATGGAGTTAACTTTCTTAGATGGGTTTGGTGCTCTTTCATTATTCCATTGACTATGGTTGTGGAGCATGCTTTCTAGGATAGTTTTAGCTTCAGGCACAATTTTACTCATAAATGCACCCCCCGCAGCGGAATCTAGAATGCTTCTTGACATGATATTTAAGCCATTATAAAAAGAATACAATATATTACATTCATTTAACCCATTTGATGGGCAAAATCTAAGCATGTTTTTAAATCTCTCGCAAGTTGTTGCTACATGTTCATTATCATTTTGTCTAAATGATAGGATACTATTTCTGTTTTGTAGAATCTTAATAGGTGGGTAGTATTTATTAATGAAAGCTTCTTTGAATTCATCCCAAGAGTTTATACTAGTAGTGGGAAGTGATAATAACCATTCTTTAGCTCTACCTCTTAGTGAAAATGGGAATAGTTTAAGTTTGACAATGTCATTTTCCACATTTTTAAACTTTTGCATATCACAAATTTGACAAGAATCATGCAAATGCATAGAGTCGTCCTCACTAGCACTCCCCCCAAATTGTTCTTTAGTTATAAGATTTAAAAGACCAGGACTTACTTCAAAACTTTCAGCAGTAATTTCAGGAGTGGTAATGGGTCTAGCTACAAATTGATCATTAGGAGTGTTTGTGTAGTCACAAAGTTTTGTTCCTCTTTCTCCCATGTTTGCAAATAAAAAGTTGAAACTAATTTTTATGTGTTTTTGTGTTTTAAGGAAAACTTAAAAAGACTAAAAACAAGAAAAAATAAAATACTTTAAAAATCTAAAATGAGAAGAAAAAGCTCATAGTGGTGCAACCTCCCTAAGCTTGGGTTGTTGCACAAGTTGATGAAGCTACTTCGCCAACTCCCCGGCAACAGCGCCAAAAAACTTTTTGATGGCAACAATCGTGCCACTTTTCGTTGGAACTCCGAGTGCGGAGTGTTGTAGTGTAGTGGGAGTGTCCCAACCTTTATTAACATAAGGTGGTGTCCCCTGTGTTTACAATGCTAGTCCCTGGATCAATAGCTAGCATCCACAGTTTAGATGTAATATCAAGAAACAAAGGTCATAATATAACTTTATAACCAGGAATAACATAATTTTATTACATCTTTACATAGCTCATTTGGCTATTACATTGCAGCGGAATAAATATAAGCATGGGGTCCTTCATATTCAAAGTGCCACAGGCAGACATGTTGGTTGTAGACTTTGTAATCCTAATCAATCAATCAATCTTCTCTAAAACAATCAAACCTGCAACATTACAAGTTACAGCCACAAGGGTCAATACATTTGAATTGTATTGGCAAGTTTCACTACTAAGTAGAACATAAGTGGATCCTATCATTACATGCATTTTGGCTAGTAGGGTTTAAGGCTCATTTGCAGAAGCAAAATTTGTCCTATCTTTTCAAAATGGTTTTGGTCCTTTGTCAAATCTCTTTTTTCAAAATCCCTTTGACTCCTTGGTAAATTCCCAAGTGTTCAAGTCCTTGTCAAAAATCCCTTGAGCTCCTTGGTAACCCCAAGTGCATCAAGTTTTATCAAAATCTCTTGAGCTCCTTGGTACCCCCAAGTGCATCAAGTTTTATCAAAATCTCTTGAGCTCCTTGGTACCCCCAAGTGCATCAAGTCTTAAAAGTTTTCTTTTAGAAATTAGAATGTCGAGATTTCCCATAGCTTCAAACTTTAGTTGCTCAGTATTGTCCATAACCGGGGACACGGCTAAGTACTTAGATTTTATTATCTTCTGCAGAAGTAGTACACTTTACCCACATGTCACAATCCCATCTTGTTGCCACCAGTGGCCACTGGATTAGTGCTCACCAAGATGGAGTACTGGCGGATTGAGAATGTGACGAAGTCTTTCCAGATGGTCCTCCCATACACCATTGCTAGCTTGTCTTCAGTACCCATGTAGGATTCCAGGTCCTCATGTCCAGTAACTTGAAGACAATGCATGGGTCTTCCCAATGTAGTTGACTAAGCCAGAGCCATAAATAGCATGTGGTTGCACACGAAAGCCACAATTGGAGAAACATGTTCCATCTCTAAGTTTCCTGGGTGGTTTTTCCTTTGGAGCACAACACAAAGAGATTGCCGTAGACATGGTTCCTTTTGTTGCCACCTTCTCCAAAACTCAAAGTATCCTGGTCCACCCAGGTGGTTCATTGAGTCCTTGTTTTATTATATAAAATCACAAGTCCTTTTCTCAACTTCATAAAATCTCAACATGTATCTCTTTTCAAAATATAGCATGGCTAAGCATGTAACAACTACATTGTTTTCACTAAGGAATGTATAGGGTATCCTATTAGGATTTAGCATAGCACAAGTATAAAAATATTTTCATGCATGTTTCAAAATCCACTAAGTATAATGAAAATAGTAGGACTTTTAGATGATAGTGTAACTTGCCTTTCTTTTGGTAGGGAATGTTGGTTCACTCCTTGATCTTGCTAGTCTCACACTTTTCTAACTTCACTACAAATCCATCAAGCAAACACAATATCAACTAACATTCCAAACCAATAATCAATCAAACAATTCACACACATAAAAACAATGGGATCTAAGTCATGCATGTAAGCATGAAAAAGATAGTTTTATTTGCAAGGATGGTCTCCACTAGGCTTCTAAACTTTGTACGGGTTTAAGGTGGTCATTTTCCATAGTGGCAAAGTCATTTGCAAAAGGGTTTTGTCTACAAACCATTTTAAAATCCAATCATTATTTTATGTGGTGGAAAATATTTTTATCAAGGCAACAACGTTTATGTTGTTCACCAAATAAGTTGTTGTTTCTCAAAACTTGGTGTTTATGGTCAGTAGGTTTGGTCCAAAACATTTTCCCAAAGTTTTTACTCCAAAATCATTTTCATAACAAAACCATTATTTTTATTTGGCTAGAAATGGGCTAAATTAATTAATCCATCCTAAATTTCATCAAATTCATTTTCAAAACTATGGGTTGGTTCCTAGGGTCAGTAAGTTCACCACAAACTAATTTGCAAAGGTTTTAACTCTAAAACCATTTTTGAATCATTTTTCTAATCTAAACAAGCATTCAAATGTTTCTGCAAAAACAATCAATCTAACAGATACTATTTACTAAACAAATTGCAGGGTTGGCTAGGGTTTGTTCCACTGATTCCAACGATATCAAATTTGTAAATTTTGGACGTGTGGATCAAAAGTTACAAAGGTTTCAAAATTGAATCTATAACAGATTCAAATCTGTTTTTAAAACGAAGCTTGGCCACGTGGCGCGTTTTGATTGGATGGTACTGGTTCGTTCGGATCAGCAACGTGGACCGCAGGATCTAAAGTGAATCGTGCGGCACAGAACTAATCGTACCCCTTCGACTAAAGATCTATCGTGAGCGTCGGATCAAAATCTTACGGTGTACAGCGTGCCAGCCATAGATGGGCGGCGCTGCGGTGGCTACTGGCGGCGGAGCGGCCATACGGTGGCGGCGCCGGCGATACAGGAAGCTAGAGTGGCTGAGGAGGTGCTCACCGCGTTCGCAGAAGTCTGGGGAAGCTCAACGTGTTCTCGAGGAGTCAAGGGGCGCTCTGGTCCGACGTGGATTGCTCGCCGGAGTTCCTGCTGGCGTCGGTTGCGCATGGTCGTGGTCGAGGGCGAGGCTGCAGAGCATGCCGAAGCAAGGTAGAGGGTGCGTTAGACGCGCAAAGTCATTGTGGTGGTGCGAGCGTGAAGGAGGAGGCGCGGGGTGGTCTAGCTTACCAGGGGGAGGTCGTCGGAGAAGAACCAGACGCGGCGGCGCTCGAAGCTTGTCGAAGACGACGTTCTGGTGCGCCCGCAGTTGAACGAGAGGCACAGACAGATGCGCCAGGAGGTGGGGAGTATGTGTGCGTGGTCAATGTGACAAGGGGCGGCGCTGAGTCGCCGGAATCGGCACCGGACCTCGTCGGAGCAGAGGGTGGTGTTGAGCGAAATTCGGCAGCCTGGGGGCGTGTCGAGGTGGGGCGACAGAGGGGAAATGGAGCGAGAGAGTGGGCGCTTAAGAGGGCGAGATTGCTGAGCGGAATCATTGCGGTATTACTGCGAATTTACGCGCGGCATCAACGGTAGGAAACGGCCGGCGTGGTCGTCGCGAGGAAGAAGGTGAGATGGAGGGGTGGGGTCTGGGAGTCGGCGAGGTAGTGAGAGAGAAGAAAGGGGCCACTCGTCAGCGATTGCGCGGGTGCGAGTCTGAGTGAGAAAAACGTTTCGGCAGAGGGGAGGGGAAAATGGGCTGCTGGTCTTAATGGGCCAGGTTGGGTTGGGTCGAGTCCAAATCACATTTTTTTTCTGTCTAATTGTTTTATCCTTTTCTATTTCTATTTTTCTGTTTTGAAATTCAAACAAACACATCAACAACCAAAATAATTCAAACTATCACCAAACAATGCAATTGAATTTGGTTCTGTTTAACAACATAATCCAAAGTTCAAAGATCAAAATAATATTTTTATTTTAGGGTCCATTATTAATTAAATAAATAGACCATTGTTATTAAATCAATTAGATTTTGATTTATTCAAAACTCCATTTTGAAAACTAAAACAATAACAAAACCAAAACAGTAGGTTTTATTTGAGAATTATAAAATACTTGGAAAACTTATTTGAATTGAATAAATAAGTTTTGATGGTTAATTAAAATAGTAAAACCTTTATTTATAAAACTTGGATATTAAATCCTTATTAATTTATTTTAAATAAACCTTTACTATTTTTATCAAATAGAAATATTTTATTTCAAAGGCTTGGCCAAGTTTTAATTTGGCTCTATAAAATAATCCTTATTTGTAAAACTTCTATTTCATTTGAAAACCAAATCCTTTTATTTAAAAGATCCAAAATAGTAATTCCAAAATATTTTATTTTCCTTTATTAAATGTTTATAGTTTTAAATCCCTTTAGGATTTATTTGATCCAACTTGGTTTGAAGGTTTCCAATTGGATTCAAAAAGTTTCTTCTCGCCCTGAAAATCAACAAAGTTTTATTTTATTCATTTATTTTTCACATTACAAGATTTGGAAAATCTTGGGATGTGACATGTAGCAAGCTTCTTTTCCCCACAAGGGTGACTTGAGGGTTTATATCAAACGCTCGGGGAATTGGTTATGGAAGTGTATTTGTCTTCTCCTCTTCAAGCAACTTGTACAACAAATAATTTGTCTTGTGTCCCCAACTCCACCAAGTGGTTTTCAAGCACAAGGTTTCGTATTAGTAATATGAAATAAAATATAAATAAACTAAATAAAGTAATGTAATGCAAACTATATGATATAGAAGATAGTAGAGTTGTTTTGGGGTTTTTATGAGTGATTGCAAGTAGGGAAAGTATTTTTGTATTTTCTAAATAATAAATTGCAGAAAATATAAAAGGTAGTAGATTCAATGGAAAGGTGTTTCTTATGATTAAAATTGGACCATGATTCATGGGTTCACTTGTCTACTCTCTCTTTTAAGTTTTAGGGATCACAAAATAATTCATCAAGGATAATATTCATGGAACTTCTATATGTGTTTGATAAGAAATCAATATGGGCATCACGTTCTAACATAGAGATGGAATGCATCTCAATTATACTCCTCAATAAAGGGAAACTCCATTTAATCTTGAATTAATAACAAATCAGAGTACAACTTTAAGTAATATAACATGATGTTTGAAATACAAATATGCTACCTTGATCTAACAATATTATCACACAGTCACATGATAACTATAGCACATGATTTAACTTTATCACTAGTGAGGCATCAAAAGAAAGGTAAAACCAAAGTAGATCTTGAATATTGTTTGTCACAATTCAATCACTATCACCATGCTACTCCATCTAATACACACTTCTCCCCATACAAGTTCTTGCATACAAGTTGGATCAAAACAAGCAATTAAGAACGGGGTACATGATATGCATTTATAAATACATCTTACACAAAATAAATTCCAATCTAAATATCAAATCATAGAACAAAGATCCACCACATAGGAATTACATAAATTACCATAATCATGTTGGGTAGCTCATATGGTAGTAAATCTATGAAGAACAAGAGAGAAATAGATCAAGCTACTGCCACAAACCCATAGCCCGGAGGTGTACTACTCCCTCTTCATCATGGTGATGATGCCCGAGATGTTGGAGAGGGTGGAGATCTCCCCGGAGGTGGATCCGGCAGAGTTTGCCCCTCCAATATTTGATGGATCTAACTCTATTTGGTGGTGTTTTCGTTCTGGTGTGCTCTCTGTCGAGGACTCCCCAGGGGATCCTTATATATGGATTTTTAGGTCAAGAAAAGTCTATGGGCGAAAGAATCAAGGCGATTAGACGACCAAGGAGGGAAAGAGCATGGGTGGCGCGCCCACCTGGGTGGGCGCGACACACATGCTCTTTTGGGCCTCTAATGCGGCTCAGATCACTATAGAGCTTTGTTGGGATACCCCAAGAGGAAGGTGTGATGAGCACAACAGTAAGTCTTATCTCAGTTATGAAACCAAGGTTATCGAACCAGTAGGAGCAAGGAAACAACTCCAAGGTGTTGCTAACAACTTGGAACATGCACAACACAAACTCAAGACTTTTCCCCAACGTACAGTGAGGTTGTCAATCTTACTGGTTTGCTGAAAACAAAGGATTAAACATATGGTGTGAAAGGTAATGATTGCTTGCAGAAAGTAAACAATAGCAGTAGATGATGGAGAGGGTCGAAATTTGTAGCGTCATAATTACGATGTCGACGGCGGTTTCAGTTCATACACCATGACTGTGACTCTTGGCTAGGTACAACTGTGGCTGGAGGAAGCCTAACCCCGCATGGAGGGGGTCGATGGGAGTCAAAACGAAATCCAGTAGGGATCCACTGGTCCGAATGTGGCCTCATCGGTTTCTTGGTCGGCTCCCATCGCACGCGACTCAGGCGCCCCTCGGGCAAGCGGAGATAAAAAGCGGCGAGAGGGGTGAACGGAGCGCATCGAACAAAACACGGTCAATTTTTCTGAATAAATAAAGCTTCAAGACCCATAAGAAGCTTACACGGCCCAATTAACCAGAGTTCAGCTAGCTCGGTCTACAGAGTAGAAGCCCGGCAATGGTGGGCTAGCCCGTTTGATACGATTCGACGAACGAAGAGACCTCTGAGCGATGCTGCAGTAACGAGGAGTCAATCTAGAGCGTTGGTTAAAACGATCACACGGTCTAGTATCCAAATCGCTGTAGAGACTCCTAACTAGGTGATTTTTACTGTTTCTTAATATGATCAATATATGGAGGTAAATAGGTTCTTCCTGAACGAGTGATACGTCTATCTTCAACGGAGATCATGGATGGTGCCAACACTTACAAATGTCAAGAAACAAACACTTAGCGGTATCTCCCCATCAACAACGCCTGAAAATATCTTGATGGTTGCAAGCGCATAGGTTCGTCGGTGCAAGTTTTTGCGGAAGTATTAATTCTAGTTTTTATATCGATCCTAGTAAGGAGCCTCGGTAAATGTTTTTACGCAGCGTTTCTGTTGCACACAAGGTGTCACATTGTCTTGAGTGAATTGACTGCAAGTGTTGAAGGTGAAAAGGGGCAAGTGAATAATAGAGGAAACTTGAGTAAAGGAAGATGTGAAAAGTAATTAACATAAAACTAAAAGACGAAAAAGTGTTCAGAGTTTCTATAGATGAGAAGTTAGGCAAGTGAATGTTCCAAGTGAATGAAATGAGATTAGTGATTATGATACTTCTTATCCACATGTGAGTAGGCAAGCAACTCGTGTACTGACTAGGAGTCTTCATGGCAAATTCTTCCCAGTCCCAATGATCCATCTACCTGTTACCACAGTAATGGTCAGCACATTAATTAAGGTCTTTCGACTGGATCAATGCTTTAATCTTGATGATTCCTTGTTTATCCTCGAGTAGTACTAGCTCCTCATTGATATCGGTCGTGTCACTCGGGGGTTGCCGAGTCGCTAGTAAATAAGTTCATATCTATGAGATATCTGGATCATGTTATCCGGGCACTTAAATTAGACAACAAGCATTAGGCAAACATGATATTCATTTTCATAATATAATAATCATGACAACAATCACAAATGGATAGAAATAAAAGAGGCACTTCACATCTCACCAATCCCCTACATCTCCCACATCTATGGGGATTTACTCAGACAAGAGAGTAAGATAGACCAAAGGCATAATTATATTGCAAATGGAAATCATATTAACTTTACCGTAGCAAGCCACAATACCGTTTGAGGATCAAATCAAATAAAAATCAAGATCAAAGTATCAAACCCTAATCTTACAACTGCCAATATCTCTCTCAATACAAGTGGATATGATGGTGGAGTGAATGAGTTAGAGGCTAGAGATCTTTGAAGAATGAGGCGATGTTCTTCTCCTTCTTCAGATCCGATCTCCCCTCTTTTGGAACTGTTTGTGGCGGCTGTGTTGTGTTTTTCGTCTCTCCCCCTTCACGAAAGTTGCTTGTGTTGATATAAAGAAGACGTAGGAGAGTAGTACGAGCGAACGGTACGGGCGCATCCCGACCGTACCAGTGGTCATTACGCACCTTGGACGCCTCTAATGAAAGGGCCTTGAATTGGGGATTTGTTTCTTCAATTGTAAATACCTCATAAATGTTGTCAGATCTTCCAAAAGTGTTCATTACCTGAAAACCATCACATGAAGTCAAGGTTTCGCTAATTCGCGATGTTAACATTAGTTGAAACATGAAATCCAACGAAACCCGACAAAAACCAAGGAAAATCATCGATAAAAAAGGTGTTGAAGTTTGGAGCTATCAGGGATCTCTGCCAATAAGTCAAGACTTCAAGCTACTGTATGCCATAGTTGAGTGGTGCAAGGAGGTTGTTGTTCCTCATCTTCCTAATGGAGCTCCGATGGTTGGAGCCAGCGTTGGGGAGAGGCAGATCTAGCATCTTGATCAATAAGCTTGAGTTGCCTTTTCATCAAGTCGATTTGTTGCAATTCTATGTTCTCCTCTTGGCCTGCCATGGAGGCGAGGGAGGAGAGGAGGGGGAGATGGTGGCCGTTGGTGCTGGTGGTGGGCACTGACGAGCCCAAGTGACGGTTCTGCAGCTGATTCGGCGATTTCCAAGGAGTGGTCAATGTTGGCCACTGCTATCTCGCTTCGCGTGCTCAAGAGTCGTGGCAGCCCGAGGTTCTTCTTCCTCCTAATCGAGAGGATCTTCTACTTCCTCAACGCGGTGGCTTGCGTCTCCGCTGGCCCAAGTCTGATGCCAAGGGAGATGGCCCGTGACTGGAGGAGAGTCATCGCAGTGAAGCTTGGGGACTTGATAACGTTTTCACGAAATCTTGTAGGGTGTTGTGTGCAAAAGTTTCAGACCTTGTTGTAATCGTTGTTTATTTCCAGGTCCTCTTTGTAAAAGTGTACCCACCGTCTATTTAATGCACAATCAGGGTCTTTGGAACCTTTTTTTTCCCGGTTCAATTTTTTGTATCCCACTTCTACATCGCTATGTATCCTGAAGCTCTTGAAGCAATGCAGAGAGAAAGCAACCCCAGCCCCAGCCCTCTAGGTGCTTGCTATGCTGTCTGCCACCCATCCCCAGCATCATGACCGCCACAGCCGCAGCCAGCGACAACATATTCTGAAGGCCAAAAGGACATGTACCCTCTTTGGCTAGAAAAGGAAACAAAACCACCCAAGTGTGATGAACAGATAAGGCCAGACATCCCAGTAGCTTCCACAAAGCTAGAAATACTGCCACCAGCAAATGCACCTGCGGGGTGCAGGACACAAATTTGGTATATACCCACATCTGAATTAAAGACAAAGATTTACATGGTACGTTCTGTAGGCACGCAAGGATGTCTATCAGAATAGCAACCGCGTATATACTTGAATTTGACATCCTGATCAGATCACTAAACTTAGTACTTACTATATCTTACTGATTTCTGTTACTAATACAATTGCCCATCTGTAGCCAAACACAGGCAGTAACTAGCAAACAGAGGCATAATTTCGAGTAACAAGACTGAATACTGAAATACAAGATATGCAGATGTCAGAGAGTAGATATAATCTGCTGGGAATAATCGTAGTAGAACAGAGGCACCATAAGTTCAGTGACCCATAGCTGATACAGCTTAGATACAATCATGTGCCAAGAACAGAGGCACCATCAATTCAATGATCCATAGCTGATACAGCTTAGATACAATCATGTGCCAAAATCACGGAATGGGCAAACACAAAAAACTTCAGTTATGCACCAACCAAATGAGTCTAATGGATTGATTCCTTTGCTCAATTATAATAACAATGGCAATCCGCAGCAAATTTTTACTGGGAATGCAGTTACACACTACCTTTCTTTCCCTCGAGTACCTTTTAACTACATGATCTAACAAACAGAAAAATAAACCAACCTCTGAATTCCTATGTTCACAGTAATAAACAAATGCGCTTTAGAAATTAAATGTGTAGTGGAAGTGTGAAACCCTTTTGTCCTCTGTAGTCGAACTCTATCTGCAGCAACTCTGAATTTCTATGGCAGTGGTCAGAACCACTGATGCACAAGAACACCGCTCTCCCGGAGTGAACTGAAGAGCTCTAAACACTCCTCGTAGGTGTTCTGATACTTGGGTGACCGCTCGCCAGGGCAGCACTTTTGCCACCGGTTGTAATGGCACTCTAGGAATACCTCGTCGACCAAGCAAATTGCGCCCGTGTCGAAAAGCCTTGGGATCAAGTCAAACTCGGTGCCCTCCACATCCATCTTCATCACCACGTAGTCCTGTTCTGACACCGTCTGCTTCAGCCACTCTGCGAAATCAAATGCCGGCACATTCCGCACCTCGCCAGACATCTTCTTCCCGGCTGTCGGGCGGATGCGCCCCATGCCACGGCCATTGGCCTTAGCCTCATCCTCCTTTCCAGGATCCCCATTGATCTCGAAGCTGAGCGTCTCGTTCTTGACCCAGGCGGCATACGGAAGCAATGTGACTCCCTTCCTTGTTGCATACTCAGGGTGGAACGTTGGGTCGGCCTCAATGGCGAACACCTCAAAGGTATGGTTCTGCTTGGGGTACTGCTTCCGGAACCAGCTGCCGATGCTGGATCCATAGCTGCGAGAGCCAACATCCACATACACATACCGGCGCTTGAAGCTGATGTCGGCAAGCTCTGGAAGGTACTTGATTTTCTGGATGTTTCGCTTCAGCGTGAGCCATGGCTTCAGTGGCTCTTCCTGGATCAGCGGCTCCGCATGCGTCAGGAGTTGCAGCTTGTGATCCCCAATTGTGCAGTTGTTCGGTGAACCGTCAGTGGAGGTGGACGCGGAAGTAGCACCAAGCTTCTGGAAGACCAGTTCCCGGAGGGTGGACGCGTCAGGGCCGTTGATCTCGCGAGATCGGACTAACCGCAATGACGGGAAGAGCGCTTGAAGCGAGCGGAGGCTGTAGGCGTCGCCGGCGCTGGATGTGAGCACGACGAGATGAGCCTCTGGCTTTAAGATCCGCGCGGCCTCGCCGGCGAGGTCGGACGGGCGCTTGGAGGAGTCTAGAGCGCGGCCGGCGAAGACGAAGTCCACGGAGGACTCCTGGAACGGCAGGCGGCGGTCGTCCCCGGCGACGACGAGCGGCGGAGCGCGCTTCTTCGCGACGGCGACGGCGCCGGGCACGCCGAGCTCCCGCAGCGCGAGCGCCTCCCGCGCGCCGCCGAGGCAGACGGCGCGGGAGGACGGGGCGAGGAGGCCGTCGGCGAGGTGCCGGCCGAGGAGCCCGGCGTGGAACTCCACCGCCCTGCGCCACTCGTGGGTGCGCCACGCCTCGGGCGACCCGGCCTGGACGTAGGTCCTCCTCCCGACGACGGTGGCGGGCACGGCCGGGTATGGCGCCCACCCGCCGCCCACGGCGACGAAGGCCCCGTAGAGCAGGCGGAGCGCGAGGGCGGCGACGCCGAGGAGGAGCGCGCGCGTGAGGACCCCCTGCCCGGGCCACTTCCGCGGCGCCGGCTCCATGCCGATCCAAGCCCCCCTTGGCGGCTACGTCGTTTGCGGCGAATCTGGCGCGCGGGGCGGCTAATCTGGTGATCTGGCGGGGAATCCGGCGTTGGTTCGCGCGTGGGGGGCGGGACTAACGGGCGCAGAAGCGGGCGGACGTGTGGTTGGCGCCGACGAGGGAGGGGCCGGGAGGGGTGGGTTGGAAGAAGAGGGGCGCGGGAGGGGGGTAATTGGTGGGAGGCTCCATGGTTGGTTATTCCTGGTGGGCTGCCGCTGCTCCCATCGGCATCGGGAATTCGGGCCACCAACGGAGACGGGGGAGGAAGGAGGGAGAAGGTATGAGTTGGAAGCCGCTTTTCACGGCAGGTATGGTGGGGTCGGACCTGCGCGGCAGAGGTTGGGCCTGTGTTTTCTTAAAAATTACGGTTCTGCCACTGCCAAAAATTTGGAGTAAAATACACTGGACATTTGACCATGTCAGCTGATGCTCATGGATTTCAAAATAGCCATGCAAATCCGGGAGTTCTTCACGCAAATCCGAGTACTTGCAGTTTCCACTACGTACTCTACTACTCGAAAAGAGGAGCAACGCGCCCTAGACGCGCAATGATCTGCGGCAAGCTTTGCGCACGTGATCCCCGACCGTTGGTCGAGGCCAAAAGGAGGAGGGACACTGCGTGCCGTGGCAGTTGAAGTAATTCTTGGAGAACGCACCGCCGGGTTTCGCAGAAGAAGGTGGGAAATCAAAAGGAAGGATCGCGGCTTGGGGCCGGGGGAACCCCTGTCTCGTCTGGCGTGCCAGGTTGGGTCGGGGTGGGACTCTGCTTCGTCACGCGGTTCCGGATCTGTGGCCTCTGGAGTCTGAATGGATCAGGTCGAGCCCCCTGTTTGCTGGGGCCAATGGGCAAATCGAGCTTTACCCGTATCTATGTGGGCCCACGTGACAGTTCGGCCACGGTGGTAGTAGTACGGAAAATCAGCCCGAACCGCAAGAAATGCGCTGTGGCCCGGAACAGTGGTGGTTGCTCGGCACGCAAAATTGTCTACCGCCGGCCAAATGCGGCCCGTCGATTCATTGAGCCCGTGTCGCGGCGCGTCTTCATCCTCATTGTCCTACACAAGCGCTAGATAGTTTCGTCGGCCGCTGCTCAAGCCTGATGCCCTCTCATGCCCTTCAGTCACCTAGTATCTAGGGTTTTCGGTCATCGCAGAGTACCACCTCGCCCGATGCGCGCACGATGCCGAGGTGGAAAACTCGTACCCCATGCTAGCTGTAGGCGTCGTCTACACCACCTCTGTCCCCCCCCCCCCCCCCCCCCCCCCCCCGCGCGCGACGAGCCCGAGTATGAGGAGGACACTCATGATGATCATGACTCCTTGGAGGCCGTGTGTCGCTCCCAGAATTCTATCATCGCTGGAGTTTGGGACCGCGCCAAGCGCCGACGCAACAAGGCCCAGCAAGAGCAGGGGAAGCTTTCGGAGGCCTATCTCTGCTCTTGATAGCAGCCCACTCCACCACTATATACGTCGGCCGGAGGGATAAATTCGGTTGATTCCCACACCCCCTTGTCGCCTGCTTCACCTTCGCCATACCTGCTCCGATGAGGCCACGCCGTCTTTCTTCAGGGCCGCCCGTGGCCGGCTGCCCCATGCGTTGTGCATGCCGCGCCCCCGCCCAGCTAGGGCTTGCTAAGCCCCATCCCCCACACGATCTCCTGTTGGATCAACAATCATGCCCGCAATCGCTCATCTTGTCCGCAATGCAAGCTATAACTGCCATTCATGCCCGGGGCATCGACAATAAACATGGTGATCAAACCTCCTTTGGGGAAATTGGATCAAACCATCTCAATGGGGAATTTGTCCAGACTCCAACAAAATCCACGACGATGCTTCCTAAAAGTTTTCTCCCGTCAACTGTTCCTCAATTTACATTTCACCATAAAAATCGCCCTTGAATTGGGTTTATGGTGTTCACTAGGGCCGGTTTACGGGAACATGTAAAAAAATGTTGAACGGGCCTATTTTGTGGGATCTATTCTGGGTATTTTTCGATAAAAACACACAAAGGCAATTATTTTATAGCTTTTGCGTTATCTGTTAGAGATGCTCTTAGATATGTATATGATTAAATGTTTTAAAGATGTTTATAAAAATAATTTGTTTAATTAGACACCTCTTCTTTTTTATATAAAAAATAAACATTGGTGCTTAAGGACAAGACGGTGCACCCAGGCAGCGAACTCATTGTTACCCTTAACCTAATCCACTCTTTTTTCTTTGATTTCTCTCGATCGACAGGGACGAACAGGCCATCCATTCGAATAATTCCAAAAGCGATGTAGTACTAAGCCTAACACGCAAGTACGCGTTTTAATTGCTAGCTAGCGACTTTCCGAATGATTTCGTTCACGAAAAAATCGGGAATGTTTCTGTTAATTAATTATTACCTCTTTCGTCCATCCAGTTAGTTCCACACATTTCGAACTGTTTCCTTCTTCGTCTTTGCTTAAGCAGCTCAACTATCAGCTAAGCTAGTGCGCGCCATGTCACAACATCACCCTGCACCTTTCTCTTTCTTTTTCCACCGGCTTTAATTCCTCGACCGGTCTCGCCGCTTTCCGCAAAGCGCAAATGAATAATGCGCCCGATATCTACGACAGGCTCCTCCATCATTCGTTCCCTTACGAGCTAAGGCATGGCTATGCAGATGCAGGTCGCGTCTCCCGACGGCCACCACTACGTCCCCAGGTCCCCGCCGCTGCTTCCGCCGCCGCCGCCGCCGCCTTTGTCCCCGCCCCGGACGCCTGCGCCGGCGCCGGCGGCCGTCAAGAAGCAGAAGTCGCCGACGTACACGCAGGGCGGCGACGCGCACGCCGTGGCATTGACGACTGTCTCTGCGCCTGCTACTGCTAGCAGCAGGGACGACAGGGTGTACCACGACGATGGTGGCGGCCAGGTGCTCGACGGGACCATCCTCGTGCTGCGCGCCGGCGCCGCGCTCTCGGCCTTCGTGGCCATGGCGCTCGTCGCGTCGTGCCGCCACGGGGACTGGATGGACTTCCTCCACTACCAAGAGTACAGGTGCGTACACCATCAAGCTCCATGCATCGATCGCGCTAACATTCTTGGCTCTTGTCTCTTGAGAGTGCGGTGTTGATCATGAGCTGGGTAGTGGCTTAGCCTTTTGCTTAATTTACTGCTAGGTATCTTCTCGGGGCCTCCGTGGTAGCGTTCATGTACTCAGCGGTGCAGGCGCTACGGAAATATCGCCGGATGCGCCGCGGCGCCGCCCACGCGAGCTTCTTCGATTTCGCCGGCGACCAGGTTATATAGCTTACGTATTATGTTTACTTAGCTGAGTGTGTGGATGCATGGCCGCGTACAGTTCAATTCGATTAATGATCACGTACGTTCTGCTCCTAGTACTCACGTGCCTGTGATCGGAATGAATGCAGGCGGTGGCGTATCTGCTGGTCACGGCGGCGGCGGCGGCTCTCCCGATCACGATCCGCATGAGGACGGCGGTGGTCAACGTCTTCACGGACGCCATCGCGGCGTCCATCGTCCTGGGCTTCCTCGCCTTCGCGGCGCTCGCCTTGTCTGCCATGCTCTCCGGGTGCAAGCTCTCCAGACAGGCACACTACTAGTCTACTATAGCTAAACCAGCATTGATCGACGGATCGATGGTGGTTGTAGAAGAAATTAGTTGCATCCATGCATGTCCTTTTTGAAAATATGTTCTTTCAGTTGAAAGGGAATAACTTTTTTTGCAACCAACATGGAAATTGTGAGAAGAAAAATAGCCGTTGGTGCCCTAGCGATATTTAAGTGGATCTTAAAAATCCCATTTCAAGTTCATTTTATGACTTTAGTGCCCCGTCTAAGATTAGACTTAAATTTTGAGCTATAAATAACATAATAAACTAGAGATGAGATTTTGGCAGGATCTCAGTTGCATCTCTACTCGTGAAAAGCATGTCACATCTAGCCACCACAGGTCACCGAACAACAGGGACGGACCCGCCACCCTGCCCAGGCTTGCCGAAACGCGATGTCTTATATTTTTTGACTTTCTATAGCGATTTTGTTCAAAAAAAATAATGTCTTAGACATGTTGGCCAGACTTCCGAAATCTTCTGGATCCGCCACTGTCGGACAATGCAGCCCTATGTTCATCTAAGTCCTTCATTGGGCAAGAGTGTCTCTTATTTGCACTTCTGGGCTCTAGGGGAATGAGGTTTCCGGTGTCAATCAGATGTTGGTGGAATCTTATCATTATGTCCATATTTACAGCTTCATCACTTGTTAGTGTCAGTATACTTTGATCTTTATAATATTTTATCTGTTTTTGGGAATTAGCAAAGAGAATTATAGTTCCACAACAAAAACATATAATTCCAAGCATTTAACCCAAAAAGAAGATAGTCTACTTACCTTTAATATAGGTAGTTGTGCCACACTAGATGAGTGGAATACATGCCATAAACTTTCTATGTGAACAGTTGCCTGTACCACTAATTGGGTGAAATACTAGTTGTGTCACTAGTACTAGTAGTAGTTATGATTTTTATAAGAAATCGTTTTTATTAATATGAATTATATTAGCATCCTTTAAAAAAGTGAGCTCCTTTCTAAAAAACGGTTGTCTTCAGATTACTTCTACTTTCTTATATTGAACTAAATATTGCATAGGTAGTGCCACTAAATTCATGAATACTTGGCAACAAATTCAAGAATATTCTTGTCGGAGTTTCCCCCTTCTTGCATTGCTTCCTTGGCCTTTTGCATCCACTTCCCAGCATTTCTTTTATACATATCCTTCATTTTCCCATCCATAACTTCCTTGATGCACCTATCAATCTCCTCCCTCGTTACCCATCCATTATCACCACGTTGAGCTCTCACGCCCATGCCCCATAGACTTTGGACATACTTTGCAATAGTGGGTTGGTCTGCCCAATGCGGAATTCCAACGAGAGGCACGCCATTAACAATTGCTTCTAGCGTTGAGTTCCATCCACAATGTGTAACAAAGCAACCTACACATGATTAATTGTGAATCCACTTTTCACATTTTATACACAAATATAGGAAATAAAAATAATTGTGTGAGGTCGTACCGATGGACTTGTGTGCCAAAACCTCAAGTTGAGGACACCAAGAAACAATTAATCCGTTCTTCTTGCACTCCTCCTTGAGTTTATCAGATAACTTGCATGCCTCGCTAGACCTCACGACCCATAGAAAAGGTTTGCCAGAACTGCACAATCCACTCCCAAGCTCCTCTAGTTGGGAAGCTTCATACTCGGATAATGTCCCATAGGATACAAACACAACAGAGTTAATACTCTGCTTCTCCATCCAATCCATGCATGGCTCTTCACCACTGAACAAGTTGAAACCGTAAGACTTGTTGCATGGCAAACGATGGTCATCGAGATAGAAAGATGGCACGCTCGGGCCTATCATCTTCGCTCTCCATGTCTTCTCCATGTATTTTGCTTCCTGCTCGCCATACATGTTTTGCGTGTCAAACTTGTAAGATACGACAAAGTAGGCATGTGTTCTAGTGACTGGAGCAAAGTTAGAACATATACAATGGTCAATAAGAATGGTTTTTCTTATAAAATACACGTTGTCTCTATGAATATAGAAAATAATGTATGATATGTTTTCTTTTTGCATTATATCTTATGAAAAATTAGGGCACGTACAATTATTTTCATGTCCTAAAATTACGAGAGAAGACATTCCGCATAATAAAGGTCTCCTTTGGAAGGTGAATCGTCTGAGCAATGATGTGGCACACTCTATAGGGCCATCAAGCAAGTACTGCCTATGCTCACTAATATAAGGTCTCCTTTGATTCATATGGTAGGAAAACCAAAGGAAAATGAGATATATAGGATTGGAGTGCCCTGCCCAAGTGGATCCTATGGACACATGATTGCAGCAAAGGATTTGTCCCTGAGGTTAGACTTCATGCAAATTTTTCTATAGGATTACTTCTCGTGAATCAAACAGCTCTAAAAGAAAAATAATCCACATGACCCAATCCCAATAAAATCCTATGAATCAAAAGAGGCCGAAAACGTTTACAAACTAAATTTGTTTGCTAAAATAGAGAAGATATGAATATACAGGTGTACTAAGTTATGTACACTATGCATGTTATTACTATTCTAAGTTACTATCCACTATAACCAGCCGAAGCTAGCGTCGTGATGGGCAGCACCTCGTTCCATCAATAGATTGGCCAAGTTTCCTTCCAACTTAGAGACACCACCTAGTGGGACAACACATTGTTAATTGCTTGGAAAGCATGACCGATCTGTTGCAGAATCAATTGCTCTGACCAAAGACTTGTGTGTCCTAGACATCGCAAAACTGCCTGCCAGCTTAGGCTGGAAATTGGATGCGCGCATCATGTTCTTGATTTCCCATGGTAGCTGGAAGAGACCGTGAGCATTTGACTGATACTGGCTGGCGGCCGGAGTAACTAGGCGCAACCTGACCGCCTCAGCCCCCTTCGCCCTCAATGATAGTGGCCCCCGGCGATCTGTCCTCGCTAAGTCGCGAGGTATAACTGGTCGCCTTTCTCGCCGACCGACGACCACCGCCGTCGCTCGTGTCGGTCAACATTGCCGACCAACGGTGTGAGCGAGGGCCGCTGCTAATTGTACATGTACAACTTCGTACTACGGTCATTGAACACCGTCTTGCCTCGGCGTATTCTGTAATGTAAGCGCTTGGAAGGCTGTGCGGCGCCGGCGCCGATAGATGTGGGCTGTCTTCTTTTTGGTTTTACAATATGTAAGATTAACTGCTGGAAGGTGACACTCACCTTCGGCTCGATGTCGCTGAATGAGTTGACGAGCACGTCGACGGCGTCCTCCAGCCCCTCGAACTGCCAGATGGACGTCTTCAGGAACTCCGGCTTCAGCTCGGGCACGGCCACGAACGGCGGCATGTCCTCCGGCCCCAGCTCCACGCCCAGCACTCCCCTCTCCACCAGCGCGCGGCCGTCCGTGGCCGGCAGCGCCATCCGCCCCGCCCACACCTCCCCGTACACGACGTTCACCGCGCACGGCTGCGAGAAGAAGGCCGCGGCGGGCACGCCGGCCTCCCGCGCCACCCGCGGGGGCCACGGCATGTGCGGGTCGTACACCAGCACGCGCGCGGGCCGGCCCGCGCGCGCCTCCGACGCCAGGAGCTCCCGCAGCGTCCTGGACCCCGCGGCCTCCAGGCTCGAGATGTACTCCGCCATGTCCGCGCAGGACGCCAGGCCGCCGGCGTCGAAGCCGTCGGAGATGGCGGCCACGCGGAAGGGGTCGCCGGGCGGGGGAGTGGTCGAGAGCACGTAGCGCGTCGCCACGAGGGTGGGGCGCATGCCGTGGCTCGCGAGGCGCCGGCCGAACTGGAGCATCGGGTTCGTGTGGCCCTGCGCGCCCGGGATCGGAAGGAGCAGGACGTTCGCGCCGCCGCCGCTCGAGCTGGCGTCGGCCGCTGGCACGCTCTCCATGGATGTTTCAGTTTCGTCGGGGTTTCTTGGGTATTTCCCGGTGGTCTTTGCTAGTGGCTCGTTGGGTAAAATAGGCTCCATCGAAGGATGGAAGCAGAGTGGCGCGCAAGATTTCTCTTCCTTGGGTTGGGCATGGCCAAATTTGTGGTAGGCTTGTGTTTGTCTAGACTCTAGAGGAGAAACTGGACTTTGCACTTGACTCGCTCCATGCCTCCATGTGCCTGCTGGTGCGGCGGCTGCACTGCATTCAGGCTGATGCACATGCATATCTTCCCCACGACAGAAACAGAGCAATCTATTCTGTCCACAAAAATCGCAGGGTAACAGTGACACATTTGTACTACCCCATTTTGTAATTCGTTTGTGAGCTAATTTTTTTTAAATAATACATTTTTTTATTGAATTTCACAAATAATACACAAAACGGGAAAATTGCAAATCTGTTGGTCGGTCGGCCGTTTAACGGACGACACACTGCCTTCGTCCGTTCAACGGACGACACACTGCCTGATGTGTCGTCCGTTGAACGGACGAAGGCAGAACGGACGAAACGAGTCTGTCGTCTGTCGAACGGCCGACCGACCAACAGATTTGCAATTTGTCTGTTTTATGTATTATTTGTGTAATTCAATAAAAAAAATGTATTATTTAAAAAAAATAGCTCTATTTCCGGTTCGATGCCTCCCGGTTGGCTTATTACAAACAGAGCAATCTACTAGTCCACGAAAACCACATGAGGGGTTGTTCGGTGCAATGGATTGAGCTGGATTGACATGGATTAGGAGGGATTAAATCCCATCTAAATCAAAATCCAAACAAATCTCATTCATTCCAGTCCAATCCAACTATAGGATGGATTAACCGAACAGGCCCTGAGGGATAATATACACATCTCTACTAGCCCCGGCGGTAGATCTAGGTTTAGGGTTTGATCTAGGGTAGTAACTACAGTAGTTCTTTTTGTTAGAAGTGATGTAATTGAAGAAATCTCATGGTAGATGCCTTAAACATTATCTTCAGTCTGTCACTCAATTGAAAGGACATTATGACGAGCTTCAAGGAAATGTCGACAATGGACAAAATTTCCAAAGTTAGCGGCCGAAGGGAGTATTTCTTTCTTTTCTAAAAACTAAAAAAATGTACCAACTCCATGTTTTCCTTTGTCGAAATTAAAATCGGGCGAAGATTTAAACGTTTGGAGTTTAAGAGTGTTAAATTGGAAATCCACTAGGTTTCACTCCGTCAAACGGCGTTGTGACGAGCTTCTAAGAAATATTAACAATGACGAAATTTGCAGTTAGACTGACATACACGCACAGAGGAAACTTCAATAGGCATTTTGATATTTTTGTATTCTTAAAAATTAGATAATGTGACGGCTTATTCTTTTCTTGGGTTTGAGTGTGTAAAAACTTTAGCAATCGGGTCATGTGCCTCTCCGTAGTTACAAAAGCAAATATTCGCAATGGACAAAAATCCCAAGCTAGTAAGAGAGATCTGAATTTGGGTTTTTCTCCTTAGAATATCCCAAACATCCGAATATCCCAAACATCCATCTCCTTGAAATCTCTGCCATCGCCATGGCTAGAAGTGGTGTCCGATGATACATCGTCACCTCACATCGCCATGGCTAGAAGTGGTGTCCAATGATACATCGTCACCTCACGTTCCCACTTATGAAAAAAATACCCCGTATCCCCACTCCGCGTAGGCCAAAGAAATACAATACTAGCGAATTAAAATACTCTTTTCGACCCATATTAATTGACTTAGATTTGTCAAAATTTAGGTCAATCTAAACACTATTTAGTAGTATATAGGTTCCAAAATTTGAATATCAAAATCAATGGTCCGGAGGGAGTATATTGGAAGGAATCTCGCAAGATTTTGCAGCCCCACGGAGGTAGACTATGAAAATTTGCCAAACATAAATAACTGCAAAAACAAACTAACCTATTGTACAAGAAAACAAAAGAATGGTCCAAATAAAATAAATCCAAAGAAAAAGATGATAAAAAGGAAAGACAGAAAAAAAGGAAAACAATTAAAAAAATTATATTTTGCGTTCAGGATCAGATGGTAAATCACGGGGATACCCCAGTGCCGTAACAGGCTTGTTTGGGGCGGGCACCCCTCTCGCATAGTATTGCGAGCCTGTACCACTCCTCATTTCCCTTTGCTGCCTGAAGGATCATGGCTTTTGCAAGCTGCACCTCGTCCCGTTTTAAACACCTTGCTTTGACTCGCTCGCTCCTCTGCCGCCGAGGTGGGACTAAAAATGTTTCCATCCTTACTGAGCGCTGCACTGCTGGCGAATGCTATAAGAACTGGGCCGCTCTCCGAATCGGATGCTGGCCCATTTCAGTTAATCACCGCGTCCCGTGCGTAATTATAATACAGTACTAATTGCAGCTGATGACCGTTTTCGCAAATGGGGATGTAGCTCAAATGGTAGAGCGCCCGCTTTGCATGCGGGAGGCACGGGGTTCGATCCCCCGCATCTCCATACATTTTTTAATTTCTGCAAACTGCAATCTTATGGTAGTCTTTCTTATTCTCTTTTAGCACTATACATGAGTTGCAAAAAAAGAGTTTTTCTTACTTACAAATGGGTAGAACCCAGCCGTAAAAAAAAAAGTGGGTTGAATCCCAAAAATTGACTTACTAGTTTTGCCAAGAGCCCCTCACATCCCCGTGTCCCTCCTCGAGATGACACCAAGGGGGTGTTAAATATCATCACTGTCCCTATGGGCAGCAGAGTGCTTTTCCGTCTCGATTTGGTGGCGTGGAGTGGCTTCCAATAGTGGCGGAAGGTGGTCAGGGACTACAGAGGTGGGGGGCTCTTGCTCCCCTCGGTGGTGGTGCTCCTTCATTCGCAGATGTTGGGGCGGTTCCATGGTTGCAAAGAGCGTGGTGGCGCCTGGCAGCAGTAGTGGTGCCGGTGACCAGGCGACGACTGGACCTCTACTGTCCATCTGATGGTGGAAGCGAAACGATGGTTGGTGCATCCCTTCGCCGACATCGAGGTTTGACCCTCCTCTCGTCTACGGTGTGGCCAAGGGTGGCTCAAGTTGGTATTTTCCAACGTTTTGGGCCTTGCAGTTGTGCCTGCGCAAAGTCCCTGCTTGAAGCCGACAACATTGATGCTTCCTCCTTCGGGGCGTTGCCATGGCACAACATGAGCTACCGCACCTCGAGCGCTAGGGGAAACCCTTGATTCGGCTCTCCGGATCAGGCAGTGGCACTACGATGACGTCCCCTCCTTGGAGGTGTTATCTTGGTCGCTCTTGGAGTCCCCGAGTGGCACGACAAAGTCTATGTTGGCAGACACACTAAGCATGGTGCCCGTCGGTCCATGGATGTTAGGCGTGTGTGGAGGCAAACATGCACGATCCGCGGGGCAGCATGAGACATGCCAGGTCGAAGGAGGAACTCTTGTAGCTTCTTCGCGCTGTGGTCGCCCGTAGGGGCGGATCCTCCATATTGCTTCGCCTCTGCACCGCAACGCCGACGAAGAAGTTAGGCCCTCTGACACGATCCGAGAGCTCGACACATCCGACAGATGAGTTTGGACAGAGGAAGGCTCCGGTGGTTGGAGCTTCCTGTGTTTAGCTCTAGGATCGAGATCTTTGTTAATAAGGACAGAGTGTGGTGATCCTCACTGATTTGTTGCTTCCTCTTGCTCCTTTCTCTTACTCCGACCGGCCATGGAGGCGAGGGGAGTGAGAAGGGCGAGGGTGCTGGTGGTGAGGTTGGGAGGACTTCTGCTCTGGCGCGACGTCGTGCAGTCGTTGCCTCGCTCGACATCCGAGGTGGAGGGCAGCGGCTTTCTCCATGGCAGCGAACCGCTCCTAGGTTGCCGTCTCTACTCGTGCGGAAAGCCGATACCGCTCCTTACCTCGGCCGACCAAGGTGGCGAGGGAGTGAAGGATTGGTTAAGCTGGTATGTGGTCGTCAGATGCTGGCTTTAGGTACTTGTGAAAGCTATGGTACCGGCGGCAGACTCCAAACGACAGAGTGCTCGAGCCAGAGCTATATGGTGTTACGCAACCGTCGCTTCTTTCGGACAGAAGACTGTCCCCGTCATGCTTGTGTTCTGGAGTTTCGAGGAGACGGGGATTTCTTGTTCAGCTGCTCCAAAAGAATTTTTTTAGAATCTCACTTTTTTGGATGCAGTTCTTGGGTCTACTTGCTTCACTAAGGATCAATTGAGAATCGTTGTCCAAGTTGTCTTTGCGATCTTCATATCGCTCGGGTGTGTGCGCTGGAGGCAGTTGAGATCGTCTTTGATGTTGCTACTCAGATTCAGCGGTGCAGATCCACCTGTGTTGAGCTCGGTGATTGTCAACACCCGGATTTTTAATCCCAGATGCCTGTTATGCCATACATCGCAATCCCAGGATTACCATTTTTGCGAGACATAACAGAATTGGATACCACAGTACATCATCCATTATAAACCATACATAAGGTCTTACACAAATAGGGATCTCATGATCCAGTTCTTAATACAACTTCAAGCAGCGGAAATACGTAATAATAACGGTAGTGTGGGCGAAGCTCCATCTTAGGGGTCACAGGCAATGCTGACGATGGGAGATGATCCTAGTTGTCGTAACCTTCCTGGGGTCCATCCTCCAGGTACTCCTCTTCATAGTCTGGCCACGGGAATAGCCAGGGACAAAGCCATGAGTACTCTTTAAGTACTCGCAAACTAATACTAACAAGTGCAGGGTTTTTTTGATAATAGGACACTAGGCTCTAGGGTTGTTTTGCAAAAGCCAGATTTACCTCTACTAAGTTCAGAAGAAAGAAAACTAGTTGAAGTTTATAACACCTAAGTGGGAACTTGTATTTCATATCACAACCCTGTTGTGGTCAAGTCAAAGTCTCAATTCATTTCACCAGTCATTTTGAAAACATCTGACGAGGGAACAGTATGGCCACTCCAACTGTCCATAACCGCGGACGCGGCTATTCGAATAGTTTGACACTCTGCAGAGATTGTACACTTTCACAATAACATTCGATACATCCGTCAGAAATAAATCCTGAATTCACCATACTCAGTATGCGGATAATCAATCATAACCTTTCAATTACACGCCCTAGTATAAGCACCTCTCCTGTGAGTTTGGCCTCCCAACCATGACCAACTGTCATCTTGGGTACTGCACAAGTGGACAATCTTCACAAGGTAGCCTCAGCTCAGACCTTGGCCGTGAGGGAACTAATACTAAGGTATACAAGTTTCCAATCAAGCCCTACCCAATCTTCGGGTATTGTGGTTGTACGGTAAAATTGGAATGGTGTCGCATCCAGACAACCATCAGTTTTATAAAGGGGCTAAGGCTCATGCCTCAACATTCTCATCACCAAAATCATCTGGTGTTCGGAAACACATGTCAAAACATCTCAGTAGAATGATCCATCATTCTAAGGTTTTCATAACCATTTTCATCAAGTATTCCCATCTAAAGTTGATCAAGTTTTATGCTTAGCACTAGCATCTACAAGTGAGGGTGAGTACTAATGAGGGGTGGTAAACTAGTGGAGTTTTAACTAAGTTCAATCTCATGCCTTAGGATGACATCCAGATTATCTAGCTTAGGCCAAATTTTATGCTCTTTATGCAACCTTCAAATATCTTTCTAGAATCTACAAGTCACTTGAGTACATTCTAAAAGAAAGCTTGGATAGAGAAACAAAGGTAGAAAGCTTGCAAGTAAAACTAGGATTGGGGTATCAAGTGGGTATAACCACATATGCTTTAAGACATATGGTTGGCATGGTAAGGTTTGCTAAAGTATAATATCTTGCAAGTGTTAGCTTGCACATTCAACTAGTAGTATTAGGCTTGCATCAGTATCAGTATAAGCTTGCCTCGTGTAGAGCAGTGGTTAAAGTTTTCCTCGGCTTCTTCTTCGTAGTATCCTCCTTCCTCCTTGTATCCTTGGTCGGTACTAGCGTCTATAAATAAATACGATATACACAATCACCAAACAATACTTAACTACTTGCAATCATCACACAAAAGGGTTCTATAGATGATCTAGCATCATCACTAACATTACAAGATTAAAGCTTGATTTAATTCCTTTTATTTTAGAAAAGTAATTTCTACTCATTGAAACACTACTTAAGATTTAATATTCTTCAAACCAAACATGGGATCATGTTGACACATGTCATCACCACATATTTTAGTCCATGGGAATGGGATTTAAAGTGGTGTCACAATTTAATAAGGTTTTACCCTTTTATTTTAATTAAATAAAGTGACTAGAAATTGTTGGAGATATGCCCTAGAGGCAGTAATAAATATAGTTATTATTATATATTTGTGTTTATGATAAATGTTTACATTCATGCTATAACAGTATTAACCAGGAAACATTAATACTTGTGTGATTTGTAAACTAAATTAGAGTCTCTAGTAAAGCCTCTTCATAATACTAGCTTGTTGGTTAATAGATGATTGTGGTTTCCCTATCATGAACATTGAGATGTTATTAACAACAAGATCATATCATTAGGAGAATGGTATGATGGACATACTCCTATAGATAAGCGTAGCATAAAGATCAAGTCATTTTAATAGTTCAATCGCTATATGCTTTCTGATACATAGTAACCTAATTCCGGAGAATAAGATTCATATAAGGAAAGTCCTATTTCGGAGTTAGAGAATGATTCCGGTGTTTTCATCGGGAATGTTCTAGAAGGTTCCGGAAGGTCCGGCACTCTGGAGGGGAAGGGTACATCCGAGGTCGATGATGAGGAATTAAGAAAGGCGTTCCATCTTGAGAAGGGCAAGATCTTCTACATCGAGCTCAAGTGGAATGCTCAATGCAAAGGTATAATCTTGATAGGTTTTCCCTTTTTGCCGGTCTCACGTTGTGTGTGTGAGACCGGGTTTAGGATAGATAACCGTACTATCAAGAGGGGCTCTCGTATGAGTAATTCGGTCACATCGTTCGGAGAGAGCTCAAACCTTTGCATACTTGCATCATCGTATTTGGTTGTTATTTGGTCTTATCCATGTGAGGATATAGAGTTTGTGGTAATCTCCATAACAATCTCTTGTTCATCAAAATCGGATCTCCCATATATATCTTGTTGCGATTTTGATTTATGCAGCTTTTCGGTTTCTCACCAAGTGAGATATCTCACATTATTCTACTTGATACTTTCTCACTTGGTAATAATCAATATTTTCACTTTTTTATTGAGAAGCCTTTGTCGTCCTTTATCCAACGCAATTGGAATCGGGTCAATCGGAGCTACCGTTTAAAAGTTATGACCGTTTGATTATTTGCCGTTTTTAATTCTAAAAGGAAAAAAGAAAAACAGTGTTTCTGGGCCGACCGGTACTACCGGGCCCAGTAGCGTTACTCAACTCCTGGCTCATGCGGTAGTCCAGGGGGGCACTACCGGCCCGTGCGGTACTACCGTCCCGAGCGGCCAGTAGTACCGGGTCGGCCCAGGTACACCTGCCCAGATCTCCCTCGCGTCGCCCGTCTCAGCCTCGATCTGCTCCTCGCACGCACCGGCCCCGCGTTGACCACGCATGCCGCCGCCTCGCTTCGCGCGCCCACGCGCGCTCCCCGCCTGGGCCCGCCCTGCGCTGCGCCGCTGCATGCGAGGAGGGGCCTGCGCCCTGCTGGCCGCGCATGTTGACTGTTTTCTTGGCTGCTCAGGTTGGGAGCGGTACTACCGGTTAAATCCGGTAGTACCGGTCTGTCCAGGAAAAATGCCCCAACGGGCAGATTTGGCCCCTCTCTTTAAATAGCTTTGCCCCCTTGTCTTTTAGGGTTACTTCTTCCTCCTTTTCTTGTCCAAGCTTTGCCCCCATTTGCTTTACTCTTTAAGCTTGATTTCTACACACCCCTCCATTGATTCTTGCATATATTTGAGGGGTTGTTGGAGGTGATCTAGATCTACGTTTTGACCAAACCAAAACATCTCTTTGTGAGTGTATCTTTGGGGATCTAGATTTTAGGGGATTTTGTGTCTCTCTTTGATTCCTCCTCTATTGTTCCCCCAATAGCTTTAGTAGCTTTGTTGGAACTTGAAAGTGAGGGATTTGAGCATCTTTGTGGTGTTCTTGTCATTTGCATTTGTTGCATCGATTTGAGTTCTCTTCGGAGGATTTGGTTTGAGTTGCTCATTGGAGCTTGTCCCTCTTGGGTTCTTGGAACCCTAGACGGTTTGTGGCCTTGGTGGCATTGTGGCCTTTTGTGGCATTGGTTGGGAGCCTCCAATTAAGTTGTGGAGTTGTGCCCCAACCTTGTGAGAGGTTCCGGTTGCCACCGACAAGTGCACCGATAGTGGAAGCGTGGATCGATCCCATTGGGGTAAGATTCACCGGAGAATAAGGGAGACCTTTTGTGGCGTTGGTGGTTTGATACCACCCCCTCTCCAAACGAGACGTACTCCATGTTGGGAGGAACTCGGTAAAATATCGGTGTCCCCGCGTGCCTCGGTTATCTCTTTACCCGAGCTCTTTACTTATGCACTTTACATTGTGTTAGCCTTCGTGCTTGAGGTACTATATATATCTTGCTTTTACTTTGTTGCTTGCATTGCTTAGCATAAGTTGTTGGTGCACATAGGTGAACCTTAGTTGTTCTAGGTTGTGCTTAAAAAAGTAAACACTAGTTTTATTCCGCCTTTGTTGAGCCACTCTAGGAAAAGTTTTAATCGCATATTCACCCCCCCTCTAGGAGACATCCGTATCCTTTCACTAAATCATACTCTCTAACCATTTCTTCTACCTTCAGATTGCTATCAATAAGTTCTAGCCCATTCAACCCTTTCCCTTCATGCTTAACATAGTACGGAGAATCACTCAATCCATACCCCTCTGACTCCATAACAGCTAGCAAATTCAAATATCTTATGTCTGCTCTGCACATTCTTTTGTGCACAAATTTAGCTCCATCAAACTGAAAATAAAGGTCCCAAGTCTCTGTCTCTTTCCTAAATTCGAAAGAACAATTTTTTTAACTTTGTTTCTAAATCTACAGAGTGAAAAGGTTGCTCACAATAGAATCCCTAGTCTAATCTGCCCCAATTTGATTTAACTAACAGAGAAACGAAAACATACCCGCCTGTCGACAGGTAGTGGCTCATCGGGTTGGCACGGGAGGAGTTGCCACACGACGTCCAGCCTTTCTCCGACGACACGCACACCGCCCGCTGGTCTGCCAGATCCCCGCGCCCTTCATCATCAGCCTCGCTCCCGTCGACGCCAAGACGACGACGCGTGCTCCGCCGCCACCTCCCGTCGCCATTTCTGTCTCAGCTCGTGGAGAAGGGGGAGAACAGGAGTGAAGTGTAGACTAGGATCTATTTGAGTCAACGAACGCATACCTAACGGTCATGAACTCCCTCCGTCATCTGCATTGCCACGTGGAACTGACATGTGGGCCAGACATGTCATAAAACGAGTGAGTGTTGGGCAAACGCACAATCAGTGCTCCCTGTCGCGACCCTGCCCCAAAAGACGTCTTTATGTATCAACTCGATCAAAATAGTTAGTTTCGTGACACCGCGTTTCCAAATGTGATAGTTCTGCGTCATTTTCTCCCTTAAAATCTCTGCCATCGCCATGGCTAGAGGTGGTGTCCGATGGTATAACTTCCCACTTGTGAAAAAGATAGCCCGTATCCCCACCCTGTGACGGCCAAAGAAAAACAGCAGCAAATTAAAATATATTGAAAGGAATCACGCCAGATTTTGCAGCCCCGCGGTGGTGGACGTGCTATACCTCTAAGAAAATTTGCCAAACTTAGATGATTGCAAAAAACAAACAATCTACTGAACAAAAAACCGAAGAAAAGACCAGATAAAATAAATCCAAACTAAAAGGTGATAAAAAGAGAAGACACAAACAAGAAGCTAAAAAAGTTGAATTTGGCGTTCAGGATCAGATGGTAAGTCACGGGGATGCCCCAGTGTCGTAACAGGCTTGTTTGGGGCGGGCACCCATCTCGCATAACATTACGAGCCTGTACCACTCCTCATTTCCCTTTGCTGCCTGAAGGATCATGGTTTAAGCACGTCGCACCTTGTCCCGTTTTAAACACCACGCTTCGATGCGCTCGCTCCTCTCCCGCCGAGGTGGGACTAAACTGCTTCCATCCTCACTGAGTAGCGCTGGCGAATGCTATAGGTACCACGGGCCATCGAAACCTATACGGAATGGGCTACTCTTCCCGAATCAGATGCTGGCCCGTTCCAGTTAATCATCGTGTATTCCTAAAAAAAAAGTTAATCATCGTGTCCCATGAGTAATTAGAATAATAAATCTATTAATGACTATATTTTCAAATGGGGATGTAGCTCAAATGGTAGAGCGCCCGCTTTGCATGCGGGAGGCACGGGGTTCGATACCCCGTATATAACTTAGGAGTGGAAGACACAAACCGTTCTTGATTTTTACAGAAGAGATTTTACAAAATCAACTTATAGACGCTGATGTGGCATATAATGTAGGAGTAAAAGACACAAACCGTTCCCGATTTTTATGCATGCAATAAAAATTCACAAGTCCGTCCGTATAGTTTTCGTAAGCCAACTTTTCCGTAGGTCTAGGATTAGTGCAAGTGTTCTTGTCCTGCTTTCCACAAGTCATGTTTATGTCTAGGGATGACTGGCAGATCGACTAGTGGGCACGTCCGTTTACTCCTGACCAGCTCGAGCATTATGCGGCATTTACTTTTTTCTTCGAAAGACTGTTCATTTAAATGATCAGGGTTTGATCATTTGAGCTATATGCACTTCAAATCGTGAACCGGAATGGAGCATTTACTTTGACGAAGGCCAAAAACAAATAAATGTACAATGCCGGAGAAAGGCATGTATTCCATTAGCCCTTCACGTCATCTAGAGAAGACACTATATGTAAGTTGTACAATGTCATTCTCTCTTATTGTCATCTCTAGCAATTAATAAGAATTAACTATTTTTAGTAAAAAAATGTTTCTTTAAGAGAAAACATGTGGTACAATGGAGAAAATAGGCTTTTCTAGTTCTCTTATTTCTAAGAGACCATCCCTTAGTTGAGGGAAGACCTCTTTTTTTTTTTATTTCTCTTACTTCCAACTAAGCAAAAATCCAATATGACAACTATAAAAGAAGGCTGACATCACCGCATTATACGTGTCCTTAAGAAGAAGGAAAAAAACTGTCAATGCTTCAACTTGCCTCTCCATAAAAGCACAATTTTGCGTATCAAACTGGCGAAAGACATTGTACCACTGGACCATAACCACGATTCTGAATTGTTGGTCGATGACTACACATCTTTATTTTGTTTCTTATTGCCAAATATAACGAGGAACAACCAGAAAAAATTAAAAGCTCATTCTCTCTAAACAAGCACAGGTGAGAACTAGCTCTAAGATCCTAAACCGAGCATAGCGCGTTCGTCAAGATAGATCTGAGGTTCCTCGTCTCTGTCATGACATGTTCGCGATCAAAGAGAGCAGAGACCACGGCGACGCCTTTGAGATTCAGGATGCCAAGCTCCATGACTGAACCTGCATTTGTCGCGTTGATGCCACCAATGGCCACCACAGGCAACTTTGAAGCCAAGCAGACGGTCTTCAGCCCTTCGAATCCCAAGGTGGGGTTGTTCGCCTTCGTCGTGGTCGGGAAGACACCGCCGCATCCGATGTAGTCCGCCCCGTCGTTCCAGGCCTGCTCGGCTTGAGCAGGAGTCTTGCACGAGACACCGATGATTTTGCCAGGTCCTAGGAGCTCCCGCACCTTCCGTGCTGAAATGTCCGATTGACCAACATGGACGCCATCTGCGTTGCATGCCAGGGCAATGTCTACACGGTCGTTGATCAGCAATGGCACTCCACTGGACTTGCAGATCTCCACGCAAGCCTTTGCAGCCTCCAAGAACTCTCGTGATTCAGCATCTTTTTCTCTGAACATTGCCAACATGAAATACGTCAGTCAAGCATAATAATAGGCATTAACAAGCAAAACGTGATTATTTTAAAGAAACAGACCTCAGTTGGACAATGGTAGCCCCTCCTTCAATAGCAGCTTTGACTGCATCTTCTATTGAATGACCCCACTTTTTGTTCATCCTAGAATCTGTCACCGCGTACAGGAAGAGGCTATCTGGATTGAATCTTTGCTGCGAGCCAATATTGTACGGAGGAAACTTGAGCCTGAAAAGGTGGTCGAAAGGGCCTTGAGGTCCATTTCCAATGGTAAGGTCTTTACTGTGATCAAGAGCCGATTCCACAAAGTTCTTCGCCACCTGCAGAGTTCACATATACAACGACAAAAGAAACAGACATAAGATTATACCTTTTTAACAGCACACCTCAAGAGATAAATATAATGCCAGTACAGGTTCAGAGTTAAACCACTAGAGGTTGACTTAACTACACAGTTTGATAAAGCAGGGAAGATTAAATTCTAAGAACAAACTGGGCATCATTGTTCTGCCAATTATGACAATATTTTGCATTATACAGGTAACATATTCTTAAAGCAAGCCATACAAGTAGCCAACAGTTGACAGTCTACAGATAATATCTTAGTTACTGGCCAAGATGCCGGTATTAATATGTCATATAATAAAAGGCTACTGATCACTAGTGATGTACCATTTTTTACAACCCATAATACGGGACAACTTTTGGATAGGAACTTGATTGTGTAAAGGTATCTGTACACTGCGGGTAAGGAGTACTGTAACACTAACCCGAACAGCATGCAGCATTGTTGAACCTTTTGCTAACTCGGCTGCTATAGATGAAGCTAAAGTGCAACCGGTTCCGTGTGTGTTACGGGTCTTTATACGATGCCCACGAAGCTCGATGAATTCCTTACCTGATGAATTATATGAGGCTGCTAAAAGAGCAGGAAGGAGACATGATAATGTACGACGACAGGATAATCATAGAACATGTACCATCATAAAATACGTCGATAGCTTCTGATGAATCTGGCATGTCCCCGCCTTTCACAAGTACATATCTGCAAATTACACATTTATTCTTGTGACTGAAAGTTTAAAATTATCATGGATCAAATTAACAACAGTATGTAGTGATCACATTTCTTAAATAGGACTTTCAATGATGCATTAAGCAATGTTATGAATATATAGCTTTCAACTACAGTAGTATGGCACATGGAAAAAACTCACAAGGTTTAGCATTCATCCAAGAAGTGCTTAAGAATATGGGGTACAACATTCAATCTACAGAGGTGAAATAGGTGGGGACAGAGGTCACCACATGCTGGAACTAACATACATTATTTATAATCAGGGATGAGAAATAACCAAGCTAACTGAAAAAGGAAATCAAGAGTTCAAAACTAGTTTGTTTCAACAGATATACTTAGAAAGTCATAACCAGGAATAAAACACTGAAATGACTTTTAAGTATAACATCTGGATGTACAATAGTATAAGCACAGGACAGTGCACATGTAAGCTAAGACAATAAGGTAGGAAGCACTGGAGAACAAAGAAATAAATTCACAACAATACTAAATACAAACCTGGGGCCAAATTTGTAAATGGATGCTGCTGCATCACGCATGTCAGAAACTGTGTGCAAAGACACACCTCCGAGTAATTTTGACGCTTCTTTCACATTTGGGGTGACTATATCAGCCATAGCAAATAGTTCATCCCTGCTCAAAGCAATTGCGTCACTAGCTAGTAAGTGCTATGCGATTAGGAATGTAATGTGAACAACAATCCAAAAAACTTATATATATGCACATAAAACAGCATAAGTTTTAATCGTGTACCTATAGTTCGCGAGAGTAGATGGATCTGAAAGACTATCTCCACTTGTGGACACCATAACTGGATCCACCACTAAAGCTGCCTTCAGATGCAGAAGTCATAGTAAGTAAGCAAATGGGCTGCCATAGATATGTTTTAATCAAACTCTCGCAATGGTTCCTCGTACCTTTGACTGGAAACTTCCTGAGACTCTCACACAGAATTCGGACTATTCCAACGGAAGGGAGCATTCCTGTTTTCACCTGACAAAACAAAGAAAAGGTAATGAGCACTCTATAGGCAAGTAAAATGAAATCAGCGTACACTAAGTTGTATCACATCAGTTCCTGATAATCTTATGACAGCTTAACTTAATAGACAATCAACAAGACGAAGACAAACAATGTATCATCCAAAAAGTCAAGTACAACATAGCTATGAAACATAAGGCCACATGCATCGATCGATGCAGAAAGCCGGGGCTTCCCCTTTTGAAAACAGAAGTAGAGCATAGCTTATAGGAGTGCGAGCACAACCAGTCAATGAATTGTCGATGACAAGTAACACTAATCAGTGTCAAATGAGACTGCATTTGCACTGTAGAGTGATCCGGATTCTGGCCAAGTAAATAATCTGGAATTCCTAACACTCACACATGTTCGGCTTTGGTAATTCATGGCGACAGCAGTTGTATCTTGTACCTGACAACATCAACTCTGAGTGGCGCACCTAGATTATAATCTTACACTGACTAGCACCAACCGAGACATCTAAACTGAATCACGGAGTATTTGAAATTTTCGCATCACAACCGGAAGAGGAATAAATGGGGCTCACCACATCCACCGACATGTCCGAGAGAACCGAGTTGAGCTGCTTCCGAATGAATTCCTCCGGCACGAGATGGACCCCCTGCACGACCACCCAAATATTTGCTTCAGTCTGGACTCGACGGCGAATGAGAAAAGGAAGAGGAGTGAAGAAATCGGGCAGCCTACGCACCTGGACGCCGGCGGTGTTCTGGGCGGTGACGGCGGTGATGACAGAGGAGCAGTATGCGCCCAGGGCGGCGCAGGCCTTGACGTCGGCCTGGATGCCGGCGCCGCCGCCGGAATCGGAACCCGCCACCGTCAGCACGTGCGGCCACGGCATCTCGCGCGCCGCGGCGAGCCTGCACGGCCGGGCTCGTGGGGAAGGCCGCGTCCGCCGCGGGGAGGAGAAGGAGGAGATGGAGGAAGGCGGGTGCGGGCGGAGGATTGGTTGCAGTGGTGCGGACGACATCGCGAAGTGGACTGCGAGGTTTATTCCTTTGAGAATCGGGATGAGTCAACTCTCTCTAGCTACTCGGGGAGAGAAGGGAGAGAAGATTTTTGCCTGGCTGTGCTACGGCCTACGGGTGTGCCGGTCTTCCACCAAATGATACACTTTTTTTTTACGGACCAAATGATACACTTGTGCTAACGTATACAGTAGTTGACAAAAGTGTTACATGTACATTTTCACCTACATCTACTCAATGGCATCACGTGTCCTAACTGTACAATTGTGCTACGTGTATCAACCACCTCGCGCGTATTCGTTTGAAGTATGCATTTGTTCACGACGTATGGCCGGTTCTAGCAAAATTATAGCCGCATCTTGTATACTTGCTCTTTGTTGGAACACCCCAGCCGACTGACTGGTTCCGAGGCTGTTCCACACCCGAGAAGAAGACTAGGAGAAAGCACACACAGTATACAAGTAGATGACACATAAAACAAAAGGGAACTTTATTGAAAACTCTTTCGGTAAACTCCCGTACACAGATTGTTCCTCTATTTATAGGCTAAAGGGGGATACGATACCCACATGGACCAACCCTAGCCTGGTAGAGGCCACACCGAGTGGGCCTCTACCGACCCAGTTTTCCAACACTCCCCCTGGGTATCTTATCTGTATAACCATGGCTTAAAACTCCGAAAAATCCAGTGGGAAAAATATGGAGAAATGCACACGTATACTTCTTGCTATGTTGCACGAATTGCCTCATTAAAAACCTCACGTGAGAAACTTCATAAAAACTCACTAAGGGAAAAAGAGTACAATTCACTTAACTATAAAGTTGAGTACTCAATCATCGGGATCAAGATTTCAGCGATGAGTTTGTGAAGATTCTCCCCCTGAACCTTGCATCTCCCTAAGTCTCATCATGCCGATTCCTCGGACACATCTCTCGAAAGAAGACGTTGTCAATGATTTAGTGAACAAATCAGCGAGATTTTCACACGACTTAGTATGCAAGATCAGCGAGATTTTCACACGACTTAGTATGCAAGACTTTCACTTCGTTCATCTTTTGCAACTCATGTTCATCTTTTGCAACTATATGCTTTGTGAGATTGCTCTTCACGTAACTCGTCTGGACTTGTGCAACACAAGCGGCATTATCTTCATAGATAATTGTTGGGGTTTGTACGGTGTTCAGTCCACATGATATCTGGATGTGACTGACTACTCGTCGAAGCCATACACATTCTCGTGATGCTTCATATAATGCTATGATTTCCGAGTGGTTCGTCGAAGTTGACACAAGAGTTTGCTTAGACGATTTCCAGGAAATAGCTGTTCCACCACAAAGGAAAATATATCCAGTCTGCGACTTGGATGTATGCGGGTCCGAAAGGTACCCAGCATCTGCATAGTCTACAACAGATAGGTCTTGGTTCTTTTGGTAAAACAAGCCAAGGTCCTTTATCCCTTGTATGTACCTAAAGATGTCCTTAACGCCTTTTCAATGCCTCTTGGTAGGCTCAGAACTGTACCTTACAAGCAAATTGACGGCGAATGCAATATCCGGCCGTGTACAATTTGTGAGGTACATAAGTGCGCCAACTGCACTTAAGTAGGGGAATTCTGGTCCCAGAATTTCCTCCCCCTCTTCTTTAGGCCTGAACGGGTCCTTGTCTTGCTGCAAAGATCTTCCGACCATTGGGGTCTTAGAAGGATATGCATTTTCAAACCCAAATCGTTCCAACACCTTCTGGGTGTAGGCCGACTGGTGAACTAGAGTCCCAGCAGGGAAATGCTCAATTTGCAGACCGAGGCAGAACTTGGTTTTGCCTAAGTCTTTCATCTCGAATTCCGACATCAGGTAGGAACTCGCTTCCTCAATATCGTCAGGTGTACCGATTATATTCAAATCGTCCACGTACACCGAGATAATACAGAAATCATCCTGGGATCTCCGTATAAAAACACATGGGCAATCTTCATTGCTCGCGTAGCCCTTCTGATGAAGGAAATCGCTTAAACGATTATACCACATCCTACCTGACTGTTTTAGTCCATACAATGACTTCTTAAGGTGAACACTGTATAAGCTCCTGTTTGCTCTATCCTGGTTTGGGACAGGGATACCTTTTAGTACTTTCATGTATATGTCCGAATCCAAATTACCATATAGGTAAGCGGTGACAACATTCATTAGTTTCATTTTTAAGTCCATGTTTACTGCCATTGAGATCAAGTATCTAAAGGTAATTCCATCCATGACTGGGGAGTAAGTTTCCTCAAAGTTGACACCTGGTCGCTGAGTGAAACCTTGAGCAACGAGCCTTGCTTTGTACCTTTCTACTTCATTATTCTCATTTCTCTTTCGAACAAAAACCCACTTATGGCCAACAGGGCGAATGTGGGGAGGAGTTAGACAAACAGGTCCAAATACCTCTCTTTTGTTTAACGATAATAATTCAGCGGTAATTGCCTTCTGCCAATCTTTCCAATCCGACCTTTTCTTGCAATCAGCGAGCGTGTTAGGCTCAGGGTCAAGATCTATGATTGAGGCAATTTTCTTGGCAAAATTAACGTCGACATTTGCCATGGCTCGGTTGTATGACTCGCCCGAATTAACATAGTTAATGGCCATTTCGTCATGGAGTGCATCAGGCACATCCTCTTGCTCCACCGGATTTCTCAATCCAGGAGCTAGGTCCTTTAGCTTTCCCGCTCCGATGTGTGCGCACACAACTTCGCTGGGTATTTCCGATATAGGAAAGTTCAAGTCTGGAATTTCGTGCACTGAAATATCCGTACTCGTGCCAGGTCTCAACTGACTCCCCTCAACAGGGGCAGGCTGTAATAAATCTCTCTTATCCTTTTTCTTCGGGCGTCCCCGGGTACTTGGGATTTGAGAAACCGAAATCCGCGTCCTCTTAGGCCTTGGAGCAGGAGCGGGTATACCATCATTTTTCTTTAGTATTTCAACCCTTTCCGGTGCATTGTGTGCATGCACATGCGACTTTGTCACAGTCTTTAAATCACTAAAATGATCGGGCAGTTGATTCGCTAGGGAGTGCAAATATAGTATCTTTTGGACTTCTCTATTAGTCTCAACAGTGCGCGGGTCATGAGCGTGGATCCCCGTGGCTTTCCACGTGATTTCTCGACTTTTGTCATCCAGGGGTTGATTACCTCCCCCCAAAGTCGGGAAAAAATCCTCGTCAAAAATGCAGTCAGCAAAACGGGTCGTGTGACAGTCACCTGTCAAGGGGTCCAAGAACCTGATTATGGACACAGTCTCATAACCAACGTATATCCCCGACTTACGGAGCGGTCCCATTGCTGATCGCTGGGGTGGTGGTATAGGTACATATACCTGGCAGCCGAACCTACGTAGGTGGGAAATTTTCGGTGCCGACCCTTGCGCAAGTTGGATGGGAGAGTGAATGTTGTAGGCCGATGGTCGAAAGTTGATGAGATTAGCGGCGTGTAACACCGCGTGTCCCAACATGTAGTTGGTAAATTACAACTGTTCGATACTAATTTGTACTGTCACGTTAATAGGTGCAAAACATACGATCAGCAGAGCCAGCAAGCTGTGTATGTGCATGGGTGCGTAGAGCTGATCATTCGACTGATCAACTCGACATGTACGTGCATGCAGCTAGCATCTATCCATACAAGCACACCTGGTGCAGGCAGCTACTTCTTGTGAACCAGCGCCTAGTAAACGCAACGTGAAGAAAAGAGCTACTAATCATGATTTAATTAATTACTAGTTCACTTTGCAGGGTCACGTATAGTCAAAGTTGTAAGGCGTATGTATACGGCTTGGTCGGCCGGCCGGCCGCGCCTTCACGTATTTGTTGGCTACGGAACGTGTGTAACAGATTTTATTTTTTTGGACCAGCTGATACGATCGATCGAGCTTATCAGATAAGTATCACGCGATCAAAAGCGTGGCTGGCCGCGATCTTCTCGAAAGGTTAGCGCGTGCGGGCGTTGAGATAAGCATCTCCGCCGCAATAAACTCTCTACCTGTTGGCTTCTGCCTATAAAAAACCACACGCAGAACGACGCTGAAAAAAGAACGGAGACGGGACGTAGAGCTCGCGCTGGAGGAAGCACAGCTCTCGCTTGGCACTTGCCATCCGCTTATCCACCAGCATCATACACGCAGGCGCCCCACACCACCAAAATCCCATCTGCAAATTTCCACACACGAGCTAGCATCCCAGTCAAAAGCACCATACACACACACGCACTGATCAGTGAAGCCATATGGAGGTGAAGCCGATGATTTCTGACGGTGAGCATATGGATTGACTCTCTCTCTCTCTCTCTCTTTTTCTCTCTCTAGCATGCATGCACACATACGTTTCGCCGGAGAAGGTTCCGCTCACTGCGGCGGGAAGAGACACGCGATGGACGGGGCCGCCGGTGCGCAGCCCACAGCCATGGGTCATGCCGGAGATGACGATGAAATCAAGGTGTTGCCGGCGAGCAGCCCGCTCACGTCGAGGTGCTGACAAGAACCATCAAGAGGCCTTGGCTGCCTCAGACTTAGCCGACGATGGATGGTGCCGGCATGCTCTCAGGAGCGGCTGGGCCGTCTCCAACTTCCGCGCCACGGTGAAGACAGCACCACCCACAAGATGACGGCTTGGAGGGCACGCGCGGCTGCCGGCGGGCAGCCCGGCGCCGCCTCCATCTCCACCGCCACCAAGACGATGGCCCCGAGGGCGCGCGCGGCTGCCGGCGTGCAGCCCGGCGCGGCCTCCATCTCCGCCGCCACCAAGACGATGGCCCCGTGGGCACGCGGCTGCCGGCGTGCAGCTCGGCGCCATCTCCATCTTCGCCGCCACCAAGACGATGGCCCCGAGGGCGCGCGCGGCTGCCGGCGTGCAGCCCGGCGCGGCCTCCATCTCCGCCATCGCCATCTCCGCTCTGGTGTGGCGCGCCAAAGACGGCAGCCTCGCGACTGCCGGCGGGCCGTAGTGGCGCCATCTCTTCCCCTATCGAGCCATGCTCTACGGCGGCACCGAAGACGATGGAGGCGTGGAGCCCGGTACCTCCTCATGCCAGAAAAGCGTGCCAAAGACGACGACGAGAAGGCATCCGGCGTGCATTCGGCGCCACGTCCATCTCAACGAACCATGCTGCCTAAGACGGCGGCGGGGCTGCCGACGTGCAGCCCAACCTTTCTTCACCTCCTACGAACGCCAACAAGACGACGACTCCGAGGGCATGCGGCTACCGGCGTACAGCCCGACGCTATCTCCAACGCCACAGACGACGGCCCGAGGGCGCACGGCAGCCTGGCGTCATCTCTTCTCCCATCGAGCCCGGTGCCTTCTTCACTCCGGCGAGGCGTGCCGAAGACGAGTGATGACGGGCTGCTAGTATGCAAGCTGGCGCCATCTCCATCTCCGCGGGCCATAGGTGATAGCGTCGGGGTGTCCATCGGACAGCCCGGTGCTAGCTCCATCTCCGTGAAGCCGTCGGGCATGGGAGAAAGCACTGCCGACTCGCAATCCGGCGGCATACCCCACCTTCATCTTCACGAGCCCGTGAGAGGACGCTCTTGTTTAGGACGACAGCCGTGAACTCGGTGTCGGACCAAGACGAGGTGTCGACCATGTCGGTTGCACCGACGCTGATCTCCACCAACACTTACTCCTGCGAGGCATACCCCTTGCGCACCCCGACGATGCTGCTGGTCGTCGAGAAGTCCTAGCTGAGCGGACCCATGCTACTCCAACTCCAACTACATCGACGTCGTCAAGACCGACGAGGCACGACGGCGAGGGTGGGCATGGCCGGAGCAAAGGCCACGCTACTCGCGGCACGTGTACCGACGAGGACATGGGCTCTGCCACCGCCCACACACACACCACCACCACATCATGCATGGAGAACGCGAAACGAAGACGACGAAGACGACCACACGGCTTAATCGGAGGTGTCTCGCGGCGTAACCCGCGGGAGTAATTAACCGGGTGCCTTCTGAGGCCCCGGGAACCATGAGATCGCAATCGCCCTAGTCAGGTTGGCCGCGCAAGCAGGCCATGGAGCGCACTGTATTAGGGATTTGTACTTTGTTTCTCCACGCGAGATTAATAAAATGCATCTTCCCTACATTTTTCTTGTGTACTACGGTACACTGGCACGCCCGCATTTCTTTTCTTTACCCCGGCGCATGAGAAAAACACGCTAGCATCCTTCTTCCCTCGAGTAGCCTACGTTCGACTTTTCCAGAACGTTTTTTTCTCGTGTCAAACAAATTGGCACGCCCGGTGGGACGTGGTTCTCCTCCCATCTTTGCTCCGCTGTGGTCGTCAGAATCGTCTTCGCCCGTTCACCCAACCCACACAGCATCCTGCACGACAAGCCAACGGCGAGGACCTCCGCTGATCAAAGGTCATCTTCATGCAGGAGGAATCCCCCACGCCATCAACACGGAGCCCTGTGTGATCCACTTTGGATCATCTTTTCCGCCCATGGTGGTCGTCGAGGTCGGCACCAAGATGTTCATGCACCAAGCCCAGGAGCCAGCGCAATTCCAAACTGCGCGATCCAAGAAGGCGCAAAGGCGGGCATCCGCCATGGCCAAGAAGGAGCGCCGCGAGTTGATGCTCGAGGCGCGCGTCCTGTTGAAGGAGTCAACGGGACATGACGTCAAAGGGGACATGGGGGCGCCCCAACGCCTCTCTTCCAACATTGCCGACAAGCGGGCGGGAGCGGTGTCACTTCGCGCCCCTACCCCGCCTTTGCACCCGGAGCTGCCGACGCCAACACCTAGGCGCACCGGAGTGGAGCTTCTTGGAGGCTTGGAAGCCGCCTCCGATGACCTGCAGAGACTCATGGCAAACGCCCGTTTGTCAGAAAGCCCGCATCCCCTAAGGAACTACAGGAGGAAGTGCCGTAAGGTACAACGCCTTCACCAGCTATTAAGCTCCCGCATCACCAGGAGCACGGTTCTTGCGGAAGATTGGTCCCTCGGCGCAAGGGACCTCGCGGACAAGGTGTTCACATGTACTAGCACTGAACCATCAGAGGTCAAGTTGGTGGTGAGAAGAGCCATCATGAAGGAGTTCTGGAAACGGTACTCCCGAAAAGAGTCCGTCTTGCCAGGCCCAACGCTCTCCATCAACCTTGAAGATCCTCGAAGAAGCATGTGTGCACCATGCTGCCACACTTCAGCGATCAATGGCCGCCCCATCCCCAACGACAACAGGTTCGTCGTTCTTCAGAACGAGGTACCTGCACCACGCGGAGAAGACCTACGGTAGGAGTTCCGCCACTTGCAAGATCAAATGAATAGCATCCAGAGGCGGCTCCATGAGCAAGGAGCGCCAAGTTCTTCATCAGCACAAGCTGGGGGAAGGATTAGGCACCAAGCCCCTAGTCATCGTCCTCAACATGAGCGCCATACCTTGGCGCCCCGACGCCAACCTTCACCCATTAGACATGCACACTGGGGGCATCCTAACATGCCCCCACGTTGGAACTATTGGTCACGACATCAAGATGACGAGACGGACCCTCGTCCTACTCAACAGTGGAGACCTAGGGATCCTCCACGAGATGCACTTCCACCATGGCCTTCATCCCCGCCTAGGCGTGGAGAGCGACTTCAAGTGCGCCCTGCAAGGGACGTGCCTACCACATCAACACCACGAGCTGCACCGCCTCTTCTACCAACTCCACCAGCACCCTCAAGAACCCGGCAGGTCCTCACAGAGAACCAACGCAAGCGCGAGAGGCGCCGGAGGAATCGCCAAGTTCTATACAAAGAACTCGAAGACCTGGTGCTCCGCCATACCCAAGTTCGGGTACGACCCGATGGTGGGGTCATTCAAGAAAGTGACAGGATCGGCTTCCGCATATCTCCAAACCTGGAGCGGCACGAGAGGTACAATTACCTGCTCAGCCGCCTCGCTCCAAAATCGTGCAAGATGCCCTTAGGGGGTGTCGAACAAAAGGGCGAAGCGGTTCCACCACCGCTTCCTTCAGCAAATCCTCAGCAAGGCGATGAAAAGGCGATGGACACATCGTCATCTTCGCCTCCTCGAAGGCAAAAGACACCAACACCGACATCCACGCCAATGGAGGGCATCGAGGAGACTCCAGCCGCAACTGCCTCCAACCCCGAGGCGGATCTTGGGGCTTCAACCTCCGTTGCCCCAGGAAAAGACGAGATGCCTCCCACAAAACCTTCGCTTACTTCTCCGCAAGGAGACGAGAAGATCGGAGATGATGCCCTTCAACAGGGGGATGGAAAGGAAAAGGAGGCAACAAAGAAGAACCTTGCTTTGTGCGGCACTGTTGCAGTGCGCCCAAGGCTTGAGCTAAACGACGGTTGGCAACCTCCTGAAGTCACCCACGAGTTTGGCTATCCCTCGGATGAGGAGATCGTGCCGAACCCCAAAGCTGACTTCAAGAAGGCTTTCTTGCCACGCCTCGGCCATGTACGTTCATGTTCAAGGGCACTGACGCGGAGGCCAAGGCCAACGCTTCTACAAGGGAAGAGGAAGCAAGATCCACTGCCCCATGCCTTCCCATCATGGCAGGGAAAGGCTCACTTTCTGATGGAGACTCAGGATATCACCCGAACATTTCGCCGCGACTCTACACCGACATCACCTCAAGACTCCCACGAGATCCCGACGATTTGTTGCAGGTTGCAAGTCGACCTAGAGCCAAGACACGACTAAGGTCTGCCGCACTTCGGAGTGTGATGGACAGATCAACCAGAGAGGAAGGGATTGACGACTACGCTGACGATGAAGAGAGCTTCCCTGACTCTTCTTCCACCTCTTCGTTGGAGAAACTTACAAACTCCCCTCCATACCACGAGCTCGCCCCTTCGGTCCTATCGGACTGTGAAGATGGCCTTGAAGATCTCCATACCGCACCAGCCCACATGGCGGTAGACGGTGGAAAGAACGACGGCTCTGCATCCGCGCAGGCTAGTGCAGCGGCAGGGAGAGAAGCTGCACTGGAAGAAGAGATGAAGGAGCAGCGCCAGAAGATTGATCAATTGACATCAAAACTTGACCAGTTCATCGAGCTCATGATGAACAACAACAACAACAACAACAACGGTGTCCCGCCGCAAAGCACACCACAAGGAGTGGTAGACCCACAGCTGGAGGAGTTGCAGGCGGGACCTCTAACAAGTGCGCCACCCCATCACGAGGGCCAACACAAAGAAACAAGCACACACGCTCGCTAGTGGGCTAGACCCTCTGGTCCATCCAACACAACGCCCCAACAAAGCATGCTGAAAGGCTACCACGACATGCTTAAAGACATGGTGGACAAAAGATTCGAGCAATTGAAGGTCGATAATGCTCCTCGCACCACGGGGAGCGAGCTGGAGAACCCCTATGAATCATGGCACGACCTGGTGTCATTCCCTGCAGGGTGGCACCCACCAAAGTTTCGTCAATTCGACGGGACGGGTGATGCAAGGGAGCACTTGGCGTACTTCGAGGCGGCGTGCGGGGACACTGCAAACAACGCATCACTTCTCCTTCGACAATTTTCAGGGTCGTTAACCGACCCTGCCTTCCACTAGTATAGCCGCCTGGCGGTTGGATCCATCGAAAGTTGGTCAGGCATGAAGGAAGTCTTCAAGAAGCACTTCGTCGCCATGAAGAAGGACTTCTCTGTCGTCGATCTTGCACAAGTTCGTCAACGACGAGATGAGTCCATCGACGAGTACGTTATCCGCTTCCGCAACAGCTATGTGCGGCTCGCTCGGGAGATGCACCTTGAGGACGCCATCGAGATGTGTGTCCATGGGATGCAACAACATTGGTCATTGGAGGTCTCTCGGCGCGAGCCTAGGACCTTCAGTGCTCTTAGCACAGCCGTGGCAGCAACGAAGCTCGAGTTCGAGAAATCACCACAGATCATGGAGCTCTACAAGAACGCCACTACATTCGACCCGGCCAAGCGCTTCGTATCAACATCCAAGCCAACCAATAATGGGGCCAAGATGAAGGCACCGGCGGAGGCAAACGTCACCAGGGTCTTCTCCTCCACGCCCCAAGGCAATGTGCCAATGTTGGGCGCAAGAGGCGAGCAAGCTAGAGTAAGGCAACGACCCACGATGCAAGAGCTTCTCAAGAAACAATACATCTTCCGCAGAGAGCTGGTGGAGGACATGTTCAACCAGCTGATGGAACATCGAGCCTTGAACCTTCTAGAAGCTCGAAGACCCAATCAACTGGGGATGACAGATAATGCTTTGTTTTGCCCATGTCATAGGTACGTGGGACACATCATCGAGGATTGCGTCGCCTTCAAGGAATGGCTCCAGAGAGCCGTCAATGAAAAGAGGATCAACTTGGACCCGGAAGCTATCAATCCAGATTACCAAGCTGTGAACATGGTGAGCGTAGTTGTTCCCTCTTCATCAAGGCAAGGCGATGAATATGAAGACGGATGGGCGCCCCTCTCACAAGTTGAGGGCCAACTATCCAATCTCGTCCTAGCGACAGCATCAACACCTCCCCTTCAACAGGATGCTACACCAACCATGTCCATGGAGAAGCCTTGGAGCATGGTCTGTCGAAAGCCATACCCGAGGGACCTTCCAACTCGACCTCCTCGTCCGACATCATCAACACGCGCTCCCCCAACAATTCTAAGGCGAGTTGATCCAAGTCAACGCCGTCCCCCACCGAGGTTCGTCCCCAAGTCCGAGGGAGATGAGTCATTCCCCCGACCAGGGCGGGGACTACGCACTTGGCGCAGTTCCTACCCCATGGTTGGTACCAAGGGCCAACGGAGGGCGTCGAAGGAGTACAAGATGAGGCACGCTCCTCTCAAGCGCGAAACACGGCGAGTTGCAACGTCGTCCTCGACTACAAGGACGTGCCCAGCTCCGAGTCGGGCGACATGTTCACTCCTGAAGAGCACGAGGCGTTCCACGCCGAAGGTGCCACAAAGAACCCGCAGGTGGAAGAGGTGAACATGAACCTGCGTGGGGGAAAGGTCTTACCCGACCCCCTGAAGGCCAAGCAAACGAGAGTGGACAAGCCAGCGGCCCAGAAGGAGGCAACACCGCATGAAGAGGCACCAGAAGCGCATGATGGTGGGAAGGTGAAACCACAGGACATCGACTACAACATCATCGCCCGCCTCAAGCGAATTCCAGCGCTCCTGAGTGTGCACGATGCACTCATGCTGGTGCCAAACCTACGTGAAGCCCTCATCAAGGCGCTCCAGGCTCTGGAGATCTATGAAGTGTGCATGGCGAAGCATCGTCTCTTTGCCAATCTCTTGTTCATGAATGAGATCACGTTCGATGAAGAGGACAATCTCATAGAAGATGGTGCCCATAACCGCCCACTTTACATGGAGGGAAACATTGGGGCCACGCATCTTCGTCGGATCCTCATCGACCCAGGGTCTGCCGTGAACATACTGCCCGTCCGGAGTTTAAAACGGGCAGGTTTCACGGTGGACGACCTGGAGTCCACCGACGTGATGATATGCGGCTTCGACAACCAAGGGAAGCCAACACTGGGGGCCATCACGGTGAAGATCCAGATGTCTACATCCAGCTTCAAGGTGCGGTTCTTCGTCATCGAAGCGAACACCTCCTACTCGGCTCTCTTAGGGAGGCCTTGGATCCACAAGTATCGTGTGGTGCCTTCTACCCTTCACCAATGCCTAAAGTTCCTCGACGGCAACGGCACACAACAACGCATCATCGGCAACACCAACCCCTACACCGTGCAAGAGTCGCATCATGCAGATGCGAAGTACTACTTCCCCGTCGAAGACAGTGACCAACATGTCGGGCGGACAACACCAACGGTTGATGTCTTAATCAAACCGGGTGTTGCGCCAGTCGCCGAAGCACGACAGCTCATCATACCATGCTCCCCCACGGACGCACGGGGTTCCTCCTCTCGCAGCCGAAGGAACCCTGGGCGTAGGCGATCTTCCTCGACTGTGCAACACGACTACAAGCCCTTCCCCTAGGACGGGATGGGGAGCTCTACCCCGATATTGCTGGCGGCAAGCTCTTCAGGCCTGCCCCGGTAGCCCCGTTGCTATTGAAGGCAAGGTACCAGAAGCCCACGCCAATCACGTTGAGGTGCCCAGGAAGGACCGAAGGCATTGATCGACAGCAGTGATGCGCCCCTACGATCACACTGCGGGTGCGCAACACTCCAAAAGAGGAAGGTGCACCCACTCATCCGGGGTGGTTAGGAGGAGAATAAAGGAGATAGAGGAAGCTGCGCGGGGAGCTCGTGTCATGCAGCCCCCATCCCTCTACATATCCACGGCTTCTCCATTGGAGGTTTGGGCTATCCCAAGTTCATCTGGGTCTAGAACCCAAACCATTTTCTATAAAGTTCCACAGGTACAACATTGTGACTCCATATTTGAGCTTCCCCAACATCGCGGTGATACAGAAGAAGCACTATCCACAATGAAGGCCGAGCCCAAGATGGCTCGCTTGCTGGAGAAGGCGGGGTTCACGCTTCGACAAAACAGTAGAATACCGCCGCCACCCGCGGTTTGCGAGGCATGGTGGAGGCAAGCCGAGGACCTCATCAAGCAGAAAGGCAAGGCTCGGACCAAGTTCGGGATTGGGTACACCCACCCGGGTGGCCACGACGATGAAGAAGAAGGAGGACTCAATGGCGTCGCACAAGTCACGTGCCATGCTACGTTTGTCTCTTCACAAGACGGCATGGAACTGTCACGTCATGGCCTTCACCGCCAAAACTCCATCGACGACGCGCCGGTCAAAGAAGAAGAAGAGGACGAACCCACGTTGGCTCCACAGGAGATGGAAGACGGTGGTTAGCCCACCATCGATGAACTTGTCGAAGTCAACCTCGGAACCGAGGACGATCCACGTCCCACTTTTGTCAGCGCCACGCTGACGGAAGAGGAACGGGAAAGCTATCGATGCTTATTGATGGAGTATCGAGATTGCTTCGCTTGGAGCTACAAAGAGATGCCGGGGCTCGACCCTCGTGTCGCTACACACAAGCTGGCGATTGACCTGCAACACCGCCCCGTCAAGCAGCCTCCGCGGCGCTTGCGTCCGGAGCTTCAAGACAAAGTCATCGCCGAGGTCGATAAATTAATCATTGCAGATTTCATCAAAGAGGCGAAATACACCGAGTGGCTCGCAAACATCGTCCCGTGTAGAAGAAGAATGGCCAGGTACGGGTGTGCCAAGACTTTCGCGACCTAAATCGAGCATGCCCCAAAGATGACTTTCCCCTGCCAATCGCGGAAATGGTCGTTGACTCCACCACGGGCCATGGTGCGCTATCCTTCATGGATGGTTCGTCAGGCTACAACCAAATCAAGATGGATCCGGACGACGCCATCAACACCGCGTTCAGGACCCCGAAGGGCAACTTCTACTACACCACCATGCCATTCGGCTTGAAGAATGCTCGTGCGACGTACCAGCGGGCCATGACATACATCCTCGGCGACCTGATCCACCATTCGGTGGAGTGCTACGTAGATGACATGGTGGTGAAGACCAAGGACCGCCGGGATCATCAGGAGGACCTCCGGGTCATCTTTGAGCGCCTACGTCGACACCAGCTCAAGATGAACCCGTTGAAATGTGCCTTCGCCGTTCAATCGGGCCTCTTCCTAGGCTTCGTTGTCCATCATCGAGGCATAGAGATTGAACCGAAGAAGATCAAGGCCATCCTCAACATGCCACCACCTTGTAATCTCAAGGAATTGAGAGGTTTACAAGGGAAGTTGGCGTACATCCGCCGCTTCATCTCCAACCTCTCGGGACGCATCCAACCCTTCTCAAGTCTCATGAAGAAAGGAGCTCCGTTCGTATGGAATGAAGGGTGTCAAAGAGGATTCGACGACATCAAGAAGTACTTACTTAACCCACCTGTTTTGGCAGCTCCTGTAAAAGAGCGCCCTCTTATTCTATACATTGCAGCGCAACCTACTTCAATAGGTGCTCTTCTCGCTCAGCACAATGGGGAAGGTAAGGAGGTGGCTTGCTACTACCTGAGCCGCACCATGGTGGGTGCTGAGCGAAACTACTCTCCAATAGAGAAGTTATGCTTGGCGCTTATATTCACATGGAAGAAGTTGATGCACTACATGCTAGCACTCTAAATCCAGCTCGTTGCTAGAGCGGATCCCATAAGGTACGTGCTAAGTCAGCCCGCACTAATAGGGCGACTCGGAAAATGGGCATTGCTCATGATGGAGTTCGACATCACCTTTGTGTCTCAGAAGGGGATCAAGAGCCAAGCCTTGGCGGAGTTCCTTGCGGCGCATCCCGTCCCCGACGACTCTCCGCTCATTACCAACCTCCCCGATGAGGAGGTTTTCACCGCGGAGGTCGAGGCTCCATGGGAGCTCTACTTCGATGGTGCTTCGCGCACAGAGGCCGACCCTGATGGCACACCCAAGCGGAGAGCAGGAGCAGGATTAGTGTTCAAGACTCCACAAGGAGGGGTGATGTATCACTCGTTCTCCCTCCTCAAGGAAGAATGCTCCAACAACGAGGCGGAGTATGAGGCACTCATCTTTGGCCTCCTCCTAGCACTCTCCATGGAGGTCCGTTCTTTACGGGCCTATGGAGATTCCCAGCTCATCGTTCGGCAAGTCAACGACATCTACGAGGTACGCAAGCCAGAACTGGTGCCATACTACGGTGCGGCCCGGAAGCTTATGGAGAAATTCCAACATGTTGAAGTTCTCCATGTCCTGCGAAGCAGGAATGCACCTGTCGATGCCTTGGCAAAACTGGCGTCGGCACTGCTGCTCCCAGGTGATAAATCCACGCAAGTGACGGTGGAAGAAAGGTGGCTTCTTCCCGCTGTCCTAGAGCTCATCCCGGAGGAAGAAGAAGTCAACACCATCACGACGAATGTCGTGGAGGAGGACGAGTGGCTACAACCCTTCCTCAACTACTTCAAGCACGGCAGCCTCCCCGACGACCCCGTCGAGAGGCGCCAACTCCAACGGCGACTTCCCTCCTATGTATATAAGGCCGGCGTCTTGTACAGATGGTCTCACGGGCAAGAGATTCTACTTTGGTGCGTCAACCAAGATGAAGCCAAAAAGATCTTGCAAGAGGTGCACCACGAGGTCTGCGGTGGACACCAAGGTGGAGCCAAGATGTACCATGCCATACGTCTGGCTGGGTACTATTGGCCCGGCATCATGAAGGACTGCCTCCAGGTAGCCAGGTCATGCCATGGTTGCCAAATCCATGGCGACTTCAAGCATCAGCCGCCAGTTCCTCTACACCCCACCATTCCCTCATGGCCATTCGATGCCTGGGGGATTGACGTCATCGGACCCATCGATCCACCATCTTCCAGGGGCCATCGTTTCATCCTTGCAGCGACAGACTACTTCTCCAAGTGGGCGGAGGCCGTTCCGCCGCGGGAGGTGAAGAGCGACAACGTCATCAACTTCCTAGAGCGAAATATCATACATCGCTTTGGGATACCACACCGTATCACCTCCGACAATGGCAAGGCATTCAAATCCAACAAGATGTACATGTTCATGGCGAAGTATAAGATCAAGTGGAACTACTCCACCGGCTACTACCCTCAAGCCAATGGAGCAATCGAGGCCTTCAACAAGACGCTCGGCAAGATACTCAAGAAGACGGTGACAAGACATAGAAGGGACTGGCCTGACCGTCTCTTCGAGTCTCTATGAGCGTACCGCGTTACAGTCCGTACCCCAACTCAGTCTACACCCTATTCCCTTGTCTATGGGAGTGAGGCGGTACTTCCATTGGAGGTCTAGCTACCCTCTCTTCGTGTCGCCATCCAAGATGAACTCACAAAAGATGAACAGGTACAACTATGATTCCAGGAGCTTGACGCCCTGGAGGAGGAGCGTATCCAAGCCCTACAGAACTTGAAGCTTTACCGTCAAAACATGGTGAGAGCTTACGGCAAGCTCGTGAGGCAACGCGTCTTTCGGAAGGGCGAGCTAGTGCTTGTCCTTAGGCGCCCCATCGTCGTCACGCACAAGACGAAGGGGAAGTTCGAGCCAAAGTGGGAAGGACCCTACGCCATCGAGCAGGCCTACGACGGGGGTGCATACCAGCTGGTCGATCCTCAAGGAGCCCGGCCCATGCCTCCAATCAACGAAAGGTTCCTTAAAAAATATTTTTGCTAAATATTTGCTTCTTTCGTTGCCTTTTTTCCTTTTTTTTCTTTCGTTTTTTTTCTATGGGGAGTCCTTCAGTCGGCTCATGTCCATGATGCATTCTCCTTTGCATAGTGTGGATCGTCTGTTTTCCCCCAACAACAAAACAAAACTGGCTTTCCCTAATCATACCGTGCTGGTGATTGAAGATCTGGCTGCCTTAGGACTTGTCGGAGGGCGGCACGAGGTGCCAAGTTGCAAGTGGAGCAACACGTACACCCACAAAGCATGACACGTACCAAGTGCATGCTTCCAGAGGCAGTGGAGAAGATCACTTAGGCACTTCAGCGTACCGAGACTCCACGCCCCTCATGCTCCCCGGCGTGCCTCGCGTTCGTAGAGGCTCACACCCTGGGGAAGACCATAGGAAAAGATCATGAAAAGGCTGCCCGACTCGGTGCGTAGCCGCGTGACAACCCTGGGGTGTGCCACAAAAAGCTCCAGATAAAGTGCCAGAGGGTCCCTTAGTCCACCAAGGTGAACGGTGCCTTCCAAATTCCCAAGATGGCTCCCCGAGCAAAGAAAGAAGAAGATAATCTCAGAAGTTCAAGCCAAAAACAAAAAAAAGTTATCTCCAAGAGTGCAAGCAATCTCATGAAGTCCATGGTCACCCAAGTGGACCTCGCAAGCCGTTCCCATAGGAGGGCAAAAATACATAAACTCCAAGACACAAGTCTAAACCGTCCCAAGCATAAGAGAACCATTCGAGGGAAGGCGGAAGGTAGATGTTCACCACCCCTCAATAAGACGCGGAAGTTTCAGAGCCATTGTCCCCAAGCCTTACTCCCTCGTTTTACCATGCCCAAGTCTCTGGGTTCACGGGGTATCGTGCAAGGGGCATGGCTGAGCCGTGGGGCTCCTCGGTACCAGGATGGGCTAGAGTATGATTCGCTACTGCCTCTTGGAAGCATCTTCGAAGACGGTGTCTCCACACACGTACACGGAAGGACGAAATTGTAATCGTCATGGTCTTGCGACGATTCTCGAAGACAAGTCCTTCGGCGGCCTTTTCCAGTATCACACATATAGCTAGTGTATAACGGGGAAGCCAACATTTTAAAAATCAAAACCAAAACCATGTTTTTTTGTTGCTATTGCGTGTTTTCTGGCTCTTGTGGGTTTTATTCCATGAGCAAATACTCGGCCATATGCTTTTACAACCGCCTTCAACTTCAAGTGTCTCCACCAGCCTACCGCGGCAACACCGGGATGGTGTCGACGCTGATGTCTTTCCGGCGTCTCATCGCACCGACATATGAAGATATGGGAGCGGTGCAGCGCGCCAGTGCGGCTAGCGTGAATCCGTGAAACCCTTGGTCTAATCGGCTAGCATCGCAATGGCTAGGCGGTCCCGATTGGATTGATAAAATTGCTTCGGGACATGGCAAGTTACTTCGCCATGGAACGAGGTTGAAGCGAGATCAGCTGGTTGGCTGGCACCGCACACGGTCCAAACCAGCTTTCTTCAAAGTAAGGGTGTGGATGTTTATATACCCACACTAATCTACGTCAACACTTCGGCATTTACGCCAAGTCATCTCGAGTCGGAGGTTCCTCTGCATCGACCTCATCCTCGTACACAGCGAGAGCCGTGAACACACACTCGCCGCTAACGCCAATGACAGGCGCGGGCGCGAAGGATCTGGGATGCGAGTGTAAACAGCATGCACGCATGGAGTTCTGGAGCTCGGAAGGCCCCACCTGAAGGCCTAAAGGAAAGGACGGACGCGCATGCACCCTGTACGTCACTATGGCACGTCTAAGAATTAGAGGCACTTTTCTTAGAGGCATTTTTTTTAATTGCCTCTAATTGTACTATTTGTGGCACTTTAAATAATAGTGCTTTAAAATGTAAGATTTTAGAGGCAGTTTTTAAAATGCCACTAATAATTTAGTCTTTTGAGGCATTATTAACAGTGCCACTAATGTTTTAAAAATAGAGGCACAGTATAATGCCTCTATGCTGAACTATTAGTGGCACTTTGACATGTGCTCAAAAAGACAAATCTTTTAGAGGCATTTTTTGTGAAAATGCCACTAAAAATATATCAATTGAGGCACAATTAAAAGTGCCACAATTGGTTATCATTTAGAGGCACTAAAATATGCCTCTAATGAGTGACCAATTGTGGCACTATTCGTTGTGTCTCCAATGGACAATTTTTTGAGGCACACATGATAATGCCTCTAATAGTTGGCTATTTGGAGTATTTTAAATACCTTAAATGGATGATCATTTGAATCACTATTGATAAAATGCCACAAAAAATATAGCATTTGAGGCATAGATAAAATTGCCTAAAAAAGTATACCTTTAGAGGCACTCTAATATGCCTCTAATGATAGACCAATTATGCACAAATGGGCCGGTTTTTGAGGCACATCTAATAATGCCTCTAATGTTCCAAACCGAATCTTTACAATATGTTAAAAATATGTTAAACGCAAAAAATAATCAGGGAGAAAAAGATTATTATTACTAGATGGGAGTAGTTATTAGCCTCAATTAAACGCATTGGGCCCATCCCTTTTATTTCGCTCGTCTCCTCGCATGCTGTGCGGGGAGGAAATTGCATAAACCACCACCTTTTGCTGCGCGTATTGCACAAAATACTTACTTTACCTGTTATTTGCATAAAATACCAGCCGTACGTGTAATTCGTTGCATAGAGGTCCAAATCTAGTATTAGATTGATTAACGGCAAACCTGACGGCTAGGACCCACATGTTAAAATAATGTGGCATCTCATAAGCTATTTTTTTCTTTAGCTACTTTTTTCAGCTAGCTTGTCTCTGTCCCATCTCTGGTCGTTCAACTTTTCCAGATTACTTAAGTCATATTGTTCTTGTTACTAGATTTTTTTCATTTTTCTAAAAAATTTAGGCCAAATTTCACGAAAAGGGATAAGTATTTTAACCCAATGATCTAAACAGTTTCAGACTTTCCCGGATTTTCTTTTATATTATATTAGTTATTGAAATTTTTACATATTTGTTTGAGATGTTTGAGAAAAGTATGACACGTGGATGCCACGCCGTCTTTAACATATGGGTCCTTGCGGTTAGGTTTGTTGTTACCCAAACTAATATCAGATTTAGACCTCTCTGCAACAAATTACATGTATAGTTGGTGTTTTATGTAAACAACATGTAAAGTGAGTGTTTTGTGCAACACGCCTAACAAAAGGTGGTGGTTTGTGCAATTTGCCCCTATGCGGGCTCCGTGCATGCGACAAGATATGGCCCCATGATTGGTCGAAACAAACGTGCATGCAATTACTACAGCCGGCCGCACCGTTGGCTAGAAAAATGGTACTAAACGGTGGTGCAATCCAACAATTAATGCAACCAATAAAATTTCATCTTGGTCTCAGCCAATGCAACCAATAATCCCGAATGAAAGCTGCTTTCTGTACATGCATGGGTCTATAGTTGCACCATGCACATGCCATGACCTAGGGCGCGCGCATGCACGCGTGTGTACCAGCTGAGCTAGTGTGTGTGAGAAGATCGATGAGACAAACTTGTGATTCGATGTAAAAAAACTTTAGTTATTTAAGAATAGTGCTTTGCTCTGCTTTCAAAGAAAAACTTGTGATTCGATATCAAATTTTTTTATCAGTTCCATGGCAGAATGAATCTTTGAGAAAAAAGAACAACCAGTCACACAACTATATCGTGGGCGGTCTTGTCAGTCCGGTCGGCCTCATATCGTTTGCCATTGTTAGACGTCGTTGCTGACTGTAATACCGTGGGCATACATTGGTGGGGGACAAGTTTGGTGGAGCGCGGCGGATTGTTCGGGGGAGTGGTTTTTTTGGGCTCGCTAGAAATCCTTGTCGGTGTGGCCGACACTGATGCGGTGATGCCTGAGCGCACCACCCTTTCTTTTTGAAGGGCGCCTGGTGTACCACTTCTCCACTCCCTTCCGTGACCGGGAGAAAGCGTAGGATCAGTCCGGCCAGCAGCGTCGTCATCGTCGCATTCTTTTTTGAAGGTGTTGCTTGGTGCACGATGATTCGGAGCCATAGGAGCGTGGAGGGACTTCTCCAGAGGACGCAATAGTGGCAGGTGATCAGCATTTCGTCGATCCAGCGATATCGGCTTTAGTTCTTTTTTTCTTTTTATTTTGGGCTTGGTTGTGTTGTTTGCCCCAGCAGTGGTCTTGAAATTGTATGTTGCGGTTTTCAAGGAGTCACACAACCACATCTAAGCGGCGCCTTGGACGATCGAGCCTATGACAAAGCCCATTGCCGGCATCGCGAGACCCATGCTCAGGGCCACACGCGATATAGGTGGTGGCAGGAGGGCGATGTGGGCATCATGGTCCTCTCCGATGACTATTGCGCTTGGGCGAGTGGTTGGGGACTGATGGCTCTTGCCGCATAACATGGGCTAGTTTTTGTTTGTGTGGATTAGTTAACATGTTTAAATACTACTACTCCAATGTAGACACCCCATAAGGTAAGAATATTCTCTAATGTAGACCCCCTGCATTTGAGTTACTGGTATGTGGAGCTTACCAGGCATGGGACCCACATGTCGTTGACCAAAAATCAAGGAAAGGTATGGATAGATACTCAGAGATTATGTCCACTGTGTAATAGTCCCCTATATTTTGTTCTCGCCTTCGTTTGTGTTCCTTTTGAGTCTAAGACTATCGCTTTAGACGACGATGCGGTTGGCATGGGGTGCTGCACGCGAAAGCCGGAGCAGCGGCTCCAGATCGAGATGGCGGTGATGCTCTGCCCTGGCCACAAGGGCGACGGGGTTCGGCTCCACGGGCGTGGATGTCGTCTCTTTCGCCAGTGATCTAGCTCGCCGGGCGACATGGACTGTCTCGGTGATAGTCCCTTGGAGGTGGTGGTCAAGGTCGCCAGACGAAAGTCTAACCCGACTTGGTCGGTGCCGACAACGCCAACGCTTGTGGGTGTCATTTATCCCTCTTGAGAGTATTGTCGTGGAGCCCTGACGCCCCTTCGTCCATCATTCCAGGGTGAAAACCCAAATCTGGCTTGCCGGATTGGATGACGACGGTGTCTTTTGGACGTCGTTACCCCCTTGGCGGCGTCATTTTTCAGAGTGTGCGGAGCCTTTTCATGGGGAGCTAGTGATGCCGGTTGAGTCGATGTCTTCGGGCCCTGTCGGCGTGCGGGTATCGCTGGCGTGTTCCCTACGGCCTGTCTCTCGCCATGAAGCCCGAGAGGCATAGCTGTTTCCTTCAGCTCTGACTTCCTGTCCCGAGACATGGACCAGGCTCTTCGTAGCGCTCGCTGTTGCCGTTGTGTTCATGCCGCTCGGCGGTGCTCCAGACCTAGTCAACCTAAGGTAGTGCGACCTCGTGTGGTTTCTACAAGTTTTTTCTTAAATCTATGCCGTTTGGGGTCTTTTTTTTTGGTTCGGTTTCCCTTTTAATTGGACCCGTGTGTTTATACATATATTTCAGGTTTTGGCTGGTTTTCTTTCAAACCGACAATTACTCTTTTTCTGATAGAAAAGACAATGCTCTAGCTGGTTGCTAAAAAAACAACTAAGCCTACTAGTATAAAATAATGTCCATTCATTCTATGTTGGAAAGAAAGATAATGAGAAAGAAAACCATAACAGACTACGCATGAAAATGGAGTTTTGCTGCTTAACTAGGAAACTTTACCTATACTTGGATCAATACGTACATTTTTTTAATATTTTCTGTATACGGTACGAGTGACGGACAAAATACCAGCCTGACCCGACAATATTTCCCGCGTACGGTACGAGTTTATCAGATTTTGTGGTTAGTGTGTTTTCTCGGCCCGTACAGGATCTCTAGTCCACGCCAAAAAAAAGACCCCTCTCACGCTTATTCTCTCTCAACTCAATTCACCTCCCTCACATGACCGCGCTGCCGCCGCTCCTTGCCATGGCCGTATCCGCCGCACGCCACACGCCGCCGCACGCCGCACGCCTCCGCCGCACGCCTCCGCCGCTCCACCATCCTCTCCTCTACTTATTCCCCCGCGGAGCTACCTCACTCTCCCCCGCAGGCCCCTCCCATGGCTAACCCTAGCCATCCATGGCTCGATCACCGGTGTTTTTGCCATCGGCGCCGCGGAACCCCGGCGAGATGCCGCCCTGGTATCGTCTGCAAGATCTCCGCCGCCTCAGTGTGTCGTCCTTCTCCCGCACGCACGCCTCTAGACAGATTCATAGTCTCCACGCTCGTCACGCATTCCTCGTGGAGATCGAAACAGAGCACCGCCGCTCGCCGTTCCTTCCCGCGGCGTCCTCGCGGTTCCTGAACGCAACTGCTCCTGGCTCTCCTCCTCCTCGCTGTTGATCCCTGCCTCTCCGCCTCGCTGCTCCTTCCCATCTCCCCGCCTCGCTGCTCCTTCCTCAAGCACCCTCCGCTCTCATCGATGACGAGTCACACACATCAGCTTGTGAGTTCCCCTCCCTATTGCTCTTTGGCTTACAATTCTGTGTTGACATCTATACCTTGATTTGGATGGCTAGTTGCATATGAATGTGTGCCCTATTATACACCCCTAGATTTTGTTTGTTTGAGCTATGTTTTGGGTAGAATTGGTTGCTCACAACCTGTTTGTGATAATGCTTGACTGTAACACTACATGCTGGCTATTAAATAGTTTTCATATCAGTGTTGAACATGTTTGTTGTTATACATACGATTTGGTATTACTTGTTATGTGTAACTTAGATAGTGTTCGCATAGCAAAAATCTGATAACTGGTTCGTGGGCGCCCACGTGCCCAGGGGCGGATCTAGGATTTCACCATAGGGGGGGTGGGGGGGGGGGGTGGGGGGGCGCGATGAAGTTGGTAATTCGTAAAATTTTGTCATATACATTCTTTTCTGTTAGTTTAAAGGTATAACCCCACTAGGCCTATCGAACAACTATATTTTCCTATAGATGTTGAACTGTACTACTATCTTCTTCCTAATATATACAACCGGCTTGTTATTTGAGTAGTAGAGTTAGCAGTTGAAGCAATTGCATCAAGAAATAGTTACTAACTAGTAGGCGTATGATTTAATGTACTATTGATGTATTGTAAAATCTAGTTTCCGTATGAAAACTATATATCCCAATTGATCTAACAAATACTGTAACTATAGTTTCTATAATCCAACTATACGAGTACAGACATACAGTAATAGAATAGAGCATTGGACTGACCTATATAAGCCTAGTGGTGAGAGCAGAGAGGTGGAGAATTTGGCTTTAGCTGATCGGCTGTTTGTAGATTTGTACTAGCGCGCGACCGCGCCTGGGCCAATCAAGGCAATCACCCGACAGGCGGCGATGCTTGATAGGTGTGACGCCCGGTGAAGCCCTAGCATGGCATGCGCGGTGACCTCGTCCAATCAAGGCAATCACCTGACCTGCAGCGATGCTCGATAGGTGTGATGGCCGGTGAGCCCTTAGCATGCTCGGTAGGCTGCCTTTTTACAAATATTATATTTCCATTTCCAAATATATCGGTGTGATAATGCCTATTTACTTTTGGGAAATCTCTACCATTCTATTGAGAAAATAGACGAGACTGTGGGAAATACCATTGATGTTATATATGTGTTGGATTCTATTGCTTAATTCAAAATATGATTACCTGTTGTTGTACTGGAGTAACTCACTCGCATCCTTTATTATCTCATCAGCTATTAGTTTTAAAATAATTCTCCTAGACATGCTTATGATATGTTCAGCAACAGTATGGCTTATGATATGTTCAGCAACAGTATGGCTTATGATATGTTCAGCAACAGTATGACTTACTTTTAAACTTAAATGCTTAACATATTCAGATTCTTTTCGATTGTGCCTATGTGTTGATGTTCTCTTATGCATACCAGAGTTCTATGCATGTTTGTGCTCCGTGTAGTCTTCTAATATACAATCTTGTAGGAACTAAGATGCAGCCAAAAATCTGCATGTGCGATTATTTGTAGGTCCATATGAATATCATAGGGCAAACTAATCCAACAAAATTTTTAAGCCAAGTCACATATTATTGCTAGGATTTAGAATTTAATTATATTCAAAAGGAGATTCAAGAAGGAACGCAGGAGAGAAAACCCACCAATAGTTACACTTAACTCCTTAATATTTATGGCAGCAAGAATCCAAAACTTTTTATGGCATCTCTATTTTAATTTTTTCATTTCTATGTTATTGCCGCTTTAAATTTATATATATATATATATATATATATATATATATATATATATAAAGTGTTGTCTTATGTGGATAGTGAATTGAAACTGTTGCTCTCATCTTGGTTGTAGAAATATTCAGAGCTCAGGCATGATATGATAAGGACTGAGCGACATCTACTGAAGGAAATGGATTTCATTTGGGCATGTCGAACACCCTCACAAGTTCATCTCAAACTACACTCGAAGCCCCTGAGCTGACACAAGATGCATGGAACCTTGCAAATGATAGGTACTCTGTTCCATCTTGGATTTTTCTCATTGTTGTTAGCTGTATTTCTGTTCCATCTGATCTGGAAACTGTTTATCATAATACCTGAATGAATGATGTTGTCGTATGCTTTGATGTGCTACTATGGCAGCCTGGTTGGGGCCCCACGTGCACATCCTTCATAAGGAATGTACTTGCTAGATTTTCATCAGACAGATACATGAAAAAAAATGCGATATACCTGCATAAAATATGAATCCTCTAAATTAGGCCTGCTAAAAGGTTTATTTTATTTGCCAAATCTTTGGAATCTCTATTGTAAATTGTTGTATCAAACCACTACTTTCCTCCCCTGTTGTAGATGCTTTTCTTGCGGTTCCTTTTTCGCACACTGTTGTTCCTACTGCATACAATAAGAACAAGACATATTTGTAGGAATCTGCTGAGGCAAGTCTTTTGCCTCGTTTAAAAAAATCTGTTGAGGAAAAGTAATGTGGAACATGAAGTACAATCTTTATGCTGGAATATCTTTAATTTCTATGTAAGTGCTGCAGACTTGAGAATTTTTCTCCACTGTTTGAAAATAAAATGCCATTTTGCCTTTGTGTTGTATGTCACATGTTAACGATGGCTAGGCACAATCTTTTTGTCAAAAAGAGAAACACATTACTTTGTCAACGTACAAGCTGTACTTTCAACAATCAGTCAAAAGCAAAATTCGTTGTGAACTTTACTCTCACCTGAGTCAATTTCATTTATTACAGATGCCTTGGATAAAGTAGGGTAGGGTTTTTAATAAGTTCATATTTTTCTCATGATTACAAACTGTTGAGCACCATATCGCGAGCAGAAGTATAATCACCAATAACTTGTCTGTTAAACTTGGAGCTGTAAGAGAAAATGCGTGCTATTTGGTTGCTAAATTTTACGCTCTCGAGCATTTGATCTATCGAGTGAATTTGGTTTATGCAGAACTCACGATTGCGACGCTTGAGCTGTGATCGATCATATTGTTCCTGGCTTGCTTTGTGATCAACTTATCAAGTCACAACAGTCAACAGCGCTGTGACTGCAGAATTCAGAAGGTAAACTTCTATCCTATTCAGAAAATCAACTGATTCAGATTCAATTTTTCTCACATCACCTTGACGAGAGCATTTTGGTACATGTTACCATTATTGGAGCTCAGGTTCGCATGATAAATTTTAAGCTGTACCTCATAGTGATTATTACAACTTACGTGAACCATGGAACCTCAGGTTGGGAAATATGTCGCCCACTGCTTATATGAACCACTTTTTGATTTGTTCAAGGCTCTTTTTTGCCCCGGTTTCAGTTTGCCCAAAGAAGACTTCAACTTAGCCTTGATTAGCTAATGAAAGACCAAGCGAGCATGCTAAATAATATGTATAGCAAAAAGGTACAGATTCTCATCTTTGTAGATCCTTCTTTGCCTATTTTTCTCTGATCCGTTAACGGACTGACGCAATAATATTTTGCACTAGACCATCGTCTCATATGCCCAATATTGCTTGAATCTAAGATCCCTACGTTGTCTAAGGTATATCTGACCACTAGATTTTGTTTCTCTAGCATTCCTTGTGATAATTAGGCATGTTTTTTTCCGTAATGAAATCCTTCTGAAGTTGAGGCATTCAAATAAGATGGGCACTGTTGCTCTAAGCTGAGTTTTTATGGATAATTGACTGCTCACCTCTATACATTTTCAAGATGAGAATACTTTGATATATTTTTCATGTATTTGTTCATATGTGGTATAGGAGAAAATAACAGCGAGATGCATTTTTTTGCGGGTAAGTGGGATGCATATCTGCACCTTTATAATCTGGGTGCATATTATTCAGAAATTGCGTAGATTGTCAGATAGCACTAACCCGGATTTCTTATATGTTTGGTAATATAGTAGCATACAAAAGTTTGGCGGTGTCACCTTCACTCATACCATTGCCAACCATTTTTATGTATAGGCTACCATGGTTTATCCTCAATTAATCTTTGTTTATTTACTTTCATAAAGCTCTCTGCAATTCAGGAATGCATCTTGCTTAGTTAAGTCATTGATTGATCTACTGATTTCACTTTGCTCCTTTTCAACTTGTAGCTTGTAGTATATGTCTCTGAAAGAGTTCTTGAAATTATTTTGGGTGACCCTGGAAGGTTCCGACAGGTTGTTCAAGTAATTGTGTCAAGGAAGGATGTATGGTTCGGACAAGGTATTGTATCTTCCTTTTCATGTATAAATCTAATTAACTATGGTTCTGTGCTTAGTTACATCTAGTGCCTTTCCTTTCTATGTCTAGTCTACTCCTCTTTATCTAGTCTGTGTAGAGTCTATACTCCAAGTAGTGTTGCAAGTACTGAAACTTTATTACTCCATAAAGAAGTAGCGGCGATGTTGAATGGAAATTGTGGATCACTGTTAATAACTTAGTATGTCTGTAGTATGTCTGGTACTGATCTGTAATAGTAATGATGTGGTGCTTCTTTTCGGAAACCTTGCATCCTGATTAATTTACAAGTATACTACAATGCCTGTCTATTCGAGTGATCCCTCTGATGTCATACTAGTCTCCAGTAGCCTTAAAGAATTCTACGGTATGTAGAGAATACTCTATGTGTCCTGGTGCCATCTTTTTGCACATAGCTAAAAATTTCTTCAGTTTCGCCTCTTTTGTTCACTGTCTGACTCTGGTGCCATTAATGAAATGTAGCTATAATACTCTGTCTGTCCTGTTAATGGTACTCCTTGGACCTAAAAAACTGAAAACCATATGCTAGTGCTACTACTACAAATATAAATGCACATGTATTACTGAGAATCTCTCTTCACAAATTAATGAACAAACTACAGCAGCAATGTTCCTTTGAGTGCTAGTGTTCATTTGAATTTAGTGGTTTACATGAATGACATACTGGATGAACACTAGTGCCTCTACAGACCTCTTTGAAAGATCAGTTTGAAGCACTTGTTATTTACATGGTTTACATGGATGACATACTTTTGTTTTAAAAATAGACCATCTGGTTTAAAAATAGGATTCTTTGAATTTACTAGTATATGTATGATTGTTGACGTATTTTGCATGTCTCATTTTTTTGTAGGCAGAGCTAGGAGATATGGGTCTAAATTCCCAGTTGGCAAAGTGACCTGTCTAGATGCTAAAGATCTCCCATTACTACACTCGTCTTTGAAGTCATCTTCTCCCATTATAGAGATGTATGGCTATTGTAATTTGACTAACAATTTGAGTGAAATTTAAACCTCTGCATAAACTACTGTAATTTGAGTGAGCTATGTATTGTTTTGTATTACTGTGATTTGAATTGATGTGATTTCAGTGCAATACCTACTATAATGTGACCGCTGTGAGCCATTTTGAAAATTTGACTGCTGTAATTTGACTTCTGTCGGCCAAATGGTTACTGTAACTTCACTGCCGTTATCTTTTAGAGGCACTATGGAGAGTGCCTCAAATGGTCGATGGTTGGCTTTTAGAGGCACTCTCGATAGTGCCTCAAATGGTTGGCTTTTAGAGGCACTATTGAGAGTGCCTCAAATTGTTGGCTTTAGAGGCACTCTCGATAGTGTCTCAAATGGTTGGCTTTTAGAGGCACTATTGAGAGTGCCTTAAATTGTTGGCTTTAGAGCCACTCTCGATAGTGCCTCAAATGGTTGGCTTTTAGAGGCATTGTTGATAGTGCCTCAAATTATTGGCTTTAGAGGCACTCTTGATAGTGCCTCAAATGGTTGGCTTTTAGAGGCACTATTGAGAGTGCCTCAAATGTTTAGTTTTAGTGGCACTCTTTAAAATGCCTCAAATAATTAGAATTTTGAGGCATTTTTTAAAACTGCCTCTAATAACTTTTACCTACATGATCTTCCTGGCGTTTTTTTAGTGCCTCAAAAAATTAATTGTGGCACTAATTTAGAGAGGCACTTTAGAGTGCCTCTGATTACTGTATGTGCCACAGTGCGTATGGGTACGTTCTACACCTACTATGGCAGCAAGGTGAAGCCGCTTCACATCCGCGGCAGTTCGCAAGAACCCGGCCGGAGAGCTGCGGCAGCGAACCGTGGCGCTCCTGCCGATGTAGTGGCCGGACAGGCCTCGCGTCTGTCACACCGCGAGGAGCCGAAGGACACGGCTGGCGTGGCCTCGTCCTTGTCAAAGTGGTACCCTGATACCCTCAGTCTTTACGATAAAGTCCCATGCTCTAATGATGAAGCACACGTACGTGTTTCTGAAGTGCATATGGTGTGACTTTACATCATGTTGGCGTGATACAAACAAAAAAAGTTGATATCGCTGGTAAATGAAAAAATCATATGCAAATATAAGCAATCAAACGTATTGAGTAGCCATCATTTATTGAAAATAACAAGAACGTGCCTAAGGCACCACATCCTCGATCGAAGCAAAAGAAATTGTTCAAAGCAAGCAAAATGGACGCAATAATATGAGCGACAAGCTCGTGTCCCCTGCCCTCTAAGGGAGCCTAACGAATATGATGGCTAAGGTCCCACTAAGCCTCAGTTTTCAGGCTTATAGGACAAGATGATCTGGGCTTCAGGAAGGACAGCTGCTGGAGAGCTTCGGTTGGTTTCCTCTTCATCACGGGTGGCCAGAAATTTGGCCATCTCATCACGGCTTTTGGCAAGCAGGTCAGCCTCCTTTGAAGAGGTGGCCATGGCATCATCATGAGCTTTGATGTTTATGGAGTATGTCTCCAACACACCCGTGACCTCGCCCTCGCGCCTCCGAGCATCAGCGGCGAGCTTGTTGTATTTCTCGGCGGCGGCCTGTTGCTTCACGCGTAGCTCCACAAGATCCGCGACGCGCTTCTCGAGATGCGGGTGGTTAGCCCTCAACCGGGCTATGCCGTCTGCGATCTCTTTACAGGCAGCCTCCAGCTGCTGGAGAAGTGGGCGAGCTTGGGAGGCCATCGGAGTCGCCTTGCCGGGAGACTCTAGGCTTTCTCCGCCCTCCAAACGGGTCACCAATGATTTTAGGTGAGCCATCAGGCTTTGCAGGTCAGCAGGAGGCGTGCCCTTGAACAGGTCGTCCCAGGCCATCAAGTCGCACTCTATCATTCCAATGACGTGCTCCTTCTCCAGCGGACGGGCGCGGAGGGCCGTCTGAATCTCCACCAGGTCATTGATAACGACCTTCTTCCTATGGCGGTCGGCATGGGACTCTGCGGGAAGAGCGAGGCTTGGCACCCCGGACGTCACTATGGCACGTACACTAATCAGAGGCACTCCAAAGTGTCTCTAATAGTCAAATTAGTGCCATAATTTATTTTTTGAGGCACTAAAAAAACGCCGGGCGGTCATCTAGGTAAAAGTTATTAGAGACAGTTTTAAAAAATGTCTCAAAATCCTAATTATTTGAGGCATTTTAAAGAGTGACACTAAAACTAAACATTTGAGGCACTTTAAATAGTGCCTCTAGACCTAACTATTTGAGGCACTATCGAGAGTGCCTCTAAAGCCAACCATTTGAGGCACTCTCAATAGTGCCTCTAAAAGCCAACCATTTGAGGCACTATCACTAGTGCCTCTAAAAGCCAACCATTTGAGGCACTATCGAGAGTGCCTCTAAAGCCAACCATTTGAGTCACTCTCAATAGTGCCTCCAAAAGCCAACCATTTGAGACACTATCACTAGTGTCTCTAAAAGCCAACCATCAACCATTTGAGGCACTCTTCATAGTGCCTCTAAAAAATAACGGCAGTAAAGTTACAGTAACCATTTGGTCAATAGAAGTCAAATTACAGCAGTCAAATTTTCAAAATGGCTCATAGCAGTCACATTATAGTAGGTATTGCACTCAAATCACATCAATTCAAATCACAGTAATACAAAACAATACATAGCTCACTCAAATTACAGTAGTTTATGCAGAGATTTAAATTTCACTCAAATTGTTACAGTCAAATTACAATAGCCATACACCTCTATAATGGGGGAACATGACATCAGAGACGAGTGTAGTAATTGGAGATCTTCAGCATCTAGACATGTCACTTTGCCAACTGGGAATTTAGACCCATATCTCCTAGCTTTGCCTAAAAAAAAACGAGACATGCAAAAATTGCTCAGTTTCACCTCAAGACAAGCAGATTGAGTAATGATCGCTGAAACTAGAGTATTTAGCATTGTAAGACAAGCAGGAATTTCAGATGCATAGATTCTATGCAGAGAGAGAAGAAAAGAAGCTCACAATCTGCTAAAGCAATGTGCAGAAGACAAGCACGCAAGCATAAATGAAGCCCACTAATGCAAACCCCACGCCTTGGTGGTGTAGTGCTTGCTGTTGATTACCCATTCCATCAAGCAAACGACCGGAATCATGCTCAATTTAGAAATATGCAAAACTCACATGGCTGCACATATTCAGCCACCACACAAAAAGAGCAAAAAACAGCCACGGCCAATGGCCGGCGCAATCGTGCGTCAAGTGCAGATTGTTTCAAAGAATCGCTTCTATTCTGGAAGTGCTTTCTAGAAACTTTAGTTGGAAAGACTTTTATCAAGGTTTAGCAATTTTAGTTGGAGTATCATCCATCCTTCCCCAAACCAAGGACACCCAATTTGATCAAGAGTCTAACGAACAGATTCAGGACATTATCGAATCTGAATAAGATATCACACTAGCAGTAGCAGCAAGCCGGAGCAGACAACAAGCTATGTATCTATGCATACCTTCGATGATCAAGCCGGAGCGGTGGCCAAGACGCTCCTTTTGCTCCGGCGGCAGCACCTCCCCGTTGGCGGAGCTACGTACAGTGACGGGGGCACCGGCGCCGGCGCGGACGGCCTCAGCACGCATACCTCAGTCTATTAGCTCCGGCCGGCTCACTCCTCTGCAGATCTAGCAGCGCCGCTGCATATCTGACCGCCGGAAGGGGAGAAAATCCCATCTTGACTCGACGAGGAAGAGGACGACTTGCGGGAGGACGAGGGAGGCAGCGGCGGCGAGCGAGAGGAAAGAGGGAGGCATTAGCGAGGCGCGGGGAAGCAAGACGGCGGCGGTGTGGGGCGGGAGGGATTGTGCCGGAGCAAGACGGAGGGCGGCGTCCGGTGACAGGCACCACCGAGAGAGAGGAAGACATGATAGCGAGATGGCGGAGGACTGCAAGCTTTGCCGGAAATTTGTTATGGACGTTTTTGTAAAGTAACCCTCCCAACATCCTTTGATAGACGGAGGGAGTATATTTTTTTGGCATTTTGTCACTCAATGATCATCCATTTAAGATATTTAAAATGCTTTGAAAGGCCAACTATTAGAGGCATTATCATATGTGTCTCAAAAAATTATCCATTGGAGGTGTAACAAATAGTGCCACAATTAGTCATTTATTAGAGGCATATTTTAGTGCCTCTAAATAATAACGAATTGTGGCACTTTTAATTGTGCCTTAATTGATATATTTTTAGTGGCATTTTCATAGAAAGTGCCTCTAAAAGATTTGTCTTTTTGAGGCACATATCAAAATGCCACTGATAGTTTAGCATAAAGGCATTAAATTGTGCCTCTATTTTTCCAAATATAAGAGGCATTATTAATAGTGCCTTAAAAGTCAACTATTAGTGGTATTTTAAAAACTGCCTCTAAAATCTTATATTTTGAGGCACTATTATTCAAAGTGCCACAAATAGTTATAATTAGAGGCAATTATAAAAAATGCCTCTAAGAAAAGTGCCTCTAATTCTTGAACCTGCCATAGTGCGTCTCGCCGCTCGAAGGATGGCCAAGGATGGAGAGGATGTCCGCCGCACTCTGATAGAGCTTCTTGTGCTTCGCGATCGTCACACGGAGCGTCCTTGCCTCCGTGAAGTAATAGGACACGCCGTAAGGCAGCGCGTCATCCGGGAAGTCTGAAAAAAAGGGTGCAACAAGTGCCCCATGTCAAGTTAAAAAAATTGAATTTGAATGCCTACAGGGTGTTCAGAGCCAAGTACTCATGCGTCCTTACCATGATGTGGTGAGCGTGGCTTCTTCACGATTGTTCCGCTAACTTTGTCTCCAGATGTTTCAGCCGGTCGCTTCTTCTCCTCAGTTGGGGGGCCCTGGACGGATGGAGCCGGGACAAGAGCGTGCTCCGCCGCCGGGGGCAGCATCACAGAAAGCCAATCTGCTAGCTGCGGCTCCTTGCCTTCAATGTACGGCAACACATTATCAAGGTGGTCCTATACACCAATATGGCAGATGTTAGCTGAAGCACAAAGATACATGTAAAGGAAGAAAGAGAGTGCTGATTAGCGCTATTCCTCAGGGACGCCAATGGAGCCTCGAAGTCAACAGGTATGATTTCGCTGGTCGGGGCTGGGGAGCTGCGGCTGGTGCTGGCACGTCCACGTGATGGAGCTGGAGTAGGAACGACCGACGGAGGCGTCGGCTCCCTGGGGTAGACCGTGGCCTTTCCGCTGGTCTTCGGCGGTGGTGGTGGAAGAAGGACCTCGTCGTCCTTGCGCTTGTTGGGCTTGGCAGGATGGAGATCCTTGTTATCACGTCCGCCTGACTTCCTGCCGTGGGACTTGTCACGCCTGTCCATCTTGGTCCGAGAATGCTGCTGGTCCCAAAAATAACATGAAGCTGTGTTAAAAGGAAACCAAGCAAAACAATTAAAGAAAAAGGGCAAGGCAGATGGTGCTAGCTCTAGGCGGCGACATACGAGATTGGTTCACCTGCCTTAAGAGTTGGCTGAAAAAATGAACTCGTCGAACTGAAAAGAGAAGGCGTGGAAGGAAAGTTGGAAAATGGGGTGGTGATATATAGCCTGCCGGCAGTCTAAAATCTCAACAGCCAAAGGATAAGTCAGAGTTTTGAAGGGCCAAGGGAGTTGGAGATTATGTTTAGGCTGCACGTGGAATCAGTTGCGCCGAAATCTTTGCCAAGCCCAGGTCGCTCGCTTCTCGCGCGATCTAGCCTTGGCAGAGGGCATTTGTTCAAAGCTAATTTGTACTGTCACGTTAATAGGTGCAAAACATATGATCAGCAGAGCCAGCAAGCTGTGTATGTGCATGGGTGCGTAGAGCTGATCATTCGACTGATCAACTCGACATGCACGTGCATGCAGCTAGCATCTATCCATACAAGCACACCTGGTGCATGGTGCAGGCAGCTACTTCTTGTGAACCAGCGCCTAGTAAACGCAACGTGAAGAAAAGAGCTACTCCCTCCGTTTCGGTTTACAAGTCCTACGCGTATATCTAGGTTATCAATTTGACCTATATAATTTGAATTATATAATATAAAAATTATATCATTGAAAAATACAAAGTCTAAAGTTTCCGGTGATGTATTTTTTATAATATATACATCATACTAAGTTGTTTAATTTGGCGACATAGAACTACGTGCAGGACTTGTAAACCGAAACGGAGGAAGTACTAATCATGATTTAATTAATTACTAGTTCACTTTGCATAGTCACGTATAGTCAAAGTTGTAAGGCGTATGTATACGGCTTGGCCGGCCGGCCGGCCGCGCCTTCACGTATTTGTTGGCTACGTTCATATTTTATTTTTTTGGACCAGCTGATACGATCGATCGAGCTTATCAGATAAGTATCACGCGATCAAAAGCGTGGCTGGCCGCGATCTTCTCGAAAGGTTAGCGCGTGCGGGCGTTGAGATAAGCATCTCCGCCGCAATAAACTCTCTACCTGTTGGCTTCTGCCTATAAAAAACCACACGCAGAACGACGCTGGAAAAAGAACGGAGACGGGACGTAGAGCTCGCGTTGGAGGAAGCACAGCTCTCGCTTGGCACTTGCCATCCGCTTATCCACCAGCACCATACACGCAGGCGCCCCACACCACCAAAATCCCATCTGCAAATTTCCACACACGAGCTAGCATCCCAGTCAAAAGCACCATACACACACACACTGATCAGTGAAGCCATATGAAGGTGAAGCCGATGATTTCTGACGGTGAGCATATGGATTGACTGTCTCTCTCTCTCTTTTTCTCTCTCTAGCATGCATGCACACATGCGTTTCGCCGGAGAAGGTTCCGCTCACTGCGGCGGGAAGAGACACGCGATGGACGGGGCCGCCGGTGCGCAGCCCACAGCCATGGGTCATGCCGGAGATGACGATGAAATCAAGGTGTTGCCGGCGAGCAGCCCGCTCACGTCGAGGTGCTGACGAGAACCATCAAGAGGCCTTGGCTGCCTCAGACTTAGCCGGCGATGGATGGTGCCGGCATGCTCTCAGGAGCGGCTGGGCCGTCTCCAACTTCCGCGCCACGGTGAAGACAGCACCACCCACAAGATGACGGCTTGGAGGGCGTGCCCGGCGCCGCCGGGCAGCCCGGCGCCGCCTCCATCTCCGCCGCCACCAAGACGATGGCCCCGAGGGCGCGCGCGGCTGCCGGCGTGCAGCCCGGCGCGGCCTCCATCTCCGCCGCCACCAAGACGATGGCCCCGTGGGCACGCGGCTGCCGGCGTGCAGCACGGCGCCATCTCCGCCGCCACCAAGACGATGGCCCCGTGGGCACGCGGCTGCCGGCGTGCAGCTCGGCGCCATCTCCATCTTCGCCGCCACCAAGACGATGGCCCCGAGGGCGCGCGCGGCTGCCGGCGTGCAGCCCGGCGCGGCCTCCATTTCCGCCATCGCCATCTCCGCTCTGGTGTGGCACGCCAAAGACGGCAGCCTCGCGACTGCCGGCGGGCCGTAGTGGCGCCATCTCTTCCCCCATCGAGCCATGCTCTACGGTGGCACCGAAGACGATGGAGGCGTGGAGCCCGGTACCTCCTCATGCCGGAAAAGCGTGCCGAAGACGACGACGAGAAGGCAACCGACGTGCATTCGGCGCCACGTCCATCTCAACGAACCATGCTGCCTAAGACGGCGGCGGGGCTGCCGGCGTGCAGCCCAACCTTTCTTCACCTCCTACGAACACCAACAAGACGACGACTCCGAGGGCATGCGGCTACCGGCGTACAGCCCGGCGCTATCTCCAACACCACAGACGACGGCCCGAGGGCGCACGACAGCCTGGCACGCAGCCTGGCGCCATCTCTTCTCCCATCGAGCCCGGTGCCTTCTTCACTCCGGCGAGGCGTGCCGAAGACGAGTGATGACGGGCTGCTAGTATGCAAGCCGGCGCCATCTCTATTTCCGCGAGCCATAGGTGATAGCGTCGGGGTGTCCATCGGACAGCCCGGTGCTAGCTCCATCTCCGTGAAGCCGTCGGGCATGGGAGAAAGCACTGCCGACTCGCAATCCGGCGGCATACCCCACCTTCATCTTCACGAGCCCGTGAGATGACACTCTTGTCTAGGACGACAGCCGTGAATTCGGCGTCGGACCGAGACGAGGTGTCGACCATGTCGGTTGCACCGACGCTGATCTCCACCAACACTTACTCCTGCGAGGCATACCCCTTGCGCACCCCGACGAGGATGCTGGTCGTCGAGAAGTCCCAGCTGAGCGGACCCATGCTACTCCAACTACATCGACGTCGTCAAGACCGACGAGGCACGACGGCGAGGGTGGGCATGGCCGGAGCAAAGGCCACGCTACTCGCGGCGCGTGTACCGACGAGGACACGGGCTCTGCCGCTGCCCACACACACACCACCACCACATCATGCATGGAGAACGCGAAGCGAAGACGACGAAGACGACCACACGGCTTAATCGGAGGTGTCTCGCGGCGTAACCCGCGGGAGTAATTAACCGGGTGCCTTCCGAGGCCCCGGAAACCATGAGATCGCAATCGCCCTAGTCAGGTTGGCCGCGCAAGCAGGCCATGGAGCGCACTGTATTAGGGATTTGTACTTTGTTTCTCCACGCGAGATTAATGAAATGCATCTTCCCCACCTTTTTCTTGTGTACTACGGTACACTGGCACGCCCGCATTTCTTTTCTTTACCCGAGCGCATGAGAAAAACACGCTACCATCCTTCTTCCCTCGAGTAGCCTACGTTCGACTTTTCCAGAACGTTTTTTCTCGTGTCAAACAACAACCCTGAAGGAGTGGTCTGACAATGAATTTAATTCTTTTAATCAATGCCTCCGCAAGTCCATTTTGAGTGTGGACATGCGGTACGGAGTGCTCAAGTTTGATTCCAGTTGCCATGCAATAATCATCGAATGTCTTTGAAGTAAATTCTCCGGCATTGTCCATTCGAATAGACTTTAAACGATAATCAGGGAATTTATTCCTTATATGTATGATCTGGGAGATCAACTTTGCAAAAGCATGGTTCCTTGTTGACAGCAGGCAAACATTGGACCATTTAGAGGAAGCATCGATGAGCACCATGAAGTACCGAAACGGCCCTGAGAGGGGCTGAATTGGACCACATATATCCCCTTGAATGCGTTCCAAGAACGCGGGGAGTTCATCCTTCACCTTTAGGGGGGACGATCTAATGATCAATTCCCCGGTAGCGCATGCGGAGCACACGAAATCATCGGGATTCGGGAAATTTTTCACATTAACATTATGACCGTTCGAGTTGTTAATTATATTTCTCATCATCCTAAGACCGGGGGTGGCCTAACCTATCATGCCAAAGGCAGAATAGTTCGGAGCTTCTAAAGACAGTCTTAAGGGTAGTGTAAATATGTGGTGCTACTATCTTAGTGTAGTACAACCCAGTAGCTAATGAAGGGAGTCTTTCGACAACATGTTTACCATTTTCGTCGCGCTTGGTAATGAGTAGGAAATCCTTTCCATTCTCATCATCATCGGTTTCGACATGGAAACCATTTGCGTGGATGTCTCTAAAACTTAAGAGAGTACGAGTTGACTCCGGATACAACAATGTCTCTTCAATAATCAGAGTTGTTCCATTTGGGAGTATGATAGTTGCTCTTCTGGAGCCAACTACATTCGGACCGCAGCCGGCGATCGTCATTATGTTACTAGGGTTTTTGGTAATGGACTCAAAATATTTTGTTTCTCTCAAGATGGTATTGGTGGTGCCGCTATCAGCAAGGCACGTTTCCTCCATTTGGGCGCCACACGCGTTCTAAAATATAGTGTCTAATTAATATAATGGAGCGAGGAAGTTGCTACATCAAGTAAGTAAAACACATAGACATTTCAGAACATCATATAACCAAATAATGGAATAAATGAATGAAATAAATGTCATCCAATCGCCGAAAATAAGTGTTATGCTCTCATAGAGCTTACAACCATATCGAAAAAAATTGTATCTGATTATTGCGGAAAAAGGAATCATCTCAACAAAGAGGAGCTCAGGTGGATTCTGCAAAGAAACCACCAAGCTCAGCCAGTATCTCAAGGTCAGTTGGCTTCTCTTCGTTGGCCATCATCATGGACAAGGGGCCTAGCTGGGGCGGCGGGGGCACAACGTGCTCAACCTCCATGGGCACATCGGCGTCCGTGGGGACCGCCGAGGGTGCTGCCACTTGTGCTACGTCCTGCGCCACCACGTGCGCGACGTTCTGCACAGGCGCCGCTCCGGGCGCCAGTGGTGCCTCAACCTGGACAAGATGCGCCTCGCGCGCCTTCTTGTTGGCCTTGAACGCGTCCACGGCGTGTTTAGGGGCCAAACACTGCCTAGAGAAGTGAGTCTTGGAGCCACAACGGAAGCAGTCCTGGGGCCTCGCCTCCCCCTTGCCCGCCTTGCGTTCCTTGGCCGGGTTGGAGGAGTTGGGGCCCTTCTTGCCCTTCTTGCCTCTCTTCTTGTGGATGGGCTTGCGCACCTTGTAGGCACCAGCATTGGCCTCATGAATTGGGCCCCCTGCGAAGGGTTGCGCGGAGAAGTTCTTTTTTAGAACATTATCCTGCGCCTCGGCCACCTGGAGAGCATCAATAAGCGCAGCATATTCCGTGAATCCTTCCTGACGAAAGTTTCGCGAGAACTGGATGTTGTCCGGATGGAATGTGGAGAGGGTTTTGTCTATCTTCTGCTGATCGGTGGTACTGGTCCCACACAGCTAAAGAATAGTACAAATCCGGTGCAACCTGGAGTTGTACTCTCCCACCGTCTTGAAGTCCGCAAACCTCAGACGTATCCAATCTGCCTCCGCTTGTGGCTGAATGGTGTACTTCAGCCTAGAGAACCGCTTGTTGATGGCGGTCCAAAGGGCAGAAGCACTCCGTTCTGCCATGTACTCATTCTTGAGAGTCTCACACATGTGATGGCGGAGGAAGTGCAGGGCTTTGGCGTTATCCGCCGGGATGGTTTTGCTGGGGGCCGTCGGGGTCCCCTCAATCAACGCATCCTTGATGCATCGGCCCTCAAGGACGATCTCAACGTCCGAGGCCCAAGTCAGGTAGTTAAGCCCATCCTGGGTTAACTCCGGAAACTCACGGCTGACGATTCCGGTCATCTGCAATTTATGCAAAATGTGTAAGATTACAGCATGTAATCGGTTGCATAAATGCGATAAGATACAATAATTCAAATATGACGGTGTTCCAAAATTTAACATAAAAACGGTACAAGCTATCTATGAGATACAAAGTATTAACAACATGCGGTAATTAATAACTATAGTAAAACATAGTGCAAAAGCTTGTTTAAAATCGGGCCAAAAACAGAGCCGAACCGGTCCAACAGCCCGTGATCGCGTGCTACCAAACGGCCCAGCTACCCTTGTCTCTGTGCGGCCGGTCCGCTCCAGACCGTCCCTGCCCGCTAAGCGGGGGAACGGAGCTAGCAGATAGCTCTCGACTGGGGCGGTGGTGCCGGCAGCGGGCCGAACCGGCGGCGCGATTGGCGTGTGGGCTTAGCCGGCAAAGGTCGCAGACGCGAACGAAATATATAAAAAAAATGGTCCAAAAAAAGATGGACTACACGTGCGGGCCAACCGCCTGGCCCACCCTTAACTGTAGCTGCTGCATGCACGCGGCGGCCCGCACGCGGCAGCGAGCGCGCGGCGGCCAAACTCGCGGCGGCCAGCGTGCGGTGGCCAGCTCGCGGCGCCAGCACGCGGCGCGGCGGCGGCGGCCCATACAGCGCGGCGCGGACGCGGGGAGAGCGGGCGCGGGTGGCGACGCGGGCGGGCGCAGCTGGCAGCGCGCGTCGGCCGGGCGCCGCGGCATGGCCAGCGGGGCCAAGGGCGCGGCGGCGCAGGCAGCGGGCGGCCAGGCGGGGCGCGACGACGGCACGAGCGCGGCGTTGCCAGGAGCGCGGCGGCGCGAGCGCGGCATGCGGCCAGGCGGGACGCGGCGGCGGCGCGAGCGCGGCGTGGCGGCGGCGCCCACCTGTGCGCGGCGACGGCGTTGCCAGGCCAGCGTGGCGGGCGCGTGAGCGAGGCCACGGGGCGGCCGGGCCAGGCGCGGCCAGTGGGGCACGCAGCGGCGGCTGCCAGCGGCGGCGGCCTAGCCAGGCGAGCGTGGCGGGCGCAGGCGCGGCGGCGCGAGCGCGCGGCCACGACGCAGCTCCGAGCGGCGGCCAGCAGGGTCGCGGCGGCGCGGGCGGCGCAGCAGGCGGCCGACGCATCCAGCGCGGCGGCCAGCAGGGTCGCGGCGGCGCGGGCGGCGCAGCAGGCGGCCGGCGCATCCAGCGCGGCGGCCATCAGGGCCTTCGGCGGCGGCGGCGCGGCGAGTGTGGCCGGCGGCGAGGCCAGCGGGGCCGAGCGGCGCGGCGGCGCGAGGCCCGTGCGAGTGTGCTGCACGAGAGCAGCCATGGCCACGAGCAGATAATGCTCAAAAAAAGGAAAAACTAGCTCGATCTAAAAACGGTCAAGATCAGCCCGATCTGCTAAGAAAAAAATCCAAATCGGCAAAGCAAGTACACGCATCGACAGTACAGTCAACAAATTTCTAATCCAGGAGTGATTAGATCGACATTGGTCGGCGACAGCAGGTCAGCTCGACTCCCGGAAAGAAAAATCCGCACCTAAGATGGGATCTGATCTAAGATCTGAACGCAAATCTTGAAAGGAAAACGCGAGACGAATCCATTTTTGCGGTCAGATTTGTGTTACCTTCAATAAAAGCCTGCGTGATGCAGGCTCGACGGTGGCTTGACGGAGGCTCGACGGAGAGACACGTGCTGATAACGTGTTGAAACACCCCTGCCGACTGGCCGGTCCCGAGGCTGTTCCACACCCGAGAAGAAGACTAGGAGAAAGCACACACGGTACACAAGTAGATGACACATGGAACAAAAGGGAACTTTATTGAAAACTCTCTCGGTAAAGGTAAACTCCCGTAGACAGATTGTTCCTCTATTTATAGGCTAAAGGGGTATACGATATCCATATGGACCAACCCTACCCTGGTAGAGGCCACACCGAGTGGGCCTTTACCGACCCAGTTTCCCAAAGCTCCTACGGGCGCAGCTTCACGAGGGCAAAACCGGGTCGTGGCCCGTCCAGTCCAGTTCATAAAACATTATTTATACCTATGTCGCTGTATCGCAGCCTGGGCCAGATTAGATTTGTTTCGTTGTTTCGATTCAGCTCGTCGGTCGATGCTTCGTTTTTCCTTCTCGCCTTCTCCGCTGCTCGTACTGGTCGCATCTATGGAGGCATGGCGTGACTGAGCGGTGGAGGTAGCAGCCGCCAGCCGACTGCCGGTGCCGGAGACACTCGATCCAGAGAGCGGCGATCGTCTAGAATGGCGCCCACCGTTCAGGCCCCAAGTCCCTAAGCGTCAAGTCCGAGGCGGCAGTGGCAGGCGGCCAGATAGCTAGCAGCGGCGGGGATCCGATGACCTAGCCCACAAGATCTTCCGTGTCTTTGTCTGATTTTGATGTTGCTACCTGCAAGTGCAAGCATTTATCCCACAAGACTACACGGCGTTCTACCGTAACTTCGGCATGTGAGCGGTGTCCGGCGACATCAGCTATTTCTAAGTTTTTTTTAGTTTTTTTATCCTAGTGAAGTCAAAATTCGTGTTTGCCTAAATTTCATGTAATATGGACGAACTAGACCGGTACTAAGTACTAATGAAATCGTCTATATTTCATCCAAAATTCACCAAGTTTGAATGAAATTTGGCCAAACCCCGAGAACTCGGCCTGAGAAGACGAGTGGGAAACTGGTCTTGTTCCTAGACCGAAATTTGCATTCGTCTGGCACTATTTAGCGTCGGATTTTGGCCTAGGAACGTCGAATGAGTGGAGGTGCTCTAGTGCCTACTTACCTACTTAAGTATATGGTTTACAATTGCAATTTTTGTGCGGCTTGGCCCGCCCAAGATTTTCCTTCAAGCTCCGCCACTGATCTCGTACCCGCATCATCTCGGCATGGACATCCTAGATGACCGTCTCAACGTGTCTCTGTCATTCTCTTCATGCACAATGCACCCGCGGCTTCATGTGTCTACCTTAACATCGCAACCCGACCACGACAACGGCCACTGCGACCCCTTGCACGACTATTGTACTAATGTTGTAGCGTTCAACACTTCCAGCTACCTCGACATCAGCACAGAAGGTTGTCACCTTGCTTGAGCACCTCACCAGTTTTGTATATGGTCCAAGTTTCTGCACCCTGACACCGTCCACAACGTTTGCCACTACTACTATGGGGGTAGGGGGTGGGGGGAGTTCACGATGCTACAACTACGACTATGAGGGATGTTAGAGTATGTATTTGGTTATGGAAAGATTAGGTAGAGATATTCTTGTATTGTACTCCAAGTCGATCCCTTATACCTTAATTTATACTTGTCGTAGAGGCTTAACAATGCATCCAACATATTACACCAAACCGATTATTCTCACTCTCTATCACTTCCCTTCTGCTCTCTAATAGTGAATGGTGAATGCTATCCAAAAATTGTATACGGGGAATCTAGATCACGTGGGGATGAAAGAAATCCACGGAGATGTGTCAAGTTCACGGAGAAAGGAACTGACCAGGTGTCCTGGAGAGGCCAACGTTCTAGACCAAAGAAATAATGGAGGTTCACCCTCGACCCGGGGGTGTGCCCCCATTAGATCTCGGATTGCCGCCTTGCACTAGTTCGGGTTGAAGATCTCGATTAGGAAGACTATGACATGTAGGATCTCGTGTGTACGTGTTCCTCCTCCATGTACCCTCTATCGCTTTGTCGTGTAGTACATTTTTTCCCTCTACTATAATGCAAAAGGAGAGCTCCTCCTAGTTCCCGTAAAAAAAAATAGCGGGGCTCCGGTAATCTTGTTCGCTGTAGTATCCATACATCAATTCTGCCCTCTTTATTTTCAAGGGGAGGCAACCAAAATGGTTGGTCTTTCGCATTAAGACTAGAAGAGGAGTGGGGTTACAAGAGTTTCAGTGGGACTTGTTTTGTTTGCGCTCACATCCGCCAAGGTTAGGCCCTGTTTGGAACACAGGGTAGAAAAGACACAGGAATAAAAAACGCAGGAACGAGAAAGACATGTACGTGCAATCCTTAGGAAGGCAAAACATAGGAAAGGATGACACAAGCTTGTTTGAAACGCAGGAAAGAAAACCACGGGAATCAGAGTAAAATCCTTTGATATACTTGAGACTTCCTCTATTTTAAAATATAAAATATTTTGGTGGTTAAAATAGCTTGTGTAAACGTCTTATATGTTGAAGCAGAGCTAGTAATAATCACACAAATATATTTTTAGCTAGCGACTATAATGGATATACATACATGGTTTCTTTTTATCTTGGGCACGTATCCTCTCTTCCAAAGCTGAAGAATGGATACGCATAGACCATCCGGTCCATATGGCCGTTGTCCCAAAACTTCACTGTTTGGACACCTTCAAGAAGTACCAGCCATTTGTTGCATCTGATGGTGCAAGCTTTGAGCTAATGGAAGTCTTACGGGCAGCGGCTCGCTTGATTTGCCTCATTCCTTTGCACGTGAATTAAAAAAGGTCCGAGCTCATGTTCCGTTTCCCTGGATTTTCCCGTGAAACTGACGTGCAAGGAAACTTCACTCCCCTGTTCTTACGCACATTTCCTGTGTTCCAAACGATACTACAGTGCCAATTCCTACAGGAACATGATTCCTACACTTCTCCTGTAACAATCCTTCAAACCAAACGGGCCTGAGATGTATTCGATGTTCAGAATGTAGTATGTTTTGGCAAATTGTATACTCCCTCTGTCCCAAATTACTTTGTATTCTATATTTGATCAAAGTCAAACATATTAAAACTTATCCAAGCATATTTATGACGAGTATAAAAGTATGTTTTATGACGAGTCTAATTATATTTATTTATATTTTAGATGTTGCTATTTTTTCTAATATACTCCCTCCGTTTCAAAATATAAGATGTTTTAGGTTTGTGAAGAAAATGAATCTAAACTTGTTTTAGTGTGTAGATTCATTCCAAAGATGAGTGAACCTACATACTAAAACAAGTTTAGATTCATTTTCTTCACAAACCTACAACATCTTATATTTTGAAACGGAGGGAGTACATAGTCAAAGTTTATAAAGTTTGACTTTAACTAAACCCAAAACACAACACAGAGTAAATTGAGACGGAAGGAGCAAGTGCTGCATTTAAGCGGAGCGAGTACATGCAAACATGTGTTCCGCGGTGAAGCGTCTGTCCGAGACATAGCGTAGCATTTAGGTTCCCAAGGATCTAAAAATATGCAGCCGATGTATTTTTTTGTAGTGCACAGAAAGTAAGCACACGAGTTTTAGGGGAGAGAAGAGTAGATTGATGTAGTACTCCAGTATAGATGAAAGTGTCTTGATTAATCGAAGAGAAATATATATACTATTGAAGTTGAGCTTGTTTTATGATTCCTACGAAATTAAAGCGCACAAACATATCAAGTAGAACTTGGCAGATTTCAGAGCAACTCCGACCATCGGAGAGGGTCTAGCTAGTTCCAGAGATCTTTTCGACGCGCAGCCAGGCAAAGCCGAACCGTCAATCAGATTCGCAGTTTAACATATACTCCATGTAAACATGCCGGCCATCGGAGGGTCTAGTATTGAATTTCTCTATTTGGAAGAAAAGTTGATGGCATCATCCATGTAAATAAACATGCCGGCCAGGCCACCGTCGCGCCAAATGGACAGAGCACACGTCCACACCTTATTAGTGTCCTTTTTTTTTCATAATTTGTCGTTAGTTTGTAAATTTAATCAGTTTCAAAAGAAAAGGAAACATCACAATGCCAAACCCAATCCCACAATTATCCCAAATTCATACTAGAAGCAGAACACGAGAATGGGTCCGACTTATTCCAGCAAACTCACTCGACACTCGATCTGGAACGCCACGGATCACCAACCAAACAGTAACACACCTCGTATGCTATCGACAACACCACGTATCAGTACACACGCATACATACTGTTATCCAGAATTAATACTATAGTAGTACTAGTATGTCCTGATATATTCGATTTATTGGACAAACGTATGGATGAGCCTGACTAGCCAATCCTGGGGGCTTTGGTGACCTTGTCGGTGGAGTCGACAAACACCCTAACTCGGCCGGTGTTGTAATCCATGGTGACGAAGGAGTCGGCTGGAACCACCTGGACATTGGCCTCCGGTTTGTCCTCGACGATCTTCTTCTTGGCCTCCTCCGACGAAAGGCCAACCACCTCCGGCCACGAGTTCTTCGCGGCGGCGGCGACGGCTGGGGCTGGCACTCCCCCTGCTTCCATTGATACTCCTAACCTGTTGGCCCTTTGGCTAGCAACTGTATTGGTAGATTGCAATGGGCTGTGTTTGGCGCTGTACTTATAGGACGCCATGGGGAGTGCTGTGGCTGCGTGGGAGAAGAGGATGGGGTAACTCCGATGGATGGGGGCCTTGGAAACAACGTTCTGGACAGTCAACAGATGGTGGCTGGATGCACTATCTTTGAATGAAAGCTCAGTACAACACAAGAGGAGTAAATCAAGCAACTACTTGGCCGGCTGGACGGTCAAGGAAAAAATGATGCCTTTCTTAAGGTAGCGTCTGAAACAAAAAAAAAATACTACATCAAAAATGTTGAAGCAACTACTTGGCCGGCTCGCCGGTCAAGGAAAAAATGATGCATTTCTTAAGGTAGCGTCTGAAACAAAAAAAAACAGTGTATCAAAAATGTTGGCTGGGCAGCCGTTGAACAAAGTAGTCGTGCATATAGCTGGAAACGGTACGGTAAACACATGTTCCATGAAGCACGTAAAACACCAAAGTTACTCTAAATACATTTGAATTAGGAATTTCAATGAACATTTGGTGCACATGGCACCAGTGCTCCCTTCGGTTTGCAAAAATAAAAATGATACTTTTGAGTAAGAAAATTGAAAAAAGAAATCTCAGGAATACATGCACATGGTCCATATATTTGTGTCATATATTTAAATAAAGTCGTTTCATTTTAGGCTACAGAAAAACAAACTGACAATAAATAAGACTACTCCGTAGAAGAAATACGCATGTTTTGTCGGAAATTTGAATTGGTACATTCTAGATGTATGTACCTAGTTACATATTTATTTTTAAAATTTTGGAGACCTAAAGGTACAAGTTTCGATTTTTTTTTAAAAAAATGGGAGCACTGGTGCCCATTTCCGCAGGAATTTTATTTAATTTCTAGGTGGCAATCTACGATCCCATCAGATACTATGAACCCACTACTTCCCCAAAGTATCACGCAACACAATCTATCCGCCATTCAACCGTGCTAAATATCAATCGCTAGGCTACCTAGCGCTTATGTAAAATGCATTTGCTAAACTACCTAGCACTTATGTAGTTATGTGAAATGTGTGGTCAGCGCGGTCGGTCGGTCGTTGTTCACTGAAACAGCACTGTATTCGCTTTCTCATGTTTTGCCTTTGCCGCGACAAGGGACGTGGCAAACCAGAGACTCCATGGCCTTGACTATAAGGAGCAACCATATATAAAAGGATACTGATATCCCGTCGAATAGACTTTGATCCATGTCTAACTTTCATTTCGCAGGATGCAATGAACTTACAACTTCCCTTTCTCACTCCTTGCCCGCAGTATCTGACTGAAAGCTTCTTCCAACAAGTCAAGTTCAGTGGCCTTCAGGACGCAAGCAGTTCAGGATAATGAATAATAATCATGACACTTGATATAGTGATGGTGGCGTGCCTTGCAAAGCCAGAAGCTGGTGTTTCGATGAGGATACGTGGCATGGAGCAACAAGGCAAATCCATTTGTTCAGCAGGAATTCCTAGGCCAGCGATATCTGGTTTCTGTTCTTCTAGACAGCAGCCTTCTGAGCCATGATCCAGCTGTGACATCAAAAGGTCTCTTCCTTCACCATGCAGATAGAGGTGATGGAGCAAAACTTGTTATCTACTTCTAGCAATTCTGTGCTACATCGCTCCCAAAAAGATCAATTACATGCATGCTTCGCATGAACAACCTTCCTGGCCAACTAAGAAATGCTCTACCTGCAAGATCTTCAGTTCCAGTTGAACTCATGAGCAGGGCTGTGACAGCAAGTATGTGTAGGCCTTAAAATCAAGTCAAAACACTCAGATGGGCTTGTTGGTGACTTGGTCTATGTGCAGGTCCTGAGGGATGGCACCACTGCCATACCATGAGCATAATGATCATCAGCAGCTTCAATAAAACGGCATAAAACAAGCCCTTACAAGATTCTAACGTCATGCCTTCTTGTCCTGACGAATATGAATGAAGCAACTTACTGTAGTCCTGACATCTTAAGCATCAGACCGCTGTACTGACCTTAAGCTCCACTGCTGGCCAAACTGGTGACTGCATCCAAATGGAACAACTGGAAACATCATGGACTGGCACAACTCAACCTACAAACTGGGTAAGCCGTAACCTATACAATTTGCAGCAGAATCTCTTTTGAACTTCCAAATTATTATGGCACTGACACGAAGCAGAGGCTTCCAGAAAAGCGTTTGCCTTTCCATCAAAACCACAACAAAACATAATGCCTGCAGATGAACACAATCACCCACGGCCTGACATTCAAGACCCTCAGAGGGTTGCTAGAGCAGATGATAATGATCCTGCTGGTTGATAAACTATTTCTCATATCTCTAACCAGTATGGTAATCCATGTCTTGAGCTGTTGCAGGAATTTCTAGACAATCTGCTGGTGTAGTTTCAGTAACTGCAAGAGCACCTTCAGCATCAGAAAGGCAACAGTTATCCCAATACCATATTTACTATTTCCTTGCAGTAACTCATGAATGAACTATACTTCTGCCAAAGGAAAAGGACCTGTAAGATGAACAACAGTTGTGTTAGACATTATGATCCGAATTACAATATGATCAGAAGAGTTGTACAGAACAGTTAATAAATAACACTGAATATGCAAAACTGTAAACAATCAAACATTGATATTAGTACGATATAAAAACAGTACACTTCATGGAAATTTTACTATCATGGACGTAATGGTCGAGCTAGAATCAGATGTAAGGAGGGCTATATGAGGTGTCACGGGTTTCAATTAGGCAGGCAAGTACTTTCTCTACCTCTCTCCATCTAACTTTCCTGTCACTGTGCCAGCCTCCCATCACCGCCGGCTATCATCTACGATGCCAAACCAGCTCATATAACACATAAAGTTGGAGGCCATGGCCTACTGTCAGTAACTCCTCTTGCAGATCCAATAAGATACAACTTCTGTATTCCTCCTTTTGTTCACGAAAGTAAAATGTAAGGGGAAAATCTCAAAACACAAAGCAAAGTAACATTTTCCAAGGGAAAGGGGCAATTTCCCTTCTGAAGCTCCTCTGCTCAGCACCTACTCATCTCCCCGCGGTATAGGGAATCTAACTTTGCTTATCTTTCTTCACACCTAACGTCGAAACAGCCAATATCACAATGTTTCTCCAAAACTAACGGGATGACATGAAGCAATCAACTATGAAGTTTGAACTGTTTCCTACTACACTCCTGAAGCAGTAAGCCAGTGATACTAGTTGCACAGTAAAACCCCATGGTTTAGAACATATGATCTGTACAGTTAAATTGTTCTCAGTTCCTCTCAACAAATTCCAGCCACATCCCGTCCACCAAAGAAGTGCCAACTTTTAAGAGGTTCAAGAACCTGAAAATCAAATGTTTGTGTGCAGAGTCCAGGAGGGGGTCTAGAAACCTCATAGGCCTCAATTACTCAATTAACCCCCAAGTGCATCAATTTGCACCTATAGAGAAGAGATCATATATGGTCTCATCAGATCCTTGCTGAACTGTAGAATGGCAGAAGTCATCTTGAATACAATTCAGATCAGATTGTCGCTCCAAGTACCCAAGTAAATATGCCTAGCAACCATATCTACAAATTGCTACCAGTTATCACTTGCCAACATGCTAACAGAAGTCCTAGCTCCATAACATGTTAAAGCCACATTCCGATAAGCTTATGTGTGGCAATTAATCACCAGATCCAGGCTCTTCACCAGAAAATGAACACAACCAGTGCTCACTAAATTGCTAGGCGCCAGATGCAGGGCTGGACTGTCAGGCAGTGGTCATTGGTCAAGGCAATTTTGGCCAAGGTTGAGCTGTGGAAGATGGGAGTGCAAAGGCGAACGCAGGCTCCGGCTTTTTACTAGGTCTCCTGATGTGGGGGTGGGGGCATGAGAGAGAGGTCATGTCTTTTCCCTCTCCTTATTGTACATTAGAATAGGCTTTCGCTTCTAGCTTCAGTTTTAGCCTTTGCTTTGGTCTTTGTCATTGTACTTTGCACCTTGGCAGCATTCTTCTAATACACAATGACACGCATTTTGATGTGTGTTCGGGAAAAAGGAAATTGGCATGCACCGGTTGATTGACAGGGGGGGCGAACTAGTGCCTAGTCTGCCCTATGCAACATATGCTGACTGTCTGCAAAGGAGGAGGATGAGGAGACAAAGAACAGAGACTGGGAGGGGGACAAAGAAAAGGGGCGGAAGGTTGAGGGCAGCAAACTCAACAATGACAACAAGGCTGACCCTTGAACCATTCTCACTTTGCTAGGGTTGCTTCAACTTTATATGGTTATAAACTCAACCAGGACATTAAAGTGGATAAAGCTTCTGATCAGCCCATCGGATCATCTCCCACGCCACCACTTAGACTCAAATCTTCTCGTGGCCTTGTCTTCCTCCAGTCACAGATGTGCCGCCGCCCTTACCAGTGTGCTCCAATGCGGCCTATACTGCACCTCAACACACGTTCAGACATGGCTGTGCCGAGCTCAAATTGAACTTGGCTGACTTTTAGAACACCGGCCTACTAGCCAGGCTTCTCCAACACATGGCATACTGACAACGAATTTTCAGGTCTATCCTACAGTAAAACTAATAGGGTTCCACCGGATTTATTTGAATACCAAATATAAAACTGGAAATTAACATAATACTAGAGGTTAATGAATGCGCACTATCAAGTATGATCGTTTAAAATAATAAAAAGAGACCCAGCATAACTTGTGGCGTCAATGAAGAAATTACTTGCCTCATGGTTGGTAAGCCATCACCAGATTGCCTTTGTCATTTGGAGAGCTTCAAAATTATCTCTCTTTGACCCTTCACAGAGTGATACACAAAATAGAACAGCAGCATAACTATCTACATGCTCTGTACATGGACTAAGTAAGCTCAAGCCCATTCCGACTCAATATGCACAGATGGACTTATAACAGACAAGGTTAAATCCTTAAAAATCCACATAGTCCAAAGATCAACTATCTTTCCAGCTCACTTCTGCTCAAGAGTAGTCTGCCTGTCAGCTTAAGCATTCAATGGCATCAAAGAGCAAACTTCCATCTGTCTGCTGTCGTGAAAAAGCACAAGAATTCTTTGCCCTTCGCACAACCTGAGCAAAGGTTTCCAGCACTAAGAGCTCATGCAATTCAGGCACCATACTCTCTGGCCAACTTCAGTCAATAAGCTCTGCCAAAGATTCTCCATAACCTGACACGCTATAAAAGCAATTGAATCCCATAGAGCACCCAAAATCCGAACTCAACAAAGGGATAACTAAGTCCAGCCTGTTGGAACACCTAATAGAGGTAAAGATTATCCATAGTCAGATCATCAGCTTAACTCTTCAACAAACTTCTATTCAATCTGCACTATGCTTTAAGCATCCCATGAAAGAACGCATCAACCTTTCATCTGCTGCTTTCACACAATTTTTTTGGAATGCTTTCCCCTCCTCACAAATTGAGCCCAGTTCTCCTGTACAAGGGGCTCAGACACTGCACTCTTAAGCCAACTTCTATTCAGAATCTTCACTTCTTTTGAGCATTAAAGTGAAGGATGCATCAAGCTTCCATTCGCAAGAACACTGTTTATGCACAACATCTTGTGTCAGAGCCAATCACAATGGCTTTCAACCAAGAAGAATCCTCCGTGTTAAAATCTGGTAGGTACTCTAGCCTATCACGGAGAGTGTGCTTCTTCCAGTCTTCAGTTCTCTTGGAGTTGTGGAGACCATTAAAATCTGTCCAGGGAGATCCGAGGGTCATGGCCTTCGTCAAATATGGCTCAGATCATGATGCGGCATAAGCTTCCAGGAGGTTGCAAGGCTGATGCATTTACAACTGCTTCTGGTTGGTATTGTAAGTTGCTCTCTGTCTTCCACGACAAAGACTATGGTTTCATGTTCTCGACGTGAGCAAAATCTTCCAAAGCTAAGAAAGTTGAAGCACAGTCTCTAAATAACATCCATGATCCAGCAGATGTTTCTAAATCGCGAGTTGTCGGCATCGTGTCCAATATACTAAGCTGAACTGCTGACTGAAATTTGGATACTGGAGCTACCAGTAAAAGTCCAATATAGAACATGACTAACTCCACAGGTACTACATCAGCTACATAGGTATAGGCTAGCCAAGTGGGTAATAGGCAAAAAAAGAAATAGTTATCATGCCGCAGCCTTATGCATACAGCATCAAGCCAGGAAAAGAATGAGAAAAGTGGCATGTAGATGCACACTAACAAATTCAGGGAGCAAGAGAGGCCACCAGTGTGCAATGGTGGAGGTCCAACAATGGAAGTCCAACAGTAGTCCTATGACTAATGGTAGCTGCAACTTCCTTAAAAGAGCTCTTCGATCAATCTTTGCATGCGTAAGAACTGATGCTGAACATCTAGTATCTAACAAGCGACAAGTCTCTGAATAGCCTCGCTCTTCTCTAACATGCAGCAATAGGAGCCCCCTAAGGCTTCAGACACCAGAGACCAGACTCCAAATCCAAAATATGCTAGAAGTAGTCAGACTAATACCGTAAAAGATAAATCTACACAAAGTGCCAGAGCAAGAATTTATAATCATGCTCACACAAGGTGTGGAAGTTAAAATTCATCAAGCACAAGACAACTACAAACTGAGAAAACTGATGATGCAAGTAACAGATGCAAACCAATTCAGTTGAAACAACTTGTGTGCTAAAACTGCCATCGAGTTTAGCAGCACAACTTACTGCCCAGAAGTTCAAAAAAAAAGCTACAAAAATGAACCTACATAACGTAGACTTGTCCACACTGTTATTGTCTTATAGATTGAAGGAGGTAAGATAAGTTTTCATATAAAAATATCACTTAGTGATCTCTATCTGTTGATACCAGTCTTGGATCCACTACACATTCAAATATGCAGCAGTTGACATAAATCTAGAGAACATATGATCGCTACATGGGACAACTTCGGACTACATAAACCTAGATGTAGAGAATATGGTCAGTGAGGAGACGGTGTCACATAACCAGAGGACTTCAGTTTTTACAGAAAATGTGCTTCACAAGTTGGAATAATAACTCTTAGAATCACCTAGCATTAAGTGACTAACACCCCCACCATAGCTTATCATTACTTAAGTAACATGAGAGAAACCATACACTTGGTTATCACCAGGAGTAAACTTTATGCACATACATATGCACTACCCGTATCATCTCAAGCTCATTAATTCCTTGTGTAGCATGGTGGAAGCTATTGTAAATACGTACATTAAAAGTTCTTCAGTTATGACCTCCATGGCTTCATATTAAATTCAGAATGTATGCTCTATATGTGGCACTACTAAGTCACTCCGACTAATGTATTATCATATATGTCCAAAGTCCAAGCCATGTAAAAATATCTGCCAGTCATAGATCCATATAACCAGGATACCTTGATATCCTAGTAACATGCATAGATCTGGAGCCAAAATGTAAATAGTAACAGGATACTGCTGTGACAAATTTTATCAACTAACACAGAAAGCAAAATTATAAGAAGCATTTAAAGAAGTCTGGAGTCTAACACAAACAAGTAGGTAGATACTCTAAACCATGTGATATGATCATTAACACCTAGAAGGTGATTCTTTCTCCCAGGAATGTAGCAACTGGGATCTTAGCGGTACTGGAAACGATTCTTGTCATATGTGCCCCACGAAGACTCAGGAGGATGCAATGGACCTTTGTCAGAAACTCCCTGGTAACAAAATAGTACATTTCGGAATTAGATGAAAAAATCATCATACAATGATAAGGAAAGAATGAGATTCTTTGAAGATGTCATCTTTCAAAAGATCATACCGAATGGATATTGTATTTATCTCCATATTGAGTAGGGAAGGTCGCTTCAGGACTGCCCAGCTTCATCCCATATGCTCCACCTTCAAGAGCAGGTAAACATAGTACCATGAGAGTGACTATTTTTTCCATAAATTGTCAGTTGCTAAGAGCAACTCATACAGTGATGCTGATAAACAGATAATATTCAGGTAGTCTAGCTTGGAGAAAATCCTCATCTAGGATAAGTCTGTTATGATGATTTATGCTCTCATTGTTGGCAAGAACACTCCTGTGTTTACCATTGTGGAAAGCATGCTAATACGTTTTATGATTTTTATTGGCCTGTTAAACAAAGGTACTGCTGAGGCAAGTAGAAGGTCAACTGCGAAAAAGATTGGGCTACGGGTCAGATTAATTCTTGCTGTTTTATTCCCTGGGGCTAATAAACCAGTGTATACCGTTGTCTTCTTAATAATGTGTTGAGGGTGCTAGTCCCTTGGGTCTCATCTTTTTAAAGCATGAAATAAATGAAATGCAGGATTAACTGATAATTTCCTAATAACAGGAAAAAAAATGATTTCTATTCATACCTGCAGCAAAGAGAAACCATAAATATGCATTTCGGACTCGTACTAGGTATAAAATTCAGCATGGTTTTTACTTCTTATTTTGAATTTGCATACCCAGAAAGACTGGACCTCAAGAAGGGTCGCATATGGAACTGAAGCCCCTCCACTATACGATTTAAAATATATAATTTTCCCATGTACTTATAACGTAAGTGCCATTTTGTCAGATATAGCAGAAACAAAATGTCTATTTAAAAGTGTGTATGCAGGCTCAAACTAAAAATTACCAAAAAAAAAAAATAGGAGGATTCTTCTCATATTCGAAGACTTCCAAACTCAAAATTCACTATAAATTGGGAGACATGTCATGATCGGGATGGCTATAACTTTCCTAACCTTCCCATCATGTTAGGTCTTTAGATTTACATATGAGTGTGAGTCTAAATTAGGATAAGTAAAGGTGCGAATCAGGAAAGGATTAAAAGTAGAAGACATATTAAACAATATATATTATCTCTCTTATTGCAATCTATCTCTGGTTGTAAGCAGCCTTTCAACAAAGGGGAAGGAAGAAAATAGAACAGAGTTTTGCCCTCCCTCCCTCTCATGTAGCCATGTGCAACAATGGTATTCAAGCATCGCCCTTGTCATCCCAGCTTCATCATATCATTTATCACGCCACACACAAGCAGATAACAATGGCTATTGCAGAGCACGGAAAGGGAAGCTGCCAGCTTAGCTTTAGTATAAATTTAGAGCTATATACACTAATGGTACCACAACTTGCTCGCTACGTGCAAATTAGTCCCACAACTTGCAAAACGTGAGCCCGTGGTACCACAACTTGCATAGAGGGTACAGACAGGTCCAAACACAATCTATAGATAACACGTGTCGTTATGATTTTTTGTGAAAAGAACCCTGTATATTTTAGTTCAAAGGTTGTTACCCAGGGGTGCTGCCTTACGTGGTGCCGGACCCACCCTGTTAGTGGCTAAACGAATTAACAAAACTTAATTAGCCTAGAGGGACTCGAGCACACGCTCAACGCCTACCGCACAAAATACCTTGCCATCAGGGTACCTATGTTGTTTTAATTAGGACGCACATAATATACCAATATAAAGCCCAGAGAGGGACCATAACCGACGAGACGTGCTCTTGGGCATGAGCCGTTTGAGTTTAGACGTCTACGTGGATCTCCACAGCGTCTACATACATTGCTTCCGCGAGTTTGAGGGTGAGAAACTCGACAGCTACCTCGGCATCGGTGTCGGCAGAGCGTGAGGCGAACACCACGGCGGTGTCATGCCGCCGTTGATTCTCATATCCCTAGGGAGAGCAGACTCCATAACGTCGCACCACGACAAGCAGATCCACGCCGCATCCATGTATGGGCCAGCCTTTGCCACCGCACCAATGTCGCGTTCTGCTGCTGGGATTGACACATGATGCACCGGAAATGCAGGGGGCATGTCCATGCACACGCTTTGTGTTGTCAAAGCACGTCCACCGTGTGCACACCGACGATGTCAACGGACAGCTTGCAGAGGCGCTCTCTTGAACCTCGCGGCAGTGGAGCATATGGTGTGGTTGTCGTCCCTAAGTTATCGGTGAGGTGCATGCCGACGCGAGGATGCCCCGACTCATCGCGTACATGTGCACGTTTGACTTTATTTAGTATTCCCTCTGTCTTAAAATAGATATCGGAAATTTGGCTAAATTGTGATATATCTAGACTCTAATTTTTTTAGAAGATCTAGACACTATTTAGTTACATCCAAATTTAGAAAAATTTGCGATATCTATTTTGAGACGAAGAGAATAAGAGTTTGGATCTATAATTAACTTTAAGTATTTATTAAGCATTTAGATTAGAAAAATAAATAAATTTTAACTTACTGTAATGGCAAGGGCTAGTGAGCTGCCACTCATGGTCGTGGGTTCGAGTCATCTCTTCAGCGATTGTTATTTTAATTAGATGTTTGGTGGTCCACTTGCTGGTTGGACCCACATGTAAGGCACAGCCGAGGTCACAAGTGGCAAACAAAAATATACATGGGTCTTTTTATAAAATTTACAATGACATGTGTCAGCTTCGGATGGCTTTTGGACCTGTTTGCTCCCCCTAAGCAAGTTGTGGTACCGCGAATTCACGTTTTACAAGTAGTGGGATTAATTTGCACGTAGCAAGCAAGTTGTGGTACCACAAGTGTATATGACTCGTAAATTTATGATTGTGGTGCACATAGTGATGGCATCTTCCAAAATTGCACGTAAATCTCATTATGCCATAAATGAAAACACATGGCCCCTAGGCATGTTTAGTCTAGTTCGTAAAACAACGAGGTTTTTCTAACTTCCATGCTTCGAATGGTTTTGCGAATAGGTGTCCTATAAAATGTGTTTAAGATTCCATACATGGAATAAATAGTAAGTCTAGCAACTTACTACTTTGGCAATAGTTGTAGTCAAATAGATATGTATGTTAAATGATCAATGCTGTCAGAATGCCATGTAGCACAAAGCCAAATTTTGCATGTCCTAACTCCTAACAGGGCACCATTGTAGAAATGAGCATATAGAGAGGGACTATCAAAGCTAAATCAGCTCTCCACATAACTTAATTGCCTTTTGAGGAAAGAGAGCCAAAGCAAGTGGACTAGCCAAAAACATCCACCCTTGCCGCAAAAGAATATGTAAACTGCCATACAATAAGAAGCCTGGTGTTCACTGCTCACTTGATCTTTAACATATCTGATAATACAATTTATAAAGAATATCTGCCAAATGGTAACAAACAAAAGCAGTACTGACTGATGTCCTGTTTCTTATAAACCCATGCAAACTGCTGGCAGATTGCAGATTCCCAAAAGAAATGCAGTAATACATGTGAGTTCACCGAATTCCTGGAACAGGATTGCACACAACCCTACCATATTGCACATATACAGTTCCAAACCAAAAAAGTAATTACAGTCAAATAGAATAAAAAACATGTAGAAACTATAAGTGAAATTTCCATATGATGTAGTCGATCCAAATTACATACCTGTGCCCCATGGTCTCACATCAAGATTAGCCAACTCAGACCGCATTTGCTGAATTTCCTGTGCCATTGAAATCATACTCTTTTCCATTGCTTTCCTTTGTTCCACCAGTTCAAAATTCACCTTCTGCTCTGATTCACATGCATTCCTACAAAGATTATAAACCAATGATATCTTAAGTTCCAATCCCTAAACAACTTAGTAGGATACCTGAGAATCAGGTCCAGCAAAAGAGATGGTTTGTGTACCTTGTATGAGTAAGTTCCTGCTGAAGGCCATCAATCTCTGCTTTCAGCATGGGTAACTGCTGTTTATCAGATCTGTCCCTATTCAGCTCCTGCATGAGAGAAGCGGCCTTTGCAGAGAGTTCTTTCCTGGCAGCAAGGAGCTTGTCGATTTCACCACGAAGATGCGCAACTTCATCTCTCAAAGGCTCATTTGCTCTAAGTTCAGCTTCAAGCTTCCTTCTCTTGTCCACAAGCTCGTTGACAAAAGCTTCTTTCTTGCCATTAATCTCTGCAATGATCATGTTCAAGTGACGGACCTCCTCTTTTCCGGCTTGCAACTCCCTCTGTAACTCCATCCGCTCCTCGGCTAGAGCGTGACGGTCAGCCATGAGCCTCCGGAACTCAATTTCTTCCTCCAGAGCAGCCGGGTGAGGGCGAGGAGCCTCCCTCATGAGTGGCCTTTCGTGAATTGCAGGATAGCCTCTACGATCCTCGAGCACGCGGACTGCAGGATAGCCTCTGTGATCATCGACCACACGGATACCGGGATGGTGACCCCTACGATCCTCAACCACACGGGCGTCAACATAGCCCCTACCATCCTCGATAAAACGGCGGGGCAGGCGATCCCTTCCTGACATGATGATGCTTGTGGCCTGAACGCAGCATAACAACAAAACAACATCGAGCTATGTAAATCAACCGCTACCACCAAACCAGGTGCGGATCTAGATGGAAATTTGTTGGAGGCGGGTTTAAGTAATCGCCGGAGGACCCAAAAGCTCGTACCTTGAGAAATCAATGTCGAGGAATTCGGAGGGGGGAGTTGAAGATAGCAGGACGCGGCGAGGTAGAACGGGAGGGGCGATGGTGGCGGGGAGGCACGGAAGGGTTTAGGGGGTGAGGCGACGGCTGCGAGGCTCAACTGCGGCGGCGGCGGCGGCGGGCGGCTCTAGGGCATAGCGAAGAAAAAATTTCAGCCGGATTGGATGGGGCTTGGGTAGGTCAGAGAGGACGACGCAAGCCGCAAGGTATACAAAATGAGTCGAGTAGTCGACCGATATTTTCTACGCGTACGTGCACGGTGCACATACGGTCATTTCAGCGTATTTTCTATTTTCCAACCTTAGAAAATATATTAACGCAATAAAAACTTAAAAAATACTAGTAGAATATTTTATTTTAGCCCTACAAATCTCTTCCATATTCTTTCCGTGTAGTTGATGTCACGAGTACAGGTCGAAGCTGAATTCAAAAAAAAAAAAAAAGTACAGGTCGAAGCTAGAACAACGACACGATAACCCTCGAAAGGTCAAAGATAGTGGAGCATAGCTAATTCGTTCCAGAAGAGGACATAAACAATCAAGACAAATAACCTTGTGGATAGAGTTAGAGAATAGTAGAGGTCTAGAGAAATTTTATCGGGTACAAGACACATTTGTATTCATTCGAGCTTAGAGAGATAAATGATATAGTGAGACGACGATAGCAATGCTAACACACAAAAATGATGATAAGTTTTTTTTGCCACGCTGAGTACGAGCACGGCAATTAATCGTGTGGCACGGCATTTATAAGTGTTAGGGCCCACTTAAGTGTTGTAGTGGAGGTTTAGTTCTCTTTACTGAATCTCTGGTTTTCATCCATCATTTATATATATTAGAGAGTGCATCTCCATTGTTTTGCTCTCCCTAATGACACCATCCACCTCGTAGTCTCTGTCTTGCACTTGAAGACACGCGTCCTTCTCTAGAAATGAAGGAACTCTTCCTCTTTCTCGTGAAGGCACAGGCTTAATTATCAGGAACATCAAAGATTATGATCTCTAACTCCTAACCATATGGGTCCTCCTATGTAGGGGTAGGGCTACCTAGAGGGTCAATAGACCTCATAGCAAACCTTCTAGTGGTCATGCCAACAAATAATATGGTTTACATCTGCATGTAGTTCTCAAGGCTTATTGAGAAGCTCAACATCCCTACTGTGAGCCTAAAGAAGAAAGATATTGTATTAGGTGGCTTAATGAGATAATAATGAAATGAAACAGCCTTGGTGTAGACATATTAATGCTTAACCTCCAAGAGTATGGTGAAGTTCTGCTCACACTAGCAAACCCACTAAGGTTTATAAGCTTGATCACCGTAGTTCCACTTATCTCTCCCTTTCATAAGATGATTGTATGCTTGAGTGGTTGACACCACAAGACCTACTCAAACGGTGATTTGATTATCAAGCAAAGATCTTAGTGGTGTTTTGTCATGACTTCGTTTTGGATATCTTGGTATATTTATTTTAGTATCTATTTTGTGTGTACATGTTTATTTGTGGATCAATATCTTTGTGAGATTTTCTACTTAGAAATTTATACACGTGAGAGATGTTACTTCTCTATTTTTTATATATTCTTTATTTTGTGTGTGTTGTATGGTCATACTAAGCAATATCATTCATTGAACACTATGTTGATACTCAATGATCATCCGTGTACTAGTCTTATAATATGTTTTTTATGTCTCTCACACATCCCCGTGGTTGAGCCTGCTATTATGTTGTCTCTTACTTATCGCTTAACCATTTGGTTATTGCAAATTTTATGCTTTGGTACATGCTCTTTTGCATATAGTTGTGTTGTAAGTAAAATAAAGGAAGTGAGGATTCCCTGTTGTGCATATTGTATTGAAATACAAAAACCTAATTTGTGCACGTACCTTGGAGAGCTTCCTAAATTTATTTATAACATCACTTTGTGCTTATCATATTTTTCTTCTTGGTATTTTGTTTGGTGTAGATAATATCGAGGGAGTGAGGATGCCATGTTTGTGCTTATTTTATTCAAATGCAAATTATAATTTGTGCACAAACCTTGGGGAGCCTCCTCATATTATTTTGAACACTCTCTTTTCGACCTTATCATAATTTCTATCTTTCATTTGGTATCTTCCTTTTGTCAAGGGGTTCTTTGGATTTTTGATTGCTTGATTCATTCGTTGATGCTTCTTCACCTTGTTTATTTTTGCAATCTTTTGATCCTTAATATAGTTTGATTCCCTCCAAATATTTGTCATTGGATACATGCATTTTATTCCACTCATGATACGAGAAATGTACACATTTTGGAGAGATTCTCACTCTATTGGTCGTCTAGAGCTTTTCACCCATTTCGGCAATCAATGCCAATGGGGGAGAAGTTTTGGAGGGTTTAAAAGAAGTTGGATTTATGCTTTGAGTTTGTTCTTAAACAATTACCTCTCATTCTCGTGTATCTTTGTTATTTCTTTCCATGTTGAATATATAGAGGAAACTACACCAACGATAATGGTTGGCAATATATACAATGAAATTCAAGTTCAACACACGTGCATATATTATGGGGGAGTTTTCTATATATATTATGGGTGTACCAATATCACATACTTATGTAGTATTTGATGTTGGAACAACCATTTTTGTTCGTTAAATTGACTATATAAACCCTCTTAAAGGGATTGTTATCAATTACCAAAACGGGGAAGATTGAAAGAACATGTGTGCCCCCATGTGTGGCTTTAATAATTAATGACAATACTTATGGACTCATGTGTGCATTGCCTTTTACTTGTAGGATTTGTCCATAGGCAATGCTTGAACCATATGTTGACTTCAAGATTGAAAGAATAAGAAAATGAATGAGATAAAGTAGAGACCAAGATATTAAAGGTGTGATCCAAAGATTGGTCGTGGGAGAGTTGATCCTATGGAAAGTGTGTCTTGAAGAATAAGATGATCTCAAGTGTACATTCAAGACACCAACATAATAAATAAAGAAGAATTGAAGTGCAAATTCAGGTGTGCCATCTCGAAGAGATCATATGCTTGAAGCTTGTCATCCTTATGGTGATCATGTATATCTGAGGATATTCCTAAAAGAGAGGCTCTTCCATAGTGGAGTATGGGGAAGCAAATTCCAAGTCTTCACCAAGCTAGCGTAATCAAAAGGTGCTTGATACGTTATAAACGTATCTATAATTTTTTATGTTTCATGCTTGTTTAGTATCAACTTTGCTATGCTTTGTCTACACTTTGAGGTATTTTTATACATTTTCTGGGACTAACCTATTAACAGGATGCCGCAGTGCCAGTTGCTTGTTTTCTGTTGTTTTTGGTTTCAGAAAATCTAGTAAGAAAATATTTTCAGAATTGGACGGGACAAAAGCCAAAGTCAATATTTTACCGAAGAGAACACAGAGACCGAAGGGCAGCCGAAGGGGGCCACGAGGTGGCAACACCCTAGGGCCACGCGGCCCAGGGGGGCCACGCCACCACCTGGTGTGGTCCCCTCGGACGCCCTCCTGCCTTGCCCCTTTGCCTATAAAGTCACCCCGATGCAGAAACCCTAAGCACCCGGTCAGATCTCCACGAAACAGTTTGTAGTCGCTGCCACCATCGTCCCTAGATCGGGGGATCTGAAGCTCTTCCCGGCACCCTACCGGAGGGGAGATATCATCCCGGAGGCCTTCTTCATCACCATGCCAGCCTCCGGTATGATGCGTGAGTAGTTCACCCTTGGACTATGGGTCCATACAGTAGCTAGATGGTTGTTTCTCCTTCTTTGTGCTATCATGTTTAGATGTTGTGAGTTACGTTCATGATCAAGATCATGTATTTGTAATCATACATGTTGTATTTGCGGGGATCCAATGGATATTGAGATATTATGTCAGATTGATTATTGATTCTATCATGTCTGTGTTATTTGTAATCTTGCATGCTCTCCTTTGCTAGTAGCTATCTTGGCCAAGTAGATGCTTGTGACTCCAAGAGGGAGTATTATGCTCGATAGTAGGTTCATGCCTCTAGTAATCTGGGGAAGTGACAGAAATCTCTAAGGTTGTAATGCCCAATCAAATCTCACGGGAATCATGATGTCTAATATATGCATTGTTATGCTTTCTCATCTTGTCAATTGCCCCGATGTAATTTGTTCACCCTACATGTTATCTATCTTAAGGAGAACACCTCTAGTGAAATGTGGATCCCGGTCCAATCTTTATCATTGATACATCATCTACTGTTACCTTTTACTTTCTACAAGCAACCATTACCTCCCACACTATACGTTTAATCCTTTGTTTTCAGCAAACCAGTGAGATTGACAACCTCACTGTATGTTGGGGCGAAGTCTTGAGTTTGTGTTGTGCAGGATTCCAAGTTGTTAGAAACACCTTGGAGTTGTTTCCTTACTCCTACGGGTTCAATAACCTTGGTTTCATAACTGAGGGAAAATTTGCTGCTGTGTTCATCACACCTTTCTCTTGGGTTCTCCCAATGAGGCTCTACAGTTAACTGAGCCACCATCAAGATTTTCTGGCTTCGTTGTCGGGGAGTTAAGGACAGCTTCACAAGGGGAGTCTTCCACAACCACTCTCTTTACTTTGTTTTTGTTTTGCTTAGTTTATTTTGCTTTGTTTTGCTTGCTTCTTTCTTTCAAAAATACAAAAAAAATAGTTTCGTTTGGTTTGCTTTTTCTTATAAAAAACACACAAAAAATAGTTCCTCCTTTAGTTGCTACTGCTGTTGGCTTGCCTCACCTTTGCAAAAATGAATACTGCTGAGAACACCAAGTTGTGTGACTTCACTAGCACAAACAACAATGATTTCCTGTGTACACCTATTGCTCCACCTGCTCGTGATGCTACCTTTTATGAAATTAAACCTGCTTTGTTGAATCTTGTTATGAAAGAGCAATTTTATGGTGTTAGTTCTGATGATGTTGCTACCCACCTTAATAACTTTTTTGAACTTTGTGAGATGCAAAAATATAAGGATGTAGATGGAGATATTATTAAGCTTAAATTGTTTCCTTTCTCCTTGAGAGGAAAAGCTAAAGAATGGTTGCTATCCTTGCCTAGAAATAGTATTGATTCTTGAATTAAATGCAAAGATGATTTTATTGGAAAATATTATCCTCCTGCTAAGATTATATCTATGAGAAGTGAAATCATGACATTTAAACAACTTGATAATGAACATGTTGCTCAAGCTTGGGAAAGAATGAAATCTTTGGTAAAGAATTATCCCACTCACGGACCGACAACTTGGATGATTATCCAAACTTTTTATGCAGGGCTAAATTTGTATTAAAGAAATCTATTGGATTCTGCTGCTGGAGGTACCTTTATGACCATTACTTTGGGTGCTGCAACAAAGCTCCTTGATAATATGATGGTTAATTATTCTGAATGGCACACTGAGAGAGCTCCACATGGTAAGAAGGTAAATTATGTTGAAGAAACCTCCTCCTTAAGTGATAGAATTGATTTATGCTTGTTAATGGAAAAGCTCATATTGATCCAAATAATGTTCCTTAGCCTCTTTGGTTGCTCAAGAAGAGCAAGTTGATGTGAACTTTATTAGAAATAACAATTCTAGCAACAATGCTTATGGTAATACTAACTATAGGCCTTATCCTCCTAATAATAGCAATACTTATCATGGTAGATCCGGAATGCCTAGTGAAGATAGGATTCTAGAAGTTGAAAGATCCACTAAAAACTTCATGCAAATGCAATATGAGCAGAACAAAATATTCACTAAAACTATGGAAGAATAATCTGCTATTTTGGAAAATATTAGTCATCAACTTGAGAATTTGAATAGGGAAATTCCTAGTTTGCAGTCCAAAATTTTGAATGCTGAGAAAATATTTCATCTTTGTCTGAAGCACAATCCTCTTTGGTTAATAAAATGGTTGCTAAACCTGAAACCTTGGAAAATACCTTTGTTGCTTCTCATGCTATACAAGTTACAATTCATGAAAATGTTAGACTGTTAGCCAAATTGCATGCTAAGTGGGAAAGAGAAGATGAAATTGCTAGAAACAATAGTATTTGTACTATTACTACCATCAATGCTAATGCTACCAAACCACAAGAAGTCCCCATTCCTTCTACAACAATGCCTAAACCCAATAAGAATGCTGAATTTTTTGAACTATGGGAAACAATAAGTCTACTGCCTGTGATGCTAAGTTTGATTTTGACCTTGATGGCTACAATATTTCTGAATTGATTATGTTCCTACAAAATCTTGCTAGAAGTCCTAATGCTAGTGCTATGAATATGGCTTTCACAAAACACATTACAGATGCTCTCATTAAAATCAAGGATGAAAAGTTGAAACACAAAGCTTATATTCCTAGGAAGTTGGAAGATGGTTGGGGACCCATAATTAATATGCAAGTGAATGATTTTGATCTCAAATATTTGTGTGACCTTGGTTCTAGTGTCTCTATTATGCCTAGAAATATTTATGAAATGCTTGATTTGCCACCTTTGGAAGATTGCTATTTGGATGTCCCACTTGATGATAATGATAAAAAGAAACTTATGGGGAGTATTAATGATGTTCTTATTATGGTTAACAATGCTTATGTCCCTGTTGATTTCTATGTTTTGGATGTTGAATGCAATGCTTCTTGTCCTATTACTTTGGGAAGACCTTTTCTTAGAACTGTTGGTGTCATTATTGATATGAAAGAAGGCACCATTAAATATAAATTTCCATTCAATAAAGGTATAGAACACTTCCCTATAAGGATAGAGAAGTTACCTTGTTCTCCTCCTTTTAAAGCAAAATTTGATGTCAATGCCTCTTCATTTGAAAATACTTGATTCTTGCTTCTTATGCCTAACTTAAAGGCGTTAAAGAAAAGTACTTCTTGGGAGATAACCCAATAGTTTTATTGAGTATTGAAAGTTATTACTTCTGTAATAACCTATAATTATCCTTTTTGTGTGATTTTTGTGCCAAGAATAACCTCTAATGAGATAGAAGTAAGATTTGGGGAAGTTGTTGTCCCGAAACAGATTTTTGTGCTTCACTGTAACAATTCGTGAAAAATCTCTATATGTCTAATTGAGCTGTAATTTTCTGAGTATATGCCCCAGGTTTTTATCTAACTTTAGTTAGTTCAACACTTTTCTATTTGAGCAACATAAGGTATTCGAAAAAATCGTTTTCTACCTGCTGGTCTGTTTTGACAGATTTCTGTCATTATTAGTATTTGCCTCTTTATCAGTTTCTTTTTGAGTTCTTCTTGATCACTTGAACTTTTTAAAGGAATTGATATAGTAGATTGTGTTTTAATGAAGGTTTTACTTGTGTTTAAACTAAACCCAAAGGCCTATTCTTTTGAATACACTAATGTTGCTAATGAAGATTGTGTGAAGTTTTGTATGAAGGAAATTTTCAAGTGTAGGGGAAGAATGATGTGATGAGATGAAGAATGGACAAAATCTCAAGCTTGGGGATGACACCCCGTGTCACCCCAAGAAATATTCAAGAGGTGCAAGCGTCAAAGCTTAGGGATGCCCAAAGCATCCCCTTCTTCATCAATAAAAATCTCAGGTGTCTTTCTAGACACTTCATTTTTTATTGTTTCATGCATTGTTGTGTTGTTCTTGGAACATCTTAGTTTTCGTTTGGTTAGTTTGCTTGAATAAATTAGTTGGACCCCTGCATTCGCTATGATGTTTCAAATAAGTTGATTGGTGTTGGAAAAGAGTAGAAAGTCTCATGCTTTAGTGGTACAAAAAGGAGCTTGTTTTGACTGTGGCTTAGACTTTATCATGTCATGCTAGATGTTGTTTTGACCTTATGCTTAGTGATTATTGCTGTAGCATGACTTGTTCTAAACAATTGAGATTGCTTAATGTGCCTTGAAAGAATCATGCGTTGTTTTAGCATATCCTTTGATGCTTTGTTTGGGTTGACTTGGCACATGATCACACCATGTTATGACTATAAACCAGTCACCTTAGCCTCTATGATCATTTAGTTTTTGACTTGTGATACCACTTTATGCTTTGATTGATAATGTTTTGTCGCTCTACATGATTATGGCCATTATTGCTCTCTTAGTTGGTCGCTCCCAGTCTTTTGCTAGCCTCCACTTGTATTGAGTAAGCTCTACTCATGCATCCAACTCCCAAGAAACCAAGTTATTTCAAAGAGTCCACTACAAATTCCTATGCATGGTGTGTTACACCATTCCAAGTAAATTCTTGTTTTATCTATCTTCCAAATTAAACTTGTTATGAGAAAATTAGCGATTAAAGCTCTCACAAACTTGATGGCACACTTTATTTTTCTTGCCCCTAATAAACTTGAACCATTATGTCATCTATGTTGTATATGCTTGCACTTATAAGTTGAGAATTAGCAGAACCATGTTGTCATAGGGAACGCTTTCAACACCTGTACATATTACCAGTTGATATCATGATCTTTTGTTTATGGATGTCGGCGGTGTGAAGTAAAAGGGTAGCTTTAAGTTCATGGAGTTATGTATATGTGTTAGATAAACGCCTGGGCGGCTAGCCTAAGCCATGCCTAATCATGGTGGAAACTTGCAGCATCACCATAGTGAGCAATCCATGAAGCATCCTCAGAAAAAATATAGGAAAAAGAGAAGAGAAAAAATATGCACCATGCTCATGGTAAATAAAAGGATCGCTGAGATGCTCACTGTCTGTTGCCTTGTCATTTTGATATGGGATAGCTTATGTGTCATGGGGCAAGGGGTACCCCATTGGTGGTTCTCTATGATACACATATACTTGCAATGACAAGAACTTGCTTGTGACTAAAGTTGAGTAGCATGAGGAATGACCTTCGTACTCAAGGGACATGAGATTGCCAACTTATGATTTGTCAAGATTATACTCCATATTTGTTTCACTTTAACCTTAACCACTTCAAGATGCTTATGATAGGGGCAATGAGAGCTGAAAGCTATCAAGTACCATAATTTTTGGAAGCTCTTTATGAAACTTGAAATCCCTGCTTCCCTTTGTGAAGGGCCTTTCTTCTTACTTCTATATTGAGTCTCCACCTTCTATCTGTATGCATCAATTAAGAGAGCATAGTTGTAATTCTTAGTTTTATATGCATTATCCCAAAACTTATTGATTGATTCATAATGTTGATATTGCTTGTTCTTGAACTATTTGTATCTAGTCACCCTTATGAACTTTGAAGGTGTCTTATGCATTTATGTTTTGCTACTCCATGAGGGACAAGCTGAATGCCACTATGCTATGTTTTCATATGTGTAACAAACAAACGTCTTTCAATGCATTGTTATTCATGATCTTTGTTTGTATCCTTTCATGCTGCAACATAGTTGCTATGTCTTATTGTTAGAACTACATCTTTCATACTCATGTTTAGAGTACTTTGATCCCAGCTTTCAATTCTTTGCAGATGGTTTGATCAAGATTATGATGGTGCATGTCACCTCAAAAATTATTCTTTTTTATCACTTACCTGCTAGAGGACGAGCAGGAGTTAAGCTTGGAGATGCTTGATACGTCGTAAACGTATCTATAATTTTTTATGTTTCATGCTTATTTAGTATCAACTTTGTTATGCTTTGTCTACACTTTGAGGTATTTTTATACATTTTTGGGACTAACCTATTAACAAGATGTCGCAGTGCCAGTTGCCTATTTTCTATTGTTTTTGGTTTCAGAAAAGCTAGTAAGGAAATATTCTCGGAATTGGACGGGACAAAAACCAAAGTCAATATTTTACCGGAGAGAACACAGAGACCAAAGAGCAGACGAAGGGGGGCCACTCCCCTCCATCTCTCCTCTGGACTCCGTGTTCTCCTCGGTGAAATATTGACTTTGGTTTTTGTCCCATCCAATTCCGAGAATATTTTCTTACTAGCTTTTCTGAAACCAAAAACAGCAGAAAACAGACAATTGACACTACGACGTCTTGTTAATAGGTTAGTCCCAGAAAATGTATAAAAATACCTCAAAGTGTAGACAAAGCATAGAAAAGTTGATACTAAACAAGCATGGAACATCAAAAATTATAGATATGTTTACAACGTATCAAGTCTTATCAGTAACGAGGTTGAACTAGGTATAGAGATACCGACGATCAAACCTCGGATAAGTAAAGTATCGGGAGACAAAGGGAATTGGTATCATATGTAAAATGGTTCATTCGATCACAAAGTTATTGTAGAAATATGTGGGAGCCATAATGGATTTCCAGATCCCACTAATGGTTATTGATCGGAGAGGTGTCTCGATCATGTCTGTGTGGTTCACGAACCGTAGGGAGACACACTTAAGGATTCAATGTTATTTAGTAGATATAGAATGTGAGTTGGAGACCGAATGTTGTTCGGAGTCTCGGATTGGATCCATGACATCACGAGGAGATCCGGAATGGTCCGGAGAATAAGATTCATATAAGGAAAGTTAATTTTCGGGGTTCGGAAATGTTTTCGGTGTTTTGACTAGAAGCTTTTAGAATGTTCTGGAAGGTCCACCACCCGGGAGGGGGTACCTGGAATGCACCATACCCTGATGGGCTAGGCTCATGGTACCCTAGGCCAACTCGGCCAAGGACTTGCGAAGAGAGAAACAAACTCTAGTTTGAAAAGTCAAATCCTAGTTTGAAAAGTCAAATCCTAGTGGAGGAAGGAAAGGAAACCTTGAGGGACAAGGTTTCCCTCTATCCCACCCTTGCCGCCGGTCGTGAGGAGTTGGGGGAGGACTCGGACGGGGCTAGTAACCCTGCCGCTTCCCCCACCTATATAAGTAGGGGTGAGGGTTCCCCCTTGACCCCACCTAAACCCTAGACGTCGGCGCCTCCCCTCTCTCCTCCATAGGCTGCTCCGGCTTAGGCAAAGCCCTGCAGTAATCTCTTCTCCTCCACCACCACCACACCGTCGTGCTATTTGGATTCCGAGGAGATCTACAACCTCTGATTCCCTACTGGAACAAGGGAGAGGAAGGTCTTCATCGACTACCATACGTGTGAACGACTACGGAAGCGCTGCCGGAACATGGCGCCGAAAGGATCATCTTCACGATCTTGAGATCAACAAATGATCGACTACATCAACCACGAGATCCGAATCTCGTTAAACGCTTTGGATCTACGAGGGTTAGTTCTCTACAAACTTGTTGCACCGATCTCGTATATTAGATCTTGGCTTTTGTGTGTTCATGCGATAGAAATTGTTTTCCATGCTACGAACCCCTACAACATCTTGGGATCTAGATCTTGGAGTCTTTTGTGGATTTCCTCCATTGTTCTTCCTCTCTTATCCCCCCATAAGGTTTTGTAGATTTGGTGGAATTTGGGAGAGAAGGACATGAGCACTTCTTGTGTTCTTGCCATTGCATTAGGTGCATTGGTTTGAGTTCTTTACAGAGGATTTGGTTGGTGAAAGTGAGATCTTTTACCTCTTGGGTTCTTGGAACCCTAGACGGCTTGTTGTGGTGTTGTGGATTTATTTGGGCCTCCAATTGAGTTGTGGAGCTCTACCCAAGCTTGTTTGTTGGGAGCCTTCAATTGAGTTGTGGATAAGTGCACTAATGTTGTGAGAGGTTCCGGATTGCCACCGACAAGTGCACCTATAGTGGAAGATCGATCCCGTTTGGGTGAGTTTCACAAGAGAACAAGGGAGGCCTTAGTGGCATTGGTGGTTTGAAACCACCCCCTCTCCAAACTAGACGTACTCCACTGTTGGGAGGAACTCAGTAAAACATTGTCATTTCTGCATGCCTTGGTTATCTCTATACCCGAGCTCTTACTTATGCACCTTAATTTGTGATAGCCTTCGTGCTTGAAGTCTATATCTTGCTATCACATAGTTGCTTGTCTTGCTTAGCATAAGTTGTTGGCGCACATAGGTAAACCCTAGTTATTCTAGGTTTTGTGCTTGACAAAGTAAACGCTAGTTTAATTCCGCTTTTGTTGAGCCCCTCTCATAAAAGTTTTAAACCACTTATTCAACCCCCCTTTAGGTGACATCCTTATACTTTCAATTGGCATCAGATCCTAGTCTCTCTTTTTGGGCTTCACCGCCTTGAGAGTAAAGATGTCGGCTAGGGGATTAATTGATACGTTGGAAACGTATCTATAATTTTTTATGCTCCATGCTTGTTTAGTATCTACTTTTCTTTACTTGTCCACACTTTGAGGTGATTTTTACATGTTTTCTGGTACTAACCTATTAACAAGTTGCAACAGTGCGAGATGCCTGTTTTTTGCTGTTTTTGGTTTCAGAAAAGTTAGTAAAGAAATATTCTCGGAATTGGACGGGACAAACGCTAAAGTCAATTACTTTCCGTGGGGAACAAGAAGTCCAGAGGAGAGCCGGAGGGGCCGACCAGGGGGGCCAGACCCACCCCAGGCGTGGGGCAGGTGGGCCCGCGCCTGGCTAGGGTTTGGTGGCCCTGGCCGCCTCCCGGTCTCGCCCCTTCGCCTATAAGAAGCCCCCGATGCATAAACCCTGAGTACCCAACCAGAAATCCACGAAACCGTCTATAGCCGCCTCCACCATCGTCCCTAGATCGGGGGGATCTGAAGCTCTTACCGGCACCCTGCCGGAGGGGAGATCATCCCGGAGGCCTTCTCTCCGGTATGATTCGTGAGTAGTTCCACCCTGGACTATGGGTCCATGTAGTAGCTAGATGGTTGTATCTCCTCCTTTGTGCTTTCATGTATAGATATTGTGAGCTCCGTTCATGATCAAGATCTAATCTATTTGTAATCATGCGTGTTGTGTTTGTGGGGATCCGATGGATATTGAGATTATTATGTTGGTTTGATTAATGGTTTTATCTTTATGATTCTATAATGTCTGTGTTGTTTGTGATCTTGCATGCTCTCCGTTGCTAGTGGTTATCTTGGCCAAGTAGTTGCTAGTGACTCCAAGAGGGAGTATTTATGCTCGATAGTGGGTTCATGCCTCTAGTTTCCAAGGGAAGTGACAATAATCTCTTCGATTGTAGATGTGATGTTGCTACTAGGGAGAAAATAACGGTCTCTTGTTCATGGAACATGTGGACTGTTTACTGTCAATACCCGGATTTTAATCTCAGATGCCTGTTATCCCATACATCGCAATCCAGGATTACCATTTTTGCGAGACATAACAGATTGGATATCACAGTACATCATCCATTACAAACCATACATAAGGTCTTACACAAATAAGGATCTCATGATCCAGTTCTTAATACAATTCAAGAGAGGAATAACGTAATAGTAACGATAGCGTAGGCGAAGCTCCATCTTCATGGTCACAGGCAATGCTGAAGATGGGAGATGATCCTAGTTGTCGTAACCTTCCTGTTGTCCATCCTCCTGATACTCCTCTTCATAGTCTAGCCACGGGAATAGACAGGGACAAAGCCATGAGTACTCTTTAAGTACTCGCAAACTAATACTAACAAGTGAAGTGGTTTTGAATAGGCTAACTAAGCTCTAGGGTTGTTTGAGAAAGTTATGTAACACCTAAGTGGGAACTTGAATTTCATGTCACAACTCTGTTGTGGTCAAGTCAAAGTCACAAATCATTTTATAAGTCCTTTTGAAAACATCTGACGATAGAACAGTATGGCCACTCCAACTGTCCATAACCATGGACGCGGCTATTCAAATAGTTTGACACTCTACAGAGATTGTACACTTTCACCATAACATTCGATACATCCATCAGGAACAATCCTGAATTCACCATACTCAGTATGCAGAAAATCAATCCTAACCTTTCAATTACACGCCCTAGTATAGGCACCTCTCCTATGAGTTTGGCCTCCCAACCATGACCAACTGTCATCTTGGGTAATGCACAGGTGGACAATCTTCACAAGGTAGCCTCAGCTCAGACCTTGGCCGCAAGGGAACCCATACTAAGGTATATAAATTTCTAGTCAAGCCCTACCCAATTTTCGGGTATTGTGGTTATACGATAAAATTGGAATGGTATCGCATCCAGACAACCATCGGTTTTGTAAAGGGCTAATGCTCATGCCTTAACATTTTCATCATCAAAATCATTTGGTGTTCGGAAACATATGTCAAAACATTTCAGTAGAATGACTCATCATCCTAAGGTTTTCATAACCATTTTCACCAAGTATTCCCATTTAAAGTTGATCAAGTTTTATGCTCAGCACTAGCATCTACAAGTGGGGGTAAATACTAATGAGGGGTGGTAAACAAGTGTATCTTATCTAAGTAAAATCTCATGCCTCAAGATAATATCAAGATTATCTAACTTAGGCCAAATTTTATGCTCTTTATGCTACCTTCAATTATCTTTCTAGAATCTACAAGTCACTAAGTAAACTTTTGATAGAAAGCTTTTAATAAAGAAAATAAAATACTAAGCTTGCAAGTAAAACTAGGATGGTGTGTCAAGTGGGTATAATCACATATGCTTAAGGCATATAGTTGGCATAGTAACAAGCAAGTAGTAGGTTGCATAAGTAGGGTATCTTGCAAGTGTTAGCTTGCCTTGTGCAGAGCAGTGGTTGAAGTTCTCCTCGACTTCTTCCTCGTAATATCCTCCTTCCTCCTCGTATCCTTAGTCGGTACTAGCGTCTATAAATAAATCGAGGTACACAATCACTAAACAATACTTAACTATTTCTAATCATCACACAAAGGTTCATACTAGATGATCTAGCATCATCACTAACATTACAAGATTAAAGCACTTGTCCCATTTATTTTATTTGAGAAAAGTAATTTCTACTCATTGAAAAACTACTTAAGATTTAATATTCTCCAACTCAAACATGAGATCATGTTGACACATGTCATCACCACATATTTCAGTACATGGGAATGTGATTAAAAGTGGTGTCACAATTTAATAAGGTTTAACCTTTTTATTTTATTTAATTAAAGTGACTAGAAATGCCTATGTGGCATTATTTTATTACTTGATGATTATTTCCATAAGTAAACCTATATATTTTTATGTATTCTGAAAGGTATGGTTAAATGTGATTTTTGAGAGTTGGAATCTGCTCAAAAGCTCTTATGGTTGAATTTTGAAAAATGTTTGAATGCAGAAAAGCTTCTGCCTTGTTATTTTTACCAGGGGTGATCTAAAAATCTAAATGGTTTGAATCCAACGGGCTTGGATTAAGCATTCCAGTACCTTTCTAACAAAATTGGTTTCATGCATTTTGGTTCAGTGAATCGAGCTGGGTTGATTTTTGAATCTAAGTACAAAACTAAGTTTAGAACTAAATGAATAAAACTAAATTTGAATTGTTGGGTTGCGCGGGAGGTTTAACTGGGCCGACCCACTACGCATAGCGCACGCGCGAGCTGGTTAAGTGAGTAACCCCAATCGTCAGTGAGACAACGAGCGGCGAAGCGGTACGGGGTGATCTAGGCCGCACGATCTAACTCTAATCGAACGACTCTGGTTCATCGTCCATGTTGGGCAGTGTCAGCGAGACAGAACCCTAGCGCGGCCGGTGGGGGTCGTGGGAGGCTCACCGGGGCTCAGGAGATGTTCGGTGTCGGGGGCGAACGACGAAGTCAACGACGATTCTCCTAGTACCGGCAGCTTCTCCTGGGGCGGCTCCAATCGACGACGCCTCTCCTCCTCTACAGCGGCGAACTCCGGTGAAATCCCGGCCACCTGGTGCTCGCCTTGCTCCGGGAGTGAGTGGGTGTGATCAGTGAGAGGTGGGAAGTGAACTGGTGTGAAGAAAATGAGCGGGGAGGCCTCCTTTTATAGTGGCTGAAGGGGACCGAAGGGTGCGGGTTGAGCTCGTCGTGGTCGACGGCACAAAGTGCTACTGGCATGGGCGATGATAGGGGGCGGTGTTGTGCTCCCTAGAGACGCTCAACAGCGTGGTGGCGAGGCGTGGGGCGGTGCTTAACGGTCGGAACATTGCGGCGCTCTGGACGGGTCTGACGGCAATTTTAATGGTGCACAGCGTGCATGGTCCGCGCGGCGGCGAACGGGCATGTCTGCGGGGTTGCTGAGGTGATGGCAATCACGCACGCAAGCGGCAAGGGCGGCGTGCGGTCTGTGGGCGTGTGTCGCGGTTGGCGCACTGGCACGCTCTCGGCTCGCTCGTGGAGAGGCTGGTCGCACGCGTTCTGAGTGGTCCAATAGCTAGCAGGGTTCGAGCGTTGGACAGGGGGTAGCGGTGGACGGTGGAGTGCCTGCTATGCATGGTTGGCGAGGCTAGGTGCTTGCTCTTGCTAGCTAGCCATGGTCGGCTGGCAAGGGTGCTTTCGGGTTGGCATGGCATGGTGCAATGGGTAGGGGCTAGGGGTGGTTAAGGCACTGGTTGGCACTAGGAGAGACAAGTGTGATTAATGGTGAACAATGCTTAGCCAAACTACTACTCAAAATAGTGAAGTTTGGCCAGTTTGATTTTCTATCTCCAAGTGTTTGATGAAATGGCCGCAAGAAATTTAAATTTAAATTTTTGGTTCAAACTTGGTGGGTTGGCTAGGCACATACTAGGGAGTATCTGGTTAGTTGGATTGGTCAAGGGGCACTGGTTTGGTTGGGTTTTGAAAAGGTGTGATCTTCACATATGTTAAAGATTCAATTTTAAACTGTGATTTAAATCAAGTTTCCAAATGTTTTTGCAAGTTTTAAAGGTGGGCTTTGCTTCACTTTTACTTGGTATTGCAAGGGGTGACAAGAATTGGAAAAGTTTCTGTTTGAAATCTTGGACTAGAAACACTCAAAGTGACCTATTGAGCAAGATTGGCAAAGATGACCATTTGCCTTATTTGATTTGTTTTTGATTTTTTCTTGATTTGTTTCTGCTTGGAAATGTTTTAGATGATGTTATATTCATATTTGAACCATTCCTTACTATTTAGTTGAATCACACAAGTCCATTTATGCATTTATCAAATCATCACATACACACATGCATTCATTTGGTTTCTATTTAATCAAAGTTTTGTTAACCCTAATTTTAGTGATTAGAGTTTGATGATCATTGTTTCATATTTTTGGTATGTTACAAACCTTCCATCCTTAAACGAAATCTCGTGCCGAGATTTGAAAAAGAATAAAAAAGATTACCTAGGATTTAAAGAGATCGGGAAACTCCGTCGTGATGTGATCTTCTTGCTCCTAGGTAGCTTCTTCTTCAGTGTGGTTGATCCACTGGATCTTGAGAAATTTGATGCTTCGGGTTCTGGTGGTTCTAAAAGCTTCTTCCAAAATACGGATGGGTACTTCGGGATGCGTCAGGTCATCGTTGATCTCTATGGTCGGTGATCAATGTTCTTGAAAACTTCAGTCTTCTCCGGAACTTCAAGGCATTTGCGAAGTAACGATATATGGAACACATTGTGTATTGCTGACATTTCCTTTGGCAGTTCTAATTGATATGATACTTCTCCTCGACGATTCAGAATCTTGAAGGGTCCGATATATCTGGGGGCTAACTTTCCTTTGAGTTGGAAACGCTGCATTCCCTTCAAAGGCGACACTTTGAGATACACAAAATCTCCGATATTGAAAGCGAGGTCTCGATGTATCTTGTCGGCGTAACTCTTCTGTCTTGACTGGGCGGTCTTGAGGTGCTCACGAATCTTGTGAACTTTCTCTTCTGCTTCTCGTAGGATGTCGGGTCTGAAAATCTGACTCTCTCCTACTTCCGACCAATTCAAAGGGGTGCGGCACTTCCTTCCATACATGAATTCAAATGGGGCCATTTGCAGACTAGCTTGATAATTGTTGTTGTATGAAAATTCTGCGAAAGGCAGACAGTCTTCCCATTTAGATCCATACTCTAGCACACATGCTCTCAACATATCTTCGAGTATTTGATTTACTCGCTCCGTTTGTCCATCGGTTTGAGGGTGATACGCTGTGTGGAAATCCAGTCGGGTTCCTAAACCTTCTTGGACTTTCTTCCAGAATCTCAAGGTAAACTGAGTTCCTCGATCTGATACGATGTTCTTGGGGACTCCGAGCAAACTGACGATTCTAGCGATGTACAACTCTGCTAGCTTCGAACTCTGGTATGTGGTCTTGACTGCTAAGAAATGGGTTACTTTGGACAATATGTCAACTATGACCCATATAGAGTCATTTCCCCTACTAGATGTAGGCAATACGGTGATAAAGTCCATTCCAACCGAATCCCATTTCCATTCCAGAATCTGTAATGGTTGCAACAGTTCTGCGGGTCTTTGATGTCCCGCCTTGACTCTCTGACATATATCACACTTGGCGATATAGCTTCTGATTTATCTCTTCATCTTATGCCACCAAAATTGCTCCTTCAAATCCTGATACATCTTCGTTCCTCCGGGGTGGATAGAATAAAGAGTATCATGGGCATCTTTCAAAATAATTTCTTTCAACTCCGAATCTGCGGGTACAAAGAGGCGTCCTTTGTACCACAGAACTCCTTCTTCGTATTTGGTTAATCCGGGTACTTTGCCTGTACTGATACGACATTTGATTCCGTCGATACTAGAATTTCCTTTCTGCGCCTCCTTGATCTGACTAATCAAAGTGGGTTGAAGTTCTATGGTAGCCAAAAATCCTTCACTCACTAATTCCATTCGGAAATCTTCCATCTCTTTGTGCAAACTGGGTTGCTCCTTCAAAATCATGGAGTTCAAGCGGCATGACAATCTGCTAAGGCCATCTGCTACCACATTGGCTTTACCGGGGTGATAGTGAATTTCCAGATCATAGTGCTTGATTAGCTCGATCCATCTTCTCTGCCTCATATTCAGCTCCTTCTGAGTGAATATATACTTCAGGATCTTGTGATTCGAATAAATCTCACAACGGTTTCCCATGAGATAATGCCTCCATGTCTTCAGGGCTAGAACTACGGCTGCGAGTTCAAGGTCATGGGTTGGATAATTTTGTTCATGTTGTTTCAGTTGTCGGGATAGGTAAGATATAACTTTGCCCTCTTGCATCAACACACATTCGAGACCGATCTTGGATGCGTCACAATACACATCAAAGGGCTTCGTGATATCCGACATGATCAAGATTGGGGCTGAAATCAATCTTCTCTTGAGTTCCTGAAAACTCGCTTCACATTTGTCTGTCCATTCAAACTTCTTGTCCTTCTTCGGCAATTGGGTCATGGGTCTTGCAATACTCGAGAATCCTTCTACAAACTTGTGGTAGTATCCCGCTAATCCGAGAAATGCATGAACTTGGGTTTGAGTGGTTGGGTCTTGCCAATCTTCAACATCCTTCACCTTCGCAGGGTCAATGGCAATTCCTCCGGCTGATACAATATGTCCGAGAAATCCTACCTCCTGTAACCAGAATTCACATTTGCTAAACTTGGCATACAGCTGATGCTCTCTAAGGGTTCCAAGAATGGTCCTTAGGTGTAGCTCATGTTCGTCTTCTGATTTGGAATAAATCAGAATGTCATCGATGAAAACAATGACAAACTTATCCAGGAAGTCCATAAAAATCTTATTCATGAGGTTCATGAAATAAGCGGGGGCATTGGTTAATCCAAAAGACATGACCGTATACTCGTATAATCCATATCTGGTGGTAAAGGCAGTCTTTGGAATATCCTCTGCGTGAATCTTGAGTTGATGATAGCCAGTTCTAAGATCAATCTTATAAAACACTTTGACACCAGTCAACTGGTCAAACAGATCTTCTACTTTTTGCAACGGGTACTTGTTCTTGATGGTGACATCATTCAACTTCCGATAATCCGTACATAAATGGTTACCTCCATCTTTCTTGTCCACAAACAAAACAGGTGATCTCCATGGCGACGCACTTGGTTGAATCAATCCAATTTCTAGCATGGCATCAAGTTGCTTCTTCAGTTCCACTAGTTCAGACGGGTTCATACTATATGGTCTCTGGGCTATGGGTCCGGTTCCAGGTATTAGTTCAATGATAAACTCGATATCCCGATCTGGGGGCATACCGGGCAAAACATCTGGAAATACATCAGGGTATTCACAGACTATCCAGGCTTGGTCAATGGTTGGCTGGGCTATACTCTTGTTGCACTTGAATTGACGGGGCAAGGTTTCAAATACGTGCTCGACTGATATTCTGGCTGTACTGGTCATGGTTATGGCTTTCTTGGCACAGTCAATTAATCCTTTGTGTTTGGACATCCAATCCATTCCTAGTACTACTTCCAACCTTTAGTTTCGAGTACTATTAGATTAGCATAAAAATATATGCCATGGATTCGGATAGGGACGACTTTGCAAATTTGCCTAGCTTTGGTGATTGAACCAGGTATTTGAACAATCATACCATGCTTCAGTTTGGTTGGCTAAATCTTACTAGTGCATGCAAATCCTTCAGTAACAAATGAGTGCGATGCTCTAGAATCAAACAACACTCTTGCAAGTGTCGTGGGAATGGTCACGACAGATGCTGCAATCGGTAGCGAGTAGTAGAATGAGGGGCAAGGGCGGCCAGCCATCTGCGGTGCGAGATGAGGGCGGAGACACAGGGTTTTACCCAGGTTCGGTCCCCCGGAGGGTAAATACCTACTCCTGCTAGATTGTATTATGAAGGTGGTACAATGGGCGAGCTCGGCGGCTAGGCGGCGAGTCGCTTGGGTGTATGATGGAACGTATCTCTACACGCCCTGCAGGGAGGTTTATATAGGCTCACCTCCCCTAGGGTTTACATATCTCAACCGATTCAGTTAAGGCTTCGGTACTCGTTTGACCTAATCCGACTGGGCCTATCTACTCGCCTGGGCCTTCAGCTTCTAGTCGCTTGGATCCACGCCGGGCCTTGATCCAGTCGTCGTCTTGCAGGCCCACTCGCCAGTTCCTGGGCCAGTCGAAAACGTCCTGCTGGGTATACCCCGGTAGGCACATCCCCATCAGTAGTCCCCGAGGACATCGTCGATTGGGCGTAGGTGGCTGCTGGCAGTCGGAGTATACGGCTTCAGAGTAGACATCCAGTCGAATCGTCGGCGGGCTCCTGTAAAAAGGAGAAAACTAGTCATTCTGATCGCAGCTCTTGGCGAGTCGAGTCGGCGAAATACTCAATCACTGTCGTAGTGATCGGGTCGGCGAGCCGAGTGGCTGAAGTTGGACCGTTAAACGTGGTCAAACTAGCCGTTGGGGTAATCCAACGGTAACTTTTGGCATAATCACCGCGTAGTAACGGCTCCCTGATTTGGCGGGTAACAACCGCTATATAAGGGGAATGGCAGGCGATCAGAGAACCATCTTCTCGCCATTTCCTCCGATTGCACGCACCTTCGCCTTCCTTCGCATCGCGATCCAGCCGACCCGAAATCCTCCGATCCCCCACAAATCCTTCCGCCATGGCCCTCTCCACCGAGCCTTGGGGCAGATCTAAGTGTACGAGGGCGCAACTGGCGTCCTTCGAGGAGGCCGGGATTCTGCGCGCCGGCTGTTGGCGCATCCCCGCGGCCGGAGAAGTGACTCCGAACCCGCGCGAGGGAGAGTTCATCTGTTTCACCAGCCACCTAGAACGGGGGCTGGGATTCCCTACGTCCCTGTTCTTCCGACGCTTCTGCGCCTACTACGGGATCCAACCGTCGGATCTAGGTCCGCATAGCATCGAGCAGCTCGCCATCTTTGTGGCGTTCTGCGAGTGCTACCTGGGCTGCCGGCCCTACTTCCCTCTATGGCAAGATCTATTCCACGGACGGATCAGCCGCGAGGAAGCGGGCGGCCCAATGCTTGCCGCGAGCGGCCTGACGTTCAAGCTGAAGTCGAAGGCTTGATTCTTTGACTTGATGCTGCCCGCCAAGGCGGCGAGCGACTGGAAGAAATCTTGGTTCTACGTTGCCGAGGCGACCCCGGAGGGCGAAACGGCGATCCCACGATACTCTGCCAACCGGTCTGAACCACGCCGACTTCAAGTCGGCAAGCTCCCCAGCGACCAGCGGATGGTCGTGGACGAAATGCTTCAAACCATCCGCGGTCTGAAGAAGAAGGGCCTCCAGACGATCAACTTATACAACTGCTGGCTCGGGCGGCGGCTCGTCCCTCTGGCTCGGCGTGACCACTACATGTACCAATACACGGGCCGGGAGGACTCGACGAAGTCCTGCCTAGCCGAGTGGAAGCTCGAGGACTACACCCCAGCACTGAATAAGATCACCCAGGCGGTGTACCTGGACGCAAAGGACGGGGTCGCCCCCTACACCGCAAAGCATCCAGCCCCAACGGTAAGTCACCTCACATCATTCGCGGTCGTAGTTTTTGCAGTCGTGGTCATTCTAATTTCATTTTGTGTTCATTGCAGCTATTCCAAGTGGTGGAAGGATGCCTCCCACCTTCAGACGACGAGAACTCGAGCTCGTCCGTCCGGGACATGGGCGAGTCGCCTCCCGCCAAGGGCGACACCGAAAGCGACGAGAGCAACGGCGATGACAAATCCGAAGAGGAGGTCGCCCCGCTGGTCCGCAAGACCCGCGGGCAGCGTCAGCGTGAACTTGAGGCGAGTAAAATCCTCGAGCGTCATGATGACGAGGACGAACTTCCGGAGACCACCTCGCGCCGCCAAGCTACTCCGTCAAAGAAGAAGAAGAAGAAGAAGAAGAAGGAGGCAAAGGCCCCTCCGAAGAAGAAGACGAAGCCGATGAGGCCGGCCTCGCCACCGCACTCGGCGAGCAGCTCCGACGCCCCCAGCCCGGCCAAGGACGAGGCGCCGCCGACGGCAGCCGCGCTGGACACGGCCACTGTCGAGGTGCCACTGGCCTCGATGCCTCCGCCATTCGCCCCAGTCTCTGGGCTAGGGGCCGCTCCGGCCGCGGCGGCTTCACCTCGCAAGGAAGCTCCTGCTGAAGATGTCCTAGAAGCTCCCGTTGCATCCTCGACGACAAAGAAGCCATCCGTGTCTTGGGCACGCGACGTCCTGGAGATGGTCCTCAGCCGCCGACTGGGCCCCGAACTGGAGAAGCCGGCCGGCATCCGCACGGGGCTACGTTTCATTCCAGTCGCCAAGTGAGTTCGCTCACCTACCTTTGTCTTTCATACCAGCTTGAATTGTCTTGCTCACACGATCGATTTACAGGACCGGAGCAAAGAAGATAGGCCACCCGACCGTGGCTAAGGTGACACCCGTCGTCAGCGAAGAGGATCCCTCCCGGAAGAGGAAGGCGGACGAAGTCGTCGTCCCTGCGGATAGCGCCAAGAAGGCCAAGGGTGACGATGTCGTCACGATCTCCGACGACACGGCGATTGTGCCGAATGAACCGGCAGTGGAGGCGGCCGTACCCACGAAGGAGGGTGCTCCCTCGCCTGGGGTGACCGAGCCAACCTCCTTTGGTGCCGGTGCCTCCATCGCCATGTTCCCGCGCTTCATGGCCAGATCGGCTACAGCGAGTGGGACCTCGCCCTCGAGCCGTGCACCTGGGGTCGACGACGCGGAGGTCGAGCAGCGTCGTGGGCACACGCCGGCTCTCCTCGCGTCCGTGGATGCGACACAACTTCACGACATGCTTGGCGCAGCCATCCAGGTATGTTCAGTCCCCGAGGATCAGGCCGGTGAGTTGCAGCGGTCTGATTCTTCTAGTGTCTTGTTGTTATTTTTCGCGTCCAGTCCCCGAGTGCGCACTCGCTGAATTTCAGCGGGTGGGCACTTAGGATTTGTTGATTGCCAGTCCCCGAGTGCACACTCGCTGAATTTCAGCGGGTGGGCACTTAGGATTTCTTGATTGCCAGTCCCCGAGTGCGTACTCGCTGAATTTCAGCGGGTAGGCACTTAGGATTTCGCTTTGGTTAACTGTTTGAATTGTGTGCAGGGTCTGCAAAGTGAATCAGCTGACCGATTGGCAGCAAAACACCGCACGGAGAAGGAACTGGCCATCGTCCAAGAGGCGAATAAGGGGCTTCAAGCAGTTGCCGCGAAGGCAGAGGAGGCTCGCCAGGGACTTGTCCCCGCGGGTGAGTTGGCAGCGGCGCAATCGGCGTTGAGCTCGGCTGAGAAGCGGATCACCGATCTCGAGCGCGAGCTGAGGGAGGCGAAGGAGGAAGCGAGCTCGGCGGATGGGCGATCCAAGGCTGCCATTACAGCCGCCGCAGAGAATCGTAAAGTGTCCGACGCCCTTGTTGCTGGGCTTCAGGACGACTATACTTCGCTTCAACGCTTCATCACGGATCTCTCCCGCCCCTTGATTGGTAAGTGTATCTGCCCCTGCCAATAGCGTGTGCCTTTTTGTGATGTCCGACGTACTCACTGTTATCTTCTATTCGCAGGTCGCATCCTTGATAGTGCGGAAGAGGCGAGCTCGTTCGACGCGCGACAATGTGTGGCCACGCTCGTCGACTCGGCGACGTTGTCGGCGACATGCATCCGAGCCTACCTCTAGGAGATATCGCCCATGGAAGTAATTCCTAGCAACCTCGTCGAGGTGTGGAAGTACTTGGAGAAGGCGCCGTCGGTCGTTGAGTTCATGACGCGATCGGCGTTCCGACGCGGAGCGGCGACGACGCTTAGCCTTGGGCTTGCTCATTTTCCAGAAGATTTCGATCTGGACGACGTGACGAGTGGCTACCCGTCGTCGACTGGCGAGGTGGAGATCTTCGAGGTGCTCAAGTTGACGGACCGCGCCGCGATGTACTCCGAGCGTGTCTGGGCAATGGGCGACCTCCTTCCGTACCAGGAGACGGTCATCGCGCCCAACGACCCCGAGCCGCAGCACCGGGACTTCAAGGTCGAGCAGCCCTTCCGCACGGCGATGGCGGGTGAGCTGACGACGTACCCATCGAACCCGTACACGCCGTTCATCCGCAATCGCAAGGGTGCTGGCGAGTCGTCGTCGAAGCCTGCGGAATAGGATAGTTTGCCCTAGGGCGTTAGTAGCAGATCTGCCGTTTGGGCATATTTTGTATTCTGAGAGGATTGCAACATGCTATGAATGTGATATCGTGTTTGTTTTGTGACTTGCCATGTGTATTCCGCTTGAGGTTTGAACGAGTCCCCGAGCGCGTCCACCCTTTTGTGGGGTTTACCTCGTGTGTGATGTGTTTATGGTTTTTAAATGTTTTGTTATTGTGGTCGACTCGCCCGGACTCGAAGAGCCAGTCGCAAGGCGACTCCCTTGAGCGCTCTGTACTTCACCGTTTTCCCTTGCGCGAACGAGATCGGGTGGCCGAGTCCCCGAGCGTGGTACTTGGTTGTTCTAGGCGCGACCCGAGGGTGGGTGAGGACTTGGCGCGTTAGTTTGAGCGCATCACTCCTGCCTGGCCCGTTGGGTCAGTCGCGTGGCGAGTCCTGGGCATGCTCTCATACTTGGCGCTTTCCCAAGCCGCTCGCGATGAACTGGCCGTCAGTCCCCGAGCGTGGTACTTGGCCGTTCGAGTCGCAATGTCGAGGATGCGGAGGATCATGGTCGCTGTAAGAAGCGGAGGCAGTTGTCTTGGCTCGTAGAGCCAGTCGGGCTGGGCGACTCCAATGGGGCTCCGGGTAGGTGTTTTTCGTGGACGACGCAAGACCTGAGGTGACCCAGTGCTCTTGCACCGCACTACTTAGCCGTGCCGATCGCTGTACCAGAGGTTGACTTCTGCGGTTAGCTTGACGCTGTTATTACGAGTGCGAGTGGCACAAGACACGGAGAGTAAGCGCAATTTGCGATAACCAATTCTTTTATTTCATAGCGACTGGAGGGTACATATGTGGGGTTCTAGGAGTAGAACTTTCGTAGGAGGTTTACATTCCATGGTCGCTTGACGTCGAGTTTGCCGTCCCCGCGGACGTCGATGAGGTAGTAGGCGTCGTTGCCGAGTACTCGTCCGATGGCGAATGGTCCCTCCCACGGAGGGGAAAGCTTGTGCATTCCCTTCTTGTCCTGGATGAGGCGCAACACCAGGTCGCCTTCTTGGAAGCTGCGAGTTTTCACCCGCCGGCTGTGGTAGCGGCGGAGTCCTTGTTGGTAGATGGCGGTGCGCGAACGAGCTAGGTCGCGTGCCTCGTCGAGTTGATCGACTCCATCCTGTCGTGCGAGTTCGTTTGCAGCCTCCGTGTAGTGGACGACCCTCGGCGAGTCATGCTCAAGGTCGGTGGGCATGACTGCCTCGACGCCGTACACCATGAAGAAGGGGGTGAATCCTGTCGACCTGTTAACCGAGGTGCGGATTCCCCAGATGACGGAGGGTATCCTCGACCCAGCACCCGGCGGTGCGCTCGAGTGGTACTTGGAGTCGCGGCTTCAGGCCGTGGAGGATGCTTTGATTGGCCTGTTCGGCTTGGCCGTTGGACTCCGGGCGCCACTGTCGTGGGAATGGTCACGGCAGATGCTGCAATCGGCAGCGAGTAGTAGAACGAGGGGCAAGGGTGGCCAGCCATCTGCGGTGCGAGATGAGGGCGGAGACACAGGTTTTTACCCAGGTTCAGCCCCCGGAGGGTAAAGACCTACTCCTGCTAGATTGTATTATGAAGGTGGTACAATGGGCGAGCTCGGCAGCTAGGCGGCGAGTCGCTTGGGTGTATGATGGAACGTATCTCTACACGCCCTACAGGGAGGTTTATATAGGCTCACCTCCCCTAGGGTTTACATATCTCAACCGATTCAGTTAAGGCTTCGGTACTCGTTTGACCTAATCCGACTGGGCCTATCTACTCGCTTGGGCCTTCAGCTTCCAGTCGCTTGGATCCACACCGGGCCTTGATCCAGTCGCCGTCTTGCAGGCCCACTCGCCAGTTCCTGGGCCAGTCGAAAACGTCCTGCTGGGTATACCCTGGTAGGCACATCCCCATCAGCAAGTACTGAGTTAACAGAAAACATACCCAGCATGACATCTGGCACTTCTTGGGCTTCTTCAGCATGCATGAGAAAGAGACGGCCGTGGCGGTTGAGCGAATTTCCTGGGGCAAACCTTCTTCTGGGCTGAACACGATGCTGCCGCTGAGCTGGGGCATTTGCATTGGGGGCTGTGGCAATCTTCTTGGGGCACTCATTGGAGTAGTGACTCTTGGTTCCACATTCATAACAAGTCACCTGCGACTTGTCCTTTGCTGCAACAGGCACATCATTGCTTCCAGTCCTTGGGGCAGTGTCCCTGTTGGTGGCGGCATTGTTGTTGTTGAACTTGGGTGGTGCACGGTTGAAATTGCTGGGATTGCCGGGGTTGTTGTGGTTTCCTCCGGGCCTTAGGTTTCCACGGTTGGGATAGGTGGGACGGTTCATCGGGGGTCTGTTGGTTCTTGGGGAAAATACTGGAGATGGGTTGAGGCGATACTTTGGTGTATGGTGGGTGCCTGGTTGATGCATCATGTGACGCTTGCGGTTCTCATTAGCTTGATTGATCTTTCCTTCCATATAAATGGCAGAGTCAACTAAGGCTTCAATATCAGCAAAGGGGATATTGACTAACACTGTCTGCATCTCATCGTGCAGACCATTCAGGAATCTCTCCTTCTTGGCTTCAGTATCTATCTTATCTGGTACATACCTAGCCAATGACAAGAATTTGTCACGGTACTCCACTACCGTCATCCTTCCCTGCTTCAGTTCCCTGAATTCATCTCTCATCCTCTTGATCAAACCCGGTGGCACATGGGTTCTGCTGAACTTGACTTTGAACTCTTCCCAAGTCATTAGCTGACCTCCTGTCATTGTGCGAACGCTGTTCCACCATGCTCTTGCATCTCCGGCCAGATAGTGGGTAGCAAACAACACTTTCTCGTTAGCTTCCACTCCTGCAACTTACAGATTGTTCTCCATGGTTTGCAATCAATCATCTGCATCTAGGGGCTCTTCTGACCTAGTGAAAACAGGTGGAATTGTGTTCTGGAAATTCTTGAGCTTAGATCCATGGTTGTCCTGATTTCCATGGCCTTGATTGTTGTTAGCCATCTGAGCTATCTGTTGAAGGGTGGCTAAGTTGGCTTCACGTTCGGCTCTTTCGGCTTCGCGGTCAGAAACCAACATTTGCAAGAGTTGCAACATCGGGTCCGGGGCTGAGTTGCTTCCTCCGCGAGGCATCTGAAGATTGAGATAGATCATGAGGAAAGAGGGAAATTTCTAAGGTTCAGGGTTTTGAGAAGTTTTTAAAGTTTGACTCAGATTTTTCTAGCAACTTGCTTTTCATTCATTCATAGCACACGATACAAACACACACCACAACAAAGAAAAACAGATGGTTTTAAGAACCATTCTAGGAAACTACGATACAGTGGGACCGAATACAACTCATTAATGCTAGTGCTCAAGTGCTACTACTCCTCGGAGTCAGTGTCCTCATCATCCTCATCATCATCGATGAAGGCAAAGTCATCCTCATCGGTGAAGAAGTCCATGGCCTGATCCTACAGAAAATCATCATCATCGTTGAGATTGGAGTAGGGGTCTCCACGAAGGTATTCCCCTGCATTCTCCCTCTCCTCCAACTGCATTTCTCTCTCGTGGATGGTCTCCTCCAAATCCGTGATCCGGTGGCGAAGACGGGCAATGATGCGCTCTTTCTTGTCGAGCTGACAGCAACGAGACTTGCGATCCTTCACTAGCATGGCAATGGTCTGATCCTTCCTGGCAGCGATGGCATACTTGTGGTTAGCATAGGAACGGGCATTGTCCAACTCCTTCTGATGGTCATACATCATGAAGCTGAGATGGTCCAACTGAGTCTTCAGCTCATGGTGATATGGGGCCTCTAGTGGCTGTCCCATAGCATCACACCTTGGGTAGAACTCAAAGCGGGTACCCTTAATTTGATTGATACTCTGCCCACACAGACGGGCAAGAGCTTCCTGCATGACCCTGGCAAGTCCATCGAGCCAGTTGTTCTCTCTTAAGGTGAACTGAATTCCCTCTGCAGTGGGGGGGGGGGGGTCAATCTTTCCTCGGAGACTTGCAACAACTAACCACTGCAAATCTTCTCCTTCCTGATCATTGAGCTGAGCTCCGAAGAACTTGGGGTGTGGACGCTCCAGCATTTCTGCCAGCTGGTTCAAGTCGCTCAAAGATGAGGTATCCTCCATTCCCCAACTGATAAAACTTGTTGTACTTTACGTCCATCTATAAGAATATAGGATGAGTAAGTTAGTAGAGTGATCAAGTGTGTCAAATTTTATGTAAGTTTGCAAGAATTTTTGAGGAACATGAATTTTCATGAAAGAGTCTAAGTGATAAGAATGAAAATAAGTTTTTGTAAATACTCACTTCTTTGGTTTTGAAACTAATTTTTTGATTCAAACATCCATTCTAACTAGGGTCTCCTATGGTCACGATGGCTCTGATACCAACTTGTCAACACCTGGATTTTTAATCCCAGATGCCTGTTATGCCATACATTGCAATCCCAGGATTACCATTTTTGCGAGACATAACAGATTGGATATCACAGTACATCATCCATTACAAACCATACATAAGGTCTTACACAAATAAGGATCTCATGATCCAGTTCTTAATACAATTCAAGCAGCGGAATAACGTAATAGTAACGATAGCGTAGGCGAAGCTCCGTGTTCATGGTCACAGGAAATGCTGACGATGGGAGATGATTCTAGCTGTCGTAACCTTCCTGCTGTCCGTCCTCCTGATACTCCTCTTCATAGTATGGCCATGGGAATAGCCAGGGACAAAACATGAGTACTCTTTAAGTACTTGCAAACTAATACTAACAAGTGAAGTGGTTTTGAATAGGCTATACTAAGCTCTAAGGTTGTTTTGCAAAAAGTCAGATTTACCTATACTAAGTTCAGAAACAAAGAAAGCTAGTGGAAAGTTTTATAACACCTAAGTGGGAACTTGAATTTCATGTCACAACTTTGTTGTAGTCAAGTCGAAGTCACAAATCATTTCACAAGTACTTTTGAAAACATCTAACGATAGAACAGTATGGCCACTCCACCTGTCCATAACCGCGGACACGGCTATTTGAATAGTTTGACACTCTGCAGAGATTGTACACTTTCACCACAACATTCGATACATCCGTCAGGAACAATCCTGAATTCACCATACTCAGTATGCGGATAATCAATCCTAACTTTCAATTACACGCCCTAGTATAGGCACCTCTCCTGTGAGTTTGGCCTCCCAACCATGACCAACTGTCATCTTGGGTAATGCACAGGTGGACAATCTTCACAAGGTAGCCTCAGCTTAGACCTTGGCCGCAAGGGAACCCATACTAAGGTATATAAATTTCCAGTCAAGCCCTACCCAATTTTCGGGTATTGTGGTTGTACGGTAAAATTGGAATGGTATCGCATCCAGACAACCATCAGTTTTGTAAAGGGCTAAGGCTCATGCCTTAACATTTTCATCATCAAAATCATTTGGTGTTCGGAAACATATGTCAAAACATTTCAGTAGAATGACTCATCATTCTAAGGTTTTCATAACCATTTCCAAGAAGGACATCGCCGAACATATTGCTTTGTGTGATGTATGTAGTAGAGTGAAAGAGGAACATCAGAAACCAGCAGGATTGTTACAACCACTAGCTATTCCTGATTAGAAGTGGGACAAGATTGGCATGGATTTCATCACTGGATTGCCAAGGACCAGGTCAGGATATGATTCTATTTGGGTAGTAGTGGATCGTCTAACTAAAGTGGCTCATTTCATACCCGTGAAGACAACCTATACGAGTGCTAAGTTGGCCAAGATCTATATGAATAGAATTGTGTGTCTGCATGGTGTACCCAAGAGTACTGTGTCTGATAGGGGAACTCAATTCACTTCTCATTTTTGGAGACAACTGCATGAGTCATTGGGAACGAGATTGGAATTCAGTACTGCTTTTCATCCCCAGACTGATGGACAGACAGAAATTACCAACCAGATCTTAGAGGATATGTTGAGGGCATGTGCCCTAGACTATGGATCCAGTTGGGATGAAAGTCTGCCTTACATAGAATTCTCTTATAACAACAGCTATCAAGCCAGTATTGAGATGGCACCGTTTGAGTTTCTCTATGGGAGAAAGTGTACTACACCATTGCTATGGAATGGTGTTGGAGAAAGGAACTTGTTTGGGCCAGAATTAATCAAGGAAGCTGAAGACAAAGTCAAGTTAGTAAAGGACAGATTGAAGATAGCATAGTCCCGACAAAAGAGCTACGCAGATCCAAAGCGTAGAGAAGTCACCTATGAGGTGGGTGATAGAGCATATCTTAGAGTATCACCACTTCGTGGAGTGAGAAGGTTTGGAGTCAAAGGAAAATTGGCCCCAAGATATGTTGGACCATTCAAGATTCTAAGACGTAAAGGAGAAGTGGCATATGAGATTTAATTGCCTGAATCCTTGTTTGCTGTTCACAATGTGTTTCATGTGAGTCAACTAAAGAAATGCCATCCAGAGATGGAAGAGAATTCTTTGAAGGATACTATACCTTTGGAGGAGGTCCAGTTGGAAAGTGATCTCACTTATGAAGAAAAACCTATCAAGATTCTTGAGACTGCAGAAAGAGTTACACGGACAAATACTATCAAATTCTGCAAAGTTCAGTGGAACCATCATTCCGAAGAAGAAGCAACATGGGAAAGAGAAGATGACCTTCGGAAAGACCACCCTCACCTATTTGCTAGCCAATACGAATCTCGAGGGCGAGATTCACCTTAAGGGGGTTAGATTTGTAACATCCCAAAAATCATGATTTCAAAGTTTGCATATCATTCATGCATTCATAATCATTTTAGGATCATTTCTTCAAAAACAGAAACTTTGTGATCTATTATTTTATGTAAGCAAGGCAATGGCCTTATTGCTACCTTCTTATAAGAAATACTTGCTTTAATCAGTAAGGTTTTAAACTTGAGTTGAGTGATGTTTCTAAGGCTTGTTCAAAAAGTTTTCAAAACAAATTATAAAAATTTAAACCATTCTCATGACTTAATTAAATGAATATTAAAGGCAAGGTTTATTTTAAATACCAATGGAACCTTGTAAATTTAAGTGAACAACAGTACTTTATGCACAAAAATGTATCTGTTTCACTTTACAAAAATCCAGAAAATGTTTGAATTCAAACTCTTTTAAAAATCATTTGAAAAGGATTCCTAGAAAATCAAAAAGAAAAAGAAAAAGGCAAAAGAAATGGAAAGGCCGGCGCCACTCTTTTGGCCCAGTAGCAGATGCAGCCCACCCGGGTTTTCCCCTCTCTCTCTTTGTTTTTCATCGCGCCCGCGCACACCCCCTCCCTGACCACTGGGACCCATCTGCCCCGTCATCATCGTCCCCAATCACCGCGTATCTGACCCGCTCCGCCGTTACCTCGCCGCAGTGACGCCGTGATTACTCTCTGCTTAAATCCCATTGATTCGTTGCATGAATGCCGCCCTTGCTCCGGCTACTTAATCCCCACCCCTCTGCGACCATTTCCCCTCACTCCACTCGCTCGCTCCGCCACCAGGCTGCGCATATTTCGTAGAACCCCGCCGTAGTACCGACGACCTCCGGTGGTGAATTCCGGTGAGCACTCCCTGCCCCTTGCCTTCTAATCTTGCCAGTATGGTCACTACAACCTTGCGCATCTCCTAACACCTCTGGTGCATGCTAGGACCATCCAGAGCCTCGTCAACATCAACGACTGCGCATGTCCGACGAAACCATTAACTCCGGCGAGCTTTCCTGGTTAGTTCTGACCGCGCCTGGCCCTCTCATTGATACTCGCATGACCAGCATCATCTTGCGCACCTAACACACATCTTATCTTGCCTTGGCATGATCTGTACCCTCGCTAGCGATGACGAACAGAAGCGACCGTCGCCAGTAGGAACTACGGCGAGCAATCCCCGTCAACCTCGAGCGCCCCTTTGCCAACCAAGCACACCTTGAGCATCAGCAATGCACGGCAAACTCGATGAGCTATTTCTCCCTCTCCCACGCGTCCTGTATCGTCGGCACCGTCCTCGTCTGACCGCGCCGCCGCCAGCCACCATCGCGCGCCGCCCATCTTTGGCCAAACGCCTGTGCGCCGTTAGATCTAGATCCAACACATCTGATTGATAACTTAAGCGAAGCGATATGTTTTGATCTGAACCGTGCGATGCACTTTTAATCTAACGATCCAGAGGGCCTGATCCATGCGAACCGGTACCGTCCAATCAGGAGCTGCCGCGTGGCTAGGGTTTAGATTTAAAAACTGAAATTAGATCTATTAGTTGTTCAAACTTGCAAAATTCATAACTTTGATCCACATGTTCAAATGTTGCAAATTTTATATCAATGGAATCAGGAAAAAGAGTACTTTCCAACCATGCACTTTGTTTAAGGAATAGATTCTGTAAACTTAGTTGTTTTTGCAGAGACTTTTGTAAGCTTATTTTGTGTATAAAAATTAATGGAAAAATGTTTTAAAGGATAAATAAAGGTTATTTGGTGTATAATTGTTTGGTTTATTAATCAGTACTGTTTACTTGTCTTGTTAGGTTTAGAAAAATCATCACATGGCATTTGCATGCATTCATATATTTTTGCTTGTTTATTTTGATATGTGAATTTGGTGCTATCATTTTATGTGTAGATTTTGGTGCTAGTGGTGATTGTGATTGTGAGGATTGTTGCTACTCCCCCAACTACCAAGGCAAGTGGTGCTTCATAATTTTTGTCCCAATATTTTGACCATGCATTAGAATTTTTTTTGTATAGGGCTTGCATGATATTTTGCTAAGTATCTATATGCTATGCTTGGGAAAGTCCTAGTAGTTGTAAGCTTGGTAGAATTTTCTCTAAGTAATGATACTTACTACATTGCCATGCTTAGCCAAGCTAGTAGCAAATAAGGGTGGATTATTATTCATGCTATGGAAATTTTGCTAAGTCTTTTGACTTGTGTTTTTGCTTAATAAAACAACTTAGTGAATGAAACACCTGGGTGGAATGGTATGTTGGTTTGTGTTGAGTGGTTACACAAGGCCCATATCTATGGTTTACCTTGTGTATCACACTTGTGGAAATCCACCCAGGAACAAAGGGATTTGAGATGCCATATGTTAAGAAGCTTCTAGTGCAGCCACATGGCAATATGGGCTCTGCCTGGATCATATAGGTTGCAATAACTTAGCCAAATGGACAGTTGGTGGTAGAGGGATGATAGGTTTGGAACGCGTCCATTTTGGTCTAAGGGAAGGCTTCTGAAAGATCCTGTCTTGGTGAAAATCAATTCTTGTGGGGAAAGTGCACCACCTCTGCAGATGGAAGAAACTAAGTACTTAGCCATGTCCCTGGTATTGGACAATTTGAGCATCAAGACATGGAAGCTATCAAGAATCTCCTCATCCCAATTTTCTAAGTTAAAACTTGTGGTTGAACAAGGATGAAGGTTCACCAATTTCTATTGGTGGTTCCTTGGGAGTTTTTGCCAAAGAAAAACTTAGTGTTTTCAACTGATAGGTAAAACCTATTTTGAGCAATGCAAGCCTAAGCTACATTTAGCCAAAATTCATGTAGTAACTAGATGCTAATATACTACTAAGGTATCACTTGCCAATACTATTCTAATGTATTGACCCACTGTGGCTGTAACTTGTGATGTTGCAGGTTACTCTGATGATGATTAGGGGTTATGAGTCTACACTCAACATGCTTGCCTGTGGCACATGAAGATGAAGAATTTTATTTTTATTTTTAAGTTAAACTCCTGTAATGGCCTATGGCTATGGAGTTGTAAAAGACTATGTTATATCTGGAATGACGATGTAATAATGACCTTTGTTTCTGTGTACTTTATCTTAAACTGTGGATGCTAGCAATTGATCCAGGGACTAGCATTGCAATCATAGGGATCTTTACCTTTATAAAGGTGGGATCTTACAATTTCTAATCATCACACAAAGGTTCATACTAGATGATCTAGCATCATCACTAACATTACAAGATTAAAGCACTTGTCCCATTTTTTTTTGAGAAAAGTAATTTCTACTCATTGAAAAACTACTTAAGATTTAATATTCTCTAACTCAAACATGGGATCATATTGACACATGTCATCACCACATATTTCAGTACATGGGAATATGATTTAATGTGGTGTCACAATTTAATAAGGTTTAACCTTTTATTTTATTTAATTAAAGTGACTAGAAATGCCCATGTGGCATTCTTTTATTACTTGATCATTATTTCTGTAAGTAAACCTATATATTTTTATATATTCTGAAAGGTATGGTTAAATGTGATTTTTGAGAGTTGGAATCAACTCAAAAGGTCTTATGGTTGAATTTTGAAAAATGTTTGAATGCATAAAAGCTTATGCCTTGTTATTTTTACAAGGGGTGATCTACAAATCTAAATGGTTTGAATCCAACGGGCTTGGATTAAGCATTCTACTACCTTTCTAACAAAATTGGTTTCATGCATTTTGGTTCAGTGAATCAAGCTGGGTTGATTTTTGAATCTAGGTACAGAACTAAGTTTAGAACTAAATGAATAATACTAAATTTGAATTGTTGGGTTGCGCGGGAGGTTTAACTGGGACGGACCACTATGCACAGCGCACGCGCGGGCTGGTTAAGTGAGCGACCCCACTCGTTAGTGAGACAACGAGTGGCGAAGCGGTATGGGGTCATCTAGGCCGCACGATCTAACTCTAATCGAACGACTCTGGTTCATCATCCACGTCGGGCAGTGCCGGCGAGACAGGACCCTAGCGCGGCCGGTGGGGGTCGCGGGAGGCTCACCGAGGATCAGGCGATGGTCGGCGACGGGGGCGAATGACGAAGTCGACGACGGCGATTCTCCTGGTACCGACAGCTTCTCCTGGGGCGGCTCCAATCGATGGCGCCTCTCCTCCTCTGCATCAGCAAACTCCGGTGAAATTCTGGCCACATGGTGCTCGCCTTGCTCCGGGAGTGAGTAGGTGTGATCAGTGAGAGGTGGGGAGTGAACTGGTGTGAAGAAAACGAGCGGGGGAGGCCTCCTTTTATAATGGATGGAGGGGACCGAAGGGTGTGGGTTGAGCTCGTCGTGGTCGAGAACACAGAGTGCTACTGGCATTGGCGATGATAGGGGGCAGTGTTGTGCTCCCTGGCGACGCTCAACAGCGTGGTGGCGAGGCGTGGGGCGGTGCTGAACGGTCGAAACGTTGCGGCGCTCTGGGGAGGTCCGACAGCAATTTTAATTGCGCACAACATGCATGGTCTGCGCGGTGGCGAATGGGCATGTCCGCGGGGTTGCTGGGGTGCTGGCGATCACGCACGCAAGCGGCAAGGGCGGCGCGCGGTCTGTGGGCGTGTGTCGCGGTTGGCGCACTAGAGCGCTCTCGGCTCGCTCGAAGAGAGGCTGGTCGCGCGCGTTCTGGGTGGTCCAGTGGCTAGCAGGGTTCGAGCGTTGGACAGGGGGTGGCGGTGGAGTGCCTGCTAGACAAGGTTGGCGAGGCTAGGTGCTTGCTCTGGCTAGCTAGCCATGGTCGGCTAGCAAGGGTGCTTTCGGGTTGGCATGGCATGGTGCAATGGGTAGGGTCTAGGGGTGGTCAGGGCACTGGTTGGCACTGGGGGAGACAAGTGTGATAAATGGTGAGCAATGCTTAGCCAAACTACTGCTCAAAACAGTGAAGTTTGGCCAATTTGTTTTTCTGTCACCAAGTGTTTGATGAAATGGCCGCAACAAATTTAAATTTGAATTTTTGGTTCGAACTTGGTGGGTTGGCTAGGCACATACTAGGGAGTATCTGGTTAGTTGGATTGGTCAAGGGGCACTGGTTTGGTTGGGTTTTGAAAAGGTGTGATCTTCACATATGTTAAAGATTCAATTTTGAACTGTGATTTGAATCAAGTTGCCAAATGTTTCTGCAAGTTTGAAAGATGGGATTTGCTTCAGTTTTACTTGGTCTTGCAAGGGGTGAGAAGAATTGTAAAAGTTTTTGTTTGAAATCTTGGACTAGAAACACTCAAAGTGACCTATTGAGCAAGATTGGTAAAAATGACCATTTGCCTTATTTGATTTGTTTTTGATTTTCTCTTGATTTGTTTCTGCTTGGAAATGTTTTATATGATGTTATATTCATCTTTGAACCATTCCTTACTATTTATTTGAATCACACAAGTCCATTTATGCATTTATCAAATCATCACATACACACATGCATTCATTTGGTTTTTATTTAATCAAAGTTTTGTTAACCCTAATTTTAGTGATTAGAGTTTGATGATCATTGTTTCATATTTTTGGGATGTTACATTTACCTTACACACTTTGCTTAAAGCAGTTGTCTGTTGCTTGCAACTTAATACTAGAGGGGGTTCGGATGATAACCTGAAGGTGGACTTCTAGTCATAGATGCAATTGGATGACGGTCTATGTATATTGTTGTATTGCCTAATCAACCTCATAGGATCTGTCTGGCTAGTAATTGCATTGTTACGCCTTGCTTAGTTCCTGTCAATTGCCCCGCGGTAATTTGTTTACCTTCATGCCATGTTGTTTATCTAAGGAGAGCACCTCTAGTGAACTATGGACCCCGTTCCAATCTTTACCATTGATACATCTTTCACTGTTACTTGTTTACTTACTGCAAACCATTACCTTCCACACCATACGTTTAATCATTTGTTACAGCAAACCGGTGAGCTTGACAACCTCACTGATTCGTTGGGGCAAAGTCTTGAGTATGTGTTGTGCAGGTCTCCACGTTGCCAGCAACACCTTTGAGACGTTTCCTTCCTCCTTCAGGTTCGATAACCTCGGTCTCTAATGAGGGAAACTTGCTGTTGTGCTCATCACACCTTGCTCTTGGGGTTCCAACGAAGTGTCCCACATCAAACACTGGGTGCACACATCAAGATTTCTAGCACCGTTGTCGGGTACATAGCTTCGACCTTTTGCTCCCCGTCGATCACCATCAAGATTTCTGGCACCGTTGTTAGGGAGGCTAAGGACGTCTTCACTAGGGGAGTCCTTCACTTCCTTTCTCTTTACTTTGTTTTTAGTTTGCTTTGTTTCTTTTGCTTGGTTTTGTTTGCCTATTTTCAAAAAAAACCAAAAAATTAGTCTAGCTTGGTTTGCTTGCCTTATTCAAAAACACAAAAAAATTAGTTCCTGCTCTAGCTGCTGCTGCTGTTTTTGGCATGCCCACCTTTGCCAAAATGAACTCTGCTGAGAACACCAAGTCGTGTGACTTCACTAGCACCAACAAAAATAATTTCCTAAGCACACCTATTGCTCCACCTGCTCCTGATGCTATCTTTTATGAAATTAAGCCTGCTTTGTTGAATCTTGTGATGAGAGAGCAATTTTCTGGTGCTGGTTCTGATGATCCTGCTGCCCATCTTAATAGCTTTGTTGAACTTTATGAGATGCAAAAGTATAAGGATGTAGATGAAGATATTATTAAGCTCAGGCTTTTTTCCTTTCTCCTTGAGGGGAAAAGCTAAAGAATGGTTGCTATGTTTGCCTAAAAATAGTATTGATTCTTGGACTAAGTGCAAAGATGCTTTTATTGGAAAGTACTATCCTCCTGCTAAGATTATTGCTATGAGAAGTGACATTATGAAATTTAAACAACTTGATAGTGAACATGTTGCTCCTTCTTGGGAAAGAATGAAATCTTTGGTTAAAAATTTCCCTACTCATGGACTCACTGCTTGGATGATTATACAAACTTTTTATGCAGGTTTGAACTTCTCCTCAAGAAACCTGTTGGATTCTGCTGCTGGAGGTATTTTATGGGACTCACCTTAGGTGCTGCAACAAGGCTCCTTGATAATATGATGGTTAACTACTCTGAATGACATGTTGAGAGAGCTCCACATGGTAAGAAGGTAAATTCTGTTGAGGAAACTTCCTCTTTGAGTGAAAAGATTGATGTTATTATGGCTATGCTTGTTAATGGGAAAGCTCCTCTAGATCCTAATAGTGTTCCCTTAGCCTCTTTGGTTTCTCAAGAAGAGCAAGTTGATGTGAACTTCATTAGAAACAACAATTTAAACAACAATGCCTATAGGAATAATTTTGGTAGCAACAACAATTATAGGCCTTATCCTCCTAGTGGAAATGCTTATCAAGATAGATCTGGAATGCCTAGTGAAGAGAGGATTCTAGAAGTTGAGAGATCTCCTAAATTTTTTTATGCAAATGAAATATGAGCAAAACAAGATTTTCACTAAAACTATGGGGGAACAATCTATTATCTTGAAAAACATTAGTGTGTAGCTTGAGAATCTGAATAGAGAAATTCCTAGTTTACAGTCAAAAATTTTGAGTGCTGAGAAAAATATATCCTCTTTGTCTGAAGCTCAAACTTCCTTGGTTAATAAAATGGCTGCTAAACCTGAAACTATGGAAAACATCTTTGCTACTTCTCATTCCATACAGGTTACTATTGATGAAAATGTTAGGCTATTAGCTCAACTTCATGCTAGGTGGGAAAAGGAAGCTGAAATTGATAGAAACAATAGTGTGTGCACTATCACCACTAAACCACAAGTAGCCCCTATTCCTCCTGCTACTTTGATATGGTGAGCCTAATGAGCCTACTACTAGTGATGCTAAGTTTGACTTTGATATCGATGGTTGCAATATTTCTGAAGTGATTATGTTCTTGCAAAAGCTTGCTAGAAGTCCTGATGCTAGTGATATGCATGTTGCCTTTAACAAACACATTACAGATGCTCTTGTTAAGATTAAGGAAGAGAAGCTAAAACACAAAGCTTCTATTCCTAGGAAAGTAGAAGATAGTTGGGAACCCATTATTAATATGAAAGTGAATGACTTTGATCTCAAAGCTTCACGTGATCTTGGTTCTAGTGTCTCTATTATGCCTAGGAAGGTTTTATGAAATGCTTGATTTGCCACCATTGGAAGATTGTTATTTGGATGTCCCACTCAACGATAATGCTAAGAAGAAACTCATGGGGACTATCAATGATGTTCTCATTATGGTTAACAATGCTTATGTCCCTGTTGATTTCTATGTTTTGGATGTTGAATACCATGCTTCTTGTCCTATTACTTTGGGAAGACCTTTTCTTAGAATAGTTGGTGCCATCATTGATATGAAAGAAGGCACCATCAAATATCATTTTCCATTCAAGAAAGGTATTGAACACTTCCCTATGTGGAGAGAGAAGTTGCTTTTTGCTCCTCATTTCAAAGCAAGGTTTGATGTTAATGCTTCCTCATTTGAAAATACTTGATTCTTCTTGCTTCTTGTGCCTAACTTAAAGGCGTTAACGAAAAGTACTTGTTGGGAGATAACCCAAGAGTTTCCTTGAGTCTTGGAAGTTATTACTTCAGAAATGACCTCTACTTATCCTTTTTGTTTGCTTTTTGTGCCAAGATGACCTCTAATGAGAGGGAAATAAGATTTGGGGAGTTGCTATCCCGAAACAGATTTCTATCCTCCACCAGAAAAAATCGCGAGGAGGCTCTGTAACTCATAGTGAGCTAAAAATTTACGAATAAAACACCCAATATGTTGGATAAATTTTGTTAGTTCAACACTTTTTGATTTGAGCAACATAAGATGTTCGAAAAAAATCGTTTCTACCTGCTCGTCTGTTTTGACAGTTTTTTGCCATTATTTGCATTTGCTTCTTATTGATTCCTTTTTGAGCTCTCTTTAGGTAAATTGAGTTTCTTTGAAGGAGTTACTACAGTAGCTTGTGTTTTTAGTGAAAAGCCTTGTTGTTCCAAAGCTTTTCCAGTGGTCTAATATCTTTTGAATAAGCTAATGTTGCTAATGAAGATTGTGTGAAGTTTTGTATGAAGGAAAAATTTCAGGTGTAGAGAGAGAATGATGCAATGAGATGAAGAATGGAAAAAAGCTCAAGCTTGGGGATGCCACCATGGTGTCACCCCAAGAAATATCCAAGAGGTACAAGCGTCAAAGATTGGGTATGCCCAAGGCATCCCCTTCTTCATCAATAAAAAGCTCATGTCTGTCTAGACACTTTGTTTTTATTGTTTCATGCACAATTGTGTTGTTCTTGGAGCGTCTTAGTTTTCGTTTGCTTTGCTTAGTTTGTTTAGTTTGATTTGGTAGTTTGGACCCCCGCTCTCGCTGTGTTGTTTTTGCAAATAAGTTTGCTTGGTGTTTGGAAAGGAGTAGTAAGTTCTTGCTTGAAGTGCAAGAGAAGCTTGCATTGACTGTGACTTAGACTTCAGCATGACATGCTAGGTGTTATTTTAGCATTATGCTTAGTGATCATTGTTGTAGCATGTCTTGTTCCAAACAATTGGGATTGCTTAGTGTGCTTTGAAAAAATTATTCGTTGTTTTAACATGCAAGATCATAGTATTATGGTATTATCCTTTGATGTTTTGCTTGGGTTGACTTGGCACATGCTCACACCATGTTATGACAATGACAAGTCACCCTTATCCTCTATGATCATTTAGTCCTTGACTTGTAGTACCACTCTTTGCTTTGATTAATTTGCTTTGTTACATTGCATAATTATGGCCATTATTGCTCTCTTACTTGGTTGCTCCTAGTCTTTTGCTAGCCTCCACTTGTATGAGTAAGTTCTACTCATGCTTCCAACTCCCAAGAAACCAAGTTATTCCAAAGTGTCCACTATAAATTCCTATGCATGGTGTGTTACACCATTCCAAAGTATATTCTTGTTTTCATCTATCTTCCAATTAAAAACTATTTTGTTATGTGAAAACTTAGTGATTAAAGCCCTCACGAACTTGATGGCACACTTTATTCTTTGCCCCTAATAAACTTGAACCATTGTGACAACTTTGTTGTATATGTTTGCACTTATAAGTTGGAATTAGCAGAATTGTGCTGTCACGAGGAATGTTTTCAGCATTGCACTTGTACCTTGTTGTACTTAGTTGATATCATGTTCTTTTGTCTATGGATGTCACCGGTGTGAAATAAAGAGGGAACTTGTAATTCCATGGAGTTTGTATCCTGTTTTAGAGAAACGCCTGGGCCGCTAGCCTAAGCCATGCCTAATCATGGTGGAAACTTGCAGCATCACCATAGTGACATCTATGAAGCATTCTTCTTATAAAAAAAGAGACACATCGAGAAAAGGGAAAGAGAGAAAAAAGCACCATATTCCCATGGTACATAAGAAGAATTGCTGAGATGCTCATTGTCTGCTTGCCTTGTAATTTTGGTTATGGGAAAGCTCTTGTACCATGTGCAAGGGGTACCCCGTTGGCGGTTCTCAATGATACGCAAATACTTACACTGACAAGAACTTACCTGGACCCAACGTTGAGTATGCATGAGGTGTGGCCCTCGTATTCAAGGGGCATGAGATTTCCAACTTATACTTCGTCAAGCATATACTCCAGCTTTGTCACTTTAACCTTAACCACTTCAAGATGCTTATGATAGGGGCAATGAGGGCTGAAAGCTACCTAGTATCATAATTTTTGAAAGCTCTTTTTGAAACTTGTAATCCCTGCTTCCTTTACAAAAAGGCCTTTCTTCCACCATTATTGAGTCTCCACCTTCTACCTTTAGGCACCATTAAGAGAGCATAGTTGTCATTCTGTGTGCAGTGTTCAAAGCTTATTAATTGATGCATATTGTGTTATTACTTGTTCATGTGCTATCTGTTTCTAGTCACCCTTGTGAACTTTGCAGGTGTCCTATGCATTATATTGCTACTCTATGAGGGACAAGCTGATTGCCACTATGTTATGTTTTCTGCATGTGAAACAAACAAACGTTTTTCAATACATATTATTCATGATCTTTGTTTGTAGCTTGCCATGTTGCATGCATAATTACTATGTCCTATTGTTAGAACTCCATCTTTCATGCACATGTTGAGAGTTCTTTGATCCCAGCTTTCAATGCTTGCAAATGGCTGGATCTTTATTGTGAGGGTGCATGTAACCTCAAAAATTATTCTTTTATCACTTACCTACTCGAGGACGAGAGGAGTTAAGCTTGGGGATGCTGATAGTTGGAAACGTATCTATATCTTTTGATGCTCCATGCTTGTTTTGTATCTACTTTGCTTTACTTGTCCACACTTTGAGGTGCTTTTTACATGTTTTCTGGTACTAACCTATTAACAAGTTGCAACAGTGCCAGATGCATGTTTTCTGCTGTTTTTGGTTTCAGAAAAGTTAGTAAATAAATATTCTCAGAATTGGACGGGACGAAGGACAAAGTCAATAAATTTCCGTGGGGAACACGAAGTCCAGAGGAGAGACGAGGAGGTGTGCCAGGGCGGCTAAACCCCCCTAGGCGCGGGTGGGTCCTACCCCACGCCTGGGTAGGGTTTGCCCCCTCTGGCCACTGCCTCGGCCTCCCCCTTCGCCTATAAGAAGCCCCTGATGCAAAAACCATGAGTACCCGATCAGAAATCCACGAAACCGTCTATAGCCGCCACCACCATCGTCCCTAGATCGGGGGGATCTGAAGCTCTTCCCGGCACCCTGTCGGAGGGGAGATGATCCCGCAGGCCTTCTCTCCGGTAAGATTCGTGAGTAGTTCCACCTTGGACTATGGGTCCATGTAGTATCTAGATGGTTGTATCTCCTCCTTTGTGCTTTCATGTATAGATCTTGTGAGCTCCGTTCATGATCAAGATCTAATCTATTTTGTAATCATGCATGTTGTGTTTGCGAGGATTCGATGGATATTGAGATTATTATGTTGGTTTGATTAATGGTTTTATCTTTATGATTCTATCATGTCTGTGTTGTTTGTGATCTTGCATGCTCTCCGTTGCTAGTGGTTATCTTGGCCAAGTAGTTGCTAGTGACTCCAAGAGGGAGTATTTATGCTCGATAGTGGGTTCGTGCCTCTAGTTTCCAAGGGAAGTGATAATAATCTCTTCGGTTGTAGATGTGTTGTTGCTACTAGGGAGAAAATAACGGTCTCTTGTTCATGGAACATGTGGACTGTTTACCTTACACACTTTGCTTAAAGCAGTTGTCTGTTGCTTGCAACTTAATACTAGAGGGGGTTTGGATGATAACCTGAAGGTGGAATTCTAGTCATAGATGCAGTTGGATGACGGTCTATGTATATTGTTGTATTGCCCAATCAACCTCATAGGATCTTTCTGGCTAGTAATTGCATTGTTATGCCTTGCTCAGTTCCTGTCAATTGCCCCGCTGTAATTTGTTTACCCTTCGTGCCATGTTGTTTATCTAAGGAGAGCACCTCCAGTGAACTATAGACCCCGGTCCAATCTTTACCATTGATACATATTTCACTGTTACTTGTTTACTTGTTGCAAACCATTACCTTCCACACCATACGTTTAATCCTTTGTTATAGCAAACCGGTGAGCTTGACAACCTCACTGATTCGTTGGGGCAAAGTCTTGAGTTTGTGTTGTGCAGGTCTCCACGTTGCCAGCAATACCTTTGAGACATTTCCTTCCTCCTTCAGGTTCGATAACATCGGTCTCTACTGAGGGAAACTTGCTGTTGTGCTCATCACACCTTGCTCTTGGGGTTCCAACGAAGTGTCCCACGTCAAACACTGGGTGCAGGCATCAAGATTTCTGGAGCCGTTGCCGGGGACACAGCTTCGACCTTTTCCTCCCTGTCGAGCACCATCAATGTCATATTGCCATTTGCGAGTCCTTGTAATTCATCCACTCATGATATTGCTATATCTTGTGATGAATTACATTCATTGCCTTGTTTATCTAACAATGAAGCATTTACTTCCTATAGTATTTATGTTGATACTAACCATGTAGTGGAAATCAATGAGCTCAAGGCTCAAGTCACTTCTTTGAAGAATGACTTGAAAAAGTGTCATGACGGGAAATCCAAAATTGACAAAATGTTGAGTATGCAAAAATCCCCCAATGACAAGAGTGGGCTTGGATTAAAATCCAATGTCAAGAACAAGTCCAATAGCAAGAATAAGTTCAAGAGCAACAAGAAGAAGGTCCAAGAACAATTCAAGAATCCAGCCAACAATGTTTGCTTCAAGTGCAAAATTTAAGGTGACCATGTTAGATCTTGCCCTTTGAAGAAGAAGCCTCTTGGTGAGAGGCAAAAAGGGAAACAACCTAAAGTTCAAGTTCATGGTCTACCTCAATTTGAAGAAAGACCACTTCCCAAGAAGAATCAAGCTAATACTCTTGTGGTGGAGAAATCAAGTGAGAAGAAAGAGAAATAGAAGATCTTGTTGCATATGTCGTGAGAAGGGTCACCTCTCTTCTTCATGCACTATTGGTAACTCCTCATCCACCCATATCATTATCGATGATGCTTATTCTCTTCGTAAGGATGAGGTTGGTAATGTGTTTGCCAAATATGTTGGTGCCCAATGTGGTGTCAAGAAAAGAACCATTTGGTTTGCCAAGCCTATTGTGACTAACTTCTTAGGACCCAACTTGTTGGGGACCAAAAAGTTAAAACTTGATTAATGGGTGTTCGTGGAGGGCATTAGAGACTTGGCTACATCATGAAAAACTAAGGGAACTTCATCAATTATATTTTCTCAAGCCAAGTCATTTGGATTATCATATCTCTATCATATATCCATTACTCCTCCTTGTGTTAACGTGTTCTCAACACAATTACATTGAAAGTTACTCTCCCCTTTGTGAATGTGTTGGTTTTGTACCTTGCATGTGTTTGTAACGTTTTATCAACACAATTATATGGCGTGCTTCCAACTTGCTTAACTTGAGAAATCAGGTTTGTATATGTGGGATTGCATACCATGTATGTGGTTTTGTGTTTGAGCCTATTGCATATTGTTTACATCTTAGTTGTCTCTTGTGAGAAATTAATGGACTATTCTATTTTGGGGGGAGTGTGATGTCCTTAGGACACCTCACAATCCTAAATATGTGTGTACATGAGGAATACCACTTAGAATTGATATTTCAATATTATCTAGTCTCTATGTGGTATGTCACGATCATGATAAATTCAAATTTTATCATGTCCATTAATTATCTCTAGTTGAACATTATTTGCCTCTTGTTGAGAAGAAATGCTTTATCACATTATGGGAAGTAATATGCTTTGTGCATATTACAAGCCATGGAAATGTGTACATTTTGTGTTGTGTCACATAGAATTTATATTTTGCAAATCATCTAGCTCCTATGTGGCACGTGAGCTCAAACAAGTTCTTTCCGGTATAATGTTTTTATTCCTTATCCTTTGGATCTTGTTTATAAGAGATTTACTTGGTATGGTTTCATCATATCTGAATTTTTATATCTAAATTGGCAAGAATTTTGCCTCTAGCTATTCCAATAATTGATTTGTGTGATTATTTAACTAGTTAAAACCCTCAAGGATCTCTTTCACTTCTTAGTTTTTAATTCCTATCTTTTGACATTTGCTTCCTCTTTGTGAATATGATCTTGGATATATTTGCTATCTACCGCAGGGAAATATTTGCAAGTCCCTTGTCCTTGGGCAATCAGTACTATAATATGTGGTAGATCTTATTGATCATTTTCACATTGGCTTTTGCTTTAGTTGACTTATCTCGTGCCAAGAATTTATTGTGTTTTATCTCCCACGTATTACCTGATTCTTATGGATCTTTCTTTGTCTTGAAATAGTTTAGTGCTCTAGTTGATGTAGGCAGGGATGATGATCCCATGTGTGTGCATTTTGTATTCAAATACAAAATATTAAATAATTCACTAACCATGGTGGAGTTCTCCTATATTATTTAGAACACTCCTTTTATGCTTCTTCATAACATGTTTTGATCCATATCGTGTTTTATGTATTTGGAAGTTAGACCTTTTCATATTGGTACTTTTTACCATCATGAAAATTGTAAATAGTTTGCTTTGGTTATTGGAACCTTTGTCTTTTGGGGAGTTGGTTTTGTCTCATTCCTTGTTAATTATTTTGACCTTTTAGAATGAGATAAATCCTTGAGCATTTGTGTTTTTGTCTATCTTTTTCTCTTTAGATTTTTCCTAATTCATTTGTTGAACTTGTGGTATTTCATGTGTTGATTTGGTCTTTGATATAATTTAGACAACCATTAGTATTGTCACACTCTGGTGTGCCTTATTGGTTTACTTGGTATTTTGTTCAAATTATATCTCGTTTGGTTCTTGAAAATCGTGTGCATGCATATGTACTAAATATATATTATGGCATGCTTGGTTTCCTTGATCCAATACGTAGGGAAAACTCCATCAAATCCTAATTGGCTAAGATGTGCATGCAATTTAATTACATATCAATATGCACATATTTATGCGGAGTCTCTCCTATGTATTGTAGTTGTCTAACTACTTTGGACCCAATAAGTTTGGGGACCATATTGTACTTGAATTTTGCTTTATTTACATTGTGAAATGGATCGTATGGGCACCTAGAGGGGGGGGGGGGTGAATAGGTGCTAACCAATTTTTAATACTTCTTCAATTTTAGGCTTGACACAAAGTAAATTCTCTAGATATGCAACTACGAGAATTTCCCTATATGCAACCCTAACTACTAAGCACGTAAACAGAGGAGCGAAGGAACCGTAGTGGAGCACGCGGAGACACGGGGATTTGTTTTACCGCAGTTCCTTCCTTGTTAAGGGAAGTACATCTGTGTTGGAGGGGTGGGCGGTTCTAAGACCACCACGCCACAATAGGCCTCACCCTATTCTCCGATGGATCTCGCCATGAGAGGCCTGATCCACCTTCTCCACTATTGGATCCCTTCGAGGCGGGAACTGATGCCTTTTACAACACTATCGGGGCACACACCCACAACCAAATTGGGGGCTCCCGAGATGACAACAAGCTGCCACAAGAACAAGGTTTATCAATATAAACAAAAACAAGGATCTAGGTATTTGCAAGAAATACTTGATCGGTGATTCTACAAATGAATGGAGAGGAGATGAATCGCTTGATTGGAGTTGATGAAGATCGAGTCCTCCTCCTTCGATTCCCCAAGGGACGGAGCCTTTGAGTGGATCTAGGTGGAGTTCTCTTGGACGAAGGTTGCAGATCATGTCTTTTCTTTTTCGAATGAATCAAGAGTTCTGGACAGAGGGGGAAGACAGGCTTAAATACCCCTGCCCAGAACAAGCCGTTGGAGAAATTTGGGAGCGGATTATTCGCCCCCCTTTGGGGCGGACTATCCGCCCTGGGGAGAAAATCCGCCCCCAAGACGGAAACTCCGGGGAAAACTCCGCCCCCTATACAGAGAGCAACGCAACCTTGACTTGAAGAAATTTCCGGAGGGGGCGGATATCTGCCCCCGCCAGGGGCGGACTATCCTCCCTTGGGAGAAAGTCCGCCCAAGGACCGGAAAGTCCGAGGGAAACTCTGCCCCCCATACAGAGAGCGACACAGCCTTGACTTGAAGGAAATCCTCGAGGGGGCGGACTGTCCGCCCCCAAGGGGCGGACTATCCGGATGGGCCGGAAAATCCGGCCACAAACTCCGCCCCCCTCTCTGGGGGTCGCGCGCTATAGAAAGAGGGTTGTGGCGGATTATCCGCCCCCAGAAAGCAGTTTCCTTCCCTTCTCAATGTACAGATCTGCAACACTTCAACACACGTTAAATAATCCTTGATATTGTTATCTAACACACAAAACACTAGGGATTATGAAATGTTCTTTCAATCTCCCCCTTTTTGGTGTTAGATGACAATACTAGGATTTGAAAACGACTACCAACGACACCCTTAAAATAAATGAAAGAGGCTCCCCCTAGATGTGTGCATATTAATATTTACCTTTGAAACACACATGCACACACTAGATAAAACACAACTTTCATAGCAAGAACAATTAAAACCAGATGGGTTGGTAAACGAGATCATACCACCGGGATGTGAATATTGCCAAATAAACTAATGAGATTGCACATCCCACAAGATTGATGGATACAAGAGATAATCCCATGATTCCAAATGTAATCAACTAGAATGCCAGACTCCATAGATAAATCCAGAATTCCATGATAGTAGGTTCACAATATAAATCTAGAATTCCATAGGACCATACATAATGAGTCACGGCAGAGTCTTACAATAACCAAGCAACAAATAGCAAATAGCAAATAAGTTCACGCTAAAGGGGCACAAGTAAAATGAACAAATGGAAAAGCAAGTGCTTGTGCCCGACCCATGACCCATGCAAATCCGGTGACCTAATAGAACTACTTCTCCCCCTTTGACATCGAAACGCCAAAAAGGAAGTAGAGCGTTGCTAACGCCCCAGAAGATCACGCCTCCTCTTCCTCGTCGTAGTTGTCCCCATCCCCTTCCTCTTCGTCATATTCATCATCATCGTCATCAGCTCGAGGAGTGGGTGCCCTCGGAGGTGGGGCAAATAGGCAACTCTCAAGCTCACCATAGTTGATCCCTGAAGTGTTCCACTAAGCATACGGTTCCGGAGCAGTGGGAGGAGGTGGAGGGCCAGTGGCACCAGAAACATGGTGAAGGATGAGCTGCTGAGTGTGATCCCTCGCATGGTCCCTGCGGTATGCCTCATACTGTCCCTTGTGTGTATCAACACCCATGCAAAGAATGTGCCGCTGGAACCAAGTGAGCTGTTTAACCTCGCGTGCCATGGGGACACGGCAGAACGACGACCACTAGCCCGTGCATCACGCATAAAGGACTCAGGGGCAGTGGAGGGGTGAGAGGTCTTCTGAGCTTTGTTGTAAATTTTCTTTGACTTGTGCAAACCATCCAAATCAGTGCCAAAATCCTCATGGGGCAGCATATGCTTGATGAGCATCATGATAAAAGAAGCATATGGAATGGAGAGCCTGTTGAGCATTGCATCGGTCATGTCATGATAAACGAAATCCATCACATCCAACTTGTATCCTATAGATGAGCCAGCATTGGTGGCACACTCATGAGCAAAGGCCAGAAGAGGAACCAGGTGACCGCGGATCTTGTCATTGTTGCCTCCACTAGGAGTAATGCTGTACCGAAACATGCCTACAAGGGTGGCATATAGTGGTGAAAGGACAGCGAAGGTACCAACAATGCCATTGGGCGACAAACATGGAGCAAGCATAGTATCCTTGGATGGCCTGAGCGGAGAGATAATGCAGTGTCCTAAAGGGGTGTCCCGCCCGTGAAAAGCATAGCCAAGAACCTGACCAAAGGTGCGAAAATCAGACTGGATCATTGATGTGCCCATCATCCACTTCATAGTACGAAGCTCATCGCCGCAGATAACCAGAGTGGAGAAAAACTGCTTCACAATCTTGGAATCATAGTGGCACTACAGAGTCATAAGAGGATGAAGCCCCATCTTGTTTGTCACATCCAAGGCATCACGAAGGCGAGCCTTTGATTGAGCCTCAGTCATATTCAGAGGGTGCATGGGGCGAATTTTGAGAGGAACTAGACATCATCATGGATATACCGAAAATGAGAGCACCAAAACATAGAATCATCTGGCTCACCATCACTGTCAACATCTGCATAAAAATCTGTCTGACGCATGGAGGAGTAATCAGTGTTGTCCATGGCCTTGTATTTAGGCCGAGCCTCCTTGCCTTTACCCTTGCCCTTGCGAGATGCAACCCGCTTGGCTTTCCTTGCTGCCTCTGCCATCTGCTCAGCTTCTCTGGCTAACCTGCGAACTTCAGTTTTGTCAACAAATGTGCCCTCTGCAGTGGGCCTGAGATAACGGGCACGAGGACGACGCTTGTATGTCTTAGGAGGACGAGAACCACCTGTGAAAATCATGGAGAGGTATCATGGGGATAAGCGCACACACAAGTCCAGGAAACATGCTAGAACGAGTAGGAAAACAGTCCATGAGCCAGAAGAGTGCATGGGAGACAATCAGAACCAAACCAGACTAGACATGTTATCTCGAGGCCGGACTTTCCGGCCAAGGGGCGGATAATCCGCCCCTGTCGAAAATTTCTGGTTTGGCCTAGATTTACCCACGGCAACACAGATCGGGCACAATGGATGTATTTCTATAGATTCTAACATGCACGGGAAAATACCAAGTAGCATCTACACCGAGATTTCCACCACAACAATGAATCTCAAGAAAAATAGATGGATGAGGGAGTTACCCTCACTCATTGGAGGAAGAGCTCGGAGGAGAATGTACCCGGAGGCATGAGGAAGAAGATCCGTGGAGGGCCCGGAGAATCCGGTGGTCAAATCGACTCCGGGGAGGGGCGGAGGCTCCGGCGGCGGCTTGGGGCTGAGGGAGGGTTGGGGGAGGACTGGCTGCTCTGTTTGAGCCTGCCCTCCCCGACCCTGCCTTAAATAGGCAGATTTTGCCCGGGGCGGATTATCCGCCCCCTACTTAGGGCGGATAGTCCGCCCCCTCTGAAAAATCTGTTAAGTACAGATTCAGGCCGGAGCACTCCTAGCAAAACCCCTGGATGGTGTATAGGGGACTTGTGTGCAAGAATAGATGGTTTAAGGAGGGAAAGAAGGCTTGGGTTTAGATCAACAAACTGAGATGGTACTACACACCCAGATTTGCAAGAATCAAACCAAACAAAAGCCAAAATTGAGTGTGTTTTCCATAAGAACACAAGATATGCAAGAAAATCCAAAAAGAACCATGAGAAACCAACTCTTCTCTAGGAAGAGGGCGGTGGCCGAAGCCACCATGTTGGAGCGCATGGCATGACACCGCGAAGATGTATCTTGAGTTCAAAACCAAGGCTCATCGATGACCCACATATCACAAAATGATATTAAGGGAAATGATTTTACTTGCTTTCGGCATTATGGGGGGAGGGTTGGCCCAATCAATTAGTACCACACTCCCCTATGTCTATGCCCGCATCTAAACCAAATACATGAAAAATAGCAAGTGAGTGTGCAAGGATAGTCAAGCCAAGCTCCTTGAATCTATGATATTTAGCTCATTCCTCAAATAACAAAATCTTGCTTCGTCAAGGGGCTTCGTGAAAATATCAGCAAGTTGGTTCTTCGTGCTCACAAAGGATAGGGCAATATCACCACGAGCAACATGATCCCGAATGAAGTGGTTGCGAATGTCTATATGTTTTGTTCTTGTATGCTGCACGGGATTGTAAGCAATCTTGATAGCACTTTCATTGTCACATAATAGAGGCACTTTGTCACAATTGACACCATATTCCTTTAAAGTTTGCCTCATCCATAACAATTGTGTACAAGCACTTGCAGCAGCAACATATTCAGCTTCAGCTGTAGAGAGTGAAATACAATTCTGTTTCTTTGAAGACCAACACACTAGAGACCTGCCCAAGAATTTACATGCACTAGAGGTTGATTTCCTATCATCTTTGTCACCAGCCCAATCTGAATCAGTGTAACCACATACAGATAAACTTGAACCCTTGGGATACCATAACCCAAAATTTGGGGAATGAATCAAATATCTGAAGATTCGTTTGACCTCCACTAAGTGGCTTTATTTAGGAGCGGCTTGGTACCTTGCACACACTCCTACACTTAACACGATATCGGTCCTAGATGCGCAAAGGTAAAGTAGAGAGCCGATCATGGATCGGTATACCTTTTGGTCCACGTCTTTACCCTTGGGATTGAGCTCAAGATGACACTTTGTTTGTATTGGAGTAGCCACACCATTGAGATCCGTCATCTTGAACCTTTTGAGCATGTCTTGGATGTACTTAGCTTGATTAATAAAAGTTCCCTCTCTAAGTTGTTTGATCTCAAATCCAAGAAAGAACCTCAACTCACCCATCATGGACATCTCAAACCTGTCAGTCGTAAGCTTTGAAAATTCATCGTTAAAAGCTTGGTTAGTAGAGCCAAAAATAATGTCATCTACATAAAGTTGGCATACAAAAAGCTCCCCGTTAACCTTCTTAGTAAAAAGAGTGGGATCGATTTGCCCAACTTCGAATCCACGGTCTAGCAAAAGCTCTTTAAGGTGCTCATACCACGCACGTGGGGCTTGTTTAAGGCCATAGAGCTCCTTATCGAGTTTGTAGACATGGTTCGGAAATTTGGGGTCCTCAAAACCCGGGGGCTGCTTGACGTATACTAACTCATGGAGAGGACCATTAAGAAATGCACTCTTAACATCCATTTGCTGTAATTTAAAATTATGATGGGCTACATAGGCAAGAAGGATACAGATGGACTCAAGACGAGCCACAGGAGCATAAGTCTCGCCAAAATCAATTCCTTCCACTTGAGAGAATCCTTGAGCCACGAGTCTTGATTTATTCCTCACAACAATGCCATTTTCATCTTGTTTGTTCTTGAAGATCCACTTGGTACCGATAACATTGCAGCAATCCTTGGGTTTCTCTATGAGCTTCCAAACTTTGTTGCGTTCGAAGTTATTTAATTCTTCATGCATTGCAACAACCCAATCGGGATCTTCAAGAGCATCAAAGACCTTCTTCGGTTCAACCATGGAAATGTGAGCTTGATGATCACAGAAGCTTGCAAGTTCTCTTCTAGTTGATACCCTTCTTCGTAGAGCACCAACAACCTTGTCAAGAGTGTGACCCCTTAGTTCAAGGTTCCGATCAGCACGAGCCTTGCGACGAGCCTCAATGTCCTTATTGTTTCTAGAAGGAGTTGATTCAGTATTTGTATCCTTGTCTTGACCACTGCCTTGCCCTTGACCTTGATCTGAGTTAACACCAGGAGGTTGCTGTAGAGCTTGTTCTTCAGGGCCGGATAATCCGCCCCTTGGAGGGGCTGGACTATCTGGCCTAGGAGGTGAAGCACTAGAGCCTTCTTCCTGAGAATGCCTGACAGGACTGGGAGAACCAGAGCCGGATAATCCGCCCTCGGGGGCCGGATAATCCGGCCTGGGAGCTTCTTGACTGTTGTATTCTCCTTCGGATCCCCTGGAGCGAGTTGGAGTGCCAGGGGTGGATTGTCCGCCCCTTGGAGGGGGCGGATAGTCTGGCCTGGGACTACCAACTTGTCCAGTAGACAGATGATCTTTAGCAGGTTGTGGTGTTGGTGCAGAGTTTTCTCCAACAGTAGGAGCTTGTTGATCTTGTGTAGATGAGGGCTCCACTTGAGTGGAGCGTTGTCCTTCCCGATTCGCCACAAGGGGTACGTCAATGGGGCGGGAAAATCCCACACCCATTCTTCTTATGGCATCTTGGGGTATTTCAACATCTGCATCACAAACATCAACTTGCCCTACAAAGGAGCCGCTATTTCCATCGAACTCCACACTACAAGATTCTACAACAATCCCAGTGAGCTTGTTGTAGACTCTGTAAGTGTGGGATTCGGCACCATAACCAACAAAAATACCTTCTAAAGCCTTGGACTCAAATTTAGAAAAGAGAACACCTTTAATAAGAAAGAAACACTTACACCCGAATACCCTGAAGTATGAGATGTTGGGCTTGTTACCGGTAAGAATTTCATAAGGAATCTTGTCCAAAATCTTGTGGAGGTAGAGCCAGTTTGATGAGTGACAAGCAGTGGATATGGCTTCAGCCCAAAAGTTGTAAGGAGACTTGAATTCATCCAACATTGATCTTGCCATATCCATCAAAGTTCGGTCCTTCCTCTCAGCTACACCATTTTGTTGAGGGGTGTACGTAGCGGAATATTGATGTCTAATTCCCTCTTCGCTAAGAAACTCATTCAAGGTGTAGTTTTTGAATTCAGAGCCGTTGTCACTCCTTATTGCCAAGATAGGAACATTGTGTTGACGTTGAACTTAATTGGCAAAGTCAATGACTGTTTGTTGAGTCTCACTCTTTAGTTTGAAGAAATAGACCCATGTATATCTTGAGTAATCATCGACAATGACCAAGCAATATTTCTTCCCACCAAGACTTGCATGAGAAGGAGGACCAAATAAATCCACATGAAGTAATTCCAAGATCCTCTTTGAAGACACAATAGTCTTCCTCTTGTGGGGAGAGTCGTGCATTTTTCCTTAAACACAAGCCCTGCAAACACGATCTTTGGCAAAGGAGACATTGTCTTTTATTCCAAGGATGTGGCCACCCTTGTGGAGACTTTGCAAAGTTCTCATGTTGACATGGGCTAAACGGCGATGCCATAGCCAGCCCACGCCGGCCTTTCCGAATATACACATCGGACCCGAAGTAGTTTTCCCCTAAAAGTCCACCACATACAGGTCATTTTCGACGTATCCAACAAAAGCGACCTTTAGAGACTTGCTCCACAAGAGTACCACCAAATCATCATCGATAAAAACAGCAAAACCCATCTTGCCAAGGGCACGAACAGAAAGAAGGTTGTAACCGAGGGTCTCAACAAGCATGACATCCACGAGAGATATATCGTGGGAAACCACAACTTTGCCAAGACCCAATACCTGAGATTTAGACTTATCACCATAGGAGACTGTGATATTATCATGATTTGGACGCATCTCCGTGATGATCTCCTTGCTTTAGGTCATATGACTAGTGCATCCACTATCCAGCACCCATTTCGACCCATCGGAAGCATAGCCCTGCAAGAGAATTACTTCTTGGTTTTAGGTACCCATTTTTCAATGGGTCCTTTCATGTTAGTAACAAGGGTCTTTGGGACCCAAATAGACCAAGCAATATATTCATCAAAGGGACCGACATAATAAGCATAAACATCACCATAATCATCACAAAAGAGTTCATAATTTGGATTGTGAGACCCTGCAAAACCAATATTGTTAGTCTTGTCTTTTGTGACCTTCTTCTCAGCGGTGCTTGTCTTTGATTGCACATTCTTGGTCTTGTTCTTCTTGTTTTTCTTCTTCTTGTACTTGGTGACATACCCAAGTCCCTCTTTACCATGATTTGACCTTTTCTTTCCAAGAACTTCATCAAGCACATCCTTATCCTTGGGAGTGATGTCCTTGACCACTCCTTTTTCCACACTAGCATTTTCCTTATGACTATATGTTAAGTTGGATGAGCTAGGAACATCATATTTGGCCAATTGACTTTGAAGCTGATCATGTGACTCATTGAGAATAGATAAATCGTTTTTCAACGCCTTGTGAGCATTGTCAAGTTTCTCCAATTCCTCGGAGAGTCTATCATGAGCAGCCCCAAAGTCAATCTTTTCCTTCTTTAACTTCTTTGCTATGGTGACTGCATTGTCATGTTCCTTAACAAGTTTAGCCACAATTTCTTCATGTGACTCTTCAATGGACTCAAGCCTCTCTTCAAGAGATATCCGAGCTTCTTCTTCTTCCTCAAGAGCATTTTTTAAGGATGCAATTTCCATTGCATCTTCTCTTTCAATTCTGCCCTTTTCTTCGAGAAGAGCTTTGTTTTGGGCCAGCTGATCCATAAGAGCTTCAAAACGAACTTTGTGCTCACCTTGCAAGTTAGTGTAGAATTAATCCAAAGCAATAATCTCTTCTTTAATCTTAAGACTGGTAGGATCATCCATGTCAATCATAGCCTTAGAAAAAGAAGAGTTAGAAGTCGTTACCTCGGAGCTTCTTGCCATGAGACAAGTAGCATTCTTGTTGATGATGTTTTCATTGGGAGAGTCAAAGAGAGATGTTGATGTAGATGTGGTGGCTATAGCAGCCACCTCTTGAGAGTTATCGTCCTCGTCCTCATCTTCACTTCCCGACGAATATTCTTCTTGAGACACTAGAACAATCCTTGGTTGCTTCTTTAAGGGAGCATTCTTCTTTACAAACTGTTTCTTGCGTGGAGCCTTTGACTTGTCCTTGGAAGTAAGTCTTCCTCCATTATCTTCCCTACTTTGATATGGACACTCAGCTACAAAGTGCATCCGGTCACCACAGTTGAAACATGTTCTCAGCTTGGGACTATTTTCCTTTCTTCCATAGGCTCCACTCTTGCATTCTAGTTCAGCTTTAGCCTTGGCTGGATCTTTCCAAAAGTTTCTAGCGTAAAGAGCCAGGTATTGTCCGTGGATCCTTTTTATATTCTCGGGACAATCCATACCTTCTATGGCATATTCATCATGATCAATCACACTAGTCTTCAAGGCCACATGGACCCCCTTTTGCATCCCCATAGCTCGAGCACGAGCATCTTCGGCATTCTTGGTAGCCACTTTGAACGCGGACATTTCTTACATTACCTCATTGTATGTCATGAGGTGATAGTTATGCCTACCTTGGAGACTTTTCAAATCCGTGGGCTCAAATGGCATAAGAGCACTGACGTACTTGCTCTTGATCCATGCATCATCAACATGAGCTGCACCATGGTTTCTGAAGGTTGTGGCTATTGCTTTGAGCCTCCTATACATGTCCTCGTGGTCTTCTCCATCCAACATATAGAATCCTTCAGCTTCGTTGCTCAAAGCATCATATCTATTTCTTCTCATACTTTCATTTCCGATGAAGAGTTCGGTGAGGGCATCCCAAGCTTCCTTAGCTGTGCTAAGATGCTGAATGTGTGGCATGTCTTTGTCACCCACACCAAGCTGTATCATGTGTAAAGTTGTAGCATTGAGTTGGCTATCGACAACTTCTCTTCTTGTGAGATTGTTGGGATTTCCAACATGAAGTCCTTTTTCTATGATTTTCCACAACTCAATGGAGGAACTGCACACATGAGATTTCATCAAAAATTGCCATTGAGAAAAAGTAGATGCAGAAAGTTTGGGTGGATCACCCCTATTATGTATGTGTAGATGAGGGATAGGTGGATCAGGAGAATACACATGAGAAACCTCATTGTATTCATCCTTACCACTATAATTTTTCGAGGAGGAGCTCTTGCTAGTGTCATCACCAACCACTTCGTTCTCTTTGGAATCGGTTTTACCCGTTTCCTTGGATTGCAGAGTGGTAGCCTCAGAGCTAGATGGAGGTGATGTTGTGGATGTGGAGAGACGCTTATCAATTGACGGATCTCTTCCATCTTAGCCTCCATTGAACTCACCAAGGTTGTTTCCAACGTCTTGAGATCATTCATGGTGACTACATTCGGAGCATCACTCCCAACTACCTTGGAACCCATACTTCTCTTAGTCGGTTAAGCCCGAAATAAGAGCCGAGGCTCTGATACCAATTGAAATGGATCATATGGGCACCTAGAGGGGGGGTGAATAGGTGCTAACCAATTTTTAATACTTTTTCAATTTTAGGCTTGACACAAAGTAAATTCTCTATATATGCAACTACGAGAATTTCCCTATATGCAACCCTAACTATTAAGCACGTAAAGAGAGGAGCGAAGGAACCGTAGTGGAGCACACAGAGACACAAGGATTTGTTTTACCGCAGTTCTTTCCTTGTTAAGGGAAGTACATCTGCGTTGGATGGGTGGGCGGTTCTAAGACCACCACGCCACAATAGGCCTCACCCTATTCTCTGATGGATCTCGCCACGAGAGGCCTGATCCACCTTCTCCACTATTGGATCCCTTCGAGGCAGGAACCGATGCCTTTTACAACACTATCGGGGCACACACCCACAACCGAATTGGGGGCTCCCGAGATGACAAAAAGCTGCCACAAGAACAAGGTTTATCAATATAAACAAAAACAAGGATCTAGGTATTTGCAAGAAATATTAGATCGGTGATTCTCCAAATGAATGGAGAGGAGATGAATCGCTTGATTGCAGTTGATGAAGATCGAGTCCTCCTCCTTCGATTCCCCAAGGGACGGAGCCTTTGAGTGGATCTAGGTGGAGTTCTCTTGGACGAAGGTTGCAGATCAGGTCTTTTATTTTTCGAATGAATCAAGAGTTCTGGAGAGAGGGGGAAGACATGCTTAAATACCCCCTGCCTAGAACAAGCCGTTGGAGAAATTTGGGGGCGGATTGGGGCGGACTATCCGCCCTGGGGAGAAAATCCGCCCCCTAGGACGGAAACTCCGGGGAAAACTACGCCCCCTATACAGAGAGCGACGCAACCTTGACTTGAAGAAATTTCCGGAGGGGGCGGATTATCCGCTCCCGCCAGGGGTAGACTATCCGCCCTTGGGAGAAAGTCCGCCCAAGGACCGAAAAGTCCGAGGGCAACTCCGCCCCCCATACAGAGAGCGACGCAGCCTTGACTTGAAGGAAATCCTCGAGGGGGCGGACTGTCCGCCCCCAAGGGGTGGACTATCCGGCTGGGCCGGAAAATCCGGCCACAAACTCCGCCCCCCTCTCTGGGGGTCGCGCGCTCTTGAAAGAGGGTTGGGGCGGATTATCCGCCCCCAGAAAGCAGTTTCCTTCCCTTCTCAATATACAAATCTGCAGCACTTCAACACACGTTAAATAATCCTTGATATTGTTATCTAACACACAAAACACTAGGGATTATGAAATGTTCTTTCACATTGGATATGCATTGGATGCTTGTCACTTTTGTAAAAAACAAATGTTTACTCAATGAAAATTAGAGACAAGCTAGGATGGTCAACAATATCCTATCTACTTGATCACACCAATGATATATCGGTAACAAGTATCTCTTACTCATGCATACATATCATCTTCCAACCTATGGTAGGTTGCATCTTGGCATGAATTTTATGTATTTGCAATTGTTGTGGTTCTTTCTTTGGTATTAAAGAAGACTCTCTATTGCATATGTGAGTAAGTTGAGATGAGTGTATATAATTGGGACTATACAAAAATCATGCCCATGATTCACCAATCCCAAATATGTCAATCTAGCAATTATATTGCCTATCGTTTCCTCAGATTACTCTCATGTGCACAATTGATCATTTGCAAAGTTGATTCTTTCTTTGTGATACTTGTTTCTTTTCACAATACATTCCAACTATCTCTTCTTCCCTTAGTGATAGTTGTGATGTATGATATGTTTGTGGTTGAAGTTCATCAATATACAATAAGATAAAATTGAGCCTTTTGGCCATGCTATCAAGCAGACATCTTAGTGTTGTATTGTCATGACTTCATTTTGGATATCCTGCTATATTTATTTTAATATCTATTTTGTGTGTACATGTTTATTTGTGGATCAATATCTTTGTGAGATTGTCTACTTAGAAACTTATACACATGAGAGTATTACTTCTCTATTTTTTACAACTTATTTATTTCGTGTGTGTTGTATGGTCATACTAAGCAATATCATTCATTGAAGACTATGTTGATACTCAATGGTTATCCTTGTACTAGTCTTATAATATGCTTTGTCATGCCTCTCACACATCCTCGTGGTTGAGCCTGCTATTATGTTGTCTATTACTTATCGCTCAACCATTTGTTTATTGCAAATTTTATACATTGGTACATGCTCTTTTGCACATAGTTGTGTTGTAAGTGAAATTGAGGAAGTGAGGATTCCATGTTGTGCACATTGTATTGAAATACAAAAACCTAATTTATGCACGTACCTTGGGGAGCTTCCTAATTTTATTTATAGCACCACTTTGTGTTTATCATATTTTTCTTCTTGGTATTTTTTTGGTGTAGATAATATCAGAGGGAGTGAGGATACCATGTTTGTGATTATTTTATTCAAATGAAAATTGTAATTTGTGCACAAACCTTGGGGAGCCTCCTCATATTATTTTGAACACTCTCTTTTCGATCTTATCATAATCTCTATCTTTCATTTGGTATCTTCCTTGTGTCAAGTGGTTCTTTGGATTTTTGATTGCTTAAATCATTCGTTGATGCTTATTCACCTTGTTATTTTTTGCAATATTTTGATCCTCAATATAATTTGATTCCCTCCAAGTATTTGTCATTGGATACGTGCATTTTATTCCACTCATACCATGAGAAATGTACACATTTTGGAGGGATTCTCGCTCTATTAGACGTCTAGAGATTTTCACCCATTGTGGCAATCGATGCCAATGGGGGAGAAGTTTTGGAGGGTTTAAGAAAAGTTGGTTTTATGCTTTGAGTTTGTTATTAAGCATTTGCCTCTCATGTTCTTGCATCTTTGTTGTTGCTTTGCATGTTGAATATATAGAGGAAACTCCACCAATGGTAATGGTTGGCAATATATGCAATGAAATCAAGTTCATCACACATGCATATACCATGGGGGAGCTTTATCTATATATTATGGGCGTACCAACATCACATACTTGTGTAGTATTTTATGTTGGCGCAACCATTTTTGTTTGTTAAATTTATTATATAAACCCTCTCAAAGGGATTGTCATAAATTACCAAAATGGTGGAGATTGAAAGAACATGTGTGCCCATTAATGACAATATTTATGGACTCATGTGTGCATTGAGTTTTACTTGTAGGATTTGTCCATATGTAATGCTTGAACCATATGTTGGCTTTAAGATTAAAAGAATAAGAAAATTAATAAGATAAAGTGGAGACCAGGATATTGGAGGAGTGATCATAAGATTGTTCATGAGAGAGTTGAGCCTATGGAAAGTGTGTCTTAAAGAATAAAATGATCTCAAGTGTACATTCAAGACACCAACATAATAAAGAAAGAAGAAATGAAGTGCAAATTCAAGATGTGCCATCTCGAATAGATCGTATGCTTGAAGCTTGCCATCCTTATGATGATCATGCATATGTGAGGATATTCCTAAAAGAGAGTCTCTTCCATAGTGGAGTATGGGGGAGCAAACTCCAAGTCTTCACCAAGCTAGTGCAATCAAGATGTGCTTTATCATGAGATGTACAAGATCGCCAGCATCAAGATCAAGTGGAATATGAGCAAGACAAAGGTATGATGTTGATAGGGTTGCTTTCTTACCGGTCTTGTGGTGTTATTTGGGAGACCGGTTTATATGATAGATAACCGTAATATCAAGAGGGGATCTCAAGTGAGTAACTTTATCATATCACTCGGTGATATCTCAAATCTTTGCATACTTGGCATCATCTTTCTTGGTTCTTATTTGGTTATTATACATGAGAGGATTTAGAGCTTGTGTCAATCTCCACGACAAGCTCGAGTTCTTTGAAAACAAATTTCATATGCATTCTCTATTGTGTTTTCAATAATGGAAGTTTTATCGATTTGTATTTTCTATATGGGTTACAACCTTTATCATTTGGTTCTATCCAACCTTACTGGACTATGATGGTTCTCTACATGATCTTTTAGAGCTCTCTACTATATTCGAAACGAGCCCAAGATCATCAACATTGGAGTCCGGATGCAAAAGTTATGTTCGTTTCAGTTTTGTTCCGTGTGTCAGTTTTGCCTTGGGCGGAATGTCCGGAGTGAAAATGCCGGACACTCCGGTGTCGCGCAGAAATCTTAGATTTCAGTCGTGTGGTTGCCATTCAGATGTCCATATTAGAAACCACCCGGAAACTGTCTGGAATGTGTGGCGCGTGCGCTATAGAGGTGTAAAGGTTGGATTTTGGAGGACCTATATAAGGGCCCCTTCTTCCCCAATGGTTACCTACCTATTCTTGCAAGTTTTACCCTCCATTGTTGACCTTCTTGAGCTTGCTATCCCTCAATCCCTCCTATGATTATTGCATATTCTTGAGGAATTTGAAAGAGGAGATCTAGATCTACAACCCCACCAATCAATCTCTCCTCTAAGTGAGGGGAACATCTTGGGGTTCTAGATCTTGGAGTCTTTTGTGGATTTCCTCCATTGTTCTTCCTCTCTTATTCTCCCAGAAGCTTTTTAGCTTTGGTGGAATTTCGGAGAGAAGGACCGATGGCTGTCTATGCACAGCCTGTTGGGAACCCCAAGAGCAAGGTGAGAAGCAGCAAGCAGCAAGTTTTCCCTCAGTTGAGACCGAGGTTATCGAACCAGAAGGAGGAAGGAAACGTCACACAGGTGTTGCAAGCAACGCGGAAACCTGCACAACACAAACTCAAGACTTTGCCCCAACGAATAGTGAGGTTGTCAAGCTCACTGGTTTGCTGTAACAAAGGATTAAACGTATGGTATGGAAGGTAATGATTTGTAGCAAGTAAACAAGTAACAGTGGAAGATGTATCAATGGTAAAGATTGGATCGGGGTCCATAGTTCTCTAGAGGTGCTCTCCTTATATAAACAACATGGCATGAAGGGTAAACAAATTACAGCGGGGCAATTGACAGGAACTGAGCAAGGCATAACAATGCAATTACTAGTCAGAAATATCCTATGACATTCGATTGGGCAATACAATAATATACATAGACCGTCCTCCAACTGCATCTATGACCAGAAGTCCACCTTCAGGTTATCATCCGAACCCCCTCTAGTATTAAGTTACAAGCAACAGACAACTACTTTAAGCAAAGTGTTTAAGGTAAACAGTCCACATGTTCCATGAACAAGAGACCTTTGTTTTCTCCCTAGTAGCAACATCACATCTACAACCGAAGAGATCTCTGTCACTTCCCTTGGAAACTAGAGGCCTGAACCCACTATCGAGCATAAATACCCCCTCTTGGAGTCACTAGCAACTACTTGGCCAAGATAGCTACTAACAACGGAGAGCATGCAAGATCACAAACAACACAAACATGATAGAATCATAAAGACAAAACCATTAATCAAACCAACATAATAATCTCAATATCCATCGGATCCCCACAAACACAACATGCATGATTACAAATAGATTAGATCTTGCTCATGAACGGAGCTCACAAGATCTATACATGAAAGCACAAAGGAGGAGATACAACCATCTAGTTACTACATGGACCCATAGTCCAAGGTGGAACTACTCACACATCATACCAGAGAGAAGGACTCCGGGATGATCTCCTCTTCGGCAGGGTGCCGGGAAGAACTTTAGATCCCCCCGATCTAGGGACGATGGTGGCGACGGCTATAGACGGTTTTGTGGATATTTGATCAGGTACCCAGGGTTTCTGCATCGGGGGCTTCTTATAGGCGAAGGGGGAGACCGAGGAGGCGGCCAGGGTCACCAAACCCTAGCCAGGCACGGGGCTGGGCCCACCCATGCCTGGGGTGGGTCTGCCCCCTGGCTGGCCTCTCCAGCTCTCCTCTGGACTTCTTGTTTCCCACGGAAAGTAATTGACTTTGACGTTTGTCCCGTCCAATTCCTAGAATATTTCTTTACTAACTTTTCTGAAACCAAAAACAGCATAAAACAGGCATCTAGAACTGTTGCAACTTGTTAATAGGTTAGTACCAGAAAACATGTAAAAAGCATCTTAAAGTGTAGACAAGCAAAGCAAAGTAGATACAAAACAAGCATGGAGCATCAAAAATTATAGATACGTTTCCAGCGTATCAACATCCCCAAGCTTAACTCCTGCTCGTCCTCGAGTAGGTAAGTGATAAACAGAATAATTTTTGAGGTGACATGCACCCTCCCAATAAAGATCCAACCATTTGCAAGCATTGAAAGCTGGGATCAAAGAACTCTAAACATGTGCATGAAAGATGGAGTTCTAACAATAGGACATAGTAACTATGCATGCAACATGAAAGGCTACAAACAAAGATCATAAATAACATGCATTGAAAAACATTTGTTTGTTTCACATGCAAAAAACATGGCATAGTGGCATTCAGCTTGTCCCTCATAGAGTAGCAATATAGATGCATAGGACACCTGCAAAGTTCACAAGGGTGACTACAAACAAGTAGCACATGAGCAAGTAATAACACAATATGCATCAGTTAATAAGCTTTGGAACACTGCACACAGAATGACAACTATGCTCTCTTAATGGTGCCTAAAGATAGAAGGTGGAGACCCAATAATGGTGGAAGAAAGGCCTTTTTGTAAAGTAAGCAGGGATTACAAGTTTCAAAAAGAGCTTCCAAAAATTATGGTATTTGTTAGCTTTCAGCCCTCATTGCCCCTATCATAAGCATCTTGAAGTGGTTAAGGTTAAAGTGGCAAAGCTGGAGTATATGCTTGACAAAGTATAAGTTGGCAATCTCAACTCCCTTGAATACGAGGGACACACCTCATACATACTCAACTTTGGGTCCAGGTAAGTTCTTGTCACTATAAGTATTTGCATATCATTGAAAATCACTAACGCGGTACCCCCTGCACATGGTACAGGAGCTTTCCCATAACCAAAATGACAAGGCAAGCAGACAATGAGCATCTCAGCAATCTTTTTATTTACCATATGCATAGATTTTTATTGAGGATGCTTCATAGATAGCTCATTATGGTGATGCTACAAGTTTCCACCATGATTAGGCATGGCTTAGGATAGCGGCCCAGGCGTTTCTCTAACACAGGATACAAACTCCATGGACTTACAAGTTCCCTCTTTATTTCACACCGGTGACATCTATTAGACAAAAGAACATGATATCAACTGAGTACAACAAGGTACAAGTGCAATGTTGAAAACGTTCCCCGTGACAGCACGGTTCTGCTAATTCCAACTTATAGGTGAAAGCATATACAACAAAGTTGTAACAATGGTTCAAGTTTATTAGTGGCAAAGAATAAAGTGTGCCATCAAGTTCGTGAGGGTTTTAATCACTAAGTTTTCATATAACAAAATAGTTTTTAATTGGAAGATAGTTGAAAACAAGAATATACTTGGAATGGTGTAACACACCATGCATAGGAGTTTATGGTGTACAATTTGGAATAACTTGGTTTCTTGGGAGTTGTAAGAAACTTACTCATACAAGTGGAGGCTAGCAAAAGACTGGGAGCAACCAACTAAGAGAGCAATAATGGCCATAATCATGCAATGCAACAAAGCATACTAATCAAAGCAAAGAGTGGTACTACAAGTCAAGTACTAAATGATCATAGAGGCTAATAGTGACTTGTGAGAGTCATAACATGGTGTGAGCATGTGCCAAGTCAACCTAAGCAAAGCATCAAAGGAGAATACCACAATACTATGCTTTTGCATGCTAAAACAACGCATAATTTCTTCAAGGCACACTAAGCAATCCCAATTGTTTGAAACAAGACATGCCACAATAATAATCACTAAGCATAATTCTAAAACAACACCTAGCATGTCATGCTAAAGTCTAAGTCATAGTCAATGCAAGCTCCTCTTGCACTTCAAGCAAGAACTTACTACTCCTTTCCAAACACCAAGCAAACTTATTTGCAAAACAACACAGCGAGAGCGGAGGTCCAAACTACTTTAGCAAACTAAACAAACTAAGCAAAGCAAACAAAAACTAATACGCTCCAAGAACAACACAAATGTGCATGAAACAATAAAAACAAAGTGTCTAGACACCCCTGAGCTTTTTATTGATGAAGAAGGGGGTGCATTGGGCATCCCCAAGCTTTGACGCTTGTACCTCTTGGATATTTCTTGGGGTGAAACCATGGTGGCATCCCCAAGCTTGAGCTTTTGACCATCCTTCATCCCATTGCATCATTCTCTCTTTACACCTGAAATTTTTTCTTCATACAAAACTTGACACAATCTTTATTAGCAACATTAGCTTATTCAAAAGATATTAGACCTCTGGCAAAGCTTTGGAATAGCAAGGCTTTTCACTAAAAACACAAGCTACTGTAGTAACTCCTTCAAAAAGCTCAATTCACCTAAAGAGAACTCAAAAAGGAATCAATAAGAAGCAAATGCAGATAATGGCAAAAATCTGTCAAAACAGACCAGCAGGTAGAAACCGATTTTTTCGAACATTCTGTTGCTCAAATCAAAAAGTGTTGAACTAATGAAAGTTATCTAACATACTGGGGGATTTATTCTTAAATTTTGAGCTCAATCCGAGTTACATAGCCTCCTCACGAATGTTTTTGGTGGAGGACAGAAATCTGTTTCGGGACAGCAACTCCCCAAATCTTACTTCCCTCTCATTAGAGGTCATTCTTGGCACAAAAAGCAAACAAAAAGGATAAGGAGAGGTCATTACTGAAGTAATAACTTCCAAGACTCAAGGAAACTCTTGGGTTATCTCCCAAAAAATACTTTTCTTTAACGCCTTTAAGTTAGGATTGATAGCTTGAGAAGATGCTCACATAAGAATTATGAATTGAAGTCAAAGACAACATCAAGAAGCAAATTGAAAACACATTTAAGTCTAACCCACTTCATATTCATAGGAATCTTGTAAGAAAATAAATTCTCAAAGAACAAAGTGACATGCATAGGAAGATAAGACAAGAGTAACTTCAAAACTTTCAACGCAAAGAGAGGTGTTTCAATAGCATCAAAACTTCTACAACCATATTTTCCTCTCTCATAATAATTTTCAGTAGCCTCATGAATAAACTCAATAATATAACCATCACATAAATCAGGCTTTTCATGAGCTACAAACACATAATTTCTATCAAGCCCAAAAATAGTGGAATTAAAACATCCACAGGTTTTATCCAAAGTAGATATTTCAAAAGGATCCACAAGAACATAACATGCATCCTCCTTTGGTAAGCATGGGGGAAAATCAAATAAGGTAAGGGATAAATATTTACTCTAATTAGAAGGTAGGCATGGGTAGATAATCCATTCTTCCTCCTTTTGTTCATCACTCTCCTCCTCTTTTTCATCTAATGAGCTTCTAGTTTCAACAATTTATTCTTCCATAGGCTCCTGCAAGGCATTAGACTCTTCCATGTGTGGAAGGCATCTATTAAAATATTTAAGAATATATCCATTTACTTCCTTGTAATTATCAAAGCAAAATTTAAGTATCTCATAAATCTCAGATTCATAAGGTGAATCATCAGTATTTTCAAGCAAACTGGCAAGTTCAAATGCACCCTTGAAAGCAATAAATTCTTCAATTTATTTCACATCATAAAGTCATAATTTCCCTTATCATAAGAAGATATGGTAACATTATCACTATACTCACATTGAAAGGGTAGGTGTTTATACCTCCTGCAGCAACAAGCTTGATCAAAGCAATAAGTAACATTATAAGTAGAGCACACGTCTCTAGCAATAGTATTCAACTTATCAATTTGTTCCCATAAGTGTTTCCCTTTTTGTGACAAACGGTGTTCCTTATAATAATACTTTTTTTCTTCCGTGAACCCACCTTGCCAATAAGAACTAGTTTCAAAAAAACATCCATTGATAGAAAGCATGACCAAGCAAGGCAACAATAGACCAACAACTAGAGTAGGAACTAATTTTTTGTGTTTTTGAATAAAGAAAGCAAACCAAACTAGACTATTTTTTTGGGTTTTTTGAAAAGAGGCAAACAAAGGAAACAAAGCAAACTAAAAAACAAAGTAAAGAGAAAGGAAGTGAAGGACTCCCCTAGTGAAAACGTCCTTAGCCTCCCCGGTAATATCGCTAGAAAAGCTTGACGGCTGTCTACGCACAGCCTGTTGGGAACCCCAAGAGCAAGGTGTGAAGCAGCAAGCATCAAGTTTTCCCTCAGTTGAGACCGAGGTTATCGAACCAAAAGGAGGAAGGAAACGTCACACAGGTGTTGCAAGCAACTCGGAGACCTGCACAACACAAACTCAAGACTTTGCCCCAACGAACAGTGAGGTTGTCAAGCTCACCGGTTTGCTGTAACAAAGGATTAAACGTATGGTGTGGAAGGTAATGGTTTGCAACAAGTAAATAAGTAACAATGGAAGATGTATCAATGATAAAGATTGGACCGGGGTCCATAGTTCACTAGAGGTTCTCTCCTTAGATAAACAACATGGCATGAAGGGTAAACAAATTATAGCGAGGCAATTGACAGGAACTGAGCAAGGCATAACAATGCAATTACTAGTCAGAAAGATCATATGAGATTCAATTGGACAATACAACAATATACATATACCGCCATCCAGCTGCATCTATGACTAGAAGTCCACCTTCAGGTTATCATCCGAACCCCCTCCAGTATTAAGTTGCAAGCAACAGACAACTGCTTTAAGCAAAGTGTATAAGGTAAACAGTCCACATGTTCCATGAACAAGAGCGTTGTTTTCTCCCTAGTAGCAATAACACATCTACAACTGAAGAGATTTCTGTCACTTCCCTTGGAAACTAGAGGCATGAACCCACTATTGAGCATAAATACCCCCTCTTGGAGTCACTAGCAACTACTTAGCCAAGTTAGCTACTAACAACGGAGAGCATGCAAGATCACAAACAACACATGCATGATAGAATCATAAAGACAAAACCATTAATCAAACCAACATAATAATCTCAATATCCAATGGATCCCCGCAAACACAACATGCATGATTACAAATAGATTAGATCTTGATCATGAACGAAGCTCACAAGATCTATACATGAAAGCACAAAGGATGAGATACAACCATCTAGCTACTACATGGACCCATAGTCCAAGGTGGAACTACTCACTCATCATACTGGAGAGAAGGCCTCCGGGATGATCTCCCCTCAGGCAGGATGCCGGGAAGAACTTTAGATCCCGATCTAGGGACGATGGTGGCGACGGCTATAGACAGTTTCGTGGATATTTGATAGGGTACCCCAGGGTTTCTGCATCAGGGGCTTCTTATAGGCGAAGGGGGATACCAAGGAGGCGGCCAGGGTCACCAAACCCTAGCCCGGCACGGGGCTGGGCCCACCCGCGCCTGGGGTGGGTCTGGCCCCCCTGGTTGGCCCCTCCGGCTCTCCTCTGGACATCTTGTTCCCCACGGAAAGTAATTGACTTTGACATTTGTCCCATCCAATTCCGAGAAATATTTCTTTACTAACTTTTCTGAAACCAAAAACAGCAAAAACAGGCATCTGGCACTGTTGCAACTTGTTAATAGGTTAGTACCAAAAAACATGTAAAAAGCACCTCAAAGTGTAGACAAGCAAAGAAAAGCAAAGTAGATACAAAATAAGCATGGTGCATCAAAAATTATAGATACATTTCCAACGTATCAAGGACTTGATCACTTCTTGTGTTCTTGTCATTGCATTAGGTGCATCGGTTTGAGTTCTCTACGGAGGATTTGGTTGGTGAAAGTGAGAAGCTTTTACCTCTTGGGAACCCTAGACGACTTGTTGTGTTGTTGTGGATTTCTTGGGGCCTCCAATTTAGTTGTGGAGCTCTACCCCAACTTGTTTGTTGGGAGCCTCTAATTGAGTTGTGGAGAAGTGCCCCAATGTTGTGAGAGGTTCTGGATTGCCACCGACAAGTGCACCGATAGTGGAAGTGTGGATCGATCACATTGGGGTGATATTCACATGAGAACAAGGGAGGCCTTAGTGGCGTTGGTGGTTTTAAACCACCCCCTCTCCAAATGAGACGTACTCCATTGTTGGGAGGAACTCAGTAAAACATCGTCGTCTCCACGTGCCTTGGTTATCTCTATACCTGAGCTCTTACTTATGCACCTTACTTTGTGATAGCCTTCGTGCTTGAAGTCTATATCTTGCTATCACATAGTTGCTTGTCTTGCTTAGCATAAGTTTTTGGTGCACATAGATGAACCCTACTTGTTCTAGATTTTGTGCTTGACAAAGTAAACGCTAGTTTAATTCTGCCTTTGTTGAGCCCCTCTCATAAAAGTTTTAAACCGCCTATTCACCCCCTATAGGCGACATCCTTGTACTTTCAAGAAGGACCATGGAGCAAAAGAAGCACACGAGGGGAGCCACGAAGGCCAAAAGAGTCCAGGTGGCATGGCCCACCGTGGTGCACGCGCCACCTAGGTCCATTTGGACCTCTAGCATCGTCTTGTCTCCCATTTTTCCAGATGCCCTTATTTCGCCAAAAAAGCTACGCCATATTTTTTCCATGATTTATAGAGGTGGCAGAGGAGGTAGAGTCAAAGTTCTTCTTCTACTCTGGGAGAGGGAAGATCCTGCTATGCCGGAGCCTCCGGTGAGGGGGAAATCGACGGTATCGTCATCGCCACTCCTCATTGGGCAGGGGAAGCCTCTCCATCAACATCTCCATCAGCATCAACACCATCACCATCTGCAAGATCCATCTCTTTCCCCTCATAGTTTGTGATTGATCGAACCTTAAATATTGTTTGAGTGCTATTTGCATGTTTGTGATTGGAAACTTGTCTTTATTTGGTGGAGAGATTATATTTCCAGATTATATTGTAGTCCATATGCCACTGATCCATACACTTTTTGATACTTGTGAGTAGATCCCATGTTCCTGAGGGTATAGGATGAATTGGCTATGATTTCCATATAATGTGCAATGAGTATTTGATCAATTTTTTATCTTTTACGTTGTTCTATGATGGTGATGTGCGAACGTAGACTTCATATCACTTCACCTATATGGGATCATAGGGTTGTACTTTAATAATGAAGAGGGTTGGAAGGGACGGAATGACAGAAACCGTTTTCCAATACTTTGAGTTGCATTAGAGGGATTTATATTAGAGACCCATGAACTTACTGCTATGATGGGACATTTATGTCTAATGATTCCTATGTTTGCTCATGAAAAAGGGTATAGGACCCATCATAAGGGGTGTAGTTGCTCATATTTATGGCTGCATCTAAACTAGGCTCCGTCCTAAGAGAACTAAACTTGACAAGATATTACCATATTATGTAGAAATCTGTATGCTAAGTAAATCCATGCCTCCCTTGGGAACGCTTGTCACATATAGGAACACACACTTGATATTGTTCTCTTGCTGCATAGAGGATTGGGCTTTCTCTCATTAAGAGCATCTATTTACTGCAAATTACTTTCAAAAATTTATATTACTGCAAACTACAAACCTAAAACACAAAACTGCTGCATCTTTTATTATTTTACTTGTCAAACTTGCTAACCAATACCTTCAGTTTTTTGTGGGTTCGACAACCTTTTCTTATTGAAAGGTATTACAATTGATCTCCTGCACTTGGGAGTCATCACATGCATACATCCATAATCGACACACGGATCAACAACTAGACATGCTTAGCATCATTGGCTTGTAGATCAAACAATTAAGTGTGTGCTTACAAACATCATCGACCTACAAATCCTGAAACTAAACATGCATACATCCATCGCCGGCATACAAATCAAACAACTAAAGATGTTTACCAGTGTCATCTCCTTATAGACCAAATAGCTACACACTCATCCGATCTTACGCATAAGCATGAACATAAACCCAAGCTAAAAATCATAGGTTTGAGGTTGTTTACAGTAGCCATTGAGAGAATGGTGGCGAGGATGCAGAACACGACTCATAGAAGAGGAAGTCCGGTTCCCCCTGACCACCACCACCCACTGGAAATCATGTGACCGATTAACTCACTCGCTAGTGAGGACGTTTTCTCCTGATCTGCTTGCTCCTGCTTGCCACGGAGTTGTTGAGGGGAGGGGATCTGATGGTGACTACAACACAAGATTGATTCTGCAACAAGGAGAAGCTCTACTTCTCACGGGAGTTTCCCAACGCTAGCGATGGAGTCGGCGGTGTACCCTATGGCCGAAAGGCAGCCACTACCTTCTCTTGCATCGGTGTGTCTCCATTCGACGCCAGATGGTCAACTAGAACCTCTAGGCCTTCATGTCATTGCCAAGGCTCTTTGCTAATAGTGTAGCCCACTCCCGCCACCTCAAGTGGTCTCGTCCCCAGCAACGGTGAGGGTGATTGTGATGCGGCTTCAATTCGTGGTGAAGGAGCTAGCCTTGATCATGTTTGCTGATTTCTTTCTGAGGTCCTTGGTGCAATTTGTAGGGGCTTGTTTGTAATTTTAACTTCCTTTGAGGCCTTTCTTTAAAATGTACTTCCACAGCTAAATTGTACCATCCCTTGTTCAAAAAAATCTAACACACCGAATTTTGCCTTTCCCGGGCCTGGTTTTCCCTACTCACGCAAGCAATCACAAGCCTAATATTGCTCTTGTCATGTTATGAATACTAGTTGAATGCCCGTGCGTACGGTCGAGTTTCTTCCCGCCGCATACACAAACATATTAGCTAAGTACTCATGTCATATTGTACTTGTGTGCTGCTACGGTAGATCAACTAAACATGAGTTATGCATGATTCCTTACACTCTTAATCAATAAACCTTCTCCATGTCTTTCACGCCACAATGGGTGAGCGTGGATGGGACTGTCGATATTCCTCCATTGGCAGGCGACCTCCTTGATTGTGGATCACACAATACCCTGGAACTCATAGTTTAGCAACCACCCTCCTTGATGGTGGATCGAAGGTTTTGAATTTTGATTTGTGATACCAGCCCCAAATGAATTGGGAGAAAGTCAATCTTTTCGATTTTATTTCTGAAAAATTAGGACCAAAAATAGAAACCAAAATTTGAATTGGAGAAGGATATTTGAAAAACTCCGTGTGATATAAAATGATGGAGATGAACAATTTTAATGTTAAGAAATATTGAGACGCCTCGCGATAGAGGTATTCCTAGTTCCTCACTTGAACTGATTAAAATTTGAAGGCTAATTTGTGGCTAACGGTTTTAAATTGTGCACCGCGTACTTGTATATATATTTCATCCGCATTCAGTATCTGATGAGTTCCATATAGTATTGATTATACGGTATAAATTTATACCTATTCCTCTATGTCATTTCCTGACAAAATTTGTATAGTACTGTGAGACAGATCACCGTTCAAACTTTCGACTTTCCAAACTCTATGGGATCCATATGAACTATCACATCAAGTTAATACTACTACTGTATTATCTAGCACATAGGCTCCCGTTCTCTATTTGCATATCCACCGTCCTATTTGCATATCCACCGTCGATCTCCTCCTTCATGCAGGCCGACAAGTCCATGAACTGGTGCTGATCCAGCTTCCGGTCTCGGCTGGCCACCGTACCTGGCACACAACACACTTCGTCGCCCACCTTGCGTGTGCAGAAACCCGCATGTATCCCATCAAATGAACAATTTTTTTTAGAAATGACAAATTGTACAGTTGCATACTTGCATTAATCTAACACGAGCGAGTTGAATGTCAGAGATATTACACGCGACCCACCGACCCTGTACAGAGGAAATTTTTCGAGCAGGTTGTATGCGTCCCGGAACCGGCAGGCATGCACGAGTGCGTTCAGCCGATCATGTTGCGGGTCACCAGATTTGTACGTACTCCTCCTCCTGCATAGGATACCACCGAGAATAAACCTGACGAGATATGCACAAAAGGTCAATTTGTTTAAATCAGCTTCATCTAAAGTTCAGTCATCTGTGCACAAAGGACAACAAAAATCAGTATCAGAACTCCTATTAAAATCCACGTTAAGACCTCCCAGGCCAATGAAATTGCGCACCAACAATCAAGCACGTTGCCAATTACTAATCCCAGCAAGCTCAACTCGTGTAACCAGAAAGGGGAAAGCAGTACACAAACAACATTGGACATTGCCATTGCCATGTTCATGGCACCTGATCTAGAAGAGCCTCCTAATCCTCCGCCCCCTCCCCGCGTCTCCACCCCTCCACTCTTCTCATCTCCGGTCGTGAGCAACCACACCAAGGTCGGCACAAGTTGGTATGCCACATGAGTCAAAATGAGCTGTGTCGGCGTTTGAGATCTGTCGTTGCATCGGGGATGGATCGTCGTGACCGGCCGTTGAGTCCGGGCGAGCGATGGTTGCTGGCTTCTGCCTCCACCGCAGGCGTGTGCGCCGAGCAGGAGCCGGGCCAAGTGCAGACAAGTGGGATCCCGCATCATGAGGAGCATCGTGGAGGACGGCAACCTCTCGATCTTGTGCTTCCTCCGACCCATAATAGTTGACTCAAATATTTTTAGATTTGGATCAATTTGGACACTATTTAGTATATAGGTTTATCCAAATTTTGACAAATCCAAGTCAACTAATATGGGTCAGAGGGAGTACGCTTGTCGAATCTCTAGCACGCGTGTCTGATTGTTGGAGTGCTCGATTTTGATGGTATGTTTTGATCGATTTGGATTGCCGAGCGCTCGCAAGCAAAATTATAGTATAAAAGATAGATAGACAGATAATAGGGATAGATTGAGATAAGAAAAGTTTGTTAGTAAATTAGTTATAAGGTTGAGTAGATAAGAAAAATTGTTACAGTGGCATTTTTTAATAATTATCTTGAAATGTGACACCACCTCTTTGCTTTTAATAGTAGAGACTTCTGCTGCAGCGGCAGCAACTTTTTATTTCCTTTTGATCACAAACATAAGATATTCCATGGATTTGCGGTAGCCAATGTGATGATGACTGACAAAAAATATATTGCATTGTATTCACAAGAATTCTTTCCTAGCTTGTGGGAGCACAAAGGGATCAATCAATGTTCTTCCATAAAAACGAATTACAATACACAGACCCGACAACCTAAACTTTCTGTTACATCTTGTAATTGACATTTTCCTGTGGCTTACAACAACCCAGCCTGGGTCAGGCTCCTTCCCTGGAGCGTCTCATGCTCTCGTCAATCAACTTGAATGTTTTCTTTACAAGTTTCTGGTCAAGTGCCGTTGTTCTGAAGATCTTGAACACTCGGTCGACCCGATCGGGCTTGCTGCTCTGGAAGTAGAGCTCTTCAAACTTCTTCTTAACAAACCTGTAAAACACCCGTTCAGACCATCAGCTGGCATGTTTCATGTGAGGGTGGCCGAAGAGAGAGGGGTGCACTTACTCATAGGCATGCTCCACCTCCTGTTTGCCAGGTGCAAGCGGCTGGTAGTCTTTAAACCACTCACATACAGTTAAAGGAACCTACATTATGATGGCAAAATGTTGGCACAAAGGGGCGTACTTTACTTGAGTATTAGTCAGCTCTTTTGATGGGTTCAAAGCATTGTTTGTTACCTTTTGTATTTTCTCCTCGAATATGTCAAATTTGTTGAGGAACAGCATGAACGATGTTTTCTGGAAATCAACACCACGTCAAGTAGGATTGGAAATGGGAAAAAATAGGAGAACAGGAAAATTGAGATGGATGTCTGCTGACCTCAAAACATCTTTGCTTTAGTACCCAGTCGAAGAGTACCTTGGTCTCCATCATTCTGTTCTGTGTCTCATCCTCAAACAACATCTGATCATATCTGGAATTAACAGCCGACGACATTAGATCAAAAGCTGTGTGCCTCCGGCTCTCCATATGCATGCATGTGCCCATTCATGGATTGGCATCAGTTGGTGCACACAGAAATTCACATGATGTATTTGGCACTTCAAGTGAAGACATATATAGTTATAATATATACTGTGGGTGAGCTATATGTTACATTTAACAAAAGATTATTGTTGATTGCTTTTGTTCACGGAACATAGTTATGAGATGGATTTTATATCCTTTTGTTAGTGAACTTCATGTGAAGTAGATATGCTGTATCCCTGACTTCCGTGCCAGCAAGCATCCATACATGCAAATATTAGCTATTATCCCAAATCATCGAATTGAACTAATGGAACAAATTTGGTCATAATTTCTGAAAATATTTGAATTATTAGAACGTTTTCATTACATATTCACAGTATCCAATTAATAAACAGCAGTTAAGTCAAAGTACCACAATTAAACCTGACTAACACATAACAGAACACGTGTTCTAAGTAACTCTGTAAATGGATCAGGTTACAGGCAAAAGCTCAAAACAACTTTTACATTGATTCCTTCTGTAGTGTTGTACCCAGACTAAATGTTAAGTAAGACGTAGCTTCAGAAGAATATGACATTTTAGAAATCGTACTTACTCACTAATGGCAGCACAAAAGATTACAGCATTAACACCTTCAAAAAGATGAATCCACTTCCTCCTCTCATTTCTTTGACCTCCTACATCGTACAACCTGTATACCTCTCCGCCTCTTTTGCTCTCACCAAGAGGGCTACAGAAAGACCACCCAAATTAACGACTTTCTCATTCAAATCGTCTGATGCTGTATCTCGGATATAAAAGGTAAAATGCATGTCTGATGCACCCTGTATGCGGTAAAATCGTCTGATGCACCCTGTATGCGGTAGAGTGAAAGAAATATGAAAAATTCAAGTGAACATATTACCTAAATTGAATTTCAACAACACCATTTGTTCGTACTCTAGCATGGAGCACATCCTCCTGCAAAATCTCCAAAAAGGTTAAAAAGAAAAATACTGCAGACATATTCTTGAGTAAGAATGACAGAACAGTCATCAGCCCTCGAAGCCTATTCTTCAGCAACCATGTACAATAAAAATATATCCAGAATTCGATATGCAGATTCTAGAACTTGCACCGTTAATAATGCTCAGACAGACTAAGAATTCAGAAATGCTTGTCGAGCACATACATTAATTAGAAGCTTTGATCGACAGTTAGACGTCATCATTTCAACAAGCAAAACCATGTTAAATTACTGAATTAGTATGTCCAAGCAATCAAGTCTTTGAAAAACAGCAATAACAATGCCTTAGAAAAATAACCACAAAATTCGCATGACATCAGAATTACATGGTTCTTTCCTATTTAGGAATAATTCCAACACAAATGTGCCCACCAAATATTTTGCTCGAGAGTACAGGGGCATGGTTGCAGATAAGAAAAATGGATTGAATATTATAATATTATCAATTGTTTGGAATCTGTAAAATGAACTGAAGAATCTTTCAGCAAAACAAAATATCACGTAAATGATACATGTGGAAACACGAAAGGTCAATCTGCTCAGACAAGATCTATGTCTCAGTAACTGCTTAGTAGCATAGGGTATTTAGTTTAACTAGGACTATTACCCTAACCTCTTTGTAAGCAGGCAAGAGTGTTCTACTGACTCTACTTCTAGAGTAAATTAGTAATATTCTCTCCTTCCTTTTGCACAGAACTTTTTTTTGAAATTAATTAGGCTTATATTAGATCAAGACAACATCGGATACAACCAGATAATGTGACACAACAGTTTACGATAAAGAGATTATAATAAGAAAACCTAACAACCTCAAGCTGGGATGGAAGTAAGTACGCTATCAATGAACATAAACCAGATAATGTTGAAGAGAACGTAGAACACCTGTAAATAAATGCCCCAGATAAGAATTAAACTGTGGTAAATTACAGACCTTTGTTGGTACATAATCTGCCTCAGCTAATCGGTCCAAACTTTCCATGAAGTACTGCGCACAGTCAGGAACTTGCAGAATACTTCCACGTGAGTAAGTTTCCTATAGATGCATTTATTAATAAGTTGGCTGTTTGACAGTATAGATATTTAAAGAAAGAAAGAAAATTATCTTTTCTACCTGAATAGTTGGATCTTCCCATAGTTTTCTCACATCCTGCACAAGTTCTTTGCTAAGCAATGGGTAATCCAACCTGCCACCAATTTCTGATAGTTTTTCTCCAATTTCCTGAAGTTAGGAAAATAAGACAATTACATTACACAAATGTAACTTTATAATCTCATTAATACTGCAAGGTGTAGGATGTCAAGCTGCCAAGCTTGCAACCAATATATTGTACAAAAATAAGGCAGCACCTCTTAACAAGGATTAGTTCCAGAACCATCAAACAAGTTAAATTGCCAAGCCCTATAAGTGCTCAAATCTAGACAATCAACATTTGAAACAGTGATTATTTGAGTCCATTTAGGATTACTGAATTTTATTCTCTAAGCAATCAAATGTAATAACAAGGTAGATTGTATGTTTTCGAGTTACTAGATGACATAAATGATATCTAGAAATAAAAGGAGCGATACATTCAAGGGCAAGCTAGCGATAATTTTTCTATATTTCATCTGTCTAAATTATCTGCAGTTCAGTACATATCCTCGCGTTGGTGACTAGGTGAATGACAATGGAAAACACCTTGAATTGGTGCCCACTCCCTAGAATTTTCAATTGAAATGACGGATGCAATTCCGGGACAACCAAACAAGTCTTACCATGGAATTGTCAAATGAATTCTACGTTTTTGGCCCGAGCAAAACGAGCCCTAATGCAGCTGACTTAATGCAGCTGCAGGGTCTGAACAGGTTCGATCATAGATAAGTTTAGTAACTCTGAACAGCTGTTAACAGATCAGAGTAATCATGTTGCAACAAATTGATGTTTATGCCCAGATGTAACTCTACTGAACAAAATAGGAGGTACAAACCTGATTATCTGGGGATATAACATATTTTGAAGACTCTGATTCCACTTGGGCTAGTTCTTTAGCTCCATCATATAGTATCTGTGCACATACGACCATCATACTGCTCTAGTCAAATTTTCTACATAATCCCCATCACTCAATAAGGGGAAACCAACAAACACATACTTTAATTGTCTGATACACATTAGCATGGATGACTGATATATAGCTCCTAAGTTCTGCATCATTGAAGCCAGTTTGGAAAAGGAGTTTTATCTGCAAAAGAAGGAAACATTCAGAATTTATCAGACATGAGCTCTTTTAAGACACTCCAACTTACCTTTTAGGAGGTAAGAGAAGTATTTAATCCTAGGCTTTTAGATGTTCACTGATCAAGCATTTCACTTGGTAAATTATTGGCTGTTCTTTTTGTGGGGAAATTATTGGCTATTTGGGGGTATACTCAAGCTTTCCAATATTCAGGCCTCTTTGATTCGGAGGATTTCAAAAAAAAAAAAAACAGGAATAGAAAAAAATGCAGGATTGCAGTATCATGCCCACTCCAATCCTACAAGATTGTGTTTGCACCAAATTTTGTTTAATTACACCACAAGACAAATGGTTCTGTCCAAGAAGTTTGAGAGAATGCAAAAATTCCTATCGTTAGTGTATAGGAAGCCTTAGGAGAAATACCTAAAGGATTCGATCTTCTAAAATTCCACATAGGAAAAGTTTTCAAAGGATTCCAATCCTCTAAAAATCCTACGAAAATCATTTGAATCAAGAAGGCAAAGACTTCCATATTAGTATATACAGAACAGGTAGCAACGTTTGTTTTTCATGCCACGTGAACTGGTTACATGGGTCGTATTATATATACTACTATACATGTACAGCCTTACGTCCAAATTAACCTTCATACTTTTCGTTTCAAAATAAGCATGCTAAGGATGATACGTATAGTAATATTAGCAAGTGCAGCACCCTGACTCCATGCCCGTGATATAATTCTGCTACTTCATGTGTAACAGAAAATAATACTCCCTCCGTTTCAGGGCTTAAGGCATCCTCGTTTTACGTGTTTTTTCTTTGACCAAGAATTACTCTAAATACGTAAAGAGTTTTGGTATAAAACTAGTACCACTGGAAAGTATTTTTCAATACGAATCCAACTGTACTAATTATGTACAATATAATCAAGATTTTGTTGTTCAATTCTTTCGGTCAAACTTTGCTTTAAAAAGCGTGTGCGCCTTAAGCCATGAAACGGAGGTAGTACATAGTGGCAACGCAAAAACGATCAATTGATGAATGCTGGGTAAACCCATTTTATTCTCAAGTTCTGTTACAATGTATATACTACATGTGTTACTGATGACAAGGACACACAAATAATTTATGAGAATTTCATTCGTATTAATCAATGTGTTGGTAATGACATGCAAACTATTTTGTACATGGTCTAAATAAAAATAATACATAATGCGCATGAGCTTTCTATAAGATGAAGCCATAATAATTGCAAATTATCATTAATTATTTACCCTCATCAAATTTCCGTATCCGTCGCCATTCAATGATCTATTATTTCCGTCCTAATTCGTACAATGTGTAAAGTACATATTATCCCCATGCGGTAATTAATAACATCTTACATAATAGTAGATTCAAGCCATTGGCTCACACAGAATTGGCGGCCCATATTAGTTTGGTTAAATTTTCATATCAAACATGCTAATGACATATAATGAGTTTCCAGGGAATATAACAGGAGCTTTACCTGTTTAAATATTGTAGACTTTCCTGATTCACCAGCACCTTAAGAAACAAAGCGATTGAAAAGGACCACTATCAGGAATATGTTGAATATTTCTGGCATCATTGGTTTCAATAATTTATTAATGACAAACATTATAAAGTTTGCATTTCGTCAAAACTCAAAACCAGAGGAAATATATGATGAAATTGACTACAGAGGAACCGCATGGATTTTATTCTGCAAACCATTAAATTCTCAGGATAGGTGTGATATTGGCATAAGAAAATGTCTATTCAAACAATTTGGCAGTACCAAGAAGTAAGAGCTTGTGGATGTGTTGTTCTGCCTTTGTCTCTTGCAAAATTCGCCGGTCGATGTCTGCAGACTGTTACCAGGTGTATCAGAAGGAAATCAGATGTGACAGTTAGCTAATCTTCTCAGTGTTTAGTTTCTCAGTTGGCTTGTGTGGTTACTTACTTTTCCGTTTTCAGCTGCTTCAGCCTCATTTAGAGAATGAGATCTGCTACAGGATGAACCCATGCTTTCAAGCACACATGTAAGCACGGACATTATTCAAGATGTACACTCTCATGCCTGAGCCTCTTCCCAAGATGAGCATCCAGTCCTATCACTCGCAGTTCATGAGCTGTATACAAAAGTCAAAGTACAAGATCCAAGAGATGTTGGTCAATGTTCAAGCAATAAGGTAGCATAGTGTAAAAGAGTCACACACTGAAAAGGCTCAATCAATACGTACATATGCAGGAAAATATGATGTGTCACCATTGAAACCCCCTATTGCCGCATTTGTGGCAACCAAAAGTCCAAAACCAGTTTTACCACCTTGCTAGACTACTATGATAAACACACACCTAATCACAGGTAAGACTTTTAGATAACACTTCCTATTACCTTGTGCATTACTGAGGTAAAACTTAGCATTTCAAATTACACACAGTAACTGAAGTATAAAACAATATCATTAGCTACACACTTCAGTGTTCCGGGATCTGTAAACACAATTTTCTTCTTAGGAGCATCCGATGACACTAAAATACATACTCTCCCCATCCCAAATTAAGTGCCACAACTTTGTCTAGATACGCATGTACCTAAATTTGGGACGGAGGGATTATTTGGTCTTCCACATCAGGAGAAATGGGCGGTTAGCTTCCATACGGACTTTTATGTCATGGATTGAGAAGCTTGCCTCTTTATCATTGAAACTAAACCCCGAAATTTGCGAAACGCGCACTGGAAGAAGACTACATGGAATGGCAACACCTATCGCTTTCGATAGCAACACAGAAGTAAGAAAATCACAGTAGGTAATCCCCCGGAACACCACCGAATTGTCACAGTAGGTAATCCCCCGGAACACTGAAGCATCAAGCATGCCATACGGTCTTACTGATCTTGAACATTAGCAATAGGCTTTTATGTCATGGATTGAAGGCGGTATTTGCTAATTACAATACCGCACAGCGACTGGAATCAGCAAGCAGGGTGATTCACAATGGGAGATTTGATTATAACCCCCCCTCCCCCTGTTGGTGTGCCTTGGATCTTAAGCCCCTATCTTGGTCTAACTCCCTTCGAAGCCCCCCAGTTCGGTCTAATTGTTGCTAATTTCCCCCCTTTGGCATGCTTAGCATATTTGTCAATGTTTAACCAACAAATAGTCACATGAATAGATAGGACTGCCCTTAATAAATTTCTAAAGCCAGCAACAGCGGACAACGGGTAAACTACGGGCTCCACCCAGGCTCCATACTGCTCTGGCCTACACTCGAGCGACCCCCCGCCATCCTGCTGCTCATCTGTTAGGTAGAGCTCCAAATCGCGGAACGGGATCGCCACACGAACACCAGCTCCAGATTGAGCAGGTCTTCAGGGTTGGGCCGCTCTAAATCGAAGGCAGATACTTGCCTTACCTTGGGGCATCAATGGACGACAGAAAATTGGGGGAGGGGGCGCGGCGGAGCAGCAAGTGGCGGCGGGCGGCGGAGCAGCAAGGGGCGGCGGGCGGCGGGCGGCGGGGTGCAGCGGCTCTGGCGGCTGGCTGCTTGGTCGGGGATGAACGGGATGATAAGTAAAAACGGTCCAGCCCTCTCTGTCTTGGTCGGGGACAGATTAGTCAATTCGGATTTCAACTCCCCAGGTTTCTTTCGTTATTCGTTATTTTAGCAGATAACAGCGCTACAGGGGCAATCAGCAACAATTAGGCCACATGGAGGGGTTCAGAGTAAGACCAACGAAGAAAGAGGTATATGATCCAAGGCACACCAACAAGAGGGGTTAAAATCAAATCTCCCGATTCACAATCTAGCAGGAAACCCATACTCCTAAGTAGATTTAGAGTCTACCCGAATGGAACGGCATGGGGCATCATTGTTTGCTTCACCAACTAAACAACGCCTAGATACCCTAGAAATAATCTCCGAATCCTCTGTTACATCTAATCTACCTACCCTGAATCAGATCCTCCTGGGTTGGCTCCGAGCATGCCGAGCTCGAGCGCCTCCTTGGGCACTTTGGCGGTCGGATTCGACGAGGATAGATGGAGAATTGAAGGGAGGTGCGAGTCCTCGCCGACGGTGAGGACGAAGGGAAGGGCGGCCTGACGAGGTCGAGAGAGGGAGCTATCGACGGTGGAAACAGGGGATGCAGGACCTCAGGGGCGGTGGGGAGTAGGTGGGGGTCAGGAGCAACTTCACGAGAGAGAATGGACACTAGACCGGAGAGAGAGCTACATAGTGTGGGCTTGCCGGTTCCTCTTTTTTTTGTGAGCTTGGCATATTCGATTCGGTCCTTGGTTATGCTAAGTGTGATTTAGTCAGCAATTCAGCATGGCCTTGTAAAGTTGTAATGGAATACAACGTGTTCCTTTCAAAACAAATAAACTTGCATACAAAAATCTGTCCCGTAGCTTGATCATCGTTTAAAAAATTTATTAAACTAGATATGATATATTTTGAACATCGTGTATTTAAGTGAAGGCATATGCATATCTGTGTACACGTGCGGTTGCGTTGGACATGAGACGCACTTAAGTAGCTCCACAAATATTCAAAATGAAGTTTTTGTTTGAGATCTTCGAATATGTATCTCTCATTATATATTATGAGATGCGTGTTGTGTCTTGCACGCTTACTATATATAAAGCATAATTTTTTGGTTGATATATATATATATATATATATATATTAAATTTTGTATCATAAAAAATCATAATCATGCAACTCATCTTGTGGTCTGTGGATCTGACATGTGTGTGGATCATGTGTTACACGCGCGGTCACATCATTGAGCTCGAGACACATTTAAGCAGCTCGATAAAAAAATCTAAAAGAGAAATAAGTTTTAAAATAGATGTCTTATTGCACGTGCAAGATTACTAGTTGAAACTAAACCCCGAAAATTGTGAAATGCACACCGGAAGAAAACTACATGGAATGGCTACACCTATTGCTTTCGATAGCAACACAGAAGTTAGAAAATCATAGTAGGTAATCCCTCGGAACACCGCCGCATTGTCATAACAGATAATCCCCGAGAACACTGAAGCATCAAGCATGCCATATGGTCTTGCTGATCTTGAACATTAGCAATAGGCGAAGCTACAAGATCAAATCACTAGATTCAGCTCCCCTGATTATGGTGGAATTTTGTACTAATGAGCAATGAAAAGCATTGAACTAATGAAGTTATGCCATATGGTCTTACTTATCTCAATGTGGGGTGGGTGTGCCAACTGCCAACCGAGATCGATCTCTAGCCGGAAAAGATAGTCCACGGTAAATGGAAGGGCAGTGCGAGCAAAAGGAAGAGAAATCCAACCAACCTGCGGCAGGGCCTCTCCCCGACAAAAGGCGTCAGGTTCAGATGGATCTCCACTCCACCCCACTTCACTGCAGTAATAGTAGAGGAAACGATGAGGAGCCGAGGAGGAAGGTGCCTATAAGAGAGAAGCGAGCCCACTTGCTTAGAGGCGGCGCGAGCTGGTAAAGGGGGTTTCGGAGGTGGCGCGGGCAGAGGAGCAACAGCGAGGACGGAACCGGTTACTACTTGCCAACGCGGGCAGAGGCAGACGACGGGACGAGGCCGACTGCTGTGCTCTCCTCACGGACAGGGACGAGAGGTAGTCGATTGGAGGAGGGGGATGAGAATGGAGCGGGGAAGGGGAGCTTGGACAACGGAGATGATGACCGGTGGCGCTGCGGCGGCTGTGAAAACCCTAACCTAGCCTTCCATCGCAACAGGACACGAGCTCGGGGGTGTCCGTCGGGCTCGGGTCAGCGCACGGGTGGCTCGGTGGTACTCTATCCATTTCAAAATATAACATGTTTTAATTTTGTGAGGAGAATGTATCTAGACTTTTTAGTTTGTAGATTCACTCTAAATATAAGTGAATCTATATACTAAAAAATCTAGATACATATGCTTCACAAAGCTAAAACATCTTATATTTTGAAACGGAGGGAGTAATTTTTTCGCAAATTATCCAAACTATCGAGGCTAGTTTCGTCCAGTGAGAAAGAGTTAATACCCCCAGTATAACTCATCTTACAACTTGTTTGGCAACCACAGGAAAGGGGATTGGGAGTTCAATGACTATTCCCAATCCCCCGTCTGAATTAACAGGGTCCTCCCAGGTAATAGATTAGTGGAAGTTTAACACATGAATTCCTTGTCCTCTTCTCTCCTTAATTCCCATTCCCTCCAACCAATCAATGGATTAAAAGTCTTTATAACTTAAACTCCCATTCCCATTCTCTAATTCCCTCCAACCAAACAAGCTTTTAGGGAATCTTCACCGAGCTGACCCATTCGACCATTCTTTGTCCGAATGTATCCGCACGGACTGGACTGGTTTAATGAGGCAACCCATTCGACCAACGCGGCGGGAACTGGTCTGCGATGACCCATTCCTAGCCCAAAATTGTGAAGGGTTTCGCAGCATAGTAAATCAAAAAAAATCTACGGATGCGAAACGGGAAAGCCAAGATCTAATCTAGGAGATGCAAACAACGAGGGGGGATAGATGAGATCTTCATACCCTTGAAGATTCGCACAGCGGAACGTTCGACGGAACTGTAGGGGTTCGTAGCATGGAAAACAAAAATTTTCTATCGCATACAAACAAACAAGCCAAGATCTATCTACTAGATTGTAGCAACGAGTCGATGGAATAACTCACCCTCGAAGATTCCAAAGTGTTTAACGAGAGCAGATTCTCGTGGGTGATGTAGTCGTACTCTTTCCGATCTCAAGATCGCGTAGACGATCCTTCCGGCGCCGCGTTCCCGCAGCGCTCCCGCAGTCGGTCACACGTTCGGTACTCGACGAAGACCTTCCTCTCCCTTGTTCCAGCAGGCAGCGGAGGTTGTAGCACTCTCCTCGCGATTCCGGCAGCACAACGGCGTGGTACCGGAGGTAGAGGGGAAATCCCGCAGGGCTTCGCCTTAAGCCGGTGCGAGTATGGTGGAGCTTATGAGAGAGGCTATTAGTGGTCTAGTAATTAGACACACCAATTAGAGGGCTCTAAACCAATTAGAAGGCTCTAAACCGAATAGCTCTAAACCGGGGTCTAGATCTAGGGTTTAGTTTAGAGGATAGGAAACTTGTGTGTCTAGGAGGGGAGCCCTGCCCCTCCTTATATAGGTGGGAGGGTGTGGGCGCGCCAGGGGAGGGAGGGAGTCCCTCCCCAACTCGGCCTTGGGCTGGCCGCCGGCTTGGAGGAGAGAAACTCCTCCTCCAAGTCGACTCCAACTCCTCTTGCTTGTTTCCCACAGTTTCTTGTTTTTGGCAGTTTGACTTTCAAACTGGACATTTGACTTTTCTGTTTTAGGATTCAATTTAATCCTATATTTGGGACAGCAAGAACACTTAGTACATGATGCAATCACTCCAATATGTAATGACACATTCATGTACCCCTCCCCCCCCGGAGTGCCGGACAATCCGGAACCTTCTAGAATATCCCCGATGAAAACACCGGAATCATTCCCGAACTCCGAAACGGGACTTTCCTTATATGAATCTTATTCTCCGGACCATTCCGGATCACCTCGTGATATCCCGGATCCCATCCGAGACTCCGAACAACATTCGGTCTCTTTCTCATAATACCATAACTACTCAAACAACGTCGAATCCTTAAGTGTGTCTCCCTACGGTTCGTGAATTACGCGGACATGATCGAGACACTTCTCCGAACAATAACCAATAGAGGAATCTGGAAATTCATATGGCTCCCACATATTTCTACGATTACTTTGCGATCGAATGAACCACTTACATATGATACCAATTTCCCTTTGTCTCACGATATGTTACTTATCCGAGGTTATGATCGTCGGTATCTCTGCATACCTAGTTCATCCTCGTTACTGATAAGTACTCTTTTCTCGTTCCCGTGATATGTGATCCCTTGTGACCAAGTCACATGCTTGCAAGCTAATTGGATGACATTTCACCGAGAGGGCCCAGAGAATATCTATCCGTCATGTGGATGGACAAATCCCACTCTTGATCCATGTGTTTCAACCAATACTTTCCGAACACTCAATGCCACCTTTATAGCCACCCTGTTACGGTGTGGTGTTTGATGACATCAAAGCATCCATCCAGTAAAGGTGATATGCATGATCTCATGGTCGAAGGAATTAGGTTACTATGTATCAGAAAGCATATAGCAATTGAACTATTGAAATGACTTGATCTTTATGCTACGCTTGTCTATAGGAGTATGTCCACCATATCATTCTCCTAACGATATGATCTTGTTGTTGATAACATCTCAATGTTCATGACAAAGAAACCACATCATCAATCAACCAACAAGCTAGTGAAGTATAGAGGCTATACTAGGGACTTCAAATTAAGTTTACAAATCACACAAGTATTAATGGTTTCCTTGTTAATACTATTATAGCATGAATGTAAACATTTATCATAAACACAGAGATATATAATAATAACTACATTTATTATTACCTCTAGGGCATATCTCCAACAGTCTCCCACTTGCACTAGAGTCATCTAATCTAGATTACATGGTAATATACCGAACACCCATGGCAGTTTGGTGTTGGTCATGTTTTGCCCTCGGGAGAGGTTTAGTCAACGGATCCGCCACATTCAGATCTGTGTGTACTTTGCAAATCTTTATATCCCCATCCTGGATATGTTCTCGAATAGCGTGAAAACGCAGCTTGATATGCTTCAGCTTCTTGTGTGACCTTGGTTCTTGCGCATTGGCTATGGCGCCCATGTTATCACAGTAGATAGACATTGGGTCCAGCGCACTTGGAACCACACCCAGCTCTGTAATGAACTCTTTCATCCATATAGCTTCTTGTGAAACCTCCGAAGCAGCCATGTATTCCGATTCAGTTGAAGATCTCGCCACAACGCTTTGCTTTGCACTCCTCCAGCTAACTGCTGCACCATTCAAAATAAATACGTATCCAGATTGTGATTTAGAATCATCTGGATCGGTGTTCCAACTAGCATCGGTGTAACCATTAACAACGAGCTGTTCATCACCTCCATAAGAAAGAACCATATCCTTAGTTCTTCTCAAGTACTTAAGGATGTTTTTGACCGCTGTCCAATGATCCACTCCTGGATCACTTTGATATCTGCTAGTTAAACTAACAGCATATGCAATGTCGGGTCTAGTACATAGCATGGCATACATTAGAGATCCTATGGCTGAGGCATAGGGAGTCTTACTCATCCTTTCTCTATCTTCTGCCGATGTCGGACATTGATTTTTACTCAAGGTCGTATTGGGCAACATGGGCAAGAACCCTTTCTTGCTATCTTCCATTCCAAACCTCTTTAGAACTTTGTCCAAATATGTACTTTGTGACAATGATATTTGGCGTTTCGATCTATCTCTATAAATCTTTATGCCTAATATGTAAGCTGCTTCGCCAAGATCCTTCATTGAAAAACTATTATTCAAATACTCTTTGACACTATTAAGAAGGTCTACATCATTCCCAATCAACAATATGTCATCCACATACAGTATTAAGAATGCTACAGAGCTCCCACTCACTTTCTTGTAAATACAAGCTTCTCCATAAGTTTGTATAAAACCAAAACTTTTGATTACCTTATCAAAACGTTGATTCCAACTTCGGGATGCTTGCTTCAATCCATAGATGGACCGTTGAAGCTTGCATACCTTGTTAGCATCTTTAGGATCGACAAAACCCTTGGGTTGTATCATATACAACTCTTCATCAATGTCTCCATTGAGGAATGCTGTTTTGACATCCATCTGCCATATCTCATAATCATAATATGCAGCGATTGCTAACATAATCCTCACAGACTTTAGCTTCACTACCGGTGAGAAAGTCTCATCGTAGTCAACTCCTTGAATTTGTCGAAACCCTTTTGCGACAAGTCGAGCTTTATAGACAGTAACATTACCATCAGCATCTGTTTTCTTCTTGAAAATCCATTTGTTCTCGACAGCCTTCCGGCCATCCGGTAAGTCCACCAAAGTCCATACTTGGTTTTCGTACATGGATCCAATCTCGGATTTCATGGCTTCTTGCCATTTATTGGAATCTGGGCTCATCATCGCTTCCTCATATGTCTCGGGGTCATCGGTGTTGTCCACCAACATGACATTCATAACGGAATCATACCAATCTGGAGTGGTACGAGTTCTCGTTGACCTCCGAGGCTCTGTAGCAACTTCAACCGAAGTTTCATGATCACTATCATTAGCTTCCTCTCTTATTGGTGCAGGCACCACAGGAACTTCTTCCGGTGCTGCGCTACTCGCAATTTCGAGAGAAGGTTCGACAACCTCGTCGAGTTCTACTTTCCTTCCAGTCACTTCTTTCGAGAGAAATTCCTTCTCTAGAAAGGATCCATTCTTGGCAACAAAGATTTTGCCTTCGGATCTATGATAGAAGGTATACCCAATAGTTTCCTTCGGGTATCCTATGAAGACGCATTTTTCCGCTTTGGGTTCAAGCTTGTCCGGCTGTAACTTCTTTACATAGGCTTCGCATCCCCAAACTTTAAGGAACGACAATTTAGGTTTCTTCCCAAACCATAATTCATACGGTGTCGTTTCAACGGATTTAGATGGTGCCCTATTTAAAGTGAATGCGGCTGTTTCTAATGCATAACCCCAAAATGATAGCGGTAAATCTGTAAGTGACATCATAGAACGAACCATATCTAAGAGAGTTCGATTACGACGTTCAGACACACCATTACGCTGTGGTGTTCCCGGCGGTGTCAATTGTGAAAGTATTCCGCACTTCTTTAAATGCTCGCCAAACTCGTAACTTAGATATTCACCTCCACGATCAGAACGTAGAAATTTAATCTTCTTGTTACGTTGATTCTCTACCTCACTTTGAAACTCCTTAAACTTCTCGAAAGTTTCGGACTTATGTTTCATGAAATAGATATACCCATATCTACTCAAGTCATCCGTGAAGGTAAGAACATAACGATAACCACTGCGCGATGCTACACTCATTGGACCACACACATCAGTATGTATGATTTCCAGTAAGTCCGTAGCTCGCTCCATTATACCAGAAAATGGAGTCTTAGTCATTTTACCCATCAGACATGCTTCGCATCTTTCAAGTGATTCAAAATCAAGTGATTCAAGAAGTCCATCGGAATGGAGTTTCTTCATACGCTTCACTCCAATGTGACCAAGACGACAGTGCCACATATAGGTCAAATTATCGCTTGATTTCAAACGTTTAGCCTCAATGTTATTAATATGTGTATTTCTACTATCGAGATTCAATATGAATAGACCATCTATCAAAGGTGCATGTGCATAAAACACATTACTCATATAAATCGAACAACCATTATTCTCGGATTTAAACAAGTAACTGTCTCGCAATAAACAAGATCCTGATATAATGTTCATGCTTAATGCAGGCACCAAATAACAATTATTTAAGTATAAAACTAATCCCGATGGTAGATGAAGAGGTAGCGTGCCGACCGCGATCACATCAACCTTTGATCCGTTTCCTACGCGCATCGTCACCTCGTTCTTCACTAGCTTCCGTTTATTCTGCAGCTCCTGTTTCGAGTTACAAATATGAGCAACCGAACCAGTATCAAATACCCAGGCACTACTACGAGTACTAGTGAGATACACATCAATAACATGTATATCAGATATACCTTTCTTCTTGATGTTGCCGTTCTTCAAATCCGCCAAGTACCTTGGGCAATTCCGCTTCCAGTGACCTTCTCCCTTGCAGTAAAAACACTCAGTTTCAGGTTTAGGTCCAGCCTTGGTCTTCTTCGTCGGCGTGGTAACTTTCTTACCACCCTTCTTGAAGTGTCCCTTTTGCTTAGACTTGCCTTTCTTGAATTTGGTGGTCTTATTGACCATCAACACTTGGTGCTCTTTCTTGATCTCCACTTCTGCAGATTTTAACATAGCAAATAGTTCTGGCAACTCTTTGTTCATGTTCTGCATGTTGTAGTTCATCACAAAGTTCTTGTAACTTGGTGGTAGTGATTGGAGGATGCGATAAACTCCCAAAGTATTAGGAATCACTATACCCAAACTTTGAAGTTTATTTGCGTGCCCAGACATTTTAAGCACATGCTCACTGACGGAGCTACCCTCTTCCATCTTGCAGTTAAAGAACTTTTCAGAAGCTTCATAACTTTCAATTGCCGCATGAGTCTCAAAGATTAATTTGAGATCCTCGACAATATCATATGGATCTGACTCTTCAAACCTTTTCTGAAGCTCCGATTCTAAACCATACAAGATAGCACACTGAACTATGGAGTACTGATTCTTCCGAGCAAGGTAAACATTCTTTACTTCATCGGTAGCATCAGCTGCAGGTGGGTCACCTAGCGGTGCATCCAGCACATAGGTCAAATTACCAGCTGTGAGGACAATCCTCAAATTGCGGAACCAATCCGCGAAGTTGCTTCCATTGTTTTTCAACTTTTCTTTCTCTAGGAACGCATTAAAATTGATGGTAGGGGCTGCCATTGATCTACAACATATTTGCAATAGTTTAGACTAAGTTTATGACAAATTGAGTTCAAATTAATTAATGAAATTAAACTAGGTGAACTCCCACTCAAAACAACATCCCTCACATTGTTTTAGTGATCACACGAACCAAATCCACTACATCAACACCGATCATCACGAGAGCTGATATAGTTTTAATGGCGAACAATCATCATGTTCATCATATCTACTATATGATTCATGCTTTGCCTTTCGGCGATCCGTGTTCCTGAGGCCATGTCTGTACATGCTAGGCTCGTCAAGATCAAACCTTAGCTTCCGCATAAGCAAATCTGGCTTGCTTACGTTGTATTCACCCGCAGAATCAAAGACACCCGATCATCACGTGGTGCTTCGAAGCAGCAAGCTTTGGCAACGGTGCATACTAAGGGTGAACACTCTAGAACTTGAAATTTATGTGCATGAGGGATCATCTTATAATGCTACCGTCGTCTACTAAGCAATACAAGATGCATAAAGGATTAACATCACATGCAATTCATAATATGTGATATGATATGGCCTTTCTTCTTTGTGCTTCCGATCTCCATCTTCAAGCACGAATATGATCTCCATCATCACCGGCATAGCATCAAGGTCAATGACGCTTCTCCATGGTTGTCGTCCACCAGCTTCAACTATTACAACTATTTTGAATAGACACGCAGGTCTTAACAGAAATTAAAGACAACCATATGGCTCCTGCCGGTTGCCAACTTACAATAAGGAGCATTGCATACATCAAATATAATCACAATCATGGCCATATCACATCACTGCACACCCCTGCAAAACAAAGTTAGACGCTTCTACTTTCTTTGCATATTTTACGTGGTTTGGGGCTTTCCATAAGTGTCGTTCTAACTTACGAACAAGAACCACAACATTGATACTAGCATTGTTGATCACCCGTTGTAAATTGGATCTTTACTATGCTAGGAGAAACAGGCACCCGCAAAGCCACTTATGCAAAACGAGTTGCATGTCAAGCGTGGAGCAAGTCTCATGAACGATGTCATGTAAGGTTAGCCCGGGCCGCTTCATCCCAACATACCGCAAGATGCAAAGTACACAAAAAGCAATCTACAATAAAAGCATCAACGCCCACAATGACCATTGTGTTCTACTCGTGCAACAGATCTACATATAGACACGGCTCTGATACCACTGTAGGGGTTCGTAGCATGGAAAACAAAAATTTTCTATCGCATACAAACAAACAAGCCAAGATCTATCTACTAGATTGTAGCAACGAGTCGATGGAATAACTCACCCTCGAAGATTCCAAAGTGTTTAACGAGAGCAGATTCTCGTGGGTGATGTAGTCGTACTCTTTCCGATCTCAAGATCGCGTAGACGATCCTTCCGGCGCCGCGTTCCCGCAGCGCTCCCGCAGTCGGTCACACGTTCGGTACTCGACGAAGACCTTCCTCTCCCTTGTTCCAGCAGGCAGCGGAGGTTGTAGCACTCTCCTCGCGATTCCGGCAGCACAACGGCGTGGTACCGGAGGTAGAGGGGAAATCCCGCAGGGCTTCGCCTTAAGCCGGTGCGAGTATGGTGGAGCTTATGAGAGAGGCTATTAGTGGTCTAGTAATTAGACACACCAATTAGAGGGCTCTAAACCAATTAGAAGGCTCTAAACCGAATAGCTCTAAACCGGGGTCTAGATCTAGGGTTTAGTTTAGAGGATAGGAAACTTGTGTGTCTAGGAGGGGAGCCCTGCCCCTCCTTATATAGGTGGGAGGGTGTGGGCGCGCCAGGGGAGGGAGGGAGTCCCTCCCCAACTCGGCCTTGGGCTGGCCGCCGGCTTGGAGGAGAGAAACTCCTCCTCCAAGTCGACTCCAACTCCTCTTGCTTGTTTCCCACAGTTTCTTGTTTTTGGCAGTTTGACTTTCAAACTGGACATTTGACTTTTCTGTTTTAGGATTCAATTTAATCCTATATTTGGGACAGCAAGAACACTTAGTACATGATGCAATCACTCCAATATGTAATGACACATTCATGTACCCCTCCCCCCCCGGAGTGCCGGACAATCCGGAACCTTCTAGAATATCCCCGATGAAAACACCGGAATCATTCCCGAACTCCGAAACGGGACTTTCCTTATATGAATCTTATTCTCCGGACCATTCCGGATCACCTCGTGATATCCCGGATCCCATCCGAGACTCCGAACAACATTCGGTCTCTTTCTCATAATACCATAACTACTCAAACAACGTCGAATCCTTAAGTGTGTCTCCCTACGGTTCGTGAATTATGCGGACATGATCGAGACACTTCTCCGAACAATAACCAATAGAGGAATCTGGAAATTCATATGGCTCCCACATATTTCTACGATTACTTTGCGATCGAATGAACCACTTACATATGATACCAATTTCCCTTTGTCTCACGATATGTTACTTATCCGAGGTTATGATCGTCGGTATCTCTGCATACCTAGTTCATCCTCGTTACTGATAAGTACTCTTTTCTCGTTCCCGTGATATGTGATCCCTTGTGACCAAGTCACATGCTTGCAAGCTAATTGGATGACATTTCACCGAGAGGGCCCAGAGAATATCTATCCGTCATGTGGATGGACAAATCCCACTCTTGATCCATGTGTTTCAACCAATACTTTCCGAACACTCAATGCCACCTTTATAGCCACCCTGTTACGGTGTGGTGTTTGATGACATCAAAGCATCCATCCAGTAAAGGTGATATGCATGATCTCATGGTCGAAGGAATTAGGTTACTATGTATCAGAAAGCATATAGCAATTGAACTATTGAAATGACTTGATCTTTATGCTACGCTTGTCTATAGGAGTATGTCCACCATATCATTCTCCTAACGATATGATCTTGTTGTTGATAACATCTCAATGTTCATGACAAAGAAACCACATCATCAATCAACCAACAAGCTAGTGAAGTATAGAGGCTATACTAGGGACTTCAAATTAAGTTTACAAATCACACAAGTATTAATGGTTTCCTTGTTAATACTATTATAGCATGAATGTAAACATTTATCATAAACACAGAGATATATAATAATAACTACATTTATTATTACCTCTAGGGCATATCTCCAACAGGAACGTGGGTGATGTAGTCGTACTCGCTTCTCCTCCTCGCGATCCGATCCGATCTAACACCGCAAGTGGCGATGCCTCCGAGAGATGCACACGTGCGGCACCTCGACGTCTCCTCCTTCCTCGGTCCAGCAAGTAGGGTGGAGAGATGGATTGGATCTACAACGCGACAGCGCGGTGCAAGAGGTGGAGAGTTTCTGCGGCAGGGCTTCGCCTACGCGCAGTTGGGAGGGAGAGAGAGAGGAGGGGCAGCAGGGCGGCTAGGGTTGTGGAGGAGGTGTGGGAGGGGTGCGCCCCCAGCCCTCTTTATATAGAGGGGTGGGCGGCTGGCCCTTTCCCCTTCCCCAATCCCTAGGCCGGTGGCCAAAGGAGGGAGGAGTGGGGGGCAAGTTCCCCCCCCCCTTCCAGAAGCTCCCCTAGGGTTTCCCTAGGGTTTGGCCGGATGGGCCCTATGGGGCCTTGTGCCCCTGGCCCAATGCGGCCAGGGCACTCCCTCATAGTCCCACGCCCCCTCCCGACAAGTGGGGCCACGTTGGTCCCACTCCGGAAGGTTCTAGAAGCTTCCGGTACAATACCGAATAACCCGAAACAATTCCGAACTCCAAAAACTGCATTGCCTTATATGAATCTTATTCTCCGGACCATTCCAGAACCTCTCGTGATGTCCCGGATCCCATCCGAGACTCCGAACAAAAACTCATAAACCAATTATCCAATCTAATTTGACGTTTGAATACAAATATGAACACGATGACACGATCTAATTGCTCCGCTTAGTTTGGGTCTGTCCATCATATCATTCTCCCAAGGATATGATCTCATTATTAATCGACAACTCATGTCTATGGTTAGGAAACCTTAACCATCATTAATCAATGAGCTAGTCCATAGAGGCATATTAGGGACATGGTGTTGTTCACAAACCACACAAGTATTAAAGTTTCCGCTTAATACAATTCTAGCATGGAATATAAACTTTATCATGAACAAGAATTATAATAACAACATCTTTATTATTGCCTCTAGGGCATAATTCCAACAAATTTTCCTAGTTTTGCGTCAGTCCAGACAGCTGTTACGTCGGGAACGTATCTATACTTTTTTATGTTTCATGCTTGTTTAGTATCTACTTTGTTTTGCTTTGCCTTTCTTTGAGGTGTTTTATATCTTTTCTGGAACTAACTTATTAACAAGTTGTCAGAGTGCCAGTTGCCTGTTTTCTTCTGTTTTTGGTTCCAGAAAGGCATAAAATCAATATTCTCGGAATTGGACGGGACAAAGCCAAAGTCAATATCTTTCCGTGAGGGACACGAATCCAGGAGACGAGACGGAGAGGCACCAGAGGGCAGCCAGAACCCTCATGGGCGCGGTCAAGCCTGGCCCGTGCCTGGGGAGGGTGTGGGCCCTCTGGCCGCCTCCCGGCCTCGCCCCTTTGCCTATAAGAAGCCCCCGATGCAGAAACCCTAAAAACCCGATCAATATTCCACGAAACCTTCTGTAGCCACTGCCACCGTCGTCCCTAGATCGGGGGATCTGAAGTTCCTACCGGCACCCTGCCAGAGGAGAGAACATCCCGAAGGCCTTCTCTCCGGTATGATGCGTGAGTAGTTCCACCTTAGACTATGGGTCCATGTAGTAGCTAGATGGTTGTATCTCCTCCTTTGTGCTTTCATGTATAGATCTTGTGAGCTCCGTTCATGATCAAGATCTAATCTATTTTTAATCATGCATGTTGTGTTTGTGGGGATCCGATGGATATTGAGATTATTATGTTGGATTGGTTAATGGTTTTGTCTTTGTGATTCTATCATGTCTGTGTTGTTTGTGATCTTGCATGCTCTCGTTGTTAGTAGCTATCTTGGACGAGTAGTTGTTAGTGACTCCAAGAGGGGGTATTTATGCTCGATAGTGGGTTCATGCCTCTAGTTTCCAAAGGAAGTGACAGGAATCTCTTCGGTTGTAGATGTGATGTTGCTACTAGGGAGAAAACAACGGTCTCTTGTTCATGAAACATGTGGACTGTTTACCTTACACACTTTGCTTAAAGCAGTTGTCTGTTGCTTGCAACTTAATACTAGAGGGGGTTCGAATGATAACCTGAAGGTGGACTTCTAGTCATAGATGTAGTTGGATGGCGGTCTATGTATCTTGTTGTATTGTCCAATCGAATCTCATAGGATCTTTCTGACTAGTATTGCATTGTTATGCCTTGCTCAGTTCCTGTCAATTGCCCCGCTGTAATTTGTTTACCCTTCATGCCATGTTGTTTATCTAAGGAGAGCACCTCTAGTAAACTATGGACCCCGGTCAAATCTTTACCATTGATACATCTTCCAATGTTACTTGTTTACTTGCTGCAAACCATGACCTTCCACACCATACCTTTAATCCTTTGTTACAACAACCGGTGAGATTGACAACCTCACTGTTAGTTGGGCAAAGTCTTGAGTTTGTGTTGTGCAGGTCTCCGAGTTGCTAGCAACACCTGTGTGACGTTTCCTTCCTTATAATGGTTCGATAACCTCGGTTTCTTACTGAGGGAAGAATTGTTGTTGTGCTGCTTCACACCTTGCTCTTTGGGTTCCCAATAGGCTCCACATCAACTGTGCTAGCCATCACAAGTTTTTCTGGCGCCGTTGCTGGGGAGGCTAAGGACGTATTCACAAGGGAGTCCTCCACTTCCTTTCTCTTTACTTTGTTTTTAGTTTGCTTTGTTTCTTTTGTTTGGTTTTGTTGGCCTCTTTTCAAAAAAACCAAAAAAATAGTCTAGCTCGGTTTGCTTGCTTTATTCAAAAACACAAAAAAAAATAGTTCCTAATCTAGCTGCTGCTGCTGTTTTTGGCTTGCCCACCTTTGCTAAAATGAACTCTGCTGAGAACACCAAGTTGTGTGACTTCACTATCACCAACAACAATGATTTCCTAAGCACTCCTATTGCTCCACATGCTCCTGATGCTACCTTTTATGAAATTAAGCCTGCTTTGTTGAATCTTGTGATGAGAGAGCAATTTTCTGGTGTTAGTTTTGATGATCCTGCTGCCCATCTCAATAGCTTTGTTGAACTCTGTGAGATGCAAAAGTATAAGTTTGTAGATGGAGACATTATTAAGCTCAAGCTTTTTTCCTTTCTCCTTGAGAGGAAAAGCTAAAGAATGGTTGTTTTCTTTGCCTAAAAATAGTATTGACTCTTGGACTAAGTGCAAAGATGCTTTTATTGGAAAGTACTATCCTCCTTCTAAGATTATATCTATGAGAAGTGACATTATGAAATTTAAACAACTTGATAATGAACATGTTGCTCAAGCTTGGGAAAGAATGAAATCTTTGGTTAAGAATTGTCCCACTCATGGACTCACTGCTTGGGTGATTATTCAGTCTTTTTATGCAGGTTTGAACTTCTCCTCAAGAAACCTGTTGGATTCAGCTGCTGAAGGTACCTTTATGAGCATCACTTTGGGTGCTGCAACTAGACTCCTTGATAATATGATGGTTGACTAATCTGAATGGCACACTGAGAGAGCTCCACATGGTAAGAAGGTAAATTTTGTTGAGGAAACTTCCTCTGTGAGTGATAAGATTGATGTTATTATGGCTATGCTTGTTAATGGGAAAGCTCCTTTAGATCCTAATAGTGTTCCCTTAGCCTATTTGGTTTCTCAAGAAGAGCAAGTTGATGTGAACTTCATTAGAAACAACAATTTCGACAACAATGCCTATAGGAATAATTTTGGTGGTAACAACAATTATAGGCCTTATCCTCCTAATAATGGCAATTCCTATGGAAGCTCTTACAACAATGCTAGAAGTGCCCCCTTTGAACTTGAAGTCATGCTCAAAGACTTTATTAGTAAGCAAGCCACTTTCAATAAGGCTATAGAGGAAAAGCTTTTAAATGTTGAGAAAAATATATCCTATTTGTCTGAAGCTCAGTCCTCCTTGATTAATAAAATGGCTACTAAACCTGAAACCATGGAAAATACCTTTGCTACTGCTCATGCCATACAAGTCACTATTGATGAAAATGTTAGGTTGTTAGCTCAACTTCATGCTAGGTGGGAAAGGGAAGCTGAAATTGATAGAAACAATAGTGTGTGCACCATCACCACTAAAACACAAGTAGTCCTTGTTCCTCCTCCTACTATGCCTAAGCCTATTGAGCCTACTACTAGTGATGCTAAGTTTGATTTTGATATTGATGGTTGCAATATTTCTGAAATGATTATGTTCCTACAAAAGCTTGCTAGAAGTCCTGATGCTAGTGATATGCATGTTGCTTTCACCAAACACATTACACATGCTCTTGTTAAGATTAAGGAAGAGAAGTTAAAACACAAAGCTTCTATTCCAAGGAAAGTAGAAGATAGTTGGGAACCCATTATTAAAACTCAAAGCTTCATGTGATGTTGGTTCTAGTGTCTCTATTATGCCTAGAAATATTTATGAAATGCTTGATTTGCCACCTTTGGAAGATTGTTATTTGGATGTCCCACTTAATGATAATGCTAAGAAGAAACTCATGGGGAGTGTTAATAATGTTCTCATTATGGTTAACAATGATTATGTCCATGTGGATTTCTATGTTTTGGATGTTGAATACAATGCTTCTTGTCCTATTACTTTGGGAAGACCTTTTCTTAGAACAATTGGTACCATCATTTATATGAAAGAAGGCACCATTAAATATCATTTTCCATTCAAGAAAGGTATTGAACACTTATCTATGAGGAGAGAGAATTTTCTTTTTGCTCCTCCTTTGAAAGCAAGGTTTGATGTTAATGCTTCATCATTTAAAAATACTTGATTTTTCTTGCTTCCTGTGCCTAACTTAAAGGCGTTAAAAAAGTACTTGTTGGGAGATAACCCAAGAGTTTCCTTGAGTCTTGGAAGTTATTACTTCAGTAATGACCTCTCATTATCCTTTTTTGTTTGCTTTTTGTGCCAAGAATGACCTCTAATAAGAGGGAAGTAAGATTTGGGAAGTTGTTGTCCCGAAACAGATTTCCGTCCTACACCATAAAAATTCGTGAGGAGTCTATATAGCTCGGATTGAGCTCAAAATTTACGAATAAATTCCCCAGTATGTTAACTAACTTTAGTTAGTTCAAAACTTTTTTATTTTAGCAATAGAAGATGTTCGAAAAAATCGATTTCTACCTGCTGGTCTGTTTTGACAGATTTCTGACATTATTTGCATTTGCTTCTTATTGATTCCTTTTTAAGTTCTCTTTTGGGGAATTGAGCTTTTTGAAGGATTTACTACAGTAGCTTGTGTTTTTAGTGAAAAGTCTTGTTGTTCCAAAGCTTTACCAGAGGTCTAATATCTTTTGAATACACTAATGATGCTAATGAAGATTGTGTGAAGTTTTGTATGAAGGAAAAAAAATCAGGTGTAGAGAGAGAATGATGTAGTGAGATGAAGAATGAACAAAAGCTCAAGATTGGGGATGCCACCATGGTGTCACCCCAAGAAATATCCAAGAGGTACAAGCGTCAAAGCTTGGGGATGCCCAAGGCATCCCCTTCTTTATCAATAAAACCTCAGGTATGTCTAGACACTTCGTTTTTATTATTTCATGCACAGTTGTGTTGTTCTTGGAGCGTCGTAGTTTTTGTTTGGTTTCCTTAGGTTGTTTAGTTTGCTTGAATAAAGTAGTTTGGACCCCCGTTGATACATCCAAAATGTATCTACTTTCTTGAACACTTTACTATTGTTTCTTCTCTAAACTTGTGTGATTTGGATACAACTAACACGGACTGACGTTGTTTTTAGTAGAATTACCTTGGTGTCTTGTTTTTGTGCATAAAATCAACTATTAGGAAAAATCTCAGAAAATATGCCAAAAACTATATTTCACCAGAAGATCCACGGAGCCAGAAGGGGAGACAGAGAGGAGGCCTGGGGGGGACAGACCCACCCCAGGCGCGGGCCCACCTGACCCCGCGCCTGGTGGGGGTTTGGCCACCCCAGGAAGCTCCTTGTCCTCCCTCCATGCCTATAAGTTGCCTTCTGACCCAAAAACTCAGGGGGGTTCGATAGTTTTTCAGAAAGAGTTCCGTTCCGCCGCCGCCACCAGAAACAAAGATTCGGATCCAGAAACTCCATTCTGGCACCCTGCCGGGACGGGGAATTTGGATAGGATCATCGCCATCGTCATCACCAACGCATCTCCATCAACCACCGATGTTTCCCTCATCCATGAGTGAGTAATCCCCCGTTGTAGGCTTGGGATTGGATGAGTTCTATCATGTAATCGAATAAGATCTGTTAGGGCATAGTGCCTAGTATCTCTATTAGTGTTATTTGATTTTCTTGCAACTTGTTGTGCTTAATGCTTGTCACTAGGGCCCGAGTGCCATGATCTCAGATCTGAACTTATTATTGAATCATTATGATAATATTGTTTATGATCTTATCTGCAAGTTGTGTACACATATCATTGTTCGGATCCAAAGGCCCCAAAGTGACAATAATTGGGACAACCGGAGGGGATGGCTGTGTTGTGAGGATCAACATGTGTTCACAGAGTGTTAATGCTTTGCTCTGGTGCTCTATTAAAAGGAGTACCTTAATTTCCAGTAGTTCCCTAGAGGCCCCGCTGCCACGGGCTGGCTGGACAGAAGATGTTGTGCAAGTTCTCATTGCGAGCACGTATGACTATATTTGGAGCACATGCATAGGATTGTTTAGTACTTGGATGCTTATTATTATTTATCTGCAATGCCCTAGTTCTTTGAAGTTACATGTTTAGACTCGTCCATGCAACGCCCGTCCATCCATCCCTATGCCTACCGCACTCGAATCCTACTGTTACCGTTACTGTTACTATTGCTATTGTTTCATTGTTGATGTTGCTGTTGCTGTTGCTACTATAAACTGTTGCTACTGATAAACTTCTATAAGCAAGAAGTATTTCCAGGTGCAGCTGAACTGACAACTCAGTTGTTAAGGCTTGCAAGTATTCTTTGGCTCCCCTTGTGTCGAATCAATAAATTGGGTAATACTACCCGCGAAGACTGTTGCGATCCCCTACACTTGTGGGTCATCAAGACTATTTTTTGGCGCCGTTGCTGGGGAGCATAGCTTTATTTGTAAGTTCACTTGGATCTATTAGTGTTAAATGCTACTCCTTTCATCATGGGGAAGTCTCGTGATGGAAAGTTCCCTATTTTACCATCCACTACAATAAGAGGTATAGTCCTAAACACCTCTGCTGCTCTTGATTCACCTGTTATAAGTAAGCTTGTCACACCACCACCACATGCTCATTCTACACACACTGCTACTACTGCTGAATCTAAAACTTCTTTTGATACTCATGATGTTACTTCTACTGTGCTTGATGCGAGTGGTTCATTAGGTCCTTTTCTAGATGCTACTATGGCTAGTATAGGAAATACCAAAACTCCTAGTGAATACACTGTTACACCTGTTAGCTCACCTAAGTCTAGTGAGAGTTATGATATTAATGATGGTTACATAGAGCTCACTGATGAATTTGTTGAAGAGTGCCAAAACACACATGGTGCTAGTTCTATTAAGAGTCTCCTTGCTAGACGTACTATTATGCCTAAGAAGTCCTATGATCCTAAGTTTGCCACCTCTCCCATAGATATTAAAAATAAATATTATGATTTCTCTCTTGATTTATCTTATTTGGATATTATTGAGAAAGAACCTTTTTGTGGTACTAGAAATGAGAGTGTTGTGGCTCATATGAATGAGCTTTCTACTATGAGTGCTTTGTTCTCTGATGATTTTAAAATGCGCAAGTACTTTGTTGCTAAGATCTTCCCATTTTCACTAAAAGGAGAAGCTAGGGCTTAGTTTAATAGATTACCTCCTGGTTCCATTGATAGCCCTGATTGCTTGATTGCTTCTTTCTTCCATAAATATTTTTCTCCCAGTGCTAGACATGCTGCTTTGTAGAGACTTTTGATTTTAAACAGGAAGAAGAAGAGAAATTGCCTGAGTCATGGAAGAGATTTTGTTCCTTGATTCATGCATATCCTAGATTCCCATTACCTTAGAATAAGCTTCTTGATATTTATTATAATAGACTAACTAATGATTCTAGGACCTACCTAGATAGCTTTGCCGATTGTGTTTTCAGGAAAAGGACTCCTACAGATGCTGAAGAATTAATGAATAAGATAAGCAAGAATTATGATGATTGGACTTCAACTGAGCTGAATACACCTGAGCCTATTACTCCTGAACCAGTTGTTCCTGAACTAATTCCAGCACCAACAACAAAAAAGAGGGGAGTTATTGCATTAAATGATGAAGTGATGAAGGAAGCTAAGAAGTGTATAAAGGAGAAAGGTATTAGAGCTGAAGATGTGAAGAATCTACCTCCTATAGAAGAATTATGTAAGCCAATTCCCCACTCATCTACTATTGAGGTACACTCTCTCCAACACTTTTATGAAAGTGATATTACCTATGGTAAGCCTCTTGATCAATGTTTAGAGGAACTTGACACTTTTATTGTTAAACAAGGGTATTTTAATAAACAAGTTCAGAATTATTTATTGGAAAACTCTAGAGCTATCCATGAGTTGAAAGATATTGTGGAAAGAACTTCTAATGATATTAAAATGCTTTGTAAACACTTTCAAATGGTTCAAACCCAACTTGATCAACTTGCTAAGGTGTAAAAGGATATGCTAGTTAATGCTTCAGGAAATAAACATGCTTATGGAATTAGAACTAGGAGTGGTGCAGCTACTCAAGATCCTTTATATCCTAAAGGACATGCTAAAAGAATAGAGCAGGATTCCCAACAAGGTGAGGATAGTGGTAGTCCTCATAAGAGGAATAAAAAGAAACATAAGAAAGTTGAGGAACCACTTGAACCTGTTGTAGATCCTAATAGTATATTTGTCTCTGATGCTGAAACTGAGAGTGGCAATATTGATGAGTCTCCTGATAAGGAGGAAGTTGAGGAAGAACCTGATAAACACACTAAGAACACTAGGTACACAAAGGAAGATTTTATTGCTAATAAACATGGTAAAGAGAGAGAACCTTGGGTGCAGAAACCTATGCCTTTCCCAGGTAAGAAACACAAGTCAAAGTAGGAAGAACACTACAACAAGTTTTATGAGTGGATGAAAGCTTTATTCTTGCAAATTCCTTTGACTGATGCTATTAAATTGCCTCCTTATTCAAAGTATATGAAGGATATTGTCTCTAATAAAAGTAAGATTCCTAATGAGGAGATTTATACTCTACTTGCTAATTACTCCTTCAATGGTAAGGTTCCAAAGAAAATTGGTGATCCAGGTATACCAACTATTCCTTGCTCCATTAAGAATAATTATGTTAGAACTGCTTTATGTGATTTGGGAGCTGGAGTTAGTGTTATGCATTTTTCTCTCTACAAGAGGCTCCAGCTAGAAAAGTTGATACCAACTGATATATCTTTGCAAAATGGATGACAAGTCAACTACTGTTCCTGTTGGTATATGTGAGGATGCTCCTGTTCAAGTTGCTCATAATTGCATGGTCTTAACTGATTTTGTTGTGCTTGAAATGCCTGAAGATGATAATATGTCTATTATTCCTGGGAGACCTTTTCTTAATACTGCAGGTGTTGTCATCAATTGCAATAAAGGAAAAGTAACATTCAATATTAATGACAAAGAGCACACTGTCTATTTCCCCAAGAAGGTTGTTAGAAGCTATTGCCTGAATTCTATTGAAAATATTGAAGGCATCAAGGTTCGAGAAATATATTGTCCCATTCCACAAGAAAATATTGAAACTATTATGATTGGGACCATTGCTATCAAGTATGAGGTAACATAATCACCTTGTGGAATGCAAAGTTTTGTTTCATATAAGATTGTTTTGGTAACAAGACTTGATCAACCTTGTTAACAAAAGGATTTTAATGAACAAAATAATGTTTCCACTGTGGTTATACTTGCTTTGTTTTTCCTTTCTCCTTCCTAGTCTGTTCTTTAGCTTTAGTTTTGTTAGTTGTTTGTTTGTTTGAGTTTCTTAGAGCTTCTGTAGTTTGTCTTTTGGTTTGCTTTTGCTTCTTCTGAAAAACTATTTTTGCGAGAAAATCAATTTTCATACCCTGAAAATTGGCCAAAAATAAAGTTTCCCAAAAATCCCAGAAAATTCAAAATAAAATTTTCCTCGAAAAAGGGGCAGAGTGGCACCTGAGATGACCTAGGGGGCCACCCTAGGACCCACACCCATGGTAGGAACAACCTACCTAGTGGTGGCGCCTAGGGGGGGTCTGGCCTACCTGGGCCCCTCCAGGTTGACTCCTCAAAGCCACCTTCTTTCTCTCTCCTGAAAAACACCGGAAAACTTGCTCAAGCTCGAATTCTTGCTGTTCTTTCTCGCGATTTTCGATCTCCTTGTTCATCCCATCTCAAGTGCTGATTTTTGGAGGGTTTATTCCGTGGTATGTGCCTCCTCCAATTGTCCAATTAGATTGGTGATTGGTAGATTGTATCTTGAGTATTTTTCTACTGTAGGTGACAGGTTGTTTGAGCTTGCATGCTTGTTCTATGTTTAGAAACTTTGTTTTGATGCATGTGTAGTCCTCTAGCAAGTTCCTATAGTAGTTGCTCATCATTTATCAACTTAGAAATCACTTGGTTTGATGGCTGTCTAAAAATTTCAGCAAAGGTAAGTCATGGACCACCACACCTTTGGTGACATTTTTGAGAGTGATGCACCTAAAAGGGCAAGGCTTCCAAGGTCATCTACCAGTTCTAGACCCTCATACAATGAGGATCTCATCACTCCGTGGTTTGGTGACGAGGGAGATGAAGGGGGTGCTCACCCCTCCACCTCTCCTTGTCAAACTTTCTTGCGAGCTGCTGGGATTCTTAATGATTTCATTGATTTGATTGAGAGGGCTGGTCTAACAAGTTTCATGCAGGATGAGAGTGCACAATATGCTTCACTTACTAAAACATTTGTGGAGAGTTTCTCCTTCACCAATAGTTTGTTCATTCCTTCTGTGTCTTTCAGACTTTATGGTAGGTATCATTCTATGTCCTTGAAGAAATTTTGCAAGGCCCTGGGACTTGGTACAAATGGGTCATCAAAGAAGATTACAGCTCTTCCCGCTGATTTGTTGGAACTATACCGAGTAATAACCAATGATGATGACCGCAGAGCTCAACGAGGGAAGATAAAGAACATTCAACTTCCAGCCATCAGGTACTTCACCTACTATCTTACCACCAGTGTTCTTGGTAGGGAGAACACTAGTAATATATCCAACTATCAATTGGCCTTCTTAGCTGCTACGCTCTACGGTGAGGATAAGTATAATCTTGGTTCCCTCATTGCTCGTTGTTTAGCTGCTAGGGGACCCATTTATGGGGGAATTATTGCTACTCGTATCGCTGTTGCCTTGGGCATTGCTGTTGATCCACATGATACAGTTTTGGCTCCTCTGAGGCTTGATCTTGCTGCCATGAAGGCGCACCACTTTTTCACCTCTAGATCTACTCTTGAGAACTTGGTTTATAGAATGTTGTCTACTGACGGGGAAGATAGAGAGATCCCTCTACCCCAAACCACTTTGCTCAATATTTCTCAGGGACCTTGGTCATGCACGAAGGGGAGATGGATGACAAGCTGCGCTCTCTCAACTTCCACGGGCACTATCAGGAGGAAGCGCCTGCATATGACCCCGCGTTACATTATACATGGGAGGCTTCGAGCTCGTACAAGGATGAGGGAGTTTCCTCAACGTACTACGGAGGTGCATCTACTTGGGAACCATGGGATTGAGCCCCACTTAGGCCAAAAGCCTAAGCTTGGGGGGAGGTATACCGACATCACACTCATATATATATATATATATCATGTTCGGTCGGTTTTTTGTACATCCATTGTTTCGCTGTCTTTTTGGTTCTTGTTGCTTCTTTCTCAAAAACATAAAAATACCAAAAATATTTTCGTCGTTTCTCTTGGTTTGTTTCTTTGCTTTGGTTTGCCTTCAAAGAAAAATCCAAAAAGATTATGCTTTGTTTGATTTGCTTTGCTTTTGTTTGGTTTTTCTTTGTTTGATTGTTTCTAAAAAATTGAAAACACCAAAAATATTTGTTGTTCTTCTTTGGTTTTGTGAGTTCTTTGCAGGGCTTGGCCATTCTCAGTGGATATTGGTTTTCATGTTAATTATTCAAGTCACACAAGTGAAGGGCAATAATAAAGATTAAGACAACTCGAGGTGTGGTAAGAGGCTGGTAACGAACTCTATTTGTTTCATTTTTGTACATATACTCATCATTGTGAGCATGCTTAGCCTGTTTGTGTAAGGTGTATGTCATTATGGATGCTTAGTAGTTCTTGCTTGTCTATGATTAGCTCCAGCTTGCTAATAGTTTGTAGCATGTCATATGAATGTTTGCTTGCATTGTTTTATTCATACTTTGGTATGATATTGTGGTATCCTCCTTTGACTATTCATGTGAATCGACTTGGCACATGCTCACGCATGCATATGACTAATCAATAGTCAGTAAGCCTCGATGATTTATTTTGCCTCAGAGTTCTTGTATCACTTTCATGCCATAGTTAGTCATGTTTTGTTGCAAGCATAATTATGATAGTTATTGCTCTCTCGTTTGTCGCTCCCTCTCTATTGCTGGCATTCACTTGCACTGAGTACGTGCTCTACCTGTGCTTCCAACTCCCCAAAACCAATATTGCTAGTTGTGTCCACCATACCTACCTATTTGCATCATTTGCTATTTCAGTGCATATTCCATATGCCTTGTTTTCTTCCAAAATTAAATGTTTGTCTGTTTTGAGAAAGTTAGTTAGTAAAGCTCTCACGAACTTGATGGCACACTTTATTCCTTGCGCTTAATAATCTTGAACCATTGTGACTAGTCCATGAAAGTTATATGCTTGCTTATTATATATTGGGAGTCAGCAGAACCGTGTTGTCACGGAGAACGCTTTTAACACTGTTTGGATATTCTATCCAGTTGATACTTTGCTCTTTTGTTTACAGATGTTGACGATGTGAAATAAAAGGGGAAGTTGTTAGTTCATGGAGTTTATACATTGTGTTAGATAAACGCCTGGGCCGCTAGCCTAAGCCATGCCTAATCATGGTGGAAAATTGCAGCATCACTATAATGAGCATCTATGAAGCTTGCTCAATAAAAAGCTATGCATATGGTAAATAAAAAGATTGCTGAGATGCTCATTGTCTGCTTGCCTTGTCATTTTGGTTATAGGAAAGCTACTGTACCATGTGCAAGGGGTACCCTGTTGGCGGTTCTCGATGATATGCATGTATTTACAATGACAAGAACTTTCAGGTGACCAAAGTTGAGTAGCATGCGGAGCGACCCTCGTACTCAAGGGACTTGGGATTTCCAGTCTATGGTCTGTCAAGCATATGATTCAGAGTAGACCTCACTTTCACCTTAACCACATGAAGATGCCTATGACAGGGGCAATGAGAGCTCAAAGCTAATGAGTACCTTCCTTTCAGCATTAGGAAGCCTTTCAAACCTTCACAAAAACATTTTCACAATTTTGTTGAGTCACCACTTATTCTATGAGCACCTTCTTGAGAGCATAGTTGTCATTCTTGTGTTTGTTCCAAAACTTGGTTAATTATGTCATGACTTTGATGCTTATATCTCTGATATCTTTATTTCTAGTCTTCACTTGAACTTTAGAGGTGCCTTGACATTTATATTGTGCTCTTCAAACAAAGGCAAGCGAGATACCACTCTATCATACCTTATTATGAGCATTGCAATGTTGCTTATGTTTATATTCCATGCTACTTATTATTATTGAGTGGTTTCTCTTCATAGCTTGCAATGACTATTGAGTAGACCTAGATGCATACTCCTTGTTACGAATTGTCTAAGCATCTACTCCTATGCCGAGAATATTTACATCATATGAAGCAAAGTGTTCGTTAAAGTTCTTTTATCGCACTCAGTTTTCAACTGAATTGCTTGAGGACAAGCAATAAGCTAAGCATGGGGGGGGCGATACGTCCAAAACGTATCTTTTTTCTCGAACACTTTGCTATTGTTTCTTCTCTAAACTTGTGTGATTTGGATACAACTAACACAGAATGACGCTGTTTTCAGCAGAATTACCTTGGTGTCTTGTTTTTGTGCAGAAAATCAACTATCAGGAAAATCCCGGAAAATATGCCAAAAACTATTTTTCACCAGAAGATCCACGGAGCTAGAAGAGGAGACAGAGAGGAGGCCTGGGGAGCCCAGACCCACCCCAGGCGCGGGCCCAACTGACCCCGCACCTGGTGGGGGTTTGGCCACCCCAGACAGCTCCTCGGCCTCCCTCCACGCTTATAAGTTGCCTCCTGACCTAAAAACTCAGGGGGAGGGGGCGATAGTTTTCTAGAAAGAGTTCCGCTCCTCCGTCGCCAACAAAAACAAAGATTCGGATCCAGAAAATCCGTTCTGGCACCCTGCCGGGACGGGGAATTTGGAAAGTATCATCGCCATCGTCATCACCAATGCATCTCCATCAACCACCGATGTTTCCCTCATCCATGAGTGAGTAATCCCCTGTTGTAGGCCTGGGGATGGTAGGGATTGAATGAGTTCTATCATGTAATCGAGTAAGATCTGTTAGGGCATAGTGCCTAGTATCTTTATTAGTGCTATTTGACTTTGTTGCAACTTGTTGTGCTTAATGCTTGTCACTAGGGCCCGAGTGCCATGATCTCAGATCTGAACTTATTATTGAATCATTATGATAGTATTGTTTATGATCTTATCTGCAAGTTGTGTACACATATCATTGTTCGGATCCAAAGGCCCCAAAGTGACAATAATTGGGACAGCCGGAGGGGATGGCTGTGGTGTGAGGATCACATGTGTTCACGGAGTGTTAATGCTTTGCTCCGGTACTCTATTAAAAGGAGTACCTTAATTGCCAGTAGTTCCCTAAAGGCCCCGCTGCCACGGGCTGGCTGGACATAATATGTTGTGCAAGTTCTCATTGCGAGCATGTATGACTATATTTGAAGCACATGCCTAGGATTGTTTAGTACTTGGATGCTTATTATTATTTATCTGCAATGCCCTAGTTCTTTGAAGTTACATGTTTAGAATCGTCCATGCAACGCCCGTCCATCCATCCTTATGCCTACCGCACTCGAATCCTACTGTTACCGTTACTGTTACTATTGCTACTGTTTCACTGTTGCTGTTGTTGTTGATGTTGCTTTGCTGTTGCTACTGATAAACTTCTATGAGCAAGAACTATTTCCAGGTGTAGCTGAACCGACAACTCAGTTGTTAAGGCTTGAAAGTATTCTTTGGATCCCCTTGTGTCGAATCAATAAATTGGGTAATACTACCCGCGAAGACTGTTGCGATCCCCTACACTTGTGGGTCATCACCCGTTCTCGCTGTGTTGTTTTGCAAATAAGTTGCTTGGTGTTGGAAAGGATTAGTAAGTTATTGCTTGAAAGTGCAAGATGAGCTTGCATTGACTGTGACTTAGACTTTAGCATGACATGTTAGGTGTTGTTTTGACTTTATGCTTAGTGATTATTGATGCAGCGCTGAGTTGATGTAGGAGCGCTTCGTTGGGAACCCCACGAGCAAGGTGTGAAGCAGCACAACAGCAAGTTTTCCCTCAGTAAGAAACCGAGGTTATCGAACCAGTAGGAGGAAGGAAACGTCACACATGTGTTGCTAGCAACACGGAGACCTGCACAACACAAACTCAAGACTTTGCCCCAACGAATTAGTGAGGTTGTCAAGCTCACATGTTTGTTGTAACAAAGGGTTAAACGATGGTGTGTAAGGTAATGGTTTGCAGCAAGTAAACAAGTAACAGTGGAAGGTGTATCAATGGTAAAGATTGGACCGGGGTCCATAGTTCACTAGAGGTGCTCTCCTTAGATAAACAACATGGCGTGAAGGGTAAATAAATTACAACAGGGCAATTGACAGGAACTGATCAAGGCATAACAATGCAATTACTAGTCAGAAAGATCCTATGAGATTCGATTGGGCAATACAACAATATACATAGACCGCCATCCAACTTCATCTATGACTAGAAGTCCACCTTCAGGTTATCATCCGACCCCCCTCCAGTATTAAGTTGCAAGCAACAGACAACTGCTTTAAGCAAAGTGTGTAAGGTAAACAGTCTACATGTTCCGTGAACAAGAGACCGTTGTTTTCTCCCTAGTAGCAATAGCACATCTACAACCGAAGAGATTTCCGTCACTTCCCTTGGAAATTAGAGGCATGAACCCACTATCGAGCATAAATACCCCCTCTTGGAGTGACTAGAAACTACTCGTCCAAGATAGCTACTAACAACGGAGAGCATGCAAGATCACAAATAACACAGACATGATAGAATCATAAAGACAAAACCATTAACCAATCCAACATAATAATCTCAATATCCATCAGATCCTCGCAAACACAACATGCATGATTACAAATAGATTAGATATTGATCATGAACGGAGCTCACAAGATCTATACATGAAAGCACAAAGGAGGAGATACAACCATCTAGCTACTACATGGACCCATAGTCCAAGGTGGAACTACTCATGCATCATACCAGAGAGAAGGCCTCCAGGATGATCTCCCCTCCGGCAGGGTGCCGGGACGAACTTCAGACCCCGCCTGATATAGGGACGACGGTGGCGGGGCTACAGAAGGTTTCGTGGATATTTGATCGGGTGCTTAGAGTTTCTGCATTGGGGGCTTCTTATAGGTGAAGGGGGGCGAGGATCGGGTGCCTAGGGGGGTTTGGCTCCCCTGGCACGCCTCTTGGTCTCCCCTCTGGACTTCTTGTTCCCCACGGAAAGTTATTGACTTTGACATTTGTCCCGTCCAATTCTGAGTATATTTCTTTACTAACTTTTCTGGAACCAAAAACAGCAGAAAACATGCAACTGGCACTATGGCAACTTGTTAATAGGTTAGTACCAGAAAACATGTAAAAAGCACCTCAAAGTGTAGACAAAGCAAAGCAAAGTAGATACTAAAAAGCATGGAACATCAAAAATTATAGATACGTTTCTGACGTATCAAGTAGTCCCAAGCTTAGGTAAGTGATAAAAAGAATAATTTTTGAGGTGACATGCACCCTCACAATAAAGATCCAACCATTTTCAAGCATTGAAAGCTAGGATTAAAGAACTCTAAAAATGTGCATGAAAGATGGAGTTCTAACAATAGGTCATAGTAACTACGCATGAAACATGACAAGCTACAAACAAAGATCATGAATAACATGCATTGAAAAACGTTTGTTTGTTTCACATACAGAAAACATATGATAGTGGCAATCAGCTTGTCCCTCATAGAGTAGCAAATAGATGCATAGGACACCTTCAAAGTTCACAAGGGTGACTAGAAACAAATAGCACAAGAACAAGTAATATCACAATATGCATCAATCAATAAGCTTTGGAACACTGCACACAGAATGACAACTATGCTCTCTTAATGGTGCCTAAAGGTAGAAGGTGGAGACTCAATAGTGGTGGAAGAAAGGCCTTTTATAAAGGAAGCAAGGATTTCAAGTTTCAAAAAGAGCTTCTAAAAATTATGGTACTTGTTAGCTTTCAGCCCTCATTGCCCCTATCATAAGCATCTTGAAGTGATTAAGGTTAAAGTGAACAGAGATGGAGTATATGCTTGACGAAGTATAAGTTGGCAATCTCAAGTCCCTTGAATATGAGGGGCACACCTCATGCTACTCAACTTTAGTTACCTGTAAGTTCTTGTCATTGTAAGTATTTGCATATCATAGAGAACCGCCAACAGGGTAACCCTTGCACATGGTACATGAGCTATCCCATAACCAAAATGACAAGGCAAGCAGACAATGAGCATCTCAACAATCTTCTTATTTACCGTGGGAATATGGTGCTTTTTTCTCTCTTTCCTCTTTTCTCAGTGTGTCTCTTTTTTTATAAGAAGAATGCTTCATAGATGTCCCTATGGTGATGCTGCAAGTTTCCACCATGATTAGGCATGACTTAGGCTAGCGGCCCAGGCGTTTCTCTAACACAGGATACAAACTCCATGGACTTACAAGTTCCCTCTTTATTTCACACAGGTGACATCCATAGACAAAAGAGCATGATATCAACTGAGTACAAAGTACAAGTGCAATGTTAAAACGTTCCCCGTGATAGCACGGTTCTGCTAATTCCAACATATAAGTGCAAGCATATACAACATAGATGACACAACGGTTCAAGTTTATTAGGGGCAAGGAATATAAAGTGTGCCATCAAGTTTGTGAGGGCTTTAATCACTAAGTTTTCACATAACAAAGAGACTTTTTAACTGGAAGATAGCTGAAAACAAGAATATACTTGGAATGGTGTAACACACCATGCATAGGAGTTTATAGTGGACACTTTGAAAAAACTTGGTTTCTTGGGAGTTGGAAGCATGAGTAGAACTTACTCATACAAGTGGAGGCTAGCAAAATACTGGGAGCAACCAACTAAGAGAGCAATAATGGCCATAAACATGCAGTGCAACAAAGCATTACTAATCAAAGCATAGAGTGGTACTACAAGTCAAGGACTAAATGATCATAGAGGCTATGGTGACTTCTCAAAGTCATAACATGGTGTTAGCATGTGCCAAGTCAACCCAAACAAAGCATCAAAGGAGAATATCACAATACTATGCTTTTGCATGCTAAAACAACGCATAATTTCTTCAAGGCACACTAAGCAATAATAATTGTTTGGAACAAGACATGCTATAGCAATATTCACTAAGCATAAGGTCAAAACAACACCTAGCATGTCATGCTAAAGTCTAAGTCACAGTCAATTCAAGCTCCTCTTGCGCTTACATGCAAGAACTTACTACTCCTTTCCAACACCAAGCAACTTATTTGCAAAACAACATATCGAGAACGGGGGTCCAAACTAATTAAGCAAACTAAAAAAACTAAGCAAAGCAAACTAAAACTAAGACGCTCCAAGAACAACACAACTGTGCATGAAACAATAAAAACGAAGTGTCTAGACACACCTGAGCTTTTTATTGATGAAGAAGGGGATGCCTTGGGCACCCCCAAGCTTTGACGCTTGTACCTCTTGGATACTTCTTGGGGTGACACCAGGGTGGAATCCCCAAGCCTGAGCTTTTGTCCATTCTTCATCTCATTGCATCATTCTCTCTCTACACCTGAATTTTTTTTCCTTTATACAAAACTTCATACAATCTTCATTAGCAACATTAGTGTATTCAAAAGATATTAGACCTCTGGCAAAGCTTTGGAACAAGAAGTATTTTCACTAAAAACACAAGCTACTGTAGTAACTCCTTCTAAAATACCAATTTCCCAAAAAGAACCCAAAAAAGGAATCAACAAGAAGCAAATGCAAATAATGGCAGAAATCTGTCAAAACAGACCAGCAGGTAGAAACCAGTTTTTTGGACATCTTTTGTTACTCAAATCAAAAAGTGTTGAACTAATGAAAGTTAGCTAACATACTGGGGGATTTATTCGTAAATTATGAGATCAATCCGAGTTACATAGACTCCTCACGAATTTTTTTGGTGGAGGACAGAAATCTGTTTCGGGACAACAACTCCCCAAATCTTACTTCCATCTCATTAGAGGTCATTCTTGGCACAAAAAACAAACTAAAAGTATAAGAAGAGGTCATTACTGAAGTAATAACTTCCAAGACTTAAGGAAACTCTTGGGTTATCTCCCAACAAGTACTTTTCTTTAATGCATTTAAGTTAGGCACAAGAAGCAAGAAGAATCAAGTATTTTCAAATGAAGAAGCATTAACATCAAACCTTGATTTCAAAGGAGGAGCAAAAAGCAACTTATCTCTCCTCATAGGGAAGTGTTCAATACCTTTCGTGAATGGAAAATGATATTTAATGGTGCCTTCTTTCATATCAATGATGGCACCAACTGTTCTAAGAAAAGGTCTTCCCAAATTAATAGGACAAGAAGCACTGTATTCAACATCCAAAACATAGAAATCAACAGGGACATAAGCATTGTTAACCATAATGAGAACATCATTAATACTCCCCATGAGTTTCTTATTAGCATTATCATTGAGTGGGACATCCAAATAACAATCTTCCAATGGTGGAAAATCAAGCATTTCATAAATCTTCCTAGGCATAATAGAGACACTAGTACCAAGATCACATGAAGCTTTGAGATCAAAGTCGTTCACCTGCATATTAATAATGGGTTACCAACTATCCTCTACTTTCCTAGGAATAGAAGGTTTGTGTTTTAGCTTCACTTCCTTCATTTTAACAAGAGCATCTGTAATGTGTTTAGTGAAAGCAACATGCATATCACTAGCATCAGGACTTCTAACAATCTTTTTAAGGAACATAATCACTTCAGAAATATTGCAACCATCAATATCAAAGTCAAACTTAGCATCACTAGTAGTAGGCTCAATAGGCTTAGGTATAGTAGGAGGAGGAACAGGGACTACTTGTGGTTTAGTGGTGATAGTGCACACACTACTATTTCTATCAATTTCAGCTTCCCTTTCCCACTTAGCATGAAGTTGAGCTAATAGCCTAACATTTTCATCAATAGTAACTTGTATGGCATGAGCAGTAGCAAAGGTATTTTCCATAGTTTCAGGTTTAGCAGCCATTTTATTAATCAAGGAAGACTGAGATTCAGACAAAGAGGATATATTTTTCTCAGCCCTCAATTTTTTTGACTGTAAATTAGGAATTTATCTATTAAGATTCTCAAGCTGATGGCTAATGTTTTTCAAAATGATAGATTGTTCCTCCATAGTTTCAGTGAAAATCTTGTTTTGCTCATATTGCATTTGCATAAAGTTTTTAGTGGATCTCTCAACTTCTAGAATCCTCTCTTCACTAGGCATTCCAGATCTACCATGATAAGCATTTCCACTAGGAGGATAAGGCCTATAATTACCATAAGTATTGTTGCCAAAATTGTTGTTTCTAATGAAGTTCACATCAACTTGCTCCTCTTGAGCAACCAAGGAGGCTAAGGGAACAGTATTAGGATCTAGAGGAGGTTTCCCATTAACAAGCATAGCCATAATAACATCAATCTTTTCACTCAAAGAGGAAGTTTCCTCAACAGAATTTACCTTCTTACCATGTGGAGCTCTCTCAACATGCCATTCAGAGTAGTTAACCATCATATTATCAAGGAACCTTGTTGCAACACCCGAAGTGAGGCCCATGAAGGTACCTCCAGCAGCTGAATCCAACAGATTTATTGAGAAGAAGTTCAAACCTGCATAAAAAGTCTGGATAATCATCCAAGCAGTGAGTCCATGAGTGGGGCAATTCTTAACCAAAGATTTCATTCTTTCCCAAGTTGGAGCAACATGTTCACTATCAAGTTGTTTAATTTCATAATGTCACTTCTCATAGATATAATTTTATAAGGAGGATAGTATTTTCCAATAAAAGCATCTTTGTACTTAGTCCAAGAATCAATACTATTTTTAGGAAAGGAAAGCAACCATTCTTTAGCTTTTCCTCTCAAGGAGAAAGGAAAAAGCTTGAGCTTAATAATATCCCCATCTACATCCTTATATTGAGATGGGCAGCAGGGCATCAGAACTAGCACCAAAAAATGCTCTCCCATCACAAGATTTAACAAAGCAGGCTTAATTTCATAAAAGGTAGCATCAGGAGCAGGTGGAGCAATAGGTCTGCTCAGGAAATCATTGTTGTTGGTGCTAGTGAAGTCACACAACTTGGTGTTCTTAGTAGAGTTCATTTTGCCAAAGGTGGGCAAGCCAAAACAGCAACAACAACTAGAGAAGGAACTAATTTTTTGTGTTTTTGAATAAAGAAAGCAAACCAAACTAGACTATTTTTTTTAAATGAGGCAAACAAAACCAAGCAAACTAAAAACAAAGTAAAGAGAAAGGAAGTGTGGGACTCCCCTAGTGAAGACGTCCTTAGCCTCCCCGGCAACGGCGCCAGAAAACTTGTTGATGACTCCTTGATGGCGCCAGAGAACTTGGTGCTTGACGTGGAGTCTGTTGGGAACCCCAAGAGCAAGGTGTGAAGCAGCACAGCAGCAAGTTTTCTCTCAGTAAGAAACCGAGGTTATCGAACCAGTAGGAGGAAGGAAACGTCACACAGGTGTTGCTAGCAACGCGGAGACCTACACAACACAAACTCAAGACTTTGCCCCAACGAATCAATGAGGTTGTCAAGCTCACCGGTTTGTTGTAACAAAGGGTTAAACGTATGGTGTTGAAGGTAATGATTTGCAGCAAGTAAACAAGTAACAGTGGAAGGTGTATCAATGGTAAAGATTGGACCGGGGTCCATAGTTCACTAGAGGTGCTCTCCTTAGATAAACAACATGGCATGAAGGGTAAACAAATTACAGCGGGGCAATTGACAGGAACTGAGCAAGGCATAACAATGCAATTACTAGTCATAAAGATCCTATGAGATTCGATTGGGCAATACAACAATATACATAGACCGCCATCCAACTTCATCTATGACTAGAAGTCCACCTTTAGGTTATCATCCGACCCCCTCTAGTATTAAGTTGCAAGCAATAGATAACTGCTTTAAGCAAAGTGTGTAAGGTAAACAGTCCACATGTTCCATGAACAAGAGACCGTTGTTTTCTCCCTAGTAGCAACAACACATCTACAACCGAAGAGATTTCTGTCACTTCCCTTGGAAACTAGAGGCATGAACCCACTATCGAGCATAAATACCCCCTCTTGGAGTCACTAGCAACTACTTGCCCAAGATAGCTACTAACAACGGAGAGCATGCAAGATCACAAACAACATAGACATGATAGAATCATAAAGACAAACCATTAATCAAACCAACATAATAATCTCAATATCCATCGGATCACCGCAAACACAACATTCATGATTACAAATAGATTAGATCTTGATCATGAACGGAGCTCACAAGATCTATACATGAAAGCACAAAGGAAGATATACAACCATATAGTTACTACATGGACCCATAGTCCAAGGTGGAACTACTCAGGCATCATACCGGAGAGAAGGCCTCCGGGATGATCTCCCCTCCGGCAGGGTGCTGGGAAGAACTTCAAACCCCCCTCGATCTAGGGACGACGGTGGCGGCGGCTACAAAAGGTTCCGTGGATATTTGATCGGGTGCTTAGGGTTTCTGCATCAGGGGCTTCTTATAGGCGAAGGGGGAGATCGAGAAGGCGGCCAGAGGGGCCACACCCCTCCTAGGCGCGGGCCCACCCCTGGCCGCGCCTAGGGGGGTTTGGCTGCCCTGGCACGCCTCTCTGTCTCCCCTCTGGACTTCTTGTTCCCCACGAAAAGTTATTGACTTTGACGTTTGTCCCATCCAATTCTGAGAATATTTCTTTACTAACTTTTTTGGAAACAAAAACAACAGAAAACAAGAATATCCCCCTGATCTAGGGACGATGGTGGCAGCGACTATAGAAGGTTTCGTGGAATATTGATCGGGTTCTTAGGGTTTTTGCATTGGGGCTTCTTATAGGCGAAGGGGTGAGGCCGGGAGGCGGCTAGAGGGCCTACACCCTCCCCAGGCGCGGGCCAGGCTTGGCCGCGCCCAGGGGGCTCTAGCCGCCCTCTGGTGCCTCTCCGTCTCGTCTTCTGGATTCGTGTCCCTCACGAAAAGATACTGACTTTGGGTTTTGTCCCGTCCAATTTCGAGATATTGATTTTATGCCTTTCTGAAACCAAAAATAGAAGAAAACAGGCAACTGGCACCGTGGCAACTTGTTAATAGGTTAGTACCAGAAAACATGTAAAAAGCACCTCAAAATGTAGACAAAGCAAACCAAAGTAGATACTAACAAGCATGGAACATCAAAAATTAAAGATACGTTTCCGACGTATCAATTATTGTTGTAGCATGTCTTGTTCCAAACAATTGGGATTGTTTAGTGTGCCTTGAAGAAATTATGCGTTGTTTTAGCATGCAAAAGAATAGTCTTGTGGTATTCTCCTTTGACGATTTGTTTGGGTTGACTTGGCACATGCTCACACCATGTTATGACTATGACAAGTCACCATAGCCTCTATGATCATTTAGTCCTTGACTTGTAGTACCACTCTATGATTTGATTAGTAATGCTTTGTTGCTCTTCATGGTTATGGCCATGATGCTCTCTTAGTTGGTTGCTCCTAGTCTTTTGCTAGCCTCTACTTGTATGAGTCAACTCTACTCATGCTTCCAACCCCCAAGAAACCAAGTTTTTCCCAAAGTGTCCACTATAAACTCCTATGCATGGTGTGTTACACCATTCCAAGCTATCTTCCAATTAAAAACTATTTTGTTATGTGAAAACTTAGTGATTAAAGCCCTCGCGAACTTGATGGCACACTTTATATTCTTTGCCGCTAATAAACTTGAACCATTGTGTCGTCTATGTTGTATATGCTTGCACTTATATGTTGGAATTAGCAGAACCATGCTATCATGGGGAACGTTTTCAATATTGCACTTGTACTTTGTACTCAGTTGGTATCATGCTATTTTGTCTATGGATGTCACCGGTGTGAAATAAAGAGGGAGCTTGTAAGTCCATGGAGTTTGTATTCTATGTTAGAGAAACACCTGGGCCGCTAGCCTAATCCATGCCTAATCATGGTAGAAACTTGCAGCATCAACATAGTGAGCTATCTATGAAGCATACTCAATAAAAATCTATGCATATAGTAAATAAAAAGATCGCTGAGATGCTCATTGTCTGCTTGCCTTGTCATTTTGGTTATGTGATAGCTCCTGTACCATATGCAAGGGGTACCCCGTTGGCGATTCTCTATGATATGCAAATACTTATAATGACAAAAACTTACAGGTGACTGAAGTTGAGTAGCATGAGGTGTGGCCCTCGTATTCAAGGGACTTGAGATTGCCAACTTTACTTTGTCAAGCATATGCTCCATAGTTAGTTCACTTTAACCTTAATCACTTCAAGATGCTTATGATAGGGGCAATGAGGGTTGAAAGCTAACAAGTAGCATAATTTTTGGAAGCTCTTTTTGAAACTTGAAATCCCTGCTTCCCTTTACAAAGGACCTTTCTTCCGCTATCATTTGAGTATCTACCTTCTACCTTTAGGCACCATTAAGAGAGCATAGTTGTCATTTTGTGTGCAGTGTCCCAAAGCTTATTGATATTCCATGCTTGTTTAGTATCTACTTTGCTTTGCTTTGTCTTTCTTTGAGGTGTTTTTATATATTTTCTAGAACTAACCTATTAACAAGTTGCCACAGTGACAGTTGCCTGTTTTCTTCTGTTTTTGGTTCTAGAAAATCATAAAATCAATATTCTCGGAATTGGACGGGACAAAAGCCAAAGTCAATATCTTTCCATGAGGGACACGAATCAAGAAAGACGAGACAGAGAGGCACCAGAGGGCAACCAGACCCCCTAGGTGCGACCAAGCCTGGCCCGTGCCTGGGGAGGGTGTGGGCCCTCTGATCGCCTCCTGGCCTCGCCCCTTCGCCTATAAGAAGCCCCCGATGTAGAAACCCAGAGTACCTGATCAGAAATCCATGAAAACGCCTGTAGCCACCGCCACCATTGTCCCTAGATCGGGGGGGATCTGAAGTTTTTCTCGGCACCCTGCCGAAGGGGAGATCATCCCGGAGGCCTTATCTCCGGTATGATTCGTGAGTAGTTCCACCTTGGACTATGGGTCCATGTAGTAGCTAGATGGTTGTATCTCCTCCTTTGTGCTTTCATGTATAGATCTTGTGAGCTCCGTTCATGATCAAGATCTAATCTATTTGTAATCATGCATGTTGTGTTTGCGGGGATCCGATGGATATTGAGATTATTATGTTGGATTGGTTAATGGTTTTGTCTTCATGATTCTATCATGTCTGTGTTGTTTGTGATCTTGCATGCTCTCCGTTGTTAGTAGCTATCTTGGCTGAGTAGTTGCTAGTGACTCCAAGAGGGGGTATTTATGCTCGATAGTGGGTTCATGCCTCTAGTTTCCAAGGGAAGTGACAAAAATCTCTTCGGTTGTAGATGTGATGTTGCTACTAGGGAGAAAACAACGGTCTCTTGTTCATGGAACATGTGGACTGTTTACCTTACACACTTTGCTTAAAGCAGTTGTCTGTTGCTTGCAACTTAATACTAGAGGGGGTTCGGATGATAACCTGAAGGTGGACTTCTAGTCATAGATGCAGTTAGATGGCGGTCTATGTATCTTGTTGTATTGCCCAATCGAATCTCATAGGATATTTCTGACTAGTATTGCATTGTTATGCCTTGCTCAGGTTCTGTCAATTGCCCTGCTGTAATTTGTTTACCCTTCATGCCATGTTGTTTATCTAAGGAGAGCACCTCTAGTGAACTATGGACCCCGGTCCAATCTTTACCATTGATACATCTTCCACTGTTACTTATTTACATGCTGCAAACCATTACCTTCCACACCATATGTTTAATCCTTTGTTACAGCAACCAGTGAGATTGACAACCTCACTGTTAGTTGGGGCAAAGTCTTGAGTTTGTGTTGTGCAGGTCTTCGCATTGCTAGCAACACCTATGTGACGTTTCCTTCCTCCTACTGGTTCGATAACCTCGGTTTCTTACCGAGGGAAGATTTGCTGTTGTGCTGCTTCACACCTTGCTCTTGGGGTCCCCAACAGGCTCCACGTCAACCGTGCTAGCCATCAACAGCGCGCTCGTTCGCGCACGTCATATCCTTGTCCTTCCCTGGGATGCCAACAAGTGGGTGAAAACCCCTATGCCCCCCCAATCGACCTCCACCCAGCTTGTGTTGCCACTCCAATGTAGCTGGCCTCGACCGATGTCTTGCCATCCACCTAGCACATGTTGAGATTGTCGTAGTTTTTGATGACCCACAAGTATAGGAAATCGCAACAGTCTTCGAAGGTAGTATAGCCCAATTTATTGATTCGACACAAGGAGAGCCAAAGAATATTTATAAGCCTTAACAACGGAGTTGTCAATTCAGCTGCACCTGAAAATAGTCTTGCTCACAGTATTTTATCAGTAGCAACAGTTTTGTAGTAGCAGTAGCAAAGTAACAGCACCAGTAAAATAAATGCAGTAGTAACAATAGTAGCAAACAACAGGATTTCAGTGCGTTAGGCATAGGAATGGATGGACGGGCGTTGCATGGACAAGACTATTTATATAATATCAAGATCCAGGGCATTTACAGATAAATAAGATAAAACATCCAAGTACTAAACAATCATAGGAATGTGTTTCATATATAGTCATACGTGCTCGCAATGAGAACTTGCACAACATATTTTGTTATGCCAGCCCGTTGCAGTGGGGCCTCAAGGGAATCTACTGGCAATTAAGGTACTCCTTTTAATAGAGTACCGAAGCAAAGCATTAACACTCCATGAACACACGTGATCCTCATATCACAACCATCCCCTCTGTTTATCCCAATTTCTGTTACTTCGGGGCCTCGGGTTCCGGACAATAATATGTGTAAACAACTTGCAGGTAAGATCATAAACAATTTTTGAATAAGGAGTGCCCCAGAGGGGCTAGAGGCTTCAGATATATTCCAAGCGGTGGAGGTTACAAAAGATTACAAAGGACCCCATAAAAAAGAAATACACACATAGATCCCTGTTATAAGTAGAAAAGACCTCACTGTCTTCATAACAGAAGACAAACTGGTCCTTCCTCTTCTCCACCACCGAGCCGGAAGACAGGCACGCCACCATCAAGCACCGGAGCAGGGACATAACCACTTGCTCCTGAGCCGACGAGCAATGCGGCGGCTGACTTCAAGGGCCTCACGAAGGAGGTTAGAATAATGCCGGAACCCTTTACCAAATTTTTGATAGGCCATGTGCTGACCTTGGATGTCGGACGGCTATGACCCGCCGCCGAGGTGATGCTCAAGAAGATAGCCTCCCAACTCCACTGCTGCCTGGCACAACAACTAGTGGAAAATGCCAGCAGCAGAGGGTTCTTTGCCAAACTCAAAGGCACAGCCCGTCCGATCGACTCACCACACCTGCCACGGATGGGAGACATACGGCGAAGAAGATCAGCTTGGCGCAGAACCCACGAACCCTTCATCCATAGATGTCCATCACTGCTGCAACTTAGCAAATCTTCCCTTCGAGACGGAACCACTGTGTCCAGGAGGAGAAAACACGCTGAGGAGCAACAGTAATGAGCATCCAGGAATTGCCGACGCCGCGCGAAGAAACTGAGCTCTCTCCTCAGATCTCCTGCCTGAGATGAGGATAAGAAGCCGTAGAAGATTCCGCGACGACGAACCCGAGAAACAGGCTTATTGGATAAGCAGCGGCCGAAGAACGCCAACAATGAGCTCCCCCATGGAGCCCCAAAAATTGGCGCATACGACCACTCCAGCGGCAAACCTGCACTGTCGCTGGGGTAGCTGCAAAGGAACCAAAAAACACACCCACAACTGGCCGCCCGAGTTCCAGGACGAAAGGATCTAGGACAAATTTCCTCTTCCTGTAACACACCACGCGCACAAGGAAGGAGAAAAGGAGCCTGACAATCCGCCGCCACCAAAATCGAGAGGCAAGACACAACCCAGCAACCACACAGAGCCAAGGAAGGTGCCTCGCTATGCTCCTCCTCGCCGCCACGGCCGGCCAGGAGGAACACCACACCACACCAAGCGCCGCTTCGCTCCTTCCCCCGCTTCCACAGCCGGCCAGGAGGAAGTCCGCCGCACAGCACCTCTGCTTCGTCGGAATAGCCACAAAAGCTCTTTTATTTGCGGAGATAGCAGCTCTACTCTCACCGCTGGCCTCCCACCAGAGGAGAAACAACAGGAAGAGGAAGAACATGACGCGTAGGATCCAGCTGCCTAGATCCATAGCTCTGCTCCAAAACTCCACCAAGGGACAACACCTACTCCTAGACAACCTACATATACCACCAGCACCTCCCCTCCGCCAACCCTTGCCGGCAGCTCCGACGAGAGCGGCTTTGGTTTGGGCTGGATTCACCGAGCTACCTCGCAGGTACTGTAGCAGAAGGATAAGGCTGAGGGAGAGATGGTAGCCTGTAGCCCCGTAAGATCATAAACAATAATATCATCATGAATCAATAACATGTTTAGATCTGAGATCATGACACTCGGACCCTAGTGACAAGCATTAAGCATAACAAGTTGCAACAATGTCAAAGAGCAGTAACAAAGATACTAGACACCATGCCCTAACAATCTGATGCAATTACATGATAGATCTCATCAAATCCCTACCATCCTCATAGCCTACTGCGAGGGATTACTCACTCATGGATGAGGGAAACATGGATGGTTGATGGAGAGGCGTCGGTGATGATGATGGCGATGATCTCCTCCAATTCCCCGTCCCGGCAGGGTGCCAGAACAGAGTTTCTGGTTCCGAATCGCGGTTTCTGGTGGTGACGGCGCGGCGGAACTCTATCTGGAAAAACATCGAACCCCCTCTGTTTTTAGGTCAGAGGGCTTATGTAGGCGAAGGGGGAGATCGATGGGGTGCCCGAGGTGGCCACACCACCCCCTGGTTTGGCTTGGCCTGGCCCGCGCCACCAGGTGGTGTGGGCCCCTCGTGGCCCTTGTTCGTCTCGTCTTTTGGCTCCGTGAGTCTTCTGGTAAAATAGGAGTTTTGTGATATTTTTCGGGATTTTCCTGAAAGTTGATTTCCTGCACAAAAATGAGACATCAAAGCAATTCTACTGAAAACGACGTCAGTCCGTGTTAGTTGTATACAAATCACACAAATTAGAGGAGAAACAATAGCAAACGTGTTCGAGAAAGTAGATGCGTTTTGGTCGTATCAGTTCTCCACCTCCACAGTCAGCCTCGTGCTTGACGTTGGTAGGCATCGGCATTACCTAAGTAGCTTGGCATCTCCGACCTCCAACCTAGTCTCCGGCACGCTAGAGACCAAGACATCACTATTTATTGTGCTACATCGACTTCCTACCAGGGAGCCGTCCACGCCAGCCCATTTATCCTGCCCTTGGCTCCGAATCGTACCAGACCCATAGCGCCCGCGACCTGTTCAGCCACTTGCATGACCAAAGCGATGCAACGAGATCTAGCTCAATCAAGTCCTTATACGGCAATTTCGTGGACACGTCGTCCGACAACGACTCCAGCGATGCTACCGAGTTCATGATGGTGGTGAAGACCCTCATCGCTGACCACATCAAGAGCATGCAACCCGTTCACCGGGGCTTGGTAAAGGGACGCGCGACGAACTTGTTGCATGATCGAGAAGGTGGGCATGATCGGTTGTTCAAGGACTACTTCCATTGGACGAACCCGCTCTTCCCAGAGCACACATTTCTGCGTCGGTTTTGCATGTCAAGGAATTTTTTTAGACAATTGTTGATGGCATCAGAGACTACGACAACTACTTCGAACGAACGATTACACTGGTAAGATTGGATTTAGTTCTTACTAGAAATGTTGCTCTGTTATTTGAATGCTTGCATATGGAGTGGCCGGTTATCTTGACGATGAGTACATGCGCATGAGCGAGAGTACCTACCTTGAGGCGATGTACAAGTTCTGGAAAGCGGTGGTTGTGGTTTCTAGTGAAGTTTAACCGAGAGAGCCAAATCTCGAAGACACAGTCCGACTATTGTCCATTAATGAGAAGAGGGGATTTATAGGGATGTTGGGCAGCATAGATTGTATGCATTGGGAGTGGAAGAAATGCCCTTTTGCTTACCAGGGGCAGTATAGTGGGCATGTGGATGGCTATACAGTGATTCTTGAGGCAATTGCATCTCAAGATATATGGATATGGCACTCTTTCTTTGACATGACAGGTTCTAACAATGACATCAATGTGCTCTAGCACTCCGAGGTATTCTATAGGATAGCGGGAGGCAATGCTCCATGGATTCACTATGAGATTAGAGGTCATGCATATGACAAATGGTATTACCTTGATGATGGCATCTATCCAGATTGGGCAACCCTTGTGAAGACCATGATTGAGCCGGATTATGAGAACTATGCAAGGTTTGCCAAGGAGCAAGAGGCTGCTAGAAATGATGTGGAGCGGGCCTTTGGTGATCTCTAGTCTAGGTGGACCATTGTTTGGAACCCTGCTTTAACTTGGAGCACTGAGACTATGTGGGACGTAATGACCTCTTGCGTGATCATACACAACACAATCGTTGAGGATGAGCGGGATGATGGACTCCATGATCAAAGCTATGATTTTGAGGGTGACCTAGCCAAGGAGATGCCAGGGCTAGCAACCTTCCACGAGTTCCTCCAATTAAACCATGAGATACGTGATTGCGATACGCACAATCAAATACAAGCGGATTTGATAGAGCATATGTGGGCCCACATCAATAACCGCTAGGCATGACCTCATATTTTCTCTTGTTGTTTGCCATGCTTGTTCATGAACTATATTTGCTTTGGAACTAAGTTTTGTATTTGGTTGTGAACTATTTAAATTCATGCAATTATTATGGCATTTCGTTGAAATGTGCCAAAAACTAGCGAGCCCTAACCGTGTCCGACCAGAATGGGTCGGCGCCGCTGGGAGCACTCTCCGACCCAAACGGACAGATGCAAAAATGGCATGTTTTTGTGTTCGCGGGCCGACCCAAATAGACTAATTAGGACACCTTCCATGTATGAAATGGGTCATATCGGTGGACTGATTATAACATCTCTAACATACTCTTTAAAATGCTCATACATTCCATCGATTTAGGTTTTTTTAGTCTCAGAATTCGTCACGCATAATAGACGCATTAAACCAATCTGTAAATTTCAAAATCTGGCATTTGGAGGAGATTTAGAGAAGAAACAGCAAGGTTCGGTTCTATCACAAACATCGATCGAAGCATAAACATCACCGATTGACAATCAAATCATCGATTTACATGTGGGAAACTAACACAAGACGGGTCGCCGCCCTAACCCTAACTGAAAGACCGGTATAAGCGAATAGAGGGGGGTGGTGAATATGTGCTACTCAATTTTTATTTCCTTTTTCAATTTAAGGCTTTACACAAAGTAAGTTCTCTGCTAGATATGCAACTAAGTGAGAGAACCTATATGACTGATGACTGTCTACGCATAGCCTGTTGGGAACCCCAAGAGCAAGGTGTGAAGCAACAAGCAGCAAGTTTTCCCTTAGTTGAGACCGAGGTTATCGAACCAGAAGGAGGAAGAAAACGTCACATAGGTGTTGCAAGCAACGCGGAGACCTGCACAACACAAACTCAAGACTTTGCCCCAACGAACAGTGAGGTTGTCAGGCTCACCAATTTGCTATAACAAAGGATTAAACGTATTGTGTGGAAGGTAATGGTTTGCAGCAAGTAAACAAGTAACAGTGGAAGATGTATCAATGGTAAAGATCGGACCGGGGTCCATAGTTCACTAGAGGTGCTCTCCTTAGAAAAACAACAAGGCATGAAGGGTAAACAAATTACAACAGGGCAATTGACAGGAACTGAGCAAGGCATAACAATGCAATTACTAGTCAGAAAGATCCTATGAGATTCGATTTGGCAATACAACAATATACATAGACCGCCATCCAACTTCATCTATGACTAGAAGTCCACCTTTAGGTTATCATCCGACCCCCTCCAGTATTAAGTTGCAAGCAATAGACAACTGCTTTAAGCAAATTGTGTAAGGTAAATAGTCCACATGTTCCATGAACAAGAGACCGTCGTTTTCTCCCTAGTGGCAACAACACATCTACAACCGAAGAGATTATTGTCACTTCCCTTGGAAACTAGAGGCATGAACCCACTATCGAGCATAAATACCCCCTCTTGGAGTCACTAGCAACTACTTGACCAAGATAGCTACTAACAACGGAGAGCATGCAAGATCACAAACAACATAGACATGATATAATCATAAAGACAAAACCATTAATCAAACCAACATAATAATCTCAATATCCATCGGATCCCCGCAAATACAACATGCATGCTTACAAATAGATTAGATCTTGATCATGAATGGAGCTCACAAGATCTATACATGAAAGCACAAAGGAGGAGATACAACCATCTAGCTACTACATGGACCCATAGTCCAAGGTGGAACTACTCACGCATCATACCGGAGAGAAGGCCTTCGGGATGATCTCCCCTCCGGCAGGGTGCCGGGAAGAACTTCAGATTCCCCCCGATCTAGGGACGATGGTGGCGGCGGCTACAGATGGTTTCGTGGATTTCTGATCGGGTACTCAGGGTTTCTGCATCAGGGGCTTCTTATAGGCGAAGGGGGAGAACGAGGAGGCGGCCAGGGCCACCAAACCCTAGCCAGGCGCAGGGCTAGGCCCACCCGCGCCTGGGGTGGGTCTGCCCCCCTGGCTGGCCCCTCCGGCTCTCCTCTGGACTTCTTATTGTAGGGGTTCGTAGCATGAAAAACAAAAAAATTCTACCGCATGCAAACAAACAAGCCAAGATCTATCTACTAGATTGTAGCAACGAGTCGATAGAGGAACTCACCCTCGAAGATTCCAAAGCGGTTAACGAGAGCAGATTCTCGTGGGTGATGTAGTCGTACTCTTGCCGATCTCAAGATCGCGTAGACGATCCTTCCGGCGCTGCGTTCCGGCAGCGCTTCCGCAGTCGGTCACATGTTCGGTACTCGATGAAGACCTTCCTCTCCCTTGTTCCAGCAGGCAGCGGAGGTTGTAGCACTCTCCTCGTGATTCTGGCAGCACGACGGCGTGGTGTCGGAAGTAGAGGGGAGATCTCGCAGGGCGTCGCCTTAAGCCGGAGCGAGTATAGTGGACTATGAGAGAGGCCTTGGTGATCTAGGGTTTAGAGGCACCAAGGGGGGAGCTTGTCCGGCGGCTAGGGCTTGGGGAAGCCCCAACTTGGCGAGTTGGAGAAACCCTAGGAGGCGGCGACGACTTGGAAGAGGCATGCGGCTAGGGCTAGGGTTTTGGGTGTGTTGGGTGTGAGGGAGAGGGGCAGCCCTGCCCCTCCTTATATAGGTGGGAGGGTGCGGCTTGGGAGGAGGGAGTCCTCCCCCAAGTCGGCCTCCTTGGCCGGCGGGTGGAGGGAGGGGAACTCCTCCCCAAGTAGGTTTCCTACTCTCCCTCCACCAAGCAAACTTGTCGTTTGACTTTTTCAAATTGGCGTTTGACTTTCAAACTAGGATTTGATTTCTCCCTTTATTTTGCCCAGCCAAGTGACCTAGTACATGATGCAACCATTCCACATTGTCATGACACATTCATGTACCCTTCCCCTCCGGAGTGCCGGACCTTCCGGACCCTTTGGAGGCAGTTCATCACAAAGTTCTTGTAACTCGGTGGCAGTGATTGGAGGACACGGTAAATCCCCAAAGCATTAGGAATCACTATACCCAAACTTTGGAGTTTGTTTGCGTGCCCAGACATCTTAAGAACATGCTCACTAACGGAGCTGCCCTCTTCCATCTTGCAGTTGAAGAACTTTTCAAAAGCCTCATAACACTCAATTGCCGCGTGAGCCTCAAATATCATTTTGAGTTCACGGACAATATCATGTGGGTCATGGTTCTCAAACCTTTTCTGAAGCTCCGGTTCCAAGCCATACAAGATAGCACACTGAACTATGGAGTACTGATTCTTCCGAGTGAGGTAAACATTCTTTACTTCATCGGTAGCATCAGCTGCAGGCAGGTCACCCAGCGGTGCATCCAACACATAGGTCAAATTACCAACATTGAGGACAATCCTCAAATTGCGGAACCAATCCGCGAAGTTGCTTCCATTGTTTTTCAACTTTTCTTTCTATAGGAACGCATTAAAATTGATGGTAGGGGCTGCCATTGATCTACAACATATTTGCAATAGTTTAGACTAAGTTTATGACAAATTGAGTTCTAATTAATGGTTAAATTAATCTAGGTGAACTCCCACTCAAAACAATATCCCTCACATTGTTTTAGTGATCACACAAACCAAATCCACCACATCAAAACCGATCATCACGAGAGTTGATGTAGCTTCAATGGCGAACAATCAACATGTTCATCATATCTACTATATGACTCATGCTTTACCTTTTGGTGATCCGTGTTCCGAGACCATGTCTGTACATGCTAGGCTCGTCAAGATCAAATCTTAGCTTCCGCATGAGCAAATCTGGCTTGCTCACGTTGTATACACTCGCAGAATCTAACACACCCGATCATCACGTGGTGCTTCAAAACAACGAGCTTTAGCAACGGTGCTTACTAAGGATGAACACTTTAAAACTTGAAATTTGTGTGCTTGAGGGATCATCTTATAATGCTACTGTCGTTAACTAAGAAATACAAGATGCATAAAGGATTAACATCACATGCAATTCATAATATGTGATATGATATGGCCTTTCCTCTTGTGCTTCTGATCTCCATCTTCAAGCACGAACATGATCTCCATCATCACCGGCATAGCGTCAAGGTCAATGGCGTCGTTTCATGGTGGTCGTCCACCAGTTTAAACTATTACAACTACTTTGAATAGACACGCGTGTCTTAACAGAATTTAAAGACAACCATATGGCTCTTGCTGGTTGCCAACTTACAATAAGGAACATTGCATACATCAAATATAATCACAATCATGGCCATATCACACCATAGCACACCCCTGCAAAACAAAGTTAGACGCCTCTAATTTTCTTTGCATATTTTACGTGGTTTGGGGCTTTCAATAAGTGTCGCTCTAACTTACGAACAAGAACCATAACGTTGATGCTTGGACTATCAAGTGCCCGTTGTAAATTGGATCTATACTATGATGGGAGAGACAGGCACCCGCAAAGCCACTTATGCAATACAAGTTGCATGTTGAGCGTGGAGCAAGTCTCATGAACGATGTTATGTAAGGTTAGCCCGAGCTGCTTCATCCCATCATAACGCAAGATGCAAAGTACACAAGAAGCAATTGATAATAAAAGCACCACCGCCCACAATGACCATTGTGTTCTGCTCGTGCAACAGATCTACATATAGACACGACCCTGATACCACTGTAGGGGTTCGTAGCATGGAAAACAAAAAATTTCTACCGCATGCAAACAAACTAGCCAAGATCTATCTACTAGATTGTAGCAACGAGTCGATAGAGGAACTCACCCTCGAAGATTCCAAAGCGGTTAACGAGAGCAGATTCTCGTGGGTGATGTAGTCGTACTCTTGCCGATCTCAAGATCGCGTAGACGATCCTTCCGGCGTTGTGTTCCGGCAGCGCTTCCGCAGTCGGTCACACGTTCGGTACTCGATGAAGACCTTCCTCTCCCTTGTTCTAGCAGGCAGCGGAGGTTGTAGCACTCTCCTCGTGATTCCAGCAGCACGACGGCGTGGTGTCGGAAGTAGAGGGGAGATCTCGCGGGGCTTCGCCTTAAGCCGGAGCGAGTATGGTGGACTATGAGAGAGGCCTTGGTGATCTAGGGTTTAGAGGCACCAAGGGGGGAGCTCGGCCGGTGGCTAGGGCTTGGGGAAGGCCCAACTCGGCGAGTTGGAGGAACCCTAGGATGCGGCGGCGACTTGGAAGAGGCTGGCGGCTAGGGCTAGGGTTTTGGGTGTGTTGGGTGTGAGGGAGAGGGGCAGCCCTGCCCCTCCTTATATAGGTGGTAGGGCGCGGATTGGGAGGAGGGAGTCCTCCCCCCAGTCGGCCTCCTTGGTCGGCGGGTGGAGGGAGGGGAACTCCTCCCCAAGTAGGTTTCCTACTCTCCCTCCACCAAGCAAACTTGCTGTTTGACTTTTTCAAATTGGCGTTTGACTTTCAAACTAGGATTTGATTTCTCCCTTTATTTTGCCTAGCCAAGTGACCTAGTACATGATGCAACCATTCCACATTGTCATGACACATTCATGTACCCTTCCCCTCCGGAGTGCCGAACCTTCTGGACCCTTCTAGAACATTCCCGATGAAAACACCGGAATCATTCCCCAACTCCGAAACAGGACTTTCCTTATATGAATCTTATTCTCCGAACCATTTCCGATCTCCTCGTGATATCCCGGATCCCATCTGAGACTCCGAACAACATTTGGTCTCTTACTCATCATTCCATAACTACTCAACAACATTGAATCCTTAAGTGTGTCTCCCTACGGTTCGTGAATTATGCGTACATGATCGAGACACTTCTCCGATCAATAACCAATAGAGGAATCTGGAAATTCATATGGCTCCCACATATTTCAACGATTACTTTGCGATCGAATGAACCACTTACATACGATACCAATTTCCCTTTGTCTCACGATAGTTTACTTATCCGAGGTTTTGATCGTTGGTATCTCTGCATACCTAGTTCAACCTCGTTACTGATAAGTACTCTTTTCTCGTTCCCGTGGTATGTGATCCCTGAGCCAGTCACATGCTTGCAAGCTAATTGGATGACATTCCACCGAGAGGGCCCAGAGTATATCTATCCGTCATATGGATGGACAAATCCCACTCTTGATCCATGTGTTTCAACCCATACTTTCCGAACACTCAATGCCACCTTTATAGCCACCCAGTTACGGTGTGGTGTTTGATGTCATCAAAGCATCCTTCCGGTGATGGTGATAAGCATGATCTCATGGTCGAAGGAATTAGGTTACTATGTATCAGAAAGCTTATAGCAATTGAACTATTAAAATGACTTGATCTTTATGCTACGCTTATCTATAGGAGTATGTCCATCATACCATTCTCCTAATGATATGATACTGTTGTTAATAACATCTCAATGTTCATGATAGGGAAACCACAATCATCTATTAACCAACAAGCAAGTATTATGAAGAGGCTTTACTAGGGACTCTAATTTAGTTTACAAATCACACAAGTATTAATGTTTCTTGGTTAATACTGTTATAGCATGAATGTAAGCATTTATCATAAACACAAAGATATAATAATAACTACATTTATTATTGCCTCTAGGGCATATCTCCAACACTTATTCCCCATGGAAAGTAATTGACTTTGTCCTTTGTCCTTCCAATTCCGAGAATATTTTTTTACTAACTTTTCTGAAACCAAAAATAGTAGAAAACAAGCATCTGGCACTGTTGCAACTTGTTAGTAGGTTAGTACCAGAAAACATGTAGAAAGCACCTCAAAGTGTGGACAAGTAAATCAAAGTAGATACTAAACAAGCATGGAGCATAAAATATTATAGATACGTTTCCAACGTATTAATGACAAGCAAGCAAGCAACAATAACAATAAGGAGAAAGAGGATAAAAGTCACCGAGAGTTGACACAGAGATGTTATCCTGAAGTTCCTTCCTTTTAAAGGGAAGTACATCTTCGTTGGATGGGGTGTGCGGTACTAAGACCACCACCGCCACAAAAGGCCCCACCCTATTTGCTCGCGCACCCGCCTCACGGCAAGCACACGATCCACTATACGGTATCCTTCAAGGTGGCGACCGGAACCTTGTACAAATCCTTGGGGCACTTCTCCACAACTGAATTAGAGGCTCCAAGACGATCCCGAAGCTCTTACATGCGAGGATGAGCTATGAAGGGCGACTTCTTCGAGATATGGTTTCCTCAAACCCTAGAGCAACAACAACCTACACAAATGGCGGGGAAACACAAATCCCTTTGGTGGAAAGCTAGGTCTAGGTCTCCTCCCTTGATTCCCCAAGGGGCATCAAGTTCTAGTGGTTAGGGAGAGAGAACTAGGAGGTTGAAGCTCAACAATGGAGGGGTTAGAGTGGAAGCCGCAACAGTCACTTGGAGAAGAAGGGGTATATATAGCCCCTCCCCCTAGAAAAAGAGTCGTTGCTGCTTCACTAACCTCGGAGTCTCCTATCTTCAGGGCCGGAGTCTCCGGGGTGGGCGCTGGACTCCGGGCAGGACTCCGGGAGGGGGAGGGTGTACTGAAAGCATTTTGAGGTACCCCGGAGTCATGGCCGGAGTCTCCGGGCTCCTGCACCGGAGTCTTCGGTGGGGCGCTCGACTCCGAACCCAACTCCGGGGATGGACATAGAGAGCAGACCAGGGGTGCCGGAGACTTGCCTAGAGACAAGACCGGAGTCTCCGGTCCAAGACCCCGGAGTCTCCGGACTCAGGGGAGGCAGCAAACCAAATCTTCCATCTAAGTATATTTTCTTGATTAAAATTTGAACCCTTCTCCTTTGAAAAATAGAAAACTGTCTTGAGCCTCTACACGGATGAACCTGCAATACTTAGCACACCATAAAAACTAACTTGTGTTGACAACAAACACCAAAACACTATTAAGGCAGGAAATGCCCTTTCAATCTTCCCCTTTTTGGTGTTTGATAACAACACAAGGATTTGCATAATAATAGACAAGCACATGGTACAAGAGGTAGAGAGGCTCCCCTCGAAGTGTGCACACACGAGATTTGCATTTGAATATAAATGCACAAAAACAAGGGAGGACACTCCCCCTAGATATTACAAACCTACCCGAGTGCAAGGAGATAAGATTTGTTAAGTGATACTCATACCTTGAACCAACAAAAGTGGTGAAGAGATATATAAGGGCACCCATTAAAAGAGGTCTTCACCAAGTACAAGATATGAATCCATAAGATAACTTACCACATAGTCTTAATGTACATATAGCCACACAACATAGGTCCACAGATAATTCCAGAAAACTGATTTTTTTTCTGATACGGGCCGTTTTACTATATCTAGAAAGACCACTTTTGGACCATGATACCGCATATCGGCAGAAAAATTTGTGGAACGGCTGTTATACAGTATCTGCTAGAGAAACTCTAAATGCATGCCGAATTTATCAGAGTTCAAATTAGTTAAGATCAATGTTTTGCCGTGGTAGAATACCCACCGGCCTTCCTCTCTATATATATGCCTCAAGGGTGAGGAGATAAGTACAGATTACATACGATGGTTATCTGATAAGTACAACAACTATACATGCGATGGTTGTTCAACAACCTAACTATCCTAGCTATCTATCGGCTAGGCTGTTAGTTGACATTCCCCCTCAATCTCAACGTTGTACTCGAACTAAGTTGAGATTGGAATAAAGTTGCTCCAACATCTGCCGAGTGGATGGTTTAGTGAATGCATCAGCTACTTGATCAGCTGAAGAAACGAAACAAACATCCAGTGCTCCTTGTGCCACCTTCTCCCGAACAAAATGGAAGTCGACCTCGATGTGCTTTGTGCGGGCGTGAAACACTGGATTTGCAGTGAGGTATGTTGCGCCGAGGTTATCACACCAGAGTACCGGTGGGCAAGCTTGATGAACATGCAGTTCTCGAAGCAAAGACTGCATCCATATCACCTCGGCTGTACCATTCGCTAATGCCTTGTATTCAGCTTCCGTAGAAGAGCGAGAGACGATGGGCTGCTTGCGGGCACTCCAGGAGATCAAAGTTGGCCCAAAGAATACTGCGAAGCCGCCTGTCGAGCGACGATCGTCTGCACTTCCTGCCCAGTCCGCGTCGGTAAAGACACTGAGAAGCATCGATGACGATTTGCGAATGCGCAAGCCAATGTCAGTAGTTTCCTTGATGTAACGGAGTATCCGTTTAACTGCTTCCCAGTGAACTGTGGTTGGCTGGGCGAGGTACTGACATACTTTATTTACCGCAAAGGATATGTCGGGCCTGGTGAGGGTTAGGTACTGCAGGCCACCGACCGCGCTCCGGTACTCAAACACTGCATCTCCGGAGAGAGGCGCACCTTGATCAGCTGCGAGCTTGTCCTGTACTGACATAGGAGTAGAAACAGCCTTGGACTTGTCCATGTTGGTGCGTCTCAACAAATCCATCGCATACTTGCCCTGTGATAATGTCATTCCCCCTGAGTCACGAAGCGCCTCAACTCCAAGAAAATAATGTAGAGGACCGAGGTCCTTGACAGGGAACGCATCACCAAGTCGGCGAATGAGAGCGGCCGAGGCTTGAGGACAGGAGCTGACGACGACAATATCATCGACATAAACCAGCATGTACATGGTGATCCCTGCTTGATGGAACACAAACAGGGAGGTGTCTGTCTTGGCAGCAGCAAAACCAAGCTGGTGGAGCATGTCGCTGAGGCGTGAGTACCAGGCGCGAGGCGACTGTTTGAGGCCATAGATGGACTTGTGCAGTTTGCAGACATAATTCGGATGTGCAGAGTCTTCGAACCCCGGTGGCTGACGCATATAGGCAGTCTCTTCCAAAACCCCATGCAAGAATGCATTGCTGATGTCGAGCTGCCGAACAGTCCAGTCACGAGCCATGGCGAGGGCAAGAACAAGCCGAACGATGGCATGTTTAACAACTGGACTGTAGGTGTCGAGGTAGTCGAGGCCGTAGCGCTGGGTGAAGCCTTGAGCCACCAAGCGAGCTTTGAACTTGTCGAGAGAACCGTCGGCCTTGTGCTTGACCTTGAAGACCCACCGAGAGCCAATGACATTGCGGCCTGGCGGAGGAGGCACCAACGTCCAGGTGCCATTGCGCAGGAGAGCAGCATGCTCGTCTTCCATAGCCTGGCGCCAGCGAGTATCAGAAAGAGCGCGGCGATAGGAGGCTGGCTCGGCCTCGGCCGCGAAGGCGCGGCGCTTCGGATCATACCGAATGGTCCCGTCAGTAGGGACGAGAGGCTTGACGTTGGCAGTGCGTGTGCGCGTCATCATGGGATGGCGAGGAGCAGGAGTAGCAACCGTCGGAGAGGGTGCAGGCGGCGCGGAGCCTGCTGAGGACGGAGTCGCGGAAGAAGACGAGGCCGTGTCACGAGACATGTCACGGGCGGCCATGGCAGGAGACAGTGGCGCGGCAGGCTGCCGCGGTTCCGTGGCAGGAGAATCCTCTGTCGTGGCAGAATTCGACGGTGCTGAAGCTGAAGGCGTGTGCGGCACGCCCGAGTCGCTGTCACTAGAGGTATCGCCAAGGGAACCTGCATCAAGGGAGCTACTCGTGGCAGGGGTGTTAGCCAACAAGGTTAGATCATAATTACGCATACGATCATCCTGGATCACTGGTTCGGAGAGAGGAAATATGGTGGGTGTAGCAGGAGACTGTGGCGAAGAAACAGGCATGGGATCAGCATATGAGAAAAGATTTTCATCAAATACCACGTCTCTAGAAACAAAAATGCGACCAGTACTTCGATCCAAGCATTTGTAACCCTTGTGTTGTTGACTGTAGCCGAGAAAGACGCAAAGGCGAGATCGAAAGGATAGCTTGCGATTGTTATAGGGTCTCAAGTTGGGCCAACACGCACATCCGAAAGCACGAAGAAAAGAGTAGTCTGGTTGTTCTCCACGAAGACAAGCAAGGGGAGTAGAATTGCGCAAGTTTTGTGCAGGCATGCGATTAATTAGATAAACCGCCGTGAGAAAAGCTTCATCCCAAAAACGAATAGGAAGGGAAGAATGTGCGAGGAGGGCGATGCCAGTCTCAACTATATGCCTGTGCTTTCGCTCGGCGATGCCGTTTTGTTTGGATGTATGTGGGCATGTGAGACGATGTTGAATGCCAATGCGGGAGAAGAAACGAGAGAGGCGCCGGTACTCGCCGCCGCCGTCAGTCTGCACTATACGAATTTTAGTTTGCAACAAACGCTCAACATGAGTTTGAAAGTGATAGAAGGATTTCTCAACATCTGACTTGCGTTTAATAAGATAAATCCAAGTATATCGACTAAAATCATCGACAAAACTGACATAATAACGAAAACCTCCCGTAGAGATATGAGTCGCCCCCCATACATCGGAGTGCACGAGCTCGAGAGGTGAACTAGTGACATGAGATGACCTAGCATACGGTAACTGGTGCACCTTGGCACGTTGACATGAATCACAAACGGACGACTGCGACGGCAGTGCACAAGCAATTTTATTAGACCTAATGACTGACTCAATGACTTTATTTGAGGGGTGCCCTAATCTACGATGCCAACTTTCTGCAGAGAGCGTGGAGCTGGTGAGACCAAGGCGACGCGGGGATGATGATGAGATGATGTTGCTTGGCACTGGGTAAAGACCATCCTGACATCTACCCCGAAGAAGAAGGGCCTTGGTGGCTTGATCCTTGATATAAAAATGGAAAGGAAAAAATTTAGCATATGCATTATTGTCACGAAGAAGCTTGTGCACAGAGAGCAGATTTTTAGACATGTTTGGAACGCGAAGAATATTGTTGAGAAGGAGAGGACGAGAAGAACCAGTAATCTGGGAATGACCAGTATGAGTAATTTGCAGACCTGCACCGTTGGCGACCTGCACGGAGTCCTTCCCGTTGTAGCGTTCCTGGAAGCTGAGACGATCCAGATCGGCCGTCAGGTGGTCCGTCGCGCCAGAGTCGAAGTACCAGTTGCTGTCGCTGGTGTTGTTGGCGTGGGCGACGTTGGCGTTGCGCGGGCGCGGCTCGTCAGGCTGGAAAGCGTGGTTGAAGCGATTGCGGCAGCGGAGGGCGTCATGGCCGTACTTGCCACACACCTGGCAAGTTGGGCGAGGGCCACCACCTCCATTGTGGCCACCTCCATTGGGGTTGCCACGTCCGCGTCCTCCACCATTGCCTCCATGGCGTCCGCCGCGATCGCCTTGTCCTCCTCCGTTGTGACGGCCATCGCCACCACGGTGACCACCTCCATGGCCTCCGTTGCAGTGGCGTTTGTCAGCAGCATTGGCGGAAGGATGGATCTCTCCATGAGTAGCCTGCTGCTCAATACGCATCTCGGCACTAAGAAGATATGCATAAAAGCTATTAAGAGTCACCGGGGTGTCACGTGAAGTGATGGAGGCGACGAGGGGATCGTATTCCGGACCCAGTCCGGAGAGGATGTAGCCGAGGATCTCCTCGTCGGTGAGAGGCTTCCCAGCTGAAGCCATGGCGTCGGCGTAGCCTTTCATCCGATTGAAGTACTCAGACGCCGTCATGTCCTTCTTCTTGAAGGTGGAGAGTTGGAAACACAGCTGCATCACCCTGGCCCGGTTCTGCGAGCCGAACATGGCGTGGAGTGCCTCCCACACGCCGGCCGACGTGGTGATCCTCGTCAGCTGCCCGACGATGTCCTCGGTCATGGAGCCGAGGAGGGCGATGAGCACCAGCTGATCCTGCTGGTACCACCGGAGAAACTCCGGGTTTGCCGCCTCTTTGGCATTGGTGCCGGTGCCCTCCATGATCGTGGGCGGAGGCGATGGGATCGTCCTGTCGACGTAGCCATACAGATGGGCTGCACGCAGGGCTGGGACCGCCTGGGTCTTCCACAGCAGGAAGTTGTCGCGGGTCAAGCGAATGGTGATGAGGCTGGTGATGGAGTGGATGGTGACATTGGTGGTGTTGGAGCTCGACCCGGCATCGATCCCAGTCATGGTGGCGGTGGGAGAGGATCAGGCTCTGATACCAAGTTAAGATCAATGTTTTGCCGTGGTAGAATACCCACCGGCCTTCCTCTCTATATATATGCCTCAAGGGTGAGGAGATAAGTACAGATTACATACGATGGTTATCTGATAAGTACAACAGCTATACATGCGATGGTTGTTCAACAACCTAACTATCCTAGCTATCTATCGGCTAGGCTGTTTGTTGACAAAATTTACATTGGTTTTGTATCGTGGTTTCGCCACATATTCGTGTTCGACCGGTCCACTGAACACACGCCTTGCCACAGAGTGGCCAATATACCCTCCTTGCTTGCAGAGTAAGTTGATTGAATCCAGAGAATAAGAGGGGAAGAGGAGGGGAACACCAGCCATCCTCGCTCGCTCGCTCGCTCGCATCGAAACAGATCCACACCGAAAATCCCTCAAACCCTCGCCGGCGATCATGGGACAGGGCACGCCGGGCGGCATGGGCAAGCAGGGCGGCGCCCCTGGCGACCGCAACAAGCCGGGCGGCGACGGCGACAAGAAGGACAAGAAGTTCGAGCCGCCGGCCGCGCCGTCCCGGGTCGGCCGCAAGCAGCGGAGGCAGAAGGGGCCCGAGGCGGCCGCGCGCCTCCCCCACGTCGCGCCGCTCTCCAAGTGCCGCCTCCGCCTCCTCAAGCTCGAGCGGGTCAAGGACTACCTCCTCATGGAGGAGGAGTTCGTCGCCGCGCAGGAGCGGCTCCGCCCCACCGAGGAGAAGACCGAGGAGGACCGATCTAAGGTCGACGACCTCCGGGGCACCCCCATGAGCGTCGGATCCCTCGAGGAGATCATCGACGAGAGCCACGCCATAGTCTCCTCCTCCGTCGGCCCCGAGTACTACGTCAGCATACTATCATTCGTCGACAAGGACCAGCTGGAACCCGGATGCTCCATCCTCATGCACAACAAGGTATGGGTAGCACGGATCCGTCTCCTTCTGAGCTCGATTTCTCGATCTGCATACATGGTGAGGGTAGGGTTTGGAATTTGGATCTTAGGGGAAATTCATCACCATATCAAGTCTGGGATTGCTTAGTGAACTGGGATCTGCGTAGTCTTCAAGTGGAAGAGAGCTTGGAATCAAGGGTATATAGTGATTCCCCCCCCCCCCCCCCCCCCCCCCCCCCCCCCCCCCCCTTCTATTCTGAATTGCTCAAATATATGTGCAAGTTAACTGAAACATACAAAGTGGGTGCTGTAAGTATTGGTAGAGCTATATCTTGTGTAGTACGGTTTTCTGCAATTCATGTGACAGATAACTTACAACTCTTGTTTATATGTTCACTGAGGAAATCTAGGATATAACTGTATGTTGTTGTGTGCTATGGTAACTAAGTAACTGGCCATGTGATGCTCCAAATTCTGTGCTCCGGAAACTCGTGTTTGTTGTGATCGTTAAGTGTGAGGGTTGTCAATACATATGCAGGTGCATAATCACTTCGCTGGGCACATAATCTTTCTAGTGCTTCCGCAATATGTTCACTGTTACTTTGATGCTAGGCTTGGTACTATTTCAATATCTCACTGACTATGAAGGAGGGTGCTTCATGACCATGCTTATAGGATGCAGAGTTTACTTGTGCCCATTTGACATTTCTATAAATAACTATCATTTATCTCACTGACTATGAAGGAGGGTGCTTGATGACCATGCTTATAGGATGCAGAGTTTACTTGTTCCCATATGACATTTCTATAAATAACTATCATTTACTTGTGCTTGATGACCATGCTTATCGATTGAACTGTCATGCAGCTAGTAAGAAGATGCTTAAGTTAGATCACTCACACATTGTTTTTCCAGGTTCTCTCTGTTGTTGGAATTTTGCAAGACGAAGTTGATCCTATGGTATCTGTGATGAAAGTTGAGAAAGCTCCCCTGGAATCATATGCAGATATTGGTGGGCTAGATGCTCAGATTCAAGAAATAAAAGAGGCAGTTGAGCTTCCGCTGACTCATCCAGAGCTATATGAAGACATAGGAATCAGGCCACCCAAGGGGGTCATATTATATGGAGAACCTGGAACAGGGAAGACTTTACTTGCCAAGGTTAGCGTTATGGCCTGCATACTGGCCATCAATACATTGCTTATCTTCTTAATTCTTATATATGTATTGCAGTTACAGGCTCCATTCATCCTTTATGCATTCCAATCTGTAATATCTGCCAACATAATTTGCATTGTTTTGCAGTCTATACCGTTTCAAATAACTTATACTCTGAGTGCTAATGTATGACCTATAATTACTTGAAATTGTTATTGTAGGCTGTTGCAAACTCGACATCTGCAACTTTCTTGCGTGTTGTCGGAAGTGAACTTATTCAGAAGTACCTTGGTGATGGCCCAAAACTAGTCAGGGAACTGTTCAGAGTGGCAGATGAGCTTTCTCCGTCAATAGTCTTTATTGATGAGATTGATGCGGTTGGAACAAAGAGGTATGATGCTCATTCAGGAGGGGAGCGTGAAATTCAGAGAACTATGTTGGAGCTGCTGAACCAGCTAGATGGTTTTGATTCACGTGGAGATGTTAAAGTTATTCTAGCAACAAATCGCATTGAAAGTCTTGATCCAGCCTTGCTTCGCCCTGGCCGAATTGACCGAAAGATCGAATTCCCCCTTCCAGACATTAAAACTAGGCGTCGCATCTTCCAGGTAATATATTTTTTTCCATCAGTACATGTTAAACTTAACATTATAGGATGCAGAGTTCCTTCTGTGCTCATGAGTGTTGTAAATCGTGCAGATACACACAGCTAAGATGACATTGTCAGATGATGTGAATCTGGAAGAGTTTGTCATGACCAAGGATGAATTTTCGGGTGCTGATATCAAAGCGATATGCACTGAATCCGGATTGCTTGCTTTGAGAGAGCGTAGAATGAAGGTATGGCTGGTCCTTTATTATCTATAATTCAAATTGGGGAGTTCACTGGTTCACAGAGGGATAGTTACTGCATGAAGATAGCTGGATGTCTGGCTGGGAGAGAATACTAGGCGTGATTAGATGGATTGCTCTTGCTTTTCTCAAACACAGATACTCCCTCTGTTCCAAATTAATTGACTCAGCTTTGTCTAGATACGGCACGTTTCAGTGTGTAGATATATTCGTATCTGGACAAAGCTGAGTCAAATAATTTGGAACAGAGGTAGTACATGACATCCTTATAGGGATGCTAAGGCCCATTTCCTTTCGTAACAGAATATATACTCCTGATAAATTGGACTCCTTTAATCTTAAAACTTCCTAATACAGTAGGAGTATATTTCCTAAAAGACTCCCCTTCTGTTTGGTTGTTGCATGTCCCTGACCAGCAAGCAACCTCCTGCTACTGCAATACGTACATAGCATTGGCCTTCTTAACTGAACTACCATGCTAACTTCTACTCCCTCCGTTTCAAAATATAAGATGTTTTAGGTTTGTGAAGAAAATGAATCTAGATTTCTTTTAGTGTGTAGATTCATTCCAAACCTGAGTGAACCTTCATACTAAAAGAAGTCTAGATACATTTGCTTCACAAAGCTAAAACATCTTATATTTTGAAACGGAGGGAGTAGTACAATAGAAGTAGACATCTCATTTCTCTATAATTGGAAATTCTACTACTCCCTCCGGTTCATATTAATGGCCTCAACTTTGTCTAGATATGATTGCATCTACTAGATAAAGTTAATATGGATCGGAGGGAGTAGCTAAGTTCATTTGGTACCATGCTGTTTACTAATTGTGAATGGTACCACAGAGTTTACTTTTGATAGATAATCTGTGCAGTTTCTGTACATGAATATGGTTGTGTCTTATGCACTGGTAAACTGGCAATAAATCCCTACCAGCTATAATGTAGGAGGACGTCGATTGGCATTTTAGCTGTATATATATTTAGCAAGGAACTATTTTCAAATTCACAGCTCACTGTTTGTTCCTATACATACAAGCTTCTCGTGTTCTGGGCTCTTAAGTTTCGCTGTGGCCTACTTGTCATAATAAATCTTGGAAAAATTTAATGTATTTCACTTCACGTTCTTGATGCGATGTTTCCTAATTCCCCTAGGTGACACACGCCGACTTCAAGAAGGCGAAGGAGAAGGTCATGTTCAAGAAGAAGGAAGGTGTGCCGGAGGGGCTCTACATGTGATAAGTATGCACTGGTCAATTGTAGTGCTAATACATATATTTGGTCTCGGGATATGTTTCCCTGGTTTGGAGAATAGGCTCAAATTTGTTTGTGTAACATTTTCTTCTCTTGAATGGTTGGATAATTGAATAGTATTATGTTGCATCACATTGTATTGATGCCTTTCTCCTGAAGTATTGAATCACCACGAGCTTAAAATCACATTGGTCAGTCATCAAAGCCAAATTATTCTGGCGGTTCTTTTAAATTGATTCCACGAAGCCGTGCTCCACGTACTACCTCCGTTCCAAAATGTAAGCCTTTTCTAGCAGCTCAATTTGAACTATGTAGTAGAAAGGTCTATATTTTAGAACGGAGGTAGTATTCCTTTGCTCTGAGACAAAGGAATTTGAAAGTTTATCCGGTATATTGTACAGTCCCACCTCTTGAGCTTGATGGAGCAGTGCTGGCCAGATTTACGCAACTCAAGTTTCTGGCTGAAGCTTTTACTGTATGAGCCTCTTTTACAATGTACATTCAGGAATTCAGAACCTGTTTCTTTTGCTGAGGTAGGAAACACGGGCTGAATTTGGTGCCATTACCTGAAGAATGCGACCAACCATCTGCAAAGATGACCATAGATAGATGTGTCCGAATCAGGTCGCAATTCTGTCAGGATAATCGAGATTGTGCCATGTTAGGCCCTTGTGCAGAAACAAACTGGGGTATGTTACTTAGAGATTGCCATCACAAGTTCATTACCCATTCCCCATCTTTCCTAGCAACATACTCCTCCCTCCCGAGAGCGTTCTTGAAGGGGATGGATATGTCAAACTTGGAGCTGTTCTTGCTGCAAAAATCAGATAAGTAAATCAAACCCATGTCCTGGAAGGATCTGGTCAACGGCTCGCCGTGCTTATTGGCAGAGACCTTCCTCGGCAGAGTTTCGACCCTCGAGGAGGCGATGAACTTGGCAAGACGGGTACCAGCGTTTGTTGCATTGCAACGTTGGCATTCTCATTGGCCTTGTTGGCACCAACCAAATTATCAGTTCCATTCGATGCAACAGGACGGGATCCGTGGGATGGGTTGTCGGACGATGCATCTGTACGGAACCAAAGAGCCAAGTTTGGAAAAGAGAACTATTTGAATCAGGGTGAAACAAGTGTTGGGTACCTGGAGAATTGGAAGGCTGTGTCCGGAAGAAGGCCTGGAGCTGTAGTCTGAACTCCGAGAGCTGGTTCTGAATTTAGCGCACACAGAGCCAAGTTCCGAAGAAAGCCGTCGGGTCTTCAGTTCTCACGCTTCACCCTGACAATGGGCTGGGCTCCTCCTCACTCGATCTATGCTTATGTTGTAGAGAAAAGAAAAAAAAAGCAGAGAGATACCGGCATGCACGCAGTGACATCATGATTCAGTAAGTAGTCAAGCGTGTGTGTGGTTTTGCTCCACACGGAAACAAGGAGACGGTTTTTTCATAGGAATTTTGGAGGAAACTAACATGAGTTTCCACCTCATGTTTTCATCTCTTTGTGTCTACACTTTCTGTGTTTTTCTGCGCCGTGATATCCAGACGACACTTTAAAGTTTTCAATCATGTGATATTGGTTCCTATAAGAATTCAGGTTGCATGACATTTTAATTCTTGTATTATTCATATTCCTATGTTTTGAGATCCTGTGTTTCTAACGGGGCCTTAACAATTTATTGAGCACACGGGTATATGTTCGTATGTATCCAACCATGGTGGATAGCTCATTGCCTCGTTTCACATATTTAGAGCAAATCTCTAACAACTGCTCTATTTTGAATCAGGACAACAAATAACTACCAAATGGGGCATTTTGAGGGCTTAAAACAGTCTCCAACAGCTGCCCCATTCAGTTTTACTGCCCATTTTTTTTGCGGGCACGGCCATCTCGTGCTGCATATTTGCGGCAGGCAGCGAGGCTACTGCCCCATTTTCAATCTCCGGCTTTCATCCGGCCCCTCCCCACTGCCAGATTGATGTTGGGTGCCCATTTTAGCGCAGCTGCTAGGTCAGAAACAATTTTTTGTGCCTAAAACCTTCTCCTGTCCTATTATAGGGCAGCTGTTTAGAGATGCTCTTATTTTCATATGCTATACATCCTGCAAGTGCCAACGGTACGCGATAGAGCGCACATACAGCGCCACAGAAAACCATCATCCCCAGCTGCCTCTCCGATCTCCATGTATCTGAGTCTTCAGCTAGCTTAGCATTTCTCGTGATGGACAAGGATCCCCTAATTAAATCCACTTGCTGACCGGCAGCCAGAGGTACTACAACTAATCCCTTCATATTCCTGGTCCCCTCCTCACTTTGCACAACAGGACACACATACATACAATCTGATTGCTCCTGATCTGCTTTGCAACTAATAAGCGGATCATCACCACCTAATTCCTCCAAAATAACGGGGCCGGGGGTCCTTGATTATTTTATGATTACCACGCCGCTGACGAAAAAGTCTCGGAAAATGGATACGGATCCTGTCAGCACTCGAACGGGTGGGCACGGCTGTAGACGGTCCGGTGGAACACGTCCGGGGTTTAGTCCCACCTCGCTAGTTGAAGGAGGCCGACACCAGCTTATATAGCTGGGCAAACCTCTCCCTTCAGTCGTGGCTTTTGGGCTGAGAGAGGCTTTGGGCCTCCAAATACACTGGTTGAGCGTGGGCTGGTCTTTGGGTCGCTAATATCTGATATCAGAGCTAGCGATCGCCATGCCTTCCTGAGAGGCTTCTCAGGAGATGAGATGTTAGGCTGCTGTTGACCGGTGAAGCTACATGAAGTTTAGTTCCACCTCGCCTACGGGAGAAGGCCACACCAAGCTTATAAGGAAGAGATTCCTTCCTCCCATCAGTCTGGACTTTTGGGATGAAGTGGACATTCTTGGGCTGTGAGTGCATGAACGTCCAAAACGTGAGTCGAGTGCTGGGCTGGCCAAGTGAACGCTAACATCTGGTATCAGAGCCAGCGTGCGCACCGCTATTAGGTGTGTGGCGATCTGCATCGCTCCTGTTTAGAAGGATGGGATGTCAGCACTCAAACGAGTAGCATGGCTGGGAACGGTCCGGTGGAACGCGTCCGGAATTTAGTCCACCTTGCTAGTTGAAGGAGGCCGACACCAGCTTATATAGCTGGGCAAACCTCTCCCTTCGGTCACGACTTTTGGGCTGAGAGAGGACTTAAGTCTCCAAATACACTGGTTGGACGTGGGCTGGCCTTTGGATCGCTAAAAGATCATGAAACATAGCATAACCAAACCGACGTGACTAGCTAGGTCGATCCTTATTATACTAACATTCTCCCCCGGTCCAACCGTGATCGATCGATCGGTGGTCAACTCGTTCAGATCTGAATTAAGCTGACAAGGTTTTACTTACTTCGCAAAAAAAAAAGCTGACAAGGTTTTGACCTCTAACCAGGTCAACTTGCCAGCCGGTTAAACTCTGGCAAGAACGGCGAGTCCTAAACTGACTCCAAATTAAGACTAGACTAGCAAAATGCCCGCGCGTTGCGGCGGAAAGAAGAAACAATATGCGGGAGATCGAGTCCATACTCGTCGTATCTATTTTTTGCGCCGCGAACAGCCTGACAATGTGCCAGAGAGAACGCCCATGAAACAGATGCTCATGTCAATCGGTTCACACATCAATTATAGAATCTTCCGACACGATAAGCTGAGAATTGACAAAAAAAATCGACGATGGATCAATCGAACACGACCAACTCAGTAGTCGCTTCCTCCAAAATAACTGTAGTCAAAACAGCCTTAGAATTTGTCGCCGCCGCCGATGACCATCCAAAACTGGACATGTAAGATGCAAATGGGATCAGGAAATAATAATAACGGGATGGGAGGGTTGCAATGTTAGGCTCACAAACACGCACACACACACGCTGGTCATGCGCGCACGACCTTGGCCCCAACGCATCTCACACGCACACAAACCCTCCTCGTTCGATCTTGCGCCTAGGCCTCGCCTCTCCCTGTCGGCCCTCCTCCCAGAGCTCCTACACGCACCCCACTCGCCTGGCCGGCTTCCTCGCCGACGACCTACAGAGCGTTGCCGTCGGATGACACGCCTCCCTGCAGGCCATCCCTCCTCTGGAGCTCGTCCCGACACTGGCTGCAGGCTCCGACCAAGGACGACGCCACCTTGGAGTCTCGATCTCGCCCCCAAGCTCCTAGCGATCTCACTCGCTGCGCGTCCGCGAGTCTCACCGCCCCCAGGCATCCCCCCCTCCCCGCCAGTGGCGGACCTAGGATTTTATCAATGGGTATGCACAATAAAAATCTGATGAAAATTTTGATAAATATATATACTGATTAATTTTTTTAGATCAATGTATATATATATACTGATTAATTAAATAACTGTACAATCTTGTTCAATAACATGATAACTTTGCATGCCTGCCTTTCACCTGGATCATGTGGAAGGATGTCGATGTTATGAACCAACTGTGGCAGTGGGAAAGGTGCGGTGGCGATGACGATGACAGTGATGTTAGCATATCATTCACAACTTGTTCAACTACACTTTCTTGCTCTTGAGTTTGCTCTTTTGCTATAATTTTATCCGGTGATGGTTTTGAAGCAACGGCAACCTTCTTGCTGTGTGTTTCTGAAAAAGGGATAACACGTCTCCACCTCTCTTCTTCATAACTGAATATAAGTAGAAAAAATTACTATTTATGAGACGTGTAATGAAACTCATATGGCGCAATAGAATTATAGTTCATAGTCGAGAGGATATAATATCTTTATATAAAAAATAATATGAACAATCACCAATATACGTTCGCAATTTATTTTTATTGAACTATTCCCAAGATGATGTACAAGTGAATCTATAACTTAAACATGGTCAGCTACCGATAATTACCTCTGCACGGATGCGGCTTGTAGGTTACCCTTGCCGCGGCCAGCGATGTAGCAAACGCAAAGCCACAAACTAATGTTCAATCTCGCGGGCGTTGCGGCGAAGGCGAGCGGTGCGCTGGTGTCTGGAAACCTCTCGACGTGCCGTTGTCCAGGTCAACAGATGAGACGACAGTCCCGATCGGCGGTCCGGTGTCGGCTGGCTCCTCCCGAGTCTTGACCTGGTTGTGCGCCTGTGCGAGGCCCGGGCGGAGTGGCGGCGTAGAACAATAAGGACGGCGATCGGCGAGGCGGCGTAGACCACCGCTCCACACAACCAAGTGAGATTGGATCGGTAGCGAAAAAGAGATGTATGAGATCACGTAAACCGATCAGCTTTGGTAGCTTTGGAGCGAAAAAGAGATGTATGAGATCACGTAAACCGATCAGCTTTGGTAGCTGGGTATCGTGTTTTTCTACCAGGCCGTTCTCACGTATTTTTCCAGCTAGTATAGTATACGGTAGAGTAGCTGGCATAGTCGTAATATGGGATTTGGTGAAAGAGCAAAATGGTCCAAAAAAATGTTGGACCGGAAGAAACACTTCGTGCTTTATTATTAGGTATAGACTAGACTAACCATGCATGAGCGCCGCTGTACCATCGATGATAAAAAATTCATCATGTGGTGCAACTTGGTTTGTATAAAAATCCAAGGTTAATTAAGTACGTGAACAGAGAGATTAAGTGGTTAACTTTTGACTCTTGATGTGTTTCTTCAATTCTGCGGCTAACCACCACGTACAAACCAACGCGTATCGAGATATATAGTGCCAATGATGATAACAGTCGGGACTCGAGTGAGGCAGCACATAATTCAGCACGGTGAGAAACGGAGACAAATTATCATTGTTCTTTGCCTGTAAATTAAGTTTTTTTTTTCTGTCGTGCATGACAGCCAGAGCTACTGTAGAAGCCTCTGGCGATGTCCCACGCGAATCTGCACAGATGTAAGTTTACTAACTAGGCATTGTTTGCCAATAATGCGGCAGCTTAATTGGATCGGGAATCCTACCCTGCTAGCTACATATAGTGTTGTACAGCGAGGCTGCAGCAGCTGAGGATCTGATGGCGCAACGTATTGGGAGCAGCTAAAGAATGGTCCCATGGTTGGCGTCCACCATTATTTCTTTGATAATGTTATATGCCGTGGCTTTGTTCTCTGCCTTAACTTGTCCGCATTATCTTGAGTACAGTCGTCGATCTCGCTATCTTCATAGGCCAAGCTGTTGTCCTATATCTATCTATCTATCTATCTATCTACTACTCCCTCCGTTTTTAAAATATAAGATGTTTTAGCTTTGTGAAGCAAATGTATCTAAACTTTATTTAGTATGTAGATTCACTAAGATTTAAAATGAATCTACACGCTAAAACAAGTCTAGATACATTTTCTTCATAACTCTAAAACATCTTATATTTTGAAACGGAGGGAGTACTACAGTACATGAGTTTTTGAATTTGGATTAGCCATCACGAAGATGGAGGACCAAATATTAACTGTTGATTTGTTTCATTGGGTCAAAATCTGACATCCATCATTACCTAGAAGAATTGATCCAACAGCTCAAATTCCATGGATTCGCTTTGTACGAATGTCCGCCAAAACAAGACAGGACATTCTAGACTTCTCGCGGATGCTGCTGCTACACCCTCACGTTTGACCGATGGGAAAGTTTGTTGTCTGTTCCGTACGTAAATGCTCAATAACTAGAGATACAAAAGACACCAGCAATGAAGTTATTAATTACAATCAAATCACTCGACGATGTAGCTGTATTTATTTCATGTTGACGCAACCAATTTTGAAAATCCAGCCAGCTCGAAAATAAAATGTGGTACTGCTTCCTCCATTCTAAAATACTATAAGATATTTTACCCTTTTTTCTAAAACACATGTATCTGGATGTCTTTCTTTAGTATAGACGTCTTTTAGTGTGTAGGTTCACTTTTGAGATCCTTATACTGTTGTTGACGATATTTAATAGATCGATGGAATTTTGTTAAAAAAAGAAGTCTAGATATTTATGTTTCAGAAAGACTAAAACATACCATACTTTCAAACCGAGAGAGTAAATCTTTAGGAAGAAACGACCAAAATAGCACCGACAAGGTGTCAACAAAAGAAGCAACCTATTTTTATTTTCAAAATTCAAAACGACATTTTATTTTCGAAATACAGTAGTAGTACGTTGGGTTAATTACGTCTCCTGTACGTATGTATGTGCCCAGACAATGGTTGCTTGCTTGCTGGCCAACTCTCGGTCTCGATCATCAATGCATAGACGATCGCATCATTATTTTCGAAAGGAATCAATTTTGGTACCCGTCCAAAATGGCCCGCGCTGACACTAATCCGCAGCTACCTTTAATTCCGCGATGTGATGATCGACAATATCCCCAAATTACTCTAAATCAACATCCCCAAATTAGATGTACACCTTGCCGATCGAGGGACAAATAATCATCTCCCAGGTTCTTACTCTAATCAACTTGTTTACACCATCAGAACACGACACACAGCAATCTGGTCGGTCGCCCTGATGATTTGCTTTGCAAGCGACACCACTTGAAACTATTTCATATTATCGGTACGGGCTGCACAGAATAAGTCTGTAAAATCATGCATGGTACCTACGCACGCACGTACGTAACCGCACCGATGTGACTTTCCTCCCCCGTATATACAGCGATCCAGTAGTAGGTCAGCTCGTTCCGATCTGTCCAGGAAAGAATCAAGCAGCTGAAAAGGTTTTGACCTCTGACCAAACAACTAGCTACAGTATTTAATTATTTATAATAATCTAATCAGGTCTCCGCCGAAAAGGCTAATCCGAAGCTTACTCTCGCAAGTTAAGCCTAGACCAATTAAGCAGCTGGATCAATGATAAACTACTAATGCTTTTATCAATAAATAAATAAAAAACTACTAATACTGATCATCGTCACCATGCATGCATGACTTGTTAGAAATAATGGGCCAATTTATTTAGGCCCATGTGTATTTCAGATTTTCCCTAAATCTCAAAGGCTAAATTTGTGGCAGCCCATATGTGTTTGGACCCATATTTGTGGCAGCTCACATGAAAGTGGAGTGAGAGCTCAAGTTTAGTCCCACATGGAAAGTGGAGGAGAGTTGCACCACCTTATAAGGTGGAGTGTTGCACCACTTTGTAAGTGAGTTGCAATAAGAGAGATACATATGCGCACTCCTCCTCCGACGACGACGCCGCTCGCACGCCCGCCTGCCCGTCTCTGGGAAATCCTTTTGAATTGTGACAACCAAACTGTTATTGTCAAAGTAAACAATTCTAAAGATAACGCGAAGTCATCAAGACACGTGAAAAGACGTTTGAAATCTGTCAGAAAATTGAGAAACTTCAGAGTAATAACTGTTACATATATTCAAACAGACAAAAACCTGGCAGATCCCTTTACAAAGGGACTATCACGAAATGTGATAGATGGTGCATCGAGGGAGATGGGGTTGAGACCCATGGATGTCACACCTAGTGGTAACCCAACCTATGTGATTGGAGATCCCGTGAATTAGGACCTAGAAAGAACAAGCTAGTGAGTGGACTGAGGAGAGTATTTTGTAACCCTCTCTATGTGAAGATGCATAACTCTCATAATCCGTAAGGCAGATTGGCAACATGCCTTAATGTGTTTCTGTTGGATTTAATTAGCAAAGATGTCGTCCTACGGGGCATTCTTGAAAGAACACACCTATATGAGCTCGACTATGAGACTTGGGTGATCTCTAGTAAACTCATGAAGAGACCAGGGAGTATGGCGCATATGCTCCAACCCGCGGGGTAGGCTACTAGCAGCCAGGTACTAGTTATGATTTTGAGTGAAATCTATTGGCACCAAACTTGCAATTCAAGGTTCGTCCATTGTTCAAGTTGTTGATAGACGTAGTTCAAGATTCTAGGCGGAAGTTCAACTTAACAGTCTCCGCTGAAACATTAATATATAAACAAGTAGCAAGGATTGGCAAATCTTTAAATGGGCATTTGAGATCTGTGGGGGATTGTTAGAAATAATGAGTCAATTCATTTAGGCTCATGTGTATTTCAGATTTTTCCTAAATCTCAAAGCCCAAATTTGTGGTAGCTCATATGTGTTTGGGCCCATGTTTGTGGCAGCTCACATGGAAGTGGTGTGGGAGCTCAAGTTTAGTCCCACATGGAAAGTGGGAGGAGAGTTGCACCACCTTATAAGGTGGAGTGTTGCACCACTTTGTAAGTGAGTGGCAATAAGAGAGATACACGCGCGCTCCTCCTCCGACGACGCCCGCCTGTCCGTCTCGTCACGACGCGCGCGCACCGCGGGTTGCGGGAATCTCGCCGAGCCGTGTCAAACAATTAGCTTATTCGGGTCACGACGCTCGCCCGCCCGCTCGTCTCGTCACGACGCGCGCGCGCACCGCGGGTTGCGGGAATCTCGCCGAGCCGAGCTTTATTTTGCTGCTCAGGAAAACTGTGAGGTTTTGACAAACGTGTCAAACAGTTAGCTTATTCGGGTCGCTCCCGAATCGTGGGCTACTATACGTGCGTAACATGGACTCGGCCCACGTTCGCCTCCGTTAGGGTTTCCTGAGCTGCTCTATATAAAGTACTGCGCGGCTACCGCCACAACACCATCGAAAACCAATCTAGGGTTTTACCATCCTCTCTACTTGCGCCGTCACCGTAGCCTACTCCATCCCGCTTGCCGGCGTGCACCGACGGACGGGAGAGCAGGTCTCCGGAACCACTCGCCCTTGTGATCCTGTACGGGAGAGGGCGAATAAGGTTTTTGGGAAGCGCTCCGCGCGACTGCTTGAGTTCTCCAACACGGGTCGTCTTCCATCCAAGTCGGGCGGTGCTGTCTACCACCGTTTTCATCGCCATCTGCTTCGACCAGTCTTCCCCAAAGTTTCTACTACGACAACCGAACGGTACGTCCTACGTGCTCCTGTTTGGTTATTCATCATGTTCTGCGAGTACATGTTTAGCTGTTGTTCGTTTCCGTTCATCCTGTTGTTTAGTACATCTAGTATGTTCGTGTTACATGAGCTAGTAGCTGGTTTTGTCATGCTTAATATTCTGGAATTAATCATGGAAAATCTGCCTAATATTCCAACAATCCAAAAACCTTATTGTAGGCAATTTCCTGAATTAACAATGGCTGGTTTATCGATGCACTGAGGCCGGATAAGTTTACCGGTGTGCACTTTAAGAGGTGCCAGTACAAGGCTGAGCTTTGGCTGACCATGATGAAAGTGTTCCATATCAGTAAAGGCAAACCTGAAGGAACTATATCTGACGAGGATCATAAGAAGTTCGAGGATGCCAATACTATCTTTGTGGGATGTATTCTGAGCATTCTTGTTGATCGTCTGTGTGATGTGTTTATGCACATAAAAGACAGGACGGAGCTCTAGGACGCACTGGATGCAAAGTTTGGTGCTGCAGATGCTGGCAGTGAACTGTATATCATGGAGAGCTTTCATGATTTTAAGATGTCAAAGGACCTTCCTATGGTTCAACAAGCTCATGAGATACAGTGCATTGCCAAGGAGCTCGAACTCCTTAAGTGTACCTTACCCGACAAGTTTGTGGCGGGATGCATTATTGGTAAGTTGTCCCCTTCATGAAGGAACTTTGCCACAACTCTAAAACACAAGAGACATGAGATATCAGTTGAAAATCTGATAGCGTCCCTTGATGTTGAAGAGAAGGCTCAGGCTAAGGATACTACTGAGAAAGGAGAGGGTCATGCTACTGCTAACTTTGTGCAGAAAGGCAAATTCGTAGGCAAGAACAAAGGGAACTTCAAACCCTCCTTTAACAAGCCTGTAAAGACTACAACCTTCAAGAAGAAGAAGACGAACAGAGACAATAGTGAACTGTCTTGTTACACTTGTGGAGAGCCCGACCACTTTTCCAAGGACTGTCCAGAACGCGCAGACCGCAGAGGAAAAAAGGCCAAGACTGTCAACGTCGTGACCGCTAGCAATACTGATGGGTATAGTAATTTATTTACTGTTCTTTCAGTATTTCAATCACCGTGTTGGTGGCTTGATACGGGTGCTAATGATTATGTGTGTGCTGACATCTCTATGTTTACTTCTTATCAGGTCGCTCGGGATTCATCCATCCTAATGGGGAATGGATCACATGCTTCTGTTCGTGGTGTTGGCACGGTGGATCTGAAGTTTACTTCCGGAAAGATCGTGCAGATGAGGAACGTGCAACATGTCCCTACTATAAACAAGAATCTCGTTAGTGGCTCCCTTCTGTGCAGAGATGGGTTTAAGGTTGTCTTAGAGTCTAATAAAGTCGTTGTTTCGAAACATGGACAATTTATTGGTAAAGGTTATGAGTTCGGAGGCTTGTCCCGGTTTTCACTTTCAGAGTTTTGTAATAAATCCGTGAATCATATTTGTGGCGGTGTTAATGATGATACCAGTGTTTGGTATTCTCGTTTATATCACATTAATTTTGGTTTGATGTCTTGGATGTCCAGTATGAGTTTAATTCCAAATTTCACTATTGCCAAAGGTTCTAAGTGCCATAGTTGTGTGCAATCAAAGCAACCTCAAAAGCCTCACAAGGCTGCCGAGGAGAGAAACTTGGCACCTCTAGAACTCATACATTCTGATCTATGCGAGATGAATGGTGTGTTGACAAAAGGTGAAAAGAGATATTTCATGACATTGATAGATGATGCTACTAAATTCTGCTATGTTTACTTGTTGCAAACTAAAGATGAGGCTTTAGACTACTTTAAAATCTATAAGACTGAAGTTGAAAATCAACTAGAGAGAAAGATCAAGCGTCTTAGGTCGGATCGTGGTGGTGAGTATTTTCCCAAAATATTTGACGAATTCTTTCAGGAACACAGAATTATTCATGAGAGGACGCCTCCCTACTCGCCCTAATCAAACGGGGTTGCCGAGAGGAAAAACCGCACGCTGACTGACTTGGTGAATTCCATGTTAGCCACTGCTGGTTTATTAAAGGCATGGCGGGGGGAGGCTTTGTTGACTTCATGTCATGTCCTGAATAGAGTTCCAAACAAGAATAAAGAAAAGACCCCTTATGAGGAGTGGGTTGGGAGAAAACCATCACTTTCGTATCTGCGCACTTGGGGATGTTTAGCGAATGTCAACATACCGATTCCCAAGAAACGCAAGCTCGGACCCAAGACAGTGGATTGTATCTTTCTAGGATATGCTCCATGGAGTGTAGGCTATAGATTTCTAGTGGTTAAATCTGAGGTACCTGATATGCATGTTGATACTATAATGGAATCTAGTGATGCAACATTCTTTGAGAATATTTTTCCGATGAAAGATATGCATAGAATTGGTAGGATTTCTTCTGAAATACTTCCTGAATCTAGTGCATCTATTGAGAATTCTGAACAACCACATGAGAAATTCCTTCAGAAGGATGACGACGAACCTCTCACGAGGAGTGAGAGACAGAGGGTTGCAAAATCCTTTGGTAATGATTTCATCGTGTACCTTGTGGATGATACTTCTAGATCCATTACTGAGGCATATGCATCCCCTGATGCAGATGATTGGAAAGAAGCTGTCCAAAATGAGATGGACTCGATTCTTTATAATGGAACTTGGGAATTATCAGAACGACCCTATGGTTGTAAACCTGTGGGATGTAAGTGGGTGTTCAAGAAAAAGCTAAGGCCTGATGGTACTATTGAGAAGTACAAGGCACGTCTTGTAGCTAAGGGCTACACACAGAAAGAAGGCGAAGATTACTTTGACACCTATTCACCTGTCGCTAGACTGACCACCATTCGAGTACTACTATCCCTGGCTGCCTCTTATGGTCTTCTCGTTCATCAAATGGACGTGAAGACATCTTTCCTTAATGGAGAGTTGGAAGAGGAGATCTATATGGATCAGCCGAATGGGTTTGTGGTAAAAGGTGAATATACAAAGGTGTGTAAGTTATTAAAATCTTTATATGGCCTGAAACAAGCACCTAAGCAATGGCATGAGAAGTTCGACAGAACTCTACTTTATGCTGGCTTTGTCATCAATGAGGCTAATAGGTGTGTCTACTATCGCCATGGTGGGGGCGATAACATTATATTATGTTTGTACGTGGATGACATTCTGATCTTTGGTACAAACATGAAAGTGATAAATGAAGTCAAATCTTTCCTGTCAAAGAGTTTTGATATGAAAGATCTAAGAGAGGTTGATGAAAGAACGAGAATGGGATTACTTTAACGCAATCTCATTATGTTGAGAAGGTCTTGAGCCAAATTGGCTTTAATGATGGCAAGACTTCTCCAACACCTTATGATCCCAGTTTGACATTACAAAAGAATAAGAAGGAACCAACAGATCAGCTGAAATATTCACAGGTTGTTGGTTCTCTCATGTACTTAGCAAGCGCTACAAGACCCGATATCTCTTTTGCTATGAGCAAGTTGAGTAGGTTCATGTCTAACCCGGGTATTGATCATTGGCATGCACTTGAAAGGGTCATGCGCTATCTATGTGGTACAATGAGCTATGGGATTTACTATTCAGGGAATCCTGCTATACTTGAATGATATAGTGATTCGAATTGGATCTTTGACGTCGATGAACTCTACGCCATGAGCGGGTATGTGTTTACCCTTGAAGGTGGTGCAGTGTCATGGAGGTCTCGTAGACAAACCATATTGACGAGGTCAACTATAGAAGCAGAACTTACTGCTTTAGACACAACCACTGTTGAATAAGAATGGCTGCTTGAGCTCTTGATGAACTTGCCTGTGGTTGAGAAACGTGTGCCGACAATCCTTTTGAATTGTGACAACCAAACTGTTATTATCAAAGTGAACAATTCTAAGGATAACGCGAAGTCATCAAGACACGTGAAAAGACGTTTGAAATCTGTCAGGAAATTGAGAAACTCCAGAGTAATAACTGTTACGTATATTCAAACAGACAAAAACCTGGCAGATCCCTTTACAAAGGGACTATCAAAAAATGTGATAGATAGTGCATCGAGGGAGATGGGGTTGAGACCCATGGATGTCACACCTAGTGGTAACCCAACCTATGTGATCGGAGATCCCGTGAATTAGGACCTGCGAAGAACAAGCTAATGGGTGGACCGAGGAGAGTATTTTGTAACCCTCTCTATGTGAAGATGCATAACTCTCATAATCCGTAAGGCAGGTTGGCAACATGCCTTAATGTGTTTCTGTTGGCTTTAATTAGCAAAGATGTCGTCCTACGGGGCATTCTTGAAAGAACACACCTATATGAGTTCGACTGTAAACGTCGCGGTCTATGAGACTTGGGTGATCTCTAGTAAACTCATGAAGAGACTAGGGAGTATGACGCATATGCTCCAACCCGCGGGGTAGGCTACTGGCAGCCAGGTACTAGTTATGATTTTGAGTGAAATCTATTGGCACCAAACTTGCAATTCAAGATTCGTCCATTGTTCAAGTTGTTGATAGACGTAGTTCAAGATTCTAGGCGGAAGTTCAACTTAACAGTCTCTGCTGAAACACTGGTATATAAACAAGTAGCGAAGATTGGCAAATCTTCAAATGGGCATTTAAGATCCGGTGGAGGATTGTTAGAAATAATGGGCCAATTCATTTAGGCCCATGTGTATTTCAGATTTTCCCTAAATCTCAAAGCCCAAATTTGTGGCAGCCCATATGTGTTTGGACCCATGTTTGTGGCAGCTCACATGAGAGTGGAGTGAGAGCTCAAGTTTAGTCCCACATGGAAAGTTGGAGGAGAGTTGCACCACCTTATAAGGTGGAGTATTGCACCACTTTGTAAGTGAGTGGCAATAAGAGAGATACACGCGCGCTCCTCCTCCGACGACGCCCGCCCGCCCGTCCGTCTCGTCACGACGCGCGCGCACCGCGGGTTGCGGGAATCTCGCCGAGCCGTGTCAAACAATTAGCTTATTCGGGTCGCTCCAGGATCGTGGGCTACTGTACGTGCACTCGGCCCACGTTCGTCTTCGTTAGCGTTTCCTGAGCTGCTCTATATAAAGTCCTGCGCGGCTACCGCCACAACACCATCGAAAACAAATCTAGGGTTTTGCCATCCTCTCTACTTGCGCCGTCACCGTAGCCTACTCCATCCCGCTTGCCGGCGTGCACCGGCGGACGGGAGATCAGGTCTCCGGAACCACTCTCCCTTGTGATCCTGTACGGGAGAGGGCGAATAAGGTTTTTGGGAAGCGCTCCGCGCGACTGCTCGAGTTCTCCATCACGTGTCGTCTTCCATCCAAGTCGAGCGGTGCTGCCTACCGCCGTCTTCGTCGCCATCTGCTTCGATCGGTCTTTCCCAAAGTTTCTACTAAGACAACCGAACGGTACGTGCTCCTGTTTGGTTATTCATCATGTTCTGCGAGTACATGTTTAGCTGCGGTTCGTTTTCGTTCATCCTGTTGTTTAGTACATCTAGTATGTTCGTGTTACGTGAGCTAGTAACTGATTTTGTCATGCTTAATTATCTGAAATTAATTATGGAAATCATGCCTAATATTCTAACATGACTGACTGACTAGTCTGCTAGCTAGCTTGTCCAAAAGCTGCTAATAATTAAGTATACGGATCAAATCAAAGAGATTAATTTTGACTCTGTTTCATCGTCCTCTGCGGCTAACTACTCTACTACGCGTAGCCGAAATCCCATTTCCTCGATCCTGATAACATCATCGAAAAGATTCTTTCTTGCTGGCCGATCATGATTTTCAGACTCAGCGGCCTCTGATACAATAATACTCCATTCGTCTTAAAATAGATGTCTCAGATTTGTTAAAATATATCTATTTTAGGACGGAGGGATTACAATACCAAGGAAAGCTTGTCTCGTGGTCCCAAATACTAATCTGTAATAAGGTGATTCATTAGACTGATTGTCTAACCTGAGCAAAACTCATCCATCAAAGCGAAAATAGACTGATTCGTTATGAGCAAAAGCTGATGTGACATGGACCAATTGACCACTGACATTGACAATTTGCATCCGATGATGCGTAGCCGTTACATGACATGCATGGGTGGTGGTGGAGCCGTGGATCGAAGGATCTCTCTGTCCCCTGTTTCTTTCTCGCTCCAGGTCTGTCCCATCACAGCATCCACTGTCAAGTTGTTGTTTATATCTGGCTAAACACAGTAAGCAAGTGGTTAGGATAGCGGTTTAGCCTCTTCAGGTTCAGGGTCTCCCTCCTTGAAGTTCCACTAATCACAGCTTAAGGTGCAAGCTGTCTGTGCGTGTTACATATGGAATTGCAGGATGGCGCATGAAAAAGAGGCTGTCTGCATGCTGGCCTTGTTGTGGCATGGCATGATGAACGGTGTTCCTAGCTTCAAAGCCTCTTCTTTCAGTTATCGTTCTCGAAACAGGCTCGCGTCCCGCTTTATAAATAAAGCACAATCCAAGGGGTCCTGAAAGCTACTGCCCGACCATCCCACTAGAAAGCTCTTGCTGTCGTTAGGGGTCCTGAAAGCTACCTGCATTCAGGCTCTAATCGTCCTTTCTTCTTTTTTTTTTTTTTTCGAAACGAGCGGGGCAAAAGCTTTGCCCTATTATATTAATTAAGCGAGGAGTGTTTACAGAAGTAACAGAAAGTAACAGGGTACAAGCCTACTCTCTCAAAATTACATCACCTAAAAGCTTAGCGCCCGCTAAGATCCACAACCGGGCCTCTTTCTTAATCTTATCAAGAACAACTAAAGGCGGCGCGTGCTTATTGTTGAAAACCCGGGCATTTCTTTCATTCCAAATTTCCCAAGAAACGAGCAATGTTAGAGACGCCAATGCCTTACGCCCTTCCGCTAACATAGCCCACCAATTCTTGAGAGAAAGCCCCGCCCATTCTCTCGGATGAACGGTATGGAGCCCTAACCAAACTTTGAGATAACTCCATATGCGCGTGGTGAATCTGCAAGCAACAAGAAGATGTGAAATCGATTCCGTGGTTTGCTTGCATAGAGGACACAACCCACAATTAGGCCATCCTCTCTTTTCCAAACGGTCCGCCGTCCAAACTCTATTCCTCAACGCAAGCCAAGCAAAAAATTTCGTTTTGGGGGGAGCCCAAGCCTTCCAAACCATTGTATTCATGTTGGAAAGCGTGGCCCCAAGAAATTGCACCTCATAAGCCGACGCCGTCGAATATTCTCCATCTTCCGTAAGCTTCCAAGAAATGTCATCATCAACATTAGGGTCAAGCTCCACCTCATGAAGAAGAACCCAAAGCTCCACGAATTGTTTAAGGTGCTCGATGGTGAAATTCGCTCCCAACTTCACGTTCCTAATCCAAGCATCGTCATGCAAGGCTTGTTTGACAGTCCACTTCTTCCTTTTAGATAAGGCAAAAATTAGGGGAGCAACCTCAATCGGTTTCTTCCCTAGAATCCAAGGCGCATGCCAAAATGGAGTCTTGTCTCCATTACCCACCGTGATGGTCGTGACAGCGAAGAAAATATTCATGTCTTCCTTAGTGCAAGGGTTTCCATGTCCAGCCCAAAGCTTGTTTGGATTTTTCCATTCTAACCATGGCCACCGCAAACGCAAAGCCGTCGCAAATTTGTCTGTGTGAAGGATCCCAAGCCCCCCAAGTGTTTTTGGGCGGCAAACCGTGTCCCAATTTACTTTGCACTTAGCCCCGGTAGTTTTTTCCTTGGCCGACCAAAGGAAGGCCCGTTCCAACTTATTCATGAACTTAATAGTGCTCGGAGGAACGGGCAAAGCCGTCAAGTGGTATAATGCTTGAGAAGCGATGGTCGATTTTATTAACGCAGTCCGCCCTGCCGTGGTGATATATTTCCCATTCCAAGAAGGTAGCTTGGCAGCGCACTTGTCCTCCAAATGCTGGAAATCCGCCCTCTTGAGCTTCCAAACCGAGAGAGGCAAGCCCAAATATCTCAAGGGAAAGGTAGTACGGGACACCGGTAAGTCTTGGAGGATATCATCTAGGTTAATTTGATCACACCGGATGGGAACAACTGAGCTCTTGCGGAAGTTTGTGCGCAGCCCCGTCACCTCCCCAAAACCCTCAAGGATGGCAGCTAAGTTTCTTCTTCGTTTGAGAGAGAGTGAGGGAGAGCAATAATCCTGCTTTCATGCGCCTAATACTGCCTTTTTCTAGGCAGGCATCTGACAGCATCTTTTCCGCGGGGCCCTCTATGCCTGGGTCGAAATGTACCTGTGAGCACAAGTATGCGGGATGCCGTGGCACTCGCTGGCGGATGACAGAAAATGTTCCCAACTCTAATGCATAAGAAAAAAATACTCGCTCGGTCCTAAAATTGATGTCTTAGATTTATCAAAATTTGGATAAACTATTATACTAAATAGCGTCTAGATTTATTTAAATTTTAACAAATATGGATATCTATTTTAGGACGAAGGAAGTACTACGAGTACTAGTATAATACAAGTACCAGCATAATTGCACATTTGTCTATTTGACAAGATATTTTCGTCCCAGGCACATTTGTCTATCATGGAATTATACTAGGTGACTTGTGAAGTAGCATAAAATATCTTGTCAAATAGACAAATGTGCAATTCACAACGTGAAGAAGGCCACTAAGATAAGGAAATTCCATTTAGAGGTCGGGCTACATGGAGACTTTTTTTCTTTTCAATATTCGAAAAATTTATTGATTTTTTGAAAAAGATTCTAGATTTAGTCCATGATGTATTTTACCAACGTGCAAAATATTAATGCAAAATACCTTGCATTCTAGGCTACGAAAATGACAAAAAATTGAAGGTTTAAATTTTTTCATTGTTCACTAACTTCTCTACCTCAGGTCTATGATACTGTCAGGTTCACATAAAACAGAGTATTTCAGAAAGTGGGCTCCACGATAGATCGGGTTCATTTGTCAAAGTCGAAGAGGATTGCAATTGCACTAGAGTTGCGAGTAAAAGCCCGCATAAACCCTCGAACGAGTGTTCTACAAGTCAACCTATTGCAATTTTAATTTGATACTTAACACACGTTTAATTTTTTTGATATACCTATATGAGGCCTGTCCGCTTCGCAAACCTAAATTGCACCGACACCACGCATCACACATGCTCCTAAAACAGTGGGTGCAGCCCATGCATGGACGCATCTACAATGAGAGACACGTGCGATCTTCGTTAGCCCGCTCGCGCATCGACGATGAGTTAGTGAGACATTACATTTTGGCTATCGACAGAAATATACAGAAATACAATTCGCTTGTGCTCCATAGGAGCGAGGACAAGGGACGCTTCCGCAATTCATTGAGCACTTGAACTGCTTCCTCCGTTCTAAAATAGATATCTTAGATTTGTCAAAATTTAAATAAATCTATATACTCTCTCCATTTAGAAATATAAGATGTTTTAGATTTATAAAGCTAATGTATCTAGACATCTTTCAGTGTATAGATTCATTTGAACCTACACACTAAAAAGTGTCTAGATATATTTGTTTCACAAATCTAAAACATCTTATATTTTTAAACGGAGGGAGTACTAAATAGTGTCTAGATTCATCCAAAATTTGACAAAACTGAGACATCTATTTAGGGACGGAGGGACACTGGTAGAAAACAGGTCATCCGTTCGCGCCCCCTAAGAGCATTAGTCCCGGTTGCGCCACGAACCGGGACTAATGCTGGCACGCGTCCCGGTTCGAGCGGGCACGGGGCCCGGAGGCATGCATCCCGGTTGGTAAGGGGTCATGCGTCCCGGTTTGTAACACAAACCAGGACTAAAGGTTGAGCGTCAGCCACGTGGCGTGGCACACACCTTTAGTCCCGGTTTGTGTTACAAACCGGGATGTATGCTCCCGCCCTCTATAAATGCAACGTCCCAGCCCTCTGCCTCCACTCTGTTTTTCTTGGTGGAAGGTGTGAGGGGTGTGCTAGTTTTTTCCCCTATGCATGCATTTCAAGGTGTTTGATGAAATGTTTGAGTGAATGATCCCGTTCAATTTCTCATAGAACAAAAATATAGAAGGTGTCCGAGACGCACTTGAGCTTTCTCCTCTTTATTTTCCTCGATCGAGGTTAGCAATCTTATCTTTTCTCTGTCATTGATACAATGCATGTGTCGATGTGAATTGGTCATTTTACTATTTATGATGTCCTGTTTTTTGATAAACTTACTTATATGATGCAGATGAACGGTTGGGAATGGATGTACGGTGACCGGCGCGTAGCCGGGTATATGAAAGGCGTGGATAAATTTATCGATGTGGCTACGGCAAACAAAGAGAATGGTTTTATACGTTGTCCATGTGTTTAATGTCGAAACAACAAGGAGTACTCTTCCTCGAAAATCATTCGCGGCCACCTGATTATGAAAGGTTTCATGCCCAACTATAATTGCTAGACCAAGCACGGGGAAAGAGGGGTTATGATGGAAGATGGTGAAGAAGAACATGATGATAACAACTATCATCATATGTTTCCTGAATACAGTGATACTGCAATGGAAGACAATAGAGAGGAAGGAGGTGAAGAACGGGCATCAGATGAGCCGGCTGATGGACTTGGTAGGGTCATTTCTGATGCAAAGCGAGACTGTGAAACAGAAAATGAGAAGTTGAAGTTAGAGGGCATGTTAGAAGATCACAAGAAATTGTTGTACCCAAATTGTGAAGATGGCAGCACAAAGCTCGGTACCACACTAGAATTGTTGCGATGGAAGGCAGAGTGTGTTCTAACTGACTCCTCATTTGAAAAGATGCTGAAAATAATGAAGCCGAAGTTTCCAAAACATAACGAACTTCCCGAGAGTACCTACGAAGCAAAGAAGACTCTCTATCCTCTAGGATTAGATGTGCAAAAGATGCATGCATGCATTAATGACTGCATCCTCTACCACGGTAAGGAGTATGAGAATTTAGATAAATGCCCGGTATGCAATGCATTGCGATATAAAATCAGATGAGATGACCCTGGTGATATTGAGGGAGAGCCCCTCCGGAAGAGGGTTCCTGCTAAGGTTATGTGGTATGCTCCTATAATACCAAGGTTGAAACACATGTTCAGAAACAAAGAGCATGCCAGGTTGTTGCGATGGCACAAAGAAGACTGTAAGAAATACGGGAAGTTGAGATACCCTGTTGTTGGGTCACAGTGGAGAAAAATCGAGAGAGACTTCCCAGACTTTGAAGGTGACGTAAGGAACTTATGGTTTGGTCTAAGTACGGATGGCATGAATCTTTTTGGGGAGCAGAGCTGCAGTCACAACACCTGACCCGTGACTCTATGTATCTACAACTTGCCTCCTTGGTTGTGCATGAAGCGTAAGTTTATTATGATGCCAGTGCTCATCCAAGGCCCGAAGCAACCGGGCAACAACATTGATGTGTACCTTAGGTCATTTGTTGAAGAACTCTTACAGTTGTGGGGCAAACCAGGTGTACGTGCGTGGGATGAGAACAAACAGGATCCATTTGATCTACGAGGGTTGCTATTCGTAACCATCAATGATTGGCCTGCTCTTAGTAACCTTTCAGGACAGACAAACAAGGGATATAAGGCATGCACATACTGTTTAGATAAGACTGAAGGTACATATTTACATAAATGCAAGAAGGTTGTGTACCTGGCGAATCGACGATTTCTTCCGACCAATCATCCCGTAAGAAAGAAAGGCAAGCATTTCAAAGGTGAGGCAGATCACCGGAAGAAGCCTGAACTCCCTGCTGGTGATGATGTATTTGGTATGGTCAGGGACATAGATGTAATCTTTGGAAAGGGTCCCGGCGGTCAATCAGTTTCGAACGACGTCGCTACAGGACACGCACCCATGTGGAAGAAGAAATCTATATTTTGGGAGGTGCCATATTGGAAAGTCCTGCGTGTCCGCTCTTCAATCGACGTGATGCACATGACGAAGAATCTTTGCGTGAACCTGCTAGGATTCCTAGGCGTGTATGGGAAGACAAAAGATACACCAGAAGCACGGGAGGACCAACAAATTATGAAAGACCCAAAGAACATGCATACACAGAACAAGACGGATAAAGGGCGTCACTTAAGTCGTGCCAGCTATGCTCTTACCCAAGCAGAGAAGGAAAGCTTTTTTGAAGTCCTTTACAGTATCAAGGTGCCGTCTGGCTTCTCATCTAATATAAAGGGGATAATAACTATGGCAGAGAAAAAGTTCCAAAACCTGAAGTCTCATGACTGTCACATGATTATGACACAGTTGCTTCCGATTGCATTGAGGGGGCTTCTACCGGAAAATGTTCGAGTACCCATTGTGAAGCTGTGTGCATTCCTCAATGCAATATCTCAGAAGGTAATCAATTCAGATACTCTGCCAAGGTTATAGAATGATATGGTACAATGTCTTGTTAGTTTTGAGTTGGTGTTCCCACCATCCTTCTTCAATATTATGACGCATCTCCTGGTTCACCTAGTGGAAGAGATTGCCATTCTCGGTCCGGTATTTCTGCATAATATGTTCCCCTTTGAGAGGTTCATGGGAATCTTAAAGAAATATGTTCATAACCGTGCTAGACCAGAAGGAAGCATCTCCAAGGGATATGGAACAGAGGAGGTCATTGAGTTTTGTGTTGACTTTATTCCTGACCTTAAGCCGATTGGTGTTTCTGACTCGCGGCATGAGGGAAGACTAAGTGGAAAAGGCACGCTAGGAAAGAAAGCAACGATATGTAGGGACGGGGATTCTTTCACTAAAGCACACTACATAGTTCTACATAATTCCACCTTGGCAGCTCCGTATATCGAGGAACACAAGAATATTGTACGCTCCAAAAACCCGGGGAAGCCTGAATCATGGATTACAAATGAACACATGAAGTCTTTCGGTGGTTGGATGCGGACACATCTCTTGAATGACACCACTGTTGGAGATCAGCTATACTTGTTGGCCGCGTCACCATCTTCTACTGTATTGAATTTCCAAGGGTACGAAATAAATGGGAATACATTCTACACGATCGCCCAAGATAAAAAGAGCACCAACCAAAATAGTGGTGTCCACTTTGATGCAATAGACGAGAATGGACAAAAGTACACATACTATGGTTACATAGAGGAGATATGGGAACTAGACTATGGAGTCTCTTTTAAGGTCCCTTTGTTTTGCTGCAAATGGGTCAACCTGAATGGGGAAGGGTTAAAGATAGACCAGTTGTATGGAATGACAACAGTGGATCTCAACAATCTTGGTTATAGAGATGAACCATTCGTCCTAGCCAATGATGTGTCTCAGGTTTTCTATGTGAAGGACATGTCCTCCAGACCGAAAAAAGAAAAAATATGCAAACGAATACATCATATGATGAGCCAAAGCGTCACATAGTTCCTTCAGGGAAAAGAAACATCGTGGGAATCGAGGACAAGACAGACATGTCAGAAGATTATAATAAGTTTGATGAAATTCCGCCCTTCACAGTGAAAACTGACCCAAGCATTCTGTTAAGTAAAGAAGATGCTCCATGGTTATGTCTGAAGCGATCATAAGGAAGGACATATGCCAAGAAGTTCATGCTCATATTATGTAACTCTAGTTCATGTCTTTCGCGGTTTGTGGCTTCACCGAAGGATATCTTTCGCAGTTTGTGGCTTGACCGGGACTATATATAGGAGGGCCTTTAGTCCCAGTTTTGTAGTCTCAGTTTTTAATATTAATAAATGTCTTGAGTGTTAGTCCCGTTTTGTGGCTGGACTGGGACTATGAAGAAGTTGTCCCGATTCGTACTTACCATTAAGATCTGATCTCCAAATGCGTGCGGTCACATATTAGGGAGTGCCTCTATGACCAGTTTCTTGGAGATGCCGGAGGACTAGGATCCGGCGGCATCTCCCTGAAACTGGTCGTAGTGGTGTCCCTGCTCTCGAAAACCATCTTGCAGCTTGTAACTTCTCTAACTAGATCAATACACCTGGGAGCTAACTAATTTCACATATTAGGGAGTGCCTCTATGACCAGTTTCTCGGAGATGCCGGAGGACTGGGATCCGGTGGCATCTCCCTGAAACTGGCCGTAGTGGTGTCCCTGCTCTTGAAAACCATCTTGCAGCTTGTAACTTCTCTAACTAGATCAATACGTCTGGGAGCTAACTAATTTCACATATTAGGGAGTGCCTCTATGACCAGTTTCTCGGAGATGCCGGAGGACTGGGCTCCGTCGGCATCTCCCTAAAACTGGTCGTAGTGGTGTCCCTGCTCTCGAAAACCATCTTGGAGATGCCTCAAACTGGCTGGAGGACTGGACACACAAGGATGCCTATTTATAGTACAAGCAGCTCGGCATAGTGTCGACACTTACGAAATAATGTCGACACTCACCCCTATTATTAGTGCTGATGTTGGAGATATGCCCAAGAGGCAATAATAAAGTGGTTATTATCATATCTTCATACTTATGATAAATGTTTACATACCATGCTATAATTGTATTAATAGGAAACATTAATACTTGTGTGATTTGTAAACATAAAAGAGTCCCTAGTAAAGCCTCTTGTTAAACTAGCTTGTTGGTTAATATATGATCATGGTTTCCTGATCATGAACATAGAGATGTTATTAACAACAGGATCATATCATTACGAGAATGATGTGATGGACATACTCCTATAGTTAAGCGTAGCATAAAGATCAAGTCATTTAATATAGTTCATTTGCTATAAGCTTTCTGATACATAATAACCTAATTCCTTCGACCATGAGATCATGTTAATCACCATCACCGGAAGGATGCTTTGATGACATCAAACACCACACCATAACTGGGTGGCTATAAAGGTGGCATTGAGTGTTCGGAAAGTATGGGTTGAGGCACATGGATCAAGAGTGGGATTTGTCCATCCATATGATGGATAGATATACTCTGGGCCCTCTTGGTGGATTGTCATCCAATTAGCTTGCAAGCATGTGACTGGCTCACAAGGGATCACATACCACGGGAACGAGAAAAGAGTACTTATCGGTAACGAGGTTGAACTAGGTATGCAGAGATACCGACGATTAAAACCTCGGATAAGTAAACTATCGTGAGACAAAGGGAAATTGGTATCGTATGTAAGTGGTTCATTCGATCGCAAAGTAATCGTAGAAATATGTGGGAGCCATATGAATTTCCAGATTCCTCTATTGGTTATTGATCGGAGAAGTGTCTCGATCATGTCCGCATAATTCACGAACCGTAGAGAGACACACTTAAGGATTCGATGTTGTTGAGTAGTTATGGAATGATGAGTAAGAGACTGAATGTTGTTCGGAGTCTCAGATAGGATCCGGGGTATCACAAGGAGATCCGGAATGGTCCGGAGAATAAGATTCATATAAGGAAAGTCCTGTTTCGGAGTTCGGGAATGGTTCTGATGTTTTCATCAGGAATGTTCTAGAAGGTTCCGGAAGGTCCGGCACTCCGGAGGGGAAGGGTACATGAATGTGTCATGACAATATGGAATGGTTGCATCATGTACTAGGTCACTTGGCTGGACACTTGGAAGAAAGAAATCAAACTCTAGTTTGAAAGTAAAAAGGCTAGTTTGAAAAAGTCAAACTGGGACAATGATTTCCAAGTGGGAGAAGAGAAGGAAACCTGGGAAGAGAAGGTTTCCCTTCTCTCCTCCAAACCGTCGGCCAGCAAGGGAGTTGGGGGAGGACTCGGCTAGCCCTAGACGAACCTCCCACCTATAAAAGAAAGGGAGGGGGCGCCCCCTCTCCCTACACCTTGTCCCTTAGCCGGCGCCCCTCTAAACCCTAGGCCAGCCGCCGCCCCCTTCTAGATGCGGCTATCCTAGATCTCCTCTAAACCGCCGTCTAGCTAAACCCTAGCTGCTGGTTGCTCTAAATCCCTTGGTGCCCTCTATTCCGTAGATCACCAAGGCCCTCTCTTACTCCACCATACTCGCTTCGGTTTAAGGCGAAGCCCTGCGAGATCTCCCCTCTACTTCCGGTACCATGTAGTCGTGCTGCCGGAATCCCGAGGAGAGTGCTACAACCTCCGCTGCCTGCTGGAACAAGGGAGAGGAAGGTCTTCATCGAGTACCGAACGTGTGACCGACTGCGGGAGCGCTGCCGGAACGCAGCGCCGGAAGGATCGTCTACGCGATCTTGAGATCGGCAAGTGTACGACTACATCACCCGCGAGAATCTGCTCTCGTTAACCGCTTTGGAATCTTCGAGGGTGAGTTCCTCTATCGACTCGTTGCTACAATCTAGTAGATAGATCTTGGCTTGTTTGTGTGCATGCGGTAGGAATTTTTTGTTTTCCATGCTACGAACCCCTACAACTGACTCGTGCTTTGTCCCGGTTGGTGTCTCCAACCGGGACTAAAGGTTTATCTTTAGTCCCGGTTGGTGACACCATCCGGGACAAGGTACACGCCGCACGACATAATGTCGACACTCACCCCTATCATTAGTGCTGCCTGGCCCAGCCTGCCGAAATCCCTCCAACCAGGACTAAAGATGAACCTTTAGTCCCGGTTGGAGACACCAACCGGGACAAAACACGAGTCAGCACTAATAATAGGGGTGAGTGTCGAAATTATTTCGTAAGTGTCGACACTATGCTGAAATCCCTCCAACCGGGACTAAAGATGAACCTTTAGTCCCGGTTGGAGACACCAACCGGGACAAAACACGAGTCAACACTAATAATAGGGGTGAGTGTCGACATTATTTCGTAAGTTTCGGCACTAACACGAGTCCGCACTAATAATAGGGGTGAGTGTTGACATTATTTCGTAAGTGTCGATATTATTTCTAAGCGCAAAAAACGGGTCGTTTTGTGAAGTAACCACCAAAATGCTATTTCAGAATGCTACCGTCATATTTTCCTAAAATACTAGACCATCTTACATGGACTATCTCCCAACCGGGACATCTCAAACCTTTTCGTCCATCCTGGGTAAAAAAGACAAATGTCTGCTGAATCGGTAGGAAGTGGGTCCGGTTTGTACTACACGTACATGATCTATCGCCCGTGATTTTTTGAAAAAATCATTTTTAGACTCGCAATATGGGGTTTCTTCAGAGATCCAATGCAAGTTCTAACGATGCTTGTCCCCTATCTTCATGCACGCCGGTTCGACCATAGTTAGAAATTCAGAAAATTCAAAATGGGCATAATAAATTCAAAGAAAATCCGAACAATGAAATCCTTCGTGTGATGTCATATTATGTGACATATTTGAAAGGAAAAATAACAGACTTGGTATATTGATCATGTCTCGAAAAAACCTTCACAAAATGACCTATCATGTTCGAGGTTTCATGGCTTTCGGTCCAAATGACCGATGTTATGTGCTGAATCACGGCATAGTTTGTGATGCTGTGCCCATATTATGCATGCATGTGGACATTGGTATGGAGAACAATGTTGCAGGAGGAAGTTTTACTTTTTGTCGCACGGAAAATCCCTTTTCCATTTTCCGAGCGTAAAAACGGGTCGTTTTGTGAAGTAACCACCAAAATGCTGTTTCAGAATGCTACAGTCACATTTTACTAAAATACTAGACCACCTTACATGGACTATCTCCCAACTGGGACATCTCAAACATTTTCTTCCATCCCGGGTAAAAAAGACAAATGTCTGCCGAATCGGCAGGAAGTGGGTCCGGTTTGTACTACAGGTACATGATCTATCGCCCGTGATTTTTTGAAAAAATCATTTTTAGACTCATAATATGTGGTTTCTTCAGATATCCAATGCAAGTTCTAACGATGCTCGTCCCCTATTTTCATGCACGCCGGTTCGACCATAGTTAGAAATTCAGAAAATTCAAAACGGGCATAATAAATTAAAAAAAAATCCGAACAATGAAAACCCTTCGCGTGATGTCATATTATGTGACATAGTTGAAAGGAAAAATACCAGACTTGGTATATTGATCATGTCTCAAAAAAACCTTCACAAAATGACTTATCATGTTCGAGGTTTCATGGCTTTCGGTCCAAACGACCGATGTTATGTGCTGAATCACGACATAGTTTGTGATGATGTGCCCATATTATGCATGCGTGTGGACATTGGTATGGAGAACAATTTTGCAGGCGGAAGTTTTACTTTTTGTCGCACGGAAAAGCCTTTTTCCATTTTCCGAGCGCAAAAAAGGGTCGTTTTGTGAAGTAACCACCAAAATGCTGTTTCAGAATGCTACCGTCCAATTTTCCTAAAATACTAGACCACCTTACATGGACTATCTCCCAACCGGGACATCTCAAACCTTTTCGTCCATCCCGGGTAAAAAAGACAAATGTCTGCTGAATCGGTAGGAAGTGGGTCCGGTTTGTACTACAGGTACATGATCTATCGCCCGTGATTTTTTGAAAAAATCATTTTTAGACTCGTAATATGTGGTTTCTTCAGAGATCCAATGCAAGTTCTAACGATGCTCGTCCCCTATCTTCATGCACGCCAGTTCGACCATAGTTAGAAATTCAGAAAATTCAAAACGGGCATAATAAATTCAAAAAAATCCGAACAATGAAAATCCTTTGCGTGATATCATATTATGTGACATAGTTGAAAGGAAAAATACCAGACTTGGTATATTGATCATGTCTCAAAAAAACCTTCACAAAATGACCTATCATGTTTGAGGTTTCATGGCTTTCGGTCCAAACGACCGATGTTATATGCTGAATCACGGCATAGTTTTTGATGCTGTGCCCATATTATGCATGCATGTGGATATTGTTATGGAGAACAATGTTGCAGGAGGAAGTTTTCCTTTTTTGTCGCACGGAAAAGCCCTTTTCCATTTTCCAAGCGCAAAAAACAGGTCGTTTTGTGAAGTAACCATCAAAATACTGTTTCAGAATGCTACCGTCCCATTTTCCTAAAATACTATACCACCTTACATGGACTATCTCCCAACCGGGACATATCAAACATTTTCGTCCATCCCGGATAAAAAGGACAAATGTCTGCCGAATCAGTAGGAAGTGGGTCTGGTTTGTACTACAGGTACATGATCTATCGCCCATGATTTTTTGAAAAAATCATTTTTAGACTCGCAATATGTGGTTTCTTCAAAGATCCAATGCAAGTTCTAACGATGCTTGTCCCCTATCTTCATGCACACCGGTTCGACCATAGTTAGAAATTCAGAAAATTCAAACCGGGCATAATAAATTCAAAACAAATCCGAACAATGAAAATCCTTTGCGTGGTGTCATATTATGTGACATAGTTGAAAGTAAAAATACCAGACTTGGTATATTGATCATGTCTCAAAAAAACCTTCACAAAATGATCTATCATGTTTGAGGTTTCATGGCTTTCGGTCCAAATGACCGATGTTATATGCTGAATCACGGCATAGTTTTTGATGCTGTGCCCATATTATGCATGCATGTGGATATTGTTTTGGAGAACAATGTTGCAGGAGGGAGTTTTCCTTTTTTGTCGCACGGAAAAGCCCTTTTCCATTTTCCGAGCGCAAAAAACAGGTCGTTTTATGAAGGAACCATCAAAATGCTGTTTCAGAATGCTACCGTCCCATTTTCCTAAAATACTATACCACCTTACATAGACTATCTCCCAACCGGGACATATCAAACCTTTTCGTCCATCGCGGATAAAAATGACAAATGTCTGCCGAATCGGTAGGAAGTGGGTCTGGTTTGTACTACAGGTACATGATCTATCGCCCGTGATTTTTTGAAAAAATCATTTTTAGACTCGCAATATGTGGTTTCTTCAGAGATCCAATGCAAGTTCTAATGATGCTTGTCCCCTATCTTCATGCACGCTGGTTCGACCATAGTTAGAAATTCAGAAAATTCAAAACTGGCATTAATAAATTCAAAACAAATCCGAACAATGAAAATCCTTCGTGTGGTGTCATATTATGTGACATAGTTGAAAGGAAAAATACCAGACTTGGTATATTGATCATGTCTCGAAAAAACCTTCACAAAATGACCTATCATGTTTGAGGTTTCATGGCTTTCGGTCCAAATGACCGATGTTATGTGCTGAATCACGGCATAGTTTGTGATGTTGTGCCCATATTATGCATGCATGTGGACATTGGTATGGAGAACAATGTTGCAGGAGGAAGTTTTCCTTTTTGTCGCATGGAAAAACCCTTTTCCATTTTCCGAGCATAAAAAACAGGTCATTTTGTGAAGTAACCACCAAAATGATATTTCAGAATGCTACCGTCCCATTTTCCTAAAATACTAGACCACCTTACATGGACTATCTCCCAACCGGGACATCTCAAACCTTTTCTTCCATCCCGGGTAAAAAAGACAAATGTCTGCCGAATCGGCAGGAAGTGGGTCCGGTTTGTACTACAGGTACATGATCTATCGCCCGTGATTTTTTGAAAAAATCATTTTTAGACTCGCAATATGTGGTTTCTTCAGAGATCCAATGCAAGTTCTAAATGAACCATTTTTCTTCCCGCGATTTTTCTTCCCGCCATTTCTTCCCGCCATTTTTCTTCCCGCCATTTTCCCCGGCATTTCTCTCGCCATTTCTTCCCGCCTGTTTTTCCCGCTAGTTCTTCTCGCCAGTTCTTCCCTTCAGTTATCTTCCTGCCATTTCTCACTATATATATGTAGGGTTGGCCTCCATTGTCATTGCACATCTCTAGACTCATATCTGCAACCTCATCACTCTTTCCCATGACTTCCACCGTAGCACTAACTCCCAGGGAGGCGGAGGCGCTTTGCGCCTCGAACTACCCCTGCCCGCCGGGCTACTGTGTCCCCATCGGCTAGATGCTGAGCGCCGGAGGCGTGCCGGTTCCTTCTGTCCCTCTAGGTGTGGCGCGTTGGATGGCCATCACGAACCACTACTACTTCGAGCTCACGCCAGAGCAGCGGAGGAATCCCAGATGGAATCCCGACTTGGGAAGCCTTCTTCGTGGATCGGCGTAAGAGGGCGCTCGCTACACACGAGGAGGATGACCCACCTCCTTCGAACTTCAACGAGGCCAGACGTCGGCTGTGGTGGCGTGGCTGGACTCTCCAGAGCGTCATGGCCTACGACACGACCGTCGACTCTAGCCCCCGCCTGTGCTACCCTCAAGTCCAGACCACTCATACTCAGCCTTCAAGGTTCAACTACGGCGACCCTGACGACGACAACAACGACGGCCGTGGCGAGTACGATGACTATAGTGGCGAGTATTACAGGTGTAGGCAGGAGCATGACTGAATCACTCCAACATTGCAAAACAAGTTCGGCCGATTGTGGCTTAATCTGCCATGTATCTTAATTTTTAGTTCTTCTATGTAACTTTGTGTTAGTTGCGTTATGTAATTTAATTCTAGTTCTATCCTAATAAAATTTTCTTTCCGCCCATTATTTCCCGTCCTTTTTTTCCGCCCATTAATATAAAAAAATATAAGTTAATTCAAATCCAAATTAAAAACAGAAAATGGTTTTGAATTATTTATTCAAATCCAAACACTTTTTATGTTTAAAGTTTTTCTAAATTCCAAATTAATATTAAAAAAATATAAGTTAATTCATTTTTAATTGTAAATGGTTCATATTTTAAATGGTTACATTAATTATTTTTTAAAATAGAAAATATTTTTGAATTATTTATTCAAATCCAAACACTTTTTATGTTTAAAGTTTTTCTAAATTCCAAATTAATATTCAAAAAATATAAGTTAATTCATTTTTAATTTTAAATGGTTACATTAATTATTTTTTTAAAAACAGAAAATGGTTTTGAATTATTTATTCAAATGCAAACACTTTTTATGTTTAAAGTTTTTCTAAATTCCAAATTAATATTCAAAAAATATAAGTTAATTCATTTTTAATTTTAAATGGTTCGTAGTTTAAATGGTTACATTAATTATTTTTAAAAACACAAAATGGTTTTGAATTAGTTATTCAAATTCAAACACTTTTTATGTTTAAAGTTTTTATAAATTCCAAAGTAATTATCATTTAAAAAACATTACAAATTTAAACCTAAAATAAAAAATAAGGCGGAAAAAAGGAGAAAATTCCTGAAAATTTTTGAAAACAGGGTCTTATGTCCCGGTTGGAGCCACCAACCGGTACTAAACACCCCTGCGCGCGCCAAATCTTGGCCTGCTGAAAAAAGTGGAGTATACGTCCCGGTTGGTGGCTCCAACCGGGACGTATGACCCTTTAGTCCCGGTTGGAACCACCAACCGGGACGTATTCTCCCTCCCCTTTATATACGACGTGCCCGTTCCTCTTCTTCCCTTCTCCATTCTCTGCGCCCGCACACAACACACAAGGAGACGCCGCCGCCCCGCCATCAGGCTGCCTGCCATCGCCTCCGTCCTTGAGCGCTCGTTGTCGCCTCCGTCCTTGAGCGCTCGCCGTCGTCTTCGTCGTCCCCGGCCAGTAGCGCGTCCGTCGCCACCTCCAACCGCCGCCGTGCGTCATCGTCCCCGGCCAGCAGTGCCACCGCCGCCGCGCGTCGTCGTCGCCAGAAGGTGCGTCCCCCTCTCCAGCCTGCCTCTGTTCCCTCCTCCCTCTCCCCCTGCCGCCGCCGGCAGGCACCGACGGGATTTCTCGCGTGTGGCATGGTGCGGCGCGGGTACGGCGGCGGCGGGATTTCTCGCGTACGGTGGAGGCCTCGCAGAACGGGAGGGGGGAGGCAGTTCTGTCCATGGTGGCGGGGCAAGGTGCGGCTGGCCGAACTCGGCCGGCGGGTGGCATGGCGTGGCGGCTGCCGCGCTGATATTGGGTCGGCGGCGACGGGAGCTGCGACGGTGCATGCTCGCCCGATCTGGGCTTCTTCGGGTCGTTCTTGTTGCGTGCTGCTGCCCCTCTGCCTACACAGGGGTCGGGCTGGTGCGGCTACGGGGCCGGCGACCCATGCCGACGTGCAGCGGTGCCGGCCACTACGGGCGCGAGCAGGCCGCGACGGGGCCGGTGCGCCACTGTGGAGGGGCGCGAGCTTGGGCGCGGCGGCGTCGACAATAGGGGCGAGCAGAGGAGGGATCGGGGGCCTAAGCTATTTTAAATTGTTTCTAGTTATTTTTTTAGATATTATCATATTGTGTACATATATTGTGTATGCATACTTATATACTATTTTGTATATGTATTTTCATTTTGTGTATATAAAGGAAGTAAAGGACGGGCGCGGCAACGCCATTTATGTTTTGGACCCGATCCCCACGATGCCGGCAGGCTGCCCGACGCCGCCTCCGTCCTTTGAGCTACCAACCGAGACAAAATGATTTAATATTGTAAAATTAATAACTTATTGTTTATAAGTCAGAAAAATACAAATAATATATCAAATTGTTCAGAAAAATGAAAACTATCTATTTAACCTATAATCATGCATTGATCAACAACTTAAATGACAAGTATAATTAGAAGAACAAATGCACCCCTCTCATATGTTCCGGAGTTTCCCCGAGTTAGGGTTTTCACCCTCGGAACCCCGATTAAATCGTCGAGCATGTCTTAGGGTTACATTCTAATGCAAATTAACTTGTCATATCATCATACTTACTTGAGCATTGCATCGATGCCATGTGTTGATTGTTTCCCTTTCTTTCCGGTGTTTGGTTCTTCCCGGTAGAATACGATATCGAGATCGAGATCGAAGCCATTCATCATCATCGCCGGTGCTCCGGTGACCATTTCAAGGTGGCGTCGCCCCTATTAGGTCTGTCCTGGTGCCCTGGTTCGAACAAGCTAGGTTTCGTAGCTTCGCATCGCCTCTGTCGCTGTCCCGTGCTGCCGTATGGCCGTTCCCTCCGGCGAGGCTCGCGTGGCGCCAGCGTGGCTTGCCCGCGTGGACCAAGCCCACCCGTCAGTGGCAGTGTGTAACCCCTGCCCTGGTGAAAAACACCCAACGGCCCCCTCTGTCCCACTTTGCTCACGTGGCTGCCTATGTGGCACAGGGGCCATCTGTTAGTTGCTGTGGGTATAGTTTGCCTGGGTGTAAAAAATAATTTCAGACTTATTTATTTTCAGAAATTGTTTTGAATATTGAAAATTCAATAAATTATAATCTGTAAGTCAGAAAAATACAAATAATATATCAAAATGTTCAGAAAAATGAAACCTAGCTATCTAAGCTATCATCATGCATTGTTCAACAACTTTGAAGACAATTTTAATTAGAAGAACATAGTAACCCTCACAGGTGATTTCGGAGTTTCGCCGAGTTAGGGTTTTCACCCCTCGGAACCCCGACTAATTTATCGAGCATGCTTTAGGGTTTCAATTCAATGCAAATTAAGTTGCCATATCATCATCCCTTCTTGAGCATTGCATCGATGCCATGTGTTGATTGTTTCCCCTTTATTTTTTGGTGTTTGGTTCTTCCTGGTAGAATACGAGATCGAGATCAAGATCGAAGACTGACGAACAATACTTGACCAATTATAACAAGTCAAGTACAAGGCTTCCGAAGATCTGTTTATCTCCTATCAATAGGCAAAGGCAAGCATAGCCCCACCATGATATAATCCTATGATTTTGAAAGCATTCAATTCCTGCCATGATGCATACGATTCTACTATGGTTTCTTTTCATTTTTATTATTGTGTATGTATATATTAGGGTTTCTCCGAATTAGGGTTTATATCTCTCAACACCCTACCTAACATTCTCCCTTAGCCGCTTTGACTTATCCGTTTTTCCACCTATACAGAAAATATGGACCCACACGACAGAGACGAAGAAAAGGAAGAGTTGATCCAATGTGTGATCCACGGGGAAGAAAATTTAGATGTATCAACGTTTCTGAACAACCCCGGTGAGGGTGATCCTCTTTTTGCCAGAATAGACGACTTGTTTGAGGTTGAAGGTGATGCCTTCCCCGAGGGACAAGGCGATGCCTTGTGTAATCGAGAAGACGACCGCTCTGGCGTTGTTCGTGTAATATAATTAATTCATTAATTAATCATATGCTATCTATATGGAAATAGTAACGACGATCTTTCTTCTTTTAGCCCTCCGGATTGAACAAATCTACTGAAAAGAGCGGACGAGGCCCAACCAAAAATTTGGAAGACCATGAGAGGTTCAGGATCGAAGATATCGCTGAAGACGGCAAACCGACGGCTCCCGAAGTTGTCGCAATCAAATTTGTGGCACAATGCGGAGTCCTCGTTAGGGACTTAATCCCGATCACCATTCAAAATTGGAATAGGCCTGCTGATGCGGAAGAAGAGGGAACATGTTTGTTTGTCCCTAACAAGGCCAAAGATTTACTATGGAAGAGGCTCATGCTTAATTTCAAACTACCGAAGATAGAGCTGGATCCAAATGCGGAGGATCCAGTTGAGGACGCCTTAGAACATGGGAGAGCCATGGAGGCTAAGGTTAGGGAGTGGGCTTTGAAGAAGATGGCCTAGTGTTTCACCAATTGGAAGAAAAGATTGCACCTTGACTATGTCGTGAAAGAGAAGACTCTGGATTTCAAGAATATTCAGTTTGAGAAGATAAAACCATTCTGGGTTGAGTTTGTGAAATACAAGACATCAGAAAAAGCTAAGAAAATATCTGCAATGAATAAGCTGAATGCTGCTAACAAGAAGTATCACCATACTATGGGGCAAGGTGGCTATAGGGCTGGCATTCCTAAGTGGGAGAAACTTGAGAATGAACTGCGTGCTAAAAATATCACCCCAGAGACAGACGATTGGGTAGAACGTGCAAGGAATTGGTTTTACGGGCATGGGGGCATGTTGGACTCGGAAGGGAAGTGTATATATAACATACGATATAAAGAAGACCCCTTGCCAATCGAGAATATGAGAAAAGCAGTAAAGGCTGTTAAAGATGGGGACTTCATTCCAAGGTGAAGGGGATGTGACTGAACTGGAAGACGCAACAAACGTCACCATTCTATGGCCAAAGGAATGTATCGTGCTTCGAAATCACATGCCAAGGCCATCTTCGCCGCCGCCGCGGCAGCCGTCTTCGTCGCCTCACCCGGCTCTATCGCCTCACCAATCTCCGGCGTAGCCATCGCCGGCGCCTCAGGATAAAAAGCGTAAGCGTACCGCTACTCTGCGTTGTGGTAAGCGATCTCCGAAACGTAAACAAGAGCCTCTTCCAAAAGTACCAAAGGTTCCTCCCAAGAGAGCTTATGACTGTACTGAAGAGGAGACTTTGGTGATCGTTGATGCGGAAACGACAGCATTTTTTGCTAAGCTGAGGCGGCCGAAAGAGCCAGAGTTCCCCAACACCAAAGAATAAAAAGGCAGAGTGTTGAAAATGCTAAAGACTCTTCATCAACCCGAGCCAAAGCTGTCATCAAACTATGAGCGTTCTATTCTCAAGTCACATGCGGCATAACAAGCCTCGAAGAGTAGTACTGATGCAAGCGAGAAATCTGTTGCCCAGCTCGGAGAACAAGCAAAACATTCTTGCGCCCCTCTCAAGGTGATTTCCCATACCAATGTGGGGTCGAGCAAATATGGCGCCGAAGAGCAGTATGATCCAGAGGTAGTTGCACAATACGGAGAAGCTGCCGCTGCTCAAGGTATGAGTATTTCCCAGTACTTATCCCAGTTAGAGTACTTCCCTGTGAGTGAAGTAGCATACAAATACTAGTACGACAAACCTCTCGTCAAACCTGAGGAGGTAAATAATCTTTCAACAAAAATGCGAAGATTGCATAACTGGTACATGCATACCACAAAGGCCGGGGCTAACTGGATAGTGCTGAAGGTTACAAAAAAAGCATTATGGGAAAGATATAGATGACATGATATCCATTGAATTTGATGAACTATTTCAATTATTCAATCAAGACGCCTTGAACAAATCGATCATCAGTGCCTATTGTCTGTAAGTACTAATTCTGTAATTAATTTAGTCTACAGCTATCTCACCTTGTTTATTGCATGTATATAATCATACTTTAATATGCAGAATGAAAATTCTCGAATGCAGCAGAGGACAAATCTATGACATTGGCTTCATTGACCCATATTGGGTTCATCAAGATAATCTCAAAACAAGCCCCCAGGATACGGAGGATAATATAGTACACGCGTTAAGATTTCAAGAAACCAGAAGGGAAATACTTTTTCCTTATAACTTCTAGTGAGTGTTATTGTCTTGTATACACTTTCTATTTCGCTTACTCGATGTTAGGTATATAATTGATTAATTATGCATTCACAGCTTCCACTATATTCTGTTAATCATTCAACTTGACAAAGGGCGTGTACTAGTTATGGACTCGAAACATAAACCCCTTGAGCAGTGGAAGGACATGCGGATGCTTCTCCAGCGGTAATTCTAATCATTACGACACTATATCAGCAACGTTCGTGAATTTTATGATATCAAGTACTTAATAACTTATTTTATTCGTTTTCTTCGCCGGGCAGCGCTTGGAAACGGTTCACCAACAAGGCTAGGGGTGTTTGGAAAGCGGAGCTTACATTTGAAGCACTAGATGTAAGCACCACTAGCTATATGCGCGCATCTCTTTGATTCTAGTTTTGATACAGTTATTATCATGCTTGATTATTATTTTTATTGAACTATGTTCTCGTAAAGTGCCTGACGCAGGGACCAGGTAACAATCTACGTGGATACTATGTTTGCGAGTTCATCCGGCAGACGTGCGATGAGAAGTACAGAAATTTAGAGCAACTCCACGTACGTAAACAATTTCTATAGTTTTTAATTACAATCAAATTGTGTTTAGTTTCATTCATATAGGCTGACTCCTTTTTTAAATCAGATTGAACGTCTACGGGACGGTCTTCTGCCAAAGGATCGCGTATGAGCAATTCAGGAGGAATTGGCGGGATTCTTAGATGCAGAAGTCCTAAACCCAAAAGAAGAATACTATTCGGCTGTGTATAGACAATATGGATTGTAAAAAGAGCAACTTTTGGATGTAGTGCATGAACTCGATCCGTGTATCGAATGTAATATTATCATGATGATCTTGTGTAATATAATGGTTCCTTCATTGATCAGTGCAAAACACTAAATAAACAATAAAACAACCTAAAGGAATACTCTGCCGTGGCACAAAAAGTGGCCAAAATGCTGCCGCGGCAATAAAAGTTGCCAAAATGAATTCTCTGCCGCGGCAGAGAAATATGCCAAATCTCTGCCGCGGCAGAAAGTTATTTGTCCCGGTTCGTGTTTTGAACCGGGACGGTTGCTCCACCCCCTCGCCCTCTACCGCGGCCACGTGTACCCCCCTTTTGTCCCGGTTGGTGGGGCAACCGGGACTAAAGGTTGGGGCTTTAGTCCCGATTGTCCCGTCCCGGTTGGGTAACCGGGACTAATGCCCCTTACCAACCAGGACCAATGGGGCTGTTCCCACTAGTGGGAGTATAATATTTTTTCTTCACCAAATGTTTCAAGTCTTATACGGTGGCCCATCTGACTTGTAAATAGCTTTGCTATTGCAGGTCTATTTAGATTTATATAGTACATTTATACAATAAAACACGCCTTTTTTTTGGAAAGGAGCATATATTAATATCAGATAATACCAATTATATCCAGCTTCTGCAACAACGCATTGCCCTAGTGGCCACACGGATGCACATAGTCAAAAAAAGAAGAATTATAAAAAAAAAGTCCCGCTACAGTGACTTATTCATTAAAACAACAGTACTACTACCACCAAGACAACACCAGAAGTCCAGCTTCTCCAAAAACGACGCCTCCAAGAAGGGAACAGTGCACAAACATCGTTATCGCCCGATCAAATATCTAGGTTTTCACCCTAAAGAAAGTCTGCGTTCTCAAAACAATACTTTCAACAAGGCCATTGCCAGGCACAACCAATTAAGGCCAGACCCTGGGTTTTCACCCTGAGAGGTAGGACCATGAACCTCTCGTGTGCAGTCGCCGCCACTTGCATGCCACAGCTCCAATTCACAAGTCACCTAGCCAATTCCTCATCACCACCCAGACTCGAACCACAATTGTCTGTCCTTAGATCTCGATCTCCATGACTTTCTTCGTCAGCACCATGGAACAAGAACATGTCCCATGATAATAACAGCCAACAAAGTTTCGAAGCACACCCTATGAAACCAAATGGTCAGGATAAAACATGGGTGCGTATGACCGAATTCAATCCTTCCAGAAAAATCACACCATGATAGAACTTATGGAGTTCGCAGGCGGAGCCTTCCGGAACACGACACAGAAACCAGATCAATGGAGACCAGCATCCGGCAGATCATCGTCTTGACTTGAGAGGGATCCAGGACCACCTCCTTTATTGAAACCGAGCTAGCAGCCCCCACGCCACCCGCCAGAAACTAGCATGATCCGCCGCAAGACGACAAGACCACATGGCCGACCATTCCGACGGAGAAGGAGGCCACCACCACCATGCCGAGGGCAGATGCCCCAAGCGCCCTAGTGACACGGACAAGGCCTGGGTTGTCTGGACGCCAGCGTCGAGGCCAACGTACGGAACAGATCGCGGCTAGGCCCAGATCTCCGCCGCCACCTGCTGTTATCTGGGACAAGGATCACCGGCCGCTGCTCGCCGTAATACCACCGCCAAACCAGCTGGGACGGACGCCGTCGCCTTCCCTCCAGATCTCGATCAGCGACGTCGCCGCCAAATCCACGCCCCCAGGTCTTTGCCTGGCGACGATCCGGGTGGCGGTGGCGGTGAGGAGAGACCATGGGAGGAAGGGTAGGGCTCGGCGCGGCGCCGTCGCGCGGGTGTGGGAGGAGGAGGGGTCGGGAGGAGTACGTAAACAATAATTACTATGTTGGTAATGTCTCTTGTATGTTTGTGTCCAAACAAACGGTTAGTTGCTTGCTTGCTTGCTACGTCTACGATGTGGAACGGTCACTCACTCACTCAATGGATAGATGACCACATCATGGGAATCAATTTTGGTCCCGTCCTAAATGGCTCGCTGACACTAAGAGCATCTCCACTCGCCTACTCAGGACGCGATTCGAACGTCGAATTTAGGTCCGGACGCCAAAAATCAGCCCAGTCACCTACCTAGAAATCTGTTTTCATCCGGATTTGGGCGAACTTTGGTCCGGCCTTTCCAGGCTGTACCCAGGATCCCGCGTACGCCCTGGAAACGCCGGACGCAGCGAAAACGGGTGTGGGCCAGCTCTATCAGCGAGAGAAGTCTCAACTCCCGCCACTTCGCCGAGCTCCCGCCCTTTTCTTTCTCCCCTTCCGCCTTTCTTTCCCATTCCCCTCCCGCCACTCCGCCGAGCTCCCGCCCACCATGCCGCCCAAGAGCTTCGTCCAACCCAGATCGATCCTCGGTGACGATACGGCGGAGAAGTAGGCGAGGAAGCCGTGAGCGCCGCCGAAGAAGCCGGAGGGCATGTCCGACGGCACGTGGGCGTCCAAGGAGCAGACCAGTAAGATGGCTTCGGCGGACCGGAAGGGCAGAAAGGAGAGGGCGAAGCTCCGGCAAGACCAAGAGAAGGCGGCGGCGGATGAGCAGGCGATCACGAGGGCGAAACAGGCGGTGGCGACGAGGTCGGCGTTGATGGCGGCGCCGTACCCACCCAACTGGGGAAGCCAGGCAAGCGTCGGCTCGCCCGCCGGATTCTCGCCGATCTCTCCGGCTGGCTTCCAGGAGAGCCAGGCGGCTGCTCGGCAGAGGTACTCCTCGTCCCCCGAGTTTGCCGGCGGGTTCAAACCCAACGTGGTCTTCCCCTGCCCGGCGCCGCGCCCTCCTTTGGCCTTCAACATGGACATCAACCTCCCCTACTCTACCTCTCCGGCGTACGCAGGCCCCGCTCTGCGCTGCGGACCACTGCCTTTCGACGCAAGCTCGAGGCAAGGAACTTACGGCGAGGCCGACACGCGCAACATGTTCGGCGGAATGCCGGTCACTCTGTCGGCAGGCATGTCGGCCGAGACGTACATGGAGGACATGATCGCAATAGGCTCGGCCTCCAACCACCCCTCCTTTTTCACGGAAGAGCAAACCCGGGCCAACGCCGAGCATGGCATCGAGTCTCAGGATCTCGCCGACATTGACGCCGAGGAGACGTAGGCCGAGCCGACGCAGGCAGAGGACGCCGAGGGTGAAGCCTTACTGCTGGCGAAAGTTAAGAAGGGGAAGAAGAAGCCGGGCACTTCGGCGAAAGCTCGGATCAAGTGGACCGTGGTCGAGGACACCTGTCTCGCCGAAGCTTGAAAAATGGTGAGCATGGATCCGATCACCGGTGCCAACCAGAATTCCGAAAACTATTGACGGCGCGTGAAGGCGGTGTTCAAAGAGCGTAGCTTTTGTGACCCGAAGTATCGCAAAATTCACATGGAGCGAGGGGAGAAGACTATTACCAACCATTGGGCGATCATCCAGACTGCGTGCAACAAGTGTCACATTTGCGTGGAAGAAGTGGAACGCACACAAGCCACCAGGGAAAACATGGACAACAAGGTACTCGCGAACACTAGCTTTGTCGTGCACTTGCTTCCATTTGGACACAGTTGACACACTTCCATTTTGCAGCTTCGTCGTGCACTTGCTTTGTTTCGAGAGGACATGAAGATGGAGTTCAAGTTCTATCATGTCTTCAAAGAGATCGAGAACTGCGAAAAGTGACGGGACACTCGCCTGAGCCTCTCCAAGACCAAGGACGACGTCTACAACCTGGAGGCCCCTCCCGCTGCTGTCGGCGAAGGAAGACCAGAGATCGGCCAGAAGAAGGCGAAGATACTCAAAGCCGTCGGACCTCCCGCCGAGCGTCTCCAGGCTTCGATCGAGAAATGCATCACCGACATAAGGGCGCACGCCGAGAAGAGGGCCGAGAAGACCGACGAGAGCTGGAAACAACTGATCGAGACACAAGGGGAAAAGGTGGCCCTCATCAAGGCCAACCTCGCCAAGAAGAAGGCCGACTACGCCGCCAAGAAACACAACACGGATCTCAAGTTCCTGATGGGCGGCGAGGACACGTCAAAGATAAGCTCGCCGGTCAAGGCCTAGTAAATGGCGCAACGCCCCCACGCCAAGCTCTGCTTCTACTTCCTCCAACCCCTCGCCGTCCACCGGCGAGACGGACGACCACGCCGCGTCGGCCACGCCGCAGGAGTCTATCCCCGTCGACGACTGAGAGTCATTTTACCTGTTATGTAATAATCTTTCGCCGAATTTATGGGCGTTTCTGTCAAACACCTTGTGGCCGAGCACTCGCCGGCGGAAACAATAAAGATTCAAATATGTCGCCGTTTTCTGTTCGCCTGGGTACTCAGCCTGGATACGCGAGTGGGAAACTGGACGTATCCAGACCAAAATCAAGTTCCCTCCGGCCTAAAAATAAGTCCGGATTTCGGTCTGAATTCGCCCGGAGATGCTCTAATCTGTAGCAACCTTTCCGATGTGATGATCGACACTACCTGCAATTAGATAGACCTTGCCGAAGGGACAAATAAATAAGTAATCATCTCAGGTTCCTTTTTTAATTAATAAACTTGTTTACACCAGAACACGACACATAACAATCTGGTCGCCCTGATTTGCTTTGCAAACGACACCAGTACTATAGTATACACTAGTGCTGCACAGAAATACTCCGGGAAATCATGATACGAATCATGGTACATAACCGCACGGATGTGACTTTCCTCGCCGGAAGTACTCTGACCAACGGATGTCTCCCCCGTATATTATATACGGCGATCCAGTAGGTCAGCTCGTTCCGATCTGTCCACCGAAGAATCAAGCCGAAAAGACATTGACCTCTGACCAGCTAGCTAATTTTTTATTCAGCAATAACAAGGACTCCACCGAAAAGGCTAATCCGAAGCTTACTCGCAAGTTTACCCTAGACCAAGCAGCTGTATCAATGGTAAACAACTAATGCTGATCATCATCACCATCCATGACTGACTGACTGACTAGACTGCTTGTCCAAAAGCTGCTAATAATTATGTATACGGATCGAGGACATTTTGACTCTGTTTCATCCTGCGGCTAACTAATACCTACGCGTACGCGTAGCCAAAAATTCCAAGTCCCCCGTGATAACATCATCGCAAAGATTCCTGGCCGATCAGATGATTTTCAGACGCAATAGTAGCCGCTGCTGGTACAATACAATAGTACGTACGAAGGAAGCTTCTCGTGGTCACAAATATTAATCCGTATAAGGTTTGTGCGTGACAGCTACCGTACCGTGTAGTGGATGAGATGTGCATCAGAGCTACGGCCGGCTCAACAGGGAAAACTATTTTGAGCCACGTATGTACGTACGCGATCTCTAATCGATGGCCCGGATCTGCTTAATTGGAGGTTTGCTACTTACTTTTATTTCGTTATTAATCTAGCATTATGTCCCGGTAATGTGGCTGCTAGATTAATCTGATTGGTCCTAGCTACTAGTGTTGTCCAGAAAGGATCTGAATCTGATGGCACGTCATCCTAATTTTGTGTGCTAAAGAATGCGTGCATGGTTGCATCGCCCATTTCTTTGGGGGAGCATGCAGATACACAAAGATTCTTAGCTGGTTGATAATGCGATATCATGGCCCTGGCTTAATATGTCCGCTACTGCAAAATGGGATATCTTAATGGATTAGTAGGTGCTACTCCATCTGTTTTAAAATATAAGATGTTTTAGATTTATAAAAAAATATATCTAGATTTTTTTTAGTGTGTAGATTTACTCCAAACATGAATAAACCTACATAAAAATAGTCTAGATATATTTTTTTCACAAACCTAAAACATCTTATATTTTAGAACGAAGGGAGTACTTGTTAAGTTTTTTTTCTTCGAAAAGGGGATAAGTCACGATATCTGCATCATTTGGTGTACGCCGCCATACATCATATGAACTTTCAATGATGCCATTGTGAACTTCTGATAATTCCATTAAAACCAAGCCACACTATGCCGTACAAAACAGCAAACAACTCCTGGACAAAGCCTTGTGGAATATATTTACATCTCAATGATGACCTCAATTCATGTTCCCTATACCTTCAATCCAGGTGGTACTGTTGTACATCCACTCTCCCACCGAGTGAGCTAGGCAAGTCCCTTTGATTTTTTTATGTTCCAAAATTTAATTTGCGTTGTTAATTGCATATGTTCCCATCTTCTCCTATAATTTATTGTACTAGATATGTTTTTCTTTGTTATACGTAGATAATACATGGTGCTTGACCTTTTTTCTAAATATTAGAGATGTTGCCGGCATTTTTTTCCGCTATATTAGAGTCACATGTTTTTTAGTGAAGTCATCAAGATAGCCACGACACTTGATGTACTTCCACTCTTGGTTCTGCTTGCAAAGCTTCTTGAATAGGTTCATAAGAGCCTTGTTCCTGAACAGTGAAAAAAAGTTGGCCCCTAGATGTCGCATGCACCAACGACTCTGCATGTCCAGCCATGGAGTAACTTCATCAGGAGTGGGCTATGTGAGCTTCTTTATCGCGCTTAGTATAGCTGGATGCCTATCATGAAGGACGCATACATTCAGTGTATCTCTCACAATTGCTATCTTCATCTGTCTGAAAACCATACCCAACTCTCGGTGTTCTCGCTCTCCACGAAAGCAAAAGCAAGTGGAACAACTTGATTGTTTCCATCTTGACCTATGGCAGTCAATATCTGACCCCTGTACTTGTCAGTGAGAAATGTACCATCCACACAGATGACTGATCGACAGTGAGTGAAAGCTTCTATGCATATAGCAAATGATAAGAACACTCGATGAAGTACCCTCAAATTAGGTTCCTATGGCAATGTAAAGTGTTGGATGTCCACGTAGGTGCCTAGATTCCTAGCCTGCAGTGTCTGGAGCATCCTAACAACACAGTCGTACCCGTCTCGAAACGAACCAAACCTTGCCTCTAGTGTCCTTTGCTTAGTCCTCCAAGCCTTCCCGTATGAAATATTGTAGCGGAATCTGACAGAAATTTTGTTAATGATAGCTTTCACCCCCATGGCTTTGCCCTCCACTATCTTTGTGTATAACAGTCTAGCCAGGAGGGTTGACGTGAGGTTACGATGGTCCTAAAGGACACTGTCAAGTGTGCATGTGTGCATCACAACATCGGTGACCTTCCAGTTTGTGTCATACCTAGGGACATGGGCATGCACCCTTGCAGGACATCCGGCTTCCTCGCAAACCAATGTCAAATATTATTGTGATGACACCTTCGTTTTCAAGACCCGTTGCATGGACATTGACCACTCAACAATTACTTACTGCAGATGTCTCTTGCTAGGATATAATGCACCCAGAGATATGGTGTTCGCGTGATAATGCCACGCCGAATCATGCTCATCGTTCACAGTCATTGCTGCTGTGTTGTCATTATTCCATGATGCCGGAATAGGTTGACCGATCTCTTCTTGATCAGACTCGCCAGAATCATCAGCCGTATCACTGTTGCCTTCTGAGTCTTCAGCTTCCATTTGATGTTGCAACAAACCATCATATATCTCGTCCTCATCAGCTTCACCACTGAATATGCCTTCCCCTAATCCTTCACCACCGTCCTCTGATACATAACCATCACCCCTGGTGTGTGCATAGCTACTGTGACCTGATTCATAACCGCCGCCACTCTCTTGGCCCTGACTACTCTGGCCATGATCATAACTACCTCCAGCATGACTGTTCTGACTACTCTGGCCATGATCATACCCAGCCTCTTTCGTCACAGGTAACACTAAGAGACTGGGGTTAACTACTCTTTCTGGCAAGCTTGCAAAAATTTGACCCATTTATGTTGCGCTTCTATTGGCCTTAAATAAAAATTAGGGCTTTGCCTTGACTTAGTCCATAAAGCATGCACACCGACAGTATGGGTCGGAGGGAGCCCTAAACGAGCAGATAACCAATCCTTCAACTGAGTAACGGGCACTGTTTCAGGATTCTGAAGCACTTCATCCATAAAATTAAACTCGCTCAAATCAACTCCGTGCTGGTTTATTCTGACGAAACCAGGACCATAGAAGAACCTAAACACTACATTATTTGACATGATTTTCGACCTAAAAAATACCAAAAATAGTCAAATACAGGTACATTGACACATAATACTCTACAAATATCTTGCATCTAACAGACCCCATCAAAGGCTACCTATAAACATACACACATGAATGCAATTAGCAAGAACTTAGGGTTTACCCTTGAAGCGTGCGAAGTCCTGCCGTGTAGCTGCCTCAGGTCAACGGATCAACACCTTCCTCAAGTCCCAGCACCAGCCTCCACCATGGCCATTGCTCAACAAGAACACCACCAGATCCCTCCACCAAAACGACTCAAATCACTACACCAGGCTATCCCATTAGTAGATCGGGACTCTACTAGCTTGCTAATATGTTAGAGCAGCGAGTTTGAATAAAAATCTGGGCTAAAAATCGGTGCAGCACCTGGTGAAAACGAGAGCGAGCGAGAGAGAAAGAGGAAGAACCGAGAGAGAGGAGGGCTAGCGAGAGGAGGGGAGGACGGCGACGGGCCGGCGCTGAGCTATATGCTGGGGCGCGTCGTCCCTTCAACGGACGAACCCAGCCTTCGTCCATTCAACGACGAACCGCGCTGCTACCCCCTGTCGCCCGACAGCGTGATGCTCGGTCGGCTTTTGGGAAAAAGAAGGCAAGCTGTCGTCTTTTGGGAAAAAGAAGACAACACTATCATCTTTTGGATAAAATAAGACCGGTCTGTCGTCTTTTCAAAAGACGAACCAACCCTGTCATCTTTTCACCGGACGACTATCCGTTAGATTTGCAATTTGCCCGTTTTATGTATTATTTATAAAATTGAATAAAAAAATGTATTATTTAAAAAAAATTAGCTGGTTTGCGTCTACCGTTTCTTTGGCCTCTGGCTTAACTTGTTTGGTTTATTACTACTTCCTTCATTTTAAAATATAAGATGTTTTAGATTTATAAAAAAAAAATATCTAAACTTTTTTTTTAGTGTGTAGACTCATTAAAACTTGAATAAACCTATATATTAAAATAAGTCTAAATACATTTGCTTCATAAAGCTAAAACATCTCTTATAAAATGGAGGTAGTAGTACATATATCGTAGCGGTTAACATGGTTTTCTTAATTATCAAAGCGAAATTAAAATGATATATTATGAGCAAAAGCTGATGCCTGACCAATTGACCACTGACATTGACAATCTGCATCCGATGATACGTCGTCGTCACACGACATGCGTGGGTGGTGGTATTGAATTGCATGTGCTAGCCAACGCAACCAACAGTTCGAACTGATCGAAAGGGCTAGGCAATATATTTCAACACTCACCCTACGTCTTTGCCCCTTGGCCTATTGTGACGCATGTTTGGGGAGCCGTAATATTTGTTTTTAATTTTTGCGTTGGTCAGGATTTGATCCTAGGACCTCCTGCTCTGATACCATATTGATTTGTATGCGCTAGCCAACGCAACCAACAGTCCGAACTGATGGAAAGTGCTAGACAATATATTTTAACACTCACCCTACGTCTTTCGCCCTTTGATCTATTGTGACGCATGTTTAGAAAGCCGCAATATTTGTTTTTAATTTTTGTGTTGAATAGGATTTGATCCTAGGACCTCCTGCTTTGATACCATATTAAATTGCATGCGCTAGCCAACGCAACTAACAGTCCGAACTGATGGAAATGGCTAGGCAATATATTTCAACATTCACCCTACGTCTTTGCCCTTTGACTTATTGTGACACATGTTTGGGGAGCCGCAATATTTGTTTTTAATTTTTGCGTTGGCCAGGATTTGATCCTAGGACCTCCTGCTCTGAGACCATATTGATTTGTATATGCTAGCCAGCGCAACCAACAGTCCGAACTGATGGAAAGTGCTAGACAATATATTTTAACACTCACTCTACGTCTTTCGCCCCTTTGGCCTATTGTGACGCATGTGTGGAGAGCCGCAATATTTGTTTTTAATTTTTGCGTTGGCCAGGATTTGATCCTATAACATATTAAATTGCATGTGCTAGCCAACGCAACCAACAGTCTAAACTGATGGAAAGGGCTAGACAATATATTTCAACACTCACCCTACGTCTTTGCCCTTTGGCCTATTGTGACGCATGTTTGGGGAACCGTAATATTTGTTTCTAATTTTTGCGTTGGCCAGGATTTGATCCTAGGACCTCCTGCTCTGATACCATATTGAATTGCATGCGCTAGCCAACGCAACCAATAATCCGAACTTTCAATATATTTTAACACTCACCCTACGTCTTTACCCTTTGGCCTATTGTGACGCATGTTTGGGGAGCCGCAATATTTGTTTTTAATTTTTGCGTTGGCCAGGATTTGATCCTAGGACCTCCTGCTCTGATACCATATTGAATTGCATGCGCTAGCCAACGTAACCAACAGTCTGAACTGATCGAAAGTGCTAGGCAATATATTTCAACAGGTGGAGCCGTGGATCGATGGATCTCTCCCCTGTTCCGGGTCCCGTCGGAGCATCGACGGTCAAGTTGTTGTTTATATCTGGCTAAGCAGTAAGAAAGTGGTTAGGTTAGCGGTTTAGCCTCTTCAGGTTCAGGGGTCTCCCTCCTTGAAGTTCCACTGATCATAGACACGATCCGACTTGAGCGAGCGTCGGAGGAAACAGGCCCGCTCCGTGTCGCTCCCCGCGCGGGCGATCGGAGCGGCTCCCCCCAGCACCCCCCCTCCCCTAGCACCTTCCCGGCCTCTCCCACCCTGCCGTCGCTGGCGGTCGCCGCCGGGCGTTGCCCGCGCGGTGCCGGCGGCAGCGGGCGCTCTTCTCCCTGCGCGCACGGGGCTCGGCTCGGGAGGGTCGGCCGGCGGCGGTGCTCCTCAGCAGCGGTGGTTCGGCATGGCGGCGGGGTAGCTCGGCGTCGGCTGGGAGCTCGTCGGTGTGGGGTGCGGCCGTTGGTGGCGAGCCCTGCAGAGGTTGGCGGCAGCGCCCGCTCGGCCCAGATCTGGGCCCTTTCGGGCCCCATCTGGGTCTAGGCGGGCAGACGTCGTGATGTTGTAGTGGTTCCCGGAGGTGGAGGTCTAGCTCGCGTGGGCATCTGGATGGTGGTGGAGGTGCTGCTGGCTTGCTGCAGCGAGGCAGTGGGGGCTTTGCAGGCCCAATCTGGGTCCGGCCGGGCCCGGCGGGGCCTGGTATGACCCTACTACCACGTCCGGTCGGCTACCAGGACACGGTGGAGGTAGTTCTCTCCCGTCGGCGGCACTGCTAGCACCTCCGATTTCTGCCGTGTTGTCCTTCTCCTCTAGGCCTCATGCTGGTGATCTCAGGGAGACAGACAAGGGCGGCATCTCGATCGTGGTGGCGCATGTTGGTGGGCGACAATGTGTGGTGGAGCACGTCGGAGCATCTGGGGGAGTGGTTTTTTGGGGGGTCGGGAGAAATCCATGTCGGCTCGTCCGACACTGACGCGGTGACGCCTGAGGGTGTCATCGTTCCTTCCTGGAGGGCGTCGGGTGTACCCCTTCTCCACTCCCTTCTGAGTACCGGGGGAAACCCCTAGGACTAGTCCGGGTAACAGCGTCGTCGTCGTCGCCCCCCCTTCCTGAAGGTGTTACTTGGTACGCGGTGCTCCGGAATGCTAGGTTTGCGGTGGTACATCGTCGGAGGGCGCAGCGATTGCGGGTCACCCTTGTTTTGTCGATCTGCCATTGTTGGCTTTCTTTTCTCTTTTTTCTCTCCTTTTTCATTTTAGGCTTGATTGCGCTGCTGCCTAGCAGTTGTATCGTGTGGTTGCTATATTAATATAGCGGGGCGAAAGCCTATTTCGAGAGAGAAGTTCCACTGAGCACAGCTTATTAAGGTGCAAGCGGATGTAAACACTGTCTGCGTGTTACATATGGAATTGCAGGATTGCGCATGAAAAGAGGCTGTCTACATGCTGACCCTGTTGTGGCATGGCATGATAATGAACGGTGTTCCGAACATCCCGCTATCGTGTACGAAAGCTCTTGCTGTCGTTAGGGGTCCCGAAAGCTACATGCATTCAGGCTCTAATCGTCCTTTCTTCTTCTTTCGAGAGAGAAAAAGAGAGTGAGCGAGAGCAATAATCCTGCTTTCATGCGCCTAATACTGCCTTTTTCAAGGCAGGCATCTGACAGCATCGCGGGGCCCTCTATGCCTGGGCTGAAAATGTACATGGAAGCACAAGTATGCGGAATACCGTAGCACTCGCTGGCAGATGACGAAGAATGTTTCCAACTCTAATGCATAAAAAAAAATCCCTGTATTTGGAAATAAGTGACTCAGATTTATGCAGATTTTGCATGTATACTATAAATACATGTAAATATTGACAATTTGACACGCTTATTTTCGAACGGAGGGAGTACCGTATGTCTGTATATGATACAAGAACCAGTAAGTAGCATCAAATATCTTGTCAAATATGTAATTCACAACGTGAAGAAGGCCACTAAGATAAGAAACTCCATTTAGAGATCGGGCTACATGGATTGTAGATTTAGTCTACGATGTATTTTACCAACTTGCAAAATATTAACGTGAAATACCTTGCATTCTAGCCTACCAAAATGACAAAAAAATTAAAGGTTTAAATTTTTTCACTGTTCACTAACTTCACCACCTCAGGTCCATGATATTGTCAGGTTCACAGGACCCATGAAACAGAGTATTTCAGAAAAAGGGCTCCATGTAACTCGGGTTCATTTGTCATAGTCGTAGAGGTCTGCAATTGCACTAGGGTTGCGAGTAAGATCCCGCATAAACCCTTGACGAATGGGTGTTCTAGAAATCAACCTATTGTAGTTTTAATTTGATATTTAACACACGTCTAATAATCATCTCAGGTTCCTTCTTTAATTAATTAGAACTTGTTTACAATAGAACACGACACACAACAATCTGGTCGCCCTGATTTGCTTTGCAAGCGACAACGGTGCTTAAAACTATTACTCCCTCCGTTCCTTAGAATAATGCCTATAAATTTAGTCAAAAGTCAAAAATTTAAAAGTTTGACTAAAATTTTAGAAAAAAATTATAAAATTTTATAGGGTCAAATCGATCTTATTAGATACGTTATGAAATATATTTTTGTACTGTAGCTATCTATTATTATAGTTATTGATAGTTTTTCTTATAAACTTGGTCAAAGTTTGCACTCTTTGGTTTTTGACTAAATTTTTAGGTCATATTCTAAGGAAGCGGAGTGCTGCACAGAAATACTCCGGGAAATCATGATACGAATCATGGTAGAAGCACGTACTTACGCACGTACATAACCGCACGGATGTGACTTTCCTCGCCGGAAGCACTATACATATATCCTGCCTCCTGCGGCCAGTAAGTCAGTTCGTTCCGATCTGTCCATCGAAGGATCAAGCTGAAAAGATTTTGACCTCTGACCAACGAGCTAATTTTTTATGCAGCAATAACAAGGACTACGCCGAAAAGGCTAATCCGAAGCTTACTCGCAAGTTAACCCTAGACCAAGCAGCTGTATCAATGGTAAACAACTAATGCTGATCATCATCACCATGCACGACTGACTGACTAGGCTGCTTGTCCAAAAGCTGCTAATAATTATGTATACAGATCAAGCAGATTTTGACTCTGATTCATCCTGCGGCCAACTACTACCTACGCGTTCCCGGAAAAAAAAACTACTAACTACATGTAGCCAAAAATTCCAAGTCCCGCGTGATAATATATATATTTTTAAGAATACATCCTGGGAGACATATATTTTTCATAAAAGAAAGGCCAAGAGGTCCAATTACAACACGGTGTGACACAGACGCCACAAGCGTAAGTTCACGCTGTCACAAGAACATCACGCACACCCTAGCTAACTATTCGCGACACCTCCACCTATTCACCTGTCCTAGGCAGCCGTGGAACAGCCCAACCGATCTTCGCAGATCCGCCTCCGTGGAGATTTTGCGGATGACCTCCACCGCAAAGATTTTTAGACGCAGCATCGCAAAGATTCCAGGCAGTAGCTGCAGGTACAATACATGAATACAATACGAAGGAAGCTTCTCTCGTGGTCACAAATACTAATCCGTATAAGGTTTGTGCGTGACAGCTACCATACCGTGTAGTGGATCAGAGAGCTACCGGCTCAACAAGGAAAAAACTATTTTGAGCCACGTATGTACGTACGCGCGCGATCTCTAATTGATGGCCCAAATCTGCTTAGACGTAGGTTTGCAGCTATTATTTCGTTATAATCTAGCATTACGTCCCGGTAATGTGGCAGCTAGATTAATCTGATTGGTCCTAGCTACTAGTGTTGTCCAGAAAGGATCTGAATCTGATGATGGTGGCACGTCATCCTAATTTTGTGTGTGAATATCTAAAGAATGCGTGCAGTTGCATCGCCCATTTCTCTGGGGGAGCATACAGATACACAGAGATTCTTTGTTGGATGATAATGCGATATCATGGCCCTGGCTTAATACGTCTGCTAGTGCAAACTGGGATATCTTAATGGGTTAGTAGGTGCTACTACTTGTATTAGCTTTTTCTTTTCTTCCGAAAAAGGGGATAAGTCACGGTATCTGCATCATTTAATGTACGCCGCCATACATCATATGAACTTTCAATAATGCCATTGTGAACTTCCAATAATGCCACGAAAACCAAGCCATTGTGGAGTACAAAACAACAAAACAACTCCTAGACAATGCCTTCAGGAATATATTTGCGTCGCACTTGCATTGATGATGACCTAAATTCATGTTCCCTAAACTTCAACCCAGATGGTAAGTCTCTTGTTTTTTGTATGTTTCAAAATTTAATCCGTGTTGTTGAATATGTTCCCATCTTCTCCTATAATTTAATGTACTAGATAAGTTTTTCTTTGTATATGCAGATAATATATGGTGCTTGACTTTTGTTTCTAAATATTTGAGATGTTCCTAGTATTTTTTTTCCATATTTGAACAGTGGAAAGACACTATTTCAGTATAACTAACGGGAAATTTGATCATTTTTATTTTTTACAAAACAATAGTAATTAATCTCAGTTGTAATATGATCAAGGAAGAGGGCAATCTTTAGATACTGAAGTAGTTTTTTCGACAAAGAAATATATTAATATCAAAATATTACCAGTTACATTCAGCCTCTGCACCAACATAAATTCAAGAACTAATAAAGACATCAAGGATGCACGTAACAAAAAAGAAAAAATAAGAAAATAATCAAAAGCCTACCACAGTGATCGACCACTCCCAACAGCTAGATCCAAATCACCGCCAAATGCTACACCCTGACTAAATGAGAGGTTATCTAAAAGCGACGTTTACAAGAAGGAAACAGTGCACCAACGTGGTTGCCGCCCAATCGAAAATTGTAGGTTTTCACCTTGGAGGAAATCCGAACTTTTCAAACAATGTCTTCGACAAGGAAAATTGCCAGGTACAACTAAGGAAGGACCTTAGGTTTCACCCTGGATATCAAGACTCAATACTCGAAGAGCGCCACCAAAAATGAAGTCCCTAAGAGTTGCCGCTCCTACACACCGAGGTTAGTTGCAAAGCATTAACCACTTGGCTCACATGGACATGTGTGGTCCGCACATGAAAAACGCCATGCAGTCATGCTTGCACCATAGCATATGAAGCAACGTTTCCATCGTCTCAAGAGTTTTCCTTCGCCACTACCTTCTGATCTTCCAATCATAGTCTTCTTGACATTTCCTGGCTCTTCCAACATCGTGGAAATCACAGACATCGACATGTCCCATGATGTTAACGAGAAGCAAACTTCGCAACACATTAATTTCCTTGAAACCACACTGTCTCAAGAACCGGGTCCCATCCACATCAATCCAGGAGTACCATAGCCAATCCATGAAAACTGTCGGCAGAGTAATCCAAAACTGCTCGGCGATAACTTGGATGATCAATAGTAAGAAGATTGGTAAATCGGCCAGATGAAGACCACTAGAATCACCATCAAACTCCTTTATCCGAGCCAGAGGAGCGACATGTGCACGAAGCACATGGATCCCCGCTGCCGCAGCACTTCACCGACACTTGCCCAATGGCTCCATGCAACCGCCAAATCGTCCAGGGCCACCGCCCCAGCTGCCTAACTACGCCACCATCCCCGTGTCGTTAGGACGATGCTCCGCCACACAAGAGACATCCCCCGCCACCATCGACCATGCGTCCTTTGCCCGCCGACGCCCTTTGATGGCAGAGGGGGAGAAGGTTGTGGGGGCGGGGGCGTACGCTAGGTTTCCACCCGAACCGCCCCTGAAGATTGACGGAGTTCATTTTTTTTCATGGTACATAAAAGAAAACCCCAACCTCTGCATCGAAATGGAGCTGGCCTATAGCTGCCTAGGTGGATGGGAAAAAGTATAACGTTGAGTGTGATATCACTGACATCTGACAGTCTGGAATCAGATGACATATGGGAGGAGCCGTAGCCGTCGCTCGATCTAGTGCTGTTTCTTTCCGACTCGAGATCACATTGCATCAACTTTACAGCTACGTAGCTATCTACAGTAGCCAGCTAAGAAAAGCGGTTAAAACTAGCATTCTCAGATACTAGATCCGTGACGAACTCTTGTAGCGCGCAGCGCCACTAATATAATCTCGCTGCCTATGCTCTCCGTTGAGTCCTTGTGTGTTCCAAATTAACCCATACATACCGGTGAGACGTGACGGTTTAACCAACGGGGTAAAAACGTGGCCCGGATTAATCCGAGGTGATGGATCGCGTGATGACTCGACTGAGATACACGTGATAGGTACAGATGCAAGTTAACGCGAGACTAATCTAGATTGTTTAGCTTATTAATCCAAGTTACGTACACGGTCAACCGCCCTGCTGTTCCAGTCAGCATTTCGGCAGGGAGAATATACTGCTGTGCATCACTGGCAGCGTACCTTCTAGTTCTGACAAGATCTGATTTGTCCTGTACACGGGTATTTCTGTTTCATTTGATCTTAACCGTACATTATTTGTCCTGACTCATCGGACGAGTAGATCGATCTATGGATGAGATCCATGCTGGTTTGTTCCGAAATGTTTTCAACTCTTTTGAGTGCAATGCGGCAACTGAGGATCGAAGGCGTCGTCCCAAATGGAGTGGAAACCAGCTGAACTTCATTTCTGGCCATTTTGGTGAAAGTGGACGGCAATTTTTTTTCGCTCCAATGCTTTCAAATAAATTACGATAAAAAAGACAATGTGTGTGAAGATACTACTTGGTTGGGAATGCGCCTCTATTAATGCATCCTACACAATTATCAATTGAAGTATTGACAAAAAAGATTAGATTTGCACTATTAATGCATCCTACACAGAGATACGGATGGAGTACTATATTAATTAAAAAAATGTTGGTCAAATATCAACTGTGACATATATATAATTTGACCAGGATCACGGTGTGTGTGAACGGTGGAGGCAGCGTTTGACCATGCTTGCCATGCATGGCAGATGGCACTCCGCTGTGACGCCTCTCTGACATCCTATGACCTCGGCTCCAACCAGAACGTCAAGGGATGAGAGTCAAACCACAACCAAACCAAACACACGGTTGCGTAGCCAGCCACATCCGTCCGTCCGTTGATGCGTCGGGCGTCCGTCGGTTCGCGACGAGGCGGCGTACGTACGTACGTCTGTGTCCACACGCCGTCCACGACGAGGAAGACGACGACGCGCGGCGCCCATGCAATCTGTCCGTCCATTACTGCCTCATCTTGTACGGACGTACGTACGCTACTCACTGGACGGTGGACGCGCCCGCGTGCCAGGCCCGCGCCGCTGGCCCCAGACCTCCGCCTATATAACTGCGTGGTGCCCGGCCCGGCCAGTCCATCGACCGATCACCTACAGCAGCACCGGCCGGCCAGCAGCACTCGACCATCCCGACCTAGATTTCCAGCCAGCCAAGCTATGACCGCCGTCAAGTTCATGCCCGACAAGACCCACCAGGCCGGCGGAGGCATCGCCCCTCTCGGCGCCACCGCCACGAGCGGCAACAATGCCGCCGCCGCAGCGGCGGGCGCCGTGCCCAGCAGGCAGCAGCAGAGGAGGCTGGAGGGGAAGGTGGCCATCGTGACCGGCGGCGCGCGCGGGATCGGCGAGGCGATCGTGCGCACGTTCGTCCGGCACGGCGCGCGCGTGGTGGTCGCGGACATCGACGACGCCGCCGGGGAGGCGCTGGCGGCGGCCCTGGGCGGCGCCTGCTGCAGCTACGTGCACTGCGACGTGTCCGAGGAGGCCGACGTGGAGCGCGCCGTCGGGTGCTGCGTGGCGCGGCACGGGAGGCTCGACGTCTTCTGCAACAACGCCGGCGTGCTGGGCCGGCAGCACGCGCCGGGCGCGGACGCAGGCGGCATCGCGTCGCTGGACGCCGCGGAGTTCGACCGCGTGCTGCGCGTGAACGCGCTGGGCGCGGCCCTCGGCATGAAGCACGGGGCGCGGGCCATGCTGCAGCGTCGCGGCTGCGGAGGCGGCGGCGGGAGCATCGTGTCCGTGGCGAGCGTCGCGGGCGTGCTGGGCGGCATGGGCCCGCACGCGTACACGGCCTCCAAGCACGCGCTGGTGGGGCTCACCAAGAACGCGGCGTGCGAGCTCGGGGAGCACGGCATCCGCGTCAACTGCGTCTCCCCCTTCGGCGTGGCCACGCCCATGCTGGTGAACGCGTGGCGCCACCGCGGGCACGACGGCGACGGGGACGAGGAAGCGGGCGCGGTGGCGGCGACGGTGAGCGAGGAGGAGGTGGAGAAGACGGAGGAGATGGTGCGGGGCTTGGCGACGCTCAAGGGCGCGACGCTGAGGGCCGCGGACATCGCGGAGGCGGCGCTGTTCCTGGCCAGCGACGAGTCCAGGTACGTGTCCGGCCACAACCTCGTCGTCGACGGCGGCGTCACCACCTCCCGGAACGTCATCGGGCTGTGATCAGTGACGGAAGTCAAACCATTGGAGATCGATCGATGCAGTTGGAGGGAGTACGTGCGAGTGTCACACTCAAGTACAGCTCGATCGGCTGCAGTGGGCCAACCCACCACTGTACTTAATTATACTTAAGTAAGTAGCTTGGTAGCCGTGTCCTGGTAATTAATTAGCAGCTGGTTATTCGATCTGGTTGATTGAAAGCTTCATGTGATGATGGATGGATTGGAGAATGATCTGTGATTCGCATGGTTTTATTCTTCTTTAATCGTCGCGTGGCAGATCGAAAATGATGCACTAGCTAATTCATCTTCCCTGTTTGGGGAAATGATGCAACTGAACTAGTCCCTGTCGTTGTCCCCAATGGTTCGACGTGACTTTGCAATCGTAGCTTTCTTCTTCTTAAGACGACCTGCGGGCCGCAAATACAAGAACTAAAATGAAATTAATCGTAGCTTTCTTCTTCTTAGCTAAGCACCAACAAGCTCATGCTTGCCCCAAACGCCGCCCGCCAAACCAACAAGAGCAGAAAGAAGTGTTGCAAGCACGGTTGAAAGGAACCGTGTGGTTTCGAGACACACAAAAAACACAAACATCACCCCACTCAGTCCTTGTTTAATTTTCTCGTATTTTTATTCCATAGAGGTTTAGGGATGAGAGGTATTTAGTGTTCACCAATAATCTTCAATCCACTCATATACTCTTCCCCGGAAATACCTATCGAGTTTTTAATCTAGACAAAAAACAAGAGGATTTGTGGAGATATCCCGATATTATCCCAGCCAAACCAGTATTGTAAATAGACTACGGGAATTGTATGGAAATTGAAACAAGGCCTCGGCCTCAGTGAGTGATCTTCCAGGGGATGACCTGGAGCTCGTTGCACTAGCGAATACGAGAGAAGTAAACAAGGCATCAAGGAGTGATCTCCCAGGGGATGACCTAGAGCTCCTTGCACTTCAAGGGGTACCAAATGTTGGCGAAGGCCAAGGATCCATGGATCCACCACACTAGAAGACAATGCTAAGCCGAGACAACCACCGCACCTCCACTGAGTGGTGAACTCGACCTCGATTATACAAACAGCAACCCTAGGCATTGGACGAGGCAACGCCATGAAGGACATTGATCAACAAGACATCACCACCGTACGATCATCCATGTAACATGGTCGTCCTCAACACCCTCTCCATGGTCGCCGACCACCTCCGCCTTTGGGTTGTTCGCGCTCCCCGGTGCCTGGACCTCATTGCGCTTTACTTCTGGGTTGTTTGCAGCTGGGTTGTTTGCAGCAGTACATTTTATATGTTCCAGTGACATTTGTTTTGGATTTATTTAATACTTGTAAATACGTTTTCCTGTTTTTTAAAGTAAAGAACTCCATGTTGAAGGGGAGCCATGTGATAGTTCTTCGTTCTTAAAACACTTATGTCTTCTCATGTTGGTAGCGTCAATCATCTAAAAAAGTACAGAAAAGGAATAGAAACACAAAATGAAAATGGTTTGGAGTGACTTTGTCATCCCAAAAGTCGAGATCAAACTCGGGCCACATGAAGCATTTTATTTAAAATAAAAACAAGGTGTTTTGAAACTCCAAAATATCCTTAAAAAGATGCACATGCACATGCATATTTAGTGATTAGGATTTTTTTCCATCAATATCTTTTAAGCTCCATCGTACATATAATTTTTTTGAAATATGCAGATGTGGATAGAGTTTCTTTTTTGCTTGTTCGGAGCAACGTGCTCTTTTTCTTTTTGAGCAGGCTACATGCAGGTAGCGTCAGTCATCCAAAATAATACAGAAAAAGTAATGAAACACAAAATGAAAATGGATAGAGACTTATTAGCTAGAGATGGACGGATGGCGGGAGAGAGCATTCTTAAGAGCCAAGCCGCAGAGACTGCCAGATGGATGTCAAAACTGACGCTAAAAAAAACGGGGGCAACGAAAAAGGTTCTAGAAACAAAGACTTTGGTAACCATCGGCAAGTTGCGTTAACAAATAGCCAGACACGGTTGCTTGTTATGTGGTTCTTGCCCCTCCTCATGCTTCCCCTATGACACTTACCTGAACGAATGTGAAGAAAGAGGCCAGCACAAGTAACAGTGGTGTTGGATGTTCACTTACCTAGATTTCATATGTTTACTATTTTTCGCTGACTGATCCATATATCAACACTAAGTGATTCATGATTTGTAATTTTTGCTAAATGTTAGATGATTTTAAATAAAAGTTGTGTGCATTAACCCATGCAGAGGCTAAAGTTATATCCTTTTTCAAGAAAAAAAAGTCAGAGTGGTTTGGGAACAGGGATAAGAATGGCGCGCCGATCGTGGGAGTACAATGGACCTGGGAAAACAGGTGCTGACGCTGTACTTTTCCTGTATCCAGCTAAAGTTCAGACAACACTGACATATACGTGCATCGATCTCATTTTTTCCTTGCGAAGCATGGATGTCAACTTTGTTTTTGAGTGGACCTCACCTTGTCCTGCTTGCCCGGCGAGATTTTATGTTCGTTTCCTTTAGGATTTGTTGCAAGCGGCAGGAGTACATTACAATTTAGTACCACAATTAAGGCTAGAGTAACAGCTTAGTGTCTCTTTTGGATTTTTTTGCCAAGTTGTCACAGATTGCGCTAATTCTTGGTTAATCTCGTTTTAACAACAACTCTAACAGGCTGGACCAACATTTAAGCGATGACTAGGCAGCCCACCTGGATTTTGGGCTTATAGCTCCTATGCGACGTCTTTACATGGAATTGGAAGGAAAGCGACATCGTTGCAAACAATAGCTGGCATGCGACGGTTGTAAGGCGGCAAATAGCTCCCGTGCGACACTTCTATTTAACCCCACGAGACCGTCAACGAATTCGAATCAGCTGAGCACAGTAGGACCCACAGCCTCTCCACGTCACGGCGGAACTCACCTGATGTCCACCTCATATCGTGGGACCCACCCTGTGGTCGAAGAGAGCCGTTGGCCCCGATCCGTCCCCGCACCCGAGCACTCCCACCACCGTTCCAGCATCTCATCCCCTTCCGTTTTCTTCTCCGGCGAGCAAGTGCGGCAACGCCGGCGAGGGATGTCGAGCTCTGCTTCCTCCCACCGCTCATGGCCTCGGTATGGTGCGGTGCCGATGAGGAGGTGCCCCGATTGCCCCCGTACCGCGCCCCTGAAGCGGCTTGTCACATCCACCGACAAGAACGGCAACATTGGCCGGGAATTTGTGAAGTGTGAGAGCAAGCCCCGAGCCGGGAAAGGTGAGATCTGAGTGTTTCGAGCGCCAATTTCTCGCTTTTCTTTCAAAATTTCATGTATTTCATCGAATTTGGGATTTAGGGTACATCTCTGCGATTTCAGGAACTGCCAAAATGTGGGCATTTTGAGTGGCTTGATGAGTACATCGAGCGAATTGGGGTGGAGGTAGCATCCCGGGAGCTCGAAAACCCGTCCGTGGTGGAGCAATTGGGATGTGGCAACCCCATTTCCGCTGGTACTATGGTGGATGCGGAAGTGAAGGCCGAGCTGAAGAAGATGAAAGAGCAGCTAAGGCAAATCATCGAATTGAAGAAGCAGGACAATCTGATGGCCGGTTTTTTTATTTTTGTGTAATTTCTCTCGGATTAGTTTATCTCCTCATCGTTAGTCATTAGACAGCGCAGTCAGTGTTCGAGTGATGCTTTGTAATGGATGTAATGGTCTATGTCTTTGGCTTGAATAAAATGCAACACAAATTCGGGCTAATTTTTGAGCTGCTCTGTTTTCGAAATCAGTGTTCCTTCAGTTTCGTCAGTGTTCCTTTTATCAGTGTGCAGGGGGCGCCCGTGTGCAGGGGAGGGGTTGAAAAGTAAAAAAAACAATTGACGAGGATTAAAAAAGGCCAGGCCCAAATATAACTTAGCCATGCCAAAATAGACGTATCCAGGCCCAATAGTAACTATATGTTGATTGGGCAAACAAAAGGTACTCACGTTACAATCTAAATAGGGACGTGTGGATCTGCAGATACTCGTGCTCAGGTTGCAATCTTTTTTTTGCAAAAGTAAATATATAAATGAAGTCCAAGGACATCCATTTAACTAACATAACTTGGGCGCTCCTTTAACTTATGTAAATATGTAAATGACTTATTTGAAAATGAACCATGTGTTGTATGAACTTGTTTTTATGTCTTTTGTTTTATACACTTATAAATATATAAATATTGCACGAGTATTATATGAACTTTTTTTGTGTCTTTTGTTTTATACACTTGTTGTTTTGGGTGTTTTGACAAATGACAATACAATAAAACACAGATTACAATAAAACAAGAGGATAGATAATATTGGGATAACATTACTTATATTAGATAGGGGGATCGATAACATTACAATAAAAAGAAAAAAGTACAATAATATAGAAGGGAATAGGCGCCCCGCCTAAACCCTGGGCTAGCCCCTAACCCTAGCTACCCTACTCCATCGGAGGTGGAGGCGGTGCCGCCGGTGCAGCCGCCTTCGCGGCATTCCACGCCGCCAGCCTCTCCCGGTGCTCCCGCTTTCGCTGCTCCTCCTGGAAGGCCCAGCAATTGGCCTCCCGTCGCTCGTCGTCCGCCCGTCTGAGCCTTTTCTTCAAGGCGCGCTGGGCCTGCTTCTCCTCCCACCTGGCGATAGCAGCCTCCTGCTTTGCCTCCTCCTTCGCCGCCTTAGCCCAGTAGGTTTCAGAGGGGAGGTCGCCGCCACCGGGGAGGTTGGGGACTGGGTTGGTGACGATGGGGCCCTGCTCCCCCCAGGGGTAGGGCGGGGACTTCTTCTTCTTGCCACGCTTGGGGCGCGTGGGCGCCCCCTGCTCCCACCACTGCTTGTGGTCCGGGTGGTTGTCCTCGTCGCTTACTTCGGTGTCGGAAGGGAAGCGGAGGGGGGAGGTCGCCATGGTCGCCGGAGTGTTTGGGGGCTGGGAGGAGGCAAAGGGACGGGCTCGAGGTTGAAGATGAGGGGCAAGATGAGATGAGGAGGCAAAGACGTTTTGCCTATTTATTGAGGGCGGGGCGTGAAGCGCGGCGTGGGAATCCAGCGTCGCGTTGGCGCAGACGCCGAGACGAGACGCGTGCGCTGCGTTGCGTGTGGGAAGCGGGCGTGATCAATGCGAAAGAGAGAAAAAATAGCTAGGATGCGACGTACTGTAACCCCTGCACCGCCGCCCCTGCCCCTGCATGCATGCATGCATTAATGCGAAAGAGAGAAAAAAACGTTCAATATAGTTGTTCATTGGCAGTGAAAAATAAAAGGGAAAAATAAAAGGTACTCGTTCGTTTTTACACACCGCATGCAACAAACTCGTTCGTTTTTACACACGCAAGAAAAATCGGTGGGAGTAATATTGACTTTTTGTATGGCGCATGAACCAGATGGGAGTAAGTTTGACTGAAGAAAGTTGTTCGACGTACACTTAATTAATGCGGCAGCGCTGTTGCACGCAAAATAGCTAGACTGCGACGCTAGGGGCAGCTGCTGCATGCAGGGCATGGTGCGGCCCGCCCCGCCCAGCGCCCTCGCATGTCACGCTCGGTCCAACGGTCAATGGAGTGTGCCAACGCTGTACGTTATATTTATTACATATTTTAGATTTTGATATTTTTTCTTAGGCTGGTCATAGTGACATGCATACTCTCTCTGTTCACAAATAAGTGTACGTTTGGCTTCAAAATTTGTCCACAAAAAGTGTACTTCTACCTTTCCAATGCACTTGGGCATCCAATGCACAAAGTCCACAAAATTTGTCCACAAAATTTAGAAGATTTTCCTTAAGGGTGACCTACAAGCTTATGGGTTGCCCACAAGCAATAAACAATTATTTTACTCTCTCCTCTCTCTCTTGCTTGTGTGTACTTTTAACAGACATATGGATCCTAGCTTATAGTGAACTTGACCTTATAACCATTTCTATAAGCTGTGTGGGTCCCATCTTATAGCAAAGGTTCACCTTATACATAGGTGATGTAGTATCATGCATATGTTACTAGTCTAAGTTACTACTCCATAGTGCAAAATAACATAGATGTGGTATCATGCAAAGTCTCATTTATTACAATGAACCTGAGGGGAGTAAGTTTGACTGAAGAAAGTTGTTACACATACACTTATTTAATACGACGGAGGGAGTAAATACGCTGCAACGCTGTTGCACGTAAAATAGCTAGACTGCGATGCTAGGGGCAGCTGCATGCATGGTGCAGCCCGCCCCGTCCAGCGCCCTCACATGCCACGCTCGCATGCCACGCTGTTGCACGTAAAAACGATGAAGCCAATCAGATTCCAGAATCATCCATCCCACGGATCGCCAAGAGCTAGCCACGAAATCCTTCTAAGAGACGCCAACCAATCAGGTTGCAGAACAAGACCTTCCACGGATCGCCCAGAGCCACCCGCGGAATCCTTCTAGAAGACGCGATCGGACGGCCACAGTGTCGCGCTAGGGTTAGATCTACGGTCCTCATTCGGCCTTAGGGTTAGCGGGGTTTAGGATGCAGTCAACGGGGTTTCACAAGTTTGACCAGACATTCAAATGTGCATAACTAATTCAAAAAAAATCAAAAAATTACAAAACCTTCGCATGGTGTCATGTTATGTGACATAGTTGTGAGAAAAAATATCAAACTTGGTTTATTGATCATATTTCAAAAAACCCTTCACAAAATGACCTATCTCCTCCGAGGTTTTCTGGCTTTCGGGTCAAATGACCAATGATATGGCTAGAATCAAGGCATAGTTTGTGATAATGTGCCCATATTTGGCATGCATGTATATAATGGGATGACTAACAATGTTGTAGCACAAAGTTTTCCTTTTCGACGCACAGAAAAATCATTTTCTATTTTTTGAGTGCCGAAAGAGGGGGGGATTTGTGAAGCAACCACCAAATTGAAGTTTCAAAATGGTAACATCCTATTTTTTAAAAATACTAGACCACCTAGAATGTACAATTTCCCAACTTGAGTATCTCAAACCTTTTATTCCATCCTTGGTGAAAAAGACAAATCCTGCCGAATCGGCTGAAAGTGGGTAAGATATGAACTACAGGTACATGATTCCATGCTGATGATTTTTTGTAAAAATCATTTTTAAGTTCACAACATGCTATTTCATCAGAGATCCAATGCTAGTTTTGTGAGCCTCAGCCCCTAGCTAAGAATATTTATGAAAACCCTTCAAGTTTGACCAGACATTCAAATGTGCATAACTAATTCAAAAAAAATCAAAAAAATACAAAACCTTCGCATGGTGTCATGTTATGTGACATAGTTCTGAGGAAAAATATCAAACTTGGTTTTAGAAATGGTCGAAAAAAAACTTGCTTAGAAATGGGGTGGTTTACCCTAGCTTTGGAGCCCATTTCTACCCCATTTTGGGTGAGGGTGAGTTGTACTTCACAAAAGGGATCAGGGTGAGGATGAGTTGTATTGTACATATGAGAAAAACGTTGGAAGCTCATACAAACATAGAAAAGTGACATAGCTACATTTGTTGAAATTCAAATTTACCATCATATTTGAATTTTGTCCAAATTATCAACAAGTGACAAATTATTACAACAATAACAAATGTTTACAATAACAAATGTCTATTTCTTTTGGCTCTTCTTACCCCTTGTTTTCTTCTCCTTCACAAGTTTCACACCACACAATAGGTTTATGCTCTTCTTTTTCTTACCATTACCATCTGGCCTCCCCACAGCACGTCCAAGAGTCTCCTTCACCTCCTGCACCTCCTCAACAACCTCATGATCATGATCCAGAGCCTCATCAACATGGTCACTTTGCACCAGAGCCTCAACAACATGGTCAGTTTGCACCAGAGCCTCAACAACAGGCTCATTTTGCACCAGAACGTCAACAACAGGCTTATTTTGCACCAGAGCCTCAACAACAGGCTCATTTTGCACTAGAGCCTCAACAACAGGCTCATTTTGCCCCTCATTTTGCACCAGAGCTTCCAAATCAGAAACGGTGTGCCCTAAAGCCTCAACAGTTTACACATCATCCTCCAAAACAAGTTCAGATTGCACCTCAGCAGCACCAAACATGATCTGGTTAGTTCTCTTCTTTCTTTGGCCATTGATTCTTGCCCTTTTCACTGGCCAGCCTTCGTCAACAACAAGAGGTGGGCCTTTTTCTCCACGCTTCCTCCTGAAAACAAGCAAGTTAGCTGGGGGAGAAAAATCATCAACAAGAAATGGGATAGATTTTGGATGAACATACTTTGGCTTTTCAGCAGTGTATCTGCACTTGGTAGAGCCAGCTCGGTGTCCAAGTTCTTCACAGAGTTTGCATCTATTCTTGTTACCTTTTTGGGCCCTTTTTGGCTTGGCATCTTTCTTTTCATCTTTCTTTCCCTTCTTGCTGCTCCCACCTTTCTCAAACCAAGCCTTGAATCTACTCTGCTTGGGCCTGCCAGCCTTTCTTTTCATCAAAGGAGGACACAAGGAGAACTGAATGTCCACTTCAGGCCACTGAGACTAATCTGTAAGTGCTGGAATTGGTGTTCCATATGCAGCCTTGAATTTTGCTACAGAATAATACTCATGCAAATATGGGTGCATATTTAGCTTGTGTTTAGAGGCCAAGAAAAGTATGGCATGCTCACAAGGCTTCCCAGTGTGTTGCCACTCAAGGCATGTGCATTCATGCAATTGAGTGTCAACAACATGCCTCCTGCCAGTCTTTGTATCTCTGACTTCAGCATCCCATAATGAGGATTTCTCAACACGCAAATGTGCAAGATTTCTGCTCCTGTTGACCACCTGCTGCACAACATCAGGAAGCTTATCTCCTTGAAGAACATCACCAAGCCTTCTTCTCAATTCCCACAACCTCATGATCATGATCCTGATCTGGTCAACCATGTCATGGACAGGCAAGTCTTTTAACTCCTTCACTTTGTTGTTGAAACTTTCTGCCAAATTATTGTTGATATGATCACATTTGATGGCAGTGTTAAAACTAGACCTGTACCATAAAAGAGAATGGTAGGTTTCCAACCATGTACAAAACTTGACCCTATCCTCCTCAGAGCATGCCGCCTTAATCTTCTCAAGGTGATATGAATGTGTCTGCCTGGTGTAAGATCTTGCTGCTGGCCACATGCGTCCAAAATCATCTCCTCTGAATTTTTTGATCAAATTCATCCACATATGGCCGAAGCACTCCCTCTGCTCAGCATGAGGGAAAACAATCTTCACTGCATTTTCTAAACCTTTACATGCATCTGTGTGCACTGCCAATGGAGAGACTGGCCCTATGCATCTTTTCAACTGCATCATGAACCATGTCCATGATGCTTCTGTCTCAGACTGAAACATGCCAATAGCTACAGGGAACATCCAATTGTGTCCATCTAAAGCATTGCATGCTGCTAGTTGACCATTCCACTTTCCAGTCAAGAAAGATGAGTCTATACTCAAATATGGACGGCAACCTGCTTTGAAGCCATCGATGCAAGGCTTTAAAGCCATGAAGAATTTAGAGAAGAAGACTTTCCCATCAGCTGTTACCTCAGTATCTATCTCCACAACACTGCCAGGTGACCTCTTCTCTACTTCTGCTTTGAAGTTATAAAGCATTCGAAAGGTATTTGCCCAATCACCATATAGCTCTTTCATTGCCCTTTGTTTTGCCTTCCACACTGTAGTATAATTCAGCTTAATGGGGTACTGATTTTCCAAGTCTATTTCCAGTCTCTTTGCAATGCTGTTTGGTGTTGTGGCTAAAATGGGCTTGACCTTTTCTGCAACCCATAATTGTGATGTCATCTTTGTAACTGTTTGAGAACTTGTAATGCAAGTATGAGGTTTTGGAATTTGATTCACTCTTATTGTCCTTCCACCAGGTTGGCGTCTAGCAGATATATACCACTTGCAAGGCTTGGCACCACCATCATAACCTACGCATTTTGCATAGAACTTCTTTTTATCAGTCCACATAGTCTTGGTAGCAAACTCACGTTTGACTGCATATGTCCTGAAACACATCCTGAATTTATCCATGCTTGGAAACAATCTCCCAACTTCAATAACTGGGTCCTCTTTGTCATAAACTGTTACTAGCTCATCATCATGTGCACCATCTACATGAACTGTAGCATTTTCCAACAACTCTAGATCTATATCTGCCTCTTCATCTCTTAAATGGTTGTCACCATCATTTGCAGCTTCATCCCTCTTCTTCTCCTTGTCTCTGTCATCTATAGAAATGCCAAAAAGCTTTGCCATTTCAATGTCATCTATTGGTGCAATGACCAAATCAGTCCGGTCATGTATCTCAACTGAATTCCAATCAACAGTTACAATCCTTTGTGCATTACCATCTGCAGCCTCCCCTTGTGCATTAGCATCATCATCCTCCACTATTAACACTTCCAACTCAGTAAGTATAGGCATTACTTGCCTTTGTGCAGCCCAATCATCCTCGACCATCTGAGCAGCCAGCTTCGAGGCCACATATCCAACCCTCGAATCAGGTTTCAGATCAATGAGCTCTGCTAAAAACAGAACAGTTTTGCTTGTCCAACCGTTTCGCTCATCGATTTCATCAACTATATGTTCCCCTGTCTCAACCCTAACATAGTCACATTTGCAATCATCAAATCGTAACAAAGAAACTTCTTGCTCTGGCCCCCAAACCACACTATCCCCAATTTTTTCCACCATTTTCCTTACTGCCTCCTCTCCCATGTTTATTAGCTTTTGGGGATCAACATGTTCTAATTCCACCTCCCATTTAACAACCGTGTCTCTCTCAATGATCTGCGTGTTGCCATCAACTAAAACAGCCCTAGAGGGAAATAAATTGATGCGAAATTCGAAGGTTTGGCGCGCAACATCGTCTCCCCTGTTTTTGGCGGGCACTGTGAGCTAGCGGAAGCGAACAAAGAGCTCAACCTTAGAGAAATTAAGTGCAGAGATACGGGATATACCGATTAGAAGTCCCCTCTCCATGCTCCATATCGTTCCCCCTCGCCCCGTTCAGCACACCCTCGCCTCCACAATCTAGCATCAATGGGCACGCTCAGATCTCGAATTGAGAAGAATGGGAGAGGAATTAGCTTTCAAATGGAACTCACCACCTTCGTCGTCGAACGAAAGCGCCGCCGCCTAAATTAATTGTCGTGCCGCCGCCGCCGACACCGAGAACGATGGGTGAGATCCGCCGCCGCCATCGGGGAAGCTACAGTCAGTGTGATGCGCGCTCTCGGTCGGAAGCGGTTGGTTTGACTGGCTTGACTGGCTGTCCCAACCAACTGGTTTGGCTTAACCCTAATCTTGGAACAAAGTTAAATGTGTCCTTATGACCGTTTTAAGGCCCGTGTGTCCCTGGGATATTAGCTGCCTCACAACCGTCGCATGCGAGCTATTCTTTTCAACGATGTCGCTTTCCTTCCAATTCCATGTAAAGACGTCGCATAGGAGCTATAAGCCCCTGGATTTTAGGTTGGGATGGAACGTGTGGCTCACTTGTCGTCCCTTACTAGGCCTCCCTCAATCATGTCTTTGTCTTCTATCAGAGCCGTGGGTGGTGGCGTGTGAACCGTTCCTCAACAAGACGGCCAACGACAACGGTTGCAGCGAGGGACAACGGTGGCACATGGCGACGTGACGACATGGAGGCCGGTGGAGAGAGAGGGGTGCGCGGGGACTGACAGAATCCGGTAGTAGCCCTAGGCTAGAGTTGAAGAAGACGGAGACGATTGGGTCGATTCTAGGAGTCTTGGCTCGATCCATTGGGCGACGATGAGTAGGGCGAGGAGGAGCTCGTGTGCATGGTGACCTCAACCCGGTAGGTCTACAACGATGGCATGGTGTGGTGTCGTCGGCAGAGTCCTCTGGTGCATGGGACAAGCTCTCTAGAAAGGGGGGGGGGACACGCTAGAGCGGTGATCTATATAGGAGAGCGAGGTGGCCGTTCGGGCGGTCTTTTCTTAGCGAGGTATCCATGACGATGGCCGGAATGGAAGCTTGGCTTCGATTCCTTCTACAGGGGGTATGCGGGAGATGAGTCGGAGATCATGGACTTAATGGCGGAGCTCGAGGAGGTCTACAGAGGCGGGGGAGGTTAGCGGCTAGAGAAAGAAGAAGGGGAAGATAGAGAGAGGAAAGGGAAAGAAGATGGAAGGGATGACAGGTGGACCCAAGTCAACGTCATGTTTACATGTGGCCCCAATATGTGAGGTTTGCTTTTAAAACAACTAGTTGAATGCTCGTGCGTTGCCACGAGAAATAATTAATTTATAAAAATATATCAACACTTACTAAAATGCAATGCTCTTATATTTTGAAATGTTTTTTGGAGGCGGTAAGAATATTTTGTTATAGTTAGTTTTTGCATCTTCGAATTTATCACGTTTCATTTCATGTACCGATGTTTTGTAAGAATTTTCCTCTTTCATCTCAAATTAAAACCCTATTTTCTTTTTATTTTCTATGCCTAATTTTCTTGCAAGATTGTTTTAAACAAATAGAAAATTAGTAAAAGCTTTTAGAAAGAGAGAGGGCAGCCCGGCCTACCAGGTGTAGCCCACCTACCATCCGGCCAGTGCCGGCCTGCACCAACCGGCCTTAGGCCTAGACGGTGCAAACCCTAGAATCCATCGGAATCCCCTGGTATCACCGAATTAGCTTTCGCCAGTCCTTAGCCTCCTCCCTCACTCTCTTCTGATCGACCACGACGCCCGCATCCTCCTGAGCGCCTCCTCGCATGAGCCCCATCTCAGTCGGCCTCGTCGACCTCCACCCCATGTCCCTTGCGTCTCTGAGCTTCCACGACGACAGCTCCCATCCTCCTGCTCACCTCTGATGGTGGCAGTGTACACCTCGCCCTCGGTGTGCCATGTCCATGCGCCCCACTACCATCGATGACCGCAACCACCTCGCTGCTCCCCACCTCCTGGTGCTCCACCATGCCGCCCGTGAGCTTGTACTCTGCCTCTAGCTCATGCGACGCCGGCCGCCTCCTGTGCTCTATCACATCATCATCGCCATCCTCGTGCTCCTCTGGCCGTGTGACCCCGAGCCTGAGCACCTCGACCTCGATGTTCCTAACAGGCCCCACTATGTCTTCCCAAGGCCACGCCCTCAAGGCTATCCACTACACCCTGGTCGGTTCCCTACTCGCCCCCTCACTGACGGCTCTGCCTCCAAATAGCACAAGTTCCTACGAGGGCGGAGCAGTACTCGGTTGCTGATCCAGGGCGACGGGTGGGACGTTTTTGTTTCCATTGATTCATCAAAATATTATTTTCAGTGTATAAATAATAATTATACTATGATACTAATCTGCACAGCTCCGTCCAAATTCCATCTATAGGAAATATCTTAAAAGAACAGAGAAGCGAATCTGCAACTTATACTAAATCTTCTTGAGTCTAAGTCGGGCTTAGCGATGTGCTACAGAAAGAATGTAGTAGCTGAATAACTTATAAATTGCCAATTCTATGAAACAAAGTGGGTTCTGAAAAAAGGTCGCCTGTGCTGCTCCCATCTTCTAAAATACATGCCATAGGCTGGTATTCAACTTCAGCCGCTCAAACGAAAGCAAAAAGTCATCTAGAGAACATGCGTGAACTTCCCATGAGAAGTATAAAACCACAGCATCCCTTTGTCAAAATTCCCAGGAGAAGTATAATGCACGTTCCGGCTCCTATCGATCTTGGATTCCTTGTTCTAAAGTCAATTCGTGCGGAAATTATGCACATCCCTATTAGCTGCAGTTTGCAAGCTTCTGTTTGAACAGTGTTTTGCCCTACCCGAAACAAATCTGTTGCAGCCAGGATGAAATTCATCATCGATGGCATTTGCCGTCTCCCCAGTTTTAAACCTCCGGGGTTCCTTCTTCCTCGACTCCGAGAAAGAGCGTCCAAGAACATGCTCCCCGGCCCCTTCCAGATGAACTCCTTGAGTGGACCGGTAATGCTCCGATGGACAGGAAGAGAACCACAACGCCACAACTCACCTGGGCGGGATAAGCAGGCAGCGGAGGTGCTCGAGGTCGGTAGGACCAGACCCTGTACGCGGGAGTCAGGTGCAGAAGTGCGCGCACGCCAGCGGGCAGGACAGCGGTTGGTGGCACAACGGAGGGCGCGACTCCTCCAACTCCGTGCAGATCCAACCATGGCGGACCTTCCCTCGCCTCTGACCTCCAGGTGGCCTCGTATGGAAACGAATCCATATTGGCCGGGCTAGCCCGTAGAGATCAGAGTTTTGTTTAGGAACGGGACTGTTTCTTTCCTTTCCTTCAGAACCCGGTCGGATCGCTGGTCGGATCGCTAGCTAACGGGACTGGGCTGGACGACGTATGAAAAAACCAATGCACGGATAAAGACGAAAACCACCTCTAGACAAATTATATAGTAGAAGAGAAGAGATAGAGATGATCTGTTACAACTCGCCCAAAACTGGTCCGTATCAGCAAAAATTTACAAAATGAGACACTAGTTGTTACCCTATTCTCGGTTGTGATACTAAAATGTACTACTTCATCCGTCTTGAAAAGGATGTCTAAAATTTGTTTAGATTCTTATATATCTAGACATATTATAGTGTATAGATATGTGCAGATATAACAAATCTACGCTTCCTTCTAAAAGGAGTATAAAAGTTTAGGTTTTTATTTGAGTAATTTAGTACCGGTAGGCGCGGTATGGCTCGCACGTTTAGGCCACGAGTACTGTGTCTGCTCCCTACAGGGTTATTATGGTGGGCCGCGCTAGATGTATCGCCGGCTCCCTGTCGAGCTAGGCTACTGGGCTACCTGCCCGCTTGCCCCTTCTGGGCCGCGGTCAGCTTGTTCTACTGATGTTGGACGTCAGGTTTGGTTTCTTGAACTAACGATGGTCTTTGTATTCCAAACAATACAAATAGCATAAAGAAATGTAACCAACGATTTATTAGAAAAAGCAACACCAAAGATTTAGGACCAAAAGCGGTTAGCAGTAACCATTGAATAAGTTTCTTGAACTTAAGTTTATTATTCAATAAAGTGCCATATTTTCCTAAAAGAATGTCTAGCTTCTGAGCTCTGTTCATTTCTTTTATCAATCTGGAAAACACATCCACGACAACTACTCTTAATTTGTGCTAACTTTCCTCAGGCAGTTGATGGCAATTCCTGGCCTCAGAAAACCCGATAACTCGTGAAAAATGACATAGCACCTGCTGTCGTTTTTCCATGATAGTGGCGTCTCACTTGTAAATTCCTCAAGATAACAGAGACTTCTTTGACATGTACACGTACTTAGCTAGTGGTATATGCGCTTGGATCTTCAGATTTTTCTCCGTCTCCGTCTCCTAGTATGAGAACTCAACAACATATTGCTGCCACGGTTTGCAAGCCAGTACGAATAATTAGCGTAGTTCAGCTTCAGCATATGCCTAGACAAGTCCTACTGATCAAACCTGGCGTTCTACTGCAATTTTCTATTGAGAAAACGACTTGCAAAACAAAATAGCCGGATCCCTCGATGTCTGAGTAAAATAATATATATATGTGTGTAATTTCACATACGACAATGGAAAACAATACAACAAATGTATAATTTCACATGCCCGTCTCAAGCCCTGTCGTGTACCGTACCTTGGAGTCCTCTTGCCTATATATACATACACCAATATTCTTCTTTGACATACATTCACTTACCTCTCTCACTGAGCCTCAAGTATTCACAAGTAACAACACAAGACACCGATCTGACCTCCGTCCAACCAACTATAGTTACATCCTGATCTAGTCATCTACCATGGGCAAGCATGTGGCACCCAAGTCCAACCGGGAGGTGGTGGAGACCTTGTATGCATCGCTGGCCCGCGGCGATGCGGCGGCGGTGACGGCTCTACTAACGGCGGACCTAGATTGGTGGTTCCATGGGCCACGGCGCTGCCAGCATATGCGGCGTCTGCTGACCGGTGAGGCGAAGGGTGCAACCGCATTCCGATTTGCACCGACACGCATTGCAGAGGTAGGTGACGCCTCCGGAGATGACAAGTGGGTGGTGGCAGAGGGATGGGCTGGGAAGCACGACTACTGGGTGCACGCGTGGTGCCTTCGCGCCGGAGTCATCACGAGCTTCCGGGAGTACTTCAACACGTCGGTGACAGTGAGGGAGCTAGGCCGGGCTACGAAGGAGGACCTAGTGTGGGCCGTGTGGGAGAGCCAATCGCCTAGCAACATAGGACGGTCTATGCCGGGCTTAGTGCTTGCCATATGATGCCGCATAGTAAAGGCGAAAGATGTTATGTACAGATGTTGTATAAATTGTTGTTTTGTTTCATATAGGGTAGACTAGAGAAACCATGAGTCTTAGTCCTAAAACTGATAATTGGATTTTGGTGACCAAGACATGATGTACAAATATGTAAACTATGCTTTATTTTCCCTAGGAGAGATTACTGAGAAAAAAGATAAAAGTATGAGTTGTCCATCACCCACATACTCTGTTATTCCATATGTTATTTTCTCATATGTTATCTTTTGTTATTCCATCATTTGAAATATGTACCATGGAGCCATTATTGTCCAAGTTTAGTGGTGGTGATTGACCCACAAGGTACAACATTGCCGGCAAGAAGTTCCATCACCCACCGTGGGGAAGTATTTGGCGTACTACTTTTGAAGCCCTTATTAAATTTTAGAAACAAATAAGAATGACATATTATTAAGTTTCTTAATTTTCATACAGCCGAACACAAAGCTATTTCTCCAAAAACATGCAAATGCTCTCCAAAAACAAGGCATCACTTCCACACGATCATCCATGTAACATGGTCGTCCTCAACACCCTCCCCATCCTCCATGGTCGCCGACCGCCTTTGGGTTGTTCGCACTCCCCGGTTCCCGGACCTTATTGTGCTTTACTTATGGGTTGTTTGCAGCAGTACATTTTATATGTTCCAGTGATAATTGTTTTGGATTTTTTAATACTTGTAAATACATTTTCCTATTTTCTAAAGTAAAGAACTCCATGTTGAAGGGGAGCCATGTGATAGTTCTTCCTTCTTAAAACACTTTATGTATTCTCATGCCGGCGTCAATCATCTAAAACAATACATAAAAGGAATACAAACACAAAATGAAAAGGAAAAATTTGCTAGAGGACATCGTTATTTTCCAGCATTTTCGAAAACACACCGTCGGAATGTGTCTTTGTTGAGTACCATTATAATTTCATGACACATTTGGCAGAGCCGCAAATGGACAATTTAACTAATTTTATTAGGACGACCATCATATTTATTGTTTAAACACCTTTTTTTTTTTCTCTAATTCAAATTCACCAAATCCACCATATGCACATATCGGACAAGAATTAGAGACTATACGGTCAGTTCACATCAAGTTGAAAAGGATTTTGGGAGAAAAGTAATCATTGGGCACCCAAGCCAAGTCGTTGTCCATGGCCACATGCAGCGTTGTGGTAAAAAAATCATTCGACGAGGAAATTGGGAAAAATCTGGACATTTTTTGCTATCTAAAACATCTTGCATTTTATTTAAAATTCTAGACATATTTGCAAAAAGGTAAAAGGTGATCTGAAACATTAAACTTTCCGTTTTGTACAGTATAGTGTGTTCCAGCAAATTGTCACGAAATAATAATGGTACTGGACAAAGCCATATTCTAATAGTGTGTTTTAGCAAACGCCAAAAAATAACGGTGTCCTCTAGCAAATTTTCTTAAATGAAAATGGTTCGGATTGCTTTTTTTTAGAAATAAGGAACGTGGCCCGACTTTATAGATAAAGCCCTGAAGGACCCAGTAAAAGGTTTTACACAAAACACCACATCAACTGGCCAAGCCAGGATAACACCAGCACAAGCACAAGATCGACCACAACTCAACACAGAGTGGCAAGAGCATAGCTTAACACAAGGAGAACTAGGGGAGGCAGGAGGTGAAGCCTAAGGAGAAGGCTAAGGCGAAGGCACCAGGAGTCCATCTACTCCTCCAGCACGGATCGCAACTCCGAGATCTTGAGCCTGATGGTCTCAATCAAGGATACCATCACCTCCCGCTTCGAGTTGCGGCAGAGAGGAGTCGACAGCTGCAAACAAACCACTAGTTTAAGCAAATCATCAGCATGGGAATTAATAAACTTCCCTTCTATAAGGGCTTTATTTCTAATGGTCCACAAAGACCAAACCAAAGCAGTAAAGGCGATCCACAACATGCGCCAGGAGATGCCGAAGATCCCTTGGATCAACTCAAATAACTGAGCAAAAGAAACAAGAGCCCACGAACAACCAATAATTTCACGAAAACAGGCCCAAAAAAGCTTAGCCAAACTACAAGAGAACAGAATATGCTCCTGGTTTTCATGTTGGCGACAGAGGAGACATAGGCCATATCCTGGACCATGCCGCTTCTAAACTTGATCACCACTCGAAAGCCGGCCTCTAGCCAGAAGCCAAAGGAAGTGCTTAATTTTCAGCAGAATTCTCACTTTCCACAACTCTTTAAACCTGAAGACTGAGCATCCTTCATGAAGAGCTTTATACAGGGACTCAGTCGAGAACACATGAAAAGGCTCTAAAAGCCAGGTTAACCTATCTTCATCCTCATTGAGCGAGGTTGCAATCAAATCAGCTTGCAACCGCCGCCACTCGGCAGTTACAAAAGGGTTGGGAGTGACCTTGTGATCCCAAAAGTCGAGATCGAGCTGGGCCACATGAAGCACTTTATTGTGAAAATAAAACACGGTGTTTCGAAACTCCAAAATATCCTTAAAAAGATGCACATGCATATTTAGTGATTAGGAATTTTTTCCATCATTATCTTTTCAGCTCTAGCGTACATATAAAAATTAAAAATATGTAGATGTGGACAGAGTTTTTTTTTTGCTTGTTTGGAGCGACGTGCTCTTTTTATTTTTGTGCAGGCTACATGCAGGTACTCGAAAGTCCCTGTATAAAGCTCTTTTTCGTGTGCTCTTTTTGAAATAGATAGTATGAAATATGTACCATGTATTCCAAAAATCCAAAGAATTTTTTGGATGAAAAATGAGAGTACTAGCTCACCTAGGTAAGCGTGCGTGTGGAGTAATTTGAAACAAAAGAGAGTATAAGACGTTAAAGAAATTTCCGACAACGCTCGTTTACAGCTCAAGTGCCCCGACGCACCGGATATCGTCATCATTTCCCGCAGATTAAGCGCATAAAATGCGAACTTTGACCATGGAGGGCAGCGATGACACGAACCATAGAGGGGCGGCGGAGAGAGGGGAGGTAGGGGCGAGGGGCGGTGGCGATGCGGGTGAGGGGCGGCGGCGACGGAGGGGAAGGGAAAGGTGAGCGTGTGCTGAGAGGAGTGAGGACAGGGACACGGCAACAGATGACACACAGGGGTAAATTCAGAAACTCCAAAAAAATGGTGCCTAAAAAAGTTTCAACCTTATACCGGACGGTGTACATGCATCGATTTCATTTTTTTCTCTCTTGCGAAGCATGGGTGTCATCTTTGTTTTTGAGTGGACCTCACCTTGTTCTGCTTGCCCGGCGAGATTTTATGTTCGTTTCCTTTACGATTTTTTTTAAGAGCTTTCCTTTACGATTTGTTGCAAGCGGCAAGAGTAAATTACAATTTAGTACCACAATTAAGGCTAGGATAATAACTTAGTGCTCTTTTGATTTTTTTTTTGCTGATACATACCAGTTCAGTGGCATACTGGCATGTTGTCACAGATTGCGCTAATTTTTGGTTTATCTTGTTTTAACAGCAAAATCTAATAGGCTGGACCCATATTTAAGCGATGACTAGGCAACCCACGTGGATTTTATGCTGGGATGGACGTGTGGCCCACTTGTCATCCTTTACTAGGTCTCTCTCAATCATGTCTTTGTCTTCCATCGGAGCCATGGGTGGTGGCAGGTGAACCTTTCCTCAACGAGACGACCAACGACAACGATTGCAGCAAGATGGTTTTACAAATATATCTCTCTGCACATTGTCATCACCAAAATTACCCTCTTTATAAATTGATTGTCAAAAATACTCTGGCGAAAAGCAAGAATAGCAACCTCCCGTCATGAGGTGTGGCGGAATGTTGCTCCCGCCATGGGGAGTGGCGGAATATTATTCCCGCTGACGGAATGTCTTAGGGCGTACGTGCATGCAATCATCAATTAGCTATTAAATTCCTATTTCTTCTGCCAAATTAAGTCAAATTAGCAAAGGATAGTTAATTAAGTATATGTATTGAGGTGAGCAACACATGCATAACTCCGGCATGAGTATTCCGCGTGCGACAACACATGTATTATCGTGGATTTTTGGCATGCATGCACAGATGGCCAGGTCAAGTGCTAATAAAAAATTTACCTAAGCATGCATGCATGCAAGAATGGGGCAGAGCAGGTGCCTCCAGCCAATGCCACTGGCGGGATCCTCCTACCGCCTGTCCCTGTGGCGGCGGGAGGTGACACATGTCAGTTTTTCCTCTTACCGCTAGGGCATTGTGTCAATAGATTTTGAAAGGGGGTATTTTTAATAATGACGGTTTGCAGAGAGGTACATTTGTAAAAAAATCTTGCAGCAGCAGACGGCGGTGGCACATGGCGAGGTGACGGCAGAGAGAGAGAGAGAGAGAGAGAGAGAGAGAGAGAGAGAGAGAGAGAGAGAGAGAGCATGGTGGCCTCGACCAAGCAGGTCTACAACGATGGCATGGCGTGGTAGCGTCGATAGAGGCCTCGGGTGCACGAGATAAGCTCTCCGAAAAGGGGGAGGAGACACTCTAAAGCGGTGATCTATAGAGGAGAGCGAGGTGGTCGCCGGGCGTTGTTTTCCTAGCGAGATATCCACAACGACGACCAGAATGGCAACAACAGTGGAATCGATTGGGGAAACTTGGCCTCGATTCCTTCTGCGGGGTGTGTGCGGGAGACGAGTCGAAGGCCTTGGACTTAATGGCAGAGCTCAGGGAGGTCTGCAGAGGCGGGGGAGATTAGCGGCCAGAGGAAGAAGAGGAAGATAGAGAGGGGGAAGGGAAGGAAGATAGAAGGAACGACAGGTGGGCCCAAGTCCACATCATCATTTACATGTGGCCCCAATCTGTCAGGTATGCTTTAAAACCATGACCAGCCTAAAATGTGCACTATCTGTTACAACTTGCCAAAAACTGGTATGTATCAGCAGAAAATTAGAAAAGAGACACTAGTGGTTACCCTATTCTCAGTTGTGATACTAAAATGTGTTACTTCCGCCGTCCTGAAAAAATATCAGATATTTGTTTAGATTCATATATATCTAGCATTTTTAAAAAATCTAGACAGTTCTAGCGCATAGCTATGTGCAGATATAAACAATAATCTGCACTTCCTTTCGAAGAGAGTATAAAAGTTTAGGCTTTTTTTTAAGTAATTCAGTAGCAGCGGGCGCGGTATGGCTTAGCCGTTTGGGCCGTGAGTAGCAGAGCTCTATGTCTCTGCTCCCTACGGGGTTATGGTGGGCCGCGCTAGATGTAGCACCGGCTTCTTATCGAGCTAGGCTACTGGGCTACCTGCCCTTGCCATGCCCATGTCTAGCTTCTGAGTTTTGTTCATTTTTTTTACTCCTTTCGTTTTAAAATAGATGTCTTAGATTTGATAAATTTAAGACATCTATTTTAAAATAAAAAAAATACGAATTTTAAAAACAAATCCACGACAACTACTATTAATTTGTGCTAACTTTCCTTTGAAGGTTGATGGCAATTCCTGGCCTCAGAACACCCGATAACTTGTGATAAATGACACAACACCTGCTGTCGTTTTTCGATGATAGTGGCGTCTCACTTGTAAATTCCTCAAGATGACAGAGACTTCTTTGACGTGTACGTACTTAGCTAGTGGTATATGCTCTTGGCTCTTCAGATGTTTCCGTCTCCGTCTCCTAATACGAAAACTCAACAACATATTGCTACCAGTCCTACTGATCAAACCTGGCGTTCTCTACTGCAATTTTCTATGAGAGAAAAACGACTTGCAAAACAAAATAGCCGGAACCCTCGATGTCTGAGTAAAATAAAATAAATCTGTGTGCACGCATACGACAAATGGACAACGGACAACAATATAACAAATGTATAGTTTCAGAATTTCACTTGTCCGTCGCAAGCTCTCTCATGTGTACCTTGGAGCCCTATTGCCTATATATACACCAACGTTCTTCTTTGACATACATTAACCCACCTCTCTCGACTTCTGAGCCTGAAGTATTCACAAGTAACAACACAAGACGACGATCTGACCTCCATCCAAACCAACTATAGTTACATTCTAATCTAGTCATCTTTCATGGGCAAGCATGTGGCATCCAAGTCCAACCGGAAAGTGGTGGAGTCCCTGTACGCATCGCTGGCCTGCGGCGATGCGGCGGCGGTGACGGCGCTGCTAACAGCAGACCTAGATTGGTGGTTCCATGGGCCACGTCGGTGCCAGCACATGCGGCGTCTGCTGACTGGTGAGGCGAAGGGTGCAACTGCGTTCCGATTTGCACCGACACGAGTTGTAGAGGTAGGCGACGCCTCCGGAGACGACGAGTGGGTGGTGGCAGAGGGATGGGCTGGGAAGCACGACTACTGGGTGCACGCGTGGTGCCTTCGCGCCGGAGTCATCACGAGCTTCCGGGAGTACTTCAACACGTCGGTGACAGTGAGGGAGCTAAGCCGGGCTGCGAAGGAGGACCTAGTGTGGGCAGTGTGGGAGAGCCGGTCGCCCAGCCACATGGGCCGGTCCATGCCAGGTTTAGTGCTTGCCATATGACGCTGCATAGTAAAAGCAAAGGATGTTATGTATAAATGTTGTATAAATTGTTGTTCTGTTTCTTAGAGGTGTAGACTAGAGAAACCCGAGTCTCCATCCTAAAATTGATAATTTGGTTTTGGTGACGAAGACATGATGTACAAATATGTAAACTATGTTCTATTTTCGCCATTAGAGATTACCGAAGAAGAGAAAATAGTATGTGTTGTCCTTTCATATGTTATCCTTCGTTTCCATCATCTGAAATATGTAGCATGGAGCCATTATTGTCCAGGTTTAGTGGTGGTGATTGACTGCCGAGGTACAACATTCCAGAGAAGTTCCATCACCCACCATGAGGAGGTATTTGGCATAGTACCGTTGAAGCCCTTATTAAATTTCATCAAAAAGAAAGAAGCATGACATAATATTAAGTTTCTTAATTTCATACAGCTCAACACAAAGCTATTTCTCCAAAACCATGCAAATGTATAGTGGCATGCTTTGTGAAATGAGGTTGCTCTCAAGCTACAATGAGTCTGGGCCTAATTAGGTCAAGTCTATGAAAGGGATGCTAATGAAAATGCAAGCAACTCGTGTATACTAGTTTTTAATGCATGTGCACATGGATGAGCCATTGACAACTATACTATAAAACTCCATTAGTCTTATGCTGCAAAATTTGTGGCATGATTAAAGGTATACTAGTATGTTACATGCCAAAATTATTGAATCTCGTTTGTCTTTATCTAGAGTGTTGAAATATGATCCAAATTCATCAAGGAGGCTTGGGATAAGTTGAAGACCTAGTTTTCCACCATTATATATATACCTCTTGTAAGCCGCCGACTGAGATAAGTTGCATCTGTGAAATCCTCGACGTTGTGTAAACACTCTGCGGTATAGTGAAGTTTGCTGGCTGGCGCCCATGGTTTTTTCCTCTCTTTGTTGGAGAGGCTTTTCCTCGTTAAATTCATGTGTCCCTTGCGTATTTTTTTTTGTTATTTGCTTGCCGTATTTATAACATAGAGGGCATTTAGTTCTCACTGATCTTCTGAATGATGTGAATTTAATGGATGACAAGACATATATATATATATATATATATATATATATATATATATATATATATATATATATATATATATATATATATATATATATATAAGTGTTCTTGGGGGGTTCTTATAAGGCTGCCAAATTTTGCTCTTACCGTTCATGAATCGCTTGGGTTATGTCCTCTTTATAAGTGGATATGGAAGAGTAAGTACATAAAGATCAAGATGTTTGCTTGGTTACTCCTAGGTAAAAGATTGGATACAAGAGATATCCTACACAAGCATGTCATTATGTAATAGGGGTCATTTGTTTTTCAATTGTAATTTCAGTGTCCGAGTCCGGAATCAACTTTTGATTGATTGGAACTCTTGTAGTTGCGTGCATCAAATTTCCTATATGGATAGGAAACATTTTAGGGAGCCTTTCCTCGCAAAGGGTGTTTTTTGGCATAGTGGAATATTCTGAAAGTTAGGAATGGTATGATTTTTAACACATTAGACCTAGGTTTGCGTTGTACTATTTATGAAATTTTCCAACATGCTCATAGGATGAAATCAGATCAGAGTGATAAGCTTCTAGCCTAGGTTGCAAATCTAGTTTGAATGTATAGGGTTGGTGTTCTGTGACTAACCACCCTTCTTTTGTATATAGTTTATATGAAATAAAGTGTCAGGTTATGGGGCTTTTGCCTTACATTATATAGTAAAAAATTGAAGATTAATAAGGCATGACGTACATAAATAACAAATCTTATTATTTTTATGAGATCATCTTTTAGCTTAAAGAACGTAAACCTCTTTTTCCATTTCCATCTTTTCCAACTTAGCAATCATCAAACATTGAGCTCAGGAGAACTCCCCGTGTCGCTCTCCAGGGGGACGGCTCGAGCGGAAACCCTAGTTGTCGCCACCAGGATGTCGGTGGGCAAAGGCCTCCTAGTCGACGGTGGCGACCGTGATGTCTTCTTGTGCGGCGCTCACATGGGAGCCCTTCGGCTATGGATGAGTGTCGCCTTTGACGGCTTAGTGATGGCGGCGTAGTTAGGGAGTCGGGACGGTGATCCCGGGTGCTGGTGGCAGTACCTGCTAGGGCGACGGTATGGACGTCGCTGGGCAGGTGACGGTGAATCTTTTAAACCTATAATTTTCACAAAATTGCAAATGATAGTTCATCCTCCGTTATCATTGCATCAAAAGAATTCCTAATAGCTTTAGGGTCAAATTTCCAAGCATAAATACTAGTATCACCATGATTAACTTGTAGCACAACTTGCTTATCATCACCTATATTCTTATGAGGATTATGCTTGCAAACATGAAAGTGCTTGCGCAAAGCAGATGTACCATTGGTAACGGGATGAGTGGCGATATTGGTCTTGCGGTAGTTGCATGTTCCCTTCTGCATGACACCATCAACCTTGATCTTCTCGTAGTGGTTCCACATCTCCGATCTTGCAGCCATCTTCTTTCGAGTCTCCATCTTTTCACCCTTGTTAACAAATTCTAGAGCCTTAACCTTGTCGTCATCCTTTTGACCTGCTTCAGCTGCTTGAAGCTCGCCATCGCCAGCGTTGGCATTCCCTGCATCCACCACTTTTTTTTCCCGAAATGGGCGCTTTATTACTTAATAGTAAGTTTACACCCGGACTCTGCATAACTAGGATGCACATAGCCGATCAACCACACAACTCTAGTCCAAAGCAAAAGTACCAGAATTACAAATAATCGTAAAAAAAGTGAAGTCCTCCAAACGCGCTATGGCAGATCTATCCGTAGATCACGCTGTCATCCATGTCGGGAGAAGATATCCCTCATCGTGTCCTCCAATCGCGTACAACCCTCCGCAAACAAGTCGCGAAACTCCATATGTTGGAGAGTAGTCCATAATCAGAGAATAGCCGTGGCTCGATAGATAACCTGCATGGAAGAAGACACAATGATATTAAAAATCTTATCATTTCTACATAGCCAAAGAGACCAAATAATGGCAAGCGCTCCCACCCTAAATAAAGTACCATATTTATCCTCAATTCTATTCAGCCAGTTGCCAATACATTGACTACCGAACGTGGAGGAGATAAACCAGAGACTATTTGGATGATTGACACTATAGCACGAGAAAATTTATATTGGAAGAATAAATGGCGTGTTTTCTCATTATGGTGACAAAACACACATTGTATACTTTCATGCCAATTCCTCCTAACAAGATTATATTTTGTGAGAATGACCCCTTTACGGAGATACCAAGTGAAAATCTTTGTTTCAAGGGGCATTTTCATCTTCCAAATTTTACTACTCCCTCCGATCCATATTACTTGTCACTAAAATGAATGTATCTAGACATATTTTAGTGCTAGATACATATATTTCAACGACAAGTAATATGCATCGGAGGGAGTATTATCATCGACTGGAATATCAGGTTGGATCAAAGCTCTATACATGAAATCAATAGAAAATTTACCACTCTGTAGTAATTTCTATTTGAATCCATCCACACCCTCGGACAACTGTATCATAGATAATCTTAATAAAAGATTATTCCAAGACACCAGTCTAGGGCCTACGGGACTTCTTCTGAAAGACACATTAGGAGGATTATTTTTTCATTATCGTGGAAAGTGTATCCCCTTTGTGCCTAACGATCGACTATAAAGCAGGATATTGTTCACGAAGAGAAATTTGGCCAAGCCATTTATCTTCTCAGAACCTAATATGTGATCCATCCTTAATATTGAAAGCACCAAACCAGAATAAATGCCTTTTAGATGCCATTAGTCTAGCCCAAAAGTGTGAATCACCAGATTTTCAAACCACTTGAGACACATCTTTTGAGCTAACATACTTCCTCTATAGAATGGTCTGCCAGACTCCTTCTGTAAGAAGTTTGAAAAGCCATTTACCCAGGAGTGCGGTGTTTTTGACTTGCAAATTATGTATGCCTAGTCCACCATATTTTTTGGTTCGGCAAACCACATTCTATCTGGCTAGTCGATATTTATTTTTCTCACTATCCCCTTGCCAAAAGAATATTGAGCGGAAATAATCCATTTTTGTCAATACACCTTTTGGTAGATGGAGAAATGAGATCATATACAGTACCATGTTGGTGAGTACTGAATTAATGAGTACAAGTTTTCCACCAAGAGATAGCAATTTACCTTTCCATCTATTAAGATGCATCCACCACTTGCACCTCATCACAGGCAACGCCAGCGGCATTGTTGGCATTGTCGACATCCATGGGCACAATAACCTGAGATTCCACTATCTCGGAAGACATCTACGCCATGAAGGACATATTAGACAAGAACAGTACCCATCACAGCTACTCAGCTAGGATCAAATCATGAACTAGATATTAGTCGAATCAAGAAATATGAGCGAATAAAATTTAAATAGGACTACTCTTACTAGGAAGACATATACACAATAAAGAAAGTACTTAGAGAAGAACAATACAGACCATAGCTAGGATGGATCTTAATCGACTCCAGAATATAGGAGCAAATAAAAATTAACTAGGACTCCTCTTTCTTGGAGGTCGGAACACATCTACACCTAAAGCAGTATTCAGAACAGAACTATACACATCACAACTAGATCATATCATTTACTAGGATCACAATCGAATCAAGAAATTAATATGAACGAATAACAATCATTAACTAGAATCTTATGGTTCGAGAACACGCTACATAAAACAAAAAAAAATCCACCACATAACAAAGATAATGAAAGATGCTATGTACAAATGTTGATATATTGTTGTTTTGTTTCTTAGAGTGGTAGACTAGAAATGCGAGTCTCTGTCCTAAAACTGATAATTCTGTTTTGGTGACAAAGAAACAATGTACAAATATGTAAAGTATGTTTTTTTCTCTGCTGAAAGTGCAATGGATGTCGTCTAGAGGGGGGCTAATAGGCTTTTAAAATTAACGGTTTAGGCTCAAGTAAATGCGGAATAAAACTAACGTTTAATTTTGTTGAGCACAAAACCTAGCCACTAGGTTCACCTAAGTGCACCGATAACCTATGCTAAGCAATACAAGCAACAAGGTGATATCAAGATATAAATACTTCAAGCATGATGGCTATCACAATATAAAGTGCATACGTAAAGGGCTCGGTTGAGAGATAACCGATAGACGTGGAGACGAAGATTTGTTTCCCGAAGTTCACTTCTAAAGAAGCTATGTCTCCGTTGGAGAGGTGCGATGACACAATGCTCCCCGAATGCCATAAATGGCTCACCTCGAGGTGTGGTGGCTCGATGCTCACCCAACACCACACAAGGCCTCACCCCGGATGCGAAATCACGCAACTCACCGATGCCACAAAAGGCTCACCCTATTCTTCCGAGTGCGTACCACAAAAGGCAAGCACTCGCTCCACTATGGGACGCTTGAAGGCGGTCACCGAACCTGTAGAATATTGGGGCTAACTCCACAACTCAATTGGAGGCTCCCAATAACAAAGCCACAAAAGGCTACAATGCCACAAAAGGCCAACAAAGCCAGAAAAGGTCAACAAGACCACAAAAGGTCACAAAGACCACAAAAGGTCAACAATCCAACCACACAACCGTCTAGGGTTCCAAGAACCCAAGAGTAACAAGCTCACACGTTTGTACTCGTCGAATCTCCAAGGAGAACTCAAACCTATGCAAAAAAAATGCAATAGGCAAGTCCTTCTCTCTCAAATTCCACCAAAGCTACAAAAGCTATTGGGGGAATAAGAGAGGAAGAACACAAGAGGAGAACACAAAACTCTCCAAGATCTAGATCCCAAAGATTCCTTCACAAACACGGGATTTAGCTTGGGGGGATTGTAGATCTAGATCTCCTCTCTCAAATCCCTCAAAAAGATGCAAGAATCATAGGAAGGGAAAGGGGAGAGGGAAATCTCTTTCAAGGTCAAAAAATGGAGGAGAGAGAGAGAAATCCAAGAACTAAGAAAAGAGCTGGTACCCACGAAGGGGAAGAGGGGTCCCTTTTAAAGGGCTCCCAGATCTGCCCGTTATGGGAATTCGCGACCCTGGCCGGAATTTCCGGTAGGAGGTCGGAAGTTACGGTGGCACACAGCCAACGGTCAGAAAACTGCGATGCGAGAGACTGAAAACGCGAGCCTGGTCGGAACTTTCGCCGGTCCACCGGAACTTCTGGTGGGAGCGGAACTTCCGGTGGAAATTCTGACCGAACTTCCGTCAAATAGAGTACTCAAAAACAGAGAGGTTACTGAACATGAGTGGAACGAGAGACGGATATTCAATCGGAACTTCCAACGACAACTAGGCCCGAGCGGAACTTCCGGTCCATGGCCGGAACTTTCGACGGGGGCGGTATTAGCGCTGAAACTTCCGATCCAAATTCCGTCATATACAACAAACCAGATAGAGAGAATACAGTACGTGAGCGGAAGAAGAACCGGAACTTTCACCGAAACTTCCGACGGCAAAATGCCCTAGCGAAACTTTCGATGGGTAGCCGGAACTTCCGGTCAGGGAAATTCCAGAAACCAAAACTGCAATAACTTTCGCATCCGAAATCCAAATGAGACGAAACCAATTTTTTTGGAAAGATAACGATGAACAAAATGAATATATATGTGATGTATCACCTAGGGATAAAATACCATGAATATATATGTGATGTATCTCCCAAGGTGTGGAACCGAAAAACTCGCAAGATCAAAAACCACAATAAGATATGCAAGTGAAATCCTTATTTGATGAAATAGAGCTTGTAATGATGATGACCAAAAGCTCTAGATCCTTTCATGGACAAGAACTAAATAACAACCAAGAAAGATGATGCTATGAATGCAAAGGTTTGAGCTCTCTCCGAACGATGCAATCGAGACACCTGCTTGAGAGCCCCTTTTGGTAGTACGGCTATCTATCCTAAACCTGGTCTCCCAACTAACAACATGAGACCGGCAAAAGAGAAGCTCTATCAAGAATATACCTTTGCCTTGAGCATCCCACTTGAACTTGATGTAGACAGTCTCGTTCTTCTATAGTGGGAACACCTTTCTTGTTTGCTCTTGCTTGCTGAAGATGAAGACTTGCAAATTGCTCCCCCATACTCCATGGGGAAACCTCTTCTTTGAACTTGTCTTCATCACCCCATGATCACGAGGATGGCAAGCTTCAAGCATGAGATCTTCTAGATATGGCGCATCTTGAGCTCGCCCTTCTTCACCCCTTCTTGAGGTTGATCCATCTTGATGCAACTCTTTGCGCTTGTCTTGATCAACCTTCAAGCTCCTTCTTTCTTCATGATTCCAATAGCACAAAGCCCTTGGACATTTCTTTATCTTTAAACCTTGAGACCAACACATGGCCCAAGCGATGCCAATGGACAAACCTATAAGTGAAAATCAATTTACACATTAGTCCATAGAGATTGTCATTAATTACCAAAACCGCACATGGGGGCATACATGCCCTTTCATCTTCTATGAGAGTTTACTGAGAGAAGAGAAAATATTATGTTTCATCCATTCATATATTATCCTTTGTTATGCCCATCATTCAAAATATGTACCATGGATCCATTATTTTCGAGGTTTAGTGGTGGTGATTGACCCAGTGAGGTACACTGTTGTTAAATTTCAGAAAGGTATTTAGCGTACTACTTTTGAAGCCCTTATGAAATTTCAGAAATAAAAAAGCATAACATATTATTAAGTTTATTAATTTTCATACAGCCCAACACAAAGTTATATTTCCAAAAACGTGCAAATGTATATATAGTGGCATACTTTATGAAATGAGGTTGCTCTCAAGCTACAATGAGTATGGGACTAATGTGGTCAAGTCTATGAAAGGAATGCTAATGAAAATGCCAAAGCAACCATTGTACACTAGTTTTTAATGCATGTGGACATGGATGAGTCATTGCTAACTACATAATAAACTCCATTAATCTTATCTTAGGTATTGCATGTCGTATATATAATACATGAAATATTGTGTACAATGAATTATCTCGTAGATATGTTTGCATGCTCCAAAATTATGGCATGATTAAAAGTATACTGGTATGTTACATGACAAAATTATTGAATTTAATTTGTCTTTATCTAGAGGGAATTTAAATCTCTGTGATTTGCCAAATGATGTGAATTTACCGAATGACTAGACATATATCTAGCAGAGTTCTTGGGGATTCTTATAGGGCTGCCAAATTTTGCTCTTATGTTCATGAATAAATTTTGGTATGTCCTCTTTATAAGTGGATGTGAAAGAGTCAATAGATGAAGATCAAGATGTTTGCTTGGTTACTCCTAAGTAAAAGATTGGATACAAGAGAGATTCTACACTAGCATGTCACTGATGAAACCCATTATGTCATGTGCCTTGAGAGACATTATGGAGATAGGGGTCATTTGGTTTTCAACTGTAATTTCAGTGCTGAGTCTGGAAGGAATTTCCTTCAGGTTGATTTGAGCTCTGGTAATGGCATGCATCAGATTTCCTATATGGCCAGGAAACGTTTTGGACGGCCTTTCTTCACAGAGGGTGGTTTGTTTGGCATGCTCAAATATTTGGAAGGTTAGGAATGTTATGCTTTTTTAACATGTTAAACCTAAATTTGGAACCTTGCATTGTAACTTTATTTATGATATTTTCCTACATTCTCATAGGATGAAATCATATCAGAGTGATAAGCTTTTGGACTGGGTTGCAAATCTAGTTTGAATGAATAGGATTGGTTTTCTTTGCCTAACATCTCTTCTTTTGTACATAACCTTTGCATATAGTTTATATGAAATGAAGTGATGGGTTGTGGGTTTTTTTCCTTACGTTATATAGTAAGAAAATGTAACTAAATAAGGCATCACATGCACAAATAGAAAATCTTAATTTTCTTATTATGAGATCATCTTTTAGCTAAAAGAGTGTAAGCCTCTTTTTTTGTTTCTATCTTCTCCAACTTGGCAATCATCATATGCTTCACTGATAATATAAAATTATTATACATGCCCCATGCACAAGGTAATAGCAAAAACAAAACAAAAACATCGGAAGACGCTTATATCGAGTTGGGAGTGTTCAAGTCGGAAGCTTAGCTAGACTGGAAAGAACGTCGTCTTCCTCTTTGCAGGATTAGTTGATTAACTAGACTTCGAGTGTAGGCCCATACATTTTTTTCTAATTTATTACATGGATATATGTAAGTTTGTGATTTCTTAAAACTTAACTTGGTGCTACCTCCATCCTTCCTCTTTGAGATTAATACTTCATTAATTTCTTGTTGCTCCCCAATTTTTTTGCATGCATGTACTCCCAAGACAACTACTCGACCTTGATCTTGCAAGAGATGGCCTAGATCAATTCATGTAAACTATTGATTTGTTACATTCTGAATAATGTAGTATTGAATTCTCTATTTGGTTATTTTCACCAACATTGTTAAATAAAGTCAAACTATGCGCGATAAGTCTAGAATTCAAATTACAGGCTATTGGGTTATCTTTATGCCCTACTTACATTTCACTTCTGATTGATACGTCCATTTTGCATCACTATTATATATCATAATTTACTGTTATTCATTGATATATTTCATATTAGGAGGTGTTACTTATATTGTTTCATATTTTTTTGCATGTTGGATGACTTTTGGAGGATGAACTGCCGGAGTCAGGATTCTAATGGAAAAAGCGGTGTTTACATGCAATTTTTGTGAAGATCAGAAAATTCCAGAAAATACACGAAAAATTCTATTTTTCCAGATGACAAAGGATGCCAGAAGGGGAGGCATAGATGGGCCACAGGGGGCCCACCCCCCTGCGCGGGCCACCCTAGGCCGCGCCACCTGGGGTGTGGCCACCCTAGCCCACCTCTGGATCCTCCCTTTCGCCTATATCTTCTCCTCAAAACCCTAATACACGGTGGGCGACCACAGAAAGATTCAGTCGCCTCTGCGGGGCGGAAACTATAGAGATAGAAAGAGCTCTCCGGCAGACAGATTTCTGCCGGGGAAATTCCTTCCTGGAGAGGGGAGATCGTCGCCATCAACACCGTCATCAAGCTAGACTTTATCGGGATCATCATCATCATCCTCACCACCATCTCCACCAGCACCATCATCACCACTCCATCCCGCTGTAACAATTGTGTTGAATCTTGCATAGTTCTTAGGGGAAACTTTCCCGGTGTTAATTACTTTAGTAGTTGATGCTTGTGAGTGGAACCATTGAATTATTGTCTATGTTCAGATTGTTATTCATCATTATATCATATCTAATCTTGATCCATATGATGTCTCGTGAGTAGTTCATTTAGTTCTTGAGGACATGGGAGAAGTCATGTTGTTAGTAGTGGAATTGTGTTGAGGTATTATTCAATGGTTTGATATTTAAGTTGTGGTGCTATTCTTCTAGTAGTGTCATGTGAACGTAGACTACATGATACTTCACCATTTATGGGCATAGGGGAATTCATTGTGTATTTGGCTACTAATTTTGGGGGTTACCGGAGTGACAGAAACCTGAACCCCCGTTAGGAAACCTTTGCACAAGAGAGTGTAGGATCTCAGAGTTTAATGCTATGGTTAGGTTTTTATCTTTACTTTCGTGTAGTTGTGGATGCTTGCAAGGGGTTTAATCACAAGTATGTATTAGTCCAATTAAGGTCGGTACATTAGCATAGATTCACCCACACAACACTTATCCAACCAAAGAATATTAATCAACTATATGAAGCAAAAGCACTTGACAGTATTCCCATGTGTCCTCAAGAACGTTTGGTCCTCATAAGTAATACAACTGGCTTGTCCTTTGATAAGAAAGGATTGGGCCACTTGTTGAAATTATTCGTTGTCTTTATTTACTTGCACTTTATCTCTTTACTTTATCAAAAACCCTAAAAATTCGTTTGCTAAGTATTTACAGAGAATTCCTGCTCCAAACCACTAATCAACACCTTTTGCTCCTCGTTGGGATTGACACTCCTATTTGTAGAAAGTACTACGATACACCCCTATACTTGTGGGTCATCAAGACTATTTTCTGGCGCCGTTGCCGGGGAGTGAAGCGCTATTGAAGAGTGAAACTGGTAAAGGAAGCTTCTGCTGTGAGTATTGCTTTTTATTTCTGTTTGCTACTTTGTTTCCAATATGGATAACCCACTTGGTTTCCTATTTGGGAAAGCTACTACCACTGCTAGGGTAGTAGATGAACCACCACCTGCTGAGATAGATCCTTTTAAGATACCTACAAGAATTGTTGACCGTGTTATGTATAATTATTATTTTGGAGATGGAACTGTCCATCCTGGTGATCACTTTCTTTTTATCCATGAATTATGCGGGTTGTTTAAGTGTGCAGGTATCACAATGGAACAATTCAAGAAAAATTTACTCTCTATATCATTGAAAGGAAGAGCTGAAGAATGGTATAAGCTGCTGAAAATGGACAAGCTATGGAATGGAAGGAAATTGTACCTCTCTTTTATTCTAAATTATATCCTCCTAGTGAGATTCATAGGGATAAGAACCAAATATATAACTTTTGGCCTCGTGATGGAGAGAGTACAGTCCAAGCTTGGGGGATACTGAAGTTACTAATGCTTAAATGTTCTATTCATGAACTTCCTAATAATATTATTATCAATAACTTTTATGCAAGGCTTTCTCTTCATGATAAAAATTTATTAGATGCTTCTTGTGTTGGATCATTCACACGTATGAAGGAAGAAGCTAAATGGGATCTTCTAGACCGTATTCAAGAAAATACTGAAGCTTAGGAGAATGACAAAGGAAGAAAGTCAGGTATAAGTTATGATTATGAATGCACTAAATATTTTATGGAAACTGATGACTTTCATGATATTAGTACTGAGTATGGTCTTGTTTTTCAAAGTATTGCCAATTTTTTTAAGGCCTTTGCCTCTTATATTGAAATTCCTAAAAAGAAGTGGGACAAGTACCATGTGCCTTATAAAGATGTTATTAATCATGTTCCTGCCAGAAACACTAAAGTTTGTAATATTGATCATATTTTGCATGAACCTTATATTGAGAAAATACCTTATCCTACTAAGATAAAGGAACATTCTATTATAGCTAATGTGGTTAGCAAAAGTACAAAGAAAACTGTTGAACTTGATGAACGAATAAACATTGAACCTGTAATAGCCACTGTGAAAGACCTTGCCACTAAAAATATAGAAGATGGGCACATTATATTTTGTAAAGATGCTTCTAATATTGTCTCTCATCCTAGTAAAACTACGAAATCTAGTGTCCCAATGCTTTCTGTTAGAATTGGTGATCATTGCTATTATGGTTTATGTGATATTGGTGCAAGTTCTAGTGTTATTCCTTATGAGATTTATAGAGAAATTAAGCATGAAATTGGTCCTTGTGAACTTGAGGACATTGATGTGGTTATTCACCTTGCTAATAGAGAAACCATTTGCCCTATTGGTATTGTAAGAGATGTGGAAGTACTTTGTGGTAAGATTAAATATCCTACAGATTTCCTAGTGCTTGGTTCAACTGTTAGTAAAACTTGTCCTATCATTTTTGGTAGACCCTTCTTGAATACTTGTGGAGCTATTATAGATTGTAAGAAGGAGAAAGTTTTAACTAAGTTTGATGGAGAATCTTATGAGTTTAATTTTTCCAAATTTGCTAAAGCTCCTTATGAAAATGGTTTGCCTAATGAGGATTTTAGAATTGAACAACTTGCTTCAATTGATCCAGTTTATGACCTTAGACCTCTTTTTGATGATTATAAGCATGCTCATTCTGATGATAAAGTTATTTCTTGTGACAGTTATATTGTTAACTTATTCAAAGTTCTACTGAAAGTTATTATGAGAGAGGGAAACATGGTTTTATGCATCTCAATAATATTAAGTTTCCCCGTTTTATGTTGAAAGCTTTGAGGTTGCACTTGTTTTGTCTTCCTATGCTAGTAGCCTTTTGTTTCAATAATTTATTTTCTCACAAAACTCCCTTTCATAGGAAGTGGGTTAGACTCAAATGTGTTGGATATTTGCTTCTTGGTGCTCTCTTCCACTTGAAATTCATATCTCCTATGAGAGCATCATTGAAATTATCATGCCCATCTTAATGGCTATAAAGAAAGAGCTTTTGGGAGACAACCTATTTTAGTTTGCTTTCAGTTTTTGTTTCTTTGAGTCTTGGAAGTTAATACCTCTGTAATAACCTATCCTTATTTTTTTTGTTTGGGTTTTGTGTCAAGATTTGTCTCTTTTGAGAAGTAGAGGAGTTGTGCGAAGTTGCTTTCCCGGAACAGATTTTTGTGCTTCACTTTAAAAATTTGTGAAAAATCCCAATACGTCGGATGGAGATGTAATTTTAGGTGCTTGTTCCCCAAGTTTTTATACAACTTTCTTTAGTTTTGCACTTTTTTATTTAAGCAACATAAGATTTTTGAAAAAATTAATATTTACATGCTGGTCTGTTTTGACAGATTTCTGCCATTATTTGCATTTGCCTCTTAAATCGATTTCCTTTTAAATTCTTTTTGGTTTTTTGAAAGGAGTTGCTACAATAGATTATGTTTTGATGGATTTCAGTTGAAATTTAACCCAAAGGTTCTTTGTCTTTGCATGTACTGATGTTGCTAATGAAGATTGTGTGAAGCTTTTTATGAAAGAGATTTTCAAATATTGGGAGAGAATGATGTAAGGAGATGAAGAATGGTCAAAGTCTCAAACATTATATTTCTGGAGATTATTATAATGAATATGTTGATATTATTAAAATGGTGACTCTAGAAGAATTTATTAGAGACCACACTCAGGAACCTGCACAGTCTATTTTCGAATAGGTAAAAGTGCTGGAAATAAAAGGTTCACAAAAAACTTTTCTATTTATAGTTTTGCACTTTTTGATTTGAGCAACATAAGATTTTAGAAAAAAATCAAGCTTTGCCTGTTGGTCTGTTTTGACAGATTTCTGCCATTATTTGCATTTGCCTCTTAAATCAATTTCCTTTTAGATTCTTTTTGGGTTTTTGAAAGGAGTTGATACAATAGCTTTTGTTTTGATGGATTTCAGTTAAAATTTGAACCCAAGGGTTTATTGTTTTTTCATACACTAATGTTGCTAATGAAGATTGTGTGGAAGGAACTTTCAAGTGTTGGAGAGAAGGAATCTGCAGAGTCCGTCTTCGAATAGGTAAAAGTGCTGAAAACAGAAGGTTCGCGAAAAACTTTTCTCTTTATATTTTTGCAGTTTTTATTCCATATGGAAGGTAACAAGACGAAATAGGGAAGGAAACGGAGCCCGGGTGGGCCACACCACCCAGTGGCGCGGCCCCCCTGGCCACGTCACCAGGTGGTGAGACCACCCCGGAGCCCGTCTCTGTCCCGTTTTCGCCTTGTACCTTCCTTATATCGTAAAACTTCGTAATATATAATCAACCGGACCCCCCCGAGCTTCGTATATCATGTTCTCTTCGTGTTTTCGTTTCGATCTGTTTCTGTAAGGAAATATTCTCGAGTTTAGAGGCATCATGGTCTCTGCCAACGACAAGGGCAAGAAGCCCGTGGAAGATGATCTTCAAGACCCAAAGAAGGAGGAGCAGATCTTGGTTGAGGATGAAGAAGAAGTGAAGGAAGACAAGCATCTGGACACCGGCGCGACTATTGTGAGCATTGGAGTGGTGGAAAACCCTATCAAGCTCAGGAGGACATCACGGATATCTACATGAGGGAAACCTCCGCGTCATTGCCTCGCTCCACGGTCACTTCCTCCACGCACCAAGAACCTCTTCTGTACTCTTATACATGAGCAGCAATTCCAAAAGTTACCCTCTAGTTGCGATATTCCTCGTTCTAACCATGCAAGGAAAGAACACTCTAAGGAGGAAGAGTGGGGAAAGAATCACAAGGACTGGGATTCTCGGTCCGACATGATCATGAATTGCATTGAGCATAATTCAGAGTTGATTTGTACTCTAACCTTCGAGATTGAGGATTTGAGGAAGCTGATTGAAAATCTTATCAAGGGAACACCACCACCACCGAAGGATTAATTTGTCATCAAGTTTTGGCATCCCCTTGGTTTGTTCCAAGCTTGGGGGAGTGTCGCGGTATCACATCATTATCTTTCATCTTTTTACCTTTTTAGTAGAGTAATATCTTTAATAGAGAAGTTATCATATAGGATGGTTTGCATTGTGGAAGTATATCTCCTTTAGTTGGTTATCTATGTATCCCTTGGTGTGAGTGTCTTTATGGAATATTAATGAGAAGTTTAATCTTTTACTTTTTGCACATCTTATTTTAGTTTGCAATCTCTATTATATGATTGATCTTGTTGATTAGTATTCGTATCACTTTGGGAGCATCAAGTAAATCTAAATTAGTTTTGGCAAATCGAGCTCTAGTCGGTAGCAATACTTTTTGAGGTTTGAAAGGAAAAGAGAAAAGCACTTACAGGTATTTTGTATTATTTTCCTTCTTTCTTGATTGGCTCATAAGCTTAGTATTATTTATTTAAGATCTTTTGTGTTTTCAAGGAAGATTACATGTTTAACTTTATCACTTGTATGTTTGCTTGTTTCCTTCAACTCTTTTGCTTGCTACCCAGCCTCGCTAGCCAAAAACCCGTACTAAGAGGGAATACTTCTCGTGCATCCAGTCCTTTAAACTTAAACCTATGCCATTTGTGTCCACCATATCTACCTATTAGCATTATTGCTATTCCGAGTAAATTCTCGAGTTTCATCTATCTTTCAAATTAAAAAGTCTTTTGTTATGTGAAAACTAGTTAGTAAAGCTCTCACAAACTTGATGGCACACCTTATTTTTCTCGCCCTTAATAAACTTGAACCATTGTGTCATCTATGTTGTATATGCTTGCACCTATAAGTTGGGAATTAGCAGAACCGTGCTGTCATGGGGAACGCCTTTCAACACCTGTAAATATTGATACGTCGGAAACGTATCTATAATTTTTGATGCTCCATGCTTTTTTTGTATCATTTGTCTTATGTTTTGTCTACACTTTGAGGTGTTTTTATATCTTTTCTGGAACTAACCTATTAACAAGTTGCCACAGTGCCAGTTGCCTGTTTTCTTCTGTTTTTGGTTCCAGAAAGGCAGAAAATCAATATTCTCGGAATTGGATGGGACAAAAGCCAAAGTCAGTAACTTTCCGTGAGGGACACGAATCTAGAAGGAGGGACGGAGAGGCACCAAAGGGTGGCCAGACCCCCTGGGCGCGGCCAAGCCTGGCCCGCGCCTGGGGAGGGTGTGGGCCCTCTGACCGCCTCCTCAGCCTCCCCCTTCGCCTATAAGAAGCCTCCGACCCAAAAGCCCTAGATAATCCAGAAGAAATCCACGAAAACCTCTGTAGAGACTCCGCCACCAAGGGGAGATTCGGGGGACAGAAAGTCTCTGTTTCGGCACCCTACCGGGATGGGGAAGTGCCCCCGGAGCCATCTCCATCAATCTCCATCACCATCTTCATCACCATTGCTGATTCCAATGATGAGGAGGGAGTAGTTCTTCCTCGAGGCTAAGGGCTCTACCGGTAGCTATGTGTTCATCTCTCTCTATGAATGATCTTATGGTCATGAGCTTCGTAATCAAGTAGATCTACCTTGTGTTGGGGTTAGTAGCATGGAAACCAAAAAATTTCTATCGCATGAACACACACAAGCCAATATCTATCTACTAGATTGTAGCAACGAGTCAATAGAGTACTAACCCTCGAAGATCCAAAGCGGTTAACGAGAGCAGATTCTCGTGGATGATGTAGTCGTACACTTCCGATCTCAAGATCGCGTAGACGATCCTTCCGGCGCTGCGTTCCGGCAGCGCTTCCGCAGTCGGTCACACGTTCGGTACTCGATGAAGACCTTCCTCTCCCTTGTTCCAGCATGCAGTGGAGGTTGTAGCACTCTCCTCGTGATTCCGGCAGCACGACGGCGTGGTACCGGAAGTAGAGGGGAGATCTCGCAGGGCTTCGCCTTAAGCCGGAGCGAGTATGGTGGACTATGAGAGAGGCCTTGGTGATCTAGGGTTTAGAGGGCACCAAGGGGAGGGTGTGGCCGGCGGCTAGGGCTTGGGGAAGCCCCAAGTCGCCGAGTTGGAGGGGAAACCCTAGGCGGCGACTGCACTTGGAGGTGGAGGCGCGCAGGAGCTAGGGTTTGAGGTGTAGGGAAGAGGGGCACCCCTGCCCCTTCTTTAATAAGTAGGAGGGCGCCGGTTGGGAGGAGGGAGTCCTGTTGGAATTATGCCCTAGAGGCAATAATAAAGATGTTATTATTATAATTCTTGTTCATGATAAAGTTTATATTCCATGCTAGAATTGTATTAAGCGGAAACATTAATACTTGTGTGGTTTGTGAACAACACCGTGTCCCTAGTACGCCTCTATGGACTAGCTCATTGATCAATGATGGTTAAGGTTTCCTAACCATAGTCATGAGTTGTCAATTGATAATGAGATCATATCATTGGGAGAATGATATGGTGGACATACCCAAACTAAGCGAAGCAATTAGATCGTGTCATCGTGTTCGTCTTTGCAAAGCTTTTCTTATGTCAAATATTGTATTCCTTAGACCATGAGATAATGCAACTCCCTGGTATCGGAAGAAAGCTTTGAGGTCATCAAACGTCATCCTATGAGAGGGTGATCATAAAGGTGTCTCTCAGGTGATCGGAAAGTATCTGTTGGGTTGTATGTATCGAGATGGAATTTGTCCCTCCCAAGTCGGAGAGATATACTTCGGGCCCACTCGGTAATCGATATCAACACCGCTTGCAAGCATGTGGTTAAGGAGTTAATCACAAAGTGATATCGGATTACGGAACGAGTAAAGTACTTGCTGTGAACGAGATTGAACTAGGTATGACGATACCGACGATCGAATCTCGGGCAAGTAAAATATCGCGAGACGAAGGGAATATATATATGGGATTGATTGAATCCTGGCATCGTGGTTCATCCGATATGATCATCGATGAATGTGTGGGAGTCAATATGGGTGCCCAGACCCCGCTGTTGATTATTGATAGAAGATCATGTCTGCATATTCTCGAACCCGCAGGGTCACACACTTAACGTGTCTCGACGCTAGGATAGATTGGATAATTGGTTTATGAATTTTTGTTCGGAGTCTCGGATGGGATCCGGGACATCACGAGAGGTTCCGGAATGGTCCGGAGAATAAGATTCATATAAGGCAGTGCAGTTTTTGGAGTTCGGAATTGTTCCGGGTTAATCGGTATTGTACCGGAAGCTTCTAGAACCTTCCGGAAGGGGGCCAACGTGGTCCCACCTTCCGGGAGGGGGCATGGGCCTATGAGGGAGTGTCCTGGCCGCATTGGGCCAGGGGCACAAGGCCCCATAGGGCCCAGCCGATCCTAGAGAGTTTAAATCGTTTAAACTAGAGATAAGATAAGATAGGATTTCTAGATAAGGGAGAGTTTAAATTGTTTAAACTAGAGATAGACTTGGAGGAGAGGCTAGGGCTGGCCGCCCCCCCTCTATAAATAGAGGGCTGGTGCGCCCTCGTCTCACACACCTTCCTCCAAGCCCTAGCCTCCCTGCTGGCCCTCCTCTCTCCCTCCCGACTGTTTGTAGGCGAAGCCCTGCAGCAGAAATTCTCCGCCATATACACCACGCCGTCGTGTTATAGATCCAATCCATCTCTCCACCATACTTGCTGGTCCGAGGAAGAAGGAGACGTCGAGGTGATGCACGTGTGCATCTCACGGAGGCACCGCCACTTGTGGTGCTAGATCGGATCGGATCGCGAGGAGGAGAAGCGAGTACGACTACATCACCCACGTTCCGACGAACGTTCCGCTGTGCGAATCTTCAAGGGTATGAAGATCTAATCCAATCTCTCTCGTTGTTTGCATCTCCTAGATCAGATCTTGGCTTTCCCTCTGTTCGCTTCCGTATAAAACTTTGATTTACTATGTTGCGAAACCCTTCAAGTCCTCCCCCAACTCGGCCTCCTTGGCCGGCGGGTGGAGGGAGGAGGACTTCCTCCCCAAGTAGGTTTCCTACTCTCCCTCCACCAAGCAAACTTGCTGTTTGACTTTTCAAATTGGCGTTTGACTTTTCAAACTAGGATTTGATTTCTCCCTTTATTTTTCCCAGCCATGATACCTAGTACATGATGCAACCATTCCACATTGTCATGACACATTCATGTACCCTTCCCCTCCGGAGTGCCGGACCTTCCGGAACCTTATAGAACATTCCCGATGAAAACACCGGAATCATTCCCCAACTCCGAAACAAGACTTTCCTTATATGAATCTTATTCTCCGGACCATTCCGGATCTCCTCGTGATATCCCGGATCCTATCCGAGACTCCGAACAACATTCAGTCTCTTACTCATCATTCCATAACTACTCAACAAGATCGAATCCTTAAGTGTGTCTCCCTACGGTTCGTGAATTATGCGGACATGATCGAGACACTTCTCCGATCAATAACCAATAGAGTAATCTGGAAATTCATATGGCTCCCACATATTTATATGATTACTTTGCGATCGAATGAACCACTTACATATGATACCAATTTCCCTTTGTCTCACGATAGTTTACTTATCCGAGGTTTTGATCGTCGGTATCTCTGCATACCTAGTTCAACCTCGTTACTGATAAGTACTCTTTTCTTGTTCCCGTGATATGTGATCCCTTGTGAGCCAGTCACATGCTTGCAAGCTAATTGGATGACATTCCACTGAGAGGGCCCAGAGTATATCTATCCGTCATATGGATGGACAAATCTCACTCTTGATCCATGTGCCTCAACACATACTTTCCGAACACTCAATGCCACCTTTATAGCCACCCAGTTACGGTGTTGTGTTTGATGTCATCAAAGCATCCTTCCGGTGATGGTGATTAACATGATCTCATGGTCGAAGGAATTAGGTTACTATGTATCAGAAAGCTTATAGCAAATGAACTATATTAAATGACTTGATCTTTATGCTACGCTTATCTATAGGAGTATGTCCATCACATCATTCTCCTAATGATATGACCCTTTTGTTAATAACATCTCTATGTTCATGATCAGGAAACCATGATCATATATTAACCAACAAGCTAGTTTAACAAGAGGCTTTACTAAGGACTCTTTTATGTTTACAAATCACACAAGTATTAATGTTTCCGGTTAATACAATTATAGCATGGTATGTAAACATTTATCATAAGTATGAAGATATGATAATAACCGCTTTATTATTGCCTCTTGGGCATATCTCCAACACCTTGCTACTCAAGTGCTTCATTAGATCTCTGCTCTCCCCATGTGTGTGAAAGTGACAGCATGCACGCCATGGTGGAACTTAGGTTTGAGTCTACATAAATACTCTTTGTGCTTTAATATATCTATGATTTTCACCACGTGTGTGAAAGTGACAGCGTGCATACCGTCTGTGGCACTTTGGCTAGATTGAATATTTGTTATGAGTTATATTTGGAGTTGGATGTCTCTATGAAATTGTGGTGTTTGTTGGAACCATCTAGCACTCAAGGTGACAGTGTGGGGTTATCTAGATTGGGGAAGGAGGACTTTGAGGAGTGCTGTTATAGCCCTACCGATGATTAGAGTGTCCAACCGGAGAGTAGTTAAGAGTAGTATCATGAAGAGAGGATATTTATATGAGAGAGTCTTCACTAGTGAAAGTATGATCCCTAGGCCTTGTTTCTAAACATTGAAACACCGTTTGCATCTAGATTTGTTGCATGTTTGCTTGCTTCCTTCTTGTTGCCTTTAGTCTTTGCCTCACCGTCAAGCTATTTTTTGGCACCGTTACCACTTGTATTTCACTATCTCTTCGCCGAACTAGTGCACCTATACACCTGACAAGTGTATTGGGTGTGTTGGGTACACAAGAGACTTCTTGTATCTTGATTGCAGGATTTCTTGAGAGGGAATACCTTTGACCACTTCCTCCCTGAGTTCGATAAACCTTGGGTGATGAACTTAAGGGAAACTTGCTGCTGTTCTACAAACATCTGCACTTGGAGTCCCAACAACTGTCTACAAGAATAGAAGTGCGTAGACATCAAGCTCTTTTCTGGCGCCGTTGCCGGGGAGGAAAGATAAAAGGCACTCACACACGTTACCCACGGCAACAACAAGCCATAAAGCTCTTTTCTGGCGCCGTTGCCAGGGAGGTAAGGTAAAAGGTACTCACATCCTCCGATTTGAGTGCTCGAAGTTATTTCCTTTAGATTCTGCAATTTTGTCTTTTTGTTTCTTGTTTTCACTAGTTAGGATTAATGGAAAACAACAACAAAAATTAGAGAGCTCTTTAGTGTTTATATTGAGTTAGGACATGAAGTGTTTGAAGAGAAAATTAAAAAACCTATGGAACTTTATTTGCCTGCTAATAGCAATGTTATTAGTATGAATTCTTTGGAGACCATTGTTGCTAATGCTATGGAAAAGTCTAAACTTGGGGAAGCTAGTTTTTATGAAAATGATCTTTTTAGTTCCCCAGCTTTGGAAGATAGCTATTCTATTGCTTATGATGATACCAAACCTCCAATATATGATGAGTATGATATTTTCAGTCCACCTACTATTGAGGAGGAAATTAATTGTGATTACAATATGCCTCCTATATTTGATGATTATGGTGATGAGAATAACAATGATAGCTATTTTGTTGAGTTTGCTCCCACTACAATTAATAAGAATGACTGTGCTTATGAGGAGAGTAATAATCATTTTATGCATGTGGATCATGATAAGAATGTTTTATGTGATAGTTATATTGTTAATTTTGTTCATGTTGCTACTGAAAGTTATTATGAGAGAGGGAAACAAGGTTTTATGCATCTAAAAATATTAAGTTTCCCCTCTATGTGCTGAAAGTTTTGAAATTGCACTTGTTTTGCTTTCCTATGCTTGTTTCTTTGTGCTTTCATGACTTGTTTCTTTACAAGATTCCTATGCATAGGAAGTGGGTTAGACTTAAATGTGTTTTGCATTTGCTTCTTAATGCTCTCTTTTACTTCAATTCATATTTCTTATGTGAGCATCTTCTCAAGCTATAAAGCCTAACTTAAAGGCGTTAAAGAAAAGTACATGTTGAGAGATAACCCAAGAGTTTTATTGAGTATTGAAAGTTATTACTTCTGTAATGACCTATCCTTATCCCTTTGTTTGCTTTTTGTGCCAAGAATGACCTCTAATGAGAGGGAAGTAAGATTTGGGGAGTTGCTGTCCCGAAACAGATTTCTGTCCTCCACCATAAAAATATGTGAGGAGTCTATGTAACTTGGATTGAGCTGCAAATTTACGAATAAATCTCCCAGTATGTTAGATAACTTTCGTTAGTTCAACACTTTTTGATTTGAGCAACAGAAGATGTTCGAAAAAATCGGTTTCTACCTGTTGGTCCGTTTTGACAGATTTCTGCCATTATTTGCATTTGCTTCTTATTGATTCCTTTTTGAGTTCTATTTAGGTGAATTGAGCTTTTTGATGGAGTTACTATAGTAGATTGTGTTTTTTGTGAAAAGACTTGCTGTTCCAAAGCTTTTCCAGAGGTCTATTATCTTTTGAATACACTAATATTGCTAATGAAGATTGTGTGAAGTTTTGTATGAAGGAAAATTTGCAGGTGTAGAGAGAGAATGATGCAATGAGGTTAAGAATGGATAAAAGCTCAAGCTTGGGGATAACACCATGGTGTCACCCCAATGAATATTCAAGAAGTACAAGCGTCAAAGCTTGGGGATGCCCAAGGCATCCCCTTGTTCATCAATAAAAATCTCAGGTCTTTCTAGACACTTCGTTTTTATTGTTTCGTGCATTGTTGTGTTATTCTTGGAGCGTCTTAGTTTTCGTTTTTGGTTTTCATTTTCTTAGTTTGATTGGGTAAGTTGGTTGGTTACACCACACTTCTTTTGGAGAGAGACACACCATGTTTTCATTGCCTAGAACACTACATTCAAATGAATTTATAAAATTCACAAATAGGATTTGGAAATATTTAAAAACTTGAAATGAAATGATTACAGATAATGATATAAAAATGATTCTTTATATTATATACATATAGTATTATATTGATTTTTTACAATGAATAAATAAACGTAAAGTATTAGGAAACAAATAAGTAGAAAAAAGAATTACATTACTTAAATAACTAAAAGAATTCTTATTACAACAAAATATATATATGACTTTGTCTTTACAGAAGAATTGTAAAATAAGAAGGAAATAAGTAAACCTTATTGAAAATAAATACAACAGTACAATGTTTTTACAAATTTTCAAACAGAATATAAATTACAATATCTCAACATTATTCAATCAGAAAAGAAATTACATATATATATAAGAGAAATCCTAAACTATTGTTCCTAAGCTACTTCTTCATCTGGTATCCTTTATCCCAGATGGTTCCTGCAAAAACAAACAACTAAAAAAACACAAGGGTTAGTTTTGGGATTAGATTACTCTCAAAATTAGCATACTGATGATATGCTTAAGCTCATCATTGAGTGATTTAAAATGGAACAAGTGTAGGATTTGTTCTTGTTATATCAAATGAACTCAGCACAACATCATGGGTCAAAAAGGGGCAAGTTTCACCTTGGTAAAATAGTAAAAGAGTCCACTCCGTTTGGCAACCCAAAAATAAAGCCAAACTGGAGATAATACCAAACCAGCCGAGCACAATCATAGCACAAAGATCTGGACAGGGGAAGGTTTCAGGACCAGCAGCACACAAACAGGCAGCTCACACATGCATGCATGCATATGTGCTGTCAACACCACAAGGCAACAACAAGTAGAAGAAAAGCACTAGCCGTAGTAGAACTACTACTATCTTCTCTCTTCACATTCACAACCAGACCAAGTCTCACACCTCTATTTCTATCCCAAGCCCACACATAAACAACCACAAGATCACCAATCTAGACCAAATCATCACACCATAGCTCTGGTTGCTCCCAGGAGCCATCCTAGAGCTAGGACAAGGGGAAATCAAGGACATATGTACCAAGGCAAGAATAATATCCAGCAGAATGGACATGAATCAATCAAGATCCATCACAAGGGAAAGACAACAACAGCAGTAGATCAAGAGTAGCTGCAGCTTATCCACAATCTCACCAAGTCAAGCTGATCTACTCTGCATATCAGGTTACCAATTTATAATAGTAATAGCACATGCTCATTTCATCTTTTAGATCATAAGTTTTAGTGGGGAAAAATGGATAACTCTTAGACTAGCATAGAAGTGCTATGCTAGTCTCATCATTGAGTTAGAAAGAAAAACTGTAGCATTTGTTTCAATCACCATTAGGGCCTCAGCCTTTGCATCATAGGCTGGATCATGTTGCATACAACAATCATCAAGGGCTAATGATCCTTGACCATGTAGATTAATTAACATTGCAACATATCCTACTCACTATGAGTATGTTACTGTGCACCCTTCAATTGGGTTCCGCAGTATTGAGCTCACAGCAGATCATGCAAACAAGATATGTCACTATGCACTCTCCAAAATGGAGGCCCCATAGTGACAGTATGATACACAATAGCTAATAGAATGTATCATCGCCCAAGATCATCATTGAGATATCTTAGCTAAACAAACCTATCATTTTCCTAACAGAAGACTCTAGGAATCAATGGTACACTTTATTTTACTATCAACAAAGACAGTAAACCAAATCACCACCATCATCATACATGCACCTGAATCAAGGATCCACACCTTTTGTCAGAGAATCCAACCAAAAATTGAAAGGGACTAATTCATATAATTTTCTTAGGCATTAACCCTAAGAATCAAATATATATATGTTCAGAATTTCATTTAGTAATGAATTCAAATCATCTTCCTCATAATTTTAGGAATCATTTAAATTATTGTTGTCATATGGATAGAGTAATCATATTGACCATCCATTTACACTTACCAATATTACCCAATTAATATTTATCATATTCCTAAACCAACACAACTAGGAATCAACTCAAAGGCTATTCTTTATCATATTGACAACACATAAATGTTTCACAACCATTAGATTCCAATCTAGAAGGCTTCAATCCCAAAGAAACTATATCCCAACATGTTAAATGGGTATCATGCCAGAACTATGATACCTCAACAAATCACTGGATCAAAACAGCATATCATGCTGTCAAGAGTTCACAGTTGTGTACACTCTCACTAGAGGCATCACAACAGTAAACATCTATCAAAACAGAAATCATTGAATGCCTGCAACAAGCACATTCACATAATTTAATCATCTTCCTGAATGCTTTCTTCCAGAAATCATATTCACTCTAGTTGTCAACATGGATAGCTAAACTTCAGTTTCAACATATACTAAAAAGCATAATTAACAGTGAATAATGGTTCAAGGTGGAATCTGGTATCAACCAGATTCAAGTAAACATCTGTAGATCATCTAATGTCAAACAAATGAGGAAACATTTCTCTAACTGAAAATCATCACAACACATAGACATTATTCCTCACCATAGTAAACCAGCTCTACCCATAATCATTTGTCATTAGGGAATCATTATTGACCCCTTTAAAGGATCTTACAGATCAAATAAGTAGAGGCATGTCAACCACATAAAGCTATAGAAGATATTACCAGGGTTCCAGAAATTTCACTAGAAGAGGGTAAGAATAGAAGATGTAGAGAGGGGAGAAGGAGTGCCTACCTGGGACGAGTCTAAGCTTGCCGACGAAGTAGCAGTTGTGGCAACGACTGAGAGATGAAGCTCAGCACGGCGGCACAGCCACACGAGGTGAACCATGGCGCTGCACTGCCTCCACCCACACCACCATCAAGGCCCAGCATCCGAACGCCCTCGCCATATCACCGGGGTTGCCGAGAACCTCGTCGTCCCGCCGGAGTAATGGCAAAAAGGGGAATTAGGGTTTGGGGCTGGTGGTGGGAACGTAGGAGCATAAGACACAAATCGAATTGTGTAGGCTGGTGAAGCTTTAACACGCGCGTCGATCAGGGCCATCGGCACCGGCCGGGTGGCCATGCTCGCCGGAATCTAGCGGCGCATCATCGGTTGCCAGCGTGAGAACGAGAGGAGCAGAGGAGAGGAGGAACGTCGGGGAGATGGGGAAGCTGCGGGCTTGGTCGGTTTGACCGATCCAGTACCCCAACGGGTCTAACTCAGCCCATTTGCTGAACCGCCAGGCCCACTTTAAAATAGAATAAAAATAATAATTACCAAAATGGCCTCAACATCATATTAATTGTATAAAAATAAATAAAAATTCTAAAAATACATATTATATATCAAAATGTTCACAAAAATAATATCTACCTAATAAAAATATAACTTTATTTATTTATAATAAATATAAAGCACATAATTATTAACATCATTAAATCCTGAGTAAAATTTCATAAAATAAGAAGAACTCCTAAAAATTAATAAAAATCATTTTTGTTTATAAAAATAACTCTACTATTTTATAAAAATACTACTTTAAAAGTTTTTTTCAATTAAAATATAAAGCAAATATTTAAAGACACTTAATTCTTTAAAGAATTTTATAAAAATAAAGGTAATACATAAAAATAAATAAAATTCATTTTTAAGATCTTTAATAAGTATATTTCACAAGAAAAATACTATGTATATTATTTAAAAAAAATTAAAATAAATAAAATTCATTACTTATTTTACTCAAATGAAATAACCACTTTGTTAATTCTTAAAATTATTTCTTAAGTAAGAAATAATCACATTTTCTTATAAGACACTACAACCTTTAAAGTTTAATTACTAAGTCTAAAAACTTAATCAAAGTAAAACTTAAATATAACTATTATCCTTTAAATGTTTTAAAATCTTAAACTCAAATTAAACTCCTTTTAAATAAATATTATATATCACTGATGTATAAGATGGTGAATAATCTCCATCTCTTAACCACTCTTAAAAATAACTCTAACAAATTTATAAGATCATCTAATTATGCTCCCATTAATAAATTGCATGTTATTAAACCCATCTTTACTTACATTAAAAAGGATCATTCATAATCATATTTGTAAAAATCCTAAAAATATATGATCTTCTAAAAAACTCATTATATCTTAAAATTCACTTCCATTTTTATAGTTCACTTTGGTCTAGACAATCATAAACATCTCATTTGAAGTTTATTCATGTTTTTAAAGTTAACTTTAGTCACTTGTATCATCAATTGAAATTGTCGTGGTGGTGGCACGGCAGATGCCATGGGTAGGCTAAAGTATGGGGCCAATGGATGCTAGAGGGATCCGGGGTGGGAAGATGTAGTGATTTCTACACTCAAATGCTCAACAAATAAATCTCTATTCCTCTTCTCGATGAATACAAGTGCTCCTAGAGCTGTCTCCTAGAGAGGAAGAACGCTACTACACGAGCCTTACGGTGTAGAATGAATCGATCCCCTCTTCAGGAGCCCGCATCCCCCTTATAAAGGGATGCCTTGGTTCCTTCTAGGGCTGACGTGGCAAGCATATTCTTGGAATATGCTTGTCCCAATATGGTAACTCGGTGGCCTCCTTTCTGTGTTGCCCTTCTATCGGCGACAATGTTCCAGAGACCCTCACATGCGCACCTCGGGCTTCCTCACTGTCACCTCCGTGACGTTCTTCTGCCCTTCTGCTGCTCTGCTCCTTGTCCTTTGTGCTTGGCTCTGTCTGGATTCCTCCTAGCTAGTGACTAGGGTTTGACTATAGGCACCTCCTTCTCCTGCAAGCTTCACGTTATTCGGCCTTGTCTCGCATAACTCGGCTCGGCCTACACCTGCATTCAAGTTAATCAGACTCATTCGGCCGACTTAACTCATATGTCGGCCGGATAAGGTGTTACTCATTCTGTACTTTCCATGGCCCTGCTTATCTCGACCGAGTCTTATATGATTCGGCCGACACAAACAGTAACTCGGCTCACGACACGGGAGGTTCCTTTCATCTTTCCCCTGTCTTGACCCTACCCGGGGTCACCTCCCCAACATTAGTCCCTGAAGCTGGTGTGGTCCTGAAACGTCGGCCGGGCCACATCAGTTTACCAACATACTTCTTTCTTTCTTTCTTTCTTTCTGAGTTACTTCTTTCTGTTCGAGGTATCCGTGCAGCTTCCTGAGCAAGCCTCGTCCTACGTGTACCACTCATCATTTTTCTTCTAGTTTTTTGTTCCTCTACAGTGTCCACTGACAAGCTACAGTGATTACTGCGCCCGTCGTTTCGGTGTAGTGACGCCTCGAGTACCGCATCGGTCAGGAGGCCCGATCCCCTCCTGCGCCGTGTGGTCTTCGGTGTGGCTCCACTAGTTGCGAGCGGTTCCATCACGCGCGCGATTATGCGGTCATCGTGGTGCACCCACGATCCCACTACCGCTAATACTGCACGGTTATAAAGAGGGGAGTGGGGTTAGACGATTTTACTTTCCCCCTTCGTTTGCCCTTCTTCTTCCTCCTCGGGCCGGCGCCTCCGTTCGTGCGATAGCGGCTGCGCCATCGTCGACCTCCTCGACGGTTACGCTATTGTTCTGCTGCTCCGACGACCTCACCGCCGTGCCCTCGCTCCGCCGCCTTCGCTGGTGAGTTATCCTACGTCATCGCCGCTAGGTTTCCGCCCCAGGCATTCCTTCTGCTTTCCCAGATTCCTCATGGCGGTTCTTCTTTGTTCCTCCGCCGCGCTCGTTAGAATCACGACAGGGCCCTGCACCTCTAGGCTTCTCCCCGCCACTAGTTTCTCCTCCGTTGATTCCTCCGATGAACCCATGTCTAGTTCTGCCAGCGGAGCCCTCATCGAGGAGGATGACTTGGCGTCCGGTCCAGAACGAGGTTCTTGGCAGGGTTCCACTGTCACTCGTCGTGAGGTAGAGTGGTTAATTAAGATGCACCGGATCCCTGCCGAGGTAAGCTGTCGCTTGCCCGGCCAAGAATCCTCTCCAGTGCTCAACGAGGGAGAGTATGTAGTTTTCATGTCCCACTTTGCTCGTGGGTTCGGCCTTCCCCTTAGCGATTTTGCTAGGGGGTTCCTCGATTACTTCGGCCTTCAGCCGCATCATCTGCCAGCCAATGCTATCGCCTCTTTGTCAGCTTTTATCTCGGCTTCGGAGGGGTACTTCAGCCTTTGGCCCTCCGTACATGTCTGGTCCAAATTTTTCCAAATCCGATCTAATGTCGTGCCGGACAAATCTCTTCACCCTTTCGAGAAATCTCTTACCCAATGTGGGGCTGCGTCCATTACGCCTCGGAGAAATTCTGAGTTCCCACGTGTCGCCGGCCTTGAGTCTTGTAAGAAATGGCATAGATCATTTTCTTTGTCAAAAACACTGGAAAAGAAGATAAGATTCGGCTCCCCGCTTTTTCTATCGGGTCCCCTTCCAACAAGAACTGGAACTACAACCCTAGGAAGAGCCATGCTTTGGCCGAGGCATTTGAGATTCGGCTCAAGGAATTAATTCGTGTTGGGCTCCGCGGTGAGGATCTGATGACCGCATTTATCAGCAGCCGAATCTGCCCTTTTCAGCTTCGCTCTTACATGCTTTGTTACATGAGTGGTCCTCTCGACCCCAACCGAGTCTCAATGGTTGAGCTCGACGACTATCACATTTATAAGCGTGTCTGAGCTATCTTCAAGACCGATATGCCGGAGGAGTGGGCATGGGGACTGAATCCATTCACTCGCGGGAATCCCCCTCCTCAGGTCAATTTACGCTTTGGTGTTTGCTTCCGAGTTGCCTTTATGATTGCTCTTTTGCTAATTCTACTTTATTTTTTCTCTCGCAGAGGTTTGCGGAGCAAAAGACCGAGGATGCCGAGGTCTTGGCTCTTCCGTGGACTGTAGATCAGGATATCCCGGATAACGGGGAACCTAACTCGGAGGAGTTCATCCCTAAGTCGGATGTCGCTCCGGTTCATGCCCGCGGCAAGACCTCGGCCCACGCAGATGAAGGTGACTCGGACGACGTCCAAATTCTTGAGGTAGTTGTCGTGGTTCCTATCTCTTATGCATTTCTGGCTCCTACTTTCCCAGCTAATCTAGCTGGTCAGGTGCACGACGCCGAGCCTCTTGCTTCTCAAGCTCCTGCTACCTCGAAGAAGCACACCGCTCCGGCAGATCCCTCTGTTGCTGCCCCCAAGAAGCGAGTGAAGAAGTCTGCGCAGCATATTCCGAGGCGTAAAACCATGCCTACGGTTACTGGGTGAGTTTACTTTCATTCGTATTCCTTGTTTCTCTCTTTCTGTCTATTGACTCAACTTGTTTGTCTTTCGCAGAGCTCCTCTCTCGGCAAAGCCTAGTGGACCGAGTATGGCGACCCATACTACTCGGCCGGCTTCTCCTCCTCCAGAAGATACTCGGGTTCCCAGTCCTCCTCATGTTGATTCTCCTCCTGTGCCGACACATATGTCTCCTGGACGAGATTTTCCTATTGACCCCATCGTTACTGCCGACATAACTCCTACACCGGATCATCCGGTTGAGCCTATTGCTCCTGTCTTCACCAGCGAAGTTCCCCCTAATGATCCCTTGATCACCACAACTCCAGCTGCTACTTCTATTCCATCCGAGGATATCACCACCTCGGCTCCCTTGAAGGTTTCAGTTCCTCCTGCCCCCTAGGACGTGATTCATCGTGCTGAAGTTGCTGCCCCTGCCGAAATCTCTACTAAAAGTAGGAAGACTGTTGTTACTAAATCTTCGGCATCTCAGAAAGGGCCAGCCTCCTCTTCTCAGCCCAACATAGCGGATGCACTTCGCAAGGGAGCTTCCTCCGCCAAGCCTGTTGTCACTCCTGCTACCAACACTCAACTTACTCTTCACAAGAGTCCGGCGATGACGGTGGTCACACAACGGGCCCGAGGTAAAGTGTTGACTCGCACTGAGAGCGGAAACAACCTCGGCTCCTTGGTGAAATATGCCAATAACTGGAATGCCGCGGATCAACTTGAAGGCAATCCGAGTAGCCAACCATTCCAGCTTTCCGACATCAGCAGTCGATTGCACATGGCTGCTAAAATTGTTCTTGATAGTGACAAGATGAACGAGGTCAGTGCTTTCGTTGATACTTTGTCTATCATTCAAATGGTATCATATACACACTAGTCCCCGAAGCTTGCAACTGGATAACTTGTTCGTTTGGAAGCTTTGTCAGGCATCAAATATCACGACTCGAATTAGCCGTGATATCCGAATCAAGTTTTACATAGTTCATATTTGCTTTAGCTTTAAATATCTAGCCACTTTGATATAAGTCAAGTTACACTTAGGTTGGGTCTGTTTTAACTTTGAATATCCAACCACCTAGATCCGAGTCAAATTTTATTTGATTCGGATCTGCTTTAACTTTCAATATCCAGCCACCTAGATCCGAGTCAAATTTTATTTGATTCGGATCTGCTTTAACTTTGAATATCCAGCCACCTAGATCCGAGTCAAGTTTTGCTTGATTCGGATCTATTTTAGCTTTGAATATTCAGTCTTTTAACCTTCCATTATATCTAGGTTGCCCATGATCGATGGACAATCGAATTTCAAAGGTTGCTCTTCGCCCACAAGAAACTGCAAGAAAAATATGAGAAGGTTATTCCTGTGGTGAAGAAAACTAGTAATTCAACTAATCCGTGTACTGTTCCTTAAGTTCGTAATACTCTTGGCTTGTCGTGCTAATTTCCTCCTCGCTGGCGTGCAGCTAATATCAACAATTTGAATACCCGCCTTACCAAGAAGGTTGCCGCTCTTGAAGGTTGGTTCCTCTTTTTTGGTTTTTAAATTGCTAATCCTTGTCCGAGATAAATATTGGGTTTCTTACAACCTTCCGGCTTTGGTATAGCCGAGCTACAAACACTTGTAGCATCGCATGAAGAATGCATACCTATGCCTGATATGATGCTGCATTTTTTAGAACAAGCTGCCACTCATTCGGCGCAGCTCCAAGAAAAAGACGATGAGATAACTCGGTTACGCGCCGAGGTTGAGTCTCTCAAGCTTTCCCAGAAGTCTGAACTGGAAAAGGTTGATCAGGAATTTTCTGAAGAAAAGAATCGACTGAGCCTGCAGTTGCAGAAAGATAAGGAACTTCTTGATGCTGCCGAGCTAAAGAACCGGGCGATGAGAGAGGAAATCACTTGTGTTGAGAAGAGTAGGGCCGATTGGTCCCTGGATCTCCAGAAAATGTTGAGTTACATTCATCTTAAGTTTCCGCCCGTGGCCGAGTTATTTTCTTCTTTTTCTTATTTTTTAACTGATATGCTTTCCTTTCGTGTACATCATTTTCCGGAAGCGAAACCAGTGAGCTCTAAGGAAGTGATTTCTACTCGTCAACGCCGAGGTGTCCCCGCTGACTCGAGTCAAGAATACTCGCTCGAAGACTTCCTCATTGCCATCGGCGCTGCTATTGGACCAATGAAGATTATGGGGAGAGATCTAGTGCAGGCAGCTATCCGGGCCTACCATGTCCTTTGGCTGAACACCTCTGGAACGCCTGATATTGATGAAGTTAAAGTGCTTGTGGAGAGGCTAATGGCATCTTAGACCCAATTGAATCTCTAGAGGGAGCCCACTGGGAGGGCTGGTGTTGATATGGCGCTTACAGCCGTGTTGTCTTGGTATGAGGACATTTCCCTTGATACTCTGATGCATTTGTGCACTGGCTCTCCTTGGGTTGAAAATACGAAGTTTGTTGCTCGCCGCCAAGCTCGTGCCTTCCAGCTTATCGAGTATGCTGACTTGCATAATTGGATCGAAGGGCCGAGTTTCCTTCCCAATCCAGCAGATGATGTCGAAGTTGAAGATGCATCGGGTGATGACTCGGCCGATCAGGATGAATTGGAGGGTGATTCGGATAATTCTCGTGATTCAAACAATATCTCGGGCAAGGATGGCGACGCGCGATCGTCCTCTAAAGGGACTAACAACTCTCGAGCTCAAACTGATGTCTCTCGGCAGCCGGAGCTTGCGCCCGAGGTTACTATGGCTTCTGTTGAAGCCGAGGTAACGTCGGCTGATGTGCCAGCTACTTCGGAGCGCCCAGTTGCTGAAGATACCCTCCTTAAGGAGAACGAGGTCACTCCTCCAGCGTCCGAGATACCCATGTCCAATGCTCCTGACCATGCTACTGCCCATTAAGGGTTGCTTGGCCTCTTCTGGTACTTAGGATTGAAAAAACTTCAATTTGCTTTAAGTCTCCGGCATGTCGGGCGTATGATGTTTGTGAAACAATTGTCTGTCTTTTGGTGTTGTGCGAACCTTTTTGCTTTGCACCGCTGAGGCATTGGTGATGGTAACTATTGTTATTTCGTCTAAGTTAAGCTATCTGTTTCATATCTTTGCCTTGCCCAACTTTAATTTCGTAAGGCCGGATTGTACTCTCCCATGTAGTTGACCTTCGTCCAACATCTATCTTGCTTGCCCTTTGTAGACTTGGTTGTATAGTTGTTGTTTTTGCGATTTCTATTTGAAGTATAATGCTCCAACCTCATAGGTCGGCTTGTATCCCTTATCTTACTTCGACTTGCTGAGGTTGTTACCTCTAGAACTCGTTAATTATTTTCTCCTTGTTGTTCCTTTGTCGATCGAGGCACGCTTATGTTGCATCTTATGAATTATGGGCAGAAAATTTGGGGCAGTCCCCGAGTTTCTGCTGAAGTTATCAAGCTCTTATGAATTAATGAGCGGTGTAAGTCATCCCCGAGTTATCCCTTGGGTCGCTAAAGGTTTATATCTGTTCAAATAATATCAAATAACACGAAACAGTCCCCGAGTTACAAACTGGGTTGCGGAAATATAATTCATAGTTCAATGCTGAGAATACCACGGGGCAGTCCCCGAGTCATTGCTCGAGGTGCCGAGGTTTAATACACATTTCAAAACAAGAAACAATCATGAGGCAGTTCCCGAGTCGATGCTCGAGGTACCGAGGTTTAATGCATAATCCAAAATAAGGGATAACACGGTGCAGTCCCCGAGTCACTGCTCGAGGTGCCGAAATTTAATATATAATTCAAAATAGGAAATAACACGTGCAGTCCCCGAGTCACTGCTCGAGGTGCCGAGGTTTACTACATAGTCTTAAAAAAGAGAAACAACATTGTGCAGTCCCCGAGTCGCTGCTCGAGGTGCCGAGGTTTAATACATGCTTGACATTCCAACTTGATGTGTCGCATCATGACGTACAACATATGGCTTCTAAGTGTAGAACGGGCGAAGTAAGGCTATGTATGGTCTTTTTGATTTGTCTTCGGCCTTATTTGCCTTATTCTTCTCTGGTGGCTGAGCGTCGATCAGGTAATATGCATCATTGTGCAGTGCTTTACTTACGATGAAAGGTCCTTCCCATGGAGGTGAGAGTTTGTGCATGTCGGCTGTGTGTTGCACTAGTCAAAGAACCAAGTTTCCTTCTTTAAAAACTCTTGGATTTACTTTTTTACAATGGTATCGTCTGAGGTTTTGCTGATAAACAACTGATCTTGACAACGCCAATTCCCTTGCTTCCTCTAGCAGATCCACATCGTCTTGCCGTGATACTTCGTTTACTTCGGTCGTTGTGTATTGGATTACTCTTGGCAAGTCATGCATTATGTCGGCTGGAAGCAGAGATTCTGCCCCGTATACCATAAAGAAAGGGGTATACCCCATCGACCTATTCGGGGTGGTCCTGAGGCTCCACAGTACTGCTGGAATCTCCTCAATCCAGCATCTTGCCGACCTTTGCAATGGTTCGATAAGCCGGGGTTTTATTCCTGACAATACCAGTCCATTTGATCTTTCCACTTGCTCGTTTGATGCTGGGTGAGCCACCGAGGCAACATCTAGTCTTATGTGCTTTTCTTGGCAGAATCTAGCAAAGGCTCCTTCAGCAAAATTTGTTCCATTATCTGTGATAACACTGTGTGGATATCCATATCTCAAGATAATATCTTTTAGGAATTTTACCGATGTTAGTCCATCACATTTTCTTATTGGTTTCACCTTGATCCACTTTGTGAATTTGTCCACCATGACTAGAATGTTAGTCATTCCGCCCCGGGCTGGTTTGAACGATCCTACCATATCCAAACACCATACAGAAAAAGGCCAAGTGATTGGTATTGTCTTTAGCTCGGACGAGGGCAGATGTATCTTGCTGGCGTATCTCTGGCAACCATTACATTTTCCACTAACTCCTTTGACTCCTTTAATGCTGTCGGCCAATAAAACCCATGCCTGAATGCTTTGGCCACTAAATCTCTGGATGAGGCGTGATGCCCGCACTCCCCCTGATGTATATCCAGGAGTATTTCTTGTCCTTCTGCCGGGTCAACACATCTTTGTAGTACGTTCGTGATGCTTCTCTTATACAGCTCATTGTTTATGATTGTGTAAACTTTTGCTCTTCTTACTATTTGTCTAGCCAGTACTTCATTACTCGGCAAGATTGCCTCCTTAAGGAATGAGAGTATGGGTTGCGCCCATATCGGCGTGATTTTCTCTGGGATCATTTCACTATCGATTTCCATATTTTCCGCCGACATAATAGCTTTGGATTTTTCTGCGTTCGCTCGCGCGATGGCCGGGTTAGCCTTTCAGAAAATCCGGGTCGCATTCTTTGTCGATTTCCATTGGCATACTCCCTTCTTTCAATTCTGCCGAGATACGAATTGACTCGGATTCTGGTGATGGTGTAATCGATGGTTTTCTCAGGTGCTCTAGGGCAATACCTGGGGGAATTGACTGCCTAGTTGATCCGAGTTTTGATAGTGTGTCTGCGGCGTCATTTTCCACCCGAGATATATGATGAAACTCGCATCCATCGAAGTAACCACTTTTTTTTTTGCACATGAAATCTATACAGGGCCATATTCGCATCTAGTGTGTCCCAATTGCCTGATACTTGCTGTACTATTAGATCTGAGTCCCCATAGCATAGGATGACGTATACCAATCTCTTTTGCCATTTTTAACCCGTGGACGAGTGCTTCATACTCGGCTACATTGTTTGATGCGGTGAAATGTATTTGCAGCACATATTTCAGCTGATCTTTTTTCGGCGAAGTTAATACTATCCCTGCCACAAGCCGTTTCTTAGCTTGGATCCGTCAAAATGCATTGTCCAATAATTCAGATCTGGTAATGGTGGTTCATATTGTACCTCGGCCCAATCCACAAAAAAGTCGGCCACTGCCTGAGATTTGATTGCATCTCGCCTATCGAATTGCGGAGCATAAGGTGATAACTCGATTGCCCATTTTGTTATTCGGCCACTTGCATCTTTGTTGCTCAATATCTCGGCTATGGGCGCTTCACAAATCACTTTATTGGATGCCCTTCGAAGTAATGTTTGAGTTTCTTCGCCGACATGTATACTCCATAAGCCATCTTCTGGTAGTGCGGGTAGTTCTGTTTTGAGGCCGATAATACCTCGCTCAGGTAATATACCGGCCTTTGTATTGACTTATCTCCTTCATTCCTTTCCACAACAACCACCGCACTTACCACTCTGTTAGTGGAGGATACATAAAGTAACATAGGTTCTTTTGATAATGCAGAAGCCAAGATCGGTGCTGTGACCAACATCTTTTTTAACTCATGAAACACATTATCTGCTTGCGGCGTCCAGATGAATTTATCAGACTTTTTCATCAACTGATACAGAGGTAATGCCTTTTCCCCTAGCCGACATACGAATCGACTCAGTGAAGCCAGGCATCCCGTGAATTTTTGTACATCATTCAAACACCTCGGTAGTTCTATTTTTTCAACTGCTCGGATTTTAGTTGGATTTGCCTCTATACCTTGGCTGGACACGAGAAAACCGAGTAATTTTCCAGCCAACACACCGAAGGTACATTTTTCCGGGTTAAGCTTCATTCGGAATCTTCTCAAGTTTGCAAATGTCTGCCGAATATCGTCAAGGAGTGTTTTGCTCTCTTTGGTTTTTATAACCACATCATCTACATATACTTGTACATTTTTTCCTATCTGGTCATGTAGACACTTTTGCATGCATCTTTGGTATGTTGCTCCTGCATTACGCATGACATGGTTATACCCGCGGGTACATGATCTCAGCATACCTAGTCTAGCCCAAGGAAGTCCCACGACAAATATACGCCGGCCCATGAAGATTTTCGGGTGTCCAAGGCCCATGACGCCTTCGGATCCTTGGAGAGCAAGACTAGAGTAGATAGGAAATTCAAAGGGGTAAACCCTAGAACCTGTAACCGACTAGGTCTGTGCCTGGGACCTGCCTAAGTCTATATAAAGGCCAGGAGGGCACGACCTAGATCTCTCGACTCATACTTTCGCATACACACCTCCACGCCAGATCGCATCTGCGCACCCCTGTAATCACCGGTTCCGCCGTAATCAAGAGCAGACAAGCAGGAGTAGGGTTTTCCCTCTAGGGGCCTGAACCTGGGTAAACCTCGTGTCTCGTGTTTCTTTTTTGCTAACCGTTCCGCGATCTCCAGCATCCCCATCTTCTCCAAAACCCAAGTCCATAACAATGGGCATTGATGATATTAAACCTCGTCAATTGGCACCGTCTGTGGGAACTGGGGACGCTGATTGTGCGATCGTGACGGTCCCAACCCGAACGATCTACAAATCCGCGGCGACGGAGAGTCACCTCCTCTTCGGCGCTTTCGACTTTACCGCCCACTCACCGGCCACCATGAAGGACTTCGAGCCCGTAGGCGATGGACTCGAGATCCTGTTTGGGAGTTTCTGCTTCCAGGTGGGGCAAACTGGCACCCTCCGCCTCCCTGAGCGGGTGCCCCTACCATCAATCAGGCCCGCTTCATGGGCCCCACACCCCGTGCTACGCACATCATCATCAACAGATGAGTCCTACGACAGCAGCAGCTGCAACTCCGATCTGTGGGATCCGCCATCGGATGAAGGGACCTACGTTTCCGGATCTGAAAGTTGCGGCAGCAGCAGACCATTCTACGAGCGCTACCAATGCACCGTAGTCATCCAGAGCGACGTGGATCAGCAAGCGCCCAACCCGCCGCCCAACCCGCCACCTAACCCGCAGGACAGAAACAGCGGGAACAGAAGAAGCCAGTCCCCCCACCCGAAGGGGATAACACCGGCCATGCCATCCGCCTTAACAAAGAAGGATGGGCCCAAGCACACGCCGCCGTGGAGGGCAACACGGTCCTGCCTGTAGATGCCTCACGGGACCTTCTCATGGCATACCACTTGCTCCTGATCGAGGAGCACAAGAAGTAGGTCAAGATGCAAGAGGTGCATGACAAACGCAAGCAAGCAGCCTCAGAGTCCAGCGCGCGACGAGTTGTGCTCTCTGCCATGGGCATCGGCTCCAGCTTGAACGGCAACCAAGGCAACAAGCACCGATCTCGGATGGAGAACATGGATCCCAAGGAGCGCCGTGAGGTGACCCGAACCCTCCACGCATCCTTCATGGAGATGGATGCTGATGGCAACGTCATCCCGAAAATGCCGCTGGCTGCGATCATGGCAGCCACCGCGTATCTAGCATCCCACCCACCTCCGGAGGGGGACCCAAAAAGAGCCATGCACAAGTCCGCACTTACCGGACTCGGACTCGTCGGAGCCGCGCTCCACCAGGAAGCTCCTACGGAGCCGAAGAAGAAAGCTCCGGTCAGGTTCGACCGCAGCCCCACCCCTTCATCCGAAGAAGAGGACCATGACCTTCCTTGAAGGAACAAGAGTTTGCGCCATCGCAACCGCGATTACGACGCCAGAGACGCGCTCACACAGCGCAAAATCGACAAAGCGCGAGCCAAGCGCGCATGCTCGTCTGAATCCAAGATGGACGAAGACAAAGGAGAACTCTACGGGGCCCGATGCTTCAGCAGATCTGTTCGACGAACAAGGATGCCGTGAAATTTCAAACTTCCTTCCTTCAGCTCCATAATGGCATAGTGCGATAGCAATAAGCCCCGTACGGGGTAATAAACGCAGTCTTTATTTGATCTGCCGGATTTAACGGTATCTGGTGGAAACCAGAATACGCGTCTACAAATGACAACAGCTCACAACCAGCGGTCGAATCAATGACTTGGTCTATCCTAGGTAAAGGAAAAGGATCTTTGGGACACGCCTTGTTTAGGTTCGTGTAATCGATACACATTCGCCATACGACGGCTACATTCGGGTCATCCTTTTTCTTTTCCACTAGCACCGGATTTGATAGCCAATCCGGGTGAAGAACTTCCATGATGAACCCGGCTGCAAGGAGCCGAGCTATCTCATCCCCTATTATTTTTCTCCTGTCTTCGGCGAAGCGGCGGATAGGTTGCTTCACCGGCCTTGCTCCTGGCCTTACATGAAAAGAGTGCTCAGCCAACTCCCTCGGCACACCTTGCAGGTCTTGAGTTGACCATGCAAAGATATCCCGATTCTCACGGAGGAAGTTGGTGAGCTCGCCTTCCTATTTGGCATCTAGGCCGGCACCAATCGTGATCTTTGATGCTCCAGGTTATTTCCTGATTGGACCAAGGCACGTATCTTGGTACTGCCAGCATAACTGCATTTACTTCCATATGCCGGTGTTGTACACTCTACCTATCTTGTTGTTCTGTTGTGAACACACAATATGATTGATGATGCTCCCTGTAACCATTACGCCCGTTGTTTCCGGGGTTTGCTCTTCCATCTTGACCTTGATTTATCACTTGATGCACTACATCCCTCCGGTCCGAGTTATCATACCTCGGAGGAGGCGGTGGCAACATTAACTGCTGCGCATTTGCTCCTGTTAGCTGTGGTTGCTGCTGTTGATGCACTTGATGAGGAGTCGCTTGCATGCCCTCCGTGTTCCCCATTGCATTTTTCATCCATGCACATTGACGAGTTGTATGATTAGCCGGCTTGGCCAGGTTTGGAGTGTGGAATTTACACGGTTGATCCAGCATGGATTCATACGTGTACTTCGGCCTCTCCTGCCATTGCTTTTTCTATTTTGGTGTCCATTGCCTTTTCCCTTCATTCCTCGGCGTCCACTGCTGCGGACTGTTCTTCTGTCGCTGACTATTTCCATGACTCGACTGGTCTTGTACTACCGCTGCCACCTGATTGGAAGCATATCTGTAATCCGGTCTTTCCTCCCTTCTTCTACCTCGGAATTCATTGTGCCTCGATGATCCGGCTGCATCTCTTGCATATTGATCTTGATTCTCCCGATGCTCTGCCGACATTAATTCTGGTTGCGTCGGATCCCCTAATGCATACGAATCTGCTATCCTGATGGTCTCTGCCAAGGTGGTCGGCATATCTCTTTGCATCCTCTGCCATAATACACTCCCATATCGGCAGCCTTGAGCAAACCAAGCTATCGCTTGAGATTCTATGACCCCTTCGCATGAGTTTCTAAGGTTACACCACCGAGTCAAGAATTCCCTATCTGTTTCATTTGGCTTCTGTTTGCACATAGCGAGCTGTTGAGGCCTATTCGGCCTCTTATAAGTACTGGTGAAATTGCTGACAAACATTTCTTCAAAATCAAGCCAACAGTTGATACTAACTGTCGGCAGATTGTTCAGCCATACTATGACTGGTCCTTCTAGCATTTGTGGGACGTATCTCACCGCCCATAGTAAGTTTCCACCAGCTATTTTTACTGCAGTGGCATAGTCAATCAACCAATCCTGTGGTTTGGTGCTCCCATTGTATGTTTTCGTGCCCCTTGCCAGTTGAAAGTTCAGCACTGGTGGTTCGCCCATAATCTGAGGTCCGAAACATGCTGGACCGGGCAGACCCTGTTCCTCCAATAACTCGGACCGATATAACCTGTCGAGTTTTAGTCTTGCATCATTTGACGGCAAGTTTCTGTAAACGATCCTCTCTTGTATCTCATAATGGTTATTCCCACCATGTTCTGCATGCTCCATATCCGAATAACCATCATTGTACCTATCATTTGCCTGATTATGCAGAGCTGGTCTCACTTCTCGATCTTGCCGAGGTTCATATCTCGGCTGAGGATTCGGTGGAGGGTTTCTCCTTCCCTCCGCCGGGTTATTGTTTTCATGATTTCCCCTTCCGAGGTCTCCGTGCCCCTTGTTAGCACGACCGGGGTTTCTATCTCCACTGTTACCTCGGCTGCCGTTGCCTCTGTTATCATTGACCTTTCCGGCCACCGCCGGATCATACGGAACAATTTGCTTATTTCTTTTTCCTGAGGTCACAGCTCTATATTTTTGCGTGTTGTTCCCAGGTGAGGATGTTGCTGCCGCAGATAGTGCGGGTGCTTCTCCAGCCGAATGAACCATACGCGAGGCTCCCGGTCTCGCTGGGTCAGCCCTTAGCATTTCCTCGTTCTACTGATTCGCAATGCGCACCATCTCATTCACTCTTTCTTGTTGTTTCTATCGGGCTTCCCCGCTTAATCCTTCCAGTTCCAAAGCAGCGGCATTTGCCGCCCTTAGGTTCTTTATCGGGGTACTATACCTCGACAAGCCTAGATCGACTAAATCATCTCCACGAGCTTCATGCTCTTTATTCATATCATTCATGAGGTTCTTTCCTCTCAATATCAATTCATCTACCCGCTCGGGGGACACATCCAGTTTGTTTGCCTTAGCATACTCTCGCAGAGTCCTATTCAAGGACTCCCGCAAGGACGATACCTTTTTTTGCCTCTACCAGTACTTTTTGTTTAGTTTCTTCTAACTCCGCCTGGGCGTTAGCCGGATCAAGTATCGGTGCAACAGGAGTGTTTAGACTATCTATAGTTTCCTGGAGGATATTCTCTGGTCTTTCCAGAGGGTGGCCACCTTACCCTTGCCGCCTTTGGGGTCGTCTCCTGCACCTGGGCTGACTTGGCTGCTGGCGGATCCACCTTGGTGGGTTGTGGAGCTGCTTGCTTCATGGTCACCTGTCCTCCTGCCACCGGGTCCTTGCTTGGTCCGGCGCCTCCTCCTGCCGCCTGTGCTGCGGCTGTCACCATCACCTCGATGTTGCCGACAGGGCGTGCTCGACGCGGACCGTTAGCCGCATTGAGGGGAGGCTCTCCTGCATCAATAACTCGGTGAGGATAGACGCAGGAGGTGTCGACGCTGACGTAGACCTTGTGCGTGCCCAGGTTGATGAAGACATCGTTGCGCGGAGGTGCTTTCCTCCTGAAGCTACCCGCGTTATCGCTGACATAGTCCCAGAGATCGAATCTCTAGACTAAGCCAGAGACAACCCGCTCGCCGGTGTGGATGAAGTTTCCCGTCCGGATCTTGACTCCAGCTAGCACCGCTGCTAGCCCCACGGTGGGCGCCAACTGTCGTGGTGGTGGGACGGCAGACGCCATGGGTAGGCTAAAGTATGGGGCCAATGGATGCTAGAGGGATCCGGGGAGGGAAGATGTAGTGATTTCTACACTCAAATGCTCAACAAATAAATCTCTATTCCTCTTCTCAATGAATACAAGTGCTCCTAGAGCTGTCTCCTAGAGAGGAAGAACGCTACTACACGAGCCTTATGGCGTAGAATGAATCAATCCCCTCTTCAGGAGCCCGCATCCCCCCTTATAAAGGGATGCCTTGGTTCCTTCTAGGGCTTACGTGGCAAGCATATCCTTGGAATATGCTTTTCCCAATATGGTAACTCGGCGGCCTCCTTTCCGTGTCGCCCTTCTATCGGCGGCAATGTTCCAGAGACCCTCACATGCGCACCTCGGGCTTCCTCACTGTCACCTCCATGACGTTCTTCTGCCCTTCTGCTACTCTGCTCCTTGTCCTTTGTGCTTGGCTCTGTCTGGATTCCTCCTAGCTAGTGACTAGGGTTTGACTATAGGGACCTCCTTCTCCTGCAAGCTTCACGTTATTCGGCCTTGTCTCACATAACTCGGCTCGGCCTACACCTGCATTCAAGTTAATCAGACTCATTCGGCCGACTTAACTCATATGTCGGCCGGATAAGGTGTTACTCATTCTGTACTTGCCATGGCCCTGCTTATCTCGGCCGAGTCTTATATGATCCAGCCGACACAAACAGTAACTCGGCTCACGATAAGGGAGGTTCCTTTCGTCTTTCCCCTGTCTTGACCCTACTTGGGGTCACCTCCCCAATAGAAATATAATAACTCAACATCATTTGTAACCCTCACAAACCCTAATGTAAAACCTAATAACCCTCAAGATTAATCAATCTTAACTAAACACAAGTTTCTTCAAATTTTATTCTTTTTGCCACTTCACACAAAAAAGTCTATAATAGTTCCTTCAGCTCCTAAGAACTCAACTCAAGGACTTTTTATCCTAGTCACCAAATAACAATTAATCATAATCACATTACTCTATCCATATTTGTATATTTTGGATTGTTAACACTTAAGTTCCTTATCAATGTCATTGCTTATGAAATAAACTTAAAAATAATCCCAATCTTAAAGAAGATACCTAAGATCAACTTATTAAAAATACTAAGGGTTTCACTTTGGGAATTATAAAATTGCATAGCATTATTTATGGATAATGGCATCTTGCTTCTTTAAACATTAGTCCTTTCTGTACCAATGATGATAATTTCAGATATTGGATCTTATATTATCTCGAAGACCGTGAGTGCATAATCTTGCAATCACAAAAGGCAAGTTCACACTTGCTCATGTCCTTTGATTATTTTCTGTAAAGTATTTTGCAAATCCAGTATTGTCATCACCTGCATTTGAAAAAGGTCAGAAAACACTATTTTCATAATAATATGATTATAGGTTATTTACCATGAGGTAATAATCTACTGTGAAAGTTCCAGTGGTAAAGGAACATATTATCTAGGACTTAACAACCAATGTCGCCAGTGATTCTTGCGTCGTATATTACGCGTTAACCATGAGATTTGGAATGGGACGGAGAAGTCAGCTGGATCGGCTCCCTTTCACATGCATTGGACACTGTTCTAGGCATTTGTAAGTTGCAGATCGTGGGTATAGCCGTTCTATACGGGGGTCTACCGTGGATCTGGGCCTAAAAAAGACAGATTACTATTGTTAATGGTTGTTGTGTGTATCCAACTAAGGTATAGCCGTTTTATACGGGGAAAAGTCTACCTTGAGTTTGGACATCCAACAATTGTGGTGTATGCGGGGTCACGGAGAAGGACAGTGATTGGCTTGGATCTTAGTCTGGGCCTCACATCAAGGAAGTGTGAACGAGCCTATAACTCGGATGTGCAACAAAGCTAAGATCTCTCATGGGTAAAGTAACGCACCTCTACAGAGTGTAAGAACTGTAACTTGTTACTCCCTGTTCCGAGAAGGAGCTGCGAACGCTGCAGGAAAGGAACTCCATGAAAGTTCTGGTAAACCCGTGAAGGCTGATGGACATAGCTTTTCAGAATAAAAGCAACCTTTGAAGAAATGTTTACAAAAACTTGCATTGCCTACGACCTATGGTCTATGGCTGTAGATAGTGCATCAAACACTCCTCTTTAGTGAATTTGCTGAGTACGCTCGTACTCAACGTATCTTCTTAACCCTTGCTAGATCTCGGAGAAACCAATGGCGTTCCTAGGAAATAAGTTACTTGAAGAGTTGAAGATATCCGAGGGAGATCAACGGAGTCGGAGACCTTACCGGAATCTATCGAAGACAAGCTGAAGCGTAGAATATAAATAAAACTCCTAGAATCTAGAACCTACTTCTGTAGAACAATACTATAGTAGTACTTTCAAGCCTTATACATATCTTAATAGTAGTACTTCTAAAATAACTCCGAGTGGATCTTTCTGGTTCTTTCTGTATAATATTCCTCACTGTTCGAGGAAGTTCTCTGGATATTTTGTAATCTGTTATATGTAATCTAAAGTGTTGTCTTGGACCCGCGATGTTTCTGTTGTACCACTCTGAGGGATATAATGTGGATGGAACGGTGTTCCATTGGTGTTATGTCAACGACTATAGTGTACTACATCATGCAGTGGTATGCTGGGTCACCGCAACGGCGGTGCAAGGCAATGCTGGTGCTGAAATGGCGAAACAGTTTACTACACAGTTTGGTGGTCAACTTGCAACACAACCCATTGGAGGAATATTCATGGGTGGAGCTATCTCAAGTGGTGCTCGTGGTGGTAGCTGAGGTGGTGCCCGTGGTGCTACCTCAAGTGGTGTCTGTGGAGCTAGGCTTACTCGTTTTATCACTCGTGGAAGGAATGTTCCATGCACTAATGAAGTCTTGTCTCCTATTCTTCCTAGTGATAATAAAATTCTGAGGGATTCAGACAGCAGCAGTTCTGACAGCAGTGGAGATGATGATGCTGAACGGTTTGTCCGTGCTGACAGGAACGGTAAGGGTGTTGTTGGTGGTTGTGCTGGTGGTTCTTCCAATGTCCAGCTATCTTTGACTTTCCCGGATTCTAATGAAGAGCAGAAGAATAGTCCAGGAGCAAGATCACCTGATGATCGTCATATGTCACCACCGGAAGCTAGGTCACCTATTCTAGATCCTGTCTCACCTGTAAACCGGGTGACTAAAACTCCTGTTGTGGGAAAAAACCTATTCGTGTGTATGAAAGGTCTAGGAAGAAGAAGTCACGTCCGGTTGAGAATGTTGATAATGTGATCAATTCTCGTACTGTTGAAGAGATTGATAATGAGATCAAGTCACTTGTCTGCAAAGATTTGGGCCTTACTCCTGCCATGATGCGAGCTGCTGTTTCTGATAGGTATGAGTGGGCATAATTATTTATCTCAGTCATTGGATAACTTTATTACCTTAGTGTTGATAATTGTATCATTTTCATCTGATAACTTGTTTATGTTAATGTGGGTAACCTTTCTGTTTTATGTTTATTATGTTTATATATATTGATAACTGTATCATTTGTCATCTGATAACTTTTTTATGTTTATTATGATAACTGTATCATTTTTCATCTGATAACTTCTTTATGTTTATACTGATAACTGTAGCATTTCTCTCATGATAACTTACTTATGTTATTGTTGATAACTGTAGAATTTCTCTCATGATAACTTCTTTATGTTATTGTTGATAACTGTAGCATTTCTCACATGATAACTTCGTTATGTTAGTGTTCATAACTGTAGCATTTCTCACTAGATAATTGTAGTATATTTCATCTGATAACTTGTTTCTGTTCATGTTGGTAACTTTTTCTGTTTTTTGTTTATTATGTTCTGTTTTTTGTTTTTTGTTGGCAATTATTTATTACAGCAAGAAATTACCGAAGAAGACATCGGTGCCTGCTACAAGGTCTTCACCACGGTTGGCAAAACATCGTTCTACAGATGAAGGCACATCTGTTATAGATGTTGATGCATCCTCTCCTATTCCTTCACCTACTCGTGTTGAAGGACATTCTAATGCTGTTGCAACTCCTGATGTCGTGGATGCGCCTGTTGTGAATCTTGAAGAGGTAATATCTGGTGGAGAAATATGTGGCAATGGTGGTGCTTCTGAAGATCTTGCTGTGACGAGTGCACCTGCTACAGTTGTAGTAGGATTATCTATTGATGTGGCAATGGATGTATCTCAACCAGTCTCAGGAGATGCAGTGATTATGCATACCATTGATCAGCCTGTTAGCAGCAGCATTGTAAATATCATGGCAAACGAGACAGAGAACATCACGGAAGTTGCTGCTGCCACTAGAGATGCCCCTCAGGTTGATGCCAATGTTGATGATGCCAATGTTGATGCAGGTGTAGGTGGTTTTGTTTGTCCTGATGGTGTTTTTCTTGTTCCTGCGTCATCGTTGTTCACCAACCTTGCAACAACTGCTACTTTTATTGATGTTGCTGCAAGTCCTGCTGTTTGTTCGCTTGGAGATCCATCAACCCAGGATGAGAGTGAAAATGAGCCTTCTGTCTTGGATGATAGTATCCAAGAAGATGTACAACCTGTTTTATCTGCTCCTCTGGTTTCTGCGTCTAGTCTTTTCGACCCCCCTATTAGGAGGCAGTCCAGTCTGCTCGAGACATCTGCTGGTCCTTCGAGTGGTGATGGAAGTTCTGAAGCTGAAGTCGTTGTTATCAAGAAAGCAAAATTGGTTGCTCGTGATGAAAGCTGAGTCTTGCTGCTGGGATACCATTACATGTTTATAGGGATGTTGTGTCGTATGCTGTGCCTGATGTGGATCCTCCTGTTTCTCCTACCGTTGGTGCCCGTGCAGAGCCTGCTCCTACTGTTGGTGTCTCTGTGCAGCATGTTGCTACTTCTAGTGCACCTGCGCAGCCTACTCCTTCTCAGCCTAATCTTCGTATTGTTGCACAAGGTGATTCTAGTGTTGTCCCCATTTCTCATCACATTTCTGCTGATCCCGGTGATTTATTCCATGTTTTTTAAGCAGAAGATGTTCTTCCTTTGTCTTGGGCACCTTCTCCCAGAACTGGTACACACCTTCACCCTAATAACTTTATATTATGCCCTGGATCACTTTTATATATTAGTGCTGATAAATGTGTATATTTATGTTGGTAACCTACACTGTTTTTTGTTTTTCAAAGGTTTAAAATGCTTGCAACTTGATTATATGTTTGTCTTATATGCTTTTTTTTGTAATCTAAAACTTTATTCTTTTAATTATGATGTATTTCATAGTGTATGATGTGTATTTATCATTTTGTGCATTTTTGGTTTGTATTGATAACTTTATTTATATTCCCTTGATCACTTTTATATACCAGTGATGATAACTTTAGTTCATTTATGTTGGGAACCTACACTATTTTTATGCTGATAACTTTAGTAACAGATTATATGACATTAACAATTTGTTTTGTTTTGTCCCTTTTTCTTCTTGTCTTTCTTTTGGTACATATTCTATGCAGCTGTTAACTTATTGAACTTACCGAAAACGAGTGGTCATAAAAATGAGGGTACAGACGGATCTAGTTCAATGTCCCTTTTGGATGAGAAAATTGAAGATCATCGTTGCGATGGCTGTTTGGGGCTTGGGTTTCAAACTTGAAGATCATGATTCGGTTTCATGGCTGGTTGGATCTGTTTTATGACAGCCGTAGTTAAAATTAGGTTTCAATTTATGAGAACTTTTATTTTGTGATATGTTGTTGATGGAACAATTTGTGCTGTAATTTATATGACTCTATATTTGTGTGATGTAATTAAACTACCTTTTATTGTTTAATATATGTTATGTTTTTTAATTTTTTCTTTATGGTGATAAACATGTGGTTTTCTTTTTCCACATGGGTTCTGCCATTTCTATCCTTTTTCATTTGGACATTTCCTTTGTCCGTTCTTTATTATTTTTGTAGTGTATGAATATAAAGTTGATTGTAATTGCAAAAGGCCGGTAAATGATGAAAATGTAGTTATTTCTCTTGATGATCTGTTGGGTGAAAAGATTGGTTATCAAGCTGTTCGAAGTTTTACGAAAGATACCAAACAGTTAAACCAGACTAGTTGTTCCGTTCCAGGTAACTAAACAAAATTGTTTAGTTATTATTTATGTATTTGAATGTATATTTTTTACGAGCTGTACTAATTTTTTTGTTTTGTTGTAGTTGTTCCTGATTATTCTACTCCTGGTATCAGTTCTGCTCTTCCAGTTGCTGTCGCTGGTAGTGTTACACCTGCGACGCGGCTGCGTACTGTTAGACTTATTCATCTTGCGAAGTCTCTTCTTCCTCCGTTCTCCTATATTAAGACAAATGCAGAAGAAGATGCATGGTATAAGAAGATTATCATACACACGCGTAATGCGAATAAGTCAAAGATTAAAAAGTATGTACATGTTCTTTTTTTATAATATTCAATCCTTTTTAGTATTCTCTGTTGGTAACGTTTAAATGCTACCATTGGTCACTTCTAATGTTTCATGCTTGATAACTTGACTTTATATGTTATCTGGTTGATAAGTTGTAGTATTACTGGTGGGTCACTTGTAGTATTTTAGTGGATAACTCTTAGTTTAACAGTGGTTAACTTGGACCTTTTCTTTGTTGTTAGTTGTTTGCTAACCTATATTACTACTTGTGTATCATTTTGTTCTTCTAGTTGCTGAACTTTATAGTTTTCATTGTGGATCATTTTAAATATTTAGGATTGATAACTTTACCTTTTTATTTGTATCTCGATGATAAGTTGTACTAATACTGGTTGGTCAGTACTAGTTTTGGTTGATAACTCTTTTGTTGTTATTTTAGAGGATAAGTTGAACTTTTTTGTACTGGTTTGATAACTTGTATTACTACAAGTTGATTACTTGCATTGTTTGTTGGTGATAACTACTGGTTTTCATAGTGGATAACTTGTATTCTAATCATTAATTTTTTTTGCAGCACATCAATTTGTAACATTGATTCAATGTGGGTGACAACTAGTGATTTTGCTAAAAGTGTGATGTCATATGGCGAGCTTTCTAACAATACATGTGATCTTGCTATTTATGCAATGCAAGATAATTGCCCATCCAACAAGATAATTTTTCCTTATATCGTTACTAAATATCTGTTGGAGGGAAGATTCACTGCAAATCTTGTTAGGAGGTCGTTCAGGAGAGATGACAACTATAAACTGAGCCACAAACATATGGTATGCTGTCTAATTTGATTTATTTTTATTCTACAGTATGCAGTTGATAAGTTCAGGCATATTGTATGATAACCATTGCTTATGTTGTGTTGATAACTCTTTTATTTCTGCCTGGATAACCACTGTTTTTTCTACACGTGAATTTACTTATCTTATGTTCATTTTTTCTGTAGCTTTGCTTTGCTGTCCTTCAGGAGCTAGGGACTAAAAAGAACCCTTTGGGACATTGGTACATGCTTTTTGTTAATATGCCTGCAAAAAGGTTTGAAATTCTTGACTCGCTCTGTGGTGAAGCTAATGTAGAAATGATTGAACATGCGACCAAACTAATGGAAGCAATAAAAAAAATGTATATCGTCAATTATTCTGATTCTAGAAGATAGATTGAAGATTTTGAGTTGATGCATGTCCCTGTTCCGAGTCAAGTTGACAGGTTAGTTGGCCGGTTAGATTTGTACGCATGTAATTTAATTTTGTTTTTGTATAATCATTGATACTATGTTTGTTTATTCACTGTTTATTTTTTATTTTTCAGCACTGATTGTGGGTTCTTCATGCTTAAGAACCTTGAATTGTGGAATGGAAGCATTGTGCCTTGTATTTCTCAAGATATGATGCCGGGAATTAAGAAAAAGATAACTTCTTTTTGGTTGAACCATCCTCGTAATGTTCTTCTGAATTGGAGGTCACTTTTGGAAGAAAATAAGTTCTGAGGTATATTTTTCCCAAGTTTATCCATACTTTTACATGTTTGTTATCCACACTCTTAAATGTTTGTTATCATGTCATATTTCTGTTAGTTATCCATACTGTGTTAAATAAGTTACCCACCTTATACGAGTTTTTCTATATATGAGTGTTTTTAATGCTTTCTTTCTAGTGTCAATTCTGTTTGATAATTTTTCTATTAATTTGTTTATGGTATAATTTCAACATATAGTTATGGATAACTGTGCTTTTTATTTACCTGATAACTTCTATTAGTATGCATGGATAACTATTGTGTTCATTGGTTGATAACTTGTAGTCATATGTCTGGATAAATTCTGTTTTTAAATAGTATATTAATGTTTAGTGTTTGGTGACTTTTTATATATACGCATTGATAACTGTAGATTTAACCAGTGGGTAACCTTTTATTTTTGTATACATTGATAAGTGGTGTGTTATGTGATGGATAACTTGTACTCATATGCATGGATAACTTCTGTGTTATCTTGTGGATATTTTGTACTCATATGCATGGATAACTTGAAAACCACATAATGTACAACATGAACTATTATACATAGAAACAACAAATATATCGTTTTCATTTTGTGTTACATAAACATTCTAGATTTGATATCCTAGGAGCTTCAACCTTTCCTGGCATTTGCGGATGGTGTGACCTTCTGCACCGCAGTGGCTACATTTCTTTGATTTCTTTGTAGCAAGGTCTAGTGGATTTTTGTTTGCTATTTGTCGTGATCGCCCTTTGGTTACTCACTTCTCCGGGTTCTGTATGTGCTTTGTTGATGACATGTGAGATCCTGATGTGCTTGTTGTTTGAAGTGCTACATAGTTGCTTGTTGACTGTGCCCTGTTTGGTGGGGCAGTTGTCGAAGGTGTCACACTTGCTTCGTTTGGAGCACTAGACGATGGCATAGTAATCGCTTCATTTTCGGCCTCTCTTTTCTTCTTCTCTTCTCTTCTTGCTATCACATCTAGCTCTTGTTTCATTTCCTTCAAGTGTTTCCTGATGATTTTTCTTCCATCATCTGTCTTTACTCCTATCTTTGCAGCTCTGGCAAACTCTTGTCTATATGATGCAAACACCATCATATTTCTTGACTCTTCAGACATCTCTTTCTTCCCTTGTTTATGTTTGTCATGTGGTTCAGCTAGGATAGTTTCCGTGTCCAATGTACACCTTTTCAGTATGTACATATCTGGGATTTGATGGACTTTTATATGCGTCATCACTTTTATAATGTGGCAGCATAGCATACCATCACGATCGAATTTGCAGCAGTTGCATTCATATGTTCCTTGTTTCCAGTTTGCGAATACCCTGTAACTTCTGTAACCATAGTGTGGAACCGGTATCCCTGTTATGCTCAGTTCAAATTGGTATCTGTTGATGTGGTCGCATTGGTATGACATGCTCTTTCGCATTTTGCTCTGAAACCTGAAAAAAATTCCTTGTGTATGCTTTTGCCATTTGTCTCTCCATAATGCTTCCACACCACCACTCCAGGTCTGTCAAAGCTGTATCACACTGTGCCTTTAGCTCAGCATTGTAAATCTTTTCTTGTACCGACATGTATTGTTGTACAAACTCATAAATAGAGTTGCTTGGTTTGACGTAACGCTTGAGCACTGCGTTAAACCCTTCGCTTCTTCTTGTGGTCTGAAGGAATGGGAAAAAGGCGTGCATAAAGTACGTTGGTACCCAAACCTTTCTTTGTTCCCACAGTGAGAACAAGTCCACATTGTCACGAACATTATGAGTATTTATCATATGCATCCAAGCCTCCTCAAATTCCTCCGGTGACAAGCTGTTGTTCACACATGCATTGAAAGCGTCGAGCAGCTCTGGATGGTTGGCTATGAATGTCCCTATTTTCTCAGTTGCATTCTGGATGACGTGCCATCTGCAATTCTTGTGAGTTGCATCCAGGAAAACAGCACTTATAGCACCAGCCATGGCAGCGTCTTGATATGTTATTATATTTTTTGGTGCTAAGCCGTCCATTGCCAGTTTGAACATTTGAAACAGCCACACAAAGTTGTCCTTGAGCTCTCGACGCACGAACCTGCATCCAAACTGAACCGATAGTCCATGGTTGTTTATCCCAATAAATGGAGTGCATGGTAATTTATACTGGTTCGTTAGGTAGGTAGTGTCGAACGATATGCAATGGTTGTATCCAGACTTGTATGCTCTTCGTGATGCCCCGTCAACCCAAAACAGGTTCTCAACCCTGTCGTCTTCATCAAGTGTAAATTTATAAGAGAAATCTGGATCTTCTGCCTTCATCTTTTCGAAGTATGCCAAGGTGTCTTGCATGTCGTGGTGATTGTTTTCACTGTGAAAAAAATCCCTTAGGTTCGCCACGTCTTTTTCTATGTATGGCACATCATTCAGACTACCGTAGAAACTTGCCATCAGCTGCATTTGTCGGCATGTTTCGATGTTGCATGCATGAAGCATCCGTAAGAACACCTTTTCTTCTGCTGGTATGTTTCAGTGTGAACGCAAGAACCTTGTTAATGAAGGTTTTATTATCAGGGGATGGTTATGATCATCCGATGAATGCTGAACATACCACCATGCATCCTTTCTCTTTACATACAAGTGTGATGTGCACCCAGTCCTTGGATGTGTAATTTTTTCCTCTTCTTGACACATGATTTTGGGTTCTGGGTGTCTTCCTTTTCTTCGTGAGGTTTACCAGCTTTTGTGCACACAAGATATGCCTTGTTTAGCTCATTTCTTGCGTCTTTTCTTGACCAATCTATCCTTATTCCAAAACCCTTCCGTTGTGAATACGCCATGTAGTGTTCTCTAGCTGATTCAAAACTGTCAAAGTGCATTCCATTTGTTGGTGGTTGCGGTGTGGAATGTACTTCATCTCTTGCATCATTATTGTGTGCATTATTCTCCCCATCCTCATTTGAATATATTGTGTGTACTGATGTTTCTTCGATTGTCCCACCCGTTGTTGTTTCTTGTGCAGCTTATTCAACTATAGTATACATGCAGTCATTGTCAGTATGTTCTTCAATTTGGACATCACCTGTTATGCAAATAAACACAAGTTATCATTTCTGTTTTTTTTTGCAGGAATGGGTATATATAATGAGAAGTCATGGATAACACCAGTTATAATAGGTGGGTAACTTTTTATACTAGCAAGTATTTTGTAAACATGTCATCTGTTTTTTGCAATGGTCTTTATCGATAAGTTGTACTCATAGTTATGGATAACTTCTGCATATGGGCGTGGATAACTGTAGCTTTAACTAGTTGATAACTTGTACTTATGTTCCTGGATAACTATATTTTTAGCTAGTGATAACTTCTACTCATGTTTCCGGATAACTATTCTAGTATGTAAGCATGTTTAACTGTAGTATTATATAGTGGATAACTTCTGTATATAAGCATGGATAAGTTCTGTTTTAGCTAGTTGATAATTTCTACATATAAGCATGTACTGCTCATATGTATGTATAACTGTAAGCATGGATAACTTCTGATCATATGCATGTATAACTGTAGTTTTAGATAGTGAATAACTTATGTTCTATATGGTGGGTAACTTATGCATGTAAGCATGGATAACTTATGTTCTATCTTGTTGATAACCTCTGCATGCAAGCATGGATAACTTATGTTAAAATACTGCTGGATAAGTTGATTGCATATAATCATCATACTTTCGTTTACAACTTGCACGATAGCATTTGTGTGTGAACCATCAGCATGGCCTTCTTCTATTTCTTGATCTGGTTCTGCATTTAGGTCGATATCCATGCTTTAGCTAGTTGATAACTTATGCATGTAAGCATGGATAACTTCTGTTCTAGCTAGTTGATAACTTCTGCTTTCGTAAGCATGTATAACTTCTGTTTTAGCTAGTTGATAATATATGGATGTAAGCATGGATAACTTCTGTTCTAGCTAGTTGATAACTTCTATTTTTGTAAGCATGTATAACTTCTATTTTAGCTAGTTGATAACATATGGATGTAAGCATGGATAACTTCTGTTTTATCTAGTTGATAACTTTCTGCTTTGTAAGCATATATAACTTCTGTTTTAGCTAGTTGATAGCATATGGATGTAACCATGGATAACTTCTGTTCTAGCTAGTTGATAACATATGGATGTAACCATGGATAACTTCTGCATGCAAGCATGGATAACTTATGTTCTAGCTTGTTGATAACCTCTGCATGCAAGCATGGATAACTTATGTTAAAATACTGCTGGATTGCATATAATCATCATACCTTCATTTATAACTTGCACGATAGCATTTGTGTGTAAACCATCAGCATTGTCTTCTTCTATTTCTTGATCTGGTTCTGCATTTAGGTCGATATCCATGGTTTCGGATCTGTTCAACCAAAATATTCATGATGTTAGAAGATTTAGTTGTTAGGATGAAGCAATTAATAGGAAATCATGTATATTTAGTTTTTAGTTGTCCTAAATTAGATGTTTTTAATGCAAGGATCAACATATACTGTCAATGAATCTTAGGATGATTGATTTCTTATAGTTTGAACAAGATTGGACATATGTCAAATGCAAAACTGAGGAGTAGTTATAGATGACTTGTTTTTTGTTTAGATCCATGTTGTGCAGCAGTATATTTTCATATTGAGAACAATATAGAAACTTTGCTACCAAAATCATGGTGATTTGAAGAGATGATTTTGAGAAGTACATGCTGTTTTTGCCTGTGTGTTCCTTTTTTTGCTTTTCAGTAGCAGGACGTTGGGCAATGACGTCAAGGTGGAGCTGCAATGGCGTTTTTCACTAGAGGATGAAGGCGAGATGGGCAGGTGAGTAATCGGGGAAGGGTATAATGCTAGATCTGGGGGGATTTCGTTCCCGTTCTGGTTTTTGCTTGGAGAGGAAGATGGTCCAGCCAGGTTTCCGTTTTTGTACCTGGTCACGCGACCGGGGTGGGAGGGGGCGGGCGCGGGGCGACGCTGAGTCGCTGTCGGAAGCGCCCGCCAGATTCGATCGTTTTCAGGGCGTCCGCCGGGTAGGCGTGTCCAAAAAAACTTAGGAAAGATATCTAAAGGTGGGCGGCGTGTGTTCAGGAAGGCGGGGGCATGCGGCCTGGGCGGTGGCGCAAGTTTAGCGCAGCAGCGGCCCGCAGCAAGGAGGCGGCGGCGCGCAACAGGCAGGCGGCGACGCGTGGCCAGGGCGGTGGCGCGAGTCAAGGTATCTTCACCGGGTCAATTAAATCGAACGCGATTCTGCGCGGCACTTGCGCGGCGCCCTAGCGACACGATTTATTCGTACTGACACGTCCTGCTCGATTTATCCGTGCACCAAATTTAGCAGTGGTTGCGTCGATCCGAATATGGACGGACCACGCGGGTGTCCTGGCAGTCGATCAATCGGGATCTAAGATAGTAGCTTTTCATTAGATTAGCCATGCCATTTACAAAAAGGCACGTTTAAACAAATATAGGGGGACTACTAGTGTTACTCCTCCTGGAGGAGGACGTCGCTGTGGCTACTAGCCATCGTTGCCGCCGGCCCCGTCGATTGCCGCCCTAGCGGACCAGATGACCCATTGCTGGAGGCTTTCACGATGACGGTCGCGCGTCTAGCCACGAACCGCCGCCGCCTTCCTGCGGTCCTTCACCGCCCGGTTCGCCAGGGCCTTTTCTATCTCAGCGGCCCAGTGGTCCCTCGCCTCCTGGTCTACGAGCTTCGTCGCTGCCATCGCTGCTAAGGCCTCCACCCGACGCGCGTCTTCTGCCTCACCCGCGATCAACCCCGCCAGAGCCGGAGCCCCGTTGGGCCCGAAGCCCAGCGCCTGCGCGATCTGCAGGGGGACGGCGATCGTCTCCTCCCCCTCCCCGTCCTTGCTGCCATCCTCAACCTCTGTCTCGTTGACATCAACGAGACGCAGCCACCACCTCAGCGGCCGTAGTCACGCGCTCCTCCTCCGCCCTTGTGTCGCCGTAGCCGCTTCCACCTTACTGGACGCTTTGGCGTCATGGCGAAGCTCACGGATGGCGACCTTGGCAGCCTCCTTGGCCACCTCCTCCAGCGTGTTCATGGTCACCTCGTCGCGGATCTCACGGAGGGCCGCTGATGCGGCCTCCATGACCACTGCCTCCTTGGAAGCGACGTGGTGTATCTCGCGCAGCGCCCATTGGGCAGCCACCCTGGAGGCAGCCTCCACCACCCGCTCTAGTGCCGCCTCGGCCACATGGCCTTCCTCCTCGAAGGCCAATACCCGCGCCTTGATCATGCACTTGGCCAACAACATGGCCTCAAGGTGGACGACGTCGACCTCCACCTCTAGGTAGCGGGTGCAGCACATCTCCCGGATCTTGGTCCATTTGGTGATCTTGCAGCGAGGCATGGCTGCTGGTGGTTGCCGCTTTTTTGGCTGCTGGTTTTCTCTTGCTTCGGTTTGTTGTCTCCGCCGCGTCGTCTGTCATCTTTTATAGACCGCGGCGAAGGCGGGAAACAGCCGGGGAGGCGTCGGAAGTTTTCTGATCACGGGAAGCGAGGCGCACGTGGAAAACGATGGCGGGAAACGCCGGCCGCACGGTAAGCCGTTGGCGCTGATAGTCGATGTCGTGTTGCCATTAGTGTCCTATCATGAGGGTGACAGCGGACAGAGACAGATAGATGGGTCGGGCCGCTGGATGTGGTTGACTAGAAACGGACAGTTTAGATCAACCGTTTGAATTGGCCCAGTGAAGATGCCCTAAAGGAGGCGGCAACACGTAGCCAGGAGGGCAGGGGCGGAGGAGCGAGCTAGCGGGTGCACCACAGATAGACGCGGATCGCCTAATGCGCTGAAGGCACGTCAGAGCTGCCGTAGGGCACCGTATCAGCCGTCGCCTGTCTCGCAAAACGATCCAACGAAGGCCACAAGTCCAGCTCCAGCAGCGCGCGCCCTGTAAGTTGCTAGCTCTAGCCGCCGGCGATCAGCTCTCCTGGTTGCCAGCTCTACCACCGTAATGCTCCTAAAAATTATATGTCTGATCCAAAGTGCTAAACTTTCTGCCAATTTGTGGTACCCAACTTGGTACAGCATTCTCTGTAAAATAGTCAAGAGTCGCAAGATTGAACACTAATTTCTACACATTATTACTTCTATAAAAAATAGCAAATTTGGTAACGATTTGCTACTGTAGTGCTTCTCACTTACCTAGTTGAATCAGCCATTGCCTGTATTTTCTCGTTAATCTGGCTTTTCATCTTATTTTGGGGATGGCTCAGTTTGCACAGAGTCACCAATGAATGTAGAACACTAGAAAGAAAACAAGAACGAGATTCCCAACTTAGAAGAGAAAGATGACCAAAATAGAAAACAAAATGATGTCGAAACAAGATTATAGATTGTAGTACTTCCTTCGATCCATATTAGTTGACTCAAATTTATCTAGATTTGATGAATTTAGACACTATTTAGTATATAGATTTATCTAAATTTTTATAAATCCAAGTCAAATAATATGGGTCGAAAAGAGTATTTACGTTTAGATCGCTTGGAATGCTGATTATTTAGAGGTGGGAGACATCATCGGCCAGTCGGCTGCAAAGGCGGCGCGCTGTATTCAGACACGGTCATCGGTGGCCACGGCAGAGCGAGGGGCCAATCGCCTCGTCTCGAACTGGTGCTTTGTTTTTTTTTTGCCCCAGAACGTGACCGAGTACTCCCTTAATAATTTAAAAATATAAAAATATAAGACATTCTAGTTTTATGAATTAGATATATCCAGTGGCCAAGGATGAAAAAATTGAGGTAGGGCGAATTCTAAACATATGATAGCAATTGAGATACTATCACTATTAGGAAATCCTTCATCAGTGACGCATCTATATTAGGCTTCTATGGCGCATGGCAGGGACGCCACTGTTACGTCGCCACGGATGAAAACTTCTGTGACGCATTTCGAAATGCGCCACAGGACTCTGTTGCGCCACTGAATGCGCCACAGAAGGTAAAAACGATGCGTCACTGTTGGAATATCAGGTATTAAAAAAATCGAAACTTGTCCAAATATACAGTATTATACAGGTATTGTATAGGTATTATACAGAAACAGTATATTTGACTTAGTATATGAAAATAAATATAATACAAACACGAATATAGTGCCATCACACTACTTAGAGCCCGATCGACATAGGCAAGTGGTTATCATATTACAATACAAGTCAAAGGTGGCGAATATTTATACAAGTGTTTGTTACAAAGTTCATCGTCTCATCACATTACAAATGAAGTGTTTACCGCCTACACTAGAATCAAACAGAATACAGCTGTGATGACGGTGAGCAAGAGCAAGAGCACTAGCAATATCTTCATCCGGTTCTCCTTCCATAGGTGGTTCCTCCACTTGGCTACCGCCTCCTCTCGAGTCGCGTATCCTTTATAGCTGTTGCCGCTAAACTTGTTCACCTGTTTCTAATAGTCCTCCCATTCATCGTAGACTCCTGGAACCCAATCCTTGTATACCACGTACCACTTCGTCATCTCTATAGATAACTCATATTAGTAAATCATGCAATAGAAAGAACTAAATTGGTTCATATGCAATATATTCACATAAACTAAAGCAAAATATCAGTAAACATAGAAGATAGCACATCGATCATAATCATAGAACTTCGACGACAACGATCACAATAGTGAATTTTACAACATACGACCATGGTAGTATATAGTTTGTGACACAACACTACACATAGACATCTATGATAATTCTAGGTGCACACATCGATCAATGTTGAGAACTGCTAACGCTCAGCTTCGGGAATGGTAGATAGCCATCCTTCGTCATCCACGTCCTGTAGTCACCCTGTTTATGAAGAATATTTTCAATCTCCCTCTTAGTCAACCTTCTGTTGTGTTTTAGGACCTCTCCCCTTGTGTTGACATCTTCCACGATTATTTCCGACAACTTAACCTGGATGCGATGGAAGTCTTCTCTAAGATCATCATCGTCCCTTCGCGCCAAATTTTCGGCCCATGCTCGGAAACTAGATGGTAGAGTTAGGTTCTGGCAATCCCGGACAAACCCTTTAAGGTGATGCATGCCGTAGAAGGCCTCCTTGGCGCCGCCAGTAGGCGGCTCCTTGATGCAGGGGAACTCGAGCACGTGCTTGAACACGTGCTTGTCATCCTTGATACATTCCCCCTTGTTGACGAAGGGGCATCCCTTTTTAGCGTAGCCCTCGAGAGCCTCATTCAAAACACCCCTTATTCTGGTGTAGTTCTTCTTCTTCTTCTGACTCGCCGAGTCGAAATACGATGCTATCGAGTACTTTGTGCAAATGACGATGAGTGTGCAGTATTTGTCTCTGCACAACACGATTGAAACGGAATGTTAGAAAAGGGCAAAGGAAGAAAGCTATAAGAAAGCCTAAGTTACCAATGCTAGGGGGTGTGTGTACTTACTCGGGAAAGAAGGGCAAAAGAAGCGTGTTCGTCCTCTTGTGGTCCACCATGAACTTCTCGAGGTATGACGTCGCCTTGGGACGCGTCTCTGATCCTTCCCCCAACTGGCTATCACACATGTAGTAGGGATCCACTATCGCGATGTAGGGGGTTTGCTCTCTCTTGGTCTTCATCGCCAGATTGAGCGCGAATAGGCGGACCATGTTATAGTCCAGCCGTTTCGAGAGAAACATATTGAAGACGTCCTCGTACGCTATGAAGAACACGTCCGCGGGGGCTTCATGGACGAAGTCCACGTCCGATGGCACCTTGACAGTGAAAACCGGGTAATTTGGATCTTTGTATTTTAGAAGAATGCCCTCTAGTGTCTTGATACTATCACTCAAAGCGATCATATGCCCACCAGCAAGGCGAAGCAGCTCCGGAGTCAGTATCGCTTCACCGGCTATATGTATCCTGGGCAAGCCATCCTCGCGGGCTGGTACGACGTCATCCTTAGCCTGGATCCTCTTCGGAGGAGGTTGGCTCTCGGCTTTCTTACCTCTCTTCCTGTGCTTCTTCGTCTTCTGAGCAGGCTCCTCCACTGGGGATGCTAAGTGCTCAACGGCCGCCTTTTGGAGTGTGCCAGGGCTAAAGACGAATCCAATAGGTTTCTCCTATTGATCGGCGGCCGGAGGCGTCTCTTGAGATAAACCATGGAAGACCAGGCGTTGCGTGCATGTAGTGGGATGCCCACCTTGACCCTCACGAGCGACGAAGGGTTCTTCATACACACTCCAAATGATCATAATAGATTCAAATGATTATAACAGATTCAAATGATCATTTGAACCATAACAGATTTAAATGATCATAACAGATTCAAATGAGCATTACTGAACCATAGTAAACAGTAGCCCCATCATTTACAGCAGAAACTATATTGAGGCCATAGTAAACAGCAGCCCCATCATTCAAATGAGCATTACTGAACCATAGTAAATAGCAGCCACATCATTTACAGCAGAAACTATATTGAGGCCATAGTAAATAGCAGCCCCATCATTCAAATGAGCATTACTGGACCATAGTAAACAACAACCCCATCATTAACAGATTCAAATGAGCATTACTGAACCATAATAAAGATAAACATCAGATCATTTACAACCAGATAAACATGTTTATTTATATCTTTTACAACTAGATAAACAGCAGAAACATGTTTATTTATATGTCACTTCCCTCATGTTTAGTGCTCTTTACAAGGTCAGATCATTTGGCAAATACTGTGTATTGATTTCAGAGTGACATTTCATCGAAAACTACTGAGCAGTAAAATACTTGAAGTGGTAAAAATAAAAATACACATGTAATGATATAAATGTTCTATTCTAGAGTATGTAGTTGTTCTATTACTCTAGACTAGTTGTTTACTATGCTTGTATTCATGAGTCACTAGACAAATGATATAAATGGTATAACCTAGCTGTAAAATCCAGATATAAAAACAAAAAAAATCCATTTGCACTTGCCAAATCATAATATTATAGTCTTTCTTGCTAGAATATTTGTCAGAATTACCATGAAGGATCTAAATATGTCTTTATCTTGCCTATCAAGGAATGCCTCAAGTTGAGTTTGCAACATCTATAGTTGTTGATTAGCAGTAGTGGATAATGGGAGATGAAAATGATCATATATATCCTATGAGGCAATCTGACATGCTTCTCTAATGGTTATATCTTGATCTTTACAGAAAGAGAACATCTGGGGAAGAGATTCTTTTAGAGTCGTAGGAGTGAACCATTTATCTTTCTAGAGCCTAACTGTGTTACCAATGTGAGGAGAACAGGTGGTGATCTTCTAGTATGTATCCCACAAAGAGAGAAAACATTTCCACCAAAAGGATCCAATAGGTTCAATATTGTGTGGGCTATAATCAGGTTGGTATTAAGCATTCCAGATAAGCTTTACCCTAGGGATATCATGGCAACTCATAAATTTATGTGGATTTTCATAAGAAAAGCACGGTCCCGAGTTCTTAGGTTAAGGACACTCAAACCGCAAGCAGTTTTTGGTTTGTATATCATTTCCCATTTAACTAGAACTTTCATCTTTTCTCAATGCGTTTACATGCCCATAAGAAACATCTGGCTACTCCTTCAAAATGATCCAGGATGGATAAAGGTACTTGTATAGTGCACATTGCAAAGCTAGGTTTGATTTGATGGTGGATCCTGACCTATATAGTGTACTTTTTCTTGACAAGGAAAAAGGAAGACAATCAGTGTACTTACATGGTCCTGACCTATTTTGAGTAAATATACACTAGCACACACAGCATATGGTACTGCTCAATCCAGGAATGTAGCCCAAGGTCACGCATCTGGGAGGAGAAGAAAAGATGCAGAGAGAGAGGGGAGGGGAGAACTGGGTGATGCTCACCAAGGGGTAGATGGCGAGGTGGCGTGGACGGCGAGGTTGCGCTCCTGCTCTTCCTCCGTGGTCTCCTTCTCCTGCTCCTCCACGGGCTCCGGAGGCGGCTCCTCCTCCACCACGGGCTCCTGCGCCTGCTCCTCCACGGGCTCCGGCGACGGCTCCTCCTCTACCACGGGCTCCTGCTCCTGCTCCTCCACGGGCTCCGGCGGCGGGCTCCTCTATGGGCTCCGGCGGCGCTAGGTTTCGATTCAATCGGTGATGCTAGGGTTCTGCAAGTGCGGGCGGGCTCGTGTGGGGGGAAGTTGGCAAGTGGGAGGGAAGGGGAAGGTCGAACCGTTATTTTGGCTAAGTGTGAAGCTTCTGTGGCGCATTCCTCCAATATGCGCCACCGAAGTTTTTGGAGGAATGCGCCGCAGAACATGTGTGCTTGGTCCAAAAGCAGCACGGCGTTGTAGTTTGCATTAAACAACAATCTAGCCTAGTGGTCAGTCTTGGGGCTCTAAATCTGGGCAGTCCAGGTTCGAATCCTGGATGTTTCAGACTTTTTTCTTAATTAAAAAATATTTTTAATTATATGATACAAATATATTTAATTATGTTATATTAAAACAAGCAAGAACAAATATATATATGTTACAAATATATTTAAAACCAAGAACATACACATGCATATATATATACGAATATCATGATATATATTTTAGTCTCTAACTAATACACAAAAAGGTAGCATGTCGTCATGTGATGTGTCGAGCTAGCCTCTCTTCACAATCTTCTTGCCTTTTTTCTCCGCGGTTGAATACTTTAGCCCGGGCACTATGAGATTTCTTCTCATGAACGGACAACCTTTAGTAGGTAGTGTGGTCTTTCTTCTTACTGTAGTAGTAGGCATGTTGAAGTACTTGTCGAACTCCTCTTCGATCTTCGGATCGCCGTTCTTGTCGAAGTCTTTCTTGTTGGCGGATCCTTCCATTCTGATGATGCTCCTCTTGCCCCTCCTCACTACAACATGACTGGGCTTTGACCGGTCGGTAATAAATAAACATTGATCAACTTGGCTAGCGAGTATCCACGACTCATTTTTTGTGGAGGCCTTCTTTGCCGACTTGGCATCTGGTATAACGCAGGTGGTGAAATATCGGCCTTCTTTTTCGACGTTCTTGGCCCATCTAACACGGAAGATCGGTATTGTCTCTCCACAGTAGTCGAGCTCCCATATCTCCTCGATCCTTCCGTAGAATCTTTCCATGACAGTAGTCTCGTCATCGGCGAAGGACATCATATTTACTCCTGAGTTTCGATATTCGCTATTCATGTCCTTTTCCTCGGTGTAGAATCTGTAACCGTTGATGTCGTATGACTGATAGGTCTTTACGTTATGCGCTGGGCCCTGTGACAAGGAGAATATGAGTTGTTGATCTTTCGTAGAAGGCGTCTGCGGGGGATTGTCCAGCAGCCTTTTCTTGAACCAACATGTGAAGCTAGAGTTGTGTTCTCTTGTTACGTCTCCTTTCTTCCTCGGGCAGGCCCGGTCCACGTACTCCTGCTCGATCAAGCTTTTGTGCTCTTCCACCCAAGGGCTGACCAATTCAATGTGTTGTAGTGCGACTCGGTGTGCCCTGCCAAAGTCGGCGTGTCGATTAGCAATGCCAACATGCAGTGAGCGGTGGCCCTCGCGGTGACCATACCCAGCGATCCTACCGAGGTGCTTCTTGGTGGGTATTCCAACATCCTTGTTCTTAGTGGTTAGATAGTTCTGGCAGAAAGAGATGCACTCGTAGATCAGAAAGCCCTTGGCTATGCTTCCATCTGGACGGGACCTGTTGCGAACGAACCCTTTGATGACACCGTTCAGCCTTTCAAACGGCATCATGTTGTGCAGGAATGTCGGCCCGAGCTGGATGATGTCATCCACGATATGGACAAGTAGATGCACCATGATGTCAAAGAATGCGGGCGGAAAGTAAATCTCGAGCTCGCATAGTATCACCACGATCTCTTCCTGTAGCCTGTCGAGTTGCTTCATGCCGATCGACTTCCTAGAGATGATGTCGAAAAAGTTGCACAAGCCAAACAGCGTCTCACGGACGTGCTCGTCCATTATCCCTCGTATGGCAACTGGAAGTATCTGTGTCATCATCACGTGACAGTCGTGGGACTTCATACCACTGAACCTCTTCTTCGCTACGTCGAGATACCTGCTTATCTTGCCCGAGTAACCTTGAGGAACTTTGACTCCTAGGAGGCACCTGAAAAACTGTTCGATCTCCTCCTGACACAGAGTGAAGCAGGCAGCGCGAAGCAAAACCCCCTCATTCTTATTAACCCTTTTGCGGCGACCCTGAATCCCTTCCGTTTGATCGTCATCATCATCACTATCAGGGTACTGAAGCTCCTTCTTGATGCCAAGCAATTTCAGGTCGTTTCTTGCTTTCGGCCCATCCTTGGTCCTCTCCGGTATGTTGAGGAGAGTGCCAAGCAGACTCTCAGTAACGTTCTTCGTGATGTGCATTACATCGAGGCTATGGGGCATGTGGAGGACCTTCCAGTACGGCAGGTCCCAGAAAACAGACCTCGCTTTCCATACACCCAGAAGCGGCTTTGTCCTTGGTCGCTTCTTTCCTAGCACTGGGCACTCATCCCAATTATTCAGAAGCTCCTCGATTTCTTCGCTGCTCCTCGTACGCGGGGCTCTTTCGAGCTCGTCTTTACCATTGAAAAGGTCACCGTGTTTTCTCCATGGGTGATCCATGCGAAGCCACTTTTGAGTCCCTTGGAACACGGTTTTCGAAGACCCGGGATCCTTGGGTAGCTGGAGATGCGGGGTCTTATCCATGCACTTGACACATGCATTGTGTCTGTGGTTCACCTGGGCCGATACATATGTGTAACCAGGATAGTCCTGCACCGTCGTGAGCAACGCGACTCTTAGAGGGAAATATTCTTTAGTGTAGGCGTCCCACGTATGGGCAGGCGTCTCCCACAACGTGGCTAACTCCTCTTTCAACAGCCCGAGATAAAGATGCATATCGACACCTAGCTGTTTTGGCCCCTGAATAAGAATGCTCATGTGTATGTACCTTTGCTTTGTGCAGAGCCACATGGGATATTGTACGGCCATACAAACACGGGCCAATTGCTATGCGTGCTACTCTGGTTGCCCAAAGGATTGAGTCCATCGGTACTCATACCCAGCCTGACGTTACTTGCATCACCCCTGAACTCTTCGAACTTGATGTCCAATGCATTACACTGGCTAGCTTCTGAAGGGTGTGTTAGGATCTTGCCCTTCTCTGGATCATCTTCGGGTTTCTCCCTTTCCGCGTGCCATTGCATTAGCTTTGCTTCCTTAGGATCTACGAAATATCTCTGTATACGGGGAGTGATAGGAAAGTACCATACCACCTTTCGAGGAACTTTCTTGTTCCCTCTCTTGTACCGTCCATGGCCGCACACCGGACATGTGGTTCTCTCCGTGTACTCGTTACGATAAAGTGCGCAATCATTGATGCATGTGTGGTATTTAACATGCGGTAGGTCGAGAGGGCACACGATTTTCTTGGCCTCCTCTATACTTGTTGGCAATGTGTTCCCGTTAGGAAGACGATCGTGCCAGAATTCCATGTTAGCATTGAATCTCACGTTGTTCCATTTGTGTTCCGCATTCATCTCTAGAGCCTTGAGCGTTACACTCAGGCGTGTATCCTCGGGCCGACACCCAGGATACAATGGAGTCATCCCATCTAACTCCATTTGCGCGAGCTTGGCTTTCTCTCTGGCTGCAGCTTTGGCGTTGCTCGTCTCCTTGAGAAGCAGTTCCTGAACATGAGGGTCCCTAACACTGAAGTTAGCAGCATCTCGGTGTTTGCATCTTCTCCTTCTTCATGATGGTCATGCCCGTCGGCATCTCCTTCTTCGTCATGATGATCATGCCCGCCGCCGGTATATTCTTCGTCATCATGACTATGCCCGTCAGGAGACTCTTCGTCTTCTCGCTCGCCCAAGTCTTCATGATGACCAACAGCATTTACTGCCAGCTCCTCATTGAAGTCGTCGCGCATGAAACCGTGCCTGAGCAGGTGATCCTCCAATTGTCTAGAATCAGGGTCGATCCAGTGCTAGAGTTTGCATGTTCGACATGGATATCTTATCTGGGTCTTGTTGTTCCGAATCATGTCCGCCTTGGCGTCTTTCTTATACCTAGTAACTCGACCTTCGCTCATGCTGACGACCATGGTAGCCTGCGTGGTATGCACATATAGAGCAAAAGACAGAGAGTAGGTTAATTAGAAACAACACCTTATGCACACACAAAACACACATGCATGGTCGTCGCCGGAAAAATTCGGCATGACCTTTCCTAAAAGTAGGACATATGGGTGGTGCAAAAATTTGCCGAAATGGAAATGAATCAACATTTTGGCAAACATCCATGCACCACACCAGGACAGACAAGCAAAAACAAGAAACTTATTCCCATGCAAGCATCCATGCACCACACAAGCTTCATGCACAAACATCATCTTCACGCCATGCATGCATCGCATATACACACTGCCCCCGCAACAAGCTTTACACCTACAAAACATGCATATTCATGGACAATTACTCACCGGGTAGATTGAATACCGAGTCGAGAGCGTGATGTGAGAGAGTGTGGATCAATAGATCTATAGGGAGATAATAGTACACAAATAGAGATGTGGAGGAGAAAAGTAGGTGTGTTTTAGATCTACTAGTTGGAGAAAGGCTTTCCCTAACCAATCTATCAACTATAGTAGGTTTAAATACAACAAAATGTAGAAAATTATAGACACAATGGGGTGGGAGAGAGGAGTAAGACGAGCTGGGAGGAGGGGGAAGAAGGATGTGAAATGGATGGTGGTAGATAGAGGGGGTGCAAAGCTGCCACCTTTTTTGTGCAGATCTGGTCGAAGGATTCTGTGGCGCATACAGGCAATATGCGCCATAGAAGTTCAATCTTCTGTGGCGCATACTGCGTGCATGCGCCACAAAACCTTGGACATGGCCAGACTGTGGGCCCCATGAATCAATGTTCTGTGGCGCATAGCGCACATATGCGCCACAGAACCTGCAGTGGCCAAACACTGTGGGCCATAGGGTGCAGTGGCCATACACTATGGGCCCCTGCACTTAGTGTTCTGTGGTGCATATAGTTGATATGTGCCACAGAAGATATGCGCCACAGAACATTGAGTGCAGATCTGCACGAAATAAAGGTGGCAGATTGTCATTAATTACCAAAACCGCACATGGGGGCATACATGCCCTTTCATCTTCTATGAGAGTTTACTGAGAGAAGAGAAAATATTATGTTTCATCCATTCATATATTATCCTTTGTTATGCCCATCATTCAAAATATGTACCATGGATCCATTATTTTCGAGGTTTAGTGGTGGTGATTGACCCAGTGAGGTACACTGTTGTTAAATTTCAGAAAGGTATTTAGCGTACTACTTTTGAAGCCCTTATGAAATTTCAGAAATAAAAAAGCATAACATATTATTAAGTTTATTAATTTTCATACAGCCCAACACAAAGTTATATTTCCAAAAACGTGCAAATGTATATATAGTGGCATACTTTATGAAATGAGGTTGCTCTCAAGCTACAATGAGTATGGGACTAATGTGGTCAAGTCTATGAAAGGAATGCTAATGAAAATGCCAAAGCAACCATTGTACACTAGTTTTTAATGCATGTGGACATGGATGAGTCATTGCTAACTACATAATAAACTCCATTAATCTTATCTTAGGTATTGCATGTCGTATATATAATACATGAAATATTGTGTACAATGAATTATCTCGTAGATATGTTTGCATGCTCCAAAATTATGGCATGATTAAAAGTATACTGGTATGTTACATGACAAAATTATTGAATTGAATTTGTCTTTATCTAGAGGGAATTTAAATCTCTGTGATTTGCCAAATGATGTGAATTTACCGAATGACTAGACATATATCTAGCAGAGTTCTTGGGGATTCTTATAGGGCTGCCAAATTTTGCTCTTATGTTCATGAATAAATTTTGGTATGTCCTCTTTATAAGTGGATGTGAAAGAGTCAATAGATGAAGATCAAGATGTTTGCTTGGTTACTCCTAAGTAAAAGATTGGATACAAGAGAGATTCTACACTAGCATGTCACTGATGAAACCCATTATGTCATGTGCCTTGAGAGACATTATGGAGATAGGGGTCATTTGGTTTTCAACTGTAATTTCAGTGCTGAGTCTAGAAGGAATTTCCTTCAGGTTGATTTGAGCTCTGGTAATGGCATGCATCAGATTTCCTATATGGCCAGGAAACGTTTTGGACGGCCTTTCTTCACAGAGGGTGGTTTGTTTGGCATGCTCAAATATTTGGAAGGTTAGGAATGTTATGCTTTTTTAACATGTTAAACCTAAATTTGGAACCTTGCATTGTAACTTTATTTATGATATTTTCCTACATTCTCATAGGATGAAATCATATCAGAGTGATAAGCTTTTGGACTGGGTTGCAAATCTAGTTTGAATGAATAGGATTGGTTTTCTTTGCCTAACATCTCTTCTTTTGTACATAACCTTTGCATATAGTTTATATGAAATGAAGTGATGGGTTGTGGGTTTTTTTCCTTACGTTATATAGTAAGAAAATGTAACTAAATAAGGCATCACATGCACAAATAGAAAATCTTAATTTTCTTATTATGAGATCATCTTTTAGCTAAAAGAGTGTAAGCCTCTTTTTTTGTTTCTATCTTCTCCAACTTGGCAATCATCATATGCTTCACTGATAATATAAAATTATTATACATGCCCCATGCACAAGGTAATAGCAAAAACAAAACAAAAACATCGGAAGACGCTTATATCGAGTTGGGAGTGTTCAAGTCGGAAGCTTAGCTAGACTGGAAAGAACGTCGTCTTCCTCTTTGCAGGATTAGTTGATTAACTAGACTTCGAGTGTAGGCCCATACATTTTTTTCTAATTTATTACATGGATATATGTAAGTTTGTGATTTCTTAAAACTTAACTTGGTGCTACCTCCATCCTTCCTCTTTGAGATTAATACTTCATTAATTTCTTGTTGCTCCCCAATTTTTTTGCATGCATGTACTCCCAAGACAACTACTCGACCTTGATCTTGCAAGAGATGGCCTAGATCAATTCATGTAAACTATTGATTTGTTACATTCTGAATAATGTAGTATTGAATTCTCTATTTGGTTATTTTCACCAACATTGTTAAATAAAGTCAAACTATGCGCGATAAGTCTAGAATTCAAATTACAGGCTATTGGGTTATCTTTATGCCCTACTTACATTTCACTTCTGATTGATACGTCCATTTTGCATCACTATTATATATCATAATTTACTGTTATTCATTGATATATTTCATATTAGGAGGTGTTACTTATGTTGTTTCATATTTTTTTGCATGTTGGATGACTTTTGGAGGATGAACTGCCGGAGTCAGGATTCTAATGGAAAAAGCGGTGTTTACATGCAATTTTTGTGAAGATCAGAAAATTCCAGAAAATACACGAAAAATTCTATTTTTCCAGATGACAAAGGATGCCAGAAGGGGAGGCATAGATGGGCCACAGGGGGCCCACCCCCCTGCGCGGGCCACCCTAGGCCGCGCCACCTGGGGTGTGGCCACCCTAGCCCACCTCTGGATCCTCCCTTTCGCCTATATCTTCTCCTCAAAACCCTAATACACGGTGGGAGACCACAGAAAGATTCAGTCGCCTCTGCGGGGCGGAAACTATAGAGATAGAAAGAGCTCTCCGGCAGACAGATTTCTGCCGGGGAAATTCCTTCCTGGAGAGGGGAGATCGTCGCCATCAACACCGTCATCAAGCTAGACTTTATCGGGATCATCATCATCATCCTCACCACCATCTCCACCAGCACCATCATCACCACTCCATCCCGCTGTAACAATTGTGTTGAATCTTGCATAGTTCTTAGGGGAAACTTTCCCGGTGTTAATTACTTTAGTAGTTGATGCTTGTGAGTGGAACCATTGAATTATTGTCTATGTTCAGATTGTTATTCATCATTATATCATATCTAATCTTGATCCATATGATGTCTCGTGAGTAGTTCATTTAGTTCTTGAGGACATGGGAGAAGTCATGTTGTTAGTAGTGGAATTGTGTTGAGGTATTATTCAATGGTTTGATATTTAAGTTGTGGTGCTATTCTTCTAGTAGTGTCATGTGAACGTCGACTACATGATACTTCACCATTTATGGGCATAGGGGAATTCATTGTGTATTTGGCTACTAATTTTGGGGGTTACCGGAGTGACAGAAACCTGAACCCCCGTTAGGAAACCTTTGCACAAGAGAGTGTAGGATCTCAGAGTTTAATGCTATGGTTAGGTTTTTATCTTTACTTTCGTGTAGTTGTGGATGCTTGCAAGGGGTTTAATCACAAGTATGTATTAGTCCAATTAAGGTCGGTACATTAGCATAGGTTCACCCACACAACACTTATCCAACCAAAGAATATTAATCAACTATATGAAGCAAAAGCACTTGACAGTATTCCCATGTGTCCTCAAGAACGTTTGGTCCTCATAAGTAATACAACTGGCTTGTCCTTTGATAAGAAAGGATTGGGCCACTTGTTGAAATTATTCGTTGTCTTTATTTACTTGCACTTTATCTCTTTACTTTATCAAAAACCCTAAAAATTCGTTTGCTAAGTATTTACAGAGAATTCCTGCTCCAAACCACTAATCAACACCTTTTGCTCCTCGTTGGGATTGACACTCCTATTTGTAGAAAGTACTACGATACACCCCTATACTTGTGGGTCATCAAGACTATTTTCTGGCGCCGTTGCCGGGGAGTGAAGCGCTATTGAAGAGTGAAACTGGTAAAGGAAGCTTCTGCTGTGAGTATTGCTTTTTATTTCTGTTTGCTACTTTGTTTCCAATATGGATAACCCACTTGGTTTCCTATTTGGGAAAGCTACTACCACTGCTAGGGTAGTAGATGAACCACCACCTGCTGAGATAGATCCTTTTAAGATACCTACAAGAATTGTTGACCGTGTTATGTATAATTATTATTTTGGAGATGGAACTGTCCATCCTGGTGATCACTTTCTTTTTATCCATGAATTATGCGGGTTGTTTAAGTGTGCAGGTATCACAATGGAACAATTCAAGAAAAATTTACTCTCTATATCATTGAAAGGAAGAGCTGAAGAATGGTATAAGCTGCTGAAAATGGACAAGCTATGGAATGGAAGGAAATTGTACCTCTCTTTTATTCTAAATTATATCCTCCTAGTGAGATTCATAGGGATAAGAACCAAATATATAACTTTTGGCCTCGTGATGGAGAGAGTACAGTCCAAGCTTGGGGGATACTGAAGTTACTAATGCTTAAATGTTCTATTCATGAACTTCCTAATAATATTATTATCAATAACTTTTATGCAAGGCTTTCTCTTCATGATAAAAATTTATTAGATGCTTCTTGTGTTGGATCATTCACACGTATGAAGGAAGAAGCTAAATGGGATCTTCTAGACCGTATTCAAGAAAATACTGAAGCTTAGGAGAATGACAAAGGAAGAAAGTCAGGTATAAGTTATGATTATGAATGCACTAAATATTTTATGGAAACTGATGACTTTCATGATATTAGTACTGAGTATGGTCTTGTTTTTCAAAGTATTGCCAATTTTTTTAAGGCCTTTGCCTCTTATATTGAAATTCCTAAAAAGAAGTGGGACAAGTACCATGTGCCTTATAAAGATGTTATTAATCATGTTCCTGCCAGAAACACTAAAGTTTGTAATATTGATCATATTTTGCATGAACCTTATATTGAGAAAATACCTTATCCTACTAAGATAAAGGAACATTCTATTATAGCTAATGTGGTTAGCAAAAGTACAAAGAAAACTGTTGAACTTGATGAACGAATAAACATTGAACCTGTAATAGCCACTGTGAAAGACCTTGCCACTAAAAATATAGAAGATGGGCACATTATATTTTGTAAAGATGCTTCTAATATTGTCTCTCATCCTAGTAAAACTACGAAATCTAGTGTCCCAATGCTTTCTGTTAGAATTGGTGATCATTGCTATTATGGTTTATGTGATATTGGTGCAAGTTCTAGTGTTATTCCTTATGAGATTTATAGAGAAATTAAGCATGAAATTGGTCCTTGTGAACTTGAGGACATTGGTGTGGTTATTCACCTTGCTAATAGAGAAACCATTTGCCCTATTGGTATTGTAAGAGATGTGGAAGTACTTTGTGGTAAGATTAAATATCCTACAGATTTCCTAGTGCTTGGTTCAACTGTTAGTAAAACTTGTCCTATCATTTTTGGTAGACCCTTCTTGAATACTTGTGGAGCTATTATAGATTGTAAGAAGGAGAAAGTTTTAACTAAGTTTGATGGAGAATCTTATGAGTTTAATTTTTCCAAATTTGCTAAAGCTCCTTATGAAAATGGTTTGCCTAATGAGGATTTTAGAATTGAACAACTTGCTTCAATTGATCCAGTTTATGACCTTAGACCTCTTTTTGATGATTATAAGCATGCTCATTCTGATGATAAAGTTATTTCTTGTGACAGTTATATTGTTAACTTATTCAAAGTTCTACTGAAAGTTATTATGAGAGAGGGAAACATGGTTTTATGCATCTCAATAATATTAAGTTTCCCCGTTTTATGTTGAAAGCTTTGAGGTTGCACTTGTTTTGTCTTCCTATGCTAGTAGCCTTTTGTTTCAATAATTTATTTTCTCACAAAACTCCCTTTCATAGGAAGTGGGTTAGACTCAAATGTGTTGGATATTTGCTTCTTGGTGCTCTCTTCCACTTGAAATTCATATCTCCTATGAGAGCATCATTGAAATTATCATGCCCATCTTAATGGCTATAAAGAAAGAGCTTTTGGGAGACAACCTATTTTAGTTTGCTTTCAGTTTTTGTTTCTTTGAGTCTTGGAAGTTAATACCTCTGTAATAACCTATCCTTATTTTTTTTGTTTGGGTTTTGTGTCAAGATTTGTCTCTTTTGAGAAGTAGAGGAGTTGTGCGAAGTTGCTTTCCTGGAACAGATTTTTGTGCTTCACTTTAAAAATTTGTGAAAAATCCCAATACGTCGGATGGAGATGTAATTTTAGGTGCTTGTTCCCCAAGTTTTTATACAACTTTCTTTAGTTTTGCACTTTTTTATTTAAGCAACATAAGATTTTTGAAAAAATTAATATTTACATGCTGGTCTGTTTTGACAGATTTCTGCCATTATTTGCATTTGCCTCTTAAATCGATTTCCTTTTAAATTCTTTTTGGTTTTTTGAAAGGAGTTTCTACAATAGATTATGTTTTGATGGATTTCAGTTGAAATTTAACCCAAAGGTTCTTTGTCTTTGCATATACTGATGTTGCTAATGAAGATTGTGTGAAGCTTTTTATGAAAGAGATTTTCAAATATTGGGAGAGAATGATGTAAGGAGATGAAGAATGGTCAAAGTCTCAAACATTATATTTCTGGAGATTATTATAATGAATATGTTGATATTATTAAAATGGTGACTCTAGAAGAATTTATTAGAGACCACACTCAGGAACCTGCACAGTCTATTTTCGAATAGGTAAAAGTGCTGGAAATAAAAGGTTCACAAAAAACTTTTCTATTTATAGTTTTGCACTTTTTGATTTGAGCAACATAAGATTTTAGAAAAAAATCAAGCTTTGCCTGTTGGTCTGTTTTGACAGATTTCTGCCATTATTTGCATTTGCCTCTTAAATCAATTTCCTTTTAGATTCTTTTTGGGTTTTTGAAAGGAGTTGATACAATAGCTTTTGTTTTGATGGATTTCAGTTAAAATTTGAACCCAAGGGTTTATTGTTTTTTCATACACTAATGTTGCTAATGAAGATTGTGTGGAAGGAACTTTCAAGTGTTGGAGAGAAGGAATCTGCAGAGTCCGTCTTCGAATAGGTAAAAGTGCTGAAAACAGAAGGTTCGCGAAAAACTTTTCTCTTTATATTTTTGCAGTTTTTATTCCATATGGAAGGTAACAAGACGAAATAGGGAAGGAAACGGAGCCCGGGTGGGCCACACCACCCAGTGGCGCGGCCCCCCTGGCCACGTCACCAGGTGGTGAGACCACCCCGGAGCCCGTCTCTGTCCCGTTTTCGCCTTGTACCTTCCTTATATCGTAAAACTTCGTAATATATAATCAACCGGACCCCCCCGAGCTTCGTATATCATGTTCTCTTCGTGTTTTCGTTTCGATCTGTTTCTGTAAGGAAATATTCTCGAGTTTAGAGGCATCATGGTCTCTGCCAACGACAAGGGCAAGAAGCCCGTGGAAGATGATCTTCAAGACCCAAAGAAGGAGGAGCAGATCTTGGTTGAGGATGAAGAAGAAGTGAAGGAAGACAAGCATCTGGACACCGGCGCGACTATTGTGAGCATTGGAGTGGTGGAAAACCCTATCAAGCTCAGGAGGACATCACGGATATCTACATGAGGGAAACCTCCGCGTCATTGCCTCGCTCCACGGTCACTTCCTCCACGCACCAAGAACCTCTTCTGTACTCTTATACATGAGCAGCAATTCCAAAAGTTACCCTCTAGTTGCGATATTCCTCGTTCTAACCATGCAAGGAAAGAACACTCTAAGGAGGAAGAGTGGGGAAAGAATCACAAGGACTGGGATTCTCGGTCCGACATGATCATGAATTGCATTGAGCATAATTCAGAGTTGATTTGTACTCTAACCTTCGAGATTGAGGATTTGAGGAAGCTGATTGAAAATCTTATCAAGGGAACACCACCACCACCGAAGGATTAATTTGTCATCAAGTTTTGGCATCCCCTTGGTTTGTTCCAAGCTTGGGGGAGTGTCGCGGTATCACATCATTATCTTTCATCTTTTTACCTTTTTAGTAGAGTAATATCTTTAATAGAGAAGTTATCATATAGGATGGTTTGCATTGTGGAAGTATATCTCCTTTAGTTGGTTATCTATGTATCCCTTGGTGTGAGTGTCTTTATGGAATATTAATGAGAAGTTTAATCTTTTACTTTTTGCACATCTTATTTTAGTTTGCAATCTCTATTATATGATTGATCTTGTTGATTAGTATTCGTATCACTTTGGGAGCATCAAGTAAATCTAAATTAGTTTTGGCAAATCGAGCTCTAGTCGGTAGCAATACTTTTTGAGGTTTGAAAGGAAAAGAGAAAAGCACTTACAGGTATTTTGTATTATTTTCCTTCTTTCTTGATTGGCTCATAAGCTTAGTATTATTTATTTAAGATCTTTTGTGTTTTCAAGGAAGATTACATGTTTAACTTTATCACTTGTATGTTTGCTTGTTTCCTTCAACTCTTTTGCTTGCTACCCAGCCTCGCTAGCCAAAAACCCGTACTAAGAGGGAATACTTCTCGTGCATCCAGTCCTTTAAACTTAAACCTATGCCATTTGTGTCCACCATATCTACCTATTAGCATTATTGCTATTCCGAGTAAATTCTCGAGTTTCATCTATCTTTCAAATTAAAAAGTCTTTTGTTATGTGAAAACTAGTTAGTAAAGCTCTCACAAACTTGATGGCACACCTTATTTTTCTCGCCCTTAATAAACTTGAACCATTGTGTCATCTATGTTGTATATGCTTGCACCTATAAGTTGGGAATTAGCAGAACCGTGCTGTCATGGGGAACGCCTTTCAACACCTGTAAATATTGATACGTCGGAAACGTATCTATAATTTTTGATGCTCCATGCTTTTTTTGTATCATTTGTCTTATGTTTTGTCTACACTTTGAGGTGTTTTTATATCTTTTCTGGAACTAACCTATTAACAAGTTGCCACAGTGCCAGTTGCCTGTTTTCTTCTGTTTTTGGTTCCAGAAAGGCAGAAAATCAATATTCTCGGAATTGGATGGGACAAAAGCCAAAGTCAGTAACTTTCCGTGAGGGACACGAATCTAGAAGGAGGGACGGAGAGGCACCAAAGGGTGGCCAGACCCCCTGGGCGCGGCCAAGCCTGGCCCGCGCCTGGGGAGGGTGTGGGCCCTCTGACCGCCTCCTCGGCCTCCCCCTTCGCCTATAAGAAGCCTCCGACCCAAAAGCCCTAGATAATCCAGAAGAAATCCACGAAAACCTCTGTAGAGACTCCGCCACCAAGGGGAGATTCGGGGGACAGAAAGTCTCTGTTTCGGCACCCTACCGGGATGGGGAAGTGCCCCCGGAGCCATCTCCATCAATCTCCATCACCATCTTCATCACCATTGCTGATTCCAATGATGAGGAGGGAGTAGTTCTTCCTCGAGGCTAAGGGCTCTACCGGTAGCTATGTGTTCATCTCTCTCTATGAATGATCTTATGGTCATGAGCTTCGTAATCAAGTAGATCTACCTTGTGTTGGGGTTAGTAGCATGGAAACCAAAAAATTTCTATCGCATGAACACACACAAGCCAATATCTATCTACTAGATTGTAGCAACGAGTCAATAGAGTACTAACCCTCGAAGATCCAAAGCGGTTAACGAGAGCAGATTCTCGTGGATGATGTAGTCGTACACTTCCGATCTCAAGATCGCGTAGACGATCCTTCCGGCGCTGCGTTCCGGCAGCGCTTCCGCAGTCGGTCACACGTTCGGTACTCGATGAAGACCTTCCTCTCCCTTGTTCCAGCATGCAGTGGAGGTTGTAGCACTCTCCTCGTGATTCCGGCAGCACGGCGGCGTGGTACCGGAAGTAGAGGGGAGATCTCGCAGGGCTTCGCCTTAAGCCGGAGCGAGTATGGTGGACTATGAGAGAGGCCTTGGTGATCTAGGGTTTAGAGGGCACCAAGGGGAGGGTGTGGCCGGCGGCTAGGGCTTGGGGAAGCCCCAAGTCGCCGAGTTGGAGGGGAAACCCTAGGCGGCGGCTGCACTTGGAGGTGGAGGCGCGCAGGAGCTAGGGTTTGAGGTGTAGGGAAGAGGGGCACCCCTGCCCCTTCTTTAATAAGTAGGAGGGCGCCGGTTGGGAGGAGGGAGTCCTGTTGGAATTATGCCCTAGAGGCAATAATAAAGATGTTATTATTATAATTCTTGTTCATGATAAAGTTTATATTCCATGCTAGAATTGTATTAAGCGGAAACATTAATACTTGTGTGGTTTGTGAACAACACCGTGTCCCTAGTACGCCTCTATGGACTAGCTCATTGATCAATGATGGTTAAGGTTTCCTAACCATAGTCATGAGTTGTCAATTGATAATGAGATCATATCATTGGGAGAATGATATGGTGGACATACCCAAACTAAGCGAAGCAATTAGATCGTGTCATCGTGTTCGTCTTTGCAAAGCTTTTCTTATGTCAAATATTGTATTCCTTAGACCATGAGATAATGCAACTCCCTGGTATCGGAAGAAAGCTTTGAGGTCATCAAACGTCATCCTATGAGAGGGTGATCATAAAGGTGTCTCTCAGGTGATCGGAAAGTATCTGTTGGGTTGTATGTATCGAGATGGAATTTGTCCCTCCCAAGTCGGAGAGATATACTTCGGGCCCACTCGGTAATCGATATCAACACCGCTTGCAAGCATGTGGTTAAGGAGTTAATCACAAAGTGATATCGGATTACGGAACGAGTAAAGTACTTGCTGTGAACGAGATTGAACTAGGTATGACGATACCGACGATCGAATCTCGGGCAAGTAAAATATCGCGAGACGAAGGGAATATATATATGGGATTGATTGAATCCTGGCATCGTGGTTCATCCGATATGATCATCGATGAATGTGTGGGAGTCAATATGGGTGCCCAGACCCCGCTGTTGATTATTGATAGAAGATCATGTCTGCATATTCTCGAACCCGCAGGGTCACACACTTAACGTGTCTCGACGCTAGGATAGATTGGATAATTGGTTTATGAATTTTTGTTCGGAGTCTCGGATGGGATCCAGGACATCACGAGAGGTTCCGGAATGGTCCGGAGAATAAGATTCATATAAGGCAGTGCAGTTTTTGGAGTTCGGAATTGTTCCGGGTTAATCGGTATTGTACCGGAAGCTTCTAGAACCTTCCGGAAGGGGGCCAACGTGGTCCCACCTTCCGGGAGGGGGCATGGGCCTATGAGGGAGTGTCCTGGCCGCATTGGGCCAGGGGCACAAGGCCCCATAGGGCCCAGCCGATCCTAGAGAGTTTAAATCGTTTAAACTAGAGATAAGATAAGATAGGATTTCTAGATAAGGGAGAGTTTAAATTGTTTAAACTAGAGATAGACTTGGAGGAGAGGCTAGGGCTGGCCGCCCCCCCCCTCTATAAATAGAGGGCTGGTGCGCCCTCCTCTCACACACCTTCCTCCAAGCCCTAGCCTCCCTGCTGGCCCTCCTCTCTCCCTCCCGACTGTTTGTAGGCGAAGCCCTGCAGCAGAAATTCTCCGCCATATACACCACGCCGTCGTGTTATAGATCCAATCCATCTCTCCACCATACTTGCTGGTCCGAGGAAGAAGGAGACGTCGAGGTGATGCACGTGTGCATCTCACGGAGGCACCGCCACTTGTGGTGCTAGATCGGATCGGATCGCGAGGAGGAGAAGCGAGTACGACTACATCACCCACGTTCCGACGAACGTTCCGCTGTGCGAATCTTCAAGGGTATGAAGATCTAATCCAATCTCTCTCGTTGTTTGCATCTCCTAGATCAGATCTTGGCTTTCCCTCTGTTCGCTTCCGTAGAAAACTTTGATTTACTATGTTGCGAAACCCTTCAAGTCCTCCCCCAACTCGGCCTCCTTGGCCGGCGGGTGGAGGGAGGAGGACTTCCTCCCCAAGTAGGTTTCCTACTCTCCCTCCACCAAGCAAACTTGCTGTTTGACTTTTCAAATTGGCGTTTGACTTTTCAAACTAGGATTTGATTTCTCCCTTTATTTTTCCCAGCCATGATACCTAGTACATGATGCAACCATTCCACATTGTCATGACACATTCATGTACCCTTCCCCTCCGGAGTGCCGGACCTTCCGGAACCTTATAGAACATTCCCGATGAAAACACCGGAATCATTCCCCAACTCCGAAACAAGACTTTCCTTATATGAATCTTATTCTCCGGACCATTCCGGATCTCCTCGTGATATCCCGGATCCTATCCGAGACTCCGAACAACATTCAGTCTCTTACTCATCATTCCATAACTACTCAACAAGATCGAATCCTTAAGTGTGTCTCCCTACGGTTCGTGAATTATGCGGACATGATCGAGACACTTCTCCGATCAATAACCAATAGAGTAATCTGGAAATTCATATGGCTCCCACATATTTATATGATTACTTTGCGATCGAATGAACCACTTACATATGATACCAATTTCCCTTTGTCTCACGATAGTTTACTTATCCGAGGTTTTGATCGTCGGTATCTCTGCATACCTAGTTCAACCTCGTTACTGATAAGTACTCTTTTCTTGTTCCCGTGATATGTGATCCCTTGTGAGCCAGTCACATGCTTGCAAGCTAATTGGATGACATTCCACCGAGAGGGCCCAGAGTATATCTATCCGTCATATGGATGGACAAATCTCACTCTTGATCCATGTGCCTCAACACATACTTTCCGAACACTCAATGCCACCTTTATAGCCACCCAGTTACGGTGTTGTGTTTGATGTCATCAAAGCATCCTTCCGGTGATGGTGATTAACATGATCTCATGGTCGAAGGAATTAGGTTACTATGTATCAGAAAGCTTATAGCAAATGAACTATATTAAATGACTTGATCTTTATGCTACGCTTATCTATAGGAGTATGTCCATCACATCATTCTCCTAATGATATGACCCTTTTGTTAATAACATCTCTATGTTCATGATCAGGAAACCATGATCATATATTAACCAACAAGCTAGTTTAACAAGAGGCTTTACTAAGGACTCTTTTATGTTTACAAATCACACAAGTATTAATGTTTCCGGTTAATACAATTATAGCATGGTATGTAAACATTTATCATAAGTATGAAGATATGATAATAACCGCTTTATTATTGCCTCTTGGGCATATCTCCAACACCTTGCTACTCAAGTGCTTCATTAGATCTCTGCTCTCCCCATGTGTGTGAAAGTGACAGCATGCACGCCATGGTGGAACTTAGGTTTGAGTCTACATAAATACTCTTTGTGCTTTAATATATCTATGATTTTCACCACGTGTGTGAAAGTGACAGCGTGCATACCGTCTGTGGCACTTTGGCTAGATTGAATATTTGTTATGAGTTATATTTGGAGTTGGATGTCTCTATGAAATTGTGGTGTTTGTTGGAACCATCTAGCACTCAAGGTGACAGTGTGGGGTTATCTAGATTGGGGAAGGAGGACTTTGAGGAGTGCTGTTATAGCCCTACCGATGATTAGAGTGTCCAACCGGAGAGTAGTTAAGAGTAGTATCATGAAGAGAGGATATTTATATGAGAGAGTCTTCACTAGTGAAAGTATGATCCCTAGGCCTTGTTTCTAAACATTGAAACACCGTTTGCATCTAGATTTGTTGCATGTTTGCTTGCTTCCTTCTTGTTGCCTTTAGTCTTTGCCTCACCGTCAAGCTATTTTTTGGCACCGTTACCACTTGTATTTCACTATCTCTTCGCCGAACTAGTGCACCTATACACCTGACAAGTGTATTGGGTGTGTTGGGTACACAAGAGACTTCTTGTATCTTGATTGCAGGATTTCTTGAGAGGGAATACCTTTGACCACTTCCTCCCTGAGTTCGATAAACCTTGGGTGATGAACTTAAGGGAAACTTGCTGCTGTTCTACAAACATCTGCACTTGGAGTCCCAACAACTGTCTACAAGAATAGAAGTGCGTAGACATCAAGCTCTTTTCTGGCGCCGTTGCCGGGGAGGAAAGATAAAAGGCACTCACACACGTTACCCACGGCAACAACAAGCCATAAAGCTCTTTTCTGGCGCCGTTGCCAGGGAGGTAAGGTAAAAGGTACTCACATCCTCCGATTTGAGTGCTCGAAGTTATTTCCTTTAGATTCTGCAATTTTGTCTTTTTGTTTCTTGTTTTCATTAGTTAGGATTAATGGAAAACAACAACAAAAATTAGAGAGCTCTTTAGTGTTTATATTGAGTTAGGACATGAAGTGTTTGAAGAGAAAATTAAAAAACCTATGGAACTTTATTTGCCTGCTAATAGCAATGTTATTAGTATGAATTCTTTGGAGACCATTGTTGCTAATGCTATGGAAAAGTCTAAACTTGGGGAAGCTAGTTTTTATGAAAATGATCTTTTTAGTTCCCCAGCTTTGGAAGATAGCTATTCTATTGCTTATGATGATACCAAACCTCCAATATATGATGAGTATGATATTTTCAGTCCACCTACTATTGAGGAGGAAATTAATTGTGATTACAATATGCCTCCTATATTTGATGATTATGGTGATGAGAATAACAATGATAGCTATTTTGTTGAGTTTGCTCCCACTACAATTAATAAGAATGACTGTGCTTATGAGGAGAGTAATAATCATTTTATGCATGTGGATCATGATAAGAATGTTTTATGTGATAGTTATATTGTTAATTTTGTTCATGTTGCTACTGAAAGTTATTATGAGAGAGGGAAACAAGGTTTTATGCATCTAAAAATATTAAGTTTCCCCTCTATGTGCTGAAAGTTTTGAAATTGCACTTGTTTTGCTTTCCTATGCTTGTTTCTTTGTGCTTTCATGACTTGTTTCTTTACAAGATTCCTATGCATAGGAAGTGGGTTAGACTTAAATGTGTTTTGCATTTGCTTCTTAATGCTCTCTTTTACTTCAATTCATATTTCTTATGTGAGCATCTTCTCAAGCTATAAAGCCTAACTTAAAGGCGTTAAAGAAAAGTACATGTTGAGAGATAACCCAAGAGTTTTATTGAGTATTGAAAGTTATTACTTCTGTAATGACCTATCCTTATCCCTTTGTTTGCTTTTTGTGCCAAGAATGACCTCTAATGAGAGGGAAGTAAGATTTGGGGAGTTGCTGTCCCGAAACAGATTTCTGTCCTCCACCATAAAAATATGTGAGGAGTCTATGTAACTTGGATTGAGCTGCAAATTTACGAATAAATCTCCCAGTATGTTAGATAACTTTCGTTAGTTCAACACTTTTTGATTTGAGCAACAGAAGATGTTCGAAAAAATCGGTTTCTACCTGTTGGTCCGTTTTGACAGATTTCTGCCATTATTTGCATTTGCTTCTTATTGATTCCTTTTTGAGTTCTATTTAGGTGAATTGAGCTTTTTGATGGAGTTACTATAGTAGATTGTGTTTTTTGTGAAAAGACTTGCTGTTCCAAAGCTTTTCCAGAGGTCTATTATCTTTTGAATACACTAATATTGCTAATGAAGATTGTGTGAAGTTTTGTATGAAGGAAAATTTGCAGGTGTAGAGAGAGAATGATGCAATGAGGTTAAGAATGGATAAAAGCTCAAGCTTGGGGATAACACCATGGTGTCACCCCAATGAATATTCAAGAAGTACAAGCGTCAAAGCTTGGGGATGCCCAAGGCATCCCCTTGTTCATCAATAAAAATCTCAGGTCTTTCTAGACACTTCGTTTTTATTGTTTCGTGCATTGCTGTGTTATTCTTGGAGCGTCTTAGTTTTCGTTTTTGGTTTTCATTTGCTTAGTTTGATTGGGTAAGTTGGTTGGTTACACCACACTTCTTTTGGAGAGAGACACACCATGTTTTCATTGCCTAGAACACTACATTCAAATGAATTTATAAAATTCACAAATAGGATTTGGAAATATTTAAAAACTTGAAATGAAATGATTACAGATAATGATATAAAAATGATTCTTTATATTATATACATATAGTATTATATTGATTTTTTACAATGAATAAATAAACGTAAAGTATTAGGAAACAAATAAGTAGAAAAAAGAATTACATTACTTAAATAACTAAAAGAATTCTTATTACAACAAAATATATATATGACTTTGTCTTTACAGAAGAATTGTAAAATAAGAAGGAAATAAGTAAACCTTATTGAAAATAAATACAACAGTACAATGTTTTTACAAATTTTCAAACAGAATATAAATTACAATATCTCAACATTATTCAATCAGAAAAGAAATTACATATATATATAAGAGAAATCCTAAACTATTGTTCCTAAGCTACTTCTTCATCTGGTATCCTTTATCCCAGATGGTTCCTGCAAAAACAAACAACTAAAAAACACAAGGGTTAGTTTTGGGATTAGATTACTCTCAAAATTAGCATACTGATGATATGCTTAAGCTCATCATTGAGTGATTTAAAATGGAACAAGTGTAGGATTTGTTCTTGTTATATCAAATGAACTCAGCACAACATCATGGGTCAAAAAGGGGCAAGTTTCACCTTGGTAAAATAGTAAAAGAGTCCACTCCGTTTGGCAACCCAAAAATAAAGCCAAACTGGAGATAATACCAAACCAGCCGAGCACAATCATAGCACAAAGATCTGGACAGGGGAAGGTTTCAGGACCAGCAGCACACAAACAGGCAGCTCACACATGCATGCATGCATATGTGCTGTCAACACCACAAGGCAACAGCAAGTAGAAGAAAAGCACTAGCCGTAGTAGAACTACTACTATCTTCTCTCTTTACATTCACAACCAGACCAAGTCTCACACCTCTATTTCTATCCCAAGCCCACACATAAACAACCACAAGATCACCAATCTAGACCAAATCATCACACCATAGCTCTGGTTGCTCCCAGGAGCCATCCTAGAGCTAGGACAAGGGGAAATCAAGGACATATGTACCAAGGCAAGAATAATATCCAGCAGAATGGACATGAATCAATCAAGATCCATCACAAGGGAAAGACAACAACAGCAGTAGATCAAGAGTAGCTGCAGCTTATCCACAATCTCACCAAGTCAAGCTGATCTACTCTGCATATCAGGTTACCAATTTATAATAGTAATAGCACATGCTCATTTCATCTTTTAGATCATAAGTTTTAGTGGGGAAAAATGGATAACTCTTAGACTAGCATAGAAGTGCTATGCTAGTCTCATCATTGAGTTAGAAAGAAAAACTGTAGCATTTGTTTCAATCACCATTAGGGCCTCAGCCTTTGCATCATAGGCTGGATCATGTTGCATACAACAATCATCAAGGGCTAATGATCCTTGACCATGTAGATTAATTAACATTGCAACAGATCCTACTCACTATGAGTATGTTACTGTGCACCCTTCAATTGGGTTCCGCAGTATTGAGCTCACAGCAGATCATGCAAACAAGATATGTCACTATGCACTCTCCAAAATGGAGGCCCCATAGTGACAGTATGATACACAATAGCTAATAGAATGTATCATCGCCCAAGATCATCATTGAGATATCTTAGCTAAACAAACCTATCATTTTCCTAACAGAAGACTCTAGGAATCAATGGTACACTTTATTTTACTATCAACAAAGACAGTAAACCAAATCACCACCATCATCATACATGCACCTGAATCAAGGATCCACACCTTTTGTCAGAGAATCCAACCAAAAATTGAAAGGGACTAATTCATATAATTTTCTTAGGCATTAACCCTAAGAATCAAATATATATATGTTCAGAATTTCATTTAGTAATGAATTCAAATCATCTTCCTCATAATTTTAGGAATCATTTAAATTATTGTTGTCATATGGATAGAGTAATCATATTGACCATCCATTTACACTTACCAATATTACCCAATTAATATTTATCATATTCCTAAACCAACACAACTAGGAATCAACTCAAAGGCTATTCTTTATCATATTGACAACACATAAATGTTTCACAACCATTAGATTCCAATCTAGAAGGCTTCAATCCCAAAGAAACTATATCCCAACATGTTAAATGGGTATCATGCCAGAACTATGATACCTCAACAAATCACTGGATCAAAACAGCATATCATGCTGTCAAGAGTTCACAGTTGTGTACACTCTCACTAGAGGCATCACAACAGTAAACATCTATCAAAACAGAAATCATTGAATGCCTGCAACAAGCACATTCACATAATTTAATCATCTTCCTGAATGCTTTCTTCCAGAAATCATATTCACTCTAGTTGTCAACATGGATAGCTAAACTTCAGTTTCAACATATACTAAAAAGCATAATTAACAGTGAATAATGGTTCAAGGTGGAATCTGGTATCAACCAGATTCAAGTAAACATCTGTAGATCATCTAATGTCAAACAAATGAGGAAACATTTCTCTAACTGAAAATCATCACAACACATAGACATTATTCCTCACCATAGTAAACCAGCTCTACCCATAATCATTTGTCATTAGGGAATCATTATTGACCCCTTTAAAGGATCTTAAAGATCAAATAAGTAGAGGCATGTCAACCACATAAAGCTATAGAAGATATTACCAGGGTTCCAGAAATTTCACTAGAAGAGGGTAAGAATAGAAGATGTAGAGAGGGGAGAAGGAGTGCCTACCTGGGACGAGTCTAAGCTTGCCGACGAAGTAGCAGTTGTGGCGACGACTGAGAGATGAAGCTCAGCACGGCGGCACAGCCACACGAGGTGAGCCATGGCGCTGCACTGCCTCCACCCACACCACCATCAAGGCCCAGCATCCGAACACCCTCGCCATATCACCGGGGTTGCCGAGAACCTCGTCGTCCCGCCGGAGTAATGGCAAAAAGGGGAATTAGGGTTTGGGGCTGGTGGTGGGAACGTAGGAGCATAAGACACAAATCGAATTGGGTAGGCTGGTGAAGCTTTAACACGCGCGTCGATCAGGGCCATCGGCACCGGCCGGGTGGCCATGCTCGCCGGAATCTAGCGGCGCATCATCGGTTGCCAGCGTGAGAACGAGAGGAGCAGAGGAGAGGAGGAACGTCGGGGAGATGGGGAAGCTGCGGGCTTGGTCGGTTTGACCGATCCAGTACCCCAACGGGTCTAACTCAGCCCATTTGCTGAACCGCCAGGCCCACTTTAAAATAGAATAAAAATAATAATTACCAAAATGGCCTCAACATCATATTAATTGTATAAAAATAAATAAAAATTCTAAAAATACATATTATATATCAAAATGTTCACAAAAATAATATCTACCTAATAAAAATATAACTTTATTTATTTATAATAAATATAAAGCACATAATTATTAACATCATTAAATCCTGAGTAAAATTTCATAAAATAAGAAGAACTCCTAAAAATTAATAAAAATCATTTTTGTTTATAAAAATAACTCTACTATTTTATAAAAATACTACTTTAAAAGTTTTTTTCAATTAAAATATAAAGCAAATATTTAAAGACACTTAATTCTTTAAAGAATTTTATAAAAATAAAGGTAATACATAAAAATAAATAAAATTCATTTTTAAGATCTTTAATAAGTATATTTCACAAGAAAAATACTATGTATATTATTTAAAAAAAATTAAAATAAATAAAATTCATTACTTATTTTACTCAAATGAAATAACCACTTTGTTAATTCTTAAAATTATTTCTTAAGTAAGAAATAATCACATTTTCTTATAAGACACTACAACCTTTAAAGTTTAATTACTAAGTCTAAAAACTTAATCAAAGTAAAACTTAAATATAACTATTATCCTTTAAATGTTTTAAAATCTTAAACTCAAATTAAACTCCTTTTAAATAAATATTATATATCACTGATGTATAAGATGGTGAATAATCTCCATCTCTTAACCACTCTTAAAAATAACTCTAACAAATTTATAAGATCATCTAATTATGCTCCCATTAATAAATTGCATGTTATTAAACCCATCTTTACTTACATTAAAAAGGATCATTCATAATCATATTTGTAAAAATCCTAAAAATATATGATCTTCTAAAAAACTCATTATATCTTAAAATTCACTTCCATTTTTATAGTTCACTTTGGTCTAGACAATCATAAACATCTCATTTGAAGTTTATTCATGTTTTTAAAAGTTAACTTTAGTCACTTGTATCATCAATTGAAATTGTCGTGGTGGTGGCACGGCAGATGCCATGGGTAGGCTAAAGTATGGGGCCAATGGATGCTAGAGGGATCCGGGGTGGGAAGATGTAGTGATTTCTACACTCAAATGCTCAACAAATAAATCTCTATTCCTCTTCTCGATGAATACAAGTGCTCCTAGAGCTGTCTCCTAGAGAGGAAGAACGCTACTACACGAGCCTTACGGCGTAGAATGAATCGATCCCCTCTTCAGGAGCCCGCATCCCCCTTATAAAGGGATGCCTTGGTTCCTTCTAGGGCTGACGTGGCAAGCATATTCTTGGAATATGCTTGTCCCAATATGGTAACTCGGTGGCCTCCTTTCTGTGTTGCCCTTCTATCGGCGACAATGTTCCAGAGACCCTCACATGCGCACCTCGGGCTTCCTCACTGTCACCTCCGTGACGTTCTTCTGCCCTTCTGCTGCTCTGCTCCTTGTCCTTTGTGCTTGGCTCTGTCTGGATTCCTCCTAGCTAGTGACTAGGGTTTGACTATAGGCACCTCCTTCTCCTGCAAGCTTCACGTTATTCGGCCTTGTCTCGCATAACTCGGCTCGGCCTACACCTGCATTCAAGTTAATCAGACTCATTCGGCCGACTTAACTCATATGTCGGCCGGATAAGGTGTTACTCATTCTGTACTTTCCATGGCCCTGCTTATCTCGACCGAGTCTTATATGATTCGGCCGACACAAACAGTAACTCGGCTCACGACACGGGAGGTTCCTTTCATCTTTCCCCTGTCTTGACCCTACCCGGGGTCACCTCCCCAACATTAGTCCCTGAAGCTGGTGTGGTCCTGAAACGTCGGCCGGGCCACATCAGTTTACCAACATACTTCTTTCTTTCTTTCTTTCTTTCTTTCTTTCTTTCTGAGTTACTTCTTTCTGTTCGAGGTATCCGTGCAGCTTCCTGAGCAAGCCTCGTCCTACGTGTACCACTCATCATTTTTCTTCTAGTTTTTTGTTCCTCTACAGTGTCCACTGACAAGCTACAGTGATTACTGCGCCCGTCGTTTCGGTGTAGTGACGCCTCGAGTACCGCATCGGTCAGGAGGCCCGATCCCCTCCTGCGCCGTGTGGTCTTCGGTGTGGCTCCACTAGTTGCGAGCGGTTCCATCACGCGCGCGATTATGCGGTCATCGTGGTGCACCCACGATCCCACTACCGCTAATACTGCACGGTTATAAAGAGGGGAGTGGGGCTAGACGATTTTACTTTCCCCCTTCGTTTGCCCTTCTTCTTCCTCCTCGGGCCGGCGCCTCCGTTCGTGCGATAGCGGCTGCGCCATCGTCGACCTCCTCGACGGTTACGCTATTGTTCTGCTGCTCCGACGACCTCACCGCCGTGCCCTCGCTCCGTCGCCTTCGCTGGTGAGTTATCCTACGTCATCGCCGCTAGGTTTCCGCCCTAGGCATTCCTTATGCTTTCCCAGATTCCTCATGGCGGTTCTTCTTTGTTCCTCCGCCGCGCTCGTTAGAATCACGACAGGGCCCTGCACCTCTAGGCTTCTCCCCGCCACTAGTTTCTCCTCCGTTGATTCCTCCGATGAACCCATGTCTAGTTCTGCCAGTGGAGCCCTCATCGAGGAGGATGACTTGGCGTCCGGTCCAGAACGAGGTTCTTGGCAGGGTTCCACTGTCACTCGTCGTGAGGTAGAGTGGTTAATTAAGATGCACCGGATCCCTGCCGAGGTAAGCTGTCGCTTGCCCGGCCAAGAATCCTCTCCAGTGCTCAACGAGGGAGAGTATGTAGTTTTCATGTCCCACTTTGCTCGTGGGTTCGGCCTTCCCCTTAGCGATTTTGCTAGGGGGTTCCTCGATTACTTCGGCCTTCAGCCGCATCATCTGCCAGCCAATGCTATCGCCTCTTTGTCAGCTTTTATCTCGGCTTCGGAGGGGTACTTCAGCCTTTGGCCCTCCGTAAATGTCTGGTCCAAATTTTTCCAAATCCGATCTAATGTCGTGCCGGACAAATCTCTTCACCCTTTCGAGAAATCTCTTACCCAATGTGGGGCTGCGTCCATTACGCCTCGGAGAAATTCTGAGTTCCCACGTGTCGCCGGCCTTGAGTCTTGTAAGAAATGGCATAGATCATTTTCTTTGTCAAAAACACTGGAAAAGAAGATAAGATTCGGCTCCCCGCTTTTTCTATCGGGTCCCCTTCCAACAAGAACTGGAACTACAACCCTAGGAAGAGCCATGCTTTGGCCGAGGCATTTGAGATTCGGCTCAAGGAATTAATTCGTGCTGGGCTCCGCGGTGAGGATCTGATGACCGCATTTATCAGCAGCCGAATCTGCCCTTTTCAGCTTCGCTCTTACATGCTTTGTTACATGAGTGGTCCTCTCGACCCCAACCGAGTCTCAATGGTTGAGCTCGACGACTATCACATTTATAAGCGTGTCTGAGCTATCTTCAAGACCGATATGCCGGAGGAGTGGGCATGGGGACTGAATCCATTCACTCGCGGGAATCCCCCTCCTCAGGTCAATTTACGCTTTGGTGTTTGCTTCCGAGTTGCCTTTATGATTGCTCTTTTGCTAATTCTACTTTATTTTTTCTCTCGCAGAGGTTTGCGGAGCAAAAGACCGAGGATGCCGAGGTCTTGGCTCTTCCGTGGACTGTAGATCAGGATATCCCGGATAACGGGGAACCTAACTCGGAGGAGTTCATCCCTAAGTCGGATGTCGCTCCGGTTCATGCCCGCGGCAAGACCTCGGCCCACGCAGATGAAGGTGACTCGGACGACGTCCAAATTCTTGAGGTAGTTGTCGTGGTTCCTATCTCTTATGCATTTCTGGCTCCTACTTTCCCAGCTAATCTAGCTGGTCAGGTGCACGACGCCGAGCCTCTTGCTTCTCAAGCTCCTGCTACCTCGAAGAAGCACACCGCTCCGGCAGATCCCTCTGTTGCTGCCCCCAAGAAGCGAGTGAAGAAGTCTGCGCAGCATATTCCGAGGCGTAAAACCATGCCTACGGTTACTGGGTGAGTTTACTTTCATTCGTATTCCTTGTTTCTCTCTTTCTGTCTATTGACTCAACTTGTTTGTCTTTCGCAGAGCTCCTCTCTCGGCAAAGCCTAGTGGACCGAGTATGGCGACCCATACTACTCGGCCGGCTTCTCCTCCTCCAGAAGATACTCGGGTTCCCAGTCCTCCTCATGTTGATTCTCCTCCTGTGCCGACACATATGTCTCCTGGACGAGATTTTCCTATTGACCCCATCGTTACTGCCGACATAACTCCTACACCGGATCATCCGGTTGAGCCTATTGCTCCTGTCTTCACCAGCGAAGTTCCCCCCAATGATCCCTTGATCACCACAACTCCAGCTGCTACTTCTATTCCATCCGAGGATATCACCACCTCGGCTCCCTTGAAGGTTTCAGTTCCTCCTGCCCCCTAGGACGTGATTCATCGTGCTGAAGTTGCTGCCCCTGCCGAAATCTCTACTAAAAGTAGGAAGACTGTTGTTACTAAATCTTCGGCATCTCAGAAAGGGCCAGCCTCCTCTTCTCAGCCCAACATAGCGGATGCACTTCGCAAGGGAGCTTCCTCCGCCAAGCCTGTTGTCACTCCTGCTACCAACACTCAACTTACTCTTCACAAGAGTCCGGCGATGACGGTGGTCACACAACGGGCCCGAGGTAAAGTGTTGACTCGCACTGAGAGCGGAAACAACCTCGGCTCCTTGGTGAAATATGCCAATAACTGGAATGCCGCGGATCAACTTGAAGGCAATCCGAGTAGCCAACCATTCCAGCTTTCCGACATCAGCAGTCGATTGCACATGGCTGCTAAAATTGTTCTTGATAGTGACAAGATGAACGAGGTCAGTGCTTTCGTTGATACTTTGTCTATCATTCAAATGGTATCATATACACACTAGTCCCCGAAGCTTGCAACTGGATAACTTGTTCGTTTGGAAGCTTTGTCAGGCATCAAATATCACGACTCGAATTAGCCGTGATATCCGAATCAAGTTTTACATAGTTCATATTTGCTTTAGCTTTAAATATCTAGCCACTTTGATATAAGTCAAGTTACACTTAGGTTGGGTCTGTTTTAACTTTGAATATCCAACCACCTAGATCCGAGTCAAATTTTATTTGATTCGGATCTGCTTTAACTTTCAATATCCAGCCACCTAGATCCGAGTCAAATTTTATTTGATTCGGATCTGCTTTAACTTTGAATATCCAGCCACCTAGATCCGAGTCAAGTTTTGCTTGATTCGGATCTATTTTAGCTTTGAATATTCAGTCTTTTAACCTTCCATTATATCTAGGTTGCCCATGATCGATGGACAATCGAATTTCAAAGGTTGCTCTTCGCCCACAAGAAACTGCAAGAAAAATATGAGAAGGTTATTCCTGTGGTGAAGAAAACTAGTAATTCAACTAATCCGTGTACTGTTCCTTAAGTTCGTAATACTCTTGGCTTGTCGTGCTAATTTCCTCCTCGCTGGCGTGCAGCTAATATCAACAATCTGAATACCCGCCTTACCAAGAAGGTTGCCGCTCTTGAAGGTTGGTTCCTCTTTTTTGGTTTTTAAATTGCTAATCCTTGTCCGAGATAAATATTGGGTTTCTTACAACCTTCCGGCTTTGGTATAGCCGAGCTACAAACACTTGTAGCATCGCATGAAGAATGCATACCTATGCCTGATATGATGCTGCATTTTTTAGAACAAGCTGCCACTCATTCGGCGCAGCTCCAAGAAAAAGACGATGAGATAACTCGGTTACGCGCCGAGGTTGAGTCTCTCAAGCTTTCCCAGAAGTCTGAACTGGAAAAGGTTGATCAGGAATTTTCTGAAGAAAAGAATCGACTGAGCCTGCAGTTGCAGAAAGATAAGGAACTTCTTGATGCTGCCGAGCTAAAGAACCGGGCGATGAGAGAGGAAATCACTTGTGTTGAGAAGAGTAGGGCCGATTGGTCCCTGGATCTCCAGAAAATGTTGAGTTACATTCATCTTAAGTTTCCGCCCGTGGCCGAGTTATTTTCTTCTTTTTCTTATTTTTTAACTGATATGCTTTCCTTTCGTGTACATCATTTTCCGGAAGCGAAACCAGTGAGCTCTAAGGAAGTGATTTCTACTCGTCAACGCCGAGGTGTCCCCGCTGACTCGAGTCAAGAATACTCGCTCGAAGACTTCCTCATTGCCATCGGCGCTGCTATTGGACCAATGAAGATTATGGGGAGAGATCTAGTGCAGGCAGCTATCCGGGCCTACCATGTCCTTTGGCCGAACACCTCTGGAACGCCTGATATTGATGAAGTTAAAGTGCTTGTGGAGAGGCTAATGGCATCTTAGACCCAATTGAATCTCTAGAGGGAGCCCACTGGGAGGGCTGGTGTTGATATGGCGCTTACAGCCGTGTTGTCTTGGTATGAGGACATTTCCCTTGATACTCTGATGCATTTGTGCACTGGCTCTCCTTGGGTTGAAAATACGAAGTTTGTTGCTCGCCGCCAAGCTCGTGCCTTCCAGCTTATCGAGTATGCTGACTTGCATAATTGGATCGAAGGGCCGAGTTTCCTTCCCAATCCAGCAGATGATGTCGAAGTTGAAGATGCATCGGGTGATGACTCGGCCGATCAGGATGAATTGGAGGGTGATTCGGATAATTCTCGTGATTCAAACAATAGCTCGGGCGAGGATGGCGACGCGCGATCGTCCTCTAAAGGGACTAAAAACTCTCGAGCTCAAACTGATGTCTCTCGGCAGCCGGAGCTTGCGCCCGAGGTTACTATGGCTTCTGTTGAAGCCGAGGTAACGTCGGCTGATGTGCCAGCTACTTCGGAGCGCCCAGTTGCTGAAGATACCCTCCTTAAGGAGAACGAGGTCACTCCTCCAGCGTCCGAGATACCCATGTCCAATGCTCCTGACCATGCTACTGCCCATTAAGGGTTGCTTGGCCTCTTCTGGTACTTAGGATTGAAAAAACTTCAATTTGCTTTAAGTCTCCGGCATGTCGGGTGTATGATGTTTGTGAAACAATTGTCTGTCTTTTGGTGTTGTGCGAACCTTTTTGCTTTGCACCGCTGAGGCATTGGTGATGGTAACTATTGTTATTTCGTCTAAGTTAAGCTATCTGTTTCATATCTTTGCCTTGCCCAACTTTAATTTCGTAAGGCCGGATTGTACTCTCCCATGTAGTTGACCTTCGTCCAACATCTATCTTGCTTGCCCTTTGTAGACTTGGTTGTATAGTTGTTGTTTTTGCGATTTCTATTTGAAGTATAATGCTCCAACCTCATAGGTCGGCTTGTATCCCTTATCTTACTTCGACTTGCTGAGGTTGTTACCTCTAGAACTCGTTAATTATTTTCTCCTTGTTGTTCCTTTGTCGATCGAGGCACGCTTATGTTGCATCTTATGAATTATGGGCAGAAAATTTGGGGCAGTCCCCGAGTTTCTGCTGAAGTTATCAAGCTCTTATGAATTAATGAGCGGTGTAAGTCATCCCCGAGTTATCCCTTGGGTCGCTAAAGGTTTATATCTGTTCAAATAATATCAAATAACACGAAACAGTCCCCGAGTTACAAACTGGGTTGCGGAAATATAATTCATAGTTCAATGCTGAGAATACCACGGGGCAGTCCCCGAGTCATTGCTCGAGGTGCCGAGGTTTAATACACATTTCAAAACAAGAAACAATCATGAGGCAGTTCCCGAGTCGATGCTCGAGGTACCGAGGTTTAATGCATAATCCAAAATAAGGGATAACACGGTGCAGTCCCCGAGTCACTGCTCGAGGTGCCGAAATTTAATATATAATTCAAAATAGGAAATAACACGTGCAGTCCCCGAGTCACTGCTCGAGGTGCCGAGGTTTACTACATAGTCTTAAAAAAGAGAAACAACATTGTGCAGTCCCCGAGTCGCTGCTCGAGGTGCCGAGGTTTAATACATGCTTGACATTCCAACTTGATGTGTCGCATCATGACGTACAACATATGGCTTCTAAGTGTAGAACGGGCGAAGTAAGGCTATGTATGGTCTTTTTGATTTGTCTTCGGCCTTATTTGCCTTATTCTTCTCTGGTGGCTGAGCGTCGATCAGGTAATATGCATCATTGTGCAGTGCTTTACTTACGATGAAAGGTCCTTCCCATGGAGGTGAGAGTTTGTGCATGTCGGCTGTGTGTTGCACTAGTCAAAGAACCAAGTTTCCTTCTTTAAAAACTCTTGGATTTACTTTTTTACAATGGTATCGTCTGAGGTTTTGCTGATAAACAACTGATCTTGACAACGCCAATTCCCTTGCTTCCTCTAGCAGATCCACATCGTCTTGCCGTGATACTTCGTTTACTTCGGTCGTTGTGTATTGGATTACTCTTGGCAAGTCATGCATTATGTCGGCTGGAAGCAGAGATTCTGCCCCGTATACCATAAAGAAAGGGGTATACCCCATCGACCTATTCGGGGTGGTCCTGAGGCTCCACAGTACTGCTGGAATCTCCTCAATCCAGCATCTTGCCGACCTTTGCAATGGTTCGATAAGCCGGGGTTTTATTCCTGACAATACCAGTCCATTTGATCTTTCCACTTGCTCGTTTGATGCTGGGTGAGCCACCGAGGCAACATCTAGTCTTATGTGCTTTTCTTGGCAGAATCTAGCAAAGGCTCCTTCAGCAAAATTTGTTCCATTATCTGTGATAACACTGTGTGGATATCCATATCTCAAGATAATATCTTTTAGGAATTTTACCGATGTTAGTCCATCACATTTTCTTATTGGTTTCACCTTGATCCACTTTGTGAATTTGTCCACCATGACTAGAATGTTAGTCATTCCGCCCCGGGCTGGTTTGAACGATCCTACCATATCCAAACACCATACAGAAAAAGGCCAAGTGATTGGTATTGTCTTTAGCTCGGACGAGGGCAGATGTATCTTGCTGGCGTATCTCTGGCAACCATTACATTTTCCATTAACTCCTTTGACTCCTTTAATGCTGTCGGCCAATAAAACCCATGCCTGAATGCTTTGGCCACTAAATCTCTGGATGAGGCGTGATGCCCGCACTCCCCCTGATGTATATCCAGGAGTATTTCTTGTCCTTCTGCCGGGTCAACACATCTTTGTAGTACGTTCGTGATGCTTCTCTTATACAGCTCATTGTTTATGATTGTGTAAACTTTTGCTCTTCTTACTATTTGTCTAGCCAGTACTTCATTACTCGGCAAGATTGCCTCCTTAAGGAATGAGAGTATGGGTTGCGCCCATATCGGCGTGATTTTCTCTGGGATCATTTCACTATCGATTTCCATATTTTCCGCCGACATAATAGCTTTGGATTTTTCTGCGTTCGCTCGCGCGATGGCCGGGTTAGCCTTTCAGAAAATCTGGGTCGCATTCTTTGTCGATTTCCATTGGCATACTCCCTTCTTTCAATTCTGCCGAGATACGAATTGACTCGGATTCTGGTGATGGTGTAATCGATGGTTTTCTCAGGTGCTCTAGGGCAATACCTGGGGGAATTGACTGCCTAGTTGATCCGAGTTTTGATAGTGTGTCTGCGGCGTCATTTTCCACCCGAGATATATGATGAAACTCGCATCCATCGAAGTAACCACTTTTTTTTTGCACATGAAATCTATACAGGGCCATATTCGCATCTAGTGTGTCCCAATTGCCTGATACTTGCTGTACTATTAGATCTGAGTCCCCATAGCATAGGATGACGTATACCAATCTCTTTTGCCATTTTTAACCCGTGGACGAGTGCTTCATACTCGGCTACATTGTTTGATGCGGTGAAATGTATTTGCAGCACATATTTTAGCTGATCTTTTTTCGGCGAAGTTAATACTATCCCTGCCACAAGCCGTTTCTTAGCTTGGATCCGTCAAAATGCATTGTCCAATAATTCAGATCTGGTAATGGTGGTTCATATTGTACCTCGGCCCAATCCACAAAAAAGTCGGCCACTGCCTGAGATTTGATTGCATCTCGCCTATCGAATTGCGGAGCATAAGGTGATAACTCGATTGCCCATTTTGTTATTCGGCCACTTGCATCTTTGTTGCTCAATATCTCGGCTATGGGCGCTTCACAAATCACTTTTATTGGATGCCCTTCGAAGTAATGTTTGAGTTTCTTCGCCGACATGTATACTCCATAAGCCATCTTCTGGTAGTGCGGGTAGTTCTGTTTTGAGGCCGATAATACCTCGCTCAGGTAATATACCGGCCTTTGTATTGACTTATCTCCTTCATTCCTTTCCACAACAACCACCGCACTTACCACTCTGTTAGTGGAGGATACATAAAGTAACATAGGTTCTTTTGATAATGCAGAAGCCAAGATCGGTGCTGTGACCAACATCTTTTTTAACTCATGAAACGCATTATCTGCTTGCGGCGTCCAGATGAATTTATCAGACTTTTTCATCAACTGATACAGAGGTAATGCCTTTTCCCCTAGCCGACATACGAATCGACTCAGTGAAGCCAGGCATCCCGTGAATTTTTGTACATCATTCAAACACCTCGGTAGTTCTATTTTTTCAACTGCTCGGATTTTAGTTGGATTTGCCTCTATACCTTGGCTGGACACGAGAAAACCGAGTAATTTTCCAGCCAACACACCGAAGGTACATTTTTCCGGGTTAAGCTTCATTCGGAATCTTCTCAAGTTTGCAAATGTCTGCCGAATATCGTCAAGGAGTGTTTTGCTCTCTTTGGTTTTTATAACCACATCATCTACATATACTTGTACATTTTTTCCTATCTGGTCATGTAGACACTTTTGCATGCATCTTTGGTATGTTGCTCCTGCATTATGCATGACATGGTTATACCCGCGGGTACATGATCTCAGCATACCTAGTCTAGCCCAAGGAAGTCCCACGACAAATATACGCCGGCCCATGAAGATTTTCGGGTGTCCAAGGCCCATGACGCCTTCGGATCCTTGGAGAGCAAGACTAGAGTAGATAGGAAATTCAAAGGGGTAAACCCTAGAACCTGTAACCGACTAGGTCTGTGCCTGGGACCTGCCTAAGTCTATATAAAGGCCAGGAGGGCATGACCTAGATCTCTCGACTCATACTTTCGCATACACACCTCCACGCCAGATCGCATCTGCGCACCCCTGTAATCACCGGTTCCGCCGTAATCAAGAGCAGACAAGCAGGAGTAGGGTTTTCCCTCTAGGGGCCTGAACCTGGGTAAACCTCGTGTCTCGTGTTTCTTTTTTGCTAACCGTTCCGCGATCTCCAGCATCCCCATCTTCTCCAAAACCCAAGTCCATAACAATGGGCATTGATGATATTAAACCTCGTCAATTGGCACCGTCTGTGGGAACTGGGGACGCTGATTGTGCGATCGTGACGGTCCCAACCCGAACGATCTACAAATCCGCGGCGACGGAGAGTCACCTCCTCTTCGGCGCTTTCGACTTTACCGCCCACTCACCGGCCACCATGAAGGACTTCGAGCCCGTAGGCGATGGACTCGAGATCCTGTTTGGGAGTTTCTGCTTCCAGGTGGGGCAAACTGGCACCCTCCGCCTCCCTGAGCGGGTGCCCCTACCATCAATCAGGCCCGCTTCATGGGCCCCACACCCCGTGCTACGCACATCATCATCAACAGATGAGTCCTACGACAGCAGCAGCTGCAACTCCGATCTGTGGGATCCGCCATCGGATGAAGGGACCTACGTTTCCGGATCTGAAAGTTGCGGCAGCAGCGGACCATTCTACGAGCGCTACCAATGCACCGTAGTCATCCAGAGCGACGTGGATCAGCAAGCGCCCAACCCGCCGCCCAACCCGCCACCTAACCCGCAGGACAGAAACAGCGGGAACAGAAGAAGCCAATCCCCCCACCCGAAGGGGATAACACCGGCCATGCCATCCGCCTTAACAAAGAAGGATGGGCCCAAGCACGCGCCGCCGTGGAGGGCAACACGGTCCTGCCTGTAGATGCCTCACGGGACCTTCTCATGGCATACCACTTGCTCCTGATCGAGGAGCACAAGAAGTAGGTCAAGATGCAAGAGGTGCATGACAAACGCAAGCAAGCAGCCTCAGAGTCCAGCGCGCGACGAGTTGTGCTCTCTGCCATGGGCATCGGCTCCAGCTTGAACGGCAACCAAGGCAACAAGCACCGATCTCGGATGGAGAACATGGATCCCAAGGAGCGCCGTGAGGTGACCCGAACCCTCCACGCATCCTTCATGGAGATGGATGCTGATGGCAACGTCATCCCGAAAACGCCGCTGGCTGCGATCATGGCAGCCACCGCGTATCTAGCATCCCACCCACCTCCGGAGGGGGACCCAAAAAGAGCCATGCACAAGTCCGCACTTACCGGACTCGGACTCGTCGGAGCCGCGCTCCACCAGGAAGCTCCTACGGAGCCGAAGAAGAAAGCTCCGGTCAGGTTCGACCGCAGCCCCACCCCTTCATCCGAAGAAGAGGACCATGACCTTCCTTGAAGGAACAAGAGTTTGCGCCATCGCAACCGCGATTACGACGCCAGAGACGCGCTCACACAGCGCAAAATCGACAAAGCGCGAGCCAAGCGCGCATGCTCGTCTGAATCCAAGATGGACGAAGACAAAGGAGAACTCTACGGGGCCCGATGCTTCAGCAGATCTGTTCGACGAACAAGGATGCCGTGAAATTTCAAACTTCCTTCCTTCAGCTCCATAATGGCATAGTGCGATAGCAATAAGCCCCGTACGGGGTAATAAACGCAGTCTTTATTTGATCTGCCGGATTTAACGGTATCTGGTGGAAACCAGAATACGCGTCTACAAATGACAACAGCTCACAACCAGCGGTCGAATCAATGACTTGGTCTATCCTAGGTAAAGGAAAAGGATCTTTGGGACACGCCTTGTTTAGGTTCGTGTAATCGATACACATTCGCCATACGACGGCTACATTCGGGTCATCCTTTTTCTTTTCCACTAGCACCGGATTTGATAGCCAATCCGGGTGAAGAACTTCCATGATGAACCCGGCTGCAAGGAGCCGAGCTATCTCATCCCCTATTATTTTTCTCCTGTCTTCGGCGAAGCGGCGGATAGGTTGCTTCACCGGCCTTGCTCCTGGCCTTACATGAAAAGAGTGCTCAGCCAACTCCCTCGGCACACCTTGCAGGTCTTGAGTTGACCATGCAAAGATATCCCGATTCTCACGGAGGAAGTTGGTGAGCTCGCCTTCCTATTTGGCATCTAGGCCGGCACCAATCGTGATCTTTGATGCTCCAGGTTATTTCCTGATTGGACCAAGGCACGTATCTTGGTACTGCCAGCATAACTGCATTTACTTCCATATGCCGGTGTTGTACACTCTACCTATCTTGTTGTTCTGTTGTGAACACACAATATGATTGATGATGCTCCCTGTAACCATTACGCCCGTTGTTTCCGGGGTTTGCTCTTCCATCTTGACCTTGATTTATCACTTGATGCACTACATCCCTCCGGTCCGAGTTATCATACCTCGGAGGAGGCGGTGGCAACATTAACTGCTGCGCATTTGCTCCTGTTAGCTGTGGTTGCTGCTGTTGATGCACTTGATGAGGAGTCGCTTGCATGCCCTCCGTGTTCCCCATTGCATTTTTCATCCATGCACATTGACGAGTTGTATGATTAGCCGGCTTGGCCAGGTTTGGAGTGTGGAATTTACACGGTTGATCCAGCATGGATTCATACGTGTACTTCGGCCTCTCCTGCCATTGCTTTTTCTATTTTGGTGTCCATTGCCTTTTCCCTTCATTCCTCGGCGTCCACTGCTGCGGACTGTTCTTCTGTCGCTGACTATTTCCATGACTCGACTGGTCTTGTACTACCGCTGCCACCTGATTGGAAGCATATCTGTAATCCGGTCTTTCCTCCCTTCTTCTACCTCGGAATTCATTGTGCCTCGATGATCCGGCTGCATCTCTTGCATATTGATCTTGATTCTCCCGATGCTCTGCCGACATTAATTCTGGTTGCGTCGGATCCCCTAATGCATACGAATCTGCTATCCTGATGGTCTCTGCCAAGGTGGTCGGCATATCTCTTTGCATCCTCTGCCATAATACACTCCCATATCGGCAGCCTTGAGCAAACCAAGCTATCGCTTGAGATTCTATGACCCCTTCGCATGAGTTTCTAAGGTTACACCACCGAGTCAAGAATTCCCTATCTGTTTCATTTGGCTTCTGTTTGCACATAGCGAGCTGTTGAGGCCTATTCGGCCTCTTATAAGTACTGGTGAAATTGCTGACAAACATTTCTTCAAAATCAAGCCAACAGTTGATACTAACTGTCGGCAGATTGTTCAGCCATACTATGACTGGTCCTTCTAGCATTTGTGGGACGTATCTCACCGCCCATAGTAAGTTTCCACCAGCTATTTTTACTGCAGTGGCATAGTCAATCAACCAATCCTGTGGTTTGGTGCTCCCATTGTATGTTTTCGTGCCCCTTGCCAGTTGAAAGTTCAGCACTGGTGGTTCGCCCATAATCTGAGGTCCGAAACATGCTGGACCGGGCAGACCCTGTTCCTCCAATAACTCGGACCGATATAACATGTCGAGTTTTAGTCTTGCATCATTTGACGGCAAGTTTCTGTAAACGATCCTCTCTTGTATCTCATAATGGTTATTCCCACCATGTTCTGCATGCTCCATATCCGAATAACCATCATTGTACCTATCATTTGCCTGATTATGCAGAGCTGGTCTCACTTCTCGATCTTGCCGAGGTTCATATCTCGGCTGAGGATTCGGTGGAGGGTTTCTCCTTCCCTCCGCCGGGTTATTGTTTTCATGATTTCCCCTTCCGAGGTCTCCGTGCCCCTTGTTAGCACGACCGGGGTTTCTATCTCCACTGTTACCTCGGCTGCCGTTGCCTCTGTTATCATTGACCTTTCCGGCCACCGCCGGATCATACAGAACAATTTGCTTATTTCTTTTTCCTGAGGTCACAGCTCTATATTTTTGCGTGTTGTTCCCAGGTGAGGATGTTGCTGCCGCAGATAGTGCGGGTGCTTCTCCAGCCGAATGAACCATACGCGAGGCTCCCGGTCTCGCTGGGTCAGCCCTTAGCATTTCCTCGTTCTACTGATTCGCAATGCGCACCATCTCATTCACTCTTTCTTGTTGTTTCTGTCGGGCTTCCCCGCTTAATCCTTCCAGTTCCAAAGCAGCGGCATTTGCCGCCCTTAGGTTCTTTATCGGGGTACTATACCTCGACAAGCCTAGATCGACTGAATCATCTCCACGAGCTTCATGCTCTTTATTCATATCATTCATGAGGTTCTTTCCTCTCAATATCAATTCATCTACCCGCTCGGGGGACACATCCAGTTTGTTTGCCTTAGCATACTCTCGCAGAGTCCTATTCAAGGACTCCCGCAAGGACGATACCTTTTTTTGCCTCTACCAGTACTTTTTGTTTAGTTTCTTCTAACTCCGCCTGGGCGTTAGCCGGATCAAGTATCGGTGCCACAGGAGTGTTTAGACTATCTATAGTTTCCTGGAGGATATTCTCTGGTCTTTCCAGAGGGTGGCCACCTTACCCTTGCCGCCTTTGGGGTCGTCTCCTGCACCTGGGCTGACTTGGCTGCTGGCGGATCCACCTTGGTGGGTTGTGGAGCTGCTTGCTTCATGGTCACCTGTCCTCCTGCCACCGGGTCCTTGCTTGGTCCGGCGCCTCCTCCTGCCGCCTGTGCTGCGGCTGTCACCATCACCTCGATGTTGCCGACAGGGCGTGCTCGACGCGGACCGTTAGCCGCATTGAGGGGAGGCTCTCCTGCATCAATAACTCGGTGAGGATAGACGCAGGAGGTGTCGACGCTGACGTAGACCTTGTGCGTGCCCAGGTTGATGAAGACATCGTTGCGCGGAGGTGCTTTCCTCCTGAAGCTACCCGCGTTATCGCTGACATAGTCCCAGAGATCGAATCTCTAGACTAAGCCAGAGACAACCCGCTCGCCGGTGTGGATGAAGTTTCCCGTCCGGATCTTGACTCCAGCTAGCACCGCTGCTAGCCCCACGGTGGGCGCCAACTGTCGTGGTGGTGGGACGGCAGACGCCATGGGTAGGCTAAAGTATGGGGCCAATGGATGCTAGAGGGATCCGGGGAGGGAAGATGTAGTGATTTCTACACTCAAATGCTCAACAAATAAATCTCTATTCCTCTTCTCAATGAATACAAGTGCTCCTAGAGCTGTCTCCTAGAGAGGAAGAACGCTACTACACGAGCCTTATGGCGTAGAATGAATCAATCCCCTCTTCAGGAGCCCGCATCCCCCCTTATAAAGGGATGCCTTGGTTCCTTCTAGGGCTTACGTGGCAAGCATATCCTTGGAATATGCTTTTCCCAATATGGTAACTCGGCGGCCTCCTTTCCGTGTCGCCCTTCTATCGGCGGCAATGTTCCAGAGACCCTCACATGCGCACCTCGGGCTTCCTCACTGTCACCTCCATGACGTTCTTCTGCCCTTCTGCTGCTCTGCTCCTTGTCCTTTGTGCTTGGCTCTGTCTGGATTCCTCCTAGCTAGTGACTAGGGTTTGACTATAGGGACCTCCTTCTCCTGCAAGCTTCACGTTATTCGGCCTTGTCTCACATAACTCGGCTCGGCCTACACCTGCATTCAAGTTAATCAGACTCATTCGGCCGACTTAACTCATATGTCGGCCGGATAAGGTGTTACTCATTCTGTACTTGCCATGGCCCTGCTTATCTCGGCCGAGTCTTATATGATCCAGCCGACACAAACAGTAACTCGGCTCACGATAAGGGAGGTTCCTTTCGTCTTTCCCCTGTCTTGACCCTACTTGGGGTCACCTCCCCAATAGAAATATAATAACTCAACATCATTTGTAACCCTCACAAACCCTAATGTAAAACCTAATAACCCTCAAGATTAATCAATCTTAACTAAACACAAGTTTCTTCAAATTTTATTCTTTTTGCCACTTCACACAAAAAAGTCTATAATAGTTCCTTCAGCTCCTAAGAACTCAACTCAAGGACTTTTTATCCTAGTCACCAAATAACAATTAATCATAATCACATTACTCTATCCATATTTGTATATTTTGGATTGTTAACACTTAAGTTCCTTATCAATGTCATTGCTTATGAAATAAACTTAAAAATAATCCCAATCTTAAAGAAGATACCTAAGATCAACTTATTAAAAATACTAAGGGTTTCACTTTGGGAATTATAAAATTGCATAGCATTATTTATGGATAATGGCATCTTGCTTCTTTAAACATTAGTCCTTTCTGTACCAATGATGATAATTTCAGATATTGGATCTTATATTATCTCGAAGACCGTGAGTGCATAATCTTGCAATCACAAAAGGCAAGTTCACACTTGCTCATGTCCTTTGATTATTTTCTGTAAAGTATTTTGCAAATCCAGTATTGTCATCACCTGCATTTGAAAAAGGTCAGAAAACACTATTTTCATAATAATATGATTATAGGTTATTTACCATGAGGTAATAATCTACTGTGAAAGTTCCAGTGGTAAAGGAACATATTATCTAGGACTTAACAACCAATGTCGCCAGTGATTCTTGCGTCGTATATTACGCGTTAACCATGAGATTTGGAATGGGACGGAGAAGTCAGCTGGATCGGCTCCCTTTCACATGCATTGGACACTGTTCTAGGCATTTGTAAGTTGCAGATCGTGGGTATAGCCGTTCTATACGGGGGTCTACCGTGGATCTGGGCCTAAAAAAGACAGATTACTATTGTTAATGGTTGTTGTGTGTATCCAACTAAGGTATAGCCGTTTTATACGGGGAAAAGTCTACCTTGAGTTTAGACATCCAACAATTGTGGTGTATGCGGGGTCACGGAGAAGGACAGTGATTGGCTTGGATCTTAGTCTGGGCCTCACATCAAGGAAGTGTGAACGAGCCTATAACTCGGATGTGCAACAAAGCTAAGATCTCTCATGGGTAAAGTAACGCACCTCTACAGAGTGTAAGAACTGTAACTTGTTACTCCCTGTTCCGAGAAGGAGCTGCGAACGCTGCAGGAAAGGAACTCCATGAAAGTTCTGGTAAACCCGTGAAGGCTGATGGACATAGCTTTTCAGAATAAAAGCAACCTTTGAAGAAATGTTTACAAAAACTTGCATTGCCTACGACCTATGGTCTATGGCTGTAGATAGTGCATCAAACACTCCTCTTTAGTGAATTTGCTGAGTACGCTCGTACTCAACGTATCTTCTTAACCCTTGCTAGATCTCGGAGAAACCAATGGCGTTCCTAGGAAATAAGTTACTTGAAGAGTTGAAGATATCCGAGGGAGATCAACGGAGTCGGAGACCTTACCGGAATCTATCGAAGACAAGCTGAAGCGTAGAATATAAATAAAACTCCTAGAATCTAGAACCTACTTCTGTAGAACAATACTATAGTAGTACTTTCAAGCCTTATACATATCTTAATAGTAGTACTTCTAAAATAACTCCGAGTGGATCTTTCTGGTTCTTTCTGTATAATATTCCTCACTGTTCGAGGAAGTTCTCTGGATATTTTGTAATCTGTTATATGTAATCTAAAGTGTTGTCTTGGACCCGCGATGTTTCTGTTGTACCACTCTGAGGGATATAATGTGGATGGAACGGTGTTCCATTGGTGTTATGTCAACGACTATAGTGTACTACATCATGCAGTGGTATGCTGGGTCACCGCAACGGCGGTGCAAGGCAATGCTGGTGCTGAAATGGTGAAACAGTTTACTACACAGTTTGGTGGTCAACTTGCAACACAACCCATTGGAGGAATATTCATGGGTGGAGCTATCTCAAGTGGTGCTCGTGGTGGTAGCTGAGGTGGTGCCCGTGGTGCTACCTCAAGTGGTGTCTGTGGAGCTAGGCTTACTCGTTTTATCACTCGTGGAAGGAATGTTCCATGCACTAATGAAGTCTTGTCTCCTATTCTTCCTAGTGATAATAAAATTCTGAGGGATTCAGACAGCAGCAGTTCTGACAGCAGTGGAGATGATGATGCTGAACGGTTTGTCCGTGCTGACAGGAACGGTAAGGGTGTTGTTGGTGGTTGTGCTGGTGGTTCTTCCAATGTCCAGCTATCTTTGACTTTCCCGGATTCTAATGAAGAGCAGAAGAATAGTCCAGGAGCAAGATCACCTGATGATCGTCATATGTCACCACCGGAAGCTAGGTCACCTATTCTAGATCCTGTCTCACCTGTAAATCGGGTGACTAAAACTCCTGTTGTGGGAAAAAACCTATTCGTGTGTATGAAAGGTCTAGGAAGAAGAAGTCACGTCCGGTTGAGAATGTTGATAATGTGATCAATTCTCGTACTGTTGAAGAGATTGATAATGAGATCAAGTCACTTGTCTGCAAAGATTTGGGCCTTACTCCTGCCATGATGCGAGCTGCTGTTTCTGATAGGTATGAGTGGGCATAATTATTTATCTCAGTCATTGGATAACTTTATTACCTTAGTGTTGATAATTGTATCATTTTCATCTGATAACTTGTTTATGTTAATGTGGGTAACCTTTCTGTTTTATGTTTATTATGTTTATATATATTGATAACTGTATCATTTGTCATCTGATAACTTTTTTATGTTTATTATGATAACTGTATCATTTTTATCTGATAACTTCTTTATGTTTATACTGATAACTGTAGCATTTCTCTCATGATAACTTACTTATGTTATTGTTGATAACTGTAGAATTTCTCTCATGATAACTTCTTTATGTTATTGTTGATAACTGTAGCATTTCTCACATGATAACTTCGTTATGTTAGTGTTCATAACTGTAGCATTTCTCACTAGATAATTGTAGTATATTTCATCTGATAACTTGTTTCTGTTCATGTTGGTAACTTTTTCTGTTTTTTGTTTATTATGTTCTGTTTTTTGTTTTTTGTTGGCAATTATTTATTACAACAAGAAATTACCGAAGAAGACATCGGTGCCTGCTACAAGGTCTTCACCACGGTTGGCAAAACATCGTTCTACAGATGAAGGCACATCTGTTATAGATGTTGATGCATCCTCTCCTATTCCTTCACCTACTCGTGTTGAAGGACATTCTAATGCTGTTGCAACTCCTGATGTCGTGGATGCGCCTGTTGTGAATCTTGAAGAGGTAATATCTGGTGGAGAAATATGTGGCAATGGTGGTGCTTCTGAAGATCTTGCTGTGACGAGTGCACCTGCTACAGGTGTAGTAGGATTATCTATTGATGTGGCAATGGATGTATCTCAACCAGTCTCAGGAGATGCAGTGATTATGCATACCATTGATCAGCCTGTTAGCAGCAGCATTGTAAATATCATGGCAAACGAGACAGAGAACATCACGGAAGTTGCTGCTGCCACTAGAGATGCCCCTCAGGTTGATGCCAATGTTGATGATGCCAATGTTGATGCAGGTGTAGGTGGTTTTGTTTGTCCTGATGGTGTTTTTCTTGTTCCTGCGTCATCGTTGTTCACCAACCTTGCAACAACTGCTACTTTTATTGATGTTGCTGCAAGTCCTGCTGTTTGTTCGCTTGGAGATCCATCAACCCAGGATGAGAGTGAAAATGAGCCTTCTGTCTTGGATGATAGTATCCAAGAAGATGTACAACCTGTTTTATCTGCTCCTCTGGTTTCTGCGTCTAGTCTTTTCGACCCCCCTATTAGGAGGCAGTCCAGTCTGCTCGAGACATCTGCTGGTCCTTCGAGTGGTGATGGAAGTTCTGAAGCTGAAGTCGTTGTTATCAAGAAAGCAAAATTGGTTGCTCGTGATGGAAAGCTGAGTCTTGCTGCTGGGATACCATTACATGTTTATAGGGATGTTGTGTCGTATGCTGTGCCTGATGTGGATCCTCCTGTTTCTCCTACCGTTGGTGCCCGTGCAGAGCCTGCTCCTACTGTTGGTGTCTCTGTGCAGCATGTTGCTACTTCTAGTGCACCTGCGTAGCCTACTCCTTCTCAGCCTAATCTTCGTATTGTTGCACAAGGTGATTCTAGTGTTGTCCCCATTTCTCATCACATTTCTGCTGATCCCGGTGATTTATTCCATGTTTTTTAAGCAGAAGATGTTCTTCCTTTGTCTTGGGCACCTTCTCCCAGAACTGGTACACACCTTCACCCTAATAACTTTATATTATGCCCTGGATCACTTTTATATATTAGTGCTGATAAATGTGTATATTTATGTTGGTAACCTACACTGTTTTTTGTTTTTCAAAGGTTTAAAATGCTTGCAACTTGATTATATGTTTGTCTTATATGCTTTTTTTTGTAATCTAAAACTTTATTCTTTTAATTATGATGTATTTCATAGTGTATGATGTGTATTTATCATTTTGTGCATTTTTGGTTTGTATTGATAACTTTATTTATATTCCCTTGATCACTTTTATATACCAGTGATGATAACTTTAGTTCATTTATGTTGGAAACCTACACTATTTTTATGCTGATAACTTTAGTAACAGATTATATGACATTAACAATTTGTTTTGTTTTGTCCCTTTTTCTTCTTGTCTTTCTTTTGGTACATATTCTATGCAGCTGTTAACTTATTGAACTTACCGAAAACGAGTGGTCATAAAAATGAGGGTACAGACGGATCTAGTTCAATGTCCCTTTTGGATGAGAAAATTGAAGATCATCGTTGCGATGGCTGTTTGGGGCTTGGGTTTCAAACTTGAAGATCATGATTCGGTTTCATGGCTGGTTGGATCTGTTTTATGACAGCCGTAGTTAAAATTAGGTTTCAATTTATGAGAACTTTTATTTTGTGATATGTTGTTGATGGAACAATTTGTGCTGTAATTTATATGACTCTATATTTGTGTGATGTAATTAAACTACCTTTTATTGTTTAATATATGTTATGTTTTTTAATTTTTTCTTTATGGTGATAAACATGTGGTTTTCTTTTTCCACATGGGTTCTGCCATTTCTATCCTTTTTCATTTGGACATTTCCTTTGTCCGTTCTTTATTATTTTTGTAGTGTATGAATATAAAGTTGATTGTAATTGCAAAAGGCCGGTAAATGATGAAAATGTAGTTATTTCTCTTGATGATCTGTTGGGTGAAAAGATTGGTTATCAAGCTGTTCGAAGTTTTACGAAAGATACCAAACAGTTAAACCAGACTAGTTGTTCCGTTCCAGGTAACTAAACAAAATTGTTTAGTTATTATTTATGTATTTGAATGTATATTTTTTACGAGCTGTACTAATTTTTTTGTTTTGTTGTAGTTGTTCCTGATTATTCTACTCCTGGTATCAGTTCTGCTCTTCCAGTTGCTGTCGCTGGTAGTGTTACACCTGCGACGCGGCTGCGTACTGTTAGACTTATTCATCTTGCGAAGTCTCTTCTTCCTCCGTTCTCCTATATTAAGACAAATGCAGAAGAAGATGCATGGTATAAGAAGATTATCATACACACGCGTGATGCGAATAAGTCAAAGATTAAAAAGTATGTACATGTTCTTTTTTTATAATATTCAATCCTTTTTAGTATTCTCTGTTGGTAACGTTTAAATGCTACCATTGGTCACTTCTAATGTTTCATGCTTGATAACTTGACTTTATATGTTATCTGGTTGATAAGTTGTAGTATTACTGGTGGGTCACTTGTAGTATTTTAGTGGATAACTCTTAGTTTAACAGTGGTTAACTTGGACCTTTTCTTTGTTGTTAGTTGTTTGCTAACCTATATTACTACTTGTGTATCATTTTGTTCTTCTAGTTGCTGAACTTTATAGTTTTCATTGTGGATCATTTTTAATATTTAGGATTGATAACTTTACCTTTTTATTTGTATCTCGATGATAAGTTGTACTAATACTGGTTGGTCAGTACTAGTTTTGGTTGATAACTCTTTTGTTGTTATTTTAGTGGATAAGTTGAACTTTTTTGTACTGGTTTGATAACTTGTATTACTACAAGTTGATTACTTGCATTGTTTGTTGGTGATAACTACTGGTTTTCATAGTGGATAACTTGTATTCTAATCATTAATTTTTTTTGCAGCACATCAATTTGTAACATTGATTCAATGTGGGTGACAACTAGTGATTTTGCTAAAAGTGTGATGTCATATGGCGAGCTTTCTAACAATACATGTGATCTTGCTATTTATGCAATGCAAGATAATTGCCCATCCAACAAGATAATTTTTCCTTATATCGTTACTAAATATCTGTTGGAGGGAAGATTCACTGCAAATCTTGTTAGGAGGTCATTCAGGAGAGATGACAACTATAAACTGAGCCACAAACATATGGTATGCTGTCTAATTTGATTTATTTTTATTCTACAGTATGCAGTTGATAAGTTCAGGCATATTGTATGATAACCATTTCTTATGTTGTGTTGATAACTCTTTTATTTCTGCCTGGATAACCACTGTTTTTTCTACACGTGAATTTACTTATCTTATGTTCATTTTTTCTGTAGCTTTGCTTTGCTGTCCTTCAGGAGCTAGGGACTAAAAAGAACCCTTTGGGACATTGGTACATGCTTTTTGTTAATATGCCTGCAAAAAGGTTTGAAATTCTTGACTCGCTCTGTGGTGAAGCTAATGTAGAAATGATTGAACATGCGACCAAACTAATGGAAGCAATAAAAAAAATGTATATCGTCAATTATTCTGATTCTAGAAGATAGATTGAAGATTTTGAGTTGATGCATGTCCCTGTTCCGAGTCAAGTTGACAGGTTAGTTGGCCGGTTAGATTTGTACGCATGTAATTTAATTTTGTTTTTGTATAATCATTGATACTATGTTTGTTTATTCACTGTTTATTTTTTATTTTTCAGCACTGATTGTGGGTTCTTCATGCTTAAGAACCTTGAATTGTGGAATGGAAGCATTGTGCCTTGTATTTCTCAAGATATGATGCCGGGAATTAAGAAAAAGATAACTTCTTTTTGGTTGAACCATCCTCGTAATGTTCTTCTGAATTGGAGGTCACTTTTGGAAGAAAATAAGTTCTGAGGTATATTTTTCCCAAGTTTATCCATACTTTTACATGTTTGTTATCCACACTCTTAAATGTTTGTTATCATGTCATATTTATGTTAGTTATCCATACTGTGTTAAATAAGTTACCCACCTTATACGAGTTTTTCTATATATGAGTGTTTTTAATGCTTTCTTTCTAGTGTCAATTCTGTTTGATAATTTTTCTATTAATTTGTTTATGGTATAATTTCAACATATAGTTATGGATAACTGTGCTTTTTATTTACCTGATAACTTCTATTAGTATGCATGGATAACTATTGTGTTCATTGGTTGATAACTTGTAGTCATATGTCTGGATAAATTCTGTTTTTAAATAGTATATTAATGTTTAGTGTTTGGTGACTTTTTATATATACGCATTGATAACTGTAGATTTAACCAGTGGGTAACCTTTTATTTTTGTATACATTGATAAGTGGTGTGTTATGTGATGGATAACTTGTACTCATATGCATGGATAACTTCTGTGTTATCTTGTGGATATTTTGTACTCATATGCATGGATAACTTGAAAACCACATAATGTACAATATGAACTATTATACATAGAAACAACAAATATATCGTTTTCATTTTGTGTTACATAAACATTCTAGATTTGATATCCTAGGAGCTTCAACCTTTCCTGGCATTTGCGGATGGTGTGACCTTCTGCACCGCAGTGGCTACATTTCTTTGATTTCTTTGTAGCAAGGTCTAGTGGATTTTTGTTTGCTATTTGTCGTGATCGCCCTTTGGTTACTCACTTCTCCGGGTTCTGTATGTGCTTTGTTGATGACATGTGAGATCCTGATGTGCTTGTTGTTTGAAGTGCTACATAGTTGCTTGTTGACTGTGCCCTGTTTGGTGGGGCAGTTGTCGAAGGTGTCACACTTGCTTCGTTTGGAGCACTAGACGATGGCATAGTAATCGCTTCATTTTCGGCCTCTCTTTTATTCTTCTCTTCTCTTCTTGCTATCACATCTAGCTCTTGTTTCATTTCCTTCAAGTGTTTCCTGATGATTTTTCTTCCATCATCTGTCTTTACTCCTATCTTTGCAGCTCTGGCAAACTCTTGTCTATATGATGCAAACACCATCATATTTCTTGACTCTTCAGACATCTCTTTCTTCCCTTGTTTATGTTTATCATGTGGTTCAGCTAGGATAGTTTCCGTGTCCAATGTACACCTTTTCAGTATGTACATATCTGGGATTTGATGGACTTTTATATGCGTCATCACTTTTATAATGTGGCAGCATAGCATACCATCACGATCGAATTTGCAGCAGTTGCATTCATATGTTCCTTGTTTCCAGTTTGCGAATACCCTGTAACTTCTGTAACCATAGTGTGGAACCGGTATCCCTGTTATGCTCAGTTCAAATTGGTATCTGTTGATGTGGTCGCATTGGTATGACATGCTCTTTCGCATTTTGCTCTGAAACCTGAAAAAAAATTCCTTGTGTATGCTTTTGCCATTTGTCTCTCCATAATGCTTCCACACCACCACTCCAGGTCTGTCAAAGCTGTATCACACTGTGCCTTTAGCTCAGCATTGTAAATCTTTTCTTGTACCGACATGTATTGTTGTACAAACTCATAAATAGAGTTGCTTGGTTTGACGTAACGCTTGAGCACTGCGTTAAACCCTTCGCTTCTTCTTGTGGTCTGAAGGAATGGGAAAAAGGCGTGCATAAAGTACGTTGGTACCCAAACCTTTCTTTGTTCCCACAGTGAGAACAAGTCCACATTGTCACGAACATTATGAGTATTTATCATATGCATCCAAGCCTCCTCAAATTCCTCCGGTGACAAGCTGTTGTTCACACATGCATTGAAAGCGTCGAGCAGCTCTGGATGGTTGGCTATGAATGTCCCTATTTTCTCAGTTGCATTCTGGATGACGTGCCATCTGCAATTCCTGTGAGTTGCATCCAGGAAAACACCACTTATAGCACCAGCCATGGCAGCGTCTTGATATGTTATTATATTTTTTGGTGCTAAGCCGTCCATTGCCAGTTTGAACATTTGAAACAGCCACACAAAGTTGTCCTTGAGCTCTCGACGCACGAACCTGCATCCAAACTGAACCGATAGTCCATGGTTGTTTATCCCAATAAATGGAGTGCATGGTAATTTATACTGGTTCGTTAGGTAGGTAGTGTCGAACGATATGCAATGGTTGTATCCAGACTTGTATGCTCTTCGTGATGCCCCGTCAACCCAAAACAGGTTCTCAACCCTGTCGTCTTCATCAAGTGTAAATTTATAAGAGAAATCTGGATCTTCTGCCTTCATCTTTTCGAAGTATGCCAAGGTGTCTTGCATGTCGTGGTGATTGTTTTCACTGTGAAAAAAATCCCTTAGGTTCGCCACGTCTTTTTCTATGTATGGCACATCATTCAGACTACCGTAGAAACTTGCCATCAGCTGCATTTGTCGGCATGTTTCGATGTTGCATGCATGAAGCATCCGTAAGAACACCTTTTCTTCTGCTGGTATGTTTCAGTGTGAACGCAAGAACCTTGTTAATGAAGGTTTTATTATCAGGGGATGGTTATGATCATCCGATGAATGCTGAACATACCACCATGCATCCTTTCTCTTTACATACAAGTGTGATGTGCACCCAGTCCTTGGATGTGTAATTTTTTCCTCTTCTTGACACATGATTTTGGGTTCTGGGTGTCTTCCTTTTCTTCGTGAGGTTTACCAGCTTTTGTGCACACAAGATATGCCTTGTTTAGCTCATTTCTTGCGTCTTTTCTTGACCAATCTATCCTTATTCCAAAACCCTTCCGTTGTGAATACGCCATGTAGTGTTCTCTAGCTGATTCAAAACTGTCAAAGTGCATTCCATTTGTTGGTGGTTGCGGTGTGGAATGTACTTCATCTCTTGCATCATTATTGTGTGCATTATTCTCCCCATCCTCATTTGAATATATTGTGTGTACTGATGTTTCTTCGATTGTCCCACCCGTTGTTGTTTCTTGTGCAGCTTATTCAACTATAGTATACATGCAGTCATTGTCAGTATGTTCTTCAATTTGGACATCACCTGTTATGCAAATAAACACAAGTTATCATTTCTGTTTTTTTTTGCAGGAATGGGTATATATAATGAGAAGTCATGGATAACACCAGTTATAATAGGTGGGTAACTTTTTATACTAGCAAGTATTTTGTAAACATGTCATCTGTTTTTTGCAATGGTCTTTATCGATAAGTTGTACTCATAGTTATGGATAACTTCTGCATATGGGCGTGGATAACTGTAGCTTTAACTAGTTGATAACTTGTACTTATGTTCCTGGATAACTATATTTTTAGCTAGTGATAACTTCTACTCATGTTTCCGGATAACTATTCTAGTATGTAAGCATGTTTAACTGTAGTATTATATAGTGGATAACTTCTGTATATAAGCATGGATAAGTTCTGTTTTAGCTAGTTGATAATTTCTACATATAAGCATGTACTGCTCATATGTATGTATAACTGTAAGCATGGATAACTTCTGATCATATGCATGTATAACTGTAGTTTTAGATAGTGAATAACTTATGTTCTATATGGTGGGTAACTTATGCATGTAAGCATGGATAACTTATGTTCTATCTTGTTGATAACCTCTGCATGCAAGCATGGATAACTTATGTTAAAATACTGCTGGATAAGTTGATTGCATATAATCATCATACTTTCGTTTACAACTTGCACGATAGCATTTGTGTGTGAACCATCAGCATGGCCTTCTTCTATTTCTTGATCTGGTTCTGCATTTAGGTCGATATCCATGCTTTAGCTAGTTGATAACTTATGCATGTAAGCATGGATAACTTCTGTTCTAGCTAGTTGATAACTTCTGCTTTTGTAAGCATGTATAACTTCTGTTTTAGCTAGTTGATAATATATGGATGTAAGCATGGATAACTTCTGTTCTAGCTAGTTGATAACTTCTATTTTTGTAAGCATGTATAACTTCTATTTTAGCTAGTTGATAACATATGGATGTAAGCATGGATAACTTCTGTTTTATCTAGTTGATAACTTTCTGCTTTGTAAGCATATATAACTTCTGTTTTAGCTAGTTGATAGCATATGGATGTAACCATGGATAACTTCTGTTCTAGCTAGTTGATAACATATGGATGTAACCATGGATAACTTCTGCATGCAAGCATGGATAACTTATGTTCTAGCTTGTTGATAACCTCTGCATGCAAGCATGGATAACTTATGTTAAAATACTGCTGGATTGCATATAATCATCATACCTTCATTTATAACTTGCACGATAGCATTTGTGTGTAAACCATCAGCATTGTCTTCTTCTATTTCTTGATCTGGTTCTGCATTTAGGTCGATATCCATGGTTTCGGATCTGTTCAACCAAAATATTCATGATGTTAGAAGATTTAGTTGTTAGGATGAAGCAATTAATAGGAAATCATGTATATTTAGTTTTTAGTTGTCCTAAATTAGATGTTTTTAATGCAAGGATCAACATATACTGTCAATGAATCTTAGGATGATTGATTTCTTATAGTTTGAACAAGATTGGACATATGTCAAATGCAAAACTGAGGAGTAGTTATAGATGACTTGTTTTTTGTTTAGATCCATGTTGTGCAGCAGTATATTTTCATATTGAGAACAATATAGAAACTTTGCTACCAAAATCATGGTGATTTGAAGAGATGATTTTGAGAAGTACATGCTGTTTTTGCCTGTGTGTTCCTTTTTTTGCTTTTCAGTAGCAGGACGTTGGGCAATGACGTCAAGGTGGAGCTGCAATGGCGTTTTTCACTAGAGGATGAAGGCGAGATGGGCAGGTGAGTAATCGGGGAAGGGTATAATGCTAGATCTGGGGGGATTTCGTTCCCGTTCTGGTTTTTGCTTGGAGAGGAAGATGGTCCAGCCAGGTTTCCGTTTTTGTACCTGGTCACGCGACCGGGGTGGGAGGGGGCGGGCGCGGGGCGACGCTGAGTCGCTGTCGGAAGCGCCCGCCAGATTCGATCGTTTTCAGGGCGTCCGCCGGGTAGGCGTGTCCAAAAAAAACTTAGGAAAGATATCTAAAGGTGGGCGGCGTGTGTTCAGGAAGGCGGGGGCATGCGGCCTGGGCGGTGGCGCAAGTTTAGCGCAGCAGCGGCCCGCAGCAAGGAGGCGGCGGCGCGCAACAGGCAGGCGGCGACGCGTGGCCAGGGCGGTGGCGCGAGTCAAGGTATCTTCACCGGGTCAATTAAATCGAACGCGATTCTGCGCGGCACTTGCGCGGCGCCCTAGCGACACGATTTATTCGTACTGACACGTCCTGCTCGATTTATCCGTGCACCAAATTTAGCAGTGGTTGCGTCGATCCGAATATGGACGGACCACGCGGGTGTCCTGGCAGTCGATCAATCGGGATCTAAGATAGTAGCTTTTCATTAGATTAGCCATGCCATTTACAAAAAGGCACGTTTAAACAAATATAGGGGGACTACTAGTGTTACTCCTCCTGGAGGAGGACGTCGCTGTGGCTACTAGCCATCGTTGCCGCCGGCCCCGTCGATTGCCGCCCTAGCGGACCAGATGACCCATTGCTGGAGGCTTTCACGATGACGGTCGCGCGTCTAGCCACGAACCGCCGCCGCCTTCCTGCGGTCCTTCACCGCCCGGTTCGCCAGGGCCTTTTCTATCTCAGCGGCCCAGTGGTCCCTCGCCTCCTGGTCTACGAGCTTCGTCGCTGCCATCGCTGCTAAGGCCTCCACCCGACGCGCGTCTTCTGCCTCACCCGCGATCAACCCCGCCAGAGCCGGAGCCCCGTTGGGCCCGAAGCCCAGCGCCTGCGCGATCTGCAGGGGGACGGCGATCGTCTCCTCCCCCTCCCCGTCCTTGCTGCCATCCTCAACCTCTGTCTCGTTGACATCAACGAGACGCAGCCACCACCTCAGCGGCCGTAGTCACGCGCTCCTCCTCCGCCCTTGTGTCGCCGTAGCCGCTTCCACCTTACTGGACGCTTTGGCGTCATGGCGAAGCTCACGGATGGCGACCTTGGCAGCCTCCTTGGCCACCTCCTCCAGCGTGTTCATGGTCACCTCGTCGCGGATCTCACGGAGGGCCGCTGATGCGGCCTCCATGACCACTGCCTCCTTGGAAGCGACGTGGTGTATCTCGCGCAGCGCCCATTGGGCAGCCACCCTGGAGGCAGCCTCCACCACCCGCTCCAGTGCCGCCTCGGCCACATGGCCTTCCTCCTCGAAGGCCAATACCCGCGCCTTGATCATGCACTTGGCCAACAACATGGCCTCAAGGTGGACGACGTCGACCTCCACCTCTAGGTAGCGGGTGCAGCACATCTCCCGGATCTTGGTCCATTTGGTGATCTTGCAGCGAGGCATGGCTGCTGGTGGTTGCCGCTTTTTTGGCTGCTGGTTTTCTCTTGCTTCGGTTTGTTGTCTCCGCCGCGTCGTCTGTCATCTTTTATAGACCGCGGCGAAGGCGGGAAACAGCCGGGGAGGCGTCGGAAGTTTTCTGATCACGGGAAGCGAGGCGCACGTGGAAAACGATGGCGGGAAACGCCGGCCGCACGGTAAGCCGTTGGCGCTGATAGTCGATGTCGTGTTGCCATTAGTGTCCTATCATGAGGGTGACAGCGGACAGAGACAGATAGATGGGTCGGGCCGCTGGACGTGGTTGACTAGAAACGGACAGTTTAGATCAACCGTTTGAATTGGCCCAGTGAAGATACCCTAAAGGAGGCGGCAACACGTAGCCAGGAGGGCAGGGGCGGAGGAGCGAGCTAGCGGGTGCACCACAGATAGACGCGGATCGCCTAATGCGCTGAAGGCACGTCAGAGCTGCCGTAGGGCACCGTATCAGCCGTCGCCTGTCTCGCAAAACGATCCAACGAAGGCCACAAGTCCAGCTCCAGCAGCGCGCGCCCTGTAAGTTGCTAGCTCTAGCCGCCGGCGATCAGCTCTCCTGGTTGCCAGCTCTACCACCGTAATGCTCCTAAAAATTATATGTCTGATCCAAAGTGCTAAACTTTCTGCCAATTTGTGGTACCCAACTTGGTACAGTATTCTCTGTAAAATAGTCAAGAGTCGCAAGATTGAACACTAATTTCTACACATTATTACTTCTATAAAAAATAGCAAATTTGGTAACGATTTGCTACTGTAGTGCTTCTCACTTACCTAGTTGAATCAGCCATTGCCTGTATTTTCTCGTTAATCTGGCTTTCCATCTTATTTTGGGGATGGCTCAGTTTGCACAGAGTCACCAATGAATGTAGAACACTAGAAAGAAAACAAGAACGAGATTCCCAACTTAGAAGAGAAAGATGACCAAAATAGAAAACAAAATGATGTCGAAACAAGATTATAGATTGTAGTACTTCCTTCGATCCATATTAGTTGACTCAAATTTATCTAGATTTGATGAATTTAGACACTATTTAGTATATAGATTTATCTAAATTTTTATAAATCCAAGTCAAATAATATGGGTCGAAAAGAGTATTTACGTTTAGATCGCTTGGAATGCTGATTGTTTAGAGGTGGGAGACATCATCGGCCAGTCGGCTGCAAAGGCGGCGCGCTGTATTCAGACACGGTCATCGGTGGCCACGGCAGAGCGAGGGGCCAATCGCCTCGTCTCGAACTGGTGCTTTGTTTTTTTTTTGCCCCAGAACGTGACCGAGTACTCCCTTAATAATTTAAAAATATAAAAATATAAGACATTCTAGTTTTATGAATTAGATATATCCAGTGGCCAAGGATGAAAAAATTGAGGTAGGGCGAATTCTAAACATATGATAGCAATTGAGATACTATCACTATTAGGAAATCCTTCATCAGCGACGCATCTATATTAGGCTTCTGTGGCGCATGGCAGGGACGCCACTGTTACGTCGCCACGGATGAAAACTTCTGTGACGCATTTCGAAATGCGCCACAGGACTCTGTTGCGCCACTGAATGCGCCACAGAAGGTAAAAACGATGCGTCACTGTTGGAATATCAGGTATTAAAAAAATCGAAACTTGTCCAAATATACAGTATTATACAGGTATTGTATAGGTATTATACAGAAACAGTATATTTGACTTAGTATATGAAAATAAATATAATACAAACACGAATATAGTGCCATCACACTACTTAGAGCCCGATCGACATAGGCAAGTGGTTATCATATTACAATACAAGTCAAAGGTGGCGAATATTTATACAAGTGTTTGTTACAAAGTTCATCGTCTCATCACATTACAAATGAAGTGTTTACCGCCTACACTAGAATCAAACAGAATACAGCTGTGATGACGGTGAGCAAGAGCAAGAGCACTAGCAATATCTTCATCCGGTTCTCCTTCCATAGGTGGTTCCTCCACTTGGCTACCGCCTCCTCTCGAGTCGCGTATCCTTTATAGCTGTTGCCGCTAAACTTGTTCACCTGTTTCTAATAGTCCTCCCATTCATCGTAGACTCCTGGAACCCAATCCTTGTACACCACGTACCACTTCGTCATCTCTATAGATAACTCATATTAGTAAATCATGCAATAGAAAGAACTAAATTGGTTCATATGCAATATATTCACATAAACTAAAGCAAAATATCAGTAAACATAGAAGATAGCACATCGATCATAATCATAGAACTTCGACGACAACGATCACAATAGTGAATTTTACAACATACGACCATGGTAGTATATAGTTTGTGACACAACACTACACATAGACATCTATGATAATTCTAGGCGCACACATCGATCAATGTTGAGAACTGCTAACGCTCAGCTTCGGGAATGGTAGATAGCCATCCTTCGTCATCCACGTCCTGTAGTCACCCTGTTTATGAAGAATATTTTCAATCTCCCTCTTAGTCAACCTTCTGTTGTGTTTTAGGACCTCTCCCCTTGTGTTGACATCTTCCACGATTATTTCCGACAACTTAACCTGGATGCGATGGAAGTCTTCTCTAAGATCATCATCGTCCCTTCGCGCCAAATTTTCGGCCCATGCTCGGAAACTAGATGGTAGAGTTAGGTTCTGGCAATCCCGGACAAACCCTTTAAGGTGATGCATGCCGTAGAAGGCCTCCTTGGCGCCGCCAGTAGGCGGCTCCTTGATGCAGGGGAACTCGAGCACGTGCTTGAACACGTGCTTGTCATCCTTGATACATTCCCCCTTGTTGACGAAGGGGCATCCCTTTTTAGCGTAGCCCTCGAGAGCCTCATTCAAAACACCCCTTATTCTGGTGTAGTTCTTCTTCTTCTTCTGACTCGCCGAGTCGAAATACGATGCTATCGAGTACTTTGTGCAAATGACGATGAGTGTGCAGTATTTGTCTCTGCACAACACGATTGAAACGGAATGTTAGAAAAGGGCAAAGGAAGAAAGCTATAAGAAAGCCTAAGTTACCAATGCTAGGGGGTGTGTGTACTTACTCGGGAAAGAAGGGCAAAAGAAGCGTGTTCGTCCTCTTGTGGTCCACCATGAACTTCTCGAGGTATGACGTCGCCTTGGCACGCGTCTCTGATCCTTCCCCCAACTGGCTATCACACATGTAGTAGGGATCCACTATCGCGATGTAGGGGGTTTGCTCTCTCTTGGTCTTCATCGCCAGATTGAGCGCGAATAGGCGGACCATGTTATAGTCCAGCCGTTTCGAGAGAAACATATTGAAGACGTCCTCGTACGCTATGAAGAACACGTCCGCGGGGGCTTCATGGACGAAGTCCACGTCCGATGGCACCTTGACAGTGAAAACCGGGTAATTTGGATCTTTGTATTTTAGAAGAATGCCCTCTAGTGTCTTGATACTATCACTCAAAGCGATCATATGCCCACCAGCAAGGCGAAGCAGCTCCGGAGTCAGTATCGCTTCACCGGCTATATGTATCCTGGGCAAGCCATCCTCGCGGGCTGGTACGACGTCATCCTTAGCCTGGATCCTCTTCGGAGGAGGTTGGCTCTCGGCTTTCTTACCTCTCTTCCTGTGCTTCTTCGTCTTCTGAGCAGGCTCCTCCACTGGGGATGCTAAGTGCTCAACGGCCGCCTTTTGGAGTGTGCCAGGGCTAAAGACGAATCCAATAGGTTTCTCCTATTGATCGGCGGCCGGAGGCGTCTCTTGAGATAAACCATGGAAGACCAGGCGTTGCGTGCATGTAGTGGGATGCCCACCTTGACCCTCACGAGCGACGAAGGGTTCTTCATACACACTCCAAATGATCATAATAGATTCAAATGATTATAACAGATTCAAATGATCATTTGAACCATAACAGATTTAAATGATCATAACAGATTCAAATGAGCATTACTGAACCATAGTAAACAGTAGCCCCATCATTTACAGCAGAAACTATATTGAGGCCATAGTAAACAGCAGCCCCATCATTCAAATGAGCATTACTGAACCATAGTAAATAGCAGCCACATCATTTACAGCAGAAACTATATTGAGGCCATAGTAAATAGCAGCCCCATCATTCAAATGAGCATTACTGGACCATAGTAAACAACAACCCCATCATTAACAGATTGAAATGAGCATTACTGAACCATAATAAAGATAAACATCAGATCATTTACAACTAGATAAACATGTTTATTTATATCTTTTACAACTAGATAAACAGCAGAAACATGTTTATTTATATGTCACTTCCCTCATGTTTAGTGCTCTTTACAAGGTCAGATCATTTGGCAAATACTGTGTATTGATTTCAGAGTGACATTTCATCGAAAACTACTGAGCAGTAAAATACTTGAAGTGGTAAAAATAAAAATACACATGTAATGATATAAATGTTCTATTCTAGAGTATGTAGTTGTTCTATTACTCTAGACTAGTTGTTTACTATGCTTGTATTCATGAGTCACTAGACAAATGATATAAATGGTATAACCTAGCTGTAAAATCCAGATATAAAAACAAAAAAATCCATTTGCACTTGCCAAATCATAATATTATAGTCTTTCTTGCTAGAATATTTGTCAGAATTACCATGAAGGATCTAAATATGTCTTTATCTTGCCTATCAAGGAATGCCTCAAGTTGAGTTTGCAACATCTATAGTTGTTGACTAGCAGTAGTGGATAATGGGAGATGAAAATGATCATATATATCCTATGAGGCAATCTGACATGCTTCTCTAATGGTTATATCTTGATCTTTACAGAAAGAGAACATCTGGGGAAGAGATTCTTTTAGAGTCGTAGGAGTGAACCATTTATCTTTCTAGAGCCTAACTGTGTTACCAATGTGAGGAGAACAGGTGGTGATCTTCTAGTATGTATCCCACAAAGAGAGAAAACATTTCCACCAAAAGGATCCAATAGGTTCAATATTGTGTGGGCTATAATCAGGTTGGTATTAAGCATTCCAGATAAGCTTTACCCTAGGGATATCATGGCAACTCATAAATTTATGTGGATTTTCATAAGAAAAGCACGGTCCCGAGTTCTTAGGTTAAGGACACTCAAACCGCAAGCAGTTTTTGGTTTGTATATCATTTCCCATTTAACTAGAACTTTCATCTTTTCTCAATGCATTTACATGCCCATAAGAAACATCTGGCTACTCCTTCAAAATGATCCAGGATGGATAAAGGTACTTGTATAGTGCACATTGCAAAGCTAGGTTTGATTTGATGGTGGATCCTGACCTATATAGTGTACTTTTTCTTGACAAGGAAAAAGGAAGACAATCAGTGTACTTACATGGTCCTGACCTATTTTGAGTAAATATACACTAGCACACACAGCATATGGTACTGCTCAATCCAGGAATGTAGCCCAAGGTCACGCATCTGGGAGGAGAAGAAAAGATGCAGAGAGAGAGGGGAGGGGAGAACTGGGTGATGCTCACCAAGGGGTAGATGGCGAGGTGGCGTGGACGGCGAGGTTGCGCTCCTGCTCTTCCTCCGTGGTCTCCTTCTCCTGCTCCTCCACGGGCTCCGGAGGCGGCTCCTCCTCCACCACGGGCTCCTGCGCCTGCTCCTCCACGGGCTCCGGCGACGGCTCCTCCTCTACCACGGGCTCCTGCTCCTGCTCCTCCACGGGCTCCGGCGGCGGGCTCCTCTATGGGCTCCGGCGGCGCTAGGTTTCGATTCAATCGGTGATGCTAGGGTTCTGCAAGTGCGGGCGGGCTCGTGTGGGGGGAAGTTGGCAAGTGGGAGGGAAGGGGAAGGTCGAACCGTTATTTTGGCTAAGTGTGAAGCTTTTGTGGCGCATTCCTCCAATATGCGCCACCGAAGTTTTTGGAGGAATGCGCCGCAGAACATGTGTGCTTGGTCCAAAAGCAGCACGGCGTTGTAGTTTGCATTAAACAACAATCTAGCCTAGTGGTCAGTCTTGGGGCTCTAAATCTGGGCAGTCCAGGTTCGAATCCTGGATGTTTTAGACTTTTTTCTTAATTAAAAAATATTTTTAATTATATGATACAAATATATTTAATTATGTTATATTAAAACAAGCAAGAACAAATATATATATGTTACAAATATATTTAAAACCAAGAACATACACATGCATATATATATATATACGAATATCATGATATATATTTTAGTCTCTAACTAATACACAAAAAGGTAGCATGTCGTCATGTGATGTGTCGAGCTAGCCTCTCTTCACAATCTTCTTGCCTTTTTTCTCCGCGGTTGAATACTTTAGCCCGGGCACTATGAGATTTCTTCTCATGAACGGACAACCTTTAGTAGGTAGTGTGGTCTTTCTTCTTACTGTAGTAGTAGGCATGTTGAAGTACTTGTCGAACTCCTCTTCGATCTTCGGATCGCCGTTCTTGTCGAAGTCTTTCTTGTTGGCGGATCCTTCCATTCTGATGATGCTCCTCTTGCCCCTCCTCACTACAACATGACTGGGCTTTGACCGGTCGGTAATAAATAAACATTGATCAACTTGGCTAGCGAGTATCCACGACTCATTTTTTGTGGAGGCCTTCTTTGCCGACTTGGCATCTGGTATAACGCAGGTGGTGAAATATCGGCCTTCTTTTTCGACGTTCTTGGCCCATCTAACACGGAAGATCGGTATTGTCTCTCCACAGTAGTCGAGCTCCCATATCTCCTCGATCCTTCCGTAGAATCTTTCCATGACAGTAGTCTCGTCATCGGCGAAGGACATCATATTTACTCCTGAGTTTTGATATTCGCTATTCATGTCCTTTTCCTCGGTGTAGAATCTGTAACCGTTGATGTCGTATGACTGATAGGTCTTTACGTTATGCGCTGGGCCCTGTGACAAGGAGAATATGAGTTGTTGATCTTTCGTAGAAGGCGTCTGCGGGGGATTGTCCAGCAGCCTTTTCTTGAACCAACATGTGAAGCTAGAGTTGTGTTCTCTTGTTACGTCTCCTTTCTTCCTCGGGCAGGCCCGGTCCACGTACTCCTGCTCGATCAAGCTTTTGTGCTCTTCCACCCAAGGGCTGACCAATTCAATGTGTTGTAGTGCGACTCGGTGTGCCCTGCCAAAGTCGGCGTGTCGATTAGCAATGCCAACATGCAGTGAGCGGTGGCCCTCGCGGTGACCATACCCAGCGATCCTACCGAGGTGCTTCTTGGTGGGTATTCCAACATCCTTGTTCTTAGTGGTTAGATAGTTCTGGCAGAAAGAGATGCACTCGTAGATCAGAAAGCCCTTGGCTATGCTTCCATCTGGACGGGACCTGTTGCGAACGAACCCTTTGATGACACCGTTCAGCCTTTCAAACGGCATCATGTTGTGCAGGAATGTCGGCCCGAGCTGGATGATGTCATCCACGATATGGACAAGTAGATGCACCATGATGTCAAAGAATGCGGGTGGAAAGTAAATCTCGAGCTCGCATAGTATCACCACGATCTCTTCCTGTAGCCTGTCGAGTTGCTTCATGCCGATCGACTTCCTAGAGATGATGTCGAAAAAGTTGCACAAGCCAAACAGCGTCTCACGGACGTGCTCGTCCATTATCCCTCGTATGGCAACTGGAAGTATCTGTGTCATCATCACGTGACAGTCGTGGGACTTCATACCACTGAACCTCTTCTTCGCTACGTCGAGATACCTGCTTATCTTGCCCGAGTAACCTTGAGGAACTTTGACTCCTAGGAGGCACCTGAAAAACTGTTCGATCTCCTCCTGACACAGAGTGAAGCAGGCAGCGCGAAGCAAAACCCCCTCATTCTTATTAACCCTTTTGCGGCGACCCTGAATCCCTTCCGTTTGATCGTCATCATCATCACTATCAGGGTACTGAAGCTCCTTCTTGATGCCAAGCAATTTCAGGTCGTTTCTTGCTTTCGGCCCATCCTTGGTCCTCTCCGGTATGTTGAGGAGAGTGCCAAGCAGACTCTCAGTAACGTTCTTCGTGATGTGCATTACATCGAGGCTATGGGGCATGTGGAGGACCTTCTAGTACGGCAGGTCCCAGAAAACAGACCTCGCTTTCCATACACCCAGAAGCGGCTTTGTCCTTGGTCGCTTCTTTCCTAGCACTGGGCACTCATCCCAATTATTCAGAAGCTCCTCGATTTCTTCGCTGCTCCTCGTACGCGGGGCTCTTTCGAGCTCGTCTTTACCATTGAAAAGGTCACCGTGTTTTCTCCATGGGTGATCCATGCGAAGCCACTTTTGAGTCCCTTGGAACACGGTTTTCGAAGACCCGGGATCCTTGGGTAGCTGGAGATGCGGGGTCTTATCCATGCACTTGACACATGCATTGTGTCTGTGGTTCACCTGGGCCGATACATATGTGTAACCAGGATAGTCCTGCACCGTCGTGAGCAACGCGACTCTTAGAGGGAAATATTCTTTAGTGTAGGCGTCCCACGTATGGGCAGGCGTCTCCCACAACGTGGCTAACTCCTCTTTCAACAGCCCGAGATAAAGATGCATATCGACACCTAGTTGTTTTGGCCCCTGAATAAGAATGCTCATGTGTATGTACCTTTGCTTTGTGCAGAGCCACATGGGATATTGTACGGCCATACAAACACGGGCCAATTGCTATGCGTGCTACTCTGGTTGCCCAAAGGATTGATTCCATCGGTACTCATACCCAGCCTGACGTTACTTGCATCACCCCTGAACTCTTCGAACTTGATGTCCAATGCATTACACTGGCTAGCTTCTGAAGGGTGTGTTAGGATCTTGCCCTTCTCTGGATCATCTTCGGGTTTCTCCCTTTCCGCGTGCCATTGCATTAGCTTTGCTTCCTTAGGATCTACGAAATATCTCTGTATACGGGGAGTGATAGGAAAGTACCATACCACCTTTCGAGGAACTTTTTTGTTCCCTCTCTTGTACCGTCCATGGCCGCACACCGGACATGTGGTTCTCTCCGTGTACTCGTTACGATAAAGTGCGCAATCATTGATGCATGTGTGGTATTTAACATGCGGTAGGTCGAGAGGGCACACGATTTTCTTGGCCTCCTCTATACTTGTTGGCAATGTGTTCCCATTAGGAAGACGATCGTGCCAGAATTCCATGTTAGCATTGAATCTCACGTTGTTCCATTTGTGTTCCGCATTCATCTCTAGAGCCTTGAGCGTTACACTCAGGCGTGTATCCTCGGGCCGACACCCAGGATACAATGGAGTCATCCCATCTAACTCCATTTGCGCGAGCTTGGCTTTCTCTCTGGCTGCAGCTTTGGCGTTGCTCGTCTCCTTGAGAAGCAGTTCCTGAACATGAGGGTCCCTAACACTGAAGTTAGCAGCATCTCGGTGTTTGCATCTTCTCCTTCTTCATGATGGTCATGCCCGTCGGCATCTCCTTCTTCGTCATGATGATCATGCCCGCCGCCGGTATATTCTTCGTCATCATGACTATGCCCGTCAGGAGACTCTTCGTCTTCTCGCTCGCCCAAGTCTTCATGATGACCAACAGCATTTACTGCCAGCTCCTCATTGAAGTCGTCGCGCATGAAACCGTGCCTGAGCAGGTGATCCTCCAATTGTCTAGAATCAGGGTCGATCCAGTGCTAGAGTTTGCATGTTCGACATGGATATCTTATCTGGGTCTTGTTGTTCCGAATCATGTCCGCCTTGGCGTCTTTCTTATACCTAGTAACTCGACCTTCGCTCATGCTGACGACCATGGTAGCCTGCGTGGTATGCACATATAGAGCAAAAGACAGAGAGTAGGTTAATTAGAAACAACACCTTATGCACACACAAAACACACATGCATGGTCGTCGCCGGAAAAATTCGGCATGACCTTTCCTAAAAGTAGGACATATGGGTGGTGCAAAAATTTGCCGAAATGGAAATGAATCAACATTTCGGCAAACATCCATGCACCACACCAGGACAGACAAGCAAAAACAAGAAACTTATTCCCATGCAAGCATCCATGCACCACACAAGCTTCATGCACAAACATCATCTTCACGCCATGCATGCATCGCATATACACACTGCCCCCGCAACAAGCTTTACACCTACAAAACATGCATATTCATGGACAATTACTCACCGGGTAGATTGAATACCGAGTCAAGAGCGTGATGTGAGAGAGTGTGGATCAATAGATCTATAGGGAGATAATAGTACACAAATAGAGATGTGGAGGAGAAAAGTAGGTGTGTTTTAGATCTACTAGTTGCAGAAAGGCTTTCCCTAACCAATCTATCAACTATAGTAGGTTTAAATACAACAAAATGTAGAAAATTATAGACACAATGGGGTGGGAGAGAGGAGTAAGACGAGCTGGGAGGAGGGGGAAGAAGGATGTGAAATGGATGGTGGTAGATAGAGGGGGTGCAAAGCTGCCACCTTTTTTGTGCAGATCTGGTCGAAGGATTCTGTGGCGCATACAGGCAATATGCGCCATAGAAGTTCAATCTTCTGTGGCGCATACTGCGTGCATGCGCCACAAAACCTTGGACATGGCCAGACTGTGGGCCCCATGAATCAATGTTCTGTGGCGCATAGCGCACATATGCGCCACAGAACCTGCAGTGGCCAAACACTGTGGGCCATAGGGTGCAGTGGCCATACACTATGGGCCCCTGCACTTAGTGTTCTGTGGTGCATATAGTTGATATGTGCCACAGAAGATATGCGCCACAGAACATTGAGTGCAGATCTGCACGAAATAAAGGTGGCAGATAGAACTGCTTTAATGACACCCCTCTATATATACCACACTCCCTGTCCAAAGCAACATACCTTCCCCTGATGTCTTCTTCCCACAACTCGTCGGAAGACTCGCTGGAGAGCACAGCCCGCTCGCGTTCCCTGCAGCCTACTCGCAGTGGAGGGGCGAGGTCGAGGGGCAGTGCTCGGAGTCAGCCGCCGCAGGATTCGGATGTCAACCTAATCGAGGAGGAGGCCGGACTGCAGCACGAGGCCCTCTACAACAAGGCCATGAGGTTGTACGCCGTGCTCGCGTCCCCGGAGGAGAGGGCGCGCATGGCGGAACCAATCGGGTGGCGGCCGGAGCTCGACCCCAACGTGTCCATGGACGACTACGTCCGTAGGCTGCAGGCGCGCGTGAACAGGGAGGTTTGGCATCTTCCACCGCCATCGCCCCCACCAGGCTCTATGAAGGGATTTGCAATATTGTAGTTTGTGTATTTGCAAGTATGGCATTGTTATTTTGCTGTTCAAGACTATGCGCATGTGCATTTTGCAACGATGTATGCCACTGCACATGTCTATCTACTAGATTGTCTAGTATATTCTACCTATTCCACTGGTACTTGTTTAGTTGGGAAAAGCACAAGAGGAAAATGTGTGTACTAGGAAACAAATAATCTGAGTAGCACGAAGCATTCTATGGCGCATACTGCAAACATGCGCCACAGAAGTTTGTTCTTCTATGGCGCATATGCGCAAATGCGCCACAAAAGCTTGTACATAGGTGTCCAGAGAGTGGGGCCCACATAATTATTCCATGGCGCATATGGTGATATGCACCACATAAGATATAAACTTTTGTGGCGTATCTCCCTGTATGCGCCACACAAGTTTGGTTAGAGCACGGTTAGACCCTATCGGTTGTGGGTCCCACCAAACTTCCGTGACGCATATGGAAGGATGCGCCACAGAAGATTCATGGTCCAACGGCTGGTGTGGGTCCCACCAAACTTCTGTGGAGCATGGCTGTGGAAGATGCGCCATAGAAGTTTCATGGTTCTGTGGCGCATTGCTCCGGATGCGCCACTGGATAACTTTTATGGCGCATGATAAAAAACATGCGCCACAGATGGTATGTCTATCTATAGCTAGTTTCCTAGTAGTGTACTACGTATGATCCTAGCATAATCACTTAATAAAATTGAAAAATAAAAATATTTGAATATAACTAGAACCTAAAAACATACCTAATGATGAAGCTTTAATGAATTATTGAAGTTCTAGTTAATGGAAAAAGCTTTACCACTTCTCAAAATCTTCCATAATTAATTTTATCAATGAAGACATACATATCATGCTCTATGTAGCACACAAGTCAAGAAGAAGCCCTCGTTGACATATTGTTTCATAACTCGATCTTGATGACCTTTGCCATTGAGAAATCTCTCTCAACTGTCATTGCCACTAGTAAAAGAAATATCAGCTTAATGAAGTGATAAACCGTATGAATTATGATGTGCCATTCAAATATCAAGACAATCTTTGAAGTCTTTAATCCTCATCATATGGACAACATATATCTATAGCAACATAGAAGGTGCCCACACTTTTAAAATATAAATAGTGGCTTGGTGTCTTCTCCCTTTTGCCGATCTTTCCTAATTTTGTTACTATTTCATCCATACATAGAATTGTGATATGATTTTCTTCAAGAATTCACATCTTCCAATGGGGGCTCTAAATCATCATTTCTCCAATTGGGAAAGCATGCCTCACATTCTTAACAAAAGATACCGACTAAACTAATGTAGTTAATATTTTAGAACAATATTATATACAAAGGCAAAATAGAATCATAAAGAATAATTCATCACATAATTAGAATTAGTTTTGGCCACACCACATGTCAACACCCGGATTTTTAAATCCCAGATGCCTATTATGCCATACATCGCAATCCCAGGATTACCATTTTTGCGAGACATAACAGAATTGGATACCATAGTACATCATCCATTACAAACGATACAGAAGTTCTTACACAAATAGGGATCTCATGATCCAGTTCTTAATACAACATCAAGCAGCGGAATACGTAATAATAACGGTAGCATAGGCGAAGCTCCATCTTTGGGGTCACAGGCAATGCTGACGATGGGAGATGATCATAGTTGTCGTAACCTTCCTGGGGTCCATCCTCGAGGTACTCCTCTTCATAGTCTGGCCATGGGAATAGCCAGGGACAAAGCCATGAGTACTCTTTAAGTACTCGCAAACTAGTACTAACAGGTAAGGGGTTTTTGGATAATAGGACACTAGGCTCTAAGGTTGTTTTGCAAAAGCCAGGTTTATCTCTACTAAGTTTCAAAGCTAGTCACAATTTTATAACTCCTAAGTGGGATCTTGTAACTCATGTCACAACTCTGTTGTGGTCAAGTCAAAGTCTCAATTCATTTCACAAGTCATTTTGAAAAGTCTGACGGGGAACAGTATGGCCACTCCAACTGTCCATAACCGCGGACGCGGCTATTCGAATAGTTTGACACTTTGCAGAGATTGTACACTTTCACCATAATATTCGATACATCCGTCAGGAACAAATCCTGAATTCACCATACTCAGTATGCGGATAATCAATCCTAACATTTTGATTACACGCCCTAGTATAAGCACTTCTCTTGTGAGTTTGGCCTCCCAACCATGACCAACTGTCATCTTGGGTACTGCACAGGTGGACAATCTTCACAAGGTAGCCTCAGCTCAAACCTTGGCCGTGAGGGAACTAATACTAAGGAATATAAGTTTCCATTCAAGCCCTACCCAATAATCGGGTATTGTGGTTGTACGATAAAATTGGAATGGTATCGCATCCAGCCATTAGTTTTATAAAGGGCTAAGGCTCATGCCTCAACATTTTCATCACCAAAATCATCAAGTGTTTGGAAACACATGTCCAAAACATTTCAAGTTTTATGCTTAGCACTAGCATCTACAAGTTTCCATAACCATTTTCATAACCATTTTTCATAACATTTCAAGTTTTATGCTTAGCACTAACATTTTCATAACCATTTTTCCACCAAGTATTCCCATCTAAAAGTTGATCAAGTTTTATGCTTAGCACTAGCATCTACAGGTGGGGGTAGTACTAATGAGGGGTGGTAACTAGTGGAGTTTCAACTAAGTACAACCTTATGTCTCAGGCTGATGTCAAGGTTTCTAACTTAGGCCAAATTTTATGCTCTTTATGCAACCTTCAAATATCTTTCTAGTATCTATAAGTCACTAAAGTAAACTCTCAGTAAGCTTTGATAAAGAAATAAAGTAAGAAGCTTGTAAGTAAAACTAGGATTGGTTTATCAAGTGGGTATGGTCACAATGCTTAAGGCATATAGTATTCATAGAAAAAGTATGGGTTTGTGGCATCAGTAGGGTATCTTGCAAGGGTTAGCTTGCATAGGTATAGTATCAGCTTGCATCAATATCAGTATAAGCTTGCTAAATTGCAAGTGTTAGCTTGCAAGGTTAATAGCTTGCCTTGAGCAGAGCAGTGATTGAAGTTCTCCTCGGCTTCTTCTTCGTAGTATCCTCCTTCCTCCTCGTATCCTTGGTCGGTACTAGCGTCTATGAATAAATACGAGGTACACAATCACCAAACAATACTTAACTACTTGCAATCATCACACACAAGGTCCTATAGATGATCTAGCATCATCTCTAACATTACAAGGTTAAGGCTTGATTTAATTCCTTTTATTTTTAGAAAAGTAATTTCTACTCATTGAAAAACTACTTAAGATTTAATATTCTCCAAACCAAGTATGGGATCATGTTGACACATGTCATCACCAGATATTGTAGTCCATGGGAATGTGATTTAATGTGGTGTCACAATTTAATAAGGTTTTACCCTTTTATTTTATTTAAATAAAGTGAATAGAAATGCCTATGTAGCATTCTTTTATTACTTGAACATTATTTCTGCAAGTAAACCTATATATTTTTATATATTCTAAAAGGTATGGTAAGTTGTGATTTTTGAGAGTTGGAATCAACTCAAAAGCTATTATGGTTTAAATTTGAAAAATGTTTGAATGCAGAAAAGGTTCTGCCTTGTTATTTTTACCATGGGTGATCTATAGATCCAAATGACTTGAATCCAACGGGCTTGGATTCAGCATTCACATACCTTTCCAACAAAATTGGTTTCATTCAATTTGGTGCATTGAATCGATCTGGATTGATTTTTGAAGTTGGGTACAGAAGTGTGTTTGAATTGAAAGAGAAAAAGGTTTAATTTGAATAACTGGGATGCACGGTAAAAGTTACTGGGCCGGCCTGCTAAGCACAGTGCTCCCGCGGGCTGCTTAAGTGGGTGTCCCCACTCGTCAGTGACACGGGGCTGGGCGAAGCGGTATGGGGCGACGTGGATCGTTCGATCTAGTTCTAATCTAATGGCTGGGAGTCATCGTCGACGCGAGACAACTCCGGCGAGAACGAAACCTAGCACGACCAGTGAGGGTCGCTGGGGGCTCACCGGGGTACTGGCGAGGGTCGGCGAGGCGGGCGAATGACGAAGTCGACGACGGCGAACTCAGGGGTGGTCGCGGCAGCTCCTGGGGTGGACGAAATCGATGGCTCCCTTCTTCTCCGGCAGCGGCAGGCTCCAGTGAAATTCCGGCGAGGTGGTGCTCGCCTTGCTCTGAGAATGGTGTGGCACGATCAGTGAGGAGAGGGGAGTGAGATGGTGTGAAGAAATCATGCGGGGGTGGCCTCTATTTATAGTCGAGCGAGGGGACCGTCGGGGAGCATGGTGAGCTCGTCGGGGGCGAGGTTACAGGCGACTAATGGCATGGGCAAGGGTAGGGGACGGTGCGGTGTCTCCTGGTGATGCTCAACGACATGGTCTCGAGGCATGGGGCGGTGTGGTTTGGTCTGGAACGGGCGGTGCTCTACGCTGCAGAGGCGGCGTCTTCGACGGCGGGCGGTGGCTGTGCGGCACGGGGCGGCAAACGGGGATGTCTGGTGGTCTCCTGGGTTGATGGCGATCGTGTGTGCACGCGGTGAGGGCGGCGCGCGGTCTGTGGGTGATGGTCGAGGGTGGCGCTCTGGCGCATGCTCGGCATGGTCTGGGCGTGGCTTGTGCGCGTGGTCCAGGGCTTGGCAACGCTCGCGGCTGGGACAGGAAGTGGCGATGGACGGTGGGCTGCCTCCCAGACATGCTGGCTAGGCTTGCTGCTGTTCCTAGCTTGCTGTCGACTATGGGGTGGGAAGAGGGTGCTCGGCTATTCACCATTGATGACAATGGCAAGCTCACAGGGGTGCTAGTGCTGGGCTAATCTTTCTAGATGATCTACTGAGTTGTGTGTGAGCTAACTAGGGAACAAGTTAGGCAAGAATCACTGCTCACAATAGTGTTTGATGTTTGTTTGATTTGTGTCTCCAACCTGTTTGATGAAATGGCCGCATGAACTCAAGTTTTGAATTTTGAAAAGATTTTTGGTGGGTTTGCTAGATTGGTGCTGGTGAGTCTACAGATGCTTGGGTTTTGAAAGTTGAGCTTGTTTGAGTGGTTTTTGAAAAAGTGGGATCTTCCCATATGAAGAAGATTCAATTTTGAATTGTCATTTAAACTATGCATTTGAAAGTTTCTGGATGATCACAAAGTGGGCATTGATACCTTGTTATGAGTACATTCAAGGGGTGCAAAGATCCAGAAAAGTTTCTGTTAGGTTCTGAAAGTTTGAGACAGCCAAAGTAGGCATGGGAGTTAAATTGGCCAAAATGACCATTCATTTCATATATGTGTTTTGATTTACTTGTCTTTAGGAAAAGTGTGGGAAATGTTTTAGATGATGTTTATTTCACCTAAGAAACATTTTACAAGCAATGGCTCACACAAACAAGTTGGTTTAAAAGAATTTCAAAATCCATGCATACACATATGCATGCATTCATGAGTTTATTTAGAAAAGTTTTTGTTAACCCTAATTTTGATGATTAGAAATTGATGATCCAAGCTTAGTATTTTTGGGATGTTACAAACCATCCCCCCTTAAAAAAAATCTCGTCTCGAGATTTGAAAAAGGACGAAAAGATTACCTAGGATTTGAAGAGATCGGGAAACTCCGTCCTGATGTGATCTTCGTGCTCCCAGGTAGCTTCCTCTTCTGTGTGGTTGCTCCACTGAATCTTGAGAAACTTGATGCTTCAGGTTCGGGTAGTTCGAAAAGCTTCTTCCAAAATGCGGATGGGTACTTCGGGATAGGTCAGGTCATCGTTGATCTCTATGGTCCGGTGATCGATATTCTTGAACACTTCGGTCTTCTCGGGGACTTCGAGACACTTGCGAAGTAACGAGATATGGAACACATTGTGCACAGCTGACATCTCTTTAGGTAGTTCCAATTGATACGATACTTCTCCTCGATGGTTCAGAATTTTGAAAGGTCCGATATATCTGGGGGCTAACTTTCCTTTGAGTTGGAAACGCTGCACTCCGTTCAATGGCGACACTTTTAGATAAACAAAATCTCCTATATTGAAGGCGAGGTCTCGACGTCTCTTGTCGGCATAACTCTTTTGTCGGGATTGGGCGGTCTTGAGGTGCTCACGAATCCGGTGAACCTTCTCCTCTGCTTCTCGTAGGATGTTGGGTCCGAAAATCTGACTCTCTCCTACTTCCGACCAGTTCAAAGGGGTGCGACACTTTCTTCCGTACATGAATTCAAATGGGGCCATTTGCAAGCTGGCTTGGTAACTATTGTTGTATGAAAATTCTGCAAACGGCAGACAGTCTTCCCACTTGGATCCATATTCTAGCACACATGCTCTAAGCATATCTTCGAGTATTTGATTTACTCGCTCCGTTTGTCCATCGGTCTGAGGGTGATACGCGGTAATGAAATCTAGGCGGGTTCCTAAACCTTCTTGAACTTTCTTCCAGAATCTTGAGGTAAACTGAGTTCCTAGATCTGATACTATGTTCTTGGGGACTCCATGCAAACTAACGATTCTAGCGATGTACAACTCCGCTAGCTTCGAACTCTGATATGTGGTCTTGACGGGTAAGAAATGGGCGACTTTGGACAATCTGTCCACTATGACCCAAATAGAGTCATTTCCCCTACTAGAAGTAGGTAGTCCAGTGATAAAGTCCATTCCTACAGAATCCCATTTCCATTCTGGAATCTGCAAAGGTTGCAACAATCCAGCGGGTCTTTGATGTCCTGCCTTGACTCGCTGACATATATCACACTTGGCGATATAGCTTCCTATTTCTCTCTTCATCTTATGCCACCAAAATTGCTCTTTCAAATCTTGATACATCTTAGTTCCTCCGGGATGGATAGAATAAAGAGTATCATGAGCCTCCTTCAAGATAACTTCTTTCAATTCCGAATCTGCTGGTACACAAAGGCGTCCTTTGTACCACAGAACTCCTTATTCATCCTCGGTGAATCCGGGTACCTTGCCTGTACCGATACGATGCTTGATTCCGTCGATACTGGCATTTCCCTTCTGCGCCTCTTTTATCTGACTGATCAAAGTGGGCTGAAGTTATATGCTAGCCAAAAATCCTTCGCTCACTAATTCCATTCGAAAATCTTCCATCTCCTTGTGCAAACTTGGTTGCTCCTTCAAAATCATGGAGTTCAAGCGGCACGGCAATCTGCTAAGGGCATCGGCTACCACATTGGCTTTACCAGGGTGATAGTGAATGTCCAGGTCGTAATCCTTGATTAGCTCAATCCATCTTCTCTACCTCATATTCAACTCCTTCTGAGTGAATATATACTTTAGGCTCTTGTGATCCGAATAAATCTCACAACGGTTTCCCATTAGGTAATGTCTCCATGTCTTCAGGGCTAGAACTACTGCTGCGAGTTCGAGGTCATGGGTTGGGTAGTTTTGCTCATGTTGCTTCAATTGTCGAGATAGATAAGATATAACTTTGCCTTCTTGCATTAGCACACATCCGAGACCAATCTTGGATGCGTCACAATACACATCGAAGGGCTTCGTGATATCCGGCATGATCAAGATTGGGGCTGAAATCAATCTCCTCTTGAGTTCTTGAAAACTCGCTTCACACTTGTCTGTCCATTCAAACTTCTTGTGCTTCTTTAGCAATTGGGTCAGGGGTCTGGCGATACTCAAGAATCCTTCTACGAATTTGCGTTAATATCCCGCCAATCCGAGAAAAGCACGAACTTGGTTTGAGTGGTTGGGGCTTGCCAATCTTCTTCATCTTTCACTTTGGCAGGGTCAACGGCAATTCCTCCAGCTGATACAATGTGACCGAGGAATCCTACCTCCTGTAACCAGAATTCACATTTGCTAAACTTTGCATACAGCTGATGCTCTCTAAGGGTTCCAAGAATGGTCCTTAGGTGTAGCTCATGTTCTTCTTCCGATTTGGAATAAATCAGAATGTCATCGATGAAAACAACGACAAACTTATCCAGGAAGTCCATAAAAATCTTATTCATGAGGTTCATGAAATAAGCGGGGGCATTGGTTAATCCAAAATACATGACTGTATACTCATACAATCCATATCTGGTGGTAAAGGCAGTCTTTGGAATATCCTCTGCACGAATTTTGAGTTGATGATAGCCAGTTCTAAGGTCAATCTTAGAAAACACCTGGGCACCGGTCAACTGATCAAACAAATCTTCTATCTTGGGCAAGGGGTACTTGTTCTTGATGGTGACATCATTCAACTTTCGATAATCCGTACACAAATGGTTACCTCCATCTTTCTTGTCCACAAATAAGACAGGTGATCTCCATGGTGACGCACTTGGTTGAATCAATCCAATTTCTAGCATGGAATCCAGTTGCTTCTCCAGTTATTCTAGTTCTGACGGGTTCATACTATATGGTCTCTGGGCTATGGGTCCTGTTCCGGGGATTAGTTCGATGATAAACTCGATATCCCGATCTGGGGGCATACCGGGCAAAACATCTGGAAATACATCGGGGTATTCACAGACTATCCAGACTTGGTCAATGGTAGGTTGGGCTAGACTCTTGTTACACTTGAATTGGCGAGGTAAAAAAGTTTCAGATATATGCTCGACTGATATTCCGGTGGTACTGGTCATGGTGATGGATTTCTTGGCACAGTCAATCAATCCCTTATGTTTGGACATCCAATCCATTCCTAGTACTACTTCCAAACCTTTAGTTCCGAGTACTATTAGATTAGCATTAAAATCTATGCCATGGATTCGGATAGGGACGGCTTTGCAAATTTGCCTAGCCTTGGTGGTTGATCCGGGGATTTGCACAATCATAACATGCTTCTGTTTGGTTGGTTGAATTTTACTAGTGCAGGCAAATTCTTCGGTGACAAATGAATGCGAGGCACCAGAGTCAAACAACACTCTTGCAAGTACTGAATTAACAGAAAACATACCCAGCACGACGTCTGGCGCTTCCTGAGCTTCTTCAGCATGCATGAGAAAAAGACGACCATTGCAGTTGAGTGAATTCCCTGGGGCAAATCTTCTCACTGGCTGAACAGACGCTGCTGCTGAGCTGGGGCATTGGCATTAGGGGCTGCAGCATTCTTCTTGTTGGGGCACTCATTGGAATAGTGGCCTTTATTTCCACAGTCATAACAGGTCACTTGCGACTTGTCCTTGGCTGCGACAGGCACAGCATTGCTTCCAGTCCTCGGGGCAGTGTTGGTGTTGGCAGTAGCATTTTTGGTGTTGAACTTGGGTGGGGCACGGGTGAAATTGCTAGAGTTGCCGGGGTTGTTGTGATTTCGTCCGGGTCTAGGGTTTCCACGGTTGGGGTAGGTCGGACGGGTCATAGGGGGTCTGTTGGTTCTTGGGGCAAATCCTGGAGATGGGTTGGGGCGATACTTTGGGGTCTGATGGGTTCCTGGTTGATGCATCATGCGACGCTTGCGGTTTTCATTGGCTTGGTTGATCTTTCCTTCCATCTAGATGGCAGAGTCGACAAGGGCTTCAATATCAGCAAAGGGGATATTGACTAACACCGTCTGCATCTCGTCATGCAGACCATTCAGGAATCTTTCTTTCTTCTTGGCTTCGGTGTCTATCTCGTCCGGGGCATACCTAGCTAATGACAAAAATTTGTCACAGTATTCTACTACAGTCATCCTTCCTTGCTTCAGCTCTCTGAACTCGTCTCTCATTCTCTTGATCAAACCTGGTGGCACATGGGTTCTGCTAAACTTGACCTTGAATTCCTCCTAGGTCATCATCTGGCCTCCGGTCATTGCACGAACACTGTTCCACCATGCCCTGGCATCTCCGGCTAGATAATGGGTGGCAAACAGGACTTTCTCGTTGGCTTCCACTCCGGCGACTTCTAGGTTATTTTCCATGGTTTGCAGCCAATCATCGGCGTCTAGGGGCTCTTCTGACTTGGTGAAAACGGGTGGGTTAGTATTCTGGAAATTCTTGAGCTTAGATCCATGGTTGTCCTGATTTCCGTGGCCTTGGTTGTTGTGGGCTAGTTGGGCTATCTGTTGCAGGGTGGCTAGGTTGGCTTGACGTTCCGCTCTTTTAGCTTCGCGGTCAGAAGTCAACATTTGCAGAATCTGCAACATCGGGTCCGGGGCTAAACCACTTCCTCCACGTGGCATCTGAAGATTGATATAGATCATGAGAAAAGAGGGAAATTTCTAAGGTCTTGGGTCTTTGAAAAGTTTTAAATGTTTGACTCAGATTTTTCTGGCAACTTGATTTTTCATTCATTCATTCATAGCACACAGTAACACACACCACAACAAAGAAAAACAGATGGTTTTAAGAACCATTCTGGAAACTACGATACAGTGGGACCGACTACTACTCACTACGCTAGTGCTCAGTGCTACTACTCCTCGGAGTCTGTGGCTTCATCATCTTCATCATCATCGATGAAGGCGAAATCATCCTCATCAGTGAAGAAGTCCATGGCCTGATCCTCCAGAAAATCATCGTCATTGCTGAGATAGGAGTAAGGGTCTCCACGAAGATCCTCTCCGGCATTCTCCCTTTCCTCCAACTGCATGTCTCTCTCGTGGATGGTCTCCTCCAGAGATGAGATGCGGTGGCGAAGATGGGCAATAATGCGCTCCTTCTTGTCGAGCTGACGGCGGCGAGACTTGCGATCCTTTGCTAGCATGGCTATGGTCTGATCCTTCGTCTTGATGATGGCAGACTTGTGGTTGCAGTAGTCACGGCAGTTGTCCAACTCCTGCTGACGATCATACATCATGAAGCTAAGGTGGTCCAATTGAGTCTTCAGCTCGGGGTGGTATGGGGCTTCCAGTGGTTGTCCATTTGCATCACGCCTTGGGGAAAACTCAAAGCGAGTACCCTTGATCTGATTGATGCTCTGCCCACACAGACGGGAAAGAGCTTCCTGCATTGCTCTGGCAAGTCCATCGAGCCAGTTGTTTTCCCTCAAGGTAAACTGAATTCCCTCCGCAGTGGGAGGTTCAATCTTTCCTCGGAGACTTGCAACAATTAGCCACTGCAGATCTTCTCCTCCTTGATCATTGAGCTGAGCTCCAAAGAACTCGGGGTGCGGACGCTCCAGAAGTTCTAAAAGCTTATCCAGATCCCTCTCAAAGATAAGGTCTCCTCCATTCCCAAGTTGGTAAAACTTGCTGTACTTCACGTCCATCTATAAAAATAGAGGATGAGTAGATTAGCAGAGTGATCAAGTGTGTCAAAATTTTATGTATTTTGCAAGAGTTTTTGAGCAACATGCATTTTTATGAAAGAATCAAAGAGATGAGAGTGAGAATAAGTTTTTGTAAATATTTGTTTTCTTTGGTTTTGAAACTAAGTTTTTTGGTTCAAACGTCCAGTCTAACTACGGTCTCCTATGGTCAGGATGGCTCTGATACCAACTTGTCAACACCCGGATTTTTAAATCCCAGATGCATGTTATGCCATACATCGCAATCCCAGGATTACCATTTTTGCGAGACATAATAGAATTGGATACCATAGTACATCATCCATTACAAACGATACAGAAGTTCTTACACAAATAGGGATCTCATGATCCAGTTCTTAATACAACATCAAGCAGCGGAATACGTAATAATAACTGTAGCGTAGGCGAAGCTCCATCTTCGGGGTCACAGGCAATGCTGACAATGGTAGATGATCCTAGTTGTCATAACCTTCCTGGGGTCCATCCTCCAGGTACTCCTCTTCATAGTCTGGCCATGGGAATAGCCAGGGACAAAGCCATGAGTACTCTTTAAGTACTCGCAAACTAGTACTAACAGGTAAGGGGTTTTTGGATAATAGAACACTAGGCTCTAAGGTTGTTTTGCAAAAGCCAGGTTTATCTCTACTAAGTTTCAAAGCTAGTCACAATTTTATAACTCCTAAGTGGGATCTTGTAACTCATGTCACAACTCTGTTGTGGTCAAGTCAAAGTCTCAATTCATTTCACAAGTCATTTTGAAAAGTCTAACGGGGGAACAGTATGGCCACTCCAACTGTCCATAACCGCGGACGCGGCTATTCGAATAGTTTGACACACTGCAGAGATTGTACACTTTCAACACAACATTCGATACATCCGTCAGGAACAAATCCTGAATTCACCATACTCAGTATGCGGATAATCAATCCTAACATTTCGATTACACGCCCTAGTATAAGCACTTCTCTTGTGAGTTTGGCCTCCCAACCATGACCAACTGTCATCTTGGGTACTGCACAGGTGGACAACCTTCACAAGGTAGCCTCAGCTCAGACCTTGGCTGTGAGGGAACTAATACTAAGGAATATAAGTTTCCAGTCAAGCCCTACCCAATAATCGGGTATTGTGGTTGTACGATAAAATTGGAATGGTATCGCATCCAGACAACCATCAGTTTTATAAAGGGCTAAGGCTCATGCCTCAACATTTTCATCACCAAAATCATCAAGTGTTTGGAAACACATGTCCAAAACATTTCAATAGAATGATCCATCATTCTAAGGTTTTCATAACCATTTTTCCACCAAGTATTCCCATCTAAAAGTTGATCAAGTTTTATGCTTAGCACTAGCATTTACAGGTGGGGGTAGTACTAATGAGGGGTGGTAACTAGTGGAGTTTCAACTAAGTACAACCTTATGTCTCAGGATGATGTCAAGGTTTCTAACTTAGGCCAAATTTTATGCTCTTTATGCAACCTTCAAATATCTTTCTAGTATCTATAAGTCACTAAAGTAAACTCTCAGTAAGCTTTGATAAAGAAATAAAGTAAGAAGCTTGTAAGTAAAACTAGGATTGGTTTATCAAGTGGGTATGGTCACATATGCTTAAGGCATATAGTAGTCATAGAACAAGTATGGGTTTGTTGCATCAGTAGGGTATCTTGCAAGGGTTAGCTTGCATAGGTATAGTATCAGCTTGCATCAATATCAGTATAAGCTTGCTAAATTGCAAGTGTTAGCTTGCAAGGTTAATAGCTTGCCTTGAGCAGAGCAGTGATTGAAGTTCTCCTCGGCTTCTTCTTCGTAGTATCCTCCTTCCTCCTCGTATCCTTGGTCGGTACTAGCGTCTATGAATAAATACGAGGTACACAATCACCAAACAATACTTAACTACTTGCAATCATCACACACAAGGGTCCTATAGATGATCTAGCATCATCTCTAACATTACAAGGTTAAGGCTTGATTTAATTCCTTTTATTTTTAGAAAAGTAATTTCTACTCATTGAAAAACTACTTAAGATTTAATATTCTCCAAACCAAGTATGGGATCATGTTGACACATGTCATCACCACATATTCTAGTCCATGGGAATGTGATTTAAAGTGGTGTCACAATTTAATAAGGTTTTACCCTTTTATTTTATTTAAATAAAGTGAATAGAAATGCCTATGTAGCATTCTTTTATTACTTGAACATTATTTCTGCAAGTAAACCTATATATTTTTATATATTCTGAAAGGTATGGTTAAATGTGATTTTTGAGAGTTGGAATCAACTCAAAATCTATTATGGTTTAAATTTGAAAAATGTTTGAATGCAGAAAAGCTTCTGCCTTGTTATTTTTACCATGGGTGATCTGTAGATCCAAATGACTTGAATCCAACGGGCTTGGATTCAGCATTCATAGACCTTTCCAACAAAATTGGTTTCATTCAATTTGGTGCACTGAATCGATCTGGATTGATTTTTGAAGTTGGGTACAGAAGTGTGTTTGAATTGAAATAGAAAAAGGTTTAATTTGAATAACTGGGCTGCCCGGGAAAAGTTACTCGGCCGGCCTGCTAAGCGCAGTGCTCCCGCGGGCTGCTTAAGTGGGTGTCCCCACTCGTCAGTGACACGGGGCTGGGCGAAGCGGTATGGGGCGACGTGGATCGTTTGATCTAGTTCTAATCTAATGGCTGGGAGTCATCGTCGACGCGAGACAACTCCGGCGAGAACGAAACCTAGCACGGACAGTGAGGGTCGCTGGGGGCTCACCGGGGTACTGGCGAGGGTCGGCGAGGCAGGCGAACGACGAAGTCGACGACGGCAAACTCAGGGGTGGACGAAATCGATGGCTCCCTTCTTCTCCGGCAGCGGCAGGCTCCAGTGAAATTCTGGCGAGGTGGTGCTCGCCTTGCTCTGAGAATGGTGTGGCACGATCAGTGAGGAGAGGGGAGTGAGATGGTGTGAAGAAATCATGCAGGGGTGGCCTCTATTTATAGTCGAGCGAGGGGATCGTCGGGGCGCACGGTGAGCTCGTCGGGGGCGAGGTTACAGGCGGCTAATGGCATGGGCAAGGGTAGGGGACGGTGCGGTGTCTCCTGGCGATGCTCAACGACATGGTCTCGAGGAATGGGGCGGTGTGGTTTGGTATGGAACGGGCGGTGCTCTGTGCGGCAGAGGCGGCGTCTTCGACGGCGGGCGGTGGCTGTGCGGCACGGGGCGGCAAACGGGGATGTCTGGTGGTCTCCTGGGTTGATGGCGATCGTGTGTGCACGCGGTGAGGGCGACGCGCGGTCTGTGGGTGATGGTCGAGGGTGGCGCTCTGGCGCATGCTCGGCATGGTCTAGGCGCGGCTTGTGTGCATGGTCCAGGGCTTGGCAACGCTCGCGGCTGGGACAGGGAGTGGCAGTGGACGGTGGGCTGCCTCCCAGACATGCTGGCTAGGCTTGCTGCTGCTACTAGCTTGCTGTCGACTATGGGGTGGCAAGAGGGTGCTCGGCTATTCACCATTGATGACAATGGCAAGCTCACAGGGGTGCTAGTGCTGGGCTAATCTTTCTGGATGATCTACTGAGCTGTGTGTGAGCTAACTAGGGAACAAGTTAGGCAAGAATCACTGCTCACAATAGTGTTTGATGTTTGTTTGATTTGTGTCTGCAACCTGTTTGATGAAATGGCCGCATGAACTCAAGTTTTGAATTTTGAAAAGATTTTTGGTGGGTTTGCTAGATTGGTGCTGGTGAGTCTGCAGATGCTTGGGTTTTGAAAGTTGAGCTTGTTTGAGTGGTTTTTGAAAAAGTGGGATCTTCCCATATGAAGAAGATTCAATTTTGAATTGTCATTTAAACTATGCATTTGAAAGTTTCTGGATGATCACAAAGTGGGCCTTGATACCTTGTTTTGAGTACATTCAAGGGGTGCAAAGATCCAGAAAAGTTTCTGATAGGTTCTGAAAGTTTGAGACAGACAAAGTAGGCATGGGAGTTAAATTGGCCAAAATGACCATTCATTTCATATATGTGTTTTGATTTACTTGTCTTTAGGAAAAGTGTGGGAAATGCTTTAGATGATGTTTATTTCACCTAAGAAACATTCTACAAGCAATGGCTCACACAAACAAGTTGGTTTAAAATAATTTCAAAATCCATGCATACACATATGCATGCATTCATGAGTTTATTTAGAAAAGTTTTTGTTAACCCTAATTTTGATGATTAGAAATTGATGATCCAAGCTTAGTATTTTTGGGATGTTACACCACATATGATGGTCAAAACAACCTCTATGTTATCCTTAAATACCTAACCTAGGATATTTATTAGAGTCGAGTTTTGTTAGATTGAAAATTAGATATGACAAACATAAAGAGTTGGTTTCAAACTAGACAACACATGGTCTCTGTTTTGGTTTGGAATCAGTTTTGCGCAGTGTTCACTAAAACAAGCATAACTTTCACATACGATGTCCGTTTTTAACGTATGACCACTCAAATTGTTCAGAAAAAACATATGCACGTGAAGGTATTCGCAAAAAATCAAGGTAAGGCGGCCTTGCCCTACTGGGAGCTCCGCCCCTGGATATATCTAGACGTATTTTAGTACTCCCTCTGATCCATATTACTTGACTTGGATTTGTCAAAATTTGGATAAACCTATATAGTAAATAGTGTCTAGATTCATTCAAATCTAGACAAATTTGAGTCGACTAATATGGGTCGGAGGGAGTATATAAGTTTATAGAGATTCGGAGTGATCCCATATACTAAAAGACGTATAGATACATTTATTTATTTTATAAAGTTACTAAAATATCTTTTATTTGTAAACCGAAGGAGTAACTCTGTTTTGGCGCGAAACAACGAGCTAGACCATTTTGGACAAGCAGCTGAGAGGGCGCGCGCTGTGCTGGAGCTGGACTCGTGGCCTTCGTTGGACCATTTTGCGAGACAAAGGACGACCGATATGGTGCCTTAGGGCAGCTCTGACGTGCCTTCATCTTAGACGAGGAAAGCAAATCGATAGCTTTGCAAACTATGGAAGTTCGCCTCCCTTCATCACTCCTGCTTTGAGAGTCGTGTAGAGAGCTCTGGGCCTCTCCCGAGCCCTTCTCGCCAAAATAGCCGGTGAGAGGTGGCGAGTAGCACTGCCAGTGTAGTGGTAGGTTGTAGTGTGTCTAGTAGGTCTAGGGTTTGGCTTCGTGCTGTGTCATGTGTCTAGTAAGAACTCGTCGGCTCTTCTGAGCCAGATCTGGCGATGGGCGGTGTTGGTGCTGCTCGTCGTGGTGCTCCAGCGGAAGGAGCCAGCGACGCGCGACGCCTCCATCTACTCCTTCAATAAGGCTCGTGGCCGCACCGTCTTGCTGCAGCAACAGTTGTCGCTTCCCTTTTCTCTGGCCGGCCGTGGCGGCTGATGGCATGTAGTTGACATGGCCACTTTGTTGGAAACCCCAAGAGCAAGGTATGAAGAGAACAACAGCAAGTTTCCCTCAGTAAAGACCGAGGTTATCGAATCATAAGGAGGAAGGAAACATCACACAGGTGTTGCAAACAACGTGGAGACCTGCACAACACAAACTCAAGACTTTGTCCCAATGAATCAGTGAGGTTGTCAAGCTCATCGGTTTGCTGTAACAAAGGATTAACTGTATGGTGTGGAAGGTTATGGTTTGCAGCAAGTAAACAAGTAACAGTGGAAGATGTATCAATGGTAAAGATTGGACCGGGGTCCATATTTCACTAGAGGTGCTCTCCTTAGATAAACAACATGGCATGAAGGGTAAACAAATTACAGCAGGGCAATTGACAGGAATTGAGCAAGGCATAACAATGTAATACTAGTCAGAAAGATCCTATGAGATTCGATTGGGCAATACAACAAGATACATAGACCGCCATCCAACTGCATCTAGGACTATAAGTCCACCTTCAGGTTATCATTCGAACCCCCTCCATTATTAAGTTGCAAGCAATAGAGAACTTCTTTAAGCAAAGTGTGTAAGGTAAACAATCCACTTGTTCTATGAACAAGGGACCGTTGTTTTCTCCCTAGTAGCAACAACACATCTACAAACCGAAGAGATTTCTGTCACTTCCCTTAGAAATTAGAGGCATGAACCCACTATCGAGCATAAATACTCCCTCTTGGAGTCACTAGCAACTACTCGGCCAAGATAGATACTAACAACAGAGAGCATGCAGGATCACAAACAACACCGACATGATAGAATCATAAATACAAAACCATTAACCAAACTGACATAATAATCTCAATATCCATCGGATCCCCGCAAACACAACATGCATGATTACAAATAGATTAGATCTTGATCATGAACGGATCTCACAAGATCTATACATGAAAGCACAAGTAGGAGATACAACCATCTAGCTACAACATGGACCCATAGTCCAAGGTGGAACTACTCACGCATCATACCGGAGAAGAAGGCCTTCGGGATGATCTCCCCTCCGGCAGGATGCCGGGAAGAACTTCAGATCCTCCCCCCGATATAGGGACGATGGTGGCGGCAGCTATAGACGGTTTCGTGGAGTTTTGATCGGGTGATTAGGATTTCTGCATCAGGGGCTTCTTATAGGCGAAGAGGCGAGGCTGGGAGGCGACCAGGGGGGCACACCCTGCCTAGGCGCGGGCCTACTCCTGGCCGCGCCTAGGGGTGTGGCGGCCCTAACTCGCCCTTCCGTCTCTCCTCTAGACTGTGTGTTCCCCACGGAAAGAAATTGACTTTGGCTTTTGTCCCATTCAATTCCGAGAATATTGATTTTCTGTCTGTGGTGACCCAGCATACCACTGCATGATGTAGTATACTATAGTCGTTGACATAACACCAATGAAACACCATTCACTAGTATTACATCCCTCAGAATGGCACAACATAAACAAAGCGGGTCCAATACATGGCTAAAGGTTACAACTCACTCTTTACACAAGATCCAGAGAACACTCTAGGTTAAAGAGCGAGAAAGAACTTCTTACGGAGAAGAATCAAGATTAACAACGTAAGAACTATTATACTACTAGAACTAGTATTTTAACTAAGGTATTGGCATTGCTGCTATTGCAATACACTACAGAATTAGGTTCTTTGGCTAGAGATTATATTCCTATCTCATCTGTAACTTCATCTTCACTTGAGTTGAGGTATAAGTTGACTTCCTTGTCTTCATTGAAGAGCTTTAGCTTTGCATGATAAGTCCTGGAGCATAACTTGATGTGGTTGTTGTTTACTCCGGCTTCAGAATCTAGCAAGGGTTAAGAAGATACTTTAGTACGAGCGTACTCAGCAAATTCACTAGAAAATGAGTGTTTGATGCACTATAACTACAGCCACAGACCATAGGTTATAGGCAATGCAAGTTTTCATAAACATTTCTTCAAAGGTTGCTTTTATTCTGAAAAAACTATGTCCGTCAGCCTTCACGGGTTTACCAGAACTTTCATGGAGTTCCTTTCCCGCCGCGTTCACAACTCCTTCCCAAAACAGGGAGTAACAAGTTACAATTCTTACACTCTGCAGAGGTGCGTCACTTTACCCATGAGATATCAACTCTTTGTTGCACAACTGGGCAGCTTATTCCCGTCCAAAATTCCATGATGTGGGGCCCAGAAGATGATCCAAGCCAATCACTACCCCCTTCGCGACCCCGCATGCCTCCTTGGTGTACACCATGCCCACATAACGAATTACAGCAATGGTTTGTACAAACCGTTAGATGCCAGAACTATCGTGGGACGATGAGGGTTCCCACCCATATGCTGCATATCCTCTACGAATTACCAATTAATATGCACGCTACGAGGATAACAGCCACGACCTGCACATCTGGCTTCATGCGAGAGGAAGAAGATACACCTGACTTCTCCGTCCCATTCCAAATCTCATGGTAATATACGGCGCAAGAATCACTGGCGACATTGGTTGTTAAGTCCTAGGTGATATAGTTCTGAACAATGTTATTCCAACTGTCAGATTTAATAGATTAACTGATCACCCTAGATCAGTAATCAATAGTTTACATTATTATTGAAAATAGTGTTTTCTGATTTTTTTTTCAATGCAGGTGAGGACAACACTGGATTTGTCAAATACTTTACAGAAAATAAACAAAGGACATGAGCAAGTGTGAACTTGCCTTTTGTGATTGCAAGATTATGCACTCACGGTCTTCAAGTCAGTATAAGATCCAAACTTTGAAATCAGCATCATTGGTCCGGTAAGGACTAATGTTTAAAGAAGCAATATGCTCTTATGCATAAGTAATGTGATGCACGTTCTAAACGCATATCCCGGGAATAACGTTGTTCTAGGGTTTGGATTCCTGAAATGGTTATTTTGGAATGTGTGGTCCTTTTAGATAAGTTTCACATTTGTGCATTTATTAGAGCTTATGAGTGCGTGTGAGCAACACATATTTATGTAGCAATAAAATATTCACTTATGAAATGCCAGTCAAGATTTCTTATACAAGAGTTCTTGTTTGAAGTGGCAAAAAGAATAACATTTGAAGAAAAGGTTTCTCTTCTAAGGTCTAAACAAGCTTTGTGGTTAGTTAGTGGTGGTTGATGTTATTGGTTTGCTCAAATGGTTTAACTTGAGTTGCTTTATAACTTAACTACTTCAGACCAAAGTTAACTATAAAGCATATCATAATGTTTATAATGTTGTAATTGGATCCTTGTAGATTAAAGTTAACTTTAAAACAAATACAGTTTGAAAGTATAATATTTATAACCTTTGTACTTTGTGTACTTGGTAATGTTGCTTTAAGGTTACTTAAGAATGATTGTAGTTTTACTTGGTGTGGTGGTTTATTGAGTTTATACTGGAGTGGTATCTTTTACGTTTTATAGATGAGTGGTTATAGTTAATATTCTTTAACTACTTATGGATTAATTATAGTATGATGGTGGTTTTGTAATCTGGTTGTTAAAGTAAATATAAAGGATCTGATTACTTACAAGTTGTTCTTTAAGGATTTTATTTTGAATTGGAATCCTTTGAGAATATGATCTTCACTTAAGGTTGAAAGTAATGTAATAGAAAGGTGTTTATAAAGTTTTAAACCATTATGGTCTTATATTATTAATATTTAACACTAATACTATTTATTAGACTTATCTAGCTTATTTTAGAAATATTAATAAATTTTATTTATCCTTAAATAAATTATTAATGAAGTAGATAAGTTTAAATTGAGTTATTAAAATAATTCAGTTTTTATTTAACTCAAAAGTGGAAAATTAGATTTTTAACATGTAGATATTATTTTTGTGATCATTTTGGTATATTACATTTATTTTTGTGATTAAAAAATAATAAGATATGATCTTTATAAAATTTATTTCTTTATAAATACTTAATAAATAACAAATATTTTATTAAGTTGAATTATAATGTATGATTATAATTTTAATTTGCAATTCTTATTTTTCTAAGATTTTTGGTATTCTATTTATATTTTTCACATTTACCAATATTAAAATTTGAATTATTAAAGTTTTATTATTTATAAAACCTTTATTAAATAATATTTATTTGAATAATCATTATATTAATATTTGATAATAGATTTAAGTTGTATATTTTAATTTTCTACAAATTTTCATATATTATACACATTTTTCTGAATTATAAATCAAAATTTATTAGTTAAACAAGATTTAATCATTTATTTGATTTCTGGAATATTAATAATTAAGTTTATAACATTTTATTTATTTCATAAACAGGAAATACTTTTTACACCGTACCAAGAGCTAGCCCCAGTCACTGACTAGTGGGCCAATGTCCACCTCAGCTCTCAGGTTTAGAAAATGCTTTTGCTACTAACCTCCTCTCTACTCTCAGTCGATGACACATGGGCCCTGGGCCAGTCACCCGCCATGCGAGGCAAAGACCAGTCAAACTAGCTGATGTGGTCAAGAGTGGCGTCGGCGTGACGTGGCGATGGCATCAGCACCACCGCCGCCAGTGGTTGGTCGCCGGCGACGATCTACTGCGACCCAGCACGTGAAATAAGCCTAGTTCGAATCAGCGCAACCTACTGAACCTAAACGTGGCGGCGCCGCTCGGAAATAGTCATCGAAGCTTCAACTACGAAGAGCTCCGACAGTGACCGACAGTGACATACGGTGAAACAGCGATTTACAACAAGATCAGGCGATTGAAAGATACTGGAAGGTTCAAGTACTCACCCTGATGACGATAGAGCGGTCGAGGAGGCTTGGGGAGGCGTGAAGACGGCGAATCGATGGTAATGGCCACGGCGGCCGAGGAAAGGGTACGCTCGATTTCACATGATTCCTGGCGAGCGGGCCTCCATGCTTGGTCCTAGATGGTTCAGTCCACGATGGCGCGTCTAATGGTGGCTATCACGAGGTGAGGGGTGGTCGGAGTTAGCCGGAACGATGAACTCCGACGAGCTAGGTTTTTGGGTGAAGGAAAGAAGTGAGTCTAGGGAGCGAGATTGTGGATGAGGACGAGCAGGATTTTCGCGGTGGCCTTCTTATCCTCTCCTGGCAACGACGGTGTTGATCTTGGCGCAACGACGACGATGACGGCATCGGGCGGCGGGGAGCTCCGCCAGCGAGCTGTCTGTGTGCGTGAGGATGACGACGATGGCTGCTTTGCGGATAACCCCCTGGCGATTCTTTCAGCTCAGCCCGTGGTCCTCCCTTGGTCCCACTTGTCAGTCACAGAAAGGAAAGAACTAGACTGGTTACTGGGCTGTTGTGGGCTACACATAGGCGTCAGATAAGTATAGGTGTGTTAGGCCACGGCCAGATGGTGTTTTTATTTGTTTTATCCTTTTTCCATTTTCTGTTTTGTTATTCAGATTTGAATTTTATTTCTATTTTGAACCTTTCTTTGTATGATCTATTTATTGGATATTTGCAGCAACACTAGAATATATTTGGTACCCTTTGTGAACTTTTGTTATGTCTTCTTTTTATATTTCTTTTATTTACTCAATATGAACCCCCTTTTAATAGTTTGTAGAAACTTTTCTTATTATTTTTCTCTCCTATTTTAGTTATGAATTTCTTGAATGATATATTTTTATTTGTTTATAAACTTATCTCTAGTTGGCTCATAGTTTGAATAGAAACTTTTATATGTATACTGATCCTATATCATTATTTGTTGCATGAAAGAAATTAATATGTTCATTACTACTTCCATTGATTTGGAAAATGGTAATTGCCTCTATTATTTTATGATAAATAAGGAAGTTTAGGATTTTAAATTATGATTATTTACCTTTGGGTTTAGGGTTTTATTTTCTTAAAATACTTGGACTCCTTTATGGATATGGTTAAAGATTCAATAACTAAACATATGGTTTTCTGTTTGGGATATTTGTTGACATCACCTTTGATGCTTGAAAATTATATCTTGAATATTTTATAGAAAGGAATTGATAAGGATATACTTAAGCACATATAGTTATGATGGTTGGAATTAACAGAGATGTGCTTATGTGATTTGCTATAGGGAAATATTTCTATAAAATGTTATAGACATCAGATGATGGATCAATAGTATGAGATGGATATTATGTTTGATTTGAGATTTAGAGTTGGTTGTTTACCAAGAATGTCTATTTTCCATATTTCACAATTATGGATCTTTAAGTAAGGAATTCCTTTCCCAGATATACTACCTCTTCCTATTCATCATCATGATTAACCTTATGATCTTTACTTTACAAAATATCCTTATTCACCTTTTATTATTCTAAACTCATGGATGAATCCAATGAGTTTGATACTAAAATATTTCATAACTTCCATATATCCTTGCTTGATTTCATCAACTACTCTCCTATTGATAGCCTTTCATTTAGCAAATAGTCCTTTCAAACTCCACTCATAATCTTTCTTAATTCATCCTTCACTAATATTTCTTCATCAGATCAATATATCCAACTACCTTTCTCTAAGATGTAATATCCTTTAAGAAGAATACTATGCTTTACTAACTTTGATTAAATAATATTGTCTTACATTTACTCTAGTAACTCATACACCAATCTTACATTATATTATTTTGACTTGTAATAGTTAATCTAGGACATTATATTTAGACTAGGGTTCAATAATGTTCTATCCACCAATGTCACTTAAATATGATATAAGCATTCAATCTTGGTGAGTAAGGTATGATCATTATAATCCTTTGATCTTTTATGGTTTGGTTTCCAATTGGCCAATCAAGGCTTCATCAATACAACATTACAGTTGTATTATAATTATATTCTGTTTAGCTCCATTGGATTGAGAGATATAATTCATTAACTATACCTACTTGATCTAATAGGACTACTCCTGGTAACTATCTTCAGACTTCATTTTTGTAACTTCTATTCTATCAAGGAAGGATTTAACTCCATCATCTATTCTATTGATTGGACTCTTTTCAATCATTCCTATCAAATAGATAACCTCTGGAACTAACATCTCTATTCATTTTTTTCTTAATTGTTTCTCTGTAGACACTTACTTGTAAGCTGTATTATGATCAAGAGCTTGATAGGTTGAGAATGGATGTATTAATAGTTGATTTCTCAATATTGATAAACAACAGATATGGGAATATAACTCAACAGAGATGACAAGGATTGATGTGGAAATAAAGATATATGGTGAATGATCTAAGCTTTGTGTCTGTCCTACTTAATCTTACTTAAGGAGTAATGTTAAGTATTACCATGATACTCATGGTATATGCAGATAATATTAAGATATAGTTTTTACATTCTTGTTATTTATTTTATATCCTTAAATTGGTACTCATGAGTGATTATAATGGATACTATGATATGATCACCTAAGGATCAAAGATAAATCATAATGTATTAGGTTTTATCTTTTATTTCATTTGATCTACTCTTAGGTGAAATCTCCCTTACCCAAAATAAGGTTTTAGCAAAGGTCATATTGAAACTTATCGCAGTCAACTTGATGATCTACTTCTTATACCATCAAATTAAGAGAAGATTCAATCACTTTGACAAGTTTTGTTTAAAAGCGCGAAATTTATTCGGATTTTCTATGCATGAATGCAATGCACACATCTGGGTTCAGCTTATTTCTAAGCTCTAATGCTGGGATGTTACAGACTCTCCCCCTTAAAATAAACTTTGTCCTCGAAGTTCGCAAACTCTCACGTTTCGGAGTAAGGAATTGACTTGTAGCGGTTGCTACACTCTCCACTCCATGATGACCTTAAATGGAATAATTTGGAGTATTCCATAACCTGATTAGATATCCTAATCCAATACTTCTTATTTAATCATCAAACTTTATTGCTATTTTAAATACAGTTTGGAGGTTCTCACTACCATAAGTTTTTAAGTTTCTATATACTCGTGTTAGTAGTCAAAAGACTATCTTATTATTCCTGTCATTCTATAGTTGATACTGGTATTCCTTCCAAGATTAGATTTAAACTCAATTTGTCCATACCCATTGGAATTTTTCATTCTCGACACTTGTTCAATTAGGTGTTCTATATTACTTCTTAAGGTTTACTTAAAAGTTGTTTCTTTTTTTAAAATTGATTGTTAAATGTATCCTTTATCACCCTCAAGTTTATACCTTCTTAAGGGTTTTAAATAACTTTCATTATTGCCTATAGTACTTTCTTCAACTTCCATTCATAATGTCTACTCTCCCCCTTGGGTTTTACTAATAGTCTTTAAACTACATACATAGAGACCATTGGTTCTTAAACTAGAATGTTGGTTCATGTTCAGTTTATATTTTACTAGTTTAAGGTCCAATGAAAGATTATACGGTGTATCCACATAGTTGTGGATCTCCGAAGCAAATCTTTCAGCACTTAATGTCGTACTTACTATTGGGCATTTTTGCTGTATAAGCTTGACCTTGCGAAGCATCTTGCCTGGCGATCATCTTTAAATCTGTTGAATTTCCTTAGGTCTTACTTAACTTAGGCCAAGTTTAATGCTATTTATGCAACTATTAAGATGATTTGGTTAACTATCTCAACCAAATACCAGCTGCGAACAAAATACCAATTGTGGATTAATTACTAGCTATGGATCAAATACCAGTCGCGGATTATTACCAGCTGCGAACCATCCTAGGGTGTGTGTATTACCCTATGGTTTCCCACATACCTCTCACATCCTCTCAGAATCGTCAGAACTTGAATCCCCCTTTGGTTCCAAAGCATCTTCTTAGATGAATTTGGTACCACTACTTCGTTAGCTTCTTAGCAACTTACCTACTTTGAATACACTTTAAGTTTATTAATCTTATTGCTCCATACATCTTCTACATCAGATTTTTCTTCCTAAGCTGGCCAAAATTGACCTATACTCCATCTATACTTCAAATGGTGTTAATACCTCTTATATATTCCTTCATCCTTCAAGTCAGTCTTCCTTATGATCTCCGAAACTCGTCACTCCCTTACACGAATTCCCATTCCTTTCTAGGTATATAACATCAAGTAATAACTGGGTGTTACGTCATGCATTTGCACACCTAATTAGACTTCATGTACAGATCTAGTCAATCAAGAAAATCCAATAAGATCCAAAAGTCGATAAACAACAAAACATATACCATGTATTATACATAGGTTTTGAATAATTTACAAATGTACTAGATGTTCCAACGGTTTTCTTCATACATATTTACACAACTATCTTACAAGAACCTCTTGTTCTTGTGGATATATCCTCACTCATTCCAGCAAACCTTTCAAACTACAATACGCATTACCCTCTATATACATTATTCAAGCCCTCATCCCTTGGGATGTCGTTCCTTTCTTATTTTCATTTTCCTCTAGTGCTTCTAGAGTTCCGTCCATGATGACGTGAAGTCCTACGACTGCCTTCTGGAGCGTAAGAGCATCTAGGAGGTGCGTATTCTTGATTAGAAGTACTGAGACTGAGATTAGTCATTGAAAGATAACTAGAGTTGGCGTAATCTTCCGCCGAGTACTCCGGGTTTTCTGGCAACGCTTCCTCATAGTAAGTTGGTTCCTTAGCTTTTTCTTGGATCCAGTCATACAGATTGGTATAGTAGCTATTGGAATACTCTTCTAAGTTGATTGGATTAGTATCACCCCCATATGGTCCATAAGGCTCTCTATGGTTATAGTTGGTCTCTTCTCCGATACCTGTATCACAAGGTATAGGATTTCCTATGGTTCCACCTTGAGATTCTACTCCCCATTTATACTGGTTTGGCTCAGGGTTATTTGGAATAACTTTATTCCATTCCTGTTGTTCGGAGTTATACTTGGTCCATAGGTCTTCAGGTGGCTTGAAGGCATTTTGGTAATAGGCATAATTTTCCGAGTTTGGGTCATCAAACTCAGTTTCCTCAAACACTTCTCCTGAAGGTATGTATTTGGGATGCCTAGCTTCTTTATCTAACTTCTTCCTACGTGCCATTGCTTTAGCAGGATCAGTAAAATCCTCAATGACTGCATCCAGTTCCTGAACTAAAACTTGGTGAGTGTTATGATAAGTGTTTAGCAAAGACCGATAACGATCCATATACTCTACAGCTAGAGTAGGTTCAGCTTGGACTAAGGTAGAGTGATCTAACTCATGCTCTGGATTTGAGGTGTCATGTGGTATAATGGTATGAGTACTACCTTCTAGAGCTTGGGATTTCTGTTCTCGGATCATGGTTAGGGCTGCTGCTATGGCAACCTGATATGCAGATGCCATGCACCTTGCCTCTCCTAATGGCATTTCTTCCTTAAGTCCTAACTTCTTGGGTAACATGATCATGACACGGTATTTAGCTAATACCTGCCCATCATAGTAAGTGTAAATCTTGACTAAAAATCTTGATTCACATTCCAAACTCGATAGAAGTTGTCGGAGATTGTCTGTCCAATCCCCTCCGTAGTCATCCAATGTCCCGTTCATCACCTAAACATTCTGGGGTGGATATCGAGGTGCCATGTGGAACTGTGAATAAGAAATTATCATCAGTCACATAGAGTTAAAACTCTTGGGTTACGATTGGAATTGCAATCATATAAAAGAGTTATCGCACTAGTAACATAACAGGATTATCCTCAAGTGAATATCCCTCATATCACTAGATAACTCTTTATTATTGCTAGGATGTGTCCTACAGGTTCTACCCATTTACTAGGTTTCCAACCTAAGGTCAAAGCATATGCTCTGATACCAACTGCGGTGACCCATCATACCACTTCATGATGTAGTATACTATAGTCATTGACATAACACCAATGAAACACCATTCACTAGTATTACATCCCTCAGAATGGCACAACAGAAACACAGTGGGTCCAATACATGGCTAAAGGTTACAACTCACTCTTTACACAAGATCCAGAGAACACTCTAGGTTAAAGAGAGAGAAAGAACTTCTTACGGAGAAGAATCAAGATTAACAACGTAAGAACTATTATACTACTAGAACTAGTATTTTAACTAAGGTATTGGCATTGCTGCTATTGCAATACACTACAGAATTAGGTTCTTTGGCTAGAGATTATATTCCTATCTCATCTGTAATTTCATCTTCACTTGAGTTGAGGTATAAGTTGACTTCCTTGTCTTCATTGAAGAGCTTTAGCTTTGCATGATAAGTCCTGGAGCATAACTTGATGTGGTTGTTGTATACTCCGGCTTCAGAATCTAGCAAGGGTTAAGAAGATACTTTGAGTACGAGCATACTTAGAAAATTCACTAGAAAAGGAGTGTTTAATGCACTATAACTACAGCCACAGACCGTAGCTCGCAGGCAATGCAAGTTTTCATAAACATTTCTTCAAAGGTTGCTTTTATTCTAAAAAAAACTATGTTTGTCAGCCTTCACGGGTTTACCAGAACTTTCATGGAGTTCCGTTCCCGCCGCGTTCGCAGCTTCTTCCCGAAACAGGGAGTAACAAATTACAGTTCTTACACTCTGCAGATGTGTGTCACTTTACCCATGAGAGATCAACTCTTTGTTGCACAACCGGGCAGCTTATTCCCGTCCACAATTCCATGATGTGGGGCCCAGAAGATGATCCAAGCCAATCACTGCCCCCTTCGCGACCCCGCATGCCTCCTTAGTGTACACCATGCACACATAACGAATTACGGCAATGGTTTGTACAAACCGTTAGATGCCAGAACTATCGTGGGACGATGAGGGTTCCCACCCATATGTTGCATATCCTCTACGAATTACCAATTAATATGCACGCTACGAGGATAACAGCCACGACCTGCACATCTGGCTTCATGCGAGAGGAACAAGATACAGCTAACTTCTCTGTCCCATTCCAAATCTCATGGTAAACGCATAATATACGGCGCAAGAATCACTGGCGACATTGGTTGTTAAGTCCTAGGTGATATAGTTCTGAACAGTGTTATTCCAACTATCAGATTTAATAGATTAACTGATCACCCTGGATCAGTAATCAATAGTTCACATTATTATTGAAAATAGTGTTTCTGATTTTTTTTCAAATGCAGGTGAGGACAACACTGGATTTGTAAAATACTTTACAGAAAATAAACAAAGGACATGAGCAAGTGTGAACTTGCCTTTTGTGATTGCAAGATTATGCACTCACGGTCTTCGAGTCAGTATAAGATCCAAACTCTGAAATTAGCATCATTGGTCCGGTAAGGACTAATGTTTAAAGAAGCAATATGCTCTTATGCATAAGTAATGTGATGCACGTTCTAAACGCAAATCCCGAGAATAACGTTGTTCTGGGGTTTGGATTCCTGAAATGGTTATTTTGGAATGTGTGGTCCTTTTAGATAAGTTTCACATTTGTGCGTTTATTAGAGCTTATGAGTGCGTGTGAGCAACACATATTTATGTAGCAATAAAATATTCACTTATGAAATGCTAGTCAAGATTGCTTATACAAGAGTTCTTGTTTGAAGTGGCAAAAAGAATAACATTTGAAGAAAAGGTTTCTCTTCTAAGGTCTAAACAAGCTTTGTGGTTAGTTAGTAGTGGTTGATGTTATTGGTTTGCTCAAATGGTTTGACTTGAGTTACTTTATAACTTAACTACTTCAGACCAAAGTTAACTATAAAACATATTATAATGTTTATAATGTTGTAATTGGATCCTTGTAGATTAAAGTTAACTTTAAAACAAATACAGTTTGAAAGTATAATATTTATAACCTTTGTACTTGGTGTACTTGGTAATGTTGCTTTAAGGTTACTTAAGAATGATTGTAGTTTTACTTGGTGTGGTGGTTTATTGAGTTTATACTGGAGTGGTATCATTTACCTTTTATAGATGAGTGGTTATAATTAATATTCTTTAACTACTTATGGATTAATTATAGTATGATGGTGGTTTTGTAATCTGGTGGTTAAAGTAAATATAAAGGATCTGATTACTTACAAGTTGTTCTTTAAGGATTTTATTTTGAATTGGAATCCTTTGAGAATATGATCTTCACTTAAGGTTGAAAGTAATGTAATAGAAAGGTGTATAAAGTTTTAAACCATTATGGTCTTATATTATTAACATTTAAGACTAATACTATTTATTAGACTTATCTAGCTTATTTTAGAAATATTAATAAATTTTATTTATCCTTAAATAAATTATTAATGAAGTAAATAAGTTTAAATTGAGTTATTAAAATAATTCAGTTTTTATTTAAGTCAAAAGTGTCATATTAGATTTTTAACATCTAGATATTATTTTTGTGATCATTTTGGTATATTACATTTATTTTTGTGATTAAAAAATAATAAGATATGATCTTATAAAATTTATTTCTTTATAAATACTTAATAAATAACAAATATTTGATTAAGTTGAATTATAATGTATGATTATAATTTTAATTTGTAATTCTTATTTTTCTAAGATTTTTGGTATTCTATTTATATTTTTCATATTTACCATTATTAAAATTTGAATTATTAAAGTTTTATTATTTATAAAACCTTTATTAAATAATATTTATTTGAATAATCATTATATTAATATTTGATAATAGATTTAAGTTGTAGATTTTATTTTTCTACAATTTTTCATATATTATACACATTTTTATGAATTATAAATCAAAAGTAATAAGTTAAACAAGATTTAATCATTTATTTGATTTCTGGAATATTAATAATTAAGTTTATAACCCGCCATGCGAGGCAAAGACCAGTCAAACTAGCTGATGTGGTCAAGAGTGGCGTCGGCGTGACATGGCGATGGCATCAGCACCACCGCCGCCAGTGGTTGGTCGCCGGCGACGATCTACTGCGACCCAGCACGTGAAATAAGCCTAGTTCGAATCAGCGCAACCTACTGAACCTAAACGTGGCGGCGCCGCTCGGAAATAGTCATCGAAGCTTCAACTCCGACGAGCTCCGACGGTGACCGACGGTGACATACGGTGAAACGGCGATTTACAACGAGATCAGGTGATTGAAAGATACTGGAAGGTTCAAGTACTCACCCTGATGCAGATAGAGTCGTCGAGGAGGCTTGGGGAGGCGTGAAGATGGCGAATCAGCGATAATGGCCACGGCGGCCAAGGAAAGGGAACGCTCGATTTCACATGATTCCCGGCGAGCGGGCCTCCATGCTTGATCCTAGATGGTTTAGTCCATGACGGCGTGTCTAATGGTGGCTATCACGATGTGAGGGGTGGTCGGAGTTAGCCGGAACGATGAACTCCGACGAGCTAGGTTTTCGGGTGAAGGAAAGAAGTGAGTCTGGGGAGCGAGATTGTGGATGAGGACGAGCAGGATTGTCGCGGTGGCCTTCTTATCCTCTCCTGGCAACAGCGGCGTTGATCTTGGTGCAACGACGATGATGACGGCATCGGGCGGCGGCGAGCTCCGCCAGCGAGCTGTTTGTGTGCATGAGGATGACGACAATGGCTGCTTTGCGGATAACCCCCTGGCGATTCTTTCAGCTCAACCCGTGGTCCTCCCTTGGTCCCACTTGTCAGTCACAAAAAGGAAAGAACTGGACTGGTTAATGGGCTGTTGTGGGCTACACATAGGCGTCAGATAAGTATAGGTGTGTTAGGCCACGGCCAGGTGGTGTTTTTTTATTTGTTTTATCCTTTTTCCATTTTATGTTTTGTTATTCAGATTTGAATTTGATTTCTATTTTGAACCTTTCTTTGTATGATCTATTTGTTGGATATTTGCAGCAACACTAGAATATATTTGGTACCCTTTGTGAACTTTTGTTATGTCTTCTTTTTATATTTCTTTTATTTACTCAATATGAACCCCCTTTTAATAGTTTGTAGAAACTTTTCTTATTATTTTTCTCTCCTATTTTAGTTATGAATTTCTTGAATGATATATTTTTATTTGTTTATAAACTTATCTCTAGTTGGCTCATAGTTTGAATAGAAACTTTTATATGTATACTGATCCTATATCATTATTTGTTGCATGAAAGAAATTAATATGTTCATTACTACTTCCATTGATTTGGAAAATGGTAATTGCCTCTATTATTTTATGATAAATAAGGAAGTTTAGGATTTTAAATTATGATTATTTACCTTTGGGTTTAGGGTTTTCTTTTCTTAAAATACTTGGACTCCTTTATGGATATGGTTAAAGATTCAGTAACTAAACATATGGTTTTCTGTTTGGGATATTTGTTGACATCACCTTTGGTGCTTGAAAATTATATCTTGAATGTTTTATAGAAAGGAATTGATAAGGATATACTTAAGCACATATAGTTATGATGGTTGGAATTAACAGAGATGTGCTTATGTTATTTTCTATAGGGAAATATTTCTATAAAATGTTATAGACATCAGATGATGGATCAATAGGATGATATGGATATTATGTTTGATTTGAGATTTAGAGTTGGTTGTTTACCAAGAATGTCTATTTTCCATATTTCACAATTATGGATCTTTAAGTAAGGAATTCCTTTCCTAGATATACTACCTCTTCCTATTCATAATAACGATTAACCTAATGAGCTTTACTTTACAAAATATCCTTATTCACCTTTTATTCTTCTAGACTCATGGATGAATCCAATGAGTTTGATACTAAAATATTTCATAACTTCCATATATCCTTGCTTGATTGCATCAACTACTCTCCTATTGATAGCCTTTCATTTAGCAAATAGTCCCTTCAAACTCCACTCATAATCTTTCTTAATTCATCCTTCACTAATATTTCTTCATCAGATGAATATATCCAACTACCTTTCTCTAAGATTTACTATCCTTTAAGAAGAATACTATGCTTTACTAACTTTGATTAAATAATACTGTCTTACATTTACTCTAGTAACTCATACACCAATCTTACATTATATTATTTTGACTTGTAATAGTTAACCTAGGACATTATATTTAGACTAGGGTTCAATAATGTTATATCCACCAATGTCACTTAAATATGATATAAGCATTCAATCTTGGTGAGTAAGGTATGATCATCATAATCCTTTGATCTTCTATGGTTTGGTTTCCAATTGGCCAATCAAGGCTTCATCAATACAACATTACAATTGTATTATAATTATATTCTATTTAGCTCCATTGGATTGAGATATATAATTCATTAACTATACCTACTTGATCCAATAGGACTACTCCTGGTAACTATCTTCAGACTTCATTTTTGTAATCTTCTCTTCTATCAAGGAAGGATTTAACTCCATCATCTATTCTATTGATTGGACTCTTTTCAATCATTCCTATCAAATAGATAACCTCTGAAACTAACATCTCTATTCATTTTTTTCTTAATTGTTTCTCTGTAGACACTTACTTGTAAGCTGTATTATGATCAAGAGCTTGATAGGTTGAGAATGGATGTATCAATAGTTGATTTCTCAATATTGATAAACAACAGATATGGGAATATAACTCAACATAGATGACAATGATTGATGTGGAAATAAAGATATATGGTGAATGATCTAAGCTTTGTGTCTGTCCTATTTAATCTTACTTAAGGATTAATGTTAAGTATTGCCATGATACTCATGGTATATGCAGATAAGATTAAGATATAGTTGTTACATTCTTGTTATTTATGTTATATCCTTAAATTGGCACTCATGAGTGATTATAATGGATACTATGATATGATCACCTAAGGATCAAATATAAATCATAATGTATTAGGTTTTATCTTTTATTTCATTTGATCTACTCTTAGGTGAAATCTCCCTTACCCAAAATAAGGTTTTAGCAAAGGTCATATTGAAACTTATCGCAGTCAACTTGGTGATCTACTTCTTATACCATCAAATTAAGAGAAGCTTCAATCACTTTGACAAGTTTTGTTTAAAAGCGCGAAATTTATTCGGATTTTCTATGCATGAATGCAATGCACACATCTGGGTTCAGCTTATTTCTAAGCTCTAATGCTGGGATGTTACATTGCCTTTCTGGATCCAAAAATAGAATAAAACATGCAACTGGCACTATGGCAACTTGTTAATAGGTTAGTTCCAGAAAAGATATAAAAACATCTCAAAGTGTAGACAAAGCAAAGCAAAGTAGATACTAAACAAGCATGGAACATCAAAAATTATAGATACTTTTCCGATGTATCAAGCATCCCCAAGCTTAACTCCTGCTCGTCCTCGAGTAGGTAAGTGATAAAAAGAATATTTTTTTAGGTAACATGCTCCATCAAAACCAAGATCAAACCATTTGTAAGCATCGAAAACTGGGATCAAGTAACTCTAAACATGTGCATGAAAGATGGAGTTCTAACAATAAGACAAAGTAACTATGCATGCAACATGAAAGGCTACAAACAAAGATCATGAATAACATGCATTGAAAAACGTTTATTTGTTTCACATACAGAAAACATAGCATAGTGGCAATCAACTTGTCCCTCATAGAGTAGCAAATATATGCATAGGACACCTTCAAAGTTACACAAGGGTGACAAGAAACAAATAGCACAAGAACAAGTAGTATCACAATATGCATCAATCAATAAGCTTTGGGACACTGCACATAGAACTAAGAATGACAACTATGATCTCTTAATGGTGCCTAAAGGTAGAAGGTGGAGACTCAATAGTGATGGAAGAAATGCCTTTTATAAAGGAAGCAGGGATTTCAAGTTTCAAAAAGAGCTTCCAAAAATTATGGTACTTGTTAGCTTTCAGCCCTCATTGACCGTATCATAAGCATCTTGAAGGGATTAAGGTTAAAGTGAACAAACTATGGAGTATATGCTTGACAAAGTATAAGTTGGCAATCTCAGGTCCCTTGAATACGAGGGCCACACCTCATGCTACTCAACTTCAGTCACCTGTAAGTTCTTGTCATTGTAAGTATATGCATATCATAGAGAACTGCCAACGGGGTACCCCTTGCACATGGTACAGGAGCTATCCCATAACCAAAATGACAAGGAAAGCAGACAATGAGCATCTCAGCGATCTTTTTATTTACTATATGCATAGCTTTTTTTTGAGGATGCTTCATAGATATCTCACTATGGTGATGCTGCAAGTTTTTACCATGATTAGGCATGGCTTAGGCTAGCGGCCCAGGCGTTTCTCTAACACAAAATACAAACTCCATGGACTTACAAGTTCCCTCTTTATTTCACACTGGTGAAATCCATAGACAAAAAATCATGATATCAACTGAGTACAAAGTACAAGTGCAATGTTAAAACATTCCCCGTGACAGAACGGTTCTGCTAATTCCAACGTATAAGTGCAAGCATATACAATATAGATGACACAATGGTTCAAGTTTATTAGGGGCAAATAATATAAAGTGTGCCATCAAGTTTGTGAGGGATTTAATCACTAAGTTTTCACATAACAAAATACTTTTTAATTGGAAGATAGATAAAAACAAGAATATACTTGGAATGGTGTAACACACCATGCATAGGAATTTATAGTGGACACTTTGGAATAACTTGGTTTCTTGGGAGTTGGAAGCATGAGTAGAGCTTACTCATACAAGTGGAGGCTAGCAAAAGACTGGAAGCAACCAACTAAGAGAGCAATAGTGGCCATAATCATGCAAAGCGACAAAACATTACTAATAAAAGCATAGAGTGGTACTACATGTCAAGGAATAAATGATCATAGAGTCTAAGGTGACTGGTTCATAGTCATAAAATGGTGTGATAATGTGCCAAGTCAACCCAAACAAAGCATCAAAGGAGAATACCATAATACTAAGCTTTTGCATGCTAAAACAATGCATAATTTCTTCAAGGCACACTAAGAAATCCCAATTGTTTGGAACAAGACATGCTATAGCAATAATAACTAAGCATAAGGTCAAAACAACACCTAGCATGTCATGCTAAAGTCTAAGTCACAGTCAATGCAAGCTCCTCTTGCACTTTCAAGAAGGAACTTCATACTCCTGTCCAACACTAAGCAACTTATTTGCAACAACACAGCAAGAACGGGGGTCCAAACTACTTTATTCAAGCAAACTAAACAAACTAAGAAAAGCAAACAAAAACTAAGACGCTTCAAGAACAACACAACTATGCATGAAACAATAAAAATGAAGTGTCTAGACAGACCTGAGCTTTTTATTGATGAAAAAGGGGATGCCTTGGGCATCCCCAAGATTTGACGCTTGTACCTCTTGGATATTTCTTGGGGTGACACCATGGTGGCATCCCCAAGCTTGAGCTTTTGTCCATTCTACATCTCATTACATCATTCTCTCTCTACACCTGAAATTTTTTCCTTCATACAAAACTTCACACAATCTTCATTAGCAACATTAGTTTATTCAAAAGATATTAGACCTCTGGCAAAGCTTTGGAACAGCAAAACTTTTTACTAAAAATACAAGATACTGTAGTAACTCCTTCAAAAATCTCAATTCCCCAAAAGAGAACTCAAAAAGGAATCAATAAGAAGCAAATGCAAATAATGGCAGAAATCTGTCAAAACAGACCAGCAGGTAGAAACCGATTTTTTAAAAAATCTTATGTTGCTCAAATCAAAAAGTGTTGAACTAACTAAAGTTAGATAACATACTGAGGAATTTATTCGTAAATTATATGCTCAATCAGACTTACATAGACTCCTCACGAATTTTTATGGTGGAGGACAGAAATCTGTTTCGGGACAGGAACTCCCCAAATCTTACTTCCCTCTCATTAGAGGTCATTCTTGGCACAAAAAGCAAACAAAAAGGATAGGTAGAGGTCATTACTAAAGTAATAATTTCCAATACTCAAGGAAACTCTTGGGTTATCTCCCAACAAGTACTTTTCTTTAACGGCTTTAAGTTAGGCACAAGAAGCAAGAAGAATCAAGTATTTTCAAATGAGGCATTAATATCAATACTTGCAAAGTCTTCAACTATGAAAGGTATCTCATCCAAATGGGTTTTGGAGGATCCCTTCTCATCTCTCTTTGGTTCACTACTTTCATCAAAGATATTTTCAGGAGCAATCCAATCAAAATTCTTTTCAAAGGCTTCATGCATTCCAACAAGCTTAAAGGGTATGGGTATCTTAAATTCCTCTCTAGGCTTAGTTTTATCAGAAATACCCACAACATCTACACTTGAGCCTAGCATATCGAAATGCTCAAAGACCTTTTTGGATTCCCTAGCAACATCATGGAATTCTTTTAATAAAGTTTCAATGATGAATTCTCTCTTTTCAGCATTCTCTTCTTCTTTTAGTTTTAGGAACAAGAATTGTATGAAGGGGTTAAGGCTAACAAACCTAGCCTCCAACATATGAACTAAAGAAGCTGCAACAATATCATAATTAGGAGCAAGTTCTTCTATAGATCTATCCTCAATATCCTCATGCTTGCTAACATGATTAAAGAATTCTTCAATATTATCTTTCCCAATTATGGAGCCACTACCTATTGCAAAATCTTTCAGGGCCAACTTGGGGAACAACATGGTGAGCTAGCGCAAGGTGGCAACTAGAGTAGGAACTAATTATTTTTGTGTTTTTGAATAAAGAAAAAAACCAAACTAGACTATTTTTGGGGGGGGGGTTTTGAAAAGAGGCAAACAAAACCAAGAAAAAGAAACAAAGCAAACTAAAAACAAAGTAAAGAGAAAGGAAGTGGAGGACTCCCCTTGTGAAGACGTACTTAGCCTCCCGGCAACGGCGCTAGAAACTTGTTGATGGCGTGTAGTTGACACGGCCACTTCGTTGGAAACCCCAAGAGCAAGGTATGAAGAGCACAACATCAAGTTTCCCTCAGTAGAGACCGAGGTTATCGAACCAGAAGGAGGAAGGAAATGTCACACAGGTGTTGCAAACAACGTGGAGACCTGCACAACACAAACTCAAGACTTTGTCCCAAAGAATCAGTGAGGTTGTCAAGCTCACCGGTTTGCTGTAACAAAGGATTAACTGTATGGTGTGGAAGGTAATGGTTTGTAGCAAATAAACAAGTAACATTGGAAGATGTATCAATGATAAAGATTGGACCGGGGTCCATAGTTCACTAGAGGTGCTCTCCTTAGATAAACAACATGGCATGAAGGGTAAACAAATTACAGCAGGGCAAACAAGTAACAGTGGAACTGAGCAAGGCATAACAATGCAATACTAGTCAGAAAGATCCTATGAGATTCGATTGGGAAATACAACAAGATACATAGAACACTATCCAACTGCATCTATGACTAGAAGTCCACCTTCAGGTTATCATCCGAACCCCCTCCAGTATTAAGTTGCAAGCAACAGACAAATTCTTTAAGGAAAGTGTGTAAGGTAAACAATCCACTTGTTCTATGAACAAGGGACCGTTGTTTTCTTCCTAGTAGCAATAGCACATCTACAGCCGAAGAGATTTCTGTCACTTCCCTTGGAAACTAGAGGCATGAACCCACTATCGAGCATAAATACTCCCTCTTGGAGTCACTAGAAACTACTCGGCCAAGATAGCTACTAACAACGGAGAGCATGCAAGATCACAAACAACATAGACATGATAGAATCATAAAGACAAAACCATTAACCAAACTGACATAATAATCTCAATACCCATCGGATCCCCGCAAACACAACATGCATGATTACAAATAGATTAGATCTTGATAATGAACGGAGCTCACAAGATCTATACATGAAAGCACAAGGAGGAGATACAACCATCTAGCTACTACATGGGCCCATAGTCCAAGGTGGAACTATTCACGCATTATACCAGAGAAGAAGGCCTCCGAGATGATCTCCCCTCCGGCAGGGTGCCGGGAAGAACTTCAGATCCCCCCGGTCTAGGGACGATGGTGGCGGTGGCTACAGACGGTTTCGTGGAGTTTTGATCGGGTGCCTAGGGTTTCTGCATTGGGAGCTTCTTATAGGCGAAGAGGCGAGGCTGGGAGGCGACCAGGGGGCCCACACCCTGCCTAGGTGCGGGCCCACCCCTGACCGCGCCTAGGGGGGTGTGGCGGCCCTGGATCGCCCCTCCGTCTCTCCTCTGGACTTCGTGTTCCCCACGGAAAGAAATTGACTTTGGCTTTTGTCCCATCCAATTCCGAGAATATTGATTTTCTGCCTTTCTAAAACCAAAAACAGAAGAAAACAGGCAACTGGCACTGTGGCAACTTGTTAATAGGTTAGTTCTAGAAAAAATATAAAAACACATAAAAGTGTAGATAAAGCAAAGCAAAGTAGATACTAAACAAGCATGGAACATCAAAAATTATAGATACGTTTCCGACGTATCAGCGGCGGGGGGAGAAGTTTGGGGTGCAGAGCTGCTGGCGTCGTCATGGCGGATGCAGCGGGGTGGAGTCAAAGCTGTGTTCGAGGAGATCTTATGGAGTTCATCAGCAGCAGCGCCTCTGCGATGGCTATAGGTTACCGTCCTGCTGCTGAACGACATGGTCATAGGGTGACCGCTTCGAGCTCTGGTGCTGCAGATCTGCCAGCGCCATCTCTTCTTCCTCCAGGCAAGGATGCCGCTAGGGAGGTTCTCGCGAGATCGCTTGCGGCGTTCATCGCTTCGTCGTCACCAAGTGGTGCTGTCTCGGTGGCCACAAGGAGATGCTCGGTGGAGAAGGACCTGATCATATTTCCACTTTTCTTTGCAGGGTCCTTTTTGTAAAATAGAGTTTGTGCTTCTGCCCGGGTTCTTGCTATATAATTTTTAATCCCACCGCTTTTTCTTAATACAACTTCTAGACCCTTTGGGGTCTTTAGAGCATCTCCACTCGTTGGCCGAACCCAGGCAGAAATCCGGACCAAACTTTGGCCGAACGGCGCAAGTTTACGGCTTGGGTACACCCAGTTTCCCACTCGTGTACCCAGGCCGAGTTCCCGGGTCGCCCGTTTCCGCAAGAATTCGGCTAAAATCGGCTAAAATTTGGTTCAAGTTCGTTCAAATTTCGGCATAGTTCGTCATACGATGAATATAGAACACTTTGAGACCAAAGTTCGGCGAAATTTTAAACAGAGTTCGGCGTAATGTAAACGTAGTTCGGCCTGCGATAAAATTACAACATATTTCAGCCAAGTTCGGCCAGTTCATGTTCAGCATCTATGTCGTGTTGCCCCTGCGTGTCCATAGGTGCTCGACAAGATCATCCTGCAGCTGTTGATGCATCGCCGGATCTCGAATCTCCTGACGCACTGCGATGAATGCAGCCCATGTTGGAGGCACCTGATGATCAGGCTCGGCAAGAGGACCATGTAGATGGTATGGATCGTCCTCCTCGAGCAAACTCATTGGATCCTTCTTCTCATCCTCAATGATCATGTTGTGCAAGGTCACACAACAGTTCATCACTTCCCGCATCTGATCTTTCGACCAGGTCATAGCAGGGAACCGGACAACTGCAAACCTCTGTTGGAGCACACCAAATGCCCGCTCCACGTCCTTCCTGCAAGCTTCCTGTTCCTTGGCAAAGTGAGAATGCTTGGGGAGCATTGGGCCTGTCTTCACAAATGTTGGCCATCTTGGATAGATGCCATCTGCTAGATAGTATTCCTTGTTGTAGTGATGCCCGTTGATCTCAAATTCCACAGGGGAGCATGACCCTCAACAAGCTTGGAAAAGACAGTTGAGGAGTTGAGGACGTTGATGTCGTTGTTCGATCCTGCCATGTGATAGGGCAAAGGTGTCCGATCTTTTGATGAGATGAAGATAATCGATTTGGTGGAGTTCGGGCTTGACGATCCGACTACACGTGCGAGCACGAGCGCCAATGCAATCGCTAGGCCAATCTCCTGGAGGTTACCGATCCTGCGGGAACACGATCAGCCTGACCAGCGAGGGTCTTAATTCCTACCTGAAATCAAGAACAAGTAAGAACCAATATTGCAATCAAGATATTGCGGATTAAGAGGAAAGTTTTATTGAAGAGGTGGGATCCTGAATAGGTGCGAAGTACAAGAGGCCTCTGCGACGCTCGAGCCTTGGCGAAGTTGCGACTATGGCTAACTTAATGTCTAAACAAAATCCGAGTCTAGGGGGACGGCTATGGGGAGTATTTAAGGGCGAAAAGGTGGGGTTTCGGCCAGCCATGGAAGTGGTGGCCGAATCCAACCCTAGAAGTCCTTTTCCCCTCAAATACGGACTCTAAAAAGTGGCTAATTAAAATCCTGCGAAAATTACATGGGCCTGGCCCAAAGTAAAAGGTGTCGCAGCACCATATTAAGCTATGGACGAATTCGTGAAGTATTGATCTTGAATATTTCGTCCAAGCCTTCTTTCTTCATTATGGTGGCCTCAAAGTTCTGAAATCCTCATCCGTGGCCTTCTCTTGGATCATCACACGCTTGCTGCCATCTCCATGCATGGCCATGCTCCAATGCTTGTCCCTCTCATCCATGCTTGGTCCATCATTCCTAAGAGTAAGAAATACATCTGATTTAGGCAGCATCATATTCTCATGTATGTGAGGAATAGTTCCAAGAAACGAAAGTACCTGATAGTTAAGTTGTTTGGCACGAGATCTTGTGATGGGTCCTTGTATGTGTGTTGCTGTAGGTACAACGGTTGTATCAATAGAAGGGATGTCCATATCACCATGCCAAAGAAGGAGTGTCAGATCCAAAGATCATGTGTAGCAACTGCCTCAAGTATAACAGTCCATCCTCCTTTGTGGCATTTGTACATTCCTTGCCATTCAAATGGACAGTTCTTCCACTCCTAATGCATGCAATCTATGCTTCCAAGCATACCAGGAAATCTTCTACTTTCATTGACTGCGAGGATCCGAGCAGTGTCTTCAGCAGTGGGTGATCTCAAGTACTGTTCCCCGAACACTGCAATCACTGCCCTGTAGAACCTGTACAAGCAATCAAGGGCGATGGACTCGGCGATGCGGAGATAGTCATCGGCAGCATCAGCCGGCGCTCCATATGCAAGCAACCTCATCGCCACGGTGCACTTCTGAAGCGAGGAAAACCCAACCAAGCCGGTGCAGTCCTTCTTGAGGAAGAGCTTCCGGCTCATCCTAAAACAGCGGCGAAACACGTCCTCTCCATGGAGTGGCTGGTCGGCGAAGTAGTCGGCGTACAACATGCAATAGCCCTCTATCCTCTGTCTCGCCTTGCACTTCATGTGACCTGGCACCGAACCACCGCACTTTGGCTTCGCCATCTGCATGTACAGCTGGGCGAGCGATGCGAGAATCTGCAGGTGCTCTTCACTTTTGGCGACCTCGGCGCTCTCCTCCTCCAGGAGTTCGGCGAGCAACTCCTCGTCGTCGGAATCCATGGCGAGTATCTCGCCCTCGTCAGAGTCAGTAGACAGTACCTCGTCGCCGTCGGAGTCCATGGCCAAATCCGGCCAATTGTCGAACACCTAGCGGGCGTGGGGATGGGCGCACGGAGCCGAAGCACAGCTACAACAAGGATTGGTCGGCAAAAGCGGCGGCAGAGAAGGCGTGGAGCTGGGCGGCAACAACGGCGAGCGTAGCTAGAGACGTGGGCATGTCTCGGCGCGGGGGAGTTCCGCCGGCGAAGTCATGGCGACAGAGCTCTTCACGACAGTCTGGGCGAGTGGAGTGGGTGAAAATGAGACTGTCTCGCCGATAGAGCTGGCCCACGTCCTTTTTTGCGGCGTCCGGCGTCCACAGGGCGTACCCGGGAACCTGGGTTCGGTAGACCGGACCAAAACACACCAAAATCCGAACGAAAACAGGTCCCTAGATACGCGACTGGACCGATTTTCGGCGTCCGAACTGAATTTCAGCGTCCGAATCGACGTTACCGTTAAAAAAAAAAAGCACGTTAGACGAGCCGCGTCCACCACATGTTACAGGCCCCGCCTCAGCAGATACTTCCTCCCTCAAAGATGCCAACCCCTACTCCCCACTACCATCAAGCGTTCGCACTGACTGAAAGCTAAGAGGTCAGGGGTTGTCGTCTTCCTCAAAGTTCAGGCGGGCCGTCTACTGTGGAGATCCAGATCTCGTCTCTTCTCGCCGGCCGGCTGGTTGGTTCTGCAGGATTAATAACTTCTCCCATCGATTGCCGTGGTACTTAGTTACAGATGGTCTCTTGTTTTTCTTTCTGAAAATTTCTTGCATGGGTATATTCAAGTTGCTTTTTGATTTCATCTTTTAGTTAACTTATGGTACCTCCATCGTTCCTCTTTTGTGTTTTCTAATTTCTTGTTGCCTGCTAGTACTCCCAGGACAACTAGTCGGCCTTGTGCTCGCGAGATGGTCCAGATCAACTTGGCTTAAATGATGTACTTCTAGAAACCGCTAATTGGATATCCCCATCAGTGCGTAAATGAACTCAAATTAGGGTAACCAGACAACTCGACAAATCTATAAAGTCGACTTATATATAATTTCTCCTAATTGTAGATGTTCAACTCGATTTCTATTTGTGTACTTACTAACTAGTGCCAAACTAAATGTTAGCAAGTGTGACTCGTATCCTAAACCTGTTACTGTCAGGATTCAGTCCTACACGCAAAACAAGTCCTCCTGAGTGAAGGCTGGGATTTGAAGGTGCCTCCTTTGTCTTATGTTACTGGGGTTTGGGTATACGATTATTGTTGAAGTTTCTGTTAGTTGTAATAGGCTTTTCTGTTTAAGTGTATATCATATTCTGTTATGAACGATACATGAGTTCACCTCTTGTAAAACTTGGCTTCGGCCTTATATATATCAACACGAAACCAGCATGGACACTAGCGCTGTTCCTATCCCTAGTCATTGTTTTTGACATGGTATCAGAGCACCTCCTCCTCACGACCTAGCTGCCGCCGCCGCTGTATAAGCATCCCAAGACAACCGTCGCCGTCGAGACCCTTCCCCTCCTCGGTGACACACAACCACAACCAAAACCAAACAAACATCGCCGCCGCCGACGTTCCTCAGGAGCTTCCGCTGCCGCAAATAAACCGCCGCCGCCGCTGTTCCAGCCGCCGCCGCCACCTCTACAAACCCTAGATACAACCCCAAGCCATACACCTCAAAGCCCCAGCTAAAACCCTAGCCGAAAACCACCACCAGATTCCCAAAAACCCTAGTCGAAAAAAACCTACCTAAACCTCTACCGCAGCAGGAATTCTCGCGTTTTCTCTGTTGTGACAGCATCTACCGCGGCAGGAAAAACAGGCAAAACTCTGCCACGACAGGAAGATGAGTACGTCTTCTTCAAGTTCTGGTTTGGCCGCTGCCTTGGGTAGCCCGCCAACTCAGCTGCTGACTAGGAGCAATTTTCTTCTATGGCAAGCCCTAATTCTCCCGGCTCTGCGTGGTGCCAATGTCATGGATCTCATTGATGGCTCGGATCTTGCTCCTGTGAAGATCGTTGAGATTGAAGATTCTGACAAGAAGAAGATCCAAGTAGAGAACCCTGCCTATATTGCTTGGCTTGCTAGAGATCAGCAGGTGCTGTGTTTCCTTCTGAACTCACTGTCTCCGGAGATTTTGTCACATGTTCTGGGTATGGACACTGCTGCTGCCGCGTGGGCTGGTGTCACTGCTATGTTCAAGACAGCATCTCATACCAAGGGACAACACCTGCGTGAGAAGCTCAATGACACCAAGAAACTCAACATGACTGCTAATCAGTACTATACTAAGATGACGAGTTTTGTTTCGGAGCTTTCTGCACTTGGCAAACCTGTTCCTGACGATGAGTTCTTGGGGTATCTCCTGCACGGTCTTGACAAGGGTGAATACAACTCTCTTATCACCTCTGTCCATGGAAATTCAAGTACCACTGTGGATGAGTTTTATGAGCAGCTTTGTGGATATGATATGCGCAATGGAGTTGAAAAAAACGGAGTGTTTGTCTCTTCAGCAAACTTGGCTCGTCGAGGTTATGCTCCTCGTGGTCGTACACCACCTCCTCGTGGCCGAACTCCACCGCCCCGTTGTTGCAGCCCTGATGGCTCTTACCGTGGGGGTGGTAGTGGTGGCAGTGGAGATCGTTATCCTGATGATGAACGTGGATGGCGCCGTGATGACGATCGTAATTGGCGTCGTGATGATGATTGAAGTTGGCGCCGTAATGAGCGTCGTGATGATGACCGCCGTGAAGATCGGCGTGATGACCGCCGTGATAGGCGCACTGATGGTGGTGGACGGCGGCCAGACCGTACACCCACCAAATATGTTGATACTGATTACCAGATCTGCAAGAAGCATGGACATCCTGCTAGTGATTGCTGGTGGCGCTACTCTGATGATAAAAGGAAGAGAGATGATGCTTAGAAGGGAGCCTATCTTGCAACCGCTCCCTATGGTGTTGACACAAACTGGTATGCTGATTCTGGTGCCACCAATCATGTTGCCAGTGAGCTGAGCAAGCTTCTTATCGCCAACAAGTACCATGGGCAAGACAAGGTCCACACTGCTGAAGGCACAGATATGAACATTAGTCATATTGGTGATTCAATATTGCGTACCCCTCATGGTTCCTTTGATCTTAAAAATATTCTTCTTGTTCCAGATGCAACTAAGAATCTTTTATCTATTCATCGATTTACTCTTGATAATCATGTCTTTATTGAGTTTCATCCTTTCTTTTTCTTAATCAAGGACCAAGCAACTCGAAGAATTCTGTTTAGAGGCCCTTGCTATGATGGTCTCTATCCCTTGGTGCCTATGTTTCATGAGACCTCCAAACATGCCTTCCTCTCAATAAAGCCATCTTCATCCACATGACAACGATGCTTAGGACATCCTTCTTCATTTGTGGTTTAGCAAGTTCTTAGGAGAAATAAAATAGCTTACACCCCAGATAGTATCCCATATATTTGTGATTCTTGTCAGTTAGCTAAGAGTCATCAGTTGCCATATCCTGTGTCATCTAGTGTCTCTAATGCTCCCTTGGAGCAAGTGTTCTCTGATGTATGGGGTCCTGCTCCTTTGTCTATGGGCAAACATGCATATTATGTAAGCTTTATCGATGATTTCAGTAAATTTACTTGGATATACTTGCTTAAGAAGCGTTCTGATGTTTATCAAGCCTTTCTTAATTATCAACAATATGTTGAGCGCAAGTTTGATAGGAAAATTATTACTATGCAAACTGATTGGGGAGGCGAGTATGAGAAATTAAATGGTTTCTTTCAAAAGATTGGCATCACTCATCATGTTTCATGTCCACATGCCCATCAACAAAACGGTTCTGCTGAGAGAAAACACCGTCATATAGTTGAAGTGGGCCTAGCTTTACTTGCCAATGCCTCCATGCCTCTAAAATATTGGGATGAAGCTTTTATCACTGCCACTTTTCTCATAAATCTGCTTCCTAGCAAAGTTCTCAATTTTGACACCCCTACAGAACGTCTTCTTCATGTCACACCAAATTATGATGCTCTTAGGACTTTTGGTTGTGCCTGTTGGCCCAATCTTCGTCCCTACAACAAGCACAAGCTTGCTTTTAGATCAAAACGGTGTGTCTTTCTTGGCTATAGTCCTATGCACAAGGGTGTCAAATGTCTTGATGTCTCCACTGGCAGAATTTATGTCTCTCGTGATGTTGTCTTTAATGAAAACGTGTTCCCTTTTGCCTCTCTTCATCCAAATGCCGGTGTTCTCCTCAAACAACAAATCTTACTTCTTCCAAATTCCACTCCTGAGGGTGTACAAAATATTGATAACCATGTGCCCGTTATTGTTCTTATTACTGATGCACAGAAGATTGCAGAAACAACAGAAGAAAATTTCAGCTCAAACGGTGCTCCCAACAGTCCTGAAATCTGTTTTGAGAAATCTGCACAAGAAGACGAACTGGGCGTCAATTCCGAGGATGATCTGCCTCGACATTCCTCTGGTCGTCAGTACGAGGTCCCGCGCCTCGAGGAAGATCCTCCCGTGCCTGCACTTCGCGTTTATTCGCGTCGCCGCGGCCGGTCCACGTCGCGCGCTCCTCCCGAGGCGGCGCGTGCTGACCACACGCCCGAGCGGTCCCCGCCTCCAGCATCGTCTGCGCGTCCCCCTGGTGCCCACACGCCCGTGGCCTCTGGCCTGATGACACCTGGCGCGGACGCGGAAGAAAGCGACAGCGCATCGTTGTCTCCTCTCTCGCCTGGCTCACTGTCGGCTGCAACTGATCCTTCGGGATCTTCTGTGGCCATAGTTGCTGGGGGGGAATGACCCAGAAGATGATGAAAATTCTGATGAAAATATTGAAGTACCGCCATCGTCTCTAGAGCCTGAACCTGCTGTGGTTCAGACTATTGGAGTTAGCACACGTCTTCAAAAAGTTATACGACATCCAAAGAAGTATACTGATGGTACTATTAGATATGGCATGTTTTGTTCTACAGGAGAACCGAGTCCACTTGTAGAAGCTCTAAATGACTCTAAGTGGCATCAAGCTATGCAAGAAGAGTATGAGGCATTGATTGAAAATAAGACATGGCATCTTGTTCCTCCTAGCAGCAATAAAAATTTAATTGACTGCAAGTGGGTTTATCGCGTTAAGAAGAAAGCAGATGATTCCATTGATAGCTATAAAGCAAGACTTGTTGCAAAAGGGTTTAAACAAAGATATGGTATTGATTATGAGGATACTTTCAGCCCTGTTATTAAAATTGCTACTATCAGAATTGTCTTGTCTATTTCTGTCTCTCGTGGATGGAGTCTACGGCAGCTAGATGTCAAGAACGTGTTTTTACATGGTGTTCTGGAAGAGGAGGTATATATGAAACAACCCCCAGGTTTTGAAAATCCTCACGCTCCGCATTATATTTGCAAACTTGACAAGGCTCTGTATGGATTGAAACAAGCACCTCGAGCATGGTACTCCAGGTTAAGCTCTAAGTTGAGTGATCTTGGTTTTATTCCCTCCAAGGCTGATACATCATTATTCCTTTATGACAGAGCAGGTATTGCTATTTATGTGTTAATATATGTTGATGACATTATAGTAACAAGCTCCTCTGATGATGCAATTAACATTCTGCTTAAAGACCTCAATACAAATTTTGCCATTAAAGATCTTGGTGGTCTCCATTATTTTCTTGGTATTGAGGTTAAGAAGGTGAAAGATGGACTGCTTTTAACTCATGAAAAGTATGCCACAGACTTGATTGCAAAGGTTGGTATGCGTGGTTGCAAGGCAGCACCTACACCCTTGTCCTCTACAGAACAATTATCTCTTACTGATGGTACTCCTCTGGGTCCTAATGATAGTACTCAGTATCACAGCATTGTTGGAGGGTTACAGTATTTGACATTAACACGTCCAGATTTGTCATACTCTGTGAATAAAGTTTGTCAGTTTCTCCATGCTCCTACCACAGAACATTGGTCAGCTGTAAAACGTATTCTCAGATACATACAGGATACTTCTAAGATTGGAATTACATTTGCTAGATCTTCATCTACTTTTCTTAGTGCCTTTTCTGTTGCAGACTGGGTAGGCTCTATTGATGATAGAAGATCTACTGGAGGATTTGCTATATTTGTTGGATCAAACTTGGTCTCTTGGAGTGCTAGAAAATAAGCTACAGTATCCAGGTCCAGTACTGAGGCTGAATATAAAGCTTTGGCAAATGCTACAGCAGAATTAATTTGGGTTGAAGCTCTTCTTGGTGAACTTGGTGTGAAGCTGAAAGAAAAGCCATGTCTTTGGTGTGACAATTTGGGTGCTACCTATTTGTCTGCAAATTCAGTATTTCATGCTCGTACTAAACATATTGAGATAGACTTTCACTTTGTCAGAGAGAGAGTTGCTAACAATCTTCTGGACATCAGGTTTATCTCTAGTAAAGATCAAGTTGCAGATGGCTTTACAAAGGCACTTCCTATAAAACAGTTAGATGAATTTAAGCGTAATCTAAACCTTTCAGAAGGTTCAGATTAAGGGGGAGTGTTAGTTGTAATAGGCTTTTCTATTTAAGTGTATATCGTATTCTGTTATGAACGATACATGAGTCCACCTCTTGTAAGACTTGGCTTCGGCCTTATATATATCAACACGAAACCAGCGTGGACACTAGCGCTGTTCCTATCCCTAGTCATTGTTTTTGACACAGCTAGCTTATTGCTTGCTTTCAAGGAATCAGAGCACATATGTGTTTTAAGTAACTAACAATGTGCAGACTGGCGCTTGGAGGTCTGCCATCACCATGAACTCAAAATTGGGTGAAGTGTCACCAACAAGATATTGGAGCTTAATCGTATTAAGCATATAATACTAAATCTGAACGCTTCTTTACAATACAATTTCGGGCTTGCTGTCTAGCTTGAAATGACTTGAGATTTTGTTAAAGGGCGATAATTAGCAGATAAAATAGTTCTGTCTTTGATGCTTATATCCAAGTAACTAGGGAGGTTGGACATATTTGATCTCTATTCTTAAGTTCTATAATAATATTCTCTGTACTTGTGTAATCTGGTGTAGCGGGTAATTATAAATAATGAAATTACTCTTCTTGAAAGGGTGCTACACCGTGGTACGTAATTTCAAATGGACAGCAAAGTCACCACAAGGCACAACGCTCTGGAGCGCATACTGCTTGATGAAAATGCAGAGCCAACAGATCTGCCTTTATCACTTTTAGAAGATATCACAAATTGTTTCTCCGGTGATCTGCAGATTGGTATGGGTGGTTTTGCGGTGGTTTATAAGGTATAGAAACTCTAATAAGCTTCTAATCTTATTAGACTTGATCACATATGCACATGACATCACAATCACAGGCCTACACACCCAACAAGTTTATTCTAAACATAAAAGTTGTGACCGCAGGGAATGGTCGGCAATGGGATGGTCGCTGTGAAGAAGCTATCAAAAACGTTTGATCATATGCATGAGGATAAATTTCATAAAGAGATTAAGTGCTTGATGAAGGCCAAGCACAAAAACATAGTGCGTTTTCTAGGATATTGTTCGGACACGCAAGGGAAAATTACAGACTACGAAGGGAAGTTGGTGATGGCTGATGTACGAAATTGGCTGCTCTGTTTTGAGTATATACCCAATGGTAGTCTTGATAAATATATTACTGGTATGAGCATAACATTTATTTCCAATATATTCTTAAGAAGACTTTCCCACTACCAAGTGTAGTTACTCCCACATCTATTTCATAGAATTTAGAAAGTAGTATCTATAGCCCGGACAGTATGTAGTATGTAAGAAGGTAGTATACATACACACTATTTTGCAGGTCGTATGTACATTTTTTGACATACTGTTTTATATGTACAAATATGTTGGTGTTTTAGAAATATACGGAAATTATGGACTCACTTGCATATTTTCATGTAGTTCACTTTCCAAAAATTTAGAAATAGTTTACGATTATATTCAAAGTGATAGAGTAGTATATATATGTATCCCATGGTAGTATATACTACTTTATCACCTTGATATATACACACACTACTTCTAAGAATTTTCCAAATTGAACTAATGAAAGTTGAATGTGAACCCATAGTCTTGGCATATTTTAAGAATGCTCAAAAAATAGTACATACTATGAATGTTGTATATACACACACTACTTCTAAGAATGCTCAAAAAAGTAGTATATACACACACTACTTCTAAGAATGCTCAAAAAATAGTACATACTATGTCAAAGTAGTATATATACTAGCTAGGTGGTTTTATGTAATACAGTTAGAGCTGCATACTCTCTGTTATGAAAGGTGCTACCTAGATTGTATGAACCACGCGTGGGAGTAACTAAACACAATAGCAGGAAAAATCTTTCTTATATACATATATGCCATGCCACTACCTCTAGGTATGATAATATGTTACTCTTATCTCTACAGAAGTATCTCGTGGGCTTGAATGGAGGGAGCGTTACAAGATAATTAAAGGAATCTGTGAGGGTCTAAGTCATCTTCACGAGAAACGTATTCTTCATTTGGATCTAAAACCTGCTAATATACTTATGCATGATCACATGGTACCCAAAATAGCTGATTTTGGTCTCTCGAGGTGTTTCAGTAAAGACCAAACCCGAACTTTCACTTCACACCTCTGTGGATCACTGTAAGCTAACCTATAGAAATCTTTTTTGTTTCATTTTATATTTGATGCATTTACTTTTTTCTTTCATATTCACTTAGGTGACTCGTAAATCTAATTGTAGGGGATACTTGGCACCAGAATTCTTCAGAGGAGAAATCACATTTGCATCAGACATATATAGTCTTGGCGTCATAATCGTGGAGTTACTGACAGGACAGAAGGGGCATCCAGAAGATGAGAATGTAAGAACAATTTAAATGTTTGCTCCAAGTAAAATGAGAAATTTCTAGCTAAATGGTATGCCCCGACTTAGTTGAATTATTGATATAGCATTCCCTCCTTTTTCTGGATTCTGCATTTATATACCTAGTTACCTACATATAATCCCTAAAATATGTACCTTCACCTTCTTATATACAACTGAAAATATATTCGTACCAATTTATTATTTTAGTGCACTTCATTAAAAATTCTAGATACCAAGCATTCTGTATAAAAATGTTATTGGATCGCTCAGCTATGCTATATAGCCTTTTCTGTACATGGAAGCATTAAATAAATTATGATAAAATATTTTAACTAAAATAAAATTTCCACTGCTGCTTCTTCGAGCATCTACTTTAGCCACAGTTCACCCAAAAATAGAATGCACTTTCAGTCCATGAATTTTTTTGGTATGGAAAAATGGTATCTAGCAAAAGCAAGGGCATGGGCGTTTCCATTCAACTTATATTGGGTATGCTGCAATTATTATTGAAGTAATAAAACTGATAACAATGTGTACAATTGGGTTGTTTAAGTAGAATAGGAGAAGGTCCGAGTACACACATACCTCTTTTTACTAACAGGAACCTTGTCAAGAGGACAAGGAGCTCTTGCAGCCTTAATTAAGAAGGCTGGCCGATTGATGAGAAAAACTATGCCGAAAACCAAACAAAGCAAAATTGATTTGAGGACAACCGAGTAAAACCTAAGAACAAGGAATACCACCTAGGAATTAAGCCAAAGCACCACTCAACAGAAGCACGCCTACAGGAGGTAACGTTGCTCACTAAAGCCGTAGCAGGTAGTGCCAAGCCCATCTCCACCGCCAAACACAAGACCAAACATAGGTTTGGATGTGAACTGAGACCAAGTCAGGTACCATTATTCCACCATCAACACAACCCTTACTTTATGGACCTGGTTACATCGCCGAGACGGTCCAGGGTCCCCGGTTACATCGCCGAGACGGTCCAGGGTCCCCGGTTACATCGCCGAGATGGTCCAGGGTCCCCACCCCCACCTCGCCACCTGCCACTGGAGCTTCAAGTAGAGTAGGAGGTAACCTGTCGAGTCGATTACCCGGTACCGTCTAGTATGAAAAAAATGTGGTGGCTAGGGTTTAGGCGGAGAGGCGGCAGCTTTCAGTCAACTGCTATCACCTCGGAGGCCGGCTTGCACTGATATTGTGCAAAATTCTTTGTGTCATGAGGTGTTAAAACATACCGGTGGCTGATTGTAGTTGTCACAATGTGGGGTTGGATCATAAGCATAGTCAGCACACAAGATTAAGTACCGAGACGTATCAAGCGGTCCAACGCCTCTCCCATCTTTCCCAGGGAGGCACCAGGGCCTAACCCTAGCACTGCCAAACCACCCCTCCCTCGAGCAGATCTTCGCCGCCGCTACCACCGGCCTTGTCCGTAGTGGCGGCGCAATCCAAGTGCCGAAGGTGTTGGGGGCAGAGGGCGGCGAAGGCGGTCGAGCAAGGCTGGGGCGGCGTGAGGCTTCCCATCGCGGGCGGCAGTTGGGGCGGAGATCCCCGATCAAGGCGGTGCCGCTGATCTCCTCCTTCGACGACACATGGCGGTGATCTGTGGAGGGGGCGGTGCTGCGGATTTAGGTCCCACCAAGACCCGTCGTTGAGAACGGTTGATCATCTGACGGTGCCTGGCTGAGGCCATGTCCAGCGGCGGTCGAGGGGGCGGTGTGCGAGGAGTCCTCTGGCCATAGCCTACGCATGGCCTCCCTGGCCCGGGCGGATTGGGGCTAGAATATGTTGTGCCCTTGATCAGAATAAAGGTGGTTTGCCCTGCTGAGAGCACGGGCAGCGCGTTGAGGTGGTGGTCCTAGTGTTCTTCTCGCGACAAGGCAATGTTCTGCTTGAAGCCTGCCCTCACCGATCTGGTCGGTGACGAGTTTCGAAGGCTCCGCCAGCGATCTCCATTGGGCGCCCCATACCTAGAGATTGCTGGATTGAATGGGTTTTGGTCGTGCGCGTCCTTGTTTTTCTAACCGTTCAGTTTCAGGAGGGAGCGACGTGAAACTTCGCTGTCTGTTGCCATCATGGGACATGTCTTTTGTGTTCCATATTAAAGTCAGAGGCGGAGAATATCATGGAGGCTGAGATCTGAGGACTAATAATGGTGGTTTGACTCTTCGAGGCGATGAGGAATTTGCTTGGTGATTCGTGACTCGTAGCAGCGGCATCGGCAAGTGGGGGCAACAACATAGGAGAAAGTACCAGTCTTATCTTTCAGGGTGAAAATCCAAGGCCTGACCTTAATTGGTTGTGCCTGGCAATAGCCTTGTTGAAGGCATTGTTTTGAGAGCGCGAACTTTCTCTAGGGTGAAAACTTTCTTTGAGGCGTCGCTTTTAGAGAATTTGGACTTCAGGTGTTGTCTTGGTGTTTGTTCTGCTGCTACAAGGAATAGACCACTGTAGTGGGGGCTTTTTCTTCTTTTTGTTTTAGGGTGAAAACCTTTAGGACATTGCGTTGTTGTAGAGGCTAGGTGTAATTAATATCTTCACGATATTAATATATTTCCTTTGTCGAAAAAAAATTAAATCCATTGATCTACTCACTTTTCAGATATTGATCCACCAATACCTAAGTGCTTCCACCCCTTTGGCGGAGAGGAATTCATATATTTTCGGCCTCCATCTGGATCATAGTTTCTCGCTAAATGCTTGGTTGAAGATTTTTCCTCCTATGCAATACCAAGGGCCTGTCCCTTGGTATGGGAGAACAACGTGGGAGGGGCCAATTTGACTTGTCATTCTCGTGTACAACGACAAGGGGTACATGTCGTCCTTACCATACATAACATGCTGCGATGGTCCTCAAAGAGAATGACATAATGGTTGTTGTTCTAAATAGGTGTAGTTATGTTTTCTAGGAGGATCTGTCATCCTCATTTTTTTTTTGAGAAAACGCAGAGGACCTTTGCATTTCATTCATGGAAAAGACAGAATAGTTACAAGCCTCTTAGGAGGTCGGTACAATTGGTGTTTGCTCAGTGTACATCCCACGTCAGTGGTAGAACTTCTCTAAGGTCTAGCGTCTCTGCCCTTGCTCATAAGCAAGCTTCGTCCTTGATTGCGGCTAGCAGATTGCTGCACGACGGTGGTAGTCTATCGAAGACGCAGCTATTCCTATGCTTTCAGATCATCCAAGGTATAAGCAAAGCGGCTGATACAAGGCCCTCGTGAACAAGGAATCTTATCGTCCTAGCTGCGAACAATAAACCACATGTTGTTCTCACTAGGGACACAATGGCCCCATACTCGTTTTTACTGCGAACGATATACAGGGTCCTATTTGTAGAAATTACTGAATCAGGATAATATGAGTGACATTTTATAGTAATAATATAACATGTTTTACAAAATTTCTATTTATCTAGTGTGGAAGAGAGATACATGTGTGTGTGTGGTAATATAAACCTAGTTACTCTGATCGAAATCCATACATATATACACATCGTGGGCTGCACAATTAGGGTGAAACATATGTTTATTTTCTTGCTTTGTAGAAAAAAAGTGACGAGGACTAAGTATACCAAACTCCCGTTAGAAATTTTGGTGCCTGGTGCAAATGTACATTTTATTTGTGTCCAAAATTTGCATTTACACATTTTTTCTAACTTCTATAAACTCGGGCATGCATATTTCAAATAGGGGATCAAATTAGTATACTCTTGGAGTTACGTTTCTCTCTAGTGGATATGATACCTATCATCTGAGTTTACCATGCAGATCATAACTCAAAGTTACAACTGTGTAGGTAGCTGAACAGTGGATGAATCGGTTGAAGGCATCAGATCAGAGGGACACACAGCTGGAACAAGTAAGAGTATGCACTAAGATAGGAACAGAGTGCATGGACTCTGACCCGAAGAAGAGACCAACAGCGAGACACATAGTTGATAGGCTTGATAAAACGGCACGTGCTGACTATTCAGAGGAAGCTTCCATAAGCAGTTCACCAATTGAGCTGCAGGTAAGTCTACTCCAGTTGAGACTGCTCAAACTTCACTCAAATTCCAGAAATTGCACTGTTAAAGAAAATTGTGGCTCTTGAAGTCTGGCCAGGTCACAAAATTTCAAATTTCGGTCAACCTTCTGCATTGGAGTCCTTTACAGCCTTACACGGATCCTAGGGTCCACTGGGAAAACATAGTTGGATCGCTTCCTTGGAAATCGTGATTTCAAGGATTAAGCATCTTTGCTAGTACTTTATATGGTATATTATATATACGTTTTTCCCTCTGAACTGATATGCAGTGTTTGTGATGCATAATATTAACGAGATCTTTTAGCATGCTCCCAAACAGATATTGGCCACTCATACTTTATCATCTACATAAAGGCTATTATGGTGTAGGACTAATATGGATATTTTACTTTATAGACAAGAAAATAAATTATATATCGTTATTACAACATAACACCAAACAAAAAAGATATAAAAATGTCAATTATCTTCGAATTCAGGTTGTGTACAGTATTTACACGTAGAATATATGCTAGTGGAGCAAAGATTGTTAATTATAAAAATACTCGAGATTTTTTTAAAAAGACACTTAATAAATTTCAGAACCTGAAAATAACATTAATACATATAGGATTTTATAAAGTACATGAATATATTAATTATTTAGTACTAAGTACACATTATAATCTCATCATTTGTATTGTATACATTTATAAGATATCATATGTATATTAAGTACAAAATATAACCTTTAATTTTTTTCTTTGGACATTTCTATGGTACATGTACTAAGGACAAAAAATTGTTAAATACTCAACTTTCGATGTGGATACACACAATTGTTTGCTCTAAACAGTAGAATACAGTGAGAAGCATTGGATTCGTACACATGTAGGGTAATGTTTTATTTTGAACAAACAACTACTCCCTCCGTCCAAGAATAGATGTCTTAGATTTTTTAAATTTTGGATGAATCTATATACTAAATAGTGTTTAGATTCATCTAAATTTTGACAAATTTGAGACATCTATTTTGGGACGGAGGGAGTAGTATATATGGTAGTGTATCTGAAAGAGGGCATTAATCTGTCAAAATTCTCTGCTTTTCATCTTGTTATTTTTACTACATTTGTATACCCCAATTTACCCTTAATCAATTTACTCCTGATATGGAATTACCTTACCTCTTATGAGGTAGCCGGAGAATTTTAAAGTTTCTTAATATTAACATACTCATCGACTCTGCTTAGTATTTTAATTTACATAATCCTTCTGTTCTGTAAAGAAGGCGTATAAATTTTGTTAAAAGTCAATCCATGTAAACTTTGACCATACTTTTAGAAAAAACTATAAGGTTGGATATTGTCGCAAAGGATCTTCAATGTTGACCTGTTCCTTGTGAACAGATACGAGAAGTGGTGACTAAAGTCCCTGAAAAGAACAAAAAAGTGGTCACAAAAGTCCGTCGAATAAAACAAGGTCTGCATGGATTTAAGTTTTTCAAGTACTCCCTCCGTTTTAAAATATAAGATGTTTAAGCTTTATGAAGAAAATGTATCTAGACTTCTTTTAGTATGTAGGTTCACTCAATTTTGAGATGAACCTATACACTAAAAGAAGTCTAGATTCATTTCCTTTACAAACCTAAAACATCTTATATTTTGAAACGAAGGGAGTATTACCTTAAAGATTTTACAGTATTGAAACTGGTGATCAATCTGTTTTTTATATCCTTCTTGTACTTGCAGAATGCAAAAAACATGTCATCCCATCACAGGATGATGATCTTTGGCGCCTGAAGAGAATTTCAAAGTCTGGTGTCTTCCACCAGGCACTCAAAACGAGTAACATCTTTTGCGTTAAGGACTTCTTGAGGTTGTATTACAAGGATGAACATGCTCTGCGCAATGTAAGGAATTCCATGTCTAGCACCTTTTTCCAATTTTGATAAGAGCCTTGCTTCGGTGTCCCCTTTGGACAAAGAAATTTAGCGCTAGCGGGTTTTCGGTTTGTACTCTGAATGGAGACGGGGTGGAAATGGAGATCGTACCGACTACCTATACGACAGCAGCATACAGACCGGATCCTAATTGATCGTCGGCGTGATCATCTTAACCTGGCGCGATACGCGCTCGGCGCTTCAATATTGCCACACTCGTAATCCTAATTGATCGTCGGCGTACAGTTTTTTTTTAAAATACGTACGGTTGTTTAGTTTCAAATCTAAATTCGAAAAACGTAAAGATTAAAAAATATATATATTCGTTCGTAAGAATTAAATACTAGCATGTACCACAATTTTGAGGTGATTTCAAAAAGTCTAGAAAACCGAGTTGTTTAAAAAGCTACTCCCTCTAACTCATATTATTTGACTCGAATTTGTCCAGATACAGGTGTATACATATATATAGATGAATCTAAGTCAACTAATATAGGTTCGAGGGAGTAGCATAATTGAACCCAAAAGGTGTGTTTGTAATTCTTTATTTTTTTCAAACTTCACAAAAACCTCTAAAATTTACTGCACATGCTAGCACACATAGATAAAGCCATCTTACGCTGCAAAAATGACTGTCGGAACATCGAAATACCACGAAAACTTGCATCTGACCCTAGCATATGTCCACAGCTGTGGTGCAATATTCGTAGATGGAATGCGTATCTCCTGGGTGTGACCATCCTGCCACGCATGCCTCGGCACTCACCGAAGCTCTAGACCTATAGGAGGAATCTCCTACTACGGGTCAAAGAGACGAAAACCGGTAGAATTTTGAGCCCAACCTTGGTTGCCCTTGTTCCTACAAAATAAACGAATCTAAACAAATAAAAAGTCCATTGGTCAATCCTCGGACGGAAAAAACTAGGGGTAGATCTACGGGGCCCACAAACTAGGGTTTCACTAGAAAGTTTACCGCCAGAGCGCTGGAATCCCACGAAAACTTACATCTGACCCTAGCATATATCCACACCTGTGGTACAATGTCCGTAGATGGAATGAGTATCTCCCGGGTGTGACGATGAAAGTTCGCCGAGCCGTGTTCCCATGACGCCGAGCCGGATTTGGCCCAACTTTTATCCGGTGTTCCCAGGCCAAACCCGGGGTGCTGGAAACCGCTTGGGAACGCCGGAAGCAACGGAATCAACGAAAAAAAACCTACCCTGATAGCGTGTGAAGTCGAGTCATCCACATCCCCATGTCTCGGCACCCGCGACGGACCGCCGTTCAATGACCGTAATGGCGCGCCACCGCCGGCTCGCCTTCTTGCCGTTTCCCCTTTTCCCGCCCACGCCGCTACACCTCTCCCGCCTTCGCCGCCCTTTCCTCTTTCGGCTATAAATGTCGGCGCCCCTCGCCGATTCAGAGCACACACTCTCACACCTTCCAATCCCCACACATAAGCTCGAGCACATCACCGCTGGCGATCGTCCTAAACTGGGCTATCCCCCTCGCTCGCCACCGTCGGTCACCCAAAGCCGTGCGGCGGCCAACTAGCTGCCGAGGAGGATGGCCTCTCCTCCTCTTCGTTGGCGTCGGCGTCGCGCTCGTCCGGCTCGGCGCCGGCTCAGTCACCTCGCGCACGCACACTCGCCGCGCCTCCGCTCCGGCCGGTGAAGCGTGAGGTCGAGTTGCCGGCCTGCTTGCCACCGAGGACGAGCTCATGCGGCATTGTCATCAATGAGGGCCACGCGCCGCCGCCGCTGACCGACCGGTTTAACCTGCGCACGCCGAATACCGAGCCGGTGGACTGGGCTAATCTCGTCGACGAGGATGCGTTCGTCATGAATATGGCGATGGAGAGCTCCCTCAACGACGTGCTGCCGGCGACAGACGCCTACGCCTGATCGAGGACCGACTGGGGGAAGGAGTCCAACCACATTCAACGCCATTAGGAGTAGGCCGAGCGCAAGGCCGCTCGCTTCGCTCGCTAGGAGCGTGCCTACCAGGGCGTGCTGCTCATCGTCGTCGACGATGACGCCGGTCTCTCGTCTTAGCCGTGGCGCTACGGCGACGCTGGCCAGGGCAGCTCGCGTCTCCCGCCGCCAAGTGACGACGCCGACGACGACAGCGCGCGGGACGCCAACTACACAGTCTTCTACCGCAACTTCGGCATGTGAGCGACACCCGACAGAATCAGCTTCGGCATCGGCTAGGTCTAGTAGTATTTTCTAAGTTTTTATTTTTTGTTTAGCCTAATGTAGTCAAAATTCGGGTGTTTGTCAAAATTTGACGTAATATGTATAAACTCGCCCAAATATTAATAAAATCACCTATATTCTTCTATATTTCCCGAATTTGCCTAAAATTCGTCTAAAACAGGCAACTCGACATGAAAACACGAGTGAGAAACTGGGCGTACTCAGTCCAATTGTTATATCCATCCAGTGCTAAATAGCGTCGGAATTGGGCCTGGAAATGCCAAACGAATGAAAATGCTCTTATAAAACAGATATTCCCTTCGATCCATATTAATTGACTCAACTTTGTCCAGATTTATATGTATCTAGTTAAGTATCTAGTCTAGATGTATTCATATCTAGACAAAATTGAGTCAACTAAAAACTAAATGGGTAGGAAGGAGTATAAGAATTTATTTTTTAAATGGGCAATACGACCCAACTGGACCGACCCATTGCTTCCCACGTACGCCTCTCTGTCCACAACGACCGAGACCGAGAGCCGCCTCTACGTTCACCCGGTCAATCAATTACAATCTCGCCAAGTACAGTCTCCATTTTCACCCGGTCTCGATCCAGAGCACGAATCCGAAATCCGCTAACTGGCTAAAGAGCCCAGAATTCTTTGTCTAGAGGGATACCGAGGCAAGACTCTTTTGATAATGAGAGGTGTAGCAGGCTAACTCTATTCCCCCTGCATTTATATAGATTCTCAAAAAGGCCACAGACCAAACGTGGACGAGTATAATTGATCATGCTAAGATGTGTGATCCTGGAAACGAGCTTTACTCTTTCAATGTGGAAGGTCATAATGTTGTCCTGTTGTTCGACACGTTCCATCAGATTGTTGGTGTGACGTCTGGCGACCAGTACACCCCCTTCCACGCCCTTGATAAACTGATGCAGGTATTCCTCTCTTACCAACTGAGCTTCTACTAGTAGAAGTTTCTGAAACTCAGGTTGTGCATACTGTACTTGCCATTTTTAACATAACAACTTATTAGTGCATACGCGATAAATACAAATGAATTTCACGATATATACAAGTTTTGTCTGAATCATATGTTTCTTCTTTTAACATGACATCATTAACCTTTTGAAAGTCTTATGATTCTGAACGACGTCGATACTTGAAAATATGTGCATATTTATGGCCTTATGGGGGTTCGCCTTTGCAGGACCGGGTGAGAGAATGGGGCAGAGCTGCATATGACACTTTGGCTGACCGTCAACCTGATTATGAAATTGAGGACTGAACAAGTATGCCATCCTACAGTTACACGTGAAGATTCGAAAGCCGGCGCGCACCGTGATGTATATTTTCCCGGGTTTCCTTTTGTTAATCCCTTCTTGTGCCCGCTGGGTCTTGGCCCATAGATAGCCCCATCACTTGCCGTCTGATGCAAACTGAAGAAAAAATGTGACGATGCAAAGGTGTTTCACTCTGTACATAGCTTAGCCTAGCTTTTTTGCTCTGTTTTTGCCGTCTGGTTTCCTGCCCTTGTGTGGTGGACTGTAACTCGGCGCCATCTCGGTGCTCTCGTCTAATACAAATGACACGCATTTTGAATTTTGATGCGTGTTCGAGACGAGAAAAAACTGTAGACTCAAAGAGGCCGGCATCTGATTGGTTGCAACTAATTTTCAGCTCCACTTTTTTTATTTTTTCCTGAAGAAAACCACAGTATAAATGTAAACAACTGATGTATGTAAAGGTCGGCAGTTGATCAGCTTGTGAACTCTGCAATGTTCAAGCTCTGGAAGACTGGAACTTGCAGGAAATGATTTGGGTGTTGAGAGACTTGGAGCGAGCAATTTCTAATGATGGCGCAGGTACCGGAATCGTGCCAGAATTTTATCATATTATTTAGCAACGTAAAAGTACCGATGCATGTTGTTATATGTCAGTACCACATGTTTTATGATTCTGAATCTATGAATCACCTAAATTACAAACCCGGTCCTGCAAACATCCTAAACCCAAGGCGTAATGCTGGTTTTGTGCATATAGTCAACACATACAATGCTAACTAATATTTAACCATGCATACCCAGCACTAAGTGAAGCAAAAACTCAGACAACACGCCCTTCGTTCGTATTATATATATAAGCCAAGGTGTAAGTATTACACAGCTAATCAATCTGAATATACACTGGTATTGATGGGGCTAATGAAGTCGATGCTACAAGCCTACTCTTATGACGGAACGAGCTTCGTTTAGCACATAATTTCTACTCTAGGGAGTTACCTACTCTCCGCAGTGTTGAGCAATTGGTAAACGGCATGTATATAAGATCAAATAAGAATTCAAAGAGTGTCATAGTTGGATAATTTACATGACACTGCATTTATATTTTTACCTCAGAAGACACGAACAAAAAAAAACAAGAAAATAAAGAACACAATAACAAGCGAAATGTCAACTCAGCACAATATTATGATCCCTACCTCCACTAAGCTGGAACAACACAACCTGGCCATGACTCAATCACCAATTAATGGCCATCGAAACAAAAAAAACAGGTGACATGCGCATAAAAAAACTAAATCAAGACACACTGGGCACCCAAAACATGGCTACACTAACCATGTGCGTGATCGTGAATTCTTGATACAAATTTTGAATTATTTAGAAACTGATTGAATGACAAAAAGAAAAGGAAAAATGGACGTCTTGCGATTACTTCATCCTTTCTCTCGCTTGATGGAAGAATCTTGGTGACTAAGGCCATCCTTAGTCCGCTACCCACTTTCTACTTATGCACCCTTAAGCTTGACGATGGAGCCATTGAGATTGTGGATAAATCTAGGAGAATTGGCGTGTGGAGAAAGCAGGAGAATTCTAACAGACCTAAATCCTTGGCGGCTTGGGACCTGGTCTGCAGGCCAAAATCTAAGGGTGGTTTAGGCATCACCAATCTCGCTATTCACAATGAGGCCCTTCTCATCAAGTTCTTACATAAATTTTTCAACAAGGAGAATATCCCTTGGGTTCATTTGGTTTGGAGGAATTATAATAATTCTTCACAAGCCACCAACATCTCTAGCTCCTTTTGGTGGAGGGACATTGTCAAACTATGCGCAAAATTTAAAAGGACTGCATCCTGCTCGATTGCTGCAGGGGATACTGCCCTCTTTTGGAGTGATAACTGGGCTACTGATCTTCCAATGATAAAATTCTCAAGACTGCACTCTTTTGCTATTGACAAACTTGCCTCAGTGAAAAATATCCTTGATTTGGATGACCCCATCGATACTTTTCATCTTCCTCTATCCACCCAAGCTTTTGAGGAGTTCCATGAATTCAACCAACTCATAGTTCAAGCCAGATCTACTAGAAACACAGAGGACAACGACCTATGGTCATATAATTGGGGCAAACATTTCTCTGCGAGCAAATTTTACAAGATGAACGTCGATCATACTAAGTACCCAACTTTCTCCCCATGGATCTGGAGTTCAAAATGCACATCTAAGATAAAATCCCTTTTCTAGCTCCTCGCGAATGATCGCCTAAACACAAAGGACATGCTCCTAAGAAGAAGCTTCAATCTAGATGACAATGACCTCTGCAAAATTTGCGATAATGGGTCACTAGAAACTAGAGACCATCTCTTCTGGAGCTGCAGTTTTAATAGGCAATGCTGGCAATCTATCAATATAACACTCGACGACACTTTGGAACTCTCTCAAATGATCACCGCTGCAAGAAGTAACTTTAGAAGACCTTTTTTCTTCGAGGCATTTGCCACATCATGCTGAAATATTTGGAAGCACAAGAATGCTCTAGTTTTTGACAATGTAACTCCTCCTTTTAGCGCTTGGTCCTACTCGTTTAAAAGGGACATTTTCCTTCTTTATTATAGAATGAAGGATGATCTGAAAACCACCCTAGTTACTTGGCTAGACGCTCTGTAGTTTATCTGGGCTAAGCCTCTTGTATATTCTTTCGCCCCTCTTGTACATATTTTTTCTCTTGATAAAATTTACTGCCAGGGCCTCCCCTATAGTCTTCAGCTCAAAAAAGGGAAATGGAGTTGCTCATAATAACATAGAAAATTATTTCTTGTTAAGTAACTTACAATAATTAGAGTACCCTTTAAATTTTTAATACATTTATAGAAGGAAACCTTGGAAGAAGCTTTAATACCTTCATAGGAAAATACCTTCCTCTGAAGCGAGAAATAATCTCCCTAGCCTATATGCAAAGTGCCAAAGGTTTTTTTTTGAGATAAACGAGAGCTTATATTAACATGGACTCAGGAGGCTTCAAGTCTTGTGATACAATGACTAGAATGGGGTCAGAGAAATGATTCAGCCAAATGCAACTGTCCGACGATCTAGCGAGCTTAGCCAGGCAGTCGGCTGCCCTGTTGCTCTCTTTTAACATGACCAATGCGGTGGTCATTCAGTTTCTTCAGTGGGTCTTTGGTCTCCTCCTACGTAGCCCAGAGTTCGGATCTATCCAGCGAGCACGATTGTAGCGCCACTGCCACCATGGAGGAGTCAGTTTCTAGAATGATCTTGTCATGCCCGTGGCCCAAGACCACTCTGACACCAAGCAGAGCAGCCTTGGCTTCAGCTTCGACAACATCGTTACAACTGGGCAATGGGGAGCAAGCAGCCAGGACAATTCTGCTTTGGTGATCTCTAGCGATAGAGCCAGAACCGCTCGGGATCTTCATGCTGGTGAAAGCGGCGTCGGTGTTGAGTTTGATCCACCCTTCCAGGGGAGGGGTCCAGCCGCATATGGTTGTTTGTTTTTCGGCCACTGTCGTTGTCGGCTCAGGGTCCGTGGGTGTGTTTTTTCCTTTCCTGTCTTCGCTTGTGTAGTGGTCGTCGGCGGTGAAACAGAGTAGAGATTGCAGGTAGGCCACCGAGTGGGCGATGGTTTCCTTCCCTTGGTGATGTACCAGATCGTTTCTGATATGCCAGACTCTCCATAGTAGTAGGAGAGTTTTGGCTGTGGTCTTGTCATCTAGTTGGTCTAGGAGCAAAAGGAGCCAATCTTCTCCAGAGAATTTGAAGAGCTCCTCAGCAGGTAGATCCCAGCAGTCACGTAGAGCGTGTCGCAGGCTGGCTGCTTTCGGGCACATCACCGTGGCGTGGAAACCATCCTCACAGGCCACCCCACAGATTTCGCATCTGTTGTGGCGAACGATGTTTCTTCTGAACTTGTTGTTCATGGTGGGGAGAGTGTCCGTGGCAAGCCTCCAACTGAACACTCAGACCTTCAGAGGCACATTAGATTTCCAAATGCAGTTCCAGATCGAGTGCTGACTGTCAGGCTTGGAGCTGCTACTACTGGAGTCATTGTTTTGTTGTTTCAAGCTCATGGCCAGTCTGTAGGCGCTCTTAACCATGAACTGGCCGTTTCTTTCATAGTGCCAGGCTATACGGTCATTAATCTCATTTTGCAGAAGTCTAATTTGCATGATTGCCTCAACATCATGGTCATAGAAAAGCTCACGGAGAAGTGGTTCATTCCAGGATCGGGACTCTCTGTTTATCAGCTGGTTGACCCAACGCAGGCGTGAATTCTTCTTTGTAGCCGTGATCTTCAGACCGCTATGTCTTGGCAGCCACTGATCACGGATAAACTAGGTGTTTTTCCCATTTACGATGCGGCTAATGATGCCTTTTTTCAGAAGGTCAAGCCCGAATTCCACTCCTTTCCACACAGGAGACGGATCCGCGGCAAACACAGTGTCCAGGATATTTCCATTGGGATGCGGTGACCCGGTACATTCTTCGGATGCGGCGACACTAAACCCGTCGCTGCTATGATGCGGTCTGCCACGTCGACCACGTCCGCGTGCAACCCGCTACCGCGTCGACTCCATCCACGACAACTACCAACAAAGCTAAGTTTTCCCTCTACTTAGAGTTGGTTTCTTTTTTAACTCGCACTTGAAACACTCGGGGGCTGCGCCCTCTTCGAGTAACCTAATGTGCCATCGGCTCCACGCACTCGAGCACCTCGAACGCGACAGCCCGAGTAGCTGATTCTGCCTGACCGTCGAATCCTTGAACTCCGTGTGCCTCGCAAGGTTACAAGGACGTCGACAGCACCGAGCTATTCTATCGGATCCTCCAACAGGAGTCGACGAAATAACTGGCTACGCCATAAACTCAAGATCCGAGTAGAGTCCCTCCTCGGATGGTTGCATCGTTTGATGCTACAAAGGCGCAGCGCTGGTCGCGCACCCGACAGAAGCAACGGCGTCGACTTCATCCGCAACGCCGAGTCCTTCCGGCTAAACGCCGCACGACTTCGCCACGTCAACTCTGACTGCATCATTGATTCTTGGCTCCTTATGCATGAGACGCTGACTCGATGCACTTCCGGGTCAGTGGTTTCTCCTCGCATGAGTCTCCATTCGAGTCTGCGACTCGACTAGACACTTGGGGGCTACTTCTATCAGGAGCGTTGGTCGCGCACCCGATGTACTTCCGGGTCAGCGGTACGCCCACGAGATTTTTGGCTACAACTACATGATACAAGACTCGAATCTCTGCCCGAGTCTACGACTCCGCTAGACACTCGGGGGCTACTCCTATCAGGAGCGCTGGTCGCGCACCCGAAGCATGAATAGCGTACTACGCCAATGACTTATTCTTCGAGTCCTACGTCGAGTATGTGACTTCACTTCGGACTCGGGGGCTACTCCCATAGGGAGGATGGATTCAAGCATCCGAAAAAATTTGTGTCCTACGGACCTAAAAGTCAACAATGATTGAATTAAAAGTCTTTGCTCGAGTCTACGACTCGAACAGACACTCGGGGGCTACTCCCATAGGGAGCGCTGGTCGCGCACCCTATGAATTCTTTTTGGCAACTCTGCCCCAACCAACGCTAAGTGAGAAGCATTCTCCTTGGCCACCCGAAACACCTCCGCGGTGATAAAACTTCGGATGTTGTGTCTGCGACACAAAGATAAGACCTACAGATATCATCTGATGGCCTGGCAACGCACACGACTGCGCTCTGCTAGTAAAAATCCGTGCCAGCAGGCGCGATGGAAATCCCGACGGACGCGTTGGGTACATCATTTGAAAATCACTGGAATTCCACTCCTGTAAGTCCTCAACGGCCTGAGTCGAATTACGCCAGCATATGTTCCGGTTTTGAGTCGAGGGACTCGATCTGAAGAAGATCGTGTTGTTTTGTCCTAAGACAGTTAACTGACCCTGATCTATCGGGAGAGTCAGGCACACGCATCAACAATCCTTACACACTCAAATCATTCGCTAGCAAACAGAGATAGCCGCACCCGAAAGAATGAGGAGTCCTCAGCCGAATCTACGATTCGACTGAACACTCGGGGGCTACTGACATGGTTATACCCTACGGGTATATGACCTTAGCATACCTAGTCCATCCTAGGGAAGGCCCACGAGAACATGCGCCAGCCCATGAAGACTTTTGGGTGGCTAGGGCCCATGATGCCTTCGGATCTTGGAAAGCAGACTAGAGTAGATAGAAAATTCAAAGGGGTGAACCCTAAAACCTGTAACCGACTCGATTTGTGCCTGGGACCTGCCTATCTCTATATAAAGGCCAGGAGGGCACGACGAGGGGGCTCTCTTACAATCTCTCGCACACCACCGCATACACACCTCCACGCCAGATTGCATCTGCGTACCCCTGTACTTTTCGGTTCCGCCATAATCAAGAGCAGACAAGCAGGAGTAGGGTTTTCCCTCCGGGGGCCTACACCTGGGTAAACCTCGTGTCCCCGTGTTGCTTGTTTGCTAACCGTTCCGCTATCTCCAGCATCCTCATCTTCTCCAAAACTCAAGTCCATAACAATGGGCATTGACGAGATTAAACCTTGTCAATTTGGCTTTAAGAACTCTGGCGCCTAAGCTCGAAGGGTTTTGAATTAGCCTCCATGCCTGCCTGGCCAACAACGCTTGGTTGAAAAGATGTATGTCTCTGAACCCCAGTCTGCCTTTGCTTTTGTGCTTGGCGAGGTTATCCCAAGCCGACCAATGCACCTTCCTCTGGTTTTCGTCATCGCCCCACCAGAAGTCTCTTATGAGCCTTTCGTACTGATCACAGAAACCCATGGTCATCTTGAAGACGCTCATGACGTACCCTGGTAGAGCTTGAGCCACCGATTTAATCAGTGTGTCTTTCGCCCCATGAGACATGAATCGTTCCGCCCAATTGTTCAGTCTCTTGGTGAACCTGTTTAGTATGGGTTGGAAGCAGCCACTCTCATCCGCCCATCTGGAGTGGGGAGGCCGAGATACTTTTCCTCGAAAGTGGAGGAAGCGACATCGAGGATGGACTTGATCTCCTGCTAGGTGGTCAACGGACAAGCAGAGCTGAACAACAAGGAACACTTGCTAGGGCTGAGGAGTTGACCCATGCACCTCTGGAAAAGATTCAGAGTGCTGTCAACGGCCCTGGCCTCCTCCGGAGTGGCTTTGAAAAAGAGGAGGCTGTCGTCGGCAATCAGAAGGTTGGAGATCCCCGGGGCGTTTCTTGCAACTTTCAGCAGAGTGATACTTCCCTCCAACATGTTCTTCTTTAGGAACACTGTCAGGGCACGATGAACACTGTCAGGCCAAAGGTTATTTATTTGATCTTAATTGAAACGAACAACAGAAACCAGAACAGCGAGGTAAGCCAAGAATTCACTTACCAGGGCACAACGAACACTGTCAGGTTCGATCATAACTGGACTCATTAGATAGTAGATCATGGCCACTAAACTCATCGGAGGTAAGAAACAATTTATTCATTACCAGGAAAATAAGATTAGAAGCGGATATATTTATGGCATCATGCCTTTGAATCATAAAGGTTTCCATTTATACTTGACTTCAGAAATTACAAGTTCAGGGAAGGCAAGATGAAATCACTACCGAATAAACAAATGTTCTCAAATTCGATTTACTAGACATATTAGAAGGAAAAACTTATCGAGCATTATTATCATGAGTAAACCTCACCAGCGGTCTTAATTTTTTTCCCGTGCCTTCACTTTGGTCCTAGTTTTTTGAAATTGCACATTTAGGTTCTAAATCTTTCGGAATTGGGTCATGCGAGGTCCTAAACCGGTTTGACCCAAGTTGACCAGTGCCACATTAACAATATGGCCCATGACGCATATAAGCCACCTTGCATATTTGCTAATAGCCCCCCAATATTGTATTTCTTCCAAAATTCGGTCCATGTGGAGTTGGAGTTGGCCCATTTGGCCCCACCTAGCACCCCACCTATCCTTGTCTTCCCCGGCTCCCACCATCGGTGCGACACCCTCCAGCCCTTGACTTGTGCAGTGAAGTAGAACCAACAGTCCAGCGCTCTAGGGACCTTGTCAATGCGAGCAAGAGAGGGATGTGCCCTGGTGGATTTGACTGCCCCTGACGGGGGAGGTGGACTCCCAGAGCACGTGCAAATGCAACAAGCAGAGTGCCTCGTACGGGAGCACGCTGCAGAATGAAGCCTGGCGAAGGGGATGTCGGTTGCAGGGGTGCACTATGGCAGGGATGTAGCGTCGGGCGCGCGCTGCGGCCGGGATGCCGGCTAGGAGCGCAATGCTGCGGAGGGGGACCACAACGGAGGCGCGCGCTACTGAGGGGATACCTGCGACGGGGGCTCACAGTACTAAGGTTTTCCGACAAGGAAGAAGGAGAGGGAGAGGTCGGGTCAGGCGATGATGTGACCTTCGTTGAGCAGCACCTCCGTGAATGGTCTCCTTCTAAAAGATTAAATCGCTAGAGAGGGGTGGGAAAAAAGAGGGACATGTTATTTGGAAGGAATACAAATGGGAGGACCTTCATTGGAGCCTTTTCACAAATATACACGTCTAGTCGGGTCTTCTTGTTGGCGTGGCACCGGTCAACTCAGGTCATACCGGTTTAGGATCTCGCGTGACTCAATTCTGAAAGATTTAGGATATATACGTGCAATTTTAAAGAATTATGACCAAAGTAAAGCCACAGAAAAAGAATTAGGACCGCTAATGCGGTTTACTCTATTATCATACATCAAGCTTGACTCGAGAAATCACGAAATCACGAGTCTAAGTATTTCTTGGATGCAATACTGACTCCTCTTGGGCTTGAAAATCACGAGCTTCTCGAGCAGATCCTTCATTAAGGTCTGAACCACATGATCCAATGTTTACACACACTACACGAGCATTCAACTAAGAAATCCAAAACAACAACCACAACACAAAAACGCGCATCTCAGTCTCAGATAACAAATCGCAACAGGGCATCGTATCTCGGAAGCTAGCGCGAGGATATCATACACCACCACCGCCTTACACTGCTGAAAAGATAAGTATCAGCGAGGCTCCAAATGGATGAGAGAATATCAGTAGTGGAGGGAGGGCTCCACAATAAAGGAATGCATAATTGCACTGTGTCTAACTTTATGGGCCTTACTAATCTATCTGAAAGATGCCAGTCACCCTACTACCATCAAGCGTGAAGCTGCAGCCAGGGGCTATCGTCTTTCTCAAGGCTCAAGCGCATCGATACCTCAAAGGGAAAAGAAAAGGCTAGGCCATTGAGAGGCAGATATCGTCTCTCCTCAGCGGCCGGTTCTGCAGGATTATTTGGTTACACTTCACCCGACGATTGCTGTGCTACGTATTTTTTTCTGTAAATTTCTTACACGGGTACGTATATAAGTTCTTTGATTTCATCTTAGTTTACTTGGTGCTACCTCCATCCTTCCTCCTCTGAGTTTTCTAATTTGTTGTTGGCTGCCAGTACTTACAAGATAACTAGTCGCCTCCTGTGCTTGAGAGATAGCCCAGATCAACTCAGGCTAACTATCAAATCCAACCGTGTTATGCCCATCACCGTTGGTAAGGAGAGTCAAATTAGGGTAACCAGACAGCAAAATTACTAGCTAGTGTGTGTGTTTAGATGGTGAACTCGATCTCCATGTGATGTGTATGTGTACCCGATCAGAAGTTTAGGTGTGACTCGTATCTTTAACCTGTGTTGCTCTTAGGATTCAACCATGTGTGATATAAGAAAATCTATGAGGAACATTATCCTACTGGCAAATCAAGTCCTCCTGATCAAGCAAAGCCTGGTGTTTGAAGCCCCTGATGCGGCCCGTTTGTCTTCTGGGGTTTGGGTCTTAGATTTTTGTTGAAATTCAGCATTTTGCTTGCTTTCCAGGAGTTGGAGCATAAATAATGCATGTTTTAAGTAACTGATGTACAGATTGACGCTTCGATCTGCCATTATAAACTCGAAAATGGGGAGAGCTGTGGTAAGCAACAAGAAAAAGAGCTTAACTGTAGTAAGCGTTCGTACAAAAATTGCACACTTCTTTTGTTTGCGATACAATTTCACCGTTGCTTTCTAGTCTGAAATGACTGAGAATTTTGCTAAAGCAAACTGTTTTGTCCTCTGTGATTAAACCTAAATAACTAGGGAGTTGGACTGCACCTGATATTCTTAATGCCATTGCTACATCTGGTATATACAGAGGTCTTATAGATAACTGTATTTGCTCTTATTCAAAGGGTACTACACAGTAGCACGTAATTGCAAATGGATCGCAATGTCAGTACTAGATACAACGCTCTGGAGCGCATGCTCCTTGATAAAAATGCAGAGCCAATTGATCTGCCGCTATCACTTTTAGAAGACATCACAAAATGTTTCTCTGATGATCGACGAATCGGCAGCGGTGGGTTTGCGGTGGTTTATAAGGTACCTAAACTTTAATATGCTTCCAGTCTAATTACATTTTGGTCTAAGAGATAAACTGGCATATGCTCACTTGTTGTCACAGTCACACCACCAAACGACTACCCAGGTTTAATTACAAGGACAATAACTCAGTGCTGTGACCGCAGGGAATGGTCAGAAATGGGCTAGTCGCTGTGAAGAAACTGTCCAAGACATTTGATATGCACGAGAGCAAATTTCACAAAGAAGTTGAGTGCTTGATGAAGACCAAGCACAAGAACATAGTTCGTTTTCTAGGATATTGCTCCGACACGCAAGGAAAACTTGTAGACTATGAGGGGAAGCTGGTTATGGCAGATATACGAAATTGGTTGCTATGTTTTGAGTATATACCCAACGGGAGTCTTGATAATTATATTACTGGTAAGATTAAAATGTTTAATTAAATCTATCTTCACTTTATTATATACCCCAAGCATCCCACATAACATTGTTGGGCATTTGTAGGTTTATTACTTCATTACACAATTTCTATCTAACGTATGGTAATACGAAATCCATATCTCTACAGGTCCATCCCGGGGACTTGAATGGAGGGAGCGCTATCAGATAATTAAGGGAATCTGTGAGGGTCTACGCCATCTTCATGAGAAGCGCATTCTTCACTTAGATCTGAAACCTGGTAATGTTCTAATAGATGATCACATGGTACCCAAAATTGCTGATTTTGGCCTGTCAAGGTGCCTTGACAAAGAGCAAAGCCGGGTTTTTACTTCACACATATGTGGATCACAGTAAGCCAGCCTATGATACCTCTCATTTGTTTCATGTTGTTTGGAATAAATTTAAATTCCATTTACAGTGTTTCACAACCACTGGTCAGAACTGAATTTCTAAATCCTCCTATAGGGGATATTTGGCACCCGAATTTTATAGTGGACAAATCGCATTCGCGTCGGACATATATGGACTTGGTGTTATAATAGTGGAGATACTTACAGGAAAGAAGGGTTATCCAGATGACAAGGTAAAAAAATGTATGTGTTTCCTCCAAGTTATAGGGTAAAGTATGAATTGATAATGTCATACCATAACTTGATCTAATTAACAGAATATCATTCATTCATTTTCTCATCTTTGCACACATATGCCTACCAATTCTCAGAGTACAGTGTCTACTTTTTGATATGCAACTTAAACAACCGCACCATACATCTTAATCTGCTTTAGTGTACTTCAAATAATTCTAAGATACTCCAATAAAACTTGCATGTACAAAAAGGGTCTCTCGGTTTGCTCTGTATATCCCTTTCTCTCTCTATGGGTCAAAGAAGTGTGGATGTAACTTAAGTAAAATATTCGGAGTGAAATAAAACTTTCAAGGGAAGCTGCTTGGAGCATCTATCTTTAGTGACTCTAATGAGGCCATGAAAGCATGCATTTCATTCATTTTAGCATAATTTTCTTATATATTGTGCCTCTCTGGTTGAAACATGTTGAGGGATTTATAAACATAATTTAGGGGCACGTGGGCCATCTGTGGCCCCCCTCATTCGCATTGAGTTGCAAGTCTCGAGGTGCTCTATAATAGGATTCCTATTTTTTGCGGAACTTATGGCCTTCTGAAGGTTTCTAAAATAATTAGATAAACGAAAGAGTTTTTGGTCCTCCAAAGTAAAATAGGAATTTAACACAAGTACCTAATAAAATTGGTAAACTGCAATATAAACATTATATTGAACCTAAAATAAATAGGTACGTTTATGATTTATAATACTCAAATAGTTATCTAGTGCATTAGAGGAAACCAATACTTTACTTATTTTAGAAATGGGTGCTTTTATTACTTAAAGTAATGTTTACATCCGGCCTCTGCATAACTAAGATGCACACAGCCGATCAATCCACACAACCAGAGAACAAAGAAGGAAGACCAAAATTGCAAAGAATCTAAAAAGGCCTCAATCTATGGCTGATCGATCCGCAAATCATGCGGCCATCCATGTCGAGAGAAAATATCTCTTGCCATGTCCTCCAATCACGTATACCTCGCCACAAACAAGTTCCAAAACTCTATACGTTGGAGAGTAGTCCATGATCGGAGAATAGCCATGACCCGATAGATAACCTTTCTTGAAGAAGACACAATGTTATTAAAAATATTATCATTCCAACATAGCCAAAGCGACCAAATAATGGCAAGCGCTCTCACCCTAAATACAGTCTGGTATTTATCATCTATCCCATGCAACCAGTTACCAAATATATTTTTCCACCGAGGCTACTTGGATAATGACCATATAGATCGAGCAAATTTATAATGGAAGAATAAATGACGGATTGTCTTATTATGACGACAAAAAACGCATTATGTACTTACATGTCAATTCCTCTTAACAAGGTTATCTTTTATAAAAATTACCCTCTCACGGAGATACCAAGCGAATATCTTCGTTTTTAGGGGTATTTTCATTTTCCAAATTTTACTATTATCATCGACCGGAATATCAGGTTAAATCAAGCCTCTACATGGAGTCAATTGAAAATTTACCACTCTCTAGTAATTTCCATTTGAACTCGTTCACACCCTCCGACAACTGTATCATGGATAATCGTAATAAAAGATTGTTCCAAGATACAAGTCTAGGACCTATGATACTTCTTCTGAAAGACACATTAGAAGGATTAGATTCCATAAATATGGAAAGTGTATCTCCTTTGTGCCTAACAATCAAATATAGAACTGGATATTGTTTGCAAAGAGAAGTTTGTCCAAGCCACTTATCTTCCTAGAATCTAATCTGCGATCCATCCTTAATATTGAAAACACCAAAACGGAAGAAATGCTTTTTAAACACCGTTAGTCCAGCCCAAAAGTATGAATCACCGGGTTTCCAAATCACTTGAGATACAGCTTTGGAGCCAACATATTTCCTCCAAAGAATGGCTTGCCAGACACTTTCTTCTGTAAGTAATTGAAAAGCCATTTATCCAGAAGTGCGATGTTTTTGACTTGCAAATCATGTATACCAAGTCCTACATATTCTTTCGGTCGGCAAACCAAATTCCATCTGGCCAGTTGATATGTCTTCTTTTCACTATCCCATTGCCAAAAGAATCTTGGCCAAAAATAATCCACTTTATTCAAGACACCTTTTGGTAACTGGAAAAAAGAGATCATATGCAGTACCATGTTTGTGAGTACTAAATTTATGAGCACGGATCTTCTTCCAAGGGATGGCAATTTACCTTTCCAACTATTCAGTCATTTTTGAAGTCTTTCCTCTACGAGTTTTCAACTATTGTGAGACGCCAATAATGGGTCGGTATTCCGAGATAATTGATTGAAAAATGCCCCTGGCCATAGACGAAAACTTCAGCATATAGGTGGACATCATTTTGAGCCTCGCCAAAACAATACAATCACTCTTCTGGAAGTTAACTTTTAATCCAGATAGTTTCTCAAATGTTGATAGTATTAATTTTAAATTCTTAGCTTTCTCTAGGTCATGTTCCATAAATAGGATTTTATCATCAGCGTATTGAAGAATAGAGTCCGCCACCAACAAGATGGGGAACTAATCCTTCAATTTGGCTGTCATCTTTGGCTCTCTCGGTAAGGATAGTCAGCATATCAGCCACTATATTAAATAGTATAGGCGATAGTGAATACCCATATCAGTCTCTTCTTGGTCTGAAAATAATTGCTAGTGTCGTCGTTTACTTTTATGGCAACACTCCCACCAGACATAAAGGACTGTATGAGAGCATGCCACTCCTCCGAAAAACCTTTCATACGAAGTGTTTGCTGGAGAAAAGACCAACTAACTTTATCGTACGCCTTCTCAAAGTCAAACTTGAATAGTACACCATTTAGTTTTTTAGTGTAGTTCATAGATTGTTTCATGTAGGATTACTACACCATGTAGGATGTTTCTTTCTTGCATCAACGCAGTTTGAGAAAGACACATAACATGGTCAGCTAGTGAATTTAGTCTAATCGTGACAACTTTTGTAAAAAAATTAAAACTAATGTTAATAAGGTAGATTGTACGATACTAGTGTATATGTTATGCATTATTAACCTTAGGAAGTAAAATTATGTTGCCAAAATTTACTTTAAAAAGATCGAGTTGACCGACCTGCAAAAAGCCAAACAAATTTATCAGGTCCACCTTGATGACTTCCCAGAAATTTTGGTGAAATTCTGCGGGAAAATCATCCGGTCTTGGCGCTTTGTTATGTTCTATTTGGAAAACAGCTTTCTTGACCTCTTTCTCCGTGTAAGAGGCAGTTAGGAGGTTGTTTTCCTTAATAGAAACTTGTTGGATATCCGCCGTTGGGACTCATCCATAGAAAAAGTTTTCTGAAGGTGCCCCAAACAATAATTTATAATAACTTGCCTCATCCTAATTTAGAGAGTGAATAAATTTCTTCTTATACTTGCCATTGTAAACAGCATGGAAGTATCTTGTATTCACGTCTTCTTCCCGAATGAATTTAGCTTTAGAGCATTGGTACCATTTGAGTTCCTCCTCTTGTATTAGACGGGCTATCTCCACATTCAATTGACTTTTAAGCTCCATCTCTTGTACAGATAACGGGCTGACTTCTGCAAAAGCTTCTAAGTCATTAATGATAGATGAAAGGCGTATTTTGTCTTTCTTAAGAATTCCCGCAATATGGGACCTTGAAGAAACTTACTTAGAGGACATATTTTATTATTCCATCACTGTATAGGGTTTGACCAGTAACAGTTTTTTCCCAAATAGTCTTCACCATCTCATAGAAATCATCACGAATCACCCAACCAAGTTCAAATTTGAACTCATGCTTAGATTTTTATGGCGTTATTCCAACAGATAGTAATAGAGGAGCATGGTCCGACAAAGCCTTAATACGCTCTAGAGCGCGAACAGTTACCATAGGGAACTTCTCTTCCTACTTAATATCCATAAACACTCTATCTAGTTTTTCATATGTTGACTTCCGAAAGACTGTTAGTCCAAGTAAATTGTCTTTCTAACATGGTAACCTCTCTTAAGTCCAACCTATCTATGACAACATTAAACAGGAAGCACTAATGTTGTCAAAACGGCCTAGACTTTCTCTTGAGGAAACCTTAGCAAATTGAAATCACCACCTATAAGAATAGGATATGAATTGTCCTTTGCTAGATTCACCAACTCACGTAAAAATTCATTCTTGTAGACATCCTGGGCAACTCTATAAACGGCGACTAAAGATCATGTGAAATCATCAGCCTTGTTACGTATATAGAGTTTTATTAAAAAAATCTCCAACCGAACTAGCTAAGACTTGCATAGTCTCATCTCAGACGTCTAATAGGATCCCCTGGATCTACCACACAGCGGAAGTGATATCCACGTAAAGTCCACTCAACTAGAAAGGAGATTGAGTAGATCTTGTGAAAAATCACGTCTACCAGTCTCAGAAATAACTAGAAAATTCAACTATAGTCTCTCACACAATCGGCAAAGAACAAATGTTTAGCCAAGTCCCGAAGAACTCTACTACTTGAAAACATTCTATTCATTGAGAAACTATAGCAAATTTGGATATATGGGGTCTCTTACGAGTTACAAGACTTCTAACTCTTTGATCTACGACCAGATGCTTTAAGCTCATACAAAGAATTAAGCCTAGTCTCATCAAAGTACACCTCCGACACTTCACCAACTAAGCGACAGAGGAGTTGACTATCTATTGTGGCATGCAACTCCTCCTTTATTGATGAAGAATCAGGAACAACAGCGACCTTAGTTGTAACCGTTAGACGGTCAACCTCCATGTGTCTCAAAACATTAACAGGAAAAAAGAACTTCCTATATAGTGCTACCCAAGCTAACGCCAACATTGGCCAACTTAAAAGTAATAACAGGAGTAGAAAAGAAAGGAAGGATTTAGAAGGACTCATTATACCGGGCGAATCTCAATTTTTCTCAGCCTTACGACGCATCGCCTTGACCAGAGAATCTTCATCCGTAGCTGACGCACCAGAGGCATCAACCCCGTGGCAAGTGCACCTCCTAAACGGTGTGCCACCCCCTGCACGGTAGGGACAACAACAATAGTCAAAGAAGTGCGTGCAGGAGACAGGGAGGCCTGTCGTCAGCATATAGCTCCTAGTCCTCCCTAACCATAGCAGACTGCCCTACCTGGGTAGCCTAGGATACGTGGCCCACCTGCCCTCGCTTGGGAGCGTCGTCAAGGCCGGCCGGCATAGCCGGGACCTCAAGGTCTAGCCTTGCCTAGGCTGAGACCGATCCGACCTACACCTCTAGGACCGCAACAGGCGCACCCGAAGTCCCTGGCGACATCAGCACCTCTTGGGTCAGCCTCGCAAGGTCAGCGCCCATCTCCAACGTCGCGGGAACCCGACCCCTCTTGGGTCAGCTTCCGCGAGCTCTCCACTAGAAAAACCTCCTCGAGCATCGGATGAGGGCGATTGCGGGGAATGGATCTACCCAAAACATGTGTCCTAGACCGAGCCAATGAAGCAGACCGAGCCCGCTGAACAACCACTAAGGCTGACTGAATAGCCTCCTGCAACTGAGCTTGCGAAACAGCGTGGTGAGGACGAAGTGTCCCTTGCACGAATGGGAGAATCCATAGGTAACATAGCCACCAATTCCTTTCCACGAGGTGTAGTCGGGTTAGCATTAAACGACGTGACTGCAAACACCACTCGTGACCCCTGCCTCAACGAAGACGGCGTCGAGCCCCCCTGCCTAGGCAAGACTGAAGAAGAGCCAGACCCAGCAACCTGGGTACCACTGACCGGATCAGAAATATCCATAACATCATCAGAGGGCTTCCCATTGGCATCATCATTTGTATCATCATCCCCTTTACTCCACAAGAAAGAAACAAACTCAGGCTCCTGAATGTATCCCTCAGTTTCCATCCAGAATCGAAACTCATAACCTTTAAGCTTAACCATAGCATCAGATATGATAAAATAACCCAGCGCCCTTGGTATCATACATTGCACCAAGAATACGTATGAACTCATATTTCCTCAAACTGAACAAGTCTACATCCAAAGTAGTCCCCATAAGACCTCCAACAGCCAACAAACCAAAAAAAGAACACAAAGTATGTGATACCCCTTCAACATGTAGCCAAACCTGCTGGAGCTCACATTTGTGCGCCACTTCAAAGTAATATTTTTCACCTTTCTTTGACCTCTTCCTCCGTATAAGAGGCGGTTAGGAAGTTGTTTTTCTTAACAAAAATTTGCGGTATATCCGCCGTTTGGGACTCATCCATAGAAAAAGAGTTTTTCGAAGGTGCCCTAAATAAGGATTTATAATAACTTGTAATATAAGACTTAAGTTGCTCTTGTCCCTCGATCATACCCTCATTCTGATTTAGAGAGTGAATAAATTTCTTCTTATGCTTGCCATTGGTAACAACATAGAAGTATCTTGTATTCACATCTCCTTCCAGAATGAATTTTTTTTTAGAGCGTTGGTACCATTTGAGTTCCTCCTCTTGCAGTATACGGGCTATCTTCGATTTGATTGGCTTTTAAGCTCAATCTCTTGTGTAGATAACGGCCCGACTTCTGCAGAAGCTTCTAAGTCATCAATGATAGATAAAAGGCGTATTTTCTCTTTTTAAAGAATTTCCGAAGTATGTCTAGCCCAACCTTGAAAGAACTTACGTAGAGCACGCATTTTATTATTCTATTACTGTATAGACGTTTGACCAGTAACAAGTTTTTCCCACATAGCCTTCACAAGCTCATAGAAACCATCACGAATCATTCAACCAAGTTTAAATTTGAACTCATGCTTAAATTTTTGTGGCGATATTCCAACGCATAATAATAAGGAGCATGGTTCGACAAAGCCTCAATACGCTCTAGAGCGCGAACAATTATCATCGGGAACTTCTCTTCCCACTCGGTATTCATAAGCACTCTATCTAGTTTTTCGTATGTTGACTCTGAAAGACTGTTAGCCCAAGTAAATTATCTCTCTAACATGATAACCTCTCTTAAGTCCAAGCTGTTTATGACAACATTAAACAGTAAAGGCCAATGTTCATCAAAACACCCCGACTTTTCTCATAAAAAAAATCTTAGCAAATTGAAATCACCACCTATAAGAATAGGATATGGATTGTACTTTGCCATATTCACCAACTCACGTAGAAAGTCAACCTTATAGATATCTTGGACAACTCCATAAATGGCGACTAAAAATCATGTGAAATCATAAGCCTTGTTACGTATATGGAGTTTTATAAAAAAATCTCCAACCGAACAAGCTAAGACTTTCATAATCTCATCTCGGACGCTAACAGGATCCCCGGGATCTACCACGCGGCGGACGTGATATCCATATAAAGTTCACTCTATCAGAAAGGCGATTGAGTAGGGCTTGTGAAAAATCACGTCTACCGGTCTCAGAAATATCTAAAAAAATCTAACTTACAATATTTCACACAATCGGCAAAGAACATATGTTTAGCCAAGTCTCAAAGATCTCTGCTATTCGAAAACATTCCATTCATTAAGAAACATTCGGTAAAACCCAAAACCACTTGGCATAGGTTTACCGGTGTCATACTCAGTAAATACTTGTCTTGTTATCTCTCGATAAAAAAAATTGTGTTAAGTATTTTTTTTAATTCAGTATTTACCTAGTGTTGATGTAGCATGCATAATAGTGAAAACTCGCGAATAAAAGGTATTTGCGGAGGGTAAACGGCGGTTTTTCTGTTTACTCGGTGCTATTTAACACTCAGTACACTACTTGACGAAAAACTCAGGAAAACAAAACCTAGGGTCGACACGTCTTTAAAGTTTTTCTGAGTTTTGTTTTGAAAAACACTCGGTAAAGGGACCGAGTTTACCCTGTGTTGCACAGGATACCCTCGGTGAAGGTAGCATGTTTTCCCAATTTTTTTGAAAAAGGAAAAGGATACTCCTCCTCCGGGGATATCACGCGCGCCATCCCCCGGGTCGGGACGTACCTCTTCCTCCACGCGAGTCTAGGTTGCGAACCGTCTCACCCACCTCCCTACGGGACCCATCCAGCCCGACTTCCTTATCTCTTCCCCGTCAGATCTCTTCCTCATGAGACGGAGTCTCCTGCTGCACTGCTGCTACCTTGTCGGCTGCCGTCCGTCGGAGCAGCCACCCTTCGTCGTCGGCCAGCCCATCGGAGCAGGCAGCTGCAGCCGGAGCAGGGCACTCGCTGCCAACGCCGCCGCAACCGGAGCAGGGCACTCGCTGCCACCAGATTCGGCCCACCGGAGCAGGCAGCTGCAGCCGTCGCCGGACTAGGCCACGCCGCCGGAGCAGGCACTCGCTGCCTGCCCGCCATGGTCATCCACGTCGTGCTTGCTGCATGTGCCCGTGTCAAGGACAACACGGACGCCTCCCTCGCCATGGCCTCGCTCCGACGGAGTTGCTCAGACGCGTGCACTGCCATGTCCACCGTCGTAACCTCTAGGCTCAGACGAGCCATCCTCCTTCGTGGTCATCGTTTTGCAGTGGAGCCACGACACGGTGCTACACATGTAGGAAGACAATGCTACTGGAAGTGGTCATCGTTGCTACAGATGAAGAGTCGTGATGCTACCGGCCAATAGATGCGTTTTGATATTTTTGCTACAGGGTAATGCTACAATAGTAGCAAGTTTTTGCTATTTCTCTTCTATGCTTTTGCTGCAATAGCACAAAGTATTTGCTACAACATTTTCGGTTTGGTACAATCAATCTCTACGGTTTTGCCACGAGATCTCCGGCGAGGAATATCCGACGATGTCCCTTTTGCTACATTAGAAAAAAAATTTGCTACAACCGTTTTGTGGTTTTGCTATAATAGTGCAAAGTTTTTGCTACAAGGTCTCCGGCGAGATCTCCGGCGAAATTCTCCGGTGAGGTCTCCGGTGAGGTCTCCGGCGAGGTCGGGTTTGCTGCATTAACACAACTTTTTTTCCTACACGGTCGCTGGCGAGATCTCCGGCGAGGTCCAGTCTAATTTTCTATTTTTTAGATCAAACCGTTTTCTGCTACATGTAATAAAAACGGGACTAGTTGTAGCAAAAACAGGACTTTCTGTAGCAAAAGCGGGATTTTAACCCAAAAAAAAAGACATGTGGTTGGCTAGAGACCTGGGGGATAAAAAATACAAATCCCCTGGAAGACACATAATACTGTCCTTTGAAAAAGCACTCGGTCAAGATTTGAAGTATCCCAAGTGTTTGTTTGTTTACAACACTCGGTGAAGTCGAGAGATAACTTCAAGTCGCGGTGACTATTGAGTATATGACTAATTACACTCTGTAAAACAAGTTTTCATAGTGTGCGCGCATCGTATATGTGTACACACATTTTGTAAGAAGTGTGGACATCCACCAACACACCTAGATTTTAAAATATACTCTCTAAGATTCATATTACTTGTCGCGAAAATAGATATATCTAGATATGTTTTAGTGCTAGATAGATACATTCATTTTCGCGACAAGTAATATGGATCGGAGGGAGTATTTAGTTGCGTGCCTTGCATAAAAGTGATAGAAAATGTTCATATTCTCTTTTTTCAAAATTGAAAATTAGTATATAGCGGTTCGAATTTCTTAATAGCTTAGAAGTGTTTGTTTTGAATTTTTTTGAAAAGGGGAGTAAGACCCTAGCCTCTGCATTAGTTAATGCACATAGTTTTTTATTAAAAAATCAACATCCAAGAGTAATACAAATTATGGATCATTTAAAATTGATACATAGATCAATCAGGGAAAAATATGAAACAAGTGACTAGACATCATACTTGCAGTCTACTAAATGCAGCCAGCCAAACTGGCTAAAGATGTGTCCAACGATTATCAAGAGATGGCTACACCCAGTAGCCATGATTTCCCGTTGGTCCTGCGGTGATGGGATCATTCAAAGCTGCACCTAATGTGCCACCACGTGGATAACCTATGAAAGATTAAAAGTTTTTGTTTTGTTAAAGATAATATTATTTCTGCATCTCCAAATAGACTAACATAAGGATGAAACACGAATGCGAATTTTAGCCTTAGATGATTTATCAACTCCATTTAACCAATTTCTGAACATGTTTGTTATATTATTCAGAGGGGTAGATCATATGCAGAGGCTAATCATGGTGAGTTATCATCTGACGAGCCCCCACCCCCGCTCCTCGGTCACTCCCGTGCGACCAGGGGGCGGAACCCTAATCCCCCCGCCTTCCTCCTCCCTCCTTCCTCCCTCCCCGGCCGTCGCCGGCGTGCGCCGCCGGGCGAAGCTCACGCGGTGCCGGCGGCGGCTGGATCTCCTCTCCCTGGCGCGCGGAGGCCCGTGCGGGGCGTAGTCCTCCCTGGCGGCGGTGCTCATCGGCAGGGGCGGTCGGGTTGACGCAGCGGTGGCCGGCGGACTGCGTCGGGGTCGTCCCTTGCACATGGAGGCGGGGGCGGTATCTGGTGCTTGCGGCGGCGGCCGTTCCCCAACAGATCTCGGCGGCGGCGGCGACGCGGGCCGTGGTGGCTGGGTGGCGGGTTTCGCCGGAGCGGAGGGGACGGCCTAGCTGGGGCGGCCTCTCCTCTCGCCTGCGGGGAAGGCCTGGTCGGCGCGAGCTCCGGGTGAGCTCGGCCAGGGCTTCGGGGGCGGCCACGGGGGTCTGCCGGGAGGCGGTGGCGGGTCTGGTCTCTCGGGGTGCAGGTGCCCGCTGGTGTTGACGGCGCGGCTGCAGCAGCATTGCGGCGGAGCTGATGGGGCCGATCGGGCCTCGACCTGGGCCTAGCCGGCGGGCCGGGCCTGATCCGGGCTGGATCCAGCCCTAATTGGATCTGCTGCAGCGTCCGGACAGCACTCACCGCTGGTGATGGAGGGACGTTCCCCTCCCCCCCGCCGTCGGGTGCCTCGGGGCCTGCTGGTTCGTGACACCTAACCGTCCCCCTCTCCGGTGATGCGTTGTGCCGTTGTTCGGAGCGTTGGCCAGAGCTCGAGGATGCCGGGGTGGCGGCCCCGGAAGGTGGACTGCGCGGCGGGCTCTTCGGCGAGCGTCGAGGCAGTGGTGGTGGCTTCTCCCCTCGGTCATGTGGATGGCGAGGAGAGGGCATCGGGCGGCTTTGGGGTTGGCGGCGCTTCGGCTTCGACAGCCCCCAGATCGTGTGCCGGAGGCCTGACTTGGGGACAACGGGCGTGGCGGAAGTCGAGGAGCGATTCGAAGGTTTTTCCGGGCGAAAGCTCTGTGCTTCGGCCCCATCGGCGGCGATGCCTGCGGGTACCGTTACCCTCCTGGGGGCGCCGATGCGGCTACCTCTCTCGCGACAGGGCTCCGGGTGAAAACCCTTGACCGTTGGTCTCGGTGGCGGCGGCGCGGTGTATCGTTACCCTGTTGGGGGCGTCGTCGTGGAGCCCTGGCTCATCTCGGTCTTGGTTCATTGTCTCCGGTGGCAAGTTTAGGTTCTTCGCGGTTGTCTTGCTTATTTTGATCTGTTTTGTATAAGGGGTCTCCCCTTCACCTTGTATCTGTTTGGCCGATGTGGCTTTATTCTATAAAGTGGGGCGTAAGCCTATTTCGAGATCATATGCAGAATTAACAATGCGCCACAATAGGCAAGCAAAAGGGCAAGATATAAACAAATGTTCTATAATTTCATGTGACCCCAAAAAACAACACTTAGTACACCCTACACAATTCCTTTAATCAGATTATCCTTTGTGACAAGCACTTTATTATTCAGCAATCCCATAAAAATTTGTTCTTCAGTGGGATCTTTAATTTCCACAGATATTTTCGAAGAAAGACCGTATGAACATTCATAAGGTCTTCATGCATGAATTTAACTAAAAACACCCCGGATGATGACAAGTTTCACACAAACTTATCATGGTCATCCGGCAGTTGAATCATCATGAGTCTTTGGAAAAAGTGTAGCGAAGCATTCCACTTATTATCACTGAGTACTCTTCTGAAACCAATGTTTATGGGTACTTGAGTTAAACAACGGTCACATTTATCCACTGCACAATATTGTATAAAGATGGATATTGTTGTGCTAAAATGGTGTCTCGACCATGTATTCTCCCAAAACCTAGTTTTTTAACCATCCCCTTGTGTTTGTTTTGAATAGGTGATCACATTGATACTCTTTTGGATTTGTTCTCTCTCTCTCTCTCTCTCTCTCTCTCTCTCTTAGTATATCCTAATAACTCATAAATGCAACTTTGTAGGCTGTAAAAAGTTGGATGAATCTATTGAAGACATCAGATCAGAGAGAAACTCTGTCGGAGCAACTAAGAGTGTGCATGGAGACAGGGATAGAATGCATGGATCTGGACCCAAAGAAAAGACCCGCCGCGAGCGACATAGTTGACCGGCTTGATAAAACGGAACATGGTGCCTATTCAGAAGAAACTGCCATCGGCAGTTCATCACATAATCTGCCAACCTCACCTGCCCACAGCGGCGGCGGCGCAGCGCCGGCAGTGCACGGCGGGGGACGGCAGATATGGGTGCGGAAGATGAACTCGGAGTGGTGGGACCGCAAAAGGGACCCGGCGTGTCCGGATACGGAGTTCCGGCGGGCCTTCCGCATGTCGCGTGTCACGTTCGACGCGCTCTGTGACGAGATCGCTGCCACCTTCTCCAAGGAGGACAAGGTGCTGCGCGCTGACATCCACATGGACCAGCGAGTCGCCGTCTGCCTCTGGCGTCTTGCTTCCGGGGAGCCCCTCCGTGACATCTCCCGCCGCTTCGGCCTTGGTATCTCCACCTGCCACCACATCGTTCTCCAGGTCTGCGCCATCATCACCACCGTCCTCCATCCTCCTGCCCAGAGCTGTTCACTGGCCGCTGGACTCCTGCGCCTCAAGGTTCGTGGCCGTGTGCGGGATCCCTGGAGTCGTCGGCGCCGTGTGCACGGACCACATCCCCATTATCCCACCCAAGGAGAACGACGCCGATTTCTTCAACCGCAGCCTCACGGAGTGCAACAACAAGGCATCCTACTCCGTCGCCGTGCAGGGCGTGGTTGGCGCTGATGGCACGTTCTCGGACCTCTGCATCGGCCTCCCGGGCTCCCTGCCTGACGCGGTAGTGCTCGAGCAGTCTTCACTGTACGCCCACTGCGAGGCTGGGCTGCTCGGGGTCGGAGACGGAGACGACCGGTGCCGGCTAGTTGGCGGTGCGAGCTACCCGCTCACGGACTGGATGCTCGTGCCGTACGGACACCAGAACCTGACGTGGGCACAGCACATCTTCAACGAGCGCGTGGCCGTCGCGAACGCAGCGGCGCAGTTCGCGTTCCAGAGGCTCAAGACGCGGTGGCGTAACCTGCAGCGCCGCACAGAACCCAAGCAGCCGGATCTTCACAACATGATCGGTGCCTGCTGCGTGCTGCACAACCTCTGTGAACGGAGCGGCCAGGAGCTCGATGCCGATCTTCAGCCTGAACCCTCCGAGGAGGTGGAGGAGGAAGACGATGTGGTCCAAGTGGTCAAGAGGGAGCGGGAGCGGGACAGGATTGCGCACAGCCTCCTCGATGGCGCTGCGTTCTTCTAGGTGTCTGATCTTCGTATCAAACCAGAGTTTTTGTAATATGAGCAACTTACCAAATCTTCCATGATCAAAGCATGGGAAGTACGGCTAGTTCAGAACATACAGCTTCCCGGATATGATTAGGATTTTTCACTCTTGTTCTAAGAAGAAAATCAAGAAATTCGGAAGGCACTGAGCCACTGACACTGATATCAAAGCAGAGTTTTTGTAATATGATGAGGAACTCGCCAATCTTCCATGGTCAAAGCATAGGAAGTACTGCTAGTTCAGAACATACAGCTTCCGGATATGATTAGGATTTTTCACGCCTGTTCTAAGAAGAAAATCATAAAATTCAGAAGACACTGATATCAGAAACTCTAGTGCATGCAAGCCCCATAATGTGGAAGTAATTTAGAAGATCCATTTGTCCACACCTAATTTTACAGACTAAACTGGCAACATTATCATTCCTCGGAATAGCAGGACATGACTTACCATCAAACAGTTATTTTGTTTTAGTTTGGAAATGTGTCCCCCAGACTTCTGATACACTGTCACGAACCTGCAGCAGTACCATCAAACAGTTGCCCATCTGCTGGACCTGGACGAGCCTGACCTGACAGGGGCTCACCAAATACCTAAGAAAGTAAGGGTTCAGATAAGAGTCGCTGTTAAAAGCAAGAAGGAGTAGATGAATTTATCTAATCACCAGTGGCAGTTACACGTCGGTTGAAAACGATATAATGAAAAAGTGACGCCCCACTGGCCTTGCCTGCCAGGACAGATCGTTTTCTCCCTTCCCTTTCAGTTTCAGCATGTGTGTGTAGCTAGGTAATGTTTTTCCCCACTAGGCCCGCGTACGTGCTCGATGGAGATGCCGGTTCCTGATGCTCCATCCCGTTAGTTGTTCCGAGCTGAGCATCAAGACATATTCTTCGGCGTCCACCTTGTTATCTGAGCTGTGCACTAGGCGATCAGTAGTACCCACAACATCATGCACCGAGAGGAATAAAGAGCTAGCCCCTGATGAGGAATCCGGCCGGGATTCCAAGTGTTGATTCTTCAACTTCTTATGCGAACTCAGAGATCACTCTCGTTTTGATCATCGCCGAAAAAGAAAAGGAAAAAAAGACACTTCGGTTTCGACGCCAGAAAGCGATGCTAAGTTTGGCCTGTAACATGGCTCTTTTGCTGCTGCTGCTGCTGGGCTTGGATTCTGAACATGTCGCTCGATTTCCCCCTTTCAGCTCACTGTTCTTTCCCTGCATCACTGTCGTCGCCCCCGCTTATCCAGCGGCTCGATTGTTCTTTGCTTTCGACACAAGTTTCGTTCGCTTTCCCGAATCAGATCGCTGCTATGCGGACAGTTTCCTCCGTTGTAGTGTGGCTCGGTCGAATTATTCGGACAAGCATGCCCGTCATCAAACTGATTATGGTCTCTGATAATAGTTGGATTATTAAACAAAAAGATCGATTGCCACCGGCAATTAGCAGAGGGGTATCATTATGATGAGATATGTTTGGTAGAGTACTAGTAGTAGAAATAATGTAGAGCAGTCTCTGATACAATCCAAATTCCTTTATTATTCCACCATAACAGCAACTAACTGCCCATGACGGTTAGTGTTACAATTGCGACAAGAAGATAACGAAGAACGAAAACAAAACACAGCAAGGGGAACACAGATTTAACGTGGAAAAACCTCTCCAACAAAGAGAGGAAAAAACCACGGGCGCCAGCCAGCGAAACTTCACTATATCGAGGAGTGTTTACAAACGCCGGGGATTTCACAGATGCAACTCTCCCAACCGGCGGCTTACAAGGGGTTTATATATCGGTGGAAACCTAGGTCTTCGACGATCCGTACCGTACCGCGGGGGGCGACGGGCCTCGCTCCACTCGTCAGAAGTTGGCCTATACTTTGTAGAATTTGGATCAACATATAACAAACTCCACCTTGAGACAAATTCCTCCTTGTAGCATCAACAGCAACCATCTCCCTGAACAAACAAAGCAAATACTTTTGGCGCCAATAGCCACTTGGGCTAATCAGTTAAACCAACTAAGTTCGAGCAAAGCTCAAACTTAGCAACAGGAACAGGTTTAGTCATCATATCAGCAGGATTATCATGAGTGCTGATCTTGCATACCTTTAATTTACCTTGAGCAACAATGTCTCTAACAAAATGGTACTTGACATCAATGTGCTTAGTTCTCTCATGGAACATCTGATCTTTTGTAAGGTATATGGCACTTTGACTGTCACAAAACAAAGTAATGCAAGAATCATCTCCACAAAGCTCAGCAAACAAACCTTTCAACCAAACAGATTCTTTGCAAGCTTCAGCAATAGCCATGTATTCAGCTTCAGTAGTAGATTGTGCAACAACAGCCTGCAATGTAGCCTTCCAGCTAACAGCACAACCTTCAACATTAAACACATAACCTGTGAGGGATCTTCTCTTATCCAAATCGGCAGCAAAATCTGAATCCACATAGCCAACGAGTCCCTCACCGGTCCTGCCAAACTTCAAACAAGCATTGGAAGTGCCAAGAAGGTACCTGAAAACCCACTGAACAGCCTTCCAATGTTCTTTACCAGGATTAGCCATGTATCTACTTATCAAACTCATAGCATATGATAAATCAGGACGAGAACAAACCATGGCATACATCAAAGAACCAACAGCACTAGAATATGGCACCTTTGACATGTACTCAAACTCTTCATCAGTAGTAGGACATTGAGAAACTGACAATTTAAAGTGAGGAGCAATAGGAGTACTAACTGAGTTGGCACCATCCATATTAAAACGATGAAGAACTTTCTTAATGTAACTTTGCTGACTAAGAAATAACAAACCAGATTTTCTATCTCGGGTAATCTCCATACCTAAGATCTTCTTAGCAGCACCAAGATCCTTCATCTCAAACCCACTACTTAGGTGTGCCTTCAAAGTAGTGATTTCTTTCATGCCCTTGGCAGCAATTAACATATCATCAACATATAGCAGCAAGTATATAGGTGACCCATCAACAAACTTGATATAAACACAACTATCATATTTAGACCTCTCAAAACCATGTGAGATCATAAATGAATCAAACCTTTTATACCACTGTCTTGGAGATTGCTTTAAGCCATAAAGAGACTTCTTTAATTTGCACACAAAATCCTCTTTACCAGGCACTATGAACCCTTCTGGTTGGTCCATGTATATTTCCTCATCAAGCTCTCCATGCAGAAAAGCAGTCTTGACATCTAACTGCTCAAGCTCAAGATCACGCATAGCCACAATACTAAAGAAAGTACGAATGGAACTATGCTTCACAACTGGAGAGAACACATCATTGTAATCAATACCTGGAATCTGGCTGAACCCTTTTGCTACTAACCTTGCCTTGTACCTTGAAGGCTCTTTGGGAGATAGACCTTCCTTTTTCTTGAAGATCTACTTGCAGCGGACCGCCTTCTTTTGTTTAGGCAAGCGCACAACATCCCATGTGCCATTTTTCTCAAGCGATTGCATCTCTTCTTGCATAGCAGATACCCACTTCTCGCGGTCAACGGATGCAATGGCTTCATTATATGTAGCAGGTTCAGAATCGTTCTCCACCTGTTCAGCACAACTCAAAGCATAATGTACAAGATTACACTCTTCAATTAAACGACGAGGTGGAACTATGTTACGTCTCGGTCTATCAGCAGCAATAGATTCCTGTGGCTGCTGCAAAACAGTAGGTGAGTGCTGAACAACATCATCATCAATATTTTCCTCATGAGTATCATCAACAACAGCATTATTATCAACAGTTTTCTGCAGGTGCTCCACCTGCATACGAACTCCCTCCTCTCCAATAGCAACAGCAGAGGGATCTGATGGCAAGCTGTCATGATACATAACAGATTCATTGAAAACAACGTTCCTACTCAACAAAATCCTTTTTGTTTCAGGGTTCCATAGTTTATATGCCTTAACTCCTGAACCATAACCAAGGAATATGCACTTGACAGCTCTAGGCTCTAACTTTCCATTATCAACATGAGCATAAGCAGTGCAACCAAAAACTCTCAACTGTGAATAATCAGCAGGTGAACCTGACCATACCTCAATAGGAGTTTTCTTCTCAAGTGAAATAGAAGGTGACCTGTTGATGAGGTAACACGCTGTGTTGGCTGCTTCAGCCCAGAAACGCCTATGCATACCTGCATTAGACAACATACAACGAGCCCTCGAGATGATGATTCTGTTCATGCGTTCTGCCACGCCATTCTGCTGAGGAGTATATGGGATGGTGTGGTGCCTGATCATGCCATCGTTACTGCAAAACTCCTCAAACTCATTAGAACAGAATTCCATACCATTGTCAGTACGTAGTACCTTTACCTTCTTCTCAGTCTGTTTTTTAACCATAACTTTCCACTTCTTAAAAGCATCAAAAACATCAGATTTATGCTTCAGAAAATAAGGCCACACCTTTCTTGAGTAATCATCAATAATAGTAATCATATAATTAGCACCACCAATAGAAGTCTTACGGGACAGACCCCATACATCAGCATGCACATAATCTAATATGCCTTTGGTGGTATGAACGGAAGCATTGAATTTAACTCTTTTATGCTTACCAAAGATGCAGTGCTCACAGAACTCAAACTTACTCAAGTTGCAACCATCAATCAGCTCTCTCTTGACCAACTCTGCCATGCCTTGTTCGCTCATATGCCCAAGACGCATATGCCATAGATGTGTTTTACCACAATCATCAGAATCATTAGAAGTAACAGCAGCAGCAATACCAGGCAAAGTGCTACCTCTAAGAACATATAATTTAGCAGAATTCATATCACCTATCATGTGAATAAGAGAACCTTTTGATACCTTCAGAACTCGATGCCCACCGGCATACTTGTATCCATCAACGTCCATGGTACTCAGGGAGATCAAATTTCTGGCCATGCTTGGTATGTGCTTCACCTCACTCAACGTGCGTGTCACGCCATCATGTGTTCTAATCTTAACAGATCCAACACCAACGATATGGCATGGGTTGTCATTCCCCACACGCACAAAATCTCCAGTCTGCACAGACTCATATGAACTGAACCAATCTTTGTTACAGCAAATATGAAACGAACATGCAGTATCAAGTATCCATTCATCATTACGAGAAGCACAAGCAGCAAAAACAGCTAAGCATTCACCATCAGAACTATCAGAAACAACAACAGCCTTACCATTGCTTTGATCCTTATCTTTCGGTTGGTAAGTACCGTTCATTTTCTCCTTATTCTGCAGCTTCCAGCAATCATCAATAACATGATTAGATTTCTTACAATACCTGCAGAACTTGTCCTTTCCCTTGGACTTCGAACGACCTCTGCCGTCTTTGCTCTTATCTCGGTTGCCATGGTTGTTAAATCTCTGCTCGGTCCTGCCACGAACCTGCAGAGCTTTAGCCTTGGAGGACGCCCCATCTGCCTGCACCATAGATTTCATCTTTTCCCTCTGTTTGAGGGCATCTTGCACTTCATCAAGGGTTATCTTCTCACGGCTCAACAACATTGTATCACGAAAGTGTGTATAAGAACTAGGCAGCGAGCATAAGAGTAATATGGCTAGATCCTCATCATCATATTTTACTTTCATAGATTGCAAATCAGAAATAATCTCTCTAAAAAGAGATAAGTGATTCATTACCGATCCACCTTCCTGCAATCTATGCGAGAACAACAAATCAGAAATAATCGGCCCAAGCCTCCCGGCGACGGGCCTCGCTCCACTCGTCAGAAGTTGGCCTATACTTTGTAGAATTTGGATCAACATATAACAGTTAGTGTTCTCTCCCACTAGGCCGGCATGGTCGGTCCTGTCGACATGCCTGGTTTCCTTTCCTCGTGCTTGATTCCATACGTACTAGTTCAGAACATATTCTTCGACCGCCTCACCTCGTTATCTGAGATGTGCACTGGGTGATCAGTACGCACGACGTACGTGCACCGCGCGCGAGGAATAATATGTCCAGGATGCCAAATGTTCAGCATACGTCAAACTTCAACTTGATACTGTAAGAATTCAGAAAATGGGGCTTCGGTTTCGACGCCAGAAAGCGATGCAAGTTTGGCGACCATGGCTATTTTGTTGCTTGCTTGGATTCTTCAGGGGAGCTGCTTGATTTCCCCCTTTCAGTCCACTGAACATGCCTTTCGCCGTCGCCCATAGCCTATCGCGCGCCACTTATCCATGTCGATTCTTTGCTTTCACCTCAAGTTTTTTGTTTGCTTTCTCCAACCAAATCAAATCAGATCAAATCAAATCACTCTCTTCCGTGAATCTTTTTATTTGGTCGAATCGTTCGACAAGCGCAATTATTTTGTTGGATAAAACAAAGCTTGCAGAATCATCATTCATCATACATTAAGTTCATCTATGTCTATCTTGTTTCTAGCACGTTTAGACTCCCTACTGTAAGATTAATTCCGGAGTCCATGGAAGTCAAGCGCGTTGCTGTATCGATCTGGCTTGATTCGATCGTAACAGAGTATATGTAGTACTGTATTATCAAGGCATATGTTTGATTAGTACTAATAATGAAGAGTACTAGTCTCTAATGCAATCCAAGTTCCTTTATTATTCAAGCATAGTAACAGCAACGACATGCAGGTAGCAGGCAAGGCACAGTCGCCATGACGCCGCCGCATCGCCATGACCGGCGACTAACGGTCAGGGCAGTACGTAGTACGTCGAACCAGACAAGCAAATTAACTAGTAACGATCAACAATCCAGATGACAAAGGGAGAAATTCGTTTAAGCAAACGTCAGCCCATGCATCCGACCGATTTTCAGCGGGCGGAGGGCGACGACGGGCTAGAGCCTAGAGCGCGAGGACGAGGCCCGGGAGGGAGTTGCGGGCGCTGTCGGGGCGGCGGCTCTGCCAGACGCACTTGGAGGCCGCGGCGGCGGCGAGGCGCGTGACGGTGAGGTCGGTGTTGAAGTACTCGCGCAGCTGGGTGATCACCCCATCGGAGCCCACGGTCCAGGCGTGCACCCAGTAGGCGGCCTTGCCTGCGTCGCCGGCGCCGGAGGAGGCGCCCTCGGCGATGACGGTGGAGCCGAAGGCGTCGACGGTGCGCGGCACGAAGCGGAAGGAGGAGGCGCCGGCGCCGGTGAGGACGCGCATCATGTGCTGGTGCGCGGGCGGGCCATGGAACCACCACTCGAGGTCCGGGGCCAGGAGGGAGTGCACGGCGGCGTGGTCGCGCCCGTTGAGGGCCTCGTAGAGGCGGAGCACCAGGAACTTGTTCCGCTGCTCCTCGGTCTCCGGCTCGGAGGAGGCGCCGCCCTCCAGCTGATCCAGGTTAGCCAGCTCCTCCGGGAGTTTCCGGCTGCTCCTCCTGTCGTAGACGAAGAACCGAAGAAGACCGGCTGGGCTACTTGCTCGTGACGGTGGTGGTCTCGAGGGAAAATCAGACGAGACGGATGTGGATTCCGGTGGACGGATTGGTGTGTTCGGGGCAGAGGGCCCGGCTTTTATAGAGCGCCCGCGCGTGCGCGCCAGGTTGGACGGCAACCAGCACGAGCTCGGATCGGGCCCGCTTGCTGAGTCGGACTCGGAGGACGACGAGTGGGCCGGACCCACCAGCCAGGACCCAATGAGAGCGGGACCGAGAAAGGGATCCGCCCACTTGAATCTTCGGGAGAGTGGGATGAGAAGTTTGTGGTTTTTCTTCTCCAAAAGAAAATAAAAGGAAATCGAAAAGGATATGTGTTGAAGTTGATTTTTTCCTTTTTAGTTGATAAAATAAACAAGATATGTTGCGTCAAATAAAATTATAAACATGAATGACAAATGCACGCTTTAATGCTATTCCAATTTGTGGTCTCTATCTTTATCTTCAACATCTCGACTTTTCACTATTATACTCTATCCGTTCCAAACATATAAAATGTTTTAGCTTTTCTTTGAAATGTATGCATCTAGACCTCTTTTAGTATGCATGTTCGCTCATTTTGCTCCGAAGCTGCACACTAATCGAAAAAAGTTAATACATCTTATAATTTGAAACCGAGGTAGTAGAAGATAGAAAACCTCCACAAGCTGACTAAGCTTCAAATGTTTCAAAATGTGGCTTCAGAGGAAGAGATCTCTTGGATCTAAGTTGTGTCTTATTCATCATTGGGAACATAAAGTCCAAGTTGGTAAGGGATGCGGCGTCGGCCTTAGAGAGGTTGCAACCATCCATCGTGCAAGAAATAAGAGCACCATTTCCGAGTTCTAACCCACGGGCGACATCGGCTACATCGGAGGTGAGGTGTCGTCTATCCCTAATGGGGACGATCCTACCATTTGGATTTCGCGGGCTTCGTAATGTGTGGCCAGACTTGCAAGTACTGTGTTGTAAGCCGAGACGGTGAATTGTGCAGCGTTTTTTGGTGGCGAGAAAAAGAACGCACGAGGGTGTGATGTTTTGGAGAGGGGAGGGGGACGCGGCTAGGAGCAGGCGTTCCCGATAGATAGGAACACCGTGCGTCTTGCCTCCATACGGCTCATTCGAGACCGGTGGCGCCGGATGTTGTATCGGGGACGGCTGGAGAGATGCTCCCTCTTGCCGTGGGTGGACCCTTAATTATATGAGCGCAGTGTTATTGATCTGGGTCGTCCATGCTGACAGGGAGAGCGCATGGCCGAGCATCGGAGCCTGCCGGCCAGGGCGTGCGTTCCGGGGAAGGCGCCATTCGAATGATTGGTCGGTGCTGACGTGGTTTCCAAACGCGAACCGCCTGGACATATCTAGGACATGGGACGCATGGACCCGACCCATACACATGATTGGTAGTAGGCGGCAGCCGCCTGTGTGCTTGTTGACACGCCTCCAACTTGTCTCCAAGTCATACTAGACTCGTAGTAGTACAACGTGGCTGATCAGTGAGCATACATACATACATACATACATACATACATACATACATACATACATACATACATACATACATACATACCTTGTCAGTTTGGGATGTGTTTGGATTGTGGCCAAAGTGTATCTTACTAATATTTTAGTCATGACCAAAAGGTTGGTTCTTGTTTGAATTGTTGCCAACTTTTTGGCATGCCAATACTTCACTATCAACTCTAGTTTAAATTTTTAGCCAATGTTGGCCAATTTATAGACAAGCAAAGACTTAACCAAAATTTTAGCTAGCCAAATATTTGGTGGGGCAATCTTGGACACAGACCAAACACACCCTTGATGCGTCGTTGCAGGTCACTGCTTGTGTCAGCCACGCACGCACGCACGCATGGGCGCTCGCCGTTTGCAACAGATTTGTCTTTTGGAACCGAGCGTTTCTGGGGGAGTGCCACCCAGGGGAAGAGGGATGGAACGGGGACACTGGACCAGCACTGAACGGGACATGGGGGGGAAAGGAACAGCGGGCGTGCCGGTGCGCGCGCATACTACTCGGCAACCCGGCCGCGACCGTGGACGGTGACGTGCACCAACCGGCCGTGCATCATGTCATGTCGTATGCAGAGCCCGTCCTCCTCCAGGCCGATCCATGTACCGATCGCCGGTAGATCGAGATCGCGGCGCCGCCGGCCGGCCGGATGCCAACTGTGTGATGCCGGTAGTACGCAGCAAGACGACGACGAGACGAGACGTTTTAGCTTTCTAAGTCGACCGATATTTTTCACCGTACCGAGTATTTCAGTAACACACTTCTTTGGAGAAATCTAAAGCAAAAATATAAGACGTTTTAGCTTTGTAAAACGAACGTATCTAGGTGATTTTTGTGTATAGATTCAAAGCTAAAATGTTTTATATATATTTGTAGACGGACGGGGTAGTGTGCTTCAATTACATGCACTGGCGGACCTTCTCGAGGGCCAACCTGCGCTATCGCCCCCCCAGCAAAATGAGAAACTTCCTAGTACCCACATGTGTTTTCAGTCAAAAAGCCTTACTATATTTGTCTGATAGCATCGCGCATCGGTCATTCCCTTGCCTGAGTAGCATGTGACTTGAAACAGTATACCACTACAGTGTGCTTGTGAGTAGTCGGCTAGTGGCTTCTTGTCAGAGGCTCACGTCAGCCATGGTTGGCATGTTGCGCAGTATGGTCTCTGAAACTGACTACCACGTTGCACACCGGCGGTGCAGCAGCAGGCAACAAGTGCAATTTCGTCAGCGTTCCCTGCAGCGCTCATTCATTCCTATTTTCTCAGCTCCTCAATCCCCTTCAACCATTTACTTGCAACTTAACTAAGAAAGTTTTGCATGAATAGTTTTTGCATACAGATTCTATGTTGCTATGTTTTTTTTTTGTAGCAGTCTATGTTGCTATGTGGGTTAGCGTCAATTGTTAAGGGAAAACCAGTCTTGTTTTAAAGAAGAGGTGAATGTGAAGCTAATTCACAAATTATTGGATACCTTTTTACAAGTTAGTGATTAATCTAGTGCTCCTTCATGACTAACTCCATAGCTATGTTATATTTTGATACAAATCTTTTCTATTTTAGAGTAAATTATACATATTTATTCAAGGAAAACATGTATTTTATAAGCTTCTCTAAGTGCTACAAATTCTAATTTATTTTAGCTGTATGATTAGTGACTCCAATATTTTGCATCTTGTTTGCTAATTTGGCCCCCCCTAAGATGTCCGCCACTGATTACATGACATGTATATTTGACTTCACCTTTTTGTGTTTCAGCTACTCTCTCTCGTTAGATGTATATATCTGTATATTGTATTTTCCTCATATGTTAGGGGGCTTCCTGCATATTTGCCCTGTACCTGTAATATATATTGTGGTCTTTGGCCCCCAGAGGAATACAACTTGTTTATTCCTAACATGGTATCAGAGCCGGTTTTAGGGTTTCCGTGCCCACCGGTCCTCTCCTTGTGATCGCCGCCACCGTTAGCTCGCCCCGGCCACCGCCGGTTCCCAAACTGGCCGCTTGCGTGAAGTCCTTGCCCGTGCGTGGTCCTTTGTTTCCAGATCAGAACTGCCAAACCTCACCGCCGATCGGATCCGATCTACACCTCACCCTCCTGCATATTCTCCCACTGCCGCTCGGGCCCCGCCACCACCGTCTGCCTCACCCGCAGTCTGCGCTCTGCCACGCGGTCTGTCCTCTAGCCTCTGCATCTACACACATACATACAAATCTGAAATATCATCTACACCTCACCTCCTACATACCCTCCTGCATATACTCCCACCGCCGCTTGGGCCCCGCCACCACCGTCCGCCCTCACCCGCCGTGTGCGCTCTGCCACGCAGCTTGTCCTTTGTCCTTTGCACCTACACACATACATACAAATATGAAATATCATCTACACCTCACCTCCTACATACCCTCCTGCATATACTCCCACCGCCGCTTGGGCCCCGCCACCACCGTCCGCCCTCACCCGCCATGTGCGCTCTGCCACGCAGCTTGTCCTTTGTCCTTTGCACCTACACACATACAGACGTCAGCTTGCGTCAGACCGGTCAGTCTAGTTCTGATCTATTAAAAAAACGAGAGAGATATGTCTTCTTCCTCGGGTTATGTTGCGATTCCTCGCTGCCCGGTGATTTTCGATGGCGTGAATTACCCTGATTTCGCTGCCTTTATGCGCGTTCACATGCGCGGTCTCCGTCTTTGGGGTGTGCTCTCCGGCGAGGTCTCCTGTCCGCTGTGCCCCCTGCTCCTGTGGCTCCTCTTCCGCCGATGCCGATTGTTCTCGGTGCTGATGCTTCTCAAGAGGCCAAGGATGCTGCTCAGAGTGCTGATGATAGTGTTGTTGCTGCTTATGACATGAAGTTCAAGCAGTACTCTTCTGATCTTGAGGCCTATCGACACACTCTGACTGCTTACACTCAGTGGGTTGATGAGGATGCTCGTGCTGCTGTTGTTCTCACCTCCAGTGTTCTGCCACAGTATGCTGCTGAGTTCATGAGTCTCCGTACTGTTGTTGCTCAGTAGGCTCATCTTTGTCAGCGCTATCAGCCGTCTGGGGATGCTCTTTACCTGTCTGTGGTTCGCCAGGAGCATGCTCTCCAGCAGGGTGATTCTACTATTGATGAGTTCTAGACTCAGAGTGCTGCTATCTGGCGTCAACTTGAATATCTTTGTACTGCTGTTTGTGGCACATGCTCGTGTTGCCAGATTGTGCGTTCGGATTTGGAGTTTCACCGCATCTATGAGTTTCTGTCTCGGCTCCGCCAGGAGTTTGAGCCCCGGCATGCTCAGCTGAACGCTCGTGGTCGTGTTCCGCTCTCTGAGGTGTTGTCTGAGCTTCGGGCTGAGGAGACTCGTCTCCGTGGTGCTGGTCTTCTTGCGATTCCATCTGTGCTTGCTACCCGTGGTCCTCCTATGCTGTCGGTTCCCTCGACTCAGCCGCGGTCCTCTGTGCCGCCGCCGATACTACCCACTCCTCCAGGTCAGGGTCAGAGTCAGCACCAGCAGTTTCAGGGTCAGAGTCAGCACCAGCAGTTTCAGGGCCAGAGTCAGCACCAGCAGGCTCGTGGTCAGGGTCGCCGTGGTTCTCTTCGTCACTGCTCTTACTGTAACAAGGATGACCACACTTGGGCCACCTGTTATACACGGGATCCCAGCTTACGTCAGCAGCACCAGGTTCGTGGGTAGTCGGCTTCTTCTGGATCTTTAGCAGTTGCTCTCTCTGACCAGGACATTATCAGGAGTCTTCGCGGTCTGCTTGCTGCTGCAGGCTCTTCTTCGACAGACACTGCTGGTTCTGTGACTGATTCTTCAGGCCCTGTGCGACCACCACCTTCTACACAGTCAAGTACGTCCCCATGGTATCTGGATTCTGGAGCTTCTTTTCATATGACCTCTGAGTCTTCTTTTCTATCCGCTCTTCGTTCTCTCTCTTCTCCTGTCCATGTTTTCACAGCCGATGGTACCTCTCTCCCTGTTTCTAGTCGAGGAACCCTCTCTACTTCTTCCTTTTTTGTTCCTGATATTTCTCATGTCCTTCTTCTTAAGATGAATCTGTTCTCTGCTAGCCAACTTACTGACTCTGGTAGTCGCGTCATTCTTGATGCTGATTCTTGTGTTGTCTAGGACCGTCGCACGTAGGCCCTGGTTGGAGCTGGCCCTCGCAGTCGTGACTCTTCAGGACTTTGGGAGTTAGACTGGCTTCGTGTTCCTTCCGCTGCCACTTCATCTTCCAGTTCTTCTCCAGTTGTCGCCTCTGCTACCAGCTCCTTTCAGCAGTGGCATCATTGTCTTTGTCACCTTTGTGACTCTCGCCTTTCATCATTAGTTCATCGTGGTCTTCTGGGGTCTGTCTCAGGAGATGGGTCTTTACATTATCAGGGCTGTAGGTTGGGTAAACTGATTCAGCTTCCCTATCCTACTAGCGCGTCTGTATCTCAGCGACCTTTTGATTTAGTTCATTCAGATGTTTGGGGTCTGGCTCCTTTCGCTTCGAAAGGGGGCCATTGCTACTATATTTTATTCATTGATGATTTCTCTCGGTACACTTGGTTGTATTTTATGCGCTCTCGTAGTGAGGTGCTCTCCATATATCAGCGTTTTGCGGCTATGGTCCGTACTCAATATTCTACCCCCATTCGTGTGTTTCGTGCTGATTCTGCTGGTGAGTATATCTCCCAGATGTTGTGAGGTGTTCTTGCTGAGCAGGGCACCCTTGCTCAGTTCTCCTGTCCTGGCGCACATGCTCAGAATGGTGTTGCTGAGCGTAAGCATCGCCATCTTCTTGAGACCACTCGTGCCATGATGATTGCTTCTTCTCTTCCGCCGCATTTCTGGGATGAGGCTGTCGCTACGTCGGCTTACCTCATTAATATTTAGCCTTCTGCCGCTCTGCAGGGTGGCATCCCTCTTGAGCGCCTATCTGGACAGTCTCCAGACTATTCCATGCTTTGCTTGTTTGGTTGTGTTTGCTATGTTCTCCTTGCTCCTCGCGAACGCACCAAACTGACCGCTCAGTCTGTTGAGTGTGTTTTCCTTGGATACAGTGATGAGCATAAGGGCTATCGCTGTTGGGACCCCATTGGTCGTCGGATGCGTATCTCTCGTGATGTTACTTTTGATGAGACGCGTCCTTTCTATCCTAGTACCACCGCTGGTACCTACCCGGTGGAAGATATCTTGTTTCTTCTCTTTCCTGACCCCCCCTGTCTACTCCTTCTACTCCTATTGTGTCTTCTTCAGGATCTCCTACCCATGATGTCTCTTCTTCTACACCGTCCTCCTCTATTCCGTCTAGTTCTCCTAGTTCTCCTCGTTCTCCGGAGTCTTCCTCTGCTATTCCTTCTTCTTCATCATCGTCTCATGGTTCGTCTTCCTCTGACGAGCTTCCCTCTACTCGTCCTGTTCGTCAGCGTCGTGCCCCCGATCGTTACTCTCCTAGTCAGTATGGTCTTTCTGTTGCCTCCGAGCCGACTTATTATCGGGATGCTGAGCATCATCCTGAATGGCAGCTGGCCATGGCTGAGGAGATTGCTGTGCTTGAGCGCACTGGCACCTGGGATCTTATTTCTCCCCCTCCCGGTGTTCGTCCTATCACGTGTAAGTGGGTCTATAAGATTAAAACCCGCTCTGATGGATCTCTTGAGCGCTATAAAGCGTGTCTTGTGGCTCGTGGTTTTCAGCAGGAGCATGGTCGTGACTATGATGAGACCTTTGCTCATGTGCCTCATATGACCACTGTGCGTACTCTTCTTGTTGTTGCTTCTATTCGTCACTGGTATGTGTCTCAGCTTGATGTTCAGAACACTTTTCTTAATGATGAGTTGAGTGAGGAGGTTTATATGCAGCCTCCTCCTAGGTATTCTATTCCCGAGGGGATGGTTTGTCGTCTTCGACGGTCTCTTTATGGCCTCAAACAGGCCCCTCGTGCCCGGTTTGAGCGCTTTGCTTCTGTAGTGACTACTGTTGGTTTCTCCCCTAGTGCTCATGATCTAGCGCTGTTTGTTCACACTTCTCCTCGTGGACGCACTCTTCTTCTCTATGTTGATGATATGATCATTACTGGTGATGATCCTGAGTATATCGCCTTTGTTAAGGCTCGTCTTCGTGATCAGTTTCTTATGACTGATCTTGGTCCTCTTTGATACTTTCTTGGGATTGAGGTTTCCTCCACTTCTGATGGCTTTTACATCTCTTAGGAAAAGTATATTCAGGATCTTCTTGCTCGTGCTGCTCTTGGGGATGAGCGCACTGGTGATACCCCTATGGAGCTTAATGTTAAGCTTCAACCTACTGATGGTGATCCTCTTTCTGATCCGACGCGTTATCGTCATCTTGTTGGGAGTCTAGTTTATCTTGCTGTCACTCGTCCTGATATTTCTTATCCTGTTCATATTCTGAGTCAGTTTGTCTCTGCTCCTACCACTGTTCACTATAGTCATCTTCTCCGTGTTCTTCGTTATCTTCGTGGTACGATCACTCGTCGCCTTTTCTTTCCTCGTTCCAGCTCTCTCCAGTTCTAGTGCTATTCGAACGCTACGTGGGCGAGTGATCCTTCGGATCGTTGTTCACTTTCTGCTTACTGTGTGTTTCTTGGTGGTTCGCTCATTGCTTGGAAGACGAAGAAATAGACAGCGGTTTCCCGTTCGAGTGTTGAGGCTGAGTTGCGTGCTATGGCCTTGTTGACTGCTGAGGTGACCTGGTTACGGTGGTTACTTGCGGATTTTGGGGTCTCTATTACCACACCCACTCTGGTTTTGTCTGATTGTACATGTGCTATTAGTGTTGCACGTGATCCGGTCAAGCATGAGCTTACCAAGCATATTGGTGTTGATGCTTTCTATACACGTGCTCAGGTGCAGGCTCAGGTTGTTGCACTTCAGTATGTGCCTTGAGATTTATAGTTTGATGGGGATATGCCTACCGGGGTATACCCAGCAGGACGTTTCTGACTGGCTCCGGAACCAGCGAGTGGGCCTGCAGGACGGCGACTGGATCAAGGGCTGGCGTGGACTCAAGCGACTGGAAGCTGAAGGCCCAGGAGCGTAGGCAGGCCCAGTCGGATTAGGTCATAGGATCACCGAGTTGGTAACTGATTCGGTTGAGATCTGTAAACCCTAGGGAGGTGAGTCTATATAAACCTCCCTAGAGGACGCATAGAGCACACGTTCCATCATCCACCCAAGTGACTCGCTGCCTAGCCGCGGAGCTCGCCCCATTGTACTCTCACCATAATACAATATAGCAGGAGTAGGTCTTTACCCTCCGGGGGGCCGAACCTGGGTAAATCCATGTGTCTCCGTCCTCATCTCGCACCGCAGATGGCTGGCCGCCCTTGCCCCATGTTCTACTACTCGCTGCCGATTGCAGCATCTGCCGTGGTCATTCCCACGATAGTGGCGCCCACCGTGGGGCCTGGCCGGTCAAGCCGGTGTTCTGCGGCGAGATCCAATCTACCCATCAACGAGTCGATCGCCACCGGACGCATGATAGCGATCGGCGAGATGCTCCAGATCTTGCCGAGCAGCTATGTCCCGGCGGCGCGACCCGTCACGCATAGCATGATCTTGCCGGTCGGCACGATCAGCCTCTTCGTCGGCCTCACCGACGTCATCATCTCGGAGGACTCGGCTCGCATCCGCGAGTCTCCGCCATGCGACCGGCTCTCTGAGAGTCAGGTCTGCACGATCCACCGCCTCGCCTCCGAGTACAACTTGGCCCACAGTGACGTGGCCGGAACCACTACGGCCGCGGAAGACGCGGCCCTCAACGACGACGCCGACTCGGCGACCCCGGCGTCACTCGCCGGATCCATCATCGCAGCTTTGCCCGCGGGCTCCATCACCCAGGTCTCCAACGTCGGAGACTTCGAGGATCCGTTTATCCTTGGGATCTTCGACTCTGACTCTGGATCGGAGAACTCCGCCGACCTCCGTGATGGAACCAGCCGCCACGCCGCGACCTACATGGCGACTGGCACCGACCCGTCGGAGGATCCATTCTCCACCCCGATCCCTCCCAACGCTACGGTGACGGAGGTCGAGGAACTCCGCGTGAAGCTGGCGGAAGCAGTCCGCAAGGAACAAGCCGAGCGCGAAAACTTTCGCCTCGAGCAGGTGACGGCACGGGAGCTGTCGCACTATCACCAGCTCTGAATCAGGTCGCGCCTGAACCCCACCATCCAGGGGCGCGCCCTGAACTTCGATGACGAAAGCGACCCGGCCCGCGCGGCCGAACGCGCGATCTGCGAGAACGCGCCTCCAGGAGGGAGCGCTCGGCCCCCACCAGGATCAACGGCCAATGGCCCCCTGCCACCACCCAACCGCACACCCCCCAGGGACCAACCGCGGATCGTGGTCTCCTCACGGGAGAGAGACGCGAATGGCCTACCGATGTTCTCCACCCCAATGGACAACCTCGTCGCGGGCCGCGCGGCAGTCGACATCGCAGCCACTGGTGAAGGCACCTTGCAGATCCAGTACGCCAGGGCCCTGCTCGCAAAGGCGGTCGAGCAACAAAACGCAGGCGTCGACTCATAGGGTCGGATGTACTCGCGTTCATCGGGAAGCAGCCTCGAGCGGCCGCCCAATGGCGGCAAACACCCTCAACTGCCCGCCACCCGAGCCACTACAGATCCAACACCGACCCGCGAACGCGGCACTCTCCACAAACGACCCCAGGCCGACGACCAACTTTGTCGCTGCCAACGGTCAGCCCGTCGATGCCCGCACCCACATCATCAACAATCAGAGCTGGCACGCACGCCAGCTCGACGACCTGCGGCACACCCTAACCAACCACCGCGACGGCGAGCCGAGGGGGTCGCTAAGCCGACTCGTTCCTCGATGCTTCAGACCAATGATCCGAGGCGAAAAATACCCGGCGAACTTCAAAGCGCCGAAGGAAATAGAGAAGTACGACCCTTCGTACGATCCCTCCGTGTGGCTAGATACCTACCTCATGGCGATGGGGATCGCCGGCCACACCGATCTACTAGCCGCCCGCTACCTCCCCCTGATGATGGAAGGAGCGTGCAGGCAGTGGATTAACACTCTCCCCGCGGATAGCATCGACTACTGGGAAGAGATGCGCGATGCCTTCGTCAGGCACTTCGAGGGATCATACACCCGCGCCACCACCATCGAGGACCTGGAACAATGCGTCCAGGGACCTCGCGAGTCGACCCGCAGCTGGGTCCAACAGTGGCAAGAACTGTGGTACAACGCGTTCGGCATCCACCCGGACACCGCGATCCACTGCTTCAAGACCTCGTGCCGCTACGAGCCCCTGGTCGCCAAGCTCAAATGGGCATACCGCACACTCGACAACATACCGGACCTCCTGGAGATCGCCAAAAGATACGCGGAGGAAGACCCAAACCAAGAAACCGACTAACGAGTCAGGAGGACAACGCCGCACGAGCGGCAGCGACAACGGACGACGATCCGATCTACGCTACAGCAACACTCACCTCACCGGAAAGCGCCGTAGTGACGGGCGAGTCGACTTCATCGCCAACGCTGGATACGCGCAGCGCGAGCCCAAGAGCTTCCGCCGCGATGGCGGCAACTACAAGGCAAAGCCAAGGTTCGACCCCGCGACCCTTCTAAACCAACCTTGTGTATTTCATAGCAGGGAAGGAAAATCCGCTACGCAGACGACCGCCGACTGCCACTCTCTATACCTCGGCATGGGCAGCCCGGCCCGGTCGGCCCGACCCGACCCGGCCCGGAAAAAGCCCGACGGGCCGGGCTTTTAAGGCCCACGGGCCGGGCCTGGGCTTCGCAACTGCGGCCCGAAGGATGTACGGGCCAGGCTTGGGCCAGAGAAAAGTGAAAAATAGGGAGAAGCCCGGCCCGCGGCCCGCGGCCCGACGACCCGAAGAAATATGTGTACCACGGGCCAGGCTTGGGCTCAGTTTTCAGGCCCGACAGCCGGGCCGGGCTGGGCTTGGGCCTGGGGTTTGCACAGGCAGGCTTTGTCGGGCCCGGCCCGAGCCCGGCCTGGCCCGAAACATGCCCAGGTATACCACTCTCTCAAGGAGATCGAGAAGGCGCGGCGAGCGCAGGGAGACCGTGACGACAACCCGCCAAACAGCGGAAAATTTGGCAGCGTGGCCGGTTCGCTCCATACCTTCACCGGCTTCAACACGAAGCGCGAGAAGAAGGTCATCACCCGCGCTGTCGCCGTCAACGCGGTGGCCCAGGTGGACGTTCCCCAGTTCCTCAACTGGTCGGAGCAGCCCATCACCTGGAGCCGCCAGGACCACTCGCCACGCATCGAGTATCCAGGGCGAGTCGCCTTGGTGGTCAAGCCAAAGGTGGGCGACTACTGGCTCCCCAAGACATTGATGGACGGCGGCAACTCCATCAACATCCTGTACCTGGACACCTTCAGGCGGCTGCGGCTCCCGCAGTCGATGATCGAGACAACTCACACCACGTTCCACGACATCGTCCCCGGTCGGAAGGCGTACCCGATCGGCAAGGTCACGCTGCCAGTCACCTTCGGCACCCCGGCAAACTTTCGTGCCGAGCGAATCGTCTTCGAGCTGGTGCCCTTTGACATCCCCTACCACTGCGTCCTGGGGCGCCAGGCGTTCGCCAAGTTCATGGCAGCGCCACACTACGCGTACAACGCCATGAAGCTCCCTGGGCCGTGCGGCGTCATCACCATCAACGGCGACCCCGACATGGCCGCCGAGTGCGAGGCCAAAGGAGCCGAACTCGCTGATGCTGTCATCACGGCAGAGGCTAACCACGCTGACGAGCTCACCAAGTACGCGAGCAGGGTGAACAATGACGACCCCACCATACTCAAGAAGCCCAACTCGGAGGGCGCAAACACCTCAGCCTTTGAGGCAACGACGCACACTCGCACCGTCGAGCTGGTCCCAGGCGACTCCAGCCAGACGGTGACGATCGGGACGGGCATGAGCCCAGCATAGGAAGGCGCGCTCAACGGGTTCCTCCGTGAGAACAGGGACATCTTCGCATGGAAGCCCTCTGACTTGCCTGGTGTCCCCAGGGAACTCGCTGAGCACAAACTCAACACCGACCCCAAAGTGCGACTTGTCAAGCAGTCGCTGCGGCCCTTCAATGAAGAGCGCCACCGAGCCATCGCCGAGGAGGTGCAGCGTCTACTCGCTGCAGGCTTCATCCGGCCAATCAAATACTCCAAGTGGCTGGCAAACCCAGTCCTGGTCGAGAAGAAAAAAGGGACCTGGAGGATGTGTATCGATTACACAAACTTAAACAGCGCCTGCCCAAAGGAGCAATTCGTCCTCCCGCGGATCGACCAAATAACCGATTCCACCGTGGGCTCGGAGTCGCTATGTTTCCTCGACGCCTACTCTAGGTACAACCAGATCAAAATGGCCGTCGAGGACGAAGAAAAGACGACGTTCATCACGCCATTCGGAGCCTTCTGCTACACCGCCATGACCTTCGGCCTCAAGAACGTCGGGGCGACCTATCAGCGGTGCATGCAGGAGTGCCTCGCGAGCCAAATTGGCCGCAACGTCCACGTCTATATCAACGACGTGGTCGTAAAGTCCGCTCGCCAGGATGATCTACTCGCCGACCTGGCGGAAACGTTCGCCAACTTGCGAAAATACAAGATAAAGCTTAACCCAGGCAAATGCACCTTCGGTGTACCAGCAGGGCAACTACTGGGTTACGTCGTCTCCAAGCGCGGGATCGAGGCGAACCCCACCAAGATTGACACGATCGCCCGACTCGGCAAACCCGAGTGCCTACGCAACGTCCAGAAGCTGGCCGGACGAGTAGCGGCTCTCAGTCGCTTCATCCCCCGCCTGGGCGAAAAGGCGATGCCCCTATACCGCCTGATGCGCAAGAACCCCACATTCCAGTGGTACAAGGAGGCGGATGACGCGCTTCGCGACCTCAAGAAGGTGCTACTCGCCGCACCGCTACTCGCCGCCCCCGTCGACAAAGAACCCATGCTGGTTTACGTCGCGGCCTCCGAGCGCGTCGTTAGCACCGTCATGGTCGTCGAGCGACCGGAGGAAGGAAAAGAGCGTCCAGTACAGCGACCGGTGTACTACATCAGCGAGGTCCTCACCGAGTCGCGCCAGCGATACCCGCAGTACCAGAAGCTGGTATATGCGGTCTTCAGAGCACAGCGGCGCCTGCCGCACTACTTCCAGGAGCACCCGATCACGGTCGTCTCCTCAGCACCGTTACAAGACATCATCCGCAACCGCGAGGCGACCAGGCAGGTCGCCAGGTGGGTCGTCGAGATTGGCGTCCACAACATCAAATACGAGCCACGAAAAGCGATCAAGTCGCAGGACCTAGCGGACTTCATCGCCGACTAGGAAGAAGCCCAACAGCCAGAGAAGTTGCCATACCTCCATTACTGGAGCCTGCACTTCGACGGCTCCAAGAACATGGACGGCGCAGGCGCAGGGATCTTGCTAGCTTCACCGAAGGGCGACAAGCTCCGCTACGTCCTCTGCCTCGACTTCACACCCTGCACCAACAACATGGCCAAGTACGAGGCCTTACTCCACGGCATGCGAGCTGCCAGGGAGATGAACGTCAACCGCCTACGCTGCTACGGAGACTCCGATCTTGTCGCTGGGCAAGTCGCCGGCACCTACGACGCCGTCTCCCCCACCATGGCGGCGTACCGCCAAGCAGTGGACAAGCTGGGCGGACACTTCGTAGGCTACTCCATCGAGTGGATCGACAGGCGGAAGAACGAGGAGGCCGACGCACTCTCTTGCATCGGATTGGCTCGACTCGCACCACCCGTCGGCGTCTTCCTCGACACAATCACCAAACCATCAGTATCTCCCCCAAGGGAGATCGACATCGGAGTCCCGCTGCAGCCAGAGGCAGCCCTGGTCGCACTCGTCACCGAGCCAGACGACTGGACCAAGCCCTACGTCGCCTACCTGGAGGCTGGCACCTTGCCGGCAGACGAGACGGACGCCCGGATGATCGCACGCCGATGCAAATCCTTCACCATCATCGATGGCGAGCTCCACAAGCGAAGCGTCACCGGCGTGTTCCAACGCTGCGTCCAACCGTCCGAAGGACGCAAGATCCTCCACGACATCCACTCTGGCGACTGTGGCCACCACGCCGGTGCCCGCTCCCTGGTCACCAAGGCTATGCGGCACGGCTTCTACTGGCCCACCGCACATGCCGACGCTGTCGACATCGTCCAGCGGTGCGCCGGGTGCCAGAAGTACGCCAACCAGACGCACGTGCCGAGCTCGGCGCTGAAGACAATCCCCATCACCTGGCCATTCGCAGTATGGGGCATGGACATGGTAGGCCCCTTGAAGAAGGCTCCCTCCGGCTACACCCACCTCCTGGTCGCGGTCGACAAATTCACAAAGTGGGTGGAGGCCAAGCCAGTCCGGAAATGCGATGGGAAGACCGCCACTAAATTCCTACGCGAGCTCATATATCGCTACGGGTTCCCAAACAGCATCATCACGGACAACGGCACCAACTTCGCCAAAGGAGCCATGGCCGAATTCTGCGAGGAACACCACATCCGGCTCGACTTTGCATCAGTCGCCCACCCGGAATCCAACGGCCAGGCGGAACGGGCCAATCAAAGCATCCTCCACGGCCTGAAGCCGCGACTCCAAGTACCACTCGAGCGCACCGCCGGGTGCTGGGTCGAGGAGCTACCCTCCGTCATCTGGCGCATCCGCACCTCGGTCAACAGGTCGACAGGATTCACCCCCTTCTTCATGGTGTACGGCGCCGAGGCAGTCATGCCCACCGACCTTGAGCACGACTCGCCGAGGGTCGTCCACTATACGGACGCTGCGAACGAACTCGCACGACAGGATGGAGTCGATCAACTCGACGAGGCACGCGACCTAGCTCGCTCGTGCACCGCTATCTACCAACAAGGACTCCGCCGCTACCAAAGCCGGCGGGTGAAAACTCGCACCTTCCAAGAAGGCGACCTGGTGTTGTGCCTCATCCAGGACAAGAAGGGCATGCACAAGCTTTCCCCTCCATGGGAGGGACCATTCGCCATCGGGCGTGTACTCGGCAACGACGCTTAATACCTCATCGATGTCCGCGGGGATGGCAAACTCGACGTCAAGCGACCATGGAATGTAAACCTCCTACGGAAGTTCTATTCCTAGAACGCCACATATGTACTCTCCAGTCGCTATGAAATAAAAGGAATTGGTTACCGCAAATTGCGCTTACTCTCCGTGTCTTGTGCCACTCGCACTCGTAATAACAGCGTCAGGCTAACCGTAGAAGTCAACCTTTGGTAAAGCGATCGGCACGGCAAGTAGTGCGATGCAAAAGCACTGAGTCACCTCAGGTTTTGCATCGTCCACAAAAAACGCCTACCCGGAGCCCCATTGGAGTCGCCTAGCCCGACTGGCTCTACGAGCCAAGACAACTGCCTTCGCTTCTCACAGCGACCATGATCCTCCCCATCCTCGACATAGCGACTCGAACGGCCACGTACCACGCTCGGGGACTGACGACCAGTTCAGCGCGAGCGGCTCGGGAAAATGCCAAGTATGAGAGCATGCCCAGGACTCGCCATGCGACTGACCCAACGGGCCAGGCAGGAGTGATGCGCTCAAACCAACGCGCCAAGTCCTCACCCACCCTCGAGTCGCGCCTAGAACAACCAAGTACCACGCTCGGGGACTCGGCCACCCGACCTCGTTCGCGCAAGGGAAAACGGTGAAGTACAGAGCGCTCAAGGGAGTCGCCTAGCGACTGGCTCTTCGAGTCCGGGCGAGTCGACCACAATAACAAAACATTCAAAAACCACAAACAGATCACACACGAGGTAAACCCCACAAAAGGGCGGACGCGCTCGGGGACTCGTTCAAACCTCAATCGGAAAACACATGACAAGTCACAAAACAAACATGATATCAAATTACTAGCATGTTGCAATTGTCTCAGAGTACAAAATATGCCCAAGCGGCAGATCTGCTACTAACACCCCAGGGCAACCTACTCTATTCCGCAGGCTTCGACGACGACTCGCCAGCACCCTTGCGATTGCGGATGAACGGCGTGTACGGGTTTGACGGATACGTTGTCAGCTCACCCGCCATCGCCGCGCGGAAGGGCTGCTCAACCTTGAAGTCCCGGTGCTGCGGCTCGGGGTCGTTGGGCGCGACGACCGTTTCCTGGTAAGGAAGGAGGTCGCCCATCGCCCAGACGCGTTCGGAATACACCGCGGCGCGACCCGTCAACTTGAGCACCTCGGAGATCTCCACCTCGCCAGTCGACGATGGGTAGCCACTCGTCACATCGTCCAGATCGAAATCTTCTGGAAAATGAGCAAGCCCAAGGCTAAGCGTCGTCGCTGCTCCACGCCGAAACGCCGATCGCGTCATGAACTCAACGACCGACGACGCCTTCTCCAAGTACTTCCACACCTCGACGAGGTCGCTGGGAATTACTTCCATGGGCGACATCTCCTGGAGGTAGGCTCGGATGCATGTCGCCGACAACATCGCCGTGTCAACGAGCGAGGCCACACATTGTCGCGCGTTGAACGAGCTCGCCTCTCCCGTGCTATCAATGATGCGACCTGCGGATAGAAGATAACAATGAGTGCATCGGATATTACGAAAATACACATGCAATATGCAAGGGTAGACAAACTCACCAATCAAGGGGCGGGAGAGATCCGTGATGAAGCTCTGAAGAGAAGTATAGTCGTCCTGAAGCCCAGCAACAAGGGCGTCAGAAACTTTACGCTCTTCCGCGGCGGCCGTAATGGCGGCCTTGGCTCGACCATTCGCCGAACTCGCCTCCTTTTTCGCCTCCCTCAGCTCGCGCTCGAGCTCGGCGATCCGCTTCTCAGCCGAGCTCAACGCCGATTGAGCCGTCGCCAACTCACCCGCGGGGACAAGTCCCTGGCGAGCCTCTTCTGCCTTCGCGGCAACTGCCTGAAGCCCTTTATTCGCCTCTTGGACGGCGGCCAGTTCCTTCTCCGCGCGGTGTTTCGCTGCCAATCGGTCAGCTGACTCGAGTTGCAGACCCTGCACACAATTCAAATAGTTAACCAAAGTGAAATCCTAAGTGCCCACCTGCTGAAATTCAGCGAATGCGGACTCGGGGACTGGCAATCAACAAATCCTAAGTGCCCACCCGCTGAAATTCAACGAATGCGCACTCGGGGACTGGACGCGAAAAATAAAAACAAGACTCTAAAAGAATCAGACCGCTGCAACTCACCGGCCTGATCCTCGGGGACTGGACATACCTGGATGGCTGCGCCAAGCATGCCGTGAAGTTGTATCACATCCACGGACGCGAGAAGAGCCGGCGTGTGCCCCCGACGCTGCTCGCCCTCCGCGTCAGCGACCCTAGGTGCACGGCTCGAGGGTGAGGTCCCACTCGCTGCAGCCGTCTTGGTCATGAAGCGCGGGAACGTGGCGATGGAGGCACCAGCACCAAAGGAGATCGGCTCGGTCCCCCCAGGCGAGGGAGCACCCTCCTTCGTGGATACGGCCGCCTCCATTGCGGGTTCATTCGGCGCGACCGTCGTGTCGTCGGAGATCGTGACGGCATCGTCGCCCTTGGCCTTCTTGGCGCCATCCGCAGGAACGACGACTTCGTCCGCCTTCCTCTTGCAGGAAGGATCCTCCTCACTGACGACGGGCGGCACCTTAGACATAGTCGGGTGGCCTATCTTCTTTGCCCCGGTCCTGTAAATCGATCGTGTGAGTGAACTATTTCAAACTGCTATGAAAGACAAAAGTAGGTGAGCGAACTCACTTGGTGACCGGAATGAAGCGTAGCCCCGTGCGGATGCCGGCCGGCTTCTCTAGTTCGGGGCCCAGTCGGCGGCTGAGCCCCATCTCCAGGACGTCGTGTGCCCAAGACACGGACGGCTTCTTCATCGTCGAGGCTGCAACGGGAGCCTCTGGGACATCTTCAGCAGGAGCTTCCCTGCGAGGCGAAGCCGCCGCAGCCGGAGCGCCCCTAGCCCAGAGACTGGGGCGAATGGCGGAGGCATCGAGGCCAGTGGCACCTCGACAGTGGCCATGTCCAGCGCGGCTGCTGTCGGTGGCGCCTCGTCCTTGGCCGGGCTGGGAGCGTCGGAACTGCTCGCCGAGTGTGGTGGCGAGGCTGGCATCATCGGCTTCGTCTTCTTCTTCGGAGGGGCCTTCGCCTCCTTCTCCTTCTTCTTCTTCTTCTTTGACGGAGTAGCCTGGCGGCGCGTGGTGGTCTTCGGAAGTTCGTCATCGTCATCATGACGCTCGAGGCTTTTACTCGCCTCAAGCTCATGCTGACGCTGCCTGCGGGTCTTGCGGACCAGCGGGGTGGCCTCCTCCTCGGATTCGTCGTCGCCGTTGCTCTCGTCACTCTCGGAGTCACCCTTGGCGGGAGGAGACTCGCCCATGTCCTGGACGGACGAGCTCGAGTTCTCGTCATCTGAAGGCGGGAGCCATCCTTCCACCACTTGGAATAGCTGCAATGAACATGAAATGAAGTTATAGCGACCGCGACTGCAAAAACTGTGACTACGAATGATGCGAGGTGACTTACCGTTGGGGCTGGATGCTTCGCGGTGTAGGGGGCGACCCCAGCCTTTGCGTCCAGGTACACCGCTTGGGTGATCTTCTTCAGTCCTGCGGTGTAGTCCTCGAGCTTCCACTCGGCGAGGCAGGACTTCGTCGAATCCTCCCGGCCCGTGTACTGGTACATGTTGTGGTCGCGCCGAGCCATAGGGACGAGCCGCCGCCCGAGCCAGCAGTTGTATAGGTTGATCGTATGGAGGCCCTTCTGCTTCAGACCACGGATGGTTTGGAGCATTTCGTCCATGACCATCCGCTGGTCGCTGGGGAGCTTGCCGACCTGAAGTCGGCGCGGTTCGGACCGGTTGGCGGAGTATCGTGGAATCGCCGTCTCGCCCTTCGGGGTCGCCTCGGCAACATAGAACCAAGATTTCTTCCAGTCGCTCGCCGCCTTGGCGGGCAACATCAAGTCAAAGAACGAAGCCTTCGACTTCAGCTGGAAAGTTAGGCCACCCGCGGCAAGCATTGGGCCGCCCGCTTCCTCGCGGCTGATCCATCCGTGGAACAGATCTTGCCATAGAGGGAAGTAGGGCCGACAGCCCAAGTAGCACTCGCAGAACGCCACAAAGATGGCGAGCTGCTCGATGCTGTGTGGACCCAGGTCCGACGGTTGGATCCCGTAGTAGGCGCAGAACCGCCGGAAGAACAGGGACGTGGGGAATCCTAGTCCCCGTTCCAGGTGGCTGGTGAAGCAGATGAATTCCCCATCGCGCGGGTTCGGGGTCACCTCTCCGGCCGCGGGGATGCGCCAACAGCCGGCGTGCAGGATCCCGGCCTCTTCGAAGGACGCCAGCTGCGCCCTCGTGCACTTAGATCTACCCCAAGGCTCGGTGGAGAGGGCCATGGCGGAAGGATTTGCGGGGGGTCGGAGGATTTCGGGTCGTCTGGATTGCGACGCGAAGGAAGGCGATAGTGCGCGCAATCAGAGGAAATGGCGAGAAGTTGGTTCTCTGATCGCCTGTCATTCCCCTTATATAGCGGTTGTTACCCGCCAAATCAGGAAGCCGTTACTATGCGGTGATTACGCCAAAAGTTACCGTTGGATTACCCCAACGGCTAGTTTGACCATGCTTAACGGTCCAACTTCAGCCACTTGGCTCGCCGACCCGATCACTACGACAATGTTTTGCCGACTCGACTCGCCAAAGCTGCGATCAGAATGACTAGTTTCCTCCTTTATACAAGAGCCCGCCAACGATTCGACTGGATGTCTTCTCTGAAGCCGTATACTCCGACTGCCAGCAGCCACCTACGCCTAATCGACGACGGCCTCGGGGACTACTGATGGGGATGTGCCTGACGGGGTATACCCAGCAGGACGTTTCCGACTGGCCCAAGAACTGGCGAGTGGGCCTGCAAGACGGCGACTGGATCAAAGCCCGGCGTGGATCCAAGCGACTGGAAGCTGAAGGCCCAAGCGAGTAGATAGGCCCAGTCGGATTAGGTTAAACAAGGACTGAAGCCTTAACTGATTCGGTTGAGATAGGTAAACCCTAGGGGAGGTGAGCCGATATAAACCTTCCTGCGGGGCGTGTAGAGACACGTTCCATCAGACACCCAAGCGACTCGCCGCCTAGCCGCCGAGCTCGCCCATTATACCACCTTCATAATACAATCTAGCAGGAGTAGGTCTTTACCCTCCGGGGGGCCGAACCTGGGTAAAACCCTGTGTCTCCGCCCTCATCTCGCACCACAGATGGCAGGCCGCCCTTGCCCCTCGTTCTACTACTCGCTGCCGATTGCAACATCTATCGTGACCGTTCCCACGACAAAGTACCACGCTCGGGGACTCGGCCACCCGACCCCGTTCGCGCAAGGGAAAACGGTCAAGTAAAGAGCACCCATGGGAGTTGCCCTGCGACTGGCTCTCCGAGCTTGGGCAAGTCGACCTCAATATCAAAACAACTAACAAACCATGCAAAGACAAAAACGCATAACAAACGAGGTAAACCCCACACAAAGGGCGGACGCGCTCGGGGAATCATCCAACCAACATTCAAAGTCACGAAACAAATCACGAAATAATACAAATTTTCATTACAGCAGAGAAAATTACATATGAGCCCACTGGCTATTTGCTACTAATGCCCTAGGGCACAATGTTTCTACTCCACAGGTTCTGACGCCGATTCGCCGCCACCCCTGCGGTTGCGAATGAAGGGCACGTACGGGTTCGACGGGTACGTCGTCAACTCACCCGCCATCGCTGCACGGAACGGCTGCTCGACCTGGAAGTCCTGATGCTTCGGCTCAGGATCGTTGGGGGCGATAGTCGTCTCCTGGTAGGGGAGGAGGTCGCCCATCGCCCAAACGCGATCGGAGTACACCGCGGCCCGGTCCGTCAGCTTCAGCACCTCGGCAATCTCCGCAGATCCAGTCGACGAGGGATAGCCACTCGTCACATCGTCGAGGTCGAAGTCTTCTGGGAAATGGGCAAGCCCAAGGCTAAGTGTCGTAGCCGCCCCATGCCGGAAGACCGACCGCGTCATGAACTCGACGACTGACGGGGCCTTCTCCAGATAATGCCATACCTCGAGGAGGTCACGAGGAATCACTTCCGTGGGCGATATCTCCTGAAGGTACGCCCGAATGCAAGTCGCGGACAACGTGGCCGAGTCTACCAGAGTGGTCACACACTGCCGCGCGTCGAACGACTGCGCCTCCTCCGAGCTGTCAATAATCCGGCCTGCGGACAAGAGGTGGGCAGTGAGTACATCAACGACTACACAACGCGGCTATTACGGGCAGAGGAGGAAAAGCTTACCAATTAAAGGACGTAGAGGCCCGTGATGAAGCCCTGAAGCAAGGAGAAGTCATTCTGCAACCCAACGACGAGAGCGTCTGACACCTTTCGCTCTTCAACGGCTGCTGTAATAGCAGCTTTTGCTCGCCCATCCGCCGAGCTCGCCTCCGCCTTCGATTCCTTGAGCTCGCGCTCCAGATCAGCGATCCTCTTTTCGGCTGTACTCAAAGCAGACCGAGCCGCTGTCAGGTCACCCGCCGGGACAAGGCCCTGGCGGACCTCCTCCGCCTTCGCAGCAATCGCTTGAAGCCCCTTGTTCGCCTCCTGGCTGGCAACAAGTTCTTTCTCCATGCGAGATTTTGCCGCTAGCCTATCAGCCGATTCGCGTTGCAAGCCTTGCAAGCACAATACAACGTCAATGACATTGGAAAAATCCTAAGTGCCCACCCGCTGAAATTCAGCGACTAGGCACTCAGGGACTGGACATTGGAAAAATCTTAAGTGCTCACCCGCTGAAATTCAGCGACTAGGCACTCGGGGACTGGACGCTGCAAAAAACACTACAAGAATCGACCCACTGAAATTCAGTGGCCCGATCCTCGGGGACTGGACGTACCTGGATGGCTGCGCCCAGCATGCCGTGGAGTTGTAGCGCATCCACAGACGCAAGCAGGGCTGGAGTGTGTCCGCGACGCTGCTCGACCTCCGTCTCGGTGACCCCAGGCGTTTGGCTCGTTGGCACTGTGCCACCCGTTGCGGCCGCTTTCGCCGTGAAGCGGGGGAAGGTCGCAGCGGATGCCCCTGCACCACTGGGAGCTGGCTCGGCCACTCCGGGTGAGGAAACAGCCTCCTTGGCTTCCGAGGCCACTTCCGCCGTAGTCGGAGGTTCGCTCGGGGCAATCGCTGTGTCGTCGGAGACCGTGGCGACATCGTCGACCTTTATCCTCTTGGCGCTCTCAGCGGGAGCCGTGACCTCGTCGGTCTTCCTTTTCCGTGAGGAGTCCTCCTCGGTGACGACTGGCGGAACCTTGGCCACGGAAGGGTGGCCGATCTTTTTAACTCCAGTCCTGTGAGCAACAAAATGAGTAAAACAGTCCGATTGCAACGGAAAACAAACATACGAACAAGACTTACTTGGCGACTAGAATGAACCGCAGACCGGTGCGGATGCTGGCCGGTTTTTCCAGCTCGGGCCCCAATTTCCGACTGAGGCCCGTCTCGAACACACCGTGTGCCCAATACACAGAGGGCTTCTTCGAAGACGAGGCCGCGGCAGGAGCCTCCGTGATGACGGCTGCGGGAGCCCTCCTGGGAGGCGAAGCTGCTGCGGCTGGAGCAGCCCCCAACCCGGAGACCGGGGCGAATGGGGGCGGAAGCGATGCCAGAGGCACCTCGTCCAGGGGAGCGGCAGCATCCGACGCTACGGTCGTGCGCGCCGCCTCGCCCTTAGCCGAGCTGGTGGCGTCAGAACTAGTCGCGGATCAGGGCGAAGATGTTGGCTTTGCCGACTTCGTCTTCCTCCTCGGTGGATCCTTCACCTCCTTCTTCTTCTTCCTCTTCGACAGCATGGCTTCGCGGCGTGAAGTCTGCTCGGGGAGCTCGTCGCCATCATCATCGTGAGGCTCGAGGCTTCTGCTCGCCTCAAGCTCGCGCTGATGTTGCCCGCGAGTTTTGCGAACCGTTGGTGCGGCCTCTCCCGCGGGCTTGTCCTCGTCGTCGTCGTCATCACTCTCGTCGCTCCCGACGTCGCCTTTGGCAGGAGGCGACTCGCTCCCGTCCTGGACGGACGAGCTCGAGTTCTCGTCGTCTGCGGGTGGGATCCACCCTTCCACCACTTGGAACAGCTACAGTAGACATGAGACAACGTCAGTATAACCGTGAAAGCATCAACTGCAACTGTGAATGGTAGAGAAAGCAGCGACTTACCATCGGAGCTAGGCGTTTAGCGGTGTAGGGGCGACCCCAGCCTTCGCGTCCAGATACGCTGCCTGGGTGATCTTCTTCAGCGCCAGGACGTAGTCTTCGAGCTTCCACTCGGCGAGGCAGGATTTCGTCGAGTCTTCCCTGCCCATGTACTCGTACATATAATGCTCGCGGCAGGCCAGGGGCACGAGCCGCCGCCCGAACCAGCAGTTGTACAAGTTGATGGTTTGGAGGCCCTTCTTCTTCACGCCGCGAATGGTTTGAAGCATTTCATCAACAACCATCCGCTGGTCTAGCGGGAGCTTGCCGACCTGGAGCCGGCGTGGTTCGGGCCGGTCGGCGGAGTACCTTGGGATCGCCACCTCACCGTATGGAGTCGCCTCGGTGACGTAGAACCAGGATTTCTTCCACTCGCTTGCCGCCTTGGCGGGCAACATCAGGTCAAAGAAGGAGGCCTTCGACTTCAGCTAAAACGTCAGGCCACCCGCTGCCAGCATCGGGCCTCCTGATTCTTCGCGACTGATCCTCCCATGGAATAGATCTTGCCACAAGGGGAAGTAGGGCCTGCAGCCCAGGTAGCACTCGTAGAACGCCATGAAAATGGCGAGCTGCTTGATGCTGTGCGTGCCCAGGTCCAACGGCTGGATCCCGTAGAAGGCGCATAAGCGCCGGAAGAAGAGAGAAGTGGGAAACCCCAGCCCCCGCTCCAGGTGGCTGGTGAAGCAAATGAATTCTCCCTCACGCGGGTCCAGAGTCACCTCTCCGGCCGCGGGGATGCGCCATCTGCCGGCACGCAGGATCCCGGCCTCCTCGAAGGATGCCAGTAGCGCCCTGGTGCACTTGGACCTGCCCCATGGTTCGGCGGAGGGGGGCATTGGTTGGAAGATTCGCGGAGGTCGGGGCTCTCTAGTTCGATTGGATCGCGATGCGGGGTGAAACGGAGATGGGCGAAATCGGAGGAAAGACGAAGGAGTGTTTCCCCGATCGCCTGCCATTCTCCTTATATAGCGGTTGCTACCCGCCAAATTCGGGAGCCGTTACTACGCGGTAATTACGCCAAAGTTACCGTTGGATTACCCCAACGGCTAGTTTTGACCCCATCTGACGGTCCAACTTCATCCATTCGACTCGTCGCTCCGAGCGACTCGATCACTTGCCGACCCGATCACTAAAACAGTGACTGAATATTTGCTGACCCATTCGCCGAGCTGCGACCCGATTGACCGCTGCCATTGTGACTAGAATAACTGGTTTTTCCTTTATTCAGGAGTCCGCCGACGATTCGACTGGGCGTCCGCATTGGACTTGTATACTCCGACTGCCGACGAACGCCTGCGACCAATCAACAACGGCCTCGGGGACTATTGATGGGGATATGCCTACCGGGGTATACCCAGCAGGACGTTTCCGACTGGCCCCGGAACCAGCAAGTGGGCCTGCAGGACGGCGACTGAATTAAGGGCTGGCGTGGACTCAAGCGATTGGAAGCTGAAGGCCCAGGAGCGTAGGCAGGCCCAGTCGGATTAGATCATAGGATCGCCGAGTTGGTAACTGATTCGGTTGAGATCTGTAAACCCTAGGGAGGTGAGTCTATATAAAGCTCCCTAGAGGACACATAGAGGACACGTTCCATCATCCACCCAAGTGACTCGCTGCCTAGCCGCCGAGCTCGCCCCATTGTACTCTCACCATAATACAATCTAGCAGGAGTAGGTCTTTACCCTCCGGGGAGCCGAACCTGGGTAAATCCCTATGTCTCCGTCCTCATCTCGCACCGCAGATGGCTGGCCGCCCTTGCCCCATGTTCTACTACTCGCTGCCGATTGCAGCATCTGCCGTGGTCATTTCCACGACATAGTTGGCGGATTTCTTTACGAAGGCACAGACCCGAGCACAACATGATTTCTTACTCTCTAAACTCAGTGTTGTGGATCCACCATGAGTTTGAGGAGGGTGTTAGATGTATATATCTGTATATTGTATTTCCCCCATATGTTAGGGGGCTTCCTGCATATTTGCCCTGTACCTGTAATATATATTGTGGCCTTTGGCTTCCAGAGGAATACAACTTGTTTATTCCTAACATCTCTGTCGTAAAATAGATGTCACAGATTTGTTAAAATATGGATGAATCTAGACACTATTAATGTATAGATACATCTAAATTTTTTAAAAAAAATGGACATCTATTTTGAGACGAAGGGAGTAGACTTTTTCGAATTACCGCATGTCTCGATTGCATTTTGTATATGCACCGTGTATGGATCATCGTCTACCTAGGTCACCACCCATAAGATGTTGAATCTGTATATATATAAATATAATATATATATATATATATATATACCTTTTGTATGTCGCTGGCTGGAATAAGTTGAATCTGTGTAAATCCTTGGAGTTGTGTGAACGCTCTCGGTATAGTGAAATTTTGCTGACTGGCGCTCGTAATTTTTGGTCTTTTGTCGGAGGGGCATTTTATGTTAAAATCGTTATCTCTTGCTTTTGATTTGATCTACTTCATTTATTTTCTTATCGTTATTATAACACAAATTATAAGATGTTCTGCAAAGCTATTTAGTCTCAGAATATCTTATAATTTTGAACAGAGAGGAGTAGTTAGTAAAGTAGTAAAGGTTAATTTACTCCGGAGTTTCCCAAAAAAAACATTACTCTAGAAATCCAGCCAAATTAATAGGCCATCAACAGAAACATGTCGCTCTTCTTCCCCTGTATATGCTCGTATCTTAAGGAGTACATGCTCGTAGAGTCGTAGTCATCTCTACCTATTCTCATTAGAGCAAAAGCTTTGTTTGGACGATAACTGTGATCGCTTGACATTGAGCTTTTTTTTTGAACCAATAGTAGAAAACAGGCTATCTGTTTGTGACTCCTAATAGCATTAGTTCCGGTTTCGCCACGAACCGAGACTAATGCTGGCACGTGTCCCGGTTCGAGCGGGCACACGGCCAGAGGCATGCGTCCCGATTGGTAGGGGGCATACGTCCAGGGTTAAAGGTTAGGCGTCAGCCACGTGGGGTGGCACACACCTTTAGTCTGTTACAAACCGGAACGTATGATCCCGTCCTTTATAAATGCAACGCTCCAGCCCTCTGCCTCCACTCTGTTTTTTCTTGGTGGAAGGTGTGAGGGGTGTGCTAGTTTTTTTCCCTATGCATGCATTCAAGGTGTTTGATGAAATGTTTGAGTGAATGATCCCGTTCAATTTCTCATAGAACAAAAATGCAGAAGGCGTCCGAGACGCACTTGAGCTTTCTCTCCTCTTTATTTCCCTCGATCGAGGTTAGCAATCTTATATTTTCTCTATCATTGATACAATGCATGTGTCGATGTGAATTGGTCATTTCACTATTTATGATGTCCTATTTTTGATAAACTTACTTATATGATGCAGATGAACGGTCGAGAATGGATGTACGGTGACCGGCGTGTACCCGGGTATATGAAAGGCGTGGATAAATTTATCGATGTGGCTACGGCAAACAAAGAGAATGGTTTTCTACGTTGTTCATGTGTTCAATGTCGGAACAACAAGGAGTACTCTTCCTCGAAAATCATTCGCGGCCACCTGATTATGAAAGGTTTCATGCCCAACTATAATTGCTGGACCAGGCACGGGGAAAGAGGGATTATGATGGAAGACGGTGAAGAAGAAGATGATGATAGCAACTATCATCATATGTTTCCTGAATACAGTGATACTGCAATGGAAGACAATGAAGAGGAAGGAGGTGAAGAATGTGTATCAGATGAGCCGGCTGATGAACTTGATAGGGTCATTTCTGATGCAAAGCGAGACTGTGAAACAGAAAATGAGAAGTTGAAGTTAGAGGGCATGTTAGAAGATCACAAGAAATTGTTGTACCCAAATTGTGAAGATGGCAGCACAAAGCTCGGTACCACACTGGAATTGCTGTGATGGAAGGCAGAGTGTGGTCTAACTGACTCCTCATTTGAAAAGATGCTGAAAATAATGAAGCCGAAGTTTCCAAAACATAACGAACTTCCCGAGAGTACCTACGAAGCAAAGAAGACTCTCTGTCCTCTAGGATTAGATGTGCAAAAGATACATGCATGCATTAATGACTGCATCCTCTACCGCGGTAAGGAGTATGAGAATTTAGATAAATGCCCGGTATGCAATGCATTACGGTATAAGATCAGACGAGATGACCCTGGTGATGTTGAGGAAGAGCCCCTCCGGAAGAGGGTTCCTGCTAAGGTTATGTGGTATGCTCCTATAATACCAAGGTTGAAATGCATGTTCAGAAACAAAGAGCATGCCAGGTTGTTGTGATGGCACAAAGAAGACCGTAAGAAAGACGGGAAGTTGAGACACCCTACTGATGGGTCACAGTGGAGAAAAATCGAGAGAGACTTCCCAGACTTTGCAGGTGACGCAAGGAACTTATGGTTTGGTCCAAGTATGGATGGCATGAATCCTTTTGGGGAGCAAAGCTGCAGTCACAACACATGGCCCGTGACTCTATGTATCTACAACCTTCCTCCTTGGTTATGCATGAAGCATAAGTTCACTATGATGCCAGTGCTCATCCAAGGCCTGAAGCAACCGGGCAACAACATTGATGTGTACCTTAGGCCATTAGTTGAAGAACTCTTACAGCTGTGGGACAAACCAGGTGTACGTGCATGGGATGAGAATAAACATGAGCCATTTGAACTACGAGGATTGCTTTTCGTAACCATCAATGATTGGCCTGCTCTTAGTAACCTTTCAGGACAGACAAACAATGGATATAAGGCATGCACGCACTGTTTAGATAAGACTGAACGTACATATTTGCATAAATGCAAGAAGGTTGTGTACCTGATGAATCGACGATTTCTTCTGACCAATCATCCCGTAAGAAAGAAAGGCAAGTATTTCAAAGGTGAGGCAGATCACCGGAAGAAGCCCGAACTCCCTGCTGGTGATGATGTATTTGGTATGGTCAAGGACATAAAAGTAATCTTTGGAAAGGGTCCCGGTGGTCAGTCAGTTCCGAACGACGTCGCTACAGGACAAGCACCCATGTGGAAGAAGAAATCTATATTTTGGGAGCTGCCATATTGGAAAGTCCTACGTGTCCGCTCTTCAATCGACGTGATGCACGTGACGAAGAATCTTTGCGTGAACCTGCTAGGATTCCTAGGCGTGTATGGGAAGACAAAAGATACGCCAGAAGCACGAGAGGACCAACAAATTATGAAATACCCAAAGAACATGCATACACAGAACAAGACGGATAAAGGGCGTCACTTAAGTCGTGCCAGCTATGCTCTTACCAAAGCAGAGAAGGAAATCTTTTTTGAAGTCCTTTACAGTATCAAGGTGCCGTCTGGCTTCTCATCAAATATAAAGGGGATAATAAATATGGCAGAGAAAAAGTTCCAAAACCTGAAGTCTCATGACTGTCACGTGATTATGACGCAGTTGCTTTCGATTGCATTGAGGGGGCTTCTACCGGAAAATGTTCGAGTACCATTGTGAAGCTATGTGCATTCCTCAAAGCAATATCTCAGAAGGTAATCAATCCAGATATTCTGCCAAGGATACAGAAGGATGTGGTACAATGTCTTGTTAGTTTTGAGTTGGTGTTCCCACCATCCTTCTTCAATATTATGACGCATCTCCTGGTTCACCTAGTGGAAGAGATTGCCATTCTCGGTCCTGTATTTCTGCGCAATATGTTCCCCTTGGAGAGGTTCATGGGAGTCTTAAAAAAATATGTTCATAACCGTGCTAGATCAGAAGGAAGCATCTCCAAGGGATATGGAACAGAGGAGGTCATTAAGTTTTGTGTTGACTTTATTCCTGACCTTAAGCCGGTTGGTGTTTCTAACTCGCGGCATGAGGGAAGACTAAGTGGAAAAAGCACGCTGGGAAAGAAAGCAATGATATGTAGGGACGGGGATTCTTTCACTAAATCACACTACACAGTTCTACATAATTCCACCTTGGCAGCTCCGTATATCGAGGAACACAAGAATATTGTACGCTCCAAAAACCCGGGGAAGCCTGAATCATGAATTACAGATGAACACATGAAGTCTTTCGGTGGTTGGATGCGGACACATCTCTTGAATGACACCACTGTTGGAGATCAGCTATACTTTTTGGCCGCGTCACCATCTTCTACTATATTGAATTTCCAAGGGTACAAAATAAATGGGAATACATTCTACACGATCGCCCAAGATAAAAAGAGCACCAACCAAAATAGTGGTGTCCGCTTTGATGCAACAGACGAGAATGGACAAAAGGACACATACTATGGTTACATAGAGGAGATATGGGAACTAGACTATGGAGTCACTTTTAAGGTCCCTTTGTTTCGCTGCAAATAGGTCAACCTGAATGGGGAAGGGGTAAAGATAGACCAGTTGTACGGAATGACAACAGTGGATCTCAACAATCTTGGTTATAGAGATGAACCATTTGTCCTAGCCAATGACGTGTCTCAGGTTTTCTATGTGAAGGACATGTCCTCCAGACCAAAAAAAAGAAAAAATATGCAAACGAATACATCATATGATGAGCCAAAGCGTCACATAGTTCTTTCTGGGAAAAGAAACATCATGGGAATCGAGGACAAGACATACATGTCAGAAGACTATAATAAGTTTGATGAAATTCCGCCCTTCATAGTGAAAACTGACCCAAGCATTCCGTTAAGTAAAGAAGATGCTCCATTGTTACGTCTGAAGCGATCATAAGGAAGGACATATGCCAAGAAGTTCATGCTCATATTGTGTAACTCTAGTTCATGTCTGGCCGGGATATCTTATGATGTTTGCAATTCTCCAAGTTTAATAAATGTATTGAGTGTTAGTCCCGGTTTGTGGCTTGACCGGGACTATATATAGGGGGGCCTTTAGTCCCGGTTTTGTAGTATCGGTTTTTAATATTAATAAATGTCTTGAGTGTTAGTCCTGTTTTGTGGCTGGACCAAGACTAAAGGGGGCCTTTAGTCCCGATTCATAGAACGACTTTCCCGAACTATGAAGAAGTTGTCCCGATTCGTACTTACCATTAAGATCTGATCTCCAAACGCGCGTGGTCACATATTAGGGAGTGTCTCTATGACCAGTTTCTTGGAGATGCCGAAGGACTGGAATCCGGCGGAATCTCCCTGAAACTGGTCTTAGTGGTGTCCCTGCTCTCGCACACCATCTTGCAGCTTGTAACTTCTCTAACTAGATCAATACACCTGGGAGCTAACTAATTTCACATATTAGGGAGTGCCTCTATGACCAGTTTCTTGGAGATGCCGGAGGACTGCGATCCGGCGGCATCTCCCTAAAACTGGTCGTAGTGGTGTCCCTGCTCTCGAAAACCATCTTGCAGTTTGTAACTTCTCTATCTAGATCAATACACCTGGGAGCTAACTAATTTCACATATTAGGGAGTGCCTCTATGACTAGTTTCTTGGAGATGCCGGAGGACTGGGATCCGGCGGCATCTCCCTGAAACTGGTCGTAGTGGTGTCCCTGCTCTCGAAAACAATATTGGATATGCCTCAATCTGGCTGGAGGACTGGACTCATAAGGATGCCTATTTATAGTACAAACAGCTCGGCATAGTGTCGACACTTACGACATAATGTCGACACTCACCCATATTATTAGTGCTGACTCGTGTTTTGTCCCGGTTGGTGTCTTCAACCGGGACTAAAGGTTCATCTTTAGTCCCGGTTAGTGACACCATCCGGGACAAGGTACACGCCGCACAACATAATGTCGACACTCACCCCTATCATTAGTGCTACCTGGCCCAGCCTGCCGAAATCCCTCCAACCGGGACTAAAGATGAACCTTTAGTATATTGAAAATCCGAACAATGAAAATCCTTCGCGTGGTATCATATTATGTGACATAGTTGAAAGAAAAAAATACCAGACTTGGTATATTGATCATGTCTCGAAAAAACCTTCACAAAATGACCTATCATGTTCGAGGTTTCATGGCTTTCGGTCTAAATGACCGATGTTATGTGCTGAATCACGGCATAGTTTGTGATGTTGTTCCAATATTATGCATGCATGTGGACATTGGTATAGAGAACAATGTTGCAGGAGGAAGTTTTCCTTTTCGTCGCACGGAAAATCCCTTTTCCATTTTCCGAGCGCAAAAAACAGGTCGTTTTGTGAAGTAACCACAAAAATGCTGTTTCAGAATGCTACCATCCCATTTTTCTAAAATACTAGACCACCTTACATGGACTATCTCCCAACCTGGACATCTCAAACCTTTTCGTCCATCCCGGGTAAAAAGGACAAATGTTTGCCGAATTGGTAGGAAGTGGGTCCGGTTTGTACTACAGGTACATGATCTAACGCCCGTGATTTTTTGAAAAAATCATTTTTAGACTCGCAATATGTGGTTTCTTCATAGATCCAATGCAATTTCTAACAATGCTCGTCCCCTATCTTCATGCACGCCGGTTTGACCATAGTTAGAAATTCAAAAAATTCAAAACGGGCATAAGAAATTCAAATAAATCCGAACAATGAAAATCCTTCACATGGTGTCATATTATGTGACATATTTGAAAGGAAAAATACCAGACTTGGTATATTGATCATGTCTCAAAAAACCTTCACAAAATGACCTATCATGTTCGAGGTTTCATGGCTTTCGGTCCAAATGACTAATGTTATGTGCTGAATCACGGCATAGTTGTGATGCTGTGTCCATATTATGCATGCATGTGGACATTGGTATGGAGAGCAATGTTGCAGGAGGAAGTTTTCCTTTTCGTTGCACGAAAAAGCCCTTTTCCATTTTCCGAGCGCAAAAAACGGATCGTTTTGTGAAGTAACCACCAAAATGCTGTTTCAGAATGCAACCGTCCCATTTTTCTAAAATACTGGACCACCTTACATGGACTATCTCCCAACCTGGACATCTCAAACCTTTTCGTCCATCCCGGGTAAAAAGGACAAATGTTTGCCGAATTGGTAGGAAGTGGGTCCGGTTTGTACTACAGGTACATGATCTAACGCCCGTGATTTTTTGAAAAAATCATTTTTAGACTCGCAATATGTGGTTTCTTCAGATATCCAATGCAAGTTCTAAATGAGCCATTTTTCTTTCCGTCATTTTTCTTCTCGCCATTTTTCTTCCCGCCATTTTTTCCCGCCATTTCTTCCCGCCATTTTTCTTCCTGCCATTTCTTCCCGCCATTTCTTCCCGCCAGTTTTTCCCTCCAGTTCTTCCCTCCAGTTATCTTCCTGCCATTTCTCACTATATATATAGGGTTGGCCTCCATTGTCATTGGACATCCCTAGACTCATATCTGCAACCTCATCACTCTTTCCCATGACTTCCACCGTAGCACTAACCCTAAGGGAGGCGGAGGCACTTTGCGCCTCGAACTACCCCTTCCCGCTGGGCTACTGTGTCCCCGTCGGCTGGATGCTGAGCGCCGGAGGCGTGCCGATTCCTCCTGTCCCTCTAGGTGTGGCGCGCCGGATGGCCATCACGAACCACTACTACTTCGAGCTCACGCCGGAGCAGCGGAGGAATTCCAGATGGCATCCCGACTATTTCCTAACTTGGGAAGCCTTCCTCGTGGATCGGCGTGAGAGGGCGCTCGCCAGGCACGAGGAGAACGGTCCACCTCCTTCGAACTTCAAGGAGGCCGGCCGTCGGCTGTGGTGGTGCGGTCGGACTCTCCAAAGCGTCATGGCCTACGACACGGCCACCGACTCTAACCCCCGCCTGCGCTACCCTCAAGACCAGCCCACTCGTACTCAGCCTTCAAGGTTCAACTACGGCGACCCCGACGACGACAGCGATGACGGCCGCGGCGAGTACGACGACTACAGTGGCGAGTATTACAGGTGTAGGCAGGAGCATGACTGAATCACTACAACATTGCAAAACAAGTTCGGCCGATTGTGGCTTAATCTGGCAATGTATCTTAATTTTCAGTTCTTCTATATAACTTAGTGTTAGTTGCGTTATGTATTTTAAATTCAGTTCTATCCTAATAAAATTTTCTTCCCATCCGTTATTTCCCGTCCTTTTTTCCCCGCCCATTAATATATAAAAAATATAAGTTAATTCAAATCCAAATTAAAAACAGAAAATGGTTTTGAATTACTTATTCAAATCCAAACACTTTTTATGTTTAAAGTTTTTCTAAATTCCAAATTAATATTCAAAAAATATAAGTTAATTAATTTTTAATTTTAAATGGTTCATAGTTTAAATGGTTACAGTAGTTATTTTTAAAAGCAGAAAATGGTTTTGAATTATTTATTCAAATTCAAACACTTTTTATGTTTAAAGTTTTTCTAAATTCCAAATTAATATTCAAAAAATATAAGTTAACTCATTTTTAATTTTAAATGGTTAAATTAATTACTTTTAAAAATAGAAAATGGTTTTGAATTAGTTATTCAAATCCAAACACTTTTTATGTTTAATTTTTTTCTAAATTCTAAATTAGTATTCAAAAAATATAAGTTAATTCATTTTTAATTTTAATGGTTAAATTAATTATTTTTTAAAAACACAAAATGGTTTTGAATTAGTTATTCAAATCCAAACACTTTTTATGTTTAAAGTTTTTCTAAATTCCAAATTAATATTCAAAAAATATAAGTTAATTCATTTTTAATTTTAAATGGTTCATAGTTTAAATGGTTACATTAATTATTTTTAAAAAAAGAAAATGGTTTTGAATTATTTATTCAAATTCAAACACTTTTTATGTTTAAAGTTTTTCTAAATTCCAAAGTAATTATCATTTAGAAAACATTACAAATTTAAATCCCAAAAAAAATAAGGCAGGAACAGAGAGAAAATTCCTAATTTTTTTTAAAAACAGGGTCATACATCCTGGTTGGAGCCACCAACCAGGACTAAAGACCCCTGCGCGCGTCCCTTGGGCTAATGAAAAAAAGGTGGAGTATACGTCCCGGTTGGTGGCTCCAACCGGGACGTATGACCCTTTAGTCACGGTTGTTAGCATCAACCTCCCCTTTATATACGACGCCCCTTCTCCTTCTCCTTGTTCCCCGTTCCTCTTCACTCACCGGCAACAGATCGCCGCCGCCGCGAGGACAAGCGCTCGGACGCCGTCAGGCTGCCCAACCACCGCCCCGCTGTCGGCCTCCACACGTTGCCCCGCCGTCGGACTCCACGCGCTGCCCCGCTGTCGCGCCTCCACGTGCTCCTCGCCGGTGCTCCGAGCCCCGCCGACTCCGGCCACCGCCTCCACCACTAATTCCGGCCACCCCGAACCCCTCCGTCAAGTTTTTCGAGCTCCTCGTGAGTTTCTGAAGCTCAAGACGAGCTATGCTTGCCTGCTTGCTTGCTGTAGCCGCCGCGCGTCGTGTCCTAGCAAGCTCCGCCGCTCGCCGCCATCATGACCACTGTTCCGATGACCACAAGTGGGCGGCGCTGCCACCACTGGGTCCGCCTCGATCTCCTCTTTCCAACTAGCCTACCCACTAGCCCGCGCGTGCAGCGAATCGACGGATTCGAGCCCAACCCGAGGATCCCTATTGCTGATCTCATGCTGACATCGACATGAGGCAATATATCCTCTTTTCTTTTTATTAAAATCATTCCTGTAATTCTTTTTTGGAAATAATAATAATAACCCATGGTGCCCAGACATCAGTGACTGTGAGTAGTCCTAGATCGAGTGAGAAATGTTTCCCAGCCTGTGGTGACGTCAGCCTAAGGTCTTAAATGTTTTAAAACTGATTAAATAAATTCCAGAAAATGATTTAATATTGTAAAATCAATAACTTATTATTTATAATTCGGAAAAATATGTATAATATACCAAAATGTTCTGAAAAATGAAACCTACCTCTTTAAGCTATAATCATACATTTTTAAGCAACTTAAATGACAAGTTTGATTAGAAGAACATAGTAACCCCTCACAGGTGATTCCGGAGTTTCCCCGAGTTAGGGTTTGCGCCCCTCGGAACCCCGTTTAATTTGTCGAGCATGCTTTAGGGTTACATTTCAATACAAATTAACTTGTCATATCATCATCCTTGTTTGATCATTGCATCGATGCCATGTGTTGATTGTTCCCCTCTCTTTCCGGCGTTCGGTTCTTCGCGGTAGAATACGAGATCGAGATCAAAGACCGAGGTCAACACCATCAAAGATCGAAGATTTCTTGATAGCCATCGTATTGTAGATGCTTAGCCATGATATTAGTTGTCATAGACCCCAGTTGAATCGATGTTGCACCTAGGGTTAGCCGGTGTGTCCTCGCCAGGGCATCCCGAACCCGAGGGTTGATTGATTGCCGCCTTTCTTTCCGGTATTGGTTCTTCGCGATAGGATCCGAGCCCGATGGTTTCTCCGAATTAGGGTTTCTGATATTGTAAATTAATTTTTATTATTGTGTATGTATATATTAGGGTTTCTCTGAATTAGTGTTTATATCTCTCAACACCCTACCTAACATTCTCCCTTAGCCGCTTTGACTTATCCGTTTTTCCACCTATGCAGAAAATATGGACCCACTGGACAAAGACGAAGAAAAGGAAGAGTTGATCCAAGGTGTGATCCGCGAGGAAAAAAATTTATATGTATCGATGTTTCTGAACAACTCCGGTGAGGGTGATCCTCTTTTTGCCGGAAGAGACGACTTGTTTGAGGTTGAAGGTGATGCCTTCCGCGAGGGAGAAGGTGATGCCTTGTGTGATCGAGAAGACGACCGCTCCGGCGAGGTGCATGTATTATAATTAATTCATTAATTAATCATCTGCTACCTATATAGAAGTAGTAACGACGATCTTTCTTCTTTTAGCCCTCCGGATCGAAGAAATCTACTAAAAAGAGCGTACGAGGCCCAACCAAAAAGTTGGAAGACCATGAGAGGTTCAGGATCGAAGATATCGGTGAAGACGGCAAACCGATTGCTCCCGAAGTTGTCGCAAACAATTTTGTGGCACAATGCGGAGTAATCATTAGGGACTTCATCCCGATCACCATTCGAAATTGGAATAGGCCTACTGATGCGGAAGAAGAGGGAACGTCTTTATTTCTCCCTATCGTGGCCAAATATTTACTGTGGAAGAGGCTCATGGTTAATTTCAAACTACCGAAGATAGAGCTGGATCCAAATGTGGAGGATCCAGTGGAGGACACCTTAGAACATGCACGAGCCATGGAGGCTAAGGTCAGGGAGTGCGCTATGAATAAGATGGCCCAATGTTTCACCAACTGGAAGAAAAGATTGCACCTTAACTATGTCATGAAAGAGAAGACTCCGGATTTCAAGAAGATTTAGTTTCAGAAGATAGAACCATTCGGGGTTGAGTTTGTGAATTACAAGACATCAGAAAAAGCTAAGAAAATGTCTGCAACGAATAAGCTGAATGCTGCTAACAAGAAGTATCACCATACTATGGGGCAAGGTGGCTACAGGGCTGGCATTCCTAAGTGGGAGAAACTTGAGAATGAACTGCGTGCTAAAAATATCATCCCAGAGACAGACGATTGGATCGAACGTGCAAGGAATTGGTTTTACGGGCATGGGGGCACGTTGGACTCGGAAGGGATGTGTATATATAACATACGACATAAAGAAGACTCCTTGCCAATCGAGAAGATGAGAAAAGCAGTAAAGGCTGTTAAAGATGGGGACTTCATTCCCGATAGAGAGAATGATGAGCTCACACTCGCCCTTGGAAATAAGGAACATGATGGACGAACACGAGGCACAAGCGGCTCCAAACCATGGAGGACTGGGTTTCCCGAAGAGAGGAAGAAATATCCTGATAGAAGCCGTCAAAGGAGAAAGGACAAGGTGGAAGTTGGAGCAGATATTCAGAAAGAGTGGATGCGTATAATTGAAGAACGAATAAAGCAACAAGAAGATGAAATTAACGCACTTAAAGAGCAAAGTACTACCGGCCCATCTCAGCAGCACATGGTGGTAGAACCTGCATTTGATGCTACAGGCCTATCGAATAATCGAAAAAGCAGTGTGGCTTCCACCGAGGTCTCGGGTGATGACAATGACGATGACGATGGTGCACCGATGATGGCTCCTGTTGGCTCTCCAATGGATGATATCACATAGATGACACACTGCGAGCTACATGTCAAAGTTGTGAACATATCAATGAAGGTGGTGGTCGGCTATGCCTTACCAATTGGACACACACCAACTTACCACTATCGTCCGGTTCCACAGGACTACGCTATTATCGGGGTGGATGAAATCATGCCCATCTTTGAAGTTTTGAAGCTTGACTACCCTGCAGGTGAAGGGGATGTGACTGAACTGGGAGACGCAACAAACGTCACCATTCTATGGCCAAACGACTGTATCGTGCTTCCAAATCACATGCCAAGGCCATCTTCGCCGCCGCCTCACCCGTCTCCAGCGAGGTCGTCGCCGCCACAGCAGCCGTCTTCGTCGCCTCACCCGGCTCTGTTGCCTCACCCGTCTCCGTCGCCTCACCAATCTCTGGCACAGCCATCACCGCGGCAGCCATTGCCGGTGCATCGGGATAAAACGCATAAGCGTACCGCTACTCTGCGTCGTGGTAAGCGATCACTGAAACGTAAACAAGAGCCTCTTCCAAAAGTACCAAAGGTTTCTCCCAAAAGAGCTTATGACTGTACTGAAGAGGAGACTACGGCTATCGTTGATGCGGAAACGACAGCTTTTTCGCTAAGCTGAGGCGGCCGAAAGAGCCAGAGTTCCCTAGCACCAAAGAAGAAAAAGGCAGAGTGTTCAAAATGCTAAAGACTCTTTATCAACCCGAGCCAAAGCTGTCATCAGACTAGGAGCGTTCTATTCTCAAGTCACATGCGACACAACAAGCCTCGAAGAGCAGTACTGATGCAAGCAAGAAATCTGTTGCCCAGCTCGGAGAATAAGCAAAACAGTCTTGCGCCCCTCTCAAGGTGATTTCTCATACCAATGTGGGGTCGAGCAAATATGCGGCCGAAGAGCAGTATGATCCAGAGGTAGTTGCACAATACGGAGAAGCTGCCGCTGCTCAAGGTATGAGTATTGCCCAGTACTTATCCCAGTTAGAGTACCTCCCCGTGTGTGAAGTAGCATACAAATACCAGTACGGCAAACCTCTCGTCAAACCTGAGGAGGTAAATAATCTTCCAACAAAAATGCGAACATTGCATAACTGGTACATGCATGCCACAAAGGCCAGGGCTAACTGGATAGTGCCAAGGGTTACAAAAAGGCATTATGGGAAAGAAATAGATGACATGATATCCATTGAATTTGATGAACTATTTTAATTATTCAATCAAGACGCCTTGGACAAATCGATCATCAGTGCCTATTGTCTGTAAGTACTAATTCTGTAATTAATTTAGTCTCTAGCTATCTCACCTTGTTTATTGTATTATATAATCATACTATAATATGCAGAATGAAGATTCTCGAATGCAGCAGAGGACAAATCTATGGCATTGGATTCATTGACCTATATTGGGTTCATCAAGCTAATCTCAAAACAAACCCCCAGGATACGGAGGATAATATCGTACACGCGTTAAGGTTTCAAGAAACCAGAAGGGAAATACTATTTCCTTACAACTTCGACTGAGTGTTATTGTCTTGTATACACTTTCTATTTCGCTTACTCGATGTTAAGTATATAATTGATTAGTTATGCATGCGCAACTTCTACTATATTCTGTTAATCATTCAACTTGACAAAGGGCATGTACTAGTCATGGACTCGAAACATAAACCACTTGAGCAGTGGAAGGACATGCAGATACTTCTCCAGCGGTAATTCTAATCATTACGATACTATATCGGCAACGTTCGTGAATTTTATGATATCAAGTAATTAATAACTTATTTTATTCGTTTTCTTCGCCGAGCAGCGCTTGGAAACGGTTCACCAACAAGGCTAGGGGTGTTTGGAAAGAGGAGCTTACATTTCAACCACTAGATGTAAGCACCACTAGCTATATCCGCGCATATCTTTGATTCTAGTTTTGATACCGTTATTATCATACTTGATTATTTTTTTGATTGAACTCTGTTCTCGTAAAGTGCTTGACGCAGGGACCAGGGAACAATTTATGTGGATACTATGTTTGCGAGTTCATTCGTCAGACGTGCTGTGAGAAGGGCAGAAATTTAGAGCAACTCCACGTATGTAAACAATTTCTATAGTTTTTAATTAACATCAAATTGTGTTTAGTTTCATTCATATAGGCTGACTCCTTTTTTGAATCAGATCGAACGTCTACGGGACGGTCGTCTGCCAAAGGATCGCGTACGAGCAATTCAGGAGAAATTGGCGGGATTTTTGGATGCAGAAGTCCTAAACCCAAAAGGGGAATATTATTCGGGTGTGTATAAACAATAGGGATTGTACAAAGAGCTTATATTGTATGTAGTGCATGAACTCGATCCGTGTATCGAATGTAATATGTTCGACACTTGGATCTATATTGTCATGATGATCTTGTGTAATATAATGGTTTCTTTATTGATGAATGCAAAACACTAAATAAATAATAAAACAACATAAATGAATTCTCTGCCGTGGCACAAAAGTGGTCAAAATGCTGTCGTGGCAACAAAAGTTGCCAAAATAAATTCTGTGTCAAATCTTTGCCGCGACAGATGGTTATTTGTCCCGAACCGGGACGGTTGCTCCCCCCTCGCCCTCTGCCACGGCCACGTGTACTGCATTTTGTCCTGGTTGGTTGGGCAACCGGGACTAAAACCCCTTACAACCGGGACACATGGCCCTATTTCCACTAATGAACGAGAACATACATTCCACTTAAACTTGTTGTGCAGCTAAATTGCTGGCAACCAAACCGATTATAAAGTTTGGCGCAACGTCCATCCAGCTGGATGGGATAGTCTTGTCCTGGTATTCAGATAGACCTTGAGCCTTGGATGCACGTATCGTGTAACCATGATCAGGCCACGGTTCCATCACCATATCACATCATCCACGTACCCCGCCGGTTCCGTCCCTGCTACTATGCACTATTTTCTCAGTCCGGACGTATCTAGCTTTTGGCTAAGTTAAAATTTATTAAATTTGATAAATTTTATAGATAAATATGGCAATATATATTATATCTAATTAATAGATATGTTTTATTGTTAGATACATTTGAATTTAGATAAATATGGGTTAACTAATATGGATCAGAGGAAGTATTATAAAACTTAATTTGAAAACATATCTACTGAATACCAATTTAGTGTTATAAATATTGCTATTTTTTCTATAAAGTTAGTCAAATGTTACTAGCTTTTTTTTTGAGAGCACGCCAACTTTGACTTAGAACAAAAACAGAAATACACTTAATTTGAGAACAAAAGGTACCTATATATCACTCACACCGAAATGATGAGTGATGCGATCGGTGGATTCAAGATCGAGCAAGCTTTCTATCCTATGAAAAATTGACGTTGATCGACCACCATCCTAGCAGTATCTATCTTCGTCTCGACTGCTACCCATAACACGTCGCTTGCACTTTGGATAGATGCACGGTGGAATCGAAGCAAAAGCAGACATGATTGATGATTCATGGGTGCTTTCGATCAGCCATCATATGAAACGACGGATAATATAACAATCGTGCGGGAACGGGCCCCTCTGCTTTATGTCACACGAACGCATTATAAAATATTTTTCACATGGTATCAGAGCGGTTAGCCTCACGGCGTCGATCCTAGATTCTTCCACCACTTCCGCAATGCGCCGCCCCCAGGGAGATTATTCCTCGGGGACGCGGCACCCGGTCTTGATCAAAGATCATATCGGTTTCTTAGATCAATTCTAGTTTTTAGATTAGATCCAATTTTAATTCCCAATTTTCTAGAAAAGAGCCAATTTTCTGAATTTTTCCAATTTCTAGACTAGATCCAATTAGCCAAAGAATTCTAGATCAAGACTCTCGTATTCCGGCGAGAGACAGTATATATCGGTTCGCACGACGAGGCTCCTACGACTCCGGCTGCTACAACTTTGATCGGCCAACGGCTTCAATCTACTGGCCTGTTGCAACGTGCGACTCCTGATCTGGGATGTTATCGATCTGCACGCACAAAGGCAGGAGGAGCTGGACACGCGACAAGGAGTTGCCGACTCGGCGGCGACGCGCGCGTCACACAAATCGATCCAGGAAGTCCAAGCAACAAATTATGAAGGTATGCAAGCCGTACATGCATGCAAAGGAAAAAGAATATGAAGGTGTATATGCGTGTGTGGCCTTGCTGCCGATTAGATCTCCGAGTGCGCCGTCTCGTTGCCGCGCGTTCACGTCTTCTTCGAGCCGGTTTGCAGCGCGGGACACTGGGACCGGGAGAGCCCGTGCGTCTTTATCGACTCTAGGATACGCGCTCGGACGTGATCTTCACCAAGCCGAGGACATGGACTACACACCACACACCAGTGCACCGTCATTGACACCATCTACACTGCATCAAGCCGGATTACATCGACCCGAACATCAACGTCAAGCTGTACGACTACGCCAGGATACAAGTCAAGATCTTTGTTGAGCACATCCACGAAAAAGCGACATCGACATCATCCACACTCCAGGCCGGTGTGGAACACTACTACGCCGACTTTTCCGACATCAAGGCTTCGACATCATCGCCGCCACAAGGGACGCCTTCGAGCGACGATCATCGCTGACACGCCTACTCCTTCATCGCCGACACATCATCGCCAAGGTATATATCTATGTGGTCTTCATCAACATCTTCGTCGACACATCGCCGCCACCGCTATACCCGTCCACATGATGGATACAATTACGACGCCCTCTGACAGTACAATGTGGCGGCGAAGAAGAGGAGGGAGGATTTGACAATCTTGGTGGTCGACACGAGGGACATGGACGACGAGGTTAATGCATGTTGTGTTGATCAGCACGCTTTGATCCTATCCGAGAGCCGGGCGGCCGCCAACCAGGCCAACACCCCGACTCCGGCGACTGCGACCCCGATCAGCACCCAGGCCAGCACCACCGTTGCACCGTCGGCAACCCCGGAGGTGCCTCTTACCACAGTGAATGATCTCCCCTTTTGATTTCCATTGGCTCGTATTTTAATCGCTAGACTTGCATTGCGATGATTTAGTATCGTCGAGACTATGATGTGTCTGATGGCCGCAAAATATGTTTGATTAATTTCTGGTGACTTCAATGTTTGAATTTGTCAAATTCTGTTTGGAGGACGATATCTGGGGACGACGGCTGGAAGACGGTGACCCTGAAGACGGTCGAGCATCGGAGCGTGCTCCGAGCCTGCCGGAAATGCAGGACGTGCCGTTCGTGGGAGGAGCCATTCGAATGACTGGTCGGTGCTGACGTGGATTTCAAACGCAAAGCGCCTAGACAATGGACATGGACGCGTGGACCGACCTACGTTTTGATTGGGAGGAAGCCTGTGTGCTTGTTGCCACGCCTCCGACTCCGAGTCATACTGTCATAGACTCGTACTAGTACTACAACGTGTGTGATCACTGATCAGTGTCAGTTTGGTGCGTCGTTGCAGGCCACTCTGCTTGTTCGCCACGCACGCACGCACGCCGTGGCCGGGCCGGGGGAAGAGGAAATAGGAATGGAGCGGAAACACTGGACCAGCACTGAAAGGGACAACGGGCCGGCGTGGCGGTGCGCGCGCACACTCGGCAACCCGCGGCCGCGGACGACGGTGACGCGCACCAACCGGCCGGGCGTCATGTCATGTCGTATGCTGATGCAGAGCCCATGCGTCCGGCCGATCCAGCTGTGACGACGATCCGTTTGTCGCCGGTAGATCATCGCGGGCGGCGCCGCCGGGTGCCAGCCAACTGTGTGATGCATGTACTCCTAGCTCGTACGCAGCAAGACGACGACGAGACGTGAGGGTGCGTGCAATTAATCCTACTGCATCGACCACCGCTCCAACGGAAGGAAGGAAGCTTCGCCGCCCGTCCGAGTTGCAACCACCACCGCCGCGACAAAATCCTACTACTGCTTCCATTATTTATCTGAAATAAAATATACAGGTGCCCGTTGTTAGACGAGAGATTTGGGGGAACCATCGTTAAGCCCTAGGGCCGATCGGTTGCATGTTATATAGGTTGAGAAAAGCCCTCAACGTGGCGTATACAAGGTGGAGTCCTTACACAAAGATATTCTTGTTAAGTCTCTAACACCCCCCTTAATCTAAAGCTTACAAAGATTTAGATTACGCTTAAACTCATCAAGTTTCTTAGAACATAGAACCTTAGTAAAGCCATCTGCAATTTGATCTTTGCTTGAGACGAACCTGACTTCAAGCTATTTGTTAGCAACTCTTTCTCTGACAAAGTAGAAATCAATTTCAATGTGTTTAGTACGAGCATGAAACACTGGATTAGCCGAGAGAAAAGTTGCACCAAGATTGTCACACCATAAGCATGGTTTTTCCTGAGGAGAAACACCTAGTTCACGAACCAGAGCTTCAACCCATATCAATTATGCAGTTGCATTAGCAAGAGCTTTATATTCAGCTTCAGTACTAGAACGTGACACAGTTGGTTGTTTTCTAGCACTCCAAGATATAAGATTAGGACTAAAAATATAGCAAAACCTCCTGTTGAGCGTCTATCATCAAGATCACCAACCCAATCAGCATCAGATAATGCACTTAAGAGGGTAGATGCAGATTTCTGAAAGGTAAGACCAACTGTGTGAGTGCCATGAATATACCTCAAGATCCTCTTAACTGCTGTCCAATGAGAGGTAGTTGGAGCATGAAGAAACTGACACACTTTACTAACTGAAAAGGATAAATCTGGACGAGTTAATGTCAAAATACTGTAATGCACCAACAATGCTTCTGTAACGTGTACTGTCTTCAGTTCCAAGAGGAGAACCATCATGCAAAGATAAAGTGTCAGTAGTGGACAGTGGAGTAGGGCATGGAGTACATAATGTCATGCCAACTCGTGCTAGAAGGTCAGCAGCATATTTGTCCTGATTCAATAAGAGACCAGTTGGCTGTTTATGAACTTCAAGACCCAAAAATAATGAAGATCGCCTAAGTCTTTGAGAGCAAAATCATGACTCAAAGTATGCAGTAGAGCAGTAATAGCTGTGTCACAGGAGCTGGTCACAATAATGTCATCAACATAAATAAGCAAAAACATCTGTATATCCGATTTGTTGAGAAGAAATAAAGAGGTATCTGCCTTGGAAGCAACAAAACCAAGAGTATAAAGTTTAGAGCTAAGACGAGAATACCAAGCTCGAGGGGCCTGTTTTAATCCATAAATGGCCTTATTTAGTTGGATATGTAGGTTGGCATAGCGGAAGACTCAAAACCAGGTGGTTGTTTCATATAAACCTCCTCTTCCAGAACACCATGTAAGAACGCATTCTTTACATCTAGCTGCCTTAAGCTCCAACCTCGAGAGACTGCTATAGAAAGAACAAGACGAATTGTTGCTGCCTTGACAACAGGACTAAAGGTGTCCTCATAGTCAATACCATACCTTTGTTTAAACCTTTGGCTACCAGACGAGCCTTATACCTGTCTATTGTACCATCAGCTTTCTTCTTGATACGATAGACCCATTTGCAATCTATAATATTTCTTTTTAAACTAGGAGGAACTAAGTGCCATGTGTTATTTGCAATGAGTGCATCATATTCCTCTTGCATGGCATGATGCCAATTTTGATCTGTCATGGCTTCTTGTAGATTTGTTGGTTCACCTGTAGATGTAAACAAACACCGGCGAATTGTACCGTCAGAACGAATTTTTGGCTGTTGTATACCTTTTTGTAATCTGGTGCGTGGGGCAACAACAAGAGAGTCATCATTGGCTGATGCAGAAGATCCAGATGCTTGAAGTTGTACTGATCCTGGTGAATTTTCTCCTCCACTGTACGGAACAGCGCCAGAGATGCCTTCAGTTGCACTTGGCGTGGGCGAGGCAGGGTCACAGGAATGCCCAGGCGTGCTGCTGTCCGTGGCATGCATGGGGGACAGTGATGGCTCGCCCGTGTCGTACAGTGGCGGCGATAGCGACTGCTCTCTCACGGAAGGACGGCCACTGCCTGGGGACGTGGGCGAGGATGCATGCGGCGTCCTTGGGGAGGGAGACCGACGCCGCGTGTCGGACTCGTGTTGGCGCGGGCGGCTCATCACGCGTGACAAGCGAGGAGGCGCATGCTGGGCAAGGTCGTCAGCGCCAGAGGAGACAGGGACAGGCGTGTCCACCGAGGCACCTGGGGAGTGATCCGATGTAGATTTTGCGCCAGAATCCTCCTCGGAATCAGCAGAATTTTGTCCTGTAGCAGCAGAAATACTGGGATTGTTATCACATGTGCTGTTTTTACCATTTGGCTCCAAATTTTGATCAGTTGCTGTAGCATGTCTGGTAGGTGTATTGCCTGGGGATGCCTGCAAGGGAGCAACAGATGGAAACATTTGCAAGTAATGATCGTTAGATTGCACACCCCTATCTGACGGTGGAGTATCTTGTGGAAGAAGAAGAATTTCTTCACGAAGGCGACGACCTGCATTTGGATGAAGAGAAGCAAAGGGAAAAACGTTCTCATCAAACACCACATCTCTAGAAATATAAACGCGACCAGTGGTGACATCAAGACATTTAACTCCTTTGTGAAGAGGACTGTATCCAAGAAAAACACACCGTTTAGACCGGTAAGAGAGTTTGTGCTTGTTGTAAGGACGTAGATTTGGCCAGCACGCACAACCAAACACACGAAGAGGTTCATAGTTTGGTGGGATTTGAAGGAGTTTTTCTGAGGGAGTCTGGAAATTTAGAACTTTTGTAGGAAATAAGTTAATGAGAAAGGTGGCTGTGAGAAAGGCATCATCCCAGAATTTTAGAGGCATGGAGGCGTTGGCAAGCAAAGCAAGACCAACTTCAACAATATGAGGATGTTTGCACTCAGCAGAGCCATTTTGTTGATGGGCATGAGGGCATGAAACATGATGAGTAATGCCTACTCTTTGGAAGAAGCCATTGAGTTTTTCATATTCACCTCTCCAATCAGTTTGCATGGTAATGATCTTTCCGTTAAATTTTCTCTCAACAAATTGCTGAAAATTAAGAAAGACTTGATACACATCAGAACGCTTTTTGAGCAAATAAATCCAAGTAAATTTACTGAAGTCATCGATGAAGCTTACATAATATGAGTGTTTGCCTACAGAGAGAGGGGCAGGACCCCATACATCGGAGAAAACTTGTTCCAAAGGAACATTAGATACACTAGTAGATATATAATAGGGTAACTGATGACTCTTAGCCTGTTGACAGGGGTCACATATGTAAGCATTTATTTCTGGAGAATACTCTAGATTGTTTTTCCTAAGGATTTTCTGAACAATAAAGGAGGAGGGATGCCCTAAACGACGATGCCATGTAGAGGAGGAAGGCTTGATGGTGGCCAGAACATGCTTGGAGGAAGACTCTGTTGGCACAGGAACAAGGGGATATAAGCCACCATGACACGGACCTTTAAACATGACGTGTCCCGTTGCTTGGTCCTTAATCAAGAAAAAGAATGGGTGAACTTCAACATATGCATTATTGTCTAGAGCAAGCTTGTGAGCAGAAAGTAAATTCATGGAGGCACTAGGAACATGTAAGATATTTTGAAGTTTAATGGAACTAGCAGGGGTGTGCAAAACTGAATGACCAATATGTGCAATGTCCATACCTTGTCCACTTGCGGTGTGAACTTGATCATGCCCCTGATAGTTCTGGTGGACTTGAAGCTTGTTGAGTTCACCGGTGACATGAGTGGTGGCGCCTGTGTCTAAGTACCAATTTGTGTCAACACCGTAGGCCCCTTTTGGTTCATTGGATGTGTCATCAGTGTCATCATCATCTCCATAGCGCCACCAACACTCATTTGCTGGATGTCCTTCTTTCTTGCAAATTTGGCAAAAGACCCCATATTGCCAAGGAGAAGCAACTCGACCAGGTACCTTGGTGCGCCCCCCTTTGCGCCGACCAGAAGAGGGTCCAGCGGGGACGGGAGGACCACGTGAGAAGGGAGGATGATTGGGCGTGGGAGTAGGGGAGGTCGAGTGGGCGGTGGGGTGGTAGTGTAGGGCGGATATGGTGGTGGGGTATAGGAGTACATGGGAGGTTGGGGGGAGTAGGGGAAGGGAGTATATGGTGGATGGGACGGAGTGTAGGAGGGTGGTATATATGGTGGCATCGGTTAGGATGGTGGAGGGGGTGTATAAGGCGGTGGATTGTATGGTGTTGGGTATGAAGATGGCGGGGGTGGTGTAGGTCGGGTTATACCATAACCAGTGGGTGGACGATGGGAGGCGGCGTTGACAGAAGAGGTGAAAGTGCCGACAGATTGTCCCGTGGCCACAAGCATCTCCTCACGGTATGCATAGGAGAGGAGCTGTGAATACGTATCTTGAAGAGAAGTGGAGGGATTGGCATTAATGGAAGCAACTAGAGGGGTAAAGGTACCATCTAGACCGTTGAGGATGTAGTCCTTGAGCTCATCGTCATCAACTTTCTTTCCTGCAGCAGCAAGTTCCTGTGCAAAGTCCTTCATCTTGGTGAGATATTGATCAGCTGTCAGGTCGAGCTTTTTGGTACTGGCAAGGGCACCGCGGAGATTGGACACCCGGGACTTGGACTGAGTGGAGTGAAGGGCATTGAGGGAACTCCACACCTCGGCCGCATGCTCCAGGCCAACCACCTCGGCAAGGATGTCCTCGGAGAGGGAGTTCACAAGGAACCCGACTACCTACTGGTCCTTGGTGACCCAGGCATCGTAGGCAGGGTTGGGAACTGAGATCTTCTTGCCATCAGAGTCTTCAGCATCGAGAAGGGCAGGGGGTGCAACATCGGTGCCATCGAGAAGACTGAGGGCACGGGCGTCGCGAAGAGTAGGCATGATCTGGGTCTTCCAGTGCAGGAAATTGTGTCGAGTAAGTTTCATGGCCAGCGGCACACCGATCGAGCCAGCCGGGGGGTTTGTGGAGGTAGACATGGGATGCTAGGGTTTTATTTTGTGGAAAGAACGAAAAAGGGAGGGTCGTGGTCCTGGGGAGAAGAGGATTTGAGGAGATTGGATCTTGGGAATCAGAGGTTCGTGGGTGTAGGAAACAATCTGGGGAGTTTGGGAGGGTGGGAGAGGAGAAGTTTTGGAGCGGCGGCGCGGCGGGAGGAGCTGCGACGGCGGCGGCTAGATGAGAGGAGAAGGAGGTGCTCTCGATACCATGTTAGACGAGAGATTTGGGGGAACGATCGTTAAGCCCCTAGGGCCGATCGGTTGCATGTTATATAGGTTGAGAAAAGCCCTCAACATGGCGTATACAAGGTGGAGTCCTTACACAAAGATATTCTTGTTACAAAGTCTAACACCCGTAACAGCGATATCTGCTGCAGCAGCACTGCTGCTGATGAATATCAGAGCTGGCACGCAGTGGCAGGCACAGCAAAGCTGGACTGGACTGGTAGTACTTCGTCATCGATTACCCAATGCAGATCGATTTCGCGGTAGGATTCTCGGCACGTGCGCACGTACGTATGCTCTCGAATTAGTAGTCAAGCTAGCTAGGTGGACGGAAGATGCAGCACTGCTAGTAGTACTACCTCCCAGAGATTCAGGCACACACAAAGGCAGAATGGACAAAAATAACCCAAACTCAAAAGGATTTCACAAAATGATCCATCTGGAAAACTATTTCCCTGGCACTAACCCTTTTGGTAGCGCCTAACCGCTAGGCGCTACACTCTACAGTGTAGCGCCTTTCAGCTAGGCGCTATGCCCCCTGCCAGCGTGGCACCGCCTGGCCCCTCCCTGGCCCCACCCGGCCGTGTGACGCCCAGGCGCTATGCCTGGGGCGAGTAACGCCCAGGCGCTATGCCCAGGGTGTAGCGCCTATCTGATATGCGCTACACTTTAATGTGTAGCGCCTAGCAGATAGGCGCTACACCCTGGGACTTAAGCTATCGCGCGGCAGCCCCCTCCCCACCCCTTCCCATTCACTCCCAGCTCGACCCAAGCAAGAAGAACAGCAAGGAGGCGCCCCCTTCTCCCCCCCCTCAAATCTCTCACATTGGAAGCTTTATTTGGTGGATTTGTGCCTCTCCCCAGCTGCTAGAGGTACCCTCCCTCATTCCCCTCCGTTTTGACCTCTTGAAATCTTTCATTTTGGTTGGACTTGGCTTGAAACCCTAGAAATTTGATTTGGAGAGAAATGTTTGGAAATTTGTTAGATTTATTGGCCAATGTTGGTTATAAAGATGTGTATGAAGCATTTAGTTAGGTTTAGGGTTGTTGAAATGACATTGTTTGGTATATTGGAATGTTATGGCTAGGGTTAGGGTTAGGGTTTTCTTATGTAAGAGAGGGTGTTCTTGTTAGCTTTATGGTTTGGTAATGTGTCTAGTATAGTTTTGTTTATCTTGTCATGGTTAGTTAATGAACATATTCTCCTATGTGTTAGGGATGGCAAGAATTGTTCATGTTCATCATGTGGACAAGGATGCCTTTTTGAAAGGCAACATAGAACCGGACCCGGATGAGCTAGATATTGTGTTTAAGCGTAGTCCCACCTATGTCGAGGTCTTGGAGCAAGTGAGGATTGAATTGAAATGGATGGACCCATGTGATGTTGTTGAGTTGGAAGGAAGACATAATGTGGGTTTTGGAGTGCATATCCATTGGAATACCATGCGTATCTTCTCCGAGGCTCGTTGGCTTGCATACAAGGAGGTGGTGGCCGAATCACTAGACAAGGCTCTTGAGCTATTTGCTACCAAGAAGGTTGATAGTTCATTGCCTTTGGACTTGAACCGCCGTGCTTCCCCACTGGATAGTAGGAGTCCTCCACCCGTGGAGCAAGAGCTATGGATTGAACCTCCTTTGAGCCAAACATTGAGCCCGATTTCAAGACACCAAGACGAAGTGTTGGAAGAGGACAATGATGATTGTGAGGGTGAAGATGATGATGATGTTGAACTCCATGACAACAATGTTGGTGATTTGGAGAAATATATCACTCAACATGACATGGACCGTGAACTTCCGTATTCTCGAGGCTATGCTTCTGACTCGGATGATGATGGTCCCGAAGAAGAAGTTGACGAGGAGGGGTTCACGGCTAGAGAGGCCAAAATCCACCATACCGTATTGGGGAGGGACCATCGGGTGCCTTTGTTTCGTGATCTTAGTCTCACGGATGAAGCCACAGTTGATGGTGGCAAAGGCATAGTGCTTGGACCAAGGACAAGTTCTTACCGGGATGGCAATGAAGTGAATAATGGCTTTTGCAAAGGATCAAGGTTTAAGACCTTGTTGGAATTTAAGCAATGGATAAAGGACTTCTCGGTGAAGCATCATCGTCCTTACACGGTCGTGCACTCGGATATCAAGAAGTGTTACACGGTGAAGTGCGAGGCGGAAGGATGTCCTTGGATTGTGCGTGCTAGACCATTCAATGGAGGTCCCGATTGGCACATATCTAGTTGCGTATCAACTCACATGTGCCGAGGCCCGATGGTGGATGGCAAGGATGCAAAGCATGAGCACCTCCAACTCACCTCCGAGTTCCTTGCTTATAGGCTTTCCAATGACATCGCGTCGTTTCCAATAATGAGCATCAAGGAGGTCATGGAGTTTGTGAAAGCCCTCTTTAACTATGAGGTGAAGTACGGGAAGGCATGAAAGGCTAAGCAAGCCGCATTCAAGATGTTGTACGGTGATTGGGAGGAATCTTATAACCGAATCCCAAGGTTGTTGGGAGCGATGGCCGATGCTAACCTGGGCATGGTTCATGTGGTTGAACCTTTGGGGAACAAGACAAGGATTGTAAACGGAAGAACCGTTCGAGTTTTTGGACGTGCATTTTGGGCTTTCGAGCAATGTGTTTAGGCATTTGAACATTGTAGGTCGGTCATCTCCGTTGATGGCACCTTTTTGACCGGTCAATTCAAGGGCACTATCTTGATTGCAATCGCCAATGATGCCAACAACCGGTTGATTCCTTTGGCCTTTGCTTTGGTAGAGGTGGAAAACAATGATAATTGGGAGTGGTTCTTCCATCTTTTAAGAACCAAGATATTAACCCCTCATAGGGAAATATGTGTCATCTCGGACCGTCATCAAGGAATTCTTAAAGCGGTGGACCAACATATTCCCGGGCATGCTCCGCTGCACCATCGTTGGTGCATGAGACACTTTTGTTCAAACTTCTATAGGGCATGCAAGAGCAAGGATTTGGCTGATGATCCACAAGATTTCATTTGCCCCAAAACTAACAGGAGCATACTGAGAGCAAATCCAATCTTCGCTGGCGGTGGAAAACTCTAAGTCAGGGTGTAGCGCCTGTCTGATAGGCGCTACACTCTGATGTGTAGCGCCTATCAGACAGGCGCTACACTCCTGAACTGCACTAGTTTCAAACAACATGTACTCAAACAACACTTGTTATACTAGTTTCAAACAACATATACTCAAACTGCACATATACTCAAATAACATCAACATAGTCTCAAACAACATGAACAAATTGTCATACATCAACATAGTCTCAAACAACATCAACATAGTGCCATACATGAACATAGTCTTAAACAACATCAACATAGTGCCATACATCAACCCATACATAGTCTCAAACCTAGTGCATCATCATCAACATTGTGCCATACATGACCTACTTCCGTCCACGCGTCCTTGGGCCTCGGCCCCTCCTTGGAGGTATCTTCTTTGTCACCTCCTCTTCTTGCGACTCATCTTCATCATCATAGTGTAGGCCTCTCGTCCTCCTAGTCGCTCTTGACCTCCGTGGCGGCTCGTCCTCGACAACATTGGCCTTTCCCTTGTTACGGAAGTCGTCCGGCGTCCAGCGATTGAACTGTTTCCTTGGCTTCAGCTGGTATGCGGAACGAATCCGGTACTCCTCCTCAGTCTCATTCTCCATATGAGGCAGCTACATGTAAGATTGTATGGCTATGAGAAATGCATGGGAAACAGAAAGCACTAAATGCATGTAAGGTTGCCCCATACCTCATCTTCCGAATGAATCGCCGAAGTGGTGTCATCCTCAACATCATCCTGAAGATGGGCCGACGGATCAGTAGTCGACTTGGACCTAGAACCGGACGGGGTTGTGTACTCGGGATCGCGGCAACCTAGCACGTTAGATAAGCGACGCATCTTTTGGGCCGAGCACTGTAACAAATAACAACATAAGTCAAACCAAGAACATGCCTATCTTGAGGAAGTCTCGCATCCATACCTTAAGAAAGTTTCGTATCATGCCTTCTCCCTTTTTCCCCTTAGGGGTAGAAAAAAGAATCGCCTCGGCATCGTCGGCATATTTCTTTACCTCTGTTCTCTACAGAGTCAAGAAAAAGAACATGTTAGGCAAGAAAGAGATGAGAGTGCAAGGAAAGTAATGCGAAGGCAACTATAAATTTAACGCAAAGTTGAGTGAGGAAGAAAGCGGGATGTCGGTCCCTCCCCTGACCTGCCGGTTGTACTGAGTGTAGGCAAGTTCATCGAACTGGACTGGCTCCTCCAATATTTCTTCCTCATAGGACGGCGGGCAAATGGAGACACGGGTACTACGAAGAAACCAATGGATGTAGTTGTTAAATGCTACTGGGCAATGTGCTCTTCCACTATTCCATTCCGTTCGTCGAGCATTGTCCACACAAATGAGGAACTCCATGACGTGCCTCCTATGATGGTGATCCCAATTCTTGATCTTCCTCTGCCTCTTTCTGTCCAACCTGAACAAGAACACAGAACCATGTTAGTACCATTCAAAGCAATTGAGCACAAGTTCTCATGCTAACTAACCGATGAAGCTCCTTGTCGGTGTCCTTCCACACGGGAGGGTTGCACTGAAACAACCCGAACTGCCTCATAACCCGTTGTGGCATATGAAACTCAACCGCCCAATTGCAAATCAATGGGCAGCACATGAGCCAGAGAGATTGTTCCTCCAAGCACTTCGGGTTAATATCAAACCCGGGAGCAATACCAAACTCGTCCCCACAACCATAAGGCTCCCACTCCACCTGCAACATATCACAAGAACATGTTTGGTATCGATTTTGACTCGTGAAGTAAATATTATGGATAGTGACGTATAGATAAACATCTATCTGCTCAGGCATAATCGCATCAAACTCGTTCGTGTACTTGAGGTACATGGCATCAACATCGCTTGTCATCTCCGATACCAAGTCCCACTTGTAAGCCCAAGTCGGGAGGCGTAGAGGGTTTCTATTATACGCTGGCCAAGGATGGTGGCCCACCTCTTTGGGACGACCAACTGGTAAGCGTTCCCAGCTCCATATCGAGAGAAGAACCATAGCACCACCTATTCCGGCATTTCCGCCTGCCCTACGACAGGCATCGTCCAACTGCAAGTGAACAAAAACGAGGCCAGCATAGCATATGTGTGGACTCGACATATACAAATGAATGTAGAGTGCACAGGTGATTACCTGCCGGTACAAGTAGGCAAGAGCCGCCGAACCCCAGCTGATATTGCTATCCTAGTTTGCTAGTGCCTTCAGCCACATCCACTGAGCGGTCCTACCTCCGCTGTCAGCAAACAGAGTCCTAGAAAGGACATACCACACGTACACACGAGCATGTGTCTCGATCACCTCAACCTCGGCGGGGTTCGGGCATTCCCTAAAGTTCTCCACGATCCACGCATATGTCACGCCTGCTGGGACTCTACCTTTGCTCTTATCTTCAAGTTCTTCAGGAGCCATGCCAATAAGTAGATGCATCGCATTGCGCCACCCATCGGAATCTGTGCTCATACAGAGAGGCTCTTCCGCGATAGGAAGTCCAAAGATCATGGAAACATCCTGAAGAGTAGGAGTGATCTCGCCGGTCCGGAGGTGGAAAGTGTGCGTCTCCGGCCTCCACCGGTCGACAAGTGCGGTGATAGCAGCCGCGTTGAGGTTCGGCATCGACCGGCTCACAAGCGTGATGAAAGGGAGGAGGCCTAGCCGCTTGATGTACTCGGTGTACCGCTCGTCGTACGGCATGTCATTCGAAGACGCGCCATGAGACCTAATCTTGAGGGGACGAAGCCTCTGCATACATACAAGATCGAACATTATGCTTTTTCCAACACAATTGAATCAATAGAAAAACAAAAGCAAAGAAGTTCAACCATGGTTTTATTACCATATGCTTCTCGGCCATCAAGTATGCCCGGTGTTGATGATCATAGTAATCCTCAAGTAGCCACACCATCCTACATATATATTCCAAAATCAATAAAATGTGTGTGGTATGTGGCCATTGTTTGAATTTATACAATAAACTACAAAGAATATGGTAGCATATTATTCAAACATCCATACAAATCCATATACAACCATCATATACAATGTAAATCAACAACACACTTTCATTCCCCATCAAATACAACTAATTTATAACTACCAAGTAACTAAAAACATGCACAAATAGTCCATATTATGAATCCAACTACATCTAGGGTTTGAGGATAATGTGCAAGATTCATTGGATGAAAGAGAGGGAAAAGGAGGGGATTACCTTGAGGGAGGGATGGGGAAGCAAATCCACGATGAAATCCCTCAGATCTGTTGGTTTTAGGGATGGATTTGAGAGAGGGGGAGAGAGAAACCGTCGGCTGTTCTTCCTGGCGTCTGGGACTGAATGGGGAGGGGTGGGGAGGGGGCTGCCGCGCGACAACTTAAGTCCCAGGGTGTAGCGTCTATCTGCTAGGCGCCCTGCTATACCCTAGGCATAGCGCCTGAGCGTTACTCGCTCCAGACATAGCGTCTGGGCGTCACACGGCCGGATGGGGTCAGGGAGGGGCCAGACGGTGCCACACTGGCAGGGGACATAACGCCTAGCTGAAAGGCGCTACACTCTACAGTGTAGCGCCTAGCTGTTGAACGCTACCCAAAGGGTTAATACAGGGAAATAGTTTTCCAGATGGGTTATTTTGTAAAATCCTTTTGAGTTTAGGTTATTTTTGTCCATTCTGCCAGACACAAACGACCACCAAGCTAGCCGATCACTTCCTTTTTGTTAATTTATTACGCGTCCCTGTCGACATGTGTACTAGTACTACAGTTCTTCTAATCCTCTCACTGACGAATACGGCTCTTACTTACCCCTGACAGACTTGAGTGATTTGCTTGCCATCATGGTGCTTGATTGGTTGGCTGCTGATATGTACAGTACTCCCTGTATGAGTCGACGCGAGGAAATCCAATTAATTATGGTGGTTACTTAACGTGGGAGAAGCGCATGCACATCCGTCAGCAACGAACTAACGTTTTTGTTTCTTCTGCCTGAATGACATGGCATGATCGACATGATCATATTAGCTATAGTAGCTAGCGGCCGTGCTACTTAATAATCATTATGTTTCCGGCGGTGACTAGTCATCTCTAATCATGAAACGATGATGATGCTGAGACGAAAGCAACATGCGCACACATCAATCGATCTCGATCGGTCGATCGGTGTGCTTGATACGTCTACTCATCGATCCCGTCTTTTTCAGCACGATCGATCGATCGATCTCCCTGCCTACCAGTCCCAGTTATCATCAAGGCGTACTAGTTATCCAATACACATTTTAATCAAAAAGGAGTGCCGTTTTGCTAACGAATGCAGGTTTATCCCAAAGGAGTAAACGGTGCAATTTTTTACGGGCGATGCACCTGTTTTTCTACGTCACTTTTCAGTTTTGTGCTGTCTAAGTCCACCGTATTTTTTCACTGTACCGCGTGTTAAGTTTCAATAACACCTTTAATTTTCAACTACTACATAGTGTGTTTCAAATACATGACATGTATCTTTAACTGCACTTTTTTGTGTTTCAACTAGACATTTTTCGAATACACCGTGTGTCCTAATTGCATTTTCTATCTGCGTCGTGTATGGATTGCCGTCGACTAGATCACATAAAGGTGAGTTGAATCTGTGTAAATCTCCGATGTTGTGTAAACCCTTCTGATATAATAAGATTTTGTTGGCTGGCGTCCGTGACTTATACCTTTTTGTTGAAGGTATTTTTCACGTTAAAATCATTATGTCTCTTGAGAATCTAGTTTTGATCTACTTTGTTTATTTGATTGTGTTAGACTATATGCGTATATGCTTATTACGCTAGTTTATGTTAGAGTTAAGATCCCAATCCTAATTTGACTTATACTTCAAGATGATCCATGTACGATTATCTATACTCGTCCACAAGACTCAACAATATATCCATCATATTCCGCCAATCACATATTTCTTTATGGTATTAGACTAACCTCGATCCAAACCCTAGCCGTCGACACGCTTCCGTCGTCCAGCCCCCTGGAAAGTCGATCTCCATGATCTCCACCTAGGGCTGCACAACCCGTCGTTTGGCTCGTCCGCCGATCAGAGATCGGCTGCCCTAGTGAGTGTTTTTCGATCTCTATATCGGTTTTTTTCTCCGCCGATCGCTTGGCAGGTCTTTTTTTTGTGTTAACCGATCATATAGATCGGGTTGCGTCGCACACCGCCCGTCGTCATCACACGCCTCTACTCCGACCTTGGCATCGACGATCTACACCGTGTCCGCGCGCCTGCCTCCCCCGCCGCCGCACCTGCCCCGGCAAACTATCGCGGCCTCTACGGCAGGCTGAGGTGCATCATAGTCTTCGTCGTCCCAGAGTTGCAGCCAAATTGATAGGCGATCAACACAAACATGTCGCTCTTCTTCACCTGTATATGCTCGTATCTCAAGTAGTACATGCTCGTAGAGTCGTAGTCATCTCTACCTAGCTCTCCTCGGAGCAAAAGCTTTCTTTGGACGTAACTCCAATCGCTTGACACCTTGAGCCTTGGATGCACGTATCGTGTAACCATGATCAGGCCGCGGTTCCATCACCATATCACATCATCCACGTGCCCCGCCGGTTTCGTCACTGCTACCACGCACTAGCTATATACTATCACTCGCGCCGAAATGACAAGCGACTCGATCGGTGGAATCCAAGATCGAGGAGGAAGCTTTCTATCCGATCCTATGAAAAATTGACGTCGATCGACCACCATCATAGGGGTATCTATCTTCACCCATAACACGTCGCTTACACTTTTGGAGACGCACGGTGGAATCGAAGCAAAAGCAGCCATGATCCATGAGTGCTTTCGATCAGCCATTCAGCCATCGTATGAAACAAGAGAAATATAGCAATCGTGCGGGAGTGGGGCCCTCTGCTTTATGTGACACGAACAATCAGGCTGAGAATGGGGCGGTTTCAAACGAGTCTAATGGGGTGGTATTTCCTTTGGGACAGAACGGGGTGGGCTCAAGTGGATTTACAAGAAACGGGAGCGGGGTGGGGCGGATGGCCTTAGTTTGTGGCCTGGAGCGGTCTGGTACGATTTCAAACTGTAGCGTCAACAACGGGCTGAACCCGTGGTTGGAGCCCACAGTCACACCCCAAACTCCCCAAGAGGCCGTTAACTCAACGAATGCGTGTACCCAAGTTTTACCGCGAGGAGGCTTCAGCAGCGCGCAGCTTTCCTAATCTTAGAAACCACAATGTCCATGTGGGTTGAACCCGTGGGCTGAGGCCACACTCTCCAGGTGGGGTGGTGCGGTGTGGGTGGAATAATTGTGCGGGGCTGGTTGGCGCGGTTTGACAAGATAAATTCGTGGTTTAGTCCGGAGTGGATAATTAGGTTAATTCGATGTGGGGTGGGCTGGTTTGGAGGAGGCTTTTGCCCCATTCTCAGCCTGAACGAACAATGCGTTTTGGCTAAATAATTTGGATATGTTCGCACTGTTATCTCTGTCCAAACAGTACGTCTGTCTGCATCTCCTTCTGACCTTCGGAAACTTGGAAGCGTGTCTTCCACCCGGATCAACATTTTAGTGACGTCATTGCATACTCCTACACAAAAAAAAAATCAACAGGTCCACGAGAGGTGTGAGACAAATGCAAACATACTACTCCCTCTGATCTGAAAAGGACGTCTTGGAATTTGATGAGTTTTGGGCTTTTGGCCCATTAGACAAATTCTGAAATTCTCTTTGGTCCACTTATATGTGGCAGCATATGACTGTGCTGGTGGTGCTAAAGTTTAGTCCCACATTGCTAGTTGAAGGGGAGTTGGATCACCTTATATAGTAGAGTGTTGCACCACTCACTAAGGTGTGACAAGAAGAGTAGCCCTAGCGTACTCCTCCTCCGACGCCGCCCGCCTCGCCACGCCACGCCACGACACGACGCGCGCGTCGCGGGAATCTCGCCGAGCTTTGCCCAGCCGAGTTTTATTTTGCTGGTTGGGAAAACTGATTATGAGTCATTAACGGACGCGTTAATTACAGTCGTTTCCAGCCCACGATCTTCCTAACCTGCACTATATAAGCGTCCGGGCTAAACCTAATCGGCACCGAATTAATTCACACACGCGTCTATCTCCAGAACCTTGCGCCGCCGCTTTCGCCTTCCCCATCCCGGCTTGCGGCGTGCACCGCAGATCGGGACAGTAGGCCTCCGAAACCCCGCCTCTCGTGAACCTGTACGGGTGAGGGGTGATCAGGTTTTTGGGGAGCGCTCAAGCGCGACTACTGGCAACTACGACGTCGTCCGGCGAGGAGTTCCCGAACGACGACTTCTTCCCGAACGTTAGCGACCTCTTCGACAACCTCAACATGGGCGACGCTGTTGCGACCGCTGCGGCTGCTATTCAGCCTACACTGTACGTGATACTCAACTGTCTTTTACGGATTATGCTAGAGTTCTCTGTTATAGCGTTTGGTGTAGATGTGATAGGTTTATCTCCTATAGATGTAATCTGTTCATCTACTTTGTTGATCTGCATAATTGGTTTCAGTACCGTTTGTATGATCATGTTTTATCAATTTATTATTCGGATTAAATCATATGGATTATTGCTTATATTTCCAACAATCCAAAAACCTGATTATAGGCAACTGAATTCCACTGGTGTAGCCGCGGCTACTAGGCCGTCTCCTTTTGATGGCATGCACTATAAGAGATGGCGCAAGAGAGCAGTTCTCTGGTTTGAAAACCTAAACTGCTATAGCGCCACTCTTGGCAAGCCTGAAGGAGATCTTTCTGCTGAGCAGGAAGCGAACTTTAAGAAAGTCGATACCATGTTTATGGCGGCTTTGTTCAGTGTTCTTGGGGACAACATTGTTGACCCTTATATGTCATTTGATAATGGCAAGGACGCGTGGAAAGCGCTCGAGGCCAAGTTTAGGGTTACGAACGCTGGCACTGAGCTGTATGTCATGGAGCAATTCTATGACTACAAGATGGTTGATGAGCGCTCCGTCGTTGAGCAAGCTCATGAGATACAATCACTTGCCAAACAACTTGAGCAGTTCAAGTGTTCCTTAACGGACAAATTTGTGGCTGGTGGCATTATTGCCAAGCTTCCTCCTTCGTGGAGGAACTTTGCTACTTCTCTGAAACATAAGAGACAAGATTTTTTGGTTATGGATTTCACTGGGTCTCTTTATGTGGAAGAGAAGGCGAGAGCAAAGGACAAAACTGCTCGAGGACTTGAGGGAAGTTCTACTATCAATTTAGTGCAGAGGAAAAACTTCCAATCCCACAAGTTCAAGAATAAGAACAAAACTGAAGGAAAGGGGAAGTTTGATGGCAAGAACAAGACCACGCACTCAACCAACTTTAAAAAGAAAAATAATAAGACGAAAGGCTCTTGCCACGTCTGTGGTGATCCTGGTCATTGGGCTCCTAGCTGCCCTAATCGCTTTGACAAGCGTCAACATGGGAACAACGGCAATGCCGCTAATGTTGTTATTAGCGATACCGAGATGAAGGATGCTGGGTACGGTATTTTACCTACTATCCTTTCAGTATGTCATTCTCCTGATTGGTGGATAGACACGGGTGCTAATACACATGTATGTTCTGATATTTCCATGTTTTCCTCTTATCAGGTCTCAAGTACTTCTTCCGTGCTGATGGGAAACGGCTCACGTGCTTCTGTTCATGGTATTGGTATGGTAGATCTGAAGTTTACTTCGGGGAAGACCGTACAACTGAAGAACGTGCAGCATGTTCCCTCCATCAATAAGAATCTCGTCAGCGGATCGCTTTTATGTCGAGATGGCTTTAAGTTGGTTTTTGAGTCCAATAAAGTTATAATTTATAAATATGTACAATTTGTTGGAAAGGGTTATGAGTGCGGAGGTCTGTTCCGCTTGTCTTTGTCAGACTCATGTACTAAAGTTATTAATCATGTTTGCAATGATAATGAGTCCAATGTTTGGCATTCATGACTCTGTCATATTAACTTTGGTTGCATGACGCGGCTAGCCAATATGAGTTTAATTTCAAAATTTACCATTGTCAAAGGTTCTAAGTGCCAAGTTTGTGTGCAAGCAAAGCAACCCCGCAAGTCTCATACGACTGCGAAGCCGAGAAACTTAGCACCGCTAAAACTTATACATTCAGATCTTTGTGAGATGAATGGTGTGTTGACAAAAGGTGGAAAAGATACTTTATGACGTTGATTGATGACTCCACTAGATACTGCTATGTTTATCTTCTGAAATATAAAGATGAAGCTTTGAACTACTTCAAAATCTATAAAGCTGAGGCAGAAAACCAACTTGATCTTAAAATCAAGCGGCTAAGGTCGGATCGTGGTGGAGAGTACTTTTCAAACGAATTTGATTTATTCTGTATGGAACACGATATTATACATGAGAGGACGCCTCCCTACTCACCTCAGTCAAATAGGGTGGCCGAAAGAAAGAACCGCACTCTAACTGATTTGGTTAACGCCATGTTAGATACATTGGGTCTTTCCAAGGAATGGTGGGGGGAGGCGCTAATGACTGCGTGTCATGTCCTAAACCGTGTTCCTGTAAAAGATAAAACCATGACTCCATTTAAGGAATGGGAAAAGAAAAGGCTTAAACTCTCTTACTTACGAACTTGGGGTTGTTTGGCGAAAGTCAATATTCCAATACCCAAGAAGCGAAAGCTTGGACCAAAAACTGTTGATTGTGTTTTTCTGGGATATGCTTTTCATAACATTGGCTAGAGATTTTTGATAGTAAAATCTAAGGTATCCGACATGCATGTTGGTACAATTATGGAGTCGAATGATGCGACTTTCTTTGAGGACATATTTTCTATGAAAGGTATGTCTAGCTCATCAAATCAGGAGATGGCTAGCTCATCTAGTCAGGAATTTTCTATAATTCCTGAACCCACTATGCCAATAGAACACTCTGATGATTCTGTGGAGAATGACAATGAAGCTCCCAAAAGGAGCAAGAGACAAAGGACTGCAAAGTCATTTGGTGATGATTTCATTGTGTACGTTGTGGATGATACTCCCACTTCTATTTCAGAAGTCTATGCATCTTAAGATGCTGACTACTAGAAGGAAGCTGTCCGAAGCGAGATGGACTCCATCTTAGCTAATGGTAGTTGGGAAGTCACTGATCGTCCTTATGGGTGCAAACCTGTAGGATGTAAGTGGGTGTTCAAAAAAAAACTTAGACCTGATGGTACTATTGAAAAGTACAAGGCACGTCTTTTGGGTAAGGGTTATACCCAAAAAGAAGGTGAAGACTTCTTCGATACCTACTCACCTGTAGCCAGATTGACCACTATTCGAGTACTACTTTCCTTGGCTGCCTCACATGGTCTTCTCGTTCATCAAATGGACTTAAGACAACTTTTCTAAATGGAGAGCTAGATGAGGAAATTTATATGGAGCAGCCTGACGGATTTGTAGTAGATGGTCAAGAAGGAAAGGTGTGTAAGTTAGTGAAGTCTTTGTATGGTCTTAAGCAAGCTCCTAAGCAGTGGCACGAGAAGTTTGAAAGAACTTTAACTGCTGAAGGCTTTGTTATAAATGAAGCTGACAAATGTGTGTACTATCGCCATGGTGGGGCGAGGGAGTTATTATGTGTCTCTATGTTGATGACATATTGATATTCGGGACCAACCTCGCTGTTATCGAGGAGGTCAAAGAGTTCCTATCTCGCTGCTTTGAGATGAAGGACTTGGAAGTGGCTGATGTAATCTTAAACATCAAGCTACTAAAGGATGACCATGGTGGGATTACATTGCTTCAGTCTCACTATGTGGAAAAGATATTGAGTCGCTTCGGGTATAGCGACTGCAATTCTTCTCCAACGCCTTATGATCCGAGTGTGCTACTTCGAAAGAATCGAAGGAATGCTAAAGATCAATTGAGATATTCTCAAATTATTGGCTCGCTCATGTATCTAGCTAGCGCTACTAGACCTGACATCTCCTTTGCTGTAAGCAAACTGAGTCGATTTGTGTTAAATCCTGGAGATGATCATTGGCATGCTCTTGAAATAGTTTTGCGCTATTTGAAAGGCATTGCGAGTTATGGTATTCACTATACTGGGTATCCACGGGTACTTGAGGGTTATAGTGATTCAAATTGGATATCCGATGCTAATGAGATTAAGGCCACAAGTGGTTATTTGTTTACACTTGGTGGTGGCGCTGTTTCCTGGAAGTCTTGCAAGCAGACCATCTTAACGAGGTCAACAATGGAAGCAGAACTCACAGCATTAGACACGGACACTATTGAAGTAGAGTGGCTTCGTGAGCTCTTGATGGACTTACATGTGGTTGAAAAACCAATACCCGCCATCCCGATGAACTGTGATAATCAAAATGTGATCGTCAAAGTAAACAGTTCTAAGGATAATATGAAGTCATCAAGGCATGTGAAGAGGAGATTGAAATCTGTCAGGAAACTCAGAAACTCCGAAGTTATTGCGTTGGATTATATCCAAACATCTAAAAACCTGGCAGATCCCTTCACAAAGGGATTATCACGCAATGTGATAGATAATGCATCGAGGGAGATGGGTTTGAGACCAACGCTATAAGTTGATCCCAGTGGCAACCCACTCTATGTGATCGGAGATCCCGTGAATTAGAGATGGGAGACAAGCTGTTGGTCAGCTGAGAGGAGAGTATTTCCATATTATATTTACATCTCCATAAAAATGCAATACTCTCTTAATCTGCATGGCAGGTTGATATTTATCTTAATGTGTTCCAAGTGGCTTTTATCAGCGGAGATGTTGTCCTGCAGAACATCTCTTGAGGAACACACCTATATGAGTCTGATTGTCAAACATCGCAGTCCGTGAGAGTTGGCTGCTCTCTAATAAACTCATGAAAGGCCCTGGAGTATGACGCATAAGCTCCAAACTGTGGGGAAGCCGACGGTATCCCTGTATCGGTCTAGATTTTGTGTGAAACTAGCACGCAGAAAACTTGTAGTTCAAGGCATAGTCCACTATTCAAGTTGCTAGCTAGTGTAGCATGAAGTTTAACGTGGAAGTTCAACTTAACAGTCTCCACTACACACCGGTATATAAAACAATGTTCTGGAAGGAAAATGATGTGATGTGCCAATGAGACTTTGTGGGGGATTGTTGGAATTTGATGAGTTTTGGGCTGTTGGCCCATTAGACAAATTCTAAAATTCTCTTTGGCCCACTTGTATATGGCAGCATATGGATGTGCTGGTGGTGCCAAAGTTTAGTTCCACATTGCTAGTTGAAGGGGAGTTGGACCACCTTATATAGTAGAGTGTTGCACCACTCACTAAGGTGTGACAAGAAGAGTAGCCCTCACGCACTCCTCCTCCGACGCCGCCCGCATCGCCTCGCCACGCCTCGCCTCGCCTCGTCACGACGCGCGCTCCGCGGGTTGCGGGAATCTCGCCTAGCCGAGCTTTATTTTGCTGGATGGAAAAACTGATTATGAGTCATTAACGGACACGTTAATTACATCCGTTTCTAGTTTTTATGGACGTGGCTGTTACCGACTCGGACATGGGCTGAGCCCACGATCTTCCTAACCTGCACTATATAAGCGTCCGGGCTAAACCTAATCGGCACCGAATCAATCCACACACGCGTCTATCTTCAGACCCCTGCGTCGCCGCTTTCGTCTTCCTCATCCTGGCTTGCGGTGTGCACCGCAGATCGGGACAGTAGGCCTCCGGAACCCCGCCTCTCGTGAACCTGTACGGGTGAGGGGCAATCAGGTTTTTGGGGAGCGCTCAAGCGCGACTACTGGCAACTACGACGTCGTCCGACGAGGAGTTCCCGAACGATGACTTCTTCCCGACGTCAGCGACCTCTTCGACAACCTCAACATGGGCGACGCTGCTGCGACCGCTGCGGCTGCTATTCAGCCTACACTGTACGTGATACTCAACTGTCTTTTATGGATTATGCTAGAGTTCTCTGTTCTAGCGTTTGGTGTAGATGTGATAGGTTTATCTCCTGTAGATGTAATCTGTTCATCTACTTTGTTGATCTGCATAATTGGTTTTAGTATCGTTTGTATGATCATGCTTTATCAATTTATTATTCGGATTAAATCATATGGATTATTGCTTATATTTCCAACAATATGTTCATCGAGATTCATATATATATCTAGATACGTGTAGATCAAACACTCTGTGACATCTTTTTCATGACCAAGGGAGTATATAATATCGCTTTCAGCACTTTGGTAAACTCTTAGTTATATCATCCACTTTTTTCGGAGACAATTGTTATATATCTGCATTTGACTAAACTCGAACCGCTCTCTGCGCGTGGTGGTGGACGCAATTGATCAGAAAATTATTTTAGCACTGACCATATTTTTTGCTCGTCTTGGCCAAAAGGTTACCACGATACCTACATTGTGTTGTGAGAAGGCATAGAAGCGATGGCCTGTGTTCGTCCCCTCGAAAGCAACATCATTCTCCAGCGCACGACCATGGAGACGACACATATCGTCCGAGCTGACATCCTCTAGGTGGGCAACGCCAGGCCATGCAGGGGCGACGATGATTTTAGGGGAATAGTCTACTTCGGAGAACTACAAATCGGCGAGCAAGCTAAGCAAAATGTACTACATGGAACATGGCATAATCTAATCTTGATCTAAATACCCTACGTTGCACAAAGAAACGACAATAGGGAGAAGCACTCATATCGCCGAGCCATGAAGCATTGCCTATCTCTTTGTCGTCCCAACTAGACATGTCGGGCGTCGAAGGCGGGCGCAGAGCTAGAGAATTTGCTGGCAGTGGTGGCAGCAGAAGTGCGGTGGACTGCAGATGGATCCTTGGCAAGGGCGAGTTGCTGGAGGTTAGCGTCGTCGGTTGTGGCGATTCTGGTGGTAGGTGGCTGGGAAGGAGGCACGTGTGGGGAGGTGACTGCGACGGCAGCGATGGCGATTCAGGGGGTTGGGAGGCAAGTTGGGAGGGTTGGAGCGGGTGGAGAATGAGTTTGTTTGGCTTCTGGGGCTGGTCCGCGGACGACATCTGACGTGGCTTGAGTTGTCGGCTCTTCCAGCACAGGCCCTATGCGAAAGGGTCAGCATGGGGCTGTCAGCTATTATATTAGGCTCCAAAATATGTTGACGGGTTATTGGAACCGCCGGTGTGAACCAAAAATTAGGCCTAGACCCTATAGACAGGGGCGGAGCCACACCCCTAGCAACAGGGGCCGTGACCCGGGGTGTGAGGATTAATTCCTTTATTGATTGTAGCATTCTGCAAGAGTGTTTGGTATTGTTTGATAGTTTTTACACTAATCTGCACTATTTGGCCCTGGGCTTGGGTCGACCGCCACTGCCTATAGACATATTGAGGGCGCTATTAGGACTGCCGGTGAAAATGCTCTTGCTAAATCCACACGTACTCGTATAGTATCAGTCACACTGAAATGACAAGTGATGCGATCGGTGGAATCCAAGATCGAGGAACCTTTCTATCCTACCGAGTAGTATAATACTACTAACAAGTATCCCTAAAAAAAAGGGTATAATAACAAGTCGACGACAATGAAACTGGGCGATCGATCGGCCACCATCCTAGCGGTATCTATCTTCGTTTCCACTGCTACCGATAAAAACACACGTCGCTTGCGCTTTGGATGCACGGTGGAATCGAAGCAAAACTGCAAAAGCAGCCATGATCCATGAGTGCTTTCGATCAGCCATAGCCATCGTATGAAACGACAGAAAATATAACAATCGTGCCGTGCGGGAGTGGGGGCCTCTCTGCTTTATGTGACACGAATGCATTATAAGCGATGTTGGGGTAAATATTTTGGAGGTTCGCACTGTTATCTCAGTGTCCAAACAGTACGTCCGTCTGTCCGCATTTCCTTCTGACGTCACTGCCTACTCTCACACAAAAAATAATTCAACAGGTCCACGAGACGTGTGAGACAAATGCAAACATACATAATATCGCTTTCAGCTGTTAGGTAAACTCTTAGTTATATCTGCATTCTTTTCCAAGAGGCGTGTTATTATAACTGCATTTGACTAAACTCGAACCGCACTCGGGCGTGATGGTGGTGGACGCAATTGATCCAGAAAATTATTTTACCACTGACCATAGTTTTGTCTGCTCATCTTGGCCGAAAGCACACGCCACGCTTTCCGTTCTAGCTTTTTTGCATTGTCGGCCGTGCACTTATTTCACACACTCACCTCGTCGGATCATTATCTGGCTAAAATAACAAACCTGGGACGTCAACTTCCTGGCACGCAAAGGATCGCAACAGGTAAACACCGCCCCAATTCCATCACCTGGTCGGCTCGAGACGACCAAGGAGCAGGATTCAACAGACAACAGTACATGTACATCTTCTCCCGGTATCAACGGGACATAAACATTTTCACAACCAAACTGACTACCAAAATCCACATGATCACTTACATCGACAGTTGCACGATACAAACATGGTGATAAAACAGCCTTATTTGCACTGAAATTGATGAGCCCGACCCGAGAGACCTCGGTGGAACTACATTTCTAGTTTGCCCTTTCAAACGCCAGATCAAGGAGTGTTCTGAAGAACTTGTGGGGGTAGATGGGCGGTTCTTCCGTGAGTGCCTGCATTTCCAACAAGGGTTATGTGGGTCAATTTAGCTAGCCACGGGGAGTTATGTAGTTTAAACACATGGAGTTTCTGGAGTAATAATGGGTATAGAGGCCTACTTGGTGGATCAGAACCGTGGACGGCGTCATCCCAGGTACGGTGTTCACCTCTATCAGCAGCACCTTCAGGACCAAAATGTAGGGACAGTGATTAGCTACCTCAGGTGATTTCTTCTTCGCTTACTAGCAGCACAAGTATGAGATGAGAGATGGAGGCATGTACCTCTCCGCTGCACACGTTCACAAATGCGTCGATGCGTGAAAACCCTTCCAGCCCCAGTGTGTTTGCCATCGTCTCGATACAACTTTTGCACCTCTGAAGCGCATCCTCACTGCAAATGCAGAGGATGCAGAGTATTGGGTCATAATACACAGCAAAGAAGGGGAAACGAATACCGGTGTAGAAATAATGGGAATTGATACCTCATAATTTTCGCTGGAGGTGGCGTCAAGTTGATTCCAGTTCCACCTGGAAATAGAATTAAATCTTGTTAGCTATGCACACAGTGACACAAAGGCTGAAAATACACCGGCAAACCAAGGTACTGAAAAGGATTATTTTCATTCGTAAAAAAACACTGGAAATTTGTCGATTTATCTGACAAATCGACACGAGCTCAGTTGTGGGTCCCACATTAGAAGCTAACACAATACGACAAAGAACATAGCCAAGCTGGCCTTGAGACAATATCTCCTTTTCACGAGGTAACAAAGTATGATTCTGAACCAAAAATTGTAAACCTTCAGAGTTGTTTTCTGGGCTAATTACCTTGAAATTTCTCTTCAAGAGATAAAATATCACCACTTTCTTTGACAGTGATGCTTGGATTTAATGAATGCATCTCCCCACGTTTGCCAACAACACCAACAGTTATTTCAAGCCATTCCTTTTCTCCCTTCCAAACCAGATGCCGGGAACTATCATCCCTTGATTCATTTGAAATGATAATTTCGTCGGTTTCAATATATGGCTCAAATATCAATGACTCTGGAGGAGGGACCGGCATCTCAATAACTCCATGTGCCTACAAAATATAGATCAATGTAAAACATGCATCTCAACGTCAAGTCTGGCTGGATTAATGAGTTAACAAACAGAGTTTATGGTACCCTAGATAGACAGTTAGCAGGCAGACGCTGCAGCTTTCTCCTCAACGCATTTGTATAGACTTCTAGGTCCTCTGGACAGCTGAAATCGATAATTCCTTAAAGAAATAATGCATATGACAGTCCAGTATATAGTACTCACGTTCAATAACAAAAAAAAAAACAGGAGATTTTGAGATTAGAAAATGCTCACCACAATCTTGCCACACCAGTTGAGCATCCATCACGAGCAGGTTTCACACATACTGTTTCCGTTTGTAGTTTTGCTTTCAGTTCATTCCAGATATCAACACGAGATGTCTGTACTAGCTCTTCTGATGCTCGTACATCCTTTGGTATAGTGTGAATTCCATAACTAGCCAACTACACAAGTAACAGAAACTCGTCATCCATCTTGGAAGATCACAACCATAGCATGAGTACATCTCTAAGAAATTATTCAGTAAGAAACCATTGTTCATATATTGTCATACTGAAAAAAAAAATTAAATGATCGTGGAATTAATAATATAGAAGACCTGAAAGGCTCATACATGGTCAACGGCAAGTGAAGTTGCAACTTTGTCCATGCATGTTCTAGAAGCTATTGGTCCTGGCCCTGCATAATAGGGAAATTTGATATTACCATAGTTTTTATATTGGAGTCGGAAACATACATGTACACTAGAAACTGCAAACGAACCTGTGTAAGGAACTCCTGCAGATTCCAACAGCGACTGAATGGTACCATCCTCTCCAATACCACCATGAACTACATGTAATATATTGGACATCAAATACCAAAACAAAACAAACCATAGGTGATAAATGCATGCCTAAGTAATGCCACAATCAAGTGAGAGTCAGCTTCTGATTACGTTTAAGCCTCTGAATCTGTACTTTCATTGTGACATTGACACTTGTGTTTGTTTTTATTGTGATCAGAGAAAGTAGATAAAGTGTTAAACGGAGTTCATTAAATCAAGAAATACTCTTCCAAAAAATTACAGGAATACCATCACAATTTCCATAACACATTTCATGTAGCAGCAGTTAATCATGTATATGCACTGCCAAGTTCATAAGTACATAGATATACGAAAAGACTGGCACTATTGTGCCTAGGAGACTAAAGGTTCAGCTACATAAAATGTTTAAATTTAAAAAATACCTGCTATGAACACTACAGCTTTAGCTTCTTTAACATGGTTGATCCACTGTTCCAAAGAGTATTTAGTAGGTTGTTCATCAGCGATATCAAATCCCGCAAACCAATCTTTTTTGCTTAATCCTTGTTCAAGTTCTTTCATAACTTGACCACGTAAGCGAGATGTTATTTCAACCCGCTCTGGTTCAATTGCCTCAAAACATGCAGCACAAACTTCTTCAGTGGTATGTCGTAACACTAATGAATATCTGTCAACACAGTAAGTAGCGAATAAATCAGTGAACTATAAAAACTACTACCATTCCATAATTCTTGCCATGGTTTTAGTTCAAACTTGAACTACAATCACAACAAGAATTATGGAAAGGAGGGAGTAGAAAATATGATGAAACCAAATTTCATGCCATTCTATTAAAGTCTGATGTTGGATCTTAAATGCCCACAATTAAACAAATATATCATCCCTACATAAATTTCAGTCACAAAAAATGATGACCAGCATCATTATGATTTTAGAAAATATATCATGATTACATGCAGTGAGAAATCAACTCTAGAAATATCATTTCATGCAATTAATTTATATATTTCCATTTAAAGGTGAATACTCCATCTAGCCTCAGTTATGCCAGGAAGTTGATGTATCCCACCACCAAGTTAAAATCTCAAAACTTTGAATACCGGTACCTATTTCATCCCATGGTTCTCGCTTGCATGTTTCTCAATTTCTTAGTAGTTCACAAACTTTGGGATCATACTGTATGAAGTTGATTTGTTTTACAAAATCAAATAATATGGTGTATTCGTATGAATACAATCCAATTAGGATAATAGACACTTACGGCAGTGTCCAAACATCACGTGAACTTTCGCTGAAATCATTGTTGTGGGAAGAAGAATATCCATTTGCAGGTGTAAGCAAGCACGGTGTCACATCAAGCTAAAGGCACCAAAAGAGTAATTAAGAAACCATCAGAGGATGAAAATGGAACACAGAAGCATGGCATATCATACAGCCCAAGACACAATGGTTAAAACAGAGACTGGACATGACCAAAATACATGCATGAAAGCATCAAGAATAAATACACCAGTGTGATTAAGGATTAGGTGATTAACTATGAAAAAGCTTGAGATCTTACATCATCAAACCCTTGCAAATTAAGCCACACATTTGTGCCACTCATAAGAGATACTTGTCGCTCCGAAGTATCGCCACCAAATATCACGAAAGCCTTCTGCTTGCATGTACCATTTTGGATTACCTCTGCTTGTTTTGCTGATTGCATTTCTCTGAACAAAGCAGTCCATGCATTATTTCTTGGAACAAGGGAAGGAAATCGCGAGCAAGCATGCTGAACAATTGTACGGAGGATTCGAGAGTGAGAGAATCCAACCTGAAAAGTGTTATTTTGTTCTGAAGTTAGTGGCAAGATCAAGTTTGTAATACGCACGCATGTAGTTGTGCAGCACTTACTTGCATTACTTGCATGATGATAGATGGCTACTGAAAAGCTTTAGTACTACTCCCTCTGATCCATATTACTTGTCATTGAAATTGATGTATCTAGCACTAAAACATGTCTAGATACATCCATTTTAGTGACAAGTAATATGAATCGGAGGGAGTAGTATTTTATATTACATATTGTTTGCAAAATATAAATATCCTCAGTGCCATGCAGCAGTAAGAAAAGGTGAACATAAAAAACAGATAATGTATTCTAGTTGAATTGCTTTCTAATTTATATAAATAGAAATTGCAATATAAGTATGGACATAGTACAAAGTATTAGCAGCGATACCTTTGAAGCTTGTTGAAATAAAAAACTGGTTTGCTCCATCCCACTTATCTGTTCAGATAGGATAACGGAAGATGTCACACATTAGAAAATCACAAGCCACATGGCGCAAACAAAGCATGAGGAAATTGCTGTAAAGATGCTTACCAAGTTGATATCAGTGAAAAGGACAGTACCATACTCTGTATTTCCAAATTTATCACCGTTTTCAGATGAGAGTAGAGAAGTAGCGGCCGTTGGTAAAAACCATCCATCTATCCTGGCAAAGTCACGCAGGCCAAAATGTTGAAATAAAAGAGATACCCCTTTCCTTATGCAATCAATCACCTCTGCCGGGAAACGTGGAGGTGTATGATAAGCAACCTGTGAATGGATGAATATTCAATGCATCGGCAAAACCAAGTTACGTATCAATAGAAACATCCACCCCATGTGCATGTATATGGCCCAGTCATTTGGAGTGCCTGTTATCACCTGACAGGAACTTATGGAAAAAGTATTGTCTCATTTTGTTGGACTAATGTTACATAGATCAACAGAAAATATCTACCCCTTTGCAATGTGTACTAACTAATCACTTAGATAGTAGTATGTGATCTATATTTCAAATACCTGTTGAGTTGGAAGGTACTTCCTACGATAGTTAAATATTGTATCCTCCTCAATATCACTGTTACTAAATGATTGAAGCTCAACCTGCAGAAAAGGAGATAAAAGAAATTTGTTCAGTCTTTCTGCATAACCCAGAGAGTTTCCAGGAATCAACCTATCTCCATAAGTAACAACCACTTATGTCTACCCTCATAGGAGATAGGACCGCATAAAGTATTAACAATATTTTTTAAAATTTCCCATTTGTTAAAAATCCAAAGAAAGTACTCTGTTATCTCCAAGTAGGATTTTGTTACGAATTGACATACGATCAGAATCCACTGATTTTTCTAATGAATATATGGAGTACCGATTCCAGCCCTTTTGGTACTCCCTCCGACCCATATTAGTTGACTTGGATTTATCTAGATATGAATGCATCTAGTCAGGTTTTAGTGCTAGATACATCCGTATCTAGACAAATTTGAGTCAACTAATATGGGTCGGAGGGAGTAACATTTAAATCATTTATTCTTGGATGTTGCAGTTATTTTTACATAACAATAAGGCTGTTGAAAAAAGAATAAAATAATAAAAATTCTGAACTTGAAGTAACCAGCCTTCTGTTGAGCATTAAGAACCACAGGAAAAAGGAGTTAAGAAAAATATGATATAAATCATACTTCTGTTGGAAGCAGAACGACAGGCTCACTGTTCCCAACATCAATAACAATGGCTGTAAATTCACAGCCCCCTTCAAGGAAAACTTCTATTATAACCTTATCATCAATTCCCTGTTGGACATCAAAGATATCAAATTATGGACAATTTCTTTTATCTTTTATGAAACATAGCAGTAAGTACTAAGTACCAGGTACCTCCGAAATTATTCCCTCTGCTTTCTCAGCTGCCTCATTAGCACCATAAGCGACAACTACACCTATACTTGATCCAGCCCTCGTAGGTTTGACCTGTGTAAGAACATCAGAAGGTATATACTAAACAAGACAATCCTGGCAATACATTTTCAAATAAAGCATCCTTACTTACCACCACTTTGCCATTTTCTTTATTCAAATTGGTGTTTCTGAACCATTCCTCCAATTTTGACTTGTCCAACGTATCCTTCTACTTCATCATTGCCCATAGGTGACACATGCAGGACACATGGTCACAGCCCCAACATAAGAGCATCAGAATTAGTAACCACATAACCTACTAAACAAATATTTATTGCAAATTTCAAGAATTATTGAGCACCAGTCAAATCATAGATTTTGTAACAAGCATTGACCAAGCCTTATATTTTCTAGATTGTATTAGGACATATTTTTTTCTGTTTTTTAGGGATATTTTTGTCTTTCATAACCACTGTTGTGCTTTTGTAAGAGACAAACTGAAATACATTTTCTCCCAAACGTTTTTTAAGATTCAGTGCCCTTATCTTCTCAAATAAGGAACAGATGAACAGAGTTATGAATGATTACAACATTCAAGGGTGTACATAAGTACACTCATCCTTGTGTGCCTTATAACAATATTTTATAAAAAGATGGAGTATACTGTTAACAGAGACAAAGGGAATACATAAGTACACAACACGGTAACAAAGAAACTTACCTCTACTAGAAAGTTTGGTACTGTTAAGAAACCTTTCGTGTTGAGCTCGAGCGATGCATTGTGCTGCAGTCATATTCAGGATTCAACAAATCAGGCCACTTGGATAATTGGATTGGTTCATATTAAGTGAATATACAAAAGGGTTTTGGTATTTGATGGACACAGAAGACATTTCCATGGAGATCTTTAAATGAGATTGATGATAGAGTAAATCTGCTCATCACAAAGAAATTCATAAACTCCACTTATTTAATGGAATGGAAGTTTTTTTTTCAACTCAGAAAGCACTGAGGGTGATTCCTTCAAGTACTGATAAGGCACTTCGAGATGATGAAAGCACAATAAAGGCAACCCGGTGAGACATGAAACCCTGAACAACTATTTATGCGAACAAAAAAAATGCTGATGGGCTATGTGGTGCCATGTCATGGTATTTAGAGCGTACCTTGTCAAAAGCACGGTGACATTCATTAGAGGCCGTTCCAACAAATGGAATATTTCTTTTCTCCAAAAGCTCCTGAATATTTGAAAGAACATGGCAAACATGTAAAATATCAGACATTTAAATTTCCATCGACCGTTGCAAATATTGGTGAATTGATATTAACTTCTATACTGCAGATATACTAGTACTGTTTTGGAAGGTCTTAAGACTAATGATTCCTGTCATCAACAGAAATCAAGAGCAATATGGAATTATATGAAAACAACAAAGAGGCAGTCATTGGTATTATATGTTAGTGCAGTGCCAAGTCAAACTGAGAATCCACAAGTATGCACCAGCATATTTAAAAACTTTTCCTCTAAACTACTAACCTGAATACCACCATCTTCACCAAATTTCCCGTGTATCACCGGGAAGACAATGTCGACATTGGCAGAAAGATGCTCCGCGAACTCAGTCAAGGAGTGGAACTCTTGTGCTAGACTGTACAAGTGGAATTCTAAAAACTGAACCTTTTGACATGGATTACAGGTAGTAAGCAGAGTAGATAAGCTTAGCATCAAGCTCACCTTTCAAGCTTGAAATCAAAGTCGGAGGGGGTGTTGGAATATAGCTGTGGAGTAGAAGATGACGGCAGACTGTCATTTTACAAATAGATAGAGTGCTCCGATATGCATGTGTAAATAACTGAATGTTCAGCCAAGAAGCAGCAGGGAATGTGTAAATAACTGAATGTTGGGCTGAGAAGCAAGGGGATTTGGGCGCGACATCGGCTCACCTGCGCGGGCGATATCCCGAACGCGTTCATGCCGCAGTCGATATAGTAGCAGCTCACCAGCAAATCCTCCCCCTGCATCGTCAGTTATTTTTCTGTCAGAAGAAGACAGAGCGTGACCGCCGAACCTCAGACTTGGTCAAACCTTAGAAAGACACTACTCGTAGTACCATCACTCAGCGCAGGCCAGTCAACTCGCCACACCCCAGTGAGAGCAAGCTCGCCTCGCCCGCTCATAGTTCGACACGAAGGCTCACCTGGATGTGATCGAGGACGGACCGCGCGGAGTTGAGCGAGATGCCCCGCTCGGCGGAGGGCCCGCCGCAGACGAGCCCGACCCGGAGCGGCCTCCCCTCCTGCTCCGCCGCCGGCGCCGGCGCCATCTCCTTGACCCCCGGCTGGGAGACGACGACCGCGCGGAGCGGGGACGCGAACCGTCCTGGCGTTGTGGCGGAGAAGGAGGCGCTGCGCGGGGCGATGGGCGCGCGAGGGGCGGCGGTCGTCGGGGAGGCGAGGCGGGGCAGCAGGAGGGGCTGGGCGAGGGAGGGCAGCATGCGATCGATGCAATGCGGCGGGGAGGGTGTGGAGGTGGTGATCAGAGTTGATCAGTGACGCGGGCGTTTGCGGTGAGTGGTGGGTGCCGGCCGGAGTGGGAGAGCGATGGCGGGGAGTGGGGGTTGGTATAGCGTGGGGCTTTGTAGCGGAAGCGGCCGGCGCCGGCTTTGTCGCTTCCCTCGACGCCTTAAGGTGTCCATTCCAACGTCAGAGGTTGTTCGGATAAGCCACTTTAGACCATGTATATTTTGTTTATAGCTAAATTATATTTTCCATTATTCAAGTATATCTGTTCCGATGTTAGTTATCCCTGATGTATCCGAAAATTTCATTGAAGTCTGGGTTTCAGGCCTAGTGTGGTTAATCATCCGAAGAGACAAACTTTGGCCTCTTGTCCCATGGAGAGATATCAGACATGGGCGAGGTTTTAGGACCTGTACACAATTTAGACAAGAATCTAGCACTAAGCTCAGAATTGCCACACTAGGGCTCTGTTTGTTTCAGCTTCCGCTTGAGCTTTTGGGTCCTGGAATCAGAAGCTGAAACAAACGACCGAAAATTGAGAAGCGCTGGCGAGAATCGGGCCAAGAAAATGAACGTGGGAGCGATGCCGAGAGAAAGCGGGTCGAGAGAAGCTTTTTAGTGTAGCAGACGGAAGTACCCTTCGTAGTTCAGGGTAATTATAGAAAAATTGCCACCGTGCCCATGCCCCACCCTGAACAATTCCCCAATCGACCCACTGTACATATCCTGTCCAGTGCCATGGAGGAGAAGGAAGCTAGGTTCCACCCGCCGCCGGCCATCCCCGCCGCCGGTAGCCATCTCCGCCATATCCATTGTCTTCGGCGTCTCTCCCCCACTCCATTCCTAGCCTCCCCATCCACATCCCCGTCGGCTGCCGAAGAAGGAGCCGCCGACGCCTCGCCATGACCGGGATGGGCTCGAAAGGAGCTGGTCAGAGGCTGCGGGGAGGCCTGGGGGCTTTTGGTGGTGCGTCAGGGCAGCGGAAAGACCATACTGACTAGGAGAGTAACGGTTGGGGGCACGACGCTGACGAACATGACAAGTAGAGGGAGGCTCATCAGAGGAGGACGACTCAGGAGACGACAATGAAGAAGAAGGAATAGCAGAGGAAGGCTCCGGAGAACGAGAAGAACTAGGAGAACTAGATGGAGCAGAGGAGGACGGTGTCAAAGAAGAGACATCAGGGGGAGGGGATCCTGAAGAAGACACAATAGGAGTAGAAGGAGGTGTATCAGGAAAAAGGAGAAAATAGATATCTTCCACCGGGTAGGTACCAGCGGTGGGACGAGAAATCGTCTCATCAAAAGTAACATCACGAGAGATACACATCCGACGACCAACGGGTCCCAACAGCGATAACCCTTATGCTCATCATTGTATCCAAGAAAGACACACTCAACAGACTGAGCGGTCAGTTTGGTGCGTTCGCGAGGGGCAAGGAGAACATAGCAAACACAACCAAACAAGCGAAGCATGGAGTAGTCTGGAGACTGTCCAGATAGACACTCAAGAGGAATACCACCCTGCAAAGCGGCAGAGGGCTGAATATTGATGAGGTAAGTCGATGTAGCGACAACCTCAGCCCAGAAATGCGGAGGAAGGGAAGAAGCAATCATCATGACACGAGTGGTCTCAATAAGATGGCGATGCTTACGCTCAGCAACGCCATTCTGGGCATGTGCACCAGGACAGGAGAACTGAGCAAGGGTACCCTGCTCAGCAAGAACACCTCGCAACATCTGGGAGATATACTCACCAGCAGAATCAGCACGAAACACACAAATGGGTGTAGAATATTGAGTGCGGACCATGGCCGCAAAACGCTGATATATGGAGAGCACTTCACTGCGAGAGCAAATAAAATACAACCAATTGTACCGAGAAAATCATCGATGAATAAAATATAGTAGCGATGGCCCCCTTTCGAAGCGAAAGGAGCCGGACCCCAAACATCGGAATGAACTAAATCAAAAGGTCACTGAGATACAGACGCGCTAGTAGGGTAGGGAAGCTGAATCTGTTTGCCCAACCTACAGCCCTGACAATGTAAAGACCCATCTCCAGAGACAGACCCAGAAGACCACGATGAACTAATAACGACAGACGAGAGTCACAAAGGTGACCAAGACGATGATGCCACTGCTGAAAGGAGCTGATAGCAGAGGCGACGACCGGAGAAGAACTGGCAGATGAAGTGGCAGCGGAAGAAACACGAAGCCAGTCTAACTCCCAAAGTCCTAAAGAGTCACGGCTGTGAGGGCAAGCTCCAACCAGGGCCTGTGTGCGACGGTCTTGGACAACACAAGAATCAGCATCAAGAATGACGCGACAACCAGAGTCAGTAAGCTGGCTAGCAGAGAACAAATTCATCTTAAGACGAGGGACATGAGAAATATCAGGAACAGAAAAAGAAGAAGTAGAAAGGGTGCCCTGACTAGAAATAGGAAGAGAGGTACCATCAGCAGTGAAAACACGGACATGAGAAGAGAGAGAACGAAGAGCGGACAGAAAAGAAGACTCAGAGGTCATATGAAAGGAAGCTCCAGAACCCAGATACCACGGGGACGTACCTGACTGTGTAGAAGGTGGTGGTCGCGCAATGCCTGAAGAATCAGTCACAGAACCAGAAGTGCCTATCGAAGAAGATTATGTAGCAGCAAGCAGACCACGAAGACTCCTGATAATGTTCTGATCGAAGAGAGCAACTGCTGAAGATCCAGAAGGAACCGACTGTCCACGAGTCTGGTACTGCTGACATAAACTGGGATCCCGTGTATAACAAGTGGCCCAAGTGTGTCCATCCTTGTTACAGTAAGAGTAGTGACGAAGAGAACCATGGCGACCCTGACCACGAGCCTGCTGGTGCTGACTCTGACCCTGATACTGCTGGTGCTAACTCTGACCCTGACCTGGAGGAGTGGGTAGTATCGGCGGAGGCACAGAGGACCGCGGCTGAGTCGAGGGTGCAGACAGCATAGGAAGACCACGAGTAGCAAGCACAGATGGAACCGAAAGAAGACCGGCACCACGAAGACGGGTCTCCTCAGCCCGAAGCTCAGACAACACCTCAGAGAGCGGAACATGACCACGACCATTCAGCTGAGCACGCCGGGGCTCAAACTCCCGGAGGAGCCGAGACAGAAACTCATAGATGCGGTGAAACTCCAAATCCGAGCGCACAATCTGGCAGCACGAGCATGTGCCACAAACAACAGTACGGAGAGAATCAAGCTGATGCCAGATAACAACACTCTGAGTATAGAACTCATTAATAGTGGAATCACCCTGCTGAAGAGCATGCTCCTGGCGAACCACAGACAGGTAAAGAGCATCCCTAGACGGCTGATAGCGTTGACGAAGATGTGCCCACTGAGCGGCAACAGTAGGGAGACTCATAAAGTAAGCAGCATACCGAGGCAGAACATTGGAGGTGAGAACAGCAGCAGCACGGGCATCCTCATCGACCCACTGAGTGTAGGCAGTCAGATCGTGGCGATAGGACTCGAGATCAGCAGAGTACTGCTTGAACTTCAGGTCATAAGTAGCAACAACACTATCATCAGCACTCTGAGCAACATCCTTGGCCTCCCGAGAAGCATCAGCGCCGAGAACAATTGGCATCGGTGGAAGAGGAGCCACAGGAGCAGGGGGGCACGGCGGATAGGGGATCTTGCCGGAGAGCACACCCCAAAGACGGAGACCGCGCATAAAGGTAGCGAAATCAGGATAATTCGCGCCATCGAAGAGCACCGGGCAGCGAGGAATCGCAACATAGCCCGATGCAGAAGACATCTCTCTCTCACTTTTTTTTGGATCTAGATCTGGCTGGAAGTCAACGCTCGCAAGCCAGCAATCTCTGGCCAATTCCGCCTAGAACAGGGCACCACCGGTGATCTGAGCACTAGAACAAGGTAGATCGGGGCAGCGCGAACCTATTCCGGTGGGAAATCGAGACCGGAAGAGAAGACGGCTGAGACGGGCCCGCCTGCGGCCGGCAGACTTGGGTGAGAGGCGGCACGATCGAGCGGGCCAGCATAGCTCGGGCGGGAGTAGTCCACGAGGCGGCGGGAGATGACGGGGTGGCGGGCCAGCAGCTCGGGCGGCACGGCAGGATCGAGCAGGGAGGTGGCGTGGGTGTGCTCTGTCTCCCGCTGCATCGAGCAGCAGGGTCGCGGGAGATGACGGGGTGGCGGGCTCGCGGGTCGTGCGTCAAGCAGAGAAGGCGCCGCCCGATCGAAGACAAGGCGGGGTCCCGCGTCAGAGGCAGGTCGAAGACCGATCTGGAAAGGCAGGGTCCGTGTCGGAGGCAGATCGAACACCGATCTGGAACACGATTTGGATCTGGATCGGGCGAGGAGCGGAGTCAGGCAGACCCAGATCGATCTAGATCTGAAATGGGGCAAAACGGGCGGCGACCGGTGGCGACGACGACGGCAAGGCCGGCGGTGACAGGGACGGTGGCGGCCGACGAAGTTGCGAGAATGAAGGACGGGGCTAACTTGGCTTTGATACCATGTTAGGAATAGGCAACTTGTATTCCGGGGCCAAAGGCCACAATATATAGTGCAAATATGCAGGAAGCCCCCTAACATATGGGGAAACTACAATATACAAATATATACATCTAACATAAACGAAATTCAATTTGTATTTATTTTATAAAAGTTATGTACTATTTTCTATTTGTAGTACATATGAAAAGGGAATCTAGTCAAAAAAAGTGGGCAAGCTAGCATGACCAGCCTCCATTGGAATGAGTGGCCAGCATTTCGGCTCGGTGCCGAATCAGCTCGTACTTGGCATTATCGACAGGAAGACGACCTGGCGTATAGAGAGAGAGCTTCGAACGAACTAGTACACGATCATATGAGTCTCAACTAGTAGCTTTTTTTTAGGATAATAGGAGGCTTCATTCAATCAATACAAATTCATCAAATTACATGTAATATCTGGCGTGTTCAATAACCAGCCACGACGACTAGCTACCAAGACGCGGGAGCTTTAACTAAAGAATATGCATCTCCGTCCAGCTCCCTATTTTCATGAGCAAAAGACACCTCCAGAAAAGGAGTGCTCCGAAATTCTATCTGCTTCAACACCATGACATACCGGCATGGATCTTTATTTTTCAGATTGCTGATCACCTCCATATTGTGTTAATAGGTTGTCAGTCATAGAGGTTGATCATATCCTCAACGATTTTCTCCAAACGATTGCATCCATAGTCCAGAGACTTACACGCCTCCACAAAGTAGAGACAAGACCACAAACGGATCCAATTGGTGGCCTTGAGAACAAACTGCACGCAAAACATGGAAAAAATCCTTGTTAAATAACATCATAAAAATTCATATAACACGTAGTCTCAGTCGGATATTATCCTTAAGTTGTGAGCAGATGACACTAGTTCAAATTCCTGGCAAGATCGAGATGAAGCTTGTAGTACTTACTCTAGGACTAATCTCCGACGTTGTGTGGCCGCACACTCCGAGTTGGTCCACTGCAATCTTCACTTGCATATATAGCGCGCCGTTCAGTCTGCCCAGTTGCAGTCGATGGCTGGATGTTATCTGCCGCAAAGTACCAGCAGTTACCCTTGCACGCTCCATAGGGAAGAAGGCACGGCTTGGAGGTTCCAGTGGCCACGTCGCACACCATAGGGACACCTCGCCAATCGATCCAGTATATGCAGTCGGCCTGCACACCGGGGACGGCGCCAGCCCGGGCCACCGCCGGGCTATTGTGCTTGCCAAGGAACACGGAGAAGCCTCCGAGATCGTTCGCCACGTCCCAGCAGTATGGCCAGCGCCCAGCTGGGTTGTACCTCAGGAGGAAGATCTCGTCGGCGGACATGGTGGACCCGTCGCCCGATTTAACGGTGGCGCTCGTGTTCTGCCACACCTGGTACAGACTGCCATGGCAGAAGAAGAGGTTCTTGGCGGAGGCGATGTTGTAGGGATGGGTGTTGAAGGCGGTGCTCGGGAAGGACTGGAGTGTCAGCGACGGCTCCACGGCCACCGGCCCTGGCTCCGCCTGCTCGTTACGGCCGCCGCCGCGGGGTATCTGGAGCACGAGCACGCCACCGCGCGACTCGAGGCAGTACATCTTGCCACCTCCGGTGTCGTCGAAGACCAGATCGACGAGGTGCTTGGTGAACCTGGAGACGACGTCGATGGCCGTCCACTTCATGGCGTCCCTGCTTCTGCTGCTGGTGTCGATGTAGGTAACCTTGTTTGTGCCGTACATGGCCACGACGGTGCCCTCATCGGGGTCGGGCATGAACACGATCTTGTTGACGCGATCGTACCCGTGCCTGCCCGGAGGGAGGAGATGGACCTCCTCGCCAGTGTGTGGATTGAGGAGGAAAAGCCTCTCTGTCCAGCAGCTGGAGTGGCTGAGAATGATCCGTCTTTTTTCGGGGAAACGGAGAAGGTCATCTCTTATTATTGTTGCGTGGTCCGGCATTCTGTGGTCAATGGCGACGACGAAGCGGCCGTTGCCTGAGCCGACGACATGAGCATGGCTTGTGATGCCCATGTCGCGTGTTTCTTCATCGAGCAACATCGGGTGCGCAGCCGCTGCCTCGCAGAGGTGGAACGAGCGCTGTACCGGGAGGGAAAATACGGAGGCACGGCCATCGGCGATGGAGAGGAGACACGGGCCCAGCGGCGCGAGTGCGGAGCGCCATGCCGTGCAGACGCCACGGAGGCTCGCGTAGTCTCCTAGAGACAACCCGTTGTCGGTCTCGGTGGCGATGGACACGAGGACCTCGCTGTTGAGGTCTGCCCATGAGTAGCCGGCCGCCGCAGTCGCCATAGTTAGCGTCCCGGCCGTTTGCGTGTACACTGGAGATATGCAGGTGACGAGTTCAGGCTGTCGGTCTACGTACCGGCGGAGCCAGGTGAGTATGCTTTATAGGCAGAAGAAGCCCGGGTTGAATTTTCCACTTCGTATCGGACACAGGAACGATGAACCACCGTACGGCCGGTTCGTATCGGACACCCGAACGATGACGTACGTACGTGCACGTGCGTGAGCGAAAAGAGCAATCAAATCAAACGGAATTAAACTAAACGTGGATTGCCTTGCCTTGGAGCCGTTCACGTACATGATGTCGATCGAGCTAGCTGTTGAGGTACTACTGCACACCAGGTACGGGCCGACGTAGGTGGTCTGTTGATTTGTAATCTTTTTTATTTTTATTATTGCATTCTCATGTTCGACCCCTCTCTTCATCCCCTGTATGATCATGTAATCTTTGTATGTTTTACTACAAAGTTTTGTTTTAATGAAAATTGAGATCGGCCGGGCACCCCAGCTCACGGCGCGCGCATGGCCGGCAGGAGGCTGGAGCTCGTCATCTTCGTTTCCAGCGCCGGCAGCCTCGCGCTCGCCGTGGTGGCGCTGACCGTCCTCATCCTGGCGGTTCCTCGCCAACAAGTTAAGTGACCTGCGCCTATATATTCATTTCAGTAACCTGGCGCGGCGAGCAACGTGACCGAGATCGACTAACTCTTCTCAATTTGCAGGGTGCTGTTCGATGCGCTGATGGAGGTGGCCATCCGTGGCCGTGGGGTGCGTATCTGCTGTGGGTCCAGGTCCACTGGCTGTGCCTCGGCGGCGAGCAGCCAGGCCGTGCCAAGCTCTGGGTCCTCGTCGCGTCGGAGTGGCTCGCCGCGTGCGTGACCATCGCCACGGCGTGTGCCGCCCTCGCCGGCGACCTGTTCGCCCTGCAGCACGATTGCTGCACCTCAACCGCCGCGTGCCCCATTTGCCTTGTTGGCGCTGCAGTGGCATGCGCCGCCGGGGCTCTAGCCGCGGTGCCGGCCCTCGGGATGCTCTGGATTTTTCAATCTTTGTTACAAAAATAAGATTTTCTTTATTACATACCAATTTAGTTAAGCAAGATTGTCCTTTGTTGGAAGTATCTTCCTTTTTTTTCTTTTTTTTTCGAGAATGGGGAGTGAAGCCCCAGCATCTGCATTCGGCCTCTGCATCAAGTGATACACACAGGCTTTATTTATTATTAGAGAAATAAAATGTGACAAAAGCCATTACAATGATCATATAAATCGGAACAGCTAAACTAAAACACCGATCAAAACGATAACCATATCGCCAGCTCCCCGACAAGATCTAGCAAACACCTAGCTGCCTCATGCACTCTAGGAGACCAGATCCGCCTAGCCTATCCACGAAACGGTGCCCACGCACACGCTTCGGATGTCGCCGCCTCAACTATCTTCCGACAAACCATAATCAACATGTATATCGATATGCAGACTCTCTCCACACCAGCCACCGACACCACCATGGTGTCAAGTAGCACCACCTCCATGCGCACTATCTCCAAAGTACGTCGAGGTTGCCACCGGTACCCCGCAGCACCATGCTGCCAAGTACCACAAGCAAACACAACTTGAAGTCTCTGGAGGATCTTTCGTGCATAGCACCTGCCGAACAGACATGAATCAGCGTAGCACCTGTCGGTCAAGCATGATTTGACATCACCGCCGAAGCTCCGTGCAAGACAAAGCCGCTCCACATGTCCTACCTCTTCCATCCAGCGCTGCTCCACAGGCGATGCTCCCAAGGGAGAACACGACACCGTGGCGCCGTCATCACCCGGAGTAGCACGATTATGCCTTCACAAAGGTAACAACATGTTAACGCCGCTATCGCCCGCCAACTGCTCGGTTTTCACGGGCACCTGGGTCTCCCTGCCTCGCTGCCGGGACTAGATCACGGATCCCGAGATCCGCCAAACCAGCCTCATGCCGACCACCTTCGACGGAAAAGATGCCCACCACCACCAAACCCAGGGCCTCTGCCCCAAGCATCCTCATGATGCGTAGTAGAGCCCAGAGAAGACACACGATGTCCGACTAAGCACGATGGAGGGCAGAGTAGCAGGACGATCCAAGAAACCCTAGATCGCCGCCTCCAACCTCCCAGCCGCCTTTAACCCTGGCGTCGGCGCTCCCTGGCCGTGCCATGACGCCATCACCGCCGATGGTCGAGCTGCGGGTTACATGGATATACCCCACGGGTACACAATATTGGTATACCTGGTCCAGTCCAAGGAAGGCCCACATCAAGACACGCGGCCCATGAAGACTTTGGGTGGCCCAAGCCCATGACATTTTCGACTCCTTGGAGGACAAGTCAAGATTGGATAGAATTTTAAAGGAAACAAACCCTAATTTGTAACCGACTCGACCTAAGCCCAGGACCTACCTATCTATATAAAGGCCAGGAGGGTACGGCGAGAAGGATCTCTCTCTCTCTCTTCCACCATTGCATACGCACCTCACGCCAGATTGCATCTGCGCACCCCTGTAATCTTTGGTTCCGTCGTAATCAAGAGCAGACAAGCAGGAGTAGGATTTTCCCTCCGGGGGCCTGAACCTGGGTAAATCTCATGTCCCGCATTGCTTGTCTGTTAACCGTTCCGCGACTTCCAGCATCTCCATCTTCTCCAAAACCCAAGTCCATAACAATGGACATTGACGAGATCATACCTTGTCAGCAGGCTGGCCGCCGCCGCCGCTCGAGACCAAGGCCACCGCCACCAAGATCTGGATCAAATTAAGACGCAAGGACAAAGGCCGTCACTGCCACGCCGCAGGGGCTTTGCCCTGTGACGTTGTCGGTGGTTGCGGCAGGGAGGAGGGCGTCACAAGAAGGGGAGAACCGGCTGGGGAGGCGGGTGTCCGCCCCGTGTGGCCCGGCAGCAGCCGCATGGGGAGGAGTGGGAGGGACTCCTTATGGATCCCAACAACAATTATGGATCCATTGGAAGTGCCTTCCTATATAAAAACTATACAAACTAGCATGGTGGCCCTCGCAAGTGCGAGGACAGCTCTTTATATGTGTTTTGTACCACAACTTTTTATATGTGTTGAATTGACTCAGAAATTCATACTTTTATCCATATCCATTGTATGTGTTAGGACATATATTTTCCTATAGCTACCTAAATGCTAAATAAAATATCATATGTGTGGAAATCATTTTAAATTCATGGATAATTTATTATATACTAAAAAAAATATAAGAGTTTTTTGAGACACCATGTTAATCCACATCGCCAGTATTATTTTGACAGTTGGATTTATATTCTATGTCTACGATTTAAACGGAGAACACAAACCACGTAATCATGTATGATCTAAACCATTATATTAGATGGTATACTATTGGGTTAATCTCGACTCTCGGATGGAATCTAACATAAGGATCCTATGGTGCTAGTTAATCTTTGTCCTAAAATTTTGGTGGCTCTAGGAAAAAAAGTTTGCTTTTTTATAAGTATAATGGAGATATAAGGGAAGCATTGCTAGGATCCTATAGTAATGTTTATACCTGGCCTCTGCATAACTAGGATGCACACAGCCGACGAAGTACACAACTTGTGACAAAAACAAAATTATAGGAATTACAAAGACATGCTAATAGCATAACGACATCTAGCTAATGCAGCTCTATCCTCAGATCACGCTGCCATCCATATTGGAAGAAAATATCTCTCGTCATGTCCTCCAATCGTGTACACCCCTCCATAAACAAGTCGTGGAACTCCACACGTTGGATAGTAGTCCATGATCGGAGGATAGCCGTATCTCAATAGATAACCTGCAAAGGAGAAGACATCAAGTTATTAAAAATCTTACCATTCCTACATAGCCAAAGTGACCAAATAATGGCAAGCGCTCCCACCCTAAACAAATTTCCATATTTATCCTTAATCCCATGCAACCAGTTGCCAAAAACATTGGCTACCAAGCAAGGAGGAGATAAACCAGAGGCTATGTGGATGATTGACCATATAGCACGAGCAAATTTACACTGGAAGAATAAATGCCGAATTGTCTCATTGTGATGACAAAAAACACATTGTGTACTTCCCTCTTAACAAGATTATCTTTTATAAGAATAACCCCTTACGGAGATACCAAGCGAATATCTTTGTTTTAAGGGGTATTTTCATTTTCCAAATTTTACTATTATCATCAACTAGAATATCGGGTTGGACCAAAGCTCTATACAAAGAATCAACTGAAAATTTTCCACTCTGTAGTAATTTACATTTGAATTTGTCCACAACCTCCGACAGCTATACCATGTATATTCTCAATAAGAGATTATTCCAGAAAACCAGTCGAGGACCTATGAGACTTCTTCTGAAAGAGACATTAGGAGGATTGGAATCCATTACCGTGGAAAGTGTATCCCCTTTATCTTTAACAATCAAATATAGATCATGATATTGTTCCGGAAGAGAGGTTTAGCCTAGCCATTTATCTTCCCAGAACCTAATATGTGATCTATCCTTAATATTGAAAACACCATAATGGAAGAAATGTTTTTTAGATGCCATTAGTCCAGACCAAAAGTGTGAATCACCGGGTTTCCAAACCACTTGAGACACTGCTCTAGAACCAACATACTTCCTCCATAGAATGGTTTGCCAGACACCTTCTTCTATAAGAAGTTTGAACAACCATTTATCCAAAAGCGCAGTGTTTTTGACTTGCAAATCATGAATGCCAAGTCCACCGTATTCCTTTGGTTAGCAAACCATATTCCATCTGGCCATTCGATATTTCTTTTTCTCATTATCCCCTTGCCAAAAGAATCTTGAGCAGAAATAATCCACTTTCTTCAAGACCCCTTTTGGTAACCGGAAGAACGAGATCATATATAGTACCATGTTGGTTAGTACTGAATTTATGAGTACAAGTCTTCCACCAAGGGATAATAATTTAACTTCCAACTATTAATACGTTTTTGGAGCCTTTCCTCAAATATTTTCCATTCAGCCATCGTGATACGTTAATAATGTATTGGTATTCCCAAATAGTTAATAGTTGATTGGAAATTGCCCATGACCACAGCCGAATAAATCAACATACAGATGGGCATTGCTGGTGGCCTCGCTAAAACTATAAGTCACTCTTATGAAAGTTAATTTTCAATCCCGAGAGTTTCTCAAATGCTGATAATATTAATTTCAGATTCTTAGCATTCTCCAGATCATGTTACATAAAAAGGATTGTATTATCAGCGTATTGAAGAATGGAGAGACCACCATCTACTAGAAGGGGAACTAATCCTTCAATTTCACCATCAACTTTGTCCCTCTCAATAAGGATAGCCAACATATTAGCCACTATGTTAAATAGTATAGGCGACAATGGATCCCCTTGTCTCAGTCCTTTCTTTGTCTGAAAGTATTTGCCAATATCATCATTGACATTTATGTCAACACTACCACCAGACACAAAAGACTGTATGAAAGCACGCTACTCCAAAAAAACCTTTCATACAGAGTGTTTGCTGAAGGAAAGACCAATTAACTTTATCGTAAGCCTTTTCAAAGTCAATCTTGAACAATACACCATTTAGTTTTTTTAGTGTAGTTCATGGATAGTTTCATGCAGAATTACTACACTATCTAGAATGTTTCTTCCTTGCATGAAAGTTGTTTGAGATGGCCGTACAACATGATCCGCTAGTGAATTAAGTCTGGTCATAGCAGCTTTGGTAAAAAAATAAAACTTACGTTAAGAAGGCAGATTGGGTGATACTATTGTATACGTTCTGCATTATTAACTTTGGGAAGTAAAATTATGTTGCCAAATTTTAGTATAAACAAGTCTAGTTGACCTTCATGCAAACTCTCAAACAAGTGCATCATATCTTCCTTGATAATCTTCTAGAACTTTTGATGAAATTCAGCTAAAAAATCATCGGGTCCTGGTGCTTTGTTGTCTTCCATTTGGAAAATAGCTTTCTTGAATTCTTCCTTTGTATAGGGGGCGTTTAGAAAGTTGTTTTCCGCAATAGAAACCTAGGAAATATCCTCAGTTTGGGATTCATCCAGCGAGAAAGAATTTTCCAGGGGTGCCCCAAACAAGGATTTGTAAAAACTTGTAAGATTTTAGTTGCTCTTATCCCTCAATCATACATCCATCCTGAATTAAAGAGTGAATAAGTTTATTCTTATGCTTGCCGTTGGCAACAACATGGAAGTATCTTGTATTCGCATCTCCTTCAAGAATGAATTTCGCTTTGGAGCGTTGGTACTATTTGAGTTCTTCCTCGCGCAGGATTCTGGCAATTTCCGCATTCGATTGCTTCTTAAGCTCAATCCTAGATGCAGTTAAAAGCCTTACTTCCGCTGAAGCCTCTAAACATTAATAATAGATGAAAGGCGTATTTTTATTTTTTAAGGATTTCAGCTATATGTCTGGCCCAACCACGAAGAAATTTGCGTAAGGCATGAATTTTCTTATTCCATCGTTGTATCGGTGTTTGACCACCAACCTGTTTTTCGTCCAAACGGCCCCGACTTTTTTCATGAGGAATCTTATCAAGTTAAAGTCTCCACCTATAAGCATAGGATAAGGATTGTCTTTAGCCATATTAGCCATCTTTCGCAAAAAATCCGTTTTATAAACATCCTGGACAACCCCGTAAACAGCGACCAAAGACCATAAGAAATCATCAGCCTTATTGCGAATATGGAGTTTAATAAAAAAATCTCCCACCGAACTGGCTAAGACTTCTATAGTCTCATCTTGGACGCCTAACAGGATTCCCCTTGATCTACCATGCGACGGAACGTGAAATCCACATAAAGTTCACTCCATCGAAAGACGATTGAGTAGGGCTTATGAGAAATCACGTCTACCAGTCTCAGAAATACCCAGAAAATCCAGCCTATAATCTCTCACACAATCGGCAAAGAACAAATCAGATCTAGGTTGTTGTTATCTTATAAGTTTTTATGTTAGTTTGTTCGTAACCACATGGGATGATCTTGCATCTCACATGAGAGGGATGCCCTATAATATATTTGCCAACCAATTAACCACTATAATTTACTAGAAACGCGGAGCAAGTCGTCACCACCGACTTTAAGCTCAGACCAAGTGCCAGCCGACGCAACGAGTGGACTAAGGATGGCAATTTTATCCATGGATCCGGATATCCACGGATATCCGATCCGGTGGGAAAGGGTATGGAGTCCTAATTACATCCACGAATTTCATGGGACGGATATTCGCTAATTCATGGGGAGGGCATGGGTAGTAGTTTCGCTCCACGAATATCCAACGGATACCCGACTGACACATGGGACCCACATGTCAGTGAGATTATTTTTTTATGTATGCAATATTTACTAAATAAATGATCCCAAATTTCATGGTCTCGATCGGGAGACTAATTAGTCCACATCATAGTCGACTTGCACCAAAAATATCAGAATGTTAAGCTTTGATATTCCTATGTATTATCCATATAATATTTGCTGAAATGTTGCTGAAATGCTGTCAGAAATTGTTATTATATCGTAGTTAAGCTGAATGTTATTATGATTATTGTATATAGTGTGTAAACCAATGGATATCCATGGATACAGGATATCCGGCGGGTTTGGATCTGGAGCGATATCCATGCCCATGGATATCTTCGTGGGCGGGCTAGAGTGAGTTTCATGGATTTGGATTTAGATTTGGTTTTGCTATATCCGTCCAAACCCGCTTCATTGCCATCCCTAGAGTGGAGAAAGGCCACGACTTGGTCAACATGGGGGAGAAGCAATGAGGAGATGATCGTGGTCAAGTCAGATGTGGCACATGTTGGCATATACAATCTCATACTGGTAGGTGTTCGTCGAGAGCCAACATGCATAACATTACTCAAATAAATTTATGGCGGAGAACAAAGTGAGTAGCTAGGAAAAATGAAATAGTACCAGATTTGGAAAAAATAATTTAAAAATGGAAGAAGCAAAAAAACCTTATTGATTTACTTTATATGAGTAACTATATCACATAAGACTCATGTTGTTGCCTAGGTAGTTTAGATATTTTGTTTTGAATTTTATTATGGTTGTCGGATAAGCAAAACTGTTACTATCAAATTAGTTTTGATTTGCACTTATAAGCGGAATATGTACACGTAGACTTTTTATCTTCGCTTCCTATTGTTCGTTGCAGTACCATATCTTTTCACGTTGATGTTTGAGTAGGTTAGATTTTCCAAATATTATTTCATGTCAAGGAGCCTTGTCCTTGTCATATTGGCTTTGCTAGCGGCAATCAAATGAGTCCTCATTGTACATAGACCATTGTTAAGGCAAGGCTCGACATGAGATAACATGGTCCAATGAGTCCTCGACGTATAGACCGCTGGTTAGGTAGAGGTCGACATGGTCCAACGTGTCGCTCTCAAGGTCGGCCTTGATGTTGAGCAAGGACGTCTCACTTTCGAGGATGTGGTCGACGTGGGAAAATCATAGGTCAAGGTGAAGATGCTTTTTTCCATGACCGCGTCTAGGGAGAGAGAGACTAAACCAACCATGGGGAAATGAAGTAGAGAGAGAGAGTTTATTTAGACATAGTTGAGAGAGGTAGAAATAGAGTTGTGGTCGGTAGCCAAAGAGCGGCCAGAGAGAGGGGGTTGCATGCAATTAAGGAGTGGCCTGTGGTTCGTGGAGCATGGCCTATTGGGCAGGGAGTGAGTGACTCTACAACGAGGGAGGGTGTTGAGCTAACGGCTGGTGGCTGTCGTGAGAGGGCATCGTGGATTAGATAATGATTTAGTATACCTAAGCTCCATTGCGAAGCACATGCATTTAACTAGTATATATATACATATATATATATATATATATATACGGGAAATCTAACTATCAGTCGACCTGGATTTGGGCTACAGCCAGGTCAGGGCTTGACGCCGCACAATCGCGATCGGACGACCCCCAGTGAACCTCCCATCTCGCAGCCTATCTCACGTGTAGCATTTCTGGAGTACGTATAGCATAGGCATCCAAATCTGGGGAGCTTGACGCCGCGCGATCGCGATCGGACGACCCAGCGAACCTCTCATCCCGCAGCCTATCTCGCGTGTAGCATTTCTGGGGTACGTGTAGCACATGCATCCAAATCTGGGGAACTAAGTTGTGATGCGGGGATGGCAGTTTTTGTGGGTGCAAGGATGATAGATTTTGTGGATGGCAGTTTTTGTGGATGGAAGGATGGTAGATTTTGTGATGCAGGGATGGTAGTTTAAAATTGTTAGTTTTTTAGATACCATTTGTTCACTTGTGATGCAGGGATGGTAGTTGTTCATTTCCGGATGTAATTTATATAGCGATGGTCCCTTCCAAATCTGGGGAACTCATAGGATGACAGTTTTTGTGGATGCAAGGATGGTAGAAACAATTTTAAATAGAGGATGCAAGGATGTAACTTTAATCGGATGTAACTTTCACACACTTACATCCTCTAAAAAAATAGTCAAAACATATCGACATGGGATCTAGTTTTAAAGATCTCATCACGACAAGCCCAACGGTAAAAACAGATCTTGAATCGGACAAAAGGTTTGAGCTAGAAAACATTTCAAATTTTTGGATTTAGTAACTATATACATGTGATAAAGTGCATGCAGTAAGGCTGAGTAGTGTATCCATTTTTAGAATAAAGACAAAACTCATTTGCTTTTTCTATTCAAAAAATAGAAATATTAGTAGGCTGTCTGACCTCCGGCGTCCAAAAATAGAAAAAAAAATCCTGGTCGGAGCGTTTTGGCTATAAGCTAAATTCAGGTCGACCTGGATGTAGTCTCGTCCATATATATATATATATATATATATATATATATATATATGGACGCAATTTATGGAGAAGTGACTTGACCATTAAGGGTGTGGAGGTATATTTTGTCCTTCCTTTCACTTCTCCGGAAATGCGTGTGTTAATGCCATCCAAAATCTATGTGTCATGCAGTGGACGAAATCTAGAAAAAGACAATGATCGACCAAGACAAAACTTTTGAAAACCAACTCATGCATTTAGTAGTGGTACGAATAGGTGCGCAAAATAAAAGTTTTGAAAAAGCTATAATTTGAACATACTGATCACGACAGGTCTAATTAACCATAATATTTTAACATCACATACCTAGATACATTTGTATATGTATTATCCATTACAATTGATATACATATGTATGTTTGAAAAAAGGTCGAAAATTATCTCAGAATACAGTGGCAGTATACATCTTTCTTCTCAATTCTTAGGTCTTGATAGAAGTTTAAAGTAGTTGGCAATTTTAAAACTGGATAATACATGAAGCTTTATATTTTTCCGTGACTTTATTTGCGGACACGCAAATTGCATGTCGAGATAGTTACAAAAGAGAAGTTACATGAGGTGGAAGGTTCTGACAATTCTGGCTAAAAAAGTGGGGTGTGGCACGAAATTACAGTTGGACAGACCTATACCTGTGCGATGCAAGCAACACCTTATTGTGAAACTAGCTACCTCTAGAGCTTAGATGCTGCGCCAGCCCTTTTCTAAAGGTAGGTTCACCTGCGATGCGGGTGCAGATATCTTGCAGCGAGAAGAGCGAGTTATCAAAAACTTTAGCATTGTGCTCTAGCTATGTCTTTCAAAGGACAAGGATAACCCCTTCCTCCTCAAAACAAATTCGTTCCGCTTTATAAATAAAGCCACATGGTCAAACCGATACAAAGTGATGAGAGAATCCTCAAAACTTACAAGAGTAGCCACACCTTGAAGAAACACTCGAGACAACTACCTAGAGACACCACAACGCTTCCTTGAGAAACCGTCTGACATCATTGCACCGCGCCCACGGCGTTGACATCAAAAAGCGACACATGCCATGTCTCTCTGGACCGTGGAACGTCCATCCTGCCAGCGGACAATATCTGGCGCTGATCGTGCAAGAGGGAGATTAAGGTTATGCCTCTTGAATTTCGTGGTGGTGAGTTGCATATGGACTAGACATGAGATTTTATGTGTTACTCATGGGTTACAACTTAAAATTGAGATAAATATCATAGATGGTTGGATTATGTCGTGATTCATGTTATCCTAGGGAGTTTCATATAGATTGCTTGTGAAATTGAAGCGTCAACTCACTCGGAATTAAGTTAATTCACGTTGTTTTAAAAGGTAAGCGGTGGGGAACCCAAATTCACTGTTATCCTAGGGAGTTACATATAGATTGTCCGAGTTTTTTTATATAAATAATAAGAACCCAAATTCATGTCACCGAGGACTTGAGCCTTAGTTGTGTTTCTTTAATTTGTTGCAAAGAGGACTACGCCATGAAGACGGTGATCTAGGGCGCGATGTTTTGGCTCTCGGGTGCATATGTTCTTTTTCTTTAAAACATTTTAAACGTGTTTTGAAATGTCAAAAGATACGAAACAATTACCTGCACGTGCATCTTCGTATTCTAGGTGGACACAAAGTCATTTCACGAATAATAGACTTTTTTTTTGACATATGTGTAGAAAAAACTAAATTGGGTTATAAAATAAGCTTCTTCATGAGACACCCTTTGTCTTTTTGGCACAGCTCGGAATAAATATCGGTTTCAAAAGCACATAGAATGTGGAGTCATAGTGTTGGAATTATGCCCTAGAGGCAATAATAAAGATGTTATTATTATAATTCTTGTTCATGATAATGTTTATATTCCATGCTAGAATTGTATTAAGCGGAAACATTAATACTTGTGTGGTTTGTGAACAACACCGTGTCCCTAGTACGCCTCTATGGACTAGCTCATTGATCAATGATGGTTAAGGTTTTCTAACCATAGACATGAGTTGTCAATTGATAATGGGATCATATCATTGGGAGAATGATGTGGTGAACAGACCTAAACTAAGCGAAGCAATTAGATCGTATCATTGTGTTCATCTTTGCGAAGCTTTTATTATGTCAAATATTGTATTCCTTAGACCATGAGATAATACAACTCCCTGGTATCGGAAGAAAGCTTTGAGGTCATCAAACGTCATCCTATGAGAGGGTGATCATAAAGGTGTCTCTCAGGTGATCGGAAAGTATATGTTGGGTTGTATGTATCGAGATGGGATTTGTCCCTCCCAAGTCGGAGAGATATACTTCGGGCCCACTCGGTAATCGATATCAACACCGCTTGCAAGCATGTGGTTAAGGAGTTAATCACAAAGTGATATCGGATTACGGAACGAGTAAAGTACTTGCTGTGAACGAGATTGAACTAGGTATGACGGTACCGACGATCGAATCTCAGGCAAGTAAAATATCGCGAGACGAAGGGAATATATATATGGGATTGATTGAATCCTGGCATCGTGGTTCATCCGATATGATCATCGATGAATGTGTGGGAGTCAATATGGGTGCCCAGACCCCGCTGTTGATTATTGATAGAAGATCATGTCTGCATATTCTCGAACCCGCAGGGTCACACACTTAACGTGTCTCGACGCTAGGATAGATTGGATAATTGGTTTATGAATTTTTGTTCGGAGTCTCGGATGGGATCCGGGATATCACGAGAGGTTCCGGAATGGTCCGGAGAATAAGATTCATATAAGGCAGTGCAGTTTTTGGAGTTCGGAATTGTTCCGGGTTAATCGGTATTGTACCGGAAGCTTCTAGAACCTTCCGGAAGGGGGCCAACGTGGTCCCACCTTCCGGGAGGGGGCATGGGCCTATGAGGGAGTGTCCTGGCCGCATTGGGCCAGGGGCACAAGGCCCCATAGGGCCCAGCCGATTCTAGAGAGATTTGACTCGTTTAAATCTCGGGATAGAATTTCTAGATAAGGGAGAGTTTAAATCGTTTAAACTAGAGATAGGCTTGGAGGAGGGGCTAGGGCTGGCCGCCCCCTCCCCCTCTATATATAGAGGGCTGGTGCGCCCCCCCCCTCCTACACACCTTCCTCCAAACCCTAGTAGCCCTGCTGCCTTCCTCTCTCCCTCCCGACTGTTTGTAGGCGAAACCCTGCAGCAGAAATTCTCCACCATATACACCACGCCGTCGTGTTGTAGATCCAATCCATCTCTCCACCATACTTGCTGGTCCGAGGAAGGAGGAGACGTCGAGGTGCTGCACGTGTGCATCTCACGGAGGCACCGCCACTTGTGGTGCTAGATCGGATCGGATCGCGAGGAGGAGAAGCGAGTTCGACTACATCACCCACGTTCCGACGAACGTTCCGCTGTGCGAATCTTCAAGGGTATGAAGATCTAATCCAATCTCTCTCGTTGTTTGCATCTCCTAGATTAGATCTTGGCTTTCTCTCTGTTCGCTTCCGTAGAAAATTTTGATTTACTATGCTGCGAAACCCCATCACATAGTAGAGAATATTTTTTGGATTTTTTTAACAATTCAATATATATATATATATATATATATATATATATCACCACTTCAATTCCCTAGTTGCCACCGATGCTCCTCATGTTGTCATGCATCATCGAAGTACCAGCAGGTGCTGCCCCTGATCGCACCATATGGAAGATCAACACACGGTTTGGAGGTTCCAGTGACCACGGCGCACACCATAGGACCTCTTTGCCGGTCAATCCAGTACACACAATCGGGTGTCACCCCGGGATGACGGCGCCGCCAGCAGGTCGCACCACCGTCGGGCTGCCGTTCTTGCCGAGGAACACCGAGCAGCCTCCGAGTTCCTTCACCGTGTTCCAGCATGGGCAACGCCTCGGGTCGTATCTCAGGACGAAGATCTGGTCCGTGGACAGGGGGAACCCGTTGGACAAGATGAACATAGCACTGGTGTACTGCCACATCTGGTATAGGATGCCATGGCAGAAGAAGAGGTGCTTGCTGAACATGAATCCGGAGATAATGTCATAGGGCGGGGAAAAGGCGGCGCTGCCCGAGACGGACACGAGGGCTGCAGCCGCCGGCTCATCCTGCTTGTTCTGGCCGCCGCGGGGGATGAGGAGCACGCGCACGCTCCCGCTTATGCCGAGGCAGTACACCTTGCCGCCTCCATCGTCAAAGACCAGGTCGACGAGGTACTCGGTGTAGTCGAGTACGTCGTCGATGACCGTCCACTTCATGTCATCCCCGCTGCTGGTATCGATGTACGCAATCATCTTGCCGTTCCACATGGCCACGACGGTGCCGTCATCCGGGTCGGGGGCGAAGATGATCTTGCGCACGCACTCGTAGCCCTTCATGGGCAGAGGGACGAGCTTGACCTCTTTGCCGGTGCGGGGACAGAGGAGCAGGATCCTGGCTGTCCAGAAGCTGTAGGTGATTCTGTCGTCGCGCCACTGGTGTTCCTTACCGTGGTCGATGGAGACGGCGAAGCGGCCATTGCCTGAGCCGATGAAGCGCGTGCATATGTGACTGTGCGATTCCGTGGAGAGCGTGTTCGTTTTGAGTTCGATGATTGAAGAGTCCACAGAGCGGCGGTCGTCGTGGTGGCCGTCCATCGTGGAGGGCATGGCCATGCCGAGAGGGAAGGAACGCCCTAACGGGAGCGAAAAGATGAAGCCGCCGCCCTTGCCTGAGGCGGCGACACAGGGGAAGTTGTGCACGCCCGTGGAGAGGAGGTGGTCGGTGTAGGTGTCTAACGAGCTCGGATAGGCAGATACGGGGTTGTCGGCGAGGGAGAGGATGCAAGGGTATGGCGGCAAGAGGGCGGAGCGCCACGCTGTACAAACACCGCGAAGACAATCGTAGTCTCTTAGAGACAAGCCGTCGGCGGCGGTGGCGATCGAGACGAGAAGCTCGCTGTTGTGATCGGCCCATGAATAGCCGCGGGTCGCCGCAATCTCCATGGCGTCCCGGCAGTTTGCGTGCGCTCTAGAGGAATCGGCCACAGGACGTACGTACGTCGATCTGTTCTATACTCGGCTACACCGGGAGTTTTCCTGTCGATCTGTTCTATACTCAGCTACGTACGTACGTATTCGTGTCGAACCATGACGATATATAGCTCTCGTTTGAACCAATTTCCTGTGTACATAAATCTCAGTCGTTGAATCATGCATTCTTGTTTATATGCGAGACGATACCCAACAAGAAAACCTCTTCGCGGACTAAAAACTACTCCCTGCATTTCAAAATATAAGATGTTTTAACAAGAAAACCTCTTCCCAATCTAAGAACTGGTGTCCGCCCCATGTGGCCCGGCAGCAGCCGCGCGGGGAGGAATGGGAGGGACTCCGTATGGATATCAGCAACAGTTATGGATCCACTGCAAGTACCTTTCTATATAAAAACTTTACAAATACTCTTATATTTCTAGAGGTACTACAAATATGTTCGAAAAAAATCTATTATTTCCATCCATTAGATCTGCATAAATCCAGACAGTAAACGAACCAGATAGACCTTCAGTGAAATTCTTCCAATACATTATATTATATACTCCTATTTCCTAATAGTACGTCAAAGAAATGCAAAACATTTCCTGCAATTTTCAGCAACCCACGGTGCCAGACACTAGCTAGTACTATGCAACTATGCATCACATCCTCACATGTACTCTTAAACTTTCGGATCAGATACAAATTTAGAGTCGTCATCTTTAGAGCAAGATCTTGTTCAAATTTAGGGCAAGATCAAGATGAAGCTTGTAGCACACTCAAAGTTGTTCCACTACAATCTTCAGTTGCATATATAGCACCAATTGCAGTCGATGGCTCGATTCTCGTCATGTTATCGGCCGCAAAATACCAGCAGTTACCCTTGCACGCTCCATAGGGAAGAAGGCACGGCTTGGAGGTGCCGGCGGCCACGTCGCACACCATAGGAACACCTCGCCAGTCGATCCAGTATACACAATCAGCTTGCACACCGGGGACGGCGCTAGCCCGGACCACCGCCGGACTGTTGTGCTTGCCAAGGAACACGGAGAAGCCTCCGAGATCGTTGGCCACGTCCCAGCAGTACGGCGAGCACCCAGCTAGGTTGTACCTCAGGAGAAAGATCTCGTCAGCGGACATGGTGGACCCGTCGCCCGATCTAACGGTGGCGCTCGTGTTCTGCCACACCTGGTACAGACTGCCATGGCAGAAGAAGAGGTTCTTGGTGGAGGCGATGTTGTAGGGACGGGTGTTGACGGCGGTGCTCCGGAACGATTGGAGTGTCAGCGACGGCTCCACGGCCACCGGCCCTGGCTCCGCCTGCTCATTACGGCCGCCGCCGCGGGGTATCTGGAGCACGAGCACGCCACCGCGTGACTCGAGGCAGTACAGCTTGCCGCCTCCGGTGTCGTCGAAGACCAGATCGACGAGGTGCGAGGTGAACCTGGAGACGATGTCGATGGCCGTCCACTTCATGGCGTCCCTGCTGTTGCTACTGCTGGTGTCGACGTAGGCAACCTTGTTTGTGCCGTACATGGCCACGACGGTGCCCTCGTCGGGGTCGGGTGTGAATACGATCTTGTTGACGCGGTCGTACCCGTGCCTGCCCGGGGGGTTGAGCTGGACCTCCTCGCCAGTGTTCGGATCAAGGAGGAAAAGCCTCTCTGTCCAGCAGCCGGCGCGGTTGAGAATCCTCCGTATTTTTTTGTTGGAAAGGAGAAGGCCTTTTCTTATTGTTGCACGGTCCGGCATTATGTGGTCAATGGCGACGGCGAAGCGGCCGTTGCCTGAGCCGACAACATGAGCATGGCTTGTGATGACTATGTCGCGGGTTTCTTCATCGAGCAGCATCGGGTACGCAGCCGCCACGCAGAGGTGGAATGAGCGCTGTATCGGAAGGGAAAAGGCGGAGGCGCGGCCGTCGGCGATGGAGAGGAGACAAGGGTCCGGCGGCGCGAGTGCGGAGCGCCACGCCGTGCAGACACCGCGGAGGCACGCGTAGTCTCCTAGAGACAAGCCATTGTCGGACGCGGTGGCGATGGACACGAGGAGCTCGCTGTTGAGGTCTGCCCATGAGTAGCCGGCCGCCGCGGTCGCCATAGCGTCCCGGCCGTTTGCATGTACTCTGGAGATATGCAGGTGACGAGTTCAGACTACGTACCGGCGGAGGCAGGCGAGTGTGTTTTATACGCAGAAGCCCGGAATTCTCCACTTCGTATCGGACACAAGGGCCGGCCTAGCTTCGAACATCTTGCGTCATGGTTCGATACGAACAAAACTGCCCGCGTGGCCGGGTATAGAACATATCCACGTACGTCATGTGGCCGATTTTCCTCTAGAGCGCACGCACGGAAACACCATGAAGATCCCGGCGACCCGCGGCTATTATTCATGGGCCGACCTCAACAGCGAGCTTCTCGTCTCGATTGCCACCGCCGCCGATGGCTTGTCTCTAAGAGACTACAACTGCCTTCGTGACGTTTGTACGGCGTGGCGCTCCGCCCTCTCTCCACCGTACCCTTGCATCCTCTCCCTCGCCGACAACCCTGTCTCCGCCTATCCGAGCTCGTTGCGCCGCCGCCATGACCCCCTCTCCACAGGCGTGCGATGTGTCGCGGCCTCAGGCAACGACGGCTTTGTCTTTTCACTCCCATTAGGGCGTTCCTTTCCCCTTGGCATGGCCACGCCGTCCAGGCCGACACGACGACCGTCGCTCTATGGACTCTTCGGTCATCAAACACAAAACGGGCATGTTCTCCACAGAATCGCACAGTCACATAAGCACGCGCTTGGTCGGCTCAGGCAACGGCCGTTTCGCCGTCTCCATCGACCACGGTAATAAGGAATACCGGTTGGCCAGCAACAGAATCACATACAATTTCTGGACAGCCAGGATCCTGGTCCTCTGTCCCCGCACCGGCAAAGAGGTCGAGCTCGTCCCTCTGCCCTGGAAGGGCTACGAGTGCGTGCGCAAGATCGTGTTCGCGCCCGACCCGGATGACGACACCGTTGTGGCCATGTGGGACTGCAATAAGATTGCGTACATCGATACCAGCAGCGCCGGGGACGTCATGGAGTGGATGGTCATCGACGACGTACTCGACTACTACACCGAGTACCTCGTCGACCTGGTCTTGGACGACGGAGGCGGCAGGGTGTACTGCCTCGACATAAGCAGGAGCGTGCGCGTGCTCCTCGTCCCTCAAGGCGGCCAAAACCAGCCCTCACCGACCCTCGTGTCCGTTCCGGGCAGCGCCGCCTTTGCCATAGATTCCCGGCCGGAACGAGCCCTCGCTGACCCTCGTGTCCGTTCCAGGCAGCGCTGCATTTGCCTCTCCATACGATGCACCTCTTCTTCTGCCATGGCAGGGTGTACCAGATGTGGCCACAGGGCCGGTCCATACATATTGGAGGCCCTGGGACAAGACAACAAAAAGGGCCCTTGTTCACAAACTCATATTTAAAATGCATACTATTTCAAAAGCAACACAATAAGTACATATCATATATAGACAGATGGTCTTTAAACTACAAAACTTGCACTAAAATTATTTATTTGTAACGGTACATAGACTAATGGCTTTACATCATATTAGTAAAAATAATATCAGCAAAAGACCGATCTTCTAAGTGTCACTTAAATTGCATTGTCGTAAAATTCATCCGCAAAACAAATAAGCTTGTCAGAACGGATTGCTATGTAAAGCTTTTGTCCTACCATAAGATATACAATTAGTACAACAAACTTAGCACTTCTATTTATACTATGATGATCAGATCTTAGAGAACTTACATTTGTTTATGTCTCCACCCGAATAAAACTTACAGGCCCCTTTTCAACTAAAGTATGCCTAACTTTCTCATCTAAATTATTCCAATGTTGTGGATCAAGGATCAATAGTAAAAGGTTGTTGTTCATCGACACTTGGGATTTCGGAATCTGGGGAATTAGCTAGGATTTCATGCTGACCAAAATTATTCTTAGCCTCATTGGTATCATAAACGTCATCTAAATTCTCATTTTGTTGCTCTTGAACAATTACTAGGGCTAGTTGAAGAGAGCTTTTAGAAGAACTACCGGTTCTAAAAAAATTATCAATTGAACCTCTCTAGGATTCTACCAATTCGTCTCTCTGTTTATTTCTCTTCCTTTTCTCATAATCAGATAAAGATTTTTTAGAAGACATGTAACCAAACATTTCTAGAAAAACAGTCAATACATGGAACAAAATCACCTGGATATGGGAATATGGTTCGATTTTGAATTGTCAATGTTGGATCCTTGATCTGCTTAGCACCAAGATGAAGAAGAATATCACTTGCTCATTCCCCATATGTCCGCCCCCTTCTCTTCTCCTAATATGATCAGGAATCAGATCCAATGAAGGCTTGAATAACATACCTTAGAAAGAAGAGGAGAATTGGAGATGTGGAGTAGTCAGAGCCTGGAAGTCATGCTATTTAACAACAAAACAAATGAGGAACAGAAGGGAGGGAGACATACCATCTCTGAAGCGGCGATGCCTCCAAGGCTCCAATGTCTAGTTGATGGGGAACGGCTATAACGTTGAGGATGGAAAGAGAGAAGATTGGGGAGAAAATAGGACAGTAGCTCTCCATTAATGGCTGCGGCGATCTCGGAATTGGAAAAGCACGAAAAGTGGCAGCGCTGTTCTCTGGGAGTGGAGAATTTGGGGGAGAAGACAAGCCGGCGAGTAAAGATAGAGGAGAAAATAGGTGCGTGCTGGGGGAGAAAATAAGCTGGGCGCCATGCCCCTTGGGTGCCCCCCTCTCCCCTATAAAAGGCCCCCCTCTCCTCCTCTCAAAGCACACCTCCTCGTGAAGGATCTCTCTCCCCCTCTAAAATTTATCCCCCATGGTCTCGGACTAGCGAGATACATGTTCCCGGTGGCTATTCGGCAAGAAAGAGTTGTGCTTCCGCTGCATCGCTGGAGCGAGGAGGCGGAGGTTGCTCGGTGCCTCGAACGTGTGTGTGAGCACGGATGCGCTGCTGTTTTGTGGCGCTAGGACTTCCTCTCGATCTTGAGATCGGCAAGAGATCGTCTACATCAACCACGAGTTTGGACTCGTTAAGCTTTGTCGGTCTTCAAGGGTATGTTCTCTACGGATATGCATCCGCCCGTTGTTTGTATCTAGTAGATAGATCTTGGTACATAGTCGTTCCCATCGTAGGAATTTTTTGTTTGTTTTCTATGCTGCGAACCTTACAGTGGTATCAGAGCCGGATCTATGCGTAGATACTTTGCACGGGTAGTACACATATGAGTATGTGGGTGATGATGATCATTTTATTGCTTCTTTGTTGTACTTTGGATATTGGTGGCATAGTGGGATGAAGCGGCCCGGGCAAACTTTACATGTCCTCGCACATGAGACCTGTTCCATGCTTGACATGCAACTAGTTTTGCATAAGTGGCTAGCGGGTGCCTGTCTCTCCTACTATAGTCAATATCTAATTTGCAACGAGTTGTCAATAATTTGGTTATCCTCGTTGTGGTTCATGTTCGTAGGTAAGAACGGTTCTATCTTCGAAAGCCCTAAGCCACGTAAAACTTGCAATGGATAAATTAGAGGCGTCTAGTTTAGATTGTTGCTGGGCTAGTGTTATGATATGGTGATGTTGTAAGTAGAAGTATGAGATGATACTCTTACAACACACATAGCGTGTAAGTTCCATAGACCTTGGCCTTACACATAAAGGTATGATAGAGATCATACCACGGTGCACATGATGGAGATCATATGCGGGAACCATATCACTTCACTTACAAACATGTGATGTTTGATTGCATCTTATATTGCTTGTTTGGTGTTTTATTAGCATAATAAGATGATCCCTCATTTAGATATCAAGATAAGAATGTGTTCTTCCTTAAGTATGCACCGACAATGTTTCGTCGCTTCAAGACATCACGTGATGATCGGGTGTACTTGAATCCACGAGCATATCTCGGGTGTAAGACAGTTACACACGCGAATACTAAGGTTCTTACTTGGCGAGCCTAGCATGTACAGACATGGCCTCGGAACACGGACCGAAAGGTTAAACATGAGTCATATGTTTTGATATGATGACCATATGGATGCTCGCCTTTGAAGCTATACCGACTCACGTGATGATCGGACTTGGTGTAGTGGATTTGGTTCATGTAATCACCAAAAAGACACGAGGGATGTCATTTTTGAGTGGGAGTTTATTTCTAATTTGGATTAGTAGAACTCAATTTATCATAAATTAAATCAAACTGAATTTGCATAATTTGTTGTAGTCATTGGCATTCGTTCACCATCTTATGCATAGTTGTAATTGAGATAATAGAACTATATAATTCTGGATATATACTTTACGAACTGGTATCGTATTGTGTTGAGTGTCAATCTAAAGTTTAAAGTCCTATTGCAAACTTTTAGAAAACTCTATTTACTCCGTGAAATTTAATAGTTGGTATTAAATCGAGAGTAACAATTCCAGTGTTAGTATCTTAAGTATCATTTTTGCCTCCATGATTCTTGATTGTTTTAAATATCGAGATTATCTAGGAGCTGAAAGAATTGTTTCAGAAACCATCATGTGTGGCAGATATAATGATATCTGAAACAATGTTTTGGTTGCAATATGATAGAGTATAATATATGTTCTCATATTGGATGAGAATTTACAAAGGTTGGAGATGCAAGACATCCTAATCATCCAAAAGGGTTTTGGAAAGTAATGTTATACTCACGATTTGCCTTTATAAGCTAAAGTAGCTTGATCATGAAAGTCGTCATGATAAGGGTGAATAGAAAATGTATGTAAAATGTTTACTACACTAAAAGATTACTAAAGAATGGATTTTGAAAGAATACCGATCATTTTGATGATGGTGATCTACTTCAAAGTGCAAGTCCAAAGGTATTATTATTTGAATATACACGCTTTGAACTATGTGTCATGTATATGGCGCCACTGTTGATGTTGATAGATTCTTTTAAAAAGGAAAAGGAAATGCTGAAAGAGAATCTATAAAATATATTTGGCAGAAAATAAAAGATTGGAATATCCAATTTAGGTATATAAATGATATACATGTTATGGTTGTATTCTTTGCTTGTTAAACAATATGATTCTTGGGTATTGGATACCGAATTGGTTGGTATGAAATTTCATACGGAACAACGCAATTCATGAACCACAATGGCCTAAGTAACCAGCAAGAGAATATGTGATGATGTTCATCGAAAACAAACAAACCGTTGTTTGTATTTCTCGTTGACATCAAAGCTTGACTTCAAGATTTGTTTTAATAATTGTTATTTAAATCAGGTATTATGAGAACAAAGGTTGTTCAAATAATTACTGTATTCCATATAAGATGGATGATTTACAAATCTAGTTGGAGAAATCACATCCATAAAACCTAATGCTAAAATGTCGCAAGACAAACGATTGAAAGATCAATTACGAAGTGACATCGCCGTTTAAATTATATTGGAAAGAAAACATGAAGAATCTCCATATTCATGGATTTTTGGAGTCTTTGATTTGATCAAGTGACGCTTGTGAGACTTTCCTCGGGATAATTAAAAACTTCGTTCAAAGGCCAAAGAAGAACGAACAACTAAAATATTGGAATTTATACATATCGATGTATGTAGTCCATTATTTATAGTCGTAAGCGATGGGTTTCAACTTCATATACTTTCTCCGGAAAATTTGAGTGAATGTTCACTTAATGAGAATGGAGTATGAAATATTTGAAAATGTTTCAAAGACTTTCAAGATGAAGTGAAAATCATTGTGACAAGAAAATAAATGGTTTATGATTTTATCATAAGGGATTTATTTGAGTTACAAGTGTAACAAGAAAATAAATGAATTATGATTTTATCATAAAGGGATTTATTTGAGTTACAAGTTTAGCAAAACACCTAGATTTACATATCCCGAAACACCATAGGAATATGGAGTGTTTGAGATTTGTAATGAAACCTTGTTTGACATGGTTGGATCAAAGGTGTTATTTATAAAACTGCCATTATGTTTTAAAAGATTAAAGCTTTAGAAACTGCCGCTTTTACACTGAAAAGAGATCCATATTGATCCGTTGAAATGACACCATGGAAGTTATGGTTTGGGGTAAAACCCAAGTTGTCATTTCTTAAATTTTGGTATGCTAAACATAAGTAAGATGTTTACAACCGAAGTCGGATGAGCATGTCTTTGTAGGTTATTTCGAATAACAATTGGTTATTCCTCCATAACACCAAGGACAAAAGGGTTTGTCGCTTAAAACGTGAAGTTTCTTGAAGAAGGAATTTTTCGTAAAAGTTAAGTGGGAGGACAATAGAACTTTGATAAGGTTAACGAACCTTAGCTAAATGTGTTGAGTTGCGCAGCGCCGGAAAATGTTCCGGAGGCAGGCATAATGCTCATAGCTTATGTGCCTCAAAGGTTGTGGTCACGGAGATCTAAGTTCTTATTGAACCAAGTCGGTCGGTTAAACAATCAAATGCTAAGATTTGAGAGTAAATCATTATTGTCTGACAATGATGAACCGACTACATGCAAAGAAGCGATGATGGGCCCTGACTCCATCAAATGGCTTGAAGCCATAAAATCCGTGATAGTTCCATACACGAGAAATCAAGTTTTGAACTTGGAAGACCCTCCGGAAAGGTGTAAAAACCTATCGGTCGTATTTGGATCTATAAAGAAACAGACATGGATGTTTCACATCTATGAAATAGTCGACATGTCGTAAAGTATTTTACGATAATGTCCAAGGAGTTGACTATGACAAGATTTGATCTTTCATAGCGATATTTAGTCTGGAAGGATTAAAGTAGCAAACACTACATATAATTTATTATATGGTAGATGAATAAACAAAACAAAGTTCTTCTAATAGAATGGTTACCTAGGGCGTGTACATGACACGATCCAAAGGGTTTTGTTAATTCAAAGGATGCTAAAAAGGGCATGCAAACTTCAATGGTTGAAGTAAGCATCGCGGAGTTGGAATCTTCACCGTGATGAAAAGAGTTTTCATCAGGAGACGATGAAGATGCTTGAATTTGCAAGAAATTAAGTGGGAGCGCTAAGACATATTTCTAATACATTATGTGGAGGACATCTTGTTGATTAGAAATGATGTATCTTTTATTGACAAAGGTTAAGAATTTCATTTTGATGAAATACTTAGGCAAAACCCGAATATTTAGCGTGAATGTCTATAGTGGATAGACTGTGACGCTAATATGGTTGTGCCAAACGTACATATATGAGATATTCAAGGAGTTCAATATAGAAACGACAAGAAACGGTTCTTGTCGCATGGAAAGGAATTGAATCAAGATTCAAGTGTATCGAAACTTGATAAGTGAAACAAGATTCAAGTGCTTTGATACTTGATGAGTGAAATCACGAGAATGTTTTGATCAATCATACCATGATATGTACACATCCAGATATGTCCTATGCTCTAAGTGTTATGAGCATATACCAGAATGAATCATAAAATGATCATTGGACGATAGTAAAGATATTCTTATGATCTTTTGGAAGAACTAAGAATATATTTGTGTAGAGGTGACAAACAATTATAAATAGTTCATTGTAAAGCGTTACATTGATACTAGTTTTGTCACAAGATACAAATTAAGTTTATCTCAATTTAAACTATGGGTGGCACAATGTAATGGAAAGAAGATTCCATGATGGATTTGGATGAAATCCATAGTTAAGACATTGTGACGAATTCTAAAACAAAAAGGCTAAGTATATGACTGCTATAGTAGCAGCAAAGGAGGGAATTTGTGTCAAGAAGTTTGTTATCAAACTAAGGTGTGGTTCGCAATGGGCTAACACTAAAGATATATTGTATGACAATATTATCGACATGATTTAACCCCAAGGAACTAAAGGTCTCACCAAAATACCAAATTTATACAATGCCATCTCATTGGAGAATGAGTGATGCGTGAAGACGCAAAGAATGCAAATACACACGGACCTGAAGCGTCAGATCCGTAGATTATGTTAACCACTTGCAATTGCGTATATGGAACACCAGAAAGCCATAGGTGTTTAATACGCAAAGTTTTCAAACTAGATTATTGTCTCTAGTGCAAGTGGGAGACTGAAGGGAATATGCCCGAGAGGCAATAATAAAGTGGTTATTATTGTATTCCTTGTTTATGATAAATGTTTATTTTGCATGCTATAATTGTATTAATACGGAAACGTTAATACATGTGTGTTTAATAAACAAAAAGGAAGTTCCTAGTTATGCCTCTCTCATAAACTAGCTCGTTGATTAACAAGATGATCAAGGTTTCCTGATCATGGACATTGGATGTTGTTAATGAAGGGAATATGCCCTGAGAGGCAAAGATAAAGTGTTTATTATGTGTATTCCAAGTATATGATAGATGTTTATTTTGCATGCTATAATTGTATTAATACGGAAATGTTAATAATGTGTGTTTAATAAACAAACAGAAAGTTCCTAGTTATGCCTCTCTCATAAACTAGCTCGTTGATTAACAAGATGATCAAGGTTTCCTGATCATGGACATTGGATATTGTTAATAACGGGATCACAACATTAGTGTAATGATGTGATGAACATTCATCCGAAGTATAGCATTACGATCAAAGTCATTGAGTTTATATATATTGCTATAACAACTTACGAAGTGATCCTAATCCTTAGACCATGAGATCATGTCAATCACTAACACCGGAAGAGTTTCTTGATAACATCAAACGTCACACCGTAACAGGGTGATTATAAAGATGGATTCAGAACTAATAAAGTGTTATGTTGAGGCTCATGGATCGAGAGTGGAATTTGTTCATCCCGATGACGGATAGATATACTCTGGACCCTCTCGGTGATATCACATTGATTAGCTTGCAAGCAAGTGATTTGATCACTAGAATGTTATATCACGGGAACTAGAAAAGAGTGCATGTCGGTAACGAGATCAAACTAGGTATGGAGATACCTATGATCGAATCTCGGACATGTAATATATCGTGAAACAAAGGGATTAAGATACTAGCATAAAAGGTTTCGACGATCACAAGAAAGTCATCGTTGAATGTGTGGGAGTCAGTATGGGTCTCCAGATCTCGCTTCTGATTGTTGATCCGAGAGGGGTCTCAATCATGTCCGCATTATTCACGAACCGTAGGGTGACACACTTAAGAGACACCGACATCCAATTGGAGCAAATGTTTCATGCCGAAAGAATAAACAAGCGCAGGAATTTATTTCACTAGATACCGAAACAGGTTTTCGGTGAAATTGCATAAAGTGATTATGCATGTGAAATGGAATTCTAGCAAGGGGTTATTTGTGAATGTTTTTCATTAAAGTAATTGACAAAATTCTGAATAAAATAAAATAGTTTTATTTAATGAGAGTTTGCATTAAATTTGGTGGAAATTTAATGGGAATTTGAGTGGACTTTTGAGTGGAGGGAATTTAAAGGAATTTTGTGAGTGGAGTGTCCACCCACATGAAGAGGGGAGGGAAAGGGAGCAGCCCCATGCGCCGGCCACCCCCTTGGGGTTCCCCCCTCCTCCTATAAAAGGAGGCCCCCTCCTCACTTGTCTCTCACACCTCCTCGTGAAGGATCTCTCTCCCCCTCTAGAATTTATCCCCCATGGTCTCGGACTAGCGAGATACATGTTCCCGGTGGCTATTCGGCAAGAAAGAGTTGTGCTTCCGCTGCATCGTTGGAGCGAGGAGGCGGAGGTTGCTCGGTGCCTCGAACGTGTGTGCGAGCACGGATGCGCTGCTGATTTGCGGCGCTAGGACTTTCTCTCGATCTTGAGATCGGCAAGAGATCGTCTACATCAACCACGAGTTGAACTCGTTAAGCTTTGTCGGTCTTCAAGGGTATGTTCTCTACGGATATACATCTGCCTGTTGTTTGTATCTAGTAGATAGATCTTGGTACATAGTTCCCATCGTAGGACAATTTTTGTTTTCTATGCTGCGAACCCTACAGTGGTATCAGAGCCGGATCTATGCGTAGATGCTTTACACGGGTAGTACACATATGAGTATGTGGGCGATGCTGATCATGTTGTTGCTCGTTTGTTGTAATTTTGGATATTGGTGGCATAGTGGGATGAAGCGGTGTAACATCCTCAAAATCATGTTTCAAACTTATGCATATCATCCATGCATCCATGAGCATATGATTTTCATTTCAAACAAATCAATTCAAAACAGAAGCATTTGTGCTTATTATTTTATGTAAGTTTACTCAAACCCTTGTGCTACTTGTTTTGAGAAAGGTGCTGTTAACCATTCAGTAATGTTTAGAATCCAAAACCCAAGTGATTTCAAAATTTGAGCAAAGTCTCAAAGCAAAATATGAAATAAAACCAATTCTATGCCTATTTATCTCACCTCATAAAGGCATGGTTTATTTTTATTTCGAAAAGACCCAAGTGTGTTTGGGTGAACACAAGTGTTTGGCACTTATTTGAGTACAAGATTTATTGTACAAAAACCCTGAAAAGCTTTGGATTCAAACAGATTTGAATTGAGGTTTGAAAACCATTTCAGAAAAACAAACAGAAAAATAAAAAGCCTAAAGAGAGAAAAAAATATCACCCAGCCGAATCTGGCCCAACCAGCCCAGCTAAGCCTAACACCCCACCCCGCGAACCGTTTTCTTTCACTCGCCCCCGCACCCACTAGCTTGCTGACAGGCAGGACCCACTCCCTCTCTGTTTCACTCGCTGACAGCCGCGGCCCACACGACCATCGTCATCTCCACCCAGCGACTGGTTCATCCCCAAATCACGCAGCCGTTCCCTGTATTGATTCACGGCGCCAATTCACGTTGAATGCCGGAGTAAATCTCGCTCGCGACCATGCTACTTAAACCCCCTCTGCCCCCTCTCCATTTCCCCCCAAACTCCGAGCACAAAGCGCCCCCAGGCTGCCAGCATTCAACCTCGCACCGCCGCAGTCAGAGAGCACTCCGGCGACCGATTCCGGTGAGTCCCGTGCGCCCCTCGCCCTCTGGTTATTGCAGACAGCCTTGCCACTTTCTTACGCAACTACTGACACCACTGGTTCCCTTTATACTGCCCCATGTCGTCGATTCCGTTCAACACTGCAAGCTCCCGACGACAACCTCGACTCCGGCGACCAAATTCCGTAAGCCCTTTGCGCCCCTTCGCCTCTGACTCACACGAAGTTGTTCGCCACTGTCTTGTGCATCATCTGGTGCCGCTTGTTTGTGCTAGGGAGACCAGGAGCGTCGCCAACATCGCCGTCTACTCGAACCCGATGCCGCTTGCAACTCCGACGAGCTCCAGCAGCCCACTCCGTGCGCCCCTTGCCAAGCCGCCGCCAGGTTGAGCATCAGCACGTCGCCACGGTTCTGGTAAGCCCCTCTGACGACCCTAGGACGACCTGTAGCGCCGCGCCGCCGTAGGCAGAGCTCGCCGCCGCCACTAGCGCGGCTAAGTTTTGGTCGCTTGATTCGTAGCCGTCAGATCTAGATCCAGCGCGTAGGATTAGTTCACTTAACGAACTGTTACGAATAGATCTGAGCCGTGCAGGTTAAGTAGATCCAACGGCCCAGAAGCGCGATCCAACGCGAAACGGTATGGGCCAATTAGAAACAGACGCGTGGCAGCAGTTAGATTTAAAAGACAGAATTTGAATCTATTAGATATTCAAAATTGTTTTGGCTATAACTTTTGATCCCCACGTTAGAATTTGACAAATTTTATACCGTTGGAATCAGGAGAGCAAGCTCTTTCTAAATATGCAATGTGTTTAATGTTTTGCTCCGGTTAAAATGATTTTATTTGCAGAAACTTGTGTAGGGCTAATTTGAGCATATGAAATGTTTAGGAAATGATTTAAGGTTTAAATAAATGTTGTTTGGCAAGTTTTTAACTTGTTTATGAATCAGTACTGTATACTTGCTTTGTTGAGTTTTAAAAATCATCACATATCATTTTGCATGCATGCATATATTTTTGATTGTATATGTTTTTGTATGTGATTGTGGCTATGATTCTTTGTGTAGATTTTGGTGCTAGTGATTGTGATTGTGAGGAGTGTAGCTACTCTCCAAACTACCAAGGCAAGTGGTACTTCATGAATATTTCTGTCCCTATGTTTTATACTAATCATTAGAAATATTTTGCTAAGTCTTGCATGTTATTATTTTGCTTATGCCATGTTGGGAAATCCTAGTAGTTGTAGAATTGCTAGGGAATCTCTAAGTTAAGTTACTATCTATGCCATGCTTAGCCTAGCTAGTAGCAAACAAGGGTTGGTGAAATATACATGCTATGATGAAAATATTTCTAAGTCTTTGGACTTGTGTTTTGCCTAATAAAACAACTAAGTTAATGAAACACCTGGGTGGAATGGAAGGAATGGTTTATGTTGAGTGGTTACACAAGGCCCATTTCTATGGTTTACCTTGTGTATCTCACTTGTGGTAAGCCACACAGGAACAAAGATATTTTAGAGGCCAAGTGTTAAGAAGCTTCTGGTGCAGCCACTTGGCAATATGGGCTCTGCCAGGATCACATAGGTTGCTAGAACTTAGCCATTTGGACAGTTGGTGGTAGTGGGATGATAGGTTGGAACGCGTCCATTTGGTCTAAGGGAAGGCTTCTAAAAGGTCCTGTCTTGGTGAAAATCAAGGCTTGTGGGGAAAGTGCACAACCTCTGCAGATGGAAAATCTAAGTACTTAGCCATGTCCCTGGAAAAGGACAATTTGAGCATCAAGACATGGAAGCTATCAAGAATCTCCTCATCCCAATTTCTAAGTAAAAACTTGAGGGTGAACAAGGGTGAAGGACCTCAATGTCTATTGGTGGTTCCTTGGGAAAGGTTTTGATAAAGAAAAACTTAGTGATTTCAACTAATAGGTAAAACCTATTTTGAGCAAAGCAAGCCAAGCTACACTTAGCCAAAATTGCATATAGTATCTAGTCCACCTAAATTATACTAAGGTATCACTTGCCAATACTATTCCAAAGTATTGACCCACTGTGGCTGTAACTTGTGATGTTGCAGGTTACTCTGATGAGGATTAGGTGTCATGAGTCTACACTCAACATGTTTGCCTGTGGCACATGAAGATGAAGACTTTTATTTATTTACTTATTCCAAACTCTTGTACTAGGCCTGTGGCCTTGGAGTTGTAAAGACTATGTTTATCTCTGGAATGGCTGTGATAATGACCTTTGTATCTGTGTACTTCATCTTAAACTGTGGATGCTAGCATTGATCCAGGGACTAGCATTGCAATCACAGGGATCCTTTTCCTTTATAAAGGAGGGATCTTACAAGCGGCCCGGACAAACTTTACATGTCCTCGCACATGAGACCTGTTCCACGCTTGACATGCAACTAGTTTGCATAAGTGGCTAGCGGGTGTCTGTCTCTCCTACTATAGTCAATATCTATTTTGCAAGCGAGTTGTCAACAATTTGATTATCCTCGTTGTGGTTCATGTTCGTAGGTAAGAACGGTTCTATCTCGAAAGCCCTAATCCACGTAAAACTTGCAATGGATAAATTAGAGGCGTCTAGTTTAGATTGTTGCTGGGCTAGTGTTATGATATGGTAGTGTTGTAAGTAGAAGTATGAGATGATACTCTTACAACACACATAGCGTGTAAACTCCATAGACCTTGGATTTACACATATAGGTATGATAGTGATCATACCACGATGCACATGATAGAGATCATATGCGGGAACCATAACATTTCACTAATAAACATGTGATGTTTGATAGCATCTTATATTGCTTGTTTCGCGCTTTGTTAGCATAATAAGATGATCCCTCTTTTAAATATCAAGATAAGAATGTGTTCTTCCTTTAGTATGCACCGATTATGTTTCGTCGCTCCAAGACATCACGTGATGATCGGGTGTTCTTGGATCCACGACCAATACTATTCCAAAGTATTGACCCACTGTGGCTGTAACTTGTGATGTTGCAGGTTACTCTGATGAGGATTAGGTGTCATGAGTCTACACTCAACATGTTTGCCTGTGGCACATGAAGATGAAGACTTTTATTTATTTACTTATTCCAAACTCTTGTACTAGGCCTGTGGCCTTGGAGTTGTAAAGACTATGTTTATCTCTAGAATGGCTGTGATAATGACCTTTGTATCTGTGTACTTCATCTTAAATTATGGATGCTAGCATTGATCCAGGGACTAGCATTGCAATCACAGGGATCCTTTTCCTTTATAAAGGAGGGATCTTACAGATGGTATCAGAGCACTGTGTTGCCTGTAGGATTATGACCCTAGGATTGGAAACCACTAAGGAAAATTTTTCAGCAACTTCTACACTTGTCTATTATTCTCGTAAAACTTTTCTAATCTTCTCTCTCATCTCTATTTGTAGATGAACTCCATCAACGAAGCCGTAAGGAAAGGACCACTCATGACAATGACTTTGGAGTGTGAGACAGAATTCCCCAAGGCTCTCAAGGACCTCATGGTTGCATTAGAGATACAAGGTGCAGCTGTGTACAAAGGTTTTCCTGTGATGGATGAAGGAGTGGAATACTGGTGGGTGCAACTTCACTTGTATAAAAACAAGGAAGACAACCACCAGGAAAAAGGATTCTGCATGTTCACCAATTCAGTGGTGCACACTACATTCTTTGAATCAGCAAGGGATGCAGCTTGGAAGACCATCAAAGAACTTGGTGATAGAGTCAAGTGCAGAATGCTCAACCTCCAAAATGATCTAAAGGAAGAGAAGAAACATACCCAAGAGTTGGAAGCCACCAACCAAACCTTAAGAGGAGACATTATAGACTTAGTGATGGAGACATGTGAGCAAGATAGGCTGATTGCTTCTAGAAAAATTGTGTTAGCCAACAGATCCAGTGAGATAGGATTGTAAACGTACTTCGTTAGTTGGACCACCACTTATCACCTTATTTTCCAAATGTTGCTTTAAAATAAGATTGAGCCTTGGTTGTTGTAATGGATCCATGTATGCCATGACTTGTGTGTTTTGCTTTCCAAGGATATGTATGTGATGTTTTGCCTTGTGTTGTAACTTGAATTGTGTTGTTCTAACTTTTTCTATCTTATAAATAGATGCCTACTGTTACCATCAGCACTGTTGAGGAGTTCCAGGTTACCCGCTTTGGTCCTCGTATTGTTGAGCTTACTACTTTGCTCAATCTCCCTCTTCCTACCATCATGGTGCTTCCCCTCACCAAGTTTGAGAGGAAAGACCTTTGGGGCTTCAAGGTCAACCAGCCCGGACGCCAGACAGAGCCTACCACAGAGGCCATCGTCTTCAAGCTCATGCATGATGACAAGGAGAGAGGCCTTGAGGTAGTTATGCAGGATCTGATAGGACGTCTGCTAGGGAGACACTCCCGACGGTTAGAGGTACTCACTTCCACGTCTTCGGTAGACGTGATGAGGATGGAGAGTCCATCGACTTCGAGGACGATTCGAGGGACACAGCAGAGCCGATTCGTCTATACCTCCAGGACTTAGAGTCTCTCATTAGGCACGTGGACACTGATAGGACCAACGTCATGCTCAACAATGACGAACTCCAGGTGCAGCTTCGCTAGAAGGACAAGCTCTTCGCGGAGCAAGATGAGATAGTCAAGGAGATGGAGGCAAAGTTCGAGAGCCAAGACAGGAAGTTCAAGAGTCAGGAGAAGCGAGTCTAGGATAGGAACAAGAAGATCCGGGACATGACTGAAGAACTGCAGGCCAAGGACTTCGAGCTCGAGCATCAGCAGACGGCGATTGAGAGGCTTCGTTCCCAGAAGAGGGCTCTCAAAGCCAAGATAGAGACCTTGACCACTAGTGTCGAGGAATACAAGACCGCGATGGAGAACGCAGGTCTTACCTTTGTCGAGGAGGAGGTTGATGCCGAGGAGTAGATTTGACTACTCATTTATCATTTATTATCGTACTTGTTGCTTGAGAACTTGTTATTTGACCATCCGACATGTGGATGGCTTGCTACTTGTGTGTTTTACTTTGCGAACTTGTTATCTTGTTATTGAACCTTTATCCTTATTGTTGCATGCTTTGTGTTGTTATGTGATGTATTGTGCATGATAGCATCTATGGGTATCTTATTCTTATCTCTATTGAACAAACCACAGATGCCTCCCCGTCGTGCAAACCCCAACCCCAACAACAACAACATCACTCCAGAAATGCAGCAAATGATGACCGCTCAAACTCAGCTGATGCAGATGATGACGACGTTCATCCAGAACCAAAACAACAACAATAACAACAACAATAACAACAACAACAACAACCCACCGGGTTTTTACATGCTTACCAGGTTCTTGAGATTGAGGCCAGCAAAGTTCTCAGGAACAACTGATCCCATGGTGGCCAATGATTGGCTATGCTCCGTGAACAAGGACTTGGTAACTGTGGGCTGTACTGATGCTGAAAAAGTCAGATTTGCAGCACATTTGCTGGAGGGACCAGCCGCCACTTGGTGGGATAACTTCCAGATCACCACTCCCATAGAAGATGTGACATGGGCTATCTTTGAGGATGGCTTTCGTACTGTTCATATCTCATCTGGAGTGATGAGTTTGAAAAAGAAGGAGTTCCATAACCTGAAGCAGCGCCACCGCAGCATGGTTGAATATATTGAAGAGTTCAACAATTTGGCGTGATATGCACCGGATGAAGTTGACACTGATGCTAAGAGGAAAGAAAAGTTCCTCTAAGGGTTGAATGATGAGCTGAATCTGCAGTTGGTTGTGGCCTATGTTCCCACTTATCAGTCTCTCTGTGACAAGGCTACTATTTTGGAGAACAAAATAAAGCAAGTTGGAAGCAGGAAGAGGAAACACTCTGACAAGCACAGCTCGGGATCGTCACACAAACGAACCCATTATGATGACAGTGGAAGCTCAGGATCCCACAAGCATGGGAAATTCAACAAGCACCACAACCACAACTGTCATGACAACAAGCATCACCGTAGTCATGACAATGACAAGTACAAGAACCACAAGGGTGGATATAAGATCCACCACAGTGGAAATGGAAGTGGAAGTGGAAGCCAGCCTGTCAAGAAGGACATTAGTCAGGTTGAATGCTTCAAGTGCAAGAAGATGGGGCATTATGCAAATGAATGCCCAGAAAATAAAGTTGAAGGACCCAACAAGCCCAACCCTTTTCAGAAGGGACAGGTGAACCACATCAATGTGGAGGAAATCTATGAGGAGCCTGATGCTGTTGCTGGTAAGTTCAAACTCAATTCTGTTCCAGCATTTGTTCTCTTTGATACTAGTGCATCTCATTCATTCATATCAAGAGCATTTGTTGAAAGAAATGAACTACCGGTAGAAACTATTGGGTGTCCTATAAAAGTAAGTTCTCCTGGTGGAGAAATGATAGTGAATTCAGGATGTCATGATCTAGTTATAGAGTTTGGGAAGTATAAGTTTTCCGTTAACCTAATAATTCTAAACTCCCAAGGATTGGATGTCATTTTGGGAATGGATTGGATGACTAAGCACAAGGGAGTGATAGATTGTGCCAACCATACCGTCTCACTCATAACTCCAGAAAATAAAAGGATCAGATTCAAGACCAACTTTGAAGCAAGAAGGAGTATGCTAAATTCTCTTAAGGGGGTTAGCATAGACAGTGTGCCAATTGTGAGTGAGTATCCGGATGTGTTTCCGGAAGAATTACCGGGAATGCCACCAGATAGAGATGTGGAGTTTCTTATAGATTTGGTACCAGGGTCTGGACCAATAGCTAAGAGACCGTATAAGATGTCAGTTGATGAACTGAAAGAACTCAAGAAACAACTTGGAGAACAACTATAGAAAGGATTTATTCAACCAAGTTCTTCATCTTGGGGAGCCCCAGTTTTGTTCGTGGAAAAGAAAGATAGAAGTCAAAGGTTATGCATAGATTACCGTTCACTTAATGAGGTGACTATTAAGAACAAATATCCTTTGCCTAGAATCAATGACTTGTTTGATCAGCTAGAAGGAGCTTGTGTGTTCTCAAAGATTGATCTCCGGTCAGGTTATTTTCAACTCAAGATAAGAGAACAAGACATACCTAAGACAACTTTCACCACAAGGTATTGATTATATGAGTATACCGTGATGCCATTTGGTTTGACCAATGCTCCAGCATACTTCATGAATATGATGAACAAGGTGTTCATGGAATTCCTTGACAAGTTTGTTGTCGTTTTCATCGATGACATTTTAGTCTACTCCAAGAGCAAAGAAGAGCATGAAGGACATTTACGTTTAATACTTGAGAAGTTAAGAGAGCATAAACTTTATGCCAAATTTAGCAAGTGTGAATTCTGGTTGAATGAAGTTGGATTTCTTGGACATGTTATGACAAAGGATGGTGTAGCAGTTGATCCTGCTAAAGTTTCAGCTGTAACGGAATGGGAATCTCCCAAGTCAGTAAAAGAAGTTCGTAGTTTCCTTGGCTTAGCGGGTTACTACAGAAGGTTCATTGAAAATTTCTCCAAGGTAGCTAAACCCATGACGGAATTACTAAAAAAGGACAAGAAGTTTGCTTGGTCTGAAGGATGTGAACTCAGCTTTCAGGAGTTGAAGAAGAGACTTGTGATAGCACCAGTCTTGTGTTTGCCAGACTTGGAAAAAGATTTCCAAGTATATTGTGATGCATCTCATCATGGATTGGGTGCAGTACTTATGCAAGAAGGAAAAGTTGTGGCGTATGCCTTGAGACAACTCAAAACTCATGAAGTGAACTATCCTACTCATGATTTAGAGTTAGCCTCTGTTGTCCATGCACTCAAAACATGGAGGCACTATCTTTTGGGAAAGCGTTGTGAAGTGTTCACAGATCACAAGAGTTTGAAGTATATCTTCACCGAGAAGGAAATTAATATGAGACAAATAAGATGGCTGGAACTCATTAAGGACTATGACTTAAGTTTGCAATACCACCCCGGTAAAGCAAATGTTGTAGCAGATGCTCTAAGTCGTAAGGTTTTTGTGAATGGCCTTACCAAAGGAGAATTGCCAGATGATTTGTGTTGCTAATTCAGAAAACTCAGATTGGAGATTGTGCCTGAAGGACATCTCCTGTCTTTGGATGTTCAACCCACTTTGTTGGACAAGATCAAAGAAGCCCAGAAGATTGATAAAGAAATCGAAGAGATTAAAGAAAAGATTGGCAAAGGAAAAGCCAAAGGGTTCCATGAAGACGAACATGGTACTTTATGGCATGGGAAACGTATCTGTGTTCCCCAAGATCCGGAGCTGCGGAAACTGATTTTGCAAGAAGCACACAACTCTCCGTATTCCATTCATCCGGGTAACACCAAAATGTACATGGACATGAAGGAAAGATTTTGGTGGAATAATCTCAAGAAGGACATCGCCGAACATATTGCCTTGTGTGATGTGTGTAGTAGAGTGAAGGCGGAACATCAGAAACCAGCAGGTTTGCTTCAACCACTACCTATTCCTGATTGGAAGTGGGACAAGATTGGTATGGACTTCATTACCGGATTACCAAGGACCAGGTCAGGATATGATTCTATTTGGGTAGTAGTGGATCGCCTAACTAAAGTGGCTCATTTCATACCCGTGAAGACAACCTACACAAGTGCTAAGTTAGCCAAAATCTATATGAGTAGAATTGTATGTCTACATGGAGTGCCCAAGAGTATTGTGTCTGATAGGGGAACTCAATTCACTTCTCATTTTTGGAGACAGTTACATGAGTCATTGGGAACGAGGTTGGAATTTAGTACTGCTTTTCATCCTCAAACTGATGGACAAACAGAAAGGACCAATCAGATTCTTGAAGACATGTTAAGGGCATGTGCCCTAGACTATGGAGCCAGTTGGGATGAAAGTCTGCCTTACACGGAATTCTCTTATAACAACAGCTATCAAGCCAGCATTGAGATGGCACCATTTGAGTTTCTCTACGAAAGAAAGTGTACCACCCCATTGTTATGGAATGGTGTGGGAGAAAGAAGTTTATTCGGACCAGATCTCATCAAAGAAGCCGAAGAGAAGGTCAAGTTGGTTAAGGACAGGTTGAAGATAGCACAGTCCCGACAGAAAAGCTACGCGGATCCTAAGCGTAGAGAAGTCACCTACGAAGTTGGTGATAGATCTTATCTTAGAGTGTCACCACTTCGTGGAGTGAAGAGGTTCGAAGTCAAAGGAAAATTGGCACCAAGATATGTTGGACCATTCAAGATTCTGAGTCGTAAAGGAGAAGTTGCCTATGAAATTAAACTGCCAGAATCTCTGTCAGCTGTCCATAATGTGTTTCATGTGAGTCAACTTAAGAAATGTCATCAAGAAATGGAAGAAACTTCTTTGAAGGATACTATACCTTTGGAGGAGGTTCAGTTGGAGAGTGATCTCACCTATGAAGAGAAACCTATCAAGATTCTTCAGACTGCAGAAAGAGTCACACGGACCAAGACTATCAAGTTTTGTAAAGTCCAGTGGAACCATCATTCCGAAGAATGATCTTCGGAAAGACCACCCTCACCTATTTGCTAGCAATTCTGAATCTCGAGGGCGAGATTCACCTTAAGGGGATTAGATTTGTAACGTCCTCAAAATCATGTTACAAACTTATGCATATCATCCATGCATCCATGAGCATATGATTTTCATTTCAAACAAATCAATTCAAAACAGAAGCATTTGTGCTTATTATTTTATGTAAGTTTACTCAAGACCTTGTGCTACTTGTTTTGAGAAATGTGCTGTTAACCATTCAGTAATGTTTAGAATCCAAAACCCAAGTGATTTCAAAATTTGAGCAAAGTCTCAAAGCAAAATATGAAATAAAACCAATTCTATGCCTATTTATCTCACCTCATAAAGGCATGGTTTATTTTTATTTCCAAAAGACCCAAGTGTGTTTGGGTGAACACAAGTGTTTGGCACTTATTTGAGTACAAGATTTATTGTACAAAAACCCTGAAAAGCTTTGGATTCAAACAGATTTGAATTGAGGTTTGAAAACCATTTCAGAAAAACAAACAGAAAAAGAAAAAGCCTAAAGAGAGAAAAAAATATCACCCAGCCGAATCTGGCCCAACCAGCCCAGCTAAGCCCAACACCCCACCCCGCGAACCATTTTCTTTCACTCGCCCTCGCACCCACTAGCTCGCTGACAGGCAGGACCCACTCCCTCTTTGTTTCACTCGCTGACAGCCGCGGCCCACACGACCATCGTCGTCTCCACCCAGCGACTGGTTCATCCCCAAATCACGCAGCTGTTCCCTGTATTGATTCGCGGCGTCAATTCACGTTGAATGCCGGAGTAAATCTCGCTCGCGACCATGCTACTTAAACCCCCTCTGCCCCCTCTCCATTTCCCCCCAAACTCCGAGCACAAAGCTCCCCTAGGCTGCCCGCATTCAACCTCGCACCGCCGTAGTCAGAGAGCACTCCGGCGATCGATTCCGGTGAGTCCCATGCGCCCCTCGCCCTCTGGTTCTTGCAGACAGCCTCGCCACTTTCTTGCACAACTACTGACACCACTGGTTCCCTTTATACTGCCCCAGGTCGTCGATTCCGTTCAACACTGCAAGCTCCCGACGACAACCTCGACTCCGGCGACCAAATTCCGTAAGCCCTTTGCGCCCCTTCGCCTCTGACTCACACGAAGTTGTTCGCCACTGTCTTGTGCATCATCTGGTGCCGCTTGTTTGTGCTAGGGAGACCAGGAGCGTCGCCAACGTCGCCGTCTACTCGAACCCGATGCCGCCCGCAACTCAGACGAGCTCCAGCAGCCCACTCCGTGTGCCCCTTGCCAAGCCGCCGCCAGGTTGAGCATCAGCACGTCACCACGGTTCTGGTAAGCCCCTCCGACGACCCTAGGACGACCTGTAGCGCCGCGCCGCCGTAGGCAGAGCTCGCCGCCGCCAGTAGCCGCCGCTAGCGCCGCTCAGTTTTGGTCGCTTGATTCGTAGCCGTCAGATCTAGATCCAACGCGTAGGATTAGTTCACTTAACGAACTGTTACGAATAGATCTGAGCCGTGCGGGTTAAGTAGATCCAACGGCCCAGAAGCGCGATCCAACGCGAAATGGTATGGGCCAATTAGAAACAGACGCGTGGCAGCAGTTAGATTTAAAAGACAGAATTTGAATCTATTAGATATTCAAAATTGTTTTGGCTATAACTTTTGATCCCCACGTTAGAATTTGACAAATTTTATACCGTTGGAATCAGGAGAGCAAGATCTTTATAAATATGCAATGTGTTTAATGTTTTTCTCCTGTTAAAATGATTTTATTTGCAGAAACTTGTGTAGGGCTAATTTGAGTATATGAAATGTTTAGGAAATGATTTAAGGTTTAAATAAATGTTGTTTGGCAAGTTTTTAACTTGTTTATGAATCAGTACTGTATACTTGCTTTGTTGAGTTTTAAAAATCATCACATATCATTTTGCATGCATGCATATATTTTTGATTGTATATGTTTTTGTATGTGATTGTGGCTATGATTCTTTGTGTAGATTTTGGTGCTAGTGATTGTGATTGTGAGGAGTGTAGCTACTCTCCAAACTACCAAGGCAAGTGGTACTTCATGAATATTTCTGTCCCTATGTTTTATACTAAGCATTAGAAATATTTTGCTAAGTCTTGCATGTTATTATTTTGCTTATGCCATGTTGGGAAATCCTAGTAGTTGTAGAATTGCTAGGGAATCTCTAAGTTAAGTTACTATCTATGCCATGCTTAGCCTAGCTAGTAGCAAACAAGGGTTGGTGAAATATACATGCTATGATGAAAATATTTCTAAGTTTTTGGACTTGTGTTTTGCCTAATAAAACAACTAAGTTAATGAAACACCTGGGTGGAATGGAAGGAATGGTTTATGTTGAGTGGTTACACAAGGCCCATTTCTATGGTTTACCTTGTGTATCTCACTTGTGGTAAGCCACCCAGGAACAAAGAGATTTTAGAGGCCAAGTGTTAAGAAGCTTCTGGTGCAGCCACTTGGCAATATGGGCTCTGCCAGGATCACATAGGTTGCTAGAACTTAGCCATTTGGACAGTTGGTAGTAGTGGGATGATAGGTTGGAACGCGTCCATTTGGTCTAAGGGAAGGCTTCTGAAAGGTCCTGTCTTGGTGAAAATCAAGGCTTGTGGGGAAAGTGCACAACCTCTGCAGATGGAAAATCTAAGTACTTAGCCATGTCCCTGGAAAAGAACAATTTGAGCATCAAGACATGGAAGCTATCAAGAATCTCCTCATCCCAATTTCTAAGTAAAAACTTGAGGGTGAACAAGGGTGAAGGACCTCAATGTCTATTGGTGGTTCCTTGGGAAAGGTTTTGATAAAGAAAAACTTAGTGATTTCAACTAATAGGCAAAACCTATTTTGAGCAAAGCAAGCCAAGCTACACTTAGCCAAAATTGCATATAGTATCTAGTCCACCTAAATTATACTAAGGTATCACTTGCCAATACTATTCCAAAGTATTAACCCACTGTGGCTGTAACTTGTGATGTTGCAGGTTACTCTGATGAGGATTAGGTGTCATGAGTCTACACTCAACATGTTTGCCTGTGGCACATGAAGATGAAGACTTTTATTTATTTACTTATTCCAAACTCTTGTACTAGGCCTGTGGCCTTGGAGTTGTAAAGACTATGTTTATCTCTGGAATGGCTGTGATAATGACCTTTGTATCTGTGTACTTCATCTTAAACTGTGGATACTAGCATTGATCCAGGGACTAGCATTGCAATCACAGGGATCCTTTTCCTTTATAAAGGAGGGATCTTACAAGCGGCCCGGACAAACTTTACATGTCCTCGCACATGAGACCTGTTCCACGCTTGACATGCAACTAGTTTGCATAAGTGGCTAGCGGGTGTTTGTCTCTCCTACTATAGTCAATATCTATTTTGCAAGCGAGTTGTCAACAATTTGATTATCCTCGTTGTGGTTCATGTTCGTAGGTAAGAACGGTTCTATCTCGAAAGCCCTAATCCACGTAAAACTTGCAATGGATAAATTAGAGGCGTCTAGTTTAGATTGTTGCTGGGCTAGTGTTATGATATGGTAGTGTTGTAAGTAGAAGTATGAGATGATACTCTTACAACACACATAGCGTGTAAACTCCATAGACCTTGGATTTACACATATAGGTATGATTGTGATCATACCACGATGCACATGATAGAGATCATATGCGGGAACCATAACATTTCACTAATAAACATGTGATGTTTGATAGCATCTTATATTGCTTGTTTAGCGCTTTGTTAGCATAATAAGATGATCCCTCTTTTAAATATCAAGATAAGAATGTGTTCTTCCTTTAGTATGCACCGATTATGTTTCGTCGCTCCAAGACATCACGTGATGATCGGGTGTTCTTGGATCCACGACCATATTTAGGGTGTAAAACAGTTACACACGTGAATACTAAGGTTCTAACTTGGCGAGCCTAGCATGTACAGACATGGCCTCGGAACACGGACCGAAAGGTTAAGCATGAGTCATATAGTTGATATGATGCCCATTTGATGCTCGCCTTTGAAGCTATACCGAATCACGTGATGATCGGACTTGGTATAGTGGATTTGGTTCATGTAATCACCAAAAAGGCACGAGGGATGTTGTTTTTGAGTGGGAGTTCATTCGTAATATGGATTAGTTGAACTCAATCTATCATACACTTAGTCTAAACTTTATAAATTCTGTTGTAGATGGCACCACCTGCTTTTAATTTCAATGTGTTCATGGAGAAAGAGAAACTAGCAACGAACGGTAGCAACTTTACCGAATGGGCCATGAATTTTAGGATTCTCCTCTCTGCTTCACAAAAGCAATATGTGCTAGAAGCGCCGTTAGGCCCCCCACCTTTTGATGATGCCCCTGACGAGGAGAAGAATGTCTATCAGACTCGTAAGGAGGACCACAACTTAGTTCATTGCAGCATATTGTATGGGCTAGAGCCGGAACTTCGAAAGCGTTTCGAAAATGGCAATGCATTTGATACAATGGGTGAGTTGAAAATGATTTTCGACACACATGCTGCTGTAGAGAGCTACAACACTTCAGAAAAGTTCTTTAGCTGCATGATGGAAGAGCACAGCTCCGTTAGTGAGCATGTACTCAAGATGTCGGGTTACGCCGATAAGCTTGTGTCTTTGGGAATATCGATTCCCATTGACTTAGGCATCCATCGTGTTCTGCAGTCTCTGCCACCTAGCTATAAGAGCTTCGTGATGAACTATAATATGCAAGGCATGAAGAAGTCTCTCCCCGAGCTTCTGTCAATGCTTAAAACTGCAGAAGTGGAGATCAAAAAGGAACATCAAGTGTTGATGATCAATAGGAACACTGGTTTCAAGAAAGACAAGAAGGGAAAATGGAAGGGAAGTAAAGGCGGCAAGCCTGTTGCCGTGCCTGAAAAGAAACCCCGAGTTGGACCTAAGTCTGATACCGAGTGTTACTATTGTAAGGGGACTGGCCACTGGAAGCGCAACTGCCCCAAGTATCTGGCAGACAAGAAGGCCGGCAAGGCAAACAAAGGTATATATGATATACATGTTATTGATGTGTACTTGACTAGTGCTCGCAGTCGCACCTGGATATTTGATACCGGTTCAGTTGCTAATATTTGTAACTCGAATCAGGGGTTGCGGAACAAGCGACCGCTAGCAAGGGTGAGGTCAAGATGCGTGTCGGCAATGGATCAAGCGTTGATGTGATCGTCGTCGGAACGCTGCCTCTCCACTTGCCGTCGGGATTAGTTATAAACTTGAATAATTGTTATCTGGTGCCTGCACTAAGCATGAACATTGTATCTGGATCGTGTTTGATGCGAAGTGGTTATTCATTTAAATCCAAGAACAATGGTTGTTCCATTTATATGAATGAAATCTTTTATGGTCATGCATCGATGATGAATGGTTTATTTCTGTTAGATCTCGATGATAATGTTACACATATTCATAATGTTGATGCTAAGAAGATTAAACTTAATGATGATATATCCGCATATATGTGGCACTGCCGTCTAGGTCATATTGGCGTTAAACGCATGAAGAAGCTCCATTCGGATGGACTTTTGGAATCACTCGATTATGAATCATTTGATACATGTGAGCCATGCCTTATGGGCAAGATGACTAGAACGCCGTTTTCCGGTTCAATGGAACGGGCGACAGATTTGTTGGAAATCATACATTCTGATGTATGTGGTCCAATGAGTGTGTCGGCGCGAGGTGGATATCGTTATTTTGTTACTTTCACGGATGATTTGAGTAGATACGGTTATATCTACTTGAGGAAACACAAGTCTGAAACCTTTGAAAAGTTCAAGGAATTTCAGAATGAAGTGGAAAATCATCGTAATAGAAAGATCAAATTTCTACGGTCCGACCGTGGAGGTGAGTATCTAAGTTACGAGTTTAGCACTCACATGAAAGAGTGTGGAATTGTTTCACAACTCACACCTGCCGGAACACCACAGAGAAATGGTGTGTCGAAACATCGTAATCGTACTTTATTAGATATGGTTCGATCTATGATGTCTCTAACGGACTTGCCGTTGTCATTTTGGGGTTATGCACCAGAAACTGCTGCATTCACTTTAAATCAGGCACCATCTAAATCCGTTGAAAAGACACCGTATGAATTATGGTTTGGAAACAAACCTAAGCTGTCTTTTCTTAAAGTTTGGGGATGCGATGTTTATGTGAAGAAACTTCAACCGGATAAACTCGAACCCAAAGCGGAAAAATGCGTCTTCATAGGATACCCTAAGGAAACTATTGGGTATTCCTTCTATCACAGATCCGAGGGCAAGGTTTTTGTTGCCAAGAATGAATCCTTTCTAGAGAAAGAGTTTCTCGCGAAAGGTGTGAGTAGTCGGAAAATAGAACTCGAAGAGGTTATTGAACCTTCTGTTCAAAGTATGGCGAGTAGCGCAGCGCCGGAAGTTGTTCCGGAGTTGGCTCCAACTGTTGAAGAGGGAACTAATGATAATGATCATGAAACTCCAAAAGAGAGTACTACCGAACCTCGCAGGTCAAGCAGGACGCGTGCAGCTCCCGAGCTGTACGGAAATCCTGTCATGAATTTCATGGTTGATGAAAATGATGACCCTGCGACGTATGAAGAAGCGATGATGAGCCCAGATTCCAACAAATGGTTAGAAGCCATGAAATCCGAGATGGAATCCATGTATGAAAATCAAGTTTGGAACTTGGTGGAATTACCTCACGACCGAAAGGCCGTGGAGAACAAATGGATTTTCAAAAAGAAAACTGATGCTGATGGTAATGTGACCGTCTATAAAGCTCGACTTGTCGCAAAGGGGTTTCGACAAATTCAAGGAGTTGACTACGATGAGACATTCTCTCCCGTAGCGATGCTAAAGTCAGTTAGGATTGTGTTAGCAATTGCTGCATATTTCGATTATGAGATATGGCAGATGGATGTCAAAACCGCGTTTCTCAATGGTAATATTGAAGAAGAGTTGTATATGATACAACCAAAGGGTTTTTTCGATCCTAAGGATGCTAACAAGGTGTGCAAGCTTTAGCGATCTATCTATGGATTGAAGCAAGCATCACGAAGTTGGAATATCCGCTTTGATGAGGTGATCAAAGAGTTTGGATTTGTCCAAACTTATGGAGAAGCTTGTATTTACAAGAAAGTGAGTGGGAGCAATGTGGCATTTCTGATATTATATGTGGATGACATATTATTGATCGGAAATGATATAGATCTTTTAAACAGTGTTAAAAGTTATCTAAACAGCAAATTTTCAATGAAGGACCTAGGTGAAGCGTCATACATATTAGGCATAAAGATCTATAGAGATAGATCTAGGCGCCTAATAGGGCTATCGCAAAGTACATACCTTGATAAGATTTTAAAGAAGTTTAAAATGGACGGAAGTAAGAAGGGGTTCTTACCTATGTTGCAAGGCAAGACATTGAGTAAGACTCAAAGTCCGGCTTCGGCGGAAGAAAGAGAGATAATGGACAAAGTCCCCTATGCTTCAGCCATAGGCTCTATAATGTACGCCATGCTATGTACAAGACCGGATGTGGCACATGCTATTAGTTTGACTAGTAGGTACCAATCGGATCCAGGTTCGGAACACTGGATAGCGGTCAAGAATATCCTTAAGTACTTACGAAGAACTAAGGATATGTTTCTTGTATACGGAGGTGAAGAAGAGCTCGTCGCTAAGTGTTATGTTGACGCTAGCTTTGACACCGATCCGGATGACTCTAAGTCTCAATCCGGATACGTTTTTCTCATGAATGGCGGAGCAGTTAGTTGGAGGAGCTCCAAACAACCTGTGGTAGTGGGATCAACAATGGAGGCCGAATATGTTGCTGCTTCAGAAGCGGCTCAGGAAGCAGTTTGGATGAAGGAGTTCATATCCGAACTAGGAGTGGTTGCAAACGCGTTGGACCCAATGGTGATCTATTGTGACAACAATGGTGCCATTTCCAACGCCAAAGAACCAAGGTCTCACAAGCATTCCAAGCATATTAAGCGCCGGTTTCACTCCATCCACGAACATGTCAAGGATGGAGATATAATGATTGTAAAGTACATACGGATCTCAATGTAGCAGATCCGTTGACTAAAACTCTCCCTAGATCAAAACATGATCAACACCAGAACTCAATGGGTGTTAAATTTATCATTATGTAACTAGAATATTATCTCTAGTGCAAGTGGGAGACTGAAGGGAATATGCACTGAGAGGCAATAATAAAGTGTTTATTATGTGTATTCCAAGTATATGATAGATGTTTATTTTGCATGCTATAATTGTATTAATACGGAAACGTTAATACATGTGTGTTTAATAAACAAACAGAAAGTTCCTAGTTATGCCTCTCTCATAAACTAGCTCGTTGATTAACAAGATGATCAAGGTTTCCTGATCATGGACATTGGATGTTGTTAATAACGGGATCACAACATTAGTGTAATGATGTGATGAACATTCATCCGAAGTATAGCATTACGATCAAAGTCATTGAGTTTATATTGCTATAACAACTTACGAAGTGATCCTAATCCTTAGACCATGAGATCATGTCAATCACTAACACCGGAAGAGTTTCTTGATAACATCAAACGTCACAACATAACAGGGTGATTATAAAGATGGATTCAGAACTAATAAAGTGTTATGTTGAGGCTCATGGATCGAGAGTGGAATTTGTTCATCCCGATGACGGATAGATATACTCTGGGCCCTCTCGGTGATATCACATTGATTAGCTTGCAAGCAAGTGATTTGATCACTAGAATGTTATATCACGGGAACGAGAAAAGAGTGCATGTCGGTAACCAGATCAAACTAGGTATGGAGATACCGATGATCGAATCTCGGACATGTAATATATCGTGAAACAAAGGGATTAAGATACTAGCGTAAAAGGTTCCGACGATCACAAGAAAGTCATCGTTGAATGTGTGGGAGTCAGTATGGGTCTCCAGATCCCGCTTCTGATTATTGATCCGAGAGGGGTCTCGATCATGTCCGCATTATTCACGAACCGTAGGGTGACACTTAAGAGACACGGACATCCAATTGGAGCAAATGTTTCATGCCGAAAGAATAAACAAGCGCAGGAATTTATTTCACTAGATACCGAAACAGGTTTTCGGGTGAAATTGCATAAAGTGATTATGCATGTGAAATGGAATTCTAGCAAGGGGTTATTTGTGAATGTTTGTAATTAAAGTAATTGACAAAATTCTGAATAAAATAAAAGAGTTTTATATAATGAGAGTTTGCATTAAATTTGGTGGAAATTTAATGGGAATTTGAGTGGACTTTTGAGTGGAGGGAATTTAAAGGAATTTTGTGAGTGGAGTGTCCACCCACATGAAGAGGGGAGGGCAAGGGGGCAGCCCCATGCGCCGGCCACCCCCTTGGGGTTTCCCCCTCCTCCTATAAAAGGAGCCCCCCTCCTCACTTGTCTCTCACACCTCCTCGTGAAGGATCTCTCTCCCCCTCTAGAATTTATCCCCCATGGTCTCGGACTAGCGAGATACATGTTCCCGGTGGCTATTCGGCAAGAAAGAGTTGTGCTTCCGCTGCATCTCTGGAGCGAGGAGGCGGAGGTTGCTCGGTGCCTCGAACGTGTGTGCGAGAACGGATGCGCTGCTGATTTGCGGCGCTAGGACTTCCTCTCGATCTTGAGATCGGCAAGAGATCGTCTACATCAACCACGCGTTGAACTCATTAAGCTTTTTCGGTCTTCAAGGGTATGTTCTCTACGGATATACATCCGCCCGTTGTTTGTATCTAGTAGATAGATCTTGGTACATAGTTCCCATCGTAGGAAATTTTTTGTTTTCTATGCTGCGAACCCTACAGTTAATAACGAGGTCACAACATTAGTGTAATGATGTGATGAACATTCATCCGAAGTATAGCATTACGATCAAAGTCATTGAGTTTATATTGCTATAACAACTTACAAAGTGATCCTAATGCTTAGACCATGAGATCATGTCAATCACTAACACCGGAAGAGTTTCTTGATAACATCAACGTCACACCGTAACAAGGTGATTATAAAGATGGATTCAGAACTAATAAAGTGTTATGTTGAGGCCCATGGATCGAGAGTGGAATTTGTTCATCCCGATGACGGATAGATATACTCTGGGCCCTCTCGGTGATATCACATTGATTAGCTTGCAAGCAAGTGATTTGATCACTAGAATGTTATATCACGGGAACAAGAAAAGAGTGCATGTCAGTAACGAGATCAAACTAGGTATGGAGATACCGATGATCGAATCTCGGACATGTAATATATCGTGAAACAAAGGGATTAAGATACTAGCGTAAAAGGTTCCGACGATCACAAGAAAGTCATCGTTGAATGTGTGGGAGTCAGTATGGGTCTCCAGATCCCGCTTCTGATTATTGATCTGAGAGGAGTCTCGATCATGTCCGCATTATTCGCGAACCGTAGGGTGACACACTTAAGAGACACCGACATCCATTTGGAGCAAAAGTGTCATGCCGAAAAGAAAAGGAAAGCACAGGAATTTATTTCACTAGACACCGAAACTGTCTCGGTTGAAATTGCTGAAACTGGTTCTGCATGTGAAATGGAATACTAGCAAGGGGTTATTTGTGAATATTTGTTAATTAAAGTAATTAACAAAATTCTGAATAAATAAATAAAAGAGTTTTATTTAAATGAGAGCTTGCATTAAATTTGGTGGAAATTTAATGCATGTGAGTGGATTTTTGAGTGGAGGCTTTTTAATGGGAGTGGAGGCTTTTCATTTTGAGTGGGAGCTCCACCCACATGAATGTGGAAGAGGTGGGGGCAGCCCCCATGGCTGGGCGCCATGCCCCTTGGGTGCCCCCCTCTCCTCCTCTCAAAGCACACCTCCTCGTGAAGGATCTCTCTCCCCCTCTAAAATTTATCCCCCATGGTCTCGGACTAGCGAGATACATGTTCCCGGTGGCTATTCGGCAAGAAAGAGTTGTGCTTCCGCTGCATCGGTGGAGCGAGGAGGCGGAGGTTGCTCGGTGCCTCGAATGTGTGTGCGAGCACGGATGCGCTACTGTTTTGCGGCGCTAGGACTTCCTCTCGATCTTGAGATCGGCAAGAGATCGTCTACATCAACCACGAGTTTGGACTCGTTAAGCTTTGTCGGTCTTCAAGGGTATGTTCTCTACGGATATACATCCGCCCGTTGTTTGTATCTAGTAGATAGATCTTGGTACATAGTTGTTCCCATCGTAGGAATTTTTTTTGTTTTCTATGCTGCAAACCCTACAGGTAGTCCTCGGTCGGTCAGTAGTTCTCGGTCGGTCGGTAGTCCTCGGTCGGTCGGTAGTTATGGTCAGTAGTCCTCGGCCGGTCGGTCAGTAGTCCTCGGTCGATCAGTAGTCCTCAGTCGGTCAGTAGTCCTCGGTCAGTCAGTAGTCCTCGGTCGGTCGGTCAGTAGTTCTCGGTCGGTCGGTCAGTAGTTCTCGGTCGGTAGTCCTTGGTCGGTAGTCCTCGGTCGGTAGTCCTTGGTCGGTAGTCCTCGGTCGGTCAGTAGTTCTCGGTCGGTCAGTAGTCCTCGGTCGGTCGGTCGGTCGGTCGGTCAGTAGTTCTCGGTCTGTAAGTAGTTCTCGGTCGATCGGTCAGTAGTCCTCGGTCGGTCGGTAGTTCTCGGTCGGTCGATAGTCCTCGGTCGATCGGTAGTTCTCGTACGGTCGATAGTCATCGGTCGGTCGGTAGTCCTCGGTCGGTCTGTAGTTCTCGGTCGGTCGGTAGTCCTTGGTCGGTCGGTAGTTCTCGGTCGGTCAATAGTTCTCGGTCGGGCAGTAGTCCTCGGTCAGTCAGTAGTCCTCGGTCGGTCAGTAGCTATTCTATTGCTTATGATGATACCAAACCTCTAATTTATGATGATTACAATGATGAGTATGATATTTTCAGTCCACCTACTATTGAGAAGAAAATTAATTATGATTATAATATGCCTCCTATATTTGATGATTATGGTGATCATAATAATAGTGATAGTTGTTTTGTTGAATTTGCTCCCACTACAATTAATAAGAATGACTATGCTTATGTGGAGAGTAATAATCATTGTATGCATGTGGCTCATGATAAGAATGTTTTATGTGATAGTTATATTATTAATTTTATTCATGTTGCTACTGAAAGTTATTACGAGAGAGAAAACATGGTCTTATGCATCTCAATGAAATTTTTAGACAACCATCAAACCAAGTGATTTCTAAGTTGATAAATGATGAGCAACTACTATAGGAACTTGCTAGAGGACTACACATGCATCAAAACAAAGTTTCTAAGAATAGAACAAGCATGCAATCTCAAACAACCTATCACCTATAGCAGCAAAATACTCAAGATACAATCTACCAATCACAAATCTAATTGGACAAGTGGAGGAGGCACATACCAAGGAGCAAACCCTCCAAAAATCAGCACTTGAGATGGGTTGAACAAGGAGAGCAAAAATCGTGAGCAAGAACAGCAAGAACTCGAGCTTGAGCAAGTTTTCCGGTGTTTTTCGGGAGAGAGAAAGAAGGTGGCTTTGAGGAGGCAGCCTGGAGGGGCCCAGGTGGGCCAGCCCCCCTGGCCGCCACCAGTGGTGGGCCGTGCGTACCACAGGTGTGGTGGCCTGGGGTGCCCCCCTGGGTCATCCGTGGTACCTCTCTGCCCCTTTTTTCGAGGAAAAAATTATTTTGAATTTTCTGGGATTTTATAGGAAACTTTATTTTTGGCCAGATTTTCTCGCAGAAACAGTTTTTCAGAAGAAGCAAAAGCAAACCAAAAGCCAAACTATAGCAGCTCTAAGAAACTCAAACAAGCAAACTACTAGCAAAACTAAAGCTAAAGCAAAGACTAGGAAGGAGAAAAGTAAAAGAAAGCAAGTATAACCACAGTGGAAACATTATTTTGTTCATTAAAATCCTTTTGTTAACAAGGTTGATCAAGTCTTGTTACCAAAACAATCTTATATGAAACAAAACTTTGCATTCCACAAGGTGATTATGTTACCTCATACTTGATAGCAATGGTCCCAATCATAATAGTTTCAAAATTTTCTTGTGGAATGGGACAATATATTTCTCCAACCCTGATGCTCTCAATATTTTCAATGGAATTCAGGCGATAGCTTCTAACAACCTTCTTGTGGAAATAGACAGTGTGCTCTTTGTCATTAATATTGAATGTTACTTTTCCTTGATTGCAATTGATGATAGCACCTGCAGTATTAAGAAAAGGTCTCCCAAGAATAATGGACATATTATCATCTTCAGGCATTTCAAGCACAACAAAATCAGTTAAAACCATGCAATTATGAGCCACTTGAACAGGAACATCCTCACATATACCAACAGGAACAGTAGTTGACTTATCAGCCATTTGCAAAGAAATATCAGTTGGTATCAAATTTTCTAGCTAGAGTCTCTTATAGAGAGAAAAAGGCATAACACTAACTCCAGCTCCCAAATCACATAAAGCAGTTCTAACATAATTATTCTTAATAGAGCAGGGAAAAGTTGGTATACCTGGATCACCAAGTTTCTTTGGAACCTTACCATTGAAGGAGTAATTAGCAAGCAAAGTAGAAATTTCCTCATTAGGAATCTTCCTTTTATTAGAGACAATATCCTTCATATACTTTGAATAAGGAGGCAACTTAATAGCATCAGTCAAAGGAATTTGCAAGAATAAAGGTTTCATCCACTCACAAAACTTGTTGTAGTGTTCTTCCTCCTTTGACTTGTGTTTCTTACCTGGAAAAGGCATAGGTTTATGCATTTACCATGTTTATTAGCAATAAAATCTTCCTTTGTGTACCTAGTGTTCTTAGTGTGCTTCTCAGGTTATTCCTCAACTTCCTCCTTATCAGGAGACTCATTATTATTACCACTCTTAATTTCAGCATCAGAGATAGATATACTATTAGGATCTACAGCAGGTTCAAGTGATTCCTCATCTATCTTATGTTTCTTTTTCTTTCTCTTACGAGGACTACCACTATCTTCACCTTGTTGGAAATCCTGCTCTATTCTTTTAGGGTGTCCTTCAGGATATAAAGGATCTTGAGTAGCTGAACCACTCCTAGTTCTAATTCCATAAGCATGTTTATTTCCTGAAGCATTAACTAGCATATCCTTTTGTACCTTAGCAAGTTGATCAAGTTGGGTTTAAACCATTTGAAAGTGTTTGCAAAGCATTTTAATATCATTAGAAGTTCTTTCCACAATATCTTTCAACTCATGGATAGCTCTAGAGTTTTCCAATAAATGATTCTGAACTTGTTTATTAAAATTACCTTGTTTAACAATAAATGTGTCAAGTTCCTCTAAGCATTGATCAGGAGGTTTACCATAAGGAATATCACCTTCATTGAATTGGAGAGAGTGTACCTCAATAATAGATGAGTGGGGAATTGGCTTACATAATTCTTCTATAGGAGGTAGATTCATCACATCTTCATCTCTAATACCTTTTTCCTTAATACATTTCTTAGCTTATTTCATCACTTCATCATTTAATACAATCACTCCCCTATTCTTTGGTGTTGGTGTTGGAACTGGTTCAGGCACAACTGATGCAAGAGTAATAGGCTCAGGTGTATTTAGCTCAGTTGAAGTCCAATCATCATAATTCTTGCTTATCTTAGCCATTAATTCTTCAGCATCTATAGGAGTTCTTTTCCTGAAAACATAATGAGCAAAGCTATCTAGGTATGTCCTAGAATCATCAGTTAGTACATTATAATAAATATCAAGAAGCTCATTCTTAGGTAATGGACATCCAGGATGTGCATCAATCAAGGAACATAATCTTTTCCATGACTCATGCAATTTCTCTTCTTCTCCCTGTTTAAAATCAAAAAGTCTCTACAAAGGAGCATGTCTATCACTGGGAGGAAAATATTTATGGAAGAAAGAAGCAATCAAGCAATCAGGGCTATCAATGGAACCAGGAGGTAATCTATTAAACCAAGCCCTAGCTTCTCCTTTTAGTGAAAAAGGGAAGATCTTAGTAACAAAGTACTTGCGCATCTTAAAATTATCAGAGAACAAAGCACTCATAGTAGAAAGCTCATTCATATGAGCCACGACACTCTCATTTTCAGTCCCACAAAAAGGTTCTTTCTCAACAATATCTAAATAAGACAAATCAAGAGAGAAATCATAATCTTCATCTTTAATATCTATGGGAGAAGTGGCAAACTTGGGATCAGAGGACAGTTTAGGCATAATAGTACGTCTAGCAAGGAGACTCTTTATAACACTAGTACCATGTGTGTTTTGGCACTCTTCAACAAATTCATCAGTGAGCTCAATGTAACCATCATTAATATCATAACTCTCACTAGCCTCAGTTGAGCTAACAGGTGTAACAGTGTCTTCACTAGGAGTTTTGGTATTTCCTATACTAGCCATAGTAGCATCTAGAAAAGGACCTAGTGAACCACTCGCATTAAACACAGTAGAGGTAACATCATGAGTATCAAAAGCAGTTTCAGATTCAGCAGTAGTAGTAGTGTGTGTAGCATGAATATGTGGGGGTGGTGTGACAAGCTTACTTATAACAGATGGTGAATAAAGAGCAACAGAGGTGTTTAGGACTATACCTCTTCTTGTAGTGGATGGTAAAATAGGGAACTTCCCATCACGAGACTTCCCCATGATGAAAGGAGTATCAATGAACAATAGTAGATCCAAGTGAACTTACAAATAAAGCTATGCTCCCCGGCAACAGCGCCAGAAAATAGTCTTGATGACCCACAAGTGTAGGGGATCGCAACAGTCTTCGCGGGTAGTATTACCCAATTTATTGATTCGACACAAGGGGAGCCAAAGAATACTTGCAAGCCTTAACAACTGAGTTGTCAGTTCAGCTGCACCTGGAAATAGTTCTTGCTCACAGAATTTTATCAGTAGCAACAACAAAGCAACAGCAGCAGTAACAGCAACAGTGGAATAGTAGCAATAGTAACAGTAACGGTAACAGTAGGATTCGAGTGCGGTAGGCATAGGGATGGATGGACGGGCGTTGCATGGACAAGTCTAAACATGTAACTTAAAAGTCTAGGTCATTGCAATAAATAATAACAAGCATCCAAGTACTAAACAATCCTAGGCATGTGCTCCAAATATAGTCATATGTGCTCGCAATGAGAACTTGCACAACATCTTCTGTCCAGCCAGCCCGTGGCAGCGGGGCCTCTAGGGAACTACTGGCAATTAAGGTGCTCCTTTTAATAGAGCACCGGAGCAAAGCATTAACACTCCGTGAACACATGTGATCCTCACACCACAGCCATTCCCTCCGGTTGTCCCAATTATTGTCACTTTGGGGCCTTTGGATCCGGACAATGATATGTGTACAGAACTTGCAGATAAGATCACAAACAATACTATCATAATGATTTAATAATAAGTTCAGACCTGAGATCATGGCACTCGGGCCCTAGTGACAAGCATTAAGCACAACAAGTTGAAACAAAGTCAAATAGCACTAATAGAGATACTAGGCAATATGCCCCTAACAGATCTTATTCGATTACATGATAGAACTCATCTAATCCCTACCATCCCCAAGCCTACAACGGGGGATTACTCACTCATGGATGAGGGAAACATCGGTGGTTAATGGAGATGTGTTGGTTATGATGATAGCGATGATCCTCTCCAAATTCCCCGTCCTGGCGGGGTGCCAGAACAGAGTTTCTGGATCCGAATCTTGGTTTCTGGTGGCGGCAGCGGAGCGGAACTCTTTCTAGAAAACTATCGACCCCCCCCTGAGTTTTTAGGTCAGAAGGCAACTTATAGGCGCGGAGGGAGGCCGAGGAGGTGCCCGGGGTGGCCAAACCCCCTCTAGGCGTGGGGTCAGGTGGGCCTGTTCCTGGGGTGGGTCTGGGACCCCCAGGCCTCCTCTCTGTCTCCCCTTCTGGCTCCGTGGATCTTCTGGTGAGAAATAGTTTTTGGCATATTTTCCTAGATTTTTCCTGATAGTTGATTTTCTGCACAAAAACAAGACACCAAGGTAATTCTGCTTAAAGTAGCACCAATCCGTGTTAGTTGCATCCAAATCACACAAGTTTAGAGAGGAAACAATAGCAAAGTGTTCGAGAAAGTAGATACGTTTTGGACGTATCAGAGCATCTTAGTTTTCGTTTTTAGTTTTCGGTTGTTGAGTTTTCTTGAATAAAGTTTGTTGGATTACAGCACACTTCTTTTGGAGAGAGACACGCTCTGTTTTCATTGCCTAGAACACTCTAGTTTTCATTTTTATTGTCTTGTGAGTGTTCTCTTTTGCTAGCATTGTGTTTAGCCTTAGTTTTCTTGTGCTTTTTGCTTAGAACTTTTTAGTTCTTCTTTTTGGATTTGTGAGACAAGATCACTGATATTTATTGATTATTATCTTTATGAGTTGTTTCAAATAAGTTGTTTGGTGTTGGAAAGAGTAGGAAGCTTCATGCTTAAGTGGTACAAAAGGGATCTTGTTTTGACTGTGGCTTAGACTTTATCATGTCATGCTAGATGTTAGTTTGACCTTATGCTTAGTGATTATTGTTGTAGCATGACTTGTTCCAAACAATTAGGATTGCTTAATGTGCCTTGAAGGAATCATGCGTTGTTTTAGCATACAAAAGCACAGTATTGTAGTATTCTCCTTTGATGCTTTGTTTGGGTTGACTTGGCACATGCTCACACCATGTTATGACTATGAACAAGTCACCATATCCTCTATGATCGTTTAGTCCTTGACTTGTAGTACCACTTTATGCTTTGATTAGTAATGTTTTGTCATTCTGCATGATTATGGCCAGTATTGCTCTCTTAGTTGGTAGCTCCCAGTCTTATACTAGCCTCCACTTGTATGAGTAAGCTCTACTCATGCATCCAATTCCCAAGAAACCAAGTTATTAAAAAGTGTCCACTATAAATCACTATGCATGGTGTGTTACACCATTCCAAGTATATTCTTGTTTTCATCTATCTGCCAATTAAAAAGTATTTTGTTATGTGAAAACTTAGTAATTAAAGCTCTCACGAACTTGATGGCACACCTTATATTTTTTGCCCCTAATAAACTTGAACCATTGTGTCATCTATGCTGTATATGATTGCACTTATACGTTGGAATTAGCAGAACCGTGTTGTCATGAGGAACACTTTCAACATTGCACTTGTACATTGTACACAGTTGATATCATGCTCTTTTGTCTATGGATGTCGTCGGTGTGAAATGAAAGGGGAGCTTGTATGTCCATGGAGTTATGTATGTGTGTTAGAGAAACGCCTGGGCCACTAGCCTAAGACATGCCTAATCATGGTGGAAACTTACAGCATCACCATAATGACATCTATGAAGCATTCTTCTTATAAAAAAGAGATAGAAAAAAGAGATTGAGAAAAATAAAAAAAGATGAGAAAAGAGGAAACATATAAAAAAGCACCATATTCCCATGGTAAATAAGAAGATTGCTGAGATGCTCATTGTCTGCTTGCCTTGTCATTTTGATTATGGGATAGCTCCTGTATCATGTGCAAGGGGTACCCCGTTGGCGGTTCTCTATGATACACATGTACTTACTATGACAAGAACTTGCAAGTAACTAAACTTGAATAGCATGAGGAGCGACCCTCATATTCAAGGGACATGAGATTGCCAACTTATACTTTGTCAAGCATATACTCCATAGTTTGTTCACTTTAACCTTAATCACTTCAAGATGCTTATGATAGGGGAAATGAGAGCTGAAAGCTAACAAGTACCATAATTTTTGGAAGATCTTTATGAAACTTGAAATCCCTTCTTCCCTTTGAAGGGCCTTTCTTCCACTATTATATTGAGTCTCCACCTTCTATCCTTAGGCACCAATTAACAGAGCATAGTTTCCATTCTTAGTTGTATGTGCATTGTCCCAAAACTTATTGATTGATGCATATTATTGATATTGCTTGTTCTTGAACTATTTGTATCTAGTCACTCTTATGAACTTTGAAGGTGTCATATGCATTTATTTGCTACTCCATGAGGGACAAGCTGAATGCCACTATGCTATGTTTTCTATATGTGAACCAAACAAATGTCTTTCAATGCATTGTTATTCATGATCTTTGTTTGTATCCTTTCATGTTGCAACATAGTTACTATGTCTTATTGTTAGAACTACATCTTTCATGCTCATGTTTAGAGTACTTTGATCCCAGCTATCAATACTTTACAAATGGTTTCATCATGATTGTGATGGTGCATGTCACCTCAAAAATTATTCTTTTTATCACTTACCTAGTCGAGGACGAGCAGGAGTTAAGCTTGGGGATGCTTGATACGTTGTAAACGTATCTATAATTTTTGATGCTCCATGCTTGTTTAGTATCTACTTTGCTTTGCTTTGTCTACACTTTGAGGTGTTTTTATATGTTTTCTGGTAATAACCTATTAACAAGATGCCACAGTGACAGTTGCCTGTTTTCTTCTGTTTTTGATTCCAGAAAAGGCAGAAAATAAATATTCTTGGAATTGGACGGGACAAAAGCCAATCTTCCTATTTTTCCTAGAGCAATACGGAACCACGAAGTAGAGATGGAGGAGGACACCAGGGTGGCCACACCCTAGGTGGGCGCGGGCCAGCCCTGGTGACACCCACAGGGGTGTGGGGCCCCCTGGCCCTCCATCGACCTTGCCTCCTTCGCCTATAAGAAGCCCCGACTCAGAAACCCTAAATAATCGACCAAAAAGCCATGAAAAGTTCTACAGCGCCGCCACCACCGAAGGGGAGATTTGGGGGACAGAAAGTCTCTATTCCGGCATCCTGCCGGGACAGGGAAGTGCCCCCGGAGCCATCTCCATCGATCTCCACCACCATATCCATCACCATTGCCGATTCCCATGATGAGGAGGGAGTATTTCTTCCTCGAGGCCAAGGGCTCTACCGGTAGCTATGTGTTCATCTCTCTCTCTATGCATGATCTTATTGTGGTCATGAGCTTTGTAATCAAGTAGATCTACCTTGCTACTCAAGTGCTTCAATAGATCTCTGATCTCCCCATGTGTGTGAAAGTGACAGCGTGCATGCAATGGTGGCACTTAGGCTAGGGTCTACATAAATACTCGTCATGATTTAATAGATCTATGCTTTTCCCCACGTGTGTGAAAGTTATAGCATGCACGCCGCTGTGGCACTTAGGCTATAGTTCATAAATATTTATCATGAGTATATTTGGAGTTGGATGTCTTTATGAAATTGTGGTGTTTTTTGGAACCATCTAACGCTCAAGGCGACAGTGTGGGGTTATCTAGATTGGGAAATGCGGACTTTGAGGTGTGCTGTTATAGCCCTACCATGGATTAGAGTGTCCAACCGGAGAGTAGTTAAGAGTAGTATCATGAAGATAATATATTTATATGAGAGAGTGTTCACTAGTGAAATTATGATCCCTAGGCCTTGTTTCTAAAAATTGAAACACCGTTTGCATCTAGATCTGCTGCATGTTTGCTTGCTTCTAGTCTTTACCTCACCGTCAAGCTATTTTCTGGCACCATTACCACTTGTATTTTACTATCTCTTCGCCAAACTAGTGCACCTATACACCTGCCAAGTGTATTGGGTGTGTTGGGGAAACAAGAGACTTCTTGTATCTTGATTGCAGGATTGCTTGAGAGGGAATACCTTTGACCACTTCCTCCCTGAGTTTGATAAACCTTGGGTAATCCACTTAAGGGAAACTTGCGGTTGTTCTACAAACCTCTACACTTGGAGGCCCAACAACTGTCTACAATAATAGAAGTGTGTAGACATCAGTATTCCTCTCGAGCGTCTCTCTGGTCATTCGCCTGATTACTCGGTGCTTCGATTGTTTGGTTGTGTTTGCTATGTTCTTCTTTCCCCTCGCGACCGCACCAAACTGACTGCTCAGTCTGTTGAGTGTGTTTTTCTTGGATATAGTGATGAGCATAAGGGCTATCGGTGTTGGGATCCTGTTGGCCGTCGGATGCTTATTTCTCGTGATGTCACTTTTGATGAGTCGCGTCCTTTCTACCCATGCTCCTCATCCTCATCTTTCTTGGTGGAGGACATATCTTTTCTCTTGTTTCCTGAAACACCACCCTCTATTCATATTGATCCTCCTCCACGCCCCATTCTTGCTGATGCTTCTTCTTCCCCATAGCCACCCTCCTCGCCACCTAGTTCCCCTCCACCCACCTCCTTGTTGTCTCCCTTTCCCTTCTATTATACTCGTCGCTCTCATGTTCTGGATGCTTCCTCCGATGTTTCTTCTTCTGATATGCCTTCTTCCTCTACTGAGGAGACTCCTTCTCTTCCTGCTCGCCATCGTTGTCCACCTGATCGCTATTCTCCTAGTCACGATGGCCTTTCTGTTGCTCTTGAGCCGACCTCTTATCGGCATGCTGCGCACCATCCCGAGTGGCAGCTTGCCATGGCCGAGGAGATTGCTATGCTTGAGCGTACTGGCACCTGGGATCTTGTCTCTCCTCCTCCTGGTGTTCGCCCCATCACATGCAAGTGGGTCTACAAGATTAAGACTTGCTCTGATGGATCTCTTGAGCGCTATAAGGCGCGTCTTGTGGCTCGTGGCTTCCAGCAGGAGCAGGGACGTGATTATGATGAGATTTTTGCTCCGGTGGCTCATATGACCACCGTGCATACTCTTCTTGCCGTGGCCTCTGTCCGCCACTGGTCTGTGTCTCAGCTTGATGTTCAAAATGTATTTCTCCATGGTGAGTTGTGTGAGGAGGTTTACATGCAGCCTCCTCTAGGGTACTCTGTCCCTGATGGCATGGTTTGTCGTCTTCGGCGTTCTCTTTATGGCCTAAAACAGGCTCCTCGTGCCTGGTTTGAGCGGTTCGCCTCTGTGGTGACTGCTGCTGGTTTATCCCCTAGTGCTCATGATCCTGCCCTGTTTGTTCACACTTCTCCTCACGGACGCACTCTTCTACTCCTCTATGTTGACGACATGCTCATCACCGGTGATGATTCTAAATATATTGCCATTGTTAAGGCCCATCTTCGTGAATAGTTTCTTATGACTAATCTTGGTCCCCTTCGCTACTTTCTTGGGATTGAGATTTCCTCCACTTCCGATGGATTTTATATATCCTAGGAAAAGTATATCCAAGATCTCCTTGCTCGTGCTGCTCTTGGTGATGAGCGCACTATTGAGACTCATATGGAGCTCAATGTCTAGATCTGTGCTTCTGATGGTGATCCTCTCTCTATCCGACAGGCTATCGTCATCTTGTTGGGATTCTTTTTTATCTTGCTATCACTCGCCCAGATATCTCTTATCCCGTTCATATTCTGAGTCAGTTTGTATCTGCTCCTACTTCGGTTCATTATAGTCACCTCCTTCGTGTTCTTCGCTATCTTCGTGGCACGAACACATGTCGTCTATTATTCCCTCGTTCCAGCTCCTTACAGCTCCAGGCCGAAGTGCTCTCTTATCTCGCTCTAATAGCCTAAGTTGTAGCGTGTCTTCGAGGGGGAAATCTTTGGATGGGTTATGTTTGGTGTTATATTATAGTTACCGTATAGTTCTCTCTTATCTCGCTCTAATAGCCGAAGTTGTAGCGTGTCTCTATAAGTTAGGTAGTGCAAGCTTTGTTGCCGCTAAGCCCACCATACCTATGTAGGCGAGGACCGCCGAATTCTAGTCTCGTCGTGTACTGGCCTCAGTACTGACCGCTCTCTTTCTGTTTTTCCTTTGCCCTTTGTCGGCACCCTTTTGGCTTGACAGGTATGTGATTGACGAAGTTAGCAAGGTTACCCATCCGGCTTGGCCTGGGCAGGGTTGGACACCGCTTGGTTATTCTTCAAGACTCTCAGTCCCATTTGGATCTTGTCCGTACTCAGATACTATCTTGCTTTCTTCTTGATTTGTAACTTCGTACTGTACCTTTTGTATTCTTGACTTGTTGAGTCGTTGTTGTATATATAAGTTCTCGTGGACTCTGTTGTAAACTACTATGATGTAACTACTTGTATTCAAATCCCACCCACATGAAAGTGTTTGGTGGGCGTATTTGAATCGCTTCTATGCGGGTTTTGGCGGGAAATGCTAAGATCTGCATAGACCCAATTCGGGGGGGGGGGGGGTTACAAGTGGTATCAGAGCCAGGTTTATGATACCCCACTAGTCCAGCATGTAGGATAACCTAGCTAACGGTCGATGTCTAGTGTCAAAACTATTTTTCTACAAATGCGTTGGATAGATCTGAGTAGCTCTGATTTTACTCCTTAGCTCTAATCTTTTCCCTCTTCTCTTTGCGTGTTTTATCTGGTCTCTTACCTTCTTAAAGTCTAGGAATCTCGTGGTTGGATCTTACGTCATACCTTTAGGGTTCCACTTTTCCTTCTTTTGAAACGGTTGATCTACATCTGGATATCATTCTACTTGGTCCCTCTTCAAATGTTTTCCGGTGCCCTGCAATTTCTACGACGACGTCATCTTCTTGAGTCTTTGTTAATACCGATTGTTAAGACCTCCAGTCTAAAATTCTGAGATTTAGTTGCATAATTCTCCTATTCTTGTATAGGGTAATGCTTTGAGTGCGGGATGGAGTAGCTACCATACCACTACTATTATCATTCGCCCTTATACACTGATTGGTGGAACCATGCAATTTTACTCCTTCCACAAAAATTAAAGGCGGCCTCATCTCTTGATACCTCTCCGGAGTGTTCTTCCGAAAAAGGTGAACAACAACCCTTATTGGTGGTGTCGACGATTCCAAGATGGAGCAAGAAATTTTGTTAGTGGTGTCACGACCATCAACCCTACTCAAGAATATCCAATCATCAACCTCTTCCCCCCGGTGTCTTTGCTAGGATCTCGGGACGCGATCCTTGTTAGTGGTGTCGAGTTGTAATGCCCCGGAAAATATTCCAAAATAAAATTGTGTGTTATTTTCTATTTTTGCATCATCATGACATCATGCATACTTTCTTCCTAAAATATTTTCATCAAACGCCTATTTTGTTTTCTAATTAGTCCCCTCTTTTAATTTCAAATCAGAACCCTGGTCTTTTCCAGATCTTTTAATTGTCTAAAAACTATTTACAAAAGTCTTTTAAAACTAAAACAAATAAAAATAAAAGAGTTTTGGGGAGGAAGCCGGCCGGCCAAAAGGCCCAGCTAGCCACCTACAACCCGCATGTCGAACCCTAATTCTAACCAAATCCTAATACTAGCCCCTCATACACACACCCCACATGCCGCCGGCCACACCAGCACTCGCGCACGCACCCAACACCTAGACCCAACACCCACGCACGCGGTACACCGCCTCTAGCCCTGTCTCTCTCTCCCTGGCCCCACCACCTGACCCTGCTCGCTCAGCAAAATCCTCTCTCTCTCTCTCGCGGGGCGTCGCCCTCAACCCCGCGTTCTGGTCCCTCGCGAGTGATGCTCCATCTTTGCATGGCCGCTGCCGCCTGCCCCCCTCTCCTTCAATCCTCGCCGCCAGGGCATCTCCTCCTCTCGGGCGCCCCCTCGCTGGCCCCGGTCCTCGTCCTCGCCGTCCACATGCTCACCTCCGCCGCTGGTGTAGGCCCTGCCATCAACTCATCGACGCTTTCCCCAGGCCGTCCCGCCTCTTGAGCTCCTCGCCGGCACCGCCCCTGCGCTGTTCTCCCCTTCGTCGGTCACCCTGGCATTCTCCTTTCCCGGCCGAGCTTCCTCGCCTTCCACGCGAGTCCGACCTCGTACTCCAACCTCGAGTGTGCCTCCCCTTGGCCGCAGTTCCGACGCCAGGACCTCCATGTCGAGCTCGCCGGCCCTCCCGCGCCTCTGGCCGCCGCGGAGCCTCCGCCTGCGCTGCTGCACGCTAAGGGGTCGTGGCGTCCTTCTGCTGGGGTGTGTTGTTCGTTGCCCCTCTAGGTGTTCGGAAAAATGACCAAACGAGACTCCAAGAATCACCCCAATGTTTATGTTTTATCTTGTGGATGTCTGATACCTCGCGTTGTGTTAACTTCCTGTCAACAAGATCTTCTACACGGAACACCTAGTCCTCCGACCCCGAACCAAGTTCGTCGAGACCCTGAAGATCGTCCCCGGACCGAATTCTCTGTCACGGAGCGCCAAGATATCCGCCTCGGACCTCAAGACCCTGAATTCGGACTCAAAGATCGAACTCGGCGTTCCTCTCCCTCTCGAATCCGAAGACCAAATCGCGAGGCCCTCGGTTCTGAACCCCAACGTACGACCTCTACCTACCCCTATTTTCTAAATGTCATATAAACTTACTGCATATTAATTCATCCATACTCGCATACATGTTTATTTATTTGGGATACTTTGTCGATTCACCTAAGTTAAATATAGAGATTAAATGTGGGATATGCATGTCTTATTCCGGACTCCATTTAAATTTGTGTAGCAAACCGATGCCATGATTTATCTTGTTAAGTCAACATTTAATATGCAGGGTAGTCAAATAACTTGAACCTAATAATAAATGTCGGGATCCTGATTCCACTTAATATTGCTAAGTTAGGCCGCATATTACCATACCATGCAACATATCATAAACATGCCGGATCTTCCGCACTAGTATTAAATATTGCACCGGGTGTTCTTTCTAGTGCTTTGCTTCTTCACCAGATAGGATGATGAGTCGATGCGAGATACGAAAAGCCTTCGGTTATCGACTTTGTCTCACAGGCGAGCATTCTCCCCCTTCTACCTATTTTGCATTTATAGTCTTTACTTCCTTCCTTTGATCTATTGCTATCGTCCTTATTGTCGATGCTATAGTACCGTTCCTTTATTTACCTGCTCCACTATATTTCCTTGTTTATCCTATTGCCTTGTTTGATTAGCTAGCTTTGTCCTTGCGAGTCGTAGGCATGCTTAGTACCGCTCTCATACAGGTGGAACATGATACTCGGATATGGTTGGTGATAAGATAATTAATCTGATGTTGTTGGTTATGGTTTCACCTAATGATAAGGCCCCGGCAGGGACCACCTTTGGGAACTGCTTGAGCCGACCTAGGACCCATTCGTTCTATGATACCAGTTCTAAGTTGATCGCGCTAACCAAACATGGGGGCCTCTGGGATCCCCCCTCAACTACCGGTGCTATTCGTATATCCAGAGGGTTACAAAATTGGTTTTCCATTTGGTGCATACGCATAATATGTCCTCGGACATGGGTGAGTTGATATGTCTTCGGACTTGATGTTTTGATGGACTGCCATGGCTTGCATTGCATAAATTTGGGATATCGTGTCGGAGGTGGGATGGAGCTCTACAAGTTATCTTTCGATCATCGCCCGGCCATAGACTCAAACGCTGTGCCTCCCTCGATAATCGTCATACCCCTTGGTTGGATCAACACAGTAGGTGATGCCTCTGGATATGCGCGTAGTTATGAGACAGTTCTTGTTGTGAGATTCGGAAGGCACGCGTAATATGTTGCTTGATGGGTTGAGCATGCGTTTGGGTACAGTAGTGCATCCCTGCAGGGTAAATCTTTTCGAGAAGCCATGTGTCCACGGTTATGGACGCCTCAGGAGTACAGTGTCATGATCATAGACAACGCCACTAATGTTTTGCTCTTTAATAATATGATTAGTAATTAGCCTTACCAACTAAACACCTGCTTAATTAAAATTGCCACCGTGTGTGTTCTGCAAGAGGACTTCCTCGACTGGTCTTCGAGGGGGAAATCTTCGGATGGGTTATGTTTGGTGTTATATTATAGTTACCGTATAGTGCTCTCTTATCTCGCTCTAATAGCCGAAGTTGTAGCGTGTCTCTATAAGTCAGATAGTGCAAGCTTTGCTGCCGCTGAGCCCACCATACCTATGTAGGCGAGGACCGCCGAATTCTAGTCTCGCCGTGTACTGGCCTCAGTACTGACCGCTCTCTTTCTGTTTTTCCTTTGCCCTTTGTCGGCACCCTTTTGGCTTGACAGGTATGTGATTGACGACGTTAGCAAGGTTACCCTTCCAGCTTGGCCTGGGCAGGTTTGGACACCGCTTGGTTATTCTTCAGGACTCTCAGTCCCATTTGGATCTTGTCCATACTTGGATACTATCTTGCTTTCTTCTTGATTTGTAACTTCGTATTGTACCTTTTGTATTCTTGACTCGTTGTTGTATATATAAGTTCTTGTGGACTCTGTTGTAAACTACTGTGATGTAACTACTTGTATTCAAATCCCACCCACACAAAAGTGTTTGGTGGGCGTCTTTGAATCGCTTCTATGCGGGTTTTGGCTGGAAATGCTAAGATCTGCATAGACCCGATTCGGGGCGTTACACTAGCTTCCCCAAGCTTAGAAGTTTCCATAGCATTAGCAATAATGGTGTCCAAAGAATTCATACTAATAACATATTAGCATGCAAATAAAGTTCCATAGGTTTTTTTTAATTTTCTCTTCAAACACTTCATGTCCTAACTCAAGATAGATACTATAAAGCTCTCTAATTTTGTTGTTGTTTTCCATTAAGCCTAACTAGTGAAAACAAGAAACAAAAAGACAAGATTGTAGAATCTAAAGGAAATAACTTCGAGCACTCACACCAGAGGATGTGAGTACCTTTTACCTTACCTCCCCAGCAACGGCGCCAGAAAAGAGCTTGATGTCTACGCACTTCTATTCTTATAGACAATTGTTGGGCCTCCAAGTGCAGAGGTTTGTAGAACAGCAGCAAGTTTCCCTTAAGTGGATCACCCAAGGTTTATCGAACTCAGGGAGGAAGTGGTCAAAGGTATTCCCTCTCAAGCAACCTTGCAATCAAGATACAAGAATTCTCTTGTGTCCCCAACACACCCAATACACTTGTCAGGTGTATAGGTGCACTATTTTGGTGAAGATATAGTGAAAAACAAGTGGTAACGGTGCCAGAGAATAGCTTTTGACTTGTTGTTGACGTGGGAGAACGTGTGTGAGTGCTAGAAAAGAGCTTGACGGTGAGGTAAAGACTAGAAGCAAGCAAACATGTAACAGATCTTGATGCAAACAATGTTTCAATGCTTAGAAACAAGGCCTAGGGATCATACTTTCACTAGTGAACACTCTCTCATATAAATATCCTCTCTTCATGATACTACTCTTAACTACTCTCTGGTTGGACACTCTAATCCATGGTAGGGCCTTCCCCAATCTAGATAACCCCACAGTGTCACCTTGAGAGCTAGATGGTTCCAACAATCACCACAATTTCATAGAGACATCCAACTCCTAATATAACTCATAACAAATATAAAATCTAGCCAAAGTGCCACACACAGTATGCACGCTATAACTTTCACACACGTGGGGAAAAGCATAGATCTATTAAAGCACACAGAGTATTTATGTAGACTCAAACCAAAGTGCCACCATGGCGTGCATGCTGTCACTTTCACACACATGGGGAGAGCATAGATCTAATGAAGCACTTGAGTAGCAAGGTAGATCTACTTGATTACAAAGCTCATGACCACAACAAGATCATGCATAGAGAGAGAGAGATGAACACATAGCTACCGGTAGAGCCCTTAGCCTCGAGGAAGAACTACTCCCTCCTCATCATGGGAATCAACAACGGTGATGAAGATGGCGATGGAGATTGATGGATATAGCTCCAGGGGCACTTCCCCATCCTGGCAGGGTGCCGGAATAGAGACTTTCTGTCCCTAGAATCTCCCTTTCGGTGGCGGCGCTACGGAGGTTTTCGTGGATTTCTTCTGGATGCCCTAGGGTTTTTGGGTTGGAGGCTTCTTATAGGCGCAAGAATCAAGGTCGGTGGGGGTCCAGGGGCCCACACCCCCTGTGGGCGTCTCCAGGGCTTGCCCGCGCCTAGGGGGTGCGGCCACCCTGTGCCCCCCCTCCGGCTCTACTTCGTGGTTCCGTGTTGCTCCAGGAAAATAATGACTTTGCCTTTTGTCCTGTCCAATTCCGAGAATATTGATTTTCTGGCTTTCTGGAACCAAAAACAGAAGAAAACAGGCAACTGGCACTGTGGCATCTTGTTAATAGGTTAGTTCCATAAAAGATATAAAAACACCTCAAAGTATAGACAAAACAAAGCAAAGTAGATACAAAACAAGCATGGAGGATCAAAAATTATAGATATGTTTCCGACATATCAAGTACAGGTGCTATCAGTATTGCACGTGACCCGGTAAAGCATGAGCTTACCAAGCATATCAGTGTTGATGCTTCTTTTGTCTGTGCAAGTGTGCAGTATCAGGTTATTTCGCTGCAGTATGTGCCTTCAGAGCTCCAGTTGGCAGATTTCTTTACGAAGGCCTAGACTAGAGCATAGCATATTTTTTCTCTGTCCAAACTCAATGTTGTGGATCCCCATGAGTTTGAGGGGGGGTTAGAGAGATATTTGTATATTGTATTTTCCCTAATAGTTTGGGACTTCCTGCGTATTTACACATGTACATGTAATGTATATTGTGTACTTTGGCCCCTCTGGAACACATGTCGTTTATTCCTCCAACATTGATGAGGTTCGATCTCGTAAATTCCCATTGTTATGAACTTGGGTTTGTAGAAAATGGGGATGCTGTAAGTCGTGGAACGGTTAACAGGCAAGCAACATGGGGACACGAGGTTTACCCAGGTTCAGGCCCCCGGAAGGAAAACCCTACTCATGCTTGTCTGCTCTTGATTACGGCGGAACCGAAGGTTACAGGGTTGTGTAGATGCAATCTGGCGTGAGGTGTGTATGAGGTGAGTTCTCTCTAGATCTGTAGATCTGTTGTGGTCTAGTCTATTGTATCGTGTGTCGTAGCGTGCCCTACTCGTTGGACCCTCCTAGCCTTTATATATAGGGCTAGGTCTCAGGTACCGATACGAGTAGGTTACAAGTTGTATTCAAACTCTAGTCATGAAGTTTTCTTGTCTTGTGCGCTTGGGAGTCCGTGTCCATATGGGCTTCATAGTAGCCGAAACGTCATAGGCGTCATGGACCCTGGCAGATCATCGAGTTGGGCCTTCCATCGGGCTGGACCAGGTATGCTAACATCGGGTACCCATAGGGCATATCCACGTCAGTGACACCTAAGCATTTTGCATGTATGTGATGCATGCTCCTTGCTCCACCATGCACCACACACTATCGATTTCCTGCATGCAGAGATGGCTGGCAACCGAAATTCGTCAGCAGCTCAGGCGCAATATGGATCAAGTTCGACATGGTGGCATGTACCCGAGCTAGGGAAAGCAGCTGAATACCCTGCACAGCATGCATGCATATACAAGAGACCGGGTCTTTCCCTCTCCCCTTCCCACCGCTTCTCCCCTTGAAAGTCTCTTGTGAGAGACCGGGTCGCCCCCCAAGCTCCTCTCGCCGGACTAGCCAGCCAGAGGTGGCAAGGGTGGGGCGACGTAGTAGCTGTAGATAGCTTTAGATGCTGTAGTTTTTCGAGTTGGCGTTATGCCTTAGTTTGGTGTCTTGTTGGGAGGTGGTTTCTAGGTCTTTTGGCCAAGATATGGATTCCTTTGATGGTATTGTTCTTCGATGTGGAGCTCCAATGGTGGGAGCCAAAGGCATTGAGGAGGTTCTGGTCAAATCCTCTAGAAATAAAAGGCCTTTAACCCCCCCCCCCCCAGGTCTACATCTTAGGTCTCAAAGCTGCCTACCTCTTCTTGGTCGGCCTTGGTGGCGAGGGAGAAGGGGAAATCGGCGGGTGGACGGCGGTTGGCGGACACGGCTCGAAAGCTTCTATTTGTGGAGTTCTTTAGCAGAGAAACATATGCGATGGCATGGCCCATCTTGCCTCCGCCTCAAATGGTCGAAAGGCGACCCTCTAGCACCACGGTAATGTGGTTCTTCGTCCTCCTGGCCTCAATCCATTTGGGAGGATCTTCCTCGACCACGAAGCGGGATCCATGGTTGGCGACGCCCCAAGTGGCTCGTTCCCCGGTGGCGGCGATGGCACCCATGGCGGCAGGTCGTTTGGTTGCGGTGGAGAAGACCAGGGCCTTGATTGATATTTAGATTTTTGCTCTAGGGTCTTTTATGTAAAAGATGTATCTTTATCTTCACTTCCCCTATCTCTTAGGGGTCTTTGTGTATGTTTGTAACCACCGCGTTGAATAAAATCTTGCAGGGCCTTCGGGCATTATCCTGTTCAAAAAAACCTAGAAAAGATTAGGTACGTGTTAATGGTGGCTGTATCTTCTATTCAAGAAACGCCTCTGCTCTGGTAAATACGGAGTAATTACTATAGCCGAAGATTTGGCCTCCTACTGGCTATACTAACGGTATGTACTCCACACGTTCCATAATATAAGATGTTTTAGCCTCCTTTTTAGTATATAAGTTCACTCCAAATCTAATAGATGTCTAGATTTATTTGTTTCACACAAGATAAAACATATTATATTTTGAAACGGAGGGAGTACATAATAATTACTCTCACTCATTTTTGTTTGCTCACAGCCCGGGAAAACATGGTGCCTAATTACACAAGAACTTGCTGATGACAATAAACACAAGCAAAAAACAATTAGGACATATAAGTATTTAGTAGAATTATGATTTAGAATATGGAACAACAAATCAGAAAGGTTTAATGGATAGTACCACAATAGACCCCTCCAACCACTACGGGAGAAAGGTTCTTTGCCGCCGAAACACGGCAAACCCTTTGCCGTGTGCTTACACACGGCAAAGGCATCACGATAACGATCGGGATGGCAAAGAGCCTTTGCCATGTGTCTTGACGCCCGGAACATGGCAAACCCTTTGCCGTGTGTTTTCTGGTCACACACGGCACACTAAAGTAGTTGACGGTTCCATCCATCTAACGGAGCCAACAGATCGGTGCCGTGTATGACCTTTGCCGTGTGCCTTTGATCTTTGTCGTGTGTCTCTCCTTCGCCGTGTGTGTTCTTTGCCATGTGCTTTTGTTTTTGCCATGTGCTCATGGTTTGCCGTGTGTGTTTCCCTTTGCTGTGTCTTCCCCTTTGCCGTGTGCCTCTCAGTGGTGACACACGACAAAGTTCATCCTTTGTCGTGTGCCTTTGGCATAGCGCACACGGCAAAGACCCTGTGTATAACCTCAGCAGCACACAGGTGGGCTACACGTGGCTTCTTTGCCGTGTGTCTACACACGGCACAGTGGCCATTTGGCACAGCCCTGTTTTTTTTAAAAAAAATTGTTTCCATTCATTTCCTGCAATTCAAAACATAGAATATATATATATGATCATACAGATCATCAGCAACACCAAATTGCATCGAACAACAATAATATAAGCACCACCAACACCAAAATGCATCGCCAACACCAAAATATCACAAGTATGATCATAATATCATCACAAACACTACCAAATATCACACAAGACCAAGTTTATTACACAAGTGCATAACCAACAAGTGCACAATCCCTAAATTATACAAATATTACAAGTTTATTCTTGCCACCCATAAGACCATCAACTCCGAGTGCTCCACAATCTCATGCTCCATCGTGAGATCCTACAAGTTGAAGACAAGTACATAAATATGACAAGTAAAATCATCAATATGTACAAGTTTCTAGGCAAGTTGATGGAAATGGCAATAACATGGGATTTTGACGAGTCTCATGGCAAATTACATCAATATGACAAGTAAAATTACGAATATCTACAAGTCCCATGGCAAGGCTAGAATTTCTATAAGTGTCATGGCAAGGCTAAAATTTCTACAAGTGTCATAGCATGGCTAAAATTTTGACAATGGCATAGAATTATCTACAAGTGTCATGGAATTGCTAAATTTGCTATAATATCATGGCAAGGCTAAATTTCCTACAAGTGTCATGGAATTGCTAATTTTTCTATAAGTATCATGCCAAGGCTAAAATTTCTACAAGTGTCATATCATGGCTAAAATTTCTACAAATGCGATGGCATGGCTAAATTTGACAAGTATAAGAAAACAAACCTGGAGGACTCCGATTCAGCCTCCGACGACCGACGGATTGTTGACGGTGAAAGACGGCGGTGCCTGGTTGTTTGATCCACCCACGGACCCACCAGGCGGCGGCATCGCATCGTCCATCTGCAGCATTGGAAATTGTGAGCATTAGACAATAAGGCAAGATTGAAAATTGCGAGCATGGGACAATAAGACACTTGATCACTTACCCACGAGAAGGCAAAAGGAGGAGTGGGAAGAGTCCCTGGTTGAGAATTGATGAGCATTTGCTGTGTCATCCACCGCATCATCTGCCCCTGTTGCTCCAGCAACCCCTGCTGATGGGCCATCTGCTGCTCCAGCTGCTGCTGTCGCTGCTCGGCCGCCTCTCTGCGTGCCCTATTAGCGGCCATCTCCTCCTACGTCGTGTGGCCACGATTAGATAAACATTGCAACACAAAACATGTAGTAAAACATAGATGACCGAGGAAGAACATACCCGTAACTGCTCGAGAGCTACAACCGAAGGCCGTGGGCGGGTCTCTATAGCAGGCTGGTCGCTCGTCCTACCACGCCGGACCTGGAGCATAGATGGGATGGTATTAGGGTCGACAGACCCGTGACCAATCCATAGGCGACCATTCTTCTGGCCTTCTCCCGCTAGCACGGCGACCTCGGGGTCGAAGGGGGCGGTCTTAGGGTTAGAATCTTCTCCACGCACCTCCTTGTACTTCTCAGGGTACTTCTCACCCCGGAGCCTGGCTCCCTCGTTCATCCATAGGCTCCCGTTCCTAGGCTCGTCCAACGTGTGTGTCTTCTTCCAAACAGCAAACACGGACGGCTCTTGACTTGTCTTTATTTTCTGCACAAAAGAGCATGAAGTTAAGTGAAGGGGGACTCCAAAGGGCGAAGTAAAGAATAAAATTACAAGCAAGAACAAATAAAGCATTTTCTCACCTCTTTTTGCCTAATAAGGGCGAGAGGGATGCTGCCTTGGCGGTGTGATCCACCCCCCATCTCCTCTCGCCGCTTCTTTGCATCGGCGTGTTTTTGGAGGTAATTGGGGTGTGTCCACCACGCTACCATTGCCGTGAAGCACCGGTCGTCATTACCCACGAACTGAGGAGGGTTCTACATCCACAAGACACACATATTAGTACAATAGAAAATAGAATAAGGTCAAGAAATAAATAAAACAAAAATGCAACTACCTGTAGGTACTGCCACGGCTCGAAGAGTATCTCCCGGGCTTGGCTCTTGTTCATCCAAATCTTGCGATCGCCGAACCAGTTGCGAACGCAGTTCACGCGTGCCTCGTAGTGCATGTCTTACACCTTCCTCTTGGCAAGCTCGTGAACAATCATCAAACACTCCCTTTTGCGCGTCCTGTCCATGTCGAAGAACTTCTACAAGTATGCACATAGGGAAAAAAGGGGGTCAAAGCCACGAGTTCAAGTATATTTCATCCTCAAGGCGATTGAATTATGAAAAGCGAAACAAACTTACCCGGAACAAAACCTGAACCTTCTCCGCGATGGTGGTGTACTTTTTTTCGGGATCTTCGGCATAGTGGTAATGCTTCCAAGTCCAAGCCACATCCTTTGAACCATTTGGGAGAGTGACAATCCCAGGAAAATACTTTCTAACCAAGGCTCCAAGGATGCTTGAGTAGCCACGATATGGCTTGATCCCATCCTCATATAGAAAGGCACTGCAAAATGAAAAGACAAGGTCAGTATGTGATAAAAATTACAATTTATGGTTTAGGGTCAAATCATGTACCTCGACCCAGCGGGCACGAGTACCTTGTCCGCATAGGGATAAGGTAGGTCGGGGAGTCTCGAAACCCCACGTCGATATGGAGCCTTCTCCCGCGGCACCAGGCTCGGGTCCATGAGAGCGTACTCCTCAAGGTACTGCGTCTCATCCTCCGGAGGCGCCCACCTCAAGGACGTGTCAACCTCGTAGGGTAAAGACCCAACCCCTCATCCTCCTCCTCCTGCTGCTGCTCCTGCTCCTCCTCGTCAGAATCCGAGTGCGTCCCCTCATCCTCCTGACGTCGAACTGGCTCCTTCTCCTCCTCGTCCTCCCCCTCCTGCTCCTGCTCCTGCTCCTGCTCGTCCTCCTCGAAGACCGGAGGGGTACTAGGAGTCCTCGCACGCCTCCCACGCCCCCGCCGCTGTGAAGTGCGTGGTGGAGCACTAGCAATAGCACTAGTAGGCTGCTTCCCCCTGACATCTTTTGAACCACCAGTTACAAGTTTTGCCAAGCTTTTCAGCTTTCTTGTAACTCCCTTTCCCCCCGGCATCTTTCAATCACCTGCAAAACAGAGTAAGAGTAGTTTATTAGTACACATCAGTGACACAAGATTCATAACAGTACAATAATACTCAAGTTTTAAACACACACTATATTCGTATCGGCAAAGACGAAAGAAGAGAAATACTTCCATGATCCATATAGCATGGGTATGAGACGCGGCAAGCCAAGCAAAGTATTCGTTCTCCACGGCAACGACTCCTCGAAAGGAATCGTTGTCGTGGATCGAGAATCCTTTCCTAGGCTTGCCACCGTCACATCCCCATGCTATATGAATCTCGAAAATACCTGTCCTCTCTCGACTTTGGGGATACGAGATGAAGCCTTCCTTGTGTTTCTCCAAAGACGAAAGGAAATAAACCATTTCACGATTCATATAACAATGTCACCCATGCTATACGAATAGTGAAGTAATGTCTTTCCTTTCGACTTTAGGGCTATCTAATCTATTCCATTTAAGTCACGCTAGCTAATCTATATTCATATCGGCAAAGACGAAAGAAGAGAAATACTTCCATGATCCATATAGCATGGGTATGAGACACGACAAGCCAAGGAAAGGATTCGGTCTCCACGGCAACGACTCCTCGAAAGGAATCCTTGTCGTGGATCGAGAATCCTTTCCTGGGCTCGCCACCGTCACATCCCCATGCTGTATGAATCTCAAAAATACTTGTCCTCTCTCGACTTTGGGGATACGAGTTCTTACAAATACAAAGACAAAAGGAAAGAAATTTTATTACATAGAATAGATTTCTTACAAATACAAAGACAAAAGGAAAGAAATTTTATTACAAAGAATAGAGTTCTTACAAATACAAAGACAAAAGGAAAGAAATTTTATTACATAGCCCGGCGGGATTACATAGCAAACACTACTACAAATATTATTACTACTACATGCATGGATCAGAAGCCTGAGTCGGGATTATGAATTGGACGAGAGGTTTCATCATCGCTATCATTTTTCGGCCACCAATAATCATCCACGAAACCTGGAGGTGGTCCCTGTGGATCGTTGACGTCAAGGCCTGCATGGAACGCCTCGAGCAAACTCACATCTTGTTGGTTGTGAACCTCCTCAACTTCATCTTGCGCAGTGTCTTCCTCCTCAACTTCTTCTTGCTCATCGTCTACGACCATGTCACCATCAGCGGACAAGTCGATAGTGAATTGCCCGGGGAGCCCTTCTTCCTGATAAAACTTGCCATCATTTGTTGAGGGGTCTAGCGGCGGTAATCATCCTTGTTTGGCAAGGGCGGCCTATTGCGTGTCGGTACCGTCGTCACAACATCCCAGTCCTATAGACGTTTTGTCGGGTTTTGGCATGGGTATGGAAGATAGAATACTTGGAAGGCCTGAGTAGCCAAAATGTAAACATCATCTCCCGCATAAACGGAGTTTCTCTTAACTTCGACCAGTCCAATTTCAGGCTCCCGTTTCACCTTATGTGGGTCAAACCAATGGCATTTGAATACAACGGGATTTAGCCCTTTGCCAAAACCGTAATTCAGCTCATATATACCCTCGACTCTTCCATAGTACTGGAGGCCATCTGAGCCTTCACAAAAGACCCCGCTATTTGTTGTCTTCCAGTTAGGCCGGCTAGTTGTGTATTCATGGGTATGGAAGCGATACCCATTCACGTCATAAGCATTGAACGTGTCGACTGAATGGTTAAAGCCCCTGGCAATATTTCTTAGCTCGGGTTGCATCTCTTTGTCAGTTCTTGCCTACAAGTTAGAACGAGAAGTTTAGCATAAGAAGTTTATCACAAGAAGTGTAGCACAGCAAGTTGGCTCGAATAGTACCAAACCACAAAACCAGCTGACGAAACCGAAACCACCACCCTTACCGAAAAGATCCTGCTCCTCTTGAGGGTTAGGCTCCCTATTTGGATTCTTCCAATGTGCACTCTTGAATCGTCTATAACAATTTAAAGGAGAGTTAGGCACGGACATAGCAGTGAATGTTTGCGGAAAACTAAATGGTGATCACTTACTCGATGTACGGCTTCACTTCTTCCATGGTGTTCAAGACATACGAGAGGATCAACTCCTGCTCAAGCTTTTTCATTGCGAACCTCTTTGTGCCACTTGATTTGCCACCTAGCCCAACGAAGATGCTAAGATTGGGTATATCTTCAGGGTTGGTGGCATTGTAACGAAACACTAGGTTATGCTTTGTGGGAATCTTGGCATCATAGTGCTTTGTGGTGAAGTTTGCAACCTCCTCGTTAAGGACTGCCTCGGCTAAGGATGCCTCGATCTTGCATTTATTGCCTATTTTCTTACGAAGCTTCTTTGTTTCTCTCTCGGGCGGAAACTGCCAACGGGCCCACACAGGTCCCCCCTTTAAAGCCTCGTCCGCAAGATGCAAGATCATATGTTGCATCGGATTGAAGAACCCTGGCGGAAGGAGCATCTCTAGATCGCAAAGCAACTCGGGTGCCTGTTCATGTAGCTTCTCAAGCACTTTACGGTCTAACTCCCTAGCACAAATCTGGCGGAAGAAAAAGCTCAACCTTGACAGCACTCGCCAAGTCTCCTCATCGACATAGCCTCGAATCATCACCGGCATTATCCGCTCAAGCCATATGTGGTAGTCATGACTCTTGAGCCCTTGTACTCGCAATGTTTCCATGTTCGCACCCCTCATCCAGTTGGCCGCATAACCATCAGGGAAAAACAAACTTTGCACGATCCACTGGAAGATCTCCCTTCTTTGGGCTTTGTTGGGCAGAAAGGAGCCTTTGGCTTAGACCACCTTTTTCTGCCTTTGGCTCCAGGTGGCCTATCGCACAATGCTTCTTGATCAATTCGAGCCTTGATGTTATCTTTCGTCTTCTCGGTTTGCATTATGGTGCTCCAAAGGGCCTCACCGATATTATTTTCGGTGTGCATTACATCAATGTTATGCGGGAGCTCAAGATCCTCAAAGTAAGGGAGCTTCCATAAGCACGGAATGTGGGTCCACTGGTGCGTATCCCTGTATCCCACGAAACCATTCCCATCGGAGTTCGGCTAGAGAGCTTCTAACTCAGCCTTGATTTCCTTTCCGGTCTTTAGACGTGGCTTTGGATCATGGACAACACGGCCTTTCTTGAACATTTTTTGTCACTCCTATATGGATGATTCGACTCAAGACACTGTCGATGTTCATCAAAGCAGGAATACTTGCCTCCCTCCGACAGCCAGAAGAAAGTCAGAGATTGCATGCACACTGGGCAAGGCCACTTCCCATGTGTACACCAGCCGCAGAACAACGCACGTGCTGGTAGGTCATGCAGAGAGGTATGGTACCAGACATACATATCGAAGTGCTCATTGTTTGAAGCATCAAATGTTCGGATCCCCCGACCTTCCCAGCCACGAAGCAAGTCATCCACCAGCGGTTCTAGATACACATTCATGTTCTTACCCGGGTATTTCGGCCCTGGGATTATCATCGAGACAAACATGTTCTATGATCTCATGCAGACGCCAGGGGAGGTTCAGGGGAATAACAAACACTGGCCAACAACTATATACTGAAGCCGACATGCCATATGGATTGAACCCATCGGTTGATATGGCAACTGCTACGCTCCTCTTGTCACCGGCTTTATCAGGATATTTCTTGACAAAGTTCTTCCATGCACTACCATCCGACGGATGTATCATCTTGTCGAGGTATCTGTTCCCTTCTACTGCCCACTGCATCTGCTGGGCAGTATCCTCGGTCATGAAGAGTCGCTGGAGCCTCGGTATGATTGGAAGATACCGAAGAATGTTTTGGGCAACCCCGGTCTGCCTCTTCTGACCATCACCATTGGGATCGACCTCAAAGTACCTAGAGGATTTGCAGCGGATAATAATTTGTCTTAGCATGCTCCTTTGTGAATAGCATGCATCCCTTCGGACAAGCGTGTATCGGCTCATATGACATCTTAAGGTCACGGAGGAGTTTGGTCGAATAGTAGAAGTTCTCTGGCAAGAGGTGCCCTTTCGGCAGAATGCTGCCAACGACGGCAAGCATATCATCAAAGTCCTCTCTGGTCAAGTTCCTGTGGCTCTTGAAGGCCAAAAGGCGAGCTATGGCATCCAGTTGGGTAACATCTGTATGTCCATGAAGGGGTCTTTGTGAGGCAAACAAAGTCTCGTAGTACTTTGCCGTGTTTTCCTCTAGCTCCTCACTTGTCTCCGCCTCCTGAGGTGTCTTCGCCTCTACATGAGGGCTTTCAGGCGCATTAGCGTTCACAAAGTTTTCTATGCACCTATCAAAACCAACATCAAATTCTCCCCTTGGCTGACTATGCTGCTGACCCTACCGTGACTCCCTCCTAGCACGTTTTGCTAACTTTTCACCATGGAATGTACAAGTCTTGTAGGATGGTGTGAACCCTTAATTGAGCAGGTGAGTACTCACATCATCCTTCGAATGTGTATTCAGGTTCTTGCATCTTGCACAGGGGCAGAAAATTCTTCTGGGTCTGCTGGGGACGGCAAATCCCGGTTCACAAAGTCCTCGGCCTTTTCTTGCCATTCTGAGGTAAAGTCCCACTTACTGACATAGCCATCATACATCCAGTCACGATTCTCCATCCTCTAATCAGTACCAAAAACGACATATATAATGATTTCAATTAATCATGCCATATAAATAAATCCGGTATTAGTTCGGTTAATTTTAGCAAACATATATTTTACGCCATAAATATATCCACCTATCTCTCTAATAGGTAAAGAGGGTCCTATCAACCGCCGGATTCGTAGATTGAGTATGTTCTCCCTGCTCTACCCCGATCCGACACAGAATTTCGGCAGCACCTTCCCGCTGCTCTCCCGATACACGTCTCGGAAAAAGCCAAGAGGGATGTGCATCCGAAGAACAACAGGGAGGCGCAGCCGAAATCCTATCTCGGACTGGAGTAGAACAAGGAAAACATACCCAACTACGTATCCGCCGGCTGTCCCGATAAATGCCGTAAGAGTTACGCTTCATAATATGCGAGACCACTAATGCATATTTATCCACGTAACCCTTACAGCCGAAAAGAGACGCCTAGGTAACGCGACAGACTTGGTGATCTACACACGAAAATAACCCTAGGTATTTGCAAGATAGGAGAATAGATTTTTACCCTTGAAGCGTGATCGAGAGGTGAAGAAGATGCTCGACCCTACCGCAAAATGACCTACGCCGTCGACAACCCCACCCTCAGACTCGACACATATCCCCTGCATGAAGAAAAATTACTAAATTAGTACTATAGACATGCCAAAAATTTACACATAATTCCTAAATTACTACTATACACATGCATATATGAAACAACATATATACATACTACTATACATATATGTAACAAATACATGGGACAAATACATGCTATATATATCTAACAATATATATACTACAAATATATACTACACATACATACTAGATACACATACATATATATACTAGCTACACATACACATACATACTAGCTACACATACATATATATACTAGCTACACATACATATATATATACTACACATACATACTAGCTACACATATACATACATACTAGCTACACATACATACTAGCTAGCTACACATACATATACTACACATATATACTAGCTAGCTACACATACATACTAGCTAGCTACACATACATATACTACGTACACATACCGATGGTGATGGGGCGGGCCGGCGGTGGGTGGAGGGGGGCTGGACCGGGCGGAGGTGGAGCCGCCGGCGAGCTTCCAGGGCCGGGGGCGGTGGCTGGCGCGGAGGTGGATGGGGCGGGGCGGATGGGGCGGGGCGGATGGGTGCGGAGGCGGATGGGGGGTGGACCGGGTGGAGGAGGAGCCGACAGCGGCGGCGCGGGGGCAGGTGGCGGGGGCGCGGAGGCGGTGGCGGCGGCGGCGCGGGGTCGGGTGTGGGGAGGCGCGGGGTCGGGTGTGGGGAGAGGATAAGGGCAGGGGGCGGGCCCAGGCCGTTATGACAGGGGGCAAGCCTTTGCCGTGTGCCAACCAGCGCGGAACACGGCAAAGAGCTTTGTCGTGTACTACCTGGAAAAACACACGACAAAGATTCTTTGTCGTGTACCCTAGACAGGCACACGGCAAAGGACCTCTTTGCCATGTGTTTTGTCCTTTGCCGTGTGCCTTTAGGTATTTTCTAATTTTATTTTTATTTTTTCTTTCAATTGTATTTATTTAAAGTTTTTAGTTAAATTTTTGTTGGCTATTTGTTAGTATTCAGACCATGGAAACACTAACTTTGCAATAGACCATAAGGTTCTAGAGGATGCTGAACTTCATTTCCATTAGGTAGACGATCCGAGGCCCGCAGATCAGGGTTTCGCCGGAGGAAGACCACGAGAACGTCGGAATCGATAAAAACTTGCATGTGTCCCTAGCATATGTGTGTGAGTGTGGTGCCAGGTTGGTATAGGTGATTGCATGTGTCCCCCCTCACATGCATGCGCTCTAACCTAGAAGCGAAAGGTTCTGGACCTGTATAAGGGGAATCTCCCCGTTACGGTGAAACTGGGCCATATAGTGCCCCAACTTGTGAACCAACATGGTTTCACATCATCCCATGACATAATCAAACACAAAACAAGAGAGAGCTACGCCGGGCTACCCCTGTCAGAAGAATGTCTAGGGGGTAGACGATCCGAGGCCCGCAGATCATCAGGGTTTCGCCGGAGGAAGTCCACCAGAACATCGGAATCGATGAAAACTTGCATGTGTCCCTAGCATATGTGTGTGAGTGTGGTGCTAGGTTGGTATAGGTGATTGCATGTGTCCCCCCTCACATGCATGCGCTCTAACCTAGAAGTGAAAGGTTCTGGACCTGTATAAGGGGGAATCTCCCCGTTCAGGTGAAACCGGGCCGTATAGTGCCCCAACTTGTGAACCAACATGGTTTCACATCATCCTATGACCTAGTCAGAACAAAACAAGAGAGAGCTACGCCGGGCTACCCCAGTCAGAAGAATGTCTAGGGGGGTAGACGATCCGAGGCCCGTAGATCATCAGGGTTTCGCCGGAGGAAGTCCACGAGAACGTCGGAATCGATGAAAACTTGCATGTGTCCCTAGCATATGTGTGTGAGTGTGGTGCCAGGTTGGTATAGGTGATTGCATGTGTCCCCCCTCACATGGGTGCGCTCTAACCTAGAAGCGAAAGGTTCTGGACCTGTATAAGGGGGAATCTCCCTGTTACGGTGAAACCGGGCCGTATAGTGCCCCAACTTGTGAACCAAGATGGTTTCACATCATCCCATGACATAATCAAACACAAAACAAGAGAGAGCTACGCCGGGCTACCCCTGTCAGAAGAATGTCTAGGGGGTAGACGATCTGAGGCCCGCAGATCATCAGGGTTTCGCCGGAGGAAGTCCACGAGAACGTCGGAATCATCTGAAAACTTGCATGTGTCCCTAGGATATGTGTGTGAGTGCGTTGTCAGGTTGGTATAGGTGATTGCATGTGTCCCCCTCGCATGCATGCGCTCTAACCTAGAAGCGAAAGGTTCTGGACCTGTATAAGGGGGAATCTCCCTGTTACGGTGAAACCAGGCCGTATAGTGCCCCAACTTGTGAACCAACATGGTTTCACATCATCCTATGACCTAGTCAGACATAAAACAAGAGAGAGCTACGTCGGGCTACCCCTGTCAGAAGAATGTCTAGGGGGTAGACGATCCGAGGCCCGCAGATCATCAGGGTTTCGGTGGAGGAAGTCCACGAGAACGTCGGAATCGATGAAAACTTACATGTGTCCCTAGCATATGTGTGTGAGTGTGGTGCCAGGTTGGTATAGGTGATTGCATGTGTCCCCCCTCACATGCATGCGCTCTAACCTAGAAGCGAAGGTTCTGGACCTGTATAAGGGGGAATCTCCCTGTTACGGTGAAACCGGGCCGTATACTGCCCCAACTTCTGAACCAACATGGTTTCACATCATCCCATGACATAATCAAACACAAAACAAGAGAGAGCTACGCCGGGCTACCCCTGTCAGAAGAATGTCTAGGGGGTAGACGATCCGAGGCCCGCAGATCATCAGGGTTCCGCTAGAGGAAGTCCACGAGAACGTCGGAATCATCTGAAAACTTGCATGTGTCCCTAGCATATGTGTGTGAGTGTGGTGCAAGGTTGGTATAGGTGATTGCATGTGTCCCCCTCGCATGCATGCGCTCTAACCTAGAAGCGGAAGGTTCTGGACCTGTATAAGGGGGAATCTCCTCGTTCAGGTGAAACCGGGCCGTATAGTGCCCCAACTTGTGAACCAACAAGGTTTTACATCATCCTATGACCTAGTCAGACACAAAACAAGAGAGAGCTACGCCGGGCTACCCCTGTCAGAAGAATGTCTAGGGGGGTAGACGATCCAAGGCGCGCAGATCATCAGGGTTTCGCCGGAGGAAGTCCACGAGAACGTCGGAATCGATGAAAACTTGCATGTGTCCCTAGCATATGTGTGTGAGTGTGGTGCCAGGTTGGTATAGGTGATTGCATGTGCCCCCCCTCACATGCATGCGCTCTAACCTAGAAGCGAAGGTTTTGGACCTGTATAAGGGGGAATCTCCCTGTTACGGTGAAACCGGGGAGGATAGTGCCCCAACTTGTGAACCAACATGGTTTCACATTAGCCTATGACATAATCAAACACAAAACAAGAGAGAGCTACGCTGGGCTACCCCTGTCAGAAGAATGTCTAGGGGGTAGACGATCCGAGGCCCGCAGATCATCAGGGTTTTGCCTGAGGAAGTCCACGAGAACGTCGGAATCATCTGAAAACTTGCATGTGTCCCTAGCATATGTGTGTGAGTGTGGTGCAAGGTTGGTATAGGTGATTGCATGTGTCCCCCTCGCATGCATGCGCTCTAACCTAGAAGCGAAAGGTTCTGGACCTGTATAAGGGGGAATCTCCCCGTTCAGGTGAAACCGGGCCGTATAGTGCCCCAACTTGTGAACCAACATGGTTTCACATCATCCTATGACCTAGTCAGACACAAAACAAGAGAGAGCTACGCCGGGATACCCCTGCCAGAAGAATGTCTAGGGGGTAGACGATCTGAGGCCCGCAGATCATCAGGGTTTCGCCGGAGGAAGTCCATGAGAACGTCGGAATCAGGGGGTGCATGTATATAGTGATCAAGACCACAATAACCTATGATCATATGTGTGCTCTCATGATCCTATGAAATAATATCACCTAACATATATGTAATAAAAGCCTTGCTAATTAAAGAAAAGAAAAAGGTAAAATTTTTTTTGCCATGTACATAGAAGGAAACACACGGCAAAGATTACATTTGCCATGTACCTGACGGCCAGGGCACACGACAAAGATTCTGCCGTCATCCCCTGCCGTCGCGTGACCATGCGAGGCCACGGGGCCCACTTGTTTGCCGTGAATATATATTTGCCGTGTGTCTTCGTCGACTTTGCCATGCTGGTTTTGTTTGCCGTGTGTTCTCTTCTGTCCATTGCCGTGGTTATTCTTTTGCCGTGTTCTTTGTCTGCAGTTTGTCATGCACCTGTTCTTTGCCGTGTTCCTCTTGATTTACACACGGCAAAGATATTCCGGGCCTTTTGGCACACGGCAAAGAGCTCGGTCGTCGGCAGCGAACATTTTTCCCGTAGTGAACAGTTTTCTAGTAAAAAATTCAGTTTGATGGATAATGTGAGTTTTTTGTCATAAAAATTATACCTTTAAAAAGAAACCGAGTTAGGATACAAGCGATCTTAGTGACCATATCGTCTTGGCATAGCCGTTTGTATAGCTTCTCCTTCTATTCCAATCAAGGAGTGTGTGTCGTCTTTGTTGACATCCCGATTTTCTTCTTCCAGGTAGGTATTGTACGCATTGTCAAGAAAATGCCGCGTTGGTTCTTTTATTTTAATTGGCTGACAAACGAGTTGAATCGTCGGGTACATTTAAAAAATGCACATTTTATATCGTTGCTTTCTGATTTTCACTATTGTATGGTACAAAAGTCGGATCAATAAAGGAGTCCCGCCATTCAAATTAAATTCAGTTACGAATTGAAAGATGTGATGTTGTTCATTTTATTTAAGGCGTCATAGCAACGCACGGGTTCTATGGTAGTACCACAAAAAAGTCGTTTTTTCATGAAATGACTTTGTGTCCACCTAGAATACGGAGACGCGCATGTAATTGTTTTGGATCTTTTGAAATTTCAAAATGTGTTTAATTTTTTTAAAGAAAGAGAACATATGCACCCTAGAGCCAAAACATCGCGCCCTAGGTCACCGTCCTCACATGGCGTAGTCCTCTTTGGAACAAATTAAAGAAAAACAACTCAAGTTCAAGTCCTCAGTGACACGAATTTGGATTCTTATTATTTACAAAAGAACTCGGGTAATCTATATGCAACTCCCTAGGATTACAGTGAATCCCTCCCTCCCCCTCCCCCCCCCCCCCCCCCTCCCGCTTTACTTTCAAAAAAAACCGTGAATTAACTTAATCCTATATAGATGTCAACCCCAGTATGTGAATGTTTATTGTAACTCCTAGCCGGTTGTTGGCTTCATTAATTCAAAAACCGGGCTCATTTCGAACCTCTCATCTAAAAAATGTGTGAGAAGTAAATGATATTTTCAAATTGACTAATAATTCACATTGCGTTCAACGCAGTTCAGACGTGTGGACAAAAATGATGACATGCATGTACAATGCAAGTTGGCCAGCGTTGCCCATATGTGCATCAAGTACCACGAAGGTACGTTAGGTGATACAAAAATTGATCTGACATATCAACAAATAATTCCAAGCATTGCTTATATCATACTATCCTCCTAGTCAATAATCTATTATATACTAAAAGCAATATAAGTGTGTTTTTCGAGACGCTACGTTGATCCACATTACCTAAATTACCATGATGGTTAGATTTGAAATTTACGGTTATGATTTAACATAAGTTTATTAGTTACGTAACCTGTTTGACACAATATATGTTGGTAGTGCACGTGTCATGTGTCATATGGACTCCCATAATTAAGCAATATGGTTTCAAAACGGTACTTCACATCTAAAGTTGCATCCGCCATAATCACCATGTAGGCTCGCGGCTGTAACCATGTAGTCGCAAAAAAAAAAAAACTAGCTAGAAACTCGTGGTGGCTGTGAATGGTAAAAGGAATCTAAAACTCACGTACAATGCCTCAATCTCTTTTTGTGGGATCGTCATAGATGCCTTAATTAGCCACACGGCTGCTGCTAAATCGTGCAAATTGCTAAACTGTTCTCCTTGGATGGACCAAGCTGGCCATTGATATTTTTCAGAGTACACAATGATACCATATTCATCTATCATGCTATGAGTAATAGAGCGCCCATTTGTAAAAAAAAATCATCTACCATGCCGGCTTAGCTACCGTTGGAGTCGCGCTCACACTAAAATATAGTCTTCCTAATAATACATGAGCGGTCAAATTAGCATGGGTTCTCGCGAGCAATTAAAAAAAATCGTCTTAATGGGACACATGACGTCAAACCTAGAATTTTATGCAAGAAAATATATACAACCCAAGATTTTCAAGAGGATAGGAATATTGTTCTCGATATCCTTGAAAGTTACATTTGTCTGGTGAAGTGATTCATATGTTTTATCTTCAATATGCTCATATCACGGCAATAATTTTTTATTAAGAGGACGTAAAAAGTGTACAATCTTAATTCTTAGCAATTGTTAATGTGGATATTGTTTGAATGAAATAAGTCTTTGATATGTGACTTTCTGTGATGTTCAAATATCAAAATAACAGCACATGTCATTCCAATCGTGCAATAAAATTGAGGACTAATTAAGATCCTTGAACTATGTTGTCTAGATCAGGTAGTCATGTTGCATAACTAAAATACATCAGACAGAGTTTGCGGAAACAATTTATTGAAGAACATGATGGCATATAGAGATATTTAAATAAAAATATAATATAACAATCGACGGTATTGTACACAAAAATGACAAATTTATTTGACTACCATCGGATCCACACACTTGCAGAATGCCTATAGAAGTTTGGAGTCGCTCGACCTCAAAGTTAATGAAGTCATCACATTAGTTGCACTATCGATGGAAATGTCCTTTACACTGAAATATATGCTTTCTTAATGGAACAACGAGTGGCTAAATCACCACAGAATCACGGATTCAAGCGAGCGGTGATAATGTCCCTTCACTGGTAGGATATTCTAGCTTAATGAGACACATGATGTAAACCTTGGACTTGATCACAAATGGAATTACGGCTACAACATGCTACTAACCATCCATTCACGAGTTGGTTTTGAAGACTACACACTTCTAATTTAAGTACAAAAATTAAAAACAAGATAAGGTTCAAAAGCCGTTTTATTGAAAAAAATATCATGGATGCATGCCTTACTTTCGCCATGGTAAGACCTTGAAACGTGGTCTCAATTCGTGTATGTATGCAAGAAATAGAATGTGGTTCTATATTTTCAAGGATATGACGAGATATGATTGACTGTTCTCGATATTTTTACACTTTACTGTTGTCCTTCATGGATATGTTTTATCTTTGTTAACCACATACCAAATATTTTAAGTCAAGTGTATCTGAAAAGCATAAATTTTTATTCTAAGGAAATTCAATCGTATAATGAGAGTCTTAACTATGTTGCAAGCCGCGTAGTCATATGTTGCTTGACACAAAAGTACTTTTCACTAAGATGGTAAAAGATGATAGATGTATACATGGTATTTTCCTTACCATGATATTTGTCATAGGTATAGATCAATTTTCTTTCATATCACATAATGTGAAATAATGTGATAGATTCATACATCTATAACTTTGACTACCGATATTAAACCAATATGCTCAAAAGAAAATAATTTTTAACAACATATTAGTATAACAAATAATAGTCAAAGTTTCATGGTGAAAACAACATTCATGTTACTAAAATGTGGCACATTTTGACATGGAGTATGTAAATGAGAGAAAGACATCTAAACAAGGTATTTCTAAGAATTTACTATGGCCCAGCTATTAGGTAGAATAGATAATTGTCCTTTCAGTAAATTAATTTATTAATGAAGTCAATGCCTGATCTACAATCTTGCAAAAACTATAATTCTATTTACTTTTCTAACATAACTTACAAACACACACATGGATGGTTTGATAGATGACATAATAATCATTCTATGGCCAAAGTTGTTACTCGCATACATAATACTTTATTTGCTATAGTACTTGCGATAGTTGTAGAACATTTTTTTTCTTAATAACAGGTGATAATGTGATATCCGTGAAATAATGTTATTATTTGTAGAACATTTACAACCCACTAAAGATGATGCCCTCGCATTTGCGAGGGCCACCATGCTAGTTGCTAAAAAGAACTAGTCGACCAAGAATCTAAAAGGACCCAGGAAGAAAGAGCCAGGACGCACCGAAATTGGCTGTTATACTTGGAGCGGTTATAGTCTTTGATCTCATGTTGAACGCTTCACCCGAGTCGATAAAATAAATAACATCTTTCTCTATATCTCCGCCTGCCGCAAGAGATTTGCTGAAGCGTTTGCTGATAAAAAGAGCCTGGCCGTCTAGTCCACCCGATACAGGCACCCACATGCGTGTGCTTGCGTCCGCCTCGAAAACTTCCACCTCTCTAGTGAAATATACAATGAGGTGCAAATCTTGCAGTCTGCGCCTGACCATAAACAACTTCCCACACGATTCGACCAAGTTCCAAATAGTGGTAATGAGATGTTCATTGTATTCACCTTCGAATGCAATGTCCACGCCATCTAAGACGTACATGCCCTCTGGTACCTCTTCTACCTTGCCCTCATTCTCATCCTCGTCACTAGATGTGGTCTCGTCGTTATCACCAATCTGACCATCGTCACCAATCGGGTGTTCTTCTTCACCATCTTCACTGAGGGCCTCATCACTATCCACCTCATCATAATCATCCTCAGCCCCATCGTTCTCGGCCTCGGTACTATTATTGTCCTGATCATCATTGGAGACATCAACATCATCACCACCTACCTGGTGCTTGATAATAACATGCTCAATACCGGTAACCGTGGGTGTTCCCTGGCTATCGACGGAAATACACAAGGAGATGAGTTCCTCGTCCATTGTGATCCCATAGAGTTTGTCTCCAAAAAATGCAATGTCGATGATAGGGGCCAACGAAACTGCTTCCCGTGGGTCGGGCGACCACACACCCTTCCCTGGTTGGACTAAGATGATGGGATAGTTGCCGTTGTTGGTCCCAACGGCGACGATACCGGTAGGTGGCGACTGCATGAGCACCTTGCGAACCTGGAACGGGTTGGGAATACCGCGGAGGACGGCGTCCAGCTCTGGGAGCATCACGAATGTCTCGGAGAAGATGTTGTGCAGAGCGTAGGTGTGCCTCTTTTTCTCGGCATTGATGATGACACAGATGGCTAGCCAGCTGTCGGTAGAGCCGATGCAGCGGACGTTGTCGGGGAACGGGATGACACGGAACGGGGAGTAGTCTTCGTAGTATGCCGACATCCTTTTCGGGAGTGGCGAGGGTGCTATCCATGGTCGCCGGCGCGGAGAGGGGACCGAGTGCCAGGAACCGCACACCGCCCGGAAGCGGGCGCAGTCAGCCGGATCCGTGAGGCCGGCGATGATGATACTTAGGAGCTCTTCCGGGAGTTCGGACCAGGACGAAATCGACGCCATCGTGGTCGATTCTGGTTTACTACTGGATCGACGTGAGTACTACTGGATCTTATAACTTGTATAGTCTTGTGTAGGACGCAACCACAGATCGATACGCTTCAGGTTAATTGGGTCCGAAGCGGAAAGCATATATAGAAGACACTCCGTTCCGTGTACGTGCTCCGATTTCTAAAACCTTTAAACAGGAAACCACGTTCCACCGCAAGATGGGCACCGGGAAGTCGTCCGTGAGGCCAAGGTGTGTTTATCTCCTATATAGTACCTCGCGATTCATGTACATCCTTCTTTTTTTGTCCGGTGAATTTCAGGGTTGTTCCGTCTTCGTGGGGCAGGCACTACAGGAAACAATTAAGGCGCCGACGGCCGGCCGGCTACGCCGACGGCCAAAGGTCGGGGCCGTCGGCGTAGCTGCCTTACCTGGCCAGCCGACCAGCCCGGCCGTCGGCGTAGATGACGGTGCCGAGGGTAGCCCTCGGCGTAGTGTGGCCGTCGGCGTAGTAGCGAGGTCTGTGCCGACGGTGGTCATCTTCGTAGATATAGCCCTCGGCGTAGTCCCAGTTCAGACACGATGACGGAAACGGCGTTAGGCAGCCAAGCTGTGCCGACGGCCTGGCCGTCGCACAGCTCTTTGAAAAATTTTGTTTGGTCTGTGCCGACGGCCAAGCCGTCAGCATAGGCCTCCAGATTTTTTTTCCTTTTTCATTATTTTTAAAAAAATCATAACTAAATCATTCTAATTCAGAAAAATACAAATAATATATCAAAATTTGCAGAAAAAAAAATCTATCTATCTACACTCAAATATTACACATTTATAAACAAAAATTAAGTAAAATATAAAACATTATATATAGTTTAAAACGGGCATTAGAAATTCAAAAACGATCCAAACAATGCGAAACCTTCGTGTGGTGTCATATTATGTGACATAGTTAGAAGGAAAAATATCAAACTTGGTATATTGATTATGTCTCAAAAAAACTTTCACAAAATGACCTATCTCGTTCGAGGTTTCTTGGCTTTCGGGTCAAATGGCCAATGTTATGGCTAAAATGAAGGCATAGTTTGTGATAATGTGTCGATATTGTGCATAAGTATGCATCATGGGATGACGAGCAATGTTTTAGGACGAATTTTTGCTTTTCGTCGCACCAAAAAGCCGTTTTCCATTTACCGAGTGCAAAAAACCGACGGTTTTGTGAAGCAACTACCAAATGGCTAATTCAAAATACTACCGTCACATTTTTCAAAAATACTAGACCACCTTACATGGATAATTTCATAACACGGGGATCTTAAACATTTCCGTCTATCACTGGTGAAAAAGACAAATTCCTGCCGAATCGGTAGGAAGTGGGTCAGATATGAACTACAGGTACATGATCGGATGCTCATGATTTTTTATAAAAATCATTTTTAGGTTTAAAATATGTTGTTTAATCATAGATCCACTTCAAGTTTAGCGAGTCTCAGCCCCGAGCTAAGAATCTTCATGCCCACCCTTCGACAAAGTATAACGATGGTTTAAATCAGGCATTATAAATTCAAAAACGATCCAAACAACATGAAACCTTCGCGTGGTGTCATATTATGTGACATAGTTAGAGGAAAAAATATCAAACTTGGTGTATTGATTATGTCTTAAAAAACCTTCACAAAATGACCTATCTCGTTCGAGGTTTCTTGGCTTTCGGGTCAAATGGCCAATGTTATGGCTATAATAAAGACATAGTTTGTGATAATGTGTCGATATTGTGCATAAGTATGAATCATGGGATGACGAACAATGTTTCAGGAGGAAGTTTTCCTTTTCGTCGCACCAAAAAGCCGTTTTCCATTTACCGAGTGCAAAAAACGGACGGTTTTGTGAAGCAACCACCAAATGGCTAATACAAAATACTACCGTCACATTTTTCAAAAATACTAGACCACCTTACATGGATAATTTCATAACACGGGGATCTCAAACATTTCCGTCTATCCCTGGTGAAAAAGACAAATTCCTGCCGAATCGGTAGGAAGTAGGTCAGATATGAACTACAGGTACATGATCGGATGCTCATGATTTTTTACAAAAATCATTTTTAGGTTCAAAATATGTTGTTTCATCGTATATCCACTTCAAGTTTAGCGAGTCTCAGTCCCGAGCTAAGAATCTTTATGCGTGCCGTTTTAAACGGGCAAATGAAATTATGATAAGAATCACGATATAGTTTGTGATAAGTTGATATTGATATCATATTTGGATTCCTCTCATTTTTCTAATCAATTTAGACATATTATTTGCCGAATTCTGATTTACAGATTTAAAGATATTAATTATTCCATATTAAATAAAAAATACAAAAAAATAAAATCATTATATTTTTATTTGAGTTCAATAATATTTTTACTTATTCATTGTTGTTTACTTAAATAATTGCTTGTAATTTCAAAAAATACAACCATATGACATGATGATATAAGAGTTAATAGGAATTATATCATAGTATTGACAACAATGAGTAAATTGCTTTGCAGTAAGAGATTCTGAAGTAACGAGAAAGTTAAGCGTGCTAGAGCTGGAGTAGTGCTAGGATGGGTGACCGAACGGAAACTTTGACTAAGACTGTAATTTAATCAATTATTAACTATAAATAATGTTAAAATGATTAAAGCGGGAGATTAAGGAGTCAAATAATTCAAAGATTTAAAAGAAAATAAAAAAATAAAAAATATATATTTTAGGCTATGCCGACGGCCTGGCCATCGGCGTAGCTACATTCCTGTGCCGACGGCTTGGCCATCGGCGTAGCTCCAGGCTGAACTGTTAGCCAAGACGGCCGTGGACTGACACGCGGGGCCCGCTGGAAGACGTTGTGCCGAGGGGGAGGGGCTGTGCCGACGGCCATCGAGCTATGCCGACGAGGACGTACGCCGAGGGGGCTACGTCGACGGCCACCGTCGGCACAACCTGTGCCGACGATAATTTGGCGCTGTGCCGACGGCAGCCGGCCGTCGGCGTAGCAATTATTTCCTGTAGTGAGGTATTTCCTGCTTCTCGCTAGTGGTTGTTGACATACATGCTTCCACTTCCAGCCAGCATGAGGTCAGTTTGGACGTAGTAGTAGCAAACAAGGAACGAATCGCGTGAGGAAGAAACAAAAAGGGAGCGGCTACACCGAGGTCTACCTAGATATATCTTAATGCGAGGTCAGTTCCGACCAGGTGGCCCTTCCCTCGATTCACGTGACGTACGGATCGTTACTTCCCTCCGAAAACAAAACAGTCTAGCGAGAAACTCGGACCCAGGGAGCGGCTACACCGCGTGCAATTAACGCCTCCGCCTCCTTCAAGCCAGCGGTTACATCTGGATCTCATCCCCCAGGCTCCATGGAGCTCTTCATCCTCCTCCTTCAACATCGGTAGGTGTAAACCTACACCTACTCTTCTTCCCCCAGCTTATTTCCCAGCTCGATCATCTTCCTCAGCTTATCTGGGAGCTCGATCCAGGACACAGGCACCTGCTCAAGTAACATCGTCAAAAAATTACACAGAGGATACCCTGCCGAGGTACGTGCTCTAACATTCTGCGATTCCTCTCCTCCTTTTCTACTACTACTACCCCAATCCCTCTTCCTTCCATCCTAGTATGCTGTCCATATGATTGCTCTAACATCCTGTAAAAATTACATCCTTTCGTGAGCAACACAGGAAAAAAATCTAGCAGATATTATCCTACCATGTAACCATCTGTGATAACATCCTGCCTTGGAACATGCATTAAACCACATCCTACAATGTAACCATCCTGTTATCTGTGATAACATCCTATTGGTCCTTTCATGAACAACACAAGATAACATCCTGCCATGTAACCAACTGTGATAATATCCTACCAATTTGTAACATTGTATCAGTGCAAAACAAAAAGTAGGTAGCAGGAATCAGTGATAACATCCTAGCAGAAAAGCAGTGATAACATCCTAGCAGATATGATAAAACAATGATAACAGTAACATCCTGGAAACACAAAACAGAAGTAGTGGTAGCATGTACTAAACATCCTAGAACACAAACACAGAAGTGATGTTCATATCCTTTGGGCACATTATCATTCTTCCTCTCTTCAGTTTGAGAGAATATACAGTCAGGCATAAAAAGGTTGTTGTGATGTAACATGAATCTGCAGTTACAGGTAGAAAAGAAGTTAGTAAAAAATGACTGTGTTGTTGTAAATTAACTGTGAAATAAAGAAGTAACTTTTTTGTTTGCTTTATGTTTATAATAACTTTGTTGTTCTGTATTGAACTTCGCTGATAATGTGTTATGTAAATTTCAGCAGTGAATGTAAAACAAAAAATGACAAACGGTTTCGAGTGGTGGTTTGGAGGGTTTGATCTAAACCAGCCACTAAATTCAGACGAAGAACCTGATGTCCAGTCCGATGGGGCTCGGACATCGGCTCCCCGTGATGCTGGAACATCCGCTGCTGATACAGATGTGCCAGATGTGCAACTAGGGCCTGATGTTACTTCTCGTGCACAAACAGGGGTGATGCTTTCTAGTGAGGAAAGTGGCAGTGAGGATGAGGTTCAATCTACTCCAGAGGGTTTTGTTCCAAAAACTCCATTTATCGAGATGTTGTTTGCGTCGCTTGATGAAGTATTGGTTCATTACAACAGATACGCTAAACATGTTGGATTCTCAGTGAAGATAGAGTCATCAAGGAAATCTGAAAAAGATGGTGAGAAGGACAAGAGTGTTTTTGTGTGCAACAAATCAGGGAAAAATGCAGAGGGAGAAGAAGTGCCATTGAAGCAAAGGAAACGTACTATCACCAAACTATGCGATTGCAAAGCGAAGATGAGGGTGAAGCGCACTGGTGCTAGATGGCAAGTGACGCAGTTTGTAGAGGAACACACTTATGATGTTATCCAGAAGTTTGCTTTGAAGAAATATCTGAGATCGCACAAGAAAATACCAAAAGAGGAGAGAAAATTTATAGACTTGTTGCATGAGGTGAACCTCAGTTCTGGGAGGATTATGCAGATTATGGCCGAGCTTTATGGAAACAAGCAGAATGTACCATATGACAGCAAAACCGTGAGTAACTACATGGCAAAAAGTGGTGAAAAAGACAGATTTCAAGATATACCTGAGTTGTTGGATTATTTTGAAGAGTTGAAGAAACAGGATCCACGTTTCTACTACAAGTTCTACCTTGACGAGTTGTCTCGAGTTGAGAGAATATTTTGGGTAGATGGTGCTACGCGGGATGCTTACAAGCTGTACAATGATTGCATTTCATTTGACACGACGTACATGACAAATAGGTATAAGATGCTGTGTGCGCCAATCATAGGTATCAACAGATATGGGCAATCCATCCAGCTTGGGTGTGGTTTTGTCAGAAATGATAGGATAGCAGATTTTGTATGGCTGTTTGAGATGTTCCTAGATGCAATGGATGGCTTGCATCCTGATAACATCATAACTCACCAAGATGGTACTATGAGGAGTGCAATCCTTACTTTGTTGGTGCACACTGTGCATAGGAATTGCAGATGGCATATAATGCAGAAAGTGCAAGAGAAGCTTGGTCCTTCCATAGCAGAAAGAGAAGAATTAAGGAAGGATTTCAATGAAGTCATTGATTACAGTTTGAGTATAGAGGAGTTGTAGACCAAGTGGTCTGAGATGTTAATCAAGCATGATATTGTTGATAATGCTCATTTTCTTGATATCTATGATCTAAGACAGAACTTTGTTCCAGTTTACTTCCAGCACCGCTTTTTCCCATTCATGCAGACTACGGCAAGAAGTGAAGGTTTCAACGTTGTTCTTAAGAAGTATGTTACTCCCCATGATAGCCTTTTTTGCTTCTTCAAACAATACATGAAGTTACAGGAGAAGATTGATGTAGCTGAAGATTCGCATGAGTTTGTCGGCGAGGATAAAACTGTGAGACTTTGGTCAGAATTCCCTATGGAGAAGCAGATTTTAGATACATACACGCTGACGATTTACAATCGTTTTTAGGTTGAGTTGCGTAAGATAACTTCCTACAATGCTTTTGATCGTGGAGGTGGCGTCTTTGAAATTTTTCCACTTCAGGGGGATGTCTATGGTTATGGCAGAAGAAGTTACATGGTTGATGTTGATTTGGATAATGAAATATACAACTGCCAATATTGTAAGATCAAGAAGGATGGTATTCTTTGTTGCCATGTAATGAAGGTTATGTCCTATTTGGGTGTGGTGCATCGAATACCAGACCGCTACACCCTTGCTAGGTGGTCCAAACCTCCTCCAGATATAGTTGTGCCAACCATAGAGCCAAAAGAAGTTGTTCATCCAGCTAAGAAACAGTCAAGGAAAGATATGAGGATGTTGCGTTATGGGAACCTATGCAATGATTTTGCTAAATTTGCTGTTGGTTTGGCTTCCTTGGACAAAACAAAAGAGATTGCTGAGAAACACATGAAAGCAATGGAGAAAGAAATGGCTGGTCTCAAAAAGGCTGCTGCAGATGCATTGAAAAGGAAGAAGGGAAAAGCTCCAGTAGTTCCTGAGAGCACTAACATGGCACATGGTGAACCTATGGAAGAATATCCCACCCTTGCTACCAATATAAAAGCACAAGACCCTTCTGTTACGACCACTAAGGGGAGGCCAGCTCAGAAGAGGAAGAAAAGTGGGTTACATCTTCAGAATCCTCGTCCGACTAAATGCACACTTTGCAAAGAGATAGATCATGATAGCCATAACTGTCCATTGAGGCTAGCTGATCTAGCAAAGCAACCTACATTTTCGCTTTTCAAGTAGTAGATATGAAAAAATAAGACGGATTCTTAGTGATTTATTGGTTATGTGAAATTGGAATTCTCATTGTCTTCCTAAATGTATTTTACTTCCTCGCTATTGATTTTTCTTTGCTATTTCCCAAATAATATAGCATGTTTGATGTAAGCATGTTATGCAATGTAAGTTTACAGTTTCTTGAACAGAAAAAATGATGAAAACTCACTGTGGAACTAGATGTAACACTACCAAGTTGCTGTGTTCTTTGGAAAACAAAGCCATTTGTCAGTGAATATCTTCCTTATGTTTGGCATATCCTTCTGTGTGTAAGTTGGCACCTTTCTTCCATGCTTTTCTTCCAGGTTTTTTAGAGTGAAAAACCCGCAGTCATACCTGATAAAAAAAAGCTCACTTAGGCAAGATGTAGAAATTTGTACAGTTTTTTTAGAAAGGCAACATCTTATATATAAGCAAGATGAAGTGAAGCAAAAACATACAGCGCTTTAAAAAAAGTGTAAGACTATGGATGATCACATACGTGTTAGTTTGCTTCGGGCTTTCAATAAGTTCAATTGGCCAAGTTGAAATCTGCACTTTTGAATCTTTGAAGTATCTTTCCCACATTATTTTGATCCCAACCACTAGTAGATGGCAACTGTGCATCAGTAATGCTTCGCCATTTTCACTTAGGGAGTCAATGATTTCGAAGTTTTGAGCTTTGATGTTTAGAACAACCGGCCAGTAGTGGCCTGATTGATCATTAGGCATGTTTGTCAACTTCTACAAAGTTGGGAAGCAAACATGCATGTAAAAAAACAGCAAGTTAAATTGCTTCTTCTTAAACAATATTAGTTAAGAAAATCCAAGTTTTGAGAACATTTAAAACACAGGTAATTATGAGGTTCTTACAACTTCTTTTTCATCCGGTTTGTTAGTAGGGGTTATCTCGAAGCATCTTGTAACATCTTTAAGGTCGAAACGGCACTCGATTGGGTACTCCTGGGAAAAACAAAAAGGAAGTGTAGATGAATGTTGCTAGTACTAACTCTTTTGAATAGAAAAATACTAAAAAACTAGACCAAGATGTTACACTTAAAAAAGAAAAAATGAACATTAAACTTACAGCTACACGTAGCGGCATGATGTACTTCGCTTGGTTTGTGTTTTCTTCTTTCATAATGTGAATAGCAACCTCAACAACTATGTTCATCAGTTTTTTCCCTGGTTTCACTGAATCGGCTAGATTACCAACAATTATGTAGTATCTACCTACATCGACAACAGTTTCATCATTCGTTGTAGACCGACTCTTGAAACCGTGTTTGCACACCATGCTGTATAGAGTCTCAATTGGTTTGGTTACGCTGTAGTTCTTCTGCGTTTCATAGTTCACATAAGGTGATTTGTCGAACTTGCCAGCTTTGGACATTCTCTTCTGGTATTCATGTCCAACTACTGTGATTTCTAAGTTAGATGATTCATTGTGTGGTTGGCTACATCTAGCCTCGTGTGCCACGACTGTTGTTTCTTCTTTGTTTGACTCATTGTAGTACCCAGGGCCAAACCAGTATTAGAAAATCGCATGTTATCCCTACTTTGTGCATCATCATAACATCATCATCATGCAAAACTTATCTCTAAACTATTTTAGTAAAACCCTATATTGTTTTCTACTTTAATATCCTATTTATATTAAAATTATATCTCTTACTATTTAAATCGTGTAAAGATGTTTACCAAAATGATTTTAAACAAAAGAACATAAAACAGAAAATATTTTAAATAAAAAAATACTACCTAAACCTAAACCGGTCAGGCCCAAAGGCCCAACCAGTGGAAACCCTAGCCTAGCCCTGACCAAACCCTAGTCCCAACACATCGCACCCCACCTTCCAAATATCGCCGCCGGCACCCACCACACAGACCCGCATGCCCCGCACGCTCCTGAACCCACCAGCGACAGCCGCCCGTCCCACGTTCCCTGGCCCCACCTCGCGTCCCCGCTCGCCCCGTTCCTCGCCCTCGCTCACGGGATCCCCTCCTGCGCTTGCTCCCTGCCTCCAGGGCCCATCCCCACCTTCCTCCTCGACCACCTCCTGGGCCGCTTCCCTGATGCGCCAGCTCGCCCTCCTCCGGCCAGAGCTCCTCCCTGTGAGGCCCTCGCCGCCCGCGGAGCTCCGCCGAACCCTCCTCCGTGGCGCGCATGGCCGCCCTTCCCGTGCGCGTAGACCACCGTCGTGGCCTTCCTTCCGCGAGCCTCGCAGCCACCGTCGACGTTGCATCTCCCGCCTGCGCCGTGTCCGCCGCCCTTGCCAAGCCCATCGCCACCTTCGGCCAACTCTTGTAGCCACCAATCTCTGCTGCCGCCGCGGCCAACTCCTCCAAGGGCACCGCTTGAGGTCGGACCTCTCCATCTTCCTGTTGTGGCTCCGTCGCCTTCCTTGCATGGACCAAGCTGTTGGCGACCTGGAAGTTCCAGTCCACCTCACCGCGTCGAGCACGTCAAGCCCCTGCAACCCTGTCGTTCCCCTGCTCGCCCTCCAACACGGCTGCACCATCTCCTCTGCCTCGCGTGTGTAGCCCGCCTTGCAAGTGCCGACAAGCCGGCCTCCTGATGTTCCTTCTGTTGGATACCAAGTATTGATGTTGGTTCTCATGCGAGGCCCCGATGCGTTCTCCTACAGTCACCGTGTGCTTGTGTTGGATGCATGTGACCAAGTCTGGCACAACAAGGTGAAGTGAAGTGGAGAGGTCGATGTTGCGGTACAAGAGTTCTACCCAAGATCTTCGTTCTTTTGGAGTCTCCATTTGGTTAAGACCTCCTTCACGGAACGCCAAGATTCCCGATCTGATGATCGAGATCCCGAAGCACGATCCGAAGACCGAACCCGAACCCCTCCGAGCCCCAAGATCTTCGATCCGAGATGTGTGACCTTTTCCGAGCCCTTATTTTATAAATTGCCAACTATATAAACTGTTGCATATTAAATTATTCATACTCGCATGCATATTTGTGTGGTTTGGGGGCATTAAGCCGATTCACCTTATAATTAAGTATGGAGTCCATATGCCGACGAATCTAGTCTTATATGGGCTCTATTTAAATTTGTGTAGCAAACCGATGCTATGTTTTGCCATGTTAAGACAACATTTAAAATATGGGGTATCTAAACAACATGAACTTAATAATTGTCGGGACCCCGATTCCGCTTAATATGGCCTAATTGCATCACATACTTGCCATGTCATACATCATACATGCATCATGCCCGATCTTCTGCCGTAGTATTAAATATTGCATCCGGTGTTTCTGCTAGTGCTTTGCTTCTTCACGAATTAGGCCGATGATTTGATGCGAGTGTCGACCCGATCTTCGGATGAACCTTCGGCAATGTTTTTCAGGCGAGCAATCTCCCCCTTTCTACCTATCTTACTTTTATAGTATTTATTCCCTCATGTTGATCTATTGCTATTTGTGTTGCGATGCTCTAGTTTTCGTATCCGTGATATCCCTTGCAACCTCATATTGCCTTGGACACATCCTATTACCTGTTGTTTGGTAGATAGTTGGACTTGCGCGTCGTAGTCGCCTGCTCAAGTGCTGTTGCGTGTCGTCCAGTACCACGGTTGTTGGAAGGCTGCCATATGCTTTATGTTGGAGATGATCATGGCTTTAATTATTGTTTAATAACTAAAAGTGAAAGTAGGTAAATGCAGAGGCACCGGTGGGTAATAGACAATATTTGGTTTTTAACCGCTCACTGGTGTCCCGTAGAACCTCGAGTTCTTGACACCTGTTCCGAGATCGAGCGCGCTAACCACAGGTGGGGTGTGTGGGCACCCCCATCAATTTAGTACCTGATTTCAAAGTACTGTACTAGGGGCCACAAAGTAGTTTGGGGCTTTATTACTATCATGTACTTATGCCATGCTTTACTTCTTTATTTACGATTGCCGTGGAGCGCCTGTACTGTTTAGGAACCCCGTGATACGTTTTCGTTGTATCGACAAGCCCAGTCACTTTTGGGTTCCCAGTCGTTTACAACCGTCGACACAAACCATGGGTCCGTCTCGGAGACCGTCTGACTTCGTTACGGGTAGCTTAGTGGGGTGGCCCCCTGTGCTTGCTTTGGGTCTAGGAAACATCGTGTTCGAAACCCCGTCGACATACCGTTGGGTGTATGTTTTGTGATCTTGTATCTACCTGATCTGACAACAAGGGTGTAGGTGCGTGTGGAAACTTTGGTGCACCCCTGCAGGGTTAAATCTTTTCGAGAAGCCGTGTCCGCGGTTATGGACGACTTGGAGCACAAATCTCGATCATAGACAACTATAACTAAAGTTTACTGTTATAATTTGACTTGTATCCGATATGACTAGTAATCAGCTTCACTACAACGGAATGGATAAATAAAAGTACCAACAACTGCTGGGTTTGGGATATCTCATGCTAATTGTATCTGACTAGTAAGTGTTGCAACTACAATGGAATGGTTAACTAAAAGTGCTCACTGCTTATTATATCAGGATGACTATTTATACCTGACTAGTAATTGCTGCAACGATAACCGAATAAATAAAACTGCCAACTGTGTGAGTTCCTCAGTTGACTTCCTCGTTTGGTCTCGAGGGGGTTATACCAGGATGGGTATGTTTGGTGGTAGTATCAGGTTGGTTTCGAATAGGTCTTTCTTATCCCTCTCTGATAGCCGACAGTTATATCGAGTCTCTATAGGTTGTTTAGTGCATGCTGCGCTGCCGCTTCAGTCCACCATACCTATGTAGGCGAGGACCGCCGAATTCTAGTCTCGCCGTGTACTGGCCTCAGTATTGACCGCTCTCTTTTTCCTTTGCCCTTTGCCGGCACCCCTTTTGTTTTTAGCAGGTTTTGAGATCGACGTCGTTAGCAGGGTTACCCTTCCGACTTGGCCTGGGCAGGGTTATGGACGCCATTGGTTATTTTTCAGGGCTCTTAGCTCAATTTGCATCTTGTCCGTACTAGGACGATGTATCGTTTTCAAGATGATTTGGATCTTTGTACTGTATATCTGTATTCTTGACTCTTGTAGTCGTTGTTGTATATATCTATTATGTGGGTTCCATCGAGGACTATTGTGTAATGGTATTACTTTGTTTTCCACCCACACGAAAGTGCCTGGTGGGCACCTTTGAATCATTTCTATGCGGGTTTGGCGGGGATTGCTGAAACTTGCATAGGGCCGATTCCGAGAGTGTTATAGAGTGGTATCAGAGCTCAGCAGTTACGATACCCACTGGACTAGCATGTAGGATAACCTAGCTAACGGACGTTGTAGAGTGTCAAAACTATTTTGCAAAATCGGTTGGATAGATCTGATTAGGTCTGCTTTTACTCCTTACCCCTTTGCTATTCCCGTCTTATCTCGACGTGTTTTGAATCTGCTCTCTTATCTTTTCTCCGAGTCTAGGATTTCTCGTGGTTGGGTTTCCGTCGTAACGTCGGGGTTTCGCTTCCACCCTCTTGTAACGGTGCTTCAACATCTGACATTCATGCTATCAGATGAATCTTTCATCTGTTGTACCTTTCAGTGGACCGAAAATTCACTAAATTTTTCTTTCTATCCTCCGGTGTTTTCCGCTACGACGAAGTCATCTACATCATATTTGATGAGAATCTCCATCCCTCCTTTGTTTCCAAACCTCGCTTTTTGAGATCTTCAGTCTGAATTCTGAGAGTTGGTTGCATAATTTACCATTCATGTGCAGAGTAATGCTTTGGGTGCACGATGGACTGATCACCATCCGACTACTCTTATCATTTGCTCTTGTGCATTGAATTGGTGGATAAAGCAATTTTACTCCTTCCATGGAAGTTAGAGGTGACCTTATCTTTTGATACCTCTACCTTCGTCATTTGTTTCTCCAGAGTGTTCTCTCGATGAACGAGAGCACTGACCATTGTTGGTGGTGTCGCGGATTTCAAGACGGAGAAAGAACCCTTATTAGTGGTGTCGTGAGGATCTATATGAAGCAAGAAGATCCAGACCATCGGCCTTCTTTCCCGTACCACGAGGCGGATCTCGAGGGCGAGATCCATTGTTAGTGGTGTCGAATTGTAGCACCTCGGGTCAAACCAGTATTAGAAAATCGCATGTTATCCCTACTTTGTGCATCATCATAACATCATCATCATGCAAAACTTATCTCTAAACTATTTTAGTAAAACCCTATGTTGTTTTCTACTTTAATCTCCTGTTTATATTTAAATTATATCTCTTACTATTTAAATCGTGTAAAGATATTTACCAAAATGATTTTAAACAAAAGAACATAAAACAGAAAATATTTTAAATAAAAAAATATTACCTAAACCTAAACCGGTCAGGCCCAAAGGCCCAACCAGTGGAAACCCTAGCCTAGCCCTGACCAAACCCTAGTCCCAACACATCGCACCCCACCTTCCAAATATCGCCGCCGCCACCCACCACACAGACCCGCGTGCCCCGCACGCTCCTAAACCCACCAGCGACAGCCGCCCGTCCCACGTTCCCTGGCCCCACCTCGCGTCCCCGCTCGCCCCGTTCCTCGCCCTCGCTCACGGGATCCCCTCCTGCGCTCGCTCCCCGCCTCCAGGGCCTATCCCCACCTTCCTCCTCGACCACCTCCTGAGCCGCTTCCCTGCTGCGCCAGCTCGCCCTCCTCCGGCCAGAGCTCCTCCTTGTGAGGCCCTCGCCGCCCGCGGAGCTCCGCCGACCCCTCCTACGTGGCGCGTGTGGCAGCCCTTCCCGTGCGCGTAGAGCGCCGTCGTGGCCTTCCTTCCGCGAGCCTCGCAGCCGCCGTCGACGTTGCATCTCCTGCCTGCGCCGTGTCCGCCGCCCTTGCCAAGCCCATCGCCGCCTTCGGCCAACTCTTGTAGCCACCAATCTCTGCTACCGCCGCGGCCAACTCCTTCCTGGGAACCGCCTGAGCTCGGACCTCTCCATCTCCCTGTTGTGGCTCCGTCGCCTTCCTTGCATGGACCAAGCTGCTGGCGACCTGGAAGTTTTGGTCCACCTCACCGCATCGAGCATGTCAAGCCCCTGCAACCCCGGCGTTCCCCTGCTCGCCCTCCAACACGGCTGCACCATCTCCTCTGCCTCGCGTGTGTAGCCCGCCTTGCAAGTGCCAACAAGCCGACCTCCTGATGTTCCTTCTGTTGGATACCAAGTATTGATGTTGGTTCTCATGCGAGGCCCCGACGCGTTCTCCTACAGTCACCGTGTGCTTGTGTTGGATGCATGTGACCAAGTCTGGCACAACGAGGTGAAGTGAAGTGGAGAGGTCGATGTTGCGGTACAGGAGTTCTACCCAAGATCTTCGTTCTTTTGGAGTCTCCATTTGGTTAAGACCTCCTTCACGGAACGCCAAGATTCCTGATCCAATGATCGAGACCCCGAAGCACGATCCGAAGACCGAACCCGAACCCCTCCGAGCCCCAAGATCTTCGATCCGAGATGTGTGACCTTTTCCGAGCCCTTATTTTATAAATTTCCAACTATATAAACTGTTGCATATTAAATTATTCATACTCGCATGCATATTTGTGTGGTTTGGGGGCATTAAGCCGATTCACCTTATAATTAAATATGGAGTCCATATGCCGACGAATCTAGTCTTATATGGGCTCTATTTAAATTTGTGTAGCAAACCGATGCTATGTTTTGCCATGTTAAGACAACATTTAAAATATGGGGTATCTAAACAACATGAACTTAATAATTGTCGGGACCCCAATTCTGTTAATATGGCCTAATTGCATCGCATACTTGCCATGTCATACATCATACATGCATCATGCCCGATCTTCTGCCGTAGTATTAAATATTGTATCCGGTGTTTCTGCTAGTGCTTTGCTTCTTCACGGATTAGGCCGATGATTTGATGCGAGTGTCGACCCGATCTTCGGATGAACCTTCGGCAATGTTTTTCAGGCGAGCAATCTCCCCCTTTCTACATCTCTTACTTTTATAGTATTTATTCCCTCCTGTTGATCTATTGCTATCTGTGTTGCGATGCTCTAGTTTTCGTATCCGTGATATCCCTTGCAGCCTCATATTGCCTTGGACACATCCTATTACCTGTTGTTTGGTAGATAGTTGGACTTGCGCGTCGTAGTCGCCTGCTCAAGTGCTGTTGCGTGTCGTCCAGTACCACGGTTGTTGGAAGGCTGCCATATGCTTTATGTTGGAGATGATCATGGCTTTAATTATTGTTTAATAACTAAAAGTGAAAGTAGGTAAATGCAGAGGCACCGGTGGGTAATAGACAATATTTGGTTTTTAACCGCTCACTGGTGTCCTGTAGGACCTCGAGTTCTTGACACCTGTTCCGAGATGGAGCACGCTAACCACAGGTGGGGTGTGTGGGCACCCCCATCGATTTAGTACCTGATTTCAAAGTACTATACCGGGGGCCACAAAGTAGTTTGGGGCTTTATTACTATTATGTACTTATGCCATGCTTTACTTCTTTATTTACGATTGCCGTGGAGCGCCTGTACTGTTTAGGAACCCCGTGATACATTTTCGCTGTATCGATAAGCCCAGTCACTTTCGGGTTCCCAGTCGTTTACAACCGTCGACACAAACCCTGGGTCCGTCTCGGAGACCAGCCGACTTCGTTACGCGTAGCTTAGTGGGGTGGCCCCCTGTGCTTGCTTTGGGTCTGGGAAACGTCGTGTCCGAAACCCCATCGACATACCGTTGGGTGTATGTTTTGTGATCTTGTACCTACCTGATCTGACAACAAGGATGTAGGTGCGTGTGGAAACTTTGGTGCACCCCTGCAGGGTTAAATCTTTTCGAGAAGCCGTGTCTGCGGTTATGGACGACTTGGAGCACAGTTCTCGATCATAGACAACTATAACTAAAGTTTACTGTTATAATTTGACTTGTATCCGATATGACTAGTAATCAGCTTCACTACAACGAAATGGATAAATAAAAGTACCAACAACTACTGGGTTTGGGATATCTCATGCTAATTGTATCTGACTAGTAAGTGTTGCAACTACAATGGAATGGTTAACTAAAAGTGCTCACTGCTTATTATATCAGGATGACTATTTATACCTGACTAGTAATTGCTGCAACGATAACCGAATAAATAAAACTGCCAACTTTGTGAGTTCCTCAGTTGACTTCCTCGTTTGGTCTCGAGGGGGTTATACCAGGATGGGTATGTTTGGTGGTAGTATCAGGTTGGTTCCAAATAGGTCTTTCTTATCCCTCTCTGATAGCCGACAGTTATATCAAGTCTCTATAGGTCGTTTAGTGCATGCTGCGCTGCCGCTTCAGTCCACCATACCTATGTAGGCGAGGACCGCCGAATTCTAGTCTCGCCGTGTACTGGCCTCAGTACTGATCGCTCTCTTTTTCCTTTGCCCTTTGCCGGCACCCCTTTTGTTTTTAGCAGGTTTTGAGATCGACGTTGTTAGCAGGGTTACCCTTCCGTCTTGGCCTGGGCAGGGTTATGGACGCCATTGGTTATTCTTTAGGGCTCTTAGCTCAATTTGCATCTTGTCCGTACTAGGACGCTGTATCGTTTTCAAGGTGATTTGGATCTTTGTACTATATATCTGTATTCTTGACTCTTGGAGTCGTTGTTGTATATATCTATTCTGTGGGTTCCATCGAGGACTATTGTGTAATGGTATTACTTCGTTTTCCACCCGCACGAAAGTGCCTGGCGGGCACCTTTGAATCGTTTCTATGCGGGTTTGGCGGAGATTGCTGAAACTTGCATAGGGCCGATTCCGAGGGTGTTACAGTCATCATCTGATGGTGTACAAAGGTCAAAAGAAGGAGCATCTGGTGCTAACAGTAATGCTTCCCTCTTCTTCTTTTCTGAGTCACTAGTGTCAAAGTTCATCTTCCTATTCATTGAGTCAACAAATGCTGAGTATGGTACAATAGTTGTTGTAGTTTGGGGTGCGGAATCTGGAGTATTTATTACTTTGCCATCTGCTGCATTTTCACCAAGAGACAATGCCTTGTCTGACCTTGTAATAATGCGGGTGGTCCTACCTGATGGGATTTTTTCTTTGCTTGCAGACCGTCGTGGAGATACTTGTTCTCCTGCAGTAGCTGATGTTGTTGGATTTCCAATGATGGTTCCATCTTTCTTGCTGAATGATGCTTCTTCTCGAACTACAGCTCTTGTTCTATACCTGCATGGTGACCTACTTGGTGATGTAGAAACAGTTGTTGTTGGCTTTGATATTTTTGGGTTTTGATTAGCAAAAGTTACTCTCTTCTGTTTATTTTCTGATACTTTTGGTAACATATCTACAAGTAGCTTTGCTGATTCTGGACTTGGTTCTGTATCAAAAAAAAATTCGATACCCTGACCTGCTTCCTCCAAGTTATGTCGGGGCAATGTTTTGAGTATGTCATGCATAACTTCACTGGTGCTGGTTTTCTTTGCCCACTCTATATCAAGAAATTCATGGGGGTCATATACAGGATGAATGATCTTGGGAATGGGTGAGCCACGCAAGAAATCCATGAATTCTGCCCCCTATTATCTTCCGAGTTGTCAAAACTGTCTTCACCCTCATCTTCATTCCTGCTTAATCTAATAGGTGTGCCCTTAAGTTTCTTGCTTAAAACTGGTGTACTGAAATCTTCATCCTTAATATCTGATGAAGATGTTAGTTTACTCTTGGGCATCTATAAAATGTTTTCCTCAATTAGACATCATGATTTATTATCTGCGCAGCTGGATCAACCATAAGGAATTCTGCTGTTTCTGGTTTGTTGTTGATATGAGTAACATCCTTTGCTAACTCTAGTACAGCATCCTTTGCTAATTCTGTGACCTCCGTTGAAACATCTCCTTTCTTACCGATCTCCTCCAATATGTGTTGCTCTTTTCCACATGACACAGTGGCATCTCTGTCCTTGTCATCCTTATTTTTCTGGCTTGCATCTTTGTCATCACACACAGTTCTCATAGCTTCTGACTTGGATGTTTGTTCTTTGTTCACATCCTTAGAGCTTTCTTGTGGTACAACTTGTTGTTTGTTAACATCTGTGCTTGTGTGCCTTGTTTGAGTCCCCATGGCAATTGAGTGTGCCATTGCAGCATCTGTGATAACTTGGGCTTCCATTAAAGTCTCTGAATTAATCACTTTGTGATTAGTTTCTGTCAAACTTTCTCCAATAACCTCAGATTCTTGGTCCTCATCTGCAACATTAGATCCCTGCTGTTTTTCCTTGTCCTTGTCACTGGAACACCTCGGGGTTTGGTTACATCCCTCCTCGTTGGAAACCTTCTCCTTCAGTTTTTCGGAACTGGCTTGTAGTACTTGGTTGATCTTGCTTGTAGTACTTGGTTGCTTGACAGGTCGAGGTAGCAGATTTCTCTTGAACATTTGCAAACTTGATTCGAAACCGTGACATGCATACTCAATAGACTCCTTGTACCTTGCTGTATCCGATAGAGCAAAACATGGTTAGTGTGCTACTTGAACCATCTTGCTTAAGACCGAGAAAAATAGTAACATCAAAAAAGGGTGAACTTACTTCCAATGTACGGTCTGGTGGCGCATGAACTTCAATAAACTTATCAATCATCTGTGTGTTTGCGAAAAGAATGCTCTGGCCTTCCTCATGAGCTTTGTGCTCTTGTTTGCATTCTGTGTTAAAAGCATTGCTACTGCTTGGATTGTCTTCTTGTTCATTTTTAGACTGGTCGCTAGATTCTACTTGAAGATATGATGGTGGACTGGCTATGCTTGCAAATTCAGGTTTCAACTGCATGAAGGAGAAAAAAAGAAAGATGTTCAAACATAAAATGGATAGATTCTAGTTTGTAAACAAGAGCATCTATCAGTTCTGAAAAAACATCTAGTTTTTGATTCAGCAGTTCTATAGAGTTTGATTTATGTGATGTCAACTGAAAATACATCTAGTTTTGCATGAAAAATTGTCAAAACATAAAAATATGTAAAAAAATAGAAGAAATAACATCACACGAAACTGAAAGCAAAATATTACATCTAAATCTTAACAAAAATAGAAGATGTTTCTGCTAAATTACCGCTGGCATTCCGAAGCAACCATCACTACCGGTATTTTGTTGTATAGCTTTCTTGACCATTGCATTGGTCCATACGGATACACGCGTGCCTTGTTCATTGATATGCATATCTTTCAGTTCTAAAGAATCTAGGTATTTGACCTGCGGGACAAAAAGAAGAAATAACACCTTGTCAAAAAATAAAAAGAAACATGCAAAACTCAAGAACTTTGATCTAGATATAAAATGGATGTTGCATGTACCATTAGATATAACATGCACGATTTCATAATGGCCTTCTCTGCTTTTGATTTGGTAGCTTTCTGGATCATCATGATCACAAACTTGCAGACATTCAACTTGTGTGCTTGCTTAATGTTAACCATTGATGGATATATACTAGGGCTGATGCATACTCATGTGGTTGGCGCAAGAACAGAGCACATACCTAATGTTATGAACAACCTTAGATATGAACTATTTGCATTCTTCATAGCCAGAAGTTTCTTTTTCAGATAAGTGATAGTTGACTGCTTTATGCCCTCATTTCCCATCTTCCTATTCATGAATTTGGTGGCCTCCGAATTCACTTCATAAATCACTTCAGCATTGCCGCGCGGGACTCCTAAAGCTTCTCTAATAGAAATTTCAGTGATAGGGATTGCACCACGGCCAGGGAATACCATGCTGCATGATACTGGGTCAAAACTTTCCATGAGAAATTTGCAAAGTTCTGGTTGAAGTTTTGAGCACTTGATGTCCAACAGTCCACCGTAATCTACATTCCTTATCATAGTTTTTTGATCTTCTGACATATGAGGGTATAAGCTGACCAACTTCATGGGTGATGCCCTCTGTAGCAGCTTCTTTGCTTTGGCCTAATAAAAAAACATGAGTACATTAGTTGCACCCAAAAATGTAAACAAAAAGTTGTAAAAATACAAGTATATCACATAGTGCAACTCTGGTATATCACATAGGTAATTGGTGCAACTAAAAACTTTAACAAATGCAAGATAAAAAACATGCACATTGTGTTTACATCTCTTAGGAAAAGTAACATTTTACATGAGTGGGATCTGCCTAAGAAATTACCTACAAAAACTAATGAAACATCAACTATAACTAAGCATTTTTTTAGAGATGTTGACATTCAGTTGCAGAAATATAAAATGGGAAGGTTTGGTTTTACCTGTGACAACACAATAGCCTGTTCTTCTTCATTGTTGTTGGTGTCACTCTCTTTGTGCACTTCTTCAACATCGTCTCCCTCTATCATGTTATCAGTGGATGTTCCTTGATCGTCATAGTGCAGTGGTGACATCTTAGACCTAAGTGTGAGCTTCTTTCGCATCAAACTTAGCTTCGAGTGCTTCCTCCCAGATTTCTTAGCACTGCTTCGCTTTGTCATTTTCGTACCTGCTATATTGAAACATAGGCTAAGTTTAGCAAAATGTAACAATTACATGCATTAGATTTTAGCGACAAATGAAAACCAGAGGCAGGGTGTGGATATAAACTAGACAAACACCACTAAAAATAAACAGATCAAAATGACATCCCATAGAAAGAGGGGTATCCCACCTGAGCTATTGGCATGCTATATATAAAGCAAACACATAGAAACATCTAACACAGATATTACATTCCTTATCATAGAGCACAAAAGCAAACATCCACACAGAGCAAGACAGATGCCAGGAGCAAACAGATCAAGACAGATGCCAGGCGCAAACAGAGCAACATCCACACAGAGCAACATCCATACAGAGAGGCAGAAGAAAACTGCTACAGAGCAACATCTGTATGAAAAAGCAACATCCACACATAGAGCAAAAAACATCTATGAAAAATTAACATCCACACAGAAGAAAGCTGCTACAGAGCAACATCCATACAGAGAACAAACATCTATGTGAAAATCAACATCTGTATGAAAAGCAACATCCACAGAGAGCAAAAACATCCATGTGGAAGTAACATATATATGAAAACAACATCCACACAGAGAGCAACATATATATGAGCAACATCCCACCTGGGTTAAGCAAAATTGACATCCTACATATAAAACAACATCCAAGACCCCACCAGAACAACATTTCCACAACAGAGAGCAAACATTCCACACAAGAGCAACATTCCACAGACACATTCAAACCACCACAAACTAAGTAAGAAGGAACTATGAAGCAGACACATTAAGCAACATCCACAACCACCACAGAGATCATGATATACATAACAGAGAGCAACATGCATCATCCAACCAGATCTACTAACATCTATGTTAGATGTGGTGGAGCTATGGTACCTTTCCAGATGTGGTGGAGATGTTAGCCAGAAGAACAAGAATCTAGCCGGCCGTACGCTAAATAAGTCAGGAGAATCGATGATGTGCCCGACCGCAACAAGATTATCCTGCAAAAAACTCGACGATATGACCAGGATATTCGACGATGTCCCTGCCGATGTAGCCAAAGAGTCGACGATGTGGCCGGCGGGGAGAAGATGCAGACACGGGCGAGAGGATGTGGTCAGGATACTTCAGGATGTGCTCTGGCGACGGAATCGACTGTCGACCACACCCACCACCTCTCCTCCTCCCCTCCTTCCCTCCCACCGCCGAAAAATGGATCTGGCGACACGAGTTGCGGGGGCCAGCGCAATGAAGTAAACGCCGCCGGTGACAGCACCTCGCACGTCCCCGTGGATCTGCGGGAGAAGAACCGGTGATATCAATGCGGAAATGGAGTTTTCTGTGCTCTCCCTCTCTCTCCGACCCGGAAGAAACGACTCAATGTTGGTACTAAGACACTGCGGCTGGGACCTCGCGCGCCGCTTCGTAGACACCGTAGGATTGAGATCGCGCGGCGCAGAACGTAACATCGCGTACACACCACAGGATCAAGATCGCGCGGCGCAGAACGTGACCTCGCGTTAAGACACAGTGAGGTCAGCTTTTAGTTAGATTTCACGACAAAAAAGGTTGCGCCAAGTCAAATTCTTCATCTTAGATTTTGACCTCCCGTGTCATGGCTCACTCGTGGAACTGACACTACAGGAATGGCGTCGTGCGCCGACGGCCAAAGGTCGGGGCCGTCGGTGTAGGAACAGGCCATGTCAGCCCAGCTTCCGAGCCCTCGGCATAGCATAGCTGTCGGCATAGACACCGGTACGCTGAGGGGCACCATCGGCATATCCTAGCCCTCGGTGTACGGGTTGGCCGCGTGGCACTGGCCGGCTAGGCCGGGACGGAGCCCTAACGGCATCAGCCGTATGCCGAGAGCTGCCATCGGCATAGCCTGCGCCGACGGTCACCCTCGGTGTACGGCCAGTCTACGCCGACGGTCACCCTCGGCGTACTGCAGTACATTTTTTATTTTTTTTCTACCAAATTATGAACTTATTTTATATTTATATTTATTTACTAGTATCAATTATTTAGGTTATATTTTATCAATTGGATGGATTCTTAGCCTCCGAATAATAGTCTCCACACCCACATGAATTGTCGAATCTTCTCACAACTTGAGAAATTTGCATGTTTGTAAGTGTTATTATCACATGTGTGTGAAATTTATATGTCACATTTTTTGTGAAGTTGTTCAAAGATTCAATCCTTTTCCTATGCTAACCCATTTTTTACACCATTTCCCACCAAGTGTGATCCCCTTCTCGGACATGCGTTAACACTTAGTAAAATCTCAGATCTTTAATTGGAAACTTCCATCACGGATCAACCGGAGCCTATTTTAATTATGGAAAAGTATTCCCAACCTTTGCTTTGCATGTACATATATCTTAAAAAAACCAGAATAAATAGAAAGGTCCACCGGAATATCTTGACTTATATAGGGGGGAAACTCCCGGTTCCGGTGAAACCGGGTAGGATAGTGCCGCACCTTGTGAACCAACATGGTTTTATATCATCATATGACCTTAACAAACACAAAACAAGGGAGAGCTACGCTGGGCTACCCCTGTCAGAGGAACGTCTAGGGGGTAGACGATTCGAGGCCCATAGATTAGGGTTCCGCGGCAAACCGCGCTCCGTGGCGTAGGAATACCCCAAGAACTTGCATGTCTCCATAGCACATGCATGGAGCTATGGTGTTGTGTTGAAACATGCAAAACCTAGTCCCCGGGTGGATGTGTCCCCCTTCTCGGACATGCGTTGTAACCTAAAAGGGAATGTTCTGGACTTATATAGGGGGAACTCCTGGTTCCGGTGAAACCGGGTAGGATAGTGCCGCACCTTGTGAACCAACATGGTTTTACATCATGATATGACCTTAACAAACACAAAACAAGGGAGAGCTATGCCGGGCTACCCCTGTCAGAGGAACGTCTAGGGGGTAGACGATCCGAGGCCCACAGATCAGGGTTCTGCGTCAAACCGCGCTCCGGGGCATAGGAATACCTGAAGAACTTGCATGTGGCCCTAGCACATGCATGGAGGTTTGGTGTTGTGTTGAAACATGAAAAACCTAGTCTCCGGGTGGATGTGTCCCCCTTCTCGGACATGTGCTGTAACCTAAAAGGGAAGGTTCTGGACTTATATAGGGGGAAACTCCTAGTTCCGGTGAAACCGGGTAGGATAGTGCTACACCTTGTGAACCAACATGGTTTTACATCATCATATGACCTTAACAAACACAAAACAAGGGAGAGCTATGTCGTGCTACCCCTGTCAGAGGCACAACCCGGGGAGGTGATTCATGACGTCGCCGTCTATGAGATGATGCGGCAAAAGAAGCCCGATTACTCGGAGCCTCGGCCCTCATTTCTCATGTACTTCGGCATTGCCCAGAACGACTTGGGGAACTACAGCACGATGGCGAAGGCTCGTCACCCCCATGTGGATGACCCCATTCACGCGGAGATCGACGAGGAGTCGTTGGTCCTGTCGGGGCACGGATTGCAGCATGGACGTCTCAAGATTCTGAATAAGAAGGTCAAGCCTACCCTCAACACGAGCTTTAGCCGTCTCAAGGCTACCCACCCCGCCGACGGGCCCCCTATCCCGCCTTGTGGCCAGCCTCGTCGATCCGCCTCCAGCTTTGATGTAAGTTTTACTCATTTTCATCATCTTTTATGACTGTTGTTCCTATATGGCTAACTGCTGACGAGATTCCTTGTATTTGAAATTATAGCCTGAGTTCGACGCGGCCTACGATGCCGCTCATGATGAATATCAGGTGGCCTTTCGGCAGTATCAAGAGGCGAATGCGACCTACATGCAATACGGCCTGACATCTAAACTAAATGTAAGTTTGAACCTTTATTTTTGCAAAAGATACAAGTCCCATTTCCCCTAGTTTGTTGTATTACGGCCTGACATCTAAACTATCTTGAAGGCGATGTTGGTGAATATTCAAACTGCACAGAATACGAATTTAGAGCCCCTGCCTCCCATGTCGGGGCAGTCACCATGCATGTCATCGAGGGATAGTTTCGCTAGGACATACTACTCATCGACACCGGTAAGTTCTTTGCTAACTCACTTGTTATCACTTTATTTTGCCTCGCAAGTAGCTAACATGTAGGCAACATGTAGGGAACGGGAGCTTCTGGGAACCAGCACTTTGGCCACACCTCGCCGGATGGGCGTCAGATCACACCGCTTCATGAAAATGGTCCTTCTCATGGCCATTCTGTTGGTGGTTCTCCCGAGGGTGTTTCTCTTACTCCCTCGCCAGGTGGATCTTCCGCTGCTTCTACTGGACGTCACCCTCGCTCGAGGTCGCCTCTTTTCACCTAGGGAGATTTCGGTCCCACCCCGTCTCCTCCATAGATGTAGGCATGTGTGATGATGTCGATGCATGTATGAATGATGTATGAATGATGTTTGAACGATGTATGATATGACCATGTTTGAATGATTACTACTGTGAAATATAGATGCATTGCTGTGAGGTAACATTGCTATGAAACATAGATGCATTGATGTGAGGTAAACAAAAAAAACTAGGCTGTGCCTACGCCGACGGCCTTGCCCTCGGTGTAGAGGGTGCTACGCCGAGGGCAAGGCCGTCGGCGTAGGGCCGAGCCCCGCTGCTGCTAGGGGGAGACGCCGAGGATGAGGCCGTCAGTGTAGGGCTGAACCCCGCTGCTGCTAGGGGGAGACGCCGAGGGTGAGGCCGTCGGCGTAGCTTCGAGCCAGGCTGCTCCGCTATCTCCACGTGGCGAACGTACGCCAAGGGTACGGTCGTCGGCGTAGGAGCCAGGATACGCCGAGGGTGAAGCCGTAGCAGCTGCGCCGTTAGCCGGCCGTGTGACCGCGGTGTCGACGTTCGCCGACGGTCGCTACGCCGATGGTCGCCATCTGGCCGTCGACTTTGCTCTACGCCGACGGTGATTTGCTACACCGACAGCCGTGGCTGCTCCGCCGAGGGAGAGGTCCGCCAAGGACGGTACGCCGAGGGCAGCCGTCGGCGTAGCGTATGTCGAGGGTTTTCCTGGCTATGCCGACGGCTTTTAGCCCTCGGCGTACCAAGCGCTTTCTGTACCGTTAATGATGACAAAGGTGTATTCATCGCATGTAGCTGCTGTGGAATAACAAATGTTGGCGATGCGGCGACTGCGGAAGCTAGAGCCCTTCGCGACGGTCTTTTACTTGCAGGACAATTAGGATTTAACAGGATTGAAGTTAATAGTGATTGCATGAAAGTTGTTGTCACGATGCAAAAAACGGAGGGAACTCTACTGTGGAGAAGCAGCGGCAATCTATGAGGAGTGTTCTTTCTTAGCTAGAAACTTTACCCATGTCATTTTTTCACATTGTCCTAGGGAGAGCAACAAGGTGGCTCATATTTTGGCTTGTAATACGGAGGGACCTTAGTCGGTATTGTGTACGTCTTGATTTGAGGATCCGCCTGATTTTCTTATTAGCCACTTGGCAAACGATATAATTCTTTTTGATAATTAATAAAGCTTCGCAGTCGGAGGATTCCGGCTGTTTCCCTCGAAAAAAAAGTTTAAAGTTCCACGATGCTTGAAAATGCGGCATTTATGGAAAGTTTTAAACTGCTTTATCGAAAAACAACCAAGACCGGAAGTTGGAAGATAAGACGGGAGAGGAAGGATATAGTAACCAAGACCGCCTGATTTTCCGTAACAATTGTCCGTAGGTCTAGCATTATTGCGTAACTAACAATAGTAAGATCATGCAAGACACCGAGCGAGAAAACAAATTAACAAAGGTGTAGAAGGGGAATATAAACATATTGGTTACACATACAGATACACATTTTTGTCTCCACCAAATAATTGAACCTAATTAAGTATACATGTATTAGTTAATTATCATGGTACGTATAGCACCATCATATATAGTAGTACATGTGTTGTCAACTCAACTAATTAACATTGCATGCAGGCATGCATAAGAGCGCAGCAAATGGATCGGACGCATAGGAATCATGCATGATGGTGTATGGATGGATGGAGAAATTAAAGTTAGTTGGTCCGGTCCTCCCCGGGCGTCCGGCCGGCGGGCGGGGCTCCTATTACTTTGGTAGGAGTCCTGGGATGTATGGCACGCCGTACTTTGGGATGAACTGCTCGCCCTGGATGAATGTCTCGACGGTGAACTCCTTCTGCGCCTGGGCGTATGTGACGGTCTTGATGCCGCCCCACTTGGCGCGCTGGCTCATGTCGGCTCCGGGGCCTTTGTTCTCGACCTCGGCGTAGAAGAGGGTGTCGAGTCCGAAGTTGCCGTTCCACTCGAGCCAGCCCTTGGGGCTGATGAAGGCGCCGATGTTGTTCTGGATGTAGATGGTCCTGGAGTACTCCTTCCATGGCCTGGCGAGGTAGGTGGAGATCTTCCCCGTGGAGGAGACGAAGTCGGGGTGGGGCTCGATGGTGTTGTTGTGCATGACGGTGCCTCCGGCGGACCGCTTCTCGCGCCGCCCTTGGGCGGTGATGATGTTGGCCTGGTTGTCCATGGGCTTGCGCGGCAGGATGAGGCAGTTCTGGATGACGACCTGGGAGTTGCCGAAGATGAAGTCGATGGTCCCGGTGACGGTGCATTCGCGGAAGAACTGGCGCTGAGCGTGGGTGTAGAGCGTGTCCTGGTACCCGTCGAAGTAGCACTGGTAGAAGACGGCCTGGTCGCTCTGCACGCGGAGCGCCACGGCCTGGTGGTTCTCCGCCCCCGCAGTGTTCTCCACCCTGATGCCCTTCATGAAGAACCAGTTCCCGATTGCCTCTGCCATGCACCACCATTGCAATCTTCGTTGTCAAGTACTGATCGATTCGTATCCTGGATCGATATCGATCATATAAGTGAAAAAGGCGTACGTACCCATTGTGGCCGTGTCCTTGGTGGTGAGGTTCATCTTGAAGTTCTTGTTGCCCGTGATGATTGTCTTGGTCATGCCGTCGCCGATCATCACCATGTTGGTCACGGTGCGGGGCACCGTCACGTACTCCTTGTAGGTTCCTTCCTTGACGTACATGACGTACATGGAGGCGCTCTTTTGCGGCACCTTGGCCAGCGCCTCCTTGATGCTCTTGAAGTCGCCGCTGCCGTCGGCGGCTACCGTCACATTGGGCTTGAACTCCACCGACTCGGGCCCGGCCTCCATCAGCCTCCTCTTCCCGTCCGTCATCCACGCCGGCGACCCGTCCTCCTCCACCAGCAGCCTCCTCCCGATGTTGAAGCTCCCCAGCGTCCCCGAGAGCTGGTCGACCACGGTGAGGATGTCCTCCGTCAGCTCCTGCGAGGCGTTGAGCGCGCCGCGCATCTTGGCGGCGGCGTCGGTGGTGGTGTTCATGAAGCCGTCGAGGCAGGTCTCCTGGTAGGTGAGCGCGGCGCTGAGCCAGGTCTTGAGGTCGTCCACGGCCTTGTTGAAGTCGGTCATCTCGAACCCGCCCAGCTTGTCGAAGGTGGTCTTCAGGTCCTCGATGGCGTACTCCAGCAGCTCCTTGCAGTTCTCCAGGGCGCCCGACGTCCGCGGGTCGTTCTTCAGCTCCTCCAGGGTCGCCGACTCGCTGACGGCCTTCCTGATCTTCTCCGAGGTCACCTCGAAGATGGCCTTGGCCAGGTCCGTCGTGGAGGTGGCGTTGCCGCCCACCTTGCTCAGCTCCGCCTCGCACGTCTCCTTGTAGTCCATGGGCTGGCAGAAGGCCTTCACGGACTTGACGGACGTGGTCAGGTGATCGCCGCCCTCATCCCCTCCGCCGGAGTTGTTCTTGAATGAGACCACGCAGACGGCGGCCACCACCGCCACCACCAGGATGCTCGACGCGCCGATTATTGCACCTTTACTCATCGTGACGACGGGGCGGGTGGCCGGGAGCCGCGGTCTCTCTACCTGGATTGGAAAGCGGGGAGATCGAGGTGACTTCTTATATAATATGGGCGGGCAGAGCTCGGCACGGAAGGGAGGCGAAGAAGTTGGGTGGACCGTGGACGCCGGAGCTGGGAAACAGGCGACGTGTACGGAGAGTCGCACGACAAAAATAGACCATGGTCCGCTCCGCCGGCCGTTGGGGCGCCGAGGTAGGAGCTGTACATTAATTACGTGCAGGCGTCCGACCTGTCACTTGTAGTAGTAACTTTTTTCGGAGGGAGCATATACCCTGTCTAGATTGCTCACCACATGTCCCATGTGGCAGCATACCCTGTCTTTGCCATGCACGCGATGCCATGAAACCCTTAATTTCCCTTCTTCCAAACGTAAGAAAATGGAAACAGAAGGACGAACATGACTAACCAATACCTCTTCTCGGTTCGGAGGACATAAAAAAGATACGGGAGTGCCTAGATGTCAGGCGCCTGAGAATTTTTTATGTCTAAGTCGCTGATATCATCCTTCTATTTATCTGAATTCTCAGTTGAAACCTAGTTGCAACTTATACAATTTGTACCAATTCTCAGTTGCAACTCATTAAAATTCCAATTACAACCTAGTTGCAACTCATGTGTAAGTCTCACGTTGCACGAATCGCAAGATAAATCCAATGGCGAAAGAGATGACTGCGACCTAAGAAGTTCTCAGGTGCCTGAAAACTAGCAAATCCGAAAAGATATCGGCTAATTTTGGTTGTTCTTGTGCTTTCGGTTTCTTAAGTTTGGAAAGAGAGGGAGGACACCGAAGCAAAACTCACGATCGGTTTGGCCGGCGTAAGCGTCTACCACGTACTTGATATACTCATCGGTATGATTTTTCTAGACGATTTTGTTGTGTCCAGGGACTTATTGAACACACACGCAGAAATTTTCTACAAATTCCCCACACATTTATTGCCGACGGATAATATGCAACACGTTGAAGAACTTATTTGGTTGAATAATGTATGGTCCATCACGACACAATAAGAGCCATTCATTAGAAAAGTCAGTGGCCATGCTGAATAAAATTGTGTGTTAACACCATGGACTAGTATAAATATTATTCCCTCCGTTAGGGTTTATAAGGCCTAAGAGGTTTTTAAAAATGTTAAAAATTACAAGTCTTTTCTTATTTATTATCATCTCTCCTTTAATGTATGGTCTTCTTTTACTTTCTGTTCTCTCATGCATGTACAACTATTGGTGCATGTAGTAATCGAGAGGGTGAGTTGTTGATTTTCTTTAATCCTATCAAAGTGGTCAATAGGCCTTATAATCCCTAATAGAGGGAGTATATGAGAAAGAGTTAATAACACCAGCGATACACTACTAGTCTTGGATGTGAAATTTCATACACAAACTGCAATTTGTGGTATGGTGGTACACAAACTTGACAATCCGAAATTGTTTGGTCCACCTAGTCTGACATGTGTCTTCGTGGATATGTCTTGGTGAAACGATTTTGTAGAAACACCCCGTATAATCAAGAAATCACAAGCAAAAGTCTTTGTTTATGCTTGCTGCAATGACTTGCATAGAACACAAATATAGTCATTAAATAGTTTTACAACAAACCACTAGATCAGAAGTCTGGAAGAAGCATCAGCAAATAGTGAGGATCCTTTTCAAACATATAACTCATGCATATCCAACTAGAAGTGTGGAAGAAGCATCAGTAAATCATCAAGGCGTCTTGCACGAGGCACTGCTGCGGTGCCGCTAACGGTGTTATCATTGCTAGTCAAGATGCCGATGGGCTTCACGGAGCACATCTTCGACGCGGCGGTCATGTGGACGGCTGGCAAGAGCTCTGCTTCGATTATTGGCAGCAGCACATGTTTGACGGGAGCGCATTTGTAAACTGAATTATGAGTGCATTTGTGTTGTGTTCCTATTATTGTCCATTGAGTTTGTAAACCGGATTTGTAGTGTGTTTGTACTGTGTATTTAGCTGTGCAGTGAGCCCCTCTGGAGCAAAATCATAAGTATAGGTGGACCATAATTTTGAACTAAATCATACAAAAAATTATTACCAGCTCAACAAATCATGGCTATGTATCTATAAAATGGAACAACAATTGAATCATAAGTCCAAAGTGGTCAAACAAGATCACAAGTAGAAATGATGGAAAAATGGACCAAAGCAGAACAAAGTCTAAACACATCAGGAGAAATCGCGACACCTAGGTGAACACAAATTTGGTCTCGTAGGAACAATATTTTAGCATTTGAGGAACGAACTACAAGTGGAATGGGAATTTAGCAACTCGCAATCAAATCATGTCTACAAGTGGAACAAAAAAGCCTAGGCCAATGAGAACTAAATTTTAGCGCCACCTTAGGGGAGGAGTTTTGGGCCATATTGGAAGAAAATTTTAGTAACTATAGAACGATCGTGTTACATGGGGAACAAAAGATTGGACCAAGTGGAACAAAGCTTTAGAGATCAGTAACAAAAACAATCGCCAAAAATGGAAGAATATTTTGTACCAAGTGGAACAAAATTTTAGGACTCAATGATTAAAAAAATTGAACACAAGAAACAAAATTTTAGAACTCAAGGAACAAAGTGGAACAAAAATTAAGACCACACGTTGAACAAAATCTTTAGTACCCAAGGAACAAACTACATTTGTACAACACAATTTTTTAGCCACCCGAGAACAAAAATTTAAGCGCTTGTGGAACAAATCACAACTATACTAGAACAAAAAATAGTACCAGTGTAACACAACCCCACTATAGGAGGAATAGAAATATATGAAAAATGAAACAAAACTTTAAAAATCATGAAATATAAACTTGACTAAAAACTGAAACATAAGAAAAACTAATTAAAAAGAAAACATACTACTACTTTAACCATAATAAACCGATAGTAAGAAAGAAGAAGAAATAAAAAGGAGAGAACCATAAGAATATAGAAAATTAAAGAAATCTAGCAAGAAGATAAACATAAAATGAAATAGAAAAGAACTAAAACACAAAAGTAGAAAATGGAACAAAACTAAAAATGAAGCATAAGAATAATTTAGAAACGAAAAGGAAATATGAAAAAAGAGAAAAATAACGAATAGAAACTAGTAGAAAAGAATCAAGGAGTTTGCTACACGGCAGCGCCACATTTTAATCAAAGTATGCGGCGACTCCCATGAACGCGCGTAATTCAAGGCGTCAACTACTTTTGATTTCTTTTTTAGTGCTTAGCAGGTTGTCGCTATCCATTTAGCAGTTTAGCACTAGGCTGGATAAAGGAGCACGTCGCTTTCCCTACTAGGCTGCATGCATAAAAGTACTCTCTCCTGTAGCTTTAGTAATTCTTTTAAATTCAAAAAATCAAAAGATTTATCTTTTAAACCCTTATAAGTCAATTGCTGATCTATTTTTACTATTGAGTTAATTGCGACCAAATCTTCAAAACAAAATAACATATCGGTATATTCTGACAACTTTTTTTTCCGTAATCGCCAGATTGTTTGTACATACTTGCCCGATTAAAGGATGATTATCTACACTTAGTTGCCGGATTAAAAATAACTTTTACACTTTAAACTATGCACCATAGTTACCTACTATTCCAATGTGATTATCTCGTTGACATTATTCAATATTGCTTACTTAACGTATTTTTTCAGCAACCAAATTAACCTATAGTGACTACAAAATTAACCTAATGTGCTAACCAAACTAGTATTTCGGAGTGTTATTCCAGCGACCAGTGCCAGATTAAATAGTCACAACTAACACTTTATTATGTGATAGTCACCCGATTATTCTAGGTATCAAATTTTCGCTATCAGATTTTCCAATAGAAAGTCATCGGGCTATCCAATTACAGCTACCAACTTAATTAGTCACAGTTATTAGATTAATTAAACATAATTATCAAGTTATCATATGCACCTTAAATGTAACTATTGTTGTAATTGCCAGATTATCCAAAAACAACAATTGCCAGATTAAATCGTCAATGTTACTCGATTAATTATCTCGCCCAGTACCCACGACCCCAATACTCGTCGGTCACGGGAAGCAAGTCCCCAGCGTCGTGACCCCAACACATACAAGCACAAAATGAAGTAGTCAGCTACACGACCTTCATGTCAACGTTCAACGCCGCCTCCTAGTTCATGGTCCGCCACCAGGTGCAATGTGTCCTCGGCGCAGAACATCAGGGTGATGCGCAAGTGTGTGGGGAAGAACATCATCGTGAAGCCGCCGCCCGTGCCCGTATCGGCGGCGAGGGCGAAGTAGTCAACTGATACGTCGGAAACATATCTATAATTTTTGATGCTCCATGCTTGTTTAGTATCTACTTTGCTTTGCTTTGTCTACACTTTGAGGTGTTTTTACATGTTTTCTGGTACTAACCTATTAACAAGTTGCCACAGTGCCAGTTGACTATTTTCTGTTGTTTTTTGGTTTCAGAAAAGTTAGTAAAGAAATATTTTCGGAATTGGACGGGACAAACGTCAAAGTCAATAATTTTCCGTGGGGAACAAGAAGTCCAGAGGGGAGCCGGAGAGGCGTTCCAGGGCGCCCGCACCCCCCCTAGGCGCGGGTGGGCCCTGCCCCGTGCCTAGGCAGGGTGTAGGGCCCCTGGCCACCGCCTCGGCCTCCCTCTTCGCCTATAAGAAGTCCCTGATGCAGAAACCCTAAGTAACCGATCAAATCTCCACGAAACCTTCTATAGCCGCCGCCACCGTCGTCCCTAGATCGGGGGGATCTGAAGTTCTTCTCGGCACCCTGCCAGAGGGGAGATCATCCCGGAGACCTTTTCTCCGGTATGATGTGTGAGTAGTTCCACCTTGGACTATGGGTCCATGTAGTAGCTAGATGGTTGTATCTCCTCTTTTGTGCTTTCATGTATAGATCTTGTGAGCTCCGTTCATGATCAAGATCTAATCTATTTGTAATCATGCATGTTGTGTTTGCGGGGATCCGATGGATATTGAGATTAATATGTTGGTTTGATTAATGGTTTTGTCTTTATGATTCTATCTTGTCTGTGTTGTTTGTGATCTTGCATGCTCTCTGTTGTTAGTAGCTATCTTGGACAAGTAGTTTCTAGTGAATCCAAGAAGGGGGTATTTATGCTCGATAGTGGGTTCAGGCCTCTACTTTCCAAGGGAAGTGACAATAATCTCTTCGGTTGTAGATGTGTTGTTGCTACTAGGGAGAAAACAACGGTCTCTTGTTCATGGAACATGTGGACTGTTTACCTTATACACTGTGTTTAAAGCAGTTGTCTGTTGCTTGCAACTTAATACTGGAGGGGGTTCGGATGATAACCTGAAGGTGGACTTCTAGTCATAGATGCAGTTGGATGGCGGTCTATGTATCTTGTTGTATTGCCCAATCGAATCTCATAGGATTTTTCTGACTAGTAATTGCATTGTTATGCCTTGCTCAGTTCCTGTCAATTGCCTTGCTGTAATTTGTTTACCCTTCATGCCATGTTGTTTATCTAAGGAGAGAACCTCTAGTGAACTATGGACCCCGGTCCAATCTTTACCATTGATACATCTTCTACCGTTACTTGTTTACTTGCTGCAAACCACCATTACCTTCCACACCATACGTTTAATCCTTTGTTACAGCAAACCAGTGATCTTGACAACCTCACTGATTCGTTGGGGGCAAAGTCTTGAGTTTGTGGTGTGCAGGTCACCGCGTTGCTTGCAACACTTGTGTGACGTTTCCTTCCTCCTTCTGGTTCGATAACCTCGATCTCTACTGAGGGAAGACTTGCTGCTGTGCTCATCACACCTTGCTCTTGGGGTTTCCAACGAAGTGCTCCACGTCAAGCACCATCAACAAGTTTTCTGGCGCCGTTGCCGGGGAGGCTAAAGACGTCTTCACAAGGGGAGTCCTTCACTTCCTTTCTCTTTACTTTGTTGTTAGTTTTCTTTATTTCTTTTGCTTGGTTTTGTATGCCTCTTTCCAAAAAAACCCAAAAAAATTAGTCTAGTTTGGTTTGCTTTCTTTATTCAAAAACACAAAAAAATAGTTCCTACCCTAGTTGCTACCATGTCTGGTTTTGGACCAATCTTTATTTCACCTATGAAAGAGATCTCCACTTTTAAGCAAAAGAGTGAAGAAAGTTTTAAATAAGCTTGGTCTAGAATCTCCGATTTACAGAGGGAAACCGAGCCTAAGATGAGTCTTGGCCTGGTTATTGATAGTTTCTACCGCGGTATTGCTCTTCGTTATAGATATGCTTTGGATGTTGTGGCTGAGAAAGATATTTTGCTATGTACTGAGGATGAAGCTTTTGATGCTATAAAAAACTGATTATAATCTATGGTACACCTGGCAAGTCTGATTCCTCTTTCACAAATATTTTTGCTAGGTTGAACACTCTTGAGACTAGTATTGCTGCTATGAATAGTTGTTATCACACACTTAGGGCTTACCATGATTATGTCCCCATAAATTCTGAGCCTTCAAAGTGGTTTCCCACAATCAAAGTCTCTATAAATACTACACTTTTTGATGCTCGTTGTGATATCATGTCTGAATTTTGTCTTATGCCTAAAGATATTTATGATTCTTTGAGTCTTTGGGGGCTTTCTGAAGGAAGAGAGGAATCTATCTTACTAATAATGCCACCTTATTTCCCATTGGAATAGTTGAAGGTGTGTTTACAAAAATCTCAGGGAAAATGGTGTCTACTAATTATCTTGTTATTGAATGTGTAGGCAAAGGACATATTACACTTGGAAGATCCCTACTAAAACACCTTGGAGCGGTAATAGATGTGGGAAAAGGCTTTATGCACTTTTCTCATCCAGTAAGCAATCATATCTTCCCTAAAGAGAAGAAGAAAGGAAAGAACAAGAGGGGTATTTCTCATTTGAAAATACTTGATTCTTCTTGCTTCTTGTGCCTAACTTAAAAGCGTTAAAGAAAAGTACTTGTTGGGAGATAACCTGAGAGTTTCCTTGAGTCTTGAAAGTTATTACTTCTGTAATGACCTCTCCTTATCCTTTTTGTTTGCTTTTTGTGCCAAGAATGACCTCTAATGAGAGGGAAGTAAGATTCGGGGTGTTGCTGTCCCGAAACAGATTTCTGTGCTCCACCAAAAACATTCGTGAGGAGTCTCTGTAACTTGGATTGCACTAAACATTTACGAATAAATCCCCTAGTATGTTAGCTAACTTTTGTTAGTTCAACATTTTTTGATTTGAGCAACATAAGATGTTCTAAAAAATCGGTTTCTACCTTCTGGTCTATTTTGACAGATTTCTGCCATTATTTGCATTTGCTTCTTATTGATTCCTTTTTGAGTTCTCTTTAGGTGAATTGAGATTTTTGAAGGAGTTACTATAGTAGCTTGTGTTTTTAGTGAAAAGCTTTGTTGTTCCAAAGCTTTTCCATAGGTCTAATATCTTTTGAATACACTAATGTTGCTAATGAAGATTGTGTGAAGTTTTGTATGAAGGAAAAATTTCAGGTGTAAAGAGAGAATGATGCAATGAGATGAAGAATGGACAAAAGCTCAACCTTGGGGATGCCACCAGGGTGTCACCCCCAAGAAATATCCAAGAGGTACCAGCGTCAAAGCTTGGGGATGCTCAAGGCATCCCCTTCTTCATCAATAAAAAGCTCAGGTATGTTTAGACACTTCGTTTTTATTGTTTCATGCATAGTTGTGTTGTTCTTGGAGTGTATTAGTTTTTGTTTGCTCTGCTTAGTTTGGACCCCCATTCTCGCTGTGTTGTTTGCAAATAAGTTGCTTGGTGTTGGAAAGGAGTAGTAAGTTCTTGCTTGTAAGTGCAAGAGGAGCTTGCATTGACTGTGACTTAGACTTTAGCATGACATGCTAGGGGTTGTTTTGACCTTATGCTTAGTGATTATTGCTGTAGCATGTCTTGTACCAAACAATTGGGATTGCTTAGTGTGACTTGAAATTATGCGTTGTTTTAGTATGCAAAAGCATAGTATTATGGTATTATCCTTTGATGTTTTGCTTGGGTTGACTTGGCACATGATCACACCATGTTATGACTATGACAAGTCACCATAGCCTCTATGATCATTTAGTCCCTGACTTGTAGTACCACTCTTTGCTTTGATTAGTAATGCTTTGTTGCACTGCATGATTATGGTCATTATTGCTCTCATATTTGGTTTCTCCCAGTCTTTTGCTAGCCTCCACTTGTGTGAGTAAGCTCTACTCATGCTTCCAACTCCCAAGAAACCAAGTTATTCCAAAGTGTCCACTCTAAACTCCTATGCATGGTGTGTTACACCATTCCAAGCATATTCTTGTTTTCAGCTATCTTCCAATTACAAACTATTTTGTTATGTGAAAACTTAGTGATTAAAGCCCTCACAAACTTGATGGCACACTTTATATTCTTTGCCCCTAATAAACTTGAACCATTGTGTCTTCTATGTTTTATATGCTTGCACTTATACGTTGGAATTAGCAGAACCATGTTGTCATGGGGAGCGTTTTCAACATTGCACTTGTACTTTGTACTCAGTTTATATCATGCTCTTTTGTCTATGGATGTCACCGGTGTGAAATAAAGAGGGAACTTATAAGTCCATGGAGTTGGTATCCTGTGTTAGAGAAACGCCTGGGCCGCTAGCCTAAGCCATGCCTAATCATGGTGGAAACTTGCAACTTCACCATAGTGACATCTATGAAGCATTCTTCTTATAAAAAAAGAGACACATTGGGAAAAGAGGAAAGAGAGAAAAAAGCACCATATTCCCATGGTAAATAAGAAGATTGCTAAGATGCTCATTGTCTGCTTGCCTTGTCATTTTGGTTATGGGAAAGCTCATGTACCATGTGCAAGGGGTACCCCGTTGGCGGTTCTCAATGATATGCAAATACTTACAATGACAAGAACTTACAGGTGACTAAAGTTGAGTAGCATGAGGTGTGGCCCTCGTATTCAAGGGACTTGATATTGCCAACTTATACTTCGTCAAGCATATACTCCATCTTTGTTCACTTTAACCTTAATCACTTCAAGATGCTTATGATAGGGGCAATGAGGGATGAAAGCTAACAAGTACCATAATTTTTGGAAGCTCTTTTTGAAACTTGAAATCCCTGCTTCCTTTATAAAATATCTTTCTTCCACCACTATTGAGTCTCCACCTTCTACCTTTAGGCACCATTAAGAGAGCATAGTTGTCATTTTGTGTGCAGTGTTCCAAAGCTTATTGATTGATGCATATTGTGATATTACTTGTCGTGGGAATGGTCACAGCAGATGCTGCAATCGGCAGCAAGTAGTAGAACGAGGGGCAAGGGCGGCCAGCCATCTACGGTGCGAGATGAGGGCGGAGACACAGGGTTTTACCCAGGTTCGGCCCCCCGGAGGGTAAAGACCTACTCCTGCTAGATTGTATTATGAAGGTGGTACAATGGGCGAGCTCGGCGGCTAGGCGGCGAGTCGCTTGGGTGTATGATGGAACGTATCTCTTCACGCCCTGTAGGGAGGTTTATATAGACTCACCTCCCCTAGGGTTTACATATCTCAACCGAATCAGTTAAGGCTTCAGTACTCGTTTAACCTAATCCGACTGGGCCTATCTACTCGCCTGGGCCTTCAGCTTCCAGTCGCTTGGATCCACACCGGGCCTTGATCCAGTCGCCGTCTTGTAGGCCCACTCGCCAGTTCCTGGGCCAGTCGGAAACGTCATGCTGGGTATACCCCGGTAGGCACATCCCCATCAGTAGTCCCCGAGGCCGTCGTCGATTGGGCGTAGGTGGTTGCTGGCAGTCGGAGTATACGGCTTCAGAGAAGACATCCAGTCGAATCGTCGGCGGGCTCCTGTATAAAGGAGAAAACTAGTCATCCTGATCGCAGCTTTGGCGAGTCGAGTTGGCGAAACACTGTCGTAGTGATCGGGTCGGCAAGCCGAGTGGCTGAAGTTGGACCGTTAAACGTGGTCAAACTAGCCGTTGGGGTAATCCAACGGTAACTTTTGGCGTAATCACCGCGTAGTAACGGCTCCCTGATTTGGCGGGTAACAACCGCTATATAAGGGGAATGGCAGGCGATTTGAGAACCATCTTCTCGCCATTTCCTCTGATTGCACGCACTCTCGCCTTCCTTCGCATCGCGATCCAGCCGACCCGAAATCCTCCGACCCCCCACAAATCCTTCCGCCATGGCCCTCTCCACCGAGCCTTGAGGTAGATCTAAGTGTACGAGGGCGCAACTGGCGTCCTTTGAGGAGGCCGGGATCCTGCGCGCCGGCTGTTGGCGCATCCCCGTGGCCGGAGAGGTGACCCTGAACCCGCGCGAGGGGGAATTCATCTGCTTCACCAGCCACCTAGAACGGGGGCTAGGATTCCCTACGTCCCTGTTCTTCTGGCGCTTCTGCGCCTACTACGGGATCCAACCGTCGGACCTGGGTCCACATAGCATCGAGCAGCTCGCCATCTTCGTGGCGTTCTGCGAGTGCTACCTAGGCTGCCGGCCCTACTTCCCTCTATGGCAAGATCTGTTCCACAGACGGATCATCCACGAGGAAGCGGGCGGCCCAATGCTTGCCGCGGGCGGCCTGACATTCTAGCTGAAGTCGAAGGCTTCGTTCTTTGACTTGATGCTGCCCGCCAAGGCGGCGAGCGACTGGAAGAAGTCTTGGTTCTAAGTTGCCGAAGCGACCCCGGAGGGCGAGGCGGCGATCCCACGATACTCCGCCAACCGGTCCGAACCGCGCCGTCTCCAAGTCGGCAAGCTCCCCACCGACCAGCGGATGGTCGTGGACGAAATGCTCCAAACCATCCGCAGTCTGAAGAAGAAAGGCCTCCAGACAATTAACTTGTACAACTGCTGGCTCGGGCGGCGGCTCGTCCCTCTGGCTCGGCGCGACCACTACATGTATCAATACACGGGCCAGGAGGACTCGACAAAGTCCTGCCTCGCCGAGTGGAAGCTCGAGGACTACACCCCAGCGCTGAAGAAGATCACCCAGGCGGTGTACCTGGACGCAAAGGCTGGGGTCGCCCCCTACACCGCAAAGCATCCAGCCCCAACGGTAAATCACCTCGCATCATTCGCAGTCGCAGTTTTGCAGTCGCGGTCATTCTAATTTCATTTCGTATGCATTGCAGCTATTCCAAGTGGTGGAAGGGTGGCTCCCGCCTTCAGACGACGAGAACTCGAGCTCGTCCGTCCAGGACATGGGCGAGTCGCCTCCCGCCAAGGGCGACACCGAGAGCGACGAGAGCAACGGCGACGACGAATCCGAGGAGGAGGTCGCCCCGCTGGTCCGCAAGACCCACGGGCAACGTCAGCGTGAGCTTGAGGCGAGTAAAAGCCTCGAGCGTCATGATGATGATGACGAACTTCCGGAGACCACCTCGCGCCGCCAGGCTACTCCGTCGAAGAAGAAGAAGAAGAAGAAGAAGGATAAGGAGGCGAAGGCCCCTCCGAAGAAGAAGACGAAGCCGATGAGGCCGGCCTCTCCACCGCACTCGGCGAGCAGCTCCGACGCCCCCAGCCCGGCCAAGGACGAGGCGCCGCCGACGGCAGCCGCGCTGGGCACGGCCACCGTCGAGGTGACACTGGCCTCGATGCCTCCGCCATTCGCCCCAGTCTCTGGGCTAGGGGCTGCTCCGGCCGCGGTGCCTTCACCTCGCAGGGAAGCTCCTACTGAAGATGTCCTAGAAGCTCCCGTTGCAGCCTCGACGACGAAGAAACCGTCCGTGTCTTGGGCGCGCGACATTCTGGAGATGGGCCTCAGCCGCCGACTGGGCCCTGAACTGGAGAAGCCGGCCGGCATCTGCACGGGGCTACGCTTCATTCCAGTCGCCAAGTGAGTTCGCTCACCTACTTTTGTCTTTCATAGCAACTTGAATTATCTTGTTCACACGATCGATTTACAGAACCGGAGCGAAGAAGATAGGCCACCCAACCGTGGCTAAGGTGCCACCCGTCGACAGCGAGGAGGATCCTTCCCGTAAGAGGAAGGCGGACGAGGTCGTCGCCCCTGCGGATGGCGCCAAGAAGGCCAAGGGCGACGATGTCGTAACGATCTCCGACGACACGGCGGTCGCGCCGAATGAACCCGCAGCGGAGGCGGCCGTACCTACGAAGGAGGGTGCTCCCTCGCCTGGGGCGTCCGAGCCGGCCTCCTTTGGTGCCGGTGCCTCTATCGCGACATTCCCGCGCTTCATGACCAGGGCGGCTGCAGCGAGTGGGACCTCGCCCTCGAGCCGTACACCTGGGGTCGCCGACGCAGAGGTCGAGCAACGACGTGGGCACACGCCGGCTCTCCTCGCATCCGTGGATGCGATACAACTTCACAGCATGCTTGGCGCAGCCATCCAGGTATGTCCAGTCCCCGAGGATCAGGTCGGTGTGACGCAGCGGTCTGATTCTTTTAGTGCCTTGTTGTTATTTTTCGCGTCTAGTCCCCAAGTGCGTACTCGCTGAATTTCAGCGGGTGGGCACTTAGGATTTTTTGATTGCCAGTCCCCGAGTGCGCACTCGCTGAATTTCAGCGGGTGGGCACTTAGGATTTTTGATCGCCAGTCCCCGAGTGCGTACTCGCTGAATTTCAGCGGGTGGGCACTTAGGATTTTTTGATCGCCAGTCCCCGAGTGCGTACTCGCTGAATTTCAGCGGGTGGGCACTTAGTATTTCGCTTTGGTTAACTGTTTGAATTGTATGCAGGGCCTGCAACGTGAGTCAGCTGACCGACTGGCAGCGAAACACCGCGCGGAGAAGGAACTGGCCACCGTCCAGGAGGCGAATAAGGGGCTTTAGGCGGTTTCCGCGAAGGCAGAGGAGGCTCGCCAGGGACTTGTCCCGGCGGGTGAGTTGGCAGTGGCTCAATCGGCGTTGAGCTCGGCTGAGAAGCGGATCGCCGATCTCGAGCGCGAGCTGAGGGAGGCGAAGGAGGAAGCGAGCTCGGCGGATGGGCGAGCCAAGGCCGCCGTTACGGCCGCCGCAGAGGAACGTAAGGTGTCCGACGCCCTTGTTGCTGGGCTTCAGGACGACTATACTTCGCTTCAATGCTTCATCACGGACCTCTCCTGCCCCTTGATTGGTGAGTGTATCTGCCCCCGCATGTGCCTTTTTGTGATATCCGACATACTCACTGTTATCTTCTGTTTGCAGGTTGCATCCTTGATAGCGCGGAAGAGGCGAGCTCGTTCGACGCGCGGCAATGTGTGGCCACGCTCGTCGACTCGGTGACGTTGTCGGCGACATGCATCCGAGCCTACCTCCAGGAGATATCGCCCACGGAAGTAATTCCTAGCGAGCTCGTCGAGGTGTGGAAGTACTTGGAGAAGGCGCCCTCGGTCATTGAGTTCATGACGCGATCGGCGTTCCGGCGCGGAGCGGCGACGGCGCTTAGCCTTGGGCTTGCTCACTTCCCGGAGGACTTCGACCTCGATGACGTGACGAGTGGCTACCCGTCGTTGACTGGCGCGGTGGAGATCTCCGAGGTGCTCAAGTTGACGGACCGCGCCGCGATGTACTCCGAGCGTGTCTGGGCAATGGGAGACCTCCTTCCTTACCAGGAGACGGTCGTCGCACCCAACGACCCCGAGCCGCCGCACCGAGACTTCAAGGTCGAGCAGCCCTTTCGTGCGGCGATGGCGGGTGAGCTAACGACATATCCGTCGAACCCGTACACTCCCTTCATCCGCAATCGCAAGGGTGCTGGAGAGTCGTCATCGAAGCCTGTGGAGTGAACTAGGTTGCCCTGGGGCGTTAGTAGCAGTTCTGCCATTCGGCATACTATGTATTTTGAGACGATTGCAACATGTTATGAATGATATATAGTGTTGTTTTGTGACTTGTCGTGTGTTTTCTGATTGTGGGTTGAACGAGTCCCCGAGCGCGTCCGCCCGTTTTTATGGGGTTTACCTCGTGTGTTATGTGTTTACGTTTTTTGAATATTTTGTTATTGCGGTCGACTCGCCCGGACTCGGAGAGCCAGTCGCAAGGCGACTCCCTTGAGCGCTCTGTACTTCACCGTTTTCCCTTGCACAGACGAGGTCGGGTGGCCGAGTCCCCGAGCGTGGTACTTGGTTGTTCTAGGCGCGACTCGAGGGTGGGTGAGGAATTGGCGCGTTAGTTCGAGCGTATCACTCCTGCTTGGCCCGTTGGGTCAGTCGCATGGCGAGTCCTGGGCATGCTCTCATACTTGGTGTTTTCCCTAGCCGCTCGCGCTGAACTGGTCGTCAGTCCCCGAGCGTGGTACTTGGCCGTTCGAGTCGCTATGTCGAGGATGCGGAGGATCATGGTCGCTGTAAGAAGCGAAGGCAGTTGTCTTGGCTCGTAGAGCCAGTCGGGCTGGGCGACTCCAATGGGGCTGACCGCCCATCGCCGTCGACCCTGGCGGGGGCCGGGCGCTTCCTCCTGGTGACGCGTTCTCGCAGATCGCGCGCTCGGCCACGCGGGCCGGGTTGTTTTCATCGTCGAAGTTCAGGGCGCGCCCCTGGACGGTGGGGTTCAGGCGCGACCTGATTCGCTGCTGGTGGTAGCGTGATAGCTCCTGCGCCGTCACCTGCTCGAGGCGAAATTTTTCGCGCTCGGCTTGCTCCTTGCGCACTGCCTCCGCCAGCTTCAGGCGGAGTTCCTCGACCTCCGTTGCCGTGGCGTTAGGAGGGATCGGGGTGGAGAAGGGGTCCTCCGGCGGTTCGGTGCCGGTTGCCATGTAGGTCGCGGCGTGGCGACCGGTCCCATCGTGGAGGTCGGCAGAATTTTCCGACCCGGAGTCGAAGTCGAAGATCCCAAGGATGGAGGGGTCCTCGAAGTCTCCCATGTTGGAGACCTGGGTGATGGAGCCCGCGGGTGAAGCCGCGGTGATGGATCCGGCGAATGACGCCGGGGTCGCCGAGTCGGCGTCGTCGTTGAGGGCCGCGTCTTCTGCGGCCGCTGAGTTTTCGGCCACGTTACTGTGGGCCGAGTTGTACTCGGAGGCGAGGCGATGGATCGTGCGGATCTGGCTCTCGGAGATCCGATCGCGTGGCGGCGACTCGCGGATGCGAGCCGAGTCCTCCGAGACGATGACGTCGGTGAGGCCGACGAAGAGGCTGATCGTGCCGACCGGCAGGATCACGCTGTGCGTGACGGGTCGCGCCGCCGGGACGTAGCTGCTCGGCAAGATTTGGAGCATCTCGCTGATTGCTATCATGCGGCCGGTGGCGACCGTCTCGTTGATGGGCAGATTGGATCTCGCCACAGAACACCGGCCAGACCGGTCAGGCCCCACGGTGGGCGCCACTGTCGTGGGAATGGTCACGGCAGATGATGCAATCGGCAGCGAGTAGTAGAACGAGGGGCAAGGGCGGCCAGCCATCTGCGGTGCGAGATGAGGGCGGAGACACAGGGTTTTACCCAGGTTCGCCCCTCGGAGGGTAAAGACCTACTCCTGCTAGATTGTATTATGAAGGTGGTACAATGGGCGAGCTCGGCGGCTAGGCGGCGAGTCGCTTGGGTGTATGATGGAACGTATCTCTTCACGCCCTGTAGGGAGGTTTATATAGACTCACCTCCCCTAGGGTTTACATATCTCAACCGAATCAGTTAAGGCCTCAGTACTCGTTTAACCTAATCCGCCTGGGCCTATCTACTCGACTGGGCCTTCAGCTTCCAGTCGCTTGGATCCACACCGGGCCTTGATCCATTCGCCATCTTGCAGGCCCACTCGCCAGTTCCTAGGCCTGTCGGAAACGTCCTGCTGGGTATACCCCGGTAGGCACATCCCCATCATTACTTGTTCTTGTGCTATTTGTTTCTTGTCACCCTTGTGAACTTTGAAGGTGTCCTATGCATCTATTTGCTACTCTATGAGGGACAAGCTGATTGCCACTATGCCATGTTTTCTGTATGTGAAACAAACAAACGTTTTTCAATGCATGTTATTCATGGTCTTTGTTTGTAGCTTGTCATGTTGCATGCATAGTTACTATGTCCTATTGTTAGAACTCCATCTTTCATGCACATGTTTAGAGTTCTTTGATCCCAGCTTTCAATGCTTGCAAATGGTTAGATCTTCATTGTGAAGGTGCATGTCACCTCAAAAATTATTCTTTTTTATCACTTACCTACTCGAGGACAAGAAGGAGTTAAGCTTGGGGATGCTTGATACGTCGGAAACGTATCTATAATTTTTGATGCTCCATGCTTGTTTAGTATCTACTTTGCTTTGATTTGTCTACACTTTGAAGTGATTTTTACATGTTTTCTGGTACTAACCTATTAACAAGTTGCCATAGCGCCAGTTGCCTGTTTTCTGCTGTTTTTGGTTCCAGAAAAGTTAGTAAAGAAATATTCTCGGAATTATACGGGACAAATGTCAAAGTCAATAACTTTCCATGGGGAACAAGAAGTCTAGAGGGGAGCCAGAGAGGCTTGCCAGGGCGCCCGCACCCCCCCTAAGCGCGGGTGGGCCCTGCCCTGCGCCTAGGCAGGGTGTGGGGCCCCTGGCCACCGCCTCGGCCTCCCCCTTCGCCTATAAGAAGCCCCTGATGCAGAAACCCTAAGTACCCGATCAAATCTCCACGAAACCTTCTGTAGTCGCCGCCACCGTTGTCCCTAGATAGGGGGGATCTAAAGTTCTTCCCGACACCCTGCCAGAGGGGAGATCATCCCGGAGGCCTTCTCTCCGGTATGATGCGTGAGTACTTCCACCTTGGACTATGGGTCCATGTAGTAGTTAGATGGTTGTATCTCCTTTGTCCTTTCATGTATAGATCTTGTGAGCTTCGTTCATGATCAAGATCTAATCTATTTGTAATCATGCATGTTGTGTTTGTGGGGATTCGATGGATATTGAGATTATTATGTTGGTTTGATTAATGGTTTTGTATTTATGATTCTATCATGTATGTGTTGTTTGTGATCTTGCATGCTCTCCGTTGTTAGTAGCTATCTTGGCCAAGTAGTTGCTAGTGACTCCAAGGGGGTATTTATGCTCGATAGTGGGTTCATTCCTCTAGTTTCCAAGGGAAGTGACAATAATCTCTTCGGTTGTATATGTGATGTTGCTACTAGGGAGAAAACAATGGTCTCTTGTTCATGGAACATGTGGACTGTTTACCTTACACACTTTGCTTAAAGCAGTTGTCTGTTGCTTGCAACTTAATAATAGAGGGGGTTTGGATGATAACCTGAAGGTGGACTTCTAGTCATAGATGCAGTTGGATGGCGGTCTATGTATCTTGTTGTATTGCTCAATCGAATTTCATAGGATCTTTCTGACTAGTAATTGCATTGTTATGCCTTGCTCAGTTCCTGTCAATTGCCCTGCTGTAATTTGTTTACCCTTCATGCCATGTTGTTTATCTAAGAAGAGCACCTCTAGTGAACTATGGACCCCGGTCCAATCTTTACCATTGATACATCTTCCACCGTTACTTGTTTACTTGCTGCAAACCACCATTACCTTCCACACCATATGTTTAATCCTTTGTTACAGCAAACCGGTGAGCTTGACAACCTCACTAATTCATTGGGGGCAAAGTCTTGAGTTTGTGTTGTGTAGGTCTCCACGTTGCTTGCAACACCTGTGTGACGTTTCCTTCCTCCTTCTGGTTCGATAACCTCGGTCTCTACTGAGGGAAGACTTGTTGATGTGATCATCACACCTTGCTTTTGGGGTTTCCAACGAAGTGCTCCACGTCAAGCACCATCATCAACGACGGGTCCCAACGCAGGCTGGACCATGACTTCGAGGTGCAGGAGCACACGGTAGGTGAGCAGCGCCCCGCATCGATCCCACAACAAAAAGATAGCGGCACAGGAGCACAGGGATAATGAGTGGTGGCCCCATCAAAGAGTGCGTTGGAGCAGGAGCAGGGGAAGGATTAGTCACGACGAGAAGGGGGTGGCAATGGTGCGAAGGCCTGAGAGGGGTCTTGGTGGTGCAGGTCGCCAACGATAGTGCGCCGATGAGCAAAGGGTCGGGGATCTAGCGATGGTGGATAGAATTGCTTGGAAGCGTTTTTTTTGAAATATAATATATTACGCATGCAGGCCGTCTCATTAAAACCTGGGAGCGCTGGTTTAGTTGGAGGAGTGGAAGGGAGCAGACCAATGGGATAAGGGGAGATTACATCATGTGGACGAGCGCGAGCCACATAGAGAGCGTGTGAGTGCGGCGCCTTTGCGTATCTTTTCCCAAGAAACAATAGAGACATGAAAATAAATCATGGAAAAAAGGAGAACGAACGGACTTTACCAGATCGCTGATGGAATAGTTTCGGAAATAGTCGTCACAGAGGAGGAAAGCGCATGAATCATAGTTTAAAAAACTAGACCGGTTCAGTGGTCCGATCGAAAAAAACCTGAACAGATAGCCTCACCAGTTTATTAAGAGGCATGGTCCAAACAACAAAAAATCAGTGAAAAAATATTTTACAGTAAGGACAAAACTCACAACCTTCTACTATGTAGCATAAGGCCAGATACACCGAAGGGAATATGCCCTGAGAGGCAATAATAAAGTGGTTATTATGTATATTCCAAGTATATGATAGATTTTTATTTTGCATGCTATAATTGTATTAATACGGAAACGTTAATACATGTGTGTTTAATAAACAAACAGAAAGTTCCTAGTTATGCCTCTCTCATAAACTAGCTCGTTGATTAACAAGACGAAAAAGGTTTCCTGATCATGGACATTGGATGTTGTTAATAACGAGTTCACAACATTAGTGTAATGGTGTGATAAACATTCATCCGAAGTATAGAATTACGATCAAAGTCATTGAGTTTATATTGCTATAACATCATACGAAGTGATCCTAATCCTTAGACCATGAGATCATGTCAATCACTAACACTGGAAGAGTATCTTGATAACATCAAATGTCACACCATAACAGGGTGATTATAAAGATGGGTTCAGTACTACTAAAATGTTATGTTGAGGCCTATGGATCGAGAGTGGAATTTGGTCATCCCGATAACGGATAGATATGCTCTGGGCCCTCTCGGTGATATCACATTGATTAGCTTGCAAGCAAGTGATTTGATTTCTAGAATGTTATATCACGGGAACGAGAAAATAGTACATGTCAGTAACGAGATCAAACTAGGTATGGAGATACCGATGATCGAATCTCGGACATGTAATATATCGCGAAACAAAAGGAATAAGATACTAGGGTAAAAGGTTCTCACGATCATAAGAAAGTCGTCATTGAATGTGTGGGAGTCAGTACGGATCTCCAGGTCCCGCTTCTAATAATTGATCTGAGAGGGGTCTCGATCATGTCCGCATTATTCGCGAACTGTAGGGTGATACACTTAAGAGAAACCGACACCATTTTGAGCAAATAGTTTCATGCTGAAAAAAATAACAAGTGCAGGAATTTATTTCACTAGATACCGAAACTGGTTTTTAGGTGAAATTGCAGAGAGTGTTTTTACATGTGAAATGAAATACTAGTAAGGGGTTATATGTTAATGTTTGTCATTAAAGTAATTGACAAAATTCTGAATAAATAAAAGGAATTTTATTTAATGAGAGTTTGCATTAAATTTGGTAGAAATTTAATGGGAATTTGTGTGGGTTTTTGAGTGGAGAAAATTGAAGGGGCATTTTGTGAGTGGAGACTCCACCCACATGAATGGAGGGAGGGAAAGGGGCAGCCCCATGCGCCGGCCACCCCCTTTGGGTTCCCCCTCCTCCTATAAAAGGACCCCCTCCCTCTCTCTCACTCACACCTCCTCGTGAAGGATCTCTCTCCCCTCTAGTATTTATTCCCCATGGTCTCGGACTAGCGAGATACATGTTCCCGATGGATATTTGGCAAGAAAGAGTTGTGTTTCCGCTGCATCGCTGGAGCAAGGAGGCGGAGGTTGCTCAGTGTCTCGGACGTGTGTGCGAGCACGGATGCGCCGCTGATTTGCGGCACTAGGACTTCCTCTCAATCTTGAGATCGGCAAGAGATCGTGTACATCAACCACGAGTTCAACCTCGTTAAGCTTTGTCAGTCTTCAAGGGTATGTTCTCTACGGATGTATATCCGCCCATTGCTTATATCTAGTAGATAGATCTTGGTGCATAGTTTTTCCCATCGTAGGAAATTTTTTGTTTTCTATGCTGCAAACCCTACAGTGGTATCAGAGCCGAATCTATGCGTAGATGCTTTGCACGGGTAGTACACATATGAGTATATGGGCGATGATGATCATGTTATTTCTTCTTAGTTGTACTTTGGATATTGGTGACATAGTGGGATGAAGCGGCCCGGACAAACTTTACATGTCCTCGCACATGAGACATGTTCCACGCTTGACATGCAACTAGTTTTTCATAAGTGGATAGCGGGTGTCTGTCTCTCCTACTATAGTCAATATCTAATTTGCAACAAGTTGTCAACAATTTGGTTATCCTCATTGTGGTTCATTTTCGTAGGTAAGAACAGTTCTATATTCGAAAGCCCTAAGCCACGTAAAACTTGCAATGGATAAATTAGAGGCGTCTAGTTTAGATTGTTGCTAGGCTAGTGTCATGATATGGTGATGTTGTAAGTGAAAGTATAAGTCGATACTCTTACAACACACATAACGTGTAAATTCCATAGACCTTGGCCTTACACATAAAGGTATGATGAGGATAATACCATGATGCACATGATGGAGATCAAGTGCAAGAACCATATCATTCATGTGATGTTTGTTGCATCTTATATTGCTTGTTTGGCGTTTTATTAGCATGTTAAGATGATCCCTCATTTAGATATCAAGATAAAAATGTGTTCTACCTTTAGTATGCACCGATTATGTTTCGTCGCTCCAAGACATCACGTGAGGATCGGGTGTTCTTGGATCCATGATCATATTTTGGGTGTAAGATAGTTACACACGCGAATACTAAGGTTCTTAATTGGTGAGCCTAGCATGTACAGACATGGCCTCGAAACACGGACCGAAAGGTTAAGCATGAGTCATATGGAAGATATGATGCCCATTTGATGCTCGCCTTTGAAGCTACACCGACTCACGTGATGATCGACTTGGTGTAGTGGATTTGGTTCATGTAATCACCAAAAATGCATGAGGGATGTCGTTTTTGAGTGGGAGTTCATTCTTAATTTGGATTAGTTGAACTCAATCTATCATAAACTTAGTCTAAACTTTACAAATTCTATTGTAGATGGCACCACCTGCTTTTAATTTCAATGTGTTCATGGAGAAAGAGAAACTTGCAACGAACGGTAGCAACTTTACCGACTGGGCCATGAATTTGAGGATTCTCCTCACTGCTGCACAAAAGCAATATGTGCTAGAAGCGCCGCTAGGCCCCCCACCGTTTGATGACGCCCCTGACGAGGAAAAGAATGTCTATCAGACTCTTAGGAGGACCACGACTTAGTTCATTTCGGCATATTGTATGGGCTAGAGACAGAACTTCGAAAGCGTTTCGAAAACGGCAATACTTTTGATACAATGGGTGAGTTGAAAATGATTTTTGACACCCATGTTGTTGTAGAGAGTTACAATGCTTTAGAAAAGTTCTTTAGCTGCATGATGGAAGAGAACAGCTCCGTAAGTGAGCATGTACTCAAGATTTCGGGTTACGCCGATAAGCTTCTGTCCTTGAGAATAATGATTCCCATTGACTTGGGCATCCATCTTGTTCTCTAGTCTCTGCCACCTAGCTATAAGAGCTTCATGATGAACTATAATATGCAAGGCATGAATAAGTCTCTCCCTGAGCTTCTGTCAATGCTTAAAACTGCAGAAGTGGATATCAAGAAAGAACATCAAGTGTTGATGATCAATAAGACCACTAGTTTCAAGAAAGACAATAAGGGTAAACAGAAGGGAAGGAAGGACGGCAAGCTAGTTGCCGTGCCTGAAAATAAACCCCAAGTTGGCCCTAAGCCTGATACCGAGTGTTATTATTGCAAGGGGACTGGCACTAGAAGCGCAACTGCCCCAAGTATTTGGCAGACAAGAAGGCCGGCAAGGCAAATAAAGGTATATATGATATACATGTTATTGATGTGTACTTGACTAGTACTCGCAGTAGCACCTGGGTATTTGATACCGGTTTAGTTGCTAATATTTGTAAATCGAATCAGGGGTTGCGGAATAAGCGACCGCTAGCAAGGGGTGAGGTCAAGATGCGTGTCGGCAATGGATCAAGTGTTGATGTGATCGCCGTCGGAACACTACCTCTCCACTTACCATAAGGATTAGTTATAAACTTGAATAATTGTTATCTGGTGCCAGCACTGAGCATCAACATTGTATCTGGATCATGTTTGATGCGCAGTGGTTATTCGTTTAAATCTGTGAACAATGGTTGTCCAATTTATATGAATGATATCTTTTATGGTCATGCACCGATGATGGATGGTTTATTTCTGTTGGATCTCGATAATAGTGTTACACATATTCATAATGTTGATGCTAAAAGGATTAAACTTAATGATGATATATCCGCATATATGTGGCACTACCGTCTAGGTCATATTGGCGTTAAACACACGAAGAAGCTCCATTTGGATGGACTTTTGGAATCACTTGATTTCGAATCATTTTATACATGTGAGCCATGCCTTATGGGCAAGATGACTAGAACGTCGTTTTCCGGTTCAATGGAATGGGCGATAGATTTATTGGAAATCATACATTTTGATGTGTGTGGTCCAATGAGTGTGTCGGCGCGAGGTGGATATCGTTATTTTGTTACTTTCACGTATGATTTGAGTAGATACGGTTATATATACTTGATGAAACACAAGTCTGAAACCTTTGAGAAATTCAAGGAGTTTCAGAATGAAGTGGAAAATCATCGTAATAGAAAGATCAAATTTCTATGGTCCTACCGTGGAGGTGAGTATCTAAGTTACGAGTTTAGCACTCATATGAAAGAGTGTGGAATAGTTTCAGATCTCACACTTGCCAGAACACCACAGCGAAATGGTGTGTCAGAACATCGTAATCGTACTTTATTAGATATGGTTCGATCTATGATGTCTCTGACGGACTTTCCACTGTCATTTTGGGGTTATGCACTAGAAACCGCTGCATTCACTTTAAATTGGGCACCATCTAAATCTGTTGAAAAGACACCATATGAATTGTGGTTTGGAAACAAACCTAAGCTGTCATTTCTTAAAGTTTGGGGATGCGATGTTTATGTGAAGAAATTTCAGCCGGATAAACTCGAACCCAAAGCGGAAAAATGTGTCTTCATAGGATACCCTAAGGAAACTATTGGGTATTCCTTCTATCACAGATCCGAGGGAAAGGTTTTTGTTGCCAAGAATGGATCCTTTCTAGACAAAGAGTTTCTTGCGAAAGGTGTGAGTAGTCGGAAGGTAGAACTCGAAGAGTTTGTAGAACCTTCTCTTCATAGTATGGCGAGTAGCGCAGCGCCGAAAGTCGTTCCGGAGTTGGCTTTACCAAATGAAGAGGGAACTAATGATAACAATCATGAAGCTCTGAAAGATAATACTACCAAACCTTGTAGGTCTAGCAGGACGCGTGCAGCTCCCGAGTTGTACGGAAATCCTGTTATGAATTTCATGGTCGACGAAATTGATGACCCTGCGACATATGAAGAACGATGATGAGACCGGATTCCAACAAATGGTTAGAAGCCATGAAATCTGAGATGGAATCCATGTACGAAAACCAGGTTTGGACCTTGGTGGACTTACCTCATGACCGAAAGGCCGTGGAGAACTGATGTTGATGGTAATGTAACTGTCTATAAAGCCCGACTTGTCGCAAAGGGGTTTCAACAAATTCAAGGAGTTGACTACGATGAGACATTCTCTCTCGTAGCGTTGCTAAAGTCGGTTAGGATTATGTTAGCAATTGCTGCATATTTCGACTATGAGATATGGCAGGTGGATGTCAAAACCGCGTTCCTCAATGGCAATATTGAAGAAGAGTTGTATATGATACAACCAAAGGGTTTTGTCGATCCTAAGGATGCTGACAAGGTTTGCAAGCTTCAGCGATCCATCTATGGACTGAAGCAAGCGTCCTAGAGTTGGAATCTCCGCTTTGATGAGGTGATCAAAGAGTTTGGATTTGTCCAAACTTATGGAGAGGCTTGTATTTACAAGAAAGTGAGTGGGAGCAATGTGGTATTTCTGATATTATATGTGGATGACATATTATTAATCGGAAATGATATAGATCTTTTAAACAGTGTTAAAAGTTATCTAAACAACAAATTTTCAATGAAGGACCTAGGTGAAACGTCATACATATTAGGCATAAAGATCTATAGAGATAGATCAAGGCGCCTAATAGGGCTATCGCAAAGTACATACCTTGATAAGATTTTAAAGAAGTTTAAAATGGACAGAAGTAAGAAGGGGTTCTTACCTATGTTGCAAGGCAAGACATTGAGTAAGACTCAAAGTACGGTTGCGGCGGAAGAAAGAGAGATAATGGACAAAGTCCCCTATGCTTCAGCCATAGGCTCTATAATGTACGCCATGTATGTACAAGACCGGATGTGGCACATGCTATTAGTTTGACTAGTAGGTACCAATCTGATTCAGGATCGAAACACTGGATAGCGGTCAAGAATATCCTTAAGTACTTGCGAAGAACTAAGGATATGTTTCTTATGTACGAAGGTGAAGAAGAGCCCGTCGCTAAGTGTTATGTCGACGCTAGCTTTGACACCGATCCGGATGACTCTAAGTCTCAATCCGGATACGTATTTCTCATGAATGGTGGAGCGGTTAGTTGGAGGAGTTCCAAACAACCTATGGTGGCGGGATCAACAACGGAGGCCGAATATGTTGCTGCTTCAGAAGCGGCTCCGGAAGCGGTTTGGATGAAGGAGTTCATATCCTAACTAGGTGTGGTTGCAAGCGCGTTGGACCCAATGGTGATCTATTGTGACAACAATGGTGCCATAGCCAATGCCAAAGAACCAAGGTCTCACAATAATTCCAAGCATATTAAGCGCCGGTTTCACTCCATCCGCGAGCATGTCAAGGATGGAGATATAAAGATTTGTAAAGTGCACACGGATCTCAATGTAGCAGATCCATTGACTAAAACCCTCCCTAGATCAAAACATGATCAACACCAGAACTCCATGGGTGTTAGATTTATCACTATGTAACTAGATTATTCTCTCTAGTGCAAGTGGGAGACTAAGGGAATATGCCCTGAGAGGCAATAATAAAGTGGTTATTATTTGTATTCCAAGTATATGATAGATGTTTATTTTGCATTCTATAATTCTATTAATACGGAAACGTTAATACATGTATGTTTAATAAACAAACAGAAAGTTCCTAGTTATGCCTCTCTCATAAACTAGCTCGTTGATTAACAAGATGATCAAGGTTTCCTGATCATGGACATTGGGTGTCGTTAATAATGAGGTCACAATATTAGTGTAATGGTGTGATGAACATTCATCCGAAGTATAGAATTACGATCAAAGTCATTGAGTTTATATTGCTATAACATCATACGAAGTGATCCTAATCCTTAGACCATGAGATCATGTAAATCACTAACACCGAAAGAGTATCTTGATAACATAAAACGTTACACCGTAACTGGGTGATTATAAAGATGGGTTCAGTACTACTAAAGTGTTATGTTGAGGCCCATGGATCGAAAGTGGAATTTGTTCATCCCGATGACGGATAGATATGGTCTGAGCCCTCTCGGTGATATCACATTGATTAGCTTGCAAGCAAGTGATTTGATCACTAGAATGTTATATCATGGGAATGAGAAAAGAGTACATGTCAGTAACAATATCAAACTAGGTATGGAGATACCGATGATCGAATCTCGGATATGTAATATATCCTGAAACAAAAGGATTAAGATACTGGCGTAAAAGGTTCTCACGATCACAAGAAAGTCATCGTTGAATGTGTGGAAGTCAGTATGGATCTCCAGGTCCCGCTTATGATTATTGATCTGAGAGGGGTCTCGATCATGTCTGCATTATTCGTGAACCGTAGGGTGACACACTTAAGAGACACCGATACCATTTGGAGCAAAAGTTTCATGTCGGAAAGAATAACAAGCGCAGGAATTTATTTTACTAGATACCGAAACGGGTTTTCGGGTGAAATTGCAGAAAGTATTTTTGCATGTGAAATGAAATACTAGCAAGGGGTTATATGTGAATATTTGTCATTAAATTAATTGACAAAATTCTGAATAAATAAAAGGAGTTTTATTTAATGAGAGTTTGCATTAAATTTGGTGGAAATTTAATGGAAATTTGAGTGGGTTTTTGAGTGGAGGAAACTGAAAGGCATTTTTATGAGTGGAGCCTCCACCCACATCAATGGAGGGAGGGCAAGGGGACAGCCCCATCCGCCGGCCACCCCTTGGGGTGCCCCCCTCCTGCTATAAAAGGATTCCCCCTCCCTCTCTCTCACTCGCACCTCCTCGTGATCTCTCTCTCCCCTCTAGTATTTATCCCCCATGGTTTTGGACTAGCGAGATACATGTTTCCGGTGGCTATTCGGCAAGAAAGAGTTGTGCTTCCGCTGCATCACTGGAGCGAGGAGGCGGAGGTTGCTCGATGTCTCGAACGTGTGTGCGAGCACGGATGCGCCACTGATTTGCGGTGCTAGAACTTCCTCTCGATTTTGAGGTCGGCAAGAGATCATATACACCAACCACGAGTTCAACCTCGTTAAGCTTTATCGGTCTTCAAGGGTATGTTCTCTACGGATGTATATCCGCCCGTTGCTTGTATCTAGTAGATAGATCTTTGTACATAGTTGTTTCCATCGTAGAATTTTTTTTGTTTTCTATGTTGCGAACCCTACAACCACTTGGGCTCACCATTCTTTCCGATTACATATTGAAATATACTCTATATGTACCTTTTGTAGTCATTTTACTCCAAAATTTGATTAAATTTAAACTAAAAATACTAGTTTTTTGTCGCCATTGAACCGGATGAACCGATGGTCTGACCAACGAACCAGTCATCTTACCGGTTCATTCACCGGTTCGGTTTTTAAAACTATGGCAGCAATACGTAACAGATGGAGACCATCATGCGTCCGCTTAAAGCCAAATGGTGCTCAGTAGCGCGTGCGCTGCCCAGCAGTTTCTGCCCGAGAAATGCAATCCCCCCGTAGGAGGGGCTCCCGGCACCATCTCTGCTCTCCATTTGTTAGAGATTCATGCTATGTTTTTTACAAAATATCCTCCCACTTTATCTCTTAGGTCTGTTATAGTTTTTCTATCCAACCCCTAGCATTTTTGGATATTCTCCATGTTTTGTCGCTTGTTTGTCTCCTCACAATTCGATAGTCTTCTACACATTACTATTTCTTTTTCACCTCTTTTTTTCTCGTAAAATTTCAGGAATATTCAACAAATTTTTTATGTATATTTTTAATTCTGAAAATGAAACATGCATAATTTGTTTTTTCAACAATCGAATTTGATAATTTTTATTTTTGTACTTTTTACTTAACAATATTTAGACGCTCTTACTTTGTTTCATCCTAGACTCAGAAGTTTCATACAAGATTCACATGTTTTTACAAACTTGTTTCTGCCAAGAGATATTCATATAATTTTTCACAGAATACATGCATAATGTCTATTTTTTTTTACCTCATTTTTTCTCGCAAAATTTTAGAAATATTTATGTATATTTTTTATTCTGAATATGAAACATGCCAATATACAGGTTGAATATTCTTTGATTATTTCTGGCGGCCCTAAACCCTGGATATTTGCCAAATATTTGAAACCTTCCATCACAGATTTATTCAAGATTCATAGGCAATAATATTCATATAGGATACATACTAAAATCCCAACATACAAGAGTTTTTCAATAATTAAATTTCTATAATCTGCATTGAATAAGATTAATACCAAGAACGTTTCATACAAGATAACACACAAGATTCACGAGATTACTCACAATATCTAATCTCATTCATATATTTTCTTTCAAGAATATGTTTCTTCAAAGAATCTGCTGTACTATTTTCTTTCAAGAATATGTTTCAACAATAATTTTCATACACGATGTTTCACATGATATTAAAAAATTCACACAAGTTTTGCACATGTTTTTTCAAAGAATCCAAGAAACATACATAATTTGTACAAACAAGATTCATTACAGATTCTTGACAGGTACAAGCTTCATTATAAATTCTTAACATTCTCATACAAGATTCATGACACATACAAAATTATGCACATGTTTCCTTAATTTACTCCATGTGTATTCTATGAGCCATCAAGGTTTACATCAAATCATACATGTTTTATTCAAGGTTGACATCAAATCCATAGAACAAATAAATCTTCTGATGAACACGCCTAGGCAGTAGCTGTCACGACACACGAAAAAGAGGATCAGATCTGGCCTTCTGACGAGGATTAATAAAGATGCATACACATATCAAAGTTACAACAAAGTTTCATTCACGTGAAAATACAAAGTTTTAGATCGGTATTAATAGGAAAAAACCGAATCAGCAAGATACATCACGAACTGAATGAAAAAATCCCAAAAAAAGATGATGCCTAGATCGGGTTTCTCTAGGGCTAATTCATTGGAGATTCATGAATATATGACTAAATCCCTCTCAGAATCATATCCCAACTCATAGAAATTCTAAAGAAATATCAAGAAAAGGAACATCCAACATTTCCGGATCTAGGAAAGGAAAGTTGCAAGAAACATGAAATAAATATGAAAGAAACTTAGAGGATTTATAACGGTATCATACAAGAAACATAAAGAAAAAGAAAAAAATCATGCATGTTTCATACACCTGTCAAGATCCAAGCATGAAGAAAAAATAAAGAAAAAGGAGGGCCCCCGGATCCGTCCACTCCTAGCAAGAATCAACCAGTTAAAAGAGAGATCCGTCCAAAAAATTCAACCACGAACTGGATCCAAGCATGAAGAAAAAAACAAAGAAAAAGGAGGAGGCGGGGATCGCATCGGGGCTGGGGATCGTGTCGGGGAGGAGGAGGGGCTTGAGGAGGAGGTGGAGGCGGGGTTGGACGAGGAGGTGGAGGGGAGGAGGAGGTGGAGTTGGCCGCCGGCGAGGTGGGAAGGAGCTGCATCGATCTGGAGGCGTCGGCGGTTGGAGAGAGAGAGAGAGAGAGAGAGAGAGAGAGAGAGAGAGAGAGAGAGAGAGAGAGAGAGAGAGAGAGAGAGAGAGAGAGAGAGAGAGAGATGGGTGTGGGGGAGATGCGGGAGCAAGTGGAGTGGGGGCGCATGTACACGGCGATGCTAGAAGCCTGGAAGTGGTGGGTTGCAGAGATTAAATCAACTTTTCAGAGGGGCTAAATGAAAAAAGATTGAATCATTTGACTAATAAACTTTTGCACGAATCATGAACTAACCCATAGCTATGATGGTGTCGGGGGTCCCTCCTACGCTGAAAAAATCCCTTCTCTTTGTGCCCTCCCTCCATCGTCTAGTCTTGAAAAATTATTGGCACCACGTACCGTCGCTTGGCGCGTCTATCTCCAATCATCACCAAATCCAAATGGAAAATCCAACCAGGTAGCCAAGCAAAGATAGGAGCAGTGTCATACCGCGTTGAGCAGCCGGCCACATCCCAACATAAAAACATAAGAACAACCGAACTGATCCAAGTGTCGCCGCCCTGCTACTTCGTCACTCAATCAAAATTTAAAAAAGTCACGGCCTGCTTCCGACAATCAGCAGGTTCCTGCATATCCATGCACCAATTTTGACTTGACCACATCAGCTTCAACTTGATTTTGGTTGTACTAGAACCATCAGAGTTTCCTTCCTCCGTGTAACTGTGCTTGCTTGGATTTATCCGAGATTGTTACCTGGGTACAGGTAGATTATTAGGACTCGTTCTTTCCCACCTGCCATGAACTCTGGAGCTTAATTGGACATGTTCCCCGCCAGGGATTGAGCAGTCCGGCAGAATCCCACTGCCAGTTGAGGTCGACATGGAGGCCATGCACGCCACCACCACCAATTGGAATCCCATATTTCGCCTCGCCGTCTTCCTTCTTCTCGTCGTCGTGGCAGCGGCACAGCCGCCGTTGCCGGTGGCGCCACCGCCCGAGGACGCGGGCTGCAACGGCGTCCTCCTCACATACACCTTGGAGGGCCGCGACAAGATCAGGCCGTTCCTTGACCCAGCCACGGCGGCCAACGCCCAGCCCTACTCCTTCCGCGCCAACGCCACCGTCCTCAACTCCGGCACCCGCACGCTTCGCTCGTGGGAGCTGCTACTCACCTTCGTCCACGGCGAGATTCTCGTCGGTGTGGATGGCGCCGTGCTAACCTCCGGCGCCGACCTGCCGTACAACACCTCGGCGGTGGCCGCCCCGACGACGTCATTCTCCGGGTACCCGCAGACGGACCTTCTCACGCCGATCGCCACCGCCGGCGACCTTTCGAGGATCCAGGCGACGGTGCGGGTCGTCGGCACGCTCTTCGCCGGGCCAGATCCGCTCGTGCCGCTCCCGTCCGCGCTCTCCCTCTCCGATCCAGCGTACAGCTGCTCGCCGCCCGCCACCGCGGGGACGACCCTCTCTGCGTGCTGCGTGCTGAAGGCGCCCGACCAGGCCGAGGCTGAGCCGCCGTCCGTGGCCCCCGCCGCATCCTACCTCCCGCGCGTCGCCGGCGACCTGGTGATCACCTACGACGTGCTCCAGGCGCACGAGGCCACGTACCTGGCGCTGGTCACGCTCGAGAATGACGCGCCCATGGGCCGCCTCGACGAGTGGGAGCTGTCATGGGAGTGGCAGCGCGGCGAGTTCGTCAACACCATGCGAGGCGCCTACCCGAGGGAGGTGCACGCGAGCGACTGCCTCTACGGTCCGCAGGGGCAGTACTACAAGGACATGGACTTCTCCAAGGTGCTCAACTGCGACCGCCGCCCCCTGGTGCTCGACCTGCCGCCGTCACGCCGCCAGGACGCGTCCATCGGGCAGATCGAGCACTGCTGCAGGAACGGGACGCTGCTTCCCAAGACTATGGCGGACGGGGAGCAGTCCGTGTCGGCGTTCCAGATGGAGGTGTACAAGATGCCGCCGGACGTGAACCGGACCAGCAGGCTGCAGCCTCCCGCCAACTTCCGCGTCTCGGGCGCGTCCCGGCTGAACCCCGAGTACGCGTGCGGGCAGCCCGTGCCGGTGAGCCCCTCGGAGTTTCCGGACCCGAGCGGGCTCGCCTCCACCACGCTCGCCGTCGCGTCGTGGCAGGTGTCGTGCAACATCACCGTGGACGATTCCGCCGAACCTTCCAAGCCGCCGCAGTGCTGCGTGTCCTTCTCCTCGTTCAACGACGAGTCGGTGGTCCCCTGCAACACCTGCGCGTGCGGATGCCCGGCACCGGCGCCGGCGACCTGCAGCGCGACGGCGCCGGCGCTGCTACTGCCGCCGTACGCGCTGCTGATGCCGTTCGAGAGGCGGGACAAGGAGGCGGTGAAGTGGGCGCACGACAAGAACCTGGGCGCGCCACCGGACCCGTTGCCCTGCGGCGACATGTGCGGCGTGAGCGTGAACTGGCACCTCGCCACGGACGCCGCCGGCGGGTGGAGCGCGCGGGTGACGCTGTTCAACTGGGAGGACACGGACATGCGGGACTGGTTCGCATCCGTGGTCCTGGACGACAAGGTCTACGGCGGCTTCGAGCAGGCCTACTCCTTCAACGCCTCCGCCACCGGGAACGGCACCATCTTCATGCGGGGCAGGGAAGGCTTCAACTTCCTCAACAGGGAGAGCAACATGAGCGGCGTCGACTACCCAGTGCCCGGAAAGCAGCAGTCCGTGCTCTCCTTCACCAAAAAGACGTCACCGGCCGACGTCGACGTGGTTCGCCGCGACGGGTTCCCGACCAAGGTCTTCTTCAACGGCGAGGAGTGCGCCATGCCGCAGAGGATTCCGAGCCACGGTGTTGCCGTTCGGGCTAGCCCCGGTCTTCTCCTCCTCCTGTTATTCTTTTACTTTGTGGCGTCAGATATTGGAGTCTGAATTTGTATTCTTCAAACAGTTTGTTTTTTTCTTTTGAATCATTTCAAAACAACCTATTGGGACGCTTTCTCTTTGCTCACATGCTAACCGCGTTAATTGCATGAAAACCGCGACAACAGGCAATTGCACGAGAAGTTCAAAAATCCACCTACTTTTAGCAGATTGGCAAACCTCTATGTACATTGCGATCGTGGGTGTAAGCACAAGCATGTGGGTGCCTATACCTGGTGGGACGGCCAGGCGCTTTTTATTAGTAAACGCTTCAGTACATCTCTCACCGTCAAGATTAAACGCAACTTTTTTAATTGAACCATACAAGAACAAGGTGGAGTGTGATGTGATCCCCATGAAGGTTTGCCATATGTTGCTAGATAGGTTGGAACGCAGCGATTCTCCCAGGTCGTGGGGGTCCCCGTCTTATCGAACAGTGTACAGTACGTTGAGATACGTGCTTCGTCGTTTTACATATCGATCCTGTACAAGTCCAACTTCTATCTCCTATAGACACCGAACTAGACATGTCCATCTTCCTCTCCTCTCTCACCTTATCCTCTCCCTCTCATTATCCATCCAGAGTTCCAGACCGCCCCCATTCACTGATGGATAACTCCCACAAGCGATGAACCAATGTGTTCCTCGACGAGCCATACCAGGCGTCGGCCGACCTCGCCGAGCACGGCCGCATCGCGCCATGCCGGTGATGAAGTTTGACCCGCTCGACGCACCTTGTCCTCCATTGCCGCCGTCGCGGATGGCATCATACCGTTCGCCGTCAACATCACTGAGAAGCTCGGCATGCCCACGGTCGCCTTATTGGATGGAAGGTGGACTTCAGGCTGAGTAGCCGGAGCTTCTGCAGCCGCATGATGCCGATGAGCTCGGGATTGGGACGGAGAAGGACGGCACCGTGCCCTTGGACGGCGTGGTCCTCAGCCAGCTCGAGCTGAACCCCGACTACCGCCTACACCGCATAATTTCTCAGATTTGTGAACAATTAATTTCATCCTCTTGGTTGCTATCCGGACAGACTGTGCGTGAGATGATAAAAGAGCAGAGTTCGGTTGCAGATTTTTTTTCTGATTAGTGAGATGCTAATGAGCAGAAAAACGATTCCTGCATACTTGGATTATGTATTGATGCAGGTATTAACAGTAGCCGTTTCTTAATCTATGTTCTTGGATTTCTTCCTGAAATTCTGTAATATGGAATGAAATGAAGGGTACTTTTCATAAAAGGGGAGGGGCTTACTGACACGAATTGCATATTGAATGAGGGTTTTTCTACAATTTGTGTAACAAATCTGTTAGTGCGGTACAGCGACGTGGACGCCCGGGATAAGCCCGGGACGCCCTCGTATATGTAGTGTTTGTTTTTCGGATAGGCTGTGGCAATATGACAAGCGTGTTTTGCACGATGGTCACACAAATGCTTATACTTTTAAATGGCTTGACAAGACTTGTGTTTTGCAACCAATAACTTCTAGCCAAATAATTGCGGACAATGCAAAGGCTCTAATGAGGGCGCAAAGCACAACACCATCTTGTGAGAAGAGCGGTGTCACCGCAGATGAAGAGATAGAGAAAAATTCTATTTATTTCATCAACTCGGGTGAAGCGTTCAACGTGAGATCAAAGAATATAACCGCGCCAAGAATAGCAGCCAATTTCGGTGCGTCTTGGCTCTTTCTTCCTGGGTCCTTTTAGATTCTTGGTCAACCGGTTCTTTTTAGCAATTATTGACTATGAGGATATATAAATTATTTGATATAATCAATGCTTTGAATTACTTTTTGATATGTCGATCAATTTTTGTATCATGTAATGTACCTTCATGGTACTTCATGCACATATGGGGAGACGCTGGCCAACTTGCAATGTATATGCATGTCATCTTTTTAGTCCACACGGCCGAACTGCGTTACGCAATGAGAATTACTTGTCAATTTGGAAATATCATTTACTTCTCACACATTCGCTGTTAGACTAATTAAGATCCCATTATATCTTTATATTTTGAGGACTTAGAGTACCCCTAAATGATAATATAAGCCATCCATTTTGTCAAATCCGATGGTTAGTCTTAGATTGGCACTCCAACCTAGTCTCGGGGGTGGGCAGTGGTTCTTCTCGATCGGCCATGGCGGCGAGGGGGAAGGCCGCCGTTCTGCAGTTCCTGGTGGGTTGGAGTGGCTCCTGGCCGGCCTTGGTGGCGAGGCGGGGGGGGGGGGGGGGGGGGGGGGGTACTCCAGCGACACTGGGGCCTTGTTCTTCCCTGGGAGGCCTTACGGTTGGGTTTGTTGCTGTTACATCGTCTATGGCGTCTTCTCCTCATCTCGAGCAAGAGCTCTGAGGAGGGAGCTCAATTTCTTGGCGCGGCATCGACGAATCCTGGGAGCTCGTCACTGCTGTTCTTCGGCGTCTTCTCTCTTCCTGGGCGCAGTGATTGCGACTGTAAGGGAGGGTTCTTCGAGTAGCAGCGACGATGGGCTTTCTTGGAAAAGTGAAGCCAAATTTTTTTGCAGCTCCAAATCGGAGGCAGGCGGCCAGCCGATTATCCTGGCCAAATCGAGGCCATCAAGATTGCCGGTGATGTCGGGCGCACCTTCAACCTCTATCGCGAGGCCAATCAGTTGCAGAGGCGAGCTGGAAGGAGGACCTGATTGCTTTTTTCTGCATTCTTGTAGGGTTCTCTTTGTAAAGCATTTGGACCTGATCATTTTTCTTTTTTCTTAGGGTCCTGCGTGAATATGTGTAGCTCCACCGTCTTGTTTTAATGGAAGGCTTCCAGCCCCTTCTAGGACTCCTGTTCAAAAAAAACTACTCTCGGGGAGTACTACAGTTAGAATTTAAGGATTACTTTTCTCTTAAGGATAGAGTCGTACAATGCACAGTTGAAACTCTTAAAAAACTATTGCATAGTTTGTCAAGAAATTTTCACAACAATCAAACCCTAAGTTAAAGAGTTGCCAGACTGCCATAGCGAATGAGGCTGCACCGGTAATTAGTTCCTAGCTGGGTAATTAGTTCCTAGCTGGGATTGGCGCAGCGGCACGCCACGCCCTTGTTTTCTCTGTGAGATGTATTGTATTGTTGTAAGTCTTAGGATAAACTGAGGCTCAAAATAATGAACATCATAGAGAGGAAATTTTATCGAGTAATTCACTATTCTCAAAGCTAAAAGAATTTAAAAATAAAAATATTTCCATGTGAAGGAAACAAATATTACAAATAGAAAGAAATATATAGTCAGGTAGATGGGAGAGTGTGTTACTCCCTCCATCAATTCTATTTTGCAAAATAGACCCTATTACTACTACATCAAAGACATTCTAAATTTGGCGTTCAAAACAGAAACCATTCCGCCACTCCGCTTGCTGTCAAAGGGACCCATCGGGGGTCAACCCACCTGACACCCAGGTCACTGACAAAGGGCTCCCATGGGGATAGACGCCACTGGAAATCACGAGGATCAAGCTCATCCCTGAAGGCGGCATCTCCCTCGTCGCTCTAGATGCGCCTGCCTTCTCGTGATAGATATTGTACCATACGTGAAAATTAGTGAGTAGGAACTGAGAATAAAGATACATTTGAACGGACTAAAAGGAACCATGACATTATAATTTAGTTTCAGTTTAAAGATGCATTTTCCTATATTACTGACTACTGACACTACAAAAAGGAAATCACTAACTTGAAAGATTCAGTTTCAGTATAACCTTGTGATCTTATTATAGATGTACAACACAATACTCTAAATCATAAGAATATTACAAGGAGTACTTGACATATGAGTGCGTTGTATTATCTTCAATACAAACAGAAATCTAAATTCCAAGGAGTATGTATATCTCATCCCAGGGGCAATAGTACTAAGAGATGAGAATCTGTTTCCTAAAAAAAATGAAAGTTGGTTAATGAACTCACTTGTAGTTACTACCATCTTGAATGACTGATATACATACAGCCCTACAGGGTAAATTCAGAACTCAGAATTAACTAAGAAACAGTCCAGTCGTATGTTAGGTTGTTAGAAATAAATGATTAGGTTGCTAAGAAACAGCTTCACTGCTCGCTTTTCATGAATACTCATTCAAGCACCATGAATTACAGGCAAATAAAGGGGAATTAGCAACAAATATTTCAGTTAATATTTATAAATGAGATATAATATAGATATAGAACAAGAATTAGCAACAATAATTTCAGTGAATATTTATCAACTGAAAACTCATGAAAGAACAATAAATAAAAATAAGATCAATTTGGGACAAATATTATAAAAACCTCAACTGAAGGCCCATGTTTTATCCCAGTCAAATAGTATTGGTTGCTAAAAACAACTGACAATTTTCAGGGAGAGCATGGAAGGGAAAACGCACATGGATATATATTACTGCTATTTAACCAATTAATTTATCAGGAAGTAACATGTATTATAAACCCCATAGTTGCTTTCGTACAAACAGGCATGAATGAAAAATATTTATTGCTAGTAATGATGAGTAGGTTGTTTGCACTGCTGGTACAGTTTAACAAAAACAAATCAGTCAAGATGAGAAAAAAACAGAATAGATCGGTTGCAATATACAGAAAATAAGAAGCCTTTGATTTGGACAAATTAGACATACCAAATTGCTCACCAAGTCGGTCAACTTTTGATTTGCAGATCAAGTGATTTTGGCCACTCATTTCGATTCTTCTAGTGCGCTACTGCTCAAGAACATGACCTAGTGGTTTTCTTCTTCCCTTCACATGTACCAATTGAAAAGAGACTAAAATGAGATACTGTGCAGCAGCAATATGGGAGTGGTAGTGACTTTCTCTACTTGTCTTCTCTCTGCAGTCTCCATCCAAAGCCAAAGAATATATTATGCACAGTACTACTAAGTGTAGTATGCAGTTGTATATATAAAGGTCTTAGGGGAGTATCTAACACAGATAGCTTGCAGGGGTAAATGTGAGCAAGTAAACTGTAGCAACAACTTTTTTAGCTAAATAGTGAGCTGGTATAGTTGGCACTTCATTTTCTAAATGGCATATGGAAGCTGCGGTTGAACTTGGCACTACATATGGGGCAATATCTAAGCCACTTTCAACCTGCATTGATTTAACAAACTCAAGTAAGGATATCCGGAGGTCGATTTGCATTGCCAAATATTTGCAAGAACCATCACCTTAGAAAACAATGTCCACAGAGCTGATCCAAAAATGGCAACCTCCTCAAGTAAATCCGCTATGGGAGTATGGAGTTCTCTATCCAGCTTCATTGGACAAAATGAAGCAATAAGATTTTGATTACTCAATGGAAATCAGATAAGTTTGATGGCACTCTGGTCATTTCATCAAGATGTGGTCTCACTCTCCAATTGACCATCTGATATGTGTAAGAATCCCATATCTCAGTCATGTCCTTGAAATACGGAAACAAAACTCATGGCACGGTAAGTAAGATTGGCCAATACCTGCAGCTCTGGCTAACACTCCAAGATGTGAATCTCACGGATGCCCAGGATCAGCTACAGTGGAAGTGGACATCTGACGGAGCATATTCCGCGCGCTCTTGCTACCTCGCATCCTTCCAAGGATCAACCTCTTGTTTCTCCAGGAAGATCATCTGGAAAAGCTGGGCGCCGCCGCGAGTAAAAAAATTCCACTGGCTAGCTAATCAGGATAGATGCTGGACTGCCGAGCGACTAGAGCGCCACGGCCTCCAACACCATCCCCGGTGCCCCCTTTGCGACCAGAGCCCAGAGACCATCATACACCTGCTCTTGGAGTGCCCCATCGCCAAACAGGCGTGGTACGAAATACTGGCCTAGCTGCGAATGACGGCTCACCCCCCAGATCATGGACTGGTGGCAGATTGCCAAGAGGAACACGCCCAAGCCAATGCACAAGGGCCTCGCCTCCGCCCCACTCCTCATCCCGTGGATGATTTGGAAACACAGAAATGACTGCATCTTCGACGGAGCGCGCCCATCGGCACAAATCCCGATTGCCAAAATCAAAGATGAAGCCAGACTTTGGTCAAGGGCTGGGGCACTTGGCCTTCGGGCGGTTCTGCCATCCACTTGGGATGTGCACTAAGTTATGTACCTGTAATGAAATATGTACCTCTCAGGAGGATGTAAACTGAATCCTACCTTTGCAATAAAATGAAACGCAATAGTCTTTTGCGTTTTCTCGAAAAAAAGAAAAATGTAACAGGATGTGTTCCGGAGGTAATGGAGAAAGAATATATACTCTTTCCCTCCATTCCACAGTAAGTAATTACTGTGAACACACAAGAACTACTTGATTCATAGACGACTGTAGATGAATTGCATAACTTAGGAATGATTACCTGCATACCTCATAGAAAATAATATCTAGATTGGAACCTGACACTGTTTCTCCAAACACGCCAAATCAAATCTATTTTGTTGCCTTCAATCATCCAAATAACCTAGCAGCACATCAATCTGGGAAAAGAGCAGAGCCTGCAAAAAAACTGGAGCTTCATGGTAAACATGGTTTCGTTAAAAAATCAGGTAATCCTTCATCATTGGTTGCTTCGATAAGCTGGAGCACACCAAACTTTCGTGATATGTTGTTTTCTTCATTTTTATCTTTACGAACCCAAGTTATTTGGCAGAAACATGGAATTCAAAAATGTACCATAGAGGAACATGTTATTGTTAAGTTGGTCTTAATTTACAAATAAACAAAGGTTTGTATCTTCACGGTGGAATTAAAACAGAGTTGGCACGCTACGGTGACAGCATGGAACAGAAGATGATATACACCTGAGTTGAATTGTAATTAACGCACATACTAACATTTTTTTCAGCAAATGGATGTAGCTAGTCACACGTTGTTTCTGATAATTGAAGGAATTGTTGGTTCCGCGGAGGAACCCGCCTAGGGGGATGCCCCCCCGGAAGTTCTGACACTGAACAGTACAAGAAGGCACTAGCTGTCAAATTGCCTGCTGAGTAATGCAGAAAATTTGGGGAAGCTCTCTTCTTATCAAGGTGGTTTCCAGAATTACCTAGCACAATAATGTACAAGCATATGGAGAAAGTTGATGGTTCTTCAAATCTGCCCAAGAACTGAAGCTATTCAGTCCTAATGATGCGAAGATAAAACAGATCCTCCAGACTTTGTATTACTCCCTCCGTCTCAAATTAGATGTCTTAAGTTTGTCTAATCCAAATTTAGACAAACTTAAGACATGTATTTCAAGACGGAGGGAGTAGATAAGATATAGCAAGAGAAAGGAAGATGAGAAAATATACACTATAAAAAGATAACATAAGAGAGGGATACTTCTTTATCATTGTTTTCTAGCCAGAGATAACTAGAGAAGGTTCTTTTTATCATGCTTCTCTAATGCAGAACAGTGTGCAATTCACCTATAAATAGCCATCCCAATTAACATATAAGCCCAACATAAAGATAGTGTAACATAATATGAGAAATTCGAAATTTTACCGCTGCAAAGATGCCACTCTGAAAAATGGCTATGCAAAGATTGTAATTAGATATTTGCCATTCTAATCCTTGGTTCCTCAAAAGTTTGCCACTACACATAGTTTAATACTTTCCTCGCATTACATCCACCTGAACTGTCTAATTAGCATATGGCTCTTGAAAAATACTTCCTTTCATATATATTCAATAAAAATAAGTCGGTCACTGTTCCTGCATACTGAACCGACTAGAAGTGTCACTTGTCCCCTAGTCTGTTAGTAAAATGAGTGGCTAAAGGCTTAGTTTGTTGATTCAGGCTAAACCAGGGATTGCACTAGGCCATGAGATGATAGTATGTTAACTATCCTGCATATTCTGTTGAGAAGCTGAATGTGTGCAACACGTGTTCTTTGGCTACAAAAGTAGCTAAAGAAACTCGAAGAGCAGTTAAGCATATTACTGGTCTTTTGGCCGGGCCTGATTTTATCAGTATGTTGCTAAAGTTTAGTTGAGTGACAATTCTCACAAAGGCAACAGCGTCTTTCATGCTGCAGTTATCTGTTCTTTATGGAAACTTCGAAATGATATCTGCTATAACAAGGCTCGTTAGTCAGTATTTCAGGTTTTATGGTTGTGCATCACCAAGACAATGAAGAACTGGACTGTTTTTTTCTAAATTCAGTTGAAAGGTAAGCCATATTCTGCAGTATCTTACTGTAGTACCGTGTGGTACTGCATAATACTGGCATTATAAACAGCAATCCATCCGCGTAAAGAGATCCCCTCCATCTCCCTATACGCCGATGATGTTGTCCTATTTTGCCACCCGCTACCCAATGACATTGCGGCGGTGAAAGAAATTTTGCACCTGTTCGGCGCTGCCTCAGGCCTCAGAGTAAACTTCTCGAAGAGCTCGGCCACGTTGTTGCGCTGCGACGCTGAGGAGATCGCCCCGCTGATTCAGCCGCTCGGATGCCCCATCGCTGACCTACCCATCACCTACCTGGGGATCCCGCTCACCATTCGCCGCCCTACTGCGACGCAGCTACAACCCTTGGTGGACAAAATAGCAGGGAGGCTGCCAACATGGATGGCAGGACTCATGACCAAGACCGGCCGCCTCGCCATGGTCAAAGCCATACTGAGTGCAATTCCCATACACCAGCTCCTCGTCATAACGCCCTCCAAGAAAACCCTCAAGCAGATTGTGAAGGTGCAGCGAGGCTTTTTCTGGACTGGCCGCGCCGACGCCAACAGTGGACACTGCCACGTCAACTGGCAGCACGCCAGCAGGCCTATCGAGCTTGGAGGCCTCGGCATCCGTGACCTCGAGCGAACCGGGCTCTCTCTCAGGATTCGCTGAATGTGGCTCGCCCGCACAGACGAGAACAGAGCCTGGAGCGGCCTTGACCTGCACTTCTCATCAGAGGAACGCCAACTTTTCTTCGCGTCTACCACGATGGCCCTAGGCAATGGCCAGAAGGCCCTGTTCTGGGAGGATCGATGGGTGGACGGGCGCACTATCAGCGAGATCGCTCCTCTGCTCTACAAGTGCATTCCGGCAAGGCGACGTAAAACCAGGAAAGTGGCCGACGCCCTTCAAGGTAACAGCTGGGCGCAGGACATCCGTGGAGTCATGGGAGTACACGAGATAGGCCAGTACCTGATGATCTGGAACCTGATCCAAAACACCGTCCTCACGACGGAACCAGACACGCTACTATGGTCTTGGACGACGGATGGAGCTTACACAGCCAGCTCCTGCTACCTCGCCACCTTCCATGGATCGACGGCCTGCCACTCTTGGAAGCTAATCTGGAAGACTTGGGCGCCGCCTCGGGTCAAATTTTTCCACTGGCTGGCCAACCAGGACAGATGCTGGACCGCGGAGCGCCTAGCGAGACATGGCCTCCAGCACCACCCGCGTTGCCTCCTATGCGACCAGGAGCCCGAGACCATCCAGCACCTGCTACTGACATGCCCGGCCACGAGGCAAACGTGGCACGAGATCTTGGCCTGGCTTCGCATGACCGCTGCCGCGCCAAGCCACGAGGCTTCACTCATGGAGTGGTGGAGCAAGGCGAAGCGAGACACACCCAAGCAGCTGCAGAGCGCACTTGCATCCGCAGCACTCCTGATCCCCTGGATGATCTGGAAGCATAGGAACGACTGCGTCTTTAATGGCGCCCAACCGTCGGTGGCTTCCCTAGCTGAAAAAATCAAAGAGGAGCTCAGGTTGTGGGCGAGGGCAGGGGCCAAAGGGCTCAGGGTAGTGCTGCCATCCACTTGGGATGTGCACTGATGCTTTTTCTCTTTGCTGTCTTTTGCCTCCTTGTGAGGATGTAACTCGAACTCTACCTTTTCAATGAAATGAAACGCAAAGCTTTTGCGTTTTCTCTAAAAAAAAAGGCAAGGGTTTTATTGCCCTTTAGAGAGAGAAAAGAATGTTGGGAAGTACGCTTAATTTCGAAATGTATGGAAAGTTCAACCAAATAACTTCTCTAACAGTAATTTTACAGCAAAGGATAAAAGTAAACCCAAGGAATTTAAGTCATTCTCGTGAAGGATATCATCAAGGTTGGCTTTGGAAAAAGTAGGACCATATGCAGGTTCCAGAAAATTAGCTTGTCGACCGCCCATCAAGCCACAAGCCATCAACATCAAATTTGTTCACAAGAGAAATGGACAGACAAGATCAAGTACTCCAATACCAAACATATAAACCCATTTATCTATAAAGTAAAGCCTTTGTAAGGAGATCACGGCTTTCAAAGATGTGCTCCTTCATGTAAAATCATCAAATGATAATCAAAGAAGATTCAGCTACATCCCTGCTAATCCTGAAACATGAAGTACACGTTTGGCTCTTAGTTGCCAATCTGAATTCCAGGCAGTTTGATACAACATTGTCTAGTGTTGTTTTGTTATTTGAATGTCTTTGAGAAAGCTATGAACATGCTTTCTATTTTAATTATTCAACCATTTGTGAACTAAAGAAAAACATTATCAAGTTGCACAGACATATGCAATCTCTGATTTATAAAGTTGGTATGTACACACATTATTTATTTTCTGCAGTGGTAGAAATAATTCCATTGCCCATCTAGAGAATACATTAAAATCCTATCATCTAGGAGGTGTGCTTCGGTCCCCCACCCCTAAACTTAAGTTACATGGGCCTTGTTATTTTTTTGACCGGTCGAAACCCATATCGAGATCATGTATATCTCTGTATATGTGTACTCGGTCGAACTGGGTATAATACACGTTTCGATCGGCCGATCTCACCTCCTATTATCGCGATCTACGTCTTTGTATGTCATATTTTTATTTTTTTTGTTATTGTTATATAACTTCTGATTTTTGCCTTCCGCAAACACACGAGCATACGTATATGGTGAATATACGTCTAAGAAGACCATATGGAGTTCGGTGGGTTTGTACGATCCTCTAAACAATCGGAATCGAGTTTTTGTTTGTCAAAATTTGAAAGAGGGGGAGGGGGAGAGGGTGGGGGACCGAAGCAAAAGTGATCATCTAGATCTAGGAAATAGCATCATAGGAAAAAGGTTCCAATGTTCTGAGAATATGTTGGAATCCCGTCATCTATATTCAGCATGATATACTGCAAGGTCTTTTTTATTCTTATTGTTTCTCATTGTAGTACCACAAATCATATTTACATAAAGGGTGGTCGAACATACTATGCATACAACCGACTGTAACAGCTAGTTCCTACATCCAGAACGCTACAGGAGCAAACGACACAAGATGCTTGGACACTAGATAGCTGGTGGTGCCGTAGATCTTGGTTTGCAGCTCTCCCCTTTGACTGTAATTTAGGCCAAACATGATGAGACGGAGCACGCAACCATCGCGATCACCAAAGGCGCACTCCGGCTCCAACTCCTCATGTACCACGCAGTCGACGAGGCCAAATCGGGTATCACCCATGTAAGTAAGGGTTGCCCCGAGGTGCCTCTCAGATTCGCTGCAGAACAACTTGTCCTTGGACATTTTCCATTCAGGCTGCGTGGTACTTGTGCTGCTGCGGGATGCGACCTGGCAGGTGCAAATGTAGCCATCCTCGTGAAGGCCAACCCATGCGTCAAGACCGCTGTCAAAGAAGCCTTGGCCTTGGAACGGCAGCACCCATTCCCCATGCCACCTCCATTCGCAATGCTTGGTATCAAAGAAGTAGGTACCCTTGGCAAGACAGGGATCATCTCTGTCGTGCACAGACATGACGATGGTCTGTCCGTCCGGGTGCAGCACATATGAGGTGATAATTTCATCCTCGTTGAGCGGAGGTGGTGAGGCCACACTTTTCCAGGACCAGTTCATGCTTGACCTTGTAGACCATGGCTGCTTGTCGCCAGTGGGTGCCGGCGACAACACCTCAAAGGAGTGCTGCCGCTTCACATTCAAATGGTAAGACGACAATCCATAAAGCATGTCGCCAGCAGCCACAGAGATGTCAAAGCAACCAAGCAGTGGAGCCGGAAGGCGAGGGCCCATGGTGAGTCCCCCTGTTTCGGTGTTGTATACGAGAGCAGGAGTCTGTCCACAACGCGGGTTGGTGGCGATGAAGATGTTGCTGCCGAAGGCGGCAAGACTAAGTTCTGCTGCCCCCAACCGGAGGACAGCAGGCTCAGGGAACCCAACCTGCAGGTCGGTGGCGGTGTCTTGCAAAGTGTCAAGGTCGATTTTGTGGATGCTGAAGCCCTCGTCCCAATCATCCAGCACCAGATAAAGGTGCTTCTTCGGCACCAGCCGCGATCTTTTCATGGTGCGGTCGCGGTTGAGTAGGCATTGCTGACGCTTAGACATGTCTCCACAATCGATCTGCCGGCCCGAAGTGGAGGATGTAAACCAAACGATAATCTGAGGCACGTACAGGAATCCAGATCTAATAGGCTGATGAAGTGAGATGCCCTGGAATACCTCCTCTAGTCGAATTACGAGACCAACTCGGTTAAGTACCTGGAATCTGAGTCGGAGCAGAATCACAATGGGGAACGCCTCAAAAGGGAAATAGGGTTAGGGGTGAGCCAAATTGAGAGTAAAATCGGGACGGAAAAGAAAAATGGGCCACCTGGTCGCTGGAGCTGCCGTAAGGTGGTCGCCGGTGTTAGCAATAATTTTGTGTAGTGGCGTTTCAAATTAGGTAGAAGTAGGAGAGTTCACGTTGGAGTTGGCTTGCATGCGATAAGTTGCAGGTTTAGTTAGTCCGGCTAGGATACGTACAAGTGAGAGTTTAGAAGTTTGAGTTCGGTTGATGTTCCGTTCGTGTCCTACTAAGTTAGGGTCGTCTAGTAGTCTGGCCGTGTATAAATATACACAAGGTCACGTTGGTTTGTAATCAACTTGTAACAAGGGAGTTGAGAAGAAAATAAAGAAAAGAAACGGGCACGACACGTGCCCTTGGCCATAAGTTTTTTCGAGCGTGCTTGTTGTCAAGCTTCATGCACTAGCCAACGCAACCAAAAGTCCGAACTGATGGAAAGAGATAGTGCAATCCACTTATACACTTCAACACCCCCTCTCACATGTGACGGGAAGAAGTCGGCACGTGCAACCGGAAGAGAGCGACGGCGCGCGAAACTCACGTATGACTCAAGAGGCCTATATGTGGACATAGAGAGGTCAACAGCAATTTTAGGATAAATTGCGAAAGCCAGGACTCGAACTCGAGACTTTAGACTCTGATACCATGTCAAGCTTCATGCACTAGCCAACGTAACCAAAAGTCCGAACTGATGGAAAGAGCTAGTGCAATCCACTTATACACTTCAACACTTGTTTGTCTAGTTTGATGTAGTCGATCTGTGGGCAAATTTCAACAATTGATATCAGAGCGAGATCAAAGATTCGAAACCACGCTTGCCCCGGGGAGGCGACCCTACTAGCGCCTCGGGGCGGGCGACCAGGTGGAGGCGGCGAGCATGGCGTCATCGGTGAGGCGGCGAGCGATCATCGTTCGGAGGAGCAACAAGGAGGAAGACGGCGGGCGAGGTGTCGTTGGCAAGGTGGTGGATGGAGATGATCGTTGATGAGTGCGGTGGTACCGGAGTGCGGTGCTGGAGAATCTTGTCAAGATCGTCGTCCGGGAGAGTATGAGTCATGGTCGTGCGGGTTAGCACATTAAGTCGGCGTCGTGTTTGTGAGTCGTTGTCGGTCCAAGTGCTTGTCTCTGTGAGGATCCGTTGCAGTTGAAGCGAATGAAGGTTGAGGGACTGTTCATCGTATGGACAAAGACGCAATTTGCGTGCCTCAATCAGGTCGTCTTTGTGTGTCGACGAGAGGATCAAGTTCAAGTGTGAAGAGAGCGGTAAACCAGTGAAGGTGAGTCTCTTCAATAAGGCCATGTCTCTACATGAGGCCGAAGTGGATAGTCTAGTCCACGCCAGGAGGTCGGCATGTATTGCGCTAGGGTGGACGGTGTGTTTCACGGGTGGTGCGATTCCACAAGGTTGCTAGCGTGGCTGGGTAGTCCAGATCATATTTGAGTTGTTCCGTGAAATTCGCCAAGTCAAAATTGGGGAGAGCCAATTTTATTTGTCGTGGTGCTAGACAGGGGCGAAGCTAGAAAGAAATTCTGATGGGGTCACCTCAAGGGCAATGGGGTCATTCTCTACAAATGAACAGTGTTTGTCTCTAATTTAGTGAAGGATTTGCTAATTTTTGTTGGGGTCAGCTGACCCCAGTGCTAACAAGCCAGCTCCGCCCCTGGTGCTAGACCTAGACAAGACGCGGATCTACAAGGATTCAAGATCAAGAAAGCATGAAAGATAAAGAATAGTCAATCAAAATTAAGGAGAGATTGTTAGCAATAATTTTGTATAGTAGCGTTTCAAATTAGGTAGAACTAGGAGAGTTCACGTTGGAGTTGGCTTGCATGCCATAAGTTGCAGGTTTAGTCCGGCTAGGATACGTACAAGTGAGAGTTTAAAAGTTTGAATCCGGTTGATATCCTGTTCGTGTCCTACCAAGTTAGGGTCGTCTAGTAGTCTGCCCGTGTATAAATATACACAAGGTCACGTTGGTTTGTAATCAACTTATAACAAAGGAGTTAAGAAGAAAATAAAGAAAAAAAACGAACACGACACGTGCTCTTGGTCATAAATTTTTTTAAGCGTACTTATCTATCTAGTTTGATGTAGTCGATCTATGGACAAATTCCAACTGCCGGAATCGCTGGCGTGCTCGTGCTCCACGCACCCGTGTCCTGGAGTCACGATGCCGGCCCGTGTGGATGGATGGCAGCGGAGAGGCGCCGACCTCCAGTTTTCTACCGGACGTGGTTGGCTTTGTGTGGCTGTGCCGCCCGCGGTCGGCTTGGTGCTGTGGCCGGCGGCGCTCCGACCGTCGTCTGCTTCCACTGCTCCCTTCCGCCTGAAGGCAAACACGAGATGGGCCGGCCCAGAAATCGCGTTCGTTCGCTGGTTTTTTTTTTTGAACGTTCGCTTTGTCGCTGGTTCTGTCAAATTGATTCGAGTAGGTAGATATATTTAAATTTAGATAAATTTAAGTTAATTAATTTGGATCAGAGAGAGTAGTAATTTTATTTTTAAATATTTATGAAGATTTTTTGAAAATTATAAAGAAAAAATAAAAAGAGAATGATTTTGTTTTGAAAATCATGAACCAAATTCCTAAATTCATGAACTTTTTTAAAAAATCACCAACATTTTTCAAAGTTAATGAACCAAAATTTGAAATTAATGAACAATTTTTTTAAAAGCGTGAACACATTTTTTAAAAAGTGAACATTTTTTAAAATGAACAGATTACAAAAATCTGAACCTTTAAAAAAACATAAAAAAGCAAAGGGAAAATAAAAAAGAAAAACAAGAAAGGAAAAATAAGAGAGAAAAAAAAGAAGAAACAAGGCTAAATGGGCCTGCTTAATATGGCGTGGCGTGCTTATAGCATTTTTGGAACAGGCACAAATCAATCCATTTTAAGGGCGCCTCTAACCGACGCTTATTTCTCAACCAACCATAAACTTGGCCCTACTTTAACATACAAATCTGACCCCACAACACGTCTCCAGAAACAGCCCCCGCTGTGTTAGAAGAAAAAGTCGCTGCCTCTTGTCTCCGCCTCCTTTGTAGATCGGTGCCCTCTCCTCCGGCCGGCCTTGCCGGCGTCAAGAGGGGTAGGGAATCCAATCTATGAGCGAAGTTTCTAGTAACAGTATCGATTTTGTTAGATTAGGTTTAGAGTTTTGCTAGCCATCTTCGCCCTAATGGAGATGGCATTATCTACAATAAGTTATCTTCGGCCATTCGTTCGACAACAAGATCTCTTTTCTGATGTCAATGGTGATGTTGGAAGATTAAAATTCTCTAGGTATCCCAAGAACTGCTGCTCTCCAGGTGGATGGCAAGAAAGGCTCATCACGGCGCAAATGGGTTTCCGATCTCATGTGGAATGAGCAGGCAGTGTGTGAATGTTGTTATCCCCATGACACAGCGGTCATTCTTAGTATTAAACTAGCGTCCCGTCCTATTAATGATTTTATTGCATGGTCAGGTGAGCACAATGGTTTGTTCAGCGTTCGCTCAGTGTATCGTATTGGATTAGAGCATCTCCAGCAGCGGCGCTAAACTTTGGCGTTGTAAAACAGCTTTGCCGCGCGTTGTATCATGTTTGCCGCGCGCAACTTGGTTCGCCAAAAGACAGGCGCTGTAAAAACGCGTTTTAGCGCGCGCAAAAAATAAGCGCAAAGACAGGCGCTGTAAAATGCAGCGCGCGCGCCCAGCAAACAACAAAATGCAATGCAAATGATCAAACAAAGATCAAACACAAAATAAATCAAGAATAAATAGTTCAAATATTCATACAACATCTACACAAATGAATAGTTCAAAGTACGATGCACCATCACCACATACAACAAGCATACAACAAATGTATCTCAAAGAACATACAACAAACAATGGAGAACATCGCTTTCCTCCATTCCAAACCCACCACTCCGCCATGACATCCTTTTGGAGAGTATCATGCACCTCATTTGTTCGAATGGCATGGTAGGAGGCAAGGAACCGGGCTAGCCTATCTTCCCTCCTTCGAATTCGGACGGGTTGTCCCACATGCTCATAGTTGTAGTCGAGGTCTTCCTCACCACGCCCATCCTCTATGATCATGTTATGCATGATCACACAAGCCATCATGATGTACCAAAGTATCTCTTGATCCCAAAACCGAGCCGGTCCACACACAATAGCAAATTGAGCTTGCAATATCCCGAATGCTCTCTCTCCACATCTTTCCTTGCCGCCGCTTGTGCATTATGGAAATCCACTTCACACTTGCCTTCGGGATCCTTGACCGGCTTCACAAATGTCCTCCACCTTGGGTAGATGCCATCGGCAAGGAAGTAGCCATAGTGGTATGTTCTGTTGTTTGCCACAAACTGCACTCGTGGAGTTTCACCTTTAGCTATCCTTGTCATGAGTGGTGACCGCTGGAGAACATTGATATCATTGCAAGATCCGGGCATCCCAAAAAAAGCATGCCAAATCCATGTCTCATAATCGGCCACGGCTTCAAGGATGATGGTGGAATCCTTCTTGTGGCCTTTGAATTGTCCATGCCAAGCCGCAGGACAATTCTTCCAACTCCAATGCATAGAATCAATAGAGCCAAGCATCCCGGTGAACCCACGGCGCTTGTTTTGCTCCAATAGCCTTGTTGTGTCTTGAGCATTGGGGGATCTCAAGTACTCCTCCCCTAACACTCTCACAATAGCCACGGCAAAGCGGCGAACACAAAGAATAGCGGTGCTCTCCCCCATTGCCAAGTGGTCATCAACCAAGTCCGCCGGAATACCATATGCCATCATACGCAAGGCGGCGGTCACCTTTTGGTATGTGATATGCCCAAGCTCTCTGGCGGCATTCCTCCTTTGCTCAAAGAACCGATCAAACTCCATGACACTCTCGGCGATGCCCTTGAACAATCTTGTGCTCATCCTAAACCGGCGCCGGAAGTAGCGCTCGGGGAAGATGGGCTTCGCGATGAAATAGCTTCTCATCAATTTGGAATGCCCTTCCAACCTCTTCCTCCACAATCTCTCTCGCCCAATCACGGAACCACCATGCTTCGGCCGCTTCATCCTCGCCCGCACAGCCAAAATGAAAGCAAGGTCTTCCTCTTCTTCTGCATCCCATTCTTCGTCGGACTCTTCCCTCGACCGGCGGCGCACCATCTACATATGACGGCTACATCTAAAAATGGTATCCTAGAACAAGAAGGCATGGCAATGGAGGTGAGAACATACCTTGGTGGGGACTAGCGCCGGCGGTGGCGCGGGAGCGACGGCGGCGGCGGTGGACGGCCGGGGCAGCACCGGATCTGAGCGCGCGGAGATCGAATCGGCGAGTTGTGGCGTCGGTGCTCGCGTGGAAGCGACGGGGGCGCGGCGGCGGTCGTCGATTTAGCGCGGCAGCGGCAACTCGCGAGGCGCCATGGCGACGACGGCAGGCGCAGCGGCGGTGCGTAGCGTCGGTGCGGCGGCGGTCACGGGCGGCGGCGGTCACTAGCGGGGCGAGGCGCGGCGGCGAGCTGTCGGCGCCGGCGGGATTTGGGAATGGGGAGCGGAAGCGCGGGCACGGGGGTGAAATTTCAGCTCAGCGCACGCAGCTCGTGTTTCCAGCGCGCGTCAACAGAGGCTCTAGATCTAGCACTCGCGATAGCGCAAATAAGGCACGCTGAAAATTTATTTTGGGCGCGCGCTATTTTAGCGTCGCTGCTGGAGCGCCGAAAACAAGGCGGCGCGCTCTAAAAAAGCAGTTTTTTGGGCACGCGCCATATTTAGCGCCGCTGCTGGAGATGCTCTTACAACCAAAACTTCAGGATCTCAGTGGTGGTCAATCTAGTTCGGCTCCTTTGGGCGATAGGAAAATTTGGGAACTTGTATGGAAATCAAACGTTCCTCCAAAGCTGAGAATTTTTGCTTGGCGGGCCGCATCGGATTCCTTGGAAGACGGACTGAACTTAAGTAGGCGTATTTTGTGTAACATCCCAGCATTAGAGCTTAGAAATAAGCTGAACTCAGATGTGTGCATTGCATTCATGCATAGAAAATCCGAATAATTTACGTGCTTTTGAATAAACTTGCCAAAGTGATTGAAGTTTCTCTTAACTTGGTGGAACTGAAGTAGATCATCGAGTTGATTGCGATAAGTTTCGATGTGACCTCTCCTAAAACCATATCTTTGGGTAATATAATTTGATCTAGGGGTAGATCAAATGTGATAAACTTAAAACACAACACATTACTCAAGGATGAATACTTAATCTTCTAAAGATTATATCAAGGTATTATCTACAACCAACCCTGAATACCCAATCAAGTATGTAATCCAAGTAAAGAAATCCCATAACTAAATCTTGATACACTTGCTTGCCATAGTTATTCCTACCATGGGTATCATGGTAGTTCTTAAACATTAAATCTTATCACAAATAGAGTAGAGAAGGAAGTCAAGCCAAGACCATCCATCACATACCCTTAATATCATATTAAGAGATGACATTCCTATTTAACCAAGTCCTAGTGTCGATTGATTATCAATGTTGAGTGATCAATCCTTGACCTAGAACGTATTAACCTTTAGCCTTTGACCTATTATATGGACCTTATAAAGACCCTAAGTAAATTAATAAGAAGGAGGAACTAGTTATGGTAGAGTGTGCCATCATCAATGGAATGAGATCCTTACTAGTGATCAAACCATTGGATGTTGGAGGAGTTAACTCACTCATGAGTTAACTATAAGAAGTATTTAAACCTAAGAGTCAAGTGAGTACATAAGGAGTTATAAGAAAGCTAGTAACGGTAGAGTACCAAATAATAATCTTGTTAAGTCAAGTAGATATAAATATGGAGTAAGCTTCCTTAACAACATAAGCCCTATAAAGAGATTAGTACAAGTCTGCTACTTAGTTGATGATAGATCTTGATCAGACAATTAGAAGCCTAAGCTTTGTATGATCAAAGGTTGGTGGTCATTATTCTCAAGACACTTGAGAATAGGTGACTAGATGATAAAGAAGTGTTGTGAGAACACCAAATTAGGAAAAACCTTAGTAATCTGAATCATCTAGCTTGATCATGAGAAGTCAAGCTAGAGTATGATGAAGTATATAATATGAGTTGTATGGAGTAGTTTAAGGCATAGTAGTTTAACCAAGCTAATACAAGAACAAACTTGTATTATGGGAGTAGTACCATATCCCTTCTAGAGGATTAATATCACAAGTGATATAGAGAGAACTATAATCTTGCAAGATTTGGAAGTAAGTTGCAAGATGGATTTAAAGGAGTTACTGGATGGAGTTAGAAGTAGTTACATTGATGCATTCATCAAGGGTAGCTAAGCAATAGAAGTTATAGGTATAAGGATGGAGAATGAGAGTTATTGAAGTGTCATGACCATGTCATCATATGATGATAGATATGGTGGAGCCAGGTGACTAGTTCATTTAGGGGAAAAAGATCCTAGTGAGAGGAGAAAATTAAATAAAGTATATTTAGGAAAGGAAATCCTTAAATAAAGACAAGCCTAGTGAAGAAATGAGGATAGGAATTCTTGAGAAAACTTTAATCAAGGTCTTATCAAGCATGAACATAACCATGTCTACCTCATTGTTTCAACACCTTAGAATTTAGATGGTAGTAAAACCAATTCATATTTTTAGGCAGTCAAAGAATAGTAGCTCTTAGTCAAATTAAGTTTCTAAGGGATAATTAGAATATCAGATGAGAGTGTTGATGAAAGCCTTACCTACCTTATTATCTTAAACCCTAATACAAATAGAGCCATCTAGATCACATTAAGAGGCAATATCAATATCTCACTCTGAGTTGAGACATCAACTACAATTACCAAGTTAGAAATAAACCCTTAACTTTTGATCCTTAGGAATTATAATGTTTTTGCGTGAATAATTTGAATTCATATTTAAAATTTGAATCATTTGAGAAAAGATTCGAAAGATAGAAGTAATTAGTGTTTATTCGTTTTCCAGAAAGAAATAGTTAATATTGTTTGAGTATTTAATAATAAAACAATAAGGAAAATTGAAAACTATACAAATGAGTAACTCCAATTGGATATTTCTTAATTATTTACTTTTTAAAATAACAATAATATAAATACAAGAATATATTAAGTACAAACGTCACAGGAACAAATTTCAAAGAATGAGAAGCTTTATTAAATAAATAATAATATTACATTAATCCTTTACAAAGAGTAAAAATGAAAGATTACAAAATAAAATAAAGAAAACCCTAAACTAATACATATCTAGTCCTAAACTATTTATCTTGATCACTTGAACTTATACCTGCAAATAAGACAAAAGAAAAAAAAACAAAGAGAGGGGTTAGTGTTAGATTGCTCCCAGTTTCAAACAGTGTAATGCACTGTGAAAGGATACGGATGTCGCCTAAAGGGGAGGTGAATAGGCGATTAAAACTTTTCCTAGAGAGGCTCAACAAAGACGGAATAAAACTAGTGTTTACTTTGTAAAGCACAACCTAGAAACAACTAAGGTTTACCTATGTGCACCAATAACTTATGTTAAGCAATACAAGCAACAAAGTGATAGCAAGATATATATTACTTCAAGCACGAAGGCTATCACAATGTAAAGTGCATAAGTAAAGAGCTCGGATATAGAGATAACCGAGGCACGCGGGGACACCGATGTTTTACCGAGTTCCTCCTAACATGGAGTACGTCTCGTTTGGAGAGGGGGTGTATCAAACCACCAACGCCACAAAAGGCCTCCCTTATTCTCCGGTGAATCTTACCCCAATAGGATCGATCCACGCTTCCACTATCGGTGCACTTGTCGGTGGCAACCGGAACCTTTCACAAGGTTGGGGCACAACTCCATAACTTAATTGGAGGCTCCCAACAAACGCCACAAAAGGCCACAATAAATGCCACCAAGGCCACAAAACCGTCTAGGGTTCCAAGAACCCAAGAGGGACAAGCTCCAATGAGCAATTCAAACAAAATCCTCCGAGGAGAACCCAAACCGATGCAACAAATGCAAATGGCAAGAACACCATAAAGATGCTCAAATCCCTCACTCTCAAGTTCCAACAAAGCTACCAAAGCTATTGGGGAAATAAGAGAGGAGAAATCAAAGAGAGACACAAAATCCCCTAAAATCTAGATCCCCAAAGATACACTCACAAAGAGATGTTTTGGTTTGGTCAAAACGTATATCTAGATCTCCTCCAACAACCCCTCAAATATTTGCAAGAATCAATGGAGGGGTGTGTAGAAATCAAGCTTAAGAAGTAGAGCAAATGGGGGCAAAGCTTGGGCAAGGAAAGGAGGAAGAAGTAACCCTAAAAGTCAAAGGGGCAAGGCTATTTAAAGGGCTGGGCAAAATATGGCCGTTGGAGCCTGAATGTAGCGGTAGTACCGGAAGTTCAAGCGATACTACCGGAAGACTCCGGTACTACCGGACCAGGTACCGGACGTGGTACCGGAAGACCAACCTTCAAACTTCATAAGCCCTGGCCACAGCGGTACTACCATTGATGCTACCGGAAAGCGGTAGTACCGCAAATGGCAACCGGTACTACCGGACGTGAAGTGGAATCAGCAGTTTAGACGAAAAAAGTCTCTGTCACGCCAGGTAGTAAAATGCGGTACTACCGCATTTTACTACCTAGGCAGACAGAAGCTTTTTGCCAACGTACAAAAGTCTCTGTCCCGTGCAGTACTAAAATGCGGTACTACCGCATTTTAGTACCGAAGCAGGCAGAAGCTTTTGACAAGGTCAAAAAGCTACTGTCACGCTAGGTATTAAAATACGGTACCACCGCTTTTTAGTACCTAGCCCGGCAGAAAGAAAACGGGCCGTTTTCAGGGGCGGGCGGTAGTACCGGCCCGCCCGGGCGGTACTACCGCTCGACCCAGAAAACAGATTGCCAGGCAAATATTCAAATGGCAATAACTTTTGACTGGAAGCTCCGATTGACCCGATTCAAATTTCGTTGGATAGAGGACGACAAGGGCTTCCCAATAAAAAGTGGAAATATTAATTATCACCAAGTGAGAAAGTATAAAGTAGAATAATGTGATATACCTCACTTGGTGAGAAACCAAAAAGCCGCATAAATCAAAATCGCAACAAGATACAAATGGGAGATCCGATTTTGATGAACAAGAGCTTGTTATGAAGATTACCACAAGTTCTATATCCTCACATGGATAAGACCAAATAACAACCAAATACGATGATGCAAGTATGCAAAGATTTGAGCTCTCTCCAAACGATGTGACCGAATTACTCCTACGAGAGCCCCTCTTGATAGAACGATTATCTATCCTAAACCCGGTCTCACACACACAACGTGAGACCGGCAAAAGGGAAAACCTATCAAGATTATACCTTTGCCTTGAGCATTCCACTTGAGCTCGATGTAGACGATCTTGCCCTTCTCAAGATGGAACGCCTTTCTTAATTCCTCATCATCGACCTCGCATATTGAGCTTGCCCAACATATCTTCTTTGCATTTCATCGACCTTGAAGCCAACACATGCTCCAAGCGATGCCAATGGACAAATCCTACAAGTATAACTTAATACACACATTAGTCCATAAAGATTGTCATTAATTACCAAAACCACACATGGGGCCCACATGTTCTTTCACACTGTTTTCCAATCATCATTGAGCAAGTTAAATTAAAATAAGGGACTAAATTCATTAAGTATAAATCTGTTCTTATCAACACTTTGGCCTCAGTACAACATCCTTGGCCTGGGATAAGTTTCACCATTTCAGCAGAAAAAAATAATAATTCAAGGATAATACCCACTGCAATTTGAACCTATCCATAGTCAGATATCTTAAACATTTAAAAACTTGAGTCCAGTGGAGCCCACAGGTAAGAGGCTTGGTCACTGCATGCATGCTGTGTGTTGTCAACACAGCAGTGACAGCCCAATACACATAAAAGAGGTCACACAGCCGCAGTACAACTGCTAGCTTTTACCTCAGTCTCACATCATCACAAGCCATCAAGAACATAGCCAACATCACCTCAGATCTTGCCAAATCCCCAAAAGATAAACCCATCAGATCAACAACAACAGGGTGACCTAGATGGGAGTGGTTTAGGAAGTGCAGAGCAAGGACAAGGTGGAGTAGAAACTCCAAAAGGCTAGGACAGGCAGCAAGCACATCTCCACACCAAGTATCATGTTGGTGATTCATAAATCAAACATGCTTTGTATTTAATTTTATCAATTCAATAAGCAAGGATCTTTTGGATAAATAGAGTCCTCAGAGATGCAACCAAGTGGAGTGTACACTTCATCATTGCAAATCATTCACAATCACTATGTATCATGTGTTTCTACCCAAAGGGCTTCAGACCAGCATTATTAGCCTATTATCTAGTTTTTACTAGACAAACATAAACCACAGATGCTAGGCTACATGGCACATCCCCAGACGGTAGCATCTCTGTACCTAACAGATTTAGTGTTTCTCGAGTACAAGATCAAGTCCATTTTCTTAAACCCACAAATCAGCGGCGACAGTGGATGAAGGTGATCAGCGGCAAAAAAAATTGATCGATCGGGGCATACAACGAGGTTGACGAGGGTGACGAAGGGGACTATGGCAATGCTACAATTGACCCTCTTTCGCGTTGTATATGGCGCCCGTGCGGATCCTGGAAGGAGACACCGTTACTATCTATAGTTAGTTCGATTCTGGCACTACTTTTGATGAATTTAAGGTTAATTTGGCCTAGATGTTTATTCGCAATGTGCTGGTAGGTACTTAGATCAAAGTAACTATATTTATGCACTAGGTTTTTAGGAGTGGTGAAGTTCTGAACGTTGGTTGATTTGTTCAATTTTTAGAGAAAAGCAATGATAGTTTTACGTTGAAGGTGATACATGGGTGCTTTTTGATTTATTTATTTTGTTTATGGATTGAATAGGGCAGATGTTGATGGGCACAAAGTGTGCTATGATGACTGTTGAAAGGGTATTTCCCTCCCTTAGTGGTTTTGATGTTTGATGATGACAAACGTTTCAGACTATCCATTTGTTAAGTCGTTGTTAGGCCTTATATGTCACGATTTGTTGCCCCTCAAAAAGGACAATAGCAAAGACTAGACACTCGGGTGCTACTCCTACTAGGAGCACTGGTCGCGCACCCAACATACTTCCGGGTCAGCGGTATCACCTTGTGAGATTATTGACTGCCATCGAATGATACAAGACTTGAGTTTCTGCTCAAATCTACGACTCGACCAGACACTCGGGGCTACTCCCATCGGGAGGGCTAGCCGCTCACCTGATAAAAACAATTCTCCAATGGAGACAATGATTATTACTTGTAATCAAGGACAACAAGATCCGAGACGAGTACGTCCTTCGATGAAGATCATCTCTAAGCCTATGCTCGGTTACTAGTAGTCGAACATAGCCTCAGGGGCTACTGACATGGGTACGACACTTTTCAGTGAATTCAACTACTAAAATATTATTCCCTTCTTCCGATAATTGTTTAATACCGTGTGTAATTGTAACTGTTTCATGTATAATCACATTGCTCGGCTCTGGTGCCCTGAAGAGTTTTTTTATAATGTCCTGAAATAGTATAAATCTTTAAATTATGTTGACCTATAATTGTTTCTCCATCTTGCTCAAGCTGATAAATCTTCTTTCGCCCATGTTTACCATTTCCAATTAGGTAAAAATATTTAGTATTGTTCCCATCCTCTTGTGAAAATATTTTGCACGACCGAAGGACGAAAAAAAAGGCTCGTCTGCCCCCGCGTCGCCTTCCCACGCGAGGCGACCGGGCGGCGACCTCCCTCCACCCATCGAGCCCTCCCCGCCCACCTCTCCCCTCCTGCCGCTGCCGCCGGCGGGCGCCGCCGGGCGTTGCCCGCGCGGTGCCGCTAGAGCTGGTGGTGGCGGTCCCCCTTCTCTACCCGAGCCATGGCGGCCTGCTTGGGAGGTCAACAATGCGGCGGAGCTTCTAGGCCGGCGGCGCTCCGGCACCTGCGCGGATGGCGGCAGGGTGGTTGGCGCGACCCCTTGGTGGTGTGGGCGGCGTGTGACGGGGCTGGCCGACGGATCTGCGAGCCCAGATCTGGGCCCTTTTGGGCCAGATCTGGGTCGGTGCAGGCCGGGTCGAGCTCCACCTGGCTGCCTCCGGTAGGAACAAAGAGATGTTCGTGATGGGGGTGGTTGGACGATGCCACGTTCTACTGCAGCATGGCGACGGAAGATTTACGGGCCTGTTTTAGACCCGGCCATGCCTATGGTGCCATACAAGCGGTAGCAGCGAAGGTAGCCTAAGTGCAGCAGCGTAGCGGCTGGGACTTTACGGACCACCTCATGGTCCGGCCGGGCCTATTTGGCCTGGTATGTCCCTGCTGCCGCGTCCGGTAGGCACCCACCATTGGTGGTGGAGGATGTCCTCCAGGTGGCTGCGTCGCTGTCGCCCTTTGGCCCTAATGGCCTGGTGTTCTCTTGTTGTTGTGTCTGGTCGGTTACTGCTTATGGTGGTGGAGGCTATTCCCTCCCGCGTGGCTATGGTACTACCGCCCCGTATCTACGACTGTTTCTTCTTGGTCTGACCGGCTTCACAATGTTTGCCATGGTGAGGCGGCGATGGTGTCGACAAGACCGTTTGGCGCATGTTGGTGGGCGGCAAGTTTGGTGGACTGTTTCGGATTGGTCGGGTAGTGGTTTTTTGGGGGTCGGGAGAAATCCTTGTCGGCTCGCCTGACACCGACGTGGTGTCGCCTGTGGGCGTCCCCATTCCTTCTGAAGGGCGTCGGGTGTACCCCTTTCCCACCCCATCATGTACCGGGAGAAATCCTAGGATCTGTCCGGGCAGCAGCGTCGTCGTCGTCGCAGTCCTTCTTGAAGGTGTTGCTTGGTACATGACGATTCGGACATAGGAGCGTGGTGGGATTTCTCTGGAGGGTGCAGCGGTTGCGGGGCATCATCGGTTTTGCCGATCTGGCGCTGTCGGCATTACTTCCTTTTGTTATTTCTCTTGTTTTTCTCTTGGGCTTGATTGTGTTGTTTGCCTCAGCAAGGTTTTCGTTATTGTATCGTGTGGTTGCTATATTAATATAGCGGGGCGAAACCTATTTCGAGAAAATATTTTGCACAAGTGCCATTACGATACTCTATGCAACTTTCAATGGCCGATGACTTGATTGGAATTTAAGCTAGTTCTAATTTGGGAAAAAATATCAATCCCGCGCTTGGTGTTTCTGAAATAAGTGTCGGCAAAAAAAGAGAGAGCTGCTTAGATCGAAAAGGTTGAAGAAAAAAAAGAGCGAACTCAGCCCCGGCCGGGATGTTTCGGAACTTTGATACTACTACCAATTTTGCTACACTTGGTATTTGCCGCAAACTGAGCCGGTCTCTGAACTCAATCTGGTTCCGGTTGGTCTATAAATTCCGAGTGTCGCGCTAGCAATCCTAGCTCTCTACATTACAAACCACCGATCGATCCACAGCTAGCCCAGCAATCAATCGAAAATCAAACCTTACAACCCTAGAAGATACACAGCTCAGATTGATCGACTGCTGAAAGAGATGTCTAAGCGTGAGCGGGAACTCACCTGCGCCGGCACGGCCGGCAGCAAGAGGTCGCGGCTTATAGGACCGCCGAAGAGGAAGCATCTCTACCTGGCGCTGGACGACTGCCGCGACGGCTTCAGCATCCACAAGATCGACGTCGACGCGCTGGAAGACGCCGCCGCCGACCTACTGCGGGAACCGATGGTTGGGTTCCCTGACCCCGCCGTCCTCCGGCTAGCCGTGTCCGCGCCACAACGCGAGATGAAGTTCCTCGCGCTCGGCAGCAGCATCTTCATCGCCACCAACCCGCACTGCGGGCAGACCCCTACCCTCGTGTACGACGCCGACACCGCGTTGCTCAGCATCGGGCCCCGGCTCCCGGCTCCGCTGCTCCACGGCCTAGACATCGCCGTGGCCGCCGGCAACACCCTCTACGGGCTCTCGTCCGTGGCCCCGGTCGCGTCGGAGGAGCAGCACCCCTTCGAGGCGCTGACGTGGCAGCAGGCGGCGGCTCCGGACACGGGCGACGACGAGCCGACGAAGCAGCGGCCTTCGAGGCCGAGCATGGAGGACTGGTCGTGGAAGACCGTGCCGTCGCCGCCGCCGTTCGACAAGGGCGTCAGGATCGCCTCGTACGCGGTGCATCCCGACGGGCGCACCATCTTCGTGACGGTGCGGCGCGACCACGATCGCGCCAGGGGCACCTACGCCTTCGACACCGAGCGCTGCCAGTGGAGGTCGCTGGGGGGATGGGCGCTGCCTTTCCAGGGCCAAGGCCACTACGACGACGAGCTGGGCGCGTGGGTCGGGCTCCGCGACGACGGCTACGTCTGCTCCTGCCAGGTCGCGTCCCCCAACATCAAGAGGAACGCGGCGCCGGATTGGAACGTGGGGAGGGAGAAGCTGTTCGGTACGGTCCCGGAGAGGCGGATGCCGGCGGCGGGGCCGAGAGCCACGCTCACGTACATGGGCGACGGCGTGTTCTGCCTCGTGGAGTGCGTGGTTCGCGAGGGGGTAGAAGAGTCTGGGGCGGAGGAAGCCGCCCTGGGTGACCGTGGTGGTTTCGAGCTCCGCATCTCCACGTTTGGCCTCAGGTACTCTCACAAGGGAGAGCTGCAGATCAAGAACCGTGACACCATCTCTCGTGTAGTTTCTAAGCATATTCTGTCATTCCAACCTGCCGTCTTCTGGATGTAGCCTTGTAGGTTTGGGTTATTATTTGCATCATCCGTGCCAGGTATTTCAAACTATAAGATGTTTTATTTTTTATAAAAAAATTGTATCTAGACGTATTTTAGTATGTAGATTCACTCCGAACCTACACACTAAAATAAATCTAGATTTATTTCTTTCACAAAAGCTCAAACATCTTATATTTTGATACGGAGGGAGTATATGTAAAGCACGACTTATTTGCGGCGCTATAAAAGGTTTGTTTTTCTTGGCTATTTTTTGGAGCCAAATTCGAATAAGGTACTTACTTTTTTTTTGCGAATGAATTTCAAATAAGGTATTGTACTACGTATAACTGTTTCTACTCCCTCCGTCCTAAAATAGATATTTCAAATTTGTCAAAATTTGAATAAATCTAGACACTATTTAGCATATAGATTCATCCAAAATTTAAAAAACCTAAGAGATCTATTCTTGGACGGAGGGAGTAGATTGTTTGGGGTTTAAATAGAATAAGGTAAACTGAGTTGACGAATGTTTATTTGGAGTGAGCCCGGAGGGCAGAGGTACTAGTAGTATATATCATTCCTACAAAGCACTATTCATCCTTAAAATATTTGAAAAGGTTCATTCTACCAACGTTTTGGATTTCGAAGAAGTTGTTTTTTAATCGCTATATATTTCGAAAAACATTGATTTGTGGCGCTATTAATGACTCAGTTTTCTTGGCTATTTTTTTGAACGAATTTCAAATAAGGTACTATAACTGTTTCTAGATATTTTTTTTACAATCAATACCATATATATTTATCGTAACCAATAGTACATGGCAAAGATACATGAGAGCGGTGGTCTTCGACGGCAGACATATGGGAATATAAGATGTAGAGCTACTCCGTATCGATGTAGAGTTAGTCTGAATTGATGTAGAGCTACTCTGTATCGATGTAGAGTTAGTCTGAATTCTAGTGCTTGCTTCAGACTGATGGCATTGTGGTTAGCTGAATTGTTGTTGCGGCATGGCATTTTTCTTACTTCTTAGTGTTTGGCTCGTTGTTGTGAGCCACTGACTGCCGAATAGTGAGGCACTGCTGAATTGCACGATGTGCTGGGCAATTATGACATGGTGAGATGCCTATTACTCCCTCCGTTTGGAAATATAAGATGTTTTAGGTTTGTAAATGGGATGTATTGACACCTTTTAGTGTCTAGATTCGTTTAAACCTATACACTAAAAGACGTCTAGATACATCTCCTTCATAAAGCTAAAACATCTTATATTTATAAACGGAGGGAGTATTTGTGTACATCTGAGATGTTTGATTGGAGGAGGAAGACAATATATTGGCAGATAATGTCACTTGTTCTTATACTTGTTTATAAGATCGGATCATACTTATTAGTTCCATTCAGCAAGTTGTTCTGTTTCTATTTTGGAGTGGAACATTCCTTTTGTAGTGTGCCATTCCGTACTTCATGAAATACTTCTTTTTACCAAAAAAAATGCATATACTTTGAAATATACTAGTATAGGTTTGTAATTGTACATTAAACATGCATATACTCCATATTAGATATAAATTATGGTTTGATTGTAACATTAAAAATGGAAATTGGAACTAAGTTACTGAAGATTTGAAAGAGTTATTACTTAATAAATACTTGATACTATGCATGTTTCCATCCCACCATTTGAGGATACAATATACCTCTACCACGATACCAGAATGTCCGGGGTTCAAACATCAGCACTAACTGAATGAGTTGGCATTATTAACGAAAGGCAAGGGGGAAATGAGTTGGTATATATGGTGAAGCGGAACAATGACGTTTCTTCTCCATTTTTTCTACTTGGAATGTAATAGCCCAATTTGTTCTGGACCAAAAAGTATGATTCTAGGACACATTGAGTACTGACCGTAGCATGTAACTACTGGTTTCTCTTCTCCCGGACCTGTTCTATGACTGCCCATAGTATTTGTTCATCTTGTTCTAGCACTGAATGATCACTACTACCATAGGGATTATAAGTTTATAACATGTACAAGTGGTAATTCTGAATTCTTAGTGTTGACAGTGAACTGAAAAATGTACTCCCTGACAATGTGCTTGGACTGGACATGCTGAGACTGTCAGCACTTGCAGGACAAACGTGCCAAGAACAGGTGATTCCAGCAAAAATGCATTGCAAGGTTAATACTATAGTACAAATGGATCGATCCTCATTCACTCAGCTTTCTCAAAGAACACACACAAGAAATAGGCAGATCATTTGTCCATACAGAATGGCACAATCTCCACATCATAGTTCCCTCAACAACATAAATAACTTCCTTCCGCTATTAGGATTCCGCGTAGGCAACAAGCTGGTTAGCAGCCGAATACAATTCGTACCAGGCTGAGAATGTAGTAGTCGTAGTTAGGTTCAGCAAACAATAATAATTAAATCATCAACAACTTATCTTCCTCCCCTTAGTTTTTGCACTGAGAAGAAGCATACTCGACTTGAGCCATGCTTCTTTTCTTTTCACCTACAGGCTGTCGAGCAGCTAGCTCTTTTGCCTTCCATCGCGTCCTTCTTTTTTCGACACTCCAGGCACAGATAAGGACCTCCCCAGGGCGCGTATGGAGATGAGCAGTGACTACCTCCATTCTCCTCCATCAAACCTTCGAATGGTTCTTGGTCTACTTGGCAGATTGCGCAGCGAGAAGATGGCAGAGTTGCTTTCAAGGACAAATTCCTACCCAACCTGCAAGAGCAAGGCTTGGTGGTCATTGACCTGGGCATGAACAAATATGGGCAAGTAATTCTGGACTATCATTTCTCCGCAAAAATATAAACATTGAAATATGGAACAGAGCAAGTTTGACCCCCACAAATTGGTGCCGACCATAGCGGTTTATGCAATGGGATTTCAGCCAAACATTTTATCAGGTATAGGTCATAAATGAAATGTGGAACAGAGCAAGTTTGACCCCCACTGATTCGGTGGTTACATTTGATTGGCCTACGGTCTTATAACTCTAGATTCAATATTTGACCTAAAGAACTCTGAAAACTGGAGCAAAGGTGATGCAGCATGTCAGCGAGAGGCTTCAACAAATAATCATATCAGTGAAAATATCTTATTAACACTAGCTATTCAAAGAAATCCAAGGAAGGAAATTACATAAGAACATAACAAAAAGGATTCTTTAGAAGCATGATCCACTACCGTGCTACAACAATTAGAAAACTACGTTCCATTGCACTTATTACTCTATTCAGATTCTAGAGTTTCCATAAGAGAAATTCTGAACCAATAAAATACTTCGGTAGAAGCAAGCATAATACACAGTTGAAAGATGAAAAGAGGTTTAGATGGTTCTTGTCACACTCAGATCATAGAACACATGGGAAGAGGTGCTTGGTGAGAAAAAGAACATGGTGGCACGAAACTGAGAAGCAGGACATAAAGAGTTACTCAAGCCATCAGACATACAACAGACTCTCCAAATGCTCTAAGAAGAATTCCTGCTATTCTACTCTTACTATGCTGCAGCAAAGATCAAATAGGCAACAAGCATGAAGAATGTCCAACCAAAATTCGCTGATGTAAAATAGCTTAATATATAAGAAAGCATGCAGAACTATGACAAAGCAACTAGCTCAACAAGGCTGCTGGATCATCACAGTGGCAACTAGAATGTACCTTTCTTCCAACACTGCGGAGCCTTCTTCGAATAACTCCTCCACTGAGCCAATAGAGGCAGACTTGCCTCCAAACTTTCCGATCGAACTGTGTGACCTTCTACCGAAAAGAAGAGACTTCAGCTTGTTCTGGTTTCTCTTTGGGGATAATTGCGGCGATGCCAAACGATGATCGGATGGGATGATGTCGACCACCACACAAGTGGTGTCATCCTTCAGCCCACTTTTTTTCAGAGCTTGCTGCATAAATACAAATGGATATCAAGATCGGTTTGAGTGAATCATGCCGACAGGCATGTAGCATCTAGATACTACAGGCTATTAGCTACATGTAGAGTTACCTTAACCACAAGCTTTGCAGCCAGTTCTGCAGGCAATCCTCTGCATGAATCTGCCGCTGCTTCATTGGATAGTGCATCCCATATGCCATCTGATGCCATTATCAGCCTTCCTCCAACATTTGATAGCTGTGAATGCCAAAGAGAAAGAGACAACTTTCACAACTCCACAAGAGAAACACAAGAACAAAATAAACGGCAAACTGCGTGCATCTTGTAATCCTACCCACCTTCACTTGCTTGACATGTGGAATCGGCACAATGTACTCCCCAACATCCATGTCCCCAATTGATCTTGAGAGGCACAATCCACCTGGCCAGCAACGGAGAGGGCCGACCTAAGACAAAATATTCACACAACAATGCATCATCATCAGAATGATGACCAAAGAAATTCTTCACTCTAAAGTGCATTTTTCCTCGTAAGAAACAATATATTCTAAAGCAAATTTCTACCTCCTGCCCGCCAAAGAGATTCAGACGGCCAACCTCCCCGCCGCTCGCCGTGACACGCTCCCTCTCCTCGACATTCTCCTCCAGCCTGTGGTCCACGGTTAGCAGCTGCAGCTCGCCGCCCTGTGTGTCGAGAATGCACCTGGAATCCCCAACCGACGCCACGGTGACCGTGAACCCGTCGACGACCACCAGCGTAGCCGTCGTCCCCGACACCTCCCCTGAGTCAACAATCCGGTGATATTTAGCCACAAGGTGAATAGGCGTGCTCTGTAACCGCCATTTGCATGCGATCCGGCTCACCCTTGCGTTGGAAGTCGATGTCCGCCTTGACAAAGCCGGCGACGAGGGCGCGAGGCAGCGCCTGCAGCCAGTCGTCGCGGCTGCCGATGTCCGGCGGCAGCGCGCTCATCACGTGCTCGAGCAGGTGCTCCTTGCTGAACACCGCTGCCGACACCCCATTGTGGCCGTCGAACACCTGGAAAAAGGGCCACAGATCCAGCGAAGCCAGAACCCATCAGATCACGAATTCGACAGATCAACGACGAACCAGAGATGGAAGAGGAGAGGGAAAGAGGGCAGTACGGCGAAGACGGAGAAGGCCGTGGAGGGGTCGCCGGGGACGCGGAGGCAGTCGGGCTTGACGAGGAAGTAGTCCTCCCCGCGCTTGGCGAAGCCGGCGTGGCCGTAGCGCAGGGCCGGGCGCTCGGAGCCTCCGGCGCGGAGCTCGCGTCCGATCAGCGTGGCCAGAGGCAGCGCCGGGGGCAACCTACTCCTTTCCCTCTCTGCGCCGGCCATCGCCACCGCCTCTTCCCCCCCACAGTCGCGCTCGTACCTACTTACCTACCACTACCACCGCCTAGAGTCCACCATTCCCTGCGGGAAAAAGCTGAGGTACGGCGACAATGACAAGGCGCGCACGGGCTCGGATCTGGGGCTGAACGGCCGGCGAAAATCGGAGCGACGGGGAGGCCAGGAATTGGGATTTGGATGCTCTCGTGCTGGGAGGAGTGAGAGAGGAGAGAGACTTATAATTAGTTGCCGAAATGGGGAGACAGGGAAGATGAGTGGGATATGTGGTAATAGCAGGACCTCCTATGCAAAAAGAGTAGCAGGGCATCTTTGATGCAAATGCATTTATTGGAGTTTTAGAGGAATAAGAATTTTTACAAATTTTCTACTCCCTCCATCTTGAAAAGGATGTTGCAAATTTAGCTAAATTTGCATGAAACTAGACGGGTTTAGTCTATAGATATATCAAAAAATTGACAAATATGGGACATCCTTTTTTTAGGACGGAGGGGATATTTTTGTTGTTTGGTTTGTAGGATTAAATCCTATAGGATACTTCATAACTATTTTGGTGCACCCTATGTTTTATAATGTAGTATGTTCTAGTAAACTAAACAGATGATGTATTCCATAAATATTTTTGCATCCAATATAACCTTTGAGTTGTTTCGAGTAACACAATCAAACGGGTCAAAATCCCATAACCTTCGAATGGACATGAAAATGCGATATTATGATTTCCTATTCTAACTTTTCTACAACCATGCGAATCAAAGAGACCCAAAGAGTACAGGATTCCTTTAGTAGTAGTAATTTTTTGGTGATTATCTTATACTAGTTTTTAGTTTTCTATGAATGACTATCTTAAACTATGTAAGACTATATTAGGACCATTTTGATACTTTTGTGAAATGGATTGTGCGATGCGAATCTTGGAGAAAACTAACCACGAGGTAATACGTGACACCCAAATGATACTATTGAAGTTTTTAGTGGTTTCATCTCCTATAAAAATCCAGGATACACGAAACCAGGGCCCTGGGATTTTCTTGTTATTATGGTTTAAATCCATGCATCTTAATGGGCATTTTTAGGCTGTAGGATGTTGAAAAAGGCAAAGGATAGGGAAAACAGAAAATTGAGACAGCACAAAAGCGAGTTCCTACCGAATTTCAAAACATGCCGATAATGGTGCGCATGAATCAAACATAGGAATTTCACGCGATATATGAAAAAGAGAGAAAAATGCAAAAGTAGCACTCCCTAGTAATGCAATGATGTGGCTGCATACTTGCACTGCTTTGTGGCCTGGCCAGACCACATGGCACGAGTTCGCACTTTACAGGTCTTCAAGCAATTTTCTGTCCAAACATAGGAAACAACCAATAAAGAAAGGGATTAGAGTTACCACTAGCAATGCATATGCATATGCTTAGTTTTCCACTTAACCATCCCAAAGATTTGGTAATTAAATTACCACAAGTATCGTCCCTAGCAAGTATAGTGGTGTGTCTCCTGGGAGCCCACAGCCACATAAAGGTTGAAGGACCATGGCAAGTTGCGGATGAATACTACTCTCAAAAGGTTTCGAAAGGGGGAAGAGAGAACGGAATTGACCTGGAAAGCGAGCGGAAAGGGCATTAGGTAGCTAAGCTAGGTTTGTGTTTGTTTAATTGTGGGGGATACGCGTCAATTAGGTAGGGTGATGGAGACGGTGGCCATCATGTCGCTGGGCGCATGCATGCCCAGTTGGCTAGCCGCTAGCATGGCCAGTTGGGTCACCTGTAGCCTGTAGGACGGATATATTCCATGGGGGTCTATCTAATCCTGATGGATGGATGGAAGGGATTATGTTAGGCGTGACATGATTGTCCGTTCGTTAATCAGCGAGAGGTACTAGATTAATTAGAGTAGAAGAGAATGGATTTGTGGGAGGTGAGCTCGTGCATGATTGGCATGGCATCCGACGGAGGAAACTTCCTGCGGCGCAGTGCTGCCCGGAACAGAACACGCTATCACGCATCAGAAAACCAAAAATCTTTGTGATCACCTGTGTCAGTTGATCGGTGTATCGTACTTGTGTGTATCTTGGAAGAGGAGTGGTTAGCAAGAAGACTAATGCCTGGAAACATTCCCTAGCCTGTCTGTCTTACATGTTGACAACGCACGTCAGGAGGTATAGCAGATAGAGAAGACGACGGGGAGAGAGATTTGCGCGGCAAGATATGCTTTGCTGCCGTATGTTGCTTAGCTGCAGCAAAGCTAGCTAGCTACTAGCTGTAGTCCATGCGACCACGCCGTTGCTTGAAGCCCTACGCATATTTCAGACAGAGACGCCTGACGGTGGCAGCGGCGGCGTCGAATAATCCGTGGCGACTCAATCTTTCGACTCAACTCACCGATGATTTCTAGTGCAAGAGATCTTAGATGAAGCATTCTGACTGCGACTGCAACTCGGCAGCACATGGAACGACAGCTCGTCGGAGCGGGGGTCGCGGCGAGCCGTCCACCGTCGTACGTCGTCCTTATCCTATCCTAGCTGACGACGACCGCGGGCGAACATGCGGGTCGCACTCGGACCCTGGCTGGGCAGCAGCGACTCCCGGGCCTAGCCCATTAACTATATGGGCTTCTGTACCCTCTCATCTGGCCCAGGGAAATAAAACAGTTCCCGCACTAAACAAGCCCAATAGCCAGATTTGGAAACAAGAGAAAACCGCACCCGCGGTCCTTAATGTTTGCGGGTTGCGTCAGTTTGGTCCATAATCTCTGAAATGGAATATTTAGGTCCTAAATGTTTCATAAGTGAACACGCGCGGTCCTAATTGGGTCTGACCCGCGTTGACTGGTGCCACGTTGCTGCCACGTCGGCTGTAGGGCCCACGAGGCTCAACTGCTGGATGCGAGAAATTGCAAAGAGCCCCTTCTATTCCTCTCCCGCACACTCGACGCTCCTCCATCTCCTCACCCCTTTCTCTCTCGCGACGGTGGAGGCGAGCTGGCCACGACGGTGCTGCTCCGGTGATGACCAGAGGCGACGGACCAGCGGAGGCCGCCGCGGGGACGAGGCCCGCGAGGATGGAGCCTGCGAACAAGGGGCCGAAGATGGGGCGACCCGGAGATCCTCCCACGCGCTACGGTAAGTGACCCTAGATCCCGTCTGTGTAGCAACATTAGATTGGCAAGTCGAATCAGATAGAAATTGATGAAATGTCTGTTAATTAGGACCACATGAGGAGGAGTTCATAGTAGAAATCAACTATGCTGGTTTTTTTTTGTGGATTTGGGCTTTCCAAGAGCTATGTCGATGGCAAAGTTGCTAGGTTTGATGGATGTGAAGCAGATACATGGTCACCTCTGTGGCTCACTGATTTTATGGAGCAGCTAGGCTATAGTCAACCAGCAAATTATTCTTTGTATTGGCTGCTCCCTGGACAAGATCTTGGATCAGGGCTTAGAATTATAGACCGTGATATTGATACAATGCACATGATTTCTATTGTTCCTAAATTCCAGTACTTCCAGCTGTTTGTGGACCATAAAGATATGAATTTTAGCAATGATGTTTGCATTGATGATGTTCTCATATCTGGCTCTCCTAATCTGCCTCATGTGTTGAGCCCAGACTCTGTCAAACACAAGGAACCAGTAGGCAAGGGCAATCCAGGTAGTAGTAGTGCTCCAGCTATGCAACAGCCAAATAACTATGGGCATGAGCTTAGAAGAAGTAGGAGGAAGCTTGAGGTTGAGGAGGTAGTTGAGGACAGTGAGTTGGATGAAGACTGGGTTGACTCTGAAAATGAGGTAGGAGCAGATGATGATGATTTATTTGAAGAATGGGTTGATGAGAAATTTGAAGAAAGCAAGAAGAAAAAATCCAAATGGGTAGATGACTCTGACTATGATACAGATGCAGATTTGAAAGAGCTAGAAGATTCAGACATTGAAGCAGTTGTTTCAGGAGATGAAGTGGAAGTAGTGGACAAGCAAGGAAGAAAGAAAAAGAAGAAGGTGGAGCTAAGAAGGTGGAGGCCGGAGAACATGACAAAAGTGGAATTCAAGATTGGCATGGTGTTTCTATCAGTCATTGAGCTTAGAGGTGCAATACAAGAGTACATTATACAACAAAGAGTAGCAGTGCACTACAAGAAGAATGATATGCAAAGGGTTAGGGCCTGTTGTGAGCCAAACTGTCCATGGTACTTATATGCTTCACCTTGTAGCAGATCCAAAGCTTGGATTGTCAAGAAATATATTGCAGAGCACAAGTGTGAAAGGGATTTCAAGATAAAGCAGTTCACTGCAAGATACCTAGCAGGAAAGTACCTAGAAAAGTTTAGAGCTGATGATAAGATGTTCCTAAAGAACTTTGCTAGGATAATTGAGCAGGATTTCAACATGACAACTAGTAGAAGCAAGCTAGAAAGGGCCAGAAGGATTGCATTGAAGCAGATCCATGGGGATAAACTGGCACAGTACAATTTACTATGGAATTTTGCCCAAGAAATAAGAAGATCAAATCCTGGCAGCATAATGTTTGTCACTCAAACTGCAGGAGTGTTCAAGAACTGTTACATGTCACTAGATGCATGCAAGAGAGGCTTCATGGAAGGATGTAGGCCCATTATTGGAATTGATGGGTGCCATATTAAGAACAAATTTGGAGGTGTGTTGCTGGCAGCTGTAGGAGTAGATCCAAATGACTGTATTTTCCCTATTGCCATTGCTATAGTTAAAGTGGAAGATACTAACTCATGGAAGTGGTTTCTGAGCACACTTAAAGATGATATTGGCATAGAGAATACAAGACCCTGGACATTTATGAGTGATAGACAAAAGGTGACAATTTACATGCAATTCATCCACATATTTACATAGCTTGACATTATTTACATGCTTGACATTATTTACATGCTTGACATTATAATTGCTTGACAATGTAGGGCTTGATCAATGCAGTGAATGCATTATGGCCTGATACACAACACAGATTTTGTGTGAGGCATCTACACCAAAACTTTGCTAGAAATGGGTGGAGAGGTGAAATTTTCAAAAACAAGTTGTGGCAGATTGCAAGAGCTACTAGAGAGTGTGATTGGCAGAGGTATATGGATGAGATGAAAGCACTGGACCAGGATGCATTTGAGTACCTGAATGCAATTGATCCAAGGCAATGGTGCAAGGCATTCTTTGAGGAACTGCCTAAATGTGATTTGCTGCTGAATAACATCTATGAAGTGTTCAACAAGTAAGTTTCCTTGATTCAGTACTAGATTCTTTGTTTCAGTACTAGCTTTGTATGTTTCCTTGTTCCAATAGTAGTTTCCCATGTAGGTACATACTCGATGCTAGAGAACTGCCTATAGTGACCAGCTTGAAAAAGATCAAAGTGAAGGGGTTTCGCAGCATAGTAAATCAAAATTTTCTACGGAAGCGAACAGAGGGAAAGCCAAGATCTAATCTAGGAGATGCAAACAACGAGAGAGATTGGATTAGATCTTCATACCCTTGAAGATTCGCACAGCGGAACGTTCGTCGGAACGTGGGTGATGTAGTCGAACTCGCTTCTCCTCCTCGCGATCCGATCCGATCTAGCACCACAAGTGGCGGTGCCTCCGTGAGATGCACACGTGCAGCACCTCGACGTCTCCTCCTTCCTCGGACCAGCAAGTATGGTGGAGAGATGGATTGGATCTACAACACGACGGCGTGGTGTATATGGTGGAGAATTTCTGCTGCAGGGCTTCACCTACAAACAGTCGGGAGGGAGAGAGGAGGGCCAGCAGGGAGGCTAGGGCTTGGAGGAAGGTGTGTGGGAGGGGGTGCACCAGCCCTCTATATATAGAGGGGGGCGGCCAGCCCTAGCGTCTCCTCCAAGCTTATCTCTAGTTTAAACAATTTAAACTCTCCCTTATCTAGAAATCCTATCTTATCTTATCTCTAGTTTAAACGATTTAAACTCTCTAGGATCGGCTGGGCCCTATGGGGCCTTGTGCCCCTGGCCCAATGCGGCCAGGACACTCCCTCATAGGCCCATGCCCCCTCCCGGAAGGTGGGGCCACGTTGGTCCCCTTCCGGAAGGTTCTAGAAGCTTCCGGTACAATACCGATTAACCCGGAACAATTCCGAACTTCAAAAACTGCACTGCCTTATATGAATCTTATTCTCCGGACCATTCCGGAATCTCTCGTGATGTCCCGGATCCCATCCGAGACTCCGAACAAAAAATTCATAAACCAATTATCCAATCTATCCTAGCGTCGAGACACGTTAAGTGTGTGACCCTGCGGGTTCGAGAATATGCAGACATGATCTTCTATCAATAATCAACAGCGGGGTCTGGACACCCATATTGACTCCCACACATTCATCGATGATCATATCGGATGAACCACGATGCCAGGATTCAATCAATCCTATATATATATTCCCTTCGTCTCGCGATATTTTACTTGCCCGAGATTCGATCGTCGGTATCGTCATACCTAGTTCAATCTCGTTCACAGCAAGTACTTTACTCGTTCCGTAATCCGATATCACTTTGTGATTAACTCCTTAACCACATGCTTGCAAGCGGTGTTGATATCGATTACCGAGTGGGCCCGAAGTATATCTCTCCGACTTGGGAGGGACAAACTCCATCTCGATACATATAACCCAACAGATACTTTCCGATCACCTGAGAGACACCTTTATGATCACCCTCTCATAGGATGACGTTTGATGACTTCAAAGCTTTCTTCCGATACCAGGGAGTTGCATTATCTCATGGTTTAAGGAGTACAATATTTGACATAAGAAAAGCTTTGCAAAGACGAACACGATGACACGATCTAATTGCTTCGCTTAGTTTGGGTCTGTCCATCATATCATTCTCCCAATGATATGATCTCATTATCAATTGACAACTCATGTCTATGGTTAGGAAACCTTAACCATCATTGATCAATGAGCTAGTCCATAGAGGCGTACTAGGGACACGGTGTTGTTCACAAACCACACAAGTATTAATGTTTCCGCTTAATACAATTCTAGCATGGAATATAAACTTTATCATGAACAAGAATTATAATAATAACATCTTTATTATTGCCTCTAGGGCATAATTCCAACACAAAGATCAAATCATGGTTAGGTTTTTTAACAAGAATAAAGAAGTAGATGAGATGTGTCGCACAATTTGTCCTAAAATTAGGAAAAAACTAGATAAAACATTGATTTTGCCAACAATTATGAAGCAAAGCCTACAGCAAAGCATCTGTTCAAGGTGAATGGGTTGTATGGTGAATATGAGGTGCACATTGACAAGATGGAGTGCTCATGTAGAGCCTGGCAGCTTTCTGGAATCCCATGTAGGCATGCATATGCAGCTTTTAGGCATGAAAGGATCAAACCAGAGTCAGTGGTCCACAAATGTTATAGAATAGATGCATTCAAAGCTGCATACAGTGGTGTAATTATGCCATGTAGTGACCCTAGAATGTGGAAGAAAATGAATGGGCCAGAAATTAGACCACCAAAGTTTGACAAGCAAGTTGGGAGGCCAAGCAAAAAGAGGAGGAAGTGTCCACTTGAGGAGGATGGTGGCACTAGGCTAAGCAGGCATGGAACAATTAGCCATTGTAGTGTGTGCAATGAACCTGGCCACAACAAAAGAAAGTGCCCAGCTCTTGGTAGAGATGCAGCAAGTAAAGCAAAACTAGCAGCAGATGCAGCAGCTACAACAAAACTAGCAGCGGATGCAGCAGCTACAGCACAGCCAGAACCAATTCAGATTGTACTACCTGATGATGATCTTGAAGATGAACCACAACCTCCAAAGAAAATGATAGTCAAAAGAAATAGTAGTGCCAAGGTACATCTCTATCTTTTGTTTACTTGCACATTTCTATCTATTGTTTACTTGCACATTTCTATCTATTGTTAACTTGCATATTTCTATCTGCTAGAAAAAGGTTTTACCACAAATGGAGACAAGTGCAACAACTAGTATTGTGGCATCTGCAATGAACTATGATGTTACATCACCTAGTGTGTTTCAGGTTCTACAGGAACAAGTGAGTTCTTTTTTTGTTGCTCTCTTCTGAAACTGTGCAACCATGCTGTAGAGATGATCTCCCTTCTTTTTTTGTTGCTCTCTTCTGAAATTGCAGGCAGCAGCAACTCAACAGTCCCAGGCTGCACCACCAGATCATCTCCCTGAAAGCCAGTTTATTGCCAGCTGCAGAGATGATCTACCACCTCCAAGACCACCAATCAAAACCCTTGGTTTAGCTAAGAAGAGGAAGGTTGGGACAAAGAAGGAGAACAAGGTGCCAGCCTGATGTTTGACAGAAACCTGATGCTCAGATAGTTGTATATTTTGGACATCTTTAGAAGATAGGTTGTATATTTTGGAGAACAAACACATATTTTGGCTAGGTTTGACAGAAACCCGATGCTCAGATGTAGCTCTGGTTTCACTCAAACCATGTAAGTGCGGGAGTGCACTTGTTAAATCTGTCAGTTAGTATTTCTTTTGGATGTAATGATCTAGAGATGATCAGCTACCACTTGTTAAATCTGCAAGTTAGTACTTCTTTTGGATGTAATGATCTAGAGATGATCAGTTACCACTTGTTGAAATCTGCCAGTCAGTTGCTAACATTTCATACATTGTATTTGAAAGAGAAACTAGCATTCATTTCCATTCACATATTACATCAGTCCTGATCTACTTAGCAACTGCTACATACACCATCACCACAACTAGACAAATAATTGCTGCTAACACTTTGTTGCCAATGACAAGTAGCTGATCCATCTTCTTCAGTACAGCCACCATGTCCCTCTGTCCAACATCTTCTTCTCCCTTCTCTGTTTCTCCTACATAGTACTCATTCCTAACCAGAAAATCAACATAGTTGTCTTCTCTATTTTCCCAGTAGTAGTAGTTGCAAGGGTTAGAAGTAACCTGAGATATAAATCAGAGAAAGAAATAAGAAAATGGGAGGGAAATGAATCTGCTAGTCCTAAGAACAACATCTTACCCGATGGTTGGGGCATTTGTAGAAGACATGCCCAGGATTGGAGCTCGACTGAGAGACAAGACGAATGGTTCTGCGAAATCGACAAGACGGACATGGCATCGACGGCAGAGTTCCAGCAGGTAGCGGTGGCGGGAGAGAAGCTACAACGAGTTCTTGCGACGGGAATGGAGCAGATGGCTTCCTCCTCGGCCGAATCCACTCAGATGAGCTTGTTGTGGCACTCATGGCGATGGGCAGTGGCTGGAGAAGAAACAGAGGAGGGGAGAAGGTCTGGGGCCTGGGAAAGGAGAAGACATATACTTATAGGGGTTTAGTTGCAAAATATCCATCAGCCAGCCGCGGGAAATCTCCCGCCTAACGATCAGCAGCCGACATGTCGCGGGTCAGACCCAATTAGGACCGCGCGTGCTCACTTATAAAACATTTAGGACCTAAGTGTTCCATTTCAGAGATTAGAGACGAAACTGACGTAACCCGCAAACATTTGGGACCGCGGTGCGGTTTTCTCTGGAAACAACCCAAAAAAAATCAGAAACCGCCTGGGACTTCTTTTTTCTACCGGACCGCCTCGGACATCCATAGTGGTACCAGGAGCACTACTATAAATTCATCCCGAGCTTCTCGCTCTCGCTCTCGCCAACAGAAAATCTGAAGAGCGATTCATCTCGGTCGATCTCGTGGAACCGTCAAGGACGACGACGTACGTATCTCGACGCGATGTACTATAAACGGCAGCGATCGGATCGCCGCGACGACGCGATGTACTATAAACGGCAGCGATCGGGTCGCCACGACCACGCGATGTACTATAAACGGCAGCGACCGGATCGCCACGACGACGGCGCCAGCAAGCGGCGGCGGCGGCACGGCCAGAAGCGTCTCTACGTGGTGCTGGACGACTGGGAGAAGGGGTACAGCATCCACAGGATCGACGAGCACGCGTTCGACAGCTCCCGCTACAGGTACGGCGCGGAGGAGCTGGACGTCGCTCCGGTGGTCCGTCTGGAGGCGTCCAGGGGCGCTGGTCGGCGCGCTCGGCAGCAAGGTCGTCGCGCTGTGGCAGCCGGCGGAGTCGAGCCGGACCGTCGCGTATGATACCCGGACCGCTGGGATGGCCGTCGGGCCCCCGCACCCGGACGAGCTCGGGGCCGTGCAGTTCGTGGTGGCGGCCGGGAAGAAGCTGTGCGCGGTGCACGAGGGGGGCGTGCACTGCATGGACATGGAGGCGGGGCAGGATCAGTGGGCGTGGACGCGAGTCTCGTCCTCGCCGCTGCGGCTGCCTGGATGTGACCGGGAGGGACCCGTCGAGATCACCTCGTACGCCATGCACCCCGACGGGCGCACCGTCTTCGTGTCCGCGCACGCGAGGGGCGGCGGCGCAGGAAACACCTACGCCGGCACCTTCTCGCTGGACACGGGCGGCGAAGGCGAAGACGCCGAGTGGACGCGCCGCGGCGAGTGGCTGCTGCCGTTCCAGGGCCAGGGCCACTACGACGCCGACCTGGACGCCTGGGTCGGGCTCCACTCGCGCGGCTACCTGTGCACCTGCGACGTCCCGGCGCCACTCGCCGACGCGCGCCCCGGTGACGACGACGCACCGGCGCCCCCGCAGCCGACGTGGGAGCTGGTGAGCGCGGATTCCCTGTTCTACGCGGACCCGGACCCGAGGAGGGGCGACTCCGCCGCCTCGCTCGTCAGCATGGGCAGCGGGAAGTTCTGCGTCGTGGAGTCGTTCTCGGCCAGGGGCGAGTTTGTGTATGCGCAGCTCCGTCTCACCAGGTTCCGCTTCGAACGCGATCGCCATGGACGCCCGCGTGCTTCGTCTCGCCACTACGGTCTTCTCTACTGCAGAGTGCGCAAGTTTGATTCTCTGTTTAGCCCGCGGGCATTTTGCCTGTAATCTGGACCCTACCGATACCCAAGTCCCAGATAGCTAGCTGCCGTGTGTGTTCACGTTTTGGAACACGACGAGGGGATCAAGAAATATGCACTCTGCTCTCAAATTTGTACTGTAGTTTCTTTTTATTATAACTAGTAACAATGCACGTGTTAGCTTATGCAACTTAAATCATATTATTGACATAATAACTGAACATAAAAAAGTTTCAATGCACGTTTCAAAGTATCACCAATACATTTAAAATGCATGCGACTGAAAAAAAAACCCTACAGACTCTATTCTATCTAATCAAGCAAAAGATATTGACTCCCTTGCCCTCAAAAAAATATTAATGAAATATTGTGCTCTATTGTCGCTAAGTTTGTTTGTTTAAAATTATGTAGTTCTTTTACCGCACAGAGATGATAATTGTTTCACCTGTTTGGTGTTATTTAATCATTTGATAACGTGTAATAATATAGGTATAAACAAATCAGCGAACAAATTTAATATCATTATCCAAGCAAAAAAAACCGAAAAATCTCCACTAATAATTTTTTCACAGCTATATAATACTTACTTATGAAATGTTTAGTTAATCTGAAATGGCAAATTGAAAGAAAAAATATATCCCGATGAAAAAGTTATATCCCGATGAGCTTAACCAAATCTTGTAGAACTTGGGGAATGCTGTCTACATACTCGTTGTCCTTGTATGTGAACCTGTGTACCAACACCCTGTTCCCTAGGTCGTACTCAATCTACACATGCATTATATATAATCATCATGAAGATCTCACAATTGTAACTTCAGCCTTCCGAGAGACCCATTGCTACACCGTGCCACCAGAAATGCTGTGAAAAAGTTAAGTGGGGCAGTTCGTTTGAAGATTAATAAACTACAATGTTTATTCTCAAGTATTCTAAATGATTTTGGAAACTTGAATGAAGGTCTGGCCTGTTCATTGAGCCATGGCCGATATGCATCTGTCAAGCACGTCGAAGCAAAAAAAATGGTACTCGTACCAGGTGACCTCTCATCTATGTCGTTGACGTTGGCTTGAGATCGGTCAGATGTACTAAAAAGAAAAAGCTTCAGTCAGAAATGTTGCTAGCTGGAGTTCACGATCTTCCATACTGAAAGCGTCAATGCTTCTTTCGACTCCTTCTACAACAAAAAATCAAAATAATATTCAGACTTCAGTTCCCTATTTGCAGGGGCAAGGCAGTTTCTGAAGGTTTACTATCTGAAATCTTCACAAGAGACAAGCAAAAGTGCAATGCGCAAACGATAAGGCGCTATAGATACAGAGACATGGCAAAGCATCTTGGGTGGTGTACAGGTGAGAAGATTTGATGTAGGGCTAGTGGTTTCTGATCTTGCGATGCAGTAATATATACTACCAATGTAAGGAGACATCAATTGGCGACACCACGTTATTCCTGATCTTGCGATGGGAAATTACGATTGGAGTAACAAAGCACATGATAGTACCAATGTAAGGAAACATCAATTGGCGACACCACGTCTACTGTCGTCATCGCTGAGGCTCGTGATGATAATCCAGCACCTCACTGGCATGTACAGTCCCCGGCTGCGACCACCATTGTGCTCCTGACACACGACCTGGATCAGTCCAATACCAATCAATCAATGTAAAAAAATCAGTGTCATTAGCATATGAAATCAATTTTTCCATCTAGGAAGTCAAGATTGTACATGAAGTAAGTGCCAAGGGCCGAAAATAATAGAGAAGGTCAGCCACACGGGATTGCAAAGTCTTGTACCGAAATATATGTGTATGCATCGCATCTGAGCAACCATTCAGACTCGTCATCATTGCCCACCAAAGAGGTGTTGCCCTGAGGATTTTGAGATGCATAGTGCTGAACATATGGAGCCATACCTATAAATACATTGCAGCTAAAAAATCAGTCTTTCATATCTATATTGGCAGGAACAAAAACATGGACATCTTCAGTATGGAACACCTATATGTTGCAAGTATAGAACACGTAGATGCTACAAGAATAGAACACATAACCTTCTTCAGTAGCTCTATTGTCTCTGGGTGACTACAGATTGTCTAACAACATGTGTATCACATGATGTGTTTTTGTCATTCACAGGGGTTGTTGACTGCTTTTAAGTTCCCGCAATTAGCACCGGGTTTTGAAATCTCATCTTTATTTTTTGCATACCGTTCCCTATCCCTCTGCCTCTCGACCTCTTTAGGATCTGCATACACATCACACTTCAATATTTCACATAATAATTACCGTGATATACGCTACGTTTGTTGTCAACTACATTTGCTTTGCCCATTGGGTATATCCTGAAATGGAGCGTGGTTGGAAGATGACATACGGATTTCTGCTTATATATTTGGAAAATAAACACATGTATTAAAAAGTACTGACTCTCTGTAGCCAAACTATCAATGTAGCTTTGCTGGAACAAAGTTGTGTATGCAATATATTCTCTACATCATAAAGTTTCTTAGCAATACCTTGCTAGGACCAAGCTGTGTATGCCATTTTTTACCTCATGAATTTTCTTAGTTAAACACTGTTGGGCTCCAAAATAGTGTTGCATATCCATGTTATATTACCCCATATGCAATTCTCTGAGAATGAAGAGCTTATGTAGACAGAGGATGGTAAACAGTACCAATACATGTGTGAGGTGCCCTCTACAGGACACGTTTCCAATCTGTAGACACGCTCATTCATTTCTTGCTATCTAAATTTGCAAAGGTCATGACTTAAACTTTGGTATCTTGAAGGACAACGGAGACTATATGAATTTGCAACATTGACCATAGATGCTCTAGCTGGAGACGGGGCAGAAAAAATGATTTTACAAATTCAATTAACCAAACAAAGAGCTCTGATTCCTAAAGGTCATTTTCATGCAAAAGTGTGTCGCTAAATGAATACAATCGGTATATGTTCCAATTAAGAAACAGTATAACGCGTCCAGCTACGGCTGCTCACAGTGTTTCTGTGTCCCTGGACTTAATCTGGCGTCTCTTGGGCTGCTGCTCCTGACATACGCGGCCTGTGGTGAATCGGGCCTAGATGTGTGAACCGCGCGGCCCATACTTCTCTGGATGCCAGGGTTTCTCCGCAGTACCACGAGCACCTTTCGTCTTCTCCCCTTCCGTTTCCGTCGCTCTATATTGTCGGAACTGAAACTGCCGGCGGCGTCGTAATTATTTTCAGATAAAGAGGGCTTCTTCCCCGGTTCCCGTGAAGAAACCACAGCGGCCCTGGTAAGGTAAGTACGTCTGATTTTTGTCTGATCGTCTTCTCTTCTCAGCCAGTTCCTCATATATGATGCGCACGGACAAGATTCAGGGGTTGTCGTGCTCTTAGTTGGGATTTCTATGTTGGATCTGCGACAATGGCTTCCGAGCAGGTAATCTCGTTTGTGTTTCCATTTTTACTCCTTGTTCTGCCATGTGTTGTATGGAGCTGTGAAACCTTGGGGATCTTGGATTCTGGGATATGCCTCGAAGCGATGGCCGGCGGCATGGACAGACCGACGATGGGGCTGTGATCCAACTTGGCAAGGAGCTATGGGTTGATTGATCTAAACCGCCTTCTCCTATGGCATGGATAATCTTCTTCTAACCAGCTGCACTTCCCTTTGCCTTCTCTCTGAGACGAGCAAAGACGCTGAAGTTGTTGAGCTCACAGCTGATGAGGCGTGACTTTCTTTTCAAATTTGCCTTCAATCTTTCCAAGCAAAGCTATTTTGTTTGTAATTTCGTATGGCTTAAGGTGACTAAGTGTAGCAAATGTTCACAATACTGTTTACACCATGGAGTTGATATTTTCCAACAAAAATAGATGAAGACAGATGAAGTAGAACGACAAACTATTTGCCCACTTAACTTTCTTTTTTGTTTTTAATCCTTAGTGGGTGCTAATTTTGGAATCATCAAAATAGTGGTTAATTTCTTAGACTGATATCCTACATGTTACCAGATTTTTGGACCAAACTAAGCACTGTCGAGAAAAATCTTCAGAAACGAGTGATTCTTTACTGATGGGAAAGTGCACATGTACATGTTACATACGAATCTAGACCTAGGCCTATTTTTCAAGCATGCTATTCATTTTTATTGCACACAATTGTGTCATGAAAGTTGTTTCGGCTGCTCTGGATTGGACCGTCATTGGTTTATCATTTGTCATAATTTAAATTGGTCAGTAAAAGGGTCAGACTTTCCTAGAATAGAAAGAGACAAGCTTAGATCTGTTCTCTCTTTACTTTATATGTAGTAGAAAATCTTATTTGGTCGTATTTATTGGTCTCATCCATTTAATCATGAATTCATGATGACCTTAATGAACGTGACCTGCCTTTCACTAAGTAATCCTCATCTATTGAGAAGAAGGAGTACCGTACTAGGATTGAAACTGAAGTTGGAAAAATATGTGATGACATCATCAAGATTCTTAATTTCACACATCGTCCTCTCTTCCCTGCCACAAGCCCAATCTGTTCTATTTGAAAATGGATGGTGACTACCAGAGGTATATTTTTTTGGCACATGAAGAACTTTGTAAGCAGTATTTTATTGGTTTTATGAAATTTGGAAGTATATTCCATAACTGTCATTTCATAGGTACCTTTGGGGAGTTTATGGCCGTAGGTGAAAGGATAGAAGCAGCCGAGCTCTTACTTCAGCTATATTCGCATTACTATTGATGATTATGATTATCAGTAGAAATGCATTTGTAGAAAATACCATCTTTGGTCAAAAGGATGCATAAACATGATGATTTTCTATATGTTTGATCTGAGGTAAATTTGCATGGGTGCATGCATGGCTTGCACCGTAGGTGCTATTGGCATGTACTGATATTCATCCCTGTTTAATTCCTGCACAAAGAAGCTTAATAGCACAACGTCCTTAACTGATACATGTTTTCCTCTCGTATTTTCAGATTTCATTACTCATGGAAATACGTATTTGGATTCCAGCTTTGTTTATCAATGAAACCTCTAGAAAGATTAAAAGCTGATCACCAAAGTTTATGTTTAACGACATAGGAAGGAAACATTTACATAAGTTGGTATAGATGTATCTTAACTTACATAACCAGCACACGCATTAGGAACGGTTCAAGTTTTTGACACCTTATTACAAATATGTATGATATTTCTATCATTCTTTCCTTGAGATGGACGGGCGCGGCAAAGCGCGCTTTTATGTTCTAGTGCGGGATAATAAGCAGAAGAAGAAGCAGAACCTGAAAAATTGTGTTGGCGCACCGGCATCAGGGCGGCATCGTGGGCGGCTAGAGCGGCGTAGACTGGGGCTGGCGACTTGCGCGGCGGGGGCGGCATCGTGTGCGGTTGGGGCGACGCAGGTGAGGGCGGCAACATGCGGGGATGGGGCTCCGCCGCCGGCGTTGTGCGCGGATGGGCGGCGGCGCGCAGGCTGGGGCGGAGACGTGCGCACATGGGGTTCCGCCGACGGCATCTTGCGCGGCTGGGGCGGGGATGTGTGCGGATGGGGCTCCGCCGCTGGCGTCGTACGCGGCTGGGGCTGCGGGGCGCAGCCTGAGGCGGCGACGTGCGCAGATGGGGTTTCGCCGGTGGCATATTGCGCGGCTGGGGCGGCGCAGATGTCTTGTGCGACGTCGTGGGGCTTGCAACTGCTGTGTTCGGTTTAAGCTGGAAAAAAAGGCAGGCGTGGGATTGTCCGCTCACCGTGATGAGCCTATAAAGACGGTGTAATTTACAGCCGTTTGATGATTGCATCGTACGGTCAAGAATGGTTGGATCAGACCCTCTGGGTCTTTTAATATTAGCATAGATAGTACTGGCTACGGATGTGTTTTGTCATTTGAATTGCATCGATTATTGGTATACTTTTTGTGTTGTGTTTAGTTTTCCAATGATAGCTTACTAAGTCTGGTGAGCTAAGCGCTCGGAGATACTGTGTCATCTAAGATTGATCACAATGATCATATAGCAGTATCATGTATATAATATTACCGTATGATACTCAGGCCCGAGTTTGGGATTTGGAGCCCGTTGCGGCTTACAAAAAGAGACACTAATTTTTTTGTTCGAACTCAATAATTAGTAAAGCAAAATCATATGTTTACTTAACTTTAGAATGTACTATTCCGTAATGTATCACTTTAGAATGTGCTATTCCGTAATTTACTTAACTAGTAAAGCAAAATATATCAAATATCCATTCAAAAAGAGTAAACATATCACTAAAGTAATAAACAAACCTCATGTGATACCAAAAAAGCATCATCCGTCTAGAGTTTTTTGAAATAAAATCTTTAATATATCTTCATAACTAATTTTCTCCAAGATATCATTCTCAAGTGCTATTGGCGCAATCCACTTAGCCTTTCTTGTGTCATAGTAGAACACATGTAGAATTTTAGCAACTTGACTTTACAAAAGCTCCTTCCAACACATGCAACAGTAACATGAATGATTAACAAAATTTTGTATGCAATATTAGCAAACGAATACAAGGGGCACTTCTCCAAGAACTTCAGAATATCTACATGACCCAGAGATTTCTCAAGTAAATCTCGGATAAAAATTAACTCCATGTACAATTCTTCTCCACCAAAATCCTTATGTTTTTCATCATCTTCTTTTTTCATCTGTAAGTGCAGCCTCAAGTTTAACACAAGCATCCATTAAATTATCTGCATTCAAATATCGCAGCATATCTAAAGTAAACAAGAAAACAAAAGTTTTGTATACTCTTGGTATTGTTCAAATCTTGTTGTAAGTGAAGCAATAGCTTAATCAACAATACGCAAAAAATAATTTATCCCAAATGACTCATCTCCGGAATGTGATTCGATAGGGGCATCCGTTGGGCCCTCATCAAACACTTTTTCTTGTAATTTTATGCTTGGTGCGAAACCCTAGATTAATATTCGTCTCCATTGCAATTTCTTTAGCAGATTCTAATGCTTTCGCAAAGCCAGTTTCTCTATACTTAATGAAAAAGGAAATCAACACTTGTATAGACTCAATTGTAATATCAATAAGAATGTCCTTTGATTTTAGTTGATTGATTACCAAGTTAAAGAAGATAATATTTAATATATACCAGATCATTATAGAAACACAAAGTCACCAAGATTATTTTCTACCAAAGATTTGGCTAAACTACTTGTCAATGGACCCTTATCACTTTCAACCACTTGTAGCAAAGCCTCCCTTATATCTGACATTTGGAACCTTATAGCCTTAACACTATCAACACGACCCTCCTAATGAGTAGCTGACAATGACTTGAGAGTCAATCTTGTAATGTTATCTTTAAGAATTTGTCATCTCTTAGATGAATTATCAAATGTTGTATAGATGTGTTGGATAATTCTAAAAAATCAGTTGCATTGCGACAAGAATTTGGCATATCATATAGTGTCAATTCAGACTATGACAACCACAAGACGAATAAACAGCTCTTGGATTTATATTCAAAAGTTTTTGGTGTGCCCCTTGATATTTTCCTTCATATTCGATCCATTATCATATCCTTGCCCTCTCACATTGTTTATATCAAGTTCAAGCCTCTTTAGTACCTCTTATATAAAACATAAAAGAATCTCTGCCTAGTGGTATCATTCACATCCAAGAAAACTATGAAAGATTCCTTGATGCAAATAGAACCACAAGATGCATCAACATACCTTATTATCAAAGTCACATGTTCTTGGTGGCTTACATTAGGTACATTCAAGTATAACTGAGAATTATTTTGTCTTTTTACCTTCTAAATGATTTTAGACCTGATTGCAGTACTAGGAAAGTTAGCAACTCATTCTGGATGGAAGGACAAAGATAATGATCACGAGTTTTATAAATGGTAATCCGATCGACATGTTCTTGCATAACTGAGTCAAATATAGCCAACATTTGAACCCATCCCAGGAAATTTCCATTGTTGTCTTGGTACAACTTTTAATCAGTGCCATGAAATGCTATGTTATGTTCTCCAAGAAAGTGTACAATAAAAAGAATCATGTACAAAACTTTTCTCCAATGCTCCCTTTCTTTCTTAAGTTCTTGCTGAGCAATTTTATCAATTGTTTGGTTATTATGCAACCTTAGGCTCAAGCCATACCTTGTCATGTTCTCTACTAGTTTCATGCTCTTTAAGTCTATTGCTAAGATGCATCCAGTCATTGAAACCATCATTAGATAACAATCCTCTAACAAGACCCTTTCTCAATAATTTGCAGCAAAAAATACTATGTCAAGGTGTTTGCTATAAACAAGCCATTCTCTATCACACTTTTCTCCATTTGGGAGATTTATACTATATGACAATGTAGAAAACTTTCTAGATGATTACCTTAGGACCATTCTCAATAGATAAGACCCTTTGCCACGAGAGTATCAAACATTTTACTGTCAAGATCATCCCAATTTCTTGGATCAAATATATCAAGATGAACATAACTATTGGTGGCATTGCCACTAGTAGCATCATTACCTTTATCGCTGATAGTAACATCATTACCTTCATCACCAACGTTATCATCATTGATCTTCACTGCCAATACCAATATCATCGCCTTCATCAAAGTCTGTATGTGAGCATCAACCTCTACCGCATAATCACCATGACCATCATCAACATTAATAGTTGGAGTTTGATTTTACAAATTAGTTTGAGTCTCTTTTACAATAAATCTATCTGTAACACCCTTTTGTGATCAACCTTCTCCTTCTTTTTTCTTTATTCTTGCACTTTGTAGCACCAGATTGACACTTTGTTTTTCTACTAGAATTCATGATTTTTCTTGTTTCATAAACAAAGAAAATAATTTAATTGAGCCCAAATAATTCAGCTTCTAATGTAATTTGTATGATGCCAACAATAATAAAGTATCATTTTAACTTGATTAGCTAAAAAATAACAAAGAATTCTAGATCAGTCGGGCCCCTTCGTGTGCAGGACCACTCACAAGGCTGCATTCCGGCTTCTGTATGCTCACGGCAGAAAATTGATCAATTGAATCAACAAATTACTAATCAGTTGTTCCCTATTGGCTATTCCCTAATACTTTCCGCGTCAATGTGTGACGTCTAGCACAATGAAAAGGTTGTAGGGACGATTGATCAGCAAATCAGCAGCAAGGAGGAAGCGACATCGCAAGTCGCGCAGAATACAATCGTGATCGGCTGGCCCTAGAGCTAATGATCATGGCCGACTCAATATTGTCCAACTAAATGACTAGATTTAGATCCCAGTTGCAAAGCAAATTCTAGGACTCAAGGTAAATACAAAAAATAACATAACAATCTATACTAGGCCTAAAAAATTCGGGGCCCTTGGAAAACGGGGCCCTAAGCAACCGTGCATGTCCTTCGGGTCTATCAACGGGTCTGATAATAATACCTTTACAATTCATGATAATATGTACAGTATCACGGTCTTATTGTAGTTAATGATTTGTAGAATCTTGTGTTCAATATTTATTTGATATTAACTTTTCTAATTCTTTGTGCTATGATACCACAATGATTTCTCGCATCACTATTTACATCGACACATCAACTTTTTGTATGCATGTAATGCATGATACCACCTATGATACTGAAGGGTTTTGCAGCATAGTAAATCAAAAAAATTCTACGGATGCGAACGGTAAAGCCAAGATCTAATCTAGGAGATGCAAACAACGAGGGGGGATAGATGAGATCTTCATACCCTTGAATATTCGCACAGCGGAACGTTCGACGGAACGTGGGTGATGTAGTCGTACTCGCTTCTCCTCCTCGCGATCCGATCCGATCTAACACCGCATGTGGCGATGCCTCCGAGAGATGCACACGTGCGGCACCTCGACGTCTCCTCCTTCCTCGGTCCAGCAAGTATGGTGGAGAGACGAATTCCTTTCATCTCGCGATATTTTACTTGCCCGAGATTTGATCGTCGGTACCGTCATACCTAGTTCAATCTCGTTCACAGCAAGTACTTTACTCGTTCCGTAATCCGATATCACTTTGTGATTAACTCCTTAACCACATGCTTGCAAGCGGTGTTGATATCGATTACCGAGTGGGCCCGAAGTATATCTCTCCGACTTGGGAGGGACAAATCCCATCTCGATACATACAACCCAACATGTACTTTCCGATCACCTGAGAGACACCTTTATGATCACCCTCTCATAGGGCGACGTTTGATGACCTCAAAGCTTTCTTCCGATACCAGGGAGTTGTATTATCTCATGGTCTAAGGAATACAATATTTGACATAAGAAAAGCTTCGCAAAGATGAACACGATGACACGATCTAATTGCTCCGCTTAGTTTGGGTATGTCCATCATATCATTCTCCCAATGATATGATCTCATTATTAATCGACAACTCATGTCTATGGTTAGGAAACCTTAACCATCATTAATCAATGAGCTAGTCCATAGAGGCATACTAGGGACACGGTGTTGTTCACAAACCACACAAGTATTAAAGTTTCCACTTAATACAATTCTAGCATGGAATATAAACTTTATCATGAACAAGAATTATAAGAATAACATCTTTATTATTGCCTCTAGGGCATAATTCCAACAGTCTCCCACTTGCACTAGAGTCAATAATCTAGTTTACATCTGGCAACAATCTAACACCCATGGCACTAAGCTGCTGATCATGTTTTGCACGTGGAAGAGGTTTAGTCAATGGATCTGCGACATTCAGATCTGTATGTACTTTGCTAATCTTCAGATCTCCATCTGCTATATAATCTCGGATTATATGAAACTTGTGGTTGATATGCTTGGTCTTTGGATGATATCTTGGTTCCTTAGCGAGTGCTATGGCGCCAGTGTTGTCACACAATATCTCCAGTGGGTCCAATGCACTTGGAATCACGCCAAGCTCAGTGATGAAGTTCCTGATCCAAACTCCTTCACTTGACGCTTCTGCAGCAGCCATGTATTCCGCTTCTACTATAGATCTCGCGATCACGCTTTGCTTGCAGCTTCTCCAGCTCATAGCTCCTCCATTCAAAATATAAACGTATCCTGTCTGAGATTTAGAATCATCCTTGTTGGTGTAACTAGCGTCGACGTAACCTTTTACAACGAGCTCTTCATCACCTCCATAGACTAAGAACATTTCTTTAGTCCTATTTAGGTACTTTAGGATGTTCTTCACGGATGTCCAGTGTTCCACTCCTGGATCACTTTGATATCTGCTCGACAAATTAAGAGCATTGGACACATCCGGTCTAGTACACAGCATGGCATACATGATAGAACCTATGGCCGAGGCATAAGGCACTTTGCTCATAGCTTCTCTATCATTTACCATAGCTGGACACTGAGCCTTGCTCAATATCTTACCTGACAACATAGGCACTGAACTTTTCTTTGCCTTATCCATTCTGAACCTTTTCAGAACTTTGTCTAGATATGTACTCTGGCTTAAAGCTATCAGGCGTCTTTGTCTATCTCTATAGATTTTGATGCCCAATATATAAGCAGCTTCACCTAGGTCTTTCATTGAAAAACACTTGTTCAAATAACTCTTCACATCGTTAAGCATGTTAATGTCATTTCCAATAATCAATATGTCATCCACATATAGTACCAGAAATGTCACCGAGCTCCCACTCACTTTCTTGTAGATACAAGCTTCGTAGCAATTTGGAACAAATCCAAAGCTCTTGATCACTTTATCAAAACGAAGGTTCCAACTCCGAGATGCTTGCTTCAGTCCATAAATGGAACGTTGAAGTTTGCACACTTTATCAGCATCCTTAGGATCGACAAAACCTTCGGGCTGCATCATATACAACTCTTCATCAATGTTGCCATTGAGGAACGCAGTCTGGACATCCATCTGCCATATTTCATAATCATGAAACGTAACAATTGCTAATAAAATATGAATGGACTTAAACATCGCTACGGGAGAGAAAGTCTCATCGTAGTCAACACCTTGAACTTGTCGAAAACCTTTCGCGACAAGCCGTGCTTTATAGACGGTAACATTACCATCCATGTCCGTTTTCTTCTTAAAAATCCATTTGCACTCAACGGCCTTTCGGTCGCTAGGAGGGTCTACCAAAGTGCATACTTGGTTTTCGCTCATGGATCCCAATTTGGATTTCATGGTCTCTAGCCATTTCTCAGAGTCTGGGCTCATCATCGCTTCCTCATAGCTCGCAGGTTCACTGCTGTCTACTAACAAGACAGTTAAGACAGGGTTGCGGTACCACTCAGGAGGGGCACGCGACCTTGTCGACCTGCGACGTTCAGTAGCAGCATCGTCCGAAGCTTCATGATCCTTGTCATTAGCTTCCTCTATTGTTGGTGCAGGCGGCACTGAAACAATTTCAGGTGCCCCGCTACTCTCCAACTCAAGAGAAGGTTCAACAACCTCGTCTAGCTCTACTTTCCTCCCACTCACTTCTTTCGAGAGAAACTCCTTCTCAAGAAAGGATCCGTTCTTTGTGACAAACACTTTGCCTTCGGTTCTGTGATAGAAGGTATACCCAATAGTTTCTTTAGGGTATCCTATGAAGACGCATTTCTCCGCTTTGGGTTCGAGCTTGTCCAGCATCAACTTCTTGACGTAAGCTTCGCATCCCCAAACTTTAAGAAACGACAACTTAGGTTTAGCACCAAACCACAGTTCATACGGTGTCATCTCAACAGATTTAGATGGTGCCCTATTTAAAGTGAATGCACCGGTTTCTAATGCATAACCCGAAAATGATAACGGCAAATCAGTAAGAGACGTCATTGATCGGACCATATCTAATAGAGTTCGATTCCGGCGTTCAGACACACCATTGCGTTGTGGTGTTCCGGGTGGCGTGAGTTGCGAAACGATTCCGCTTGCTTTAAGATGCGTGAGAAAATCATAACTCAAATATTCACCTCCACGATCGGATCGTAGAAACTTAATTTTTCTGTTACGATGGTTCTCCACTTCATTCTGAAATTCTTTGAACTTTTCAAATGTTTTAGATTTATGTTTCATTAAATAGATATACCCATATCTACTTAAGTCATCGGTAAAAGTGAGAAAATAGCGATATCCACCACGCGTCGAAACACTCATCGGTCCGCATACATCGGTATGTATGATTTCCAACAAGTCCGTTGCTCGCTCCATCATACCGGAGAATGGGGTTTTGATCATCTTGCCCATGAGGCATGGTTCGCATGTGTCAAATGATTCAAAATCAAGAGACTCCAAAAGTCCATCAGAATGGAGTTTCTTCATGCGTTTTACACCAATATGACCTAGACGATAGTGCCACAAATAAGTAGTATTATCACTATCTACCTTGCATCTCTTAGCCTCAATGTTATGGATGTGTGTTTCATCCCTTTTGAGATTCAGAAGAAATAAATCATTCATAGCAGGTGCATGACCATAAAAGATGTTACTCATATAAATAGAACAACCATTATTCTCAGATTTAAATGAATAACCGTCTTGCAATAAACACGATCCAGATATGATGTTCATGCTCAACGCAGGCACATAATAACATTTATTAAGGTTTAAAACTAATCCCGAAGGTAAAACTAAGGAGAGCGTGCCGACGGCCATCACATCAACTCTTGATCCGTTGCCAACGCGCATCGTCACCTCATCCCTCGCAAGCCGCCGTCTATTCCATAGCTCCTGTTTCGAGTTACAAATATTAGCAACCGAACCAGTATCAAATACCCAGGCACTACAACGAGGGCTAGTAAGGAAAACATCAATAACATGTATATCAAATATACCTTTGATGGTGCTAGCCTTCTTGTCCGCTAAGTACTTCGTACAGTTGCGCTTCCAGTGACCCTTGTCCTTGCAATAGAAGCACTCAGTGTCCGGCTTAGGTCCAGACTTGAGCTTCTTCTCAGCAGGGGCAACGCGCTTGCCGCCGCCTTTCTTGAAGGGCTTCTTTGCACCCTTACCTTTCTTAAAGCTGGGGGGCTTGTTGACCATCAACACATTATTATCCTTTTTGATGTCCACCTCCGCAGCTTTCAGCTTAGCGAAGAGCTCGGTGATCGTATTAGTGGAGCCAATCTGATTATGAGTCACTACAAAACTTTTGTAGCTGGGAGGGAGTGATTGCAGAACCCTGTCAATCTTGAGCTCCTCTGGAATCTTGCAGTCTAGTTGCTCAAAGCGTTGAGTGTAGCCCGATATCTTTGTTAAAGAATTTCTCAGAGATCTCATATCTCTCAGAACGGTCCTGAGTCTGAAACATAGTTTTCAGCTCCTCAAGAATCTCAAAGGGCCCGGGATAATCTTCAAAACGATTTTGAAGGTCCGATTCCATAGCAAACAACATGGTGCTCTTAATCACACCATAATCATCTTTGCGCGACTGATAAACAACTTTCTCATCAGCCGGCGCATCTATAGCAGGGGCGTCACCTAGTGCATTCTCAAGGACATAGTCCTTTTGTCCGCCAGAGAGAATGATTCTCAGATTGCGGAACCAGTTGGTGAAGTTAGAACCATTGTTCTTAAGCTTTTCTTTCTCAGCAAAAACGTTGAAGTTGAAGTTGGACTTAGCCATTTGATCTACGATATTTGCAAGTACAAATTAGACTATGTTCATGATAACTAGTTCAACTTAATCAAATTACTAGATGAACTTCCACTAAATTCAACATCCCTCAAGTTGTTTAGTGAACATGATCCAAATTCACCACACCTAATCCGATCTTCACGAGAAGAGATGTGGTTTCAATGGTGGACAACAAAGTGTCGATCATATCATTCATATGACTCATGCTTAACATTTCGGTTCATGTGTTCCAAGGCCATGTCTGTACATGCTAGGCTCGTCAAGTCAAACCCAAGTATTTCCGCGTGTGCAAAACTGGCTTGCACCCGTTGTATGTGAACGTAGAGTTTATAGCACCCGATCATCACGTGATGCTTGAACACGACGAACTTTCGCAACGGTGCATACATGGGGAGAACACAGTTTTATCTTGATCTTTAAGTGAGGAATCATCTTATAATGCTACCGTCGCGATCTAAGCATAATAAGATACACAAAAGGATAAACATCACATGCATATAACTTAATGTGACATGGTATAGCCAATCCTCGCGCAATGATCTCTATCTTGTGCGTGCCGGCATGATCTCCATCACTCCATCATGATTGCCTCCACCACGAATAGCAACTACAACTATTGCTAACTACTTAGCGATAAAGTAAAGCTATTACATGGCGTATAAGAAGTTGACACACATGTCATACACAATTATAAATACAACCATATGGCTCCTGCCGGTTGTGTACTCATCGACATGCAAGTCGTGAAACATTACAAAACATGAGCATCGCATACAATATACACATCACATCTTGGGCCATACCATATCACAGAAAACACTCCCTGCAAAAACAAGTTAGACGCCTCTACTTTGTTGTTGCATGTTTTACGTGGCTTATGGGAGTAACAAGCTAAGAACGATTCTTACCTATGGAAAGCCACAGCGGTGATATTATGGTTGCCAAACTCCGGTGTAAATCCCATGACAACTATAGTGAGAGAAACTGCCATCCACCAGCCGCATGTGTGGAACAAGCCACACGTCAAGTGCGGAGCCAGTCTCGCGAACGATGTCACGTAAGGTTGGACTGGACCGCTTCGATCTCACTATCCCGCGTCATAAGAAGTACACAAACAAGAGGCTTGCAACAGAAAACATCAACGCCCGCAACAACCATGTTGCGTTCTACTCGTGAAATACATCTACGCATAGATCTAGCTCTGATACCACTGAAGGGTTTCGCAGCATAGTAAATCAAAAAAATTCTACGGATGCGAACGGGAAAGCCAAGATCTAATCTAGGAGATGCAAACAACGAGGGGGGATAGATGAGATCTTCATACCCTTGAAGATTCGCATAGCGGAACGTTCGACGGAACGTGGGTGGTGTAGTCGTACTCGCTTCTCCTCCTCGCGATCCGATCTGATCTAACACCGCAAGTGGCGATGCCTCCGAGAGATGCACACGTGCGGCACCTCGACGTCTCCTCCTTCCTCGGTCCAGCAAGTATGGTGGAGAGACGGATTGGATCTACAACGCGACGGCACGGTGCAAGTGGTGGAGAGTTTCTGCAGCAGGGCTTCGCCTACGTGCAGTCGGGAGGGAGAGAGAGAGGAGGGCAGCAGGGTGGCTAGGGCTTGAGGAGGAGGTGTGGGAGGGGTGCGCCCCTAGACCTCTTTATATAGAGGGGTGGGCGGCCAGCCCTTGCCCCTCCCCCAAGTCCTAGGGTCGGCGGCCAAGGAGGGAGGAGTGGGGGGGCAAGTTTCCCCCCCTTCTAGAAGCTCCCCTAGGGTTTCCCTAGGGTTTGGCCGGCTGGGCCCTATGGGGCCTTGTGGCCCTGGTCCAATGCGGCCAGGGCACTCCCTCATAGGCCCATGCCCCCTCCCGGCAGGTGGGGCCACGTTGGTCCCCTTCCGGAAGGTTCTAGAAGCTTCCGGTACAATACCGATTAACCCGAAACAATTCCGAACTCCAAAAACTGCATTGCCTTATATGAATCTTATTCTCCGGACCATTCCGAAACCTCTCGTGACGTCCTAGATATCATCCGAGACTCCGAACAAAAACTCATAAACCAATTATCCAATCTATCCTAGCGTCGAGACACGTTAAGTGTGTGACCCTTCGGGTTCGAGAATATGCAGACATGATCTTATATCAATAATCAACAGCGGGGTTTGGAAACCCATATTGACTCCCACACATTCATCGATGATCATATCGGATGAACCACGATGCCAGGATTCAATCAATCCCATATATATATTCCCTTTGTCTCGCGATATTTAACTTGCCCGAGATTTGATCATCGGTACCGTCATACCTAGTTCAATCTCGTTCACAGCAAGTACTTTACTCGTTCCGTAATCCGATATCACTTTGTGATTAACTCCTTAACCACATGCTTGCAAGCGGTGTTGATATCGATTATCGAGTGGGCCCGAAGTATATCTCTCCGACTTGGGAGGGACAAATCCCATCTCGATACATACAACCCAACAGGTACTTTCCGATCACCTGAGAGACACCTTTATGATCACCCTCTCATAGGATGACGTTTGATGACCTCAAAGATTTCTTCCGATACCAGGGAGTTGTATTATCTCATGGTCTAAGGAATACAATATTTGACATAAGAAAAGCTTCGCAAAGATGAACATGACGACACGATCTAATTGCTCCGTTTAGTTTGGGTTTGTCCATCATATCATTCTCCCAATGATATGATCTCATTATTAATCGACAACTCATGTCTATGGTTAGGAAACCTTAACCATCATTAATCAATGATCTAGTCCATAGAGGCATACTAGGGACACGGTGTTGTTCACAAACCACACAAGTATTAAAATTTCCGCTTAATACAATTCTAGCATGAAATATAAACTTTATCATGAACAAGAATTATAATAATAACATCTTTATTATTGCCTCTAGGGCATAATTCCAATAGATACATATATTGTGAGTAGTCTAAGAAGTCAGTCTAACCGATACCCCAAAATTTGGACCTCCAATTGATGCACCATTGGCGGTTGCATCGCCCGAATGGCAAGACATCTAGAGCTCCATTTTTTCTCGGATTACTAACTAGACTTGTTCAGCCACAATTGGGATTTAGCAAACATTTTGTGGCCTATTCATACACAATTGACTATTTTTCCGGCAGAGTAGCTTCCTATAGGATATCCGGCCAGTAAGGCATTACGGGAGATCAAACGGTCAAAAACAAGAGGAAGAGGGATCCAACGGTCAAAATGGAGAAGGCGTGAGATGCCTATTGCTAGGCTTAGTCATAATATCCCTAGTGAGGTATGCTGAAAATTATTTTAAGAGATTGCGAGGGCTTCCCCAGAATATACCCCATAAAGTGTAAATCTGACAGGGCCAAATTGTGGCTAACTTTTTTTTCTTGTCATCTTCTTTTTTCCACCCTTTTTCTTGTCATCTTCTTCTCCACCCTCCCGCATGCTAATTCCCACGAGTGCCATGTCTTCTCCCACCCGCTCTGTTCTCCTACCAGAATTATAACGTCACATCGGCCCTCTCCCTCCCTTGCACCTCCTTCCTTCCATCGTCCGCTCACTAGCTTCGAGTGCATTCGTGCTGCCTACTCCCACCTGTGTGTCGCCTTCCGCTCACTCTAGTCGTGAGGTCAGCGAACTTATGCCCTTGTTGTGGGATTGGTGGAGGTCAGCGAGATCTAAGGGGTGACGAAGGTCGATGGGGTCGACTAGGAGGAATCATTTGAGCGTTGGAGATGAACTCGAGCATGTGTGGCAACGTCGTGGTGTTGAGTGAGAGAAAGGAGCGGTAAAGAGGCGCCTGCAGCCAGGGAGTGTGAAAAGCGGTCGGAATTTTGGCGACGGGAGAAAGTGGGCTGGATTCCAACAACTCCCATGACGAAAGGGCATCGACGCATGCTGAAACTTCCATCGTGCCAACTTTTGACTGTTGACTATTTATGGGGTGCTTTAAAACTTGTTCCAAAATCTACTAGTAGTAATTTAAAGTTCTCGAGCTTCGTGCCTTTAAAAAAGTTTATGTGTCAGTCTAGTTTATGAGACCTAGAATAGACATGTCTTTTAACCTAAATCCTTAAAGGCGGTTATGTTAACGGTTTGACCTTTTTATGGAATGTATTAGAATTTCTCGGAAGACAATAAAGTTAAAATATCTCACCACATCGTCATAACGGGTATTTCTTGTAGTATTAAGTAATGTAATATCAATAATATATCTATTTCATCCTAATAGTTCTATTTCCACTGCTTATAAGTCCATATAGTTATAAAAAGTGTTAAATGTAGCATCTTTCTTAGATGTACCTTTTAATATTTCCTTATAGTCTATGCCTACATGGTAGCTGGTGTCTTTAGTCTTCAGCTTCTTTCCCTCCTGACTATGTTGATATTGAAAATTCTATGGTGTTGCATCTTGAATAAATCATATAATTTATTCCAAGGTGTCAACGTGTCCATATTAGCTATTCAAGCTAGTAAATTATGTGTTCACAAGATTGAAGGGTTTCGCATCATAGTAAATCAAAGATTTTCTACGAATGCGAACGGGAAATCCAAGATCTAATCTAGGAGATGCAATCAACGAGAGGGATAGATGAGATCTTCATACCCTTGAAGAAATCGCACAGTGGAAACATTCAACGGAACATGGGTGATGTAGTCGAACTAGCCTTCTCCTCCTCGCGATCCGATCCGATCCAACGCCGCAAGTGGCGACGCCTCCGAGAGATGCACACGTATGGCGCTGCGACGTCTCGTCCTTCCTTGGTCCAGCAAGTGCTGTGGAGAGATAGATTGGATCTACAGCACGACGGCGTGGTGCAATGGTGGAGAGTTTCTGCGGCAGGGCTTCGCCTACGCGCAGTCGGGAGAGAGAGAGAGAGAGATTTGGAGGGCAGCAGGTAGGCGGCTAGGGTTGGAGGAGTGGGGGGAGGAGGGTGCGCCCCTGCCCTCTTTATATAGAGGGCTGGACGGCCCCCTTGGCCCCTCCTCCAAGCCCTAGGGCGGCGGCCCCAAGGGTTGTAGTGGGGGGGGGGCAAGTTTCCCCCTCCTTCTAGAAGGGTTCCCTAGGGTTTCCCCTAGGGTTTGGCCGGCTGGGCCTATGGGGCCTTGTGCCCCTGGCCCAATGCAGCCAGGGAAATCCCTCGTAGGCCCACACAACCCTCCGACAAGTGGGGCCACGTTGGTCCCACTCCGGAAGCTTCTAGAACCTTCTGGTACAATACCGAACATTCCAAAATCCAAAAACTGCTTTCCTTTATATGAATCTTATTCTCCGGACCATTCCGGAACCTCTCATGATGTCCTGGATCTCATCCGAGACTCCGAACAAAAACTCATAAACCAATTATCCATTCTATCCTAGCGTCGAGACACGTTAAGTGTGTGACCCTACGGGTTCGAGAATATGCAGACATGATCTTCTATCAATAATCAACAGCGGGATCTGGAAACCCATATTGACTCCCACATATTCATCTATGATCATATTGGATGAACCACGATGCCAGGATTCAATTAATCCCATATATATATTCCCTTCGTCACGCGATATTTTACTTGCCCGAGATTCGATCGTTGGTATCGGCATACCTAGTTCAATCTCGTTAACAACAAGTACTTTAATCGTTCCGTAATCCGATATCACTTTGTGATTAACTCCTTAACCACGTGCTTGCAAGCGGTGTTGATATCGATTACCGAGTGGACCTGAAGTATATCTCTCCAACTCGGGAGGGACAAATCCCATCTCGATACATACAACCCAACAAGTACTTTCCGATCACCTAAGAGACACCTTTATGATCACCCTCTCATAGGATGACGTTTGATGACATCAAAGCTTTCTTCCGATACCAGGGAGTTGCATTATCTCATGGTCTAAGGAATACAATATTTGACATAAGAAAAAGCATCACAAAGATGAACACGATGACACGATCTAATTGCTCTGCTTGATTTGGGTCTGTCCATCATATCATTCTCCTAATGACATGATCTCATTATTAATCGACAACTCATGTTTATGGTTAGGAAACCTTAACCATCATTAATCAATGAGCTAGTCCATAGAGGCATACTAGGGACACGGTGTTGTTCATAAACCACACAAGTATCAAAGTTTCCGCTTAATACAATTCTAGCATGGAATATAAACTTTATCATGAACAAGAATTATAATAATAACATCTTTATTATTGCCTCTAGGGCATAATTCCAACAGTCTCCCACTTGCACTAGAGTCAATAATCTAGTTTACATCTAGCAACAATCTAACACCCATGGCACTAAGGTGCTGATCATGTTTTGCTCGTGGAAGAGGTTTAGTCAATGGATCTGCGACATTCAAATCCGTATGTACTTTGCTAATCTTCAGATCTCCATCTGATATATAATCTCGAATTATATGAAACTTGCGGTTGATGTGCTTGGTATTTGGATGATATGTTGGTTCCTTAGCCAGTGCTATGGCGCCAGTGTTGTCACACAATATCTCCAGTGGGTCCAAGGCACTTGGAACCACAGCAAGCTCAGTGATGAAGTTCCTGATCCAAACTCCTTCACTTGACGCTTCTGCAGCAGCCATGTATTCCGCTTCTACTGTAGATCTCGCGATCACGCTTTGCTTGCAGCTTCTCCAGCTCATAGCTCCTCCATTCAAAATATAAACGTATCATGTCTGAGATTTAGAATCATCCTTGTTGGTGTAACTAGCGTCGACGTAACCTTTTACAACGAGCTCTTCATCACCTCCATAGACCAAGAACATTTCTTTAGTCCTATTTAAATACTTTAGGATGTTCTTTACGGCTGTCCAGTGTTCCACTCCTGGATCACTTTGGTATCTGCTCGTCAAACTAAGAGCATTGGACACATCCAGTCTAGTACACAGCATGGCATACATGATAGAACCTATGGCCGAGGCATATGGCACTTTTCTCATAGTTTGTCTATCGTTTACCGTAGCTGGACACTGAGTCTTGCTCAATATCTTACCTGACAACATGGGCACTGAACCTTTCTTTGCCTTATCCATTCTGAACATTTTCAGAACTTTGTCTAGGTATGTACTTTGGCTTAAAGCTATTAGGCGTCTTTGTCTATCTCTATAGATTTTGATGCCTAATATATAAGCAGCTTCTCCTAGGTCTTTCATTGAAAAACATTTGTTCAAATAACTCTTCACATCGTTAAGCATATCAATGTCATTTCTAATAATCAATATGTCATCCACATATAGTACCAAAAATGTCACTGGGCTCCCACTCACTTTCTTGTAGATACAAGCTTCGTAGCAATTTGGAACAAATCCAAAGCTCTTGATCACTTGATCAAAACGAAGGTTCCAACTCCGAGATGCTTGCTTCAGTCCATAAATGGAACGCTGAAGTTTGTACACCTTATTAGCATCCTTAGGATCGACAAAACCTTCGGGCTGCATCATATACAACTCTTCATCAATGTTGCCATTGAGGAACGCAGTCTTGACATCCATTTGCCATATTTCATAATCATGAAACGCAGCAATTGCTAATAAAATCCGAATGGACTTAAACATCTCCACGGGAGAGAAAGTCTCATCGTAGTCAACACCTTGAACTTGTCGAAAACCTTTCGCGACAAGTCGAGATTTATAGACAGTAACATTACCATCCGCGTCCGTTTTCTTCTTGAAGATCCATTTGCACTCAATGGCCTTTCGGTCGCTAGGAGGGTCCACCAAAGTCCATACTTGGTTTTCGCTCATGGATCCCAATTTGGATTTCATGGCCTCTAGCCATTTCTCAGAGTCTGGGTTCATCATCGCTTCCTCATAGTTCACAGGTTCACTGTTGTCTACCAACAAGACAGTTAAGACAGGGTTGCCGTACAACTCAGGAGGGGACGTGACCTTATCGATCTGCGACGTTCAGCAGTAGCATCGTCCGAAGTTTCATGATCCTCATCATTAGCTTCCTCTCTTGTTGGTGCAGGCGGCACTGGAACAATTTCAGGTGCTGCGCTACTCTCCAACTCGAGAGAAGGTTCAATAACCTCGTCTAGCTCTACCTTCCTCCCACTCACTTCTTTTGAGAGAAACTCCTTCTCAAGAAAGGATCCGTCCTTTGCAACAAACACTTTGCCTTCGGATCTGTGGTAGAAGGTATACCCAATTGTTTCCTTAGGGTATCCTATAAAGACGCATTTCTCCGCTTTGGGTTCGAGCTTGTCCGGCATCAACTTCTTGACGTAAGCTTCACATCCCCAAACTTTAAGAAACGACAACTTAGGTTTAGCACCAAACCATAGTTCATACGGTGTCGTCTTAACGGATTTAGATGGTGCCCTATTTAAAGTGAATACAGCGGTTTCTCATGCATAACCCCAAAAATGATAACGGCAAATCTGTAAGAGACATCATTGATCGCACCATATCTAATAGAGTTCGATTCCGGCGTTCAGACACACCATTGCGTTGTGGTGTTCCGGGTGGCGTGAGTTGCGAAACGATTCCGCTTGCTTTAAGATGTGTGAGAAAATCATAAATCAAATATTCACCTCCACGATCGGATCGTAGAAATTTAATTTTCTTGTTATGATGGTTTTCCATTTCGTTCTGAAATTCTTTGAACTTTTCAAACGTTTCAGATTTATGTTTCATTAAATAGATATACCCATATCTACTTAAGTCATCAGTAAAAGTGAGAAAATAGCGATATCCACCACGCGTCGAAACACTCATTGGTCCGCATACATCGATATGTATGATTTCCAACAAGTCCGTTGCTCGCTCCATCATTCCGGAGAACGGGGTTTTGATCATCTTGCCCATGAGGCACGACTCGCACGTGTCAAATGATTCAAAATCAAGAGACTCCAAAAGTCTATCAGAATGGAGTTTCTTCATGCGTTTTACACCAATATGACCTAGACGGCAGTGCCACAAATAAGTTGAATTATCACTATCTACTTTGCATCTCTTAGCCTCAATGTTATGGATGTGTGTTTCATTGCTTTCGAGATTCATAAGAAATAAACCATTCATAGCAGGTGCATGACCATAAAAGATGTTATTCATATAAATAGAACAACCATTATTCTCCGATTTAAATGAATAACCGTCTTGCAATAAACACGATCCAGATATAATGTTCATGCTCAATGCAGGCACATAATAACATTTATTAAGGTTTAAAACTAATACCGAAGGTAAAACTAAGGAGAGCGTGCCAACGGCCATCATATCAACTCTTGATCTGTTGCTAATGCGCATCGTCACCTCATCCCTTGCTAGCCACCGTCTATTCCGTAGCTCCTGTTTCGAGTTACAAATATTAGCAAATGAACCAATATCAAATACCCAGGCACTACAACGAGCGCTAGTAAGGTAAACATCAATCACATGTATATCAAACATACCTTTAATGGTGTCAGCCTTCTTGTCCGCTAAGTACTTCGGACAGTTGCGCTTCCAGTGACCCTTGTCCTTGCAATAGAAGCACTCAGTGTCCGGCTTAGGTGCAGACTTGAGCTTCTTCTTAGCAGGGGCAACGCGCTTGCCGCTGCCTTTCTTGAAGGACTTCTTTGCACCCTTACCTTTCTTAAAGCTAGGGGGCTTGTTGAACATCAACACATGATTATCTTTCTTGATATCCATCTCCGCAGCTTTCAGCTTAGCGAAGAGCTCAGTGATCGTATTAGTGAAACCAATCTGATTGTGAGTAACTACAAAACCTTTGTAGCTAGGAGGGAGTGATTGCAAAACTCTGTCAATCTTGAGCTCTTCTGGAATCTTGCAGTCCAGTTGCTCAAGACGTTGAGTGTAGCCCGACATCTTAATGGCGTGCTCACTAACGGAACTCCCTTCCTCCATCTTGAAGTTAAAGAATTTCTCAGATATCTCATATCTCTCAGAACGGGCCTGAGTCTGAAACATGGTTTTCAGTTCCTCAAGAATCTCAAAGGGCCCGACGAACTCCTCAAAATGATTTTGAAGGTCTGATTCCATAGCAAATAACACGGTGCTCTTAATCACACCATAATCATCTTTGCGCGAATGATAAACAACTTTTTCATCAGCCGGCGCATCTATAGCAGGGGCGTCACCTAGCGCTTTCTCAAGGACATAGTCCTTTTGTCCGCCAGCGAGAATGATTCTCAGATTGCGGAACCAGTTGGTGAAGTTAGACCCATTGTTCTTAAGCTTTTCTTTCTCAGCAAAAACGTTGAAGTTGAAGTTGGACTTAGCCATTTGATCTACAAAATTTTGCAAGTACAATTTAGACTATGTTCATGATAACTAGTTCAACTTAATCAAATTACTAGATAAACTCCCACTAAATTCAACATCCCTCAAGTTGTTTAGTGAACATGATCCAAATTCACCACACCTAATCCGATCTTCATGAGAAGAGATGTGGTTTCAATGGTGGACAACAAAGTGTCGATCATATCATTCATATGACTCATGCTTAACCTTTCGGTTCGTGTGTTCCGAGGCTATGTCTGTACATGCTAGGCTCGTCAAGTCAAACCCAAGTATTTCCGCGTGTGCAAAACTGGCTTGCACCCGTTGTATGTGAACGTAGAGTTTATAGCACCCGATCATCACGTGGTGCTTGAACACGACGAACTTTCGCAACGGTGCATACATGGGGAGAACACAGTTTTATCTTGATCTTTAAGTGAGGAATCATCTTATAATGCTACCGTCGTGATCTAAGCATAATAAGATACATAAAAGGATAAACATTACATGCATATAAGTTTATGTGACATGGTATATCCAATCTCCGTGCAATGATCTCCATCTTGTGCGCGCCAGCATGATCTCCATCACTCCACCATGATTGCCTCCACCACGAATAGCAACTACAACTATTGCTAACTACTTAGCGATAAAGTAAAGCTATTACATGGAGTATAAGAAGTTGACACACAGGTCATACACAATTATAAAGACAACCATATGGATCCTGCCGGTTGTGTACTCATCGACATGCAAGTCGTGAAATATTACAAAACATGATCATTGCATACAACATACACATCATATCTTGGGCCATACCATATCACAAACACTCCCTGCAAAAACAAGTTAGACGCCTCTACTTTGTTGTTGCATGTTTTACGTGTCTTATGGGAGTAACAAGCTAAGAACGATTCTTACCTACGAAAAGCCACAACGGTGATATTATGGTTGCCAACATCCGGTGTAAATCCCATGACAACTATAGTGAGAGAAACTGGCATCTACCAGCCGCACGTGTGGAACAAGCCACACGTCAAGTGCGGAGCCGGTCTCGCGAACGAGGTCGCGTAAAGTTGGCCTGGACCGCTTCGATCTCACTATCCCGCGTCATAAGAAGTAAACAACAAGAGGCTTGCAACAGAAAATATCAACGCCCGCAACAAGCATGTTGCGTTCTACTCGTGAAACACATCTACGCATAGATCTAGCTCTGATACCACTGAAGGGTTTTGCAACATAGTAAATCAAAGATTTTCTACGAATGCGAACGGGAAAGCCAAGATCTAATCTAGGAGATGCAATCAACGAGAGGGATAGATAAGATCTTCATACCCTTGAAGAAATCTACAGCAGAAACGTTCAACAGAACGTGGGTGATGTAGTCGAACTAGCCTTCTCCTCCTCGCGATCCGATCCGATCCAACGCCGCAAGTGGCAACGCCTCCGAGAGATGCACACGTACGGCGCCACGACGTCTCCTCCTTCCTTGGTCCAGCAAGTGGGGTGGAGAGATAGATTGGATCTACAGCACGATGGCGTGGTGCAATGGTGGAGAGTTTCTGCGGCAGGGCTTCGCCTACGCGCAGTCGGAAGAGAGAGAGAGAGATCTGGAGGGCAGCAGGTAGGCGGCTAGGGTTGGAAGAGTGGGGGGAGGAGGGTGCGCCCCTTCCCTCTTTATATAGAGGGCTGGACGGCCCCCTTGGCCCCTCCTCCAAGCCCTAGGGCGGCGGCCCCAAGGGTTGGAGTGGGGGGCAAGTTTCCCCCCTCCTTCTAGAAGGGTTCCCTAGGGTTTCCCCTAGGGTTTGGCCGGCTGGGCCTATGGGGCCTTGTGCCCCTGGCCCAATGCGGCCAGGGCACTCCCTCGTAGGCCCACGCACCCCTACGACAAGTGGGGCCACGTTGGTCCCACTCCGGAAGCTTCTAGAACCTTCCGGTACAATATCGAACATTCTGAAATCCAAAAACTATTTTCCTTTATATGAATCTTATTCTCCGGACCATTCCGGAACCTCTCGTGATGTCTTGGATCTCATCCGAGACTCCGAACAAAAACTCATAAACCAATTACCCATTCTATCCTAGCGTCGAGACACGTTAAGTGTGTGACCCTACGGGTTCGAGAATATGCAGACATGATCTTCTATCAATAATCAACAGCGGGATCTGGAAACCCATATTGACTCCCACATATGATCATATCGGATGAACCACGATGCCAAGATTTAATTAATCCCATATATATATTCCCTTCGTCACGCGATATTTTACTTGTCCGAGATTCGATCGTTGGTATCGGCATACCTAGTTCAATCTCGTTCACAGCAAGTACTTTACTCGTTCCGTAATCCGATATCACTTTGTGATCAACTCCTTAACCACGTTCTTGCAAGCGGTGTTGATATCGATTACCAGTGGGCCTGAAGTATATCTCTCCGACTCGGGAGGGACAAATCCCATCTCGATACATACAACCCAGCAAGTACTTTTCGATCACCTGAGAGACACCTTTATGATCACCCTCTCATAGGATGACGTTTGATGACCTCAAAGCTTTCTTCCGATACCAGGAAGTTGCATTATCTCATGGTCTAAGGAATACAATATTTGACATAAGGAAAAGCTTCGCAAAGATGAACACGATGACACGATCTAATTGCTCTGCTTGATTTGGGTCTGTCCATCATATCATTCTCCTAATAACATGATCTCATTATTAATCGACAACTCATGTCTATGGTTAGGAAACCTTAACCATCATTAATCAATAACCTTAACCATCATTAATCATTAATCTAGGATGCACATAACCTAAAAAAATGAAAATAAAAAAGGTACCACCACGGTGATCAACTCCTCGCAACAACATCCCACATACCACCGTCAAAGACAACACTCCGAATACAGAAAGGTTCTCCAAAAGAGACACCTCCAAAAAAAATAAACAGTGCATAAACATCGTTATTATCCGATCAAAAATCTAGATTTTTACCTTGAAGAAAGTTTGAGATGATATCTTTAGAAGACCATTGCTAGACACAAAAAATAAAGATTAGACCTTAGGTTTTCTGACTGAAAGTCAGGACTCGATACATTTAAGGTGACGTAGTATGACCATGCATGATTTTTTTATAATTTCTTACTAACATGTCATTTATTATTGGAAAAACATCAACTTTAATTTTTTTTATTAACATGTCATTTATAGCCTGGTGTTGAGATGTGTGCAACGTGTGAAAAACGGAGGAGATCGCGTGCTACGAGTTGCAGTAACTCTCCACGTCTCTAGAAATCCTGCCAACGCTTCACATTCTATGCGTGGGAAAATCAGAATGATTACTGCATTTTATGTGAGTTTTGATGAAGATCTAGTACCTCTCACGTCAATTCATTGACGCACCAGGCGATCAGACATTGACATAAGATTCCGTATAAGGAAGACACGATTCTTCTGCCTAGCTGATTGACTCGCCAAGAGTTGATAAAAATGTTTTGCCTTACATTATAAGGTATATGATTATTGCAGTTACCTCAGGAGAGCTTCAATATGTTGTGGCCGACTTGCCAAGATAACTCTAGGTGAAGCGTTCAAGTATACAAATGACAATGGGTACCCGCAATCCGATTACCCTGCGAGTTTTTACCCATCAGGGTAAGAATATGATAGTAAAGTTATATCCACGGATAAGTAATTGAGCAAAAATCACTACCCATTGGATATTGCGGGTGCGGGTATGGTAATAGAAAACCCGCACCCGCATACCCACCCACCCGACATCTTAGTAGATGACACGTGGGGCATTAGTATTATAGCATTTTTCTTAAAAAATATGAATTCTGGAGTTGACGAGTGTTGTTATGTGACTGATTGTGGTATGGATTGTGACTGTTTTGCAATTCTTTTGAGATTTCAAAATTTGAGAAATATACTTTCTATACAACTTATGTTTGAACATAACTTGTTTTCTTCACATATATCATGTGTTTGGCTATGTCTTTTCATTTTTAATATATATTTCCTTGCTTGTTGAAACCATGAATGAATGAAAATATATGCTATCATTTTTTATATGTTGTGTTATTACAATACCTTGTTAAGTTGTTTGGACTAATGGGTGGGTATTACCCGCGTTTTTTTTATCCTCGACGGGTGCGGGTATGGGATAAAATCTATACCCACGTGCGGGTGCGGGTTGCGGGAAAGATCTGAGATTGCGGGTGCGGGTTTGGTTAAGCTCCATCCGCACCCAACAGCCATCCGTACTCAAGTACCTCACCAACTCGGCATGGATCTTACTGTTAGTGATATGCTACATGAGGCTATAACCATATTATGCCTTTAATCCAATAAGCCCGGATTGAAAAAGGCCATAGACACCGGTTAGGCCTATGGCCTATCAAGAGACCTAATTGCTAGAACAAGAAGAGGAAACCTAGTCGGATATAGGGAGGCTGATGCGCACCGCCAACGGAAGAAACTGGAATCTTGGAGTGCAAGACAAACAATATCTATTCTATTATTGTAGGACTTGGTAACCTGTCTTACTAGGACTTACCTTGTAACCTTAGGTTCTGGCATTTTTATAAACCGGTCTATGAAAGCTTTTAGGGCAACACGATTCCCAGATCAAGTGTGAGTCTTTCGGCGACCTCACCCTTTTGTGTCTCTCTCACCTAAGTTTTCTTTGCTGCTAGGATTCCCAATTGTGGCGACTGCGTGCACGGTCATTCGAGAAGAGCTGACTTCCAAACCCCCGTTTGCTAGTGTATTCATGATTTGGATTTCGTTATCCTTTGATCTAAATTAATGGATCCTGATTTATTTAGATTCAGATGTATCTAGCATTAAAACACGACTAAATACATATGATAATCTAAATCCATTAATTTATATTAGAGAGAGTAATTGAGTTCTGCTATATATTTTTCTTTTTTGAAAATGAGGTGGAAACCCCGGCCTGTGCCGAAATTAATAAGCGAGCATAGGGTTGGCCTCGTGGATACCAGCATAGCCACGAACAACAAGGTTGTCAGCAAACCTAGTGAATGAATCGAGAGGCAATTCGAACCAATTTTATGGCTGATAGATGGCTGCTCTAATTTTTGATTTTGACATGGGGAATTCCCTGGTCAAACTTGCACGAGCTGACCGGTGTTTGTGGAGAGAGGGAGAGAGACTGACAGCAGCAGCAGCAGTATGAAACAAGGAAGCAGGAGGGGAAAGCGAGCTTGGGCTTGGTTTATTCTTCCAGACTACAGTCACTTTCTCCTCTTTTTCAGATTGGAACCACTATCCAAGTAGCTTTATTTAGCTTAGTTCAGCTTAGCTTAAGTAGGGAGTGCGTGTAATCAATCAGAAAAGAACAAGGGGAAAAGGATTCATCTTGGATTCTTTGATTCTATTCGATGGAGCACTGATGCTGCCGCTGGATCTGTCTTCCTATTTCATTTTCTCTTCCTCCCAATCCTTTTTCGTCTCCGATCAATTCCAAATTTCTTCCGGGGAGGGGGGCGTCATGGATAGATAGATTGATAGATATCTACTGGCACGAGGAACTCCTCTCCTCCTCTCATGGCGGCATCCGCGCCAGCGCCTTCCTCATCTCCGGCCGTCGCCTCTTCACCTGCCCCTGCCTCCTCCAAACCCAATGCAACTCCGGCCGACACCGCCGCGCCCGCCGCCGCCGCCACCCCTCCCCTTTCCTCCCCGCCCCCTGCCCCACCTCCACAGCTCGCCGCCTCGCCACCGCCCGCCTCGCCGCCGCGGCCACTCCCTCCAAAGCCCGCGCCCTCCGCGCCGCCTCCAGCAAATTCACCTCTAAAGCCCGCGCCTTCCACGCCGCCTACAAACAGTTCGCCGCCGCCCACAGCAACACCAACAACGCCGCCGGCAGCTCCTCCTCCTAAAACTAGGCCGCCGACCGCTCCTCCGCCAACAGCCGCACCGCACTCCCCGTCCCTTCCTCGTCCCGGACCTCCTGCCCACACTTCACCGCCGCCGGCCAGCCACAAGCCACTACCATCACCCGCCACGGCCGCCGACCCGGCCAACCCGCACGCCGCAGGCACCGGCGGCAGGAGCCCGAACAAGTCCTCCACCCAGTCGTCCCATGGCTCCCAAACCGGAGCCTCCCCCACGCCCAGCAACGGGCTCGGTGACAGCGTCGTCATCGCTGTCGGCACGGTGCTTGCGTTCCTCGTTATCACCCTCATAGGCGGCGCCATCTGGTATACCAAGAAGCGCCGAAGGGGGAGGAATGATTACCACGCCGGGTTCATGTCACCCACGTCGCCGCCTTCTTATGCATCTTCCTCTCAGCGGCCGCTAGGTAGTTTGGTTACTCCGGTGGCGCATTTGCAGTATCCACACTTCATAATTCATACATTCTTGGTTACATCTAGCATTTAATTATACAAGTAATAGTATCTTCTCATTTCATTCAGGAGACTCGGCAAATGCAGTATCATCGTCGGCCGACCCTTCCATCTATAATTCTAACCACAGTGCCGGGAGCCCCCGACTCCTCAAAGCGTGTGCGTCCGACATCAGCATGGGCAACTCCCGCTTCTTCACATACCAGGAGATGTACCAGATCACCGACGGCTTCTCGCCACACAACTTGTTGGGGGAAGGAGGGTTCGGGTCAGTGTACAGGGGCCGCCTGCCCGAAGGGATAGAGGTGGCTGTGAAGCAGCTGAGAGATGGGAGCGGGCAAGGGGAGCGTGAGTTCCAGGCTGAGGTGGAGATAATCAGTCGTGTGCACCATCGCCATTTGGTTTCGCTGGTGGGGTATTGCATTGCCAATAGCCAGAGGTTACTTGTCTATGATTTCGTGTCTAACGATACCCTACATTATCATCTTCATGGTAATGCTATAACATTTTTCTGCCTGAGGTAGTTTTGACAATACCTTTCCACATTGTGGCTGTACAAACTAAGGTAGTTTTGAATGATATGACCACAGGACAGGGAAGGCCGGTTTTAGATTGGTCAGCTAGGGTGAAAATTGCTGCTGGTGCTGCTCGTGGAATAGCATACCTACACGAAGATTGTAATGTTCTTTCTTACTTCTTCACCACTTTTCCCATTTATTTAGGTGTTTTTTGGGACATTTATTTTCGTTTCTATTAATCCATCTGCCTTCTTTGCCCTTTTTGCAGGCCATCCCAGGATAATCCATCGAGACATCAAATCCTCAAACATTTTGTTAGACAATAACTTTGACGCACTGGTAATTGCACGCCCTAAATGAGCAGGGGATATCTCATGATATAGCTAATTTGCTGAATGGATGCTATCTGTGAATTCTAGGTGGCTGATTTTGGTCTTGCAAGATTGGCTTTGGATGCTGCCACACACGTGACTACTCGTGTTATGGGAACATTTGGGTGAGCAAAAGTGCTGGCAAGTTCAGAAACATTTATTGTGATCTTATTGAATTGATGGCTAAAAAATGTTTCTTCCTTTTTTGCAGATACATGGCTCCAGAGTACGCATCGAGTGGAAAATTGACTGAGAAATCTGATGTATTCTCTTTTGGTGTTGTTCTATTAGAGCTTATGACTGGTCGAAAGCCTGTTGATGCATCAAGACCATTGGGTGATGAGAGCCTTGTTGAGTGGGTGAGTCATGGCACTGAACTAGTCCAAAGTTATTTTCACTTACTGCTCATCAGTTATTTGTAGCTGATACTTAATTGACATGTGTGTATCTTATTAAAGGCATCCAAGATTCTTTGTTCACTAGAACAGTCATGCTATCCAAACTTATTTCATCGGATTTGATGGATTAGTTATTTTAGAGGTTACAAGTTAAATTTTAATTATAGGCCAGATTCCCATATCTGGTATTGCACTAATCATTTTGTGAGATAACTCGCTAGGCATATAATTATATGTTCTGGGAACATCACTCTTCATTTTTCCAGATATGGAGTAGAGTGTCTATGCCTGTGACATGTCATAGTTGCTGGACCCTAGGATCTGCTGCATGGTGATGCATAGCTAGTTTGCTATGGAATCAGCATGATGCATGCTGATTATATTATATCCCGACATACTCATGTGCACATTGATAAATTTTAAAAATGCTCTGGTTAGAATATTTACTGGTTTAGAATATATGTATATGTTTACGCACAGTGCAAAGAAACATCTCATAATGTTGATTATCTGTTAATGCAAAGCTGCAAGAGAAAGGTTTTTCACCCGTGGTTCACATTGATACAGTAATACCATGTATCTTGAGCAGTCGAAAATGAGCAGCACTCAAACAAACTGAATTATCTGCAACTTCAACTTTGCAGACTGACATTTCTTCACAACATGAATCTGTGTGCCTATTTGTTCTCTACTAAAATGAACATGTAGTTCCTCCTACATGTTCCTTCATTTACTTGGTCAACCCTTGTTTAAATTTGCGAACTGACATTGTTTTGCAGGCTAGACCATTGCTTAGCCGAGCTCTTGAGACGGGAAATTTGGAAGAGTTGGTCGATCCTAGGCTCGAGAAGAACTTCAACGAGGTTGAAATGTTCCGTATGATTGAATCTGCAGCAGCCTGCATTCGACACTCATCATCAAAGAGGCCCAGAATGAGCCAGGTATATATAAGCAGTTGTCTACCTGTCTCCACACAGACGAAATTGTACTTCCTCGATCACGTCATGTGGAAGGAAAATAACATCATCTGATCTGATATGATCTGGCCAGAGGATTAACTTGCCATTTATTTCTCTCTCATTTTTCAGGTGGTGCGGGTTCTCGACAGCTTAGCGGACATCGATCTAACGAATGGTGTTCAGCCAGGGCAGAGCGAGCTTTTCAACGTAGCGAACACCGCGGATGTCAGGATATTCCAGCAGATGGTGCAGGGTAACCAGGACGAAAGCTCTGCGTTTAGCCAGTACAGCTGGATCAGCCGCAGTAGGGCGGACGCCGAGGCCACATCCTCGAATTCCAGGATCTTGTGATCATCATCAACATCACTAATTCGGCCAGATTGTATTGACCGTGTGTAATTCTTGTGCACTAATGAATGCTCTTGTGTATCACACGATTAGATGTACTATTTTCTTGATCGACAAATTAAGCTAGCTGTTGTTGTGGTTGCCTAACTGAAGAACACAATGTTTGAACTTGTAGACTCTTCTTTCTTTTTCTATTTTGTTGGCTTGACATTGCTGTCGAGATCACAACCAAAGGGAGAAAAACAGAGGCCCGATGACTTGTTGAACTCTGTTTGATTGAGTCTCCTCCAATATCATATGACCACATGTATCGTATTATATGCATGCTCAGGACAACTTTTTGCTGACTGTCTATATGGTCCATTCATCTTCTAGATACAGTCTCAGAAGGCTACATAGATCAAGCAATAATTCTTTGTAACCTCTCAAGCTGAATATTTTCATGATGATGTTAGAGTTCTTTTTTTTCCCTCTAAAACGAAATTGAAACCCCGACATTTGCATCAAAAGATGCCCATAGGTTTTGAGAATTTATTATTCAACAAAGCCCGAGAAAATGATGAATTGTATTATTCAAAAAAGCCTGAGTAAATGATGCCCACGAGTTCTTAAATTATTTTATTCAACAATGCCTGAGAAAATGATGCCCATAGGTTCTTTAAATAATTTTATTCAACAAAATCCGAGAAAATGATGCCCACGGGTTTTTTAAATTATGTTACTCAGAGAAAATGAATACATTGGTCAGGCCAAAGCCATATTCCTATCGCTACACCTACAAACCTGATGAGGGACGCGACCATGATTAGGGCCATATGCCTTGACCTCGCACCGAGCGTACACCATCTAATTCGGATGCCGCACCTAAAGAGCGGCGAGCTGGGATTACAAACATGTCTAGCATACCCTCATCATGCACAACATGCACTTTCTGTAGAAGCCTCCCATCTTTAGGAGAGACAAACGCACTAACCTTGCAGGCTTGCCATCGATGTCACCATGACGCCAAACAATGACCATCCTGCGCGCGTCCATCAACACTCGTCCATTGCCCACATCCCGGGGTATTGTCTTGGGGCAGGTGCTTGCTGGAGGCGCTAGGAGGTGGAACAACACGTGTCGTCTTGGAGAACGACACCGTAGCGCCCCTATCGTTCGATCTGGGAGCAACCCGAGAGAGGAGAGACATACCGCAACAATGACACATTCAACAAGGTAGCAGCGCATAGACGCCGTCATCGTCCACCATGAACATAGTCGAAACACGGTTTTCACCGGAAGCCGCACCTCCCCAATCTCGCAGCCGACTGGATCGCTAGCTTGCCAACGTTGTAGACCGACGTTGGCATTGTCCACCATGACCAAAGTCGAAGCTCCATTTTTGCCGGAAGCTGCACCTCCCTAATCTCGCAGCCGACTAAATCGAAGTTTGCCACTACTGTTGACTGTCTCGCTAGAGGATGTCCAAGGTCCACCGCTGATCCCGCCGTCGTACGCTAAGCCTTGACTCACATCGACGACTGTTGAAGACTGCCAAAGTCCACTGCTTAGGACCTCGGATGTCGACGCGAGAAACTGCCCCATCGCTGGCGGCGGCGGCGGCGCGGGCTTCTCCCGGTGGCGCCATCCGACAGCGACGCGGGAGCGGAGGGGGATGTAGCTGTTTTGTATGCAGTTTGGCCAATTTTGTAGGCATATTGGATATTTCATCTAAATTCAGGTATTTTATTGTTAATTGTTATTTACTACTTCCTTCGATCCATAATAAGTGTTTTACTAAATCAGACACTTATTATGGATCACGAGAAAGTAGTAATTTTGAGCACGTACAAATAAAAAACATAGAGATATGTAGCCATGAAATCAAAACCGGCCACCAAAATCAAAATCAATCCGTTTTAGCGTCGCCAAACATCAATTATATAAGAGAGTTTTTCGAGACGCAGGGTAATCCACATCACCTAAATTATAATAACTTTAGATTCTACAAATTAAATTTTAATAATTGTTTTGAGGGAAAATAATTTAATTATGGGAAATGATATCAACAAGCGCCGCATGCGCGCCTCTCCCGTGCGGCGGGTGCGTGGACAACGTTGCACGTCCCAGGTCGCTCTCACCCACTAGGCCCACGCGTGATGCTTCTGTGTAACACGATGTAGGATCCATATGGCAGTGACTATTATTTTGAATTTCGTGTCCGTGCCACTTGAAAATAATTCCAGGGGCTTTTTTGTCATAACCGTCCGCTTTTCCCCTCCTGGCGTCGTGGTCGGCGAAGAGGCGATAGCCGAGGCGGAGCTGATATCTCGCCGGCGATTCCGTTCTTCCTAGCCGCCGAGCATTAGATCTGGCGCAGCGGCGCACTCCGGTGAGTCTCCGCTACTGTATTCCTATGTTTAGTCAAAGTTTTGCGGTAGTTTTTCGCCGACTTTTTTGCTGTTCGTGTCTTCGGTTTGCTGTCGCCATGAGATTTTCTCCGCCGGCGACGTCGATTGTGTACTGCGCGCGCTACCATGGCGTCGTTCCTGAGGTAATGGCAACACTGGCCGCGAGATCTGGATCTATTTACTATAACTCCACCCGCCGCAGTCCACCTTCCTGTACGGCGGCCACTCACACTGCCACCATCATCACCAATAGCTTGCATTGCGCGTGCGGTGCCCGCCGCAGTCCACCTACCTGCACTTCTTCGACATGACCACACTGGCAGGCGTCGACATGTTTTTTTGCACGCGCAGGCACTACCATGTTTGTGATTCGAAGATGCCGTGTCCTCTGTTCGAAGGGGGAGGTGGCTGGGTTGCATGATTGTGAGGAAGTGCCGTCATCATCTACAGTTTTCGTGTATTATTATGAGGAGCCAGAGGGAGGCCGGTGGCAGGGGTGGTGGGGGTTTCCTCCTGAGTTCTAGAGGAGTGCGATGCAGGATGTTTTAGTGCAACTTTTACTGTGTCATGTAGTACATAAGATGATGTTTTTTGCATGTGATTAGTGTACTATAGGATAGAACGATTCTAATGCATGAAATGTGTAGATGCAATGGCTAGCTGTTCAATTATTCCTCTGAGGAGATGAATTTTGAGGGTTGGAAGTTAGTGGTATATTTCCATATAAGTTTTGTTGGTGTGTGGTATATAGATGATGTGCCATGCGTTTTTGTGTTTGTTCTGCAAATGGTTTCTGCCATTTTTTGCCTCATAACTGTAGATGATAAAAATGGGTATGTGAGGACACGGGTGTCGTAGATTATGTGAATAAGTGTTTTCTATTTTTTAATCCCCCGAAAGGTGTTTGCATATATCTGTTTTTTCTGCAACTAATCTAGCGGTTACTAGTCATGACATTATTTTTGCAATACTGTTTATCTATTTTTTGCTACATGTATTTTTTAATCTGGCAGTCTGAGTTTATAACCTGTTAGTTGTGAGTCATCAATATGATAAATGTTGTTAGTCGAGCAGATATGAGTAGTAACTATTTGGCAGTTATGTGTTTTTTAATCTGACAGCTGTGAGTTATTAAAGTGGTAGTTGTGATTGACAACCATGGTACTTTTTAATTTGCAAAGCACAATTTATTTTTGGAAAAATCTACTTATAGGCGCCGCATGTCGCGTCTTACCGTGCGGCACAGAAACCGAGCCGTCCATCCACACGCTGCGGAGGTGGTTCGTTGAATGCGTGTTGCCGTGTGCAATGACATCCCAAAAACAGCATCTCTGTGAGGCGCAGTCTAGACAACAGTTGCAGTTCTTACTCGTAGACTGTTTGCTACAGTTCTGCCTCCATACGTCATAGTGCTTGGTCCTATCTCATATGCATCTCGCAAACAACATGGGTGCGCGTGTATAGCAAAACTATCTGCACATGTGTTTACTACTTTTTTGCATGGCATGAAAATTATTTTTAAACAATTTTAGATAGTTGTGTTGGAAAATCCAGTGGTTGTTTTTAATATTCTCGTATCTGCTTTAGAAAATACGATATTTTTTTGTAAAATCTGTTAATTGGTTCAAATAAAACCTGGTAATTGTTTTTCTAAGAAATGTGATATTTATGTTGGAAACTTAATACTAGTTATCACCTTGGTTGAAACATGGCAATGAAGTATAGTTAATCTGGCAGCTATTGTAGTTAAATCATGGTAATCAAGTATAATTAACCTGGTATCCAAGTTTAATTAATGTCAATTATCACCTTATGTAGTTAAACATGGCAATCAAGTATAATTAACCTGGCAGCCAAGTTTAATTAATATGGCTACCATACTTAAATGAGCTGGCAAGTGTAGCATGCGGTTTTTCTAATGACTTTCACCATGTTTGAAGGTGGCAACCAAATGCAATTTATTCTAGCAATGGTGATTGATTTATTTTGACAAACAAGCTAACAAGTATTTTAATTTATGCTATCCCTAGACAGCTAGCAAGGAGCAACTTGAGCACCTTTTATCTAGGGACATCTTTTCCTTTGCTTTCGTTGCAACGATTCTCTTTTTGTGGGCTCCTATTCCCAGATTTCTGACACAATGATAGTGTAAGCCCCTAGTTAGTTTTTTTTAGTTGGGCACCTAGTTAGTTTTTACCGTGAAGCCTGAGCATCGCGCGCATGTACATTCGATCGGGGGTGGAAACAGAGTAGGCCAATAGTGCTCAGCGGCCCTTATTTTTTATCTGGCAAGTGTGGCTATTATATCTGGTGATTTTGTGTACATTCTAATGCCTTCTTTTTTGTTTTTGCAATGACATGTGGCATTTTTTCAATGCGTAGGAAGAGGACCAACAGGAATAATGTTGTCCTTGATAGAAAAGAAAAGGGAGTCCAGAAGGTTCGTCATGTAAGTCCCTTTTTATTTTCGCTATTCCTTTTTCCTTCTCCACATGAAACGGTATAAAATAGTGTTGGTTTAGTTGTTCGACATGCTCCAGCAAAACCTGAGAAAAGTTTCCATGGTGTAGTAGCTTGCCTGGATTATCTCATTCATTTTGCCAGATTTTTGGTTTGTCTAGCTGCCAAGTTAGTTCTGATCTAATTGCCCGTATTATTACTCTCTGACTGCATGGTTAGATTTACCTAGCTATCAGATAGTTTTTTATTTGATTGCCATGTTATTTTTAGCTACCTGCCAATTTAGAATTCTATGATTGCCATGTTAGTTCTACCTAGCTACCAGGTTTAGTTTTCTCTGATTTGTTATGTTATTTTTTACCCAGCTTGCCATATTAGTATTTTTTTCTCTGATTGCCATGTTAGTTTTAGCTAGCTGCCATTTTTTATAATTCCATAATTTCCATTTTAGTTTTTACTATCTGCCATATTAGTATTCTCTGATTGCCATTTTACTTTTTTTACCTAGCTGCCTTTTTTTAATGCAAGATTACTACTATCTTATCATTTTTGGTGAATCATTTTTGCTATAAGTCTTTATCGGAGACAGGAACCGGGCTTCTCCTGCACCTATCATTAAATTATACAAGAGTTTAACTCCAACCCAGCTCAAACTATAATTACAATGGGACACGGAGCTTTTCTTGATATTAAGTGTGAGCATCTCCATAACCCAGTTATTCACTGGTTTACTAAGTGCTACCAACCTGCTAGGAGAGATTTTGTTATCCCTCGTCGTGGCGTGATACCATTGACAGCAGAATCTATCCATTCAATGACGGGTCTCCCACAAGGTCACCTTGCTATAAAGTACTATGTCGATTATAACATGGAGGCTGATATATCTGCTAGGCTGTTTCCTGGTGGCAACACTAGACCTATGGTTTTAGACATTGGAAAAATGATTGAAAATTATAAGAGGGATGACAATACATTCAAGGAGCACTGGGTGTTGTTCAGTGTATCAACAGTAGTTGCCCCATAACAGATACAAAAATGATCAACAAGTGTTACCCAATGCTGGTAATAATATAGTTTTGTTCGTTTCATTTTTGTTTTTCTATTAACTTTTTGCATTGTTCAGTACATGTGGTAATTCCTCTTTTTCTTTTTGTCTAATACAACAAAGAAATATAACAAGGGTGACATTGGGCAAGCATATGACATGAACTTATGCAAGTTTATTGCTGACCACCTCCATGAGAACCTATCAAAAGGGAAGTATACAAAGGGTTGTATAATGTACTGCATGGTTAGTTTATCCTATACTATCTTTTTTTTGTTATAACAATGGTTGTTCCGACTTTTTAAAATCGTAGTTTTTTCCATATTCTACAATTTTTAAGTTGGTAGTTATGTCACATTTTACATGGCAGTTTTACCCATATTATACTATAAAACTATTTGTTTTTTCAAAAAATAATTTCCATATTCTATGTTATTTTTTGTAATAAATAATCTGGCTTTAAAAAAAACTTGGTTGTTCTTTCATATGACTATCATTTTTCTAATGTACAACTACCTTTTAAAAAAAAGTAATCACCAGTTTATCTTAACATAATAATCATATTATTTTTGACAAAATTAATTAACATGTATCTTTTTTCATAGAACTACCTTATTTGTTTTTAAGAAAAAAAATTAACTAATTGCTTTCTCCTTTCTTACTACATAGCTCCGCTATTTCTCTGCACTTGATACCGACCATTTGGAGCTTGAGATGGGAAGTGATATTGAATCAGAAAATGAACGATTCGCTATTAATAGATGGTCAAAGGTCGCTATTGATGCCATTGCAGATATGGATACGCAGCAGTATGATTCAACCACTTTTGGAGTCTTGCAGGTTAGTTTTTTATGGTGTCAGTTTTTTTCATTAATTATTTGTTTTTCATTATTTCTTATTATTCTCATATAATGCAGTTAAAGGATGAATTTAAGGACAGTTTTTCCCAAGAAACAGGTCTGTTAGGTGGATCAGAGGGTTTTGAGTCTTGGATGAACTCAAACATCCATCCTACATGCACTCCAAAGGTATTTTTTATTTTCTGGATTCTATTTTAGGATTTCATTAATCGATTTCCAGTTTTCTGGTTTCCATTATTTTTTAGTTTTGATAATTGTACTATCCTATATATGCATTGTCTATCTATCACACAAACAAATTCTATGATTGCCATGTCAGTTCTATCTAGCTACCAGATTGGGTATTGCCATCTCTGCTATTCTCAAAAACCTGCTTTACCTAGCTACCAGATTAGTTTTTGTCTGATTGCCATGTTAGTTTTAGCTAGCTGCCATTTTAGAATTCTATGATCGCCATGTCAGTTCTACCTAGCTACCATATTGGGTATTGCCATCTCTGTTATTCTCAAAAACCTGCTTTACCTAGGTACCAGATTAGTTTTTGTCTGATTGCCATGTTAGTTTTAGCTAGCTGCCATTTTAGAATTCTATGATTTCCATGTCAGTTCTACCTAGCTACCAGATTACATATTTACAATCGACTACCAGATTAACTATGGTCAACTATCAATTCATTTACAAACGACTATAATCTCATGTATGAACAATCAGGTTACATGTGAATGACTTTCCATATTGTTTTCAAAACAACTAACAAGTTATGCATGAACATCTACCAAATTTCTTATTCCTTTTTTAACTGGCAGCCATGTGTGTTTTTACGTGGCAGCTAGATGTTTTTTTACTAGGTAGCCACATGTGTCACTAATGATGTTTCTTTTCCTTTTATTTTTTCACAGATGAGGATAAAAGTGTCAACTATTATGCAGAATTTTGCATTGTCCCTCAATGGTCTCCTAAGCAACCTTGTCCAAGAGTTGACTGATTGTACAGAGGAACAAAAACAACAATGATGTAAGTGATGATGGCATAGATGAATCAAATGAAGATGTAGATGATAATGCTTCTTCATCATAAGGAGAGGATGAAGAGAGGCCACGTGCACCTAATGGAACAAACCAGGATGCTCCAAGGATATGGGTCGCTAATAAAAGAGTTGGACAAACACCAATGAAAGGGGTACAAGCAGAAGTCAGTAGCAGTGCTTCTGTCCCCGCACTCTCAGATTTGTGTCCCGTCTGATAGTGATATGGATATATCTGATGGTGGCACTGGTTATGCTGGATTTCTGTCAGATTCACCAAATCAGTGCACACAACAAGATGATGAGGACATAATGGCTAGTGTAGCTAGTCTAGCTGCTAGGTTAAGCAATTTGAAACAAAAGCATGTTAACTTTACATCAGCAGAATCAGATACACATAATAAGATTAAGTTGATAGTTGTGAAAGAGATTGGGATCCCCATTCATGTGAGGGATGATGATATGGTCGTAAACAAGTTGACTACAGGAATTAATGTCAGCAGGAGGTAATAAAATAAGATTTTTTGTTTGTCTTGTTTAGAAGAGCTACATATATGTGTATTTTTCATCTAAACTTACATTTTTGTATTGCAGCCCAAGCAGAAACCTGAAAAATCTGGAACCTGAGCAATCTGGAGGGACAAATGTTCGAAAAGAACATGATCAGCTTGGATGCAACAATGTTCTTGCAGTAGCTGAGAACTCAGAAGTGCCAGAAAACTCAGTTGTCAACTCTGAAGGGAAAACTCCTTGTAAAAGGTATGGTGAATCAACTTTTTTATATAAATCTCACTATAATGCAGTAACCATGTGTGAGTGCGCGTGTAGCTACAAGATTATTCTAAATATTTTTCTGGCAATAGATACTAGTTTTTGGTTGGGTAAATACACTGTGCAAATGTACATGTATAGGGGGGGCGAACCTGGCAGGTGTTTCTAAAACATGTATAAATTTTTAGCTTCATCTAAAAATCTGGTAGGTGTTCATAAACAATCTGGCAGGTACATTGAGAAAACTTGGCAGCTATTCCTAATTAACCGCATAGTTTCTATTTTATGTATATGTTTTAACTATGGCAACTGCATAACATATGTTTGTTGATCTCAGGAAAACCAGAAGTTTAGTGAGCACAACATTCATAAGGAAATCTCCAAGAATTGAAAAAATTGTAGCCATAGTCAACATTCAAGCCCATCAAATGTTTCAAATAGGAAATCTATGAATAATTCTGAAGATGGGAAAAGTTCAAGAACTGCATTTGTGGTGTCACCCACGGTTACCAAGGCAGCCATTGTTTATGAAAAAGGAAAGAATAAGAGTTCTTTAATCAATGATGAGAACTCAATGATAACAGCTATTGCTCTTTCACCAACAGTACCAACACCAGTTACCAATACATGCAGTTTTAGTGGTGGAAGTAAGAGCTCTGTTGATACCGATGGTAAAACCAAGAGTAGTGCAATTCCAATTTCTCCCATGGAAAATGCTACTGCTACTTCAAATAATGCTGCCAGCGTTTCTTCTGGTAACAACAACATAAAGGGAGATGATGGAAAAAGAGTACCACAATTGCAATTTCTCCCACGGTTTCCAAGGAACAGCCAACAAACAATGCATCGGGGGAGAACATGTGCAGATCTTTGGTTGTGTCACCAACAGTGCTAGGGAATTCTAGCAAAGCAAGTACCAACAGAAGAAGGCCATGGACATTATCACCCCTAGTGGGTGCACAACTAGGGATTCTGGGGATAGGGAGCAGAAACCCAGTGAACGTACCTTCAATGGTCTAGCATCTAGTTAATGGTTTATCAAAATCAGTAATCAAGCAAGGTATACTGCCCAATTTAGACCAAGCAAAACAAAACGTTGCTGTAGCGAGAGGACAGAAAAGGAAGCTTGAAGAGTCATTTACATCTTGATACGCCCAATTTGCATCACCATTCTATATCATAATTTACCTCTATTCATTGATATTTTTCTTATTATGAGGTATTACTTATGGCTTTTCATCTGTTTATGCATGTTGGATGATTCCTGGAGGATGGACTGCCGGAGTCTGGATTCTGATGGAAAAGAAGGCGTTTCGGTGCAATTTCGTGAAGATTATAAAAATACCAAAAAAATATGGAAACATATTATTTCACCAGAAGACGAAGGAAGCCAGAAGAAGGAGCAAAGGGGGGCTGCAGGGGGCCCAAACCCCCCTAGGCACGGGCCCACCAAAGGCCGCACCTAGGGTGGGTTTGGCCCACCTGCTCGGCCTCCGACTCTCCCCCTTCGCCTATAACTTCCCTTTGGAACCCTAAGCCCGGGAGGGCAACCATAGATAGATTTACGCCGCCTCTGGGTGCGGAAAACACCTAGAGAGAAAGATCTCTCCGGCAGATAGATTTCTGCCGAGGGAATTCCTTCCCGAAGAGGGGAGACCGTCGCCATCAACACCATCATCAAGCTAGGCTTCATCGAGATCATCATCATCTACACCATCATCTCCACCAGCACCATCATCACCACTCCGTCTCGCTGTAACAATTGTATTCAATATTGTTTAGTTCATTAGGGGAAACTTTCCTGGTGTTAATTACTATTGTAGTTGATGCTTGTGAGTGGAACCATTGGATTATTGTTTATGTTTAGATTGTTATCCATTATCATATCATCTTTGATCTTGATCCATATGATGTCTTGTGAGTAGTTCGTTTAGTTCTTGAGGACATGGGAGAAGTCATGTTGTTAGTAGTGAATCTGTGATGAGTTATTATTCAATGGTTTAGTATTTAAGTTGTGGTGCTATTCTTCTAGTGGTGTCATGTGAACGTCGACTACATGACACTTCACCATTTATGGGCCTAGGGGAATGCATTGTGTATTTGGCTACTAATCATGGGTTTGCCGGAGTGACAGAAACCTGAACCCCCGTTAGGACACCTTTGCACAAGGGAGTGTAGGATCTCAGAGTTTAAGTCTGTGGTTAGATTTATATCTTAATTACTTTCCTGTAGTTACAGATGTTTGCAGGGGGTTTAATAACAAGTATGTATTAGTCCTAGGAAGGGCAGTATGTTATCACAGGTTCACCCACACAACACTTACGAACACCAGAGAAGAGTACTCAGCTATTTGAAGCGAAAGCACTTGACAAAATTCCCATGTGTCCTCGAAAACGTTTGGTCCTTATAATTATTTCCACCGGCTTGTCGTTTGCTAAGAAAGGATTGGGCCACTTGCTCCGTTTGTTTGTTACTTCTGTTACTTGCTCTTTGTTTTGTTGCCTTGTCAGAAAACCACTAAAAATCCGTTTGCTAAGTATTCACAGGGATTTCCTGCTCCACACCATTGTTCAGCACCTTCTGCTCCTCGTTGGGACCGACACTCCTATTTATCGAAAGTACTACGATACACCCCCTATACTTGTGGGTCATCAAGACTTTTCTGGCGCCATTGCCGGGGAGTGAAGCGCTATTGAAGAGTGGAACTGGTAAGGGAAACTTTCACTTTGAGTATTGCTCTTGTTACTGCTTGTTACTTTGTTTCCAATATGGATAACCCACTTGGTTTTCTGTTTGGGAAAACTACTACCACTAAAAGGGTAGTAGATGAACCACCACTTGTTGAGATAGATCTTTTTAAGATACCTACAAGTATTGTTAATCGTGTTATGGATAATTATTATTTTGGGGATGGAACTGTCCATCCTGGTGATCACTTGCTTTTTATCCATGAATTATGCGGGTTGTTTAAGTGTGCAGGTATCACAACTGAACAGGTGAAGAAGAAGTTACTCTCCATATCCTTGAAAGGGAGAGCTGAGGCATGGTATAAGCTGCTAAAGAATGGACAATCCATGGAATGGGAGGAGATGGCATCTCTCTTTTACTCTAAATTTTATCCTCCAGTGAAATCCATAAGGATAGAAGTCTTATTTATAACTTTTGGCCTCTTGATGGAGAGAGTACAGCTCAAGCTTGGGGGAGATTGAAGTTACTAATGTTTAAATGTCCTATTCATGAACTCCCTAACAATATTATTCTCAATAAATTTTATGCTAGGCTGTCTCTTCATGATAAAGATTTACTAGATGCTTCTTGTGCTGGATCATTCACAAGTATGAAGGACGAAGCTAAATGGGATCTCTTAGACCGTATTCAAGATAACACTGAAGCTTGGGAGAATGACAAAGGAAGAAAGTCAGGTATAAACTATGATTATGAATGCATTAAATCTTTTATGGGTACTGATGGCTTCCGTGATATTCGCAATAAATTTGGCCTTGATCCTCAAGTTCTTGCGAAATGTTTTGATGCTTTTGCCTCTTATATTGAAATTCCCAAGAAGAAGTGGAATAAGTACCATGCTCCTTATAAAGATGTTAGTCATGTTCCTGTTAGAAGTACTCAAGTTTGTACTACTAATCATATTGTGCATGAACCCCATGTTGAGAAAATGCCTTTCCCAGCTAAGGTAAAGGAGTATTCTATGATTATTAGTGCAAATAGTAAAGGTACAATGAAAACTGTGGAGCCTGGTAAGCATTTGAGCGATGAACCTGTGGTAGCTATTGTGAAAGACACTATCACTAGAAATATAGAGGATGAGCATATTGTCTTCTGTGAAGATGCTTCTAATATTATTTCTCATCCTGGTAGAGTTAGAAAAGCTAGTGTCCCTATGCTTTCTGTTAAAATTGGTGATCATTGCTACTATGGTTTATGTGATATTGGTGCTAGTTCTAGTGCTATTCCTTATGAGCTTTACAGGGAAATTATGCATGATATTGGTCCTTGTGAGCTTGAGGACATTGATGTGGTTATTCACCTTGCTAACAAGGAAACCATTTGCCCCATTGGCATTGTAAGAGATGTGGAGGCTCTCTGTGGTAAGATTAAATATCCTGCTGATTTTCTAGTGCTCAATTCAGCAGCTAGCAAAACTTGTCCTATCATTTTGGTAGACCCTCTTTGAACACTTGTGGAGCTATTATTGATTGTAAGAAGGAAAAGGTTTTAAATAAGTTTGATGGAGATTCTTATGAGTTTAACTTTTCCAAATTTGCTAAAACTCCTTGTGAAAATAGCTTGCCTAATAAAGATTTCAGGATGGAACAACTTGCTTCTATTGATCCAGTCTATGACCTTGGACCTCTTTTTGATGACTGTAAGTATGCTTATTCTGATGATAAAGTTGTTTCCAGTGACAGTTATATTGTCAACTTTATTCAAAGTGCCACTGAAAGTTATTTTGAGAGATGGAAACATGGTTTTATGCATCTCAATGATGTTAAGTTTCCCCGTTTTATGTTGGAAGCTTTAAAGTTGCATATGTTTTGTCTTCCTATGCTTGTGGCTTTTTGTTTCAACAATTCGTTTTCTCATGATACTCCCATGCATAGGAAGTGGGTTAGACTCAAGTGTGTTGGTCATTTGCTTCTTGATGCTCGCTTTCACTTCAAATATATATCCTATGTGAGCATCTTTGGAAGTTCCAAGCCTAACTTAAAGGCATTAAAGAAAAGTACTAGTTGGGAGATAACCCAAGAGTTTTGTTGAGTCTAGAAGTTATTACCTCTGTAATAACCACTCCTTATCCTTTTTGTTTTGGTTTTTGTGTCAAGTTCAACTACTTTTGTGAAGTAGAGGAGTTGTGAAAAGTGGCTGTCTTGGGACAGATTTTTGTGCTGCATTGTAAAAATTCGTGAGGGAGCTCAGTACTTCGTATGGAGCTGCATTTTTCTGAGCTTGTTCTCCTGGTTTTTACCCAACTTTCATCAGTTCTGCACTTTTTGATTTGAACAACAGAAGGTCTTCGAAAAAAATCAATCTCTACCTGCTGGTCTGTTTTGACAGATTTCTGCCATCATTTGCATTTGCCTCTTATAGAAGCTTTTGTTTTGATGGGTTTTCAGTTGAAATGTTTACCAAAGGCTTATTGTTTTTTGCTTACACTAATGTTGTCATTGAGTTTGTGCAAAAGTTTTGTATGAAGGAAATTCTCAGGAGAAAGAGGAAAGGATCCGCAGAGTTCGTCTTTGAATAGGTAAAAGTGGTGAAAACAGAAGGTTCGTGAAACCCCAATATCTTTATATTTTTTATGTTTTTAATACATAAGGGAAGTTACGAGACGAAACTGAAGAGGAAACAGAGCCCGGGGTGGACAAACCCACCTCAGGCGCGGGCCCAGCCTGGCCGCGCCTGAGGGGGGTGTTCCACCCCCGAGGTCCGACTCTGCCTCGTTTCCGTGTCAAAACCTTCCTTCTGCATTGAAACTTTGTAATATATAACCCCCCCGGGTTCCCCGAGGTTCTTGCATCGTGTTCTCGTCGTGTTTTCGTTTCGATCTGTTTCTGTCAGGAAAATTCTTAGATTTGGAGCCTCAATGTCTTCCTCTGGATCACCCACGGAGGATTCCTCTGCGGACGTCCTGAACCCGTACATGTATGAGTTGAGGATTCATTCCAAAGAGTTGATCCTCAAAGAGGGGAAGGTACAGATGAAAGAAGTTCAAGGCCCTAAAGGAGAGGGCAGTCTAGAAGACATGATGGAAGCATTGGAACAAGAAGTTTTCAGGTACAAGAAGATGGCGGAACGCGAAGTGGATGTTATTCACAAGATAAGTTCAGAACTCATCACCAAGCGCGAGGGAGAAGTTGCTGAGCTCTGAGAAGAGATCTTCTCACTCCGTCAGACCACCAATCAATTGCAAGCATAGCTCTATGACATACATAATCAAAATTGTGAGTATGAGGCTAGATTTGATCGGATAAGCTCTACTGCTATTTTCAGGATTGCAGAGACAAGGACATCCTTTTTGGATGGGGAACCATTACCTTGGAAGTTTTATGATGACAAGAGAACACCACCACCACTGAAGGAGTAATTCGTCATCAGGTTTGGCATCCCCTTGGCTTGTTCCAAGCTTGGGGGAGTGTCGCGGTATCACCACCATTATCTTTATCTTTTACCTTTTTAGTGGATTCATATCTGTGGTAGAGAGGTTATCTTATAGTTTGGTTTGCATGTGGAAGTATCTCTCCTTTATTTGATTATCTATGTATCCCTTGGTGTGAGTGCCTTTATTGGAATATTAATGAGAAGTCTCATCTTTTACTTTTTGCACTTCTTATTTTAGTTTTTAATCTCTATTATATGATGGATCTTGTTGTTCAGTATTGGCACCACTTTGGGATCATCAAGTGTATCTAAATTGGTTTTGGCAAACCGAGTTCTGGTCAGTGGCATTAGTTTGAAAGTAAAAGAAAGAAAGAAAGAAAGAGCTTACAGGTATTTGGTATTATTTGTTTTCTTTCTTGTTGGCTCATAAGCTTAGTATTCTTTATTTAAGATTCTTTTGTGTCTTCAAGGAAGATTGCATGTTTGGCTTTATTACTTGTATGCTTGCTTGTTTATTTCAACTCTCTTGCTTGCTACCCAGCCTTGCTAGCCAAAAACCTGTTTTGAGAAGGCATACTTCTCATGTTTCCAAAATCCTTTGAACCCAAAACTTTTGCCACTTGTGTCCACCATATCTACCTAATAGCTGTTGCTATTCCTAGCAAATTCTCAAGCTTCATCTACCTTTCAAATTAAAAAGTTTTGTTATGTGAAAACTAGTTAGTAAAGCTCTCACGAACTTGATGGCACGCTTTATTTTCTTGCCCCTAATAAACTTGAACCATTGCGGACATCGAAGTTGTATATGCTTACATCTATACGTTGGGATTAGCAAAACTGTGCTGTCACGGGGAACATTTTCAACATTGCACTTGTACCTTGTTGTACATCGTTGATATCGTGCTCTTTTGTCTATGGATGTCAACGGTGTGAAATAAAGAGGGGACTTGTAAGTCCATGGAGTTTGTATTCTGTGTTAGAGAAATGCCTGGGCCGCTAGCCTAAGCCATGCCTAATCATGGTGGAAACTTGCAGCATCACCATAGTGAATCATCTATGAAGCATCCTCAATAAAAATCTATGCATATGGTAAATAAAAATATTGCTGAGATGCTCATTGTCTGCTTTCCTTGTCATTTTGGTTATGGGAAATCTCTTGTACCATGTGCAAGGGGTACCTCGTTGGCGGTTCTCAATGATATGCAAATACTTACAATGACAAGAACTTACCTGGACCCAAAGTTGAGTATGCATGAGGAGTGGCCCTCATATTCAAGGGACATGAGATTGCCAACTTATATTTCCTCAAGCATATACTCCATATTTGTTCACTTTAACCTTAATCATATAAAGATGATTATGATAGGGGCAATGAGGGCTCAAAGCTAGTAAGTACCATAATCTTTTGGAAGCTCTTTATGACTTGTAATCCCTGCTACCCTCTAAGAAGGTACCTTTCTTCCACTTCCAAGTTTGAGTCAGTAAACCTACTTCCTCTCTATCTCCAGCAAGTATTTGAGTTGTTGTGTTTCAAGCATTCATATGGTGATTTATTCAATCATGTTCTTTATCTTCCTTGTTTGCACAAAAATCTTATCTATTGAGTATTACTTTGAAAGCCTTCACTTGTGAAAAACCTTTTTGAGCAAAGAGTGTTCCTGTTTTGAAACTTCTACAAAGAGCTTGTTGTGAAACTATTTGCTAGGTGTTTTCTGACCAAGAACAAGTTTTCCAATTCCAATTATGATTTATCTTTATGCATCCCTATTTGTGACCGGTGTACTTGGATGCAAGCTAAGTTATATAATGGTGAGTTGCTTTCTTCTATGAGATGTGCAATGGTAAGTGTGATGCTTCTTGTTCGTATTCTTTTATCATCACTTCACTCCATAAACCTGTGGACATGTTTACTGAGCTCAGTATTCGCTTGGGGACAAGCGAATTCTAAGCTTGGGGGAGTTGATACGCCCAATTTGCATCACCATTCTATATCATAATTTACCTCTTTTCATTGATATTTGTCTTATTATGAGGTATTACTTATGGCTTTTCATCTGTTTATGCATGTTGGATGATTCCTGGAGGATGGACTGCCGGAGTCTGGATTCTGATGGAAAAGAAGGTGTTTCGGTGCAATTTCGCAAAGATCAGAAAAATACCATAAAAATATGGAAACATATTATTTCACCAGAAGACGAAGGAAGCCAAAAGAAGGAGCGAAGGGGGGCTGTAGGGGGCCCAAACCCCCCTAAGCGTGGGCCCACCTGAGGCCGCACCTAGGGGTGGGTTTGGCCCACGTGCTCGGTCTCCGACTCTCCCCCTTCGCCTATAACTTCCCTTCGGACCCTAAGCCTGGGAGGGCGACCACAGATAGATTTCCACCGCCTCTGGGGGCGGAAAACACCGAGAGAGAAAGATCTCTCTGGCAGACAGATTTCTATCGAGGGAATTCCTTCCCAGAGAGGGGGGACCGTCGCCATCAACACCATCATCAAGCTAGGCTTCATCGGGATCATCATCTTCTACACCATCATCTCCACCAGCACCATCATCACCACTCCGTCTCGTTGTAACAATTGTATTGGATATTGCTTAGTTCATTAGGGGAAACTTTCCCGGTGTTAATTACTATAGTAGTTGATGCTTCTGAGTGGAACCATTGGATTATTATTTATGTTCAGATTGTTATCCATTATCATATCATCTTTGATCTTGATCCATATGATGTCTTGTGAGTAGTTCGTTTAGTTATTGAGGACATGGGAGAAGTCATGTTGTTAGTAGTGAATCTGTGATGAGTTATTATTCAATGGTTTAGTATTAAAGTGGTGGTACTATTCTTCTAGTGGTTTCATGTGAACGTCGACTACATGACACTTCACCATTTATGAGCCTAGGGGAATGCATTGTGTATTTGGCTACTAATCATGGGGTTGCCGGAGTGACAAAAACCTGAACCCCGTTAGGACACCTTTGCACAAGGGAGTGTAGGATCTTAGAGTTTAAGGCTATGGTTAGATTTATATCTTAATTACTTTCCTGTAGTTACGGATGTTTGCAGGGGGTTTAATCACAAGTATGTATTAGTCCTAGGAAGGGCAGTATGTTAGCACAGGTTCACCCATACAACACTTACGAACACCAGAGAAGAGTACTCAGCTATTTGAAGCGAAAGCACTTGACAGAATTCTCATGTGTCATTGAGAACGTTTGGTCCTTATAAGTATTTCCACCAGCTTGTCCTTTGCTAAGAAAGGATTGGGCCACTTGCTCCGTTTGTTTGCTACTTCTGTTACTTGCTCTTTGTTTTGTTGCCTTGTCAGAAAACCACTAAAAATCTGTTTGCTAAGTATTCATAGGGATTTTCTACTCCACACCACTGTTCAGCACCTTCTGCTCCTCGTTGGGATCGACACTCCTATTTATCGAAAGTATTACGATATACCCCCTATACTTGTAGGTCATCACATCTTCATGTAGCAGAAAAAGAGATAACCGTCTTGGAATGTTCACCGCCTCCACCTTTTGACCTGATCATCAGTTCACAGGAAACATCAGACCTTGATGGCGTTACCTCACAAGAAGACGCGAGGCCAGTTTTTGAAATAGATGTTGCTCCTATTGCTTGGGCTGAACCAAAAGGTAAATATTCCATCTGAATTTTTTTGCAATAAATATGGTAGTTTGTTATTTTCAAAAATCTAACAGCTGTTCTATCTAAAACTGTTAGTTATTCATATATAAAACCGATAGCCATATGTAAACTACCAGGTAGCTATTTATGAACAATCTGGTAGGTTTTGTACATAACATGGTAGGCGTTTCTAAACAACCTGGTGGTCGCTTTTTTGTAAAATGGTAGTCATATGTAAACAAAATGGTACTTGTTTATAAATAATGTGGAAGTTTTTCTAATTAACCTGGTAGCTACTTTTTGTTTATAAAAATCTGGTAGCTGTTTTTTGGAAAACCCGGTAACTGTTCTAATTAACGTGGCAGCTATTATTTTCAAAACCTGGTAGCTATTTTTTTAAATCTGGTAGCTATTAAACCTGGTAGCTGTCCTAATAAACCTGGTAGCTATTATTTTTTTTGAAAAATTCTGCTAGCTGTTCTAATAAACCTGGTAGCTGTTATTTTTTGAAAATTTTGGTAGTTGTTCTAATAAAAATCTGGTAGCTATTCTAATTTTTTTTGTTCATTTGTTTTGTTTTCAACAGACGGACCAAGCAAAAAAGTTGAAGAGGAAGACAATGACAATGATATAGAAAAATTCAATTTGTCCGAAGAGGTTCAAATGTTTATTTTAGATAAATCTGATTTCCTTAGTGAGAGAGGCAAAGCAGAGCTTGAAAAATATGAGGAGTATTATGCAGCATTTTCAAAAAGAAGAAGAGCTGCTAGAGGCTAGAGCTTCTGAAACATCATAAGGCAGCAATGCTATTCATAGCATTACTCCAAATGTTCACCCACAGAAAGTAAGGGTCAAGAACCCGTATCGCTTTGTGCAATCACCTTTCCATGAATCATTAAAAGTCACTCCTGAGCAAGAATAGGTATACCGGAAGATCATGCTTAGCAATAAACATCAGAGGTCGAGTAAATCAAAAATAAAGAAGTAAGTCCTATTTATGTTGGAGGTTTTGTTTTTTTATTCTGGTAACTAGTAAGACAGAATGTGTTAATTAGTCAGACAGAATATGGTAAGTAGCTGCATCCGAAAGATTCTGGTAGCTAGATGAAGGGAATATGTCCTGAGAGGCAATAATAAAGTGTTTATTATGTATATTCCAAGTATATCATAAATGTTTATTTTGCATGCTATAATTGTATTAATATGGAAACGTTAATACATGTGTGTTTAATAAACAAACAGAAAGTTCCTAGTTATGCCTCTCTCATAAACTAGCTCGTTGATTAACAAGATGATCAAGATTTCCTGATCATGGACATTGGATGTTGTTAATAACGAGATCACAACATTAGTGTAATGGTGTGATAAACATTCATCCTAAGTATAGCATTACGATCAAAGTCATTGAATTTATATTGCTATAACAAATTATGAAGTGATCCTAATCCTTAGACCATGAGATCATGTCAATCACTAACACTGGAAGAGTTTCTTGATAACATCATACGTCACACCGTAACAGGGTGATTATAAAGATGGGTTCAGAACTAATAAAGTGTTATGTTGAGGAGTGTAATTTGTTCATCTCGATGAAGGATATATATACTCTGGGCCCTCTCGGTGATATCATATTGGTTAGCTTGCAGTAGGGCTGGAATTATAACTCGAAACTCACGAGCTAAATGAGTGACTCGTGACTCGGCTCGACTCGTCTTGAACTCGGTGTCTAACGAGTTGAGCCAAGTTTTTAATATGAGCTCGTCTGTTCATCCAAGTTAAATGAGCTACTCACGAGCTACTCATTTAGCTCGTTAAACTCGTTCAAATATGGAGTTTGAAAATTTTCACATATGAATGCCATACTATGAATGTTTCTTAAACCTGTAATGGTGTAGAGATACTATATTTTTCATTGACCTTCCTTGATGTTATTATGGAAGTACCAACGGTGTTCTAGTTCCAAATTAGTAGGATAAATACTAGTTTTTCTTATATGTGCTCATGTTCGTAACTTATAACAAGCTAAACGAGCTACTCGCGAGCTTACTGAGTCGAGCCAAGTTTCAAATATGAGCTCGTTCTATAAACGATCTGAGTCAAGCTAACTCGTTAGTTGAATGAGTTTTAGCGAGTCGAGCCGAGTTGGCTCGGCTCGGCTCGAATTCCAGCCCTAGCTTGCAGGCAAGTGATTTGATCACTAGAATATTATATCACGGGAACAAGAAAAGATTGCATGTCAGTAACAAGATCAAACTAGGTATGGCGATACCGATGATCGAATCTCGGACATGTAATATATCGTGAAACAAAGGGATTAAGATACTAGCATAAATGGTTCCGACAATCACAAGAAAGTCATCGTTGAATGTGTGGGAGTCAGTATGGGTCTCCAAATCCCGCTTCTGATTATTGATCGGGGAGGGGTCTCGATCATGTCCGCATTATTCTAGAACCATAGGGTGACACACTTAAGAGACACCGACATCCAATTGTAGCAAAAGTTTCATGCCGGAAAGAATAACAAGCGCATGAATTTATTTCACTAGATACCGAAACAGGTTTTTGGGTAAAATTATAGAAAGTATTTTTGCATGTGAAATGAAATACTAGCAAGGGGTTATATGTGATTGTTTGTCATTAAAGTAATTTACAAAATTCTGAATAAATAAAAGGAGTTTTATTTAATGAGAGTTTGCATTAAATTTGGTGGAAATTTAATGGGAATTTGAGTGGGATTTTGAGTGGAGGGAATTAAAAGGATTTTTGTGAGTGGAGTGTCCACCCACATGAATGAGGGGAGGGCAAGGGGGCAGCCCCCATGCGCCGGCCACCCCCTTGGGGTTCCCCCCTCTCCTATAAAAGGCACCCCCTCCTCACTCACACCTCCTCGTGAAGGATCTCTCTCCCCCTCTAGAATTTATCCCCCATGGTCTCGGACTAGCGAGATACATGTTCCCGGTGGATTTTCGGCAAGAAAGAGGTGTGCTTCCGCTGCATCGCTAGAGCGAGGAGGCGGAGGTTGCTCGATGCCTCGGACGTGTGTGCGAGCACGGATGCGCCGCTAAGTTGCGGTGCTAAGGACTTCCTCTCGATCTTGAGATCGGCAAGAGATCATCTACATCAACCACGAGTTTAACTCGTAAAGCTTTGTCGGTCTTCAAGGGTATGTTCTCTACGGATATATATTCGTCCGTTGTTTGTATCTAGTAGATAGATCTTGGTACATATTTGTTCCCATCATAGGAATTTTTTTGTTTTCTATGATGCGAACCCTACACTAGATGCATTCGAAAGATTTTTCTGGAGTTTTAAATTAATCTGATAGTTGCATCTAGGAATGTGGTAGTTGATCTTTAAAAATCTGGTGGTTGTGTTAATTTAACCTGATAGCTCTATTAAATATTTTGTTTCTTTTTGAAAAACAGTTACCAGATTATCAAATACCCAAACAGCTGGGTGTACACTGGCGATCTTGCTGATTCTATTCACGCTAGAGGAGAATTATCAAATTATTGCATGAAAGTTGGTATTGAGTACCTGCAATCAATAAATGAAGTGGATGGGAAAATGATTGTGCCTTATCAGCTATCTGCATACTTGCTGGCTGGGGAGTTCCATAAGAAGCTTGTTGTATCAACTTTCAAAAGGCGATCAGATTACTCACTGAGTGTTAAAAAACTCGTAAGCATATTATTTCCTTTTCTTGTTGTTTTCTCTTCAGCATTTTTCCTTCATTTCCAATTTATCACATTCTGCATGTTCACATTTTTTAACCTGACTTATAAAATCTGGTAATAACCAAACTTTCATATTTATTTTTCAGGTCTCTTTCCTAGTTTTTGATGAATCTGGTATTCGATCAAAAGAGGGAAATCATTGGTACATGTTGAGCATAAACTTTGTCGCTGGAAGATTTGAAGCTTTAGACTCAATGCGAGGTGAAGATAGCAAAAGCCTCAAGGGTCATGCAAATGCAATTATCACCAATATCAAGGCAGTTTGGGGAGTCCACTATGATGAGTCAAAAGTTCAAATTCAAGACTACAATCTTAAGATAATTAATGTCCCAAAGCAACGCACAAAGTGAGTGAAAAGTTATTTTGGTGTATTTAATTTTCTAAGTTTCTTTTTTGGAAAATTCTACTTAGAAGCCGGTAGGTGTATGAAATTAACCTGATAGTGGTGTGTAATAATCTGGTGGTTGCTCTTGCAAAACCCGGCAGGTGTATGAAATTAACCTGATAGCTGCCTCTAATAATCTGGTGGTTGCTCTTACAAAACACGATAGGCGTATGAAATTAACCTGATTTTGGTGTTTAATAATCTGGTGGTTGCTCTTACAAAACCCGGTAGGCATATGAAATTAACCTGATAGTGGTGTTTAATAATCTGGTGGTTGCTCTCGCAAAACCCGGTAGGCGTATGAAATTAACCTGATAGCCGCGTCTAATAATTTGGTGGTTCCTCTCGCAAAACTCGGTAGGCGTATGAAATTAACCTGATAGTTGCGTCTAATAATCTGGTGGTTGCGCTCGCAAAAACCCGTTAGGCATATGAAATTAACCTGATAGCTGCATGTAATAATCTGGTAGTTTCTCTCGCAAAACCATGTTTAACAATTTGATGTTTGCATACTATCTAGTATACTCATGATAGCCAACATTGTTTGGGCGCCGCGCTATAGTCTTGTTCTTTTTTTTGTATTTTTTATGTGCTTACTTGCCATATCTCATGTGCCAGCTTTGATTGTGGATTCCATACACTTTACAACATAGAAAAGTGGGATGGACAGAATATCCCTGCAATTAACTCAGGGGACTTGCCAAGCATGAGGAAAGTGTTCCCATATAAGTGGATTACTGCAGAAATGAATGAGTCAAAGAATTGGAGGTGGCACCTAGACAATAATAAAGATAATATCCCATACAGTAATAAACATTACATCAATTTGTTCAAAATCATTATGACAAGAAATATAAAACAAGAACACCATAAAACTATAGTAAATACTAGTTTGCATAGTCTCTATTTCTTATCGAGCAATTGCCCTCGTTGTGGACATGTCCTGAAGTCATGTTGCGTGGAGCCATACTGCTTGCATGTTCGAATTTCCTTCCTGCGAATGTTCAATGGGTTTCAAATGCATGTTTTCTCTTCCTTCCTTTTGTGTTTGATATGCGTGGATCACGGATGTTAGGAATTTGTGATGTTTTTGAGGTTGCTTCCATGGTTGGATTAGGATCACATGCTGGCGCAGATGTAGTTGGTGCAGTTTTCTATTGCTTGGGAGGAAATGATTGTGGACCTGAACTTGCACATTGTGTAGGCATTTTTGGTACTGGATCCTCTGCTTGAGTTGTTACATTTTGAGCTGATGGCGAATGATCTGCATCAGGAGCAGACATAGCAGCAGCTCTCTTTTCTGTCTCTCTTTTAAGACAAGCTAAGTCTTTTTTTCATAGCTTTCAAGTGCATGCGAACTATCTTCCTTCTATCATCTGTTTTATTTGCATACTTCACCATCCCTTTGAACTCATTGCATGCTACTGCTAGCCACATTTTCTTTCTTGATTCTTCTGGCATGGCAGCGAGTTGTCCTGGTATTTATTCTACTAAGTTCTCTTCTGCACTCCAAGTCCACCTCCTAAGCACATATGCAGATGACATCTCAGTTACTCCAAGCTGGACCATGGCCTGTATTATTTTTATTCAAAAACAAAAATAAACTATTACGTGCATACTTTTATAGTTTTTTTTAAAATTAAACTACTGTCTGTATTAATTTTTTTGGGCAAAAACCTCGCAGTCATGCATTTCTTGGTAGGTAATTACTCAAAAACGATATGGCAAGTGTATTTTTTATACCTTTAGAATATGGCAGCACACGATACAATCCCATTCAAATTTACAGCATCCACATTTGTACTGTCCATTTTGAGGATCTGCATAAACTTCATACGTCCGATTGTAGTAGTTTGGTACAAATTTCACTATGCATTCAACCAGATAAGTATTTAAAGTTATTTGTCGTATGTTGTACGACATATTGATTGCATTTCTACTTGGAATCGTTGTAAATATTTCTGGTGTATACTTTTTCCATTTGCTGCTCAATTGAGTGCCAACACCAAGTCCTAGCAGAAGTAAGCGACGAGTCTGCTTCTTCTTTGTCTTTTGCTTTCATAATTTTTGCCTGTAAAGTAGTGTATTGACGAACAAACTCAATTACATAGTTTGAAGGTTTTACATACTTCTTTAGGACAGCATTGAAACCTTCACTACGTTGAGTTGTTTGTAAGAAAGGGTAAAAATCAGCATAAAGTATGCAAGGACCCAGAAGATTCTCTTATTATACAAAGCTGCAAATTTTTCATGAGTCTGTAGGCCATACTTTTGAATCATCGTGTTCCACCTTGATTCAAATTCTGTCGGGGTCAAGCTGCAATTAATGCAGTTATTGAATTCCTGGCGTAGTGCTTCACTACCGACAACTATTGGTCCGATTTCCTCTGTTGCTTTCCCTATAATATGCCACCTACAGTTCCGATGCCTTGCATTTGGGAACTTATTATCAATACCAGAACGCATCCCAAAGTCTTGGTTTGTAATTGTGTTCAGTGGTGCGAGCCCATCCATTGCAATTAGGAATGTCTCAAAAAGCCAATCAAAACTAGTGCTTAGCTCATTCCTTAGAAAGCCACAACCAAATTGTATAGACTGGCCATGACTGTTTATTCCAATGAATGGTGCAAATGACAACTTGTATGTATTATTAATGTATGTCGTGTCAAATGACACACAGTCATTGTAGTATTTGTAAGCTCTTCTTGATGCTCCATCAATCCAAAACAAGTTTGCAACCCTATCCTCATCATCAAGCTCGAATCCGTAGTATAAATCTTTGTCTCGAGATTTTAATGCTTCGGAGTATGCCATTCTGTCTTGCATGTCAGTGTACCTGTTCTCAGCTCAGAGTGTTGCTCTGAAGTTTGCCATGTCTTTTGGAGTGTAAGGCACACCCTCAAGCGACTCATACAAGGTTGCCATTATTTGCATCATCCTGCTGGTCTCCATATTTACTGAGTGTAGCACTTTGATGAATTCCTGGTCTTCCTGTGGTATGTCTCTGTGTGATCGCAGAAAACCAGTTAGTGACCATTTTTTTAATCAAGGGATGGTTGTGCTCATCACTAAATTCTGTAACCAACCAGTTGCCATCCCTTAGCTTCAGTAGCATTCTTGCCGGACAATTAGTCCTTGGATTTATACTCTTATTCCTCTCTGTAACAACTGGCTTAGGGTTTTGCATATCCTCTTTATCTTTTGCTTGATGACCTGCTTTGTGACAAACTATAGCTGCTCTTATAATAGCACCAGTTGCTTTAGATTTTTTTCTGTAGTTGTACCTTATGCCAAAACCTCTTCTCCGTGCATACATTTTGTAATGCCTTTCCGCTTCCTCAAGAGTGTCAAACCTCATCTGTGCACTAGGTGGTTGTGGTGTGGAAAGAACTTCATTGCACTCATTTGTATTATCATGTCATGTGGGAGGAGTATGAGCTGCACTTGATTGGGGTAGAGTTATCTCAGTGCACGCAACAGCAAGTGATGCAACCCTAGTAGTATCTCCTTCATTTTTTTGGAGGAATTCAACTCTGCATATTTTTTAAATGTAACCATTTTTCAGTTTTCTGTCAGCATACAGAATATTTTTTGAAAAAATATGAATTGTGGTAGTTTACTAGCCAGCAACATGAATAATATGGCAACTATGAGAAAAGAACCTGGGCTAGTAGTTTGTAGTTCCGTGGCAATTGGAAGTTATTAACCTAGTAGTTGCCCAAATTTAACATGGCAATTTTGAAGTTAAGAACTTGGCAGTTGTTCTAAATAAAGATGGTAGTTGCTCAAATTTAACATGGCAATTGGATATTATTAGCATGGTAGTTGCTCAAATTTAACATGGCAATGCAGACACCCCATTGCAGTTTTGTAACATGGCTAGTAGTTTGGGATGGATGATCATGGCATTTTTTGTAATTTTTTTACCTTTGTTAATTGATGCTTCATTAACTGATAGAGTTGCATTAGATCCGTCAATTGCTAGAAGTTTGTCAATATCCATCTCTATTTTTTCTCCCGTCAACCTGCAAATCAAACAGTACATATAATTACATATTTTTGTATGTGTATATGCAGTGATATGAAAAGAAAAACAGAGAAGTTCTTCAACATAGAGGGAAGTGGGATGAGCAATTCTTGAATAGAAGAGAAAAGTAAGGGCCATGTTTGAGAATATGGGAACATGTTTTGAAGAATCTGGTAGCTGAAATCTGCTAAGAACAATAGCCTGAGAAGAACTAGTTCTTGTCTATTTTAGATCTTTTTTCTTTTTTGTTCTGTGCAATGTTCTATCCCCAAGATCCAAGTAAATGTTTTCTTTTTCCTGAGAAGATCTGATGTTTTATGCATGTTTGTTTTTGGTATAAAACTTGTTCTGGAAACAAGATTTGGAACGGTGAAGAAGGGTTAAAAGGGGAGTACCTGATTTTTTTCTGCTAGTTATGAATGTTGAAGCATAGGAGAGATTCCATCGAGATCTGGCTCTTATTCTCTGTGTAGTCTTGTTCTTGGAGGTGATGCAGCTTGAGATCTGTTCGTGGCTTGAGGAAGAAGAAGGTGGTGGTAGCTGGTGGTGTGTTCCCGTATATTTTATGTGGTGGCCCAGAATCTCCAGCTTCCAATTCTGGCCCAGAAGCAGAAACCAGCTAGCTATTTCTGACCCATGACGTGAACCAGGCTGTTGGATGGTTGAAATCAAGCAACACACGTGATATGACGTCAGCACACGCGGTGGTTGGAACCAGAATGGCGCGCGCGAGATGCTATGCGCATAGCGTAGCATGACGTCAGCCGCCGCATAGGTAGCGCTCCCGTGCGGCGGCGCCGCCGGGTAGAAGCGTCCTTTAATTATTAGGGGTGCCCTCGACGCAAAGACCCTCGAGTAGATCAATTCACAAGCTGTCGGCGTTACTTCCGTGGAGTTTCGCCTGACCCAAGATTGTTTGGGCATCGTCAGGTGCGCCGCCTAATTGATCTTCCCCTGCATCAGTGTTCTTTTCTTCTTGGTGATGGATGCCCGATTGCTCACTTCGCATCGAACATTGCATAGAACAAAGTATCAGAGGTTACTATCGATCGGACAAATTCTAAACCACCGGAAGATGGAGGGACAAGACCTGTAATTTCACACGGCGCAGATCGAGGAGACGAGGAGTATCGTGCTACCGGTACCGGATAGAACGCCACACGGACCTTTGCGGCTGCTGATGTCCGCGACCATATGGATGCAGGTGCCATCGCGGGCACGGCCACAGGCGCCCAACGAGAATGTGCATCCATAAACGAGTATACATACTACTAATTTCTCTTTTGGACGTTTTGATCTGCATGAGACTGAATATGGTGGGTTTAGCAGTATGCTCCACTTCCAGGAGGGGCGACCTTGGGCGGAACCCTAGCCGCCACCGCCCCGATCCCATCGCTGTCGAAGGATGCCGCCGGTCAAAGGGCGTGTGGCTGACACGGTGGCGGGCTCGTATCTTCTAGTGCGCTGGTGGTGGCGGGGACCCCATGCTCCTCGCGTGGCGGGATCTTTGGTCGTAGTCTCGTAGTAGCCCTGGACGGCGCGGCTCTTCCGATGGAGATGGACGCCGGGGCGGCAGCCCTAGACTTCGTCGGTGACCTTGGCGCCCGCCGTGGTTGTGAGGGAGGATGGTTCGGTGGAGAGGGGGCTCGATGAGGCTTAGCCCCTCATCTTCGCGTGGTGCGGGTGGCGGCAGTGGTGCCCACTGATATCTCCGGCTTACTGTTGGAAGCCGGCGGGCGGGGGCATGGGGGCCTGCCGATCTACCTAATAAAGGAGGTTGTCCTAGAGTTCTTATCGCGTCAAGATGATATTCTTCTTGATGTCAGGCCTCATTGGTCTTGCCGGTGGAGATTTCTGGATGACTTCGCCGGAGATCTTTATTGGGCGCTTCATGTTTGTAGATTGTTGGGCGCTTCATGCTTGTAGATTGTTGTATCGGATGCGATTCGGTCGTGTGCACCTTATTTCTGGCCGTGTGGCTTCAGGAGGGTGTGACTCGAAGCTTCATTGTCTGTTGTCATCATGCGACTGTCGCTATTATGATTTCCATGATAAAGACAGTGGTGGAGAATGTTAGGGTGGCTGAGATCTAAAGTCTAGTAATGACGAACCAAGTCTTCGAGGCGACGAGGACTTTGCTTGGTGATTCTTAATTTGTAGCAACGGCAAGCGGGGGCGCCCCCCCATGAGGGGTACATAATCTTATCTTTCTGGGTAAAAACTATGTGTCTGATGTTAATTGGTTGTGCATAGCAATGGCCTTGTTGAGCGCGAATTTTTATCAGGATGAAAACCTAAGATTTATTATCTGACGACGACGGTGTTTGCATTGTTTTCTTCTTGAAGATGTCGCTTTGGATAATTTCGAGGTGTTGTCTTCGCAAGAGTTTGTGTTGCTGTTACAAGGTTTTAATCACCATAGAGCGATCTTTCCTTTTCTTCTTTTTATTGTAGGGCTGTATGCATTTCTAATGTCTTCAGGACATTTCTTTATTGTAAAGGCCAGGTAAAATGGTATCTCCTTTGTCAAAAAAAAATGAGACTGAATATAGCGAGTGCGCGAGTGATTTTGAGGTTTGACCTGGCTCTGTTCCAAAGGAAAGTTGGTCACGTGGAAAGTAGGTGAGGTAAAAATTTAAATAATACATAAGTTTCCATTCTTTGTACTCCATTGGATTCATCACAAAATATATTTTCATGAATTTTTAATTAGTTGTAAAGCTGGTGGTTTTCTATAAACTTGGTCAAAGATATATACTTATGATTTTTTAAATAATAATTTTATACAAAGGAATCGCGGGAGTATACTTTGTTAGCTGTATTTTTTTCATATATACATTTGGTTTATTTAATACTCTAGAAGGGTTTAAATATTTTTTATAACAAAGGAAATGATCATAATGACTAATGAGAGTCTTCCTGTCAGGAATCTCTGACTTTGCCGCCCACCTCCCATTTTCTTGCAACACTGTATTTTAGTCGGGCAATACTCACATTTAGGAAAAATACTTGATAGAAACAAATTTGTTCTTACTACACCATATCATATGTATTTGAAACAACTTTCAAATATTTTTTATGTGGAATGTTATCCATGTCTACATGTTCTATGGTTTTATGTGTTGATCGGTAGGTGATACTAGTGGATGGTGTTTTAAGCCTAGAGCCATAGAACTATACAAACCTTTGTGAGACTATGAGTAGGATATATGCCATTTTGCACAAAGATATCAAAGATTTGTATAACAAATATCATCCATGTGTCAAGGATGTCTCTGTTCACGTGTCTAAAGTTTGTGCCAAATGTCCTTCATTTTGGTTCGTAAATGTTTTTGATAAAATGAAGTCATCCGGAAGTTATTTCAAACAACACAAGCCATTACACTAAAACTATATGAAAACAGATATAAATATGTATCCATATATTAAGCCATCGTGTACTTTGCAAATAAATCTTCGCGAGCAAGGATCCGTGCATGAGCTTGATCATTGCCTCATTCATGTTGCTTGCGTCGATTGTAAAGATTTTTGCCTCCTCAGCACATTGGGACGTATAGTTTTGCACTTATCAAGTACTCCCTCCGTTTCAAAATATAAAATGTTTTAGATTTAGTGAAAAGAATGTATCTAGACTTGTTTTAGTATGTAGGTTCACTTATGTTTGGAGTGAATCTAGACACTAAAACAAGTCTAAATACATTTGCTTTACGAAGCTAAAACATCTTATATTTTGAAACGAAGGGAGTACATTGGAAACGCCTGCGATCCTAGTTTTGCCACGTGTACGATTTTGCCTCTTCTCCCTCGGAGTCCTAGTTGTCTACCTAACTGTCTACAATTCTGCATGCACGACTTCTTCTAGAAGCAGGGACGAAGGAAAGGAGAACAGAGACCAATGACCTTGACCTCATGCGTAAGGTATGGTTTCCATGAAGGAAGGAAGTCGCTTTCAGGCCAGTCATCAGATCAATCTGTCAATTGTTAGGCTGTAGATTGACCGGTCAGTGAGTCAAGTTATAAACTCATATCCATCACAGGTGATTCATGGTGTTCTATTATATCCTACACCTTTTAAAATGTGTTAACTGTATAGTTTTAACTATTTAGATTCGTTACTTGAAATTCATATAAGTTTAATACATTTATGAACATAGTAGAAATAAGTGTTAGAATTTGCGTTTGAAGACCATATCGTTGCCGAAAACACCGATTTTTTCAAAGTGGAGGGAGCAACATGAGTATAATATACCATTAATTTCATGTTTTTTATAGTTATAAATCAATGTCCCTCTCAACAGTTGATGGTTCAATAAATAAAATGTTGCAGAGGACAAAATGACAGATCGATATCAACCCGAGGGGCACCATTTCATTCGCGGACAAAAATAGATTGCATGCTTTTATTCCCAACAAGATATTGCTTAACTAAAGAACAAAAGAAATTAAAAAAGAAGGGAAGAATGAACCCCAAAATAATAATGAGGGGAAGAAACTTAGTGATCTCCTAACTATGCTTACACATTCCTCCTTTTGCAGCTACCCTCTACAAACAAAATTGCATACTAGTACTCATGTACAATTGAGCCCTAACTCTACGGTGCCTGCTGATATTTACAGGAGAGCTGCTATGGTGTGCTATGCCAACTGATCACCTTGTGATATGAGTCTGCATGGATAACCCTGCTGTTGCTGCGGACGAGGTTGGCGTCGCGGCGTGCCGAAACGCCCACCCCAGTGGACCTCACTGAGAACTGGCGCAGGACCATGCCCAGCTCCTCCTCCGGGTCATCGGCCTTAGCCTTGTGCTGAAGCCACTGGATCTTGTTGTGGTAGTCCGGGAAGAACCATGTCTTCACCACCGACAGGGTGAAGTAGGGGATGAGGGCCGCGACAGAGACCAGCAGGATCACCACCCAGTGGGCTGGCGCGCCGCCCAGCGCCTCGGAGAACACCATGAAGGATGTGGTGGAGAACGATGGCGTGATCGAGCCATACGCCAGGAGGAACACGTACCTGCAGCCAACACAGTGAGTGTTCCAGTCAGTTTGGTAAATTATTACTGAGTAACATATGTTCATAACAGTGATGATTTGGTTGTCGCTTAGTAGCGCGTACCATAGAGCGATGCTGGTCCAGATGCAGATGTGCTGGATGAGGGTGAAGTAGTTCACGGTGATCAGCATCTGCATGTTGACGGCCCAGATGACGCACGTGTAGGCGGTCGCGCCTAGGGTCGAGAGGTCTATGACCTGACCGTCGCTGCGGAACGCTTGGTGCTTGAGCGACGCTGTCGTGAGGAAGAAGATAACCACGGCACTGCCCACACCATGCAGCATCCATCCTAGGAGCCTCGACCATCGGAAGAGCAGGTTCTGAGGACCCTCCTGGTAGAGCATTGGATACTGCATTGCATTCCAGAAACATTGATGAATTTACTTTTTCCCCCATTCAGCACGAACTTTCAGAAACTAACCAAGGAAGCACATATATGTGTACGTACCTTGAGACAAAACCGAGCGGAAACATCTTGATCGAATACGCCCATAGCGATCACAGGTAACAATGTGAAGAGAACATTATAGAGCGACATTGCCCAGTCGTTGTAGAAAGTTTGGCCAGAGAATGATGTGTAGCACTCGTAGAGGAACAGGGTCACACCGAACATGATGTTTTTGTAGAAGAAGAAGCATACCTGTTGATCCGTTAAAACAAGGAGACATTCAGCCAAAACTGCATGGTACATAAACAGAGTAATAATACACATGTCAATAATTGTATCGCGTACCATTAAAGAGATCCTGCTATAGCACCAATGCCCATGGACAAGTAGCAGACGCTCGAGGAAGTGGAACTGCGCGACCGAAACATCGCTCGCCATGACAGCCTGAGATTGAGAGAGAGAGAGCTAGTCACAACACTAGATTGTAAATTTTCCAGATAGTATGTTGTATGGAAGTATCAAACCTGCATCCCTTCAGCACCGCTGATTCCTACCCCAATATCTGCCTCCTGAATCATGCCTACGTCATTCGCACCATCACCAATTGCCAATGTCACTTTACGAGTGCCAGCTTTGACTAGCCTAGTGACCTACAACGGTGATACAATAGTAGTTTAGAATCCACTCCTATTTCCTTCATGGAAAAATGCAATTCCGAGGTATGCTTACAAGAGCCTTCTGCTTTGGAGAAGAACGACAGCAAATGACCGAACTGCACCCTGTCGCAAGATCAAGGAACATGCCCTTGGTATCATCTTTGAGCGCATATGTAAGCGATTTACCATCAACGATCAAAGCGAATGATTCACTAGCAGATGCACTTATGAGTTTCTTTCCTTCATTTATTTGCTGTACAACACTATCCTTTGATGCCTGGACCAAATTTAAAATAATCAACAGTGTTAATAGTGTAAACAGACCAGTCTTTGATCAATATGTGCAGTTGCTAGTTAGTTTGTTACCCTATGAATGCACTATAGAACCATAAATGAAGTTATAGATAGCATAAACTACAAAAGAAATACTTTTTCTACCTTTGTAACAACCGCTCTGTCACCGCTTTTCTCCAAAGCAATGATATCTGGTGTATCCAGTGTGATTGTTATTTGTTCCATCCCTTGTCTGAGTAGACTGCAGGCATATCTGTGGAAACGGGTACTAAATTTTAGGGTAGTTCATAAAGTATACGACTATTAGCATCAGAACTTCTAGGACAGATGATATACCCAATGTTGATGGCAGTCTCCATCTTGTCACCCGTCAGCACCCATATCTTGATGCCAGCTTGGGCAAGTTTGTCAATGCATTCAGGTACCTAGAAACGGAAATTAGCATGGGCAAACTAAGATGTCTTGCACTATCACACATTCCAACATGGAAGAAGATATACTCACCCCCTTTTGTAGTTTATCCTCAACAGCGGTAGCACCAAGAAGAATCAAATTCCTCTCTAGCGAATCTGCAGCCTCTTCAATCAGATCGTCTCGATCAGCACTGACAGAATTCTTAGCTGCAGTGAACTTCCTGTCGAACGTAGCGTATTCTGCCTCCTCGAGTTGACGGTATGCAAGAACTAGTGTTCTCAGACCAGCATCAGCGTATTCATTTATGTGCTGCTGAGTCGCTTCACTGTAAGTACTCTCAGAGTTTGATAGCCTCTCAAACATTATACTGCACAAGTTGAGCACAAGTCAAGATATAGCCATCATACATGTAGAGAGAGGAAGAGTAGATGTATCATGTAATCAGAGTTCATCCAAAGCAGATTACTGCAGAGAATAGTGCTAACCTGTCAGCGCCTTTACTAAAGACAAATGTCCTCTCCTCCTCGTCCTTAACTATTACCGACATCCGCCTCCGAGCACTGTTGAACTCAAGGACATGCAAGACCTTATAGAATCTACCAAAAAAAGGTTAAAGTTAGTTTTACAACCAGGTCACGCCTGAATTTTTACAGGAAGATTTGAAGTTCAGACCTTTACCTGTCAACTTGTTCTCTTGTCAAGGGATCTAACTCATGCAGAGAAACACCTGCCTGCGTCCTTTGGTAAAATGTGAAACCAAGTTCCTGTGCCGCAACAACAAAAGCAGCCTCGTCAGGAGACTCTGCTTCATATGAAATTTTCCCTGATTGTTCGTCGACTTCCGGTATACATGTATGGCAGATGGCCAACAACCGGAAGAACTTCTCGATCACACCGGAGTTGTCCTGGTTCACCCATTTACCATCCATGACACGCTCATCCGCGAAGTTAAATCCTTTGACTACAGATTTCCCCTCCGACTGAAATCCTTCAATTTCGATTTCCATATCAGCGGTCAAGGGGGAGCCTCTCTTCTTCGCCATAGCTCTCTCGACCTCGGTGATTCCACGCCCATACGCTGTGCCTGCGATAGAACATTTGATGAACTCCATGGAATTGCAAGTCAAAGTTCCCGTTTTATCCGTGAGTATTGTGTGGACTTGACCAAGCTCCTCGTTCAAGTTGGATGTCCTGGCATGAGCCGGCGTATCACTGTCTTCATGATACATATGGATGTCACTGTTGATGAACATAGCCTGCAGTAGCTTCACAAGCTCGATGGAGATGTACAAGGAGATGGGGATGAAGTACCCATAAAGGATCATGGCTGTAAAGAGATGCACCACTGCGGATATCGTGGCGTTATTCGGATCAAAGACGGCGGTGGTGTCATCTGGCCTAAGGTACCACCTCGTCATCGTCCCATCTTCTCGCAGATCATCTTTGGTCGCGATGCCAAAGAACACCGAGCCGATGACTGAGATCAGGACAAGCGAAGACAAGAGCAGGTAGATGGCCCCATCCATCTTCTTCTCGATCTTGCTCCTCTTAGAAGGAACACTGGTAGCATTCTGCATGACCTTGGTGTCATGCCCCGTGAAAATAACCACACCATACACGTGCTCGGTGTTCCGCAGCCTGGAGTCCCTGAGCAGCAGTTGCTGCGGCGAGAGCGGGTGCTGCCGCTCCTCAATCTCGATATTCCCGACAAACGAGTAGAGGTTCGCGTTCGGGTCCTCGCACCTTATCACGGCCCCGAAACTGGTGAATCTGTTGTCGTCCTGTAAGTGGGAGGTGACGTCGATGGCCTGCTTGAGCTTGAGGTTGGTCTCCCCGTCGAGGTTCGTCGTCTCTACATAGCAGATGGCGTCTTCGTAGCTCGACGAGAGGAGGATGAGGTCAGCCGGGAAGAAGTCGTCCTTCTCCACCTTGACCACGTCGCCCACCTGGAGCTTGGTCCATTTTGTCTGATGGAAGGCACCGTCCTGGAACACCTTGGTTTTCCTGTTGTTCACCTCAATATCCTGGATGAAGAACCAGTCAGTGAATTAATGTTTTTCAGTAAGTTGGTCAGGGTACAAGAAAAGCTATCAGGGCAGTGAGATTGGACCAATTTAGCATATAAACTGTTGACAAGGTCCCTTGAATTAAGCATATAGTAGATAGTTTTTGTGAGTTGATGTGCTGATTAAATTGGGATGACATCAAACATTCCAGTACTACTAAAAGTGATTGCTTCACCAACCCTGCCCCCCAATCTGCCGAAATGGATACCAATTGGTCCTGTTACTACTAGTATCTGAATTGACTGGATTTAATTGATTGTGTTTCTGTCATCGATGGCGTAGTAGTACCAATTAAAATAGTATGGGTGAAGAAAATGCAGATCCAAGAATGTTACCAGCTGCTTCCTCCTCCAGTCCTCGATGGCCTCCTTGACCATGGTGGCCACGAGCACCAGCACGAGCGGCAACACCGCCGTGGGCCACCTGAAGGGCGTGATGGGGGAGAAGGAGAGCAGCGCGACGGCGAGGAAGTAGATGTTGGCGACGCGCCGGAACTGCTCGAAGAGGGACTTGGGGAGGAACGTCACCGCGCTGTACTTGGTGGTGGAGATGTAGTTCGACCGGTACCCTCCTCCTCCCGCCGCCGCCGCCGCGGCGGCGGCGGCGGCGGGGTCGTTGGCGTGGACGACGCGGGAGAAGCCCGGGCCGCCGATCCGGGACCCCTCGTCGTCGACCGCGCTGGGGCGGCGCGCGCAGGCGGCGTAGGTGTAGAGCTTGCTTAGCAGCAGCCTGCGCTTCCGGTGCCGTCCGCGCCCCGCATCGCCGCCGTCTCCGGCCATTGCGGCCGGGCTGAGTCGTGGCAGGGAGGGAGGGAGGGAGAAAGGGAGGAGTCTTTCTTGGTCGCTGGTCCGCCTCTAGGATAGAGCAAAGCTGCAGCTGCAGCTATAGCGCGTGGATCCTAGCTAAGATTGGGCGGCAATGGCGATTTGGCCGAGAAAGAAACCAATCAAGAATCGAGCAGGCCAATGGCGGGCAGCTGGCTTAGCTGTAGAAATCCTAGGGAAATCGCTACGTGGCGTTTTATATCCAGTACTACTCCCTATGTACACCGTATGTACTTTTGTGTTTGTCAGCAGCCAGCAGGCGAGACAAGGAGGAGGCTGCCGCTGAGTGGACAAAGAAAAGTTAGGCTGCTGCTTGGGAAGCTCCGCAAGCAGCTGGACCAACTAATTCAATCTTCTTCTCCCTTGTCGTGTGGCGTGGTTTGTGAAGGGAAAGAGGGAGGAATTTTCAAGAGGGAGGTGGAAGAAGGACCGGGAGAGTCTTCCTTGGTGACGTCGAGGCATTCACCATTTGCTTTGGTCTTCCTGTCAAATGCAGCTGCTTCATAAGATCTTCCTTAAACAAATGATTAGTTTTAGTTTTAGTTTTAGTTTTAGTTTTAGTTTTGAGAGGAAAGAGACCGACGGTCACTCGCTCACTCAGCCAGTCAAGACACGCCGTGATTGACTTTTTATCTACTCCAACGAACTTGTATATCTTGATGACGATACATGCCGTTGGTGACTTTGAGGCTGCTTGGGAATTCGTGGGGGAAATGGTAATTTAATGTGAGGAAGAGGAAGATTACTCTCTAGTACTAGAAGCTTCCTTTGGCTTATTTCGAATTTGAAAATAGTTACCGTCTTGCCTACGTTGTTGATTTCTTCATGAAAGGTAATATAAAGAATTTTAGGGTTAGAAGCTTCCTTATGCTTATTAGTACAACTTACAATGCCGTTAAGTTGTCGACTTCCCATGCGACCACGTCATCATTTTACCATTTTATGCCACTATTAAGAGGAGACTTTTGGTTACGTTGGCTAGTGCATAAAGCTTATATAGTATCAGAGCCTAAGGTCTCAAGTTCGAGCACTGACTTTCGCAATTTATCCACGTATAGGCCTCTTGAGTCATATGTGAGTTTCGCGCGCCGTCGCTCTCTCTCACGTGTGACGGAGAGAAGTCAGCACATGCAACCGGAAAAGAGCGACGGCGCGTGAAACTCACGTATGACTCAAAAGGCTTATACGTGGATACAGAGGGGTCAACAGCAATTTTAGGATAAATTGCGAAAGCCAGGACTCGAACTCGAGACCTTAGGCTCTGATACCATGTCAAGCTTCATGCACAAGCCAACGCAACCACTTATATACTTTAACAAACTCTACTCTCACACTGGCGACAACCTTCACGACAGTGTCTCGAAGTTGATGGTAATGTGTGTTGCTCGGTCCGATAGATCGACAGCTCGGTCTTCTTGATGTTCTCCAGATCGTGCGATATCAGTTTCTCGGTGTGTCACTAGCGTTCGTTGATATCCGCAACGACACTAGCGGCCGGCGAGGTGGTTCCTCTAAAGCAGGGATGTTGGTCCAAAGGTTGGGGATCTGTCTTTTTCTCTGACTTCATCGATGGAAGGTGACAGATCTTGGTTCAAGAAAACACAGTGACGTCCCCCCAGTCGACGCGGCATAGCGAAATGTTCATTGATGCATGCAGCATGCATGTTTTCATCGACTCACAAAACTTTGTTGACGATGATGCTTTTTTGGATCTGCATTGGCGATGCTAGATCTGAGTGGTGGCCGCTTGCTTCGGTGGTTGCAAGAAACCCAATGGATCGTTTTGTATTTCTTGGTCTCTTAGAATTCTATCTAAATTCATGATGATCGTTTTATCCTGGTCTATTTTTTAGCTTCCATGGGTGTTCCTTATTCTAACCCGATTTTCGATAAAAGAAATACAGGTTGCTCTTAAAAAAGAGTAGAAGTACTAGCTGCTTAATTGGCGCATAATTTGTAGGAACTACTTTTTTTTTAAGAATGTAGTACTACTCTATAGGAGAATCTCCGGCTTGTTTGGGCCAAACATAATTAATTAAACACTTGGACTAGTAGTATAGATTAGGTATTTACCACGCAAAATCAGAATCAATCACTCTAGAAGGAAGGGAATAGATAGAGTCGAAAATTGATAATGAGATCACATTTTTTTGAAATAAGGGGACTAAGACTCGTACCTCTGCATCAATGGATACACACAGCAATTTCATTGGTTGCAGAAGTTTACTTTTCTCCTTTGCTCATATTAGATAGAGTTTACCTTCACATGGCCATGTTGGACATTTCCGCATCTAGTCCCATCTGGCATCTCATACAATGTTTCTCGTCTATGCTTATTTACTCTCCATGCAGATAGTTTTCATTTGTCAAAGAAAAATAAGAAGATATATATCATTTTGGTTTGTTGCGACTATTTACTCATTTTATAAAATAGATTCGGCTGATTCTTTTCAGAAAATATGGTTACACTTCGTAGCCTCGATGTATGGTGTATACAAAAAAAGGCATCAAGGACAGTATACTAAATAGACACAATGGCAAAATCATAATATGATGTAGAAAAACACATATGACTAAGTTGCCTTCTTTCGTATCAACGTCATCAAGAAATAAGACTACACTCATGGCAAACAAGGATTTCATCCTGAATGTCGGGTTCAACCAATCAAGGATAGTAGAACGCACGAAAACAATACCTCCAGCAAAGGTAGCGTCACGAATTAAAAGTTCTTTTGTTGTTTCTAAATTCTTTATCCAAACCTATTGATCATTAAATTAGATTTTCTCAAGATTTTGGCCGACAAACCAGCAAAGCCAGAGCTTGGATTTTTTAATTCTGAATATGAAGTGGTGTTGGTGTTCCAGTAATCATTTTGACTCGTGACCACGCACATGCTTCTATGCCATCTAATTGCAAGCTTTTGGGTGGAAATTTTGATATTACATCCGGCTTCATGCTACAAATTCCTCTGGGTCCACCTAATATATGCTTCATCTACATCCTTACATATGGCTTATGGCATGCTGATTATAGCTAAGTTGTTCGGCTGACGTTGATGCATGCATATATATACTTTCTTCTTCTTCGGATAATGTTCAGCTGCTTCATTCCAAGTGGATCAATCCTATATGAGTACCTAAGCGCTGACGAAACTTGTAAGTGTGACTCAATTGCTTTTATAGATTAGATTTTTCTTGTGTGACGTGCAAGTATCCACTTATTCAAATCAGGGGCGGTCAATTTTGATTTGCATTGGCCGATTGCATGCAGAAAGGAGTACTACTTTCTGGATGAGCTTTTAGTTTATTAATTTGTTGTAGTTGTACTAGATATATACTAGTACTTGCTTTCTGGATGCATTGTTAGAAGTTCGCTGTTTTTTCCATTTGTTTGTTAGTTGAATAATAAGATATGTACTTGTTCTGGATGGATTATTAGTTTATAAGTACAAATTTGGTGTACTAACAATACTTGATTTCTGGCTAGATTGTTACAAGTTAACTCATAGTAGTTCTTTGTTAATTGCACTATTAGATGTACTAGACAAAGTGAATGGTATTGTTGGGTTGTTTAGACATTAGACTAATCAACTTCTGTCCCACATGGATGGCATTGGAATCTGCAGCCACAACTGGTTGTGATTTTGACTTTTAATTATGTTTTATCTTTTGAATCAAATATCCGATTTATATTGTAATTGCATATTTATGTTTAAAACTATGAGGACTTTGAAACAAGACCAATTTTGAATATATTCTGACAACTTTACAGTTTTAATTTTTGAAAAATGATGAAACCAGATGAAATTTAGTAAAGCTCTCAATATACAAGCAGAATAAAGTTTTCTGGAAAACCCCAATGAATTTGTAGAAAAATAATATTTTCAATTATTTTACAACATCGATGAACCAAGTTTGAAACAGATTGTTTCAGAAAATATTTCGCACGAGTTTTTATTACTCCCTCTGACCAAAATTAGTTGACTTAAATTTGTTAAGATAAAGATGAATCTAATACTAAATCATATCTAGATATAATCGAATCTAGATAAATCTAAGTCAACTAATTTGAGTCGGAGGGAGTAAGTTTTTCAAAGTTTCATCAAGTTTTAGAAGCCCGTTTTCAAATATTGTTAAAATATATTCAATATTAGTCTTGTATGAAACTATCTTTATAAGGAACCTAAATAATCCAACTGTTTTTAAAATTTTACTTCTATTTTAGGAGCTATAGAAGTATACCTTAAGCAGGTAGAAATAGAAAGAAAGAATTTTGCTAAAATGGAAAAGGGGTTTGAAGAAAACTTATATAAACCTATAAAGAAGGAAGGAGGGAGAGTAATTGGACACAAGCTGACAAAAGGTGAAAGGAGAGAGAAAGTGAGTCATGCACGGTAGATAACGTGCATGCTAGAATTGACGCTCTCCATTAGCATTAAGTTTTATCCAGACCTCTCGTGGTGGAAGCCAGTGCTTCACGGAGATTTTGGAGTTTTGGTTGTCTGTATATTGCGCCATTCTTCAATAAGGTTCAGAACGCGCTTAACCAGCACCACTAGGTCTTCCATCAGCTATTTAGCATTGAGTCCCTAGCATCATTCCTTGGGAGCCACAGATGATATAACGTCGGCATCATGATGTCCATCTCTGACTCCTCCACATCCCCATCCATTCCAAGAACCATTGCATGGAATCTCTAGGCGATCGAACATTCATAGGAAGGTCAACAACCAGGTTAGGACCAAAGATTTAAACCTGCTCCCATACATGCTTAGAGTGAGGGCATTGCCAAAATCTATGGAGAACTGTTTCTTCTCGACCACACGCCAAGCAGAAAACGCCAGTGTTGATGTTTCTTTGTTGAAGTTCTGATCCGACTGCCAAACCATTTTTCATTACTCTCGGTGCATGGGTTTTAACTTTGCCTGGCACCGAAGCCCCCCAGAGTGCAAGCTACCCTTTGGGTCACCACAGTGGGACTCTAGCACCCACGGTAAAACCCATATTAGGACGACGAGGCCTCACCACTTCCCGCCAACCGCACTCGCACACCCTAGTAGGGATGACCACCGACCATAGGCAAGGTAGAATCGCGGGTGGAGCTTCACGGGGTCATGGAGGGAGGGCGAGACCAGTGCGAGCCTTGCAACATGAGATGGAGGCGGCACAAAGAGAGACACGAGGCTGGAGGAGAACGGGGCGGAGAGGCCCCGCCATCGCCACAGGCAAACCGCTGGTCGGCAGCGGCGATTTTGGAGGAATCATAGTCAACATCCCCCCCTCCCTCTCCCGAGTCGCCTACGCGAGACAACGCTATTTAGGGCCTATTTGGTTCTAGGCCACACTTTGTTAAGCCTAACTTTGATAATTATGGTGTGGCTGAGAAAATAGAAGCCACAAAATGTGGCAAAACTTGGCAATAAATGCACTCTATGATAGATAGGCCATATGTTTAATAAAGTGTGGCAAACCAAACTATGGCAAAAAACTAAAGATATACTAAATTGCTATACTTTGGCTTGGCAAATTGTGGCTAAAAACCAAATGCCCCCTTAACCCTGTAAGTGGAATGGGCATGTCAAGCCTAAACAACCCACAAAACTGTCAGCGGCCAATCCCACGAGTCGAGGCGGGTTTAAGCGGCCCACTTATCTACATTCACAAGCAGTTCAGATAAACATCGCGCAATGGAATCCCCCCATCTGAGATGCTTCCCGATCGAGGCCATCTCTTGAGCATGTCAATGAAACTACGGGTCCCACGATCCCGTGTATCCTGCCTATCTCGCTTCGTATTATCCCATCTGACCCTGGCGGGCAAGAGCAGCGGGATGCGGGCAGCCCACACCAGCCCTACTTGCATCCGTAGACTGTAGTCATGTAAGCAAGATACTACTCCCTATGTTTTAAAATATAAGATATTTTAATATTTTTCTAAAACACATATATCCAAACGCCTGTTAATGTGTATTCGGAGTAAAATGAGTGCATCTTATATTAAAAGGTAAACCATTTTATATTTAGAGGAGGGTGTAGTTGTCATGGTATAAACATGTGTGTTACTAGCTAAGTTACTAGCTATGACTAGTCTTAGAATCTTCTTAAAAGTATGCAGCGCGAGCCTTCATCTGTCTGGTCACCTGATGATCCTTGGACGACCTTCCGCTCTTCCCACTGCGTAAAGGAGAAACTGGCAATATAACACCACGTGTCACCTCTTGAATGGATTTAGAGTAGTTTGATCACTCAAGACAAGTTTATCCCACTTTGCAACTTATAGTATTAATTTGCACGTGTGAAGCAAGTTGTGGGATTATGGGTGTTATTTGCTCTATAAACATCTGTGTTACTAGCTATGACTAGTCTTAGAATCTTCTTGAAAGTATGCAGCACGAGCCTTCATCTCTCTGGTAACCTGATGATCCTTTCCGCTCTTCCCACGGCGTAAAGGAGAAACTGGCAATATAGTTGGAAAGTTTTCCCTCGAATAATTCGGATCCACCTCACTCTAGCAAAGATTGGGCGTCGGACACAAACCGCACGATTACCCTAGTACTTACACTTGGATTCGGATCCTCCTTGCACAGATATAGCACAGGTGACGCACCTCACAAAGACGCACAGAGGAGATCGGAAGTTTGAAACCGGAGGGTTAAGTTCGCTCCCATTGAACTAGAACCTGGTGATCGATCGAGAGCAGAGCACCATCATGTCGAAGCGGCGAGCCTCGTCGTCGACGGAGCACGGCGGCGACTGCGGCTGCACCTGCGCGGCCAAGAGGAGTAGGGCGCTACCGCAGCCGAAGCAGAGGCACCTCTACGTGGCGTTGGACGACCGGGACAAGGCGTACAGCGTCTATAGGCTGGACGTCGACGGGGCCGACGAGCAGAGCCGCCTCCCGCAGCCACCGGTCCTCCGCCTAGAGGTCGCGAAACGCGGGGACTCGTGCCTCTTCGCGGCCCTCGGCACAAAGATCGTCGCCATGAGCACCGACCGCTCCCCCACCCTCGTCCACGACACCGCCACCTTGGGACTGGCCATCGGCCACCGTCCCCCGCGCGCGCTGTCCCGCGCGTCCTACCTCACCGTGGCCGCCGCCGGCCGCCTCCACGCGCTGCCTCCTCGCTTCACGGAGGACATGTACTACCTGGAGGAGGAGGCGCCGCCGCCCGAGGAGGTAACGAGCCCGGATAGCATCGGCGACGACGAAGACGAGATGACGAGGCACATGTACTACCAACGTACTAGTTCATCGCTCGACGATCTGCGGGCCGACAAGTGGATGTGGAACACGGTCGATTCGAGGTCGCCCGTGCCGTTCGAACCCGGTGCCGTCGTGTGCCACGCGGTGCACCCGGACGGCCGCACCATCTTCGTGTCCGTGCAGCGCCGGCGCGACACCTGGACGGACCACGGGACCTTCTCGCTCGACGCCAGCCGCCGCGGCGCCGGCGCCGGCGCCGGAGAGTGGACCCGCCACGGCGACTGGGTGCTGCCGTTCGAGGGGCAGGCTTTCTTCGAAGGCCAGCTCGACGCGTGGGTCGGGCTGAACGAGCACGGCCACATCTGCTCCTGCGACGGAGTGTCGCGCAGCGAGAGCCGCAGGGCGGCGCCGGCAAAGAAGGTCGGGAAGGAGACGTTGCTCCGCGAGGGCGACCGGGACAGGCGGCTGGACGCCGCGCTCGCTCACATGGGCGACGGGAGGTTCTGCCTCGTGGAGCGGGCGGCACGGGAGGGGTCGTCCAAAGCGAGGCACGGCAGCAACGGTGAGCAGGAGTGCGTGCTCCATGTCACCACCTTCGCCGTCAGGTACGACAAGCAAGGACATCTGACGGTGGCGGATCGCCGCCATGCCGGCTCCTACGCTGTGTCCACGCATGATAGATTGTTTAAGCTGCAGGCATTCTTCGTGTGACTGCTTCCTAACTTGCGGTTTAATCAAATGAACTTTGGTACTAGTACACATAAAAATTCGTACTACCGTAGGATTATTAGAATAGGCGTGACATTACATTTTCTGAATCCTACGAATCAAAGAGGAAACAAAACCCACGGACGCAGATGGGCTTTCCATGGGTGATCAGAGAGAAGGTGGGGCAGTCTCGCAAATTCTGAGACCGGCCAGGTTGAATGGATACGAGGGCAAAAAAATCCATGAGCCAAGAGAAGCCCACGCGGGTTAAAGGAAAGAAGGCGCAAGCAAGATAAAAAGCTGTCGGTATTATAATGAAAGGCAAAAGCACTTAAATATATTTAAAAAATTAAATATATGTGGCAACATAACTAAAAATACATTTATACTTGTACACATGGGTACATGGTATCTTGGGCCAATGTCTACTTTGAGATTAGTAAAAGGCAGTGTGGTCCAATAACCTTTTTGTATTTTTTTACTTGATTTTAATAGATAGGTGGAATTCAAAAAAAGGGCAGTGTGGCTGGAAAGTGTGCATAATGTTTCTCCCTTTTCTGAAATCCATTCACGATGTTCTTAATAGTAGCGTCCTATCATCTGTACACTATGCCATCAAGAGGCACATAGCCATAATGTACCCATGCTTAGTTAAAAAATAGCAGTGCTTAGTAAAACCCATAAAAAATAGCACGCTATTTCGGCACTAATAGCACGCTACAACATATCTGGAGAGATCATGCTAAATTTTAACAATTTTGCTCACTACTGCGCTATTTACGAAATAGCATGCTATATCGCGCTAAAACGTCATAGCATTAGCAAAATTACATTGGACAGCGTTGCTATATCGCGCTATTAGCATGATATAGCATGCTATTTCGTTTTCGCGCGATGATGTTTTAGCAAAAATAAACGTCATTACATTGGACAGCTTTGCTAAAACATCATGTGATACAGATAGGTCATGTACCTACATTCACAGCCTAGGTTGTTTTGCACAATTTTAAAAATAAGAACTAAAGTAAAATTTACAGTACCGCAGGTGTCATTGGGCTCGTGGTGGCACATTATATGGGTATATGGGGCCACAGATCATGTGGACAATCTCCAAGCAAGGGTTTTTTTTCTCTGGACACAGGAAAAATACAGGTCGTTATCATATTTACAAATTTCGGTCAGCCTATGCAAATAGTTCGTTCGATAATATTTATCTAGGTGGTAACCGAAAAAGGAGCTTTCATGTGAGATACCAGAAATATAGGTCGAGAAAAAACAAGTCTCAAAGACTACAATGGCTGGATCCTTCTAGTATTTCACATGGTACTCCATGAAGGTGTCCTCCTTTGGGTTTTCCTGTCCATCCGGCAGTGGCGGGAGGCGTCGTGGCTGCGAAGGAACCTACAAATGCCGCCATCGTCTTGTCACCACCATCATCTTCTCGCTAGTGATTTCCATGGCCGCGAAGCGAGCACAACCTCCTCAAGTCGATCCTCATCGACGGCTTTGCCATGCTTCTCCACCTTGTCCTCCTTGAGCTTGTCCATCTGCTTAGGGAAGTCGTGCTCATGGAGGTACCACCATGTTGGGGTTCTCATTTCCCTAGGAAGGCGAGAGGAGGAGTCGGGAGCTCGTCATCACGGCAGTGGCACGACGCGGAAGGGCGGGGAACATGTGACGAGGATCTCATCCAGCAGGAAATTCATCTGGCTTATCTTTAAAAATGGTGTTTGGAGTTTGGAAAATGGAACGCCATGCTCGGCGTGGATGGCCCAGGTGCAGTGTTTGATTCGTTTGTCATCACTCTTTGACTACCCATAGTGAGGGTATCATAGGTTCTATAATTCATTTCATGCATGCGAAGAGCTCACATATCACTGCAATTAATGTGAGAGACATTATAGTAATATCATAGGTAGATACTGTATCATAGCATATAAAACTAGAAAATTTAATGTCAAATAAATCTTATATACAATTTTGCATTGAGATTCTTAAAACAAAACTGTGAGACTATAATACTACTGCATGATACCATGCATTATAAAAAATAGTATCATATACTAATATCATATACTCCCTCTGTACGGGGTTACAAGGCCGGAAGGCCATTTTGTGTGGACCAAGAAAATTCTCGGTGTTGTTTCAACTACTGTATTAACTCTTCCATGATTCCATCTCCTTTTTTTTTATTTTTCACTCACCCGGTCAAAAGAAACAGGTGACCAATCCACTCCTTATTTGTAGCACAGGCAATGATTACCACAAATCCTGCAGTTATTGTCTAGAGAGAGAAGGATATGTGAGCACTAAAAATTAGGGGCTGCAACAATTTAGGAGCTGGAAATATAGGAAGTTGAGACTCTTGCCTAATATTTTCAAAATATCTGGAAATGCTCTCCGGTCCTATAATTCCAAACAGAGGAAGTACATAATATGATGGAAATATGACCTAGAGGCAATAATAAATGAATTATTATTTCTATTTCATGATAAAGTTTATTGTTCTATGTGATGTCTGCAAGTACACAGATCGGTTGTAGCTAGTTTCGAAGTTAAGATATCGATCCCACAGGGATCCCAAAGGAAAATGTTTATGAATGAAGTCTCTGTCACACCCAAAGTTGTCACAGGTCTTTGAGTGAATTGACTGCAAGTGTTGAAATAAGAATAAATTTGGATTAAACTGAATGTATTTAAATAAAACTAAAATGTAAACTTTAGAATGAAAAGGCATAAAAGTAAAGAACGATTCGATTCTTTGTTGTTTTCTACAGATGGCAAAGCAGGTGCGGGGAGATATGGTTCATGGTGATAGTGATTGTGCCAAGTGGATGGGTGTAACAATTATAATCTTATAAGTATATGTGTAGGCGAGCAACCCATAATTAGTCGGAACTCTTTTTGCTAGATTTCATCCCAACTTCAATAATCTTACTAGTCTGTTACCAAAACCATGATCAGTCACTAGGCGATTAAGATCCTTCAGGTTTCTTAGCAATTAAGCTCCTTGGATCGGACTAATGCAATAAGCACAGTGGTTCCTCGTGATCCTCAAGTTCAACTATTTTCCATTGATATCCCCGTGTAACTTGGGGGTCGCCGGTCTGCTAGCAAACAAGATTTTATCTATGTAAAACAAAGCATCATGTTGTCTAAGCCCTTAACTGGACAACAAGCATTAGGCATCCCACAGATAGTCAAGCACACATAAAATAGTAATTAAAATCAATCACAAACTAATGGAAAAGTTGTAGGCACGTCACATCTCACCAATCCCTTACATCTCTCACGCCCAAAGAAACTTACTCGCACATGAGAGAAGAAATCATCATTGATATAATTAAATAAAAGGAGTCCATCTCAATATTACCGTGGAGATCCACAATACTAATATAAAATCAATCCAACACAGCTCAAGATAGAAAGAAACAATTTCAAACCCTAATCTTGCAAGGTGAAGATCTCTCTCTCTCTCTCAAGTACAAGTAATGGTTATGGGGGTGTGGTGGCTAGGAGGTTGAAGATTGTGGAGCGAGATGAAGAACGTCTTCTCCTTCTTCTCCGGATCTCTTCTTTATTCCTTCTAGATGGAACGGTGGTTGTTGTGTTCTGTTTTCGCGTATGCCTCCTATAGGGGTTCGTAGCATGGAAAACAAAAAAAATCTACTGCATGAACACATACAAGCCAAGATCTATCTACTAGATTGTAGCAACGAGTCGTTAGAGTGCTCACCCTCGAAGATTCCAAAGCGGTTAACGAGAGCAGATTCTTGTGGGTGATGTAGTCGTTCACTTGCCGATCTCAAGATCGTGTAGACGATCCTTCCGGCGCCGCGTTCCGGTAGCACTCCCGTAGTCGGTCACACGTTCGGTACTCCATGAAGACCTTCCTGTCTTTTGTTCCAGCAGGCAACAGAGGTTGTAGCTCTCTTCTCGCGATTTCGGTAGCACGGTGGCGTGATGTCAGAGTTTATAGGGGAGTTCTCGCAGGGCTTCGCCTAAGCCGAAGCGAGTATGGTGGAGTAGAAGAGGGCCTCGGAGATCTAGGGTGTATAGTTCGCCGAGGGGGGTGGTGTGGCCGGCCGCTAGGGCAAGGGGATGCCCCAAGTCGGCGTCTTGGGAGGAGGGCACTAGGGCGGTGACGACTTGGATGGAGGCTGATGGCTAGGGCTTGGAGTTGTTGAAGGGTTTCAGAGCATAGTAAATCAAAATTTTCTACGGAAGCGAACAGAGGGAAAGTCAAGATCTAATCTAGGAGATGCAAACAACGAGAGAGATTGGATTAGATCTTCATACCCTTGAAGATTCGCACAGCGGAACATTCGTCGGAACGTGGGTGATGTAGTCGTACTCGCTTCTCCTCCTCGCGATCCGATCCGATCTAGCACCACAAGTGGCGATGCCTCCGTGAGATGCACACGTGCAGCACCTCGACGTCTCCTCCTTCCTCGAACCAGCAAGTATGGTGGAGAGATGGGTTGGATCTACAACACGACGGCGTGGTGTATATGGTGGAGAATTTCTGCCGCAGGGCTTCGCCTACAAACAGTCGGGAGGGAGAGAGGAAGGCAGCAGGGCTACTAGGGTTTGGAGGAAGGTGTGTGTCCAGGGGGGAGGGGGCGCACCAGCCCTCTATATATAGAGGGGGCGTGCGGCCAGCCCTTGCCCATCCTCCAAGCCTATCTCTAGTTTAAACGATTTAAACTAGAAACCCTGTCTTATCTTATCTCTAGTTTAAACGATTTAAACTATCTAGGATCGGCTGGGCCCTATGGGGCCTTGTGCCCCTGGCCCAATGCGGCCAGGACACTCCCTCATAGGCCCATGCCCCCTCCCGGAAGGTGGGACCACGTTGGCCCCCTTCCGGAAGGTTCTAGAAGCTTCCGGTACAATACCGATTAATCCGGAATAATTCCGAACTCCAAAAACTGCACTGCCTTATATGAATCTTATTCTCCGGACCACTCCGGAACCTCTCGTGATGTCCCGGATCCCATCCGAGACTCCGAACAAAAATTCATAAACCAAGTATCCAATCTATCCTAGCGTCGAGACACGTTAAGTGTGTGACCCTGCGGGTTCGAGAATATGCAGACATGATCTTCTATCAATAATCAACAGCGGGGTCTGGGCACCCATATTGACTCCCACACATTCATCGATGATCATATCGGATGAACCACGATGCTAGGATTCAATCAATCCCATATATATATTCCCTTCGTCTCGCGATATTTTACTTGCCCGAGATTCGATCGTCGGTACCGTCATACCTAGTTCAATCTCGTTCACAGCAAGTACTTTACTCGTTCCGTAATCCGATATCACTTTGTGATTAACTCCTTAACCACATGCTTGCAAGCGGTGTTGATATCGATTACCGAGTGGGCCCGAAGTATATCTCTCTGACTTGGGAGGGACAAATCCCATCTCGATACATACAACCCAACAGATACTTTCCGATCACCTGAGAGACACCTTTATGATCACCCTCTCATAGGATGACGTTTGATGACCTCAAAGCTTTCTTCCGATACCAGGGAGTTGTATTATCTCATGGTCTAAGGAATACAATATTTGACATAAGAAAAGCTTCGCAAAGACGAACACGAAGACACGATCTAATTGCTTCGCTTAGTTTGGGTCTGTCCACCATATCATTCTCCCAATGATATGATCTCATTATCAATTGACAACTCATGTCTATGGTTAGGAAACCTTAACCATCATTGATCAATGAGCTAGTCCATAGAGGCGTACTAGGGACACGGTGTTGTTCACAAACCACACAAGTATTAATGTTTCCGCTTAATACAATTCTAGCATGGAATATAAACATTATCATGAACAAGAATTATAATAATAACATCTTTATTATTGCCTCTAGGGCATAATTCCAACAGTCTCCCACTTGCACTAGAGTCAATAATCTAGTTTACATTTGGCAACAATCTCACACCCATGGCACTGAGGTGCTGATCATGTTTTACACGTGGAAGAGGTTTAGTCAATGGATCTGCGACATTCAGATCTGTATGTACTTTGCTGATCTTCAGATCTCCATCTGCTATATAATCTCAGATTATATGAAACTTGCAGTTGATATGCTTGGTCATTGGATGATATCTTGGTTCCTTAGCGAGTGCTATGGCGCCAGTGTTGTCACACAATATCTCTAGTGGGTCCAATGCGCTTGGAACCACGCCAAGCTCAGTGATGAAGTTTCTGATCCAAACTCCTTCACTTGACGCTTCTGCAGCAGCCATGTATTCCGCTTCTACTGTAGATCCCGCGATCACGCTTTGCTTGCAGCTTCTCCAGCTCACAGCTCCTCCATTCAAAATATACACGTATCCTGTCTGAGATTTAGAATCATCCTTGTCGGTGTCGAAACTAGCATCGACGTAACCTTTTACGACGAGCTGTTCATCACCCCCATAGACTAAGAACATTTCTTTAGTCCTATTCAGGTACCTTAGGATGTTCTTCACGGCTGTCCAGTGTTCCACTCCTGGATCACTTTGATATCTGCTCGTCAAACTAAGAGCATTGGACACATCCGATCTAGTACACATCATGGCATACATGATGGAACCTATGGCCGAGGCATAAGGCACTTTGCTCATAGCTTCCCTATCATTTACCGTAGCTGGACACTGAGCCTTGCTCAATATCTTACCTGACAACATAGGCACTGAACCTTTCAATGCCTTATCCATTCTGAACCTTTTCAGAACTTTGTCTAGGTATGTACTCTGGCTTAAAGCTATCAGGCGTCTTTGTCTATCTCTATAGATTTTGATGCCCAATATATAAGCAGCTTCACCTAGGTCTTTCATTGAAAAACACTTGTTCAAATAACTCTTCACATCGTTAAGCATGTTGATGTCATTTCCAATAATCAATATGTCATCCACATATAGTACCAGAAACGTCACCGAGCTCCCACTCACTTTCTTGTAGATGCAAGCTTCGTAGCAGTTTGGAACAAATCCAAAGCTCTTGATCACTTGATCAAAACGAAAGTTCCAACTCCGAGATGCTTGCTTCAGTCCATAAATGGAACGCTGAAGTTTGCATACTTTATCAGCATCCTTAGGATCGACAAAACCTTCGGGTTGCATCATATACAACTCTTCATCAATGTTGCCATTGAGGAAAGCAGTCTTGACATCCATTTGCCATATTTCATAATCATGAAACGCAGCAATTGCTAATAAAATCCGAATGGACTTAAACATCGCTACGGGAGAGAAAGTCTCATCGTAGTCAACACCTTGAACTTGTCGAAAACCTTTCGCAACAAGCCGTGCTTTATAGACGGTAACATTACCATCCGCGTCCGTTTTCTTCTTGAAGATCCATTTGCACTCAACGGCCTTTCGGTCGCTAGGAGGGTCCACCAAAGTCCATACTTGGTTTTCGCTCATGGATCCCAATTCGGATTTCATGGCTTCTAGCCATTTCTCAGAGTCTGGGCTCATCATCGCCTCCTCATAGTTCGTAGGTTCACTGTCTTCTACTAACAAGACAGTCAAGACAGGGTTGCCGTACCACTCAGGAGGGGCACGCGACCTTGTCGACCTGCGACATTCAGCAGCAGCATCGTCCAAAGCTTCATGATCCTTATCATTAGCTTCCTCTATTGTTGGTGCAGGCGGCACTGGAACAATTTCAGGTGCTGCGCTACTCTCCAATTCAAGAGAAGGTTCAATAACCTCGTCTAGCTCTACTTTCCTCCCACTCACTTCTTTCGAGAGAAACTCCTTCTCAAGAAAGGAACCGTTCTTTGCGACAAACACTTTGCCTTCGGTTCTGTGATAGAAGGTATACCCAATAGTTTCCTTAGGGTATCCTATGAAGAAGCATTTCTCCGCTTTGGGTTCGAGCTTGTCCGGTATCAACTTCTTGACGTAAGCTTCGCATCCCCAAACTTTAAGAAACGACAACTTAGGTTTAGCACCAAACCACAGTTCATACGGTGTCGTCTCAACGGATTTAGATGGAGCCCTATTTAAAGTGAATGCAGCGGTTTCTAATGCATAACCCCAAAAATATAACGGCAAATCAGTAAGAGACATCATTGATGAGACCATATCTAATAGGGTTCGATTCCGGCGTTCAGACACACCATTGCGCTGTGGTGTTCCGGGTGGCGTGAGTTGTGAAACGATTCCACTTGCTTTGAGATGCGTGAGAAAATCATAACTCAAATATTCGCCCCCACGATCGGATCGTAGAAACTTAATCTTTCTGTTACGATGGTTCTCCACTTCATTCTGAAATTCTTTGAACTTTTCGAACGTTTCAGATTTATGTTTCATTAAATAGATATACCCATATCTACTTAAGTCATCGGTAAAAGTGAGAAAATAGCGATATCCACCGCCCGTCGAAACACTCATCGGTCCGCATACATCGCTATGTATGATTTCCAACAAGTCCGTTGCTCGCTCCATCATACCGGAGAACGGGGTTTTGATCATCTTGCCCATGAGGCATGGTTCGCATGTGTCAAATGATTCAAAATCAAGAGACTCCAAAAGTCCATCAGAATGGAGTTTCTTCATGCGCTTTACACCAATATGACCTAGACGACAGTGCCACAAATAAGTAGTATTATCACTATCTACTTTGCATCTCTTAGCCTCAATGTTATGGATGTGTGTTCATCCCTTTCGAGATTTAGAAGAAATAAACCATTCACAAGAGGTGCATGACCATAAAAGATGTTACTCATATAAATAGAACAACCATTATTCTCCGATTTAAATGAATAACCGTCTTGCAATAAACACGATCCAGAAATAATGTTCATGCTCAACACAGGCACATAATAACATTTATTAAGGTTTAAAACTAATCCCGAAGGTAAAACTAAGGAGAGCGTGCCGACGGCCATCACATCAACTCTTGATCCGTTGCCAACGCGCATCGTCACCTCATCCCTCGCAAGCCGCCGTCTATTCCGTAGCTCCTGTTTCGAGTTACAAATATTAGCAACTGAACCGGTATCAAATACCCAGGCACTACAACGAGGGCTAGTAAGGAAAACATCAATAACATGTATATCAAATATACCTTTGATGGTGCCAGCCTTCTTGTCCGCTAAGTACTTCGGACGGTTGCGCTTCCAGTGACCCTTGTCCTTGCAATAGAAGCACTCAGTGTCCGGCTTGGGACCAGACCTGAGTTTCTTCTCAGCAGGGGCATTGCGCTTGCCGCCGCCCTTCTTGAAGGGCTTCTTTGCACCCTTACCTTTCTTAAAGGAGGGCTTGTTGACCATCAACACATGATTATCCTTCTTGATGTCCACTTCCGCAGCCTTCAGCTTTGCGAAGAGCTCGGTGATCGTATCAGTGGAACCAATCTGATTATGAGTCACTACAAAACTTTTGTAGCTGGGAGGGAGTGATTGCAGAACCCTGTCAATCTTGAGATCCTCTGGAATCTTGCAGTCCAGTTGCTCAAGGCGTTGAGTGTAGCCCGACATCTTAATGGCGTGCTCACTAACGGAACTCCCTTCCTCCATCTTGCAGTTAAAGAACTTCTCGGAGATCTCATATCTCTCAGAACGGGCCTGAGTCTGAAACATGGTTTTCAACTCTTCGAGGATCTCAAAGGGCCCGGGATAGGTTTCAAAACAATTTTGAAGTTCCGGTTCCATAGCAAACAACATGGTGCTCTTAATCACACCATAATCATCTTTGCGCGACTGATAGACAGCTTTCTCATCAGCCGGCGCAGTTGCGGCAGGGGGGTTACCTAACGCTTTCCCAAGGACATAGTCCTTTTGTCCGCCAGACAGAATGATTCTTAGATTGCGGAACCAATTGGTGAAGTTAGACCCATTGTTTCTAAGCTTTTCTTTCTCAGCAAAAACGTTGAAGTTGAAGTTGGACTTGGCCATGTGATCTACAGTATTTGCAAGTACAATTTAGACTATGTTCATGATAAATAGTTCAACTTAATCAAATTACTAGATGAACTCCCACTAAATTCAACATCCCTCAAGTTGTTTAGTGAACACGATCCAAATTCACCACACCTAATCCGATCATCACGAGAAGAGATGTGGTTTCAATGGTGGACAACTAAGTGTCGATCATATCATTCATATGACTCATGCTTAACCTTTCGGTTCTTGTGTTCCGAGGCCATGTCTGTACATGCTAGGCTCGTCAAGCTAGACCCAAGTATTTCCGCGTGTGCAAAACTGGCTTGCACCCGTTGTATGTGAGCGTAGAGTCTATAGCACCCGATCATCACGTGATGCTTGGACACGACGAACTTTCGCAACGGTGCATACTTGGGGAGAACACAGTTTTTATCTTGATATTTAAGTGACGAATCATCTTATAATGCTACCGTCGCGATCTAAGCATAATAAGATACATAAAAGGATAAACATCACATGCATATAACTTTATGTGACATGGTATAGCCAATCTTTGCGCAATGATCTCCATCTTGTGCGTTCCGGCATGATCTCCATCACTCCACCATGATTGCCTCCACCACGAATAGCAACTACAACTATTGCTAACTACTTAGCGATAAAGTAAAGCTATTACATGGCGTATAAGAAGTTGACACACAGGTCATACACAATTATAAAGACAACCATATGGCTCCTGCCGGTTGTGTACTCATCGACATGCAAGTCGTGAAACATTACAAAACATGATCATCGCATACAATATACACATCACATCTTGGGCCATACCATATCACAGAAAACACTCCCTGCAAAAACAAGTTAGACGCCTCTACTTTGTTGTTGCATGTTTTACGTGGCTTATGGGAGTAGATGCTAAGAACGATTCTTACCTACGGAAAGCCACAACGGTGATATTATGGTTGCCAAACTCCGGTGTTAATCCCATGACAACTATAGTGAGAGAAACTGACATTCACCAGCCGCATGTGTGGAACAAGCCACACGTCAAGTGCGGAGCCGGTCTCGCGAACGACGTCACGTAAGGTTGGCCTGGACCGCTTCAATCTCACTATCCCGCACCATAAGAAGAACACAAACAAGAGGCTTGCAACAGAAAACATCAACGCCCGCAACAACCATGTTGCGTTCTACTCGTGAAACACATCTACGCATAGATCTAGCTCTGATACCACTGAAGGGTTTCGCAGCATAGTAAATCAAAAATTTCTACGGAAGCGAACAGAGGGAAAGCCAAGATCTAATCTAGGAGATGCAAACAACGAGAGAGATTGGATTAGATCTTCATACCCTTGAAGATTCGCATAGCGGAACGTTCGTCGGAACGTGGGTGATGTAGTCGTACTCGCTTCTCCTCCTCGCGACCCGATCCGATCTAGCACCACAAGTGGCGGTGCCTCCGTGAGATGCACACGTGCAGCACCTTGACGTCTCCTCCTTCCTCGGACCAGCAAGTATGGTGGAGAGATGGATTGGATCTACAACACGACGGCGTGGTGTATATGGTGGAGAATTTCTGTCGCAGGGCTTCGCCTACAAACAGTCGGGAGGGAGAGAGGAAGGCAGCAGGGCTACTAGGGTTTGGAGGAAGGTGTGTGTCCAGGGGGGAGGGGCGCACCAGCCCTCTATATATAGAGGGGGGTGCGGCCAGCCCTTGCCCATCCTCCAAGCCTATCTCTAGTTTAAACAATTTAAACTAGAAACCCTATCTAGAAACCCTATCTTATCTTATCTCTAGTTTAAACGATTTAAACTATCTAGGATCGGCTGGGCCCTATGGGGCCTTGTGCCCCTGGCCCAATGCGGCCAGGACACTCCCTCATAGGCCCATGCCCCCTCCCGGAAGGTGGGACCACGTTGGCCCCCTTCCGGAAGGTTCTAGAAGCTTCCGGTACAATGCCGATTAATCCGGAACAATTCCGAACTCCAAAAACTGCACTGCCTTATATGAATCTTATTCTCCGGACCACTCCGGAACCTCTCGTGATGTCCCGGATCCCATCCGAGACTCCGAACAAAAATTCATAAACCAAGTATACAATCTATCCTAGCGTCGAGACACGTTAAGTGTGTGACCCTGCGGGTTCGAGAATATGCAGACATGATCTTCTATCAATAATCAACAGCGGGGTCTGGGCACCCATATTGAATCCCACACATTCATCGATGATCATATCGGATGAACCACGATGCCAGGATTCAATCAATCCCATATATATATTCCCTTCGTCTCGCGATATTTTACTTGCCCGAGATTCGATCGTCGGTACCGTCATACCTAGTTCAATCTCGTTCACAGCAAGTACTTTACTCGTTCCGTAATCCGATATCACTTTGTGATTAACTCCTTAACCACATGATTGCAAGCGGTGTTGATATCGATTACCGAGTGGGCCCGAAGTATATCTCTCCGACTTGGGAGGGACAAATCCCATCTCGATACATACAACCCAACAGATACTTTCCGATCACCTGAGAGACACCTTTATGATCACCCTCTCATAGGATGACGTTTGATGACCTCAAAGCTTTCTTCCGATACCAGGGAGTTGTATTATCTCATGGTCTAAGGAATACAATATTTGACATAAGAAAAGCTTCGCAAATACGAACACGAAGACACGATCTAATTGCTTCGCTTAGTTTGGGTCTGTCCACCATATCATTCTCCCAATGATATGATCTCATTATCAATTGACAACTCATGTCTATGGTTAGGAAACCTTAACCATCATTGATCAATGAGCTAGTCCATAGAGGCGTACTAGGGACACGGTGTTGTTCACAAACCACACAAGTATTAATGTTTCCGCTTAATACAATTCTAGCATGGAATATAAACATTATCATGAACAAGAATTATAATAATAACATCTTTATTATTGCCTCTAGGGCATAATTCCAACAGTTTTAGGGCAAGAGGGAGCCCCCTCCCCTCTATTTATGAGAGGGAGGGCGACAAGAGGGAGGGAATCCTACCCCAACACCACTTCATGTGGCCGGCGGCAAGGGGAGGTAGGATTCCTTCCCTAGGTAGGAATCCTTCCCTCCCTCCACTTGGAAATATTGTCCCAGTTTGACTTTTTCAAATTGCCTTTTTTACTTTCAAATTAGAGTTTGATTTCTCTCTTCCAAGTGTCCAGCCATGTGACCTAGGACATGATGCAACCATTCCACTTTTTCATGACACATTCATGTACCCTTCCCCTTCCGGGTTGGTGAACCTTCTAGACCCTTCTAGAACATTTCGGCGGAAACACCGGAACCATTCACAAACTCCGGAATTGGACTTTCCTTATATGAATCTTATTCACCGGACCATTATGTATCTCCTTGTGATATCCTGGATCCCATTCAAGACTCCGAACAACATTCGGTCTTATTACTCACATTCCATAACTACTAAACATCATCGAATCCTTAAGTGTGTCTCCCTACGATTCGTGAATTATGTATACATGACCGAGACTCTTATCCGATCAATAACCAATAGAGGAATCTAGAAATTCATATGGCTCCCACATATTTCTACGTTTACTTCATGATCGAATGAACCATTCACATACGATACTAATTTTCCTTTGTCTCGCGATACTTTACTTATCCGAGGTATGATCATCGGTATCTCTGCATACCTAGTTCAACCTCGTTACCGATAAGTACTCTTTACTCGTTCCTGTGATATGTGATCCCTTGTGAGCCAGTGACATGCTTGCAAGCTAATTGGATGACACTCCACCGATAAGGCCTAGAGTATTATCTATATGTCATTTGGATGGACAAATCCCACTCTTGATCCATGTGCCTCAACATACTTTCCGAACACTCAATGCCACCTTTATAACCACCCAGTTATGAAGTGGTGTTTGATGTCATCAAAGCATCTATCTGGTGATGGTGATTAACACGATCTCATGGTCGAAGGATTTAGGTTACTATTTATCTGAAATCTTATAGTAAACGAACTATTGAAATGACTTGATCTTTATGCTACACTTAACTATAGGAGTATGTCCATCACACCATTCTCCTAATGATATGATCTTGTTGTTAATAACATCTCAATGTTCATGATCAGGAAACCATGATCATCTATTAACCAACAAGCTAGTATTACAAAGAGGATTTACTAGGGACTCTAACAAGTTTACAAATCACACAAGTATTAATGTTTCCGGTTAATACAATTATAGCATAAATGTAAACATTTATCATAAATACAAAGATATAATAATAACTACTTTTATTATTGCTTCTTGGGCATATCTACAATAGTCTCCCACTTGCACTAGAGTCAATAATCTAGATTACATGGTAATATACCAAACACCCATGGCGGTTTGGTGCTGGTTATGGTTTGCCCTCGGGAGAGGTTTAGTCAATGGATCCGCCACATTTAGATATGTGTGTACTTTGAAAATCTTTATGTCACCATCTTGGACATGCTCTTGAATAGCGTGAAAACGTAGCTTGGTATGCTTCAACTTCTTGTGTGACCTTGGCTCCCGCGCATTGTCTATGGCACCTATGTTAGCACAGTAGATATACATTGGGTCCATCGCACTGAGAACCACACCGAGCTCCGTAATGAACTCCTTCATCCATATCGCCTCTTGTGAAGCCTCCGAAGCAGCTATGTATTCCGATTCAGTTGAAGATCTCGCCACAATGCTTTGCTTTGCACTCCTACAGCTCACTGCTGCACCATTCAAAGTAAATACATGTCCAGATTGTGATTTAGAATCATACGGATCAGTGTTACAACTAGCATCGGTGTAACCATTAACAACGAGCTGTTCATCACCTCCATAAGAAAGAACCATATCCTTAGTTCTTCTCAAGTACTTAAGGATGTTATTGACCGTTGTCCAATGATCCACCCCTGGATCACTTTGATATCTGCTAGTCAAACTAACAGCATATGCAATGTCGGGTCTAGTACATAGCATGGCATACATGAAAGATCCTATGGCTGAGGCATAGGGAGTCTTACTCATCCTATCTCTATCTTCTGCCGTAGTGGGACTCTGAGTTTTACTCAAGGTCGTATTGGGAAACATTGGCAAGAATCCTTTCTTGCTATCTTCCATTCCAAACCTCTTTAGAACTTTGTCCAAATATGTACTCTGTGAAAGTGATATAGGGCGTCTCGATTGATGATGCGCATGGTGTTGTCGTGGGCGCTTCGTTGGAAGACCCCAAGAGCATGGTATGATGAGTACAACAGCAAGTTTTACCTTAGTAAGAAACCGAGGTTATCGAACCAGTAGGAGGAAGGAAACGACTCAAAGGTGTTGCTAGCAACTTGGATACCTGCACAACAAAAACTCAATACTTTGCCCCAACGAACAGTGAGGTTGTCAATCTCACCAGTTTGCTATAACAAAGGATTAACTGTATGGTGTGGAAGGAAATATTAGCTTGGTAGAAAGTAAACAATGGAAGATGTATCAATGGTAAAGATTAGACCGGGGTCCATAGTTCCCTAGAGGTGTTCTCCTTAGATAAACAAGCATGGCATGCTGGGTAAACAAATTACAGCAGGTCAATTGACAAGAATAAGCAATGCATAACAATGCAATACTAGACATCAAGATCCTATGAGATTCGATTGGGCGATACAACAAGATACATAGACCGCCATCCAACTGCATCTATGACTAGAAGTCCACCTTTGGGTTATCATCCGAACCCCCTCCAGTATTAAGTTGCAAGCAACAAACAACTGCTTTAAGCAAAGTGTGTAAGGTAAACAATCCACTTGTTCCATGAACAAGAGACCGTTGTTTTCTCCCTAGTGGCAACATCACATCTACAACCTTAGAGATTTCTATCACTTCCCTTAGATTAAATAGATGCATGAACCCACTATCGATCATAAATACCCCCTCTTGGAGTCACTAGAAACTACTTGGCCAAGATAGCTACTAACAACGAAGAGCATGCAAGATCACAAACAACACAGACATGATAGAATCAATAAGACAAAACCATTAATCAATCTGACATAGTAATCTCAATATCCATCAGATCCCCACAAACACAACATGTATGATTACAAATAGACGAGATCTTGATCATGAAAGGAGCTCACAAGATCTAGACATGAAAGCACAAAGGAGGAGATACAACCATCTAGCTACTACATGGACCCGTAGTCCAAGGTGGAACTACTCACGCTTCATACCGGAGGCTGTAATGATGAAGAAGAAGGCCTCCGGGATGATCTCCCCTCCTGCAGGGTGCCGGGAAGATCTTTAGATCCCCCCGATCTAGGGACGATGGTGGTGGCGGCTACAGACGGTTTCGTGGAATATTGATCGGTTTCTTAGGGTTTAGGCATCGGGGGATTCTTATAGGAGAAGAGGCGAGGCAGGAGGGCGGCCAGGGGGCCCACACCCTGCCCAGGCACGTCCCAGGGTGGGCCCGCGCCTGGGGGGTGTGATGACCCACAAGTATAGAGGGTGTATCGTAGTACTTTCGATAAATAAGAGCGTCGATCCCAACGAGGAGCAGAAGGTGTTGACTAGTGGTATGGAGCAGGAAATCCCTGTGAATACTTAGCAAACGGTTTTTTAGTGGTTTTCTGATAAAGCAACAAAACAAGGAGCAAGTAATAAAGAACAAACGCATTAAGTGGCCCAATCCTTTCTTAGCAAAGGACAAGCCGGTGGAAATACTTATAAGGACCAAACGTTCTCGAGGACACATAGGAATTATGTCAAGTGCTTTCACTTCAAATAGCCGAGTACTCTTCTTTGGTGTTGTAAGTGTTGTGTGGGTGAACCTATGCTAACATACCGACCTTACTTGGACTAATACATACTTGTGATTAAACCCCCTGCAAACATCCGTAACTACAGGAAAGTAATTAAGATATAAATTCTAACCACAGCCTTAAACTCTGAGATCCTACGCTCCCTTGTGCAAAGGTGTCCTAACGGGGGTTCAGGTTTCTGTCACTCCGGCAGCCCCATAATTAGTAGCCAAATACACAATGCATTCCCTTAGTCCCATAAATGGTGAAGTATCATGTAGTCGATGTTCACATGACACCACTAGAGGAATAGCACCACAACTTAAATACTAAACCATTGAATAATAACTCAACACAGATCCACTAATAACAACATGACTTCTCCCATGTCCTCAAGAAATAAACGAAGTACTGACAAGACATCATATGGATCAAGATCAAATATGATATGGTAATGGATAACAATCTGAACATAAACAATAATCCAATGGTTCCACTCACAAGCATCAACTACAATAGTAATTAACACCGGGAAAGTTTCCCCTAATGAACTAAAGCAATATCCAACACAATTGTTATAGCGGGACGGAGTGGTGATGATGGTGCTGGTGGAGATGATGGTGTGGATTATGATGATGATCCCGTTGAAGCCTAGCTTGACGATGGTGTTGATGGCGATGATCTCCCCTCTCTAGGAAGGAATTTCCTCGGCAGAAATCTGTCTGCCGGATAGATCTTTCTCTCTCGGTGTTTTCTGCCCCGCAGAGGCGGCAGAAATCTATCTGTGGTCGCTCCCCTAGCCTTAGGGTTCCATAGGGAAGATATAGGCGAAGGGGCGGAGTCGAGAGCCGGGCAGGTGGGCCACACCTGCCCTAGGCGTGGCCCAGGGTGGGCCCGCGCCTAGGGGGTGTGGGCCTCCTGTGGCCCTTCTTCGCCTCCCCTTATGGCTTCCTCTATCTTCTGGGAAAATATAATTTTCCCATATTTTTCTGGTATTTTTCTGATCTTCGCGAAATTGCATCCAAACGCCTTCTTTTCCATCAGAATCCAGACTCCGGCAGTTCATCCTCCAAGAATCATCCAACATGCATAAATAGATGAAAATACATAAGTAATACCTCATAATAAGACATATATCAATGACTAAAGGTAAATTATGATATAGAATGGTGATGCAAATTGGGCGTATCAACTCCCCCAAGCTTAGACCTTCGCTTGTCCCCAAGCGAAAACTGAGCTCAGAAAACATGTCCACAGGTTTATAGAGTGAAGTGTCGATAAAAGAATACGAACAAGAAGCATAACACATACCATTACACAACTCATAGAAGAAAGCAACTCACCATTATATAACTTAACTTGCAACCAAGTACAGCAGTCACATTAGAGATGCATAAAGATAAATCATAATTGGAATTGGCAAACTTTGTTCCTGGTCAGAGAACAGCTGGCAAACAGTTTCACAAATAAAGCTTGATGTCTACGCACTTCTATTCTTGTAGACAGTTGTTGGGCCTCCACATGCAGAGGTTTGTAGAACAGCAGCAAGTTTCCCTTGAGTGGATTGCCCAAGGTTTATCAAACTCAGGGAGGAAGTGGTCAAAGGTATTCCCTCTCAAGCAACCCTGCAATCAAGATACAAGAAGTCTCTTGTGTCCCCAACACACCCAATATGTGCACTAGTTCGGTGAAGAGATAGTGAAATACAAGTGGTAACGGTGCTAGAAAATAGCTTGACGGTGAGGTAAAGACTAAAGCAAGAAAACATGCAACAGATCTAGTAGCAAACGGTGTTTCAATGCTTAGAAACAAGGCCTAGGGATCATACTTTCACTAGTGAACACTCTCTCATATAAATATCCTCTCTTCATGATACTACTTTTAACTACTCTCCGGTTGAACACTCTAATCATTGGTAGGGCTATAACAACACTCCTCAAAGTCTGCCTTCCCCAATCTAGATAACCCCACACTATCACCTTGAGCGCTGGATGGTTCCAACAAACACCACAATTTCATAGAGACATCCAACTCAAAATATAACACATAACAAATATTCAATCTATCCAAAGTGCCACACACGGTATGCTCGCTATCACTTTCACACAGGTGGGGAAAAGCATAGATCTATTAAATCACAAAGAGTATTTATGTAGACTCAAGCCTAAGTGCCACCATGGCATGCACACTGTCACTTTCACACACATGGGAAGAGCAGAGATCTAATGAAGCACTTGAGTAACAAGGTAGATCTACTAGATTACAAAACTCATGACCACAACAAGATCATGCATAGAGAGAGAGATGAACACATAGCTACCGGTAGAGCCCTTACCCTCGAGGAAGAACTACTCCCTCCTCATCATGGGAATCAACAATGGTGATGAATATGGCGATGGAGATCGATGGAGATGGCTCCGGGGGCACTTCCCATCCCGACAGGGTGCCGGAACAGAGACTTTCTGTCCCCCGAATCTCCCCTTCGGCAGCGGCGGCGCTACAGAACTTTTCGTGGCTTTCTTCTTGATTCTTTAGGGTTTTCTCATTGGGGGGCTCTTATAGGTGAAGGGGAGGCCAAGGAGGCGACCAGGGTGGCCAAACCCTATCCAGGCACGGGCCCACCCCTGGCCGCGCCTGGGGGGTCTGGCTGCCCTGGCCCGCTTCCTCGTCTCCCCTCTGGACTTCTTGTTCCCCACGGAAAGTAATTGACTTTGACATTTGTACCGTCCAATTCCGAGAATATTTCTTTACTAAGTTTTCTGAAACCAAAAACAGCAGAAAACAGGCATCTGGCACTGTTGCAACTTGTTAATAGGTTAGTACCAGAAAACATGTAAAAAGCACCTCAAAGTGTAGACAAGTAAAGCAAAGTAGATACTAAACAAGCATGGAGCATCAAAAATTATAGATAAGTTTCCGACGTATCAAGCATCCCCAAGCTTAACTCCTACTCGTCCTCGAGTAGGTTAGTGATAAAAAGAATAATTTTTTAGGTGACATGCATCCTCACAATAAAGATCTAACCATTTGCAAGCATTGAAAGTTGGGATCAAAGAACTCTAAACATGTGCATGAAAGAATGGAGTTCTAACAATAGGACATAGTAACTATGCATGCAACATGAAAGGCTACAAACAAAGATCATGAATAACATGCAATGAAAAACGTTTGTTTGTTTCACATACAGAAAACATAGCATAGTGGCAATCAGCTTGTCCCTCATAAAGTAGCAATATAGATGCATAGGACACCTTCAAAGTTCACAAGGGTGACTAGAAACAAATAGCACAAGAACAAGTAATATCACAATATGCATCAATCAATAGGCTTTGGAACACTGTACACAGAATGACTACTATTCTCTCTTAATGCTGCCTAAAGGTAGAAGGTGGAGACTCAATAGTGGTGGAAGAAAAGCCTTTTTGTAAAGTAAGTAGGGATTACAAGTTTCAAAAAGAGCTTCCAAAAATTATGGTACTTGTTAGCTTTTAGCCCTCATTGCCCCTATAAGTGGTTAAAGTTAAAGTGGCAAAGATGGAGTATATGCTTGACGAAGTATAAGTTGGCAATCTCAAGTCCCTTGAATATGAGGGTCACACCTCATGCATACTCGACTTTGGGCCCAGGTAAGTTCTTGTCATTGTAAGTATTTGCATATCATTGAGAACCGCCAACGGGGTACCCCTTGCACATGGTACAGGAGCTTTCCCATAACCAAAATGACAAGGCAAGCATACAATGAGCATCTCAGCAATCTTTTTATTTACCATATGCATAGCTTTTTATTGAGGATGCTTCATAGATATCTCATTATGGTGATGCTGCAAGTTTCTACCATGATTAGGCATGGCTTAGGCTAGCGGCCCAGGCTTTTCTCTAACACAGAATACAAACTCCATGGACTTACAAGTTCCCTCTTTATTTCACACCGGTGACATCCATAGACAACAGAGCATGATATCAACTAAGTACAAAGTACAAGTTCAATGTTTAAAACGTTCCCCGTGACAGCACGGTCCTGCTAATTCCAACTTATAAGTGCAAGCATATCAACAAAGTGTTGGACATATGCCCTAGAGGCAATAATAAAAGTGGTTATTATTATATCTTTGTGTTTATGATAAATGTTTACATTCATGCTATAATAGTATTAACCGGAAACATTAATACTCGTGTGATTTGTAAAATAAATTAGAGTCCCTAGTAAAGCCTCTTTGTAATACTAGCTTGTTGGTTGATATATGATTGTGGTTTCCCGATCATGAACATTGAGATGTTATTGACAACAAGATCATATCATTGGGAGAATTGTATGATGGACATACTCCTATAGATAAGCGTAGCATTAAGATCAAGTCATTTCAATAGTTTGTTTGCTATAAGCTTTCTGATACATAGTAACCTAATTCCTTCAACCATGAGATCATGCTAATCACCATCACCGGAAGGATGCTTTGATGACATCAACCACCACACCGTAACTGGGTGGATACAAAGGTTGCATTGAGTGTTCGAAAAGTATGTGTTGAGGCACATGGATCAAGAGTGGGATTTATCCATCCATATGACAGATAGATATACTCTGGGCCCTCTCGGTGGAATGTCATCCAATTAGCTTGCAAGCATGTGACTGGCTCACAAGGGATCACATATCACAGAAACAAGAAAAGTGTACTTATCAGTAACGAGGTTGAACTAGGTATGCAGAGATACCGACGATCAAACCTCGGATAAGTAAACTATCGCGAGACAAATGGAAATTGGTATCGTATGTAAGTGGTTCATTCGATTGCAAAGTAATCGTAGAAATATGTGGGAGCCATATGAATTTCCATATTCCTCTATTGTTTATTGATCGGAGAAGTGTCTCGGTCATATCCGCATAATTCACGAACCTTAGGGAGGCACACTTAAGGATTCAATGTTGTTTAGTAGATATGGAATGTAAGTATGGATACCGAATGTTGTTCGGAGTCTCGGATGGGATCCGGGATATCACGAGGAGACCCGGAATGGTCCAGAGAATAAGATTCATATAAGGAAAGTCTGATTCTGGAGTTCGGGAATGATTTTGATGTTTTCATCCGAGAGGTTCTAGAAGGTTCACCGGACCGGAAGGGGAATGGTCCATGAATGTGTCATGGGTAAGTGGAATGATTGGATCATATCCTAGGTCACTTGGTTTGGGCATTTGCGAGAGAGAATTAAAGCTCTAAATTGAAAGTCAAAAGGGAGGTTTGAAAAGTCAAACTGGAACAATAGTTTCCTCGTGGAAGAAGGAAAGAGTCCTTCCTTCTATCCAACTTGGGTTTGGGTTTGGATTCAAACTCTCCCCTCCCAAGGTTGCCCCCCCCTCTCATAAATAGAGGGGGAGGGCTGCCCCAAACAACACAAGAGCCAGCCCACCCCACCTCGTGCGTCGCCGCCGACACCACCTCCTCCTCTCCGGCCTTCTAAACCTAGATCGTCGGAAACCCTAGATCCACCATAACTCGCACCGGGTTAGGCGAAGCCCTGCGAGATCTTCCCTCTACTTCCGACACCACGCTGTTGTGCTGCCGGAATCGCGAGGGGAGAACTACAACCTCCGCTTCCTGCTGGAACAAGGGAGAGGAAGGTCTTCATCAAGTACCGAACGCGTGACCGACTGCAGAAGCGCTGCCGGAAGGATCGTCTACGCGATCTTGAGATTGGCAAGTGTACGACTACATCACCCACGAGAATCTGCTCTCGCTAACCGCTTTGGAATCTTCAAGGGTGAGTACTCTAATCTTCTCGTTGCTACAATCTAGTAGATAGATCTTAGCTTGTTTGTGTGCATGCGGTAGAATTTTTTTGTTTTCCATGCTACGAACCCCTACAGTGGTATCAGAGACGTGTCTATATGTAGATCTGTTGCACGAGTAGAACACAATGGTCATTGTGGGCGTTGATGCTTTTGTTGTCGATTGCTTCTTGTGTACTTTGCATCTTGCGGGATGGTGGGATGAAGCGGCCCGGGCTAACCTTACATGACATTGTTCATGAGACTTTCTCCACGCTTGACATGCAACTTGTATTGCATACGTGGCTTTGCGGGTGCCTGTTTCTCCCAACATAGTTAAGATTAAATTTACAACGGGTGATTGACAATACTAGTATCAACGTTGTGGTTCTTGTTCGTAAGTTAGGACGACACTTATTGAAAGCCCCAAACCACGTAAAACATGCAAAGAAAATTAGAGGCATCTAACTTTGTTTTGCAGGGGTGTGATGTGATGTGATATGGCCATGATTGTGATTATATATGATGTATGCAATGTTCCCTATTGTAAGTCGGCAACCGGCAGGAGCCATATGGTTGTCTTTTAACTCTGTTAAGACCTGCATGTCTATTATTCAGAGTAGTTGTAATAGTTGATGCTGGTGGATGACAACCATGAAGCGGCGCCATTGACCTTGACGCCATACCAGTGATGATGGAGATCATGTTCGTGCTTGAAGATGGAGATCGGAAGCACAAGAAAAAAGGCCATATCATATCACATATTATGAATTGCATGTGATGTTAATCCTTTTATGCATCTTGTATTGCTTAGTTCGCGACGGTAGCATTATAAGATGATACCTCTCACAAAATTTCAAGTTATAAAGTGTTCATCCTTAGTAAGCACCGTTGCTAAAGCTCGTTGTTTCGAAGCACCACGTGATGATCGGGTGTGTTAAATTCTGCGAGTGTATACAACGGGAGCAAGTCAGATTTGCTCATGCGGAAGCTAAGGTTTGATCTTGATGAGCCTAGCATGTACAGACATGGTCTCGGAACACGGATCACCGAAAGGTAAAGCATGAGTCATATAGTAGATATGATGAACATGTTGATTGTTCGCCATTGAAGCTACTTCAACTCTCGTGATGCTCGGTTTTGATGTGGTGGATTTGGTTCGTGTGATCACTAAAACAATGTGAGGGATATTGTTTTGAGTGGGAGTTCACCTAGATTAATTTAACTATTAATTAGAACTCAATTTGTCATAAACTTAGTATAAACTATTGCAAATAGGGTGTAGATCAATGGCGGCCCCTACCATCAATTTTAATGCGTTCCCAGAGAAAGAAAAGTTGAAAAACAATGGAAGCAACTTCACGGATTGGTTCCGCAATTTGAGGATTGTCCTCAATGCTGGTAATTTGACCTATGTGCTGGATGCACCGCTAGGTGACCCACCTACAGCTAATGCTACCGATGAGGTAAAGAATGTTTTCCTCGCTCGGAAGAATTAGTACTCCACAGTTCAGTGTGTTATCTTGTATGGTTTGGAATCAGATCTTTAGAAAAGGTTTGAGAACCATGACCCACATGATATTGTCTGTGAACTCAAAATGATATTTGAGGCTCACACGACAGTTGAGAGTTTTGAGGCTTCTGAAAAGTTCTTTAACTGCAAGATGGAAGAGGGCATCTCCGTTAGTGAGCACGTGCTTAAGATGTTTGGGCACGCAAGCAAGCTTTAAAGCTTGGGTATAGTGATTCCTAATGCTTTGGGGATTCACCGTGTCCTCCAATCACTACCACCAAGTTACAAGAACTTTGTGATGAACTATAATATGCCATGTTAAAGTCTGCGGAAGTGGAGATCAAGAAAGAGCACCAAGTGTTGTTGGTCAATAAGACCACCAAATTCAAGAAGCAAGGCAAGTCTAAGAAAAAGGGAAACTTCAAGAAGGGCGGTAAGAAAGTTACCGCATCGGCGAAGAAGACCAAGGCTAGGCCTAAGGCTGATACTGAGTGCTTTTACTGCAAGGGAGAAGGTCACTGGAAGCGGAATTGCCCTAAGTACTTGGCGGATTTGAAGAATGGCAACATCAAGAAGAAAGGTATATTCGATATACATGTTATTGATGTGTATCTCACTAGTACTCGTAGTAGTGCCTGGGTATTTGATACTGGTTCGGTTGCTCATATTTGTAACTCGAAACAGGTGCTGCAGAATAGACGGAAACTAGCGAGAACAAAGTGACGATGCACGTTGGAAATGGATCAAAGGTTGATGTGATCGTGGTCGGCACGCTACCTCTTCATCTACCATCGGGATTAGTTTTATACTTAAGTAAATGTTATTTGGTGCCTGCGTTGAGCATGAACATTATATCTGGATCATGTTTATTGCGAGACGGTTACTTGTTTAAGTCCGAGAATAATGGTTGTTCGATTTATATGAGTAATATGTTTTATGCACATGCACCTTTGATAGATGGTCTATTCTTGTTGAATCTCGATTGTAGAAATACACACATTAATAACATTGAAGCTAAACATTTGAAATTGAGCGATAACTCGACCTATATGTGGCACTGTCGTCTTGGTCACATTGGAGTGAAGCGTATGAAGAAACTCCATTTCGATGGACTTCTTGAATCACTTGATTTCGAATCACTTGAAAGATGCGAAGCATGTCTGATGGGTAAAATGACTAAGACTCCATTTTCTAGTATGATGGAGCGAGCTATGGACTTATTGGAAATCATACATATCGATGTGTGTGGTCCAATGAGTGTAGCATCGCGCAGTGGTTATCGTTATGTTCTTACCTTCACGGATGACTTGAGTAGATATGGGTATATCTATTTCATGAAACATAAGTTCGAAACTTTCGAGAAGTTTAAGGAATTTCAAAGTGAAGTAGAGAATCAACATAACAAGAAGATTAAATTTCTATGATCTGATCGTGGAGGTGAATATCTAAGTACGAATGGCAAGAAACCATGAAATCCGAGATTGGATCCATGTACGAAAACCAAGTATGGACTTTGGTGGACTTACTGGATGGCCAGAAGGCTGTCGAGAACAAATGGATTTGAAGAAGAAAACAGATGTTGATGGTAATGTTACTGTCTATAAAGCTTAACTTGTCGCAAAAGGGTTTCGACAAATTCAAGGAGTTGACTACGATGAGACTTTCTCAACGGTAGCGAAGCTAAAGTCTGTAAGGATTTTGTTAGCAATCGCTGCATATTATGATTATGAGATATGGCAGATGGATGTCAAAACGGCATTCCTCAATGGAGACATTGATGAATAGTTGTATATGGTACAACCCAAAGGTTTTGTTGATCCTAAAGATGCTAACAAGGTATGCAAACTTCAACGATCCATTTATGGATTGAAGCAAGCATCCCGGAGTTGGAATCAACGTTTTGATAAGGTGATCAAAAGTTTTGGTTTTATACAAACTTATGGTGAAGCTTGTATTTACAAGAAAGTGACTGGGATCTCTATAGCATTCTTAATACTATATGTAGATGACATATTGTTGATTGGGAATGATGTAGACCTTTTTAATAGTGTCAAGGATTATTTGAATAATAGTTTTTCTTAATAGTGTCAAGCAGCTTAAACATTAGGCATAAATATTTATAGAGATAGATCGAGACGCCTAATATCATTGTCACAGAGTACATATTTGGACAAAGTTCTAAGAGGTTTGGAATGGAAGATAGCAAGAAAGGGTTCTTGCCCATGTTACCCAATACGACCTTGAGTAAAACTCAAAGTCCTGCAACGGCAGAAGATAGAGAAAGGATGAGTAAGACTCCCTATGCCCCAGCCATAGGATCTCTTATGTATGCCATCCTATGTACTAGACCCAACATTGCATATGCTGTTAGTTTGACTAGCAGATATCAAAGTGATCCAGGAGTGGACCATTGGACAGCGGTCAAAAACATCCTTAAGTACTAAGGATATGGTTCTTTCTTATGGAGGTGATGAACAGCTCGTTGTTAATGGTTACACCGATGCTAGTTGGAACACCGATCCAGATGATTCTAAATCTCAATCTGGATACGCATTTACTTTGAATGGTGCAGCAGTTAGATGGAGGAGTGCAAAGAAAAGCATTGTGGCGAGATCTTCAGCTGAATCAGAATACATAGCTACTTTGGAGGCTTCACAAGAGGCAATATGAATGAAGGAGTTCATTATAGAGCTTGGTGTGGTTCCAAGTGCGCTGGACCCAATGTCTATCTATTGTAATAACATGGGCGCCATAGCCAATGCGCAAGAACCAAGGTCACACAAGAAGCTGAAGCACATCAAGCTACGTTTTCACGTTATTCGAGAGCATGTCCAAGATGGTGACATAAAGATTTGCAAAGTACAAACAGATCTGAATGTGGAGGATCCGTTGACTAAACCTCTCCCGAGGGCAAAATATGACCAGCACCAAACAGCCATGGGTGTTCGGTATATTCCTGTCACATCCCAAAATTTTCCAAATTTTGTAATGTGAAAAATAAATAAACAAAATAAATAATTGTTGAAATTTAGGGTGCAAAGAAACTTTTTGTTTTGAAATGAATTCATCAAAACCCATTTCTTACAAACTTTGAATAAAATTTGAATCCAACTAAATCCAAATCAAGTGGAATGCATTCTTCATAAATGCATCTTGAAATTTAAACACTTGGAAAATAAATCAAAACCCTAAAACCTTAATGGGAGTTTTCCAAGATATCTCTAAGACCATGGATTTGATCCATATAAAATTTGTCAACAAACAAATATAAATGATCAAGAATGACAAATGGAAATATTATAAAACCATAGGAATTGGTTTCACCTAATTTGGAGCCATGGATAAAATATTATGAATTGAGTAAGATAAGGAAATTGAATTTACAAAGCTAATAAAGTACCTATCTAAAAATCCATACCAAATCGTGAGCAAATAATCCTAAAGATATTTAAAAGGATAAACAAATATTAAATAATATTTTTACAAATTGGAATCACCAAGTTTGGATCTATAAATAAAAAAATATGGATTTTACAAAATAAAGAAAGAAATAATTAATAGGGAATATTTAAAAGCCAAATTAAAACTTGGCCTAATCCATAAGCAAATGGAATGAATATAATCCAAATCCAAATAACATAAAAGTATAGAGAATTTTCAAATAAAAGAAAATGGCATTAACCAAATTCTATCTCTATTTGAATAAAGACAATTTCCCAAATTAAATGAATAATAATCATATTAAAATACTTCAAAGTAAATTATTTAACACCCTATTAAATAAATAAACCTACTGAAAAGGTTTTGTGAAAAATTGAAATTTAAATAAGGGTTTGAAAATATATTTGATCTTATTTGAATTTAAAATAAGGGCCTATTTTAAATAATTAATATACCCTAAAAGGAATAAAAGAATTATCTAAATTTGACTTTAGAATATGTTAAATAACAGTATTAAAATCTACACAAAGTTTGATAGAAGTTTGAATTCAAATAGTATTTGAATTGTTTGAATAAAAATCAAAACAGAAAAGTGAAAATAGAAAAAGAAAAATGAATCAGTATAAAAAATGAAAACAAACCAGCCCAACCAGACCAGGCCCAGCTAGCCCAGTCCAGCCCACTCCCCTTTCTCTACGCGCGAAACGTTTTTCACCGCAGAACGAACCCGCAACGCCACTGACGACCGGACCCCACTGCACCTCCTGTCCCTCGCTAACGACATGGCCCCACTGCCCAGTTCATCGTCTCCACCCCGCGACTGGTTCTTCCTTCCCTCCTCGCTGTTTTCTGTTGTAAATCCGCGGACTTAATTGGCCTTAACACCGCGGTTACTCCTTGATGTGACCACGCACACTTAAGCGCCTCGCTCTCCTCCTCCTTTCCCCCAGACACCGCTCCCTCTCGGCCACCAGGTTGTACCAATTGACCATTGCCAACCACCTATTCCGACGAACCTCTCTGGCCAATTCCGGCGCCGTCCGACCACCCCTCGCCTCCCAGTGCACGCGATCCTGCTTCCCATTCCCTGGTGCATCTCCCGGTGCCGCTCTCTTGGCCGCGCATGCACCAGAGCTTCGGCAAGGACATCACCCGAGCGCCACTGTCGCCTGCCACTCCTCCGGCGAACTCCCTAGGAAGCTTCCGTCCACCCCTGACCCTCTCGTTGATGCTCCTGTAACCGCCACACTCACACGCCTCTAATGCACCCTTCCTTTCTCCTTATGGTGGCCTACAAGCTCGCCCCCGACGATGAACAGAAGCACCCGACGCCGCCGCTAGCTCCGGCGAGCAATAGCCGCTTCTCCCGTGCGCCCCTCGAGTATCTGACCCCACCTTGAGCTTCACTACAACCACACGAGCACGGTAAGCATCTCCGCTCCTGCGCGCATGATCTAAATTGCCGGCAACTTCTCTGACAGAGCCGCGCACCGCCGCCAGCGCCGCCTATCTGAGGTCAACTTGCTGTAAGCCGTAGGATCTGAATCCAAGCGCTACGATCGAATTTTAAACAAAGGGGTAAGTTAGCCTCTAAACCATGTGATTTAAGTTAGATCCAACAGCCCATGATGCTCGATCCAGATGAAGCGGTACATACCAATTCCATCAAGACACGTGGCCTGGAATTTGTTTTAAAAACAGAAACTTGTCTATTAGTTGTTTGGTTTTGTAAAATTCATAACTTTTGATCCACACGTACAAATTTTGCAAATTTTATATCAATGGAATCAGAAGACCAAGTACTATCCAACCATGCACTTTGTTTAATGAATTGCTTCTTGTAAAATGGATGTTTTGCAGAAACTTGTTTAGGCATAATTTGAGTATAAAATTTAATCTAGAAATGTTTTTAGGATAAAATCTTTGACAAATGGTTTGTTTTGAACCTACTGACCATATAAAACAATTTGTGGAATTAAAAGTGTATTTTGTGAAGTTAAAAGATGAAACTTTGATTTAGAACATTTCTAGTCAAATAAAAATATTGTTTATATGTTAAAAATGATTTTGGAGAAAAACCTTTGGGAAATGTTTTGATTTAAACTCTCTGACCCTAAACACCAAGTTTTAGGATTTTAAAAAAAATATTAACCCTATAAATTATTACTTTGCTAAAAGGCAATTTCAAGAACATAAAATATTGCTTTGGTATAAAAATGGTTTATAGGTGTAACCTTTTGCAAATGGTTTTAGTATTAAACACTTGACCATAAAACACTAACATTTGTGTTTAAAATGTATTAGTCAAACACTAGAAAATATTACTTTGGTTTGAACCATTCCTAACAAAACAAAAATGACTTAAAGTGACCATTTTTTTCACTAACTTGATATCAAATGGTTTTACCACTTTTGTAAATGACCAATGGATGTTTTCAAAAGTTTATAACCTATTAGAAACCACTTTTCCAAATAAAACAATCTTTGGCATGTTTGCATGCATTGCCTTTTTCTTATTATTTTATGTGATGTTTTCTTGAATGGTAGATTGAATATTTGCTTGCTTGATAGAATTGTAGTGGAATTTGAGGAGAGTGACTATTACAAGATCAAGGAGTGAACTTATATTATCTACCAAAAAGGAAAGTGATGCTTCATACTTTTGCCCTATTATTTTCACTATGCATTAGTGATATTTCTAAGTAGGACTTGCATGGAATTTTTTCTAAGTATAAACTATGCCATGGGAAATCCTAGTGGATGAAACCTTAGTATGTTGTTAATAAGTATAAACTAGCTCGTTGATTAACAAGATGATCAAGGTTTCCTGATCATGGACATTGGATGTTGTTAATAACGGGATCACAACATTAGTGTAATGGTGTGATGAACATTCATCCGAAGTATAGCATTACGATCAAAGTCATTGAGTTTATATTGCTATAACAACTTACGAAGTGATCCTAATCCTTAGACCATGAGATCATGTCAATCACTAACACCGAAAGAGTTTCTCGATGACATCAAACGTCACACCGTAACTGGGTGATTATAAAGATGGATTCAGAACTAATAAAGTGTTATGTTGAGGCCCATGGATCGAGAGTGGAATTTGTTCATCCCGATGACGGATAGATATACTCTGGGCCCTCTCGGTGATATCACATTGATTAGCTTGCAAGCAAGTGATTTGATCACTAGAATGTTATATCATGGGAATGAGAAAAGAGTGCATGTCGGTAACGAGATCAAACTAGGTATGGAGATACCGATGATCGAATCTCGGACATGTAATATATCGTGAAACAAAGGGATTAAGATACTAGCGTAAAAGGTTCACACGACCACAGAAGTCATCGTTGAATGTGTGGGAGTCAGTACGGATCTCCAGGTCCCGCTGCTGATTATTGATCGGAGAGGGGTCTCGATCATGTCTGCATTATTCGCGAACCATAGGGTGACACACTTAAGGGATATCGACACCATTCGGAGCAAATTATATGCCAGAGAAAGAAAAAGGAAAGCGCGGGAATTTATTTCACTAGACACCGAAACTGTTTCGGTTGAAATTGCTGAAACTGGTTCTGCATGTGAAATGGAATACTACCAAGGGGTTTTATGTGAATGTTTGTTAACTAAAGTAATTAACAAAATTCTGAATAAATAAATAAATAAAAGAGTTTTATGTAATGAGAGATTACATTAAATTTGGTGGAAATTTAATGGAGGTGAGTGCAATTTTGAGTGGGGTGGCTATTTATGTGAGTGGGAGCTCCACCCACATGAATGTGGAAGAGGTGGGGGCACCTCCATGGATGCCACGCCATGGGAGGGGGCTGCCCCCCTCTCCCTATAAAAGGCACCCACTTCCTCCTCTCATCTCACACCTCCTCGCGAAGGATCTCTCTCCCCCCTTTAGAATTTCCCCATGGTCTCGGATCAGCGAGATACATGTTCCCGGTGGCTTTTTCTGGAAGGATTTGTTGCTTCCGCTGCTTCGCTGGAGCGAGGGCGTGGAGGTTGTCGGGGTATCCGTACGTGTGTGTGATCACGGATGCACCACTGCTTTGAGGTGTTGGACTTGATCGTGCTGGACCGGCTGGACCAGATGGACTTCATCACGATCTTGAGATCGGCAAGCGTTCGTCTACATCATCCACGAGTACAACCTCATTAACGCTATTTGGTCTTCGAGGGTATGTATTCTATGGATGTATATCCACCCGTTGCTTGTATCTAGTAGATAGATCTTGGTACTTAGGTGTTCCCATCGTAGGAAATTTTTTGTTTTCTATGCTGCGAACCCTACAGTGGTATCAGAGCCGGATCTATGCGTAGATGCTTTACACGGGTAGTACACATATGAGTATGTGGGCGGCGATGATCATTTTATTGCTTCTTAGTTGTACTTTGGATATTGGTGGCATAGTGAGATGAAGCGGCTCGGACAAACTTTACATGTCCTCGCACATGAGACCTGTTCCACACTTGACGTGCAACTAGTTTTGCATAAGTGGCTAGCGGGTGTCTGTCTCTCCTACTATAGTCAATATCTAATTTGCAACGAGTTGTCAACAATTTGGTTATCCTCGTTGTGGTTCATGTCCGTAGGTAAGAACGGTTCTATCTTCGAAAGCCCTAAGCCACGTAAAATTTGCAATGGATAAATTAGAGGCGTCTAGTTTAGATTGTTGCTAGGCTAGTGATATGATATGGTGATGTTGTAAGTAGAAGTATGAGATGATACTCTTACAACACACATAACGTGTAATCTCCATAGACCTTGGACTTACACATATAGGTATGATAGTGATCATACCACGGTGCACATGATAGAGATCATATGCGGGAACCATATCATTTCACTTATAAACATGTGATGTTTAATTGCATCTTATATTGCTTGTTTGGCATTTTATTAGCATAATAAGATGATCCCTCATTTAGATATCAAGATAAAAATGTGTTCTTCCTTAAGTATGCACCGACAATGTTTCGTCGCTTCAAGGCATCACGTGATTATCGGGTGTTTTTGGATCCACGACCATATTTCGGGTGTAAGACAGTTACACACGCAAATACTAAGGTTCTTACTTGGCGAGCCTAGCATGTACATACATGGCCTCGGAACACGGACCGAAAGGTTAAGCATGAGTCATATATTTTGATATGATGACCATATGGATGCTCGCCTTTGAAGCTACGCCGACTCACGTGATGATCGGACTTGGTGTAGTGGATTTGGTTCATGTAATCACCAAAAAGACACGAGGGATGTCGTTTTTGAGTGGAAGTTCATTTCTAATTTGGATTAGTAGAACTTAATTTATCATAAATTAAATCAAAGTGAATTTTCATAATTTGTTGTAGTCATTGGCATTCGTTCACCACCTTATGCATAGTTGTAATTGAGATAATAGAACTATAGAATTCTAGATATATACTTTACAAACTGGTATCGTATTGTGTTGAGTGTCAATCTAAAGTTTAAATTCCTATTGCAAACTTTCAGCAAACTCTATTTACTCTGTGAAATTTAATAGTTAGTATTAAATCGAGAGTAACAATTCCAGTGTTAGTATCTTAAGTATCATGTTTGCCTCCATGATTCTTGGTTATTTTAATATCAAGTTTATCTAGGAGCTGAAAGAATTGTTTTAGAAACCATCATGTGTGGCAGATATAACGTTATCTGAAACAATGTTTTGGTTGCAATATGATAGAGTATAATATATGTTCTCATATTAGATGAGAATTTACGAAGGTTGGAGATGCTAGACATCCTAATCATCCAAAAGGGTTTTGGAAAGTAGTTATACTCACGATTCGTATTTATAAGCTACAATAGCTTGATCATGAATGTTGTCATGATAAGGGTGAATAGAAGATGTATGTCAAGTGTTTACTACACTAAAAGATTACTAAAAATGGATTTTGAAAGAATACCGATCATTTTGATGATGGTGATCTACTTCAAAGTGCAAGTCCAAAGGTATTATTATTTGAATATACACGCTTTGGACTATGTGTCATGTATATGGCGCCACTGTTGATGTTGATAAATTCTTTTAAAAGGAAAGAGGAAATGCTGAAAGAGAATATATAAAATATATTTGGCAGAAAAGAAAAGATTGGAAATATCCAATTTAGGTATATAGATGATATACATGTTATGGTTGTATTCTTTGCTTGTTAAACAATGTGGTTCTTGGGTATTGGATACTGAATTGGTTGGTATGAAATGTCATACAGAACGACGCAATTCATGAACTACAATGACCTAAATAACTAGCAAGAGAATATGTGATGATGTTCATCGAAAACAAACAAACCGTTGTTTGTATTTCTCGTTGACATCAAAGCTTGACTTCAAGATTTGTTTTAATAATTGTTATTTAAATCAGGTATTATGAGAACAAAGGTTGTTCAAATAAATACTGTATTCCATATAAGATGGATGATTTACAAATCTAGTTGGAGAAATCACATCCATAAAGCCTAATGCTAAAATATCGCAAGACAAATGATTGAAAGATCACTTATGAAGTGACATCGCTGTTTAAATTATATTGGAAATAAAACATGAAGAAACTCCATTTTCATGGATTTTTGGAGTCTTTGATTTGATCAACTGACGCTTGTGAGACTTTCCTCGGGATAATTAAAACTTCGTTCAAAGGCCAAAGAAGAACAAACGACTAAAATATTGTAATTTATACATATCGATGTATGTAGTCCATTATGTGTAGTCGTAAGCGATGGGTTTCAACTTCATATACTTTCTCTAGAAATTTGAGTGAATATTCACTTAATGAGAAAGAAGTATGAAATATTTGAAAATGTTCAAAGACTTTCAAGATAAAGTGAAAATCATTGTGACAAGAAAATAAATGGTTTATGATTTTATCATAAGGGATTTATTTGAGTTACAAGTGTAACAAGAAAAATAAATGAATTATGATTTTATCATAAAGGGATTTATTTGAGTTAGAAGTTTAGCAAAAACACCTAGATTTGCATCTCCCGAAACACCATAGGAGTATGGAGTGTTTGAGATTTGTAATGAAACCTTGTGTGACATGGTTTGATCAAAGGTGTTATTTATAAAATTGCCATTATGTTTTAAAACATTAAAAGCTTTAGAGACTACCGCTTTTACACTGAAAAGAGCTCCATCTAGATCCGTTGAAATGGCACCATGGAAGTTATGGTTTGGGGTAAAACCCAAGTTGTCATTTCTTAAATTTTGGTATGCTAAACATAAGTAAGATGTTTACAACCAAAGTCGGATGAGCATGTCTTTGTAGGTTATTTCGAATAACAATTGGTTATTCCTCCATAACACCGAGGACAAAAGGGTTTGTCGCTTGAAATGTGAAGTTTCTTGAAGAAGGAATTTTTCATAAAAGTTAAGTGGGAGGAGAATAGAACTTTGATAAGGTTAACGAACCTTAGCGAAATGTGCCGAGTTGCACAACACCGGAAATCGTTCCGGAGGCTGCCATAATGCTCATAGCTTATGTGCCTCAAAGGTTGTGGTCATGGAGATCTAAGTTCCTATTGAACCAAGTAGGTCGGTTAAACAATCAAATGCTAAGATTTGAGAGTAAATCATTATTGTTTGACAATGATGAACCGAATACATAAAAATAAGCGATGATGGGCCCTGACTCCATCAAATGGCTTGAAGCCATAAAATCCGGGATAAGTCCATACACGATAAATCAAGTTTTGAACTTGGAAGACCCTTCAGAAAGGTGTAAAAACCTATCGGTCGTATTTGGATCTATAAAGAAACAGACATGGATGTTTCACATCTATGAAATAGTCGACATGTCGTAAAGTATTTTACGACAATGTTCAAGGAGTTGACTATGACAAGATTTGATCTTTCATAGCGATATTTAGTCTGGACGGATTAAAGTAGAAACCACTACATATAATTTGTTATATGGTAGATGAATAAACAAAACAAAGTTCTTCTAATAGAATGGTTACCTAGGATGTGTACATGACACGATCCAAAGGTTTTTGTTAATTCAAAGGATGCTAAAAAGGGCATGCAAACTTCAATGGTTGAAGTAAGCATCGCGGAGTTGGAATCTTCGCCGTGATGAAAAGGAGTTTTCATCAGGAGACGATGAAGATGCTTGCATTTGCAAGAAATTAAGTGGGAATGCTAAGACATATTTCTTATACATTTTGTGGAGGACATCTTGTTAATTGGAAATGATGTATCTTTTATTGACAAAGGTTAAGAATTTCATTTTGATGAAAGACTTAGGCAAAACCAGAATATTTAGCATGAATGTCTATAGCGGATAGACCGTGACGCTAATATGGTTGTGCCAAACGTACATATATGAGATATTGAAGGAGTTCAATATAGAAACGACAAGAAAAGGTTCTTATCGCGTGGAAAGGAATTGAATCAAGATTCAAGTGTATCGACACTTGATAAGTGAAACAAGATTCAAGTGCTTTGACACTTGATGAGTGAAATCACAAGGATGTTTTGATCAATCATACCATGATATGTACACATCCAGATATGTCCTATGCTCTAAGTGTTATGAGCATATACCGGAGTGAATCATAAAATGATCATCGGACGATAGTGAGGATATTCTTATGATCTTTTGGAAGAACTAAGAATATATTTGTGTAGAGGTGACAAACAATTACAAATAGTTCATTGTAAAGCGTTACATTGATACTAGTTTTGTCACAAGATACAAATTAAATTTATCTCAATTTAAACTATGGGTGGCACAATGAAATGGAAAGAAAGTTTCCATGATGGATTTGGAAGAGTTCCAAAGTTAAGACATTGTGACGGATACTACAACAAAAGGCTAAGTATATGACTTCTATAGTAGCAGCAAAGGAGGGAATTTGTGTCAAGTAGTTTGTTATCAAACAAAGGTGTGGTTCGCAACGGGCTAACACTAAAGATATATTGTATGACAATAGAATCGATGTGTTTTAACCCCAAGGAACTAAAGGTCTCACCAAAAGACCAAATTTATACAATGCCATCTCATTGGAGAATGAGTGATGCGTGAAGACGCAAAGACATGCAAATACACACGGACCTGAAAGTGTCAGATCCGTAGATTATGCTAACCACTTGTAGTTGTGTATATGGAACACCAGAAAGCCATAGGTGTTCAATACGCAAAGTTTTCAAACTAGATTATTGTCTCTAGTGCAAGTGGGAGACTAAAGGGAATATGCCCGAGAGGCAATAATAAAGTGGTTATTATCGTATTTCTTATTTATGATAAATGTTTATTTTGCATGCCATAATTGTATTAATACGGAAACGTTAATACATGTGTGTTTAATAAACAAAAAGGAAGTTCCTAGTTATGCCTCTCTTATAAACTAGCTCGTTGATTAACAAGATGATCAAAGTTTCCTGATCATGGACATTGGATGTTGTTAATAACGAGGTCACAACATTAGTGTAATGATGTGATGAACATTCATCCGAAGTATAGCATTACGATAAAAGTCATTGAGTTTATATTGCTATAACAACTTACGAAGTGATCCTAATCCTTAGACCATGAGATCATGTCAATCACTAACACCGAAAGAGTTTCTCGATGACATCAAACGTCACACCGTAACTGGGTGATTATAAAGATGGATTCAGAACTAATAAAGTGTTATGTTGAGGCCCATGGATCGAGAGTGGAATTTGTTCATCCCGATGATGGATATATATACTCTAGGACCTCTCTGTGATATCACATTGATTAGCTTGCAAGCAAGTGATTTGATCACTAGAATGTTATATCACGGGAACGAGAAAAGAGTGCATGTCGGTAACAAGATCAAACTAGGTATGGAGATACCAATGATCGAATCTCGGAAATGTAATATATCGTGAAACAAAGGGATTAAGATACTGGCGAAAAAGGTTCACACGATCACAGAAGTCATCATTGAATGTGTGGGAGTCAGTACGGATCTCCAGGTCCCGCTGTTGATTATTGATCGGAGAGGGGTCTCGATCATGTCTGCAGTATTCGCGAACCGTAGGGTGACACACTTAAGGGATACCGACACCATTAGGAGCAAATGATATGCCGGAGAAAGAAAAAGGAAAGCGCATGAATTTATTTCACTAGACACCGAAACTGTTTCGGTTGAAATTGCTGAAACTAGTTCTGCATGTGAAATGGAATACTAGCAAGGGTTTTATGTGAATGTTTGTTAATTAAAGTAATTAACAAAATTCTGAATAAATAAATAAAAGAATTTTATTTAATGAGTGATTACATTAAATTTGGTGGAAATTTAATGGAGGTGAGTGGAATTTTGAGTGGGGTGGCTATTTATGTGAGTGGGAGCTCCACCCACATGAATGTGGAAGAGGTGGGGGCACCTCCATGGCTGCCACGCCATGGGAGGGGGCTGCCCCCCCTCTCCCTATAAAAGGCACCCACTTCCTCCTCTCATCTCACACCTCCTCGCGAAGGATCTCTCTCCCCCCTTTAGAATTTCCCCATGGTCTCGGATCAGCAAGATACATGTTCCCGGTGGCTTTTTTTGGAAGGATTTGTTGCTTTCGCTGCTTCGCTGGAGCGAGGGCGTGGAGGTTGTCGGGGTATCTGTACGTGTGTGCGATCACGGATGCACCACTGCTTTGAGGTGCTGGACTTGATCGTGTTGGACCGGCTGGACCAGATGGACTTCATCACGATCTTGAGATCGGCAAGCGTTCGTCTACATCATCCACGAGTACAACCTCGTTAACGCTATTCGGTCTTCGAGGGTATGTATTCTATGGATGTATATCCACCCGTTGCTTGTATCTAGTAGATAGATCTTGGTACTTAGATGTTCCCATCGTAGGAATTTTTTTGTTTTCTATGCTGCGAACCCTACAGCAAGAACTTAGCCAAATGGACAGTTGGTGGTAGGGGATGATAGGTTGGAACGCGTCCATTCTGGTCTAAGAGAAGGCTTCTGAAAGATCTTGTCTTGGTGAAACCAAGTCTTGTGGGGACAGTGCACCACCTCTGCAGTGTGTAAAATCTAAATACTTAGCCATGTCCCTGGCAAAGGACAATTTGAGCATCAAGACATGGAATCTATCAAGAATCTCCTCATCCCAATTTCTAAGTTAAAACTTGTGGTTGAACAAGGGTGAAGGTTCACCAATTTCTATTGGTGGTTCCTTGGGTGTTTTTGTCAAGCAAAAACTTAGTGTTTTCAAATGATAAGGAAAATCTATTTTGAGCAAAGCAAGCCTAAGCTCCACTTAGCCAAATGCATATATATGATAGACTCCACTATACATACAATTCAAAAGTATTCACCCTTGTGGCTGTAACTTATTATGTTGCAGGTTTGTTTGATGTTAGTGAAGTGTGTTGATTAGGATTACAAGTCTACAACCAACATGATTGCCTGTGGCACTTTGAAGATGAAGGACCCCATGCTATAGTTATTTCTTCTGCATTGTAATGAGATAGCCAAATGAGCTATGTAAGATGTAATGAATTATTTTATTCCTGATTATAAAGTTGTATTATGACCTTTGTTTCTTGATATTACATCTTAACTGTGGATGCTAGCTATTGATCCAGGGACTAGCATTGTAAACACAGGGATCTCTACCTTATTAAAGGTTGGGACCTCTATAATTACCATGTAATCTAGATTAGTTGACTCTAGTGCAAGTGGGAGACTGTTGGAGATATGCCTTAGAGGCAATAATAAAAGTGGTTATTATTATATCTTTGTGTTTATGATAAATGTTTACATTCATGCTATAATAGTATTAACCGGAAACATTAATATTTGTGTGATTTGTAAACTAAATTAGAGTCCCTAGTAAAGCCTCTTTGTAATACTAGCTTGTTGGTTGATAGATGATTATGGTTTCCCAATCATGAACATTGAGATGTTATTGACAACAAGATCATATCATTAGGAGAATGGTATGATGGACATACTCCTATAGATAAGCGTAGCATTAAGATCAAGTCATTTCAATAGTTCATTTGCTATAAGCTTTCTGATACATAGTAACCTAATTCCTTCGACCATGAGATCATGTTAATCACCATCACCGGAAGGATGCTTTGATGACATCAAACACCACACCGTAACTAGGTGGCTATAAAGGTGGCATTGAGTGTTCGGAAAGTATGTGTTGAGGCACATGGATCAAGAGTGGGATTTGTCCATCCATATGAAGGATAGATATACTCTAGGCCCTCTCGGTGGAATGTCATCCAATTAGCTTGCAAGCATGTGACTGGCTCACAAGGGATCACATATCACGGGAACGAGAAAAGAGTACTTATCAGTAACGAGGTTGAACTAGGTATGCAGAGATACCGACGATCAAACCTCGCATAAGTAAACTATCGCAAGACAAAGGGAAATTGGTAAATATGTAAGTGGTTCATTTGATCGCAAAGTAATCGTAGAAATATGTGGGAGCCATATGAATTTCCAGATTCCTCTATTGTTATTGATCGGAGAAGTGTCTCGGTCATGTCCGCATAATTAACGAACCGTAGGGAGACACACTTAAGGATTCGATGTTGTTTAGTAGATATGGAATGTAAGTAGTGATACCGAATGTTGTTCGGAGTCTCGGATGGGATCCGGGATATCACGAGGAGATCCGGAATGGTCCAGAGAATAAGATTCATATAAGGAAATTCTGATTCTGGAGTTCGGGAATGATTTTGATGTTTTCATTGGAGAGGTTCTAGAAGGGTCTACAAGGTTCACCGGACCGGAAGGGGAATGGTCCATGAATGTGTCATGGGTAAGTGGAATGATTGGATCATATCCTAGGTCACTTGGTTTGGGCATTTTCGAGAGAGAATTTAAGCTCTAAATTGAAAGTCAAAAGGGAGGTTTGAAAAGTCAAACTAGAACAATAGTTTCCTAGTGGAAGAAGGAAAGAGTCCTTCCTTCTATCCAACTTGGGTTTGGGTTTGGATTCAAACTCTCCCCTCCCAAGGCTGCCCCTTCTCATAAATAGAGGGGGAGGGCTACCCCCAAACAACACAAGAGCCAGCCCTCCCCACCCCATGCGTCGCTACCGGCTCGTCGCCGTCGCCCTAGCCGCCGCCGACACACCTCCTCCTCTCCGGCCTTCTAAACCTAGATCTCCGGAAACCCTAGATCCACCATAACTCGCACCGGCTTAGGCAAAGCCCTGCGGGATCTTCCCTCTACTTCCGACACCACGCCGTTATGCTGCTGGAATCGCGAGGGGAGAACTACAACCTCCACTGCCTGCTGGAACAAGGGAGATGAAGGTCTTCATCGAGTAGCGAACATGTGACTGACTGCGGAAGCTCTACCGGAACGCAGCGCCGGAAGGATCATCTACGCGATCTTGAGATCGGCAAGTGTACGACTACATCACCCACGAAAATTTTCTCCTCTATGCTTGGGGGACTAAAAAGATCATTTTCATCAAAACTAGCTTCCCCAAGCTTAGACTTTTCCATAGCATTAGCAACAATGGTGTCCAAATAATTCATACTAATAACATTGCTATTAGCATGCAAATAAAGTTCCATAGGTTTTTTAATTTTCTCTTCAAACACTTCATGTCCTAACTCAAGATAGATACTATAAAGCTCTCTAATTTTTTTTGTTTTCCATTAAGCCTAACTAGTGAAAACAAGAAATAAAAAGACAAAATTGCAGAATCTAAAGGAAATAACTTCGAGCACTCACATCGGAGGATGTGAGTACCTTTTACCTTACCTCCCCGGCAACTGCACCGGAAAAGAGCTTTCTGGCTTACTGTTGCTGCGGGGTAAGGTGTGTGAGTGCTTTTACCTTTCCTCCCCGGCAACAGCGCCAGAAAAGAGCTTGATGTCTACGCACTTATATTCTTGTTGACAGTTGTTGGGCCTCCAAGTGCAGTGGTTTGTAGAACAACAACAAGTTTCCCTTAAGTGGATTACCCAAGATTTATCGAACTCAGGGAGGAAATGGTCAAAGGTATTCCCTCTCAAGAAATCCTGCAATCAAGATACAAGAAGTCTCTTGTGTTCCCAACACACCCAATAGGTGCACTAGTTCGGCGAAGAGATAGTGAAATACAAGTGGTAATGGTGCCAGAAAAGAGCTTGACGGTGAGGTAAAGACTAAAGCAAGCAAACATGCAACAGATCTAGTAGCAAACGGTGTTTTAATGCTTATAAACAAGGCCTAGGGATCATACTTTCACTAGTGAACACTCTCATATAAATATCCTCTCTTCATGATACTACTCTTAACTACTCTCCGGTTGAACACTCTAATCATTGGTAGGGCTATAACAGCACTCCTCAAAGTCTATCTTCCCCAATCTAGATAACCCCACACTATCACCTTGAGTGCTAGATGGTTCCAACAAACACCACAATTTTATAGAGACATCCAACTCAAAATATAACTCATAACAAATATTCAATCTAGCCAAAGTGCCACACACGGTATGCCCGCTGTCACTTTCACACACGTGGGGAAAAGCATAGATCTATTAAAGCACAAATAGTATTTATGTAGACTCAAGCCTAAGTGCCACCATGGCATGCACGCTGTCACTTTCACACACATGGGGAGAGCAGAGATCTAATGAAGCACTTGAGTAGCAAGGTAGATCTACTAGATTACAAAGCTCATGACCACAACAAGATCATGCATAGAGAGAGAGATGAACACATAGCTACCGGTAGAGCCCTTATCCTCGAGGAAGAACTACTCCCTCCTCATCATGGGAATCAGCAATGGTGATGAATATGGCGATGAAGATCGATGGAGATGTCTCCGGGGGCACTTCCCCATCCCGGCAGGGTGACGGAACAAAGACTTTCTATCCCCCGAATCTCCCCTTCAGCGGCGGCGGTGCTGCGGAACTTTTCGTGGCATTCTTCTGGATTCTTTAGGGTTTTCTCATCGGGGGGCTCTTATAGGCGAAGGGGGAGGCCGACGAGGTGACCAGGGTGGCCAAACCCTAGCCAGGCGTGGGCCCACCCCTGGTCGTGCCTAGGGGGAGGGGGCTGGCTGCCCTTGCCCGCTTCCTTGTCTCTCCTCTGGCCTTCTTGTTCCCTAGAGAAAGTAATTGACTTTGACGTTTGTCCCGTCCAGTTCCGAGAATATTTCTTTACTAACTTTTCTGAAACCAAAAATAGCAGAAAACAGGCATCTGGCACTATTGCAACTTGTTAATAGGTTAGTACCATAAAACATGTAAAAAGGACCTCAAAGTGTAGACAAGTAAAGCAAAGTAGATACTAAAAAATCATGGAGCATCAAAAATTATAGATACGTTTCCGACGTATCAAAGCTTTGTAGAAGTTTTCAAACAGGAGCACTCTTTGCTCAAAAAAAGGTTTTTCAGTGAAGGCTTTCAAAGTAATACTCAATAGATAAGAGTTTTGTGCAAACAAGGAAGATAGAGAACATGATTGGATAGATCACCATATGAATTCTTTAAACACAACAACTCAAATGCTTGTTGGAGATAGAGAGGAAGTAGGTTTACTGACTCAACTTGGAAGTAGGAGAAAGGTCCCTTTATAGAGGGTAGCAGGGATTACAAGTCATAAAGATCTTCCAAAAGATTATGGTACTTACTAGCTTTGAGCCCTCATTGCCCCTATCATAGGCATATTGAGATGATTAAGGTTAAAGTGCACAAAGATGGAGTATATGCTTGACGAAATATAAGTTGGCAATCTCATGTCCCTTGAATATGAGGGCCACTCCTCATGCTACTCAACTTCAGTTACCGGTAAGTTCTTGTCATTGTAAGTACATGCGTATCATAGAGAACCGCCAACGGGGTACCCCTTGCACATGGTATAGGAGCTATCCCATAACCAAAATGACAAGGCAAGTAGACAATGAGCATCTCAGCGATCTTTTTATTTACTATGTGCATAGATTTTTATCGAGGATGCTTCATAGATAGCTCGCTATGGTGATGCTGCAAGTTTCCACCATGATTAGGCATGGCTTAGGCTAGCGGCCTAGGCGTTTCTCTAACACAAAATATAGACTCCATGGACTTATAAGTTCCCTCTTTATTTCACACAGTTGACATCCACAGACAAAAGAGCACGATATCAACTATGTACAAGGTACAAGTGCAATGTTGAAAGTGTTCCCCGTGAAAGCACAGTTCTGCTAATTCCAACGTATAAGATGCAAGCATACACAACTTTGATGGCACAATGGTTCAAGTCTATTAGGGGCAAGGAAATAAGTGTGCCATCAAGTTCGTGAGAGCTTTACTAACTAGTTTTCACATAACAAAATACTTTTTAATTCAAAAGAGAGATGAAGCTTGAGAATTTGCTTGGAATAGCAAAAATGCTACTAGGTAGATATAGTGGACACAAATGGCAAAGGTTTTGGTTCAAAGGGATTTGGAAACATGAGAAGTATACCTTCTCAAAACAGGTTTTTGGCTAGCAAGGCTGGGTAGCAAGCAAGAGAGTTGAAAGAAACAAGCAAACATACAAGTAATAAAGCCAAACATGCAATCTTCCTTGAAGACAGAAAAGATATTAAATAAAGAATACTAAGCTTATGAGCCAACAAGAAAGAAAATAAATGATACAAAATACCTGTAAGCTTTTTCTCTTTTTCTTTCAAACTTCAAAAAGTATTGCTACTGACCAGAACTCGATTTGCCAAAACCAATTTAGATCCACTTGATGATCCCAAAGTGATGCCAATACTGATCAACAAGATCCATCATATAATAGAGATTGCAAACTAAAATAAGAAGTGCAAAAAGTAAAAGATGAGACTTCTAATTAATATTCCAATAAAGGCACTCGCACCAAGGGATACATAGATAAACAACTAAAGGATAGATACTTCCACATGCAAACCAAACTATAAGATAACTTCTCTACCAAAGATATGAATCCACTAAAAAGGTAAAAGATAAAAGATAATGGTGGTGATACTGTGGCACTCCCCCAAGCTTGGAACAAGCCAAGGGGATGCCAAACCTGATGACCAATTACTCCTTCGGTGGTGGTGGTGTTCTCTTGATAAGCTCTTCAATCAGCTTCCTCAACTCTTCAATCTCAAAGGTTAGAGTACGAATCAACTCCGATTTTTGCTCAATGCGGTTCATGATCATATCGGACCGAGAGTCCTATTCCTTGTTATTATTTCTCCACTCTTCCTTCTTAGAGTGTTCCTTCCCTGCATGGTTAGAATGAGTGGTATGAGGAGGAAGTGTTCGTGGAGCGAGGATATGACGTGGAGGTTTCCCTCTTGTAGACATCCGTGCTGTCAACCTAAGCTTGCTAGGGCTCGCCACCACTTCAATGCTTGCGACGGTAGCACGGGTGTCGGGATGCTTGTCCTCCTCCATGTCTCCTTCATATCCTACCAAAATCTCCTCCTCCTTGGGTTTGTGAGGATTGTCTTCCTCGGGCTTCTTTCCTTTGTCGTTGGCGAAGACCATGGCGCTCTAAACTTGAGAAGTTTTCTTGACAAAAACAGATCGAAATGAAAACACGACGAGAACACGATGCACAAACCTTGGGGATCCAGGGGGTTATATATTACGAAGTTTCAAAGCATAAGGAAGGTCCTGACACGAAAACAAGGAGGAGACGGAGTTCGGGGGAGTGAAAACCCCTCCAGGCGTGACCAGCTGGGGCCTGCGGCTAGGGTGGGTTTGGCCACCCCGGCCTCCGGTTCCTCCTCTGTTTTGTCTTGTAACTTGCCTTATGTAGTAAAAACATCAAAAATATAAAAAGATTGGGGTTTCACGAACCTTCTGTTTTCACCACTTTTACCTATTCAAAGTCGAACTCTGCAAAATCTGGTGTTTGGCTTCTAATAAATTCTTCCAGAGTCACAAGTTCAATTGTGTCAACGTCTTCATTATATGAATCTCCAGAAATATAATGTTTTAGTATTTGTCCATTCACCACCTGTGTTGTGTCATCCTTCAAAGAAGATATTTTGATGGCACCTGAACGGTATACTTCCTTAATAACAAAAGGCCCTTCCCATTTTGAGAGTAGTTTCCCTGCAAAAAATCTAAGACGAGACCTATACAAAAGAACTTTCTCACCAACATGGAACTCCCTTTTGAGAATTCTCCTATCATGCCATATTTTTACTTTTTCCTTAAAGAGCCTAGCATTTTCATAATCTTCACCTCTCCACTCATCTAGATTTCGAGCAATATTTTCTCACCAGCAAGTCTAAAATCTCTATTCAACTCTTTCACTGCCCAATAATCTTTGTGTTCTAATTCTAAAGGCAAGTGACAAGCTTTCCCATAGACCATTTCGTAAGGAGACATCCCCATAGGATTTTTATAAGCAGTTCTATAAGCCCACAAAGCGTCATTCAACTTTTTAGCCCAATTTTTTCAAGATCTACTGACAGTCTTCTGCAAGATAGATTTAATTTCCCTATTGGAAAGTTCTACTTGTCCACTAGTTTGGGGGTGATAAGATGAAGCAATTATGTGGTTTACATCATACTTAGCGATAGTTTTTCTAAAACCCCCATGAATAAAATGAGAGCCTCCATCAGTCATGAGATATCTAGGCACACCGAACCTAGGAAAAATGACATCTTTAAGCATTTTCAAAGAGGTCTTACCATCAGCACTGTTTGTAGGTATGGCTTCTACCCACTTTATAATATAGTCAACAACAAGAATATGAGTATACCCTTTTGAAGGAGGAAAAGGCCCCATAAATTCAAATCCCCAACAATCAAAAGGTTCAATAACAAGAGAATAATTCATAGGCATTTAATTGCGTCTAGAGATGTTACCTACTCGTTGACATTCATCACATGATAAGACAAACTTCCTTACATCTTTGAAAAGGGTAGGCCAATAAAATCCAGATTATAAAACCTTTTGTGCAGTCCTATCCCCAGCAAGATGTCCTCCATAAGCACTGCCATGAAATTTTCTCAATAGCTCTTGTTGTTCAAATTCTGGAACACATCTTTGCATAATGCCATCTACTCCTTCTTTATATAGGTGTGGGTCATCCCAAAAGTAATGCCTTAGATCATAAAAGAATTTCCTTCTTTGTTGAGCTGTAAAGGTTCGAGGCAAATACTTGGAAACAATAAAGTTAGCATAATCAACATACCAAGGACTCTCATGCGGACTTACCCTTATTGCAGCTAACTGCTCTTTTGGAAAACTATCATTAACAGGTAATGGAGTCAAAAGAAATGTTTTCCAAACGAGATAAATTATCAGCAACCGAATTATCAGCACCTTTCCTATCCACAATATGCATATCAAACTCTTGCAAAAGAAACACCCACCTAATAAGCCTAGGATTAGCGTCCTTCTTTGTCATAAGGTACTTAATAGCAGCATGATCAGTATGAATAGTAACCTTATAATCAACAATATAAGGTCTAAACTTACCACAAGTAAAGATTACAGCTAAGAACTCTTTTTCAGTAGTAGCATAATTCTTTTGAGCAGCATCTAGAGTCTTGCTAGCATAATGAATAACATTCAATTTATTATCAATATGTAGCCCAAGGACAGCACCCACAGCAAAATCACTAGCATCACACATAATTTCAAAGGGTAGACTCCAATCAGGTGGTTGAACAATAGGAGCAGTTGTCAAAGCTTTCTTCAAAGTTTCAAAAGCTTCCTTACAATCATCATCAAAAACAAAAGGTACATCTTTTTGAAGAAGATTAGTAAGGGGCTTAGAAATTTTGGAGAAATCTTTAATAAACCTCCTATAGAAACCAGCATGACCAAGGATACTACGAATACCTTTAATATCTCTAGGGCAAGGCATCTTCTCAATTGCTTCAATTTTGGCTCTATCAACTTCAATGCCTCTTTCAGAGATCTTATGTCCTAGAACAATCCCTTCATTAACCATAAAATGACATTTCTCCCAATTAAGAACAAGGTTGGTTTCTTCACATCTCTGCAAAACTTTATCAAGGTTGTGCAAACAGTTATCAAAAGAAGTTCCATAGACAGAAAAATTGTCCATGAAAACCTCCACAATTTCTTCACAAAAACCATGAAAGATAGAAGACATACATCTCCGAAAGGTAGCAGGAGCATTACATAAACCAAAAGGCATATGCCTATAAGCATAAGTACCATAAGGACAAGTGAATGTAGTTTTATCTTGGTCTTGTGCTTTCACAGCAATTTGAGAAAACCCAGAATAACCATCAAGAAAGCAAAAGTGAGTCTTTTTGTACAACCTCTCAAGCATTTGATCAATAAAGGGCAAAGGATAATGATCTTTCTTAGTAACTTTATTAATCTTTCTAAAATCAATGCATATTCTATACCCAACCACTACTCTTTGGGGTATAAGCTCATTATCCTCATTAGGCACAACAATTATTCCCCTTTCTTGGGAACACAATGAACATGGCTAACCCATTTACTATAAGCAATAGGATAAATAATACCAACATCAAGGAGTTTTAATACCTCATTTCTTACCACATCCTTCATCTTAGGATTTAGACGGCATTGGTGCTCAACAACTGGTTTTGCATCAGGTTCTATATTAATAGCATGCTGACATATAGTAGGAGAAATACCCTTTAAATCATCAAGAGTATAGCCCATAGCTCCTAGGTGTTTCTTCAATATCTCCAATAACCTATCTTCTTCCTTTCCTGAAAGTTTAGAACTAATAATAACATGATATACTTTCTTATCATCAAGATAAGCATATTTAAGATCATCAGGTAAAGGTTTTAATTCGAAAACATGGTCCCCTTTAGGTGGTAGTGTGGTACCCAAATCTTCCACATGTAGATTACGCTTCAGTAACTCAGGCTGACGAAGGAAAGCCTCGTCAATCTCATTTCTTTCCTTCATGAAGACATCACTTTCATGATCTTCCATAAACTACTGCAAGGCATTGTTAGAAGCAAGAGAAATAGCAGAAAATTGCTCAAACCTGAAATCCTCATTAGGCAGTTCATTTTCATAAGGAGTTTTGGCAAATTTGGAAAAATTAAACTCATAAGACTCTCTAGCAAACTTAGTCAAAACTTTTTCCTTCCTGCAATCTATGATAGCCCCACAAGTATTCAAGAAGGGTCTACCAAAGATAATAGGATATATTTTACTAGCTTCTTTACCAACTACTATAAAATCAATAGGATATTTAACCTTACCACAAAGGACTTCCACATCTCTTACAATACCAATGGGGCAAACTTGCTCTCTATTAGCAAGGTGAATAACCACATCAATGTCCTCAAGCTCACAAGGACCAATCTCATGCATAATTTCCCTGTAAAGCTCATAAGGAATATTACTAGAACTAGCACCAATATCACATAAACCATATATGACTACCAATTCTAACAGAAGCACAGGGACACTAGCTTTTCTAACTTTCTTATGATGAGAAACAATATTAGTAGCGTATTCATAGAATACAATATGCTCATACTCTATATTTCTAGTGACAAGATCTTTCACAATAGCTACCACAGGCTCAATATCAATAAGCTCATCGGACCCCACAGTTTTCTTTGCGCTTTTGCTAACCACATTAGCTATAATAGAATGTTCCCTTACCTTGGAAGGAAAAGGGATTTTCTCAACATAAGGTTCAGGCAAAATAGGATCAACGGTATAGACCTCTACGCTGGCAGGAACATGGGTAACAATGTCTTTATAAGGAGCATGGTACTTGTCCCACTCTTTCTTGGGAATTTTAATATAAGAGGCAAAGGCCTTAAAACATTTTGCAAGAACTTGAGGATCAAGACCAAACTCATTGCTAATATCACGGAAGTCATTAGTTCCCATAAAAGATTTAATGCATTCATAATCATAGTTTATACATGGCTTTCTTCCTTTGTCATTCTCCCAAGCTTCGGTGTTTTCTTGAATACAGTCTAGTAGATCCCATTTAGCTTCTTCCTTCATACGTGTGAATGATCCAGCACAAGAAGCATCTAGTAAATCTTTATCATGAAGAGAGAGCCTAGCATAAAAGTTATTGATAATAATATTGTTAGGGAGTTCATGAATAGGACATTTAAGCATTAGTAACTTCAATCTCCCCCAAGCTTGAGTTGTACTCTCTCCATCACGAGGCCAAAATTTATATATCAGATTTCTATCCTTATGAATCTCACTGGGAGGACAGAATTTAGAATAAAAGAGAGATTCCATCTCCTCCCATTCCATGGATTGTCCATTCTTTAGCAACTTATACCATTCTTCAGCTCTCCCTTTCAAAGTTATGGAGAGTAACTTCTTCTTCACCTGTTCAGTTGTGATACTTGCACACTTAAACAACCCGCATAATTCATGGATAAAAAGCAAGTGATCACCAGGATGGACAGTTCCATCCCCTAAATAATAATTATCCATAACACGATCAACAATACTTGTAGGTATCTTAAAAGTATCTATCTCAACAGGTGGTGGTTCATCTACTACCCTAGCAGTGGTAGTAGTTTTCCCAAATAGAAAACCAAGTGGGTTATTCATATTGGAAACAAAGCAACAAGAAGTAACAAAAGCAACACTCACAGTAAAAGTTTCCCTTACCAGTTCCACTCTTCAATAGCGCTTCACTCCCCGCCAACGGTGCCAGAAAATAGTCTTGATGACCCACAAGTATAGGGGGTGTATCGTAGTACTTTCGATAAATAGGAGTGTCGATCCCAACGAGGAGCAGAAGGTGTTGACTAGTGGTATGGAGCAGGAAATCCCTGTGAATTCTTAGCAAACGGATTTTTAGTGGTTTTCTGATAAGGCAACAAAACAAGGAGCAAGTAATAAAGAACAAACGCAATAAGTGTCCCAATCCTTTCTTAGAAAATGACAAGCCAGTGGAAATACTTATAAGGACCAAACATTTTCGAGGACACATGGGAATTCTGTCAAGTGCTTTCGCTTCAAATAGCTGAGTACTCTTCTTTGGTGTTGTAAGTGTTGTGTGGGTGAACCTGTGCTAACATACCGACCTTACTTGGACTAATACATACTTGTGATTAAATCCCCTCAAACCATCTGTAACTACCGGAAAGTAATTAAGATATAAATCTAACCACAGCCTTAAACTCTGAGATCCTACGCTCCCTTGTGCAAAGGTGTCCTAACGGGGGTTCATGTTTCTGTCACTCCGGCAACCCCACAATTAGTAGCCAAATACACAATGCATTCCCCTAGGCCCATAAATGGTGAAGTATCATGTAGTCAATGTTCACATGACACCACTAGAATAATAGCACCACAACTTAAATACTAAACCATTGAATAATAACTCAACACAGATCCACTAATAATAACATGACTTCTCCCATGTCCTCAAGAACTAAACGAACTACTGACAAGACATCATATGGATCAAGATCAAAGATGATATGGTAATGGATAACAATCTGAACATAAACAACAATCCAATGGTTCCACTCACAAGCATCAACTACAATAGTAATTAACACCGTGAAAGTTTCCCCTAATGAACTAAAGCAATATCCAACACAATTGTTACAGCAAGACGGAGTGGTGATGATGGTGCTGGTGGAGATGATGATGTGGATGATGATGATGATCCCGTTGAAGCCTAGCTTGACGATGGTGTTGATGGCGACGATCTCCCCTCTTTGGTAAGGAATTTCCCCAGCAGAAATCTGTCTGTCGGAGAGATCTTTCTCTCTCGGTGTTTTCTGCCTCGTGGAGGCGGCGGAAATATATCTATGGTCGCTCCCCTAGCCGTAGGGTTCCGTAGGGAAGATATAGGCGAAGGGACGGAGTCGGGAGCCGGGCAGGTGGGCCACACCTGCCCTAGGCGCAACCTAGGGTGGGCTCGCGCCTAGGGGGTGTGGGCCCCTGTGGCCCTTCTTCGCCTCCCCTTCTGGTTTCCTCTATCTTCTGGGAAAATATAATTTTCCCATATTTTTCTGGTATTTTTCTGATCTTCGTGAAATTGCATCCAAACGCCTTCTTTTCCATCAGAATCCATACTCCGGCAGTTCATCCTCCAAGAATCATCCAACATGCATAAACATATGAAAAGACATAAGTAATACCTCATAATAAGACATATCAATGAATAGAGGTAAATTATGATATAGAATGGTGATGCAAATTGGGCGTATCAGGGTACAGCTGCCCTATGGCTCCCCTCCGTCTCTCCTCTAGACTCTGTGTTCTCCTCGGTGAAATATTGACTTTGGCTTTTGTCCCCTCCCATTACGAGAATATTTCCTTACTAGCTTTTTTGGAACCAAAAACAGCAGAAAACAGCCAACTGGCATTGTGGCAACTTGTTAATAGGTTAGTACCAGAAAACATATAAAAACACCTCAAAGTGTAGACAAAGCAAAGCAAATTGGATACTAAACAAGCATGGAACATCAAAAATTATAGATACTTTTCTGACGTATCAAGCATCCCCAAGCTTAACTCCTGCTCGTCCTCGAGTAGGTAAGTGATAAAAAGAATACTTTTTGAGGTGACATGCACCATCAAAACCAAGATCAAACCATTTGCAAGCATTGAAAGCTGGGATCAAAGAACTCTAAACATGTGCATGAAAGATGGAGTTCTAACAATAATACAAAGTAACTATGCATGCAACATGAAAGGCTACAAACAAAGATCATGCATAACATGCATTGAAAAATGTTTGTTTGTTTCACATACAAAAAACATAGCATAGTGGCATTCATCTTGTCCCTCATGGAGTAGCAAATAGATGCATAGGACACCTTCAAAATTCATAAGTGTGACTAGATACAAATAGCACAAGAACAAGTAATATCAACAATATGCATCAATCAATAAGTTTTGGGACAATGCACATAGAACTAAGAATGGCAACTATGCTCTCTTAACTGGTGCCTAAAGGTAGAAGGTGGAGACTCAATATAATAGTGGAAGAAAGACCCTTCATAAAGGGAAGCAGGGATTTCAAGTTTCAAAAAGATCTTCCAAAAATTATGGTACTTGTTAGCTTTCAGCCCTTATTGTCCATATCATAAGCATCTTGAAGTTATTAAGTTTAAAGTGAACAAACTATGGAGTATATGCTTGACAAAGTATAAGTTGGAAATCTCATGTCCCTTGAATACGAGAGCCGCTCCTCATGCTACTCAAGTTTAGTTACTTGCAAGTTCTTGTCATAGTAAGTACACGTGTATCATAGAGAACCACCAACGGGGTAACCCTTGCACATGGTACAGGAGCTTTCCCATAACCAAAATGACAAGGCAAGCAGACAATGAGCATCTTAGCATTCTTCTTATTTACATGAGATATGGTGCTTTTTTCTCTCTTTCCTCTTTTCTCAATATGTCTATTTTTTTCTCAATCTCTCTTTTTGTAAGAAGAATGCTTCATAGATGTCACTATGGTGATCCTGCAAGTTTCCACCATGATTAGGCATGGCTTAGGCTAGCGGCCCATACGTTTCTCTAACACACATATATAACTCCATGGATTTACAAGCTCCCCTTTCATTTCACACCGACGACATCCATAGACAAAAGAGCATGATATCAACTGGCTAGATATTTACAAGTGTTGAAAGTGTTCCCCGTGACAGCACGGTTCTGCTAATTCCAACGTATAAGTGCAAGCATATATAACATGGATGACATAATGGTTCAAGTTTATTAGGGCAAGAAAAATAAAGTGTGCCATCAAGTTCGTGAGAGCTTTAATCACTAAGTTTTCACATAAAAATACTTTTTAATTGGAAGATAGCTGAAAACAAGAATATACTTGGAATGGTGTAACACACCATTCATAGGAATTTATAGTGGACACTTTGGAATAACTTGGTTTCTTGGGAGTTGGATGCATGAGTAGAGCTTACTCATACAAGTGGAGGCTAGCAAAAGACTGGGAGCGACCAACTAAGAGAGTAATAATGGCCATAATCACGCAGAACGACAAAACATTACTCCCTCTGTTTCGGTTTACAAGTCCTACGCATATATCTAGGTTATAAATTTGACCTATATAATTTGAATTATATAATATAAAAATTATATCATTGGAAAATACAAAGTCTAAAGTTTTCGGTGATATATTTTTTGTAATATATACATCATACTAAGTTGCTCAATTTGGCGACATAGAACTACGTGCAGAACTTGTAAACTGAAACGGAGGGAGTACTAATCAAAGCATAGAGTGGTACTACAAGTCAAGGACTAAATGATAATAGAGGATATGGTGGCTGGTTCATAGTCATAACATGGTGTGAGCATGTGCCAAGTCAACCCAAACAAAGCATTAAAGGAGAATACCACAATACTATGCTTTTGTATGGTAAAACAACACATGATTCCTTCAAGGCACACTAAGCAATCCCAATTGTTTGGAACAAGTCATGATACAATAATAATCACTAAGAATAAGGTCAAAACAACATCTAGCATGACATGCTAAAGTCTAAGTCACAGTCAAAGCAAGCTCCTCTTGCACTATTCAAGCAAGAACTTTCTACTCCTTTCCAAAACCAATCAACTTATTTGGAACAACACAGCGAGAGCGGGGGTCCAAACTACTTTATTCAAGCAAACTAAACAAACTAAGCAAAGTAAACAAAAATTAAGACGCTCCAAGAACAACACAATAGTGCATGAAACAATAAAAACAAAGTGTCTAGAAAGACTTGCGCTTTTTATTGATGAAGAAGGGGGTGCCTTGGGCATCCCCAAGCTTTGATGCTTGTACCTCTTGGATATTTATTAGGGTGACACCGGGGTGGCATCCCCAAGCTTGAGCTTTTGTCCATTCTTCATCTCATTACATCATTCTCTCTCTACACCTAAATTTTTTCCTTCATACAAAACTTCACACAATCTTCATTAGCAACATTAGTGTATTCAAAAGATAATAGACCCCTGGGTTTAGGTTTGGAACAGCAAAACTTTCACTAAAATCACATGCTACTGTAGCAACTCCTTCAAAAATCTCAATTTCCCAAAAAGAACCCAAAAAGGAATCAATAAGAGGCAAATGCAAATAATGGCAAAAATCTGTCAAGACAGACCAGCAGGTAGAAACCGAGTTTTTCGAAGACCTACTGTTGCTAAAATCAAAAAGTGTTAAACTAACGAAAGTTATCTAACATACTGGGGATTTATTCGTAAATTTTTAGCTCAATCCAACTAAAGAGACTCCTCACGAATTTTTATGGTGGATCACAAAAATTTGTTTCCGGACAGCAACTCCCCAAATCTTACTTCCCTCTCATTAGAGGTCATTCTTGGCACAAAAAAGCAAACAAAAAGGATAATGAGAGGTCATTACTGAAGTAATAACTTCCAAGACTCAAGAAAACTCTTGGGTTATCTCCCAACAAGTACTTTTCTTTAACGCCTTTAAGTTAGGCACAAGAAGCAAGAATCAAGTATTTTCAAATGAAGAAGCATTAACATCAATACTTGCAAAGTCTTCAACTATGAAAGGTATCTCATCAAAATGAGTTTTGGAGTATCCCTTCTCATCTCTCTTTGGTTCACTACTTTCATCAAAAGAATTTTCAGGAACAATCCAATCAAAATTCTTTTCAAAGGCTTCATGCATCCCAACAAGCTTAAAGGGTATGGGTATCTTAATTTCCTCTCTAGGTTTGGTTTTATCTGAAGTACCCACAACATCTACACATGACCCTAACATATTAAAATGCTCAAAGACCTTTTTGGCTTCCTTAGCAACATCATGGAACTCTTTTAGTAAAGTTTCAATGATAAATTCTCTCTTTTCAACATTCTTTTCTTCTTTTAGTTTTACGAACAAATTTTGCATCATGGGGTTAAGGCTAACAAACCTAGCCTCCAACATATGAACTAAAGAAGCTGCAGCAATTTCATAATTAGGAGCAAGTTCTGCTATAGATCTATCTTCAATATCATCATGCTTGCTAACATGATTAAAGAATTCTTCAATATTTTCTTTCCCAATTATGGAGCCACTACCTATCGAAAGGTCCTTCAGGGTGAATTTTGGGAACAACATGGTGAGATTGAGCAAGACGATAACTAGAGAGGGAACTAATTTTTTTTGTGTTTTTGATAAAAGAAATCAAACCAAACTAAACTATTTTTTTGGAGTTTTTGATAAAAAGAGGCAAACAAAACCAAGCAAATCAAAAACAAAGTAAAGAGAAAGGTTGAGAAGGACTCCCCTTGTGAAGACGTCCTTAGCCTCCCCGGCAACGACACCAGAAAGAGCTTGATGGCGCGCACGGTGTTGTCGTGGGCGCTTCGTTGGAAGACCCCTAAGAGCAAGGTAAGATGAGCACGGCAGCAAGTTTTCCCTCAGTAAGAAACCGAGGTTATCGAACCAGTAGGAGGAAGGAAACGACTCAAAGGTGTTGCTAGCAACTTGGAGACCTGCACAACACAAACTCAAGACTTTTCCCCAACGAACAATGAGGTTGTCAATCTCACCGGTTTGCTGCAACAAAGGATTAACTGTATGGTGTGGAAGGAAATAGTAGCTTGGTAGAAAGTAAACAGTGGAAGATGTATAAATGGTAAATATTGTACCGGGGTCCATAGTTCACTAGAGGTGTTTTCCTTAGATAAACAAACATGGCATACTGGGTAAACAAATTACAACAGGGCAATTGATAGGACTGAGCAAGGCATAACAATGCAATACTAGACATCAAGATCCTATGAGATTCGATTGGGCAATACAACAAGATACATAGACCGCCATCCAACTGCATCAAGTCCACCTTTGGGTTATCATCTGAACCCCCTCTAGTATTAAGTTGCAAGCAACAAACAACTGCTTTAAGCAAAGTGTGTAAGGTAAACAATCCATTTGTTCCATGAACAAGTGACCGTTGTTTTCTCCCTAGTGGCAACAACACATCTACAACCTTAGAGATTTCTGTCACTTCCCTTAGATTAAATAGAGGCATGAACCCACTATCAAGCATAAATACCCCCTCTTGGAGTCACTAGCAACTACTTGGCCAAGATAGCTACTAACAACGGAGAGCATGCAAGATCACAAACAACACAAACATGATAGAATCAATAAGACAAAATCATTAATCAATCTGACATGGTAATCTCAATATCCATGGGATCCCCATAAACACAACATGCATGATTACAAATATATGAGATCTTGATCATGAACGGAGCTCACAAGATCTAGACATGAAAGCACAAAAGAGGAGATACAACCATCTAGATACTACATGGACCCGTAGTTCAAGGTGGAACTACTCACGCTTCATACCGGAGGCTGGCATGATGAAGAAGAAGGCCTCCGGGATGATCTCCCTTCCGGCAAGGTGCCGGGAATAGATTCATATCCCCTGATCTAGGGATGATGGTGGCGGCGGCTACAGACAGTTTCGTGGAATATTGATTGGGTTCTTAGGGTTTAGGCATCAGGGGCGTCTTATAGGCGAAGAGGCGAGGCAGGAGGGCGGCCAGGGGGCCCACACCTTGCCTAGGCGCGACCCAGGGTGGGACCGCACATGGGGGGTGCAGCCGCCCTGTGGCTCCCCTCCGTCTCTCCTATGGACTCCGTGTTCTCCTCAGTGAAATATTGACTTTGGCTTTTGTCCCGTCCAATTTCGAGAATATTTCCTTACTAGCTTTTCTGGAACCAAAAACAGCAGAAAACAGGCAACTAGCACTGTGGCAACTTGTTAATAGGTTAGTACCAGAAAACATATAAAAACACCTCAAAGTGTCGACAAAGCAAAGCAAAGTGGATACTAAACAAGCATGGAACATCAAAAATTATATATACGTTTCCGACATATCATCGATCTATCTCTATAAATATTTATGCCTAATATGTAAGCAGCTTTGCCAAGATCCTTCATTGAAAAACTATTATTCAAATAATCTTTGACACTTTTACGAAGGTCTACATCATTCCCAATCAACAATATGTCATCCACATATAGTACTAGGAATGCTACAGAGCTCCCACTCACTTTCTTGTAAATACAAGCTTCTCCATAAGTTTGTATAAAACCAAAACTTTTTGTCACCTTATCAAAACGTTGATTCCAACTTCGGGATGCTTGCTTCTATCCATAAATGGATCGTTGAAGTTTGCATACCTTGTCAGCATCCTTAGGATCGACAAAACCTTTAGGTTGTACCATATACAACTCTTCGTCAATGTTTCCAATGAGGAACGCCGTTTTGACATCCATCTGCCATATCTCATAATCATAATATGCAGCGATTGCTAACAAAATCCTCACAGACTTTAGCTTCTCTACCGGTGAGAAAGTCTCATCGTAGTCAACTCCTTCAATTTGTCAAAACCCTTTTATGACAAGTCGAGCTTTATAGACGGTTACATTACCATCACCATTTGTTTTCTTCTTAAAAATCCATTTGTTCTTGATAGCCTTCCGGCCATCTGGTAAGTCCACCAAAGTCCATACTTGGTTTTCGTACATGGATCCAATCTCGGATTTCATGGATTTTTGCCATTTATTGGAATCTGGGCTCATCATCGCTTCCTCATATGTCGCAGGGTCATCGGTATTGTCCACCAACATGACACTCATAACGGGATCATACAAATCGGGAGTGGTACGATTTCTCGTCTGATGGGTTTCGCAGCATAGTAAATCAAAATTTTCTACGGAAGCAAACAGAGGGAAAGCCAAGATCTAATCTAGGAGATGCAAACAACGAGAGAGATTGGATTAGATCTTCATACCCTTGAAGATTCGCACAGCGGAACGTTCGTCGGAACGTGGGTGATGTAGTCGTACTCGCTTCTCCTCCTCGCGATCCGATCCGATCTAGCACCACAAGTGGCGGTGCCTCCGTGAGATGCACACATGCAGCACCTCGATGTCTCCTCCTTTCTCGGACCAGCAAGTATGGTGGAGAGATGGATTGGATCTACAACACGACGGCGTGGTGTATATGGCGGAGAATTTCTGCTGCAGGGCTTCGCCTACAAACAGTCGGGAGGGAGAGAGGAGGGCCAGCAGGGAGGCTAGGGCTTGGAGGAAGGTGTGTGGGGAGGGGGGCGCACCAGCCCTCTATTTATAGAGGGGGGCGGCCAGCCCTAGCCTCTCCTCCAAGCCTATCTCTAGTTTAAACAATTTAAACTCTCCCTTATCTAGAAATCCTATCTTATCTTATCTCTAGTTTAAACGATTTAAACTCTCTAGGATCAGCTGGGCCCTATGGGGCCTTGTGCCCCTGGCCCAATGCGGCCAGGACACTCCCTCATAGGCCCATGCCCCCTCCCGGAAGGTGGGGCCACGTTGGTCCCCTTCCGGAAGGTTCTAGAAGCTTCCGGTACAATACCGATTAACCCGGAACAATTCCGAACTCCAAAAACTGCACTGCCTTATATGAATCTTATTCTCCGGACCATTCCGGAACCTCTCGTGATGTCCCGGATCCCATCCGAGACTCCGAACAAAAATTCATAAACCAATTATCCAATCTATCCTAGCGTCGAGACACGTTAAGTGTGTGACCCTGCGGGTTCGAGAATATGCAGACATGATCTTCTATCAATAATCAACAGCGGGGTCTGGGCACCCATATTGACTCCCACACATTCATCGATGATCATATTGGATGAACCACAATGCCAGGATTCAATCAATCCCATATATATATTCCCTTCGTCTCGCGATATTTTACTTGCCCGAGATTCGATCGTCGGTACCGTCATACCTAGTTCAATCTCGTTCACAGCAAGTACTTTACTCGTTCCGTAATCCGATATCACTTTGTGATTAACTCCTTAACCACATGCTTGCAAGCGGTGTTGATATCGATTACCGAGTGGGCCCGAAGTATATCTCTCCGACTTGGGAGGGACAAATCCCATCTCGATACATACAACCCAACAGATACTTTCTGATCACCTGAGAGACACCTTTATGATCACCCTCTCATAGGATGACGTTTGATGACCTCAAAGCTTTCTTCCGATACCAGGGAGTTGCATTATCTCATGGTCTAAGGAATACAATATTTGACATAAGAAAAAGCTTCGCAAAGATGAACACAATGATACGATCTAATTGCTTCGCTTAGTTTGGGTCTGTCCACCATATCATTCTCCCAATGATATGATCTCATTATCAATTGACAACTCATGTCTATGGTTAGGAAACCTTAACCATCATTGATCAATGAGCTAGTCCATAGAGGCGTACTAGGGACACGGTGTTGTTCACAAACCACACAAGTATTAATGTTTCCGCTTAATACAATTCTAGCATGGAATATAAACTTTATCATGAACAAGAATTATAATAATAACATCTTTATTATTGCCTCTAGGGCATAATTCCAACAGTCTCCCACTTGCACTAGAGTCAATAATCTAGTTTACATTTGACAACAATCTCACACCCATGGCACTGAGGTGCTGATCATGTTTTACACGTGGAAGAGGTTTAGTCAATGGATCTGCGACATTCAGATCTGTATGTACTTTGCTGATCTTCAGATCTCCATCTGCTATATAATCTCGGATTATATGAAACTTGCGGTTGATATGCTTGGTCTTTGGATGATATCTTGGTTCCTTAGCGAGTGCTATGGCACCAGTGTTGTCACACAATATCTCCAGTGGGTCCAATGCACTTGGAACCACGCCAAGCTCAGTGATGAAGTTCCTGATCCAAACTCCTTCACTTGACGCTTCTGCAGCAGCCATGTATCCCGCTTCTACTATAGATCCCGCGATCACGCTTTGCTTGCAGCTTCTCCAGCTCACAGCTCCTCCATTCAAAATATACACGTATCTTGTCTGAGATTTAGAATCATCCTTGTCGGTGTCGAAACTAGCATCGACGTAACCTTTTACGACGAGCTGTTCATCACCCCCATATACTAAGAACATTTCTTTAGTCCTATTCAGGTACCTTAGGATGTTCTTCACGGCTGTCCAGTATTCCACTCCTGGATCACTTTGATATCTGCTCGTCAAACTAAGAGCATTGGACACATCCGGTCTAGTACACAGCATGGCATACATGATGGAACCTATGGCCGAGGCATAAGGCACTTTGCTCATAGCTTCCCTATCATTTACCGTAGCTGGACATTGAGCCTTGCTCAATATCTTACCTGACAACATAGGCACTGAACCTTTCAATGCCTTATTCATTCTGAACCTTTTCAGAACTTTTTCTAGGTATGTACTCTGGCTTAAAGCTATCAGGCGTCTTTGTCTATCTCTATAGATTTTGATGCCCAATATATAAGCAGCTTCACCTAGGTCTTTCATTGAAAAACATTTGTTCAAATAACTCTTCACATTGTTAAGCATGTTGATGTCATTTCCAATAATCAATATGTCATCCACATATAGTACCAGAAACGTCACCGAGCTCCCACTCACTTTCTTGTAGATGCAAGCTTCGTAGCAGTTTGGAACAAATCCAAAGCTCTTGATCACTTGATCAAAACGAAGGTTCCAACTCCGAGATGCTTGCTTCAGTCCATAAATGGAACACTGAAGTTTGCATACTTTATCAGCATCCTTAGGATCGATAAAACCTTCGGGTTGCATCATATACAACTCTTCATCAATGTTGCCATTAAGGAACGCAGTCTTGACATCCATCTGCCATATTTCATAATCATGAAACGCAGCAATTGCTAATAAAATCCGAATGGACTTAAACATCGCTACGGGAGAGAAAGTCTCATCGTAGTCAACACCTTGAACTTGTCGAAAACCTTTCGCGACAAGCCGTGCTTTATAGACGGTAACATTACCATCCGCGTCCGTTTTCTTCTTGAAGATCCATTTGCACTCAACGGCCTTTCGGTCGCTAGGAGGGTCCACCAAAGTCCATACTTGGTTTTCGCTCATGGATCCCAATTCGGATTTCATGGCTTCTAGCCATTTCTCAGAGTCTGGGCTCATCATCGCTTCCTCATAGTTCGTAGGTTCACTGTCTTCTACTAACAAGACAGTCAAGACAGGGTTGCCGTACCACTCAGGAGGGGCACGCGACCTTGTCGACCTGCGACGTTCAGCAGCAGCATCGTCCAAAGCTTCATGATCCTTATCATTAGCTTCCTCTATTGTTGGTGCAGGCGGCACTGGAACAATTTCAGGTGCTGCGCTACTCTCCAATTCAAGAGAAGGTTCAATAACCTCGTCTAGCTCTACTTTCCTCCCACTCACTTCTTTCGAGAGAAACTCCTTCTCAAGAAAGGAACCGTTCTTTGCGACAAACACTTTGCCTTCGGTTCTGTGATAGAAGGTATACCCAATAGTTTCCTTAGGGTATCCTATGAAGACGCATTTCTCCGCTTTGGGTTCGAGCTTGTCCGACATCAACTTCTTGACGTAAGCTTCGCATCCCCAAACTTTAAGAAACGACAACTTAGGTTTAGCACCAAACCACAGTTCATACGGTGTCGTCTCAACGGATTTAGATGGAGCCCTATTTAAAGTGAATGCAGCGGTTTCTAATGCATAACCCCAAAATGATAACGGCAAATCAGTAAGAGACATCATCGATCGGACCATATCTAATAGGGTTCGATTCCGGCGTTCAGACACACCATTGCGCTGTGTTGTTCCGGGTGGCGTGAGTTGTGAAACGATTCCACTTGCTTTGAGATGCGTGAGAAAATCATAACTCAAATATTCGCCCCCACGATCGGATCGTAGAAACTTAATCTTTCTGTTACGATGGTTCTCCACTTCATTCTGAAATTCTTTGAACTTTTCAAACGTTTCAGATTTATGTTTCATTAAATAGATATACCCATATCTACTTAAGTCATCGGTAAAAGTGAGAAAATAGCGATATCCACCGCGCGTCGAAACACTCATCGGTCCGCATACATCGGTATGTATGATTTCCAACAAGTCCGTTGCTCGCTCCATCATACCGGAGAACGGGGTTTTGATCATCTTGCCCATGAGGCATGGTTCGCATGTGTCAAATGATTCAAAATCAAGAGACTCCAAAAGTCCATCAGAATGGAGTTTCTTCATGCGCTTTACACCAATATGACCTAGACGACAGTGCCACAAATAAGTAGTATTATCACTATCTACTTTGCATCTCTTAGCCTCAATGTTATGGATGTGTGTTTCATCCCTTTCGAGATTTAGAAGAAATAAACCATTTACAAGAGGTGCATGACCATAAAAGATGTTACTCGTATAAATAGAACAACCATTATTCTCCGATTTAAATGAATAACCGTCTTGCAATAAACACGATCCAGAAATAATGTTCATGCTCAACGCAGGCACATAATAACATTTATTAAGGTTTAAAACTAATCCCGAAGGTAAAACTAAGGAGAGCGTGCCGACGGCCATCACATCAACTCTTGATCCGTTGCCAACGCGCATCGTCACCTCATCCCTTGCAAGCCGCCGTATATTCCGTAGCTCCTGTTTCGAGTTACAAATATTAGCAACTGAACCGGTATCAAATACCCAGGCACTACAACGAGGGCTAGTAAGGAAAACATCAATAACATGTATATCAAATATACCTTTGATGGTGCCAGCCTTCTTGTCCGCTAAGTACTTCGGACAGTTGCGCTTCCAGTGACCCTTGTCCTTGCAATAGAAGCACTCAGTGTCCGGCTTAGGACCAGACTTGAGCTTCTTCTCAGCAGGGGCAACGCGCTTGCCGCCGCCTTTCTTGAAGGGCTTCTTTGCACCTTTACCTTTCTTAAAGAAGGGCTTGTTGACCATCAACACATGATTATCTTTCTTGATGTCCACCTCCGCAGCCTTCAGCTTTGCGAAGAGCTCGGTGATCGTATCAGTGGAACCAATCTGATTATGAGTCACTACAAAACTTTTGTAGCTGGGAGGGAGTGATTGCAGAACCCTGTCAATCTTGAGTTCCTCTGGAATCTTGCAGTCCAGTTGCTCAAGGCGTTGAGTGTAGCCCGACATCTTAATGGCGTGCTCACTAACGGAACTCCCTTCCTCCATCTTGCAGTTAAAGAACTTCTCAGAGATCTCATATCTCTCAGAACGGGCCTGAGTCTGAAACATGGTTTTCAGCTCCTCGAGAATCTCAAAGGGCCCGGGATAGTTTTCAAAACGATTTTGAAGTTCCGGTTCCATAGCAAACAACATGGTGCTCTTAATCACACCATAATCATCTTTGCGCGACTGATAGCCAGCTTTCTCATCAGCCGACGCAGTTGCAGCAGGGGGGTTACCTAACGCTTTCTCAAGGACATAGTCCTTTTGTCCGCCAGACAGAATGATTCTTAGATTGCGGAACCAGTTGGTGAAGTTAGACCCATTGTTTCTAAGCTTTTCTTTCTCAGCAAAAACGTTGAAGTTGAAGTTGGACTTGGCCATGTGATCTACAGTATTTGCAAGTACAATTTAAACTATGTTCATGATAAATAGTTCAACTTAATCAAATTACTAGATGAACTCCCACTAAATTCAACATCCCTCAAGTTGTTTAGTGAATACGATCCAAATTCACCACACCTAATCCGATCATCACGAGAAGAGATGTGGTTTCAATGGTGGACAACGAAGTGTCGATCATATCATTCATATGACTCATGCTTAACCTTTCGGTTCTTGTGTTCCGAGGCCATGTCTGTACATGCTAGGCTCGTCAAGTTAGACCCAAGTATTTCCGCGTGTGCAAAACTGGCTTGCACCCGTTGTATGTGAGCGTAGAGTCTATAGCACCCGATCATCACGTGATGCTTGGACACGACGAACTTTCGCAACGGTGCATACTTGGGGAGAACACAGTTTTTATCTTGATCTTTAAGTGAGGAATCATCTTATAATGCTACCGTCGCGATCTAAGCATAATAAGATACATAAAAGGATAAACATCACATGCATATAACTTTATGTGACATGGTATAGCCAATCTTTGCGCAATGATCTCCATCTTGTGCGTTCCGGCATGATCTCCATCACTCCACCATGATTGCCTCCACCACGAATAGCAACTACAACTATTGCTAACTACTTAGCGATAAAGTAAAGCTATTACATGGCGTATAAGAAGTTGACTCGCAGGTCATACACAATTATAAAGACAACCATATGGCTCCTGCCGGTTGTGTACTCATCGACATGCAAGTCGTGAAACATTACAAAACATGATCATCGCATACAATATACACATCACATCTTGGGCCATACCATATCACAGAAAACACTCCCTGCAAAAACAAGTTAGACGCCTCTACTTTGTTGTTGCATGTTTTACGTGGCTCATGGGAGTAGATGCTAAGAACGATTCTTACCTACGGAAAGCCACAACGGTGATATTATGGTTGCCAAACTCCGGCGTTAATCCCATGACAACTATAGTGAGAGAAACTGACATCCACCAGCCGCATGTGTGGTACAAGCCACACGTCAAGTGCGGAGCCGGTCTCGCGAACGACGTCGCGTAAGGTTGGCCTGGACCGCTTCAATCTCACTATCCCGCGTCATAAGAAGAACACAAACAAGAGGCTTGCAACAGAAAACATCAACGCCCGCAACAACCATGTTGCGTTCTACTCGTGAATCACATCTACGCATAGATCTAGCTCTGATACCACTGATGGGTTTCGCAGCATAGTAAATCAAAATTTTCTACGGAAACGAACAGAGGGAAAGCCAAGATCTAATCTAGGAGATGCAAACAACGAGAGAGATTGGATTAGATCTTCATACCCTTGAAGATTCGCACAGCGGAACGTTCGTCGGAACATGGGTGATGTAGTCGTACTCGCTTCTCCTCCTCGCGATCCGATCCGATCTAGCACCACAAGTGGCGGTGCCTCCGTGAGATGCACACGTGCAGCACCTCGATGTCTCCTCCTTTCTCGGACCAGCAAGTATGGTGGAGAGATGGATTGGATCTACAACACGACGGCGTGGTGTATATGGCGGAGAATTTCTGTTGCAGGGCTTCGCCTACAAACAGTCGGGAGGGAGAGAGGAGGGCCAGCAGGGAGGCTAGGGCTTGGAGGAAGGTGTGTGGGGAGGGGGGCGCACCATCCCTCTATTTATAGAGGGGGGCGGCCAGCCCTAGCCTCTCCTCCAAGCCTATCTCTAGTTTAAACAATTTAAACTCTCCCTTATCTAGAAATCCTATCTTATCTTATCTCTAGTTTAAACGATTTAAACTCTCTAGGATCGGCTGGGCCCTATGGGGCCTTGTGCCCCAGGCCCAATGCGGCCAGGACACTCCCTCATAGGCCCATGCCCCCTCCCGGAAGGTGGGGCCACGTTGGTCCCCTTCTGGAAGGTTCTAGAAGCTTCCAGTACAATACCGATTAACCCGGAACAATTCCGAACTCCAAAAACTGCACTGCCTTATATGAATCTTATTCTCCGGACCATTCCGGAACCTCTCGTGATGTCCCGGATCCCATCCGAGACTCCGAACAAAAATTCATAAACCAATTATCCAATCTATCCTAGCGTCGAGACACGTTAAGTGTGTGACCCTGCGGGTTCGAGAATATGCAGACATGATCTTCTATCAATAATCAACAGCGGGGTCTGGGCACCCATATTGACTCCCACACATTCATCGATGATCATATCGGATGAACCACGATGCCAGGATTCAATCAATCCCATATATATATTCCCTTCGTCTCGCGATATTTTACTTGCCCGAGATTCGATCGTCGGTACCGTCATACCTAGTTCAATCTAGTTCACAGCAAGTACTTTACTCGTTCCGTAATCCGATATCACTTTGTGATTAACTCCTTAACCACATGCTTGCAAGCGGTGTTGATATCGATTACCGAGTGGGCCCGAAGTATATCTCTCCGACTTGGGAGGGACAAATCCCATCTCGATACATACAACCCAACAGATACTTTCTGATCACCTGAGAGACACCTTTATGATCACCCTCTCATAGGATGACGTTTGATGACCTCAAAGCTTTCTTCCGATACCAGGGAGTTGCATTATCTCATGGTCTAAGGAATACAATATTTGACATAAGAAAAGCTTCGCAAAGATGAACACAATGATACGATCTAATTGCTTCGCTTAGTTTGGGTCTGTCCACCATATCATTCTCCCAATGATATGATCTCATTATCAATTGACAACTCATGTCTATGGTTAGGAAACCTTAACCATCATTGATCAATGAGCTAGTCCATAGAGGCGTACTAGGGACACGGTGTTGTTCACAAACCACACAAGTATTAATGTTTTCGCTTAATACAATTCTAGCATGGAATATAAACTTTATCATGAACAAGAATTATAATAATAACATCTTTATTATTGCCTCTAGGGCATAATTCCAACATCGTCGACCTGCGAGGTTCTGTAGTAACTTCGACCGAAGTTTCATGATCACCATCATTAGCTTCCTCTCTTATTGGTGTAGGCGCCACATGAACTTCTTTTGGTGATGTGATACTCTCAAATCTGAGAGAAGGTTTGACAACCTCGTCGAGTTCTACTTTCCTTCCAGTCGCTTCCTTTGAGAGAAACTCCTTCTCTAGAAAGGATCCATTCTTGGCAACAAAGATTTTGCCTTCGGATCTATGATAGAAGGTATACCCAATAGTTTCCTCGGGTATCCTATGAAGACGCATTTTTCCGCTTTTGGTTCAAGCTTGTCGGGCTGTAAATCCTTTACATAAGCTTCGCAACCCCAAACTTTAATAAACGATAATTTGGGTTTCTTCCAAAACCATAATTCATATGGTGTCGTTTCAACGGATTTAGATGGTGCCCTATTTAAAGTGAATGCAGATGTTTCTAATGCATAACCCCAAAACTACAAAGGTAAATCTGTAAGTGACATCATAGAATGAACCATATCTAAGAGAGTTCAATTACAACGTTAGGACACACCATTACGTTGTGGTGTTCTCGACGATGTCAATTGTGAAAGTATTCCACATTTCTTCAAATGCTCGCCAAACTCTTAACTTAGATATTCACCTCCATTATCATATCATAGAAATTTAATCTTCTTGTTACGTTGATTCTCTACTTCACTTTGAAATTCCTTAAACTTCTCGAAATTTTCGGAATTATGTTTCATGAAATAGATATACCCATATCTACTCAAGTAATCCGTGAAAGTAAGAACATAACGATAACCACCGCGCGATGCTACACTCATCGGGCCACATACATCGGTATGTATGATTTCCAATAAGTCCGTAGCTCGCTCCATCATACCAGAAAATGGAGTCTTAGTCATGTTTCCCATAAGACATGCTTCGCATCTTTCAAGTGATTCAAAATCAAGTGATTCAAGAAGTCCATCGAAATGGAGTTTCTTCATACGCTTCACTCCAATGTGACCAAGACGATAGTGCCACATGTATGTAGAATTATCATTCAATTTCAAACATTTAGCTTCTATATTATGAACATGTGTATCACTACAATCGAGATTCAACAAGAATAGACCATCTATCAAAGGTGCATGACCATAAAAGATATTACTCATATAAATCGAACAACCATTATTCTCGGACTTAAACAAGTAACTTTCTCACAATAAACAAGATACTGATATAATGTTCATGCTCAACACAGGCACCAAATAACAATTATTTAAGTATACAACTAATCCCGATGGTAGATGAAGAGGGAGCATGCCGACCGCGACCACATAAACCTTTGATCCGTTTCCAACGCGCATCATCACCTCGTCTTTCTCTAGTCTCCGTTTATTCTGCAACACTTGTTTCGTGTTACAAATATGAGCAACCGAACCAGTATCAAATACCCAAGCACTACTATGATTACTAGAAAGATACACATCAATAACATGTATATCAGATATACCTTTCTTCTTGATGTTGGCGTTCTTCAGATCTGCCAAGTACTTGGAGCAATTCCGCTTCCAATGACCTTCTCCCATGCAGTAAAAGCACTCAGTATTAGGCTTAGGTCTAGCCTTGGTCTTCTTCGCTGGCGCGGTAGCTTTCTTACCGCCCTTCTTGAAGTTTTAATTTTTCTTAGGCTTGCCTTGCTTCTTGAAATTGGTGGTCTTATTGACCATCAACACTTGGTGCTCTTTCTTGATCTCCACTTCCGCAGACTTCAACATAGAGAAGAGTTATGGTAACGACTTATCCAGGCGCTGCATGTTGTAGTTCATCATAAAGTTCTTGTAAGTTGGTGGTAGTGATTGGAGGACACAGTGAATCCCCAAAGCATTAGGAATCACTATACCCAAGCTCTTAAGCTTATTGGTGTGCCCAGACATCTTAAGCATATGCTCACTAACGAAGCTACCCTCTTCCATCTTGTAGTTAAAGAACTTCGGGGCCTTTGGATCCATAAAAACATGTGATCCTCACATCACAACCATCCCCTCAGGTTGTCCCAATTTCTGTCACTTCGGGGCCTTTGGATCCGGACAATGATATGTGTACACAACTTGCAAATAAGATCACAAACAATACTATCATAATGAATCAATAATAAGTTTAGATCTGATATCATGGCACTCGGGCCCTAGTGACAAGCATTAAGCACAACAAGTTACAACAAAGTCAAATAGCACTAATAGAGATACTAGGCACCATGCCCTAACAATCTTATTCGATTACATGATAGAACTCATTCAATCCCTACCATCCCCATAGCCTACAGCGAGGGAATTACTCACTCATGGATGATAGAAACATGGATGGTTGATGGAGAGGCGTTGGTGATGACGATGATCCTCTCCAAATTCCCCGTCTTGACAGGGTGCCAGAACAGAGTTTCTGGTTCTGAATCGCGGTTTCTGGTGGTGATGGCGCAAGGGAAATCTTTCTAGAAAAACGTTGACCCCCCCTTAGTTTTTAGGTCAGAAGGCATCTTATAGGCGAAGAGGGAGGCCAAGGGGGTGCCTGGGGCAGCCACACCCCCTCCAGGCATGGCCAGGCCTAGCCCGCGCGGCTGGGGGTGTGGGCCCTTAGGGCCCCACCCCGTCTCGTACTCTGGCTCCGTGAGTCTTCTGGTGAAATAGGATTTTTGGCATATTTTCCGGGATTTTTCTTGATAGTTGATTTTCTGCATAAAAACTAGACACCAAGGTAATTCTGCTGAAAACAGCGTTAGTCCGGGTTAGTTGTATCCAAATAACACAAGTTTAGAGGAGAAACAATAGCAAAAGTGTTCGGGAAAGTAGATACGTTTTGGACGTATCATGTACGGAGGTGAAGAAGAGCTCGTCGCTAAGTGTTATGTCGACGCTAGCTTTGACACTGGTCTGTATGACTCTAAGTCTCAATTCGGATACGTATTTCTCATGAATGGTGGAGCGGTTAGTTGGAGGAGTTCCAAACAACCCGTGGTGGCGGGATCAACAACGGAGGCCGAATATGTTGCTGCTTCGGAAGCGGCTCAGGAAGCAGTTTAGATGAAGGAATTCATAACCGAACTAGGTGTGGTTGCGAGCGCATTGGATCCAATGGTGATCTATTGTGACAACAATGGTGCCATATCCAATGCCAAAGAACTAAGGTCTCACAATAATTCCAAGCATATTAAGCGCTGGTTTCACTCCATCCGCGAGCATGTCAAAGATGGAGATATAAAGATTTGTAAAGTACACACAGATCTCAATGTAGCAGATCCGTTAACTAAAACTCTCTCTAGAGCAAAACATGATCAACACCAGAACTCCATGGATGTTAGATTTATCACTATGTAACTAGATTATTGTCTCTAGTGAAAGTGGGAGACTAAAGGGAATATGCCCTGAGAGGCAATAATAAAGTAGTTATTATGTATATTCCAAGTATATGATAGATGTTTATTTTGCATGCTATAATTTTATTAATACGAAAACGTTAATACATGTGTGTTTAAGAAACAAATAGAAAGTTCCTAGTTATGCATCTCTTATAAACTAGCTTGTTGATTAACAGGATGGTCAAGGTTTCCTGATCATGGACATTAGATATTGTTAATAGCGAGGTCAGAACATTATTGGAATGGTGTGATGAAAATTCATCCGAAGTATAGCATTACGATCAAAGTCATTGATTTTATATTGCTATAACATCATACGAAGTAATCCTAAACCTTAAACCATGAGATCATGTCAATTGATGACCCACAAGTGTAGGGGATCGCAACAGTCTTCGCGGGTAGTATTACCCAATTCATTGATTTGACACAAGGGGATCCAAAGAATACTTGCAAGCCTTAACAACTAAGTTGTCAATTCAGTTGCACCTGAAAATAGTTCTTGCTCATAGAAGTTTATCAGTAGCAATAGTTTGTAGTAGCAACAGCAACAGTGGAACATGAGCAATAGTAATAGTAACAGTAAACAGTGGGATTCGAGTGCGATAGGCATAGGGATGGATGGACGGGCGTTGCATGGACGAGTCTAAACATGTAACTTCAAGATCTAGGGCATTGCAGATAAATAATAACAAGCATCCAAGTACTAAAAAATCCTAGGCATGTGCTCCAAATATAGTCATATGTGCTCGCAACGAGAACTTACACAACATCTTCTGTCCAGCCAGCCCGTGGCAGCGGGGCCTCTAGGGAACTACTGGCAATTAAGGTGCTCCTTTTAATAGAGCACCGAAGCAAAGCATTAACACTCCATGAACACATGTGATCCTCACACCACAACCATCCCCCAATTATTATCACTTTGGGGCCTTTGGATCCAGACAATGATACGTGTACACAACTTGCAGATAAGACCACAAACAATACTATCATAATGATTCAATAATAAGTTCAGATCGGAGATCATGGCACTCGGGCCCTAGTGACAAGCATTAAGCACAACAAGTTGCAACAAAGTCAAATAGCACTAATAGAGATACTAGGCACTATTCCCTAACAATCTTATTCGATTACATGATAGAACTCATCCAATCCCTACCATCCCCAAGCCTACAGCGGGGGATTACTCACTCATGGATGAGGGAAACATCGGTGGTTGATGGAGATGCATTGGTGATGATGATGGTGATGATCCTCTCCAAATTCCCCGTCACGGCAGGGTGCCAGAACGGAGTTTCTGGATCCGAATGTTGGTTTCTGGTGGCGGCGGCGGAGCGGAACTATTTCTGGAAAACTATCGAACCTCTGTCGGTTTTTAGGTCGAAAGGCAACTTATAGGCGAAGAGGGAGGCCGAGGGGGTGCCTGGAGTGGCTGCACCCCCAGGCACGGACAGTGGTGGGCCCGCGCCTGGCATGGGTGTGGGCCCCCCAGGCCCCCTCTCCGTCTCGTCTTCTGGCTCCGTGAATCTTCTGGTGAAATATAATTTTTGGCATATTTTTCAGGATTTTTCTTGATAGTTCATTTTCTACACAAAAACAAGACACCAAGGTAATTCTGCTAAAAACAGCGTCAGTCCGTGTTAGTTGTATCCAAATCACACAAGTTTAGAGAAGAAACAATAGCAAAGTGTTCGAGAAAGTAGATATGTTTTGGACGTATCAACTCCCCCCAAGCTTAGCTTATTGCTTATCCTCAAGCAATTCAGTTGAAAACTGAGTGCAATAAAATAACTTTCACGAACACATTTGCTTCATATGATGTAAATAATCTAAGCACAGGAGTAGATGCCCAGACAATTCATAATAAAGAGTATGCAACTAAGTCTACTCAATAGTCATTGCAATCTATGAAGAGAAACCAACTCAATAATAATAAGTAGCAAGAAACATAAACATAAGCAACATTGCAATGCTCATAATAAGGTATGATAGAGTGGTATCTCGATTGCCTTTGTTTGAAGAGCACAATATAAATGCCAAGGCACCTCTAAAGTTCAAGTGAAGACTAGAGATAAAGATGTTAGAGATACAAGCATCAAAATCGTGACATAATTAACCAAGTTTTGGAACAAACACAAGAATGATAACTATGCTCTCAAGAAGGTGCTCATAGAATAAGCGGTGACTCAACAAAGTTGTGAAACGTTTTTCGGAGAGTTTGAAAGGCTTCCAAATGCTAAAAGGAAGGTACTCATTAGCTTTGAGCTCTCATTGCCCCTATCATAGGCATCTTCATGTGGTTAAGGTGAAAGTGAGGTCCAATATGAGTTATATGCTTGACAGACCATAGACTCGAAATCCCAAGTCCCAGGAGTACGAGGGCTGCTCCGCATGCTACTCAACTTTGGTTACCTGAAAGTTCTTGTCATTGTAAATACATGCATATCATAGAGAACTGCCAACGGGGTACCTCTTGTACATGATATAGGAGCGATCCCGGGATCAAAATGACAAGGCAAGTAGACAATGAGCATCTCAGCGATCTTTTTATTTACTATGTGTATAGCTTTTTATTGAGGATGCTTCATAAATGCTCATTATGGTGATGCTGCAAGTTTCCACCATGATTAGGCATGGCTTAGGCTAGCGGCCCAGGCGTTTCTCTAACACAATGTATAGAATCCATGAACACACAAGCTCCCCTTTCATTTCACATCATCGACATCCGTAAACAAAAGAGCAAGGTATCAACTGGATGATATATCCAAAAAGTGTTGAAAGCGTTCCCTGTGACAACACGGTTCTGCTGACTGCCAGCATATAATTTGCAAGCATATAACTTTCATGGACAAGTCACAATGGTTCAAGATTATTAAGCGCAAGGAATAAAGTGTGCCATCAAGTCCGTGAGAGCTTTACTAACTAACTTTCTCAAAACAGACAAACATTTTTTTTGGAAGAAAACGCTAATAGGTAGGTATGGTGGACACAACTGACAATATTGGTTTGGGGGAGTTGGAAGCACAAGTAGGGCTCATACTCAGTGCAAGTGAAGGCTAGCAATAGAGAGGGAGCGACAAACGAGAGAGAGCAATAAGTGTCATAATCATGCTTGCAACAAAACAGGACTAATTATGGCATGAAAGTGATACAAGAACTCTGAGGCAAAATAAATCATCGAGGCTTACTGACTATTGATTAGTCATATGCATGCGTGAGCATGTGCCAAGTCGATTCACATGAACAGTCAGAGGAGGATACCACAATATCATACCAAAGTATGAATAAAACAATGCAAGCAGACATTCATATGACATGCTTCAAACTATTAGCAAGCTGGAGCTAATCATAGACAAGCAAGAACTACTAAGCATCCATAATGACATACACCTTACACAAACAGGCTAAGCATGCTCACAATGATGAGTATATGTACAAAAATGAAACAAATAGAGTTCGTTACCAGCCTATTACCACTCCTCAAGTTGTCTTAATCTTCATTATTGCCCTTCACTTGTGTGACTTGAATGATGACATGAAACTAAAATCCACTGAGAACGGCTGAACCCTGCAAAGAACTCACAAAACCAAAGAAGAACAACAAATATTCTTGGTGTTTTCGATTTTTTTTAAAGAAAGCAAACAAGGCAAAACCAAACAAAGGAAAAGGCAAACCAAAACAAAGAAACAAACCAAGAGAAACAAAGAAAATATTTTTGGTATTTTTGTGTTTTTGAGAAAGAAGCAACAAGAACCAAAAAGAAAGTGAAACAATGGATATATAAAGAACCGACCGAACATGATATATATATGAGTGTGATGTCGGTATACCTCCCCCCAAGCTTAGGCTTTTGGCCTAAGTGGGGCTCAATAGCGCGGGTAGTAACCCCATGCCGATGGGTCATCATAGGAATGATCATAGTCAGGCGCCTGCGATGAAGAAGAAGACGCGCCCCAATCAAATGAGGGCTGCTGGTATGAAGACTCTCCCAAGTTGGAGGGCTGAACCGAATTTTCTTTGGCATCCTCTTCAACATTCTCCTCTTGCTAGGAGAGGTCCGCCACATATGTGTCAACCTCCTCCTCCGTAAGCGACCATCCTTGCATGTTATCAAAATTAAACAAAGCAGGTGTAGGCAAATAAACTATTTTCTCGGTCCTACCCTTTCTCCGACCTTGCTGGGCAAAAGATAATTCATATAGTAAACTTCTCACATTATCCCCCAAGGAAACAAAACCATGTTGAATCATGGACTCAATATCAAGCCTCTCTATGGGGAACTGATAATCTAAAAAGTAAGTCTCTAAACCATGGAAAGCTAGCAACCTAGAAGCAATGAGACCTCCACAAATTCCACCCTTCTCGCGGTTGGTGGTGAGACGATGAGCTACCAGCGCACCCAGGCTATAAGATCTATTCCTATTTAGAGCAGCTGCGATAAAAGCTAGATCAAAAGAAGACAACTTTCTAGCAATCTTTCTAGCAAGAACACACTTGGTAATGAAATAGGCAAAGTATCTAATAGCTAGGAACTGAATGTTCCGAATTTTACCACTTTCCTTTGAGAAGTCGAAACCTTGGCAAATCTCAGCATATAAATCCATAAGTGACTTGGGCCTCTCCTTGATCTTCTGACAAGATCCCCACTGAGGTACTCTAATTGCTGCATAGAAATCAGCAAAAGGCAGGTCGATAGCTATATTATATATTTTGTAATGGACCATGGGATTAGATGTAGACCAAGTGAACTGGAAGTCCTCACAAAATCCATGGTTAGCTTAAAATATTGGAATGGTTCACCTTCAACAAAGTGTTCCAACCCTGCATTGGCAATCAAAGTTTGGAAATCCTGGAAGATTCCCGCAACTCTCATAAATTCTTGGCATGGATATATGGAAGGAAAAACTGCCTCCTCACGATGAACCTTCATTGGCTCATGCACCATCAAGTCATATTGATTCAGTGGATAAGCACTCATCTTCCTTGCTGAAATTTTTAGACAACCATCAAACCAAGTGATTTCTAAGTTGATAAATGATGAGCAACTACTATAGGAACTTGCTAGAGTACTACACATGCATCAAAATAAAGTTTCTAAGCACAGAACAAGCATGCAAGCTCAAACAACTTGACACCTATATTAGCAAAATACTCAAGATACAATCTACCAATCACAAATCTAATTAGACAAGTGGAGGAGGCACATACCAAGGAGCAAACCCTCCAAAAATCAACACTTGAGATGGGCTGAACAAGGAGATCGAAAATCGCGAACAAGAATAGCAATAACTCGAGCTTGAGCAAGTTTTCTGGTGTTTTTCAGGAGAGAGAAAGAAGGTGGCTTTGAGGAGGCAGCCTGGAGGGGCCCAGGTGAGCCAGACCCCCTAGGCGCCACCCCTGGTAGGCCGCGCCTACCCTGGGTGTGGTGGCATGGGGTGGCCCCTGGGTCACTTTAGGTGTCTCTCTGCCCCTTTTTTCGAGGAAAATTTATTTTGAATTTTCTGGGATTTTTCGGGAAACTTTATTTTTGGCCAATTTTCACGGTATGAAAATTGATTTTCTCGCAGAAACAGTTTTTTCAGAAGAAGCAAAAGCAAACCAAAAGCCAAACTACAGGAGCTCTAAGAAACTCAAACAAACAAACAAACAACTAGCAAAACTAAAGCTAAAGCAAAGACTAGGAAGGAGAAAAGTAAAAGAAAGCAATAATAACCATAGTGGAAACATTATTTTGTTCATCAAAATCCTTTTGTTAACAAGGTTGATCAAGTATTGTTACCAAAACAATCTAATATGAAACAAAATTTTGCATTCCACAAGATGATTATGTAACCTCATACTTGATAGCAATGGTCCCAATCATAATAGTTTCAAAATTTTCTTGTGGAATGGGACAATATATTTCTCCAACCTTGATGCTCTCAATATTTTCAAATGGAATTCAGGCAATAGCTCTTAGCAACCTTCTTGGGGAAATAGATAGTGTGCTCTTTGTCATTAATATTGAATGTTACTTTCCCTTGATTACAATTGATGACAACACCTGCAGTATTAAGAAAAGGTCTCCCAAGAATAATAGACATATTATCATCTTCATGCATTTCAAGCACAACAAAATCAGTTAGAACCATGCAATTATGAGCTACTTGAACAGGAACATCCTCACATATACCAACAGGGACAATAGTTGACTTATCAGCCATTTGCAAAGATATATCAGTTGGTATCAACTTTTCTAGTTGGAGCTTCTTGTAGAGAGAAAAAGGCATAACACTAACTCCAGCTCCCAAATCACATAAAGCAGTTCTAACATAATTATTCTTAATGGAGCAAGGAATAGTTGGTATACCTGGATCACCAAGTTTCTTTGGAACCTTACCATTGAAGGAGTAATTAGCAAGTAAAGTAGAAATCTCCTCATTAGGAATCTTCCTTTTATTAGAGACAATATCCTTCATATACTTTGAATAAGGAGGCAACTTAATAGCATTAGTTAAAGGAATTTGCAAGAATAAAAGCTTCATCCACTCACAAAACTTGTTGTAGTGTTCTTCCTCCTTTGACTTGTGTTTCTTACCTGGAAAAGGCATATGTTTCTACACCCAAGGTTCTCTCTCTTTACCATGTTTATTAGCAATAAAATCCTCCTTTGTGTACCTAGTGTTCTTAGTGTGCTTCTCAGGTTCTTCCTCAACTTCCTCCTTATCAGGAGCATCATTTTTATCATTACCACTCTCAGTTTCAGCATCAGAGACAGATATACTATTAGGATCTACAACTGGTTCAAGTGGTTCCTCAACTACTTTATGTTTCTTTTTCTTCCTCTTACGAGGACTACCACTACTCTCACCTTGTTGAGAATCATGCTCAATTCTTTTAGGGTGTCCTTCAGGATATAAAGGATCTTGAGTAGCTATACCACTCCTAGTTATAATTCCATAAGCATGTTTATCTCTTGAGGTATTAACTAGCATATCCTTTTGTACCTTAGCAAGTTGATCAAGTTGAGTTTGAACCATTTGAAAGTGTTTATAAAGCATTTTAATGTCATTATAAGTTCTTTCCACAATATCGTTCAACTCATTGATAGCTCTAGAGTTTTCCAATAAATGATTCCGAACTTGTTTATTAAAATGACCTTGTTTAACAATAAAAATGTCAAGTTCCTCTAAGCATTGATCAGGAGGCTTACCATAAGGAATATCACCTTCATCGAAGTGTTGGAGAGAGTGTACCTCAATAGTAGATGAGTGGGTAATTGGCTTACATAATTCTTCTATAGGAGGTAGATTCTTCACATCTTCAGCTCTAATACCTTTTCTCCTTTAGACACCTCTTAGCTTCCTTCATCACTTCATCATTTAATGCAATAACTCCCCTCTTCTTTGTTGTTGGTGTTGGAACTGGTTCAGGCATAACTGGTTCAGGAGTAATAGGCTCAGGTGTATTCAGCTCATTTGAAGACTAATCATCATAATGCTTGCTTATTTTAGCCATTAATTCTTCAGCATCTGTAGGAGTCCTTTTCCTGAAAACACAATCAGCAAAGCTATCTAGGTAGGTCCTAGAATCATCAGTTAGTCCATTATAATAAATATCAAGAAGCTCATTCTTAGGTAATGGACATACAGGATGTGCATGAATCAAGGCACAGAACCTTGTCCATGACTCAGGCAATTTCTCTTCTTCTCCCTGTTTAAAATCAAAAAGTCTCTGCAAAGCAGGATGTCTAGCACTGGGAGGAAAATATTTCTGGAAGAAAGAAGCAATCAAGCAATCAGGGCTATCAATGGAACTAGGAGGTAATCTATTAAACCAAGCCCTAGCTTCTCCTTTTAGTAAAAAAGGAAAGATCTTAGTAACAAAGTACTTGCGCATCTTAAAATCATCGGAGAACAAAGTACTCATAGTAGAAAGCTCATTCATATGAGCCACAACACTCTCATTTTCAGTCCCACAGCAAGGTTATTTCTCAACAATATCTAAATAAGATAAATCAAGAAAGAAATCATAATCTTTATCTTTAATATCTATGGGAGAGGTGGCAAACTTAGGATCAGAGGACAACTTAACATACTAGTACGTCTAGCAAGGAGACTCTTAATAGCACTAGTACCATGTGTGTTTCGGCACTCTTCAACAAAATCATCAGTGAACTCAATGTAACCATCATTAATATCATAACTCTCACTAGACTCAGGTGAGCTAACAGGTGTAACAGTGTCTTCACTAGGAGTTTCGGTAATTCCTAGACTAGCCATAGTAGCATATAGAAAAGGACCTAATGAACCACTCGCATCAAGCATAGTAGAAGTAAAATCATGAGTATCGAAAGCAGTTTTAGCCTCAGCAGTAGTAGCAGTGTGTGTAGCATGAGTATGTGGTGGTGTGACAAGCTTACTTATAACAGACAGTGAATCAAGAGCAGCAGAGGTGTTTAGGAATGTACCTCTTCTTGTAGTGGATGGTAAAATAGGGAACTTTCCATCACGATACTTCCCCATGATGAAAGGAGTAGCAGTGAACAATAATAGATCCAAGTGAACTTACAAATAAAGCTATTCCCCTCGGCAACGGTGCCAGGAAATAGTCTTGATGACCCACAAGTGTAGGGGATCGCAACAGTCTTCGCGGGTAGTATTACCCAATTTATTGATTCGGCACAAGGGTAGCCAAAGAATACTTGCAAGCCTTAACAACTGAGTTGTCAATTCAGCTGCACCTGGAAACAGTTCTTGCTCACAGAAGTTTAACAGTAGCAACAGTTTGTAGTAGCAACAGCAATAGTGGAACAAGAGCAATAGTAACAGTAACAATAATAGTAAACAGTGGGATTCGAGTGCTGTAGACATAGGGATGGATGGACGGGCGTTGCATGGACGAGTCTAAACATGTAACTTCAAGATCTAGAGCATTGCAGATAAATAATAACAAGCATCCAAGTACTAAAAAATCCTAGGCATGTGCTCCAAATATAGTCATACGTGCTCGCAATGAGAACTTGCACAACATCTTCTGTCCAGCCAGCCCGTGGCAGCGGGGCCTATAGGGAACCACTGGCAAATAAGGTGCTCCTTTTAATAGAGCACCGGAGCAAAGCATTAACACTCCATGAACACATGTGATCCTCACACCACAACCATCCCCTCCGATTGTCCCAATTATTGTCACTTTGGGGCCTTTGGATCCGGACAATGGTATGTGTACACAACTTGTAGATAAGATCACAAACAATACTATCATAATGATTCAATAATAAGTTCAGATCTGAGATCATGGCACTCAGGTCCTAGTGGCAAGCATTAAGCACAACAAGTTGCAACAAAGTCAAGTAGCACTAATAGAGATACTAGGCACTATGCCCTAATAATCTTATTCGACTACATGATAGAACTCATCCAATCCCTACCATCCCCAAGCCTACAATGGGGGGTTACTCACTCATGGATGAGGGAAGCATCGGTGGTTGATGGAGATGCGTTGGTGATGACGATGGCGATGATCCTCTCCAAATTCCTTGTCCCGGCAGGGTGCCAGAACGGAGTTTCTGGATCCAAATCTTGGTTTTTGGTGGCGGCGGTGCAGCGGAACTCTTTCTGAAAAACTATCGAACCCCGTCGGTTTTTAGGTCAAAAGGCAACTTATAGGCGCAGAGGGAGGCCGAGGGGGTGCCTAGAGTGGATGCACCCTCCCCAGGCGCGCCAGTGGTGGGCCCGCGCATGGCATGGGTGTGGCTCCCCCAGGCCCCCTCTCCGTCTCGTCTTCTGGCTCCGTGAGTCTTCTGGTGAAATATTTTTTTTTGACATATTTTCCATGATTTTCCTGATAGTTTATTTTCTACACAAAAACAAGACACCAAGGTAATTCTGCTGAAAACAACGTCAGTCCGTGTTAGTTGTATCCAAGTCACACAAGTTTAGAGAAGAAACAATATGAAAGTGTTCGAGAAAGTAGATATTTTTTGGACATATCATCAATCACTAACACTGGAAGAGTATCTTGATAACACCAAACGTCACACCGTAATAGGGTGATTATAAAGATGGGTTCAGTACTACTAAAATATTATGTTGAGGCCCATGGATCAAGAGTAGAATTTGTTCATCCCGATGACAGATAGATATACTCTGGGCCCTCTCGGTGATATCACATTGATTAGCTTGCAAGCAAGTGATTTAATCACTAGAATGTTATATCACGGGAATGAGAAAAGAGTACATGTCAGTAACAAGATCAAACTAGGTATGGGGATACCGATTATCGAATCTCAGACATGTAATATATCGCGAGACAAAGGGATTAAGATTCTAGCGTAAAAGGTTCTCACGATCACAAGAAAGTCATCGTTGAATGTGTGGGATTCAATATGGATCTCCAGGTCCCGCTTCTGATTATTGATCTAAGAGGGGTCTCAATCATGTACGCATTATTCGCGAACCGTAGGGTGACACACTTAAGAGACACCGACACCATTTGGAACAAATAGTTTCATGCTGAAAAGAATAACAAAGCGCAGGAATTTATTTTACTAGACACCGAAACTGTTTTCAGGTGAAATTGCAGAAAGTGTTTCTGCATGTGAAATGAAATACTAGCAAGGGGTTATATGTGAATGTTTGTCATTAAGGTAATTGAAAAAATTCTGAATAAATAAAAGGAGTTTTATTTAAAGAGAGCTTGCATTAAATTTGGTGGAAATTTAATGGGAATTTTGAGTGGGATTTTTGAGTGGAGAAATGAAGAGACATTTTGTGAGTGGAGCTTCCACCCACATGAATGGAGGAGGGGAGGGGGCAGCCCCCATGCGCCGGCCACCCCCTTGGGGTGCCCCCTCCCTCCTATATAAAGCCCCCCTCTCCCTCTCTCTCACTCACACCTCCTCGTGAAGGATCTCTCTTCCCCTTAGTTTATCCCCATGGTATCAGACTAGCGAGATACATGTTACCGGTGACTTTTCGGTAAGAAAGAGTTGTTGCTTCCGCTGCATCGTTCGGGCGAGGAGTCAGAGGTTGCTCGGTGCCTCAGACATGTGTGCGAGCACGGATGCGCCGCTGGTTTGCGGTGCTAGGACTTTCTCTCAATCTTGAGATCGTCAAGTGTTCGTCTACATCATCCACGAGTACAACCTCATTAAGCTTTGTCAGTATTCAAGGGTATGTTCTCTACGAATGTATATCCACCCGTTGCTTGTATCTAGTAGATAGATCTTGGTACATAGTTGTTCCCATCGTAGGAATTTTTTGTTTTCTATGCTATGAACCCTACATGATCTTGATCCATATGATGTCTCGTGAGTAGTTCGTTTAGTTCTTGAGGACACGGGAGAAGTCATGTTGTTAGTAGTGGAATTGTGTTGAAGTAATATTCAATGGTTTGATATTTAAGTTGTGGTGATATTCTTCTAGTGGTGTCATGTGAACATCGACTACATGATACTTCACCATTTATGGGCCTAGGGGAATGCATTGTGTATTTGGCTACTAATTTTGGGGTTGCCGGAGTGACAGAAACCTGAACCCCTATTAGGAAACCTTTGCACAAGAGAGTGTAGGATCTCAGAGTTTAATGCCGTAATTAGGTTTTTATCTTAATTACTTTCTTGTAGTTGCGGATGCTTGCAAGGATTTTAATCACAAATATATATCAGTCCAAGTAAGGTCGGTACATTAGCATAGGTTCACCCACACAACACTTATCCAACCAAAGAAAATTAATCAACTATATGAAGCAAAAACACTTGAAAGTATTCCCACGTGTCCTCGAGAACGTTTGATCCTTATAAGTAATATAACCGGCTTGTCCTTCGCTAAAAAAAGGATTGGGCCACTTCCTGCAGTTATTATTATTGTCTTTATTTACTTGCACTTTATTTATCTATATTATCAAAATCCCCTAAAAATCCATTTGCTAAGTATTTATTGAGAATTCCTGATCCAAACCACTAGTCAACACCTTCTGCTCCTCGTTGGGATCAACACTCCTATTGATCGGAAGTACTATGATACACCCCTATACTTGTGGGTCATCAGTAGGTGCGTGCTTGGCGTAGACAGGCGCGTGTTCGGTTGATCAGATCGACGGTGCGCCGTATGCGCCATGGCATGGACGACACGTAGATCGGAGTCGATGGCGGCGTTATCGATGAAGTCCCGGACGATGATGACGAATATGATCCGAGGGGGGCGGCCGCGGTAGCCTTCCACGGAAGGCGTCGCAGCCGTCCGTGTGCACGGCAGCCTGCCATGAGGCCATGATAGCCTAACGAGGCATACGCAGTAGCGGAGGAGGCAGGCGCACGGGCGCGGTGTAGATCCTCGATGCCGATGATCGGAGTAGAGGCGCAGTGATGACGATGACGGTGGGCGACTCAATTCGATCTAAGATCGGTAAACCAAAAAAGAAAAAACCGATCAAGATATCGGAAAAAAGACTTACAGGACAGCCGATCACGTATCGGCGAACGAACCCTGGCTACAGGTTGCGCGGCCCCCGGCAGAGATCATGGAGATCGACCTCCCCGGGGGCGGGGCTGTCACATCCCAAATTTTAGATTTGGTCTTGCATATCATTCATATCATCACATCATGCTTTTCCATACAAAACCGTCGAGTGAAAAGGTTCGGCGAAACGCTATTTTCAAAACCCTATTCTATTTTACTACGAGGCTCCTGCGGGAGGCTTTAGTAGGACTAGCGTTGTCCGTCCTTGTAGACTAGTGGTTTCGCTCAACACTTGGCCCTAGATTGTTCCCCTCGATTTTACAAAACCATAGGAGCAAGAATCGCTCGATTCGGAGCTAGTACGGAGAAGTTTCGGCCGTTTGTTTGAAAGACGGAAAACGGGCCAATTTCCGGGCCGATTTCCGAGTCCGAAACCAACTCCGCGCCGAATCAGTTTAGATTTCCGCGAGAGGGCCCACTTAAGGGGACCCACCCTGGCCTCGGGACCCGTGCCCACCGACCCCGCCTGCCCCTGATCGCCCCGCCTCCCCGCGCGATCGCCCCACCTCGGGATCGCCCCCGCCGCCTCGGTTCCTGGACCGTGCCGCCGCCCCTCCTCCTCGGCCTCCGCGCCAACCCCGCCGCCAGGTACCCCCGCGCCGCCTCCTTCTCCCCCTGGCCGCGAGCCGCCCCGCCTCCGCGCCATCCCCGCCCCGCACCCGCGCCCCCGAGCCGCGCCAACCCCGCCGCCATCGCCGCCTGCGCGCTGCTGCGCTGCAAGCTGCTGCCGCCGCCGCCGCCTGCGCTTGCCGCCAGCGCCCGCCGCTCGCCGCTTGCTGCGCTGCGCGCTGCGCTAGCCGCTGCGCGCACACACCCGCGCACACACACGCGCGTTTGTCCACGCACGCACGCACGCCTCGCGCGCCGTCTTGCGCACCGTGTTGATTAATCTCGAACCGCGCTGATCATTTTCCCTAACGCGCAGGTAACCGTCGTCGCCGGAATCGATCGCCGCACCGTCCGGAGTCCGTTTTGTCGTTTGTTCCCGGTGAGTCAGCAGCCATCGTTAGATCTCAGATCAGCGGCTCAGATCGTTCGTTGATCGGTCAGACTCAGGCGTTGACTAGTTAGACGCCCAGTCAGCGCCCAGTCAGCAGACGCGTTGACCAGTCAACAGACACAGTTGACTGATTAATTTCGTTAATCCTTTTAGTTGACAGATTTCGGTAGAATCTTGTAAATTGCGTAGAAATTAAAACGCTTGGCCAAAAATTGCAAATAAAATATGTGTAGATTCAGTGAGTCGTGTAGAATCTCGCTGTACCTTTGGTTCAGACTTTTGCAGCAAGGTTTAGTACATTTTAATCAAACTAGTTAGTGGCCTTTTCGGAGTAATAAATTCGTAGAAAAAGATCCGTAGCTCCAAAAATCGCGTATGATATGTCCCTGGATTCAGTGGAACGAGGGGAATCTCATCGTGAATTAAAAAGTTAGGCTTATAGTAAAAACTTCAGCAGAAACTGTCTAGTGGCTTTCTGCAGTGTTTTAATTACTCGGGGAGTTTTATAATTCCTTTTTGAGTAATTCTAGTTGGTACTGTTTCTAATCAGCGATGCCTATGCGGTAGAATTTTCCCAAGATTTTACAAACAATATACTACCGGTAGTGAACTATTTGAGTTCTAGCTCTAGTTTTGAGCATTACTTTTGTCTAATAGTTTTCCTAGCGCTAAAACTATTTTTCATGCATGCAATCAGTAGTATTATTGATTAGGATTATGTGGTGCAGCTGTAGCACCAATTCACTTGCCTTGCATACCTTCATGCATCATATTTGTTGCATATGCTTGTGATTGTTTGTTTATGAATGCAATTGTATCGTGTAGATTGTGACGAGTGCAACGCTTGCTCGTGTGTGGATTGTTCTTCCGACGCTACAACCAAGGCAAGTAGATGCTACTTTGTTCATAATATCGTCCTACTATTTTCAATGCATTGTCGTGTATTTTGTAGATGCATGTGTATGATGATACTATCGCTATGCTATGTCCTATTATGTGGTAGGGCTTTCCTTGTAGATGAACCACCGTTGGTAGATGTGCTTAGCCATGCTATGTTGAACGAGGGCTGAGTTACATCATTGAGACTTGTTTCTAAAAGTATTGGTTGTGAAAACTAAAACAACTTAATCAATGAATCTCCTGGGTGTGATGGTATTGATAATTTTTGGTGGTTTCATTGCGGAAAGGCATCCAGGAATCAAGAGAGAATGATTGGCTTCTTTATTGTGTAGCTTACGTGTACAACCATGTGCCAATAATGGAATGGGCGGTTGGTTGGACTTAGTAGGTTGTGGTGACCCGAACCCGCGTATCCAGAGATGTAGAATTTTGGTAGGTTGGACCGGTGCGCGTCGGGATTGGGGAGCTACTTCCCGAACAGTCTCTTCTTGGACTTCTCCCTGTCACCACTCAAAATGAGAGTGATGGTACGAGCTGAGCTGGCCAAGTCACATGGGTAAAGTGTACTAACCCCTGCAGGGTGTATAATCTAATCGATTAGCCGTGTCCCCGGTTATGGACAACTGAGTTGCTTGATATTGATTCCATGACAAGTTTCTCGCTCATTCCAATTTCATAATTATTTTAATATTGTTGGATTAACTTAATTGGGATCTTTTCAAAGAAAACCAAAAACTGTTTATGAAAGTAGGACAAAGTTATTTGCAAATGCAAGCCAGACATAGCTCCAATTGCCAAATATGCATGTAGATGTTAGTACTATTGTCTCCATTACTAGCTCTACTTGCCATACATTCCATGTATTGACCCTTCAGGGCTGCTACGTTTCATGTTGCAGGTTATTCCGATTCTGAGTAATCGATATAGGCCACGGTACTCCACTCGGCACTTGTTCACTTGTGGGCAATTTGAAGAATGGAGGATTTACTTTATTTATGTTGCTACCTGAATAATTTGAGCTAGCTCTGGGCTAAGCTTTTATTGTAATAATGGTACTCTGAATCTTCGTTATTCATGATACACGGATATTTTGCTATGTTATTCATCTTACTCTATTGTGGGCCAATGAACCGATCCAGGGATTGGCATGTCACATAGAGGTCACGGTCTTTTCAGAACCGGGGTGTTACAGGGGCGGCGGAAGCGTGTTGCTTGGCTAGCGCGGCACCATGGCGGGCGGTGGCGCTAGGGTTTGGGAGGTGGCGGCGACGACGCTAGGTGGATGCAGCGGCGACTAGGTCAAGGATCTTGCCGCTCTGATACCATGTAGAACGATAGAGAGGGGATTGGCGGAATATGTTGAATGTATTATTGAGCCTCATGAGCGAGTATATATAGACGTACATGTATCATCTTGGAGTATAAGTCAAGTTAGGCTAGAGTCCTAACTATCCTAGACTACCATAACAACCGTATACGTACAATACTCTAACACCAACTACCATGGTGAAACTTCCCCGTCGCTGTCCGCTTCCACCCCACGCCGATTCTTGCTAGTTCTCGCCGCCGCTCCGACTACATTAGCAAAGACTTCTTGGCTACCACCTCATCATTCATTCTCGCCGCTCGTGACGCCCGCCAATAACCCCACGACCACGGCCGAATCTCCGGACGCTGTCGACCGAATCTACCAATTCCGATGTTCCTCGCCCTGCCGCCATTCGCAATTGTTGTCACATCACAATTGCAGCCCGTTGCCATCGATTAGCGGCCACCGCAACCCCCAAGCAATCCTCAGCGACGTGCTACTCTTTGTCGAACTCTCGACGCCTGGTCAGCGTGGCGATGCCGAATTTGGCAGCATCTCCCCGCTCTTCTCTGCCTCATGTCTGCCGTTGCCTCCTTTCCTCCGCCTCCGGCGAAATCCGTGGCCAAAATCGAACTAGACGCCTGATGGTCGTCAGATCTGCTCTCTCCCTCCCCACCTTCGGATCTCATGCCCGGTGTCCTATTCTACATCATCTGAAATGAGTGCCCTAAATTTCCTGCCATAAAGCCCAAAATTGATGCCCTAACACAGTTTTCACGTGCTCTATTTTACATGGAAATGGTTTAAGACACAGTAATTAACAGGATCGGCGAAGTTACTCCAAGATTAGTAACCTTTGGAGTATTCCACACGCACACGCCACACACCTGGTGACCGCCGGAGTAAAACTTAATCCGCGCGCGGCCCACCGACTCCTCCCACAGATAAAACGGCGAGGCCCACTGGCACCTTCCTCTCGCTATCTCCACCCCTTCCATCCTTTCCCTTCTCCTGCTCTCCGCGGCCTCGCTTCCGCATCACACCATCTCGTTCGGTCCTTCTCTCCTCCCCCGACCCAACGACCCGGCTTCTCTCCCCTCACGTCTCCTCCTTTTCCAGCCCGATTCCGTCCAACCTCACCAAAAACCCAAACCTTTTCCGACGGATTTTCATTTTTCCTTTCGGAGATTTACGAAACGAATGATTTGAACCCTACTACTTCTGTATACTCCGTCGGGCGAAGCCGGAGCCCACCAGGGCGGCGGTAGACCTTGCCTATTTGGGTTGGGGGGGCGCCTTTTGTCGCCCACTGTTTCTCCTCAATTCTCGTGCGCCAAGGCAAGTGTTTCCCCCTTCTCTTCACCCCAGATATGGGACTCCTCTTTTTTTTTTCCAACTCCCCCCATCCTTTTCTTCCGTTGGAGTAAAATCCGCCCGATTTGGCGTGGGGAATTTCAATTTGGGTTCGAATTCTGTTTCAATTTCGATTGGTACCTAATTTGGATTTGTGGCCTGGTTGCGTGCGTGCAGGGAGTCGATGGGCACTGGCGGCGGCGGGAGGGTGGCCGTACGGCGGGGCAAGATGGACGACGACGACGACGACGAGTATGTCGTGGATGAGGACGAGGAGGAGGTAGAGGAGGACGACGCGGAGTACGTCGCGGCCGCCTGCTCCGATGAGGAGGACGCCGGCGAGGAGGGGGAGGAGGAAGAGGAGCCGGAGCCTGACCACGAATCTGACGCCGATTTCGACGGGGACGAGGAAGCCGAGGACGAGGACTTCGAGATCGAGACGCCGCGGCCCAGGCCTCGCGCCCGGGGCAGGAAGCCCAAACCGGAGGAGGACGAATCGGACGCCGATTTCGACGAGGACGAGGAACTGGAGATCGAGACGCCGCGCCCCAAGCGGCGTCCGGCGGCCAAGGCCCGCGGCCGACGCAGTAGGGCCAAGCCGGATGAGGACGAATCCGACGCAGATTTCGACGAGGACGAGGAGTTGGAGATCGAGACGCCACGCCCGAAGCGGGCCGCGAAGGCTCGCGGCCGGGGCAGGAAGGTGAAGAAGCCGCGTGATGATTCTGATGCGGATTCCGACGAGGATGACGAGCTGTTCCAGATCGAGACGCCACGGCCGAAGCGTCCGGCCAAGGCTCGCGCCCGAGCCAGGAAGGTGAAGAAGCCGCGTGATGATTCCGATGAGGATTTCGGGGAGGACGAGGGTTTCGAGATAGAGGCACCACGAAGGAGGCGTCCAGCCACGGTTCGCTCCCGACGAGGAGGCAGGAAGGGGAAGCGGGAAGATGAGTCTGATGCCGATTTCGACTTGGGGGAAGAAGAACTGGAGATCGAGACACGTCCAGCCGCGGTTCGTTCCAGAGGAGGCAGGAAGGGGAGTCAGGAGGACGAGTCTGATGAGGATTTCGGTAGGGACGAGGAAGAATTTCAGGACGAGGAGTTGGAGATCGAGACACACCCAGCTGAGGTTCCTTCCCGTGGCAGGGAGGAGAAACAGGAGGATGAGTCTGATGCGGATGTCGACGTAGAGGAGGAATTGGAGGATGGGGGGTTGGAGTTGGAGATTGAGGCACCACGGCCTGAGCATCCAAATGGGAAGCAGGATGACGAGTTTGATGAGGATTTCTATGAGGAACCAGAGGACCAGGAAGCAGATGAGGAGTTGAAGACCGAGATAATGGAGCCGATGCAACCAATCGAGGGTTGCGGCTGGGGCAGGAAGAAAAAGCCATCAGGATCTCGCCGTCCGAGGCACGAGGACGATGATGACTATGAGGAGGAAATCGAGGATGAGGACGATGACTTTGACCCAGAGGTGGATGAAGAGGAGGATGGCGAGGAGGAAGAGGTTGAAGAAGACGACGAGGATTTGGATGAATATGCCCCAACTCGAGCAATAAGGCCTAAGAACCACTTGGCCAAGCGGAAGCCAGCAGCAGGGCGCCTGCATCGTAAGAGGCGGAGCGGTTCCAGGGTTTCCAAGGGAAAGGCAAGGAAGGGCACGTCAGCACATCAGCGGAGAAGGAAGCAACGGGTAGATGATGATGAGGAAGATGATGATGATTTTGTTGTTAACGACGATGTGGAGGACGAGGTGGATTACCAGCCAAGGAAAAAGGCCAAAGTTGGGACAACGGCAAGGGATGGCACGGCAGAGCCTCTTACTGTGGGAGAGGCATGGCCGTCACTTGAATCAGACACATCGGAATTTGAGTTTGTGACATCTGAAGAGGAACATGCCGAGAATGAAGCACCAACAGCTGAGCCTGCGAGAATCAAAAGGAAGAAGGGCAGAAGGAAGAGGGGTTCTGAGTCAGACTCATCCTCGGATTCTGATTATGTCATATCAGAGGAGGAACTTAAGGATTTGGGGGAACCTATGCCCCAAGAGACAGTGCCACAGCTGCTTCCATCCACATCACGACGGACCATTATTCCGAGGAGGGTTGATGAGAAGGGGAAAGAGCTAGAGGAGGCTTTGAAACAGATATGTGGGATCTGCCTCTCAGAGGAGCAGAGAGCCACAGTACAGGGTGTGCTTAATTGTTGCTCACACTACTTCTGCTTCGCATGCATCCTGGAGTGGTCAAAAGTGGAGTCAAGGTGCCCATTGTGTAAAAGGCGTTTCAGCACAATTACCAAGTCATCAGTGGCTGATGTAGGATCAGGGTTGAGGAATGCTGCTATTAGGGTAGAGAAACGTGACCAGGTAATGATTCACTCTCATGATCATTATTTAATTGCATATCCGCAGTTTTTTTTTTTGCATCAGTTGTCAATACTTGGATCGGTTATGCATTGAGAATTTGAGATGAAGTGCTTGTATAGCCCCGTATGAATAGGAGGCCTTAGACCTTGTTCTCTTGCTTTTTGCTGTTATTGTGCTGAATGCCTGAATTATTACTGGCATGCATCCAAACTGTTGCTCTGTGGATAAAAAGTTATGAGTAGGCATACCATGTAATTTTAGGGACAACGGATCCATAACTTTTGCCATTCTAACTCAGGCTCAATAATCTACAAGTGCTGATAATCATTGGTCATGAACATCTTGTACCAGCCCTTGTTGCCACACTCATATTTTTTTATAAATAAAGAGCTGTTCTTTTTATACTTTTGGGAGTTTTGCATGACAACCTACAGAAAGCATTTTGATTTTTACGATGCTAACTGGAACTTGTCTGATGAGTAGCTTAAAAGCACTGTCAACCAGAAAAAGGAATTATAACCTCGTGACAGTTTGCATGTTCTCGTGTGGTTAGCAAGTATGTTAGGTGCCCTGTCAACATGTGGTCTCATTTGCTCTTTCTTTCTTGAATAGGTATACCAGCCCACTGAAGACGAAATGAGGCGCTGGTTAGATCCATATGAAAATGTTGTATGCATAGAGTGCAATCAAGGTGGTGAGGACAATCTCATGTTGCTATGTGATATATGTGATTCCTCTGCACATACATTTTGTGTTGGTCTGGGAAGAGAAGTACCAGAAGGGAACTGGTATTGTGGTGGGTGTAGATCCAGTGTGGAGGGGCCTTCTTATGCACAAACACAGGATAGTGTGGTTCACCGTGGAGAAAGTAATATGAACACTGCTGACAGCAGTTCTAGTTCATTCAGCAGACCTGTATCGAGTGGGGTTTTCCAGAGACCACCACCACTAAACATCCATCCGCCTTCTTTGCAAGGGTTTGATTTGAATCTCTCTCCAATAGAAACCCCTGACGAAGATAAGCGAGCTGAGTCACATATCTCAGCTGAAGCTGTATCAACCCCTACTGGGAGACACGCAACTCTGGATAGGAGGCGTGCCTTGAACCGACGTATTCGTATTCTTCTATTTAGACCTAGAACTGCAACTAATGCGTGGCAGAATGGCCTTCAGCATGACAGAACCACACAAGGAACTGAACAAAATCAAAGGAGCATCTGCACTTCAACAGATGTGAGCCCATCCTGTTCCAGGGCTGATTTGCTGCAGAGCCAGCAGAGTAGTTCACATTTTGTTCAGTCTGCAAGTAATCATACTCAGGGCACTGGAAACAATTTCCGAGAAGTAGCAAATGCCAAGGAGCAGCTGATTCCTATTGTCAAGAAGAGCATCAAGCATATTTGTGCTCGGTCCCCATTGGGTATGTATTGCTATTTGAGCAAACCATTGTTTTAATGTATGAACTCTGCGAGCATGTGCCTTTTTACTTATAACCATTGAATAACATTTAGGTGTAATAGTTTGATTTTATCACTAACATACTGCATATGTTTTGCTGGAATTTTTCTGGCTTAGCTTTGTTTTTCATATTTAGAATTGTTGATCAGAAAAAAATATTTTAGTTTGCAGCAAGGCTGTCCATTGTAGTAGCTTACTGGTCTAAGTAGTTACATCAATAAGCAAATTCTGGGTAATAATGAAAATCACACTTCCTTGGAAGTAATTGAAGTGTGCCTTTCGTTGCTCTCATTCGCATTTGGTAAAAAACAATGCTATTACGCCAAGGAACCCTTTGCCTTTTTTTATGGCTGGTAGTATCAATGCTACTTGTTAGAAATTTTGCTGTCTTTTTTATAGTGCTTGTTTATGCAATACCATTGCCGTTGTATACTTAACAGAATGCAAAGTCAACTATGTTACTCTTCAAGCTTTGCTAAACATGGCTATTTACGTGGGACTAATCTATTGTTATGTATGTTTCAGATCAATCTGCTTTCATGAATGTAGCACGGCGAGCAACAAACACTATCTTAGCGTTGTCTGGGATTTCACACAACACGGATAGGGTTGTTGCTACACCATTTCCTTTTCCTAGCCATTGTTGTCATGCCTGTGATGGCCGAGAACCAGCATTTCTCATGAGAACTATCTGCTCGGCATGTTTCAACTCTTTTGTTGGTGATGTCGTCAGTCACATCGCAAATATGTCTTCCTGAATTAGTTCTCTCTCTCTATTGTTGTCATTCTTTCAACTATAAACAGTTCAAAAGATTATACAACCATGAATGTGTTATTGAAGATTTGGTAGCAAAAATATAGTTAGTTTTTAAATGATTCGTTATCTTCTAGAACTAATTCTTACTTGGTTTGCTATTACCATCTGGGTAAGTTTCAAGTCTTCCAAAAAGCTGCTACAGGCACCTCTTGAGAAGGGACATTTTTTTTTGCATCTGCCAGATCAGTAATCATATCCTATTGTGATCTTTTTGAGTTACCAACTGTCTAATTTTTGTTCCTTTCTTTCTATTGTGATCTTTTTTGAGTTAACAACTGTCTAATATGTCCTCTCTGTACAGATTGATGTTTCAGTTCACAGGCATGTTAGGAATGATGCCTTCTCCAATGAATGTGTAGCATATTATTTGTTATGGGAGAAAACCTGGAATGAATACTAAATATTTAAGTACTTTACCGTGTTCTAATAAACTTGAGGAATTAAGAACCCAGTATAGGACGAAAATTGTACATGCGACTATATAACCACAGTTTCCCTTCTGGTTGCATTACATTCTGATATTTTTACCTCTCTTAATTTGTCTTCAGACAAAAGGTCAAAACTGTTACTCCTTTACAATGTGTGTGTTAGCTCTACAGTTAAGAAAATCTCTGCATATCATTTAATCATTAGTTTTTTTTTTGAAGGAATGATTTTTCTTATATTCTAATAGGCATAACTTGTTTGCTTTTCACCTGGTATCATCACTGTACATATTTATGGTTTGTGCAATTATGTTTCCTTTCGAGTTGCTACCTTCTCTTTCTCTGCAACTCTGTTTCCTTTCCAGCTTCTTTTATTTTTCCACTGCGGATCTTACATTAACTTTGCCATCCAGATGATTCCAACGTTAATATGAGCTGTGCTAAGTTTTAACTGTCGTCCAATTGCTACTACCTCTGTACCTAGTCTACCAAAACGTCTTATATCGGTACGGAGGTAGTTATTTATTATGTCATTCCAACTTACAACTCCTGCAGCTTCTCTTGTGTGAGGCCTTTTAGTTTCTGTTGGATTTCTCCCTCCTTGTCATGTCTCACATTAGATACACATTCCAGTTCTGTTTTTGTATGCGCATTCTCGTTGGGGCTGTGTCACGTTTGTTATTTGCCCTCCCTGGGAATAAGCCTGGATATGCACAGGAACATTGTGATAAAATGATTTTTTCGGTAAGGGTGGACCTTCAGTGATGATGCTAGAGGTCCCTGACGAGAAGTGTCAGGAAAGTCTGGTGCATTATAGATAAGGCTTTTGCGAGAAGTGTTTGAAAGGCTGGTCCACTACAGACCTTTGAAGTTAGCACTCCATGTTGTGTTGTCTGTGTGCAATGGAATAAACCACTAGAACAAAGCCCAATCATCTGATGGTGTTGGATACTTATATGCAAATTTATTCAACGCCCCTTTTTTTTTGGTGAGGTTAGTCTGCTTAGCACCCTAGCCTATCAGGATTATTTGGTATAACTACCCCCTAAACAAATTAAACCGTAATATACTTAACCTCATGAATCCACTCTGTCAGCCGGTTCATCTGAAGTTTCACTTGTTCATCTGAAGTTTGGGGAGGTTCATCTGAAGTTTCACTTGTTTGAGGGACTTGCTTTGGCACGCGGGATTGACAGCATGTCCCCCAAATCCTAGTGTTCTTGACATGAGTGAGAGGGGGTCCAAAGGAAGGAACCAGAGCTCGTTGTTGTTCAGTGATCGCGTTTGCCAGTTGGTTGCGCCCCCATCTGGACTCGTTGCTTATGTGGACAGACCGCCGGTGCAGTAAGCATCAGTGTTACTCTGTTTTCTTGGTTCGTGGTTAAGCTTGCTATGTCCATCCGTGATTTTTGGTTTAGAATTAGATACTTCGGTGGCAAATACAGCTGATGTACGGATGCGAGGCAAGCGGCCAGAGAGGACCAACCCTATGTCACTGTAGAAAGCAGTAGGAGCTACTTCTACCTTGAAGAAACCATCTTCCATACATGTGTTGTGCAGATTGTCGTGTACAGAAATTAGCAGAAAAGTTGCATTGGAAGTTAATGGTCGGAGACAACATATGCAGATGGAATATTTAGAGAAAACCAATTTGAAACAACATGCAGAGATAGCATTCAAACAGACACTCAGACAGAGATAGCATTCAAACAGAGATGACACTCAGACAGAGACAACATTTAGAGACAAGAACCAACACAGTTCTAGTTTCTAACCCAAAAAATTCAAGTTTGTGACCAAGTTACAACCATTTAAGCAAAATAAATGTATGGCTGCATTGCCTAGCTATGTATAGCACAATAGCTCTAGCTTCTGATCAACAACCCATTTTGTTTGATTGTTCTTTTTGCCGGCGTGCAAAGCTTTTGTAACCATCTCTCTTTGTCAAGTTTAACGCCGTCTTGCAAATTTGCAATTACTACACATTTGCCAAGATCAACTCATCAGCACAAAAAAAGGGAATGCACCCAATTCAGTCACGTGAGAGAGCAGTCCATGTGAGCAGCTGCTTGGAATTGGCGCTGAAACTGGCCGCCAAAATTTCGGTTCCCATCCAAGCAGTTGCCAAAAGCTGCAGGCGTGCCTTTTATTTGGTACCGTCCCCTAGTCCCGCCGCCGGCGCCTCCGTAGCTCGCCGCTCCGGTGTTGGCATGCGAGCTTGCCGCCGTGTCCACCGCAGACGCGAGCCGCGTCGATTCCTACCATGCCCAGACGACGCGCCGGCTCGCCGCCAGCTCTCCCCGATCCGACTCGGCGACGCCTCACCCCCATCTCGAATCCTGGACCAACAGTAAGTTCTCTTCCCTTTCTAACTATTTCTATCCTTGGTTGAATCAAACTCGTACGTTAACTAGGGTTATTGGCTTCATAGTTGCTCGCTCCTTTACATAGTTTCAGTGCAGTAGATGAATTTACCTCACTGCCCAGATTTTAACTAAACAGAACCAATCGATCAAGGAATCTGAGGACTCAAATGTCATAACGATGAATACACTCTTTATCACCATTAACCTAATTTTTTTTACTAACGGTTTGGGACCTTGCTCTCCAACTGTCATGCTACAGAGTACAGACCAACGAATTACATAGTTTCAGTTCAGTGGAGGGAGTTAAAATGTGAATTACATAGTTTCAGACCAATAGTTCTATCGTCCTAGGACTCAGAGTGCATATGCAGTTTACACAGAGACATAAATTTGACCGTCAGTGTAAATTATGTACTTACTCATGGACGGGACTGTTTGCGGTACAGATGGGAGATTTGATGGATTTTTATGGCTCGACGGATGGAATGATTGTATTTTTTGTCAGATTTGTAAATTAATTGATGAACACCATTTGATTATTCTTTATTTCCACGTACTGTACATAACTTCAGGTATGCTAACGTAAAAAATTATTGCTTCTGTTTGAAACTCTTATTATCAGATGGAGATGGATATTTCTCTGCTGCAAGAGAGGGGCGGAGAAAGAGGTCAAATGTCAAGGTTTCATGTCAGGTCTCCAGCAGCAATAGCTCTGGCTCCGGCGGCAGCTCCAGCGACACCCATTACGCTTGTCAGCAGTTCCCATGGTAGAAAAAAAATCCTTTTATCTACTGAAATTATATCAATCCTCTGTGTACTTTACTTGCTGTGGATCTGTAACTAGTTTGAAGAGAGTCAAGTCAGATCATAAATCCTTTTTTTCCTTGCTAGCAGGTTTGATCCCTGAAACCGAATTGTCTGATGAGGATGAACTTCAGCATTCGGTGGTACCTATTCACCAAGAGACAGTGCCACAACCGCTCCCACTCCCGGCACGCCGCACCATTGTTCCGAGGAGGGTTGATGAGAAGGGAAAAGATCCCGAAGAGGCTTTCAAACAGATATGTGGGATCTGTCTCTCGGAGGACCAGAGAGCCACATTACATGGTTTGCTTAATTGCTGCTCACATCACTTCTGCTTCACATGCATCCTGGAGTGGTCAAAGGTGGAGTCGAGGTGCCCATTGTGTAAAAGGCGTTTCAACACAATTACAGTGGCAGATGTAGGATCAGGGTTGAGAAGTACTGCTATTCGGGTAGAAAAACGTGATCAGGTAATGGTTCACTCTCCTGATAATTATTAAATTATATATCAGCAAGGTATTAAAATTAAAAACCATTTTCCATCACTTGCACACTTATATTTGGATTGGTTATGCATTGGGAGAAGGCACACGTACGTTTCAACATGTCACTAAGGACCATGCTCCGTAACCTGTAGGAATAGGAGGCCTTTGACCTTGTACTCTTACATTTTTCTGTTGTTTCTTCGTAGAAAGTGTGCTGAATTTCTTATTTAGCAACCATCCAAAATGTTGGTTTTTGGATATAAGTAATGAGCAGATATAGCATGTAGTTTTAGGGTTAACAGATCCATTTCTTCTACTTTGCCATCCTAACTCAGGGTTCTGTAATGTACAATAGTACTTATAATCAGGGTTCTTGCTACGCCCATATATCTGGTCATTAAGGAGCTGTTCTTGTTATTATTGCAACCTTGATATTGACATAAATCTTTAGATGTTAAAGACTCCATTACCTTTTGGGTTTTTGCATGAAAACCTATTAAAACATTTTAATTCTTACAATGCTATGACACTCGTATGAGGGTTAGCTTAAAAGCACTGTCAGTCATAAAAGGAATTGCAGTTTGCATGTTCTCCTGCTGGTAGTAAGCATGCTGGATGTCAACATATGGTTATCTCTTTGGCTCTATTTCTTCCTTGAACAGGTATACCATCCCAATGAAGAAGAAATGAATCCATATGAAAATGCTATATGCATCGAGTGCAATCGAAGTGGTGAGGACAATCTCATGTTGCAGTGTGATATATGTGATTCCTCTGCACATACTTTTTGTGTTGGTCTGGGAAGAGAATTACCAGAAGGGAACTGGTATTGTGGTGGGTGCAGATCCAGTGTGGAAGGGCATTCTTATGCACAAATACAGGATAGAGTGGTTCACCATGCGGAAAATAATATGAACACTGCTGACAGAAGTTCTAGTTCATTTGGCAGATCTGTTTCGAGTGGGTTGTCCCAGAGAACACCATCACTAAACATTCATCAGCCTTCTTTGCAAGAATTTGATTTAAATCTCTCTCCAATTGAAACCCCCAATGGAGATAGGCGAGCTGTGTCACATATCTCACCCGAGCCTGTATCAACTAGTACTGGGAGGCAGACAGCTCTCAATAGGAGGCGTGCCATGGACAGACGCATTCGTAGGCTTCTATTTAGATCTAGCACTGCAACTAATGTGTGTCAGAATGGTGTCCAGAATTTCCGAGAAGCAGCAAATGCCAAGGTCCAGCTGATTCCTATTGTCAAGAAGAGCATCAAGCACATCTGTGCTCAGTCCCCATTGGGTATGTATTGCTCTCTGAGGTTTAATGTATCATATCTCTGAGCACGCTTATATTTGAAATTTCATCATTATTACCAAATGGTTGGTCAGAAAAAAATCAGTGTATGCTAGGTTTGCCCATTTCTGCATCTTTTTGGTACAAACATAAATTAAGTAGTTACATCTATAACAAATTTTCTTAATAACTATACCCCCTCTAATCCAAATCCAAATTAATGGACTCAGATTTGTCTAGATTCGGATGTATCTAGACTAGACAAATCTGAGTCCATTAATTTGGATTGGAGGGAGTAATAAAAATCCTGGCGTCACACCTACCCTGGAAGTACTGGAAATGCGTCTCTTGACGCTTTCATCGGCATTTGTTGAAAATCAATGCGTTATATCATATTTAGGAACCATTTTTGACTGCGATAGTGGCCACTAGTAATTTCAGTTGCCTGCTTGTCTATCTTATAATGCTTTTGTCTATGCTATGATGTTGGCCTCTGTACACACACTGAGCTAAGTGCAAAGTCAGTTGGACTCTTTCAAGCTTGCGAAAACATGGTTATGTGACTGGGACTAACCTATCATTCTCTTATGTCAACAGACCAATCTGCTTTCATGAATGTAGCACGGCGGGCAACAAACACTATCTTAGCGTTGTCCGGGGTTGCGCACAACAGCGACAGGGTTGTTGCTACGCCATTTCATCTTCCAAGCCATTGTGGCCATGCCTGCGATGGCCGAGAGCCGGCCTTTCTCATGAGAAGTATCTGCTCGCCATGCTTCAAGTCTTTTGTTGGTGATGTCGTCGGTCACATCGTGAACATGTATTCCTGAAGCGAAACTACTACGCGTACGAAAACTGGAGTCCGACTTGTGTACGACAGCTGATCCAAGGAGAGTGCTGCGTGCCACGCAGGAGATGAACGGCTCCTTGAGTCGTCGTACATAAATCGGACGGAAAATTGTCGTACGTATAGCACGGTTCTTCCTGAAGCTGATTGATGATGCTGGGTTGCTGGAGAACCCCCAACGTGAACTGTTTGAAAGTCTGGCCGGTGCATCAGGGATTCATTGATATCTTGCCTTTTGCTACTCCTAAAGTGAAGTGCATCAGGGAGTACGTGAAGTGCCTCGAATGTGGAATTGTTTTTTAAGAAGAAATGGTATATGCTAATTCGTGAATTGGTGTAAGATCTGCATCCAGAATTTAGTGGTATATATCTAGTATTGCGAGATCTGAGTGTCACACCGTTGTTGGGCACTTGCTCGGGGTTCAGCATGGTTGTTTATTGCCTGCCAAATGTACAGATTTTTTTCCTTAAACAAAAAATTGTGCAGATCTTTGAAGTCAATCAGCCTCCATTTTATGCTTTTGTAGGTTGTGTGCAGTAGAATAAAAAAAACGGCGGCTGGGGTCGACGGTGGCAGTTGACTCTGGTGGACGGCGAAGTAGGGGTTAGCGTGGGGTTGGCTTGGACGACGGTTCCCTTGCTGCAGTACGACGACAGGGCTTCACTGGCTCTGCTAGGCTCGGCCAGGCCAGGAGGGCATGGTTTGCCCTACGGTTGTATCCGGTCGGCTACCGTCTTCTGGTGGTGGAGGTAGTTTCCTCCCGTGCACTGTGGTTTCGGCAACCCCCACCGAAGCTTCCTCTTTGCTGCTCTATCGGCCCTAGTTAGAAGAAGGAAGCTCAATCTTATGATGGAGCTGTCTCCGGTCCATATTAATGGCCTTAATTTTATCTAGATTGATACTATGTATCTAGTTAAATATTTAGACTAGATGCATCAGTATCTAGACAAAGTTAAAACCATCTAGATACATAGTACGAATCTAGATAAAGTTAAGGCTATTAATATGGATCCAAGGGAATATACAAAAGCATTTCATCCATTGCCCCTACTTTTGAAGCGTTCCTTGCTGTTTAAGGTTTCCCTGTTAGTTGTCTAGTACTAGCACCAGATCCAGCTGCATCAGAATGGTCGCATCCTAAAATCCCGGCTGCATCCGAAAGGGATAAAGCAACTCGTAGCACGAAAGAAGCGAATATATATTCCTTCTCTGTCAGGTTAAAGTAATACACCTCTAACCCTAAAGAAGTACTACCCCTCTAACCCTAGACTAGATGTTCTTTTCCAAGCAAGGTATATATTTCTTCCCTCTCTTTTTCAATCTTCTATGCGGTGCCTTTTCCTGCCGAACTTTTTGCTGTCGCCGACACGAACGTTCTCCTGCTAACTGACAAACTGAAGGAACGGATATGCAGTTCGTGAGCTAGAGTTTGTTGTCGTCGTCGTGTTGGGAGAGGAAAGATATCTCCGGGCTTTCGGCTCCACTACGCAGCACGCACCGCGTCCGCGTCATGGTGAGGTTCCAGTCATGGCGCACACGCCATTGCCCGTGACATGGTCTTGCTTCGCTCACGTCCATCCTAGCCTGAAGTCTCGCCTTTCTGAACGTATAGCAAACACCAGTGCTGAGCTTTGGCTCTGCAATACATTTTTAGGTAGGGAAAAGATTACTACACCACTAGAGCATCCCTCCCTGGTAATCAGTGGCGATGGAATCACGGATGGAATGCTTGTCTCCAGATGACTCAGCACTCGTGCCGAGATGGCATGTGACTACTCTACTACCAGTAATACTATAAGGCGAGCGAATCTGGGCGGTTGAGTGGGGTTTCCAAGGCACCAGATTCCCGATCGGACGGTGGGTATGGCGTCGAGCGCAACGCCAAACGCCATATATGTGTGGGTCGACCCAGCATAGGATGCCGCTGCCGCTGGCTGCCAATCCGGTCGCTGCCCTGCGCTGCAGCCTATTCATTCATTCATTCATTCATATCAGGCCATCCGCAGCGCAACGTCCCTCAGGCTGCACACAGCTCGCCTTCATTGCTCCCATCCCAGTCGCCACCTCCCTCTCCGCTCCCCCCTCCTCACACGCACAGGGCGATGGCGCCGACGTACCGGCCTTACGCCGCCGAGTACGGGGGCCGCGGCGACGCGCTGGCGGTGACCTACGGCGGGGGCGGGAAGACGCCGGCGCGGTGGGTGGCGGGTCTGGGTGCGGCGTCGGCGTCGTCGACGGTGTCCGTGTCGTGGTTCGTGGGGGACCAGGCGGAGATGAAGCGGCGGGGCAGGGTGGCCAGCTACAAGGCGTACGCCGTGGAGGGCAAGGTGAAGGCCTCCATCCGCAGGGGGATACGCTGGATCAAGGCCAAGTGCTCCCACATCGTCCACCGCTAGCTAGCTACCACTCCGGCCACCTCTGCTTCGTTCTTGGTACTGGTTCCGTCTCTCTGCTTCAGACCGCGCTCCTTCTTCTGCAGGAATACCTCTGCCTGTTCGTCTGTCTTTCAGAAACCTGCTGCTGCTGGCCCTCATGGACTGTGCATTTGTGTTGTGCGCTCATGGATCTTGCAGGTGCGTGTTTGTCCGGTCGGGACATGTATGGAAGAAGGTCGACGAACGATGCATGTATGTTGGCGGCGAAGAAATGTGGAAGATCGATCGAGAGTAGAGTAGCGTGAGATCGACCCTGAGGGCCCTCTGTTTTTCTAGCTTTTTTATGTTGTCGAGAATTTATGTTTCCGGGGTTGCAAGCAAAGCTGGGCATGATGACGCATATGGGTGGGTTCGATTCTCTCTGATTCAGTTTGCATCTGCGAAACATGTTTGGTTTATGATCATGCGTCGTGCTCTGGCCTCTGAGTCTGAGGCTTGAGTGCTTCCCAAACAAATTAAGCGGACGAATCCAGGCAAGGCAACCAGGGACGAACTCATCGCACAATTCCATCCATGGAGCACGCATGGGTTGATAAATAATCGAGGGTTTTCTTTTTCGACATGAGTAATCAATCATCAAGGCCAATTCACGAGAACCCAATAGCTAGCACGCGGCGCTTTCAGCGGGCATGAGTGACCCAAGCTCGGTGAACCTCCGCCTGCCAAACGTGGCGCTGGCACGCCGTCTCCGGCCCCAGTCAACGCCCAGCAGATTGTCCAACCGGGCCTGGCTCATCAGCCCGCTGCCGTCAGAACTCAGACGGTCGCTAAAAAACACATTTTCGTCGCTATCTGCCTCGCGTATATGAGCGTGGCAAAAGATGAAACAAAATGGAGATGCGGGGTATCGATCCCCGTGCCTCTCGCATGCTAAGCGAGCGCTCTACCATCTGAGCTACATCCCCTTTGTTGTTCCATTATCGTTCACGTCCCTGATCGTCTTATGATCCTGCTTCTTGAACCCCCATCATCACGTGGCGCTGCCCGGCAAATTGCCCACCAAGGCCTGGCTCATCAGCAGCCCCTTGCCCGTCTTGCACACGCAAAAATGCATCGTGCTTTGACATGGTAAAAAATTGCCACCTACTGCTTTTTTTTGAAAATATAAAATGTTTTAGGTTAGTGAAGTTAATGTATTTACTGTGTAGGTTTAAATTAATTTACACACTAAAAGATGTCTTATAAACCTAAAACATCTTATATTTCTAAACAGAGGGAGTAGATGGAAAATAGGAGGGTAACCATTCATTTCTCAAGCCTAGGCAAAAATACATATGTTTCACATAAAAGTTAACATATGTAATGTCACGGTAACTATTTTTCCTTATAATGATTGCATAAAGTACAAATGGATCACACTAAGAGTATCTCCATTCGACCCCCTAAAGCCCCTCTAAGCGGGCTATTGGGACGCATGCGCAAAAAAACTTGCCCAATTCTCCTCTACCCTCCCCCAAAACAGATTTTTACCCGACGTTGGCTCAAATGTTGTCCGGCGCCCCCAGCCAACGCTCAATCTATAGAGAGGCAATCGGGGGCGCCGGCTAACACCTTTGGCCCCAAGTCCTTCCAGGAAGCCTCTCTAGTATCTTTAGTATCGGGGGCGGCGACTAACATCTGAACAAACACTGCAATAGCCAAAACCTTAAAAAAGTTAAGGACGATGAAAAAATCCATGACCCAACCTATACATACAAGGGTTGGGCCCCTGTATCGCAGGAAACCCTTGGCGCGAGGGACATTTCAGCCTGTGTTCCCCTAGATCGCAACCAAGCTCATCGTCCAGTGCTGCCTCTCGTCACCTTCGATTCTGGCTGTCCCTCGTTAATTTGGGCCCACCAGTTAGTCTCCAGACTTTCATCCACTAGTACAAATTCGTTACTTAGAGACAGTGCACTCAGACAGTTTTCTCCGAGTACGAAAAAACCCGCCTTTGTTTGTCGCCCTCGGCCGGTTGTTACAAGACGACCGCCTCTACTGGTCTTCAGAGCAGTTGTTTACAGTGGCAGACTTAAAAAATGCCCCTTGGGAGCCGTGTAATAAACACAAACATCTCAGTATATGACCTTAGGCGGTCGGAAAAATTAATCGTCTCTAATACTCGAAGCGGTGAGCCGGTTATTATTATAAACCACCTCTATTTGATTGCCTGACAGGTGCGGTGACAGGTGCAGTTACGGCACCCGATCACATGCAGCCCCCCATAAGTGCACCTCAGACGGATGGTAATAAGAACCGCCTCTAAGAGTGGTTAGTAGAAGCGGTTATGATTTGGTGCCGCCTTCTACATCTACACTCAGGGAAAACTGAATTTGCGCACGTACTCAACGGCCAGTTCCAGAGGTAGAGTATGGTGGAACTCCCACCTACTGGTTCTCCTTCCTCTCTACTCTTTTTTCTATTTGATTTCTTTTGCTGGATTTAGTCTAACAATAGACATGCGTTTATTCATATACAAAGCTCGAGTTGCAAAGATTGTTCAGATGTTTCTTTAGATATGTACAAATGAGATTTTCTTTCTCTGCTTTTTCCCCACTATGTACTGTAAAAATAGGGTTTTCTGTTCGTTTTGAATCTTTTTTCGATCTTTTATTTTTTCGGTGCGCAGAATCAAGCTGCGGTGATAAAAATCTGTTGTGTATGCATCCAGTCAAGGCATAACTGTGGCTGTTCTAATAGGACTTCAGAGTCTTTCACCATCGTCGTGAATACGCCTACCTTTTAGAAAGCTATGGTTAGTAATTTTAGCATCAATCTACTTATAAAGTCATTCACTATTAGTTAATTAGCATGCCTACGTTGTGAACTAAAATTATTATTCCGCTGCTTGGTATCTATGAATTATTGTTTGAGGAGTTAGAAACATCAATGGGCATATCTTGGAAAGTTTCCTTTAGATTTTAAAGTGATAAGCCATATATGCATCTCTGTTTACTTTGGAATTTGTTAGAGAAACATCAATCAATTGTTTTCTGTTTCTGCTGTATATGCATCTCTGTTTGGTTCTGTCGATCTGGTAAGGCACACATGAGTACATGCATTTATGTTTTATATAGGTTGTAGTGAATATTCTTACTGTTATATATATGATCTACTATATTTCTTGTAATAATGGTCGCGTGTAACATCGAGTCATTTTACCTTTGCATCATAAAAATTACCTAAGGACATGATTTATCATCTTCATATCCATAAAGATGGCTTGGTTGGACTACGCGTGGAGCATGAGGTGACATCTACACCCTCGAGTACAAGACAAATTTTGACGGCCGCATCTCCTTCACCACTGACGGGTGGACTAACTTCCTCCAAACCGAGCATCTCCATATTGGGCAAGCCATACTCATCACTTCGAGGTTAACCACCACGCGTAGGGACTTGCATATGATGTTCGTTGATGCGACTCAGATCACTATAGAGTTTTGTTGGGAAACCCCAAGAGGAAGGTATGATGAGCACAACAGTAAGTCTTTTCTCAGTATGAAACCAAGGTTATCCAACCAGTAGGAGGAAGGAAACAACCCCAAGGTGTTGCTAACAACTTGAAAACCTACATAATACAAACTCAAGACTCTGCCCCAACGAATAGTAAGGTTGTCAATCTCACCGGTTTGCTGAAAACAAAGGATTAAACGTATGGTGTGGAAGGTAGTAGAAGATATATCAATGGTAAAGATTGGACCGGAGTCCACAGTTCAGTACAGGTGTTCTCCTTAAGATAAACGACATAACATATTAGGTAAACAAATTATAGCGGGGCAATTGACAGGACAGAGCAAGGCATAACAATGCAATACTAGACATTCATAATCCAATGTGATTTGATTGTGCATTACAACAATATACATAGACCGCCATCCAACTGCATCTATGACTAGTAATCCACGTTTAGGTTATCATCCGAACCCCCTCCAGTATTAAGTTGCAAGCAACGGATAACTGCTTTAAGCAATATGTGTAAAGTAAATAATACAATTGTTCCATAAACAAAAGATTGTCGTTTTGTCCCTAGTAGCAACATCACATCTACAACCTTAGAGATTTCTATCACTTCCCCAGATTCAATAGAGGCATGAACCCACTATCGAGCATAAATACTTCATCTTGAAGTCACTAGCATCTACTTGGCCAAGATAGCTACTAGAAACAGAGAGCATGCAAGATCTCAAACAACACAGACATGATAGAATCAACAATCATAAAGACAAGATAGAATCATTAATCAATATGACATAGTAATCTCAATATCCATCGGATCCCCGCAAACACAACATGCATGATTACAAATAGATGATCTTGATCATGAACGGAGCTCACAAGATCTAAATATGGTAGCACAAAGGAGGAGAAACAACCATCTAGCTAATGTATGGACCCATAGTCCAAGGTGGAACTACTCACACATCATACCGGAGGTTGGCATGGTGATGAAGAAGGCCTCAGGAATGATCTCTCCCCTTTGGCAGGGTGCCGGGAAGAGCTTCAGATCCCCCCGATCTAGGGACGATGGTGGCGGCGGCTACAGACTGTTTTGTGGAGATCTGATCAGGTACTTAGGGTTTTGCCATCAGGGGCTTGAAATAGGCAAAGAGGCGAGGCAGGAGGGCAGCCAGGGGCATGGGGGGGAGGGGGTGGCCACCCTGTGGCTCCCCTCCGGCCGCCCTTTGGTCTCTGTGTTCTCTTCTGTGAAATATTGACTTTGGCTTATGTCCCGTCCAATTTCAAGAATATTTCTTTACTAGCTTTTCTGAAACCAAAAACAGCAGAAAACGGACAACTGTCACTGTGGCATCTTGTTAATAGGTTAGTCCTAGAAAGTTTATAAAAATACCTCAAAGTGTAGACAAAGCATAACAAAGTGGATACTAAAAAGCAGAAACTCAAAAATTATAGATACGTTTACGACATATCATTCATCATTAACACCATCAATGATTTCGTATCTGTCAGACTCAGACTCGTAGTAGTGATACTCGGAGGAGTATGCCATGTGAGCTTAATTAGCCGGTTAACGTCGTATGATAAGTGCTCTAGGCCGCCGATCTCATTTTCCAAATATTTTGATCTATAATGGGTCTATTCTCTCCCGTAATTATTTCCTTTGTGTAAATATAACCTATAATTCAAATGAACAAAATTTTACATAGGAAATGAAATTTGAATTAGTCCTTTTAAAATTCAAGATGGCTGTAATTTGTAGCCGCCCGAGGGAAGTACTTGGTGGCAAAATATGAAATTCGGATGTTGTTAGAGACGTTTTCCGTTTGCAGCCGTCTGAGGTTAGTACTTGGCAGCAAAGATCTAAAAATATTTGGACAATTCAGATCTTTGCCACATTTTTATTCCCCGCCCGCTGAGGTTAGTACTTGACCCCCACTGTCCACCATCGCTGTTGGTGCCCTCCACCACCGCCGCATCCGGTCCCATGCCTCTCCTCCCCGCCGCCTCCGGTCCCCTGCGGTACGGACGCTCTCCCTCGCCTCCGAGGACCCCTTCTTCGTCTAGATAGGTATGCGTGAAAACCAAACCCCCAAAACCCTAATGTAGAGCTTCGATTTAGGAATTTTGGCATGGAATTTGCCATTTTAATTGTCGAATTTAGGACTTGTCTTTATCAGACGATTCTGATATCGAGATGTTGCTCGTTTTTCGGGATAAGAAGTCCCTCGACAACATAATGGCATGTTGTGTTAGTTTTCACAACATGATTATTGATGATGAGAGAGACTTGAACTTGGAGTTCTTTTTTGACAATGTTGATAGCAGTATCAAGCCTACTAGAAATAATCCCAATCGTATTCAAGCATTTCTTCAGACCTACTAGAAGACTGAAGACTCCACCACTCACACCTAGCTTCGGCAAGATCTCAGCTCCATGGAGGGAATTAGTTTGCCATTTCTGTTCATTTGATTGAAACAATTCATTGGTGTTTTACTTGAACCATTATTTGCTTCATTATTTTGATCTGAACTATTGATTTAAGTCTATTTATGATTGTGTTGACATACATTCAACAATTGCATGAAACATTCATATCATTGTTGTCATACTTATTTTAGATTGTATTGTTATGATAAATCATAGTATACATTTTGAAACACGGATTTAAGTGTTAGCGCGGGATGCGGCCAGGCATGTCCCACAAACATGAACGGTAAACAACGTAGCTCCGGCGATTCTTAAAACGTGTTTTAGGCGACATTTTCCCGTGATATGAGGAGCTCGGCGGCACGTTTTCGATTCGTGCTAATGTTTTTACAAACCTATTTGTAATGTTTATTATTTTTAGAGGAGTAAGGGGGTGTTTGTTTGGGCTTTTGCTGGCTTTCCACTAGAAAAAGCCAAAAAATCGAACCAAACGGAGCAGCTTTGCGGTAGGCTTCGGCCGAAGTGGTTGCGAGAATAGGCTATACCGGGAAGCACGTCCCGAGGTGCTTCCCGCGGCTTCCCGGAAGGTAGCGATCCGGTTTTGCTAAAAATTACGAGCCCATTGCCACAGAGTTCATGCGACCCACGGGAGGAATCAATCTTGAAAAGAAAAAAAACAAACTCCTGCCGCACGCGACCTGTCTCTCCCACGCGCGACTGTTCCTGGCGATTGGAGTCGCCGCCGCCAGCTCCTCCCGCCGCCGCCTACCAGCCCCGTTGGCCGAGCTCCTCCCGCCGCCGCCCTACCCCCACCGCCGCCGAGCTCCTCCTATTCCTCCCCGCCTCCATAACCCCCGCTGCCGAGCTCCTGCTATTCGTCCCTGCCTCCATACCCCCGCCGCCAAGATCCACGGGAGAAGGAGAAGGTCGCCGGAGCACCCAGCTCGTCGCGCGGCCGACCTCCTCCCTGGCCGATGTCGTCACCGGCACAGGTGAGCAATTATTTATAGTTCCATATGCATGACCTGATCTCATATTCAGGTTAGCACCAAGACATCAGTACACCGTCTCACATACTGCCTCTAGTAAATCGCCCTGTAGATGGAAGTTAGAAGTTTTTCACCTGACATCGGGTACTTCTCTAAGAAGCCATATATCTACGAACCGAATAGTTGATGCTAAAAACGTCCGAAAATTAAAGTGTAGATGATAGATGTTGCAGCTATTTCTGAGAACAAAAATAAAGTCAGTAAAAATTACTCTACAGCAGGATGCGTCCTAGACAGAAAAACAAGCATCAACAATCAACAACAAAAACAACTCCAGCTGCGTGAGGCAGGAACTTTATTTGAACAAGTATCAGATGATGCACGGACGAAGCTATGTACCGAGCTGAAATTTTTTATCATCTGATGATAAGCTCGAGGGTATCCTAGAGGAAGTATGCGTGCTAGAAACTTCTGCTTACCTTGTAATTTCTGACAAAGACAAAATCAATGAAAGTACTGTAGCTTTGCATTTTAGAACCGACATTTACTACACCACGTTCAATAGAAAAGTATTTGGAGCATCGTTGTACAATTATCTACCTCTGGTCTTTGGTTTGTTATCTTGTTATCTCCACTTGCCATTTTCAACATCTTTCCTTCCATGGTATTCAGCAAAAATACACAAGCACATATTTTCTTCCATGGTATTCAACTAAACCTAGATAAAATGATGCTGCCAATAACCTACAATCTCCTCAATAGCTTGTTACTAACGTTGTTAGCAAATCTAGAAAAATATATATAACTGCATGCTAGATATCTCCATGTCTAACTGCAACCCCAACTCCCAAAAACAAATAACACATGAATTTATTTTCCAATGACCCAATAGAAAGTGTATCTTACTATTCTGGTTATTTTCATGTACAACTGTCAACTCTAAGCCTGGCTCTTCTAATATTGCCAAATATTTGTACTGATGATATATGGTGGGTGATGGTTTTCTAAGCATATCTTCACTTACAGAGTACGTACAGCCGGTTTCTAAGCTACAAATTTTGATACCTGCTGGTACTGCTTGATATGGCTAGAAATTATATGCTTGCTAAGGTACTACTTGTATTGACATGGTGTTGATACAAAATTTGTGGCTAGAAAATTTGCATGACATATAGTGTTGCTAGAAAATTTCGTTAGTGCTAGAAATTTTGGTTCACATGATACTGCTAGAAATTATGTGGCTTGCTATGGTACTGCTTGTATTGCTATGTTGTTTGGTGGAAATAAAAAGCTATATTTTGTAAATTTTTCTGTTATAGCTTGAGATTCATTTGCAATGTCGAAGGCGGTTTGGAATCCATACTACACTAGAGTTTTCTACGACATTTGTATGGAGGAAATGAACGGCAACAATAGGGAGGGGGGGGTGCTTGAGTAGGAAGGGTTACAAGAATCTTGAGGACAAATTTGCTGAGAAAACAGGGGATAGAAGAACGCAGAAGCAATTCAAGAATAAATGGGATTCTATGAAAAAGGATTACACGGGGTGGATGGAATTGCAAAATGCGACCGGGCTAGGTTGGGATCCTATAGCAAAAACTATGGATGCAAATGATGATTGGTGAAAGAATCACCTGGCTGTAAGTTATCATGTCTTTACTGGCATTTTCTTTTGTATTGTTATTATGATCATTGGACTGATATCTTCGTAATGTTTTTATTTTCAGATTCGTCCTGACCATGCAAAGTTTAGGATGGTCCACCTGCCAACTTGGAACAACAGGATGTTATGTTTAGGAAAGCTCATGTCACTGGAGAATCAGCTGCCATTGCAGGTGAGGAAGAAGAAACTGGCAATGAAGCTCCAATAATGCTTGATGATGATACCTGCGGGCAAGCTAGCTCAAAGAAAACAGGGAAGCGCAAGCATGTAGGGAAGGATTTTTTCTCGGATTACAACAATGCATTGAACACAATTGTTGCAAGGCACACCGAGGGCAGTTCTTGCAGCAAAGGTGATGAGGTCCCAACTATGAAGGAATTTTTAGGGATGGTTCGAGATTGTGGAGTGCTTGAAGGAACTGATATCATGTACACTGCGGGCAAGCTTGCTATGAACAAGGATCAAAGAGAGGTGTTTGTAGCATTTGCAACAACTGAGGGCAGGCTCGATTGGTTCCAGAGGACACACGATGAGATGAATAAGTAGTGTGTGCATCATTTATTTATTATCATTGCAGAACTTGTGTGTACCATGAATTATTCCTTTCCTTTTTATTTGGTCCCGGACTATTTGTGATGATTGTAGAACTACTACTTATTATTCGATTCATGTACCACTATGGATATGTTGTAGTGATAATATTTGTTGATTGATGCATGTCTAGTAAATTGTTGTGGTGATAATATTTGTTGATTGATGCGTGTCTAGTAAATTATTATGTGAAGCATTTGTTGATTGATGTGTGTCTAGTAAATTGTTGTGTTAAGCATTTATTGATTGATGCATGTCTAGTAAATTGATGTGTGAAGCATTTTGACATGTTATTATTTTCTCTTTGCAGATGGATGACGGTGACGATGATCGTGATCGTGAGTACGAACTAGAAAGGACACGGCAGTTGCTCGGAGTGGCTCATGATCTTGCCGTGTTGGCATACTATGGTAATCTCTATAGCCAGAAATACTTGAATAAAGAACCTAGGAGAATTCCAGAGCAAACTGGGCTTGAATGGGTGAATGAACAACTTGAAAATAGGAAAAGATGCTACAAAATATTTAGAATGTACCCAGATGTGTTTCATGAATTGCATAACCTTCTAGTTTCTAGGTATGGGTTGGTGTCAACTAGAGACATGTCATCTGTTGAATGTCTAGCTATGTTTCTATGGATGGTTGGAGGACCACAGTCATTTAGCCAAGTTGAGAACCATTTTAGTCGTTCAACCGAAACAATTCATAGGAAGTTTCACATGGTTTTGAATTGCTTGAACAAGTTGGGTAAGGATAACATAAAGCCAGTAGATCGAAATTTCAAGGATGTGCATCCAAGACTTCAAGATGCACGCTTTTGGCCACATTTCAAAAATGCCATTGGCGCCATAGATGGGTCACACATTCCAGTTGAAGTACCTGCAGAAGAGACGGTTAACCATACAGGAAGGCATGGTTACACATCACAGAATATTCTGGCGATATGTGACTTCGATTTGAGATTCACCTTTGTTGTTGCTGGATGGCCTGGTTCGGCGCATGATACACGCATCTTACAACGCGCCATTGAGAAGTATCCAATACAGTTTCCGACCCCTCCTGGTGGTAATTTTCTATATCTTTGTCTACATGGTACACACATAGTTACAAATGCATTGTCATTGATGTTTGATTTTTTTCGTTCATGTGCAGATACATATTACCTTGTTGATTCTGGTTATCCAAATAGAAAAGGGTTCTTAGCTCCTTACAAGCAGAACACATACCACATACCAGATTTTCGTCGAGAAGGGAGACCAACAAATAGGGAAGAGATTTTCAACTATCTGCACTCATCACTCCGAAATGCTATCGATCGTGTCTTCGGTATATTGAAAAACAAGTGGCGCATATTGAAGTATATTCCTTCTTACGGTCTGGTTACTCAGAAAAGAATTATTCTGGCTTGCATAGCGCTTCACAATTTTATTAGAGACTCCAACTTACGCGATAAACAGTTTGATCGGTGTGATGCAGATGAGGACTATCTTCCTAAGGTCCAAAGGCAATCAGTAACATCTTCCGGTGATACTGCTCCGAGTGGACTACACACAGTAGACATGAACTCAACGCGTGATCGCATCGCTACTGCATTATACAATGCTAGAAGAAGATGACCAGTTTGTTCGGTGTTGATGTTTCTATGTTTATTATGCGACTATCTTTATTTGTTTAATGGTTGGATATGTATTTTGGACAAACAAATATGTGACATATGGTATGTAATAATAACATATGTGTTTATGCACTTCAATAGTAAAGTTTACGTGTTATATTCATTACAGGGACATTACAGACAATTCCTTAGCATACAGCTAGACAGCCAGCCAAGTTGTCAAACAGTCAAACTTAGAGAAGTAGCTTTTCCTGGACAGCAGCTTTCCCTGCACAGCTGCACAGCCAGCCACAGCCAGCCAGCCACAGCCCAAACAAACAGGCCCTAATACTGTTAAGGATTATTAATAAATTGGTAGAATTTTAAGAAAAAAAATCTGCTAGAGATGATGGTACTCGAGGAGAGGCGGTGCTGGGAAGACGCCTTTTCCCGTTTGTGTAGGAGTCGGACCCGGGTCGATGAAATAAGTTCGGAGCCCAGGGGCCTACATATGCGTACCCGTCCAGCATCCAGATCCTGGCACAAAAAGAAAATCTCAATCTCAATCCCAACCCGATCGATCCTCAACCCCAAAGGCAGCCGCCATGGTCAACTCAGGCTGCCATGCAGTCGGGATGGTAACATCGCTGTTCCGCCGCTGTTACAACCGCCGCCGCGGCTACGAGCCGATCCCGCCTTGCGAGGCGGAGGAGAAGGGGGGAAGCGGAAAAGCGCAGGTGGAGCTCTGCGACGGTGAGGAGGAGGAGGACGACGATGAGGATGGATGCAAGAAGGAGCTCTACGAGGAGGCGGCGGTATGGAAGAAGATAAAGGAAGAGGGAGAGAGCGACGAGGCGTGCGGCGACCGGCTCTTGGACAGGTCCAGGAGCGGTGGTGGGACGAGCTTCGCCGCCTACAAAGATTTACACTACGCGGCTTTCTTCTACGCCCAAGCCGGAAGCTGTAAGTACTACTACTTTTTTTTACTGTCATGTCAGTATGCACTGGTCACTTACCGATCGCCTCTTCTTGCTTGTCCCTTGATTATTAGGGAGAAACGCGGCACTGGCATATGGCGAGCTAGCTGCATATTGCCGCAAGGTTGGGTTGCTTTACTTTGCTGCATTCATTCATTCATTCTATGCGATCATGACCGATGTAAATTTGATGGATGTAGACGGGACGCGAGCTGAGTACAGGATCGGCGCTCCTCCGTTCGGCGAAATGCTATTCCGAGATCGAGGACAGGGGCCTGGAGGATCTCGTCGCCACGAAGCTGGCGCTGGACGAGGCCCTGCCCTTGTTCGTCAGCAAAGGCGACCTATGGCTGGCCGCCATCACCTGCTCCGAGCTAGCGGAGTTCCACATGGACCGTAACGAGCTTCACAGCGCGCTGGTTTTCTACCAGCGAGCCGCCGGGTACCACGAAGCCAGGAAGCCAGGCTACGGTCGAGACTCTATGTTGAGAGCAGACCATGTCAGGTTTCTACTGGCCAACCAGGAGGCTCTTCGCGCCAAGGGAGAGCTTCCCATCAACGACTACAAAGGGAAGTCCACGGGATACATGAAGCCGACGGATCAGGACTGGAGCGACCGAGTGGTCGGCCTGTTCTCTACCACTAGCATAGCTCACGACAGATATTACCTCCGTGGCCTGTTTGAAAATTTCCTATATGTGTCCTTGCTATCAAATCAAGCTCCTGGTTTCAAGAATCAAGATGTAATAACAGTCTAGTTTTGTTATCTACTATCTGGAAATATTTCCAGATTAGAAACACATCAAGCCCCCATATTTTGTCAAACTTGAGCATCCCAGGGAGAGGGAGGAGTAGAGTATACAGGAGCATTTAATTTTTCCATTGCGATAGGAAACATAAACTTAGAGAGTTTATGAAGCTGAACACCATCACATGATATATGTAGTATCAGCCTCCTAAATCTTGGCACGACTCTGAAGGAAAAATTCCAGAATTGTTGCATACATACAAAAGCCAGAGGTAACCCAAGAATGTAAAAATACAACATTGTTGGGAGGGTTTGTATTTTTAGAAACACCAGCATAGTAAAGTTTGTAACCATGTATTTCATCAAGCGGGTCCTGAATGAAAGCTGCAGAAGAAAGTATAACACATGTACTTGTCTCCAATGTTACCGTAGACAAACGTAACATAATATAGGTAACTGAAGTCGCGAAAGGCACCGAAGCATCTATCTTCTTTGTAGTATAGCAGGATGAGGTCTGCATGTTGTGAAAGTTGCAGCATTGTTAGAAAGGCATTTAACTGCTAGTATGGCAAGCATGTGAATCTGGAGGTGCTGGTTTCGGTGTGATAAATAGTACTCCCACCGTCTTAAAATAGATGTTTCAGATTTTTAAAATTTAGATGAATCTAGTCACTATTTAATATATAGGTTCACCCAAATTTTAACAAATCTAAGACATCTATTTTGAGACGGAGGGAGTACCTGCAATTAGTGACATTGGCATTTCTCTGCCTCTTCCGAGATGAACTTTGTGATGTTTGGATTGCTGCAAGAATATGTAACGTGAGAACTGCATTTGGAGCGCTGTAGGTAAGATGGTTTGTGTAGAATAATTACAGCAACATTATTGATGTCTCTTCCTTGCCTGTATTTTTCTTGTCAAGTTTAAGATTCTGGCTAGAGTGTCTATGAATAAATTCAGTGTCTACCTTTTTATTTGCAACTGCCATTGCAAGGAGCTTATTATCTGTTAGTAGTGTAGGTTTACGTAGCTGTAGTTCCTTTACAATTTTAGCTGCAAATAACATTGCTTTTGGTTCAGCCGGATGTGGACACCTGTATTTTGCTGTTTGCATGACCTGCTCCGCTTCTCATTTGTATGAAGGCTCGACTCTGATGTCAGTGTGTTCAGAGCCTGTGGAGCCTAGTTTATCATCATTTTTCCAGGACGCGTCCGAGAAGATTTTCGTGTCTCATTCCTCACCTTCCTATAGTGTAGTCGATGATGTCATTTGCTCTTGGAAGTGAAACGCGGCCATTCCAAGCTTGAGTTCTTCATATTTTTCGTTCATCTTGCAGCCACCACGATCTTTATTTCGGGTGTCAGATTGATCCTACTCTTTACAGGAATAATATACCAATAATAATAATATCTTCAAGAACAAAATAATTTTTTGGTTTATTTATTCTAGCTTTTATTAATCTAAGCATAATTATTTGCTTGAAAATAAATACAGAAAACAAAATGAAGAGTAGCAGCCAAGTAAGCTAAAAAATATCTAGTGACTAGAAGCTACCTGAAAATATCTAGCGGTAACCTCACAGAAGGTAACTAGATTTTTGGTCTGATTCACCGCTCACCCTAACCTGGACAGATGTCCTATGCTCCCCTACCTTTCCCAGCTATATATAGCTTTCTACCACCGCACACGCCCACCTCACTCCACAGTGCAAATCGATCCCAAATCTTTTCTAGAGCTAGTAGACCTGAAAAATTGGCGACAGGGACAGGTATGCCCACGCTCTAGAGCCCTAGCCTTGGCCTTGTTCATTGGTGTGCTATAATCTTACTCTAGTTCTTCTCCCTAGCTGCTCTAGTTTCTCTCTCATAGATTTGATGGTTTCCGATGGATTTGAGTAGAATCCTTGTTGTTTCTCTAGACAATCTTGCATGTGGAGTAGAGAAATTTTTATGAGATGATGTATATTATGTTTATTAAATCGGTGCAAATATTTACTACAAAATCTTGCTAAGAACCATCTGATGCAACTAGTACTACTTGGTATTAATTGGTAAAAATACATGCTTTCTTGCAACAGTGAACTAGTACAGCTAGTAGCACTTGGTGTGCATTGATTGTGTACAGAGAAAATCAATTTGGCTTGCATGCATGTATGAGTAGTCAACCCATGAATATATCTTGGCAGAGTAGTACTCCCTCTATCCCATATTAGGTTGCGCATAATTTTGCGTGCTAGTCAAACTATATAAAATTTGACCAAGATTATACAAAATAATATAAATTTGTATGATATAAAATTTATATAATATGAAAGTATACATTAAGTCAATTTTAATAATATTATTTTTATATTTTATAAATTTATATTATTTAGTATAATTTTGGTCAAACTTTGTATAGTTTGACTAGCACGCAAAATTATGCGCAATCTAATATGGGATGGAGGGAGTACTAGTATAGCTAGCTATTCATACATCATGTCATGTCTCACCTGTTATTGGTCTATGCATGCAATAATAATTGGACTTGTTTCTAGTAAAATACACCGATGTAATTTGTGCAACCTGATTAGGTTGAAGCCAAGTTGATCGGAGAACAAACAATCAAAGGCAAGGCTATGCATACTAGTTTTTTTAATTAAATTACTAAATATATTTAATCCTGATACTTGAATATTATTAAGTGCTTAGACTGTTACATGTGATCTGAAAGTGGATTGATCAAGAACGATTGAATTTGAATGAACGTGAACACCATACATGAATTGATGAAACGCTTGAGACAAGTAAACATGAATTATTCGTTCGCCTGTCGTAATCATGAGATGTATGGTATATCTAGCATGAGACGGTCGATATCTGAAATAACGGTACGCGGTCACGCCGGTATCAGTGTAAGATGGATTTACCTCGCACAAGTAGGGGACTCAATGTCGTGATTCTCGGAGAGGGGTATAACCGTCGGTGAAGATTACGACGGGTATTAGCGTGTCTCTATAGAGGTCACTATGTTAGGTTTGCACTAACCGGCCAACTAATATTTTGGCATATGCATGGAGATATGTTTTTCATCACCTAATTTACTTTAAGTTCATCGACTGCTATTTATAATGTTAATCACTCTTTTATCCTTGCTGAGTATGTGTCAACATACTCACTGCCTACTTCTTTTATCTGGTATGCGCAGAGGGTGAGCAACATGAGCTGGATGGGGATGCAACAGATGTGTAGCAAATAGCTAGGCACCTAAACCACAATGTTAGTTTTACCTTTATTCTAAATAAATGTGGTCATGAATAAAGTGAGAAAGGTGTTGTCGATGCATGTATAGTACCTTTGGTCAGGCTGCTAATAAGACTATGTACTGCATTTGTATCTGTGTGTTGTACTTCTAAATAATGAATAAATGGAGCCTTCATGTCCTTGTGCTCGTATGTTTTATGATTACTACTTATGCCTTGTATGCTTATGATATTTTCATGTCATAAGTATACGGCAAGCTGTCATATTTACTCCCTTTTCTTAGTTGGGGCGTGACAGTTTTAGTGGTATTAGAGCCAAGGTTCCAGATAATTAACATATTAGCAATTTAATTAACTAAACTATAGGCTTAGAAGCACATGAAAACATAAAAGGTCAATAAAAAGGTAGACTAGCTTGGAGAGTGGCGACCTTGCTTATATGATGAGATGTGCTTGTTTTGTTTGCTCTTGCTCTGCGCACTGACGTGTTGGTTTGTATTGTGTTATGCACATGCATATTTATTTGCATTGTAGACTAGGTACTAGTTCTCAGGAAAAAATGCATAGTCATGCATGTATGCTTGTCTTACTAATATGAAAGATGTGTTATTAACTCAGGATATCGTACGTTGAGTTTCCAGATAAGCTCTTCCTAAAGGAGTTTGCAACAATGCTAGGTCTGGAAGCACCAGTCTCTAACTGGAAGTCTGGTACGTCGTAGGTGTTCAAGTCAACATGGGACCAAATGACAGGGTTCCCTCTCTGTACTTTGAAGCTGCTGCAGCAACCATTGCTGAGGCTGAACAGGCTGCTTCTCTGATGGTCACCCATGCATTGGCAGCTGAGCGTCAAGTGGAGATTAGGGACATCAACTACCCTCTGCTGGCGTACCAGCGCCTTGAGATTGATGATATGGGCAAGAAGCTGGTGGAGACTAAGCACTTTTGTGTTGAACTGATAGATGCTCTCCGTTCCAGTGAAAAGGAAGTAGCCTTCCTGAAGCGTTTTGTTCACAGGTTCTACCGCTGCATGCGTTGCCTGAAGGACACTATCACCGTCCTGCAGAACGGCAGTGGAGGTGGAGACGGGAGCTCCGCTGGCAGCTCCTGAGTAAGGGGTGTGTCAGCATGCAACAGTCAGCACCCTAGCAGTACCTTTAGTTATCTATAATCAAGTATCCTAAAGAATAATGTCTTGCACAGTCGTAGAGTTTGGGTGGAGCAGTCTATAATGCAAGGAAAGTATGGAAGTATGGTGGGGATGGCACCAGTCATCTTTTTTTGGGCTAGGAAATGGAAATGACCTATAGTAGTACTATGCTTTGCATGGTGTGCAAGAACCTAATATACCTATGTTTGCCTTACATGTGATGTAAGAACCTAACCTTGTGGCCTCAATGATATGAAACTATTACTAGTTATGTCGTGTTGACTGTGGGATCACACCTCCTGAAGTTTAAAAAGGGAAAATGCATTTCGTAGTATATACTGTCATAATAATCGGTACTATTTTTTAGAGTATTGAAATCTCTATGAATATTTTTTTACTTGATATATGTTTTGATTTTCCTTGCCATGCAATATTTGACTATTGAAGAGTTGTGATATACATGTGCATCGTTTAAATCAACTTTCTGGAAGTACTTTGTTTGCTAGTAAAAAATGCTTTGTCACCGGATCTTTCTCTCCCTTTTGGTAATGATAGTGTATAGGCATGTAACCAAGTGAGAATAAATGACATTATTGAATGCATGCATGCGTCCCGTTTCTGTCTATGCATGCAGTGTATGTATGGTGTGGCTAGCTATGCTCTAGTAGATTTACTATTTGACACTGACTTGTACTGGTTGCCTACCCAAGCACACAACGCACAGTGTACAATGCATAAATCATTCAAAAAAATTACTTTTCTACTGATGTGACTATACTCTTTAGACAAACTTAGCTAATTTATCTGAGTTATTGTCATAGATGGCTGATGATCGTAGTAATGGTACTAGCAATTGGGCGAACAACTCCAGTAACAATAATGCTAGGTTAACGGTACACGAACTGGGAGACCAAAACACGCTCGCCAATCTACTTACCAACATATTGGACAAGCAACAGGAAACTCAAGAACGTCAAATGAATATCCTGGAGCGTGTTATGAAGAACGACAATTGACGTAGTGGACTTGGAGAATTTTAGAAGCTTAAGCCACCATCGTTCTCTGGAACAGCAAATCTACTTGAAGCGGAGGACTGGATTATCGCCATGGGAAAAGCATTTGACGCTATGGAATGAACCAACAAGGAGAAGGTCGCGTATGCAACCTATATGCTACAAGCAAGTGCTTTTGAGTGGTAGGATGCACACAAAACGTCATATTCCGATGGTACTGAAATTTCATGGGAAGTATTCAAATAAGCATTTTATAAGAAATATTTTCCTGTAAGTGTTAAGCACATGACGGAAAGAGAATTTCTTGAGCTAAAATAGGGAAATAAATCTGTGACAGAATATGAAATTGAATTCTCTAGACTTGCAGGATTTGCTCCTGAGTTTGTCCAGACCGATGGCTCAAAGGCGTGGCATTTTGAGAATGGTTTATGATAACCACTTAAGCGATGTGTTGAAGCCTTTGAGATAAATACATTTAGAGATGTGGTGAGTAAAGAACAACTCTTGGAAAAAGGATATCACGAAGAAAGAATCGAGGTGAATCATCCATCAAAGAAGCCTAAGTTTGACAATAATAACCATCAAAATAATGGGAGGTTTAGACCGAGTGGTCGGCTTGAACGAGCTGCAGGAAATTCATGGGGAACCATGGCAAGGAAATGTCCGATATGTAAGGGAAACCATTCTCCTAACATTTGTCTGGATCGTTGGGGCAAGTGTTATACCTGCGGGAAACCAGGACACACTAGACATGAGTGTCCAAATAAACGAAATTATAACATGTCTCCTCAGCAAAGGACTATGATGCTGCCCCAGCCACCTCAACCACTATACCTTCCTGCACCTCCATCAACAACCCATCATGGGGCAAACCAATATGCAAGGACCACCACTTCAAATCAACCATGAGGAGCCCATCCAACCAACAGAGAGAAACCTCGTGGAGGAAACCGGTCTAGAGTGTTTAACTTGACCCAGAGGAGTGCAGAAGAATCCAACAATGTGGTGGCAGGTAACTTTCCAATCTGCTCTGCTCCAGGCTTTATTTTTTTTTGATTCCGGTGCCACACACCCGTTCATCTCTTCAAAATACATGAACAAGCATAAGATTACTAGCAGCCCATTAGAATGTCACATCCCAAATTTTAGATTTGGTTCTGCATATAATTCATAGCATTGCATCATACTTTTCCATGCACAACCATCGATTGAAAAGATTCGGCAAAACACTATTTTCTAAACCCTACTCTATTTTACTACGAGGCTCCTGCGGGAGGCTTTAGTAGGACTTGTGTTGTCCACCCTTGTAGCCTAGTGGTTTCACTCAACCTTTGACCCTAGATTGTTCCCCTCGATTTTACAAAACCGTAGAAGCAAGAATCGCCCGATTCGGAGCTCGTACGGAAAAGTTATCGTCGTTTTATTGAAAATTGGAAAAACGGGCCAATTTTCGGGCCGATTTCCGAGTCCTTATCCAACCGCGCGCCGAATCCGCGTAGGACTCCCGCGAGAGGGCCCCACTTAAGGGACCACCTGCCGCCGCCGCACCTGGACCGCGCCCGCCCCTGCCTCGTAAACCGCCCCCGCCTCGATCGTCTCCCTCCCCCGCGATCGCGCCGCCTCCTAGGAATCGCCGCCTCCTGGCCGCGAGCCGCCGCCGCCGTCGCCCTTCCCCGCCGCCGCCTAGGTACCCCCGCCTCCTCGCCTGCCTGCGCCACCCGCCTCCGGCCGGCCCGCGCGACCGCCCCGCCGCCAGCGCACCCCGCCACCCGCGCGCCTTGCTGCAGCGCTCGCACGCTGCTGTGCTGCTGCTGCTGCCTGCTCGCTGCCGCGCTGCGCCGCTGCTCGCGCTGCTGGCCGCTTGCGCGCGCTGCTGCCGCCGCTTGCTGCTGCCGTGCTGCGCGCTGCTGCTGCACGCACGCGCACGCGTGCCTGCCCGCTGCACCGCGCTACCACGGCCGCCGCGCGCCGCGCCGCGCCGCGCGCGTCCCGAGCCGATCGCTCGCGTGCACGCCGCCTCGCGCCGTCGCCCGCCACGCGCGCACCGTCCGCCGCTCGCGCGCGTTGACCGCATCGAATCGCGCTAACCGTCTCTTTCCTGCGCAGGAGAAACGACGTCGCCGGAACCGATCGCCGCCGCCGTCCGGAACTCGCCGCCGTTCGTTTCGCCGTTTGTCTCCGGTAAGTCTGCAGCCACCATCGGATTTCAGATCAGCGGCTTAGATCAGCCGTTGACCGGTCAGTTCCAGGCGTTGACTAGTCAGACGCCCAGTCAGTAGACGCGTTGACTAGTCAACAGACACAGTTGACTGGTTATTTTCGTTAATCGTTTTAGTTGACGGATTTCGGTAGAAACTTGTAAATTGCGTAGAAATTAAACCGCTTGGCCAAAAATTACAAATAAAATATGTGTAGATTCAGTGAGTCGTGTAGAATCTCGCTGTACCTTTGGTTCAGACTTTTGCAGCAAGGTTTAGTACAGTTTAATCAAACTAGTTAGTTTTCTTTTTGGAGTATTTAATTCGTAGAAAAAGATCCGTAGCTCCAAAAATCGCGTATGATATGTCCCTGGATTTAGTGGAACGAGGGGAATCTCATCGTGAATTAAAAAGATAGGCTTACAGTGAAAACTTCTGCAGAAACTGTCTAGTGGCTTTCTGCAGTGTTTTAATTACTCGGGGAGTTTTATAATTCCTTTTTGAGTAATTCTAGTTGGTACTGTTCCTAAATAGCAAAGCCTATGCGGTAGAGTTTCCCCAATATTTTACAAACAGTATACCACCGGTAACGAATTATTTAAGTTCTAGCTCTAGTTTTGAGCATTACTTTTTGCGTAATAGTTTTCCTTGCGCTAAAACTATTTTCCATGCATGCAATCAGTAGTATTATTGATTAGGATTATGTGGTGAAGCTGTAGCACCAATTCACTTGCCTTGCATACCTTCATGCATCATATTTGTTGCATATGCTTGTGGATTGTTTGTTTATGATTGCAATTGTATCGTGTAGATTGTGACGAGTGCAACGCTTGCTCGTGTGTGGATTGTTCTTCCGACCGCTACAACCAAGGCAAGTAAATGCTACTTTGTTCATGATACCGTCCTACTATTTTCAATGCTTTGTCGTGTATTTTGTAGATGCATGTGTAGGATGATACTATCGGTATGCTATGACCTACTATGTGGTAGGGCTTTCCTTGTAGATGAACCACCATTGGTAGATGTGCTTAGCAATGCTATGTTGAACGAGGGCTGGGTTACATCACTGAAAGTTGTTTCTAAATGAGTTGGTTTGCAAAAACTAAAATAACTTAATCAATGAATCTCCTGGGTGTGATGGTATTGATAATTTTTTGGTGGTTTCATTGCGGAAAGGCACTCAGGTATCAAGAGAGAATGATTGGCTTCTTTATTGTGTAGCTTACGTGTACAACCATGTGCCAATAATGAAATGGGCGGTTGGTTGGACTTAGTAGGTTGTGGTAACTCGAACCCGCGTATCTAGAGATGTAGAATTTTGGTAGGTTGGACCGGTGCGCGTCGGGATTGGGGTGCTACTTCCCGAACAGTCTCTTCTTGGACTTCTCCCTATCATCACCCAATATGAGAGTGGTGGTACGAGCTGGGCTGGCCAAGTCACATGGGTAAAATGTACTAACCCCTGCAGGGTGTATAATCTAATCGATTAGCTGTGTCCCCGGTTATGGACATCTGAGTTGCTTGATATTGATTCCATGACATGTTTCTCGCTCATTCCAATTTCTTAATTGTTTTAATGTTGTTGGGTTAACTTAATTGGGATCTTTTCAAAGAAAATCAAAAACTGTTTATGAAAGTAGGACAAAGGTATTTGCAAATGCAAGCCAGACACAGCTCCACTTGCCAAATATGCATGTAGATGTTAGTGCTATTGTCTCCATTACTAGCTCTACTTGCCATACATTCCATGTATTGACCCTTCGGGGCTGCTATGTTTCATGTTACAGGTTATTCCGATTCTGAGTAATCGATATAGGTCACGGTACTCCACTCGACACTTGTTCACTTGTGGGCAATTTGAAGAATGGAGGAATTTACTTTATTTATGTTGCTACCTGAATAATTTGAGCTAGCTTTGGGTTAAGCTTTTATTGTAATAATGGTACTCTGGATCTTCGTTATTTATGATACACGGATATTTTGCTATGTTATTCATCTTATTCTATTGTGGGCCAATGAACCGATCCAGGGATTGGCATGTCACATAGAAGCCACGGTCTTTTCAGAACCGGGGTGTTACAGGATGGTATCAGAGCCCGTGTGTCGATTGTAGGATCGTGACCTAGGATTGGATTAGGAAGCCATAGATTTATTAAAGCCTATATTAACTCTATCTTTCATCTTATGCCTTTCACCCTCGTAAATTCTTACCATATGCTATTCTCACACTTCCCTCTTTTACTTGATAGATGGGAGAAGTCAGGACTGAGTATGCCACCATGGAGTCACCAAGGCCCTTTGCAAGGCAGTTAGCACAGCTCTCGCAGTCATTGGGATTGCCACTGCCCATGTTCAAGGGAAGAAGGTTGTACACCTATGGATATGGAGAGGAGGCATGAGAGATCACTACCTTCATATTCAGGGATGCCGCCTTGCCAAATCCAGTGCATTTGATCTACACCAAGACATACTGCAACTGGGGACTTGGAATCAACTTGGCCATACATGAAGCCTTGTCTCGCCAGTGCCATCAAGTCCGACACCTACTGCCAGCAGATTCACCCTACCGAGACTATGGGAGGCGTGATGAAGATGGGCACATTGTGGTTACCCCGGGCGACAGGAACAACATGCCGCCCCGTCGGAGGCACATAGAGGATATGGAAAGGGAGAATGGAGCTCTAGCTGAGAAAGTAATGATGATAAAGGAGATTGCAGATTTTGCTAGCAATGGTATGGTGGTCCAAGGACAGGAGATTGACACCTTGCATGAAGCTGTGGGAGTCCTGGAGAATGCCCTGATATCCAGAGATGCAACCATAGCTCATCTTCATGGTACCGTGCAGGAGAATACCCAGAACATACAACAGATGCAAGGGACCGTCCAGGAAAGGGATCAAACTATTGAGGCTATGACAGCCCAGATTGCCGCTCTCCAAGCATAGCTGAATCCACCCTCTGATGATGACAATGGAGATGATGGCAACAATGATGATGATGACAGTGGGAACGATGATGGTGATGAGGACGAGGATGATGATGATGGAGACGATGATGGTGGAGGAGATGAAGCTGAAAGTGAAGAAGAAGAGGAGGATCCAGAAGAGGTGGAGTTTGAGATTTCAAGTGATGACTCAGGAGAGGTGTACACTCCGCCGCCATGGTTGAACCGTGGACCGAAGCGCCAACGCATGAGTGCAAGGACCTACCGCAACCTCTTCAAGGAGTAGATAGAAGTCCACCAATTAGTCCACTTTAGGCAAATTCGTTAGGATTAGTCTCGATCGATGTGAAACTTAGTTACTGTTAGTTTAAGAGTGTTTAGTTGCTTATTTGTGTACTCCAATATCCCAGGAATTATTTGTGCAAATTTTATGAAAGAGTTATGGGAAGTTTGGTTACTATCTGTGTTATTTTTGCTGCAGTTTTCTGCTGATACAGCAGTACTGTACGATTTTTCATATTTTTCTGGTAACTGGGAAAAATCTGAAAAAAATTGGGCTGATGCGAAACTCTCTGTACTGTATGTGAAAAAATCAGCTAAATTTTCTGACGAGTTTAAGTTAGGCGGAAAAATTCGCGAACGCTGCTGGACTGTTCTGGCAGATTGCTGTTTTTGTTGCTTTGATGATCAACTGTTTAGCTAACCATTGCCAACTCTTGTAAGACTATTTCAGTAGGTATATACTGCTAGGATAACCCTTGGGATGTTGCTGGATCACTTGTTTGTTAATGTGTTGCTTGCTTGTGATTGTCTGCTATTGTTTGATGTTGTTTGATCATATGCATGGGTAGAATCCTATTATCGTAGTTGAACCTCTCTAAACTTACCTGTGCTGAACCGCAGATGCCTCCCCGCCGTCAACCCACTGAGTTGGAGCAGCTCATGGCAGCTCAGGCACAGCTGACCCAAGTAATGACTCAGTTCATGGTAGCTCAGAACAACAACAATGGAAACAACAAGCCTCAGGGGGATGCTCTCACCAGATTTCTGAGGCTAAGGCCAGCTAAGTTCTCTACTGCAACGGAACCAATGGTTGCTCTCGACTGGTTGCGTTCAGTCAACAAGGATCTGATAACTGTCGGATGCACTGATGCTGAGAAGGTGAGGTTTGCCGCTCACCTACTGGAGGGACCAGCCGCTTCTTGGTGGGACACTTTTTAGATCACCCACCCGCTGGATACTGTGACTTGGACAATGTTTGAGGAAGGTTTCAGGACCAACCACGTGTCTTCAGGAGTTCTGAGCCTGAAGAATAAGGAGTTCCGCAACTTGCACCAAACCAATCGCACCGTGGCTGAGTACATTGAGGAGTTCAACAATCTGTCCCGTTATGCACCTGAGGATGTTGACACTGATGCGAAAAGGAGGGAGATATTCCTGGATGGCCTCAGTGATGAGCTTTCAGTACAACTACTGGTGGTTTACTGCCCCACTTTCCAGGAGCTTATGGACAAGGCCAGGATCTTGGAAGGGAAGCACAAGCAGGTGGAGAACCGCAAGAGGAAGAGTAACAATCACCACTCTGGTTCACACCACAAGTCTCGCACTTCATATGATGGATACTCCAAGCATGGAGGGAGTGACTATGGGAGCCATGATCGCAACCACCATGGAGGCGATGGGCATCGCCATGACAACCATAGGAGCAGCCACCACAACCACAAAGGATGACACTCTCACCACTCTGGAGGACACGGTGGACATGACCGCAACCGTGATCGCAACTTTGTGAAGAAGGATCTGAGTGAGGTGATATGCTTCAAGTGTAAACAGAAGGGACACTATGCTGGCAACTGTCCGGAGAGGAAAGGACTGAAGCCAACCAACAACGAGAAGGCCACAGTGAACCACATGAATGTGGAGGAGATTCCAGATGAGCCTGACCTTGTGATTGGTAAGTTTCCAATCAACACTCACCCATCACTTATACTTTTCGATACTGGTGCATCGCATTCATTCATATCAAGGGCATTTGTGGATAAGTATAAGTTACCTACTGAGTCTATGAAGTGGTCTATTAGAGTGAGTTCACCTGGAGGAGATATGATAGCTAGCGCGGGATGCCGCGATTTAACTGTGAGGATTGGAACACACAACTTCAGTGCACATTTTGTAGTGTTGGAATCACAGGGATTAGACGTTATTCTGAGTATGGATTGGATGTCCATGCATGGGGGGCACATAGATTGTGCACAGCGAGCTGTTTCACTCAAAACCCCGGATGGTAAGAGGATAAGATTCAAGTCGGTTGTACGACCGGGAAGGTGTAGGCTGAATTCTCTTAAGGGGGTTAGCATGGATACTGTGCCAGTGATTAGGGATTTCCCCGACGTGTTTCCGGAAGAGCTGCCAGGGATGCCACCTGACAGGGAAGTAGAGTTTCTTATCGACCTGATGCCAGGAACATGACCTATAGCAAAGAAACCATATAAGATGGATGTGGATGAGCTGAAGGAGTTGAAGAAGCAGTTGAAAGAGCAGCTGGAAAAGGGATTCATTCAGCCTAGTTCGTCGTCATGGGGTGCACCTGTTCTGTTTGTGGAGAAGAAAGACAGCAGCAAGAGATTAGTGGTGGACTATCGCTCGCTGAATGAAGTAACCATCAAGAACAAGTACCCTCTGCCGAACATAAATGATTTGTTTGATCAACTGGAAGGAGCGAAGGTGTTCAGCAAGATTGATCTGCGATCAGGCTAGTTCCAATTGAAGATCCGGGAGGAGGACGTACCAAAAACCACCTTCACCACTAGGTATGGTTTATACGAATATACAGTTATGTCTTTTGGACTAACGAATGCCCCGGCATATTTCATGACCATGATGAATAAGGTATTTATGGAGTACTTGGACAAGTTTGTGGTGGTGTTTATTGATGACATACTGATATATTCCAAGGATGATGCTGAGCATGAGAAGCATCTGCGATTGATTATGGAGAAGCTGAGGGAACATCAGCTGTATGCCAAATTCAGCAAGTGTGAATTCTGGCTTAACACCGTTTGGTTTCTTGGACACGTAGTGTCAGGAGAAGGAGTCGCTGTTGATCCAAGCAAAGTGACTGCAGTAACTGAGTGGGAAGCACCCAAGAATGCGGGAGAGATTCGAAGCTTTTTGGGACTTGCTGGATATTACAGGAGGTTCATTGAAAACTTCTCCAAGATTGCTAAGCCGATGACCGAACTTCTGAAGAAGGAGAAGTTGCTTATCAGTTGGAGTTGCCAGAAGCTCTGTCCGCTGTTCACAATGTGTTCCACGTATCCCAGCTGAAGAAGTGCCATCCGGAGATGGTAGATACACCATTGAGAGACACTGTACCGCTAGAGGAGGTTCAGCTTGAGAACGACTTGACCTATGAGGAGAAATCGGTCAAGATTCTAGAGACAGCGGAGAGGACTACCCGTACCAAGACGATCAGGTTTTTCAAGGTGCAGTGGAGCCACCACACCGAAGAGGAAGCCACTTGGGAGCGTGAGGATGACATCCGAGAGGACTACCCTCACCTATTTGCTAGCCGCGCCGAATCTCGGGGACGAGATTCATCTTAAGGGGGTTAGTATTGTCACATCCCAAATTTTAGATTTGGTTCTGCATATCATTCATAGCATTGCATCATACTTTTCCATGCAAAACCATCGATTGAAAAGATTCGGCAAAACACTATTTTCTAAACCCTACTCTATTTTACTACGAGGCTCCTACGGGAGGCTTTAGTAGGACTTGTGTTGTCCACCCTTGTAGCCTAGTGGTTTCACTCAACCTTTGACCCTAGATTGTTCCCCTCGATTTTACAAAACCGTAGGAGCAAGAATCGCCCGATTCGGAGCTCGTACGGAAAAGTTATCGCCGTTTTATTGAAAATTGGAAAAACGGGCAAATTTTCGGGCCGATTTCCGAGTCCTTATCCAACCGCGCGCCGAATCCGCGTAGGACTCCCGCGAGAGGGACCCACCTGCCGCCTCCGCACCTGGACCGCGCCCGCCCCTGCCTTGTAAACCGCCCCCGCCTCGATCGCCTCCCTCCCCCGCGATCGCGCCGCCTCCCAGGAATCGCCGCCTCCTGGCCGCGAGCCGCCGCCGCCGTCGCCCTTCCCCGCCGCCGCCCAGGTACCCCCGCCTCCTCGCCTGCCCGCGCCACCCGCCTCTCGCCGGCCCGCGCGACCGCCCCGCCGCCAGTGCACCCCGCCACCCGCGCGCCTTGCTGCAGTGCTCGCACGCCGCTGTGCTGCTGCTGCCTGCTCGCTGCCGCGCTGCGCCGCTGCTTGCGCTGCTGCCGCTGCCGCTGCATGCTGCTGGCCGCTTGCGCTGCTACTGCTGCTGGCCGCTTGCGCGCGCTGCTGCCGCCGCTTGCTGCTGCCACGCTGCGCGCTGCTGCTGCACGCACGCGCACGCGCACGCGCGTCGCGCCGCGCGCGTCCCGAGCCGCTCGCTCGCGTGCATGCCGCCTCGCGCCGTCGCCCGCCACGCGCGCACCGTCCGCCGCTCGCGCGCGTTGACCGCATCGAATCGCGCTGACCGTCTCTTTCCCGCGCAGGAGAAACGCCGTCGCCGGAACCGATCGCCGCCGTCGTCCGGAACTCGGCGCCGTTCGTTTCGCCGTTTGTCTCCGGTAAGTCTGCAGCCACCATCGGATTTCAGATCAGCGGCTCAGATCAGCCGTTGACCGGTCAGTTTCAGGCGTTGACTAGTCAGACGCCCAGTCAGCGCCCAGTCAGCAGATGCATTGACCAGTCAACAGACACAGTTGACTGGTTATTTTCGTTAATCGTTTTAGTTGACGGATTTCGGTAGAAACTTGTAAATTGCGTAGAAATTAAACCGCTTGGCCAAAAATTGCAAATAAAATATGTGTAGATTCAGTGAGTCGTGTAGAATCTCGTTGTACCTTTGGTTCAGACTTTTGCAGCAAGATTTAGTACAGTTTAATCAAACTAGTTAGTTTTCTTTTTGGAGTATTTAATTCGTAGAAAAAGATCCGTAGCTCCAAAAATCGCGTATGATATGTCCCTGGATTTAGTGGAACGAGGGGAATCTCATCGTGAATTAAAAAGATAGGCTTACAGTGAAAACTTCTGCAGAAACTGTCTAGTGGCTTTCTGCAGTGTTTTAATTACTCGGGGAGTTTTATAATTCCTTTTTGAGTAATTCTAGTTGGTACTGTTCCTAAATAGCAAAGCCTATGTGGTAGAGTTTCCCCAAGATTTTACAAATAGTATACCACCGGTAACGAATTATTTAAGTTCTAGCTCTAGTTTTGAGCATTACTTTTTGCGTAATAGTTTTCCTTGCGCTAAAACTATTTTCCATGCATGCAATCAGTAGTATTATTGATTAGGATTATGTGGTGAAGCTGTAGCACCAATTCACTTGCCTTGCATACCTTCATGCATCATATTTGTTGCATATGTTTGTGGATTGTTTGTTTATGATTGCAATTGTATCGTGTAGATTGTGACGAGTGCAACGCTTGCTCATGTGTGGATTGTTCTTCCGACCGCTACAACCAAGGCAAGTAGATGCTACTTTGTTCATGATACCGTCCTACTATTTTCAATGCATTGTCGTGTATTTTGTAGATGCATGTGTAGGATGATACTATCGCTATGCTATGACCTACTATGTGGTAGGGCTTTCCTTGTAGATGAACCACCGTTGGTAGATGTGCTTAGCAATGCTATGTTGAACGAGGGCTAGGTTACATCACTGAAAGTTGTTTCTAAATGAGTTGGTTTGCAAAAACTAAAACAACTTAATCAATGAATCTCCTGGGTGTGATGGTATTGATAATTTTTTGGTGGTTTCATTGCGGAAAGACACCCAGGTATCAAGAGAGAATGATTGGCTTCTTTATTGTGTAGCTTACGTGTACAACCATGTGCCAATAATGAAATGGGCGGTTGGTTGGAATTAGTAGGTTGTGGTAACTCGAACCCGCGTATCCAGAGATGTAGAATTTTGGTAGGTTGGACCGGTTCGCGTCGGGATTGGGGTGCTACTTCCCGAACAGTCTCTTCTTGGACTTCTCCCTATCATCACCCAATATGAGAGTGGTGGTACGAGCTGGGTTGGCCAAGTCACATGGGTAAAGTGTAATAACCCCTGCAGGGTGTATAATCTAATCGATTAGCCGTGTCCCCGGTTATGGACATCTGAGTTGCTTGATATTGATTCCATGACATGTTTCTCGCTCATTCCAATTTCTTAATTGTTTTAATGTTGTTGGGTTAACTTAATTGGGATTTTTTCAAAGAAAATCAAAAACTGTTTATGAAAGTAGGACAAAGGTATTTGCAAATGCAAGCCAGACACAGCTCCACTTGCCAAATATGCATGTAGATGTTAGTGATATTGTCTCCATTACTAGCTCTACTTGCCATACATTCCATGTATTGACCCTTCGGGGCTGCTATGTTTCATGTTGCAGGTTATTCCGATTCTGAGTAATCGATATAGGTCACGTTACTCCACTCGGCACTTGTTCACTTGTGGGCAATTTGAAGAATGGAGGATTTACTTTATTTATGTTGCTACCTGAATAATTTGAGCTAGCTGTGGGTTAAGCTTTTATTGTAATAATGGTACTCTGGATCTTCATTATTTATGATACACGGATATTTTGCTATGTTATTCATCTTATTCTATTGTGGGCCAATGAACCGATCCAGGGATTGGCATGTCACATAGAAGCCACGGTCTTTTCAGAACCGGGGTGTTACATAGAAGAAATCATTTACGTTGAGACACCATTAGAAAGCAGAAGTGCAAAATTAATTTGCAAAGCATGTCCTATTGAGATTGGGGGATGGAAATTCACTGCTGACCTTATCATACTAGAAATGCAAGATTTTGACGTAATACTTGGAATGGACTGGTTACAACGGAACAAAACAACTATTGATTGCCATGAAAAGACAGTTACACTTAGCCCCCCTGGTCAAACTAAAGTTATATACCATAATAATAGAAGAAACTTATTCAGATCATTTGTGCCAATGATGCAGAGTAAGGAAATAGATATAAATAAAATTCCAGTAGTAAATGAATTTCCTGATGTTTTCCCGAGAGATCTTCCTGGATTACCACCGGACCGGGAAATTGAGTTTGCGATCGTACTAATTCCTGGAACAAAGCCGATCCATAAGGCACCTTATAGGATGGCACCCATGGAGCTAAAAGAGCTAAAGACACAACTGAAATAATTAGAGGAAAATGGATTTATACGTCCGAGTGTTTCCTCTTGGGGAGCTCCAGTATTATTTATGAAAAAGAAGGATGGAAGTTTAAGATTGTGTGTAGACTACCGTGAGCTAAATAAAGTCACCATTAGAAACAAATATCCTCTTCCTCAGATAGATGATTATTTGACCAACTACAAGGATCCAAGGTTTTCTCAAAGATTGATTTGCAATCTGGTTATCATCAGCTAAAAATAAATCCAAGTGATGTTCCTAAGACCGCCTTCCGCACTCGCTATGGGCATTACGAGTATTTGGTTATGCCATTTGGTTTGACTAATGCCCCAACGGCTTTTATAGATTTAATGAACCGGATATTCAAGCCTTACTCGGATCAATTTGTAGCCGTCTTTATTGATGACATCCTTATATATTCAAAAACGGAAAAAGAGCATTCTAAGCATCTAAGGATTGTACTGCAAACACTACGAGAGCACCAACTATATGCAAAGATAAAGAAATGTGACTTTTGGATGGATCAAGTACCCTTTCTTGGCCATATAATTTCAGTCAAAGGTATATCCTAGGATCCCGCCAAGGTGCAAGCCGTGTCGGAATGGCAAAGACCGTTCACTATCACGGATATCCGAAGCTTCCTTGGGATGGCCGGATACTACCGTCGTTTTATAATGAACTTTGCTAAAATTGCTACCCTTTTAACTCATCTAACAAAGAAAGGAGTTAAATTTGAGTGTACATCTAAGTGTGAGGAAAGTTTTCAAGAATGAAAGGATCGCCTAATTTCAGCCCTAGTCCTCGGTTTGCGTATTGGTGGTAAAGACTTCACCATTTATTGTGACGCTTCAAAATTGGGCCTTGGATGCGTACTTATGTAAAGAGGTAAAGTTATTGCCTATGCTTCTCGTCAACTGAAACCACATGAATAAAATTATCCAACTCACGACATGGAGCTAGCGGCAGTAATTTTTGCACTAAAAATTTGGAGGCATTACCTTTATGGAGAGCATTGTGAAATATTTACTGACCAGAAGAGTTTAAAATATATTTTTACCCAAAAGGAATTGAATATGAGGCAAAGAAGGTGGTTAGAATTATTGAAGGATTATGATCTTAATATTAATTATCATCTAGGAAAGGCAAATATTGTGGCAGATGTTTTGAGTCGAAAAGCCTATTGCAACATGTATATCCTAGCTACTCAAGAACCACATCTGCTGCGAGAGCTAAAAAGGTTGGGAATAAGACTAAAAGTACATGTATGTGGAAGCGTACTAGCTACACTTCAAGTCACATCAAAATTGGAGAAGCGGATTGTGGAAAAACAAATGGATGACCAGGTACGACTAAAGAAAAATATCGATGATGGCAGACCATCTAAATTTCATATTGACTCAAGTGGGGCTATACGCTTTAGAGACCGAATCTGTATACCTAATGATGCTGAATTAAAAAGGCATATTATAGAAGAAGTACACTCCTCTCTCTATACACCATGCACCCAGGTGGGACTAAAATGTATCAGGACATTAAATAACATTTTGATGGAATAATATGAAAAGAGAAATAGCCAAGTTTGTTATGGAGTGTGACACATGTCGACGCATAAAAACAGAACACCAAAGACCATTTGGACTCTTACAACCTTTGTCTATACCTGTTTGGAAATGAGAAGAAATTAGTATGGACTTTATTGTTGGGCTACCAAAGACACCATCTAGGAATGATAGTATATGGGTGATAGTGGATCGTTAACAAAGTCTGCACATTTTATATCCGTGAAGAATACTTTTTCCCTAGAGAAGTTAGCCAAGTTATATATCAAGGAAATAGTATCTCTTCACGGCGTCCCTTTGCGCATTGCATCAAATAGAGATTCTCGCTTTGTCTCAAAATTTTGGAGAAGTCTGCACAAAGCGTTGGGAACCAAACTCGATTTTAGTACGGCATATCATCCGCAAAGTGATGGCCAAACAGAACGGGTTAATCAAATTCTAGAAGACATGCTCAGGACGTGTGTTCTAGAATTTAAGGGAGCATGGGATGAATATATGTCGTTAGCTGAATTCGCATATAATAATAGCTATCAATCAAGTATTAAAATGGCACCCTACGAGGCTTTATATGGAAGAAGGTGTCGAACACCGATTTGTTGGGATGATGTTGGAGAAAGAAATATTCTAGGACCCGACATAATCCAGGAAACCGAAGAGAAAGTGAAACTTATACGCGAGAGACTACGAACCGCATAAAGCAGGTAGAAAAGTTATGCTGACGACAGAAGAAGGAACCTACGATTTAAGGAGGGAGAACCAGTGTATTTAAAAGTATCGCCTATGAAAGGGATTAAACGATTTGGACAGGGAAAGAAATTAAGCCCAAGATATATTGGTCCTTTCTCAATTACCAAACAAGTTAGGGAAGTCGCATATCAGTTAGAGCTGCCAGATTCTCTAGCAAGTGTACACAATGTATTTCACGTGTCCTTACTCCGTAAATGTTTGAAACCCCCACATCAACCTGTGGAGATTGAATTACCTGAGCTACAAGAAGATTTATCCTATAAAGAATACCCTATTCGTATACTGGATTTTAAAGACCGTAAGACTAGACGCAAAAATATTTGGTTTGTCAAGGTTCGGTGGAGGAATCACGGTGAAGACGAAGCCACTTGGCAAAGAGAGGATGACTTAAAGGAAAATTACCCTTACCTCTTCGAAAAATAAAGGTATGTAAAATTTCGAGGACGAATTTTTTGTAACAGGGGTAGGATGTAATGTCCAGGAATAATATACCAATAATAATAATATTTTCAAGAACAAAATAAATTTTTAGTTTATTTATTCTAGCTTGATTTATTAATCTAAGCATAATTATCTGCTTGAAAATAAATACAGAAAACAAAATAAAGAGTAGCAGCCAAGTAAGCTAAAAAATATCTAGAGACTAGAAGCTACCTGAAAATATCTAGCGGTAACCTCACAGGTAACTAGATTTTTGGTCTTATCCACCGCTCAACCTAACCTGGATAGATGTCCTATGCTCCCCTACCTTTCCCAGCTATATATAGCTTTCTACCACCGCACACGTCCACCTCACTCCACAGTGCAAATCGATCCCAAATCTTTCCTAGAGCTAGTAGACCTGAAAAGTTGGCGACAGGGACAGGTATGCCCACGCTCTAGAGCCCTAGTCTTGGTCTTGTTCATCGGTGTGCTATAATCTTACTCTAGTTCTTCTCCCTAGCTGCTCTAGTTTCTCTCTCATAGATTTCATGGTTCCCGATGGATTTGAGTAGAATGCTTGTTGTTTCTCTAGACAATCTTGCATGTGGACTAGAGAAATTTCTATGAGATGACGTATATTATGTTTATTAAATCGGTGCAAATATTTATTACAAAATCTTGCTAAGAACCATCTGATGCAACTAGTACTAGTTGGTATTAATTGGTAATAGTACATGTTTTCTTGCAACAGTGAACTAGTACAGCTAGTAGCACTTGGTGTGCATCGATTGTGTACAAAGAAAATCAATTTTGCTTGTATGCATGTATGAGTAGTCAACCCATGAATATATCTTGGTAGAGTAGTACTAGTATAGCTAGCTATTCACACATCATGTCATGTCTCACCTATTGTTGGTAATATGCATACAATAATGATTGGACTTATTTCTAGTAAAATAGACTGATGTAATTTGTGAAACCTGATTAGGTTGAAACCAAGTTGATCGGAGAACAAACAATCAAAGGCAAGGTTGTGCATACCAGTTTTATTAATTAAATTATTAAATATATTTAATCCTGATACTTGAATATTATTAAGTGTTTAGACTGTTACATGTGATTTGAAAGTGGATTGATGAAGAACTATTGAATTTGAATGAACGTGAACACCATACATGAATTGATGAAACGCTTGAGACAAGTATACATGAATTATTCGTTCGCCTATCGTAATCATGGGATGTATGGTATATCTAGCCTGAGACGGTCGATACCTGAAATAAAGGTGCGCGGTCACGCCGGTATCAGTGTGAGATGGATTTACCTCGCACAAGTAAGGTACTCGATGTCGTGATTCTCGGAGAGGGTATAACCATCCAGCGGCGGATCCAGAACTCTACCAAACCCAAGGCCAAGATCGTATTATATATTAAAATTATGCTAAATCCTAGAGGAATTAGTGTGTTTTTATTAATACATAGCTAAAAAATTTGTCTACACCTCGGGCAATGGCCCAGGTTGCCCGGGGTGTAGATCCGCCCCTGTAACCATCGGTGGAGATTACGACGGGTATTAGCGTGTCTCTGCAGAGGTCACTATGTTAGGTTTGCGCTAATCGGCCAAGTAATATTTTGGCATATGCATGGAGATATGTTTTTCATCACCTAATTTACTTTAAGTTCATCGACTGTTATTTATAATTTTAATCACTCTTTTATCCTTGCTGAGTATGTGTCAACGTACACACTGTCTACTTCTTTTCTCTGGTATGCGCAGAGGGTGAACAACATGAGCTGGATGGGGATGCAACAGATGTGTAGCAAATAGCTAGGCACCTAAACCACAATGTTGGTCTAGTAGTTTTACCTTTATTCTAAATAAATGTGGTCATGAATAAAGTGAGAAAGGTGTTGTCGATGCATGTATAGTACCTTTGGTCAGGCTGCTAATAAGACTATGTACTACATTTGTATCTGTGTGTTGTACTTCTAAATAATGAATAAATGGAGCCTTCATGTCCTTGTGCTCGTATGTTTTATGATTACTACTTATGCCTTGTATGCTTATGATATTTTCATGTCATAAGTATACGACAAGCTGTCATATTTAGTCTCTTTTCTTAGTTGGGGCGTGACATACTCTCCACGTCGGAGAGGGAGATTTTGATGCTTTCTTCGTCACCATCATTACCAACATCATCCCCAACAACCATGCGCTCAATCTCCATCACCATGAGTGAGTAGTTCTCTGTAGGCATGTGAGTTGGATAGGAATTGACCATGTAATCATTCATATGTATCGAGATTTTAGGTGTTTATCTTTAGGATATTCTTATATGGTGTTGATGTACTTGTGCTATGATTATTGCTTATAACTAGGACCAGAGTGACATGATTTCAGTACAAAACTTTTATTTTCCATTATATATATGAATTTGGTATCTATCTAAAAAGTGTATTGCCTATTATTATGTTGAATCTGCTGTAGGGTTCGCAGCATAGAAAACAAAAAATTCCTACGATGTGAACTATGTACCAAGATCTATCTATTAGATACAAACAACGGACGGATGTATATCCGTAGAGAACATACCCTTGAAGACCGACAAAGCTTAACGAGTTCAACTCGTGGTTGATGTAGACGATCTCTTGCCGATCTCAAGATCGAGAGGAAGTCCTAGCGTCGCGAATCAGCAGCGCATCCGTGCTCGCACACACGTTCGAGGCACCGAGCAACCTCCGCCTCCACGCTCCAGCGATGCAGCGGAAGCACAACTCTTTCTTGCCGAATAGCCACCGGGAACATGTATCTCGCTAGTCCGAGACCATGGGGGATAAATTCTAGAGGGGGAGAGAGATCCTTCACGAGGAGGTGTGAGTGAGAAGTGAGAGGAGGGGCTCCTTATATAGGGGAGGGGGGCAGCCCAAGGGGGCATGGTCGCCGGCCATGGAGGGTTCCCCCACCTCTCCCTCATTCATGTGGGTGGACACTCCACTCACAAAATGGCCCTTCAATTTTCTCCACTCAAAAACCCACTCAAATTCCCATTCAATTTCCACCAAATTTAATGCAAACACTCATTAAATAAAACTCTTTTATTTTATTTAGAATTTTGTCAATTACTTTAATGACAAACATTCACAAATAACCCCTTGCTAGAATTCTATTTCACATGCATAACCACTTTATGCAATTTCACCCGAAAACCTATTTCGGTATCTAGTGAAATAAATTCCTGCGCTTGTTCATTCTTTCGGCATGAAACTTTTGCTCCAATTGGATGTCGGTATCTCTTAAGTGTGTCACCCTATGGTTCGTGAATAATGCGGACATAATCGAGACCCCTCTCGGATCAATAATCAGAAGCGGGATCTGGAGACCCATACTGACTCCCACACATTCAACGATGACTTTCTTGTGATCGTCGGAACCTTTTACGCTAGTATCTTAATCCCTTTGTTTCACGATATATTACATGTCCGAGATTCCATCATCGGTATCTCCATACCTAGTTTGATATCCATACCTAGTCGGACTTTCTTGTGTGTCACCCTACGGTTCATGAATAATGCGGACATGATCGAGACCCCTCTCGGATTAATAATCAGAAGCGGGATCTGGAGACCCATACTGACTCCCACACATTCAATGATGACTTTCTTGTGATCGTCGGAACCTTTTATGCTAGTATCTTAATCCCTTTGTTTCACGATATATTACATGTTTGAGATTCGATCATCGGTATCTCCATACCTAGTTTGATCTCGTTACCGACATGCACTCTTTTCTCGTTCCCGTGATATAACATTCTAGTGATCAAATCACTTGCTTGCAAGCTAATCAATGTGATATCACTGAGAGGGCCCAGAGTATATCTATCCGTTATCGGGATGAACAAATTCCACTCTCAATCCATGAGCCTCAACATAACACTTTATTAGTTCTGAATCCATCTTTATAATCACCCTGTTACGGTGTGACGTTTGATGTTATCAAGAAACTCTTCTGGTGTTAGTGATTGACATGATCTCATGGTCTAAGGATTAGGATCACTTCGTAAGTTGTTATAGCAATATAAACTCAATGACTTTGATCGTAATGCTATATTTTGGATGAATGTTCATCACACCATTACACTAATGTTGTGATCCCGTTATTAACAACATCCAATGTCCATGATCAGGAAACCTTGATCATCTTGTTAATCAACGAGCTAGTTTATGAGAGAGGCATAACTAGGAACTTTCTGTTTGTTTATTAAAAACACATGTATTAATGTTTCCGTATTAATACAATTATAGCATGCAAAATAAACATCTATCATATACTTGGAATACACATAATAAACACTTTATTATTGCCTCTCAGGACATATTCCCTTCACCTGCGAACACTAAAGTGACTGTTAGGAAAAAGAAGGGGAATATGTGATAGTTTTAGGATATTGTGTGTTCATGGAATGTGAATGCATTGTTTCAGGCTATTCAAAAGGGTAGACCTTAATTATCTGAATTTCTAAGTTGGCCCCAATGAAATTGATAGGTAGGACAATAGATGTTATGCAAATTCTCTTGATTAGTATGCATAACTATATTTGGAACACATACCTACACACAACAAAAATAGAGATGAACACCATGTTATTTGTATGTCATTATATGATCAATCTTATTCATGCAATATCCTGCTATCACGTTATGCCTACTCTTTTAGCCACTGAAAGTTACAACTTTACTATTTCCGGTGAAAACTGGAAATCAGCTGCTACTGTTCACTGTTCTACTTTGCTGCTATAATCACCACTTGATTCTTGAGTATATTGATATACATGTGTGGTTGAGAGTTACGTTCAATTGCTAAAGTCTTATTGATATTCTTGTGCTTCTTCTGAGTCAAACTATAAATTTAGGTAATACTTTTCATCAAAGATTTCAGCGACCCCCTACACTTGTGGCATCGACACGATCGAGGCAGTCATAGAGGGGTCGATGTCGAAGAAGGCGATGTCAAAGCCGATGAAGACGAAGCACACAAGTTTGTGTAGGGTTCGCAGCATAGAAAACAAAAAATTCCTACGATGGGAACATCTATGTACCAAGATCTATCTACTAGATACAAACAATGAGTGGATATACATCCATAGAATACATACCCTCGAATACCGGATAGCGTTAACGAGGTTGTACTCGTGGATGATATAGACGAACGCTTGCCGATCTCAAGATCGTGATAAAGTCCATCTGGTCCAGCCGGTCCAGCACGATCAAGTCCAGCACCTCAAAGCAGTGGTGCATCCGTGATCGCACACACGTACGGGTACCCCGACAACCTCCACGCCCTCGTTCCAGCGAAGCAGCGGAAGCAACAAATCCTTCTAGAAAAAGCCACCGGGAACATGTATCTCGCTGATCCGAGACCATCGGGAAATTCTAAAGGGGGGAGAGAGATCCTTCGCGAGAAGGTGTGCTTTGAGAGGAGGAGAGGGGGGTAGGGGAGAGGGGGCACCCAAGGGGCATGGCGCCCAGACATGGGGCTGCCCCAACCTCTTCCACATTCACGTGGGTGGAGCTCCCACTTAAAATGAAAAGCCTCCGCTCCCATTAAAAAGCCTCCACTCAAAAATCCACTCACATGCATTAAATTTCCACCAAATTTAATGCAAGCTCTCATTTAAATAAAACTCTTTTATTTATTTATTCAGAATTTTGTTAATTACTTTAATTAACAAACATTCACATAAAACCTCTTACAACATTTCAATTTCACATGCAGAACCAGTTTCAGCAATTTCAACCGAAACAGTTTCGGTGTCTAGTGAAATAAATTCCTGCGCTTTCCTTTTTCTTTTTCTGGCATATCATTTGCTCCGAATGGTGTCGGTATCCCTTAAGTGTGTCACCCTACGGTTCGCGAATAATGCAGACATGATCGAGACCCCTCTCCGATCAATAATCAGCAGCGGGACCTGGAGATCCGTACTGACTCCCACACATTCAACGATGACTTCTATGATCGTGTGAACCTTTTACGCTAGTATCTTAATCCCTTTGTTTCACGATATATTACATGTCCAAGATTCGATCATCGGTATCTCCATACCTAGTTTGATCTCGTTACCAACATGCACTCTTTTCTCGTTCCTGTGATATAACATTCTAGTGATCAAATCACTTGCTTGCAAGCTAATCAATGTGATATCACCGAGAGGGCCCAGATCATATCTATCCGTCATCGGGATGAACAAATTCCACTCTCGATCCATGGGTCTCAACATAACACTTTAGTAGTTCTGAAGCCATCTTTATAATCACCCAGTTACGGGGTGACGTTTGATGTCATCGAGAAACTCTTCCGGTGTTAGTGATTGACATGATCTCATGGTCTAAGGATTAGGATCACTTTATAAGTTGTTATAGCAATATAAACTCAATGACTTTGATTGTAATGCTATACTTCAGATGAATGTTCATCACATCATTACACTAATGTTGTGACCTCGTTATTAACAACATCCAATGTCCATGATCAGGAAACTTTGATCATCATGTTAATCAACGAGCTAGTTTATAAGAGAGGCATAACTAGGAACTTCCTTTTTGTTTATTAAACACACATGTATTAACGTTTCCGTATTAATACAATTATAGCATGTAAAATAAACATTTATCATAAATAAGGAATACGATAATAACCACTTTATTATTGCCTCTCGGGCATATTCCCTTCAGTCTCCTACTTGCACTAGAGACAATAATCTAGTTTGAAAACTTTGCGTATTTGAACACATATGGCTTTCTGATGTTCCATATACGCAACTGCAAGTGGTTAACATAATCTACAGATCTGACGCTTTCAGGTCCGTGTGTATTTGCATGTCTTTGCGTCTTCACGCATCACTCATTCTCCAATGAGATGGCATTGTATAAATTTGGTCTTTCGATGATACCTTTAGTTCCTTGGGGTTAAAACACGTCGATACTATTGTTGTACAATATATCTTTAGAGCTCGTTTGGCACCTAGGTATTCATTTCATTTCTTAGAAGAAATGAATACATGGATTCATTTCATTTATATTATGATTCCAAAAACACCCACATGTTTGGCTACCACCGGAATTTGGAAATGACTACGAAATTCGAAATGGAATTTCAAAATAGCTGCATAGGATGAAATGAACCACTTGATGTGAAGCAACCAACACAAATTGAAAAGAACAGACCAAGGGCATAAGATCAGGAGTCCACAATGTGCATAGGAACCAAAAGCATGGAAACAAACCTATAATTTTTAGCATAGAATTATTACTATGAAATTTAAACAACACTGTTTGTCAGACAAAAATTCAGCAGGACATGACATAGTCTGATTGCTAACCTTAATCAACGTTATGTTATTAGAAAGTAAACATCACTGTTTTAAACTGAAGCAGAGTTTGTCGCCCTTCTCAGTGGATGAACCTTGCAGGATTAATTGATGCAAGACTCGTGAGAGATGTGCCAGGAGGAGATGATTAGTTTAATTTGCATTTTGCTGTAATATTCATGTAAGTATGATGATTCCATTGTATGAAGCGAGTCCTAGATTCAGAGAACGTGACGTATAGCAGAGCCTGAATCTAAAATTCAGTTTTCAGTTTGCAGTGTTCGTCAGTGGAAGTGCCAAAAGAACATCCCGGCATTTGTATATGTTCATATTCACTTCGCAAACAGCAGACCAGGAAATAAAAATACTGCCTAAAATTGCTACTACTACTCCTTCTCGCTGCACAACACATGTCGAAGCTAAATCTATAAGCATGCTGCCTGAAATTGCTCTGATTCACTTGACAACACAAACTGGAGATGACAGGAGAAAAAAATGCTGACAAAATTAGCTTTTTTCTACACAGAATAATATAGATGAAGCAAAATTGATTTTCTTGGAAGCTTGCACTCAATATAGACTGCATTTTCTGAATCTCAGGCCAGCCACATCCGTCTCACATTCTACTCCCAGTTTCACCTTGCAGGGTAAGGTTTGGGGTTTGTCACCTTGGCGCGGATAAGTGGATGGCGTCTGCCTCCTGTTGTGTGACGAGCTCGGCTCACGCCGCGGACCTGATGTTCCATCGGTGAACGCTAGTGAACGCCGCCAATGAGATCTGCTCGCTCATGAACCGCCGGTCACCAGCCCCCGAGATGATCCGCTTCCTCTTCTCCGTCGTCGACCTCCCCACCAGCCGTGCGTGTCGATCTTGGTCGCCCCCCTCCTCGCCCCCGCTAATTTCCTCTTATCGACGGCCGCTTACCAGACGGGCAGATGGGATCGGAGAGGGAGATAGCAACATGGTGGGAGGAGGAGGCGGCGAGGTTGAGGGAGGAGGAGGTGGCAAGGTGGAGGGAGGAGGAGGAGGCGAGGCAGACAGAGGAGGAGGAGGCGAGACAGAGGGAGGAGGAGGTGGCGCTGAGTCGGGAAGGGAGGAGGCGCTGTGGAGTCGGGAGGAATCGTAAAATGACAGGTCTCGCTTGGGAATTTAGATAACACACGGTGAAATTTATATGGATTTGGCAAATGAAATAATGGTCCAATTCCGTACAAACCAAACAACTTAACGATGGAATTGTAAAATGAATGCCGGAATTCCAGGCCCAAATGATGGATACCAAACGACCTCTTAGTGTTAGCCCGTTGCGAACCACACCTTAGTTTGATAACAAACTACTTGACACAAATGCCCTCCTTTGCTGCTACTATAGCAGTCATATACTTAGCCTTTTGTTGTAGTATTCGTCACAATGTCTTAACTTTGGAACTCTTCTAAATCCATCATGGAAACTCCTTTCTATTTCATTGTGCCACCCATAGTTTAAATTGAGATAAACTTAATTTGTATCTTGTGACAAAACTAGTATCAATGTAACGCTTTACAATGAACTATTTGTAATTGTTTGTCACCTCTACACAAATATATTCTTAGTTCTTCCAAAAGATCATAATAATATCCTTACTATAGTCCAATGATCATTTTATGATTCATTCTGGTATATGCTCATAACACTTAGAGCATAGGACATATCTAGATGTGTACATATCATGGTATGATTGATCAAAACATTCTCGTGATTTCACTCATCAAGTGTCAAAGCACTTGAATCTTGTTTCACTTATCAAGTGTCGATACACTTGAATCTTGATTCAATTCCTTTTCATGCGACAAGAACCATTTCTTGTCGTTTCTATATTGAACTCCTTCAATATCTCATATATGTACGTTTGGCACAACCATATTAGCATCACAGTCTATCCGCTATAGACATTCATGCTAAATATTCTAGTTTTGCCTAAGTATTTCATCAAAATGAAATTTTTAACCTTTGTCAATAAAAGATATATCATTTCTAATCAACAAGATGTCATCCATATAATGTATTAGAAATATGTCTCAGCGCTCCCACTTAATTTCTTGCAAATGCAAGCATCTTCATCGTTTCCTGATGAAAACTCCTTTTCATCATGGTGAAGATTCTAACTCCGTGATGCTTACTTCAACCATTAAAGTTTGCATACCCTTTTTAGCATCCTTTGAATTAACAAAACCCTTTGGACCGTGTCATGTACACGTCCTAGGTAACCATTCTATTAGAAGAATTTTGTTTTGTTTATTCATCTACCATATATCAAATTATATGTAGTGGTTGCTACTTTAATTCGTCCAGACTAAATATCGCTATGAAAGATCAAATCTTGCCATAGTCAACTCCTTGAACATTGTCATAAAATACTTTACGACATGTCGACTATTTCATAGATGTGAAACATCCATTTCTGTTTCTTTATAGATCCAAATACGACCGATAGGTTTTTACACCTTTCCGGAGGGTCTTCCAAGTTCAAAACTTGATTTATCGTGTATGGACTTATCACGGATTTTATGGCTTCAAGCCATTTGACAGAGTCAGGGCCCATCATCGCTTCTTTGTATGTATTCGGTTCATCATTGTCAAACAATAATGATTTATTCTCAAATCTTAGCATTTTATTGTTTATCCGACCGACTTGGTTCAATAAGAACTTAGATCTCCGTGACCACAACCTTTGGGCACATAAGCTATGAGCATTATGGCAGCCTCCGGAACGATTTCCGGTGCTGTGCAACTCAGCACATTTAGCTAAGGTTCGTTAACCTTATCAAAGTTCTATTGTCCTCCCACTTAACTTTTATGAAAAATTCCTTCTTCAAGAAACTTCACATTTCAAGCGACAAACCCTTTTGTCTTTGATGTTATGAAGGAATAACCAATTATTATTCGAAATAACCTACAAAGACATGCTCATCCGACTTTGGTTGTAAACATCTTACTTATGTTTAGCATACCAAAATTTAAGAAATGACAACTTGGGTTTTACCCCAAACCATAACTTCCATGGTGTCATTTCAACGGATCAAGATGGAGCTCTTTTTAGTGTAAAAAGCGGAAGTCTCTAAAGCTTTAATCTTTTAAAACATAATGGCAGTTTTATAAATAACACCTTTGATCCAACCATGTCAAACAAGGTTTCATTACAAATCTCAAACACTCCATATTCCTATGGTGTTTCGGGATATGTAAATCTAGGTGTTTTGCTAAACTTGTAACTCAAATAAATTCCTTTATGATAAAATCATAATTCATTTATTTTCTTGTTACACTTGTAACTCAAACAAATCCCTTATGATAAAATCATAAACCATTTATTTTTTTGTTACAATGATTTTCCACTTCATTTTGAAAGTCTTTGAACATTTTCAAATATTTCACACTTCTTTCTCATTAAGTGAATATTCACTCAAATTTCCGGAGAAAGTATATGAAGTTGAAACCCATCGCTTATGACTACACATAATGGACTACATACATCGATATGTATAAATTCCAATATTTTAGTCGTTCGTTCTTCTTTGGCCTTTGAACGAAGTTTTAATTATCCCGTGGAAAGTCTCACAAGCGTCACTTGATCAAATCAAAGACTCCAAAAATCCATGAATATGGAGATTCTTCATGTTTTCTTTCCAATATAATTTAAACAGCGATGTCACTTTGTAAGTGATCTTTGAATCATTTTTCTTGCGACATTTTAGCATTAGGTTTTATGGATGTGATTTCTCCAACTAGATTTGTAAATCATCCATCTTATATGGAATATGGTAATTATTTGAACAACCTTTGTTCTCATAATACCTGATTCAAATAACAATTATTAAAACAAATCTTGAAGTCAAGCTTTGATGTCAACGAGAAATACAAACAACGGTTTGTTTGTTTTCGATGAACATCATCACATATTTTCTTGCTAGTTACTTAGGCCATTGTGGTTCATGAATTGCGTTGTTCCGTATGAAATTTCATACCAACCAATTCGGTATCCAATACCCAAGAACCGCATTGTTTAACAAGCAAAGAATACAACCATAACCTGTATATCATCTATATACCTAAATTGGATATTTCCAATCTTTTCTTTTCTGCCAAATATATTTTATAGATTCTCTTTCAGCATTTCCTTTTCCTTTTTAAAAGAATCTATCAATATCAAAAGTGGCGCCATATACATGACACATAGTCCAAAGCGTGTATATTCAAATAATAATATCTTTGGACTTGCACTTTGAAGTAGATCACCATCATCAAAATGATCGGTATTCTTTCAAAATCCATTCTTTAGTAATCTTTTAGTGTAGTAAACATTTTACATACATCTTCTATTCACCCTTATCATGACAACTTTCATGATCAAGCTACTGTAGCTTATAAAGGCGAATCGTGAGTATAACATTACTTTCCAAAACCCTTTTGGATGATTAGGATGTCTAGCATCTCCAACCTTCGTCAATTCTCATCTAATATCAGAACATATATTATACTCTATCATACTGCAACCAAAACATTGTTTCAGATATCGTTATATCTGCCACACATGATGGTTTCTGAAACAATTCTTTCAGCTCCTAGATAAACTTGATGTTTAAATCAAGAATCATGGAGGCAAACATGATACTTAAGATACTAGCACTGGAATTGTTACTCTCGATTTAATACCAATTATTAAATTTCACGGAGTAAACAGAGTTTGCTGAAATTTTGCAATAGGACTTTAAACTTTAAATTGACACTCAACACAATACGATACCAGCTCGTAAAGTATATATCCAGAATTCTATAGTTCTATTATCTCAATTACAACTATGCATAAGGTGGTGAACGAATGCCAATGACTACAACAAATTATGCAAATTCACTTTGATTTAATTTATGATAAATTGAGTTCTACTAATCTAAATTAGAAATGAACTCCCACTCAAAAACGACATCCCTCGTGTCTTTTTGGTGATTACATGAACCAAATTCACTACACCAAGTCCGATCATCACGTGAGTCAGTGTAGTTTCAAAGGCGAGCATCCATATGGTCATCATATCAAAACATATGACTCATGCTTAACCTTTCGGTTCGTGTTCCGAGGCCATGTCTGTACATGCTAGGCTCGCCAAGTAAGAACCTTAGTATTCACGTGTGTAACTGTCTCACACCCGAGATATGCTCATGGATTCAAGTACACCCGATCATCACGTGATGTCTTGAAGCGACAAAACATTGTCGGTGCATACTTAAGGAAGAACACATTCTTATCTTGATATCTAAATAAGGGATCATCTTATTATGCTAATAAAACGCCAAACAAGCAATATAAGATGCAATCAAAACATCACATGTTTATTAGTGAAATGATATGGTTCCCGCATATGATCTCCATCATGTGCACCGTGGTATGATCTCTATCATATCTTTATGTGTAAGGCCAAGGTCTATGGAACTTACACGCTATGTGTGTTGTAAGAGTATCATCTCATACTTCTACTTACAACATCACCATATCATAACACTAGCCCAACAACAATCTAAATTAGACGTCTCTAATTTATCTATTGCATGTTTTACGTGGCTTAGGGCTTTCGAAGATAGAACCGTTCTTACCTACGAACATGAACCACAACGAGGATAACCAAATTATTGACAACTCGTTGCAAATTAGATATTGACTATAGTAGGAGAGACAGACACCCGCTAGCCACTTATGCAAACTAGTTGCATGTCAAGCGTGGAACAGGTCTCATGTGCGAGGACATGTAAAGTTTGTCCGGGCCGCTTCATCCCACTATGCCACCAATATCCAAAGTACAACTAAGAAGCAATAAAATGATCATCATCGCCCACATACTCATATGTGTACTACCCGTGCAAAGTATCTACGCATAGATCCGGCTCTGATACCACTGTAGGGTTCGCAGCATAGAAAACAAAAAATTTCCTACGATGGGAACATCTATGTACCAAGATCTATCTATTAGATACAAGTAACGGGTGGATATACATCCATAGAATACATACCCTCGAAGACCGAATAGCGTTAACGAGGTTGTACTCGTGGATGATATAGACAAACGCTTGCCGATCTCAAGATCGTGATGAAGTCCATCTGGTCCAGCCGGTCCAGCACGATCAAGTCCAGCACCTCAAAGCAGTGGTGCATCCGTGATCGCACACACGTACGGGTACCCCGACAACCTCCGCGCCCTCGCTCCAGCGAAGCAGCGGAAGCAACAAATCCTTCCAGAAAAAGCCACCGGAAACATGTATCTCGCTGATCCGAGACCATGGGGAAATTCTAAGGGGGAGAGAGATCCTTCGCGAGGAGGTGTGCTTTGAGAGGAGGAGAGGGGGAGGGGGAAACCCAAGGGGCATGGCGCCCAGACATGGGGCTGCCCCCACCTCTTCCACATTCACGTGGGTGGAGCTCCCACTCAAAATGAAAAGCCTCCGCTCCCATTAAAAAGCCTCCACTCAAAAATCCACTCACATGCATTAAATTTCCACCAAATTTAATGCAAGCTCTCATTTAAATAAAACTCTTTTATTTATTTATTCAGAATTTTGTTAATTAATTTAATTAATAAACATTCACATAAAACCCCTTACAACATTTCAATTTCACATGAAGAACCAGTTTCAGCAATTTCAACCGAAACAGTTTCGGTGTCTAGCGAAATAAATTCCTGCGCTTTTCTTTTTCTTTTTTTGGCATATCATTTGCTCCGAATGGTGTCGGTATCCCTTAAGTGTGTCACCCTATGGTTCGCGAATAATGCAGACATGATCGAGACCCCTCTCCGATCAATAATCAGCAGCGGGACCTGGAGATCCGTACTGACTCCCACACATTCAACGATGACTTCTGTGATCGTGTAAACCTTTTACGCTAGTATCTTAATCCCTTTGTTTCACGATATATTACATGTCCATTCTATCATCGATATCTCCATACCTAGTTTGATCTCGTTACTGACATGCACTCTTTTCTCGTTCCTGTGATATAACATTCTAGTGATCAAATCACTTGCTTGCAAGCTAATCAATGTGATATCACCGAGAGGGCCCAGAGCATATCTATCCGTCATCGGGATGAACAAATTCCACTCTCGATCCATGGGTCTCAACATAACACTTTAGTAGTTCTGAAGCCATCTTTATAATCACCCAGTTACGGTGTGACGTTTGATGTCATCGAGAAACTCTTCCGGTGTTAGTGATTGACATGATCTCATGGTCTAAGGATTAGGATCACTTCGTAAGTTGTTATAGAAACATAAACTCAATGACTTTGATCGTAATGCTATACTTCGGATGAATGTTCATCACATCATTACACTAATGTTGTGACCTCGTTATTAACAACATCCAATGTCCATGATCAGGAAACTTTGATCATCATGTTAATCAACGAGCTAGTTTATAAGAGAGGCATAACTAGGAACTTCCTTTTTGTTTATTAAACGCACATGTATTAACGTTTCCGTATTAATACAATTATAGCATGTAAAATAAACATTTATCATAAATAAGGAATACAATAATAACCACTTTATTATTGCCTCTCGGGCATATTCCCTTCAGTTTTGCAGACTCGGGAATGCATCAGGGACGAAGGCACTCCATGTGTTGCCAGTACCAGGCATGTGAGGGGTAGGAACCATCATGAGCTTTTCGCTATGTCAGAGAGACTAGCAGAGGAGGCCTCCAAAGTAGTTGAGAGGAGCAGAGCAGCGAAGGAAGAGGGGCCAATGCTGTCCATGGTAGTTGGAGAAGAGGAGCAGGTGGTGTAGTCGGGGACGAGGTGATGACACTGGTGGTGTATTTGTAGTGGACGAAGATGTAGAAGACGAAAAAACAGTAGCTACCTGAGGTGGTCATGTTGGACGCCTAGAGTGGATATAGTGTAGTCGGCGGGACCTGTGGCAGTGAGAAGTCACCCTACATGTTAACTTGTGAAGTGCGACAGTGATGCTCAAATTAGGCGAGGAAGAACCCGGTGGCGTGATGAAGACCATGTGCAGACGACAACGATCCACATTGTAGGAGATGGCATGGTGGAAGCCAAGGACGTCGGTGCGCGGGGACGGCGAGGTAGACTGCATGCAGCGATGCTACGATCCGAAGGGCGACATAGCTGCAGGGCGCGAGTCGGTGCAACGACTGGGAGACCATCAACGACGTACATGTGGCATGTTGGAAGCCGGTAGCATGGACCAACGGCGACGGCGCTGTAGCCCGAAGAGGCGATGCAGCGACAACCTGTAACTCAATTTGGTGGTAGGCATGTGCTCGGGGATGCGCTTGGCAAAGACGTACACCGTGTCAGTTGATCAGACCCACGATGGTGATGTATGCGCCATGGAGGGGACGACGCGCCATTCATTGGAGTCGTTGGCAACGTTGTCGGTGAAAGCCCGGGCGATAGCGACAAAGAAGAACCAAGAGGGACGACCACTTCAACATGTTGGGGCAAGCTGGAGCCGACCGAGACGCGGCGTGGCGGCGGCGGAGGCAGGCGCTGCAACGGGCAAGGTGTAGGTTGTCGATGCCAATGTTGAAGTAGAGGTGTAGCGAGGACGATGTGAGAGACTCAATCCAATCTATGATCGGTAAACCAAAAAGAAAAATACCGATCAAACGATCAGCGGAGAGAAAACCCGATTTAGAGCTCGGAAAAAAAAGATACTCACTAGTGCGGCCGATTAAGAATCCGTGGACAAGTCCTGCTAGGGATCGCACAGCCCTGGCGAAGATCAATACCCCGGGGGCGGCGTGGCAGTCGGCACCGGCTAGGAATATGATCGGTTTAGGCTGATACCATATACTCCCTCCTTCACAGTTTGCAGGGCGTCCTACAAAAATCTCATGGACCTAGGCGTGAACGTATTGACTGAAAATTAGGCCTATTAGTGAGCGGTTAAGGCGCATGCATTGGTGGAAGACTGTTGCATGCATAGGAAGTTGGGAGAAAAAGTGTCACATTAATCAACAATTAATTCTTATGCGTCTAGGAACGTTGCAGTTTTAAAAAAAACCAAATTTAATTAGGCGCCCTGCAAACCGTGAAGAAGGTAGTAGAACGATTGAGAGCATGAGTTTGGTGGAACATAATTGATATATTAAGACTTATGAGCATGTATATATATGCGTACAAGAATTATTTTGCAGTACAGATCAAATCAGGATTAGGATCGTAATTATTTTAAACTACTGTAACAATCGTGTGTCTAACAAAAATCAAAATTGTATATTTTGAATAAACAGATATAAATACTGTACTATCATCGATGGGCAGGTGGAAGATAAACAAAATTCTAAAAAGTCATGTGTTTTCTTTACTCATCAAATTGAGGCACTCTTTGCTCAAACAGCGTGGAAGGCTCTAGTAGTAGCAACTTCCACAGGGATTGCGCATACGTTTGCAGTGATCGGTGTGAACCAGGAAGATCCACGGTGAGCTGTTCAGCTTCCTATTTTCCATTTAATTAATGCTTGGAATTTGATTCGACCACTTTTGGTCTTCGCTCCCTCTCCTCGGCTCCTGCACCCGCCGTTTGGCTTTCCCGTACAATCCCACTATTTAATCCCCGCCAAGGAGGGAAGAGAGCTGGTACTCGAGTACCCGACGCACAGCATGCCACGTTGATCTCGGCGCGCGCTCTCGCGTTCTCAGCGCTTGCTTGCTGACAGCTCCATCTCCATGGATGCAGCGTTACTCGCCCGCCTCGCCGCCCTGCGGGTGTCGCTCCAGGCCGCCGAAGCGAGTGCGGCCGGCGTGCCTCCGACGGTCGGGGACGCCACCAGGGGCATGGAGGCGGTCGTCGAGAGCTGCCGGGCCCTGGAGCTCCTCGTCGCGAAGGAGGCGGAGGCCGCGTCGAAGAAAAGGAAACAGTGGGGGGAGATGAAGGACAAGGCTCACCGCGTCCAGGCTCAGGTGAAGGATTTCGTCACCGACTTCTGGAAGAACAAGGCGGAGGAGAACTCGAGGGAGGTGGAGGCTCTGAGATCTAGCAACGCGGGGCTCGAGGCGAAGCTGTCAGCGGCCATGGCGAGGAACGGCCAACTGGAGTCGGAGGTGCAGGCGAGCAAGAATAGACTCGTGGAGGTGGAGGTGGAGGATGAGCTTGTTCTACTAAGAAGGGCGCTGGTGGAGGAGATCAACGCCAAGAAGCGTTCGGCTCGGCTCGCAGTCGCAAGTGCAGCACGGCATGTCAGCCAAAAATCTTGATTAATTCGCTTAGGTTCGGGTGCTGTATGAACTGAATGTCATCTTTGGGTGAATTGTTATCTTTTATTTGCAGTCGTATGTTTATTAGCACCTGATTTGGGCCATCTATTAACGATTTCTAAACACGGTAGTTATCAGATTTTCACCGAATCGTGGTTTTCACTGGATACTTCGCCATGTTTATTAGCATGATAGCGCATCATGTACCCGGCCGGACTCGATCATCTTCGTGGTTCACTTACTAGTGTTTCTGAATTTTAAATCTGAAAACTGTCAGGTTGCAATTTGCACGGTTTCAGCATTTACGACACATTCAGTGTTTTGGATGGCACATTGGCACTACGAACAAACTACACGTGAAAAAAATCAAGGCTTCACGGAAGGAAGTGCCGTCGTCAAAAAAACTCCCTGCACCACAGGTTTCTAAGGTTGGTTCTAGTGCTAGTATTATAAGGTATATCATGCATGTTAATTTGGCAAAAATCTGATGTGACGCTATAATTAATGAAGAGAGAGGTGGTTAGTATATCATAGGTACTTTCTCCATCCCGGTTTAAAGGACACAATTTGCAATTCTCTGGGCCCTAGGTGTCATGTAATTGGTCTATTTAATAGCATGAAGTAGAACATGCATGAGAAGAAAAAGAGTTAGAAAAACGTTCACATTTGTTCACACATATGCATGCAAGCAGTTTGTTCTTTTCACACTGGAGTAATTACAAAGATTAAATGCTTTTGTGTCTAAGTATTTTGAAATTGCATGATTTGCAAATTGTGTTCTTTAAACCGGGACGGAGGGAGTAGATACCGTATCATAGCACGTAAAGCTAGAAATCATAATGGCAAATTAATCTTGTATACACATTTTACATAGAGATTCTACAAATCAATAAATATATTACTACTATGATAGTACTATATGATACAATGCACTAGAGACATAGTATCATGCACTAGTATTGATAATAGTAGTATGATACTACCACTAGGACCAGCTTAAAGAGCACAAGTACGTATTGCAAATTTTCAGAAGTACCAATGCAGCGTGACATACTGTAGATTTTCATGGAGCTCTCTTTCAACTTCCGTTCCGGATAGCCCTGGGTTCCCCAGGCTTGGGAGGATGGAACGCAATGCAGTCTGCAGACTGCAGTACAGTCTGTGAACTCAGAAAAAGGGGTTGGCTTGTAGTATTGTTTGTCGGGGCAATAGTTGTGTGGCACACAGCATGGTTATGCACTTCGATCTGGTTCTACATCGTACTCCCGTAAAGGTTCAAGTTTAAATTCACATGGAAAAAAGGCTCAAGGTTTTGGCCAGCAATTTGCTCCACTACCTGGTTCTGTTTGGGGGTTCTGGAATTCTCGTTCAGATGCTGTTAGGTTAGTTCTAAAGCTGATGACACCATTATTCTGCTCTAAAGAAAACTGAGCTCAACTGTGCATTACTACTCGTTGTCTTGTCGATCGCTCGCCGAGGTGCACGTCGCGTGGCGCTCGCGCGCCTCGCGGCGATGTCCCCCTCAACCTGAGATGAGCAGCCGATGCAATTCAGTACGCTGCTGACGGACGAGGGACGGCAATGGCGTGGCGATGCCTGCTTCAACTTTTTTTTTCAAGAGAGATGCCTGCTTCAACTGATCAGCTAGCGCTGAATCTGAACGGAGAAAGGAGGCGGCGCACTATTCCTATGCGGCTGCTGGACGAAAAAAAAGAAAAAATCTACATAACCCCCATAAGTTTCTGATCTTGGACGGAGAACCCCCAATCTGAAAACTGTCGTACTTAATCCCCTAAACTAACTGTAACCAGACAGTTAATCCCCCAGAGCGGGTTTGTCCCCTGGTTTTGCCAGCGTGGACGCTTGTGGGCAATCCACGCACAGTAAGATGGGCTGTCTAGCACATAACCCCCTGGGCCCTGACGACACGTGCTCAAATGACCCCTGGTCCGGATGACCCGGTCTGGTCGAGTCACAACCGCTGCGCCTCTTCGTGCTCCCCGCTTCTTCCTCCTCTCTGCTTCTCCGCCGCGGAAACATCTCCGTACACGGCGGCGACCGGTTGATCGGCGGCATGATTTGACGATTCCAGTGCGGCGCATCAACCAAACAAGGTTAGCAATGTTCTTTCCCGTGCAAAAATCAAATCCCCTACCTTTCCCGTAGTGCCCGCGGCAGGTTTAGGTAGGGTTTAGATGGTTCTCGTTGGTGGTCGATTTGGGGATGTTTTTGTCAGATTTGGGCTAGGCATTGGGTTCATGTTGTTGCAAGGTGCGGTCAGTATGCGTGAAAAATCTCTAGAAATTTAATTGATGTTCGGGTCAGTGCTGTAAAGGGAGATTTTTTCACTAGTTCATTAAAGTCAGTAAATTTACCCTGAAATTGACTTTATTTTGGTCAATTTCCAGATGGATCCTCTGGAATATTTGTCGGTGAGGTTTCATTTTCGTGGAGAATTCGAATGGAAGCAAAGAGAATGGCATTGGAAAGGGGGAAGACATGGGATGTCCACTATTCTGTATTCCAAACTTTCAGTTGCAGAGTTAAAAAAGCATCTTGCAGATCATGTTGCCATCTCTGAAGAAGTAATGGAGAATACTGATCTGTGTTGGAAGATGCCAGTTGGGCCTATTACATCTGCACTAGTTAATCTATGTGACAAAAGATCTGTTATGAGTATGGCCAAGTATGTGTCAGATGGTGGTGTAATGGACATTTATGCAAAGATACCAGCTCAGTTGGATTCAGGTGACAAGGCAGATGAAGAAGAACAGGTTCAGATAAAGAATGCACCATTGGAGTATGATATGCATAGGGAAGAGTTTCCTGACTGCAGCAATGTGCAAGCAGCAAAACCACATAAGTTGTCAGTTACAAGGGCATCAATGCAAGAGAAAGGGAAAGCACCAGAATTGAGTCAAGACCAGGAGGCAGCTTCAAGTGATTCATCTGATGACAGTGATTACAATGCTGCTCATGGAGTAGATGATAGTGACAGCTCTGGTGAAGATGAAGAGGCAATTTGCTACAGAAAGATTGCAAGTGAACTTAAGAAGAAAGTGAAGAAAAAAAATGTTTGGTGAGGAGATAGAAGAAACCTGCAAGATACCAGATGAGTTTCTTGGGGAATCTGTGAAGGAAGAAGAACAAGGAGATTGTTATGACAGTGAGGAGGAACTTTCCTATGATGAGGACAGTGAAGATGAGAATGAAGTGAGGACAAGGAAGACAAAGCATAGAGTATATGATGAGAGTGCATAAGTGAATAATTTTGAGCTTGGTCAGGCTTTCACTGACAGCAGGCAATTTAAACAAGCTTTGCTAAATTATGGCATCAAGAATTTTCATCACCTGAAATTTCCAAAGGATGAGAAAAGAAGGGTCAATGCCATATGCAATTTTCCTACATGTCAATGGAGAATTTATGGATCAGTCAGCAGTAAGTCACCATGGCTGATTGTTTCCAGGTATTACAATGTGCACACATGGCCACCCAAGAGGAACAACAAGCTGGTCACAAGCACTGTCACACAGAGAAATATTTCAGGCAAATCAAAGACAATCCAGGGTGGAGAGTGGAGAAAATGCAAGAGGCTGTTCTAGAAGATTTGTGTACAGATGTGAGTAGATCAAAATGTAAGAGAGCAAAAAAGCTGGTTATTGAGAGGATAATTGATCAGACAAATGGAGAATATTCAAGAGTTTTTGACTATTACCTAGAGATTGTGAGAAGCAACCCTGGAAGCACTGTGGCTGTGACCTTAAACCCTGATGTAACTGACAGGCCAGTATTTGAGAGAATGTACATTTGTCTAGATGGCTGCAAGAAGGGTTTTCTAGCTGGGTGTAGAAGGATTGTTGGATTGGATGGGTGTTTACTTAAGGGTCCTATTAAAGGTCAGTTGTTGTGTGCAGTTGGTAGAGATCCAAACAACCAAATGTATCCAATTGCTTGGGCCTGTGTGGAAAATGAAAATTATGACAGTTGGTATTGGTTTCTCTCTTTGCTTCAGAAGGACATACAAATAAATGATGGTGGACAGAGCTGGGTAATTATATCAGATCAGCAAAAGGGGCTTAGCAAGGCAGTAAGTGAGATAATTCCTCAGGCTGAGCATAGGATGTGTGCAAGGCATATCTATGCCAACTGGAGAAAGAACTACAGAGACAAGAATTTCCAGAAAATGTTTTGGGCATGTGCTAAATCTTCTGACCAGATACAGTTCAATTACAATAGAGCCAAATTAGAACAAAAGACACCAGAGGGAGCACAAGCAATGATGAAGACAACACCTATACATTGGTGTAGAGCATTTTTCAGGCTAGGTTCTTACTGTGATTCACTAGAGAACAATCTCTGTGAAGCTTTTAACAATGCCATCATGAGAGCTAGATTTTATCATGTGATTACACAGATGAAAGTCATAAGGAGAAAGCTTACTGCAAGGATTGCAGAGAATAAGGAAAAGTCAGAGAAATGGCCAGGGACAATCTGCCCCAACATTTTCAAGAAGCTAAAGTTAAACATCAAAAGATTAAACATATGCAAGGTTTTGTACAATGGAGTACATGGATTTGAAGTTGAAGAAGGGCATTGGAGAAGATTTGCTGTCAACTTGGATAATATGACATGCTCTTGTAGATACTGGGAGCTTTCTGGATTACCTTGCCCTCATGCAATCAGTGCCATCTATACTGTTGGGAAGGAAATAGATGAGTACATTACTCTATGCCATAGAATTGATGTGTATGATCAGGTATACAGCCATGTGTTGCAACCTATGGAGGGAAAAGAAAGCTGGCCAGTGGCTAACAATCCTAGGCCATTTCCACCTATGAAAATCAACATGTCAGGCATGTCCAAGACAGAGAGAAGGAGAGAAGAGGGAGATAAACCAAAGGGCACACAATTATCCAAAAAAGGAGTCAAAATGACATGCTCCTAGCGTGGAGGACAAAATCACAATAAAAGGAAATGCACAAGCAACCCAGCTGCTGCTAAGGAACATGTCCAGGTGAATAAAGCAGACAAAAGAAAAGGCAACAAAAATGAGCAAACAGCTGCCAAGGTAACATACTTGTCAATATTTTCATTTATTTGTCATTGCAGCAGAAAAAGGTAACATAGTCCATCTATTATTGTTGTGTGCAGCAAGCTAATGTGGCAAAGAAAAGGCAGAAAAAGGATTCAACTACAAGCAGCCAAGGTCCTAGTCAGTCAAGCTCCCAACCAGCTAGAACAACAATCCCAATGTCTCAGGTAGTGACTGAAGCAGTGCTAGGTACTGGGAGAATGCAGTGGTATCTGTGGGGAAATAAAAACAAAGATGGACAATCTGGGCAAGGTGGAGAAGATGGACAAGGAGTAGTGTAGTGTAGAAAACCCCTCTCTTTTAAACATGCAGTGCTAAGGAATATGTTCTTGCACTTTATCTATGTGACATATGTGAAAACCCTGTCTTTTGAACTGATGTGGATGGATGAAAACAATGTTGTATGCACTGTTATCTGTGTGAAAACCCCTGTATTTTGAACTGATGTGGATGAAAACAATGTTGTTTGCACTGTTATCTTTGTGATTTCCTGATACAAGATATGTATAGACAAAATTTTGTCAAAATTCTGCCAAATTCTACTGAAACCTGTTTGAACTGATGTGTACAGACAAAATTCTGCCAAATTTCATATTTATTGCTAACAAACATTCAGTACAAACTGCATACAAAATTCTGCCAGATTTTTAGCTACTATAATCCACAGTACATTGCAAAAACTATAGAAAAAAACCAAATAATAAGCATGTTGCTTCCTCCATCTGCTTGCATCTTCAACCTTGCTATTTCACTTGTTTGCATCCCCACTTGTTCATGCATCTGCTGAAATTTTTCTGCCTCACTAATCTGTTTCACTTGCTCACTGCTCTGTTTCACTTGCATCTGCTGAATTTCTTCTTGTAGCCTTCCAATTTCTTCGGTTTTGTCCCACACAACATCACGTAGGTCTCGAACTAATTCCTTCTGAAACTTGGACATTGGCGCGTCAACCCAACTGAATTTGTCACACCCTCTACCACCATGAATCTGATAGAGGAAATCGACAACCAAATCAACATCCAACAATTCAAAAAAAAGAAAAGAAAGAGAAGAAAGGGAAGCTTCAGACAAGAGAACTAACCGAGCGCGTGCTGCAATTGTGGTACCTTCGCCCGGGGTTTTCATCGCTCCAAGATATCCATTGCGGCATCTTCAGTCCGCAGTCACAGTACACGGCGGGAGTGTAGTCGAATGGGAGTTGGCGATAAGGTATGGGCTTGCCCATCTGCTGGCGGCGACGCGGCGTTTCCCCACCCCTCGACGAACTCCCGGAGCTGGCCTTCATGCCTGCGAGCGCGAGCGGGGAGAGACGAAGAACAGAGGAACAAAGGAAGAACCCTAACACGATAAGAACAGAGGAAGCGGGGGGGGGGGGGGGGGGGGGATTTATCCTGGGATTATGTTTTCTAACCGTTGGAGTCCACGCTGTACTAAACAAGCGTCCACGCTGGCAAAACCAGGGGGCAAACCCGCTCTGGGGGTTAATTGTCTGGTTTCAGTTAGTATAGGGGATTAAGTATGGCAGTTTTCAGATTTGGGGTTCTCCGTCCAAAATCAGAAACTTATAGGGTTACGTAGACTTCTTTTTTTTTAAAAAAAAAGAGACCGTGTCGGTCATCGGCTCATCGCGGAACGGAACAAGAACTTCCCCCAAAACTCCCGTATGTACTCCGTGTTTCCATAAGCCCTAGCCGCCAGCGCCGCTAATGGCCAAGCGCCCGCGCCGGAGCTACTCCCTGGAGTCCCGCCTGCGCCGCATAATCGCGTCGGACCCCAGCCTCGCCGCGCCAGGATCCTCCGCCGAGGACGTCGCCAACGCCATCCGCTCCCGCCGCCGCGAGCACCGCCGCTACAGCCTCGAGGTCTTCACCGCCGCCGTCCGCCGGGCCCTCGCCTCCCTCCCTCACCCCTCCTCCTCCTCCGCCGACGACTCCGCCAGCAGCAGCAGCAGCCATGAAGCCGTCACCACCTCGTCCTCCTCCTACGCCCAATCGGGGCCGGCCGACGACGAGCCCCCCGCCGACGTCACCAAGTCACTCCTCCGCTCCCGCTACTCCTCCCAGACGACGTCCAAACGGCCGCGCGAAGACCCCGCCGCCACCGGCGCTCGCCGGCAGCAGGTCGAGAGCGAGGTCACCATGGACACCGAAGAAGAAGAAGCAGCAGCACCAGGAGGAGGCTATAGCTATACTCAAGGAGGGGGCGGGAAGGGGCCGATGTTCGCTGACCTCGGAGGCATGGAGGCGGTGATACACAAGCTGCGGATGCGAGTGGTTGTCCCGCTGCACCACCCGGAGCTGCTGCGGTGGCTCGGTGTGCGTCCAATCACCGGGATCCTCCTCCACGGGCCGCCCGGCTGCGGCAAGACTACGCTCGCCCACGCCATCGCAAACGAGACCGGCGTGCCATTCTACAACACCTCAGCAACCGACCTCGTTTCCGGAGTCTCCGGTACGACCACTACGCGCGCACGGTGTCTGTTTGATAATATGCCGCGCACAAGGTTTTACGATTTCTAATAAGTAACTATTTTCTCGTGCAGGAGGTTCTGAGGAGAACATCAGAGCCTTGTTCGACAAGGCGTACAGGACCTCCCCCTCCATCGTGTTCATCGACGAGATCGACGCAATTGCGTCCAAGAGGGACGAAGCGCAGCGAGGAATGGAGCGGCGGATCGTCACACAGCTCATCACATGCATGGACGAGTTCCACCAGAACATTGCTGCTGCATCAAATGGCACTGCTGCATCTGCAAATGACATGGACACTACACAATCATCTAGCAGAGAGAAGAAGCCAGCTGAAGGCTATGTCATCGTCATTGGAGCCACCAACAGACCAGACGCCCTCGACCAGGCGCTTCGGAGGCCAGGAAGGTTCGACCTAGAGATACCTATCCCAGTTCCAGATGAGAATGCACGGAGGCGGATACTTGAGAGGCTTACTCGGAGCCTTCGGTTGCCACCGGGAGGAGGAAGCCAGTTTGATTTGGGTAAGATGGCAAGGGCGACACCGGGATTTGTCGGTGCCGATTTAAAGGCATTGGTGGATCAAGCTGGGAGTCAGGCTTTGGAGAGGATTGTTGGTGCATGGACGGACGGGGACATGAAGCAGTACCGGCAGAGGGAGCCTTTGAAAGAACACGAAATGGAGAGCCTAAGTGTTACCATGGATGACTTTGAGGTAATCAAGCTTTAGTTCCACTTTGTAGTTTGTACTTGAATTGAGTAGAGGGCCCCATGTTTAACATATACCTTTGTTACTTGAATTCATCTCCGAAGAAAGCAAGAAAAGAGGTTCAACCATCACTGGGAAGAGAAGGGTTGTCTTCTGTTCCTGATGTCACATGGGCTGATGTTGGTGGCCTTGATTCATTAAGAGAGGAACTTCACCGCTGCATTGTTCGATGCATCAATCACCCTGAATATTATGAGGTGAATCTCGTGATTAACAGTATTCTTCTATAGCTACTACTATTTTCTTCAGTCTGTCTTCTGGTTTCCAAAATACTACTAGTCAAAACCAAACGTGCCAAAATCAAGCACCCCATATTTTGGCTAGAAAAAACCGAACTGAGTGTTACTTTGGCAAGTTGGTTTTCACTAGTGGTATTTTGGCATGTTTGGTTTTGACTAGTGGTATTTTGGTTATTCTCTCTTCCATTTAAAGCTAGTTGTGTATTTCTGTTTTGTCCCCAGCTCTAGTGTTCTTCAGTTTCAGTTTTTATCCGTGTAGTCCTCTGGTTGCATTTATTATTCCAACAATTTAGGCAATAAACAGGTTGATATAGCTTTCTCATCAACACATTTTTTTTTACTGAAAGCAGCTCATAGCTAGAATCATGCATGAACATCTTTGGTATGCTTTATTTGCAATGTTGTTTTGAAGTCTAGCACGTTTTTCCAAACACGCACCCAAATGCACGTCATTTTGTGAAACAAGAAAAAAGGCAAGATGGCACATATGCTCTGCAACACAATGCCCACAAAGCCGACACGAAGTACTAAAATGGCTCTACAACACAATGCCCACAAAGCCGAAACGGAAGTACTAGAAATCTAAGTCTAACTCGTTTTATACATTGTTTCCATAGTATATATCTTTTTTTATTCATGTCCTCTTTGTTATGTGCTTTCGAAGAAATTTGGAGTGGATATGCAAGCTGGCTTTTTGCTGTTTGGACCTCCAGGCTGTGGGAAAACACTGATAGCAAAAGCAGTTGCACACGAAGCAGGGGCTAATTTTATCCACATTAAGGTAATTGGTGTTGAGATTCATATTCCCGTTGCACTCATTTCATTTTAATTTGTACAGACTGCTAACTGAGCTATTTCATTTATGTGGAACTTTAGGGACCTGAGGTGTTGAACCTATATGTTGGGAATAGTGAATCACATGTAAGGAAAATATTCTCACGTGCACGAATGAACTCCCCGTGCATCATATTTTTTGATGAGGTATAGATATTTTTACATTTTATCCTGTTGATGAAAGCTTGCATAATAATTTTCTTAAAACTTTGAGTGTTCATACTTCATTTCTGCTATTTGAAGTGAAAAAGCGCCGCCTGTGAAGGTGCTTAGTATTCCAGCAATGAACTTTTGTAGGGAGTATTCCAAGACTTAACTTATATCGCGTTGAAGTGTTTAATTTAGTATTTCGTCTGTTGCTTACGTGCCAGGTAGATGCTTTGACAACAAAAAGAGGGAAGGAGGGAGCCTGGGTTGTTGAACGTATTGTTAACACGGTAATTTGAACATCTTATGTTTGCAATACGTACAGAGATACTCAAGCATTCATGCTTAACTCTTACTACTTGCAATTGTTTCTTTTGTGCTCTGTAATATTAATTATAACTAATTTCCGGGCTCACAGCTACTAAATGAGCTTGATGGTGCTGGACAACGTCAAGGTGTTTTTGTTATCGGAGCTACAAACAGGTAGTAATTGATAGTCAGGGACTGGTTAGTCTTTACTTATCTATCCTAGAATGTATGGAAAAGCATGAACAAGCACCTCCCTCCTTGTCTATCTATTGCAGAATTGATGTGGTGGATGATGCTCTTCTACGGCCTGGTAGATTTGGGAAGAAACATTTTGTTCCTCTGCCTGGTGCTAATGAGCGTGCTTCGATACTAAAATCACTAGTACGTGTTGGAAACATACCAGTCTCCTCCAGTGTCAATTTGGACACGTTTGCACACCGCGAGAAGTGCAACAATCTCAGTGGTGCTGATCTAGCATCTCTAGTAAGTGACATCTCTGATTTTTTTTCATGGAGTGGTACATCCAGTTTCAGTTTGTTCAGATTAAGGAGGCCAGCTTCGACACTAACATGCATGTTTTCTTGTTCAGGTGAGCGAAGCAGCCATGACAGCTTTGGAAGAGAGCTTGAAATCCAATGAGAATTTGTCGTGTAAGGGTGCCTCGAAGCCCTCGATTGAACTCTCGCACTTTGAGCGAGCTCTGTCCAAAGTTAAACCGTCGGTATCAGAACAGGTATAGGCCGACAATCTGACTGCTAATCTCTCATTTCTCTCAACCCTTGTATATGCAGCAGCGCATGGGTGCCTTACATTTTCTTGTTGTTGGTCACAGCAAAGGAAATACCACGAAGCCTTGTCGAAGAAATACTCTTCAAACTGAACTGATCCATCACCATATGCATCTCTGTCTATATCGATCTGGCTGATTGTGGCTGGGACCAGACATACTGCTCCATACGAGAGATTCTGAACCCATGATTAGTTTCAAGTTCTAATGTATAACTTCTATAATTGTAGAATCTTCTACTTATATAAAGATATAAGCCTGACTGAATAGGCAAAAGCGGCTGAAAAAAAGTGCAAGATCCTTTAGGCTTCGATGCCACATCATTTTTTGTTTTTCCTTTGTACCTCACATTCTGTGGCACTAATTCAATCTTGTGGTGCCAAATGGGTAAGTTTTTATAGTTCACAGTTTGCAGCTATTGTATATTATGCTGAACTTATATGTTGTACTCCCTCCGTCCTAAAATAGATGTCTTAGATTTGTTAAAATTTGGATGAATCCATATACTAAATAGTGTCTAGATTTATCTAAATTTTGACAAATTTGAGACATCTATTTTGAGACGGAGGGACTAGTCAGGATCAAAGTGTCCAGCTTATTTAGGGCGTCTCTGCTCTGCTCCCTTGTAAAATGTAGCTACGTCGCGCGGTAGTAAAAGATTCCTTTTCGAGTAAAGATTCCCTTTCGAGTAAAGAATCCCTCCAAGATGTTGTAATAGCTAAGTTAAACCTTAATTAGCATGTGATGGTGCTTAATGTAATACCGGTAACTCGTGGTTATAAGTAACATAGACTACTAACATGTACATGTTATTAGTTTATGTGTAGTGTTATGTAATGACTAATTAATTATATTGTAGTCATATGGTCTTGGTATGTGCGATGTTATGATAACTAGCTAAGTTACTACCTTTCTCTCTTTCTTTATTTATTATCAATGTCATGTCACCAATTTGCTAATTTGGTATTGCATATACATGCATGTTATTAGCTAAGTTACTTCTATTATGACTAGCCTAAAGCCGGAGAGTGGGCGGTAGGGTAGCTCGACATATATCAAAAACCCTAAGTTTATATTGTTCTTCCTTTATGTCAATTACTTATTTTTTCTACCCATTGCCAAATTATTTATTCACTCCGTCTTGAGATAAGTGACTCGAGTTTAAATTCGCATGTATATCTAAGCCACTTATTTCAGGACAGAAGGAGTGATTTCCTTCACTAGTTGGTCTCGATCTTCGTTACTAGCTTGGTCAGATCCTTGATCTTGACAGGTGAATAATGGGAGCAGAATGTCTCCCTAACAGGTAGGTTCCATACAGAGGAATTTTCTTGCAGTGCCAAATTTTCTATATCTACTCCTGGGAACACAGGCAGTCTCGTGAGGGAAACCATTCCAGAGTCCAGATCATGTGGCTACAGAAGCTAACCTGTACCTCACGCCCTAATCCTCCCCAAGGACTCGAGCCACGGCGATTCCATGCTCACGATCGCCATTGCCGCTTCGTGCCATAGTAGAAAGGCTAATCCGTCAAGACGTCATGGCGGTCGATGCTTGCGGACAAGAGGAAATATTAATTTGCTTCGCAGAGGCCCGGAGGCCAGATAAACCTGGATCAGAGTCCAAGTCGAAAAGGTACATGTCCACTCGTCTGAAGTCCAATATCACGGGGTGCGGTCCATCTCCAATCCACGCTATATTGTCTAATATCCAAATCCAACCGGTCATAATATTGGATATCCAAATTCAAATGGACCTTAATCACTCTGTATTGCTTAAGGACACAAACATGCGAACTACACAACACAATAGCCGTGAGGCCGTGATTCAGCAGGACTGAATCGACCGGTGGCGCGCTGGCAATACGTGTAGCCGTGGTGGGCACCCGGGCAGGAGGCGGAGGGGTGGTTGGACGGGGAGTACGGGTGCGGCGCGTGGCGAGGCATACGTGGATGGGCGGGGCACCGGCGTGACGTAGATCCGTGGAGGGGTGGCGTGGCGGCGAGAGATGGTGGTTCTAGAGCACGTTGTCGAGTCATCGTGGTCATGTCGCTCGCGTGTGGAGCTGTTCTGGGATCCACGATCGAGCCACTCAGAACGCCACCACATTGATTTCGAAAAAAAGCTACCACATTGACAACACACGACACAATGCCTCAAACGAACCAGCTGGTCTGCCGGAATAGGTATACACGATTTTTGCCTAGAATCAAGGTCGGACGGCCGCCAAAGCATGTGTCCAGTGGATCTTGGACTATCCGATCTAGAGGCCCAAAGTCCATCCAATATTATTAGACTTAGGGCGTATTCGGTAGTCACCTAGCTTCTACTCACTTCGTTTAGAAATATAAGATGTTTTAGGTTTGTAAAAAAGATGTATCTAGACATCTTTTAGTATATAGGTTCAAATGAATATAGACACTAAAAGATATCTAGATACATCTCATTCACAAATTTAAAACATCTTATATTTTTAAACAGAGGGAGCAGCTTCTCTAATTTTCTGGCGGAGTTGAACCGAACACTTTACCTTCGCGAAGCTAGATCTGGGAAGCTGGGTCGTTTTTGTACACAAACCGTGGAGCTGGTCTTTTGGCGATTCTCGAAACAGCGAAAGGCGGAGCAGCATGTATTTACGGCCAGTTGCCACCGCAAAGTGAAACTTACCCGGTTCGTTTTTGTTCGTCCTCCTCCGACCACATCAACCCTCCTTCCCGATGCAACCCTGCCTCCTCCGACCGCTGCTGTTCGTCCTACCTCCTCTGGCCGCCGATGCTTGGACCTTCCTCTCCCCATCTCGGATCTTGGCGACCCCATCCCCAACCACATTCCCGGCAGCACGATAGCGAGCATCCGGCAAACGTGGTGGCGAGGCGAGCTGCTGGCCGCGGCGACGAGGAGTAACATGCGGGAACCTGTCCGGCCTACGACTGCGTTTACTGGTCGTCGTCCTCTCCGTAAACCTCAGGCTGATTTCCGTTCCCAAAAAGCAAAGGTACGAATCCAAATAAGCTAGATCTGCCGTCCCCTATGAGCCCTCGTTCAATTAATCGCTTATGAAGGATCCCCTCCTTCCTTATAATTCTTTATCGCTTCCAGTTTCAGCAATTGGTGGCCGCCGGCGAGATCCTCCGTTGAGCACTGCCGCTGTTGTATTGTTTCCTCTTCTTTTTTTTGGAACCTAGTACAAGGAAACTGGAAGGAAGAGGGTGGACCACATCGACTTGGGCTGCAACATACTGGCTGACTCACCTTGGAACAGGCCGTATCGGCTGTAAATGGGCTGCCAGCCCATCAGAAATAGGAGCAGCCGTGCCGAACGTTTCGAGCTCCGAACAAGACGCCGGATTTGGGTTCCTAGAGCTGGATTTGAGGATTTGGAGAAGCTGGGCCAGTTCCGAACACGTCCTTAATGTCCATTAATATTCATGTTCAAAGAGGACCAATCTAACTGTATCCAACAATTCTGAAGTCCAAAATCTATTGGACTATACTGGTCCACTTCCAGATTTGAGGCCAGAGTGTTGTCCTTGTCGGAGACTTATCTACCTGCCGGGCTGGACACTGGGCCCGATGTGCCACACCGTGGACCGACATCCAGTGACGTGTCACCTAGTCGCCCTCTTTCAGGCTAGCCTCACTTCGTCATCCTCATCCGCCGACCGAGCTCCCCTCCCCTATAAGTACCACTCCATCCAAATTCTAGAGCCGTTTTGAGATTCTAACACTGCAACATGCCCACAATGCTCGTCAAGCAGCTTGTCCCTCTAGTGTACACATTCTTTAGCCGCTCCTTCCAAATCTCCCAAGAAACAAGCATTTGCAAAGAAACCATACATTTCTTTATTTTCCCTTTTGGAGTGCTATATTTGTCCACCAAACTTCTATGCATTTCTCATTTGACCACTCCGTCGGAATCATATTGCTAATTCCACACCAATTAAGAATCTCTTTCCATATCCTTATGGTGAATCTAAATTGTAGCGGATGTGGGCCACGGATTTTTGTAGTTGGTTGCATAGAAGGCAATTTTCACAATTGGCCAACCTCTTTTTTGAAGTCCATACACCGCCCAAATATGACTTTGCAAAACAATCCATACAAAGAACTTGTACTTAGGAGGCGCCCATATCTTCCAAATCGAAGCATTGAGGGAAGTAGAGATTAGACCTTCGAATTGCATTTTGTATGCAGAGGTGGTGGTATATTTCCCATCATTTGTGAATTTCCAGTGGTTGGAGTCAGGAACATCATAGTTAAGTTGTACACCACAACTAACTCCCAAAGGGTGACAAATTCTTGTATTCTTCGAGCCCTTGTTGGAAATCAAGATGATTTACCCAAAAGTTGTCTTCCATAGCCTTTCGGGTTGTGCAATTTTTCCTCTTTTCTTTTTTGAAAACCTTTGGGGCTAAGTCTCTTGGCCAAAGCCCTCCAAGCCAAGAGGAATGCCAAAACTTGGCTTTATCTTCATTCTCAACCATCACAATAGTGGCCCGCTGCAAAAAGTGTTTAGTCTTGTTCGTTCAACCCATAATCTTTTACGATCACACCACTCAATATCAAGGCCATCGCAATTAAAGAGCTCTTACAAATTTTGATATAGAGCGATTTATTAGTTAATAAGTTTTAATTGTTACATCCGACCTCTAAATAGCTAGGACGCACGCAACCGCTCATGTCTAAAATATAAAAAAGAGAAATACATGTAATCGTCTATAACTGTAGAATGCCTAAGGTGGTGGAGGACCAATGCATAGGTCATGATGCCATATATGTTGGATAAAAATACCCTCGTGTGTCCTCTAACCGGGTAGGCATCTCCGTAAACGGGTCTTGATACTCTAAATATTGTAAAGACGTCCATAAAAATCAAACTAGTGCACTAGTAGCTAACCTATAGAAGAGAAGCATTTCTATCATTCAAAACCATGTTATTTCTATATGGCTATAGCGACCAAATACTAGCAGGCGCTCTCATCCAAATAAGAATCCTAAACCTATGATTAATACCGTGTAACCAGTTGCCAAATGTATTTGCAACAGTATATGGTGAATACAAGCTAAAAACTATTTGGATGACTGACCATATGAAACGTATAAATTTGCATTGAAAGAACACATGTTTTATTGTCTCATCTTGATGATAAAAAATGCACTTTTTGCTACCATGCCAATTCCATTTTACAAGGTTTTCTTTGGTGATGATTACTCCTCTAAGAAAATACCATCATGATTTTTTTTGTCTTTAGTAGCATCTTCATTTTCTAAAAAAAATATTATTATTATCGATTGGCACATCCGCTGGATCAAAGCTCTATACATACAATTCACTGAAAATTTACCATTCTTGTGTAGATTTTACCGGAATTCATAGAGCCCTTGGCTACTTATACTAAAGCCAATCGTTGTATTAAGGCATGCTAGGCTGCAAGCCTGGGGCCAATTAAGTCCCATCCGAACGTTACATCTTGTTGAGACGACTTCCAAGACCGTAGAGGTAGTATCGTCTTTGCGATGAACAATATTTTATAGAGCTGAATATTATTCATGAAGAGTAGCATTTTTATCCCCTTATCCTTCTAGAACATATTCCCGAGCCATCTTTAATTAATTATAAGGGAGCGCCTAGATCTTAGAGTGTTTGAGAACTACTTATGTCTAAGTCGTTGATATCATCATAATATTTGTGCTAATTCTCAGTTGCAACCTAGTTGTAATTCATAAGATTTGTACTAATTTTTAGTTACAACCTAGTTGTAACTCATTAAATTCTCAGTTACATTCGAGTTGCAACTTATATGTAACTTCTATTTTACACGAATCACGAGGTAAATCAAAGGTAAAAGAGACGACTAAAACTTAAGTTTTCAGACGCCTAAGAACTAAAAACTAGCAAATCCGTAATTATAAATGATGCCAATTGGAAGAAATATGTTCTCGTTTTAAGATGGTTTGTCATATCCCATCTTCGGCAAGAAGCTTATAAATTCACTTGCCTAGGAAAGCCTTATTCTTGAGCTCAAGATCTTGAATTACGTACTCCCACTGTTGATAAAACGTCTTATGTTTTGCAACAAATGGAGTAGTTGCCAATGCTGTTAGTAGGATAATATGTTGGGGCGAATACATTTTTGAAGAAAAAGGATTTCTCCCCAATTTCCATTAATAGAAACCAGAAGTTTTTTACATTGCACCATCAAAACACAGTAGCCGCCTCTAGGTTTCATCTTCCTTACAAACAGACCGGAAGAAAAGTTCTTCAATAGATTGCAGAGAAAACAGGAAAAGGAAACTGAAGAGCCAACACTAGGAGGAAGATCAGAATAATTCCCAACACTTCACTCTCTAAACCTCGCCATGCAGCTCCTGTCTTGCGTCCTCCTCCACCTACAGTTTCCACCAAAATTTCAGCCAATAGCAAATTCTTGTCATATCTTCAAAAGGTTCAGAAGGCCATTTATTTTCAAAGCAAGCTAGGTTTCTAGTTTTCCAAATCCCCCACATCGCAGCTGCCACACCAACAATCATTAATTTCTTTTTCCTAGTACCAAACTGTTTAATTAAGCCAAGTATTAATATATACATTGTCCAACATCTGTGAAACTATCATTTCAGGCCAGTAGCACAGCTGCGAATAACGTACATATACACTTTATTTAGTGCCCTGCCATGTAGTTTAGGTTCAGCAATCACCGCTGTGCATCATGAGAAATATGGACCTCTACAACCAGTCCAGTCATGTCTACAAATAGACACACCGATAAGCAGTTCACGCGCTGGTATAGTATAATATAGTTACCTGTTAGCCTTTTGCCAGATGCTTAGAAATCTCGCTTTGACTGTATGTCAGTCTGAAACTTGAGATTCTGTGAGCGTTGAAATCAACCACAGCTCTTACAGAATTGTTCCGCATGTCGATGGCCAGCATCCAAGCCTTTTGGTCCCGGTGTTCAACCTTGGCCATGATGTAAACAAGATCATCGTCGTGCAAGCTTAGGGCAGGATGCCCTGTGTGGAGCCTACTCCTACTCAAGGCAATTGGCACCGTCGTCTCCGCCGCGTCCTCACCATGATGAGTTATTAGACTAGAATTATCAAAGTAAGATAAAACAAGACACCCGTCCCTCGCGTCGCTCGTCTCGGGCGACCCGGGGGAGAACCGCCGCCGCTGCCCCTAGTTCCCCGGCCTCCCCCTCTTCCCTGCCGCCGCTGCCGCTGGCCTCTCCGCGGTGGCGGCGGCCCCCGCCTCCAAAGGTGGCGCGGGAGAGCAGCGGTGGACGCGGAGGAGTGGCGGAGTGGCTGGTCAGCGTGGCCGGCGGCTGCTGCGCTGTGGATCGTTGGGAAGGCGGCATGGAGTTTGGCGTAGCTGGCGCTGCGCGGCGGCGCGCCATGGCTTCGGCGACGGCGGCGGCTCGGGCCCATTTGGGCCTGATCTGGGCTCCCAAGGCCGCGCGTGCTGCAGTGCTGAGGGGGCCGCGGCGGCGTCCAGTGGTTGCGTCGAAGCTAGAAGAGCGGGAGGGGGCTGCGGTGGTGGTGGTTTGCGGCAAGGATTTTGGTTTTGGCGTTTGATCTGCAGCCTGGCTTGGTCTGGCGGCGGCTCGGTGCTATCCCGGAGTGCTTGGCCTGGAGGAGCGGAGTTTGCTTCGGCTTGGGTGATGGTTGGTGGGTTTCGGCGCACATGGTGGAGCTCCAAGGGTGGCCTTTCAGGTTGGAGGTGTCTGAGCTTCTCAGGAGAAATCCTTGCTTCGGTTTGGCCGGAGCCGACGATGGTGATGCCTGCGGGTATCGCGGTCTTTCTTGGGAGCATCGTTGAGAGGTGCTCGCTCCTCCTCCCGTGGCCATGACTCCGGAGGGAAACCTCGGATCTTGGATCGGGCGATGGAGGCGCTTTTGTGTCTCATTCCTTCTTGGGGGCATCGTCTCGAAGTCGCCTACGGCCGGGGTTCTGTGAAGAGGGTTGTTGCCATCCAACTTTGCAAGGTCCAGGGTTGAAGTTTGGCAAAGATGATGCCTCGAGTGGAGGTCGGTTCGCGGCTGAGCTTTGGTAGTCGGTTTTCCCGGCGTGTCCGAGGAGTTCTCCTGCTTCGCTGTGTTGCTGTAGAGTCGGAGCTGCGGTGGATGGTGTCCAGGCGGCGACGATGACCGGCAATCAGTGTCTCTGCAGGTTCTTGGTCGGCACAAGATCAGCATAATTCCCTTGTGAAACTCGTCGTCTGAGTCGGGGCTGTCTCTCCTTGGCGGGTGTGGCCAATTGATGGCATAGGCCGACATGGTTTTAGACGCCGTCTGGAAGTCGCTGGCAAAGTCGGAGTCGCTGGCTCGTGGAGGAGTGATGACGATGAGGCTATGTGGCAACCTCGAGCTGGGTCTCTCTTGTGTGTTTGTGTTTCGTGTGGGTAGGATTGGTTGTGGTGGTGTGCCCAATGTGGTCGTGTTCCACGACGACATTGGTGTACTTGTACGGGTTTTCGGCCGGTTCCCCTGCAAATGAACCGGTCAATTCTCTTCGACTTTTTTAAATAAAATGAGGCAAAATTGCCCATTTTGTTTCAAAAAACTATTAGACTAGGAAGCAATTCGTAGTGGCTCTTGTCCACCATGGCCTCCGAAGCTTTGAAGTTGTAGTCCATGTGCCAACCCTTCTCCGAATCCATCCATCTCCATGCGCCGGCCACCCAGTCTTGGGAGATGTAGGTCCCGCCGGGGGATGTACGCACATCTCGAAGTACTTGATGTGGCCATTAGCACTGACGGCAATGTCCCGATCACACGACATGTCTCTACACATCCTGTTGGTCGCCAAGAGCAAGGGCAACCGGATGTAGCGGAGGGTGTCGTCGCCCCTGAGCACGTCGCAGATCATGATACCGTGACAGAGGTCGACCCAGACGATCGAGCCGTGCTCCCCTCCGATGGTGATCACCTTGGTTGAGCAATGGAATGTGTAGCTCTGTCTCTGTGACGGCTCCACTGCCGTCGGCACAGCGTCAGATTGCCGTCGACACAGGCTGTGTCGTGGTCGTCGGCGTAGCCCCCTCAACGTACGTCCTCGTCGGCACAACTCCTCCCTCTCGGTATAGCGTCTTCCAGCGGGCTCCGCGTGTCAGGCAACGGCCGTCTCCGATAACGGCTCAGCCCAGCCTCGAGCTACGCCGACGGCCTGGCCTAAAATATTTTTATTTTAAAAAAAAATTTAAAAAATATATTTTTTTTAAAAAAATATGTCTTTGAATTGTTTGACTCGTTAATCTCTCGCTTTGCTCATTTTAACACTGTTTATAGTTAATAATTGATTAAATTGCAGTCTTAGTTAAAGTTCCCAGTTGGTCACCCATCGCAGCACTACTCCAGCTCTAACACACTTAACTTCCTCGTTCCTTTAAAATCTCTTTCCGCAAAGCAATTTACACATTGTTGTCATTACTATGATATCAATCCTATTAACTTTTATATCATCATGTCACATGTTTTATTTTTTGAAAATTATAAGCAATTATTTAAGTAAACAACAATGAATAAGTAAAAATATTATTGAATTCAAATAAAAATATAATGATTTTATTTTATTTTGTATTTTTATTTAATATGGAATAATTAATATGTTTAAATCCGTAAATCGGAATTCGACAAATAATATGTCTAAATTGATTAGAAAAATGAGAGGAATCCAAATATGATAGCAATATCAACTTATCACAAACCATGTCGTGATTCTTATCATAATTTCATTTGCCCGTTTAAAATGGCACGCATAAAGATTCTTAGCTCGGGGCTGAGACTCGTTAAACTTGAAGTAAATCTATGATGAAACAACATATTTTGAACCTAAAAATGATTTTTATAAAAATTCATGAGCATCCGATAATGTACATGTAGTACATATCTGACTCACTCCCTACCGATTCGGGAGGAATTTGTCTTTTTCAACAGGGATAGACAGAAATGTTTGAGATCCCCTGTTATGACATTATCCATGTAAGATGGTCTAGTATTTTTTAAAAATATGACAGTAGCATTTTGAATTAGCCATTTGGTGGTTGCTTCATAAAACCGTCCGTTTTTTGCACTCGAAAAATGAAAAACGGCTTTTTGGTACAATGAAAAGGAAAACTTCCTCCTGAAACATTGTTCGCCATCCCATCATGCACACTTATGCACAATATGGACACATTATCATAAACTATGCCTTCATTCTAGCCATAACATTGGTCATTTGACCCGAAAGCCAAGAAACCTTGAACGAGGTAGGTCATTTTGTGAAGTTTTTTGAGACATAATCAATATACCAAGTTTTATATTTTTACTTCTAACTATGTCACATAATATGACACCACGTGAAGGTTTCGCCTTGTTTGGATCGTTTTTAAATTTATAATGCCCGTTTTAAACCATCGTTAAACTTTGTCGAAGGATGGGCATGAAGATTCTTAGCTCGAGGCTAAGACTCCCTAAACTTGAAGTGGATCTATGATGAAACAACATATTTTAAACCTAAAAATGATTTTTTTTAAAAATCATGAGCATCCGATCATGTACCTGTAGTTCATATCTGACCCAGTTCCTACCGATTCGGCAGGAATTTGTCTTTTTCCCCTGGGATAGACGGAAATGTTTTGAGATCCCCCTGTTATGACATTATCCATGTAAGGTGGTCTAATATTTTTGAAAAATGTGACGGTAATATTTTGAATTAGCCATTTGGTGGTTGCTTCACAAAATCGTCCGTTTTTTGTACTTGGAAAATGGAAAACAACTTTTTGGTGCGACAAAAAGGAAAACTTCCTCTTGAAACATTGTTCGCCATCTCATGATACACATTTATGCATAATATGGACACATTATCACAAACTATGCCTTCATTCTAGCCATAACATTGGTCATTTGACCCGAAAGCCAAGAATCCTCGAACGAGATAAATCATTTTGTGAAGGTCTTTTTTGAGACATAATCAATATACCAAGTTTGATATTTTTCATTCTAACTATGTCACATAATATGACACCACGCTAAGGTTTCGCATTGTTTGGATCATTTTTCAATTTATAATGTCTGTTTTAAACAATCGTTAAACTTTGTCGAAGGGCAGGAGCATCTGATCATGTACCTATAGTTCATATCTGACCCATTTCCTACCGATTCGGCAGGAATTTGTCTTTTTCCCCTGGGATAGACGGAAATATTTGAGATCCCCCTGTTATGACATTTTCCATGTAAGGTGGTATAATATTTTTGAAAAATGTGACGGTAATATTTTGAATTAGCCATTTGGTGGTTGCTTCACAAAATCGTCCATTTTTTGTACTTGGAAAATGGAAAACAGCTTTTTGGTGCGACGAAAAGGAAAACTTCCTCCTGAAACATTGTTCGCCATCCCATGATGCATATTTATGCACAATATGGAAACATTATCACAAACTATGCCTTCATTCTAGCCATAACATTGGTCATTTGACCCGAAGGCCAAGAAACCTCGAACGAGATAGGTCATTTTGTGAAGATTTTTTTTGAGACATAATCAATATACCAAGTTTGATATTTTTCCTTCTAACTATGTCACATAATATGACACCACGCGAAGGTTTCACATTGTTTGAATCGTTTTTAAATTTATAATGCCCGTTTTAAACCATCGTTAAACTTTGTCGAAGGGCAGGCATGAAGATTGTTAGCTCGGGGCTAATACTCGCTAAAATTGAAGTGGATCTATGATAAAACAATATATTTTGAACCTAAAAATGATTTTTGTAAAAAATCATGAGCATCCGATCATGTACCTGTAGTTCATATCTGACCCACTTCCTACCGATTCAGCAGGAATTTGTCTTTTTCACCAGGGATAGACGAAAATATTTGAGATCTCTCTGTTATGACATTATCCATGTAAAGTGGTCTAGTATTTTTTTTAAATGTGACCGTAGAATTTTGAATTAACCATTTGGTGGTTGCTTCACAAAACCGTCCGTTTTTTGCACTCGGAAAATGGAAAACGGCTTTTTGGTGCAATGAAAAGGAAAACTTCCTCCTGAAACATTGTTCGCCATCCCATGATGCATACTTATGCATAATATGGATACATTATCACAAACTATGTCTTCATCTAGCCATAACATTGGTCATTTGACCCAAAAGCCAAGAAACCTCGAACGAGATAGATCATTTTGTGAAGGTTTTTTGAGACATAATCAATATACCAAGTTTGATATTTTTCCTTCTAACCATATCACATAATATGACACCACGCGAAGGTTTCGCATTGTTTGGATCGTTTTTAAATTTATAATGCCCGTTTTAAACCATCGTTAAACTTTGTCGAAGGGCAGGCATGAAGATCCTTAGCTCTGGGCTAAGACTCGCTAAACTTGAAGTGGATATATGATGAAACAACATATTTTGAACCTAAAAATGTTTTTTTAAAAAAATCATGAGCATCCGATCATGTACTTGTAGTTCATATCTGACTCAGTTCCTACCGATTCGGCAGGAATTTGTTTTTTTCCCCTGGGATAGACGGAAATGTTTGAGATCCCCATGTTATGACATTATCTATATAAGGTGGTCTCGTATTTTTGAAAAATGTGACGGTAACATTTTGAATTAACCATTTGGTGGTTGTTTCACAAAATCGTCCGTTTTTTGCACTCGTAAAATGGAAAACAGTTTTTTGGTGCGACGAAAAGGAAAACTTCCTCCTGAAACATTGTTTGTCATCCCATGATGCACACTTATGCACAATATGGACACATTATCACAAATTATACCTTCATTCTAGCCATAGCATTGGTCATTTGACCCGAAAGCCAAGAAACCTCAAACGAGATAGGTCATTTTGTGAAGTTTTTTTTGAAACATAATCAATATACCAAGTTTGATATTTTTCTTCTAACTATGTCACATAATATGATACCACGCGAAGGTTTCACATTGTTTGGATCGTTTTTGAATTTATAATGCCCGTTTTAAACCATCGTTAAATTTTGTCGAAGGGCAGGCATGAAGATTCTTAGCTCGAGGCTAAAAATCGCTAAAATTGAAGTGGATCTATGATGAAACAACATATTTTAAACCTAAAAATGATTTTTGTAAAAAATTATGAGCATCCGATTATGTACCTGCAATTCATATCTGACCCACTTCCTACCGATTCGGCAGGAATTTGTCTTTTTCACCAGGGATAGACAAAAATGTTTGAGATCCCTCTATTTTAACATTATCCATGTAAGATAGTCTAGTATTTTTGAAAAATATGATGGTAGCATTTTGAATTAGCCATTTGGTGGTTGCTTCACAAAACCGTCCTTTTTTTGCACTCGGAAAATAGAAAACGACTTTTTGGTGCGACGAAAAGGAAAACTTCCTCCTAAAACATTGTTCGCCATCCCATGATGCACACATATGCACAATATGGACACATTATTACAAACTATGCCTTCATTCTAACCATAATATTGGTCATTTGACCCGAAAGCAAAGAAACCTCGAACGAGATAGGTCATTTTGTGAAGGGTTTTTTGAGACATAATCAATATACCAAGTTTGATATTTTTCCTTCTAACTATGTCACATAATATGACACCACACGAAGATTTCGCATTGTTTGGATCGTTTTTGAATTTATACTGCCCGTTTTAAACTATATATAATGTTTTATATTTCACTTAATTTTTGTTTATAAATATGTAATAGTTGAGTGTAGATAGATAGATCTTATTTTTCTGCAAATTTTGATATATTATTTTTATTTTTCTAAATTAAAATAATTTAGTTATGATTTTTCAAAAAATAATGAAAAAGGAAAAAAATCTGGAGGCCTGTGCCGACATAGACCAAACAAAATTTTCCAAAGAGCTATGCCGACGGCCTGGCCGTCGGCACAACTTGGCTGCCTAACGCCGTTTCCGTCGCCGTGTCTGAACTGGGGTTACGCTGAGGGCTGTATCTACGCCGAGGGCCACCGTCGGCACAACCCTCGCTACTACGCCGACGGCCACGCTATGCCGAGGGCTACCCTCGGCACTGTCATCTACGCCGACGGCCGGGCTGGTCGGCTGGCCAGGAAAGGCAGCTACGCCGACGGCCCCGACATTTGGCCGTCGGCGTAACCGGCCGGCCGTCGGCACCTTAGTTCTTTCCTGTAGTGCGGCGTACATGGGCTTGGTGATCCACACGTGTGTCCTGGAGTCGAACAGGTCGAGCTGATAGCCACGGGGGGAAACGAAAAGAGAGCGCAACGACGAAGAAGGTGCCGTCGTCGTCGTTGTCGCTGCGGCGGCGGCGCAACAGGCCGACTTGCAGGTCGGAGAACAAGCGGGTGGGGTGGGGCGGGAGCACCTGTAGCTTCCTGATCCCGGCCCGGTAGATGACGTAGTCGTTGTACTGTGGGAGGCCGAGGCGGTGGCAAGGGCAGATGGCGACGCGGAGGAGGACGAGGCCGCCGTCCGTGTAGAGGACGCGAGGCAGCTCGGCGAGCGCGGTCGTAGGCAGATCGGGGAAGTGGATGGTGAAATAGGAGACGCGGGGCGGTTGCGCGATCCAGAAGGTCACCTTGATGAGATGGCCGGCCACCGTAAAGCCGTCGGCGATGGAGGAGTTGGTGCGGTCGTCAAGGTAGGCACGGGCAACGAGGACGATCGAGTCGGATGGAGGACTGTCGTCGATGGGGTTGGTGGGCGGACGGATCCAAAAGTACCGATCTCGGATTTCCGAGATGGACTGCCCTCCCTCCGATTGGTGCCCAAGGGGGTCAGGAAGGTTAGGGTTGTACGACATGTAGCCGTGTGGAGGATAACAATGGAGTTGGCGCTTCGGCAGGAGGCGATTGGAGCTTGGGATTTGCCAAGTTGGGATGGCGAACCCTACAAGCACGATTACCGCTTTTATTAGTGTGGTGATACTCGGTGGATCAATATGGCTACGAGTTTGGGCCGTTTCGTTTGGTGCATGGGCTTCCTTTGAGGTTTTGGTATCCTTTTTACAGTATTACTTTTTGTTTGGAAAATGATCCACATCCCTGGACGACCATGGTCCGGGTCCTGCCTCATGCGTCACGCACACACGCTGCCCCCGGCGACCTTCGCCTCTTTCTCCGGCAACCTCAGCTCACCTCCGCCTCGGCGACCTTCGCTCAGCACAGCCGCTGCCTTGCGCTGTCAGCCGCCGCGCCCCGTCAATGCCTTCCACCGTCCTAGCTGCATGTGCTGTCGCCATGGCCATGGGAATCGCGCCTATCGGGGTTTGATTAGCCATGTCGCACCTTGCAGGGACCTCGCCGGCAACATAGGAGCGGTGACGCTGCTACATCAGGCGGCGGCGCTACTATAGAGGAGCGGCGGCGTTGCTACACACGCACGGTGGCGCTGCTACAGATGCACAACGATCTTGCTACATAAAAATCTCCGTCGATGTCTTCGACGTAAGTTTTTTTGCTATATTAGAAGAACTTTGTTGTTACAACCGTTTTGTAGTTTTGCCACAACAGTGTCACCTTTTGCTACAAGGTCTCCGGCTAGAGTCACCAGCGAGTTTTTCTTTTGACGATGTCTCCGACAAAATCGATTTTGCTACATTAGCACAATTTTTTGCTGCATGATCTCCGGCGAGACGTTCTATTTTCTGGAACGCTTCAGAAACAGAAATAGGGATATTTATAGAAAAAAGGGTGTTTTAAGTAAAAATGGGATTTAGGACGATTTGGGAGGACAACGTGTCATGCAGGACGATGGAAACAGACGCCTAGCACTGGCCTTTTTGTTTTGAGAATGACGGGGAAAGAGAATTCCCTACCGTTTGTTATAACTCGAGGCGCACCAACGAGTAAGCAAAGGAAAATTACCTGGAGCTGAAGGGTATCGCTGCCCCAAGCCAGAGGGCGGACATCCTCATCATGCTAACTGCTAAGGACAACGTCAGCAAGGATGCACCGAACATCTCGGTAGCAGCAACACGGGAAAGGCGAGGACGAAGAAAGAGCTTGTTAGCACTGGCCACGGAGATCAAAATATTTGGGTGAAGGCAATGAGGGAGAATAGCAGGGAACTTCAGGTAAAGAGGACCACTTGGGTGAACCAGTATGTTTGCCGTCATGGCCAACGGAGCGGGTGATGGCATGGTAAAGGTAGGGTTGAAAACGGTAAGAAAATTTTCCGCCAGCTTCCGGATAAAAAGGAAATAGAGAGCTAAAAATAAAACGGAAATGCCATTGTGCGAAAAAGAACTGAAACGGAGCTATTTACGACGAAAACAGAAACGGTAAGAAGATTTTAAATAAATAAATACAAAAAATTTCCAAAAATATAATCAGCCAGGCCCAAATGATACTTTGCATTGATCATTCTCTTGCTCTTTTGGGGCCATAGTATATGCGGGGTCTACCTAATATACTAATCAAGTGATTGTCTTAGTGTTTATGTGAAACTATTTATGTGAACTTTTTATTTGTCGAGGTGTTGAATTATATGTGTTACTTTATATTTAATTATCGCTTGTCGAAGTTGTGAGAGATTCTTTTGCCTGTTATATGTTTCTTTTGATGTACATACCATGATATTATATCACTATTATATTCCGATAAATGTCCATTTTCGTACCATATCCGTTCCATTTTCGATGATTTTCGATTCCGTGTTTGTTTTCGAAGTTTTTCGATTCCAGTGACACAAGAGTAATGCATGATTCCGTCTGTTTCCATTCCGTTTTCAATCCTAGGTAAAGAGGAAGGCAAAAAAGAAGAATAATAATCTCTCTATTAAAAAATAAATGACTTGCATTTATCTAGATTCACATATATCTAAACATGTTCTAGTACATACATTCAACGAAGTTGAGCGAGGAAGTGGAGTCATCCAGATCCTTCTTGCAGTACCGACTTGAATTGTCTATATTCGCTGTATCTAATACTTAAAATGTGTCTAGATACATATGAATTTAGACAAACCTAAGTCACTTATTTTAAGACGGAGGGAGTACTTATTTTATCCATGCCTGTCAAAAAAAAGGAGCGACGCCTCTTATCAATTGCATCTATAGGAGTGCATAAAATAGATAGCAAGATAACATCATTGCAAAGTTTTATATTATAGGACTTGCGGATATGATATTCTAATGAAAGAAATGTCATTAGCTTTTTAGAGGGATAGTTTAGAGCATCCCCACTTGTTAGGCGTTCTCAGGACGAAATCTGAACTTAACTACGGCCGGACGAAATAATATTTTGGCTTGGGAACGCCGAGTTTCTCACTCGCTTTTCCAGGCTGCATTCCCACGTGAAGCGAAAACAGCGAAATATTCGACTTTTTATCGTTCCCACCGGCGAGAGCTCGGCCAAAGGTGTTTGATAGAAGTACGCCCAACAAGTCCGGTGACGAATTATTACAGAACTAGATAAAAAAGGCTTAGGGATCAGTCGTCAACGGGAATGGGCTCCTCCGGCGTGGCTGATGCGGCGGGGTTGGGCGTCTCGTCGACAGACGTCAACTGGTTGGAGGAAGTAGAAGCAGAGCTCGGCGTAGCAGTGGCGTTCGGCGCAGGACTTGGCGTGGTGTCGGCGTTGTCCTCCTGGAGGATGGCGTTGTGACGCGCCATGTACCAGGCCCTGATAGGCGAACTCATCGCCGACGTGTCCTCGCCGCCCATGAGGAACTGGAGATCCATGTTCCTCTTCTTGGCGGCGTAGTTGGCCTTGAGGAGGTCGATCTTTCGGTCTTGGTTTTGGAGCAGCTGCGCCCACCTCTCGTTGGTCTTCTCCGTCCTCTTATCGGCATGTGCCTTCATGTCGGCGATGCACTTCTCGATAAAACCTGGAGGTGCTCGGCGGGATGTCCTTCGGCTTTGAGCATCTTCGCCTTCTTCTGGCGATCTTCGGCCTTCTTTCGCCGGCAGTGATGCGTGCAGCAGCACTTCGTTGAGAGACCCCAAGAGGAAGGTATGATGCGGTACAACAGCAAGTTTTCCCTCAGTAAGAAACCAAGGTTATCGAACCAGTAGGACGAATAAAATGCCTCAAAGGTGTTGCAAGCAACGTGAAAACCTACACAACACAAACTCAAGACTTTGCCCCAACTAACAGTGATGTTGTCAATCTCACCGATTGCTGTAACAAAGGATTAATTGTATGGTGTGGAAGGTGATGATGGTTTGCAGCAAGTAAACGGTAACAATGGAAGATGTATCAATGGTAAAGATTGGACCGGGGTCCATAGTTCACTAGAGGTGCTCTCCTTAGATAAACAACATGGCATGAAGGGTAAACAAATTACAGCAGGGCAATTGACAGGAACTGAGCAAGGCACAACAATGCAATATCAGACAAAAAGATCCTATGAGATTCGATTGGGCAATACAACAATATACATAGACCGTCATCCAACTGCATCAATGACTAGAAATCTACCTTCAGGTTATCATCCGAACCCCCTCCAGTATTAAGTTGCAAGCAACAGACAACTTTTTTAAGCAAAGTGTGTAAGGTAAACAATCCACTTGTTCCATGAATAAGAGACCGTTGTTTTCTCCCTAGTGGCAACAACACATCTACAAGCGAAGAGATTTCTGTCACTTTCCTTAGAAACTAGAGGCATGAACCAATTGTCGAGCATAAATACCCCCTCTTGGAGTCACTAGCAACTACTTGGCCAAGATAGCTACTAACAACGGAGAGCATGCAAGACCACAAACAATACATACACGATAGAATCAAATAGATAAAACCATTAATCAATCTGACATAGTAATCTCAATATCCATCAGATCCCCGCAAACACAATATGCATGATTACAAATATATTAGATCTTGATCATGAACGAAGCTCACAAGATCTATACATGAAAGCACAAGGAGGAGATACAACCATCTAGCTACTACATGTACCCGTAGTCCAAGGTGGAACTACTCACGCTTCATACCGGAGAAGAAGGCCTCTCGGATGATCTCCCCTTCGGCAGGGTGCCGGGAAGAACTTCAGATACCCCCTGATCTAGGGACGATGGTGGCGGCGGCTACAGACGGTTTCATGGAGTTTTGATCGGGTGCCTAGGGTTTCTGCATCAGGGGCTTCTTATAGGCAAAGAGGGAGGCCGAGGAGGTGCCCGAGGCGGTTGCACACCCCCCCCCAGGCACGGGGTGGGCTCACCCACGCGTCCAGGGTGTGTGGCCCCCTCGAGGCCCTCCTCCGTCTCTTCTTCTGGCTTCGTGTTGCCCACGGTAAAATATTGACTTTGGCTTTTGTCCCGTCCAATTCCGAGAATATTGATTTTTTGCCTTTCTGGAACCAAAAACAGAAGAAAACAGACAACTGACACTGTGGCAACTTGTTAATAGGTTAGTTCCAGAAAACATATAAAAACACCTCAAAGTGTAGACAAAGCAAAGCAAAGTAGATACTAAACAAACATGGAGCATAAAAAATTATAGATACGTTTCCGACGTATCAAGTATCCCCAAGATTAACTCCTGCTTGTCCTCGAGTAGGTAAGTGATAAAAGAATAATTTTTGAGGTGACATGCACCAACAAAACCAAGATCAAACCATTTGCAAGCATTGAAATCTGGGATCAAAGAACTCTAAACATGTGCATGAAAAGATGGAGTTCTAACAATAAGACAAAGTAACTATGCATGCAACATGAAAGGCTACAAACAAAGATCATGAATAACATGCATTGAAAAACGTTCATTTGTCTCACATACAGAAAACATGGCATAGTGGCATTCAGCTTGTCTCTCATAGAGTGGCAAATAGATGCATAGGACACCTTCAAAGTTCATAAGAGAGACTAGATACAAATAGCAGAAGAACAAGTAATATCACAATATGCATCAACCAATAAGTTTTGGGACAATGCACATAGAACTAAGAATGGCAACTATGCTCTCTTAATGGTGCCTAAAGGTAGAAGGGTGAGACTCAATATAATAGTGGAAGAAAGGGCCTTCATAAAGGGAAGAAGGGATTTCAAGTTTCAAAAAGAGCTTCCAAAAATTATGGTACTTGTTAGCTTTCAACCCTCATTGCCCCTATCATAAGCATCTTGAAGTGATTAAGGTTAAAGTGAATAAACTATGGAGTATATGCTTGACAAAGTATAAGTTGGCAATCTCATGTCCCTTAAATACGAGGGCCACACCTCATGCTACTCAACTTTAGTCACCTGTAAGTTCTTGTCATAGTAAGTACATGTGTATCATAGAGAACCGCCAACGGGGTACCCCTTGCACATGGTATATGAGCTATCCCATAACCAAAATGACACGGCAAGCAGACAATGAGCATCTCAGTGATCTTTTTATTTACTATTTGCATAGATTTTTATTGAGGATGCTTCACAAATTGCTCATTATGGTGATGCTGCAAGTTTCCACCATGATTAGGCATGGCTTAGGCTAGTGGCCCAGGCGTTTCTATAACACAAAATACATAACTTCATGGACTTACAAGCTCCCTCTTTATTTCACACTGGTGACATCCATAGAAAAAATAGCATGATATCAACTATGTACAAAGTACAAGTGCAATGTTAAAAACGTTCCCCATGACAACATAGTTCTGCTAATTTCAACGTATAAGTGCAAGTATATACAACATAGACGACACAATGGTTCAAGTTTATTAGGGACAAAGAATATAAAGTGTGCCATCAAGTTCGTGAGGGCTTTAATCACTAAGTTTTCACATAACAAAATACTTTTTAATTGAAAGATAGCTGAAAACAAGAATATACTTGAAACGGTGTAACACACCATGCATAGGAATTTATAGTGGATGATGACCCACAAGTGTAGGGGGTCGCAACAGTCTTCATGGGTAGTATTACCCAATTTATTGATTCGACACAAGGGAGACAAAGAATACTTGCAAGCCTTAACAACTGAGTTGTCAGTTCAGCTGCACCTGGAAATAGTTCTTGCTCACAGAAGTTTATCAGTAGCAACAGTTTGTAGTAGCAACAACAAAGCAACATCAATAGTAACAGCAACAGTGAAATAGTAGCAATAGTAACAGTAACGGTAACAGTAGGATTCGAGTGCGGTAGGCATAGGGATGGATGGACGGGCGTTGCATGGACAAGTCTAAACATGCAACTTCAAGAACTAGGGTATTGCAGATAAACAATAACAAGTATCCAAGTACTAAACAATCCTAGGCATGTGCTCCAAATATAGTCATACGTGCTCGCAATGAGAACTTGCACAACATCTTCTGTCCAGCCAACCCGTGGCAGCAGGGCCTCTAGGGAACTTGCACATCATCTTATTGCTTGTCCTCAAGCAATTCAGTTGAAAACTGAGTGCGATAAAAGAACTTTCACGAACACTTTGCTTCATATGATGTATATATTCTCACCACAGGAGTAGATGCTTAGACAATTCATAATAAAGAGTATGCAACTAAGTCTACTCAATAGTCATTGCAAGCTATGAAGAGAAACCAACTCAATAATAATAAGTAGCATGAAACATAAACATAAGCAACATTGCAATGCCCATAATAAGGTATGATAGAGTGGTATCTCGCTTGCCTTTGTTTGAAGAGCACAATATAAATGTTGAGGCACCTTTGAAGTTCAAGTGAAGACTAGAGATAAAGATATCAGAGGTACAAGCATCAAAGTCATGACATAATTAACCAAGTTTTGGAACAAACACAAGAATGACAACTATGCTCTCAAGAAGGTGCTCATAGAATAGGTGGTGACTCAACAAGGTTTTGAAAATGGTTTTTGAAAGTTTGAAAGGCTTCCAAACGCTGAAAGGAAGGTACGCATTAGCTTTGAGCTCGCATTGCCCCTATCATAGGCATCTTCATGTGGTTAAGGTGAAAGTAAGGTCCACTCTGAATTATATGCTTGACAGACCATATACTGAAAATCCCAAGTCCCTTGAGTACGAGGGTTGCTCCGCATGCTACTCAACTTTGGTCACCTGAAAGTTATTGTCATTGTAAATACATGCATATCATCGAGAACCGCCAACGGGGTACCCCTTGCACATGGTACAGGAGCTCTCCCATAACCAAAATGACAAGGCAAGCAGACAATGAGCATCTCAGCAATCTTTTTATTTACCATATGCATAGCTTTTTATTGAGGAAGCTTCATAGATGCTCATTATAGTGATGCTGCAAGTTTCCACCATGATTAGGCATGGCTTAGGCTAGTGGCCTGGGCGTTTCTCTAACACAATGTATAAACTCCATGAACTAACAACTTCCCCTTTTATTTCACATCGTCGACATCCGTAAACAAAAGAGCAAAGTATCAACTGGGTAGAATTATCCAAAAAGTGTTGAAAGTGTTCCCCATGACAGCACGGTTCTATTGACTCCCGGTATATTATAAGAAAGCATATAACTTTCATGGACTAGTCACAATGGTTCAAGATTATTAAGCGCAAGGAATAAAGTGTGCCATCAAGTTCGTGAGAGCTTTACTAACTAACTTTCTCAAAATAGACAAACATTTTATTTTGAAAGAAAACACGACATATATAAAATATGCACTGAAGTAGCAAATGATGTTGATAGGTAGGTATGGTGGACACAGCTGGCAATATTGGTTTTGGGGAGTTGGAAGCACATGTAGAGCACATACTTAGTGCAAGTGAAGGCTAGCAATAGAGAGGGAGCGACAAACGAGAGAGCAATAACTTTCATAATCATGCTTGCAACAAAACAAGACTAATTATGGCATGAAAGTGATGCAAGAACTCTGAGGCAAAATAAATCATCGAGGCTTACTGACTATTGTTTAGTCATATGCACATGAGCATGTGCCAAGTCGATTCACATGAACAGTCAGAGGAGGATACCACAATATCATACCAAAGTATAAATAAAACAATGCAAGCAAACGTTCATATGACATGCTACAAACTATTAGCAAGCTGGAGCTAATCATAGACAAGCAAGAACTACTAAGCATCCATAATGACATACACCTTACACAAACAGGCTAAGCATGCTCACAATGATGAGTATATGTACAAAAATGAAACAAATAGAGTTTGTTACCAGCCTCTTACCACACCTCGAGTTGTCTTAATCTTCATTATTGCTCTTCACTTGTGTGACTTGCATAATTAACATGAAAACCAATATCCATTGAGGACGGCTGAACCCTGCAAAGAACTCACAAAACCAAAGAAGAACAACAAATATTTTTGGTGTTTTTGATTTTTTAGAAACAAGCAAGCAAAGAAAAACCAAACAAAAACAAAGCAAAACAAAGCAAAGAACAAAGAAACAAACCAAGAGAAAACGAAAATATTTTTGGTATTTTTGTGTTTTTGAGAAAGCAGCAACAAGAAACAAAAACAAAGCGAAACAATGGATATACAAAGAACCGACCGAACATGATATATAAATGAGTGTGTGACGTTGGTGTACCTCCCCCCAAGCTTAGGCCTTTGGCCTAAGTGGGGCTCAATCCCATGGTGCCCACGTAGATGCACCTCCGTAGTATGTCGAGGAAACTCCCTCGTCCTGGTACGAGCTCGAGGCCTCCCGGTGTAGTGCACAACAGGGTCATATGCGGGCGCTTCCTCCTGATAGTGCCCGTGGAAGTTGAGAGAGAGAAGCTTGTCATCCATCTCCCCCTTCGTGTGTGGCCAAGGTCCCTGAGAAATACTGAGCAAAGTGGTTTGGGTTAGAGGGATCTCTCTCTCTTCCCCGTCAGTAAACAACATTCTATAAACCAAGTTCTCAAGAGTAGAGCTAGAGGTGACAAAGTGGTGCGCCTTCATGGCAGCAAGATCAAGACTCAGAGGAGCCAAAACTGTATCATGTGGATCAACAGCAATGCCCAAGGCAGAATTAATACGAATAGCAATAATTCCCCCATAAATGGGTCCCCTAGCAGCTAAACGACGAGCAATGAGGGAACCAAGATTATACTTATCCTCACCGTAGAGCGCAACGGCTAAGAAAGCCAATTGATAGTTGGATATATTACTAGTGTTCTCCTTACCAAGAGCACTGGTGGTAAGATAGTAGGTGAAGTACCTGATGGCTAGAAGTTGAATGTTCTTTATCTTCCCTCGTTGAGCTCTGCGGTCATCATCATTGGTTATTCCTCGGTATAGTTCCAACAAATCAGCGGGAAGAACTGTAATCTTCTTTGATGACCCCTGTGTGCCAAGTCCCAGGGCCTTGCAAAATTTCTTCAAAGGCATAGAATGAGCCCTGTCATACAGTCTGAAAGACACATAAGGATTGAACAAACTATTGGTGAAGGAGAAACTCTCCACAAATGTTTTAGTAAGTGAAGCATATTGTGCACTCTCATCCTGCATGAAACTTGTTAGTCCAGCCCTCTCAATCAAAGATATGAAATTGTAAAGAATCCCAGCAGCTCGCAAGAAAGTTTGGCAAGGAAAGGTGGAGGGGTGTGCATCCCCTTCATCCCCCTCATCACAAAACCGCGAAGTGATGAGATCCTCATTGTATGAGGGGGTGGAGCTTGTAGATGACCTTGGGAGCCTTGCCCTTCTAGGTGCATCATTCTCAAATATGTCACCAAAGGTGTGGTGGTCCATGACTTCCCTTTGCTGAAATTTTAAACAACCATCAAACCAAGTGATTTCTAAGTTGATAAATGATGAGCAACTACTATAGGAACTTGCTAGAGGACTACACATGCATCAAAACAAAGTTTCTAAGCATAGAACAAGCATGCAAGCTCAAACACCCTGTCACCTACAATAGCAAAATACTCAAGATACAATCTACCAATCACAAATCTAATTGGACAAGTGGAAGAGGCACATACCAAGGAGCAAACCCTCCAAAAATCAGCACCTGAGATGGGCTGAACAAGGAGATCGGAAATCGCGATCAAGAACAGAAAGAACTCGAGCTTGAGCAAGTTTTCCGGTGTTTTTCGGGAGAGAGAAAGAAGGTGGCTTTGAGGAGGCAATCTGGAGGGGGCCGGGTGGGCCAGACCCCCCCCCCTAGGCGCCACCACTAGGTAGGCCGCGCCTACCATGGGTGTGGGGCCTAGGGGTGCCCCCTGGGTCATCTCAGGTGCCACTCTGCCCCTTTTTTCGAGGAAAAATTTATTTTGAATTTTCTGGGATTTTTCGAGAAACTTTATTTTTGGCCAATTTTCAGGGTATGAAAATTGATTTTCTTGCAGAAACAGTTTTTTTAGAAGAAGCAAAAGCAAACCAAAAGCCAAACTACATGAGCTCTAAGAAACTCAAACAAGCAAACAACTAGCAAAACTAAAGCTAAGCAAAGACTAGGAGGGAGAAAGGAAAAAGAAAGCAAGTATAACCATAGTGGAAACATTATTTTGTTCATAAAAATCCTTTTGTTAACAAGGTTGATCAAGTCTTGTTACCAAAACAATCTTAAATGAGACAAAACTTTGTATTCCACAAGGTGATTATGTTACCTCATACTTGATAGCAAAGGTCCCAATCATAATAGTTTCAATATTTTCTTGTGGAATGGGACAATATATTTCTCCAACCTTGATGCCTTCAATATTTTCAATAGAATTCAGGCAATAGCTCTTAACAACCTTCTTGGGGAAATAGACAGTGTGCTCTTTGTCATTAATATTGAATGTTACTTTTCCTTGATTGCAATTGATGACAACACCTACAGTATTAAGAAAAGGTCTCCCAAGAATAATAGACATATTATCGTCTTCAGGCATTTCAAGCACAACAAAATCAGTTAGAACCATGCAATTATGAGCTACTTGAACAGGAACATCCTCACATATACCAACAGGGACAATAGTTGACTTATCAGCCATTTGCAAAGATATATCAGTTGGTATCAACTTTTCTAGTTGGAGCCTCTTGTAGAGAGAAAAAGGCATAACACTAACTCCAGCTCCCAAATCACATAAAGCAGTTCTAACATAATTATTCTTAATGGAGCAATGAATAGTTGGTACCTGGATCACCAAGTTTCTTTGGAACCTTACCATTGAAGGAGTAATTAGCAAGCAAAGTAGAAATCTCCTCATTAGGAATCTTCCTTTTATTAGAGACAATATCCTTCATATACTTTGAATAAGGAGGCAACTTAATAGCATCAGTCAAAGGAATTTGCAAAAATAAAGTTTTCATCCACTCACAAAACTTGTTGTAGTGTTCTTCCTCCTTTGACTTGTGTTTCTTACCTAGAAAAGGCATAGGTTTTTGCACCCCAGGTTCTCTCTCTTTACCATGTTTATTAGCAATAAAATCTTCCTTTGTGTACCTAGTGTTCTTAGTGTGTTTCTTAGGTTCTTCCTCAACTTTCTCCTTATCAGGAGACTCATCATTATTACCACTCTCAGTTTGAGCATCAGAGACAGATATACTATTAGGATCTACAGCAGGTTCAAGTGGTTCCTCAACTTTCTTATGTTTCTTTTTCTTCCTCTTACGAGGACTACCACTATCCTCACCTTGTTGGGAATCCTGCTCTATTCTTTTAGGGTGTCCTTCAGGATATAAAGGATCCTGAGTAGCCGCACCACTCCTAGTTCTAATTCCATAAGCATGTTTATCTCCTAAGGCATTAACTAGCATATCCTTTTGTACTTTAGCAAGTTGATCAAGTTGGGTTTGAACCATTTGAAAGTGTTTACAAAGCATTTTAATATCATTAGAAGTTCTTTCTACAATATCTTTCAACTCATGGATAGCCCTAGAGTTTTCCAATAAATGATTCTGAACTTGTTTATTAAAATTACCTTGTTTAACAATAAATGTGTCAAGTTCCTCTAAGCATTGATCAGGAGGCTTACCATAAGAAATATCACCTTCATTAAATTGGAGAGAGTGTACCTCAATAGTAGATGAGTGGGGAATTGGCTTACATAATTCTTCTATAGGAGGTAGATTCTTCACATCTTCAGCTCTAATACATTTCTCCTTTAGACACTTTTTAGCTTCCTTCATCACTTCATCATTTAATGTAATAACTATCCTCTTCTTTGTTGTTGGTGGTGGAACTGGTTCAGGAACATCTGGTTCAGGAGTAATAGGATCAGGTGTATTCAGCTCAGTTGAAGTCCAATCATCATAATTCTTGCTTATCTTGTTCATTAATTCTTCAGCATCTGTAGGAGTCCTTTTCCTAAAAACACAATCAGCAAAGCTATCTAGGTAGGTCCTAGAATCATCAGTTAGTCCATTATAATAAATATCAAGCAACTCATTCTTAGGTAATGGACATCCAGGATATGCATGAATCAAGGAACATAATCTTTTCCATGACTCGGGCAATTTCTCTTCTTCTTCCTGTTTAAAATCAAAAAGTCTCTACAAAGCAGCATGTCTAGCACTGGGAGGAAAATATTTATGGAAGAAAGAAGCAATCAAGCAATCAGGGCTATCAATGGAACCAGGAGGAATCTATTAAACCAAGCCCTAGCTTCTCCTTTTAGTGAAAAAGGGAAGATCTTAGTAACAAAGTACTTGCGGATCTTAAAATCATCAGAGAACAAAGCACTCATAGTACAAAGCTCATTCATATGAGCCATGACACTCTCGTTTTCAGTACCACAAAAAGGTTTTTTCTTAACAATATCTAAATAAGATAAATCAAGAGAGAAATCATAATCTTTATATTTAATATCTATGGGAGAGGTGGCAAACTTAGGATCATAGGACTTCTTAAGTATAATAGTATGTCTAGCAAGGAGACTCTTAATAGCACTAGCACCATGTGTGTTTCAGCACTCTTCAACAAATTCATCAGTAAGCTCTATGTAACCATCATTAATATCAAAATTCTCACTAGACTCAGGTGAGCTAACAGGTGTAACAGTGTCTTCACTAGGAGTTTTGGTATTTCCTAGACTAGCCATAGTAGCATCTAGAAAAGGACCTAATGAACCGCTCGCATCAAGCACAGTAGAAGTAACATCATGAGCATCAAAAGCAGTTTTAGATTCAGAAGTAGTAGCAGTGTGTGTAGCATGAGTATGTGGTGGTGTGACAAGCTTACTTATAACAGACGGTGAATCAAGAGCAACAGAGGTGTTTAGGACTGTACCTCTTCTTGTAGTGGATGGTAAAATAGGGAACTTTCCATCACGAGACTTCCCCATGATGAAAGGAGTAGCAGTGAACAATAATAGATCCAAGTGAACTTACAAATAAAGCTATGCTCCTCGACAATGGAGCCATAAAATAGTCTTGATGACCCACAAGTGTAGGGGATCACAACAGTCTTCGCAGGTAGTATTACCCAATTTATTGATTCAACACAAGGGGAGACAAAGAAATACTTGCAAGCCTTAACAACTGAGTTGTCAGTTCAGCTGCACCTGGAAATAGTTCTTGCTCACAGAAGTTTATCAGTAGCAACAGCAACAGTAACAGCAACAGTGAAATAGTAGCAATAGTAACAGTAACGGTAACAGTAGGATTTGAGTGCAGTAGGCATAGGGATGGATGGACAGGCATTGCATGGACAAGTCTAAACATGTAACTTCAAGAACTAGGGCATTGCAGATAAATAATAACAAGCATCCAAGTACTAAACAATCCTAGGCATGTGCTCCAAATATAGTCATATGTGCTCGCAATGAGAACCTGCACAACATCTTCTGTCCAGCCAGCCCGTGGCAGCGGGGCCTCTAGGAAACTACTGGCAATTAAGGTGCTCCTTTTAATAGAGCACCGGAGCAAAGCATTAACACTCTGTGAACACATGTTATCCTCACACCTCAGCCATCCCCTCCGGTTGTCCCAATTCTTGTCATTTTGGGGCCTTTGGATCCGGACAATGATATGTGTACACAACTTGCAGATAAGATCACAAACAATACTATCATAATGATTCAATAATAAGTTCAGATCTGAGATCATGACACTCGGGCCCTAGTTACAAGCATTAAGCACAACAAGTTGCAACAAAGTCAAATTGCACTAATAGAGATACTAGGCACTATGCCCCTAACAGATCTTATTCGATTACATGATAGAACTCATCACATCCCTACCATACCCAAGCCTACAGCGGGGGATTACTCACTCATGAATGAGGGAAACATCGGTGGTTGATGGAGATGCGTTGGTGATGACGATGGCGATGATCCTCTCCAAATTCCCCGTCCTGGCAGGGTGCCAGAACGGAGTTTCTGGATCCGAATCTTGGTTTCTCTTGGCGGCGGCGGAGCGGAACTCTTTATGGAAAACTATCGAACTCCCTGATTTTTTAGGTCAGAAGGAAACTTATAGACGCGAAGGGAGGCCGAGAAGCTGCCTAGGGTGGCCAAACCTCCCCCAGGCGCGGGGTCAGTGGGCCCGCGCCTGGGGTGGGTCTGGGTCCCCCAGGCTTCCCCTCTGTCTCCCCTTCTGACTCCGTGGATCTTCTGGTGAAATATAATTTTTGGCGTATTTTCCAGGATTTTTCCTGATAGTTCATTTTTTGCACAAAAATAAGACACCAAGGTAATTCTGCTGAAAACAACGTCAGTCTGTGTTAGTTGTATCCAAATCACACAAGTTTAGAGAAGAAACAATAGCAAAGTGTTCGAGAAAGTAGATACGTTTTGGACGTATCAGTGAAGACTTTGGAATAACTTGGAAGTGGAGGCTAGCAAAAGACTAGGAGCAACCAACTAAGAGAGCAATAATGGCCATAATCATGCAAAGTGACAAAACATTACTAATCAAAGCATAGAGTGGTACTACAAGTCAAGGACTAAATGATCATAGAGGATATGGTGACTTTTTCATTGTCATAACATGGTGTGAGCATGTGCCAAGTCAACCCAAACAAAACATTAAAGGAGAATACCAAAATACTATGCTTTTGCATGCTAAAACAACGCATGATTCTTTCAAGGCACACTAAGCAATCCCCAATAGTTTGGAACAAGTCATGCTACAACAATAATCACTAAGCATAAGGTCAAAACAACACCTAGCATGACATGCTAAAGTCTAAGTCACAGTCAATGCAAGCTCCTCTTGCACTTCCAAGCAAGAACTTTCTACTCCTTTCCAACACCAATCGACTTATTTGAAACAACACAGCGAGAACGGGGGTCCAAACTACTTTATTCAAGCAAACTAAACAAACTAAGCAAAGCAAACGAAAACTAAGATGCTCCAAGAACAACACAACAGTGCATGAAATAATAAAAACGAAGTGTCTAGACAGACCTGAGCTTTTTAATGATGAAGAAGGGAATGCCTTGGGCATCCCCAAGCTTTGACGCGTGTACCTCTTGGATATTTCTTGGGGTGACACCAGGGGGCATCCACAAGCTTGAGCTTTTGTCCATTCTTCATCTCATTACATCATTCTCTCTCTACACCTGAAATTTTTCCTTCATACAAAACTTCACACAATCTTCATTAGCAACATTAGTGTATTCAAAAGATAATAGACCTTTAGGCTTAGCTTTGGAACAGCAAAACTTTTCACTAAAAACACAAGTTACTGTAGAAACTCCTTTAAAAATCTCAAATCCCCAAAAGAGAACTCAAAAAGGAATCAATAAGAAGCAAATGAAAATAATGGCAGAAATCTGTCAAAACAGAACAGCAGGTAGAAACCGATTTTTTAGAAAATATTTTGTTGCTCAAATCAAAAAGTGTTGAACTAACAAAAGTTATCTAACATACTGGGGGATTTATTCGTAAATTGTCATCTCAATCCGACCTATAGAGACTCCTCACGAATATTTATGGTGGAGGACAGCAACTCCTCAAATCTTACTTCCCTCTCATTAGAGGTCATTCTTGGCACAAAAAGCAAACAAAAAGGATAAGGAGAGGTCATTAATGAAGTAATAACTTCGAAGACTCAAGGAAACTCTTGGGTTATCTCCCAACAAGTACTTTTATTTAACGCCTTTAAGTTAGGCTTGATAGTTTGAGAAGATCCTCACATAAGAAATATCAATTGAAATAAAAGAGAGCATCAAGAAGCAAATTCAAAACACATTTAAGTCTAACCCACTTCCTATGCATAGGAATCTTGTAAGAAAATAAATCAAAGAAGAACAAGGCAACAAGCATAGGAAATAAAAACAAGTGCAACTTCAAGATTTTCAACATAAAGAGGGGAAACTTAATATTGTTGAGATACATAAGACCATGTTTCCCTCTCTCATAATAACTTTCAGTAGCCTCATGAATAAACTCAACAATATAACTATCACATAAAGTATGATTTTCATGATCTACAAACACATGATTTTTATCAAGCTCAAAAATAGTAGGATTAAAACCTTCAAACCCACTCTTAACAATTTTGTAACAAGAAGACTGATCATTCAATATAGGACCATCATCTAGAGATTTATCATAAACATTTTCTAAGCAAAACTCTTTAGTACCATGCATTTCGAAATTAGGCACAAATATAGGATTATCATAGATAATAGGACCATAACTATTATCACAAGTTTTACCCATAGAAGATATTTCAAAAGAATCCACAAGAACATAACATTCATCCTCCTTTGGTAAACATGGGGGATAATCAAATAATGTAAGAGGTAAAGAGTTACTCTCATTAGAAGGTAGACATGGGTAGATCCATTCTTCCTCCTCTTGACCATCACTCTCCTCCTCTTTTTCATCTAATGAGCTTTCAGTTTCAGCAATTTCTTCTTCCATAGGCTTCTGCAAGGCATTAGTCTCTTCTGAAGGGTTTCGCGGCATAGTAAATCAAAATTTTCTACGGATGTGAACAGAGGGAAAGCCAAGATCTAATCTAGGAGATGCAAACAACGAGAGAGATTGGATTAGATCTTCATACCCTTGAAGATTCGCACAGCGGAACGTTCCTCGGAACGTGGGTGATGTAGTCGTACTCGCTTCTCCTCCCCGCGAACCGATCCGATCTAGCACCACAAGTGGCGGTGCCTCCGTGAGATGCACACGTGCAGCACCTCGATGTCTCCTCCTTCCTCAGACCAGCAAGTATGGTGGAGAGATGGGTTGGATCTATAACGCGACGGCGCGGTGCAATTGGTGGAGAATTTCTGCAGCAGGGCTTCGCCTACAAGCAGTCGGGAGGGAGAGAGAGGGCAGCAGGGCGGCTAGGGTTGGAGGGGAAGGTGTAGGGGGTTGGTGCGCCCCCAGCCCTCTATATATAGAGGGGTGGGCGCAGCCCTAGCCCCTCCCCCAAGCCAAGGCCGGCGGCCCCAAGGAGGAAGAGTGGGGGGCAAGGAAACCCCCCCTTCTAGAAGCTCTATCTAGAGTTTAAACCTCTCTTGGCCGGCTGGGCCCTATGAGGCCTTGTGCCCCTGGCCCAATGTGGCCAGGGCACTCCCTCATAGGCCCATGCCCCCTCCCGGAAGGTGTGGCCACGTTGGTCCCCTTCCGGAAGGTTCTAGAAGCTTCCGGTACAATACCGATTAACCCGGAACAATTTCGAACTCCAAAAACTGCACTGCCTTATATGAATCTTATTCTCCGGACCATTCCGGAACCTCTCGTGATGTCCCGGATCCCATCCGAGACTCCGAACAAAAACTCATAAACCAATTATCCAATCTATCCTAGCGTCAAGACACGTTAAGTGTGTGACCCTGCGGGTTCGAGAATATGCAGACATGATCTTCTATCAATAATCAACAGCGGGGTCTGGAAACCCATATTGACTCCCACACATTCATCGATGATCATATCAGATGAACCACAATGCCAGGATTCAATCAATCCCATATATATATTCCCTTCGTCTCGCGATATTTTACTTGCCCGAGATTCGATCGTCGGTATCGTCATACCTAGTTCAATCTCGTTCACAGCAAGTACTTTACTCGTTCCATAATCTGATATCACTTTGTGATTAACTCCTTAACCACATGCTTGCAAGCGGTGTTGATATCGATTACCGAGTGGGCCCGAAGTATATCTCTCCGACTTGGGAGGGACAAATCCCATCTCGATACATACAATCCAGCAGATACTTTCCGATCACCTGAGAGACACCTTTATGATCACCCTCTCATAGGATGACGTTTGATGACCTCAAAGCTTTCTTCCGATACCAGGGAGTTGTATTATCTCATGGTCTAAGGAATACAATATTTGACATAAGAAAAGCTTCGCAAAGACGAACACGATGACACGATCTAATTGCTTCGCTTAGTTTAGGTCTGTCCATCATATCATTCTCCCAATGATATGATCTCATTATCAATTGACAACTCATGTCTATGGTTAGGAAACCTTAACCATCATTGATCAATGAGCTAGTCCATAGAGGCGTACTAGGGACACGGTGTTGTTCACAAACCACACAAGTATTAAAGTTTCCGCTTAATACAATTCTAGCATGGAATATAAACATTATCATGAACAAGAATTATAATAATAACAACTTTATTATTGCCTCTAGGGCATAATTCCAACAGTCTCCCACTTGCACTAGAGTCAATAATCTAGTTTACATCTGGCAACAATCTCACACCCATGGCACTGAGGTGTTGATCATGTTTTACACGTGGAAGAGGTTTAGTCAATGGATCTGCGACATTCAGATCTGTATGTACTTTGCTAATCTTCAGATCTCCATCTGCTATATAATCTCGGATTATATGAAACTTGCGGTTGATATGCTTGGTCTTTGGATGATATCTTGGTTCCTTAGCGAGTGCTATGGCGCCAGTGTTGTCACACAATATCTCCAGTGGGTCCAATGCACTTGGAACCACGCCAAGCTCAGTGATGAAGTTTCTGATCCAAACTCCTTCTACAACAGCCATGTATTCCGCTTCTACTGTAGATCCCGCGATCACGCTTTGCTTGCAGCTTCTCCAGCTCACAGCTCCTCCATTCAAAATATGCACGTATCCTGTCTGAGATTTAGAATCATCCTTGTCGGTGTCGAAACTTGCATCGACGTAACCTTTTACGACGAGCTGTTCATCACCCCCATAGACTAAGAACATTTCTTTAGTCCTATTTAGGTACTTTAGGATGTTCTTCATGGCTGTCCAGTGTTCCACTCCTGGATCACTTTGATATCTGCTCGTCAAACTAAGAGCATTGGACACATCCGGTCTAGTACACAGCATGACATACATGATCGAACCTATGGCCGAGGCATAAGGCACTTTGCTCATAGCTTCCCTATCATTTACCGTAGCTGGACACTGAGCCTTGCTCAATATCTTACCTGACAACATAGGCACTGAACCTTTCTTTGCCTTATCCATTCTGAACCTTTTCAGAACTTTGTCTAGGTATGTACTCTGGCTTAAAGCTATCAGGCGTCTTTGTCTATCTCTATAGATCTTGATACCCAATATATAAGCAGCTTCACCTAGGTCTTTCATTGAAAAACACTTGTTCAAATAACTCTTCACATCGTTAAGCATGTTAATGTCATTTCCAATAATCAATATGTCATCCACATATAGTACCAGAAATGTCACTGAGCTCCCACTCACTTTCTTGTAGATACAAGCTTCGTAGCAATTTGGAACAAATCCAAAGCTCTTGATCACTTGATCAAAACGAAGGTTCCAACTCCGAGATGCTTGCTTCAGTCCATAAATGGAACGCTGAAGTTTGCACACTTTATCAGCATCCTTAGGATCGACAGAACCTTCGGGTTGCATCATATACAACTCTTCATCAATGTTGCCATTGAGGAACGCAGTCTTGACATCCATCTGCCATATTTCATAATCATGAAACGCAGCAATTGCTAATAAAATCCGAATGGACTTAAACATCGCTACGGGAGAGAAAGTCTCATCGTAGTCAACACCTTGAACTTGTCGAAAACCTTTCGCGACAAGCCGTGCTTTATAGACGGTAACATTACCATCCGCGTCCGTTTTCTTCTTGAAGATCCATTTGCACTCAACGGCCTTTCGGTCGCTAGGAGGGTCCACCAAAGTCCATACTTGGTTTTCGCTCATGGATCCCAATTCGGATTTCATGGCTTCTAGCCATTTCTCAGAGCCCGGGCTCATCATCGCTTCCTCATAGTTCGTAGGTTCACTGTCTTCTACTAACAAGACAGTCAAGACAGGGTTGCCGTACCACTCAGGAGGGGCACGCGACCTTGTCGACCTGTGACGTTCAGTAGCAGCATCGTCCGAAGCTTCATGATCCTTGTCATTAGCTTCCTCTATTGTTGGTGCAGGCGGCACTGGAACAATTTCAGGTGCTGCGCTACTCTCCAATTCAAGAGAAGGTTCAATAACCTCGTCTAGCTCTACTTTCCTCCCACTCACTTCTTTCGAGAGAAACTCCTTCTCAAGAAAGGAACCGTTCTTTGCGACAAACACTTTGCCTTCGGTTCTGTGATAGAAGGTATACCCAATAGTTTCCTTAGGGTATCCTATGAAGACGCATTTCTCCGCTTTGGGTTCGAGCTTGTCCGGCATCAACTTCTTGACGTAAGCTTCGCATCCCCAAACTTTAAGAAACGACAACTTAGGTTTAGCACCAAACCATAGTTCATACGGTGTCGTCTCAATGGATTTAGATGGTGCCCTATTTAAAGTGAATGCAGCGGTTTCTAATGCATAACCCCAAAATGATAACGGCAAATCAGTAAGAGACATCATTGATCGGACCATATCTAATAGGGCTCGATTCCGGCGTTCAGACACACCATTGCGCTGTGGTGTTCCAGGTGGCGTGAGTTGCGAAACAATTCCGCTTGCTTTAAGATGCGTGAGAAAATCATAACTCAAATATTCGCCCCCACGATCGGATCATAGAAACTTAATCTTTCTGTTACGATGGTTCTCCACTTCATTCTGAAATTCCTTGAACTTTTCAAACGTTTCAGATTTATGTTTCATTAAATAGATATACCCATATCTACTCAAGTCATCGGTAAAAGTGAGAAAATAGCGATATCCACCGCGCGTCGAAACACTCATCGGTCCGCATACATCGGTATGTATGATTTCCAACAAGTCCGTTGCTCGCTCCATCATACCGGAGAACGGGGTTTTGATCATCTTGCCCATGAGGCATGGTTCGCATGTGTCAAATGATTCAAAATCAAGAGACTCCAAAAGTCCATCAGAATGGAGTTTCTTCATGCGCTTTACACCAATATGACCTAGACGACAGTGCCACAAATAAGTAGTATTATCACTATCTACTTTGCATCTCTTAGCCTCAATGTTATGGATGTGTGTTTCATCCCTTTCGAGATTTAGAAGAAATAAACCATTCACAAGAGGTGCATGACCATAAAAGATGTTACTCATATAAATAGAACAACCATTATTCTCCGATTTAAATGAATAACCGTCTTGCAATAAACACGATCCATAAATAATGTTCATGCTCAACGCAGGCACATAATAACATTTATTAAGGTTTAAAACTAATCCCGAAGGTAAAACTAAGGAGAGCGTGCCGACGGCCATCACATCAACTCTTGATCCGTTGCCAACGCGCATCGTCACCTCATCCCTCGCAAGCCGCCGTCTATTCCGTAGCTCCTGTTTCGAGTTACAAATATTAGCAACTGAACCAGTATCAAATACCCAGGCACTACAACGAGGGCTAGTAAGGAAAACATCAATAACATGTATATCAAATATACCTTTGATGGTGCCAGCCTTCTTGTCCGCTAAGTACTTCGGACAGTTGCGCTTCCAGTGACCCTTGTCCTTGCAATAGAAGCACTCAGTGTCCGGCTTAGGACCAGACTTGAGCTTCTTCTCAGCAGGGGCAACGCGCTTGCCGCCGCCTTTCTTGAAGGGCTTCTTTGGACCCTTACCTTTCTTAAAGGAGGGCTTGTTGACCATCAACACATGATTATCCTTCTTGATGTCCACCTCCGCAGCCTTCAGCTTTGCGAAGAGCTCGGTGATCGTATCAGTGGAACCAATCTGATTATGAGTCACTACAAAACTTTTGTAGCTGGGAGGGAGTGATTGCAGAACCCTGTCAATCTTGAGCTCCTCTGGAATCGTGCATTCCAGTTGCTCAAGGCGTTGAGTGTAGCCCGTCATCTTAATGGCGTGCTCACTAACGGAACTCCCTTCCTCCATATTGCAGTTAAAGAACTTCTCAGAGATCTCATATCTCTCAGAACGGGCCTGAGACTGAAACATGGTTTTCAGCTCCTCGAGAATCTCAAAGGGCCCGGGATAGTCTTCAAAACGATTTTGAAGTTCCGGTTCCATAGCAAACAACATGGTGCTCTTAATCACACCATAATCATCTTTGCGCGACTGATAGACAGCTTTCTCATCAGCCGGCGCAGTTGCAGTAGGGGGTCACCTAACGCTTTCCCAAGGACATAGTCCTTTTGACCACCAGAGAGAATGATTCTCAGATTGCGAAACCAATTGGTGAAGTTAGACCCATTGTTCTTAAGCTTTTCTTTCTCAGCAAAAACGTTGAAGTTGAAGTTGGACTTAGCCATGTGATCTACAATATTTGCAAGTACAAATTAGACTATGTTCATGATAAATAGTTCAACTTTTAATCAAATTACTAGATGAACTCCCACTAAATTCAACATCTCTCAAGTTGTTTAGTGAACATGATCCAAATTCACCACACCTAATCCGATCTTCACGAGAAGAGATGTGGCTTCAATGGTGGACAACGAAGTGTCGATCATATCATTCATATGACTCATGCTTAACCTTTCGGTTCATGTGTTCCGAGGCCATGTCTGTACATTCTAGGCTCGTCAAGTCAAACCCAAGTATTTCCGCGTGTGCAAAACTGGCTTGCACCCGTTGTATGTGAGCGTAGAGTCTATAGCACCCGATCATCACGTGATGCTTGGACACGACGAACTTTCGCAACGGTGCATACATGGGGAGAACACAGTTTTATCTTGATCTTTAAGTGAGGAATCATCTTATAATGCTACCGTCGCGATCTAAGCATAATAAGATACATAAAAGGATAAAAATCACATGCATATAACTTTATGTGACATGGTATAGCCAATCTTCGTGCAATGATCTCCATCTTGTGCGTGCTGGCATGATCTCCATCACTCCACCATGATTGCCTCCACCACGAATAGCAACTACAACTATTGCTAACTACTTAGCGATAAAGTAAAGCTATTACATGGCGTATAAGAAGTTGACTCGCAGGTCATACACAATTATAAAGACAACCATATGGCTCCTGCCGGTTGTGTACTCATCGACATGCAAGTCGTGAAACATTACAAAACATGATCATCGCATACATTATACACATCACATCTTGGGCCATACCATATCACAGAAAACACTCCCTGCAAAAACAAGTTAGACGCCTCTACTTTGTTGTTGCATGTTTTACGTGGCTTATGGGAGTAGATGCTAAGAACGATTCTTACCTACGGAAAGCCACAACGGTGATATTATGGTTGCCAAACTCCGGTGTTAATCCCATGACAACTATAGTGAGAGAAACTGACATCCACCAGCCGCATGTGTGGAACAAGCCACACGTCAAGTGCGGAGCCGGTCTCGCGAACGACGTCACGTAAGGTTGTCCTGGACCGCTTCAATCTCACTATCCCGCGTCATAAGAAGAACACAAACAAGAGGCTTGCAACAGAAAACATCAATGCCTGCAACAACCATGTTGCGTTCTACTCGTGAAACACATCTACGCATAGATCTAGCTCTCATACCACTGAAGGGTTTCGCGGCATAGTAAATCAAAATTTTCTACGGAAGCGAACAGAGGGAAGCCAAGATCTAATCTAGGAGATGCAAACAATGAGAGAGATTGGATTAGATCTTCATACCCTTGAAGATTCGCACAGCGGAACGTTCGTCGGAACGTGGGTGATGTAGTCGTACTCGCTTCTCCTCCTCGCGATCCGATCCGATCTAGCACCACAAGTGGCGATGCCTCCGTGAGATGCACACGTGCGGCACCTCGACGTCTCCTCCTTCCTTGGTCCAGCAAGTATGGTGGAGAGACGGCAATAATAAAGATGTTATTATTATAATTCTTGTTCATGATAAAGTTTATATTCCATGCTAGAATTGTATTAAGCGGAAACATTAATACTTGTGTGGTTTGTGAACAACACTGTGTCCCTAGTATGCCTCTATGGACTAGCTCATTGATTAATGATGGTTAAGGTTTCCTAACCATAGACATGAGTTGTCGATTAATAATGAGATCATATCATTGGGAGAATGATATGATGGACAGACCCAAACTAAGCGAAGCAATTAGATCGTGTCATCGTGTTCATCTTTGCGAAGCTTTCCTTATGTCAAATATTGTATTCCTTAGACCATGAGATAATACAACTCCCTGGTATCGGAAGAAAGCTTTGAGGTCATAAAACGTCATCCTGTGAGAGGGTGATCATAAAGGTTTCTCTCAGGTGATCGGAAAGTACCTGTTGGGTTGTATGTATCGAGATGGGATTTGTCCCTCCCAAGTCGGAGAGATATACTTCGGGCCCACTCGGTAATCGATATCAACACCGCTTGCAAGCATGTGGTTAAGGAGTTAATCACAAAGTGATATCGGATTACGAAACGAGTAAAGTACTTGCTGTGAACGAGATTGAACTAGGTATGACGGTACCGACGATCAAATCTCGGGCAAGTAAAATATCGCGAGACGAAGGGAATATATATATGGGATTGATTGAATCCTGGCATCGTGGTTCATCCGATATGATCATCGATGAATGTGTGGGAGTCAATATGGGTTTCCAGACCCCGCTGTTGATTATTGATAGAAGATCATGTCTGCATATTCTTGAACCCGCAGGGTCACACACTTATCATGTCTCGACGCTAGGATAGATTGGATAATTGGTTTATGAGTTTTTGTTCGGAGTCTCGGATGGGATCCGGGACATCACGAGAGGTTCCAGAGTGGTCCGGAGAATAAGATTCATATAAGGCAGTGCAGTTTTTGGAGTTCGGAATTGTTCCGGGTTAATCGGTATTGTACCGGAAGCTTCTAGAACCTTCCGGAAGGGGACCAACGTGGCCACACCTTCCGGGAGGGGCATGGGACTATGAGGGAGTGCCCTGGCCGTATTGGGCCAGGGGCACAAGGCCCCATAGGGCCCAGCCGGCCAAGAGAGGTTTAAACTCTAGATAGAGCTTCTAGAAGGGGGGTTTCCTTGCCCCCCACTCTTCCTCCTTGGGGCCGCCGGTCTTGGCTTGGGGGAGGGGCTAGGGCTGCGCCCACCCCTCTATATATAGAGGGCTGGGGGCGCACAAAACCCCGACACCTTCCCCTCCAACCCTAGCCGCCCTGCTGCCCTCCTCTCTCCCTCCCGACTGCTTGTAGGCGAAGCCCTGCTGCAGAAATTCTCCACCATATACACCATGCCGTCGTGTTGTAGATCCAATCCGTCTCTCCACCATATTTGTGGAAAGCACCTATTAAAATATTCAAGAATATAGCCATTTTCTTCCTTGTAATTATCAAAGCAGAATTTAAATATCTCATAAACCTCATATTCATAAGGTGCATCATCAGTATTTTCAAGCAAACTAGCAAGTTCAAAAGCACCCTTGAAAGCAATAAATTCTTCAATTTGCTCCACATCATAAAAATCATAATTTCCTTTAACATAAGAAGATATGGTAACATTATCATTATACTCACATTGGAAAGGTAGGTGTTTATACCTCCTACAGCAACAAGATTTATCAAAGCAATAAGTAACATTATAAGTAGAGCACACCTCTCTAGCAATAGTATTCAATTTATCAATTTGTTCCCATAAGTGTTTCCCTTTTTGTGACAAACGGTGTTCCTTATAATAATAATTTTCTTCTTCCGTGAACCCACCTTGCCAATAAGAACTAGTTTTAAAGAAACCATCCATTGATAGAAAGCATGACAAATCAAGGCAATAACAGACCAGCAACTAGAGAAGGAACCAAAAAATTTGTGTTTTTTAATAGAGAAAGCAAACCAAACTAAACTAAATTTTTTTGAGTTTTTGATAAAAAGAGGCAAACAAAACCAAACAAAAGAAACTAAGCAAACTAAAAACAAAGTAAAGAAAAAGGTTGAGGAGGACTCCCCTTGTGAAGACGTCCTTAGCCTTCCCGGCAACAGCGCCAAAAAAGTCTTGATGCGTGCAGCAGCACTTCGTTGGGAGACCCCAAGAGAAAGGTATGATGCGGTACAGCAGCAAGTTTTCCCTCAGTAAGAAACCAAGGTTATCGAACCAGTAGGAGGAAGAAAACGCCTCAAAGGTGTTGCAAGCAACATGGAAACCTGCACAACACAAACTCAAGACTTTGCCCCAACTAACAGTGAGGTTTGTAGGGTTCGCAACATAGAAAACAAATTTTTTCCTACGATGGGAACAACTATGTACCAAGATCTATCTACTAGATACAAATAACGGGTGGATGTATATCCGTAGAGAACATACCCTTGAAGACTGACAAAGCTTAACGAGTTAAACTCGTGGTTGATGTAGACGATCTCTTGCCGATCTCAAGATCGAGAGGAAGTCCTAGCGCCGCAAATCAGCAACACATTCATGCTCGCACACACGTCCGAGGCACCGAGCAACCTTCGCCTCCTCGCTCCAGAGATGCAGCGGAAGCACAACTCTTTCTTGCCGAATAGCCACAGGGAACATGTATCTCGCTAGTCCGAGACCATGGGGGATAAATTCTAGAGGGGGGGAGAGATCCTTCACGAGGAGGTGTGTAACAACCCAGCATTTAGGAACTAACGAAGGGTAGATTTAGGATTATGGAATGTTGCATGCATTCATTAGTGAAAATGTGAGTAAATTTTTTGCCAAATAAAAACCTTAAGTGATCAATGTTTCTTTCATACTTTGGGATTAGGTTTAGTCTTAAAGGGTGATTGCTATAGACTTTGATATGATCTTTAAAGGAATTATGTGTTTTAAAATGAATTTGAATTCTAAACTTGAATATTTGAATTATAATTTTAGTGAGTTAGGAATAAGTTTTGAATCTTAATTTAATTAAGAGATAAACATTATAACTTAAATTCTATCCAAAGAAAAACAATAATGAATATGAAACTTATTTCTTATCATCAATATATATAATCAAGTTATAAAATTATAACTTATTGAAATCATCCACAGAATTCACCAAAGCAAATATACAAAGAATAAGAATATTCTTTATTAATAATAATGTAATCCTTATTACAAAAGAATAAAATAAATATTACAAAAAAAATTACAAAAGTATGAAGAAGATTACATTGGACTATTTACTAACTATTCTATAACTAAACCTAAACTAAATCTTCATCTTTATATCTGTACCTGCAAAACAAACAGAAATATATAGAGAAATAAAAGGTTAGAGTTAGTATTATTTTCTCTCAGATATGTCAGTGAAATGCACTTGACAAATTCATCATTGAGAAATTTATAAAAAGGGGCAAGTTTCACCAATATGAAAAAATCCATCTTTAATAAATTTAAAGCCAGAAGTCAAATAACAGCCAAGAGGGACAAATCCACCAGCCAGGTGAAAGTAACCAGCTAATAGTAAGTTTCCAGATTCTGAACATATCCACAAGTGCATAGCAAGCACACAGGCAAGACACACACCAGCATGCATGTGGTGTGTTGTCAACCTCACAGAACAGCCCAAACTCACAAAACCACAAGCACAGCCGTGGAGAGGCACTAGTGCATCTCTCCACTGCACAACACACAAGAACAGCCAGTGTAGACAGCTGCTAAACCAAGCACCACAGTCAGCAACCAAACCAACCAAAGCAAGATCACATCACCAGGATGGTGACATAAGGAGGGGGATGGATCAGGTGGACAGCAAGATCAATCCCAGGAGCTAGGAGGAGCAGATTAGCTCAAGATCAAGCATAAGAGTCCAGCAAAACCAGATCAAGATCATCACTAACTTACTCCACAAACATCAGAGTCTATGGTGAGTTTCATAAAACCTTCACATGATCTAATCATCTTATTTAGAGAAAAGCATGTGTTGTTTTATAAAACAAACCCTCAGAAAGTACCCAAGTGGGGTGAATCCATCATAGGGATTTTTAAACTCTAAAAGCAAACAGCAAAGTACCAGGATCCAACCAGAGCTCAGAGCAACATCCTTGCTCTGGTTGTCCAACTATATTTTACAATTCAATCATACATATACCTATGATCTATTTCTAGGCACATCCCTAAAGTAAGGGTAGCACCTTAGAAACAAATCTTTGGGATCCATAGAATGATAAAGCTCACTATCATTTTTTTCAAGCTTGGATTCAATAGAGAATAGCTCGTACCACTACCAGGACTATCTAGATGAACCAATTAGATAAGATCTGAATCCCTAAGCCTCAGACCAACATCATTGGTCTTAGGGAATTTAGAGAAGAGCATCTCTATTTATCTTATAAAGCCAATTTTGTCTTAAGCCTAAAACAACCCAATCAATGGGTTGGAATCAAACTTGTGTGCCATACCATGATGGTGTCACAAGAACAATCCATTATGAATCAGGATAGACATTTAATCATCACAAATTCAAACAATCAACTTAACTAATCATTTTCCTGTTAACACAGGAATCATAAGTAGGGTATTCCTATATTAAACTTCACTGTTTGGGATCATGATGATCTCAAACCATACACTAGTTCTAAGCAAACAGCACCAGGACAATGATTTCATCATGTCATAATCATGATCATAAACCCAGAGATGACAGTGAAAACTTATCAAGTCACTGACTTAATCAAGCATGATTCCCAAGCAACTATATCATCTGAATCTGATGCAATCCAAGCATCAAATCATCTAGTAAGCCACCAGAAACATCATAGATCATCTTAAGCAACAAGCCTCAGGCCAATAATCATTTAGCATCTGTACAGACCATCCAAACATGATTCAATTCATCCAGTACATGATCAATCAGATAACAGGAACCCCAAATGGATAATCATCCTAATCTGAATCAGACAGTAGCAAGAGAGAACACTGCCAGCATCTAGCATCGAATCAGCAAGCACAGAGAGCACCAGGAGAAAGGAATCAAACTCACCGTAGGACCTCGCTGAAGAAATAGAAGAGGAAGCAGAGGGGCCGACGACCATGGAGGCACGGGGAGCACCCTAGAGGGGGCGCTGCAACCCGCACGGTGCCACGGCAGCAACCTTGATCATGCCTGGAGGTGCAGAGCATCACCTCGACGCACGACGACCACGACAGCACCTGGATCCATGCCAACCCCCAAACCCTAGGGTTTGGGACGGCATCGATCCATTGCATGAGAGCCTTAGGATCGAATCCAATTGGATAGAACAAACGGGCGTCGCCGACAACCCCCTGTTGCACCATGGCGGCGACCAAAACGGCCTACGGCGGCAGGAATCACCGGTGGCGGCATCGCCGACCACAGGGTCGGGGTTAGAGGAGGAGAGGATAAGCTCGAGGGAGAGAGAGGCAGTAAGGAGTGGGCCGAGCTGGGCCAAACCCTTCGAGGTGGCTCTTTTGTCTAGTACTAATGGGCCACCAGGGCCCAATAAGAATAACCATCCCAGAAACATTTCCAGGCCTGTTTGAATAAAAAGGAAAAGACCAAGATATCCCTGGAATTAATTAAATTCTAGAAAATAAAATAAAAGTCCAAAAAATTATAAATAAAATATTTTTGGATTCACAATAATCCATATTATCCAAATAAAATAAAATATAAAATTTTAGACATTAAATTTTTTATAAGAATTTTGTAATTTATATATTCCTTATGGAATTTTACAAAATTATTGAAAGATGATAAAAATAAATAAAAATCACTTTCATTATATATTAATATTATAGTATTTTTGAAAAATACTAAAAAAATTAATAGCAATTTTTAATGTATAATTGATAATTCATAAAAGAATTATTAAATCAATAAAAGTTAAATAAAATAAAATAATATATGCTATAAATATTAAAAAGTAATATTTGTAAATGCATAATCATCATTTAAGTGCACCTTATTTAGGGAAAATGCATATAGAATTAAATAATGCATTACATTACTTGCATAATCATTTTGCTTTTTTAAATATTGTCCTTACCGGGCAATAATGATGTTTTTGTAGACATAGAAGCTCAAGGTCCAGTGCAAGCATCAGACTTCACTACCTTGCCATCATAAGGCAAGTTCATCACTTGCTCATGTCCTTTGAAGAGTCTTTATCAAAGTATTTGCAAATTGTGTGTTATCATATATGCTATAAAAGAAAGAAAATATCATTTTCACAATAAAGAAATCATAGATATCATCCTAAGTGATGATATAATGGAGCAATGGAACCTAGGGTTCTAGTTGCAAGCAATGATGATCAAGTAGGGACTTAATAACCCTTGACATCAGTTATTCTAGCACTATATATTACGTGTTAGCCATGAGATTTGGAATGGGACAGAGAAGTCAGTTGTATCTTCTTCCTCTCGCATGAAGCCGGATGTGCAGGTCGTGGCTGTTATCCTTGTAGCGTGCATATTAATTGGTAATTCGTAGAGGATATGTAGCATATGGGTGGGAACCCTCATCGTCCCATGATAGTTCTGGCATCTAACAGTTTGTACAAACCATTGCCGTAATTCATTATGTGGGCATGGTGTACACCAAGGAGGCATGCGGGGTCGCGAAGGGGGCAGTGATTGGCTTGGACCAACTACTAGGCCCCACATCATGGAATTGTGGACGGGAAAGTACGCCCAGTTGTGCAACAAGGAGTTGATCTCTCATGGTTAAAGTAACGCACCTCTGCAGAGTGTAAGAACTGTAACTTGTTACTCCCTGTTCCAGGAAGGAGCTACGAACGCGGCAGAAAAGGAACTCCATGAAAGTTCTGGTCAACCTGTGAAGGCTGATGGTCATAGTTTTTTTTAGAATAAAATCAATCTTTGAAGAAAGATTTACAAAAACTGCATAGTGCCAAGGATTTATAATCCGAGGTGGTAGTTAGAGCATCAAACTTCCCACTTTGCATATAATGAACTTGTTGGGTAACGTTGTTACTCATTCTTTCCTTTGATCCCTTGCTTAGACTCTGAGGATCCCGAAGATGTGCCAATGTATGCAGCCGAATGTCAAGAAGATGTGTTCTACGAGGAACCTGATCTATCCGGAGGTGTTAAAGGAGTGGATTACGATATCCGCTACGGTGTCAATGATAACGAGTCCAACTAAGTACTCCTAGTTAGTAGTAACCAATGGAGCCGAGTAGCATGAACTCTATAGAATAAGCTGTTGAGCTTAACTCCTAGACGAAGTTGCTACCTGTAAATTCCGCTGAAACACTTTATATGTTGGTTTGTAAGTTGGAACCTTTTGAAGTCTTGAACTTCTGGTATCGTAATAATAATAATGTGTGAATTTTTGTAATGTGGACCCGCAATGTTTCTGTTGTACCACTCTGAGGGATGTGATATTTACAGAACGGTGTTCTGTGGATGTCATGTCAACGACTATAGTGTACTACACATGCAGTGGTATGCTGGGTCACTGCAAGGTGTGAGTGAGAAGTGAGGAGGGGTGCCTTTTATAGGAGAGGGGAACCCCAAGGGGGTGGCCGGCGCATGGGGGCTGCCCCTTGCCCTCCCCTCTTCATGTGGGTGGACACTCCACTCACAAAAACCTCTTCATTTCCCTCCACTCAAAATCCCACTCAAACTTGCAATTAAATTTCCACCAAATTTAATGCAAACTCTCATTAAATAAAAATCTTTTTATTTATTCAGAATTTTGTCAATTACTTTAATGACAAACATTCACATATAACCCCTTTCTATAATTCTCTTTCACATGCAAAAACACTTTCTGCAATTTCACCCGAAAACCTGTTTTGGTATCTAGTGAAATAAATTCCTCCGCTTGTTATTCTTTTCGGCATGAAAATTTTGCTCCAATTGGATGTCGGTGTCTCTTAAGTGTGTCACCCTACGGTTCGTGAATAATGCGGACATGATCGAGACCCCTCTAGGATCAATAATCAGAAGCGGGATCTGGAGACCCATACTGACTCCCACACATTCAACGATGACTTTCTTGTGATCGCCGGAACCTTTTATGCTAGTATCTTAATCCCTTTGTTTCGCGATATATTACATGTCCGAGATTCAATCATCGGTATCTCCATACCTAGTTTGATCTCATAACTGACATGCACTCTTTTTTCGTTCCCGTGATATAACATTCTAGTGATCAAATCACTTGCTTGCAAGCTAACCAATGTGATATCACAGAGAGGGACCAGAGTATATCTATCCGTCATCAGGATGAAAAAATTCCGCTCTCAATCCATGGGCCTCAACATAACACTTTATTAGTTCTGAACCCGTCTTTATAATCACCCTGTTATGGTGTGACGTTTAATGTTATCAAGAAACTATTCCGGTGTTAGTGATTGACATGATCTCATGGTCTAAGGATTAGGATTACTTCGTAAGTTGTTATAGCAATATAAACTCAGTGACTTTGATCGTAATGCTATACTTCGGATGAATGTTCATCACACCATTACACTAATGTTGTGATCCCGTTATTAACAACATCCAATGTCCATGATCAGGAAACCTTGATCATCTTGTTAATCAACGAGCTAGTTTATGAGAGAGGCATAACTAGGAACTTCCTGTTTGTTTATTAAACACACATGTATTAACGTTTCCGTATTAATACAATTATAGCATGCAAAATAAACATCTATCATATACTTGGAATACACATAATAAACACTTTATTATTGCCTCTCAGGGCATATTCCCTTCAGTCTCCCACTTGCACTAGAGACAATAATCTAGTTACATAGTGATGAATCTAACACCCATGGAGTTCTGGTGTTGATCATGTTTTGCTCTAGGGAGAGTTTTAGTCAACGGATCTGCTACATTAAGATCCGTGTGTACTTTACAAATCTTTATATCTCCATCCTTGACATGCTCGCGGATGGAGTGAAACCGGCGCTTAATATGCTTGGAATTCTTGTGAGACCTTGGTTCTTTGGCAATGGCAATGGCACCATTGTTGTCACAATACATCACCATTGGGTCCAACGCGCTTGCAACCACACCTAGTTCGGATATGAACTCCTTCATCCAAACCGCTTCCTGAGCCGCTTCTGAAGCAACAACATATTTGGCCTCCGTTGTTGATCCCGCCAACACAGGTTGTTTGGAGCTCCTCCAACTAACCGCTCCGCCATTCATGAGAAATATGTATCCAGATTGAGACTTAGAGTCATCCAGGTCGGTGTCAAAGCTTGCGTCGACATAACACTTAGCGACGAGCTCTTCTTCACCTCCGTACACAAGAAACATATCCTTAGTTCTTCGCAAGTACTTAAGGATATTCTTGACCGCTATCCAGTGTTCCGAACCTGGATCCGATTGGTACCTACTAGTCAAACTAATAGCATGTGCCACATCCGGTCTTGTACATAGCATGGCGTACATTATAGAGCCTATGGCTGAAGCATAGGGGACTTTTCCCATTATCTCTCTTTCTTCCGCCGTAGCCGGACTTTGAGTATTACTCAATGTCTTGCCTTGCAACATAGGTAAGAACCCCTTCTTACTTCCGTCCATTTTAAACTTCTTTAAAATCTTATCAAGGTATGTACTTTGCGATAGCCCTATTAGGCGCCTAGATCTATCTCTATAGATCTTTATGCCTAATATGTATGACGCTTCACCTAGGTCCTTCATTGAAAATTTGCTGTTTAGATAAGTTTTAACACTGTTTAAAAGATCTATATCATTTCTGATCAATAATATGTCATCCACATATAATATCAGAAATGCCACATTGCTCCCACTCACTTTCTTGAAAATACAGGCTTCTCCATAAGTTTGGACAAATCCAAACTCTTTGATCACCTCATCAAAGCGGAGATTCCAACTTCGTGATGCTTGCTTCAATCCATAGATGGATCGTTGAAGCTTGCACACCTTGTTAGCATCCTTAGGATCGACAAAACCCTTTGGTTGTATCATATACAACTCTTCTTCAATATTACCATTGAGAAACGCGGTTTTGACATCCATCTGCCATATCTCATAATCGAAATATGCAGCAATTGCTAACATAATCCTAACCGACTTTAGCATCACTACGGGAGAGAATGTCTCATCGTAGTCAACTCCTTGAATTTGTCGAAACCCCTTTGCGATAAGTTGATCTTTATAGACGATCACATTACCATCAGCATCAGTTTTGCTTTTGAAAATCCATTTGTTCTCCACGGCCTTTCGGTCGTGAGGTAATTCCACCAAGTTCCAAACTTGATTTTCATACATGGATTCCATCTCGGATTTCATGGCTTCTAACCATTTGTTGGAATCCGGGCTCATCATCGCCTCTTCATACGTCGCAGGGTCATCAATTTCATCAACCATGAAATTCATAACAGGGTTTTTGTACAGCTCGGGAGCTGCACGCGTCCTGCTAGACCTGCGAGGTTCGGTAGTACTCTCTTTCGGAGTTTCATGATCATTATCATTAGTTCCCTCTTCAACTGGTGAAGCCAACTCCAGAATGACTTCCGACGCTGTGCTACTCGCCATACTTTGAAGAGAAGGTTCAATAACCTCTTCGAGTTCTACCTTCCGACTACTCACACCTTTCGCAAGAAACTCTTTCTCTAGAAAGGATCCATTCTTGGCAACAAAAACTTTTCCCTCGGATTTGTGATAGAAGGAATACCCAATAGTTTCCTTAGGGTATCCTATGAAGACGCATTTTTTCGCTTTGGGTTCGAGTTTATCTGGTTGAAGTTTCTTCACATAAACATCGCATCCCCAAACTTTAAGAAATGACAGCTTAGGTTTATTTCCAAACCACAATTCATACAGTGTCTTTTCAACGGATTTAGATGGTGCCTGCTTTAAAGTGAATGCATCAGTTTCTAGTGCATAACCCCAAAATGACAACGGCAAGTCCGTCAGAGACATCATAGATCGAACCATATCCAATAAAGTACGATTACGACGTTCCGACACACCATTTCACTGTGGTGTTCCGTCAGGTGTGAGTTGTGAAACAATTCCACACTCTTTCATGTGAGTGCTAAACTCGTAACTTAGATACTCACCTCCACGGTCGGACCGTAGAATTTTGATCTTTCTATTATGATGATTTTCCACTCCATTCTGAAATTCCTTGAACTTTTCAAAGGTTTCAGACTTGTGTTTCATCAAGTAGATATAACCGTATCTACTCAAATCATCCGTGAAAGTAACAAAATAACGATATCCACCTCGCGCCGACACACTCATTGGACCACATACATCAGAATGTATGATTTCCAATAAATCTGTCACCCGTTCCATTGAACCAGAAAATGGCGTTCTAGTCACCTTGTGAAGGGATACAGGTAGGCTACACTAGCGCAAATCAAAATTTTCTACCGCGTAAACCAGGAATACTATTGTCATAGATCACAGGATTACCACTAGACGCGCAGTTGCGGAATTGATGAAGCGCGTCGAGGCAGTGCAGACGTTCCACGTCTCCTCCTTGTTCTCGTCCCACGAGCAAGTCCCCTTGCGCTGCTCGTCCAAGTGCCACAGATGCAGCACCTCCAAGGTATCCACACGTGCGGGGTGGAAGCGTCAGACACTGGACTGCTAGGTCCGCGCGTGCGACACAAGCGTGAGGAGTGGCGGCTGGGTGGAATGGTCTAAGGTCTAACCCTGGTCATCTCGCCCCACCCTCTCTTATATAGGCGTCCCTAGTGGGATTCTACATTAGCAGCCCATTAGTAGCCTAAGCCTGGTCTAATTTGGATCCAATCCTCATTAGGCTTCCAGCCCCTTAAGTGTGTGACCCTATAGGTTCATATGCGTATAGACATGACACGAATACACTTATTCTGTCAATAGTTGGTAGCGGCCTCTAGCAAGACGTGCCAACTCCTAAACGCATACAAAGATCATATCGGACGAACCATCACAAGGTTTAGTACATGTCTTTCCCTTTGCCTCACGATATTTGGTCTAGCTCCAAGTTGACCTCTCTTTCTCGATACTGTGATTCAGAATCCCTTTACTAGGTTAACTCTTAACCTTATGTAGCACAACCATGCATTTCTGGATCCGATCACTCGAGGGGCCTAGAGATATCTCTCTCAAGTAGAGAGGGGCAAATCCCATCTTGATTGACCATGCCTTGCAGCATGCTTCAGGACAAACCTGAAAGCTACCTTTATAACTACCCAGTTATGGAGTAGCATTTGATAGCCCCAAAGTAGGTCGATCCACATCTCAAGTACATGCGACAATCTCAGGTCTAAGGACAAAACATACACGATATGTAGAGAGAGAGCTGCAACTAATTGCAAGTCTCAAGTTGGGTCAGTCCAACCCCATGTTCATAACATGTGTCCACATCATTGGTTTGACATCTCCATGTCTATGACTTGCGAAACATAGTCATCAACCAATCGATGTGCTAGTCTAATATTCACATGTGTCCTCACATGAACTCCTACTAGGGACAACTATTAAATAACCATACAAGTAAAGAGTTTCACAAACAATTCACATAATTGCCAATCAATACAAGTTGCCTGATATGGATATTCAAGGAACATTACAATAACTCATGGATACATATGAAATATAATCATCTCTATGATTGCCTCTAGGGCATATTTCCTTCATCTTGCCCATAAGGCATGGCTCACATGTATCAAATTATTCAAAATCAAGCGATTCCAAAAGTCCATCCGAATGAAGCTTCTTCATGCGTTTAACGCCAATATGACCTAGACGGCAGTGCCACATATATGCGGATACATCATCATTAAGTTTAATCCTTTTAGCATCAACATTATGAATATGTGTAACATTATTATCGAGATCCAATAGAAATAAACCATTCATCATCAGTGCATGACCATAAAAGATTCCATTCATATAAATAGAACAACCATTGTTCTCAGATTTAAATGAATAACCACTTCGCATCAAACATGATCTAGATACAATGTTCATGCTCAGTGCAGGAACCAGATAACAATTATTCAAGTTTATTACTAATCCCGACGACAAGTGGAGAGGTAGCGTTCCAACGGCGATCACATCAACGCTTGATCCATTGCCGACACGCATCTTGACCTCACCCCTTGCTAACGGTCGCTTGTTCCGCAGCCCCTGATTCGAGTTACAAATATTAGCAACTGAACCGGTATCAAATACTCGGGTGCTACTGCAAGCACTAGTCAAGTACACATCAATAACATGTATATCATATATACCTTTGTTTGCCTTGCCGGCCTTCTTGTCTGCCAAATACTTGGGGCAGTTGCGCTTCCAGTGGCCAGTACCCTTACAATAGTAGCACTCGGTATCAGACTTATTGCCAACTTGGGGTTTCTTTTCAGGCACGGCAACCGGCTTGCCGCCCTTACTTCCCTTCCGTTTTCCCTTCTTGTCTTTCTTGAAACCAGTGTTCCTATTGATCATCAACACTTGATGTTCCTTTTTTATCTCCACTTCTGCAGTTTTAAGCATTGACAGAAGCTCGAGGAGAGACTTCTTCATGCCTTGCATATTATAGTTCATCACGAAGCTCTTATAGCTAGGTGGCAGAGACTGCAAAACACGATGGATGCCTAAGTCGATGGGAATCGATATTCCCAAGGACACAAGCTTATCGGCGTAACCCGACATCTTGAGTACATGCTCACTTACGAAGTTGTGCTCTTCCATCATGCAGCTAAAGAACTTTTCTGAAGCATTGTAGCTCTCTACAGCAGCATGTGTGTATAAAATCATTTTCAACTCACCCATTGTATCAAATGCATTGCCGTTTTCGAAACGCTTTCGAAGTTTTGGCTCTAGCCCATACAATATGTCGCAATGAACTAAGTTGTGGTCCTCCTGACGAGTCTGATAGACATTCTTCTCCTCGTCAGGGGCTATCTCAAAAGGTGGGGGGCCTAGCGGTGCTTCTAGCACATATTGCTTTTGTGCAGCAGAGAGGAGAATCCTCAAATTCATGGCCCATTCGGTAAAGTTGCTACCGTTCGTTGCAAGTTTCTCTTTCTCCATGAACACATTGAAATTAAAAGCAGGTGGTGCCATCTACAATAGAATTTGTAAAGTTTAGACTAAGTTTATGATAGATTGAGTTCAACTAATCCATATTACGAATGAACTCCCACTCAAAAACGACATCCCTCGTGTCTTTTTGGTGACTACATGAACCAAATCCACTACACCAAGTCCGATTATCACGTGAGTCGGTGTAGCTTCAAAGGCGAGCATCAATGGGCAGCATATCTACTATATGACTCATGCTTAACCTTTCGGTCCATGTTCCGAGGCCATGTTTGTACATGCTAGGCTCGCCAAGTAAGAACCTTAGTATTCGCGTGTGTAACTGTCTTACACCCGAAATACAGTCGTGGATCCAAGAACACCCGATCATCACGTGATGTCTTGGAGTGACGAAAACATAATCGGTGCATACTAAAGGAAGAACACATTCTTATCTTGATATTTAAATGAGTCATCCTATTATGCTAATAAAACGCCAAACAAGCAATATAAGATGCTATCAAACATCACATGTTTATTAGTGGAATGATATGGTTCCCGCATATGATCTCTATCATGTGCATTGTGGTATGATCACTATCATACCTTTATGTGTAAGGCCAAGGTCTATGGAACTTACACGTTATGTGTGTTGTAAGCGTATCATCTCATACTTCTACTTACAACATCACCATATCATAACACTAGCCCAACAACAATGTAAACTAGACGCCTCTAATTTATCCATTGCAAATTTTACGTGGCTTAGGGCTTTCGAAGATAGAACCGTTCCTACCTACGAACATGAACCACAACGAGGATAACCAAATTGTTGACAAATTGTTGTAAAATAGATATTGACTATAGTAGGAGAGACAGACACCCGCTAGCCACTTATGCAAACTAGTTGCATGTCAAGCGTGGAACAGGTCTCATGTGCGAGGACATGTAAAGTTTGTCCGGGCCGCTTCATCCCACTATGCCACCAATATCCAAAAATTACAACTAAGGAGCAACAACATGATCATCATTGCCCACATACTCATATGTGTACTACCCGTGTAAAGCATCTACGCATAGATCCGGCTCTGATACCACTGTAGGGTTCGCAGCATAGAAAACAAAAATTTTCCTACGATGGGAACAACTATGTACCAAGATCTATCTACTAGATACAAACAACGGGCGAATGTATATCCGTAGAGAACATACCCTTGAAGACCGACAAAGCTTAACGATTTAAACTCGTGGTTGATGTAGACGATCTCTTGCCGATCTCAAGATCGAGAGGAAGTCCTAGCGCCGCAAATCAGCAGCGCATCTGTGCTCGCACACACGTCCGAGGCACCGAGCAACCTCCACCTCCTCGCTCCAGCGATGCAGCGGAAGCACAACTCTTTCTTGCCGAATAGCCACCGGGAACATGTATCTCGCTAGTCCGAGACCATGGGGGATAAATTCTAGAGGGGAGAGAGATCCTTCACGAGGAAGTGTGAGTGAGAAGTGAGGAGGGGGTGCCTTTTATAGGAGAGGGGAACCCCAAGGGGGTGGCCGGCGCATGGGGGCTGCCCCCTTGCCCTCCCCTCTTCATGTGGGTGGACACTCCACTCACAAAAACCTCTTCATTTCCCTCCACTCAAAATCCCACTCAAACTTGCAATTAAATTTCCACCAAATTTAATGCAAACTCTCATTAAATAAAACTCTTTTTATTTATTAAGAATTTTGTCAATTACTTTAATGACAAACATTCACATATAACCCCTTGCTAGAATTCTATTTCACATGCAAAAACATTTTCTGCAATTTCACCCGAAAACCTGTTTCGGTATCTAGTGAAATAAATTCCTATGCTTGTTATTCTTTTCGGCATGAAACTTTTGCTCCAATTGGATGTCGGTGTCTCTTAAGTGTGTCACCCTATGGTTTGTGAATAATATGGACATGATCGAGACCCCTCTCGGATCAATAATCAGAAGCGGGATCTGGAGACCCATACTGACTCCCACACATTCAACGATGACTTTCTTGTGATCGTCGGAACCTTTTATGCTAGTATCTTAATCCCTTTGTTTCGCGAAATATTACATGTCCGAGATTCGATCATCGGTATCTCCATACCTAGTTTGATCTCGTTACTGACATGCACTCTTTTCTCGTTCCCGTGATATAACATTCTAGTGATCAAATCACTTGCTTGCAAGCTAACCAATGTGATATCACCGAGAGGGCCCAGAGTATATCTATCCGTCATCAGGATGAACAAATTCCACTCTCAATCCATGGGCCTCAACATAACACTTTATTAGTTCTGAACCCATCTTTATAATCACCATATTACAGTGTGACGTTTGATGTTATCAAGAAACTCTTCTGGTGTTAGTGATTGACATGATCTCATGGTCTAAGGATTAGGATTACTTCGTAAGTTGTTATAGCAATATAAACTCATTGACTTTGATCGTAATTCTATATTTCGGATGAATGTTCATCACACCATTACACTAATGTTGTGATCCAGCTATTAACAACATCCAATGTCCATGATCAAGAAACCTTGATCATCTTGTTAATCAACGAGCTAGTTTATGAGAGAGGCATAACTAGGAACTTTCTATATGTTTATTAAACACACATGTATTAACGTTTTCGTATTAATACAACTATAGCATGCAAAATAAACATCTATCATATACTTGGAATACACATAATAAACACTTTATTATTGCCTCTCAGGGCATATTCCCTTCAAGGTTGTCAATCTCACTGGTTGCTGTAACAAAGGATTAACTATGTGGTGTGGAAGGTGATGATGGTTTGCAGCAAGTAAATAGTAACAGTGGAAGATGTATCAATGGTAAAGATTGGACCGGGGTCCATAGTTCACTAGAGGTTCTCTCCTTAGATAAACAACATGGCATGAAGGGTAAACAAATTACAACAGGGCAATTGATAGGAACTGAGCAAGGGATAACAATGCAATACCAGACAAAAAGATTCTATGAGATTCGATTGGGCAATACAACAATATACATAGACCGCCATCCAACTGCATCTATTACTAGAAGTCCACCTTCAGGTTATCATCTGAACCCCCTCCAGTATTAAGTTGCAAGCAACATACAACTTTTTTAAGCAAAGTGTGTAAGGTAAACAATCCACTTGTTCCATGAACAAGAGACCGTTGTTTTCTCCCTAGTGGCAACAACACATCTACAACCTAAGAGATTTCTGTCACTTCCCTTGGAAACTAGATGCATGAACCCACTATCGAGCATAAATACCCCCTCTTGGAGTCACTAGCAACTACTTGGCCAAGATAGCTACTAACAACGGAGAGCATGCAAGATCACAAACAACACAGACATGATAGAATCAAATAGACAAAACCATTAATCAATCTGACATAGTAATATTAATATCCATCGGATCCCCACAAACACAACATGCATGATTACAAATAGATTAGATCTTGATCATGAACGGAGCTCACAAGATCTATACATGAAAGCACAAGGAGGAGATACAACCATCTAGCTACTACATGGACCCGTAGTCCAAGGTGGAACTACTCACGCTTCATACCGGAGAAGAAGGCCTCTGGGATGATCTCCCCTCCGGCAGGGTGCCAGGAAGAACTTCAGATTCCTCCTGATCTAGGGACGATGGTGGCGGCGGCTATAGACGGTTTCGTGGAGTTTTGATCGGGTGCCTAGGGTTTCTGCATCGGGGCTTTTTATTGCCGAAGAGGGAGGCCGAGGGGGTGCCCGAGGCGACTTCACCACCCCCAGGCGCGGGATGGGCCCACTCGCGCGGCCAGGGGTGTGGCCCCCTCAAGTTCCTCCTCCGTCTTGTCTTCTGGCTTCGTGTTGCCCACGATAAAATATTGACTTTGGCTTTTGTCCCGTCCAATTCCGAGAATATTGATTTTCTGCCTTTCTGGAACCAAAAACAGAAGAAAACAGACAACTGACACTGTGGCAACTTGTTAATAGGTTAGTTCCAGAAAACATATAAAAACACCTCAAAGTGTAGACAAAGCAAAGCAAAGTAGATACTGAACAAACATGGAGCATAAAAAATTATAGATACATTTCCGACATATCAGGCAGCAGGGGGAGGAGCCTCCGGGTTGTACACGCCGTCCTTGGTCTTGGTGAGGGTCTTGCCAGTGTCCGCCCATTTCTTGCAGTGCTCGATCTCGGTGAAAACATGGTGAAACTTAAACTCCAACTTCGTGTTGTCCCGGTACAAACCGAGTGCATGAAGGAGTTGTAAATGCAAGATAAAGTGTGTCAAGATATGCTTGAGCTTGTCATACCTTCAGCTAGTGTTCGCAAAGTACCTTGTTGTCCATGTTTTCACCGTTGATGTGTGTGCGTTCGACCTCCTCCATACAGCTGTGCCACTTGCTACCATGGATGCTTGCTACATGCCTGCTGGATGAGCCCCAAATGGTTGTTCATGGCCTTCTCCCCTCACTCCATATGAATTTTGCTATACTTCGGGTCGCAAAGGCTACGCCTGTCGAACGCTAGCTTCACGCGCTTCCAGTAGTTGTCGGAGTTCTGGTTGGCACCAGTGATTGGATCCATGCTCACCGATTTACAGGCGTCGGCGAGGCAAAGGTCCTCAGGAACCGTCCACTTGATCCGTGGCTCTGGCGCCGATGTGCCCGACTTCCTCTTGCCCTTGTGTTTCACCGGAACCAAGGCATCTACCTCGGTGTCCTTGGCCTGCGTCTGCTCAGCCTGGTTGTTGGTGAAATCCTGAGACTCTTGAGTGAAGAAGAAGGGGTTGACAGCGGACGTCGAACCTTGTGTGATGATGTCATGCATGTATGTCTCGGCCGACATTCCGCCGAACAGGTTGTGCGTGTCAACCTTGTCGTAGGTTGCGTGGGACGAGCTGCCGCTGAATGGGAGTAGGCCACGGCGCATCACCGACGAAGGACGCCCGTACGCCAGAGAGGTGGAGTAGGGTATATTGATGTAGATGTTGAAGGCCGAGGGAGGGCGAGGCGCGGGACAAGGAAATACCACGTTCAGGTTGAACCCGCCATCAAACTCGGGGGACGAAGAGTACTGATGCATGCACCCGGTGTTGACATGGGACGCTTCGTTGGAAACCCCAAGATCAAGGTGTGATGAGCACAACAACAAGTTTACCTTAGTAGAGACCGAGGTTATCGAACCAGAAGGAGGACGGAAACGTCTCAAAGGTGTTGGAAGCAACGTGGAAACCTGCACAACACAAACTCAAGACTTTTCCCCAACGAACAGTGAGGTTTTCAAGCTCACCGGTTTGCTGTAACAAAGGATTAACTGTATGGTGTGTAAGGTAATGATGGTTTGCAGCAAGTAAACAGTAACATTGGAAGATGTATCTGTTGGAGATATGCCCTAGAGGCAGTAATAAATATAGTTATTATTATATCTTTGTGTTTATGATAAATGTTTACATTCATGCTATAACAGTATTAACAAGGAAACATTAATACTTGTGTGATTTGTAAACTAAATTAGAGTCCCTAGTAAAGCCTCTTCATAATACTAGCTTGTTGGTTAATAGATGATTGCGGTTTCCCTATCATGAACATTGAGATGTTATTAACAACAAGATCATATCATTAGGAGAATGGTATGATGGACATACTCCTATAGATAAGCGTAGCATAAAGATCAAGTCATTTTAATAGTTCAATTGCTATATGCTTTCTGATACATAGTAACCTAATTCCTTCGACCATGAGATCATGTTTATCACCATCACCGGAAGGATGCTTTGATGACATCAAACACCACACCATAATTGGGTGGCTATAAAGGTGGCATTGAGTGTTTGGAAAGTATGGGTTGAGACACATGAATCAAGAGTGGGATTTGTCCATCCATATGACGGATAGATATACTCTGGGCCCTCTCGGTGGAATGTCATCCAATTAGCTTGCAAGCATGTGACTGGCTCACAAGGGATCACATATCACGGGAACGAGAAAAGAGTACTTATCGGTAACGAGTTTGAACTAGGTATGCAGAGATACCGACGATCAAAACCTCGGATAAGTAAACTATCGTGAGACAAAGGGAAATTGGTATCATATGTAAGTGGTTCATTCGATCGCAATGTAATTGTAGAAATATGTGGGAGCCATATGAATTTCCAGATTCCTCTATTGGTTATTGTTCGGAGAAGTGTCTCGATCATGTCCGCATAATTCACGAACCGTAGGGAGACACACTTAAGGATTCAATGTTGTTGAGTAGTTATGGAATGATGTGTAAGAGACCGAATGTTGTTCGGAGTCTCGGATAGGATCCGGGATATCACGAGGAGATCCGGAATGGTCCGGAGAATAAGATTCATATAAGGAAAGTCCTGTTTCGGAGTTGGAGAATGATTCCGGTGTTTTCATCGGGAATGTTCTAGAAGGTTCCGGAAGGTCCGGCACTCCGGAGGGGAAGGGTACATGAATGTGTCATAACAAGTTGGAATGGTTGCATCATGTACTAGGTGTCATCGCTGAGCAAAATAAAGGGATAAATCAAATCCTAGTTTGAAAAGTCAAACGCCAATTTGAAAAGTCAAACGACAAGTTTGCTTGGTGGAGGGAGAGTAGGAAACCTACTTGGGGAGGAAGTCCCTCTCCCTCCACCGCCGGCCAAGGAGGCCGAGTTGGGGGAGGACTCCCTCCCCCTTGGACGTGCCCTCCCACCTATAAAGGAGGGGCAGGGATGCCCCTCTAGACCTACACCTCCACCACACAAAACCCTAGCCCTAGCCGCCGGCCCTCCTGCAGCCGCCGCCGCCGCCCTAGGGCAAACCCTATCCGCCGACTTGGGGCTTTCCCCAAGCCCTAGCCGTCGGCCTAACTCTCTCTCCCTTGGTGCCTCTAAACCCTAGATCACCAAGGCTCTCTCATAATCCACCATACTCGCTCCGGCTTAAGGCGAAGCCCTGCGAGATCTCCCCTCTACTTCCGGTACCACGCCGTCGTGCTGCCGGAATCGCGAGGAAAGTGCTACAACCTCCACTGCCTACTGGAACAAGGGAGAGGAAGGTCTTCATCGAGTACCGAACGTGTGACCGACTGCGGGAGCGCTGCCGGAACGCGGCGCCGGAAGGATCGTCTACATGATCTTGAGATCGGCAAGAGTACGACTACATCACCCACGAGAATCCGCTCTCGTTAACCGCTTTGGAATCTTCGAGGGTGAGTTTCACTATCGACTCGTTGCTACAATCTAGTAGATAGATCTTGGCTTGTTTGTTTGCATGCGGTAGAATTTTTTTGTTTTCCATGCTACGAACCCCTACAGTATCAATGGTAAAGATTGGACCGGGGTCCATAGTTCACTAGAGGTGCTCTCCTTAGATAAACAAACATGGCATGAAGGGTAAACAAATTACAACAGGGCAATTGATAGGACTGAGCAAGGCATAACAATGCAATACTAGACACAAAGATCCTATGAGATTCGATTGGGCAATACAACAATATACATAGACCGCCATCCAACTGCATCTATGACTAGAAGTCCACCTCCAGGTTATCATCCGAACCCCCTCCAGTATTAAGTTGCAAGCAATAGACAACTGCTTTAAGCAAAGTGTGTAAGGTAAACAATCCACTTGTTCCATGAACAAGAGACTGTTGTTTTCTCCCTAGTGGCAAAAGCATATCTACAACCGTAGAGATTTCTGTCACTTCCCTTGATTAAGTAGAGGCATGAACCCACTATCGAGCATAAATACCCCCTCTTGGAGTCACTAGCAACTACTTGGCCAAGATAGCTACTAACAACGGAGAGCATGCAAGATCATAAACAACACATACACGATAGAATCAATAAGACAAAACCATTAATCAATCTGACATAGTAATCTCAATATCCATCGGATCCCCGCAAACACAACATGCATAATTAAAAATATATGAGATCTTGATCATGAACGGAGCTCACAAGATCTAGACATGAAAGCACAAGGAGGAGATACAACTATATAGCTACTACATGGACCCGTAGTCCAAGGTGGAACTACTCACGCTTCATACCGGAGAAGAAGGCCTCCGGGATGATCTCCCCTCCGGCAGGGTGCCAGGAAGAGCTTCAGATCCCTCCCGATCTAGGGACGACGGTGGCGGTGGCTATAGGTGGTTTCGTGGAATATTGATCGGGTATTTAGGGTTTTGGCATCGGGGGGACTTTATAGGCGAAGAGGCGAGGCAGGGGGCCACCAGGGCGGCTGCACCCCCTAGGCGCGCCTAGCCCTAAGCCCCGCCGCCAGGGGGTGTGGCCCCCTGGTGAACCTCCTCCATCTCGTATTATGGCTTCATGTTGCCCACGGTAAAATATTGACTTTGGCTTTTGTCCTGTCCAATTTCGAGAATATTGATTTTCTGCCTTTCTGGAACCAAAAACAGAAGAAAATAGGCAGCTGACACAATGGCAACTAGTTAATAGGTTAGTTCCAAAAAACATATAAAAACACCTCAAAGTGTAGACAAAGCAAAGCATAGTAGATACTAACAAGCATGGGACATCAAAAATTATAGATACGTTTCCGACATATCAAGCATCCTCAAGCTTAACTCCTACTCGTCCTCGAGTAGGTAAGTGATAAAAGAATAATTTTTGAGGTGACATGCACCAACAAAACCAAGATCAAACCATTTGCAAGCATTGAAAGATGGGATCAAAGAACTCAAAACATGTGCATGAAAGATGGAGTTCTAAAAATAAGACAAAGTAACTATGCATGCAACATGAAAGGCTACAAACATAGATCATGAATAACATGCATTAAAAAACGTTTGTTTGTCTCACATACAGAAAACATGGCATAGTGGCATTTAGCTTGTCTCTCATAGAGTAGCAAATATATGCATAGGACACCTTCAAAGTTCATAAGAGTGACTAGATACAAATATCACAAGAACAAGTAATATCACAATATGCATCAATCAATAAGTGTTGGGACAATGCACATAGAACTAAGAATGGCAACTATGCTCTCTTAATGGTGCCTAAAGGTAGAAGGGTGAGACTCAATATAATAGAGGAAGAAAGGCCCTTCATAAAGGGAAGCAGGGATTTCAAGTTTCAAAAAGAGCTTTCAAAAATTATGGTACTTGTTAGCTTTCAGCCCTCATTGCCCCTATCATAAGCATCTTGAAGTGATTAAGGTTAAAGTGAACAAACTATGAAGTATATGCTTGACAAAGTATAAGTTGGCAATCTCATGTCCCTTGAATATGAGGGACACACCTCATGCTACTCAACTTTAGTCCCTTGACAAAGTATAAGTTTGATTGAGCCTTGGAAGTTATAAATTCAGTAATGACCTCTCCTTATCCTTTTTGTTTGCCTTTTGTGCCAAGAATGACCTCTAATGAGAGGGAAGTAAGATTTGAGGAGTTGCTGTCCCGAAACAGATTCCTGTCCTCCACCATAAAAATTCGTGAGGAGTCTCTGTAAGTCGGATTTAACTGAAAATTTACGAATAAATCCCAAGTATGTTATATAACTTTCGTTAGTTCAACACTTTTTGATTTGAGCAACAGAAGGTCTTCGAAAAAATCGGTTTCTACCTGCTGGTCTTTTTTGACAGATTTCTGCCATTATTTGCATTTGCTTCTTATTGATTCCTTTTTGGATTCTTTTTGGGAAATTAAGCTTTTTGAAGGAGTGCTACAGTAGCTTGTGTTTTTAGTAATTTTTTTTGCTGTTCTAAAGCTAAACCTAAGGGTCTATTATCTTTTGAATACACTAATGTTGCTAATAAAGATTGTGTAAAGTTTTGTATGAAGGAAAATTTCAGGTGTAGAGAGAGAATGATGTAATAAGATGAAGAATGTACAAAAGCTCAAGCTTGGTATGCCACCCCGCTGTCACGCCAAGAAATATCAAAGAGGTACGTGCGTCAAAGCTTGGGGATGCCCAAGGCATCCCCTTCTTCATCAATAGAAAGCTCAGGTCTTTCTAGACACTTTGTTTTTATTGTTTCATACACTATTGTGTTGTTCTTGGAGCGTACTAGTTTTTGTTTGCTTTGCTTAGTTCAATTAGTTTGCTTGAATGAAGTAGTTTGGACCCTCGTTCTCCCTGTGTTGTTTCAAATAAGTTAATTGGTGTTGGAAAGGAGTAGAAAGTTCTTGTTTGAAAGTGCAAAAGGAGCTTGCTTTGAATGTGACTTAGACTTTAACATGTCATGCTAGGTGTTGTTTTGAACTTATGCTTAGTGATTATTTCTGTAGCATGACTTGTTCCAAACAATTAGGATTGCTTAGTGTGCCTTGAAGGAATCATGCGTTGTTTTAGCATATAAAAGCATAGTATTGTGGTATTCTCCTTTGATGCTTAGGTTGGGTTGACTTGGCACATGCTCACACCATGTTATGACTATGAACAAGTCACCATAGCCTATGTGATCATTTAGTCCTTGACTTGTAGTACCACTCTATGCTTTAATTAGTAATGTTTTGTCGCTCTGCATTGATTATGGCCATTATTGCTCTCTTAGTTGGTTGCTCCCAGTCTTTTGCTAGCCTCCACTAGTCTGAGTAAGTTCTACTCATGCTTCCAACTCCCAAGAAACCAAGTTATTCCAAAGTGTCCACTATAAATTCCTATGCATGGTGTGTTACACCATTCCAAGTATATTCTTGTTTTCATCTATCTTCCAATTAAAAAAGTATTTTTATGTGAAAACTTAGTGATTAAAGCTCTCACGAACTTGATGGCACACTTTATATTTCTTGCCCCTAATAAACTTGAACCATTGTGTCATCTATGTTGTATATGCTTGCACTTATCCGTTGAAATTAGCAGAACCATGTTTTCATGGAGAACGTTTTCAACATTGCATTTGTACTTTGTACACAGTTGATATCATGCTCTTTTGTCTATGGATATCGCCGGTGTGAAATAAAAAGGGAGCTTGTAAGTCCATGGAGTTATGTATTTTGTGTTAGAGAAACGCCTGGGCCGCTAGCCTAAGTCATGCCTAATCATGGTGGAAACTTGCAGCATCACCATAATGAGCAATCTGTGAAGCATCCTAAATAAAAACATATGCAAATAGAAAATAAAAAGATCGCTGAGATGACCATTGTCTGCTTGCCTTGTCATTTTGGTTATGGGATAGCTCTTGTACCATGTACAAGGGGTATCCGTTGGCGGTTTTCTATGATACACATGTACTTACAGGTGACCAAAGTTGAGTAGCATGAGGTGCTGCCCTCGTATTCAAGGGACATGAGATTGCCAACTTATACTTTGTCAATCATATACTTCATAGTTTGTTAACTTTAACCTTAATCACTTCAAGATGCTTATGATAGGGGCAATGAGGGCTGAAAGCTAACAAGTACCATAATTTTTGGAAGCTCCTTTTGAAACTTGAAATCCTTGCTTTCCTTTTATGAAGGGCCTTTATTCCACTATTATATCGAGTCTCCACCTTCTACCTTTAGGCACAATTAAGAGAGCATAGTTGTCATTCTTAGTTCTATGTGCATTGTCCCAAAACTTATTGATTGATGCATATTGTGATATTGCCTGTTCTTGTGCTATTTATATCTAGTCACCCTTATGAACTTTGAAGGTGTCCTATGCATCTATTTGCCACTCCATGAGGGACAAGCTGAATGCCACTATGCCATGTTTTCTGTATGTGAGACAAACAAACGTTTTTCAATGCATGTTATCTTTCGTGTTGCATGCATAGTTACTTTGTCTTATTGTTAGAACTCCATCTTTCATGCACATATTTATAGTTCTTTGATCCCAGCTTTCAATGCTTGCAAATGGTTTGATATTGGTTTTGATGGTGCATGTCACCTCAAAAATTATTCTTTTATCACTTACCTACTCAAGGACGAGCAGGAGTTAAGCTTGGGGATGCTTGATACGTCAGAAACGTATCTATAATTTTTGATGTTCCATGCTTGTTTAGTATCTACTTTGCTTTGCTTTGTCTATATTTTGAGGTGTTTTCATATGTTTTCTGGTACTTACCTATTAACAAGTTCACACAGTGCCAGTTGTCTGTTTTCTTTTGTTTTTGGTTCCAGAAAGGCAGAAAAGCAATATTCTCGGAATTGGACGGGACAAAAGCCAAAATCAATATTTTACCATGGGGAACACGGAGCCATAATACGAGACGGGGGGAGGCACTAGGGGGCCACACCCCCTAGCGGCGCGGGCTAGGGATAGCCATGCCTGGGAGGGTGCAGCCGCCCTGATGGCCCCCTGCCTTGCCTCTTCGCCTATTAAGTCTCCCCGATGCCTAAACCCTAAGCACCCGATCAATATTCCACGAAACCATTTGTAGCCGCCGCCACCGTCGTCCCTAGATCGGGGGGATCTGAAGCTCTTCCCGGCACCCTGCCGGAGGGGAGATCATCCCGGAGGCCTTCTTATTCATCATGCCAGCCTCCGGTATGAAGCGTCAGTAGTTCCACCTTAGACTACGGGTCCATGTAGTAGCTAGATGGTTGTATCTCCTCCTTGTGCTTTCATGTCTAGATCTTGTGATCTCCGTTCATGATCAAGATCTCATCTATTTGTAATCATGCATGTTGTGTTTGCGGGGATCCAACGGATATTGAGATTACTATGTCAGATTGATTAATGGTTTTATCTATTTGATTCTATCATGTCTATGTTGTTTGTGATCTTGCATGCTCTTCGTTGTTAGTAGCTATCTTGGCCAAGTAGTTGCTAGTGACTCCAAGAGGGGGTATTTATGCTCGATAGTGGGTTCATGCATCTACTTAATCAAGGGAAGTAACAGAAATGTCTACGGTTGTAGATGTGTTGTTGCCACTAGGGGGAAAACAACGGTATCTTGTTCATGGAACAAGTGGATTGTTTACCTTACACACTTTGCTTAAAGCAGTTGTCTGTTGCTTGCAACTTAATACTGGAGGGGGTTCGGATGATAACCTGAAGGTGGACTTCTAGTCATAGATGTAGTTGGATGGCGGTCTATGTATATTGTTGTATTTCCCAATCGAATATCATAGGATCTTTATGTCTAGTATTGCATTGTTATGCCTTACTCAGTCCTGTCAATTGCTCTGTTGTAATTTGTTTACCCAGCATGCCATGTTTGTTTATCTAAGGAGAACACCTCTAGTGAACTATGGACCTCGGTATAATCTTTACCATTGATACATCTTCCACTGTTACTGTTTAATTGTTGCAAACCATCATCACCTTCCACACCATACAGTTAATCCTCTGTTACAGCAACCAATGAGATTGACAACCTCACTGTTAGTTGGGGCAAAGTCTTGAGTTTGTGTTGTGCAGGTTTCCATGTTGTTTGCAACACCTGTGTGACATTTCCTTTCTCCTACTGGTTCGATAACCTCGGTTTCTTACTGAGGGAAGACTTGATGCTGTACTGCATCACACCCTGTTCTTGGGGTTTCCCGATAAAGCGCTCTCAGGCGCCATCAGAGAACTACTCCCTCCTCATCATGAGAGTCGGCAACGGCGATGGAGATGGCGATGGAGTCGATGGATATGGCTCCGGGGGCAATTCCCCGTCCCGACAGGGTGCTGGAACAGAGAATTCTGTCCCCCGAATCTCCTCTTCGGTTGTGACGGCGCTGCAGACTTTTTCGTGGATTTCTGATCTTTGTAGGGTTTTCGTCTCGGGGAGACGTATATATAGGCGAAAGGGCAATGTCGTTGGACGCCCGAGAGGCCCACACCATAGGCTGGCGCGCCCTAGGGTGAGCCCGCGCCACCCTATGGTGTGGCCGCCTCGTGTCTCCTCTTTGTCTCCCCTTTGGTCGGCGAGAATCCGTCCAGAGAGCCGAAGCTTAGCTGGCTCTCCCAGTAGGCGGTGTATGGCAATGGAACGGTCGGCCTCAGGCACGCCATCGTTGCGCGGGATGCCGCCGCCTGCTTTGTCCTATCGCCTACTCCTGTGCCTTGGCGAGTTCCTGCCTGAGCTTCGCCCTGTCCTTCCTCTCCTTGCGCCCGCCCGACTCAACCTCCTCTTCTACACAATGGTCATCCACTCGGCGTTGGACACGTTGTCCGGCCTTGCCGTCGGTGCTCTATGTTTCCTCGCCTTTTTCTCCCCGGTTTCGCCGAGATTGGATCTGGGTTTGACGAAACCCTTGGGCGACATGGCGGGAGGGAGGGAGCTCGTCGAACTGGCATGAGTCGAGCGAATGGGGAATAAAGGCGGGAGGGGAAGAAAAGGACGGTAGTTCGGCCTTCATTCGCTGATAGAGTTGGCCCACGCCCGTTTTTGCTTTGTTCGGCGTTCCCAGGGCATTCCCGGGATGCTGGGAATCGCCTGGGAAGTCCGGACCAAAGTTGGCCCAAATCCGGACCAAACCGGGGTCCTAAGAACCCGACTGGGCCAATTTTCGGCATTCGGACCTAACATTCGCCCTAGGATCGGAACAGAGAATTCTGTCCCCCGAATCTCCTCTTCGGTTGTGACGGTGCTGCGGACTTTTTCGTGGATTTATGATCTTTGTAGGGTTTTCGTCTCAAGGAGATGTATATATAGGCGAAAGGGCAATGTCGTTGGACGCTCGAGAGGCCCACACCATAGGCTGGCGCGCCCTAGGGTGGGCCCGCGCCACCCTATGGTGTGGCTTCCTCGTGTCTCCTCTTTGTCTCCCCTTTGGTCGGCGAGAATCCGTCCAGAGAGCCGAAGCTTGGCTGGCTCTCCTAGTAGGCGGTGTACGGCGATGGAACGGTCGGCCTCAGGCATGCCATCATCGCGCGGGATGCCGCCGCCTGCTTTGTCCTTATCGCCTACTCCTGTGCCTCGGTGAGTTCCTGCCTGAGCTTCGCCCTGTCCTTCCTCTCCTTGCGCCCGCCTGACTCAACCTCCTCTTCTGCACAATGGTCATCCACTCGGTGTTGGACACGTTGTCCGTCCTTGCCGTCGGCGCTCTTTGTTTCCTCGCCTTTTTCTCCCCGGTTTCGCCGAGATTGGATCTGGGTTTGACGAAACCCTTGGGCGGCATGGAGGGCGGGCGGGAGCTCGGCGAACTGGCGTGAGTCGGGCGAATGGGGAATAAAGGCGGGAGGGGAAGAAAAGCAGGGGCGGAGCCAGAAACTGAGTTCAAGGGGGGCAAACCATGTGTGTGATCTCAATGAGGGGGGCTAAGCTAGTTAAATTAGCTTAAAACATGAGCTTTCATGGCTAAATTTCCAATGAAAATCCCAAGCATAGGGGGGCGTAGCCCCTGCTCGTCCCCCTTGTCTCCGTCCCTGAAGAAAAGGATGGTAGTTCGGCCTTCACTCGCTGATAGAGTTGGCCCACGCCCGTTTTCGCTTCGTTCTGCGTTCCCAGGGCATTCCCGGGATGCTGGGAATCGCCTGGGAAGTCAGGACCAAAGTTGACCCAAATCCGGACCAAACCGGGGTCCTAAGAACCCGACTGGGCCAATTTTCGGCATTCGGACCTAACATTCGCCCTAGGATCGGCGTCATGGGAAGCCGAGTGTAGATGCTCTTAGAATCGTCGTGCGAGGTATGAGATAGATTCTTGTCATAATTCAGGGAAGATATGCACGAAGACAAACCAAATACCTACTCCTACTCCACCCTTAACTCAATCACCAGACAACTTAATATTTTGTATTATACTAGCAACCTAGGTCAAACTTAAGGGATGTCTTGAAGACCTGTAGGAAAAGGAAGAGGCCTGGGCCAATAGGCCGACGTACCGGCCTGACAAAGCCTGGGGTCATGCCCGAGCCTCGAGACCAGGCTCATGTGCCGGCTCAGCATGACCCACCAGGTAAAGGGCCTTAGCATGTCGGGTCATGCTAGGCCCATGAACGACGGTGTTGGTCCGGCCTGTTGGCCAGGTTTGCTCCTGACTAATGTACGGAAGACCCTAGCCTGGTGTATACAACTCACAACACATCCTCTATGCCCTTTGGGTCAGGCCTAAAATCGCAGTTAGCCTTTCCATCCCATCTTTTAGTCTATATTTTAGGTTTCTATAAGGTTTTCATGATCTTCTAATGGTTTTCTGGTTTTTGAAAAAGTCCCAACATTTTTCAAGTAAGAACAATTTTTTAATTTGAACAAATTTAAGATTTGAATAATCGTAATTTTGAAAATTACAAATCTAAACAAATTTCGAATCCGAAGATTTTTCAGAACAAAATAAACTAAAAAAGAAGAAAAAAATCATAAAAGTAACAGAAGAAAAGGAAACAGAAACATAAAAAATCATAAAAGAAGCAGCCGGCTGGGCCGGTCCATACCGCGCGCGGGGGCCGGGGGGTGTGCGGCGCGCGGTACGCGCCGACCTGGTCGGCATATAGCGTTTCGCCAGCCCTCTTCCCGGTTCCCCTGTCGTCGTGGCCGGCTCCCGGTTCCGGCGGCCGCCAAACCCTCTCTTCGCCGGCGCTGTAGAAGAAGCGCCCTAGATTCCTCTCCAGCGAAGTCGCTTCACCGCCACTAATCCTAGCGTGGAGCGAAGCAGACAGGAGGGATCCATCCAGTGCGACTCCTTCTCTTTGGTACGGAAGCCCTAAATTATTTCGCTTGGATAGGTCTAGGAGCGCCTTGTTCGTTGTTGCGAGCAACCAAGTACGAGCCCTTGTTAATCTCTGAGATGCGTGAATGCATCCAGTTTGCCCGTGGATTTCACCCGGTTTTGTTCTAGTAGCAGCTTGTTTTCCCCTCTCAGAAATGTTAGGATTGAACCGAGAGTTAGGGTCTGTGCCTGGCGTTGGTAGGTTGTACTGCGCGTGCGTAATTATGTGTACGAGCGGCGGGTCTGCCCAGATTTAGCGCCTTAACAACCGTTTGCTCTTGGCATCGTTGAACTTTAGTTCTCATGTTTATGCGTGTTGTCCTGTGTGCTTGTGCAGATTTGGTTTCGATGACATATAAGGTCGTAGGAACATTTGAAATACTCGCGTTTCTGATGCTCTGGTGATGATTGCAGGCTAGCATCCTTCCGTCTCCGTTCTAAACAGAGGAGAAAAGGCCAGTCAATTTGATTTGAGTCGGTGTGCAGCCAGGGTCGTTGTTGTCTTCCACTTTTCCCCTAAATCTTCAAAAGAAAAGAAGTAGTACTTCAATAGAGCAAATGATAGAGTTACCAAAGTAATGTGTGGTAAAAGGGAGTATTTCAATGTAATGGAGGCAAATTGTTAAGTGTCCCAAGTAAATGAGGGCAAAAAATAAAATTTCCCCCTTCTCTTCTGCGGCTCTGCCCTCTCTCGTCTCGCTAGGGTAGCTTCACCGCTGGCAGCGAGGCTTGCATCCAGCGCCGAAGCCTGTTTCCGTCCTTCAGCGCTGGCAGCGAGGCTTGCATCCAGCGCCGAAGCCTGTTTCCGTCCTTCCCGCCGTTCCAGTCGACCCCGCTGACGACGACCTCGACCCGTCCACTTCCCCCTCCTGTTCATTCGCATCTTAAAGGAGGTCTTCCAGCGACGCCGGCAGCGACCAGAGGGGCTAGCAGGTACTCCCCGACGACTAAGGGCTGCAGCTAGACCCTAGAGCTGCCCTCGCCGTCGTCCTCACGCCCGCGCTGCCACCGCCTGCCGTCTCCGTCGCGTCCTTACTATCCCCACTCAGTCCACACTCTTGGACAATTTGGTTTTGAGATGTGCACTTTTACTCAAGTGATTTTACTTAAACCCCAAACTAACCCCCACAATTTTTTGGTGTCTAGATCCGCCCCTGCTCGTTGGGATTCTTCGAGGATTTACAAAGGGCTTCCTCAGCATGTCTTGGGCGGCAATCGAGAATGATCCTGGTACATTTTACCTCTTGTAATCTGTGACGCGGCAACATAACAAACCAATGGACCATCTAGTTAGTTGAGCTAAGTTTCCTTTGCACGTTCAGTAAGCGGTGCACAGTAAGGTTTCTCCATGACCCTCAATGATATTTAACTGCTAATTGTCCATAGTTTGACTGGAAGTTTAGAGCGTTTGGACAAGATGTGGAGGATATGTGTGAAACTTTCATGTAAAGTGTTAGTGACATCTTGTATTACTAAGGGTGCGTTTGGTTCATGCCCTGTCGCGTCCTACCAATTCGCTGGCATGGCCATTTTTTGGCGAACGAGTTGGCCACCCTCGAATCACCCACCGAGTTCGCTAAAAAATTCACTACACCGCACGGTCTGGACTGCGCTAACCAAAATATTGGTGGCCAACCAAACAGCAGCTGTAGGTCACGGGCTTGCCGATTTTTTTGGTAAGGCCAGCTTTGGCTCAAAACTTAATGTAATCCTAAGCTTGCTATTGGACCCTTGTGCTGTGAGCTGTTACTTTGTCAAGCTGTTTGATGTTTAGTAGTAATAGAAGATTTAGATGTGTGCAGCATCACCTATTTCACCTCAGGAGAGTGCCCAGCTGTTTCCTCAAGTTGTTTAGGTTACCTAGTCAAGCTGTTTGATGTTTAGTAGTAATAGAAGATTGAGATGTGTGCAGCATCACCTATTTCACCCCAGGAGAGTGCCCAGCTGTTTCCTCAAGTTGTTTACTGGAGACTTGCGCTGTCAGTTGTCGTTTGAAGTTTAATGTGGATATGAGTAATAAAATCGTCGTTTGCAATTCAAAATTTACAATATTTATGTGCCTACATTTTTGGGTGGACGGGAAGTTCCTCTCGTACTAAGTTACTTAAGTTTGTACTTATTCTTCCTCTCTTAACAAGTGTCATTGGAATGGTGAAACAAACTTAGACTTATCATCAGAACCATGCTATTATATGTTCGCTACCTGTTCTAACTAGATCATTGTTAATTTGTTCCTTCCCCTATAAACCCTGGCCTCTAATCTTTCCACGGAAAGAAGAACTATTAATCTCTGCATATTGTGCAGGTGTTTTTACCGAGCTGTTGCAACAAATGCAGTTGAAGGGTCTCCAAGTAAGTATTCACCTAACCCAAGTTGCCCCTTTTTTTCATAAGTCAGCTTGGCACTAAGGGGCACCAATCACTCCATGCGTTAATACAAAAGATGAGAACATATGTCCCAGGTTTTGCATTCAAGGCTCCATTACAATGTTTTTATTTATTTTTGCTATTTTCCAAGGAGCAAAATCTAAGTATGCCTTTTTATTTCATTACCTGGTTGACATTTGGTTCCTGGATTTACGAGGCTCACAAATACTAAACTATGTTTTGAAGTACAACGATGCAAATATACCTTTTATTTTGAAAATATTGGCAGGTTATGCATGCAATGCACAACAATTTGGTACTCCCTCCGACCCATATTAGTTGGCTTGGATTTGTCTAGATTTGGATGAATCTAGACACTATTTAGTATATAGGTTCATCCAAATTTTGAGAAATCCAAGTCAACTAATATGGGTCGGAGGGAGTATAAGTTTTGGGTTGATTATCAGTTTCTAATTTCTACATGTACTACTTCTTTCTACGAGACTTGGATATGTTACCTCCCTAAAACCTGGTATTGTATGATATTTCATGTCATTCTTCCTTAACAGGTCGATGAACTCTACTCACTTGATCTTGATGCCCTCAATGATCTTCAGTATGTTATCCTTGCTACCCGTTACCAGGAATGCTGTTTTTCCTGAATAAACTGCGTCAAACAATTGGTATCTTGCAGGCCAATTTATGGGTTCATAATTCTGTACAAATGGCGATCTCCAGAGAAAGATGAACGTCCTGTTATCAAGGATTCAGTTCCAAATCTATTCTTTGCCAATCAGGTCAGAGCATAGGTACATTGACTTTTTTTATGTCATGTTCACTCTGCATCTTTTTTATAACAAACCGATTAGTACTTGCAGATAATTAACAGCGCTTGTGCAACCCAAGCTATTGTTTCTGTTCTATTAAACTCTTCTGGCATCGCCCTTAGTGATGACCTCAGAAAGCTGAAGGAGTTCGCAAAGGACTTGCCCCCAGAGCTCAAAGGATTGGCTATAGTGAATTGCGAAAGCATTCGTATGACCAGTAACTCATTTGCAAGGTCAGAAGAGCCCGAGGAACTGAAATCATCTAGCAAGGATGATGATGTCTACCATTTCATTAGCTATGTTCCTGTTGACGGTGTCCTGTATGAGCTTGATGGACTAAAGGAAGGACCTATAAGCTTGGGAAAATGCCCAGGTGGTATTGGTGAGATGGGTTGGCTGAAGATGGTGCAGCCAGTCATTCAGGAACACATTGATAAGTTTTCTCAGAACGAGATAAGGTTCAGTGTCATGGCTATCACAAAGAACCGGAAGGATATGTACATCGTAGAGCTCAAGGAACTTCAAAGAAAGAGGGAGAACCTCTTGTCACAAATGGGTGATCCTTCTGCCAATCGCCAAAGGCCATCTGTTGAGCGGTCACTCGCGGAGGTTGCTGCCCAGATTGAGGCTGTGACCGAGAAGATCATAATGGAGGAAGAGAAGTCGAAGAAGTGGAAGACAGAGAACATTAGGAGGAAGCACAACTACGTGCCTTTCTTGTTCAATTTCCTTAAGATCCTCGAGGAGAAGCAGCAACTGAAGCCCCTGGTAGAGAAGGCGAAGCAGGGTTCTTCTCGCAGCCGTAACTCCAAGTGAATCTGCATTGTAAAATTCTATCCTTCCGATTGTTTTGTTTTCATGTAGAGATGACCCTGACCGGCTTTGTGTTCTTATGGCCGACTGGCTTTGTTTTCTTGCCGAATGTGCCTGTAGCTTAGTCCTGGATAGGGCATGCATTTTACAGTCCTAGTATTTTCAGGCAAATCTTAAGATTTATGTAGGGGGACATCCTGACTTTTATCAGAATTTATATGCGCAGTTGAGGGTTCTTTACCTATTTGACTGTTCCCAATTTTAAACCCATATATGCTGAATATTATGATTAAGTTCGTAGTACATGTATAATGAAGCCTCCAGAGTAATGGTATCTTTGAAGTGGTTTTGACCTGTCCTAGGTAGGTAACATCAGTATTTTGCAGGAGAAAGGGCACTGGCTATGTGTTTTCCTGGCAAATTAACAAAATATATTGAACAGAAAATTATTGGATATGTTACTCCCTCTGACCCATATTAGTTAACTCAAATTTGTCTAGATAGCACTAAAAATGTATCTAGATGAATCTAAGTCAACTAATATGGGTTGGAATGAGTACATTTTTTTTGAGTGGAGATATGTTACACGATCAGAACAACAGCCAAGCCCTGAGGCTGAATTGTTAAACTGTATTTACATGCTGAAATAAGTTTTATGGCTGGGCCGATTTAAAGGATGTGATCCGAAACATAGCCTCAAAGCTGTAACTCGCCGGACTTTATGGGCCGGACCGATTTTAGCGATCTCATAGTTGCTCTTAAACCGGGCCAGTACACCCCATACGCCTGCAGACCGCGAAAACCCCGGAAACCAAAATTACGTTCTAGAAATTTCCCTCCCCAAAGCCTCCCTTTCTCTCTTCTTCATCCCCATTCCCCTACGACCAACGAACACATTCGAAGTTCAAATCCTCAAACCCTAACCCCCCTCCCTCCGATCCGAACCCCTCCTTCATGCGCCCACACGACGGCGGGGACGATGGCGGCGACGACGGCGAGCACCTCTTCGCCGGAGTCCGCTTCACGCTCGTCGGCTTCGACCCCGTCACCGAGTCCCAGGTGCGCCCGCCTCTCCCTAGCCGCCCCCGTCGCGGCGTGCCTCGATGCGATTTCCATCGCCGTTCGTTTCGATTCCCATGCCGCCGAATCTGCGCGATTCGGTCCGAAATCTCACCTGGTGAGAGCTCTGCGTTTGGCAGTACCGGTCGGAGATGGTGCGTCGCGGCGGCGCCGACGCCGGCGGGCACGGCGCGGCGGGGTGCACCCACGTGGTCGTCTGCGGTCTCGTCTACGTGAGTTCGATCCCTGCTTTACACTTCTCTGCTCTTCCGGCCGGGGGTTTCCTTGGGGGCATTTGTCGTGTGGCTTCGTTCAGCGGTGTTTATGGTTGAACTGAAATGAATGTAGGACGATCCGGTGTGCGTGGCGGCGCGGGGAGATGGGAAGAAGGTGGTAACTGAGCTGTGGGTGGACGACAGCTTGGAGACCGGATTGATGGCTGATGCCGATCGGGTCAGTCCCACTATTGTGCTTGCATATGTACCGCAGTTAACCTGATTCAGGTGTTCTTTATTGGTACTTTGGTGCTAGTAGTATACTATTGTAAGATATGTGTTACGAACAGACCAGCAAACCACTGTTTTAATGCCACTTTAGTTAGTCTCCTGTGATATTTTTATTTCTGCTGACTGCTTTGATGATTTGAAGCTGCATGTTTTGTATTTGATGATGATAGGTACTATATAGGACAGTGAGAGATTTGAATGGTATACCGGGTAGTCAGTCACTTAACATTTGCCTGACAGGGTACCAAAAGGATGGGCGTGAAGACATAATGGTAATACTGTCGCCTTTTATCTTCTTATCTCCAAGCTTAGAGGTCTATGATTGCTGGTTCATACAGCTGTAAATACCAAGTATCTGATCAGGTCAATTATGATTTCCTTCAGTTTATAGACCAATGATATTTGGTGGTTACTTTTTGTCCCACTTGTTTTAATAGCTTGTGGCTATATCTTTGATTCTAGCACACTGTTTCTTGTGTTATGCCGAGTTTGTGCCTAATTATGCACTTATATGATTTATACCGCTGAATCAATTCACTAACACCAAGCATGCCTGAAACCAACCTTTCTTCTGAATAACCAAGGCTCAGAATGCTATAGAAATATAGCAGTTCCTCGATAAATTTTCAGCTCTTTCCTTCTAAAAAATTGATAGTTTGTCTTAATTGTGATTGAATGCTTCATTTTAATTTTGGAGTTCTCATCACTAATCATCTGACTATTCATTTTACTGTTGAATATAGAAAATGGTTAGCTTAATGGGGGCACAGTTTTCCAAGCCTTTGAAAGCAGACAGGGTTACCCATCTCATTTGCTACAAATTTGAAGGTAGTTAGTTTGCTTCATAATTTTCCTCAATGTTTACACTCAAATTGTGTTGCAATTAGTGTTCACTTGCGGCCTTGCTTCTCCCTGTTTCTATCAGGTGAGAAGTATGAACTTGCTAAAAAGGTGAATATCAATACTGTTAATCACCAGTGGTTGGAAGATTGGTATGTGTATTTATTAACCAGTTTTGTAAAAAATCGTCGTATCATGTCATGGTTCTTTCTGCTGAAATGCCAGCTATGACTTTATTGCAGCTTAAAGGCTTGGGAAATTCTACCGGTTGATAATTATAGAAAAAGGTGAGTCTACCAGCAAATCACCTTGCATTTCTCTGTTGTTGTTTTCCCCCTTTATTTTTAGCCACTGGGCTTATCTTCCCAATCTCTCATCTCTACTGTCCTTTATATGATGTCCAGCTAACTTTTTCACAACATGTCAATACATGTGATGCTCTTCTAGGATACTAACTCTAGTTGCCTGGTCATTTACTTATTCAGTGGTTGGGAACAAGAGATGATGGCGGCACAAGTTGAGGACTCTGAAGATGAAGCAGAAGATGCTGCCGGAGGCTTATCTCGTAGCAGAGGCACTGCCAGAAGCGCCCCTCTTACAGAGATTAGAACGGGAACTCATGTTGATCCTGATGTCTACGCCCCCATTCGTGATCCTACTGTCTCTTTTGGCAATGCCGAGGTTGCTGCAGGAAGACACCTGGACACTCCAAAACAGGTTAACAAAGCAGAAGATGTATACAAAAGGTCCCTTGATGTCAGAGCTAACATACAGAGCACTCATAACACAAATGGTGTGACAAATCCTGCTGATCCTGAGGCAAGCAATGCAGTCCATCCTCCTATTAACCCCAGTAGCAATGCAAAGGCTCCTGGAGATCACATCACCAGGGATGAAGTAAAAAATGGTGATAAAGGGCCAGTTGACACTAGAGCAAGTGCCCTTCCTACGCTCAACACAAATGGGGCCACAAAATGTGCTGATCATCTTGTACATCAACCAACCACGATACTTCCTATTCCTGTGGTCGATAGAGACAACATTGATGAAAAATATATGGATAGTTCTGACAAGTTCATTGCCAACAGTGTTCAGTTGCCAACACCTTCTGCAGAACATCTCTTGGAGAAACCATTGCAGTCATCAGATATGTGTGGAAAAGTGGATCATAAGGATAATGGACCTGTAGCTAATCTTGTTGCCAAAGTTGGTCAATCAAATGTAGAAGGAAATCCAACCTTGTTTAAGGCTAATTCAATATCAGCAGGTAATTCTGCATCAAAGAATTCCCCAATCTTAGGCTACTCCAGAAGGCATTCTCGGAAGTCAGTGTCACCAGGAGCTAATTTAAGTTCAGTTCACCACACAGCATCTCACCAAAGTTCTGAGAGAAATACACCAAATGTTGAGTTTAGTATCTCTCCATCAACGAAGAGCAATCATACAATTAGCAAGCTTGCTGATGGCAAAAGCCCGAGAGTCGAAGCAATAAAATGTGTGGATAGATCAGACTGTGTACTTTCTCAGACGAACAGTGGCCAACATTCAGCCAGTCCATTACCGCTAAATGCAGGCACAGCTACTGGAACTGCAAATAGTCCTCCCCCAAGCAGGGAAATTGCATTAGAAGCAGCAACAGTTTCTGATCTGGCAAAAAATTTCACTGGATCTCAACCCATCAAAGTTGACGGTAACCTAAACTGTGATGTTACTGTGGATCATACAGTGAGGAAAATGGCTGGCTCTTCTAAAAAGAAGCTGTTGAGCAACAGGAGGACTTCATTGAAGCTTGCAAAGTCTCCTGAAATTTTGGCTAAAGAGGCGATTATAGAGCCACTGGCTAAAGCAAAGGAACTGGCACAACATGAAGTGGCAGCAGAGAAAGCATGCGCTATAAGCCCTTCTATGGATTCGGAATTTGAAACGGCAAGTTCAAGTCTCTCTCGTCAAAATCAGAATGTAGAGCCGAGTAACGCACCACAGAAATACACCAGAAGGCATTCTCGGATGTCAGTGTCACCAGGAACTAATTTAAGTTCAGTACACCAAACAGCATCTCACCATAGTTCTGAGAGAAATACACCAAATGTTGAGTTTAGTATCTCTCCATCAACGAAGAACAATCATACAATTAGCAAGCTTGCTGATGCCAAAAGCCTGAGAGTTGAAGCAATAAAATGTGTGGATAGATCAGAGTGTGTACTTTCTCAGACGAACAGTGCCCATTCTTCAGCCAGTCCATTACCGCTAAATGCAGGACCAGGGTCAGGTACTGGAACTGCAAATATTCCTCTCCCAAGCAGGGAAATTGCATCAGAAGCAGCAACAGTTTCTGATCTGGCAAAAAATTCCACTGGACCTCAACCCATCAAAGTTAACGGTAACCTGAACTGTGATGTTACTGTGAATCATACGGTGAGGCAAATGTCTGGCTCTTCTAAAAAGAAGCTGTTGAGCTACAGGAGGACTTCATTGAAGCTTGCAAAGTCTCCTGAAATTCTTGCTGAAGAGGCGGCTATAGAATCCCCAGCTAAAGCAAAGGAACTGGCACAACATGAAGTGGCAGCAGAGAAGGCATGCACTATAAGCCCTTCTATTGATTGTGAATTTGAAAAGGAAAGTTCAAGTCTCTCTCGCCAAAATCAGAATGTAGAGACGAGTAACGCACCACAGGTTAATACCACTGAAGTGGCAGCCACGGTCTCACAACATGACAAGGAGGCTTCTCATGCAACCATGGATGCAGCAACAGTTTCGGATCTGGCAAAAAAAGTATCGACTTCTGTAGTGAAGAACACTGGTGCTAAGAGGTTTCGGAATGCTACCAATGGAGCACAGACTTCATTTTCACGACGTACTTCATTTGCACGTCGTAAAAGTGAGATTGCAACATCTAAGTCCAAGCATGATATTGGTGCAGTTATTTCCGATGAAAATGTAGAAGCAGAACCAGAAAAAGATTGTAGCAGTCCAAGTGCACCTGAATGTACAACCTCCTCTCCTGAAGAAATCCTGAGCAGTATAGCAAGGAATGTTGCCACGAGCTCTCTGAATGCCAACAGTGAGATGAATGGTGCGCCAGGGGCTTCAAAGATGGAGTTTGCTAATGTGATTTCACAGGGAAATATGAAGAAAAACCCTAGGAAGCTTCCAAGCAGTGCAAGTGATAATGACAATCAAAGAGGTTCATCTATGAAGGTGTCAAATGCCATAGCAAGGAGTTCTGTTGCAGATGTGTCTCAGCCTGCTGACAGCAAGATGGCTATGGCTAGTGAACCAATCACTGATAAAGCTCAAACGGTATCTTTGAAGTTGAGCTTTAGTGAGGCAGTTCCTCAAGCTGACACTGAAAAGCTTTCAAGCAGTGCAAGTGCAGATAACCATGAAACATGTTCTCCTGAAAGAGTACCAAACAACAGAGTGCGCAAAGCAGTTGCCAAGAGGAAAGTTTCTGACACACAACATTACGTATCTGGTAGTGAGCCTTGCAACACTGGTGGTGTCTTTCCATTTGAAGCTGAAGTTCTGACAATAAAATCGGCTGCAGAGAACTCCACAAATTCTGGCAAGCCAATGGCGAATAAGGATCTCCAGAGTGCCAATGAGGATGGTATGACAAATGAAGCTGGATCATTTTGCAAAGATTCATTTGAAGACAGATCGAAAGATACACAAAACATTAGCCCAGCAAGGAGAAGCAAAAAGAAAAAGGTTGTAGGTGCAATGGATGGTTCTATCGACCATAACAAGGAGAATGTACCAGTCAACGCTAATTTCTCTCTTAAATCAAAGTACATAAACAAACGTGTGAGTTCGAAATGTATCAAAAAATCAGTACAGAATGGCAAAGATGTGCTTTGTGACCGCAGTATGAGAGAAGGGAATGATTGTGGAACCTTGTCCTTGCTGGAACCAACATGGTTTATTTTAAGTGGACATCGCCTACTGAGAAAGGGTTATATGTCAATACTTAGACGGCTGAAGGGAAGAGTGTGCAGGGGCTCACACCACTGGTCTTTTCAAGCGACACATTTTATTGCACCTGAGCTCCGCAGAACTGAAAAATTCTTTGCAGCGGCTGCAGCTGGGAGGTAAATCTTTTACCATATGCACCTTTTTCAGCGATTTCATGCTGGATTGTGTATACTTTGTTCTGGATGTTTGTTGATTATAAGAACTGAAAAAAAAATTACATACAACCATTTCCCTCTTTGTATTTCGTGGTATCTGAGTGTTGGTTGCTTTTCTGGAATGTTAGGTGGATACTCAAGTCTGAGTATTTGAGTGCTTGCAATGAGGCTGGCAAGTTTGTAGCGGAAGAACCATTTGAGTGGCATGGTGATGGCCTTAACAATGGTGATACAATAAGTCTGGATGCTCCAAGAAAATGGCGCCTCCTAAGGCAGCGCACTGGCTTTGGCGCCTTCCATGGGATGAAGATCATCATATATGGAGAGTGCATTTCTCCATCATTGGTAAGAAGACTATTTGGACATGCACTTCTTCATCCGATAGGAATCTTTGTAAAGCTGCAGTTCTTTATATTCACCCATATGCTTCCCCATTCCTTTTCTCAACAGGACACCCTGAAGCGTGCACTGAGGGCAGGTGATGGCACCATTTTAGCAACCTCCCCGCCTTACACCCGGTTACTGAAGCACGATGTCAGTTTCGCCGTCGTGTCCGCGGACGTGCCAAGCACGGACTCATGGGTCCAGGAGTTCATGAACCACAACATCCCCTGCGTCAGCGCGGACTACCTGGTGGAGTACGTCTGCAAGCCCGGCCACCCTCTGAACAAGCACGTCCTCTTCAGCATGCACGACCTCGCAGACGAGTCACTGCAGAAGCTGAAGAACTACAAGCAGGATGAGCGAGAGGCAACCGAGGGCGGCGACTCGGACCCAAGCTGTTCCGCCTGCGGGTCGAGCAACCGGGAAGGGGCTCTCATGCTGATATGCAGCGGCAGCCAGGAGGGGAACCGGCCTGGCTGCGGTGCCGGAATGCACGTCGATTGCTGGAACCCGAGCCCTGAAGCTGCTGTTGCGCCAGACGGTGACTGGCTGTGCCCCAAGTGCGACGACGACGATGGGGGGCAAGCGAAACCCCCGAAGAAGGCCAGGAAAGGGAAGGCCAAGAAAGGCGCCAGGTCAGGGAAGCCCAAGCGCAGATGAATTTCTCGTGGCTCTGCTGGTGCTGTGTTAATAACGTTATAGCGATGAATGATAGTGTGATGCGAGCCATTGTAAACACGTCGTGGCGCTAGATTCAGATTAGAGATGACTGCTGGGGATCTCGTTCTAAATCGTCTTTCTTAATTATTCTCCTCAGGCAGATTTGTCACCTTCGGGCTAGCAATATCCATAAAGTTATAGTGCTTGGTTCTGGAATACTAGTGGGTTCAATACACAGAGTAGAGTGTAGTCTGTAGGGTACTTAAACTGCAAGCCTTAATCTGTATAAAGTTGCTCTGTCAGAGTGTTACAAGAACTGCATATTGTGCTTCTTCACTATGTTGGTTGGAAGATGAAAAACCCTGAACCGAGCGGAAGAATCGGATCTGATCTGGCCGTGCGCACGCGTTCAGAGTAAGTAAAGCTTGGCATGGAGGCAAGGAAGCAGCATCAGATCAGATCAGAGTAAGTAAACCCTTTGCACTACTGCACGACGAGCTTTTGTAATAATAAATAAAGCACGCGTTCGATTTGGTTTAAAGCGCCTGCCGCCGCAGGCTTTGCGGTAGGGATCTGAAACCTGGTGTGCTTTGCCGCTGGCTGCACACTCACCACACCGGTTTAAAGCACACTGGATTACGGATTTTTTTTTTTTTTTGGAAATGGGCGTTTTATTACTTAACAGTAAGTTTACACCCGGCCTCTGCATAGCTAGGATGCACACAACTGATCAATCACACAGTCTCGGACCAAGACAATAAAAATGGGATTACAAAATAATGTAAATGAAAACACAGTTCTCCAAACTAGCTAAGGAAGATCTATCCGCAACGGTTGCTGCCATCCATGCCGGGAGAAGATATCTCGCGCCGTATCCTCCATCCGCCTACAGCCCTCCGCAAACAACTCGCGGAACTCCATTCGTTGTAGTGAAGTCCATGATCGGAGGACAGCCGTAGCTCGATAGATAACCTGCAAGGGAGAATATACAACATTATTAAAAATCTTGTCATTTCTACATAGCCAAAGCGACCAAATAATGGCAAGCGCTCCCACCCTAAATAAAGTCCCATATTTATCCTCAATCCCATTCATCCAGTTGCCAAATACATTGACTACCGATCTAGGAGGAGATAAACCAGAGGCTATTTGGATTATTGACCATATAGCACGAGCAAATTTACAATGGAAGAATAAATGACGTATTGTCTCATTATGATGACAAAATACGCATTCAGTGCTACCATGCCAATTCCTCCTAACAAGATTATCTTTTGTGAGAATGACCCCTTTACGGAGATATCAAGCGAATATCTTCGTTTTAAGGGGTATCCTCATTTTCCAAATTTTACTATTGTCATCGACTGGAATATTAGGTTGGATCAAAGCTCTATAAAATGAATCAACAGAAAATTTACCACTGTGTAGTAATTTCCATTTTGAATTCGTCCATTCCCTCAGATAGCTGTATCCTGGATAATCTCACTAAAAGATTATTCCAAGACACCAGTCTAGGACCTAAGAGACTTCTTCTGAAAGACACATTAGGAGGATTGGTTTCCATTACCTCAGCGAGTGTATCCCCCTTGTGCCTAACAATTGAGTATAGAGCGGGATATTGTTCACGAAGAGAATTTTGGCCAAGCCATTTATCTTCCCAGAACCTAATCTGTGAACCATCCTTAATATTAAAATTGCCAAACCGGAAGAAATGCTTTTTGGAAGCCATTAGCCCAGCCCAAAAGTGTGAGTCACCTGGTTTCCAAACCAGTTTAGACACCGCTTTTGAGCCAACATATTTCCTCCATAGAATGGTTTGCCATACCCCTTCTCCGGTAAGAAGTTTGTATAACCATTTACCCAGTAATGCGGTGTTTTTGACTTTTAAATCATGTATGCCTAATCCACCATATTCTTTGGGTCGGCAAACAACATTCCATTTGGCCAGTCGATATTTCTTTTTCTCACTATCCCCCTGCCAAAAGAATCTTGAGCGGAAATAGTCCACTTTTGACAAGACACCTTTTGGTAACTGGAAGAATGAGATCATATACAGTATCATGTTGGTGAGTACTGAATTAATGAGTACCAGGCTTCCACCGAGGGATAGCAACTTACCTTTCCAACTATTAAGACGTTTCTGGAGTCTTTCCTCGACGAGTTTCCATTCAGCAATCGTGAGACGCCGATAATGTATCGGTATTCCCAGATAATTGATTGGAAAATTCCCCTGACCACAGCCAAAGAGATCGGCATACAGGTGGGCCTCGTCTTTAGCCTCGCCAAAACAATACAAGTCACTCTTATGGAAGTTTATTTTCAATCCAGAGAGCTGCTCAAATGCTGATAATATTAATTTCAGATTCTTGGCTTTCTCCAGATCATGTTCCATAAATAGTATTGTATCATCGGCGTATTGAAGAATAGATAGTCCACCATCAACAAGATGTGGAACCAATCCTTCAATTTGGCCATCAGTCTTTGCTCTCTCAATAAGGATAGCCAGCATATCTGCCACTATATTAAATAGTATAGGCGATAGTGGATCCCCTTGTCTCAGCCCTTTTTTGGTCTGGAAGTAATTACCTGTGTCATCGTTGACATTAATGGCAACACTTCCACCAGACACAAAAGACTGTATGAGAGCGCACCACTCTTTTGAAAAACCTTTCATACGGAGTGTTTGTTGTAGGAAAGACCAATTAACTTTATCATAAGTCTTCTCAAAATCAATCTTGAACAATACACCATTTAGAGTGCAATTCATGTATCGTTTCATGCAGGATTACAACTCCATCCAAGATGTTTCTTCCTTGCATGAAAGCAGTTTGAGAAGGGCGAACAACATGATCAGCCACTGAATTCAGTCTAATCGTAGCAACCTTTGTAAAAATTTTAAAACTAACGTTAAGAAGGCAGATTGGACGATACTGTTGTATACGTTCTGCGTTGTTAACCTTAGGTAGTAAAATTATGTTGCCAAAATTTAACCTGAATAGGTCCAGCTGACCAACTTGCAAAAACTCAAACAAGCGCATCAAATCCACCTTGATAACTTCCCAGAATTTTTGATAAAACTCTACTGGATTACGGATGATTACGCACAAGATCCTTTCCTTCCACCTGTAGTACTACGCGCTCGTGCTAGTAGTACATGGGCATCTCAATCTGGGAACCCTGCACGTTTGATTAAAGTGGTGGTGGGGAGCTGAATGAAGGGGAGACGAACGAGAGCGCGGTGGCGACGTCTGCACGGGCGTGCTGATGTTTAAGTTAAACTTGAGAAAATCACATCACCCTCACGTGCGGCAAAGCTAAGATATCTGCATCGCTTTTTTGGTGAAATGGGGGTTTACCGTACTGTTGTCGTACGGTGGGTGCAAGCAAAGAACTGGGACACGTGCTGGGAGTGAGACGTGAAAGAAGAAAGAGAAACGTGCAGTTAAAGGCTGCAGCGGTGTAGAAAAAGGAAAATATCATACTTTGAAAAATAAAAAAATAATTAAAAAAGGGTAAAAAAGTTGAAATTTTTTTGAAATCAAAGATGATCAGGTATTGTACTCGTAAAAAAATATTTGGAAAGGAAATGATTCGCATAGTCTCCAGGATTAAAAAAACAAAAATATAAAAAATCTTTGAGCGTTTTGAGTTTGTTTTTTTACCCAGGATACAATGAAAGTAATTCACTATAAAATATTTTTATATAAGTACAATACTTGGTCATCTTTGAATTCAAAAAAAATTCAACAAAATTTAACCTTTTTATATATTTTTTAATTTTTTCCAGGTACGGGAGTCTGCAGCACTCGGGAGCCATACTGTAATGCCAAGTTCCAACGCTGCCTTCATCAATCCCTGCAACAAAAAAAAACGACGCCTTCATCAACAAAACGTTCCATGTCCGGATCTACATGTGATATTTTTTTCCAGACTTTTTGGTCTTAAATTTTCTTGTCATGTATTTTTATACTAATAGATTTATTTTCACCCACAAGCCAAAACACCTCCTAGTACTACCTCCCTTCGCTGAAACAAGGTGCTAATTGTTGTCATGCAAGGACAATGTAAACTTTGACGAATCCTACACAAAATCTGCTGTCGGTTCACATAAACAAGTTTATACCGTGAGACGCTAGCTATCTTTTTATGGAGTCAGAGGCTCAAGTGGGATCCCTTTCTGTTTATATCATAGAAAAAAGAAGAGATCAGGATCCAGTCCAGGGTATTGTCGTTGACATGCGCGAGCCGCCCCGCACGCGTGCACGTGCACGCTCTGTCCGTCAACCATGTTAGTATTGCATCACCCATATGCACGATTGCACGCGTCAACCGCATGCAAGAACCGGTGAATGGAGTTGAAATGAGGCTGGCAAGGGCATGCGACCACATCCTGGCATGCCATGGGTGGTGGCTCGATGGAGGTTGCTTGCGGCCACGTTGTGCGTGCCCGCCACCACCTGTCCTCGCCTCTTTTCCAGCTCGCAACCCTACAGGTGTAGCACGATTCTCCACTGACGTGGCTGCATATGGGCCCCAGCGCTTCTGTTTCTGTTACCTCGTGCCGTGCTCATCAAGCTCATTTCCTTGTCTTCAAGCTATCTACAGTACTAATCACCATACGTAGTAGTAGTAGTGCAAGTATGACCTGCACACTTTTTAAGACGCCAGAAACTTATTATGCGTGCAACTGCTACGGTATCGTGTCCATATATATAATGACGAAAAAAAATATAGTCGGACTATATACGTACGTCCTCGACGACGCCGGCGTTGACGTGAGCACGCCGCCCTCGATCGCGCGCATGCGGACGTCGCGTGAAACTCCAGCTTACGTATTGCACCGCCACGCGCGCGTGCGCTCATCTCCAGCGATCGAGAGCTCAACTGCATGCAGCGGATGATCGCTGGACAGACCGAGGTTGCTTTGTTCCATCGCCGGCCGCCACGTCTCTCTCCCGGCCGCCTCCACCTGTCCCCCACCTTTTCCAGCTCACACCACACCGACATGCATGCACAGGTGTACCGCAACTCCCCCACCACGCTGACGTGGCTGGGCAGTGGGCCCAGCACTTCATGCTGTTCTGTTAAAGCTTTTCCATGGCTGGCACTTGCTCGATCGCGCCGTGCTTACCAAGAACATTTCCTTCTCCTGCAAGTCTATTACTATGAAGAATTACTACCACCACTAGTGTCTAGTGGTGCAAGTCTTGTGTGAGAAGCCGGCTTTTTAGGCTGGTCATGGTGGAGGTAAATTAGGTGGTAATATACATTCACATGTAATGCCAACTAGTTATTTTGATGACATGGCATATTAATTAATAAGAAAAAAGAGTCTTGTGGTAACTAGCTATGTTACCATAATATTACACATCCCAAGACAATATGAGTCTATGAGCTAATAAATAAATCATTCTAAGTTATTACCACTAATAAGTTTCTATACACTATAAAATTAGTAACATAAACTAGTAATTTATGCATATTACTAATCTATGTTACTCTCTACTAGGACTAGTCTTATAAAAGCTATCCAAACTACTCCCTGACCACCTCACACCTCTGTTTTATAGTAAGAACATTTTTACACCGTGAAGAATGCGCCAACCACTCCTGCCACACGATCTACGTACGCCTTCCATCCATCCAACTATTCTGCACTACCGTCCCCGTCTCTTGTCACTAACCAAACCTCAACAGTTCTTAACCTGGCAAACATAATCAAGGCCACCGTGCAAGTTAGTGCACCGAGATCAACCACGACGCCGCCATTTCCGTCCATATATATTCCTCCCCTGAACGAGAACGTAGCGTAGCCAGCTGTACTAATTGGTTTCGAATTTGATTCTCTAGCCTTTACGTTGCGCCTACTAAAGTACAGGGGCAGCAGTCGCGCAGCAACTTGCCGCTCGTTCTTTAACTGAAAAAGAAGTGGAGTACTCGGCTGTACATGCGATATGCAGGGCAAGTGGTACCCGTAGATCAGATCCAATTAGTCCAAGAGACGGATGGATCATTGCAGCGTAATGTCATCAGAGCTTAATGATCCGGCAATCCAGCATGCGCGGCGCCGCCGTCTGATTTATTCCCGCTCGTACAAATACCAGAATTCTCCACTCTGTCAACGGTAATCAAATCATCGATCGGTTTAGATCGGCACGTGAAGGCATCTCACCTGCCCCTCAACAAAAGCTGGAGTCATATGGGAAGCAAGCACCGGTCCAGTCCATCGCATAGTTAATCATCGAAAGTACTACGCACTATATTCTCCGAGGAACTATTCTGTCAGCTGTACGCCTCATAATTTTTTTGGCGAAGATAGGTTAATTTTTATCACGTTTTTTCTTAAAAAAATTAGGTAGAACATCAGCCTCTGCATCAAATGATGCACTCGGCCTTTTATTAATTTTCACGGCGTGAGATCCTTTCCTTCCACCTGTAGTACTGCACGGGCATCTCATTCTGGGAACGAGAGGGTGGCGAGATGCCTGCAAAGCTAAGATATCTTATGGGCGTGTTGATGTTTAACTTTAAATAAACTTGAGAAACTCACATCACCCTCACGTGCGGCAAAGCTAACATATGTGCATCGCTTTTGTGGTGAAGAGGGTAGCGCTTCACGAGGCGCAAGCAAGGAACTGCGCCACTTGGTGGGACGCGACGTAAAAGAGAAAGAAGAAACGTGCGGTTAATTAAGCTGCAGCAGTGTAAAAAAACGATTTTTTTTACGAAAGTCAATATATTTGTTACTCCATCCGTTTTCCAACGCTGCCTTCGTCAGTGGACAAATTGAATCGGATAAAAGAAAACGGAAGGTTGCTTCAAGAACTAGTGTACTAACACAAAATGTCTGCATATTCACATGAATTTTCTATTAGATTTTTTTTAACTTTAAATTGTTTTTTCATGTATTTTTTATACAGTAATAGGTTTATTTGAACTCGCGTGCAAAAACCACCACCTCCTAGTACTACCTCTCTTCACTGAAACAAGGTGTTAAATTTCTTTTGATGTCATGCAATTTAAACTTTGACCAGTCATAGACAAAATTTATGCCTCGGTTCACACAAACAAGTTTACTAAAAAAGAGTAGTATTGCGAGGACGCCGACCATTTTATGGAGTGAGAGGGTCAAGTCAAGTTGGATACAATTTAGTAGATCAAGAGGCGATTTTTAGAACCCACCCCGTCAATCCACCTCGCCGGCCGGTGGTTCGTGGGTTTCCTCCGTCTCCGGCGGCCACTCTAGCGGTGGGAGGATGGGGGAACCCCTGACCCTAGCCTGTACATAGCGTAGGATCTGGTAGGGCTCCGGTCGGCGGCGTCGTGGAGGCGGTGATGCTGTCGGTGGGAGGTTTGGTGTCGTCGCGCCTCCCCATCTGCGACGAGGGTCTTCGGAGCTTCGATGTGGCACGCGCGACTTTCGGTGGCCGGGGATCTGCGAATCCGTCGACCCACTCCAGGTCTTCGTCCTCCGAGCTGTCCAACGAGGGAGACGAATCCTGTGCAGTGGTGCTTCTCCATAGTCCCTCCTCTCCGTCGTGCGAGCACGCAGAGGCTGAGAAGGGCGACTTCCTGTTCGCGAAGAAATCGTCTGCGGCGTCCAAGGTTGCGCTGGCACCAGGAGGGTGCCGGGACGGCGATGCGGCGACGTGTTCCCCTTCCGCGTCGGTGTTGGTAGGAAGATGGGTTCCAAGGACCCGGTTGTAATTTCTGGTTTCTTTGGGGTGTGTTGTACCAACTGTGATGGCTAATAGATCTGGGGTTATTTCCGCAAAAAAAAAGTTGGATACAATTGATTCTCAAAAATAAAAAGTTGGATACAATTCTGTTCATCAAATAAAAAAGAAGCCAGCGGGATCCAGCTCAGGGTATTGCCGTTGACATGCGCGAGCGCCGCCCCGCACGCACGCACGTCCGTCAACCACCCATGCACGATTGCACGCGTCAACCCCATGCAAGAAGTTGAAAATGAGACTGGCATGCATGCGACGACATCCTGGCCTGGCATGGGTGGTGGATCGACGGATCGGAGCTAGTTTTTTTTTTTTTTGGAAAAATCGGAGCTAGGTTGCTTGCGGCCATGTCTCGCGTGCCCGCCACCACCTGTCGCCGCCTCTTTCCAGCTTGCAGCCCTACAGGCGGTGTAGTGCAGTTCTCCACCGACGTGGCCGCGCATGGGCCCAGCTAGCGCTTCTGTTTCTGTTACCTCGTGCCGTGTTCATCAAGCTCATTAATTTCCTTATCTTGCAAGCTCACTATACTAGTGCAATTCTTGCGTAGGAAGCCACAAAGCTCTCGGATCTGACCGGCGCGCCTCTTTTATGGCGTACTACTACTACAATGGTGCGTGCGTGCTCCCGGTCGATAGAGTCGTCGCCGTTGACGTGCGCGCGCCGCCCTCGCCCCTCGCGCGCATGCATGCGCACGTGAAACTCCAGCGACCTCTCGCCGTCTCGCGTACTCCTCCACCACCCCACGTACGCGCGCGTGGCCATCTCCAGCGATCGAGCTCAACTGCAGCCGCAACCGGACCACGCCGACCTGCAGATGACATACTGGCATGGGCGGATGATCGTCCTTCGCCCGAGGTTGCTGCTTTCTCGATCGCCGCCGCCACGTCTAGCGCAGTCGCCTCCACGTGTCCCCAGCCTTTTCTAGCTCACACCACACTCACATGCATGCACAGGTGTACCGCAACTCCCCCACTTCGCTGACGTGGCTGGGCAGTGGGCCCAGCACTTTCATGTTGTTCTGTTAGGCTTTTTCCTGGCTAGCTTCCTGCGTCGATGACATCCTGCTGGCACTTGCTCGATCGCGCCGTGCTTACCAAGAACATTTCCTTCTCCTGCAAGTCTATTACTAGAAGAATTACTACCACTAGTGTCTAGTGGTGCAAGTCTTGTGTGAGAAGCCGGCTTCTTATAGAAGCTATATCCAAACTACTCCCTGACCACCTCACACCTCTGTTACAGTAAGAACATTTTTACACCCTGAAGAATGCGCCAGCCACTCCTGCCACATTGTCACGTCTGCTGTGCAAATTAGTCAACCAAAGAGCTACGTACTAATCGGACAATAATTTTTGGGCCTGCATGATCTATGCCCTCCATCCAACTAGTCTGCACTACTCTACCCTTCCTCTCTCCCGCCACTAACCAAGCTTAACAGTTCTTAACCTGGCAAAGCCTCCGTGCAAGTTAGCGTAGCCAGCTGTAATCGGTTCCGAATTTGATTCTCTGCTAGCCTTTACGTTGCGCCTACCAAAGTAGATGTACTACAGGGGCAGCGGTCGCCCAGCAACTTGCTGCTTGTTCTTTAATAACTGAAGAAAAAAGGGTGGAGTACTCTGCTGTACTACATGCGAGATGCAGGCAGGGCAAGTGGATCAGATCAGATCAGATCCAATTAGTCCAGGAGATGGATCATTGCAGCAGCATATATATACTGTCATCACAGCTTGATGATCCAGCAATCTCCTGCCCAACCCAAGTATTTTTTGTCAAATCTGAGAAGTTCAACCAAGTCTGACCTTTTCTCGAAACTAATTCGGAATCTGACCCCTAGGGTCGGCGCCGTTTAAAATGGCGCCGAAGTTGTACAGGTCGGCGCAAACAAAACAGAAAACCGACCCGAAGGAGGTCGGCTCCGTTTAAAATGACGCCGACGTCGGCTCCGTTTAAAACGGCGTCGACCTCCCTAGTTTGCCTCCCAGCTGCTTTATCTTGGCGCCGACCTGTATAACTTCGGCGCCATTTTAAATGACGCCGACCCCAGGGTCAGATTCGAAATTAGTTTCGAGAAAAGATCAGACTTGGTTGAACTTTTCTGTTTTGGACAGATTTGGCAAAAAATACCCAACCCTAGCATCAGCATGCGCGGCTGATTTATTCCCGCTCGTACTAATACAACCAGTACTACTATACAGTATACAGTCTGTTCCTTGCAAATAAAGAATTTCTCCAGTCTGTTAACGGTAATCATCGACCGATTAGATGGCCTGCCCCTCAGCAGAAGCTGGAGTCATATGCGAAGCAAGCACCGGTCCATCGCTTAGATATATAATCGTCGGAAGTACGCACCATTATTCTCCGAGGAATTATTATGTCAGCTATATATACACTCCATATGTTTTCTGGCGAAGATTGGTTAATTTTCACCACGTGATCTGCAGAAGATCCTTTTCTTCAACCTGTAGTACTATATATAGTACGTGGTAGTATTACACGGGCATCTCATTCTGGGAACCCTGCACGTTTGATTAAAGATCTAAAGTGGTGGTGAAGAGCTGACGCAGAGACGAACGAGAGCGCGCGTGGTGACGATGCCATGCACGGGGCGTGGTGATGTTTAAGCTAACTTTGAGAAAATCACATCACCCTCACGTGCGGCAACACTAACATATCTGCATCGCTTTTGTGGTGAAAGAGGGGGGGGGGGGGGGGGGGGGGGGGGGGGGGGGAGGCTTACAGTATTGTGACGTATCTGACGACCAGGATAGGTCGCTTGGCCCTCGCTGCGTCGGGTCCCGCATCAACTGCGTGGTTGTGGCTTGCCTTCGGCGTGCTCAAAGTCGCGAGGCCATCTAGCGAAGGCTTTGGGCGGCGCGGGTCGCATGCGCTGCCGCTGGGGTTTGGGGCGGCCGGTCCTGGTCGAGACCAGCGGGCGGCATGGGGGTTGCCGGCTTGGATCTAACAGAGAGGTGGTTCCAGGGTTTCTCCCACGTTAAGACATCGATCTACTTGATGAATGCATGTCTTCGTAGATCTGACCAGAGCGTCGAGTCTCGGAAGGTCCTGCCAGCAAACTCCACTAAACGAATCATGCCTGAAGATTGCCGGATTGATTAGAATTCGGACGCGCACAAACGTGTTTTTTTGTGAGTGTTTGGCTTCAAAGAGTGAGACGAAGCTCTACAGTATTTTGCCATCGTGGGACATGTCTTCAGTTTCATGGAGAAGTCAGTGTGCGAAGAATGTTATTAAAGCCAAGATCTGACGACTAGTAATGGTTGTTCGCGTAATTGGCTTGGTGATTCTTGACTTCTAGCTACGACATCTGAAAGTGGGTGTGATAGCACAAGAGAAGTTTAGTTTTTAAGTTTTTAGGGTAAAAAACCAAGATCTGATTTTAACTGGTTGTGCCTGGCAATGACTTTGTTAAAGACATTGTTTTGAGAGCGCAGATTTTTCTCCAGGATGAAAACCAATTATCTATGATTGGGCGACGACGGTGTTGTGCACTGTTTTCTTTTTGGGTTGTCGCTTTTAGAGAAGTTGGATTACTGGTGTAGTTTTGGTGATGTTTGGTCTACAGTTATAAGAAATAGATCTTTGTAGTGGAACTTTTTTTTGTGTAATTCTTCTTTAATTTTCTGACTGTGTACATCCACAGAGGCTAGGTATAATTGGTATATTCATAGCATTAACATATATTCCCTTTGTCAAAACAAATTTGTTACCCCATGCCCAGTTCCAATGCCACATTCGTTAGAGCACCCACAACGTTGTGCCAAAACTGGTTCCATTTTGTCTTTTTACATTTTAGAACTAGTTCCACAGTGTGTGGGCATAGTTTCCAAATAACAAAAAGAGAGAATCAGAGCAACTAGCTGCTCCGGATGCCAAATTTTCCAATCTCAATATAATACAATATCTCTCCTAGCAACCAACGGCTTCTCCCATGCCGGCGACGAGCGATTGGCTCTGGCCAGGTCTTGCGTATGTCCGGATCTTCCTGGACGTGTGTACGCCTGCGCTTGGAGTAGGCGACTGGGCCATGCGTCCGCTCGTCTCTGCGCTGCCGCTCGCCACCGCTCGAGTCGCACATCGCCACTCGCCGCCGCTGCTTGAGTCACTCGGCTCCGCCGCTCTTCTCCGTGCTCGCTGCCGCTGCTCGAGTCACTTGCCTCCGCCGCTCTTCTCCGTGCTCGCCGCCGCTTCTCGAGTCGCTCGCCTCCGCCGCTCTTCTTCGTGCTCGCCGCCGCCACTCGTCTCTGAGCCGCCGCTCGCCCACAACTACAAACCCTTCGCTAGGATCCATACTCGTCGGATCTGGGAGCCAAAGAAAAGGGCAAACAAGGAGAGTCAAATCCATGGAGGGAATTTGGACGGGAAAGGGGAATTTTTTCATGGCGTCGCGCGAAGGCCCTGGAGGTTGTGAGAGAGAAGACCTTTTCCCCCCTAGTTTTACTAGTTGTTGGGGTCCACACTATAGAAATTTGGCGACGGCAACGCTGTGCAGTTGTAGCCATATTTGTCTCCATTGCAAAATTAGGTTTCAACAGTGTTTTAGCTACGGCAAGGCCGTGGGTGCGCTTAGTGGACAAATTGAATCGAAAAAAAAGAAAAAGAAGTTTTTTCCTTGAGAATTTGTGTATGTACACAAAATGGATATACACGTGAATTGTTTTCCGAATTTCATGACTTGAATATTTTATGTACTTTTAATACTCCCTTCGTTCCAAAATAGATGTCTTGGATTTTTTAAAATTTAGATAAATTTATATAGTAAATAGTGTCTAGATTAATCTAAATTTTGATAAATTTGAGACAACTATTTGGAGACGGAGGGAGTAGTTTTATTTGCACCCGCGAGCCAAAACACTAACTCCTAATACTACTCCCTTCACTAAACCAAGGTGTTAAATATTTTTAACGTCATGCAATGTAAATATTAACCAACCTTTGACAATTTTTTTGCATAGGTTCACACAAACAAGTTTAGTACTGTGAGACGCGCTACCTTGTTTGTGTGAACAAGTGGGATCCAATTCTGTTCCATCACAGAAAAAAGAAGCGAGCGGGATCGAGTCCAGGGCATTGTCGTTGACATGCGCGAGCCGCCCCGCTCGCATGCACGTGCACGCTCTGTCCGTCAACCATGTTAGAAGCAGCACCCATGCAAGAAGTTGAAAATGAGGCTGGCATGCATGCGACGACATCCTGGCCTGGCATGGATCGACGGCGGTTGCTTGCGGCCACGATTCGCGTGCCCGCCTCCATCTGTCCCCGCTTCTTTCCAGCTCGCAACCCTACAGGTATAGCCCGATTCTCCACTGACGTGGCTACTCATGGGGCCCAGCGATCCTGTTACGTCGTGCCGTGCTCTCATCAAGCTCATTTCCTTGTGTTGCAAGTTCACAAATCACCGTATATAGCAGTGGAAGTCTTGCGTAGGAAGCCACAAGCTCTCGGATCTGACCGGCACAACTTTTTCAGACCCCACAAACTTATGTCGTACAAACGTTGTTGTGCCCAGGTTCGGACGAAAAAAAGACACAAGCGGACAATGGTGCGTGCGTGCGCCCGGACGAGGCCGGCCGCCGCCGCCGCCGTTGACGTGCGCGCGCCTGTCGTCGCACGTGAAATCCCAGCGAGCTCTCGCGTGCTCCGATCCAGCGTACGTAGTGCGCCACCACAAGCGCGGGCGCAGGTGCGCTCATCTCCAGCGAGGCAGCGATCGAGCTCAACGACGCAGTTGCAACCGGACAACGCCGACGGATGACATCCTAGCATGGGCGGATGATCGCTCGACAGACAGACCGATGTAGCTTTGCTCGATCGCCGCCGGCCGCCACGTCTCGCGCAGCTGCCTCCACCTGTACCCCACCTTTTCTAGATCACACCACACTCACATGCACAGGTGTACCGCAAACTCCCCCACTTCGCTGGCGTGGCTGAGCAGTGGGCCCAGCACTTCATGCTGTTCTGTTAAAGCTTTTCCCTGGCTGGCTTCCTGAATCGATGCCATGTTGCTGGCACTTGCTCGATCGCGCCGTGCTTACCAAGAACATTTCCTTCTCCTGCAAGTCTATTACTAGAAGAATTACTACCACTAGACACTAGTGCGTCTACTAGTGCATGCAAGTCTTGTGTGGGAAGCCGGCTTCTTATATACTCTTGTGTGGGAAGCCGGCTTCTTATATACTCTGCCCTGAAGAATGCGCCAACAACTCCTGCTACATTGTCACGTCTGCTATGCAAATTAATCAACCAAAAGATCTACTCACTCTATCTCAAAATCTAAAACATCTTAGTACTTTCCCGGACCCACATTAATTGACTTAAATTTGTTTAAATTTAGCTGAATCTAGACACTGTTTAGTATATAGGTTTATTCAAATTTTAAAAAATTTAAGTCAACTAATATGGATCGAAAAGAAGGAGTATTTTAAAACAGAGAGAGGGTATTAGTCACACGAGAATTTTTTTTGCTTGCACGATCTACGCCCTCCGTGCATCCAACTACTCTGCACTAGCATTCCCGTCTCGCTCCACTAAACCAAGCTCAACAGTTGCTGACCTGGCAAAACACAATCAAAGCCACCGTGCAAGTTAGTGCACCTAGCTAGCTCGACCACGCCGCCGCCATTTCCGTTCTGATTGTTATGAATAATTAATAATTATTAATTAAGAAATAATTCCCGCTTAGTCCACACTTGTAATCCCACGTACGTGGGAACCGCCTTAGACAGTTACAACCTGGAGCGTCGCCTCCAAAACCGACATTGTAATCGACGCGTCCTTTGGAGGCGTCCCTAATGTATACTCCCTCCGTTCCTTGATATAAGGTGTATAGTTTTTTATAAAAAATTCCAGAATATAAGGTATATGGTGGGATCGTGGGATTTTTTTTACATAATTTAGGAGTCAAACTGATTTAGAGAGATGAGATACCGAGATTTCCCTATTTTCCTCTATTTTCACATCGGTCACCTACATGTACTAACATCTAGAAGTATCAAGTTTTTTCGTTTTAGACTATGCGTTAATATTCGTGCAAGAAAACTATACACCTTATATCAAGGAACGGAGGGAGTACTATATAAGGATTCGATCCTGATCAATAAAGTTGGTTGATTCTTTCCATCACTTTCTACTTTCGATTTCTTACACGTTATCAGCACGCTCCCAGCGAGAGCAAAACTCCGGCGAGAAAAGGTGAGAACTAGAAAAGATGTCGCGCTTCTTGTCGTCGTACCTTTGCCGCCTGCTGCAGGACGACGGTCGTCGTCGCTGCTTCGTCGAGCACCACCGCCGGTATTCTGGTGCTCAGAGCATGGTTGGCTAATCTGCCCCCTGCACGAGCACCGCCCCGCCGCCGACATGGACGCCGCTGGGCGGTCACCAACATCTGTCTTCGAATTCGGCTCCACTAGCGCTGTGGCCGCTGATGTCGAAACCGTCGCGCCGCCCCTGCCGTCTCCGACCCCTGCGGTTGTCGAGGTGGAGGGAGATGCCGCAGCCGTCGCGCCGCCCCTGCCGTCTCCGACCCCTGCGGTTGTAGAGGTGGAGGGCGACGCCGTAGCCGTTGCGCCGCACGCTAGCACCGCGGTCGTCGATGTTGACGCCGTCATGCCGCGCCTGCCGTCCCCGACACCCGCAACACCTCTGCCTTCGCCACGCTCCAGAGCTCGCCGCCGCCTCGTGGCCCTGGGCCTGCCGCTTCCCAGCTCGCCGTCGAGCGACCGCGGACGCCGTGCCGCCAGCACTTGGAACCCGGCCGCGCTGGGGCTTGCGAACGGCGTCGCGTCTTGCACCCGCCTCCCCGTTGAATCCTCCGCCAAGGACGCCCGTGGAGGGAGCTCTGCTGGCCGCCGGTGAGGCCTGCTATGCGCGGTGCCGCGTGGTGCGCGTGGTGCTGCGCGTAGTGCGCGTGGTGCTGCGTTGGCTCAGATTGGATTGGGGATCGATCTGGTTAAGCGTCCAGTACGTGGGCACTAGGCTGTTTATTGGGCTGAACATTGGGCTGAATAATTGATAATTTATTTTCAGTTTCTTAGCAGGTTGTGTTAACACTAGTTCTAATCTAGTTTCAATTCAGATTTAGACTCTGTTAATTGCAGTATTTAATTTTGTACTGTTAATATGTTGAGTACTATGTATTCCATATTATGTGTGGATATAATATATTTCCATGTGTGCACATGTTGAGATTTATTACATTCATCGTTTGCAATTGAGATTTTCAATTTCTTGCAATAGATCAATTCATCATCTTAATTGAGTCATTTTGACTCGATACGAGCACGAATTGGTATGCAAAATTCAAAGTGATTTCTTTAAATTGATGTTTTGGGAACACAAGGTAGTGGCCAGATCTACTGCACTGCAGATTATCACCACTACTGTTTAAAGCCTACATTTTGTCATATTTGACACTGATTGCTTAACAATGCGCTCTCCCAAACATTTTATTAAGTCATGACATAAGGCATTAGAAGTATGAGTATCTACTGATTTTATCAGATTATACTCTCTAGTGCTGTGAGACAGACTCCAAATATTCTTCGGAGATTATCTACAATGTGTCATATTTAACAATTTGAAGTTCACACTAATGATTTTGAGTCCACTTCTTGAAGTCATCATTAATTTTGCATAGTTCATTACAACATGACCATGATGGATTTTAATTTACCGAAGGTAGATTAATATTCTCTGGTTTACCATGTAGGTAACCGATGGCTGGAAAAGAGTTTGATTCTGTCGAACTTAATGGCCACAACTACCCTACATGGGCCATGGACATCAAGATCGCTCTTGCGTCCCGGGGGATAGTGCGTGCCATCCAGAACCCGGATGACCCCCTTCCGGCTGGAGCCGCACCGCTGAGAGAAGAGCAGAAATATGCTGCCTTGTACATTATAAGGCATCATATTCACCCGGATCTTAAGTCCGAGTATTTGGAGGAGGAATCCCCATTTACTTTGTTTCAGGCCCTCAAGACGAGGTATGAAAAGCAGAAGGTAGTTGTCCTGCCCGAAGCACTTCATGATTGGACTCATCTTCGATTCCAGGACTTTAAGTCCGTCGGGGATTACAATCATGAGGTTCATAAGATAAGTTCCAAGTTGCGCTTTTGCGAGAAGGAACCTACAGATGCGGAAAAGATAGAAAAAACTCTATCCACTATGCTCCCATCTGAAAGGCTCCTCCAACAGCAATACCGCGCTCGCGACTACCAGGTCTATTCAGACCTTATTCATATCCTACTCCAGGCTGAAAAGCATGATGAGCTTCTTGCGAAGAATGGCTCTCAGCGCCCGGTTGGTTCCCAACCTTTGCCGGAAGTTCATATGAATGTCGCGAACGGAAGAAAGTTTGGTGGTGCCTTCAACGGCAACCAATCGAACTTCAAGGGTAAGCGTAAGCGTAACCGGAACAGGAAGCCTCGAAACTCGGACCGTGGGAAAGGCACCGCAAAGCCAAAGTATGACAAAACTAAGCTTTGTGACAAGTGTGGATGCTACACGCATCCTACTAACAAGTGCAAGACCCCAAAGCATCTGGCAATCCTCTACCAGCATTCCCAAGGACGCAAGGCACCTCAAGGGAAAAGGTTTGAAGCCAACTTCAACCTTCATCCAGATGGCACCAATGGAGCTGGTTGTTCCAAGATGCTCCTCCTGGACCTAGCAACACCATGACTCTCCAGCGGCCCGAGGATCCTATGAGCACGGAGAACATGATGATTGAGTACGCGTCAAATGACATGTTTGGAGACTTCGACTAGTCCCACTATCTCCTTAGTGATCACTTTATTTTATGTCCATTTATGATGTTGTAATAAGAACATAAGTATTATTGTTGTCATTTATATTGTATCAGCACTTTGATATAATAAAGATTTTATTCTATGTATCTAAATAAGGTTTTCTTATTGAAAATTCTTTATTTTTATATATAGCTCTCTACGGGGACAATCCGATGGAAGAGGAATTATGCCTTGTGGACAGTGCTACCACAAACTCTATACTGAGAGAGTTGAAATATTTTCAAACTCTAAAAAAGATGAATGGAGATATTTTGACTATCGCTGGACGCGATACGGTAATTGTTGGCACTGGACGTGCCATATTTACCTTCCCAAACGGTACACAAGTGACAATTAAGGATGCCTTGTTGTATCCCGATTCGTCACGTACCTTAATCAGTTATCGAGATATCCGTAAGAATGGTTTTCATATTGAAACCCATGAAGACAACAAAGAAGAGTATCTGCTCTTCACAAAAGATAACGGATATGGCAAGCAAGTACTTGAAAAAATTCCTTCTCTGTCGTCCGGACTGTACTATACGTACATCAAGCCCGTAGAACATGTTGCTTACAAGGTAATCTTCCAGAATGTTGATGCATTTCAAACTTGGCATGATCGCCTCGGCCATCCCGGTATCGGGATGATGAGGAAGATTACTAGCAATTCTATTGGTCATAATTTGCATGAGTCAAAATTCCCTCAGTCATCAGACTTTGTGTGTACATCATGTGCCACAGGGAAGCTAATTTTGAGGCCTTCGCACCTCAAAATACAAGTTAAACCACTTCAGTTCCTTGAGCGAATTCAAGGTGATATTTGTGGTCCTATCCAACCATTATCTGGACCATTTAGGTATTTCATGGTTTTGATTGATGCATCTACACGATGGTCACATGTGTGTCTTCTTTCCACACGAAATCATGCATTTGCCAAGATAATGAGGGAAGTAATTAAGTTACAGGCCCATTATCCAGAAAGTCAAATTAAATCAATTCGCATGGACAATGCTGCAGAATTCTCTTCACGCGCCTTCAATGACTATTGCATGGCCTTGGGGATTGAAGTTCAGCACTCTGTTCCATATGTCCACACTCAAAATGGTTTGGCTGAGTCACTAATAAAGAGGATCAAACTCATTGCAAGACCTTTGTTAATGAATTGCAGCTTGCCAACTTCGTGTTGGGGTCACGCGGTTTTACACGCCGCTGACCTAATCCAATTACGACCTACTGCATATCACAGTACTTCCCCTCTGCAATTGGTACGTGGAAATCCTCCCAGCATTTCCCATCTGCGTAAGTTCGGATGTGCTGCATACATCCCGATCTCACCACCACAGCGGACATCCATGGGCCCACACAGAAAACTAGGGATCTATGTGGGGTACAAATCGCCGTCGATTATTAAGTACCTGGAACCCCTTACTGGGGATCTATTCACAGCCCGTCATGCTGATTGCATATTTGATGAGGAACATTTTCCGGCATTAGGGGGAGATTTCAAGTACCAGAAAGAATGCCCGGAAATTGATTGGAATGCTATCGCCATTTCAACCTCTGATCCACGTACCCAAGAGACCGAACTCCAAGTTCGGAAAATCATCAATTTGCAACATCTTGCAAATAATCTGCCAGATTCATTTACTGATCTAAAAGGTGTTACTAAATCCTGGAAACTGGCCAGAAATGCGCCCGAAAGAGTGGAGGTACCAACAAAAACCACTCAACTCCCTGATCCTAAAAAGAGGGGGAGTAGTACTGCCACTGACCCGGAACCTGCTTCTCGCAAGCAACAAAGGAGAGAGAGGAGAAAATCCTCCAAATCGGTAAATGCAAGTCAGCTCAACGTTGACGAACACCTTATGGATAGTATACACCCAGTGGAAGGGCAACCTCCACAACCCAGCTCCAGCTTGCACACACTGGCTGGGACATCGGAACACCTAGACTCACGCGTATTGGGAAATCACGAAGAGTCATCAAGGGTGCATGAGATATCCACCAACTATATCGATTCTGGAGAATCATTCAACCGTAAGTCTACGATTGTCGACACTTATTTTTCTGCTACAATTGCTGATACCCTTCTCAATGATCATGATCCAAGGACTATCGTTGAGTGTGAGAAACGCTCCGACTGGCCTAAATGGAAGGAAGCAATACAAGCAGAACTTGCTTCGCTTAATAAAAGGAAGGTATTCACAGAAGCAATAGCAACACCTCCCAATGTTTTCCCTATGGGATTCAAATGGGTTTTCCTCCTGAAACGGAATGAGAACAATGAGGTGGTGAGATACAAAGCGAGGCTCGTAGCACAGGGTTTCACGCAGAGACCCGGCATTGATTTCAATGAGACATATTCTCCAGTAATGAGTGGTATCACTTTCCGATATCTTATATTTTTGGCAGTGCAAAATCGTCTATCTATGCAGTTGATGGATGTCGTGACCGCATATCTTTACGGGTCACTAGATTCGGACATATACATGAAGGTTCCTGATGGGGTCTCTGTCCCGAATGCAAGCGCTAAACGCAACATGTACTGTGTAAAACTGAACAAGTCTTTATACGGCTTGAAACAGTCGGGGCGGATGTGGTACAACCGACTTAGTGAGTTCCTTCTTCAGAAGGGTTACTCCAACAATGATGACTGTCCATGTGTCTTCATCAAGAAGTCCTCTTCAGGATTTTGCATCATTTCAGTGTATGTCGATGATCTCAACATCATTGGCAACACACAAGATATTGATGAAGCACGCAATCATCTAAAGACAGAATTTGAGATGAAGGATTTGGGTCAAACCAAATTTTGCTTGGGTCTCCAACTCGAGCACCTTCCCTCAGGAATAATGGTACACCAAGCTGCCTATATCCAGAAAATATTGAAGAAATTCAATATGGACAAATCCTATCCATCTAAAACTCCCATGGTGGTTCGTTCTCTAGACGTAGGGAAAGATCCTTTCAGGCCAAGGGATGATGGAGAAGAGATGTTGGGACCCGAGGTTCCATATCTCAGTGCTACTGGAGCGCTTATGTATCTTGCAAATTGTACGAGACCTGACCTCGCATTTGCAGTGAATCTACTTGCTAGACACAGCGCAGCTCCCACCAAACGCCATTGGCCGGGAGTCAAGAATGTCTTTCGATATCTCCAAGGCACAAAGGATCTTGGTCTATACTTTCAGTTTCAGAGAAATCTGGACTCCGGTATGATTGGATACACTGATGCTGGCTACTTATCTGATCCCCATAATGCCAGATCGCAGACCGGCTTTGTGTTCCTACATGGTGGAACTGCTATATCATGGAAGTCTTCAAAACAGACTCTGGTTGCCACTTCTACCAATCATTCTGAAATAATTGCATTATATGAGGCATCACGTGAATGTGTGTGGCTTCGCAGAATGATAAACCACATACAAAAGTCATGTGGAATTGGTTCTATCAAATCACCTACCATTATCTATGAGGATAATGCGGCTTGTGTTGCACAGATGCAAACATGATACATCAAGAGCAATATCACTAAGCATATTGCCCCTAAATTGTTTTATCCTCATGAGCTCCAAAAGAGCGGGGAAATAAACATCTTGCAAGTAAAGTCATGTGATAATCTCGCTGACCTATTCACGAAGTCTCTGCCAACTTCAACATTCCAAAATTATATTCATGGAATTGGTATGCGACGGCTTCGAGATTTGCAAGAATCAGGGGGAGTGTCTTCCTGAATTATGCATGTTCAAAGCATCATATTATACTCTTTTTCCCTTGATGAGTTTACTATTCAGGTTCTCATTAAGGTTTTTAATGAGGTAATATCAACATAAGATCATATGTCATACTATCCGTTTTCCCCATCGGGGTTTTTAAGATGGTATAAACGACATATTTATTGACCTCTAGATTCTATGGATTTATTTCATATTGAGTTAATAGAGGTGATAATCATTATATGCTGTGTCATTTTCTCCTTATTTTCCCACAGGGTTTTTGAAGGAGTTTTAACAGCATATCCTACCATACTCCTCACATTTTTCCCACAGGGTTTTTGGAGGAGACTTAAATCAAGGTGAAGGATCCTTATGTAGTGAAGCGGTGATTAGGGGGAGTGTTATGAATAATTAATAATCATTAATTAAGAAATAATTCCCGCTTAGTCCACACTTGTAATCCCACGTACGTGGGAACCGCCTTAGGCAGTTACAACCTGGAGCGTCGCCTCCAAAACCGACATTGTAATCGACGCGTCCTTTGGAGGCGTCCCTAATGTATACTATATAAGGATTCGATCCTGATCAATAAAGTTGGTTGATTCTTTCCATCGCTTTCTACTTTCGATTTCTTACACTGATATTCCCCCCTGAACGAGAACGTAGCGTAGCCAGCTGTAATCGGTTTCGAATTTGATTCTCTAGCCTTTATGTTGCGCCTACAAAAGTACAGGGGCAGAAGTCGCACAACTTGCTTAAGAAATAAAGGTGGAGTACATGCGAGACGCAGGGCAAGGCAAGTGGTGCCAGCAGATCAGATCAGATCGGATCCAATTAGTCCAAGAGACGGATTGTAAAGTTTGGGGTATTGGCTTGTGCTACCGATGCGGTGCACGCCCTTCTCATTATATAGATGGTCACAATTAGGGTTACAAACCGATACGATCGGTGTACACACATATACAAGATCCTATACATATACGGCTATAGGTACGTACATTGACACACCCCCTCAATCACAACTCACGAAGATTGAGATTGTATTTGAACAGCTCCTGTAGACGTACGGGCAGTGGCTTCGTAAAGCCATCTGCAACTTGATCTTGGGAAGGGATAAATCGTATATCCGGCACCTTGCGTGCCACGCCATCTCGGACGAAGTGAAAGTCAACTTCGATATGCTTGGTCCGGGCATAGAAAACTGGATTCGCCGACAAGTAGGTCGCACCAAGATTATCACACCACAAGCAAGCTGAACGAGACTGAAAAATCCCAAGTTCACCGAGAAGAGACTGTACCCATACGATCTCTGCTGTAGCATTAGCCAACGCTTTATATTCTGCTTCAGTATTCGATCGAGAGACAGTGGCCTGTTTGCGCGCACTCCAAGAGATCAAGTTGGATCCAAAGAAAACTGCGTAACCACCGGTAGACTTCCTATCATCAGGACATCCTGCCCAATCGGCATCTGAGAAGGCACTCACCAAGGTGGAAGAGGACTGCCGTATGACCATACCAGTAGATGCAGTGAGATTAAGATAACGAAGTATCCGTTTCACCGCCGTCCAATGCACACTGGTAGGGGAATGAAGAAACTGGCACACCTTGTTAACAGAGTAAGCAATATTCGGGCGTGTAAGGACCAAGTATTGAAGGGCACCGACGGTACTGCGGTACTTGGTAGCATCGTCAGGACTGAGAGCCTCACCAATAGAGAGGGACAGCTTGTCCACTGTGGACATCGGAGTAGAAGCACCTTTGCATCCAGTCATGCCAACACGACGAAGCAGATCATGAACATACTTAGTCTGAGAAAGAGCAAGACCATCCGAAGTGCGCTGTACCTCAATACCAAGGAAAAAATGCAAAGCACCGAGATCCTTGAGAGCAAAGGAGGCATGCAAGTCATGAAGCAAATCCTGAATAGCAGCCGAAGAAGAGCCAGTGACAATGATGTCGTCGACATAAACCAGCACATAGAGAACTGTATCACCGGAGTCGAAGATAAATAGAGAGGTGTCGGCTCGTGACGGCTTAAAACCAAAAGCTTGCAGCTTGGAACTCAGGCGAGCAAACCAAGCCCGAGGTGCCTGCTTAAGCCCATACAAAACCTTCTGAAGCTTGCAGACAAAGTGAGGACGAGTCACATCCATATAACCGGGCGGCTGGCGCATATAAACTTCTTCTTCCAGAACACCATGGAGAAACGCGTTCTGAACATCCAATTGACGAAGATCCCAACCACGAGAGACAGCAATCGACAGTACAAGTCGAATAGTGGCCGGCTTGACCACGGGACTGAATGTCTCCTCGTAGTCAATGCCGTAGCGCTGACGAAAACCCTTAGCCACAAGACGAGTCTTGTAGCGATCAACGGAGCCATCTGCCTTGTGCTTGACCTTGTAAACCCACTTGCAGTCGATGACGTTGTGACCACGAACGGGAGGAACAAGGGACCAAGTACCATTGGCGTGAAGAGCATCAATCTCCATATCCATAGCCGCCTTCCAATGCGAGGAGGAGAGAGCCACATCAAGGGACGCTGGTTCAGCATCTTGTGTGGCAGAGAGGCCGTACGGCACCGTGCCATCAGTACAGACTAGTGGCTTGAGCTTGCCGGTAGGCAGCCGCGTCACCGGTCGTGTCGGAGGAGGCGGCGAAGGTGGCGGGGGCGATGGTGTCACCGCCGGTCTCACAGACGGGGAGAGGCCGGCTGACGAGGGTGATGAAGAGCCAGCCGGGCTGCCGGGAGACGAGGGCGACGAAGCGCCACCAGATGCGGATGGCGAGCTGCATCGGAGTCGCTGGCAGTGAGGTCAGCACCGCCATCATGCGAGGCGGCACTCGAATTGTCGTTCGCGTCGGCGTTATCGTGTTGAGCCACAGATGAAACTCCTGGCTGGGTCACGTGCGAGCCACCATGCTGGGCCGCATGTGGAGTGTCCATGCCGGGAGGAGTACGTGCACCAGGAACGTGGCCAGTCCGGGCGACGGGATCGAGGCCATGCACATCAGGCTGCGGAACAGAATCGTTTGTTCCTGCCGGAGGTACCTGTTGCTGCAACAAAGGACTAGGAACAAAACCACGTGAGACTGGATGATCAAAATACATATGGCCATCATTAGTACCCGGAAAAAGAAATTCCTCAGAGAGAATGCGAGGGCCAGCAGTAGGAGCAGAACCCGGAAAGGGAAAAACATGCTCGTCAAAAATCACATCACGGGAGATGTATATGCGTCTAGAGGAAATATCTAGTCATTTATATCCTTTATGAATCATACTATAGCCCATAAAGACACACTGATGGGAGCGAAACTGAAGCTTCCTAGCATTATATGGACGAAGATGAGGCCAACAGGCGCACCCGAAGACCTTGAGAAAAGAGTAGTCGGGTGTATGTCCAAAGAGACGCGTGAGGGGTGTAGAGTTATCAATAACAGGGCTAGGTAGACGATTGATCAAGTAGCTAGCGGTACTAAACGCTTCATCCCAGTATTTCAAGGGAACATGGGAGTGAGCAAGAAGAGCAAGGTCCGTCTCAACAATGTGACGGTGCTTGCGCTCGACAGCACCATTTTGTTGGTGCGTGTGGGGGCACAAGACACGATGATCGATGCCAATGCGCTGAAACAAGGAGTGGAGTTTGCGATACTCACCACCCCAATCCGTCTGAACAGAAATAATCTTTTTACCTAGTTTGCGCTCGACAAGGGATTGAAACTGGGTAAAGATAGGGAACACATCAGCTTTAGTTTTAAGGGGATAAAACCACACAAATTTACTAAAATTATCGATAAAGCTCACATAGTACTTAAAACCACCAGCCGAAGTAATGGCTGGACCCCATACATCAGAATAAACAAGTTCAACAGGTGAAGCGGAAATCTCATGACTATGATGATAGGGTAGCCGATGACTTTTGGCTTGTTGACATGCATCACAAACCGACACTTTATTTGTTCCCCTGTAAAAACCTAGATTATTTGACTCAAGAATCCGACGCACAACTGGAAATGCCGGATGACCAAAGCGATGATGCCAAAGCTCCTGACTGGGAGACGAGGCGAAGTAGGCGTGCTTCTTGGACAGAGAAGTGGACGACGAAATAAGAGGGTATAGACCACCCTCACATCCCCCGCGAAGAAGAACCCTCTTCGTGACCCGATCCTTCACAAGAAAATACCAAGGATGATATTCCAAGAAAACATCATTATCAACAGCTAAGCGATGTACTGAAAGAAGATTTTTTGTAGCTGCAGGTATATGGAGGATATTTCTAAAAGAAAGATCTTTAGCCGGGGTACTGATAGAGGATTGGCCAATATGTTTAATGATCATACCTGACCCGTTAGCGGTTTGAACCTGATCGCGTCCCTGGTACTTGTCGCGGAAGGTGAGACGATCTAGCTCGCCGGTGATGTGGTCCGTCGCCCCAGTGTCTGTGTACCAGGGAGCTTGCGCATGCATGTGGTGGGCGTACGCAGCATGGCGCTCCTCCTCCTCTCCCTGGAAGGAGTGATTGAACCTATTCTTGCATTGTAGTGCAGTATGTCCGAGCGTCTTGCATATCTGACACTTCGGGCCGCGGTTACGATTGCGGTTGTTGTTGTTCCTGCCGCCGCCGCCTTGGTTGCGCTGCTACTGTCCACTATAGTCACGGAAGCCGCCACCAGGGTCACCCTAGGTCGGGTGTCCACCACTAGAGCCACCGCCATTGCCGCCGTAGTGGCCGGCATTGCCACCATTGCTTCCACGGTAGCCACCGGGATACTGGTATCCACCGGTGCCTTGAGGAGGGTAGCCACCATAGCCACCACTACCCTGATGATCATAGCCACCACCGCCGCCATGGTAGCCACGCGCAGCAGCATGAGCCTGTGCGCCGAACTGACGGGAGCGCGCCTGTTGTTCCAAGGTCTGCTCGGTGGTGATGAGATGGGAGTAGAAGTCTGACAGGGACATGTTGCCTCCTTGCATATTGTAGGCCTGATTCAGGGAGTTGTACTCCTCATCAAGCCCAGCCAAGATGTAGCCAATCAGCTCGGCGTCGTCGATGGGGCGGCCGGCCGCTGCCATCTGGTCGGCCAGGATCTTCATGCGGCTGAAGAAATCAGCAACAGACAGCTCGTTCTTGCGCGTCTGCGCGAGCTGAACGCGGAGAAGATTCACGCGGGCCTTGGATTGAGCCGCAAACGAAGCGGCGAGGGCGGACCAGACCGCTGCCGACGTCTTGAGGCCGATCACCTGAAGGTGGACGTCGGGCTCGAGGGAGACGAGAAGGCGACCGAGCACTGCCTGGTCGTTGGTGAGCCACTCATCGTACTCCGGGTTGGAGATCTGCTTCTCGACAGGTTTGTCGTCGATCGTCTCCGTGACCGTGATGGTCGAGGGGGGCGCCGCGATGGTGCCATCTGCGTAGCCGAGGAGATGACGACCCCGAAGGATCGGCTCCTGCTGCGCCGCCCAGATCAAGTAGTTCTCTCGGTTGAGGCGCACGGTGGGGTTGCTGTCGATGGTGTTGGCGGCCGCCGCCGCCGAAGCGTTGGAGGAAGTCATCGAGGATGTTCTGGGAAGACCTGATTCTGATACCATGTAAAGTTTGGGGTATTGGCTTGTGCTACCGATGCGGTGCACGCCCTTCTCATTATATAGATGGTCACAATTAAGGTTACAAACCGATACGATCGGTGTACACACATATACAAGATTCTATACATATACGGCTACAGGTACATACATTGACACGGATATATACTGTCATCAGAGCTTGATGATCCAGCAATCTCCTGCCCAACCCCAGCATCAGCATTGGTTTATTCCCTCTCGTACAAATACCAGAATTATTATCCAGTCTGTCTTTTTGATTTTTTATTAAGGCATCTCTCCAGTCTGTGTCAACGGTAATCAAATCATCGATCGGTTTAGATCGGCACGTGAAGCCATCAGATCACCTGCCCCCCTCAGCAGAAGCTGGAGTCATATGCGAAGCAAGCGTCCGTCGCTTAGTTAATCATCCCAAGTACGCACCATATTCTCCCAGGAATTATTATGTCAGCTAAACGCATATGTTTCTTACCTATGTCGGTGAGGTTTTTTTGTTTAAATATTTTTATGTATTTTATATTATAGTTTTATATGCACCCACTAGTCAAACACCACCCGCCAGTACTACATCCCTTCACCTCCTAGTACCAGGACAAGGCGTTTGTGGAGGCGGCGCTCAAACCCATCTAGGGTTCTGTACTCTCATCGGCGACACCGCTGGTTTGCTCCGGTTCGGTGGCCTTGGGTTCAGGAGTGTGGCGGACCACAGTCCCTCACTGGCGGAAGATTTCTCGTTTTTTGTTTAGCTCGTTTTCAGTATCTTTTTCGGTTCATTGACGCGGTGGCTATATCTTGAAATCAGAATGAAGTTCTCCCCGTCTGATCCTTGCTTTGGGTGCATCTAGCGCGGGCAAAGGACGCGTGGAGGCGTGTGTCCGGCGGATTTTCTAGGATTGTGTTAGTTTCCGTGTTCGTCGGTGTGAGTTCAAGTCAATCTCTTCCAATTTACGATTGTCATCTTCGGCGATGGTTGCTGCTCTAGTGCGCTGGTCTTTTGAAATTTTAGCACGATGACATCCCGTTTGTCTACTACAACAAGCTCAACAACGATAAGCTTTGCCCAACTCCTGGGATGGAGGGACGAGTACGGCGCCGCGCCTTCGGCTCTAGTGTTTGTAGTCGTCTCTAGATGATCCATGGTCCTATCTGTATTTTTTTATTATTTTTAGAGTTTTTTTACTGTTATTGATGATTATTAATAAATCGGATATTTTTTGAAAATAATGAAGTTTAACCAACCTTTGACAAAATTTAGCATCGGTTCACACAAACAAGTTTATTACCGTGAGACGCTACCCTTTTGTGGAGTCAGTCAGTCAGAGGCTCAAGTGGGATAGATCTAAGTCTGTTCATCACGAAAACAAGAAAGCGAGCGGGATCCGGTCCAGGGTATTGTCGTTGACATGCTTGAACCGCCCCGCACGCACGCACGTGCACGCTCTGTCGTGCGTTCCCGTCCGTCAACCATGTTAGCAGCAGCAGCACCACCATGCACGATCGCACGGGTCAACCGCATGCAAGAACCGATCGACGATGAAGTTGAAAATGAGGCTGGCTGGCATGCGACGACAGCCTGGCCTGTCATGGCATGGGTGGATCGACGGCGGTTGCTCGCGGCCACGTTTCGCGTGCCTACCGCCACCTGTCGCCGCCTCTTTCCAGCTCGCAGGCCTACAGGTGTAGCGTGATTCTTCAGTGACGTGGCTGCGCATGGGGCCCAGCGCTTCTGTTTCTGTTGCTTCGTGCCGTGCTCATCAAGCACATTATTTCCTTGTCTTGCAAGCTCACTAATCAACGTACGTAGTAGTGCAAGTCTTGCGTAGGAAGCCTACCACAGTCCAAGTGCGTGCGTGCGTGCGTCTGGTCGACGGCGCCTCCGTTGACGTGCGCGCCGCCCTCGCGCGAACCCCGGCGACCTACAAGCGTGCGCTCGTCTCCAGTGATCGAGCTCAAACTGCAGCTGCCGCGCCGACCGCCGAACGATGACATCCTGGCATGGGCGGAGGCTCGCTGGACGTACAGACCGAGGTTGCTTTGCTCGATCGCTGACCGCCACGTATCGCGCGGCCGCATCCACCTGTCCCCCACCTTTTCCAGCTCACACCACACTGACATGCACAGCACAGGTGTACCGCAACTCCCCCACCTCGCCGACGTGGCTGTGCAGTGGTCCCGACACTTCATGTGGTCTGTTAGACTTTTCCCTGGCTGGCTTTCCTCCATCGATGACATCCTGCTGGCCGGCCGCTTGCTCGATCGCGTCGTGCTTAGCGGAGAACCGAGAACATTTCTTCTCCTGCAAGTCTATTAGCAGTACAATTGCTACCACTAGTGTGTTGGTCTACTAGTGCAAGCCTTGTGTGGGAAGCCAGCTTCGTGGAGAAGCTCAAACCGCTGGATCTGACCTGCGCCAGTGTCCAGAGAAGCTGGAAATTATCACTCCGTTCTAAATAGTAAGAACACTTTTACACGGTGAAGACTGTGCCAAACCACACTCCTGCTACTACATTATCACGCGGCATGTTGTGCGATTTAATCAACCGAAGAGCAACTAATCACATGATAAAATTTTGGTTTGCACGATCTACGCCCTCCATCCATCCAACTACAGTTCCCGTCTCCCGCCACTAACCAAAACTTAAACCTGGCAAACATAATTAAAAGCCACCGTGCAAGTTAGTGCACTGAGCTCCTCCACGACGCCGCCATTTCCGTTCGTATTTCGTAGCGTAGCCAGCTGTACTAATTGGTTTCGAATTTGATTCTCTAGCCTTTACGTGGCGCCTACAAAAGTACAGGCCGGAGCAGCGGTCGCGCAACTTGCTTAATAAGAAAAAAGGCGCAGTACTCTGGTGTACATGCGAGATGCAGGGCAAGTGGTGCCCGGAGGCCGCAGATCAGATCGGGTCCAATTAGTCCAGGAGATGGATCATTGCAGCAGCAGCAGCATACTGTCATCAGAGCTTGATGATCCAGCAATCTCCTGCCCGGCCCCTGCCCAGCATGCGCGGCGCCTGGTTTATTCCCTCTCGTACTAATAATACAAGAAGAATTCTCCAGTCTGTCAACGGTAATCATCCATCGATCGGTTTAGATGGGCACGTGAAGGCATCACCTGCCCCTCCCTCAACAAAAGCTGGAGTCATATGCGAAGCAAAGCATCACATAATTAATCGTCCAAAGCACAAACCATATTCTCCGTGGAATTACTATGTCAGCTACTATCATAGATTGTTTTTTTTTAAGAAAGATTGCTGATTATTTTTTTACCACGTGATCTCATCTGGCGTACGTCGATGTAATGTAAATTCTCCATGGCTCTCTACCACAGACGTGGTAAAAAAGGACTCGCTCGCTCAGTCGGACGCCGCAAAAGCACTAGCCGCCATGCATGGCGCAGAGCCCGGCTGACGCCGACGGCGACGTTTCCGACGCGGGATGGGCTGTCCTCGCGCGAGAGGGATCTGCTCTGCTCGGCTCTGCCCTGCTCTGTTGCCATCTCCGATCTCCATCTCTGCACCGCCTCGTCATCCTCCGTCACCCAGCAGAGCACAGCACGCATGGCCGCCTGCCATCATCAGACTTATCCACACGGGCGAGTGCGTGCGTCCGCCGCAGCTTTTACCACCCCCGTCCCGTGCCTCAGATCTGGAGCTTGCGTGATGCGCGAGCGTTCGTTCATCATCAGGTGCCATCCAGACGCAAAGAATAGCTACTTTCTTCATGAGGAAACGCAAGAGAGGAATCTGGGAATGAAATGAACTGTACAAAATTTGCGGTACGCCGTCGACGGCGACGGCAGAAAATCTCACAGGAGAATATGGCAAACTCGACTAGAGACTAGACAGACTCCTAGACATCACTATGGCAAACTCGACACGACCCGAATAAGACCAAACCAAAATTGTACTACTACCGGTACTTCAATGTTTTTTTTTTCAAATGGAAAGCGACCTCTCTCTCTCGAACTGTACACTAGGACTGGTGGACCGGTGGTGCCATGGGCAGGTAGACGGGCGGCAGCGGGGTCGGGTTTCACCGATCGAGCAGGCAAGATCGTCTTCGAATTTCTGCGACGTTTTTCCCGCCACCTGAAATGTTGCTTGTTGGTCGATCAGCAGCTCATCGCCTCGCACTTCACGGCCATCGGCGGCATGTCGAACGCGCCGCGGGACAGGAGCGTCCCGACCACCGCCATGTCGCGGCAGAACGCGCCCTGGAACATCGGGCTCATCGCTGCCGCCGCGGTCAGCCTCTGCGCGATCGGCGACGGTGGCGCGATCGGTTCGGGCTTCGCGACCAGAACACTGCCGACGTTTGCCCCGTGCGCGCTCTCTGATGACTTTGGACTATCCGGCACGGTTAACACCTCCTCTTCTTGCTTGCGCGCCGCCACCTCGGCGGCTGCAGCCAAAGCAGCGGCGTCTTCCCTGGCCCTCTGCCTTTCCGCGGCCTCCTCGTCCAGCACGGCCGACATGACGTGGGAGTACCCCTTCTGCAGCATCCGGTAGAGGAACAGCGCCGACATGCGCGCCTGGTCGCGCACGGCGTCCAGGTCGCGGTGCTCGTCCACCAGCTCCAGCCGCTCCGCGAACGACGCCGACCGCTCCGGCTTCAGCTTCAGCGTCAGCAGCAGGTGCGCGCGCACCAGCTCGGACCGCGCGCACCCGCGCCGCAGGCCCAGCAGCGCGTAGTAGTCCACCTTGCACCCGTCCCCGGCCGCCACGCGGCCGCGGAGCTGCTGCACGCGGGCCACCAGCTCGCGGTGCGCGCCGGCGATCTCGCCCTGCCGGACGCCGCCCTGTGGGCGCCAGCTCGGGCCTGGCAGCTTCCCGTCCCGGAGCGCCGCGTCGTAGAGGAGCTTCAGGTGGTCCAGGTCCCGGAGGCTGTCCGGGATCGCGCCGATGGACTCCAGCACGTCGGCGCGCGCGCGTAGTGCAGGGATGAACGCCGGGTCGAGGGCTAGCGCGCGGTTGCAGTCGGCGATGGCGTCGGCGGGACGCCCCGACGCGCGGAACGCCGCGGCGCGGCCCACGAGGCAGGCAGTGGCGAACGAGTGCGGGAGCACGCCGCCCCGGCGCGCGTCGAGCACCTTGGAGAAATGGCGCACGGCCTCGGCCGGGAGGCCTGCGTCCAGCGCGGCCACCGCGGCGGCACGGCGCCGGAGCAGCAGCTTCACGTGCGCCAGCAGCTGCGACACCGAGTCCGCCTCGCTCGGCGGCGGCATCCCCGACGCCGGGCCGAACGCCCTTCTGCTAGCAGGCCCGGACATCGCGTTAGCAGACGAATTGGACGGCGAGAAGCTATCCTCGGACCAACACACGCTCTCGCGGCGGAACGCCGCCGAGGCGAGGCGGCGCCCCGTTTGGAGAAGCGCCACCGCGTCCTCCATTAGGCCGAGGTGGAAGCAGGCTTGACCCAAGACCAGGTACCTGCACACGCATTGGCAATTGCAACTAATCAGTACAACTTTGCTGGTTGCCTGAGAGAATTGTTCGATTTGGTCATGGCGAGTGGGTCTGTTGAATGTTACCTCCACTGGGTTTCGTCATTGGAGCTCCTGGAGATGCCGGCCACGAGGCGGCGCTTTATCTCGGAGACGTCGAAGCAGCAGAGGAACCGGGAGGCTCCGGCGCCGGAGACGGAGACGTCGCGGCCAGGGGAAAGAAGCCCGGCGCGGGAGGCGCTGGCAAGGTCGCCGGACCCGGACGAACATGACGACGAGGAGGAGGAGGAGGTGCTATCGTCGCCGGCGCAGGACTTGCTGCAGCTGGGTATGTAGTCGCGGAGCATGTCCGCGACGTCGCGGTAGCGGCGGAGCGCGAGGAGCGCGCGCGCCCGGAGCTCCAGCGCGGCCTCCATGCGCGGCGACATTTCCAGCGCCGCGGCCACGAGGCCGAGCGCTGCCCCCGCCGCCGCGTCGTCTCCCCCGTCACCTCCCTGCGCCGCCGCGTCGAGCGCCGCCCGCGCCTCGCCGATGTACTGCTTGATCACCTGCCGCGCACCGCCGTGAAACAAAATCACCATCAGATTTGGGCGCCGAGACCAGAAATCCATTTCCCGAAAATTGAGATTTTGTGTTCTTCTCACGAGTCAGAACCAAACATTAATACACAAGATACAGAGACAGCAAACAAGATTGCGCAGTAAGAAAAGATTCGATCAATAATGAGCAAGACGATGCGGAGCGACGCATGGCATACGCTTCTCGCCATCTGTCCAGCGGGCGGGAGCATTCCGCGACACGCCATTCCTCTGACCTCACCGGGATCGCCGCGCCAAAATCCAAATCGCTCTATCTATCTAATCTCCCTGTCGTCGCACGACGACGGGAGGAGCATTGACATCGAGAGCGGGGAAGACGAAGTCGCGGAGAGCACAGGAACCAACCTTTCTGTTGCCGCGCCGCCACGTCGACTTGTTCGCCATCGTCTTCTCCGGAGCCGGAGACGAAGGCGAGGACACCGCCATACCCACGCATCAACTGGCCCGAGGAACAGGCGGAGGGGGACAGAGAAACTAAGCTAGCGGTTTAGAGAAAGAGAGAGAGGCGGGTGATTATATACGAGGGAGGTGGTGGGGAGAAGATTTGGGATCCCGAAAATGGAGCCGAAAATAAATGGCAAATTGCCAGCTAGCTAAAAGAAATCGGCGCCGAGGATTGCTTGCTCGCGCGGACTGCTTTGCTTCCCTCCCTCCGAGCGAGAGATCGAGAGAGAGATTGGGGGGTTGGGTTGGATTGGATCCTCGATGTTCCAAGCTGGACAAGATGCCTGTGCCCCAACACCTCCACGCAGGCCTACTAGAATAGTGGTGGCCTAGCGCCCTAGCCTAGCCTAGAGTAGACCGGTGCCCCTCCCCTGCCTGCCATGGCCCCTTGCCTCCTCTGCCGCCGAGCAGTGAGCTTTTTAAAGATGGGGGAGATCCCCCCCTAGAAATAAAAAGAGCCTACCCAACAGCTCACTGGCAGTGGTAGAGAGATTTCCTTCTTTTATTGTGCAGATTTGCTGGTTTTGATTGTGCAATCTCACAGTTTCTGGCCGCCTCATTTATCCAGGCTCCCACGATTTGTCCTGCACTCTGTAGTAGTAGTACTGTTTGTAAGCATGTGAAGTCTCAGGCGTCCTTGACACGCCACTCTGACCACTATAATTCAGCGCATATATTAGAACTCAATGCACTATATTACTGAACAGAATAAAAATATTTGGAAGTACATATACCAAAAAAGTGTTCTAGCTCGTTTATAAATTCAGGGGCTACTGTAAATGCACTGTACCGTACTGGCCACCAGCACCAGTAAACACTGCAATCAGATGCAGTACTACACCCGAATCATCAGTGTAATGGCAGTACAGTAACTTTTAATCACCTGCCGCCTTCTCAATGGAGTAGCAAGCTCTCTGGGGCAGAAAGCAGAAGCCGCAAAAGGAGCCCTAGGCGGGCGCATTTCATTTGAAGGCGTGGCCGATCGATCACATGGCGAGGCACTGTCAGCGTCCTCTTTCCAGCAGAGCAGCGCGCCATTATCCAGCCTAACCCATGTTCTACATACACTACTTAGCTACCTCAACTCGAGCTCGACTCCACTTTTCGCCGATCGCGGAATATAGCTCTCCGGAAAGTGGATTGGAGAACACTCCAGTCCAGCTCTGTCGGCACCATCATCGAGCCGTAGTTTAGTTACCTGGCAACTGTTACACGCACGCCTGCGACTGGGTGCTTAGGAATGATTGTTTAATTAGGACCGGCAGGAGGTGTACTTAGGATAGGTACTTGAGTTGATCGACGGGGTCAATCTGGGCTGAATTATTATCACTCGCTCGCCACCACGAATGGATTGGGTTAGCTGGTCGTTGTGGGAGCGGATGGCATGATCAACGGCCGGTAGGTCGGTGTCGCCGGAGGGGAAGACGTTCAGGCGACACCATCTCGGGATGCTCTGCCCCGTCTTCACATTACAGTAAAAAAAGTGCAGTAGGTACTGTTTCATCGTTTTGTTTACTTGATGAGTGGCTTGTTTATTGGATCCGAAGGTCAACCGTGCTGACATCCAGGCACGTCTGGACACAGTCAATTAATGAATTTTTCTCCAGCACATCGCGTGTGTCGAGTCTTTTCTAGCTATTTCTCGCTGCATTGGCTTTGGCTGCTACCGAATTATTTCTACCGCTAACCTGATGATTACCTGATCAATAATCCCCGCAAGTACTCCTGAACTGTTCGTTCCTGTAGAACCAACAGAAGCATCTGTACTTCTCCATCGAGAGTGCTAGCCAGCAGGGCGGTACTTTGTTCAGAGAAAGCTAGTTAATGGTTAGATCGATGCATCATGTGCAGTGCTGCTCGCGGTACTAGTAGCGTAGTCATCAAGCCATGATTAAGCGCCGCATTATTTCGATCCCTGTGTTCTCGGCGATGAGAACACACAGATCATATATTCGGTCGAATCATCTGGGGTTAGTAGGAGTAGATAATTGGAACACATTCCGACGAAAATATCTAGCGAGCTCTGTAGCTGCGCGCTGGAATGCAGGACATGTTCCCTGAGCTGGTTAACGTCGACGGCTAAACCAGCAGCAACTGCCGCGTCAACCTCCTCATGTATGTTCCGGTAGCAGGTATTGGCAGGTACTCGATCTACGCTAATCTAAGATGTATGTGAGCACTGATTAGTCACATTCTATGCTTAAGCTACAACTGTGTCCAAACTGCCAGCGAATATTGATCGGCGCCGCACATGATTCTTGTTCTTCGTGTTTAAATATAAAACTACTCTTGTTACTCCCGGGTACCTTGGAGTCTGGTTTCTGAAAGAAAAAAAAACGTACTTAGAGGTTTCAAAAAAATTCTCTTATTTTTTCATACATCTATGTAAATGCTCAATAGTAGTACATGTAACTTATTTAAGGTTCCTAAAAGATTAGAAAAGGATCACAGGTATATATGGATGAATACTACATACCTCTTAACTTTTCACAATGAAATAATATATTCTTACAGGTGGTCTACCAAACAAATCAAATAGTGGATCTTCAATAGATTCTTTTACTATTTGCTATTATAGATCCACACTTGTATGTCTAGCGCATATATAAAGATGTTTTTGGAGAAGGATAGATACGTGCGTGCGTACCCCTCCCGCGTTGCTCCCGCGAGCGACCGGGGGGAATCCCACCGCCGCCGGGCCGCCCTCCCCTTCCGCTCCTCCCTCCTTGTCACCGCCGTGACGCGGCGTCGGTGGCGGCGGGGCCCTTCTTCTCCCCCTGGTTCGTCAGATCTAGCCGCGGGCCAAGATCGACGACCGGCGGCGGCGCGCGTGCGCGGGGCGCGACGGCGTCCGGCTAGGTGGCGCGACTCGGCGTGGTGGCGTCACCCTGCTGTGGCGAGGAGGGCTGCGTGGAGCGGTGGTTTCGTGCTCGGGGTCGGCGGATGCTGGACCAGGGAGGCGAGGGTCGTGGGCGCCGTTGGACTGGATCTGGGGGAAGCGGCGGACGTGGTTCTGCAAGATGGAGGCGATGGCGCGCCCTTACTGGCGGTGCTAAGCCTACGTGCTCATCGGCACCGATGGTCGGCCTGCTCGATCTATTCTCCGGAAACCGGTCGGCGGTGTGGGGATCGCACGAAGACGAAGATCTGCTTGATGTCTGCCCTCGTTGATCTGGTCTAGAGAGGCGGGTTTCGGAAGGCTCCGCCGGCGAACTCCCATGGCCGTATCATGCCTGGAGATTGCTGGATCGAAAGGTATTCGGTCGTGTGCACCTTGTTTTTTTGGCCGTTTGGTTTCAGCGGTAGCGTTGCGAAGCTCTATTGTTTGTTACCACCAAGTGCCATACTTAGAGCCATGGTGAAGTCAGATACGGAGAATGTCAGGAAAGCGGAAATATGAGGGTAGAGATGGTGATTTTTGTTCTTTTGGCGACGGAGAACTGGCTGCGTGATCTGGGACTCGTTGCAACGACTGTTGGTGCGGGAAGACAACACAGGGCGAGTTCCCAGTCTTACCTTGCAGGGTGAAAATCCAAGGTATGGCTTTAACTGGTTGTGCCTGACAATGACCTTGTTGAAGGCATTGTTTTGTGAGCGAGGACTTTCTCCAGGGTGAAAACCTATGATCTTTGATCGGGTAACGACGGTGCTTGGACACTGTTTCCTTCTTGAAGGCGTTATTATTGGAGTGGAGGACTACTGGTGTTGTTCTGATGGTGTCAGTGTCGTTGCTTTTAGGATTAGTTCTCTGTAGTAGGACTTTTCTTTTTTGTAATTCTTTTTTCTTTTTTCTGAGCTGTGTGCATCTATAGGGCCGCTAGGGCATGCGTTGTTGCAGAGGCTGGGTGTAATTAGTATCCCTGTGATATTAATATATACTCTTTTCCAAAAAAAAGATGTTTTAAAATAAAGTTTTACATGTAGTAAAAGCATATATAATTATATGTAGGTGTTTCTTCTAAACTTCATGAAACTTTGAAATATGGTTTTATTTGATCTTTTGCAAAAAAAAAGGGCTCCAAGGAGTCTAGGATCAAATAGACTGCACTTGTACTACAACATGCTTTTGGATAATGTTCTTATGTAATTTATGAAGAAAACATAGAGTTTTGGAATCCAAATGTCTTCAAAATTTAAGATGGGACCCTAAAATGTCTAAGAAATGTGGGACATCACCATGCTAAATTTAGCAAATCATGCAAAGATAAATAAAAAATATATACTTATGAATTGTTTTCACATGCTTTAGCACCTATAGGTAGTGTTAATTTGGCCAACCGACATAAGAAACATGAGAATAAATATAACATATGAACCCCGGCCTATTACAAGCATAAAAAACATTGGAACCTTACTATAGACGCATTTAGCTTTTCTAATTTTTTTCATTATGTAGTCCACTTTTAACATCGAATTCATGGGTATTGACGTCTGGATACTAGACCTCCAATACAAAGAACCGTTAAACCTTAGAGATTAATTATTTTTTCACAATAAAAATGTTACTTAAATGATGGTGTGGCAGTTTCACACATGGCATTCCTATAAGAAATTTGTAGCTCGGAATTCAAACCTAATGGGAATAAGTTGTTTCGAAATGTCAACTAATTGAAGAATAAATAGGGAAATAGAAAATTTTCAAAGAAAATAAAAAACTTCTTAGATAGCAAATTATTCACACTACAAAATTACTACTCCCTTTGATCCATAATAAGTGTCACTGATTTATTATAAAGTTAAGTTGTACTAAATCAGCGACACTTATTATAGATCGGAGGGAGTAGAAGAAATATAGAAACAATAAGGATATTATAAAAAGGGAATCTTTTGAAAAAAAATAGAAAATAAAAGAAGAAAGTGGGAAATATATTAGAAAAAATAGAAAAAATCAGCGACATTTTTTTGTACCATATATGTATTTTACCTTCATTAATGGTTTTGCACAATATTTATGACCATTATTGCATTTTTTCTAGAATCTTACTCTTTGTAACTCTATTGGATATATATTCCCCCTTAATTTATATCTTGTAATTATGGTACCTCAACTCGCACCCCCAAGTTGAACACGCATATTTTTCTCATTGATTTTAAATATTTGTACTATTTGTCGTATATTATTATTATCATTTGGATTGTACTTATTGTAAATTAATATCCTTATTTTACATCGAGTTACTCTAATTTAGTGTAGCTTTGTATACATTATTGAGTAAACCGTGTGGGTGGTGAAAGGGAGAAAGAAAAGCAAGAAAAAAAAGGGAAGGACTTTGATCTCACCAGTCTAGGGCTAGGACGAGGCAGAGGCATTGTAGGTGATGCAACGGCAAGCAAGTCGAGTATGACGGCCGATGGTGACACCTGGTCTGAAGTGTGAGGCACGAGCATGAGAGGGGACGGCTCGGTAAGGGTGTCCATCCTAGGGGCCCGTGGCGGTAAGTCTGATCGGAGAGTCTCCGTCGCGTCTGACGGAGGGCCAGAGATGATGGCCGGCGGCATCATGTTCACGTCGCGAGATCAAAGTCGAAATAACGGAGGCATGTTGAGGTGTCAAGGTTCTCATCCTAGGTAATTCGTGCGGGATTAAGCGCAAAAGTGGGTTAAGTGGCAGGTGCAGGATTCCATCTCTGATTTGGGCCATCTATTAACGATCTCACGGCTACACATGATAATTTTTAGATTTTTACCGAATAGTGGTTTTCACTGGATACTCCGTCATTAGTTAACTACTACTTCCTCCGTTTTAAAATATAAGATGTTTTAGCTTTGTGAAGCAAATGCATCTAGACTTCTTTTAGTATGTAGGTTCATTCATGTTTAGAGTAAATCTTCATACTAAAATAAGTCTAGATACATTCTCTCCACAAACCTAAAGCATCTTATATTTTGAAACGGAGAGAGTAGTATATTTGTTGGATATTGCGATGGCTATATCGGATATGGCTGTGGCTATACTGTTAAACCTGCTAACGAATTGAGCCGGCATGGTGAACCGAGCATGGAGTCCAGGAGAGAAACCTGTAGCTGCATGCGCGTGTCAGGTGGTGAGAGAGACGACGACGGCGGCGGCGGCCCGGGCTGGTTTGGATCCTCCAACGCCATTGGAGCTCGCAGCATTCATTTCATTACCTGACCTGACAGGATCCCTGCACTGCACGTAACTCGACGCAGACCGGTCTTTGGATCCTGCTGCGCTCGATCTCGATCTGTATTCTACTACTCGATCTGGATATCTCCCTTTCCGCTTTACGGTTTGGCAGAGCACTTCCATACCTAGATCGACGGGCTTGGCCTTGGCCAGCACCACCAGTTTAACAAAGCAAAGTTCAGAATCGCAAGAAAGTTCAGAGTTACATGTGTGTATATACCCCCTGCAGTGCATGTAAGCATACGGATCGGAGTAATATACTTACTCACTCCGTCCACAAATAATAAGTGTATTTCTAGCTGTGTCCTAAGTTGAAATTAATAAAGTTTGACTACCTTATAAAAAATATAGTAATATTTATGACTCTAAATTGGTACTTATGTTTTTAAATTTAGTTTCATAATATATCGATTTGATGTAACATACCTTGCTATATTTATAAATTGAGTAAATTTAATAAAGTTTGACTTTAAAAAACATAGAAAGTACACTTATTTGGGGATCGGAGCCACTTTAGCACTGGATTAAAGTTAAACAAATGTTGTGCTCTGCATCTGCGTCACCGGCCGGCCGGCCGGCTTGCCAGCCCAGCTCGGCTAAAAGCCTGAAACCTGAAAAGGAATTGACACGCGCAAGCCTGGGGCTCATCTTCAGTGTTCCAAGTACAACGCACCATGCATGCACATCGGTGCAGTGGTGTACGTACACTGCTCGGGCGGGCGGGCCGGCCGGCCACGCGAAACAAGTAGTAAATCCATCCAAATTCAGGATCACGTACGCACGCATGCAGAGGCAGGACACGCATCGCTCATGATTGCCTTGGCCGCTAGGAGAGAACAAGGACTAGCGAACAACGCCTCCCCATAAGAATCTCTCTTTCTCTCTCCCTTCAGATCACTCGCATATGCATGCCTGCAATGCATGGCCGGCCTTTGAGTAGTCGACGAAACAATGCATGCATGGCATGGCCAGGAAAGCCTAGCGCTTGACCGCTTGTTTTGCCTGTATTTTTGGTGTGGCTCGATCGATATGAGCATGCACGAGAAGAGACGTGACTAGTCCATGCTGCTTATGCATTTAAGCCTGCTTTACACTAGTACTGTATATAAGCAATGGTGACTTGCTTGCTTTTGAACTTAAACACTTGGCAGGGCAACAATGCAATCCCGTAGATGGACGAGACGGCGCTATCGTGCGAAGATGGATAGCCAGGGTTAGGATTAGTTTAAATTATGTTTTTATATTATGAATGTAAATTAATTATGAGCTTTGTCCTTTTTAGCGTGAAGGGTTTATGTTTGAATCTGCAAAAAAATGCCTCGCCCAGGCCGGACAAAATGGTCGCATCGCTAGGTGCGGCTGGCCGGACATGCTAGACCCCTTCCCCAAATCGACCGTGGCCCGAACCAAACGGATAGAAACGGACCGTTTGGGGCAACCGGATGGGTCGGCCCGTTGCAGATGCCCTAGTCACATGCACTCCGGCCGGTCAGGTATTAGTACAACATCGGTGCATGGGGGCGTGTTTAGTTAGTCGGGCCAGAATTTCATGTTTTTCCTACTTGGCTCGGCGGATGCTGCATGGGGAAGATTTCCCTCGAGTCATGATGTTGCATGTATTTTTGTTTCCTCACTAGGAGAACCCATATGGCCACTTTGTTTGGTTTCCTAGATTGAGCTCGGTTGGTGCAAACTTGCCCGTTTGGGAGCCCGAATCCGGCCCGATGTGGTTACCTCACATGACAAAATGGTGAGCTTAACAACTAGTCATCAGGGTTTAAGATCGTACATAATCGTTCACATGAATCAGAGCAACTGGTAGTAGACAATCCATGTGATCAAGCCGACAATGATGATGTTTTTGATCATACTTGCACCCCCTATAGGTGGAAACTGCTCATGTGGACGAAGTTGTTGATGGACCGATAACGGTGGAGTGAAATTGATGTCCATAACTTGCGGTGGTTGTGCCTTTTGTGGACGCTCTGCTAAGAACTCAGAGTAGGCCTTTTGAGCCTGATCTAGAGTCTTAAACCCATTATAGAGGTTGTGCTAGTAACCAGTCACTTGCTGGCTGCACTCCTCTCATGTCTTGTAGATTCCTGGATGCTTTCCGTAGTAGACCATATATAGTTATATTTATATGAGACATAACAAAGGATCACAACTAAAACAGGCAGATCAAGTTCGCAAACACAAGGCAATAAACATAAACTAGTTAAGAATGCATGATCATACGGGCAGAAGCATCAGTAGTTCCAACCTACCAAGTTAGTGTGATCCAACAGATCACCACCAACATCTATGGTGTCATCCTACCACCACATCAAAAGGGGTGCAATCCTACCACCGCATAAGTTCTCCATGATGTGAGGGATTAGTATATACCACCTCGCAGTAAATATGCATAAGTTTTTATCAAGTTCCTAGCTACTTGAAAATATACAACTTCTTATTCATCATGCATGCACTGCCTCCACCATATCCATAACCAGGGAGCAAACACTACACGCAGTAGTGCTTGGCCTGGAAGGTCCTGAGCCATAGATCCCTGTGGTCCTCTGCCAACTGTCCATAGCCCTGTTGTCGAACAGGTGGCTGAGCGCCACCATCAAAGCCTCAGGGATGTAGCCTTTGGCGGCCATGATGGTGTCGTACAGAGCAAGGTGTACATCAGGAGGGGAAGCCGTGGTGATGGAGGTCTCCACCACTTTCACGACCTCGGTCATGCACGTGATGGAGACGACGTCCTCCTCTCCCAGCAGTGAACTCTTCTTGCAAGGATCCAAGCCAACAACAACATAGGAATTTGTGTTGCCGCCTTGACTATAACATCCCAGGATTAGCACCTAGAATTAGAGAGGACACATGTGTGTGCATTGCATTCATGCATTAGAAAATATGGAGAATTTTCGCGCAAAACTAAAGAAGTTATAGAGGGATCGAGATCTCTCTTGTTCGGATGGAAACATCAGAGCAAGTGCGATGGATTTCAACATGACCTCTACTCTAAATTTTGTGTTTGGGGAAGAGAAAAAATCAAAGTTGAATATTCAATTGATAAATTTGAATTCTAAAAGAATTTGAAATAGAATAATAACTCGAAAGTAAATTGTAATAATAAATAAAAGGTGAACTCTTATTTATGATTAAGATACAGTAATTATCTAAGTATACAATATAATTGAAATTCAAACACAAAAGGAAAAAAGATTTACAATAAGAATTGAGTTCATAATTATAAACAAGATATGAATATTACAAGAATTTAGATTACAAATAGAAAGAAAAATTAAGCTTTATTAATATTATATAGTATTAGATTGTCTTTACAAACGAATTATAAAACAAATAACTTTATTAAATAAGATACAACCATACAATGTCTTTACATTATTCAAACGAAAAGAAATTACAATAATAATTAAAAGAAAACCTAAACTAAATCTGGTATCTTCTCATCCTCTTTTATATCTGCAAAACAAAACTAGTAGTAAATAAAAGACGGGGTTAGTTTGGTTAGTATTGCTCTCAGGTACACAGTGTGATGCACTGTGATGTTCATCACTGAGCAGTAATTGGGGCCAGAGTAGAATCTGTTTTTATCAGTAAATTTGGCCTCAGACTGTGTGCATCACTGGCCTGAGAGAGGGGCAATTTTCACCAAGTAGAGGAATATCCAAAACAGGGATAAATATCAGAATGAGCCAAGTTCATCCACACCATCAAGTTTCATTCATGGAAACTTGCACCCAAAGGGACCCACTTGATAGCAGCTCACACTCCACATGCAACTGATGTGTTGTCAACACATCAGAGAAGGTACCAACTATAGAAAAGGAACACCAGTCGTACCAGTACTGCTACTACATCCTTTCCACACACACCATCAGACCAACAGCTCCTCTACTAGCCATGAATACCAACAATAACATCATTTGTTCTTATCAATTTTCTCTTAAGAACACATAGATCCATCCACCACATCATTAGCTCCGGTTGCTTAGATAAGCCATCCAGGAGCATATCAAGATCAAGCCAGGAGCTGGGAGGAGTAGATCAAGCAACATGATCACCAAAGGAGAAATTGGTAAACATAGTTGCAAAGGAGGAGGAGGCAAGAAGTACTAGTAGCAGATGATTTAACTCATCCTCACAATAACAACAGTGAGTAAGTATCATTGAAGGGAAAATGCCCTGAGAGGCAATAATAAAGTGTTTATTATGTGTATTCCAAGTATATGATAGATGTTTATTTTGCATGCTACAATTGTATTAATACGAAAACATTAATACATGTGTGTTTAATAAACAAACAAAAAGTTCCTAGTTATGCCTATCTCATAAACTAGTTCGTTGATTAACAAGATGATCATAGTTTCCTGATCATAGACATTGGATGTTGTTAATAACGAGATCGCAACATTAGTGTAATGGTGTGATGAACATTCATCGGAAGTATAGCATTATGATCAAAGTCATTGAGTTTATATTTCTATAAACAACTTACGAAGTGATCCTAATCCTTAGACCATGAGATCATGCCAATCACTAACACCGGAAGAGTTTCTTGTTGACATCAAACGTTACACCGTAACTAGGTGATTATAAAGATGGCTTCAAAGCTGCTAAAGTGTTATGTTGAGAATCATGGATCAAGAGTGGAATTTGTTCATCCCGATGATGGATAGATATACTCTGGGCCCTCTTGGTGATATCACATTGGTTAGCTTGCAAGCAAGTGATTTGATCACTAGAATGTTATATCACGGGAACGAGAAAAGAGTGCATGTCAGTAGCGAGATCAAACTAGGTATGGAGATAACGATGATCGAATCTCGGACATGTAATATATCGTGAAACAAAGGGATTAAGATACAAGCGTAAAAGGTTCCGACGATCACAGGAAAGTCATCGTTGAATGTGTGGGAGTCAGTATGGATCTCCAAGTCCCGCTACTGATTATTGATCGGAGAAGGGTATCGATCATGTCGCATTATTCGTGAACCGTAGGGTGACACACTTAAGGGACACTGACATCCAGTTGGAGCAAATGTTTCATGCCGAAATATAAACAAGCGCAGGAATTTATTTCACTAGATACCGAAACAAGTTTTCGGGTGAAATTGCATAAAGAGGTTATGCATGTGAAATATAATTCTAGCAAGGGGTTATTTGTGAATTTTCGTCATTAAAGTAATTGACAAAATTCTGAATAAAATAAAAGATTTTTATTTAGTGAGAGTTTGCATTAAATTTGGTGGAAATTTAATGGCATGTTTAAGTGGGATTTTGAGTGGAGGGATTTGAATGGATTTTTGTGAGTGGAGTGTCCACCCACATGAATGAAGGAGGGGAGGGGGCAGACCCCATGGCCGGCGGCCACCCCCTTGGGTGCCCCCCTCCTCCTATAAAAGGCACCCCTCTCCTCTCTCTCACTCACACCTCCTCGTGAAGGATCTCTCTCACCCTCTAGAATTTATCCCCCATGGTCACGGACTAGCGAGATACATGTTACCGGTGGCTATTCGGCAAGAAAGGGTTGTGCTTCTGCTGCATCGCTGGAGTGAGGAGGTGGAGGTTGCTCGGTGTCTTGTATGTGTGTGCGAGCACGGATGCGCTGCTGCTTTGTGGCGCTAGGACCTCCTCTCGATCTTGAGATCGACAAGAGATCGTCTACATCAACCACGAGTTGAACTCGTTAAGCTTTGTCGGTCTTCAAGGGTATGTTCTCTACGGATATACATCTGCCCGTTGTTTGTATCTAGTAGATTGATCTTGGTACATAGTTTCCATCGTAGGAAAATTTTGTTTTATGCTGCGAACCCTACAGTGGTATCAGAGCCGGATCTATGCGTAGATGCTTTACACGGGTACTACACATATGAGTATGTGGGCGATGATGATCATGTTGTTGCTCCTTAGTTGTAATTTTGGATATTGGTGGCATAGTGGGATGAAGCGGCCCGGACAAACTTTACATGTCCTCGCACATGAGACCTGTTCCACGGTTGACATGCAACTAGTTTGCATAAGTGGCTAGCGGGTCTCTCTCTCTCTCCTACTGTAGTCAATATCTATTTTACAACGAGTTATCAAAAATTTGGTTATCCTCGTTGTGGTTCATGTTCGTAGGTATGAACGGTTCTATCTTCGAAAGCCCTAAGCCACGTAAAATTTGCAATGGATAAATTAGAGGCGTCTAGTTTAGATTGTTGCTGGGCTAGTGTCATGATATGGTGATGTTGTCAGTAGAAGTATGAGATGATACTCTTACAACACACATAGCATGTAAACTCCATAGACCTTGGACTTACACATAAAGGTATGATAGTGATCATACCACGATGCACATGATAGAGATCATATGCGGGAACCATATCATTTCACTAATAAACATGTGATGTTTGATAACATCTTATATTGCTTGTTTAGCGCTTTGTTAGCATAATAAGATGATCCCTCATTTAAATATCAAGATAAAAATGTGTTCTTCCTTTAGTATGCATCGATTATATTTTTGTCGCTCCAAGACATCACGTGGTGATCGGGTGTTCTTGGATCCACGACCATATATCGGGTGTAAAACATTTACACACGCGAATACTAAGGTTCTAACTTGGCGAGCCTAGCATGTATAGACATGGCCTTGGAACACGGACCGAAAGGTTAAGCATGAGTCATATAGTAGATATGATGCCCATTTGATGCTCGCCTTTGAAGCTACACCGACTCACGTGATGATTGGACTTGGTGTAGTGGATTTGGTTCATGTAATCACCAAAAAGGCACGAGGGATGTCGTTTTTGAGTGGGAGTTCATTCGTAATGTGGATTAGTTGAACTCAATCTATCATAAACTTAGTCTAAACTTTACAAATTCTGTTGTAGATGGCACCACCTACTTTTAATTTCAATGTGTTCATGGAGAAATAGAAACTTGCAATGAACGGTAGCAACTTTACCGAATGGGCCATGAATTTGAGGATTCTCCTCTCTGCTGCACAAAAGCAATATGTGCTAGAAGCGCCCCTAGGCCCCCCACCTTTTGAGGATGCCCCTGACGAGGAGAAGAATGTCTATCAGACTCGTCAGGAGTACCACAACTTAGTTCATTGCGGCATATTGTATGGGCTAGAGCCGGAACTTCGAAAGCGTTTCGAAAATGGAAATGCATTTGATACAATGGGTGAGTTGAAAATGATTTTCAACACACATGCTGCTGTAGAGAGCTACAACGCTTTAGAAAAGTTCTTTAGCTGCATGATGGAAGAGAACAGCTCCGTTAGTGAGCATGTACTCAAGATGTCGGGTTACGCCGATAAGCTTGTGTCCTTGGGAATAATGATTCCCATTGACTTAGGCATCCATCATGTTCTGCAGTCTCTGCCACCTAGCTATAAGAGCATTGTGATGAACTATAATATGCAAGGCATGAAGAAGTCTCTCCTCGAGCTTCTGTCAATGCTTAAAACGATAGAAGTGGAAATCAAAAAGGAACATCAAGTGTTGATGATCATTAGGAACACTGGTTTCAAGAAAGACAAGAAGGGAAAATGGAAGGGAAGTAAGGGCGGCAAGCCGGTTGCCGTGCCTGAAAAGAAACCCCGAGTTGGACCTAAGTCTGATACAGAGTGCTACTATTGTAAGGGGACTGACCACTGGAAGCGCAACTGCCCCAAGTATTTGGCAGACAAGAAGGCCGGCAAGGCAAACAAAGGTATATATGATATACATGTTATTGATGTGTACTTGACTAGTGCTCGCAGTAGCACCTGGGTATTTGATACCGGTCCAGTTGATAATTTTGTAACTCGACTCAGGGGTTGCGGAACAAGCGACCGCTAGCAAGGGGTGAGGTCAAGATGCGTGTCGGCAATGGATCAAGCGTTGACGTGATCGCCGTCGGAACGCTACCTCTCCATTTGCCGTCGGGATTAGTAATAAACTTTAAGAATTGTTATCTGGTGCCAGCACTTAGCATGAACATTGTATCTGGATCGTGTTTAATGTGAAGTGGTTATTCATTTAAATCTGAGAACAATGGTTGTTCTATTTATATGAATGAAATCTTTTATGGTCATGCACCGATGATGAATGGTTTATTTCTTTTGGATCTCGATAACAATGTTACACATATTCACGATGTTGATGCTAAAAGGATTAAACTTAATGATGATATATTCGCATATATGTGGCACTGCCGTCTAGGTAATATTGGCGTTAAACGCATGAAGAAACTCCATTCGGATGGACTTTTGGAATCACTTGATTATGAATCATTTGATACATGTGAGTCATGCCTTATGGGCAAGATGACTAGAACGCCGTTTTCGGTTCAATGGAATGGGCGATAGATTTATTGGAAATCATACATTCTGATGTATGTGGTCCAATGAGTGTGTCGGCGCGAGGTGGATATCGTTATTTTGTTACTGTCACGGATGATTTGAGTAGATACGGTTATATCTACTTGATGAAACACAAGTCTGAAACATTTGAAAAGTTCAAGGAATTTCAGAATGAAGTGGAAAATCATCGTAATAGAAAGATCAAATTTCTACGGTCCGACCGTGGAGGTGAGTATCTAAGTTACGAGTTTAGCACTCACATGAAAGAGTGTGGAATTGTTTCAAAACTCACACCTGCCGGAACACCACAGCGAAATGGTGTTACGGAACATCATAATCGTACTTTATTAGATATGGTTCGATCTATGATGTCTCTAACGGACTTGCTGTTGTCATTTTGGGGTTATGCACTAGAAACTGCTGCATTCACTTTAAATAGGGCACCATCTAAATCCGTTGAAAAGACACCGTATGAATTATGGTTTGGAAACAAACCTAAGCTGTCATTTCTTAAAGTTTGGGGATGCGATGTTTATGTGAATAAACTTCAACTGGATAAACTCGAACCCAAAGCGGAAAAATGCGTTTTCATAGGATACCCTAAGGAAACAATTGAGGTATTCCTTCTATCACAGATGCGAGGGCAAGGTTTTTGTTGCCAAGAATGGATCCTTTCTAGAGAAAGAGTTTCTCGCGAAAGGTGTGAGCAGTCAGAAAGTAGAACTCGAAGAGGTTATTGAACCTTCTCTTCAAAGTATGGCAAGTAGCGCAGCACCGAAAGTTGTTCCGGAGTTGGCTTCACCTGTTGAAGAAGCAACTAATGATAATGATCATGAAACTCTGAAAGAGAGTACTACCAAACCTCGCAGGTCTAGCAGGACGCGTGCAGCTCCCGAGCTGTACGGTAATCCTGTCATGAATTTCATGTTGATGAAAATGATGACCCTGTGACGTATGAAGAAGCGATGATGAGCCCGGATTCCAACAAATGGTTAGAAGCCATGGAATCTGAGATGGAATCCATGTATGAAAATCAAGTTTGGAACTTGGTGGACTTACCTCACGACCGAAAGGCCGTGGAGAACAAATGGATTTTCAAATGGAAAACTGATGCTGATGGTAATGTAACCATCTATAAAGCTCGACTTGTCGCAAAAGGGTTTCGACAAATTCAAGGAGTTGACTACGATGAGACATTCTCTCCCGTAGCGATGCTAAAGTCAGTTAGGATTATGTTAGCAATTGCTGCATATTTCGATTATGAGATATGGCAGATGGATGTCAAAACCGTGTTTCTCAATGGTAATATTGAAGAAGAGTTGTATATGATACAACCAAAGGGTTTTGTCGATCCTAAGGATGCTAACAAGGTGTGCAAGCTTCAGCGATCCATCTATGGATTGAAGCAAGCATCACGAAGTTGGAATCTCCGCTTTGATGAGGTGCTCAAAGAGTTTGGATTTGTCCAAACTTATGGAGAAGCTTGTATTTACAAGAAAGTGAGTGGGAGCAATGTGGCATTTCTGATATTATATGTGGATGACATATTATTGATCGGAAATGATATAGATCTTTTAAACAGTGTTAAAAGTTATCTAAACAGCAAATTTTCAATGAAGGACCTAGGTGAAGCGTCATACATATTAGGCATAAAGATCTATAGAGATAGATCTAGGCGCCTAATAGGGCTATCGCAAAGTACATACCTTGATAAGATTTTAAAGAAGTTTAAAATGGAAGATAGTAAGAAGGGGTTCTTACCTATGACACAAGGCACGACATTGAGTAAGACTCAAAGTCCGTCTACGGCGGAAGAAAGAGAGAAAATGGACAAAGTTCCCTATGCTTCAGCCATAGGCTCTATAATGTACGCCATGCTATGTACAAGACCGGATGTGGCACATGCTATTAGTTTGACTAGTAGGTACCAATCGGATCCAGGTTCGGAACACTGGAAAGCGGTCAAGAATATCCTTAAGTACTTGCGAAGAACTAAGGATATGTTTCTTGTATACAGAGGTGAAGAAGAGCTCGTCGCTAAGTGTTATGTCGACGCTAGCTTTGACACCGATCCGGATGACTCTAAGTCTCAATACGGATACGTATTTCTCATGAATGGCGGAGCGGTTAGTTGGAGGAGCTCCAAACAACCTGTGGTGGCGGGATCAACGACGGAGGATGAATATGTTGCTGCTTCGGAAGCGGCTCAGGAAGCAGTTTGGATGAAGGAGTTCATATCCGAACTAGGTGTGGTTGCAAACGCGTTGGACCCAATGGTGATCTATTGTGACAACAATGGTGCCATTGGCAATGCCAAAGAGCCAAGGTCTCACAAGCATTCCAAGCATATTAAGCATCGGTTTCACTCCATCCGCGAGCATGTCAAGGATGGAGATATAAAGATTTGTAAATTACATACGGATCTCAATGTAGCAGATCCGTTGACTAAAACTCTCCCTAGAGCAAAACATGATCTACACCAGAACTCCATGGGTGTTAGATACATCACTATGTAACTAGATTATTATCTCTAGTGCAAGTGGGAGACTGAAGGGAATATGCCCTGAGAGGCAATAATAAAGTGTTTATTATGTGTATTCCATGTATATGATAGATGTTTATTTTGCATGCTATAATTGTATTAATACGGAAACGTTAATACATGTGTGTTTAATAAACAAACAAAAAGTTCCTAGTTATGCCTATCTCATAAACTAGTTCGTTGATTAACAAGATGATCACAGTTTCCTGATCATAGACATTGGATGTTGTTAATAACGAGATCGCAACATTAGTGTAATGGTGTGATGAACATTCATCGGAAGTATAGCATTATGATCAAAGTCATTGAGTTTATATTGCTATAAACAACTTATGAAGTGATCCTAATCCTTAGACCATGAGATCATGCCAATCACTAACACCGGAAGAGTTTCTTGTTGACATCAAACGTTACACCATAACTAGGTGATTATAAAGATGGCTTCAAAGCTGCTAAAGTGTTATGTTGAGAATCATGGATCAAGAGTGGAATTTGTTCATCCCGATGACGGATAGATATACTCTGGGCCCTCTTGGTGATATCACATTGGTTAGCTTGCAAGCAAGTGATTTGATCACTAGAATGTTATATCACGGGAACGAGAAAAGAGTGCATGTCAGTGACAAGATCAAACTAGGTATGGAGATACCGATGATCGAATCTTGGACATGTAATATAGCGTGAAACAAAGGGATTGATATACAAGCGTAAAAGGTTCCGACGATCACAGGAAAGTCATCGTTGAATGTGTGGGAGTCAGTATGGATCTCCAGGTCCCGCTACTGATTATTGATCGGAGAAGGGTCTCGATCATGTCCGCATTATTCGCTAACCGTAGGGTGACACACTTAAGGGACACTGACATCCAGTTGGAGCAAATGTTTCATGCCGAAAGAATAAACAAGCGCAGGAATTTATTCCACTAGATACCGAAATAGGTTTTCGGGTGAAATTGCATAAAGAGGTTATGCATGTGAAATAGAATTCTAGCAAGGGGTTATTTGTGAATGTTTGTCATTAAAGTAATTGACAAAAATCTGAATAAAATAAAAGAGTTTTATTTAATGAGAGTTTGCATTAAATTTGGTGGAAATTTAATGGCAAGTTTGAGTGGGATTTTGAGTGGAGGGATTTGAATGGATTTTTGTGAGTGGAGTGTCCACCCACATGAATGAAGGAGGGGAGGGGGCAGCCCCCATGGCCGGCGGCCACCCCCTTGGGTGCCCCCCTCCTCCTATAAAAGTCACCCCCTCTCCCCTCTCTCACTCACACCTCCTCGTGAAGGATCTCTCTCCCCCTCTAGAATTTATCCCCATGGTCTCGGACTAGCGAGATACATGTTCCCGGTGGCTATTCGGAAAGAAAGGGTTGTGCTTCCGCTGCATCGGTGGATCGAGGAGGCGGAGGTTGCTCGGTGTCTTGTACGTGTGTGCGAGCACGGATGCGCTGCTGCTTTGCGGCGCTAGGACTTCCTCTCGATCTTGAGATCGGCAAGAGATCATCTACATCAACCACGAGTTGAACTCGTTAAGCTTTGTCGGTCTTCAAGGATATGTTCTCTACGGATATACATCCTTCCGTTGTTTGTATCTAGTAGATAGATCTTGGTACATAGTTCCCATCATAGGAAATTTTTGTTTTCTATGCTGCGAACCCTACAATCATGTCCAACTTTAACATCTGTTCTTATCAAAGTAGTCCATACACACACAAATGGTGTTTTTGAAAATGGGAATACTCTCAGTGTTGCATATAAATGATATGCAAAATTCATCACAGAGTAGATTTTGTCAAGACAAACAATAACTGTTCTTGTTATCTACTTGTGTCTCAGCCTTTGCATCCTTGGCAGGGAAAAATTGCAGCAGATCATGCTGTTTGGATCTACTGTTGTGCACACTCCACATGGGAGGCACCACAACAGCAGATCTACTAGTAGCAGAAGCTGTTCTTATTTATATCAATGCCTCAGCCTTTTGCATCACTGGCCAGAGAATTTCAGGTCATTAGACACATATAAATCATATTAAGTAAATGGTTTCATTTCCATTTATACAAGTACTGGAGTACAGCAGATCATGCTAGTTAGAAAATCACTATGCAGACTCAAATTTGAGGCACCATAGTGACATCTACACTAACATAAGCCACTATTTTATCTTGTCACAACATTTTCCTAACAGATGTTCTAGGAATCGGGTATGTAGATTGTTTCATTGTAGAAAATTTCTATAAAACATATCCTTTCTTAAAACCTCAAGCAAGAATCCATTCATAATTTGCTTCTACAAAGCTTAAGCCTCAAATTAAGATATCATTGGCTAGGGAAAGTCCAAACTTCTAACCAGTAATATTATAGCATGGATATATATGATCTAGTTCATGTGCATCCTACAAGGAGGTACCACATCAGCCAGAACAATTGCTTAAAGCCAAGTATTGCATACATGCGGTAGCCAGGAGACCAAAGAGGCACCACTAGTCTAGATGACATCAAATCTTACACATGATAGATTGCTGTGTACTAACTAGAATGAGGCATCACAACAACAAGTTACAATCAACATCAAGCTAGGATGCTTAAAAGATATATATACCTCTGGTAACATATCCAGTTCAGAAAATGATCACCAACAAAGAAGAAATTATAAATAGGACAAATAGATTATATCTATCTATCTTTATAATATACACTTCTAGTATGGATAGGCAGTCAACAGTTAGTTTATTAGCACAAATAAAACTGATACAAGAAATTACTATCAGGTATGAAGGACAGGAAAAGGGTTTGTTAATACTAATCACATAGTAATCATTAGATCATCAGAAAACCAAACACTAGCAATTCACAAAAATTCAGCAACTAAAAGCTTGTCAAATTCACTCTGTTTGCATGTCATGTTAGAATGAACATGAGATAATAAAAACCAACAGAGTCTAGGTTTCCCAAAATTTACCATCAGCTCGTGTTTATCGAGTGACACCCAATAACATGTCTTTAAACATGACTAATAGAGAACTAATTAGTAGAGACAATTGTTAACCAGGAATTGCCACAACAATGGTTTAGGCTTTCAGAATCTGACTATTAGGGACAGAGTAATTAACTCAATCAGGAGTAGCACATGTCCAAGAGCACTACCCGACCGCAAATAATTCCTAGAACTAGTAGATATATTTCTAGACCCAAATAAAATTAGTACCACAGATAAATTCCAAGATCTCCATAACCTAAACCTGCAGATGCATCGGCTCGAAGGCCGGTCACAGAGGAAATTACCTGAACCAGAGGCTTGGTCGATGCATCAGGGGCATCATAGATGAACTAGGCAAGGAGACTGATGCCGGGGTTGCGTCGGCTCCACCATCCCACCGATGTCGATGTGGTGGTGGAGATACGACACATCCTTGCAACCACAACACCGAGACGTCACCGCCACAGTGAGGCAACACAGCGACACGTCCATGGGCGCCGGGGTTGCAGCCCAAGCTGCCGCCCCTCTGGCGTTGGAGTAGAGTGTGAAACCTGGTGGATCAATTGAAAACCAAGGTTAGTCATAGTAGCAGTAGTAGCGACGACACCACCAGAGAGCAAGCACCAGGGCGCAGGTGCCGAGCCAACGGTCGTGGGGTTAGGGTTTCGGTCGAGCACGTTCGCAAGGGCGTGGACCAACCAAATCAATGATTGAGAAAAGAAGAGGAGGAGATGGCAAGGCATTGCCGGCGAGCAGCTCCGCCAGATGCGGTCGATGGTGGCCGGAATAGCGGCAGGCGGCAGCGTTCGCATTGGGAGTAGAAGGGGATGAGGAAGAGAGGTCGTGCGCGTGAGTGTGCGTGGATGAGAGGAATGATAGAGAGAGGGGGTGTTGGGCTAGGAATAGCCCAACTGGATGGGCCTAAGTGGGCTGAATCGGCCTAAGGGCCAGATTATCCTATACACCTAGTTCAATTAGCAAGGAAATAAAAAAAGGTAATATACATTGATTATAAATTACCACAATACCTTTAATAATATTCAAACCTAAAACAAATGTAGGAAAATCCTAAAAATATAATTAATATGTCTAAATAATCACAAAAATAATGTTTATCCAAGAAAAATATAAAACCACTTGATTAAACTAAATGAATACCACTAATTTATTAAAGGCACTAGAGTTCTCAATAAATTAAAATAATATAAGAAAAATTCCTAGAAATTAATAAAATCATTTTTATGTATAAAAATAAATCTACTATTTTATAAAAATACTAACTTAAATTCTTATAAATAAAATTTAAAGAAAGTATTTAAAGACATTTAATCCTTTATGGAATTTTATAAACATAATATTAATACTTAAAAATAAATAAAAAACATTTTTAAGATATTGAATAGATATATTACACTAGAAAAATATTTAAAAAAAATACTATTACCTATTTTGGTAAATTCTCTAAAAATATTTCTTAAGTAAGAAATAATCACAATTTTCTATAAAACCTTAAAGATTTAATATCTAAGTACTAATTCCAAAACCATAACTTGGATTCATAATCAAGCTTAAGTATAACTATTACCTTTAAAATATTCTTTTCAAAATCTTAAAATTCAAATTAAACACCCTTGTAAATAAACATTATATATCACTCATATATATTATGGTGAATAATCATTATATCTTAATCATTCTTAACATAACTCCAAATTGTTAAGATCATCTAATTATGCTTCTATTAAATAAATAATTATTATTTCCATAATAGCAAAACAAATGTAATATAATCATTCACTTAAATATAAAGTAAATAATTCCACACCTTAGTTATACCTATCATAAATTTCAAAATTGAGAATAATTAAAAACATATCACACCTTAAGTTTAATTTTTTTAAAGTTAACTTTAGTCTCAAAGCTTATAAACATCATGTCTAATAATCCCTTATGTTTTTATAGTTAACTTTGGTTTATCTAACTTAAGACATAAAGCATCTCAAGTCCAAACTAATCAATCAAACACCAAAAGACATTGATCATGTTCTATTAACAATGAAGATTGTTTAAACCTTAGAAAGGAAATATTTTCTTCAAATGTTATTCTTTTTGCCACTTCAAACAATAATCTTATAATAAATTATTCAATTCTTCACAACAAAATACCAAGGATGTTGATCAATAGTCACCAAATAACCATTAACCATAATCACATTATTTTATACTTTACTTGTATATGTTGAATTGTTAACCCTTGAGTTCCTTATAAAGGTCAGTAGTTATAAAGTAAAACTTAAAGATAAACCAACTCTTAAAAGAATCACTTAAATTCACTTCACTCAAAGCATTGGTAATTCACTTTGGGGGTTTTACAAAATGCATATCATTACTTATGCATAACTGCATCTTACTACTTTAAACATTAGTCCTTACCGGACCAATGATGCAGTTTTTAGATATTGGATCTTATGTCATCTCGAAGATCGTGAGTGCATAATCTTGCAATCACAAAAGGCAAGTTCACACTTGCTCATGTCCTTTGATTATTTTCTGTAAAGTATTTTACAAATCCAGTGTTGTCATCACCTGCATTTCAAAATGGTCAGAAAACACTATTTTCATAATAATATGATTATAGGTTATTTACCATGAGGTAATAACCTATTATGAAAGTTCCGGTGGTAAAGGAACATATTATCTAGGACTTAACAACCAATGTCGCCAGTGATTCTTGCGCCGTATATTACGCGTTAACCATGAGATTTGGAATGGGACGGAGAAGTCAGCTGGATCGGCTCCCTTTCGCATGCATTAGACACTGTTCTGGGCATTTGTAAGTTGCAGATCGTAGGTATAGCCGTTTTATACGGGGAAAAGTCTACCGTAGATCTGGGCTTATAAAAGACAGCTTTCTAGTGTTAATGGTTGTTGTGTGTATCCAACTAAGGTATAGCCGTTTTATACGGGGAAAAGTCTACCTTGAGTTTGGGCATAGAACAATTGCGGTGTATGCGGGGTCATGGAGAAGGACAGTGATTGGCTTGGATCTTAGGTTGGGACTCAAACCAAGGAAGTTTGAATGGGGACATACTCCCGGCGGTGCAACAAAGCCTAAGATCTCTCATGGGTAAAGTGACGCACCTCTGCAGAGTGTAAGAACTATAACTTGTTACTCCCTGTTCCGGGATGGAGCTACGAACGCGGCGGGAAAGGAACTCTATGAAAGTTCTGGTAAACCTGTGAAGGCTGACGGACATAGCTTTTCTGAATAAAAGCAACCTTTGAAGAAATGTTTACAAAAACTTGTATTGCCTACGACCTACGGTCTATGGCTATAGATATAGTGCATCAAACACTCCTTTCTAGTGAACTTGCTGAGTACGCTCGTACTTAACGTATCTTCTTAACCCTTGCTAGATTCTGAAGCCAATACAGATGACGTCTACACCAACTTATGCTCCAGGAATCATCATCAAAAGCTCAAGCTCTTCAATAAAGTAAAGGAAGTCAACATATACATCAACTAAAGTGAAGACGAAATTGCTGATTAGATAGAAATATAATCTCTAGCCGTAGAACCTACTTCTATAGAGTATTGCAATAGTAGCAATACAAGCCAAATAGTTAGATGCTAATATTATTAGCATAATAGTTATGAGTTGATTATTTCTGATTCTTCTTTGTAAGAAGTTTATTTCTCTCTCTTTAACCTAGAGTTTTCTCTAGATCTTTTGTAAAGAGTTGAGTTGTAGCCTATATTCATGTCTTGGACCTGCTGTGTTTCTGTTGTACCACTCTGAGAGATGTAATACTAGTGAACATGTGTTTCATTAGTGTTATGTCAACGACTATAGTGTACTACATCATGCAGTGGTATGCTGGGCCACCGCATTGACCAACACCGGTATCAAGAGAACCTCTGGCGGCATCAGTCTCGACCTCATCATAAAGCACCACTGTCTCCGACTCCTGAGTCTGAATGTATTCATGGATTGGATCGCCAAGAGGTCCACTATAGCCCATTGCAAACCTGCCAGTGACAAGGTCGTAGGAGAAGATGGCCTCCATCTACCTATAGTTGGCGACATGCTTGTTTAGATACTCGGCATCCTTGGGGTGATCCTGAGACATAGAATTGTAGTGAGGTTAGCGAGGTTACACAAGGGAATCGTAGTGATGTTACTAAAATTAGTTAATACCGAGATGTGTCCCCTATAGTGAGCGTCCTCCAAGATGATGGTGTAGGTCTCCTAGTTCTAGCTAGCTGTGCTAAGATCTTTGAGCTTGGAGACATCACCAGGTCCTCCACTTACGCAGGTGGTTGTACACCTGCTATGAGGACATCTCGATGCCACAGAACTCAAACACCTTGCGGGCAACAGTGTTGAGGTGGACCTCTTTGAACCCCTTCCCCGTCCTCACGCCGCTCTTAATGATCTCACACATCTGGCTGAGCACAAACGCCGAGAGAAACGATTCTCACTTCATGGTGCCCTTCACCCCCTTGCACTGGCCTGTGTTGTGGGATTTGCCAAATTGATGGTTTTCTTCTTGGCCAAGATCTTAGCAGCTTGCTCTGCAATCTGCTCCACCGTGTACCCGGTGAGGAGCAGACAAGATCTCTGTGCGCTGAGGATAGGTGAGCCTCAGAAGCGGGAGCTGGGATTGGGTCTCGGCGACAAAGGTCTTCTGAGAATCCATGAGGGCCTGGCTGAACTCATCAACGGTCATGTCCTACAGATCTCACGGTCGCACATATCAGGAGCTAGACTAGGCATGAACACAAGCTTAAACATGCAACGAGTCCACAAAGACACCGATCTATGACTATACCTAGCAGTTCATTGGGCATACTAACATATATCTACCGCAAACTACAATTAGATCTTCGAGATACTGAGCACGTCACGCTGAAGATCTTGAAGAAGAGCGCCTGCACCGGCCGATCTACAACCACCACCTCCGCTACCGCTGCTTACCTGCTGGCCGGTGAAGAACCTCGCTGGCTTGAGAGCTCGAAGAATGGGGAAAATGGTGGCGAGGGACGTTGGTGTGGCGGGTGTTGATATATACCGTCGCGCTGTAACGGGCAGTGACGAAATTTCTTCCGCCAGCTTTTGGGGGAAACCCGCTGCTCACGCCATCGCTGAGCTCGCATGGCGGCGCAGCTTCTCCCCCTTTTGCACGAGCGGGGTCTGTCTCCACAGAAACGCCCAAAATCGGCGTTCCCAGTGGGCCAACTTTTGGCCTGCTTTAAAACTCGTGTCATGCAGCAAACTCATGTGAATAACCAAACGGGCTTATTTCTTCTCGCTGGATGCAAGAAACGGGAATCCGGCCTACCAAACACGTCCTAGGTATCTAACTCACTCCAGTTTATAATACTCCAAATCCATAATAAGTATCGCTCATCTAGTATAAATTTTGTACAAACTTTAGATTAGATAAGCCACACTTATTATGAATCGAAGGAAATATAAGATGTTTTAATTTTTTTGTAAAACATACCTATGTATATAGACCACGAGAGAGAGAGCACGCGTGGTGTCACTCACACCCATCACGGCTGCCGCAAACATTACTCATCGTCCGTCCGTCCGGCCTCCCCGGCCCGAGAACTCATTATTGGCCTGCCGGCCACATGAACTGTCTGTCTGCATATGCATGCGTAAGCACTGCGTATATCCATATCACTATATGGTCCTGCGGCTTGTTCGCGCATGGCATTGGTCGATCGTTATCTGCCTGCTGCTCAAGTGGGCTAGGATGCTAGGACAGCTCGTGCCCTCTGCTGGCTTATCCCGATTCATCCTCATTATTGCAGAACGGTCCATTGGTTCCGGTTGTTAAGGAGCTTTAGTCCCGGTTACTCAACTGGGACGGGGCAATCGGGACTAAAGTCTGAATCTTTAGTCCTGGTTGCCCCACCAACCGAGACAAAAGATCATACACGTGGCCGCTGCTCCGTGCGAGGGGGAGGAGCAACCGTTCCGGTTTGTAATACGAACCGGGACAAATAAGCTTCTGCCGCGGCAGAGATTTGACACATTTCTCTGCCGTGGCAGAGAATTCATTTTGACAACTTTCGTTGCCGCGGCAGCATTTTGGTCACTTTTTATGCCGCGGCAGAGAATTCATTTATGTTGTTTTATTGTTTATTTAGTGTTTTGCACTCATCAATGAAGGAACCATTATATTACACAGGATCATCATGACAATATTATATTCGATACACGGATCGAGTTCATGCACTACATACAAAAGTTGCTCTTTGTAAAATCCCTATTGTCTATACACAGCCAAATAGTATTCCCCTTTTGGGTTTAAGACTTCTGCATCCAAGAATTCCGTCAATTCCTCCTGAATTGCTCGTACGCGATCCTTTGGCAGAAGATCGTCCCGTAGACGTTCGATCTGATTTAAAAAAGGAGTCAGCCTATATGAATGAAACTAAACACAATTTGATTATAATTAAAAACTATAGAATTTGTTTATGTACGTGGAGTTGCTCTAAATTTCTGCCCTTCTCATCGCATGTCTGCCCGATGAACTCGCAAACATAGTATCCACATAGATTGTTACCTGGTCCCTGCGTCAGGCACTTTACGAGAACATAGTTCAATTAAAATAATAATCAAGCATGATCATAACCGTATTAAAACTATAATTAAAAAAATGCGCGGATATAGCTAGTGGTGCTTGAAGAGTTTGGCAGCATAGTAAATCAAAATTTTCTACGGATGCGAACGGGGAAAGCCAAGATCTAATCTAGGAGATGCAAACAACGAGGAAAAATAGATGAGATCTTCATACCCTTGAAGATTTGCACAGCGGAACGTTCGACGGAATGTGGGTGATGTAGTTGTACTCGCTTCTCCTCCTCGCGATCCGATCCGATCTAACACCACAAGTGGCGATGCCTCCGAGAGATGCACACATGCGGCACCTCAACGTCTCCTCCTTCCTCGGTCCGGCAAGTAGGGTGGAGAGATGGATTGGATCTACAACACGACGGCGTGGTGCAAGTGGTGGAGACTGCAGCAGGGCTTCGCCTACGTGCAGTCGGGAGGGAGAGAGAGAGGAGGGCAGCAGGGCGGCTAGGGCTTGAGGAGGAGGTGTGGGAGGGGTGCGCCCCCAGCCCTCTTTATATAGAGGGGTGGGCGGCTGGCCCTTGCCCCTTCCCAAGCCCTAGGCCGGCGGCCAAGGAGCGAGGAGTGGGGGGCAAGTTCCCCCCCTTCTAGAAGCTCCCCTAGGGTTTCCCTAGGGCTTGGCCGGCTGGGCCCTATGGGGCCTTGTGCCCCTGGCCCAATGCGGCCAGGGCACTCCCTCATAGGCCCATGCCCCCTCCCGACAAGTGGGGCCACGTTGGTCCCACTCCGGAAGGTTCTAGAAGCTTCCGGTACAATACCGATTAACCCAAAACAATTCCGAACTCCAAAAACTGCATTGCCTTATATGAATCTTATTCTCCGGACCATTCCGGAACCTCTCGTGATGTCCCGGATCCCATACGAGACTCCGAACAAAAACTCATAAACCAATTTATCCAATCTATCCTAGCGTCGAGACACGTTAAGTGTGTGACCCTTTGGGTTCGAGAATATGCAGACATGATCTTATATCAATAATCAACAGCGGGGTCTGGAAACCCATATTGACTCCCACACATTCATCGATGATCATATCAGATGAACCACGATGCCAGGATTCAATCAATCCCATATATATATTCCCTTCGTCTCGCGATATTTTACTTGCCCGAGATTTGATCGTCGGTACCGTCATACCTAGTTCAATCTCGTTCACAGCAAGTACTTTACTCGTTCCATAATCCGATATCACTTTGTGATTAACTCCTTAATCACATGCTTGCAAGCGGTGTTTATATCGATTACCGAGTGGGCCCGAAGTATATCTCTCCGACTTGGGAGGGACAAATCCCATCTCGATACATACAACCCAACAGGTACTTTCCGATCACCTGAGAGACACCTTTATGATCACCCTCTCATAGGATGACGTTTGATGACCTCAAAGCTTTCTTCCGATACCAGGGAGTTGTATTATCTCATGGTCTAAGGAATACAATATTTGACATAAGAAAAGCTTCGCGAAGATGAACACGATGACACGATCTAATTGCTCCGCTTAGTTTGGGTATGTCCATCATATCATTCTCCCAATGATATGATCTCATTATTAATCGACAACTCATGTCTATGGTTAGGAAACCTTAACCATCATTAATCAATGAGCTAGTCCATAGAGGCATAATAGGGACACGGTGTTGTTCACAAACCACACAAGTATTCAAGTTTCCGCTTAATACAATTCTAGCATGGAATATAAACTTTATCATGAACAAGAATTATAATAATAACATCTTTATTATTGTCTCTAGGGCATAATTCTAACAGTCTCCCACTTGCACTAGAGTCAATAATCTAGTTTACATCTGGCAACAATCTAACACCCATCGCACTAAGGTGCTGATCATGTTTTGCTCGTGGAAGAGGTTTAGTCAACGGATCTGCGACATTCAGATCCGTATGTACTTTGCTAATCTTCAGATCTTCATCTGTTATATAATCTCAAATTATATGAAACTTGCGGTTGATATGCTTGGTCTTTGGATGATATCTTGGTTCCTTAGCTAGTGCTATGGCGCCAGTGTTGTCACACAATATCTCTAGTGGGTCCAAGGCACTTGGAACCACGCCAAGCTCAGTGATGAAGTTCCTGATCCAAACTCCTTCACTTGACGCTTCTGCAGCAGCCATGTATTCCGCTTCTACTATAGATCCCGCGATCACGCTTTGCTTGCAGCTTCTCCAGCTCACAGCTCCTCCATTCAAAATATAAACGTATCCTGTGTGAGATTTATAATCATCCTTCTCGGTGTCGAAACTAGCATCGACGTAACCTTTTACGACAATCTGTTCATCACCTCCATAGACTAAGAACATTTCTTTAGTTCTATTTAAATACTTTAGGATGTTCTTCACGGCTGTCCAGTGTTCCACTCCTGGATCACTTTGGTATCTGCTCGTCAAACTAAGAGCATTGGACACATCCGGTCTGGTACACAACATGGCATACATGATAGAACCTATGGCCGAGGCATAAGGCACTTTGCTCATAGCTTCTCTATCGTTTACCGTAGCTGGACACTGAGCCTTGCTCAATATCTTACCTGACAACATAGGCACTAAACCTTTCTTTGCCTTATCCATTCTGAACCTTTTCAGAACTTTGTCTAGGTATGTACTCTGGCTTAAAGCTATCAGTCGTCTTTGTCTATCTCTATAGATTTTGATGCCCAATATATAAGCAGCTTCCCCTAGGTCTTTCATTGAAAAACATTTGTTCAAATAACTCTTCACATCGTTAAGCATGTTAATGTCATTTCCAATAATCAATATGTCATCCATATATAGTACCAGAAATGTCACTGAGCTCCCACTCACTTTCTTGTAGATACAAGCTTCGTAGCAATTTGGAACAAATCCAAAGCTCTTGATCACTTGATCAAAACGAAGGTTCCAACTCCGAGATGCTTGCTTCAGTCCATAAATGGAACGCTGAAGTTTTCACACTTTATCAGCATCCTTAGGATCGACAAAACCTTCGGGTTGCATCATATACAACTCTTCATCAATGTTGCCATTGAGGAACGCAGTCTTGACATCCATCTGCCATATTTCATAATCATGAAACACAGCAATTGCTAATAAAATCCGAATGGACTTAAACATCTCTACGGGAGAAAAAGTCTCATCGTAGTCAACACCTTGAACTTGTCGAAAACCTTTCGCGACAAGCCGTGCTTTATAGACGGTAACATTACCATCCGCATCCGTTTTCTTCTTGAAAATCCATTTGCACTCAACGGCCTTTCGGTCGCTAGGAGGGTCTACCAAAGTCCATACTTGGTTTTCGCTCATGGACCCCAATTCGGATTTCATGGCTTCTAGCCATTTGTCAGAGTCTGGGCTCATCATCGCTTCCTCATAGTTCGCAGGTTCGCTATCATCTACTAACAAGACAGGTAAGACAGGGTTGCCGTACCACTCAGGAGGGGCACGCGACCTTGTCGACCTGCGACATTCAGTAGTAGCATCGTCCGGAGCTTCATGATCTTTATCATTAGCTTCCTCTTTTGTTGGTGCAGGCGGCACTGGAACAATTTTAGGTGCTGCGCTACTCTCCAATTCAAGAGAAGGTTCAACAACCTCGTCTAGCTCTACTTTCCTCCCACTCACTTCTTTAGAGAGAAACTCCTTCTCAAGAAAGGATCCGTTCTTTGCGACAAACACTTTGCCTTCGGTTCTGTGATAGAAGGTATACCCAATAGTTTCCTTAGGGTATCCTATGAAGACGCATTTCTCCGCTTTGGGTTCGAGCTTGTCCGGCATCAACTTCTTGACGTAAGCTTCGCATCCCCAAACTTTAAGAAACGACAACTTAGGTTTAGCACCAAACCACAGTTCATACAGTGTCATCTCAACGTATTTAGATGGTGCCCTATGAAGGGTTTCGCAACATAGTAAATCAAAAAAATTCTACGGATGCAAACGGAAAAGCCAAGATCTAATCTAGGAGATGCAAACAACGAGAGAGATTAGATTATATCTTCATACCCTTGAAGATTCGCACAGCAGAACGTTCGTCGGAACGTGGGTGATGTAGTCGTACTCGCTTCTCCTCCTCGCGATCCGATCCGATCTAGCACCGCAATTGGCGATGCCTCCGGGAGATGCACACGTGCAGCACCTCGACGTCTCCTCCTACCTCGGTCCAGCAAGTATGGTGGAGATACGGATTGGATCTACAACGCGACGACGCGGTGCAAGTGGTGGAGAGTTTCTGCAGCAGGGCTTCGCCTACACGCAGTCGGGAGGGAGAGAGAGAGGAGGGTAGCAGGGCGACTAGGCTTGAGGGGAAGGTGTGGGGGGGTGGTGCGCCCCAGCCCTCTATATATAGAGGGGTGGGCGCCTGCCCTAACACCTCCCCCAAGACCTAGGCCGGCGGCCAAGGAGGGAGGAGTGGGGGGCAAGTAATCCCCCCCCCTTCTAGAAGCTCCAAACTAGGGTTTCCCCTTGTTTGGCCGGCTGGGCCCTATGGGGCCTTGTGCCCCTGGCCCAATGCGGCCAGGGCACTCCCTCATAGGCCCATGCCCCCTCCCGGCAGGTGGGGCCACGTTTGTCCCCCTCCGGAAGGTTCTAGAAGCTTCCGGTACAATACCGATTAACCCGAAACAATTCCGAACTCCAAAAACTGCACTGCCTTATATTAATCTTATTCTCCGGACCATTCCGGAACCTCTCGTGATATCCCGGATCCCATCCGAGACTCCAAACAAAAACTCTTAAACCAATTATCCAATCTATCCTAGCGTCGAGACACGTTAAGTGTGTGACCCTTCGGGTTCGAGAATATGCAGACATGATCTTCTATCAATAATCAACAGCGGGGTCTGGAAACCCATATTGACTCCCACACATTCATCGATGATCATATCGGATGAACCACGATGCCAGGATTCAAACAATCCCATATATATATTCCCTTCGTCTCGCGATATTTTACTTGCCCGAGATTTGATCGTCGGTACCGTCATACCTAGTTCAATCTCGTTCACAACAAGTACTTTACTCGTTCCGTAATCCGATATCACTTTGTGATTAACTCCTTAACCACATGCTTGCAAGCGGTGTTGATATCGATTACCGAGTGGGCCCGAAGTATATCTCTCCGACTTGGGAGGGACAAATCCCATCTCGATACATACAACCCAACAGGTACTTTCCGATCACCTGAGAGACACCTTTAGGATCACCCTCTCATAGAATGACATTTGATGACCTCAAAGCTTTCTTCCAATACGAGGGAGTTGTATTATCTCATGGTCTAAGGAATACAATATTTGACATAAGAAAAGCTTCGCAAAGATGAACACGATCTAATTGCTTCGCTTAGTTTGGGTCTGTCCATCATATCATTCTCCCAATGATATGATCTCATTATTAATCGACAACTCATGTCCATGGTTAGGAAACCTTAACCATCATTAATCAATGAGCTAGTCCATAGAGGCATACTAGGGACATGGTGTTGTTCATAAACCACACAAGTATTAAAGTTTCCGCTTAATACAATTCTAGCATGGAATATAAACATTATCATGAACAAGAATTATAATAATAACATCTTTATTATTGCCTCTAGGTCATAATTCCAACAGTCTCCCACTTGCACTAGAGTCAATAATCTAGTTTACATTTGGCAACAATCTCACACCCATGGCACTGAGGTGTTGATCATGTTTTACACGTGGAAGAGGTTTGGTCAATGGATCTGCGACATTCAGATCTGTATGTACTTTGCTAATCTTCAGATCTCCATCTGCTATATAATCTCGGATTATATGAAACTTGCGGTTGATATGCTTGGTCTTTGGATGATATCTTGGTTCCTTAGCGAGTGCTATGGCGCCAGTGTTGTCACACAATATCTCTAGTGGGTCCAATGCACTTGGAACCACGCCAAGCTCAGTGATGAAGTTCCTGATCCAAACTCCTTCACTTGACGCTTCTGCAGCAGCCATGTATTCCGCTTCTACTGTAGATCCCGAGATCACGCTTTGCTTGCAGCTTCTCCAGCTCACAGCTCCTCCATTCAAAATATAAACGTATCCTGTCTGAGATTTAGAATCATCCTTGTCGGTGTCGAAACTAGCATCGACGTAACCTTTTACGACGAGCTGTTCATCACCCCCATAGACTAAGAACATTTCTTTAGTCCTATTTAGGTACTTTAGGATGTTCTTCACGGATGTCCAGTGTTCCACTCCTGGATCACTTTGATATCTGCTCGTCAAACTAAGAGCATTGGACACATCCGGTCTAGTACACAGCATGGCATACATGATAGAACCTATGGCCGAGGCATAAGGCACTTTGCTCATAGCTTCCCTATCATTTACCGTAGCTGGACACTGAGCCTTGCTCAATATCTTACCTGACAACATAGGCACTGAACCTTTCTTTGCCTTATCCATTCTGAACCTTTTCAGAACTTTGTCTAGGTATGTACTTTGGCTTAAAGCTATCAGGCGTCTTTGTCTATCTCTATAGATTTTGATGCCCAATATATAAGCAGCTTCACCTAGGTCTTTCATTGAAAGACACTTGTTCAAATAACTCTTCACATCATTAAGCATATTTATGTCATTTCCAATAATCAATATGTCATCCACATATAGTACCAGAAATGTCACCGAGCTCCCACTCACTTTCTTGTAGATACAAGCTTCGTAGCAATTTGGAACAAATCCAAAGCTCTTGATCACTTGATCAAAACGAAGGTTCCAACTCCGAGATGCTTGCTTCAGTCCATAAATGGAACGCTGAAGCTTGCACACTTTATCAGCATCCTTACGATCGACAAAACCTTCGGGTTGCATCATATACAACTCTTCATCAATGTTGCCATTGAGGAACGCAGTCTTGACATCCATCTGCCATATTTCATAATCATGAAACGCAGCAATTGCTAACAAAATCCGAATGGACTTAAGCATCGCTACGGGAGAGAAAGTCTCATCGTAGTCAACACCTTGAACTTGTCGAAAACCTTTTGCGACAAGTCGTGCTTTATAGACGGTAACATTACCATCCGCGTTCGTTTTCTTCTTGAAAATCCATTTGCACTCAACGGCCTTTCGGTCGCTAGGAGGGTCCACCAAAGTCCATACTTGGTTTTCGCTCATGGATCCCAATTCGGATTTCATGGCTTCTAGCCATTTCTCAGAGTCTGGGCTCATCATTGCTTCCTCATAGTTCGTAGGTTCACTGTCTTCTACCAACAAGACAGTCAAGACAGGGTTGTCATACCAATCAGGAGGGGCACGCGACCTTGTCGACCTGCGACGTTCAGTAGCAGCATCGTCCGAAGCTTCATGATCCTTGTCATTAGCTTCCTCTATTGTTGGTGCAGGCGGCACTGGAACAATTTCAGGTGCTGCGCTACTCTCCAATTCAAGAGAAGGTTCAACAACCTCGTATAGGTCTACTTTCCTCCCACTCACTTCTTTCGAGAGAAACTCCTTCTCAAGAAAGGAACCATTCATTGCGACAAACACTTTGCCTTCGGTTCTGTGATAGAAGGTATACCCAATAGTTTCCTTAGGGTATCCTATGAAGACGCATTTCTCCGCTTTGGGTTCGAGCTTGTCCGGCTCAATTTCTTGACGTAAGGTTCGCATCCCCAAACTTTAAGAAACAACAACTTAGGTTTAGCACCAAACCACAGTTCATACGGTGTCGTCTCAACGGATTTAGATGGTGCCCTATTTAAAGTGAATGCATCGGTTTCTAATGCATAACCCCAAAATGATAACGGCAAATCAGTAAGAGACATCATTGATCGGACCATATCTAATAGGGTTCGATTCCGGCGTTCAGACACACCATTGCGTTGTGGTGTTCCAGGTGGCGTGAGTTGCGAAACGATTCCGCTTGCTTTAAGATGCGTGAGAAAATCATAACTCAAATATTCACCTCCACGATCGGATCGTAGAAACTTAATCTTTCTGTTACGATGGTTCTCTACTTCATTCTGAAATTCTTTGAACTTTTCAAATGTTTCAGATTTATGTTTCATTAAATAGATATACCCATATCTACTTAAGTCATCGGTAAAAGTGAGAAAATAGCGATATCCACCGCGCGTCGAAACACTCATCGGTCCGCATACATCGGTATGTATGATTTCCAACAAGTCAGTTGCTTGCTCCATCATTCCGGAGAACGGGGTTTTGATCATCTTGCCCATGAGGCATGGTTCGCATGTGTCAAATGATTCAAAATCAAGAGACTCCAAAAGTCCATCAGAATGGAGTTTCTTCATGCGCTTTACACCAATATGACCTAGACGACAGTGCCACAAATAAGTAGTATTATCACTATCTACTTTGCATCTCTTAGCCTCAATGTTATGGATGTGTGTTTCATCCCTTTCGAGATTTAGAAGAAATAAACCATTCACAACAGGTGCATGACCATAAAAGATGTTACTCATATAAATAGAACAACCATTATTCTCCGATTTAAATGAATAACCGTCTTGCAATAAACAAGATCCAGAAATAATGTTCATGCTCAACGCAAGCACATAATAACATTTATTGAGGTTTAAAACTAATCCCGAAGGTAAAACTAAGGAGAGTGTGCCGACGGCCATCACATCAACTCTTGATCCGTTGCCAACGCGCATCGTCACCTCATCCCTCGCAAGCCGCCGTCTATTCCGTAGCTCCTGTTTCGAGTTACAAATATTAGCAACTGAACCAGTATCAAATACCCAGGCACTACAACGAGGGCTAGTAAGGAAAACATCAATAACATGTATATCAAATATACCTTTGATGGTGCCAGCCTTCTTGTCCGCTAAGTACTTCGGACAGTTGCGCTTCCAGTGACCCTTGTCCTTGCAATAGAAGCACTCAGTGTCCGGCTTAGGACCAGACTTGAGCTTCTTCTTAGCAGGGGCAACGCGCTTGCCACCGCCTTTCTTGAAGGGCTTCTTTGCACCCTTACCTTTCTTGAAGGTGGGGGGCTTGTTGACCATCAACACATGATTATCCTTTTTGATGTCCACCTCCGCAGCCTTCAGCTTTGCGAAGAGCTCGGTGATCGTATCAGTGGAACCAATCTGATTGTGAGTCACTACAAAACTTTTGTAGCTAGGAGGGAGTGATTGCAGAACCCTGTCAATCTTGAGCTCCTCTGGAATCTTGCAGTCCAGTTGCTCAAGGCGTTGAGTGTAGCCCGACATCTTAATGGCGTGCTCACTAACGGAACTCCCTTCCTCCATCTTGCAGTTAAAGAACTTCTCAGAGATCTCATATCTCTCAGAACGGGCCTGAGTCTGAAACATGGTTTTTAGCTCCTCGAGAATCTCAAAGGGCCCGGGATAGTCTTCAGAACGATTTTGAAGGTCCGATTCCATAGCAAACAACATGGTGCTCTTAATCACACCATAATCATCTTTGCGCGACTGATAGACAGCTTTCTCATCAGCCGGCGCAGTAGCAGTAGGGGCGTCACCTAACGCATTCTCAAGGACATAGTCCTTTTGACCGCCAGAGAGAATGATTCTCAGATTGCGGAACCAATTGGTGAAGTTAGACCCATTGTTTCTAAGCTTTTCCTTCTCAGCAAAAACGTTGAAGTTGAAGTTGGACTTAGCCATTTGATCTACAATATTTGCAAGTACAAATTAGACTATGTTCATGATAACTAGTTCAACTTTTAATCAAATTACTAGATGAACTCCAACTAAATTCAACATCCCTCAAGTTGTTTAGTGAACACGATCCAAATTCACCACACCTAATCCGATCTTCACGAGAAGATATGTGGATTCAATGGTGGACAACGAAGTGTCGATCATATCATTCATATGACTCATGCTTAACCTTTCGGTTCATGTGTTCCGAGGCCATGTCTGTACATGCTAGGCTCGTCAAGTTAGACCCAAGTATTTCCGCGTGTGCAAAACTGGCTTGCACCCATTGTATGTGAACGTAGAGTCTATAGCACCCGATCATCACGTGATGCTTGGACACGACGAACTTTCGCAACGGTGCATACATGGGGAGAACACAGTTTTATCTTGATCTTTAAGTGAGGAATCATCTTATAATGCTACTGTCGCGATCTAAGCATAATAAGATACATAAAAGGATAAACATCACATGCATATAACTTTATGTGACATGGTATAGCCAATCTTCGCGCAATGATCTCCATCTTGTGCGTGTCGGCATGATCTCCATCACTCCACTATGATTGCCTCCACCATGAATAGCAACTACAACTATTGCTAACTACTTAGCGATAAAGTGAAACTATTACATGGCGTATAAGAAGTTTACACACATGTCATAGACAATTATAAAGACAACCATATGGCTCCTGCCGGTTGTGTACTCATCGACATGCAAGTCGTGAAACATTACAAAACATGATCATCGCATACAACATACATATCACATCTTGGGCCATACCATATCAGATAAAACACTCCCTGCAAAAACAAGTTAGACGCCTCTACTTTGTTGTTGCATGTTTTACGTGGCTTATGGGAGTAGCAGGCTAAGAACGATTCTTACCTACGGAAAGCCATAACGGTGATATTATGGTTGCCAAACTCCGGTGTAAATCCCATGACAACTATAGTGAGAGAAACTGGCATCCACCAGCCGCATGTGTGGAACAAGCCACACGTCAAGTGCGGAGCCGGTCTCGCGAACGAGGTCGCGTAAGGTTAGCCTGGACCGCTTCGATCTCACTATCCCGCGTCATAAGAAGAACACAAACAAGAGGCTTGCAACAGAAAACATCAACGCCTGCAACAACCATGTTGCGTTCTACTCGTGAAACACATCTACGCATAGATCTAGCTCTGATACCACTGAAGGGTTTCGCAGCATAGTAAATCAAAAAATTTCTACGGATGCGAACGGAAAAGCCAAGATCTAATCTAGGAGATGCAAACAACGAGAGAGATTAGATTAGATCTTCATACCCTTGAAGATTCGCACAGCGGAACGTTCGTCGGAACGTGGGTGATGTAGTCGTACTCGCTTCTCCTCCTCGCGATCCGATCCGATCTAGCACCGCAAGTGGCGATGCCTCCGGGAGATGCACACGTGCAGCACCTCGACGTCTCCTCCTACCTCGGTCCAGCAAGTATGGTGGAGAGACGGATTGGATCTACAACGCGACGGCGCGGTGCAAGTGGTGCAGAGTTTCTGCAGCAGGGCTTCGCCTACACGCAGTCGGGAGGGAGAGAGAGAGGAGGGCAGCAGGGCGACTAGGCTTGAGGGGAAGGTGTGGGGGGTGGTGCGCCCCAGCCCTCTATATATAGAGGGGTGGGCGCCTGCCCTAACCCCTCCCCCAAGCCCTAGGCCGGCGGCCAAGGAGGGTGGATTGGGGGGCAAGTAATCCCTCCTTCTAGAAGCTCCAAACTAGGGTTTCCCCTTGCTTGGCCGGCTGGGCCCTATGGGGCCTTGTGCCCCTGGCCCAATGCGGCCAGGGCACTCCCTCATAGACCCATGCCCCCTCCCGGCAGGTGGGGCCACGTTGGTCCCCCTCCGGAAGGTTCTAGAAGCTTCCGGTACAATACCGATTAACCCGAAACAATTCCGAACTCCAAAAACTGCATTGCCTTATATGAATCTTATTCTCCGGACCATTACGGAACCTCTCGTGATGTCCCGGATCCCATCCGAGACTCCGAAAAAAAACTCATAAACCAATTATCCAATCTATCCTAGCGTCGAGACACGTTAAGTGTGTGACCCTTCGGGTTCGAGAACATGCAGACATGATCTTCTATCAATAATCAACAGCGGGGTCTGGAAACCCATATTGACTCCCACACATTCATCGATGATCATATCGGATGAAACACGATGCCAGGATTCAAACAATCCCATATATATATTCTCTTCGTCTCGCGATATTTTACTTGCCCGAGATTTGATCGTCGGTACCGTCATACCTAGTTCAATCTCGTTCACAGCAAGTACTTTACTTGTTCCGTAATCCGATATCACTTTGTGATTAACTCCTTAACCACATGCTTGCAAGAGGTGTTGATATCGATTACCGAGTGGGCCCGAAGTATATCTCTCTGACTTGGGAGGGAAAAATCCCATCTCGATACATACAACCCAACAGGTACTTTCCGATCACCTGAGAGACACCTTTATGATCACCCTCTCATAGGATGACGTTTGATGACCTCAAAGCTTTCTTCCGATACCAGGGAGTTGTATTATCTCATGGTCTAAGGAATACAATATTTGACATAAGAAAAGCTTCGCAAAGATGAACACGATGACACGATCTAATTGCTCCGCTTAGTTTGGGTCTGTCCATCATATCATTCTCCCAATGATATGATCTCATTATTAATCGACAACTCATGTCTATGGTTAGGAAACCTTAACCATCATTAATCAATGAGCTAGTCCATAGAGGCATACTAGGGACACGGTGTTGTTCACAAACCACACAAGTATTAAAGTTCCCGCTTAATACAGTTCTAGCATGGAATATAAACTTTATCATGAACAATAATTATAATAATAACATCTTTATTATTGCCTCTAGGGCATAATTCCAACAGTGCTTACATCTAGTGCTTGAAATGTAAGCTCCGCTTTCCAAACACCCCTAGCCTTGTTGGTGAACCATTTCCAAGCGCTGCACGGCAAGGAAAACTAATAAAATAAGTTATTAATTACTTGATATCATAAAATTCACGAACGTTGCCGATATAGTGTCGTAATGATTAGAATTACCTCTGGAGAAGCATCTGCATGTCCTTCCACTACTCAAGGGGTTTATGTTTCGAGTCCATGACTAGTACACGCCCTTTGTCAAGTTGAATGATTAACAGAATATAATGGAAGCTGCGAATGCATAACTAATCAATTATATACTTAACATCGAGTAAGCGAAATAGAAAGTGTATATAAGACAATAAAACTCACTTGAAGTTGTAAGGAAAAAGTATTTCCCTTTTGGTTTCTTGAAACCTTAACGCATGTACTATATTATCCTCCGTATCCTGGGGGCTTGTTTTGAGATTAGCTTCATGAACCCAATATGGGTCAATGAAGCCAATGTCATATATTTGTCCTCCGCTGCATTCGAGAAACTTCATTCTGCATATTACAGTATGATTATATACATGCAATAAACAAGGTGAGATAGCTGGAGACTAAATTAATTAAAGAATTAGTACTTACAGACAATAGGCAGTGATGATCGATTTGTCCAAGGCGTCTTGATTGAATAATTGAAATAGTTCATCAAATTCAATGGATATCATGTCATCCTTTTCTTTCCCATGATGCTTTTTTGTAACCCTCAGCTCTATCCAGTTAGCCCCGGCCTTTGTGGCATGCATGTACCAATTATGCAATCTTTGCATTTTTGTTGGAAGATTATTTACCTCCTTAGGTTTGATGAGAGGTTTGCCGTACTGGTATTTGTATGCTACTTCACTCACGGGGAAGTACTCTAACTGGGATAAATACTGGGCAATACTCATACCTTGAGCAGCGGCAGCTTCTCCGTATTGTGCAACTACCTCTGGATCATACTGCTCTTCGGCCCCATATTTGCTCGACCCCACATTGGTATGGGAAATCACCTTGAGAGGGGTGCAAGACTGTTTTGCTTGTTCTCCGAGCTAGGCAACAGATTTCTCGCTTGCATCAGTACTGCTCTTCGAGGCTTGTTGTGCCGCATGTGACTTGAGAATAGAATTCTCATAGTCTGATGACAGCTTTGGCTCGGGTTGATGAAGAGTCTTTAGCATTTTCAACACTTTGGATTTTTCTTCTTTGGTGCTGGGGAACTCTGGCTCTTTCGGCCGCCTCAGCTTAGCGAAAAACACTGTCGTTTCCGCATCAACGATCGCCGCAGTCTCCTCTTCAGTAAAGTCATAAGCTCTCTTGGGAGGAACCTTTGGTACTTTTGGAAGAGGCTCTTGTTTACGTTTCGGCGATCGCTTACCACGACGCATAGTAGCGGTACGCTTACGCTTTTTTATCCTGAGGCGCCGGCGATGGCTCCCGCAGTGATGGCTGCGCCGGAGATTGGTGAGGCGACGGAGCCGGGTGAGGCGACGAAGACTGCTGCCGCGGCGGCGACGACCTCGCTGGAGACGGGTGAGGCGGCGGCGAAGATGGCCTTGGCATGTGATTTCGAAGCACGATACATTCCTTTGGCCATAGAATGGTGACGTTTGTTGCGTCTCCCAGTACAGTCACATCCCCTTCACCTGCAGGGTAGTGAAGATCCAAAACTTCAAAGGTGGGCATAATCTCATCCACCCCGACAACAGCGTAGCCCTCTGGAACCGGACGACAATGGTAAGTTGGTGTGGGTCCAATTGGTAAGGCATAGCCAACCGCCACCTTCATTGATATGTTCACAACTTTGACATGTAGCTCGCAGTGTGTCATCTCTGTGATATCATCCACTGGGTAGCCAACAGGAGCCATCATCGGTGCACCATCGTCATCGCCATTGTCATCACCCGGGACCTCGGTGGAAGCCACACTGCTTTTTTGATTATTCGATAGGCCGGTAGCATCGAATGCAGTGTGCTGCTGAGATGGGCCGGTAGTACTTTGCTCTTTAAGTGCGTTAATTTCATCTTGTTGTTGCTTTATTCGTTCTTCAATTATACGCATTCGCTCTTTTTGAATATCTGCTTCAACTTCTGCCCTGTCCTTTCTCCTCTGACGGCTTCTATCAGGATATTTCTTCCTCTCTTCAGGAAACCCAGTCCTCCATGGTTTGGAGCCGCTTGTGCCTCGTGTTCGTCCATCATGTTCCTTATTTCCAAGGGCGAGTGTGAGCTCATCATTCTCTCTATCAGGAATGAAGTCCCCGTCTTTAACAGCATTTACTGCTTTTCTCATATTCTCGATTGGCAAGGGGTCTTCTTTATGTCGTATGTTATATATACACTTCCCTTCCGAGTCCAACGTGCCCCCATGCCCGTAAAACCAATTCCTTGCACGTTCGACCCAATCGTCTGTCTCTGGGGTGATATTTTTAGCACGCAGTTCATTCTCAAGTTTCTCCCACTTAGGAATGCCAGCCCTATAGCCACCTTGCCCCATAGTATGGTGATACTTCTTGTTAGCAACATTTAGCTTATTCGTTGCAGACATTTTCTTAGCTTTTTTTGATGTCTTGTATTTCACAAACTTAGCCCAGAATGGTTTTATCTTCTCAAACTGAATATTCTTGAAATCGAGAGTCTTCTCTTTCACGACATAGTCAAGGTGCAATCTTTTCTTCCAGTTGGTGAAACACTGGGCCATCTTCTTCAAAGCCCACTCCCTGACCTTAGCCTCCATGGCTCTCCCATGTTCTAAGGCATCCTCAACTGGATCCTCCGCATTTGGATCCATCTCTATCTTCGGTAATTTGAAATTAACCATGAGCCTCTTCCATAGTAAATCTTTGGCGTTGTTAGGGCCAAATAAACATGTTCCCTCTTCTTCCGCATCAGCAAGCCTATTCCAATTTCAAATGGTGATCAGGATTAAGTCCCTAATGATTACTTTGCATTATGCCACAAATTTGTTTGCGACAGCTTCGGGAGCCATCGGTTTGCCGTCTTCAGCGACATCTTCGATCCTGAACCTCTCATGGTCTCCCAACTTTTTGGTTGGGCCTCGGCTGCTCTTTTCAGTAGATTTCTTCGATCCGGAGGGCTAAAAGAAGAAAGATCATTGTTACTATTTCTATATAGATAGCAGATGATGAATTAATGAATTAATTATATTACATGCACCTCGCCAGAGTGGTCGTCTTCTCGATTACACAAGGCATCACCTTCTCCCTCGCGGAAGGCAACACCTTCAACCTCAAACAAGTCGTCTATTTCGGCATAAAGAGGATCACCCTCACCGGAGTTGTTCAGAAACGTCGATACATCTAAATTTTCTTCCCCGCGGATCACACCTTGGATCAACTCTTCCTTTTCTTCGTCTCTATCGTGTGGATCCATATTTTCTGCATAGGTGGAAAAACGGATAAGTCAAAACGGATAAACCCTAATTCAGAGAAACCCTAAATATACATACACAATAATAAAAATATATACATACACACTATATATACATACACAATATATACATACACACTAAAAGGGAAGGGGCGGCTGGAGCGCGTGGCGATGGACGGAGACGAAGGCGCTGTGGCGGTCGGGGAGGAGGGATAGGCGGAATGCTCAAACAAGGATGATGATATGACAAGTTGAATTGCATTGAAATGAAACCCTAAAACTTGCTCGGCAATTTAAACAGGGTTCCGAGGGTTGAAAACCCTAACTCGGGAAACACCGGAAACACATGAGAGGGGTTGATTTAGTTCTCTAATTAAACTTGTCATTAAAGTTGATTAGCAATGCATGATTATAGCTTAAAAAGGTAGAACTCATTTTTCTGAACATTTTGATATATTATTTGTATTTTTCTGACTTATAATAATAAGATATGAATTTTACAATATTTAATCATTTTCTGGAATTATAAAACAATTTATTACATCAGGCGCGTCGTGTATAAAGCGAAGAACCAATACCGGAAAGAAAGGCGGCAATCAATCAACCCTCGGGTTCGGGATGCCCTGGCGAGGACACACCGACTAACCCTAGGTGCAACATCGATTCAAATAGGGTCTATGACAACTAATATCATATACAAATACAAAATATGGTAATATACATATACATATGCAAATACATATACAAATGCATATACATATACATATACAAATACAAAATATGATAATATATAAAAAATATGATAATATAAAAATACATATACTACTTAAATGATCTAACATTATTTACAACTAAATCATCTAACAACTAAATAATCATCTACACATACACCTAAAATAATCATCAACTAAATCATCTACATCATCTAAATACACCTAAATCATCTACATCATCTCAATACACCTAAATCATCTAACAACTAAATCATCTAACAACGAATACACCTAAAATAATCATCACCTAAATCAACTAAAAAAACTAAAAGGGGAGCCTCGGGTACGTGCGGTACCAGCGGCGGCGGTGGGCGCGGGCGGCACTGTGGCGGTCGGGGAGGAGAGGGAGAGGCGGTGGCGCTGGTACGTGGAGGACGGAGGCGGCGCTGGCCGGTACGGAGGATGGAGGCGGCGCTGGTACGGAGGACGGAGGCGGCGCGCGGCGATGGACGGAGATGAAGGGTGGAGGCGGCGGTGCTGACGACGACGGCGGGCGCGCAAGGATGGGGCAGCCTGCCGGCGTCCGAGGTATCGGGGCGGCGTCGTCTCTGTGCGGCGCGTCGGGTTGCAGAGAATGGAGAAGGGGAAGAAGAAGAAGAGGCGCGCACAGTTATAAAGGAAGGACGTTTAGTCCCGGTTGGTGGCTCCAACCGGGACTAAAGGGTCATACGTCCCGGTTGGAGCCACCAACCGGGACGTATACTCCAATTTTTTCAGCAGACCAAGGGGCGCGCGCGGGGGGTTTTAGTCCCGGTTGGTGCCTCCAACCGGGACATATGACCCTGTTTTCAATTTTTTTCAATAATTTTCTCTCTATTCCCGTCTTATTTTTTATTTTGGGGTTTAAATTTGTAATGTTTTTAAATGATAATTACTTTGGAATTTAGAAAAACTTTAAACATAAAAAAGTGTTTGAATTTGAATAACTAATTCAAAACCATTTTCTGTTTTTAAAAATAATTAATATAACCATTTAAACTATGAACCATTTAAAATAAAAAATGAATTAACTTATATTTTTTGAATATTAATTTGGAATTTAGAAAAACTTTAAACATAAAAAGTGTTTGCATTTGAATAAATAATTCAAAACCATTTTCTATTTTTAAAAAATAATTAATGTAACCATTTAAAATTTAAAATGAATTAACTTATATTTTTTGAATATTAATTTGGAATTTAGAAAAACTTTAAACATAAAAAGTGTTTGGATTTGAATAAATAATTCAAAACCATTTTCTGTTTTAAAAAATAATTAATGTAACCATTTAAAATATGAACCATTTACAATTAAAAATGAATTAACTTATATTTTTTTAGTATTAATTTGGAATTAGGAAAACTTTAAACATAAAATGTGTTTGCATTTGAATAAATAATTCAAAACCATTTTCTGTTTTTAAAAAATAATTAATGTAACCATTCAAAATTAAAAATGAATTAACTTATATTTTTTAAATATTAATTTGGAATTTAGAAAAACTTTAAACATAAAAAGTGTTTGGATTTAAATAAATAATTCAAAACCATTTTCTGTTTTAAAAAATAATTAATGTAACCATTTAAAATATGAACCATTTACAATTAAAAATGAATTAACTTATATTTTTTTAATATTAATTTGGAATTTAGAAAAACTTTAAACATAAAAAGTGTTTGCATTTGAATAAATAATTCAAAACCATTTTCTGTTTTAAAAAATAATTAATGTAACCATTTAAAATATGAACCATTTACAATTAAAAATGAATTAAATTATATTTTTTATATAGTGAGAAATGGCAGGAAGATAACTAGAGGGAATAAATATAGTGAGGCCAACCCTACATATATATAGTGAGAAATGGCTGGAAGATAACTGGAGGTAAGAACTGGCGGGAAAAACTGGCGGGAAGAAATGGCAGGAGAAATGCCGGGAAAAAATGGCGGGAAGAAATGGCGGGAAGAAAAATGGCGGAAAAAAAATGGTTCATTTAGAACTTGCATTGCATCTCTGAAAAAACCACATATTGCGAGTCTAAAAATGATTTTTTAAAACATCACGGGCGATAGATCATGTACCTGTAGTACAAACCGGACCCACTTCCTACCGATTCAGCAGATATTTATCCTTTTTACCCGGGATGGACGAAAAGGTTTGAGATGTCCCGGTTGGGAGATAGTCCATGTAAGGTGGTCTAGTATTTTAGGAGTAGCATTCTGAAACAGCATTTTGGTGGTTACTTCACAAAACGACCGTTTTTTTGCGCTCGGAAAATGGAAAAGGGCTTTTCCGTGCGACAAAAAGGAAAAATTCCTCCTGCAACATTGTTCTCCATACCAATGTCCACATGCATGCATAATATGGGCACAGCATCACAAACTATGCCGTGATTCAGCATATAACATTGGTCATTTGGACCGAAAGCCATGAAACCTCGAACATGATAGGTCATTTTGTGAAGGTTTTTTCAAGACATGATCAATATACCAAGTCTGGTATTTTTCCTTTCAACTATGTCACATAATATGACACCACGCGAAGGATTTTCATTGTTCGGATTTTTTTTTAATTTATTATGCCCGTTTTGATTTTTCTAAATTTCTAACTATTGTCGAACCGGCGTGCATGAAGATAGGGGACGAGCATCGTTAGAACTTGCATTGGATCTCTGAAGAAACCACATATTGCGAGTCTAAAAATGATTTTTTCAAAAAATCACGGGTGATAGATCATGTACCTGTAGTACAAACCGGACCCACTTCCTACCGATTCGGCAGACATTTCTCCTTTTTACCCGGGATGGACGAAAAGGTTTGAGATGTACCGGTTGGGAGATAGTCTATGTAAGGTGGTCTAGTATTTTAGGAAAATGGGACGGTAGCATTCTGAAACAGGATTTTGGTGGTTACTTCACAAAACGACCCGTTTTTTGCGCTCGGAAAATGGAAAAGGGCTTTTCCGTGCGACAAAAAGGAAAACTTCCTCCTGCAACATTGTTCTCCATACCAATGTCCACATGCATGCATAATATGGGCACAACATCACAAATTATGCCGTGATTAAGCACATAACATCGGTCATTTGGACCGAAAGCCATGAAACCTCGAACATGATAGGTCATTTTGTGAAGGTTTTTTCGAGACATGATCAATATACCAAGTCTGGTAGTTTTCCTTTCAACTATGTAACTTAATATGACACCACGCGAAGAATTTTCATTGTTCGGATTTTTTTTGAATTTATTATGGCCGTTTTGAATTTTCTGAATTTCTAACTATGGTCGAACCGGCGTGCATGAAGACAGGGGACGAGCATCGTTAGAACTTGCATTGGATCTCTGAAGAAACCACATATTGCGAGTCTAAAAATGATTTTTTCAAAAAATCACGGGCGATAGATCATGTACCTGTAGTACAAACCGGACCCACTTCCTACCGATTCGGCAGACATTTGTCCTTTTTACTCGGATGGACGAAAAGGTTTGAGATGTCCCGGTTGGGAGATAGTCCATATAAGGTGGTCTAGTATTTTATAAAAATGGGACGGTAGCATTCTGAAACAACATTTTGGTGGTTACTTCACAAAACGGCCCGTTTTTTACATTCAGAAAATGGAAAAGGGCTTTTCCGTGCGACAAAAAGGAAAACTTCCTCCTGCAACATTGTTCTCCATACCAATGTCCACATGCATGCATAATATGGGCACCGCATCACAAACTATATCGTGATTCAGCACATAACATCGGTCATTTGGACCGAAAGCCATGAAACCTCGAACATGATAGGTCATTTTGTGAAGATTTTTTCGAGAGATGATCAATATACCAAGTATGGTATTTTTCCTTTCAACTATGTCACATAATATGACACCAAGCGAAGGATTTTTATTGTTTGGTTTTTTTTGAACTTATTATGCACGTTTTGAATTTTCTGAATTTTTAACTATGGTCGAACCGGCGTGCATGAAGATAGGGGACACGCATCCTTAGAACTTGCATAGGATCTCTGAAGAAACCACATATTGCGAGTCTAAAAATGATTTTTTCAAAAAATCATGGGCGATAGATCATGTACGTGTAGTACAAATCGGACCCACTTCCTACCGATTCGGCAGACATTTGTCCTTTTTACCCGGGATGGACGAAAAGGTTTGAGATGTCCCGGTTGGGAGATAGTCCATGTAAGGTGGTCTAGTATTTTAGGAGTAGCATTCTGAAATAGCATTTTGGTGGTTACTTTACAAAACGACCCGTTTTTTGCGCTCGGAAAATGGAAAAGGGCTTTTCCGTGCGACAAAAAGGAAAAATTCCTCCTGCAACATTGTTCTCCATACCAATGTCCACATGCATGAATAATATGGGCACATCATCACAAACTATGCCGTGATTCAGCACATAACATCGGTCATTTGGACCGAAAGCCATGAAACCTCGAACATGATAGGTCATTTTATGAAGGTTTTTTCGAGACATGATCAATATACCAAGTCTGGTATTTTTCCTTTCAACTATGTCACATAATATGACACCACGCGAAGGATTTTTATTGTTCGGATTTTCAATATACTAAAGGTTCATCTTTAGTCCCGGTTGGAGGGATTTCGGCAGGCTGGGCCATGCATCACTAATGATAGGGGTGAGTGTCGACATTATGTCGTGCGGCGTGTACCTTGTCCCAGATGGTGTCACCAACCGGGAGTAAAGATGAACCTTTAGTCCCGGTTGGAGACACCAACCGGGACAAAACACGAGTCAGCACTAATTATAGGGGTGAGTGTCGACATTATTTCGTAAGTGTCGACACTATGCCGAGCTGCTTGTACTATAAATAGGCATCCTTGTGAGTCCAGTCCTCCAGCCAGTTTGAGGCATCTCCAAGATGGTTTTTGAGAGCAGGGACACCACTACGGCCAGTTTCAGGGAGATGCCGACGGATCCCACTCCTCCGGCATCTCCGAGAAACTGGTCATAGAGGCACTCCCTAATATGTGAAATTAGTTAGCTCCCAGGCGTATTGATCTAGTTAGAGAAGTTACAAGCTACAAGATGGTTTTCGAGAGTAGGGACACCACTACGGCCAGTTTCAGGGAGATTCCGTCGGATCCCAGTCCTCCGGCATCTCCGAGAAACTGGTCATAGAGGCACTCCCTAATATGTGAAATTAGTTAGCTCCGAGGTGTATTGATCTAGTTAGAGAAGTTACAAGCTGCAAGATGGTTTTCGAGAGCAGGGACACCACTACGACCAGTTTTAGGGAGATGCCGTCGGATCCCAGTCCTCCGGCATCTCCAAGAAACTGGTCATAGAGGCACTCCCTAATATGTGACCGCGCGGGTTTGGAGATCAGATATTAATGGTAAGTACAAATTGGGACAACTTCTTCATAGTCCCGGTCCAGCCACAAAATGGGACTAACACTCAAGACATTTATTAATATTAAAAACTGAGACTACAAACCGGGACTAAAGGCCCCCTATATATAGTCCCGGTCAAGCCACAAACCGCAAAAGATATCCTTCGGTGAAGCCACAAATCGCGAAAGACATGAACTAGAGTTACATAATATGAGCATGAACTTCTTGGCATATGTCCTTCCTTATGATCGCTTCAGACGTAACCATGGAGAATCTTCTTTACTTAACGGAATGCTTGGGTCAGTTTTCACTGTGAAGGGCGGAATTTCATCAAACTTATTATAATCTTCTGACATGTCTGTCTTGTCCTCGATTCCCACGATGTTTCTTTTCCCCGAAAGAACTATGTGACGCTTTGGCTCATCATATGATGTATTCGTTTGCATATTTTTTTTCTTTTTTTCGGTCTGGAGGACATGTCCTTCACATTGAAAACCTAAGACACATCATTGGCTAGGACGAATGGTTCAGCTCTATAACCAAGATTATTGAGATCCACTGTTGTCATTCCGTACAACTAGTCTATCTTTACCCCTTCCCCATTCAGGTTGACCCATTTGCAGCGAAACAAAGGGACCTTAAAAGAGACTCCATAGTCTAGTTCCATATCTCCTCTATGTAACCATAGTATGTGTCCTTTTGTCCATTCTCGTCTATTGCATCAAAGCGGACACCACTATTTTGGTTGGTGCTCTTTTTATCTTGGGCGATCGTGTAGAATGTATTCCCATTTATTTCGTACCCTTGGAAATTCAATACAATAGAAGATGGTGACGCGGCCAACAAGTATAGCTGATCTCCAACAGTGGTGTGTCATTCAAGAGATGTGTCCGCATCCAACCACCGAAAGACTTCATGTGTTCATCTGTAATCCATGATTCAGGCTTCCCCGGGTTTTTGGAGCGTACAATATTCTTGTGTTCCTCGATATACAGAGCTGTCAAGGTGGAATTATGTAGAACTGTGTAGTGTGCTTTAGTGAAAGAATCCCTGTCCCTACATATCATTGCTTTCTTTCCCAACATGCCTTTTCCACTTAGTCTTCCCTCATGCCGCGAGTCAGAAACACCAATCGGCTTAAGGTCAGGAATAAAGTCAACACAAAACTCAATGACCTCCTCTGTTCCATATCCCTTGGAGATGCTTCCTTCTGGTCTAGCACGGTTATGAACATATTTCTTTAAGACTCCCATGAACCTCTCAAAGGGGAACATATTGTGCAGAAATACCGGACCGAGAATGGCAATCTCTTCCACTAGGTGAACCAGGAGATGCGTCATAATATTGAAGAAGGATGGTGGGAACACCAACTCAAAACTAACAAGACATTGTACCACATCCTTCTGTAACCTTGGCAGAATATCTGGATTGATTACCTTATGATATATTGCATTGAGGAATGCACACAGCTTCACAATGGGTACTCGAACATTTTTCGGTAGAAGCCCCCTCAATGCAATCGGAAGCAACTGCGTCATAATCACGTGACAGTCATGAGACATCAGGTTTTGGAAATTTTTCTCTGCCATATTTATTATCCCGTTTATATTAGATGAGAAGCCAGACAGCACCTTTATACTATAAAGGACTTCAAAAAAGATTTCCTTCTCTGCTTTGGTAAGAGCATAGCTGGCACGACTGACGCCCTTTATCCGTCTTGTTATGTGTATGCATGTTCTTTGGGTCTTTCATAATTTTTTGGTCCTCCCGTGCTTCTGGTGTATCTTTTATCTTCCCATACACGCCTAGGAATCCTAGCAGGTTCACGCAAAGATTCTTCGTCACGTGCATCACGTCGATAGAAGAGCGGACACGCAGGACTTTCCAATATGGCAGCTCCCAAAATATAGATTTCTTCTTCCACATGGGTGCGTGTCCTATAGCGACGTCGTTCGGAACTGATTGACCGCCAGGACCCTTTCCAAATATTACTTCTATGTCCTTGACCATACCAAATACATCATCACCAGCAGGGAGTTCAGGCTTCTTCCGGTGATCTGCCTCACCTTTGAAATGCTTGCCTTTCTTTCTTATGGGATGATTGGTCGGAAGAAATCGTCGATTCGCCAGGTACACAACCTTCTTGCATTTATGCAAATATGTACCTTCAGTCTTATCTAAACAGTGTGTGCATGCCTTATATCCCTTGTTTGTCTATCCTGAAAGGTTACTAAGAGCAGGCCAATCATTGATGGTTACGAATAGCAACCCCCGTAGATCAAATGGCTCCTGTTTGTTCTCATCCCACGCACGTACACCTGGTTTGTCCCACAGCTGTAAGAATTCTTCAACTAATGGCCTAAGGTACACATCAATGTTGTTGCCCGGTTGCTTCGGGCCTTGGATGAGCACTGGCATCATAATGAACTTACGCTTCATGCACAACCAAGGAGGCAGGTTGTAGATACATAGAGTCACGGGACAGGTGTTGTGACTGCAGCTCTGCTCCCCAAAAGGATTCATGCCATCCGTACTTAGACCAAACCATAAGTTCCTTGCGTCACCTGCAAAGTCTGGGAAGTATCTCTCGATTTTTCTCCACTGTGACCCATCAGCAGGGTGTCTCAACTTCCCGTCTTTCTTACGGTCTTCTTTGTGCCATCGCAACAACCTGACATGCTCTTTGTTTCTAAACATGCGTTTCAACCTTGGTATTATAGGAGCATACCACATAACCTTAGCAGGAACCCTCTTCCAGAGGGGCTCTCCCTCAACATCACCAGGGTCATCTCGTATGATTTTATACCGCAATGCATTGCATACCGGACATTTATCTAAATTCGCATACTCCTTACCGCGGTAGAGGATGCAGTCATTAATGCATGCATGTATCTTTTGCACATCTAATCCTAGAGGACAGAGAGTCTTCTTTGCTTCGTAGGTACTCTCGGGAAGTTCGTTATGTTTTGGAAACTTCGGCTTCATTATTTTCAGCATCTTTTCAAACGAGGAGTCAGTTATACCACGCTCTGCCTTCCATCGCAAAAATTCCAGTGTGGTACCGAGCTTTGTGCTGCCATCTTCACAATTTGGGTACAACAATTTCTTGTGATCTTCTAACATGCCCTCTAACTTCAACTTCTCATTTTCTGTTTCACAGTCTCGCTTTGCATCAGAAATGACCCTACCAAGTTCATCAGCCGGCTCATCTGATGCCCGTTCTTCAACTCCTTCCTCTCTATTGTCTTCCATTGCAGTATCACTGTATTCAGGAAACATATGATGATAGTTGTTATCATCATCTTCTTCTTCACCATCTTCCATCATAACCCCTCTTTCCCCGTGCTTGGTCCAGCAATTATAGTTGGGCATGAAACCTTTCATAATCAGGTGGCCGCGAATGATTTTCGAAGAAGAGTACTCCTTGTTGTTCCGACATTAAACACGTGGACAACGTATAAAACCATTCTCTTTGTTTGTCGTAGCCACATCGATAAATTTATCCACGCCTTTCATATACCCGGCTACGCGCCGGTCACCGTACATCCATTCCCGACCGTTCATCTGCATCATATAAGTAAGTTTATCAAAAAACAGGACATCATAAACAGTAAAATGACCAATTCACATCGACACATGCATTGTATCAATGACAGAGAAAAGATAATATTGCTAACCTCGATCGAGGAAAATAAAGAGGAGAAAGCTCAAGTGCGTCTCGGACACCTTCTATATTTTTGTTATATGAGAAATTGAACGGGATCATTCACTCAAACATTTCATCAAACACCTTGAATGCATGCATAGGGGAAAAAAACTAGCACACCCCTCACACCTTCCACCAAGAAAAAACAGAGTGGAGGCAGAGGGCTGGGACGTTGCATTTATAGAGGGCGGGAGCATACGTCCCGGTTTGTAACACAAACCGGGACTAAAGGTGTGTGCCACGCCACATGGCCGACGCCCAATCTTTAATCCCGGTTTGTGTTACAAACCGAGACGCATGACCCCTTACCAACCGGGATGCATGCCTCCGGGCCCCGTGCCCGCTTGAACCGGGACGCGTGCCAGCATTAGTCCCGGTTCGTGGCGCAACCGGGACTAATGCTCTTAGGGGCGCGAATGGATGACTTGTTTTCTACTAGTGCCTCTAAGTAAATAACAAGGAATTAATGATATACGAGAATATGGTGGTGATTTAAACGCTGTCGTAATTCTCTACGCATGTGTTGCATTGCCGTCATCGCCACCACGGGATCATTGAGATGCTACTGAAGCACGCACGTACTATATGGCAAGGTCAGATGCATGCATGGATGTGGATGAGTCGATCGGAGCTACTACACTTATGTCCACGTACGTACCGCTGTAACTGCAGCTGCGGACAAGTACGCACGTACTATACGTACGTTCGATCGATCGTCTTCAGGTGTACAGTGCGCCTGTAATGTGCAACCATGCATTAAGTAGAGCACGGCGGACGCGCGCAGGGCTTGGCTTGCAGCGAGGAATGCGTATACGATCGACGACATGGGAAAGGGAAGCAAATCTGGCTAGCAAAAGCTTGAATTCATCACACGTACGCACCATGCATCGACCGAACCCCACTCCACCCTGCGCCGATATAAATATGTGAGAGTAGTTCTTCTGAAGTAATTCCTGACTGTCACAAAAAAAAATTCTGAATTAGTTCTTTCTCCTGTTCATGCATCTTCACTCGGAGCACGTACGTACTAGATCGTGCATGTTGCGGCCGCATGCACGCCCGCGTCTGGTCAGTTGCACCGCGCTTCAAGTACACACGTGATGTGTGGATTATCATATTCAGTTCGCAGCATGCAGCACGCATAGGTTCAGATCTCACCGGATCTCGCCGACCAGCATGCATAGCCAGGACTGTCCTCTCCAGTCTCGCGATGCCTCAGACCTTACGCTGTCCTGTAAGGTCCTGTAGCCGTATTAGTATGAAAAAGAAGCGGTGACTTGTATATACTCGTCGAAAAATGCGGCGGGTAATGCATGCTCGTCGTGATAGTGATAGAAACAAGAAGATGAACTAAAAAAATGGGTGCATTTTTACCAACTCTTTTTTCTTAGTGAAACGGACCGCGAAGCGAGTACTACGGTGCAATCAGCGAGCACAGCAAGAGAGCCAGAGGGGGAGCAGCATCATGCATGCCCCAGGGCGATCACAGAACGGGCCCAATCTCCCGCTAGCTCCCTGGCCCGAGCTAACAGGAACAATTAACCGATGGGCCCACAACGGAGCAGGGCACCCAGGGCCGCGGCCGCAGAGCCCAGCCGCCGCTCCGGGGGTCCGGCGGCGGTTAATGGTGGTCCCGGCCCGGCTCCATAGTCGACGTACGCAACTGCAACCGTTTCTGTAGGCTACCCTTCTGCTTCCTGCCGTCGGTCTTGTCTCTAATACTCCCTCACATCCAAATTAAATGAGTTGGATTTATTTATATGTAAATATATTTATATACATTTTAGTTTTAAATATATCCATATCTAAATGAATCTAAGTCAATTAATTTGGATTAGAGGGAGTAATAACTCGCTACCGTCGACCATGTCCGCAAAGCAAATTAAATCATGGGGCGACAGCAACGCCAGGCACCATCTTGACAATGCATATCGGTCGCCCATGGCACTTGTTATCTTGGATCGACACAGAACCGGACAAAAACTATGTTTTCCGCTTTTGACCGTGACAAGGGTGCCCTCATGGACTCAAAAACAAATAAAAGCCAAGGTAAACATACCTACAACGTTGTTTTTTACTCAAAAACCTATATGAAATTGAATTGTTAAGGCGTCGCGTCGTCAGAAAGCCTGCTCTCGGGCGGCCACAGAGCCTAGAGGGAGGGTAGACCCGCCCTAGTCCATGGACACAGTTAGCATGTTACTATCTATCTCTTCTTACCTCGATAAAAGACCACTTAGGTCTTTTGGGGCCGATAGATGCCGACGCTTTTGGCCGGTGGTTGCCATTTATTTAAGGCATTGTTTCTTAGCTGGCTGCGGGCTAAGGGTCCATCAGTTGGCCAATGCCGGAGTCAAGCAGTTGTGGGAGTCTGGTGGAATTTAATTGTTGGCAGGTCGATGATTGCCCGCCAAAAAGTCATTATCAACCTATGATAGGTCATACTTTTCAAAGGTCGAGCCAGATATCCTCATAGGGTCGCCAAGAGGTGGCTCCACCACTGAGCTTGGTGGCTTGTTCCTGTGGATGCTGCCAGTAGAGCTTGGTTGTGTTGGGCCACCCTTAATTCTGTGGCACTTTGTTTGTGTCACAATGAAGGTGGTGGTTAGTTTAGTCGTTGTACTAACCATGAGTTTCTGGTTGTCCACAACGAGGTCGTAGTTATCGGGTAGTTACCAGATCACGGTGCGAGAGTCATGCAATGATGTTGTAGGAAATTTCAAATGGTTGTTATGGTGTGCGATGGGTTTTCGCTAGCATGACCATGCATGTCGGTTATGGTCAGTGGCATAGACAGGAGGACCAACTTTAGCATGGCTCCCATAACAAGGATTTTTTTTTGGTTTAGAGTCCCTCTTATTTGAGCTTAAACCCCTTGAAAATTATATATTTTAGCATTTAAGCCCTCCCAAGGATTCTTTCCTCTAGATTTCTTTCCTTGGCCCCCTTCATATTTTTTTTCTGGCTCCGACCTGGTTGGGTTGTACATGTCCAAGGTTGGGTAGGTTTTGTGGATGAGTGCAGTCTTGTTTCTTCTAATTAAATTGGCAACAATTTTATTAAATAAGGCCTCATTTGTAACGCGGGAACCAAAACACATGAATTGAGATGTAAGGTATTACGGATGCCTCCAGTAACCGGAATCAAAACTAAAATATTGTTTGGATCGTTTGAGGTAGCATGTAGTACATGTACATGGATCATAAACCCAAAGAGAAGATGTTTTATTTCCTCCAGAATTTCTATGGAATCAATAGCCCATTCCCATTATCCTAAACCAACCATATTTATTTTGTCTATCCTCCAAAAAATTCCCATGCTTCTCTTTTCATAGTTGAAAGGCAAAGCTTGTGCTAGGATCTAAAAGTAGTTTCCTCCCGCCACCCGCCTCACTGACAACGGGCCGGGTTAGGTACGTTTGCCACGCATTGCCATTGTCTTGTTGGATTTAACGATATACTACTAGTCTACTATCGTACCGAGTAGTTGATGTAGTAGTTTGGTCGGTCGTTTCTTAGGCGGGAGATCTGGCATTGCAACTGCAGAGCTTAGCTCACTAGATCTGATGGACCATGCATGGATGCATTATCGCCATCATCGCGTGTGGGCGAGAGTGAGAGTCTGGCCGGCCGGCCGCGGCCAGCTGCTTGCACGCCGCTGGTGGGGGCAGCTAGCAGCCTTGTGTTGGATCAATCATGCAATGCAGCTGAAAATGGACCGATCTATGAGTTGCTAATCGATTGGGAGTGCAGTTCCCATCGATCGATCGATCCATCGGTTTTGGATCAATCGGCAATCAATCAGCAATCAATCAACCGGTCGTTAGCTAGCATCATGCAGGTCAGGCGCCAACGCGACATGTTTTGGTCTCTACCAGCACCTAGCACCTAGCACCTGCGCCCCGGCCGCTGTATTATTGGGCGGAATGGACAAAAATAACCCTTCTTTAAAAAAAATTACAAAATAAACCCTCAGCTAAAGAATTTCACGAATTTCACTGGCACTAACCTTTTGGATAACGCCTAACAAATAGACGATGTGCTCACTATGCCCCTGCCAGCGTGACTACCGCCTGGCCCGCCCTGGCCCCACCCCGACCACATGACGCCTAGGCGTTAAGCCTGGCCGTGTGACGCCTAGGAGCTAAGCGCAATGTGTAGCGCCTTTCTGATAGGCGCTATGCTCTAATGTGTAGCGCCTATCGGATAGGTACTACACATTGAGACTTAGCTGCCACGCGCGGCACCCTCCCCAGCCGACCCATTCAGTTCCACCAGGCCGCCAGAAGAACACAGAGGGGCGCCGACGGTTACTCTCTCTCTCTCTCAAATTCCCTCCTAGAAACCATCAGATCTAAAGGATTTTCCCGTGGATTTGCTTCCCAATCTCTCCCTCAAGGTATTCTCCTCCTTTCCCCTCTATTTCATCCAATAAATTTTGCACATTCTCTTCTAATTTGTTTGAAACCCTAGGTCTAGTTGGATTCATAATATGGCCTATGTGTGCATGTTTTTTGTTACTTGGTAGTTATATATTAGTTGTACTTTATGGGGAATGGAGGTGTGATGTTGGTTTGCATTGTATATGATGGTTGCATATGGATTTGTATGAATGTGTTAATAATATTTTCACATATCCTTTGTAGTTTCTTATAGAAATTGAAACAATGGCCACATAGGATGAACCACTCATTGATGTTTGGAATATATATGTAGGATGGTGTGGCTACTTGAGGATTATTAGGATTCTGAACACCGGGCATACTTGATGGTGGAGAAGTATATGGTAATAAAACCATAGTTGAACTTGTTTGTTTTTATTTTTCTATTGATTCAATTGTGTTGGAAGAAGCATCATGTTTTATCTTGTATGTATGCAGAAGCTTCGACCCCTCAAGCTTTGGTCTCATGGCGTGTCTTTGAATGACATGTCGTACGATGAACGCTACATTGAGTACATCAAGCGGCTAGGCCTCCTCCCTTTCATCACGCTTGTGATCCGGTCGACGCCAAACCTCAACGCGGATGCTATCACCACACTTGTTGACAGGTGGAGTCCGGAGACGCACATTTTCCACCTCCGGAGCGGCGAGATCATCCCTACTCTTCAGGATGTTTCCATGATCTTTGGACTTTCTATCATGGGGAACCCTCTCTGTATGAGCACAGATTCTAACGGCTGGCGCATTGAGATGCAGCTACTTATTGGCATGACTCCTGTAAAACTTGAGGACAAGAGTAAAGATAGAGTCCTAGCAGGAGCGACATACGCGTGGATTGTGGAGAACTTTGCGCATTGTCCGGAGCGAGCCGAGGTTGAGGTGATCGAGACACATGCTCGTGTGTACGTGTGGTACGTCCTCTCTAGGACTTTGTTTGCTGATAGAGAAGGTAGGACCGCTCAGTGGATGTGGCTGAAAGCACTAGCTAACTTTGACAGCAATATCAGCCGGGGTTCGGCAGCTCTTGCCCACTTGTACCGGTAGGTAATCACTTATTATCTACGTTCATTTGTACATGTAGACTCCACACATATGCTATCCTAACCTCTTTTGTCTTCACTTGCAGTTGGACGATGCCTGTCGTAGGGCAGGCCAAAATGCCAGAATAGGTGGTGCTATGGTTCTTCTCTCAATATGGAGCTGGGAACGCTTACCAGTTGGGCGTCCGAAAGAGGTGGATCACCATGCTTGGCCATCGTTTAATATAAACCCTCTATGCCTCCCCACTTGGGCTTACAAGTGGGACCTGGTGTCGGAGATGACAAGCGATGTCGATGCCATGTAACTGAAGTACACGAACGAGTTCAATGCGCTTACGCCCGAGCAGGTAGATGTTTCTCTCTACATCACTCCCCATAATGTTTACCTCACGAGCCAAAATCGATAGCAAACATGTTCTTATGATATGTTGTAGGTGGAGTGGGAGCCTTATGGTTACTGGGACGATCTTGGTGTTGCTCCCGGGTTTGATCTTAGCCCGAAGGGCTTGGAGGAACAATGTCTCTAGCTCATGGGCTTCCCATTGATTTGCAATTGGGCGGTTGAGTATCATATGCCACACCATGTGATGAGGCAGTTCTGGTTGTTTTAGTGCAACCCTCCCGTGTGGAAGGACACTGACAAGGAGCTTCATAGTTTAGTTAGCATGAGAACTTGTGCCCATTTGTTGTGGATGGTACTAACATAATTCTTTGTTGTTATGCAGGTTGGACAGGAAGAGGCAAAGGAAGATCACGAATTGGGATCACCATCATAGGAAGTACGTCATGGAGTTTATCATTTGTGTGCAGCAGGCTCGACAAACGGAATGGGATAGTGGAAGAGCTCATTGCGCAGTTGCATTCAACAACTACCTTCGGTGGTTTTTTGCTAGTACTCGTGTCTCCATTTGCCCGCCGTCTTTCGAGGACAAAATATTGCAAGAGTCGTGTGTGTTTGATGACCTTGCCTACAACGAGTACAACATGCATGTCAGGGAGGGGACGAAATATTGGCTTGGGACTTGTTGGCTAGTTCTTGGTTGGTTTGGAACTTGTTGGCTAGTTCTTGGTTGGCTTGAGACTTGTTGGCTACCACTCGGTTTGGCTTGGGTCTTGTTGGCTACCACTTGGTTGGCTAGTGCTTGCTTCATTTCCTTTTGCTCTTTTCCTTTAGGAACACTTTCTTGCATTGTGTCCTTCACCATTGCACGTTCCACACTGAGCTCTCTCACGAGGCTCTTGGAATTGGTCATTGCCCGTTTCTCGACCACCTCCACGGTCCCATCCATCCATGTTGCTTCTAAAGCGCATTGTCTTACATCTTCCATGTTAAATCACCTTTCATTTCGGATCGTACCATAGTTGTATTCCATGGTACTCCGTCCATTGTGATTGGTCTAGGTATGGGTGAAATCTAGGAGACCATGTATTCTTAGTAGTCTCAATAGAGAACTCAGACTCTCTCACCGCGAGCAAATTATTGTAATCCAAATGTCGCATGCGAGACGCCACAAGAAAGTTCGAGCACTCAAGATGCAGCAACGATGGCCTTCCGCATGTGCACTCACAAGTCTTAAACAAGACCTTGAAAGCTCGGCCACCGTGTTGGACACCATCAACCGTTGTACCTTCGGGCTCCGTAACTTGGTAAATTAGCTCGTCATTATCAAATTCTGTGACAACTTGGGCATCCGCTTTCTTTGAATAAAATTGCATCCAATCGTCAACCTTAGGTGGGTACTTGTATTTGTACTTGTTCTTGTTGTCCCCCGCAATCTGCCGGTCCGTTTCAATGGATTATTTCAGAAAATACTCATTCATCATGTCGAATATATATCGAACTATTGCCAGGACGAGCAATGCACGGACACCTTTGAGCTGCTTGTTGAAGCATTTTGCCATGTTGCTTCTCATTTGGCCATGCCTCCGGCCACCATCATCGAAAGCTCGTGCCCACTTTGTGCTATCTTCAATGTTCCTATCGAGAAACTCTCGACCACCCGCATTGAGCTCTTTGTTGAAGAGTAATTTGTTGTACAAGTTTGAGAAACAACGTTCCGTGAAAGCGAGACGACAATCTTGTAAATCATCAGACAAATCCTTGCTCTTTCATGCCCTATAGAAGTTTGCACAAAAGTGTCTCATGCACCATAAATGGTGCAACGGAACACGACCGGGAATATCAATCATCACCGCATTGAGAATTCCTTGATGACGGTCAGAGATGACACATATTTCCCTTTTAGGGGGTAATATCTTGGTTCTCAAAAGATGGAAGAACCACTCACAATTATCATTGCTTTCCACCTCCACCAAAGCAAACACCAAAGGAATCAACCGGTTGTTGTCATCATTGGCTATTGCAATCAAGATAGTGCCCTTGAATTACCCGGTCATAAAGGTGCCATCAAAAAAGATAACCGGCCTACAATGTTCAAAATCCTAGACACATTGCTCGAAACCCCAAAATGCACGGCCAAAAACTCGAACGATTTTTCCGTTTACTATCCTTGTCTTGTTCCCATAAGGTTCCACCACATGAACCATGCCCGGGTTAGCATTGGCCATCGCTCCCAACAACCTTGGGATTCGGTTATAAGATTCCTCCCAATCACCGTACAACATCTTAAATGTGGCTTGCTTAGCCTTCCATTCCTTCTCGTACTTCACCTCATAGTGAAAGAGGGCTTTCACAAGCTCCATAACCATCTTGATGCTCATTATTGAAAATGACACGATGTCATTGGAAAGCCTATAAGCGAGGAACTCGGAGGTGAATTGCTGGTGCTCGTGCTTAGCATCCTTGCCATCCACCACCGGGCCTCAGCACATGTGAGTTGATACACAACTAGATATGTGCCAATCGAGACCTCCCTTGAATGGTCTTGCACGCACAATCCAAGGACATCATTCCTCCTCACACTTCACCGTGTAACGCTTCTTGATGTCCGAGTGAACGACCGTGTAAGGACGATGATGTTTAACCGAGAAATCCTTTATCCATTGCTTAAATTCCAACAAGGTCTTGAACCTTGATCCTTTGGAAAAACATTATTCACGTGATTGTCATCCCGGTAAGAACTTGTCCTTGGTCCAAGCACTATGCCCTTGCCACCATCAACCGTGGCTTCATCTGCGAGACTAAGATCACGAAACAAAGGCACCCGATGGTCCCGCCGCAATACGGTATCGTGGATTTCGGCCTCTCTAGCCGTGAACCCCCTTCTCGTCAACTTCTTCTTCGGGACCATCATCATCTGAGTCCGATGCATAGCCTTGAGAATACGAGAGGTCACGGTCCATTTCATCTTGAGTGATATATTTTTCCAAATCTCCAACATTGTTGTCATGGAGTTCAATATCATCACCATCTTCACCCCCACAATCATCATTGTCCTCTTCCAACACTTTGTCTTGCTCTTTTGAAATCGGGCTCAATATTTGGGTAAAAGGAGGTTCACTCCATAGTTCTTGCTCTACGGGTGGAGGACTCCTAGTATCCAATGGGGAGGAAAGATGGTTCAAGTCCAAAGGCAATGAACCATCAACCTTCTTGGTGGAAAATAGCTCAAGAGCTTTGACTACTGATTCGGTCACCACCTCCTTGTATGCAAGCCAACGGGCCTCGAAGAAGATACACATGGTCTTCCAACGGATATGCATTCCCAAACCACATTATATCTTCCCTCAAACTCAACAACATCACTTGGGTTCATCCATTTCATTTCAATTCAATCCTCACTTGCTCCAAGATCTCGGCGTAGGTGGGACTACGCTCAAACACCATATCTAGCTCATTCGGGTCCGGTTCTATGTTGCCTTTGAAAAAGGCATCTTTGTCCACATGATGAACATGAACAGTTCTTGACATCCCTAACAAGTAGAAGAATATGTTCATTATCTACCCATCAAAAGATACACAAAAATATAATAATGACATTACCAAACCATATAGATGACAAGAACACCCTCCCTTACATAAGCAAACCCTAACCCTAGCCATAACATTTCAATAAACCAAACACTAACATTTCAACAACCCTAAACACCAATGAATCTAACAAATTTTCAAACATTTCTCCCCAAATCAAATTTCTAGGGTTTCAAGCCAAGTCCAACCAAAATAAAAGATTTCAATAGGTCAAAACATAGGGAAATGAGGGAGGGTACCTCTAGCAGCTGGGGAGGGGCCGAAATCCACCAAATGAAGCTTCCTATGTGAGAGATTTGAGGGGGGGAGAGGGGAGAAGGGGGAGCCTCCTTGGTGTTCTTCCTCTGCTGGGACGAGATGGGACTGAATGGGTCGGGGTAGGGAGAGGGCCTCGCGCGGCAGGGGTAAAAAGTCTCAATGTGTAGCGTCTTTCTGATAGGCGATACACATTGGAGCATAGCACCTATCAAAAAGACGCTACACACTGAGCTTAGCACCTAGGCGTCACACGACCAGGTTTAACGCCTAGGCGGCGCACGATTGGGGTGGGGCCAGGCGGTCGCCACGTTAGCAGTAGCATAGCGCCTAGCTGAAAGACGCTACACTGTAGAGCATAGCGCATTTCTGTTAGACGCTACCCAAAAGAGTTTGTGGCATGAAATTCTTTTTGTGAAATTCTTTTAAAGAAGGGTTATTTTTGTCCATTCTGCCGTATTATTGGGATAGCCTGCATACGCTATGCATATATGCAGCCTAGCTGTCGTCTACATGCGGGCTGCCGCGTGCATCGGCATCGATCTTCTTCATCCTCCACTCTCTTATATATGATGATTAAACGACTTAACTGTAGGGAAAAACTTAAAAGTTCTGACTAAAGTGTTGCTAAAGCGGTGGATGAGATTATTCTCCTCTGTGTGATCATAATGTCGTTGTAGCAATCTCATTTTATCTTTCCCTCTACTCTTTCAACTGAAAAGTTGTGTTGGATCTCAAATGCATGCCCTAATTGTTGGCCCCTGCAGCATCAAAATAAGATGAACTTTTCTATGTGGACATGTACGTAGCAACTCCCACATTTACTAATATAAGACATTCTACCCTTTTTTCTATGTGGACATGTTTAGTCTTTAGGTTCATTCATTTTAAAGTGAATCTACCGTATTTTGAAATATCTAAAATGGCTTATATTAGTGAACGGAGGGAGTAGATGTTACGAACAAAAACCTTATCCGAATATATAACTTTTGCAGCTTTATAGGGATTAACACGGTGTGTTACGGCCAATATACAAATGATATTGATGCATGCTGTCAAATCGTTACTCTTGCCGACTTCATTGATGTTTATTCAAACAAACAAAAACGGCTGTGATTGAACGGCCTCTTAGTAAACCTGTAGGGTGGCATATTGTTGTAGTTTGTTATGGCAATGAGCATAAACTTAGGAAAGTAATAACTTCAAAACTGACCAACTACAGTAGCTATTCTCTTTTAGTACGACGGAACTACAGATGGTAGAGCAAAGCAACGGTGAAACGGTATAATAAGCTCTGAAAGGTAAGAAAGATATGCTCATTCTTGGCCACGAGATCCAGCACCAAAGGCATGCAGTCTGTAAAGGAAGATCGAGAATGTTGCTGGTCCAAGGAGTTGGATCTGGTTTGCTGCAGCGGGATTACCATTTCAAAGCAGACTCCTACTTAGCCGGACATGAGAAAAAAAAAGCTAAAGAGGGAGCGGAAAAGAGTTACTGATTTGAAGCTGGCCAGATTGGCAATGCAATAATCATGTGTTTTCTTCATTAATTAACTTAAGATATTCGATCAATTAGTTTTTTTTGTTTTAAGAGAAGTGGTGTGGAGATTTGGTGCTCATGGGTATCCGTGATTCTATTTTATTTTAAATCAAAAATCATATTTCTAGGTTGCAAAAAAAATACAATTCGAGATGTAGCCAGCGATGTATACCACAAACATGCAAACTATCAATTGGAAATAATATGTACTATTTTGAGTTACATAAAAAATGATAAAACTGTAAATCTGAGTATCACATTTTTCAAATCTCCAACAAATAACAGATTTTGTCATTTTTGGTTCAGCCCATAATAAAAAGAATTTTATATTACAATCTTGCATACTTTGTAGGATATCATTCTATTACTTTGCATGTACCATGTTTTAGGTTTTTGCCGCCAATGTTGACGGCAAAGGCTCTGTGCAGCATTCGTGCTCCAGATTGGTCACAAAGGATGAGTACGCCGGATGCACGTTGCTAAGAGCAAGTACAATATGGTATAATGAGTTGGCTATAAGGGATAAAATATTATAATTTTGTTGATGCAAAGGAGAGATAAGAGGAGAGAGAATGTAAGCGGGCTATAAGTTAACAGCCGGCTTTAGCACGTGTTTCTAGGCAGTTTTTGTGAGTAAAATATGAGCCACATATATATTAATTAAGTAGTAAATTTTTATACTAACTATTATACAAGTCGACTATATAGCTGGCTACAAATGATACGACAGTTTCTTATACCCAACAACCGACTATATTATTGAACTTGATCTAAAGACGAATAAATCGAACCACATGGTGAAACCCTGTAGCTGCATGCACGCGTCAGGTGGTGAGAGAGACGATCCTCCAAAGCAATTGGAGCTCGCAGCCTGCACCCTGGAGCCTCCAGCATTCATTACCTGCCCTGACCGGATCCGTGCACGATAACTCGAGGCAAACCAATCTTTGGATTCTGCTGCGCTCGACCTCTATTCTACTCGATCTGGATATCTCTCTTTTCTGCTTTACAGTTTTGCCAGATCACTTCCTTACCAAACAAAAGTTCAGAATCATTTTAGCAAAGCACCATTTTAGCAAGGCAAAGTTCAGAATAGCGAGAAAGTTCAGAGTTTTTTTTTTTTCAAAAAGAAATTTCAGAGTCCTTGCACTGCATGTAAGCATACGGAGTATTAATGTACTTGCCACTTTAGCACTGGATTACAGGGAAACAAATGTTCTGTTCTGCATCTGCGTCATCGGCTTGCCGATGCCAGCCCAGCTAGCTAAAAGCCTGAACCTTGGAAAGTAGGAGTAGTACTTGACAAGCCGGGGCCGGGCGGCGGTTAACGCACACGGCTGGGGCTCATCTTCACGGTTCCAAGTACCACACACCATGCATGCACATCGGTGCAGTGGTGTGTACGTACAATGCTCGCTGGTAAATCCATCCAAACTCAGGATGACGTACGCTCGCTCGCTCAGGGAGGCAGGCACGCAGGAGCAGGACACGCATCGCTCATGATTACCTAGATGAGTACAAGGACTAGCGAACAACAAGGGCCGGCCCATAGGCGGGACAGAGGGGCGGTCACCCTAGGAAGCAGGAGCTACACATTTTTCAAGGTTGTGAGTATGCATTATTGGAGACTAAGGGCATCACCTATGGACTAAGCTTCAGTGACTTTATGCTTCCAAGTCTCATCGTAACTTGGTGTCAACCTCTACCATTCATCTCTGATCCAACGTACAAGATTGAACCGGATTTTGAACAAAATAATTAAAACTACTCAGAAAATTTTGAAAAAATTCTAGTAAATCATGAATGTTTTGATTTGTACTCTGGTGGAATTTCATTTCATTTGGATCACGGAGTTGTGATTAAATGGGTACTTAGTTTAAACTAGTGCATAAAAACGTAAAAAGCTATTTAATCACAAACAAGTTATCCTGATGGGATGAAACATTCACATATTATAAAACGAGACATTTATAGTTTACTGGATTTTTTTCAAAATTTTCTAAATAGTTTTAGGTTTTTAGTTCGAAATCTGAAATGGTATGTTGGATCTGAGATGGATGGTAGATATTGTCACCAAGTCACAGCGAGACTTGGAAACACCAAGTCACCGAAGCTCCGTCCATCACCTATGTGTATGTGGTTAAAATGGCCATAAGATGGGACCCACCCAGCAGGCTTGTGTCAAACAGACTGCTCTACAATGTACTCCCTCTGTTTCAAATTACTCCGCCGGCACGCTTATGTAGGTGGACTAGTACTCCCTCATTTTTCATTTAAAAAATCCTAAATTTTTTGAAATAGATAGTATGAAATGTGTACTACGTATACCAAAAATCATAGGAATTTTTTGATAAAAAATGAAAGAATACTAGGCCACCTAGGTAAGCGTGCGCGCGGAGTAATTTGAAACAGAGGGAGTATGTTGCAAAAGTATCCTTAAGCTGGGCCCCATATGCCCCAAAATAATTGTTAGGAAAAAACCCACCTCACAATCTCTTCACATGAGTTTGAGTCAATTATGTGTACTGTGTCTGTGTCTGGATGTACAAACAATGATATTATATTGCTTGTGGATGACCAACAAGCTTGTAGACAACCCACAAGGTTTTGAGCTTGTGGACTCCTTATGGATAACTTCTACAATGTATATAGAACTTCTTATGGATAGCTTTTTGCCTTATGGATAGCTTATGACACACATAGTGGATGCCCTAATAGCGAAATCATATAACTCTACCATGACGCAAGTAGCTTTCCTCCGATTTCCAATAGTTATATCTGTGCCCATCATGTATTTTAGAGGCCATATATTTATTATTACTCTCTTTGTTCCTTAATATAAGACGTATAGTTTTCTTGCACGAATATTAGCGCACAAGCTAGGAGGCCAAATTTTGTTGCTTTCGGACGTAAATACCCCAGGTGATTGATATGATATAGAGGGAACATATGAAATCTGGGTATCCTCTCTCTCCTGATCGGATTAATTGCCACCTAAATAAGTGGAATAAATCCGAGAATTCTCTATACACCTTATTTTATGAATTTTTTTATAAAAAACTATACACCTTATATTAAGGAACAGAGGGAGTATTAATTTAGTGTCAACTATGTCTATATCGGTCCACTCATTTTTGCACATGCATATAAATCAGTTACTCCTGTTATGTGAATAATTCTAGTGGTACATGTCTATATTGACTTATACATAATAAGCATGTTTAGAAATAAGTATCATGGTATATAATTTGTTTGGTCAATAGAATATATGTAGTTTTGATCGTCTTCACCGAGATTCAAAGATCATGGATGTATCACATGTACGAATTATTCAATTTGCTATCAAAATTACAGTAATATTTCTCGAGCGAGTATAAATATTTTTGTGTGAACAAGTGGGGAGGTTGACAAACATTTTGAGGATTATGATTAAATTTCAAAAAAAAGCGTAAATATTAGATAAAAGATATACTTCAAGGAATTTTCTAGGATAGAGGGCAATGGCACCCCTTGACCCTAGAAAACTTCACAACCGTAAGCAATGGAAACTTGGTGTCTAATCGCCCTATGGCCCCTGAAATTATGGTATATAATTTGTTCGATCAATAGAATATAAATTTTTGATTGTCTTCACCGAGATTCAAAGATCATGAATGTATCACATGTACGAATTATTCAATTTGCTATCAAAATTACAGTAATATTTCTCGAGCGAGTACTAATATTTTTGTATGAACAAGTGGTGGAGGTTGACAAACATTGTTGAGGATTATGATTAAACTTCAAAAACAATTAGCGTAAATATTAGATAAAAGATATACTTCGAGGAACTTTTTAGGATAGGACGCACAACGCCCCACTTCAGAACCAAACCCCCCCACCCCCCCCCCCCCCCCACCCCCTCTCTCTCTCCTAGATTGCTTGCAATGGTCTTTGAGTGGTCGACGAACGAGAACGAGATGGCGGGAGCTAGAGAAATCCGCTGTAGATCTAGCGCTTGATTCTTTGTTAGTGTGAGCTCGATCGATATGAGCATGAGAAGAGACGTGACTAGTCCAAGCATTTGAGCCTGCTTTGTAGGACTGTCTAGAACCAAGGATGGCTTGCCTTGGCAGGCAGAGAGAGATGAAAACCAACTACAGTAGTACCACCTAGCTAGCTCGAGTCTGAGGTTACTTGGATGAATCCATAGATTGTCAACGTAAAGTACGCTAGCCTAATCATATCCATCGATCGCCGTGGTCGTCATTCTGGACGATCCCATCTTGATCTCCAGCGCATCCTTATCTCTGCCGCGCGCGAGACAGAGCACGCGTGACATAGCACATTTTCATTCGGTTCAATAGCGATAAAAACCATTAATTTTAATTAAGTTTTAATCAAATTTGGTAATAAAATGTCAATAAAAGTTATATATAAAGTGTATATTTGAATAAGTAAAACATGTTGTCTCCAAGTCCTGTTCAAAAAAAAAAAGATGTCTCCAAGTGGTATTTGGGCTTTCTATTTCAACGCAGCGATTCTACAACGTTGTGGGCGTCTCAGGCTTATCTTCACCGTCTAGGCTGTGTTTGAGATTCGCGTTGTCTGTTTTGCACGCACCACCCTATATGAAGCGAGTTGTACACTGAACGTTTCGTCTTCTATAGGCAAATAAACTGTACCAGAGTTTGTTGCTGGACATATCGTCTTCCACATGACCAATCGACGACCTCGTGCGCAGCAATTCCACCTCTCCCCTCTTCTCTTCCAAACCTCCTCCTCTGGCCGTCGGGCGCGGAGCTTGGGCCCAAGATCCCCTCCACCGTCGCGCCATCGATGCGTTCTAGCCGAGCTCGGGGTGAGGAGCCTCTCCACCGCCACCCCGAGGTGGTCTGGCCGAGCTCGGACCTCGTCGAGGCATCCTCCACTGCCACCGTGTTCGACCCCGACGAGCGGACAAGCCCACCTTGTCGCGCCCCCCGAGTGGCTCCTGGTAGCGCCCAATTGATGCTCCAGTTCATGGCGTGGGTACCCCTCCATGGCAACGCCGATCTGGACCAGGTGGAGCGGTTCCCCTCTTGCTGGACGACGAGCTCGACATTCATGGAAAGCGTCGGCTACCTCATCCCGGATCTGGGCATGGAAGGCTAATCCGTATGCTCCATGTCTTCGCACGATCTCAAAGCATTATTGGATGTGCAGGATAGGCCCGGTACCCCCTCATATATATAGAGTATGATATTCGTTTCTATTTCTACCTAGAATAAGATTGCGAGTCTGATTCCACTCTTAACATGAAGATCGATCACTCTCTGAACGAGTATTGCAGCTAGCCAGTGGCGCCTCGTTTGTCTCCTATACACATCCTACATCCTACGTACGATCGAGCTAGCTAGCTACCTAGCTAGAGAGAGATGAAAACCAACTACAGTACCTAGAGAGATGAAAACCTAGAGATAGCTAGGTCTAGTCTGAGGTTACCTGGGATCCATCGATGGCCGACGTTACGCACTCCGGCCGGTCAGGAAGTAGTAGTACTGCACCAGTGCGGCCGTGCGCTAGCTACTAGCCAGCTAAACATGCGACCAGCCAGCCACCTGTGATGCTGTTCGTCGTGGTTGTCATCGTCCATCGTGATCTCTCGCGCACATCATCATCATCTCTGCCGCGCCCGCTCGCGCTCTAGAGACAGAGAGAGAGAGACAGATCGAGCACGCGTAGCCCGTGTACGGTGTCACTCACGCCCATCACGGCCGCCGCAAACTTTATTCGTCGCCAGTCCGTCGGGCCTGCCCGGCCCGGGATCTCATTATTTGCCTGCCGGCCACATGAACTGTCTGCATGCGTAAGCACTGCGTACATCCATATAATCACTATATATATGGTCCTGCGGCTTGTTCACGCATGGCATTGGTCGATCGTTATCTGCTGATCAAGTTGGCTAGCAGCCAACAAGCCAGCTTGTGCCCTCTGGCTTATATATCCCGATCCATATTCTAATTAACAATGAAGAATGATAGACGAGAATGTGGTGGTGGTTTAAACGCTGTCAGAGGATGCCGTAATTCTCTAGGTGTTGCATATCGCCGTCATCGCCACCGTTGCTGACGGAGGAAAAGGCGTACGGCATACATATACCAGGCGGGATCATTGGATGCTCCTGAAGCACGCACGTACGTATGCTGGTGTTTATTATGACAGGGCCAGATGCATGCATGGATGTCGATGAGTCGATCGGAGTTACGTACTACACTTATGTCCATGTAGTAGTGCTGCTGTAACTGCAGCTGCAGACAAGTACGGACATACTATACGTACGTACGTACGTTCGATCGATCGTCTTCAGGTGAACAGTGGCTGTGACGTGCAACCATTAAGTGGAGCACGCACGCGCGCAGGGCTTGGCATGCATGCAGCGAGCCATGCGCATATATATACGACACGGGAAAAGAAAAGCAAATCTGGCTAGCAAAAATTCAATTCATCACACGCACGCGCGCACCATCGACCGAACCCCAATCCACAAAATAAAAGTTTCTGAATTCCTTCTCCTGTACATGCGTAGCCGGACCACACGTACGCTCATCAGGCAGCGCCTGGACCCCTCTGCGAAGGCAGGCAGGCAGCAGTGTGGCGCAGCATACAGACTCTGCTGAGTGAGCGATCGACTGATGACTAGGCAGCACGTAGATCAGTCTATCCACGCACGGATCACGGCACGCTCGCTGCCGGCCGCGCATGCAGCTATCGCCGGCAATCATTTCGCCCGCCGCTACCTGCGTCCGTCCTTGCCGCCGGCCGGCCGCCGCGGGCAGTCATGACTCATGACTCATGTCATGCATGGCACTGTCCTCTCCAGTCTCGCGATGCCTCGGACCTTACGCTGTCCCGTAGCCGTATCAGTATGAAAAGGAAATGGTGACTAGTATATACTCCCTCCATTTAAAACGTATTTTTTAAAAAAATTTATAAAGTTAATATATATAGACATTTTTTAGTGCGTAGATTCGGAGCGAATTTCTATAAATCTACACACTAAATGTCGGCTAGCTAGATACATTATGTTTAGCCTATATTATAAAACGGAGGGAGTAGTCGCCGAAAAATGCGGCGGGTAACACATGCCCGTCGTGATAGAAACAGGAAAATGTACTATGCATTTTTACCGACTCCTTTTTCTTGGTGAAACGGACCGCGAAGCAGTACAGCAATCAGCGAGCACAGCGAGAGAGTCAGAGGGAGCAGCATCATCCACGCCCCCAGGGCGATCAGAGAACGGGCCCAATCTCCTGCTAGCTCCCTGGCCCGAGCTAACAGGAACAATTAACCGATCGGCCCACAACGGACGCAGGAGCGTATGGGCGCACCCAGGGCCGCGGCCGCAGAGCCCAGCCGCCGCTTCCGGGGTCCAGCAGCGGTTAATGGTGGCCCCGGCCCGGCTCCACAGTGGACGTACGCAACTGTTTCTGTACGCTACCCTTTGTGCTCCTTCCTGCCTTAAGTCTTGTTTCTGATAATAACTCGCGACCGTCCCGCATGTCCGCAAAGCAAATTAAATCATGCGGCGGCAGCAATGTGACGAAAGCCATGCATGCCGGGCACCGTCTTGACAATGCATATCGGTCGTCCATGGTACTTGTTATCTTGGTGAAGAATTCGACAGAGAACTGAACAAAAACCATGTTTTCCGCTTTTTGACCGTGACAGGGGTGCCCTCGCTGACGGACTCAAAAAACATATACAAGCCTAGCTAAACATACCTACAACGTTGTTTTTGACTCAAAAATCTATATGAAATTGAATTGTTAAGGCGTCGCGTCGTCAGTAAGCCTGCTCTCGGGCGGCCACCGAGGCTGGAGGGAGGGTAGACCTACCCTAGTCCATGGGCACAGTTAGCGTGTTACTATCTATCTCTTCTTACCTCGATGAAATACCACTTAGGTCTTTTGGGGCCGATAGATAGTGGCCCTTTTGGCTGGTGGTTGCCATTTCTTTAAGGCATTGTTGTTTTACCTGGTTTTGGGCTAAGAGTCCGTCGGTTGGCCAATGGTGGAGGTAGCCAGTTGTGGGAGCCTGGCTGAATTTAATTGCTATCAGATAGATGATTGTCCATCAAAAAGTCATTGCCAACCTACGATATGTCATACTTTTCAAAGATCGAGCCAAGCATCTTCACGAGATGGCTAAGAGGTGGCTCCGCCATTGAGCTTGGTGGCTTGTTCTTGTGGATGCCTCTAGTAGAGCTTGGTTGTATCCGGCTATCCTTAATACCGTGGCACCTTGTTTGTGTCACAATGAAGATGGTGGTGAGTCGCTCTCCTTGGATCGTCTTGATTGGTTTTCTTCATATCGTGGGTTAGCCGGCTACGGTGACTCTGCTTGTGAGGTTAGTGTAGTTGTTGTATTGACCGTTGAGTCTCTGGTTGTGTATAGTAAGGTCATGATCACGATGCGAGAGGCAATTGTGTTGTAGGCAACTTCAAATAGTTGTTATGGTGCGCGATGGGTTTTCGCTAGCATGACCATGCATGTCGGATGTGGTCAGTGGCACAGACAGGAGGACCAGCTGAGGCATGGCTCCTATAACATTTGAATTTTTTAAATATTTGATCAAAGTTAGTAAGATTTGACTTTTGGCTAATCCTTATGCACCTTATATTTTGGGACGGAGGGAGTATTTTAGTATTTTGGCCGTCCCAACAATTTGTTCCTCAAGATTTCTTTCCTCGGTCCCCTATATATTTTTCTGGCTCCAACCTGGTTGGGGTACAGGTCCGAGGTTGGGTAGGTTCTGTGGATGGGTGCAATCTTATTTCTAATTAAATCGGCAACAATTTTATTAAATAAGGCCTCGTTTGTAAGTGCGGGAACCAAAACACAAGAATTGAGATGTTAGGTATTACGTATGCGTATGCCTACGGTAACCAGAATCAAAACTGTAAAATATTGTTTCGATCGTTGGAGGTAGCAGGGAAGTACATATGGATCATAATCCCAAAGCGAAGAAATCATGAAGTACAATCTCATGTTTGATTTCCTCCAAAAAATTCCTATGCTTCTCTTTTCAAAGTCGAAACGCAAAAGGGGCCTAAAAAGGTGAAGCTTGTGCTACGGTTTAAAAGTAGTTTCCTCCCCTTCACTCACAATGGGGTTACCTAGGTACGTTTGCCATGCATTATTGCCATTGCCTTGCGCGGGATTTGACGATGGTTTGCGTACCGATCGAGTAGTTGTTGTCGTAGTTTGGTCGGTCGTTTCTTAGGTCGGAGGGAGATCTGGCATTGCAACTGCAGATCAGCTTAGCTCGCTAGATCTGATGGACCATGAATGCATTATTATCATGATATCATCATCACGTGTGTGGGCGAGCCGGCAACAGCCTTGTGTTGGATCAATCATGCAATGCAGCTGAAAATGGACCGATCTATGAGTTGCTAATCGATTGGGAGTGCAGTTCCCATCGATCGATCGATCCATCGGTTTTGGATCAATCGGCAATCAATCAGCAATCAATCAACCGGTCGTTAGCTAGCATCATGCAGGTCAGGCGCCAACGCGACATGTTTTGGTCTCTACCAGCACCTAGCACCTACGCCCCGGCCGCTGTATTATTGGGATGGCCTGCACGCAATGCATATATGCAGCCTAGCTAGATAGCTGTCGTCGTACAAAAAAAATGTTTGCGATCGCGTGTAGGGTTTACTAATTGCATGTACATGCCGCATCCGCTAGCATCTTCTTTCTCCTCCACTCTCTGATATACTATGATCCATTAATTGTAGGGGGGTAAAACTTAAAGTTAGGACTAAAGCGTCGATAAAGCACTGGATGAGATTATTCTCCTATGTGCGATCATCATGTCGTTGTAGCAACCCGCCTTCGTTCTTTCCCTCTACTCTTTCTAATCGAAAGGTGTTGTGGATCTCATACATATATATGGCTTAATTATTGGCCCCTGCAGGGTTTATATTCCAACCTCACCATCAAATTAAGCTGGACTTTTCGGATGTAGCTGGATCTTACCAACAGAAACCTTGTCCGAATATATAACTTTTGCAGCTTTACAGGGATTAACATGGTGTGTTGTTGCCAATATATAATGATATCGATGGCGCCAAATCATTACTTTTTCCAACTTCTTTGATATTTATTGAAACAAAAAAAAAACGGTTGTGGTATAATGGCCTGTTAGCATCAAACGTGTAGGATGGCGTATTGTTGTTATTGTTGTTGCTGCTGGTGGTGGTGTGGCAATGAGCATAAACTTAGGAAAATAACCAAAAAACTCACCAACAAGAGTAGCTCTTCTCTTTTAGTACGACGGAACAACATAAAGATGATAGCGAACCAAGTATTGAACGATAAGCGAGAATGTCAAGTGCTGGTCCAAGGAGTTGGATCTAGTTTGTTGCAGCGGGATGACCACTTCAAAGAAGATTCCTACAGGGCCGGACATGAGAAAAAAAAGAAGCTAAAGAGGGAGGGGACAAGAGATACTGATTTGAAGTCGGCCAGATTGGCAATGCAAGGATTTTTATTTTTCGTCATGCATTTAAGATACTCGATCAGTCAACTTCTTTGGATAATTTTTTTCTGTTTAGGAGAAGTGGAGTGGAGATTTGGTGCATGCGTATCAGTGATCCTGGTTTTTTTTAAATCGAATTATATTTCTGAGTGCAAAAAATTTGAAAACAAGTCAAGATGTAGGGAGTGATGTACAACACAAACATGCAAACTATCAATTGGAATAATGTGTATCTTGAGCTACATAAAAATGACAAAAAAACTGGATTTTGTCTTTTTTGTGTAGCCTATTAACAAAGAATTTTGTATTGAAGAAGTCCAAAATTATTTTCATTTTTTCTAAAACTTATAAATATGATTTTTTTTTAAATATAGACGGGTCACTGTATCTCTCATGCGAGAAGAACTTTTTGAAGACAAGTGTCCTTCACTTGCTATTGTATCGTTACTTTGCACGCTCAAGCTTTTGGAAAATAATTTTATGAGATCCGGTCCACAAATTTACTTATATAGACCAACATCTGCATTTGACACGTGTCTAGGAAAGAGAGAGAAATCACAACATTTAGTTGTCTAATTTTAGATCTAAACTGTCATATATGCCACGTGTCAATTGTAGAGGTTTGTTCACGCCTCCAAATCTGTGGACTATGTCCCATAGAAATACTTTCCCAAGCTTTTCATGTGTTTGCCACCAATGTTGACGACAAGTGCTCCATACGGTTAAGGTTTTAAACGATTCATCTAAAAAATGGTTTTAAATGATTAACCATAAAAAAAGAGGTTTTAAAAGATTTAACATGTCTTAATTATGTCATTGAGGGGAGAAAATTGCAAAAAAGACTACCACAAGTAAGCCAAAGTTTCAAAAAACTACTTCCTCTGGTTCATATTAATGGTCCCAATTGAGCCACATGGCACGGTGAACCGAGCATAGAGGTTAGGGGAAACCCTCTTTCTGCATGCACGCGCCAGGTCGTGAGAGAGACGATCCTCCAAAGCAATTGGAGCTCGCACCCTGCACCCTGGAGCGCCTCCAGCATTCATTACCTGGCCTGACCGGATCCGTGCACGATAACTCGAGGCAAACCAATCTTTGGATTCTGCTGCGCTCGATCTCTATTCTACTCGATCTGGATATCTCTCTTTTCTGCTTTACAGTTTTGCCAGATCACTTCCTTACCAAAGCAAAATTCAGAATCATTTTAGCAAAGCACCATTTTAGCAAAGCAATGTTCAGAATCGCAAGAAAGTTCAGAGTTTTGTTTTTCAAAAAGAAAGTTTAGAGTTACTACTATATAGTCCTTGCAATGCATGATGTAAGCATACGGAGTAATAATATACTCCCTCCGTCTCCGTCCATAAATATAAGTCGTTTTAGCTTTATAAAACGAGTGTATCTAGACAACTTATGTGTATAGATCCGGAGTAAACCTATACGCTAAGTAATATCTAGATACATATGTTTTAAACTGCTCAACTTATTTATTCAGGATCAAAGTTAAATCGTCTAATAACAAAGCTAAGATAAAATCAGGTGGATCATCTATCCACACCTGCCCACTAGATTCTCTTGCTATTCTAGCCAATTCATGAGCTGCGGAATTAGCCTCTCGATACGAAATTATCTTCGGAAAATTAGTGGCGAGATGGTAGCAGTCATCCAATATAGCAGCTGCAGGATCTGATGTACCACCCTTCATCATAGCATGGACAGCGTCTAAACCATCTGAAAACAGAATCAGTCTATTGGAGTCAATAAACTGAGCTAGATATCTAGATACATTCGATTTTACAAATCTAAAATGTCTTATATTCTGTACGGAGCGAGTACGGCCACTTCAGCACTGGATTACAGGGAAACAAAGGTTGTGTTCTGCATCTGCGTCATCGGCTTGCCGATGCCAGGCCAGCCCAGCTAAAAGCCTGAAAACCAGAAAAGTACTTGACCGGGCGGCGGTTAACGCACAAGTCTGGGGCTCATCTTCAGAGTTCCAAGTACCACGCACCATGCATGCACATTGGTGCAGTGGTGTACGTACACTGCTCGAGTGGTCGGGCCAGGGCCGGCCGGTCACGCGAAACAAGTAAATCCATCCAAACTCAGGATGACATACGCTCGCACACTCAGGGAGGCATGCACGCAGGAGCAGGACACGCATCGCTCATGATTGCCTAGGCTAGTACAAGGACCACCGAACAACCAGGGCCGGCCCATACCGTGGGGCAGAGGGGCCCAGGGACCCATGAAGTAGGAGCCCGGTGTAAGACTACATTTCTACTAATAAGATCTAATTATTCAGAATAATTTTAGAAGATTCAGATAGTTTAAGATACGGTCTACCATGCCTCTACTCCGACTATTCTTACCCTAAAAATATAATTTACCATTTCTGAATTACTTCTCTTGATGTTATAATTTCTCTCTACCCTTCTTGAACACATGCATATTTAGGAACGCCAAAGAGAAATCATGTCATCCGAAGAAATCATGGTTTGATGGAGTTACGTGATTGCGCAATTAATCTACATTAATAAATACTCGCAACCTTAGAAGAACACAAGGGCGCCTACCTAATGTGCTTTTTTTAAGGTTGTGAGCATTTATTATTGGAGACTAATGACACACACATAACTCTACCATGACGCAAGTAGCTCTCCCCCCAATTCCTAGTAGTTGTATTTGTGCCCATCATATGTTTGAGAGGCCGTATATTTCATATTATTATTAATTTAGTGTCAACTATGTCTATATTAGTCCACTCATTTTTGCACATGCATATGAATTAGTTACTTCCTGTTCAGTGAATAATTCTAGAGGTACATATTTATATAGATGTGTACATAATAAGCAATTGTTATAAATAAGTATCATGGTGTATAATTTGTTCGATCAATAGAATATGTAGTTTTGATTGTCTTCATCGAGATTCAGAGACCATGGATGTATCAAATGTAAGAATTATTCAATTTGCTATAAAATTACAGTAATATTTCTCTAGCGAATACTAATATTTTTTTAATATTTTTGTGTAAAGAAGTGGTGGAGGTTGACAAACATTGTTGATGATTATGCTTCAACTATGAAAAAAAATTGCGTAAATATTAGGCAAAAGATATACTTCGAGGATTTTTCAAGGATAGGGGGGCAATGGCCCCCTTGACCCTGGGAAACTTCGCCATTGTAAACAAGGAAACCTTGGTGTCTAAGCATCCTAGGGCCCCTGAAATCAGTGGAACGGCCCTGCGAACAACGCCCCCCCTTTCAGAACTCCCCCTCTCTCCAAGATCGCTTGCAATGGTGTTTGAGTGGTCGACGAGCAAGCTCCACCATGTCTGAGAAGCTAGAGGAATCCGTCGTGGATATAGCGCTTGGTTGTTTGTTGGTGTGAGATGGATCGAACTTGTAATATCATCGAACTTGATATTGTGTTGTCAAGCTATTTTGGATAAATATTGTCCACATGTATTGTTGTCAAAAAATATTTGCTTGTTGTCGCGAGTAATAGAATGTCTGTCACATAATATAGTTATTACACGTATATACAAAAGTTGAAGTATACCGATCAATGTCTTAAACAATTTCAATATACATCAATTTGACCATCCGAACACCATTTGGCATTCAACCTCAATATCTTGTTTTCTTCCGAATATCTAACACATCCGAACATAAATATTGGCATTCTAGTTCAATATCAATATCCTAAATATTGTACATTCAACCTAATACAATGCCTAGCCTCTCAAAGCAAACATCCAAACGAAGCGATAGTGATGTTAGCATTGCACACAGGGAGATAGGGTCATGCATGATATATGCGCACACGTACAACACAACACAAAGCTGAAAACCAAGGTTGGGACTATGATTTCACCGCTTGTCCTCCGTTTGACCCGTAACGGGAGTTTCCTATGAGAGGTTGAGTAGTTTTATAAGTGTTATTGCATGCCCGCGAATTGTATCGCACCCGGGAGCTATGTATTGCATCTAGGAAGCTTCAATCATACTTGCGCATGTATGCTAGGGCTCCGTTGGAATCCCGGTGCTCCGGTGGTCATTTTCTAGCAACGAGAATCGTGACATTATTTTTTGTGGGTGAAGACCGCTATTCGGAGGGTATGAATCCCTACAATTGGTGAAAGAAATATAACCACATTAAAATTGTTGAGTCTAATAAATAAAGAATATAAATATATAGCTAAATTAAATTGAAAATAAAAAAAGTCTGTGCCATCGGGAACGAAAGGCTGTAACAGGGGGTCATTCCTATGCCGAGAGCCCTCGGCCCATCAGGACTGCCAAAGGAGAGGGCGGCCCTTGGCCCATCTGCGCTACGCCGATGGCCAATCCCACGCCGAGAGACGGACTGGCCTAGGGAGGGGGAGACGCCATGGGTCCCGATATCTGGCCATCGGCGTAGAACCGGCCCTCGGCAGTTTTCCTGTAGTGTGGTTAGCATTGCACACAAGGAGATAGGGCCATGCATGATATATGCGCACAGGTACAGCATAGCACAAAGCTGACCGATGATTGCTAGTTAACGTCGTCCGATGATCGATCAACTCTCTGAACGAGCAGTGAATCTAGCTTTTTTTTTTTTTGTAAAGGTGAATCTAGCTAGTGGCGCCTCGTTTGTTTCCTACACATCCTACGATCGAGCTACCTAGAGATAGCTAGCTAGAGAGAGATGAAAACCAACTACAGTACCTAGCTATCTAGCTCGAGTCTGTGGTTACTTGGATGAATCCATCGATGGTCGGTCGGCGTAAAGTACGCTGTCCTAATCATATGCACAAGCTGTCGTTATCCTCGACGATCCCATCTTGATCTCCGGCCAGCGCATCATTATCTCTGCCGCGCCCGCTCGCGCTCAAGGGAGAGAGAGAGAGACAGAGCACGCGTAGCCCGTGTACGGTATCACTCACGCCCATCAACGGCCACCGCAAACTTTATTCGTCGTCCGGCCTCCTCGGCCCGAGATCTCATTATTGGCCTGCCGGCCACATGAACTGTCTGCATATGCATGCGTAAGCACTGCATATATATCCATATCACTATATGGTCCTGCGGTTTGTTCACGCATGGCATTGGTCGATCGTTATCTGCTGCTGCTGATGATGAAGTTGGCTAGCAGCCAAGCCAGCTTGTGAATTCTTACATACTCCCTCTGTTTCAAATTACTCCGCCGGCGCGTTTATATAGGTGAACTAGTACTCCCTCATTTTTTATTCAAAAAAATCCTCGAATTTTTAAAATAGATAGTATAAAATATGTACTACGTATACCAAAAATTCTAAGAATTTTTTGATGAAAAACGAGAGAATACTAGGCCACCTAGATAAGCGTGCGCGCGGAGTAATTTGAAACAGAGGGAGTACATACATACCAGGCCGGCGACGCGACATAAGTAGGTATGTTTGGTGTTATGACAAGCTAGGGCAGATGTCGACCGGAGTTACTACACTGATGATGTCCGTGTACTGCTCTGTAACTGCAGCTGCAGACAACTACGCACGTACTATACGTATGCACGTTCGATCGATCGTCTTCAGGTGAACAGTGGCTGTAACGTGCAGCCATTAAGTAGAGCACGCACGCGCGCAGGGCTTGGCATGCATGCAGCGAGCCATACGTATACGATACGGGCAAAGGAAAGCAAATCTGGCTAACACGCTTCAATTCATCACACGCGCGATGGATCGAACGCCACTCCCCCCCTGCGCCGATATAAATACGTGAGAGCTCCTTTAGTTCTTTTAAATAAAATTAATTCCTGATGACTGTCACCAAAAAGTTTCTGAATTTCATATTCCGTTCACGCATCTTCAGTCTTCACTCACAGCACGTACAGATCGTGCATGCATGTTGCGATCGCTAGTTGTCTAGTCACACGTCAACTAGCTAGCATGTACTCCACTTGATGTGGATCAAATTCAGTTCCCAGCATGCATGCAGCTGGATAGCGTTGCACGCAGCATAGGATTCGATCTCTGATCAGCGTACGTGTACATCCGTACGTGCGTGCTGGAACCGCGGCCTGATACGGCGGGGCCAGTCGCAGGGACCTCTGCTTCCTACTAACTGGCCAGCGTGAGCGCATCTGGAAATCATTTCGACGCGCGCGCGCGTCCGAACAAATTTTCGTTCACCGCGCATGCAGGCAGTGAGGCGCGGTAAAATCAGTCTACCTACGCACGGATCACGGCACGCTCGCTCGCCGCACGAGTGTAGTTATCGGCCGCAATCATTCCGTCCGCCGCTACCTGCGTCCGTCCTTGCCGCCGGCCGCCGCGTGCGCGCAGCCATGTCATGCATGCCACTGTGGCACTGTCCTCGCCGCTCTCCACGTCAGGGAGCTCATGTGCGCGATGCCTGACCTTACGTCTGTCCTGTAGCCGCACTAAATAAACAGGAATTAGTGAAACGAACCGCGAAGCATGTACTACGGTGCATTCAGCGAGCGCAGCAAGAGAGCCAGAGGGAGCAGGAACATGTCATGAGAGACCCACAGCGATCAGAGAACGGGCCTGATCTCCTGCTAGCTCCCTGGCCCGAGCTGAAAGGAACAATTAACCGACAGGCCCACAAACGGACGCAGGGACCCCACTTACGCGCGCGTACATTCAACGCCCAGCGGCACTTCCGGGTCCAGCAGCGGTTAATGGTGGCCCCGGCCCAGCTGCCCAGTCGACTTACGCAACTGTTTCTGCCGCTACCCTTGTGCGGCTGCTTCTGGCTTCAGTTTTGTTTCTTACTTGTAACCGTCACGCATGTCCTGAAAGAGTAAATTAAATCATGCATGTGGACGGAGCCATGCGTACCGGTCATCATTTTGGCGGTGCATATCGGTAGCATTTGTTATCTTAGAGAAGAATTTGGCGTAGAACCGATCGAAAACCATGTTTTTCGCTTTTGACCGTGACGAGAGTGCCCATAGCCAGTGACGGACTTAGAAACTTTCAAAAGTCTGGGAAAACATACCCACAATATTGTTTTGGGCTAAAAATTCTATATGAAATCGTGTTTTGTAAGGTGAGAAGGCGTCACCAGCAAGTCTGGGCGGCAACCCTGGCTAGAGGAAGGGCATGCCCACGAGAAATTAGCGTGTTACTATATATCTATTCTTACCTCGACGAAAGACCACTTATGTCTTTAGGGCTGAGAGATGGTGGTGCTTCCAGCTTGTGCTTGCCATTCCTTTCAGGCATTGTTTCTAGCTGGCTTCGGGCCAAGGGTCCGTGGGTTGGCCAATGTCGAAGCTAGCCGGTTGTGAGAGCCTCACAGAACTTAATTGCTGGCAGGTCGACGATTGCCCACCAAAAAAGTCATTACTAACCTATGATATGTCATACTTTTCAAAGGAATCTCACCCGTCGAGCCAAGCATCCACATGGGGTCGTCGAGAGGTGGCTCCACCACTAAGCTTGGCGGCTTGTTCATGTGCATGCTGCTAGTAGATCTTGGTTGGCAGACCCTAATCTCGTGGCACCTTGTTTTTGTGACAATGAAGATAGTGGTGAGCGGGTCTCCTTCGTGGATCTCCTTCGAAATTGGTTTTCTTCATGTCATGGGTTAGTTGGCTACTGTGACTTCACTTGTGAGGTTGTAATAGTCGTTATATTGATTGTTGAGTCTTTGGTTGTCCATGGTGAGATCTTAGTTGCTGGATCGCGGTGCAGGAGGCAATGATGTAATAGGCAGTTTCAAATGGCTGTTATGGGTTTGTGCTAGCATAACCATGCATGTCCATTATGGTCAGTGGCCGAGTCGGGGGACCAGCAGGGGCGTGGCCCCTTAACATGGATTTTTTTTGTTTAGAGCCCAGTTATCTTGAAAATTATATATTTTAGCATTTCGGCCCTCCCAGCATTTATTTCTCTAGATTTCTTGCATCGCCCCTCTCCCCGCGTCCTCATATATATTTTTTGGCTCCGCCCCTTGTTGTGGTGTACATATCTAAGGTAGATTGGTGCAATCTTGTTTCTAAGTAACTTGGCAGAAATTTTCTAATTACTATTAAAAAAAGGCCCCGATTGTAACAGGGAGCCCTAAACACATGACTTGAGATGTAAAAGGTATTTATTATGGATGCCTACGGCAACCAAAATCACGGAAAAACTGTAAAATGTCGTTTGGATCATTGGAGGTAGCATGAAAAGTACATAGAACATAAACACAAAGAGAAGAAACCATGATGCTCAATCTCCTACTATTTGATTTCCTCGAAATTTTCTATTGAATTTATAGCCCATTCCCATTGTCCTAAACCGTAACATTATGGATTTTTTCTATCCTCTAAAAAGAATTCCTATGCTTCTCTTTTTCGAAGCTAAAACGCAAACGGGACCTAAAAAGCCAAAGCTTGTGCTACGGTCTAAAAGTAGTTTCCTCTCCTTCATTGACAACGGGGTTAGGTACGTTTTCCATGCATTGCCATTGACATGTTGGATTTTTTTTTTTTTTTTGAAACGACGTGTTGGATTTAACGATAGATCACGAACCGAGTAGTTGCTGTCGTAGTTTGGTCGGTCGTTTTTTCAGGTCGGAGATCTGGCATTGCAACTGCAGAGCTTAGCTAGCGCTCGCTAGATCTGATGGACCATGGATGCATTATCGTCATCATCCTGTGTGAGCGTGAGTGCGAGTCCGGCCGGCCGGCCAGCTGCATGCACGCCATGGGTGGGGCAGCCAGCAGCCTTGTGTTGGATCAATCATGCAAACGGACCGATCGATGAGTTGCCAATCGATTGGGAGTGTAGTTCCCATCGATCGATCGATCCATCGGTTTTGGATCAATCAGCAATCAATCAACCGGTCGTTAGCTAGCATCATGCAGGTCAGGCGCCAACGCGACATGTTTTGGTCTCTACCAGCACCTAGCACCTGCGCCCCCGGCCGCTGTATTATTGGGATAGCCTGCACGCCATGCATCCTAGCTGTCGGCCGCATATATGATCCGATTAAACGACTTAATTGTAGAGGTAAAACTTAAAGTTCAGGCTATAAAGTGTTGCTAAAGCACTGGATGAGATTATTCTCCTCTGCGTGATCATCATGTCGTTGTAGCAATCTGCTTCTTTCTTTCCCTCTACTCTTTCAACTGGAAAGCTGTGGTGGATCTCAAATGCATGCCTTGATTGTTGGCCCTGCAGGGTTCTACTCCAACCTCAGCATCAAATTAAGCTGGACTTTTCTTCTGTGGGTGTAACTAGCTGGATCTACCAACAAAAACCTTATTGGAATTGCAGCTTTACAGGGATTATAATTGTGTGTTGCTGCCGATATACAGATGATATTGATGGATCCAAATCGTTACTCTTGCCGACCTCTTTGATGTTTATTCAAACAAAAAAAAATGGTTGTGGTTGAACGGCCTGCTAGCAAACGTGTATGGTGGCATACTGTTGTTGTGGCAATGAGCATAAACTTAGGAAAATAACTTCAAGACTGACCAACTAGAGTAGCTATTCTCTTTTAGTACAACGGAACGTACAGATGGTAGCAAACCAACTGTGAGACGATAAGCTCTAAAAGGTGAGAAAGATATGTTCATTCTTGGCCACGAGATCCAGCACCAAAGGCATGCAGTCTGTAAAGGAAGATCGAGAATGTCAAGTGCTGGTCCAAAGAGTTGGATCTAGTTTGCTGCAGCGGGATGGCCACTTCAAAGCAGATTCCTACTTAGCCGGACATGAGAAAAAAAAAAAAAAGCTAAAAGAGGGAGCGGAAAAGAAATGCTGATTGAAGCTGGCCAGATTGGCGATGCAATAATCATGTGTTTTTCTTCATAAACTTAAGATAGTCGATTAATTAGTTTTTGGGATTACCTTTGTGTTTAGGAGAAGTGGAGTGGAGAATGGGTGCACATGGGCAATCGAAAATCATATTTCCAAGTTCTAAAAAAAAATATAAAAACAGATCAGAATGTAGCCAGTGATGTAATCATATTTCTATTTTTTTTGTTACCTAAAATAAGTGATGCAGATTTGTCAAAATACGCATGTATCTAGACACGAAAACACGTCTAGATATATGTATATTTAGACAAAAATATATCATTTATTGTCAGACAGAGGGAGTATACCATAAACATGCAAACTATCATTGAGACTAATGTGTATTTTGAGGTACTTCGAAATGACAAACTGTGAATTTGAATATCACATTTTCAAATCTCCAATAGAATCAGACTGTTATTTTTTGTTTAACGCATAATAAAAAGAATTTTGTATTGCGATTTTGCATACTTGTAGGATATATCATTGACAAAGTTCAAAATTGTTTTCATTTCTTTCAACTTAAAAATATGATTTTTAAATTTTATAATTTAGAGGGATCACATATGCACTTTTAAGGAGAAGTGTGCTTTACTTGTTATTGTACTGTTACACTTTGCGAGAAGTCGTTTCGGCTCCTGAGCTCTAGTGCTCCCTCTGTATTAAAAAAACTATATTTACAAGTTTTAAAAAGTTGTGAAACAAAATTCTGGAAGTAGCTAATGATGTATCCCACAAACATGCTAAATCTCAATTCAAAGTGTTTTGTATTCTGAGCTACACAAAAATAATAAAGTTTGATCGTTTTGTGAGATTTGAAATCACTATACTCAAATCTACAAATTTATCATTTTTAAGCTCAAAATACATATTATTTTTAGTTGATATTTTTAATATTTGTGGGACATCATTAGCTACGTTCAGGATTTTTTTTTACAATTTTTTGAACATGTAAATATAGTTCTTAGAAAAATTAGATGTAGAAAGCACTGGTGTCCATGTGCACCAAATGTCCACTCTATAGTTTGCACGCTCGAGCTTTTTTAGGGTTTTGTTAAGGTTTTATAGAAGATTTCACTTTCCTTAATTCTTTCTTTGAGGCCCTTCCAGGCCTTAATAGCCCAGCCCAGCTATGCGTGGCTGCAACTACTGCAGCCAGGTCCCAGCCTGAGTCATACACGGACCAGTAGCTATTTTTGCGAAGTGGTAGTTACCGCCCGCGCAGCGGCTAGTGCCACAAAGGGCCACTCCCCTGTTGGGCCGGCCCATTCTGAGCGGTAAAGGATTTTTGTTCTTTTTGTCCTTTCTTATTTTTCTGTTTTGTTTTTGGCAAGTGCTAGGCGTACCCCGGACGATGGGGGAGCCAGCATCGTCCTGCTTTCCGTGGTGTCACATGTCTATTTGCTGTAAAACATCCCGTTTTTGCTATATATGTTCCCGCTTTGCTTTCGAAGCAAAAAAACGGTTCGTTATAGAAATAGAACGTCTCGCAGGAGACCTTGTCGGAGACCATGCAGCAAAAAAATTGTGCTAATATAACAAAACCGACTTCGCCGAAGACATCGTCGGAAAAACTCGCTGATGATTCTCGCCGGAGACCTTGTAGCAAAAAGTTGACACTGTTGTAGCAAAACCACAAGGCGGTTATAGCAATAAAGTTCTTCTAATGTAGCAAAAAACTGACATCGTCGAAGACCTCGCCGGAGACTTTTCTGGACACCTCGTCGGAGAACTCACCGGGAATGTTGCAGCAAAAAAAAATAGAAGAACGATTGTAGCGAAATATTTGTACTATTGTAGCAAATCCATTGGCCATCGGTAGCGACGACACCGACCGTCGGTAGCAAAAATTTGTCGTCATAGTGGTAGCAATAACATCAGTTGTTGCTAGCAGCCCCTCGTAGCCCTTGCAGCAGCACCGCATGGCGTAGGCAGCAGAGTCGGACGCCATAGGTTGCAAATCATGCGGCCGTCGATAGCAAATTCGTCAAACAACCGCTCATAGCAGGTTGTAACAGCGCCACGTGCCATATGTAGCAGTGGTGCCTGCCGCTCGCAGCAGCACCGCCCGTTGTAGGTAGCGGCACCGCCTGCCATGGGTAGCAGAGCCGCACGACGGCAACCTTCTTTTGCAGCAAGTGGTGGCCCGGTGGCAGACTGCCTTTGCAGCGGTGCCCTCCGCTACCGCCTTGACCACAGACGGAAGGGGCAGAGGGAGGCAGCGGCGAGGAGACACCGGCATGGCCCGCCGCTACCACAGGACTGGGCGCCCCAGTGGAGAGGGCGGTGTTGGAGTCCTCGCGTTTCCCATGCACATGGACCGGTCCTTGGATTCCGGAGACCATGGAGCAGCGGAGGAGGGGAAGCCGCGCTATGGCGGAGCAGCAGGCGTGCGGCGAAGGAGAAGTGTGTGCGACGTGGTCGATGGAGAAGTGCACGCGGGGAGAGAATACGTGAGGAGATAAGGCGTGGGTCCACCAGAAGAGCAACCGGTGGGGCGTGTATTACGTGCGTGGTGGATCCGGACGATCATCATCCGGATGATCCCCATCATTTTACTTTGTTTTTTCTTTTTTGCTTCGAATTTACTTTTTCCTGAACAATATTTATTATGTTTAGGAAAAACACGCTTTTTAATATTGTTTTATGGTTTATGAATTTGGTTCCTGTTTTCTTGAAATTGGTTCATAATTTTCGAATTTTAGTTCATGATTTTTAAAATTGGTTCATTGTTTTTGAAATTTTATTCATGATTTTTGAATTTTGTATCATGATTTTACGAAAAATGTTATTGAATTGTTTTAAAAAATCATATTTTTTGAATTTTTCGTTCATGAATTTCGAATTTCTGTTCATAATTTTTGAACTTTTTTTTGAAAATCTTCAGAAATATTCGGAAAAATATTCTCTGCTTCGTAATCCTGATTATACAAATATTCATAGTTTTATATCTATACCTAATAATAAAGGTAAAAGCGTTTCTTATAGTACTTACATTTTTTTTGGACGGCTAATAATAAAAAAATGAGCGTTTCTTGTAGTACCTATACTTTTTTGAACGGCTTTGCCCTCTCACAAAACCACGTATTATTACCAGGTAATTAAAATAAATAAAATAACAGTTCATTTTCCACGAGGACCCTGTGAGCGCAAGGGCGCAATAATTTTCTGTCCAGAGGACGTGCGCGAGGCAGTGGACCTGGACAATGAGAAACTGATGGTGAGAAGGACAGATCGGAGGCACCCTGCGAGCACAAGGGTGCAATGATTTTCTGTCCAGAGAAAGTGGACGGCTTTGCCCTCCCACAAAACAACGTATTATTACCAACTCACGGGTAAGTAAAATAAATAAAATAATTGTTCGTTTTCCACGGGACTCTGCGAGTGCAAGGGCGCAATGATTTTCTGTCTAGAGGACGTGTGCGAGGCGGTGGGCCTGGACGATGAGCAACTGATGGCGAGAAGGGCAGATTGGAGGCGCCATGCGAGCGCAAGGGCGCAATGATTTTCTGTCCAGAGGACGTGCGCGAGGCGGTGGGCCTGGACGATGAGGAACTGATGGCGAGAAGGGCAGATCGTAGACTTCAAACCATGTCCAGTAAATTCTCTTGTCCAAGAGCACCAGCTCCTAAGCTGGAGCACAACACTAATTTGTGCTTTATAGAAGGAGACACAACCGCCGGTTGAAGTTCCTATCTGGGATTCACTGCAGGGGATCGTGGGTGTGCGGATCCGGCGAAAACATGTGGAGTGCGGTGATGAGCTTGGCGATACGGTGGGATTCTGGAACCGAACCGAGCCGGTCAAAGCCGGTGGAGGACGAATTCATTTGTCGCTACCGCCGTGGCTACAGATTTTGGGCCGATCACTACGATTGAGTTTTATTGCTTGAAGCTGACAATGATCGTGTGTTAAGCTTCCCAGCATATGAACAAAATAGAAAAGGGGACACTATTTGGTTGGTTCTTAGACAAATTTGAAGTTCCGTCCAACATAATCTGGTTCTAGATCTTGATCCAGCGTGGTTTTTCACCATTTATATTTCTTTTAGGGACTCACCGCTTATATTTGATTTATCTAAACGCGTGTATTTGTTCCAGACTATCGGTGCCAAGCAGTCATGCTGTTGGGCATCCTCGCGTCACATGTTACGTTGATGCTCATCTTCTTGATATCACCGACGATGTTATCGACCCCTGATTCAAGTTGGACGACATCGTCTGTGTGGACACGGTGGCCATGTCTGCCCACTATTCATGTCGAGCAGCAAGCCACAACAAATTGGCAAGATGATCAAGCTTGATCAAGCTTTACAGAGGCTATGACAGTACAACTTGATAATGGTTTAAGCACTTTATGGATGGTTAGTTAAGTAGAAAAATAATGGGCCATTTCCCTGCAATGTACTATAATGCTTAAAGAGATCGGCTGGGTGGTGCCCATGGGTCATATTACAGTTAAAAGACAGCTTGGATCGTTAATGAACTTCCTGATAACTGTAATCTGTATGAATTAGGCAGGTTCGATGAAGGCGGATCGACGATGGGCGCGAGGGGTCACGGACGAACATGATGGTCATGGACACGGAGGTGCTGGTCCCTCGAGGTCGAGGAGGAAGGGCCCCGAAGGCGTAGAGGCCGAAGCTAAGCTTGCGGGAGGGAGGTCGAGCCGGTGCCATGCCGGTGTGTAGAAAGTATTTTTAGCGCATATCTATTAATGTGATTATCATTTATTTTTCCGGAGCGGTGACTAGCAGCTCCCGCTATTTTGGGGGTCATTGCCCTACACCAAGCCAATTTCTACATCCCAAAACGTGCACCAAAGTGTTTTCAGTTTCTCCTAAAAAAATGTTTCCAATTTTCTTCCCTATAAAAATCTTTTCAATTTTCCGGCTTGCATATAGCACACCTCACATGCAAGAATTTGTCAAACATCGAAACGCCAACGGGGTTAGAGCCAATTGTGATTTTTCCAGAGAGACACTGGGCTTAATTCCTGACAGAATTTCTTTTGCAACCAAACAAGTTCTGAAGCTGAAGGCATAACAATGTATGTTTCTAGCCTATTCTGACAGTCTTAGGCTGCAAGAACCAAGAGTCCAAGTGCAGTTTCCAACCCCGACTCTATCAGTTCATAACATATGCGACCGACTAAATCACCAAACCAATCCCAGCTTCAGAGCTTCTCCCATCTCCCCTGACCGCTTCGGTTTCTCCGATAATCCCTACAGGATGATCACTCGATCAGATAAGAATATCATACTAGTTCAGAAACATAGTCAATGTGCAGAAAGAAACTTGCAGTTGGGTATGATGTGGAGAATGTTTACTGCTACTACCTTGTCGCACTGCGGTAGATCAGCTGGACGCGCAGGCCGGCTTCCGAGGAGGAAGCTGGTGATGGGGCGTCCTCTGCACGCAAAGAGCAGAGCAAAGTTCAGCTCCGAATGATAGCTAACTTGCAGTGCAGTGTAATGCATTGCAGTTGAGGTGAAGAGGAGTGACTGTCCTTTTTGTGCCTTACCTTTAGCTTTGGCTTCAAGGACTCGATTGCTGCTGCCTGTGCACTGTTGCTTGCTGATTGCTGAAGCAAAAGGAAACATAAGATTAAGAGAATGGATTCTGTTTCTGTAGACAGCATATCTGAATGATGTTCAGTCTGTGAACTACATGTACCTTGCCGAGGACCCAGTCCGCGGAGTCGAAGTAGGCGCGCTCATGGTCCTGAAGTAGTAGAATGCAAGCAAAGTAATCAGATTTCGGTTACAAATATGTTTCTTCAGGAATTCAGGCCGATACCTATTTCAGTTTCAGAAAACAGTTGTTGTACTAGTGTGACGCTACCGTGATATATTGTTTTTTATTTTGATGAAAAAAATCCATGGTGACTGAGTGTGTTGGAATTCAAGATTAACCAGGGCCGACTGTGAAGTTGGGTACCTTTGAAATTAGAGGCTTCTTAGGCGCAATTCCTCCGAACTTCTTCTCAGTGACCGTCTGCAACTCAAAAAAAAACACAGGGGTTTCAGAGAACGGAAATATGTCATATGCGCAATTATACTGGCTGCAAGCATCAGACTGATCCAGGATTGTTGTATACTCTTGCAAATATCTTGACTTAAAAATCATCGGAATCCAAGGCAATGTAAGCATCTGAACCACGCCACACTGACAGACAGTGATCCCATAACAAATCCATCCCTGACACGGACAGAATTCCAGAAACTATTGTGCTAAATCCATGTCTTTTTTTTGAACGGGCTAAAGCCATCTCGAATGATTGAATTGAGGCAACACAAAACCGAGGGGTTTTTTCTGCACTGTTCACCTTTTCTGAAGGACCCCGCAAATCCAGCGCAAGATATTCTTCAGAACAGAACAGAAGAGAACAAAAAACCGTGTAAAGTGGACGCAGCGATTATATGGTTGTCACATGTCTAGTCAACAAAGGCAGTCTCCTCCTACTGGGCCTACTGAAAACGCACGAATTGACCGATTTTGTTGTTTTGCTGTTGGGGATAAGTGGAAGAAAAGCTTTATGCTGACGGACTGGCTGGGGCGCGATTCGAATAAGATGACTCTGATTTCTCATGTTAAAGAAATAGTCGTTTTATTTTTGCAAGAAAAAAAAGTAGACAACATCAGTAGTCAGTCATATGTCGCAAGTCCCAACCGAGTTCAGGCATGACTCTGATTTCTCATGTTAAAGCAAAATTGCGTTGTTTTTTCACTAGAAAAGTTTAACAAGAAGAGTTGTCATATGTCCGAACAGGGTTCAGGCACGAATCGAGAAACATCACCAACAACCGGCCCTAAGATCTTTCAGACAGCCGATCCTCGGCAAACGACATTACACTATTAGTATTACACAGAGAGAGAAAAGAGGGGAAGACGAACAGCAAGAACAACAACAGCAGGGTAGTGCTTGTGAGTGAAAGGAAAAAAATTCCTCAACAAGAAATCGATGGGTTTTCCCAGATCAGAATTGCGTGTGACCTGACAGACAGTTTCAGAAGAACAGGGGGATTCGAAAAGAGATCGCATCGACACAAGTACCTGCTGTTCCGCGGGCGACGCCGAGGAGTTGCCGTTGCAGCCTGCCATCTGGGCGGTCGATCGATCTCTCCCTGATGAACTGCGAAGAAGAAGAAGCAAGGTGTTTCAGAGAGGAGCCTGGAAGAGATGGTGCGGAGATTTGGGGTTAGGTGAGGGAGAACCTCGGCACTGCGTGTGGAGACGAGGCGGAGGCACGGGAGGAAGAGACGATCGATGGAATAGCTGTATGTGGGATAGATGGGTTAATCGCCGAGGGAAACGTGTGAATCGACTTGATTCTATATATAGGGAGAGAGAAGGGAGCAGAGAATATTATTACGCTCGTGGGCGTGGGAAAGAGCAGGAAAAAGGCAAGAAAAAAGGTGGCTTGCAATATAATCACTCACCTGTTTCGAAAGACTTGATCGCAAAAAAAGATTTTCCAAAGATGGTGCTTACTTATGAGTTTCCTATGGATCGAGTTAATTGGTATACTAGTATGGAAAATAATTATTCGGTTGCCTAATGTGATGGCAAGATGCACGTGATGAGCACGCGTACGCTCCGGCCATGCGTTGCGTGAAGCAAGAACCTGATGTGTTGCCAAGGTATGCACGGAAGATGCGTGAAAGAACAGCAGGTCCGAAACCGGTGGTTCAGGTACGAGAACTCGTCCTACCTGCACGAGTCTGCACATATATACGAACGACGTAATATATTACTACCGTATAGTAAGAAACAAAGGCTAATACTGTCTTTGTCAGAAACAAATTATAGTAAATTATTTGAGACGTGTAGGACAAATTGGCATGCCGTCGAACGCAGAATAGTATCGCCGGCAAATTAGTCGGCCATATTCCTTGCTTGCTTGGGCTGCTTCTAGTAGCAGGCAGGCCATATACGGAGCATGTTTATTTTTGTGTGGTCTGGCTTATTCTTTTTCGTCGGTGGCGCCTTGCATCTCTTAATCAAAATCCTCCCGCAGGCAGACTTATCAAGCTATATCTTAATTGCCAGATTCAGGAATTCTTGAAATATACTTATTTTCCTATATATCGCGATACATATATAGTTAAAAGTTAATTAATATATAGAATAGTAGTAGCATATTATTCGCTTTCCGGTTGTGATGACAGGGATGCCAATACGCTCTTCCATTCCATTTCTGTCGCACTCGCACCACCCATGCATCCCGATTGATTTATTGCTTTTACAAGGTGAGATCGATAATCGCTAGGTCGGTACGCAAGACTCCTAGTTTATATATACCTGCTATACGTGCGTGCAGGCTAGCTGCACTTTTATATGTATAAGCCTGCAGTGCAGATGATTAACTGGCCGGTCACGTACAGTAGGTTCCAACCATGCATGCGTCAAGCAATAATAACCTGATGTTGCATGTGAGGACGACTGTACGAGTACATATACTTTGGAAGAACGTACGTATTGTTGGTTCAGGTGATACGAATTTGACACGCAAACGAGTACACTGAAAAAAATCGCCAGCATGATGCCGTGGCGAAGACGAGTGGACGCTGAAAAGATCGCGAGCATGCCGTGACAAAGAAACGAATACGAGCCCCACATGCAAGCGACACCGTCGGCGGCCATATATACTCCTCCTTTCCTGTGGAGATTCTGAGACAACGGGAGCCTTGCTGTTTGTTTTCATGCGGTCTCGCATATTCTTTGCCTTGCCCCATATTTCTCTGCGTGGTGCTTTGCCTTGGCCTATTCTCTCCATCAAAATTCCCCTCGCTCCTCCTGGGCCCTGGCCGACTTGTCGACCTAGCTCATGAATTATGGCATCTTCTTAGCTGACGTCAATTCCACTCCTGGTTGCAAATGTTCCTCCGTATCTGCGGAATGGATGTGGCGTGGACTGGTTTCCAATCTTCCGTTTTGACCCAGCACCCACCCACTTAAATCCCTCGCGTGCCCAGCGCAGCCGTGTTGTCTGTTTCCATGGTTGGTTCGGGAGTCGGGACGTACCGCTTGCCATTGCCAAGATGCCAATGTTACACGCATATATTATAATGCTTGTACCATATATATATATATATATATATATATATATATATATATATATATATATATATATATATATATATATATATATATATATATATATATATATATATAGTTTTCTGTGGTTTCTTTTCGCAAGTAAGCTCGATCGGATGCTTGCCTCGTGAGTTGTGTCGGCACCGTGGTGGTAATTTAGACAAGTCTCTTTTCAGGCCAGAGGCCGAGTACCTGGAACCAAGTCTCGGAATTGGTTGGTTTAAGATTGGGGCTCCAGGGCAGGCAGACCACGATGTACGTACGTGGAGATGCCGCACGTACGTACGTACGTACGTGCTTGAACGGTCGAGCGGCCGCCGGCGCACGTCCAAAGATCGTCGCTGGCCTGCTTAACTTTGTCGCTTCGGCGTCCCATTAGTGTGGTTTGACGAGGGAACGGTCCAGTGTCGACGTCAGCAGCGACCTATACTATACTTGTGAGTAGTAAGTTTGTTTTCTTCTTGCAACTGTAAGCAGGCGATCAAGCTGCTATGTGACGGTGACCTCGTCGTCCGTCGGGGCTAATTAGTTGATTTACAAACAGGACTGAGCGTCTTCCAGAGGTTGGAAAACTTTCCAGGCTTTGGGTCTTCCACTTGACACGTATTCCATTTTTTTATTCAAAAGTCTACTTTCTACTTACCCTCTGATCTAAATTAATTAACTTCAATTTGTCTAGATTTGAATATATGTAGACATATTTTAGTATTAGATACATTCGAATCTAGATAAATTGGATCGGAGAGAGTAGCAAAAATTCTCTCTTTTTTGTTGTATGTAGCAAACAAATAACTGTCTGCCCATCAAACAGGAGAAACAGATTGACCTCGCCGAAGACAGCGAAGCAAAGATGTTACCCTATAGTAGCAAAACCGACTTTGCAGGCAACATCGTTAGAAACTCTTGCCGAAGAACTTATTGCAAAAAATATTTTTACTAAGGTAGCAAAACACCAAAACGGATGTAGCAAGAAAATTGTACTATCATAGCATCATAGCAAGAAAAATTCTGGTGAGGTGCTCCGGTGACTCTGGATGACAGCAAAAATCATAAAATAGTTGTAGCAAAAAAATTCTTCGTATGATGCAAAATGGAAAAACGTTTGTAGCAAAAAAAGTCCTATGATGCAAATCCACATAAATGTTTGTTGCAAAAAGTTTCTTTATATGATGCAAATTTACAGAACGGTTGCAGCAAAAGTACTGGGTGCCGCAGGGGATTCGTTGACCACGTCGGCGAGGAAGCTCCGCATCCGTCTTGCAACAGCAACGGGAGCTTCGCAGCACGTCCTCCATCTTCACAGCATTGCCAACCACTGTGGACCAGCGTTGCCAACCACCGCCGGCACCACCGTCATTCACCATGGCTAGCAACAGCCCGCCCGAGGTAGGCAGCAACTCTGGCAACCCAAGGTAGCAACGCTGGACGCCTAATGTAGCAAAGCCGAACACCAAAGGTAGAAGAGCTGCTAGCTAGTTCTTGTAGCACCAATGGCCACCCACCGCAGCATCGCCGCCAACCTCATAGCATCGACGGCTAGCGTTCACAGCAGCATCGCCCCGCCCTTTGTAGCAGCAGTAGTCAACCTTCATAGGAGCACTTCCAGCTCTATGTAGCACCGGTGACGCCCACCGGTTGCAGCGGCGCCACTTCGTCGGCATGGTCGAGGCCGAGCTTTGCCATCGTGGGTCGCGCCAATAGCAGATCAAGGTTGCGCTGCTGCTGATCGAGGGTGGAGGAGCCATTGATGTGGATCGACCACCATGTCACCCCTCTCCTTGGAGTGCGGCTTGGCGGCGGTGCTGGCCGGGTAAGGCAGTGGTTGTTCTCTGCGGCGTGCTGGGGCTCACGGCGTTGCGCGAGTGGGCGGCGACGGGGGCTGCAGAGCAGGAGGCGATGGGGCTGCATGAGCTGGCGGCGGTGAGGGATGCGTGAGCCGGCGACGGTGGGAGCAGGGGAAGCCGGCGGCCCTAGGGGTTGCGGGAGCAGGGGAAGCCTGCGGCCGTGGGGACAACGGTTGTGGGGTTGGAGAATGCGACCTAGAGAGGCATCGAACGACTCAGTGAGCACGAAAAGATTAGGTGGTGGGTCCCTCACGATTTTTTTCTCACGGCCAGGACACACGGCGCGCGTAGGAACCGTAGACACCGATATGTTCCGTCCTCCGAGGGAAAGCGAGCATTTTCCTAATTTATTTGTTTTTTACACTTAGAACGTGTTTGGTTCGATCAGGTATGTAAACGGTATTTGGAATCAGTTATCAACGTCGCAGTTGTATCCGTTGTCCAATACCAGTAATAAGGCCGTTATTACTGGTGTTTGGACGTGTCAAAGGATATAGAACGTGTTTGGTTCTATCAGGTATGTAAACGGAAGCGAGTATTATCATCGTAATCAAGTTATATTCTGGACCAAACACGTTTAGCTTGATCATCCAAGGGGCCTGCACTCATTTTCCTTTTTCTCCAACGATCGGCTTTGCTAGGAGTGCATGGACCATCCACGAACAACCCTTCGACGAATATATGTCCCTGACGTTATATTCGTATATGTACATGGTAGACACATGTTTGGATTTTATACACCAAAATATTTATTTTGAGGATCTCGCCTCCGGTTTCAAACAATGTGGCTTGCTCTATTACGTATTGTCTCTCGAGTTCTCGCTGAAATTATGACCGTATTACTACAATTTGACCCATTTGAAAAATGACACCAGTAATAGCGGACTTTTTACGTCTATATGCTTTGACGTCTATATGCTTTGATACGTCCAACAACGGCTACCGTTAGTTATGGCTAACTTGGAATCTGTTTGACATGTTACATTGTACATGGGCCCCATCTAGCTCAGTCCTAGTTGTATCCGTCGTCCTGGCGTGTTTAGGCGATTGGAAGTGAAAAGCGTTAGTTCCAGCCGTTGCCTGCACGTCTACAGCGGTGGATGTAGAGTGGATCCGACACGAAAATGGATCCTATGATGCTGGATAGCAGCGATGGATCTTGTAATGCTAGAGAGTACGGAGATGGATCCTATAAAGCCGAAGAGCACGGATGGGAAGATAGGGGCAGAGGATATGGGAAGCAAAACTTTGCAGCTCTCTAGCCTCATGAATGTGCCATTCATCCTCTCTGAAGGTTAACAATTGAAATTCTTTCTCTGTTTTGTTTAAATAGCAAATCCCATGGTAATCACGAGGATATGTGTTGACAACCGTAGGATGTCTATGTCATCCGGATTTCTACTAAAAATTCTGTATGGATGTCAAACTGAAACCTTGTCGATGGTAGAATTGCAATTACCGCTGGTTTTGATTATGGATCGACAATAGACGCGACTGACCCAACTTTATGTGACTTATAAATGGAATTTGACAAGTTCCCCATTATCTAAAATGAGGAATTCGTATCCATTTATTATGAAACAAATTCTAAGAATTTATGCGATGTCGAGACCGACGAGGTTTTGGCCATGATGTGGGGTAAACATCTGGGCACGAAGACTATGTTGATATATGTCCATATTGTAACAAAAAGACTGGGAAAGCGTCTGTCCTCAAGTATTTCGGACCATTTGCTATGAAAACAACTAGAGAACTATAGACAATAGCAGAGCGGCCTCTCCTCACGCAACCTTGTTGATCGTGTTCTACTCCTTGTTTTTATTTGTAATTGTTTAACAAATGGAGAACTATAGAGTTCTACTTCTTAGTTTCCAACTAGTTCATTCAACAATTTTTTTTATCTAGTTCATTCAACAAACACCTAATGTGCATGACTCATGTTTGATCCAAACTTGCTCAAACTCGTTTCTTACAATGGAGATTATATTGCCATGAAAATTTATGTGTGGTGGCGAGTGGGTATGATCAATCTTAGCATGGTGTAGAAATCAGCGAAACATGACCAACATGCCTATGTAGCCATTTGGCATGCATCGAGACTTGAGATACCATTTGGCATGCCCAGAGAGGTTTCTCCAATGCAAGCAAAATTTTTTTTTGTAGATTGTAACAAAGCAAAATCAGGATGGCGCTTCATTCAAATGGTATCTTGGGCTAGGCTGTGGAAACTCTAATGGGCCACATTTCACGGGAGATATTACCACCACCCATTACAGCCCATACACTTGAGACTTGAGAGAGCCGTTTGGCCGGACCTGACCCGGCGCTGTTCATTTCAAAAGGAACAATTTATTCCCAAATTCCCGCAGCGAGCGCGAAAATATTTAAACCCCCAGCGCCGCTGTCCCTGCCGAAAAACCATTTCGAAATTCCAAATCGAACTCCGAAGCGAGCGCACGGGAGCAGAGCACACCGGAGCGGGGGCCGCTGAACGGATCATGCGAGTTCGCGTCGCCCACTCCGATCTGCGCCCAAGCCACGCGTGGATTGGCTCGCGGGCAAGTCCCGAGCCCCAGGTCCTCTCCGCACCTCGCCTCGATTAGATTCGCCCGGCGGGGAGCCTGCCCGATTCGTGCCGGTTCAGAGGCGGCGAACCCGTAGCCGCTCTACGGTGAGTTCGATTTTGCTGCTCCTCTGGGCTTGTTGCTCGAACTTGGGACGTTTTGGGGGGCTCTATTTCGTTCTGACCGAGGCGTTGACTGGGGCTAGGGTTTTGTGAGGCTAGTAGCCGATGGGGGTGGAGGACTACCATGTGGTGGAGCTCGTCGGGGAGGGATCCTTCGGGAAGGTGTACAAGGGGAGGCGCAAGTACACTAGACAGGTTCGTCTCAAACCCATCCTCTCTACCGGGTTCCGGACGTACCATGAAAGGAACAACCGTTTTTTCCCCATATATAGAGTTTAATCCTTTCTCCCGTTTGATTTTGATTCAGACGGTTGCCATGAAGTTTATTCTTAAGCATGGGAAGAGCGATAAGGACATCCACAACCTAAGGCAGGAGATCGAGGTAGCTGCTGCTGTAATCATTTCTATTTCAGATCAACATATGTAGTATTCAGTTTCCTACTTCTAGACATTTATCTGAAGCTGCAAATCACATCCTTCACTTATTTCTTCTGAATGTCACATCACTATTGCTAATATTTGAGAGGATGTAAGGGTAACCTCAATCTTCCTTCAATTGTATGTTTTGGGGTGTGTTGGCCGGTTTGGGCTTCCAGTTCATCACGGGGGATGGGGGACAGTTCAGTAGTCATGATGATAACCCCATTGTCTACTGAATCCAAACGTTGAAGTTATTTTTTCGATTAATCTGGAGTGGGAGAGTCATGTATGGAACAAGTGATAAACATATATCCAGAACTTGACAATAATTCCCCATATAGTTGTATTTGTTATCTCACTATATGCCACTATGGTTGTATTTGTTATCTCACTATGCTATTATGGTTTTTCTCATCTCATTTTACCATCTCAATGTTTGTTCTCATCATTTTTTGTAGATTCTGAGGAAACTCAAACATGAGAATATAATTGAAATGGTCGATGCTTTTGAAACCCCTCAGGAGTTTTGTGTCGTCACAGAGTTCGCACAGGTACACAGCTATATATTTGTACTACAGTGTGCTTTTACATCAATGATTGGGTTGGTTTCAGTGTATTGGGTTGGCCAAACTTCAGTATTAATGGGATCATGGCTGTTTCAGGGAGAGCTATTTGAGGTGCTCGAGGATGATAAAAGCCTTCCAGAAGAACAAGTTCAAGCAATTGCCAAGCAGCTGGTATGGATTCAATATAGTTTTGTTCCTTATGCACCATACCAGTCTAGAACTTATTGACTTCATGGTTTGAGCGTGTGTCCTCATTTCAGGTAAAAGCACTCTATTACTTGCACTCCAATCGCATTATTCATCGGGATATGAAACCTCAGAACATCCTTATTGGAAAAGGATCTATTGTGAAGGTATATTCTATTCTGTGTAGGGTAATAGTTTGTCTTATAGATCAACAGAAGATGTATTTTTTAATTTTGTCGTATTTACATGCTTCAGAGCTGTGAAAAAATCTCTGCCTTTTAGTCGCTGCCTTGCTGGTGCTGGTTATTTTATTTCTTCCCCCTTTCCGTTTGAAGAACCACCAACATCCCCAAGCTAAATAAAACAGTTGTTATTCTATTCCCTGTGTCAAAGATATGTACTCATCTCAATAATCACAATCCCTGTGTCAAAGATCTAATTAGTAATTGGTGACATGTGAGAAATTTAACTTTATTTATGGCATTTCCTATATTGCTTATTGTTCTAGTTCTAGTATTTATGATCCATTACAGTGTTCTGGTTGGAGTTCCGATTGAGTTTTTTCTTGCCGTATTCGCAGCTTTGTGATTTTGGATTTGCTCGTGCCATGTCAGCCAATACTATTGTGCTACGCTCTATAAAAGGTATCTTTCATTTTTTGCTTTCTAGCGGATTTTCTTACAAAACCATTTTATTCATGTACGTGTCTGTTGGTATGTTTCCTTCATCACTATATTAAACAGAACTTATCACTGATCTTGTACATCCATTTATGTAGATTTGTGATATCGGGTATGACCATTAAGATGGTAGTTTTCTAGCATGAAATATATGTTTGTGTTAGCATTATTTTACCGAGAACGAGCTTAAACGGAGCTATCATTAGATTTTGGAGTTGATTTAATACTTCCTACATTCTAGAACTGTCACCTATACTCCATTATTTAACAAAGTATGACTGCTTCTAGTTGAGCATCTCACTGGTCCTGTTTAGCATATTGTGGCATATGGTAATACTAGTATGTATGTTTCCCTAGTATTTCGTGATGACTTATGAGACCCTTTTGCCAGTCGTCCATTTCACTAAGCATGCTTCTCCCACTCAGGAACACCATTATATATGGCTCCAGAGCTTGTGAGGGAACAGCCGTATAACCACACGGCAGATTTATGGTCCCTTGGGGTCATCTTGTATGTAAATTCTTCCTTTTTCTTCCTACTATATGTTGTTACTGTACAAATATTCTCTTGTGTACTCTGTATTCTGCTGTTGTGTTTCTTCTTGTGTGACATGCACACCATAATGTCATTCCATTGTTAAAAAAGGTGTGCCTACGTGTGCGCTCAAGCATAGGCGCTTAAGGGTGCAAATTGGTGGCCTTTAAAATTTCCAAAATAACATAACTTTTTGGAAAACCAGTTAATTAGTTTGAACTAAAGATGGTTGGAGGGTACCCTAAGGGTCACCAAGTTGCGCGTCAACAAAACACCTAGCGCTTAATTGTGCTATGTGTTCGCTTAAGCGTGCCTATGTGTACGTTAGTTCATTAACAAACATAGGCGTCTATGTGTAGTTATTTCACTTTATAATTCCAGTGAGTCCTAGTCTACTTATCCGCTAATGAACTTTTTATAAATTAGGCGCCTACGTTGGTTTATAAATTCTGAACATTCTGGCTATGTAATTCCATCCTGATTTTTTATTTACTTTACTTTACCCAGATGGCCATACACAATTTAATCATCAACTGCTCATCTGGTTTGGCTTGATTATGGCTTTCTGTAGCAAATGCGTGGTTTATAAAACATGTTTTTATTATAACCTGACTTGCTTGCTTCGAGGTACTTTGTACTGTAGTGCACAGTTAAACTCGGTTTGTACTTTGTGTTTGATAGTCTATCACTTTATCTACTTTCAACAAGCTAACTTTTGTTTCCATGGCCAGGTATGAACTATTTGTTGGTCAGCCCCCCTTTTATACAAATTCAGTCTATGCACTTATACGACACATTGTCAAGGTTGGTCTGTTCACTGCTTGTTTCCAAATATTTGCTCTTTGAGTTTTGCTGTTGAAAAAAATGACATGTGTTCTCTCTGCTTGTGGCAGGATCCTGTGAAATATCCAGATAATATGAGTGCAAACTTTAAGAGCTTCTTAAAGGGCTTACTTAACAAGGTCTTAACTAAATTTTACTTCTTCTACTAGAGCACAGTTATTGAATTTATCGATCTCTCCTTATATTGCTAATGCTTTATATGGTGTTGAACTGTTCACAGTTGCCTCAAAGTAGACTAACCTGGCCAGCATTGCTGGAGCACCCATTTGTCAAAGATGATTCAGTTGAATTAGTAGGTGCACATTTCTTAAATTATTTATTCCGAAAAACTGATTCTCGAAATAATAAATCGTATGTTTGTATACCACAAACTTATTGTGAAGCTAATGATGCTTTTCGTCATTTTTCTAGGACACTCAGTCCACACCTTTTGAAGTGAAAAGATCCGAGGCTACACAGAAGGAAGATGAAATTCAAACAGCAAAGAACCAACCTTCTGCTGCTGAACCACCAAGTAGATGATTTAAATAATAAATCAGGCTTAAGAATTTAATAGATTTCCACATGTTAACTTAAGTTATGAATGTTTGGCAGGTAGAAATACTGTTACCAATAGTGAAAATGACCATGATAAACAAAAAAGCAACCAAAAGGACGGCCCAACGCCAGCTACTGACAATTACCACAGTTCATCTCCTGGTGCTATTTCTAGTGCTCCATCAGGTACTTTTTCTTCCAAACATAAGTTTGAATTGTTAGTATAATATTTAACATAGCATTAGTTTTGATCAGAATAGTCATGGTTTTGTCTATGGACCGTACAACTAGATGACCAATGTGAATTGAGTAAGCCATACACCACTAACTGACATTTTTTGGGAGTAGTTCTTTACAATTCGTGTGGTATAATATATTTGTAGTTGTCCTTTCAGTCAATAATGGTTAGTGGTGGACAACTAATATTGTATTGCTAATCGCTTGGCTAACGGGCTAATGCGTAGCGTACAAGGGACATATGACTTCGAGGAAAGGACAATATCAGAATACTGGACTGATTCTAGTCATTTTACTGATTTTTAGTCACAATAAGGACTTCATTAGGAAGAGAGATTGTATTGCTTAACCAGGACTGATTTTTTCATGGAGAGTGGTAATATACAGATGATACATGCGCATCCCACTGACCACTCACAACAATCGTTTCTAGAAAATTGGAACAACCTATGAGTAACTTTATTACGACCTCATTATCTTGCGATGCACATCTGCTGGAAGCTGCATTGATCAATGCCTTGATATCTCGAATAATCGGAACTCACCTGGAATGGCCATCAGTAGTAACTGTAGGTTCTTAAGGTTTAATAACTTGTAGTTTCTTTCACTGTGTGCTCTCATTAATCGTCTACAGACCTACTTAACAGCACCAACTTGTCTACCGCATTGCAGAGTGTACAGCTTTAGATAAACTGGAAAAAACTTCACAAACAGTAAATGGTGCTAGCAGCATTATTGAAGATAGCGAAGCACTGTTGACTACCCTCAGTCCAATAAAAAAATGGTTGAGCAATCCTCCTAGTTCCCCGAGGTAATATTTTTAGCTTATGCTTTTACGTTCAACATGAGCTATTCACATTATTGCTTTTATTGTAGAAAAATGAAGAAAGAAGATGACAAACTTACATTATGGTTGCTATCTACTAGTAATATCTTTATAATTTCTTAAGAACAGTGCTCATATTTTCTTCTGTTTGTATGCACCCTATCTCTTCTTCATGTATGCGCTACACAAATTTGACATCATTTTAGTAGTATGTTCTAATCTACAAGGATTTAGCCATTGATCCACAGATTTCTACCAAATAGATTATTGGATTAGAAGCTTCCATTATAGAACGAAAATCACTCACTCAAACTAAAGTTACAAGCTGTACTTTGTTCTGATATATCGTCATTCTAACTGCAATTTATGCTTTGTCAATTTTTACAGGGAATTGGATTTCGATGGTGCAAATCAGTCACTAAGAATTATTAAAAATCTAATTGAAGCTGGATCTTATCACTCTTGTGCAGCAATTGATGACATCATTTGTATGTTTCTTGATTTTGCAAATCTCATTATCAGAACGAAGCTTTCAGCTGCTTACAGCCTTGCAGTGAAGGTATTTACAATTTTACATGAGACATCCAGCATTTTATATTCACTTGAAATATTGGCTTTGCCAAGTGAAACAGAAGTGCAAAACTGCAAACGGAAGCAAACTCCTTATTCTATTGACATAGTTTATAAAGTACATGCTATGACAAATAATACTGTGAAAAGATAGAAGTGAATATTAAGATATGTTTATGTTATAATTTCACTGTTTAACAATGCTTTTGTTGGCAGTGCCTAGCTATAGCACGTAAGCTCCTTGATACAAGTGAAGATACTGTGCTAAGTTCTTATGGCAGACACTGGTCCGCCCTTTATGATCTTTATTCACAGGTCACGTTTTGCTACTCACTACAGGCTCCATTGTCTGATGTGTTTTTTCTTTTGTCCTGACTAGCGAAGGGTTTTATCTGCAGATTCTAGTTTCCACAGTTGATCCATCTGGGAGAATATCCCGTGAGTCGACTGCATGTCTTGCTGTGATGTTATCTCGGGTTATTTCTGTGTTGAAAATGAGCATCTCCTCTGAGGGTCCGAAACAAGTTGAAGAAAGTCTCGTCAACATTATTGATCATGCAAGGAAGTCAGAGTTACTAGAACTCTTGTGCGATTGTCTAATTGCTTCTGGTACAGACATAATATCAGGTTCTACTAACATGGTTCCAGCAGCATGTGAGGCATGCAAGGCTATTTGGTATCTAGCTCATGCTGTTGACATTGTATCCCTTGGTGCACACCATTTTTCATTTCCATTAGCTAGCTCATGGCGACATGGTCAGTCAAAGTTGGATGGTAAAATGCAAGAGCAAGATCCGTTACCAGATTCAAACTCTAACGGTTTGATAAACGTATTTGTCAAATCATTTCTGGCTTCACGTCCATTGCAGGTTGCAGTTTACCACTGCTTGCATAATGGTCTAGAGTCAGCTATTCATGCTTCTCTTCAGGTAATTCTCTCATACTTGTTAATCTATGTGCAAATTGGTTTCTCTTCATAAAATTCTCTTGAGTGGTACTCCCTCTGTTTCATAATATAAGATGTTTTAGGTTTGTGAAAAGAGTGTATCTAGACCTCTTTTTGTGTGTAGGTTCACTCCGAATCTACAAACTAAAAAAGGTCTAGATATACTCCTTTCATAAAGCTAAAACATCTTATATTATGAAACGGAGGGAGTTGTAGACATCCTTTCTGAAGGCCTAGTAAAATGCTAATTCTATGAGGTGAAATAGTGTGTTCTAATTAACATAATTGTTCTGCACTTGTTTGCACTGTTTCCAACCAACTACTACTTTGTTCTCCATTGCTATCTTTGATCACGTCAGCTTGTGGCAAACTCACAAGAAGCCTCACCTGATGTTCTCATCTTATATGGCCCAACTATGCTACATTGTGAGACTATTCACTGTCCCTAGTTCGGGTTTTCTTCTTGTACAGGATTGAGTAAGAATGAAATCCATGTGTGTTCAGCTTTTCCATGAAAGAAAGAACATAAAGTATATTTACATGAATGGAGCTTATACACAGCTGTAATATTCTTAGAGCTTGCGATATATGTAAAAGCTTCACGTTTGTTGGTTGATTATTACTGAAACTACATCTATTTGTTATGATTCTTAATGCACCCAAATGTTGATTTGCAGCTCATCGCAAGGGCCTGCCTGCTGAACCCATCTTTCTGTGCTATTATTTGTGGTCCATTGAATTCAGCATCGGATGCCAATGAAGTTGAATACGGTGGAGATGGGACAATTGTATCTGATATGTTTTCGTTGCTGTCACTGTGTGGTTCATATTTGAACAAGGAGTCAAAGCAGAACAGTAATCAGAAATGCAAACTGTCCAATCCTCATGCTCTAGTAGTGCACTGTTGTCTGGCATTGGCAACAATAGCTGCGTCTTTGAAGCTGGAGGGAAAATCTTCAGCATCAATAATTTTAACAAGTTCCCAAAAGAAACAGCGGTCCCGGCTTTCTGTTCTTGCGCACCTCTCTTCAGCGGATGATACAGTGAAGAGTTGCCTGCAGCCACACTGTGCATCTGCAACACTAGCACTATCAACACTTATTTCACTTGAAAATGGAGGGCAAACCAGATCCTCTCTATGTGAAACTGCGCTTGCTTTGTTTCCTCGAATGGCAACATTGCACACGTTGCTGAAGCTTTGGCTATCTGATGGAAGTGAGGAACTTTGTCGATATAATGCCGGTTTACTGAATCTGTTTGGCCTTCGGGATGGGAGTATTGGGCTGTTGGAGACTAGATTGAAATGGGGTGGACCATTGGCTGTTGAACAAGCCTGCTCCGTTGGTATCCCTCAGCTTCTAATTCGCTTGCTCACTGACGGATTCTCAAGGGAGCCCTCTGATGAGAAAGAAGGTTCAACACACCGCAGTGGATTATCACCACTGGGAGTTGCCTGGACTCTGTCTGCTGTATCTCAATGCCTTCCTGGTGGTGTTTTCCGTGAAATTTTGTATAAAAAGGAACATGTAAAGCTTTTGACTGACATGCTGTCTGATATGCACCTGAAGGCGTTGGCAGCTTGGACTGGTCTTGGTGGTGGGAAAAGAGGAGTACGGGAACTGATAAATTCAGTTGTTGATATTTTGGCATTTCCATTTGTTGCAGTGCAGAGTTCTCCAAACATGCCATCAACAGCGGCATCCATCAATAGTGGCTTCCTCCTCAACATCGCATCACCTGGGGGAAGAATTGGTACTGAGAACAAGGAAATGCTCAAAACTATAGAGCATAACATGCCTCAGTACTTTCAAGTCCTCCTGGAGGTCTTACCAACTGACTCTAATCTTGTTCCTGTTCAGTAGTATACATTTGCATAACCTTACTCTTTTTTCTTTCCTTTTTCAGGTCGGTGTTCCTGGATGTATACTTCGCTGTCTCGATTATCTCAATATGGAAGACATAGCAAGGCCCTTGGCCATTGTGGCCAAAATGGTGGGCTACCGTCCACTTGCATTGAAAATTCTAAGAGAAGGTCTTCTAAATCCATGTAGAGTAGCAAAACTACTCAAAGGTCCTCTTGCTAAGGAGAGTTTACTCGACTTCATCATGATAGTTTCTGATCTTGCACGCATGTCAAAGGTTTGTCTTTTGTTGTCCTCTTTGCACATGTCTTGGTCGCGTAAAGATGTCAAATTGAGATACCAAAGCTTTGCTGGATATACATATAAATGACAAAAAGTTACGCCATTGTCTCAGGACTTCTATGAGCCAATTGACAAGGCAGGTATGGTTGAATTTTTGAAGAACTTTCTATCAAACGAGGATCCTGATATAAGAGCAAAAGCTTGCAGTGCCATTGGCAACATGTGCCGTCACAGTCCCTACTTCTATTGTCCATTTGTAAGACAATATTTATTTATTTCAGATTATATTTTTATGGCAGTGATATTTAACCTTGTTATTTGGGAACAGGCAGCAAATAAGGTGATTGAGCTTGTAGTTGAGCGGTGCTCTGACTCTGACAAACGGACGCGGAAGTTTGCATGTTTTGCTGTAAGTCCGTAAAGATGTTTCTCATTGTTGTATTTTTAAAATCTTCATACTTAGATGACAATCATCAATCCTGCTAGCTTTGGAGTTTTTTTGGGGGGGAACTTGATTAGCTGTTGCTATTTCAGGTAGGCAATGCTGCTTATCACAATGACATGCTATACGAAGAACTCAGACAATCTATACCTCAACTCACTAAGCTACTTCTTGCTCCTGAGGAAGACAAAACCAAAGGCAATGCTGCAGGGGCACTAAGTAATCTCGTGAGGAACTCTGACATACTCTGCGAAGACATTGTCTCCCAAGGCGCTATTCAGGTTTGGCACACCTTGCCTACTGCTCATGACTCATGTTCGGTCATTTCTCCCTTTCTAGAGAATTTTTACTGTTGGCACTGAGGGAGGAAACTGACCCTGATATTCTTATACTCAATTTAGTGAAGCGACTAATTGTCTATAACCAGATAAGTGATTATTGTTATCTCAATGTTAGTAAAAGTGGCAAATAGCATGCTATTGCTTCCGTCAAGTACTGTATTCTGACATCATTTTTAAGTTGAATGGATCAGATGTATTTTCAAAAACTAAAACGTATGTTATTGTACCATGACTAGAAAAACACCTAATTCTTTGGTCTTGTATCCAGTGTAAAATTGCTTATTCTTAATCTCTTGAACGGTAGCTCTCAGACACTAATTTCTTGACTTCGTTCATTTGCAGGCTCTACTGAAGATGGTCAGCAGCTACTCCACGGTTGCCCTGAGCCCCAGCAGAAAAGATGCTCTAACTGAATCGCCACTGAGAATCGTGCTCTTCGCACTGCGCAAGATGTGCGACCACACCGTCTGCAGGCTCTTTCTGCGGTCATCTGAACTGCTCCCGATCATCGTGCACCTCAGGCAGTCGCCCGACCAAACGATCTCCGAGTACGCTTCTGCCATCGCCAGTAAAGCCTACCAAGCCTGACGCTTTTCCTCGCCGGTGCAGCGCGAGAGGGTCCTACTGTGTTAAATTGTAATGCAGTACTTAGTTCAGTTTTGCTGAACAATCCATTCCGTTCTGTTCTGGAATCGTGTAATTTAGAACAGTATCACGTGCCAGCGCACTGAGTTGTGTATGTAATGTAAGGTTTATTTTGCCATGTATATATACAGATATGCAGCACCAAACCGGTTCGGAGAAAGTCTCGTAATCACATGACATTTCTGTACTGACCTGCTAACCGAAAGCTTCACACACAGATCAGAGAGAGTCTCGTAATCACATGTAACTGCACGAATCCAGTTGGCGTCAGAAGAGCCAATGAGGCACCTTCCTGGGCAGCGACAGCTCTTCGATCGTCTTCAGGCTAGGCTTCCATGGCCCCCCGGGCGTCATCTTCCGGGTCAGGAACTCCGGCCGGTGGTCTCCAAGCTCGCCCAGACACACTGCCGCCGCCTTGTCGTCCTGCGCCCCTGCACCGGCCGGCATGGACGGGAACCGTGCCAGCGGCCGCGACGCCGCGCCAAGCACACGACGGGCCTCTTCGGCAGAGATCCTGCCCCTGGTGGCCGGGAGCACGACGTACACCCCAGCACCGTGCAGCACGTCGTCGGCCGGCAGCGCGGCGACCTTAGCGGCGCCGGAGGAGACGAGGCGCGCGTCGACGACGAAGTGGCAAGGGTACTCCACCATGAGCTCCGCTACGGACACGGGCTCGCCCAACGCCCGGACGGTCCCGTCCGGCAGCACGATCTTGCCGCTGCCGCCTGCCGAGGCGAAGTTGCCCATGACAGTGGCAGCTCTGAAGAGTGTAGTTGCTCTTGGCTGAGGAAGATCAGCGTTGGGGGTACTATAAAAATGGCGGTTGCGAGGTTTAGTTGGTGTGGACTCGGTGAGAAATTTTTAGTCAATTGGCGGGTTCGGTGTGAACGTGATTGAGCCAGCTGCTCCGCTAGCTCCAAGGTCGCTGCCTGGCCGGTCACGGCGCGGGGGCGGGGGCGGCGCCGTCGACGGCGGACCGGGTTCGTAAACTCTCAAATGATTAACCTAAAAAAAATGAACTTAAATATATGCCAATATAGACAAACTAAGTCACTTATTTCTGGACAGAGGAAGTACAAAATATAGAGAAATTATTAATATATAAATACTACTACTAAAGACTATGAAAATTATACTGATGATTGTTGATGTCTTTTAGATCTTTGATTTTTTACTACTGCACTCTACCCACTGAACCCTCTGCCCATCGAAAAATCAGAAAGAATGAAACGTGTTTTAATGTACCAGCTAAGTTCATAATAACAGAATGGAACAATAGTAAAAACCACAGCAAAACTTGTACATTCTGTTTTTTCCTAAGGATTACTCTTTTTCTTATCGAGATACCTCCTCAGCTATCTAGCTACAAACATTTTGTCAAAATTTCCTTAAATTTATTGCCACATGGGGCACTAGAAAAAGAATCTTACAACAATAAGTTACTCCTGATGTCCCTAAAAATGGTCTAGCTGCAGACTTCTTCGACTTTTCAGTCTGTCCCAGAGACCTCAATCTGAACATTCTTTTCGAATTGCTTGCTAGCTTGTCTCTGTCTCAGCCTGGAAAGCTAACTCGTATATTTCACTGTATGTGTCAACAAAATGAACCTCAAGACCCTCCTTCACGTTAGGGGCAAGCTCATCGAAATCCCTTTTATTTGCTGATGGAAATATGATTGTCTTTATGGAGCTTCGCCGGGCAGCAATGGCCTTCTCTTTTACCTGTTTCAGGAGTAATTATAGTCAATCAATTGGTGTTTTGGTGAATAAGTGAAGTACCCAAGTTTTATAGATATAAAGGGATTCAGCGAACCAAGTTAGAGGAAACATACCCCGCCAATTGGGAGGATTCTGCCCGTCAATGTTACTTCACCAGTCATTGCTAGGTCCTTCCTGGCAGGTTTGCCCATAGCTAAGGATAGCATAGATGTAATCATGGTGCATCCAGCACTAGGGCCATCCTTAGGGGTGGCCCCTGCGGGAACATGCAAGTGCAACTTTGAGTTTGCAAAGAACTGATTATCCGGCTCTTTATCTCGCAGTATAGCTCTACTAACTGTGTGAGCAATCTGCGCACTCTCTTTCATGACATCTCCAAGCTGCCCCGTCATCACAAGTGCACCTTTCCCATCTCCTTCCTCCACTTTTGTTGTTTCAATGTATAAAGTAGACCCACCCATAGCAGTCCAAGCTAAACCCATGACCACTCCAACAGGAGTTTGCTCATATATACGCTCTGCTTGGAATACAGGTTTCCCAACAAAATCGTCAAGGTTTGATGAATCAACTAGTACCTTCTCAACTGCCTTGTCTGCTGCATCTTCTTTTGCTTCCTCTGTGTCCTTGTTACCCTACAGAATACAAAACTTGGTCAATACATGAGTCACATAACCTTGTAATATAATATCATTAATTATTACGTACTCTCCTCAGAAATTTCAATTTGTTAAGTAAGCTAACCGTGGCATCCATGGTTTTTGGAGAACCAGCGCAGTAGCAAGGGCATGGGGAACAATAGTTGTATCCAATATTTACAAAATAGAATCTGACATCAACAGATTCATTCAAGAGTCGAGACAATGCCATGAATCATATTAGATAGTTTATTCGACCTATATAGAGGTCCAAAAAAAATTGACCCTCTCTATATAGGTCAATTGTCACCAAGTGTGTTAATCAGTATCACATAAATACTATGGGTTAGCAAGTTAACAGTTGAGCACCATATCCACTATTCAGGATCAAGTTATCTATCTATAAAGAGAAACAACAGAATGCAGGATGAGTATACTACCTGTGGGGTGCTCAATTTGTCCATTGATAGAGTTGGCTCAGTTACAAGAGTTTCTTCTGTCAAAGGTACTTCCTTAGCTTCCTCAGGGGCAGGATCAATTATACTGTTGCCCGTGGCAGCATCTTCAGTAGCAGGATTCTTCATATTATCATCTTTTGCTATTGTTGCGCTGCCACCAACAGTAGGTTCTTCACTTGATGTGGCAATCACAGCCACTTGGGCTGGCTCGTTTGACACCCCTTGGCGGACAAGCTGCAGAGCTATCTGCAAGAAGGGTAACAGGGTGTGTAAAGTACATACACGGATAAAGTTATGTTCATTAGTGAAGAGCTATGGAACAAGGGTATGAATCAAAGCATTAACTCTCAGCCAGTAGCCTTTCATGCCAATGACTTGAAGACTGCTCAAGTACCGTTGACAATCAGTTTGACGTATAGATAACTTCTTTTTAGCAGAATTAGTAACAGAGAAATGCAAATGCCTACTTCTCTTCAAGACTAAGCAGACACCAAAAATAGCAGATGTCATGATAATCAAATTTAGTATTGCTACAAACACTAATTTTAGGTTTTACACCCTACTTTTTTAAAACGGTATTGAATATAGTAGACAACTTCTCCTTGCTACAAAAGTAACAGCTCAAAGATTATTTACACTATGTTGCATACCTTCCGGTAAATTTTTTCGATCTGCTTTTGAAGGTTCCGCACTCCTGCTTCTCGGCAGTAATTTTCAATAAGGGCAAGGAGGGCAGCATCTGTAACTTCAACCTGTACATGTTTGTAGATCGACTGTTAAAGCTGAAACTGCAATCTACTCACCAAGAACATGCAAGGCTTATACTATATTACACATATCACTAGAAGTCTCATACTCTGTTACTGTATGTCAAATTATCAAGTGCTTCCTCCGTCCCGGAAATAAGTGGGCGAAGATTTTTCTAGATAGAAATGTATCTGGATGCATTTTAGTGTGTAAATCCATGCGTATCTAGACAAATCTGTGACACTTATTTCCGAACGGAGGGAGTAGTACATTTGTATTGTTCTTAATGGCAGGAAGCTATATAACAAGTGTTATTAACCCTAGAGATGGATATGTTGGACTATTACTTATGCAATGAAAGTAACTGCATAAGGCTTAACAAAAAATCAGAACACAGGCCTAGTAAGTTGCAAGAGAGGCAAAAATCATCTGCCAAAAATAAACTGGCAGCTCGCATATACAGTTTTCCAAATACAGCTGTACATGACCCCTAAAGGCTCTCTTTGGAATTGTGGCCTCAAGAGGACTCCATTTTGTAGACAATTTTTGGAAGTGGTAACTGGTTAGGTGCTTACATAGCAAGTTATAATATATTACCAGATATAATAGAAATCTTCCATCATATCATGACCGCACAGAGTGCAATATACTTGAATACACAACCTAAGTCTGCAACTGCAACCAGAATTAAAAGACAAGTCTACTAAGAGCCTTGTAGTGAACTAAGGATTTGGGAAGTTACTACCAACTGACCACATTTCCCAATATTATTGGAAAAAAACTTATGCAGAGCAAGAATGTACCAAATACTATAACAATTTAGAAGTAACAAAGCATAACTTGATAAGATTTCAGGTATGTTCAACATATCATTCAAACAAAGCATGAGCACTAGTTTTTATGTTGTGAACTTCCATTTCATAGCAAATTAAACTATTAAGTGATAAACAACACTAGAAAAAAAATGTAAATTGAATAGCTAGTCTATTGATACCTGTTCAGGTTTAATGCCACAGGCCTCTCTGGTATTCTTCTCCAGATAGTCCCGAGCAATATGCATCTTCTCATCAGTTATATAACCAGCTATTGAAATGATCTCCATCCTATCCAGCAATGGATTAGGTATCGTATCAATAACATTTGCTGTGCAAACAAACAGAACCTGGTTTTTAAAAAACAAAAGTGTCAGATGATGTTTGCAAAAGTTAAGCTCAAAAACTTATTTGATAAAAGAAGAACATCATAAACAGAAAATTGCATGACAGAGAAGTCATGCAGCAAGGAAAACAGAAGCAATAGTAAGAAAATAAAAGGGAGCCAAACAAAAAAAAAGCAATAACGCATTATGTTATGTGCGGAAGTACATGGCCCCAGCATGGCAGCTCCCATTAATGGAATCAGATCTATGAGCTTTCAATTAGGTAGTTTATCTTATATAAATTAGGAAGATATCCTTTAGCTTGGGCCTCAAGCTAATTGTAGATAGATCTATGATTTGGCACCTAGATTGAATTGATAGGCAAGAAGAATAGTCCGTCTATCTTGCCCCAAACCTCTGCCAAGGTACAACACATTAACTGGACCAAGACTCCTCTCAAGGCGTCAAGGGTATTGCTCTTTCACGCCTTATCAATTAATAGCATAAACAATGCATGTGATAGCACAATAAAAAGCATTACGCACGCCCAAGCATAACAGCCAGATGTATGAAATGTGCCAAGAGATGCGAACTGAAATGGCGTCTGTTACAGCTGTTGAGGGTACTTTAACAAATGCTACTTTGAACTTTAAACTAAAGTTACCCGATTGTATATATACGTAAAAGGGGCAAAAATGCCCTTGAGATAGCAACTTAACCTTGGATAGGTCAATAGGGACATCAAGGTAGTGGTCCAGAAAATTAATATTCTGCTCAGGGTCCAGAAGTTCCAGCAATGCACTCGCTGGATCACCAGAGTGTCCTCTCCCAAGCTGCCAGAAAGCAAAGATAGCCAGTTACAATTTCAAAATAATGCACACGAACCAAAATTTTCATAGTGGCTAACAAAATCAATTGATGTTGAATATTGATGTCTAAATGAATCACAAGCCATAATGCAACTATGCAAGCAATTGCATCTCAAACGAATAGAGCCAATTTGTTACAGTACCTTGTCAATCTCATCTATCAATACCAGAGGATTTGCTGTCCCGACTGATTTGAGACATTGCACCATCTTCCCTGGCATTGCACCAACATAGGTACGCCGATGCCCCTAAGATTATTAAAACGTTATTAAAATGTCCGTTCAACTAGTTTTAAACAATACCAACAGTTGATATGTGACATGACATGGATATACGTTGCGTACCTTGATTTCTGCCACATCAGCCAAACCTCCAACAGAAAATCTGTAAAACTGCCTGTTCAATGCACGTGCAATAGAGCGACCAATACTAGTTTTACCAACTCCTGGTGGCCCAGAAAGACATATGATCTTTCCTGTTATAAATGATAAATGAAAAAAGTCATTGGTTGAATAGCTACAGGCGAGACATGAAGCAAGGTACTCCTTCAAGTTACAGAGAAGTGTTGTTTAGAGGATTGGAGATTTTTTGCTCCTGAGCTCCAGTGCTCTTGCTATTTAAAAAATTCAAAATCATATTTGTGAGTTCCAAATTTTTTTAAAAAAATCTGGATGTAGCCCATGACTTATCCCACAAACCTGCAAAATATCAATTTCAAATACTTTGTATTCTGAGCTGTACAAAAATGACAAGAGTGTAGATTTGTACAAGTATGTTTCCAAATCCCCAAATTTTATCAGATTTGTCATTTTTGTGCTTTGTTCAGAAGTCGACGAGTCGAGTCGAGCTCGAAGAGTTTAGTCGACATGAATATATAATATGACAAGAAAATGAAATTATGCGAGCAAAATAGGAGATTTAGGAATATAAATAACAACTAGCATAAGCATAAGTTCAACAACATAAGGTTCAGAAGTTGAGGGGGACAGAAGAATAGAACAGCAAAGAAGGGGACAGAAGAACAGAGCAGCAAAGAAGAGGACAGAAGAACAGAGCAGCAGCGCATATAACACAGCAAGCCGACTTGCAGAGCTTCAGCTGCAGGGGGGAGGGGGGGCTGGAGATGGAGGAGCATGAGAAGACCTGCAGAGGGGCGGAGGTTGGGGGGGGGAAGAAGAGCGGCACATGAGAGGGAGGGAGGAGCAGGGGCGCAGCGGAAGGAAGAACAGCAGGGGCGCACGCGCACACGAGGAAGAACAGCAGCTCAGGTTTCTTCTCGCCCCGCTCGATTCGCTTCTCCAGGGGTCGATTCCCTCTCTCTCCCCCGCTCAATTGGGCTTAGCCCTCACAGGTGCCCGCCAATTTGCCCATTCCCTCCAGATTCTCCCCCAATTTTCCCGCCGATTGGCCTGGGCTAGCGCCCGAGACCATCCAGTCGACGCCCAGTCGAGCGGGGCGACGCTTTTTTTCCCTGGGCGCCCGCCTAACTCAGATTTCCTGGGCGTCGCTCCCTGTCATCTGCTCCAGCGCGACTGGATGCCTGGGCGGCGATTAGGCGACGACGTGAAAACAAAGTTTTTGTGTAGGTCAAAACATAAAGGATTTCACGTCACAGTTTTGCATGCTTGTTGGATAAAACATTGATTACGTACGAATTTTTTTCAGATATTTTTGAAACCTGTAAAATATGATATTTTTATATGAAGAGAGCACTGGTGCTCGGGAGCCAAAGACACTTTCCGTGTTTAGAGTGACTTTAAACTTTGATGGCTACTGAAATATCTTTGAATATTGATGGCATGTGAAAATAATGTGTAGACTTATGTAAACAAGTACTCTCATGATATTACCGTTTCACTGTTTTGTTAATATATTAGAATGAAAATTAGCGGTCAATGTTGCGTTCTGAAGAACATGTCTGACAAAAATGGCACTCTTCGTGATCAGAGGGAGTATCCAAATTTAGTGAGAATTAAGCAAAGTAATCTAGCTACAGTATGCCTATCAGAAGCCTCTGCATGCAGCTTTCAAAATCCAGCTTTAGTTAATGGTGAGCTATGATGAAGTAGAGGAATCAGATCCTTTGTTTGTCATTATTCATGAATGTGGTGTATGATCGAGGATGCCAACAGAACACTTGAATGCCAGCTCTACACCATACAGATAAATGGCCTGCTTCAAACACAAAAGAGAAAGAATATTATAGGGAATAATCAAACCTTGGGAAGTCCCTCTTAGCTTCCCAACTGCTATGAATTCCAATATTCTCTCTTTAACATCACTGAGGCCATAATGATCTTCATCAAGGATTTGTTGGGCATGATGAACATCAAAATTCTCGTCACTGCAACAAAAGGGCAAACACTACATAAGGCTTTGTGCCCCAGAACTATACTTCACAAAGAAAAGCGGATAAATGCAAACCTATAATTTCCCCATGGCAATACCGTCAGCCAGTCCAAATAATTACGAGTTACATTGAACTCACTAGAACTGGCTTCTAACAGCTGTAGCTTAGTGAGCTCTTCTTCAATGACTTGAAGAACATGAGGAGGACACTTGTCTTTCTTTGCCTCGATCCTTTCCCTAAATTTTGCTGCGACCCATAAACAATTAGTCAATTATTATGAAGTGCGAATGAAAAAATGTATGCTCTAAAAGTAATAAGCAACACATTAACTGCCAATAAGTATGAAAGTTAGAGAACAAACCAGACAATGCTGTCTTGTCGTCCGTCTCCAAACCTAGCTCCTGCAAACATGAGATATAGTGAGTAATAATGAAGAACCAACAAAATATTAACCTAAATGTTTGATACTCTTAGATTTCACATTTGGCATGCACATATGGTTCAAGAAGCAGACACCAAATGTTAGCATTAGTCAATTTCTAGTTCTAGCATGGGCCTGAAACGATTTGTCATTGCGAAACTTTATGAAAATTAATAGCATTATGGATCACTAAAAAGTGCAAGCTTATACATCAGTAATCATTTGAAAACCGGATTGTAAGGAGAATAGTCAACTTGGAAAAAAAATAATGAAGTACCTTCTTGATTGCTTTAAGTTGTTCATTCAATAGATAACGTCGCTGATCCCCACTAATTTTTTCTTCAATTGCTTTTGCAATTGCTTGCTGGAAAAAGTATAAGTACATTACATATCAAGAAAACTCAAATTAAGAATAGAAACTAAGAATGGGAGACTAAGACAATAAATTACCTGTAACTTACTGATCTCCATGTCCTTCTTTACTAACTCAAGAGTTAGCTTCAAACGCTTATCTACCTGTTCCAGAAAAAAAAATTAATAGAAGCAAGACAAGAAAGCTAGCACGTACTCCGAATAACATATTGCTCTTTCAAGAACACATAGATGAGTGCTGTATTTCTGGTACAAGAGACGTATCCTATAGTTAATTTTTCACAATTTTTTGTGTTCATGAATTTGAGAACAAAGTTTGCTTGCTAGTCCAGGGACTAGTATTGTTGTTTCACCAGGTATTTTCTTGTGCTTTCAAATTGGTTTGAAGAAGGCCAATAAGTATGATGAGTGGACAATAAGCAACTTCTGCTGAGCCCTATGGCCATGAGAATGGTGTTCCATTGGGTAGATGAAGTGCTCATATTTCGGAATTAAATATTTAGAGCGTAAGTCAAACTGAAGCAAAAATAACACCAGTGCACATGACAATTCACAGTTTCCACTGTCTCTAAATATTAATGGATGCAAAAGTATACACATAATTGTATAGATAAGAATTTTGCAGATTTAAAGAAACATCCAGATTGCTTAGGAAATTAAATTTACAGTAAAAAACTGTAAAACGGAAAGAGTTCAAACAAAGCTTCTTACATCTAATTCCTCGAGCACTTCCTGGCAAAGCAACTTGTTGGCGCCAGAAATAGCAGCACCAAAGTCTGCTAACCGTGGGTAGTTGAAATCACCTACGTGCTGAATCATGTGAAAGGAATAAAACATTCAGAATGTCACTGTAATTCAGTGGCGTCCAAGAAAAAGGAAATGCATAGGTATACAATGAAAGTACAAGTTAGGTTTGTGATCAGAGATTTCTATGTCAACTCTAACATGGCCACTGGTTACAGTTCTATTATATTGTCATGCCCAACATTAACAGAAGGTACTGGTAACTGGAAGCAAAGAATATGCCACTTCTAATCATCACACTACCTGTTATTCACTTTCAGCAGCTAAAAAGGATGAAAGAACATAATAAGGTTCCTCATCATGCTTAGCCTGCCTACACTGGATATTTCACACAAACCATACCAATAATCAAAATACCGGTCGCCTTACAAGTTTGAGAAGTTCTATAATTTTTGAAGAATATTCAAATATCAAATAAATGATAAAAAGACAGTCACGTACAAATGAATAAGTTAAGAACCTAATTCAGACCTGTATGTAGGTTTGGACATGATCCTTCCAAAGGGAACTTGTCTTGAGGACCTCCCTTAAAGTTGATATAACTTCAAATGAGGTTGCTTTTATGACATCATCATCCTTGTTATAGGTATTTTCCTGCGAAGGACAGTTAAATTATCCAAAATGCAAGGTATCTTCCGAGTTCTGACAACGCATAGCAATGAAACAATCTCACATTTAGTTCATGGTGAAATCAGGGTTAACTAAGCACAAAGTATTTACTACAGTTTCAATTAATTATGTGCCATCTAGAAGTACACAGTGCTAAACAAGTCAGAGAACTTCTAAATCACTAAAAATGCTGCAAGAGAAAACACAAAATAAGACCACAAAAGAAGGATGATCTAAATTCTGGTATGTGATATACTGTATTACATGGATGCAGCTAAAATCCACAGCTACAGCAAAACTTAGAATCATACACGGCCTTCCCTTCAGCTTCAAGAAATAAAATTATAGTGCACTTTTCACTTTTTGTGTGAGAGATATAAGCAGCACATTCCACTTTGGGGCAGGAGGGAGCAATTAGATGTTCCTTAATGGAAAATACAAAATCAAAAGAAATTATGGGAATTGGTGATATGAGATATCATTGTAGAGTTACCTTCAGATGGTCAACTTTCACTGTAAGTGGGTCCTCCTCAGCCTGCAGTTTTTGGTATCTTGATGTAAGCAAAGTTACCAACTCTAACTCATAGAGATTGAATGATAATGGATCTAACTTATCTCACCATCTCGGTTATCCGCAAACGTCGGTGTCCAAGCAGCACTACCTGATCCCCTTGAATACTAGTTATCTACAGATACAACAAGGCTAGTTATCAAAACACATTAATGTAAGACTGTGTTAGCAGGAAACAATTCAAGTCTTTCCAATCATCAATCACCTGAGCAAGTGTGCCAATTTCATGAAGACGCTTCAACAACTCCTTCCCTTTGAGATTGTCAATGCTTTTATTATCTGAATCTGGACTAGCCACAATACTAGGGTCAGTACCTTCTTCATCCTTCACAAGAAAGGCACCGGCATATGGGATTGATCTTTTTCGATTTTCAATTAAGGCTTGCAACAGCTTTTGGTCCTAAAGGAGAGGAAAAATTACCAGGTCAATAATAGGCAAAAGAAGGAAATTACAGAGTGAGGAAGATGTGACCAAATAGCTCAGTAACATACCTTCACATAGATCGGCATATAAAATCCTGGAAAGAGTGGTCGATGTGGAAGAGGCAGTGCTATGACCTATGGTAAAGTAAGAGAAGGGTATGCTTATTAGAATGCATCATGAAAATATAAAAATCACGCAGTGACTGTTCACTCTACAAGTTCTTCTCGCATCACGTCAAAGTTTAACATGAAGTTTCAAATGCATTTTGATCCCTTCATTATACAACTCAGAAGAATCAATCACATCGGCCCCAGAATAATTATATTACTCCCTTTACCACCAAATATATATATTAGTTTATCTGTTCCTATTTCGCACTAGATGTAGGCCATTCCACAATGTATAGGCATTTTTCTGTCGATAGTTCTTAGCATTACCCTCTTTGTCTCATGAATATTACTCCCATTAAAATCTCTGCTTCCCTATCCTTCCAGGCATAAGTCGCCTTACACAATGAATCAAGGGCTCATTTCTCTCATTTACCAAACATTTCGAGCTTAACCCAAATTATACTACTACTGCACACAATTCCACCAAAATGGCTGATCCAGGCAATTAAACATAGCGGTTATTATCCAAAATGAGAAAGAGCGCACCGATAGGAAGTCCTCAGGACGAGGGTTGGTGGACACGATGGCGGAGGACGCCTTGCCTTCCGCCTCACCCTCCGCGGGAACCACATCCTCGGCCTTCGCCTCCGCTGCCGCCGCCGCCGCCGCCTCGGAGTCGCTCCCTGAAGAACTGGAGCAGAAGCGCGCTCTCCTACCCAGCACCGAACTCCGGCCGCCTCTCAGCGTCCCGAAAACCCTGAGCAGCGGCGACCTCACCTCCTCCGCCACCGCCACGGCCGGCGCGGCGGCGAACCGCACCGGGAAGGAAGCGGCGGCAGCCGCCGCCGCGCGCAGCATGACGGATTCGGACGATTAGGCGATGCGCCTCTAGGGTTTGGACGAGCAGCTGTGAATGTGCGGGCGGCGTGCTCTGCCGTTCTGGTTTGGGGAGGAAGAAAGAAAGAGCCAAGCGGCGAAACCCTTCCAAAACCCTTTTATTATTTAATTTTTGCTTAAAAACATTAATTAAATTAATACTACCCATTCAGCTAGAAAGAAAGGAGCCAAGCTATGAATGTACGTTCGGCTAGATTTACATACCGCTAACCTAAAAGCATCTCTATGTAAATAGCGACAGAGAATGGGATGCTGAATCCACGATTTCTCCCTTCGCGGCAGACGGCGCCGAGCAGCACAGTCCGTGTAAAAATCAGAACCACAAAACAGAATATTCTCATGTTCTGTTTTGCGGTTCTAGCTTTTACGGGGACTGCTCGGCGGGGTGAACTAAAATTGTAAACATTGTTTTGACAGCAAAAGACAGCAATTCCAACAGTTTGTAGGGTGATCATCGCATAAAATCTAAATTAAAAAAGACACGGCAAACAACATACGCAGGTCGAGCTCATGCCCCAGCGTCGTCGTCGATGGGCTCTTCGATAGCAGCAGCCCTCGCCGTAGCCGAAGAAGAACCATGTATTGAAGCGACAGCATCTTCCATGACTTGCTTCCTCCTTGCTAGGATCTCATCCCTACGAATGCCCCACTACTTTTTTGTGATAGCATCCATCAAGCTCGGATCCATCATCATGATCCTATTCTCCTTGGCTAGGATCTCGGCATTTGCTTTTCTCTCCTCAAGTGCTATCTTTCTCTCCTCTAAGTCACGAACTGATTGCCACCTTGCTTGTTTCATCTCATTCTTCTTCTCCTTCATGGTCATCTTTGCTTCTAATGTCTTCGTCGTCAATGTTTCCTTGGACTTCACCATTTCATCAATCTTCGATGTCATGTCCATAGCTTCTCTCTCAATCTTGATCCACTCTTTTGCCTTCTTGGCTCCTCCCGGCCTCCCTCCATTTCTTCCTCACTCATCATCACTATCACCCAATTAAAGCAAAACTCCCTTTTTGGTTTTGTTTCTTGATCCCTCAACTTCCACTTCTCCATATGTTCAAGCAACTTCCAACTGTTGGAGCACAAATGGCTTTCCTTTGGAGGCCACCATCATCTTGTACTTTTTCATTGCTAGGCTTTCCTACAAGTTAATAGAATGTATGTTAGATCATGTCTATATAGTCTTGATCACAACTAGAAATGCAAGGTAGATGCACTCACATATTGGTCAATGCTCACACCACTTGGAGGATTTGCCCGGATTTGCTCGAGCGATCTAATCCATCGACTGCAAGTAGCTTTGATCACATCCCACCGGCCTTGTAGTGAACGATAGGTGTGGGTCACCGGGTTTGCTACACGAGGCATGAGTCTCAAAAATCTATCTTCAATTCTAATCCAATAACGCTTCTCGGTTTGGTCATTACCATGGACAGCATCAAGTGACACATCCGACCATGCCCGGCACAAGCAAGTGTCCTCGATCTCGGTGCAATTCACTGTCCTCCTCTTCTTTTCTTTCGACTTATCATAGGTAGCTTGATCAACCTCTTCTAATGCATCCTCTTCACCATCCTCTTCCAATGCATCCTCTCTGTTGTACTCCACCTCATCACCATCTCCATCCAAATCATATGCAGCGAGTGGTGGCTCGGTGATACACACCTCGCTATCCTTGAGTAATTGCTCGAATGATGAGAACGGGGCACATCCCTCTTCGTACCTTGGTGGCAATTGGCCGAATGTGTTGTGGACGCCAATCGCGGGGGCTTCCGGTGAGGCAATTCCGGCCAACGGCGGGGCATGCTGCGGAGGAACGAGGCGGGACTATTTCTTGGCGTCGCCCGTCGCTGCCTTCTTTGGACCGCTGGGCTTCTTCCACGTGGCGGGCACCTTCTTGGTCTTAGCAACAGGTGCGGGGCGGAGAAAGGTGTGGCATGAGCACCGCCATTCACGGAAGCGGCAGACAGCGAGATGATCTGCCCGCCCACGCGTTTCCTCTTCTTGATGGCCGACGCGGGGGCGGCCGGCGAGCCCGTGTGGACTGCCGGAGGGCGGCTGCTGTGGCTGCGGAACCTCAGCAGCTACCGGCGGGAGCTATGCGGGCTCTATGGCAATTCCGCGTGGTGGCGTGGGAGGGGAGCGGCGAGGGAGGTAGATCGACGGTGGCGGCGAAGCGAAAGCAGGAAGAGAGGTGGAGGAAACTTCTGTCCCACCAATAAATAAGAGGAGTGAGGGTTGGCGCTCGGTTCGGTCATGGAAACTAGATATGCCTGGTTTCGCAGGCGATATTTGGAGCGCCCCGTAAAAATTTTTTTGGGCCAGGGGTGTTTACGGGCACTAATCGACGCGTGATTTTTGGGACACCGATAAACAACGGTTATTTTACGGCTTTGGGATATTTATGGGCACTGCTAGAGATGCTCTAAGATACTAACAAACCCCCAAATGTTAGTAGAGATAAGAAGTGTTTCCACGTTTTCCTGTAAAAAATCTTTTGCATGAATATAAGTTATTTTATACATATTGTTGTTCTAAATTAGTAGGAATCGTATAACCAAATTAAATATGACTCTCTTACGAACTAGTCACTCGATCTGTTAGATCATGCAAATAGTATGTTTCCAGACGTTTGATTTCTATTAGATTTCACATGGGCCCATTTGTCCCTAAAGGGATGCATTACAAGGAATGTGTCAAACTATGACGTTTTGGTAGTGATTGTGAATGAAATCGTCATGGATTTATGACGATTATATACCAGATGGTTGTAAATTGTTTGGACGGGCCAAATCCTTATTAAACTATGACGATTTTGCTAAAAAACGTTGTAGTTTCTATAGCTGAAATCGTCATAATAGCTAGGCGGGTAGAGATATAAGAGTAGAGCAATACCGGCATGAACAAGATAGACGGATGAGATGCTGATCCGTGGGAACTTTGTCGCCAATGGATGGCCTGGCACACCACCCATCGCGTGCAGGCCAACGAATATTTCCCGCTGGCATCCCCACCAATCGCGCGCAGACCCAGCGAAATTTTCCGGCCGACCAATATTTGCATAAAACAGGCGCGAGACGAACCCTACCTCCCAGAATGGTATTCCATCCTCCATCGTTCCCCTTCCCCAACCATCACCACCGACCTAGATTTTGGCCACTCCCTTCCTGGCGACCACCTCCCCCAAATCCCTTCCTTCCCGCCACCCAAAACAGCCAAACTATACCTCCAACTGAAACCCTATACCAAGCTCCGGCTCTACATAGATGAGTAGGAGGTCACGTTGTCGGGTGGGGGTGCGTCGTCGCGACGACCAGATAGACTGCAGCAGCAAGCTGCTGATCCAGCCGCCCCGAGCTCCCCGTCCACGCACGCTCACCTCCTTTTGTTCCCCAAGAGCTGCCTCATGTTATCCTCTCGAGATATGCAAATTGCTTATGTCCTTGCACACCCGACGACTAGGGGGTTTAGGGGTGCATTTGTGGGAGCTAGAGTAGGAAGTCCATGGCCTCCATCATCACGTTCTCCTATGACGGCAGCATCCATGTCTAGAACCTCATCATCGACGCCCCCAAGGTAATTTGCATTCTGAAGCTAATACCCTTAGTATCAAGTTTTCATTGCATCTGTAATTAGTGTTTTGTTTATGATACAATGAGTTGTTGTTGTGGCCGAAACAAGAAAGTATGAAAATAGCTGTTTAGGATATCATAAGGTGATTGCATGTTGCGAATTTTAGTGAACCAAAATCTAGAGATGCAAATCTCTATTTATTACCATGGAGTTTGTGTGTTGTGTTGTGTGGTACTACTATATGAATGACTAATTCTTGTGAGGGTTTAGGATCCCATGCAATTTAGGTTAAGTATAAGCACTCAACCACTGTAGAGCTCTATGTATATTTGTTTTGTAGTTTTTGTAAATGATAGGTTCTGAAAGGTGTCAGATCCTCATTTTGATCGACATGATTGCTTGTGCAAGTGACTGCTACTGTAGTAAGATAGCAGAACATTGCCAGAGTTATTATTTTAGTTCACATAATTGTAGAAAACCTGAAAGGGTAGGAATGTCGCCTATAGGGGGGTGAATAGGAAATTTCAAAACTATTATGGTTTTGGCTTGATAGAATGCGGAATTAAACAATACAAGCACAAAACCTAAATACTTTAGGCTCAACTAAGTGCACCAACAACAAGTTAAGCTAAGCAAGATAGCACAAGATAAATATACCACAAGTGATAAGCAAGATATAAGTACTTCAAGCTCGATGGCTATCACAAGGAAAGTAAGCTCGGGTATAGAGATAACCGAGGCACGCGGAGATGAAGATGTATTCATGTGTTTCCTTACAAGCAAGGTACGTCACGTTGGAGAGGTGTGGGATTCCAAGAAGGATTTCCCAACGCCACGAAGGCTTACCTTATTCTCCGAGTATATCCCACGAAGGAACAGGCCCTTTCTTTATGGCTAGCTTTTCCTCCACTCTGGAGATGGCAAGCTCCACAACCACTTCACAAGCTCCACGAAGGAGAAGCCTAGGTCTCTTCACAATCTTCCACGAAGAGGACACCGCGACACCAACCGCCAAGCCAACTAGGAGGTCACCCTCCAAGAGTAACAAGCTCACGGTCTCTCACTCAAAAAAATCATAATGGAGAGCTCAACACTTATGCAAGAATGCAAAGCAAGACCACCAAGGGTGCTCAAATCCTTCACTCTCAAATCCCGCCAAAGCAACAAGTGATAGAGAGGAATTAGAGAGAAAGAACAATGGTGGAAGTCAACAAATGACTCCAAGATCTATATCCAATGGGTTTCCCTCACTTAGAGGAGGAATTGATTGGTGGGGATTGTATATCTAGATCTCCTCTTCCAAAGCCCTCAAAAAGATGCAAGAATCATAGGAGGGAAGGGGGAGGAAGAAAGCTCAAGAGGTTCAACAATGGAGGCCAATTTCGTGGTCAAGAACACTCAAAACACGTTGGGTAAGAACCCCCTTTTATAGGGGAAAGCAAATATGGTCGTTGGGAGAAATCTGTGTGAACTCGGCTGAAAGTTCGGTTGGACCGACCCTCACACCGGACGGTCCGGTTCCTGGACCAGAAAACCGAACTTAAAACCAGGATTAGGTACTGTCCACAGTATCGGATAGACTCGGTATAGCAAAACCGAAAATCCCGGTTTAAGATCCGGTTTTCTGGTGCTGGCACCGGACCACCCGATCTGCGAGCCGGTTGAATCGGATCCACAACCGGGATGAAATAGGCTTCATAAAAGACGCAATAACTTTTGCATCCGGACTCCGATTTCGATGATCTTGGGCTTGTTTTGACGAGGACAATAAGCTCTACAAGATTGTGAAGAGAAACATCATAGACCAACAAAGTAGTATAGAACCAAATGAAGAAAGGTAAGAAGCCTCCCTAAAGAAGAACCGATAAAACCTTCAAACTCGAAAACGCCATAGAAGATGCATACGAATTCCGTTTTCGATGAACTTGGGCTTATTGAAGAGCTAGCAACAAGCTCAAGAACCTCACATGGAGAAACACCAAGAAGAAACAAAATAGGAAGATGCAAAGTATGCAAAGGATTGATCTCCCTATGACAATGTGACCAAGTTACCCAACCGAAAGCCCCTCTTGATAGTGCGGATATCTATCCTATAACCCGGTCTCCCAACAACCACCTTGAGACCTATAAAAGGAAAACCTAGCAAGGTCATACCTTTGCCTTGCGCATCCCGCTTGATCTTGGTGACAACGCTTCAAGCTCCACCCAAGCCGGAATGCAACACTTGATCATTGTTGCTTCGTAAAGACTCCTAATTTGCTCCCCTATACACCACTATGAGATAGCTTCATTAATACATGTCTTCACATGTCCATTATCACCAATATGGACGGCAAGCTTTAAGCAAATGATCTTCTCGAGATGATTATCTTGAACTTGCCCTTCTCAACCTTGATGACGATCACCACTTGATGTCATCCTCTCATGGGCTATATAAGATTTTCACTTTTGAAGCATGCCCATGGAAAGATACCTATCCCATATAGAAAACCCAAAGGCACATATATAATGGGTTAGTTCATGATGCATAATTGACAAGGCTTACCATACCATAAGACCATGTGGTACATTATTTATGCTTCATGTGTTGACCAACTTGAAATCACTCTTCACTCTTTGTATTGGTAAACCAAGTATCTTCTCGTGCTCCATCTCAATATCTTGAGGTACATAAAGAAATCTTCATTTGATTACATGCTCTAAATCTTAGTCAACCATAGCTCAACTAATGAGGCTATTATAACACCGACTTAGAGCCATATCTTGAATTGTTCTATTGAGATCACACTCTCAAGATCTTGATCATATCATATTATTCTCTTCAACTAGATGATTTTGATGCTAATACTTAAGGTATATTTTTATCTTCATGGCATCCATACTTGAATCCAACACATGTACTACAAGCATGACCTATGGAATATTCCTTCATATAAAACTCAGTGAAAACATTAGACCATAGGGATTGTCATTAATCACTAAAACCACACTATGGGGCAATTACTCTTTCAAAACTAATATTATGAAGGCTACCAGTTTGTGTTTTTTCAGCTCGTTATCTGATCATTTGTTTCTCTAAATTTGTTGGTGGTTAGTGGTCAATAGTGCTATTCTACCTTCCAGAACCTCTAGATAGTATTATTAATCTTGTGTTCATTTATGTGTGCTTAACTACTTGTGTTTTTTAGGATAATGGGCACGATGAGATTATTATCAAAACCATGCAAAGAGCCATAAGTAAGACAATCATGGTTGTTGAATTGATCAAGGTTAATAGTAGTAATAACTTATTCTACCTCAATAATATCTGCTATGAAAGTGGTTATTGTTTTGCTAATTGACACTCAACTGTGCATCAGAGAAGGATAGCTGGTCTTCATTATAATACGTGTACTGAATCTGTGGGAGAGGTCATGGTGGACGTGTTGGTGGTAGAAGAGACAGGGGTAGAGATATTTTTTGTCATGTCTTCTTGAGTACATAACTTTCATGCTACATCCCATAGGGTTGTCGACACATCAAGGCCTTCATATGATCTTAGCATTCTGTACTGCTGGTTTACCCTATTTGTTCTGTTATTGGGAGTACTTTACACACTGTACTCATCTAATCTATCTGTTTTTTTGAACTGTTATTTCTTGCATTCTCAGTCTAGAGTGCTTCAATTGGCTCCATTTTAGGGTTCATCTTAGTGTTCCCAAGTGATAAATCTAGCCATAGTTCATGCCCATTTCTTGTAAGTTATGTATACAAAAAACTCGGGGTAATTCATTGATGATAAACGCGTGCAGCTATGAGCAATGGTCCTCCTCCTTACGATTAGGGTGAAGAGTGGGAGGAGGATGGATATGATTACACTAGTAGAGGCAGAGGGAGAGGTTAGCCAAGAGGACGCTTCTTGATCATCAAAACCATATTATCACAAATCTGTATATGAGGGTCTCCACTCTATTATTAGTAGCCCCTGTAGGATCTTGTATATTGCATATTTGTATAATGCTATGTGTGAGTGTTCTGCATACTCATAGCGTTGTGTGTGGGTGATCTACATACTCATAGTTCTCAGTTATATCACATTTTAATATTAGTAGTACTCCATCCTAACATTGATTTTGCAAATAATGGAGTAAAAATGGATATAATTGTGTGCATGTGTTGTTGAAACTTTATTCTTTTTGTGTGCAAGTATAAAACATACAATTTCTTTTCTTGCCTTAATTGAGTATCTTTCCCTTGTACATGGGCGCCGACAGTGTTGAAAAAGTAATTATGGGAGGAGCTCACAACAACAAGGGCTCGTCGCCTTACCCCGGCTCTATCGCCAAACCCAACGAGAACCAGTTCCTGTTTGATGCCAAGTACGGGTAACAACAGCTGCAACTCGTCAGGAACAACATGTGTGATGATGCTTCCCCTGTGCTGCATAACTGATGTAGTCATCTGATTCACTAAATGTTCTATTGTGGTTGCCTGTATAACGAGTTTCTGCTAGCTAGACTCCAAATAATGCTAAGTGTGATTCTTTGGTACTATGCCTAAACCGATATCTTAGTGATCAATTAGAATGGTTTATGGATTGTAAGCCTACTACAAGTCAAACCTCAGTCCCAGGGTATTTTTCTTAGCTTATGGAGGAGAATTTATTATGCATCCCATTGATTGGGGTGTTGCTGATGTAAAATCTAGTAGGAGAGTAATGTTTTCTTTTGAGCACCTCAATTGCATAATTCTTGTTTGTTTGTACTAGTCAACTGTTATTTTCACACAAGTACTTGTGTATATAAAACTTATATGTTGTGATTATTGTTTTTTTTGTCCAAATGTATCATGTATGTCGTTCACTCCATTCTTTCCACACTCATTATTTAGACCTGTCGTATTTTCTGAATCCGAGTGGCTTCAATTAAATGCATGGAAATCCAACGCTAGATGGATCCTTAGACACTTAATATTCTCATGCAAGTATCTCTTATCCAGAATAAATGCATGGCATCGTCTCCCTGATTGTTACCCCTGAAAGTTGTGCTAGCTCTCTAACGCTGTGAATTTTTTCCGTATCCCAGATAATGCCAGAAGCATCGCAAGGGTGTTGTTTGATGACAAGAGGGCAACATGTCTAAAACTAGAACATGTGGTCAGACCAGATTTAGAACTAGATCACACGGGAATGTTTACTGGAATGTAATAGAACTGCTAGCTCTTTTACAAACTCTAAACGATTGTAATATATTGTATAGCCCTACTGTCATTTATTCCTAGTTATGTAATATTTATTTTGATTGAAATTGTTTCATAATTTTCCATGTCATTTGTGAAATTTATTTGATTTGTCCTCTTGACTGTTTGGATGCCAAAATTGATGCAAATAATGTTTGGGCTTTAAAATGGTCATGGCCCAAACAATGAACCTAAAAAATCCAAGGCGCAGTAAGAATTAGGCTCGTAACATGCCAAGACCTAGTAAAATTTGGGCTAGTAACAGGCCAAGGCCCATATAACATACTGAATGGATCAGGCTGATTTCAGATAACGACGTTTTTGAAACGTCACAATTTTGCCATGTCGGATTGCCACGTTGGACCTGACGTGGCGTGGCCGGATCGATGGTGATGTTTTAAAAATGTTTTAAGACCTATGACGGTTATAGAACATCGTAAACATCTGTGACGTTTCTATGAAAAACATCACTATCGGTCATTGCTGACGCTCAGCTTTCGATGTTCTAAAAAATGTCACAAAAACATCGCAAACCAATTATGGTGACGATTTAGTAACGTTTTTAAAGCGTCATGTAATGAAGGATTCTTGTAGTAATGCTACACTGGACATCAAATTGGTCTGGTCGGGTGCATTGGGCTTATAAAATAATTAAAGCTCACAATCTTTTACGGACCGAACTAAAAGGTATCAACAATTATTGAAATTTATACCTAATAATAAAGAACGAAGTGTTTCTTTCGGTCCAACTCTTTTTTAGACCGATTTATCCTCCCACCAAATTACATAATACACAACATTGCCATGGTACCGGTTTGCTATTTTTTTGGGGTAATTTCAAAACTGGCACCGCCAAGTTAAACACGAGGGCCATGGACCTGACCCTTCCTTATCTGTTTTAAGCTGTCGTGGAGGAAAACAACTCATTCCTCCAACCCATAAATCTAGGGAACGATCTAGGCGAGGCCACCTCCTCTCGAAAACAGATCGAATTGCATATCCCCATATCCCTATCGAACCAATCTGTATCCCCGCCTTGATATCTAACCTCGCATAGCCAACCTTCGACGCCGGAAGGGCAGGGGTCATGAAGGCGGGGACCTTGGCGACATGGCCACGGATGCAGCTGGTGGGCTGGTGGATGCAATAGGTCGTGTTTAACCTCTAGAGGTCAAAATCTGGAAACACGTAATGGGTTCTGGATAGAAAAAGACATATGTTCTCCAGTCTATTCGAGGAGGGAATCAGTGGATCCTTTATGGCGGTGGATCATGATTAGAAAGACTTACATCTAGAACGGTATGGGGGAATGAAGAGCAACTGGATCATGAACGTCTGTAACAAATTGAGGGGATCATATGCCGAGGTGTGTAAATTGCGGGTCGTGTTCTGATATGTTTACATTAATTCTCGAAATACAAATACATGCTATTTTTACTAACATATGTTTTATGCTTCACATATGTTGCTTAATCACTGTATGATGGTTTGGTTATGTGCCATGTATTCAAAGCCTCGCCTGATTACGACACTAAGCTAAAACACCCCATATTTGTTGAAAGAGGTGGCAGATGCTTTGGTAATTAAATAATATTGTCTTGGTATATTGGATAGTGTTACAGTTCAGAACTTGTACGATTGTGAACTGAAAGGTATGCATGATTGTTAGAGTTCTATTTCTATTAACTCAGTCATTCAGTTATCTTGCCCTCACTATGTTCTTGGTAGGGAAAAGGAATTTGAGATTTGTTTTGCCAGGTGTCAGTCGTAGAAAAACGTCCAACGATCTAAAGGAACCACCCAGGTCGCATAGCATTTTCGAACAAGGAAGATGGGAAAAGTAGAAGATATTGAGCATTTTTTTGTCTCGATGGTGAAAACTGCACAAACGTTTGTTTTAGCGCTGCAAGTCTAGAAAGGGACAATAATGGTGATCTAAAGGTCATTAAGAGGCTTTTCGCGAGGCAAAAATTAGATACGCCGAATACGAGCTCGGTCTCTCGCACATTTTTGGGTCCTTTATCATGCGAGGGATATGTGTTTGCTCAGATTAAAGGTATATAAATATATTGTTTCCCTTTTGCTGCAACACGCAAGCATTTTGCTAGCCGAGTCTTAAAAACAACCATGCTCCATACCGAAGGCGGATGTTTTGCGTGCTAACAACGCCGATTTAGTTCGATTTTGGACCAAGGATGTTTTATCAACACTAATGCAAAGCCTTTATTAAGGAGTCAGAAATGAGGCATGTCGATAGATAACACATTTAACAGGGTCTTCAATAGAAATTAACTCTAAATTATAATATTTTTTACTAAGTAGAGTATATCAAACTTCTCAATTCAAATCAATTTCTACTATTTTATAACATTCTATATTTCTAATGGACAGACACAACAACGCGTTCCTACATGATCTAGTAAAAACTTAAAATCCTCCGGTTAGAAAAAAATGAATTAGACTGCACTTTTGTGCTTTAATAACTCAAGATAAAGGAAATGTACTTGGGACTGACGGTGTATGTGGGAAGGAATGGACAGAGCAAAAATCTTTGAGTACTTGAAGGATAGGATTTGGAAGAGTATCAAGGGTGGAAAGAGCACATGCTTCCATGTGTGGGGAAAGATGTGATGATTAAAGCAATTGCCCAAGTGATGGCTCCTTGTTGAAGTGGAGCGCTTCGTCGGAAAACCCCAAGAGAAAGGTGTGATGCAGCACAGCAGCAAGTCTTCTCTCAGTAAGAAACCAAGGTTATCGAACCAGTAGGAGGAAGGAAACGTCTCAAAGGTGTTGCAAGCAACGTGGAAACCTGCACAACACAAACTCAAGACTTTGCCTCAACAAATAGTGAGGTTGTCAATCTCACCGGTTGTTGTAACAAAGGATTAACTATACGGTGTTGAAGGTGATGATGGTTTGCAACAAGTAAATAGTAACAGTGGAAGATGTATCAATGGTAAAGATTTGAACGGGGTCCATAGTTCACTAGAGGTGTTCTCCTTAGATAAACAAACATGGCATGCTGGGTAAACAAATTACAACAGGGCAATTGACAGAACTGAGCAAGGCATAACAATGCAATACTAGACAAAAAGATCCTATGAGATTCGATTGGGTAATACAACAATATACATAGACCGCCATCCAACTGCGTCTATGACTAAAAGTCCACCTTTGGGTTATCATCTGAACCCCCTCCAGTATTAAGTTTCAAGCAACAGACAACTGCCTTAAGCAAAGTGTGTAAGGTAAACAATCCACTTGTTTCATGAAGAAGAGACCGTTGTTTTCTCCCTAGTGGCAACAACACATCTACAACCGTAGAGATTTCTGTCACTTCCCTTAATTAAGTAGAGGCATGAACCCACTATCGAGCATAAATATCCCCTCTTAGAGTCACTAGTAACTACTTGGCCAAGATAGCTACTAACAATGGAGAGCATGCAATATCACAAACAACACAGACATGATAGAATCAATAAGACAAAACCATGAATCAATCTGACATAGTAATCTCAATATCCATCGGATCCCCGCAAACACAACATGCATGATTACAAATATATTAGATCTTGATCATGAACGGATCTCACAAGATCTAGACATGAAAGCACAAGGAGGAGATACAACCATCTAACTACTACATGGAACCGAAGTACAAGGTGGAACTACTCACGCTTCATACCGGAGGCTGGCATGATGAAGAAGAAGGCCTCCGGGATGATCTCCCCTTCGGCAGGGTGCCGGGAAGAGCTTCAGATCCCCCCGATCTAGGGACGATGGTGGCGGGGGCTACAGATGGTTTCATGGAATTTTGATCGGGTGCCTAGAGTTTTTGCAACGGGGGCTTCTTATAGGCAAATAGGCGAGGCAGAGGGGGCACCACGGATGCACCCCCCAGGCGCGGGGTGGTCCCACCCGCACGGCCAGGGGGTGTGGCCCCCTGGTGGGTCCCCTCCGTCTCGTACTCCGGCTTCGTGTTCCCCACGGTAAAATATTGATTTTGGCTTTTGTCCCGTCCAATTCCAAGAATATTGACTTTCTGCCTTTCTGGAACCAAAAACAAAAGAAAGTAGGCAACTGGCACTGTGACAACTTGTTAATAGGTTAGTACTAAAAACATATAAAAACACCTCAAAGTGTGGATAAAGCAAAGCAAAAGTAGATAGTAAACAAGCATGGAACATCAAAAATTATAGATACGTTTCCGACGTATTACCAAGCAATTTTAACATTTGCTATTTCATGTTTTGACTTGACGAGAGGTTTGTGTGAACAAATGAGTACAATGATTTGCCAGTTTTGGTGGGCTCAATAGGAGAATGAGAACAAAGTACACTGGTTGAGCTGGACGGTTATAACAACGCCGAAGAGAGAAGGAGGCTTAGACTCGGAGATCTATATGGCTTCAACTTGGGCATGCTTGCACAACAAGGATGGAGAATTGTAACGTCCCAGCATTTAGGAACCAACGAAGGGTAGAAATAGGATTTTGTGCATATGCATGCATTCATCTGTAAAATGTGGGTAAAGTTTTCGTCAAACAAAAACCTAAAGTGACCAGAGTTTCTTTCACTCTCTAGGTGTAGGAATAGCTCTTGAGAGTGATCGTTATAAATTTTGACAAGATCTTTATGAATTAGAGTGTTTTGGGGGAAATAATTTGAATTCAAATTTGATATTTAAACCAATATTTAAAAGTTAGGATTTGGTATTTTAAAATGTTTTCCAAAATGATTTAGTAATATTATTTGTTATGATAAAGATATATTAAATAATAATTTAAGATTAATAAATTCAAATAATAAATGAATGCTTAATTCTTATCTTTATTACATAAACATTTTACAAATAGGAATTCATTCAATCAATGAAATGGTTCATTGTAGTAAAGAAATTACAAGAAAAGAAATTCTAATATGAATAAACTATTACAAGATTCTTACAAAAAGAATAAAATAAAGATTACAATGAGAATTTATCTATCTATTTAATCCTATACTATATCTTGAGTAACCTAGATCTTGTACCTGCAAAGTACAAAAACAAACAAAATGAAAATAAAAGATTAATTTGTTAGATTTACTCTCAGTTGAGAGCAGTGAAGTGCACTGCTCAAGATTACATCATTGAGTAATAGTAAAAGGGGCAAGTTTCACCAATGTGTAAGTATCTGTTCTTTCATATCAAATAGGCCACAAGTACATATATCAACAACAAGTAAAAGGGGCAAGTTTCACCCGGTGAGTAAATTGTAAAAGGTGAAAACACCTCACTGATCTGATCCACAGAGTGCACCAAACAGCCAGGAAGCACAGTCATCTAACTGCATGAGGTGTGCTATCAACACAATAGCAACAACCCACACAAGCAAAAGGAGAAGTGCACAGACGTAGCACAGCCCAGCAGCTTATTCTCATTCTCAAACACCAAACCAGGAACACATCAAGCCTGCCAAAGCCAAGCAAAAACACCAGCCAAACCATACACCTGATCATCCAAACATTCACCAGATGGTGACATAAGGAGGGGGTGGAGCAGGTGGACAACAAGATCAAGGACAAGCTCACAGGAACCAGAAGTAGCAGGAGCAGCACCAGGAGGTGAAGGACAAGATCAATCCAGCAAGCAAGCCAACAGATCAAATCAACCAGATCAACCAACAACTAAATGTTGTGGTGAGTAATATAAAACCCTCACATGATCTAACCATCTTATCTAGATTAGAACTCATGTGTTGTTTTATATTTAAATCTCTCAGAAATCACCCAAGTGGGGTGAATCCATCACAGAAGATTTTTTTGAATAAAAGCTATGCTTAAACTCTACAAACCAAACCAGGATCTCAGACCAACATCATTGATCCTGGATATTAAGACAAATCTCATATTCCAATATGACCATAGCCAAGATTATGAATTCTGGGCACATCTCTTAAAAGAGTAGCACCCCTGAATCCATAGATCTTATGGATCCATGTAACATAATAAGCATATCAACCATTTTATCAAAAGGATTCAAGAATAAGTAACTCGTATTTATACTAGAACACATCTATGAGGGACAGCAAGATAGGAACCTAGTTCCTAAGCCTCAGACCAACATCATAGGCAAATATGTTCAATAAAAGCATTCAACTTATCCCAGCACTAATCAAATCTTGAGCACTGATAGGATAAATCCTAGTACTAGAACCAACACTTGTGTGCCATTCTAATGATGGTGTCACAAGAATAAGTTCTAACCCAAGCAGGTCAATTACTTACCTTTCATAAATAAACTTGCAGATCAATAACTATCATTTTCCTAGAATCAACCACCAGGAATCATTACCAAGTTTATATATATACGTAATCAGAGCATCATTGTAATAACATGTTAACACCCAAACTGCATATGACCACACAAGCCAACATTTATAGATGCAGTGAATAAATCACTGATAGAACTACTGTCAATATCAAGATCATGACAGTAGTGAACTTCCAAATCACTAGAATCCACAAATAATAATCCCACGGAAGCACTATCATCTAGACAATGCCCAATTACCAATTGGAATCACTCCAATAAAGCCACTAGCATCATTAAAATCAACTATAGACAGTGATCAACATGATATACTTAATCACCATCCTCAATAATCATCACTATTAGTTCCAATCCATCAATTATAACCAAAATAGAGGGGTGAACCCTAATCAAGGCATGAACCCTAATTAGTGATGGCCACTAGAGGCACACAGATGAGATCAAGAGAGGCAGAGGACAGAAGGCACGAGGGATGATCAAGACTAAACTCACCAGTGGTCCTTGCTGTCGATTAGAAGAGGAAGCAGAGGGGCCGACAAGCGCACGACGGCATGGGGAGCACCCGAATGGCGCTGCAACCCGCACCGAGCTGAGGTGGCGGCCACAACAATGCACGAGGACAAACACCACCACCACAACACCACGAGAGTAGCGTAGAAGACATCACAGGCAGCACCCCAAACCCTAGGGTTCGGAACGGAGCTATCCTGGCCGAAGAAGAGCTCTAGAGCCAAATTGAATTGGACCAGACGATGGAGCGGGATCGTCAACCTCACCATACACCATGGCGACGATGTCGGCAACACCACGGGGTCGAGGAAGAAGGAGAGGAATGAGTGAGAGAGAGAGTGGGGTGTACTGGGCCGATAGGGTCCAGTATCGCTTCGGTCGATTGTTTTGACTAGGCCAATTGGGCCAAGTTGGGCCCAAATAGCCCAATGGGGTTGGCCCAAACATTAAAAGAAAATGAATTTAATGATTTAGAAAAATACCAAAATACCCCTAGGATTTAATAAATTCTAGTAAATAAAAGAAACACCCTAAAAATACAAATAATATATTTTTAGGTTTATAATAATACAAGCTATCTAATTCAATTAAGAAATCTATTTTTAATAGAATAACTTTAGGTTAAAGACTTTTATAATATATATTCTTTATGGAATTTTATAAAAATCAATAAAATACCTAAAAATAAATAAAAATAACTTTTATCATCTCTAATTATTATAGTATTTTAGAAAAATAGTAAATTGATAATTAAGATATCAAAATAAAATCTTCTAAATTAAAATGCTTATGCTTAAAAAGAAATATTAGGAAAATAATTATAGGAGTTAAAATTAAATAAAAATTATTTTTTAACTCTATTACTAATATATTACATTACAAAAGATAGTGAATGTAATATTTACAAAATATTAAAGATTATTCCTTAAAATGAATCTCTTTATTACATAAAGAAATTTCAGAAATTAATATATTGGGTAAAACACACAAAGAAGGTAAATAATAAATGATGCATTGCATTACTATGCATATTCATTTTGCTTGTTTAAATATTGTCCTTATCGGGCAATAATGTGTTTTGTAGACATAGAAGCTCAAGGTCTAGTGCAAGCATCCAACTTCACTAGCTTGCAATCACAAGGCAAGTTCATCACTTGCTCATGTCCTTTGAAGAGTCTTTATCAAAGTAATTACAAATTGTGTGTTATCATCTATGTTCCGAAGAAAGAAAAATATTATTTTCTCAAAACAAATAAATTGTTGATATCATCCTAAGTGGTGATAACAGTGAGCAATGGAACTTAGGTTTCCATTTGCAAGGAGATTAATCACTTATGACTTAACAACCCATGACATTAGTGATTCTAGCGTCGTATATTATGCTTTAACCATGAGATTTGGAATGGGACAGATAAATCAGCTAGATCTTCTTCCTTTCACATGAACGGATGACCATCTCGTGACGTTGTTGTACCTTACGAGGCTCAGCATGGGTGGTACCCCTTAGTTCCCCGCGATATTGGTGTCTAGACTATCCCTGAGAGACAGTCGTAGGTATGTCCTCATATGTTGATGAGGGCAACCAGATTCTTGTCTGCTCACTGGAGTCCTCAAGGAGTCAACCATAGTTATATCTGCTATGCGGAATAATAGAGGTCATTTTGTTTGTGGGGTCGTGTTCTATGTGGGGTCGCGGGGAAGAGCAATGATTGGCTTGGATCACCTACTGGGCCCCACATCATGAAATTGTGAACATGAAAGTACGCCCGGTTGTGCAACAAGGAATTGATCTCTCATGGGAAAAGTAACACACCTCTGCAGAATGTAAGAACTGTAACTTGTTACTCCCTGTTCCGGGCAAGAGCTACTAACGTGTCAGGAAAGGAACTCCATGAAAGTTCTGGTCAACCTGTGAAGGCTGATGGGCATAGTTTTTGATAATAAAATCAATCTATGAAGAAATGTTTACGAAAACTGCATAGTACCAAGGACTGATAGTCCGAGGTGGTAGATAGAGCATCAAACTTTCCACCTTGAATATAATGAACTTGTTGGGTAACGTTGTTACTCACCCTTTCCTTTGATCCCCTTCTTAGACTCTAAACAGCCAGAAGACACCCCATTGTATGCAGCTGAAGGCCAAGAAGATGTCTACTACGAGGAGCCAGATCTGTCTAGTGCAGTAGAAGGGGTGGACTACGACATAGTTTGTGGAGTGGAGCACAATGAGTCAGAATAGTAGTCTTAGTTATTGGTAGTCGATTGAGCCGAGCAACATGAACCTTATATAATAAGTTGTTGAGCTCAATTCGAGGTTTAAGTTGAAACTTTTAATCTTCCGCTGAACAGTTTAAATTTGGTTTGTAAGTTGAATATTTTGAAGTCTTGAACTTCTGGTATTGTAATAATAATAATGTGTGCATGTTTGTAATATGGACCCGCAATGTTTTTGTTGTACCACTCTGAGGTATGTGATATTTATGGAACGGTGTTCTATGGATGTCATGTCAACGACTATAGTGTACTACATATGCAGTGGTATGCTGGGTCACCGCAAGAATGCTCACAAATGCAGACTCTTTATGTGCGTAGGTTTTGAAGACGAAATGTTCTCTAGTGTAACACATGCAGAAGATGTCGCATGTGCCGAAGTGTTGTATGCAGTGTCAGACTGGAGAATGACACAAATCATCACTGAAACAGACTCAAAGAATATGGTACAGGTTATGGAGAGTGCGGAGTTTGATCGTGCAGCCAAGGGAGTCATCTATAGGGACATCAAATCTTTTGTCGACTGAATTTTACCTATGTCCAGTTTATGCATTGTCCTCGTGATTGTAATAAGGTTGCACACGCCCTTTAGGCGATGGGTGCGAGTCGTACCGAATCCAAGAACTTGTGGATGGACAACATACCTGACTTTGTATTGGTACTGGTGGTCGGTGATTATGTCGTGCCTCTTTAGCTAATGGAATCATTGTGTTCCATCTCAAAAAACTCAAGATAAACAGGAGGCGTCAAGCACCTAGGATGCCACAAGTTTTTTTTCATTTGAGAATAAGAACCTTTACAAGATTATTCTCATACTAGCCTATGGAACACCTAGCCAATTTTTTCGTAGCTTTCCTTCGCTCATAGATGTGTAGCACCATTTGCTGACCAACTAACAACACAAACTAAGTGCGGTGACCCAGCATACCACTGCATGATGTAGTACACTATAGTCATTGACATAACACCAATGAAACACCGTTCACTAGTATTACATCCCTCAGAGTGGTACAACAGAAACACAGCAGGTCCAAGACATGACTATAGGTTACAACTCGACTCTTTACATAAGATCCAGAGAACACTCTAGGTTAAAGAGAGAGAAAGAACTTCTTACAAAGAGGAATTAGATATAAACAACTCAAAAACTATTATACTATTAAGACTAGTATTTTAACTAATGGTCTGGCATTGCTGCTATTGCAATATACTACAGAAATAGGTTCTATGGCTAGAGATTATATTCCTATCTAGTCGGTAACTTCATCTTCACTTGAGTTGGTGTATATGTGGACTTTCTTGACTTCATTGCAGAGCTTTAGCTTTTGATGATAATTCTTGGAGCATGACTTGATGTAGACGTCGTCTTAATGGCTTCAGAATCTAGCAAGGATTAAGAAGATACGTTGAGTACGAGCGTACTCAGCAAGTTCACTAGAAAAGGAGTGTTTGATGCACTATATCTACAGCCACAGACCATAGGTCGTAGGCAATGCAAGTTTTCATAAACATTTCTTCAAAGGCTGCTTTTATTCTGAAAAGCTATGTCCGTCAGCCTTCATAGGTTTACCAGAACTTTCATGGAGTTCCTTTCCCGCCGCGTTGGCAGCTCCTTCCCGGAACAGGGAGTAACAAGTTACAGTTTTTACATTCTGCAGAGGTGCGTTACTTTACCCACGAGAGACCTTAGCCTTGTTGCACAACCAAGTCATGACATTGTCCATACTTCCTTGGTATGGGGCCCAGTCTAATATCCAAGCCAATCAGGCCCTCTCCGCGACCTCATATGTCTGCACGATCCTTCGGGGCCGGCTCACCTCCGTTAGTCCCCTTTCGGGAAGGCTATAACCATGATGAGTTCCCAAAGACTCTATAACCTGGTGCTGCTCTCGCAAGTACCATATTAAATGGTCCATCAACTAAGCACCATCCATAGATAATCTAGACACCAAAAGTGTGGGGCGTAAGGGTGCCCACCCATATGTTGGATCCGCACAAGGAATCACAACGTCACATTAAGGTCATCTTGCCTCCATATGAGCGGAAAATGATACAACTGACTTCTCCGTCCCATTCCAAATCTCATGGTTAACGCGTGATATGCGACGCAAGAATCACTGGCGACATTGGTTGTTAATTCCTAGATAATATGTTCGTTTACCACCACAACTTTCATAGTAGGTTATTACCTCATGGTAAATAACCTGTAATCATATTATTATGAAAATAGTGTTTTCTGACCCTTTTTAAAATGCAAGTGATGACAACACTGAATTTGTAAAATACTTTACTGAAAATAATCAAAGTGTTGGAATTATGCCCTAGAGGCAATAATAAAGATGTTATTATTATAATTCTTGTTCATGATAAAGTTTATATTCCATGCTAGAATTGTATTAAGCGGAAACTTTAATACTTGTGTGGTTTGTGAACAACACTGTGTCCCTAGTACGCCTCTATGGACTAGCTCATTGATTAATGATGGTTAAGATTTCCTAACCATAGACATCAGTTGTCGATTAATAATGAGATCATATCATTGGGAGAATGATATGATGGGCAGACCCAAATTAAGCAGAGCAATTAGATCGTGTCATCGTGTTCATCTTTGCGAAGCTTTTCTTATGTCAAATATTGTATTCCTTAGACCATGAGATAATGCAACTCCCTGGTATCGGAGGAAAGCTTTGAGGTCATCAAACGTCATCCTATGAGAGGGTGATCATAAAGGTGTCTCTCAGGTGATCGGAAAGTGCCTGTTGGGTTGTATGCATCGAGATGGGATTTGTCCCTCCCAAGTCGGAGAGATATACTTCGGGCCCACTCGGTAATAGATATCAACACCGCTTGCAAGCATGTGGTTAAGGAGTTAATCACAAAGTGATATCGGATTACGGAACGAGTAAAGTACTTGATATGAACGAGATTGAACTAGGTATGACGGTACCGACGATCAAATCTCGGGCAAGTAAAATATCGCGCGACGAAGGGAATATATATATGGGATTGATTGAATCCTGGCATCGTGGTTCATCCGATATAATCATCGATGAATGTGTGGGAGTCAATATGGGTTTCCAGACCCCGCTGTTGATTATTGATAGAAGATCATGTCTGCATATTCTCGAACCCGAAGGGTCACACACTTAACGTATCTCGACGCTAGGATAGATTGGATAATTGGTTTATGAGTTTTTGTTAGGAGTCTCGGATGGGATCCGGGACATCACGAGAGGTTCCGGAATGGTCCGGAGAATAAGATTCATCTAAGGCAAAGTAGTTTTTGGAGTTTGGAATTGTTTCAGATTGTTCGGTATTGTACTGGAAGCTTCTAGAACCTTCCGGAGTGGGACCAACGTGGCCCCACTTGTCGGGAGGGGGCGTGGGCCTACGAGGGAGTGCCCTGTCTGCATTGGTCCAGGGGCACAAGGCCCCATAGGCCCAGCCGGCCAAGCCCTAGGGGAAACCCTAGGGGAGCTTCTAGAAGGGGGGGAAACTTGCCCCCCACTCCTCCCTCCTTGGCCGCCGGCCCTAGGCTTGGAGGAGGGGCAAGGGGTAGCCGCCCACCCCTCTATATAAAGAGTGTTGTGGGTGCACCCTCCCCCCACACCTCCTCAAGCCCTAGCCTCCCTGTTTCCCTCCTCTCTCTCTCTCTCCCTCCCGACTGCGCGTAGGCGAAGCCTTGCCGCAGAAACTCTCCACCGCTTGCACCACGTCGTCGTGTTGTAGATCCAATATATCTCTCCACCCCACTTGCTGGACCAAGGAAGGAGGAGACGTCGAGGTGCCGCACGTGTGCATCTCTCGGAGTCATCGCCACTTGCGGTGTTGGATCGGATCGGATCGCGAGGAGGAGAAGCTAGTACGACTACATCAACCACCTTCTGTTGAACGTTCCGCTGTGCGAATCTTCAAGGGTATGTAGATCTCATCTATCTCCCCTTGTTGTTTGCATCTCCTAGATTAGATCTTGGATTTTCCCGTTCGCATCCGTAGAAAATTTTGATTTACTATGCTGTGAAACCCTTCAGTGGTATCAGAGCTAGATCTATGGGTAGATGTGTTTCACGAGTAGAACGCAACATGCTTGTTGCGTGCGTTGATGTTTTCTGTTGCAAGCCTCTTGTTTGTGTACTTCTTATGACGCGGGATAGTGAGATAGAATCAGTCCAGGCCAACTTTACGCGACCTCGTTCGCGAGACCGGCTCCGCACTTGACGTGTGGCTTGTTCCACACATGCGGCTGGTGGATGCCAGTTTCTCTCACTATAGTTGTCATGGGATTTACACCGGAGTTTGGCAACCATAATATCACTATTGTGGCTTTCCATAGGTAAGAATCGTTCTTAGCTTGTTACTCCCATAAGCCACGTAAAACATGCAACAACAAAGTAGAGGCGTCTAACTTGTTTTTGCAGGGAGTGTTTGCTGTGATATGGTATGGCCCAAGATGTGATGTGTATGTTGTATGTAATGATCATGTTTTGTAATGTTTCACGACTTGCATGTCGATGAGTACACAACCGGCAGGAGCCATATGGTTGTCTTTATAATTGTGTATGACCTGTGTGTCAACTTCTTATACGCTATGTAATATCTTTACTTTATCGCTAAGTAGTTAGCAATAGTTGTAGTTGCTATTCGTGGTGGAGGCAATCATGGTGGAGTGATGGAGATCATGCTGGCACGCACAAGATGGAGATCATTGCGCGAAGATTGGCTATACCATGTCACATAAAGTTATATGCATGTGATGTTTATCCTTTTATGTATCTTATTATGCTTAGATCGCGACGATAGCATTATAAGATGATTCCTCACTTAAATATCAAGATAAAACTGTGTTCTCCCATGTATGCACCGTTGTGAAAGTTCGTTGTGTTCAAGCATCACGTGATGATCGGGTGCTATAAACTCTACGTTCACATATAACGGGTGCAAGCCAGTTTTGCACACGCAGAAATACTTGGGTTTGACTTGACGAGCCTAGCATGTACAAACATGGCCTCGGAACACATGAACCGAAAGGTTAAGCATGAGTCATATGAATGATATGATCGACACTTTGTTGTCCACCATTGAAACCACATCTATTCTCGTGAAGATCGGATTAGGTGTGGTGAATTTGGATCATGTTCACTAAACAACTTGAGGGATGTTGAATTTAGTGGGAGTTCATCTAGTAATTTGATTAAGTTGAACTAGTTATCATGAACTTAGTCTAAATTGTACTTGCAAATTTTGTAGATCAAATGGCTAAGTCCAACTTCAACTTCAACGTTTTTGCTGAGAAAGAAAAGCTTAAGAACAATGGGTCTAACTTCACCAACTGGTTCCGCAATCTGAGAATCATTCTCGCTGGCGGACAAAAGTACTATGTCCTTGAGAAAGCGCTAGGTGACGTCCCTGCTGTAGATGCGCCGGATGATGAGAAAAATGTTTATTAGTCGCGTAAAGATGATTATGGTGTGATTAAGAGCACCATGTTCTTTGCTATGGAATCGGACCTTCAAAATCGTTTTGAGGATTTCCCCGGGCCCTTTGAGATTCTTGAGGAACTGAAAACTATGTTTCAGACTCAGGCCCGTTCTGAGAGATATGAGATCTCTGAGAAATTCTTTAACTGCAAGATGGAAGAAGGGAGTTCCGTTAGTGAGCACGCCATAAAGATGTCGGGCTACACTCAACGCCTTGAGCAACTGGACTGCAAGATTCCAGAGGAGCTCAAGGTTGATAGGGTTCTGCAATCACTCCCTCCTAGCTATAAAGGTTTTGTAATTACTCATAATCAGATTGGTTCCACTGATACGATCACTGAGCTCTTCGCTAAGCTGAAAGCTACGGAGGTGGACATCAAGAAAGATAATCATGTGTTGATGGTCAACAATCCCCCTAGCTTTAAGAAAGGTAAGGGTGCAAAGAAGCCCTTCAAGAAAGGCAGCAGAAAGCGCGTTGCCCCCACTGAGAAGAAGCTCAAGTCTAGACCTAAGCCAGACACTGAGTGCTTCTATTGCAAGGACAAGGGTCACTAGAAGCGCAACTGTCCGAAGTACTTAGCGGACAAGAAGGCTGGCACCATCAAAGGTATATTTGATATATATGTTATTGATGTTTTCCTTACTAGCCCTCGTTGTAGTGCCTGGGTATTTGATACTGGTTCAGTTGCTAATATTTGTAACTCGAAACAGGAGCTACGGAATAGACGGCGACTGGCGAGGGATGAGGTGACGATGCGCGTTGGCAACGGATCAAGAGTTGATGTGATGGCCGTCGGCACACTCTCCTTAGTTTTACCTTCGGGATTAGTTTTAAACCTTAATAAATATTATTATGTGCCTGCGTTGAGCATGAACATCATATCTGGATCGTGTTTATTGCAAGACGGTTATTCATTTAAATCTGAGAATAATGGTTGTTCTATTTATATGAGTAACATCTTTTATGGTCATGCACCTGCTGTGAATGGTTTATTTCTTCTGAATCTCGAAAGGGATGAAACACACATCCATAACATTGAGGCTAAGAGATGCAAAGTAGATAGTGATAATTCTACTTATTTGTGGCACTGTCGTCTAGGTCATATTGGTGTAAAACGCATGAAGAAACTCCATTTTGATGGACTTTTGGAGCCTCTTGATTTTGAATCATTTGACACATGCGAACCATGCCTCATAGGCAAGATGATCAAAACCCTGTTCTTCGGAATGATGGAGCGAGCAATGGACTTGTTGGAAATCATACATACCGATGTATGCGGACCGATGAGTGTTTCGACGCGCGGTGGATATCGCTACTTTCTCACTTTTACTGATGACTTAAGTAGATATGGGTATATCTATTTAATGAAACATAAATCTGAAACATTTGAAAAGTTCAAAGAATTTCAGAATAAAGTGGAAAACCATCATAACAGAAAAATTAAGTTTCTACGATCCGATCGTGGAGGTGAATATTTGAGTTACGATTTTCTCACGCATCTTAAAGCAAGAGGAATCGTTTCGCAACTCACGCCACCCGGAACACCACAGCGCAATGGTGTGTCTGAACGCTAGAATCGAACTCTATTAGATATGGTGCGATCAATGATGTCTCTTACAGATTTGCCGTTATCATTTTGGGGTTATGCATTAGAAACCGCTGCATTCACTTTAAATAGGGCACCATCTAAATCCGTTGAGACGACACCGTATGAACTGTGGTTTGGTGCTAAACCTAAGTTGTCGTTTCTTAAAGTTTGGGGATGCGAAGCTTACGTCAAGAAGTTGATGCCGGACAAGCTCGAACCCAAAGTGGAGAAATGTGTCTTCATAGGATACCCTAAGGAAACGATTGGGTATACCTTCTATCACAAATCCAAAGTGTTTGTCGCAAAGAACGAATCCTTTCTTGAGAAGGAGTTTCTCTCGAAAGAAGTGAGTGGGAGGAAAGTAGAGCTAGACGAGGTTATTGAACCTTCTCTTGAGTTGGAGAGTAGCGCAGCACCTGAAATTGTTCCAGTGCCATCTGCACCGACAATAGAGGAAGCTAATGACAAGGATCATGAAGCTTCGGACGATGCTACTACTGAACGTCACAGGTCGACAAGGTCACGTGCCCCTCCCGAGTGGTATGGCAACCCTGTCTTAACTGTCTTGTTAGTAGATGACAGTGAACCTGCGAACTATGAGGAAGCGATGATGAGCCCAGACTCTGAGAAATGTCTAGAGGCCATGAAATCCGAATTGGGATCCATGAGCGAAAACCAAGTATGGACTTTGTTGGACCCTCCTAGCGACCGAAAGGCCGTTGAGTGCAAATGGATTTTCAAAAGGAAAACGGACGCAGATGGTAATGTTACTGTCTATAAGGCACGACTTCTCGCGAAAGGTTTTCGACAAGTTCAAGGTGTTGACTACGATGAGACTTTCTCTCCCATAGCGATGTTTAAGTCCATTCGGATTTTATTAGCAATTGTTGCGTTTCATGATTATGAAATATGGCAGATGGATGTCAAGACTGCGTTCCTCAATGGCAACATTGATGAAGAGTTGTATATGATGCAAACTGAAGGTTTTGTCGATCCTAAGGATGCTGATAAAGTATGCAAACTTCAGCGTTCCATTTATGGACTGAAGCAAGCATCTCGGAGTTGGAACCTTCGTTTTGATCAAGTGTTCAAGAGCTTTGGATTTGTTCCAAATTGCTACGAAGCTTATATCTACAAGAAAGTGAGTGGGAGCTCAGTGACATTTCTAGTACTATATGTGGATGACATATTGATTATTGGAAATGACATTGACATGCTTAACGATGTGAAGAGTTATTTGAACAAATGTTTTTCAATGAAAGACCTAGGGGAAGCTGCTTATATATTAGGCATCAAAATCTATAGAGATAGACAAAGACGCCTAATAGCTTTAAGCCAAAGTACATACCTAGACAAAGTTCTGAAAAGGTTCAGAATGGATAAGGCAAAGAAAGGTTCAGTGCCTATGTTGTCAGGTAAGATATTGAGCAAGGCTCAGTGTCCAGCTATGGTAAATGATAGAGAAGCTATGAGCAAAGTGCCTTATGCCTCGGCCATAGGTTCTATCATGTATGCCATGATGTGTACAAGACCGGATGTGTCCAATGCTCTTAGTTTGACGAGCAGGTACCAAAGTGATCCAGGAGTGGAACACTGGACAGCCATGAAGAACATCCTAAAGTATTTAAATAGGACTAAAGAAATGTTTTTAGTCTATGGAGGTGATGAACAGCTCGTCGTAAAGGGTTACGTCGACGCTAGTTTTGACACGGACAAGGATGATTCTAAATCTCAAACAGGATACGTTTATATTTTGAATGGAGGAGCTGTGAGCTGGAGAAGCTGCAAGCAAAGCGTGATCACGGGATCTACAGTAGAAGCGGAATACATGGTTGTTGCAGAAGCGTCAAGTGAAGGAGTTTGGATCAGGAACTTTATCACTAAGCTTGGTGTGGTTCCAAGTGCCTTGGACCCATTGGAGATATTGTGTGACAACACTAGCGCCATAGCACTGGCTAAGGAACCAAGATATCATCCAAAGACCAAGCATATCAACCGCAAGTTTCATATAATCCGAGATTATATAATAGATGGAGATCTGAAGATTAGCAAAGTACATACAGATCTGAATGTCGCAGATCCATTGACTAAACCTCTTCCACGAGCAAAACATGATCAGCACCTTAGTGCCATGGGTGTTAGATTGTTGCCAGATGTAAACTAGATTATTGACTCTAGTGCAAGTGGGAGACTGTTGGAATTATGCCCTAGAGGCAATAATAAAGATGTTATTATTATAATTCTTGTTCATGATAAAGTTTATATTCCATGCTAGAATTGTATTAAGCGGAAACTTTAATACTTGTGTGGTTTGTGAACAACACCGTGTCCCTAGTACGCCTCTATGGACTAGCTCATTGATTAATGATGGTTAAGGTTTCCTAACCATAGACATGAGTTGTCAATTAATAATGAGATCATATCATTGGGAGAATGATATGATGGACAGACCCAAATTAAGCAGAGCAATTAGATCGTTTCATCGTGTTCATCTTTGCGAAGCTTTTCTTATGTCAAATATTGTATTCCTTAGACCATGAGATAATGCAACTCCCTGGTATCGGAGGAAAGCTTTGAGGTCATCAAACGTCATCCTATGAGAGGGTGATCATAAAGGTGTCTCTCAGGTGATCGGAAAGTGCCTGTTGGGTTGTATGTATCGAGATGGGATTTGTCCCTCCTAAGTCGAAGAGATATACTTCGGGCCCACTCGGTAATCGATATCAACACCGCTTGCAAGCACGTGGTTAAGGAGTTAATCACAAAGTGATATCGGATTACGGAACGAGTAAATTACTTGCTATGAACGAGATTGAACTAGGTATGCCGATGTCGACGATCGAATCTCGGGCAAGTAAAATATCGCGCGACGAAGGGAATATATATGGGATTGATTGAATCCTGGCATCGTGGTTCATCCGATATGATCATCGATGAATGTGTGGGAGTCAATATGGGTTTCCAGGCCCCGATGTTGATTATTGATAGAAGATCATGTCTGCATATTCTCGAACCCGAAGGGTCACACACTTAACGTGTCTCGACGCTAGGATAGAATGGATAATTGGTTTATGAGTTTTTGTTCAGAGTCTCGGATGAGATCCAGGACGTCACGAGAGGTTCCGGAATGGTCCGGAGAATAAGATTCATATAAGGCAAAGCAGTTTTTGGAGTTCGGAATTGTTTCGGATTGTTCGGTATTGTACCGAAAGCTTCTAGAACCTTCCGGATTGGGACCAACGTGGCCCCACTTGTCGGGAGAGGGCGTGGGCCTACGAGGGAGTGCCCTGGCCGCATTGGGCCAGGGGCACAAGGCCCCATAGGCCCATCCGGCCAAGCCCTAGGGGAAACCCTAGGGGAGCTTCTAGAAGGGGGGAACTTGCCCCCCACTCCTCCCTCCTTGGCCGCCGGCCCTAGGCTTGGAGGAGGGGCAAGGGGCAGCCGCCCACCCCTCTATATAAAGAGTGCCGGGGGCTCACCCTCCCCTACACCTCCTCAAGCCCTAGCCGCCCTGCTGCCCTCCTCTCTCTCTCCCTCCCGACTGCGCGTAGGCGAAACCCTGCCGCAGAAACTCTCCACCGCTTGCACCACGCCGTCGTGTTGTAGATCCAATCTATCTCTCCACCCCACTTGCTGGACCAAGGAAGGAGGAGACGTCGAGGTGCCGCACGTGTGCATCTCTCGGAGGCATCGCCACTTGCGATGTTGGATCGGATCGAACGCGAGGAGGAGAAGCTAGTACGACTACATCAACCACGTTCCGTTGAACGTTCCGCTGTGCGAATCTTCAAGGGTATGAAGATCTCATCTATCCCTCCTCGTTGTTTGCATCTCCTAGATTAGATCTTGGCTTTTCCCGTTCGCATCCGTAGAAAATTTTGATTTACTATGCTGCGAAACCCTTCACAAAGGACATGAGCAAGTGTGAACTTGCCTTTTGTGATTGTAAGATTATGCACTCACGGTCTTCGAGACAATATAGAAGATCGAATATCTGAAATCAGCATCATTGGTCTGGTAAGGACTACTGTTTAAAGAAGCAAGATGCTTTTATGCATAAGTAATGTAATGCACTTTATAAACGCGAATCCCGGGAATAACGTTGTCCTAGGGTTTGCAAACTGGAATTGGTTTCTTTAGAATGTGTGGTCCTTTTAGATAAGTTTCACACATGTGCTTCTTATTAAGGCTTGTGAGTGTGTGTGTGTGTGTGTGAAACAACATGTAAATATAATAAAGCACACACAATAATGGAATACTCAAGTGGGAAATGTATCTGTAAACTATGTATATAAGGTTTGTTCATCATTTAGAGCTTTCATAAAAATGCTTATGTCTTGCTTTATAATGTTCCTTAAAAGAATAACTTTTGAAGAAAATGTTACTTAGCTAAGGGAAAGTATTTAAATTTTAAGTTAACCTTATTAGGTGTTCTTTCAAGTTATAGTCTTTAAGTAAGAAATAATTGCTTTATTTGAATAATGATATTAGTAGTATTTGAGACTTATCTATCTTGGTTTTGAACTTGGTTAGGTGGGTATTAAGATGCTTTATAACTTAAGTATGACAGACCAAACTTAACTATAAAACACATGATAAAGTCTTTAGTATAATATTTAAAGTCTTGTGGACTAAAGTTAACTTTAAATACATAGATGGATTTAAGGTATATTGCTTAGGTTATTTGTACCTTGTGTACTTTATAATGTTTCCTTAAAGTTGCTTCAGAATTGTCATATTTTTATTTGGTGTAGTGATTTCCTAACATTATAATGGAATAGACTTATTTACCTTTTTTATAAATGAGTGGTTATAGTTTGTAAACAAGGAAATAATATTACTTAATTACTTATGGATTCACTATAGTGTTTTGATATGTTGATAAGCTTGTGATTAAAGTAAAGGAATAGGTTTTATTTCATTACAAATTATTCTTGGAGATTTTATATTAGATAAGGGTCCTTTTATAAAACAATCTACACTTATGGTTGAAGGATAATCCAATATAATTGTATTTAAAATGTGTTGAACCAATTTAACTTTATATTATAAATATTTAAGACTAGTATTACTTATTAGACCTAAATTGGTAATTTTAGGAATATTAACAAATTTTCTTTACCTTTATATGAATTATCAATTAAAGAAATAAGTTTAAATTTAAGTTATTAAAGTGTTAAATTTTTATTTATCTCAAAAGTAGAATATTATATTTTTAACATGTAGGTATTATTTTTGTGATCAATTTGGTATATTAAATTTATTTTTGTGATTTATAAATAATAAGATATGATTTATATAAGATTTATTACTTTATAAATACTTAACAAATATTTAATTAAGTGAAATAATAATGTATGATTATAGATTTGAATTATAGCTTATTTTTCTAAGATTTTTGGTATTTTATTTATATTTTTAACATTTACCATTATTAAAATATGAATTATCAAAGTTCTATTACTTGTAAAATATTTATTAAATAGTAATTATTTAAATTGTTAACATAATAATGTTTGGTAATAGTTTTAAGTTATAGTTTTTTTTCTACAAATTTTCATATATTATACACATTTTTCTGAATTATAAATCAAAAGTTATTAATTAAACAAGATTTAATCACTTTATTATATTTCAGGAAATATTTATATTTGAATTAATATTGTTTTACCAATTTACTAAACAGATACAAAACTTTTTACACCTAGACTAAACCTACCCAAGGTCACTGACCAGTGGGGTTGAGTACACCTCAGATGCCACATGGGCATAGACCCAGCCAAATATGTTGACTGGGCTGAGGTGGCGTCGGCGTGATGTCATGCTGACATCACCCGAGATGATCCTCACAGATTTTAGGATCAATCGATCGATCCTGAGTGCGCGCGGAGTTGTGGCTTGGTGTGTTAGAACGAGCATGACGCGAGGAACATAACCATAGCGGCGCCGCCCTGTTTTGACTACCGCAGATGTGTCAACGGTGACGACCGACGGCGGCACACGGCCTGACCCGATGACAGAGAGAACCAGGACAAGAGGAAGGCAAAGGGAAGGTACTGGAGCATCGCAATCTCACCAGGATTACAGCAAAGCGGTTGCGGAGACGTGAGGAGGTCAAAATCGACGGAGAGCTCGACGACCAGATTTCTGGAACAAGGATCCAATTGAAGCTTCCTGGCCTCTTTCAGTCTTCGTGAGATGGGGAAATCGGACTAGAAGAGCGAGAAGATCATGGGAGTGGTCTCTGTTGTCCAAGAGGAGCTCCAATTCGACGACATTAACTCATCCTGGAGCTAGGGTTTTGGGTTAGGGGAAAATAAAGAGAGAGATAGAGGGGAAATGACGCACGACGATGTTCTACCAGTGGTGCAGGGTTATTTATAGGCGATGGGAAGCGGTGGCGCGCATCGCGGCGCCGATCGGGCGGTTGCCGGAGCTCCACCGAGCTGCTTCGCCAGCAGTGCTCGCTGTCACGAGGAAGAAGAAAGGGAAAAGATCGAAGGGGGTATGCGGACTTGTGGTGGGCTGGTGTTGGGCCGTGTGGGCTGTAGAGTGGTGCGTGTGAGCGGCGGATAAGGCAGTGAGGATGTGGGCCGTGGGCCATTGCTGACTGCTACTCCTTTTCCTTATCTTTTCTGTTTTCTGTTTTTTAATAATTTGTTTTCAATTCAAATTTCTTCAAGGTTTTAAATACCATAATTTTTTGTAGAATATTTTAAATATTCAAAAGATAACTATATTGATTGATTACTCTAATCATGTTGATATTTTTCAATGCTCACAATTATATCAAAAATTATTTATTGAATGGAGTAAATAAGAATTAGGGTTTTAGGGTTTTGTTTCTAGATGTGTATTTTAGTACTTGATTTGAACTTTTCTTTATGGAATTTATTTGCTGGGTACTTGCAGCAACAATAAAGTTATTATAAATCAATTTGTGAACTTTTATTATATAGAGTTTTATTTCTTTATTCTGTTGATATAGATCCTTCTAGTATTTGGGTAAGGGACTTTGTTATCAGTTTTTTTTTCATAATAAACCATGAATTTATTACATGATCTTTCCTTATTTATTATAAAACTTAGTTCTAGTTAATTTATAATTTGAAAGGAAATGTATAAATATGGTGATCCTTTTCTTATTATATGATATATAAAGTTCTAGGGAGTTAATGGGGTTAATATCATTTTCATGAATCTAGTAAACACCAAGGTTTATATTTTGTTATAACTAGCATAAGAGTTAAGGTCTGAATTGAAAATGCTTACCATAATTTCTTAGAAAATTTAATATTCTCAGATTTCCTTTATTGATGTGAATAAGGGTTAATGGCTAAACACATTGTATTTATGTTTATGACCTTTATTAATATCACCCTTTAAAATAAAAGGTTATTATTTGAAATTAATTATGAGAGAGAATTGATAACTAGAGTTTCTAGGCATATATGATTGAAATAAAAGTTAGGGTTTTAAGTTGTAATTGTCTACCATGGGTTTTTAGGAGTTTTAATATTCTTGTTCACCCTTTTATCTATATGAATAAAGATTATTGGTTAAGACAGATTGTGCTTATGTTGGTGTTCAAGAATGACTTCACCTTTTAGAAAAGAAAGTTATTTCCTGGAATGTCTTATGAAAAGGATTTGATAAAGATAACTCCTAAGCACATTTAATGATGATAATTAGGAATGACAAAGATGTGCTTAAGTGATTTGCTATAGGAAATATTCCTATAAAGCTTTGTGGAAATAAGATGATTTATCCAACAGATGGGATGGATGTTAAGCTTGATTATAGATTTAGGGTTTAATGTTTACCCAGAATTTCTATCTTCAATAATTCACCATTCTTGACTTCTACTTAAAGAATTCCTTTCCTAGATATACTACTCCTTCATATCCATCATCAGGTGTTAACATGATGAGATTTACCTCACAAGAATACTCTTATCAATAATTGCTCCTCCTAAATCCTTTTGTAAATGTAAAGAGTTTGACACCAAAGCTTTTCATAATCTTCTTATATCATACTTGGTTATATCAGCTACTCTACTGCTGATAATCTCCCATCCAACAAGTAGTTACTTCTAATCTCCATTCATACCCTTCTTTAATCATCCATCACTAATATTTCTCCAGTAGATGTTTATATCAAACTACTTCATCTCAAGTGCTTACTATTCTTTAAGAGGAATATTATTACTTCAATAACCTCATGCTACTTTAGCTTCATCTAAGTCATACTATCTTATATCTACTTAATTCCAATATTTTACATTCAAACCTCACATTATATTAATGTGACTTGTAATGACTAATCTAGGATAATATATCTAACTAGGGTTTAATCATGTTCTATCCACCAATGCCACTTATATAGGATATAAGCATTCAATATTGGTGGCTAAAGCATCATCATTATAATCCTTTAATTATTTATGGCTTAGGTTAAGATTGGCGAATCAATAGTTGATTACTCAACATTGATGAACAACAAATTTTAGAATAAGATTCAATAGAGATGATAAGGATTGCTACGGAACGAAAGATATATGATGAACGATCTTGACTTGGTTTCTTTCCTACTCAATACAACTAAGAGTTAGGGTTGTATTACCATGATACTTATGGTATAAGTAGATGAGATTAAGATAGATCAAGATTTAGTTGTTGCATTCCTATTACTTAAGTTATGTTTATAACTTGGTATTCGTGAGTTGTGTAATGAATACTAGGATATGATTACTTAAGGATCAAATATAAATCATTAAGTAATGTATTAGGGTTTAACTTTTATTACATTTGATCTACCCTTAGATCAAATCATGTTTACCCAAAAATAAGGTTTTAGCAAAGGTCATATTGAAACTTATCGCAGTCAACTTGATGATCTACTTCATTTACATCAAGTTAAGAGAAGCTTCAATCACTTTGACAAGTTTTTATTTAAAAGCGCGAAAATTATTCAGATTTTCTATGCATGAATGTAATGTACACACCTGTGTTCAGCTTATTTCTAAGATCTAATGTTGTGATGTTACACTAAGGCATCGCCAATGCTTTGTAGCATCGGTTTTATTTCCTCAACGTGTGGATCGTGAGAGATCAATCATGTTTCCCCTTACTCAATTTGGCCACAACCCATAATTATGCGTCTGTAGCATAAACTTCTGCACTTGAACTTTCCTCGTAAATAGTAGACCTCGATGACATACTAGAAGTTATGTTCCTTTAGCATCAGCAACATGGGAGAAAACGACATGGTCTAGCTAAGAAGCCTTCATGGTGGTCTCCAAGAACCACACACCCCTTCGGTTGAATTCTCCCTGGCAAAAAGCTCCATCTATATTGATCTCACTCCACGAGAAGTCGAGTGGAGCCATTGCTTGTTCGTCCTCTCTACGACTCGTCTGAGTTCGGGCATGGGTGTTCTGCCATTCCTCAACAACGACAATTGTTTTCATAGCCACCATCTTTGGGTCTTTCATTTTCTACTATTCACATGCATCATTTCTAGCCTGGCAAAGATCGTATTTTTCATCGCTATACTCCATGATACATGATCAACAGAACTCTTGCCAATGCAATCCAACAACCAACCCTCTAAATTTGCATGGCATATGCCAATATATTTGGTGGAGCCTCCAAACAAACACACGCCTGGTCAATAAAAACCGGCCTTGCCATCTAGATGGCACAAGGTTGTCAGGACTTCTGGATTCCTCATCACATCCTCTGCACCAAGGTATCTTCCATCTCCCTCCGAAATGCTATTTTTATGACTATTATTTGTTCTAGATATTTATTAATTCAAAATACATGTTTTTCATTTTTGCTAATTCCCCTTGGTTGAGTTGTAACAATCATGTACAGGAAATGTGCATTTCAGTGTTTGGATAAGGATAAATTTGAAGGCATTGAACATGTGACAAAAGCACATAGCCATATAATTCATGTTCCCATTAACATAGTTGGAAAATTTCTGTGGCATTTTGTATTCGAGAATCTATACATGAAATCGATGATAGAAAAAATTACCATTTGAATTTTGAAGACAAAGACATGTTATAGCGTTAACTCTTGAAGATGGTACTATTCCAATGAAGTGATGAAATAGTATGTTACATAGGATGTTGCACATGAGGTAGAATTGTGCATACAGAAAGCTCCAAGAGGAAACAAAAGGCAAACATAGAAAATACTATATAATTAATATATAAGTGTGCTTATGATGGCATTTACATGTTTCCTTCCAACCAACCTTGAAAGGGATCACTCCATGTATCTCTATGATACTTGGCCTAGTTGTTAAAGTTTAATTCCGTGCACAAATATTGAATGAGAAATATAAAATTATAATATAACTTCTGAATGGTTAACCTGTAAACGCAATTTTCGCCTTGGAGTGACCGCTAAGGTGACGATAATAGTTGTGGCATGCTTTATTTAGGAAAGGATTCGAACTTACACAACGAGAAATAGAAAATATGATTGTAATTCATTATGGAGAAATAAAAAGTCACACAAGAGAGACACAGTGAACCAAAAATATATATGGAAATGGACTTAGCACTTGCATGTTATGGCAGCCGTGCCCCTCATCTTAGGGTTAATTCAATCAAACGACGTTACACACACATCGACCTCTCAAGACGTGTACAATTACTCTCCTTTGCATCATGCAATTTTTGCCTGATAGTATGTAATATAGGTAATTATAAGTGTAAAATCGAAGTGCGATTTTAACAAAATGATAAGTGTGGCTAAGGATATTGATAGTGCGCAAAATGTTGAGTGCAGTTAAGGATATTGATAGTGCTTCTATGCTTTTTGAAAAATAACATGAATTTTAAGTGCTTTTCGTACATTATATAGTAGTGAGGTCCTAGAAAATTGAGTGAGATTAAAAAAACTAATCTACTATGAGTTTGATTATCCTTTGCTATTTTCCTATTTTTCTACCATGCACTTGCTGTAGATTCAACGTAAACACAATGGTAGAATTAATGGTTGGCTCTCACATCTTCATGACACATGGAGTTAGCTAGAGCTAACAGTAAGATATGACTCGTTCGCACATTAAAATGTTGGTGCTGCCATGTATTTTCTCTGAAACTTGCATGCTTTGTTACAAGGTGGGAACTAAGAGACTGCAATGGTGAGTTTTTCCATACAAAATGGGACGTTTCCAATGGACGTCCAATCCGCTATAAGTTGAAGTTGTTGCATGTTTGAAAGAAATCTGTATGCTTTAGAAGCTAGTTTGATTGCTATCGAGATGAATGCCTCCACTCATATGCAGGCTATCCATTCTAGCAAGCATAGCATGGCGATGTTCCGCTTTGCTTTCTATTTTTATCTAATTTGCATGGCATACAAGATCGAGTTTTCTTTTATGATCGTACAAGATCGAGTTGCTACCATGGCTTTGTAAATTTAACATAGTGGATTACACCCTTCATAGTTAGGGCATATATATATATGATTCTGGACAACATGTCTCTCTATCACAGTTTGTCCTCCAATAATTTATTGTAAACTCATTAACATCTAATGATATTTTTGTCATTTGGTCAATGATATGCTATTCAAAATCAGAGTATAAAAAGAATACAAAGAGTTAACACATGAAAGACATGAACGCCTTACAACGTGGCGACCGATTCATTCTACCTCCAACCTGCGGTGACCCAGCATAACACTGCATGATGTAGTATACTATAGTCGTTGACATAACACTAATGAAACACCGTTCACTAGTATTACATCCCTCAGAGTGGCACAACAGAAACACAACAGGTCCAATATATGTCTAAAGGTTACAACTCACTCTATACACAAGATCCAGAGAATACCCTAGGTTAAAGAGAGAGAAATAAACTTCTTACCAAGAAGAATCAGAAATAAACAACTCAAAAACTATCATATTATTAAGACTAGTATTTTAACTAATGGTTTGGAATTGATGTTATTGCAATACATTACAGAAATAGGTTCTATGGCTAGAGATTACATTCCTATCTAATCAGTAACTTCGTCTTCGCTTGAGTTGATGTATATGTTGAATTCCTTGGCTTCATTGAAGAGCTCGAGCTTTTAATGATGATTACTGGAGCATAAATTGATGTAGACATCGTCTGTACTGGCTTTAGAACCTAACAAGGGTTAAAAAGATACTTTGAGTACGAGCGTACTCAGCAAGTTCACTATAAAGGAGTGTTTGATGCACTATAACTACAACCATATACCATAGGTCGTAGGAAATGCAAGTTTTCATAAACATTTCTTTAAAGGTTGCTTTTATTCTGAAAAGCTATGTCCGTCAGCCTTCACGGGTTTACCAGAACTTTCATGGAGTTCCTTTCCCGCCGCGTTCACAGCTCCTTCCCGAAACAGGGAGTAACAAGTTACAGTTCTTACACTCAGTAGAGGTGCGTTACTTTACCCATGAGAGATCAACTCTTTGTTGCACAACCGGACAACTTATTCCCGTCCACAATTCTATGATGTGGGGCCCAGAAGATGATCCAAGCCAATCACTGCCCCCTTCACGACCTCGCATGCCTTCTTGGTGTACACCATGCCCACATATTGAATTATGGCAATGGTTTGTACAAACCGTTAGATGCCAGAACTATCATGGGACGATGAGGGTTCCCACCCATATGCTGCATATCCTCTACGAATTACCAATTAATATGCACGCTACAAGGATAACAGCCACGACCTGCACATCCGGCTACATGCGAGAGGAAGAAAATACAACTGACTTCTCCGTCCCATTCCAAATCTCATGGTCAATGCGTAATATACGGCGCAAGAATCACTGGCGACATTGGTTCTTAAATCCTAGATGATATAGTCCTGTACAGTGGTATTCCAACTGCCAGATTTAATAGGTTATATGATCACCCTGGATTAGTAACCAATAGTTCACATTCTTATCAAAAATAATGTTTTCTGACCTTTTTCAAATGCAGGTGATGACAACACTGGATTTGCAAAATACTTTACAAAAAATAAACAAGGACATGAGCAAGTGTGAACTTGCCTTTTGTGATTGCAATATTATGCACTCACGGTCTTTAGGTCATTATAAGATCCAATATCTGAAATCAGCATCATTGGTCCGGTAAGGACTAATGTTTAAAGAAGCAATATGCTCTTATGCATAAGTAATATGATGCATTTTATAAACTCGAATCCCGGGAATAACGTTGTTCTAGGGTTTGGACACTGGAAAGGGTTTCTTTGGAATGTGTTGTACTATTAGTGAAATTTCACACTTGTGTTTCTTGTTAAGGATTGTGAGTGTGTGAAACAACATGAATTTCTATTAGCATGGAATAATGAGGTACATACTAACGTGATATTTTACTTAAGATTGTTTACATTTTAATTGTTTATCTTTGAATTTTATTTTACAAGTACTACGACTACTCACACCTTTCGCGAGAAACTCTTTCTCTAGAAAGGATCCATTCTTGGCAACAAAAACCTTGCCCTCGGATCTGTGATAGAAGGAATACCCAATAGTTTCCTTAGGGTATCCTATGAAGACGCATTTTTCCGCTTTGGGTTCGAGTTTATCCGGTTGAAGTTTCTTCACATAAACATCGCATCCCCAAACTTTAAGAAATGACAGCTTAGGTTTCCAAACCATAATTCATACGGTGTCTTTTCAACGATTTAGATGGTGCCCAATTTAAAGTGAATGCAGCAGTTTCTAGTGTATAACCCCAAAATGACAACAGCAAGTCCGTCAGAGACATCATAGATCGAACCATATCCAATAAAGTACGATTACAACGTTCTGACACACCATTTAGTTGTGGTGTTCCGGTAGGTGTGAGTTGTGAAACAATTCCACACTCTTTCATGTGAGTGCTAAATTCGTAACTTAGATACTCACCTCCACGGTCGGACCGTAGAAATTTGATCTTTCTATTACGATGATTTTCCACTTCATTCTGAAATTCCTTGAACTTTTCAAAGGTTTCAGACTTGTGTTTCATCAAGTAGATATAATCGTATCTACTCAAATCATCCGTGAAAGTAACAAAATAATGATATCCAGCTCGCGCCGACACACTCATTGGACCACATACATCAGAATGTATGATTTACAATAAATTTGTCGCCCGTTCCATTGAATCGAAAAATAGCGTTCTAGTCATCTTGCCCATAAGGCATGGCTCACATATATCAAATGATTCAAAATCAAGTGATTCCAAAAGTCCATCCGAATGGAGCTTCTTCATGCGTTTAACGCCAATATGACCTAGACGGCAGTGCCACATATATGCGGATATATCATCATTAAGTTTAATCCTTTTAGCATCAACATTATGAATATGTGTAACATTATTATCGAGATCCAATAGAAATAAATCATTCATCATCGGTGGATGACCATAAAAGATTTCATTCATATAAATAGAACAACCATTGTTCTCGAATTTAAATGAATAACCACTTCGCATCAAACACGATCCAGATACAATGTTCAAGCTCAGTGCTGGCACCAGATAACAATTATTCAAGTTTATTACTAATCCCGATAGCAAGTGGAGAGGTAGAGTTCCGACGGCGATCACATCAACGCTTGATCCATTGCTGACACGCATCTTGACCTCACCCCTTGCTAGCGGCCGCTTGTTCCGCAGCCCCTGATTCGAGTTACAAATATTAGCAACTGAACCGGTATCAAATACCCAGGTGCTACTGCGAGCACTAGTCAAGTACACATCAATTACATGTATATCATATATACCTTTGTTTGCCTTGCCGTCCTTCTTGCCTGCCAAATACTTGGGGCAGTTACGCTTCCAGTGTCCAGTCCCTTTACAATAGTAGCTCTCGGTATCAGACTTAGGGCCAACTCGGGGTTTCTTTTCAGGCACGGCAACCGGCTTGCCGCCCTTACTTCCCTTCCATTTTCCCTTCTTGTCTTTCTTGAAACCAGTGTTCTTATTAATCATCAACACTTGATGTTCCTTTTTGATCTCCACTTCTACAGTTTTAAGCATTGACAGAAGCTCGGGGAGAGACTTATTCATGCCTTGCATATTACAGTTCATCACGAAGCTCTTATAGCTAGGTGGCAGAGACTGCAGAACACGATGAATGCCTAAGTCAATGGGAATCGTTATTCCCAAGGACACAAGCTTATCGGCGTAACCCGACATCGTGAGCACATGCTCACTTACGGAGTCGTGCTCTTCCATCATGCAGCTAAAGAACTTTTCTGAAGCATTGTAGCTCTCTACAGCAGCATGTGTGTCGAAAATCATTTCAACTCACCCAATGTATCAAATGCATTGCCGTTTTAAAAACGCTTTCGAAGTTCTGGCTCTAGCCCATACAATATGCCGCAATGAACTAAGTTGTGGTCCTCCTGACGAGTCTGATAGACATTTTTCTCCTCATCAAGGGCATCATCAAAAGGTGGAGGGCCTAGCGGCGCTTCTAGCACATATTTCTTTTGTGCAACAGAGAGGAGAATCCTCAAATTCATGGCCCATTCGGTAAAGTTGCTACCGTTTGTTGCAAGTTTCTCTTTCTCCATGAACCAAATCCACTACACTAAGTCCGATCATCACGTGAGTCGGTGTAGCTTCAAAGGCGAGCATCAAATGGGCATCATATCTACTATATGACCATGCTTAACCTTTCGGTCCGTGTTCCGAGGCCATGTCTGTACATGCTAGGCTCGCCAAGTTAGAACCTTAGTATTCGTGTGTGTAACTGTCTTACACCCGAAATATGGTCGTGGATCCAAGAACACCCGATCATCACGTGATGTCTTGGAGCGACGAAAACATAATCGGTGCATACTAAAGGAAGAACACATTCTTATCTTGATATTTAAATGAGGGATCATCTTATTATGCTAATAAAGCGCTAAACAAGCAATATAAGATGCTATCAAACATCACATGTTTATTAGTGAAATGATATGGTTCCCGCATATGATCTCTATCATGTGCGCCGTGGTATGATCACTATCATACCTTTATGTGTAAGGCCAAGGTCTATGGAACTTACACGCTATGTGTGTTGTAAGAGTATCATCTCATACTTCTACTTACAACATCACCATATCATAGCACTAGCCTAACAACAATCTAAACTAGACACCTCTAATTTATCCATTGCAAGTTTTACGTGGCTTAGGGCTTTCGAAGATAGAACCGTTCTTATCTACGAACATGAACCACAACGAGGATAACCAAATTGTCGACAACTCGTTGCAAAATAGATATTGACTATAGTAGGAGAGACATACACCCACTAGCCACTTATGCAAACTAGTTGCATGTCAAGCGTGGAACAGGTCTCATGTGCGAGGACATGTAAAGTTTGTCCGGGCCGCTTCATTCCTCTATGCCACCAATATCCAAAATTACAACTAAGAAGCAACAACATGATCATCATCGCCCACATACTCATATGTGTACTACCCGTGTAAAGCATCTACGCATAGATCCGGCTCTGATACCACTGAAGGGTTCGCAGCATAGAAAACAAAATTTTTCCTACGATGGGAACTATGTACCAAGATCTATCTACTAGATAACAACATGCGGATGTATATCCGTAGAGAACATACCCTTAAAGACCGACAAAGCTTAACAAGTTGAACTCGTGGTTGATGTAGATGATCTCTTGTCGATCTTAAGATCGAGAGAAAGTCCTAGCGCCGCAAAGCAGCAGCGCATCCGTGCTCGCACACATGTACAAGACACCGAGCAACATCCGCCTCCTCGCTCCAGCGATGCAGCGGAAGCACAACCCTTTCTTGCCGAATAGCCACCGGGAACATGTATCTCGCTAGTCCGAGACCATGGGGGATAAATTCTAGAGGGGGAGAGAGATCCTTCATGAGGAGGTGTGAGTGAGAGAGAGGGAGAGGGGTGCCTTTTATAGGAGAGGGGGGACCCTAAGGTGGTGGCCGGCGCATGGGGGCTTACCCCTTTCCCTCCCCTCATTCATGTGGGTGGACACTCCACTCACAAAATTCCTTTAAATTCCCTCCACTCAAAATCCCACTCAAAATTGCTATTAAATTTCCACCAAATTTAATGCAAACTCTCATTAAATAAAACTCTTTTTATTTATTCAGAATTTTGTCAATTAATTTAATGACAAACATTCACATATAACCCCTTGCTAGAATTCCATTTCACATGCAAAAAACACTTTATGCAATTTCACCCGAAAACCTGTTTCGGTATCTAGTGAAATAAATTCATACGCTTGTTATTCTTTCTAGCATGAAACATTTTCTCCAACTGGATTTCAGTGTCCCTTAAGTGTTTCACCCTACGGTTCGCGAATAATGCGGACATGATCGAGACCATTCTCCGATCAATAATCAGAAGCGGGACATGGAGATCCATACTGACACCCACACATTCAACGATGACTTTCCTGTGATCGTCGGAACCTTTTATGCTTGTATCTTAATCCCTTTGTTTCACGATATATTACATGTCCGAGATTCGATCATCGGTATCTCCATACCTAGTTTGATCTCGTTACTGACATGCACTCTTTTCTTGTTCTCGTGATATAACATTCTAGTGATCAAATCACTTGCTTGCAAGCTAACCAATGTGATATCACCGAGAGGGCCCAGAGTATATCTATCCGTCATCAGGATGAACAAATTTCACTCTTGACCCATGAGTCTCAACATAACACTTTAGTAGTTTTGAAGCCATCTTTATAATCACCTAGTTACGGTGTGACGTTTGATGTCAACAAGAAACTCTTTCGGTGTTAGTGATTGACATGATCTCATGGTCTAAGGATTAGGATCACTTCGTAAGTTGTTATAGCAATATAAACTTAATGACTTTGATCGTAATGCTATACTTCGGATGAATGTTCATCACATCATTACACTAATGTTGTGATCTCGTTATTAATAACATCCAATGTTTATGATCAGGAAACTGTGATCATCTTGTTAATCAACGAGCTAGTTTATGAGAGAGGCATAACTAGGAACCTTCTGTTTGTTTATTAAACACACATGTATTAACATCCCCGTATTAATACAATTATAGCATGCAAAATAAACATCTATCATATACTTGGAATACACATAATAAACACTTTATTATTGCCTCTCAGGGCATATTCCCTTCAATTAGGGATTTCCATCAGAAGCACACAGAAGCTAACGAGGGGAGTAGAGGCAGATAATCAGAGGGGAAGGAGGAAAACACTTACCTGTGGTCCTCACCGACGATCAGAAGAGGAAGCAGAAGGGGCCGACCAGCACACGACGGCATAGGGAGCACCGGGGGCGCTGCAACCCGCACCGAGCCATGGCGGCGGCCATAGCCACACCGGTGGTGGAAAAGCACAACCACACCCCAGGAGCACCGCACAACACCACAGGAGCGGCGGAGAGCTACATCGCCAGCAACCACCAAACCCTAGGGTTCGGGGTGGAGCTAGCCTGGTCGAGAAAGAGCTCTAGAGGCAAATCGAACAGGATCAGGCGAAGGAGCAGGGTCGTCTACCATGCCATACACCACGACAGTGGTCGGGAAGGCCCAGGGTGGTGTGAAACAGGCGGCGACGACACAGGCAACACAACGCCACCGCGGGGTCGAAGGAAAGGAAGAGAAACGAGTGAGAGAGAGCGAGGTTGGGAGTGTACTAGGCCGATAGGGTCCAATACCATTTCGACAGGTGGTCTTGACCAGCCCATTTGGGCCAGGTTGGGCCTAGTGAGCCCAATGGGTTGGCCCAAACGTTAAAATAAAAATTTAATAGATTTAATAAAAGACCAAAATACTCCTAGGATTTAATAAATTCTAGTAAATAAAATAAAATCCCTAAAAATACAAATGATATATTTTTAGGTTTATAATAATACAATCTATCTAATAAAATTAAGGAATCTATTTTTAATAGAATAACTTTAGGATAAAGATTTTTATAATATATATTCCTTATGGAATTTTATAAAAATCAATAAAATACCTAAAAATAAATAAAAATAACTTTTATCATCCTTAATTAGTATAGTATTTTATAAAAATACTAAATTGATATTTAAGATATCAAAATAAAATCTTCTAAATTAAAATGCTTATTCTTAAAAGAAATATTAAGAAAATAATTATTGGAGTTAAATAAATAAATATAAACTAGTTTTTGACTCTTTTATTGATATATTATATTAAAAAAATATCAAATTTAATATTTAACAAATATTAATAATTATTATTAAAACAATTTCCTTTATTAAGGTAATTCAAGAAAATTTATATATTGGGTAAAACACACAAAGAAGATAAATAATAAATGATGCATTGCATTAATATGCATAATCATTTTTGCTTCTTTAAATATTGTCCTTACCGGGCAATAATGATGTTTTGTAGAAATAGAAGCTCAAGGTGGAGTGCAAGCATCCGACTTCACGACCTTGCAATCTCAAGGCAAGTTCATCACTTGCTCATGTCCTTTTGAAGAGTCTTTATCAAAGTAATTGCAAATTGTGTGTTATCATCTATGTTTCGAAGAAAGAAAATATTATTTTCTCAAAACAAATAAATTATTGATATCATCCTAAGTGGTGATATGTATAAGGTAAGCAATGGAACTTAGGTTTCCATTTGTAATAAGATTAATCACTTAGGACTTAACAACCCATGACATTAGTGATTCTAGCGCCGTATATTACGCATTAACCATGATATTTGGAATGGGACGGAGAAGTCAGTTGTATCCTTTTCCTTCCATATGTATGGCAAGACGACCTTAACGTGACGCTGTGTTTCCTTGCGAGGATCCAGCATATGGGTGGGCACCCTTAGGCCCCACAATTTTGGTGTCTAGATTATCTATGATTGGCTGCCAGAGGTATAGTAAGCCCTATATGGAACTTGCCAGGGGCATCACCAGCTCATAGAGTCTTAGGGAACTCATCATGGTTATAGCTTACCCGGGAGGGGGCTTAACGAAGGTGTAGTCAGCCCTAGAGGATCGTGCAGACATGCGGGGTCGCGGAGAGGGGCGGTGATTGGCTTGGATCACCTACTGGGCCCCACAACATGGAATTGTGGACGGGAAAGTACGCCCAGTTGTGCAACAAGGAGTTGTTCTCTCATGGGTAAAGTAACATACCTCTGCAGAGTGTAAGAACTGTAACTTGTTACTCCCTGTTCCGGGCAGGAGCTACGAACACGGCAAGAAAGAAACTCCATGAAAGTTCTGGTCAACCTATGAAGGCTGATGGACATAGTTTTTGATAATAAAAATAATCTTTAAAGAAATGTTTACGAAAACTACATAGTGCCAAGGACTGATAGTCCGAGGTGGTAGATAGACCATCAAACTTCCCACCTTTCATATAATGCTTGTTGGGTAACGCTGTTACTCACCTTTTCCTTTGATCCCCTACTTAGACTCTGAGGAGCCAGAATAGACTCCGTTGTACGCAGCCGAAGGCCAAGAGGATGTCTACTATGAGGATCCAGATCTGTCCGGCAGAGTGGAAGGGGTGGACTATGAAATACGTTATGGAGTGGAGGAAAATGAGTCAGAATAGTTGCCATAGTTATTAGTAACCAATTGAGACGAGCAAAGTTGAGCTCAGTTCAGAGTATAAGTTTGAAACTTTAAATCTTCCACTAAAACAGTTTTAAGTTGGGTTTGTAAGTTGAATCTTTTGAAGTATCGAACATCTGGTATTGTAATAATAATGTGTGTATGTTTGTAATTTGGACCCGCAATGTTTCTGATGTGCCACTCTGAGGGATGTGATATTTATAGAACCGTGTTCTGTAGATGTTATGTCAACGACTATAGTGTACTACACATACAGTGGTGTGCTAGATCACCGCACCACCACAATTAAGGGTACCCCTGTGGATATCGTAATTATCTTAGTGAATCTCTCTTTATTCCTCCTTTGACCGTGCAGGTTGCTAGCCGGTGATTCTAGTCACAATAGCTCCGGGCACACTTCCAAACACGTCTGAAGGAACCCTTTTCTCTAGACCCGAAGGAAAATGATATGTGACCGACTACACAAACCATCTAAAGAGAGAGATCAAACACACATCATCAATCAATTGATCATGGACACAAGTAATAGATCGTATTTATTTCAATGCATAATAATACTAGGGTTTCACCATCTCTCCCCAAGAACAAGGAAACTACTCATACATGAAGGGGGTCAACATCATGGAAATAGTATGGATGAAATATGAAGGTAAAATTGAATACAAGTGCAAATCCACAATAGAGATTGGATCACAACAAAGTAAACAAAGGGTATCAAAGTTGGAGACATTATTGATGAAGAACGATGTGTAGCCCTTCAAGATACAAGTATCATTTCTCCCATGAGTGGTATGGTGGTTGAAAGGATCGTATGGGCACCTAGAGGGGGGGTGAATAGGTGCTACTTCAAATTTTCTTCCTTTTCAAATTAAGGTTTGACAATAAGGTAAATTCTCTAGATAATGCAACTATGGTGAATTTACCTATATGACAATTATGCAAGAGCTACCACAACACAAAGTAGTAACGAGTAAGTAAGGTGTCTTAAAGGATAGAAGTAACCGAAAAGTGGACGCGGAGACACAAGGATTTGTTTCCCGTAGTTCCTTCCTTTTGAGGGGAAGTACGTCTACATTTGGAGAGGGGGTGGTTTCAAACCACCAACGCCACGAAAGGCCTCCCTTGTTCTCCGATGAATCTCACCCCAATGGGATCGATTCACCTTCCACTATATCGGCAACCTTCAAGGTGGAAGCCGGCACCGTTACAAGTTTGGGGCACACATCCACAATTTAATCGGAGGCTCCCAAATACAAGCAAGCTGTCAAAGCAATCAAAGACAAGCTTGTAAGAACCAAAACAAGAACTAGGGTTTCCAAGAAAACACTAGAGCAAAGGGGCCCTCAATGAAATGAGGGGGAAATGAAAATCTCTTTTGGTGAAGTAGTAGATCGGGGCCTCCTCCTTCGATTCTCCAAAGATGAAGGACTTTGGATGGTGGAATGAGGAGATCTTGAGGATTTGAGTGGCTCCAATGGTGGTCTTGCTTTAATGTGTTTGAGCACTTTGTCCCAAGGTAGGTGGAGGAGTATTTATACCCCTCCACAAAATCTGGCCGTTGGAGCATTTACTGAAGCGGTAGTACCGGAAGTTCAAGCGGTACTACCGGAGAACTCCGGTACTACCGGACCTGGTACCGGACCACCCTTTTTCAAACTGCATCAAGTCCTGCCCACAGCGGTACTACTATTGATGCTACCGTAAAGCGGTAGTACCACAAGTGGCAACCGGTACTACCGGACGTAGTGGAATCAATAGTTTTTGACGAACAAAAAGTCTCTGTCACGCTATGTAGCAAAATGCGGTACCGGAGCAGACAGAAGCTTTTTGCCAACGTACAAAAAGCCACATTTTAGTACGGAGCAGGCAGAAGGTTTTGACAAGATGTCAAAAAGCTTCTGTCGCGCTAGGTACTAAAATGCGGTACTACCGCTTTTTAGTACCTGGCGTGGCAGGGGCTTTTTGACAGTTAGTCACAGCCTTCTGTCTGGTCCGGTAGCAAAAAGCGGTACTACCGCTTTTTGGTACCGCGCCAGCCAGACAGTTTTTGAACGTTGCAGATCTTTTTAATGTTCCTGCGACACACTTAGCAAATCATTAGTCCGATATGTGTGTTGTTATCAAACACCAAAATTACTAGGGATAGCAAATGCTCTTTCAGTGGTGTAGATCTTGTGGGCGATGGCTATGGAGCGGTGGAGTGGCAGGCTCGGCCCCTATGGCGTGTGTGGACTCTCCCCTTATTCTAGGATTTTCCCCTCTTTAAATAGACATCTGGAGGTCGGTTTCCCAAACCGACAGAGGTAGGGGACGAATATGCCCATTGGGACTTCACAAATGTTGTTTATATTGAGGAAACAAAGCCGTCGGAGGTGTAACACCCCCGGTCACTTCGGACCGATGGCTGTCACTTCTGGCAGCTTAATAGGATCTCTAGACTAACCCCACAGACCAACACTAGTCTTTTCTGCGCACTTTGTCCTCACTCATCTGCACCCGGTTACCCACTTCCCGGTCGGTCACCGTCCTAAAATTGCTCTAGGCCAAGCACGCTTAACCTTAGAGTTTTTTTCGAATGAGCTTCTAGAAAAGAAGTTGCAACTTGTCGGTATGGGTTTTCTATCAATCCTATTGAGCCATGCGCCAGGGTCTCACATACACCCACCCTTAGAAGATCAACGTCCTCGTCAATCAACCACAAGCCAGGAACGTTCCCTCTTGGCACACGCGCCATGCTACACATGTTCGCCCCTGACCCAATAGGATCTCTAGACTAACCCCACAAACCAATACTAGTCTTTTCTGCGCACTTTGTCCTTACTCATCCGCACTCGGTTACCCACTTCACGGTCGGTCACCCATCCTAGAATTGCTCTAGGCCAAGCACACTTAACCTTAGAGTTCTTTTCAAATGAGCTTCCGGAAAATAAGTTACAACTTGTTGGTATGGGTTCCCTATCAATCCTATTGAGCCATGTGTCAGGGTCTCACAGGAGGGTGGTACGACCGTACGATACGGGCAGGCTCCACCCGTACCAGTGGTCGTTATGCCCTCTGGACTCTGTAGTGTTTTGGTCGCCATTTCTTTATACGGACTCCGATTGAGATGTCCTATGACTCATTGGATTCGTATGGACGAGAGATACAACACGATGGCCTTGGATTTTCATTTGGAGTTGATGAAAAAAATTCACTTCTTCCTCTCCTCAAATGGCTAAGTTTGGTGAGCTCATCCATATTGTATCCTCTCGGCTCCTCTTATCCATGATTGTTCATAGCACCTACACACAAGTCAAAGACAAGGAAAAGGTAATAAAATCCTACTAAACTACTAACTGTGCAAAGTTCATGTGAAAATGAATGAGAACTAGTAATCATACATAACACGCACAATTGTAGTTAGATGTAGCATGTAATGAGTGAAAATATGAATAATTTTTATACTTAAATATGCTTAAATTTTGGAATCATCACCTCGCTCTAGAGCATCGCCTCACTGCCATCCACGCCGCCACCGCCACGGCCCTCCTTTGGTTCCAGGCAGGAATCACAATGCCCAACAAGGAAGGGGCACAAAGACGAATGGTGATCATGAGCACCTCAACTCATCGGCACCACACTCGTCTCCCACGGCTTCAGACGAAGCTCACCACCGTCTGTGAGGTCACCTCCATCATCCCCGCTCCGTCCGAGCCTAGAGTCGTGACCATGGTGAGCCGAAGGTCCTCCTGGACCTCTTTCATTTATTTATTTTGTTATGTGCCGGGCCGTCGTCATCGATCGTCGTTCAGATGGTCGCTGAAGTCTCCTCCGGCTGCCCGTTTGAATCAGGGTTCCATGTTCGCCCTTCTCTGCTTGCTCTCGAGCCTGCGATTTTTCCTTAGCACCGCCGCCGTTAGGTCGTCGCCGGCTAACATCACTGCCGCCCACGTTGCCCCCTTCCCCGAGCCCCAACACAATGCCCCGCCGCCGCAGGCGACCCCTCATCTCTCTCCCGCCTCCAACCAGCAAGAATACGTTGCCCAGCGATCCTCCTTCTCATTTGCTTCGGTGGCGCATAGTTTGCGTGCCTCTGGTACTATGGCCACAGGCTCTTGCCCTGGCGTTCCATGACGATGTAGCCGGCGAGCCCTCATCCGAGATACTTCAAAAGAGGGTGTCTCCTCAATATTCCTTAACCGTTGCCAACCGTAGTGGTTTCATTGTTGCTCCTCTAGGCAGTGTGTGTGGTGGGCCCACATGTCATTTCCTGTGGCTAGATCCGAGCTGGTACAAGAACTGTTGTTGGACCGGTTTCGAACTTCAGAAACTTCCGCCTAACCTATTATGGAGATAAAAAACAAAGATTTATGGGAGGGGGTCACTAAAAATCAGCCAGCCATGTCATCAACGAACTAAAGAATGCTGTCCTGGAGTGACCAAAACGCTTCTGCAAGACAAGTTTCTGTTTTGTGTCTTGTTTTTGCGTTTTCACGAGTTGGTGACCAGAACGCCAGTGCACGACAAATTAATAGTCATTTTAGCGTTTTTCTCTTTAAATTGTTTATTTAGTTATTTTAGGTATTTTTGGAGATAATAAAGACTACTTCCTCCAATCCATAATAAATGTATTATTAACTGGGAGTAGTTTTGGATTTTATTTATCTCTGCACGACAGCCCAGCGTGTCAGTTCATCCACAGAGGGCGCAGCACGATTGCACGAACACCTGAACACCCCTCCTGTTCGGGCGTTCCACTATGCTGCCTCAGAGGTTAGACCGGCGTTTATTCTTCGCCTATCTCAATTCCATCGCCGCATCATCATCCTCCGCTCCGTCCCGTCGGCCCCTGCGCCTCCTGCCTCACCGGAGCCATGCCAGGCCCACCAGCTTCTCTGCGAATTGCGCCGCCGGTTCTCTGCCCGGCCCCGCTGTGCAGCAAGACGATGCAGGTGGGTGAGATCCGAATTCTACTCGATTATCGGGCGCGACGAGCTTTGGCTAGGGTTTTCAGGTTGTATTGGTAGAGGTTGGAGATTCGGTTGTTTCGTATGCTGAACTTTGGTCGCCTGACCTGTTTGTTTTGAGAATATTCAGTTAATCAGTTCCTCAAACCTTGATTGATCGGGAGAAGGCCTGTAACTTATGATGCTTTGTGATGTTAGGAACAAACTGGTAAATTTCTGTAGTTTTAGCCAAGGAAAATATTGTTTCTTGCATTTTCCAAAAAAAAAACTGGGAAGTGCTAGTTCAGACTTCAGAGTTAAGTATGATTCACCTATCAAAATGAAGCTGCTCACATCGTCCGACCCGCAATCTCACTTCTTAAGAAATTGGGAACTTTAGATAAGGACGTGTTAAGTTTCACATTATTAGCAGAACCATGTTCCAGTTTGTATATGACGCCTATCTGCAGTGTCGGGATATCGTCTCCCTCCAAAGGAAATCCAAGAAATTGTGGACGTGCCATCGAATCCTAGTTACTATGTCTCCCCTCGCCGAGATAGGATCATGTTCCTGAAACGTAGAGCTATGCCTCCTTTATCTGAGCTTGCAAAGCCTGATAAAATACTTGCTGGCATACGGATCGATTCCAGTTCTAACATGAGGAGTCGAATGTAAGTAACAATGACTTTTATCATTTTCAATAATATGTGATCATAAACTTCTTACAGCCGGTTGGGTGATTTCTAGGTCCTTTTATACTGGGATTAGTCTCCATTTGCTGATGGATGATGGAAGTTTAGGTCCAGAGAAAGTGGTCCATGGGTACCCAGATGGTTCAAAGATTAATTTCGTAACATGGTATTTTTTCAAACATTCTTCAATGTATCTCTTTTAGTATACATCAGAATTGTGATTTGCCGTTCCTTTTTTCTCAACCATGTTTCTGCTTGTATCTTTCTGAATTTCAGGTCACCAGATGGCCAGCACATGGCCTTCACTGTGTGCTATGAAGATGAGGTGATTGGCTGATGCTTTAGAGTACAAAATGGTAGCAGCCTTTGATGGGTTAATGGTTTGCTGATTCTGTTATGTACTTGACGCATTTCATGGCTTGAGTAGGTGAGCAGCAGTAGCAGTTTAGCATTGTGGGTTGCTGATGCTGAATCTGGACAAGCTCGTCCACTTTTCCAATCAACAGACATAAGACTGAATGCTATTTTTGAGCTGTGAGTGCCATTGCTTTTCAGCTGAACCGTCCTTTTGTTCCTCATTTCTCTCATAAATCAACACCCATCTTGCGATCTTGACAGATTTGTCTGGGTGGATCATTCTACTCTGTTGGTTTGCACTATTCCTTCATCACATGGTGATTCACCAAAGAAGCCATTGGTTCCTTTTGGTCCAAGGATTCGTTCCAATGAGCAGAAAAATGTCATCCGGTTGTGAGCCACGAGAGAAATGCTGAAAGATTTACACGAGGAAGAATTGTTCAATTACCATGCAACCTCTCAGTTAGTACTGGTCTCGTTGTATGGGAGAGTGAAGCCAGTAGCCTCCCCTGCTATATATACTTCTCTTAATCCTTCACCAGATGAAAAGTACTTGATGCTCACCTCTGTTCACCAGCCATATTCTTCTATAGTTTCGTATAAAAGGTTCCCGAGGAAGGTTGAGTTGTGGACAGTTGATGGTAGATTTGTCCGTGAAGTTTGTGATCTACCACTTGCTGAAAATATTCCAGTTGCAGCTAACAGCGTCCGTAGGGGAAAACGTTTAATCAGGTGGAGGCCTGACATGCCTTCAACATTATATTGGTGAGTGAGCAAAAGGCTTAGTCTTAATTCATGATGCACTGATGCAGCTTCAGTTAAAAAAATGATACTTTGTTCAATTCTGATGAGAAAATACTAGATAAACTCAATTCCCGTGGTATTTAAAGTTCCAATGAATTTATGCCTCTTTTATGCACTTAGTTGTGATGTCTCCATGTATTATGCAGTTTCTTTCTCTTGGTAGATAGTCCAAATTTGTTGTTGCTTATGAATAAATGGATATATTCTTTTGAACTCAGGCATGTCTCTTCTGAGTTTTGTGTCCTAGCCAGAAGTTATCCATAATAGTCAACCTCAAATTAGTTATTTTGTTAGGATTTAGGAAGGGAGATAAACATATTTAGACTCCTTTTGTAGAAAAGGTAATCACTATATTAATGATAATCCCAAATACATTAGTTGTTAATATCACATGTGCTTAACTATAACTGAGGACCAATGTTATGTTCTTAAAATTACATCTTGTATCTTCAAAGGGTGGAAGCACAAGATGGAGGAGATGCAAACATTGAAGCCTCACCACGTGATACAGTTTACACGGAACCTGCTGAGCCTTTAAATGGCGAGAAACCTCAAGTTCTAATTAAACTTGACCTTCGGTATAGGTATTGATCTACTACAGGTACTAGAGTTTTTCTCCTGATGTTACAATGGGACATCAGTTTAGCTTCGCCTATATGTCCTTGGAGATAAATTTGAATTTTGGCATTTAAAATGTAGCTTTGAAATTTCTCCTGCATAGTTGTTATTGACCTTGCACTTAAAATACACAAACATACTTTCTTCAGCTTCCCATTCTATGATGCTACATTCCATGTTTTTGTCAAATCTACAGAAGGATCTCTTGGTGCTACGGATTGCACGCACTGGTCTATGAATATTGGAACAAGACACGCAGAACAAGAACATGGGTTATCTCTCCTGACTGCAAAGATCTTAGCCCACAATTATTATTCGATAGATCTTCTGAAGATGCCTACTCAAGTCCAGGTTCTCCAATGATGTGCAGAACTCGTGCAGGTACCCTCGTCATTGCAAAAATTAGGACAAGTGAAGGGACTTGCATCTTAATGAAGGGACAGGGTGCCACACCAAAAGGAAGCGTCCCTTTCCTTGATCTCTTAAATATGTATGCTGATCTCTTTCAACCATTTCTTCTGCACCTCTCATTTCCACTTTTTGGCTATTGTATGAATCTATTAACAACTTGCTTCTTTACAGAATTACGGGAGCAAAAGAACGGATATGGGAAAGTGGCAAAGAGAAGTACTATGAATCTGTTCTTGCACTGATGTCATATCATCCTAAATGTGAAATCCAGCTAAATCAACTAAAATTACTTATATCGAAAGAGTCAAGAAGAGAAGCTCCCCAATATTATCTTAGTATTTGGCCTGATAAGAAGCAAGTCAAGATAACAAATTACCCCCATCCATATCCTCAGCTGGCATTGTTGCAGAAAGAAATAATCACATACCAGCGAGAAGATGGCGTTAAACTTACTGCTACATTATATATGCCTCCAGGCTATAACCCATCGAAACATGGGCCTCTTCCATGCTTGATTTGGTCTTATCCTGGAGAATTTAAAAGCAGAGAGGCTGCTGGGCAAGTCCGTCGTTCACCCAATAAATTTTCACGCATTAGCAACAATTTTCCTCTTCTTTGGTTAGCTAGAGGGTACTATCTTACTTCATATTTATGCTTTTTTTTGCAATTTAATTCCCCATCATTTGTAAAATGTATTTTATTTACCTTTATGGCGCAATCTTATCTTACAGGTTTGCAATTTTGGCTGACCCGACAATCCCTATAATTGGTGAAGGAGACCAAGAGGCGAATGATAGGTAGGGACTAGTGTTTTACCTATTCAGCTAAAAATTTTATACACTTCTCTGTACTTAATTTCTGGTGCTGCTATGTTTTAGAAATATTGTACTCACATACTCCTACGTTAAATACAATACATAGTCATCTTGTTGTGACATGCCTTATTGCTTTTTTTTTGAGGGAGAAGCATGCCTAATTTCTGTGCTGTGATAACTAGATATGATTCTAACTTGGACATGCGATCTATTGCTTTCCTAGGTACATAGAGCAGTTAATTGCTAGTGCAGAAGCAGCGGTAAATGAAGTTGTAAGAAGAGGGGTAAGGTTTTCTCTTACTTTGTTTTCAACTCATATAGTTTCAGATTTGCATGTCATCTTTAGATTTTCGTGTTGCCCCATTTTTGCTTAATTACCCTCCGTTTGATTAATGATGTTCTGGGTCTGCAGATTGCTCACCCTGACAAGATTGCTGTTGGTGGTCATTCATATGGTGCATTTATGACTGCTAACCTCTTGGCACATGCACCTCACCTTTTCTGCTGCGGAATCGCTCGTTCCGGAGCCTATAACAGGACACTGACTCCATTTGGCTTTCAGGTTCGGTCTAGTGTGCACTATATATTTTTGAAACGGATGACAGGAGCTTTACCGATTGATTGAAGCAAGGAAAAAATCAAAAGTTGCATCAATTGTCCCAGCTGGACTAGCCTAGACACTACTTTTTTTTCCGCGAAAACGCAAAAGCCTTGCGTTTCTAGAGAAAACGCAAAGGACCTTTGCGTTTCATTTCATTGAATAGGTAGAATTAAAGGTACACCCTCACTAGGAGGTCAATTACAGAGGCATAAACAGAAAACCTAGTGCACATCACAGGTGGATGGCAGCACAACCCTTAGACCCTTGGCCCCTGCCCGCGCCCACAAGCTAATTCAGAGCTCCAGAAGTGGAAGCGGAAGATTCATGTACAAGTCCGCAGAAGCGGATGAACACCCATGCCGTACAACTCAACCCAAGACTACTAGACTAGGGGAGTAGCTGGCGCAGCCCCCGAGCTCCAGCCTCCGCCCACGCCTTAGCTTCCGCTTTGATCGTGTCCACGAGGGGAGCCACCGAAGGGCGCTCGTTGTTGAAGGTAACCGCGTTCCTGTGCTTCCAAATGCACCAAGCTGTTAGCATGACCAGCGACGAGGTTCCTTTGCGCATGCGACGTGCGATGGATGCATGGAGCACACCACCAGCGACCACTACTCCGCAAAATCACCCTCAGCAAACGGCAGGCCTGCCACCGATCGGATCCAATATAGGACCTCGTGCCACACCATCCTTGAGAATGGGTATCCTGTAAGGATGTGCGACATTGTCTCCTCCGACTGGTCACATAACACGCAGTACGGCTGATGGGGTAGGCGACGTCGTGCCAGCCTCTCACCCGTCCAGCATCTGTCCATGCATGCCAGCCAGATGAAGAACTACTGCACAACACACTTCCAGATGGACTTGTCTTTGCTGATTTCTCCCCATGTTTTGCTTGCAGAAAGAAGTGAGGACGCTCTGGGAGGCTACTGATACCTATATCAAGATGAGCCCCTTCATGTTAGCTAACAAAATCAAGAAACCTATTCTACTGATTCATGGAGAAGAAGACAGCAAAGTAACAACAGCAATGCAGGTAGTAAGTAGCAACAGTAGCTTCTGGGGTATTTTGGTTCTGAATGCTATGTTTCTCCTACAGTTTTAGTTGCTATCTGGAACTAAAACATTCTTGTAATTTTGTAGTCAAGTCATTTTTATGATGCTTTGAAAGGGCATGGAGTGCCATGCCGTCTGGTGATTCTCCCGTTCGCGGGTCACCGATACGCTGCAAGGGAGAGCATTATGCATGTAATTTGGGAGACTGATAGGTGGCTGCAGAAATATTGTGCAAGTAATTCTAGGAGCACCCAGGTTATGGAATCCAGTGGTGAGACAGCACAATCACCTGCTGATGGTGCACCAGGCTGTGAAGTTTAACCGTTGAATTTCACCAAGATATCTAGGTTGGTAAGACTTTCTGTCCATAAAGTTGTCCTTTTCAACGCGCACAACATTTACTGGTTCCTGGCTACTGCCACTAGTATGTAGCTGGATTATTAGATCTCTTGATTTTGATATCTGGTGTACTTGCTTCTTTGTTCTGAACCTGTATGAGTTGTACTTCAGTAAATTGTTTAAAATTCACGTGTGGTGGCCGGATTTTGTGTGTTTAAAGTACATGTTTATCTATCGTGGCACACACCTTTATTTTGGCTATCTAAGTTCTTGAGCTTGAGACTCAAATATGCTTTAGCGAGTGCTTCCGTAGAAAATTGTGATGTGCCATCATGTTTATGGTTAAGTCATGAATTGTCCTTGTGCAGAGCAAGTTGATGCTGCTGGCCTTGGATCATATTGGCCTAAGGAAGTTCAAAACTAATGCACAATGATATTGATGGGTTTCCATGTGACACAGAAGAGGACCGCCTCATTGACTTCTCCTAGTTTTCCGTGTCATTCTTGACACTTGTAACACGCCACTATGAGTCAGTAGCCTCGTACAGGCAAATAGACACCATTGATATATCTATATTTCTGTTGTCTGCTTTTCAAGAGCATGTCTTCTTTGGAATTCCTTTCTCAAATGCCACATCATTATACACAAAGTATTATGTCATCAAGATCTGCTCGAACAAAACTAACGCTTGAAGACATCCAAGTATGATGAAGCATAGCAAGGGTAAAATCTGATCCCTTTCTTTTAACTGATGCTGTTTTGGTTGAGATCACTATGATGTATGCTCCCAAACATCTGCACTTGTGCTCTGCATTTTTTACATGAATTGATGTGGCTCTAACTCGTTTTTACTGGTAAAACTGCATAACAGTACAGTCGTAAGGTTCTATATGATGGGCATCGCAAATTAAGCATAACCATATCAGAATTCGCAAAAGAAAATCCGATAAATGCTTCAATAAGATGCCGTGTGTTGAATAATGTCCTCACTTTACCATCGGTGCATCTTATTTGCTTTGGATAGATGCCTGGAACTTGTTGTTTCTGTTACAGATACCATTCAGATTAAATTGCTCCTATTGGTCTTTGACGAGTCCTCTCTTCGCACCACATAAAATTACTAGGAAAACAATCTTTAAAAACAGCAAGGAAAAATAAATCTGGCAACATGTGATTTAATATTTGAAGTTATTTTATTCTTTTGACTTCCTTCAACAGTAAAAGCTTAAAGTGAAAGTGATGCCTCTAATTGATTCCAGTCGATAGTATTTTATTGGTAGGGCTCAAATAAACTTGGAAGCATTGGTGACATTTTCTTGCTTGACAAATGCTTCTGCAGAAAAACAAAGACTTCTATGACACTGGGTGTATGCTACTATTGGATAACAAAACAAAGCATGGAGAAGGTCAATTATATAGTCTCCATCATCTGTAAATATTTACAGAGAGATAAGGTGACTGGTGTAACATGTGAGCTTGTATCTATGATGCCTGGCAAAGAAACTTTTTCTTCTGCTGGCTTTGTTAATGTGATACACTTAAGGTTCAATCAACCAAGATCATCTTGCAAGCATGGGACTAAACTCAAGCCTAGTCACCACCATCGTGTGCACAAGCACATGATTTGGACAGCAACAGTAAGTAGAACAAGATATCATGTTTTTATCTAACCATAACTAGCATCAATCATCAGGCCACCATTTGTGTTAAATGACAAAAAACTACACTAGGGTCTCATTTTTCGATGGAATTTTATCAATCATGATTCTTTCTTGTCAAGCAATATGACATGGGTTTTTAGTCAATAAAACCATAGTGCCGGAGCTCTGCCCATTCATTAACAAAAGCAAAGTAATGTAAAATTATAATTTACGAATTAAATGATTAACTTTGAAAAAAATTGGATAGTAAACTCTATCTACTTTGACAATTCTACCATGCCAATTCAGAAGGCTAGTCAGGAATCTAGATCAAAGAAGGGAGATATATACTTCAAAAAAAGAAGGGAGATGTATGCTGGCAAAAGCAATTGTCAGCACTGAATAATTCAATGTTAGCTTGCTGGCAGTTCGAATATTCTGCAGTGATTTCAACTCTTATTTAAACCCGCAATTTGAATGTCATCTACCACTCCATTCTGGCATATGGAGAGGAAATTATCGATCGTACTTGCATAGCTGTTGTAGTGCCAGTTATTTATTTTGTATAAGAGATTACATGGAGGAGGCATGCCACACGCACATCACACTCACGACATACCCGCGTGCGCGTGCACTACACGCGCTATATTCACGGTGCAAGATTTTTTGATACCATTTTAATGTAGGTCGTTGTCTAAAGAATCAAATCCAAGCACACATTTTTAGACTTTGTACTACCATGCCATTTTTTTTTGCAGGAGAGAGCCAAATGGTGGTCTGAATTCTCCACAACGTCAGAAGCATCTCTGTGTCGTAGTCTTGCAAGACTTGTGCAGGCCACAAGCCTCTCCATCTGTTCTGTCCATACAAGCAACACCCATACCATTCTGGTACGTTTCCTTTCCCAATCCTCCTTGCAACTTGGCGAGTGGAGATTCCTATCTGATTGCAGCTGAACCTGAATAGTAGCTGCCATAGCCTCATCCAGGGCTCCTCCATGTTGCCCTTACGAGTTGTTCTCCGGAAGACACTGCCTTCATCTGAGCAATATCTGTCAATGCGCCCGGGCCATTCAATCGCCGAACGTCTCGCAACCGGCTCCGATCAATGAAGAATATTTGCCCCCTGTTTCGACCCTTTCGTCGAAAAGCTCCATTCAGGGTGTTTTCAGTCAGGGTGCGAGCGGACGGCCGCGAGGATGCCTTGGAGGCTTGGACCAAAAAAATCAGAATGATTGGCCCCATCTTTTGCAATAACGTTGTGTGCAAAGTCAACAAGTCGAAATGGTTCTCATGGGCACCTTTAGTGCCTATCTTTTTTTGTTGCCTTCTGGTGATTCCAAAGGCCAAGAAGCCAAGCTAGGCCTAGGAGCACCACTTGCATAACTGATGGCTGTTACTGTCTTACAGTGGCAAGCAAAATGAGAGGTGATGAGAAGATAGGAGACACAGCGGCAAGCAAGGTCGATGGAGAAAGCAACCGGTAGGTGCTGGTATTTAGAAAGCTCCAGGGGCACGCAAGTTCCACCCGAGTCGTCGCGTTTTCGCCTTGATCTGTAGCCTCCTGTTGGCTCCAGACCAATCATCTGGTGCATTGCTTGCCTACTGTGATATGAGATCGTTTCGCTAGATCAATGACTCACAGCCAGGGTAGTTGCCAGTTGCATTCACTGGCACTGTATTATTATTAGCCTGAAACCGAGACACTTGGACTTGTTGCTGTCACTCGATCTATTTTTACCATTGATTCATTCATCGGTGTCCCTAGTATATTTTGGCATTTCCTGATATTTGGATACCCAGACCAGGTTGATGTGGTAGGGTTCTGAACCCAGACAGTGGAGGGCAAGTGGCATAATTCCTTGTGGGTTTGGAGTTTACAGTTACAGCAGGGTTTTATCGTCACTGACTGAACAGTCATTTCTAGAAGTGCCTTTAGTAAAAAAAAGTCATTTCCCCCTACGGTAACCATCTATTCTCTGCCTGTAAAAAATCTAGTCTGAGTAAAAAGAACATAAATTCTGCATGTTACGATTTGCTATGGAAATACTATTCCACACTTATTAGGGACAGTAATTAAACAATCATTTCTATTCATTTTTTTCTTAGAGATGGAAAGTCTTTTACTGATTCTACTCCTGCCTTTATTTAGTAAAGGAAAAAAACACATTCCACTTACGTTAACCATGTTTTTTCTGCGTCATAGTGCCAGTTGATTTTTGTTGATATTAGAACAAATTAAGAAAATAATTTAACACCTAATACTATTGCTGAATTATGTCGATTTATGTATGCAGGAGTGCCACCTTTGGTAAAGTCCAAGCTCTCACTATAGATGTAGACCACATCGGACGACTGCAGTCCTTTCAAGTGGCAAGTGTGTCGCCATACACATATTCAGCTGTTCATGCAACATGCAATCACACAGCTGGCCTCTGTGATCTCAATCGACAAGTACAGTGAAAGCATATATTCAACTGATCAGCTTTACAGCAACAGCCTAGTTTGCGGACGAACGAGTACCGCAGTAACACAAACAGTTGATATTGTTGCATATATTAGTGATCTCGCACTGATGCATCTTTTGGAGCTAGTGTAGGGCGCTGTACTGTTAGGGGTTTGGACCGCTTTACTACTGGTCATGTAGGCACCAATAGATTCCCAGATGTCAATCTTATGGCGACATTGTCATCCTGTGTAACCTTTTTAGTCGAGGAATGCACCTGCCCGACTTTCTAGCAATGTGCATTACAGTAATTAATTTTCATGCATTCGGACTGTAGGAATTATTCTACATATTAAATTCCAGAGTAATCCTAGTTCCTTGGGAATGCTTAATTTCGTATTAAAAATAATAAGAAAATTATCACCTCATCTCTCTATACAGTTTTCCCCACCCATTTTCAGCTCGCAAAATTTCTTGCTTTTTTTTTCAATTATATGCTTCGCGAATGTATCCCTGTCATGTTTTATGTGTTCTTTTCTACGCTGCATCCCATGCAGAGAAACATTTAATTATATTTGCAAAAAAGAGTTAGTACTAGGAACCATCTGCTGAGACGGCTCCAAAGTTAGGGTGCTCCGATCGAATCCGTAGCATTTAGCAACCTACTGTAAGGAACAGCATTTTCTTTTCCCAAAAAGTCTATATATGTAACATGCAATGGTGCACCAACCAACCCTAGCTAGCTGGATCTCTTCTCGATGAATGACGACACTGTGAACGCATAAGGTGCAGCAAAGGCCTGCTAGCATACAAACATGGCTGTGCACATAAAGTTGCCCATGGCATTTTGGGCGGCCATACAATATTAGGGCCCGGCTATGGATTGTACTACCTCTGTTTCATAATAGTCACAGTGGCACTGACACTATTTTCGGTATGACCCACATGTTAGTGAGTGTGTACTTCTAAGTTGAAAATCGGGTTGGGTACGCTATATTACGGGTACTTTTAAATAGTTGCGTGAGATCCATGAATTCATACTGGCTGTATTTTTGTCGTAAGTAATAAAGATTGCACCCGATGATTCCCCCTCCCCTGCCCTTTCATACATAGTTGTCCAACATGCGCATCTAGTTGTATTATATAGTGGAGAACATAGAACTTGATAGGTATCAACACAAAAGTTATGTGAGGTGGTTGAATCCGATGAATTGTATTATCATTTTTTAGTCATTGTTATGTTGTCATTGGGTATAAAAATTATAGCTGTCACTGACAATGTCTAGAACTATTCTTATGCCATCCACCTGCCATCTAGTGTTTACTTTAAACGGGTCATGTTGTACTATCCACATGGTTGAATGGTCGCGTGAAATCCAAAATTCATATATTCAATAAAAAGTGCGCAGACAATTATGCGTCAACCCTTTTACACGTAGTTGTCCAACATTACATGCGATTGTACTATATAGGCAGCCACATGTATAAGTATACATAGGTAAATGATGTGGAAGCTATGTTAAGCAGTGCAAAATGAGGCACTATATTACCATTAACTTTGAAATTATTCATATTCTGTCATATAAATGTTCAATTACTTTTGTTTGCAATCGTGATGGTTTAAATTCTGCCATATGTTGGCCATCTTATTTTTGGAAAAAGGGAGCTTCAGTGAAATAGTGGGCAAACCTAGTTCTCAACCATATAATTTTTAGTAAGGAATAAGGTTGAACTAGATAAATTTTTATTAACACTACATACTCTCATATAGTTGAGTGAGATACACAAATTCATATTTGACTATATTTTGTAGTACCCCCTCGGTCCCGGTTTAAAGGACACATATTGGAAATCATGCAATCCCCAAATCCCCCCACCTCCTAGACACATAAGCATTTAATTTCAGTGGAATAGCCAATCAGAGAATTAGTAAGAGCCAAATTAGCCCCAATCAGAGAAAACCTAGGGCCAAGAAATTTGCTATATGTGTCCTTTAAATCGGGATAGAGGGAGTAAGCAAAGATGATGCTCCCATGGTCCCTTTCATACATAGTTGTTCAACATGTGCATATGGTTCTATTTTATAGTGCATAGCATAGAACAGGATATGTTTAGCTAGGTATGAACGCAAAAAGTTGCATGGGGCAGTCGAATCCTATGTGATATACATTATCATTTTTTAAATTTTCACTATATCATATATCATATGTTATGTGAATTGTAGCATTCGCTGACAATAATATTGAGTTACCTAGTTCTACCCAACTGCCAATTAGTGTTTATTTATGGGTTGTCTTGTACCGGTACTTCTAAATGGTTGCATGGGATTCAAAAAAAATCTTATATGGCAACATCTTTATCATAAGAAAGTATGCAGGGAGCAATCTAGGGAACCTCGCATCATGCAAGCATACAAACATGGTTGTGCACATAAAGTTTCCCATGGAATTTTGGACAACTATACAATATTAAGGTCCGTCTATGGATTGTACCTCCTCTGTTCCATAATAGTCACAGAGACACTGACATTTGGAACTATTTTCGGTATGACCCACATGTTAGTGAGTGTGTACTTTTAAGTCAGAAATCGGGTTGGGTACACTATATTACCGGTACTTTTAGATAGTTGCGTGCGATCCATGAATTCATACTATCTGTATTTTGTCGCAAGTAAAGATTGTACCAGATGACGCCCACAATGCCCTTTCATACATAGTTGTCCAACATGCGCATCTAGTTGTATTATATAGTGGACAACATAGAACATGACATATAAAGCTAGGTATCGGCACAAAAGTTATGTGGGGTGGTCGAATCCGATGCATTGTATTATCAGTTTTTAGTCATTGTTATGTTATCATTGGGTATAAAAATTCTTGTTGTCACTGACAATGTGTAGAACTATTCTTGTGCCATCCACCAGGCATTTAGTGTTTACTTTAAACGGGTCATGGTGTACTATGCACACGATTTGAATGGTTGTGCAAATCCAAAATTCATATATTGGAGCATTTTTTCACCACAAAAAGTGCATAGGCACAATTTTATGCGTCAACCCTTTCACACGTAGTTGTCCAATATTACATGTAATTGTACTATATAGGCAGCCACACCTAGAAGTATACATAGGTAAATGATGTGAAAGCTATGTGAAGTAGTGCAAAATGAGGCACTATATTACCACCGGTTATGAATTATTATTCATATTCCGTCATATAAATGTTCAATTACTTTTGTTTGTAGTCTTGATGGTTTAATTCTGCCATATGTTGGCCATTTTATTCTCGGAAAAAGAGAGCTTCAGTGAAATAGTGGGCAAACCTAGTTCTCCACAATATACTCTTTAGTAAGGAATAAGGTTGAACTAGTTACATTTTTATTAATTGCATACTCTCATATAGTTGGGTGAGATACAAAAATTCATATTTGATATATGTTGTAGTAAGCAAAGATCATGCTCCCATAGGAGTGCGTCGATTTGGAGGATGGGCTCCAGGTAGGACTTTAAATGATTTTTTTTTGAAAAATTCAAAATTTAAATATTCAAAAATTCCGAAAAATATAGGGTGATAGATAATGATTTATAATACGCGTTTGAAAAAAGATTGTGAGAAAATACTTTGTTTCTTGCCTCAGTAAAAAAGAGGATAATTCGGATCTAAGTGCGAACGGTGCAATTTTTGAATGGGCCTTCTTTTCTCCAGAATTTGTCATATTTGTCTTTTTTACTATGCACAAAATACAATGTATTTTACTTTTATATTTTGCATACATGTATTTTATATTGTGGGCTACATGAATATATATTTTTCAAAAATATTTAACGCTTTTTGATTTTTTTTTAAAAGTCCACCATGGAGCCCGTCCTCCATATTGATTTTTCGGCTCCCGTAGGCCCTTTTCATACATAGTTGTTCAACACGTGCGTATGGTTCTATTTTATAGTGCATGGGATATAATTGAATATGTTTAGCTAGGTATCGACGCAAAAGTTGCATGATGTAGTCTAATCCTATGTGATACATTATTATCATTTTTTAAAAAAAATTCACTATATTGTATATCATATGTTATGTGAATTGCAGCATTCCCTGTGTTGAGTTACTCTAGTTCTACCCAACTGTTAGTTAGTATTTATTACGGGTTATGTTGTACCAATACTTTTAAATGGTTGCACAAGATCCAACAAATCTTACATGACAACATCTCTATCATAAGGAAGTATGCAAGGAACGATCTTATCCATCTACCCTTCCACAATTAGCTGTAACTGATGTAGAAGGTGTGTTTGACATTTGAATATTCTCTTATATTATATATCATATCTTATGTGAACTGTAGCATTTCTCGACAATAATGTTGAATTACTCTACTGCTACCCAACTGTCAGTTAGTGTTTACTTACGGGTTATATGTTGTACTGATACTTGGTTGCATAAGATCCAAAAAATCATATAGGACAACATCTTTACCATAAGAAAGTATGCACGAAACGATCTTATCCATCTACCCTTCCGCGGTTAGATGTAACCAATGTAGAAGCTTTGTTTGGCATTCGAATATTCTCTTATATTATCAATGTCATATTCTTGTTCACATTTTTTCATATAAATTTTATAAGTGTCTATGACAACAATGACATGTAGTCAATCTCTACAGAAATGTCTGCTTTTGTCCCAGCGTTGCAACCAAACTACTTATGTTAGGACTTTATGGGTTTTATGTTCCCGTCGTTCCACATGTCATGCAATTTTATTTTGATATTTTTTCTATTCACGCGCTTTCGGAATCTTGCGAAGCCGAAGCCCTTATATTGTCCGGTGTGAACATGAAATATTCTCTCTTTCCTATCCCTAATTTCACACATTGAAATTAGTATGCATAGCCAAATATTTTTCAAATGATGTGATAGTGATACATACATATTGTGGTTGCGTGTACATGCATACAACTGCATAGTTCAATGCACATGGAAAGTTAGGGATAAAGACAAATTCATAGAACACATCCTAATTAGTAGTATGAGTCAGGTCAGTAGAATCATTGATTCCGTGAGTTGCACAATTTTGATGTCGTGTTTTGTAAAGATTTTTTTATGTCGTGGTCTGCGATTGTGCCATACTGCCATATAGGAGCCGATTCAAGATTTGCGATTTTATTAACAAATGTTCATAGGTCCGTTAAAAAGGTCAAACTTGTTCAAAAGTTCATATCTCATATTATATGATTGTGTGTTGGATTAAAAGAGGGTTTTATTATTTGCAACAAATGTTCATATGATCGAGAGGTGTTTCCTTTTGTTTGTGTCGGTTAGCCACACGCACCGGTCTCACACGTACACCCGTGTGGTCGCTGTCGCACCGAAGGTGGGTGTTGCGTGTAGTGCGCGTGCCCGCGGGGCGGAGGCGCGTGCCCACCACGCACAGGTGTGACACGTCGGTCGACCGTGCGCCACATACGCGGAGTCAGCTAGAATCGTACTCTTCGAGGGAGAACATTCACAGAGTCGTACCGATCCGGTAGTCTGGCAGTCATTGCCTTGCACGCCAAAGCTTGTACAGTACTAGGATTTTCATCTTGTAGGAGTACGTCGCCGGCCGGTCGACATTTTCTTCAGTGTAGTTTGTCGTGCGTACGCCTTCTTGTTAGCTAGTCTTTACGGTCGTCAAGCACCACCGGATTGACCGCCGGCCGGCGCCGTAAAAATCCATAGACGACGGCGATACAAACCGTACGTGTTAGCATATGTATCTGCCACACATCATACGCCACGTCAGAGAAAACCACGAAAAGTATACTACTCCCTCTGTTTCAGTTTACAAGTCCTGCACGTAGTTCTATGTCGCCAAATTGAGAAACTTAGTATGATGTATATATTACAAAAAATATATCACCGGAAACTTTAAACTTTGTATTTTCCAATGATATAATTTTTATATTATATAATTTAAATTATATAGGTCAAATTGATAACCTAGATATACGCATAGGACTTGTAAACCGAAACGGAGAGAGTAATAGACAGGAATTATTTATTTACACATTTTCATGTCTTGTGTTCCAATAAAAAAAGCTTTAATGATTGTGTTGTAGCCTTGTAGTACTATAGGCTGGAGTTGAGAAGTACACTGGTTTTCCGTTGGGGCCCTTGGAGTAAAATGGATTTAACAATCCATCCTTGAAACGCAAGAGCCTTTGTGTTGCACGACACCACGGTACCAGACACGATTACAGTATCGAACAAAGCTCGATAGCGGCTCCCCGGTGCTTTTGTCGACTTGTACTGCATGCTTAGCTTGGGCATCTTGCCTAGTACAATTCCACTTGCCAGTTGGCACCTTGGAAGTTTTTTTTTTTAACAAATTAGTGTAAACAAAGTAAGGAATATCACATACATGTTGATCAGGAAGGTCATCACCGCAACAACACCATAGTCATTATTGATGTGGCCCATGGTGTCGTTGAGGTCCTCAGTTGCCAGATCCGTAGAGGAAGAAGAACATAGACAGAGGCGAGGAGTCGTGCGGAGACGCTCCCCAAAAACCTCATAGTCCGTCTCGCGGTGCAGGATCTCAGCAAACGGTGTTTCGAAGGCCTGCTCTCACAGATGGACATGCACATAGTCGTCGGGATGGGAAAGACTAGAGAACAGAGCAACATAAAGTGCAAGAACGAGAGAGACATATAAATACCAAGTAACATCTACATCCGTTGACACTAACCAACTGTATGGTTACGTGTCAACATTTGTGTGCATGTTTGATGCGTGTCCTCGACTTTCACCGTCCTAAGGGTCATATCAATCAACTAGCACCATCCATTTAGATGACGGAAAAACCCTCAACCAACTTAGGGCTACTTTTTTGGGGGAATTCTTCGCCAACTTCTAGGTTCCAAAACAGAGGAGGCGAAAAGGAGTGAAAACTTCTGACCTGCTTCTCCCCACCACTGGGCGTGTTCACAGTACAAATTCAGAGATAGTAACATCTCATAATCCCAAATTCATAGCAGCTTCTCCCTACCAAAACTCATAAGCTTGTTTCTCAATGACCCTTAGATCTAGGTGAACCAATTACACACGCACGCGTGTTCATTTTGTCGCATCTCACTCCTATTTTTGCTCAAAGATGCATAAATTATGGTGCATGTGTTTGCTTTCATTCCTACTAGAAGATGACGTAGTTGATCCATAAGAAGATTACTTAGGAGATGAATGAGTCGCCGTGTAAGGAGTTCACTAATGAGGAAATATTCGATGCTCTCTTTCATATTGGTCCTCTTAAAGCCTCATGCCTGGATGGTTTTCCTACTCGTTTTTATCAACGGAAGTGGGAGCTTGTGAGAGAGGATATTATTGCAGCGGTGAAGGAATTCTTTCTTACGGGTCATGTGCCTGTTGAGGCTAATGAAACCTCTATTGTCTTAATTCTAAAGGTAGATAATCCAATAAGCTTGAAGGATTACATGCCCATTGAGTTATGCAATGTCTTGTACAAGATTGTATCGAGTTGCTTGGTTAATAGGCTTAGACCTGTCCTGGATGACATTATATCTGAACAAATGTGCTTTTGTTCCGGAACGCATGATGATTACAGAAAATGCCTTAGTGGCGTTTGAATGTCTCTATTTTTTGTGCTTACAAACTTGATTTTTGCAAGGCTTGTGATAGTGGATTGACCTTTTGTGGAGAGTACTATGCATAAGATGAAGCTGATACGGTGGTATTTGGATGCTCTTTCATACTTACCTTTTTCTTTAACGTTGGATACTCGTACCAATTAAGCTAGGTCGCATCCTTGACACTTGTGTGGTCGGTTAGACCCGATAGAAAACGACGCCATTCATAAATACACAACGGTTAGTTCTCAAAAAAAAAAAAATACACAACGGTTACGGCAAAAACCAACGGTTCTGCACGAACCAGGCGTTGGCCCCACCGTCGCTAGCAGCACGCGCCCCTAGCCACTGACATGTGGGACCCGGTACACTCTCAAATTCTATATAAACACACATCGCTTACTTCCAGAGCAGCTCGTGCGCCTCACCTCCATCATTCACTCTCAGCCCTCTCAGGTAGCCAGTAGCTAGTGCATCTCGAGCTCGATCGGGAAAGCAAGCCAGAGAGCAGGGGATCGAGTAGCGGATCGATCATGGGCATGCAGGGCTGCAAGGTGATGGAGGAGGAGGTCCTCGTGAAGAAGATCACCGGCCTGGCCGCGGCCATCGGCGAGCTCCCGTCGCTGAGCCCCTCGCCGGAGGTGAACGCGCTCTTCACGGAGCTTGTGGTGTCGTGCATCCCGCCCAGCACCGTGGACGTGGACCTGCTGGGCCCGGAGGCGCAGGACATGCGCGCACGGCTGATCCGCCTGTGCGCCGACGCCGAGGGCCACCTGGAGGCGCACTACTCCGACCTCCTCGCCACCCACGACAACCCGCTCGACCACCTCACCGTATTCCCTTACTTCAACAACTACATCAAGCTGAGCCAGCTCGAGCACGGCCTCCTCGCCAAGCACATCCCCGGCCCGCCGCCGTCCCGCGTCGCCTTCCTCGGATCCGGCCCGCTCCCGCTCAGCTCGCTCGTGCTGGCGGCAAGGCACCTCCCCGACGCGTCCTTCGACAACTACGACATCTCCGGGAGCGCCAACGAGCGCGCCAGGAGGCTGGTGGGCGCCGACGCCGACGCCGGCGCGCGCATGGCGTTCGTCACCGCGGACGTGGCCGACGTGACGGAGGAGCTGGCGCGATACGACGTGGTGTTCCTCGCGGCGCTGGTGGGCATGGCCGCCGAGGAGAAGGCGGCGCTGGTGGCGCACCTCGGGAGGCACATGGCGCCCGGCGCCGCTCTCGTGGTGCGGAGCGCGCACGGCGCGCGCGGGTTCCTGTACCCGGTGGTGGACCCCGAGGAGATCCGGCGAGGCGGGTTCGAGGTGCTCACCGTGCACCACCCGCAGGACGAGGTGATCAACTCCGTGATCATCGCGCGCAAGGAGCCGGCGGCATCCGCCCTCGCCGCCGATGCCGACACGCCGGTGAACAACGGCGGCCTGAACGCCCAGTGCGCGGTGGCGGTGAGCCGGCCGTGCCTCGGCTGCACCTGCGAGATGGAGGCGAGGGCGCACCAGAAGATGACGGAGATGGCCATGGAGGAGATGGAGGCGTAGGCATCATCGACGCCCACACGCATCGTCGCACACGGTGATTAATTTATCGATCGATTAATATTCTCCCCATCAGTCCGCGGTTAAAAACATGCGTGGTAATAATTCGTTTGTCCTCATGCATGCGGCCGTGGCTACCTATTTACCATAATTAAATTAATCCTTGTCTGCTATGTGGCCGGATTATTTGTACCGTGCTTTAATTAGTAGTATCTGACAGCTGCTGCCTCCGGGGTTTAACTTAGAGGAGGATATGTATTGTGGCTAGCTGATGAGTATTGTAATAAGTGATTTTGACACTCTACATCACTGAAGTGTGATCACTAAAAACTGTAATTCTGTGCTTGCTTAATTGATTATCTTTGTCTTGATCTCGTTTGTCAGTTCTGGGTCTCTTTTAAATTTTGTCTTGATTTACTAGATCATCGGAAAATATACTCCATTTTAGGTAGCAGCAAAGCGCAAGCCACATATACGTCACAACTTCTTTTCTGAATTCTGAGGGTGCTCATACGGCCAGTCGCTTCTTTTAGCGGTAGCAGGTTTAATGATTGGAGTGCAGGATTTATTTTTTTCTCTTGAGATGTGTGCCAGCGATTTTAAATGATGTTTCCTTTCTGAATGTATAAATGATGGAACTTGGCAGCACTTGTGTGATCTAGCACAGTCTACAGATCCCTGTTACAAGCCTTTTTTTCGATTTTCTTCTGAGCAGAAAAGCCAGCTTTGGGCCATTGGATCCATGTCGCGTCTACATATTTGTGCTCCAAGTAGACATTCAGCGTCCAATCGGCCCAACGGGCCGATAACAAGAGAAGAATAAGCAATTTCGAATGATTCAGACATCTTTGGTTGGTATATCACTGATTTTTTTTGCAGGTCAGGACTCAAAAGATGATGCCACACGAAAACTTCCGTTATTCGGTTCAGAGCATATACTGTATAATGGATGCCTTTTCCCTATAGTGCATTGTAAGGTCTACCCAAGAGCACTTCATTCGAGTCAGGACCGGTCTCAAACAAGAATAACATTGCTCACACGTGTACAGTACAGCCGCACTCACTCAAACTAGTGAATGTTAGGTTCTAATTGTGCACCGTTCATGGGCGATCCGTATCGTCTCTATTTAAAAGGAATGGAGGATGTATTGTTGCGGTGTTCCTCGAGTAGGAGATAATTCTAACTCGGCCTAGGAAAGTGCGGTGAACCAGCATACCACTGTATGTGTTGTACACTATAGTCGTTGATATGACACTCACAGAACACCGTTATGTAAATATCACATCCCTCAGAGTGGTACAACAGAAACATTGCGGGTCCATATTACAAACATTCACACATTATTATTATTACAACACCAGAAGTTCAAGACTTCAAAAGGTTCAACTTACAAATCAAAATATAAAGTGTTTCAGCGGAATTTAGAAGTAACAACTCCGACTAGGAGTTGAGCTCAACAGCTTATTCTATAGAGTTCATGCTGCTCGGCTCCGATGGTTACTACTAATTAGGATACTTAGTTGGATTCGTTATCATCGACACCGTAGCGGATTTCGTAATCCTCTTCTTCAACACCTCCGGACAGATCAGGTTCCTCGTAGAACACATCTTCTTGGCATTCGGCTGCATACATTGGCACGTCTTCGGGATCCTCGGAGTCTAAGCAAGGGATCAAAGGAAAGAATGAGTAACAACGTTACCCAACAAGTTCATTATATGCAAGGTGGGAAGTTTGATGCTCTAACTACCACCTCGGATTATAAATCCTTGGCACTATGCAATTTTTGTAAATCTTTCTGCAAAGATTGATTTAATTATGAAAATCTATGACCATCAGCCTTCATAGATTGACCAGAACTTTCATGGAGTTCCTTTCCTGACGCGTTCGTAGCTCCTTCCCGGAACTCTGCAGAGGTGCGTTACTTTACCCATGAGAGATCAACTCCTTGTTGCACAACCGGGCATACTTTCCCGTCCACAATTCCATGATGTAGGGCCCAGTAAATGGTCCAAGCCAATCACTGCCCCCTTCGCGACCTCGCATGCCTCCTTGGTGTACACCATGCCCACATAATGAATTACGGCAATGGTTTGTAAAAACCGTTAGATGCCAGAACTATCATGGGACGATGAGGGTTCCCACCCATATGCTGCATATCCTCTATGAATTACCAATTAATATGCACGCTAAGAGGATAACAACCACGACCTGCACATCCGGCTTCATGCGAGAGGAAGAAGATACAGCTGACTTCTTTGTCCCATTCCAAATCTCATGGCTAACGCGTAATATACGGCGCTAGAATCACTGATGTCAGGGGTTATTAAGTACCTACTTGATCAACATTGTTGCAAATAGAACCCTAAGTTCTATTGCTCTATTATATCACCACTTAGGATGATATTTATGATTTCTTTATGTGTGAAAATAATATTTTCTTTCTTTTATAATATATATGATAACACACAATTTGCAAATACTTTGCTAAAGACTCTTCAAAGGACATGAGCAAGTGATGAACTTGCCTTGTGATGGCAAGGAGTGAAATCTGATGCTTGCACTGGACCTTGAGCTTCTATGTCTACAAAAACATCATTATTGCCCGGTAAGGACAATATTTAAAGAAGCAAAATGATTATGCAAGTAATGTAATGCATTATTTAATTTGATATGCATTTACCCTATTATTATATAAGGTTATTTTTAATAATAAGAAAGCATTTATAAATATTAATTTTTAATATTTATAATATATTTTGAATTATTTTATTTTATTTACCTTTTATTTGACTTTTATTGATTTAATAATTCTTTTAGGAATTATCAATTATACCTTAAAAATTGTTATTAAATATTTATTTAGTATTTCTTAAAAATAATACAATATTAATAGATAATGAAAGTGATTTTTATTTATTTTTATCATCTTTCAATAATTTTGTAAAATTCCATAAGGAATATATAAATTACAAAATTCTTATAAAAATTTAAATGTCTAAAATTTTATATCTTATTTTATTTGGATAGTGTGGATTATTGTGAATCCAAAAATATTTTATTTATAATTATTGGACTTTTATTTTATTTTCTAGAATTTAATCAAATCCAGGGGTATTTTGGTCTTTTCCTTTTTATTCAAACAGGCCTGAAAGGATTTCTGGGCTGACTTACTCTTATTGGGCCCTAGTGGCCCATTAGTCCTAGACAAACTAATCTCCCCGAAGGGTTTTGGCCCAACTCAGCCCATTCCTCGCTGCCTCTCTCTCCCTCGAGCTCATCCTCTCCTCCTCTAACCCCGACCCCATGGCCGGCGATGCCGCCGCCAGCGATTCCTGTTGCCGTAGGCTATTCTGGTCACCGTCGTGGTGCAACAGGGGGTTGTCGATGACGCTTGTTCTTTCTATCCAATTGGATTCGAGCTTGGGGCTCTCCTGCGATGGATCGATGCCGTCCCGAACCCTAGGGTTTGGGGATTGGCGTGGATCCAGGTGCTACTACCGCCGTCACGCATCGTGGTGATGCTCCTCGCCTCTAGGCGTGGTCAGGGTCACTGTCGTGGCGCCGTATGGGTTGCAGCGCCCCCTCTGGGGTGCTCCCCATGCCGCCATGGACGTCGGCCCCTCTGCTTCCTCTTCTAGTCTACAGCGAGGACCTTTGGTGAGTGTTGTTCCTCTCCCCTTGTGCTCTCTGTGTTCGCTCATCCCATGCTGGATGTTGGCAGTGAACTCTCTGGTTACTGTTTGGTTTTGATTAGGATGATTTATCCATTTAGGGTTCTTATCCGGAGGTTCATCATATATTGGATGAACTAGATTATGTTTGGATGGTCTGTAAACATGCTAAATGATTATTGGCCTGAGGTTTGTTGCTTGAGATGAACTATGATGGTTCTGGTGGCTTATTAGATGCTTTTATGCTTGGATTGCATACGATTCAGATGGTATAATTGCTTTGGAATCCATGCTTGGTAAAGTTAGTGACTTGGTAACCTTCCACTATCATTTCATGGTTTAGGAGCATGGTTATGATATGATGAAACCACTGTCTTAGTGTTGTTGACTTAGAAATTAATATGTAGTTTTAGATCATCATGATCTCAAACAGAGAAGATGAATATAGGAATATCCTAGTTATGATTCCTGTATTAGCAGGAAAATGATTAGTAGATTGATCTGTTGAATCTGTGATGATTGGATGTTTATCCTGATTATATAGAATTGTTCTTGTGACACCATCTTGGTATAGCACACAAGGTTGATTCTTATTCATTGATTGGGTTGGTTCAAGCTTAAGACAAGCTTGACTTTGAGAGATAAACATATATGTTCTTTTCTAAAATCCCTAAGACCAATGATGTTGGTCTGAGGCTTAGGGATTCAGACCTTATCTAGTTGATTCATATAGATAGTCCTCGTAGTGGTACCAGCTATTGTTTTTTAATCAAAACTTGGAGAAAAATGATAGTAGGCTTGATCATTCTATGGATCCAAAATAATTGTTTTCTAAGGTGCTACCCTTACTTTAGGCGTGTGCCTAGAAATAGATCATAGCTATATTTATGCTTGGATTGGAATATAGATCCTAACAATCAGAGCAATGATGTTGCTCTTAGCTCTGGTTGGATCCTTGTACTTTGCTGTTTGCTTTTAGTGTTTAAAATCTCTATGATGGATTCACCCCACTTGGGTGTTTTCTGAGAGTTTGTTTCATAAAACACCACAGAATCTGATGTTTGTGGAGTAAAGTGGTGATGATGATCTTGTTTTGCTGAGCTTCTATGCTTGACCTTGAGCTAGCCTGCTCCTCCTAGCTCATGCACTTGGCCTTGCTGTCCACCTGATACTTCCCCCTCCTTATGTCACCATCCTGGTGATGTTTGGTTGATCTTTGGTGATTTGGTTTGGCTGTTGTGCTTGGTAAGCTGCTGTCTAAACTGGTTGTTCTTGTGTGCAAGCAGTGGAGAGATGCACTAGTGTCTCTCCACGGCTGTGCTAATGGTTTTGTGAGTTTGGGGCTATGCTGTGAGGCTGACAGCACATCACATGCATGTTGATGTGTGTCCTGCCTATGTGCTTGTTGTGCACTTGTGGATATGCTTTGGTCTTGGAAGTTACTTTGATCAGATTACTTTTACCTGGCTGGTGAATTCGCTCCTCCTTCCTATCATTTGACTTCTGGCTTAAAATTTATGAAAGATAGATTCTTTCATATTGGTGAAACTTGCCCCTTGTGATAAATTTCTCAATGATGAATTTGTCTAGTGCACTTCACTGACATGTCTGAGAGAAAAATAATACTAACTCTAACCTTATTATTGTTTTATTAATGTTTAGCTTGTAGGGTACAGATTTGAAGATGAAGATTGTAGTTTAGTTTTTCTTTTATAGAATAGTTATAGAATAATTCAATGTAATCTTCTTATTCTTTTGTAATTTTCATTTTATTATCTTGTAATCTTCATTTTATTCTTCTGTAATAAAGATTACATTATTATTAATAAAGAATATTCTTATTCTATATTTATTTACTTTTGTGAAGTGTGTGGATTATTTCAATAAGTTACAATTTTGTAACTTGTTTATATATTGATAATATGAAATAAGTTTTCATATTCTTTATTGTTTTTCTTTGGATAGAATTAAATTGTAATATTTCACTCTTAATTAAATTAAGATTCAAAACTTATTCCTAATTCATTTGAATTATAATTCAAACTCTCTCAAGTTTAAAATTAAATTTCACTTTTCAAACACTTAATTCCTCAAAGATCATATCAAAGTCTATAACAATCGTCCTTTAAGACTAAATCTAATCTTAAAGTATGAAAGAAACCTTGATCACTTTAGGTCTTTATTTGGCAAAAATTTTACCCACATTTTCACAGAAGAACGCATGCAACATTCCAAATTCCTAAATCTACCCTTTGGTAGTTCCTAAATGCTGGGATGTTACAGACTTTCCCCCTTAAATTAAACTTCGTCCCGAAGTTTGTGGAGATGTACCTGAATAGTTCTGGATAGGCGTTCCTTAAATCCTCTTCTTTCTCCCACGTGGCTTCCCTTTCAGGGTGATGTTCCCACTGTACCTTGCAATATTTGATTGCTCTATTCCTTAATCTTTTCCAGTTTTCGTCCAGAATCTTACAGGGCTTTTCAATATAGGTCAGGTCGGCTTGTAATTCTATCTCTTGGTGTGTGATTGCATCATCTGGAACTTTCAAACATTTCGAAGTTGTGACACATGGAAAACATTATGCACTTGAGCCAATCTTGATGGTAACTCTAAAGCATAAGCTATACTTTTGTTTTGACTCAGTATGTTGAATGGTCCGATGTATCTTGGACTCAATTTTCCTTTAACTCCGAATCTTTTCACCCCTTTCATTGGACTTACTTTCAAATAGACCATATCTTGCACTTCTGGATGCCATGATCTTCGACTTTGATCTGCATAACTTTTCTGCCTACTCTGAGCTATTTTCAGTCTATCCCTGATCTTATCAATGATATCTTGCCTTTCCTTGAGATAATCTGGTGCAAATTCTTTGATGCTTCCAGGCTCATACCAACATATTGGTGATCTACACTTCCTTCCATAGAAAACTTCGTCTGGAGCTGCCTTCAGACTACTCTGATAGCTATTATTGTAAGAAAATTCTGCCAATGGTAGATGATCTTCCCATGTTCCTCCAAAATCTAGTGCACAAGCCCTTAACATGTCTTCTAGTATTTGATTTGTTCTTTCAGTTTGACCTCCTATCTCAGGATGATATGTTGTGCTAAAATCTAACTTTGAACCAAGTGCCTCATGCAATTTCTTCCAAAATGCTGAAGTAAACACTGATCCCCTATCAGTTACGATCTTTTTGGGTACTCCATGCTTACTTACTACCTCTTTGACATATACTTCAACTAACTTCTCGGCATTATCTTTTTGATTTACCGGAATAAAATGTGCACTCTTAGTGAGTCTGTCCACAATTACCCATATCATATCCTTCCTTTTTGGTGTCATGGGCAATCCTGTGATGAAGTCCATACCTATTTCCTCCCACTTCCATTCAGGAATTTCCAAGGGTTGTAATGGTCCTGCTGGACTTTGATGTTCAGCCTTCACCCTTTGACAAGTATGGCATTCAGATACATATTTAGCAATGCCTCTTTTCATGTTATTCCACCAGAATAATTCTTTTAAATCCATATACATCTTAGTACTTCCTGGATGTATAGAATATGGAGTTTCATGTGCTTCTCTGAGTATGATATCACGAATCTCAGTCACATCTGGAACACATAGACGGTCTTGAAACCATAAAGACCCATAATCCCCAAGGCGAAAAACTGATTTTTGCCCTTGAGATATCCTCCGAATTTCCTCAGCAATGAAAGGATCTTCTGCTTGATGTCTAATAAATTCTTGCTTAAGATCACTGTCCTGCTCTGCAACTATCTGCATAGTAGCTAATCCTCCAAGAACCTCTGTTTTAATAAATTGAAGTTCTAATCTTTCCAAGTCCATTTGTAACTCTTTTGGTAATTCCCGATTACTAGGCTGAATATCTGCACTCTTTCCGCTTAAAGCATCTGCTACAACATTTGCTTTCCCTGGAGTGTAATTGATTGTTAAATCATAATCCTTGATTAGTTCCAACCAACGCTTCTGTCTCATATTCAATTCCTTTTGAGTGAAGAAATATTTGAGACTTTTATGGTCAGTGTATAACTCACATCTGGCTCCATAAAGAAAATGCCTCCATCCTTTCAGCGCAAAAACTACTGCTGCTAACTCTAAATCATGAGTTGGATAGTTGACTTCATGTGGTTTTAATTGTCTTGAACCATAAGCAATCACTTTCCGATCTTGCATTAGTACACAACCCAAACCTTCTTTTGATGCATCACAGTACACTGTGAAGTCCTTCCCTGTTTCAGGAACTGCTAAGATTGGAGCTGTGGTTAATCTAGTCTTCAACTCTTAAAAACTTGCTTCACATTTCTCATCCCACTTGAATGGTGTATTCTTTGTTAATAATTTGGTCATTGGTCCGGCTATTTTGGAGAAACCTTCAATGAATCTCTGATAATAACCAACCATTCCTAAGAAACCTCGAATTTGCTTCACATTGGTTGGTGCAGTCCACTCTAGTACTGACTGAACCTTAGATGGATTTACAGGAATTCCATCTTTACTGATCACATGACCGAGGAATTCTACCTCATCAAGCCAAAATTCACACTTACTGAACTTAGCATAAAGTTTGTGTTCTCTTAAAGTCTGCAATGATATTCTCAAATGATCAGCATGCTCTTCCTTATCCTTGGAATATATCAGAATATCATCAATAAATACTATGACGAACTTGTCCAAATAGGGCATGGAGATTTTGTTCATCAGATTCATGAATATTGCCGGTGCATTGGTCAAACCAAATGGTACTACCAGATACTCATGGTGTCCATATCTTGAGACAAATGCTGTCTTTGGAACATCTTCCGGTTTGATTTTTATTTGATGGTATCCAGATCTCAAATCGATCTTTGAAAATACTCCAGCTCCTTTCACTTGATCAAACAAATCTTGAATTCGTGGTAAAGGATACTTATTCTTGATAGTAACGTTGTTCAGATTTCTATAATCTCCACACATCCGTCTTCCACCATCTCTCTTATCCACAAAGATTACTGGTGTTCCCCATGGAGATACACTTTCCTAAATAAATCCTTTTGTGGCTAACTCATCAATTTGCTCTTTGAGTTCTTTTAACTCTTTGGGTCCCATCTTATATGGTGCTTGAGCTATTGGTGCCGTGCCAGGAATTAGGTCAACAGTAAACTCTATCTCCCGGTCTGGTGGCATTCCTGGTAGCTCTGCTGGAAAAACATCTTGAAATTCATTTACTATAGGAACATCTTCCAATTTGACCTATTTCATTGAGTTCAACTGCAGATCCACCATGATATGACTGTGCTTATCTGCTTGGTAAACTATCCTTGCTCCACTTGGAGTTTTGATTGAGACAGTTTTCTCCTCACAATTAATCTGAGCTCTGTGTTCCATCATCCAATCCATTCCCAATACTACTGCAATTCCCTTCAAAGGAATCACATAAAGGTCTACGAAATATGTACAACCATAGATCGAGATAACCTGATCTTGTTTTATGTGGCGTACAATCACATTCCCTCCTGTCGTAACTACGGTCATAGGACTTTCTAACATTGCCCTTTTAATCCCGAACTTATCACAAAATTCTTCAAAAATGAATGAAGTAGTTGCACCAGTATCAAATAGAACTTTGCCGGGATTGGTAAGGATATTGAGCGTACCTATCACTGCATGCTCCGAATTATCCACCTCCTCGAGGGTTGCACAGTTCAGTTTTCCGTTAGGTCGGTTCCTCTTGCCATTATTGTTCTTGCCATTATTTCCTCCTTTATTGGGTTGTCCATTTCCTCCACTGGCTTGTCCTCCTCCCTTGTTAGGCCAACCTCCTGGTGGTTTGCTCGGACAATCGAGCTTGATATGCCTCTTCTGACCACAACCATAACAAATCACTACAGGCTTTTTGCATTCCCTCTGGAAATGCCCTGGAATTCCACAATTGTTGCAAATAACATTCCTTCTTGGATTGGATTGATTTCCACCACTGCCCTTGTTATTGTTGTTGTTATTGTTATTGTTGCCATAATTCCTATTCCTAGGTTTGAACTCCAGGTTGGGTTTAGGTTTGCTTGCCTAAATTCTCTTGGTTTCCTTTTTGGCTCTCTTCCTCCGATCCTCTTGGACATTCTTGTAGTCATCTTCAAAAGTAATGGATGCATCCAACAACTGCTGATAAGTTTGCTTATTGGCTAACCTTAGCTGCATCTTCACAAATGGATTTAATCCATGCAAGAAACGCTTCTTCCGCTTCTCTTCAGTGTTGACATCCTCCTCAGCATAGCGAGACAGTTGACTAAACTCCCGGATGTACTTCATGACACTAGTATATCCTTGCTGAAGCTCCTCAAATTCTCTCTGCTTCAACTCCATAACACTTTCCGGAACATGATATTCACGGAATCTATGCTTGAACTCTTCCCAGGTAAACTCCCTTCCTGGTTGTTGCATGGCTGACTGATTTTCCCACCATGATTCTGCAGGTCTAGTCAACAGATGAGTTGCATACCTCAATTTTTCCTCATCATTGCAACCTATAGTTTTCAGCTTCCTTTTATCTGCTAGCCAGTCTTCTGCATCCATTGGTTCAGGAGCTGATGCAAAAGGTAACGGTTTTGCATTCTGGAAATCAGATAGACTCACTCCTCCACCTTCAGGTGCCCTTATATTTGCTCGTCTCAACAGCTCTTCCATGAACTTGTTCTGGGTCTCTTGCATCATTTGCATGCATTGCATAAAGTTCTGCTCCATTAAAGGCCTCATTGGTGGTGGTGGTAAGGTTCCTTGATTAGCTGCATCTGCATCGGCCTTCTCCTTGGCCTCTTGCTCCATCCGCTGCTACTCAGTTTCCATTTCTACACCCGTATCCATGACCCTCTAGTCCTGCAACATAAAGCGAATACTCATAATTACATCATGCACATGTGTTCTGAGCTCGACTTTAGGCACAGAACTAGTCACACAATGAATATCCAAAGAAAATCCAAATATGCCTTTCACGTATTTTACATAATATCATAATGATACAAAGTCATTACAACATATACCATATAGGTATAGTCCCAAAACTACCTTATTCTTCTCACTATTTTATTTCTTGAGGTACAATGTACGGTACTTGAAACTACTAACTAATTGCGGTGACCCAGCATACCACTACATGTGTAGTACACTATAGTCGTTGACATGACATCCACAGAACACCATTCCGTAAATATCATATCCCTCAGAGTGGTACAACAGAAACATTGCAGGTCCATATTACAAATGTGCACACATTATTATTGTTACAATACCGAAAGTTCAAGACTTCCAAAAGATCCAACTTACAAACTAAAATATAAAGTGTTCAGCGGAAATTTAAAAGTAGCAACTCCGACTAGGAGTTGAGCTCAGCAGCTTATTCTATAGAGTTCATGCTGCTCGGATCCGTTAGTTACTACTAACTAGGTACTTAATTTGACTCGTTCTCATAGACACCATAGCGGATCTCGTAATCCACTCCTTCAACTCCTCCGGACAGATCAGGTTCCTCGTAGAACACATCTTCTTGACATTCGGCTGCATACATTGGCACGTCTTCGGGATCCTTAGAGTCTAAGCAAGGGATCAAAGGAAAGAATGAGTAACAGTGTTACCCAACAAGTTCATTATATGCAAGGTGGGAAGTTTGATGCTCTAACCGCCACCTCGGATTATAAATCCTTGGCACTATGCAATTTTTGTAAATCTTTCTTCAAAGATTAATTTTATTATGAAAATCTATGACCATTAGCCTTCATAGGTTGACCAGAACTTTCATGGAGTTCCTTTCCTGCCGCGTTCGTAGCTCCTTCCCGGAACAGGGAGTAACAAGTTACAGTTCTTACACTCTACAGAGGTGCGTTACATTAACCATGAGAGATCAACTCCTTGTTGCACAACCGGGCGTACTTTCCCGTCCACAATTCCATGATGTGGGGCCCAGTAGTTGGTCCAAGCCAATCACTACCCCCTTCGCGACCCCGCATGCCTCCTTGGTGTACACCATGCCCACATAATGAATTACGGCAATGGTTTGTACAAACCGTTAGATGCCAGAACTATCGTGGGACGATGAGGGTTCCCATCCATATGCTGCATATCCTCTACGAATTACCAATTAATATGCACACTACAAGGATAACTGCCATGACCTACACATCTGGCTTCATGCGAGAGGAAGAAGATACAACTGACTTCTCTGTCCCATTCCAAATCTCATGGCTAACGCGTAATATACGGCGCTACAATCACTGATGTCAGGGGTCATTAAGTTCGTACTTGATCATCACTATTGCAAATAGAACCCTAAGTTCTATTGCTCCATTATATCACCACTTAGGATGATATCTATGATTTCTTCATTTGTGAAAATAATATTTTCTTTCTTTTATAGCATATATGATAACACACAATTTGCAAATACTTTGATAAAGACTCTTCAAAGGACATGAGCAAGTGATGAACTTGCCTTGTGATGGCAAGGTAGTGAAGTCTGATGCTTGCGCTGGACCTTGAGCTTCTAGTTCTACAAAAACATTATTATTGCCCGGTAAGGACAATATTTAAAGAAGCAAAATGATTATGCAAGTAATGTAATACATTATTTAATTCTATATGCATTTTCCCTATATAAGGTGCCTTTTAATAAAGCATTTATAAATATTACTTTATAATATTTATAACATATATTAAATTAGTTTATTTTATTTCCTTTTTATTTGACTTTTATTGATTTAATAATTCTTTTTAAGAATTAACAATTATACATTAAAAATTGTTATTAAATATTTATTTAGTATTTTTCAAAAGTAATATAATATTAATATATAATGAAAGTGATTTTTATTTATTTTTATCATCTTTCAATAATTTTGTAAAATTCTATAAGGAATATATAAATTACGAAATTCTTATAAAAATTTAAATGTCCAAAATTTTATATTTTATTTTATTTGGATAGAGTGGATTATTGTGAATCCAAAAGTATTTAGTTTACAATTTTTGGACTTATATTTTATTTTCTAGAATTTATTTAAGTCTAGTGTATTTTGGTCTTTTCCTGTTTATTAAAACAGGCCTGGAATTGTTTCTGGGCTGATTATTCTTATTGGGCCCTAGTGGACCATTTAGTTTTAGACAAAAGAGCCACCCCAAAGGGTCTGGCCCAGCTCGCCCCACTCCTCACTGCCTCTCTCTCTCTCCCTCGAGCTTATCCTTCCTCCTCTGACCCCGACTCCATGGCCGGCGATGCCGCCACCGTCGATTCCCGCCGCCATTGGCCATTTCGGCCGCCGCCGTGATGCATTAGGGGGGTATCGATGATGCCCGTTCGTTCTATCCAATTGGTTTTGAGTTCGGGGCTTCTCCATGGCTAGGTTCTCCCGTTCCCGAACCCTAGGGTTAGGGAAAGTGCTGCCGCCGCCGTTGTCCCGTCTATGATGTTTTGGTGGATTCGTGTGCTGCTGTGGCCGCCGCCGTGGCTGGTGCAGGTTGCAGCGCCCCCTGGGTCCTCCCTGTGCCGCCGCGGGTTCGTCGGCCAATCTGCTTTCCCTTCAATTTCTTTACCGAGGACCTACGGTGAGTTTGATTCTTCTCCCTTGGTGATTTATGTGCTTGTTGATTCGATGTTAGAGGCTGGCAGTGTCCTCTATGTCTATTGTCTGATTTAGTTTAGGATGATTGTCCATTTAGGGTTTCTGTTATGTGATTGATCATGTACTGGATGATTTGATTCATGTTTGGATGGTCTGTACACATGCTAAATGCTTATTGGCCTGAGGCTTGTTGTTAAAAATGATCTATGATGTTTCTGATGACTTACTAGATGATTTGATGCTTGGGATTGCATCTGATTTAGATGATGTAGTTGTTTGGAAAGAATGCTTGGTAAAGCTAATGACTTGATAGCTTTCCACTGTTTATTTGATTCATGGTTATGAATATGATAAGATATAGCTACTGTTAGTGTTGTTAGCTTGGGAATTAACATGTTCAAACAGTGAATTGTATTATAGGAATATCCTAGTTATGATTCCTGTTTTACAAGAAAATGATTAGTTAGTTGATTGTCTGAATCTATGATGATTTACTATCTTTCTTGATTCATATTGGATTGTTCTTGTGACACCATCATGTATGGCACACAAGTTTGATTCAAAACCATGGATTTGGTTAGTTTATGCTTAAGATAATATTGGCTTTGAAAGATAAATATTGATGCTCTTATCTGAATTTCCTAAGACCAATGATGTTGGTCTGAGGCTTAGGGATTCAAATCTTATCTAATTGGTTCATCTAGATAGTTCTGGTAGTAGTACCAGTTATTCTTGATTGAATCAAAGCTTCGGAAAATTATAGTGAGCTTGATCATGTTATGGATCCTATGGATTTGTTCCTAAGGTGCTACCCTTCCTTTAGGGATGTGCCTAGAAATAGATCATAGGTATATGCATGATTGAATGGTAAAATATTGTTGAACAACCAGAGCAAGGATGTTGCTCTGAGCTCTGGTCGAACCTTGGTACTTAGTGGTTTGCCTTTAGAGTTTCAGAAATCCCTATGATAGATTCACCCCTCTTGGGTGCTTTCTAAGGTTTTTTATAAAACAACACATGTTTCTCTCTGAATAAGATGATTAGATCATGTGAAGGTTTTATAAAACTCACCATAAAACCTGATGATGGAGTAGTAAGTTGGTGATGATGATCTTGATCTGGTTTTGCTGGACTACTTTGCTTGCTCTTGAGCTGGCCTGCTCCTCCTAGCTCCTGGGCTTGATCTTGCTGTCCACCTGATTCATCCCCCTCCTTATGTCACCATCCTGGTGATGTTTGGTTGATCCTTAGTTGCTGTTGTTGCTGGTTGTGGTGCTTGGTTTAGCTGCTTTCTACACTGGCTGTTCTTGTGTGTTGTGCAGTGGGGTGATGCACTAGTGCCCCCCCACGACTGTGTTGTGGTTTTGTGAGATTGGGCTGTGCTTGTGAGGTCGACAGCACATCATATGCATGCTGGTGTGTGTCTTGCTTATGTGCCTGCTATGCACTTGTGGATATGTTCAGAATTTGGACATTTAATTTTACCTGGTTACTTTCATCTGGCTGGTGAATTTGTCCCTCTTGGCTGTCATCTGACTTCTAGCTTTAAATTTATGAAAGATGGAATCTTTCCTATTGGTGAAACTTTCCCCTTTTATAACATTTCTCAATGATGAATTTGTCAAGTGCATTTCACTGACATATCTGAGAGAAATAATACTAACACTAATCTTCTTTTGTTTTTATTTAGTCTTTGTTTTGCAGGTACAAAGACAAGATGAAGATTTGGTTTAGATTTAGATATAGTATAGTTAGTAAATATTCCAATGTAATTTTCTTATTCTTTTGTAATTTTCTTTTATTATTTTTGTAATATTAATTTATTCAATTGTAATAAAGATTATATTATTATTAATAAATAATATTCCTATTCTTTGTATATTTACTTTTGTAAGTTGTGTGGATGATTCAAATAAGTTATAATTTTATAACTTGATTATATATATTGATGATAATAAATAAACCTTATATTCATTATTGTTTTCCATTAGATAGAATTCAAGTTGTAATATTTATCTCTTAATTGAATTAAGATTCAGAACTTATACCTAATTCATTTGAATTATAATTCAAACACTCAAGTCTTATATTTCAAATTCATTTGAAAACACATATCTCCTTAAGATCATCTCAAAGTTTATAAGAATCAACCTTTAAGACTAAACCTAATCTCAAAGTATGAAATAAACATTGATCACTTAGGTTTTTATTTGGCGAAAATTTTACCCACATTTTCATAGATGAATGCATGCAACAATCCATATTCCTAAATCTACCCTTCGTTAGGTCCTAAATGCTGGGATGTTACAGACTTCCCCCCTTAAATGAAGCTTTGTCCCGAAGTTTGTGGAGATGTACCTAAATAGTTCTGGATAAGCTTTTCTTAAATCCTCTTCTTTCTCCCAAGTGGCTTCCCTTTCAGGGTGATGTTCCCACTATAACTTGCAATATTTGATTGTTCTATTCCTTAATATTTTCCAGTTTTCTTCCAGAATCTTACAGGGCTTTTCAATTTAAGTCAGGTCTGCTTGTAGTTCTATCTCTTGATGTGTGATTGCATCATCTGGAACTTTCAAACATTTGCGAAGTTGTGACACATGGAAAACATTATGCACTTGAGCCAATCTTGATGGTAACTCTAAAGCATAAGCTATAGTTCTGTTTTGACTCAGTATCTTGAATGGTCCAATATATCTTGGACTCAATTTCCCTTTAACTCCGAATCTTTTTACTCCTTTCATTGGACTTACTTTCAAATAGACCATATCTCCCACTTCTGGATGCCATGATCTTCGACTTTGATCTGCATAACTTTTCTGCCTGCTCTGGGCTATTTTCAGTCTATCCCTGATCTTATCAATGATGTCTTGTCTCTATTTGATATAATCTGGCGCAAATTCTTTGCTGCTTCCAGGTTCATACCAACATATTGGTGATCTACACTTCCTTCCATACAGAACCTCACATGGAGCTTCCTTCAGAATACTCTGATAGCTATTATTATAAGAAAATTCTGCCAATGGTAGGTGATCTTCCCATGTTCCTCCAAAATCTAATGCACAAGCCCTTAACATGTCTTCTAGGATTTTATTTGTTATTTCAGTTTGGCCTCCTGTCTCAGGATGATATGTCATGCTGAAATCTAACTTTGAACCAAGTGCTTCATGCAATTGCTTCCAAAATGCTGAAGTAAACACTGATCCCCTATCAGTTACGATCTTTTTGGGTATTCCATGTTTACTTACTATATCTTTAACATATACTTCAACTAACTTCTCAGCATTATCCTTTTGGTTCACCAGAATGAAATGTGCACTCTTTGTAAGTCTGTCCATAATTACCCATATCATATCCTTCCTTTTTGGTGTCATGGGAAATCCTATGATGAAGTCCATACCTATTTCCTCCCATTTCCATTCAGGAATTTCCAAGGGTTGTAATGGTCCTGCTGGACTTTGATGTTCAGCCTTCACCCTTTGACAAGTATGGCATTCAGATACATATTTAGCAATATCTCTTTTCATGTTATTCCACCAGAATAGTTCCTTTAAATCCATATACATCTTGGTACTCCCCGGATGTGTAGAATATGGTGTATCATGTGCTTCTTTGAGTATGACATTTCTGATCTCAGTCACATCTGGAACACATAGACGGTCTTGGAACCATAAAGACCCATAATCCCCAAGGCGAAAAACTGATTTTTTCCCTTGAGATATCCTCCGAATTTCCTCAGTAATAAAAGGATATTCTTCTTGATGTCTAAAAATTTCTTGCTTAAGATCACTGTCCTGCTCTACAACTACCTGCATAGTAGCTAATCCTCCAAGAACCTCTGTTCTAATGAATTGAAGTTCCAATCTTTCCAAGTCCATTTGTAACTCTTTTGGTAGCTCCTGTTGCTAGGCTAAGTATCTGCACTCTTTCTGCTTAAAGCATCTGCCACAACATTTGCTTTCCCTGGAGTGTAGTTGATTGTTAGATCATAATCCTTGATTAGTTCCAACCAAGGCTTCTGCCTCATGTTTAATTCCTTTTGAGTGAAGAAATATTTGAGACTTTTATGGTCTGTGTATAACTCACATCTGGCTCCATAAAGAAAATGCCTCCATCCTTTCAGTGCAAAAACTACTGCTGCTAACTCTAAATCATGAGTTGGATAGTTGACTTCATGTGGTTTCAATTGTCTTGAACCATAAGCAATCACTTTCCTATCTTGCATTAACACACAACTCAAACCTTCCTTAGATGCATCACAGTAAATAGTGAAATCCTTCCCTGTTTCAGGAACTGCTAAGATTGGAGCTGTGGTTAATCTAGTCTTCAACTCTTGGAAACTTGCTTCACATTTCTCATCCCACTTGAATGGTGTATTCTTCCGTAATAATTTGGTCATTGGTCCGGCTATTTTGGAGAAACCTTCAATGAATCTCCGATAATAACCAGCCATCCCTAAGAAACCTCGAATTTTCTTCACGTTGGTTGGTGCAGTCCACTCTAGTACTGACTGAACTTTAGATGGATTCATACCAATCCCATCCTTACTGATCACATGACCGAGGAATTATACCTCATCTAGCCAGAACTCACACTTACTAAACTTAGCATAAAGCTTATGCTCTCTTAAAGTTTGCAATGCTATTCTCAAATGGTCAGCATGCTCTTCCTTATCCTTGGAATATATATGAATATCATCAATAAAGACTATGACAAACTTGTCCAAATATGGCATGAAAATCTTGTTCATCAGATTCATGAATATTGCTGGTGCATTGGTCAAACCAAATGGTACTACCAGATACTCATGGTGTCCATATCTTGAGACAAATGCTGTTTTTGGAACATCTTCCGACTTGATTTTTATTTGATGGTATCCAGATCTTAAATCGATCTTTGAAAATACTCCAGCTCCTTTCACTTGGTCAAACAAATCTTGAATTTTTGGTAAAGGATACTTATTCTTGATACTCACGTTGTTCAGATTTCTATAATCACCACACATCCGTCTTCCACCATCTCTCTTATCCACAAAGATTACGGGTGTTCCCCATGGAGATACACTTTCCTGTATAAATCCTTTTCTCGCTAACTCATCAATTTTCTCTTTGAGTTCTTTCAACTGTTTGGGTCCCATTTTATATGGTGCTTGAGCTATTGGTGCTGTACCAGGTATTAGGTCAATGGTAAACTCTATCTCCCGGTCTGGTGGCATTCCCGGTAACTCTGTTGGAAAAACATCTTGGAATTCATTAACTATAGGAATATCCTCTTATTTAACTTCTTTCATTGAATTCAACTACAAATCCACCATGATATGATTGTGTTTATCTGCTTGGTAAACTATTCTTGCTCCACTTGGAGTTTTGATTGAGACAGTTTTCTCCTCACAATTTATCTGAGCTCCGTGTTCGATCATCCAATCCATCCCCAGCACTACTGCAATTCCCTTCAAAGGAATCACATAAAGGTCTGCGAAATATGTACAACCATAGATCGAGATAACCTGATCTTGTTTTATGTGGCGTACAGTCACATTCCCTCCTGTCGTAACTACGGTCATAGGACTTTCTAACGTTGCCCTTCTAATCCCGAACTTATCACAAAATTCTTCAGAAATGAATGAAGTAGTTGCACCAGTATCAAATAGAACTTTGTCAGGATTGGTAAGGATATTGAGCGTACCTATCACTGCATGCTCCGAATTATCCACCTCCTCGAGGGTTGCACAGTTCAGTTTTCCGTTAGGTCGGTTTATCTTGACATTGTTGGTCTTGCCATTATTTCCTCCTTTATTGAGCTGTCCATTCCCTCCACTGGCTTGCCCTCCTCCCTTGGTAGGCCATCCTCCTAGTGGTTTTCTCGGACAATCTGGCTTGATATGCCCCTTCTAACCACAACCGTAACAGATCACTACAGGCTTTTGCATTCCCTCTGGAAATGCCCTAGAATTCCACAATTGTTACAGATAACATTCCTTCTTGGATTGGATTGATTTCCACCACTGCCCTTGTTATTGTTATTGTTATTTTTACCATAATTCCTATTCCGAGGTTTGAACTCCAGGTTAGGTTTAGGTTTGTTTGTCTGAATTCTCTTGGTTTCCTTCTTGGATCTCTTCCTCCGATCCTCTTGGACATTCTTGTAGTCATCCTCAAAAGTAATGGATGCATCCAACAACTGCTGATAAGTTTGCTTATTGGCTAACCTTAGCTGCATCTTCACAAATGGATTTAATCCATGCAAGAAACGCTTCTTCCTCTTCTCTTCAGTATTAACATCCTCCTCAGCATAACGAGATAGTTGGCTAAACTCCCGGATGTACTTCATGACACTAGTATATCCTTGCTGAAGCTCCTCAAATTCTCTCCGCTTCAACTCCATGACACTTTACGGAACATGATATTCATGGAATCTCTGCTTGAACTCCTCCCAGGTAAACTCCCTTCCTGGTTGTTGCATGGCTAACTGATTTTCCCACCATGATGCTGCAGGTCCAGTCAGCAGATGAGTTGCATACCTCAATTTTTCCTCATCATTGCAACCCACAGTTTTCAGCTTCCTTTCAGTATCTGCTAGCCAGTCTTCTGCATCCATTAGTTCAGGAGCTGATGCAAAAGGTAATGACCTTGCATTCTGGAAATCAGATAGACTCACTCCTCCACCTTCAAGTTCCCTCTGATTTGCTCGTCCCATTAGCTCTTCCATGAACTTGTTTTGGGTCTCTTGCATCATTTGCGTGCATTGCATAAAGTTCTGCTCCATTAACGGCCTCATTGGTGGTGGTGGTAATGCTTCTTGGTTTGCTGCATCTGCATCGGCCTTTTCCTTGGCCTCTCGCTCCATCCGCTGCTGCTCAGTTTCCATTCCTACTCCCGTATCCACGGCCCTCTAGTCCTGCAACATAAAGCGAATACTCATAGTTACATCATGCACATGTGTTCTGAGCTCGACTTTACTCACATAACTAGTCACACAATGAAGATCCAAAGAAAATCCAAATATGCATTTCACATATTTTACATAATATCATAATGATACAAAGTCATTACAACATATACCATATAGGTATCATTACAAAACTACCTTATTACTTGGGTACAATACACAGTATTTGATACTACTGACTGATTGTCTACTTCTAATAGTAACTATGTTCATCGTACATGCCTGATGTCCAACCATGATGATGTGTTGTTCGTCGCACAGTTTGCGGAACATATGGCCTTCCAGAAGGAACATACTCTATACCTGAAGTGTCAGGACTTGAGTCATTACTCAACCTGAGCACATTGACTCCCTCCAGCTCAGCTGAAAAGTCTTCAGAAACATATTCAACATTATCTCCATCTTGCATCTCATGAGCTTCATTTCTTGAGTTGTCAATAGGATACGCAGATCCTGCTGCTCCCCAGGTGCTCTCGTGGGAAAGATAGTTAAACACTGGATAATGTATATTCCCTGGGTTTTGAGAAGATGTTGATGATTCAAACACTCTCTCCTTAGGATCTTCTTCTTCATCCTGGTTATCTATTGACATGGTATTTCTACTACTATTATTAGGGTTCATCCTTGCACCCATCCAACTAGATTGTCCAACATTCCTGTCGGAACCATCTGTCGATATCTAGTGTTCATGAGATCCATTATATGATCCCATTCTCCAACCATCTGAATTCTCAATAGGAAGTTCTGAGTCAGAACCATCCTCTGAGCTCTGTGGCACTGCATACCGCATATCAATAGTAGGATCATGTGTAGGTTCAAGTCTTGGTGAATAAGGATATGGTATAAAAGATTCTGGATCTATAGGTATATCCTTAAAGATAGGTGTTGCACTACTACTTGCTTCTTTCTCTAACTGGAATGATAACTGCTTCCTCCGTTCCGGATCTGTTAGATCCTCTAACATGTCATTTTTATCCTCGACAATCACCTGATATGTCTTATAAAAAGACGGAACAAGTGTTTGGTATCTATCCATAAACTTGGAAGCTAAATTAGGATGCTTCTTCACCAAAGTAAGATGATCCGGTATAGGCTCTGAGTCTATAGAATCATGAGGTATCACAGAAAATGTGCTACCTTCTAGCTCCTTGGTTTTCTGCTCCCGGATATTAGCTATCGCCTCCACAACAGCAACATGATATGCTGCTAAATGACTCCTACCTTCTCCTATAGGTAAATCGTGATATAACCCAAGCTTCTCTGGAAGTTGGATACTCACATGATACTTGGATAACATCCGGCCATCAAGGTAAGTGATAGTGTTCACTGGAATTCTAGTTGGACAACTAAAAAGCTTTAAAAGTTGACGAAGTTGGTCTGTGAATGATCCTTGATAATCATCAAGAGTCTCCTCTTTCCTTACCAAAGTCTGTTTTGGAAACTTTGGTGCCATATCTCTGTATATCAGAAAAATAATTTTTGATTAGTATCCAATGATATATTGCATCATAACAAAGAATTATCACACTAAAATATATAACGGAATATTCTCATTTGAATACCCATTATATCTCTTTTAGAGAATTCTTTATTGTTGCTAAATTTTCCTACAGGTAATACCCTTTACTAGGTTTCCAACCTAAGGTCAAAGCAATTTGCTCTGATACCAACTGCGGTGACCCAGCATACCACTACATGTGTAGTACACTATAGTCGTTGACATGACATCCACAGAACACCGTTCCGTAAATATCACATCCCTTAGAGTGGTACAACAGAAACATTGCGGGTCCATATTACAAATGTACACACATTATTATTATTACAATACCGGAAGTTCAAGACTTCCAAAAGATCCAACTTACAAACTAAAATATAAAGTGTTCAGCGGAAATTTAAAAGTAGAAACTCCGACTAGGAGTTGAGCTCAGCAGCTTATTCTATAAAGTTCATGTTGTTCGGCTCCGTTACTACTAACTAGGTACTTAATTTGACTCGTTCTCATCGACACCGTAGCGGATCTTGTAATCCACTCCTTCAACTCCTCCGGACAGATCAGGTTCGTCGTAGAACACATCTTCTTGAAATTCGGCTGCATACATTGGCACGTCTTCGGGATCCTCAGAGTCTAAGCAAGGGATCAAAGGAAAGAATGAGTAACAACGTTACCCAACAAGTTCATTATATGCAAGGTGGGAAGTTTGATGCTCTAACGGCCACCTCAGATTATAAATCCTTGGAACTATGCAATTTTTGTAAATCTTTCTTCAAATATTAATTTTATTATGAAAATCTATGACCATCAGCCTTCACAGGTTGACCAGAACTTTCATGGAATTCCTTTCCTGCCGCGTTCGTAGCTTTTTCCTGGAACAGGGAGTAACAAGTTACAGTTCTTACACTCTGCAGAGGTGCGTTACTTTAACCATGAAAGATCAACTCCTTGTTGCACAACCGGGCGTACTTTCCCGTCCACAATTCCATGATGTGGGGCCCAGTAGTTGGTCCAAGCCAATCACTATCCCCTTTGCGACCCCGCATGCCTCCTTGGTGTACACCATGCCCACATAATGAAATACGAAAATGGTTTGTACAAACCGTTAGATGCCAGAACTATCATGGGACGATGAGGGTTCCCACCCATATGCTGCATATCCTCTACGAATAACCAATTAATATGCACGCTACGAGGATAACAACCATGACCTGCACATCCGGCTTCATGCGTGAGGAAGAAGATATAGCAAACTTCTCTGTCCCATTCCAAATCTCATGGCTAATGCATAATATACGGCGCTAGAATCACTGATGTCAGGGGTTATTAAGTTTCTACTTGATCATCATTGTTGCAAATAGAACCCTAAGTTCTATTGCTCCATTATATCACCACTTAGGATGATATATATGATTTCTTTATTTGTGAAAATAATATTTTCTTTCTTTTATAGCATATATGATAACACACAATTTGCAAATACTTTGATAAAGACTCTTCAAAGGACATGAGCAAGTGATGAACTTGCCTTGTGATGGCAAGGTAGTGAAGTATGATGCTTGCACTGGATCTTGAGCTTCTAGTTCTACAAAAACATTATTATTGCCCGGTAAGGACAATATTTAAAGAATCAAAATGATTATGCAAGTAATGTAATACATTATTTAATTCTATATGCATTTTCCCTATATAAGGTGCCTTTTAATAAAGCATTTATAAATATTACTTTATAATATTTATAACATATATTAAATTAGTTTATTTTATTTCCTTTTTATTTGACTTTTATTGATTGAATAATTCTTTTTAAGAATTAACAATTATACATTAAAAATTGTTATTAAATATTTATTTAGTATTTTTCAAAAATACTATAATATTAATATATAATGAAAGTGATTTTTATTTATTTTTATCATCTTTCAATAATTTTGTAAAATCCCATAAGGAATATATAAATTACAAAATTCTTATAAAAATTTAAATGTCCAAAATTTTATATTTTATTTTATTTGGATAGAGTGGATTATTGTGAATCCAAAAGTATTTAATTTACAATTTTTGGACGTATATTTTATTTTCTAGAATTTATTTAAGCCTAGTGTATTTTGGTCTTTTCCTGTTTATTAAAACAGGCCTGGAATTGTTTCTGGGCTAATTATTCTTATTGGGCCCTAGTCGCTCATTTAGTTTTAGACAAAAGAGCCACCCCGAAGGGTCTGGCCCAGCTCGGCCCACTCCTCATTGCCTCTCTTTATCCCTCGAGCTTATCCTTCCTCCTCTGACCCCGACCCCGTGGCCGGCGATGCCGCCACCGTCGATTCCCGCCGCCATCGGTTGTTTCGGCCACCGCCGTGATGCATTAGGGGGTTATCGACGATGCTCGTTCTCTCTATCCAATTGGTTTTGAGTTCGGGGCTTCTCTATGGCCAGGTTCATCCCGTTCCCGAACCCTAGGGTTAGGGAAAAGTGTTGCCGCCGCCACCGTGGTCCGGTCTGTGATGGTGTGGTGGAATCGTGTGCTGCTGTGGCCGCCGCCGTGGCTGGTGCAGGTTGCAGCGCCCCCTAGGTGCTCCCTATGCCGCCGCGGGTTCGTCGACCAATCTTCTTCCCCTTCAATTTCTTTAGCGAGGACCTACGGTGAGTTTGATTCTTCTCCCTTGGTGCTTTCTATGCTTGTTGATTCGATGTTAGAGGCTGGCAGTGTCCTCTCTGTCTATTGTCTGATTCAGTTTAGGATGATTATCCATTTAGGGTTTCTGTTATGTGATTGATCATGTACTGGATGATTTGATTCATGTTTGGGTGGTTTGTACACATGCTAAATGCTTATTGGCCTGAGGCTTGTTGTTAAAAATGATCTATGGTGTTTCTGGTGACTTACTAGATGATTTGATGCTTGGGATTGCATCTGATTCAGATGATGTAGTTGTTTGGAAAGCATGCTTGGTAAAGCTAATGACTTGATAGCTTTCCACTGTTTATTTGATTCATGGTTATGAATATGATAAGATATAGCTACTGTTAGTGTTTTTATCTTGGGAATTAACATGTGGTTTGAGATCATTATGATCTCAAACAGTGAAGTGTATTATAGGAATATCCAAGTTATGATTCCTGTTTTACAGGAAAATGATTAGTTAGTTGATTGTCTAAATCTATGATGATTTACTATCTTTCCTGATTCATATTGGATTGTTCTTGTGACACCATCATGTATGGCACACAAGTTTGATTCAAAACCATGGATTTGGTTAGTTTATGCTTAAGACAATCTTGGCTTTGAAAGATAAATATAGATGCTCTTATATGAATTTCCTAAGACCAATGATGTTGGTCTGAGGCTTAGGGATTCAAATATTATCTAATTGGTTCATCTAGATAGTTCTAGTAGTAGTACCAGTTATTCTTGATTGAATCAAAGCTTCAAAAAATGATGTGCCTAGAAATAGATCATAGGTATATGCATGATTGAATGGTAAAATATTGTTGAACAACCAGAGCAAGGATGTTGCTCTGAGCTCTGGTTAAACCTTGGTACTTAGTGGTTTGCCTTTAGAGTTTCAGAAACCCCTATGATGGATTCACCCCTCTTGGGCGCTTTCTGAGGTTTTTTTTTATAAAACAACACATGTTTCTCTCTAAATAAGATGATTAGATCATGTGAAGGTTTTATGAAACTCACCACAAAATCTGATGATGGAGTAGTAAGTTGGTGATGATGATCTTGATCTGGTTTTGCTGGACTACTTTGCTTGCTCTTGAGCTGGCCTGCTCCTCCTAGCTCCTGGGCTTGATCTTGCTGTCCACTCGATTCATCCCCCTCCTTATGTCACCATCCTGGTGATGTTTGGTTGATCCTTAGTTGATGTTGTTGCTGGCTGTGGTGCTTGGTTTAGCTGCTTTCTACACTGGCTGTTCTTGTGTGCTGTGCAGTGGGGTGATACACTAGTGCCCCCCCACGGCTGTGCTGTGGTTTTGTGAGATTGGGGTGTGCTTGTGAGGTCGACAACACATCATATGCATGCTGGAGTGTGTCCTGCTTGTGTGCCTGCTATGCACTTGTGGATATGTTCAGAATCTGGACATTTACTTTTACCTGGTTACTTTCATCTGGCTGGTGAATTTGTCCCTCTTGGCTGTCATCTGACTTCTGGCTTTGAATTTATGAAAGATGGAATCTTTCCTATTGGTGAAACTTGCCCCTTTTATAACATTTCTCAATGATGAATTTGTCAAGTGCATTTCACTGACATATCTGAGAGAAATAATACTAACACTAATCTTCTTTTGTTTTTATTTAGTCTTTGTTTTGCAGGTACAAAGACAAGATGAAGATTTGGTTTAGATTTAGATATAGGATAGTTAGTAAATATTCCAATGTAATTTTCTTATTCTTTTGTAATTTTCTTTTATTATTTTTGTAATATTTAATTTATTCAATTGTAATAAAGATTATATTATTATTAATAAAGAATATTCCTATTCTTTGTATATTTACTTTTGTAAGTTGTGTGGATGGTTCAAATAAGTTATAATTTTATAACTTGATTATATATATTGATGATAATAAATAAACCTTATATTCATTATTGTTTTCCATTAGATAGAATTCAAGTTGTAATATTTATCTCTTAATTGAATTAAGATTCAAAACTTATACCTAATTCATTTGAATTATAATTCAAACACTCAAGTCTTATATTTCAAATTCATTTGAAAACACATAGCTCCTTAAGATCATCTCAAAGTTTATAACAATCATCCTTTAAGACTAAACCTAATCTCAAAGTATGAAAGAAACATTGATCACTTAGGTTTTTATTTGGCGAAAATTTTACCCACATTTTCACAGATGAATGCATGCAACAATCCATATTCCTAAATCTACCCTTCGTTAGGTCGTAAATGCTGGGATGTTACACTAATTGCCTTCTTCTAGTAATAACTACGCTCATCATACATGCCTGAGGTCCAACCGTGATGACGTGTTATTCGTCGCACAGTTTGTGGAACATATGGCCTTCCAGAAGGAACATACTCTGTATCTGAAGTGTCAGGACTTGAGTCATTACTCAACCTGAGCGCATTGACTCCCTCCATCTCAGCTGAAAAGTCTTCAGAAACATATTCAACATTATCTCCTGCCTGCATCTCCTGAGCTTCATTCCTTGAGTTGTCAACAGGATACGCAGATCCTGCTGCTTCCCACATGCTCCCTTGGGCAAGATAGTTAAACACTAGATAATGTATATTCCCTGGGTTTTGAGAAGATGTTGATGATTCAAACACTCTCTCCTCAGGATCTTCTTCTTCATCCTGATTATTTATTGACATGGTATTTCTACTAATGTTATTAGGGTTCATCCTTACACCCATCCAACTAGATTGTCCAACATTTCTGTCAGAACCATCTGTGGACATCTGGTGTTCATGAGATCCTTCATATGATCCCATTCTCCAACGATGCGAATTCTCAATAGGAAGTTCTGAGTCAGAACCATCCTCTGAGCCCTGCGGTAACATACCTCCTATCCATAGTAGGATCATGTATAGGTTCAGTTCTTGGGGAATAAGGATATGGTATAAAAGATTCAGGATCTATGAGTATATCCTTAAAGATAGGTTTTGCACTACTACTTGCTTCCCTCTCTAACTGGAATGCTAACTGCTTTCTCCTTTCCGGATCAGTCAGATCCTCTAACATATCATTTTGTCTTCAACAATCACTTGATGGGTCTTATAAAAAGACACAACGAGTGTTCGATATCTATCCATAAACTTGGAAGCTAACTTAGGATGCTTCTTAACCAAAGTAAGATGATCCGGTATAGGCTCCAAGTCTATAGAATCATGAGGTATCACAGAGAATGTGCTACCTTCTAGCTCCTTGGTTTTCTGCTCCCGGCCGCAACAGCAACATGATATGCTGCTAAATGACTCCTACCTTCTCCTATAGGTAGATCGTGATATAATCCAAGCTTCTCTGGAAGTTGGATACTCACACGATACTTGGATAACATCTGGCCATCAAGGTAAGTGATAATGTTCACTGGAATTCTAGTTGGACAACTAAAGAGCTTTAAAAGTTGACGAAGTTGGTCTGTGAATGATCCTTGATAATCATCAAGAGTCTCCTCTTTCTTTACCAAAGTCTGTTTTGGAAACTTTGGTGCCATAACTCTGTATATATCAGAAAAAATAATTTTATTAGTATCCAATAATATATTGCATCATAACAAAGAATTATCACACTAAAATATATAACGGAATATTCTCATTTGAATACCCATTATATTACTTTTAGAGAACTCTTTATCGTTGCTAAACTTTTCTACAGGTAATACCCTTTACTTGGTTTACAACCTAAGGTCAAAGCAATTTTCTCTGATACCAACTGCGGTGACCCAGCATACCACTGCATGTGTAGTACACTATAGTCGTTGACATGACACTCACAGAACACCGTTCTGTAAATATCACATCCCTCAGAGTGATACAACAGATACATTGCGGGTCCATATTACAAACATTCACACATTATTATTATTACAACACCATAAGTTCAAGACTTCAAAAGGTTCAACTTAAAAACCAAAATATAAAGTGTTTCAGCGGAATTTAGAAGTAACAACTCCGACTAGGAGTTGAGCTCAACATCTTATTCTATAGAGTTCATGCTGCTCGGCTCCGATGGTTACTACTAACTAGGATACTTAGTTGGATTCGTTATCATCGACACCATAGCGGATTTCGTAATTCACTCCTTCAACACCTCTAGACAGATCAGGTTCCTCGTAGAACACATCTTCTTGGCATTCGGCTGCATAAATTGGCACGTCTTCAAGATCCTCAGAGTCTAAGCAAGGGATCAAAGGAAAGAATGAGTAACAGTGTTACCCAACAAGTTCATTATATGCAAGGTGGGAAGTTTGATGCTCTAACGGCCACCTCGGATTATAAATCCTTGGCATTATGCAATTTTTGTAAATCTTTCTTCAAAGATTAATTTTATTATGAAAATCTATGACCATCAGCCTTCACAGGTTGACCAGAACTTTCATGGAATTCCTTTCCTGCCGCGTTCATAGCTCCTTCCCGGAACAGGGAGTAACAAGTTACAGTTCTTACACTCTGCAGAGGTGCGTTACTTTACCCATGAAAGATCAACTCCTTGTTGCACAACCGGGCATACTTTCCCATCCACAATTCCATGATGTGGGGCCCAGTAGTTGGTCCAAGCCAATCACTGCCCCCTTCGTAACCTCGCATGCCTCCTTGGTGTACACCATGCCCACATAATGAATTACGGCAATGGTTTGTACAAACCGTTATATGCCAGAACTATCGTGGGACGATGAGGGTTCCCACCCATATGCTGCATATCCTCTACGAATTACCAATTAATATGCACGCTATGAGGATAACAGCCACGACCTACACATCCGGCTTCATGCGAGAGGAAGAAGATACATCTGATTTCTCTGTCCCATTCCAAATCTCATGGCTAACGCGTAATATACGGCGCTAGAATCACTGATGTCAGGGGTTATTAAGTCCCTACTTGATCATCATTGTTGCAAATAGAACCCTAAGTTCTATTGCTCCATTATATCACCACTTAGGATGATATTTATGATTTCTTTATGTGTGAAAATAATATTTTCTTTCTTTTATAATATATATGATAACACACAATTTGCAAATACTTTGATAAAGACTCTTCAAAGGACACGAGCAAGTGATGAACTTGCCTTGTGATGGCAAGGTAGTGAAGTCTGATGCTTGCACTGGACCTTGAGCTTCTATGTCTACAAAAACATCATTATTGCCCGGTAAGGACAATATTTAAAGAAGCAAAATGATTATGCAAGTAATGTAATGCATTATTTAATTTGATATGCATTTACCCTATTATTATATAAGGTTCTTTTTAATGATAAGAAAGCATTTATAAATATTATTTTTTTTAATATTTATAATATATTTTGAATTATTTTATTTTATTTCCCTTTTATTTGACTTTTATTGATTTAATAATTCTTTTAGGAATTATCAATTATACCTTAAAAATTGTTATGAAATATTTATTTAGTATTTCTTAAAAATACTACAATATTAATAGATAATGAAAGTGATTTTTATTTATTTTTATGATCTTTCAATAATTTTGTAAAATTCCATAAGGAATATATAAATTACAAAATTCTTATAAAAAATTAAATGTCTAAAATTTTATATCTTATTTTATTTGGATAGTGTGGATTATTGTGAATCCAAAAATATTTTATTTATAATTTTTGTACTTTTATTTTATTTTCTAGAATTTAATCAAATCCAGGGGTATTTTGGTCTTTTCCTTTTTATTCAAACAGGTCTAAAAGGATTTCTGGGCTGGCTTACTCTTATTGGGCCCTAGTGGCCCATTAGTCCTAGACAAACTAATCTCCCCGAAGAGTTTTGGCCCAAATCAGCCCATTCCTTACTGCCTCTCTCTCTCCCTCGAGCTCATCCTCTCCTCCTCTGACCCCGACCCCGTGGCCGGCGATGCCGCCGCTAGCGATTCTCGCCGCCGTAGGCCGTTCTGTTCGCCGCCGTGGTGCAACAGGGGGTTGTCGATGATGCTTGTTCTTTCTATCCAATTGGGTTCGAGCCTGGGGCTCTCCTGCGATGGATCGATGTCGTCTCGAACCCTAGGATTTGGGGATTGGCGTGGATCCAGGTGCTGTTGCCACCGTCGTGCGTCGTGGTGATGCTCCTTACCTCTAGGCGTGGTCAGGGTCGCTGTCGTGGCGCCGTATGGGTTGCAGCACCCCCTCTGGGGTGCTCCCCGTGCCACCATGGACGTCGGACCCTCTGCTTCCTCTTCTATTCTCCAGCGAGGACCTTTGGTGAGTGTTGTTCCTCTCCCCTTGTGCTCTCTGTGTTCGCTCATCCCATGCTGGATGTTGGCAGTGACCTCTCTGGTTACTGTTTGGTTTTGATTATGATGATTTATCCATTTAGGGTTCTTATCCTGAGGTTGATCATATACTAGATGAACTAGATTATGTTTGGATGGTCTGTAAACATGCTAAATGATTATTGGCCTGAGGTTTATTGCTTGAGATGAACTATGATGGTTCTGGTGGCTTATTAGATGCTTTTATGCTTGGATTGCATATGATTCAGATGGTATAATTGCTTTGGAATCCATGCTTGGTAAAGTTAGTGACTTGGTAACCTTCCACTGTCATTTCATGGTTTAGGAGCATGGTTATGATATGATGAAACCACTGTCTTAGTGTTGTTGACTTAGAAATTAATACGTAGTTTGAGATCATCATGATCTCAAACAGTGAAGATGAATATAGGAATATCCTAGTTATGATTCATGTATTAGCAGGAAAATGATTAGTAGATTGATCTGTTGAATCTGTGATGATTGGATGTTTATCCTGATTATATAGAATTGTTCTTGTGACACCATCTTGGTATAGCACACAAGGTTGATTCTTATTCATTGATTGGGTTAGTTCAAGCTTAAGACAAGCTTGACTTTGAGAGATAAACATAGATGTTCTTTTATGAAATCCCTAAGACCAATGATGTTGGTCTGAGGCTTAGGGATTCAGACCTTATCTAGTTGATTCATATATATAGTCCTGGTAGTGGTACCAGCTATTGTTTTTGAATCAAAACTTGGAGAAAAATGATAGTAGGCTTGATCATTCTATGGATCCAAAAGATTTGTTTCTAAGGTGCTACCCTTACTTTAGGGGTGTGCCTAGAAATAGATCATAGCTATATTTATGCTTGGATTGGAATATAGAGCCTAACAATCAGAGCAATGATGTTGCTCTGAGCTCTGGTTGGATCCTTGTACTTTGCTGTTTGCTTTTAGAGTTTAAAATCTCTATGATGGATTCACCCCACTTGGGTGTTTTCTCAGAGTTTGTTTCATAAAACAACACATGCTTCTGCCTAGATGATATGATTAGATCATGTGAAGGTTTTATGATACTCACCACATAATCTGATGTTTGTGGAGTAAAGTGGTGATGATGATCTTGTTTTGCTGAGCTTCTATGCTTGACCTTGAGCTAGCCTGCTCCTCCTAGATCCTCCACTTGGCCTTGTTGTCCACCTGATACTTCCCCCTCCTTATGTCACCATCCTGGTGATGTTTGGTTGATCTTTGGTGGTTTGGTTTGGCTGTTGTGCTTGGTAAGCTGCTGACTAAACTAGATGTTCTTGTGTGCAAGCAGTGGAGAGATGCACTAGTGCCTCTCCACGGCTGTGCTGATGGTTTTGTGAGTTTGGGGCTGTGCTGTGAGGCTGATAGCACATCACATGCATGTTGATGTGTGTCCTGCCTGTGTGCTTGTTGTGCACTTGTGGATATGCTTTGGTCCTGGAAGTTACTTTGACCAGATTACTTTTACCTGGCTGGTGAATTTGCTCCTCCTTGCTGTCATTTGACTTCTGGCTTAAAATTTATGAAAGATAGATTCTTTCATATTGGTGAAACTTGCCCCTTGTGATAAATTTCTCAACGATGAATTTGTCTAGTGCACTTCACTGACATGTCTGAGAGAAAAATAATACTAACTCTAACCTTATTATTGTTTTATTAATGTTTATCTTGCAGGTACAGATTTGAAGATGAAGATTGTAGTTTAGTTTTTCTTTTATAGAATAATTCAATGTAATCTTCTATTCTTTTGTAATTTTCATTTTATTAACTTGTAATCTTCATTTTATTCTTCTGTAATAAAGATTACATTATTATTAATAAATATTATTCTTATTCTATATTTATTTACTTTTGTGAAGTGTGTGGATGATTTCAGTAAGTTACAATTTTGTAACTTGTTTATATATTGATAATATGAAATAACTTTTCATATTCTTTACTGTTTTTCTTTGGATAGAATTAAATTGTAATATTTCACTCGTAATTAAATTAAGATTCAAAACTTATTCCTAATCCATTTGAATTATAATTTAAATTCTCTCAAGTTTAAAATTCAATTTCACCTTTCAAACACTTAATTCCTCAAATATCATATCAAAGTCTATAACAATCATCCTTTAAGACTAAACCTAATCTTAAAGTATGAAAGAAACCTTAATCACTTTAGGTCTTTATTTGGCGAAAATTTTACCCACATTTTCATAGAAGAATGCATGCAACATTCCAAATTTCTAAATCTACCCTTCGTTAGTTCCTAAATGCTGGGATGTTACAGAAAGTGCTGGCAACAAGATAAAGAAAGGGGTCCATGCAGCCGTTGCACCTGCCCACATAGAGCAGCAGGTTCGACATCTACGACAAAAGAGTGTTACAAAATCTTAATTTTCCAGCATAATTTGTATTCGTTATTTATGCGATAGGCTGAATAAAAGTAGCGCAACGGTATGTGTTAGTACAAGTCCCTCTAATGTAGGACTACTAGAGATAGTTAAGTGTAACATTATATCACATGGGAATGCTTAATCTCATATGAATTTGTAGAAATAAACTATATAGAGATAAATAATAATCATGTCAAGTAACATATATGTTGTTTCAAGTATATATCTCTTGATCCTACAATTGATACTATTGTATATTTTGCGCAACAAATTGGAAACGCTATGTGTAGTATCCGTTTTGTGATTATATCTTTGCTTTGTGAAGTACTTAGCTACTTAAAAACATGTTCATGCGCATATCATAGAGTATCTTGATTATGCAATAGAATGAATAAGGCAATACAAGTTATAGGGTTTGTTAGAGTGATTCTTATTTTGCATTACATAAGTAGATGTAATTATTGACTTAACAAATACATAATTAGCAAGTGTTCGGCTTATCTTGTAATTATAAATGACATGCAGAACGTCTAAAACTCTCAATGCTTCATATAGCAATCAAGCGAAATCATTCTCAAGACATGATATAGAAGGCAAGAAATAACAAGTTCCGAAGCACATAAAAAATCAGAACTATTAGGTTGATATATGAACTATCTAAGATGGTTCAGTCGCATGACAATCGGGAAATCGGAGACCACTTCATCGGCCCAGAGAGAAATCACCTTTTTGCCTTACCGTAGATAGCCTGGACACTCTTCTTCGCCTTGTAGTATTATTTCATCTTCTTCTTTTTTGCCTTATAATCATTGCCGATCGCCTATATGTGGCCCAACGTGCTATCCGAAGTGACGAGAAACATGACGCATTAGTGGCACAAATGTGAATTCCTGAATTACAGCCGCAACTTCGCAATGTTCTCCTTGGAGGCTACCTCGTTAGCCTGGTTTTCCTTGCAGGCGTCATAGACCGTCGACGTGTTGCCTAGAGTGTCAACCATGTTCATGAGGTCCACATCCACATCATAGCGGCAAAATGGGCGGGAATGTGAACTCATCCTTCAACTTGGTGAGGTTAGAAGGGTTCTTCACCATCTTCCATTAAATAATGCTTGTTAAAATTGAAAGGGTTCTCTAACATCCCAGCATTAGAGCTTAGAAATAAGCTAAACCCAGATGTGTGAATTGCATTCATGCATAGAAAATCCGAATAATTTTCGCGCTTTTGAATAAAACTTGTCAAAGTGATTGAAGCTTCTCTCAACTTGATGGAATTGAAGTAGATCATCAAGTTGACTTCGATAAGTTTCAATATGACCTTTGCTTAAACCTTATTTTGGGTAAACATGATTTGATCTAAGGGTAGATCAAATGCAAGGAAACTAAACCATTACACATTGATTAATGATTATAAGTTGATCCTTAAGCGATCACATCCTAGTATTCATCACAACAACCCATGAATACCAAATTAAGAATATAACCCAAATAATAAAAGTATAATAACTAACTCTTGATCTATTTTATCATTATTTATTTCTACCATGTGGATCATGGTAATACTTAACCCTAACTCTTTAGTTATATGGAGTAGGAAGCACCACATATCTTTCTTTCCATATTAATACTTATCATCTCTAATGAAGCTTAGCTTAATATCTGTTGTTATCAATGTTGAGTAATCAACTATTGATTCACCAATTCTTAACCTATCAATTCTTGATCTATCAACTCTTGTCCTTATCTTAGCATTCACTTAAGGCCTATAAAGAAAGAAGTAAGAAGAGGTAAATAGTAATGCTAGATTTAAATATCATTTATAGGATGGGAGTGTTGGAAGAGAATAAGAACAATGTGATAATTGACGGAGTTAACTCACTCCTGAAAGGATAGAAGAGTTATCTGGAATATATATTTGTATGGTAACAAATAAGATTATAAGGATGAATATTGAAGATAGTTACCAAGGAGTAATCCTATTGGATCAAGTAGGTATAGTCAATGAATAATATCTCTTAGTCAAATAGAGATAAACAGAAGATAATTATAATACAACTATAATGTTGTATGGATGAAAGCCTTGATTAGCCAACTGGAAACCTAAACCATAAAGGATCAAAGGATTATAATGATCATAGTTTAGTCACCAAGATTGAATTCTTATATCATGTATAAGTGACATTGGTGGATAGACCATGATTGAACCCTAGTATAGATATGTTATTCTAGGTTATCCATGACAAGTCACCATGATATAATGTGAAGTTGAGTATAAGATATTGGAGTCAAGTAGAGATAAGATAGTATAATTAAGCTGAAGCTAGAGTAGCATGGAGTTATTGAAGTAGTGTTATTTATATTAAAGGATAGTAAGCTTTTGAGGAGAGTAGTTTGATATATACATCTACTGGAGTAATATTGGTGGTGGATGATTATGGAAGTGTATGAGTGGAGTTAGAAGTAACTACTTGTTGGATTGGAGATTATCAACATTAGAGTAGTTGATATAACCAAGTATGGATATGAGAAGATTATGAAAGATTCAGTGTCAGGCTCATTGGATTTATAAATGGATTTAGAAGAATAAAAGGTGGATAAGAATATTCTTGTGAAGTAAAGCTCATCATGCTAACACATGATGATGGATAGGAAGGAGTGGTATATCTAGGAAAGGAATTCCTTAATTAGAAGTCCAGGATTGTGAATTATGGAAGATAGGAATTCTTGGTAAACAATAAACCCTAAATCTTTAACCAAACATAATATCCATTTCATCTAATTGATCTATCATCATTTTTTTCCATAATGGCTTATAGTAATATTTCCTATAGCAAATCACTTAAGCACATCATTGTTAATTCCAATTATCATAACCATATGTGCTTAGGAGTTATCTTTATCAGTTCTTTTCCATAAAACATTCTAGAGAGTAAATTTCTATTTTAATGGGTGATATCATTAAAGATCACAAACATAAAGGCAATATGTTTAGCCATTAATCTTTACTCACATTAACAAAAGAATATAAGTATAGTAAGAACCCTAAACCCTAGGGTAAGTATTTTAAATTCAAACCTTAACTCCTATATTAGTTATAATAAAATGTATACATGGCTATTTCCTAAAAATATGGGAATAATATTAACCATATTAATTCCCTAGAACTCTATTTATCATATAAAAATGAAAGATCACCACATAAAAATTCCTTTAATATTATAAGTTAATAAGAATCAAATCTCATGAGTTAATAGTAATGCATTCTTTAATAATTTTATGGATATTAGATAAATTAAATTCATATGAAAAGACCCTACAAATACTAAGAGGGAAAGTATATATATAAAGAAAATAAATAAATGATAACATTACACAATAAAAGTTTACAAAATGATACTAAATACATTTTAGCATTACTGCAATTATTTAACAAATAAACTCTATAAGAGAGATTCAAAACAAATGAAAAATACAAATCTAAAAACAAAACAGAAAAGGAAAAAGGAATAAGGAAGGAAAAAACAGAGCAAGACTTCCTGGCCCGCAGCCCACTCACTCATTTGTTTAACTGTCGCTCGCGAGCTATCACAGCCGTGCTTCGCTCACTTGGCAACGGCCCAATAATAGCCCAGCCAGGATACCCTTTCGTTCTCTCGCTGACGAGCAGGACCCACGCCACCAGAGCACCATCGTCTTCGTCTTCCTATGCCTGGTCGACACGCCGCCGGCGAGACACGTCGCCACCGTCATTGTGGACCGCTTCGGACGCGAAGACTGAACCTTAACGTCTCGCTACTTGCCTGGAGTCCGTATCCACCTATCCCATCAAGATTCGTGCTTGAATCGAGCACAAAATCACCGCCGGGCCTCGACCATCCTCGTCGTCGTGCCGACGTGTCCGAGCCTGCCGAGCCGTATAAAGCATACGCCTGAGACCTTATCGAGCTTCTGGTCAATCCTTATCCTCGATTGTTCTTTCTCTTGCTCTTTATCTCTCTTTCCAACCCGACGCCATCGCCGACGAGCTTCGGCTAGCCGTTGTTGTGTTCTACCTAAACGAGCATGGAGGGGTCAAGGAGAAGCGCCATCGCGTGTTGATCCTATGTGAGCGGTATGGAATCAAGTGGAGTTCGGAGACGAGAGAATTTCATCAATTTTCCCCGCAGCTGCCGGTCGAAATCGGCGACCGTGTACTCGCCTCCGATCACCATTTACATCGCCGACCACTTCATCACGACGGGGGTGAGTTTACGCATCGAACCACCCTAATCACGCTTCCTAGCATCGTTTGTAGCTCGAGTTCATCATTGGGCCAACGAGCGCCGCCGCAGTACGTCGTCACCGGAGTAACTCCGGCGACTAAAACCTAGCGTTGACACCACCCCTAGAATCGCCTTGACATCACGGTTCTAATACAACCATCCACGGTTACTGGGGAGCCCCGGTTCATCGTCGGTGACCATTTTCCGGTGGTGGTGGTCGTGCTGATGTCACAATGACATCATGCATGTGTCAAAGTTGACCTGGTCAGCTATTTGACTGGTCTTTGCCCAGGTGGCAGGTGACGTGGTATAGGGCCCATTTGTCATTCTCGGTGAGTAAGAACAAGCCCAGTAACAAAACTATTAGTTAAACTGTGTGTGCCATGTGGCCCACTAGTCAGTGACTAGGGTAGATTAACTCTAGGTAAGAAAAGTAATTCCCTGTATGTAATCTTATTTAGAATTTAATTAGAAAATGATTCAATCTTAAAATTTTAATAACTTTTATTATATAATTCAGAAAAATATGTTTAATATATGAAAATGTTTAGAAAAATAAAATGTACAACTTAAAACTATTATTAAACTTTATTATGCCAACAATTTAAATAATTATTATTTAATAAGGATTTTATAAGTTTTAGTACTTTGAAAATTCATATTTTAATATTGGTAAATATTAAAAATATAAATAAAATACCAAAAATCTTATAAAAATAAGAACTATAATTTAAAACTATAATCATGCATTATTATTTCACTTAATTAAATATTTATTGTTTATTAAGTATTTATAAAGTAATAAATTTTATAAAATCATATCTTATTATTTATAAATCACAAGAATAATTGTAATATACCAAAATGATCACAAAAATAATACCTGCATGTTAAAAATATAATATTCCACTTTTGAAGTAAATAAAAATTTAAAACACTTTAACAACTTGAATTTAAACCATCTCCTTAGTTAATAATTCATATAAGGGTAAATAAAATTTGCTAATATTTTAAAATTAACCAGTTAAAGTTTAATAAGTAATACTAGTCTTAAATATTTCTAATATAAAGTTAAATTGGTCCAACACACTTTAAATACAATTTTATTGAATTATCCTTCAACCATATGGGTAGTTTATTTTCTAAGAAGATCTTTAACAAATATCAAATCTTCAAGAATAATTAAGACTAAATCAAATCCTTTCCAGTACTTCAACTACAAGTTAACAAACATATCCAAACACTATAGTGAATCCATAAGTAGAAATAATATTACTTCCTTGTTTACAAACTATAACCACTCATCTATAAAAAGGTAAATGATTCTATTCCATTATAATGTTAGGAAACCACTATTCAAATAGAGGTGTTACCATTCTTAAAGTATCCTTAGAGAAACATTATGAAGTACACACGGTACAAATAACATAAGCAATATACATTAAGTCCGTCTGTGTCTTTAAAGTTAACTTTAGTTTACAATACTTTAACTATTATACTAAAGACTTTGTTATGTGTTTTATAGTTAACTTTGGTCTGTTGTAATTAAGCCATAAAGCATCTCAAGTCCAAACTATTCAAGCAATCACAAACAACATCGACCACTTTTGATTAACCACAAAGATTGTTTAGACCTTAGAAAAGGAATCTTTTCTTCAAAAGTTATTCATTTTGCCACTTCAATCAACAAACCTTATAATAATATTTCCAACTCTTAACAAATTAAATTCAAGGACTCTCATCATAATCAACAGATGACAATTAATCACAATCACATTGTTTCAAACATTACTTGTATACTTAGGATTGTAAACACTTAAGTTCCTTATTAATGCCATTACTTGTAAAATAATATTTGAAGATAGAAAATTATAATGTAAGAAATCTTGAGTAACATTTCACGTTGGTGTGTATCTCATTGTTTTATGTTATTATAATTACATGTTGTTTCACACACTCACAAGCCTTAACAAGAAGTACAAGTGTGAAACTTATCTAAAAGTACAACACATTTCAAATACATAATTTCCAAAATCCAAACCCTAGAACAATGCTTATTCCGGGGATTCGCGTTTATAAAGTGCATTACATTACTTATGCATAAGAGCATCTTGCTTCTTTAAACATTAGTCCTTACCGGACCAATGATGCTGATTTCAGCTATTGGATCTTATATTATCTCGAAGACCGTGAGTGCATAATCTTGCAATCACAAAAGGCAAGTTCACACTTGCTCAAGTCCTTTGATTATTTTTCTGTAAAGTATTTTGGAAATCAAGTGTTGTCATCACCTGCATTCCAAAAAGGTCATAAAACACTATTTTTGATAATAATGTGAACTATTGGTTACTGATACAGGGTGATTAGCTAATCTATTAAATCTGGCAATTAAAATACCACTGCTCAGGAATATATCATCTAGGACATAACAACCAATGTCGCCAGTGATTCTTGCGCCGTATATTACGCGTTTACCATGAGATTTGGAATGGGACGGAGAAGTCAGCTGTATTCTTTTCCTTCTGTATGGAGGCAAGACGACCTTAATATGACGTTGTGATTCCTTGTGCGGATCCAACATATGGGTGGGCATCCTTACGCCCCACACTTTTGGTGTCTAGATTATCTATGAATGGTGTTTAGGGGTATAGTCCATTTAAAGGGTACTTGCCCGGGCATCACCAGGTCATAGAGTCTTTGGGAACTCATCAGGGTTTTAGCCTGCCCGAAAGGGGGCTTAACAGAGGTGAGCCGGCCCCGAAGGATCGTGCAGACATATGGGGTTGCAAAGAGGGCAGTGATTGTCTTGGATCTTAAGTTGGGCCTCAAACCATGGAAGTTTGAACGGGAACATAGGCCATGCAACAAAGCTTAAGATCTCTCATGGGTAAAGTAATGCACCTCTACAGAGTATAAGAACTGTAACTTGTTACTCCCTGTTCCGGGAAGGAGCTGCGAGCGCGGCGAGAAAGGAACTCCATGAAAGTTCTGGTAAACCCGTGAAGGCTGACGAACATAGCTTTTCAGAATAAAAGCAACCTTTGAAGAAATGTTTACAAAAACTTGCATTGCCTACGACCTATGGTCTGTGGCTATAGTTATAGTGCATCAAACACTTCTTTCTAGTGAACTTGCTGAGTATGCTCGTATTCAACGTATCTTCTTAACCCTTGCTAGATTCTGAAGCCAATACAGACGACGTCTACATCAACTTATGCTCCAGGAATCTTCATCAACAGCTCAAGTTTTTCAATAAAGTCAAGGAAGTCAACATATACATCAACTAAAGTGAAGACGAAGTTATATATTAGATAGAAATAAAATCTCTAGCCATAGAACCTATTTCTATAGTGTATTGCAATAGCAGCAATGCCAGACCAGTAGCTCAGATACTAGTCTTATTAGTATGATAGTTTTGAATTGTTTATTTCTGATTCTTCTTTGTAAGAAGTTTCTTTCTCTCTCTTTAATCTAGAGTCTTCTCTGGATCTTGTGTAAAGAGTTGAGTTGTAACCTATAGTCATGTCTTGGACCTGATGTGTTTCTGTTATACCACTCTGAGGGATGTAATACTAGTGAACGGTGTTTCATTGGTGTTATGTCAACGACTATAGTGTACTACATCATGCAGTGGTATGCTGGGTCACCGCAGGTTCCACGGTAGAAAATAGATAAAAATTTAACAACGAGAACAACATAGCCAAGATCTATTTTATGCAGATGTAGGATAACGGAGGGATTGAGTGTTTATAACCTTGAAGACCGAAAGACGTTGAGAGGTTCTAACAAACATTGACGATATAGTCGTACAACGATGCCGACCTCAAGGTCGTGCAGGCGTACAAGCGACGAGTACCCCAACATTTTTGCTAACGATCCTAGCTCTGGGTGCCCCTGCTAATGTTTAAGAAGAGGCAGTGGACAGCGCCACATTCAGCTTCTGCGCCGTGACACGAGTTGGCGTAGTAGACATGTCCGCAGGATCCATGCGCCCATCATGCAAAACCGGAGAAGAGGTTTTGTACCTTGCAGAAAACTCAATCACTAGTAGGAAAACAACTATAGATAGAAAGGCTTTATGTGGCGCATATTTCATGTCATGCGCCACGGTTAAAATCCAGTGATGCATGCAAGGCCAAGTCGCCACAGAAACTTCATCTTTCTGTGGCGCATGGTGAGCCACAAAAATAATGTGGGACCCGCCACCAGGGGTGGGCGACCAACTTTCTGTGGTGCATATGGGCGCCCATATGCGCCATAGAAAGTGAAGAGGGTCCCACCAAAGAATTTGGTTGACCAACTTTCTGTGGCTCACATGTCTTTTTTTGCGCCACAGAAAGTTCAAAAATAGATCCTACCCTCGGTGAATTGCCTTTTAAGTTTTGTAAAAAATAAATGAAAATGATAGAAACTTTAAAAAAAATTCCTTTGACCTATAGTTGCATTTTGGGGTATAGTTGTATCGAAAATTGAAAAAACATGAATTTCGACGTATTTTGCAAAAAAAGGTCATGACAATGGTAAAACCGCCATAATTTTTTGCATACGATGGTCGGAAAATATGTTTTACCTACCAAAACAATCGTCTCGAAATTTCCTACTCAAATTCAATAGCAAAAGGCTGTTCTGAATTTTATAGAATCCCTAAATTCGAAAAGAATAAAAAGTTATGACAAAAAAAGTTTTTTCTGCAAAAAATAAAAAAGAGGGAGACAATTCTGTGGTGCATATCGCCAACTGTTGAGCGGGATTTAAATTTTGAATCCCCGCCAGCATCCCTTATCCCTTTCTTTTCTCATCCACACTTCTTCTCCCTCCACTTCTCCTCTCTTTCTCCTCTCCTTCTCCCCTTCTCCTCTTTCTCCTCTTCTCCCCTTCTCCCCTTCTCCTCTTCTCACCTCCTCCTCCCCTTCTCCCCTTCTTCTCTCCTCTCCTCCTCCTCCTCCACCACCTCCGGCGACCTCCTCCACCTCCTCCGGTGGCCTCCTCCTCGTCCTCCTCCTCCTTCGACAACCTCCTCCTCCACCTCCTCCAACAGCCTCCTCCTCATCCTCCTCTACCATCTCCGGTGGCTTCCTCCTCTTCCGGCCACCACCTCTGACGGCCTCCTCATCCTCCGGCCACCACCCCTGGCAGCCTCCCTCCTCCACCAACCTTCGGCCTAGCCCTCCTCCGTCAACCCCTCCTCTGTCCACCACCATCTCCGGCGACCCCCTCTTCTGGCCTAGATGCTTAGATCTGACCCACTTTTGTTTTGAAATTTGAAAAAAACTTATTTTGAAATTTGAAATTTGAAAAGAGAATTCTGTGCCAATATGCGCCATAGATTTTTGACATTTCTATGGCGCATATCCTCAGAATTGCAATTTAGTGGAGTGGTAACAGTGGCACATTTCATATGCGCCACAGAAATCCAAAAACGTATGCACTATAAGCTTTTTCCTAGTAGTGAATCCCCTTCGGCGTTCTTAGGTTGGGATTAAACGGTGTCACAACTATTGGCATTCCAAACACCAAGGACCAAGAAAACGCCGACGTACTAGAACCAGGAGCATGTGACACGGCGTTCCCTGACACATCCGCACATGTAGAAGCATTGTAAGTCGGCTCCGTAGTATCCATGAGATCATCCTTGCCTTTCCCACCATCCGGCGGCGTAGCAGCGTGATCGTAGTCTCCGGTGGAGCAGCGGTACCGCCGCATTTTCGGAAGCCACGCCTAGCGCACAACTATTGTTGGTTGTTGACCTATCAGGTCACCGATGCGATGCGGCTAGCAATCATGATCTCGACATCAAGACGATGGAGGGATTGACGACCATGCCAACGAATTCATGTTAGGCTAGAGTTCGTGCTCTTACCAACACTCGGTATTAGGAAATCGGGAAAACAATCAGATATTCTCTGAACTTATGAGCTAGAAGAATCTGTGCGTCGCATACATAGACAAAAACACAGACTGATGAACAGTCTTGAATTGAAGCCTAACAAGTTAGCGACGAGATTTTCTTTCTCCAAGCGAATCATCCAGACTCTTTGGAGCGGCGAACGCCTTGAGCCTCTGCCGACGGAGCACTGGCGCCATGGACGCCGAATGTCATTCAGTCGACATGGCCGTGAATTCCCTACCACACCTCGTCACAGCCAGTGTCTCCGTACCGGCGCTGTGAGTAGCTTGAGCCTAGAGCTGGCACCACCGCGTCGCCGGAGATTTGCTGATCGAGGGGTGTATCGTATTTACCTACGATGCGACAAGAGAGAAAATACGTTTTTTCTAGAAATGACCATCTATTAATATTGCGATGATACCAATTACACCCAGTCTCGGCAACATCGCATTATCCTATTGGCATTAGGGATGCACACAGCCGAAAAAAGAAGAAGAAAAATTACAAAAAAAAAAGTCTCGCTACAACGATAAGATCCTTAGTAGCAACGATACTAACCCCACCGAAATAACACCAGAAGTTCAACATCTCCAATAGTGATGCCTTCAAGAAGGAAACCAAACACAAACACCGTCGTCGTCCGATCAAAGATCATAGGATTTCACCCTAGAGAAAGTCCCCGCTCGTAAAACAATGCCTTCAACAAGGTCATTGCCAGGTACAACTAATTAAGGCTAGATCTTGGATTTTCACCCTACAAGATAAGACCGTGAACTCCTCATGTGCTGCCGCCCCCACTTTCCAATGTCGCTGCTATAATTCACGAATCACCAAGCCAATTCCTCATCACCACAAGGACTCGATCCACCATAGTTAGTCCGTAAATCTTGGCTTCCACGACATTCTCCGCCACACTGACTTCACCATGGAACTAAAGACATGTTCCACGATGGCAACAGGCAGCAGATCTTCTCCTCACTCCCTCTAAAACCAAATGGTCAAAAAAATCAACGGTTGCACGTGACCGAATCTCATCCGTTTTAGCAATCTCCAGGCATGAATCGTCCATGGGAGTTCGCCGACGGAGCCTTCGGAAACACGACACTGCCACCATATCAAACAGGATGAAGGTAGATCTTTGTCTTGGCATGAGAGAAACCCTAGGAATGCATCCTTGACAGCAGATATGACCCGCGCCGCCATCCGCCAAGGGGGAACCGCCATCAAAGCCCAAGGCCACCGCCCCAGCTTCCAGACCCTGCGGCCATCAGATCGCCGTCGGGACGACAACCTTCGAGCGCCCAAGGGACTCCCTGCGGAGGAGAAGCCACTACGCGAGGAAGCAGCCACGCCGTCACCGTCGGCCGGGCGGGCTTTGCTCGCCGGCGTGCTCCGGTGATAGCAAGAGAGAAGCAGGAGGAGAAGTCAGGGGCGACGGCAGCTTAGGATTCCGTTTGTGCCGCCCCACCCAAGAGCTGCACGTGCGTCTCAAGAAAACAGTATAGTCTAATCGATGGTTTATGAGAGAAAATATCGTAATAGGGAAGTCAAAATAATTTGGTTGCCGTGGTTTAGCCCACACGACTGGCTCCTCTTTATTGAACAATCAACGTGTGATACAAGTTTGAATAGGATCCGGTCATATCTCTATACAAGGAAACCGTCTAATACGGCCGGATACGTCGGTGATTCTAATACACCCCCTCAATCTAAACCGTCGTGTACAAGGTTAAGATTGGAACTAAAACGACTAAGCAACTGACTAGAAACAGGCTTAGTGAAAATATCAGCGAGCTGATCTCCTGAGGAAATAAAACGAACATGGAGAGCACCCAGAGCAAACTTCTCGCGTACAAAATGAAAATCAACCTCGATATGCTTGGTGCGAGCATGAAACACCGGATTGGCAGATAGATAGGTGGCGCCCAAATTATCACACCAGAGAACAGGTGGTTTGGGCTGATGAACACCAAGCTCCTTGAGTACAGACTGGATCCATGTTGCTTCAGCAGTACCATTTGCAAGAGCCTTATATTCCGCCTCAGTACTAGAACGAGACACGGTGGGTTGCTTGCGAGAGCTCCAAGAAACGAGGTTGGGCCCAAGAAAAATAGCAAAGCCACCAGTAGACCGACGATCATCAGAACAACCCGCCCAATCAGCATCAGTATAAACATTCAGAAGGGTAGACGTAGACCTCTGAATAAGCAAGCCTGTAGAAACGGTACCCTTGACATACCTAAGAATCCGCTTGATGGCTTGATAATGTGTTGTAGTGGGCCGAGCAAGAAACTGGCAAACCTTGTTTACCGCGAACGAGATATCTAGGCGGGTCAACGTCAGATATTGGAGGCCACCAACCAAACTCCGGTAGCGGAAGGCATCATCATCAGAAAGACAAGCACCAGCGTCACGAGAGAGCTTGTCAGAAGTCGACATCAGAGTGGTGACTGAACGGCAACCCTCCATGTGGGCGCGATGAAGAAGATCCAAAGCATACTTATGTTGAGTCAAACGCATGCCCGCAGAGGTATAAGAGGCCTCAATACCCAAAAGATAATCAAGTCGCCCAAGGTCCTTGATAGGAAACGTTTGTGCCAAGGTTTGCACAAGATGGTCAACAGCAGCCGGAGAAGAGCCCACAATCACAATATCGTCAACATAAACCAACATGTAGATAGTAACTCCATCATGAGTAAATATGAAGAGTGATGTATCCGCCTTGCTGGAAATAAATCCAAGTTCATGCAATTTATCACTCAACCGAGCATACCATGCACGGGGAGACTGCTTTAGTCCATAGAGGGCACGCTGAAGTTTGCAAACATGCTTTGGGTAGCGAGAGTCCTCAAAACCAGGGGGCTGCTGCATATAGACATCTTCCTCAAGAAAACCATGGAGAAAGGCATTGCTGACGTCAACTTGTCGAAGACACCACCCACGAGACACGGCAAGAGACAAAACCAACCGAATAGTAACTGGCTTAACAACTAGGCTGAAAGTATCATGATAATCAATGCCGTGTTGTTGAGTAAATCCGCGAGCGACTAACCGTGCCTTGTGCTTGTCAACGGAACCATCAGGGCGAAACTTTGTCTTGAAAATCCATTTGCTGCCAATAATATTAACACCAGGAGGACGCGGTGCAAGTCGCCAAGTCTGATTTCGTTGAAGGGCATTAAACTCATCTTCCATAGCGGTACGCCAGGCCGGTTCAGAAAGAGCGGTGCGGTGAGAGACAGGAACCGCAAGTAGGGCTCGGCGATGATAAGGATCATACCGAATAGTGCCATCGGTGTAGGTCTTGGGACGATGGACGTCATTACGGCGTCGAGTGACCATCGGATGAACAATCAGTGGTGTTGGAGTAGACGACTCAGCAGATGCAGGAGCGATTGGTGACTCCGCGCTCGACGCGGACTCGCTCGAGCGAGCAGGCGAGAACAGCTCGCTGGAAACCGGTGCATCGATTGGTGATGCATCACCAGCACACATCTGGCCGGTAGTAGATGGTCCAGCAGCCTGAGTTGGGCTAGATGGCTCGGACAGTGCAACTTGGCCTGGGCCAGGAGACGAGGCACGAGCTGATTCCGATTCGGACGTGCCAGGCACGGTCGACGAGGAAGGCTGCTGCGCCCGGCCGGTTACTGGAATGATTTCCTGCACAGACAAAGGACGAGAAATACCAGGCAGATCAAAGTGCAATAAAGTCATGTCATATGTACGCATATTGGGACCCTGTATAGCTGGTTCTTGTGCAGGAAAAGACACCGGATGCAAAGCGGAAACATCAACGACAACACCCGGTATAGCAAACGGGAACACAGATTCATCGAAAACAACATCGCGAGAAATATAAATACGACCACTACTATGATCAAGACACTTATAGCCCTTATGCATAGAACTATAGCCAAGAAACACACACATCTTAGACCGGAATTCTAGCTTGCGTGGATTATATTTGCGAAGACTAGGCCAACACGCACATCCAAAAGTGCGGAGGAACGAATAATCGGGCTGCTGGTTTAATAACCGCGTGATGGGGGAAACATTATTAAGGACATGGGATGGCATTCGATTAATGAGATAACACGCTGTGAGAAAGGCTTCATCCCAATAGTGTAATGGGAGGGAGGAGTGAGCAAGAAGAGCTAGCCCTGTCTCGACAAGATGTCGGTGTTTGCGCTCAACTATGCCATTTTGTTGAGATGTATGCGGGCATGACACACGATGAAGGATGCCTGTGCGACGAAAATAAGCGTTTAGGCGATGGTACTCACCACCCCAATCGGACTGCACAGCACGAATCTTAGTGTTAAGGAAAAGCTCAACATGAGTCTGGAAGAGATAAAAGATGGACTCGACATCAGATTTATGTTTAATTAGATAAATCCAGCAATGACGGCTATAATCATCAACAAAGCTAACATAATATTTATATCCTCCGGAGGAGGGCAAAGCAGGGCCCCAAACATCAGTATGGACAAGTTCAAGGGGAGTAGTAGAAATACGATGAGACTGAGTATAAGGTAATTGATGACTTTTAGCACGTTGACATGCATCACACACTGATGACTGAGGATCTGAGGAACATGAAAGGGAATTGTTCTTGACAATACTTTGAACTACATTATTAGACGGATGACCAAGCCATTGATGCCATTGCCTAGGAGAGAGCTTAACACTAGCAGACGCATGACGAGTGGAAAAGGATGCCCGATGGAACGGAACTGGATAGAGACCCCGTCGGCTTCTACCTTGAAGAACGATTTTCTTCGTGGCCTTGTCCTTAACACAGAAAAAATTACGGTGAAATTCGATAAAGACATCGTTATCACTTACGATCCTTTTAACGGAAAGCAAATTCTTGCTAATATCAGGAACATGAAGGATATTTTTAAGAGCGAGAGAATGCATAGGACCAGCTAAACGAGAGTGACCAATGTGCGAGATAGACAGACCTGCACCGTTGGCGACTTGAACTTGATCCCTGCCGTGGTATGGCTCGTGAATATGAAGCTGCTCCAAGTTGTTGGTGAGGTGGTCGGTGGCGCCGGTATCCATCAACCAATGAGGTGGATGATGATCGTTGTGGCTCTGGCTTGAGGAGGCGGCATTGCCGAAGCGAACGTCATCGGCCTGAAACACCTGGTTGAAACGGTTGCGACATGTTAAGGCCTCATGTCCCCATATGCCACAAATTTGGCAGCGCGTGCGAGGACGACACCCACCACCACCGTTGTTGCGGCCATTGTTTTGGCCGCCACCGCCTTGACCGCCGCCTCCTTGGCCGCCGCTATTGCGGCTGCCGTTGCGTGCACCTTGCTGGCCACCACCTTGGCCGTTATAGCCACCGCCCTGGTAGCCGCCACCACCTTGCCCTTGATAGCCACCGCTCTGGTAGCCACCGCCTCCTTGGCGAACTCCACCTTGCTGCGTGCCGATCTGGCCGCCACCGGGACGACCACCGTTGGGGTGACCGTAGTCACCGCGGCGAGCTATGTTGGCGGAGGAGGAGAAGTCGAGCTCATGCGTGTTCTGTTCCTGCATGGCCTCATGAGAAACGAGCATGGAGTAGAAATCAGTGAGTTGGATGACAACATTAGGATTGGCGTTGGAGAAGACATTCAGCGACGCCTGGAGAGGAGCAAACGCATTGCCGAGGCCGGCAAGGATGTAGTCCACCAACTCGTCGTCGGGCAAGGGAGCACCGACGGTCGCCATGGCATCGGCGAACCCCTTCATTAGGTGGTAGTAGTCAGCCACCCGCATGTCGTTCCGCTTCGTCGTCGCCAACTTGCGACGGAAGGCGCGGATGCTCGCCCGTCCTTGGGCGGAAAACATGGAGCAGAGGCAGCTCCATACAGAGGCGGAGGTCGTTCGCCCGATCATCTGGGCGAGGACGTCTTCAGTCATGGATCCGAGCAAGACGCTCAGGACGCGTTGGTCGGTCTGCGACCACGCAGTGTACTCGGGGTTGACGATGGTGACCGCATCCTTGCCGGTGCCGGTGGTGAGAGTCTTCGGCGGCGCGGGGAAACTTCCGTCGAGGTAGCCTAGATGGCCCTGTCCGGAGAGGTTGGGGATGACCTGGGTTTTCCATAGGAGAAAGTTCGTCCGATCTAGACGGACGGTGATGGTGTGGGAGGAGCCTCCGGCCATGGGGATTGAACTGGTGACAGAGGAGGATTGAGCGGAGGAGGTGATCAGCGCCATGGCACAATCGACTTGTGCGGCGGCGAAACAGGAACCGTAGACGTTTGGCTCTGATACCAAGTCAAAATAATTTGGTTGCCGTGGTTTAGCCCACACGGCTGGCTCCTCTTTATTGAACAATCAACGTGTGATACAAGTTTGAATAGGATCCGGTCATATCTCTATACAAGGAAACCGTCTAATACGGCCGGATACGTCGGTGATTCTAATAAGGGAGTCTGAGTTAATTAGATAACTGGGGATAGATCATGTGCTTGCTTTGAGATCAGCAGTGCCACGCGTCTATGTTTTTTCATCCCCCTTGTTTCCTTTCTCCAACATACGACTCGCATTGATGTTGGCGTTTTTCTTACAATATGTTAGTGTATTTTCAACTCCATTTATAGCATGTTCTCTGTCTTAGAACGGATCAATTGGATTCGTGTCGAACGATCTGTATAGTTTTATGCTATGAACGAGCTAAACTGACTCGTTTATCTTAAGGAATAATTTAATGGAAAGGGAGAATAGTTTGGATTCCAAAATTTATACATCACATAAAAATAGAACACTTCGTCACTCTTTTACTAGATATACAGAAAAAGAGAACTCACACTACATCAAATCATTGCTAGGCACCTAACACTAATTGATCCAGACTCCAGAGTTGTGCGACCTAACTTACACTTGGTTTGCAGACATCACCAAGTACGTCTTCCAGCTTAGGCTCAAACCATATGGCGTTCATGGGCTCCTTGGCGTTGAAGAAAGGATAGTACTGTCGCTCTTTTAGACAGTAGAACGCCTGTGCCCTGCCACTGTCGTCACTCTCAGTATAGTTCGGGAGGTACACCTTGTTGCACAAATCTTCTCCGGGAGGTGGCCTCGCAATTAGAGCATTGCTCCTGTCCCAAAACACGGCAGCATCCTCCATCCCTTCCAACTCCGTCCAAACCATCCTAGACCGATCGAGCTTAAAAATTCTGATGGACCCTTCGTCGCCGCACTCTCGGAAAATGGCGACCAGCTCACGTTCCCACTCCACCAGGTAGCTGTGGTCCCATTCCCCCATTGTATGCTCATCACCGCTTCCTCGTATTGGCTGATCTGGTTTCTCGAGGACGTTCCACTCCATCTCCTCCTCGTTGGGGTCCATGACTCCAAGCCTGCCATTAATGTCAAGGAAGTAGAAGACGCCGTCGAGGAAGACCGGGCTGTGAGATGCCATGCGGAACGGGACGTCGGCATCAAACCATTCTTCCGTCCAATCTTCGTCTCCGATTCTCCATGTTTGTATGGTGACAGCTTTGAAGTCCGGGGTAGTTCTTCCCACAGCAAGGACCACAAAATCGGGAGAACCCGGCAAGGATGAGAACGAGAGCCCTTTGAGGCCAACAACTTCTAGAGGTGGAAGAGCAATCACATCGCCGCCATCTGGGTAATTCTTGAACGGATTCACTAAGAAGAACATGTGGTCGCCGCCTCTTGACATGATCACCCAGCCGTTCTTTGTGAAATGCAACAACTGTGATCCTTGAGATTTGAGACCTGATGCAGGGATGCTTACCATGATGTTGCACTTCTTCTCGCTCACCGGATCGAAGACCTCGAGACAGTCCTCCACCCTTCCTGGCCTAGTTGTCATGAGCAACGGCGACACCTTTGCATCGTGGATCGTGCTCGCCATAGAGTGCCACTGTTTGCATACAGATTTCAGATGCAGCAAATCTATGAATGATAGTTTCTTCACTATTAGGTGAAACAGGTCGGTCTGGAGATCACTCCACTGCGAGGACATAATGCTGCTGGTCGTCATGACCGCTTCTTGTTGCTCCTCTTTGCAGCAGTGTTCAGCTGTTCTTCTCTGCACGACCTGTCAAGTATATACAAGTTGAAACTCTTTCGTCAAGGATGGACGACATAGAAAAGGAACAAAATATCATGCATGCTCAATCTATTATTCTCTCTTTAGCAATTTTCAATGTGTAATTTGCAGTAACTAATAGAATGAGTTATCATTGATGATCTACCTCGCTCGGGAGATTATCATCATCGCTGTCATCAGTGGCTTGTGGTGCTTCCAGACCGAAGCTGCAAATACATATATATAGATATACATTATCAGACCCATATATATATCTGCGCGCAAACCATCATCCTGATCAAGCACTACTAATACTTGTTCAAATCGATAGAATCGAGACGGGCTTATGAAAGTTATGATGAACAAGTATGTACGTAAGCGGAATTGAACACACGTACGTACCTAGTAGGAAGAGCCCAGAAAGTTTCTTCCACTTCGTCGTTGACCTCATCACACCCCTCCACTATACTCAGCCTAATGGTCATATCATCCAGACACACGGTGTAGATACCATATTCTCCGCAAACTCCTCGCAGTACATGGACGCAATTGGGCTGGGTTCCAGTTTCAGCCGCTGATGGAACCACGAAAGAAAACCTGCCCGCAAAGAAAGTTTGATCCCCGATGCTTTCGACAGTCTCCCAGGCATTGTGCTCCTGGTTCCAGTGGAAAAGCTTGATGTCCACCAACTCCGCGTAGCAGCCAAAATGGCAGGAGCGCACCAAGAAGAGGTCGCCGTCAGGACAAGGTATCGGGTAGCACTTGTACCCGGCGTGCACAGGGCACGGCGGCGGGCGCCTGATATCCGTCCTCTCGACCGTCGGCCTCTTCTGCGAGGAGGCGTCGACGGCCACCAGGGATGCCATGGTCGTCGCGTACACCTTCCCGTGGTGGCCGGAAGTAATGGGTCCGTCGAACTCGTCCCACTCCCAGTCCTGGCCGAACTCGACCGGGAGGCGGGACCACTCGGCGTCTCCAGGGCGGCAGTGGAGAAGGGACTTCTCCCTGACGAGGCCCAGCAGGACGGTGCAGTTGGGCGGAGATTGGTTGGAGAGCGCGCAGCCGAAGCGTAGGTATGGCGGTGGTGTCTCCTGCAGTGGCGGGAGAGCGATCACCGTCGGGGCCGGCGCCGGCGGCGACGCATTAGCCAAACTCACGAGGGAGCACTCGTTGGTGAGCTGGTCGAACATGAGCGACCAGTCACCGTCCACGCCGAGGCATCGTTTCTCTTGCAGCGCAGCCATGTCGACGGCCGCTGTGCGGCATCCGTCGAACGGAGCGACCACGGCAGGTTTGCTCGTCCCGTTGAACTGGACCACCCATGGCTGCTGATGCTGTTTCTTCTTCGCCATCACGCTAAGAGATCGATCGATCTGTCGGTTCTTCTTGTCTTGAATCTCAATCAACTGTTGCACAGCCGTCTCGAGATCGGTGCTGAATATTTTACAATCCCTATTACAGTGCGAATTCGAAACGTGAAAAAGCAGGAGGCGCGGCGCGGGACCGAGATCGAATAGTCCTTGTAGGAAACCTGTTCTATAGGCGCCCGACCTCCAATCATACAATTGGGCCAGACTATTAGGTGCGTTGATCGCCTACTAATCATACAATTGGGCCGGCCCATTAGTCCTATGATAGCACTCGCCTACTAATCATATAATTGGGCCAGCCTATTAATCCTACGATAGCACGGCAGTAGCAGCTCAATATATCAAGCCTTCACCACAGGAACCAGGGAATCTGAAAAAAAAACACAGGAACCAGGGAGTTTGCCTTTGCCTGGTTCCTACGATCACCTCGCCTACTAACGGAATAGGTTTTTTCCTATTCCATTACAAACTATCAAATCAACGTTTCCTATATTTTTGGACAGAAATCAACGTTCCCTTTGCCTTGTTATAGACACAAACTAATCTCCATACCATATCCTGCAAACCGAGGGAAATGCGTAATATAACATTCCAATTTCACGCAGTGAAAAATCGACAAACACCACCATCACCTCACCACTAATCGTTCCGAAAATATAAATTGGATCCCCTAATCACCCGAATATGTCCTCTATGTAGATGGAAATTGTATGCTCTTTTTTTCCTGCCCCTTGCCGCTGGCTCTCCGGCCGATCTAAAAACAAACCGTGACGACACCCTCATTCTGAGGTGTGGTAAGAAGCAGGGCAGGCGGCGACAATGATTAAACACAACGGTGACACCCTCATTGGAGCTGGCTGCCGTGACGACGACACAGTGGCCATGGTGTGGTCGACGCGGCTACGTAGGCAGTTTCAAGGGTGGGCATTGGCGTGGTGATGGAACTTGTGGGTGCGGGGAAAGGAGGCCGAACCGGCATCGGGTCGCGAGTGGGATAAGGATGGGTCGGCCTGGGCTGCTACTGGACTCCGGGAAAGCAAGTGAAGCGGGTTCCTGCTGTTGCACTGTGCGGCAGATAAAGAGGGAGGAGAGATGGGCTGCGGCCCAGTTAGGCTAGGAACTCTATTTTTTCTGAAAACCTTTTCTTTTTATGTTTTCCTTTTTATCTTTTGTATTTTCCAATTCAACTCTATTTTTAATAATTCAAAAATAACAGAGGTTTATAAATATTTTAAAATATAACATGGGTCCTTATAAACAATTTGGGCTCCTCGCCTTTGCTCTTTTCAACATCAAATTGGAATAGATTTACTTAGATAGAGGAAATAGGGAAATTAGGGTTTTAGGGTTTCATTTTCTTACTTCTCTTAATACAATGTTTATCAAAGCATGATATGCATGCTATGCTCATGATGTACAATAGCAAACCCTAATTAAGGTTAGCAAAACTAGTGTTGTGACAAACACACGGGTATTAGCGCGTCTCTCCCTCGGGTACAGGCGACAACACAACTCATTCTCCTCTAGATCTAAATCGGCAAGAGCGCAGGTCCCCTCTCCCTCCGCTTGCTATTTTAGTGGCAGGAGGGAGAGAAGACCTCGTTTCTCCACCTAGTAGTTAGGGTTAGGTTCAGTCTGCTATTGTGCGTTGTTTGGATGGTGGGAGAGGCGTCCGGGCAAATAAATCTTCCTTAACTCTAGTCTCACATTAGCGGAGACCTTCACGGTGGTGTATTGGAGTTTATGGCAACATGTGCTGGTCGATCTTTCAGATTGAAAGCTTGGTCTTCTCGTATTTCTTCAGATCTGGCGAGATCTGATTCTCGATGTGTCGTTGGCGTTCGTTGTTCTAACAACCAGGGCGAGATGGTTGCTCTAAAGCGAGGATATTGGTCCGGAGTTGGTAGATTTGTTGTTCTTCTCCGACTGCGTCAATAGGACGCGGCGGATCTTGGTTCAAGACAGCATGAGGACGTCTCCCGATTGACATGTCACCATGGCATGTGTGCCTTGTTGCGTGCAACATAACTCTTCATCGACTTACAAATCCTTGTAGGCGATGGTGTTTTTTTAATCTGGTAATGGTGGAGCCTTGGCATCCCTTTCAGCTTGCGTCTCTGCGGCGTTGGAGTTGGGCGGCGGCCGCTTGTTTTGATGGTTGGAAGCAATCCTAGAGATCGTTTTGTATTTCTCGATATTTTAGGATTATATCTGTAAAGTTTTCAGAATAATTATTTTATTCTAGTCTATCTTTTAGTTTCCAACGTGTGTTGTTTTCTATAACTTGATTTTTTATTAATGAAGTACTCCGACTATTCCAAAATAGGATGCACATAGTTTTTGATCAAAGTCTAACTTTTTAAACATTGACCAACTATATAGAAAAATATGTTGATATTTATAACCCTCTATCGGTACTGTTAGAACCATTATAAAATATATCTTTATATGGGTGTTGAAAGGGAATGTATTCCCCCATGTGTGATTTTGGTAATTAATGACAATCTCTATGGACTAATGTGTAAATTGTGTTTCACTTGTAGGTTTGTCCATTGGCATCGCTTGGGCCATGTGTTGGTCTCAAGGTTGAAAGATGAAGAAATGTTCAAGGGCTTTGTGTCATTGGAATCATGAAGAAAGAAGGAGCTTGAAGGTTGATCAAGACAAATGCAAAGAGTTGCATCAAGATGGATCAACCTCAAGAAGGGATGAAGAAGGGCAAGCTCAAGATGCACCATCTCTAGAAGATCTCATGCTTGAAGCTTGCCATCCTCATGATCATGGGGTGATGAAGACATGTTCAAAGAAGAGGTTTCCCCATGGAGTATGGGGGAGCAATTTGCAAGTCTTCATCTTCATCAAGCAAGAGCAAACAAGAAAGGTGTTTCCACTATAGAAGAACAAGACGGTCTACATCAAGTTCAAGTGGAATGCTCAAGGCAAAGGTATGTTCTTGATAGGGCTTCTCTTTTGCCGGTCTCGTGTTGTTAGTTGGGAGACCGGGTTTAGGATAGATAGCCGTACTATCAAGAGGGGCTCTCAAGCGGGTGTCTCATTTGCATCGTTCGGAGAGAGCTCAAACCTTTGCATTCATAGCATCATCTTTCTTGGTTGTTATTTGGTTCTTGTCCATGAGAGGATCTAGAGCTTGTGGTCATCATCATAACAAGCTCTAGTTCATCGTTTAAGGATTTCCCTTTCATATCTTATTGCCGTTTTTGATCTTGCGAGTTTTTTGGCTCCACACCTTGGGGGATACTTCACATATATATATATATATATATATTCATGGTATTTTCTCCACACCTATTCATCGCTATCTTTCAAACAAAATTGGTTTCATCTCTTTTGGAGTTTGGATGCAAAAGTTATTGCATTTCTAGTTTCTAGAATTTCCCTGACCGAAAGTTCCAGCTTCCCATCGGAAGTTTCGCTCGAGCATTTTTGCCGCCGAAAGTTCCGGTGGAAGTTCTGGTTCTTCTTCTGCTCATGTTCAGTATTCTCTCTGTTTGGTTTGTTGTATTTGATGGAATTTGGGCCGAAAGTTACAGCGGTAATACCGCCCCCACCGGAAGTTCCGGCCAGGGACCGGAAGTTCCTCTCGGGCCTAGTTGCCGCCAGAAGTACCGATTGAAAATCCGGCTCTTGTTCCGCTCACATTCAGTAACCTTCTGTTTTGGGTGTGTCTATTTGACGAAACTTCAGTCGGAAGTTTCGCTCCCACCGGAAGTTTCGGTGGACCGGCGGAAGTTCCGACCAGGACTCGCGTTTTCAGATTCTCGCATCGCAGTTTTTGACCATTGGCTGTGTGCCACCGGAACTTCCGGCCTCCCACCGGAAGTTCCGGCCAGGGTCGCGATTGCCCATAACGGGCAGATCTGGAAGTCCTTTAAAAGGGGCTCCTCTTCCCTTTCGTGGGTACTAGCTTTTCTTCTTGGTTCTTGGCTTTCTCTCTCTCCTCCATTGTTGACCTTGAAGAAGCTTTCCCTCTCCCCTTTCCCTTCCTATGATTCTTTCATCTTTTTGAGGGATTTGAGAGAGGAGATATAGATCTACAATCCCCTCAAGCTGAATCCCTTCTTTGTGAAGAAATCATTGGGATCTAGATCTTGGAGAGTTTTGTGTTCTCCTCTTGTGTTCTTCCTCCCTTATTTCCCCAATAGCTTTTGTAGCTTTGTTGGAATTTGGGAGTGAAGGACTTGCCCTTGCATTTGTTGCATAGGTTTGAGTTCTCCTCGGAGATTTGGCGAATACAAGCTTGTGAGCTTGTTACTCTTGGGTTCTTTGAACCCTAGACGTTTGTGTGGTTGGGTTGTTGACCTTTTATGGTCTTGTAGCCTTTTGTGGCTTTGTTGCCTTTTGTGGCATTGTAGCCTTTTGTGGATTTGTTGTTGGGAGCCTCCAATTGAGTTGTGGAGTTAGCCCCAATATTGTACAGGTTTGGTGTCCTCCCTCAAGCGTCCCATAGTGGAGCGACTGCCCGCCGTTCGACAAAGTTCGGTGATAGTTTAAAACGGGCATACATAATTCAAAAACGATAGAAACAATGGGAAACCTTCGCGCGGTGTTATATTATGTGACATAGTTAGAAGGAAAAATATCAAACTTGGTATATTGATTATGTCTCAAAAAAAACCTTCACAAAATGACCTATCTCATTCGAGGTTTCTTGGCTTTCGGGTCAAATGACCAATGTTATGGCTAGAATCAAGGCACAGTTTGTGATAATGTGCCCATATTGTGCATACACGTGCATCATGGGATGGCGAACAATGTTGTAGGAGAAAATTTTCCTTTTCGTTGCACCAAAAAGCTATTTCCTATTTTCCGAGCACAAAAAACGGACGGTTTTGTGAAACAACCATCAAATGGCTAATTCAAAATGCTACCACCATATTTTACAAAATACTAGACCACCTTATATGCATAATGTCCCAACAGGGGGATCCGAAACCTTTCCGTCCACCTCTGGTAAAAAAGATAAATTTCTGCCGAATCGGTAGGAAGTGAGTCAGATATGAACTATAGGTACATGATCCGATGCTCATGTTTTTTTACAAAAATCATTTTAGGTTCACAATATGCTATTTTATCAAAGATCCAATGCAAGTTTAGCAAGGCTCGGCCCCGAGCTAAGAATCTTCATGCCCGCCGTTCGACAAAGTTCGGCAATAGTTTAAAACGGGTGTAAAAAATTCAAAAACGATCGAAACAATGTGAAACCTATATTATGTGACATAGTTAGAAGGAAAAATATCAAACTTGATATATTGATTATGTCTCAAAAAAACCTTCACAAAATGACCTATCTCATTCGAGGTTTCTTGGCTTTCTGGTCAAATGACCAATGTTATGGCTAGAATCAAGGCATAGTTTGTGATAATGTGCCCATATTGTGTATACACGTGCATCATGGGATAATGAACAATGTTGCAGGAGAAAGTTTTCCTTTTTGTTGTACCAAAAAGCCATTTCCTATTTTCCGAGCACAAAAAACAGACGGTTGTGTGAAGCAACCACCAAATGGATAATACAAAATGCTACCAACACATTTAAAAAAAAATACTAGACCACCTTATATGGACAATGTCCCAACAGCGGGATCCGAAACCTTTCCGTCCACCTCTGGTAAAAAAGATAAATTCTTGCCGAATCGGTAGGAAGTGGGTCAGATATGAACTACAAGTACATGATGCGATGCTCATTTTTTTACAAAAATCATTTTTAGGTTCACAATATGCTATTTTATCAAAGATACAATGCAAGTTTAGTGAGGCTCGGCCCCGAGCTAAGAATCTTCATGCCCGCCGTTCGATAAAGTTTGGCGATAGTTTAAAACGGGCGTAAAAAATTCAAAAACGATCAAAACAATGTGAAATCTTCGCGTGGTGTTATATTATGTGACATAGTTAGAAGGAAAAATATCAAACTTGGTATATTGATTATGTCTCAAAAAACCCTTCACAAAATGACCTATCTCATTCGAGGTTTCTTGGTTTTTGGGTCAAATGACCAATGTTATGGCTAGAATCAAGGCATAGTTTGTGATAATGTGCCCATATTATGCATACACGTGCATCATGGGATGACGAACAATGTTGCAGGAGAAAGTTTTCCTTTTTGTTGCACCAAAAAGCCATTTCCTATTTTCCGAGCACAAAAAACGGACGGTTTTGTGAACAACCACCAAATGGATAATTCAAAATGCTACCACCATATTTTACAAAAATAATAGACAGCCTTATATGGACAATGTCCCAACAGGGGGATCCGAGACCTTTCCGTCCACCTCTGGTAAAAAATATAAATTCCTGCTGAATCGACAGGAAGTGGGTCAGATATGAACTATAGGTACATGATCCGATGATCATTTAAAAAAAAAAATCATTTTTAGGTTCACAATATGCTATTTTATCAAATATCCAATGCAAGTTTTCCTTTTCATTGCACAAAAAAGGCATTTTTCATTTTCCGAGCGCAAAAGGGGCATTTTGTGAAGCAACCACCAAATAGCTAATTCAAAAACGTAAGGTTTGTGATTAGTTGATATGGATATCATATTTGGATTCCTCTCATTTGTATGATCAATTTTGACATATTATTTGTCGAATTCCGATTTACGGATTTAAAGATATTAATTATTCCATATTAAATAGAAAAATACAAAAAAAGTAAAATTATTATATTTTTATTTGAATTCAATAATATTTTTACTTATTTATTAATGTTTACTTAAATAATTGTTTATAATTTCAAAAAATACAAACATGTGACATGATGATATAAGAGTTAATAGGATTGATATCATAGTATTGACAACAATGTCTGAATTACTTTGCGGAAATAGATCCTGAAGGAACGAGGAAGTTAAGCGTGCCGTACCTGTAGTAGTATTAGGATGGGTGATCGGCTGAGAAGTTTGATAAAAACTACAATTTAATCAAATATTAAGTGTAATTAGTGTTCAAAATGTTCAAAATGATAGATTAATGAGTCAAACAATTCAGAGATTAAAAAATTGAAAAAAAAATTATTTTTTTTTAATTTTTTTTAAATGTTTTTGCAACCGGGCGAAAGGCTATGCCGACGGCCGCTACGCCGAGGGCAAAGCCGTCGGCGTAGCATACACCGACGGTATTTCGATACGCCAACGGCTTGTTTGTGCTCCGCCGAGGGAGACCTTCGCCGAGGAGCTACGCCGAGGGCGGCCGTCGGCGTAGCGTACGCCGACGGTTTGTTTGCCTACGCCGACGGCTATTTGCCCTCGGCATAGCATTTCATTCCTGTAGTGTATGCAAACAGTGGAACTCCATCTTGAACCCGATCTAGCATGCCAAGGTCTCGCCATTGCATATGACAAGTCGGCCAGGAAGAACCCAAGATCTTCTTGAAGTTTTTGATCCGGTGAGTGAGAAGAAGTACCACACCAGGTTAAGCATACCTGCTTCAGGTATCAAATCTCAAGGATCACATGTACTGCATTTCACAAAGAAGGGTTGGGCCATCGTGTCGAGAGGCGGCGACCGCATGTTTTTCCTAGTGAATCCATTCAAGAATTACCCAGATGGCGGTCATGTGATTGCTCTTCCAGCTCTGGTTCTCCCTGGCCTCAAAGGGTTGTCCTTCTCTTCTGTGCCGGGTTCTCCGGACTTTGTGGTCCTCGTCATGAGAACAACGCCTGATGGCCAAGTTATAATGGTACATACATGGCGGCTAGGGTTTAGGTTTAGAAGGGGGCAACTTGTGTGCTAGGAGGGGCAGCCCTGCCCCTCCTTTTATAGGTGGGAGGCGCCGGCCAAGGGGAGGGGAGTCCCTTCCCAACTCGGATCCCAAGTGGGCCGGCGGTGGAGGGGAGGAACTCCTCCCCAAGTAGGTTTCCTACTTCCCCTCCACCTTCCAAAATAGCCGTTTGACTTTTCAAATTGGCGTTTGAATTTTCAAACTAGGATTTGATTAAACCCTTTATTTTGTTCAGCGATGACACCTAGTACATGATGCAATCATTCCAATTTGATGTGACACATTCATGTACCCTTCCCCTCCGGAGTGCCGGACATTCCGGAACCTTCTAGAACATTCCTGATGAAAACACCGGAACCATTCTCCAACCCCGAAACAGGACTTTCCTTATATGAATCTTATTCTCCGGACCATTCCGGATATCCTCGTGATATCCTGGATCCCATCTGAGACTCCGAACAACATTCGTTCTCTTTCTCAGCATTCCATAACTACTCAAACAACGTCGAATCCTTAAGTGTGTCTCCCTACGGTTCGTGAATTATGCGGACATGATTGAGACACTTCTCCGAACAATAACCAATAGATGAATCTGGAAATTCATATGGCTCCCACATATTTCTACGATTACTTTGTGATCGAATGAACCACTTACATACGATACCAATTTCCCTTTGTCTCACGATAGTTTACTTATCCGAGGTTATGATCGTCAGTATCTCTGCATACCTAGTTCAACCTCGTTACTGATAAGTACTATTTTCTCGTTCCCGTGATATGTGATCCCTTGTGAGCCAGTCACATGCTTGCAAGCTAATTGGATGACATTCCACCAAGAGGGCCCAGTGATGGGTTTCGCGGCATAGTAAATCAAAATTTTCTACGGATGCGAACAGAGGGAAGCCAAGATCTAATCTAGGAGATGCAAACAATGAGAGATTGGATTAGATCTTCATACCCTTGAAGATTCGCACAGCGGAACGTTCGTCGGAACGTGGGTGATGTAGTCGTACTCGCTTCTCCTCCTCGCGATCCGATCCGATCTAGCACCGCAAGTGGCGATGCCTCCGTGAGATGCACACGTGCAGCACCTCGACGTCTCCTCCTTCCTTGGTCCAGCAAGTATGGTGGAGAGATGGATTGGATCTACAACGCGATGGCGCGGTGCAAGTGGTGGAGAGTTTCTGCAGCAGGGCTTCGCCTACACGCAGTCGGGAGGGAGAGAGAGAGGAGGGCAGCAGGGCGACTAGGCTTAAGGGGAAGGTGTGGGGGTGGTGCTCCCCAGCCCTCTATATATAGAGGGGTGGGCGCCAGCCCTAACCCCTCCCCCAAGCCCTAGGCCGGCGGCCAAGGAGGGAGGAGTGGGGGGCAAGGAACCCCCCCCCCTTCTAGAAGCTCCAAACTAGGGTTTCCCCTTGTTTGGCCGGCTGGGCCCTATGGGGCCTTGTGCCCCTGGCCCAATGCGGCCAGGGCACTCCCTCATAGGCCCATGCCCCCTACCGACAGGTGGGACCATGTTGGCCCCCTTCCAGAAGGTTCTAGAAGCTTCCGGTACAATACCGATGAACCCGAAACAATTCCGAACTCCAAAAACTGCACTGCCTTATATGAATCTTATTCTCCGGACCATTCCGGAACCTCTCGTGATGTCCCGGATCCCATCCGAGACTCCAAACAAAAACTCATAAACCAATTATCCAATCTATCCTAGAGTCGAGACACGTTAAGTGTGTGACCCTTCGGGTTCGAGAATATGCAGACATGATCTTCTATCAATAATCAACAGCGGGGTCTGGAAACCCATATTGACTCCCACACATTCATCAATGATCATATCGGATGAACCACGATGCCAGGATTCAATCAATCCCATATATATATTACCTTCGTCTCGTGATATTTTACTTGCCCGAGATTCGATCGTCGGTACCGTCATACCTAGTTCAATCTCGTTCACAGTAAGTAATTTACTTGTTCCATAATCCGATATCACTTTGTGATTAACTCCTTAACCACATGCTTGCAAGCGGTGTTGATATCGATTACCGAGTTGGCCTGGAGTATATCTCTCCGACTTGGGAGGGACAAATCCCATCTCGATACATACAACCCAACAGGTACTTTCCGATCACCTGAGAGACACCTTTATGATCACCCTCTCATAGGATGACGTTTGATGGCCTCAAAGCTTTCTTCCGATACCAGGGAGTTGTATTATCTCATGGTCTAAGGAATACAATATTTGACATAAGAAAAGCTTCGCAAAGATGAACACGATGACACGATCTAATTGCTCCGCTTAGTTTGGGTATGTCCATCATATCATTCTCCCAATGATATGATCTCATTATTAATCGACAACTCATGTACATGGTTAGGAAACCTTAACCATCATTGAGCTAGTCCATAGAGGTGTACTAGGGACACGGTGTTGTTCACAAACCACACAAGTATTAAAGTTTCCGCTTAATACAATTCTAGCATGGAATATAAACATTATCATGAACAAGAATTATAATAATAACATCTTTATTATTGCCTCTAGGGCATAATTCCAACAGTCTCCCACTTGCACTAGAGTCAATAATTTAGTTTACATTTGGCAACAATCTCACACCCATGGCACTAAGGTGCTGATCATGTTTTACACGTGGAAGAGGTTTAGTCAATGGATCTGCGACATTCAGATCTGTATGTACTTTGCTAATCTTTAGATCTCCATCTGCTATATAATCTCGGATTATATGAAACTTGCGGTTGATATGCTTGGTCTTTGGATGATATCTTGGTTCCTTAGCGAGTGCTATGGCACCAGTGTTGTCACACAATTTCTCCAGTGGGTCCAATGCACTTGGAACCACGCCAAGCTCAGTGATGAAGTTCCTGATCCAAACTCCTTCACTTGACGCTTCTGCAGCATCCATGTATTCCGCTTCTACTATAGATCTCGCGATCACACTTTGCTTGCAGCTTCTCCAGCTCACAGCTCCTCCATTCAAAATATAAACGTATCATGTCTGAGATTTAGAATCATCCTTGTCGGTGTTGAAACTAGCGTCGACGTAAGCTTTTACGACGAGCTGTTCATCACCCCCATAGACTAAGAACATTTATTTAGTTCTATTTAGGTACTTTAGGATGTTCTTCATGGCTGTCCAGTGTTCCACTCCTAGATCACTTTGATATATGCTCGTCAAACTAAGAGCATTGGACACATCCAGTCTAGTACACAACATGGCATACATGATAGAACCTATGGCCGAGGCATAAGGCACTTTTCTCATAGCTTCCCTATCATTTACCGTAGCTGGACACTGAGCCTTGCTCAATATCTTACCTGACAACATAGGCACCGAACCTTTCTTTGCCTTATCCATTCTGAACCTTTTCAGAACTTTGTCTAGGTATGTACTCTGGCTTAAATCTATCAGGCGTCTTTGTCTATCTCTATAGATTTTGATGCCCAATATATAAGCAGCTTCACCTAGGTCTTTCATTGAAAAACACTTGTTCAAATAACTCTTCACATCGTTAAGCATGTTTATGTCATTTCCAATAATCAATATGTCATCCACATATACTACCAGAAATGTCACCGAGCTCCCACTCACTTTCTTGTAGATGCAAGCTTCGTAGCAATTTGGAACAAATCCAAAGCTCTTGATCACTTGATCAAAACGAAGGTTCCAACTCCGAGATGCTTGCTTCAGTCCATAAATGGAACGCTAAAGTTTGCATACTTTATCAGCATCCTTAGGATTGACAAAACCTTCGGGTTGCATCATATACAACTCTTCATCAATGTTTCCATTGAGGAACGCAGTCTTGACAACCATCTGCCATATTTCATAATCATGAAACGCAGCAAATGCTAATAAAATCCGAATGGACTTAAACATCGCTACGGGAGAGAAAGTCTCATCGTAGTCAACACCTTGAACTTGTCGAAAACCTTTCGCGACAAGCCGTGCTTTATAGACGGTAACATTACCATCCGCGTCCGTTTTCTTCTTGAAGATCCATTTGCACTCAACGGCCTTTCGGTCGCTAGGAGGGTCCACCAAAGTCCATACTTGGTTTTCGCTCATGGATCCCAATTCGGATTTCATGGCTTCTAGCCATTTCTCAGAGTCTGGGCTCATCATCGCTTCCTCATAGTTCGTAGGTTCACTGTCTTCTACCAACAAGACAGTCAAGACAGGGTTCCGTACCACTCAGGAGGGGCACGCGACCTTGTCAACCTGCGACGTTCAGTAGCAGCATCGTCCGAAGCTTCATGATCCTTGTCATTAGCTTCCTCTATTGTTGGTGCAGGCGGCACTGGAACAATTTCAGGTGCTGCGCTACTCTCCAATTCAAGAGAAGGTTCAATAACCTCGTCTAGCTCTACTTTCCTCCCACTCACTTCTTTCGAGAGAAACTCCTTCTCAAGAAAGGAACCGTTCTTTGCGACAAACACTTTGCCTTCGGTCCTGTGATAGAAGGAATACCCAATAGTTTCCTTAGGGTATCCTATGAAGACGCATTTCTCCGCTTTGGGTTCGAGCTTGTCCGGCATCAACTTCTTGACGTAAGCTTAGCATCCCCAAACTTTAAGAAACGACAACTTAGGTTTAGCACCAAACCACAATTCATACGGTGTCGTCTCAATGGATTTAGATGGTGCCCTATTTAAAGTGAATGCAGCGGTTTCTAATGCATAACCCCAAAATGATAACGGCAAATCAGTAAGAGACATCATCGATCGGACCATATCTAATAGGGTTCGATTCCGGCGTTCAGACACACCATTGCGCTGTGGTGTTCCGGGTGGCGTGAGTTGCGAAACGATTCCGCTTGCTTTAAGATGCGTGAGAAAATCATAACTCAAATATTCACCTCCACGATCGGATCGTAGAAACTTAATCTTTCTGTTACGATGGTTCTCCACTTCATTCTGAAATTCCTTAAACTTTTCAAATGTTTCAGATTTATGTTTCATTAAATAGATATACCCATATCTACTTAAGTCATCGGTAAAAGTGAGAAAATAGCGATATCCACCGCGCGTCGAAACACTCATCGGTCCGCATACATCGGTATGTATGATTTCCAACAAGTCCGTTGCTCGCTCCATCATACCGGAGAACGGGGTTTTGATCATCTTGCCCATGAGGCATGGTTCGCATGTGTCAAATGATTCAAAATCAAGAGACTCCAAAAGTCCATCAGAATGGAGTTTCTTCATGCGCTTTACACCAATATGACCTAGACGACAGTGCCACAAATAAGTAGTATTATCACTATCTACTTTGCATCTCTTAGCCTCAATGTTATGAATGTGTGTTTCATCCCTTTCGAGATTTAGAAGAAATAAACCATTCACAATAGGTGCATGACCATAAAAGATGTTACTCATATAAATAGAACAACCATTATTCTCTGATTTAAATGAATAACCGTCTTGCAATAAACAAGATCCAGAAATAATGTTCATGCTCAACGCAGGCACATAATAACATTTATTGAGGTTTAAAACTAATCCCGAAGGTAAAACTAAGGAGAGCGTGCCGACGGCCATCACATCAACTCTTGATCCGTTGCCAACGCGCATCGTCACCTCATCCCTCGCAAGCCGCCGTTATATTTTGTAGCTCCTGTTTCGAGTTACAAATATTAGCAACTGAACCAGTATCAAATACCCAGGCACTACAACGAGGGCTAGTAAGGAAAACATCAATAACATGTATATCAAATATACCTTTGATGGTGCCAGCCTTCTTGTCTGCTAAGTACTTCGGACAGTTGCGCTTCCAGTGACCCTTGTCCTTGCAATAGAAGCACTCAGTGTCCGGCTTAGGACCAGACCTGAGCTTCTTCTCAGCAGGGGAAACGCACTTGCCGCCGCCTTTCTTGAAGGGCTTCTTTGCACCCTTACCTTTCTTTAAGGTGGGGGGCTTGTTGACCATCAACACATGATTATCCTTTTTGATGTCCACCTCCGCAGCCTTCAGCTTTGCGAAGAGCTCGGTGATCGTATCAGTGGAACCAATCTGATTGTGAGTCACTACAAAACTTTTGTAGCTGGGAGGGAGTGATTGCAGAACCCTGTCAATCTTGAGCTCCTCTGGAATCTTGCAGTCCAGTTGCTCAAGGCGTTGAGTGTAGCCCGACATCTTAATGGCGTGCTCACTAACGGAACTCCCTTCCTCCATCTTGCAGTTAAAGAACTTCTCAGAGATATCATATCTCTCAGAACGGGCCTGAGTCTGAAACATGGTTTTCAGCTCCTCGAGAATCTCAAAGGGCCCGGGATAGTCTTCAAAACGATTTTGAAGGTCCGATTTCATAGCAAACAACATGGTGCTCTTAATCACACCATAATCATCTTTGCGCGACTGATAGACAGCTTTCTCATCAGCCGGCGCAGTAGCAGCAGGGGTGTCACCTAACGCATTCTCAAGTACATAGTCCTTTTGACCGCCAGAGAGAATGATTCTCAGATTGCGGAACCAATTGGTGAAGTTAGACCCATTGTTTCTAAGCTTTTCCTTCTCAGCAAAAACGTTGAAGTTGAAGTTGGACTTAGCCATTTGATCTACAATATTTGCAAGTACAAATTAGACTATGTTCATGATAACTAGTTCAACTTTTAATCAAATTACTAGATGAACTCCCACTAAATTCAACATCCCTCAAGTTGTTTAGTGAACACGATCCAAATTCACCACACCTAATCCGATCTTCACGAGAAGAGATGTGGTTTCAATGGTGGAAAGCGAAGTGTCGATCATATCATTCATATGACTCATGCTTAACCTTTCGGTTCATGTGTTCCGAGGCCATGTCTGTACATGCTAGGCTCGTCAAGTTAGACCCAAGTATTTCCGCGTGTGCAAAACTGGCTTGCACCCGTTGTATGTGAACGTAGAGTCTATAGCACCCGATCATCACGTGATGCTTGGACACGACGAACTTTCACAACGGTGCATACTTGGGAGAACACAGTTTTTATCTTGATCTTTAAGTGAGGAATCATCTTATAATGCTACCGTCGTGATCTAAGCATAATAAGATATATAAAAGGATAAACATCACATGCATATAACTTTATGTGACATGGTATAGCCAATCTTCGCGCAATGATCTCCATCTTGTGCGTGTCGGCATGATCTCCATCACTCCACCATGATTGCCTCCACCACGAATAGCAACTACAACTATTGCTAACTACTTAGCGATAAAGTGAAACTATTACATGGCGTATAAGAAGTTGACACACAGGTCATACACAATTATAAATACAACCATATGGCTCCTGCCGGTTGTGTACTCATCTACATGCAAGTCGTGAAACATTACAAAACATGATCATCGCATACATTATACACATCACATCTTGGGCCATACCATATCACAGAAAACACTCCCTGCAAAAACAAGTTAGACGCCTCTACTTTGTTGTTGCATGTTTTATGTGGATTATGGGAGTAGCAAGCTAAGAACGATTCTTACCTACGGAAAGCCACAACGGTGATATTATGGTTGCCAAACTCCGGTGTTAATCCCATGACAACTATAGTGAGAGAAACTGGCATCCACCAGCCGCATGTGTGGAACAAGCCACATGTCAAGTGCGGAGCCGGTCTCGCGAACGACGTCGCGTAAGGTTGGCCTGGACCGCTTCAATCTCACTACCCCGCGTCATAAGAAGAACACAAACAAGAGTCTTGCAACAGAAAACATCAACGCCCGCAACAACCATGTTGCGTTCTACTCGTGAAACACATCTACGCATAGATCTAGCTCTGATACCACTGATGGGTTTCACGGCATAGTAAATCAAAATTTTCTACGGATGCGAACAGAGGGAAGCCAAGATCTAATCTAGGAGATGCAAACAACGAGAGATTGGATTAGATCTTCATACCCTTGAAGATTTGCACAGCGGAACGTTCGTCGGAACGTGGGTGATGTAGTTGTACTCGCTTCTCCTCCTCGCGATCCGATCCGATCTAGCACCGCAAGTGGCGATGCCTCCGTGAGATGCACACGTGCAGCACCTCGACGTCTCCTCCTTCCTTGGTCCAGCAAGTATGGTGGAGAGATGGATTGGATCTACAACGCGACGGCGTGGTGCAAGTGGTGGAGAGTTTCTGCAGCAGGGATTCGCCTACACGCAGTCGGGAAGGAGAGAGAGAGGAGGGCAGCAGGGCGACTAGGCTTGAGGGGAAGGTGTGGGGGGGTGTGCCCCAGCCCTCTATATATAGAGGGGTGGGCGCCAGCCCTAACCCCTCCCCCAAGCCCTAGGCCGGCGGCCAAGGAGGGAGGAGTGGGGGGCAAGGAACCCCCCCTTCTAGAAGCTCCAAACTAGGGTTTCCCCTTGTTTGGCCGGCTGGGCCCTATGGGGCCTTGTGCCCCTGGCCCAATGCGGCCAGGGCACTCCCTCATAGGCCCATGCCCCCTCCCGACAGGTGGGACCACGTTGGCCCCCTTCCGGAAGGTTCTAGAAGCTTCCGGTACAATACCGATTAACCCGAAACAATTCCGAACTCCAAAAACTGCACTGCCTTATATGAATCTTATTCTCCGGACCATTCCGGAACCTCTTGTGATGTCCCGTATCCCATCCGAGACTCCGAACAAAAATTCATAAACCAATTATCCAATCTATCCTAGCATCGAGACACGTTAAGTGTGTGACCCTTCGGGTTCGAGAATATGCAGACATGATCTTCTATCAATAATCAACAGCGGGGTCTGGAAACCCATATTGACTCCCATACATTCATCGATGATCATATCGGATGAACCACGATGCCAGGACTCAATCAATCCCATATATATATTCCCTTCGTCTCACGATATTTTACTTGCCCGAGATTTGATCGTCGGTACCGTCATACCTAGTTCAATCTCGTTCACAGCAAGTACTTTACTCGTTCCGTAATCCGATATCACTTTGTGATTAACTCCTTAACCACATGCTTGCAAGCGGTGTTGATATCGATTACCGAGTGGGCCCGAAGTATATCTCTCCGACTTTGGAGGGACAAATCCCATCTCGATACATACAACCCAACAAGTACTTTTCGATCACCTGAGAGACACCTTTATGATCACCCTCTCATAGGATGACGTTTGATGGCCTCAAAGCTTTCTTCCGATACCGGGGAGTTGTATTATCTCATGGTCTAAGGAATACAATATTTGACATAAGAAAAGCTTCGCAAAGATGAACACGATGACACGATCTAATTGCTCCGCTTAGTTTGGGTCTGTCCATCATATCATTCTCCCAATGATATGATCTCATTATTAATCGACAATTCATGTCCATGGTTAGGAAGCCTTAACCATCATTAATCAATGAGCTAGTCCATAGAGGCGTACTAGGGACACGGTGTTGTTTACAAACCACACAAGTATTAAAGTTTCCGCTTAATACAATTCTAGCATGGAATATAAACATTATCATGAACAAGAATTATAATAATAACATCTTTATTATTGCCTCTAGGGCATAATTCCAACACCCAGAGTATATCTATCCGTCATATGGATGGACAAATCCCACTCTTGATCCATGTGTCTCAACCAATACTTTCCGAACACTCAATGCCACCTTTATAGCCACCCAGTTACGGTGTGGTGTTTGATGTCATCAAAGCATCCATCCTGTGAAGGTGATATGCATGATCTCATGGTCAAAGGAAGTAGGTTACTATGTATCAGAAAGCATATAGCAATTGAACTATTAAAATGACTTGATCTTTATGCTACGCTTATCTATAGGAGTATGTCCACCATATCATTCTCTAACGATATGATCTTGTTGTTAATAACATCTCAATGTTCATGATAGGGAAACCACAATCATTTATTAACCAACAAGCTAGTATTATAAAGAGGCTTTACTAGGGACTTCAATTTAAGTTTACAAATCACACAAGTATTAATGTTTCCTTGTTAATACTATTATAGCATGAATGTAAACATTTATCATAAACACAAAGATATGATAATAACTACATTTATTATTGCCTCTAGGGCATATCTCCAACAGTCTCCCACTTGCACTAGAGTCATCTAATCTAGATTACATGGTAATATACCGAACACCCATGGCAGTTTGGTGCTGGTCATGTTTTGCCCTCGGGAGAGGTTTAGTCAACAGATCCGCCACATTCAGATTTGTGTGTACTTTGCAAATCTTTATGTCCCCATCTTGGACATGTTCTCGAATAGCGTGAAAACGTAGCTTGATGTGCTTCAGCTTCTTGTGTGACCTTGGTTCTTGCGCATTGCCTATGGCGCCCATGTTATCACAGTAGATAGACATTGGGTCCAGCGCACTAGGAACCACACCCAGCTCTGTAATGAACTCTTTCATCCATATCGCTTCTTGTGAAGCCTCTGAAGCAACCATGTATTCCGATTCAGTTGAAGATCTCGCCACAACACTTTGCTTTGCACTCCTCTAGCTAACTGATGCACCATTCAAAATAAATACGTATCCAGATTGTGATTTAGAATCATCCGGATCGGTGTTCCAACTAGCATCGGTGTAACCATTAACAACGAGCTGTTCATCACCTCCATAAGAAAGAACCATATCCTTAGTTCTTCTCAAGTACTTAAGGATGTTTTTTGACCGTTGTCCAATGATCCACTCCTGGATCACTTTGATATCTGCTAGTTAAACTAACAGCATATGCAATGTCGGGTCTAGTACATAGCATGGCATACATTAGAGATCCTATGGCTGAGGCATAGGGAGTCTTACTCATCCTTTCTCTATCTTCTGCCGTTGTCGGACTTTGAGTTTTACTCAAGGTCGTATTGGGCAACATGGGCAAGAACCCTTTCTTGCTATCTTCCATTCCAAACCTCTTTAGAACTTTGTCCAAATATGTACTTTGTGACAATGATATTAGGCGTCTCGATCTATCTCTATAAATCTTTATACCTACTATGTAAGCTGCTTCGCCAAGATCCTTCATTGAAAAACTATTATTCAAATATTCCTTGACACTATTAAGAAGGTCTACATCATTCCCAATTAACAATATGTCATCTACATATAGTATTAAGAATGCTACAGAGCTCCCACTCACTTTCTTGTAAATACAAGCTTCTCCATAAGTTTGTATAAAACCAAAACTTTTGATTACCGTATCAAAACGTTGATTCCAACTTTGGGATGCTTGCTTCAATCCATAGATGGACCGTTGAAGTTTGCATACCTTGTTAGCATCTTTAGGATCGACAAAACCTTTGGGTTGCATCATATACAATTCTTCATCAATGTCTCCATTGAGGAATGCTGTTTTGACATCCATCTGCCATATCTCATAATCATAATATGCAGCGATTGCTAACATAATCCTCACAGACTTTATCTTCGCTACAGGTGAGAAAGTCTCATCGTAGTCAACTCCTTGAATTTGTCGAAACCCTTTTGCGACAAGTCGAGCTTTATAGACAGTAACATTACCATCATCATCTGTTTTCTTTTTGAAAATCCATTTGTTCTCGACAGCCTTCCGGCCATCCGGTAAGTCCACCAAAGTCCATACTTGGTTTTCGTACATGGATCCAATCTCGGATTTCATGGCTTCTTGCCATTTATTGGAATCTGGGCTCATCATTGCTTCCTCATATGTCGCAGGGTCATCGGTGTTGTCCACCAACATGACACTCATAACGGGATCATACCAATCAGGAATGGTACGAGTTCTCGTTGACCTGCGAGGCTCTGTAGCAACTACAACCAAAGTTTCATGATCACCATCATTAGCTTCCTCTCTTATTGGTGCAGACACCATAGGAACTTCTTCCGGTGCTGCGCTACTTGCAATTTCGAGAGAAGGTTCGACAACCTCGTCGAGTTCTACTTTCCTTCCAGTCACTTCTTTCGAGAGAAATTCCTTCTCTAGAAAGGATCCATTCTTGGCAACAAAGATTTTGCCCTCGGATCTATGATAGAAGGTATACCCGATAGTTTCCTTCGGGTATCCTATGAAGACGCATTTTTCCGCTTTGGGTTCAAGCTTGTCGGGCTGTAACTTCTTTACATAGGCTTCGCAACCCCAAACTTTAAGGAACGACAATTTGGGTTTCTTCCCAAACCATAATTCATACGGTGTCGTTTCAACAGATTTAGATGGTGCCCTATTTAAAGTGAATGCGGCTGTTTCTAATGCATAACCCCAAAATGATAGCGGTAAATCTGTAAGTGACATCATAGAACGAACCATATCTAAAAGAGTTCGATTACGACGTTCGGACACACCATTACGCTGTGGTGTTCCCGGCGGTGTCAATTATGAAAGTATTCCGCATTTCTTCAAATGCTCGCCAAACTCGTAACTTAGATATTCACCTCCACGATCAGAACGTAGAAATTTAATCTTCTTGTTACGTTGATTCTCCACCTCACTTTGAAATTCCTTAAACTTCTCGAAAGTTTCGGACTTATGTTTCATGAAATAGATATACCCATATCTACTCAAGTCATCCGTGAAGGTAAGAACATAACGATAACCACCGCGCGATGCTACACTCATTGGACCACACACATCGGTATGTATGATTTCCAATAAGTCCGTAGCTCGCTCCATCATACCAGAAAATGGAGTCTTAGTCATTTTACCCATCAGACATGCTTCGCATCTTTCAAGTGATTCGAAATCAAGTGATTCAAGAAGTCCATCGGAATGGAGTTTCTTCATGCGCTTCACTCCAATGTGACCAAGACGACAGTGCCACATATAGGTTGAGTTATCGCTCGATTTCAAACGTTTAGCCTCAATGTTATTAATATGTGTATTTCCACTATTGAGATTCAATAAGAATAGATCATCTATCAAAGGTGCATGTGCATAAAACATATTACTCGTATAAATCGAACAACCATTATTCTCGGACTTAAACAAGTAACCGTATCGCAATAAACAAGATCCCGATATAATGTTCATGCTTAACGCAGGCACCAAATAACAATTATTTAAGTATAAAACTAATCCCGATGGTAGATGAAGGGGTAGCGTGCCAACCGCGATCACATCAACCTTTGATCCGTTTCCCACATGCATCATCACCTCGTTCTTCGCTAGCTTCCGTTTATTCTGCAGCACCTGTTTCGAGTTACAAATATGAGCAACCGAACCAGTATCAAATACTCAGGCACTACTACGAGTACTAGTGAGATACACATCAATAACATGTATATCAGATATACCTTTCTTCTTGATGTTGCCGTTCTTCAAATCCGCCAAGTACTTTGGGCAATTCCGCTTCCAGTGACCTTCTCCCTTGCAGTAAAAACACTCAGTATCAGGCTTAGGTCCAGCCTTGGTCTTCTTCATCGGCGCGGTAACTTTCTTACCACCCTTCTTGAAGTGTCCCTTTTGCTTAGACTTGCCTTTCTTGAATTTGGTGGTCTTATTGACCATCAACACTTGGTGCTCTTTCTTGATCTCCACTTCTGCAGATTTCAACATGGCAAAGAGTTCTGGCAACTGCTTGTTCATGTTTTGCATATTGTAGTTCATCACAAAGTTCTTGTAACTTGGTGGTAGTGATTGGAGGACACGATAAATCTCCCCAAAGCATTAGGAATCACTATACCCAAGCTTTGAAGTTTGTTTGCGTGCCCAGACATCTTAAGCACATGCTCACTGACGGAGCTGCCCTCTTCCATCTTGCAGTTAAAGAACTTTTCAGAAGCCTCATAGCTCTCAATTACCGCGTGAGTCTCAAAGATCAATTTGAGATCACGGACAATATCATGTGGGTCTGAATTCTCAAACCTTTTCTGAAGCTCCGATTCTAAACCATACAAGATAGCACACTGAACTGTGGAGTACTGAGTCTTCCGAGCGAGGTAAACATTCTTTACTTCATCGGTAGCAGTAGCTGCAGGTGGTTCATCCAGCGGTGCATCCAGCACATAGGTCAAATTACCAGCTGTGAGGACAATCCTCAAATTGCGGAACCAATCCGCGAAGTTGCTTCCATTGTTTTTCAACTTTTCTTTCTCTAGGAACGCATTAAAATTGATGGTAGGGGCCGCCATTGATCTACAACATATTTGCAATAGTTTGGACTAAGTTTATGACAAATTGAGTTCTACTTAATAGTTAAATTAATCTAGGTGAACTCCCACTCAAAACAATATCCCTCACATTGTTTTAGTGATCACAGGAACCAAATCCACCACATCAACACCGATCATCACGAGAGTTGATATAGTTTCAATGGCGAACAATCGACATGTTCATCATATCTACTATATGATTCATGCTTTACCTTTCGGTGATCCGTGTTCCAAGACCATGTCTGTACATGCTAGTCTCGTCAAGATCAAACCTTAGTTTCCGCATGAGCAAATCTGGCTTGCTCACGTTGTATACACTTGCAGAATCTAACACACCCGATCATCACGTGGTGCTTCGAAACAACAAGCTTTAGCAACGGTGGTAACTAAGGGTGAACACTTTAGGACTTGAAATTCATGTGCATGAGGGATCATCTTATAATGCTACCATCGTTAACTAAGCAATACAAGATGCATAAAGGATTAACATCACATGCAATTCATAATATGTGATATGATATGGCCTTTCTTCTTTGTGCTTCCGATCTCCATCTTTAAGGACGAACATGATCTCCATCATCACCGGCATTGCATCAAGGTCAATGACGCTTCTCCATGGTTGTCGTCCACCGGCTTCAACTATTACAACTACTTTGAATAGACATGCGGGTCTTAACAAAATTAAAGACAACCATATGGCTCCTGCCGGTTGCCAACTTACAATAAGGAACATTTCATACATCAAATATAATCACAATCATGGCCATATCACATCATAGCACACCCCTGCAAAACAAAGTTAGACGCCTCTACTTTCTTTGCATGTTTTACGTGGTTTGGGGCTTTCAATAAGTGTCGTTCTAACTTATGAACAAGAACCACAACATTGATACTAGTATTGTCAATCACCCGTTGTAAATTGGATCTTAACTATGTTGGGAGAAGCAGGCACCCGCAAAGCCACTTATGCAATACAAGTTGCATGTCAAGCGTGGAGCAAGTCTCATGAACGATGTCATGTAAGGTTAGCCCGGGCCGCCGCATCCCACCATCCCGCAAGATGCAAAGTACACAAGAAGCAATCGACAACAAAAGCATCAACACCCACAATGACCATTGTGTTTTACTCGTGCAATAGATCTACCTATAGACACGGCTCTGATACCACTGTAGGGTTTCGTAGCATGTAAACAAAAAAATTCTACCGCATACAAACAAACAAGCCAAGATCTATCTACTAGATTGTAGCAACGAGTCGATGGAATAACTCACCCTCGAAGATTCCAAAGTGTTTAACGAGAGCGGATTCTCGTGGGTGATGTAGTCGTACTCTTGCCGATCTCAAGATCGTGTAGACGATCCTTCCGGCGCTGCGTTCCGGCAGCACTTCCGCAGTCGGTCACACGTTCGGTACTCGACAAAGACCTTCCTCTCCCTTGTTCCAGCAGGCAGCGGAGGTTGTAGCACTCTCCTCGCGATTCCGGCAGCACAACGGCGTGGTACCGGAAGTAGAGGGGAGATCTCGCAGGGCTTCGCCTTATGCCGGAGCGAGTATGGTGGACTATGAGAGAGCTCCTCAACGATCTAGGGTTTAGACATACCAAGGAGGAGGTGCTAGGGCTGATGGCTAGCGCTTGGAGGTGCCCAAGTCGACGGCTAGGGGAGAAACCCTAGGCGGCGGCTATGGTGGGCGGCGGCGACTAGGGTTTAGGTTTAGAAGGGGGCAACTTGTGTGCTAGGAGGGGCAGCCCTGCCCCTCCTTTTATAGGTGGGAGGCGCCGGCCAAGGGGAGGGGAGTCCCTCCCCAACTCGGATCCCAAGTGGGTCGGCGGTGGAGGGGAGGAACTCCTCCCCAAGTAGGTTTCCTACTTCCCCTCCACCTTCCAAATAGCCGTTTGACTTTTCAAATTGGCGTTTGACTTTTCAAACTAGGATTTGATTAAACCTTTATTTTGTTCAGCGATGACACCTAGTACATGATGCAATCATTCCAATTTGATGTGACACATTCATGTACCCTTCCCCTCCGGAGTGCCGGACATTCCGGAACCTTCTAGAACATTCCCGATGAAAACACCGGAACCATTCTCCAACCCCGAAACAGGACTTTCCTTATATGAATCTTATTCTCCGGACCATTCCGGATCTCCTCGTGTTATTCCGGATCCCATATGAGACTCCGAACAACATTCGGTCTCTTTCTCATCATTCCATAACTACTCAAACAACGTCGAATCCTTAAGTGTGTCTCCCTATGGTTCGTGAATTATGCGGACATGATCGAGACACTTCTCCGAACAATAACCAATAGAGGAATCTGGAAATTCATATGGCTCCCACATATTTCTACGATTACTTTGCGATCGAATGAACCACTTACATACGATACCAAGTTCCCTTTGTCTCATGATAGTTTACTTATCCGAGGTTATGATCGTCAGTATCTCTGCATACCTAGTTCAACCTCATTACTGATAAGTACTCTTTTCTCGTTCCCGTGATATGTGATCCCTTGTGAGCCAGTCACATGCTTGCAAGCTAATTGGATGACATTCCACCGAGAGGGCCCAGAGTATATCTATCCGTCATATGGATGGACAAATCCCACTCTTGATCCATGTGTCTCAACCAATACTTTCTGAACACTCAATGCCACCTTTATAACCACCCAGTTACGGTGTGGTGTTTGATGTCATCAAAGCATCCATCCTGTGAAGGTGATATGCATGATCTCATGGTCGAAGGAATTAGGTTACTATGTATCAGAAAGCATATAGCAATTGAACTATTAAAATGACTTGATCTTTATGCTACGCTTATCTATAGGAGTATGTCCACCATATCATTCTCTAACGATATGATCTTGCTGTTAATAACATCTCAATGTTCATGATAGAGAAACCACAATCATTTATTAACCAACAAGCTAGTATTATAAAGAGGCTTTACTAGGGACTTCAATTTAAGTTTACAAATCACACAAGTATTAATGTTTCCTTGTTAATACTATTATAGCATGAATGTAAACATTTATCATAAACATAAAGATATGATAATAACTACATTTATTATTGCCTCTAGGGCATATCTCCAACAAAATCATCAATGAATAAAATATAGTAGCGATGGCCCCCTTTCGAAGCGAAAGGAGCCGGACCCCAAACATCTGAATGAACTAAATCAAAAGGTCGCTGAGATACAGACACGCTAGTAGGATAGGGAAGTTGAATCTGTTTACCCAACGTACAGCCCTGACAATGTAAAGACCCATCTCCTGAGACAGACCCCAGAAGACCACGATGAACTAAAGACGACAGACGCGAGTCACAAAGGTGACCAAGACGATGATGCCACTGCTGAAAGGAGCGGGTAGCAGAGGCGACGACCGAAGAAGAACTGGCAGATGAAGTGGCAGCGGAGGGAACACGAAGCCAGTCTAACTCCCAAAGTCCTGAAGAGTCACGGCTGCGAGGGCCAGCTCCAACCAGGGCCTGCGTGCGACGGTCCTGGACAACACAAGAATCAGCATCAAGAATGACGCGACAACCAGAGTCAGTAAGCTGGCTAGCAGAGAACAGATTCATCTTAAGAAGAGGAACATGAGAAATATCAAGAACAGAGAAGGAAGAAGTAGAGAGGGTGCCCTGACTAGAAACAGGGAGAGAGGTACCATCAGCTGTGAAAACACGGACATGAGAAGGGAGGGAACGAAGAGCGGACAGAAAAGAAGACTCAGAAGTCATATGAAAAGAAGCTCCAGAATCTAGATACCATGGGGACGTACCTAACTGTGTAGAAGATGGTGGTCGCACAGGGCCGGTAGAATCAGTCACAGAACCAGCAGTGCCTATCGAATAAGAGCCTGTAGCAGCAAGCAGACCGCAAAGACTCCTAATAATGTCCTGGTCGGAGAGAGCAACTGCTGAAGATCCAGAAGGAGCCGACTGCCCACGAGCCTGGTGCTGCTGACGTAGACTGGGATCCCGTGTATAACAGGTGGCCATCCTTGTTACAGTAAGAGCAGTGACGAAGAGAACCACGGCGACCCTAACCACGAGCCTGCTGGTGTTGACTCTGGCCCTGAAACTGCTGGGGCTGACTCTGGCCCTGAAACTGCTGGGGCTGACTCTGGCCCTGAAACTGCTGGGGCTGACTCTGACCCTGACCTGGAGGAGTGGGTAGTATCGGCGGCGGTACAGAGGACCGCGGCTGAGTCGAGGGAACAGACGACATAGGAGGACCACGAGTAGCAAGCACAGATGGAGCCGCAAGAAGACCAGCACCACGCAGACGAGTCTCCTCGGCCCGAAGCTCAGTCAACACCTCAGAGAGCGGAACACGACCACGTGCATTCAACTGAGCACGCCGGGGCTCAAACTCCTGGCGAAGCCGAGACAGAAACTCATAGATGCGGTGAAACTCCAAATCCGAGCGCACAATCTGGCAACACGAGCATGTGCCACAAACAGCAGTACGAAGAGAGTCAAGCTGACGCCAGATAGCAGCACTCTGAGTATAGAACTCATCAATAGTAGAATCACCCTGCTGGAGGGCATGCTCCTGGCGAACCACAGACAGATAAAGAGCATCCCCAGACGGCTAATAGCGCTGGCGAAGATGAGCCCACTGAGCGGCAACAGTAGGGAGACTCATGAACTCAGCAGCATACTGGGGCAGGACACTGGAGGTGAGAACAGCAGCAGCACGAGCATCCTCATCAACCCACTGAGTATAAGTAGTGAGAGCGTGTCGATAGGCCTCGAGATCAGAAGAGTACTGCTTGAACTTCAGGTCATAAGCAGCAACAGCACTATCATCAGCACTCTGAGCAGCATCCTTGGCCTCCTGAGAAGCATCAGCACCGAGAACAATCGGCGTCGGCGGAATAGGAGCCACAGAAGCAGGGGGCACGGCGGACAGGAGACCTCGCCGGAGAGCACACCCCAAAGACGGAGACCACGCATATGAACGCGCATAAAGGCAGCGAAATCAGGGTAGTTCGCGCCGTCAAAGACTACCGGGCAGCAAGGAATCGCAACATAACCCGATGAAGAGGACTTTTTTTTGGAACACAGATCGGATCTGGATCTAATGGATCCTGACGAAATCCGACGCTGGACGTCGAGAGAGCAGCAGCAGGGGCGTCGGCAGAGGCGTCAGGCAGCTAGCAGGCGGGACACCGCCGATCTAGAGCAGCAGGGTGGCCTGCACGCGTCGATGCCGAGAAGAACAGCACGCGGCGGGGAGCAGCACGTGGGTCCAGGCGGGAGGCACGCGTCAGCACGCGGGTCCAGGCGGGAGGCACGTCAAGGTGCAGTTTTCCTGCAGGGCGGTCCAGGCGGGAGGCGGGCGTCGGCGTGATGCAGTTTTCCTGCAGGGCGATCCAGGCGGGAGGCGGGCGTCAGCGTGATGCAGATCCCGCGCGTGGGTCGCGCAGTCCCGTGCGTGGGGAACCAGCGGCGGTGTTGGGGTGGAGCAGATCGAGGCGGTGGAGGCGCGGCAGGAACCGATCTGAAAAGAAGACAGCGGTGGCAACCGGCAGCGCCGACGTCGGAAGAACGACGACGACAGGGACGGTGGCGGCGGTGACGATGTTGCAGAATTTTTTTTCTAACCTAGCTCTGATACCATGTCAGAAATATGCAACATGTATTCCTCTGGGGGCCAAAGGACACAATATATAGTACAGGTACAGGGCAAATATGCAGGAAGTCCCCTAACATATGGGGGAAATACAATATACAAATATATACATCTAACAGCCACTATAAGTGGTCCAAACCTAGACAATATCGATTGAATTACAATTCTACGTTGCGGAATACAAAAGAGAATCTGACTGGATACAAATCACATGATAGAGGGAAAAACAATGTGAACGACGTAGATAAAAGGAGCAGTTTGGGTGGGCGAAGTGCGACTGTTGCTTTCCAAACACGTGGGATAACCCGACGGATTTGTAATGGTCTTTCACTATTATATCCTGCATAGGGGCGGTTTGGGTGGGCCTTAATTTTTTCTGATATAAGGCGGCAAACTCCAAAAAGATATCCAGATTCGATCCTTCCGCAAACGTGTCCTGTCCGAAGGCGGTCCGTGTGGGCCTTGACGCGTGTCCGGATTCCGAGAGCTAGTGCCCGAGCCGGTTTCGTCAATAAAGAGGTGTATATCCCCGCTTGGAACAATGGAGCAGCATGTGGGGTTCGACTTTGTCAGGATCTAGATTTCGTGAGGTGGACCATCGGAATATTTCCAGAGAAGAGGATGCGCCCGATGTCTATAGTGTTGTCGATTCCCGCAAAGAGATTGGACCTCGCCTGGTGTAGAGCTCGAAGCACCTTTTGCCCCACGGTGGGTGCCAACTGTCGTGGTATTGCCGATGAGTACGCCATGAAAGGGGTCCTCACAGAGCATGTTTAGAGAGGTGGGGGAGGCGGCGAGTTGGCGGGTACGAGATAATACAGCTTATGTAGGTTCAGATCCCACAACGGTGGCGGAACCCTACTCCTTCTATAAATCACTATAATGGCGATACGCCAAGTTGTAGAGATAGGTTCGCCGTGCGAGGTGGTAAGTTATCGTGCCCTCAAGGCTCCCAGAGGTCCGGCTTATAAAGGCGCCAGAACCTAGGGTTATAGGGAAAAGTCCTAGCTAGACAGGTTACAGAGTTCTACACTAATACTAACTAGTCTTTCGTGTCTTGCACTCTAAGTCTCCGGGTTAATTCATGACTATATCGCAGCCTTCCTTTATCCGGCATGGGCGTTTCTTCTGAATCCGTCTAACTAGGCCGTCTAGCAGGCCATGGGCCTCGCTACCAACTACGGGCCACCGGGTTAGCCGGATTAGAGACATGCAATGGTGATAACCATTTAGCATATCCTCAACATTGCACTCTGTAAGCTGATCCTGCTGAGTCGGGGTTCGGACAGTGGAGTCAGGCTAACCCTGCTACAGATGGATGTTGGCGGCTACAATCTCCCTCCATAACCCCGTGAAGACGGAGAGAATGGGTTGTGGGGCGGTGTGACGGAGGTCCAGAGACTCGAAAACCGGTGCTTCCTTCGAGATGATGTGAATAGCGAGGGGAATCGTTGGCGGGGAGAGAAGCAGCCCAATCAATTTGAGAACCAGAAGGAAGCTGTCTTTTTTTAGATTAAAAGGAATCTCTCCTTGACTCTATTTTATTAGATGAAATGATAGAGTTCGGATCTAAATAACAAACTAAACATGAAAACTACCAAGTATCATTATCCACCACCTCAATTAAACCAGACAAACAGCAAAAGCTCACCCAAGGAAGCGGGATGGAACAACCACGGCTGAATAACATTTTTTTCTTGAACTGACCGCTGGATAACTTGGGTGAACCAAAAGTAAAGTACCAAGCAGGATTCCGTGGTCTTGTTTCTACTCCCTCAAATATAAGATGTTTTAATTTTGTGAAAAAAATATCTATACTTATTTTAGTGTGTAGATTTACTCTAAGGGAGTGACTAGATCTCAGGCGCATGAGAACTTCTTAGGTCTAAGTCGCTGACGTCATCCTAATATTTGTGCTAATTCTCAGTTGTAACTCATAAGATTTGTACTAATTCTCAGTTATAACCTAGTTGCAACTCATTAAATTCTCAGCTACGCCCTAGTTGCAACTCATGGAAAATTTTCACTTTGCACGAATCACGAGGTAAATCAAACGGTAAAAGAGGCGACTGAGACTTAAGTTCTCAGGCGCCTGAGAACTAGCAAAACCGTTACTCTAAACCTGAGTGAACCAACATACTAAAAAAAGTCTAGATGTATTTGCTTCGTGAAGCTAAAACATTTATATTTTGAAACGGAGAGAGAGAGTAGAAGTGGGACGTTCCTAACCAAAAGAACCAACGGCTAGGAGTGGTCCGAGTAAAACGTCCGCCCGGACGTCCGAAGCAGAGAGTTTACCGGAATAATTTATCTCCATGATCGATAGGGAGTCTTGCCCGACACCGACACGTACACGTATCAACGTAATAAACCACAAGCTGATCCATATATACATACGTATATCTTCCAAGGAAAATACACTACTCCTATACTATCTTCCAGATCGATCCAAACGGCTGTGTTCGAAGACGAGAAGGATCGGTCGATCTCGTAGCTGCGCGCGTGATCGATGGCCAGGGCCAAGCAGCAGCCATGCGTGGTCCAGTTCAACGGGACCAGCAAGCCGGTCGTGGTCGCCGCGTTCGACGGATGCCGCACAGAGGCCGTCGACATGGCGGCGCTGCAAGGGAAGCGGTGCCTCGGCCTGGACGGACGCTGGTTGCTCATGGCCGACGAGGTCACCCACGAGTGCTCCCTCATGAGCTTCGCTAATACTTCCTCCCCGTCGGCTCCGACGGTGATCTCTCTCCCGCCATTGCCGGAGGACACTACGCCACCGTCGTCCCTCCGCTTCGGTTGCGCACTCTCGAACCAGCTGACCCCGCCTGACTGCACAGTCATGCTGGACTTCGCCAGGGAGAAGTCCCTCCTCTACTGCCGCCCCGGCGACCACGAGTGGTCCCGCCTCCCGGTGGAGCTCGCCGAGGCTGGGGACGAGTTCGACGGCCCTATAACTCCTGAACACCAGGGGATGGTGTACGCGACGACCATGGGATCACTGGTGGCCGTCGACTCGTCCGGCCTGGCACCGGCGGTCGCAAGGACGGATATCAGGCGGCACCCGCCGGCGTGCCCCGTGCACGACGAGTACAAATGCTTCCCTGTGCCGTGTCCAGGCACCGGCGAGCTCTTCTTGGTTAGCTGCTGCAATTTCGGCCACATGGGGGATTTGGCGGACTGCAAGGTTTTCCGGTGGAATCAAAATGACGACAATGCGTGGGAGACGGTGGAAAGCATCGGGGATCGGACGTTCTTCGTGGGCAGGCATTCTTTCGTGGTTCCATCGGCGGCTGAATCAGGAACACAGCCCAACTGCGTCCATGTCCTGCGCCGAGTCTGCGGCACAATTGGCATCTACACCGTGTCTCTGGATGATATGACCATGAGGCTCAGCATAGTCGAGGATTGCGATGACAAGGAGGGGGAAACTTTCTGGGCTCTTCCCACTAGGTAAGTTCAAATTGATTGTTTGGATTGATCAGGACAAGTCTTTGTCTCGACCAATGCGGTGGTCTAATATATGTATGCATCTGCAGCTTCGGCCTAAAATCACAAGTCACTGACACTTATGATGTCTCCAATGTTCAGGTACTAAGTCTGGACATCGTTTGATTATACTGTAGATATACTATCTCATTCTACTTTTTTTTAATTACTGCAAACATTATTCTTGACGGTGTGGGTGCAACTTTCACTTGACAGGTGAACCAAAAAAGAATTGAGCAGTGCTGCAAAGAGGAAGAAGAGGACACAGACATTGCAGAGGAGAGGCAGTGGTGTGATCTCCATACTGACTTATTACAGCTCCTAGTAACCAAGATATCATTCATAGATTTCCTTCACGTAAAAGCTGTATGCAAACAATGGAACACCATCGCATGCCCGGTCCAGGATGCGAGAGTGTCGCCATTACTCATGACAACTAGGCCAGGAAGGGCCAAGGATCTCGTCGAGATCTTTGATCCAGTGAGCGAGAAGAAGTACATCATCAGGGTAAGTATCCCTGATTCAGGTCTCAAATCGCAAGGATCGCAGTTACTGCATTTCACAAAGAACGGCTGGGTCATCGTGTCAAGAGGCGGCGACCAAATGTTCTTCCTAGTTAATCCATTCAAGAATTACTCGGACGGCGGCGCTGTGATTGCTCTTCCACGTCTTCGTGTCCTTGGCCTCAGAGGGCTCTCCTTCTCATCTGTGCCAGGTTCTCTGGATTTTGTGGTCCTCGCTGTGGCAACTAGCCTAAACTTCAAGCTTGTCACCATACAAACATGGCGAATCGGTGACGAGGATTGGAAGGAAGAATGCTTTTTCGACGAGGATGTTCCGTTCTATATGGGATCTCACAGCCCCGTCTTCCTCGACGGCCAATTCTACTTCCTAGACATCAATGGCAGGCTAGGAGTCGTGGACCCGAATGAGGAAGAGATGGAATGGAATGTTCTGGAAATGCCTGATCAGCCGTTACGTGGCAGCAATGTGGTGCATGATCTTGAATGGGACTATAGCTATCTGGTGGAGTGGAAGCGGGAGCTTATCGCCATTGTTAGGGAGATCGGCATTGTTGGGTCTGTCAGAATGTTCAAGCTCGATCGGTGTCGGATGGTTTGGTCGGAGTTGGAAGGGATGGAGGATGTGGCCGTGTTTTGGGACAGGAGCAATGCTCTGATTGCGATGCCGCCTCAGGAAGAAGATTCATGCAACAAGATGTTCCTCCCGAACTATAATGAGACCAATGGTGGTGGCAGGACGCAGGCGTTCTATTCTTTCAAAGAGCAACAATACTATCCTTCCTTTTATGCCAAGGAGCCCATCAATGCCATATGGTATGACCCAAACTTAGAAGATGTAATTCCAGTGATAAAGCAGTAGTGCACGTCCTTTCCTTGTTAACTAGGAGCCTAACCAGGAGTAGATTGCAATTCCTCTGCAGTCTAGGTAGGTAAGGAACAAGGACTGTTTTTTTGGACAAAAACGGAAGAAGCACTGTAGTAGCTTAAATATATTATTTTTTAATAAATAGAATATAAATAAAAATATTTTAAAGATACCAATTACATCTAGCGTATGCACAACCAAGATGTCCAAAGACATCAGAATATGCACACAACCAAAAAAAAGAGTCCTGGTTATGAACCACTCGCAACAATAGCACTCTGACCACCACCGAAGACAACACATGTACTACAAACAAGATTCTCAAGCAACGTATCCAAGAAGGAAATAATACTCAAACATTTTCGTCGTCCATTCAAAGATCTTGTGTTTTCACCCTGGAGAAGTCCCAGTTTGCAAAATAATGTGTTTAGCAAGACCATTGCCATATACAACAATAGGATTACAAATAGATGACCATAATTATGTTGGCCAGCTAATATGGCGCCAGAACATTGATAGCATGAGAGATAGGACAAGCTACTTCTATAAACCCATAGTACGGGTGTGGACTATCCCCTCTTGATCATGGTGATGATGGAGATGTTGTTAGAGATGCGAGCCGATTTTGTTCTGGTAGCGTTTTCCCCTCCAATCTTAGCAGGATCTCTTATGTTTCATGTTTTTATCTCTATGGTGTGTCGTATTTCGAGATCACGATCATAGAAGTATATATAGGGGTTTTAGGTCAAGACGAGTGAAGGGGCACGAAGACCGACGACACCAGAGCTTCGGGGGGAAGATGGGCCCCACCATGTGTTTGGGGTATTAGGTCGCATGATGGGCCCTATCTTGGGCCCCCCTCGGCTCTAGGTGAGATCCACGTGCTCTAGGTCTTTCTCTTCCATAAAAACTTGCGTCGAAAAATCTCAGGTCCTTTTAAATTCGTGAAGGTACGTGAAAAGTCAAAAATATACAAAATAGGATTTTTCTGTCTACAGAGTTATAATACAAATAAAAAAGATCTTTTGGGAAAATCTCAAAAATTATTCTAAAACATGATTAGAACCACTTATACAAGTCAATTATGATGGAATATAGTATAATAAACTATAAGTGCATCTACATGCATCACCATGTGTGTAAATATGATTTATCATAGGTGTCCGCTAATCAACCTTCTATAGGTGATGCTTTTGTATTTCAGGATCCGATTGTGATTGACGTGCATGCTCCTAGACCACCTGGTGTTGGTTTCCCGATCTCTACGGGCTCGCCAGCTCCTGCCCTAACTCTAGATCAACTGGGTCGCCTTCTAGTCCAACCATGTTGCCTCACCACGGTAAATAGGTGCGTTGATCCAGCATACCACTACATGATGTAATATACTATAGTCGTTGACATAACATCAATGAACACCATTCATCAGTATTATATCCCTTAGAGTGGTACAATAGAAACATCAACGGGTCCAAAGTATGACTTTAGATTACATATAACACATTACAAAATATTCAGGGAACTTCCTCAGAACAGTGAGGAGGATATTATACAGAAGAAAACCAGAAATAGTAACTCAAAGTTTATTATAAAATAGTGTGACTATATATCTCTTTGGCTTGTAATTTCTATTAAAGCAATATCTATAGAAATAGGTTCTAGTAGCTAGGGATTTATTTATATAGAACTCCTCAGCTTGACTCTAAAAGCTTCTGATGTAATCGTTGATCTCATTGGATACCTTTAACTCTTCATAGTAGCTCATCTTCTAGGTTCGCCATTGTTTGCTCCGAAATCTAGCAAGGGTTAACAAGATACGGTTGAGTACGAGCGAACTCAGCAAGTTCACTAAAAATGAGTGTTTGATGCACTAGCTACAACCACTGACCAAAGGTCGTAGGTTATGCAGATTTTCATAAACATTCTTCAAATGTTGCTTTTATTCTAAAAAGTTATGTTCGTTAGTCTTCACGGATCAATTAGAACTTTGTGGAGTTCCTTTTCTGCAGCATGCACAGCTCCTTTCCGGAACAGGGAGTAACATATCATATATTTTTTTATACTTTACAGAGGCGCGTTGCTTTAACCATGAGAGATCCTTATCCATGTTGCATATCTGAGCGGCCAACCCGTTCATACTTACTTGGTATGAGGCCCAGTATAAGGACCCAAGCCGATCACTTCCCTTCTTCGTGACCCCACATACCCGCAATTTTTGTACTATTAGACTCAAGGCAGACTTTCCCCCAATAATACGGCTTTACCTTAGTCTGATATGCACGACAACCATGAAAAATAGAAATATGTCTTTCATAAGCCCAAATCCAAGGTAGGCTTTCCCCCGAATACACGGCTTTAACCACGATCTACAACTTACAAAACACCTAGAACAGTGTTTGTGGCATGCGAAAGGAGGAAGATCCAGCTGACTTCCCCAGAACCATATAGATCTCATGGTTAACGCGTATTATACGGCGCAAGAATCACTGGCGATATTAGTTATTGAGTCCTAGATATTATGTTCCTCTACCACTGGAACTATAATAGTAGGTTATTACCATTCGGTAAATAACCCATAATCATATAATTATGAAAATAGAGTTTTCTGACCTTTTTGAAATGCAGGTGATGATAATAGTGGATTTGCAAATACTTGATAGAAAATAATAAAAGGACATGAGAAAGTGTGAACTTGCCTTTGTGATTGCAAGATTATGCAATCACGGTCTTAGAGAGGATATAAGATCCAATATCTGAAAATAACATCATTGGTCCGGTAGGGACTAGTGTTTAAAAAAGCAATATGCTATTGTGCATAAGTAATGATTCGCATTTTGTAAAGCTCCTGAAATGAATTCCCAACACTTTAAGTGAAGTGAGCTTAGGTGATTACTTTAGGAGTTGGTTTATCTCAAACTTTAGTTCACAAGTAAATGCACTCATAAGGACTTAAGTTTTAACATTCCAAAATATACAAGTAGAATATAAAGCTTTAAACAATATTTATGGTTAACGAAATATGATCGATGTCATTTGTGTTTACTCGAATAGTTTGGACTTGAGATGCTTTATGCCTTAATTGTAGAAGACCAAAGTTAACTATAAAATCATTAATACACTTAAGATATAATTTTTATGAGTTGTATACCAAAGTTATTTATATAAAAATATAAATAATCTTAAGACATGATGCTTATAAGCTTTGAGACTAAGTTAACATTAAAAATATAGCTAAACTAAAGGTGTAACATGTTTTAATTATTATCAAGTTCTTAGGTTTCCCTAAGCATAATGAAAGATGTGAGATTATTTATTGTCAATGCAAATGAATGATGAGTTCAAGACTTGATTTTCTATCATAATCCTTAGGAAAATATTTAACTCCTTGATGGAAGCATACTTAGATGATCTTTATTACCTTGGTAAGGTTTGAATTATTTATATAAACTTAAGATTTAATTCTATTCTTTAAAGAATTAGCTTTATATAAGTTCTTATATGTTTTATTCTTAAATATTTACATCCTATGTTTCAATAAATCCCAAGTAGCTAATCAAAGCTAATATGGATTTATTTTTATTTATAAATGATAAGATCAAATATATCTCTTATACATTAATGAAAGAAAATGACTATAAAATCAAGTATAACACTAATTTCTTTATAAATGTTAGAATGACTTTGAATTTTATATTTAGCATTTTATAAAATAAGAGATTTATCTTTATAAACAAAAAATATTTTTATTTATCTTTATGTTTTACCTTTATTTTATTAAAATCCTTTAAAGGAATAAATGTGCTTAAATATACTTATATATATTTAAATTTTTTATCATCTTAAATATAAACAAATATTTTTCTTACATAAGACATTTATTTAAAGCTTTAGAATTGACTTTTATATATTTTTTAGAATTCATCATTATTTGAGAATTTTTTATAGTATTAAAAGTCCTTAAATATTTATTTAAAGTTTATTTGTAAAAATTTAAGTTAGTATTATTATGAAATAGGAGATTCATTTTATATGTAAAAATGTTTTATTCATTTTAGGACTAAATTTCTTTTAGGATTTCAGTAGCTTTAATAATTAGTTATATTATGTTAAACTCTAGTAGATATTATTTTTGTGATCATTTTGGTATATTATATGTATTTTTAGGATTTTATTTATTTTTCTAGAGTATAAATAACACTGTGGATATTTTGGAATTTTACTAAATAATTTAGGGTTTCTTTTTCTTTAAGACTAGGCTTGGCCCATTAGGCTGACCCAGCCCGACCCGACCTAGTGGGTTGGGTCAAACCCACTGATGGCGTGATCAACGCCTCATTGGGAGACCCCAAGAGCAAGGTATGATGAGCACAACAGCAAGATTTCCCTCAGTAAGAAACTGAGGTTATCGAACCAGTAGGAGGAAGGAAACGACTCGAAGGTGTTGCTAGCAACTTGGAGACCTGCACAACACAAACTCAAGACTTTGCCCCAACGAACAACGAGGTTGTCAATCTCATAGGTTTGCTGTAACAAAGGATTAACTGTATGGTGTGGAAGGTAATGGTGGTTTGCAACAAGTAAACAGTAACAGTGGAAGATGTATCAATGGTAAAGATTGGACCGGGGTCTATAGTTCACTAGAGGTGTCTCCTTAGATAAACAAACGTGGCATGCTGGGTAAACAAATTACAGCAGGGCAATTGACAGGACTGAGCAAGGCATAATAATGTAATACTAGACATCAAGATCCTATGAGATTCGATTCGGCAATACAACAAGATACATAGACCGCCATCAAAATGCATCTATGACTAGAAGTCCACCTTTGGGTTATCATCTGAACCCCCTCCAGTATTAAGTTTTAAGCAACAGACAACTGCTTTAAGCAAAGTGTGTAAGGTAAACAATCCACTTGTTCCATGAACAAGAGACCGTTGTTTTCTCCCTAGTGGCAACAACACATATACAACCTTAGAGATTTCGGTCACTTCCCTTAGATTAAATAGAGGCATGAACCCACTATCAAGCATAAATACCCCCTCTTGGAGTCACTAGCAACTACTTGGCCAAGATAGCTACTAACAACGGAGAGCATGCAAGATCACAAACAACACAGACATGATAGAATCAATAAGACAAAACCATTAATCAATCTGACATAGTAATCTCAATATCCATCGGATCCCTACAAACACAATATTCATGATTCCAAATAGATGAGATCTTGATCATGAACGGAGCTCACAAGATCTATACATGAAAGCACAAAGGAGGAGATACAACCATCTAGCTACTACATGGACCCGTAGTCCAAGGTGGAACTACTCACGCTTCATACTGGATGATGGCGCTGCGTCAACATGGAGCGCTTCGTCGGGAAACCCCAAGAGAAAGGTATGATGCAGCACAGCAGCAAGTTTTCCCTCAGTAAGAAACCAAGGTTATCGAACCAGTAGGAGGAAGGAAACGCCTCAAAGGTGTTGCAAGCAACATGGAAACCTAGACAACACAAACACAAGACTTTGCCCCAACTAACAGTGAGGTTGTCAATCTCACTGGTTGCTGTAAAACAGGATTAACTGTATGGTGTGGAAGGTGATGATGGTTTGCAGCAAGTAAACAGTAACAGTGGAAGATGTATCAATGGTAAAGATTGGACCGAGGTCCATAGTTCACTAGAGGTGTTCTCCTTAGATAAACAAACATGGCATGCTGGGTAAACAAATTACAGCAGGGCAATTGACAGGACTGAGCAAGGCATAACAATATAATACTAGACATAAAGATACTATGGGATTCGATTGGGCAATACAACAATATACATAGACCGCCATCCAACTGCATCTATGACTAGAAGTCCACCTTTGGGTTATCATCTGAACCCCCTCCAGTATTAAGTTGCAAGCAACAGACAACTGCGTTAAGCAATGTGTGTAAGGTAAACAATCCACTTGTTCCATGAACAAGAGACCATTGTTTTCTCCCCAGTGGCAACAACACATCTACAACCTTAGAGATTGCTGTCACTTCCCTTGATTAAATAGAGGCATGAACCCACTATCAAGCATAAATACTCCCTCTCGAAGTCACTAGAACTACTTGGCCAAGATAGCTACTAACAACGAAGAGCATGCAAGATCACAAACAACACAGACATGATAGAATCAATAAGACAAAATCATTAATCAATCTGACATAGTACTCTTAATATCCATCAGATCCCAGCAAACACAACATCCATGATTAGAAATAGATGAGAACTTGATCATGAACGGAGCTCACAAGATCTAGACATGAAAGCACAAAGGAAGAGATACAACCATCTAGCTACTACATGGACCCGTAGTCCAAGGTGGAACTACTCACGCTTCATACCGGAGGCTGGCATGATGGAGAAGAAGGCCTCCGGGATAATCTCCCCTCCGACAGGGTGCCGAGAAGAGCTTCAGATCCCCCCGATCTAGGGACGATGGTGGCGGCGGCTATAGACGGTTTCGTGGAATATTGATCGGGGCCTTATTTATGCGTCGGGGGCTTCTTATAGGCGAAGAGGCGAGGCTGGGAGGCGTCCAGGGGGCCCACACCCTACCCAGGTGCGGGCCCACCCTAGGTAGCGCCTGAGGGGTGTAGCCGCTCTGTGGTGCCCCTCCGTCTCTCCTCTGGATTCCGTGTTCTCCTTGATGAAATATTGACTTTGGCTTCTGTCCCGTCCAATTTCGAGAAGATTTTCTTACTAGCTTTTTTGGAACCAAAAACATAAGAAAACAGGCAACTGGCACTATGGCATCTTGTTAATAGGTTAGTACTAGAAAACATATAAAAACACCTCAAAAGTATAGACAAAGCAAAGCAAAGTAGATACTAAACAACCATGGAACATCAAAAATTATAGATAAGTTTCCGACGTATCACCCACTCGCCTCTCCACTGGATCGGAGTGCTCTCCCCTCTCACTCACTCGCCCGCTCGACCTCATCCTCACCTCTCTCTTTGGTGACCATGTGTCGCCCCGCCGTTGCCGCTCGAATCTCGCCGTCCTCGACCTCTCCGTCCTTCGACGCGGTGCAGGATGGTGCAGTCGACGATTCTCCCTCGACTGGCCCAACCCGATTCGACGTTCGGGCCCTTCTCTAGCCACACAGCATCCTCCCTAGTGTGTAGGGTTTGGACCCTGCCGGTGTTTCGGCGCTCCGACGCTATTCTGGTGTCGCTCTGGTGCTTCGTTGACGAGATGGTGTCGCCTCCATCCTTTGAAGCCTCCACGGTCGTGACCTAGCGTGGTTTGCAGCGCCCTCCGGGTGTTCCCCGTGCCGCCGTGTTCATCCCCGTCGCCGGCCACTGCTGCCTCTTCTATTCTTTAGCGAGGACCTTGCGTAAGTGGTGTTTTCCCCTTTCCCTCTATCGATTCTCCTCAGAATCCCTCTCTGTGGTGATGAACTTTCCTTGGATAGTATTGATGCTCTATTCTAGGGTTCCTTGGCTTGTCAATATTACATGTGGCTTGTGGTTCGATTGAATTAGGATTAGTGAATCCTGATTTTTTCATTTATTCATGGACTATGATCTTGTTCATGCTTGATGCGACTCGGTAGGGTTGCTGGATATGTGGTATCTATTGATTGACTATGATTAATCTAGTGGATCATATCTTCTGGATACATGTGCATTCTGTGATCCTAGTGGTGATTTATTGCCTAGATATTCTTAAGATGTATGTCACTCAGTGCATGTGGCCTTGGTGCTTCTCCTAACAGTGGTGAGTAGTATGATTATACTGAATGTTGCTTGATATCTATGATAGCATGTTGATTGTATTATATACTTATGCTTGATAAATCTTACCAATGGTTTCTAGTCTCTGGACTAGATAAGTGTCATAGATTTGATGCTTGTGAACCAGAGTTGAAAAAACGATTCATCCTTTATGGTTAACTCACCTTGTTGTATCTAACCTATGATAGATGACTTATATAGATGATTCCTAAATGATTTTTTTGGAAAATGATTGGATTATCTAATCTATGAAAGCTTGTAGATGTTGGCTTTACAAAATATAGATGGCTGTTTAAAGAACAGATACTACATTTGGTAACATTTGTCCTTTTTATTTGAAATTTCTCGGTGATCTATGAACAGTGCACTTCACTGTTCAAGACCGAGAGCAATCCTATTAACACTAATCCTTTTACTTTTAATTTTTTTTCTTTGTTGGCTTGCAGGTACAAAGTCACTGATATATACCAAGTAGATTAGATTAGGAAGTAGATAGAAACTAGTTTAGGTTTTCTTTTTATTACTTTTTGTAATTTCATTTCTTTCCTTTGTAAATAACAATGTAATATCTATTTCTTATTCAATAAAGTTTATTTTCTATTACAATTGTTTCTGTAATGTAATATTTTATTTATTCTATTCTATTTGATTTTTTGTTACTGAATAGAGAAAAGAATAATAAGTACCCTTACTTATTTATTATAAAGGACAAAAAAATATTTTTATTCATCTTATATTTAAGAATTCTTTTGTGTTACATTATTGTAATACCTTTATTATAAGGAGCAATGTAATATATATTCATATTGTAATAAAGAATAATTTTTATTCCCTTATTGCAATTCTTTTCCACTAAAATTTTAAATGTTCATTTGTTGTATGATTAAGTATTTTTTGTATTTTGATTTACTTTATTGTTATTCTTTACTTAACATTGGAATATTCCAAAGTATTCAAATTTGAATTCTTAATTTAAAATATGAATTGAATTGTTTCCCAAGACACAAAAATATAGTAGAGGTCATGTCGAAATCCATAACACTTGTGTTGACGTTTTCATCAGAACAAGAGAGATCTTGATCCCTCTACAACTCTTTTTGTTTTGCGCAAAAATTCCCTGAATTTTCTTACTTATGAATGCAATGCACATACCTGTGTCCTCCCTATTTCTAGATGCAAAATCTGGGATGTTACACTAGGTCCGTCCCACGCTGCCTCGCAGTAGTCCATGTCGCCTTCCGCCAGGGGACCGCTCATGTGCTCGGTCGTGACGTCTTCAATTACTGCTACCGCGGACTCGCAAGCCAAGGAGGGGAGCTTGGTCATGTCTACATCACCTAGACATGACATGGTCACTCGGCATCGTGATCAAACCCGTCGCAAGAAGTCTTATACTAACGACAACGTGCGATATGATCCCCGTCGACGAGCTTTCTTTGTTGAGCTGGCGTCTCATGGTGATGCTCTCTGCGAACCGGGGTGGTGTGCTGCTATGTCTGACGAATTCTAGGCACTTGGTTATACACACACACGTGGACAGTGGTTCTTAGACCGCGTGGTGATAATATTGTTGGAAGCAAATAGGTTTTCAAGACCAAGCATTGTCATGATAGTTCTATTGAGAATCACAAAGCTCTTCTAGTTGCTCGCGGTTTCACTCAACAAAATGGCATTGACTATGGTGATCCTTTTATTCCAGTTGTGAATCCTACCACTGTTTGCTTGGTTCTCTCTCTATATATGTGTCTCGTGGGTGGACTCTTCCTCTAGTTGATTTTAGCAATGCTTTTCTTCATGATTTTCTATCCAAGGATGTTTACATGTATAAGCCATCTGATTTTGAAGAAGCTCAATATCATTCACATGTTTGTAAGCTACAACATCCTATATATGGTTTGAGGCGGTCTCCTCGTGCTTGGTATGATTGGTTAGTGCTTCATCTTCTTGGTTTTATCTCTTCTAAGGGTGATACATCACTCTTCATTTTTAACTAAGATGGTCTACACATATTCATGTTGGTTTTTTGTTGATGACATAGTCATTGCTTGCTCTACACCTGCTACAGTTGATCGATTGGTATGCTCTCTCCGACATGTTTCCTATAAGGATCTTGGCAAGTTGGAGTATTTTCTTAGACTAGAAGCGTTCTCCTGAGGCATGATTCTGATTCAGTGCAATATGCACTTGATCTCCTACATCGTGTTAATATGGAGAATTGCAAGTCTGCTTCTACTTCTATAGTTCTTGTACTGATGATTATTTCTGGTATCATAGTATTATCGGTAGTTTACAGTATTTAATGCTCACACGTCTAGATATTTTTTTTCCGCGACCAAGGTGTGGTAGTTCCTCTCTTAGCCTACTGAAGTACACTCAAAGCAGTTAAGCGAATATTGCAATATGTCAACAAGACTTTGGACACTGGCTTGCATATATGCAAGTCTTCTTTGTTGGGCATTATCATATTTACTGATTCAAACTGGGTTGGTTGTGTTGATGAAACAAGGTTTCATGGAGTTCGAAAAAATAACCTATTGTTATAAGGTCGAGTAGGGAGGCAGAGTACAAGACACTCACCGATGGGACTGCTGAAGCTATGTGGGTAGACTCCCTGCTTACAGAACTTGGAGTATCTCACCAACATGTTCCCATATTATGGTGTCATAACTTATGGGCTACTTAGCAAACCCAATCTTCTATGGTCAGACTAAGCATATTAAGATTGGTTTCTATTTTCTGTGCGAACGAGTTTTTGTCAGTGCTCTAGAAGTTAGGTTTATCTCTTCTGGTAATCAGTTGGTTGATGTATTTATTAAACCAGGCACGACATAGATGTTAGATTGTTTTCAGACCAATCTAAATCTTGTATATACTACTTCGTTTCATAGCTTAAGTTTTTTTTTCAAAAGTCAAACTACGTAAAGTTTGACTAAGTTTTTTTAAAAAATATTAATATTTATAGTATGAAATCCATACCCTTTGATATATTATGAAACATATTTTCATAGGATATCTATATAAAGACGTGGATTTCATACTCATGGTAGTAGTGCGCATAGGGTAGAAACCGTTGGATTGCATGCATTTTTACTCCCTTGATCCAATCGGCCATCACACGATCAATTGATATTGATGAAACCACCTCCGCCCCATCCTTGTTTCTCTAATTCTCTCCATGTTTTTTCTAGTCGTGGTTTTACCTCTACAATCTAAAAAAATACACGGTGCAGGTACAGAAAGAGACAAGTAGACCTAATTTGTGGGATACATATACTCAAAAGGAATTCCGCGGGTGTCCTAGTGTATTTAGTTGATAATGGTTTACGGCTGTTATTATCGCCTCGCCATGGGACGGCACGCGAGGCTCTCTTGGAGTTATATGATAAAAGAACACGGCGCGACGCATGCAACGGTTTTGGGGCTAGTTATGTATGGTGTACGCGTATATGTCTGTATTCCAGCTTTCGTCCGATGGTGAATAATCAGTAATAATTTTCTGTTAGCTGTACAGCCTAAAATCATACAACGGGTGATGGATGAGCTTGTCTATCAACAGATTCCGTGAGCAGGTAGTGATTCGATGAAAAAATACTCCAACATCTCCATTAAAAATATTATGACACGTTCATTGGAATTTTGCTACTGTTGAAATTCTCTAATCACGGTATTCATTATTGACTACTGCATGGCGGTGCCATATTTTTACCTAATCACGGGATATGTATACTTAAAAATGAATTCTATGGGTGTCCCGATATATTTAGTTGATAATAGTTTATGGATGTTATTATTGCCTCGCGATGTACCTGCACGCAATGTTGTCTTGGAGTTACTAGATGATAAAAGAACACGGCGTGCAATGGTTTTGGGGTTAGTCGGGTATGATTTGTGCGTACATGTCTGTACTATAGCTTTCGGCTGATGTGAATAATCAGTAATAATATTATGCAAGCTATACAATTTAAAAAAATACTATCTCTGTTTGGGATTATAGGTCCTACGTGTATATCTAGGTCGTTAATTTGACTAACAAAATATAAGTTATATAACATAAAAATTATACCGTTAGAAAATATAGCATTTAAAGTTTCTAATGGTATAATTTTTGTGTTATTCTATTTATATTTTGTTGGTCAAATTAAAAACCTAGTTAATTGTGTGTGACCTATAATCCCAAACGGAGGGGGTACAATGGGTGATGAATGAGCTTGTCTATCGACACGTGAGCAAGGTAGTGATTTGATGAAAAATATACTACACATGTCCATTAAAATTATTCTTTAGGTACCAATAAAAAATGCTCATTTATGTGTGTCCGAGGAGAAAATGTGCATGAAAACAAATGCCAAAAAAATTTATGGAGTAGTTTGTACGACAAAATATATTAGACAACATACTCATTCAAAATAATAAAAATATTAAATCACGGTAGTTTAAAGCTTGGCCAACATACAAGAGGCGGGTTTAATCCGTCCCAGATAAAACCAAACATCCATTACAAGCGCAAAGTGACATGAGAATCAACAAACAACTACAGTCACGACTCTCTTCCCACATTGTCCACAAACGGTTTCATCATAAATAATAATGGATCGTGCTTTGCGAATGAAATGCGGGTAGGACAAGCCTGGGTCATGCTCTCGCTGTGATGGCGTTTGCAAACTGGAGTTGATGACACATGCACCAAGATAATCACCTTGTGTTCTCTATATAGAATCGGACGATAGACACCCTATACACACGTACTACCGTAGTCATCCCGCTATTTTGCATCTATATAATATCATAGTTTTTGATAGTTTTTTTAAAGGTTTGATCAAACTTTTCATGTGACTTAAAAAAAACTAACTCTTAAACTTTGAAACATAGGCTGTACTAGTTTAGACCCAGGGCGGTGTTAAGAACGGTCATGTTTATACACCACGTGTATATGTATATGTATTGTACCCAAGTACTACTACCTTCCTCCCGAAAAATAAAACGTCTTCATTTTGCGTGTTTTCTCTTTGATCAAAATTTACTCTAAATATATATATATATTGGTACGAAATTAGCATTATTGGAAAGCGTGTTTCAATACGAATCCAACTATACTAATTTTACACAATATAATCAAATTTTAGATACTCTATTTATTCGGTCAAACTTTGATTTGAAACGCGCCTATGCCTTATTCCACGAAACGGAGGCAGTAATATATAAACAGATCAAGCAGCTTACCCACGAAAATCCAACATGTTTTATCTTAGCTACAATGTGACTGCGTATCGCTTGTATTGCACGCGCTTGTGTTCTTATATAAAGCTAAAAACCACGCACAAGACCACGCGGTAGGCGTCGGTCAGGATGTCTAGAACTGATCTCACGTCTCAGCAATCATATTATGTTCTCAGAACGTACGTAATACATCACAAAACGCACAAGTCCTGGAAGCACACAGTACGCTAAGCACACAGACATAAAGACGATTTAACCAAGCACATCATGGAGAGTGCGGTCTCAGTTCTTCTTCGTCTTGGAGGCGGCCTGCTTCTTCGCCTTGAGGGCTTCCTCCTTGGCCAGCTTCGCCTTGTGTGCGTCGCACACCGCCTGTGAGTGCCCGAAAGTGCTGGCCGTGGTGACGAGCCTCATTCCACAGAAGCGGCACGGATGAGTGGTGCGGAACTCCTCCTGGAGCTGCGCCCTGGTCTTCGGCGCTGGCGGCATCTGCCATGGATCACATAAAGAAAAGTTGCACGGATTAGAAGGACCGAAACAAGTACATACATGTCACCGGCCGGCTGGGCAGAAACTAGCCACAAATATCAAACCAAAAATACTGGAATCTCCATACCAATTTTCCAACGAAATAGAAACGGCACTGTAATATATTTCAGGAACAGCACAAAAATAAGAACGAAGTAGCTAGCAACCGAGAGATAATGGCACATGATCATATTAAAAGATGGTGCAAAGCAATAATCATCTCGCCCCAGTTTCTTCTACAGTAGTAGGAAACTACTAGTAGCTAGTACATGAATCTCTAATGCATGCTGAATCGATCGAGAAAAATTGGATCCATGTAATCTGTGGGAATTCCGCGAACATCCACCCAGATAATAAGCACAACAATCAGCCAACGATTTCTCCCGTGTACAATTCTAACAAGCCACGGTATAAACTTCACCATGCCGTTCCATTTGTTAGGAATAGACAACTTATATTTCACTGGGGGCCAAAGGCCACAATATATAGTACATGTACAGGACAAATATACAGGAAGCCCCCTAACATATGGGGGAAATACAGTATACAGATATATACATCTAACATCCCCCACAAACTCATGGTGGATCCACAACACTGAGTTTGGAGAGTAAGAAATCATGCTGCGCTCTGGTCTGTGTCTTCGTGAAAAAATCCGCCAACTGTAAATCGGAAGGCACATACTGAAGCGCAACAACCTGAGCCTGCACCTGAGCACGTGTATAGAAAGCATCAACACCAATATGCTTGGTAAGCTCATGCTTGACCGGATCACGTGCAACACTAATAGCACCTGTACTGTCAGACAAAACCAGACTGGGTGTGGTCCTATAGACCCCAAAATCCGCAAGTAACCACCGTAACCAGGTCACCTCAGCAGTCAACAAGGCCATAGCACGCAACTCCGCCTCAACACTCGAACGGGAAACCGCTGTCTGTTTCTTCGTCTTCCAAGCAATGAGCGAACCACCAAGAAACACACAGTAAGCAGAAAGTGAACGACGATCCGAAGGATCACTCGCCCACGTGGCGTCCGAATAGCACTGGAGCTGGAGGGAGCTGGAACGAGGAAAGAAAAGCTAAATTTTTTTAAATAATACATTTTTTTATTGATTTTCACAAATAATACGCAAAATGGGCAAATTGCAATTCTGTCGATCCGTCGTCCGTTGAACGGACGACAGAGCTGCTTCGTCTGTTGAAGAGACGACCTACTATATCGTCTGTTGAGGGGACGACGGCCAGAGCTTCGTCTGTTGAAGAGACGACAGAGTCTCCTTTACCAAACAGCTGATAGCAGGTGTGTCGTCCGTTGAACGGACGAAGGCAGTGTGTCGTCCGTTGAACGGACGAAGGCACTCTTTCGTCCGTTGAACGGACGAAACAGTGCCTTCGTCCGTTCAACGGACGACACGCCAACAGATTTGCAATTTGCCTGTTTTGTATATTATTTGTGAAATTCAATAAAAAAAATGTATTATTTAAAAAAAATTAGCGAAAGAAAAGGCGACGAGTGATCGTACCACGAAGATAACGAAAAACACGGAGAAGATGACTATAATGAACAGTGGTAGGAGCAGAAACAAACTGACTCAGAATATGAACAGGATAAGAGATGTCAGGACGAGTGACAGCAAGATAAACAAGACTCCCAACAAGATGACGATAATGCGTCGGATCAGAAAGAGGATCACCATCAGTAAGTTGAAGCTTAACGTTAAGCTCCATAGGGGTCTCAACAGTGCGCTCATCTCCAAGAGCAGCACGGGCAAGAAGATCCTGAATATACTTTTCTTGAGAGATGTAAAAGCCATCAGAAGTGGAGGAAACCTCAATCCCAAGAAAGTATCGAAGAGGACCAAGATCAGTCATAAGAAACTGATCACGAAGACGAGCCTTAACAAAGGCGATATACTCAGGATCATCACCAGTAATGATCATATCATCAACATAGAGAAGAAGAAGAGTGCGTCCACGAGGAGAAGTGTGAACGAACAGCGCTAGATCATGAGCACTAGGGGAGAAACCAGCAGCAGTCACTACAGAAGCAAAGCGCTCAAACCAGGCACGAGGGGCCTGTTTGAGGCCATAAAGGGAACGTCGAAGACGACAAACCATCTCCTCGGGAACAGAATACCCAGAAGGAGGCTGCATATAAACCTCCTCACTCAACTCACCATTGAGAAAGGCGTTCTGAACATCAAGCTGGGACACAGACCAGTGACGAACAGAAGCAACAGCAAGAAGAGTACGCACAGTGGTCATATGAGCGACAGGAGCAAAGGTCTCATCATAGTCACGACCATGCTCCTGCTGAAAACCACGAGCCACAAGACGCACTTTATAGCGCTCAAGAGATCCATCAGAGCGAGTCTTAATCTTATAGACCCACTTACACGTGATAGGACGAACACCGGGAGGAGGAGAAACAAGATCCCAGGTGCCAGTGCGCTCAAGCGCAGCAATCTCCTCGGCCATGGCCAGCTGCCATTCAGGATGATGCTCAGCATCCCGATAAGAGGTCGGCTCGGAGGCGACAAAAAGACCATACTGACTAGGAGAGTAACGGTTGGGGGCACGACGCTGACGAACAGGACGAGTAGAGGGAAGATCATCAGAGGAAGACGACGCAGGAGACGATGATGAAGAAGAGGGAATAGGAGAGGAAGACTCCGGAGAACGAGGAGAACTAGGAGAACTAGACGGAACAGAAGAGGACGGTGTCGAAGAAGAGACATCAGGGGGAGGAGATCCTGAAGAAGACACAATAGGGGGAGAAGGAGGTGTGTTAGGGAAGAGAAGAAAAGATATATCTTCCACCGGGTAAGTACCAGCGGTGGGACGAGGATAGAAAGGACGCGTCTCATCAAAAGTAACATCACGAGAGATACGCATCTGATGACCAACAGGGTCCCAACAGCGATAGCCCTTATGCTCATCACTGTATCCGAGGAAGACACACTCAACGGACTGAGCGGTCAGTTTGGTGCGTTCGCGAGGATCAAGGAGAACATAGCAAACACAACCAAACAAGCGAAGCATGGAGTAGTCTGGATACTGTCCAGAGAGGCGCTCAAGAGGGATACCACCCTGCAAGGCAGCAGAAGGCTGAATATTGATGAGGTAAGCCGACGTAGCGACAGCCTTAGCCCAGAAATGCGGCGGGAGAGAGGAAGCAATCATCATAGCGCGAGTGGTCTCAAGAAGATGGCGATGCTTACGCTCAGCAACGCCATTCTGGGCATGTGCGCCAGGACAGGAGAACTGAGCAAGAGTGCCCTGCTCGGCAAGAACACCTCGCAACATCTGGGAGATATACTCACCAGCAGAATCAACACGAAACACACGGATGGGGGTAGAATATTGAGTACGAACCATGGCCGCAAAACGCTGATATATGGAGAGCACCTCACTACGAGAGCGCATAAAATACAACCAAGTGTATCGAGAAAAATCATCGATGAATAAAATATAGTAGCGATGGCCCCCTTTCAAAGCGAAAGGAGCCGGACCCCAAACATCGGAATGAACTAAATCAAAAGGTCGCTGAGATACAGACGCGCTAGTAGGATAGGGAAGCTGAATCTGTTTACCCAACCTACAGCCCTGACAATGCAAAGACCCATCTCCTGAGACAGATCCCAGAAGACCATGATGAACTAATGACGACAGGCGAGAGTCACATAGGTGACCAAGACGATGATGCCACTGCTGAAAGGAGCTGGTAGTAGAGGCGACAACCGGAGAAGAACTGGCGGATGAAGTGGCAGCGGAAGGAACGCGAAGCCAGTCTAACTCCCAAAGTCCTGAAGAATCACGGCTGCGAGGGCCAGCTCCAACCAGGGCCTGGGTGCGACGGTCCTGAACAACACAAGAGTCAGCATCAAGAATAACGCGACAACCAGAGTCAGTAAGCTGGCTAGTAGAGAACAGATTCATCTTAAGAAGAGGGACATGAGAAATATCAGGAACAAAAAAAAAGAAGTAGAAAGGGTGCCCCGACGAGAAACAGGGAGAGAGGTACCATCAGCCGTAAAAACATGGGCAGGAGAAGAGAGAAAACGAAGAGCGGACAGAGAAGAAGACTCAAATGTCATATGAAAAGAGGCTCCAGAATCCAGATACCACGGAGACGTACCTGACTGTGTAGAAGGTGGTGGTCGCACAGTGCCTGAAGAGTCAGTCACAGAACCAGCAGTGCCCGTCGAAGAAGAGCCTGTAGCAGCAAGCAGACCGCGAAGACTCCTGATAATGTCCTGATCAGAGAGAGCCACTGCTGAAGACCCGGAAGGAGCCGACTGTCCACGAGCCTGGTGCTGCTGGCGTAAACTGGGGTCCCGTGTATAACAGGTGGCCCAAGTGTGACCATCCCTGTTGCAGTAAGAGCAGTGACGAAGAGAACCACGGCGACCCTGACCACGAGCCTGCTGGTGCTGACTCGGACCCGGAGGCTGCTGGTGCTGAAGCTGACCCTGACCCTGACCTGGAGGAGTGGGTAGTATCGGCGGCGGCGGCACAGGAGATCGCTGCTGAGTCGAGGGAGCAGACGGCAAAGGAGCACCACGAGTAGCAAGCGCAGATGGAACCGCAAGAAGACCAGCACCACGGAGACGGGTCTCCTCAACCCGAAGCTCAGACAACACCTCAAAGAGCGGAACACGACCACGAGCATTCAGCTGAGCATGCCGGGGCTCAAACTCCTGGCGAAGCCGAGACAGAAACTCATAGATGCGGTGAAACTCCAAGCCCGAGCGCACAATCTGGCAGCACGAGCATGTGCCACAAACAGCAGTACGGAGAGAATCAAGCTGACGCCAGATAGCAGCACTCTGAGTATAAAACTCATCAATAGTGGAATCACCCTGCTGAAGAGCATGCTCCTAGCGAACCATAGACAGGTAAAGAGCATCCCCAGACGGCTGATAACGCTGACGAAGATGGGCCCACTGAGCAGCAACAGTAGGGAGACTCATGAACTCAGCAGCATACTGGGGCAGAACACTGGAGGTGAGAACAGCAGCAGCACGAGCATCCTCATCGACCCACTGAGTGTAGGCAGTCAGAGCGTGGCGATAGGACTCGAGATCAGCAGAATATTGCTTGAACTTCAGGTCATAGGCAGCAACAGCAATATCATCAGCGCTCTGAGCAGCATCCTTGGCCTCCTGAGAAGCATCAGCAGCAAGCACAATCGGCGTCGGAGGCAGAGGAGCCACAGGAGCAGGGGGGCACGGCGGACAGGGGACCTCGCCAGAGAGCACACCCCAAAGACGGAGACCGCGCATGTGAACGCGCATAAAGGCAGCAAAATCAGGATAATTCGCGCCATCAAAAATCACCGGGCAGCGAGGAATCGCAACGTAGCCCGATGCAGAAGACATATCTCTCAATTTTTTTAACACAGATCTGATACCACTAGATCTAGAGACAACCGGCGGCGGGCCAGGCAGGCAGGAGGGGGCCACACGGGCGAAGCTTCAGGAGGCGGAGGGAGTCGCGTGGCAGGGAGCAGCGGGAGCCGCGCGTCAGGAGCAGCGGGGCCGTGCGTCTGGGAGCAGGAGCCGCGCGTGGGCGGTGCTCTCGCGTGCCGTACGTGCGCGTGTCGTACGTGGGCGGGAGTGCTGTCCCGCGCGTGGGCGCGTCCTGGCGCTGTCCCGCGCGAGCTCAAGCCAGGCGACGTGGAGACCCGTGGACGGGGCGGTGATGTCAGGCGACGGGCGGGGTGCGGTCCCGCGTGGCACTTCGAGGCGGAGACGGGGACACCTGGTGACGTGAATTGCGAGGCGGGCGGAGAGACCGGCCAGGAATCGATCCAAAACGGGATCCAATCTGGACACAGATCTGAAACGGCGGCGACGACAGCAAGGCCGGCGACGATAGGGACGGTGGCGGCCGGAAGTTGCAAGAGAGAGGACGGACTAACGTGGCTCTGATACCATGTTAGAAATAGACAACTTATATTCCACTGGGGGCCAAAGGCCACAATATATAGTACAGGTACATGGCAAATATGCAGAAAGCCCCCTAACATATGGGAAAAATACAGTATACAGATATATACATCTAACACCATTGACTTTTCCTCTACTGATTCTACGACATCCTCACACAGGTAAAACCAAACGTAACCAGAAGATTCAGAATATACATACCAAAAATCAATCGAATCATCACACACAATTAAAACCAGAAATAGGATTCGTCCGGCTCTACTAGCCCAAAAGGCCGCTTATACACCAACCGGATCATCAGGAAGCGCGAGGACGGCAGCAGTAGGCGGCCGGTGGCGTACGGCCGCGGCGGTGATGAAAATCCGCGACGGCGCGCGGTGAAAATCGGACGACGGAGGACGGCAGGACCAAGCCGATTCCGTCTACCAACCCAGTTCCGGTTCTACCAAATCCCTGAAGCAAAACAGCCGGCGGCCAAAATAAGGAGCTAGCTAACCAGACGGGCACAAGACGATCCGGCCGGTGGCGCTTCTACCAAGTCCATCGGTGGTTTACCAAGCAAAACTCATGACAGATCAGACGAAGCAGCAGCAGCCCGCCCTTAACACGCGCGCTTACGAATTCCACGGCCGGAGAGAGAGAGAGAGAGACAGATCAAGCACGAGATAGGGATAGCAGGAGATTTCTGTGTTGATGAGCAATGTACCTTGCCTGGGGAGCGGTGGGCAAACGCAGGACGGCAACGGGAACTCCTCCGCGCGGATCGGCTGACTGTGGATGATATGATAGACTGTGTGTGAGAGAGAGGGGGAGGAGGCCGTGAGGTGGGGAGGAGGAGTAGATGGTGGGCTGCGGCCGGTATTTATAGCTGCGCTGCAAACTGGAGCGTTGCACTAATTAGTTTGTTTAGTTACCAGATATTTTTGACGGTCTGCCAACTATACTATACTGAGTTCAATTATATTTTCAATTAAAGTGAGAATTTATTTACTAGCTAGCTTAGAGCATCTCCACTAGCGTCTTTTCAGCGTTTTTTTATTCGAATGAGCGATGTTGCGGACATCGATTTTGTCTGGATTTAGGCATTTTCATCCGACATTCCTAGTCCGAACCCAGCGCGCTGGGAATCGCCTGAGAATGCCGGATGTAGCAAATCTCGCTGTGTGCCACACGCCAGTGAGGAAATCGTTCTCTCTCCTTCCACACGTCCACCTTCTCTCTCACGTCCCCTCACGAGGGTCTGGCCGGTGGGGCTCGACGCAGGCTTGGCCAGCTGAGCGGCGGCGCGTGGGCTTGGTTGGCGAAGCTCGGCACGGGCTTGGCCGGCTGAGCGGCGACGCGCAGGCCTGGCCGGTGGAGCTCGGCGTGGGCGTGTCGTCCCCGTCTCGTCGCCAAGCTTGCCGCCGTGGATTATTTTTAAGCCGAACTATATGATCAAAATTATGTTTGTGTGAATTTGAGCCAAATTATGGTAAAATATTATCAAATTTGCCAAAATCGCTTGTCTGAGAATGTCACCCAAGAACACGAGTGAAAATTCAGTCATTCCCAATACAAAATTTCATCCATCCGGCGATTTTTCTTCAGATTTTGGCCTAAAAACGCACACAATGGAGATGCTATTAATTAAGCGTTTGTTTTGCCCAACCTTTCTGCACATAGCCGTCGCTGTCGGCTGACGTATGTGATAGAATCTTTCTGTTGTCACAGCTGTAATTGAGCGGTTGCCGTTGCATGAAGTACTAATTACTCGTGGCTAACTACAAATGATGTCCCACGAGAGTACTTCACATCGTTCGGAACCAATCCCCGCTTGATCTTAACGCAGCGCTTCCGTACGTCTACCCCAACCAGGTTTAGGATCAATGCCTTCTTCCCATCTCCTCGGCGCACGCCATCTGCCTTGAGGCACAAGCTATAGCAGTCCGTTGTTCATTAAGGCCCAGTTTTTTGAAGCTTCTAGACAGCTTAGAGGTGAAAAAAAGCCTAAACTAAAAAGAACTGGAATTTAAGCCGTTTTTCTTCACCGCCGTTTTTTACGATTCCTTCACAGTGGGCAGAAGCTGGCTTCCCGCAGCTTCCCGGGATGGAGCGAAACGATACATGGCGTTGCCCCTATTTCACATGGTATTTACGTCTAATTGCCACCGGACCGAATCACCTGTGTCCCAGAGTCCCCGACTGAACGAATAGTTTTTCCTCTCTCCCTTAGCTCGAAACAGCCGGATATGGTTTCTCTCCCTACGCCGCCGCCACCGCCGCCAATCCCCTCACCACCTCACGGCGCCGGCCGCCACCACCGCAACTCGGCACAGCCTCCACGTGCTGCGCTGGTTCCATTCCATGGCGGAAAGATAGCCCGCGGCCTCCCCCATGCTCGATGGCCCAGATCGAGTGGAGCTCGAGCTCACCGGCTGGGGCTCGATTTGTTGCAGCCATCCGCCGGCGCCGCCTCCTCCGTCTTCCGGCTACCTTCTCCAGTCGCCCCCGAACTCCTCGGCCTAGATCGAGCAGGTTGAGCTTGCCGGCCGGTGCTCGTTCTGATGGGCCTCCATGGGCGTTGGCTGCTCCGGCCGAACTACCTACCTCCTCCACGTTTCCATCAACTCATCCTATGCATCCCCACAGGGACAGACCGCAGGGCTCGGCGGCTGATTGCCGGACCAGCTAGTCCTCTGTATCCTCGCTACATGCTAGCAAGTCCAGAGACACACACGGAGGCACAACTAGTTCAGAGATTCTCTCTCAAAAAAAAAATCTGGTTCAGAGATACACATATCATGAGATGTAATTTTCTTATTTCCAAAAGCGATGCAGATCCTAAATTTAACTGTGATAGTATACTTTTGTTGATTAATAACTGAGTGCCAGTTAGTGGGCATTATAGACTTTTCATCAGATCACTCAGACGATAAGCTAGGACAGTAAAAGCTAAAAAGAACTGAACTATAATTTCACGCGAGCTTATTTTCACCGCAGTTTCTCTGGACAGCTCCAGCTATAGCAGTTTCTGCACAAGCCAAAGCTGAAAAGAACTGATCCTTAAATACGCCAAGAGTAGTGAACTCCACGTGACTATTTTTAAAAACTCTGTGTTGCCACTAGTACGTCGCACCGGGGAATATCTTTTAATTGCACTTTTTTTTGGCAAGATCACTTGATTCTTTTTGGGTTCCTCCGGTCCTGACGACTAGACAATATACTTGTTACTCCCGCCGTGTATTTTAGATTTTCACACAATCATCAAGGTTTAAATTTTACCACTATAATTTTTTTCTACAAGTTATAAATACACGATACTATATTGTGCATACATTAATCCAGCACTAATCCCTCCTCAAACACAAGGACAGTCGCTTGATGCCCCTTCATAATTAGTATATATATGTATATATATAACTGTATACAGAACCTCATATAATTCAACTAAATAATACGTTTTTCTAGTTGTATATGTATCAGTACGAGCTCTACCAAAGGGGAAAAACATGGTTGTACGCCGGATCATAGTGACGGCAGTGCCCGTACGCGGTGGTAATGGTGGTTGGATCCGGCGAGCCGATGACTCGGCCTGGACGGCGCATATCTCGGCTTAGCCTCATAGGTGTGTGCCGGCAGGGCTGGCGCAGCGGCAGCGGCGTCACGCAAAGGCTGCGGTGTGGGAGAGCTTGGTGATGGCCGGACTATCTGTCAACTTGCCCAATGACTTGTCCGACGACTTGTCCGACGGAGATGGCGCAGGAGATCTTGGCGGGCGATGGCCGGTGCCGTCGACGGCGGTCGCTATGATGACCGAGGGCAGGGGCATGGCGGATCATGTGAGTGGGAATTGTGTATAACTACATATCCCGATACATATGCCTCTAAGGGGTAGTATTCTATTTAGAGACTGGTTTAATATATACATGGATGTATTTATACGAGTTTAGTGAAGAGGGGTAGTACTGAATCAATCCCCTTCATGAAAATCTAAATATATGATTCACAAGCTCTCGGCCCAAATGTTACATCTGTAGTCGAGACTTTATGAAGTGACTTATGGCATCCTAAAACGTCATATTTTTCATATTGACGGATTGCACTATACATACATAGAAAACTATTAAGTAGTCCAACTTTGTAATATGCTCCCTCCATTTCTCTTTGCGAAAATTTCATCGATCTATTAATAATTATAAATATCAATACAAAGATGCCTAAAAGTAATAAAAGTTACAAATAAGTCATTGGACCACCTAGCGACGACTACAGACACTGACGTGAGTCGAATACGAGTCGCCGCTCGCGCCCCTCCATCATCAGAGCCGAGCAAAAATTGTATAGTAGAACTTTCTGTAGTAGACACTACAGAAATTAGTCATGCTAAGCCCCCAAAGGATAATCACATAACAGCAGCAACCATTGCCACTGATGAGAACCGTAGATCGAAAAAGACCGACCTAAAACCACAAGAACGAACATGAAAAACCGACAAGATCTAAGAAGATCTGTTGGGCAGACGACTCCACGCACCCTCTGCCGGCGCTAGACGCACCATCAGAGCAAGGATATGACGAAGAGGATCTTAGTCCGACTTCACGATGTTGCCATTGTCTCACCATTCTAAAGAATACACTTTAAATCGACCACGGTCCGTCAGACCTCCAAATCCCAAGACCGCAGGAGAGGGAGCGGACCAGCAGTGTCACGGACGAGAGACGCAAAACCTTAGATGTATTTTAGAACCGCCTCAGCGATCGCCTGTATTTTCCTTGTACGTACGGGTTTGGTATATACTCCCTCCCTTTTAAAGTTTATAAGGGTTATAGAATATATCTAACTGTCTAAGAAAGGATATTGACAATAGCAAATATGTACGGCGTTCTTTTAGTATTGTACTCCTATTTTTTTAGCAACTAGCAGGAGCTCTGTCTTTTCATAAAAAAATAGGTGACAATTTAAAAGGGAAACTAGCCAAATTTTAGGGAAAAAGGCAGAACCCCACAAGGCCACACTACCTAGCAAGACAAGATCTAGAGCTCCGTCGTACCAGCACAACAGCAACGACGAGCATCACGAAAAGCCTGGTCCACGTCCCCAGAGAGGAAGTCAGAGCCGAAGGAGAACAACTAGGCCTCCCAAGCTTCATGGCGAGAGACAGGCCGCAAAGAACACGTCGACACTCGCATGCTGAAAGAACCCGAAGGTGATGGCTCGACCGGTAGCACTAGCAAAACCGAGATCGGTGCCCCACACTCCAAAGAATGATGCCTCCACGGAGGTGACAACATCCAAGATGCCGCCGTCATCCAATATGGCAAGCCAGATTTGGGTTTTCACCCTGAAATGGTGGAGCGGGGAGGCGTTGGGACTCCTCAACGACGCCCTCGGGAGGGAAATGGCGCCCACGAGCGCCGCCGTTTTCGGCACCGAATAAGTCAGGCTTGACTTTCGTCCGGAGGCCCCGACCACCACCTCTAGTGGACTGTCACCAAGACGGTCCATGCCGCCCAGCGAGCACGACTACCGACGAGAGAGACAACGCCCACGCCCACATAACCATGACACGCCGCCTGTGTGACCAAAGGCATGGCATCACCACCTCGATCCGAGTTGCCGCTTCGGCATCCACGCGTAGCAGAGAAGCACCTCACGCCAAACTGCTGTTGTCCACGAGAAACTGGGTCCAACGCCCCTCCCACCAAAAAGCGGCACCGCCGCGCTGCCGTCCAAGCTCCATGGCAAACCTCCACGCGAGAGGGCCGCCGAAGCCGCCATACAGTGTCGTCCTATCTCTCCATGGCGCCAGGGCCGCACATGTCGCACCGGAGAAGAGGGCAGGCCACCACAGCCCGGGGCGGCCGCCCAGCTTCCACACACCGGCAACGAGGCATGACACCCCCACACTTGCATTGTCCCCTACCACCCACGCAGCTAGAGAGCGACGCAAACCACCGGGCCACCACAGCAGGCTAACGACCTGCACCCCATCAGATCTGGGTGCCAGGGCCTAGGATCCGCTGACCCGAAGCCGTCGCTCCGCCGCATCTCACGCGACGTCGTGTCTTCGTCGTCATGGAACTCGCAACACGCCGTCTCCGAACTCCCACGCCGCACCGTGCCACATCAATCCTACGCGGCGCGTGACCCGCACCACACCGCTCCCAACAAGCCACTACAGCTGCCTAGGTTCGCCACCCTGGCGTCCTGCGCCTCTAGAGCCCAAGGGGGCAGTTGGCGGCGCCTGAAGCCTCCCACCGCGTCCACCGCGAGCCCTACCCGCACATCCTTTGGAGGTCGGGGCCGCCGCCACCGCGGCGAGGCCAGCGACAATGACGGAGAGGGGGCTAGGAGGGAGATCGGCTTGGCGGCGCTACTAGGTTTCCCCTATTTTGAAGTAACTGTAGTTCTTGTTTTGTCCGAAGTCAAACTTCTCTAAATTTGAATAAATTTATAGAAAAATATGTTAATGTCTACAACGTCAAATTTATATAGTATGATGAATATAAAAATATAAATTAGTACTGTAGAGGTTAAGATATTTGTATACAATTGACCAAACTTAAAGTAACTTGACTTAGTACAAACCGAGAACTCTCTGTCTAGAATTTTAGAAGATCCAATCAAGCTGGCTCGATAGTTCTAACTTGTGGCGATGTAAGTGAGCTCCCGGGCGGCGCTCCCTTCCCCCATCGCGACCCAACTCAAGACCTCGCTCGTGGCTACTCCGGCCATCGAGCCACCTCCACCGCCGCTTCCCACCATATAAAATCCCCTGCCCCTATCCTCTTCTTCTGCCGGCGGGGACAACGACAACCCCGTAGCGGCGTAGCCGTGAGGACAGATGGCGTGGTGGTCGCGACTCTGACTTTGACGTGTCGCCAGCCTCCTATAGGGACGCGCTCAGGGGCAAGCAGCCGATGGTGCAACCGGAGAAGCCTTCGCGGGTGCCACACTCTGAGGTGCACCAGGAGCCGGCCTCCGTCACCATCGACGAGCTGGACAACTCCGATGACCCAATCAAAGATGGCGAGGGACATGAACGCGTGAGGTCGCCGCGCCAGATAGAAGGTGGTTATGGCGAGGGTGGCGCGCTCTGGGCGCGACGCCAGTGCCAATGATGCCTACTCTAGCCTCTTTCTCCTCCGCCACAAGCTGGGGCACATGGCTAAGGACTGAACACCCGGGCCGATCAGCATCCACCGTGGCAATGCCGGCCACATGTCCCTCGAGTGCTCGCTGCCACTGCCCCATACTCCATCGGTTGACGGCATCGAGCCAGCGTGCAAGCGCACGGCCGGTGGTTCTTCCAGGCAGGAGCAGCGTTAGTTCATGGCGCCACCCGCAAACGACACACAACCCTGCATCTGTTTCAGCTACCGTCAGACGCTACCCTGCTCCTAGGGCCACCGTGGGTGGACGCTTCCATGCGCGTGCTGCGACAACACGTGGTGTGCCAGAGACGAAGAGGAGTGGTGCACCGGCAGCGGCATGCTCCCAGACTGACCACATCACTGCCCAAGAGCGGCATCCCGGACAACCCAAGACCAAGGAGCGCACAGTGTCTGACCCGGCTCCACGCACGGTGACAACATTGTGTGGGCCCACGTGCACAGTGGCGCATCTAGCTGCGCAAATTCAACGTGTTGAATAATATTTATTGTACTTGTGTTGAATAATATTTATTGTACTTGTATCGTTGTATGTATGTATACCAAACTCTCCTAAACATGCGGCACCTCCTTGCCCATGACTTGTACTAGTTGCATATGTACCTGAACTTCTAAATAATATAGAATCAAGCGTTGAGTTACAATTCAACTTTGGTATCAGAGCCTTGTGCTCCACCATGTCTTCTTCTCCTCCTCTCCAGCCACCATGTCTTCCACCACCAGCGCTCAAGCTCCTCCTCTCACCCCCTTGATTTAGATCCCTCAACTCCCCTGCAACAACGCAGAAAAATGCTCCGAGCCCCACCAACTCCCCAGGTCACCGATCCCCTCAACCTTGGCGGCTTATCCGAATTGTTGCCGGTCCTGCCGATTGCCCATCCTGCCGTTCTCCCCATATAACATACCAACAACTTCCCCTCCCACCCAATTCTCAATATTCACATCCAAGACTACATCAAGTATCAGGTGACTTCTTCTGGGGCAAACTTCTCCAAATGGCGACAAGTTCTTGTCTTCCTCATGACCATGTATAGGGTCATGGACCATGTCACCGAGGGAGCTGCACCTCGGGATTCAGACGACACTAGCATGCCATCGACATACACCTGGGCCTCTGGTTCATGACGACACTCTCCAATGATCTTCACCGTCTCGTCAAGGGCGCCGATGGTTTCGCCCTGACCACGTGGTCTCGGATGCAGCGCTTCTTCCTCAACAACGAGTACTCCCGGTACCTCTTCCTCAGCAAGGCCTTCCGCAACAGTCCTTGTAGCGACATGTCTGTCGTTGCCTACGCCGCCAAACTCCAAACAATTGTCGATGATCTGGCGGCTATCGGGCGGCCTGTCGACGACCGCGATCTGGCCCACCAGTTCCTTGACGGGCTGTGCGACGCGTTCAGGCTCCAAACCGAGATCCTCAAAGGGCAGGTCCCCCTGCCCTTGTTCGCAGACTGTTTCTCCCGGATCCAGCTCGCCGAGGCCGAGGGCGTCTCGAACTAGAAGGCGCACGACTCCACCACCTTCGTCGCCCACGGTGGTGGCGATCGTGGCCAGTCCTCCAACGACGGCCCGTCCAACGATGGGCACCCATGCATTCCGGGCGTTAGCCCCAATTATCATGGGAAAACCCCATCCCCGACTACAACGGTTACGACCAAGTGGGCGGTGGCCAGCCGTCTAGTGGCAGCGGCCGTGGACACGGGCGTGGGCCGTCTGGCGGACAACAACAACCGCAGTTCTTCGATGGCCGTGGTGGCAGCTCCTCGGCCCAACCATGGCTTGGGTACTTCGCTCCCATGGGTGCACCCTTCCCACAGGTTCGGCCTTCCTAGGTGCCCCTAGACACATCCGGCGTCCTTGGCCCTTGTCCGGGCGCCCACTCCAGTGTCTACCCCGCCCTAATCTCCACCATACAGCAGGAGCCGCCTCAGTACCAACAGCAGCAACTCCCCGTCATGTACTCCACCGCGTCGCCGTACCCGCAACAGGAAGCCACCGTGCCCTACTCCTTTGACCATTCCGCAATGATACATGGTGCTGTCAGCAACTCTGGGTACCATCTACCTCAACCTGAATGGGTCATGGATTCCGGCGCTTCATCTCATGTCACCGGTAAGACGGGTAATTTGACCATTTTCACTCCTCTTTAGATCCATTGAATTATCAGCATATCACTGTTGGTAATGGGTCCAAAATTCCAATTTTAGCGGTAGGATCCGTCCAAATATCAAATATGCCTTCCACCTTACAAAATGTACTCATGTCACCAACCATTGTTAAAAACCTGATCTCTGTTCGTCAATTTACCCGTGATAATCATGTATCTATTAAATTTGACCCTTTTGATTTCTCCGTGAAAGACCTAGCCACCAAGACCCTTCTTCTTCGCTCTAATAGTGATGATGGCTTATACCCCTTCTTTGGCGACAAGAACACCATCCCCGCGGCCCTCACCACCACCGCCGATGATTTGTGGCATCGACGACTTGGACACCCTAGTAAGGCATCTCTGTCTAGTTTTCCTCTAGATTTTCTTTCACCATGTAATAATGACATTGAGGCTACCACTCGTCCCTCTCCCATTTATGAGGCGTGTCAACTTAGATGCCAACCTCGCTTACCTTTTCCTGCATCATCATCACAGACTGCAGCTGCCTTTCAACTCATCCATTGTGACTTGTGAACCTCCCCCATTGCTAGTTTTTCAGGCTACAAATATTATCTTGTCATTTTATATGATTTCTCTCATTATTCAGCTCAATGGTCCATAACTTAGAACTGGGCGAGTGCGTAACATGCCAGCCCTACCAGGGTGGTGTCGGATTAGGTGGCACATGTGGATGATCGTACCGTCCTGGCACTGCCTCTGGCTCGAGCCCGCCCTTGGTGTAGCACCAATGTTGCACCTCCTCTGACAACATTTGGCGACGAGCTGGCCCATCGCTCGGGGCGCACAACGTGCATCTTGCCGTGCACCGCTGAGGTCGAGGCCAATGATCTCGCCCTCCAGAACGCCCTGGTGGGTGTCTTCATTGGCGAGCGCATAGATGCCTCCATGGCAGATGTAGCAGACACAATAAAAGCGACATATGGTGTCCCTCCCGAAGTGTTCTTTGTCCACAGACACGGCAGCAAATCGCCGCTCATCTGTTTCGTCTCCACGGAAGACAGTGACCGCATCCTCACTGACCAGTTCATGTAGTCGCCTTACTTCGCACTGATGGTGAGGCCATGGTCGCGTTGGACGAACACCACCCCCGGTGGGCTTGGCATGAACACCAATCTAGAAATGAGGAAGTATCGAAGAATGCATGGAGAGTGGCAGCGACAGAAACGATATTGACTCCGAGTTCGTGGGTGGAACGCCTTGACCCGCTCACCCACTCGCGCACCGACATGGAGATCCTCTGGATGTCGGCATGGTGTCTGGATCCTTCACTTATTCCCAAAGAGGTGGACTTCCACATGGTTGAGCCAAAAGTGACTTCCACTGGATCCTTCTCATATGCTAATGATGCTTCACTCATTCTAGTAAAATCTTCGGTCGAGGTATGCAATCAAAACATGAAAAATAAAGGGTAGATTAAACGTGATGAGGTGCAGTATGGCGCAACTGACTGTAATTCGACACACAGAAGATCAAAGAGACTACAACTAAACACTACGGTAAAATTTTGGACATGATTCCTACAAGAGAACATAGAAATTAGTCTGGAAATAGAGAATAAGGGAGAAGAAAACATCAACTGAACCGGACGCACGGTAGCGACAAAATCAACGACAGCTCCTCTATGTGCCGTTCGCGCGGGTGGAGGCCGCCCTCGCTGGCGGCACCCATGCATGTACTCCTTCCTCCCTCGGCTCAATGCTACTACCTTATCTTGCTGCCAGTCGTTCCCGCTGGTTGAAGGGGATCAGGGCAGGGGAGGAGTAACCAAGGAGAGGAGGAGGGCATCATGACGGGCCTGGGGGAGCGGCGACTCAATGTGCCTAGAGCTAGTGGTGGTGGCGCGATGAGCACATGAGAGGACAGGGAGAGCAACGGCAGTGAGAGAAGGTTGAGTGAAAAGCGGCGACAACCACGACCAAAACCCTAGAGGAGGGTAGGGAGTGGAGAGATACAGAGGGTGAAGGTGCGGGGCTGGGTCTGCGGGTTCGTGGGCAGGGGATGCGGCCGTGAGAGGACGTGTTTGGCGTTTTTTCACTCTCTAGTGAGTACAGAGTCACCGTGTAGTGGGTCTATGATGCGTGCTGCGAGACCATTAGTAGTTGAAGGAAAGGCACCACCTAGAGTAATAAATATGACGCGCGCGAGCGGACCCAATCGTCGGCGACAGACAAACCACAATGAGAACAACAAATGACCTCATAGCGCTTGCTGATGACCACACTTAAGTTGTTTGTTAATTTCTTAAAAAGAGGGTACTTATGATTGTTAGACCAAGTAAAGGATCTATCAGATTTATCTAAGTCCTTTAATTTACAGTGTTCAATTATAGCATTAAAAGTGCTAGTCCATTCAAAACATTATTATTTTTACTTTCATTTCTAATAATATTTAAATCACCACCTACTAACAAACGGTTAAGTACTTGAACAAATCATGGGAGCGTCTAAATCTGAGGCGCCTGATTTTTAGTTATGTCTCAGTCGCTGATATCATTTTACTATTTTATGCTAATTCTCAATTGCAACCTACTTACAACTTATAAAATTTGTACTAATTTCCAGTTACAACCTAGTTGTAGTTACAACCTAGTTACAACTTATGAGTAATTCTCACGCTGCACGAATCGCGAAGTATATCTAATGGTGAAAGAGACGACTGATACTTAGCTAAAAATCAGGCGCCAGATTTCTAGCGAAACCGAATAGAAAACTAGGTTCCAACAGAAACCAGAAAGTTTATCTTTTATTCGCAAAAAAAGGGAAGTTTATATCTTTATAAACGGAAGCACGATCGGACGGACAGGCTTGCACGGCGTACGGTTTGCAAACGGCACGGCGGAGGACACGAGGCGGCCACCGCTCGCCGGCCGACGCCAGTGGCACTCAGCAAGCATCTCCCCACTGTCGCCGCTCCCACTCCTCGAATAAAGTACCCCTCTCCTCCAGTCCTCCTAGGCTCCAAAATCCTTCTCCTCCCTCCCTTCCCTCCCGATCTGATTCCCCTCTCTACTCCCGATGCCATCTCGCCTCTCCTGACCACACTCCCTCGCTCGCTGCTGCTTAACGGACCGCGAGCCGGAACCCTATCTATCTAGGGGGGCCCATCGGCCATGGCGTTCTGGTGGCCGCTGCTGGTGCTCGCCGCCGCCTACGCGCTCTGCCGCGTCCTCCTCTTCCTCATCCCGCCCACCGTCCCCTCCATGGAGGTCGACGCCTCCGATGGTACCCCCATTCCCCGCACTGTTTTATATATAGGCTGTTTCCCCGTGGGACTGATAGGGGTTTACGAGGGTTTATTTATCGTCGTCGGATTTGGTGCAGTGCTGGAAGAAGTGAACCAGAACAAGGAGGACAGCTTCATCTACGTAAGTCCCCCCCTCCACATTTCTTGCTCTGGTTGTGATTTGGGTCCGAATGAATGGTCCAGTGCACCGACCCAAATGCTGGCTCTCTCCTCGTACTTGAGTTAACCTTGCGATGCGTGTTTTGGTGATCTGGGATACTTGAAAGCATCCGGTGCGTGCGCACTTTTTGACTAGTTTGTCTGATTAGGCTAATGTGTTCTCATTTGGTTGCGACCCAACTTAGATGTTGCAAGGATGAGTAAACCAGCGAATTTTGCTATCAGTACTGAATGTTGCTTGTTTAGGATACTCCGATCATGATTTGGTGTGACCTGGGATTGCACATTGCAGTATGACTTGATGTCTTCTGATAGGTATTTGGGTTGCCATTGCCTTGAAGAATATCACGGCGCAGTAACAGTACTAACTGGTGTTATGTGTTCATTCTGCTGTTAGCATGAGACATGTAAGGTGGTCGAGTGGATTAAGCTGCAGCATGCTGATATGGCTAGTTCACACTACATGTAGATCAGATGCATTGCTGAACTGCTTTTTTTTTGTGTGTGGAAACATGGGAGTTGGATAGCCATTTTGAAGATGTCTGCTGGTTGTTCCCTGTAAACTGATTGCAGTGTTACTTTTGTTTGGATACCTTGATATGTTCCAAACTTCCAATACTATGATTGTGGCTCTGGTAACTTGAATATGTGGTCAATAGAGTTTAAGAAAGCACTTGATAACAGTGTGTTTGTCAACTGATTGGCAACTATAACTGAATTTTACTTTTTGCATGTAATCCATCTTTACTGTGATTTAATGTGATTAGGTCTCACCGTCTCAGGGTCATTATGGTTCAATGCAGTGATAACTTGTGAATGAACTGGATAACTTCTATCCGTGCTAGGTTTCCCAATTTTTCATTACTTTCATAATGAAAACAAACAAAGTTCTCAACCAAAAGGGCAAGTGAGAAAACCAACACTACCACCCTCGATTAGCTAGCAAACTGATTTGGTGCCGATATAGGTGTTCTCAGGAATGGTTCCACAGAAGCATTACACATGCTTTTTTTGGTAGCGATGATTTGCTTTCAGCTGAACTACCAAAGGCTCAAATTGGCCTGTTGTGGCAGCAGGGGCGGCAATAGCCCTGGGAACCAAATGATTTGACGTCTTTCATCTGGATTTTCAGTTCCTTTAGGTTCGAAGTCATTTTTTGAATTGTACAATGTTGATTTATGCTCTGCTGCAGATACCAAGGAAGGGGAAAGCTACTCAGACTGACAAGGTTCGGTGCTATGAACCTGCTACCATGAAATACTTGGGATACTTCCCTGCATTGACTCCTGATGAGGTATGTTGTTGGCTTGCTATTGTTATGTTCTCTTTAAGTAAAATGTACAGCACTATATATTTATTTGTTCTAGTTATCCTCTTATTTTTTCTCTTAAATTCATGATTAATGAGCAAGCAATGCTTGTTGTGTACTATTCTTGCAATATTTTGGACCTTCCAATAATGTGTGGCTTTCTATTCCGTATCACTTATTCTTTTGACTCATTAGGTAAGGGAGCATGTTGCGCAAGCCAGTAAAGCACAAAAGATATGGTCAAAAAGCAGCTTCAAGCAAAGGCGACAATTTCTCCGGATCCTTTTGAAGTATATACTTGAACATCAGGATCTGATATGCGAGTAAGGACATATTGACAATTCAAAACATTCTTATTGTTTGCTTGTACGAGATGCAAACGATCTTTTTCCAGAGCGAACCTACCTACCTTTGATGAAGGGCTTACTTAGTCCTGATCAATGGTCTCCTTTTGTTTTATTTGCTCACACTTTCCAACATATGGAAGATCCAAGGGTTAATACTGTTATCTTTGTGCAGGATATCATCCCGGGATACTGGAAAGACTATGGTTGATGCTTCATTAGGTGAGATAATGACCACCTGTGAGAAGATTACCTGGCTTTTGGATGAGGGTGAGAAATGGTTAAAACCTGAGTACAGGTAAGACTCTTGGAACTAGAGTTAATGTTTATTGTTGATTCAACCAGGCTTGTAAAGGTTTAGTGTTGATTTAACCAGGCATGTTAAACAAATACAACATACAGAGGAACAGCAACAATAACAGACTTTTGTCCACTTTATGATACATAAAGTTACTGGGATGTTTAGCATTGCTTAGTAGGATAATGATTGTGGGCACTGGAAAGTAGAATTACAGCAAATGAATTCTGGTCTTGATTAAAACAGGACTACATACTACATCCTGAACACACTGCAGATATCAGGCTTGCAACTTCTGTTAATTCTTGCACAGAAGATGGGCCTTTTCATGTTTGCACATGTCACAGTAATATTTTATAAGCTAGAAAGGCAGAAACTATGCTCTGTTGCTGAGGGCTTTTATTTCATTTCATAAGACCGAAAATAATGCCTTAAGTAATTCCTTTTTATGCTGAAGTAGTGAACTGGTGTTTTGTTTTCTTATTATCACTTTTTAATACTATTCAGGTCTTGTGGAAGATCAATGCTGCACAAAAGAGCAAAAGTTGAATTTTACCCCCTTGGAGTAATTGGTGCAATAGTATCTTGGAATTATCCGTTCCACAATGTCTTTAATCCTATGCTTGCTGCAGTATTCTCTGGTAATGCAGCAGTTATAAAAGTAAGTCATCAGATGAATACTGCCTTTGATCTAATATTAGTAAACGTTCTTGATCATGATCAAGCACAAGTAGGAGTCTTCTAGTTCCTGTACATTTTCATCGAATTTCTGTTGTTGGCAAAATGCTTTGGCTTAGCTTGAAGTCTGGATCTTACTAGTTATGTTAATCTACCGTCTGCTCAGAGTATGGCCCTTGTCTTACACATGACACCAGTGCCATGGAAACTCGTACAGGCTAGGTCTAACTATTGACTTTTGTTTCGATGATCTTATTGCGTCACATCTATTATGTGTCACCTTTAAGTTTCTGATGGCTACTATTCGTTTTCTGTATTTTTGCTAGTAATTCTCATGCATAGTACCCAAATGTTGTACTGTTATTATGTCATTAGCTTTTTTTTGTTGTGCCAAGTCAAACTTATGGAAACTAGCATGTGTTTATTGACTTTTCTCTGCAAAGTTAAATCATTATAATCTCTCAAATTTATCTTTTCATTTTCTTTCTTCATTTAAGCAACAAAATTATTGTAATATTATCCATTATTCTAATATATGAAATGCTACTTAACAGGTTTCAGAGCATGCAAGTTGGTCTGGCTGCTTTTATTACCGTATCATACAAGCAGCTCTGTTAGCTGTCGGTGCCCCAGATAATCTGGTGCACATTATAACTGGGTACGAATTTAGCTTCTGCATTTTCTTGGTGTTCAGGCTAATTGCTCACACGCCTACCTTCTGGCATTTTGTTCCTCTAGTTTTGCAGAAACTGGTCAAGCTCTTGTATCTTCAGTGGACAAAATAATATTTGTTGGATCACCTGGCGTCGGAAGGATGGTATGACTGGCATCTGAAGTAGTGTTTTCTTAATATGCTCTAAATTTCTTTATGCCCCTGTAGATGCCATGATCGATGTTGCAGGTTTACATATATTTTGCTCGCTTCCTCTGTTATTCTTTAATTTCTTACCGTGTTCAGTGTTTTGCTTATCACAGATTATGCAAAAAGCATCGGAGACATTGATACCCGTAACTCTTGAGCTTGGTGGTAAAGATGCATTTATTGTGTGTGAAGATGTGGATTTACCCAATGTAAGTGTAGTTTTGTACTGTTATGTTGCGTATGCCATGGCCAGCTTGTTTTCTTCAACAATATTACATTAGCAACTAAGCTATAGCCCTTTCTCATTTAAAGGTTGTTCAAGTTGCTGTGAGAGCTGCGCTGCAATCTAGTGGTCAAAACTGTGCTGGCGCTGAAAGATTTTATGTCCACAAGGATATATATCCTACCTTTGTTTCTCGAGTAGTGAAGATAATCAAATCGATATCTGTGGTAAGTTCAAAGTGCCGTATCTTACAGCCAATAGCCACATGCCCAAGTGCAGTTTTTATTACCTGTTTCAAGTAGTGAAGATAATCAAATCGATATCTGTGGTAAGTTCAAAGTGCCGTATCTTACAGCCAATAGCCACATGCCCAAGTGCAGTTTTTATTACCTGTTTTTTGAGTGCTGAATGTGAACACAAGATTCAGCTTGTGTTGCTATTTTATATTTTCCTTCATTGTAGTTACTCTTGGTACTGATACTGTTATGTTGCCCACATGCAACTTTTACATCCATATTTAACATTAGTTTTCATCTTTCAATTTTTTTTTCATAATGTTTATTGTTATTTCAGTTCCACCATACCATATGTAATATCTTACTCAGTTTAACTATATTCTTAACTTAATAGGTGACACTAGATAATTTTAACAGTTAGTAAAGCCTTAGGAGGTAAATATGTAAGTTAATGCTGTTAGTATTCATGTCATGTCACAATCTTCCTTTTCATTTTCTTTTGTGCTTTTTCAGGGCCCCCCTTTATCTGGCAGATACGATATGGGTGCAATCTGTATGATAGAGCACTCCGAGAGACTTCAGAATCTTGTTACCGATGCTCTTGAAAAAGGTGCTGAAATTGCTGGCAGAGGGAGCTTTGGCAATTTGGGTGAAGATGCGGTTGATCAGTTCTTTATTCCAACTGTTCTGGTGAATGTTAATCACACAATGAAAATAATGCAAGAAGAGGTATGCTGGAACTAATGCACGCATGCTTTCTTTTTGTACCAATGGTGTTAGCCCCTTATCACTGTTACTTGCTGATGAACAGGCATTTGGACCAATTCTACCAATCATGAAATTCAGTTCTGACGAAGAGGTCATCCAACTTGCAAACGACTCTAAATACGGTCTTGGCTGCGCTGTTTTTTCTGGCAACCAGAAGCGTGCCATCAAAATAGCATCTCAACTGCACTGCGGTGTTGCAGCAATCAATGACTTCGCTTCAAGTTATATGTGCCAAGTAGGTGACCCTATCTAGTTTGTGTTCTCTCCTTCGTAATAACTGACACACGGCTTCAGAAAATAAACCCCAACTATTGAAGACCTGTTGCAGTCCAGATGCTCATACCGTAGATGCAGTAGAAATTATCATGACCATCGTATAACCACAGGCATATATGTTGCATCTTCACTGTTTGATGTTTATGTGGTGCCGATGCAAGTAGGCTCACTTCTGTTTCGCGGTGCAGTCTTTGCCCTTCGGTGGTGTCAAAGACAGTGGTTTCGGAAGATTTGCTGGCGTCGAAGGCTTGCGTGCCTGCTGCCTTGTGAAGGCAGTTGTGGAGGATAGATGGTGGCCATATATCAAAACAATGATCCCCAAGCCTATTCAGGTATGCTGCTGTTTCGTCATGTATGATGTCCAGATCGTATGGTTTGCTGTGTTAGTAGTACTATGTGTCTGGTAGTTGAAGCTGATGACCATTTTTGCAGTATCCTGTGTCGGAGAACGGGTTTGCGTTCCAGCAGCTGCTCGTCGAGACCCTCTACGGCATCAGCGTGTGGGACAGGCTGCGGGCGCTCGTGAACCTGCTGAAGATGATCTCGGAGCAGAAAGCTACTCCGGCCACCAGGAAGAAGAGGGGCTGAAGAGGCTGGTGGCAGATGTGTTCTGTCGGTTTGCTCTTGTGATGTTCTTGTCGGTGGTCTAGTCGTTTGACTGTTGTCCCCAGCGCTAGGTTTGTGATGTTCAGCGGCGCACGCATGGTAGTATTTGTCCGTCCAAATGTAAAACGTCCTTTAGAGCTAGTGTTCTCTCCTGGAATTTGAGATTTGGCCGGAATCGACGGCGGAATGCCCTGTCGTCGATTTCGATCTCCCAGGAATGTAAATGTCGCACGAGTTTGCCGGGGACTTACAGTTGTATCAGTGCACCAGGTTTCCTCCTTCACCAGCCAGCGTAATGCGGTTCGTGGGGTTAGGTCTTTGGTAAAATTCCCCGTGCGCGTGTGAACACTCGTCTGGTTTTCAATGGCGCGAGAGGTTGATGATAATTGATGCCAGATATATCTATCTACACCTGCCCCGCCATGCCGTGCCGTGCTACAAGACGGTGTGTTCGCGAAGGGTTCAGCAGCAGCAGCGGCATGTGCCTGGATTAAATGCCCTTGTGCATGTGTCTTCTTCGTCCCTGCAATCAAGTGGCGTGCAGCCTTTCGCCCTTTTTCTTATGCATAAATAAGCTCATCTTTCACTGAAAATAAACTGTACCCACACATGGTAGCTCGATCGGTTGATGTGTATTGTATGACTCATCATCCCGTCCATTTCTAAAGGCACATGCTGTCCCGTTTAGTCGTTCGGACGCGCGCGATCTGGAGTGACCATGGTTTGGCGATGGCCACCGGCTCGGCCCCGGTGTGTGCGGTGTGCATCGTTCTGCTGTACGCCTGTACTACTGCTGGCTCTGGATCATGGACGGGCCATAGCTGAAGCAGAATCAGCAGTACGTCGTGCAGCTTGGTATTCGTCGGCGAAACCGCCACTATGCCGGTGAAGGCAGTGTAAAGGAGGTGAACCGTACGTAACGTTCGAAGGTGAATTACTACTGAGTAGGTATTTGTTCGTCCATGGGGCATGATGGGATGATTAACTGGAACTGGAACTGGTGTGTGCGTTACAGTACATCCACTGCATGCATGCATCGGTCTGAACGATGAACAGTGGAGTGGAATCCCGTGGTCAGCTGTCGGATCGGCAGCTCGATCGGTACTGCAACGCACCTAAATTTATTGCGAAATGAAGAGAATGCTGCTCCAATAAATACCCGCGCGATGGCCCACCTGTACTTACAACGCTAGCACGATCGACCTAATCTCATGCCTGCACTTTCTTCAGAGGTTTTAGAGATGGAGCACTCATGTTCCAGTAGTAGTACTACCCGGAGGAGAAAATGTGTCGCGTACGTACGAAGGTCAGAGATCAATGGGCATATATATATACATCACCAGCATTGCCACATTGGCAACATACGTGCTTGCTAGTTGCTACCTCCTGTGCCTACGTACATGTCAGTATATTGCTGATGCTTATATACACATCCATGGGCCATGAGACTTGTAGTACGTGTAGGTATTTCGTATTTGAATACGTATGTGGCGCGAAAACTCTACCTGGCGCCTAGTGTAACATGCAAGTGCGGCCGGCACTGCTGCTGCGCGAGGCCGCGAGCATGCAACCATGCACGCTGTTGGTTGGTTGGGCAGCCGAGCTAGCTAAGCTAAAGCTAGGAAGCGCGTGGGCTTGCATAAATGCGCTCACCGGCCGCCGCCCGGCGCGGCAGGGCCAGCCAGTCGATATGCACATTCTCCGGGCAGATACGTCGCCATCGCCCCAAGTACCGCACCGTCAACACCACCGGCGAAATCCGCGGCGCGCGCCACTCCTCTCCCCTCTGTCACCCACTGCTCCCTCCTGCCAGTTCCACCGTCGGTCGACTCACCGCGTCGCGCCATCCATCGTGCGTGCCGATCAATCTCGGCTCACAGATTACTGCCGAGCTAGGCGATCAGAGGCTTGATTCAGAGCTACCCAGCCAGCCATGCATTGCCCCAACCAACTGCATTTACTCCCACTCCTAGCTCCACGAGCTGCACACATCGGCTTCGATCTAGCTTCGGCCTCGCTATATAACCCCCCCTTGGTCCAGCTTCAGAGCAGAGCAGAGCATCACTGAAAACCCAGCGAGCTTCCATTGGACCATAGCAGCAGTGAGCGCAGAGCAATGGGGAGGCGCGTGTGGGCCGTGGCGTTCGCGGCGCTGGCCGTGGTGCTGGCTCTCGGAGTGGCCGCCGAGGGGCGCCGTTTGGAGAAGGACGGCTTGGGCGGAGGTGGTGGGTTTGGTGGCGGTGGCGGATTCGGCGGCGGGATTGGTCAGGGTGGAGGCGTAGGGATTGGGTTTGGAGGTGGAAAAGGGGGCGGCCTTGGGGGAGGTGGTGGCCTCGGAGGAGGTGGGGGTGCTGGTGGAGGACTTGGCGGTGGGATCGGCCATGGCGGCGGCGTTGGGATCGGGTTTGGTGGCGGGAAAGGAGGAGGTTTAGGTGGAGGTGGTGGCCTTGGCGGAGGAGGCGGTGGCGGTCTTGGCGGTGGCATTGGACAGGGCGGTGGGCTTGGTGGTGGATTTGGGAAAGGTGGTGGATTAGGTGGAGGGATTGGGAAGGGCGGTGGCCTCGGAGGTGGCATTGGGAAAGGTGGTGGTCTCGGTGGAGGAATTGGGCATGGCGGTGGACTCGGAGGTGGCATTGGGAAAGGTGGTGGCCTCGGTGGAGGAATCGGGCATGGCGGTGGGCTTGGAGGTGGCATAGGGAAAGGTGGTGGTCTCGGTGGAGGAATCGGGCATGGCGGTGGACTCGGAGGTGGTATTGGACAAGGTGGTGGTATTGGTGGAGGTGCCGGTGGTGGTTTCGGCGGAGGCGCAGGAGGTGGTGCCGGTGGTGGCCTTGGAGGAGGCGCAGGTTCAGGTGGTGGCCTTGGAGGAGGCGCAGGTTCCGGTGGTGGACTTGGTGGTGGTGTGGGAGGAGGTTCTGGTGGTGGCCTTGGAGGAGGTGCGGGTTCCGGTGGTGGACTTGGTGGTGGTGCGGGAGGAGGCTCTGGTGGTGGCCTTGGAGGCGGCGCTGGTGGGGGTGCCGGTTCCGGTGGTGGACTTGGTGGTGGCGCAGGAGGAGGTTCCGGTGGCGGCCTTGGAGGCGGCGCAGGAGGAGCCGCCGGTGGAGGCGGTGGATTTGGAGGCGGTGCGGGTGGAGGTGCCGGTGGAGGCGGTGGATTTGGAGGCGGTGCGGGTGGAGGTGCCGGTGGAGGCGGTGGATTTGGTGGTGGCGCAGGAGGAGGTTCCGGTGGCGGACTCGGCGGTGGAGCCGGCGGTGGCGGAGGTGCTGGAGCGGGAGGTGGTTTCGGAGGAGGCAAGGGTGGCGGTTTCGGAGGAGGCATAGGCGCAGGCGGCGGCAAAGGTGGAGGATTCGGTGGAGGTGTCGGCGGCGGCGGTGGTGCAGGTGGTGGTTTCGGAGGAGGCGCTGGCGGAGGTGCAGGAGGAGGATTCGGCGGAGGCGCAGGTAGCGGCGGCGGCATCGGTGATGGGCAGTGAGATCCGCGCGCGGGGCACGGGCAGGCGCACGCGCACGCGCATCGCAGTTGCTTCGGTTCATGCAGGCAAGACCCGCTTGACGTGAGGCGAATCGACGACTCGCGCTGCAATCTTGGTAGTCTATACGTACGTATGGGATATGGGACATATGAACGAATAATCAGTGACATTTCTTTTCGTAGTATTAATGCATATTTATTTTGGAAGCCATCAAGCTAGCGAACCCCTGTACACCACCGGAAAGATATATATATATATATATATATATATATATATATATATATATATATATATATATATATATATATATATATATATATATATATATATATATATATACAGAATATTATTATTAATTATTACGCAGCAGTCCGAGATTTGGAGTGTGCTAACCATTTCGCCCTGATGGAGCATGCACCCGCCGATCGACTATGTGTGCATGTACGGCACTTAGAGCATCTTCACTCGTTGGTCGAACCTCCAGACCGAGTTCTAAGTTCGGCTAGAATTCATTAAAGATAGACGAATATAGGCGGATTATATCAAATTTAAACTAAACTAATACATAATAAACTTTAAAAAAGGCCGCGGTGCCTCCGCCGTCCTATATGCCGAAGTTGCTGTAGAACGCCGTTTAACCGGGGTCGACGCGGCCGTCATCCTTGCCGCCGTCGTCGTCATCGTCGTCGCTTGGCGGCTGGTTCTGGCGGGAGCTCCCCTGGCCTGGGTCGCTGCACCTCCAGGACTGGAAGGACGGGCCTACATCCTCGTCGTCGTCGTCGAGGACGCAGAGCGGGGCGCCCTGGTAGGCGAGCTCACGCCCAGACAACGCCCGACGCCGGGCGGCCTGCTCCTCGGCCTGCAGCGGCCTGCTCCTCGGCCTGTTGCTGCAGGCCGAGGATGCGCTGCGTCTCCGCCTTCTCCCAGTCCATCCTGGACCACTCCAGGATGTCTGACGAGGAGGGCTCCACCGGCGGCGGCGACTGCGACGCCGTGTCACGGAGCGACTGCTCCAGCGCCATCTTTAAGGCGGCGTCTTCGGCCGGCGCCGAGTCTTCTATCTTGGGGCGGCGGAGACGCAGGTGGGCGGTGGGCGACGCCGTTGTCCGCGGCTCGCCAATGACGAGCGCGTTTGCGGCGGTGAGCGCACCGACGAGATCGCTTCGCGCTTGACTGTCGTCGGCGTGCGCAGCGGCGCCGAGCCGGAGGAGTGGGACGCCGTCGCGGAGGAGGACGAGCTCATGCTCGCCATCCTCCTCGGCGTCCAGTTCGCCGGAGGACGCCGCCCCGTCCTGGCCGCCGGTGTCGGCGTGCGCGGGAAGACGAGTCGTGGCGTGTTCCCGCGGTTGATGTGCTCCATCACCGCCGCGAGCGTCCGACCCAGCGTGCTCCACCAACGCCGGCAACCCGCCGAGTTGTTGCGCTTCGGCGACGACTCGTTCGGTGCCCCCTCGTGGCGGGCGAGCTCCTGTTCGCGCCGCTCCGCGAAGAAGTGCTCCCAGTAGAGGAGGTTGTCGGCGCTCTCCGCTTCGGCGGGGTTGTCCATGTCGCCGATGTACTCTTGCACATCGTACGACAGCTCGTCCGGCGTAGGCGTCGGCGGGATTGGGATGCCGCCGGCGCTCAGCTTCCACCCTGGAGGCATCCGCGTGTCCGGCGGCGCCATGTAGCCGGCGTCGTATAGCATGCGCGCCTCCCAGGCCTGGAGGGTGCGCCGGCCGAAGCCGTTCGCCGCGGCGTCGTCGCCTGGGTAGCGTTCGGCCATGGCTGGGAAGGGGGAACGGTGAGAGAGGGGTTTGCCGGAGTTTGGGCTTGTGGGTGGGGGAGCTGTGAGAGGGTGTGTAGATCTTCAGCGAGGGGGTACGACTTATAAAGGCCGAGGTAGGCGGCGAGGGCGGGAGGGGTGTAGCGGCGAGGGCGAGGACGAGAAAAGGGGAAACAACGGGAAGTTAGTGCCCGCCGGTCTGTCGCGGGAGCCGAGGCGGCGACGCGTGGCCGACACGGCGGGCAGTTATTGTCCGGCGGTCGCCGCGTGGTTCGGAGGATGACGACGACTCGGATTTCATCACTGATTCGGCGGGTCCACGCGCCGCTTCGAATTTTTTTCGCCGAATTCGCTGAGTCCGGCGTTCTCAGGGCGTACCCGGAAACCTGGGTTCGGCCTGGATAGTCCGGATCAAAATTGGCTCAAATCCGACCGAAAACAGGTCCTTGGATACACGAGTGGGCCAATTTTCGGCGTCCGGACCGAAATTCGGCGTTCGGCTCTGCCTCCTGGATAGGCGAGTGGAGATGCTCTTACTCCCTCAAAAAATAAAGTACTTCTAGTCTTGTCTAATGTCAAACTTAGTAAAATTTGATTAACTTTATATAAAAATGTAGCAATATGTGTGATACTAAATTAGTACTACTGGATCGGTTTTCAAATTTAGTTTTGTAATATGACAATTTGATGGAATACATATTGTTACATTTATTTATAAAGTTGGAGAATCTAAAAAAGTTTGACTTAGCCAAACCTAAAAGTACACGTATACTACTAGATAGTAGGTAGAAGGTAGAATTATTTGTATGATGAGCACCCTTTTCAAAGAAATAATATGAAACACCCTGCAGCAGAAGCCTTTTTTTTCGAATATCCCTTCCCTTTGCTAGAGATCGAATTGAAACTACTAGATTTAGGGGTGCGCCTTGGCGCATGACCCCGTGATTTTCGTGTTAATTTATATTGTGTGTTGCGATATAAAAACCGAGCAGGAAAAGTAACTATAAAGAGAAACAATGTATGAGATGTGATCATAAATTTGTCGGGAACAATGTTAAAACCTAAACACTAAGTCGTGACAAAAAAAACCAGTTAGATTTAGGAGTGCACTCTGACATATGACCTTGTGATTTTTTTGGTAATTTACATTGTGTGCTGCGATGATAAATAATCCTTTTGAGGGTTATAGGCTAAACCTTGAGTAGTATTATATAAACCAAAATAGGGTAAACTTTTTTTCAGGTCAGGTCCAACGGTTGAGGCCTTAACCTGCTTGTGGCCCAAATAACCTTGAGTATCCTAGGCGGTGCCCGATTCCTCATCCGCGCGGCAAGGTGGGGTGCATCTTGGCGCATGTTCTCGTAGATCTTGCACCAATTTGTATTGTGTATGACGTAAAAAATGATGGAAAAATAACAATGTGTTCTATAAGTAGTTAGTTGTGCAGGAGGTGTTTTATGGACCGACAATAATTCAATATCTTATATGATCAATACGATAAGAAAGACCGGCAAACAAAATAAAAAATTCAATTTGGCTCACGGGTGCAAATGAACCTATTGTGTAAAAACATATTTCAAAATGTCAAAAGTTTAGAAAATAATATTTGCATATATATCCGGACATTAAATGAGTTTGCGGGTGAAAAGAACATTTTAGATGTCCTATATAAAAAATATAAATTTCAGTGCTCTAACGTGTCTATTTACGAAGATGTTTTTATTTATTTTACATAAGCCACATAAAATGTCCATTCTTTCTGAAAACTTGTGTACTGGCATAGAATGTTCTGACGTATATGCCAAATTTTTGTTTAGATTTTTTTTAACAATTTTAATTTTAATTTTGTATATAGTTCATTTGCACCTGGGAACCAAAACACCACGTCCGGAACAAAATATGATAGTTCTACAAGTAGTCAGTTGCAAAATAAACATAGAAGAAATAGGAAATACATTGAATACTAGTGACTATTTGGTTCCAAATAAAAGCAAAGTGCACAAATAAAATTACTATATAAATACACATAGCCATAGGACGGAACATGGGAGGTGGAAGGATTGCAAGGCATTGGTGATGCTCTTCCTCAAGCTGAGATTGTGAACCAGAAGTTACCAGTCCGTGCCATACATTAGTTCTTAAAGCACGCTCTTTTCATGATACTCACGTTCCAAACAATAGTAAGCGAGGAAGTGATCATTTTTAGTAAAGTCAGACCCATGTTGCCGGCCCTCGTGATAATAGTGTTGTACGTCGACCTTTGAAGCTGAAAGCTCATCCTTCATGGTGTTGAGCGACCTTAAATGGTGAAGAATGAAAAATGAGACATTAGCCTAGGGCAACGATACCAGACATGAGTCACATGTAAATAGGAGGCTAGCTTAACCAATGGCTTGTTTTCATCCAGGTGATGTAGACTAAATTAGATATACAAAATCATGAACCAACTATAGCAAAAAAAAATAAGGGTTGAAATCTCATATTACTCATATCCAATGTTTACAACATCTTGCAAAGCAAGTTCAGCTACATCAGCCGGAACAGGATCAGACCAACGTTTACACAAACCTGACTTGCTAGCAATACAAGCCAGCGAATGTGCCAAACTATTGAGCTTTCTACTATTATGAGAAATAGAGCAACCTGAAAACGGGCCTCCCGTTTCAGCAATCTCCTTACAGATGCTCCAGCTTTGAGATTTATTTGGGATGGAGCTGTTAGAGGCGTTCACTGCTAGGACACTATCTGGCGATAGTTTCAGATTAGCAATCTTCAGCTCGGCTGCCAGGTGTAGACCAGCCAAAATCCCCCTTGCTTCTTCCTCCTCGACGTTGATGCAGGCCGAGATAGGGGTACTGAGAGCTGCAAGGATGGTCCTTTTTCATTGCCTTAGAGACATGAAGAAACCCCAAGAATACCTTACCTTAGAGACAACACATTAAATTTAGTTTGTTCAGAAGCCTCATGGACAACGACAGCCACATGATCTAGTCCAAAGCAAATTATGTGAATCATTGGTCTGAACCTGATGTAGAAGAAAAATGACGTGAGGAAAAAAATTTAGCTGACATGCTGCAAAGTCTATATTTTCATACTGCATCTGGTCCTCTTAATTTACACAAAAAAAAAACACTGGCAAAAGAAAAATAAACATCTATAAAAATCTATTATAAGCAAGTAGCAAGTGAACGATTCTTAATATGAACCATAGCGTTGTTGGTTTTTAATATGAATGATTTAACCTGCATTTTCAGTTAAAATAGATGATATTCAGAGATTAGTCCTCAGATCTGAAGCCCTGAAAGATTGTACAAAAAGAATTATGTATAGCAGCAACATCATGAGACACGAAAGTTCTCTTTGCTACATAGTCACAGGCATGGAACACTACACTTGGATATGCCAAAGTAGGTGATTGTAGAGCAGCAAAGTGTCACTGAACCCTGGAGGGTCAGCGGCCATGAGAGCAAGCCTGAAAAATAAGACAACATGTACAATAATTAGAGTTCGGTGATAGAATCCTAGTAGCATTGAATAGTATGTCATCCCCTTACATAAAGACTGCACTTCAATATGTGACTAATTCCGACAGTTAGACAAAAAATTGGCTAAATGCAAACAAGGCAAAAGAGAAGATCACACAGCCTGAATTTACTTTATGACGAAGATATAAATCTGGGTGATCATAAGAAATAGTTGCATTAATTAACAACCATGGAGCTCCAATCAATCTTGTTTCAGCCCAAAACAGTAATAAACGTGACTGCCAGGACGTTCGTAGTTAAAAAATCAACAACAAATTAGAAAAATAGAGATGATATCACCTGTGCATTTGTCCATTAGCTGTCTGTAGAACACAAATGATGCTACCGTCCGACATGCCACACCTAGTCGGCGGTTGTTCATTTCTCTTCTTGTTATTATGCATTGAACTTATCGGAGGAGGGCCAGAGGACAGCTAGGAGGACTCTAATACAGTTTCCAGTAATGGCAAGTATCCTAACTTCTTCAAACTGCAACCAATACATAGCATTGGATGCATCAATCACCATGAGAATTGATTGGCATAAGATGAGAAGCAAAATGAAGTGTGGTCAATCCTGGATATTCAAAGGTCAGAGAAGGGGATCAACGGGAGCCTTGATTGAATAATGAATTTTTCCAATGGTTGCAGTTAAGATATAGCTTTGAAAATGCGAGGAGCATAACCACTGATTCAGATTGATGACAAAAAGTTCTACATATTCTCATAAACTAAAAGAAAATTGTGTGTATCACTTTTAGCAGTACGTGTAGGCAACAAACCTATAAAGGAAAATCATCAAATGTCTATAGGTTCATCTTGCCGAAGACACTATGGTCAGCTCCTAGAGTCTCATGACAACAACATAACCTTTGGCGATCAGCCATCAAAAGAGGGCAGCATCAGCGGACCACGGTAGAACCAGCAAGGGAACAACATATGTGACAATTGGGAGGAATAAGGTTACCTCTAAATTAAGATAATATAGCACAATAAAGGTGAGGTGCTGGTCATCTGGGAAACAAAGCATTAGTCGTATGCTATGTAACTTGGAGAAAATCTTCTTCACTATCAATGGCAGAAATAAGCATTGCCAAGGTAACCCAAACAAGAAAGAAGTGATGCTCCTCTGAATTGGTGATACATATGTAACCAGACCTTTTTGAAACGGATGTATATTTGGATAATGCTTAAAATCCCTTTTTTATCTGGATCTGTTTACATGCACCAAAAGAGACATGATTAGGTTCTGAAGTAGCGTCATCAGATCTTTTAAGTACTATACTTACATTGCTTAGCCCTCCTAGATGTGCCTTCTCATCAGTGCTGCACGAAAAAACCAGAGCACAAAAGTTTTCAGTGATCCTAGCCTGTAGCCCATAACAACACTAAAAATTCCAAGAAAACCATAGGTATCTCACCCCACATGCAAACCAAGAGAAAACCAAAAATAGATAGAAGAAATAAGTAAAGAGGAAAAGAGACGAAAAGGAAAGAATCAACCCGTGCCAAATGCTCCACGCTGCTGCAAGCTATCCTCTAGAACCAGGGGAGAAGCAGAGATTCCAACCTCGAGATAGGACTCACATGTCACTTCTGCAGCTACCTTCAACAATAAGCGCTCTAGAATTTGCTGCCATGTGCTGAATAATTTTGTATACCATCCCAATCTAATTTAAAGTGCCCACAAGTTAATAAATGGCAAACATAAGAAATAAAGCATGTTAAAATGACAGCGATATGCTATATGCGATCTTTTCAAGGATCAATGCTTAAGCAGGGTCTTTGCAGCTGAAAGAAAACAAGGAAACCAACCAGTATTTGAGTACCTCTGAATATATATCCTTGGACCATTTTTTATGTCAAGCTCTCCATAGTTATAATCTTTCATTATATTCTTTTCGGTTCCCTCCATATACTTGACAACCTAGGTTGCGGCATCGTTATTTGCAAACTCCAAACTATGAAAATATTCAGATTCAGAAATTGTCCACAAATAATAACTGCAGAACTATAAGAGCATGTATAATGGAAGGTGCTTAAAGGAGTGCTTACAAAAATAAACCAACCATTTTGCTAAGCATTGGTGCTTATTTCTATAGAAGAGGTGCTTAGTTAGGCATCTACCTAGTATAAATAAGCACCGGTGCTAAAAAAAACCGGTTTATTTTTCTAAGCACCCTCCTAAGAACCTTGCATTATACATGCTCTAACTGGCGTGTAATTACTCAATCAAGACTTCACTTTTTCCGTTGTTATACTATACCACAAGATAAAAGATTTTTTTGACAGAATCGTTTGCAAAGGTTCGACATGTAAATCTATGTAGACCCTCTTTCTGAAAATCCAAAAGCTTCCAACAATAGTACAAAGTAGATGCAAATAGTCCAGTAGTAAAATGACCACATGACATTGCTTTCCACGATCCAGAATCACACAATCATTTCATCCAATTATTACTTAATGGTACATTGCACAAATCAAACGAATAAAAATCATGGTGTTTACAAAAACAACTCATCCATCATTCTACTGACCTTCCGAGTGAGTTTGTCATTTTTGAAGTGAGAAAAATTCAGAAGAAAACAAAATGCTGAGCATAAACACCTTCTTGTAGTTCCATCAGACACCTCATAGGCATAGAATAAAAAGAATCTAAAAAAACAATAAAAAGAAGCTATGTATGAAATCAAAAGAGAATTTATATGTATGAAACCAGTAAGGAAGAGAGGTGTTCGGGTACCTGCGAGTGGTGCAAAAGCCGCCGGGTCGGCTGGAACCAAGGTCGTGACGGACTGCAGCGGCGGTCCATGCTTCTCCTGTTCAGCACCTAGGAGTGAGAAGAATAGCCTAGTAGCAGCACTAGGTCAGAAATAGGGAGAGAGAAGTAGAGAGAAGGGAGGGGACTACCGGCTTGCGATTTCTGCAGTTCCCCTGCCTCTCTAGCCGCCCCCATCGTGCGCACTTTAATCCCCAATTGCTGGCCCTCCGTGCTTGGAGGAGGATGGCAGTAAGTAAGCTATTTCAATTTCTGTCACTAAAGTTACATTGGTTCCTTTTGTTAGTACATTTTCGTCCCATTATATGGAGACTAAATGCTCAAACAAAATATATACTTGCAAATCTTGAGTAAAGAAGGAACCAACTTCTACTAATAAATTCAAAACAAAGATATAGGACATAAACGCTGTTGTCAAGTCCTTTTTAGTTTTCAACGACACATATGCATTATAGTACAATACCTAGATTAATGCAACCTAAAGATTCAGGTGCATGATATTGTAGTGAGTAAGCAAATTGAATTACCCTGCGACTGGTAGGAGGATCTTGGAGCGGCGGTGCTGTACTTGTTGGTGACACCACCTGCGAGCAAAAGATAAAAAAAAATAAAACATACAGACTAAATGCCAAATGCTTGTGCATGGCAAGATCCAATTAGCTTATTTATTTTTCGAGGCGGCCATAAAATTGTAGAATCTTGGTACAACTAAGCAGCATATGCAAATGTATAATTCAGAAAATGCTACTCACATGACAACCACATGGACACAACCAAGCATCAAGCTGGATCAAAACACACAATGAAGGAGGCAGATAGAAGAAAGGATGTGTACCTGCAAGCCGAAGAAGCCATCTAGCTACAACAACCACACAGACAGTAGCAGGACAGGCGTGGATGGAACCACCACATCAGTGAGGGGGAGCCACAGTATATCTGAGTTGGAAGCCCGGTGATGAGATCGACCACGGCCATGGCAATCCCCTCGGCCTCCCCTGTTTGCCGGCGCAACCGTGTACCCCGCGGTCGGCCCAGCCTGGGCCCCGCCTTCCACCGACCGCCCCCTCGATTCCTGGCGCCATTGCCGTCGGCTACCCTGGGTCATAGCCGCCCGCTGCCCTAGCGATTAAGCGCGCAGGTGGCCACCGCGGTCGGCATCCTCGACCTCCCGCGCCACCCAACACGTGTGCATCGTCCTGGCGAGGTGGCACTCCCGCCCCTGTCCTACTTCCTCCATCCCAGCGGTCAACGCCCCTACTGCTGCCGTTCCAACCTCCGGCTGTCCGCCGGCTCCCATCTCTGCGCCTCCGACCGGCTCGTGGCGGCGGTTCCAGCGGGGCAGGAGGGAAGGAGACGAAGCGGTCGTGCATGGATCGGGGAGTGGGAGGCGGCGGTGATTGGGGAGGAGAGGAGGCCAATTGGTGGGTGGCGGCTGAGGGAGATTGGCTCTAGGTTTTCTACCGGGACTAACTTTCCTTTTGCCTGCCCCCCGATTAATCCTGTACCCAGTTAATGCGTAGCAAAATCAATTCATCTCAGCTGACACATGGGCCCGAAAGCTCCCAAGAAGCAAAAAGAACTCAGCTTTGGCAGGGACGCGTACCTACCAGAAGAATCGTGGGTACCTGGTGCAAAAATGCAAAACACTGATTACAGAGGTAAAAGGGACTTAGTGTAAACGGATGGACAAGATGCTCTCTTAGGAGCTGATCGGATGGCTAAAAATGCCTAATTGCTGTGGATCCAGCCAGGGATTGCCCCAATTATACTTTTAGATACCTTCCTCCCTCACACTGCCGCCTCCAATAAGAATTTTCTCTCTTCATTCTTGCAACTCGCGAGAAAGTGGTTCCAAATAATGTCAATAATACTTGAGAAAGTAATATAAACTAAACCATGACATGCATTATTATTTTTAATCGAAATAGTAAAACTTCTTTCATATTCGTGACTCCAGTTGGCAAAGTTTGACTGACGGGCTGAAAGGCAAAGTACTTCGATTTTTTTAGTTGTCTTAAGCACTTCTCGTTGTCTCATTTCGAAATAAATTAGTGAATTACTACTCTCTTTTTCCAAATACTTTATTTTTACTCTTTTTTTCCTAAATTTCATGGAAAAGCATCTCCATCTTCTATACAAATCAACTAAGAATGATTGATTCTAATATACTTCTAATTCAAAGAGTTTTACTTCTAATTTTGAACTTTCTTCCTATTTTAACCTTCAAATTTATATAGCCCGGACCCCCAACCCCTCGATTTATCCGACCATCTGCCCCCACCCCTGGATTTATCCAACCATCTGGAAGGCTTCGACATGTCTAGAGCCTCCAAGTTGCTCGATGATGTGAGTAACGGTCAGATATGTTGCTGACATATAAAGTCTTCTTCATTGAAGAGACGTACATTTTCAACATTCAGTTTCTCTCCTCTCCATTATTGACCTTCAAACTTCTGATTCTTTCGCATTCCTCTACTCAATATTGAGATACTTTGAGGAAAAAGAGATCGAAACACACGATCTAATCAACAGAAGTTGATTCCTGGTCTTGAGTAATCTTGGTCATTTACTCTTGGGTCGTAAGGAACCCTAGACGGTTGGATTTACCTTTTTAGCATCCGGCATATAGATTGATATCATGGAGTTTGTAAAGGTTCACAAGAACCACCTCAAGATCCTGAAATTGGAAAGGCTCTTGCTTGGTTTGAGTGCTCAATGGAGAAAAAGGTTAGATCGGTGATGGTGGATCGTGAGGGCTAGGTATGCCACGGTCTCTCTAGCAAAGATTAGAGTCGTCTAAGGACTTGAACTTCGGGATACATCATGGTGTCCTTGTTTTCTTGTGTTGTGGTTTTACATACATCTCATTTACATATTGTTATCTTGTATATCATATCATATAGGATTGTTTAACTAGTTGTATTCAAGATCACCTCTTTTATCCGCAATTATCCTAAAATCAATGAGTTTGATTAAAATTCATAGTCGACTATTCAACCCCTCTAGGCACCATCATTTTATCCGTCAACGATAAATATGTGTAGCTGCGATAATTTAGTGACTTTAGAAAATTAAAAATGCAATATATTTTCATTATGACCCTCACGATCCTAGTTTGGTGTATCATGCTTCGTGTTGGATTGATCTATGGACTAGTTTGCAAAAAAAACTGATAGGGCCAACATAGGGTGCGTGGTGTCTCGCGGTGGTGACCTCTAAAGGGCTTCTTTGGTTCAAAGGAATATCATAAGATTTTGGTGGATTCTATTCTTTAGGAATTTTTCTGTAGACCTGGTTTAGTTTGTAGGATTTGAAATCATGGAAACATTTCCGATGGTCTACTTTGCATTGTAGGAATTTTTGCCGTACGTCCAACCTCGTAGAAAAACCCCTTTATTTCTATGAAAATATGGAAAACAACAATTTGGCCAAAAAAATGGCAAACAACAATAGTTGAGGAAATTTCATGTGTTTTCCGTGTGACGCAGCCAAATGACATGTATTAAAAACTCATGCTTTTATTTTTTGTAGGATTCAACATTTTATGATATTTTTTTATTCATACGTTTTAAAATCCTTTAAACTAACATGTTTGAATTCTGGCTCCGATGACAAGCAAGTTGGCATTGGATGAACATGACTCGTGGTGTTGCTGATGGCAACAAACGTGGCCACTTTTCGTTGAGACTCCAAGTGCAGAGTGTTGTAGCAAGCTTCTTTTCCCCACAAGAATGACTCGAGGGTTTAAGTTGAACTCCTAGGTGACTGGTTTAGAAGTTATTCGCCTTCTTCTTGTCAAGCAACCTATAAAACAAAATAATTTGTCTCGTGTCCCCAACTCCACCAAGTAGTTGTTAAGCACAAATTTTCGTATTAGTAATATGAAATATAATATAGTAAACTAAAATAAATAAATTAAATAAAGTAAAGTAATACAAAATAGATGATATGGAAGATAGTAAAGTTGTTTTGGGGGTTTTATGAGTGATTGCAAGTAAGAAAAGTATTTTTTGTATTTTCTAAATAATAAATTGCAAAAAATAAAAAGTAATGATAATTTCAATGGAAATGTGTTTCTTATGATTAAAATTGGACGGGGGTTCATGGGTTCACTTGTCTATTCTCTTTTTAAGTTGTGGCGATCATAAAATAATTCATCAATTATAAATATTCATGAAACTTTTATATATGTATGATAAACATTCATATGGGCATCACGTCCTAACATAGAGATGAAACATAACTCTCTTATACTCCTCAAGAAAGGGAAACCTCCATTCAATCTTGAATTAAGAACAAATCATAGTATATCTTTAAGAAATATGACATGATGTTTAAAGTACAAATATGCTACCTTGACCTAGCAAGATTATCTCACTGTCACAAGATAATTATAGCACATGATTTCTGATGGCGCACAAGTGTAAGGGATCGCAATAGTTTTCGCGGGTAGTATTACCCAATTTATTGATTCGACACAAGGGGAGCCAAAGAATACTTGCAAGCCTTAACAACTGAGTTGTCAGTTCAGCTGCACCTGGAAATAGTTCTTGCTCACAGAAGTTTATTAGTAGCAACAGTTTGTAGTAGCAACAGCAAAGCAACAGCAACAGTAACAATAGTAACAATAACGGTGGCAGTAGGATTCGAGTGTGGTAGGCATAGGGATAATGGACGGGCGTTGCATGAACGAGTCTAAACATGTAACTTCAAAGAACTAGAGCATTGCAGATAAATAATAATAAGCATCCAAGTACTAAAAAATCCTAGGCATGTGCTCCAAATATAGTCATACGTGCTCGCAATGAGAACTTGCACAACATCTTCTGTCCAGTCAGCCCGTGGCAGCGGGGCCTCTAGGGAACTACTGGCAATTAAGGTGCTCCTTTTAATAGAGCACCGGAGCAAAACATTAACATTCTGTGAACACATGTGATCCTCACACCACAGCCATCCCCTCCGGTTGTCCCAATTTCTGTTACTTTGAGGCCTTTGGATCCGGACAATGATATATGTACACAACTTGCAGATAATATCATAAACAAGATCATAAACAATACTATCATAATGATTCAATAATAAGTTCAGATCTGAAATCATGGCACTCGGGCCCTAGTGACAAGCATTAAGCACAACAAGTTGCAACAAAGTCAAATAGAACTAATAGAGATACTAGGCATTATGCCCCTAAGAGATCTTATTCGATTACATGATAGAACTCATCCAATCCCTACCATCCCCAAGCCTACAGCGGGGGATTACTCACTCATGGATGAGGGAAATATCGGTGGTTGATGGAGATGCGTTGGTGATTGTAACATCCCAGTATTTAGGACCTAACGAATGATAGATTTAGGAATATGAATTATTGCATGCATTCATTTGTGAAAAAGTGGGTAAAATTTTCGCCAAATAAAATAACCTAAGTGATCAATGTTTCTTTCATACCTTGAGATTAGGTTTCGTCTTAAAGGATGATTGTTATAAACTTTGAGATGATCTTAAGGAGATATGTGTTTAAAATGAATTTGAATTTTAAACTTGAGTATTTGAATTATAATTCAAATGATTTAGGTATAAGATTTGAATCTTAAATTAATTAAGAAATAAGTATTATAACTTAAATCTTATCCATTAACAATATTGAATATGAAATTTATTTCATATGATTAACATATAGATAAGTTACAAAGAATGAAACCTACTGAAATCATTCCAAACTTCACATTATACAAAAGAGTAAAGAATAAGAATATTCTTTATTAATAATAATATAATCTTTATTACAATTGAATAAAATAAAGATTACAAATATAATAAAAGAAAATTTACAAAAGAATAAAAAATACATTTGAATATCTACTAACTATCCTATATCTAAATCTACACTAAATCTTCATTTTCATCTTTGTACCTACAAAACAAAGACAAAATGGAAACAAAATAAGATTAATGTTAGTATATTTCTCTCAGATATGTCAGTGAAATGCACTTGACAAATTCATCATTGAGAAATGTTATAAACGGGAAAGTTTCACCAATCTGAAAGGTTTCATCTTTCATCAATTCAAAGCCAGAAGTCAAATGACAGCTAAAAAGGGGCCAATTCACCAGCCAGGTAAATGTAATCCGGTAATAGTAACTTCAAAATTTCTAAACCTATCCACATGTGCATGGCAGACACACAAGATGGGCACACACCAGCATGCATGTGGTGTGTTGTCAAGCTCACAAGCATAGTCAATATCACAAAACCACAGCACAGCCATGGAGGAGCACATCAGTGCATCTCTCCACTACACATCACACAAGAACAACCAGGGTATACAGCAAGAACGGCAGCCAAACCAGACCAACCCAGATCAACCAAACATCACCAGGATGGTGACATAAAGAGGGGGATGAATCTGGTGGACAACAAGGTCAAGCCCAGGAGATAGGAGGAGCAGGCAAGCTCAAGGGCAAGCTCAGGAGCCCAGCAAAAGCAGATCAAGATCAAGATCAATATCTAGATCATCATCAATTTACTACACCAACACCAGATTCTATGGTGAGTTTCATAAAACCTTCACATAATCTAATCATCTTATTGAGAGAAAGCATGTGTTGTTTTATAAAACAAACCCTCCGAAAGCACCCAAGTGGGGTGAATCCATCATAGGGGTTTCTTTTAAGCTCTAAAGGCAAACAACAAAGTACCAAGATCCAACCAGAGCTCAGGGCAGCATCCTTGCTCTGGTTGTCAAACTATATTTTACCATTCAATCATGCATATACCTATGATCTATTTCTAGGCACATCCCTAAAGGAAAGGTAGCACCTTAGGAACAAATCCATAGGATCCATAACATGATCAAGCTCACTGTCATTTTTCCAAACTTTGATTCAATAAAGAATAGTTGGTACCACTACCAGGACTATCTATATGAACCAATTGTTGGAGATATGCCCTAGAGGCAATAATAAAAGTGGTTATTATTATATCTTTGTGTTTATGATAAATGTTTACATTCATGCTATAACAGTATTAACCGGAAACATTAATACTTGTGTGATTTGTAAACTAAATTAGAGTCCCTGGTAAAGCCTCTTTATAATACTAGCTTGTTGATTAATAGATGATCGTGGTTTCTTGATCATGAATATTGAGATGTTGTTAATAACAAGATCACATCATTAGGATAATGGTATGATGGACATACTCCTATAGATAAGCGTAGCATAAAGATCAAGTCATTTTAATAGTTCATTTGCTATAAGCTTTCTAATACATAGTAACCTAATTCCTTCGACCATGAGATCATGCTAATCACCATCGCCGGAAGGATGCTTTGATGATATCAAACACCACACCGTAACTGGGTGGCTATAAAGGTGGCATTGAGTGTTCACAAATTATGGGTTGAGGCACATGGATCAAGAGTGGGATTTGTCCATCCATATGACGGATAGATATACTCTGGGCCCTCTCGGTGGAATGTCATCCAATTAGCTTGCAAGCATGTGGCTCGCTCACAAGGGATCACATATCACGGGAACGAGAAAAGAGTACTTATCAGTAACGAGGTTGAACTAGGTATGCAGAGATACCGACGATCAAAACCTCGGATAAGTAAACTATCGTGAGACAAAGGGAAATTGGTATCATATGTAAGTGGTTCATTCGATCGCAAAGTAGTCGTTGAAATATGTGGGAGCCATATGAATTTCCAGATTCCTCTATAGGTTATTGATCAGAGAAGTGTCTCGTTCATGTCCGCGTAATTCACGAACCGTAGAGAGACACACTTAAGGATTCGATGTTGTTTAGTAGATATGGAATGTTAGTAGGGATACTGAATGTTTTTTGGAGTCTCGGATGGGATCCGGGATATCACAAGGAGATCCGGAATGGTCCGGAGAACAAGATTCATATAAGGGAAGTCCTATTTCGGAGTTCGGGAAAGTTTCCGATGATTTCATCGGAGAGGTTCTAGAAGGGTCTAGAAGGTTCACCGGTCCGGAAGGAGAATGGTCCATGAATGTGTCATGGGTATGTGGAATGATTGGATCATGTGCAGGGTAACTTGGTGTTGGCATATGCAAGAGAGAAATAAAGCTCTAAAATGAAAGTCAAACGGGAAGTTTAAAAAGTCAAACTGGAACAATGGTTTCCTAGTGGGAGAAGAAACAAGTCCTTCTCTCAATCCAACTTGGGTTTGGGTTTGGATTCAAACCCACCCCTCCCAAGACTGCCCCTCTCTCATAAATAGAGGGGGAGGGCTTCCCCAAGAGGACACACAAGCACCTGCCCCTCTCCACCCGAGCCGCCGTCGGTCCGTCGCCGCCGCCCTAGCCGCCGCAGACACCTCCTCCTCCTCCCGGATTTCTAAACCCTAGATTTCTGGGAAACCCTAATCCACCATAACTCGCATCCGGCCCCTCTACTTTCGACACCACGCCGTCATGTTGTCGGAATCGCGAGGGAGAACTACAACCTCCGTTGCCTGGTGGAACAAGGGAGAGGAAGGTCTTCATCGAGTACCGAACGTGTGACCGACTATGGAAGCGCTGCCGAAACGCAGCGCCGGAAGGATCGTCTACGCGATCTTGAGATCGGAAAGTGAACGACTACATCACCCACGAGAATCTGCTCTCGTTAACCGCTTTGGAATCTTTGAGGGTGAGTGCTTCTATCGACTCGTTGCTACAATCTAGTAGATAGATCTTGGCTTGTTTGTGTGCATGCGGTAGAATTTTTTGTTTTCCATGCTACGAACCCCTACAGTGGTATCAGAGCCGTGTCTATATGTAGATCTGTTGCACGAGTAGAACACAATGGTCATTGTGGGCGGTGGTGTTTTTATTATCAATTGCTTTTTGTGTACTTTCCATCTTGTATTGCATAAGTGGCTTTGCGGGTGTCTGTCTCTCCCATCATAGTATAGATTCAATTTACAACGGGCACTTGATAGTTCAAGCATCAACGTTGTGGTTCTTGTTCGTAAGTTAGAACGACACTTATTGAAAGCCCCAAACCACGTAAAATATGCAAAGAAAATTAGAGGCGTCTAGCTTTGTTTTGCAGGGGTGTGCTGTGATGTGACATGGCCATGATTGTGATTATATATGATGTATGCAATGTTCCTTATTGTAAGTTGGCAACCGGTAGGAGCCATATGGTTGTCTTTTAAATTCCGTAAAGACCTGCGTGTCTATTCAAAGTAGTTGTAATAGTTGAAGCTGATGGACGACAACCATGAAACGGCGCCATTGACCTTGACGCCATATCGGTGATGATGGAGATCATGTCCATGCTTGAAGATGTAGATCGGAAGCACAAGAAGAAATGCCATATCATGTCACATATTATGAATTACATGTGATGTTAATCCTTTTATGCATCTTGTATTGCTTAGTTCACGACGGTAGCATTATAAGATGATCCCTCAAGCACACAATTTCAAGTTCTAAAGTGTTCATCCTTAGTAAGCACCGTTGCTAAAGCTCGTTGTTTTGAAGCACCACGTGATGATCGGGTGTGCTAGATTCTGCGAGTGTATACAACGTGAGCAAGCCATATTTGCTCATGCGAAAGCTAAGGTTTGATCTTGACGAGCCTAGCATGTCCAGACATGGTCTCGGAACATGGATCACCGAAAGGTAAATCATGAGTCATATAGTAGATATGATGAACATGTTGATTGTTCGCCATTGAAGCTACATCAACTCTCGTGATGATCGGTTTTGATATGGTGGATTTGGTTCGTGTGATCACTAAAACAATTTGAGGGATATTGTTTTGAGTGGGAGTTTACCTAGATTAATTTAACTATTAATTAGAACTCAATTTGTCATAAACTTAGTCTAAACTATTGCAAATATGTTATAGATCAATGGCGGCCCCTACCATCATTTTTAATGTGTTCCTAGAGAAAGAAAAGTTGAAAAACAATGGAAGCAACTTCGCGGATTGGTTCCGCAATTTGAGGATTGTCCTCGATGCTGGTAATTTGACCTATGTGCTAGATGCACCGCTGGGTGACCCGCCTGCATCTACTGCTACCGATGAAGTAAAGAATGTTTACCTCGCTCGGAAGAATCAGTACTCCACAGTTCAGTGTGCTATCTTGTATGGTTTGGAATCGGAGCTTCAGAAAAGGTTTGGGAACCATGACCCACATGATATTGTCCGTGAACTCAAAATGATATTTGAGGCTCACGCGGCAGTTGAGAGTTATGAGGCTTTTGAAAAGTTTTTTAACTGCAAGATGGAAGAGGGAAGCTCCATCAGTGAGCACGTGCTTAAGATGTCTGGGCACGCAAGAAAACTCCAAAGCTTGGGTATAGTGATTCCTAATTCTTTGGGGATTCACCGTGTCCTCCAATCACTACCACCAAGTTACAAGAACTTTGTGATGAACTACAATATGCAAAACATGGACAAGTCGTTGCCAGAACTCTTCTCCATGTTGAAATCTGCAGAAGTGGAGATCAAGAAAGAGCACCAAGTGTTGTTGGTCAATAAGACCATCAAATTCAAGAAGAAAGGCAAGTCTAAGAAAAAGGGAAACTTCAAGAAGGGCAGTAAGAAAGTTGTCACGCGGGCGAAGAAGACCAAGGCTGGGCCTAAGCCTGATACTGAGTTCTTTTACTACAAGGGAGAAGGTCACTGGAAGCGGAATTGCCCAAAGTACTTGGCGGATTTGAAGAACGGCAACATCAAGAAGAAAGGTATATCCGATATACATGTTATTGATGTGTATCTCACTAGTACTCGTAGTAGTGCCTGGGTATTTGATACTGGTTCGGTTGCTCATATTTGTAACTCGAAACAGGTACTGAAGAATAAACGGAAGCTAGCGAAGAACAAGGTGACGATGCGCGTTGGAAATGGATCAAAGGTTGATGTGATCACGGTCGGCATGGTACCTCTTCATCTACCATCGGGATTAGTTTTATACTTAAATAATTGTTATTTGGTGCCTGCGTTGAGCATGAACATTATATCTAGATCATGTTTATTGCGAGACGGTACTTGTTTAAGTCCGAGAATAATGGTTGTTCGATTTATATGAGTAATATGTTTTATGCACATGCACCTTTGATAGATGGTCTATTCTTATTGAATCTCGATTGTGGAAATACACACATTAATAAAATTGAAGCTAAACGTTTGAAATTGAGCGATAACTCGACCTATATGTGGCACTGTCGTCTTGATCATATTGGAGTGAAGCATATGAAGAAACTCCATTCCGATGGACTTATTGAATCACTTGAAAGATGCGAAGCATGTCTGATGGGTAAAATGACTAAGACTCCATTTTTTGGTATGATAGAGCGAGCTACAGACTTATTGGAAATCATACATACCGATGTGTGCGGTCCAATGGGTGTAGCATCGCGCGGTGGTTATCATTATGTTCTTACCTTCACGGATGACTTGAGTAGATATGGGTATATCTATTTCATGAAACATAAGTCCGAAACTTTCGAGAAGTTTAAGGAATTTCAAAGTGAGATAGAGAATCAACGCAACAAGAAGATTAAATTTCTACGATCTGATCATGGAGGTGAATATCTAAGTTATGAGTTTGGCGAGCATTTGAAAAAATGCGGAATACTTTCACAATTGACACCGCCGGGAACACCACAGCGTAATGGTGTGTCCGAACATCGTAATCGAACTCTCTTAGATATGGTTCGTTCTATGATGTCACTTACAGATTTACCGCTATCATTTTGGGGTTATGCATTAGAAACAACCACATTCACTTTAAATAGGGCACCATCTAAATCTGTTGAAACGACACCGTATGAACTATGGTTTGGGAAGAAACCTAAATTGTCGTTCCTTAAAGTTTGGGGTTGCGAAGCTTATGTAAAGAAGTTACAGCCGGACAAGATTGAACCCAAAGCAGAAAAATGCGTCTTCATAGGATACCCGAAGGAAACTATTGGGTATACCTTCTATCATAGATCCGAGGGCAAAATCTTCATTGCCAAGAATGGATCCTTTCTAGAGAAGGAGTTTCTCTCGAAATAAGTGACTGGAAGGAAAGTAGAACTCGACGAGGTTGATGAACCATCTCTCGAACTTGCGAGTAGCGCAGCACCGGAAGTACTTCCTGTGGCGCCTACACCAATAAGAGAGGAAGCTAATGATGCTGATCATGAAACTTCAGTTGAAGTTACTACGGAACCTCGCAGGTCAACGAGAACTCGTACCACTCCCGATTGGTATGATCCCGTTATGAGTGTCATGTTGGTGGACAACACCGATGACACTGCGACATATGAAGAAGCAATGATGAGCCCAGATTCCAATAAATGGCAAGAAGCCATGAAATCCGAGATTGGATCCATGTACGAAAACCAAGTATGGACTTTGGTGGACTTACCGGATGGCCGGAAGGCTGTCGAGAACAAATGGATTTTCAAGAAGAAAACATATAATGATGGTAATGTTACTGTCTATAAAGCTCGACTTGTCGCAAAAGGGTTTCGACAAATTCAAGGGGTTGACTACAATGAGACTTTCTCACCAGTAGCAAAGCTAAAGTATGGAAGGATTATGTTAGCAATCGCTGCACATTATGATTATGAGATATGACAGATGGATGTCAAAACAGCTTTCCTCAATGGAGACATTGATGAAGAGTTGTATATGATGCAACCCAAAGGTTTTGTCGATCCTAAATATGCTAACAAGGTATGCAAACTTCAACAGTCCATATATGGATTGAAGCAAGCATCCTGAAGTTGGAATCAACGTTTTGATAAGGTAATCAAAAGTTTTGGTTTTATACAAACTGATGGAGGAGCTTGTATTTACAAGAAAGTGAGTGGGAGCTTTGTAGCATTTCTTAATACTATATGTAGATGACATATTGTTGATTGGGAATGATGTAGACCTTCTTAATAGTGTCAAGGATTATTTGAATAATAGTTTTTCAATGAAAGATCTTGGCGAAGCAGCTTACATATTAGGCATAAAGATTTATAGAGATAGATCGAGACGCCTAATATCATTGTCACAGAGTACATATTTGGACAAAGTTCTAAAGAGGTTTGGAATGGAAGATAGCAAGAAAGGGTTCTTGCCCATGTTGCCCAATACGACCTTGAGTAAAACTCAAAGTCCAGCAACGACAGAAGATAGAGAAAGGATGAGTAAGACTCCCTATGCTTCAGCCATAGGATCTCTAATGTATGCCATGCTATGTACTAGACCCGACATTGCATATGTTGTTAGTTTGACTAGCAGATATCAAAGTGATCCAGGAGTGGATCATTGGACAGCGGTCAGAAACATCCTTAAGTACTTGAGAAGAACTAAGGATATGGTTCTTTCTTATGGAGGTGATGAACAACTCGTTGTTAATGGTTACACCGATGCTAGTTGGAACACCGATCCAGATGATTCTAAATCTCAATCTGGATACGTATTTACTTTGAATGGTGCAGCAGTTAGCTGGAGGAGTGCAAAGCAAAGCGTTGTGGCGAGATCTTCAACTGAATCGGAATACATAGCTGCTTCGGAGGCTTCACAAGAGGCGATATGGATGAAGAAGTTCATTACAGAGCTCGGTGTGGTTCCAAGTGCGCTGGACCTTAAGTGTGTCTCCCTACGGTTCGTGAATTATGCGGACATGACCGAGACACTTCTCCGATCAATAACCAATAGAGGATCTGGAAATTCATATGGCTCCCACACATTTCGACGATTACTTTGCGATTGAATGAACCACTTACATATGATACCAATTTTCCTTTGTCTCGTGATAGTTTACTTATCCGAAGTTTGATCGTCGGTATCTCTGTATACCTAGTTCAACCTTGTTACCGATAAGTACTCTTTTCTCGTTCCCGTGATATGTGATCCCTTGTGAGCCAGTCACATGCTTGCAAGCTAATTGGATGACATTCCACCGAGAGGGCCCAGAGTATATATATCCGTCATATGGATGGACAAATCCCACTCTTGATCCATGTGCCTCAACACATACTTTCCGAACACTCAATGCCGCCTTTATAGCCACCCAGTTACGGTGTGATGTTTGATGTCATCAAAGCATCCTTCCGGTGATGGTTATTAGCATCGTCTCATGGTCGAAGGAATTAGGTTACTATGTATTAGAAAGGTTATAGCAATTGAACTATTGAAATGACTTGATCTTTATGCTACGCTTATCTATAGGAGTATGTCCATCATACCATTCTCCTAATGATATGATCTTGTTGTTAATAACAACTCAATGTTCATGATCAAGAAACCACAATCATCTATTAACCAACAAGCTAGTATTATAAAGAGGCTTTACCAGGGACTCTAATTTAGTTTACAAATCACACAAGTACTAATGTTTCCGGTTAATACTATTATAGCATGAATGTAAACATTTATCATAAACACAAAGCTATAATAATAACTACTTTTATTATTGCCTCTAGGGCATATCTCCAACAGTCTCCCACTTGCACTAGAGTCAACTAATCTAGATTACATGGTAATATACCGAACACCCATGGCGGTTTGGTGCAGGTCATGTTTTTCCCTCGGGAGAGGTTTAGTCAACAGATCTTCCACATTCAGATCTATGTGTACTTTGCAAATCTTTATGTCACCATCTTCGACATGCTCTCGAATAGCGTGAAAACGCATCTTGATGTGCTTCAGCTTCTTGTGTGACCTTGGTTCTCGCGCATTGGCTATGGCGCCCATGTTATCACAATAAACAGACATTGGGTCCAGCGCACTTGGAACCACACCGAGCTCTGTAATGAACTCCTTCATCCATATCGCCTCTTGTGAAGCCTCCGAAGCAGCTATGTATTCCGATTCAGTTGAAGATCTCGCCATAATGCTTTGCTTTGCACTCCTCCAGCTAACTGCTGCACCATTCAAAATAAATACATATCCAGATTGAGATTTAGAATCATCCGGATTGGTGTTCCAACTAACATCGGTGTAACCATTAACAACGAGTTATTCATCACCTCCATAAGAAAGAACCATATCCTTAGTTCTTCTCAAGTACTTAAGGATGTTTTTGACCGCTGTCCAATGATCCACTCCTGGATCACTTTGATATCTGCTAGTCAAACTAATAACATATGCAATGTCGGGTCTAGTACATAGCATGTCATACATAAGAGATCCTATGGCTGAGGCATAGGGAGTCTTACTCATCCTTTCTCTATCTTCTGTCGTTGCAGGACTTTGAGTTTTACTCAAGGTCGTATTGGGAAACATGGGTAAGAACCCTTTCTTGCTATCTTCCATTCCAAACCTCTTTAGAACTTTGTCCAAATATGTACTCTATGACAATGATATTAGGCGTCTCGTTCTATCTCTATAAATCTTTATGCCTAATATGTAAGCTGCTTCGCCAAGATCTTTCATTGAAAAACTATTATTCAAATAATCCTTGACACTATTAAGAAGGTCTACATCATTCCCAATCAACAATATGTCATCTACATATAGTATTAAGAATGCTAAGAGCTCCCACTCACTTTCTTGTAAATACAAGCTTCTCCATAAGTTTGTATAAAACCAAAACTTTTGATCACCTTATCAAAATGTTGATTCCAACTCCGGGATGCTTACTTCAATCCATAAATGGACCGTTGAAGTTTGCATACCTTGTCAGCATCTTTAGGATCGACAAAACCTTTGGGTTGTACCATATACAACTCTTCATCAATGTCTCCATGGAGGAATGCCGTTTTGACATCCATCTGCCATATCTCATAATCATAATATGCAGCGATTGCTAACAAAATCCTCACAGACTTTAGCTTCGCTACCGGTGAGAAAGTCTCATCGTAGTCAACTCCTTGAATTTGTCGAAACCCTTTTGTGCAAGTCCAGCTTTATAGACAGTAACATTACCATCAGCATCTGTTTTCTTCTTGAAAATCCATTTGTTCTCGACAGCCTTCCGGCCATCCGGTAAGTCCACCAAAGTCCATACTTGGTTTTCGTACATGGATCCAATCTCAAATTTCATGGCTTCTTGACATTTATTGGAATCTGGGCTCATCATCGCTTCCTCATATGTCGCAGGGTCATCGGTGTTGTCCACCAACATGATACTCATAACGGGATCATACCAATCAGGAGTGGTACAATTTCTCGTTAACCTGCGAGGTTCCGTAGTAACTTCAATCGAAGTTTCATGATCAACATCATTAGCTTCCTCTCTCATTGGTGCAGGCGCCATAGGAACCGCTTCCGGTGATGCGCTACTCTCAAGTTCGAGAGAAGGTTTAACAACCTCGTCGAGTTCTACTTTCATTCCAGTCACTTCTTTCGAGAGAAACTCCTTCTCTAGAAAGGATCCATTCTTGGCAACGAAGATTTTGCCCTTGGATCTATGATAGAAGGTATACCCAATAGTTTCCTTCGGGTATCCTATGAAGACGCATTTTTCGCTTTGGGTTCAAGCTTGTCTGGCTGTAACTTCTTTACATAAGCTTCACAACCCCAAACTTTAAGGAACGACAATTTAGGTTTCTTCCCAAACCATAATTCATACGGTGTCGTTTCAACGGATTTATATGGTGCCCTATTTAAAGTGAATGCGGTTGTTTCTAATGCATAACCCCAAAACGATAGCGGTAAATATGTAAGTGACATCATAGAACGAACCATATCTAAGAGAGTTCGATTACGATATTCGGACACACCATTACGTTGTGGTGTTCCCGGCGGTGTCAATTGTGAAAGTATTCCAAATTTCTTCAAATGTTCGCCAAACTCGTAACTTAGATATTCACCTCCACGATTAGATCGTAGAAATTTAATCTTCTTGTTACGTTGATTCTCTACCTCACTTTGAAATTCCATAAACTTCTCGAAAGTTTTTGACTTATGTTTCATGAAATAGATATACCTATATCTACTCAATTCATCCATGAAGGTAAGAACATAACGATAACCACCGCGCGATGCTACACTCATTGGACCGCACACATCGGTATGTATGATTTCCAATAAGTCCGTAGCTTGCTCCATCATACCAGAAAATGGAGTCTTAGTCATTTTACCCATCAGACATGCTTCACATCTTTCAAGTGATTCAAAATCAAGTGATTCAAGAAGTCCATCGGAATGGACTTCCTTCATATGTTTCACTCCAATATGACCAAGACGACAGTGCCACATATAGGTTGAGTTATCGCTCAATTTCAAACGTTTAGCTTCAATGTTATTAATGTGTGTATTTCTACAATCGAGATTCAATAAGAATAGACCGTCTATGAAAGGTGCATGTGCATAAAACATATTACTCATATAAATCGAACAACCATTATTCTCGGACATAAACAAGTATCCGTCTCGCAATAAACATGATCCGGATATAATGTTCATGCTCAACGCACGAACCAAATAACAATTATTTAAGTATAAAACTAATCCTGATGGTAGATGAAGAGGTAGTGTGCCGACCGCGATCACATCAACCTTTGATCCATTTACAATGTGCATCGTTACCTCATTCTTCGCTAGCTTTCGTCTATTCTGCAACACCTGTTTCGAGTTACAAATATGAGCAACCGAACCGGTATCAAATACCCAGGCACTACTGCGTGTACTAGTGAGATACACATCAATAACATGTATATCGGATATACCTTTCTTCTTGATGTTGCCGTTCTTCAAATCCGCCAAGTACTTAGGGAAATTCCGCTTCCAGTGACCCTCTCCCTTGCAGTAAAAACACTCAGTATCAAGATTAGGCCCAGCCTTGGTCTTCTTCGCCAGCGCGGTAACTTTCTTACCGCCCTTTTTGAAGTTTCCCTTTTTCTTAGACTTGCCTTGATTCTTGAATTTGGTGGTCTTATTGACCATCAACACTTGGTGCTCTTTCTTGATCTCCACTTCCGCATACTTTAACATGGAGAAGAGTTCGGACAACGACTTGTCCATGTTTTGCATATTATAGTTCATCACAAAGTTCTTGTAACTTGGTGGTAGTGATTGGAGGACACGATGAATCCCCAGAGCATTAGGAATCACTATACCCAAGCTTTGAAGTTTGCTTGCGTGCCCAGACATCTTAAGCACGTGCTCACTAACGGAGCTGCCCTCTTCCATCTTGCAGTTAAAGAACTTTTCAGAAGCCTCATAACTCTCAACTACCGCGTGAGCCTTAAATATCATTTTGAGTTCACGGACAATATCATGTGGGTCATGGTTCTCAAACCTTTTCTGAAGCTCCGATTCCAAACCATACAAGATAGCACACTGAACTGTGGAGTACTGAATCTTCCGAGCGAGGAAAACATTTTTTACCTCATCGGTAGCATCAGATGCAGGTGGATCACCCAGTGGTGCATCTAGCACATAGGTCAAATTACCAGCATTGAGGACAATCCTCAAATTGCGGAACCAATCCGCGAAGTTGGTTCCATTGTTTTTCAACTTTTCTTTCTCTAGGAACACATTAAAAATGATGGTAGGGGCCGCCATTGATCTACAACATATTTGCAATAGTTTAGACTAAGTTTATGAAAAATTGAGTTCTAATTAATAGTTAAATTAATCTAGGTGAACTCCCACTCAAAAAAAATATCCCTCACATTGTTTTAGTGATCACACGAACCAAATCCACCACATCAAAACCGATCGTCACGAGAGTTGATGTAGCTTCAAAGGCGAACAATCAACATGTTCATCATATCTACTATATGACTCATGCTTTACCTTTCGGTGATCCGTGTTCCGAGACCATGCCTGTACATGCTAGCCTCGTCAAGATCAAACCTTAACTTCCGCATGAGAAAATCTGGCTTGCTCCCGTTGTATACACTCGCAGAATCTAACACACCCGATCATCACGTGGTGCTTCGAAACAACGAGCTTTAGCAACGACGCTTACTAAGGATGAACACTTTATAACTTGAAATTTTGTGCTAGAGGGATCATCTTATAATGCTACCGTCGTGAACTAAGCAATACAAGATGCATAAAAGGATTAACATCACATGCAATTCAAAATATGTGATATGATATGTCCTTTCTTCTTGTGCTTCCGATCTCCATCTTCAAGCACGAACATGATCTCCATCATCACCGGCATGGCATGAAGGTCAATGGCGCCGCTTCATGGTTGTCGTCCACCAACATCAACTATTACAACTACTTTGAATAATAGACACGCAGGTCTTAACGGAATTAAAAGACAACCATATGGCTCCTGCCAGTTGCCGACTTACAATAAGGAACATTGCATACATCATATATAATCACAATCATGGCCATATCACATCACAACACACCCCTGCAAAACAAAGTTAGACGCCTCTATTTTTCTTTGCATGTTTTACGTGGTTTGGGGCTTTCAATAAGTGTCGTTCTAACTTATGAACAAGAACCACAACGTTGATACTAGTATTGTCAATTACCCGTTGTAAATTGAATCTTCACTATGTTGGGAGAAACAGGCACCCGCAAAGCCACTTATGCAATACAAGTTGCATGTCAAGGGTGGAGAAAGTCTCATGAACGATGTCATGTAAGGTTAGCCCGGGCCGCTTCATCCCACCATCCCGCAAGATGCAAAGTACACAAGAAGCAATTGATAATAAAGCATCAACACCCACAATGACCATTGTGTTCTACTCATGCAACAGATCTACATATAGAAACGACTCTGATACCACTGTAGGGATTCGTAACATGGGAAACAAAAAAAATCTACCGCATGCATAGAAACAAGCCAAGATCTATGTACTAGATTGAAGCAACGAGTCGATTAGATTACTCACCCTCGAAGATTCCAAAGCGGTTAACGAGAGAAGATTCTCGTGGGTGATGTAGTCGTTCACTTGCCGATCTCAAGATCGCGTAGACGATCCTTCTGGCGCTGTATTCCGGCAGCGCTTCCGCAGTCGGTCACACGTTCGGTACTCAATGAAGACCTTCCTCTCCCTTGTTCCAGCAGGCAGCGGAGGTTGTAGTTCTCCATCGCGATTCCGGCAGCACGACAGCGTTGTGTCGGAAGTAGAGGGAAGATCCCGCAGGGCTTCGCCTAAGCCGGTGCGAGTTATGGTGGAGAGGGCTTGTGCTTGTGGTCTTGGGGCAGCCCTCCCCCTCTATTTATGAGAGTGGGCAGCCTTGGGAAAGGGGAGTTTGAATCCATACCCAAACCCAAGTTGGATAGAAGGAAGGACTCTTTCCTTCTTCCACTAGGAAACCATTGTTCCAGTTTGAATTTTCAAATCTCCCTTTTGACTTTCAATTTAGAGCTTTAATTCTCTCTCGCAAATGCCCACCCAAGTGACCTAGGACATGATCCAATCATTCCACTTACCCATGACACATTCATGGACCATTCCCCTTCCGGTCCGGTGAACCTTCTAGACCCTTCTAGAACCTCTCCGATGAAAACATCGAAATCATTCTCGAACTCCGGAATCAGACTTTCCTTATATGAATCTTATTCTACGGACCATTTCGGATCTCCTCGTGATATATCGGATCCCATACGAGACTCCGAACAACATTTGGTTTCCCTACTTACATTCCATATCTACTAAACAACATCGAATCCTTAAGTGTGTCTCCCTACGATTCATGAATTATGCGGACATGACCGAAACACTTCTCCGATCAATAACCAATAGAGGAATCTGGAAATTCATATGGCTCCCACACATTTCGACGATTACTTTGCGATTGAATGAACCACTTACATATGATACCAATTTTCCTTTGTCTCGTGATAGTTTACTTATCCGAAGTTTGATCGTCGGTATCTCTGTATACCTAGTTCAACCTTGTTACCGATAAGTACTCTTTTCTTATTCCCGTGATATGTGATCCCTTGTGAGCCAGTCACATGCTTGCAAGCTAATTCGATGACATTCCACCGAGAGGGCCCAGAGTATATCTATCCGTCATATGGATGGACAAATCCCACTCTTGATCCATGTGCCTCAACACATACTTTCCGAACACTCAATGCCACCTTTATAGCCACCCAGCTACGGTGTGGTGTTTGATGTCATCAAAGCATCCTTTCGATGATGGTGATTAGCATGATCTCATGGTCGAAGGAATTAGGTTACTATGTATCAGAAAGCTTATAGCAATTGAAATATTGAAATGACTTGATCTTTATGCTACGCTTATCTATAGGAGTATACCATTCTCCTAATGATATGATCTTGTTGTTAATAACATCTCAATGTTCATGATCGAGAAACCACGATCATCTATTAACCAACAATCTAGTATTATAAAGACGATTTAACAGGGACTCTAATTTAGTTTATAAATCACACAAGTACTAATGTTTCCGGTTAATACTATTATAGCATGAATGTAAACATTTATCATAAACACAAAGATATAATAATAACTACTTTTATTATTGCCTCTAGGGCATATCTCCAACATCTTGTGCTCCAGATGCTTCTCGTGGTAAAATATTGACATCCCCAAAAGCTCAGCTCCATTTGACTCTGTATAGGTCCTGAAACATCAAAAACATAGAAAATAGGGTTTTTTGCCTTGCAGGGTTAGGGGATTATTGATAAATTCTCAAAAACCAATGTAAAACATGGATACAACATTATATATGATGCAAATATGTGGATAAACATGTGAACAAACTACAAAGTTCATGTATGCATTTTACATGCATCAGTTGCTAAGATAGCCAAGTAGGTGTACACATTCTAACAGAAATACCACATACTCCTCCCGCAAAAGAAATAGAGGTGGAGTTCTATGGTTCTACCCTAGCCGCCGCCATCTGCCTACTCCCCGCCTCCTCTTCTTTATGTCCCGGTGGCGGAAGGGGGTAGGGACCTCGGACCTATGCTCGGCGCTATTGAAGGTTCCATAAAGTTAGAGTTTGGTCTATCGGTATCGATGTTATGGTGGCGTTGTGCGGAACAAAAATAAGGTATACCCGCCTCCTCTTCCACCTTATCAACGACGATATTGCCACTGGAATTGAGGAGGGCGCGAATTCATCTGGTCGTTGTTTCCACGAAGTGGTGGAGCTCATCTAGTTTACATTTTTTTAGTTTTGGTGTTACAAGATTTGGATCAGTTTAAGGATTCAATGGCGACAGCTTCATTTCTGGGACGCTGGTCCTTACGGACACGTGCACGAAGACCCAAATGTCATCAAAAACGTCAGGCCGACTTCGGTAAGGGAGCGACAGCAACGGTGCGTCGGTGTAACACCCCCGGTCACTCCGGACCGACGGCTGTCACTTCTGTCAGCTCAATAGGATCTCTAGACTAACCCCACAGACCAACACTAGTCTTTTATGCGCACTTTGTCCTCACTCGTGCGCACCCGGTACCCACTTCCCGGTCGGTCACTCATCCTAGAATTGCTCTAGGCCAAGCACGCTTAACCTTAGAGTTCTTTTCGATGAGCTTTTAGAAAAGAAGTTGCAACTTGTTGGTATGAGTTTCCTATCAATCCTATTGAGCCATGCGCCAGGGTCTCACATACACCTACCCTTAGAAGATCGACGTCCTCGTCGATCAATCACAAGCCAGGAACGTCCCCTCTTAGCACACGTTTGTGCGTCCAGTACCGGCACATGTGCCATGCCGTGTCCACTCCGGGCCACACGCGCCATGCATCACATGTCCGCCACTGACCCGCACACGCCCATGTAACCGTGAGGGTTGGCTCTGATACCACTTGTAACACCCCCGGTCACTCCGGACCGACGGCTATCACTTCTGGCAGCTCAATAGGATCTCTAGACTTATCCCACAGACCAATATTAGTCTTTTCTGTGCACTTTGTCCTCACTCGTGCGCACCCGGTATCCACTTCTCGGTCGGTCACCCATCCTACAATTGCTCTAGGCCAAGCACGCTTAACCTTAGAGTTCTTTTCGAATGAGCTTTCAGAAAAGAAGTTGCAACTTGTTGGTATGGGTTTCCTATCAATCCTATTGAGCCATGCGCCAGGGTCTCACAGTCGGCGGATCGCTCCTGAAGCAGTAGTGGTTGTTAGGTGGTTCAAGGACCTCGATGTAGTTTTTATTAAATTTGGGATGCCTTGTCCTTATTGTGAACTCATGAAATAAATTCAGATATTTTCCACGCAAAACACATGACTAGTGTTGCCAAGAAAACTTAGGTAATTTGGTTTAAGCCCAAGGAAAGGTAGAGCTCCTTATCTGAGAAAAACATTACTCGCACCGAGCTTCTAAAAGGGCAAAAGATTGGCCAGGTGAAAAAGGGAGCTCCGCGTGGGTGCTGCTATTTTTCACATGAAGCGTGCGCTCGCTTCGCCTGCAGCTTCTCCTCGTAGGCCACCTCAAACCATCCCCAAACTAGGCCGCCTCGAACCATCTCCAAACTAACAAGTGTACTGCTTTTAGTTTTTTTTAATTTAAACAGTTTTCAATTATAAACAGTTTTTGCTGATGTTTAAAATATTCAAATTCTAAATCTATTCATATTCAAAAACTGTTCAAATTCAGAAATTATTCATATTTATAATTTGTTCAAATTGAAAAACTATTGGAATTAGAAAACTATTCGAATCCAAAAAAATGTTCAGATCTAAGAATTATTCATATTTTAGAAAGTTCTAAAACACACAAAAAACAAAAAGAAATTGAAAGCAAAAGAACCAAGAAAAAAACACAAAAAATAAAAATAGAAAATGATTAAAACATTAAGTGGGGCGTTAGCAAAGCCAATAAGCGATGCACGCTCAGCGATAAACCACTATGTTCTAAGCTATCTCGACCGGAAACACGTGAACTCAGAAATAAAAAGATATTGCTTGCTCAAAAATGTTTGAAAGGGAAGCAGGCATTTTTCAAACTCCATAGATTTTTTGAAAGTAAACATTTTTTAAAATATGAATATTTTTCAAAGTCTGAACTTTTTCAGAATCGAACACTTTCCAAACTCTGAACAATTTTGAAAACGTCGAGAAATCACGAAAACACAAAAAAATAATAAGGAGGAAAAAAAGGCGGAGAAAACCAAGAAGCGGAAAACCAGAAAACCGCATATAGAAAAATCAACGCAAATCCTCTATCGATCGGCTGCCTGTCTGTCACGCCACGCACGACGAAAAAAAAAGAGAGCTGTAACTGGGCCGATCCAGCATAGAGATCGACATAGACGAAGCGCCGGATAGCTTCCGCATTAAGCGGAGAATAGGAATCCGTGGTGAAAAATGGCGAGCAACTTTTGTTTTTTTTGGCAACACTACGTTTGCCTTGGCCGTGTACTCTTCTTGCTGGGTACTGCAGCCCATCAAGCCTGGCGCGGTCCGTAAACAAAGCAGCCTATGGAGGCCCAGCTAAAATCCAACGAAGCCAGTCCATTTTTTTTCTCTCTTCCAGAGCTGCCAGGTGCCAGCGCTTTGGTTACACGCACCTGCGACTGCGAGGATGGTTCGCAACAAACATCAGTATAATATCATATTTGTACACACACCGCTGATGCACTTTCGTTTTTGGACAGTAGTATCATGCTGCTCGCCAGTTAGTTCGTTGGTTGTTGCTGATGCACCGGATACATCCAGAATCCCACGTTACGGTTTGACACGAAACGGAGTAGTACTATCTGTATCTGACTGACTGGTTGGCCGACTGATTTGTTAATTAACAAACTAATCGCAGATGTAGCAGTGGCCTGCATGTGTCATGTGTACGGCGCCTATCCGCTCCTGACTTTCGCCGCGCCAAATGTCACTCACGCCCATCTTATAACTAAACAAAAGAGTTTCGCGCCGTCGTAGTAGCCCCACTGATTGATCGCCTCGCACATGCATGTATAATACCAAGAATCGAACTTAATCTGATTGATTAGTGAGTTAGTGTCGACTGACATGTGTCACAGCTCTCGACTCAGACCACGCTGTACTTCAGCTGGGTTCAGGCAAAAGGTCGCGCTATTTATCTATAATCACGCATGTGGTCATGTGGATGCAGGGTTTCTGATCGTGCAAACGCGAACAGCCGCGCGGCCGATCTGGGAACAGTTTGCTCCCTTCGATCGGTGAACATGATCAAGGAAAAGAAAAAAATCATTGCGATTGTTTTTGTGGGTACTACCGTGCAACTCAGCGACCGACCGACCGACTGCCGGATGGATCGGGCGGCGCGTGGTGTGGTGCCATACATATGTCGATGCCGGAACAAAGGCCCGGGCGGCATGTGCCTGAATAGAAGCCCGGCCTCCCCGGTCTACAGAGAATCTGCCCCGCGTTCCAGGCTTTCCGCCCGTGTCCGCGTCAGGCATGCCCGGCCGCCCGGGGCACCCCACCACCACCACCGCGCCACGGGTCTGTCGGGCGACGTGCGTCGCGGCCTCGCGGGGCTGGCCGTTGGCCGTCCCCCCACCGCTCCTCGATGCCGCCGTCGGCGTCGGAGGCCGGAGGTCGATCTCAGTACTGCCACGGAAACCGTTATTATTATTAGCCGAGAACTGTTCCTGCCTGCGTGCTCGCACAACTGTACATCCACATGGCCTGATCTAACCGTCGTAGATCATCCGGCCCGGGAATCTCTGTTGGGAAGGAACCCGTGAAATCCAGAAATAGCAACAAGAAACAGGAAGGCCATGTTTTTGACATGGCAGGTAAGATTCTCCCCTCTCCAAATCAAGCAGCTGAAGCAGCAGCAGCCAGAGGCCAGAGCGCTCAGGAGCCTGAAGCCTTGCTCTGGGCTAGCGAAGCATGGGTAAATGCCGGTGCAGCATCGACGCGCCTGACATGCGTGCCATCGCTGGCACCCACAGATTTGGATAAAGGTTACCCTGTGACACATACGCAGGCAGGCGGGCAGGGATGAGGGATCAGGCTGCTGCCATCTCCTGAACGGCCTGAGAAACCGGCAGAGGGGGCAACAGTTGGGGGGCAGCAGCCGAGCCGACCCCATGCGCACAGTGAGTTCTATCTCAATACGTATGGTCCAGTGCCTTGCCAACCTGCAGGCGGTTCTATTGAGGTGCTGCCATTCACTACTAGGCACCTGTTACCATCAGCAAAGCTTCGTCATGGTTCGTGGACGTCCTCTGAACTCTGTGTCAAATTAAGCTGCTTGATGTTGAGTTTTCAGCATGTTGGCGTGCTGCAGATATGTTGCAGGAAGAGTCATGCGACGGAGACAAAGGACGAGCTCTGCACGCGTCGGCGCTAGCACACTTGACATTCTTTCGTTGGATCAGGTTAGGTCCAAAGCAACTAACCAAAGCCATGCGCCAAATTAGTAACGTTGTCTGTCCTCCACTCGAACGTGTCAAATTCAGAAGAAGAGGCGTTTTACGATTGGTAGCTGCGTACGTCTTCACTCACGTGATTTGGTTCACATGATGATTTGACACTCCTGCAAACAATCCAAAGTTCGTTTCTTCTCGCCTTTTGACCTTATCACCGGCGTGTTATTATTCTTGACACAAGTGAGGGGTTTGGTTATTGTTGATTTACCGTGGTTAGAACATCTCTAGAAAACTGTCATGAACAGATCCCTAAAATCGTCCAGCATGTTAAAATTATTTACATCTCTAGAAAACTGTCATGAACAGATTCCTCAAATCGTCCGGCGCGTTAAAATTATTTAGCGGGCACCGAAAACTCCCACCCTACACTGATATATGTCCAGTTCTCGTGGCCGAACAGAGGGTGGCCCTCTTCCTATCGAACTCGTGGCGCGCTGATACTTCTAAGGCGTGCTTCCCCATTTGCTGCTGCATGCGCCTCTCGTCGTCGCTTCCAGCCACCACCTACCATACCCCGCTGCGATCGAGCCCTCTGTCGCCTGCCTTTTTGATTTCGTACAGTTGGGAGCTCAAATCTGGTGATTTTACCGGGCCCCCTTCGCCGGTGTGGATCACAAGGTCGCTGCGATGTATTTGCCGTATTGCAAGCAAGGTTTGGAATTGTCCGAGGTCCGACTGATTTTGTGCCCAGTCTCTAAGTCTGAAGTACTGCTCTCTGTGATCACCCAAGACAACATCGCACCATACTGTAACTTTGCTTTATCAATCAATGTTTGAATGCATGTATTAGGATCTGATATGAAGAGACTCTCATACCTCTTGCCTAGCCATTTTGCACTAACCCTTGAATCTTTCCTTTCACTTGAAGTCTCACATGTATGCACATTGTGCATCTTCCTAATAACCATTGTCTTCTCTCCTTTTATCACTGATGCTGTCATGTAGAAATGACATGGCTTTTTGGGCAATCCACAATGATACTAACATTGGAGTTTCTGTGATACTGGTAATTCCTACTTTGTGCTATATGCAAATTAACCAATGCATCTCTGAGCTGCTCTGCATTTTTAAAACACATGAACACAACAAGTTGCTCATGTGCTTGCAGGCTTTTGTCGTCATACCATACCCTAGGTGGCCTTTTCTTTGCTCTACTCTTTCTACCCTTAGGTGGAACCATTGACAATGGTTCAAACCCATCATCATCATACTCTACCAGAAAACCAGGGCATTTCTCTTCATCATCAGATGGTATAAAGTCCGGTTCATAAACAATTACCATAGCTGAATGTGACCTTTTAGTGGGTCCTTTCCTCTTAACAGGCAGCTTCTTTGGCCTCTAAGGTGCAAGCACATGTTCAGCATGTGCTTCACTAGATGGTTCAGCACCTGGTTGATCTGCACTTATAAACAAATCTTCAATGTCAGTATCACTTTGACAGTGTGTCATTGGATCCTCTTTCTGTTGTCTCATCTCCTCCAAGATCTCATCCACTTTAGCCTGATCCTTCTTCCTCATTTCTTCGGTATCAGCAAAGTCTCCCATGTCAAACTCTGCATCATCAGAGCTCATATCTGCATCCTCATCACTGTTCGATAGTGCTATTTCTTTCCGTTTCTGAATATTCAATACGTCCTGACTGTCCACTACTAGATTGTTACTAGCTACTTGACTAGTAAACACCTGACCATCATCATCCACGGTAAACACAGACTGTTCACCGAAATAGTAAAAATAGTGGGGGTCAACGATCATGATCTGCATCAAGGCTTTCCTAAATCTAATTTGGACTAGCGGTGCACATTGACTACTCTACTCCTATGACAGAGGAGAAGAACTTACCCAAATCCGTCGGCTTCTGCTGCCACATCTGGGCGAGCATCTGTGCCGCCGCCGATGGACGGGGCGGCCACAGCTCATCGAGGCCGTCGTCGAAGACACCTCCATCTCCAAGACTCCAGTCGTCGAAGAAACCCTTCCCGCCGCCACCAGCGCCGCCACTTCCGCCGCCATCGCCCTCCTCCATCTTGAGCAAGAACCTGGTCGGGTCGGACCAGGTGCTCTAGCCGTCGCGACCGCTAATGGTGGGCAAAGACCGTTTTGTCCTAGTCAGCATCTGACAGCGGGCCCGCGATTTTAGCGGTTGGAACAAAAATCCCATCCTTTTTTTAGGAATCGACCCATGATTAAGAGTCTGATACTAGCAAAATACACACAAAATTCTGCCCCAGCACCAACGGTAGCACACGACCATAAATTGACTTTTTAAACGTCTGAGTAAGCGCCTTGCAATGTACAGGTGCCCTTAACATTCTTTCTCTTTCTGTCATGTTAGGTAAAACGGTAAGCCGGACCAATCAAGCAGCAAAGTCATGCCTCTAATTAATAGTAAGGTTGTTCTCCACTGAAACGTGTCAAAATCAGAAGAAGAGGCGGCGTTTTACAATTGGCAACTGTGTCTCAACTCACGTGATTAGATTTACATAATTGACACTCTTTCAAGCTCGTTTTTTCTTCTCGCCTTTTGACCTTATCGCTGGCCTGTTATTACTTTTTGGCACGAGCTACATATATACGGGTGTATGTAGGGATGTAGCTGTAGGTGCGATTGTGTATGCATATGATGTGACGATACGAATGTGGAAGTAGGTGGGAACAGAATGTGCGTGCTCGTGCGTACACTGGCTAGGAGTGAGTGAGCAGAGCCCATGTATGCATGCATGTGAGCTCCCCTGGCACCATGTTAGCAGCGCCCATGGGGGAACATGGTGTGTAGGAACCCTCCCCATAGTGCCTAATCATGGCCGCTGTCGCGCTGTACCACATCACGCCCCGGCCCTCCCCTCGCTCTCTCACGTACGGCCTTCCCCTTCGCCTCACTTCACCTCACCGCCCAGAAAAAAACACCACGACATACCCCGTGGACGTACGTACGCGGCAGTACCGGTACGCACGCACTGCGCCGTGTCTGTCCTTGCCAACCAAAAATGAATCGAGACGTACGCAGCTGCTGCCCGGCGTCAAAGGCTACATGCAAAGCCTACGGGGGTCGTGTGGCGGATCCGATTGGCTGTGGAGGTGCCACGTCTGTGCGGCCACTTCGTTTCACTTTCGCCCATGCACATGCAACAAAAATACAAATGGGAAGGTAGTTGTTAAAATAGAAGGTTAATTCCGTCCGTCAGTCCCCTTTATATTCCGGAGCCGCACCGCAGCCCACTCCCTCCCCTGCCTCGGACTACAACTGCAAACCCGTCGAGACGACAGAGCCTCCTCTCCTCTGCCACCACGACGCACTCTGCTGCGACAGCACCGCCGCCTCAGCTCGCTCTCCCCGACAGCCACGACCGCGATGCCGTCATCCTCCTCCTCGTCGACGATCCCTGCAACGACGGCGGCGGCGGACGAGAGGGACCGCAAGCGCAAGCGGGGCGGCGAGCCGTTGACCGACGGCGCTCGCACGCGGCAGCACGCGCCGTGCAGGTGGCGGACGCGGCGGGAGCACGAGATCTACTCCACGAGGCTCCTCGACGCGCTCCGCCTCGTCCGCGCCGGGGCCAGGGCCGTCCTCCCCCCGTCCACGCGGGCGCGCGAGGTGCGCGACGCGGCGGACCGCGCGCTCGCCGTCGCCGCGCGGGGCCGCTCGCGCTGGAGCCGCGCCCTCCTCCTCGCCTCCCGCAGCCGCAGCCGCGCGCGCCTCCTGCGCGCCAAGGCCCGCGCCCCTGCCCCTGCGCCGCCGATGCGTCGCCGCCCATCGACGGACGCGTCCTCCTCCATCTCGCCCCCCGCGCCGGCGCTGGCGAGGAAGGCCAAGGAGCTGGGGCGACTCGTGCCCGGGTGCCGGAAGCTCCCCTTCCCGGCGCTCCTCTCCGAGGCCTCCGACTACATCGCCGCGCTCGAGATGCAGGTGCGCGCCATGGCCGCCCTCGCGCACGCGCTCTCCTCCGTCGCTCCTCCCTCCTCCTCGTTGCCGCGGCCGTGATCCATATCCGCCCGCCCGGCCGGCTCCAAGATTCCCTTTTACGCATGTACATTTCCCCCCGCCGCGTGCCGTTTTTAGTGTGTGATGATGTCGAATTGGTGCATGGCACGCCGGTGATTTGTCAACCCGGCCGCCGCGTGCTAGGAGGACAGAAAGGAACAGTCTGCTCGTCCCCCCTGTAGATGTTCGTTAATTAGCTTGCTTCCGTTTGGCCGTTTGGGTGTAGTGTGTAGTGTGTGGTAAATGCAAGAGATTTTCATATATACTTAGCATTTCTGGTCAGTGTCTGTGTTCTGAACTTCTGATCAGCAGCAGACCGCTGCATTTTGTGCCTCCATAAGGTTTGGATTGCCGTTATTTGTTCTTGGCCAGATCGAGGCGAACGAACGGGGTCCGACGCTGTACGGCGGCCCAGCTGCCTGTGACGACGAAATTGCGATGTAACTATAATTCGCCATGTGGGAGGATTAAATAACACGTGACTCGTCTGAGCGGCGGGGCCCGGCAGCAGCCACACACGGGATGGGGCCGGAGCCGCCTGTCAGGTGTCGCGCTTGGCTTGCGCGCAAGAATACGAGGGATATACCGCGGGGCTACGCGACAAGAGGGCAGCTCGGGTTCGCGCGCGCGTGGAACCCACGCGAGGCTGGCTGTGCGCGCGGGGGGCGGGCCCGCCCGGGCAGAGAGAGAGGCAGCCGCACATGCGGCGTGGTGGCCTCGCTGTCGCGCGGGTCCGGAAAGGTGGCGCCGCGGCCCACCTGCCAGGGAGGAGCGGCGTGCGAGGGCTGGTTCCGGTCGCACGTGGTCCGTACTTTGTGGTGGGGATGGACGGAACGGAACGGTGGGGATCGATGTTGCGGCATGATTGGATTGCCCGCGCGCACATACCACACTGCACGCAAGGGCTGGCTCGACAGGCCCGTGTGGGATTCACAGTGGTGGCTGTAACTTGTACGTTCGCATGAGCGTACCATCGTGTGGTACTTAACCAGGCAAATTGACAAGAGATGGAGAGATGTGTATTATCACGTATTTACTTAACATGGCTATCCCGCTTTATTTATTTAAAAGGTTTGTACACAAGGTATACTCGTGTCAGCTTAATCGTCATACGTGCATATCGTGACTCTTTCAACATGATCCGGGCACTTGCCTGCCCTGCCCTACTCTTGTTCTCGATCGAGTTATTTTACTAGAATTTCCAATCTCTCCATTGTTGACTAAGCAATCACCATGTCCATAGTTAAGCGCGGCGGATATCGATCAGAGGGCACACATGATAAAATACCCACAAAAAAGACAAAGCAGTTAGTTAAACAGCACTTCTGGTCCCAACTATCAGGAGACAAGGCGATTAGGGTTCCCAACCTCACGTCGATAACGTTGTCGGTACTGTCTCCTATGGCCCTAAGGCCATGAAGGTGGTGGATCCCGGACCTTGTAATCGGGAGGGCTCCGTTTTATGGTGTTTTCTACAGTTTTGTTAGGGTTTATGTCCCAACAAGGAAGAAGGCGTGGCGGTGGCTCTCTGAAGATGGAATAATTCCTCTCGGTCTAGCCCCATCCCAGCGTTGCATCTAGTGTCGTCGTAGGACACGTGTGGAGGTGTGGCTTCGTCGGATCTTGCTGGATTTGATCGGTACTTATCCCAATTTACGTCTCTCTTCATCGGCGAGCGTTGATGCTTTCGTGCGTTTGTCCTTTAGTGCATTAGCATCGCGGCTTTCCGTCTGTCTACTACAACAAACTCTAGCACGACAAGTTTTTTCCGGCTCCATCAAGGGGGGGACAAGGACGACAACACGCATTCGGTTCGCTCGTGTGCTCGTCATAGTCGCCGAACGAAAGGTCGTCCAATGACCTATATATTTATAGTTTTCATTATTTTTCGGTTTATTTGTACCGGAGGATTATGAATAGTAGATTGATCAAAATTTGGCAGAGAAAAAAACCCGTTGAAAAGTGAGCGTGTGACGACGAGGACCAAGCAACAACACGCCAAGGCGTTCCCCTGGCTAGCTATAGCTAGCTCCTTGCCCAAACTCGTCCACGGGGGGAGGTGGTGGCCCACGGAGAGGAGAGCGACCCATGTCATGTGCAACGCCTCCGACGCCCATATGCATGGGGTCCAAGGTATGTCGTGCCGTTCCTCTCCCAAGGACGTCGGCGTAGGTGGCCTTTTGTCTTTTCATCTTTAATACTCCCCCATTGCCGTTCTCTCTCTCGCTGCGGGGTGGGGCCAGTCGCCACAGCCCGGTGCCATCGACCAAGACGGTTTCCCGTTCCCGTGAAAACAGAACGCAAAGAGAGGGCGAGAGAGAAAGCTTGAGGACGGCCACGACGTAGCGTGAGCGGAATTAACAACTCTCCGACCGGGGCGAGGGGCCCGCCCGAAAAATGCGCGGCGCTTTTTGTTGCTGGCGTGGCCTCGGATCGCACCACCGGAAACGGGCAGACAAGCCCGGTGCTCGCGAGCTCCGTCTCGCGTAGCGCGGAAACGTGCGTGCGTGTCTTCGTGGTTAAGGTACGTGGATTCGAGCCTGATCGAGAGAACGCATGCATGTATCAAGATCTTAATTACTTTCTCCCATCTATAATACTGTACTTTCTTCATTCCAAGGCTTAAGATATAATTTTTTTTGAAAAGTCAAGCCATGTAAAGTTTAACCAAACTTTTTAAAAAAACCATCAAGAACTATTATATTATATACTCCCTCTGTTTCAAATTACTCCGCGCGCACGCTTACCTAGATGGCCTATTATTCTCTTATTTTTTATTAAAAAATTCCTACGATTTTTGGTATACGTAATATACATTTTATACTATCTATTTCAAAAAATTTAGGATTTTTTTGAATGAAAAATAACGAAGTATTAGCCCACCTACATAAGCGCGCCGGCGGAGTAATTTGAAACAGAGGGAGTAGATAACATATAAAAATACGTTTCATGATGTATGAAAGAGTATGGATTACGTTTTATAAATATTAATATTTTTTCTCTAAAAACTTGATCAAACTTTAGTTGATTTGACTTTTAAAAAATTATATGATTTAAGTCTTGGCACGGAGGTAGTAAGTATTTAGTATAAAGTTTATACTAGTTTCCTACAAAATGAACGACAAAATTGGAGGGAGTAGTTTCTCCTGCCTATCATCGGTCGCGAACCACACGCACGTTGCGTGTCCTATTATTGTGGATCGGTGAATGCGAGAGAGGGCGATGTGACAGCGTGCGTGCACGGCGTACGTCGTGCGTGGTAACAGGAGTTATCGTGCTAAGCTATTAGTACCCACCCAATGTTTGCTCGCTCGGCACGTACGTACGTACGTACGGTTGATGGAGATGCGGCCGGGAATTTTTTTTTTTGAAAAAGCGCAGGAGAGCTGCGTTTTCATTGATAGAGGAAGGAGTACAAGGTACTCAAGCTGTACAAAGTCAAGAGAAAGGACATGAATCACGTCCAGAAATCAATAAAGGAGAAAAACAAAATGGCCAGGAGGCCGGAAACCACCGCACTACTCTCGCGCCCACAGGTGCCGGCAACCAGCCAGCGGCCGGGAATTATGATGTTGCTATAGTATAGTAGTAGGAGTATAGTAGTAGGAGTAGTAGTAGCAGGACGTCGTAGTACTACTCGTAGTGATCATGATGATGTTGTTTTAGTGTTGAGGACGGAACATCGAGAGAATTCGAGCATATATCGGATCGAACGCATGTATGGACCGGCCGGCCTCGTGTTTCATGCTTGCGTGTGCGTCCCGGTGGACGTACGTTGATCGCAACTACGTACGTATATGTGTGGTGATCGATCACGACGGTAATCATGATGTTTTTGCGTGGCTACGTCCGCACACATTCTAAACCAATGATAATGACTACACATATTTACTTACATCACATGCATGCACCAGGACACCCGGTGCACTAGTCATGGCAAGCTTGGATCGACCTTGGGATCGATGGTCAAATTAAGCCACCGTACTTCACGGCGATGCCGTACGTACGCAGTGAAAAGGTAAGGATCGGTCGGTGGATGCGAGCTGCTATTAGTATGCACGGACTGGGTCTGGCCCATGAAGGGAAGCTAGTAGCCGCTAGCGGCCGAACGGGGCAGCAGACGGATCGGCGATCCGGGGCGTCGAGACAAACTGCACATGCATGCAGCGGCAGGTACTTGAACTGGATCGTGCAGCGCAGCTGAGCGCCTAGCTTAGCTTACCCAAGGCATGTCGTACCTGCAGCGGCATGCAGAGCGTACCAGCGACGGTACGTTCCGTGCGCGCGCCACGACTTGTCACGCTCGTCCAGTTAATGCGCCGTCGCTCGATCGATGCGATGCGTACGCGCGGCCGGTGCATTTACGTTGCTTCACGTACGAGTGTCGCGTACAGGTACAGTAGTTGCGTGCCGCGGCGCGCTCGTGTGCGTGTCGGGCCGGCCGCGTACGTAGTGCATGCAGCCGTGTGTCGTCTCCCCCGCCGGCCAGGCCAGGCCGCGCCGAGGCACGCCAGGGGTGCGGCTGTACGTCGACGTCGTGTTGCTCCCCGCGCCACGTACGTCCCGCCCGAGCGCATGTTCCCGATCGATCGTGTTGCCGTCAGGCGCCTTGGCTGCACGCGCGCACGCGTCGTGACGCCCGTAAACATGGCCCCGGGCGAGCACGTGGATCCGGTCAGCGTCGACGGCGCCGCGCCGTGCCAGACCGACCGATCCCGCCTCCGGGTCGATCGGCTTCCCCTTTGTTGCCTCTCCTGTCGTTCGTGTGGCGCGCGTGCGAGGGCGCGTCGAGATCGGCCGCGCGCACTGGGCAGCAGCGCATGTGCGCATCCTGGGAGATGGCTCTCCTTCAGGCCGCGATGGATGGATGGCTACTGGCCGCTCCCTGCATGTTACTCGCCCAAAGCCGCGGCTCATTCTGTTTCGCTGTCGGTGACACCCGCCGTGCCGCGCAGCTGCTCCGGTGGAACCACTCCTGTGCCCTCTGACAATCACACCTCCTGGATATGTTATAATCGGCTATTTTTTAAAATAATACGTTATATTTAATAAATTTCAGAAATAATACACGAATTAGGAAAATTGTAGAATTAGCACGGTCTCGATGGTTGAAATACCGATCAGAGACCAGTCGGTGGTTAAAATACCGACTAGAACCAGTAGGTGATCGAAATCTTGACATGTCTTGAATCAAGAATAATACACGAATTATGTAGTGCTAGTACAGAGTACAGTCTACCACACATGGGTTGTTGTCGTGGCCACCACGCCACCATTGCATGCGGGACACGTACGGCTACTTCTTTCCATTGGCCCAGCGTGCCCTGCTCCCAAAGGAAACTACCGACATCGGTACTTTAACAACCGACAAGACATGTCGGTATTTCAACCGCCAACTGGATCTAGTCGGTATTTCAACCACCGACTGCCTCTGGTCGGTATTTCAACCACCGAGGCCGCGCTAGTTCTGCAATTTTCCTAATTCATGTATTATTTCCGAATTTATTAAATAAAATGTATTATTTTAAAAAAAGCGTTATAATCAACCAACTGAAGTTTCAATTACACCCCTTGTTTAGATCAAATTTCACATCTATGCATGTGTGCAATTCTTTCATAATCAGCACGGTTACTTCTTTTAGTGTCTTATTTAATGGTTCCTATTATGTTGCATGCGGAGGCTGAGGAACATAGTCTCAATGTACTCGTTTATCCACTCTCATACAAGCACCTTGACAATGATCACAAAAGAGCTTACACACAAATGTGGGTAATTTTCGTTGGCCATTCTCCTTTTGTTTCGGTATCATGCAACTTCATTCATATGTGGCAACTCCAATGTTTCATCCATGGCAACTTAAGTTTTTCATCCATGGTTTCTTTGATAGATTGGGTGATGAGTTGTCATTTTTCATGTGCACACCATGGCAATTATACTACATGTCCGTGTTAGTTTATATATGGGGCAAAAAAAGATTCTTCTTGTTGCCTAGTGGTTTAACTGTGGTAATTTTAGGTTTTTCCCTACACCTGTTGCACGTTGTGTTAGGCAAGTTTTCAACCATTCATGGCTTTTTCCTTGTATATGATGTTCACTACCAATTTGGATCTGAAGTTAGGGGCAAGAGTAGCAGGTTTTCTATTTTTCCTGTGTTCTTTAACCTGGAAATATTTTTTAGTTGATGAACCAAAATCTGGTCAAGATGGATGATTTTGGTGCACGGTTTAAACAGAATGTGTGGATACCACGGAGGTGTTGTCCGTTTGGTACATTGATCTAAAAAGTCAAGATCTACATCGATTTGAACCGACGCAAATGATCGACTACATCATCCACAGCCTATTGATCGTTAACCTCTCGTATTCTTTGAGGTTAAGTACATTAGATCTTGGAGGTTCTCTCTTGCTATTTCGTAGATTTTTTTTATTTTTCATGCAATAAATCCATCAGTGCAATGGGCCAGCACGACGCTATGAGACTAGCCTTCGGGCTAGTTTCATTGGAACGATCCTGATTGGGTCAGCCGGGCGAGCAAACACACGACGCGCGAGAGAGCGAGTGTGTGAACGATCAAAACCGAGACCAGAGCGAGAAAATATGTAATGTGGGATGCCATGTTGGCTCGGCATGCTCCTGATTGGGCCGTGCGCGAGCGAACGAGCCCTCTCGCTCTCTATTGGCGTGATATTGCTATTTTTTCCTCTATGACATAAAAAACTATTGGTAACATTTCTAAGAGCACCTCAGGCATATCCCTTAAATAGGCCCGCCCGTAGAACTCCGGCAAATTTACAAGTTTTAGCAGACTTTTCCCACCTAGTAGATCCCGTAAATAGGGCTGGCCCGTAAATAATTTTATAGTGGGCTGAAAACCCGCCCCCTTAGACAGTATATCTAGCGCTCAGTGCGGCGGTTGCGGGGTCAAAACTGATCTTTTCCCAACGTCGCTTCCCCTGCTTCGCCGCGAAAAAGCCACCCAGATGACCAAATCCACGAGTGTCGAGCATCAGATCCGACCTCGCCACGTAGTGATGTGGCCGAGGCGTGGCTCAATCGTAGTGGGGGAAGCCGTAGCGAACGCGGCGGAAGCTCCCTCTGTTTGCGGGAGCTCACGCTGTTGCGGCGAGCTCTCCATCGAGGAGCGCAGAAAGCTTGTGTGCTCAAAGGGGGCAAAGAAACGGGCGGTCTAGTGGTGGACCAACCGCAACATGATCCCCAACCGTCCCTGGGAGCGTATGACCCGCCACTGTCCCCCCTTATTCCCCGTTGTCCACCGAGCACTTCCCGTACGTCCACGCCTATGCCCATGACACAGTTGTGGGGTCCTCGCGTGGCCATGCTCCATCCCCCACCTACTTCAACGAGGAGTGGAGCATACCGTCGAGGTACTCTGCCTCCACCGAAGAATTGGAGAGGATAGGACGATGATGCACGAATTCGTCAACAACGACGAAGCGGAGCATCACGCGCTAGAGATGCAAGTGAGTCGCTCGGAGCGATCTCTGGCCACGATGCAAAAGCGCAAGGACACAGGGCGGCCGTCATCTCGATGACGAGGTACAAGGCCAGGTAGAAGTTGCTCGCCATACACCGCGTGAAGCTGGAGGTCATCGACCCCGATGACGGACTGAGCGCTGCGCTTGAGGTCTGTCGGGGGTGTACCCCCGGGTACCCCAGAGTTGATATATAAAAGGATCTCTGAAGATGAATGGAGGATTTGATAAGAGAAATATGCATACATAAGTAGAGAAATATGGCACAAAGGAAGGAAACTAAGAGGAAAAAAGATAAAAGACAAACTGGGCCGAATTATACTTAATTCGGCCTAATCCTAGTCAAGCTGGACCGAATCTGCACTCCCAGGGCCGAATTAGCCCTGCCAAGGCCGAATCACTTGACACTGGGCCGAACTATTCATCTCGGCCCACCACGCCAGCTCCCTTCGCCAAACCCCCGACAGGGAACCCGCGTGGGCCGAGGTCCTTCGTAGCAGCCCAGCATACACCGAGGTGACCTGTCGCAGGAGCTCCTCCCCCGGGTGGGCCGGTAGGAGCAGTGCGACCCACCGCGGGGCCTTCTCCCCAGCATCCTGGCACCGACAAACAGCGGGAGTCCGCCGAGTCCCCGGGTGGGCTGACATCGGCTTCGTCGGCCCATCGCCGAGCCACCAGGCAGACCCGGTTGGGCTGCGCTGTGTCGCCACTCCTGGGCCGAGGTCAATGATCCGGCTGGGCCCCGGCCGAGGCCAGAAATAATCCGGCTGGGCCTCTGTCTCCAACAAATACAGCCAGGCCGAATCAGTTAAGAAGAAGGCCGAGATGCCACTTCGTCAAGGGCGTCCAGGCCGAAGTATTTCACCCCGTACGTCTCTGTATTCGCCTCCTGAAGCTCCCTCGATCGCTACAGCAACGCGCCATCAAGTTAATACAAGCTTTAATGGTGTCATGCCAGTCTTGGGACGCCCATGGCTCAGACTGGCACGTGGTAAAGGGAATATGCCCATGGCAGCAAGAAGATGATGAATAATGTGCCGTTGGCATCAAGAAGATGCTAGGGAATATGCCTGGCATCTCTAAAGATGCCAAGGCATATGCTGAGCATCTAAGAAGATACCAGGAATATGCTAAGCAGATGCCTAGCGTATGGAGCAAGCTTTGTCCCCTGGGCTCCCCTTTATAAGGAGCACCAGGGGGATCGTTCTCAGAGAGGCCCCGAAGGGCTCCTCCCCTCTCAGCTTAATAGGAGCTCTCCTTCTTCTTCCTCCTCCACTCTCATAGAGAGATCTAGATAGAGGCATAGGAGATACAGCTCAAGGAGCATGATTGTAGCCACAAGTATGGCCAGATTATAAGAGATTAGATGTAGAGAATGAGGTGTTATCTCCACTTGAGAGCTTCAATCCAATATACATTGTATTTCTCTTTGTTCATACGAGTGCGGTCTTCACTGCATCATCCCTCCCCGGATTCCTCCACGTCCATCGGCCCCAACTTTAGCCTACCCATGGCATATGTCGTGATACCACCACGACATTTGGCGCCCACCTTGGGGCCTTCTAGTGGCGTTGGTTGGGTCTCCATCCGGACGGGAACACCTTCATCAATTTTCTTCCTCTAAGGGCTCATTCAGCTTCACCAAGCCAACAGAGAACAAAGAGGTAAGCGCAGAGGCTCTCCAAGTCTAATTCATCAAAGCAGGTAAGACTCAGCAAGAAGGACTCAAGCACTACTCCAAGCTTACTGTAAGTACCAAATAACTCAGCAGGGCAGGTATGACCTAGCAAAACTCACCCAAACACTTCTCCAAGTATACTGTAAGTGCCAGGTAACTCAGCCACCTACACTCAATCCTTCCTTCCAGGGAGAAAATAACTCAACCCGGGGACTAGTCAACTTATCCGTGGAGTCATCTTTAGATTAAGAGAGCACTATGTTGATTTAGATCTGTACTCCAGCCAGCTTATTTATAACTCGGCCATAAGTTGAATCAGCTTATTGGTGATTCATATAGATTTAACTCGGCCATAAGTTGAATCAGCTTATTTGTGATTCATATAGATTTTGAGTTAGTTAGCTTTTGCTTTGGATTATCCTGTGACTCAGCTCACCAGCCAGCTTATTTATAACTCGGCCATAAGTTGAATCTGCTTATTTGTAATCCAGATAGATTTTAAGTCAGCGTACTTATGCTTTGGATTACCCTGTAACTCAGCTCCCCAGCCAGCTTATTTATAACTCGGATAGAAGTTGAATCAGCTTATTTATGATCCAGATAGAATTTGAGTCAGCTTACTTATGAGTCGGACAGAACTTGAGTCAGTTTATTTATGCTTTGGATTATCCTTTAACTCAGCTTACCGGCCAGCTTATTGATGATTCGGATATAATTTGAGTCAATCTGTTTATGCTTCGAATTAACCTTTAACTCAGCTCAGTAGATTGTCTCTGATTCGGACTAACATTTGATTTAGCTTGCCAGGATATATTATAATTCGGATTGGTATTCAGACTCGGCGTACCAATCATATCTCTGATTCAGGCCGAAGCTTTATTCAGTTCGCCAGATTGTCAGGTTATGTTATGACTCGGATTGATATTTCACCATCTTGCCAAGTTATCCCATATCTCGGATGACTATTGGCCAGCTTATCATATCTCGAATCTATATCTCATATCTACATCTCGAATCAGATCTCTCAGCGGTTAGTCCTATTATCATATCCCAAAGCTTAATCTCGGATCTATATCTCGGATCCATATCAAAGGCAAATTATCGTCATCACGCCAAATCAAGTTATATCGTGGCAAATAGATGATTCGGATTTGGGATGAGTTAACTCGGATTTGAGTCATATAACTCGGATTTGGGATGAGTTAACTCGGATTTGAGTCATATAACTCGGATTTGAGTCATATAACTCGGATTTGAGTCAGGTGACTCAGACATTAAGACAAAGTTAATTTTGAGTAAAGTAACTCGGATTTGGGATGAGTTAACTCGGATTTGAGTTATATAACTCGGATTTGAGTCACGTGACTCAGACATTAAGACATAAAGTCAATTTTGAGTAAAGTAACTCGGATTTGGGATGAGTTAACTCGGATTTGAGTCATATAACTCGTTTTTGAGTCAGGTGACTCAGACTTAAGACATAAAGTCAATTTTGAATAAAGTAACTCGAATTTGGGTCATATAACTCGGATTTGAGTCAGGTGACTCATACATTAAGACATAAAGTCAATTTTGAGTAAAGTAACTCGGATTTGGGATGAGTTAACTCGGATTTGAGTCATATAACTCGGATTTGAGTCAGGTGACTCAGACATTAAGACATAAAGTCAATTTTGAGTAAAGTAACTCGGATTTGGGATGAGTTAACTCAGATTTGAGTCATATAACTCAGATTTGAGTCAGGTGACTCAGACTTAAGACATAAAGTCAATTTTGAGTAAAGTAACTCGGATTTGGGATGAGTTAACTCGGATTTGAGTCATATAACTCGGATTTGAGTCAGATGACTCAGACTTAAGACATAAAGTCAATTTTGAGTAAAGTAACTCGGATTTGGAATCAGATGACTCGGATCATAACTTACCCGAAGAGGTTAAAAGAGCGGTGCCCAAGAAGGCCAGAACTCATAACTTACCCAAAGAGGTTAAAAGAGCAGTGCCCAAGAAGGCCAGAACTCATAACTTACCCAAAGAGGTTAAAAGAGCAGTGCCCATGAAGGCCAGAAATCCAGAAATTTACCCAAAGAGGCTATGACCTGAGCCCATGAAGGCCAGAAGTCAAGAAACTTACCAAAACGGGTAATGACCAAGTGCCCAAGAAGGCCGGAAGTCAAAAAACTGTCCCAGAAGGGTTATGAGCAGAGCCCAAGAAGGTCGAAGTCACAAACTTACCCAAAAGGATTATGCGACCAAGAAATGTATGACAAAGAAGTTGTATGTCAGAAAACAACTCTGGGGATATTAGGATATAAAGCCCATGAGCGATTCTACGAATCCCACATGGCCTCGGGGACTAATGTCGGGGGTGTACCCCCGGGTACCCCAGAGTTGATATATAAAAGGATCTCTGAAGATGAATGGAGGATTTGATAAGAGAAATATGCATACATAAGTAGAGAAATATGGCACAAAGGAAGGAAACTAAGAGGAAAAAAGATAAAAGACAAACTGGGCCAAATTATACTTAATTCGGCCTAATCCTAGTCAAGCTGGACCGAATCTGCACTCCCAGGGCCGAATTAGGCCTGCCAAGGCCGAATCACTTGACACTGGGCCGAACTATTCATCTCGGCCCACCACGCCAGCTCCCTCCGCCAAACCCCCGACAGGGAACCCGCGTGGGCCGAGGTCCTTCGTAGCAGCCCAGCATACACCGAGGTGACCCGTCGCAGGAGCTCCTCCCCCGGGTGGGCCGGTAGGAGCAGTGCGACCCACCGCGGGGCCTTCTCCCCAGCATCCTGGCACCGACAAACAGCGGGAGTCCGCCGAGTCCCCGGGTGGGCCGACATCGGCTTCGTCGGCCCATCGCCGAGCCACCAGGCAGACCCGGTTGGGCTGCGCTGTGCCGCCACTCCTGGGCCGAGGTCAGTGATCCGGCTGGGCCCCGGCTGAGGCCAGAAATAATCCGGCTGGGCCTCTGTCTCCAACAAATACAGCCAAGCCGAATCAGTTAAGAAGAAGGCCGAGATGCCACTTCGTCAAGGGCGTCCGGGCCGAAGTATTTCACCCCGTACGTCTCCGTATTCGCCTCCTGAAGCTCCCTCGATCACTACAGCAACGCGCCATCAAGTTAATACAAGCTTTAATGGTGTCATGCCAGTCTTGGGACGCCCATGGCTCAGACTGGCACGTGGTAAAGGGAATATGCCCATGACAGCAAGAAGATGCTGAATAATGTGCCGTTGGCATCAAGAAGATGCTGGGGAATATGCCTGGCATCTTCAAAGATGCCAAACATATGCTGAGCATCTAAGAAGATACCAGGAATATGCTAAGCAGATGCCTAGCGTATGGAGCAAGCTTTGTCCCCTGGGCTCCCCTTTATAAGGAGCACCAGGGGGGTCGTTCTCAGAGAGGCCCCGAAGGGCTCCTCCCCTCTTAGCTCAATAGGAGCTCTCCTTCTTCTTCCTCCTCCACTCTCATAGAGAGATCTAGATAGAGGCATAGGAGATACAGCTCAAGGAGCATGATTGTAGCCACAAGTATGGCCAGATTATAAGAGATTAGATGTAGAGAATGAGGCGTTATCTCCACTTGAGAGCTTCAATCCAATATACATTGTATTTCTCTCTGTTCATACGAGTGCGGTCTTCACTGCATCATCCCTCCCCGGATTCCTCCACGTCCATCGGCCCCAACTTTAGCCTACCCATGGCATATGTCGTGATACCACCACGACAAGGTCATCGACCCCGATGACGACTGAGTGCCTCGTCGCCGCACCTAGAAGCTCCGATGAGGTTACCCAAGGCCTGATTTTGGTATTAGGGTTTGCGGATATGTATCCCAGATGTAATAGCGTATTTTATTTACTGTGTTAGGCTTCTGATTTCTTGAACTATCTATAACTAAAACACAATTCGTCCTCGTATTATCAACGCAGTTGCAAAATGTTCAAAAGTGCAGATCGTAGTACGTTCTCTTTAGGCGAACTGCAAACTGAAAAACCCAAGTTCAGTGGCCTTTATAGCTGTTTTACAGGTTGCCGATTGTTGCTCAAGTCGCAATTATTTCCTCTTTACCACCAGTACATATGAAATGCCTTTTTTATTGTTTAGTTTTCAGAGGTTTGAGAGTGTCACAGACACTGATGCGGGAAGCTGTCACTGGCCATTGCACAATTAGAATAATCTCCACAGCCTGCCTAGGTCATCAGGTATGACGTACAAACCATGACGGCATACATACACCTACAGCATACAGACCAAGTAGCCATCATGGTTTTGGAATGGCATCACCTCACCTGAACAGCAACCCAAGCAGGACCATCTACGATCACAGAGCAACAACAAAATACCATCATGCAAACAGTACGCATGTAGTACCACCATCATCATGCCAAATACAGAGACAGTTGGGATTAGTAACTTCGTACTTACAAGTTTCAACTAAAAAATCACTTTACAAGTTATTCAGTACCACCACCACCAGGCATTCAGGGAGTGATTATTAGTTACAAATGAATGGTTCAGTGGCAAGGGCTGCTCTGCTTACAAGAGTTAACAGCACATGCATGCTAATGAGATCAACTGTACATTGCACTTTGGATGATTTTCACCCAGCATGCATAAGAATCGACAGCAGAAACCCACAATTGGTGAAGAGATTACCTGTTTTTTTTTGGCCTACCCATCTTCTATGGCTTCCCAGTAACATTTCCACCCGCCTTCCGAAAAGGAAATGTACACTTGCTGCTATGCGCAATGTGAACTTATTTTACATGCTACTGCTGTAGGGTATGCTGTTCACTGCGAGAAGCTATGCCAATACACTGACCGGTACTACATATGCACTTGCGCAACCATCAGAACAGAACCAGCTTAGTTTCATGATCTTACTACATCTGCAAGCTCATAAGAGAATACCCTGGACTCTCCAGATCCTCTTTGCTAGGGGCAACAAGGAGCAGAAAAGTAAACCCCTGTCCCAAGTATCTGTCCGCTGACCGACATGTAGGATGGAGTTGATGCAAAAGAACAAGTCCCAGATGATCCACCAATATCCTAGCCAACTGCACTCCAACAGTCCGTTGCTGCCTGGTAACCCACCATATACCGCGGCAGGTGCTGAGAGTAAAATGAATCACCGTACATACTTTTTGGCAGCTCTGATGACCCAACAATGGACATTGTCAGCTCTGAATGTGTACACTTCACCTTTCCATAGACATCATTGACGACACCTTTCATGAAATCTTCTTTCAGGGAGTTAATATCAAGGTAACCATTTGTTTGAGGGACGAGGCCCCAGTAATATACAGTGTTTGGCATGGTGACTGAATGATCAACTTCAGGTGAGGGATCTGGATCACACACAATGCCATCACCTTCCAGCTGCAGGAACAAGTCAAAAGCATAGTATTTTCAGTAAACGAACAGTTGAGTTGCATGAGTGTGAAAGAAACAACAAAAACGACTGCATCAAACAAACCTTCAGAATAAGGTACCGGAAGCGGGATTTAACCCATCCAGCCCAATCACTTAGTTCTTCAGAAGTTGGAGCACACAGAGCAATGCGAAGAAATTGATCATATTTTGTCACATATGGGAAGGGTTCAAAAAGCCATGTCCACTCAAAATCATGCTTCCATAAGTCCTGTACCAGAGATAAAAAAAATGTTTAAGTGTTGATAAAAATAATTTCAAGGTTCTCAAGATGTCATGTGTACACCAGTCTAGCCTAGCAATAGTTCTTAAAATGGGCCATGAAGAAGACATGTATCACTAGTGAAAACTGAACCGCACGAATATTTAACACTAATTGTATTATATGCAGTTCTGTAGTATTCGTGTTAAGCAGACAGACAAGGTAAAATGAATATGCTCACTCAAATGGTATTGTGAACTAAAACTTGAAATGAGTATCAACGAACTAAACCAATAGCAAACAGCCAAAAGTAAATGTGGTCAAATTGAGAACAAGGAACATGAGATAGGTCTCATGTTGAATGGTTGATATGCCATAGTGCCATATTTGTACTAGGGAAAGAAAACAAGAACAAGAAAAAGTGCACAACAGGTACAGGCATGGAGAAAATATCTTGGGAGTATGGCGTAGGAATGCCAGAATATGTTGATTTATGTAAAGCATAAACAAGTTGACAAATCTCAGTTATGCATCACCAAATCCACCATCACCATAGTAGAACACAAAATTTAATAAATGTTTCCAATAAATGACTGAACTTCTACACCATATTACCATATAGAGTTTAGATGAAACCTCCTTTCAAGATAATTAAACAAAATCTCCGGATCACACGAAGGAAAAAAAGGGTGCCCATTTAGGAAATTTGACCACCACCAGACTTCAAAAAGCAGGAAGAATGCAACTATAAGCGGAACTATCTCAACCTACTGACTTTGGTCAGAGCATAACCACGCATGAGCTCTTCTCTGATCTTCCCGAAGGTACTTTCTGTCATATTGGACGCACAGAGCTCCGGTGGAGTACAGGGCATCACTATGGGCATTAAACACCCATCTGAAAGCCTACATTTAGACGGCTGACCATGCAGATCTACTGGAATTTGCCAATGCCAGTGAGCAAAAATCTCAAAGAACATTGTGAACAGACCATTGACAGTGGCCTTTGGATACTTCTGACAAATATATGCTGCAAGAATTGCTAAATGAATCCCAGCAAAGAAACCAAGCAGCTGAAAAATGAGATAAGACATGAAATGGTTAGACCAGAGTACATCTGAATCACAATCAATAGCGCATATTACACCACATACATGGCAATGAAGTCCTCGCCTCCTAGCCCATAGTTTTATGCATCGCAACAGAACCTGGAACTTCTGCATCATAATAATTGACAGATGAACTGTGAATAAACTGAACTTTTTGAGGTGAAAAACAACAATTTGGGTACTCTTGTGTAAAATTAGTGATGAGAAATTCCGCACATAAATCTAAGGAAACAAGAGCATGCTAAACAAGAACAGAAAAGGATGAATGAACAGTTCCAAGTAAATAAATTGAGAAAAACTGTAGATTCAAACATGACTATCTGTCCCTGATGTACAATTATGCAGGGGACAATAATGTGACCAAGTGCTGGTAAATTAAATTAGAAAATAGTCTGTCACCTCTGCATCTGGTACTAGCTGCACAATCTGCTCATTAACACGAACTCCAGACAAACTCCTCCAGCTCCGTGAATCAAGTTTCCGAAGAAACTGAGGACTAGATGAATTTATAGCCTGCAAGAGCAAGTATGCTGATCAAAATATGGATTTTCCACTTCTACGTAGTACCACAAGTCTGCATGGAAATCATGATAAAGATAGTTTGGAGGGCTATACTCTCCACACGTGGATTGTTATGTAAACATCATTTACGGTAAAGAACACAAAAGTAAAATAAGATGCTTTGGATGTGAGTTGATCAAGGTAATTTTTTTTCAAGAGTGTTAATCGGAAAGTTGGTGACTTCATATGGGAATATGTGGTGGGTTCTAGGCCTGCTCAGCTTGAATTCTTGGCTACGCCTTTTGCTAAGAAAATAGAACTTTCTACCATGCCACTATCCCAAGGAACTAGTGATCCAAACCTCATTCAGAAGGTGTGCAATAAAAAATAACAACAACAACAACTCTTCAATAAATTTGTCAAATTTAAGAGGGGTGGGAACAAACAGACTTCACCAGCCATGGTTATTTGGGCAAGGACATTGTAAGCATGCTTGGAGCAAGATTTTTTGCTTTGTATTGCTATAACCCTGACAAAAATTGGCTCGGGTCATGCACATGTTGAACTACTGGTAAACAAATAAACATAAGTACAAGGTGTTCCAATTTTTCGAAGTCGATGTGTTCTCAGGCTGGTTTCAAGCTGATACGAGTGAGGCAATGACGTACAGTGGGCTTGTCCTGACTAATGGTAAAATGATATTAGATGTCCCAGAATTTTGTTGCGTTGCTGGGATCAAACTGTGGGGGTGATGTCAAGTAAAAGAAGTGATATCTTCTCACAAGGTAGAGAAGCTTGATGCTTATGATGAGCAACATGGGCTAGCTGATCTTTTTAATGTCAGATATCAGGCTCGATTAGTGACCACTAAAGAAATGAAGAAACAGGTAGACAACATGTAGGGGTGTATAATGGTTGCTAGCTGAGTAGCTGGTGATCTAAATCGCCATCACAGCCTCCAACAGTGCTGCAAACGGCCATAAAAGCGAACGCTCTATCATGTGGTCTGATGATGGAGAGTGCAGCTTCGTTTCCAAACAGGAAATTCAGGATCATATTTACACACTGTACAGAACTGCACTTGGTTCTGCAATCGCGGCCACATTTGACACCAGCAAAAGGTATCAGAGACCCAGGGCATGTTTGGTGATTTTAATTGCTCGATTTAAAGATACTAAACTACAAGGTGGTGCCATTAGTTCCTCAGATCAGACGCACTTTGAATATCTACAACCTACAACAATATTATCTCGTTGCATATCAGATGTAGCTTTGGAGGTCCCTAATTAGCTGTTCACTAACAGGTTCACTCCATCACTGAAGTCAGGTATATTTTAGAAGAGTTGGCAGCGCAAGAAACTTGCCTGAACTGCATCAATAACGGGGAGCTGGGCATATGTAAGATCGACTGAAATCCCACTGAATATAAATCGCATCAATGGAACCTTGGCATTTTCCACACTCTGCACTCCTGATACTTCTGGCCTGCGCTGAAGAATTTGTCGCAGAACAACAAAAAAGTGGTGCTGCAAGATCAAAATGTGTTAGCATCCTGAAGCAGGGTGGAGAAACACAAAACACAAATGACAACACTTACTGGCAAGGTTGCGATACAAGGACCAACACAGAGCGCATCGATGTCAGATTCAGGTCCATGAGCCTTGAAGAACAAAAGAAACTAAGGTCAACAGTCGCATGTCACATATTGCATCATAAGCAGTAACAAGATCAAATAGTAGGTGGAGAAGTGTGTCACAAGGCATACAACTTACAATGTGAACCTACAATTAAGTTAACAGAGTGATTTGGACATAGGAGCAGGCATTATAAACAAAGCAGGTCATTTTGTTTCGCTAATAGCCACGTAATCGTCGTATGATGGCTTAATTTTCAAAAGGTGTGAAGCATTAAATCTAGGCATTACTACAAACATGAAATTCGATAGAATTTTTACCGCCTGAAATATGGGATAATCCAACCAATACTGTAGGCTAGTATCATCACTGCAAATAATAATAACCCTGAAAAAACTTGTAACAGATCATCACACGATTTCCCCCCACAATGGCTTGCTTGCTTACCCCTAGCGTGTAAGAACCATAGGTCAGCACCGTAGCAGTCACCCGCCTTGGGGGCACCCTCTGCTCATGGCCCACCTGCTTGGCCCAGTCCATCACTATCTGCAAGAGCAAACGGTGAGAACACACAACGAATCAGAACATCCGTTCCGGCACAACACGCACGAACAGACGCCGCAATACAGAGTTTTTTTAGTCCCAGAATCCCCTAGGCACGATTACCTTCTTGAGCTTGCGGATGACCTGCTCCCTCGTCATGTCCTCCTCCGGCGTCGGGACAGCCCCCTCGTCCCGCAGGAACTACATCCATCCCCAACAAGCGAACACGAATTGAGTAAAAAAAACAGTTCGAATTACCGCAGAAACCCGGGGGAATTGAGGGGTGTAGGGAGGTCACCTGGACGAGAGAATGGCTCCGGCGGTAATCCATTTGGAAGAGGAGGGAGGACGGGACCCGGAAGGCGAGCGGGCAAGGAGGGGGCGGAGGAGGCATACGGTATCCCGCGGGGAGGGCGGGCGGCGGAGGCGGGGCGAGGAAGACGGGTAGGGTTTGGGCCTCGGGAGCCCCCGGGGCGGAGTAGGCCCAAACTGGGAGCTCCGACGCCATCGCCGGCAGGGGATAGTAGGCGGCGGCGGTAGTCGGAGACATGGGGGAGGCGGCGATCGCCGGAGAATACGCCGGCGGCGGTGGAGTCGAGGAGAGGGAGGAGGTACGAGGGAGGGGAAGGGGAAAATGCTCCTCTTTTCTGTCCTCGCCTTTTTGCAGAGGTTCGTTGGGGTTTTGGGGCGAGACGGCAGAGGGGAAGAGGAGAAGAGAAAGGCGGCGGCGGTTTATGCTGCGTGGGGTGCGTGTGCCGGGACGTGGCTGGGCCAGGCGTGTCAGCGTCAGAGAGGGCCGCGTGGCGTTGGATCCGGGGCAAGGACACGGGTGCTTCCGGAAAGTTCCATCTCCCAAGAAGGCAAAGAGGGGTTTCCGTCTTGGACACGCTCACGCAGACCTCGTGCATCCATCCGGATGCAAAATAAATAAATAATCAAGACATTCAACAAATCCGCAGCCATTATCCGCAAAAATAAAAAACGCAGCCATTGTAGCAGTTAGTTTACATATTGCAGCAGAGGTATATACAGTTTTAGTCTCACAACTTGCAACTTGTGAGCAGTTTAGTCCCACAATTTGCAAACTTAGCAAAACTAGTCCCACAACGTGCAACTCAAGAACAGTTTAGTCCAATTTAACCAAAGTTTAACAAGTTTGACCGAATTTATCCATATTTCACTAACTAGACCATAGTTTAAAAACCGAACCGGTACTACCTAAAAAAACCAGAAACGTAGATCTTACCATACCTTCTCAATCAGCTTAGCGTTGTTAAAAAAATATATGGTGGAGCGGGGTTCAAACCCTACACCTAAATATAGAATGCTAACTACAATCTAGCCATGACCAGCAAAGCTGCGATTTCTTTCATGTAGAAACAAGAGACAGATATTATTTGTACAAACCGTGTACGGCCATATTAAAATTAAACAAAAAAAAAACAACGTGCAGCTCCTTATCTCAATTATTATGTCAAACGATCGTCAAAAGAAATTATTATGTCAACCTGTGATTTTGAAATATTTTGTATACAATTATTTACTTATTGCATTATTATATGTAAAAATATATACTTTATATCTTTAAAAACCAGACACGGTAAAAATATATATCAGTCACGCAAGGATGACCACACAATCGTCTGTGTGGTCACTTCAGTCTCGATCCAGCTAGCAATGCACTACCGCAAGCACGCAGTCAATGTGCGTCAAGACAGATGGGGTTAACCAGAGTGGAGGTGAGAGTTATTGAGTAGGTTTATGAGGACCTTTTCTGCAAATCACACATCTAGACCACAGTTTAGAAACCAGACTAGTGATTGAACCGTTGAGGCCGTTGGGTCAAGTTTTTATCGATCGGATTGTTTGTTTTTAATTTATGAAATACCTTTTACTTATAAATAATGCAATAAATAAATAATTGTCTATGCAAAAAAAATACGGTTTGGCATAATAATTTTTTAGAAAACATGTGGAATTAATAGCGCTCTGACTGGCATAAGAGATGCAAGATGATATATCCAGCTTACAAAGTAAAACCACATAGCCTCATAGAAACATGCCTACTGAAGAGGCTATGTCCGGAAAAATGGAAGCAGGTACGACCATTATATTAGCTACACAAAAGAAGAGCACAAGCTGAATAGGTTGCAGAGTCAGGCCGGAGTTCACCAAAACAAACCAACGAACAAGCTACACCGTCAAGGCAATTCCAGCCGTGCAGGCAATGCCACCGGAAGCCGACCACCACCAGGAATTGATCACCACTTGCCACTACCAACCTGAAGCACCAGAATAGAAACCAACAACCACTAGGAATCGACCATCACTGCTCCAATGATGCCTTCAGGAAGGGAACGGCGTCTGTGGACTTTGCCGCCGTGGCCCAAACGGGCAAGGGTTTCGCCTCAACATAAAACCTTCACCAACTACATTGGGAACCAGACTGCCGCGAATGACACCCGGACCACGACCACAGCATGCAACTTGTCAGACACCACACCGTGATCATGATTGTGGTCTCCAGCCAGCACTGTATTCCATGATACGCCCGTCATCCAACATGACTTCCACCACCAAGGGTCGCTGCCCCGGCGTACCCAACTCTGCATACTCCCGCACAGAGGAACACCGTCGTCTCTAACACCGTTTTGAATCTTGCAATGATTTTTGTATTTGTTTGGTATAATAATTGAGATAACGAGCTGCAATTTTCCTTCCAAAAGGTACCATAGTACTAGCTGCAGGCCAGCAAGGCGTTAGTTTTTGTGTTTATTTAATTCTAAATATTGTTGTACATAGTATGTACCAAATATATGTGTCCCTCGATTTTTGCGCATAGACCAACCGTACGACACAGTGGCACGTTCTCCTACCTGGGCTCCTTGTTAGGAGGAGTTCGAATCCCACCTTAGCCAATTAATTTTTAACAACGTCTATCTGATTAAGCCGGTGATGGTGGTTTAATGCGTAAAACAAATCTTGGTTCAGCCGGTTTAATTTCTTGTTTTCTTGAGGTTTAATCGGTCGATTTTTTAAACTATGATCCGTACAATGGAAATGTGAATGAATTCGGTCAATGTCAGTCAAACTTGCTGAATTTTGGTTAAATTGGACAAAATTGTTGCTGTGTTACAAGTTGTGGGACTAGTTTTGTTCACTTTGCAAATTGTGGGACTAAACTGCTCCTAGGTTGCAAGTTATGGGACTAAAAGAGTATTTACCTCTATCTGATTAAGCCGGTGATGGTGGTTTAATGCGTAAAACAAATCTTGGTTCAGCCGGTTTAATTTCTTGTTTTCTTGAGGTTTAATCGGTCGATTTTTTAAACTATGATCCGTACAATGGAAATGTGAATGAATTCGGTCAATGTCAGTCAAACTTGCTGAATTTTGGTTAAATTGGACAAAATTGTTGTTGTGTTACAAGTTGTGGGACTAGTTTTGTTCACTTTACAAATTGTGGGACTAAACTGCTCCTAGGTTGCAAGTTGTGGGACTAAAAGAGTATTTACCTCTATTGCAGCATATGCATAAATTATCGCGATAAAAAAACCAACGGAAAAAACATTTGTAGCATAAAAAAATCTCTTACAAGACACTAGAATAGTTGCAAGATAACATGTATATGTTATTTTGGGTAAGTTACTTTAAAAAATGATAAAAAATGGTTCTAGAACAATATTTCAAGAAAACATCAGTGAGGAAATAGTTCGACTTGTAGTGTGCACAAAGGCTTGAAAATACAAGAACGAGGAGCCAAAAGTATGTTTCCGATGATTTAAGTTTCGTTTTTTTGTGCACAAGGTACGCTAATGCAAAGAAAAAACACAGTATTTGAAATATGCATATAACTAAGTCATTAACATGTGTGTGAGACTCTTCTTTTTGAAAAGTAAAATTTTCTTCTGAACTAGGAGCACATCCTCTAGAGCTTTACTAGAAAAAAAATAAGTTCAGCGACGATCGCCGAATGCACATACCATCAGACCTCTGCTACGATCGGTAGAGCCTTCTGGAATCTTATAACACCACTCTAATTTCATACAGTTCCCACCACATTAAAGATACTGCCACAGGAGGCACATGATTATAGATTATTGTTCAGCTAGTAGTGATTTGAACAAGTTATGATCACGAACAGCAAGGAACCTGTTTTTGTCACAAAAGGTCCTGGGATGATCCTAGTAGGATCACAAGTTCTTCAACTGTTGAGCACCTGAATTTCGACGACATGTTTTGTCGGTCGCCATTGCATTTTAACTACCAGGCAATTTAAAAATGAACAATTCCAAAGTCAGATTATGATTATAGAAAGAAAACTCACATAGCAAGATCACTAACACATATCCACCAGTTGGCAATCTCAAACTTGTTGAGGAACCCATAAGACACGAATACATCACAATCTTTACCTCCAACATCAACTGCTTAATTCACAGGAGGCAGAAGTCCGAACAATGTGCCAGTTCTGCTACACTACTACGGGAACACTGGAACTGCAACAGAGAGATAGACGAAGGCTAAGCCAACGTACCAACACAACACAGTACAAGGAATGAATTTGCGAACACTGGTTTCTGCTGTTTGAGCCTTTGGTAGGACTGAAATAAAGACTGGGGAAAATAGAAGAGTAGAGAGCCGTGCCATCTCATGCAACATTCTGAAGCTGCGCTCGCTGCTGCTTTTGTACCTTGGCCTTGTGCTTATGCCCAGATATGTGGAACTCGTAAACCTTCTGGCTGTTGACGACGACATTGCACACCGCGCAAATCTTCACTTCACCTTGGGCGGCTCCAGCATCAAGGACTCGCCTCTTCTTCACCTCCAGGTCTCCTCGGGTTGCTGTGGAGCTCTTATTCTTCTTTCGCTGTACAACTGGCAGCACGCCACCAGCGACAGCAGCAGCTGCTGCTGTACTTGCTCCAGCAGCAGTGTTCGGAGGGTTTGCTCCAGCAGCAGGGTTCGGAGGGTTTACTCCAACAGCAGGGTTCGGAGGGTTTGGTCCAACAGCAGGGTTCGGAGGGTTTGCTCCAACAGCAATGTTCGGAGGGTTTGCTGGTTTAGGTGTGATCGCGTCTTGTAACCTGTTCAAATTCTTCTTGTGCTTCTTACCTGTTTTGTGGATCACGAGAACATCCATGGTATCACACTGAATCTTGCAGACTTCACAGGTTAATGGCTGCACTGGCACGTTCGGTGTTTTCTTGATGAATTTCCTCGTAGCGTTCCGAGGCAGAGGATGGCCAAAATGAGCATTCCACTGAGCATGGTTCATGACTGTGGCTGCAGCTGCTGGTGCCATTCCATTTGGAGCTTTTGCAGCTGCTACCTACGGAAACAATGCTGGTATGAAGTTAATAGCAAGGGGTGAGAGAGATATAGTATGAAAACTAATCAGCAGATACAATTAAGGTGAACTCAACAACATAACTGAACATAAGATGTGACATACGGTCAAGGTGAATAGAACCTTCTTTTATGAAATTAGTTAGTGCACATGTGAAATCCATGTTACTGTGTTAAGTATGGTTATTCACAAATTCAAATTAGATGTAGGTAAGTATATTTTAGGGGCAAGGGACCAACTTCGATTTATAGCCAGCCAGATGGTAAATGTACTGGATCCATTTTCCATGTACATCTTACACTGAACACGTTTCATCCAATACTACTCCCTCCGTTCCCTTCTATAAAGACGTTTTGGCAAGCTAATTAAGCCTACCAAAACGTCTGATAAAATGGAACAGAGGAAGTATTATTTAAAAATATATGATGATGCGGATGACGACAAATGATACCTGCATATCAATAACACCTGTACATACAACACATGACGCCCTCAGCTACGTATCAAGGAGATACCGACTTCCAGCAACCACCTCTTAAACTAACCGCTGTGCCTCAGCAAAAGGATGGTAGATCAGCACTGGGAGCACTACAGTAGTACATAAGAACAAGCTACCACCCATGCAGATCAGAGGTAAAGCTGGAGTAGGATCTCTCAGATGAGACCAGCAGACTTCCACCCCAAGCACAAGACGCTTCTGTAGAGCAAGCTATCGACCTTTCAGTATGATGGATCTGAGGCACATAGTTTGATGATATGAAACCCAAAGGTTGTTCTCGCATTTGACCTTGGTAAAGAGGTCTGTAAAATGAATTTTTAGATGGCGTGTACTGAAGATCGATGTTTCACTGCTAACAACAATGGAGCAACAGCCAACATGATCACTCACCTAAACTGAATTAGAGAAGGCGTATACCCAGAGTTAAATGAACATGAATAGAACTGACAACGAGGTGCAATTCCCCTCAAATATCGAAGCAAATAAAACAGATGGCAATACTGAACTGAGACAAGAGCACTGACAAACCGACTGAGGTTACCACATGCGATATCCAGCTTGGTGACAGTGGGCTAGACACTGTCCACAATGTGAGCCCAGTATTGTGTTGAACTCGCACTAACTTCTACTTCTGGAGCTGCACGTACCGATGGCAACTTTGATTGTAGATGGAATCCATGTTGAATCAGTGTTAAAACTGCGATTAGATTCCTTGAAGCCAAAGAAGAAACAGCAAACCATTGTGGTCATTGTCAAGGGTAGTGCACAAGTACTCTTAAATAGGACGAGTAAGCTAATAGTTTCCGTGTTGCAGCTAGATGTGCATTGTACTCTTAAATAGGACGAGTCCTAGTAAGCCTGCTATAGAGTCCTTTGGGGTATTGCAATACACTCAATATAATTCGTAAACAGTCATCAAATCCCAAGAGAACAGCAGCAACAACAAAAACAAGAATTCAACAAAGGCTCAACAGATGTTCAAATGATAGCCGTTGTATAAAGTGGTCTCATAGCCGTTTCAAAATCTTGGGAGCTAAGCTTTTTACAATGGTCATGTTAATGACTAATTCTTGTCCGTGAGGTTATCCTCTGCGTGGAGGTTGTCCTCTTTGGCTGATGAAGAAGCAACTGTGCTTCAAGCATCTAGGACTCAATTTGGGGCCATGAGTCCTAACTCTCAGGTATCAGCATACAGATCACTTGAGGCACTAGACTCAACACACATGTGGGAGTTAGGCACGCCGCTGTTCCACCACATGTTCAATCCAGTGTCTCTCATGTCCATAGAAGCTGACTGATACCTGATGAGATTTCTGGAAAACCTATCCAATATACACTAATATCCAGTGTTTTGAATTGATTTCTGGGGGTTTAGGTAGAAGCTGACTGATACCTGATGTTCAATCCAGTGTCTCTCGTGTCCATAGAAGCTGACTGATACCTGATGAAATTTCTGGGGTTTTTCTGTTGGTAGCTAACATCAACTGCAGCGAGTTTTCCTCAAGGACACCGGTTTGTTGCGCCTTGAGTACTTACATTTAGTGTTGCTGAGCGGTACGTTGTATATACCAGACCATTCTTCAGGATGCCAGAAGTTGCATCAAGCAGAAGAATGCACCCTGAATATTTGGTGTTGCTCTATACAACGTTGTTGTGGATACCATGGATAGTACTATCAGGATGCCAAGGAATGCTTCAAGCAAGAATAAGCATCCTGGAGTACTTTCCATGGTTGTGTCCACACGCTGTTGTGACTATGTCTGATAGTATTTCAGGGTGCCATGTAATGCTTCAAGCAAATGAATGCACCCTGAATACTCCATTCATAGATCACAACGGGGTTGTGGCTTGCAGCCGATAGTATCTCAGGATGCCAGAAAATGCTTTGGTAAGGATATGCATCCTGAGTACTTTTTACAGCAAGTAGTATCTCAAGATGCCAGGAATGCTTCAGGCAGATATATGCATCTTGAGTACTTGTGTTGTGATGACCTACATGGACTAACTAGCATGCCAGATGGTGATGTAGATGGCATATGTTGTTTTGAGTCCTTTGGTGGTTTTCTATGGTCCACCAACCATTTTGGACATGTGTACCTGTAAACACTAGATAAAAAGTTAGTTTTTTTAATTGTGTTGTCAACTATCATCCAAAATCAACTAGGATGTGCTAGATGCACTTCCAATATCAATACTCGATAGACCCGATAATAGCAGGCCAAAAGTGTTCTTGGCAAACTCAAGTAATGAACTTTGTTGAAGTGAATACGCAAATAGAAGTCAACATGCAGATGCCCACTTCCAAATGGCAAAGAAGAAGAAGGTGACCACTTCATTTCAAATAGAAGCAGATTTGCAAGATGCAGATGATTACTTTGAAACAACATATATACACTAGCATTACACATGAGTTTGGGTCTTCAGGATAGTTGTTTCTGTGAGGTGCTAAGAACTTTACATGTGCAAGTTATCATCATCCAATATTCCCCCAGCCCATAGTTAGAAAACTCCCCTTTTACCCCCAAACAGTCCTTCTGGCCATTGTTGCATCCCCATCTCCAGCTTGATGTATCCATGAGACGAACAGCCCTTTCAAGGAATTCCCTTTGTGGTGGTCCAGCTCATCAAAAGTATTATAGTGTTCCATCAATACTTAAATATGGAGTGACTTATTTCGTAATCAAGGGCTTCATTATCAGAAGACTTTTAACCAAGTACGGGAAGTCATTGCATTTCTTTTTCCCACATGAATACATACACAAATGCATCCTCATCACGATCTTCTTTCCATAAGCTGTGTCAAAGTGATGAAATCATATGTGCTCTTTTCACCCAAGTAGTGAGGATTACAAGTTAGAACTTTGCCCTCTAATTAGGTAGTAAGCATAAATGTTAAAACATACGCAAATGATTTTCTTTCCCTAAGCGCTATGTCAAAATGGTCAAGTCAAATATGCTCTACACCTAGCCAAGGTCTTCAGCAAAGTAGCCAGTCACCTGCTTTCTAATTATACTCACTGTTCTGCCGCACATCATACTTGCTTAAGTTTACAACTAACTGATTTTTTTCAAGAGAAGTCCCTAGTACATCAAGTTAGATTTCACTGCAACTCTTGCTTATTCTATTTTTTTTGGTAAGTTTATGCATAAGATGCCATGTTATCTTTCGGTTATAACCACCGACCGTTTAAAAACTCGCACTTTGATTAGGTCCCTAGTACACAAATGAATTCAGTGCTCGTGTGTGACCCAGTCTACTAGATTAAGATGCAAGCAAGTAATCTCCATACCATTTAATTCTCCAGTTAGACCTAAATCTTTCTTGTTAAAGAGGGGTTGGTGGTTATTCATCCACCTCCTAATCCTATTTCCCCACGAAAAAGAAAGCAAGAAATAAAGGAAGGTAGATTTCATCTCAGATTGCAAGGAAGCAAAAGGAAAACCATGATCCGTTTTATATCTAGGAAGGAAAGAAGCAATCAAGAAAATTTGGGAATCGGGAACAAAAGGAAGAATTATTGCAGAGAAAATAATGCGCAAATAAATGCATATGCATACACATTGTGATCAATCAATTCTCAAACAGCACCTGAGAGGCTGAGAACAGCATCAATTTTTTCATAGACACATGCACAGGGATTAGTGACCTCAATCTCCATCGCTGTCCAATGTCTCCTCGTCATCCTCCTCCAAAGTTGCAGGAGGAGTTGCCGCTTCAGCAGGAGCCAACACCACCACAACTCCTCATCTGCATCACTAAGAAGAGGACGCCGACAACCACAACCCGCTCTGATGCCATGTGGTGAAGAGGTGATGACGCATGTCAGCACAAGGTGAGCATGCATGTTGGCGAGTCGGTAAGCTGCGCTGGGAATGAGCAAGGGCAGGCGAGACCAGGTCAACAAGGATGAGACTACTCAGGGTCATGGCAGGGCCGTCAACACAAAGACGAGTCCGTGGCTGCAGACGGTATATCAAGGATGAGGTCGCAACAGATTGGGGCAGATCAATAAATTGAACAAGGAGATGCTCTGCTAGGAGAAAAGGAACCAGAATAGCGTGCCGAAGAAAGAGCATACGCACATGGAAAAATGATCGGAAACTACACGCGCTACTTGTGTCCGCGACACAGGAAAATCTTCTGATCAAATTTCAATATACATCTTATTATCGCCGCGCCGCAATGCACGGGTGTCTGACTAGTATACCGTGATTTTACAGTGCCACAATTCCTCATCCTATAGAAACCTAATGTAAGAAAACGGCACCACAGAAATAGGAAAATCAAATCTAACTCCATTGACAGGTAACATGACAAATGGCAGCAATCCAATTCTCTGGGGCAGTTAGGGCTAATAGCTACAATCGACAACCATATATTTATGTGAAGAACAATCACTTAGAGAGGATCTCACCAATGAGGCTCGATTGCTAAACATATGCCCTCTTATCTAATGAACTCCTGGAAATCCACCTAAATTCACCACACTCCAAGGAGGAAACACGACCTTTGTACCAAATCGGAAGCAGTAAGCGCACTGACCTGCGCGTAGCGCTGTGGATCGAACCCAAAGTTCTTCCCCTCCTGTCTTCCAGTCGCCGCCGGAGCTGCCTGCGCCGCCGAAACAGCCGGGGCGTGAGAGGCCTCGCCGGCGGTGAAGTAGTACTCCGCCAGGCCGCTTCCCCCGGTGTCCACCGCCTGGGCACCGTAGTACTGATAGGTCGCGTACGGGTTGTACTGCGCCTGCGTGTCGGTAGGGTTGGCGTAGTAGTAGGAGGAGGACGAGGCGGCGGCGGCGGCGGCGGCGGCGGCAGCGGGGTCGGGTTGGTGGTACACCGGGTAGGTGTAAGGGTAGGCGTAGGGGTGAGCGTAGGCGGGATGGGAATCGGCGGCCGGCGGCGCCGCCGCGGTATAATCCATGGTGGCGGCGAGGGTGCGGTGCGGTGTGGCGTGAGTGCGACCGGTGGTCCGATCAGCGTTCGGGTGCAGGAGGAACAGAACGATATCGGCTTCTCTCGTGCTCGAAAAAGCGATTTGGGTGCACAAACCCCTGGTCTACGAGAAAAATCGTGCGCTACGACTGACGGCCTGAGGTGCTGCAAAAAGATAATACTAGGGTTAGGTTACTGTACAAATGCTTGGGTATTCAGCTTGCTAAAAAAGTCTTACATTATGAAACGGAAGTAGTAAAATCTACCGATAAAAAAGCTAGAAATGTCGGTGCTACAAATGGAATCGAGTCTGAGATATGCAATTTTCGGTCATCAAATATGCTTAGGATGTCACTGGAGCATGTAGAGTTACGTATCCACTAACATGCCACTGAGTTGAGCACATCAAAAATTCGCAAGAAAACCCCTTCTTGGTCCTGCTTTCCTATTCAACGCTAGGGAACTAGCTGGTCGGAATGACCCATGGGGCCTATTGGCCAGGGTCACCCACACACGTCTTCCTCTATCTTTTCGCACATCGCGTCGCTCACAGATCCGGCGATTGGCGTTTGTCCCTGGATCCCCACGTTGACGCGCTTCCCCGGCGACCAACCCTGGTCGTGCATGGTGCTGCTCGGCTCTATTCTTTCTGGCGACTGGCGCTACCCTTGGTCGCAACCCCCCAAGCAGCAGTATTCGATCCCTACATGGCACCCGGTAGTGTGGCTCCATCCCCTCCTGCGAGGCAGTACTTGGCAGCCGAAGGCTCTTCACCTGCCCACAAACCACGACAGCGGCATGGACGCGGGTCCCCGCAAGGCACTCGGTGTCGCGGCCCTCTTCCTGCCTTCTCCCGCGCGCGTAGATCATTTGCCAAGGACCATGGAAACAAGATGACAAAGGAGGGGAATGGGGCAGGACCTCCGCATCCATGCACCGACGACAATTTGGCGTCTCCCGGCTCGCCTTGGGGAGGAGGAAGAATGTCGGGAGGAGCGTCATCCGCTACGAGGAGGAATAGGGCGTGAGGCACTACTAGGGCATGGAGGAGGCCGCGAGGAGGAAGTAGCTCGCTGGATTCCTGGCTTCACGCCCCGCCCGCCTCTCCAGTACGCACCCCATCATGCATGAGGAAGAGACTGATGTAGGGATTGTTCTTTTCCTTTTTTTATTTTCCCTTAACAGTTGAGGAGGGACCTTTGTGTCTAAAGAAAACAAATTTAGGATCTTTGTGCAAAGTACAACATAGCTGAGCCTGACATGCAGGGTCGACACGTTGTCACATCAACAAAATATGTAGCTCTACATGCTCCTACGATGAAGCACTGAGTGTATTTGATGACCCTAAATTGCGTATCTTTATATACGGTTACCAAGGTCGGTAAGGTTAAGTTCGGTGACTATCCATGTATTTAACTCCTGGATGGACGGTTGATGGCAGAAGCTACTAACATTGATGCATGTATGTCTAGTGTGGTTGTGTATCAAATGTCTATGGACTATAAGTATCACACATAAAACTAACATTCATATTCTAGAGAACCAATCATTTTTGTGTAGCCCAGAAAACTCAAACTTTTGACACGAAACTTTGCAGATCTGTAGTTTATAAAATATGTATCCATATACCTAAAACCTTTTTGAAACATCTACCATTTTATTTCCCAAAGTTACCAGGCTCCAAATTGACGCATTATGTTTCTATTGTTATTTACTTGGGTATTTATACTACTAAAATCCCACTATAATGCACTTCAACATCTGATGGCAAAAAACCCTTTCGGCCTTGTTTTGTTGAAGTGGATTACTGAGTATTGCAGAGTATCACTCCTAGTGTTTTGGGTGAAAACACTTCAGTCACCCAAACCCCTCCAATCCTCTTCCACGGTGATCCCCTCTAATCTCACTCTTCAAAAATGGTGTTCTGCAAGCAGGGATTGAAACACTAGAATAATCAGTCTGTTTAGTTGAGTAACAAATATTCAATTTTTACAGGCGTTTGCGCACAGTTATAGCAGCACTTCATCACAAATTCACAACAATATTACATGAACTTTACAGTACATAGAAATGAAATAAAACTTTAGGCTTCACAACAGAATTATAAACCTCAACAGCATTACACTGGAAAATCTCAGTAGCACTTCATCACAATAACATTACACTGGAAAATCAAGTTTTCGTCGCATATAAATAAAGTTCAAGTATAGTATCAGTTTCACAATTTGAAGAATAAGGCTTTTCTACCGCATACAGACTATTTGCTTATTTTGTCATTGTGCTTCTTCAGATAGTTCTTGGTTAGGCACTTCAGGTACCTAAGAATAAAAGAGTGTTTCAGATTATCAGAACTTCCTGTTCAGTAACATGATTTTAATGTCAAACAAGGAATGGTCAAAAATTAATTATAAAATTATTGAGATGCGTATACTAACAATAAAATCTTAGCTAATTCATCATGATTTGGTAGTTTGGAAAAACGATACCACATCAAAAATAGGATGCTTGTTTGGAGAAAATAATCATAAGATAAATTGAGCTAGAGAAACCATCTCCATGTAAGCAAGTTCCCTATATGCAAACGGAGAGCTAGATGCTTGTTTCAATAGTTGATAGCTATAGAAAACACTGAGGTGAATTGTGGCTTACATTACACAAGTAGCACATCTAACAACTATTCTTTGGAAGCTATAATTCATTTTGTGCATTTTTATTCAAACAATAGGACAAAATAAAAGATGCATGCATCTTCTTGCAGAAGTTATTGGGAACTCATTGGAGTATATCAGTTAACTAACCACAATTAAGTAAGAAAGTGAAAGGATAGAGATGTCGCCTAAAGGGGGATGAATAGGAAATTTCAAAACTATTACGATTTTGGCTTGATAGAATGCGGAATTAAACTAATGTTTATTTTACAAAAACAAAACCTAAATACACTAGGCTCAACTAAGTGCACCAACAACAAATTAAGCTAAGCAAGATAGCACAAGATAAATATACCACAAGTGATAAGCAAGATATAAGTACTTCAAGCTCGATGGCTATCACAAGGAAAGTAAGCCCGGATATAGAGATAACTGAGGCACACGGAGATGAAGATGTATTCCCGTGTTCACCACCTTTGGGAAGGGGGCTACGTCACGTTGGAGAGGTGTGGTTCCACGAAAGATTCCTCACGCGCCACAAAGGCTCACCTTCTTCTTCGAGTCTATCCCACGAAGGAATAGGCCCTTTCCTTATGGCTGGCTTTTCCTCCACTCCGGAGATGGCAAGCTCCACAACTACTTCACAAGCTCCACGAAGGAGAAGCCCGGGTCTCTTCAAAATCTTCCACGAAGAGAACACCACGGCACCAACCTCCAAGCCAACTAGGAGGTCACCCTCCAAGAGTAACAACCTCACGGTCTCTCACTCGAACAAATCGAAATGGAGAGCTCAACACTTATGCAAGAATACAAAGCAAGAACACCAAGGGTGCTCAAATCCTCCACTCTCAAATCCCATCAAAGCAACAAGTGCTAGGGATGAATTAGGGAGGAAGAACAATGGTAGAAATCAACAAATGACTCCAAGATCTAGATCCAATGGGTTCCCCTCACTTAGAGGAGGAATTGATTGGTGGGGATTGTAGATTTAGATCTCCTCTTCCAAAGCCCTCAAAAAGATGCAAGAATCATAAGAGGGAAGGGAGAGGAAGCAAGCTCAAAGGGGTCAACAATGGTGGTCAAAAATATGCTCAAGAGCCCTAAAACTTTGGGGAAGAAGCCCCCCTTTTATACCCCTTCAAGGGGGATGACCATTGGAGGCAAAACATGCTGGACGGACACGTTCCGGCGGCGAAACTGGTGCCGCCGGAATTTCCGGTCAACACCGGAAGTTCCGGCAAAAACCGAAACAGTATACTGGACCGTTTTTCGGCAATTTTCCGGAAATTTCCGGCGGTCGCCGTCACCGGAAATTCCGGCCACAGGTCTGGTCCCGCCGGAACAAAACAGGGCACACGAAAACGGCGATAACTTTTGCGTCCGGACTCCGATTTCGATGATATTGGGCTTGTTTTGACGAGGACAACAAGCCCTACAAGATGGTGCAGAGAAACATCATAGTCCAACAAATAAGGATAGAATCAAATAAAGAAAGGTAAGGAGCCTCCCTACACGAAGAACCGATAAAACCTTCAAACTCGAAAACGCCATAGAAGATGCATACGAATTCCGTTTTCGATGAACTTGGGCTTGTTGAAGAGATAGAAACAAGCTCAAGAACCTCACATGGAGAAACACCAAGAAGCAACAAAATAGGAAGATGCAAAGTATGCAAAGGATTGAGCTCCCTATGACGATGTGATCAAGTTACCCAACCGAAAGCCCCTCTTAATAGTGCGGCTATGTATCCTATAACCCGGTCTCCCAACAACCACCTTGAGACCGGTAAAAGGAAAACATAGCAAGGCTATACCTTTGCCTTGCGCATCCCGCTTGATCTTGATGACAACACTTCAATCTCCATCCAAGCCGGAATGCATCACTTGATCATTGTTGCTTCGTGAAGGATCCTAATTTGCTCTCCCATATACCATTATCGGATAGCTTCATTAATACATGTCTTCACATGTCCATTATCACCAATATGGACGGCAAGCTTCAAGCAAATTATCTTCTCGAGATGCTTATCTTGAACTTGCCCTTCTCAACCTTGATGACGATCACCACTTGATGTCATCCTCTCATATGCTATATAAGATCTTCAATTTTGAAGCATGCCCATGGAAAGATACCTATCCCATATAGAAAATGCAAAGGCACATATATAATGGGTTAGTTCATGATGCATAATTGACAAGGCTTACCATACCACAAGATCCATGTGGGACATTCTTTATGCTTCATGTGTTGACCAACTTGAAATCACTCTTCACTCTTTGTATAGGTCAACCATGTATCTTCTCATGCTCCATCTCAATATCTTGAGGTACATAAAGAAACCTTAATTTGATTACATGCTGAAAGGACATTTATTGTCATAATCACTTTTGGTGTTCGTTAACAACAAGTTGATCATTTTACAGTTTGTTATTGTCCACAGGTTGGTATTATCATAGATAAACATCACACACACTCTTGGGAAAAGACCACATACATTTGCCACTGTTCTGGAAACTCCAGACCGGAGTCTCCGGTCTGCCAAGACCGGAGTCTCCGGTGTGGTCCGGAGTTTCCGGTGCTGGCTCCGGTGGTGCCTCCCAGGACATGGCTAGGACATTCTGACTAGGGGTCCGGAGGCTGCACCGGAGGTTACTCCGGAGTCTCTGAACTTTGGTCAGTCCGGAGTCTCCGGTGTTGGAAGGCCGGAGTCTCCGGTGTTGGTGGTGAAGAACTAGCCTGGGTCAGTCAGAAGGGCTGTCCGGAGACTGGTCCGGAGATTGGCCGGAGTCTCCAGTGTAGACCGGAGTCTCCGGTCTCCAGACCGGAGTCTCCGGTCTGACTTTTCTACAACGGTCAGAAAATGGTTCGTGGAGGGGGCTGTCTATAAATAGGGACCCTTATCTTCTTCCTCCAGTTGCTCGAGCTGCTCAAGAACACCAACACCATTAGAGCCACCAAATCCACAAGATCTCTTCATCCAACCATCCAAAGTCATTGATCTTTGGAGAATCGAAGGAGGAGGCCTTGGTTCACATCTTCACCAAGAGAGATCTTCATTCCCCCTCATTCACTTGAGGGCCCCCAAGCTCTAGTGTTTCTTTGGAAACCCTAACTTTGATTTGGTTCTTACAAGCTTGTCATTGATTTGTCTTGACAGCTTGCTTGTATTTGGGAGCCTCCAATTCAGTTGTGGATGTGTGCCCCGAACTTGTTGTAAAGGTGCCGGCTTCCACCTCGAAGGTTGCCGATATAGTGGAAGGTGAATCGAGCCTGTTGGGGTGAGGTTCATCGGAGAACAAGGGAAGCCTCTCGTGGCGTTGGTGGTTTGAAACCACCCCCTCTCCAAACGTAGACGTACTTCCCCTCAAAAGGAAGGAACTACGGGAAACAAATCCTTGTGTCTCTGCGTCCACTCCCTTGCTTACTTCTATCCTTTACCGCACTTTACTTACTTGTTCTTGATTAGTGTTGTGTTAGTTTGTGCTTGTTTGACATATAGGTAAATTCACCATAGTTGCATATTCTAGAGAATTTACCTTTCTTGTCAAACCCTAAATTGAAAAAGAGTAAAATTTGAAGTAGCACCTATTCACCCCCCCTCTAGGTGCCCATACGATCCTTTCAATTGGTATCAGAGCCTCGGCTCTTTATTTGGTCTTTACCGCCTAAGAGAATATGGGTAGCCAAGAAGGGGATGGTGGTAGTGAGTCGACCCCGGTGACCATGGAAGATCTCAGAAACTTGGAAACAAGATTGAGCTCTTCCTTGGTCAACGAAGTCAAGAAGATGATTGAGAAACTTCTTAAAGACAAATATGGCTCATCACCCCCATCTCCTCAAGAGGATCTACCATCCGTTGTACCTAAAGGGAATACTCCGGTATCCCCCGAGGGTATGGTGGTAGGGGGCAAACTAGACAACGCTAATTCCTCCACACATAATAATGGTGGGAAGGGTGAGCACCGTGACTCATGGTACTCTCCCGACCCTCCAATTCCTCACCCTCATGTATACAATAGAGGTGACCCACCTAAGCTTGAAGAATCTGCTACTTTTGCTCAATGGCAATCACTAATGAGAACTCATATGCGCAGCTCTTGCATTGAACTATGGAACATCATCTAGCATGGACTCTTTATTGGGGATCCAAACAACTTGACAAGAAGAGAGATTGTTAATAGTCAACTCAATGCCACTGCTTTGCATATGATTCAACAAGGTTTGGGGACAAAGGATTATCCACACATTGAGCACTTTAGCATTGCCAAGGAAGCTTGGGATGCTCTCACTGTGTTGTTTATTGGAAATGAGAGTATGAGGAGGAACCAATATGATGCTCTAAGCAATGAAGCCGAAGGCTTCTACATGAAAGAAGGTGAAGATCACGAAGATATGTACCGAAGGCTCAAGACCACTGCCACTGCTTTTAGGAATGTGGGTGCCTCACATGTGGATGATGCATGGATAAAAAGGAAATATGTGAGTGCACTCATGCCTTTTGATCCCACCGACTTGAAGAGCCTACAAGGAAGACACAACTACCATCTCATGATCTCAAATGAAGTTATGCAAGAGATGGTTGCTTTCAAGGTTGCCGCCAAGAATGCCAAAGATGCACGTGCTCGTGCCCTTGGTATGAGCAATGTTGTCAATGTTGCTTTGAAGGCCAAAGTTGTGGACCATGGGGATGAAGATGATAGTGATGAAGGGCTTTCCATGGACCATCCCGATGAATTCAAGATTGTTCATGGTCAATATATGGCTTTCTATGCCAAGAACTTTTGGAAGAACCCCGCCAAGGCCAAGATGGAAATGGAACGGAGAAGCAATACAAATGGGAAAAGAGAGAATACCACAAGATTGAGAACTTGCTTCAATTGTGGTGACCGCTACCACTTTGTAGCTAGTTGCCCCTATGAGAAGAGAGAAGATCATGGTGGAAAGCTTATGTTGAAGAAGACTCTCAAGGGACCGTACAAGAAACCTTTCATCAAAAAGAATCCCATCAACAAGAAGCCGGGAGAAATTGTCTTGATCACTCATGAAGAGTACTCCTCCGACAATGAAGATGATGAAGATGACGAAGAGGAAACTTCTCATGGTGTGGCTGCTCTTGCCACCACCTCTACTCTGACATTCTCACTCTTCGATTCTCCAAATGAGAACTCTTCCACCAAGAATGCCACTTGCCTTATGGAAAGAGGAACGGAGGTATCTTCATCATCTTGCTCTATTCACTTAGATAATGATGAAATTGATGATGAGATGTCTCTTGATGTTAAAAAGGAATTAATTGCCTTTGATGAGTTTATGACTAACCTAGAAGGTGATGCTAAGCTACATGTTGGAAACATCTTAGATCAACTATCACATACTCAAGAGCTTCTAGATGTAAGATGTAAACTTGGGCATGAACATATGACTAACCTAGAAGGTGATGCTAAGCTACATGTTGGAAACATCTTAGATCAACTATCACATACTCAAGAGCTTCTAGATGTAAGATGTAAACTTGGGCATGAACATATGATTGAGCTAGAGGCCCTAAACAATGCTTTAGAAGAAGAACAAGAAACTAGGTTGTCACTTGAATTAAAACTTGAAGGGCTTGATGAGGCCAATGACATTATTGTTAACAAACTCATCAAAGAGCGTGATCATGTTATTGCTAAATATAAAAGAGCTAAAAAGGACAAGATTGAGTTTGGTGTGGTTCATGAAAATCTTTCCGAGGACTTTAGCTTGCTTAACAAGGCCCACAAGGCCTTGGAGAGTGAACTCTTGTCACTCACAAAGTCCCATGAAACGCTTCAAACTCAATTGGCCAATATTCCTTCACCTAGTAACTTCATTCCATCTAGTAGTACAACTATTCTTGAAGAGAATGCTAGGTTGAAGGGGGAGCTTGCTAAGGCCACATTTCCACAAGGCAACAAGTCTATTGATGATCTTTTGAGTAAGCAAAGGCCTAGTGGTGATAAAGGGGGCATTGGATTTGTCTCCAATTCTAAGAAGAAGAAGAAGAAGAACAACAAGAAAAAGAAGGTCAAGCCCACACAAGAAACTAACAAGGCCATTGTGGGTAGTAAGACCACAAGTGGGAAAACTATGTCTCATGATGACTTTGCGGGTAGTGCTAACCCTCACTATGTTCTAATGCGTGATCATTATGGTGATGTGTATGCACAATATGTTGGCCCTTATGATGGTTATATTGCTTGGTCTATTTGGGTTCCCAAGACCCTTGTTGCTAACAAAAGAGGACCCATTGAAAAATGGGTACCTAAAAACTAGCTTGATCTTTTTGTAGACTTATGCTTCCGGAGGGTCAAAATGGGTGATCGATAGTGGTTGCACAAGTCATATGACCGGAAGCTCGTCTATTGTCAAGGACTTGGTGTCAAATGAAGATCAAATCACCGTCACATATGCCGACAAGTCAAAGTCTAAGGTAATGGGTTTCGGCAAGGTAGTGGTGGCTCACGACATTACACTCGTGAACGTCATGCTTGTTGAAACCCTTGGATACAATTTACTTTCTGTCCGTGCTCTTGGAAAGATGGGCTTTGCCATCTTTATTGATGATGATATTGTGGTCCTCATGTGGAGCAAGTCTCTCAAGGTTGCTTTCGTTGGGTACGTTGAAAATGACTTGTATGTGGTGGAATTTTCGGGGCAAGCCACTGCAGGTCCGATGTGCTTATACGAAAAGGCCGATGTGGGTTGGCTATGGCACCGCCGACTAGCCCATGTCAATATGAGAACTTTGCAAAGTCTCCATAAAGAGGGCCATATTGTTGGACTAAAAGAAAATGTTTCCTTTGCCAAAGATCGTGTTTGCAGGGCATGTGTTCTAGGGAAGATGCATGACGCTCCTCACAAGCCCACGAACCAAATCAAGTCTAACAAGATCTTGGAACTCCTCCATGTGGACCTGTTTGGTCCTCCATCTCATGCAAGTCTTGGAGGGAAGAAATATTGTTTGGTGATTGTTGACGACTTTTCAAGATACTCTTGGGTTTATTTCTTCAAGTTGAAGAGTGAAACTCAAAGGACTTTTATCGACTTCATCAACTTGGTTCAACGGAAACACAATGTTCCCGTGTTGATTATAAGAAGTGACAACGGCACCGAGTTCAAGAACTACACCTTGAATGATTTCCTTAGTGATGAGGGGATTAAACATCAATATTCCGCTGCATACACCCCTCGACAAAATGGTGTGGCCGAAAGGAAGACCAGACTCTTATTGAGATGGCTAGGACCATGTTGGCGGAGTTTAAATCTCCATACAACTTCAGGGCCGAAGCCGTCTCCACCGCTTGCCATGCTTCAAACCGACTCTACCTCCGCAAGAAAATCAACAAGACTCCATATGAGATACTTACCGGTAACAAGCCCAACATATCTTATTTCCGGGTGTTCGGTTGTAAGTGTTTCTATCTCATCAAAGGTGTTCGTTTGTCTAAATTCGAGTCTAAAGCATTAGAGGGTATTTTTGTTGGCTATGGTCTCGAATCTCACACTTATAGAATCTATGACAAGCTCTCCGGAGCCGTCATAGAATCTTGTAGTGTGACCTTCGAAGAATATGATGGTCCCCAAGGGGGGTGTGTTGATGCTTGTGATGCAGATGATGAAATGCCTCAGGATGCCATAGGAAGAATGGGTGTGGGTTATATCCGCCCCGTTGAGGAACCCCTTATGGCAGATCGAGAAGAACTATGCTCCACTCGAGTGGAGCCCTCATCTTCACAACCTCAACATGCTCCATCTACCAAAGAGGACATTGACTCAAGCCAAAGACAAGATGTGGACCCTCAACATAGTGATCAATGTGTGAACTCTAATCAAAGGGAGCTTGGTCCATTCGATGGGTTGTCAAGTGGTGCCAAGTCAATTTGTCAAGGAAGATCCATCCAAACTGTTTTGAGACGAGCTCAAATTGATGCTAGAAGAGCACGTGATCAAGACCAAGGTCAATCCTTGCCTCCCAATGTAGAGGATGACTCCAATGATGATCAAGGTCAAGTTGATGGTCAAGACGAGGATCAAAATGATGAAGAGGGTCCTCCAAGAAACAATGAGGAGATCCACGCTCGTCACGAAGCTAGAAAGGAAATAATGTTGGAAATAAGAGACCACACCCTCCAAAATGTTGTTGGAGATCTAAGGAAAGGAATTTCCACAAGAGCACAATTGAAGAGGTTCAGTGAACATCAAGCACACATCTCGATGATTGAACCAAAGAAAGTGTGGGAAGCTCTTGAAGATTCGGATTGGTTAGAAGCTATGCACAAAGAGCTTAACAACTTTGAGAGAAACAAAGTGTGAAAGTTAGTTGAGAAGCCAAAAGATTGCCGCAATGTTATTGGAACAAAGTGGATATTCAAGAACAAGCAAGATGAGCATGGAATTATTGTAAGGAACAAGGCTAGATTGGTTGCACAAGGGTATTCTCAAATTGAAGGCATTGATTATGGAGAGACTTATGCACCCGTGGCTCGCCTTGAGTACATTTGTATCCTTCTTGCTTATGCGGCACATCATAACTTTAAGTTGCAACAAATGGATGTAGAAAGTGCATTCCTTTATGGTCCTTTAAATGAATTGGTATATGTTAAGCAACCCCCGGGATTTGAGGACCCCAACTTCCCAAACCATGTCTACAAACTTGATAAGGCGCTCTATGGGCTCAAGCAAGCCCCACGCACATGGTATGAGCACCTTAGAGAGTTATTGTTTGACCGTGGCTTTGAGGTTGGGAAAATCGATCCCACTCTTTTTACTAAGAGGGTCAATGGGGAGCTTTTTGTATGCCAAATATATGTTGATGATATTATCTTTGGCTCATCTAACAAAGCTTTTAATGATGAATTCTCAAAGCTTATGACTAGTAGGTTCCGGATGTCCTTGATGGGGGAGTTGAGAGTATTTCTTGGCTTTGAGATCAAGCAAGTTAGAGGAGGGACATTCTTTAATCAAACCAAGTATACTCAAGATATGCTCAAGAGATTCAAAATGCAAGATTTGAATGGAGCTCCTACTCCCATGGCTACAAAGACTCATCTAGAACAAAATCCAAATGGTAAAGATGTGGATCAAAAGGTATACCAGTTTATGATTGGTTCTTTGCTTTACCTTTGTGCATCTAGATCCGATATTGTGTTGAGTGTAGGTGTGTGTGCAAGATATCAAGCGGCTCCTAAAGAAATCCATTTGATGGCGGTCAAGAGAATCTTTCGATATTTGGTTCATACCCCATTTTATGGTCTTTGGTATCCTCAAGGCTCAACATTTGCTCTTTGTGGATACACGGATTCGGATTAGGCGGGTGACAAGGATGATAGAAAATCAACATCTGGGGCTTGCCAATTCCTTGGTAGGTCCTTGGTATGTTGGTCTTCCAAGAAGCAAAATTGTATATCTCTCTCCACCGCCGAAGCCGAGTATGTGGCAGCTGCTAGTGCGTGCACTCAATTGCTATGGTGAGGCAAACTTTAAAGGAATACGGTGTCCATTGTGACAAAGTGCCTCTTCTATGTGACAATGAAAGTGCCATCAAGATTGCCTACAACCCGGTGGATCACACAAGGACAAAGCATATTGAGATTCGCCATCACTTCATTAGAGATCATGTTGCTCGAGGTGATATTGATCTATCATATGTACCAACCAAAGATCAACTTGTCGATATCTTCATGAAGCCACTTGATGAAGCAAGGTTTTGCTACTTGAGGAATGAACTAAATATCGTAGATTCTAGGAGCTTGACTTGATGTTATTGCACTCTCACCTATGTTTCATCTCATATTTGGTCTAGGTGTAGGCATGGATATAGGGGGAGTGCGGTCCTAATTGATTGGACCATCCCTCCCCCCATTATGCCCAAAGCAATCAAAATCATTCCTCTTAATATCATTTAGTGATATGTGAGCTTAATGATGAGTTTTGGTAATGGACCCAAGATATATCTTCGTGGTGCCAAGCCGAGTATACTCATATATGGTGGCCTAGGCCACCGCCCTCTCATTTGAGAGGTTGGCACTTACTCATGTTCGTCATTTGCTTGATTTTAGTCTCTTGGAGTTTTTCTGATTATTTTCGAACGTATATGGCTCTTATTGGTTCTTCACAAACACCTTTCCTATCTTAAAAACCCAAACACCATCTATCTCTCATATATGTCCCCAAACACCTTTCCTGCAATTTTTGGTCGAGGAGGACCGGAGTCTCTGGTGTACAAACACCGGAGTCTCCGGTGTAGGCCGGAGTCTCCGGTCTGGACGGTTTCTGTCACTTAAAGAAGGGTCATGGGGTGAACTGGAACAACAATTCCTCATTCTTCACCCCGTCCCCTACCTCCAAACCCGTCGCCTCCTCCTCCAAAAATCCTCCCCGGAGGTCAAGAAGCCCCCGGGATCCGCCGTGTAGCCGGCCAACCTTCCCCTCTCCTCCATTGGGTCATTCCCACCGGAGGAATCGATCCCATGGACAGATCTGGTACCTCTCCTCTCCTTTTCCTCCTAGGGTTCAACCCTAGATGTGTTTTTGAGGATTGTTGCTGATTTGACCATTGGAATCACTTGTTTGCATGCACTCTAGTACTTTAGCCTTGTTGCATTGCCCGATCTACTAGATTCACCCTCACCAGCATCTCCCCATCACATACCCGAGCCTCCTGACCGGAGACTCCGGACTTAGGTCCGGAGACTCTGGTCCAGGCCGGAGACTTTGGTCCCCAGGACCGGAGACTCCGGTCTGAACCGGAGACTCTGGTGTCTGGTGCGGAGACTCCGGTGTTGGGTGAATCAAAGTAGTCCAAAAATGCATCAAAGCTCTTGTACTGCATCTTTGGGACATATATACTCATCTCCATGCTATCTCCCTCACTGCTGTTCACAGGTGATGGTTCTAGTCGTCCTCGTCGTACCAAGGCTAAGTCCCAAAGGGGCAATCCTCGCTATGACAAAGCTCAGGGTCAGTTTATCGTGCCTCCGTCCAACCGGAAACAGCGGGCACGTGATGCAGCTTATATGAAGAGGAATCAAGAGAGAGCTGAACGGGAGGAACGTGCAAAGAGAGCCAAGTATGACAACCTCCAGTCCCTAGCCAAGATGTCTAAAGAGGAGTACCGTGAGCTGAGGAAGACAAATTTCTATGCACTGCCTCGCACCAGTGATGACCCTCGTTTCTGGAGGAAAGAACAGGGTGTGTTCATGAAGGATGTGTATGGTGTTCTCACCAAATCACCTGTTTGCCCTCAGAAGTTCATGAACATTGAGCAAATGCGCCAGAGCCCTTATTTCAATGATGCCCTGTGGATCTGTGAGAAGCTGGGTCTCTACAACTTGATGGAGCTGCGCGAAGACTACAGTGTGCACCTTGTTCAGCAGTTTTATGCCACAGTGGTGTTTGGGTCTGATCTTGACAGGACCATGGTGTGGATGACTGGCTCTACTCGCTGCACAGCTACCTTTCATGACTTTGCCAATGTCATCTTTGAGACCTTTCACGGCGTATCTACTCTTGTGGGGCAGCGCATGCACTTAGCAGCCTTGGGTGAGAACAAGTTAAAGCTGGCACCTCTGTATGATGATGGTGTTGTGGGGGCCTCCAAGGGACTCAAGACCCTCTACAACCTTATGTTGAGGATTTTCCGTCACACTATTGCTCCAAGTGCTGGAAATGATGATGCTCTCAGGGGAGGGCTTGTCAACCTCCTGTACCATACTCACCGGACCTTCAATGCTGGACCAGAGGCTGATGCTGCACCCATTGATGTCATGGACTTCATTTTTTAGGAGATGTTCCATGCCATTCTTTTCAAGAAATCTCCTCCATATGCACCCTTGATTATGAGACTCATCAACTCCCAGCCGCATGATTCTCCACATGGCATACCACCACACCTCACGGTGCACACTCTGGTCTCTCTGCAGCAGAAGGGGCACATGGGGCCAGCTCCAAGGCGTCGATATGGAAATAATGATGATGAGGAGATTGAGACGGAGAGGGCTCCCTCTCCACCTAGAGTTCGGAGGAAGAATGCCTCCAATGTCCCTATGCCTACTATGACTAGAGACTATGTGCATGAGAGGGTCAAGAAGGCCAGCTTTTGGGAGAGGACCCTTTGCTGCATGAACGTTGACATTCGCAAGCAGTAGCATGCATCTTACCAAAGCAACCGCCGCATTGAGAAGCTCCTCAAAGATATCAAGGACCAGGGTGCTGCTGATACTGAGGAAGGTGAAGATGAATACAATGATGAGCATGGGGCCCAACAGTCCACAGAGTCTGATCACACTCTCTCATTTGGGGCATGAAATGCCCAACAGGATAGTCTGGTGGACTGGAAGACGTTTGCTGATGTCACCTCTGGGTTTGGATACCAGGGTACTTCCTCTTCTCGCCCTCATAGCAAAGGGCCTGCTATCCCTGAGGAGGAGGATGATGACTATGACCAGGATGAGGGAGACCAGGATGAGGATGAGGATGCCGAGGATGACGATGACTACTGAGTTATTGGGGCGCTAGTATAGGTCTTTTCCCTTTTCGGCGTTTCGATGCCAAAGGGGGAGAAGACATTCTCATCGCTTTGCATGGGACTTGGGATTTGCGACTATCTGCTTTTATTTGCCTTTTATTTGGATATTCAAACTTGAACTTTATGTGTGTTATCTACTGTTCTTATGTGTGTCTATGACTATGTGCTTGTGTGCAACATCTATTGTAACTCATGTGAGATCTATGTGTGCTATCGTTGGTATTATTTTCTTTACATGATTTACTTCATTATCTTGTTGCACATAGTCAGGGGGAGCCACATTTATATGTTATTCCATGCAAATCACTTGTTGTCATCGAACACCAAAAAGGGAGAGATTGAAAGGACAATTATTGTCATAATCACTTTTGGTGTTCATTAACAACAAGTTGATCATTTTACAGTTTGTTATTGTCCACAGGTTGGTATTATCATAGATAAACATCACACACACTCTTGGGAAAAGACCACATACATTTGCCACTGTTCTGGAAACTCCAGACCGGAGTCTCCGGTCTACCAAGACCGGAGTTTCCGGTGCTGGCTCCGGTGGTGCCTCCCAGGCATGGCTGGGACATTCTGACTAGGGGTCCGGAGGCTGCACCGGAGGTTACTCCGGAGTCTCCGGACTTTGGTCAGTCCGGAGTCTCCAGTGTTGGAAGGCCGGAGTCTCCGGTGTTGCTGGTGAAGAACTCGCCTGGGTCAGTCAGAAGGGCAGTCCGGAGACTGGTCCGGAGATTGGCCGGAGTCTCCGGTGTAGACCGAAGTCTCCGGTCTCTAGACCGGAGTCTCCGGTCTGACTTTTCTACAATGGTCAGAAAACGGTTCGTGGAGGGGGCTGTCTATAAATAGGGACCCTTATCTTCTTCCTCCAGTTGCTTGAGCTGCTCAAGAACACCAACACCATTAGAGCCACCAAATCCACAATATCTCTTCATCCAACCATCCAAAGTCACTGATCTTTGGAGAATCGAAGGAGGAGGCCTTGATTCACATCTTCACCAAGAGAGATCTTCATTTCCCCCTCATTCACTTGAGGGCCCCCAAGCTCTAGTGTTTCTTTGGAAACCCTAACTTTGATTTGGTTCTTACAAGCTTGTCTTTGATTTGTCTTGACAGCTTGCTTGTATTTGGGAGCCTCCAATTCAGTTGTGGATGTGTGCCCCGAACTTGTTGTAAAGGTGCCGGCTTCCACCTCGAAGGTTGTCGATATAGTGGAAGGTGAATCGAGCCCGTTGGGGTGAGGTTCATCGGAGAACAAGGGAGGCCTCTCGTGGCGTTGGTGGTTTGAAACCACCCCCTCTCCAAACGTAGACGTACTTCCCCTCAAAAGGAAGGAACTACGGGAAACAAATCCTTGTGTCTCCGCGTCCACTCCCTTGGTTACTTCTATCCTTTACCGCACTTTACTTACTTGTTCTTGCTTAGTGTTGTGTTAGTTTGTGCTTGTTTGACATATAGGTAAATTCACCATAGTTGCATATTCTAGAGAATTTACCTTTCTTGTCAAACCCTAAATTGAAAAAGAGTAAAATTTGAAGTAGCACCTATTCACCCCCCTCTAGGTGCCCATACTATCCTTTCACATGCTCTAAATCTTAGTTAATCATAGCTCAACTAATGAGGCTATCATGACACCATCTTAGATACATATCTAAAATTCTTCTATTGAGATCACACTCTCAAGATATTGCTCATATCATATTCTTCTCTTCAACTCGATGATCTTGATGCCAATACTCAAGGTATATCTTTATCTTCATGGCATCCATACTTGAATCCAACACATAGACTACAAGCATGACCTATGGAATATTCCTTCATATAAAACTCACTGAAAACATTAGTCCATAGGGATTGCCATTAATCACCAAAACCACACATAGGGGCAATTACTCTTTCAATCTCCCCCATTTTGGTAATTGATGACAATCACAATAAGAGGTTTATATAATGAATATTAGAAACAAGTACACAACTTATCCGAGAATAAGTTGTGTACAAGAGGTTGCATTTGATATGGTCAAGTAACACAAAGCTACTAGCACATATGAAAACTGATTATACTTAAAACAAACTACAACTAATGTAAGAGATGTGAGTAGAACCAACATATATAGAGCAAACTCCCCCACAATATATGCATGTGTGATGAACTTGAATTTCATTGCATACATTGTCAAGAATAAACTTCATTGCATACATTGTCAAGAATAAACTTTGGGAGAGTTTACACTATATATACAATCATGCAAAACATAATAAAGATGAAATGCATGAAAGGCAGACACTTAAGAACAAACCAATCTTAAGTATAAAACCATTTCCCTTAAACCCTCTAAACTTCTCCCCCATTGACAACAAGTGCCAAAATGGATGACAAATTTAGAAGGCCAATATAGTATGAGTTCATCCCCAAGGTGTGCATTTCTCATAATTTGAGTGAAATCAAATGCACGTATCCAATGATGAATATTTGGAGGAAATCAAGCTATATTGAGGATCAAAGATTGCTACAAGGATAAAATGGTGAAGAAACTTTAACGGATGAAGCAAGCAATCCAATGATCCAAAAAATCAAATGGACAAATAGTGCTCTAAATGAAATAAGGAAGCTCCCCAAGGTTCGTGCATAAATTTTAATTATTGTATCTGAATACAATATCCACAAACATGGAATCATCACTCCCTCTATATTATTTAGAACACAAACAAGATACAAGGAGTAGATATAAATAAATACACTTATTAAGACAAGCTTACGTGCATATATAGCACATGGCTCTATTTTCTCTTATGGTATATATCAATGAACTTCACCAAAGAAAAAATAAAAACCTCAAAAACATCACAACTAACACTAAGGGAACAAATGCTAGTTGGGATACTTTGAGAAAGGCAACAAGTAGCAAAAGTAAGGATTCAAAGCAATTTCAACAATATTGCACATGAGAGTACCTTAAGGAATTGATATGCAATAAATTGCTAGAAGGCATATTTGGAATTGGTGAATCATGAACATGATTTTATATACTCCCCATTATATGCATCATCTCAAATTACTCACATAAGCAATAAGGATAAAGAAGTCTTTCAAAGATCCTTGCAAGAACCACAACATTTACAAATAGATAAATTCATGCCAAGATACAACCTACAAGAGATTGGATGAAAGAATAGTATACATGAATAAGATACTTGTTACCGAGATAGCAATGGTATGATGTAGTAGATAAGAATTTTTTGATCATCCTAGCTTGGCTCCAATTATCATGTGGTGACAACACTTTCCTTATAGACGAGACAAGCATCCATTGCATCTCCAATGTACCTAAAACAACATTCAAGTACATCTTGGTCCCCAAACTTATTGGGTCCAAAGTGGTTAGACTAACCACAACACATAGGACACACTCCATAAAAATATGTGCATATTTAGAGATGAAATTTGAATTTCATGCACATCTTAGCTGTTTAAGGATTTGATGGAGTATGCCCTATATATTGGATCAAAAAAAGCAAAAATGAAATGAGATCTACATTTAGTAAGCATGCATGCGCGAGACTTTCGAGATCCAACGAAGATATAATTTGGACAAATCACCCAAATATTCAATAAAGCATACAAGGTGTGACCAAACACATTTGTTGCCCAAACTATATCAAAGAATCAAATCGACACACGATTTGTTCAACGAAGTTCAACAAATGAATTAAGCAAAAACTATTGAGCAAAAATATGAAATAAAAACACAAATACTCAAAGATTTATCTCATTCAAGCAAATAAATTAGAGAAGAAATAATGAGATAACAAACTCCCCAAAGAGCAAGGTTTCAACAAATAAACCAAACCCTTAACACTTTTCACAATGGCACAAGGTTCTGAGAAGAAGAGGTTTGTCTTCCACTAAAACACATTTGATAATAATCAAAAACATCATCAAAGAGATGTTCAAAATCCAAGGAAGACAATGGGAGCCACACCAAAATTTTGGAAAAGAAAATAAGTCAATAATAGGTGAAATCCAAGGTGAAGATGATCCATAAATGCTACCACACACAAGTATCTCAATTGTCGAAGACAATGAGTGTATTGGAATTGATTTCTGGTGGTATATTGCACGGGTATTAAAGATAAATCTTCACAATAAAAAGCATAGGATAGGAATAAAAAGATTAAGCACTATGCAAAGATAGAGATTCTTGATAGCTTCAATTAGTCACACAATCATGCAATGCAACAATTAGAATAACTTGAAGCAAATGGTCTCCCCAACAAGATATATAGATATGTATTTGAGGAAGACCGCACCAATAATTTCTTACTCAAACAAGGACCAAAAATACGAGCAATAAAAGCTTCTAAAAAATAGTACCTTGTTTGAGTCAACATGCCACCTAGAAACAAGATAATAAACAATATCAACTCTAAGTGGCACTACCTCATATGTTCACATTTCCTAGGATTGTGATATGCAAAAGAAGCATATTACTCTCCCATAATGTGATATTCAATTTTTCTTAATAAGAGGCAAAGCAACCTCAACTAGAGAGAATTAATGGACATTTAGAATTTGAATTTCTCATGAGTATGACATACCACATAGTGACTAGATATGCTTGCAATATCAATACTAAGTCGTAGTACTCACATACACACATTTTAAGGTTTGAGAGATGCACAAGGCATATTACTCCTCCAAAATGGGATGTTCCATTAACCACTCAAAAAGAGCCAAATAAGATATCATAAAGGTGCATTAGAGGCTCAAAACGATACACACGGGTAAATGATGTGCCAAACACCTAGACATACTTGAATACACAAAATAAGCAAGCATGAGGAACACCAAATACAAACACATACTTGGTACAAAACCAAAACATGTAAAGGGGCAAGTAACTTACAATATAAATGAGTTATGTACAAGTTACCGCGAAGAGGCCATTGGATATAAGATACAGATAAGATAATCCTAATGACTTGGCTTGATCAAATATAATATAGGAAGATCCCTTAATTCTTCATGAGTTAGCCAAGTCTCCAATGTCCTCCATAAACACCTATTTATCAAGTTTGAGCTTGTTGGTCCCCAACCAAGTTGGGTCCTAAGAGGTTAGTCACAATAGGCTTGGCAACCCAAATGGTTCTTTTCTTGACACCACTTTGAGTTCCAACAAACTTGGCAAACACATTGCCATCCTTATCCTTCCTAATAGAATAATCATCATCAATAATGATAGGGTTAGATAAGGTACCGTTTGAACATGAAGAGGCAAAGTTCCCCTTCACACGACATATGTAGCAACAAGTGCTCCCCTTTCTCTTCTTCCTTGATTTCTTGGCTTGGGGAGCATTATCTTGATTCTTCTTCGAAAGTGGCCTAACTTCAACTTGGCCTTGACCTTGTACTTGTGGCCGCTTCCCTTGTTGCTTCTCACTCAAGTGCTTTTTCTTTAATGGACAAGATCTTACATGATGTCCTTCAACCTTGCACTTGAAGCAAATAATCTTGGCCGAATTATTGACTTGGTTTTGGCCCTTATTATTGTTTCTCTTGGACTTGTTGTTGTTATTGGATTTGAATCCAAGTCCACATTTATCATTAGGGGATTTTTTCACACTCAAAATATTATCGAGTGTGGATTTCCCTTCATGACTCTTTTCCAAGTCATTCCTCAAGGAAGTGACTTGGGCCTTGAGCTCTTTGATTTCCTCTACATGGTTAGTAGAAATACAAGTACTAGAGGAAGTAGAAGCTTCATTGTTAGAGCAACAAGGCAAAGCAAGTAATCCGACACAAGGTTTATCAATAGTATGGCTAGATGGATTACTAGGACTAGCACATGGCAAAATAGCATTTTGAGTAGAAGTTGTGCTAATGTCCAAAAGAGGCTCACAATATGTTACCTTGGTAATACTTGCCTCACGAGCTAACATTAGACCATCATGGGAGATTATAATATCATTATGAGAGCCTAAGAGCTTTTCATGACATTCTTCCAATTTCCTATACTTGCTAGTTAGCAACTCAAGTTGAGCCCTCAGCTCAACGTTCTCCTTTAGGGTAGATGCTTCACAAGAAGTAGAGTTAGTAGCACAAGCATCATTAATGGAATTTTTATTTTCAAGCTCATAAGATTCAATTTTTTATGTGAGGAGACAATTAGTGTGCTTCTCCTTGGCAAGCTCTTGCTTAAGGAGATTAAATCTCCGACTCCCATCATCAAGTTGGAAATCTAACTCCTCTATGGTTCCCATTTGTTTAGTTATGGTGTCCATAACGTGTTTGAGACAATTAACGGCCTTATTATTACCACGAAGAGAGGTACACAAAAAAGTCAACTCAAGCAAGAGAGCACTAATATCCTCATCAATGTCATCATCACTATCATCATTATCATTGTTATTATCTTTAGAAGATATATTGGGATCCAAAGTAGGAGATACCTTTGATCCTCTTGCCATAAGGCACATGTGAGCACGGGAGGATGAAGATGAGGATATTATTGAATCTTCATTCATGATCATGTATTGCTCCATAGAATGTTTGATTTCCTCTACATTGTTAGATAAACAACTAGAGGAAATAGAAGCATTTTGTTCATGGGAACAAGGCAAATCAATCATATCATCTACACTAGTACTCAAATAATTTCTAGATGATATACAAGGACTAGCAACAAAAGGGGATATAGCATTATTGTTGCAAGAAGTGCTTAAGTCCAAAGAAAAAACATTGCAATGGTATAGAGATGAAGGATCATCATTAGCGAGCACAATATCAACATTGCAATTCCCAACACGACTCACCATATATTTACCTTGTGTCTTGCCACACGTTGGTGAAGTGGATGAGGATGAGAACTCATCGCGGCCGGAGGTGGAAGCAACTTGGAGCTCTTCATGATGTGAAGGAAAAGAGATCTCCTTGGAGAAACCACCGACAATATTAGAAATGGAACCACCAAATATTTCTTTAAGCTTGGTCCACTTCTCATGAGACGACTTGCGCTTTACAATCGTCAAGAACAAATTAACTGTGGGGCTCAAAGAGAAAATAATCTCATTAGATACTTGAGCTTCGAGATGTAAATTTTCCTCATCCGCTAGATAGATTTTGAGGATCCATCGGAGGAGAAAAACCTACATCTAGAAATATCTCAATATTTGGACACAAGGTCCGAAGATTATAAAGCAAGCAATTTCTCCATAAAGTATAATTTGTGCCATCAAAGATAATTGTGTCATTGTGCACTATACTACTAGCCGACATCTTTACACTCTAGGCGGTGAAGCCTAAACAAGGAGAGACCTTGCTCTGATACCAATTGAAAGGATAGAGATGTCGCCTAGAGGAGGGTGAATAGGCAATTTCAACACTATTACGGTTTTGGCTTGATAGAATGCGGAATTAAACTAACGTTTATTTTACAAGCACAAAACCTAAATACACTAGGCTCAACTAAGTGCACCAACAACAAATTAAGCTAAGCAAGATAGCATAAGATAAATATACCACAAGTGATAAACAAGATATAAGTACTTCAAGCTCGATGGCTATCACAAGGAAAGTAAGCGTGGATATAGAGATAACCGAGGCACGCGGAGATGAAGATGTATTCCCGTGTTCACCACATTTGGGAAGGGGGCTACGTCACGTTGGAGAGGTGTGAGGTTCCACGAAGGATTCCTCACGCGCCACAAAGGCTCACCTTCTTCTCCGAGTCTATCCCACGAAGGAATAGGCCCTTTCCTTATGGCTAGCTTTTCCTCCACTCCAAAGATGGCAAGCTCCACAACCACTTCACAAGATCCGCGAAGGAGAAGCCCGGGTCTCTTCACAATCTTCCACGAAGAGAACACCACGGCACCAACCTCCAAGCCAACTAGGAGGTCACCCTCCAAGAGTAACAAGCTCACGGTCTCTCACTCGAACAAATCGAAATAGAGAGCTCAACACTTATGCAAGAATGCAAAGCAAGAACACCAAGGGTGCTCAAATCCTCCACTTTCAAATCCCATCAAAGCAACAAGTTCTAGGGATGAATTAGGGAGGAAGAACAATGGTGGAAATCAACAAATGACTCCAAGATCTAGATCCAATGGGTTCCCCTCACTTAGAGGAGGAATTGATTGGTGGGGATTGTAGATCTAGATCTCCTCTTCCAAAGCCCTCAAACAGATGCAAGAATCATAGGAGGGAAGAGAGAGGAAGCAAGCTCAAAGGGGTCAACAATGGTGGTCAAAAACATGCTCAAGAGCCCTAGAACTTTGGGGAAGAAGCCCCCCTTTTATACCCCTTCAAGGGGGATGACCGTTGGAGGCAAAACATGCTGGACGGACATGTTCCGGCGGCGAAACCGGCGCCTCCGGATCCGCCTCCGGAATTTCCGGTCAAAACCGAAAGTTCTGGCAAAAACCAAAACAGTATACTGGACCGTTTTTCGGCGATTTGCCAGAAATTTCCGGCGGTCGCCGGAAATTCCGGCCACAGGTCCGGTCCCGCCGGAACAAAACAGGGCACACGAAAACGACGATAACTTTTGCGTCCGGACTCCAATTTCGATGATCTTGGGCTTGTTTTGACGAGGACAACAAACCCTACAAGATGGTGCAGAGAAACATCATAGTCCAGCAAATAAGGATAGAATAAAATAAAGAAAGGTAAGAAGCCTCCCTACACGAAGAACCGATAAAACCTTCAAACTCGAAAACGCCATAGAAGATGCATACGAATTCCATTTTCGATGAACTTGGGATTGTTGAAGAGATAGAAACAAGCTAAAGAACCTCACATGGAGAAACACCAAGAAGCAACAAAATAGTAAGATGCAAAGTATGCAAAGGATTGAGCTCCCTATGACGATGTGATCAAGTTACCCAACCGAAAGCCCCTCTTAATAGTGCGACTATGTATCCTATAACCCGGTCTCCCAACAACCACGTTGAGACCGGTAAAAGGAAAACCTAGCAAGGCTATACCTTTGCCTTGCGCATCCCGCTTGATCTTGATGACAACACTTCAATCTCCATCCAAGCCGGAATGCATCACTTGATCATTGTTGCTTCATGAAGGCTCCTAATTTGCTCTCCCATACACCATTATCGGATAGCTTCATTAATACCATTCTTCACATGTCCATTATCACCAATATGGATGGCAAGCTTCAAGCAAATTATCTTCTCGAGATGCTTATCTTGAACTTGCCCTTCTCAACCTTGATGATGATCACCACTTGATGTCATCCTCTCATATGCTATATAAGATCTTCAATTTTGAAGCATGCCCATGGAAAGATACCTATCCCATATAGAAAATGCAAAGGCACATATATAATGGGTTAGTTCATGATGCATAATTTACAAGGCTTACCATACCACAAGATCTATGTGGGACATTCTTTATGCTTCATGTGTTGACCAACTTGAAATCACTCTTCACTCTTTGTATAGGTCAACCATGTATCTTCTCATGCTCCATCTCAATATCTTGAGGTACATAAAGAAACCTTAATTTGATTACATGCTCTAAATCTTAGTTAATCATAGCTCAACTAATGAGGCTATCATGACACCGTCTTAGAGCCATATCTCAAATTCTTCTATTGAGATCACACTCTCAAGATATTGCTCATATCATATTCTTCTCTTCAACTCGATGATCTTGATGCCAATACTCAAGGTATATCTTTATCTTCATGGCATCCATACTTGAATCCAACACATAGACTACAAGCATGACCTATGGAATATTCCTTCATATAAAACTCAGTGAAAACATTAGTCCATAGGGATTGTCATTAATCACCAAAATCACACATAGGGGCAATTACTCTTTCAGAAAGCAATGAAGCGATACAACTACATGGGTACTAGAACTACCATTGATCCATCCTAGTGTATGCTAGACTGATGAACATACAAGATAGCAAGAAAACAGAAGCATCTTCACACCACATTATGCATATTGCAGAAACAAAGGAACTAACTTATTGACGAGGTTTGATCTCATCAATGCCCATTGTTATGGACTTGGGTTTTGGAGAAGATGGGGATGCTGGAGATCATGGAACGGTTAGCCAACAAGCAACACGGGGACACGAGGTTTACCCAGGTTCAGGCCCCCGGAGGGAAAATCCTACTCCTACTTGTCTGCTCTTGATTACGGCGGAACCGAAGGTTACAGGGGTCCGCAGATGCAATCTGGCGTGGAGGTGTGTATGCGAAAGTATGAGAGAGAGAGATCTAGGTCGTGCCCTCCTAGCCTTTATATAGACTCAGGCAGGTCCCTGGCATAGAACTAGTCGGTTACAAGTTCTAGGGTTTTACCCCTTTGAATTTCCTATCTACGCTAGTCTTGCTCTCCAAGGATCCGAAGGCGTCATGGGCCTTGGCCACCCGAAAATCTTCATGGGCCGGCGTACATCTGTCGTGGGCCTTCCTTGGGCTGGACCAGGTATGCTAAGATCACGTACCCGTAGGGTATAACCATGTTAGTAGCCCCCGAGTGATCAGTCGAATCATAGATTTAGCTGAGGACTCTTCAATCCTTCGGGTGCAACTATGTATTAACAGTGTGTGTGTAGGGATTGTTGATGCGTGTGCCTTAACGGATCAGGGTCAGTTAACTGTCTTAGGACGAAACAACACGATCTTCCTCAGGTTCGAGTCCCTTAACTCGAACCCGGAACATATGCTGGCGTAATTCGACTCAGGCCGCGGAGGACTTACAGGAGTGGAATTCGAGTGATTTTAACTGATGTACCCAACGCGTCCGTCGGGATTTTTCATTGCGCCTGCTGGCACGGGTTTATACTAGCAGAGCGCAGTCGTGTGTGTTGCCAGGCCATCAGATGATATCTGTAGGTCTTATCTCTGTGTCGCAAACATAGCATCCGAATGTTTATCACCGCGGAGGTGTTTCGGGTGGCCAAGGAGAACGTTGCTCACTTAGCGTTTTGTTGGGGCAGAGTTGCCGAAAAGTTTTTTGCATGCTAATCCGAAAGATCACAGTCGAAGAATTCATAGAGTGCGTGGCCAGCGCTCCCTATGGGAGTAGCCCCCGAGTGTCTGTTCGAGTCATAGACTCGAGCGGAGACTTTAATTCAGACATTGTTCAGTGTTAAGTCCGTTGGACACAAAAAAATTCGGATGCTTAAATCCATCCTCCCTATGGGAGTAGTCCCCCGAGTCCGTAGTGGAGTCGTAGACTCGACGTAGGACTCAAAGAAATAGTTCGTTTTTATTCATCTTTCGGGTGCGCGGCCAGCACTCCTAATAGGAGTAGCCCCCGAGTATTTAGTCGAATCGTAGATTTGAGTGAGTACTCTTAGCTTTGAAGCCGAAGAAATTGTAGTTGTTGCTAGTATAGCTTTTGATGACATCAGTCCTGACGATCAATGACCTCAAGCGTCTGCTGCGCCAGAGATGACTTGACTGGACGAACGTGGGTCCCACTTGCTGACCTTGAATTGATCGGTCACACGCGGCATGGAGATAATTATGGCGTCGCCTAGATTTCCGCGCGTAGTGGACGGTGTGGTAACGACGGTTCGTTGTGATGCTGACACGTGTATGGCCAGATCTGCCGTTGGCGTTAGGTCTTCTTGATGGACGGTTGCCGTGCGTCGTCTTCGCTGTTATAATCATTGGAGAAAGCTGCAGTTTGTTTTCACCGCATCGATTCTTGTTTTCACTGCCTCCTTGTGCTCTAGGAGTTCTTGCTGCGCGCTGGAATATCCTTCCACATTTCCTTCTTCCCTTCCGCGCTCTCACCGCCGGCGCCGCCATAGCGCGATGGGGAAACCGAAGAAGTCATCATCTGCGGTTGGTACCAGCGCCGCCGGAGGGAAGAAAGGCGCCACCACTACCCGTGTCACCGATGGTGGTTGGCGACGATCAGAGACGCGGGAGAGTGACCTCCGCAAGCTTCGAGAGCGGGGCTTGATCCCGCAGGATAGGGAGGCCGTCAGGCTCCCCGGCAACAAGGTAATCCCCCGTCCCCCCGCTGGGTATCGGGTTATGTTTCTCGCCTTCGTTATTCGTGGGTTTTCCTTCCCAGTCCACGACTTCCTTCGTGGGCTGCTCTTTCTCAATGGCATCCAGCTGCATCATCTTCCCCCAATTCTCTTCTTCACATTGTTTGTTTTATCACTTTCTGCGAGTGTTGGCTCGGTATTGAGCCGCATTTTGGCCTCTTCCAGAAACTTTATTCCGTGAAGAGGCAATCTGGTTCGGATGGTGTTTATCCCATTGGGGGTTGCATCATCTCCCTCAGGCCCAATCTGCTTTTCTTTTCTTTTTCCATGTCCGAATCTGTCCAGTACTGGCGGAGGCGATGGTTTTATATCCGCGACTCCGTAGTGCCTGGGCAAGATTTTGGTCTTGTTCCTTTCGACCCCTCCCAGAAGATTGAGCCGAAAAGGTCTTGGAAAAACAAGATCTTGGATGGCGAGGTGGCGGAGATAGAGGCTCTATATCATCGGGTGGAGGATCTCCAGTTGATTTCGGAGAAGGAAGTGAATGGTGTGGATACCATCCGCACCTTCCTCAAGCGTCGGGTGCAGCCACTCCAGGCTAGGGTGCACCCAATGTTCCTTTATGCTGGCCGGCATGATCCGACGAGGGTTTCGGCTGAGAAAATCTCCCAGGGAGATCTTGACAGGGCCCTTCGCTTGCTGCTGAAGTTCAAGGCCGGAGAGGAAATCCCGGGGAAGTCGCTGACTCCTCCGTTTTCTTCTTCGCTTCCTGTTCCACAGGTGTAGATCCGTGCGCGTAGCGCTATTTTTCGACTGCATTGTTTTGTATTTGTTTGCTGACAAATTGTTCTTCTCTTGTGCAGAGCTTCAAAGTGCCGGGTATGTTGCCTCCATTACCCGAAGTATATCCGGATGCTCCGGACAATGATTTGGTGGATTCCATGTCCGAGCAGCCATCAGCGCGATCTCCGGCTGAAGATGCCAACGAGTCGAGCGAGGACCACACGCGCAAACGATCACGGAGCTCCAGCGAGTCTTCGGATGCCTCGACTCCTCCGACTCCTAGGAACCCTTCGTGTCTTGAGCGTCATAGTGACGGGCATGGAGGCTCTTCTTCTCCTATTCCTGCTATCCCCGTGCGGACTGTAGCGCCGCACCCACCAGCGAAGCGGAAGAAGGAAGAAAAGAAGGAAGAGAAGAAGGAAGAGAAGAAAAAGGAGAAGAGAGTCCGAAGGACCCCTCCTGTCTTCAACCTGAGCTCGCTGGACTCGTAAGTTTCCTCTGTACTGCTTTTCCTGTGCTGTTGACTTTGTGATTGTGCTAATTTGTCCTTGTGCAGGCACTCTTCCAACGATTCCTCCAGTGATGGTGCTCGAGAGATGATGGGGGAGTCGAAAGTTGTGTCTCCTCCTCCTCAGACGGTGGCAACTTTTGAGGGCGCTGCTCCCAATCCTCTTTTGCGGGAGGTTCAGGTGGTTGCGCCTCAGAATTTTGCTAGCGTACCTTCGACGTCGCCATTGGATCATGTAAGTCTCCTGCCACGGGGGGAGCCCCCGAGCGTTTGTAAAAGAGTTTTCTTGTTTTGTTCTTCGAGTCTCGGGGGGAGCCCTCGAGCGTTTTCGTGTGTGTATCTTGCTTCTGTTCTTTTTTGGTGGGCGTAGCCCCCGAGTCCTTTTTCTGACTGGTAGGTCTTCTTCCTGCAGCCTTTTGTGCAGGATGCCAAGCGACTGGTGCAGGAGCACATGGTGCTGGAGGCCAGCCTCAAACAACTTCAAGGTACTATTATGCCTTTGATGTTTGCTTCTTCGTATGTTCTTGTCCTGTTATCTGACACCTGTACTTTTTGGATGTAGAGGAGCATAACACCTCCCTGCGTGAGATCGGTGCTCTCAAAAAGAGCCTTGGTCAAGCAGAGAAGAAATCCGAGGTCGCCGTTGGTGCGAAGGAGCGCCTTGAGCTGGAGCTGGCTACTGCGGCCGAGGCTAAGGAGCGCCTGCAGCAGGAGGCCACGGACCGCGAGGAGCAGCTTGCCACTGCTGCGACTGCGCGTGAAAGAGAAGTGGCTGATAAGCTCATGGCTGCTGCCAAGGCTGTTTCGGGTGAGTATCTTCTTTTGCCCCTTTTATTTTTCTTGTCTTTCTTCTGGGTGCTTTCTTCATTCCTTTTCTTTATTGTCTCAGATGCCGCAGGCATCGAGTTTGACCGCAGCGCTCTGGAGCATGGGAGTGCTCTAGATGATGCTACTACAGCGGTCGAAGATCGCTGCAGCACCATCGTCGGCTCACTTGCCAAGGCCAAGGAGGTTCTTGGCCGCTTCTACAAGGAGCTTGTCCCCAAAGGCACGGCTCTTGATGACGTTGACGCTTTGGCGGAGGCGTTGTCAGTCGAAGCGCCTGTGGCGTACAAGCGCAAGCAGAAGGGCATCGGCGCGTCCGTCGGGCTGGCGATGGCCTTGGCGGCTGGAGCGGAGCTGAACCTTCCCCAGATCACCTCCCGGATGCCGACGACCGCGGATGGATCCGAGGTAGCCTTCGCTACCTATTCTGCTTGCTGCAAGCGATATGGGCCCAAGCTGATTGATCTGCTGGCCGAGTACGCGCTACGGCAGCAGGGGGAAGCCAAAGTGAGGCAATCCGGCTCCGAGGCGACTCAGGGCGCCGCGTCTTAGGCGCTGTAGCTGTAGGATAGTTTGTAATTTTCTTTTGCTGTAATTATGTTGAAGAAAAACAAAATCCCTGTGCCACGTAGTGGCGTTTATCCACTTAATGAATTTTGGTGAGTTGTGTTCTTCGCTGTATGAGTGTTTATGTCCTTTTCTTTTCTGCTGCTCTAGGTTCCTTCGGGTGTTGATCCCGTTGACACCCCGCCAGCAGCATGGCAGCGGCCATCTTTGGATGATTCGTCACAACTTGCTTTTCTTCGAGACCGTGTTCGTAGTCTTGAGAAGGAGTTGCTTGGGGTGAGTGGTCACGCCGATGTTTGGAAGTCCAAGGCAGATCGCGGTGCAGCCAGAGAGGAGTACTTGATGGCGGAATTGCTTCGACTGTCTGAGCAGCTTCAGTGTAAGTTTTTCGAGCTGCTGCTTATTTCTTCGGATGCGTATGCTGGCCTGGCATCTTACTTTTGTTCGAGTATCGCAGGTGCTAACCTTGCTCCAAGGGAGGAGACGGAGCGTGTTGCTGTTCGGGTCAATTGTTTGACTCAGCAGGACATGGAAGCTGGCGGGTTCTTCTGGATGGATCGCGACCGTGCCATGGCTCTGGCAACAGTGCAGGATCGCGTTCACCAAGTATCGCGGGTGCTTCGCCAAGTGCAGACTTCGCTCTCATCGGTTCTGCATGTTATGTTTCCCCTAGATGTTGTGCCAACAACCCTGTCCGGTCTTCTGTCTAGATTTCGGAGCGTGACCCGTGTCTAGGAATTGGTGAGGCAACAACTCGTCGCAGGTGTGAAGGCTGCATTGTCCCTTGTTAGGCTGCATCGTCCTGATGTAGATCTGTCTGTTGTAGCAGCTAGGCCACCTCTTCGGCCGGATGGTGGCGAGAGGGATATGCGTCCGCATTATGCGGCTGTAAGGCAGTATGCCGAACAGGTCGTAGATTTGTTTGAGCAACGTGCTCAAGTTATTCTCTAGGATAGGTAGTACCTGTAAAAGAGATAGATGTAAGATTTGTATATTTCGACTGGGCGTGTTGTGCCCTTTGTTATAATGGTTTATTTGTGGTTTGAGCACGCAGTGCTTTGTTTGAGTACGTGTCCTTTTCATTTGTCTGATGTTGTCAGCTACTCAGGTGTACACGTGTGATCCTCGGTCGATGAAATCGTGAGGTGGAGGGAGCCCCCGAGTGCATTTGTAGCATAAAGTAAAGTTGCAAATAGTGAACAAAATTTTGGTGCGAGACACTTAGCTTTATTTATATCGAAATGGAGGAAGTACATTGTTCGGCTGAATAGCCTTGGCTGAAAAGCCTTATTGAAAGTAAAAGGGTAGGTAGCTAGGGGTAGAATCGTCGCAAGTGTGCGATGTTCCACGGGTTGGAGTATGCGACTCTAGACTCCACGTGCTTGAGGCGATAGGCGCCACCTGGGATGACTTCGGTTATGATGTAGGGTCCTTCCCATGGTGACTCGAATTTCTTCGGTCGCTCTTGCTTGAGTCACAAGACGAGGTCTCCTTCGACGAAGGACCTTGGGCGCAGCCGGCGGCTGTGGTAGTTGTGGAGACTCTGCTGGTACACCGTTGATCGAGCTGCTGCTACGTCTCTTGCCTCATCGAGTGTGTCGACGGTGTCTTCGAGTGCAGCAGTGGATTCGGCTTCGCTGTAAGCGACGACCCGGGGGGCCTGGTGGCGTACTTCGGCTTGTAGTACGGCTTCGGCTCCATGCACCATGAAGAACGGTGTGTAGCCGGTGGAGCTGTTTGGCATGGTACGCAAACTCCATAGGACAGATGGCAGCTCCTTCGTCCAGGCTCCGGCCTTTCGTTCGAGTGGGCTCATGAGGCGCTTCTTGATGCCCGCGCCGATTAGGCCATTGGCCTTTTCGACCTGCCCATTCGTTTGTGGGTGAGCCACTGAGGCGTATGTGATGTTGATCCCGAGGCCTTCGCAGAAGTCTTGGAATTCTTTGGAGATGAAGTTCGATCCATTGTCGGTAATGATGTTGTGCGGTACGCCGAACCTGTAGACAATGGATTCGAAGAACTTGACGGCGGTCTTGCCTTTTTGGTTGGTAACCGGCATGGCTTCGACCCACTTGGTGAATTTATCGATTACGACCAGAAGGTAAACGTGCCCCCCTTTCGAGGACTTTGGCAGTTTGCCGATCATGTCGAGGCCCCATTGAGCAAAGGGCCAGGCTATAGGTATGGGTCTGAGCTCTGACCCGGGTGCGTGCGGTTTATCGGCGAACCGTTGGCACCCGTTGCATCTTCGGACGATGTCGTTTGCATCGCTCATGGCCGTTGGCCAGTAGAATCCAGCTCGTAGAGCTTTGGCGACAAGGGAGCGGCTGCCTGCGTGATGGCCGCAGATGCCCTCGTGGATGTCTTGGAGGATGGCTTTCTCGTCACCGATGGTGACGCACCTTTGTAGTACACCCGTAATACTGCGCTTGTACAGCTCGCCATTGATGATGGTAAAGGCTTTTGACCGACGAGATATGCGCCGGGCATCCGTCGGGCTGTTAGGCAGTTCTCCGTTTATCAAGAACTGGAGGTATGGTCGCGTCCAAGTTTCTTCGACTGCCATGACCTGCATCAGGTTGACCATAGCGACCTCTGTGTCCAGTTTCTCGGGTCCTTCGTGTCCTTCGGGAAGCGTAGCCCCCGAGTGTTCTGCTTCTTTGGGTGATCCTTGGGGAATTTCCGCTTGATGGATGGCACGCAGATCTGTTCGAGGAACACACCCGGTGGCACCTTTGCGCAGGTGGAGCCGATGTTGGCGAGTCTGTCGGCTTCCTCGTTGCTTTCTCTTCCGACGTGCCGAAGCTCGCAGCCGTCGAATTCTCCTTCGAGTGCGTTGTAGAGTGCACGGTACGCGATCATGTTTTCGGCGTGTGCGTCGCACTCGTTCATCGTCTGCTGGACGATGAGGTTGGAGTCACCGTAGATGACCAGGCGCGTTGCACCGCAGATCTTTGCCATCCTCATGCCGTGGATGAGGGCTTCGTATTCGGCCTCATTGTTGGAAGCTCGGAATTTCATCCGGAGGACGTACTTCATCTGGTTGCCCTGCGGGGAGGTCAGTATGACCCCGGCTCCTGCTCCAGCTTCACGCTTGGAGCCGTCGAAGTGCATTGTCTATGACTGCGACCTGTCTGGGGGTGTCTGGCAGCTGCACCTCCATCCAATGTACAAGGAAGTCCGGGAGGACTTGAGATTTGATTGCGAGTCGCTTTTCGTAGACAATGTCCAGGGGTGATAACTCAATGCCCCACAGGGCCACGCGTCCTGTGGCTTCTGGGTTGTTCAGGATGCTGTTCAGGGGTGCCTCGTTGACGACCATCACCTGGTGCTCCTGGAAGTAATGGCTCAGCCGTCGGGCCGTCATGAACACGCTGTAGGCGAGTTTCTGGTAGTGAGGGTACCTCTGCTTTGTTGGCGTCAGTACCTCGCTGAGGTAGTAGATTGGGCGTTGGACCCCGTGGGTCTTGCCTTCTTTGGGTCGTTCGACCACTAGCGCGGTGCTGACCACCTGGTGTGTGGCTGCTATGTACAGCAGCAGAGGCTCACGTTCCTTTGGCGTGACCAGGACAGGCGAGGTGGAGAGTAGCCGCTTGAGGCTTTCAAACGCATCGTCGGCTTCGGGCGTCCACTCGAATTTATCTGCCTTGCGTAGCAGCTGGTAGAATGGTAGGGCCTTCTCGCCCATGCAGCTGATGAATCTGCTCAGCGCCGCTATTCGTCCTGCGAGCTGCTGGACGCCCTTGAGGTTTTTCGGCCTCTCCATCGCCATGATGGCCCTGATTTTCTTTGGGTTCGTCTCGATCCCTCGCTGAGAGATGAAGTACCCAAGCAGCTGGCCTGATGGGACGCCGAAGGCGCACTTTTCGGGGTTGAGTTTGATCCTGTAGCGATCGAGGTTGTCGAACGTCTCGCGGAGATCGTCGATGAGTGTTCTTGCCTCCCTGGTTTTGATGATTATGTCGTCGACATAGACTTGGAAGTTGCGCCCGATCTGGTCCTTGAGGCATGCCTGCATGCATCGCTGGTACGTGGCACCTGCGTTCTTTAGCCCGAAGGGCATTGTGTTGTAGCAGAACACTCTGAACGGTGTGATAAACGCCGTTTTCTCTTGATCTTCGACCTTGAGTCGAATCTGGTTGTAGCCTGAGTAGGCATCGAGAAAGGAGAGTTTCTCACATCCTGCGGTCGAATCGATGATCTGGTCGATCCGAGGAAGGGGGAAGTGGTCCTTTGGGCAGTGCTTGTTTAGTGACGTGAAGTCTACGCACATCCGCAGGATATCCATGTCCTTCTTGGGGACCATCACTGTGTTCGCAAGCCACTCGCTTTCTTTGATCTCCCTGATGAAGTCTGCGGCGAGTAACCTATTTATTTCCTTCCCGATGGCTTCGGCCCGTGGCTCTGACAGTCTCCGGATGGACTGCTTAACGGGCTTGGTGTCTGGAAAGATGTTGAGTGCGTGCTCGGCGAATTCCCTGGAAACTCCTGGCATGTCCGCAGGACACCAGGCGAAGATTTCCCAGTGCTCACGGAAGAATTCGACGAGCGCGCTTTCCTATGCGGGGCTGAGGTCGTTGGCGATCAGCGCCGTCTTGGAGGCATCCGTCGGATGGACTTGCACCTTCTTTGTGTTAACGGTGGAGTCGAAGGACATGTCGGGTGCGTTTTGTCGTGCGACTGGGGGTGCCCCATTGTCCGTCACTTTGCGGAGCCTTACGAGTTCCTCCTGCATGCCGAATGATTGGGAGATTCTGTTGAAATCCCTGTCGCATTGGTCCGATCGGGTGAAGCTCCCGTGGATTGTGATGACACCTTTCGGCCCTGGCATCTTGAGTAGCAGGTATGCATAGTGTGGGATAGCCAAGAACCTTGCGAATGCTACACGCCCGAGGATGGCGTGGTACTGTGATGGCCAGTCCACCACTTCGAATTCGAGCCGTTCCAGTCGGAAATTGTCCGGCTTGCCAAAGATGACATCGAGCCATATTTTGCCCAGGGGGAATATGCCCTTTCCTGGGACAATGTCGTGGAACGTTGTATCTGACTATTCCAGGCTGCACTGCGGGATCCGCATTGCTGCTAGAGTACTTGCGAACATCAGATTGATGCCGCTGCCGCCGTCCATGAAGACGCGACTCATCTCGAACCCTCCAATCTGCGCCTCTAGCACCAGGGCAGCATGACCTGGGCGAGGGATCTGGCAAGGGTGATCCGAACGACTAAACGTGATGCAGGACTCTGATCCGCTGAGGTACTCAGGGATGGCGGGTGGAGTTTCCACGGCCAGGTTGATCTGTCGGGTGATTTTCTTCTGCACCCTATTCGTGGGGTGTCCCTTCTGGATCATCAGGGCTCCTTTCGGCGGGGGATACCCGTTCCCATCGTTATTCTGTGCTGGTGCGACTGGTTGGTTTGGGCCTCCTACAGGTGGCGGTGGAGGAGCTCCATGCGCTATCTCACCCGGCGCGGGTGCGTTTCCGAATCCAGGAAGTGGAGCTTGATGCCTCATCTGGACCATGCTTTCGCTGAGTTTCTGGAACTCGCGGCAGTCCTTGAGCATGTGGCTTGCCTTCTTTTTGCCATCCTGCTTGTCGATGTAGAAGTGGATGGTGCATGGACCCGAAAGTTTTTCGTATGCTGAGGGTCCGTTATCGCGGTCGCGGCGCTGCCACGACTGTGCTGGGCGTCCTCCGTCGCGGAAGTTTCCTCCGCGGTATCCTCCGCTGTTGCGGTTGGCATCGTTGCGGCGATCGACGTAGCCGGCCGCGACCATGTCGAGTCTGTCGCGATCGTTGTAGACGCGCGATCTTCTCTTGCTACGACGCTCTCGCCGTCGGCCGTAGTCATCCTCTTCCTCCGATTGTGCTCGGTGGATGGAATCTTCGCCGTCATCCCACCTGTTGGCAATGTCCATGAGGTGGTCGAGTGTCTTGGGCTTGACGCGCCCGAGTTCCTCCTTGAAGTCTTGGCGCTTGACGCTGTCCCTGAAGGCGTCGATGGCCCTCTCTTCGGAGATATGCGCTGCGGAGTTCTTGGTGTTGGACCAGCGTAGTATGTATGAGCGAATGGATTCGCCCGTTCGTTGGGTGCAGGCTCGCAACTCTTCTATTGAGGCAGGCCTCTTGCTGGTGCCCTTGAAGTTTCGGATGAAGCTGTAAGCTAGCTCATCCCAGCTTCGGATGGACCCTGAAGATAGGCTGCTGAGCCAGATCCAGGCTGCGCCTGTCAGCTGCAGCTGAAGGCATTGCATGGCCGTCTCTTTGTTTCCACCGTGCAGTTTGACGGATGATAAGTGGTCGCTGAGCCAAGCCTTTGGGTCTTGAGTGTCGTCGAACTTCGGAGTATCCGAAGGAAGCTTGAAATTTCACGGCATCCGTGTCCGCCGGATGGATCTGCTGAAGCACCGGGCTCCGCAGAGTTCTCCTTCGTCTTCGTCCATCTCAGATTCAGACGAGCATGCGCGCTTAGCTCGCGCTTTGTCGATTTTGCGCTGTGTGAGCACGTCTCTGGCGTCGTAGTTGCGGTGATGGCGCGAGCTCTTCTTCCTTCGAGGAAGGTCATGTTCCTCTTCTTCGGATGAAGGGGTGGGGATGCGGTCGAATCTGACCGGAGCTTTCTTCTTTGGCTCCGTGGGAGCTTCCTGGTGGAGCGCGGCTCCGACGAGTCCGAGTCCGGTAAGTGCGGAGTTGTGCATGGCTCTTTTCGGGTCCCCTTTCGGAGGTGGGTGGGCCGCGAGGTATGCAGTGGCTGCCATGATCGCAGCCTGCGGCGTTTTCGGGATGACGTTGCCATCGGCGTCCATCTCCATGAATGATGTGTGGAGGGTTCGGGTCACCTCACGGCGCTCCTGGGGATCCATGTTCTCCATCCGAGAGCGGTGCTTGTTGCCTTGGTTGTCGTTCGAGCTGGAGCCGATGCCCATGGCAGAGAGCGCGGCTCGTCGCGCGCTAGACTCTGAGGCTACTTGCTTGCGTTTGTTAAGCACCTCCTGCATCTTGACCTGCTTCTTGTGCTCCTCGATCAGGAGCAGGTGGTAGGCCATCAGCAGATCCCGGGAGGAGTCTGCAGGCAGGACTATGTTGCCTGCCATGGCGTTGCATGCCTGGGCCCATCCTTCTTTGCTAAGGCGGATGACGTGGCCGTTGCTTTCCCCTTCGGGTGGGGGGGACTGGCTCCTTCTGTTCTCGCCGTTTTGATCTGGCGGGTTAGGTGGTGGGTTGGGCGGCGGGTTGGGTGTTTGCTGATCCCCATCAGCCTGTATGACTACGGCGCATTGGTAGCGCTCGTAGATTGGTCCGCTGCTACTGCAGCTTTCAGATCCGGAACCGTAGGTCCCTTCATCCGATGGCAGATCGCATAGATCGGAGTTGCAGCTGCTGCTGCTATCGTAGGAATCATCTGCTGATGATGTTGTGCGTAGCACGGGGTGTGGGGTCCATGAAGCGGGCCTGATTGATGGTAGGGGCACCCGCTCAGGGAGGCGGAGGGTGCCAGTTTGCTCCACCTGGAAGCAGAAGCTCCCGAACAGGATTTCGAGTCCGTCGCCTACGGGCTCGAAGTCCTTCATGGTGGCCAGTGAGTGGGCGGTGAAGTCGAAAGCGCCGAAGAGGAGATGACTCTCCGTCGCCGCAGAGTTGTAGATCGATCGGGTTGGGACCGTCACGATCGCACAATCAGCGTCCCCGTATCCCACAGACGGCGTCAATTGACGAGGTTTGATCTCATCAATGCCCATTGTTATGGACTTGGGTTTTGGAGAAGATGGGGATGCTGGAGATCGTGGAACGGTTAGCAAACAAGCAACATGGGGACACGAGGTTTACCCAGGTTCAGGCCCCCGGAGGGAAAACCCTACTCCTGCTTGTCTGCTCTTGATTACGGCGGAACCGAAGGTTACAGGGGTGCGCAGATGCAATCTGGCGTGGAGGTGTGTATGCGAACATATGAGAGAGAGAGATCTAGGTCGTGCCCTCCTAGCCTTTATATAGACTCAGGCAGGTCCCGAGCATAGACCTAGTCGGTTACAAGTTCTAGGGTTTTACCCCTTTGAATTTCCTATCTACGCTAGTCTTGCTCTCCAAGGATCCGAAGGCGTCATGGGCCTTGGCCACCCGAAAATCTTCATGGGCCGACGTACATCTGTCGTGGGCCTTTCTTGGGCTGGACCAGGTATGCTAAGATCACGTACCCGTAGGGTATAACCATGTCACTTATGTAGTTGGGCTCAACAGTATGTAACTAGCACTAATAGTATGAGAACATAACAGCAATATGCAACTTACCAATCTGACTTTGAAGCCATGCCAAAGCGCTTCCATCTTTATCGGCAAACACATTGATGAAAATCTCGCAATTTTTGGGACACTTGAATATACCATAGCATTTGACTTTCAGATCTGGTGTGACCCCTTCCAATGATTTCAATTCTTTCATGCATCTGGTTATTGAGAAGTCCGCTGCCTCCTCCTTCTTGCTTTCTTTTTCTTTGATGTCCACAAATCTTTGCATCACACCAACTAAAGCATCTCCACTACTCTTTTTAGGACTTCTCTTCGGCTTCTTGGGAATTTTCTTGGGCCTGGGTTTTGCACCACCAACACCACTTGTTTCTGCTTGATCTAACATTTGCAATTCATCATCGATTTGCTGGACAAATGCTTCCTCTTTCTCCAACTCTCTTTCATCCTCAAACTCACCATCACTCTCTATGTTGTTGACATCATCTCTTTGTGGTGGCTCAGCCATAGAGGTAAAGTTGAAGTCTCCCTCGGCTATTTGGCCTGCAAAAAACACGCGAGTTACCAAATTGTGTGTAGCAAACCATGGAAGTAAAATAAATGATTGTTAATATGATTGAATGAACTTACTTTCATAAAGTTGTCCTAGCAAATCATACAGAGGAAACCTTGAGTCGTCCGTTCTGAATTTTCTGATCTTATTGCCAAAAGACTACAAGAGTAAGATAAATGAATTTTAGTATGATTAAACTTGTGACCAAATTCTATAACAAGATATGATCAGAATGAAGCAACTTACAACTTCTAAGTTGTCCCAAAGATGTGGCTCGGCTTCTATCAAGCACCGGTGTTCATTCCACCCAACACCAATTGTAGATCTTCAAATGACGCATTATGTGATAGCATATAGAGAAAGAAGGCCAACTTCTCTTCCACCTTGATTCTACTATCTAATATTAGGCGCTCATTCCTAAGATATGATGCCAACCACCTGAAAATTTCTGGTTCCATCCTAAAAGCTACCTGACAGTTCTTAACACGTCCATCTAGGATTTGACTAACTCTCTTCTTTCCGTAGAGAACAGAGCTGTGGCGTTTGATTCTTTCCCTACTATCCATTAGATGTGAATAAAGTGCTGGAAATATGAAGAACACCATCTCATCGTCATCCTTAGCCTTCCTCTTCCTAATACTTTCTAGGCTCCGTGGATTCATTTTAGGACTATTAAAAAAATAACTAGTACTAAAATAAGTAGGACAGAAACATGCATGTTCGTACTTTAAAAAATGACTAAAGTGAAAATCATGCATATACCGAAGTCAGGTGTGCTGTCAGGGTCCGACGACGATGGTGGCTCGTCCAACCCCACTAGAACCAAAGGAGAAGAAACCTATAAAAAAATAGACATATCACATTCGTGTCTTATATCGCGGTTTCTCGCTAGATTATATTTTCAGTTCTAGAGAATTATAGCAGGATACAAATAAACAACACCAATCTCATATCAAGAACAAAACACACAGTTATTTAGAGTTAGTAAAAGATCAGTACATCAAGTGCTAAAACATAGTCCCGGAACGTATGCAATGCAAGCTATCTCCATCGAGAAAACATAGGCCAGGAAGTAAATTTGAACAATCATGTTTTCTGACTTGTGGCTACACCAAGCTGTACGCAGCCCTGCAAGAACCAACAGAGCTGTATCACTTTTTTTCTGAAAATCTCAGAGGATTTTAGTGGTAGTAAGGGAGACAGATTAGTGCACATTGCAGTGGCAAAGTCCACACTGAAGCTATAAAGAAGCTGTTTGATAAAAACATACAGTTTCACCTGTAGAAATTTGTTACAAGATCTAGCTGGACTTAGAGCTGGGTAATCATAATCTAAGCTTAATCTGGCTATGTGTGTATCTGGATATACAGAGGTCAAAGCTTATGTGGATTACTCGGCATATACTTTAATATTTGTAATACTCCGTAATTGATTGCAACAAGAAAATAACTAGGTAATTTTGTACTCCTACTACATATTGCTGGGTGTGTGTCAACAAAATAAGAAAATAACCAGGTAAGAAGCTAGGCTCTTACCCATTTTCAGATGATTCTATTTTCGTATTAGACACGCATTTCCTTTGTTGGAACTAGTTGGCTTGAGCTGCCCACATAGCTTCAGCTGGGAAATTTAGGACTGTGGTAGCCTATTGCCTCAAAAGGTGTTCTTGATTTGGAAAAAGTGTTCTATCATAAGCCAGAGAACCGTCCGTCATCAACTTGGCGCCGCTGCTGAGGTTCTTGTTGCACCAGTTGGCCGCGTAAGCGAGACACAGGTCCAGCAGCACGTCCACCCTGCGGAGCAGAACACGAGCCATACGAAGAGCGTACGTGAGCCGAGGAACTCTGGAGAAGGAGTGTTCCTCGTCCTGATCCAGAGCCAGTATGATGCCGTCGAGCTCCTCCTCCAGCCTAGAAGGTGTCAGGACATGAAGATGATGGCAGGAGAACCCACGAGGTGCTTCTCGCACAACTCGTCCAGATTATTACAGGTTTGCTGGTACAGCCAATTCTGAGAGGAAGGCCTGGTCCAGATTATTACAGGTTTTCAGGAACACATAGTTCAGTTCAGATATATTATTACACAGATTAAATTATCTAAACCTTAATATTTACACAGATATAATATTTACAAAGTCCATAGTTCAGTTCAGACGAATCAGGACCTAACTCGTGTGTTGCTACCTCAATTTAGTTACGACAGTACACATTAATGAGATGATTATATACTCTGAGACAATGTTCTTAATCATGTATTCTTCATGCTTGCAAAAATAATAGTAATGCATATACTCTTGAGACAATGGTCCTACTACACGTGTTGTGCTTCAGAATGTACAACCACTAATCGCTACACTGTCATTTTATCTTTTTAACGTAATTTGAATAATATGTTCCACACAAAACGAACAGAGTAAATTCACATTTAACAATAAGCAACAGAAGTAATTCACATTTTATCACAACCGACGGTGTCTCAGTATGTAGACAAAAAGAAACCACTCCAACACTTGAAAGGCTGCATCTCCCTTTGTCTCACTCACAGACCCGGATCTGTCTCTGAACTTTTATGTAATCAACATGCAACAAACACTACCGAACACACTCTACAGCACACGAGCAGCATATCAGTCACTCTCTGTCAATCTACCATCTTACTTCCTTAGTACTGTGTTTGGTTTTTTATATCATTGCTTTAGAATGTAGAATGATCTCCAAAATAAATACACTCATTATATCATAGAGGCATGTTTCTTGTATACCAACTAAAATTGGGCTTCTATTTAACTAGGATCGCCATAAATAGACTGAATTTCACGGAGTGCAGGACAAAAAAAAGAGGACGCAAACATTAACCAACAAAACTACTCTAAACGTCCATACAGACTAGACTGCTCTGAACTTTGCCAAAAAAAACAGCTGCAGAATTGTTGTCAGGTATCACACATAGCATAAGAAGTTCTAAACAGAGAAGATTTAGACATAGCAGATGTTTTCTACCTACAGGTGGTCAACGCAATGAATTTAGAGGTGCTCAACTGCGTATCATACCCTCACATATCATACCCTCACGTAGTTGATTTGATACACACTGGATCACCATCCATAGCCTAGATTTCCTACCTAAATCAAGAATTCATGCTTAACCCAAAAACAGAGGGTATTTAGAGGTGATTAGATCAGTGGATCTGAATTTGTTCTTAATCAAGAACTCCATCCCCATCCATCGGTTTGAATCACGAACCCTAGGTAAAGAATTATATCTACAGAGGAATCATATAGCAGTAGATGTGAGAGGAGGGGATGAAGTGGATGGACTTACGGTAGAGAAATCCAGAACTGCCGGAGAAGAAGGCGGCGTTGGTGATGTCGGAACGGATGGAGCGTCCGGCTGCGGGATGGGAAGAAGAAGGGGTCGGCGTTGGTCGGATGCGGGATGAGAAGGAGGCGTCGGCGTTGGTTGGCGTCGAAGTTGGTCGGCGTTGGTGTTGGTCAGCGTTGGGTGGTGTCGCCACGAGTGGTGGTCGGGCGAACGCCGCCACCAGCTAGAGAGAAACGCGAGGGTGGGGGCGATTCTTTGTTCCACCTCGAACCCCCTCGACACCGCGTGGTTCTATCGGGCCGCGCTGGGTTGAGCCCAACCAAAACCATGCTACAAAACGGTGAGATCAGGGTTTCAGGTGAATCGAAACTGGCCGGGTTTAGACCCCCAGAAACCGGTCAATCCTCTACAACAAAACAAAGCCTTCGTTATCTCTTTTATTTCAGGAACCTTTTGTACCCAAAAAACTATACTGCATACGTCACCTTCACGCGTGAAGACAAAGAAAGGTGAGCCACGAGCGACAGGCTATTTAGACAAAATTGATCCAAATTTGGAAGAAATTCATAAAATGAATTTGCAGCAAAAGTATTTCACTAGATTTAACTTTTTTTACGGCGCCGTATAGAATGACGCTGCACTCTATAGTGCAACCCACGGCGTTGCACTATGTTGTGTGCAATGCTATGACCGATGGCGTCACACTTTGCAAGTGCAACGTCATGCACTGTGTTGTGCAACGCCATGTGCGATGGCCAAGTTGTATTAATTCTTTGGGTAATACAACGAACTAGTAGTGATTTGAACAAATTATGATCAAGAAAAGCGACCAACCAGTTTCATCAAAAGAGGTCCCACAAAAATGAACTGCCATACTCACTCCAGTCTAAAGGATTTTGTTATAGATTTGTCCAGATTCATACATATGTCGACAGGCGAATCTAGACAAATCTACAACATCTTTCTAATGACAGAGGGAGTAATAACGTTTTGCTGTCATGTACTCGCATCGATGAACAACTGCTGAGCACCTGAATTGCGAACACAAATCCATTGAGCCACAGTTCAACCGTAAGTTTGTAACTATCATGCAATTTCAGTGCAAAATTCCAAATTCAGATTATAACACTGCAGAAGGGGGAGCTCAGATAGAAAGATCACCACCGTGTCCATCAGTCGGCACTCTGGAAATATTACCTCAAAATCCACTGCTTAAGCACAGGAGGGACAAGTCGAGATGATTTTCTGTCGCAATTCTGTTACGCTACAAGGAGAACACTTGGAAGATCAAAAGAGAGATTGGCAAAGGCTAAGGTAACCTACCAACACAGTAAAAGCCACGAGTATGTGAAGTTTCTGTTGATCCTTTGGAAGGACTGGATTAAAGACTAGGGGGAGAAAAATGAAGAGTCGAGCCCCTCTTCATCTCAGGCTACATGGGGAAGCTGTGCTTGCTGCTGCTTTTGCAGCTTGGGCTTGTGCCTATTCCCAGCTATGTGGACATCATAAGCCTTCTAGTTCACGGCAACGCGTGCAATGTTTAAATTCTCCTCCAGCTGCTCCAGTCACAAATAGTCACCTCTTCTTACCCTTCAGTTCTTCTGGGTTTGCTGCGGGGTCTTATTATTCTTTGGTTGCGCAGCTGGTGTCACACCGTCAGCGACAGCAGCAGAAGCAGGTTCTGTAGTTGCTCCAACAGCACTGTTTGGAGGCTTTGCTGGCACATACGTCATCGAGTCCTGTAGCTTCTCCAATTTCTTCTTGTGCTTCTTACTGCTTTCATGGCACCTGAGATTATTTAGGCTACGGAACTGAGTCTTGCAGACTTCACAGGTTAGTGGCTGCACAACCTTCGGTATTTTCTTGACCACATTGGACATCGTGCAAATTTTCGGTTCACCTTCAGTTGTTCCAGCCTCAAGCACTCGCCTCTTCTTCACCTCCAGGTCTTCCAGGGTTGCTGCAGACCTCTTATTCTTCTTTGATTGCGCAGCTGGCATCACGCTATTAGCGACAGCAGCAGTAGGTGATGTACTTGTTCCAACAGCACCGTTCAGAGGGTTTTCTTGTTTAGGCGTGATCAAGTCTTGTAACTTCTCCAAATTCTTCTTGTGCTTCTTACCTGTTTCATGGCACCTGAGATCATGTTGGCCAGTTAACTGAAAATTGCAGACTTCACAGGTTGTTGGCTGCTTTGGTATTTTCTCGACGAACTTCCTCGGAGCGTTCCTTGGCAGAGGATGGCCGAAATGGGCTTTCATATTTGCAATGTGCTTCTTACCTCTTTCATGGCCCCTGAAATTATCTAGGCTAGTGCACTGAATCTTGCAGACTTCACAGGTTACTGGCTGCACAACCTTTGGTATTTTCTTGACCACATTGGACATCGTGCAAATTTTTGGTTCACCTTCAGCTGTTCCAGCCTCAAGCACTCGCCTCTTCTTCACCTCCAGGCCTTCCGGGGATGCTGCAGACCTCTTATTCTTCTTTGATTGCGCAGCTGGCATCACGCTATCAGCGACAGCAGCAGCAGGCGATGTACTTGTTCCAACAGCACCGTTCAGAGGGTTTTCTTGTTTAGGCGTGATCGAGTCTTGTAGCTTCTCCAAATTCTTCTTGTGCTTCTTACCTGTTTCATGTATCCTGAGATCATGTAGGCCATTTGACTGAAAATTGCAGACTTCACAGATTGGCTGCTTTGGTATTTTCTTGGCAAACTTCCTCGGAGCGTTCCTTGGCAGAGGATTGCCGAAATGGGCATTCATCTCTGCATGGTGCATGAACGTGGCTGCAGCTGCTGGTGCCATTCCATTAGGAGCTTTCACAGCTGCTACCTACAGAAACAATTTTGATACGAAGTTAATAGCAAGGGATGAGGAATATACTATAAAATCTATTCAGCAGATAACTGAACAACATAACTGAACGTAAGATGTGCCATACAGTTAAGGTAAATAGAAGTTTCTTTTGTGAAATTCATGTTGCTGTGTTAAGCATGGTTATTCACAAATTCACAGTAAATGAAGTAATATTATAGGGGCAAGGGACTAACTTTGATTTATAGCCATCCAGTCTGATCAAAGGATGGTTAAGATACTGTATTCATTTTCCATGTATATCTTACACTGAAAGATGTTATTACTATGTAAATATGATGATGTGGATGATCACGAAATATCAATAACAACCGCACATACAAACATGATAGCCTCAGCTACGTATAAAGAAGGTAAGGACTTGCCAACAACCACATCCTACACTAACGCCGTGACTCAGTGCAAGGCAAGAAGTGCAGCACTGGGAGCACTACAGCAATACAGAAAGAACAAGCCACACCATACCACCCACGCAGTACAAGAGGTAAAGTTGGGAGTAGGATCTGTCAGATGAAACAAGCAGACTTCACAGGTTGTTGGCAGTCCACCTTTCAGTATGGTGGATCTCAGGTACGGAGTTTGATTACATGAAACCAATGTTGTTCTCAATTTGAACTTGGCAAAGAATCTGTAAAATGAAGTTAAGATGGCACGTGCTAAAGGCTCATGTTTCACTGCTAACAACAATGGAGCAACAGCCAACATGGTCACTAGAATAAACAGCCAACATGGTCACTAGAATGTGAATAGAACAGAAAACCAGATGCAACTCTGCTCAGATGTCGAAGCAAATAAAACATCTGACAATAGTGAACTGAGACATTATCACTGATAAACAGACAGAGGATACAGACTTCATGGGCGATGTCCGGCCAGGTGACAGTGGGGTAGACAAAACTGCCAAAATGTGAGCCCTGGAGAGTCTCATGTCATACTCACACTCCAATTTGTACTTCTGGAGCTGCACTTGCCAATGGCAACTTGATTTAGATGAAATCCATGTCAAATCAATGATAAAATTGCGATCAGACTCCTTGACGCCAAAGAAGAAACAGCAAACCCGTGTGGTCATTGTCAAGGGTACACAAGTGTATGTGGATAGTAAGCAAATAGTGTTTGTGTTACAATTTACCCAATCTATTTATTTGTGTATCTTTCAAGAATCAATAGTCACCAAATTCTCGGACAAAAACAACAACAGAGGCCCCCAACAATATTATTCAGATTGGAGGGCTCTTCAGTTAATCCAAAAATAGGATCCGTAGCAATCTTCTAGAATCTTTAATAATGAAATTGAGCTAAAAATTGGGAGCATGTGTTATATTATTATCTTCCCTAAGACACTAGACTTTCACACCCTCCAGTATGGGATTTCAGCTCCGATTGGGGAGAGGGGCAAGAAAAAATATCAACTATGAAGCAATGTAGAAGGATCTAGGTCTTTTCTATGTTGAGCATACCTAAGAACAGAAGTGTGGAAAGAATTGAATATCAGTACTTGATAGACCTGATAATAACAGGCCAGAAATGTCCTTGGCAAAATTGGGTACTGAACTCCATTGAATTGAATAGGCAAACAGAACATGCAGATAACCAGTTGTTTTCAAATGGAAGTTAAGAGGCAGGTGACAACTTTATTTCAAACAGAAGCCAATTTTCAAGATGCAGATGATCACCTTGAAAGAACATATATATACTAGTATTACAAATGAGTTTAGGATTTGAGGATACTTGTCTCTTAAATAAATAAATAAATCAATGGACATAATTGATCGAGGTCCAGGTCCCAAGAACATTACATGTGCAAGTTATCATCATCATCAAATATTCCCTCATGTTACTGTTAGATAACTTTCTTTGTACTCCAAATAGTCCTTCTGTCCATTGTTTGCATCCCATCTTCAGATTGATGTATCCATGTGACGAACAGCCCTTTCAAACCAATTTATTGAGGTGGCCAAGATTCTACAAGTCTAACAGAGTGGCATCCTTCTTGCTCGTCTGTGAACCAGTCTGCTAGATCAAGATGCAGGCAAGTAATCTCGAAGCCATTTAATTTTCCAGCTATTCCAAAATATTTCGTGATTTTACAGTGCCACAATTTTATTACTGAAAAATAACAACATAGAACCCACAATGCAAGAAAACAGGACACCATAGAAATACATAACATGGACAGGCAACATGACAGAAGGGAGCATATATTTAGACGAAGAACAATCACGTGTAGAGCAAATCACTGAGGAGGCCCGGTTGCGAACCATGTGCCCTCTTGTCTAATGAAACCCTCGAAATCCACCTCACCACGCTCCGGAAGTACAGATTAACCACGGCCTTTGCACCAAATCGAGAGCAATGAGCGGACTGACCTGCGCGTGGTGCTCGGCGTCGGAAGCAGTAAGCCCAGAGACCAAATCGTGAGGAGCAAGTGCAGCAGTCTTCCACGGAGCTGCCTGCGCCGCCGAAACAGCCGGAGCCTGAGAGGCCTCGCCGGCGCTGAGGTTGTGCTCCGCCAGGACGCCTTCACGGAAGGCCACCGCCGGGGCGCCGTAGTACCGGTACATGGCGTGCGGCTTGTACTGCGCCTGAATGTCAGCCGGGGCGGTAGTAGCAGCAGGAGGAGTAGGCGGCGGAGGCGACAGTAGTAGGAGGAGGAGGAGGGCGAGGCGGCGGTGGTGTCGCGTCCCTACTTTCAGGTCAAGCGGTGACTGCCCAACAGGATTAGGGCTGAACGTCGATCTATTTGAGGCCCATGAGATGGGAAACTGTAGCCCCGGCTTTCGGGGAATTCCTATGCTCCGCTCAATGCCGGACCGGAAATGCTATAAGCTGCCCGCGGCGTGGGCGGCTCGCATCGCACAGTGTCTCCAACCCATTTTCGCAGCGGTGGCGATTTTCTCTCTTTTTTTTCTTTTTTTTACGGTTTTTATTTTTCTTTTTGTTTCTTTATTCAAAAAGTTCCTTATTTGGTTCATGATTCTGAAATTGATTTATGATTTTCTAGATTATTATTTTTGAAAAAAATCTTGTTTTTCGAATTTTGAAATTGGTTTATGAATTTAAAAATTGGTTCATGATTTTTGAAAACTATTTATTATTTTTGGAAAAAGAATCTCGTTTTTCAAAATTTGGTTCATGATTATCGAAAATGTTCCTATTTTTTCTAAAAAGAAGTTCATAAATTTCAAAATTTGATTCATTAATTTTGAAAATCGGTTCATGATTTTTGAAAAATGTTCATGATTTTTTCAATTTTAAAATACTCATAATTATTAAAAATATTCATATTTTTGAATAATAAATGCTAATTTTGAATCTACCATATTTCGTTATGTAGTTGTTCAATCGATCTGCATAAAGATGTGGCGTGCATGTCAGCTACTGACTCCAGCTCTGGATCGGAAGCAGCAGTATATCTATACTACTTATAAAGGAGCGAACAGAAAATTCACTAAAGGTACCCACCAAAAATACACTGATTTACTACTACTACACGATCAGATTCAGTAAACACAATCTAACAGCATGCGTTAGTCTAATTTTTTTCTTTGGTACACTTACCGAATAGGTTTGACGGACTGTACTTATCCTGAGAACCCCCGCGCCCGCGACACTACCCCGCTGAACAAATGGAAGAAACAGCCCACAATTCCCTCTCCTTCCTAGCCATAATATCTGGGTCACGACCGTCCCGTCATTTTCCAGGCGACCCCCTTGCCCGCCGCCTCCCCACGCGACGGCGCCTGAGCCGCGTCCCTGTCGTCCTGCTGCCTCGGGATCCTCCTCAACGACCGATGCGGAGCTATCTCGCGATCAGACGAAGGTCACAAGGTGAGTAGCTTGATCCCGATTCCCAACCCCTTCCACGCCGACGGCCGCCTCTCATGTCGGAGCCGGGAACTCATGTGCTCCTCCTCCGGCCCTCCCCCATGCAGGCAACTTACACAAGTCACTTTACTCTCTCCTGTTTTTGTATTCCGGCCGCAATTCTGCCTGCTCATATACCGGCTCCACTCAGTCCCACATCACCTAAGGTGCACGAGCAGGCCAGCGTGTGTTGTAGCAGATTAGTTAGAAGCGGAGCAATTAGGGAGATCAGGTGCTCGATTGCTTAGACAATTTTTGATTTCTGTTCCAGGTTGCAGGGCTGCCAGGAGACGAAGGACAATATTTTGATTTCTGTTCCAGGTTGTAGGGTTGCCATGACACGAAGGACAATATATCCCTTCTGAAGATGCCCCATTGTCAAATAATTATTGATTTTTTGAAGGGAGTCGTAACACATACATATTAGATTTATGGAGAGGTGATATTCTTGTTCAGTTATCCTGAAATCAATATTTTGCCGCCGAAATACACATTTATGGTGCAATATTTAGTTACATTTTCTGGTGATGGCTTATACTGAACTGTAGAAGCACGTGCTATTCAATTACTGTAACAACATCATTGCCAATGAGCTTACTTATGCCATATAGTAATATATTTATATGCCACTCACTATCTCTGTTTGACGAACCGTACTTCAAGATTGCTATGGATAGGTCATAGCAATTTTGCACAGCGTTGCATCAACTTTATTATTCAAACATGTATTACTTTTTTTATTGATGATATACACCTTTCTATTCAGATGTGCTATTATTTCTTTGTCAGATGGTACCTAGCACATCTACATTCACATTGCTTACTCTTCTTTTAAATTATCGATGTGCTTGACAAAGTGATTTATTGATTTTTGTCGCTCTTGTTTGTAGGGAGGCGATGGTTACTTGGGGAGGAAAGGTAATAAGTTCTACGGTGACGAAAGCAATATACTTTGGGGCTATTGGTCAATGAAGGAAGTAACTGCTATAATGAGGAGAGCGATAATATCTTTATTCCCGTTGAAGGGAAGGAGTCCTATAATTATGTATGTATACTGTTGTTTTAGTTTAAATTTTGAACTTTGCAGCTCTTTTATATTGTGTATTACTCAAAACTTTCGTACCTTGAGAAGTCAATATTGTGAAGCATGCACTTGTTCTTAACAATTAGACATGGTGTATGTTGTCCATTTCCACAAACACAACAGTTTTAACAAAATGCAGATCTGTTAGCTATGAACTCCGAAATCATCTCAAATCATGTGTTACATGTTCGACCATCTTTCATATTTTTTGTGCTTGTTCAGATTTGAGCTGTTTGTATGTGTCCAAATAGATAGGAGCAAATTCAATTGGCTGACAGATTCAGAATAATATGATTGCCATTAGCTTTTGTCTTGATTTTTTTGGACAATGTTTATGTTTTAAGTAGCACTTCAATCATTTTGTTTATTCATCTTGCAAGGTGATAGTATTCCAGTAGGACGATCGGAATAATACTAATCACCCAAATTTGTCTAAAGAACTCGGGTGTATGCAAATTGCTTGATGGAAAGATACCAACCACGAAAGCCACCACGCCGCACCTGCCCCGGGGATCGAGGAGAAGTAGCCTGACCAGAGGGCGGACCAGATCAAGATGCTCAAATCCGTACTCCTCAAGGAGGCAGTGGGGCAGCTCGCGGCATGTCTCAAGGGGGTCTCTGTCGACGGCGATGCGCTCGACATCGAGAGGGCTCCGTCGCACAGGCCGCACCCCTCTGTGATGCCCTCGACGAGGCCTCCGCGGTCCTCACGTTCCTCACCGGTGACCAGGAATCAGTCTGGCTCGCTCGAAGTGGCCAAGGACCAAGACAATGCACGCCTCAAGTTGTCCGCCAAGGAGATGTCTCGGTTCCTAAAGCTCAGTTCTTGCTAATTTCTCCTGTAGAGGGAGGCCGACCTCGCATGTCAACACTCTATGGAAGCTAGGACCACTAGGTCGCCGATCTTGTCTGGTATGACATCAATTTCTTCCTCTATTTATGATTTCATGCTACTTTTTTCCTTTCCTCTTATTGATCCCCAATCTAGGAATAAAACTTGAATCGATATATAGACTGATTATCTGCACCATGATCTGTATATCTGCCGCCGCCACTACGGAGCACTGAGAAAGAAAACCCCGCTGGTCGGCGTAGTGTATTTTCATCCCATGAGAACAGTTAGCTGACATCTACTTTCTTTGCTTGAGTTTTTTTTTTTGCGGGAAAAAATTCAAGAGTTTTTCTTTGCTTGAGTTAAATAGATATTCATCATTTAGTGAGTAAATCCATTACATGTACATCAAGGAAAGTGAACACCTAACTGTCCTGTAATTTTGCATCTAATGCAGGAGATTAGGGAGAAAAGTGCAGCTAACATGACAAGTGCAGCCATGCACACTAACAAAGAATCATCTCTATCTAAAGTAGAACTTGGTTCTCCTCCTACTTGATCAGGTACAACAAACATTTTCTATCGGTGCAAAATGTAATATGAACTGTACTATGTAATGGGAGTATATCGTGCCAGAGTGCGCCGTTGATGCTGTAATAGGTTATCCTGCCCAAAACCGTGCCTAATGAAGTTGTGCGCCTTCCCTTAAAAAATCATCTCCATCTACTAGCATTAACGATTCAAATAGTAATATATATGTAATGATCCGTACATGTATTTTCTATTATGGTCCTGATCAAAACACTTACATGTTCGTTACCTTTGTCTTGATCAAATTAAGTAGATTGTGATGTTTTTTTTCGATTTCTCTTAAGTGGCAAAATGAGCAAAGGAATTTACTTCTACGCTGTCATTTTATCTATGAGGAAGCTTAAAAGATATGCTACCCCTACCCAGTTTTCATATACCCCGCTTTTATTGACAATGAAGAGCTTTGTCAGCTCTTATAGATAAATGATTATGCATGTTAGATTGTTAGTTTGAATTAACTTACCAAAAAACATTCATTCTTTTGGCAAAAAGTTTTGATAGTCAACACGTGTGCACGTGCATCGATTACTAGTGCTGGTAAGACCGAAAACAAGGAACAATCGGTATACGTACATGGTAGGAAAGAGGCGTCGGCTCTTTTAAAACTAATCTAGGGTTTTCGTCCTCCGGTAGCCTTGGTGTCTTAGAAGTGTGGCGGATCACGATCTCTCGCTGGCTGGAAGATTTATGTTCTTCGTTTAAACCGTGTTTATTGTCTTCTTCGGAATGTTGAGGCGACGGCTATGTCCATAAGTCAGAATAAGGTACTACCTGCAATATCCTCGCTCCGCTGGCGTCTAACGCCGACAGAGGGGGTGTGGAGTTGTGTGTCCAACGGTTTTTCGTATTGTTTGATGTGGTTTGAGGTTAGTCTCTTCTAATTTACAATTTTCATTTTCGACAATGGTTGCTACTATGGTCCACTCATCCTTGAGGATCTTAGTACGACGACTTCATGTCCATCTACTACAACAAACTCTACTATGACAAGCTTTGTCCGACTTTGGTGATAGGGGCGAGTATGACGACAAGACTTATGCTCGTGCTAGTGTATGTAGTCATCGCTAGGTGGTCCATGGATATATTTATATTTTTTTATTACTTCTAGGATCATTTGTACTATTGTTGATATAATTATTAATAGACCAATGAAATTTTGCAACAAAAACAACAACTAAGAAACGAATTAAGCCTCGTCTAATGGGCTTGATCCTAATAGCTATATCGATACCTTTGGAAAAAGGTAAGTATTAGAGTAGTTTTGAGAGTGTTGCATCTACGTAAAGCTTATAAATGGTTAGTTTAGATCTTATGCTTGCTCATAATCTATCCATGTGATTCAGTGTTATACTTGAATAGTTTGGTGCTTATCCATGTTCATATATTTGTTTTGCGAGTACATCATGTGTACTCATCTAGCTTATTTCTTTGTCTAGATGTATGGGATGTATCATCTTGACATGGGAGACCTAGCGATGAGTTCATGTGCTAGAGTGTAACCATGTTAGTTTCCTATGGAGTCACACTCGAAGTTTGTGTTTCCTTCCACCGCCAATTGGATGGTTTAAGCTATCACACAATGATAATGTAATAATCTAAACCATAATGGCTCTTAAGAGTTGTACTTGGTTATGAAGCCATGTTCCAATATGTACCAGAAATGTAATCTTGGGCTAGCATGTAACACATAGAGGCACCTGACCACCTCAATTATGAGTCCCCACAAAATATCCAATGAAACTCATCTCCAGAGAAGCACACATAAACTAAATGATGAACTGCAGGATTCAAACATGATCAGCTCATATTATCATATCATCCTTTCTCATAAAACTTTAAATATAAACCCTATCTTTTGTCAAAATCTGCATCCAATCAACATCTTTTGATCCCATCAGTAGTCCATGCATTGGTTTTTAAACTAAGAAATGGCCATAATTTTTGAACAAAATGTCTGATTTGGATGTATTTTCACCATAATATTTGTCATGATGATCTATAAGACAATATTTAAATATCTTATAAAAATTTAATGTTCTTGAACTTGAATGAGAATGGATGGAAATTTTTCAAAATCAATTGTTTTATTGATGCAATTTTGTAGGCTTAATTTTTTTTATGGTTTGATGATTTGGTTTCTTATAGTTTTCCTACAAATTTAAGTAACATTTCATACTTTGACTACCAATCGAGTTATGATTGTATATTTGGTAGGGCTCTTAGTGAGTTTTTCTATGTTTTAACTATTTCATATAAGTTTCATACCTTATTTCACATTGGTAAGTTTCTCTTCGGTTTATGTCAAGCATATTTCCAAACTTCTTGAAAACTAATTAAAACCTCTACATACTCTAAGTGGAACATCATAACGGCAAAGGAATTTTTCAAAGCCACACAAGGGAAGGGATGTGATCTAGGTTAACTATCAGTCTGATGGTTTATATCTTTGTTTTTTCGACATAAAGTGATATCCATTGGATACTTGAATTCTGGTCAAACATGATTATCTCACATGATCAAATCTTGTCCCACAAGATAGCTTGGTCGAGACGGAAGCATTCATGGCAAGCTTCCATCTTAACTTCCATATGGCTATCTTGCTTAGCCTCCAAGTTTTCTTCCTTGAGAAGCTATCTTGGCGTGTCAGCTTGGCCATATGTCTTTTTGTGTAAAACAAATGTTGTAATTTCTCCTTATTAATGGTGCAGATGAAGGCATTTATGGTTGTGTTTGCTCCTTATTAAGAGAAAGTATGTAGCGTGTTTCATGCTTGGCTTTTCTGCTCGCGCCATGTTGCTTCACTCGCCACGCTGCAATGCTAAGGTTGGTGTCTCAATTAATGACATGATTACCACCATGGGCCACAGGGGGCCCACACCACCCCCTAGCGCACCCCCCCTGGGCCGATCCAGCAGGTGGTGAGGCCACCCTGGCCTACCTCCTGCTTCGCCCTTTCGGCTATATCTTCTCCTCGAAACCCTAATACGAGGGGGAGGGACCACAGAAAGATTTCGCCGCCTCTGCTGGGCGGAACTACAGAGAGAGAAAGAGCTCTCCGGCAGGCAGAATTCTGCTAGGGAAATTCCTTCTCGGAGAGGGGAGATCGTCGCCATCAACACCATCATCAAGCTAGACTTCATCGGGATCATCATCGTCATCCTCACCACCATCTCCACCAGCACTAGCACCACCACTACATCCCGCTACAATTGGATTGAATCTTGCATAGTTCTTAGGGGAAACTTTCCCGGTGTTGATTACTTTTGTAGTTGATGATATTGAGTGGAACCATTGAATTATTGTTTATGTTCAGATTGTTATTCATCATTATATCATATCTGATCTTGACCTATATGATGTCTCATGAGTAGTTCATTTAGTTCTTGAGGACATGGGAGAAGTCATGTTGTTAGTAGTGGAATTGTGTTGAGTAATATTCCATGGTTTGATATTTAAGTTGTGGTGCTATTCTTATAGTGGTGTCATGTGAACGTCAACTACATGACACTTCACCATTTATGGGCCTAGGGGAATGCATTGTGTATTTGGCTACTAATTGTGGAGTTGCCGGAGTGCCAGAAACCTGAACCCCCGTTAGGAAACCTTTGCACAAGGGAGTGTAGGATCTCAGAGTTTAATGTTGTGGTTAGGTTATTATCTTAATTACTTTCTTATAGTTGCAGATGCTTGCAAGGGGTTTAATCACAAGTATGTATTAGTCCAAGTAAGGTTGGTACATTAGCATAGGTTCACCCACACAACACTTATCCAACCAAAGAAGATTAATCAACTATATGAAGTGAAAACACTTGACAGTATTCCCATGTGTCCTCGAGAACGTTTGGTCCTCATAAGTAATACAACCGACTTGTCCTTTGCTGAAGAAAGGATTGGGCCATTTTCTGCAATTATTATTGTTGCCTTTTATTTACTTGCACTTTATTTCCTTGCTTTATCAAAAAAACCTAAAAATCCGTTTGCTAAGTATTTGAAGAGAATTCCTGATCCAAACCACTAGTCAACACCTTCTGCTCCTCGTTGGGATCGACACTCCTATTTATCGAAAGTACTACGATACAACCCCTATACTTGTGGGTCATCAAGACTATTTTCTGGTGCCGTTGCAGGGAGTGAAGCGCTATTGAAGAGTGGAACTGGTAAAGGAAATTTCTACTATGAGTATTACTTTTATTTCCCTTTGCTACTTTGTTTCCAATATGGATAACCCACTTGGTTTCCTATTTGGGAAAGCTACTACCACTGTTAGGGTAGTAGATGAACTACCACCTGTTGAGATAGATCCTTTTAAGATACCTACAAAAATTGTTGATCGTGTTATGGATAACTATTATTTTGGAGATGGAACTGTCCATCTTGGTGATCACTTGCTTTTTATCCATGAATTATGCGGATTGTTTAAGTGTGCAGGTATCACAACGGAACAAGTTAAGAAAAAGTTACTCTCAATATCATTGAAAGGAAGAGCTGAAGAATGTATAAGCTGCTGAAGAATGGACACTATGGAATGGGAGGAAATAGTACCTCTCTTTTATTCTAAATTCTATCCTCCTAGTGAGATTCATAAAGACCGGAATCAAATATATAACTTTTGGCCTCGTGATGGAGAGAGTACAGCCCAAGCTTGTGGGAGATTGAAGTTACTAATGCTTAAATGTCCTATTCATGAGCTCCCTAAATATATTAGTATCAATAACTTTTATGCAAGGGTTTCTCTTCATGATAAAGATTTATTAGATGCTTCTTGTGCCGGATCATTCACACGTATTAAATAAGAAGCTAAATGGGATCTTCTAGACCATATTCAAGAAAATATTGAAGCATGGGAGAATGACAAAGGAAGAAATTCAGGTATAAATTATGATTATGAATGCATTAAATCTTTTATGGGAACTGATGACTTTCATAATATTAGTAATGAGTATGGTCTTGATTCTCAAAGTATTGCCAATTGTTTTAAGGCCTTTGCCTCTTATATTGAACTCCCCAAAAAGGAGTGAACAAGTACCATGCATCCTATAAAGATATTGTTAATCATATTCCTGCTAGAAACACTGAAGTTTATACTATTGATCATATTTTGCCTGAACCTTATATTGAGAAAATACCTTTTCCTTCTAAGGTAAAGGAACATTCTATTATATTTAATGTGGTTAGCAAAAGTACAAAGAAAGCTGTAGAACCTGATGAGCAAATAAATATTGAACTAGTAGTAGCCATTGTGAAAGACCTTGTCACTGAAAATGTAGAAGATGGGCACATTATCTTTTGTGAAGATGCTTCTAATATTGTCTCACATCCTAGTAAAACTAGGAGAGCTAGTGTCCATGTGCTTTCTGTTAGAATTGGTGATCATTGCTATTATGGTTTATGTGATAGTGGTGCAAGTTCTAGTGCTATTCCTTATGAGCTTTACAGAGAAATTATGCATGAAATTGGTCCTTGTCAACTTGAAGACATTGATGTGGTTATTCAGCTTGCTAATACAGAAACCATTTGTCCAATTGGTATTGTAAGTGTAACATCCCAGCATATAGGAACAAACGAGGGGTAGATTTAGGAAATTGTGCATATGCATGCATTCATTTGCAAAATGTGGGTAAATTTTTTGCCAAATAAAAACTTAATGTGATCAAAGTTTCTTTCACTCTCTAGGTGTAGGAATAGCTCTGGTGAGTGATCGTTATAAATTTTGACATGACCTTTATGAATTAATGTGTTTTGGGGAGAATTTGAATTTAAAATTGAAATTTGAGTTTATATCTTCAAAACTTAGAATTATGATTTAGTAGTATTATTTAAGATATAATATATAATAATAGAAATTAAATAAGAAATACAATTAAGCAAATTAATATTATTTCCATAATTTTATTCCATAAACAAGTTACAAAAAGTAACTCATTAAGACAATAAAGGATCTTTACAAAAGTGAAATTACAAAAAAGAGGAACATATATTTATTATTAAACCATTACACATTTCTTACAAAGAATAAAATAAAAAATGCAAAGGGTCTACTCCATCTAAAAAGTAAACCTATTCTAATCTTGAATCTTCAAATCTTGTACCTATAAAACAAAGAACAAATAAAAAAGGAAAATAAAAGTTAAGTTGTTAATTTTTACTCTCAGTAGAGAGCAGTGAGTTGCACTGCTCAATTTTACATCATTGAGTAAACCTTTTAGGGGCAAGTTTCACCAATATGCAAGAATTCAATCTTCCATAACAATAAGCCATAAGTCAAATAATCATAGCCATTAAAGGGACAAGTTTCACCAGGCAGATAAATAGTATCAAGATAAAAAGGTAGAACACCTCACTGAGCATATCCACAACTATGCAACAGGCATACAAGAAGCTCAGTCATCTAACTACATGGGTGTGCTGTCGACACAGCCCCAGCAGTCCAAGCAAGTAAAAGGACCAAGCACAGCCGTGGGGAAGCACTAGTGCATATCTCCATTGCTCCCACCACACAAGAACAACTAGTTTAGCCAGAGCCAACCAAACCAGCCAACACAATCTCACACCAGATCAAACCACACCTCACGTGATGGTGACATAAGGAGGGGGAAGTATCAGGTGGAAAGCAAGGCCAAGCTCACAGGAGCTAGGAGGAGCAAAGTTGATCAAGGCTAAGCACAAGCATCAGGGGAAACAAGAACATCATCAGGAGGTGAAGGATAGGATCCAACCAGCAACCCAACATCACAACAAACAACTACCATCATCAGTTTTGTGGTGAGTGTCATGAACCACCACATGATTTATTCATCTTATCCACACATGACCATGTGTTGTTTCATAAAACAACCTCTCAATGATCACCCTGATAGGGTGAATCTATCCAAGAGATTTTAAATATAAAGATCAGAATTAAACTCTAGCAAAAACACCAAATTCTCAGACCAGCCTCATAGAATTGGTGATATCAAAGGCAACTTCTGTAATTTATCATTTGTTCTTACAAGATCTAGGCACTGCTCCCAGAAGGAGTAGCACCTCAAATCTTACAAGTTACAAACAAATCCATTCACTTAACCAACTAGGACTCTAGATCCTAGAGCCTCAAACCAGCATCATAGGCATGAACAAACACCAAGCTTTTAAACTTATTAATAAGCATCTATCAAGTTCTAGTAATGACCATAAGTGAAGCCAGCAACAAGATCCACTTATGTACCATTCTAAGAAGGTTTCACAAGCACTGATCTTACTTCCTAGACAACCAGATAGTCTAGTTTTATAAATCAACTAGCAAATCAAAACATATCATTTCCCTGAGACCAGACTTAGAGATCATACCATATATATCCATTCATTTTCATAGAATCATCAGACTCTATTGGATAAAATTCAGACTAAGGATAAACAGGCAACCCAACAAACACTTGTGCGGTGAATCATCACTGACAAGGTTACTGTCAGTATCAACAGATGAACACACTAAGACACCACAACATCAACCATATACAACACTATGAAACATTAGCATCTGATCCAACGTTAGTCTCAGACCAACAACAACACCATTTAATCAAAGGATGACGACAAGCACTGAGGTGCAGAGAACACAAATCCTCACTAAGCAACATTACCAGACCATAGTATCATCTTACAAGCATCAGGGATGAACCATAATATCAGTGCAAACACGGAATATAAATTGGCCACTAGATACACACAGAGGAACTCTAGGTATCTAGATGCACTAGGGTTCACAGAGGCATAACTCACCAGAGGTCCTCACTGACGAATTAAAGAGGAAGCAGAAGGGCCGACGAGCTCGTGGTGGCACGGGGAGCACCCCAGGGGGCGCTGCAACCCGCACCAGCCACGACGGCGCACACAGTAGTGCACAACACCTCACACCACCATGGGGGGATCAGCGGCGACAGTGGCATCAACCAACCCCAAACACTAGGGTTCAGGAATGGTGCGATCCTGGCCACATGAGGGCTCCAAAGTCAAATCGAAGCGGAGGAGATGGACGAGCGTAGTCGACAACCTTGCCCTGCACCACGACAGCGGCCAGGGAGGGCCACGACAGCGAGCATCGCACGGTGACGGTGCCAGCACCCCACGGGGTCGAGGAGGAGAGGAGGTGAGGACGAGAGAGAGACCGAGGGAGTGGGCCAATAGGGCTAGAACTCTTTGGGGTGCCCTTTTGGTTAAGGTCACTTGGGCCAAAATTGGCCCACTAAGCTCAATGGAACCAGCCCAAAACTTAAAGGAAGGTTTAATAATTAATAAAAGACCAAAATACCCCTAGAGTTAAATAAAATTATAAAAATAAAATAGAAGTTTAAAAATTAGAAATAATATATTTTTGGATTCATAATAATCCAATCTATTTAATTAAACTAAGAAATAAATATTTATGTATATAATTTTTGGTCAAGAATTTTACAATATAATTATTCCTTATGGAATTTTATAAAATTAAAGAAAGAAGATAAAAATAAATAAAAATCACTTTTATTATATATTATTATCATAGTATTGAAGAAAATACTAAATAAATGTTTTGAGTCATAAAAAGAAATTCTTTTATTTAAATATTAATCCTTAAAATAATTATTAAATGAATAAATATAGGAAATTATATTAAATTTTAAATTCTAAAAGTAAAGTATTATCTTATATAATGGCAAATATACTATTCAACAACTATTAAAGGTTATCTTTAAATGAAATCCTTTATTATTTAAAGAAATTGTTGAAACTAAAATAATGGGTAAAACACATAAAGAAAAATAAATAATGCATTACATTACTATGCATAGTCATTTTGCTTCTTTAAATATTGTCCTTACCGGGCAATAATGATGTTTTGTAGACATAGAAGCTCAAGGTCCAGTGCAAGCATCCGACTTCACTACCTTGCAATCACAAGGCAAGTTCATCACTTGCTCATGTCCTTTGAAGAGTCTTTATCAAAGTAATTGCAAATTGTGTGTTATCATCTATGTTTCAAGGGAAGAAAAAAATATTTTCTCAAATAAATAAATTGTTGATATCATCCTAAGTGATGATAGAAAGGAGCAACAGAACTTAAGTTTCTATTTTCAACAATGATAATCAACTAGGAACTTAACAACCCATGACATCAGTGATTCTAGCGCCGTATATAACGCGTTATCCATGAGATTTGGAATGGGATGGAGAAGTCAGCTGTATCCTTTTCCTCTTGTATGGAGGCAAGACGACCTTAATGTGACGTTGTGATTCCTTGTGTGGATCCAACATATGGGTGGGCACCCTTATGCCCCACACTTTTGGTGTCTATATTATCTATGAGTGGTTTTTAGTGGTATAGTCCATTTGATATGGTACTTGCCAGGGCATCACTAGTTCATAGAGTCTTTGGGAACTCATGAGGGTTTTAGCCTGCCCGGAAGGGAGCTTAACGGAGATGAGCCAGCCCCAAAGGATCGTGTAGACATATGGGGTTGCGGAGAGGCAGTGATTGGCTTGGACCAACTACTGGGCCCCACATCATGGAATTGTGGATGGGAAAGTACGCCCGGTTGTGCAATAAGGAGTTGATCTCTCATGGGTAAAGTAACGCACCTCTACAGAGTGTAAGAATTGTAACTTGTTACTCCCTGTTCCGGGAAGGAGCTACGAATGCGACAGGAAAGGAACTCCATGAAAGTTCTGGTCAACCTATGAAGGCTGATGGTCGTAGATTTTCATAATAAAATTAATCTTTGAAGAAAGATTTACGAAAACTGCATAGTGCCAAGGACTTATAGTCCGAGGTGGTAGATAGAGCATCAAACTTCCCACCTTGCATATAATGAACTTGCTGGGTAACGCTGTTACTCACCTTTTCCTTTGATCCCCTGCTTAGACTCTGAGGATCCAGAAGAAACCCCAATGTATGCAACTGAAAGTCAAGATGAGGTCTTTTATGAAGAACCCAATATGTACGGTGCCGTGGAAGGGGTGGACTACGATGTCGTCTATGGAGGAGAGCACCAGGAGTCAGAATAATTACCATAGTCTAGGAGCCAATTGAGCCGAACAACATGAACAATATATAACAATAAGTTGTTGAGCTCAATTTGGAGTTTAAGTTATCACTTTAAAACTTCCGCTGAAACACTTTATATTTGGTTTGTAAGTTGAATCTTTTGAAGTCGTGAACTTCTGGTATTGTAATAATAATAATGTGTGTATGTTTGTAATATGGACCTGCAATGTTTCTGTTGTACCACTCCGAGGGATGTGATATTTACGAAACAGTGTTCTATGGATGTCATGTCAATGACTATAGTGTACTACACATGCAGTGGTATGCTGGGCCACCGCAGTAAGATATGTGGAAGTTCTTTGTGGTAAGACTAAATATCCTGCTGATTTTCTGGTACTTGGTTCAGCTGCTATTAAAACTTGTCCTATCATCTTTGGTAGACCTTTCTTGAGAACTTGTGGAGCTATTATAGATTGCAGGAAGGAGAAAATTTTAACTAAGTTTAATGGGGAATCTTATGAGTTCAATTTTTACAAATTTTCTAAAACTCCTTATGAAACTGAATTGCCTGATGGGGATTTTAGGGTTGAACAACTTTCTTCTATTGATCCAGTTTTTGACCTTAAACCTCTGTTTGATGGTTTCAAGTATGCTCATTCCAATGATAAGAATGTTTCTTGTGACAGTTACATTGTTAACTTTATTCATAGTGCTACTAAAAATTATTATGAGAGAGGTAAACATGGTTTTATGCATCTCAATAATATTAAGTTTCCACGCTTTATGTTGAAAGTTTTGAAGTTGCACTTGTTTTGCCTTCCTATGCTAGTAGACTCTTGTTTCAATAATTTGTTTTGTTACAAAATTCCTTGGCATATGAATTGGGTTAGAGTTAAATGTGTTAGATTGTTGCTTCTTGATGCTCTCTTTCACTTCAAATCCATATCTCCTATGTGAGCATCATTGAAATTTTCAAGCCAATCTTAATGGCTATAAAGAAAGAGCTTCTGGGAGACAACTCATTCTAGTTTGCTTTAGGTTTTTGTTTCTTTGAGTCTTGGAAGTTATTACCCCTGTAATAACCTCTCCTTATCCTTTTTTTTTGTTTTCTTTTTCAAGATTTGCCTCTTTTGATAAGCAGGTAAGTTGTGGGAAGTTGCTGTCCTGGGACAGATTTTTGTGCTTCACTGTAAAAAATTCGTGAAAAAATCCCAGAACTTCAGATGAAGCTGTAATTTTCTGTGCTTGTGCCCCATGTTGTTATCCAACTTTCGTTAGTTTTGAACTTTTTGATTTGATCAACAAAAGATTTTCGAAAAAATCAATATTTACTTGCTGGTCTGTTTTGATAGATTTCTGCTATTATTTGCATTTGCCTCTTAAATTGATTTCTTTTTAAATTATTTTTGGGTTTTTGAAAGGAGTTGCTATAGTAGCTTATGTTTTGATGGATTTATGTTGAAAATTTGAACCCAAGGGTTTATTTATATTTTGCATACACTAATGTTGCTAATGGAGATTGTGCGAAACTTTGTAAGAAAGGAATTTTTAAGTGTTGGGAGAATGTAAGGAGAATGGTCAAAGGCTCAAACATTATATTTCTGAAGATTATTATAATGAAGATGTTGATATTATTTAAATAGTGACTCCGGAAGAATTCATTAGAGACCAAACTCAGGAACCCGCAGAGTCCGTTTGCGAATAGGTAAAAGTGCTGAAAATAAAAGGTTCGCAAAAAACTTTTATATTTATATTTTTGCAGTTTTTATTCCATATGGAAGATAATGAGTTGAATAGGGAAGGAAACGGAGCCCGGGTGTCTCACACCACCCAATGGCGTGGGCCCCACCTGGCCGCACCACCAGGGGGTGTGACCATCCCGGAGCCCGTCTCCATCCCGTTTTCGCCTAGCACCTTCCTTATGTCGTAAAACTTCGTAATATATAATCCTCGGACCCCCGAGGTCTGTATATCGTGTTCTCGTCGTGTTTTTGTTTCGATCTGTTTCTGTCAGGAACTATTCTCAAGTTTAGGGGCACAATGGTCTCCGCCAACGACAAGGGCAAGAAGCCTGTGGAAGATGATCTTCAAGAACCCAAGCAGGAGGAGGAGATCTTGGTTGGGGATGAAGAAGAAGTGGAGGAAGACAAGCGTCCGCGCACCCGCGCCACCGTTGCGAGCATTGGAGTGGTGGCAAACCCTATCAAGCTTAAGAGGACTACACAGATGTCTATAGGAGGGAAAGTTCCGTATCTTTGCTTGTCTCCACGGTCACTTCCTCTACGCACCAAGAACCCCTTCCATACTCTTATACATGAGCAGCAATTCCAAAAGTTAACCAAAGGGAAGTTTCCCTATAGTTGGGATATGCTTCGTTCTAACCATGTAGGGAAAGAATACTCTAAGGAGGAAGAGTGGGGAAAGAATCACAAGGACTGGGATTCTCGGTCCGACATGATCATGAACCGCATTGAGCATAATTCGGAGTTGATTCATACTCTATCCTTTGAGATTGAGGATTTGAGGAAGTTGATTGAAAACCTTATCAAGGGAACACCATCATCACCAAAGGAGTAATTCGTCATCAGGTTTTAGCATCCCCTTGGCTTATTCCAAGCTTGGGGGAGTGTCGCAGTATCACATCATCATCTTTCATCTTTTTACCTTTTCTAGTAGAATCATATCTTGAATAAAGAAGTTATCATATAGGATGGTTTGCATTGTGGAAGTATCTCTCCTCTAGTTGGTTATCTATGTATCCCTTGGTGTGGGTGCCTTTATGGAATATTAATGAGAAGTTTTATCATTTACTTTTTCCACATATTATTTTAGTTTGCAACTTCTGTTATATGATTGATCTTGTTGATTAGTATTGGTATCACTTTGGGAGCATCAAGTAAATCTAAATTGGTTTTGGCAAACCTAGATTTGGTCAGTAGCAGCACTTTTTGAGGTTTGAAAGGAAAAGAGAAAAGCACTTTGATACGTCGGAAACATATCTATAATTTTTAATGCTCCATGCTTGTTTAGTATCTACTTTGCTTTGCTTTATCTACACTTTGAGGTGTTTTTATATCTTTTCTGAAACTAACATATTAACAAGTTGCCACAGTGCTAGTTGCCTGTTTTCTTCTGTTTTTGGTTCCAGAAAGGCAGAAAAACAATATTCTCGGAATTGGATGGGACAAAATCCAAAGTCAATATTTTACCATGGGCGACATGAAGTCCAGAGGAGAGACGGAGAGGCGCCACAGGGCGGCCAAACCCCCCTAGGCGCGGGTGGGCCCAGCCTACGCCTATGCAGGGTGTGGCCCCCTGGTCGCCTCCCAGCATTGCCTCTTTGCCTATAAGAAACCCCCGATACAAAAACCCTAGGCACCCGATCAAAACTCCACGAATCCTTCTATAACCGCCGCCACCATCGTCCCTAGATCGGGGGGATCTGAAGTTCTTCCCGGCACCCTGCCGGAGGGGAAATCATCCCGGAGGCCTTCTTCTCCGGTATGATGCGTGAGTAGTTCCACCTTGGACTACGGGTCCATGTAGTAGCTAGATGGTTGTATCTCCTCCTTGTGCTTTCACGTATAGATCTTGTGAGCTCCGTTCATGATCAATATCTAATCTATTTGTAATCATGCATGTTGTGTTTGTGGGGATCCTATGGATATTGAGATTACTATGTCAGATTGATTAATGGTTTTGTCTATATGATTCTATCATGTCTGTGTTGTTTGTGATCTTGCATGCTCTCAGTTGTTAGTAGCTATCTTGGCCAAGTAGTTGCTAGTGACTCCAAGAGGGGGTATTTATGCTCGATAGTGGGTTCATGCCTCTAGTTTCCAAGGGAAGTGACAGAAATATCTTCGGTTGTAGATGTGTTGTTGCCACTAGGGAGGAAACAACGGTCTCTTGTTTATGGAACAAGTGGATTGTTTACCTTACACACTTTGCTTAAATAAGTTGTCTATTGCTTGCAACTTAATACTGGAGGGGGTTCGGATGATAACCTGAAGGTGGACTTCTAGTCATAGATGCAGTTGGATGGCGGTCTATGTATATTGTTGTATTGCCCAATCGAATCTCATAGGATCTTTTTGTCTGGTATTGCATTGTTATGCCTTGCTCAGTTCCTATCAATTGCCCTGCTGTAATTTGTTTACCCTTCATGCCATGTTGTTTATCTAAGGAGAGCACCTCTAGTGAACTATGGACCCCGATACAATCTTTACCATTGATACATCTTCCACTCTTTACTTGCTGCAAACCATCATCACCTTCCACACCATTCGTTTAATCCTTTGTTACAGCAAACCGACGAGCTTGACAACCTCACTGATTCGTTGGGGCAAAGTCTTGAGTTTGTGTTGTGCAGGTTTCCACATTGCTTGCAACACTTCTGTGACGTTTCCTTCCTCCTACTGGTTCGATAACCTTGGTTTCTTACTGAAGGAAAACTTGCTGCTGTGCTGCTTCACACCTTGCTCTTGGGGTTCCCAACGAAGCGCTCCTATATCAACTCAACGCTACATCAAGCTTTTCGGGCGTCGTTGCCGGGGAGGCTAAGGACGTCTTCACAAGGGGAGTCCTCCTCAACCTTTCTCTTTACTTTGTTTTTAGTTTGCTTAGTTTCTTTTGCTTGGTTTTGTTTGCCTTTTTTTTATCAAAAACAACGACAAAATTAGTTTAATTTGGTTTGCTTTCTCTTATCAAAAACACAAAAAAATTAGTTCCTGCTCTAGCTGCTGCTGCTCTTTTTGGCTTGCTCACCTTTGCCAAAATGAACTCTGCTGAGAACACCAAGTTGTGTGATTTCACTAGCACAAACAACAATGACTTACTTAGCACTCCTATTTCTCCACCTGCTCCTGATGCTAACTTTTATGAAATTAAGCCTGCTTTGTTAAATCTTGTGATGAGAGAGCAATTTTCTGGTGCTAGTTCTGCTTCTGCTGCCCATCTCAATAACTTTGTTGAACTTTGTGAGATGCAAAAGTATAAGAATGTAGATGGAGATATTATTAAGCTCAAGCTGTTTCCTTTCTCCTTGAGAGGAAAAGCTAAAGAATGGTTGCTATCCTTGCCTAGAAATAGTATTGATTCTTGGACTAAGTGCAAAGATGCTTTTATTGGAAAGTACTACCCTCCTGCTAAGATCATATATATGATAAGTGACATTATGAACTTTAAACAACTTAATAATGAACATGTTGCTCAAGCTTGGGAAAGAATGAAGTCTTTGGTTAAGAATTGTCCCACTCATGGACTCACTGCTTGGATGATTATCCAGAATTTTTATGCAGGTTTGAACTTCTCTTCAAGAAACATGTTGGATTCAGCTACTGGAGGTACCTTTATGGGCATCACTTTGGGTGCTGCAACAAAGCTCCTTGATAATATGATGGTTAATTACTCTGAATGGCATACTGAGAGAGCTCCACATGGTAAGAAGGTAAATTCTGTTGAAGAAACCTCCTCTTTGAGTGATAAGATTGACGTTATTATGGCTATGCTTGTTAATGGGAAAGCTCCTTTAGATCCTAATAATGTTTCCTTAGCCTCGTTGGTTGCTCAAGAAGAGAAAGTTGATGTGAACTTCATTAGAAACAACAATTTTGGCAACAATACTTATGGTAATTATAGGCCTTATCCACCTAATAATGGAAATGCTTATCCTGGTAGATCTAGAATGCCTAGTGAAGATAGGATTCTATAAGTTGAAAGATCCACTAAAAACTTTATGCAGATGCAATATGAGCAAAACAAGATATTCACTAAAACTATGGAAGAACAATCTGTTATCTTGAAAAACATTAGTCATCATCTTGAGAATCTGAATAGAGAAATTCCTAGTTTATAGTCAAAAAAATTGAGTGTTGAAAAGAACATATCCTCTTTGTCTGAAGCACAGTCCTCCTTGATTAATAAAATGGCCGCTAAACCTGAAACCATGGAAAGTACCTTTGCTGCTACTCATGCCATAAAAGTTACTATTGATGAAAATGTTATGCTGTTAGCTCAACTTCATGCTAAGTGGGAAAGGGAAGCTGACATTGATAGAAACAATAGTGTGTGCACCATCACTATAATGGATACCACTAAACAACAAGGAGTCTCTATTCCTCCTACACTGCCTAAGCCTAATGAGTCTACTACAAGTGATGCTAAGTTTGATTTTGATATATATGGTTGCAATATTTCTGAAGTGATTTTGTTCTTGCAAAAGCTTGCTAGAAGTCCTGATGCTAGTGATATGCATGTTGCTTTCACTAAACATATTACAGATGATCTTGTTAAGATTAAGGAAGAGAAGTAAAAACCAAAGCTTCTATTCCTAGAAAAGTAGAAGATAGTTGGGAACCCATTATTAATGTGCATGTGAATGACTTTGATCTCAAAGCTTCATGTGATCTTGGTTCTAGTGTCTCTATTATGCCTAGGAAGATTTATGAAATGCTTGATTTGCCACCTTTGGAAAATTGTTATTTGGATGTTCCACTTGATAATAATGCTAAGAAGAAACTCATGGGGAGTATTAATGATGTTCTCATTATGGTTAACAATGCTTATGTCCCTGTTGATTTCTATGTTTTGGATGTTGAATACAATGCTTCTTGTCCTATTACTTTGGGAAGACCTTTTCTTAGAACTATTGGTGCCATCATTGATATGAAAAAAGCACCATTAAATATCAACATCCATTCAAGAAAGGTATTTAACACTTACCTATGAGGAGAGAGAAGTTGCCTTTTGCTCCTCCTTTGAAAGCAAGGTTTGATGTTAATGCTTTCTCATTTGAAAATACTTGATCTCTTGCTTCTTGTGCCTAACTTAAAGGCGTTAAAGAAAAGTACTTGTTGGGAGATAACCCAAGAGTTTCCTTGAGTCTTGGAAGTTATTACTTCAGTAATGAACTCTCCTTATCCTTTTTGTTTGCTTTTTGTGCCAAGAATGACTTCTAATGAGAGGGAAGTAAGATTTGGAGAGTTGCTGTCCCGAAACAGATTTCTGTCCTTCGCCATAAAAAATCGTGAGGAGTCTATGTAAGTTGGATTGAGATGAAAATTTATGAATAAATCCCGCAGTATGTTAGATAACTTTCGTTAGTTCAACACTTTTTGATTTGAGAA